>JAFFJZ010000011.1:1820000-11820000 GCA_018340375.1 Gonatopus flavifemur
TTCCTGCATTATGTAAACTAAACGTATACATATATAAAAGATGAGAAGGTAAAGAAAGAGCAACAAGTGCGATAGTGACAGGGATTGCTGCTGATAATAATGATTGCAAATGATAACGATGCACGCGAATATGACTATGTATTACGAAAAATAATAGTATTATACGCTATCATGTCGGCAAGTCTAAACCGTATTGTATTATATATATAAGAGTCTGTCCATAATAATAATAATATTGATAATGATAATGATAACGATAATAATAATTAAATGATAATAATATTAATCATAATTATAATAGCTGTGTTTGAAAAACGAAAAATAAAATTGTGGTTGAATATGAAAGAGGATTCTTGATGAATTTATACTATTGATCCTTTCTTATCATTGGGTGTCGATGGGTGTCGATGGATGTCGATGAAGTCTGAAAATAGTAACTCATCTTTCGTTGTTGACACCGATGTTGGGGTGTCCTTTGGAAGGATGCTTTCTCAGTCCCTATGTCGTTCGAGGTTGCACTTTACACACGAACCGCTTGCGGAAGGAACCATTGTATGAACCAAGATGGCCTCCACCTCGGAGAGGATTATTATTGGCTAATACAAGGCAAGAGGCTCCGCCTTGGCTCACGGCTTGTGACGGGATGATTTATTTGGTTTCTGTCTGTTCTCGACCCTGCAACACACCGAACCCCTAAAGCTCGTCGATGTCTTTCTCGTCTTCGTCGCCGTCGTCGTAGTCAGCTTGCTCCTAGATGCCTATACCGAACAGGCTATTCCCATTCCAAGGAGTGAATTTCCAAACACAATGCATACCCTCGTCCGAAGAATGGGATTTCCAGCTCTCCAGTAGTTACTGCTCGCACTTGTCCTCCACTTCGGATATAGTGCATTCGATCTCTTGAATTCGAAGTGTCATTTATCCACCTCTGTTCTTGTTTATATATCTCACTGATGGTTATTAGGAAATGCTTCCGTACACTTATCAAACCTCATTATTCTCGTTTCAGAGAATATTCATCATTCAGAGTCAATTCATTCATTCTCAAAAAAGTTCAACCGAACTCTTCTAACCTGAGTTCATTATTATTGGTCAGCTTGGAGATTTTTATTCGACGTGAAAATATATAAACCTAAAAGCAAAGGAAATTGATTAAAATCTGAGCAATGAAATAAATTCAATTCAATCAGTTTCAATTTCGTAAACATTCGTTTTATAATACTAGAAACCAGAAAAGAAATCATACACTTATGGACAATCAAATTTGAATCTACGAAAAGTAAAAATTTGGTTTGGAGACATTTAAAAAGTACTCGTGCAAATTCTTTGTGTACGAGGAATCAGTTATTCCTCCAGGAGAGATATCATTAGTTTTGGATATTAATTGAATCATTGCGAAAAAGTATATTTATCACAGGAATCGGAGTGGTCGATTCTGAAATATTTTAGTGTTTGAGATCGAATAGCTCTAGTATCAAATCATTGTACATGCGCTGTAGGGAAGTTCGATATTTCCAGTATCGATGCTTTTGTATAATATATGTATCAAATTTCAATCAAAATTTTATAAAAACTCATATAAACTAGATACATGTGTTATGCAAAAGTGTCGATACAGTCAATATTGGACATCGTCAAGAGGATACGTGCGTTACCATCCGAGCACGTTGGTTAGAAAAAGACTAACCTATGCGATAGAAAGGGAGACCCGATGCGCTATATATGATAAGTTTAAATAGTCGTGTATAATGAATAACAGACAATCTTTACTATATATAATTACCTAAAATGTGATATTCAATCCCAAATGCATGTCCCTACTTGAGATTCAACAACAGTTCTTTCAACTTCAATAATGGGGTATATCCTATATACAGCGCATGTACAACGAGTTTTACTGAGGAGATATACATGTCCGATATATGGCTCTTATACAATTGCATACACAGAAAAATGCGTGATTGTCATCATCAATTTGTTGGTTAAATATGAGCTATCCAACTGAATTGTTATTGCAAGCGTATTTTGGTCAACGGAATCAATTTCGCTCGTTATTGTCTCCTGGGTAGCGGTTATGTATGGAGAGGTCGTATATGACGCATCTGTATTGGAATGCTCGACTCATTGTTAATTTCAAGTCTTTTGTCGTTTGCTAACTCATTTGATGCTCAATGGCATTATCTAATAGTTTCGAACTGACATTGTTTACAACAAGGAAAAGAAAATCTCTTCATTTCTTGGAAGAAGAATGTCTTTTAGTTACGTGTTGTACGGATTTAGGTAACGAATCCAGGCCAATGTATGTACTACAAGAGGTTTTTGGGATAAGGGTGAAGATTTATGATCGAGTGAGTACACTCACTCTCATGCGTGGAGAACACGAAAGGAGAAAGAAAAGGAGAAAGCACGACTGGGTAAGTCTTTAAAAAGCCAAGCTACCACCATCATACCGTCCATGACCTTTGCCAATTTTCCCTGTTACAGGTGCATCATCTAGTACTGTTGATACGCGTTGGGCATAGAATTTGGGTAAGAGAGGGCAAATGGAAGAGAAAAGCATAATACGAATAAAAATAGGGGCCAAAGGCAAGAGGCGAAGAAAGAAGAGAAGGAGGAGAAGAAGAAGAAGAAGAAAAAAAAATGAGGGAGAAGGAAGAGAAAGGAGAAAGAAAATTGAGCAAAAGAAGGAGAAGAGGAGGCTCTTACAAGGCAGTTTGAATTTATGGCTGCTTTATCACTTTACCCCGGCCTTGCCCGCGTCTTCTTCGGTCGTGAGAAGGGCAGAATCTCACGATGAACTTTGGCACTCGACTCGTACTCGAGTCAACTCAACGAACGGTGAGTCCGCTAACTTTCATGTTTATGTACATATACACGTACGTAGGTACGTATGAGATAAAGGAAGAAGGAAAAGATTACGGTAGTGCACCTGTTTCCTCCTTACCTTTCTTGATTATTTTCTCTAGTATCTCTAGAACTGGTACACATCCTCTCGCGTGCGTACGAAAGCCCCATAAATGCAACTTAACGAGCGATCGATGTACGATATTCGCAGGAATTCAAAAACTATATTCTTCAACTCCTTGTGATATTATTGAGTTCTTTTTCGAAATATGTTCTTATGATATTACCTGAATCTTTATTCATGAGAGATTAAAATACACAAAACTTAATAGTGAATTTCGTTTGAATATCTTACGCTATTATTCATTTCAACATTCTTTGAATATTCAATTTGAGCTGATGAATATTTTATATTTAGTGCCTGGCATATTGTAAGTATAATAAAAGAATATATAACGGTAAAGAGAGAGTGATACGAAAAATGTATAAATCTGAAGAGGAGAAAAAGTTTCAAGAGTGGATTGAACGTTCATTTAATGCCAATAAAAATTCCTATATTTATAATAGTCAAATCAAGTATTTCTTGGTGGAATAAATAGCTTTTAGGCATTCACACGATCAAGATTTTGATTAATGGCATAAATATATAATTGCGTCATCCCTTTCAAACAAACGGGAAAGGCAAAGGGTCACAAGATAAACCTTGACGCAGGCGTGTACAGTGTTGTCAGTAAGAGGACGATATTCTCTTCGTCGTATGCCTGTTGAGATTTATGTCTTCATACGTCATTTGCATGCTAGAGCTCTGTTAGCACTTATTCTTCTTGCTCGAAAAGCGAAATGAATTCGAACGTAAAGCAATTGAATGCTAATTTTCTAGTCTTAGTTGTATGAATTTTCGTTGAGCATTAAAATTGAAAATTTCGTACAAATAATGCACTGAGAAGGATGTTTTATTGTGACAACGAGACTTTTTGTTGAAATGTCATCGATATAATTCTTTGGTTCGAACGACAAAAGTTTGGTTATCAAAACAACATATTTTAGTAATAGTAACAAAACTTTATGATTGATGAAATTTTTTTCAGTATGTCACGAAGGGATTAGCTCATTGCAAATATTTATTTCATTTAAATTTAATTCTCAAGGATGCCTGAAGAACAATTGAAATTTTTTAATGGCCAATCATTTGTCAAATCATTCGATAATTTCATCTTTAATGCTTGCTCTGGATTGATTCATTGTGGAGTTCATCTGATTGACGGTCAATACAACAAATCTTTTTTTAAGAGTAAGAGTAAGAACTCGGATAACATGTAAGCTTGTCGTAAGCTTGCCAGACTCGTCATTCGATTGTTTTTGACTTGTTATTAACAACCTTGTCAGTGTAAGGCTGCTACAACTCTGCTGCAAGGGTTTTGTACACTGAGAGAAATAATGATTAATATCAAGAATTTAAATTCATGAATACTGCCAAGAATACAAATTCTTGATTATAGCTAATATGTTATTGGCCCAAAAGAAATTTCCTTGAATCGAGAAATATTTCCTTGATTTAAGAAAATTTCTTTTGGGCCAATAACATATTAACTGTAATCAAGAATTTTTATTCTTGGCAGTATTCATGAATTAAAATTCTTGATATTAATCATTATTTCTCTCAGTGTAAGCTTGTACCATTGTCGTGTGTCAACTAGGGGGCAGATGCCAACCTTGCCACAAGCTTGCCTGACAACATTGCAGCAAGATTAAATTGCTATCTGGAAAGTGACGTCAAAATCGGTATTTTCTTCACCTGCTGATAATATTCATCCTGTATGCAAAGTATATTATGATTTGTAAATCGAATGTTATTGATGTATTCCTCAAATGAAAATGAACAACTTTTTTCCATTGACAAAATTTCCTTTTGAACTTATATTTTGGTGGTGCAAAAAAAACCGACTATTTTTTGTTTTTGTTTGTCGGATGGAAATATATTAGTTTTTTATGTTTTGAGAGTCCTCTGTGGAGATCCGCCCGAAGAAAAGTTTTTTAGCACTTGTTCAAGATTTTTAAGAGTTCTAAAAACAATCAAAATTTGATTAAATTAATGAATGAGATTGATTAGTTGATTTCATAAATTCCATACATTTTTTTCATAATTTTCAAAATCTTGGTTGACAACATCAAAAGCAATGAATTAAAATAAATTAAAAAATGCAAAATTTTGTGTTCTTCTCAACGGTGCACACTATAGGTGAACATCGTTCTCCCCTCGTAGCATCAAAATTTTTCATACATACTATGCACGTTTACAGTACATATACAACGTTCGGTTGCTACTTGGGTCTCATCTTCCACTCGAATTCGGAGCTTCTCGAAGTTCAAAGGGGTTGTTCTTATTTATTTTGATGATTTTAAGAACGATCAGGAATATTTTTCAGTAAAAGGCTCAATGAAAAATTGAATAACGACAGAAATATTATGTATGTTTGGCTAGTTTCGATAGTGGTTTGTGAAACCGTATTACAGTTTGAAAGTTAAATTGAAAGTAAATCGCATTATTTTTTATGTATATTTTTATTATTTTTTATATATTTTGAACGATTAAAAAATGTCTATATCTCAAAAACTGAGCCTGAAAGAGAATGTTATGAGAGGAAAAAGTTGTGTGTTTTAATTTGATGAATGTATCTATAAAATCTGGTCCGCGAATCATGATAAACCCTGTATAATATTTATATATTTTCATATATTTCATGTACAAGTATATTCATTTATTCTACTTCAACCTTACGTATCATTCGACATAAAATCCAGTTCAAGATTCGGGGTTTGAAGAACGAGGGACCTTGGAGTAATTTTTCATCATGCATAAATATTTGTATAGAAACACCAAATAAGGGAAGTCCCAATTTTTCATCCCAGAACAGGCGAAAATTCATATTTTTTCTTGCCTTTTAAATTCTCTTTGTTCATGAAATCAAAAATTCTTATTCGATCCTCATATCCAGATGAGTGGCCGTTCTCTCCTTCCAGTTCCATTAATATTAGACCTAAGAAATCTTGAACCAATATTTACGAATTTTCTCTTCTCAGTTTGAAGTATTCAATCTTCTGATGAGAATCAGACCTGTATCTTATGGATTCTTTATCAAAGGAAATATCCGAATGGAAGATCATTTTCTTTCGATGCGAGTATAATTTGTTCTGATAAAGTTTATATACAAGATATGTGAACCATCAAAAGATGGTAATTTTATGTCATTCATACAGAATCTCCCTCTTATACCACATAGGGATGGGCGATACTCGACAGTATTTATATTTTCCCGCATTGAAAATGTATACTTCATATGGATTTTGATAAAACAATGATTCAATGTTTGCAAATATTTTATATGAAAATATCGATTCTTAAAATATCCTGTATCCCTTAAAAACCAAGGACTGGAACGTTATTCACTTTCGTTACTCATTCTATATAAAAAATATATAATAATATATATATTGTACACAAATTATATATTTATTATATAGATTTTATACATAATGAGTAACGAAAGTGAATAAAGTTCCAGTCCCTGCTAAAGAGCAACCCTAAAAATCATCCGTTCTTCAGACCTTGAATTTGAAATTGAATTGTGAAATGAATGATATTTTATAATAACGAACAAAAATCGAATAATACTGTACGTTGAGCGTATTCTTGGTTTCCGAGATCCAAAGGTATGGGGAGGAATGGAAGATCAAACGCATACATAAAATGTATAAGAAATATCTATATTATATGTCCATAAAATCAATATTCTATGTATACACATGTTACATAAAATCGGGCGAAACAACCACCGATTTCAAGATCATTGGGATTCTTACTAATGTTGATAGGTGATTGTTATTAGAATTGAATTCCATTGTTATCGTATCATAATAATTTCAGTTGAGAGAAATGATGAACAAAGATTCTTCGAAGACTTCCGAAAGTATTATCGAAATTCCCTTATCCCTTTACAAACAAATGATTTGACACGAACGAAAAGGATGTAATCGAATCCTTTGCGTTATACCTGCCGTTATTATTTCATTCTCCACCACTGTCAAAGATTGTAATGACTACTGCACGCGCATGGACACATGAAGTAACCCCCATTAATGGCCCATAAATTCCCATCCTCGCGCTATATGCCGTCCCAGACTCACTTTCTCTCTGTGCCGATGTTATGTATGAGCATCGTTAGTGTTAATAGAGTGTTAACTGTTCTCGATTTGTGCTTAGGAACGGTGGTGGTGATGATGATAGTTGATGGTGGTGGCGGTACTTGTTGTAGTAGTAGGAGCAGCAGTAGTTGTAGTAATAGTAGGGACAGTAGTACTCGTGCTTGTGGTAGTAGTAGTAGCAGTAGCAGCAGCAGTATTGTATAAGTGAGAATTCCCACACTACTCTTCCCTGGCCGAGGTTGCGTGCTGTTTGCACGGTTATGCTATTAGCGCCGTGCTTCTGCTGTTTTGCATAGAAAATGCATTAATTTTCGGCGCTTCTCGCCCGTTGACCCTGTATTCCTTTCTCTTTTCGTTTCAATTTGTTTTTGTTCTTCTTTATTTGCATTTTTCTCTTTATTGTATTCTTTTCTCGTTTAAACTTCCGCTAACTTTGCCCTTGACATTATGTTTTCCCTTTCAATAATCTAAATTCCAACTATACACTTCCACTTGATATTTTCATTTTTACCATATTATAGTGATATTGTAGTTGTGACTTTCGTGTTCAATCATTCGAAGTAATCGTGTAGATGGAAGACTATTGAATATACAATACGGAACGGGACATAAATCAATAATATCCCTGCTCCCCCTTTCCTTCTCACCCTTGAAATACTACCCTCTCACCTCTCGCCTTCTCTTTCCCTCTCTTTTCACAAACCACCGCGCTACGCCGGCGTTTCTCTTGCAATCAATGTTCATGTTCAAAGCATCACCACCACCGATAGAAGCTAAGTGATCAACGTTTTCTCATTGATTACGTAATATTACTAGCGCACTTGTAATTGATTAATATACAATGTCCGCGCTTAGATCTGGCCCCATATTTTACTCTCTGTGTTGTTATCAATACACATTTTGTATGAACAAAAATCATGATAAATTGAGAACAAACGTCACGCCCTACATAACAAGGTTGCTTCCATTATAATAATTTCTGGAGAGTGTTGTATACCTCGACCACTCAATGTCCATGTACATGATTATTGATACAGACAAAGGTTAAATGCAAAACCTTGTTAAGGGACACTCAGTCTCTTGGAGGCCTACGAAACATTCTCCCAATTAGCCGGATATTCTGATGACACCCGCAAAGTAGTATCCCTGGAGATGGCGGTCCCTGCTAGTTGGATTCGTACAAGGAGTTCCGTTAGCGTATTGTTACCGCACCCCTCTTCTTTTCGTTACGCCCCAACAGGAGAGAGCGCTTCGGTAATTTCACATACACATGGTGTTTTTTATTTCATTCGTCTCCAGAACATTGTCCTGTTTCTGTTTTGTTTTTATTTAATTGAATACAGGACTGGAATTGAATGATGCATTCATTAAAGAAATGGTCTAACATATCAATCTGAACGTTACTATGCTATTCTTCCATTTCATTGTCATAATTCGAATATGAATGAATCGTGTCCAACATCTTTTGTGTATCGGAAACAGATATAGTTACCCTCATTGGTTGCCCCGATCTTGAGATTATTCTTTTTTCCTTTCGCGGGCTCTAAAATGTTGAATGATGAAGACTTGTCGGGCCTCGTGTCTGTCATTTATACAACCACACACTGGTGCAAAATTGAAGAGTGGGCGAGATATCGAATATACATGTGTTATACACGTTTCTTATGGGAGATGGTTCTGGGCTAATCACACATATGTATATATACATATACTTCAATTCAAGGTCAAAAAACTATTATGCGTGGGTGAAAAAAACCTAAAACATTTTCATTAAGGTTTGTGTTTTTATCTGTTTTGCTTTTTCTTTTAATTATTCTCTGAGCCGCAAAGTAGTTTTTGAACTACGCGAATAACTTTGCATCTTTTTCTTCTTTCTGTAAATATAAATTTGAAAATTGAGCTTTTACACGGAATATTACGAAAACAACATAAATGAAACCCAATAGATTCCACGTGGGAGTCATTATATATACCATATTATGACGAGGTTTTGACAAGAGACTTGGCATTATGATGAAGTGAATTTTATTAATTCAGTTCCTTGTTCGAATGATGGATACGAAAATTATTTTGTGGAAAAATGAATTGGAATGTTCAAAATATTGCACGTTAAATTCAATCATTGATGTTATATCCAAGAGTGATGTAGAATTGGAATGTTTTATGCGCTCTGAAGTCTTTTTGAGAGACGATAAAATTGTTGCATTAGTTTTATCTGGCAAATGCATTTTACGCTACTGATTCAAATCAATTTTCAGAGTTCCGGTAGAAGCCATAATTGTTATAACTGAAATTCAATTATTTTAGTTGGGACGATTTTAATATAAATGGTGAAGTTTATTTGGAGAGAGTGAAGCTTATTTTTATAAATTACATTTCCTTTAGAGAAAATTGAATTTCCAAGTCTTTTGATGCACGGTGAGCGCTGCTCTTGTGAGCACAAAAAAAACATAACTCCGATTGTGTTTAAAAAGACAGATTGAGAACATGAATGAATGTATAGAAATAAAAATCATAATATTAGGGGTGGCGTATCTAATGTGTAGTTGTTGCGCCACGTTGAGAGTCCGCACCTATTCAACGCATAATATTACAGTAATATTATAGCAACATTCAAATATTGTAGTAGTCTTGCAGCGACATTATTGCAATATTCGTGCTGAGTGGGACAGCACAACAGTTTCTGAAGTATGCACCGAGAAACGTTTATGAATTCTTATAGTTTGAAAAGATTTCACTATCAACTCATCCTAAACTGTCATACTGCCTTAGACATCTCCCCATTAATGTCTGACAATTTTTCGCATTCACTTGAATTCAAATCTTGTTGAAATGGATCGGTTAATTTTGATTCATGCTCATCCGTTGATTACACAAATTAATGGGAGTTGTATAGATAAGTCTGAAAGGATGATGTGATTATACCAACAGAAGCAACATTCTGATAAATGTTTGAATATAAAATTTTAGCACAACTGAAAGCTTGCCCCAGTAGAACTCATTCCACAGTCCAATCTGGTCATCTAATCCCCTCGCTTAGGGGCTGTAGGGGAAGAAAGTAAGTGAGGAACAATTTTGTCTTACACTAATTCTTATACATAAGCCTCGCTCAATTCATGTTGAAATATATTGAATGTATCAAATTTTGTGAGTTGAAAATTTAACATACCTTCATCTCCAATTTCCAGCGAACGTTATATGGACATATTTGTGCTTGTTAAATATCAAAATAAATTCAACATTTCCCTTGGTCTCCGATTGATCAATTTAGCCGGCCAAAAATCATACCAGAGGGGCTTATAGCACGATGTATGAGCCAAAACTGCAAGCGATTATGAACGAAGCTTATAAGTGATAGGTTTACAATCAGAGTGGACTGTAATCATTTTCTAGGCGTTGCGAGGCCTTACTAAAAAAAACCCTGGTGAGGGAATTGCGAGGCCTGATAAGGGCTGGGCCCATGCGTGATCGATATTTTTCATAGAATACTTAGCAGCAGGGTCTTGCTTATAATGGACTTTTGATCTGTTATGGGGTGCTTGAGGGCTTTGATCTGTAAAAAATCATCAAATTTCCAAAAAGTCTGTTGGTCTTTTTATTTTTTAGAAAGTTCTTACGTGAAATTATGGGCTCCCCTACTACAAAATCTGCTGATTGGCACAAGGCTCCCTTGTTTGTGTTGGGAACAAGATTCAAGGAGAATTATTTCTCACCTTCAACACATCTCCTAATCCAATGAACCTGAAACTCATACAAGACCATTATGATACTTATCATGAGACATTCACTTCTTTGGTGACCACATTTGAACGTTGTTGCATGACAATTCCATCACGCCATAACAAAACAACGGCCTCAAAAAATCACTCAAATTATGGATTCGAAAGAAAAAAAAATTTTCATCACTTCTCAACCGATTTAGCTAAAATTCATACAGGACCATTATAGGCCCATCACTGAAATTTGGCATGAATTCCATTAGAATTGAATGAATAGGATATGAGACATGCGGATTTGCAAAATGGATTTACAAAAAAAAAACAAAAAAAAGGTCGCCACATCGATTTTTTCATAAAATTTCGATTGAAACTTTACACATATTTGATACAAAATATCGATACTGTAAATATCGGGCAACCCTAACAGCAACACTACTCCCATTCACACTGTTGAAAATAATACAAAATCTTGTATCACAGATGATATTAAATTTTGTAACAAGCTATGATATGAAATTTTGTATCAAAACTGATCCTAAATTTTATAATAATGATATGAGCAGATATGGCCACATGATTGACATGATACAAAATTTCGTAATACTGATACGTAAAAAACTTCGTATCCGTGTTGTGAAGTTTTGTACTGATTTTTCTAACAGTGTACTTCATTAGCAATGTACTCTCTGAATCTGAAAGAGTGAAAAATCGCACGTTTCACTCCACTAAGTGTCAGAAGTGAGCCTGTCCGCTTCGAGTGGAATTTTCACTCATTTCGAGTGACCTCTCACTCTTTTAGAGTGAAAAATTCACTCTAGCGTCGAAGTGGTTGTGAATTTCTAACCTTAAACCTTAGACTATCACTCCAAAAGAGTGGAAATTTCACTCGAAAATTCGACAGGCTCACTTCTGGCTGGCTAAAGAGTGAAAACTCACTCCAAAGATTTTAGAGAGTAAATACATGAATATAGAACCGTTACGAAACTCTGTACATAACTGGAGCAAGAATTTCATCGCAACTATTTCATTGGACCCAGACCGACAGAGGAAATGACGAAAATACAAAGGAGACAGAACCAACCTCGTTCCTTGAATCCTAAAGCAAATATTGGTGTAAAAAATTTCGATTCTCAATATCAAAAACCTTTTTTGTTCCTTTCTAAATCAAGGAGACGGTGATTTCTGCTCGATTGGAAAGATAGGTTCCAGTCTGGCTGGCTGAAAAAGGAATCGTCACTTCAACGCAATCGAATTTCAATTTTGGGGCTGCCAAAAGAGACCTATTCTGTCGTTCGAGTGCAATTCTCACTCTTTCAGATTCATAAAATATAGATTCATTTATATGTGATTGTACCACGGAATATTGATAGATAATAGTTATTGGTATAAATATTTTTTGATAAGAAAATTATCAGATTACTATGGATTTTTACAAAATACACATGGAAAATTGATACCAATGTTCTTTATAAAAGAATTCTAGGTACTGTCAAGTATCACTCGTCACTACTTTGAAATGATTTTTCAATATAGAATGGTTATAAAATTTTTATATAATGTTTTTTGTGAAAATTCTTCACATGGGACTCATATAACGCGTGTACTTTTCGAACCCATTGCACTCAATACGTGGTACTTCATTTATTTTTACCTAACGAGCAGTCTACTTTTCAGTAAAACGGAGAATTATCCTAATGTGTGAGTGTACATGTGTGTGTGTGGGGTGGGGCTATATATATATATGTACGTATGGCTGTAAATAGGGGTGGAGGCTCTCAAACGATATTAACCAAAATCATTCCCTTATAATATGAAATTCAATGGATCAGTGAGAAACTTCATGGAGAATGATGTACAGAAAAATTTTCAAAAATTTCATTCAAGCTTTGAACATTAATGTTTACTGAAAATTCATAACGTCTTATGTCTCATGTTGTGTCTTATGTTCTATCTCTGCAAAAAATCGATTTCACTCTCCTGATCTTATTATTCCAAATTACTTTATGTTCAGCCTTAGCTGAATGTGGAACTTTTCTTTGGAAATCATAGGAATTGATAATGCTTATTATTTTCAAATTCCATCCAAAAGTCTCCAGTCCACATCTATATGTATGTATGTATGTATGTATGTATGTATGTATGCATGTATGTATATGTATAATTGACATATCATTACGTCAGACACATTACTTGGATTTTTGACAGTAATAATAATCTAAGCCATATGTTATCTTCAATCCTGATATCTTCATCAGCCAAGTATTACCGTAACCTATTACTTTAATATCCCTATTTCACCATTCATTTCACTTCAAGAGGGAGTATATAAGTTTCCCGTCAAAATCATCATATAAATATTTTAAATAACACTCAACATTCGCGTTAAATAATCTTTTAAAAATTCATTCACAATAAGTTCAAAATAAATTTCGATCGGTGTCATGAATTTCAAATCCTTGAATGAATGAACAATACGCAATGCGTTTGCTGAAGTGAAAGTGAGTCGAATATTATCCTACTATCTGTAAAAAGAATTATCAACTCAGATTAATTTTTGTCACCAAGATTCAACTTGAACGCTTTGAAGTTTGATGCTATCACTCTTCTTCGATTTAGAAAATTCGTGAGATGAGTCCAACAAAATAATCGATATGTGCACATAGTGATGAGATTCCCTATTTACAAGTGATTTCAACTGGATACCACAAGGGTCAATTATCATGTGAGACAGACGTCACATTGACGTTTATTCGCGCGGGAAGTCTTTTCAAAACTGGCGCTGGTTTCGTTGGTTAACCGGCGGCCATTAAAGGTTGTCCTGCGACATACCAATATACGCGAACGAAATATGTATACACAAACACACGCATACTTCTCTATACACCAGGAAGGATGATGGTTCCATCGAGTAGGTAGTGCCTAGACGGGGCTCCACCCAGCACTTAGTCCACGTCGAGATTGTAACCCAGGGCACCCTGCTTCCAGAATACGGCACGCCTCTGCCATTCGAACAACGTACTCTCATTCGCTGGCCCATTTCTCATCGGGTCCGTCGTATTAGGCTAGTTCGAAATCCCTCCTCTTCACATTTCATCTTTTTCCCTCTTTCACATTTCTGGGGATAAAAAAATGCGGCCATTGATGAGCTGAACCAAAAATCGTGGCGAGGTGCTGCCACCTTTCTTCATATCGTGTACTAACCTGTCTCCGGAGGTCCTTCAATCGATTTTCACTCCCAACGTTTTTTGAAATACAATTTTCTAATTTAAAAATTTATACCTTGTGATCTATCCTCGACGATATATGTTGGACGGGGGTGCCAATTGTTGGTAAGTAATTACAATTTTCAATTTCAACACGGAAAAGAAAAACGGTCGTACTCTTGTAACGGAATGTAAAATAATTCTCAAAAATAAACCCAATTTCATGTATCAAATGCTCAATAGCTACGCTCAATGTATGCACACGGAAAAAAGTCCCATGTAGATACCGCATTGGTTGTTGTTGATTTGACATAACTACTCACGTAAATGCAATTGGAATGAAATTTACATTGGAACCAAGGCTGTATTTACATTGTTACTGAAGTAACTGGGAGTAGTGTTGCTATGAAGTCGCTATGATATCAATGTAAATCCAACAGGACTGTGTAATAGATTTTGCATGAGATCCACACTGCAATCGTAACCTCACTTGTGTAATTTTTACATGGGCATCTTTTTCCGTGCATGTACGGCTCAATTGACGGGCTATATTTGTTCCATATGGAATATACACACTCCTTTTTTCCTTATACATTTGATCGGCTAAATCTATCAACACCTCCCACATACTCTGGTAAAAATTATTTATATAAAACCACATATAAATCATATATGGTCATACATGCATTGGGGTTTCATATCGACGGCCCTGGATTATAGCGAAGTAACTGAAATTTGTTTCAGAATCAAAGCAACGAAACTCCAATGTTTTTCATACGGGCATACATTCTTCTATCGTCAAACAGGATTACAGTTACGCACGCAGAGAAGAATTCTTGCTGAAAAAGCGATTCCGAAAAATCTGCTTTGCTAAATTAGCAAAACGGTTGCTGTTACAGCCAAAATATTACTATTGAAGCAAGATATTTGCTGATTCAGCAAAATTTTCTAGCCGTCTATATATGTGTATATCCACAATCCCAAATTGCTGAATGGTAAGCGCTTGTCAAAAGAGCAAGATTTTTGCTGTAATAGCAAATTTTTTGCCAATTCAGCAAAAAGTTTTGCCACATCGGCAAAGCAAATTTTCGAGGTTTGCTGTTCCAGCAACTTTTTTCTCTGAGTGCGTTATCATAATTCAAGGGCGTCGATATACATGAACACATATGGCGCATATGCGGGCATGGGCGCCACGTATATGCATATACGGGCCTTATATGCACCATATATACGCCGTGTTTGCATTGAATTTGGATTGAAGGTGGATTATATGTGGTCATATGTGAAACCTCTATCCATATATGACCGTATATGGTTTCCATGTGGTTCAAATTCTGTTGAACCACAACCCGTTATAGTTATTCAAATATCAACAACTGTATATAGTTGTTGGAATCATTTCGATTAAAACCCGTTGAATTTGAATCGGAAATCTGCACTTTTAATGGGAATGAATGGGTTTCTCCAACGAGGGCGTCCTTTCTAGGATAGATAATTCCGTTACAGATTTAGTTTTTAAGATATAAATTCTTCGAAATTAATAAAAGGCTTTAGAGGTATCCTTAACACTATAGAACAACTTTTGACTACCCACATCGTTGCGTTTTGTCCACTCTGACAGAAAAACGACTTGGAATCAGGATCTGATGAACACGAAATGTGATCGTGATGACCAGATGAAATGGGTCGACCCAAAATTAACCACATATTCTAGTTATTATACCGAGGAAAAAATTTGGTTTTTTGCACCTCAAAAATGTAATTAATTTTGGCTTCAACCACTTTTTCTGGACGTCACAATTACATTTGCTGAGGAATACAACCAGATTTCAAGTTATTGCTACCACAAATGTTCCAACCAGGTAATTTTTCTGTCAAGGCAAACTGAGAGAGGTTTTCGAGGTTAGTGTAACTAAAACGCCTCAACCAAATATTCTTAATAAAAGCTACTCAAAATTTGATTAATTCAACCAAGAAAGTATAGTTAATACGATTACGTGATGAATCAACTATACTTTCTTGGTTGAATCAGCCAAATTTTAAGTAGCTCTCATTAGGAATGAATTGCGTTGTTGAAACAACGGGTAAAGTCAAGGAATTATTAGAATCCAATGTACGAATGCTTCTCAAATTTGTGCTCCATCCCAAACTGACATATCATCCAACGAAAATTTGCATCACTAATTTTCCCTGTGTAGTGAACTATAGTAGTATTTAGGAGTCAAATGATCCTTGTATTTTCATTTAAAAAGCACACTCAACTAGAAATTTCTTTTTCTAAAAATTTTGGCGGTGACCGCCCCAACTTGGCCCAAAGCAGAACCTTACCCTAACAGCAAAATATTTCTCTGGGACGTTTTCTGAACTTTCAGAAAACCTCTCCTACATTTCATAAACCTCCGATAAACGTACCAATAGTACGTTGGGTTGTCTGGGTAGATCCAAAGAGTTTCATTTTAAAAGGGTCCTATCGGGATTCAATGATCATTTCGAATTTGGATGGGTTTTCACGGTCATTATGAGAAATTCAGTATCAGGAATAAATGAATATATAGATAAATGAATAAATAAACACAGGGTATGACAGAAAACACTCTGCCCCTTTCACGGAGTGATCTTTAGGCAAAAACAAAACAGTTTTTTCTGTGAGAAAAAGCTGTCAAATGCTTAGTTCTAGAGTTGACTTCAACTAATCAAGTGGATGCCACACGGAGAAAGTCCTACAATACTGAATACTGTAGCCAACAAGACTGGCTCGTGTTATGGAAAAAAATCATTTCAACGCTGCTAGTTACTGTAGTAACACGAACCAGTCGTGCTTCCGTACGTCGTTTTTCTACAATATTCTCTACTGCGGAGACACGACTGGTTCGTGTTGATACAGTAACTAGCAGCGTTGAAATGATTTTTTTCCATAACACGAGCCAGTCTTGTTGGCTACAATACTCAGTATTCAAGTTCAATGTATATGAGAAATAGAAACGTTCGTGGAGTGTACGGATCACGCACGAAGAACGTATAATGAACGTTCATAGAATATTCGAATTAGACTGTTTTAAAAATACATTCGAATTGTACGATATTCATTCAAGATTACATACGTTCGATGAATATGCATAGTATCTACGAGACGGTCTCATTGGAATGTGCATGGAACATATTTCGAATATTCGAAGAACATTCACAATATATTCTGAGGCTGCTTGGGCATTGTAGGATTTTCTCCGTGTACATAGGTGTATTTGTCAGTCATTGAAGGAGCCAATTACTTACCACCTAAATAGGGAATTTATGTCATTTATAACTTCCAAACAAAGTATTTCCAAATACTCTACAAAAGAAAAGTGTCTTGATTTAACGATAGGAAAGAGGCAGCGAGTTTTAGAGTTTTCAAAATTTTCAGTACTTAAAATAGAAACTTTTGAAGAAAAGATTGTTATAATAATGGGATATTCTCACATTCAGGAATTGAGGAGGTTTTCGAGAGATCAAAAGCTACTTATATCAACAAGAAAAATTAGTCCCAAGTAACACCAAAATGCGTAAAATATTCTAACGGTTGATAATATTCTTAGAACGTAAAAGGAACATTTTTTATTACTAGGGGTACTTCATAGACAATTCTATGACCTTGCGTAAGAGTTTGAACAGTTGTGAAAATCACAATTATTCTAATGATTTTCACACCTCTGTAGAGGCCCAATATGACATGTTTCATTGAGCAATATATATTATACCCGGCAATTCCAAAAGTTGTATTTTAATGCATTCTGAGGATTCAAATTTTGTAGTTTCTTTTTCAGCAAAAGAACATATGAGACCACACGCAGAGAAAATTTCTTGCCAAAATAGCGGTTTTTAGGGATCGGCTATGCCAGATTAGCAAAAACTTTGCTCTTTCTAGCAGATTTTCTGTATACTTAAAATGCTGAATTGCTGGATCAGCAAGCAGTCATTAAAAGAGCAAGATTTTTGGTGTAAAAATGAACTTTTTGCTCATCTAGCGAAAGGATTTGTGATATCAGCAAAGCAAATTTTTGACATTTGCTGCCTCAAGGAAACTTTTCTCTTAGTGCATATATAAAACGGGTACAAGATTTTACATGAAACGTTTCACTTGTTCCAAAGAGCAATTTACATATTTTCAGCGGTATATTCGCATTTTGAATGTTCAAAATGTTCAATAAGGCTTTACATTTAGAGTCGTTTGTTTATGATTGCATGAATCATCTAAATTCAATCAATGTCAGTTATTGAGTACTAAGTCATTACAAGTCTTCGCACCTTCGGTAATTACCATACATACGTTTAAAAGGGTTCTCTGCATTCCCTCTTGGATCATTTACACATTCGAAAAATTCTTAACACAGAAACCAATATTTGTACAATACTGTTGTTTTCAAATTGATTTGATATATCGCCATAGGACGATACATATCTATGAAAGAAGATATTCGTTCTTAACCCTTTGAAATAAAATTCGGAACTTGAACTTCTATTCGTAATTGATCACTGTTTGTTACAGCTGGGTTGGATATATGGGAGAATGGATGGATGAATGAAACAACGAAGCCATCGGAGAATAATAGTTCTATGATTTTTTTATCCACAAAAAGTGTCTCAAAAGTAAACAGTAGAATTCTTAGCAAGGATTAATTCTTCAGCAATAAATAGGAAATGTGATGGAAATTCGTCGGTCAAACTGATATTCTCAGCAAAGTCAAATAAACCATCAACCATGAAGATCCAGGTGAGTGATAAACCAAACTTACATTTCATCTCTCAGAACAACTTCAGATCAAATTGAAATAAAATTCATGTGGAATTTCATTGAAATTCCATTCTATTGACTCTGATGATTATTTTGATTATGAATCAACATCTATCATACTCTTATATATTCTTATTCATGTTGGAACATAAATCCTCATTTTCTGTGCAAAAATATGAGACCCGTTGCGTAAAGTGATACATTTTGACTCCGTCGGGGATGAAAAGCAGGGAAAAACAGATGGCGAGCTCGTAGGTGTAGTCGAATATTGAAACACTTTTCAGAGGCCATAAATTGCTCTAGTTCTGAAAGTAAATTTGAGTGAAACACGTGTGACCTCCTCTCAGAACAATGTAGATTTTCACATGACCGCCCACGTTCTGCCTTTGTATTTTGTTTTTAAAAGTAAAGACTAAACTACCGACAGACCAGGGTTCGGTGCGAAATAAGTATTAGAGAAATCCAGTTGGCAGGTAAGTTTTTCTCTGAACAAAAGCCCAAATTGCGTCAGAATGTACGTCTGTCGTCTGTTTTCTCATTGCGAGAGGGATGGACATAAATTTTCGTCGTTGACACTGTACGATCATTTTTCGGATATTCGATAATATATTACACAAATTATTTATTACTTCACTACATTGAGAATTCGATGATGATTTGGAAGGTGAATTCAAATTCACTGAACTGCAATAGTTATTTCAATCTTCATCATCGTATTCTTTTTCTTTTACTTTCACTCCTTTCTCTTCTTTCTTACATAAATCAAGCGTATCCAAAATATTGATTACATGCTGACCCGTGTGATATACAAATCATTTTTCACAAGGATAAGTAGCATTCCTTACCAAAAAATTAATCATATTCATTTCAAAGAATAGATGTCTCATTGTTGGAGAGAAAGATCAGATTGGATAATGTTTGGCTATGACATATTATTTTTCAAAGCAATAGAGTTCTCTGACGTTTATTCGTGGGATAGCGATATAAGAAAATCCATGTTCTACTAAAAAGTAAAACTTACATTCATCTTGAATATTGGCTTATTTCAAGATGCAGGCGAAACTATCCCTCCTCCAACTGAAAATAAGCACCAAAATCAAATGCCAGCACAATGGAGAAGAGTAAATTTCAGTCAAGTTTTGAAGCAAGATGCAGCCACTTTCAGTCTGACTTTTTATTACAGTGAAGTCCCGTCATTTATTGTTGTGCTTCATCCCTCATTGAAGATGGAAGTTCGTCTTTGATGATGATGTAATTAAAGTTTCAATTAGATCTCCATAAACAAATCAGATAAACAATTTACTTACCTTCACTTCAGTGAATATTTAGTTGTCTTAATGAATGTCCATTTGAATCGAATCAATTCACTTATGTATTTCATTCATCCGGATGAGTATTTCTTGAAGAGAGCACAAATAAACTATTTATTTGACTCAAACGAATTTCCTTTTTCAGTGAAATCACAATCTGTCAAACTTCTCTAGATCATTTTACTGGAAAATAGTTTTATTTAATTCATATGCATTCTCTATATAAAATGGATACATGATGTATCAACATTTTATAGAACCTTTTGAATAATTATTTCATGAGTTCGAAACAATAACTCCAGTAGAAATTGTTCCAGGGGTTCTCCAGGCTGTAAGAAGGCCTTATCGAGTCTTACGAGGATCTAGGGAGGCTTGCAAAGACGTAGAAAATGACTAGACAAGTTCCTACTAGAGAATCTTGAGTTCTTTGTTACCGATTGTTCAATAAAATCAACATAAATAACACATCACCTTTTTTGTTTTCATTATTATCTTTCATGTTCTGCAAACTTTTTTTCCAATAGAATCTCAAGTATTATTATGGACAAGTGTTTCTACTCCCTATAAGTATTCTTATTCATAAAAATAGAGTGTTCACAACGGGAAGAACAATGAACAGTCTGCTTTTTAAATGTTAAAAGTCCTGAAATTTTACATAGGAAGAAGGAGGAAGAGGAAAGAGGCTTAGAAATCGTAAAAAAGACTAAACTGTTTATTGTGAGGATGCAAATTTTTTTATGAATAAGAAACATTCTTGCATATGTTTGTAATTGAAATGTTTCTCTGATTTATGCAAGGTCGGTTTTTTTAGAACAGTTTGAAGAGTTTGTTCTTTGCACGATTTGTTTGATAATGTCGAAACTTGAATATGAATACGATGAATAAGACACCTATCATAATGATAATAATGTTGTTAAATTTTGTGACAAGGAGATGTTTTTCGATGAAAATTTACTATGCTATTGAATTGCGAATTTTTATATCCATTACTCCGAAATTCCTGTAGACTGCAAATGTTTTAGTTTGATACACTTTGAGACTCGAATCCTTAGAAAATAACCCAGTAACGAATCCAGACATAAAAATTACAGATCTTCTATAGTTATCGGTGGTCTTGATTTCAAATTCGATTCCATTTGAATCGTTGTGTTGAAAAATACATTCGATTGAATGGATAGTATAAATCATAAGACTCGATTCAAATAAGACAATAGGGAAGAGAAGAATCTAATTTGGAAGTTTTTCACCTTCTTTTCATCAATCTCTTTCATTGTACTGCGAAGCATAAATCATAAAACAGTAGCTCAACGTTGCGTACATTTATTACTGAACTTCGTGTTACTTGAACTCTTTGTTCAATCGCAACATCCTTCGTGTATTGCTGTGTCAGAAGTAGCATATGTTTTAGCAGTGACTTTGTTGTTGTCATATATACACATACACATTTGTAAATCTTACGTACACTTGTAACCAGAGAACAAGATTAATGACACCTTAATGACTACATGGAAGGTACTGAATGAAAGCTACCCGCTAAAATATAACTTAATCCTTTCTGAAAATATAATTTACATTTAAAATACATGGAACAAAATTACACAATTCTCATTACACATCTACAATTATTAGGAGTGATTTATTATGAACTGGTTAAGAGGAAAAGAGAAATTCATCAGAAATTCGTAAGAGCCAGCAATCATTCCGACTCTATGATAATAATAATCAAATTATCAAAGCCAAAAACATCTGACTTTTCATACAAACTTGTATAAAATTTCATACAGAATTATCAGATTTTTCGTGCATTTTCATTTGAATTTGAGTATATTTCGCAGGAAACTTCATAAACTCATGACTGAAATAGATTTTGATGACAAATTTCAGAATTTTCATGTTCATCTGATGTAACAAATTGAAAATTATTTTTTATAGGTTGAAAAAGAATGATCAAAGTACAAACAGCGTGCGATCAAGATGAAAAATTGACTTCAATCTAGTTCACTTCGATCAGAATCACATAAGATTTCACTTTTTAACTTCGGCACTTTCGGAAGTGGAATTTTATTCAGATATAATTGAAGGGTGATTTAAATTGCTTAGTTACGCGAATAACTTTTACTCCCGTTATACGTGATTTGAAATTCAATCAGAAATTTCTAACAGCGTGGCAGCAGCCAAATTGTATATGACAAACTATGGACAAACGCCTCCATTGAATCAGAATATTGCTCTGTACAGCACTTCCACTTCCCTGGTAAAAATTTGATCAGGCATTCTCTGTCTGTAATAAGGTCCTGATCAGGTTAGAATCCGGAAGCCGTAAATGAGGCAAATCTCATGAGGCTTTTACAAGGGACTCATCTGATTTCCCTAATAGGATTCAAATAGGGTTGTAACGCAGGGGTACAACCGGGTTCGGATGAGATTGCCATAAAATCGAGCGAAATAGGGAACACCGTACCGAAACCTGTTGAGGGCCTGATAAGATATCAGGCATGCCTCATCAGGCCCCGATATTTTCCCGTTCAGAATTTCTCCTATATAGGGTTGATTCAGAGAAATCCTGTGCAGAGCAATATTTTGATTCAATCGCAGCGTTTGCCCGTGTTCGTCATACACTATTTTGCTGCTGCGCCGCACCGCTAGTATCACTTCAAGCGATAACGAATTATTGGACCGAATTTCAAATGATTAGAAATATGATACTTCCTAGATAGTGTAGTCCGATTCTGTTTGTACCGAAGATCAAATTGGAGGATGATAAATGGAAAAGGGAAATCGTGTTTAGTTCCGCTTATTAGCTCAATAACAATTATGATAATGAAAGTCTACATGTTGATATCATCCATTAAACCATGTGAAGTTTCTTGAGAAAGTTTGACGTACCGATTTTCTGTACTTCATAGAAGAATCGAAGTTTGTTTTGTAATTACAACGATCCATTCACCAAGAATGTAGTTCACCGGTACATTAAATACACTTAATACGTAGAATCATATTTTTAATTAATGACCGATAACATGTATGGTATAAAAGAATCGAATGCTCTTTGAACAAAGAGAATTTATTTTAATTACAAAATCATTTATTTTAAAAGCTTTTTTTTCATATGTTCGACGATACTAATTAAATCAACAATGTTGATGATTTACATTTTTTTTAAATATAAGCTTAAATGACGTATGACTAACGAAACATCATACCAATTTGTGGAGAAAAAAAGATATCAAAATTTTATATGATCATACATTCACGTCATTCATATACGGCAATCTGAAAATCAGTAATATTCTTCCGTTTATATCCCTCATGCATACGAAATACTTGTACTCACGACAATAAAAAATATTCCAATCTCAATTCTAATTGAGTTGTTAACGAATGAACATTTTTCAATCCACGGCGAATGAGAATCGAGGATATGCATGAGTAACTTTGTAGCTGCTGCTCGCTTTTCAAAAGAGTTGAGAATAAAATGAAAGAGAAGAAGCGGATGGAGAAGAAGAGGAAGAAAAAGGATACACGAAGTAACAGGGTGTGCGAGTTACACGACACTCGGGAACTTACGCCAAAGGCTGATTAATGGTGGCGGAAGAAGATAAGCAGCAGCTCAGATCGAGTCTTGAATTTGAACTGATCCGTCATGCGGAACGGAATCGTCCAAGGACCAAGAAAGAAAGGATTTTGGCTGTTTGAAAGATTATTTAAGAAAATTCAAAAACAAGTTACTGAAACGACGGCAGCCATCCACACGTCAAATGAGTTTTTGTACACAAATTTTCTCAAAGATCTTCTATCAGCTTTCACGTTACATCGTTTGTAGAAAGACCACCTCTAACTTGAATTTCATCCACGTAACACGTGCTGTAAGACGTCTCGTCGTCATAACGCGTGGGCAGTTACGCTGGCAGCTGGATTCTGTTGTTTGTCGTTTCGTATAGCCCAAAGCTTATTACATGGACTTCAACCTTCATCTTGTTGCATGCACATGAACCTTGTCAACCGTTCTCGATGGCTACAAGCTCTTCATAATTGTTCACCGGTAATAAAGTCGAAATCTTGTAAGCTATGACGACACGACGTGTCTAACTACGACCGACCAAAATTATACGTTTGAGCATTGAAATACGCAGCTTCTCCTTTGCCTCGCGTCAGGAATGGTCTGCAATTTGAAATAGAAAAAAGAAAAGAAAAACATGCAGCGAAATTGAAGTAAATAATATTTTCTCGATCAATTTATTCTTATCAATGTATTTGCGTCTGGATCAAATAGAAATTGAATACGCCTCCGCAATGTCGAACGACATGTCGTTTCAGGATTTTGTTGCGTATAAGAAAGATCCACTCGTATAGGTGACGTAAAGAAATCAATCTTTCGTGGGAATTTGGTGAGTGAAGAATTTATTTTTCTCTTTCCTCATCTTTCTTCCCTTTTTTCTTTCTTCGTGTGTCGTGGCATTTCATAACGATGATTTGCTCCATCCTGTGTTGCGTGTAGAAGATGAGGGGCCATGTAAAAGGGCTAGATTTGATTCGAAAGGGGATAAGACGGTTCGGCATGCTGTCTCTACTACCTATTCTCGACAAAACAGACAGCATCAGAAGAGAGAACTAAAAATGGATAATACACAGGGAGAAATGGTGGCGTGGGGTGTTACAGATCAGGGCTGTGCCAAAGCAATATCCATAGGAACACCCTGTGCCAGGAGAAAGAAGAGGAGAAGGAGAAGGAGGATGAAAAAGAAGAAAAGCAGCAGCAGAGACGTGCGATCAATCACGAGGGACCCTGCTGCCATGCTTCGTGGCCCTCATATCGGCCGTAATACACAGTAAACATTTTTAACTTTGCCACGTTATTAATATTAGTTGCGCTCAGTTCCAGCCCCTTCTTCTCTTTCTTCTTCTTCTTCCTTTCCTTCATCTTTGTCATCTTCGTCTGCTTCTTCGTCTTCTTCTTCATCTTCATCCACGTCGCGTTACTTTACGTTCATTTCTTCTTTAGTTCGTTTTTCTGTGGAGCATCAAAGTAAGAACTACGGTATTTATCATCCGATCGTATCATTGATCGTGTTCGTCAACTCGTGGACAAATTTATTTCGATTTTAGTAAGAATTAATCAATTGATTTGAAACATCCAACATTGTTTCTCCATTGCCACCATGAATATTTATTGTCTCAATCCTGCTGAGATATTTTCAAAATAAATCGATCAGGTTATGTGGCGAAATAGGTACGATGAGGTTCCGTATTCGTATTTCGTACATAATATCTCATTGAATGTATCACAAAATTTCAAAAATGTTTTTTCTCAATTTTGTTAATGATCACAGAAATTCATAAATTTGATCAATAGAAATATCAATATTGTATCGTTTTCTCATATTTTTATCTAACGCAAATGTTCGCAACGACAGTCAGGGTCCAAAAATTTGTAATCATTTCTTGTGGCTCAAACATCGAGCCCAGCCTTCAGAAACAATACTGATAGCATATTCGTACTTCGATATAAGACTCTACAAAATTTTGCGAAAATAGAACTAAGGGAACAATGAAGTGTACAGCAAGATATATCGTTACCAAGAAATTGTGGTGACTGCCAGTGGATAAATTCATTCGGACGACAATGACACGAAAGAGAGCGAGATAAAATAGTTTAAGAGGAATTTGTAGATGATTTTTTCTGTGTTCAAGAAATTCTTGTGGGAAACCCTGAGAACGTTTGAATTATTCAATTTTTGTTAATTTATAAAGATCGCGAAATATCATTCCCATCGTTTCCAATCACGAAATTCGAGATACACGCTTGAGAATATTTCGACACAATTGGGAAAAAAGAATTAAAGTTCATTATATAACTTGTTGAAAAAGGGAAATGGAAATGAAAAAAGTTGTATTCCTGAATTATTTGATTAAAATGTTGGAGATGAAAATTCAAAAGAAAATGACAAGAACTAAAATCTCAATAATATTCTTATTTAACGTCCGTTTACGTAATTATGAATCATCACATCGTTGTAGATCATTTGAAACAATTTCGAGACAAGTTTCAATTCAAAGATCATTACGAATTGATTGATACAAATTCTCACCAGGAGCATTATTACTAATGATACGGTACAAATGATCAAACATTGTACGTTATTATTGTTGTATGTGATTATAAACTTGAAAATCAATCTCGATGTTAAATGCATTGCAATAATTTTATTTTCTGTTTGGTCGGTCGATTGTCGGAGCAAAACACACCTCTCGCATTACCGGTTACAAACGTAAAACGAGATTATCATCAAGAAAATATGGTAATTGTTAAATATGGTAAAACGCGCTCAATCATCAAGAACTTCGCATGTAGATTAGTATTAGTTACGCTTACTTTGCTCCATCTATTCCGTGCCCGTGTTTGATTCTGATTATAAGTTATTACTAATTGTTGTTTTGACAGAACAAAAAGTGGTAAAAAAGTAACGTATTTGGCGTTCCTCTCGTCGTCCCACTCGTTCTTCTGCGCTAGATTCACTTCTTCGGCGATCTTTTCATCTGTTATTTGGAACAAAAGAATCAAATTTTCGTCATCGACGTGACGGTGTATGAGTGAAGTAATCACCGCGAGGATGCCGGGTACAAGAAAAAAGGAAAAAGAGAGAGAAATCTCATTAAGAAGCTTAAGCTGCTTATTTCTTGCTTAACGTTCTGTATACGGCCGAGTCTCTCGTTCCTTGACCTTTCTATAACCTCCATTTGCGTTTAGTATAGCAACTGGTTGCAGTAGCTGGAATTAGCAATTAATCTTTGAGTTGGATACTACGACGATTGGGAGGTAGCGAGAGGAAGAGCAAACGCGATAAAGGAGTAGCGAATAACTGGGAAGCGAGAAGGGGGAAATGGATAACATAGGAGTAGGCGAAAAAGGAGAAGTAGAACGAAGAGAGCGATAGATGGACAAACATCCATTGGTTAACAGAGTGAACCGAAGAGATGAGGAAAAGAAAAGAAATGGGTAGAAACCCAAGCATTATGCAAACGATGCAACAATTAGACCGAGGTCTCCCCTCCCCTCTCAGGTTATTTGATATCTAATATAATTTACTTTGACTTCACTGAGCAACGGCTATCTTCGCACATTCCACGTCAAGAATTTTCTCCTCGTACATTCACGTCCAAGTATATACTGTTAGAAATTTCTGATTGGATATTCAATCATATGTGATGGAAGCAAAAGTTATTCACGTAACTGAATAATTCTTTCACGTTTCAATTATATCCGAAATTTCAGGTAAAAAAATATCGGTTACATGTAAACGAATTCTCAATTCAGGTATCAAGAATTGAAAATTTGTTTCATCGATAAGTTTGAAAAATGCATGGAATTTGAAGGAACTGTCAGGATATAAGAATCGCTTATGAATTTTGTTGTCCTTCCGGTTCCTCGTTTTTTTCATCTGTAAATATAAAATTCTCAACTATTATATTTGAGCGATGAGATTTTCACTCTTTCAACTCATGTTGATAGCAAATGCAACTTTTTTTATAGATAATTCTTCAGAAATGAAGTATCTCGCATCAAGTTTAGACTCAAGATGAGAACCGAGATAATCGCGTTGAAGACTATGAAGAAGTCTTGGTAGCAAACATCTCTTGCGAAGCACTCAATCTTTCTTTCTTTCTTTCTTTCTTTCCAATATGGTGAAAAGAAGAATGAAAAATCCTTCACAGATTACCCGATATCTTCTTACATTCCTTGTTTGTCTTTTTTTCTCAGGATAATAAGGAAGAATGATGGTAAAGCGGAAGGTCGAGAGTATACTTTATTTCAACATTGGAATATGAATAAAATATAATTTTTATTATCACTATCATTGGGGGGGGGGGGGGGGCAAGTGATTGTCTTGGAAGAACATGTTTGTGTTTCAAAAATAGCAAATGAAATGGAACAGAACAGAACAGAGACCTTCGGGAAACCACGATAACTTCTTTTCATTCAGACTGCACTGCAGAATATGAGGAGAAGTAAGGAGGAGAGAGGATACAGCTGTCTGCTTCGCAGGACTCACGCTTCTCGCCACCGAGGCCTCCGCTATTTATTTTCCAGGATTTCAGAGTCCGAAGCCATTAATCTCCGCTCACAGCGTCAGTGGAGCGCGTCAGACGACGTCGCTGTTGCTGCTGCGTGGCGTCGTCGTCGACGACGACGTTGGCGACGTCGTTCTCTGTTCTCTACCACAGAACGGTAACCCGACTTCGAATAGTCTCCAACGGACAACTATCTCAGTCAATCGAACAATGGTGACGCGAAGAAAAAGATGTTTACATCTATTCACGTATCCAGGGGAAGACAAAGAAGAAAGATCCTTGAGAATATACGATGAAGATCTTATATGGAAAAACAATTTTCAAGTATTATAACACCCAATTAAAAATTTCACACAAAAAAACGTCAGGCATCAGGTTTAATCAGAAGTTTTGAGAATCAAGAGATGAAATTGTGACTCTAACAGAGGCATGATTCGATTATTGATTATTCTCTTAAGGTTATTAGTTTATGCTTGATCTATCATACTAATAACTGCTGTTCTGTTTATTTCATGAATACATTCCTTTACCATAATCTGCTTCCTGATTTTAAAGACTTGGAGCTGAGAATGATTTGTGAATATGTTGTTGATTTCTTCTTGATCCATTCGTTAATTAACCCCCAGTTCCTTTAGAATGAAAATCTCTCTCCTCCTCTCGCTCATTCTTTTTAGGCACTCATCGGTATACGTAGTATACCAGCACGAAGTGCCCACTGCACCCGCCATTGTACCCTCTGACCGTATCTTCTAAAATATTTGAGTACTCCAATTGGGAGTTGGATAGTTTTTGATTTCGTGCAATACTGATTGATAATCCGTGGGGTTATCTGTGTGTCTGTCTGGCTGTCTGTCTGTCGTCTATCTGTTTGTGGTCGGGATAACTCTGGGCCAAGTGGACCAAATGAATTGATTCTTCTTCAAAATCTTTCACAAGGGTCATTTCATTTTTATTGAAATCGTTGGATTCCTTCTATTTTTCAAAATTTTTTCTAAAGAAATAGGTGATCTTGGAGAAAATTTTCACCGCTGTATACATATATATATATATATATATATATTTCCCAAGTCCTTAAATATTCGTTACGTTGGCTCGAAGTGACGAATTGTAATAAAATACGGTTTTCGAGGGTGCTGAATCCGAATCTGTAGTCAGAAAACGAATCCAAAATGACGGATCCGATATGGCGAACCTGAATCTAGTGATTTCCGCATTTGTGAACAGATTCATATGCAACATGGGTTCTAGAGATTTTCGAGGGTGCTGAATCCCCATATAGAGTCGAGAAACGAATTCAAGATAGCGGTTCCAATATGGCGGACGTGAATCTAGTCAATTTCGCATTTGTGAACAGATTTATATGAAACGTGGGTTCTAGAAGTTTTCGAGGGTACTGAATCCAAATCTGCAGTCAGAAAACGAATCCAAGATGGCGAATCGGATGTAGGAGACGTGAATTCAGTTATTCTCGCATTTGTGGACAGATTTCTATGAAACTCATGGTGTCTTGGGGTTTTTGTGGGTGCCGAATCCAAATCTTGAATCAGAAAACGATGAATGATGGTGGATCCAATACGACGGACGTGAGTATAGTCATTTTGGCATTCATGGATAAATTCATATGAAACACACGTTGTAGGAGTCTATACGGTGCTGCATCCAAATCTGAAGTGAAAAACGATTCATGATAGCGGATCCAATATGACCGGGAGAGAAGTCTTCCCGGCATTTATGGAAAAATTCATATGGAACACGAATTCTATGAGTTCTCGAGGGTACTGCATCCAATTCTGAGATCAAACAAGATTCCCAAAAAATTGTCCTTAGTAGAACAAACCTGGTTTTCAATTCCAATTCCTGCTCACCCCCGTATGTACGTTCGATCACTGCGTTGTTTTGACCAAAAAGAGGACTGATAGGAACTGCATATGTACACTAAAAGAAGAATATCTAACTGCAGGAAATAAAACTCGATTCAAAACTGTTAGCATGAATGCCCGTGAAGTTATCGGAAATATGAATAAACAATTTATTCGACGAGATTAAAAAATTCAGGTATGGCATATAAAATTTATTTTCTTCAATTAAATTTTCATTCAGAATCATTAACTTTTATAGTTATCTTATGGTCTGCCTACAAAACCAACGTAGACGTGAGAACGGATGCGCAGAAACAGTATATGAGTTGTGCGCAGCCATCTACGTTAACGTTCCCCGTTTTTCCTGTCCATGTAGACAGACCATTAAGATCAATCCACATTAGATGGTCCATTATAATGTTCAGTTGATCCTGTTGACTACTAGAATTGCTAATATGAAATTTTTTAACCTTCTCTTAAGAGTAGCTACTAACTTTTAGCAAAATCTTTCATGAATTTCCAAACGATTTTTGCAGGTTAAAAAATAAAATTATCAAATTTCAACTTCTACATTTCAATAAATTTTACAATTTTGTTTTTTAGCCTTCAGGAATCATTTTAAAATTCGAAGTGCGCGGTGGTGCGCAGTCCCAAGTATGTGAATCATTATTATTCACTTTACATACGTATTAATTACGTACCTTTTGAAAAAACTTCGCGCAAAATTTGACTTTTTCACTTCGTCCTTCCCCATGCTCTAGCCCCCTTAACTCACTATCTTCGAATTTAGAGGACTCATTTGTCCGGCCACGAAAAAAAGATGTCCAAGGAAAACATTGAAGAGCCGCCATTTTGTTATTCACAGCTCCGAAAAATTGGAAAACAACCTTCAATAGGTACGTCAAAAAGAACTTTTTACCGAATTTCATGTTACCGAGGTTTGAATTAACGATTGAAACGAATTATTAATCGAATAACGAACTACTCAGTCGTGAGCCAAAATGTTGCAGTACATTCTTTAAAAGATGTTTTCAGGTCCAAAAAGTTAATTCGATAAGATAAAAAACGATGATGATTCAGATTTTGTGAGTTTGAATTTTCCTTCCGTTTCTATTCACGATTCAACCTCCAACAACATCAAATTTCGATGTGTTATACAGCCTTTTTGAAAAAAATTCCCGAAATTTCCTTTTTTTAGCCCCTAGAGTGGTTTACCCCCGTAGCTCGCTTCACTGTAAAAAAAGTGGCGTCAAAACGGTGTCAGATTTACCACGGAATTACCAAAACGTGGATTCTATGGGAGTCCAACCCAAAATCAGTGTCAAAATAACACCAAACGGTGTTAGAATGACACTTTATGTTGTGAAAATGACACCATGTGGGGATACAAAAAAATATTCAGTGTGAACTATTGCTAACACCGTCAATTTTTTACAGTGTTTGTGAAGCGTGAAATTAAACTCTTTTATGAGAGTGAAACTCTCCATCTCAGAGAATGGAAGTTCACTTTTTTGGAGTGAAATACAAATTTTCCACAGTTTTCAATCGATTGAGATGGAACTCATATAGGACAACTATCGGATAATAACTGGGACGTTCTATAAGTTTGATTGCAATCGGGTAACAGGAAGAGAAGATATGCGCGGTCGCGAAATCACGATTTTTGATAACATTTTTCCTTATTCCTCCCAAGTATACGTTATTCAAAACATTCTTTTTTAATTTGTCAACTTTATTTTAGGCAGATACTAACGTTGCTCTGACAAAAGCATATTTGCAATATTTCATCTTTGAACATCTGATTGAAGTGAGCGGATTTTGTTTTGGATGACGAGTGATCTATTGTATTAATTCTAATCAAATACGATATATTTAGATTTTCCCTTGAAGTATATGTCCATATCTTGTTTGTAATTGAAACTCGTATATCTATTCTAGAAAAATGTTCACCCTTGATAAACTGTTTGAGCTTGATGGTGCGTGGAACCGTTTATGTATTTTGATATATGCTCCGATTTTTTTTTCTCAAAACTATTTATTCATCTATCCATCTACCTATTCGTGCCTCTTTCTCTCTCTCTTTCTCTCCCTTCCTCTTTCTCTCTGGCTCCCTGCCGTTCTATCAAATCTCTACCTCCTTATCGACCTCTTATTTTATATTCCTTTCATTGTTCATATGCTCGAACTCTGCAAAAACAGAGCAATGGCCCGATTTTCAGAAATCATCTTTTTTCTCCGTATTCCGGAGCAAATGTTAACATTCTCTGAAGAATTGCATTTCCAGTTCTCGATAAAGAACGTGAGTTGAAATTTCCTCTCTTCTCATTCTCTTGATATTCTAATCAGCCGGGTTTCATCTACACTTGCCTCCGTCTACTTACTTTTTCACTTCCTTCGTGCTTTTCTGTCCCGTCCTCTATTCACTCGTTCCTCTTCGTCGAACCCTTGTAAATTCTTGAAATTCCAGAAGAATACCGATATCTCTTGAATTCCTGCTAGGTGAAAGAAATGGCCGTTTTAGACACGTGCACGTTGTGGAAGAGAAAAATATTGTTTTGCCTGCAACGACGAGGATTCTTTCTATTCGATAACGGAGAACAAAAGGATATTATTAATTCCCTCAGACTGATACAAATTCTCAAACTTTGAAGAGCCTTCAGTTCGACCTTATGAAATTCCAATAGCTTGAGTGCGGTCGAATAATTTTCTCGATTAAATTCGAATTGAACCCATCGATCAGGGGATGATTATTCAGGTTCTCGCCAAAGTGTATCGGGAGAGTGTTAAAATTCCATTGAAATGGTTAAATATAAACACTATGTTTCATGCAGAGTAGGAAACAAGCGCAAAACCGAGAAAATGGTTTGGGGATTTTAGCAGGCTTCTTCAGACTTGGCTTCGGAATCTTCGCGTCGCTGATATTATTACTATGTAAATTACCCCCTACTCCGCGGTATATACACCAATGCGCTCACGGTGACAGCCCCACGAGTACCCCGAGGTACGATGGATGAGCCTCGGTTCTTATTAGATATTCTTGTGCCGCTCCTGCGGCACTGCTACCTCGTTGTCTCCATCGTCTCCGTCGTCGCCCTTCGATCCACAAACTTGTTTCCATCGTCCCATGTCGATACACTCACGTTGCATCCCTTATCTGATTACGTTTCCAACCAGCGTAGACGTCGCTTGTGATCGAAACGTATAATTACGTTTGCTTTTCTCGTTTTGTTATCTTCAAACTTCTACTAGGGATCCAATTATTTATTGAATTGCGTTTCGAAACAAACACTAAGCAGAAAAATTTGGTTCGTATATACCCAACCATACGTTTTTGTTGGCATATCTAATATTTGCGTGGGTTCAACCAAAATTTGTTTATGCCGATCCAAAATATCCTACCACTTTTAATTCAGGTGATCAGAGAAGTTTCCATAAGATCATTCGCATAGCGTAGCCAGATTTTGGCAAGAGGCATCGAAGTTCGATTTATCATAATTTTAGCATAAAAATATCCAAGTATGCCTAACAAAACAAGAGTCAATTCGGAAAGGTAAATAACGATCATTCATCAGATTTTGTGGGTTAGAATTTTTGTTCCGCTCCTATAAACTATTCAAACTTCAACAACATATATCTTTGACAAATTCGAATCTGCACTGAAGGAAAAGGTTCACAATGTCCACCGCCACAATGTCCACAACAAAATTTCCGCCACCTAATACGACGACAAAATACTCAACGTTACATCATCCGAGGATATGGGGGAATCATTTATTCGATAACATTCGTCAAATAATCAAGGAAAATTAACAAATATAATACATATTCTGAAAATTAGGTAACAAACACTTCATGAATACTACCGAACTCAAAACCATTTCAGATTATTCACAGTCATTTAGAATCAATTAATAATTGAGAATTAATCAATTAATCGATTATTGATCATTCGCAATTCATTTAGTAATGCATACTGAACGCTCAGATACTAAGCAAAAGACTTAGAAAAATTCATTCATTTCATAAAGACCATATGCTCGGACATTACAGTACACGGACATTTACCATACTGTCGCGGAAATTCTGCCATCGAACAATTAGGCGTGACACCGGAAGAATGGCACCTAACTGGAACAACTAAATGTTAGTTGCCGCAGCTACCCGAGTCGAAAAGTGATTTCTCCTTTCCCGCTACGTATGAAAGATCAGAAAATTTGCTCCACTTTGAGGGGCAAAAGAGGAGTTATATCCTCCTCCTTTTGCTGCTCAGAGTGGCAGAAATTTCCTGATCTTCCATATGTAGGGGAAAAGGAGGCGTCACTTTTCAACTCAGGTAGATTTTTATTGACACTAGCTAGATTCTAGCTGGGATGAATGAAAGTTTATTTGTAAGTTAATTTCCTAGTTGTCAAATATTTAACTAGGCCCTTTCTCTCATCGTGGATTCATCTAAAACATGTATTCCTTCTCAAAGCTTTCCACTTTGATGTCATGGAAAATGAGAATGATGGTATTAATGATATCGTGACTAATCATGATTAGAACAAGGAGGAAAAGAAGATGATGAAACAGGAAAGGGAAAGAAAAAACAAAATTCAGTCAACGGTATACCAAAGGATCGGTACAGCTGTCGTTGGTAGCAGAAGTGTGGAAGTAAGGAAAATGAAACGCGGTGAACGAAACATTCAGTTTCAGTAAAATTAATGGAAAGCTTCCGTGACTGAGGGAAACCGAAGGCAAAGGGATGAGGGTTAGGGTCGAAGAGAAATCTATACTTAGAACATTAATGCGCCTTTGATATGTTCCAATAACGAAAGTAATTATTTTGAAGGGAAATTTCTTGTGAAACCTAATTATTATTCTTTATATCTGAAACCGAAGAGACAAGCGAGGAGGAATATACCCAATTTTAAAACAAGTTCTCATCTTTAACCCTCGCAGTTCTATCTCTCACGTGCATGTAATGGTAGTGGCAAAAGCATTTCTTATTTATCTTATTCAACAATAATTATCAATATATTTTTAGAAATGTGAATTCCAAACCAGTTGTTTCTGGAACCAGCTGAAGTGTTTCGAATGAAAAAGTTGAACTTTTCCTGCTCATGTTATATAACGATCGAAGAAGACAGAAGCCGTGTACTCATGAACACCGATACATTATATCTTAGAAAGTGGAGAAGACCGAAATCAGATGAAGAGACAGCAGGAAAACGATCGGAGGGGAAAAGAGATCCTTGGTACACAAAAAAAGACAGGACAAAATCCTGAAGAACGTAAAAAAGGGATGATATGGTACACAAGCGTCCCAATCCCTCCACAAACCCTCCCCACTATCCAACCCTAAAGCGAAGGACTACCAACATTAGTCCACTGACACCATTGACACTTTTATTAATGACATAGTTGGCCCGAGGCGTACCATCGCACACCGCCCTGCCCCACCCCCCTTTTTTCCTCTGATCTCATTCATCGTCAAGGATTTTCCATCGCGGTAGAGAAGATGCAGTCATACAAGATGGCATCGGAATTCGTTTCCTTCTATCTCGCGAACATTTTTTTCCGTTTTTTTCCATCACCATTGTATTCCCGTGCAAAAGAAGATAGAGATGCGCTTTTCTTTATTTTCTTCCTCCTTTCCTCTTCAACTTTTTTATATTTCCATTCTTCCTACCCATATTATTCTTATTCTTCGTTTCCGTCCGTTCCTTCGGATCCTTTAAATGCATCGGCGGTGTATCATCGATCCATCTTTGTACGATAACCATTTTCATTCGAATCCTTTGGATTCTGGGGATGTGAATGCTGAAAAGAAAGAAAATCTTTTGAATAACATGAATCTGTCGAACTAACGGATAATTTGCATCCATTTTGTGAACAAGATGAACGCAGATTGAAAATCATACAAATCTATTTAATCAAACAAATATGAATATAAATTTATCAATCTGGTCCATATTCCCATAAAACCATGAAAGCTTTGTAATACACTGAGAGGAGATCAATTTAGGAGTTCGGTGAATAGTAGTATACCTGTTCGATAAATCTAAATATTATCGAAATTTCAAAAAATATTACGGAAATTTTGCTTTACATCATTCAGTTTTCTTCAATTACAGTTAGTTATTTCTGAACGTTGAGTAATTGAATGACACATCACGAGTTTGACCATGAATATCGTATTATATAATAAGAATTGAAAAACACTGATTAATGTGAAAGAAAATTTCAGTAATGTTCTTTGAAATTTCATGAAAGGTCGCAGAATGTTCAGTAATATTTAAAATTATCGAACAGGTATATTACTGTTTATCGAATCTCCCAATTACTCTTCTCTCAATGTATGCTGTATTCGTTACAGTTGAATTATGTTATAATACATCGGTAATTGCTATGAACAATGAATATTTCAAAAATCATTCCCATATCCATGGAAAACGACAGGAGATTTGAGTTTCTCCTCACATAACGATTCATGTCTTGAAGATAACAGCTTAAAATCAGCTAATATTCACGAGGAAAGTAAGTTTTACTTTTCACAGCGATGTAATTTACTATAATTTTAATCAAAAACTCCGAAGTGTATGAAATTTTCAACATTATTCCATAGTCCATCTTCGAACAAGTTTGGGGAATCCCCAACACATATGTGTTCATTACTTCACATACGTAAATATATGTAAATTTTCTCATAGAAATGTTTTACAGGATACGCAATGTAGTTCGTAAGATAATAATATTCATGTTGCAGACAGCATTCACCTCTTCTTCCTATTGTTCCCGATATAATATTATTCCATTGCATAAACAAAAGGAAAGTGATAGCCAAAAAAAAGTGAAGTTTGAGATTTCTTTTTCCGCATTCATCTTTTCCCGATTTCTATTCTCTTTTCAGGGACTTTTTTCCTCATTTCTTTCATGTTCGTTTTGTTTTGTTCTGCTTCGACCTTCTATCTCATATACGTTCCAAAACTCCAGAGTCGAGACATCTCCTGGGACTTTGTGAAGGGACGTCCCCTGTTTCCTTTCTTTCTGTCTGTTTCTCGTTACATTGAAAAATCTTAGACATTAGTCGGTTGAAACATTGGTAATATCTTCTGATGTCGTTCGTTAGATATTACGAATGAATCACTTTTAAATATGCAAGAGGAAATGATATAATTCACACAGATTTTCTTCGAGGTTCATATGTTTGAGATGTAAGAAATCATATTCTTCGCGCAAAAATTTACATGGTTAATGTCTTGTTATGACGGTCTCTGTATATAGGTATAAATTTATTTCTTACTTTATTTCCTCCATATTATCTTCATGATCGATGATTAGCAGGGAGAATAGGGAGAGAAATAAGGACGAGAATGAGCGGTATTCCTGAGAGATAAACCTCATGAGTAGGCAATTCACGATATAAAGCGTGTAGCCACAAATCCGTGGATAAGCCAGATTCGAACGAAAGTCCGTGATGTGTGTTGTTGTCGATGGTGTATATAGTCTGAAGAAAATCCCCTACGTATATATAACTATACATGGGGTTTGGGATAACCAAGGAGAAGAGAAAGCGTGAAAAAGAAATGAAAGGAAAAAGAAAAAAGAAGGCAACTGTGCAACGAGGATGAAGAACTGATCGATTGTCGTCATTACAAACGACGTGACAATTTCGAGCACGCGTCGTTCTGTATATATATTGCTTGTTACATCGATTGCCTGTAGGATTGTTTGTAGGAGGGTAAGCTTCCGGTTGCAGAACTCTCTCTCTCTCTCTCTCTCTCTCTCTCTTTCCGAAATCTTTCTTGAGGCTTTGGCAACAAATTACATCGTTTACGAATTCTTCGAAATCAAGGTTGTTCTTTTACCTCCCTTGCCAACGATAGAAATTTATATCTTGAATATCAATGTATCCAATGCAATTTGATTTTTATTCTCATTAACCTCATTATTTCGTTCTTCTTTTATTATTATATTTTTGCTGCGGCTCCAAGTTGTACAAGGACAGGTCATAGGTGAAAGAAAGAGGAAGGAAGGAAGGGAGGAAGGAAAAAATAATGGAAAAGAGAGAGAATTGGTCGAGAGGAGAAGATAAGAGGCATAGCACAGCCAAACAGCAAAGAAGAGTAACAGTTGAGCAAGCTCCTGTACTATCTACAGGATAGCAGGGTGCGCTGATGGATGACAAATGGCTTCTCCAGGACACGTCACTCTAGGCGCTGCTAGAGGGGCTTCCTATACGTGATCCACCATAGTTCTCTCCGGTTGATGGTCGATGGAAAACGAAGGTGGAGAAGGTGGCAAGAGGAAACTTCAGGGGAGCGAAACGAGGGCGCATCGAGGTGGGGAACGAGAAGAATGGAACAGGTCGGCGGAGATAAAGTAGGACGTCTGATCCTCCGTCGAGCGAGCAAAAAGATCCTCGCGCTTTGCGTCCCAAGAGACGAGAGCCAGGAACGAGAAAAACTCCCCCAACGTCGACCGTTCTCTTCTCCCACACCCTCTTCAACCTCTTTGAAACCACCCTTCACAGGCTTTCTCCACCCCTCAAACCGACCGATGCTTTCATCCACCTTTTCTACGGTGAATCAACCCTCGTACACACGTATGCGTATACATACACTTACATATACTGAGGGAAAAAGTTCAGTTGGAACGTAAAAGAAGAATCTACCTTGTATCCCAGAGGGTTGCTCATTAATTGGTACAAACCAATTGAGACTTCGGCTGTTTTCTTCAGTAGTAACCTGACCTCTGAAAAATCTTTATTGCTTCTGTACCAAAGAACTCTCTACAAACGCCATTACCCCCTTTCTCTCCTTTATAATTGTATCTATCAGCATCATTGCTCCTGATTATGTACCCACATATAAAAAAGATTTATAGTACAAGCTTCAACATTATAGTAGTTTAACAGGGTAATCATCGTTATAAGTTACCTCGAGGCATTGTAATTAAACACAAACATACACTTCTTTTCTTTACTGGGCACACCGAAGTATCCGCAGATTGTTTGATGAAGCTTCTTTCAAGACGAAGTATAACGAAGTCCTTTCTCCTTCGGAACTCGATCGTATTATAGATAGCCTTGAACGTTGCAATTAACTGGAAGACAAGTGGGCTTTTTCTCTTTCTCTTTCGTAGGAAATGAAGATAGAAGAAGAAAATAGTGAACTGAAAAACAGCAAGAAAAAAATATTTGCTAATCCATTCCTAAATTTGATTCTCATTTGCATGAAGAATGGATTCTGTATAATTTGTTTCGATATTCATAATTTGTGGGAAAAAATACAGCGTGTTAGAACGTGTATCTTTCATATTTTCTGTTTCACTCTTGTAAGTATATAAAGCAAGATCAACCCTAGGGAGATACTATTCGATGTGAGATCTAATTATATAACTTACGATGATTACTTTATCATTGTCGATCAAGGGACGCCTTGTTACGTTACGTCAGATTTCAAGTTGAGCGAATGCGTTTGTACACAAAGACATCGTGTGAAGATCGATGACCACGATGGTCTGGCATCTCCATCATGAGCGACACGTCAGACGGTTCGTAGGTATGAATTCCTCTTGATTGCCAGGACCCCATCGTCCAATGTATACGTGCTGCTGCGCACATGTATTGCGTAGGTAGGTATAAACCGGAGCCACCCGCTACGTCCATCAACTATGTCCTGGTCAATTCATACATCAGATATAGTACGCTCCACGTATGAAATCATTGTAGAAAGGAATATGAGTGTGCGGTCACATAACTACGGTTTGCATCGTCGCTATCAAAATTCATATTCATTAAAGCAAGCCGCAATATTTTCTGGATTCATGTATTCCGTACGAGTGTTGTGAAAGTGACAAGAAAATCAAACCAAGCATTCTTTGGTAACTCATATTTAGATGGAATTTGGATTTCTCTGATTACTTTGAATGGAAATATATTTAAATCAAGAAGAGACAATGAAGTAATTCCCTAGTAGAAACCCAGATGAAAATTCCCGGGTGGGTGGGATTCCCAGGACCTGGTGGGTCCCGGCCAGGAACCTGAGTCCACATGCGAATTTGGGAATCCCGCCCATCCGGGAATTTTCGTCTGGCAATGCTCTAATCATTGAAGAGTTTTGTAACGCTCAACTAGTAAAAAACTGAACGCTCACAAGTGCTTTGTGAGATTCTGATGAGTGGCTTGCAAGTCTCTACACTGTGGAAAATAATTGCGGAATTTTCCCTCGAAAAATGGTGGCAGCAAAGTTCCTCCATAGATGGTGAATTCTTCACCATAATTTTGTGGACTTTTCCTTTATGTGGAGGGTATTCAACACCCAAAAAAATGATTCCTCATAGTAGTGGAAAAACCTCTCATTTTTTATGAAAAAACAATTCCTCCGCGATCAGGGGACGAAATCCATGGATGGTATGAAGAAAAATTCCCCACACTTTTTACAGTTTAGTTTATAACTGGTCGCGTTTCTACTTAGTTCATTGGCAAATGGAACAGTCTATTCTCTCTGAAACCCTAACTTTTCCCCCACAGTACCCTCTGAATCTGAGAAAGTATTTTCACTCTTACAGAGGGAAAAATTCATTCTAAAATTGGAATGGTTGTAAATTTCTAATCTCAAGTCATATCTCGTGTGTGCACAAACATTGAGCCAACTTCAGCCCTCTCAGTTGCGAAATTACCCAAGAATAGAGCCAAGAATAGGGTGAAGTTGGCTCAATGTTGATGCACATACCTAGAGATAAATTGGACAACCTCACTTTTGGCTGACTGATTTTATGTCAGAGTTACCAAACAGTTGCGAGTACAAAACTCGTAAATGCTTCGAGCATTTCCGCTAGGATAAAACCTTGGAGTTTCCTTGTCAGTCATACAGAATCTAAGAGAGAAAGAAAGAGGAAAAGAGAGAACGAGAAAGGGTGACGGATAGTTGAGACAAAGAGAAAACAAATTTTTGTTAGATTAAGGTTGATACTATTCAATCTTATTCAAGAATATTCGGTCAATTCAACTATATTCCATTCGCTTCGACTACATTTTATTGAGTCTACCGAATATTCTGTTGACTCAACTGCATACCGTCGTTCGCCATATACAACTACATATCTTTTTCTCTTAGTGTACTCTCATCAGACTTGCACCATTTTCACTCTTTAAGAGAGGATATTCTCGCTCCAAGGAAGAACCCCGTATCAGAACTATGAAAATAAAGTCTGGGCCAAAATGGCTACCCTGTTAGAAATTTCTGATTGAACTTCCAATCACATTCAATGGAAGCAAAAGTTATTCACGTAACTGAAAAATTTATTGAAATTTCAATTACAATTTAAATGAAATTTCAGTTACAAAAATATATATAATTGTATGGTATAATTTTAAATTTAGTTGCGTGTAAATGAATTCCCATTTTGATCACCAAGAATTGGAAATCTCATTTACCAATGTGCATGAAAAATATATTGAATTCAATAGACATTTCTAACAGTGTAGGGCTTGGATATGTTGTAGTTCTAGATGTTCTGAATAAAATATGTGATGGGAAAACCGTTTCCCATGCGTAGTTTAGCCGCCTCGGACTTCGTAAGAAGGAGGAACCCCTCAATTTCATATCTCGATGATCATCTTCTCAATCCAACCCAAAATCTTTTCTTTCAAAGCCTGGGGTGGCAAAACTGCACATAGGAAATAGTTTGGCTCATTACATATTTTATTCAGGACATCTAAAACTACAAGATATCTGAATCCCAGTTACTTTAGCCGAGAATTTCCAAACAATTTTCGTGACTTCCAAAAAAATGTTTGTGAACTGACATAAATTGTTTGAGATTTTACCAAAATTGTTTGTGAATTTACTGAAACAGGTTAGGTAAAAAACTGCCAAACTTTTTGCCGTTTGATGAGAATTTCACAATGAAGAGATTAATTATTCCATCCCATACAGGAAACCGCGATAATGTAAACACAGCCATTAATCGGCCCATGTATAGCTACCATTGAATGGCCAAGAATGGATTCACATCATTGGCACAAGTGTGGCCCACCACTGGCTGATAAGAAAGGCCAGCAATGAAAACAGCCGATGTATGGCTACCATTTAATAGCCAACAATGGATTCCCTGTTACTGGCTGAAATATGGTCTATTACTAAGTGAAATTGATTTCAAAGTTTAATGTATTGTATTCGTAATCACCCGTGAAAAAAGTTTGTTTTGGCCTCATTTCCATTATGCTGAATAAATAATTAACATCCATCAAATACGTTTCACATGATTCAAATGAATTCTTATTTATATAGATAATCAATTACTTTCTCATGTAAATAATAAAAAATTTGAAGGAATAAGCAACTGAATTCAACTGATTTATCGAGAGTGCTGTTGACTTGTATACTTTTACATTTGAGATTGTGGAAATATCGGGCATGCAAATCGATTTAGAAAAAAAACATCCATTTCTGATCTTGTGAAAACTGGAATGACAAATTTCCCTAAAACAAATACAAAAAAGTGTTTTGGGTCACACTTAACCACTCATTTGAACTAATACTGAACCGATTATTCTGGAACGCAGTCATATCACTATTGGATACCATTATTATTATGCCCCAGTAATCTTCCATTGATGGCTGACATTCGAACATCATCCCGAAATTTCTGGCCATAAATCGGGATCATTTAGCCCCATTGCTGGGCCAATCAATAATTTCATACATGACCCATTATTTATTGCCATTACTGGACCCACGTTATCATCCAGCAATTAACCATTGATGAGCCATTAATGGGCGCCATTAACGGGCGAAGAACGCCATTTGTGATCCAGTAACGTGCCATTATTGGGCCAATTGATGAACCCTGTATGGGATCGTGGATGTTATTAAATTCCTCCGAAATATGCGAGACAAGTGGAAACTTACGTAACTTGTGATCGAATCCCCTCTCTTTGCCCAATTAGCTGAGTGCAGTATGTCATCTTTCAACTCCTCCCTTCTAAATTCGCCTTATCCATAAACGACCCCTAACTGATTGATTCGATTGGAAATTATAATTATATTCATATCTCAAGTAGACCAAGTTTCCAATGACGACTGGAAGAAATCAGAGGTCTGAAATGCACGGAAAAAAACAAACTGTTGATGTTATTGGAGCTTCGGTTATGCCGCTTATCTAGCACTTTTCAAGGCGTTTGCACTGGAGCTAGTCACTCAGAAGCGTCTTAACATTAACTAAAAGGGGGTTAGAATCATTTTCACTTGAGTATATGGGCAGCAAGAAATTTCTGTTACCTTTATCTCGTTAGTCTTGTTAAATTTGCCGGAAACTTAGTGAATTTAACAAGAATTCCGGTAGAAATGACATAAATTCTTTGCTATCCATACAGTAATAAATTTAACAGGGAATTTTTCTCCGTGTGAAGTCCGACTCCAAATACACCTGTTTCAACTGGACTTCTCATTGTTCTTGTATTTTTGGTGTCGTTTTCAATTATTTTCAGGAATGGGAAAATTTTGAATTGAACAATGTCCGATTATTTTTTATTATAAATTATAAAATCTTCAGAACTGTTATAGTTCATTTTCAAGACATCATTCGAACGACCGATTACGTGCGTGCCAATGGAAAGCGGCGAGCTTACAAGGTAGAATCAAGGAAAGAGGGAAAGAGAAAAAGGAAGGAAGGAAGAAAGAACGGAAAGAAAGAAAGGAAAGAAGAAAGAGAAAAAAGAATGTAACAACCAAAACAAAGGTGCAGGGCGATATCTCGATCGCCGATAAAAACCGCAATTGCCTGCTACGCCACCCAGAACGAAGATTGCATATTGCACGCCGCGAAACAAGAACCCCGAGAAACGACGAAATTATGATAATGATTCGGCGGCGTTTTCATTAAGACATTAGGGGACGTGTATAATTTGGACAAAAAACTCAGGACCGTACGTACATGTATATATATATTCATGTACGTGCACAAATGAACGTAAACATGTACGTACGCATCTCCGTGTTCGATTTCTTTGGCACTTTCATATGTGATGATGAACTTTAGAGCGAATTACGTAGAGTGCAGTAGAATTTTTGGTCAAGTATTAAAAAATTTCCTCTTTTTTGGCCTAAATCAAGGAATAATTTGATCAATGAACGAAACGTATAATTGATTTTTGAATTCAATGCTTCATTTTTTCCTCTCTTCCTTCGGTTCCTCGGGAATAGTTTTTATTGGAGGAAAGAGAAATTTTCTTCCCGCCGTAAATAGTTGTAACCTGCTTCAAAGGGTTACCGATCGTATCCGTCCATCCCTGGAGGAAAATTAAATCGCACGATGCGCGTAAAAAGAAAGAGAGAGAGAGAGCGTACAAGAGAGATGTGAAAAAGGGTGATGGTACAGGAAAGATAATAATAATCCATAGTCTCCATCAAGATTATAGGCGCGGATAAATGAATAGTTTACGAGCAGCGAAAATGAGCCAGGTAAAGTACTAAACGTCCATATAGAAGGTGAGCCTTTTATACGGACGGCTGCTCTCCCATAATGAGCTTCAATGTTGAATGTCTTTATTGCATTTTCAAGCCACCAGATGAGGTAATTGATACTGTGTACCTCACTTCCAAGACATCCTCTCCGTAGTCATCGTACTCTTCTTGCTTTCATCGTCGTCATCGTCGTCATCGTCGACGTTGTCGTATTCTTTCCCTTGTCCGCGAATTATATGCATGAAATCACGTTAAACGAACATTTAATGACTAGTCTCGTAACAACTTCATTTTCTCTAGCCATACGAAAACGTCTAACGATTATGATCGTGTCCGTAGTTCGCTTTTATTAGAAACTAATTATGAAAATCTCTCGCCTGTAGGCAAATTCATTCCATCGTATTGAATGTTCATGTTTTATGTGTGATGCATACAAGCAGGGATGACAGATAAGTAGCAATACACCAAAATTACCCCTCCCAAATAGCCATTGCATAACACGCACGCTATGACTATACATATATGACATATACTCTCTAAAATCTTTGGAGTAAGATTTCACTCTTTAGCCAGCCAGAAGTGAGCCTGTCGAATTTTCGAGTGAAATTTCCACTCTTTCAGAGTGATATTCTAAGGTTTGAGGTTAGAAATTCACAACCACTTCGACGCTAGAATGAATTTTTCACTCTAAAAGAGTGAGAGGTCACTCGAAACGAGTGAAAATTTCACTGGAAGCGGACAGGCTCACTTCTGACACTAAGTGGAGTGAAACGTGCGATTTTTCACTCTTTCAGATTTAGAGAGTACACTGTGAGAAACAAGCGGAACAGATTCCCATAATAATTCCCAGAGAAAACAGGTATCTTGAAAAATACCATATTTTATAGAAATTCAACGTTAGTGTGACCCGAGTCAAAATGTTAATTTCTTGGATATTTATGAAGAAGGATGACCCCTTCCTCATCAAAGTCTAAGTCATCATGGTACTTTGGAGGTTTGTTCACGTAAATATATTGTCTTGGGCCAGACCAACCCTGAATGTCTTCAGTTCATAAGTTTCAATAAATTATTCCTTCCGATGTGAAAAAGTGTTTCGGATTTTTCGTGATGGCGGTTCTCTGGACTTCAACAACCCTAGTAGAAATGCTCTAGATATTCACAAGTTCTATAACACTTCACTAGCCAAAAACTATAATAAAACCTCGTGAGTGCGTATAGTACATTCATGGGATATCACTCACAATTAATTCCTCACAATATTTCTGCCGCGAAAGGCCTGGGTAGGTCTCGAAACGCTCTTGTGGGGACAAATAAGGATCTAGTGAACAAATATGCCCTGGAAATATATATATTTTTGAGAAATAGAAGTTTGGCTGGAGGTTCTATAACTCAGATCGGCTAATTTCAAAGAGGTGGAAAAATGATAGAATTTTCTTACATTGTTTCTGAATGATACAATGATTGTAGGACACACGTGGAGGCATGATAGTTAATTGAAAACAATATCGGAAGGAAAAATGAATGGTGTAACTGGTAAAGGGAGACCTAGATTAAGTTATATGGAGCAAATTATACAAAATAAGGGCTGTCGTAGATATGTAGAAATTAAGCGTACAGCGGATAATAAACAGGGTTGGGGGATTTCATCAAACAAGTCTAAGACTGATGATGATGCTGTTTCTAAATAACATAAATATACTTGCTGAAATGATTGAGAATATTTAATCCAGTTCAGGTTGGGAGCGGCAATGAAGTCAAAACGCCCCTGTCCTTTAGAGTTGCGTTTCAAAGATATCATTCAGTCTGTAATCTCCAAAACTGTTCACAGGACGTTTTAAGACAGATTTGAAACACGTTGTTCCTTGGGAATTGATAGAAATAGGCATGGATGCAACGGTTGATATAACGCAACCGGTCAATACGGTCGCTCACTCTCTTTGATGGCATACCGTAGAACGGGGGAGGGGTGGGGGCTAGATCTCCCCACCCAAAATACTCAAACATAACTTGATAAAATGGGAAAAAATCAACCACTTAGATCTTCTATGGATATGGAACAAGGTCTAGCTAGTTGATCTTTTCCATTTCATTCAATTATTTCTTAGTGCTTTGGGTAGGAAGACTTAAAACTTCTATATGGGATACTTTTAACGGAAGGTAAAAACCTTTTGAATGAGAGGGAGAGGTTGAGCAGTCTTATCGAAAGGTTACAGGGTACCAGATTGTTACGATCGGACCAAGCTCCGCGTGTTTCATCAACAAAATCTGGTCACAGAAATCTGAGTAGGAAAACTATGGTTGTTCGAAGCTCACGATTCCTCTTTGGAGAAGCTAATTTTCATTCTTGTTCACCTCACGTTATTGAGGAATTCATGTAATCTTGATTTTCAGTCCCTTATACAAGAAAATGAATTACACCGTACACCTTGGGATTGACATTTCGAATAAATGATAATTCTTCTCTTTCGGAACCAATAGGATAAAATTGAACTTGATTCGGTACACACTTTTATCATGAAATTTCCCCGAATGTACGAGCCGTCGAAACTATGTAAATTTTTCTTTTTCACTTGATTCTGACGGTCCCCTTGCTTGGTCAGACATGATCAAGCGTAAAATGTCGTTGCTTCAACCCCTCTTCCCCCGACTTCATTACCATCTCCTTTCGATCCCTCTACCTCTCTTCGTCCTTTACCATCACCAACGAGGACATCAATGTAGTATGGAGATCTTGGAGTCCTCTCTCTTTCAATCCCTGGGATTCGACCCCAGTTTAATCACTACTACGGAAACCCGTGGTCTCGACTTTATGCTATTCAATAATACCAAGCCACCCTTGACAGTTCTCGTTGCTAAAATCTCCTTTCCCTCCTTTTCTCTTAGTTCTGTCCCATTCCTTTCTCTTCCCTCTTATCCATCCCTATGAAATTTATCTTATTCTGTTTTGATTCCATTCGCATACCTCGACATTCCCTTCAATTATCATTTGTTCTCTTCTCGTCCATTGATAAATATTTGCATGTTCATCGTTAATTTGAATTCCAAAGTACTACAAACCACTCTTCTAGGGGTGAGGTGGCTTGATTTATTCGTCACAAGAGCTCACACGGAATGGAATTTTCGACACTGATATGACGATGAAGTACTCCGCTCATTGAATAATTGATTATATTTTTAACCCGATGGTCGAAATAATAGTTTTTATCGCTCATATAAAGGAAATCACTTTTGTCGGCTAAGCGATTAATTTATACCGAGTTAAAAGATGAGTGAGGGAATCCAGTTTTATTTATGACTCAGAGATTTTCGAGGCATCAGATAAGTTCGATCGTTTCTTCGCGCACCCCTTTAAATCTCGTGAAATGTTTACTGATATTCCTAACAGATTGTTTCGTTGTGTGTGTAGGGAGAGAGACAGAGGCCTAATGGGCTCGTTTAAACCGCTAAATGGCTCCGTCGCCTCTATACATACGTATCTCTTTACCGTTATGAAATGGCGATTCTCCCGTGCCCCGTCGTACATCCCCTTATAGCATCACGTTTACGTTTACGAGCACCACTGCTGACGTTTACGACCCACTGCCTGACGTACGAGCCACTTGCTGCTGCTGCTGCTGCTGCTGCTGCTGCTGCTACTGGTGCTGCTGCTTTGCTCTACTCTGCTTTGCACTGCTCAGCTCTGCTCTACTCTGTTTTTTCTGTTTTCTTGTATGAGCTGCCTGTTCTCTCAACGCCACTATCTTCTACTCGCTTTGTTATTACCCGGCAAGGGTTTTTTATATTTAGCCTTTGCATCGTTTGTCTCTGATCTTAAGAGGAGGCCATTGAATCTCATTCTGTGCCGTATGATTTGATCGAGACTCTTACACGAAAAGCCCCAGCTTATTATTACTTGGAAGAATTATTTTCAATCCACAGGACAAGAGCATCATTGAATAATATTCGTAGGATTTTATCATATGTTGATGATTTTAATGTTAGAAATAACAATAAGATCATCAACTTATGGTACTTCAACTCAGAATTTTTGGTAAACTTCCCCACAGATATTCCTCAGCGATTTAAACATTCATCCTACGTATACAATATTCGAGTGTCACTTAGGTATTTATCCTTCTTTGTCCTTTCATTTCTAATCGCTGTGATGATTCATCGACTTCTCATAAAGGTAACTCCAACAAAAAATATGAAATCGGGGTGCCTGAAGAACAACTGTTACAAATTATCTACTCAGTTGGATTTGTTTGAAATATCATGAGTCATTATTGATCTTGTACACCGAATGTTTCAGAATTAAGTGAACATACCCCATAGGTGTATTCTGCAGTCAAAATGAAATAATTTCCCGTTGGAAAAATTTTATTCGAAGCTTAGTTTTTTAGATATGCACCCCCTCTAAATCTGAATCAACAGAATTCCAATTTTTTCCGTGTGTCATCACAACACATTTTCAGAATATTCGTACATTTGAAATATTCAATATGGTAAACGCATTCGAAGAATATGTCGTGGATAACCGTATGTTGCTTGGGTGAAATCAAATCCGAATCTTGCATATGAAAATATTTGCGAGAATTCGAATGCTCATGCTTCAACAATTTTAATGAAGTCACCATAATCATTAATATATCTTTCAAATTTCCAAATTGTGGATTGGAATCAGTTTTGATTAATCAATCTGAAATGCATTGATCGATGAAAGGTTGATTGTCAGCCAATAAAATTTGTCGCTATATATTTCACTGTAATTATGAACGAACAAACTTTGAATCCCTCGCTCAAGAGATTATTAAATCTGCTCGTAGACTTGGAACATTATTCTCCCAATTGGAATTTTTTCTTCCAGAATATTTGAAAGTAAACGCAATTACTCGATACTTCTACCCACGTTATAAGTTAATGAAAGATTATTTTCAAAGAGTATAAATTACGACTAGAATGAGATGACTGTCTTGAAATGGCGGGTCAAACATTCAGAAACATTTCGAACAAACAGTAAATGTAATAAGAAAAGAAAATGAACGTTGAATAAAGGACGTTGGAGAATAGGAGACTAGTATTCCGTCCATGCAACTGGTCCCACGGTGGTTTGCATTTGAACGATTTATGGACACCGACCGCATTTTGTCTCCCCACGTTCTTGCAGACTCTAGGATACCTCGAGATGACATGTAGCAACAAAGTCAGATCCAGTAGCTAAATGATCTTATATCCTCACTTATCTTCCATATAGTAGAATTCACCCTTTCCCTCTCTTGGTACGAAATCTGTTTGTCTTTGCACAAGAAAAACTAATTGTTACAATTAGGACCTCTGTTTTTCGTATAATCACAATCATCGTAAATGGATCAGTAATTCATGTCAACTCGTCAACCCACTCCTGTTTGAATTTTGATAATAAAAGAGAGAGGACAGGTTATATCCCTGGGTTACCACTTTCCTGGTTGAGTGATGAAACATTCTTGACGCTAATTACCCAACGTTGTTAACCATCCGACACCCGACGTCGTCATCTCTTCTTTCTTATTCAGCACCCTCATCTAATCTTACCCCTTCTGTTTTCTAAACGTCATCTCCAAGAACTTATTCTTCCCTCGTTGACGTTGAGACGTGAAAATTATTCTCGAGGCGATACACGATAAGGCTCTCTCTTTCTCCACCTTTCTGAAAACTCCGTACAATGCCATAATAATGGAGTTGGAGAGAAATTTTCAACATTCACGGTGTTTCTCCAACAACGTTTTTCTACAACAGCAACAATAACAACAACAACAACAACAACAACGTTGTTTCTCAACTACACGACGGCCACGATATTATAGGTAGGAGAGGTATACATTGTTATTAAGAGCCCGTATATTTATGATGATAAGAAATGCTACAGGCATATTTTGATAGACGCTGCTGATAAGGCTACATACATAGTGTTGTCGGTTAATAAAGTCACTTTCGTTTTTACGACAGCAAGTAGCAATTTTCTGTGAGGTTCTGCGTTAATGTTAGACATCACCTCGTACTCTCTTTTTTTTCTACCTCTCATGCTTTTCAAAATGGATATATAATATTGATATAGAACGATTGCTCGTTTCTGGTGCTTATGCACACGCATTCGTGTGCACGCGTGTTTGTACGTGTAGATGTTTTTTTCTCTTGCCTTCTCCCCTGTTCCTTATTTCCTCACTTATCTGAAATTTTCATCGTAATATATTAACCTATCTTTATACATCGTCTGGAATATGATTTTTCAAAGAAATAATGAAGTTATTTTCATACGTTGCTGCTGGTGATTCGGAATATGTGTTGATATTAGATAGATTGGATAGTAAGAGATATTAATGACTTCATTTGTATAATGTTCATATAATCGACGGATGATGATATATACTTGATAAGATTGAGGAAAGCCTAACTCTCAAAAGTATTGTTTCCTCTTGTCTTTCCATAGGGTAGATCCTTAGGGAAGTGGAGGCAATTGATTTGTTTGAGAAGAAAAAGCAATAGGAAAAAACCATTTTAGAAATAAGAGGGTTGGAGTGATAATATTTTCCTTGGTGACCTTTTATTTCATCCATCGTACTTCATAAATATATATCATGGAAGGAAAGTTACTCCACACATACGTATTTTGGAAAGCTACCCTCCAGTGCCCTTTATCCTCGGTAACTTGCGATCCCTCAATCGCTGGTAGAAGACAAACTAAACAATGAGGTAGCGCTGCGGTCGGTTTTATTTTTTGAAAAATGGAGAAACGCGCGACGGCGCGTCAGGCGGACTTCCGGAGCCTTTCCTCCCACTATATTTCGTCCCTGCCTTCCTTCTCTACGACTCGCCAGCCTCTTTCCCCCTCCCTCTTCTTTCGTTTCTCCTTTCTGTATCACATCACCACCACCACCATCGCCCCCACTGCCACCTATCCTCGGGTATAACATAGGTTTAGTATGTCTTCTTTCTTTCTCTCTTTCTCTGCCCGTCTATGAGACGTCTGTCCGTCTCTTTCCCTTCCCCTCTCTCCATACTTTCCGGCATAAGCAGCCCTAGCTCTAGAGTTCCCATGATTCATTGCCTCTGCGATGGATGATCCATTTCTTCCCTGGGATTCGTATAAGATGGAAAAGGAGGTAAAAGTGGCTGAGAAAGGGACTAGAACTAGACCCTGGCAAGTTCTGGCCACGCCATGTACCTCGTATTGTATCATATGTACATATTTTCAACTTGACAAAAGTATTCTTTTATACTTTCTACGTGTTTTGTGATACATTTTTCGCATTTCTCATTTACGTATTTCATTAACAGACACTCTCATGCTCTATTATGAATTTTCATTGGTCAAAAATAATAATTGTGACGCGGGGAATTATACTCGAAGAGGGAATTTCATTTTAGCTCTGTGGGAAAAATTTATCCAGAAGTGTTGAAAACGATCTACATGATACTTATATTTCCAAAAAATACATTGAATACATCGATGCAGGTTCGAATTATTCGAATTTTAACACAACAGGTACTTGATGTTATATCACCATGGCAGTCGAGTGGATCGACTTTTCTATTTTGATCATTTGCAACTATGAGGATATAAAAAAAATTTTCTCATGCGTTCTTCGCCGTGATGTATACGCTTTATGTTTTGAAATATCTATCCAATTTGTTTGACTTGTTCATTATTTGATTCGCATTGTTTGATGAATTACGGTTTCAATCTTAATCCTTATTTATATCTGAAGAACGCCAAGGATTGAGCAAAATATTTCGAAATTCTTGACTTACAATCTAGCAAACGTTAGATCGATGGATCCACGTCCGGTCTGTCATGTATACCGGCAACAGTTTTGACGGTCTGTCGATCAAGCAAATATTTGTCACCTATACCGGGATTCTTATTAAATTCACCAAAAATCCCGGTATAGGGACAAACATCTCGTGCTTGATTTCTATATTGTGAGCGAAACTCTGGTAACATTAAAGGTTCAGTTTCTTGTGCACTATTGGAATTAAATTGGCTCATGACGATCCTGCCACCACTCATTGGCATCTGAAATAAACGTGATATCGCCATCAGACCTTCAATAGAAAAAATGTACACCGATTGTTATCACGAATCCTGTATTCACTTAATATATATCTCCTATCCCAGCAGTTCACCGACACTGCCAATGCTGATCCCTGAACAAAACTGTTAACAATGTTTGCTGGAAATTATTAAATGTCGTCAAAATGTCTTTACTTATGGTAAATAAAAAATATATATTTCTATTGCGTTTTTCAACATTCTTGGATCAAGTCTTTTAGTATGTCTGTCATTTGAATATTCCTCCCACCCTACGACATCAGGATATTTGTTACAAGAATGTTGATGGAGTTGTAATTCGTGAGTTCACGCTCAAAGATGGAACAGGTTACGTTGCAACTGTTATATAAATATAATAATATCCCTACATTGACGAATTATTTTCTGTGTAGCCGCAACATAAGATTTGTGCATAACATATGTAATGTGACCTGTTACATCTTTGAGCGTGGAATTACAAGTTACTATTCCATTAAGTTCAAAACTCTTGCGTTCAACGTCTAAACAAAAATTATGATGTGTCAGGAGGGTTACTTATGTGGAAAAAATTGTACACTGTTAGAAAAATCTACCTGAAACTTCATAAGAATATTATGAAGTTTTTTACATAATTATTTTATTAAATTTCATAATAAAATATTGAATTCAATAATATAATTCTTAATGTTGAGAATTTTTTTCTCAATGTTAATAATTTTGTTCTCAATTGTGATAATATGTTTGTGGAATGTAATAAACAATTCTTACATTTCAGGAAGAAATTTTGAAATTTCATCATCAATATTAAATTTAAGAATTTTTCTAACAGTGTATACAATTGTACATAAATTGTATAAAAATCGTATAATACATTAAATTCTTAATAAATGAATCAATACCCAGGACGATTAAACATATAAATTGAATGATAATCATCTATCTTATTAAGATGATATATAGTATATTGGATATATGCACGCCGATGAAACGATGTGCAATGTTGCTGGGATCACAAATCGTTGGGTTATGAGGAGCCTCATCGGGAAGTATAACCCCTCTTGCAAGATCAGATACACTTGAAGGATTCGACTTTTTTTCACGATTCATTTCTCTCAAAAGAGCTCTTAATCCATGTGTTCGATCAAATAATCTTCATTAATCATCAATGATTCTGGAGGTGTTTTTATATTTTTATTGGCTCATATTTGCTCTTCATATTCGAGCTATATCATCAATAATCATTAGTGCTTTATCTAAGAATGTTGAAAGATGAATTCATTGGATAATATCCACCCTGGGGCACAAAGTTAACAATTTTTCTGACTACCAGTTAGTTTCAGTCCAATCCCAGCAAACACTGAGCCAATGGCCCTATATTGGGTTCTCGATGAATGCCAGCAATAGCTTTAATGGCCTTCTATTGGCAACCTTTGATGGCCCAGCGTATATATATCCCATCAGCCAGCATTCGACTAGATGACATCCAAACAACACGGTATGTTTTCATTGAAGGGATCAAATTTTATTGACAGGTGGAATATCGATATGGAGACACGAATTCACTGTGGATTCAATATGATCTTGAACATAGAATAAAAAAGATGAATTTATTGGGGAGTATGAAATAAAAAAAAAATTATCGTGTGATCCACAGTAATTTTCTATTATTTTAAACATGATGTGGTAAGGCTTCAACATAAAGGAATCCTAAAGAATTCTTTATGCCCACGATTACCCATCCCAACTCCTACCGCATATTGAAATGCTGCACGCCCAATTGAATCAAGTTGAGAAGTCGTCAACGCGCTGCTGCCAATCCTTCGTTCTCGCTTTGGTATCAATTGGCCTTGTAGTGAAAGAAATCGTTGATTGGTTGGTTCTTCTAAAGCGACCCAATATCATTTTCGTCTTCATAAGAATTGATCGATCAACGAAATCTGGGAGGATTTTGTTGGCCACGTTGGTCTGATTGCTGATGTATGATACTTGAAACCATATATTTATTCATCACTACTTCCCCATGTGGAAAAAATACCCAAAGATGTATACAATTGTACAAAAATTGTATACAAATCTTATACAATTGTATACAGTTTTGGACATTTTTTCCACATGGGTTTGAATCAAATTATCATGTTTGAAACAATGTCTTCATCGCAAAGAAATTTTTTGTCGGGGGAGAAGTCTATACTTCTCCAAGTTTGATATAATTCTCTGATTTGTTTTTATTGAATGGTGGAACACATAACCCAATCACTTTGTTCATGTAAATCACCTCACAGTATATTCCAATGTCGTAAAATCTATATGATTCACCCGATACACAATATTCGGTGTGGTTTCATCTTTAATCTATAAAATGAAAACTTATTATTGAATAAATAATTCTCATACCGTTACCATACACTGTGAAAAATGTGGGGAGTTTTTCTTAACACTGTTGATGGATTTCGTCCCCTCATCGTGGGGGAATTGTTTTTTCATCAGAAATGAGGAATTTTTCCACCACTTTGAGGAATTATTTTGTTTTTTGGGTGTTGAGTCTTCCACAAATGAAAGAAAAGTTCATCAAATTATTATGGTGAAAATTCCCCAATCATTTTTTACAGTATACCATAACATTTGAATGGATTGAATCAATCACATATGTCATCAAATAGACAACAAGAAAGTTTATAAGGTTTGATGATCAATATATATATCAATATATATGGAATAAATGGAAAAAATTAATACATATACGCGTGATCATATTTATGCGCCATGCAACGGCGCGAGCGTTCGAGGGTTATAATATGAATTTCTTATGTGATCCGTCATAATTTTTGTAATAAATTTCCAACTGCTTTGTACAAACAAACCACGTTTGATGAGTTTTTCTGTGCTAGAAATTTGAAAAACAGGTTCTTTCAACTGAAGTGATTTTGCTTTTTGAATTTATTCGAGAAGAATTTGAATCGATGTGGAATATCAATTGAATGAGATATATCGCATCTATTATTTTATAATCCTACGATACAAATGGGCTATCTTCATCAAGAATATTGTCACATTTCAAGAACATTGTTGCGGAGGAGCGATGATTAATAATTTTGTCCAGCCCCTTAGGATGCGGTTAGTACGTAGTTAGTACATGCTCAGGCTGAAGCGATACAGAGAAGCCCCGAAGGGGGAAAAGGAAAGACATTAACCGTTGGTAGTTGGGTCGTAGGTCTATGCGCGGCGGCTATTTCTGTTTTGTACCTCACGAGGAGAGACGTTATCGCGCGTTAAGAACGCGTGAGCGCAAGTAACCTACTCGACCTGAGAAGTGGGTACTCAACGCGATTTCTCGAGAAGATCGACGCCTCCACGACGCTTCTGGGCATCGTGAGAGGCCGATTCAAGCCGATACAATGTAGGTACACGATGAGTACTTAGGAACAATGTCTTCATCGATTGAGGCAAAATGTTCTTCAACCGTGTCTAGACAATGAAGACCGTGTCGTTAAAATAAGAAAAAATCCACACCACTTTTTTCACTCAATTTTCTTCCAAGAAGATCGGATCGTCGTAATACCCATCAGGGCTTGGTCAGTACCGCTTATAAATATATTATTATATCCAGAGAATAATACCTTGGTTCGATGGAACGAGTCGACATAACAAAATCATAAAAATCATACATTAGGGAGGTTCGTGGTCTTATTACTTTCTTTCTCTTCTGACTTTCATTAGAAAAATATTCGTCTTTCAGTTAGGTGCAGAGAAACACGGTTGAAGGAGTTCTCAACGAATTGAACAAAAAACTGATTACACATTGTGGAATTTTATGAGAATTGGATTGGCAACCAGTGGGTTTTACAATTTCTAATCTGATTTCTGCTGACTCAAATACGCTGAGGTACAATGTTTCATTTTATCTTTCATTATTCAGAAAGTATTTCAAGATTAAAAGATGTTTCTATATTTTAATATTGGAACATAAATTCCTTGGACTTTTTCATGCACGGAGAAAATGTGTTGCGTTGAGCTAATAATTCTTGACATTTTATTGTTGAATATACAATCATTTTTATTACTATAGCAACACGAAGTTACCTTGTTAACAATAAATTGTCGATTTACAATGCTGACTGTCATATTTCTACGATTATTATTGTGGATTGATATCCGACAATTCTTATCGTCAATTGAGCAATATTATGGCAGGTTTTTTCTCCGTGTAATTCTGGAATAATTTTTCCATTGTTTCCAAAATTATCTCTTCGATTCCATTTGTAGGGAGAATATATTCTGTTCAGACACGTATTAAATGTATCGCAACATCTTCAACCCCAACAACGCAACAGAATGTTAATAAAACGTTCTAAGAACATTTGAACGCGTTGCAAAAGTTCTTAGAACATTTTAAAAACGTTCACGGAATATGGTGCTGTCTGGGAAAGTATTTATCAAAGAATCAAGAAATGCGGATTTGGTCAAACGCATAGAAAGAATTGGTATGACGCAATCTCGAAGGAATTCAGCTGAAAATCTGGTACCCAGCTTGCAAAAATTTTTTAATTTCTACAAAATTAAACAAATCAACAAAGAATCAATTATTCATTTTGATCCATAAGTGTATTCTCCACAATTGAAACAGTGAAATTTTACTGATCGCAGTGGAAAGTCGACCACTACGAATCAGTGCATATACAATGCACAATCAGTGAATATTAACTGCTCTTTGCAGTCAAATTTTACTGATTCAATTATTCAGGAACACCTTCAACCGTATGATCAGTGACTATTTACTGATACTTCATTTGGTATGATTTCACTGATTTGAATTCAGAGAGTACCAGGTTTGATTTATAAGTAAATTACCTACGTCACAAATATCTTCAAATGGAACTCTCCAAATTCAAATCAGTGGAAAAATTTAATGGTAGGTTGCTTTGCTATCTAAAATGAAATATTTTTACTTCACACAGTAAAAAATAAAACATATTCAAATCCTAAATCAGTTGACTCCAAGAAACAGCCAAAACTAGCCCTGTTTCGACTGAAAGTAAACACCAAAAATAAATGTCAACGCATTAGAAGAAAGTGAATTTTTGAAAGGGAAGGTTTCCCAATTCGTTGATTATCGTTTCATTTTGTACTCAAGGACTTCCCAGAAAGGAAATTGAATTCATCATAGATTCGAATCCTACCAAATTCTCACGCTGAAAATTATAAAACCTTACATGATCATTTAAAAATCACGAACTATAATGTAATCGCATACCGTGCAAAGGTACTCTTTGTAGGAACATGCATTTTTCATCAAGATTCTGAATTCAAAGATCCATGAAATTATTCCAGAATAAAATATATCTTCCCACACAATTATTTTATCACAAATCTCAATATTTTCAGGAAGAAATTCCTTTGTACGTGCACGAAAAAGTTGTTCATTCAATCGAAAACGAACAATTGACGTAAATGTTTTACTTCCCAAATTCAATCAGAAGCGTTTTTTTCATTCACCTACGTAATTCATTCGAATAACCGGTCATCGCGAACAATTACTCGTGTTTTACTCGTAAATAACCTAACATCAATGTAACTCTATCGATAAATTACATTCCTCGTTGCGGTTCTATCACCTTTATTATGCCCCTATTATTTGTTATTAGCATATCAATACCTTCTCATTGTACACCTCAATTGCACTTGAATCACCGAGCAATTATGAAATTGTAACTTTACACCACGAGTGTTAAGAGCGTTCAACGGCTTGATGTATTACTGTGTATCATCGAAATGAAATGATGTATCATTATGCACTTTGTGTGATCCACTTGAGAACTCTTGTAATTCTGCTCACGTTCATTCACTTTTCCATTTGTTTCCAGTGCTATTTTAAATGCACGATATATACTCTGGCGGGAATACGAGAACCTGCAGCCAACATAACTTGTATGATGATCCATTTTATAATTCAAGGATTGATGAAGAAGGGGAAAAAAGTTATGAGATAAAGAGAAAACGAGAGAGAAGGACAGATAAGAAAAAAGAAAGACAAAGAGGCAAGAGTGAGAGTGTATAGCTTTCGAAGATCAAAGTTGCATTGCAACTATGATGATGGTAAAATACGCATTAATCAATAGAGATACTTTGTCTTTACTGAACAACCCACGTGTTGGAGATGGGGATAATTATTATCCGTAATAAACTTTAGATAAATCAATTATTTCGTGGTCAAGAATCCTTCAACTGAGCACGGTGAGGGATGAATGTACTCTTTGAATTACGCGTACATATGTATGTTAATTTCGAAGAATTTTTATATGGTTTCCATTCCTCATGTTTATGAATTATCATTATTGAAAACGAACAAAAATTCCTTCACCGGAAAAGCTGAGAACCCTGAGAATCGTTATCAACTTTGTTCTTCGATCCATCGTCGATTTGATTTTTGACATTTGATTTTCATCGACGAATCTTGAAAGGAAAGAACAATACATATTATTGCAATAACTTTATCGTACATACTTCAAACCATGGGAACGCAAGAAAAAAGTTTCAAGAGGTGAAATACGTCGAAGTTTTGAAACGTTCAATCGACGTCATGAAAGAAAAAGAGAATAGGAACTTGTTGACGATATTTCCTGGAAATCCGTTCATTTAATTGACACAGGTGAGGAAAACGACGAACATTCGACGTTACTTTGTTGTTTTATAAACATTATTTTTTTCCTTCCTTCTATTTCCTCTTTTGTTCAAACTCTCGTCGCTCGACGCAACCCGTCAGACGCACGGAACCCATTTGTCGTGGCGCGCATGTGAAAATACGACGGGAATATTTCACTTTTCGTAGCACCGCGCGCTCCGACGACAGCGTCGCGGTGCCATGTCACGAGGCATTCATTTCAAAATGCGTACACCCAGCCCCGTCGGTCCATGGAATAGTAGCCTTAATAAATGTAAATGCATTTGTAAAGGCAGCAAGATGTGTAGGGGAGAAACGGAGAAAGAATACTATGTTCCTCCGCAGTCGTACACTTTACGCAAGCCGACGGCTGGTGAATATTGGGGGAATCGAGTCATGTGGTAAACAATGAAATCTAACCGTTGACGCGGTTAACTTATTATTAATCTCAGCTACAGTTTATCAAATTTTATTCCATAAAATTCAACTCACGATAATAACGTCACACGAGAATCAAACATTAAATTTACCTACGAATTTGAATCGAGTAACTTAATTATGTTTATGAGTAAATTATTCTCAAACAATCGAAGAAGATTGGAATTACGATCTGGAGAAATTATCTTTAGACTGGATGAATAGTTTTGTGCTTTTTGTACTTTTAATAGTCACATTTTTTGAATTGTCAATTTTCTGCGTTCTTTATTTTTAAGTAAATATTTCATTTTTACATGAGCTTTTCAATAGATAATTCAACTTATCGAAATCGAGGTCTGACATGTTTTGGCCTTTTCTACTTACTCGATTTTTATATTACTATTGCATTATAGAGCGGCAATGAATAGAATATAATGGAAAATCATTTGCTTCCGTATGTCCAGTACCTAACGAAGACCAATTTCACTTGAAAGAAATATACCTAGCTGCGGCAACTAGCAGTCCAGTTGCTTGAAACATGAATAAAATGATTTATTCAAGGAGAAAAAAACCTTTGGCTGTAACGAATGGAATTTATTTGTTTGAACTAAATCTCATTTATAAGGACTGAATGTTCTCGCTGTTTGATGATAAATCAAACCCTTTTTTCAGTGTAGGGTTGGATCTACTATGGGACTATAGTAGGGGAGGATCGTACCGACTTCCTCATCAAATTGACTACAGAACTATAGTAAAATAAACCTTGAATCTCTTTGAGTGTACAATCGAATAAGATAATAAAACTGCATTACGAAAACTGATTGGAGAAGTGATGGAATACATTGACATATCGATAACCCCATTGTTCTTCACACTGACATAAATCTTCCTACACGAAAAAAAAAATTCGCAGGGACAGCGAAATCTGATTTTGCTGGGTAACTTTTGTTGGAGTAGCAAATTTTTGGCTGTTGCAGCAATCTTGTTCGCTATGACAGCGATTTTTTTTCGCTTTGGCAGCAAAAAATGTTGACTCCTTTAGCGATTTGTTCGCTATTCTATATATAATACCAAAGTTTGCTGGAGGAGTGAACACTTTTTGCTGCTATAGCTGAAAAATCGCTGTCGTAACTAGAAAAATTGCCGGATAACAAATAGTTTTCCGTTACAGCAAAAAATTTGCTATTCCAGCAAAAGAGATCCAGTAAAATTACATGTAGCAAATTTCTGTTTTCTCAAACGAAATCGCTGTCACGTTATTATAATTCGAAACCGTCGATATAATGCGATAAAATCATATCTGAGAGGATTAAAAATACATCCAGTATGAGATCCGAATAAATCAACTGGGGTGCCAACTGACCGGGAATTCCAACGGAATTGATCAATGATGTATTTCTATTGAACAGAATAACCAATCGGAAACAGAGAGTAATTCCCCGTAATCGCCACCCTGTCAACATTATATGAGATTTTATTACACGCAGAAAAAAAATTACCTGATATCTTACTACATTTTATAGTAAAGTACACTGAGAAAGAAGTTTATTTTTATTTAATAAATCTTGTTTTTGTTGCGGTGAAATGAATATCTTTTCCACGTAAACTTCACTCATCACCTATAAATAAGCTTTATTAACAGCTAAGGAAGGTTACATGAGATTTTGAAATGGATCATAAACTTTATCAAACACAAATAAACTCCTCTCCCGGTGCAGAATTTGAAAGCTCGTCACAACTCGTTTTACGATTCACAGAAACGTTAATGATCATATCAGATCCAGTTTGAGTATCAAAGGTCCAATGTTATGTCGAATTTGATGAGAAAAAAGTATCAGACATATGAATCCAATCTGATGAATTACATCAGAAGAACAATGAATTTTCTGAATCCAAATCAGTGAAAAGTGATAGAAATCTGTAAAATTTCCACTGAGAAACAGTGTTTCCATCAGGGGAAGAGTCAGCGATAATTGCCAGGAAAATCCCATTAACTCTCAGTACTTATTATTGTCTCAGATTTACAGAGATAAATTGATATCCCGCCTCTAGGAAAATTGTGTGAAATCTCACGTTGATATTCAACAAAATCGGATACTTTTGGACATTTGGTATTCGATCACTTGAATTCGGAACTAAATCAGCCTTCTTGGATGTATCCAGAGGTGAAATGGAATTAGATTGAATTTTGATTTGCTTGATCAAATACAGTACAAATTTCTAATAAAAAAAACTGAAAACTGGATACTGGAAAAGCACTAATCAAATTCGTGCACACATTGAATTGAAATCAATTGTACATCTTGGTAAATAAAGTTCATATATAGTTTGAATTCGTCAGGTTGAGTCAGGTGGATGCAATAAGAAATTCATATTATAAAAAGAGGTGAATCACCCTGGAAAAGCATAATACTACTTACCTAACCTGACAGTAATAATTGGCATTAGTGACCAGTGTGATCAGTGTCATGCTGGTCTAGTATGATAGCAATATTGATTCAGGATGATTCAGTATAATTGAGAATTGACACAATGCTAGACTACCATAAAATTGATTAAATCGATTACCAAAACCAACTCAGATACTTCTCATTCACAGGGTATACAAAATATGAAGATGACACGTATGTAAATGATACAGATTTAACATGTACATTATTTGTACGTTAATCATGTATGATCTCTCCCGAACCACGTTGAATTCATAATTCATCCATGATCCTAGTACCATAGGTATGTTCGGTAATTAATATTCAAAATAATTTCAGAATCATATTCAAGCACCGTCCGAAAGATGTAAGCGATGGAAATATACTTCATACTCCCGAGCGTATGTACAAAATAACAGAATAGTAAAAACGATTCATACAATGTATATTTCATATACATATGCATCACCTACGTATTCGCGGATATCATCGGTATTAATAAATGCCTCTGGGTTAGGGACTGTCAAGCGGCTTGTTCTAACGAGCCATGAACGTTCAAATCCGACGATTTTTCAAAACCAATCCGAGTTGAACGTGTCGGTCGAGATCCTGGTAACGAATCAGACCCTAGCCCAAGCGGCGGTAAAGTAAAAGTTCGATTGGTAGTCGCCATGTTCCGACGGCCAACGGCAATTCCACCAGCGACGCGCCATATTGAAAACTTGTCTTTTTTCCTTGTTCAAAATATTTCTTTTGGTATAATTAGTTGATTCATTCACGAAGTTCAGCTTCTCATATTGAAGTGAATATTTATCATATGAACGTATTTTATGAATATTCTATAAAAAATCGTATATTTGAAGAAATTATACATCACACATTGTACGTTGAAATTTGGAACCAGTATTCGCTTGAACTGGAATTAATATTTTACTAATGTTTCATGATAATTTTATAATTATAGGCATGTTCTGAATTCATATGAGAATGTATCATATTATTTGAGATTTCTTTTATCACCCCAAAACCAGGGACTGTAACATTATTCGCTTTCTATATCACTCATTCTATACAAAAAATATATAATAATATATATATTGTACACAAATTATATATTTATTATATATATTTTATATATAATGAGTAACGAAAGTGAATAACGTTCAAGTCCCTGCTCAAAACCGAATATATTAAATGAAATATTGAAATACACAATTAGATTCTGAATTGTTCTTGAGAACAATTTGATGGAATTTTTTCATGCAATATAATATGCCACATTTTTCATTGTTTTCGAAATTATCTTACAAGTATGAGATATTTTACAACATCAGTAACAACTCCGAGGCAAAAATGTATTTGACACTTTTAAGATTTCATGAAATCTCAAAAATATTACTTTTTTTGCATCGAGTAAATATTACACTTGTCCTTCCTCCAAAAAATGTTCAATGGGATCAATAAAATATTTAGCTACACCAAATAATTAAATGCTCACACTAAAATAACTGGTATTCTAAATGAATAACTTGTTCACCTTAAATGATCAATTCTTGCGTTCAATTGAATGTTTTATCAATGTTAATGGATATCTTTTTGAGAGAAGACGAATAAATATTTTCTCCAGTGAAATATTCGATAAAAGTCCATACTTTCCAATGAGTTGGTATTAAAATGAGACCTTTTTACACAAAGCACTTCATTGTTTTGTAATTACGCTTCAATCCATATCATATGGACATTAACCTACCACTGCAATGTGAGAAATATTTGTATTGATTTTGAAACAAAAATGTGAAAGCAATTAAGAAGACCCTAGCATTAAGAAAGGGGGAAGGGTGAATTCAAATTTTGCGCAGACTTTTCTCGGAGGTGGCTTAATTGATACAAATTTGAAGTACATAATAATACGCTAAATATCTAAGATTGCATATTACCGAAGACTTTGAATTACCTAATGATTCCTGAAGGCCACAAATAAGATTATGAAATTTGTTACCGTTTTGAGGTTACAATTTTACAATTGTTCATTTTTAGCCTTCAGAAATCATTGAGGACCTCAACGTTTTCGGCAATGCGTAATCTTGGGTACGTAGTTTATTATTATTCACTCCAAATTTGTATGAATTATGTCCTTTCGAAGAAAAGTTTTTGTAAAATTCGAATTTCCCCTCGCCCCTCTCTTAACGCTTAAGTCCGTTCAAAAAACATATTTTTGTATTGGACTCCCCACATTTTTATTGAAATTCAAACAAAATACGTTCGATTTGAATTCTCATAAAATCTGTGGTGAATTTGGTACGCAAATATATTTGTCCATTGCTTTCAAATTCTTTGTATAAAGTTCACAAATTTTTTATGTAGTCAATAAGGCGTTTCAATGTGATGAATCACATATTGTATCGTTATTCCAGAACACCATATGGAATTATAATCTTGTCCTAATAAAAACAACACACAGCTCATGCGTGTTTTCATTCCTTTTTGGAAATAATATCGCATGGGAGATTTTAAAAAACTCAAAAGATCGACAAAAAGTGGTGAAACAAGAGTTTTCTATAACTTTCTTTGGCATTCTCGAAAAGTAAGAGAAGAATAAAAAATATTTCATATTGAAATGCTCGAAACTTCCTGGAGCTCATGTCCCTTCTACAAATAACATCCGGGGAATGTCTTAGGACATTTGATTTTAGAACTACATAAGAGAGATTTTGAAGATAGTTGACGTTGACAGGGTGGCTAGACCTGTGATTTTGTCGTCTCCTTATTGGTTGTTCTTTCTGAACAAACTACCCAATTCTATTAGAATTGGACCATTTTGTTAGATTCCATGACCGCTCGACACTCTGGTTGGAATCTCTTGGAAACAACACCTATGTGTCACTCGATTCAGACGGATTCAAACATTCAACTGTGTTCAGACAGTGCAATGTGAATAGGAGCTATTGATTCTAATATCAGACAGGATTAAGAAAATTCCGGTGGAAATCACTTTGGGTATTTACGTAAAAATATCCCTGACTGCAAAATACGTCTCTGAGACGTTTTCTGAACGTTTAGAAGACCTCCCCTACGTTCTACAAATCCTCCATAAACGTTCCAGTGGCATGTTGTGCTGTCTGGGATTATGGATCAATAAATTGCTTGATACTAGACAACATTAATCCAAGTACGATTGCGATCTGATTTGGATTGATTTTTGTATTCAATTCAGAATCAAAATCGAATATTATTCAATTCAAAATGTATCCTGAGAGTTATTTGACGCTTTCTCCCCATGAAATGGACACTGACTTGCGTAAACTTTGACTGTGTTCTTACTAGAGTATAGAATTCATATCTTTATCGGGCTTACCACTCTTTTGAATTACCTAATTCATTGAAAGGACAGTGAAAATTCTCAAAATTCTACAGATAAATTTGAAATTATTTTTCATCCGAAATTCTACGAGACATCCAATTCTTCATATTTTCATTAGAAATTCCGTGACACATTCTCATATAAAAATGTTATGTTCATTTACTTATAACATTGTATTGGATATGATTTTCAGAAGTTTATAGGCTCCCATAAGGTCCTTATAAAAATTTCAATATACATTTGTGAATAGGCACAAAAATGTTGATTCAGTCTGAGAAAATGGTTTGGTTATGGTCACCGAAGTTTGTTAATACTCAAAAATTTCTTTTCTCACAATATCTTCTGAATATGTTGAAGATTTATGATACTTATCAACAATATACTTATTTACAGTATTTGTAGATATCTAACCATATATATATATATATATATATCAAAAGGTTTTTTCATCAATTTCAAATCAAGATCGTTGTTAATCTCGTAAATGTGTAGAATCTAGGCGAAACGTCAGTTAGCTGTTGATGAATGCTACTACTGCCCGAAAACAGGACTACTTTTTGGTGAATAAAAAGAGAGAAGAAACGGGGAGAAATTTTCAGTTGTATTACCTAAGGACTTCCAAGTATTATAGCTAAATATTTTAGCATCCACAGGGTAGCTATTTCTGAGTAACGTTGGCTACAGCCAAATTTGAAAAAATTCAACATGTTTAGGATATCTCAAGATATCTCAAGGCATCTTTGGCGTATCTAAAATTGTCGCGTAAGAGATTTTGAACGTACCCAAAAGATATCTTGAGAAATGAAATATTTATTGGGTAATTATCAAATTTCATACTTGGATTTAGTGATAATTAGCAACATACAGGTTAACAACAAGATTTTCTGCCAACAGTTGAATGGAACAAAATTAATGTATTCATTCCGTAGCCGTGGGATATACTTTACGAGTATGCGACAGATTACAACTCTTCTTGAATTCAATATGCGGAGTAATCAGGTATATTCCACGGGCACGATACTTTGTTTAAGGATCATTAATATACACTTCTTTCTGTGTAGCAACGCTAAATCAGTATTACCAATTTCTGTTGATAGTTACCCAATTTTGGTAATAATGAACCAATGACATATTTGAAGCCAACAACCAAAGTTTTTTTTACTGCAACCGCAAGAATGCCTTTTCCATCGAATTTCAAGTTTCCTGCGATTCATCATCGAATTCTTTGTGCTCCTTCTATCCATCATGTGAATCTACCACATCCAAAAGAAACTAATTTGTTTGATTCAATAATCGTTCGTACAATACATTTGTTTTGTTCTTTTCAATTTTTTGTCTCTCCGATGTATACTGAACTATGAATTCATTTGGTCAAGGTCTGAATTTTGTGATCAACAAGCATCTGACTTTGAACTATTCGCTGTACAAATAAAAAGTTTGTTTTTATCATTGAAGCCGATCCACTACTGCCGATCCTATGTAAGTCATACACGATTAGCATTTCACAAACCACAATGGGAGAAAATAATTTCATTCATCCAATCGAACAGTCTAAAGTACCATATATCACCAGCGCTCCTGTCATACACATGTAGGACATCGAATTAGAAACATAGGGAACTCTTTGAGCCGACGGATAACCTACAAGGTAGATATCAAATGAATTTCTCCAGAAATAGAAGAATTTTCAAAGATTCCCACCTCTGACATACAATAATATTTTGCTATAGTGCAACATGTATTCAATGTGATTCAAAATGAGAAATGAAAAAGGATATAAAGCGAAAGAAAGCAAAGAAAAGAGAAGAAATCATTCGATATGGTTAACGCGTGTTTTGCTGATGTAATGAGAAATCTCATGCTTTTTAAACGTTACTCATTGTCCTTATTCAACTTCATTATTATTCCTCAGTTAGTTGAGATGTCGTTATTATTACACCGGTAGTAATGTTAGTTCTGACAAGCAGTAATGTTAACCAAAATGGTTGGTAACGTAACTGAATGATGAGAGTCATTTAAAATACAATGAGTCAAGACTAGTCGTAGGATATACATTAAAAATCCGTATGTAGATAGAAAAAAAAGAGCCGTTAAGTATTGTGGATTCTCTTAGAGTTTCTTAATTGATCAACGAAATTTGTGTTCAACGATCAATCAAGCTCGTCTTATGGAGTTGAATTTTGTTTCAATGAATCGTTTGAATATTCAAGAATTCTAACAAAGATATTTGCGTTGTCATTTAAGTTATTTTGAAGAGAAGAGCTCAAAGCAAATCGTATGTTTCTTCGATGAATATACGATGCTAAAATTTGCATTTAAATTATTACGATGTTGCTGCAACTCGTTATATGCTCTTCTGCAATATTACAAACACGATATTCCGAGAGCAATCTAAAAGAATATCAGAATAATATTAAAATATTATGTGTCATCTCAACAAACACGACATTGCGTTTGCTAGGATGTTTCTACGGTGTTGGTGACAAATTATGAATCCACAAAGACATTTAACCCTCATTTTCCGTGAAAATCATTCAAGACAAAGGTTACAAGGATATTGAGATTCGCATGGAATTAATCATTGGCTAATTGAAATCGAAATCTAAGGAGGATTACCATCCATCAAATTTATTACGTTTTATTTCATTACAAGGTTTCAGGGTGTACCCTGAAACATGCTTGAAGTAACGTTGGGAATTGTGGAATTTATCTATATATTTTCTAATTCTCGTAGGTACCGTTTGTTACCAATTGTATTAGTGCCTGTCATGCACGCAAGAAAATAATATAGTAAAATTCTGTGTCAAATGTCATCACGAATATCTGACGGTCTTAAAGGCTTTCTCAAAGAATCCGGTAAAAATTCTTGGAATTGTGATATTTTATTCCAGATTTGAGGAATACTTCTGCACAGAGAAAATCTGTCATTAAATATTACAATGTCCCACGGGATTAGGGCACTATATCGGTTTCTTCGAGAAAAATTACTGTCTGATTGCATAGAATTCGCCCTAAACCGCTCTAATGTCGCCCTGATCCGGTGGTACAGGGTAATATTTGATGGAATATTTTCTCCGTGCAAAGAGACGAAAGAGTACCAGTTGACTAGAAAATATTCTAATTTTTATTTTGTTATTTTTAACCGTGTGAAAATGAAACATTCGATGAAATCGCCAGACTTTTCCTCATTGAATACACAGAGGAAACTTTAAAATGTCTTATGCAACAAATTTAGATATGTCGAAGACATCTTATTATGTTGCATGAAATATCTTGAAGATATATTGGAGATCGTTTCAGGACAATTCCAATTATTGAGACAGAAAATGTAATGAAAGATTTGAAACCAGGACTGATCCCTTGAATCAGATTTTAAATTCCAATTTTGAAATTTTTCAAAGGTGGTTCAATTCCCCAAACTCTATCTTATGCTGTCATAGCTTCAAATTGGGCTTATCTGATTTTGATCAGGGAGTATAATTTTACCAGCAGTTCGACAAAAATGAAATTAGAAATTCCATTCTCCGTGATCTGTCCCTTCTTACGTTGAAATCTCAATAATGAGAGAAAAAATTTTTCAGTTCAATTAAAAACTTGGGGACATATTCCCGAGCGTTTCTAAATTGAATATTTGTCCGTTCCAATGAATAACGGAATAATATAGAATAATTTCAATTTAATAATTTCTGTATTCAATTTTGCCATTGTAATGTTCGAGCTCTTATATGATCCAGTTAAGCCTGGCTATTCCTCCCAAAAGAAATATTAGTCTCCATCATCCCACGTGTATCCACCGTACATAAATTATACACATGAAACAATGTAACATGTTGATTTCTTTTTATTCTTTGTCCATGTTAAAGTACACGGATATATGGTTCGTGGAAACCTTCGCCCATCGATCTTATTTCATAAAAGTGAAATTGGCATGTAGCCTGCTCTCTCCATCACGACCACATTACCCATACACTATACCTTATTATCAACAATGTAGCTACATTGTCCGATAAATATTATTTTTCACGATACTTCTTTTTCCTTTGACTTTTTGCTTTTGTTTGAACCTGACCAAAAATTATTACAGCGAAAGGCAATGAGATTCGATATATTAATCAAAAGAGAGAAAGATGGAGAGAGAGAGAGAGACTTTGAATGGGATAAGATGAAAGAAATAAGAAGATAAAAACATAAAGAAAACAACAGAAGAAAATGAGAAAAGAGAAAAGGCATTCACGAAAGCAGTGCGTACCACGTGTACGATGTACATAAATCATTTGTGTGGCTTCTCTAATTATAAGTATGACTATCGTTGCTATCGCATCGTCGCCGTACATGAAATGTCCGGAGGCAGTAATTCAACGTTGCAGAGCTTCTTCGATAATTGTGCCTTCTTTTTCTCCTTTTTTTCTCCTTTGGCAAGGATGAGAGAAGAGAAAGGAGGAAAAGAGAGAGAGAGAGAGAGAGATAGAGAGACATTTCATACAGGAACATGATGAGAGGAGGAGGAGGAGGGTGGAAAGGAGAGCCGACACAAGGAATTCCGCTCTGCCAACGGAATTGTGCTTCGTACCTAACGTGGAATGTCAAAACATTTGTAAACCGATTTCGTTTTTGCTCCCCTTTCGATAGGGACTTAACTCACTTTTTGAATAGTTTACTCATATAGGGCTCACTTGTTTGTTTTTTATATCTCAAAAGGGATAAAAAACCAAAATTTCAATGACCGAACAGTAGTAGGAATTGAATGCTTCTTTGTCAAGACTATTCAATTGCAAGATGTCACGTTGTTCATATGCGTGCACGTAATAAAAAGTAAGCGAAACATTTCGATTAAAATCTTACGCATTGAAATCACTCGTCATGACGAGCTTGTACCGGAAAAGAACAATTGTCGACGTTCGAATAGAACAATGCAAAAGAATGTTATCTTTGGTGACAAAGGAACAACGTTTTCCACCCCTGCTTCGTCGAATCCATTTGAAATACGTGAAAGAGGAAGAAGGTAGAAAGAAATAGATAATAGATGAAAATCGCAATATCGTTATCGATATTGTGTCATCAAGAGTATTATCCCTCATACGACCAATATCGCTGTACAAGATATATCGATGCATCCGAAAATATCACTTCATGTATGTCATGTGCGTATAGATACTGTGCTCTATTATCAACGATCACGCGTACGGTTTACGTATACATGGATATTAACAATTCATAATCGGAACTCTAATCGTCCTATAATGCTATTTCGCTAATGAAAATGAATTAACGTTGTCGTGTGTACGATGGATATTTATGTATCTATGTATCTATTAGCGTCTTGAATAATTGAACGATCAATGAGTACCGAGTGTTTGAGTTTTCAGTTTTCATCTTGCATATGAAAGCATTATTCCAGTCCATTAGTGGTCATAATATCAATAGAAATGGAAGAAAATTTATTTCAAATCAATAAACAGAATCTAAAATACATAAACTGGATAATTGAGTTCAACTTTGTACGATGAGGGTGTCAATAATGCACTACTTGAGAACTTGCCTCCATTTTTATAGAATATAAAAATTGATGAAATAAAAATCGCATGCACATGAAATTCCTCTTCACTTATACAATCAGATCTCCATGATGAGATTGTAAGAAAATAAAAAGTGCACTTGATATTATATAAATAAATATTGGACAATGTGCACCTAATTGCACTTCATGTGCTTAAATTGCACCATGTATATTCAACACATCTGTGTACGCGTTCAGATTATTTTGAGTCAAGGAGAATGTATCCGATCAAACGATAGGGTATTTTATCACTCGGACTTTGAGACTTTATACTAACAGTTTTGCTTACCGTATAAAGGGATATGACTCAACGAGTCATGAACACAGGAGAACAACCAAAAATGAGACGAATTCATAGAATTTGCTGTCAAGATTGTAAAACGCATACCGGCAAATCAAAAATCAGTGGAATCATTGGATTGGAGTACAAGTTCATATTTCACCCGCGTAGGGGTTTGTGTGTGTTTCCATTTTACCGATACGCCAGTAGTGCAATTTAAGCAATGATGCAAATTAGGCGCACTCCTCCTATGTGTTAAGCAAGCAACATGATTGTGCATTCAGATTATCTTAAGGTACCCACCCAGCACATCGGTTCAGAAAGATTTCATAATGAATTCGTTTGAAACTATAATCTTTGGTGGAATAGATGATTCATAAAGTACTTCGCAATGCTATCATTGTAAATTGAAGTGTTTTATTCTTATACACTCGAAGTTTCAAAATCGTGTGAAGACTTTTTATATGTTTTTACTCCAAAATGAAAAAAATTTTTCATTCAAAAACATTTCGTTTGGATTATTAAGAATTCCACAAATTGTAATTGGGAGGCGCCTGCAAGCATTGTGAGCAGGCGCTGATTATAAATCAATTTCAAACATGTATACATATTAACAACTCCACACCTTCGAGTGTGTAAAAAGTGACCACACGCATTCTAAATATATTGAAATAAACCACTTGAATCAGCAGTGATTGTTATTTTATCCAAGTAGCACCAAAATGAGAATGCAGAATAATTGATTCAATTTTTCTTCAAGTTTCAGTAGAAACAAGAGAAACAGTATACTTTGATACACAAACGTGTGTCTTCGTTCGTAACAGCGGATAAAGCAATATCATTTTTCATTTCATCAGGAGAATAAAATATTCTGGCGATAAGAAAATAATTTCCCGACTAACGAATTCGCTAAAGTTCTTCGCAGATTAATCAAAATTATCACATCAAATCTCATCAATCAATTTCACGCTGATACAAAGTTGTGCAACTTCAGATTTAGTGTCTTTCTACTGGAAGCAAAATCGTCCTGTGATTAGCGCGATACTTATTTCTCGTGTTCAATGCATTTCAAAATTTATATGTTTATACATTCCAGATCACAACCATTTTTTTCCTGAACTTGATAAAATAAAACCTGTTATAGCGTTGATCGGGTTCATAAATTTATTACTTTTAATCGTTATTTATCCATCAAACAAGCACTTGTCTTGTGTCGTATTTGATGGTTCAATATTTTCTCAATTATGAATGAACTGATCATAAGTACATTTTCAAATTGTGAATTTCGTGTTTTAGAAAAAAATTGAAAATCTCAACGACTTTGCATTGAAGGATTGATTCCCATAATTGGAATTATTTTGTGAGAACCGTTCAAAAATTCAATAAGCATCAGTGTCCTTTGGTTGCAGCGATCAACCTTCTATTGTATTAAACAAAAGTTTTTACGAACTGTGATCAATGCTGATTAAAATGAAAACAAACTTAAGCATCTGTTTTTCATTTCATTACGGTATGTGTGATCACATTCTATTTTATATATACCAAAATATAAATCTTGGCAAAAGTTCTCTACATTCCTGCGTTATATTTTTACTGCAACTCTGCCAAAAGTTTTTTCCTGCAGTGCCTTTATTATATTTGATAAAGCAGCAAACAAAAAAACGAAAATTTCACCCTGTGAGCCCACCTTCCGAGATTTTGATGTCCTTTGTGTAAAATAAAAGGAGGTGTAGAAAAGAAATATGAATGTAGAATATTTGATCTCATAACATATTTATTGTAAACCAGGAATATATTTTCCAGAATACTGTTTCTAAATATGATCCAACAACAAAAAGAGGAGAATAAATTGAAAAATATTGTATCAGATCTGTAATTTCATTCCTCCTCTCAGTCTCTTTTTCGTCAGCTTTGATTTTTTCTATGTAAAACATATGTTTATCAATTTGAATATCAAATCTATATAATCAATTTTTAAAATCAGCTCGTGCAAACTTTCATACTGTTTTTGATATTCGGTGATTGTTTTCAATTTAGTGCAAACTTTATATAAATGCATGAGAAAAAATCTTCTATTATAAATTACTGGACTCGTTGATATATTCAGGATATACCAAACATTCTCTGATTTTTGAAGGGGTTGATCCTTTTTTTCAAAGAATTCTTTTCAAACATATCGAATGTTTAAAAATACTGTGTACAAATACATATATCAATCGTATATTTTTTTCATAGAAAAAAATCGATTCTATTCAAGAATCGAGATCACTACTCCACTATAAAATTTAGCGATATTTCAAGTAATTTTTTTGTGTATATAGTATTCCTAGGAGGGGAATGTGAGCAAAAAGCATCACCCGAATCGAATAAATTTTATGATTAAGATCAAAAACCATCATCACGTGGATAGCTGAGTTTATGTGATGTGGTGATGATAAAATATGTCGTGAATAATCAGAAATAAAATATACACATATAGAATTCACTAAACACGAGATTCAATATCCCAGATAGAAAAACAGGCTCTGAATATTCTATATCATAACGTGCCGTCAACATACTATCATGAACCTTGTTCAGCTTGCGATGATGCATAGAATGTAAACGTTATGTCTTCAGTATGATGCCATCGCCTCGTTTTGTCACCAATAAGAATGTTTTATGCGGAAACACCGTGATGCAAACATTTCTTGGCGTGCATGTCACCGTTATGATGGCATTATTGAGACATTTTTCTATCTGGATATCCTAACCTACAACATCATGATTGAATTTCCATCATTAGGATTTTATTCTCGATTGTTATCTCATAGAGGGGGAGGTCTAAAATGATCCTTTTTGCTCGAATCTCTCACAAGTATGCTAGTGATGTATGATCCTCTCTTCAATATGTATACACGTGCGCATTAACAGATCGGAAAATTATATTTGATATCGTTGTTACACACCTCAATTGAATCTCGCGTTCAATCAGATCCTATTCAATACATTAGTCAATTCTAAAATTTCACACCGTATCAGACGAAATGGTGAAGTATTAAAATCTTCATTGCACAACCGTTAACACTCGACTCGAACCGAAACTGCGTCTGCAAACTCGTGTATCGAAATCTCAACTGAATCAGGTAAATCCAAGTTTCCTAAAAGTTTGAGAAAGTAATCCTTCGTTTCGAGGACGACCTTGAATCTCGAAATTTGCGTATACAAGTTGAAAGAATAAGGTCTAGGATTCATACGCAAAAGCCGAGCCAAGCCTTTAGGATAATACGAAAGAGGCAGTAAATCAGTCTAGAACAGAGATTTTCTGTTGGCGAGTCTTAGTTGAAAGAGAGCACGGAACATAAGGGAAAGAAAATAGAAAAAGAACGAGTACAACCTGACTATAAGGCGGTAGGTCATCTCGAGAATCTGCACGCCAGGAGTCTGCTCTCTCGCCTTTCTTAACTAGGTCGGCAGGTATATTGCATATTTCGCGTCTATTTTGCATAACTAACGCAACCCTTGTAACCGAATCCTCCTGGGCGGTTTTCCCTTTTCTCCACAAGGGTCCGAAAAATGAGTGAAAAGAGAGACAGCGTTAGGGTATAAGAGGTAAAACTTCAATGGCACCCCGCAGTGTTTGTTCCATTTACGCGAGCGTAAAACCCGATCGTGGGATTCGCTCTGCTTCGGTTACGAAGAATGACCAAGGTCGTTGGAAGTCATAACGCGCCCCTTTTATTTTTCTTCGAGAAAAATACAATCGACTTCTCGTGACTTCAAGCCGAAGCGAGTTTACGGATATGTGGTTCGGAATATCAAGATACCACACGGAAGCATTCCTCTGTTCTCCCGTCACATGCAAACGTTTTTCGATTTTGACGTTTATAACTACTCCGTGCTATCTTTATTTGTTTGTTTTTGTCGTTAGGTATCTGTAAAATTGATGATTTACCTTAATCCTCGGTTCACACTCCAAGCAGCACCAGAATATACTATGAAAATTCTGCGAATATTCGAAATATTTTCTATGCACATTCGAATGAGACCGTTTCATACGTGCTATGCATATTCATCGAACGTATGTAATCGAATATACGACGATACGTCAATCGAACGTCGTTTGAATGGATACACCGAATTCGAAAATTTTATGGACATTCATTATATTATGTTCCTTGTATCTCATTCGTACATTTTGCGAATGTTTCTATTTCGTATATACGTTGAACTTCTGTTGCTGTTTGGGAGATAACCGTTGTATTTAGATCCCCCTTGATAGAGGAATCAATGGATGGATTCTCACGTACATAGAAAAATTCAAATTTGATATATTAATACCTCACAACATACAACAACAAGAGAATAATTTTTCTACTTTCCAAATATTTGAATCCATCAAGTTTTGTAATGAATAACAATAATCTTTATAATCAATAAAAGGGCCAGGATGATTGAAAGAACTGTCTCTTTTACGTACGATAAAAAAATTTCGTTTTCCACTCCTCTCTCCGTACTACAGATTTTCCATATATCACACCATATATATAAAGTAAAACGTAAAACTCACTTTCAACCTAAATATCAGTTTATTTTAAGATGCAGCCAAAACTAGCCTTCTTTCAGCTGGAAGTAAGCATCGGAAACAAATGTCGACACAATGGAAAAGACTGAATTTCAGCGAAGATTCAAAGTTAGATGCAGCCATTTTCAGTCGAACTTTTTAATTGCATATCAACGTAGGGAAAGTACAGTGCTCCCGGGCGCTACAAAATGGGGAGGTAGGTGTAATTTTTTTTCCAGTCCTTGAAGGCGGGGCATCTACAAAATTTTGCGCCTGGCGCTAGTGCCCCTCGAGCCGGCACTGCAAAAGTAAGATATACTGCATAAAACTTCTCGGTGGTGAAGATTTTAAATGAAAAAGAAAGATCAAACATTTGGATGATTCATAGGATACGATAATTATATCATTAATTAAAAACGCGTAATTGAAATATCATTGGGAGGAGGGGAATGAAAACATCATTCCTTTTAACAGGTGAATTTAATAATAAACATTCTACAATGAGAATATATGTTATTAGAGACGATTTTTTTGAATTAAGGGTAGGGTCAAAAACGTGTTACAAGACCATTAACCATTCAAGACATCCAGAAATACCTAAGTTCTAATAATGATAGATGAACCAGTGATAGCAGTAGTAGGTCAATGAATTTCCTTGACAGTCTCATTGGTTACCTTTGATTAATGATTCTCGAGGTCTTTGTATTTTGATACTCGATGGAAACCGCCACCACGTTACTTGTGTCAAAACACTTTGAGTTCCATTATTCAATACACAATACATCCCTCCTGTGCTATATACAATTTTCGACCACATACCGGTAATAGGAGCTGAAAATGACAGAAAAAACAATTCATTTTCATATGGATAACAATAATTTTCATGCTCAGAATTATTATAGTTGAAACAATTTCCAGATGTTTTACTGTATCCCTTTCTTATAAAGACCATGTGATCTTGATACATTTTTAATCACACTTTCATCCAAAAATAACTTTTCAGTGAAAACTTTCAATTTCTTTGATATTCTAATAACATTACTTGATTTGACATACAAAATACGATGTTTCCAATTATGACTCGAATTACGTATGGAATTCTATTCACTCATGTTCAATCGCAGAACTCTCATAACTTGGGTCATGCATGCTTGACAATCCTGAGCGTGACATTACGATAAAGTACATTACCCTTTCCTGCATTATTCTCTGTCACTGTCGCTGACATCCCTTTCTTCCTTGAAACATTAGGGAATAGACGATTGCTTTATAGCAAATTATAATGTTTAATTATCATTCCAATCAATGTCAAGGAAATCATTGAATTGAATTTTCCAGAGCTTTGGAATCTTTTGGATGAGTTCTCACAAGAATACTGACAAATGAAATATCAATGTATGTCCCCGAGAAAGGAAGGTCAGATCTGATGAGGTTTATCTAGATCTCTTCAGATGTAAATTTTGACAAAAAATTCTACAAATCTTTTTATATCTATTTATATGCAAAGATTTCAAATTTGGCGAAGATTTCTGAGATTTTCTAATGTCTACCTACATTTGAAGATTTCAATTTTGGAAAGAATCCAGAAAGATATAGGAAGATTCCAAAAAAATTCTGGAGATCTTAAGATATCTTTTTGGATCTCTTACAAAATGGGAATCTTCAGATATAAGTGGATATCAAGGGATTTGTAGAGATTTCTGCCAAAATTTAGATTTGAAGAGATCCACATACATCTCAAGAGATCTACATAGACCTCATTAGATCTAATCTTTTTTTCTCGGTTCCATATTGTCCAAAGGGATAATTGATTCTCGCCTCCCCAATTACACTAGAAAATCTTTCCACGCGGAAAAATCAATCATACAACCTCATATCATTTGACTTGACGTTGGATTCAAAAATATATGGCTGACCGATCATGCAGATACGATTGATTCGTTACCGAGCACGGTTGTGGTGGCAATAATGTATGTTCATTATCTTTCCTTCACTAATTCGTTCTTCCTCTTATAGAATTAAAAATTTTTCTTATAATATTCAATTGATCATGTCAAATGAATTTACGAACAAACTGAAGCATGCGTCCTGAAATATTCATTTTCCCAATAATTTTGCGGTAGACGCGAATTATTGCGATTCGAAGGTGGAAGATTTTGACTAACCCTTAGTGTACACACCTCCATAATCGAATCCTCAAGTGCATAGGTTAATGTGAACCTCGGCCATCCGTACCATCGAATATCTGAACAACCATATCCTTTTGTGGAAAAATTGGCTAGTTGTTTTGTGATATTTGAAAAAACAACTCCTTGCCCTTGAAAAGAATGCCTGAAAAAAACGCTATATTCGAAATATTCAAGTTAGATTGAAATTTTTGAATCCGAAGTGACCCTGCGTGTACACTAAAGGTGATTAGAAATAGAGGAAATGTCAAATCGCTATGACTCGGGAACTAAGAACGCAGTGTATATTCGAAGAAGAAAAGATCAGAAATATTTTATGGATATTCCGTGATTTAGATACCAGCGCGAAATTGTTCACCTACGGATAATATTGTAGGTCAAATAGTAACCCAGACATGTGATCCTAAGGAGAAATCTCTGGTACAGAAAGAAGAAGGATAAGAATCGAGATAAACCTTTTTTAATGATCGTAAATCATATGAGGAGCATGTGACTTTGTAAACAAAGATGTAATCATCGAACTTTGAAGAAACCATGATATCTACTCACAGAGAGCTCTTTCAATAACGTTGATTATCCGAATTTTTCTGATGAGATATTAATATGGAGTTAGTCTAAACGTTCAGAGTTCAATGGATGATTGATTACTCTTGGAGCATTAGAAATGTCTACTTCTCGATACGAATTTTCATATATCTCCTCACCTATTCATACCGATATACGACGATGTGAAAGAAGTCACAGAGTTGACCTCTTGTGACCCGGAACAAAGCCCGAAATAAATAACTCCTCATCACACACGCAATTATTAATGTTAGAAATAGCGGGTGGTTAACTTATCTAATTCTAATCAACCGCTAGTCTCATGTACCACCCACTACTTTTGGATCGTTGTGTTTATCATCATTAGATTTTAAGGTATGTTATTTTCACACGGATAAAAAGCTTTAGCTATCGTGATACGTATTCCCAACGTGCTACGTAAATTACTTCGATTACGTCAAAAGAAATACTTTTCCTTCCAAGTCCCGGCAATTGATTCACATCGTCATAATAATCATTATTACATTCCCTTATCGTTTTTTTTTCAAATCATCAAAATAACTGTTCACTACAGTCTTCTGTCACTGTTCACGGTATTTTTTTTTATTATTTAAGTTCATGAAAGGAAGAGGTCGGAAACACTTGAAAAAATATTTTATTGCATCAAAAAAACAGACGAAACATCCATACGGACGGAAAATCCCTGCAAAATCATGAGGACGGTAATTTAGTACTCAATACCGTAAGCATCGTGAATATGTTGATGAATAATTATCGTGACGAATGTTCTTCCAATCTATGTATGTAAATATTTTTCTACGTGCAAATGTGAATTGAAATAACGTGAAAAAAGTTTCGAAATTGTTTTCAACGTCAGTTCACGCCCTGTAGTATTGAAAAGTGAAAAGCAAATGTTACAAATGTATGGTAAACATGAAAAAATCCCATGCATTCCTGCCCACTGAATTCAAATTACCTCGAATCGATTGATGAACCTCAATAATTTGATCGAAAGAATATTCCATCACAATATTATGATATGAAGTCTTTTTTTAAATAAACACATATTTTCTTCCGCCTCATGTCTCTTTCTAAAGTAGTAATTCAGTAGAAATTTGGAATACACGGAAAAAATTAGTGATCCAAATTTTCGTTGACTGCACTGAAAAAAATCTTTATTTGTCCTCTCTCCATAAAATATTTATTTGTTATAATTAAATATCCAATTAGATGGAAAAACTGATTACTTATGGCGAATAAATTATTTATTTAGAAGGCCAATTTATTTGGGGCAAGGATTCAATTATTTGATTCGATTAAATATTTCATTAATCCTAAGAAATATTTTATGGAGAGGAGACAAATTAACTATTCATTTGGTTGGAAGAAATTCTTTTTTCAGTGTGGGATGTTACTTTTGGTCGAACTACATTTTCAAAAATAATTCGTACCTGGATTATAATAATTCGTTGACTTTGTCTCCTATTTCAACAATAGGATTCACTTTTCATTTTGGTTGTTGGAATAGTGTGAAAAGTCAACGACAGATTAAAATCCAAGTATACGAATTCTTTTCGAATTTGTCCTCCATCCAAAAGTGACATACTGATCAACGAGAATTTGGATAATTAATTTTTTCCGTGTAGAGGACATTGAGAAACTTTTCATATTTGGTCATGTGAAACAATCAAAAACAAATGAAACACAACAAAGGGAGTGTCATTGTAAAAAGTGTAACTTGAATTAGCTACGTGAAACTTTGAAAATTGACTGGAATCAAGCTTCTTCCATTGTGCGGTGATCGGTTCTTTAGTACTTTACACTCAAAACAAGTTACTTTTGGCGGTATCTTAGATTGAGTTATAACATAGATGTTATGACCTTGTAAATCTCTTTTTATCGTCTCGATTAAGTCTCTTTCCGATACAAATGGATATTATTTACTTCACAAGAAACAATGTAATGAACGATTATGAAAATTTCAAATTATCCCATGACGAGGAGAGTAATATAAAAGTTCTTGAAAAAACAGTTTGACCCTAGTAAAAGTGGTTGATATATGTGGCATATATGACCAAACATGCTACGTATATGATTACATAGATTCATATATAACCCCTATACAGTTCATGTATCGGCCATACATGGCCATATATATCCCGTATATGGCGTTGTTTACTCTTATCTAGGTCACATTTGGTCCTCATATGGATTGAATGATCATACAGGGTGTCCCATTTTGAATAGCCAGGGCTTATATCTCCCAAAGTAATCGGGCTGGAAGAAAAAGTCTCGGGAGAAAGTTGCAGAGTTCTGAGGGGGACATTTGATGGTAACCTTGACTTCGACCTCAGACTCCATCTTCAAGGTCATTTTGAGGTCAACTTGTGTTTTTCAAATGAGACCTTCTATTTTTGACTACATCCTTGGAATGTGCGTTGAAAACCAAGAAACTTTTGTCTGGACTAGTTTCCTGAAATTTGCTAAGGTCGCGATCTAATCGATAAAGAACGAAAGGAGATTCAAGAAACACTCTTACCGCTTTCTGTGCGGAACGACACTTACCTCTTCAGTTATCTCTTCCCAAAAGGGCCGGACTAAGGGCCGATGGCCCCATTGGCCCCCACCTGCCTTAATCCGGCCCTGGTTCCCAATCTTCGGGGAACTGCCGTCGGCATTAGCGTAACCTAATGTGCACCACGAGGAGGTTGCGCAATCGGACTTCGCACATCACTGTGGCCCTGAAAAGGGCCGATTATTCCGACTAGAGAGGTATGTGTCTGTGAGTTTTGGGAATAGTCGGGTTCCGTAATTGAGTGATAAGTCCCTGATCCAATCATGTCGTGAATCCACCCGTACAACACCGGATATTTCTACGTTGCCTACCATTGGTCGACGTGGAGTCCACGGAGATGCGACGTAGAAATCGGTGAATGTGCTGTTAGAGACAGAATGCTCAAATACGTTACCTTCATTTGCGATACATACACGGCCCTGTTGAGGAGAAAAAACTGAAGAGGTAAGTATTGTTCCGCACAGGACGCAACAAGAGTGTTTCTTGAATCTCCTTTCTTTCTTTATCGATTAGAGCGCCATCTTCGCAAATTTCAGGAAACTAGTTCAGACAAAAGTTTCTTGGTTTTCAACGTACATTCCAAGGATGTAGTCAAAAATAGGGGGTCCCATTTTAAAAACACAAGTTGACCTCGAAATGACCTTGAAGATGGAGTCTGAGGTCGAAATCGAGGTTATCATCAAATGTTCCCCTCTGAGCCTTGCAACTTTTTCCCGAGGATTTTTTTTCCAGCCCCACTACTTTAGGAGATATGAGCCGCGGCTATTTAAAATGGGGCACCCTGTATATGAATTTGATATGGTCATATGTGTTTCATATTTAAATTATATAAAAATGGTTATATATGTAATTCATATATAACCATATAAGATTTCTCCAAAGTTCATATATGAATTAAATATGGTTTATATATGAACCGAAATGAATCATTTCTACTAGGAAAAAAGCTAGGGAGCGGATATGAAATGATTTGGAAGAATATTGGAATTTGAAATTCCATGAAGATTCAAACTCAAAGATCCGCGCTTCTTTCCCTCGACTCGACAAAAGAGAAGACGGAGGGAGAACTTCACGCCACACCGTCCATTATCACGTTATGGTTATTTAAGTAGTGCAAATAAATAACCAACGTCCAACAGTTTTGCGGTTCTCACTGAACGGCTGTTAGAACATTGATTACGTCATAATCAGTCACATACAAACTCGACGACGCAATGACTCAGCAATCGTATCGTCTTCGTTTTCTATTGAAGATCAATGGAATCATGAAATATAAATAAATAATATGTTATGAATTTACATTTGTATTCATTTTCGTGTACGCATGTTGTTTTATCCAGCTATAGTTTCAATTAATCGATCCATTCACCCTCTTCAAAATACTGTGAAATCTTCTATCAAAAATGATACTGAATTGTGTAATAATGATATCAACGGATATGGTCTCGCGTGGAAAAATAATACAAAATTTCGTAACAGTGATTTGTATGAGACCTCATATCATGTTATGAAGTTTTATACTGATTCTTCTACACTGAGAGAAAGACACCCAGCTGCGACAAGCTGCTTTGGTTGGCCCAGCTAAATTTTAGTTGGCGTAAATCAAAGTCTAGTTCCTTGAAATACGTCCAAAACAGTTTATTCAATGTAAATAAAAAAATTAGGTATGACAACATTCATTCGATTCAACTGAATTTTTGTTCAAACCCTGTTTCTCAGTATAATAGGGACAAGGAAATAAAGATTCAGAAATCTCAAGAGTTGGTCTATCGTTATCATGAGAACATCTTGTTTACGAATATAATGTCGAGAGAAAATCCGTGTACGTATGTACATACTTACATTCATGAATGTGTGGGCACGTTGTAAGGAAAAATTGTCGACCGTTCAAAAGATGGGCCGCAATGGTGCTCCGTGCACGTATGAGTACGAGAGGGGCATCAGGGTGTTTCCGTGGCAGGTTGATTGGTGGCACCCGTTAGTTTAATCATCGCGCATTAGCCGAACTTACCCCTCACTCTAAGCCTCGCCTACATTCATCTTCACTCAAATTCCAGGCTTTTGCCAAATTATCTGGTTTTGGTATATATTCTTCCGCTTGTTCTTCTTCTTCTCCTTGCGTGTCGATTCATATCGTAAGGGCGTACACTCGTCAAAAATTCGTGTGCGCAATCGATTTTGTCTCCGTTCGTGCCTCTTTCTTACGCATGTAGACATCTGTCAATTTGATTCTATCGAATAGGTATGTACGTGTGAATCCGATACTCAGTCACTCAGAATCAAAGATAGGATACATGTTCCTTTTTCACATACTTATAGTCACGTATTCATCTGAATATGTTCCAGATACATTCATGATAATATGATGAAAAGCAAACAAATTGGAAGTACATTCACTGAAATTCACCAGATCTTGTACTGCCAACTTCCAATTTTGCGTCAGAATAACGACAAGTAAACTGCAGCTTTATCTCGAAGCTGGACAATTTGAGTGTACGAAATGTCGTCATTCTGACTCAAAGGTAATATACTCCTTCGAACATTTTTGAAGTATATTTGTAATATAAATTTACCCGAAACAATTAGGCTCTGCTCCTGTATATGATTTTTGATCTCTCCTTGATTTATGAGACGAAAAAAAACATTCATCGAAATGACGTACAGAAATTCACAAGAAAAGACGGCGGAGCTTGAAAGCAAATGGAAAAAAGGGAAATATCGGATGTAAGAGAAATGATAGATGAGATACCTTTGAAATACAGTGGGAAGACGAAGACTGAGACTCTTCGTGACAAGATCTATGTCGCTATTTTCTCTTTTTTCCGCATGCTATTATCTCTCATGAGGATAATCAAAAGTTATCAAATATGAAATTAATTTTTGTTCTGAGCAGAATTATTATATGAAATTATTCCATAGCTGGAATTACCATTCCAATTCACTATGGAATTACAGCGATGGAAAAATATCTCTAGCGAACATTACTCTAGTTGTTCTCCAAATCTGTCAATAGCCTTGAGTGATTTCTACTAAGGATACTGGATCATCAGAGGAATTTGCCATACAACATCGTAAATTTCATCAGGATTCCATTGCCATTTATGATAAATTTCATTGAAAGGTCAGCAGATTCCTCACTTACTTCATTCCATAGTAAATTGAACTCCAAGTTTCTTTCAGAGCAAAACGAATGATTTCATAGAGTGTTCGAAAAAGAAGAAGAAGAAGGAGAGAATATTTGAGATGTTTCTTGAGTCAGATAAATACATTGTGTAGCATTCGAAAATTGAAAATCTGGATTCATAAGTATATGAAAATCCAACGAAATACTTAATATCATGTTTTACGATTGACGTACCCGATGCGGTGGTACATGGAATATTATCATGTCATAACGAAGAAAATTGTTGGGGGAAAAAATTTCACACACAATCATTCGTTACGTTCATGGGTGTTGGATTTAATCTAGAGCTGTCCCTGCGTTCGCAATATCGACGACACGTTCACCGAACATGAGAGGGTAGATACCAGTTTGCATGTCCAACTCAGAAATCCTCGTCGGTACAGGAAAACGTGTGTTTGAGTCCAGGGTGGAGTGGTTCGAAGCTGTGTATGGTAACAGAGAGTATAACTAACGTATAAGGCTGATAAAGGGACGGGTTGGAGGGAAGGGATTGAAGAATATGGTGGTACACGGGCATGAGGGTGGCGGCTCTTTCACTCTCCCACTCCCCTTGGTAATGGAATACCTTCGCTAAAGGAACGCAATCACGCTGATGTTTCAGAACCCCAAGGCTGCCACGAGGGATTTCCACACTCATGAGCAGATCAGGCTTGCGTGTTTCCATCTCCTTTTCTTATTCTCCTTCTATTCTGTCTTCATCTCTCTTTTTCGCGTTCAAAATTTCCCTTCGATCGATGTTATCTCCGATAAGAAATTATTTGCTACCAAAGCATCCTCTGTTTTTTTTGCGTCAATCAATTAGAAATATAATTCGAATGGATTTCGAATGTAACTGATTCAACACGTTCCCTACACAGACACGAAAACCAAGCTTTAGAAGCGTGAAGCATTTCACGCTTCTAACGCTTTTGTTAGAACGTGCTTTCAGCGTATGAAACCATGCTTAGAATACTGGGACTCATATTCACAAAGTACGGACTCGTGCGTTGAAAGCACGTTATAACAAAAGCGTTAGAAGCGTGGAATGCGTCATGTTTCTAGAATTTGATTTTTTCTCTGCGTAGCAACTACCAAACGTTGTATACGTTGATGATGCATATTGAAAAATTCTAATTAAAAACTTCACATACGTTTACGTTGAGTAATTAACACATACGTGGTTGAGGAATTTTTAATAAATAGATGGAAAAATCCTATGAATTTACAGCGAAAATCCCATAAAAAAGATGATTTTTATGTATTATTATATAAAAATTCCCATATGTGTACGAGAATTTACTTTTCCCATACAAATGTGGGGAATTCCCTTTACATAGGAATGGGAAAAACGTCCAAACGACATCAGAATACCCCACAAATGGCAGAGAATATTCTGAAAATATCCTCACAAAATCCGTACAACGTATCCCACACAACACAAAAGTTAAGAAAAACACTCTTAACAATTCATCATGAATTTTCGAAGTTCCAATTGATGTCTTCGTAACTCTCCTCAAGCTGATGTTCTGTGCGGATGTGTTGAATACTTTCAAAAAGGGCGGAGGATTCGTTAATATTCGTAGAAGATTCTCAAAATATCTAAATGAGTTCCGAATATCCTGGGAATATTTGTGCTATACATTCAGGATGTTTCTACAAAAATTGATGAATAATCCACATGCGAGCACGTGGTAAACGAATCTAGTACTGGTGGATAATGTTGTTCATAACCCACATAGACAAAAAGATATCTTTTCGAAATCTAAAAGATGTCTTGCGACTTCGCAAGACATCTCACCAACTGTTCTAAAAGATATCTAAAAGAAGTCTAAAAGATGTCTTATGCGAAAGTCTTAGACATCCAAAACATGTCTTGAGTAAGACATCTTTTAGAACTCTTACTAGATATCTAGAAGATATCTTTTAGACTTCTTCAAGACGAGTTTTAGATATGATGCAAATTTTTCTTAGGACCTCTTCCCTGATTGATGAAAAACCCATTTATTCCTATCAAAAGTGCAGAATTCGAATTTTAATGTGAATTTATTACATTCAATAGGAATGAATAGGTTTCATTAACCACGGTTGAAGCACACTTTCAGATCATCTGAAAATGTCTTGCGAATTATATATTCCATTCCTGTAACTTCCCCAAGACACAGATCTTTCAGATGAAATCCACGTTCATTATACCTACATTTATGTTCAAGGAATGTTCGAACCATCAATGTCCGGACGTTCAATGCACCTCCACTGAATATTCTTTGGGCCTTCGTGTTTTTTTGGAATTACAAACTATGACCGTAGAATTTTCTTGTACGCCTGTTCAAAATATCTCATTGAACCCACTGATTCCGATGCAGATTCTATTGGTTCAATAAAATTCTTTAAGCAGGAGTACTTGAACGAATTAAGTTTTCAATCCGTGCAACATCAATTGTGGTCCGACGTGATCCAATTTGGTCAGTAGAAACAATGCACACTATGAGATTATAAAAATTTTTGTAATGAGAGTCGCCAATTATTTGATTTCATATCAAAATTGATATTTTTTTTAATTCACGCCTATAATCATTATCGGTATATTATTATATTATTAATATTGTGATTTTGATTTTCAAGGTATCTAAAAGATGTCTTTTATTAATACAAATCTTTGAAGACATTTTTTAAATCAAATCTATGAGACATCTTTAAGATGACTTCAAGAGACTTCTTAGAAATGTTTTCAGTGAGACATCTAAAAGAAGTCTATAAGTTGTCTTTTAGATGTCTTTAACATTTGTATGTTTATTGGGAAGCTACCGATAAACAGACGATATATCATTCTAATTTATATTTGGAGAATAATGAACATGAATGAGTATTTCATTTCCAGAATCAGATATTTGATATTTCACATTTTACCGCATTTTACTGCATCGCGTGTGTAAAAATAAACCATCAAAAGAGTGATGAAATATTTAAACATATCGTATCATATGATTACCTCTTGCGATCATGAATTCATATGAATTCATCATATTGCTAAGGATTCAATTCAAAATTTGTAATGAGTGAGAAAGTCCATGTTAACCGGTTTTCCATTGTCTAAGAAAAATATTGATTAAAATTTTTATTCGAATAACATTTTTTTGAATATTCCCAAAATTTTCGGAGCATTATATCCTGAGAATATTTTAGATAGTTTCATCGAAACGTTCCGAGGATACGCATATAATATATTCGCAAATAATAAAAACCTCTTTAGAATATTCGAACGCCCTCAACGTATATGTTGCAAACATTTCCAAAACGTTCAGATGTCAACTGGATATCCTTTGGGGATGAAATTCAATATTACTATAGATATAACTTTTCCAAGTCCAAGCGATGCGTCATTTTAAAGGAATTCCAGAAGTTTGAGAAACAAAGTACAAACCTTAACCACTAGAAGCCTTTCTTCGACTTTCATCCGCATGACGTTTTCCTTTAACCGCGATCTAACCTCCCAAACATCCAACGAATGTGTATGAGGGGTAGAGAGAGAGAGAGAGAGGGGAGAGAGAAAAGCTAAAGCAAAATCTTCTCACTTAAGTCTTGCTAAAGTTATGAATTCTTTCGGGAAGCTTGGTGGAGATATCCTTCGGAGTTGAGAGCTCGACAGGGATCAAAGAACTTGCTGGCGCGATGCTAGCGTAGGAGCAAAATCACCACTATCGCCAACACCACCGACGTTAGAAGGGGATGGATCAAGATGGCCTTAAGACGAAGCTTCGAGCTCTCATCTTCGCAAAGAAAAGAAATAAGATGGAAAAGAAGCAAAGATGTAAGAAGGAGGAAGTGTGAGATGAGAGTTTTCGATGAGAAAAGAGGAGAGTAGAAGAGGCTTGGCGCAGAAGAGTGAGTAAGGTGAGGTAAAGGATGTGAGAGGTATCGAGGGGGTTGAAAAAGACGACGGAGACGACGAAGACGACGGCGTTCAAAGGGAAGGAGTAGAGAGCAAACGGCGTGGAATACAAAGCAGAGGCCAAAGAATCGAGTTTGAGAAAAGATGGGAAGAGAGGGTGGAAAAAGAGGAGGAACGGGAAGAGCGTCTTCCAAAAGACGAGAGACCCCCCGTCGTCTATTCAAACCACGCATGAATTATTGCCTTGGATAATCTGTAAATATATTTATTTTGATTTTGTACACGACATGGAGTTGCTTGTACGCGTATAAGTAAAACCAAGAAGGAATATGTTTATATATACTTTTTCAATTCCTTCTCATATTTGTACCCTCCGGTGCCTTATTTTTCCTCGTCTTACTTATCTCGCTCCAATTTTTTGGCCTAATCGCATGTGTTTTCAATTCAATGGAAGAATGTACACGAGAAAGTTACTGAGAATCATTGACCAATACATTTGACTGAAAATTCCAATAAATTTCAAATAATGATTCAGCACATTCATTGGAATTTTTCTGCAATAATTAGAATTTTGAAATGAGACTCTTCTCCGTCCAATCAAACGTAGAGGCTAGTGAGAGAAAAAAGGGGATGCACGGGCAACACCGGGTATCGCACCCGGCTAGACTCACTAGATACCCATAAATCCTATTCAATTTATTTGAGGTACGTGGATTACTCTTTTTCGCTTCCGATTGCAAAGCAGGTATGATCGGGTTTACATGCTCTCTCATCAAAGTAAGTTTTCAATGAATTTCTCTGTATTTTAGTCACTGATTTTATAACAAACTGCTTTTGTGTCTCTCTGTATTTGCTCTTGAAAGGCTAGGCTCTAGGGTATACTTAATAAATATCAAATCAAATCTCTCTCTGTATATAAAATGATATACATACATATTCTGAGTCATTACCATATTAAGAAAGATCAATTTGAATATCTCCGAATTTTCAATTGATCGTGAAATGAGTAGAGCCTCTTGCATATACACTGAAAAGAAAGTCCACTTATAGTTGACAAACGTTTACTCGCTTATGAAAGAATAGATGTTCGTTCAGATCAAATATATTTTGTTAATAATAAACAAGAGATATTTCGTAGAAATAAACTTATGATGATTGTGAATGAACCATGCTTGTGAGAACTCGGATAAATTTGTGCGAAATAATTATTTGTGCTGCCATAACTGGATTTACATTTGTTAACCATAAATAAACGTCTTTCCCAGTGTATCTAATTCTGTTCAGTAATTTGAGCTTCGTCAAAGTAATTAGTTCTTGCAAATTTTAGAGGGCTAGCAATTGATTCCGATTGATTTCAATGAGAAGTGAAGAATTTCGTTTTTTCTATCAAACAACTTCATAAAAATGGTCTTCAAATTTGTTACTATACGTTAAAAACACAATTGAACCGAATTATTCGAGAAATCTTATAATCCACTATTAAAGTCCCATCGATCTCGACTCGTCCCCTCCCAACAATTCTCTGGTATTCTTCTCGAGTCGCGAGTATTTCATCGACGACAAACTTTGCTTAAGCGTTGAGACGTAGAGAAGAGAGAAGGAGAAATCGAGCGGTGTTGGTAAGTCTCTCTCAAAAGGAAAGTTGAAGAGAGAAGAGGGTGATAGGAAAAGCAATGATCTCACGGTTTATTGAACAACGCGGAGCATCACATTCTGCGTAGTGAATACTGCAACCTATAATAACTACAATGCAAGCTTTGATCGGATATCCGTCTGCAAGAATGCTTGTCCTGTTTTCATTAACATTCCACACAAATTCTGTAACAAATTAAATTACTTCGCCATTGCTGCAGCTAATGGATGTTGTCGACGTAGGGATGGAAAGAGTCCGAGCATGGCCGAGGGTTTGAAGAGGAATCGATTGTGTGGGAAGGGAAAGAGATGAATGAAAGCTGTTAACAATCGATGGGTCACAAGAGTTGTGCCAATTTGGTTGCTTCATTCGTGCACGTATTTTGTACTCATTTTTGTTATCATGAAACATCTAAAATGAGACAAAAATCAATCAATTTCAGTTGAATTGGAAACTGAATTGAACAAAAGTATGATTGGAAAAATTCTCTGATAATCGGTGGACTATTTAAATTTAGGTTTTATCCTTGATACCTGAAAAGAGAGGAACCAGGATTACGTGTAGAAGACTGGATTCCAGGACATTGAGAAGGGGCAGAAGGGCACGGAATAGGAAATCGAAGAGAACGGGTAATAGGGTTCGCTGGGAGTGACATGGGGCTAACCGAGCGGAATCACGAGCTCCTAGGAATCGAATCCATGTGTCACCCGGACTGCCAACACCATCTGCAGCTAGCAAGTTCTCGGAAACGAAAACCTTTGATAGGTAGTAGGTAAGTCACCCACCTATGTCGCGAGAGAACGATGAAGTTACTGTTTGTAAAGAAAGAACATATCAAATTTAAAGCGACCATACTTATTGCATTATTCGTTTGATTTTGTATATTCATAAAATGAATCTATTAATATATGGTCTATGTGAATCTTCCCGGAAGGAGAAAATCTTTTTGAACAATTTGCTTCCCTGCTCCCCACAAGATTTCTCGTAGTTTACAAGAAAGTGATCCGATAAAAATTGGATATCTTTTGTATGCGAAGAGATAAATCCAATTCAAACCATCCACGGTAATCCATTTCATCTCTATCATTTTTATATCATTTCAACAATAAAATTGATTATTTTAGGAGTGACCCAAAATTTTTCCAATATTATTTACGAAATCAAGATTGTACTTGCAAAATATCCCACGTAAAACAGTTCAAGAACCTTCGAAAAGGATTTCCCAGGCCAAAAAGACTAAAGGAAAACGAAATGAACGGAAGCAGTTGTGATATACATTTCTCAGGTACTAAATGAAACTGAACGATGTATTTCAATCTTAGAGATATTATTAGAATAAAGGAAACATTTCAGAGCTGATCCCGTAATCGCAATAAACAGAGAAAAGAGATGGGGGTGCAAGGGTGAAAGACAGTGGCACTCAGGCACACTTACCCCTTCTCTCTGTTGATTGTGATTACGGTCTCACTTATATAAAATCTCTACACCTGCCTCTCTATTCTCATATCTTTTTGACCTCAATTCACTATACGCTTGTTTGAATTTTCAACAGGCTCTCGGACATGCACTCAAAAAACACATACAAAGAAATTTAAATATCAAAATCTACCGACTCCAAAAAGTGAGGTGACATATTCTCGAAATGGCCCATTTTCCGACAAGTTTGAGGCGATATATTTGTTAGATTCACCTCTTATGCTTTATGTTTTGAAAAAACCAACTTTCTTGTATATGAGGATTACAACTTTTCTGTTTTCTTTCTGCTTCACGGATCAGTAAGAGAGAGAGAGAGAGAGAGAGAGAGAGAGAGAGAGAGAGAGAGAGAGGAAGAGAGTGATGCAAGAAAATGAGTGGTAGAAAAAGAAGAGAATGAAGAGAGCGTCATCTGTTGGTTCCCAATCCGCTTTCAGTCGCAGATTCTCTATGAAAGCAAAAGAGAAAAATGTATCTTCTGTATTCTCAACGAATACGCACCAAAAGACTCGAACTTTTATCCTCTCCTCTTACATTGTGTTTCTAAAACAACTCTCATCAAAGGTCATTTAATCTATTTCTGATAGCAATCGAAGGTCATTTTAGTGAACCTCAAATCACAAAACTTCCATGACGAATGACAAATATTTATTGAAATAAAAGATGAACCACGGTAAAGTCCGTATCGAAGAAGTTCAATATATTCCAATAAATCCTCATAGATTTTGTGACAAAACTAAATGGTTTTTCAATAGAAGTTTGTTTTTCAACGGTACTTATAAGGTTTTACCGGGTGTTCGGATGAATACCGATAAAATATTGACTTCCACACAGCATCCAACAGAGATTCTATAAGGGCTGTGACAAAAAGATACGGTAAATCGGTAAAAACACACTGATTCTGATGAAATTACACCTCAATTGGTACCTATTGGGTTTCATCTATAGGGGGCGTTATAGAGGCCTTCTCCTCGAAAGAGGACATCAGAAATAGGGAAAAAAAGATATGATAAATAAAATTATTATGGATTAGTTGAAATGTAGTCAGATACGTGTAACGTTTCTGCCATGCAGCGTTGTTCCTTTTTCTTCCGAATCGAAAATGATAAAAGTGGCGGTGCGCACCCGGTAAAAAGAGAAGAAACAAGAACAATGATGGAGCCGCGCGGGTGGAGAGAGGTTGGACTGGAGCCGAGGGGTCGGGGCTTGTTCGTGTCCCAACGTGCGCACAACAAAAGCGTGATAAATCGAGTACATTAATTCGCATTTTACCTTTGTTTGCGTTATAGAATACGATATTAAATGGAATGGGCGCACAATAGATAATGCTCGGAGCGCCATCATTTACGGAAGCCACGTCGTCGTGAGTCGTACAAGCGAAGGTACTTGTATTACTCGCTTGAAAGTTTGATGGAATTCTTCATTTTCCCCCGAATCAATGGTGTATATAATTGTGACATTTTATATAGAGCATTATACCAAACGAGACCATTTTAATACAATGGGAGTTGGAAAGCGAAGAAACTTCCAATTTAGAATATACCTAGCCAACATTCAGGTATTTTTAGATGCCTTGTCAGGAAATTTTAAACATATATTTTAGAATTTTATGAGGTATCTTCAAAACCTTTCGGCGAGACATTTTGAAGATATTTGAATGCTATAGTTGATTACACATAAAAATTGAACGAAATAGTGAATTTTATATCACCAAAAACTTCCATCTTATTGAGTGACAGTACTTTCCTTTAAACGTCCTTTCCTATGGTTTCAGAAACTCCATGTGCGAAAGTAATGAAACGAATCGGAATATCATTATTCTCCTTCCGATCGGATTCACTGTGAAAAATAGTCGGAATTTTCCGATTACAGCGTATAGGAAATCGATTTTCGGTACATGTATTTCAAATTTTCTATAAATTTGACTGAAAATTTGAAATTTCATAGGATTTTTACTATGATTGTCCAGTAAATTTCCGGTAAAATACGGAAAATTCTTAACGAATGCATGTATTCGTTACTCCCAAAGATTTATGTGAAGTTCCCATGGAACTTTATACAGTGTAGAAATTATTGAGTTCGAGTTTCGTCAAAGTATGAACAATGATTTTTGTACCAGATAAAATATAGCAACAATTATTATTACTTTGAATTCCTCATCTCCAAGTAGTTAGTAGTAGAAAATTTGCCCTTCAACTTACACTGACAGTACGAATTTTTCTTTGTCTGAAAGATTTCCACTGGATGTATTGAAGATGTCTTGTGCAACAGTTTACAATGTCTTTAAGATATCTCCGTTCAAGAGATCTGCAAGATGTCTTCAGATCTGTTCTTAGGCATCTTTTAGATTCTTCACCGAGAATATTTTACACTGAGAAAAGAAATCATTCAGACAAAAGACAATTTTCTCCAACAGCCACAGAGGAATATTTTTTTCTTTTTGATGCATATTCTATTGTTTCGATAACCATTCAATTTGATTGATAAAACATACTTTGGGGGAATATGCATTCGAAGAAACATTTATTTGTTAATATCGGAGAAAATTATTTCTGTGTCTGAATAAATTTTTCTCTCAGTGTAAAGATAGTGAAAACTGTTGCATATGATATCTTTGAGACATCCACCTGGTGAAGAATATGTTATTATCAAGGACTCTTAAAGATCTCCTAAATGGGTGTAAGGGGCGCAGATAAGCCTTTCAGGAGGTCATATGAAGATATCAGAATTTTATCAGATGCACCGATTTCGGAGGGGAATAAGAGACCGCCAGAATATTATCCAAAGCTCTTCGAGCTTTATCCAACTCTCAAGGAGATACTAGCGCCGGGACTTCAGCCGAATCTTTCGTGTAAGATCCAGCTAAAGTCCCGGCGCTAGTACCTCCTTAAAGAGATTTTGCTCTCGTGAATGTTCACTGGGCAGTCCAGTGGAAATCTTTCAGATAATGAAACATTCGTACTGAGTGGGCCATCAGAGTTATGTTCAAGTTTTTTTTATTAGCAATCAACATTATGATGATCACAAGATCGAATCTAGGGGAGAGACTGAGAAATTACTTGAACGAATATGCACGCGACGGAATTCGAGCGATGAAAACATCCGAAAGGGAACAGCAACGTGTGACACCTTCGAGAATTGTAATTCCTTGTTTCCTGTTATTTTTATGTATTTCCGCTCAAATACTCCCAGATATTCAATGTTTCATATAGGGTAGGTGCCAATAAAAGGAACAAGGGAAAGAGAGAAGGTTGAAATCGAGAATAATATTATACACGCGTACTTAGGTGTGTGGATCTATGTACAAAAGAAACGATAAAGATAGTTGAAGAATGTATAGAGGCTTAAGAAGAGGGATAGAGATGAAAGAGAGAGAATAGAATATATTGAAAGGATGGGTAGAAGAAAGACGTGTACAGGGGGTGGAGCGAAGGGTGAGACGAGAAACGAAGACCGCCATGATATCAGTCTTGCTTGCGCTGACAGTTCGTCATTTGTCACTGTCGCGGCCATTAATAACTCCACCATCCCTGTCACTGTGGATAATACGAGTAGAGGTCTCCTCTGGGCCGCCGTAGTCGTGACTCTAGTCGTAGGGGTGGGTTCCTCTCCGTTCAATTCAGTTCAGTTTAAGGGGGTCGGTATACGGACGGATTGGAAGAGCATGTCGTTAAGGGGATGTCACTCACGTCAGCCCGACATGGCGTGCGGTCCCTCAGCGTCCATCTTGGCTGATGTTCTGACGCTGATGCTGTTTTCTTATACTTTTTTTCTTTCCCTCTTTCATAGAAGAATATTCGCTTTTTCTTTATCCGTGAATCATTCTTTTTCCTAGGGCGGTCACGGGGGACAGAGGGGAGAAAAAAATATGAGTTTTCAACTAACATTTGTCTACCCCACATATTTGTGCATTCCACGTCTATTCGCGTGTGAATTGATCATTCTCGTCATCAGTTTGACAGAGTTTATTTTTATAATTCCGAGAGCGATACACGTACACAATTCTTGGATGAAATTCAGTGAAACGAGAATGATACTTTGATGAAGGGTTTTCGCTGCAATGCGAGATGTCAGGTGTTGGACGCTGCCGGCTCTAATTAAAAAGCCGTGTTGGCATCACCAAGAGAATTCAGGACGCGAATCTCTCTTTTTCTCTTTCACCGTTGTTTTTTCCCACCTCTTTTTCGTTGGCTTTTCATTTTTGGAAATGGCTGGCTGTCGCACGCGCGTTTATATAATACCAACGAGCTGACCTCCTCCTGTTTCCCCAACAACAACAACGTGGAATCGAGCAGAACATCCACATAAAATTCACACATAGCCGTGTGCAGTATATTCGTAATAATAATTCTTCAAGCCCCGTTCGCAATTTGGACACAATAAAAATGGCAACGGGACATTTTGGCACGCGTAAGTGTAATAGAAGGTATTTCATGAATTTCCTACCACTCTTTTGTTTGTTCTCTGAACTTTATCTTTCTGCTTCTATCGCAATGCAATGTGAATGAAAAAAATTCACAAAAGACACCAACGATACTTGTGAGAATATTATCAAATAATACCAGAAGATGAAATTTCGTAACTAACGTGAAATTAAAAGATAAGAAGGAAGGAGAAAGAAAATATATATATATATATATATACATATACATCCTACGAGGAAAGAATTTGAAGACTATAAAAGATATCTTTTCTATAATCGTGTCTCCGACGACCTTGATCCTTCACGTAATGTTTCGAATGGAACAGCATTCAATGATCAAGGACGCGTTATTATTGTTACGACGGAAGAATTCGCATGAGTTAGCTTAGCTTTTATTCAGTATAGAATCTCCCTGGTTATGGTACTGTGGATCATTTCACGCTGTGACGAACTGATTCTTACTCATGGGGACGACCTTCATTTCCGTGGGTTAGTCAAAAGCCGAGCCATAAATTTCACCAAGGTCACTGGCTCGAGCTTCCCTTTCAGTTCATACGTACTATACTTCCTCCATTGGAATCGCGATGCATACCTTGTTTAGTGAAATGATGATTTCAAGTTCGAGTCACCCTTCCTCTCGTCTCATGTTCTTCAAAAGAGTATTGTGAGAATAATTTGTATAGATGTGTAAGGTGCATAGAATTCACCTGAAATTTGTGAGGGAGCGATGATTGATTATATCACGAGAAAAGAAAAACTAAAAGAATTTTTATCGGATACGTATTGAACAGATAAGGCAAAAGATAAAGAGAATTTTAGAATCACCCCGGTCAAGCATCCGACCTCGGAAAGGAAGAGGAGGAGGAGAGTCGTTCACTCCGGGGACCCCTTAATTGTATAATTTGTTCGTTCCCGCGCTCTTCCCGTGTCTTACAAAGCGATTGTAACAGTAGGACCTCCTGGAAATTGAAAAGCATTAATAATACAAGAGAATTGGTTGAGAGCTTGAGTTCTCTACTCCGACTAAGACAGACGAGAAAGCGAGAAATAGAGAGAGAGAGAGAGAAAGAGGGAAAAAGAGAGGAGGGGAGTGGGTAGTATGTGGAATAAGGTCGTGGCGGTAATGGAATGATTGGAGTAAGAGAGATCTAGATGAACTACAACGAGAGAGAGTGGGCGGATGGGGTGGACGAGGGCATAGGACGAGGGTGAGTTAGGACACGAAGGGGAAACTTCCGAAGGCCTCGTGAGGGTGGAACAAACGTGTAGACGTAGCCGCTGGACGCCGATGTGTAATTTATTATTTCCCTTTGCTTCCAAGTCGCGGCCGAAACGAACGAAACCTCGAAAATCGACGGTAGGGGGTGTTATACGCCCCGCTGAACCCATCCCTATATATCCCTTACTCCTATCTCCAATTTCCTTCTCCTCTTTCTACGCCACACGAGTAGTATCGAAAATTTCAAGAAACCTTTCGCTCTGATGAACAACGCTCTTGATAAATCGTTCCCGTTTACTTTTTCACTGTATACATACGCTTGACTTATGCTTTTGCTTTTGTCGTTCGTCATCATCATCTTGGAGAACCGTCGTCTGCCAAAATCTGTTTTTTCTTCTCTTTCTATCTCAACGCACTCTCGAATTCGATTTTTCTTGCTAGAATCACTGAAAAAATCTCATATTTGAATTGAGAATATTCTTCTAAAATATGAGGCCTAGTACATACTCTTCTAAGTTTCGGAGAATCGATGTGGGAGTTCCTCTCAATTTTAGAAGAATTTCCACTATTGTTAAAAGGAAGATGAGGTGCTAGGCTCATATTATAGAGTAAGTATTAATTTTTAGAATATGATCTTTTGAGATTTTTTTCATTGATTCAATTATGAAATCACTAATGGGTAAGAAATTCATTTATGTGCATAAATATTGTACCTGTGACTGTTTACGATTTTCATATGCTTCTATTTCTCAAGATGCGATGCACTTGGATTCAACCTAGAGAAACATCCAAAATATTGATGGATATAAAATGGGTGTTAGAAGTTGGATTGAATTCGTTTTGAATTTCATCAAGTCAACGCGTTCATAATGTCAGCAATGAAATACAAACTGAAGAATTGAATAAAAAATGTTGATACATTTAATGTGAAGACATTTGAGTAAAGATTTACATGACGTTCAAATTCATGGAAACATCGATCGGATGTAAAGTCTTTATCGGTATTATATAAGTTGTTTGATTAATTCCTTCAAACTTGATTCAAGTATCTAATGGTTTCTGAACGTACGACAAATTTTATGCTTCACTCGTTGAACACATATTTTAACGTCACATACCTCATATAAAAATTCCTCGGCTATGGCTCTGGTTGCAGGAACTATGACCGTCAAAATTGCGTTGTCATATTCCGTTAAAGTAAGTCTCGTTGAAAAGAATGTACTAATTTCGACATCAGCAGTAATCACCCAGCCAACAGAATCAAATTAGTGCTTCTGGCACACGAAGAAGAATGATGTTGTTGATATTTGGATAGCTACAAATTAGCTGTGGCAACAACAGTTACTGCTATAGAAGCCAAAATTTAGCATTCACACGCTATAGAGAATGATTGTGGAATTTCCCCTAAAAAAATGATTGTAGCCAAGTTACCCCACAGATGGGGAATTTTTCATCATACTTTGGTTGACTTTTCTTTCATTTGTGGAGGATTCAACACCCAAAAAACAAAATAATTCCTCAAAGTGGTGAAAAAATCCCTCATTTTTTATAGAAAAAAACAATTCCCCCACGATGAGGATACGAGAACCACCAACCGTGCGAAGAGAAACTCTCCACATTTTTTACAGTCTAGCAATATTTTCGCAATCCAAATATCAAATACACGACATAGCTGCCATAGCTAATTCCTATCTACCATAACGAATCATTTTTTCCCATGCAGCGATGCTACTCTCCACTTATACACTTTAGAGTTTCTTATACATATATGGCTTAACCTATCTGTGGAAATGGAAGCGACTTGCTAGTATTTTACTACAAGCATTACCGGGTAATGCTCTCTAATAATACTGGTAGCGCTCAGACAGTGCTAAAATGAATTATATATATAGTATGTTATGGTGGAGAGACAGTGTCAAAATACGGGAAAAACTGGTATGTTGCCACCGTTGCACCGCTGGTAAGAAAAACACTGATTTAGAAGCACTTTGCTGGCTGGATATATGTTACGAAAATGAGGTGCTGATTCATTGATTAGTGATCCCTTTTGAATGGTTTTATCGATGAACATTGATTAGATATAAATGAAAACATGACTGAGCCTGTCTTTATTGCATACATGAATTTTTATTTGTCACCTCCATTTACACACTTCAATGTTTTGTATTTTTCAAAATATAGAAATGTACGTGATTTACAACATTGAGAGGATGTTTATTGCAAAAAAAATAATAATTATGTCTTACAATATTGATCAATTAGAAAGTATAAAGTAATGAAAATCGCGATTCCTTCAATCTCTTCGTCATAGAATTTATACAATCATCCAATAATTTAATAATCATTTTTCTCGAAGGAACCGATATGACGCTCTTATCCGGTGGTACATCTGTAATATTTAATGATGAAATATTCCATTCGTGTATATACACCTGAAGAATGCATCATACGACAATAGTTGGTCAAACAATTCGCATTCCCTCCACTCATTGATTCAAAGGAGACACGAAACAGGGTGTGAAACGTTTTTTCACCTTCTCAAGTAGAACGTTAACAAACCAATCATCCGATTTTCCAAAAGCAATTTGTCACGAGAAGAAACAATGTTGCATTTTAAAAGCTGTCGTTACTTTAAATTTCTATACGACGTCACCTCTGACACAAGTTCTTCATCCTGAATGCAGTTCTCGTATACATATATTTCCTCTCTAAAGGATATCAGGGCACATGGTATCATTAAGATCTCATTATTCAAATTCAACTTTTGCATATTTAATCCCATATTCCCGCTCGCTATTTTACCGTTCACGTATATAAAGTGAGTACTACATACGAATTGCCACAGAGATAAAGCATAATATCACGATTCTTGAGGGCAGCATAATGATGATGACCGGCTTGCTGCCGCGTGGTTGAATAAGTATAAGGATATTTTGTACCACGCATAATATGCGTAATGCGAAAAGGTTCCATTTTGTTATTGTTATTGTTGTGTTGCCGTTGTTGTTGCTATCGTTGGTGAGAAAAAGAGGAAGGAGGAGACAGAAGGAGGTGCAACGAAAACGACCACCACTCGGGACTAAAATTTCAAGTGGTAATAAACTTTATAAAGTGGCACGGTTGAAACAGCTGTAAGCTATGTGATATTCATGTGGTTCGATGTCACATTTCGTATTCATAATTAGGCATTCTTCAACAATGACAAATGAGTGTTTACAATTTAACCGTTTACCCTGAATGAAATAACAGAATTCCTTCGATGTTGTCGTGCTCAATATATTTCACTCGTATTGAGAAAAATTCATTCATAATAGGCGCGCGAGATTCATCTTGTCCATACTGATAAGCGAATTTCCATGAATATTCAATGAGATTATTGTTTCAAACGATCCAAGGTTATAAACAATTGAGAGCAATGGGAACAAAAGGGGTTTGCAAAAGCGTTTTCTTGTCAAAATCAAAAAGAGCTTCTGGCGTGTGGATGAGGGTGAAAGACAATAGACAAGTAAGTACCGTCCGTTCGTCTACTGTCGAGTCCCTGCGCGAAAGAGCATCCATCAACTTGATGTCTTTGTTCTTGGACTAGAAGTGGCGGAAGGGCCAAAGGCGAATGAAAAGGGGCGGTCGAATAAGAAGGAAAAAAGCACTAGATGAAGCTGTGGAAAAACAGAATCTCCCTGCGTACATCGCTTCCTGGCTACGATCCATCAAGTGTCAGTATTCGAGTTTTTCTCCTCCTTTTACAATCCCGTGTGTAAGCACGCGTGTGCGTGTGGATACGTTTGAGGATGTGCTTTTTTCTCCGTTACATTGTCCTTATTTTTTGCCAATACCTTCGGTCTTAAGAATATTTATCGTGGCATAAAGTTATTTCATCGTATCTATTGACAGACTATAGTTCAATGAAGCATGAGTTCAAAGTTTTCTACACTCGATGAATAACACAAACATGTCAAAAAAAGAATATGGAAATTTGTATGTAACAATATTCCAAACTCCCATTTAGTTCTTTTCATCATATACTGTTCACATATTTCCATGTTTAATGATTGCAAAGTCGTATAGAGTCATTTGAGAGTTTAATAAAATTGGTATCCAAAAGGATTTCCAATTCATTTTGAATTCTACAAGAATCCTTTTGCTTAGACATTCATTCGGTATAGGAAACAAGCCTTTCTGTTTCTTTTGAATATGCTAAGAAAAGAAGAGAGACAGATTATGTTCACGGCGAATCCCGATCGAGAGGGGCTGATGAGTGCTGATAGCGAGCAAACAGAGTTCCTGACCACATCGTAACAACAATGTAACTTGAGATCACATGCAATTGCACCTGTTCATTACGTGTAATTGACTCATAACTTATAATTTCATGCTCATCAAAACTTTCTACAATTTAACCACAATATAACATATTTCATTTTAGTGAAATTGTGGTTTTATACATCGGTTATAAGTTGCACTATTGGATCCGATAACATTTTCAAACACGAGTTTTGAGATAAAAAAAAATATTCTCAGATTGAAAACTGTTTATCATTTTTAGTTTCAAAAATAAAACAGTCATAATAATTATATGCAATCAAAAAGTACCCAACATGAAGAATTTAATGTTTTCATAGGGTCGTGGTTACTTTTCATGAGTATAAAATTACAAGTTACCCAGGTAAAAATTGACCATGGGCGCTAGGTTGCCGCAAGGCTCACCAAGATGGGCCGAGCCTAGGCTACCAGGCATGGCGCAACTCTGAAATGATAACATCATTTCAGCCTCAGCCCATTTGTTTCCACAATCAAGACCCAACACTGGAAACAGGGTTGTGATAGCATATGCCGTCAATGGCAGACCATACAAAAATTTGTTCGCCAAGGATGAGCCAACGCTGTAGCAATCTTGCGGCAGGGTTGCGCCCATCTCATGCCAATGGTCACTTTTATTTTTTATTGTAATTGAAAATAAAATAAAAAATCCATTCTATCATTTCGATTGAACGAAATGAATGTCAGAGAATTTCAACATGTAATTTTTCTGATCAGTTTAAACTGATGAATGACGTAAATCCGGTGGTCCTGGCGTAGAAGTAGGCGGGTCTGGAAACAGATGAAGAATTATTTCTGTCATGGAATCTTCAAAGGAGACTTATATATTGATTGAATGCTTGGTTCGCCACTCGCAGGAAACAAGCATCACTCTGGTGAGAGTTATTGTAATTTGCTGTTTGAGAAGGAAGTTTCACTCTTAGCCAAGCTATTACTCAAGTCGAGTCAAGCTAACGCCTAAACTGAGCGAGGCCATCGCCCAAGCTGAGCCAAGCTATTGCCCAAGCTGGACCAAGCTACGACCCATGCTTGGTGCAACATGAGAATCCATTGTCATTCAGAGTTGCCTAATGCTTGGAGCAGTGTCCCGCCAAGCCCTAGAGAGCCTCTGTTGAAAGCATGCTTTTTTCTTCAAGCAATATTGGTTGAAGGATGGGCCAAGCGTGGCGCAGCCAATGATCAATGATGGATCAACGAAGTCGATTTATGACTTCCCATATTGGTACAATGTTTAGACCATTGTCAACCATCCTTGTCCCTACATAGATTGCCCAGCTTTGGCTGGCAGCCTTGCGTCTAGCTATATTCCGTCGTCAGCATTGGCGGAGCCTGAAGATTTTTATACGGGTACCTATCCATTATATGTAATAAACAGGTTACATACCCTAACAGCATAATGGGTCCCTGGAACGTTTTCTGAACGTTCAGAAAACCTCTCCTGCGGTCTATAAATCTTCCATAAACGTTCCAGTGGCGCGCAAGGAGTGTTTCTGGTTAAGATTTTCAGGGAAAAATTTTTTTCTCATAGAAAGAATAGAGATATAATTTTGAAAATTTTTAGGTGTGTTAACTAAAGATCAAGTATTACAAAAAGTTTGTGTTGATCTGAAAAAAAATTTTTCTCTTGACACTGATTTTTTTGAAGAAAACACCAAAAAATGACGATGGGGGTGATTTTGGGCGACTGGATGATGTGAAAGGAACAAAAAAATGGCAAATTATTCCTTGTTGAAGTGGCTATCGCATGAGCTAGAATGATATTTTTTGTTGAGAAATAACAAAATGGTAGCCATTTTTCGCAAAAAAGAACGATTTTTCAGGGTGGAAAATCAGGTAAAGATTAGAGAGCTTTTGTCCAATCCAAACGATTCTAGTTCATGCGATAGCGACTCCAACCAGGAATAATTTGCAATTTTTTGTTGTTTTTTCAGATCTTCCAGTCGCCCAAAATCATCCCTACTGTCATTTTTCGATGTTTTCTTTAAAAAAAAATCAGTGTCGAGAGAACAGAATTTTTTTTAGATTGAAAGAAATTTTATTTGTAATATTTGATCTTCATTAAACATACCTACAAATCTTCAAAACGATATCTCTACTCTTTCTATGGAAAAAAAATGTTCAAGAAAGAAATTTTTCCTAAAAATCTCCAACAGAAAGAGCCGTTAAGGGCATACTAACGCCGAGACTTTGGCCAAATTTTTCGTTTACGATTTCTTCACAATACTTGAATATTCTCAAAATATCGCTCTTGACATTTCTTGAATGCCCATAGAAATGCTGCATAGAACGATATTTTGGAAATATGAAAATATTTTGGAGAAATCTTACACGAAAAATTTGTCTAATGTCCCGGCGCTAGTATCTTCTTAACATACTGCGTCTGGTGGATACATTGTGATAAATTCTTGGACAAAAACCCATTAAAATCCCATGAAAAATATTTCCTATATGTCCTCAAAAAATCTCTTATGTTGGTTCATGGAGTCTGATAAAATCAAATTTCTAGCTCATTAATTCTTATAATAATATTATGAAATCTTATAAGTGCCTGAATGAATGCTGAAAGAATCAAAGCCAAAATCAACTCCGCGTTCTGATTATGAGAACCAGATTTTCCCTTCAGTAACGAAATCTCAAAAAATCTCACAGATTTCACGTAACAGATCTTTCTTATGGGAATCCCCATTTTTTTTGTTTTCTTTAAATGCACGAGAGATGTGAAAAATGTTCTACTAAGCTTTTGATACGACGATGAAGATGATCCATCATGGAGATGAATTGAAATCCGATGTTGTATGTTTGCTTCTTAGACCTTCGTCAATGTCTAATGTGGACTTCTAAGCGCAGACTCCATTGTGACTCACGATCTACGAAAAGATGACAGAAATCTGGTCAAAACACAAATACGTTAAATTGAACTTTGTCCCGTGGAATTTTGATATAAATCAGTGTATTGAAACATAATATCAACTTCTACATGAATAAAAATCTAATTGTTCACTTTTATAATCAAGATCTATAATTTTTGTTCAATTACTTTTTAGACGTCCTTTGGAGGTTCGCTTGGACGTTCGCAAATTTTGGGTCTGTTGAGGGATGAAAGTGAACTTCATAAATATTGCACTGAATCGAACATAGGTATATTCAGGTTGAATGAGTCAGATTAATAGTAATTAATGAAATAATTATGTTATCAATTTCCTAGCATCTACAAAATTTCCCAATGTTCCAATGATGTATTTTACGACATTTTGAAAGATTATCTGCAAATTTATGTGAGAATTGAACGATCAATTTAAAACAATTCATAGTACATAAGTGTCTCATGCTTAATTAATCATTATCAGACATCAAATTATTCTTCATGTTCTTTGATTTTTTTTTCATGAAAATTCATGAGATTAATAAAAGTCTCTCAAAAAACCAAAATAATTCTGCAACCAGTAAATTGTGAAAAAATAAGTGGAATTTTCCTATCCTCAGAAACCCGAAAATTTCGATCATGGGATAGGAAATCAATTTCTGATGAATGTATATGAAATTTCCCATAAATTTAACTAAAAATTCCAGAGTTTTTAGGGGACTTTTACTATCATTTTCCAGTAAATGTCTGGTGTCGTACTGTGTCACGTATACTTTCCGTTTGCAATGATTAATTTTATCTCGTAAGAATTGGTGTACCCTGAGAAAAAAAATTCCATGGAACAATAGATTTTCAATTGAATCATCGCAATAAAATAATTATAGGCAACTGGAATAAAGTTACATTGCACAGAAAAAAAGTATTGTTGTCATAACGATACTGGGTCGCTGTCATGACTATCCAAAGTATAGGGTTACCAGTATCGTTGCCATGACGAAACAAATCCTTCGAGGAACGATATAGATGTTTACTATAGCCATCTATATCGTTACCATAACGATACATTATCGCCACCACAATTATCTCTTCTAACTTCGCTTCAGATCGTTACAATAACCACGATCTTTTGCGTGTGAATCAATTAAATATCCACTCTCATTGAAAAAATATTTTATAGAATATCCAACATTTATATGATTGAATAAATGTTTAGTTGAATCAATAGGATTTTATTCGAATTAACTAAGTATGTTATTGCAATTAAGTATTCAATTGAATATTTTATTGTTTCCGGAAATTCTTTTCTTTTGGAATATCAATCAAATACTAGGAAAATATATTTCTTACCTCCGACCAATCTTCAAAAAGCCTTTCCTCATCCATTGGCTGAAACAGCCGCGTGTCGTAAATGACTCCATTAAAATTCTCCGAACGGTCGCTTAAAAGCTTCTTACTCATAAAATCCCTGAAATCCGTCAACTTCACGGGAGCTTTTCACGTCACTTCAAAAAGCCACCGCGCGTGTTTTTAGTAATCAAGAAGGGTAGAATAGGATAAGATATGAAGTAAGTAGAAACAGAACGCAGAAGGGAGAAAGAATATTGGAATTGAGTCAATGTTTGAGATTTTCAACGTTTACTTTGGATAATAAGTCACTAACAAAAAAAGTATGGGAACTTATTAACATCAATATAATGGGACATTATAAATTACCCAGAAAAAATGAGTTCGATGTAGCAGTTAGTCGTTCGTTTACTCCATTTTTCGTAGCCATAGCTAAAACGATTACAGCTATAGCTATTTATTAGATGTCACAGCATCATTGTAGCGGTTCATATATGGACTGCAAAAAAATATATGTGATACTTTTACCGTGGAAGCACATTTCTGACCGTTTCAACCAAGGGAATAGCTCTGACACCTAAAAAATAGCTCCTGTATGATTTTTTCATCCATCCAAATATGAGGGAATAATTTTTAGTCGATGATGTAAATTGGAATCAGTTGGAATGTTATTTGGAGTGGCTCTCTACTTATTCTCAAATTTTAGGTCCCATTCATTAAAATATTATATGAATTGAGAGTAATAATTCATACTCTTGAAAATATTTTCCTCGTACTTAATTCTAAATTGATGGGATAAAAAGTTACCCTGTAAAACATGATTGTGGAATCGTCCCCCAAAACATGGTGGCAGCAAAGTTCTTCCACAAATGGGAAATTTTTCACCATAATTTGGTGGACTTTCCCTCCATTTGTAGAGGATTCAACAGCCAAAGAACAAAATAATTCCTCAAAGTGATTGAAAAATCCCTCATTTTTGATGGAAAAACAATTCCTCCACAATGAGGGGAAGAAATCCACCAACAGTGTGAAGAAAACCTTCGCACATTTTTTACAGTGTAATATAATTAGAAATGCTATAAACGTTCACGAGTTTTGTATTTTAGAAGGCTTCAAAAAATGTTTTCATCGATAAATGTTGTTTGATATTATTTTTGAGATGTTTTTACATCATTCAAGTCAATGAAAAAAGAATTTCAAACAGTAATATCCACAATACTTATTTTTCTCGGTGTAATAGTTCCGTATTTTACCACCCTCGTGGGTAAATTCTATGAAAAATTCTTGTTTGTGCAGCGTTACCATATTCGTGAGTATCTGAAGCATTTCCACTAGGGAGCGACTTCTTCCAAATTTTAACCAATACATCATAATGTCGTATTGACAATTAGACGTCAATTCTGAAGATGCCTCAGAGATTCTTGATAATGCCTTGGTTAGAAGAAAAACACAGGATAATCTGATCATATTCCTGCGGAAATCTACGGTCGGATACCGTCTCGATGCCTTTCATCGATAGGAGAAGTTACTGGAAATACTAGTTTTGATATATTCTGGGAATAATTTCAATGGTTGATAAGGGAATGAATCCTCCCTTCTCTCCGAGTTACAATCGATTGTCATTCATATGTCAATTCATACATGCACGTAATGTAGTTTCTATTGACCGAGACAAATATTTTTAGACATGTGGAGAGCATGGAAATAATTTATAGCTCTTCATACTGAATTTTTCTCACGAGTGATAAAAAATTATATTGTTGTAATTCCGTTTGCTTTCATCCGAGGAATATTCCATTCGCATTTCAGTAATATTTCTTGATATCCTCTTAAATGCGAAATGTCTGCTGGAAGGAAATTTCTTCATTTTTATAGAAATAAAGAGACGATGACGGAATCTTTAAAAGAAAAGCTTCTCAAAGCTATTCATTTAATCGAAATTCCGTATTAAATGTGACTTTGAGCGCATTTTGAAATATGAACTTCTCTTCGCATGTCGCTGCACCGTGAAAAATCGGTCGGTCACGTATCGTCGCAATATCAACAATCGAGACATCTCGTATCTCTCATACGTCCCGTGAAATTTTGCAATTCTACCACGAACCTTGTATCTCCTAGCATCAAACTAGTGCCACTCTTCTCGCGTTAGTATTTGTCACACGCAAGAACACTTTAGATGCCAGGAAAGCTCTATGCTAGCAGAAGGAAGGAGTCACGAGGGAATGAAAAGCAAGACAGAGCAAGAGGGTTGGATTATAATGTATCCATGTTTGCGTATGTCTGTGTTTCTACGCTGAATATACATCTATATATAGACGCGTGTATTGCTAGGGTCACAAGCAGGACACAAGAGAGCCGCGCATATGAGAGCGGAATACGTAATACGGGGATACGCGCTTGCGACGGGAACACGGTGTGGCTTCTGGTTCACATGCACAGAGAGACCACTCGGTAAAAGGAAGGGTGAGGGTTTGGCAAAGAGTAAAGTGGAGTGGAATGGAGCATTGGTGGTTGTGGGTGGTGGATGGTAGGAGGTAGGAAGAGAAGAGAATCCCGAGGGATGGGGCCTGGCTGGCTGGCGGGTAACGAGCCGCGGCAATTAATATCGCTGGGTTTCCACAATGCGCTTGCAAATGAAAGGCCTTTGTGACGTATGATTGCGTTACCGAGTGAATAGTTGAGTAATGGCGGTTGGTGGAGAGCCGAGCCAGTGGTTCCCGCTGCCCCTGTGTTGGATCGCGAATTCGCAGTACGATGCAAAATCTCAATGTCTCAGAGCTGTTCGTAAGTCGGCAATTGGATTGGAAAAAAATCCATATTCGTTTCGGAAAATTGAATAAATGATCATAGAAAGATAGTCATCAAAAGTAGGTATATATATATATATATACATATATAATATCAAGTTCAAAGGTATCAAACATGGATATTTTTTCTAAACCAAAATTTCCAACAACAGGGAAAACAATGCTGCAACACGTGGTGAAAATAACATAATTTCAATTCCCTATGTAAGCCGCATAGTTGTATCTCTAAATTGAGGTAAATTCCTTCCTTTGACAATGCTGTACATGGAATGTCCCTATTCAACCAGGAACACGTAATCAACGTAGGCATGGCTAGGCTTTATCAAGTGTGAGTGATTTATGACTATAACACATTCGCAGCTAATCAAATGCTATTTCAACATCTTCCCATGTATCTTGTTGTATGTATGTTATGTACATGAGATAAGAATGACTGAGTCTTTTTGAAGGACCTATAAATATTTTGTCAACCTAAAACCTTTCATACTATATTTCCATATCAACAATGTGATCGATGATGAAATCGCATGCCCTTTCAATTATATATTTGATGATATATTTCAAGCATAACAGGAATATCAGTTTTTGTTTTTTGGAGCAGCCTAGATCGTTAATAGGATTCAAATGTTTGATGAGTTTCTGGTTTTCCTTTTTGCAAAGTGAAATAAAAGAAGAATCCAAAATTCATCTTTAATCTCATTCATTTATAATTATAATGTATGTATTTCATTATAATTCTTCTCCAATTCAGGATGACTGATTTGTTTTTTTTCCAACGGAAAACTGAAAATTTTGTGTTACGGATGTGATCATAGTCATGAAATGACTACTTCCTTACTATATTTCAAATAATACGGTATCTCAAACAAGGACTGTGTAATCAAACCCATTAGAAAGGAACAGATAGTTTTACACACAGTTCTCTTACCACGCTGGTGATTTATAATTGATATTAATTCGAGATATCCCTGTATATCGCGGTGATTTATTCACCGCACATGTTCCCGAGGAAAATTAATATACTGATTTTTGAGTAGAAAACAGCAAAGCAGCATATTATTCGATTGTAATGAAACATTCTTTCAATATGAATCTTCATGCATATTTCCCTTGACAAGCATATTTAAGAATTGGGTTCAAATGAATATTTCATCATTCAACGAGTTTATGAATAAATATATTCTTCGAATATACACTGTAAAAAGTTCGTGTAAAAATTTCAACAATCATCATTGATCATATCGTGGCTTGTGAAGTGGAGTTCTTACCCAGACAGCGCAACGTGTCACTGGAACTTGGTTTGTAAAACGTAAGGGAGGTTTTCTGAATGTTCGGAAAACGGCTTGAAGAAGTATTTTGTTTTTGGGGTAACTTATTCAAGGCTCGTGTGCTTTTGTGATATTATGCTGGAGATTGGTGGAATATGTCCAATGATATGATTGGTGGTATATTCTCAATATTGTACGGAAAGAAAAATTCCCAAAACAGCAAAATAAATAGAGTGAAAGATTGTATCAGGTAGAAACTCGAACTCATTTCTATTTTTAGTTTTCATTGGAATATAAACGATTAGTTTTGAAAATTCTCTTGTAATTGATATAAATCGATTTGTATAATATTCAATTAACAATATACCACCGATGAATGTCACAATTTTCTTGTTCAAACAATTTCGCAAGATCAAAGCGAAGAAGATTCACATATGAGAGGAGATGAGAGAAGAGATCTTCAGCGTACATCTCATATCGTGCCTGTTAGTTCAAATGTGTCCTGTATTAGGAATGATTCCTCGTTGAGATTTATTAGCTGTGATAATGAATAATACCAAGAGAGAAAGGGAAAGCACATAAAATACGAAATTGAATACAAATAAATTGATGACGAAAAATTTAGGATTATTATTAACAGATCGAAAACTCTGTACAAATTGTATACTATTCATTGTAATATCTTCCGAATAAAAGAATAACGAAAATCCCCAATATGATTCACGATCCTTCGATAGTAGGTTGTTGGTTATATGAGACACAGTTAGTAGTACATTTCATTCACTTTCTTCTACAAGAATAGGCATCATTTTTCCTCATTTTTCCTTTCTTGGCATGGATATTGATAAAGAATGATAACCGAAGAAAAATACAGTCGAATTCGACCACGCAGCGCAACCCTCGCGATCCAAATATTTCATCGACACTCGCCTTTCTAGGAGCGACGAGGGTCGTTTTTTCCGTTTCCTTTCATCAGAACGTTGCCGATGGAAAACGAACTATAGGCCACGTTATCGGGAGACCTAGTCCCTGGTTTCAGATTATTCATTCATGTCCACTTTTCTGGAAGAGATTGCTTTTAAGCTGTCTTTTTCATTTTTTTCCTCTCCTTTCTCGTTTCGTTTTACTTTCGTTCGAACGTACAGGAAAAAATAATAAATATGAACAGCAAAGAACTTATTGTACTTTCATGAAAAAAAAAGTATGTTTCAGATAGGTTTGACCACCCAGATTTTAATATTGAAATCAATCAAGTGTTTATTCCATTCATCGAAATAGCAAATAAATGCTGATTTTCCATCCTTCTCCGTCCAAACAACATTTCAACCCCTATTTGATATCAATGTAACCTTTAAGTTCCAGACCTCCTGAAACATACATTTTTGAAAGAAGTACACAAAATTCTTCTCCGCGTAATTCCCTTGTTTATACGATAATAAGGAATATATATTGATACATTTAATAAGTCCACGATCAAATGACAAAACGATGAAATAAATTAAGGAAAATCAAATGTTGTTCAATTGCATTTTGAATTGAAATATACTGTTATTATATGATATAAACACAACAATCGATTAATCAAAGCCTCGTTCGAGTTTCGTCTCTAGCAAAATTCAATAAATCTGTTGACCAATGTCCAAGAACGTTCAATCTCCATATTTATTCGTAGCGTTTGATGTGATATATACGTGAATTTTACACCTGCCTTTTTCGCTATCCGATGAATTATAAGTTTGCATTGCATCCGATTTCCATGATCCGCCTGACATGTTTGCCGTTCCCGGTCAAAGTGTGCCCAATGAAATTACTAATAATGTTATATAAACCCCTCTCTCATGACTCTCATTGTGTCCCAAATAATTTATGATCCTACAACAAGGGGTGAACTCGTTGAATTGAATAATTCGTCGAAATTGCGAACGAATCTATTTTTGGCATAATTATTCCTGCGTGATTTGAAATATTCAAAACAAAAGATAAGTTACGTACGGAAGAATGAAGTTATTTTATTTTCAAAAGCTTCTTTCGATTCATGTATATAACTTATAAAGGTGAGCTCGATCACTCTAGATTATCTACTCCTGGTCATATTTCTATTATGAAATATTGATATCGTTTGACATTCGCGGATTCATGTAGTAAAATATGGATTGCATATGACTGACGCCGAATAACAGAGATCAACTGACACGGAATTTTATCTTTATGAGGGATGTTTCTGCATGTAAAGGAATTATTCGGACTTTTATCAAATGTTTGGGATATGACGGAAGAAGGATTATTCAAATCATTCATTCGCATAATTTTCGAAATGTAATGAAGTTCATTAAAAGGACTAGAGCATGGGGAATACGTATTTGGAGTGACCCCAAGAGAAGATAAACATCGTGGGTTAATTTTAGATTGATTTTAAGTTGATGTACGTTCAATAAAGGTCCGTCGAACGTTCGAATGTCCGCATGCTTAATTTACTTTCATGGAACGTTCTTCAGAGCTTCGTGTTCACTTGGGGAAATAATAATGAATTGCATACTTGGGATTGCGTACTGCCACGCATTCTGAATTTTCAAATGATTTCTGAAGGTTAAAAAATAAATTTGTAAAATTTCAACCTCTAAACGTCGACAAATTCCACAATTTTATCTTTTAGCTTTTAGAAATCATTTGGAAATTCAAACTGCGCGGCAGGGCGAAATCCCAAGTATACGGTAGAAAGGGTTGTGTATTCTTAACACACGCGCATGTCCCAAACGGTCCACTCAAAGTTTGTGGTTAATATTGACACAAAGGATGTGAGAAGTTGATACCAAAGGGTTAAATTAACATTGAAAATCTGTCAATCTGACGCTCATCTGTGTTGGTTTTCAACACAAATTTTGAGTGGACTGTTTCTCATACAAAATTTTTCACTGTGTATGTGATTCATCAATATTCACTTTAAATATGTCATAATTACGTACGCAAAATCTAACTTTTCCTCTCCCCCACTTCCCCTGAAAAACAAAAAATATACCAAGTGACGACTTGATGTTCTTCCAAAGAACTTTTGAGCCTAGCAAAAATATTATTCATCAGTTTGAAGAGAAATAATGATATATTAATTTTTATGTATCTATACAGAATACGTCTATGTATATATACAAACACGAATTTAATCTTCATTATCTTCTTATCATTTCTCAAATGACGTATGAAAATTTATCTCCATTCACCTTTCTATATGATTCTTGTCTCCTTAACATTATAAAAATTAAAATTTCAAGCGGTTATTCCACATGAAACAGTATTGGAATCATCAAAAATCAAGTGTAGATCTCTTCGTTCATATTTTACATCACGTGCATCGACGTGCATGTATGAATTGTAAGAATATTTCTGGTTTTCAACAAGGAAGTGAAAGACAAAGAAACAAGGGGGAAAAGGCAAGCAGCTATGAATAAATAATTCGCACCACCGTCGTAACACCAACAAACCTTGGTCGTGGTCCGTCGTGGTCGAAAGCACACGCTGAGCGTAATGCGACGAGAGTGAGTGGGGCCGACACAGACTATGAGTAATATTGCGGGGGCTTTTCCACCCCTGGGATCGCGAAAGGCGGCGTGGAGGGAGAGGATGTGATGTTGGGCGAACAAGGGTGGCGTTGGTACCGTGAGTAGAAGTAGAACTCGAGAAAGACAGATGCAGAGACGAAGGAAGAAAAGAGAAGGTGAATGGTAGCCATCTAGAGAGAGAAAAGGAGATGAGTGAAACTATGGTGCGACGAAGGGAGGAGCACCGATCCATCAGCGTCCCTCCACCCTCGTCTTTCCGCCACTCTCATTTTTCTCTACGGTCCGCGCTCCATCATTCCGCGTCACATCCGCCCTCTTTCATCCCCCTACTTCGCTGCTGCTACCATCCTTCGACCCCCCTCCATCGTACTTTGGTAGAGCTACAAGACTGGTAAGACTGGAAAAGAGGTGGAGAGCGGAACTGCTTTCACGATTCTGAGCTACCATCAACTGTGCCGTTTATACGCGAAGCTACTGATTGCACTTTCCAAATTCATTACGAGAATCATTGTTTCAGTTCCCAACTTTCAAAATAATAAATACTTGACACATGTACACGTAACAGGGGTGACACGTACATCCATCGTCGGACTAAATCATTTAGAACAATTAATTGAACAATGTTTTCACGTCCGTTCTCATTTGCCAATCTTCGACTCATCGAGAACAGGGAAAATCATTTTTATTCATTAGAATTTTGTGATATATTGATAAATATTTATACACATATATTCATGAATAAATATATATATATATATCACGTATGTGATCCAAATGTTCCTGGTCAATGGCATTGTTGTTACCACAGTCGTTGTTATTAACACTGTCAAACCACATTTCCAATATTATTTCATTCGAATCGTATCGCATGTCTCGATTCGACGCGCACCGTATATATATTTCCATCCAACTTTAATTACCTATGCATTGCTTATAATGGCATGCAATTAAATTAATAAGCAAAGGCATCCGTTAGTATATCCAAAATAATGGATGCCATCTGTCTTACCGGGCTACCGTCTTGGATCTTCGTGGAGTCGTCGTACCTAACTGACTTCGTAAAGTAATGTCCCATGCTTTAAAACCTTTTCATTTCTTTACCTTTTTATTTCTTCTTTTCCATTTTGGTCTTCCGACGAATACAAGAATGTTCTTGTATCATTGCGAATGAAGGTTTCCACCTTCTTTTTGTCCCCGGTTCTTCACTGCTCTTGTATATTGGATGGCGGAAGACGAGATACAAAGGGACTCAAGCCGGACGATAATGTTCCGTCCTTTTTTCAATATCGGCTGGAATCTGTTTAAAAGCGATTCACATTTGTGCATTTCGATACAGGATTAACGAACGTCAAGTGAATATATACATTTGATACGGCTATTTTCGCTAAATATTCAGAGATAGAAGTGTATTATCTCGGTGTTTGTCTTATTTATACATAGTTTGGAATGTTGAAAAATGTTCAATCCATTCATAGTCTAGAAAGCGAAAAGTCATGATATAAATTGCCCTATATAAGACGCGGAGAGTCCTTTTTTTCAAGAACCACTCCTGTAGAACAAGTAAGTCAAAAAAAACCTTAATACAATCCGTAATTGAATGCAACAATTGCTTCCTCGTTGGAGGTAAGTTTTGTGATCGTTTTCGGGAACCGAAAAATTTTTCATCTCCAAAATGAAAATTTCTCCCAGAAAAGTGTTCCTCCGAACTCGGGGAGAAATTCTTGTTCCGTGTCCGTCTGTTAAACTTCGGACGTACATTTTTGCCGAAAATGATTGAAATTGAATCTGAGGCTACTACCCAGGTATGCGTTGACAAATGTACCAAGCTTGGTGCCAAGCTTGAGCCAATGCTAGTCAACATTGGCACCAAATTAGATTAATGTCTGGGATGATAACAATGTTCAACGCTTGGCATTCAAGCTTGGTTCAATATCAAGATTCAATATTGGTTTTATGTTTTGAATCGATATTGGTGCCATGATTGATATATGCAATCAACCTAAACGAATAGGATAGTTTAATTATTGGCATCCAAGCTTGATTGAATATAATATATTCCGACACATGAAATTTCGGAATATTGGATCACTTCAGTCTACATAGCACAAGAGTTCTAAAAGAGTTCAGAATTAATGGAATGGATTCACAAACAACTCTTTTAGGACTCTTGTGCTATCTGGGAGGACGTTGAGAGGATACCCATATTTGGGCTGATGTACGTTCAGGCGTATAACTCTTTCAAGTTTCTGAAATGCGAATAAATTCCAAGTCCACGTCATGTGGCTATATCTAGGCTTCCGGCGAGCCAAGTGTCGATTAAAGCTTGATTGACGAAAAATCAATCAAACGCAGCGAAATATGTTTGGTCTTAGCATTGATGTCTGAGGTGCTGTTAAGGGTTGGTTAGCTGTGACGGGCCAAACATCAATCGAGACTTGGTTAACGAAAATTGAATCAAATACGGCAAAATATGCTAGGTCCTAGCATTGGTATCCAAGGCTCTATCAACGCTTAGTCAGCTAAGGTGGACCAAGCATCGGTCAAGGTTAGGCTAACGAGACTTGGCATACCAAGCTTGACGCCAGGCATGGTCCAATTATCAGTCTTGGTATTACTTGCCTGGATAGTTTCGAAGAAAATTCGGAATTGGTGGTTGAAAGCTTCCTAATATTACAATCATCATACTTGTCAGCACACATCGACATACATAATTAACAAAATAATTTCGATTTTCGACTTACATTCTCGGCCGACAATCATTAACAAGGTCAATATAAACGTATAAATTTTGTTTATACTTACATGATAATTGATAATTATATGTTAGGTACATCAAATTATGTACCCCTTCCAAAAATTCCCCAAAATTATGCAACACTTCCACGTGATTAGTTATTAAAATCGGTATGATAACCAGAATTAAGTATTCATTAGCTCCATGTGGTGTATAACTGAAGCTATCAACCATGAGATTATTTCCATGCGGTGTGATCTTAGGGAAGTATTACACGGATACCTCGCTACTTCTAACCATTCGGCCTTAGAGGGCCGATACATCAGTACTTGTGCGTATGAGTGTGACCAACAACAAAACAACGGCCATGTTGTTTTATTACCGGCCGTACGCCGCCATGGCAATCATCATCAACGTCATCATCATTATCGCCGGTACGCTCATCCTGTGCCGCTTCATCCGATCTCATCTCGTGTCTTCATATATATGTGTATATATGTATATATATATATCTCATAAGCTGTTCCAGTTGTAACCTTGTCCGTTGTTGGGGGCTATGAGAATTTCTTGTACAAAAAAATATCGAAAATACATCATTATGTCCGACCAAGTTTTATAATTTCGCTCGACGAATAAACAAGCTTTTTCTTCAGTTGGCTATCTCTCTGTCTATTTTATTCGTGTTCAATCTTTTGAGAAGAATCCAGCTTCAATTCGATGAATCAAAATTATTGACAAATTTAACTGATAAGAGATTACAATGAAATTCCTAATCCAGAATGGTCGTTCACTGTGAAAGAAAAGTGTGCAACTTTATAGAAATATATGATGTTTTCTACATAAACAGTTTATCAAGTTTCATGATGAAATATGGAACTCGGTAACATAATGTTAAGAACTGTTTCTTAATGTTGGGAATGTTTTTCTCAATTTCAATCACATATTTATGAAATTGAATGAATGATTGTTTAAATTTAAGAACTATGAGAAAACTTATTAAGGAAATGTGATCGTAATGAATGTGATTTCATGAAGAAATTCGTATTGAATTCGAGAATTTTTCTAAAAGTCTTGTTATGATGGTTTTGATTTTTGATCAAAATTCTATCGATCAAACAACCTCGTGTGGAAGTTGATGTAGGATTCAGTATTATTTCGTGTAAAAAAAATTTGGAAAAAGAATTAGTAAAAAAAATTAAAAACTCTGAATTCTTGTGCATTATCAAAATGCACACAGAGAGGAAAATTTAGTTGTAGTTACCAGCATTTGGTAATACAATGAGAGAAGTGGAATGTAATGATTACCATGTACAAATAGTAATTGGCGGACAGCTTCGCGAATTTGGTTTCGGATACTATGGAGAATCGTAGCAATGTCCATGCACATGGGAATGGTTACCATTTACATGAAGATGGATACCAAATAACATAGTCGACATCATCAACTTAGAGATTCTGTCATTCAACCACCATTTTCGCATGGTAATGGTTACAGTTCACTTTTCTCAGTGTTGTTACCAAATCTCGTAGTTGGATATGGCAAAATAAATACCCAGTTGTAATTACTGACATACAGATTCAGAACCAAGACCTCTGGTTATAATTACCAAATCCTGGTAATAGTTACCGAATCTTGGTGATGATAAGCCAATTACATATTCGAGAAAACTAAATTCATTCGGTAACTATAACTCGGGTCTTCCATCAGTGCATTGCTCAAAAATTTAGTAAAATTTGCTATTAATTTGAATAATTCAGTAAACAAATATTTCAAAATTCTCTTCAATGACGCCAATCGACTTCCAACATTATATCATATGAACTGTCATTGATTGCACCAATCTTTTAAGAAATTTAGTCATTGAATCCTACAGGTCTCTATACATTTATTTCCATCATGAATCGTTGATTTTTCTTGGTTTCTCTCCAGACGATCAATTCATATACAGTAATAATGAGAAAACAGAGGATGTTATGAATCATCGATAGCAGAAGTAAGCACCTTATAACCAACATTATTTTTGTCTGTGTTTCAGATTCATTTTGATTTTGTTTTCGTTTCATCTTTACTTTGTCGAACGTGTTGCACGCTTTGAAAATCTCTCAACGTGTTCCGATCTGTCTTTTGCACGCACAAGTCACGCCCTGACAAACTACACGCTCGGTCTGACCAATGCTCCCTGTACACTGAATCGGAGTGATCATATTTCATTCGAATGATGCATAATCTATTATTTATCACTCGGACAAGTTATCCTTCGTGTTATTCGATTGACAATCAATATTTGAATAAAAATCTTCATAAACCCAACGAACATAGAACGGGTTTACCTTTGTTCAAAAATTTGCATTCGCGCAATGACATTTTATATGAAATTGATAATCTTGTACATAAAATCTCTCCACTCGAACGAAAAGCAACGAAACGGGCATTAGAAATCTCCAGAAGCAAATCTGAAATTCTATCCTAGCGGAAAGACCCTCGCGGGATTATTTCACGAGTATAATTCTTCCAACATTACAAGTTCATGATCGAACCTTATACGTATTCGTTGGTAATTATGTTTCGAGATATACGTAACGTAAAAAGAACGGCTGTTCTTAGCATTCAATGATTTTTTTCGGTGTATAATTTTGATACTCAGAAAATATACAAGATAATGACAGTTGTTAATTCATTCTTCAATTATAACTTGGCGGTACTGCGAATAATGATAAAGAACTATGCGATTTCTCACGAATTTGGGTACCACTGAATCCTTCGTCGTATTAATTAATCACGTTCCACGAGGTGGACAAGGTCTTTTTCGCACAAGGTAATTAAGGTCATTATCCGCTAAACGGTGGCTCGAACACCCCAATGTTCCAGGATGAAGAGATACCATTGGAGCAGTGGTATTTAATGTTTATTTAATCATCATCGAGGATGATTATTAAATTTGACGAATGCTTTAGATTTGTGAAACCATAACCAGAATTATTGTTCACATATTTTGTTGCCCGGTATCGTTTTATCCTGTGATCGATGAAAGGGAAAGAGAAAAACCTAAGATTCGAAGTAACTTGTTCACAGCTGCAAGTATGAACGCGAGAATATTGTTCATTCGCAGGAGGCACACCTTGAACGAGTGAAAGAATAATGAAAAACGTAGAGAACGACGAAGGCTCGAAGAACTTTACCGGAGTAACTATATTTTATTTAGCAATTTGCTAAGAGAGGCTCTAGAATTAGATCGTGAAATGTCATTCCGCTGACACCAATTACCGAACGGTCAAATGATATACGACACTTAGTCTCCCGTGGAGGTGCGACTCCTCACAATTTACGTAATACTTTCCCGATGGATCGAAATCACGATGAATGTTTTAATTTTTGTCTTCTTATTGGTTTAAGAATTTCAATATTAAATGATCTCGAAATCAAGTTCTTGGATTCTGATCGTTTAATCATACAACAGAGTAGAGAAACAATTTAACTTGATAATAAATTCTTTGTAATGTTCCTATCACATGATAATCCAACTTCACAATTGGAAATTCCTGCATTCCATGCAAGCCTCAAAGTGGCAAAAATGCAAAAGATAGGACATCATTTTTCTTATTCTTGTAATCTTAGCTGTGCGTGCTGTTTGCTCATCCAAAAGTCGTCATATGAGCATCTTTGGTGAGAATACGATAGATCCCAGATATTTTCTTCTGCTTTCAACTTACGTACGTGTATTTCTACTACTTCTCATGAGACTTCCTCGCTCTTTTTTTTCTCTCTACGATCTAAGTTAAGAATTCGTGATCGCCACATTGCGTGCAACGATTTATGTTCCATAGACACGTTATTGCCTATTGGTATGTGGTGGCACGAGCTATATCGGAGACACGATACTTGCAAGAGCTTGCGATATATTGTGAAGATATATACAACAATCAAGCTCAAGTTTGAGGCTATTTTTTAAATTAAATCTATAAATGCATATGATAAACAAACATGAAAAGGAGATGTATATTTCATTCATTGGTAGATATATTTGAAAATTTTACCTTGCTCGATGAGACATGATTAGTAACACCTCTTGGATTCATATTTAGATAAAATCTATTCGTAATGGGCTAATATTAAGGACTGTAGAAGGTCAAAGACACGTGATGCGAGCCGAGAGGGTGGAGTTAAAAAGGTTATAGGAAAGGGGATATTTCGGTAATGCGTATTTGATTACAACGTTTGGTAACTCGAAAATCAGCCTTTTCGGTTGCAAAAGTTGCTCGATCGGTCGCGCCTTACGCATATCGTGTTCAACGAAATTGTCCACAGGCCACAACGCGTTATTTTCTAAATTTCAGTTTCATTTCGCGTAGTATGCCAAAAAATATTTATCGCGTTCGGAATTTAAATGTTTTATTCGAACCTAATGGATCTTATTTTGAACTATTGAAAACTACATGACTAAAAATTCCCTCATGAATAATCCTTGCATATATCGTTTCAATGATTATGTTTGATGAAATTCTTAATTGTGTGCGTATAAAAAAAAATTCTGCGAATTGATAAGCACAAAGCTTCCTTGATGCTGCCCAAGTAACGATTGGGATGAAAATTAAATGGGACCACTATCGACGAATCATACTAAAACGTGGTATAAGTTACATTGCAATCGGATAATATATAAAGTGCAGAGATATGCGCGGTTGCAAAATCAAAATTTTCGCTAACATTTCTCCTCACCTCTCCCATTCTTCTATCAAAATCAGACTGAAACTTGAACGGAACCACTATTGAAACGGCATACAACTGTGGTGAAAATTTCATGACGGTCGGATAATACAGGAACGAAAGATATACGTAGTCGCAAATTCGATTCACATCCATACAGATGTGATACAGGCAGACACCCTAAACGGGAGCAGGATTTTTCCCCAAGCTTGGATGAACCTCTTGGTCGGAGGAATTTTCGTTTTGGAAATAAAAAAATCACAAAGTTTCCCTCTAACGAGGAGGCAATTTTCATTCAATCCGAAAATTGAATCCAACTTATCGGATCAACTACCTTATCCCTGGTAGATATTTGTCTAGGAATTCACGAGTTCTAACACTTCCGCTCGTGAAAAACTAGAGACCTCATATGTATATTTATTATATATTTTATGTTATTAGATATACATAATATGTATAATATATATATAATGTGTAATGTAATATTTATTTATATTATATATATATAAGAACGCTTACAAGTTGGTGATTGAACTGAAAAGTTACTGAATTGGAACTCTAGTTTTTCGTGAGGGTAAGTGTTACAACTAGCGAATTACTAGAGGAATTTCTACCAGGGATGTTGAGTATGCAAATTCTTGAAATAATGGATTCTTTCTTACAGAAGTAATATTAAATTTTTGTCAATATTTTATAAAAGTATATAAAATTTTGCAAATTTGGCAAAATGGAGTATTTTTTTCCACTGTCAACAGTTCACATACACACTTATCGAGCCTTATTGATTTTTCGAAAAATCCTATGCATGAAGATATTCACATCGGAATGTAAACAGCAGTAACAAGAAATACTCTGCCAACATAGATAGGCATTAGGTGTCTGACACCCACGATTCGTTTCTCATCAACATTTCAATCAGCAGGTTAGTTTCTTGAGTTATCTTGCGAGCCTCTAGGATACTTTACAGGTTTCTCAACGTATCTTGAGATATTTCAAACTCATCTTCAAGATATTTTGAGAAACGAGATGTTTGTTGAAGTCTAACTTCTCCACCGATTCAGTCGGAACTCATATGAGAACATCCATCATTTCAGGGGATGAGTTTTATTAAAATCTGATAATCGGAAGACGGGATATACGCGTTCACAAAAATGGAAATTTTCAGTCATATTTCTCTCTTTTCTCATTCAGTTTTTTGAATGTATTAGATGTTGTAAGAGTTGGGATCGTTTATTCAAACGGATTCATAATCGGATATGGAAAAATGGTTCATCTAGTATAGTTTTGTAACTATTTATTTTCATTGATATGTGATTAAAACTTGAAGAAATTTTCAAGTACGTGAGTAGAGATTGCTCTTATCATATGCAAACACTATTGATTTCCAATTGGTCGTACGGCAATATGACACTAATTGAGTCGGTTGTTTAGTCGTTTGTATCCGAAGATACACTGGTTCTGTCATTTATTCTCAGAATTTTGCAATTATTGTCTTTCAATTCAACAGAGATGGGCACTCATGTACTCCCGCAGTATTTTCAGTAAGGAGTACTTATCGTTGAGCCCATATGAAGACACATTTTACTGAAGACGAAAAACGTATTTCTTCCGTATCTTGTACGGAAGTACAAAAGTACTCCCGACTGCCCATCCCTGCAATTGAAATCCATGCTTTGGAAAGTTCTGGTAACACTGAAAAGTTTTCACCGTTCGATGGAAAACGCGAACAAAGATTTCTAATGATAAAATTTTGGATGGAAGAAAAATTCATGAAAAGAGAGAAATCACAAACCGATGTGCCGAGCTAACATCTACGTGACGTTGGTTGAAAGAAGGGTTTCCGGAAAAGACAATCTAGGGTATCATCCGACTGAGAGAGAATATAGAAAAGAAGGGTAGGTGGAAGGATGGGGAAGAGCGACATAAATATGCATGTCTCCGCGGGCCCATGGCTCATGTGCCGGTGATCGTTATATCTCCATCTGACCGGAGGTGGAAGGAAGAGGAGGGAAAAGAGAAGTTGATAGTGGTGGTCCGGTAATACATTCAAAGTTGAACGTAGGTTTGTGTTATGCGAAGTAACAGAAGGAGAGGGTGTGTAGAGTGTTGGCGTGTGCTGGGAACGACGAGATGACGACGAAGACGAAGACGAGGACGAGGACGAGAACGAGAACGAGGCGTCGGTGAAGCAGAAATGGCAGAAGCAGAAGAGACGAAGATCGTTGATAGGGAAGAAGCGAGGAGAAGCGAGACGAAGGTTCAAATGCCTGACGGTGGGGTCAGGCGCAGGCAGGGAGGTTTCTCGTGTTTCATTTCCTGAGCTCCTATATAACTTTGTGCTCAACTCGACACCAGATTAATAATGGCCCCACCTATCCTATTCTATTCCCCAGTACTGAACAAGTCCGTCCAGCGTACGTGTTCAACTGTATATTTGTACATATGTGGGTACATATACATATATATGCGTGATATCAGTTTGCCTCATCGGACGAGCACGACGCGCTTGAAAATTTTGTTAGCCGGTTTCAAATCTGTTTCGCCGCGCGTATATTCATATTTGAATGTAGGAAGACGTATATTTACATGGTAACGAAAAAATGAAAAATATTCGTCAAGTAACATATAGAATTCGCTTAACTTACGCAACTACCGTTTCGAACAGGACGTTCGATTACGTAACAATCTAAATTGTCAAACGACTCCTTATTTTTCTTTTGCGTGCCTGAAATAACGGTTCGATGAAAAGTCTGAATTTGACGATTAAACCATCGTAAAACGTAAATCCACTATTCCTAATTGCTCTCAACGTACAATCGTGAAACTGCGGTATCATGACTAACCTTCTACAAACTATTTAACCCTCTTTATAAACTTTTGATGCTTCGAAGCCAAACATTAACCGAACGAACGAGTAATTATCAAAACTCGAGATCATTATCGTTTGGCCAACATTTAACGTGGACGATCACCGGATTTGCCATTCAACTGTTGTTAATACGTCACTTTGTTTCGGAATATTCAAAATTCCTCACTTCGGTAAATCGAATAAATCCCAAACCATAAATGTGAAGGCAATCATGTTTCTTCCACTAACTTTCGATGTTTCTACGGCTATGCAAAGCAATCAAATTAATTAATCTGATCCTAGGCCAACGTGGTAAGAGGGTTGGGCTTCGGACATCGTTGACAACGTAAAGTTCAGGTTTCCGAACTTCTAGGGTGGAAGAAAAATATGTGGGGAAAGTAAAGAGGGTTACCGCGATTAAAATCGCATCAGAGACCGTCCTTGATGCACGACATACCCGCGTTACCAACGTTCCTCGTGCCTTCTTTTTCCTTTTTTTCACGTATTATGTAGATGTATAAATGTACACAATTCTATTTTCATTCTCCAATGAAAGTCAATGTTATGCTTTACGCTCTACTTTGTTTCTCTTGTACCTGGGCGTACCTTTCTTGTTTTCAGTTCACTCGAAGCGGCAGATCAGAAAAACGCAAAGGTTCGTTCGCCTGCCTAATGGATTTATAATTGCGGTAATGTTCCTCGAAAGATTGCCAAAGATGGCCGATTAATGGTCAAGTTTTATGTTACGAGCAATGGCAGAATTGGTTACCTTACACGAAAAGAAGAAAATAACATACTGGTTGCTGACAAAGACGGCAATCGATTCAAAAAAACAAAATGAAATCACAGTTCGATAATGAAGTCTGACGATAATAAAGTTCAACTGAGTCTCGGTGGACTATTGTGTTTCGTAGTAACCATTACAGTTTTCCTTGTTCCATGTGAATTGATTCATGTTGATCAATGATTCAAAATGTGTCAACTTCGCGAGCACGGCAGTATACCCCTCGGATACTAGTCTTCAATAACTTTCTTTATTATTCATTATAATATATATTCTACTCCTTAACATATGAATATTAGGGACTAGGAAAAATTGGTAGGGGAGAGTCGGGTACAGTGGGAATAGGTTTGCATTTGATTCCATACAAGGTAATAAAGTTGAAATTTGTGGAACCTCAAATGTGCTATCTTGAAGAGCAGAAATTCAATTTAATTCTGAGATACATGAACGCACACGAACCTCAAGCTGATGCGCTAGTTTATGAATTCTTCGGAAACAGAAAAGTTCGGGTAAATTGAGAAATGCATTGAATCCGTTGGAAACTAATATAGATTGGAATTCAAATAACGACATTCATTCATTTTGAGCTTACAACTGCCGAATATATCATTTTGAGCATTTCAAACTTTGTCTGGTCAAAAATTTGTTGATCTCCTAATCGAATATCAAGTGCCACATCAACGTCCACCTAAATCTTCGGTGGAATTTATATTGTATCCCTTTATCTATGATAAAGTACCAAAAAGACGTACTAATACGCACCTGCTTTTCCGATGACGATTTCTACTTCACTCGACAAGTGATTTCCCACATTACCCGACTAACACCTTACGCACACATACATGCATAACTTTGAAACTGTAATGATTTATTGCATTATTCTTATGCATTTAGCAAGATGAAGTCTGGAGAATGAATGATAAAGAACTTGAAATCTCCCTTTCACTCCTTTGGCAAAAACAATAGAGCGATATATGCTGATGTTTCTATGACTCATTAAAAATGATTCGACACTCCACACTACATGTCACATGATTTAGAACACTTCTAAATACACGACCATACAGAAATAGTTGACGTTTCCCACCTTACCCGACTCTCCCCTATAATCCAGATGCTTGTCATTAGTATTTTTTTTTCTCCGTGTAACTTGATTCTTCAGCACCAAACAAACAAATGCACGATTGAATCAATGTTTTCATATTTGTACACGACACGATGACACGAAGGAGATGAGATGAATTGCCTAAAAATTTCAGAAAGAAGCTCTTTCCTGGGGTATATTTTTTCAAGTTGTATAGTACATAGATGGCGTGTGATCGGGAACCAAAAAGATTGTGGGTATCTACACACATAAACGTATACAAAGAACCGAGCAAGGAACAGAGGGAAGACGAATGCGTCGACCATCAGAGCGCCAAGCCATTTCTGCCTCATTGTGGACTCCATTTGCGACTCTTAGATTGCCAGTGAAATATCATGCCGCGGTGATGGAAAAATCGCTAACGTAGGGACCTGGAAAAATAAAAGTAGTAACATTTCTCACTCGTACCAAACGGCCTTTCCTCTCTTCTCTCATGCTTTTGCCCTCCCTCTTTTCGTCTATCCTCCAGTTTTTCTCAAGTACCTACTGCCGTCTGTTCCGTAGGAAGCCGCGACGGCAAGGTAAAAACCGAAAGGCGATGGAGTACCAACGCTTCCACAAAGGTTTCAACGAATATACAACCAAACCGAGTGAACACCCCCGAAAGAAACTCTTAGACTTTGATGGAGTCTCTGGTATTTGCTCTCCACTCGCGACAAATGTCTTTCTTTGCATCGTTATATTCTTTACTTTCTCTCTTCTTTCGTATTCTTTTTCTTTTCCTTCCCCATCGTATCAAGGTTTGTTTCAAGTTTCAGAATTGTTTCGGGAGCAACAAAAACCTCGAAAAATCATTCACCCGAAGAGCAGTGGTTTCGTTCGAAGGAACTCTGGATACGTGGAAAAATAGAATTGAATGGTCAGTATTTGCCATTATTTTCAAGATTGAAAATAATAATTTACTTGAGAGCGTGATTCCCTCAAAGACACGAAAACTAAGAGAAATTGAAAAGACATTGTTGAACAGTTTGGAAATCAAAAACGACATAAAGATTGATGAGCGTCTCGATTAGGAGATTAGAAGACTTCTTTTCTTCCTTATATCGAGTAGTATGTAGGGAGATGAGAGGAACAAAAAATACAGGCAATCTAAGAGAGGGTGAGAAGACGACGATGGCTAAAAACAAGCGGCATTTCTCTCAGCGCGATATAAAGGGTCTTTTTCACCTGAAGATGGATCGTTCATGGCCGAACCAGTATAATAGAAAGAAAAGGAGAAAGACAGAGAGAAGAATAAGGAGGTAAAAACAAGGAAGGAAGAAGAGAGTTGGATAAGGGGGAGGAAAAAGAGAAGAAAGTGATGGTAGCGTTGGAGTAAAAAAGAGAAAGAAATCACGAATGAACGAAGATTCCTATGGGGACCAAAGCGGTGGGGTCATTAGGCTAGTCCGAGAAAGAGCTCAAATGCACCATTCTTTGGATTTTGCCCGAGGCTTTGGAAAAACCGAGCGAGGTCAGCATGTGAGTCGAGCATGAAGAACGACGAGCGCGTAAATGGCGCCCTGTGAAAGTTGCCACGCTTAGAGATTCTCACGGCACTGTGTACCGCTTCTTCGGGATTAGCAGAAATTCTTAGTCCTTTCTTTTCCTCTCTCTTTGTTTTTTTTTTGGAGAACAAAAGGGAATCACTAAGTATAAAAATCTCAAAAAAAGGATAGAAAAAGGCAAAAAAATATATGTGCCGTGGAAGTAGAATGAAGGAGAAGAAGTTGAAGGACCGTAAAAACATTTTGCCATAGATAAATACTCGGCGATGAAGCACCAAAACACAGTGCGATTCTCGACTGATTACTCACTTCTACAGCTTTACGATTGATTCATTTCTTTGGAGTGTAAAAAAAATAAAGGGGAAAATCGCATAATTATTTATAATTTTTGAAGAAACGAAATAAATTCTTCGAAATTTGATAAATTTTGTTTTAATCGCAATAACAATTCTAATTCGAAAGAGGTACGCCATTTTCAATGAAAAAATGTGCACTGATAAAAAAACCTGGGTATCGTTACCAAATAAATTTGATTTCCTCAAATATATGACTGATTTATCATTACCAAGATTTGGTAACTATAACCAGGATTTGATTATAATAACCAAAAGTTTGGTGGATATGACCACAGGTCTTGGTTATGAATATGTATGTCGGTAATTATAACCGAATCATCATTTCCCCATATCCAACTATGAGATTTGATAATTATTACACGGAAAAAATAATTTAGCTGCAGCAGCTAAGTAGCTAGCACGGACACGGACAGTCATTAAATTAGCTCCTGCAGCTAAATTTTAGCTGTTACCGCAAATAAATTAACTAGGAATGCAAATTTTTTTGCTGTAACAGCTAAAATTTAGCTGCAGGGGCTTATTTAATGGCTGTCCGTGTCCGTGCTAGCTACTTAGCTGCTGCAGCTAAATTATCCTTCCCGTGTACCAAATGCTGGTAACTATAACTGAATCCTTCTCTCAGTGTGGATTTAGTATAATTCACTCGAGTAGTACAAACGCCTTACTAATATTGTCAGAATATTCTAGCAATATCGACTTATTAAGGGTCAGACTGACCCCAACATGATTCAATCTTGAATTACCATCAAGAAAGTCGATAATTCAAACTCTCCGCACAATCTGGTGCCACTTGAGAGTTTCTTCACCTCACTCCACCCTAGCGTGACATGATTGTCCATGTTTCATATAATTCTTTTTCATGATACAGTGATAATATCATTTAGAAGTGAAAATATATTCATCGATCGATGAAAACAAGCGATGCATGTGTGCTGCACACATAATTTTTCACAAATTCAAAATGAATTTTTCTTCAGGAAAATTATTTGATTGGAAATGGGAATAGTTTGTGTACGCTAAAATTTTTTCAAGACATATGTATGCATAGCTTGGTTTTGCTATACGTTTGTAGTTAGGGTCATATCCGACCCCAAGGCGGCAGCTAAGGGCTAAGACATTTGTGCTATGTGCAGACTCGAAGCACAAAATATTAAATCATGAGGCTCAGCTTTTCTTGATTTTCGAGTAGGGAGGAAACTGTTATCGCAGTAACTTGTGATGGGACGAGAATCCCCTACAGAAGAATATATTGAGAATCGCTACTATCGGAGAGTTATACTTTTACTGACAACAACGCAATCCATCGAAAGCTACTGATCCGTATTGGATCATCGATCAAAAACTATAGATCAATATGGAATGATCGATTCAAAACGCTTATCCTAATTATTCATATTTCATAGTCAATCATGATTTTTTTCTGTGGTAACCTACAGTTGTTTATAAAACATTTCAAACAGGGAAGGCTCCTCTACCAATCTCTCCCAATTGATCTCCGATATTGTCGATTCGACAGGCCTTCCCTTTCAAAAGAAGAAAAAATATCCACGTGGGTTCTATAGGAATCTACATAGGAATCCTTGGAAACCCATGAGTACTTACTCATTCTCATGTAGGTTGCCATGAGTTCTCACGCAATCCCAGGCGGGAGCCCAGACAATTGTTGACGGCGTCGCTCCAACTTCCGTCAGAATTGAGCATAAACTCTGTTGATTGGAATTCAAATTTTTGCAACAATATATAACGATTGAGCACGTGAGTTATAAGGGAAATACGTGAGTTTTAGAATTTTCGTATCTGATTGCCAATTTGTTTCGATAAAAGATGCAAATGGAGCGGCAAATTTCAACGATGTATGAAAACAACAGAAACGAGAGTCAATGTTGAAAATACGTACGCATTATAAAAATTGTTCAAAAGTCTATTAGATGAAGTAGTATTGGAATATGGATATACCAAGGGAAACCAGGAAGTTATGCTATCCGCATCAAAGATTCTTGAGGGAAAAGAAAGAATATGAAATCCACGGTTATTCTTTACGGTGATCACCTTTATAGACGATCGGTCGAATACAGAAATGGCTGGCTCTTGTATCTTGTTGTAGAAGTAATATACCTTACAAACATACACGTACTTATCCAATGGCTTAAACTTAAACCGACCATAGTCGTTTTCTAGGATGCATACGTTACTAACCACGGTTAGAATGGAAGAGAACGCATGACGGGAGTTAGCCGCCACTGCAACCAACATCCCGTGAAGAGAGCAAGGATCTTTTCGTTCCTGTAAATGCCGAGCATTCATCAAGCACCGCGGGCGCTTGACGTCTCAATCCTCCACAGTGTTGCCTACGCACCTTCTTGTACGCCTACACAATCTCTGTGTACTTGTAAGAATACTTTGAATATAACAACCTCGATGAAGCCTTTGTCAGGACGACTGTGTCCTACTAGTTTAACGGTACAGCGGTATCCCAGGATCAGCGAATCACCGATGATAAATCGATATTCATGCCAGTCAAGCATGAACGCGATTGGGAGAGATAGTCATGGATAGATATGCGTGTTAGAGTCAACGGTACCAGGTAGATTCGTAGGATAAGAATATGAAAATCGAAATTTGACCTTTATCAATCTCATACTGTGTTTTAATTATTCAATGGGTCGAAAAGAATGTACATTTTTTACTTGAAACGTTGACGATAATCATTTTGATTTATCATCAAAGAAATTTAAAGATCGACGAAGATTCTTATACAAAAGCGTACCTGTACGGACGAGTATGGGTGTGTGCGTACATAAAATAAAGAATGAAAATAATAACAGCAACAACTCGGGATGGAAACGCTGGGGAGCGAGGAGAGCCGTTTGTACGTTGTCTGGCGATAATGAGGCCGTTAACGAGGGATCAGTTTCTTCCATTGAGGAGAGATCACCTGTCAGCCTAGCGTCGATGGTGATTGTTGCACCTGCAACCATTCACTTTAGATTGCAAATATCGTTTCTAAGTAACATTAAGAGTATCATTAATTCAACGATTAGAAAGATATAAAATCCGACAAATGAAATTCATCGAATCTTTTGATGATTATCCAATTTGACTTCCTCGACAGAAAGGGCTTGGTAATCATGCAGGGGGTCAAGATATTCTTTGGTATCGGAAATCCAAATTTTTTTACACCAAGCGACTCCCCAAAACTCAGAGAACAACTTTGGTTTCGTGCCCGTCTGTCTGTCTGTCTCTCTATCAACCTTTGCACGAACGCGCATATCTTTCGTTGGGATTATCCGATCGTAATGAAATTCTCATCACGGTTGTAGACTAACGTGATAATGGTGCCGTATAAGTTTCAACTTGATTCGTTCGGAAGAACTGGAGAAGCAAAAATGAATATTTTTGCAAATGCGCATATCTCCTTTTCTGCTCATTCGATTACAACGAACCGTATATCATCCCTCGGTAATGGTCTCACGATGGTACCGTACGAGTTTCATCCAAATCAGTTGAGAGATCGAGCGTAGGTGGAGACAAATTTTTTCTGAAATTGGTGATATTTAGCACTATTTTGCCTTGACGCGGATCAATTTCATCGTGATCAGGTGAAAATTTTGACTCAATTGTAAACCGAGGTGATGCTGTTGTTGTATCAGTTCCAGCTTGATTCATTCAGAGGCCCTGAATACTGAAGTGGGAAAGGAAAACATATGACTAGATGGTAATTTTTATGGACACGGGTATCTTATTTCCTAATTAATCAATCATGATGAAACTCGTACCATGTTTCAATGATGGCTCTATAACGGCAATTCGTATCGGTTTCAGTAGATTTGACAGGAAGGTGAATTATTAGTGAAAAAAAACCTCTTCCTAGGAATAAGCATTGTTTTATAATCCAGTTAAGCCATGGTCCCATCTTTTGGCAGAGTAATTTCCAGTAACTCCACATACCGTTGCGTGATTTTTTATGAGTACTAGTATCAAGTAATGAAAAAATAACATTGAAAATTTTTTCAATTCGATTTCATGGAAGAAAACATTTTATTATTCTCACGTTACCATCGAAATAATCCAACAAATCGAATATTGACAACAATCTTAATCGGAAACCGAAAGACACGAACAAACGAAATAACTTCGGGCGTAAACAAATTACCAGTCAGTTTAGTCGTATTTGTCATCTCCGGGGATACGACCTCGGATATTCTTTCCCTGCCCAAATAACTTGAAACCCTCATTAATAACGTAACTTGCCAACGACGCGAGCGACCAAAACGAACTAACCATCAGGTAGAATAACAATGTCCATTTTGTCCACGAGAAGGGTTGCGCGTGTATTTGTATACGGTATTGTATCCTTAAGTGACCTTGAAGTGCATAATAATTTCTAAAAAAACGAGAGGACCGATTTCTATCTTTGTCCCATGACCAAGTTGATAGTATAGGTTTAAGATTGAAACGTCCGAAAGATAAATGTAACCTCATCAGTCTGGAAAATGAACTATTAATGGGTACAAAAGCTTCAAAGTCTCCGAAATACATGCAGAACCATCCAAAGATGAAAAATTACTTTCGAAAAAAAGGTTCTAGGCTCTTGTGATTACCAAAAAGTTCTTCATTTTCTTTATTCGAACAACTCAATTATCAGAATTCGAATTCAATTAATGTTATTTCCGTAAAAGATGTATTTAAAATCACATTCATGATTCTTCAGATACTCAAGAGTCAAATATGTTGGTATAAACGTGACATTCTGGAATCTCTTAGACATCAAATTGAAATATTCCATGGGGATGGACGGAAGATGAATGTCCGTCATTCAAAAGAAACTAGTAAAACAGCCCCTACCGCGATCAGGCTGATAGTTGTTGACGTTACCGGTGCTGTTGCTGCCATTTTGAATTCTCGGTGTCGGTCAATTCTGAACGGAGTTTGAGGAATCGTAGGCGGAGATATGGGGCCTCACGCGGTGCGCGAAGAGAACCGCAGAAGATGGAAGTTTGTGCTTGATGTAGCATGAATATATGTTCTATCTCTTGTCGTAATATGCCGGTGAGTATCGCAAGCGCGACAAATAAAAAAATTTAGAAGAAAAAAATGAAACTCTAGGTACGTACCTGAACAATAGCAGTACTTCGTATGAGAAGTTGCACTCCTTTGAAATGTGCCAGGAACGTAGAACGAAATCTTATATGAATATGTGAGCAAACAGATACACCTACAGACTCATTTATCATGGCGAAACTCATTAAAAAGGAATCTGTTGTACGTTGATCTTCAGGAATTAAATACTTGCATTCGGTGTAACCTAAATTGGCTCTGAAAGTTTTTTCATCTCGTTCGATCTCTTTTTTTCTTCCATATGTTTTTTCTTCTAATTCATTCCTCTTTTTTCCCGTATGAGATATGAAGTGGATATTGTTACTTCTGGTTGAATTCTTATTATATGTACAGCATTGACGGTGGATTCTATCACAACCCGTCCGAATAACAATAGGATGTTCAATAAACGTTCGCAAATGTTCTTATACATGTTAGGCAGAATACAGACTTTTATTTAATACCCCAGACTGCGAACATGGTGAAGTTTATCAGGACAAACATTAGACCAATACATACACAGATATTTTATATATTACTAGCAGCCGTTTCTCAAATATAACATCAATCCCTGATATCAATTTTCAAGCACACGTGGAAGAATTTTATAACGTAGTATTTATAAGTAATGAATGGCGACCATCTCCAAATGGTATTCCCATAATTAACTATCCATTGTATGGTATGAAAGTCTGCTGGACAGACAGTGTAAATCTGCTTTGTTCAAAACATGTCTGTTATATTAGTTGTCATTAAAATGGCTTGAAAGTTATGGGTCAACGAAAAACATTCTTGATCAACTCGTTGATAAATATGGGTTTCTGAAAATGTGAATATCTTTTGTTCCAAAAGTTTGAGAGTGATTAAATTGAGATTACATTTTGAACGATGTCTTATCGCCTATAATAGATTTCATTAATTGGCAAGTTATGAAGCAATGTTTGTGGAAAAGTAAATTTTTTGAAATTGTGCGTGTTTTTTCTCAGCAGTCAATCCCGCTTTCTATACGAAGTACGACTTGGCAAGAGTTTTGCATGAGTTTTGATAAAATAAGTTCAATATCGAAGAAAGGTCAGCAGAAAAGATATTGACTGTGCACATACATTTTTCATTGAAATTTTATTGATAATTGGTTTCATATATTAAAATTCTTTCCAAAGTTTGGAACTGTTAAATTGATACGACAGGGAGTTGTGTATGATGGTGGATAGTGAATTCTAACAATATAGTCATTCAATGATCATAAAGTAATTCATAGTATGTGGAATTTAAGTTTCATAAAGATTCAGGATAAATTAAACTTCTGTTACATTTGAAGGATGACTTCTTCGATGAGTTTGATCCGCATGTCTGTCAGTTCGTTCTTCTATCTATTCGTCCGTCTGCAACAATGCAATTTTCATGTAATATGCTGGTAAGAAGAATTTCAGATAAGGCATTGTTCGTATGAAAATACAATATTTCCTGGGTTCGATAGTCCAGTCGCAATGATCTTGAATATAACTCTTCCTTCAAAGTCCGAGATAACCATTCATGAAGATGGCTGATCAATTCCAAATGAAATATCTTGAATTTTAATGCAGTACCGAAACAACCGCACACTCTTTCGTCAAAACTATTCACATCAGAGGTTTTGATTGTATTCAACAATGGATTGCTCGATAGAACCACATCGAGTCGAATGAATACAGAAAGCTGAGGAAGTCTACCGAAGCGTACGTGTAAACGTTCCAATTCAAAGCTCAACGGGAAACTGAAAAACGAAGCAGAGATTTTTGGGAAAATGATCATTGTTTTTATGAATCTTTAAAAGTTCGGAATTTGAATATCACGCATACGTGTACGTTCATGCCTATGACATAGCAGTTGATTGTAAATTAGTCGATTGGCCCTCGTGAGACTCCTCCCAGCAGTCATTAGGATCCAAATCGTGGAAACAACATCAATTTCAAAACCAATCCGAGGTGGAATCGGACATCGGACACCGCCATTTCTTTCTCCATGTAAAAGGCAGAAGGTTGTGCCAATGGAACGCAGCATGTATCGAAAGAGAGAGTGAGGAATCTCTGAAAAGCTGCCTTAATTGCCTGGTCGCTCTATCTTGTAAAAAGGAATCAAGCCAGACAGCGCGCGACCAGCATTTGGAATTAGGCATGTCTGTCACGTTGGGGCACAATCGCCGTGTCGATCATCGATCATCCGGACTCGTCCAGGGCGTTCCTCGAAAATTGGATTGTCGGAGGTTGACTTGAGAAGGCCCAATCTCTCTTTCTATCCATCTCCCTCCCTTCTCTCCTTTTCCTTCATCTTTCCCTCCGTTCTTCTCTTTCGTCAGCTTCATTTTGAAATACCTATAATTTCAATGCCAATCAACACTCGAGATTCAAATATGAACACTATTTTCGAATTGAAATTCAATTTGGAATAGGCTCCTAGAGTTTGATACCAGACAAATCACTTTGAATTCGTTCGTTTCACATTCTCAATCAATTACGTTGGTGTAGGGGAGAAAATAATGTTACGGAAAAATCCACATCTGTATGTACGAATGGAAAGAAAGAGATGAACGAATGTGTGCACGTGAATTAGACAGCTGTCAAAGTCCGCGAAGAGAAGATGGAGTACCCATATATGCGGTACGCGAAAGAGCATCAGAGAGCTTTGGTGGAGGTAAAGAAAGGAAAAGAGAAAGAGGAAGAGAGGAAGAGAGGAAGAAGACAAAGAGGATGGAGAGGGGTTGGCAGCCGAGCGAATGGATTTGGATACGGAATGGAAACAGCACAAGGGAGCGGAACAAAGAAGGAAGGTCCGCGAAGGAGATGAGCATAACAGAAGAAAGGAGAGGAGAGGGTGAACACTGATAAATACCTCGCCATTTCTCTTTGTGCTCCCCGGCGAGAGTACAAACACAGGGCGGCTCCCCGTTTCCGACCCAAAGAGAAAGAGAGCAGCTACTACCTAAACCTTCTTCCTCTGTTTCTTATTCCACGGTTCTGTTTTCTCATGATCATCCTTCTTCATCTCTCTTCTATACTTTGGGGGCTTTCGGCTACCGGAATCTCTCTCTCTCTCTCTTCGTTCTTCTTTCATCTCATCAAGCCTTTTCATGACACTCGCGCACAATGTATTTTCTCTTATTTCTGATCAAGGTGATAACTATTCAATGTACGTAAAACTGGTAGAGACGACCGATAGAATCGTTTGACCTATATCGTTTGCTCTTTATTATTGTTTTGCCGATGATGAATTTTTCTGGATGACTTTTCTGATAATTCGAAAAGTATGTTTACCTAGGAAAATTGAAACATGTGAATTTATGATTTATGTAGGAGGGTGGATATACTTCGTTTGGAACATTTTTATCGTTTTTGTCTTCCGTTGGAGATCCTGAATGGGTACTGACCCTATTATGTGTGTACAATGGGGCCTACTCTGGTCTGGCATAGGATCAAGACTTTTTCAGTCAAATTGGGGCTAAAGTTCGTACACGCTGAAAGGAATATTCAATTTTTCCCACGTTTTTGAAAGAGACCGATCTATTTTCATCCGCGATTTGCAACAATCAATGTTCTCAGAGGTTGAAATATTTGAGGCAATTGGAATCAGGAATTCAAGACTTCCTGATTGAGAAGTTTCGAGATTGAACAATCGAAAAAGAAAAGTAATTCACTCCCGAAAAATGATTCTCGATAACTAAGCTTAGAGGCAAATCGGAAACTCAATTTTTTCTACCGATAACGCTCATCTCGATATTGTGGTTTCGCTTAATTAACATGAATACTTTCCCATAAGAGAATTTTGAAAATATGTATCTAAATCTTGATCTCTCATTTAACATCACAAGACATGTAGATTAATCGTTCGCGAATCCATTAAAGTCAAGGACTTCCTAAGATCATTACCTATTAGGCCAAGAATGGTTTCCTGCTTCTGCAGGCTTCTAAAAGTATATAATCATTAGTTGATTACAGGTGCATTAATTAAATGTAATTAGGGAAATTCTAATGGGCAACCAAGTATAACCAACCTGCATCACGAGGTTCACCGAAACACACGCTTGACGAGTACTTGAGAAATATTTGCGAAGATTGTTTCAGAAATGTATAATAAGTTACAACGAAAAGTATGGATGAAGCAATGTTTGTACTGTACTGAGAAAAATAATAGAAATTTTCTTTTATCGGAATGTTGAGAAATTCTAAAATTCCTCATAATGCTTTTTCGAACACTCTGAATTGTTTGTCAACAAAACTGATTTTTTCACGACGCGAAGAAATTAAAATCCTCCAGCAGATACATTTTATTTCAGACGAGGTGATGGGTTCCAGTAGTCATTGGAAATCCACATATTAGCTAGAAGATCTTTGAATTTCCTAATATCTTTTAGAAAACATACTGTATATTCGAAATGTTGTAAGGAAAAAATGTTTGCTCTGAGGAAAAAGAAGTTATAAAATGTACATCTTGCGGAGTCAATATTTAGACGATTTCAAAAATAGAGCTACCACAATTCGAGTTGATTTTACCACAGCTGATGTAAATCTTACATTCCCAGTTGTGAAGTCAACTAACATTGTGTTAGCTTGAACTATTTTTTGAAATCGTTCAAATATTGACTTCACAACTTTTTTTTCTGGGTGTGCTAGGTAGGGAAATGAATTCATACGTGCGGTGGTATTCCCCACGCTCAATGACATACACATGAGGAGTACATTGAACAATCTATGAAAACATTCCACTCCTTATGATCCCTGTTCCTTATTCATCATTTGATTGTACAGATGAATTCAACGAATAATAATGCGCATTCTTTTTTTAATTCGTGAGAATCATTACTATTCAATTTTCTCAACACATCTTATATGATGGAGACTTGATGTGATTGAGATCTTATACGCTTCAAAGAGTAAGTAATTTTTCTCCTCGTATCACAAGAATTAGATGAATCACTCTTTAAGGGATAATATCACCTTGTAGTGAAATTTTTTTTGTCATTTTTTAAGACCTATGACGGATGATAAAAAGATTTTTAGCACATAAGGTTTCTGCACATGAAAGTACTAATCCTTGAATACCGGAAACACATTTTATTATATTCTTACAATATAAAATCGCGGCATATCTGTTCTACATTCATAATTGTGACTTGTAGCGGTACGCCAATGCTGATCAACAGACTTTTCTCAAGTGCCCTGATATGCCACTATTTTGTATTGTAAAAATATAATGAAATGTGTTTGTGGTACTCAAAGGCTAGTAGTTCCATGTAAAAAAATCCTTATATTCTAAAAATTTGTCCATCATCCGTCATCGGTCTTAGAAAATGGCAAAAAACATTTCTGCCACAAGATGATATTACTCCTTAAGGAGCCTAATTTACGCATGGATGATAATAAAACGAAGTACAGCACATTTAAATTTGAAAACCAATGAACTGTTGCTGACATGCTATATTGATGTTACATCCAATATGAATTTTGAATAAAAACTCAAAATTGAAGTCAACTGACGCTTTGTTGCAATTCAAAATGATAATCTTGTGGTTTGATTTCACTTCAAAGTTCTACGCTCTCTTAGGGTATAGTTAATAGAACGATCTGGTATCCGGCCTACAACGGTATGAATCCTTTTTCCATCTGTATGGATCGTTGTATCAGCTATGCTCCTGCTGCCACAGCAATGCGTTGCAAATAGCATACATTTTCGTAGTGAGAAGGATAATTTTTTGTTCAGTGTACTTTTAAAATACTCCTGTCAGTCTTTCAAGAATATGAGAAAGTTCCAAAAATATTTGCTAGATCTCTTCCAAGTAAATCCAGTATATCTTCTTAAGCTGGACACCAGACTTTCAACCAGATTCTCCCGAAATTGTTGTCATACCAATTTTTTTATGCGGGGATCAGATATTATCACAATACTGAAGTTGACACATAAAGTCCTCCTGCTCACAGAAGCTGAAAATATATGATGTAAATATTTCATAAGACAATTTTTAATTAGAAAACACATTTGACCACAGTCAAAACAAGATTTTATCCTTTGGAATTGATACCTGATTGGAAAGTCTCATTCATTTGTACATAAAAGAAATAATACACGAGGAATCGGTGCATCGTTGCATGGCAATGTGACAGTGGAATATATTATGCAGTAAGTATATATATACACATATATATATATATATATATATATGTATACTTGTGTGTATGTGCGTGTGTGTGTATAAGGTAGCAATATGTAACGCACTGTGAAGTAATGCTACGTCAAAGCCAGCGCCACCGAAAATATGAGCCGGCTGCCGAGCGCCTCGCTAATGTCCCACCATTTATAATGCTTACATTATTTCAAGATTATTAGTCTTCTCGTTCTCTCTTTTTCTCTTTTTTCATTTCTCTTGAAAAACTTGATACATTATATTTTGACTTTGCTTACTATTCCTATTATCAGTGATGTGTGCATATGATATGATTGATCTGAAAGTTAATATGCACTATAAAAAAATTCGGAATTTTCACATAAACATACATCAAAATCATTGTTTCTATGGGATTGTTATTTTGAATTCATAGGATTTCCCCGAATATTCATGGGAATGACGACATGTGTGTGTGTGTGTTTTTTTTTCAATTCAAGTAAATGCTCACAAACACCCTAACTGCTGTTACAAGTATATGTCTCCATGTTTTGAAATAAAACATACTAATCTAATTCTATCCTCATCAGTTTTCAGATACAGATTTCAAATTTGAGCCTTCGAGAAAGATATATTGTGCTTTGATAACAAACGATAGCCTCAACCGATAAGATTCTTTATTGAACGGGAATCGAAGAGTCAAAAAACCGAGGGATAAGAAGGAACACAGCATGGGAAAAGAGGAGGGTTAGCAGAAATTCAACTAAAACTCGAAAACGGTCAATCTAAGAGGAATAAGAAAGTGTGACATTTACGAAACGAAGTGCGAGAAATGGGGAGCGTTGTAGGAAAAAACATGGTAGAAGGGTAGGGCCAACAGTAGGGCCAGCATTGCCGATAGTATCCAAATTCTTTCTTACCTTCTGATCCTTTTTTGTTCGATGACTTGTGACGAATTGAAATCATGGATACGTAACAAAGAAAGGGAAAAACACCGTGCCGTATACCACCAACTCTTTTCGATTATCTCGATGTTCTTTACAACTCAAATGTATATATGTATTCATACTTATATACACATGCGTATACACATGCACCTCGACAATGTGAAAACGAGCAAACATAGATTTTATGGGATATTTGTCACTTTCGTTCTGATTGGACGGCAGTTCGTTCCACCCCATGAATTCTAGGCTAGCGTGTGTATTTATCCCCTAACTCATTCTCCACTTGTAAAGACGTCTGCGCCTGAGAAATTCTTCCTTACGTACTTTGTGACTGACGGTGACCTATAACGGCCATTATACCGGCCAAAGCCACGCATTTCTTCTTCAAGTGTGTGCGAATTGTTCGGTATAGAGGTTGAGACTAATGTACATTGTTTCCGCGTTTAAGATTATATATAACTCTGGTGGGTCGTGAAATTGGTAACAAGGTATGATTCATGTTTAATTTCCATTTTCATTTCATTTTCATCATAATTATTGATCGGTGGAGAAGAATTTTCCCAATATTGAGATGATGAACTTTTATCCTACATGCTAACGGAGAATTTCAATGAGTTACGTAATATTGCGACATCAATCTCATGAAGTAGTTGAAAATTCGAATTTTCATTTCAAATTCTAGTTATAATATCTGGGCGATTCTCAGTTAAGAGGTATGAAATCTACTGTTATGTGGCAAACAAAGAAACATATTGGATTCACGATATTTCATTCTAAGTAGCTTATTTAATGCTAACTTATTCATGTTTTGAAGATGGCTGACCAATCTATCCAGTTTTCATGATTTGACAAGAAACCGGGGGAAATACTTGGACAAGGGGAGATACAAGATACCAACTTCCTGATCCATTAATTTTTTCGGCATAGTCACATGATCTGCAGTCAAGTTTAGCTGTAGAAATCTATAATTTAACATCAATTTGTATGAAATAACGTTGGAAGTGTTGCGTGAAATCTCCTGTGAACACTTTGTATCTCCCCTGGATATTTTGTATTTTCCCTGGCAATTACTCAGTTGGCTAGGGGACATACGACCAGGGAAGATACTTTTCGAAATGAATATTGAAATTAGAAAAAAAGTATACTTTTGACTTATTTGGAAATTTGACAAACTAAAAACTCAACTCATTATAGTGTATCGCAAATAATGACAGAGATGAATCAATCATAGAAAATAATTCGTCAGGGAAAATACCGTGCACGAAGCACGGCACTAACAAAGTACACGAGCATCGTTGGCACACCGGAAAAAGTAATCAATGAAGATCGCTGACCGATTCAATTGATGTTCGTTGTCAACTCAACATCATTCCTCACCCTTCACCAGAGGAGGATAAATCACAATTGAGGGGCATAATTTTTGATGGAAAAAAACAATCCCTTCCAAAAAATATGTCGGTAGTATCCACCTTACAAAATCATGTATCGATGAAAGTGAATATCCACCAAGTATTGTAAGAATATGATCGAAATATGATCTTGATTGTCAGTGATCTTGTATGACAAACGAGGAAAGGACAGGCCAGAGGAGATACATTTCTTGCACCTTATTCTAAATTTCAGAAACGCCATTGAAATTTCATTAGTAAAATATGATGTATCTCATAGACTCCACAGTTATATTGTTATATCATCCCTTTTAGAACGATATAATCTTCAATTTTCAGTATTTTTGCTTCGTTGCCACAAAAATTACCTCTTAAAAAAAAATCACATACCTATATTATTGTTATCAGTATCATACACTGAGAAAAATAATTACGGTTGGTTGAAAAGTTCCTGCGCTCACCAAGAGATAGCACTGCTAGCTCAAAACTTTTTTTTTCTCAAGTTGGTATATCTGTCCTGAGCACACATGCAAAGTTACAAGTCATTCTGTCAATTCATTCTTTGTTTACAAGCCATTTGAAGTTGACGTGTCATTGATTTTTCTTAATATGGAAAAAATTGAATATCGTGCAGTCATTGGATTCTTTGTTTTGAAGGGTTTAAAAGCAAAGGAAATCCATGAACAATTGTTAGAAGTGTATAAGGAGTCCTCACCTTCAGAACGCACCGTTGAATTTTGAGCTGGTGAATTCAAACGTGGTCGTACTAGCCTTGAAGACGATCCACGCGAAGAACGACCAAAAACTGCAACCACAGCAGAAATCATTGAGCATGTACATAATATGGTTAGTGAAGATCCAAGTTTGACTAAGCGTGGAATTGCTAATGCCATAGGCATCTCAGACGAACGAGTACTCCATATTTTACATGAAGAATTACGTATGAAAAAACTGTTTGGAAAGTTAGTGCCGCACACGTTAACAATTCAACAAAAACTGGATCGAAAACAAATTTCTCAGCGTAATTTGGAGCATTTTAAACAGAATAAAACCGACTTTTTGCGTCGTTTTATAACTATGGATGAGACTTGGATCTACCACCATGATCCTAAATTGAAACAAGAACGTTTACAGTGGACTGAAGCTGGTTGTTCAGCTCCAAAGCAGGTGAAGTCACAGCGATCAGCAAAGGAGGTTATGGCATCAGTTTTTTGGGATGCAAAAGGAATTTTGTTCATTGATTATCTTCAGAAAGGTAAAACAATCAACTCCGAATATCACTGCAGCCTTTTGGATCAGCTGGATGAAAAAATTCGTGAGAAAAGACCTGGTTTAAAGAAGAAAAAAATCATTTTTCATCAAGATAATGCACCTGCTCACAAAAGTGTTTTGACGATGGCTAAATTCAAAGAACTCAAGTACGAATTGCTTGAACATCCACCGTATTCGCCAGATTCGGCTCCTAGCGACTACTATCCCTTCAGAAATCTCAAACAATTCCTTCGTGGAAAGCATTTTTCGTCGAATGAAGAGGCCATAGCAGCCGTTATTTTGCAGAGCTTCCGGAAAACCATTATAAGGATGGGATAAAATTATTGGAAGATCATTGGAACGAGTGTATTGAGCTTCTAGGAGATTATATTGAATAAAAAAATATATTTCGTAACAAAAACAGTATTCTTTCATTTCGAGCGCAGAAACTTTTCAACCAACCGTACTACCATCAACAGCATATTTTTTTGTCCCGAGAAATTCATTTGTTCAAAAATATTCACTGTTTGATACAAGATTTGATACACAAAAATAAGAGAGGCATGAAATCCAGAGAAGTGAGATTAATTTTCAAATATGGATGTTTATATGAATGATTACAAGTGAGCATGGTCATTCTGATTTTTCTATGGGAAGGTTTGTATTATCATGAAGTTCGTGCAAGTTGTTATTACTTCGTTTCATCCCGTAACTATTAACATAGCGTATCGTATAATGATTTTCTCTCCACATTTCATGAAACGTGAGAATTTATACATCAAGCTCCTTCATAATTATGCATTTATGCTTCTTTATCGTCAAGCTACAACCATATTACATATTATAATAAGTTTAATTTCAATTTTTTTTAATACAAAGTAGATATTATGAAGCCAACTTGTTTTTTCCTTTCGTATATATTCATATCAAGGAATTTTTCATGTAATACACCCTTCTGATTCATATGATTTGGATTGAGAATAAATATTATATGGGTGATAAAGTATACTGAATAGCATCTTATGTGGAACTTGTACACACCGAGAAAACAGATCATGGAATGACCACTAGAAATAAATCGCTGAAAACTACGAATTTCTTCCAATTTTGGCGTACTCCGTATGAACATTGATGACTGGTGTTTTAATGGGCCGCAAATGGTCTTGTCACACTGGTGAAGAGCCATTATTGATCCTTCGAAACGGCTACAACTATGTTTGCTACTCTGTTAAAAATTTTGTTGAAATTCCGTTCATTTTGAAGTACACTTGTAAATGGAATTCCAAATTCTTGGTGATTGAATAAACACTGAACAAAATTTGTATTATGTGCATAATACATAAATAAGGGTTGCTATGATATATAAAAATAACTGCCAGTTTATAGGCACAAAGCTTCCTCATTTCTGAAAACATTGTCAAATATTGCAAAAACATTGTTTCTACATCTCTAAACCAATTTAGACGAGAAGGTATGGGCCCACTATCAGATCGTAACTGAAACACGTATGAATTGTGAACTTGAACGAATTCATCTCCTCTGTAATTCGATTGTGGCATTTAAAGTATGGTTCATATAATCATGTACTCATAACCTCAAAACTGCTAATCTCAAAGATACATTTGGCGAGATATCTTCAAGATGTCTTTCAAAAGATATCTTTGAGATATCTTGAAGATCTCAATGTTTATTGGGTAGCAGTTGATAGTTCGATTGGGAGAAACAATAATATGACTACCCTGGCGAAAAAACGGCGTGCACATAAAGTTCAAACAGCGTACCAATAACGTGATTCTGGCCAATATACGTTCAATGCACGCTCACTTCAATATAAGCGTGAGTACAGCGTGCATGAACGCTTTTCTTCACGCTCGATCCACGCTCAACTGCGCCAATTGACTCTTAATACACTCTCATGTGACGGTAATAACACTCCTATGCGACGCTCCAAATGCACGCTTTATTTTCACCAGGGTATCAACTTCCAATATTTCCGCTACGAATTTTTGATAAATTTATAATGAATATTTTCACCGATATTCTTTTTCCTTGAATTCCTATAGTAATTTTTTTTTAATATCAATAACCTGGGTCTTCCTCACAGATATCTATATTGCATCAGATCGCCAACGATCCTATACGTTGCATTATAAAGAATGGCACACAAAAGTATGTGCAAGAAACTTTCAAATGCACATGCGTTCAATAAGGTCTCGACGAACGATTGAATTCTATTGGTTGAGGTTGGTTCAGGACTTATTCCGGACATGCGCGTTTATTTATGTACAAAATTCAACACATGTTTTTGTGAGGTTATGTATCAACGCGCGTTGGCTATCTAGTATAATATAGATACACTGTATACAATATTCGTGAATTTCCAAGCAGAAAAGTATGGTGAAAAACTTACAGATTGGTAAATTTCCAAATTCCTGTAAATTTCCAAACAATTTTTGTGATTTCTCAGAAAAGATTTTTCAATTGACAAAAATTGTTTGTGATTTCACCAATGTTCAATTGTTCAATTATTTGGTAAAAAACTTCCAAACCTTTTTTTGCAAGGTTTTTACAGTGTATCTGTGGTTTTCCCGTGTTTCCGTCTTTCCGATTAACTGTAGATTCACTCATCAATCAAATTTCTTCCTCCTTCACTATGATTATGGAGAAGAGTTTTCTTTACCAAATCTAGCGACAGTTACCGACAACGATCCCTTTGAAAATGCCAGGCAGATCTGGACACAAAATAGTTATTAGGTTTTGAACGGTTTTTGTTCCAGGAAGTCCGGTCAAAAACTGATAAATTTTTTTATGTCCGGTTTTGAGGGGATATTCCATGTTTCGTGATGCCAGACAAAACCAAGTGGGAATTTCATCAGTTTTTTGTCAAGGTCTCCTGGAACAAAACCCATTCAAAAGTCTAACAACTATTTTTTGTACGGATCTACCTGACATTTTCAGCAGGGATGTCGATCCACGCGATACAGCCTCGCTTGAAATTTTCCATGGAAAACTATAGTTTGCTAACTGAGTAACAAAAATTTGTCAAATTCACATTTTATTGAGTGAATATAAAGATGATTCAAAATATAGTTCGAGCCATCGCAATTTCAGTTGATTTTACAACAGCGAATGTGAAATACAGCTGAGGTCTTCGATTATCTCATGAAGAATTCTGTACCATCTGGGTTAAATGATAGCATCATTTTCTCATGAAACATTTCTGTTCATGGGCAAAATACCATATGTATTAGTGATTTCAAGAAAAATTGATCCTCGAACAGAATCGATCCTTTTTTATAGGAAAAATAGTTCTCATAGAAATTCATAAAATATCGGTATAGACATAACTGTTCAACCAAATACGATTGATACAAAGTAATTCACATGAAACTCAGTGTTATGCGGAAATTACGATTAAAATAAGCAAAAGTAGGGTAGCTATCGTACAGTAAGACCCCGCAATAAGAACACGCACCCTCTTCTTCATTCGAACGGTTGTTGCATTGCGTTGAATAAAGAACAATGTGAAAAGAAAGTGTTAAATTCAGCTCATTTCATGGCTGAATCTATGATGCAAACAAATTAAGCCGAAAAAACAATCGCTGACACAATGGAAAAAGCATTGTCTGAAATTAAGATGCAAATAGATTAAGACTTCCTTTTTACAGTGAAGGTGAGTGTTCTTACTGCGGGGTCCTGTCGTAATAATGACAACAATGTAACTTCCACAGAGCTCCGTAATAGATTACGTAACGTAAGATACACATGACAATTGTAATCTTACTTGGAATTAAATTTTTACATGACCGTTTTTTCCTGTCCGTCCTGTCACAAAGGGTTGAGGATTCGAGAAATGTAAATTGCTTGGATTGGATATATTTCGGTTTGTCAATTTCAACAGAGGAATATCGTTTTACTATTATTACACTTAGAACTACAGCTGCTTCCTGTTGCCAATCTCGAAGTTCGATTCAAAACCGTATTCACTCCCACGACTCTGCCATTTTGAGAAACGGCACGATATTGCGTAATGCACGATATAGATGCACGTCAATCAAAATAACGAAAAAGGATAATTCGATCGAGAATGAATTTGTATTCTAACAGAAATTCCCATTATTCTTCAAATATTCAACAAATCTTTATAAATTGATCAGATAATGCTCAACGTGATAATTCATCCGTGTCAGAATGTTAGTTATGATTCGTTCATAATTTGTACAGCAGAATTATAGTGTCTTTTTTCACAATAGATAAACACTGGATTCCTATTACCGTTGTATATACCATAATTGTACGTGACTGTACCAGACTTGTGATTTATTATGCCTAGGTATTTTATACAGTATACAGTCTATAATCAAGATTCACTTGATATCAAATAATATGTTACGTATAAGGATGAGGATAGTCGTTCTATATCCCATTGCATACAATGTATTCTCTTGGATGTGTCAAGAGTCAATATCGGAAAGTTATACCATCAATAATTACATTGAAGGGAGAATCGATCATCGTTTCGAAATAAAAATAACCAACGTGGATCAAAAATTGTGAAAAAATTTGAAAAAGGTTGAGTGAGATATCGGATAAACGACGAGGTGAACGAATATCGTGAAATATGTTCTCTATTGCAATCAACTTATTCGTTATTCATCCTCTTACACCGGTCAACAAAACAAATTTTCTTCTCTGATGCCCGAGGTCTAGTATACTGAGAGAAGAGCGATTTAGAGGTTCGGTAAATAGTAATATACTTGATTGATAAATCTAAATAGTACTGAACTTTCAGCGATGTTTTATTGAATTTCAAGTGGGTGACACTCAGCGAATTTGGTCATGAATATTGTATTATAGGATGACGATTGAAGAACACTGAGGAATATGTGAAGCAGTTTCTTGAAATTTCATGAAACATCGCTGAAAGTTCAGTAGTATTCAGATTTATTAATCGAATATAATAGTATTTACCGACCCTCCGAATTGCTCTTCTCTCAGCATAACTCATTTGGAGTGCTTTTGGTGTGTTAAATGCGAAACGAATATCAAATTTCTTGGACTACCTCACTTTCTATCATCTTTTATACATAATTTTTATATATAATTTATATAATTGATGCGTTTTATATATAAACAATTATAAAAAACGAACTGATCCAACAAATCTAATGTTCTTTCTCGTATTCAGTGTTCTAAAAGTACTCCGAATCAGTTCTCAAATCTCAGGCCCCAAAATGGCTGTTGACCAGGGTTATAGAAATCTATCAATTCAAAGAAAAAGAATATTGCTGTGAGACTATTCGTAGGTAGTTCCCCAAAAATTCACTGGTTTCGGTGTAAGAAGTGACAGTGCGACCATCAACCTTCAGTATTTTCACTCCACTGAAGGAAATGTATGGTGCTGATGAGAGTAGCGTACCCTGGTAAAAATAAAGTGTGCCACATTGTGTGAACAGCGTGCAAACGGTAGGAAATGGCACAGATTCACGTTGTTTGCACGCTGTTCGTACATTGTGGCACACTTAATTTTCACCAGGGTAGAGATTGTCACCAGAAGTCGGCTATGACACCTATATCATAATTCCAATTTGAGTCTGACAGTTCCGGTTATGTGTTGTATTCAGCGCACGAATTTGTGGTAAATTCCCTACGAATATTCTCCAGCAGAGATGTTCTTTCCAGTACAATTTCCGTTAGATCAACCTATGATAATCGTGAGTTAAATGGAAATACCAATCAGAAATTCCGAAATTGTACTGAAGAACATCCCTGTTCTCCAGCAATACTCTTTTTCCCTGAGCTGATAGTAATTTTTCTGAATGTTTATAGATATATATTTTCTAAATATCAATAACCTCGGTGTATCTACGTAGAAATTCTCAAAGCATTAACCCAATCAGAAAAATCCGTAATATGCCAATGTTGACAACAGGTGCAGTACAGTGCCAGTATTGGGTCTCCAACACTTGGTCAACACGTACAGGATCAGTACTGGATACATAAAAATGCAATAATATGCCTGTACTGATAAACCAGTACTGAGAACTTAATACCGGCCGGGTACTAACCCAGTACTGGTCCTGCACTGATTGCGAATAATGGCATCAGTACTAAATCCCCAGTACTGAAAAGCGTTATCATTCCAGACAAATGCCAGTACCCAGTAGCCAGTCTTGGCTAGTACTAGTGCAGTACTGCGCCTGTTGTAAATTTCTGGTTGGGAACAAGTTCGGTAACGAAGCACTAGATGAAAACTAGACGCTGCACAACCTAGACAGCGCAGCGTACCAGGGGAACGTTTATGAAAGATTTATCAAACGTAGGCGAGGTTTTTCGAACATTCGACAAACGTCTAAGAGATATATCATCCACTCAAAATTCAAATTTGTCATAATTACGTACCTTTTGAAGGATAAGCTAAGGATAGCTATAATTCGTACTAAAAGATATTGTATATCTAATTAAACTTATGATGCGTACAATGGAATGCATCATACTCTCCAGTTAGAGTACAATCTGTATAATAATCTTTATTATCCATCTCACAAGTTTTATTATATAATTGTTGCTGTCCTTATTTTTATTATATATTTCTCTTTATGTGGGCATAAAGTGAGTTCTGCTAAAATAAGCTAGGAATTAGCATATCTGAGAGGAGAAATGTACATAGATATTCACACATCTCGAAACCCTTGTTAATATAGCAATCCATATTATTTATTTTTCTCAGCTTGAGGAATATTCTTATTCTTCTTCGTGTCAACAGTCGTAGAACAGTTATAACTTTCAAGGAATCGGTGAATCGCATAAAAGTACTTTCAAAACCGACTCAAACCTCACCATGCACCGAAACATTACGATAAATACCGTGTTTTATCGGGATAACGAATTCTTTGATGACCTCTTTGTTGTGCATCAAACTTCAGAGGCAGACGAATAATTGTAATTCGTAACGAACGTAACGATGTTATGACGCATAAGCGTGTGGAGAAGATTCGCTTATCGCAAAAAGAGTAAGACTCTTGTAGAGAACGGTGAAATGGTTCGGAGAAGCAATGTAAGTTGGGACTTCTTGAAGACGAACTTCTCTTAGTTATTATTATTATCATCATCGATATTATTATTATTATTATTATCATGATTGTGATGATTATTATTTGTGGCCCCGGCGTGTTGCGGTGGTTGCCATGCCCGTGATCGCGCCCTCGCTCGCTTGCTTCCCCAGTATCCATTTAATCTCTCTCAGTGGAGAAGCGTTTCTTTGATCAGCGCGCGACCGCATCTGCCTGGTAATATCTCAAGCCGGGCCCGCAACCGGTGTACCGGGGCGCGAGCTCCTCGTCTTGCCTGTACCAAGGCATTTGTCGCTGTCAACTGGCTTCTCTCCGTCTCACTCTCCATTCCGTTCCTTTTTCTTTCCTTTTGACTAGTTATTCCTATATATACGCACACACTCGTTGCCTCATAGTCTGCCTTCTTCTTGATTTCCTTCTCTTCTCCTTCCAACGCTCACCTTATATGCAAAAAAATAATATGTTTCTTTGATTTTAATGAATTCCCAAGTCGAAGAGTAATAAATATCGCTCATAACCTTGTTTGAGAGTCAGCGAGAAATTTTTTTTCCTCAACAAGAGTTGAATAATTCAATGAACTTTTCAAAAATTATCATTGATCGTAAAACCAAGAACAAATAGTGGGAAGATATCATAACTTCATACGTTTTGCTTCACTCACTTTATAACATAGGAAGAACTTATATCGTGAACACAATGATTTACTACAGTTCCTAACTCGTTGTACTGATTTTTCTTCAAATGCAAGGATCTACAATTATGATGAATGAGGATTTTGTTTTTTCTATGTATTTATCGAACCTCTTTGGAACGATTGGTTTATCATGCCCCGCTGTTCAACTTAACCCGCTTCCCCCTAGTTTTGAAATGATAACCGTTTGTAATAGTATGCAAAATTTACTGTAGGAAGCCATTGAGAATACCCTAGGTTACCCATTTATCCTGAAATTCTTTCAAATTTCAATGCCCTGACAGAAGTGATATTAAGCAGTTCACTGGCCCATATCAGGACCAGGGATACGCCTAGTATCTCATTGAGGACGTGATAACACAGTGAAAAATTTTGGGTATTTTTAACACACGTATATGTTCCAGGAGGTCTACTTGCAATTCATGTTAAATATCAACACAAAAAATGTATCAAATCAACACAAAAATGTTAAATTTAAACTGGAAATCTGTGAATTTTAGAATTTGATATGTTGTTTTCAACACAAACTATCAGTGGACCTTCTGTGAGACAAAATTTTTCACTGTGTAGAAAATATTTTTCTCAAGATGTCTACTCATTTTATCGTAGTATCTCTACTCCAGCAGGAATCCTTCCGACCATTGTCTAGACCTCGTAAAGCCTCATAAAGCTCTGGTGAAGGTCAGGCAAGATCTGGCAAGGCTAGAGGATAGCTACCAATATGGGCCCAAGACTGGGCCAGAGTTTATACACGCTAGGGTATGGTAACTCCTAGCAGGGTAATTATTTCAACTCATCACTTACCAATGAATAGTATACTAATTTCACCCAATCAATGCTGTTTGAATCAAACTCATCGGTCCCTGACTGACGAACATGAAGTTTTTCTGTCCATTATAGCTTGCGTACCCCGACTAAAGATTCCTCATTCTCTCGTTTCAACTAGTTTTTTTGCTCTTTATCGCTTCATCGGTCCTGTGGAAAGGCCTGTTGATTTATACCAGAATAAAATTTGATTAAGATGAAAATCGAATACGCAATATATATACATTCCGCGGGACAGTCAAATGACACAAAAATTGTGAGTTAGTTAACGAATTCTACGATTTAATTAATTTTATATGTGCAAATGTGCAATAATTGATTTGTGATCAAAACATATGTGAGACACGTTGAATACCATAAGTGCTTAATCGATTGGAGAAAGAATTATAAGAAGGTGAAATGCTTCATTGTCATGATAAAATGGTGGTTGTCGGCGATGGTGGTAAAGCAGCGCAGACGATTCAAAGTGATAACATAATCAGGTGATAATGCGTCGGTCATATCTCATCGCGGGATGCTCAAGCCCCAAAGAAGCAAACATATATACGTGCACGCGAGGGAGAGAAAGAAGAATGGCGTAGAAGATTACGGAGAAGCAAGACGAAAACAGAATGAGAAAGAACGAGGAACCTCAGTATCTGATTGGTTGGTCGGACTCGACGAGGCATCTATAGTCCCCTGGACGATCAGTAACATTGAGAAGATGAAGAAACTGAAGAAGAAAAGGATCAAGAATGAAAAAGAGAAGAGGAAGAAAATGAAGACGATAAAGAAGAAAAGGACCATGGAATAAGAAAGAGAAGGGAAAAAAGAAAAGAGTACGCGACGAATGACAACACCATTTTCTTTAACTTTCGAAACTCTTGAGCGGAGAGATTTTAAAGTGACTTCACTGAATACAGCCTGGTAGTCGTTATCTTTTCTAAATAAAAGGGGGATACAACATGCCAGGAGATTCAGTCAGATAACGCTTGTTGAGATGCAGTCTCATTATTTTACAAGATATCCATCGCCGACGAATTAATTGAATTTCAAGACTCCCGCCCACCATGGAAAGAACAGAATCAGATATTGCACAGCTAACTCTCTTTCCGCCTCTTGATTCGCCTTAATTTTCCTTGTCATCGTACAACACTTTCATTGACTTTGTTCGATTCTATCGATGAAGATATATATAACAAAAAAATATCATAAAATCGAATCTCCCTGAGATGGTGAATATCGAAATTTCCGTCGATCACTCAAGCGATTTTGATTTTACATATACGTACGTTCAAGAGGATGATACAATTAAGTGTGGAATAAGCAAAGGGCCATATATACCGTCAGCCAGGTCGGCAGGTACCGCGACGGGACCATCAGGTTGGCCACAGCTCATCGTCGAACGATCACATCCCATCGCCCCGTACCATCGCTGACTGGATATTACAGACACACACTTCCCTTCGCATTCCCCTGTTTCATCTATCTTTCTGTGTGTCTCTCACTCTCTCTTCCTCTCTCAATCCAACTCAATTTCTTCCTCTCTCTTATTCATTCTCTTTGAACTCTCTCCCTTTTATCAGTGGTCTCTGTTTCAACCCCATTTGCCATTCCACCTAGTCCTAGTAGGTATCCCTACCGCCCAAACTCTATCAGCATATCCGACCGCTTAGCACCTACTTCCCTAGAGTGTGATAAGCTCGTAACTCATTTGAATTACACATTTCCCTCGGTCCCGCGAAATATACTCTATATACACGTGAGAGAATCGTTTTCCACCACCGAAGAGAGAACACAATTTGGTTGGGGATTGACGCATAACCAACTAACCAACCAACCAGCCTCTGACGAATTCTGTCAACCCTCTCGTCTATTCGGTACCATTACTGCAATCATCGATCACAAATCCTGCTGCGACTATTTCAAACCACCAGGTATACGAGCAGAGAATATGATGCCTTATTTGAATTTGAGTTATACTCTTGTGCAAAGTTGATGATGATACAATCGAATTATATTGTCAGGTATTCCATCTATGTATTGAGTTTCATAAATTTTGGAAAGTTTGTTCCATTTCGACCAAGTTGCATTCCTTTTATCTGACGTCAACAAATTGAAGTATAATTTTGTTTCGTGATTTATTTCTGGGAAATTCATGTCTCAATCTTATGTTCCTCCATAAGAGATGAATGTACGAATTCAAAGAATCCTATTGAGAATATTGGAGAGGTTTGAAGAGCAGATACACCCTGCCACAGAACACAGATGAAAGGCTGTTTATTTCTTTTCCATGGCAATTTTTATTCTACTTGTTTTCTCAAATCTCATTCTGCAGTACACATTCGAAATCAAATAATTCATCATTTCTTGCGTGTTTTCACAGGTTCTTGAACAGCTTGTTTAACAAGCTCATCCAAGAATTCTTGTGGAATCGAATTTTTTAATGGCTTATACATTTACTCTCTCAAATCCTGACTTATTTAAGGAATAACTAGTGACGGTGACTCGCATCATTGGTTGAAAAGAGTCAAAACCATGAGATATGGAGACAGGTCCGATATCGACGCTAGTATCCCTTCAATTCAATCACATTGTCTGGGATATTTGGTGTCATCACTTTGTCTTTGACTTTTGGTAGAGGTTAATTGATCCGTATGTGAATAAGCCCGATCGAAAGTTGAGCCCAAAAAACCCCTACATGTTAAGCTCCACTCATTATAAGAGTCACTAATTTCGTTTCGGGTGTAAGGTTAACAGTTCATCGGACTTAAGGGCCAATCAACCTTTACTTGATTTTTGTCTCTGGATTTCTTTCTTGAATGTACAATCGTTCAATTTAATCCGTGAGGTGGTACTTTTGACGAGTTCAGTAATTGTGGTTTCTAAATGGCTGGTTTCATTGGATCATTATGTATTATTGGCCGATTTTTTTATGTGTCCTAAACTTATCAACGTACTACCTCATAGCTTTAATTGACCGACTTTACAGTGGGAGTAATAAATCCGTTTCCATCTTTCCGGTAGATGCTTGTTGCCAATTCATTCTTGATAAATTCGGAACATCTTCAAGTGAATAGATATTATGTCAGGAATAATTTTCTCAACACGGAAAAGTGATCATGAATCTTTGAAGTTTGTTAACGATACATTGCCAAGAAGGATCTATCGGAATGATGGAAACGGACTCATTCCACCCACTGTACAGACGGCGCAATTGATCCGTTTGCTTCTTTCCGACAGATCCTCGTTGGCAATGATTGATTGTTGTTTAACTGAAAACATTTATGATCAGTTTCCCATGTTCAAAATGTTATTCCATACATACTTATTCACTTGAAAATGTTTCTACTTAATCAACAGTGAATTGACAATAAGGATCTATTGGAAAGAAGGATAAGGCCTAATTGAATCCCCGGTACATGTTATCAGGGTTGGGTAGGTATCAAACTCAACGTATTGTCACGTAGTGAATGTTACGTACCATACTGTGCAACAAACCCCTCTTTCAGGGGTTTGTCACGTAATACATATAATTTTTGTATTGATACATGATACATTTTACGCATCATACTCGCGCAATGAATGTAACAAATCCTGCAATGATGTATCATTACTCTACTCTGCTGCATGTCACATAACGTATTTTTCCACAAGAAATATTGTTTGTTTCAACAAAAATTTTTAGTTGAGGGAACCAATCTTTTGTTGCAACGACTAACTTTTGTATTTGATGTCGTATTTCATTCAATTTTTAGTCACAGCTACACAGTTTTCTTAGTGTACTTGAAACGATGATTGGGTTGGCGTTGGCATTCATGTTTTCGAAAGTTTGTTACTCCGAATTTGTGATATACGAATCGCGAGTGTCGCGTACTTATAGATTGAATAACCGGAATCGAACGTTTCCCGAATAATTATCATTATTTGATACATTTTGATCTCGAATAACATTTTTCGTCCGACGTATGAAGTTTCCGATGTATTAAGAGGTTACCGATAAAATAGAATGTAAAAAGTAGTTTTAAAACGGACCCGGAAAGCCAATATATACATCCAATTCGGGAGGGTCTCCCAGAAATCCCTCTGGATACGACCAAGATCTTCCAAAACGTGAAAGTACATTTTTGATTCCCTCGAGTATCGGTGAGGTTACATTTGAGCCAAGAAACGGACAAACATTATATTCATATAATGTGTGTATGAGCGTGTGTGTGTGTGTGTGGGGGTGTGTGTTTACGTGTATACATGAAAAGTAGCTTCCCCGGATTCCGCTTGTCTACGGCTCCCTGGCGCCTCGCTTTGCTAATCGAGACCCATTAAAACGCCCTTCTTCTCCGCCCCTGCGAGATCTCTCCGAGGCTACCAAGAAGATCTCTGCTTTCCGCAAATTTTCTCACCCTAATCTTTAGCGGTAATGTTCAAACTTTCTAAACCTTTCCAGACCACAGGAACTTTTCGTCGAACTCGAAATAACGAGAAAACGTAGCATTAAACCGAATGTTGTTTCAAAATGTGAATTGTAACATGAGCAACTTTCTTCGAGTTCAACAACATCTTTCTGGGGCGAATCTTCGAAATCCGGTGTTCATCGATGGATTTGCTTGTTATTTCATTGTTCGAATTGCAGGTCTATTGATTGATTGTCCATTACGCTTTGACAACTCGTTTATATTTGCAAGAAGGAAAAAAAATCATTCCATCTCATTATCGTTATCCATTAATGCGATGACCATTATTACTCTAACGCGTATCTGTCCTTACAACCATACAATTAATTTTCCTCCTGTGAAATCGATCGTACTGTACGCATTTGCACGTTCATAAATAATGAGGATGCGTGTTTCTGAGTTGAAAAATTGTGCTATCTCTGTAGATGTACATTCACCGTCCTAATAAATCAGAGCTGTTTTCCAGATCTCTGATGAATTCGAATCGTATGAGGGTCAAACACATCGAGGAAATCTGATTTGAGGTTGGATTCCTTCTTAGCCGCATGTTATGTTTTGTGATCTGACCAAAACTGACCGTAGCTGTGATATTGTTCGTCTATGATTCATGTATGCAGCTTATCAAATACGCTTATCAAAGACGAGATCAAATGAAAAATTTAGTTGTCACGACAAGATATCAGGTGTTTCAACTAACAATTCCCGTTGAAACAAACAATATTTCAATTCAGGCAACTCAAATTTGTTATTCCATGTCGTTTTTAGTTACTGCAACTAAATAGTTTTCTCAGGGCGCTCAGAGAAAAGACCGAGGGTACCAGAATAGGAACTCCTCCCTCGCAATCAACATTTTGTGGGCAAAAACATCCTTCAGCATACAATGTTGATTGGGCTGATGGCGACAACACTATAAAACATTTCTATAGAAGACTTCACATGAATGTACGGAAGTGATGAACTTATACATGCGCTAGGAATTTTCCGTGTGGTACCGGAAATTCACTGAAAAATCAGAGTACAAATCTAATAAAATTTGGAATTTCTAGTTAAATTTGTGGGAAATTTCATATGCATTCATCTGACATTGACTTCCTATCGCATAATCGGAATTTTCCGATCACTGCGTATAAGAACATTCTGATTAGTTTTCAAAACTATTGAATAAATTCATCCAAACTGAGTTTCCAAAGATTCTGTGAGCCATGAGGAATCTTTAGAAACTTAGTTTGTACGAATTGATCCAGTACTTCTTGAATAAACTATCCAATACAAATTGGTTAGCGTCCCGGCACTAGTATCCCCTTGAGGGGATACCAGTGGCCCCTGACGATGTAACCCGAGCCAAATCTTTTCTGACAAATTATTCGAAAATAAAGTTATCAAAGGAAAATATCGCTCTGTGAAGACCACCCCAACAGCACACTTCGTCGCATCTCCGTGGTCTCCACGGAGATAGGTGGTATCTACGTGGAGACCACGGAGATGCGAAGGAGTGTGCTGTTAGGGCAACTTTATTGATTGAAACAGTTCTGCACAGAGCGATATTTCCATTTCATTCCTTTGTTTTCGAGCAATTGATCAAAATATGTTTTGTCATGTCCTTTTCTAACAAATATTTCTGGTTGCATCCTCAGGGATCGCTGGTATCACCTTAACGCTAGGACATGTAGGAATTGAAATGAAAAGCAGGTCTGGATCAAGGGGGTTCTAAGGGGGAAGGGGGGGGGGCTGCAGTCCCGGACTCCCCTTACCGGGGGGTTTATTTGAGGAAACTGCATTGATAAAAGAAGCTTTGAAGGACATTCCTTCCCCTTGTTTTTACCTTCAGAGGGCCTCGAATTGTCTCATAGCCCCGGAACTTCACACGGAAAAAAATGTTTATCCGTATCAGCTAGATTTCAGCTAGAATAGCTAGATATTTCGCTGCAGCAGCTAAAATTCAGCTGGTACAGCTAAACATTTTTTCCGTGCACTCTCCTCAATCCAGCCCGGACAGAAAGTGGAAGATAAACAATGCTGAAACAGTACAACTTGTACCATTCGTTGGAGAGCATTTTTCATGTTGTCAAATCCAAATTTTCTTTCGCATATAGTATTATAGAATATTATAATAGGGAGGAAAGAATCAATATGATTAACCAGATCGCATTTCACATGACAACTTTTCATCACCCTTTCGGATCATTCTAAAACATCTTTTGGAGGTTTCATGTGGAATTTCTTGAAGTTTGGTGAAGGTAGTTTTTACAAAGTTCTCAGTCCTTGGATTCCTTTTTATCTTCTCTGGTTTCAGTATTCTCAAAGGGATTCCACGTGAGATATCTTGAAGATATCCTTTGGTGTACCATGAGATATTTCTTTAGAATTCTTCAAATTATCCGCAATTTAAGGAATTGTATTACAGTCATGTGACGTATAAACGCTCCATTCCTAAAATAATAAAAACGGATTCAGTGAGACCCTCCTATGGATATTGAATCAATGCTTCGTCAATATTTGTATCCCCGGGAAAAAATGATTTACATCTACGTGGATTCAATTACACTGAAAAGAACTTATCGTTCTTACTACGAAACTTTATGCTATTCGCAACGCATCGCTGTGGCAACGAAGAGCACATTTGAAACAACGAGCCGTGTAAATAGAGAAAAGATGCGAATCGTTGTAGGACAGATATCAGATCATTCTACCAACTATATTACAGTTGTCACTACGCTACCGTCCATTGCTTCTTCCAAATACTTGTCTCAACCATACCGGGTCTTCGTAAGCACTGGACTTTTTTCCAGTATAGATCATATTAGATCCGAAAATGGCAGAATTAGATCTATTCGGATCTACGTGGATTTGAATCAACACAAATTTCAAGTTGATTGATTCCAATTAGCGTGCATCAATTGCCTTCACTTGCAGACGGTTTTTAAAAATTGAGTATTTTCGACGAAAATCAATTAAATCTCTATAGATCTAGATAGACCTGAGTCGACCTCGGGAGCATGAATTTTTCAATTTTTTTTAGATCTACGCAGGTGTAATCCGTTAGATCTGAATTAATATTTCTCGGGTCAATTTATTTCTATTGCGTATTTCAATAACAAAACTAATACCAATAAAACCTTTTTTCTTCGCCCTAGTTCAATTAATTTCGGATGATACATGAAGATAATACATCATTCGCCGCATAGAAATTTATTCAATTCGCAATACTATCGATTTCTATTGAAATACCATGAAATTCACCTGGACACCACTTGAGTTACGTCACATTAACCACCCACCGATACAACGCGTATTCGTATTTACCGGCCATGGGAACATCCGAGGTTCTACTTTGACAAGAGTTTCACATCTTCTCCGATAGATGGCCTCCTTTTGAAACCACTATTTGTTTCAACCCCTGAAAATTTGAAACCTCGATCCCTGAAAGATCGAAGTCTTTTCTCGCAAACGTTCTTGCTCGACTCTTTGGTGTGGACGATGAATTACTGACCTGACGACATCAAAACAAGGGGAGATCAACTTTATGGCATCGTATAAATAAGTGGCCACTACTTGCGCGCCCTATAGCAACTTCGTATGACCCTCCTCGTTCTCAAAGATGTATTTACATGAGTGTTTATGATCTTCGATCCAATCCTGTTTTGTTCTCATATGAAATATATAGGCCCGTTTGTCTACATTCTACTTCATGAATGACAACGCGTAACGTCCCATTGATGACAAAATTATTATATCATGAGTTATGAATGAAAATTTCATTATCGCAGGTTATCTGTCCATCTGTTTTATGATCCTTTCCTACTTTCTGCTCGTAGAGGATGATGTATCGATGAAAAAGAAACCACCTTGAAATAAAAAAAAAAAAATGTTACGTACGGTAGAAAAACTTGTCATCTCGACATCACAAAATGGATTTCTTGTATGTCTCGGGGCAAAAAAATTGTTTCAATTTGTTAAAATTGTGGTAATATCCCAAGGGAATACTAACGGCGCGGCATTGAGGTAATATTACCGTCAGGGCCCTATAGACCCTCTGTTTAAAAAAGGCCTATAGGCATCTTGTTTTTTCAAAAACCGTTCAAAAGTACTCCCCTCGATATTCGAACATCTACTCATATATGGATTATATATGAATTAAATATGGGTCATATATGGGCCATACATGGATTCATTATGGATTATGTACGGAATATATATGAATTTTATATGGATCACATATGATTTTTGTATATTCTTATACGATTCATTTTTACTAGGATTAAATATCTCGCAAGTTGCCAAGTTTTTTTTATTGCAATAAAATCGAAATACTACTCCATTCGGAAAGTCTAAAGATGTACCCAAGTGTTGCTGTACCAAGGGTTATTTTTGTTCTACACAAACATTGTCTAACGAAGTGACCAATGTATCGGTCCTTGTTGTCTTAGTCCTAAAAAGTTGAAAAAATTATAATTGAATTGTTGTCCCTTCACGTAGTTGTCATGACTACAGATTTCTCTGGGTGCAGTACACGGAGAAAATCCTACAATACTGAGTACTGTAGCCGACACGACTGGCTCCTGTTATGGAAAAAAATTATTTCAACACTGCTGATCACTGTAGTAACACGAACCAGTCGTGTTTCCGCAGTAGAGAGTCGTTTTTCTACACTATTCTCTACTGCGGGGCCACGATTGATTCGTGTGACTACAGTAACCAGCAGTGTTGGAATGATTTTTTTCCATAACACGAGCCAGTCGTGACACGGCTACAGTATTCAGTATTGTAGGATTTTCTCCGTGTAGGCTGTTAGAAAATTTCTTGTAAAATTTTAAATTTAATATGGATTATGAAATTTCAGAATCTCCTATTAAAATATAAGAAATTGATTATCAAATTCACAAATATCCTATTGAAATTGGGAATAAAATTCTGAAAATTAAGAATTATATTATGAGATTCAATAGATTGTGTTATATAAAGAATTCCATAATATATTTATGAAACTCAAGGCAGAGTTTTTTTACATTGTACTTTTCCCTGATTTGAATTTAGAGAGCCGATTTTTCTCTTATGAAAAAACTCGACATTTCCATCGTATTGGAATTTGATTTTGAAACCGTCAATTAGACTTACTTATTAGACTCATCCCTGATAAAAAAAATCTCTCTGAATCTCTCATATTTTGGGACATTTTGCAGAGAGATTCAGAGCAATTTTAGAGCAATTCAGAGAAAGTTGGAGACCTGTCAGATAGTCATACATCCTGAATTTCTTCAACTTCCTTTGAATCTCTCTTAATTTTTCTATGGAAATCTATAAATTCTTTAGGATCTTTCTAAATCTTTCCGAGTAATTCTCCAGAATTTCATTTATTGAAAATTCAAAGCTCATGCTGAATTGCTCTGAAACAGTCTGAGTTCCTCTGAATCTCGTTGAATGTGTCAGAATTTAATATATCCAGATTTCAAAGCTTGCTCTAAATTTGCCTGTATCTTTCTGAATTCTCCTGAATTTTTATAAATTTCCATGAATCTCTCTGAATTCCTCTGAATCTCTTTGAATCTCTCCGGATTTCAAATATTGAGGATTCAAAGCTGACTCTGAATTTTTCTGAATCCTTCTGTAAAGTTCCATACTTAATTTTTGCTAAGTTTCGGGTTTCTGATTTTCCCTGAAACTCCCTGGATACCTCCAAATTCTTGAACCAAAAGTTTCACTTCAATCATTTCTCTCTGAATTTCTCCCAATCCCTCTGAATCTCTCTGAATTTCCCTGAATCCTTCCTAAAAAATTTCTGTGGTCAATTTCTCCCAATGTCCGGGTCTTTGAGTTTCTCTAAAACTCCCTGAATGCCTCTGCAATCTTAAACCAAAAATTCCCCTCAATTTATTTCTCCTTGAATTTCTCTGAATTTCTCTGAATCTCTCTGAATTTCTTTAAATCTTTCCGTGAAGTTCCATGCTAAATTTTTCCTAATTTCCGTTCCTCTGAGTTTCTCTAAAACTCCCTGAATGCCTCTGAAATCTCGCACAAAAAATTTTTCTCAATGTATCTCTCTGTGAATTTCTCTGAATCCTTCGGAAAAGTTCAACGCACAATTTTTTCTAATTTACCCGTTCCTGAATCCTTCTGAATTTCCCTGAATCACGATGAATTGCTCTGAATTCCTCTGAATCTCCCCAAATCTCTCTGGATCTCTCTGAATTTCTCTGAAACGTGAAATTTTCAGAGAGATTTTTTCAGCAGGGATTCGATAATAAAACAAGACGATAGATTTCGGATATTGTTACGATATCGTTATTCGAGAAATATCCAATGTAGATCCACTTTAGATATCTATCAAGAAATCATCGGGTAGCTATGTTGGCATCATATCGAATAATTATCGCAGATGTCGTCGCAATATCAGAAATCTATCTTGTTATTTTATTATCGGATATGTCCGATACGGATGAAATATAATTGACGATTGCACGATGAAGTTACAAGAAGAGCTATTCACCAAATATTGTAATATTCCAACGTGACTCAATATATCATGAGTACTGTAATATTGCAGTGAAACTGAATTGCAATACGTAAAATTGCGTTAATATTTATTCAAACAAAAATATCAACAAGAATCATACATGCATGATATTTGGAATAACAAGTTTCTTCTTCCATTCTCCGTCTCTCATTTTATCTTCTTCTTCTATCGTATTGAAGCGCTAGACCGCATAATTGCTGTAATTTCGACTAGTTGGAATTACGCTAATATCCAATCATTAATTAGAATATTTAATTTCACGTCTTCGTGGATCATCTCCTACTATCATCTCTAATCTCCAAAACATCGACAACAAGGGTCTACCGTGAATCGTGTTTTTTTTAGATCAACCTTTCAAGTATCGTATCATAATTAAAAAATGAATGTATTACTCGACTTTTTATACTTATGGAATTTGAGTTATCTGTGGTCCAACTCACAACATGGGATATCCAGGGAAACGTACGTTTTCTCTATGAATTGAGAAGAATATTTTACTTTCGTGAACAAAATAATACGTAATGTTATATGAATATTATTCTTCTCAACGGAGGAAGAAGAGAAAAGGAAGAGAGGAAAAAAATTCATCGGTGGACAATTGAAATGGATTTTGTATTCAAAAGTGGAACAACGATAAATATGACGTTCTAGAGTATTTCATGACATTCCTACTCACCCAAGCGGGCTCGAATCATTAATTTTCGCTACGTACGAATGACATGTGAATATCAGCAACCAAGTTTTTCCTAACACGGAAAGAAGATAAACCATGAGAGAGGGGTTCATCGATTCACAACACCTTTCGGTATGATAATTTTTTCTCTTCGTTCTATACTATTCGATTTGAAAATGATGTCAAATTTTCGTGTTTTTTTTTTATTTAGCCTCCTGTTTTTATTCTTCTTTGAACATTCGTACAGTGTTTTGTTACTGAATTTTAATTTTAACATAACGAATGTGAATATTCACTGTTCTTTCAGATACATTGCCTGGCACATTCAGCTAGTAATAGTATATCAACATGAACTGCAGGATTTTGAGGATATTGTAAAAATGAATTCTATTATTATTAGGTTCTATTATGATCATAATCAAAATTGTTCACCATGCGTATAAAAGTAACAACTGTATCATTGAATCATATCAATGACTCCATAGTGAGTATAATATTTAGTTATATTTTGAAAAGTAGTCGCACAAGTTCCCAGACCGCACAAAAAGTTCTCCGACCGTTTTGAAAACATGATTAGGTTTTCAAATGTTTAGAGTACTTGCATTTTGGATGTCCCTAAATAAGTTCTCAACGCACTGTTTTCATCTACCGTTGTCAATCATTTGTGCTGTCCGAGGATTAGAAACATTCAAAATTTTTTCATTCTCACTTGCATAAGCGGTAATGACAGATTATTAAGAAGTATTTCTAGAGTCCCGATTTCTTTTCTTCAGTTTTCAGATCTCTCTTGATTCGTTGTGAGTTTTGTTAACATTTCTCTCGAGATTTCTTCCACTCGAAAATAAACACAATATTGTAGAACTCGTTAATTCCCCTTATGTATGAATGACGGGTTATTATCAGAAACGATGTGTCATTATGAGTGTTTTTTTCATCAATAACCAAAGATAAACTGGGGAAGAGAGGTCAACGATTTATGCCACGTGCTGTATTACTGTTTTACTTTAAGACACAACTTTGATGATGATTGTAATGAACTTGAATTATTTGTATGTGATTCTATTTTGTGATTATTTTGAACTTACTCTAAACTTTTCTCAGACGGTAAAAGTACTTACAGAACGGTCAAGAAATCGAAATTAAGGGATCATTTTTTTAAGATGGAATATCTACTTGTCCATGATTCTTCATTCATCATTGAAATGAAATTCAAAACGTTATCTGGAACTATATCTCATTGCGTACTTTATATCATGATGTTCTTTAATCTTTCGAAATATAATTCTGCCTGCATGGAATACTGTTTTGAATCAACCGAAAAGATTTTTTCAATAATGCAAGTTATGCAGAGGTTAATACTTTGCAATATTTTGAACCACGAATCTGAATTATGGAATTCCCAATAGGGAAAATAATATGGCGATTCAAAGTCTCACACAGATCAACCGATAAAAGAATTAACTTATACTCAGTTGCATACTCAGGACAAAATAATTCATATATGATTGTGTATGAACGTATATAAATCGTATATGGCCCATATATGAACGTATATGAAATACATATGAACATATATAAATATATAAGGAATCATATATGAGCATATATTGATTTTGGCCATATATGGTCATCTATAAATGAGACTATACATGGCCGTATGTAATCATATTCATAATACATTATCATATAGTATATCCATATATGAACAAAAATATTTCACAATGTTTTATGGAATGCTACGAAAAACCAAAGGAGAGAGAAATGGGATCAATGCTGATAGATTCCACACTTTCATATATGAACCTATATATGGGTCCATATATGGGATTTTTTTCCCGGGTATAAATTTTATTTCCGACAACATTGGATTCCTGTTATCTATTATTGCTGGATTGAGATGAATGCGGGATTGAATTTTCAATAAAGAGGCCACGTATTTTAGAAAGAGAAAAAATATTGCTCATTTCTTCAATTTTTCTGACAAAACTCCGATGGACAAGAAATTAAAGATCCAGGGAAAATATTGAGTGAAATTCTTGTTTCCCATTTGAATTTTCAGTAGACCTTTTTCATACTATCCCATATTCCATAATAACACCGACTCAGGGGATTGAAACTTACAAAGGAAGTAGGTAAAGAAAGTCGAAGTCTTACATAGGATTTCACGTGAAATCAAGATCTTGGTTTTGAGGTGGGGGACACGAAGGTAATGGCGTGTGCATTATTTTGATAAATCGCCCCGACTGTGTCGTCAAACCTGGCTTCAAGTTGACGAGAAAACACCCCAACCGACCGTGTATCTATACATGCTCAACATAACCAATTCTTTTGCATGGAACATTTCTTCACCTGATTATCATAAGATGTATATAACTTAGTAAATTTTCAACAATAAATCTTTACGTTCTGGACTTCAAAATGGCCGACATCATTATATTGATTACGATAATTCTTGGAATATTTTTACTTGATCATTCTTTAAACCACCTACGTTATTTTTTTATTGTTTTCCGAGTATTGAATTCTCATCAATTTGTTTTTACCGACCATTTTTCAAAATTCCACAAGCCAATCGATATTCAAAAAACAAATCTACCTAACTGACGTGGTACCAGAAATTTAGGAAGAAAAGTGCGAGAACCGGAAATTATTGAATAATTTAATCAACAAGAATGTTTGATACACGGAAAAAATATTATCTTATAAATGACGACGTTCAACAGGTATTGCTGTGATAACCTCTTCTGTTTAAGAGTTAACCCCTCAATATTTGACACGTTTTAATGAAACAACAGCACAATTTACGACTTACATTTTGAATAGACTCATTTGCAGATATAGTCCTTTGCTACGATTTTCAAATCGTAATATATATAATATTTTTTCCGTCCAAAACGCAGACCGTTGAATTCCAAAATTCCTGGCATCCCTGACGAAAATGAAGCGTTGAAGAGCGACAAAAGCGTGACGGAAGCGTAAACTGAGAGTAATCTTAGCGTAACTAAGAGTCATCTAACCGTAATTTTGGAGAGAATTGGAACATTTTTTCCGTTTCATTTGTTTAAATACCCATTTCCTTGACTTTTGGATTTTCACCAGGGATCCCTGCCTGACTATCTTTTAGAGTCATATATTCACATATACGTAATTGGCCGTTGGTAAAGTAATATGATGTATATTTCATATCAATCCTACTGAAAAAACAACTAAGTTGATTCCTACGCGAATCACGGATAAACAAATCGGGGATAAAAACAAATAACCGGACGATTAAAATTTCTCATTCGCAATAAATGAAGATCGATAAGAATAAATCAGTTGCGCATTTTGAATCAAACTAGTTTAGAAATATTTGGACAATGAGTGCCCCTGACATGAGAAATCGGTGATATTGAATAAGAATTCAAGAATGAGGAAGTTAATAAAAAGCTCTTGGTGCAAAATCAGGATGCATTCCCATCAAATTTTGTCCATCGATGGTGATAAGATTTTTCAAGCAAGCGAACTATATTCATCCGGCATCCAGTTTCAAAAATGCATCGGAATCATTTTCCTAACACATCAACCACACCGAGAGAAATTTAAATAGTCACATCAACTATTCGAGGACAACCATTGAAATTCAGTACTCTAAAAATATATGCATAGTTATGGTAATTTGTTTATAGTATTGAAAACTATTTATGCAGTTGCATTAACTATAAAAAGAGTTGGAAAAATTATAAGTGAATAGTTATCCCCTCTGAGTGCAAGAACCGTCAATTATTCCAACCTTTCAATTGTTGTGCCTGTGAATAAACAACGCTCGAAACAGTTCCGATTGAGTAAAAAAGTAAAAAGATCTACAGTTGATAAATCTGATGAGAAGAATTATAAACTATTCAAATTTTCTTTCCTCCGCTCAATATTTTCAAAGGAAAAAATTGTCTCGAGAAACGTGAATGTACGTATATACTAGCATCCTCTTGTAAGTTTGCTATAAATAAAATTCCTATAACAGCTCCTCAACACGAAGCATAAAATACGTCAAACGAAGAAACGCGAAGATTTTATTCAAAAGAACACAAGTGGAGAGTTGTCCGTGAAACACAACAGCTACCGTGCATTTGTCCGGTCGTTTAACGGCTGGATCATATTAATCCTCGCGCCTAATGAGCACGATCCTGATCTCAATGAAAAACCTGCAGGTTATTTGACTTGAAGATTACGGAAAGGGGCAGTCCTCATTATGTTTGACTTGTGTGCGTGAGTATTCAATGCACACCTTCCGACTGCTCCAATATTTAATACGTCTAGAGTCGTTCCATCAGCTTCGATATCTCGATACTTCAGGCTCAGCATTAATCAGTCTATGTTTCGGAATACCCTGAATTTTAACTAAATTCTTTCTTAGTTGAGAAACAGGATTCCATTACGGGCAAAGATTAATATTATTATTGGTCCTTACCTGTCAAGAAATTTCAAGTTTCTTCACGAACAAAACCCACATATATTTCTCAGATTCTATCTTATATTATTTATAAAATAAACAGCACGACTAGTATCGTCGTATGTTTTATCCCTTTGATTGTATTTATCTTCCACTTATATATATCTTTGAATGTTAATCGTTCGATTGAGCTCTCTTTCTCTCTGGTTTGATTGCAATTTGATGCAATAACTTGATTATTCAGATTGAATACGCAAATCAGATTATCTATGAAGAATGTTTTACGATGCAGTCAAAATGTATGAGGAACGCCAACTATGGTTTATAATTTGAACAAATTTGACAGGTTTGTTTGGCCTCGATTATCCTGTGCGTTAGAATTGGAATCATTTATATATTTCCTGACAACGATTTGATAACATAATTCCATGGTAGAACAAGATTTAAAAATAAAAATTAACAGATATATATATATAAAGACTTCTGATAGAACTGATGTATTACTTTTTATACAGAACTTGAACGTGAATGGCCCATTGGATACTTGCGATCATTCACGTCACGAGAATGAGATAAATTTTCTCACATGAAATGACAATCCCCAAAGACTCTGTCTTCGCCAGCCAAGAAATCAAGGATGCAGAAATCCTCGCGAATGAACTCTCTCTTTGGAGATGTTATTCTCCGTTGTCCTCGATTTGATTCTATTCTAACTATTCGTGAAATATCATCCAGGGTATTTTGAAGGGTACATTGAAAATTCGGCTCTTTTGAACTCGGTCACGGGTTGAAAATAGTCTCCTGGAACGGAAGCAACAAATAATCGCTCGAGGTGTGGATGCAAACCGTGCGTGGCGTGGTTGTCGGTCGGGCAAATACACTCTCTACAATTTCAACTTTCAAATTCATTAGGCATATTTCACAACGCGCATGATGTATAATAATTATATTACGTCGTATTTTATCAGCGTTCTCTACATAATTTTTAAATTAAAAGTAAATAAGATGTAAATTATCAGAATTATACTTCAAGAAATTTCAAAATTATACTTCAGAGATCTTCAACGCGTTATACTTCTTCGAAGTAGATGAACTATATACTTCATTACCATGGTAATTATTTCGTAATTCTTCATTATCCTCTATTGTAATTATGAAGTAGCATTTTAATTAAATAGAAGCATTATTTTTAGTACGTTGTGGTATCTACTATGTGAACACGACCTAAGGGTACACGAGCATCAAGGGGAACGAAAGAGTAATGAAAATAGAGGGTAAGAGAGGTTGGGAGGAAAAGAAGAAGACGCGTTCAAGAGAGCGTACTCAGTCGCGCCCCATATAATCTCGGCGATGCTTTTCAAAGTCTCCTCCTCTCTTTCGCCTTGGAGATCAACCCTGATCCGATGTAAGAATCATGCTCCTCGTCATCGGTAATCGTAAAATCATCTCAGTATTTAGCATATACCATCGCGTCATCTAATTTATTACCAAGAATCGATGTGAATTTGTTAAGTAGATCGAATATGAATGTTTCTTTGGAGACGCTACATCAATAATTTTAAATGGCCAATCCCTACGTGCGTATATGTACATAAGTACGTGCATATGTGTGCTCATATGTTCTCTGTGGGACGCATTTTTAGTGTCCAAAGTAAACCGAATGTCGGGAACAACATTCACCACGATTTATCGCGTTAACACGTGTCTTATACTCGGAAGACGTACTCGTTCTCGCCGTTGGGTGATTAAAATACATCTTCGAGGATAGACGACCAACAACGCGACCGAATTTTCGAAGAGTCACATCGTTAGAAACGCGAACTCGAATACATAATCGAATTCACTGAAAATAATCAAGAAATCGAAGAGAAGATTTGCCAAAAGATAACTCTGATACGAAAAATGCAAAAATGATTCCATCGTTTCAAGTTTGAACTTTTGTGCCGTTATTATTTAAGATGAAGGAGAATATTCATGATCAATGCTTTATTAATGTTACGAAAGAACCTTAACAAAAAAATCTGGACTTGAAAATAATAGAGAAAGTTGCGATTCGAGAACCTGGATTTCAATTTTAAAGTGGTCAAATTCATTTCAGAGAATTTCTGTTTTTCAGTATTGTAATCTATTTTCGCCCTGAAATCACTCACCCCTCCCCCTCCTCCCGGTGAAGCTGACTGTCCAGATTAAAATCTTGTACCAAATCAGCGATTCGGCTTCAATTCTCCTAATATCAAATTCAGAATACAATTGTTTTTTTGAGAATAAATTGTTCATGATGGTATCAATTGGAGACTTTACAATTCCGTTCCAGGAATTAAATACAGAATAGTAACTGAATTCCATACACGGAATCGGAATCTAGATATTTCCACTTGTCTCTATTCTGATACACTGAGAAAAAAGCGACGTGATTACATAAAGCATTCTTGCATAGTTAAGGACTCATCGTTGTAGTTTCCTGAAATCTGGTTATGATAACCAAAAACTCAAGACAAAATCACGAGAATCTGATTGTGGCAACTAGATGGAATTGTTAAAGCCAAAAATAACTACGTCGCTTGGTTACGCGAACCAAATTTTCTCCCTGAGTGTAGGACAAAAATCGAATTGAAAAGAACAGAAAAGAATTGAGAAGAAATCCACAAAGCTCGAGAGTTTTCTACACACTTTCTCAAATATTTTATCTTAAAAGTTGAGACTTAAAAGTTGAAATTATCATTTTTTTCCCAAAATTACTTCACAAAATCAGTTGTTCTTTCGTTTATTGAAACTTTGGATCAAAACATTCGAAATTGTGGTTCACACATTTCAGATCGGTTTGATTTTGTATTTCAGACCGGAAAAAATCGCATATCCTATGAAAATTCTTAGAATCTTCGAATAAGACTTTTTCGAATTGGATTCGGTCGATCGAATATTGTCAAAATTCAAGTGTTTTTTCTTTCAGCGTACTTCATCCGTTTGAAAACATTACAACACTGGGAGAAATCAGTCTTCTAGACGACTATCGAGACAGACTAGGAGTATCCCTGACCCTGAGATGGGCCAGTGAACTGCCTAATATTATTCTTACTAGAGAAACGGCCGAAGTTTTTACTATGGCAGGCCATATGAACCCAAGCAACTTTCAGTGTTGATACTTTCTCAGGCAATCATGTAGTTCTCTTTCTAACTCATCTGAATACTCACAGTGAGGAAGATGGTTGTGAATTTTCAAGAAGAAAAGTGTGGTGAAAAACTGACGGATTTGTGAATTTCCTAAATATTTGGGAATCGACAAATCTCGAATTTCCAAACAAAATTTTGAGGAAACCAAGATCTTAAAACATTTGCAAGATTTCATGTGAAAATTGATGAGAAAAGAGATTAGTGATGTCCAATTTGAAAAAACACCATCAAATGCCAGTTCGAACTCAAAACCGTTTCCATCATATAAAAAATGATTGTATCAACTGAAACATTCAGTTGTGATCACGCCTTTTGTAAAATCACATAACGTGAAAGTAAAGGCCGAATCCTCTATTCCCTGTCTTACCCAAAGTCACCAAAGACGAAAGAAAATCAAGCGTTAGCAGCTACTTGTACGGATAATTAATAATCCTGAGATCAAAAGTGCGACCATTGTGCGTTCGCTCATTCATAAACGATCTTCTTCTTCTTCTTCTCTTCCTCTCCCGCCTCTCCGTTCGGATAAATGTGAGCTTTGGATCGTTACAAGGGTATTCTTCGGGCGTGCCCGTACGAGTTTCTTCAGGTCAATACCAGTGGTTTCTTGAATACAATTATTAATGCCGTCATTAAGAGCATTTACCAGTTTTTAATAGTACCGATTGGCAATGATTATCAATCATTCCATCTCGACTATCTTCCATGGATGTAACCTTTTCATTTTTTTCTCCAAGTATTCATTCATTTCTTTCATCTCACCAACACTATCGACCTAGTCACGGTCGTTTCAGAGATAAGACTCGATGTACCGGTTCCTGAACTGTCGGTTTATTTGATATTTTATTCTGGTTATAACGAGTATTCCCTGATTATGCACTGAAATCTCCCCAACTTCATTCAGGAATCATCCACTAAGAGGGTACAAGCAAATAAGTGTTCCCATCTGATCTCGAAAATGAATTCATAGTGTACAGAATAGTAATGTCGATTCCTTTTTATACGGAATATATCAAATTTTTATCAATATTTTATACAAATCTATAGAAATTTGATACTTTTTCTATAGAAAAGAATCGATTCTGTTAAGGAATCGACATCACTAGTACAGAACCAAAATTATAATTCCTTAAACCTTTGGACTGTTGTATGAGTTCGGTTTCAACTAATTTCAAGAGTATCAATATTTTTATACATAAAGAAAAATTAATATGAAAATATAGTACATTGTTCACCAACGGGGAATATTGAGCAATCACATCAGTCAACATTGCTCACGTCTCCCGCAGTGAACATCCTATTTTTTCACACACTTGCCCGGGAAGGGATAATATTTACTTCGCATAAATTGAATCGTAATTAATTCCACATAAATCATATTCGATTTGTCTCAAAATTTATATAACATTGACTCTAATTCAGGCCAGGTACACAAGTCCCGATGTAACGACGATACTCTTTTCATTTTTAAGTGGTAGGGAATTATTTCCTCCCGTTTACAGTGGCAGGAAATGTAGATCTGCATTCCTATTGGTCCAATTGTATACCCGTCCAGAATTGAGTACTTTCTTTCCCAAAAACAGGTCAGAAATCTTGTACTTTTCGTGCAAGTAAGTGAAAAAGAGTATGTAAGTGAAATATCTTCTCTGATCGAGAGAAATTGTTCCTCTCATTTTCAGATTACTTTTTTTTGGGAGTATTGTTTTCTGTTTTGTTCAGTTGAAGTGAAGAAGATTCGACCAGATGAAACTACTTGAAACTCAATTCATGAGGAAGTCTGAAATTTTCAGGGATGAATATTCGAAATTTTTGCTTACTACAGACTTTGATAAACTTCCAAATATTCTGTCGACATATTCTAGATATCTCATGCAGCATCGGAAGCATAATTCAATCACAATTCTTTCTAGAAGAAGAATCATTGTTGAATAGGCTTGCTCAAGTTGCATAAAACATTTTCCAAAAATGTTTTGGAACTGCATAACCTTGGAAGTTGTGTCAGTTCATAATAACTGACAAAAAGGACTTGACGTCACTGTAATTGAAGTTTCATGAATATCAAATGTAGTTTTGTCTCATAGCAATCGATCTTCAACATCATCACGTTACTGTAGATGAAATCTCAAAATTTCCTCTTGTATGATCATAGAACTATATTCCGTAAGTTCACACTGCACCTCTGTGATTTTGATATAAATCTGATAAATCAATTCAAACTAAGCAGGGATAATTTCGTACATTCGACAAAACTTTATAAGAAGTTTGGATGAATTTATCGGTTCAGTTGCAACTAAGAGGTCGTATGTGAATTGAATTTAATAGTGACAATATTGCTACATGATGTGAAATGATACATGCGAGGAATATGTTATTTAGAATATTCCATTTTCCATGAGATTATGCATTTTTCACACGCCGAACATATGTTTTACATGTTATGTGTTTTACGGGTGAGGTTCAACAGAATTGACCAATGGTGCGTAGACTGCGGAAATTTATGCAAATATAGATTCTTCATGTTACATATCTCTCGCATATTAGACATTAATTAAATGAAATATTACGTTACATACTCGTTTCTCAAATGGAAAGATGCCAGATATTGTCTCTCATCTTCTACGCAGAATCTGTAGGCAATATTCCAGGCAACATGCTCTCACGAAGCGACGCACATGGATAAGGATTTGCGCGAATATGCTTGTACGCTCACGAAGCGACGCATATGGATAAGTTTCTGCACGCAAATTGCACGCAAACCTAGGGGGGCGCTTCAAAATGTTATCTGGAATGTAACATGAAAAATCTATATTTGCACAAACTTCCGCAGTCTAATCATGTGTTCCCATTAAAAAGACCAACCAGTGAAAAAAATAGAAATTTCAAAGAGTAGACACCCCGCTTACGCGAACGTCCATCATATTTTTATCAAGAACGTTTAGATTTGGAGAGTACTTGAATTGTCAGCGTGGTTTCGGCTTTTAGGATTGAGTGATAAAAATGTTAAACGCGAATAATGAAACGGGCCTGCGTCTTGAAATTTGATCTGTATATAATTTGTCTTCAACGTTATTACAAGAGAGTAAGTCATTGAAGTGAACTTGATCATACGCGGTAAGTAATAATTTACATGTAACAACGATATCCCGATGACGGTGGCAGTGGCGGATGTAGGAGTCCTGAGAATCTTAACTCGTTTCCTGATCATCGAGTTCGATCGTAACAGGGTAGCCTATGGCGATACGAAAATTGTTCGGTAGGCTACCCTTATCGCCTTATTAAAGGATGCGCCCTGTGCTCTATATACTTTATCGAATGACCATTCTCCCTCTCCTCGTTGGTATTTTCTCTTATCGTGACGCCATATCGATGCTCTCACGTGAAATTTTATAGCCTTTCAAATGGCTCACCCCGGCATACACCATTATTATTTAACGCCAAGTAATAAAGTTGTACCACCAATTAGCGTAATTCCCGTGTACGTTGTGCATGAGTTGCGTTTCGCAACGCTCGTAGCCGCTAGGCGTATCGCAGGGAACTTGCTCACGACACACGCATTGTGTATATACGTATATATATCGTCGTCACATTCTGCCAAAGAACTACAGTCTAACACGAAGATATGGCAACAATGTATATATATTTCATTTTTCTTCTCTAGGAGTTTGATGCTTGTTAAAGCGCATCTGTTCTCTCTTCATTTCATGCATGGTCGATGTTGATTTAATCGACGGGGCAACTAAAAACATAGATCTTCAAAGTCTCTCAAAATTGGTTATAAATACCTACACCGACGTGGTCTGATTAAATTCTCCTTTAGATTGAGAATTATTCTTAATCGTCGAATGAAAGGATGAAACTTTGAGTGAACTGACGACGGAAGTATTCAAAAATTTATCGCGCGTAGTAAAAATCATCAAGAATTTGGATTTTTCTGAAAGTTTATATGATACGTAAACTTGAAAAGTAAAATGCGTTTGAAAATTTCGTCACTTCTTCGAGTCATACAGCATAGAATATTCTTGAAAGATTCTGACAGCATGCAATAACGAAACGTACTCGGAATATTTTCAATGATATACGATAAGATGTAAAGTATGGACGTTCATAATAGGATGTATGAAACAGTCTTATCGAAATATTCTAATCATGCTGCCAGATAATAGCCATAAAATATACATAGAATGTCCTTGTGATACATGAATACCTGATATATCTCTCAACAATCACCAAAGATTTGGAACAAATGACACTGTTTGTCGGAAAAACTTTTCGACATTTTGTAAAATTTTGTCATGAAAATAAATATAATTTCAATCTTATTTACCAAAACCCTTATTGTCATTATATGGCAATAAACAAAGAGGAATCAGATTCAACATCAAGGTTTTTCTCCTTCTTGTTCTTCTTCTCCTTCGTTCTCTTCTCCTTTTCCTTCTGCCATACATTTCTTTCCCTTTAAAGGGCAGCGCCAAGTTCATCCACGAGGAAAGTAAGAAGAAAAGGACTACACCATCGGCTTTCGTCCAAATAGAATTTCAATTGATCTTGTTCCGGTGGTGTCAGGCAATTCATCTTGTTCCTTCCGCAACGTCTGGAGACGCGTCTAACTGGGAGACCGGAGGAGGTTTCCGCGTCTCCTGATGGTCGGGGCCCCGCGACTACGACTCGCTTCGCCGGTCATACGATTTCATCCGTCGCCGTCTGTATAAAAAAGGGGACAGCTGTCCAGCCGACCGCCAAACTACCCATTAATTACATTTCTGGACCTCCTTGCACTTACTCCTGGTGTTTATTCTTTCCTTTTCTTTCCTTGCGTTAGCTTTTTACCTTCTTTCGACCGATGTAATAACCATATTGATAAATGAAAATTATTCTATCAAATTACAACATCATGTCTATCCGTATGGTATATGTTTTTCATCTGTTTTACAAGATCGTATTTTCCCTATTTTTGATTATTAATAGAATTATTATGATTGTCTGAGGACTTCTTCAGAGAGCGGCAACTGGTCACGTTTTTTCGTGTTTCTCCCTTACCATATACGATAGAAATAAAAGGATATGCTGCATCATATGTGAGCGGTGAGATAATAAATGACTCTGCCGCTTGTAGTCTAATTACTTTTGCGTATAAGCCGTATAAAAATATTCAGATGACAGTTCTGATAAGTAGGTTTTTTGCAATGCACTTCGAAGTCCGCTAATTCCGGAAATCCGGAGATCTCAAGAATAAACATAAGTACACCTTTAGAAATAGCAGGACAAAAGAATATCGGTATTCTGCATGAAATTAAAGAAGAAAAAACAATACAGAATATTGATTCATGATTTATATGCGTTGCGCGTAGAGCATGGCATATATGATTCAAGATTGATGTATCAGTTGCATTTTTTTTCTTCAGTCAATAACCGATTACATTTATCTGTTGTGAGCACGACTATTTTAAACAAAGATTGTTCCAACTTCATCAGAAAATACGTACGTGGCATTTTTCATTCAATTATCCTCAAAGACTGTCTATCATTGGAGAATTTCATGACGAAAAGTATAAATTTTTTTCCACGATAAGAAATAGTAATAAGTATCCATTAGAAAGAAAAGGAATAAAGAAATCATGGACGTGCGTGAGTTTGACCAAAGATCATTTCAATCTCAAACGTTCAATTAATTCAAATAAATCCCGTGTAAAGTTCAAGTTGCGTAGTGTGATGATCGCGTTCAATGTATCATTAAGCGGTTATTGCGGATCACAGCAGGACTAGAAGGGCGTGTAGTTGTGCGCCGCTGTTCACATTGCACAAGCTCCTTTCTCTCTCTTTCTCTCTCTTTCTCCCCTAACTCCCTCCTGCATACTTACACATACAACCGAGAAATTCAGGTTTCTACGTATATGTGTAGAAAAGGGTACATATATTCGAACATACGTAGGTAAACTATCCTGGCTTCATTCACGTCAGATGTGAGGCGACCGCGTCATTTATCTGCGAGCCCAGTCCGACTAACGATGCATCGCCTGTTCGTTGGGCCGATGTATAGTTGCGGGTATGCGTGTGCGTAAATCTACATTTACGACGGCACAACTTTAGTCAAAGGCTTTTTGAGCGATGATATCGGCATAACATTGTCGAATTAACGTTCAAATACATTCATCAACTCAAATGATTGAATACTCTCATGAGACTTTGTGATCTAAAATGTGAAATTTATACAACCATGTAAGCGCATTGCAATCAAAAACCCATCATTTTTAGGCGTGAGATTCCAATATTCTAATAATTTCCATGATTGGATAGGTGAGTCGAAGCATGGCTCGTCTGACTCATTCAAAAATCCTATTGCTCGATTACTCGAAAAACATGCTCTGAATCTTTTGTCACGTGACGTGGCGTAAGCATATTCCACGCTCATCCCAACAGCATTGGAAAAGATTTCTCAAGAACTCCTGAAGAATGATTGATATGGATTCTATTATCTCTGATATAGAATATTTGAAAGGCCCTAATATGAGATATCTCAAATCTAATTGACTAGGAAAACTATTTTCCCGTCTTATAAATATCTTGTCGCTCCCTTGTATGAATTCGAGAAAGAAACAGAGATTGACTCAGGAGTGGGCAAAAATAGTTGACAGATTTTAAATGGTTTTTGTTTCTGAAAATTTGGTCAAAAATTAACAAACTTTCTACCCGATTCTTCCAGAACTGATATAAAATTGCCAACGTGATTATAACATTATTTTCAACACATTATAAACATTATGATTCTTTCCGTGTATATTTTGTGTATTACCTAAAAAACAACTAATTTCTATATAATCTATATATGGCTCGTACTTGCATGTATTCCCAATATCGCATACGTCTGCCTTATGTATTCTTTATGAAATTCATTTATACCCACACAGCACCCCCTGGTCCAGATGAATTCATCGTGGGATTCTCTAAGAGTCCCCGTTGTGACAGTTCAAGATGAATTCCTAATGCATGCTCGGTATTAATCCAGACATATAGGTAAAATGTAGAATTCATTTTGAATTCTTTGGCAACTGGCATGATGGGAGTTCATGTGGAACATGCTTATGCTGTGTGGGTGGTGAACTGCCCATTGATGGTAAGAATATTATATATTTGATACAGCATCAAGGACATGTTTGCAAAAATTAGGCATATATCAACTCTGTAAGGAGCATCTGTATGAACTTGTATAAGGATTTCGTAGAGCTCATATTTGATTATATAAGTTTATATATATTTTATACAGGTTTATTATATAAGGAATATGCAGGAGTCATACATATGTGGATCACCAAAAGTGAGAAACAAAAAAATATATGAATGGTAGTGAAACATAGAAGATAATATACAATATTTATCAGGGAGCTCAAGTGAAATTCAAACGCTTCGTTGCGTGAAATGAGACTCATTTCAAAGATCGACATATGGGTGTCCCTTATTCCGTTTTTCTTCCCTTCTGTCCTCCTCTTTCATTGTGGGGATTTTGGAAAATGGGGTGGCGTATACAGCCATTTGGGAAAATTCGAAATATGTGGATCAAACGGAAGGTCTTCCAGCTTCTATTATATTTAGACTGATTTATACTTTGTTTGCAGCGCACGATAATGCGGTTAACTGCATTTTGTATCTAAATATACACGTATCCACATTCTGTTGACACCTATCCATTAATCAACATATGACGTGAGATTATTGAATCTCTGCTCACCGCTCTTTAGATTCAGTTAAACAAGATCGAAAGGGTAGAATGGTTAAAGCAAAATTTTCAACAATATCAATCTTACGCGGGAAGAAAAAATACTAATGAGTTTTTCAAGTCAAGTACTCGAAATTTATCAAGTATTCAATGATTCTCCAAGTGTTGGATACATTTCCGAAAATGTTGATGATGTCTGACCTCTCAAGTTTGTAGAGATTCTGAAAAAATTGACGAAATGCTCGAAAAATTCGAGCACTCGCACACACCTACTAACGAGTATAAAGAATCTTATCTTGGGTACTATCTTTGAATGATGGGGACTGCTACTTGATATGAGTCGATGTAATTTCACTACACAATGTCCTTTCCTTTTTTTCCATTGTCATTTCCATGCAACTTGACAATCTGATAGTAGCAAAGTAGATATTGAATACCGCCATAAGCAGGCGTTTCTGGGCGGAGCAAGAAAAGTGCTAAGTAATTGTTTGAGGGTCGGACAATCTTTAGCTGACTTTCCACCGATTATTAGAGTCCATCCTCGTTTTTATTCGTCACTTCAACTAAACAGGACGTATTGAAGACTGTTTACAATCCATACAAGTGAAGATTAGGGAGGGGTTATTTAAATGGATCAATACAAAAGGACAGTACAATGGTCTTCAAAGCATTTTCATGTATTTATGACACTTTTGAAATCCGAGTAGCTATCCCTTATGTACAGGCAAAGAGATTAAGATTGAAGGTGTAAATATTGATACAAATCAACCATTGCACCATTCAAACCTTAAAGTGTTACTTTGCATCGCATGCCGTGAACACTGAAGATGTTATTCATCTTCAATTATACAGAAAATTATTTCCACATGGATCGAAATCATATTTTCTCCATAGATGTTTTCTTATTTGATCGAAGGATTGGGAGGAAAATTACTCAATTAATAATAGTGATAATATTTATCATCAGCAGCAGCATTATAATGATGTTAATAATCATAATAATAATTATGAAAAGATTTTATTTCCTGTTTTTCTCCCATTCTGATGAAAGATGGGCCACGCCGAATGGACTGAGATTCGAATGAGTCGCAATGATTAGAAAACATAGTGGTACACCAAAGCTATTGAAACGTCGTGACGTCCATGGACCATCGTCGTATCAATGCGGTGAAGATTGACAGGCAAGGCTATGATAAATGATGTTCCTGGTACCCCCAACCCGCGATTCTCTATCCCCCATCTCTCTTGCACTGCCAATCTTACGTGCCAGTATGGATTCACCCCTGCTGAGTTGAGTTCTTACGCAGAGGGTGTTTGCTCGTGAGGAAGAAGAGGAAAAAGGTTGAGGAGAAGATATCCACGATGAGTGAAGTAAACATGATACACAAACGAAATTCAGAATCGATATCTTCACACGCAAATTCAAAGAGGATCAGACTGTATTTTCAAATGCTCTTTGAAGTAGAAAAATTTGCTTATATTGCTTTTGCAAAGTTTTTCTCTTCTCCGTAAATTTATTCTTAACGAGGCAAGGGAATTCGGGTTAGATATATCAGTTCGAGTATTATACAACCAACTTCTTATAAGATGCAACCAAATTTTGGAAACTTTCGGACCATGGACGTGTGTTTACCATAGAATACATACCATTAGCCAAATACGGTTGTCTGAAGAAAGAAAGAGAGATTGGAAGTTGATTATCTTCCTATGCGGTAGAAGAGCCTGTCAGGCCTCGACACACGCGAGACTCTCATTAACATTAAGTGCTATGAAAGAACACCTCAACTCATTTAAAGCCTTGAATTTCTATACTTCTTGTAAAACAAACCGTGTTACGTGTGATTGTCCCTGGTCAAACTGAAAACGAGAAAAAAAAACCATACCAATTTGAATGTTTGTTGAATGTAAATAAAAGAAGACAGCGTTGGAAAAGTTTTCATTCATTTCTTAGAATACAGTTTTCACAGTATTCGATTCATCGTGGTACCTTGAGGAATCGCGATAGGAATTATTTCAAAAACTCAATCATTCAATTCAATTTAAAAAACCTTGTTTTAAAAAACAATGAAATGATCTCTAAAAAAATGATCTATTTGACCGAATGAATTGAAGTCAGTTGTGAAAATTAGTTCCGAGTAATAAAAAAATAGAAACCGATAATAAAAGCTTGATAAAAATTTATATCGACGATATATCTATTTGTTATAAATATATTATCATCCCTTTTTAAGCCTCCGGAAGGATGATACTTTTCTTAATTTTATCCTCAGTTACCGCCAAACTCTTTAACATAATAATTATTGAAGAAGAAATCCAATTAGGCCAACTAAAATCTTCTGACGTGTTTATTTGTCTCGCATAACATTGGACGAGAGAAAGTTTTACGACTCATTGTCGGCCAACAGTTACAAAGTATAGTATCCAATTTTCGTAACTTGACGAATTACTTATCGGAAAAATCAGCGAAGACATCTTCCTTTACCTGCAAGCATATAAAAACACAAAGGCGCACAACGAGTGCCCATAATTTTGTTTATAGACGACGTTACGGTAAGACCGTAAATAAAAACATTTCAAAGAAAATACTTGGTCCCAAGACGACCAGGAATAAGAGTACAGAAGAGACATAGAAAAAAGAAGATGGAACGCGTGGAGGCGCGTGTCCCAAACTGCTCAATTGTTACAGTCTAAATGTACTATCTACGAAGGAACTCGTAAAATTATAAGTCGGTGTACTTTGACTGCAATACCTCGTCCGGAATTCTTCATTCAGGTAGTTCTGTTTTATTACCACATTACTATTTCATTCGGTTTCCTCAAAGCACATTTTTTCCGCTTCTTATATTTCATGCGTATTCTGAAAATTAATATCAGCGCTGTAAATCTCGTGTCGTACTCGGATAAATTTTTGGAACTCCTGATCGCTTATCTTGAAAATATTATGACAAATAAAGACTAAGCGTGTAATTGTACGTGTAAACATAACCATAAGGGTTAGGGTGAACATAGCCTTGTGATTTTGTAACTCTCCAAGTCGAAATTCGAAACCTCTTTTCCCCCTAAATATGGAAGATTAGGGAATTTCTGACACTTTGAAGAGCAAAAGAGGACCCGGATAGCAATTTAACCTTGCTGCAATGTTGTCAGGCAAGCTTGTGACAAGGTTTCCTAGTTGACACATGACAAGGGTGCAAGCTTACAAAACCCCTGCAACAGAGTTGTAACAACCTTACACTGACAACGTTGTCAATAAAAAGACAAAAGCAATCGAATGACTAGTCTGACAAGCTTATGACAAGCTTACATGTTATCTGGGGAAGATATAGCTCCTCTTTTTCTCCTCAAAATAGCAGAAATTGTCTGATTTTCCATACCCAAGTAGAAATGTTCTAGTTATTGACGAGTTTGGTAACGCTTAACTAGCCAGATACTAGACACTGGCAAGTGCCTCACCAGAAACCTACGAGGCACTTGCAAGCGTCTAGTTTTTGGCTAGTTAACCGTTACAAAACTTGTCAATCACTAGAGCGTTTCTACTAGGGTATGTGTAAGGGAAAAGGAGTTTTGCATTCTGACTTGGGTCTGCGTATGTTCATGTTTTTACACCGATGTTTGATGCGTCTTTGGGTGCTATACAAATTTTTAATATCGCACAATCAGACAAATTTATACTCTGAATTTCACGTGCCAGATTTGTAAGTTTCTTTCATATACATTTGTACAGTGAGTTTTGAACATCTGAATGTCGATCAATGTGCAATTGTGCAGTAAAGTTGGATTCATACATGACTATTGAATTTAATGTATAGATATTTGGGGATGGTTATGAAATTTACAAACATTCCTAACAGTGAATGTTCTGTGGAGAGAAGATAAATAAATATTTTCCCAATTTATACCACAGTTTATGGGGATTTTCTCTGATTTGGCGAGACTTAGTAATGACGATGTCAATCCAAAAGATGAAGTCGATAGATGAAAGATACATATATAAATATATATGTCAGTCGCTCTTCTCACGTTCCATGTACTAGAAACTCGTATCTTCCCACAAAACTTTCGCCCTTCGCTGGATTATTATTTATTATCGTTCTGGAGTCATAGTGGGATCCATTTCATACGTTGCACATGCACGTCTGCGTTCAATTGGCATTTTTCTCAGTTTCTTGTTGCATCGTACGTGTATATGTATAAGTTTCGAGCGCGCGTGTCAATTTCGATCGAAGAGAAAAAGAAACGGGGCCCCCGAAGTTCGGTCACCATACGTCGAAACATCATCAATCACTTCCATCTTTTTTCTTCTTCTCTCTGTTTCTCTCCCTTTATCGGAGATTTACTATTTATAGTTTGTCCGCAAAACCGTCTATTATCTACTCATTCCCTAGAAATAATTATTTTGATGGAAGCGGAAAACAGAGACATAGTTCGAAGACATTGTTCCCAACTGCCGCATCTTAGATTGATACGTCTCAATCCGTCCAAAGCCTGATAGAGAAAGAAAAGTAGGAAGAAAGAGACTAAACTTCTCCAGATTTTGGTTTTCTTTTGATTCTTTCCTTCTTCTTTTACTTTATCGTTGTCTAGATGTGTTGAAAAGAAAGTGGGATTAATGAAAATACTATGGAATACCGCAAGGAGGAGTCGTGCTAAATGCAATCCTCTACTCTCAATGTGTATGTGGAGATATATATACAACTACACAAAATGAAAAGGAGAGAGGGTTTCGCAAGATTGATTAATCGTCTTTGGCTACAATTCTTGAGAAAAAGAGAGATGTCACGCACAAGACTGCCTCTGTCTACATTTTCCGTGCATTTTGTTAACCTCACTCTTATTTATCCGTCCGAAAATTCATTTAGTTCTTTCAAGTTGAGTATTGGATTACTTTGGATTTTGAATTTTCAGAATAACATTTCCATGGAACTCATAACGCGAAATTCGTTTAGATAAGAAAGTTGTAGAGCATAGCCCTCGTTGAAAAAGCCCATTGCGAATCTTACCGAATCTCAATGAATCTGAAAACACTGGGTGAAACCAATTTGAGAATTTCGAATTAGATTTGGTTGAATTCAATGAGCTATTTTGATAAGAAACTTATCCTATTAAGATTATGTTCTCTCAAAATGTTTTGTAACCTGAACAATGGGAGGAAAATGTCCACGAAAATCTCTGCAAATTTTTCTGATTGTCCCTGAATAAATCTAATCCTCGCTAAAATCGCTGAGAATCTTTGTGAAAAATCGGTGAAAATCTGTAAAACTCTGAATAATCCTCGCTGATACGACATACAATTCAAAAATTTTTCTGAATAATTATGAACACGTCGGAAATTTACTGAAAAACTCTTATTCACTGAAAATTTTTGGAGATTTCAGAGATTTTCAAAGTTTTCCTTTTTCAATTCCTTTTTGAATAAGATGTGATTTGATTTGAGAGGATTTAACGGATTCCATTGAGCATAATGAAACATGGTAATGTACGTAGTGTGAGAGATTTTCGTAGGCATAACGGCCCTCATATTTTTCAATTGGATTTTCGAAACCTGAATTAATTCGAAGAATCATACAACAATTTGATACTTTTATTAAATTGTATCAATTAGCATTACCCAAAATAGCGTGTCCTTTAGTTAAAGTCCGTCTCCGCAAGATCCATAGACAGGAGTTTGAGAACGGAACGTTGCATAATTGGACAAAAAAACATCTTGCGCAGCCTTCCAATTTCACGTGTGTATGAAGAATTGTAATCCTGATAATGAATGAATCCTAACTGCATTTTTAAACATTTTCGATTGAACTATCGATTAAAGTTTACATGATTGACTATAAGATATGATACTTGTTGATAACCAGAAAAAATATACTACTTTTTTTTATTTTGCTTGCTAAACCAGAAATAGGGAGGTTTATAAAATGGATTTTCACATGAAAATACGGGAGATTAAGCATAAATAACTGAATTTTACCATACACTTCATAAAATTTGAGGTTCAGCGTTTAAAATTTCAATCCTGCCTATTACTTTTCCTACCAAATTCATGATATTCCGTATTCTTATGTAAAAGTTAATTTTAAAAACCTTTCTGTTTCTAGTTCACTGAGAAAAATAACCAAAATTCTTATATTTTCGAGCGACATTTTTCTCCATGTATATATCATACCTCCTAATCACACTTGCAATTTTCATGATACGAAATCTGTGAACCTATATAAAAATTTCCAGTGAACAAGCAGTGATTTTGATTATCGATCAACGTGATCTAATTTTCATAAGTTAAAGTAAGAAGAAATTTCTGAATTCGGGAGAAAAAGGAGAAAAGTAATCCAACTTCAATCAACTCGTACAAATTTTCTTCGTTTTCTAGAATTTCTTTGACCTCGTGATCGTTATGTCGTAGACCTACAAAGGAGAGATCGAACGGAGGCTACGCACATGGCAACCTCGTCATTGTACCACATATTCGAGGGGGTTGGTAGGGAATAGAGAAGTTAGGGGGTCGAATCCAATATGGGTTTAGTGTCAATAGCGTTAATAGTGGGAGGGGACTCGCGCGGAATACATGCACATCCATTTATACACGTACACGTATATACATACTCAGTATCTATCCAATCGAATGTATAACTCGGGGGTGGCTTTGGAATAGTGGATCAAAGAGCAGCTGATAGAGGCAACCCCCGCGGTATAAGTTGTACTTTCGATACTACCTCCAGGTTTCGGTGCTCCGATATATTCGGGGTGGTGCTCTGTACAATGTCGAACACAGGGGTAACGAAGACCCCTCTCCACCTCCACTCGTTCTCCATCTCTCTCTCTCCCTCTCTCTCTTTTGCTGTCTCCCTTTCTTTGCCTTGTCGGCGTACACGGTAATAAACCGGTGAAAGTTTCGGGGGTCCTTTTTGGCACGCGCTTAAAGTTCTATGGACCCCAACCAAGGCGGCAGGACGACGGACAACGACCAACTCACCCCACATAGCTACGAAATCGTCATAGAGGAGACAGACAGACGGATCATTTCATTGTAAGTCGCCTCGGTGACCGGCTCGTTCTTTCACCGAAGATTTCATCTCTGCATAGTTCTTTTGATGAAGAAAAAAAGAAAGAACACGGAAATCAAATAACGTCAAACGTCCGAAGGATAATCATTACGTCGAGATTATGAAGTGATTAGTGTTTCATATACATACTTCCGTGAGAGTGAATTAGTGTACTATATAAGTGGATTCTGTTGTGAAGAAGAGAGGGAGAAGGGGAAAAGAAGAAGAATAATGACGAGTTCCGCGTTCTTCGCCACCAGCGAAGTGCCGGATTATTGGCCCTATCATTCCGTTAACGATTTAATCAATCCTTATTCCGATAACGGGTATCATAATGTTCCTTACATTGGAGAACAGCCTCATAATAATCATCAACAGAGTGTACCAGATTACGACTCAACAAAATCTACCGTAGAGCAAAATCACCCAACTCCTCCGACCACGAGCCTTCTCGAAACCCTGTTGCGTCATGGAAAAAGAGCGGTACCCAACGACTATGTTAATTCATCGAGTGGAAAATCAAATATTCTACCCTCGAACCAAGGCATATCGAACGTAACCTGTCAGACTCCACCTTATACACCCCCCACTACCACATCTTCCGAAAGAAATTCTCCGGTAAATAATTTTCATAGGGATCATCAGCAGGAACATTTCGTTCGCCAAGAATCCTCTTACGATCCATCGTCTTATCGGACAGGACGTCTCGCGCAAGCGCAGACGAAACACCGCACAGGCATGCAGATGGATGGCATCGCGACACCGTCTCTACAATTAAACGATTATGAAACTTCAAGATCGGGATATGCACCCTACGCCGTTATTAACAACAACAATAACAACAACAACAATAACAATGATGGTGATAATAAGAGCAGAGATGACCTTGAGAAGACAAATCTTCACGAAGTTTCGGAGTATGGAGAGGAACAACGAAGAATTGATTATCCGTGGATGAAGTCGAATTACTCCAACGGTTAGTGCTCCGTTATGTTTTCTCATCTTTTCATCCAATATCAAGATCTACACATTTCGCAGAGGAAGCATGTAAAAATGCAAAAAGTCACTTGAATCAAGTTTTCTTAATCTCACAGGGGAATCTTGCAGGGGGGAACGGAATTCGTTCTATAACAAATGCAATGGATAAGAATTAACATGGCTTGTAGAAAGCAAATATCCTCATCTTTATTTAAACAAGATATTCACAATTTTTTCATATATTTCTTGCCTCCATCCTGGAAAGTGAGCCACCGTTGGGAAACTTTGTCTCTGTGTTACGCTACATGAATTTTAGATGGATGAGTGAGATTGGTGGATAATGCGAGGTAAAAGCGATGCGGGGGCACAGAAAAATTCCGAACTTCCCAGACAGCACAACGTGCCACTGGAACATTTATGGAAGGTTTATAGAACGTAGGAGAGGTTTTCTAAACGTTCAGAAAACGTCCCAGAGACACATTGTGCTGTTAGGGTTACTATTGGCCGTGGATATTTCTCTGTTGTCTTTGCATAGCTGTATTTTATCTGCTGATTTCGCTCATCCCCCTACTACGACAAATCTAAATGATCCGTCTTGAACTTTTTGTCTGAAGTTTTTTTTTCATTAGATGAATTGACGATCTGAAATCATTATTTGTAAATAATTGCCTTATCCAAACACCAGATTTTACTGAATAGTATATTTTATGCGATATATCGTGAAATATATAACTTTTCAAAAAATGAATCAATTGACATGGGTGAGTTTACTATCCAGTTCTGGTATGACGATCTATGAGTGTGACATTACGTTGCAATTTCATTACATTCAACATTCCCATAACAAAAATGTTGATATGTTAGGTAAATATTTCTCCTCTAGGGAGACGTTGGAACACTCGTGAATATTTACAGAATTTTCACTAGGGTTGGTGTATTGATTGTAATGATTGCTCACCACTCTGAGTAGAAAGTTTATCTCATATGTTTCAACCTTATAAATATTTTCGGACCCCTTGAAAAAACTTAAAGCCATGGTATAATGTTAAATAGAATATTTTTGAAATTTTTCCAACTGATTTTTTAATATTTCATTATATACATGGAAATCAGTAGGAAATTCAATAACCCATGGTTGTTGATAATACTTCGATGTTTGATAATTAGAATAAGAAGAATTTGAACTTTTCCCTACTAAATTTCCTTACTCAAAATGATATTAAGTTTGAAATTTTTTGTTATGTTACAGCGGACGTCAACAACGGTGGCCAAAAACGGACCAGACAAACTTATACTCGTTATCAGACTTTGGAACTAGAGAAAGAATTTCATTCCAATCGATATCTAACTAGAAGGAGACGAATCGAAATCGCCCAAACTTTATGTTTGACGGAACGTCAAATTAAAATTTGGTTCCAGAATCGACGAATGAAGGCGAAAAAAGATTGTAAAATAGGTTTCAATCAATTGCTGCCGCACGAAGAAAATATATCTCTATCGAAAAACAGGAGTTCGTCACCGATCGATTCTATTACAACTGCATCGCCATGCAATAGTATTTCAAGTTCTATCATGTTTAACCATACTACCTCGGTTGCTTCTCAACATGGATCTATCATTCAAAATCAACAGCAGCAACAACAACTTCACGAAGCTTACCTCAGTTACCACAATCATCATCATAACCAACATCATCATTATCATCATCAAGGGCTTTATGGTAGCTCAGATTATCTTCAAAGACACAATTACGGTTCAACATCGATGAACACCGTCACATAAACAATTTGATTGGAATTCAAATTCAAGTACAAAAAACAGATGCTAGTCAAAGCGAAGATGGAGATTCAAATGAGAAAGTAATTGATCACATTCCATACATGAATAATAATTTGCTAAGATCTTGATGTAGGTGATATAAGGGAAGGAACCAGGACGAACGGTACAGCCAACGACCACACCGAGGGATTGGACCTTCACGCCGAATTTTCAAAACTTGGAGAATACTTCTCGAGTAGCACACGGTTGAGATCGGGCCAGCTGACCCTGCAACCGCCATGATTTATGACCGAACGAACTAAACAGCCCGACCGAGCCAAGCATCCTGTGCATTCAGGTATAACCTATAAAGGTTCTCCTTCTCTCTTGTATCTTTGGCCCGTTCACGCTACATTTTGTCGAGACATCCTGTCGGTCTACTACTTGCATTGCACGCTTGCTCATTTCACGACTGTCACGAAGATCCTCCAGTCTTGCATACGTCATCCCAGAAAAATAATATTTTGACTCAAGGAAAAATGAAATTCATATTCGTTTTTTTGAATTATGACGATACGATTACCATCGAATTTTCATGATTTCTCTAAGGGTTATCTTCAACTTTTTTTATTCCTATATATCATGTGATACTTGAGCGGGAACAAAAACTGAGGCTCGGAAATGTATTCATTTTTTAATGAATCTGAGAAATTTTCATTGCTTCTTCCGTCAACTTGAAACGACAATTCTGAAAGAATAGCTCTCTATTGAGGAGTAACTCATATAAATGTTAAGAACTTTTTCTTACTCATCTGGAGGATGGTTACTGTGAAATAGCGATGAAAATCCTATGAATTTCGGAAGTCGAGTTAAATTGAAAATTGATGGTGAATTTTATACACAAGCACCGGAAATTTATTTCCCATTCAATGGTCAGAATTTTCCAGTTGTTGCATACAGGAAAATTTCGATTATTTCCTACAACGTACGCAAACCAAGCGAGGACTCATTGAGTTCTCATTGAGATTTCAATGCCCTCACATCGATTTTGAATAAGACCTTTATGAATTCAGGTTTTGAGCTTTCCAACTTTCAATAAAACCTATGTGTCGTGGCTTAATTTTGGTGGTTCTACATATTTTTGAACGTAAAATCTTTTTTTTTGAAATTTCCCGTTTCAGATCTACGAAAAACACAATGAAGATTTCTTAGATTCATTCAAAAATGTCTAAATTTTTGAGTCACGATGTTTTCTGTGTATATATTGCAAATTTTGAAGGGGAATCAATCACAAATATGTATTTTTGTTCACAAACTTGCACGGAAAGTACATATTTTCTGACATGTCCTAGGGTGGGGGGTGATGTTCTCAATTCCAGAAAAATATACAATTGGACAAATATGAATTCCCTCTCACTGTAGTCGGGAGAAAATATTCCCTACCATTTAAAAACCAAAAAAACAGTATCGTCGTCACATTGAGAGTTGTGTACCTGGATCGAGTTATAGTCAATGTCATACAAACTTCGAGACGAGTCAAATTCGATTTATATCAAATTAATCATAATTCAATCCATGTAAACGTAATTACATACATACAGTGAAGAATTTTGTGTATTTTTAACACACGTGTATGTCCCAGGAGGTCCACTTGTCATTTATGTTAAATATTAACACAAAAATGTTAAATTTACACTGAAAATTTGTGAATTTGAGAATTTGATACGTTGTTTTCAACACAAACTCTGAGTGGATCTCCTATGACACAAAATTTTTCGCTGTGCATCAGATATAGTGAATTTCATCACTTCCAGAGCAAGTGTGAGGGAAAATAGTATGTTCGCCTCAGGGAAAATGAGCAATCTCGACTCATGTGATTGCCGCCCGAGCCGAAAGCGAGGGGGAGCACAACGCACAATCGTCCGAAATTGCTCATTTTCCCTCCTTCGTCAACAATGTACTATTCTCTTCAAAACACATACGGATTTGCAGGATGATTCATAACGATGGGAAAAATGAAGTTTTATCAACCTTATTTCGTACTTTTTGAACTGATGCGATGATATTTCATGTTGGTGATTCAATTACCTCGAGGACAATCTCCAAAATTCATATTCAATGTCGAGTTGCACAAATGGTACTGAATCAGGACAAACGCGTTCGATTGGATACCGATAATGAGTTCGAAAATCATGTGTAAGCATATGCAGTGAAGAAATATTCTTACCCAGAGTACATTGTTCTCTCTTTTGTTTTGATAGTTCAATTCAGAAGACGGTACCACAAATCATTATGAAGGTTTTGTAATTTTCAGCAAATAGCTCAGTGAACGTATTTACTTTCAACATTTCAAACATCTTTTATATCCTGTGGAAACAAATATTTTACCTGCTGATTACAGTTTGTTCCCTTGCGAGATCTGATTTTTTGGAAGCTTCCCAAGTGTTATAAATATATATATATATATATATGTGGATAAACTATATCCTGAATGTATACCGGGTGTTTCATAATGCACTGAAAAAACTTCACAGGCGTTATTCTGCGATCAGAATGCAATAATATCCAGAATTGATAATTTTTTTGAGCCTTAGTTTTTGAGATATAAGTATTTCTAGATTTTTTTAAAAATCCAAATCATTCGAAAGCACTGAATGCTACATACTTGAGCCTGATAACATGGGCTGAGTGAGAGAAAGGCGGATCTCTGGAAAAAAATTCAAAGTATCTTATCATTTTCCAATGCTAAGGTACAGCGATTTGAAATTTTTTGGCTTTCAGCTAATCAGAATCCAGCCGCTTTAAATCATTACAGCTTCCAAACGAAGAATACCAGGATAGTCCAATTTTCTTCCACAGACACCCCGCTTTCCAACTTAGCGAATGGCGTTAGGCCGAATTATCCACTACAAAATGCTTTCGAGTGATTCAGATTTCAAAAAATCTAAAAATGCTCATTCTCCAAAACCAAGCCTCAAAAAAATTTTTTAATACGGGGAATCATTGCATTTTGACTGCAGAATGACGCATGTGGAGTTTTTTCTGCGAATTCTGAAACACCCGGTATAATTCTTATGAATTGCATACCACGTATATATAAACTTCATTGGATTGTATATAAATTATATATAATTTTAAAACAAATTGTATATCCAAGATATTTTAATTATATAAAATATATATATTTCTACTGCATAAGAGTATCGATAATTTTAAAAGGCATCCATACCGATTGAGAATAAAAAACGGCAGAGAATGAATCAAGCTTTCTTTCATCATCTACATTCATGCTAAATTTGAATCATCTGCCGATTTTTTCGTTGTGGTTTTTCATATACATATCATTATATTAATACGAGATATGTGTTACTTTCTGTAAATGTGCTGGCATTTATAAACGAATATAAACAATAGTGAAAACATCAATTTGGCAAGAAGTAACAAAAATATCAACTCCTCTATTTTTGTCAAAAGTTGATAGAATAAAAATGTTAATATTAAAAAAAAAAAACTAAGCCGAAATACTTTATATCCCCATTATATAGGCATAGAGGAAATCATTGGATAGGTTAGTAGTGAAAGGGGGTGAAAAATATAGGGTGGGGATTTCTTTTCCAGCTGCGCTTTCTTTTCGCGAAACAAAATGGCTGGAAAGTTCTCGTGGCGTGCACGTGGCATCTTTCTAAAGTCGTTTATTTTTAATATTTTTCACCATAAAAATTGTATAATTTTCTGTTAACGTTTACTTGTGCACGTGCGTTGATATTTCTACTCGTGAAAGTGCAGGATTCTTTGAATTTAATTCAAAAATTCAATTGAAGTTTTGTAAAAATTCCAGCAAAAGTGTTATTCATCAAAGTGTTGCAGAAAAATCAAGCAATAACCGGTACCCTTTGGATACAAATGGATCGTTCATTGTTTGATTGCAAAGTGAAAGTTGGTTCGGGAGTTCTTTTGGATCTGGTATACATTGTAAACTACCTGAGTGGTTTCTTCGCTCATAAATATGTTGAGCCTTATACCAACTATCGAATAATCAGTAGAAAATCATGGCAATATACGTACGAATCATTAAATATTTTTATATATAATTACATCTAATGTGTAAATAATGTATATAGAAATCTCATGTACTTGAAGGATAATTTATATAGTAATAGACAAAATCATCTATCGTACAAATCTGAAAGTGAAAGTTCGCTCAGTAGTATTTTAATTTTCCAACCAGATAATAATTACGGTTTGAAAATGGTGTTTAAGTTAATCTGTCTTCGCACGAGGCTTCTAGGTTAAGATATTATTCAAATATTATTCAAATGCTAAATGAGTAATTTACAATTGTTAATTTTCAATTTTACTCCTCATGTATATCTTTTCAAAGTTATTGATATTACTTTGACTATCGATACATATAATTTCTTGATTGAAATCCGTCATGCATAGTGGGGGGCGATTCTTAACCGAACCGATTTTTCAAAATGAAATATTTATTTGATTTTGATCAATCGATGTTTGTTTTTATAAAAATCTTCATGGACTAGATACATTTTTTCATAAGAAAATAATTGATTTCATTCAAAATTGTGTATTATGCACAGTGAAGAAAAAATCGGTAAATTTACCGAGAAATTGTTCCATAATTCAGGCAGCAATTAACCTGAAGGAGAACTCAAGAACATTACCGAAATTTTGGTGATTATACCGAAAAATGTGGAAAACGTGCCAATTTTTCGGGCATTCCACCGAAAAATTCGATAAATTTCCCAAAAATTTTCAAATTCTCGCCTACTATGATCGGGTTAATTGCTTCCCGACAAATTTCGGTGAATTTACCAATTTTGGGAAGGTAGGACAGTGCCAATATTATACCACTTAGGAACTTGCCTCCATTTCTTGGTGTAGAAAATTAAAATTCTCATGCACATGATACGTCCATGATGAGATTGGGAGAAAATAAGAAGTGTACTTGATGTTAAATTAATAAATAATTGAGAATGTTTTTCTAAATTGCACTTTGTTTACTCAAATTGTACCATGTACATTTAACACACCTGTATACGCCTTGAGATTATTTTGGGTTGCGGGGAATGTGTCCAATCAGACAATAGAACACTTTATTACTAAGATTCACCACGTATGAAGAAATATAAACTCAACGTTTTATCAACACTGGGAATTGACCAAAAATGAGACGAATTCACAGGATTTGGTGTAACGAATTGAGATACACACCAGCAACTCAAAACTCAGTGACGTGATTGGATTGGAGTTCAAGTTTATGTTCCACCCGCGTAGGGGATCGTGTGCGTTTCCATTCCACCGATACGTCAGTGGTGCAATTTGAGCGATGGTGCAAATTAGGCCCAGTTCTCCTACCAGCGTACCACTGAGTGAACATTTTCCCGGTGAGAATTCTCTGAATGAATTCATTAGAAAATCTGAAATTTTCATGAATTCGTATGGAAAATCCTTCCCGAAGAAATATTTACTCAGTCGGTGCACTGGTATCGCGAAGAGAAATTTTTCTAATGTTGATTATGAACAACGTAATCACGAGTATGCAAAATTATTCCAAAATTTCAATGTTCCTAATATGCGATAAGATAGTTTTTGTGTAATATATGATAATTTTGTAGTTTTGTATTGTTCTTATCAAAACTTACATCATAAAAAGTTGAATAACATATTTTAAGGTTTTTCGAACTTGTGTCTTAAAAACAATACTAGTCCAATTAAGTTAAATGTCATATTTTAATTTTTTACTGGAGTTCAGAAAAAATTAAACTAGAATTGAATATAGATGATTGTATTAATGCACAAACAGCAATCAAATTATGTACTTGTTTTTAATAAATTACGTTTTCACTATATATATATGTATATATATATATTATAATGTCTTAAAAATTAGAACCGCATTATTGATTCCCCCAGTGTGAATATATACATAATTAGAATATGATCATACACAGTATCATAGATTCAAATTGGGTATACTGGAGTATCCTCAAACCAGGGAAAAATTCATTCAGTTTGTTTCGATTTTCATGACATATCGATTGAAATTTGATAACAAACTTGTTCTTCATCGATCATACGGAAAATCGATTTCCAGTAAACGTGGGAAAAATTTACTCTGTATTTATGTGTAACTTGTGAATTTTGTGAAATTTGTACGATTTAATAGTAAATTTTCAGAAAAGTAAGGAAAAGTCCTTTCTCGTGTATGCGTTGATCATTTCACATAGATATGTGTGAAGTTTCCCATAGAAATTGTTTCAAGTGAATTTTATAACAAGAAGAAAAAGAAATCGATTTTTTCAAGATCGCTCACCACACTATCTCAGACCTCTCAAAAAACTTTGGAAAAATGATGTAAAAATACCCTCAAATAAAAATTCTCTACGATTTTGATATCACTTTTATGAATTTTGAGGTTTGCGTCAAGTCAAAAACCGAACAATGTTTATTTTTCGTTCCATAGAAATTGCTATCGATGAATATTCCCAGTTCTCATTGTATATGTAGTTACAAGAGTTCCTGAACCAAGAATGAATTTTTAACTCTGCGTGTGTACCCTGGGTCTTTTAAGGAACGTGACCCAGTGTACGCACCGTGTCTCGAAAAACAAGTGTACACACGCAGGGTTAATTCTCAATAATTTTTATTTCCAGTGAAACGTGTCGAACGCATTTGAATGTCTGAGCATACAATTTTAAAGAATTCCATTTTCATCATGTAATTTTATTGACAATGCGATGTATCCATACTTGCAGAAGGGAGAACAAGGTCATTCAGGGTCTAATTGAAAGAGAATACATTTTCTATACTTTCATTTGCTCAAAAATTCAATTTACCTATCTATCTCACTGGAATATAACATATCAGATAGGCAGAATATTTTCTAAAAATTGTATGTGAAATTCAAATTTCTCAACTCGAGATAAAAAAATATGCTCTGAAAAAAAAAGGAAATACTTTGTGCAGAAGAATCACTTTCTCAAATGTGTACGAGGGATAGGACTCGCGTCCGGGGCTCAGTCCTGCCCATCTTCGGTCAAGACTAGACCAAAATAGGGTCATCGCACACTCGCACATCGTAGGGGTATTATGAATTAATTGTTAATCGAGTAAAATTGAGGAATAATTTTAAAGAGCGTCCCTGGTAGAAATTTTTCTAGTAATTCTCAAGTTGTGACACCTACCCCAACAAAACACTAGAGACCCAATTAGGTTACTTCCGAGTTGCTATTTCAATTAGCATTTATAAGTAAGCTAATCGAGTCTAGAGTTTTTGGTTGGGGTAGGTGTAACAACTAGAGAATGACTACAGAAATTACTACTACGGGCGTCCAAAGAATACACGAAAATAACTCTTACAATCAAAATATCATATTCTAAAAATTAGAATCTACTTTATAAAATGCATATTCTCCCAACATTCGGAGGAACTCCCATATCAATTTTGAGAAGGATATCTCAATTCTATTGTATAATTTTTTTTCAATGTAGTCACGTACGCAAATAAAATTTATTGAAATTCAGGGAATTCCAATCGTGTCTCGTCTCATCAAACACCGTATAAATGAAAGAACGTATGGCGGATGAGGTGTATGGTTTTCGTGAAATGGTTGGAAACTCGATTCCGTACGGTTCAGGGTGGCAAAGGATCCGGAAGGCATCTGTAGGATTGAAAACATAGGTAAACCTACATTGCAAACCGTACCCCTCGAGTTGAACGAGAACAGCGGTGATGGCAACAGTAGTAAAAGCAAACTCTGAGTTTCAGAAGGGATGGAAGAGGACAGGGGGAGAGCAAAAGGAAGGGGGTTTGCACGAAGAGGGCCGAGGGTCGATATTGTACTTGACAGATAGTTTCCCATAGCTCGAGCAATCCATCATGGCCGGTACGCGGATACGTATTGGTTTTTCTGCAACGCGTCTTAGTCTCGAACCCTCGAATTGAATATTTCTTTTTTCACTTTCTTTATTTCTCTCCACCCCCTTTGCTCTCGCGAAAGGAATATGTGCATCGCTTCGTGCATAAAATTACGACGACATACATCCGAAAGATCATTTTAAATTGATTTGAGAGTTGAAATTGAAATTTTATTTTCATCGTCTCACTGTTACGAGAACACAAATATTGTAGCCTGATTTTTCGTACGATTCGTAGAATACAATCGAGCCGGTTTGAAGACTGTACGAAGAGAGAAAAGGGGAGAGTGGTGCATAAAGCATTCTACGAGACAGAGCACACTACAGATACACGTGTCCTAGCGGCGGCATTGCTTTGCGCCACGTGATTCATGGAGGTCTCGATACGTTTTTTACACCTGTAACGGCTTTATTAGAAATTCTAATGGGACCCGCGGCAAAGAGTGACGCGCACGCACGAACAACCATATATATATATATATATATATATATATATACGCGGAAAGGATTCAAGAGAATAGCAGAGAAACCATGAATCGGACAAAATGGTCCGATCGCACAGCTTCTTGCTCGTGTGCTCATCGATTCCATCAGAACTTGGATCACGTCAACATGTGCACGCGGTGACGTGATGACTTCGTTAACGCAGCTCAACGATCCTCGATTGATCATGGTTGTGTCTTCATTGGAAGGAAGCACAAGTTTTTCTTACGATTTCTCAAGACTTGTATACCGGGTGTTTCAGAATTCATGATTCCAGTTTCTGAGGTGTATTCAATAGTCAAGAGAAAACAACATTTTTATTTAGCAGAATGGAATTTGAGGAATAATTTTTTAGATATGAACGTTTTTATTATTTTTTTTTTTTTCAATTCCAAATGTCTGAAGAGCATTGTATACTACACTTGAGTATACTACAAGTTTGCATTCGTTACAGAACCGATTTTTAGGTATCATGATTTCATGGAAACAATTTCATTTGTTCATGTGTAAAGATTTTATTCTAATCATATACTTTTTATCCAGCTGAACAGAATTATACAGTTGCACATTCGATTTTCATTGTTATTGTCACACTGTTAGAATGATGGAAAATTTTTCCTTGTTTCAATGGTGGAATCCCTCGATGACATCGATCCTAGAGGAATTTTTTTTCATTCAAAATAGAAGATTGTTCACCCACTTCAAGAAACTATTCTCTCTCACGAGTACCGCATTTCTGAAAGAGCGAGGAAAACCTCCCCCGAATCATGGTTAAAAGTTCTTCATCTATGGAAGAATCCCAGCATATATACACGTTGGCGCAAAATCGGTCCGATACCGGGCCATGAGCGGGATGCGGTACATCGTACATGTACATTGCTGGCACTAGTTTTTGGAAGAGAATTTCACAGCGGTTTTTTAGAACAACTGAATACGTTTAAGGGTTATACCCAGTCAGGATTTTCAGAGAGTGGATTTTTTGATTGAATGGATTTTTATTGAAATTTCAAACAAAAACCTCAATCCTTAGAATATATGGTTTAATATACTTTTCATGTAAAAATTGAATATCCGCATTTTATAAAAAAAAAAAACGGTAAATTTACCAAGAAACTCTCAAGTATTGACCAGGTAATTATGTGGATGTGACGAATTAACTGTATATTTAGAGATTTTGACTCACCATGATTGGATTAATTTACATCCACTAGTTTTTTGGACAAATTTACCGCAAATTTTTTCATAGGGTACATTAAGGTGGTTCAAAAAACCGCCTTTTTTGTTTTCGATCTTCGTATGGAAATATGTCACTTTTTCATGTTTCAAAACCAGCTTGAAAAAACTTTTGCAGGAGTCGCTCAAGATTCTTCAAAATTTTGAAAACAGTCAAAATTCACTTTTTTTTCATTCTGCAATTTTTCTTCCTGTGCCCCTAAAATCTAGCCCCTAAAGAAAATAGTAACTTCCTGAAAGTTACAGCTCAAAATATTTATTCTCCACCCTAGAACACCTACAGAGGTCTGCCAGACCCCAGAAGGTTCTCTCTCAGCATTTGAGCTTCAGACTGTACAATCTAACGAACAGAAACCTCCATAATGAGTTCAAATCTATTCAGTTTCAAATGAGTTTCAGCCATTTGAAATTTTTTGTTTTTTCCCGTGCGTGTTCTAGGGTTGAAGGTCGCTCAGAACATTTTCTCATCGATTGCTTTTGGTGTTTTCGAGCGACCTTTAAGAAGTCATATCAACTTTCAATATGTACTATTACTTTCAATTAGCACCTTCATTGATGAGAAATTGATTACTTCAAAAGAATATAAATTTTCCTGATGAATGAATTAAAATAATTTCAAACATCAAATTGAAATAATTAATTGAAATTCAATTAGATTGATCAAAAAGATCAATTAGTTGATTTCATGAATTTTATAATTCTCAGATTTTCGTTCGAAAACATCAAAAGCAATTTGTTAAAAAATTTTCATCAATTCTGAGCTACCTTTAAAGATGAATATTTTGAGCTGTAACTTCACAAATTAGTCATTTTTTGGATACTAAATTTTATTTTTTTACCATACAACACAAAATGTCTCACCAATGTTTCGGAATATCGCTATGATATTACAGACAAATTTGAAATATTTTTGCAACATTTCGAGACATTCCTGGTACATTTTGTAGCAACTACACTGCTAGGAGAAATAGGATTTTATACGATTAAATTTTTTCCAGTGTACTAATTTATTTTTCTTCATTGAGAGGCAAAATATCCAAAAACAATGAAATCTACAATTCAATACTTGCCATAAAATATTGAATTAATCCAAGTAAATCTCTATAGAATATATTTAATCAACCAGGTATTTATAGAACCACTTCAATGATTATATGGATTTTGTCCATGGAAGTGGGAATTTAGTTAATATGATGATACTTGATTTGAATCGATCGAATTATTCCTTGTTCTCGGAAACTTTGTCCTCCAGTGTATTATGATTTATATCTGCAACAAAAATGGATTGTGCAAATCTTGTTCTACCAAATTTTGTCCTAGTTCCCACCAGGACCACATTAATAAGTTCACGAAGAAAAAAGGGTTGTTCAGTTTACTTGTTGACGAGTGGAAATATCGCCAACTTTAGGGTTACCAGAACTTACCCAGCTGAAAGATACCTAAGGTAAGATACCTAAGCTCAAAAGTATACCAAAAAATAGGACATTTCGGGGCTTTGAAACTCAGAAAATAGTTCAAATATGGTGCAGGAATGAAGTATAACATTTTAAAATAATCTTGCACTGAAGAAAATTATTTTTTTGAAATGTGATCAACAAAAGAATTCTGTTATCTCAACAGAATTTTTTTTTTGGATAATAACATGTATTTGTTGGAATAAAAACAAAGAATGTCATTATCCTAATGGAAGAGCTTTTTCGGCACAATAAAAATCTGTTTAAAACAACCAAAATTCCGTTGGAATAACAAAATTCTTTTGTCTATCACATTTCCACAAAATAATTTTTTTGAGTGTGTATCACAATAAAGTTATTGAAACGTTTCCATATATCTTGGAACCACACATAACATGCACAACTTATCACATATTATAAAAAAATAGTCAATATATCATATGCAATTAGGCTCGTATTTAAACATACAAGGAGATTACTGCACTGTTTGGCCTTTTTATATAGTTTCACGTTTCAACGTTTGAATCGAAAAACTAATTTGAATTGTACAGTGTCTTTCCTAAATTAATGATCAAATATAAGAATTAGACTTACTTCAATCATACGACTTTGGGGATTCTTTCTTGGGAGCGACTTTCGTTGCTGCGACTGTGAATGATGTACAAAGATCGATATGTAGATTTGATAATCCTACAAATTAATCGGCTAATAGGTTTTTTCGATTTCTAATGCAAGGCCGTACTGCAAGTTGCGGCAAAATCATGTGATTTGGGGATTACAGAAGATACATCAGAAATAAAGTCATTGGAAAGAGATTTTTACCACTCGGGTACACTTTTTTCAATATCGGAACGTAGATATAATCCATTCTATAAAAGATGACAAAAAAAGTACTGAAGAGTACAAGTCAAAAACCCTGTCAGACGTTTACCGCACATCCTGAAGAGAGTACATGTCCGGGTTTTCCCGGACGTATGGTAACCTTAGCCAACCCTCAAGATGTATTCCGAACTACCACAATCTTAGGTTATTTCACAGCGGTGAATATGAGATTCCGGGGAGAAATTTCTCTGATTGGTAACTGGGCCATCCAAATCGGCCAATTTTCATTCGTACCTGCAATATACATCAGCTAATATATATCTCAGTGTAATAAAACATCTTAAAAGTTTTTGAGTAAGTTAGTATCTACATCAGGGTGTCCGGTGGAAGTTGGGAAAAAATTGATCAAAATGGCATTCTCCGTATTCTTTTAATTTGGAATGAATAGATGAGGAAAACTGTTTGTTTCAATCCTCAATATTTTTATCATTCTGAAATATTGATGCAACATTGAATCGTGATTTCTGATATCACACTATTGCCACAATATCATATTACAATCCGTGAAGGACACGAATCAATGTCAATTAATCCACATTAACTCTCTAAATCCAAATCAGTGAAGAAGTACTTGAGAATCAGTGAAACCCACTGGCGAATCAGTGCTAAATCTGCCACTGGTTGAATCAGTGGCATACTGAGCACTGATTCACCAGTGAAATACACTGATTCTCAGTACTTTTCACTGATTCGAATTTTCAGAGAACATTTAAAAAAATAGTAATTATATGATCGGTGAAAGGGTAGGATTTGTGCACGTAAGAATCAAACACGTATCGATAGTACACGAAAAATAAAACCCAAAAGTATTTACACTAATAATTTTTGTTTCACACATAATATTTTATGCAATGATTATTTGTGCACGTTTAATTGATTGACATAGAAATTGCACAGGAAATATTTTACAAGCTTTAAAGATGCATATTGTTTATGCATGATCAGAAAATAAAATTAATCAGTGTATAATTATTGTACTCCTAATCTAATTCATAGTAATTATTCAATAAAACGAAAAAAATTTCCCACATGGATTTCATTAGGTGTATAATCATTATACTTAAGAACATGCGTTTTATGTGTTATTAGTCTCAAATGAAGTCCTGTTATGGCCCCACTAAATGAACCCTTTATGAATGCATGGTATTGCCTCATCAGGGCCTACACTGAACAATCTGTTCAGTTGTTGTGACTAAACAGTTAGTGAAATACTGTCGTAATGTCAAATGAAGGATTAAGTTGTCTCAACAAAATATCAGTTCCTTCAAGTGAAAATTTCTATTGAAACAAACAAAATTGATCCAGTTGGTGTAACTGGAAGTTTTTATGTTATGTTAATTTTTGTGAATTGCGGGTTTGCTTACCGGGTTTGAGATCATCCAAGAGAAACGAGATATTCTTCCCCCTGCCAAGTGACCTTTCTGAGTTAACACAGAACTCGTATGAACTGTTGGAGAGCGTTCTTCACACTCATTGAACATGAATAGTTTCAATAAGTTAAAATTCAATCATTATAAGCAATTTTCACGAGAAAATCAGGAATTGCAATAATTCTTGCTGTAAAAACGTACATTTTCAACTTTAATTCCTCGGAATCATCATGAGGAACAAAGGCAGGAGTCAACATTCAACATTTGTTATAAACAAATTTATCAACAAATTCTCAATTGAGAGGATTTTTGATGGGAAAAAAGAGGTTCGCTTTCGAATTATACAGAGATATGATTGAAGTCACAATCTGTCATGAAATTTTAGCAATATCCAACAATAATTATTGTTATTAACAATTTCATGAACAAATTGTCAATTGTAAAATTGTCGAAAGGAAGACAAATTTTACTTTGTTGTATTCACTTAGAATCATAGGTTGTGAAAATATTTCAGATGAAATCGATATCCATGATTGTTATAAACGATTTTGTGAACAAATTCTGAACTGAGGGAGTTTGTGATGGAAACCTCTACTGGAAAATGTTCTTCGAAAAATCTTATAAAATTGGAACATTGTTTGGACATTACTGGAAACCTCCAAGTATTTCTGCACTGAAAGAGGAACCGAAGGTGAAAATCAGCCTCAAGAAATTTTTGTAGTCCCAGAAGCCACATTTTCCATAAGCAGCTATGAAAATCGTTGTGATTGTTAAAATATAGCTACCATGAGTGAAAACTGTCCTTGGGCTGATTTCCACCTACATTTTTTCTTTTAGTGCAGAAATACTCAGAGCTTTCCAGTAATTTCCAAACGACGTTTTAATTTTCAAAGTTTTTCCAAAGAACATTTTCCAATATAGGTTTTCATCATCATAGGTTTTTCACTTCAAAAATTGTTTGTAAAATTGTTCATAACAATCAGGGATATCAATTTCATCCAAAATTCCTCCACGATCCATTCATGATGGTTATCAGTAAATACGATAAAATGAAATTTGTCTCTTATTCAGAAATTTCTCAATTGACAATTTGTTTATAAAATTGTTATTAACAATCATTTTTGCTGGTTTTTGCTAAAATGTCATTACAGCCTGTGACTCTCATGATATCTTTGTATAAATCGGAGGCAAAATCCTTTTTTTCCCATCAAAAAACCTCTCAGTTGAGAATTTTTTGAAAAAATTGTTCATAACAAATGTTGACTGTTAACTTTCTTGCCTTTGTTCCTCAACAAAAAACCTTTCTGATGATGATGATGATTCCAAGGAATTGAAGTTAAAAATATACGTTTTTACAGCAAGAATTATTGAATTTCTGATTTTCTCATGAAAATTGTTCATAATGATTGAATTTTAAATTATCAAAACTATTCATGTTCAATGAACATGCCTGCAATGATCTCGCTCAATACGGACTTCATCCCAACATTTTTCCAGAAGATACAAGTTCAAATACTTGAAGTTGAAGACTTTCCCAAACTATTTGTTCATTTATTGTCACAATGGAAAAAAAATTCAAAGATCGACGTCGACAAATCTCTCAAGAATTTAATCCTGAGTGTTTTCAAAAAAATTTATCCAAATCGGTTCAGAATTACGCCCTGTATAAGGCCGTGAATACTAAATTTTTGATTTCGAACACTGTGCCATGGTCAGCTTACTGAAGATAAGGTTCTAAAAAATCATGATATGCTATAGTGTCGTTCCAAACCCTTTTGGGGAGGGAGAATTGACAAAAAGAAATTGTATAAAAATTGTTAAAACAATTTTTATCAACAAGCATCCACTGCAAATCTGACTGTGCGCGATTCAATTCTACGGAAAACATCATCTAGAAATTACATATCAAATGTTGATAATCCGAGCTAGAATTGTTATAAAAATTCATAAATCAATCTTCGCAATCCAAGACTCAAGAATTCATGAATAGTCCGCTGCAGATACGATTCAAGGAATTCTAAGAGATTCTATGGTATCATTTTACAACCAATTTCCGTGAGACTTTCAAACGAAGAGGATTGTTTGAAGAAAGTTTTGCAAACAATTTCAACAAAAAATGTACCATGTATGCAAATTGTAACTCGCAGCGTGGTACACAGAGAGGAATGTAAAATGAAAATAGGGACAGCAACAATTATTCAATAAAATCCATGAGATATATAATAAAGATTATTATACAGATTGTACCCTCGGATTCACAAATGGTTGTCTTTCGGGTAAATGCAATTTCGGGCACTTGGTTGTCTCACCCACTTAGATTTCCAACAACAAATCAATTCTGCAAACTTACCATAGGATTCCATGAGTAATTTGAGAAAGTATTTGTTCATAATTCTTTATAACAATTCTGGTCCGGATTATGGATATATGATACACGATTTCTGAACAATTTTTCGCATAGAATCGGATGGTGATCAGCATGTTCGGGTAACCTCCTCTATGTTTTTTAAACGTTCCATCAACGTTCCAGTGGTGCGTTGTGCTGTTTTGGCGCTACCGTAATGAATTCAAGATCTCTCCAAGTTATTCTGCACGAAATACCAGATAGATCTCATGAGAAGAAATTGACTGGAATCTATAAGGTTTCTTTCCTATCAAATACGGTTCGAAATTAATCAACTTTCTCGCAGAAGGAGGAGCGGTGAATTTTTAGGTACGTTCAAATTAATCATAACAATAGTTCCATTGAATTGAATGATTTTTTGAATGCGACAGTTGCATCGTTAGCGAAGATATGGATACAACTGATAATGCGGAGAGAACAAAGGAATGCACAGACGTATATAATTCATATTTACATCACATGCAATACACACGTCTATGTTTTGTAAGTAACTACTCGCTTCTACGATAAAAGCACAAATATACATAAAATCGAGCCGTTCCCTGACAGTGAATCAATTGTCTCATCAAAAAGATGATATCGATATTGAGAATAATCGATAAGAAATCCTGGAATTCCGATATCAAGATGAGAAAGAAATTAATCATAGGGACAACATTGTAGGGTCCTTGTGTCTTTAACGTGTTATCCGTCAGGACTAAAGAGAGCTCCGCCTCTTTGGCTATCCTCCTCCTCTCTCTCTGCCCCTTTCCCTCCGCCCTTTCCATTCCGGAACCCCCCCCCTCGACGTCTCGACCCCCGTTTGACCAACTGGCTACTACGTCACACACATGCTTCTGGCGCGAGCCGCCAACTCTTGAAGGCTGGGCTGCTCGTTCTCTTTCTCTCTATCTCCGGGAGTTCAGTCGTTCAGTAGTGAGTTACGAGTTGCGCGTCCGGGTCCGCTGTAGAGCAACTCACGCGATAAAGTCGCGGTGGCATCCATACGGGATACGAAAATGCGATTGAAAATGAAATTCCGGGTATAAACGTATTCCCGGTGACGGGTTCTCACAAGCACCATCAAAAACGACATCTCTTTTCCCTTACCAACACCTTGTCTCTCCTTTGGGCCATGGGCAACAGGTTGAATTTATGGGACAATAAAGAGTGCTACTGCGGTGCGTCGTATTGCGCGGGTTTCCATCTTTATTCAACTTGTTCGGGTACACGTGCACGTCGAGCACATGTATATACGTCTATCTCATTTTGTATCTCACAATGTTTTGCTGATTCCGTTTCTCTCTTGTTCGCTCGTAACGCTTCATCCTCTTCACCACCGAAGACTATCAAACTCTCATAAAACTGTCAACCGCGCTCGCCGTTCTGACTTATGTGCTGTGTTCCGTTCTTCTCCTTTTCTTCTTCTTCTTCTTCTCCTTCTTCTCGCTCTTTCTCGTTCTTCCTCACCGTATGCCATCGTCATCGGTGAAAGGGAGAGACTCGAGTACAATCCTGATGAAGGATTATTCACATTTTCACAAGGAAGAAGAGTTCTTCGCTATTTGAGATAAGCGATCGTTACAGGGGGGCCCCCCTTCGACAACCCAATCGTTCAGGAATAATCCGTCAACGAGAATAACATCCTCGTTGTACCCCCGCATATATATATATATTTTTGTTAACAAAACGAGGGGGTGGGGGGTCGGCAAGGGAACGCGTGCGCGCGTATCCTTCCGGCCTGGAAGAAGACTACTCCTCTTTGACGAAGAACTATAGAAGAAGCGAAAAGAGAAGAAGAGAATCCCTCCCCCCACCGATCTTTCGGTGGGCTCCCAAATATCTCTCCATTAGCCCCCCTGACGGGCCATCCCCTCTCTTGGAGCCCGTTTCTGACTCTTATACATTCACGTATTAACACACACGCACCCCTCTCGACTCGATATTCTCTTGTCACGTCGTCGGGTGGTAGCAACAGCAACAGCAACAGCAGCCAGCAGCCAGCGCCAAGAACACACACCACCACCGTCATCTCCACCACCACCACCACCACCGCACCAATATCATACCACGACGACGGTGGCAGCACCGACGGACCGAAGGAGAACGGGGTTGAAGAATCCTCTGCGACGGCAGGAGAGACCAATCAAGGTTTGACGAACGACGGGGATTGGTCGGTACTTCTGACACGAGAGACGAAACGCGGCACGGAACGGCACGTGACAGCTACCGCACACCGGTTCCTTAGATCGCGAGTCTCAGTACGATACCACCACCCTCCGTGCACGCAACATAAACGCGAGCCTCGAATTGGACGACCTTTTTACCTTTTAACTTCATCCGAGTGTTTCACCTGTGATGATATAAGAGTTACGTGAAATAGACCAAGTGGAGAATTTGAATGGACATTGTTCGTGTGAATGGTTGATCGATACCAAGAATAAAAATGACAGGAACGATGATGTCGATAGAATATAAATCAAAAGTGACGTTGCTATAAAATTGCAAGTACTACGTTGAAGCAATAGGTTGATACCGAACGTCTTCCAATCATTTCTTCGCCTCGTTATTTGCTTATAGTTGGACAGAGCGCGTGCTACCGGCACGCGCGGATATCGTATAAACACACGTTGGTCTTGTTGCTTATATTCAATGGGTCGAGTCGAGCCAATGGGCCGACCACAAAACACACACGGTGGGTCCCCGACTTCCTCCGTAGGTAATTGCGCCTCGTGAGAGATCGTAAAGAAGCAGAAGACAGTTTTATAGCCCCCGGCCCACGTGGCCCTCGTAAACCAACTTGACTCTCGCGGCCTGTTTTCTTCTAACTGTCCTTTTCTTCCTCTCTTAGTGTGTTGTCTCTCGCTCCCTCGTTTTCTCTCGTTTTTACGCTTCCTTTTCTCACCTCATTCATTATCGAAAGAATCATTTTGTAACAAAAAGTATCAGGTGTGAATTCGTTTACAATCCTGTCATGTGTGTGTCACGTAATGTTAAACCCATGTGAAACTGGATATCGATAATCGTCGTAATAATAATAATAATAATAATAATAATAATAGTAATAATAATAACAACAACAATAATAATAATATTTAATAAAATCGCTACGTGGAATGTTAGCGTGTGCATATTGCGTTTAATGAAAGTGATAATAATATAAAAGTTATTGATAACATTGAGTTTGAAGAAGGATGAGTTCCTATCAGTTCGTCAATTCTCTCGCATCGTGCTACGCCGGTCAACAACAGCCTCAGCAACAACAACCACGACCGACCCCGAATTCGCCTGGAGAACCGATGCAGGCGGCATCGCCTGCCGGGGCAGATTATTATAACCCTAACGCAACCGCTACGAGTTATCCAACGCCATGTTATTCTCCTCAACAACATTATCCTCAGCATCCTTACGCGACACCTGCATCCGGGATGCAACATACCGCTCCCACGGGGATGATAGATTACACTCAATTACAACCAGGACCTAGATTGAATGCCACGTCTCAACAACAAACGCATGGGATACACGCGCAACAAACGCATCATCCGCAACAGCCAACCCATCATCCTCAACAACTTCATCCGGATCCAACGACACCTCTTTTACAGAGCGCGTCGGCTCCAGCAGCCCCGTCCACCTCCAGTTGTAAATACGCAGATTCGACCTCGTCGACGAGCGTTGCATCACCTCAGGATTTGACGACATCAACCTCGCGAAATAGTCCAACGCCTTTGGTGACTCCCGGTACCAGCAAAGCTGTTTCCGGTCTCACCTCACCACCTGGAAGTTCATCCAGGTCGTCCGTGGCTGCTTCAGCCGCTTCACCACCCAGCGGAAGTTCAAGAGGTGTCCAAGGCGAAGGTACTTCGAATTTGACGACCGCTTCTTCGGCTTCATCGCCCGCTTCCTCAACGTCCAGCACATCCAGCACCGGTAATAATTCGTCGAATAAGGCCAACTCCGGGGGCGGTAATCCACCCCAAATCTATCCCTGGATGAAGAGGGTTCATATCGGACAAAGTAAGTGTGTTTTACATGCATATGTGTACGAAACAGACGTATACGCACAACAGATATAAGAATACCAACAAAAAAATTTAGAATTTTTCAAATCAACTTTCGAATAACGTTCGAAAATAATATGGATACACTATATTTCTAGGAAAAAAAAACACATAGTTTCTTGTGGCTGTTGAATAATGTATTAAGTATAAATACCGATGATTCCTCGTGACCTCGTAGATTTCGGAAAGAAATATTATAAGAGCGGTCAACGAAAGGCTATTAAAAGTCAGGAGTGATTTGTGGGATTGGCACCAATAATGTTTCACGCTAATATGTCGTAACGGTAATACAGAATTATTAATTTCATATTTTTGCAGTGTATCCATTAACACATTGGAATTAACGGTAAACATTTTCTCGAAAAATTATTCCACTTCATAAGAAGAATGAAAAATTATTGAAAATATATTCTCACCTGTCTATAGATTTCAGTACTCTCGTTTCCTCAAATAATCTTCCTCCTCTGCTTCATTTGAATCATTTGTCGGCAAATTAAAAGCAGAATCGAATGAAGTTTTGTAAAAATTTTGTATGGCACTCTAAATATCTCTTAAAATGAACCAATTGATGAATCATAGGGTCATTCTATCTTCAGATCCCTCAAAGATAAAACATATATAATCGCACAGAAATAAAATTAAGAGACTATGTGTCGTGAGCGGTGAAATATTTCCCCTAAGATTCATAGGATAGGCAAGGAACACTGATTCTGATGTCAGTGAAGTCCTTAACGAAATTGAAAGCTTCATCATCTCTTGATTAGTATCCGCATCAGTAATCGATAAATTTTCCATGAGATCTCAAAGTATTCACTTTTACATATTTTATTTTCGAGAGGTGGTTTCGTTTGTTATTTTGGCTCGCACATCAATTTTCCAACAACTCCGGTAGCTTGAACACAAATACAATAAACATACGTAAACTTAAATGGGATTGGTAAAAATACTTGACATAGATATTCATGAATAATATTTTCAAAATCTTCAATTGAATGCGCTATTGCGAGTTGATGTATTTCAAACATATTCGCAATTTCATCCACGCATCATTCGAAATCTTGAACGACTATTGATATATAAATAATAATTGAAAAAAATGTTTGGATCAGCTAATTTTTAATCATTCATAATTTACGTAAGACATTACATTATTCGAGGAATGATTCTTTGTATGGTTGAAGAAAGATGTACGAATGGCAGAGTAATTTGAATTCTATATGAGAAAAAGAAAGAGGAAGTCATGTAAATCATAATCCAAGTAATTTAGATTAATAAAATATCGTGTTCATTACGGAATATAAATCCTGAAGGAATTCAAAAGCGTTCATCCTATATTCATGAGGAGCAGAGATTTTTTCCAAGGCAATCCCTTTTCAACGAGTAAACAAAACGAATTGAAGATCAAAAATGTTTTCTAAATACTAAGACGAAGCCGAAAGTGTGAGAGAAACAAGATGAGTTTAAAATTCAAGGAATGGGTAACGACGATTTAGCGGAGGCTAGCAGCAGAAAAGACTGGATGATATCCACCTGCCCCCGTGGCTTCAAAAGAGATAAGACAGCGTGCGCTGGTCTCGCGCGCTCACATTAGTCGCCGTGTGATTTACTGCGAGGCCAGTATGATTCAGTCAGCGGGGAATTTGACGAAGAATTAATGGTATTATGATATCGTGTGTAACTCTATGTATGTGCGCTTGGCCATAAATCAGGCTGCATTGTAAGCATCGAGATTGGGAGAACAAGGGGGGAAAAGAAACGAAGCTGCCTTTGCTTCGCTCGCAGCAGCTTAGCTTTAGCTTGTTCGTTCGTTCACTTTCTTATATATACATCCATGGAGATACATGCGTAGAAGTATACGAACAAATACACGTATAAGATTTCTGGTGCTAAGGCCTCCACCCGACTCTTTCATTCCTCGATTACTCCTTCGTTTGTTGGCCCGGGCCAGGAAAGCAAACCTCTTTCTTGCTTGTTCTCTTGCTCAGAGCTTGTTGTCGACGGCTTCCCTTTGCTGGTTTTGTCTCTCCTCCCTCCCTTGAATCGTTTTGCCGGCAAGGTTAATGTGTAGCATTCTTTTACCCCATTGCTCACCGTGTAACAACTTCGCTTATGAAAAGACACCTATTCAAATACCGTGCAGAATCATATTTCCCAAATGATATCTGAATACATTTTATTGGCATGTCGAATTTTTGATGGGATGTTTCGTTAGATGGTTCCTTGGCAGTAAGACCAGAGTAATTTACAAATGACATGATGAAGTATTAATGTAATGTATATGGACACCAACCAAAGTATCTACACTGTCAGGAATATCTGGAAGTTTTTTTCAATCGAGTACTTGAATCCAGGTCCATACACTTTCTACATCACATTCAATTTGCAAAGAAATGGAACAACTATAGATAATGCTATAGGGCACTGTAAATTTAATGTGAAATTTGTATGAAACTCAATTCATACACGTAGTTGTGAACAACTTCCAGCAAAAACATTAAAACGAATGCAGAAATTTCTAACAGTGTAAGTATTTCTGATCCCCCTTAGAGTACATATCAAATATATTCGTGCAAAAACGTACTACGAACGTTCATTGAATGCTCATAGTGTTTGCTTTTCTGCGAAAAAAAATGATATGAGTGATCAGAATGGTCATCCACACGTTTTGTAACGCTTGACCAGCTAAAAACTTGACACTTGCAATCCCTCATCGGAAATTCATGATGCACTTGCAAGCATCTAGTTTTTGGCTAGCCAAGCGTTACAAAATGCGTGAATAAGTTGAACATTTCCACTAGGGGTGATATTAGTTATACCATAGAAACCCTGGTAAAAATGAACCCTCGGAGGAAGCGTTCATGGAGCAAATAAAAAAATGTTCCTGAAGCATTTAATACTTACTTGATGAGAAGTACTGAAACCATACGTTCCAAATATGATTTATAAACTTTCAGTATAATCTTCGAAAAAGTACTATTATGTTTGATGATGAAGCGTGCAGACTTTGAACATTTTTTCTTAGTAATCATGAAATGAATTCTCACAAAATTGTCGAAACTTCCATTTCAGGATTTCTTTGTATATGCTTTTCCCACACTTTTTGAAATATAAATTTTTATACGCCTCGTCTATTTCAAATACTGCTTTGAATACTCTTTTTATTCCTTTCATTCATTTCTCCAAAATAGAGATAGAGTCGATTCTTTTCTATAAGAAATTTATCAAGTTTTTATTGGTTTTTAAATAGTTTTTATCAGAATTTGATAAAAATTCTATACAAAAGAATCGATTCTCTCAAGATCGCCCATCACCATTCCAAAAGAATACAAACTGAATCGATTAGTTTTAGGTTGATTTTAGGTAAATTTACATTCAACGAACGTTCAGTAAACGTTCGAATCCCCATAGCTTAATTCAATTCAATAAATCAATTCGAATACGTAGTTAATTCAACAGCGAACAATTGAAAAAATAAAGTATTAAACTCGATTCGGAGATTAATTGTCTTTCAATGTATCCAACTATTTCACAAAGTTGACTGCACTTTCCTTCTTGTCAGAGGGGAGTTTTAAATTTCTTTGAAAACATCCCGTTAGACTTGATTGTGGTTCCGAATACGAATTTGAAGCTTAGAATTTTGGATTGATAATCAGTTATAAAAAAAAGTACCGCGCACTTGTCAAATACCGAAGTATCCCCTGCGACGTTCCTATATATTTTATATAAATGAATCAAAATCATATTTCGAATTAATTCAATATAAGTGGATCGCGTACTTGATTAATTGCATTCAATTGTAAATTACTTTTCTAATGGATATGCAATGAAATCATGTGAATATAAATTATTTTTCAAGAGCAAAGTATTTTATCGCATAAAAAACCCTGATAATCTCTCTCTCATTTAAACTAATTTTTCATATTAAAATAACGAAGACCTTGAGAAATTACGTAGCAATGAAGTCTTGAGAAATGTCATTGTGCCGAAAGACATTAAGTTCATTAGTCTTGGTCTTCAAACTTTTTTCTGTACTGTGACTCTTTCGTTGCAGTTCTTCCGTGTCCGACAGCTGCTTGCAAGGTTCATATTGTCAACTTGAATGTTACACGGTTATTCAAATTTAAGATTTAAAATTTTCCACTTTTACTCATTATGCAATATTGCAAAATATGAAACTGTAGGATGTTCTTGTTGTTTTTTTATGGCATTGATGAGCAAATTCTTTTGCAAAATTGCCATCGATTGAAATCGAACACGGAGAAAAATGGATTATACAAATATTGTCTGAATCTTCAATATCCATTCCTTGAGAAGTGTTAAATCATATTATAATACATAATGAAATATTAAGGAATATAATCTATAGATGCTTGTTTTCATAATTGATTGAAAAGGATGGTACTAAGGATAGTGTTAAATATCTTGTACTCATTAGTACCTCTTTTTCTTCGTGAAGTGAAGCAAAATGTGTTTGATATCGATATTACACTGTTAGGAAAATCTGCGTGAAACTTCGTGAGAATATTATGAAATTCTTTACTCAAACACTTTGAGAAATTTCATAACAAAATATTGAATTCAATAATATAATCCTCAATGTTGAGAATTTTCTTGCTCATTTTAATAACATATTTGTGAAGTCTAATAAACAATTGTTACATTCCACAAAGAAATTTTGAAATTTCATCATTGATATCAAATTTAAGAACTATTATTGAATTCAATATAGAAATATGATATTTCATAGAGAATTTCATATTGAATTTAAGAGTTCTTCTAACAGTGTATCATGATTCAAATCAATTCATATATCAAATACAAATACCACAAAGCAAATAATTATTATATTATTTGTTAGAACTAAGAATTGCCGATATCTGTATGAATATTTTTCTATAGTTGCATGGTTTGTGTGAATTCAGTCTTAAGCAGATTACTTGTTGGAAGATTTGATTGAAAAGAAAGGAAATAACTTCAACGTTCTTTGAATGATTCATTCAATTATTTACAAGAAGTTTCTTTTTAACTGTATACTGCTAAGACATGCTTCCTACTACAGTATGATTTGATTGAGTGAAATGCAAATACAATTTTCAGTTATATTCATTTAACAGCAAAAATTTGATTAAAACCAATCAAATGATTTCTCCAATGATGCATAGATGAATCCTGCTGCCTTGAACGTCTTGGTAAAATTACTGTTAAAATTTTTATCGGGTGATTTATGTAATTGAATATTGAATTTTTTCAAACATGAATTCCTGATGATAAGTTGGTCCTTTAAATTCATCACATTTTTTTGTGAAGAACGTCCATACATTTTTACAACCAATTACAAGAAATTCTAGATGAATTGTGTATAAAATAAAATCCTATAATATCAGGGTGGATTCATCAACTCTGTATCTCCTCAATACTTACTATTCACGAATGAAGATAAGTGCATGCATTAACCGAGAGTATGTAAAGCATGATACTCGATTCTTATATGCATAAGAATTCCTTCCAAAACAAAGTTGATTTTACGTGCAAAATATATTGTTTCCATTCCGCTGAATTACGAAGGGTAATTGTGTTGCACTCGCAAACTATTTGTGAAATGTATGATGCACATATTATAAGTCAATTGTATGCACTAAATCGCTATAGGATTGATATTTAAGTATAATGGTATGTTGGTTCCCAAATTATATGAAATTGGAGTCAACTGATGGTAGCTTGTATGTTTGATTACTATTTAAAAATACATAACATCAATCGTTTCTGCATCAAATTATAGAAATACAGCTCGAAGGAATACTCAACTGATCTTATAATCTTCTGTCAATCATAAAAATAGAATGTTGAACAATTGAGTTCAATTTCTTTCCATTCAAAAATCCATATCTTGAAATTCCTACATCTTATTGTTTATGTGAATGTGATTCTTTTCTTTTGCGAATTGTCATATCAAAGAAAATTATCATTATCACTTGAAATGATTGACGTTAAATTATCTTTCGTATATAATGGATATCAATAGATGACTGAACGTCGTCTACAGAGATTGAAGTTATCTTCGTAGCTTGATTCCACGTTACTGTATTGAAAAAATGATGAATTAATCATCAAATATCATTGAATTTCATTTTATATTACTGAGGCGTAGTAAACTTGAGCGAATGAAATTGTGCATTTCATAAAATACATTAGGCATTAAATATTGAGAATCAAAAGGATAAAATGATTACTAATTGGTAGAAGTATGGAAAGTGCTTTCAATTGTGTTTACTGGTGGCTTAACAAACCAGTTTGTTATTATAGCACCTAAAAAAGATTTGTTGTTGAAAAAGTAATACAAATCATTGAAATAACTCAATTTTTTTTGTTGGCATGACAAAATTTGTTAACAGAACTAACGCTTAGCTGCTGGAGTGAATATTTTTGCATGGACAGCAAATTCTTCCGACGGCGCTACAGTGACTCCTGGTAAAAATAAAGTGCAAACTTGACCAAGGAATTTTCGCTTTTACAATAAAAAAACGCGAACCAAATATCAATATACGTTCGCTTCCAACTTTCGAACAGTCCATTGCATTGTTGACACTTTATTTTTGCTAGGGAAACAGCCATTTCTCTCCGTGAATGTGAATATAACAATTTTAATGTTTGTAGCGATATTCACTGTGAAAAAAATATTTGTAAATCGATTTCAATCTCGATTCCAAGACTCGCTCCACTAGATCATCGAAGAGAAAAGAAATTAGATTCAATTCAGTTGTACCTGATTAGATTAACCTGGCGAAAATGAAGCGTACTCTAAGCGAGGATATCCGCCAAATTACTCTTCAGAGGTTATCTATCTTTTTCCGAATATGTTGTGTGGAAAGAGATGGATAACTTCTAGAGAGTAATTTGGCGGATATACACGCTTAAAGCACGCTTTATTTCCGCCAGGGTAATTTATATCCAGCTTCGAAAGTCGTGTATCACATTTTATGAAAAAATAATGAACAATGAAGATTTCGAGGACATTTATTGAAACGGAAATATAACGTCCCGAGAATATTATAAAAATATTACATATATTTGGGCTAATAAGGTGGATGCAAATGATATCGTATTCACATAAGTTCCTCTCATAGGAATAGGAATTGTATAGGTTATTCCATATAAAACAATTTTTTCATAAACAAAAAATAAGTAAAAAGATTGCAAGATATAATAATGATCGTAGAGCGGAGAAATATTTGATTCACCTAAAAAAACATATCCTAGAAATAAAAATGTCTGTTATAATATGAGCGTAGTACATATTCCTCTTATAACGAATGAAAATTCGTCCAATATTCAGAGGAATTCCCACATTCATTCTCTAATATTTAGAGGAATATTCCCTAACCTCATATTTTACAGAAATATTCCTAATTTTGGTATACGGTTGTTCCAGTGTTCACAATGTAACATCAAAGCTCAATGTCTTTAATAAATCTTAGAAGGAAAGCAAATTCATATCTCATAACTAAAATAGTTGTCATGTTAGATCATAAAATTTACTCGTATACGATTTTCGCTTACTCCTCGATTCATATTTGAGAACATGAATTTTGAGTTTAGAATTCTATATTACGATTTCATAATCATTTCATATATAATTCTTCTCGAAAATATTGAGATGTAATTGAAAAGGATATTTTATTATTCTAAAAATTGCTGAAATTAAATTTCTATGTCAAGTAATTTTCATTCTAATTATGGATAACAGGATCTAACGTGAATTTGAGAAGTGATTCAATTGCCCCTTATGTTTAGTTGATACTATCGCACCGTTGCTAATCTTTCAAAATTATTGAGATACAAGATTCTACACGGAAAGACCGGGTCCATTAAAAAGAATTCATCAACGTTTAGAAAAATGACTCAATTTAGGGAAAAAAAGGATCGCTGAAAAATATTCGTAGCGAGTCTACCAAAAATTGGTAGTCAAAATATCAACAGTTGATAATTTAATTGGTATTTTTCACAGTGAAACTATCAATTGTTAATCCATCGACTATGAATTTCTAGTAGACTCACTACGAATATTTTCCAGCGATCCTCGTTTTCCTTGAATTGACTGTTATTTTTCTAAATATTAATAGACCCGGTGTTTCCTTGTATGACCATCGTCACAGCAACGAATTTCATGCTATTCAATAGAAATTTGGATAATTCATTATGGAGTAATCGAATAAACAAGAAAGAAATGGGAAGAAATGTAAATCCATCTTGATATCTTCTTCATACATTACATCAAGTGAATAGAAGCAATGTATCCGATTCTTAATGACGTTTCAAGTGGAACAAACCTGCATCGATACAAATGGGTTTCACGAAGTAAGAAAATATACAGCTTGATTTCACGTCGGGGAAAAAAATAATTGATTCGTCGTGGTTTTCTCGCATTAAGGGCTAGCATTCGATGAACGCAAGTTACGTTTGGTTGTAAAGATTCGTCTGTTCATCGCGGCGCTTTGAAAATCTGCTGTTGTGTAAACGTTCAGGCGCCACCAATTGATGGATTTGAATAAACAAACCAAACGAGCTCAATATCTGTTTTTTTTTTGTTTCCTACGCATTCTTGCTCGCAGACACAAAAGAGTAGCTTTGAAATATTTTCATAGTTGTGACGTCATATGGAAATCTTTCTTTGAATTTGAACTTTTTCAGAAATAGGAGACGAATTAAGTGATAGAAATCCTTGCCACTCGAAATAAATATATCTTAATTATAATTGTGCAAAGACTATACCATATTCTTGTTCCCTTCCAGCCGTTATCCGCCTGAGATCCTAATTCTAGAATAAACTTCATAAATCATTCTCTCAATTAGTACTATGTCAAATATTTGAAGACGACACTATTTAGGAGAACATCAATCACTTGAAATTCTATTCATTCACAATATCTTATCTTTTGCCACTTCAAGTATTGCTGAGAGTAACGTTGTCAGAATTTCATCTGCACTCATCATGTTTCTTGTTTTCAACGAGCCAGTTAAGTTTCATGTCAATTGATTATAATTATCCCTGCAATACACAATTGTAAAATCATATTTGCCCATGGGATTATTGGTTAACGCAATGTAAAAGTATTCAAGAGGAGGAAATACTAATTCAATGCGGACTGTACAGTGGTCGACTCAAACGGAAGGTGGTTCAACACTGTAGAAGGTATAATTATAGGCCGATGATCTCACCATAAATAAAGTCTGTTCTAGGGGTCTCGGTTCTCTGGTACAATTTGGTAGCAAGAGGTAAAAGGCATCAGTAGTTTATGAAGCATTAGTTATTTCTCCTTACTTAGGGGATGCTCCCGTATAATCGAGAACTGTACGATCTACTCTTCACTTTTACTGTCAACAATTTTATTAAACTCTTCCCAATATAATTTCTTAGTCGCAAATACTTACGAAATAAATTTATTGTTGAAATACAAAAAAAGTGATATAAAACGGAGTATCGTAAATGGAATATTAATCCTACATTTAAATTGGGACACAAGAGTTTCAACTCTTGTATTCCCCATTAATGTTTATATAATGCTGTAAAACGTTTTATTGTTTCATCATAATCACAGCATAATATGATACAATCTCAGTTACATTGTTCTTTTAAGCTACTTATGAAGTGAGAATGTAATCTCATTTCACATAAAAGCAATCTCATAAATCATCAAACCACAAAAACCATTCCTTCACAGTCTTATTTCTGAATTCCATCAGTGCATCCGAACTATTGAAAAATAGTAAGAATCAGAAGATTTTACTGGCGAACCAGTAAAAAGTGTCCCAATGATCCAATCAGTGGAATACTCAGCACTGATTGGCCAATGAAATTCTCTGATTCTCAATACTTTTTATCAATTCGAATTTGCATTCAAATTGAAACAATTTCCCCTCCCCCCTCATATAATGGTTATGAATTTCAGATATTTTCATTGGAACCACTAGTCTGCACAATTAAGTTATTCCGTTTGGGAGATCCACGGAAGGATATGATTTGATGAGTTTGTTTGCTTGATATCTTTGTTGGGTTTTGGTTTTTTTCTTGTATTTGAATATTCTGAAATTCTTGACCCTTTGGTCACGAATTTTGATTCTCAAAGATCACCAATTTCTTAACCCAAGTCTTTATTTTTCGAGTGACACCTCAAAAACTGTATATAATTTATTATAACTTATATATGAAGTTTTATAAAATCTTGAACAAATCTTTCCATTAGGGTTTTCGAGTTTCAAAGAATTTATATTCATAAAGGGTATTTATATATGAAACACAATAAAAATATGTCTCCAGAATATTATAAGCCATTCTGACATCCATACAGACATTCTGTGCTGTATGGCTATAAGAAAAATACAAAAAATGTATAGAAACATAAATAAAATAAACGCAGCTCGATAGATGAAGTACAAAAATTTTTTCAAATGATAGAAAATCAATGAGGAGACAAAACGACTTTCAAATTTGTTAATTTTAATTGGAAACACTGAATAAGGGTCTATAACAAGAAGGAAATTATATATGACAATATCCTGTCAGAACAATCATCAAAATTTTGATTCGAAATCGAATTTTGAACCATACATTTGATCAATACTATCGTTGTACAATTTTATGTGGTAAAGTATGCGAGAATGATATGCAATATTCATATATAGACTATAATTAACTTATACGACATTCAGGCTATTATATTGAAACTTTTACTTATCCGCTGCTCCTGGGAGTGAATAAACCCCATCATTCCATCAAATATCAAATATAAATGAAATTGCACGCATTTAATGAGATTCAATTGCAATCTTTGATATGTGATTCAGTAGAAATCCCTAGTCTAGTCATTCTTCAAGTCTCGTAAGGCCTCGTCAGGCTCTTGCAAAGCCTAGTAAGGCCTTGTAATAGTCTAGAGAATGACTACGGTAATTACTTGTAAGATATCTCATCAAGTCCGTCGGGAGAATCTTCCTTGCAGTGTTTAAAGTGCCAAACTTTCCGATGTTATCATCAAAAAATATTGAACTTGAAAGAATGTGCATGCGTTTATATGTTTTTTCCCGTTCATCGATATAATAATGACACCTTTATTTCTTCTTCTTGAAACCTCCCGATCGAAAAGAAATATTTTGTTTGCACGAGTATGAATTGGATAAGGTGTTATTTAGGCTTTTATCTCGAATAAATCATCTGCATCTCGGTACCAGTTAAGAGACTTTTATCATCATTTTCATACAATGTATCTTTCATAACGTAATGATTCCCGATCATGTGACCATAAATCATGAGGCATGCAAGGGATTGCGATCACGTCACTGAAATTATTCTTGAAAATTATTCTGTCATTGAAATTGAATTATATTCTGTTTTCTTCTAAATACATTCATATACGATCTTTCGATACAAATTAAAAATATTAACCACCTTCATCGAATCGCTATTATTACACTTTTTCATTATCATTTATCCCGGATACTTTCACAATTTCTGAAGATTTCGTTACGGTCAAGTGAGATGGAAAAGTGACTTTCGCCATACCATTCATAATTATAGAGTGATCGTCCTACCATAAATAAGATTAAGAGGCAAGTGTTCGAGGTAGGAAGGGAAGAAGCTTCTCTGTCCTCGATCATGTTCGAGAGTAATTGACCGTATTTCATTCCTAGTATTATCATCTTAGATCTTCTCAAAAGTTGAAGAGATGTAACTTTGACAAATAATGTTGAGAACAAAATTAAAAAGCGAATCATTGCTGATTTTCTTATATTTTTTTTCCTCCTGCAAAGGAGTGCTCTGGGCAGTTGTTCTACTACAAAACTACTAGATCGTTTCAACTGTTTTATGTCCTTAATAATCAATTACATCAAAATTTTGAATGATTCAGAATCGATCAAACAATCCGGCTTCGTCCTGTTCGTTGTTCCACAACGTCGTGATAATTAATTAGAACGAAATTTTATTATCACCCAATGAGAACCCTCTATTCAGGGTCTTTGATATCTTGAAGAATATAACCCGTTTCTAAGTCGTATATCGTGTTCGGAGCCAGATTGATGTAATTAATTGAATATTATCGAACAGTAGTTTTCTCTAAATGTACGAAGAGGACTAAAATTTTGAAAATCCATGATGCGAATGTGAAAGAGAGACAAATGATGTAGTTGAAATTTGAATCGTTTATTGAAACTCATTTGTAACTAATGTGTGAGCATCACATTTCATTTGAGAGAATTAATTTTCAAACACTTTCGTCAATTCTAAATTAGATTTTTTTCATGTTTTATATGGAACTTGTTTCGATAAACGATTCAAACCTCAATAATGTAAGAAAATGAATTCTCAGAAAACACTGGCATTCTTCATATGAAAATTGGTGTTTGTGTTGTGCAGGATTAACGTTTCGTTTCGTCGAAAATTCCGATTGCATTTTTCAAGAATGAAACACGCATGGCGTCTCAAAGTGATTGCAAATGCATATTCGTGTATACGATTATTGCGTTGCCGCATTACTAGTAATGAAGAAGGAGAAAAATACGATACGAAGACACACGTTAAGAACTGGTTTTCATAAACTTATTGCGCGTTGATGATTTACAAGAGACACAAAATCGTCTAACAATTCTGCTTCCTCTGAACTAGCTGATAAGAAACTAATCGTAATCGTTCTCGAAAACCAATAAATTTTTAGTCTTTGGAACGGAAATTTCTTGCACGAAAATGTTTCTTTGAACTCGAAGAACAATTTTGGTTCTAGGGTCACTTTTCTGTCAAGATCTTTTTGTGCCCTGAAATTCGTGTAAGCAGGGCGATGGTGTGTCATAAGTTCATACGTTGTTTCAGGTTGAGATTAAGAGAGATTTGATATCACCGCGTTGACAACTCTGAGGCCTTGATTGTTATTGCGAAGATATGTTCGCAGTCGGTGCATAATCGGTAGATCATCAATCTTCAATGTTATTAGTTAAGGATTGTACAAAAGGTCATTGATTTAATTAATGTTTCCTGACCTCATATAAAGTACTGCGTCTATTTTAGGTTCTTTCCTTGTTAGGTGACGTATTTTTGTGATGGTTTTTTCATCCATCAGAATTAAAATCTCAACATCAATATGCAAGGCTATTTGAATAATTGATTGCGAAACAATTTGGATAATATTGAATTTCATTTGAAAAAATAGTTTACACGCTTGAATATCCAAATCTTTCCGGCATTTTCGATAGGCCTTTCTTAAGTAACATGTCAAAGCCCATTGATAGGAATAAATTGAAATGGAAAAGAATTTTACCACCTTACTCCACTACACTTTAGTTACAGCATCACTCATTATGTAGCACAGAATATTCTGGGGATATTCTAATACAATGCAAAAAAACATTGTTCCGAAAATAGTTTGATGAGGTGTTCAACAATCAAATCTTACAAAAGATCCCTCAAAGAAATATTTTACATAAATTTCAAGTAAATCTCTGTTAACTCTCGAAGCAAGCATCGACTGAAGTATGCGAATGAGACTGAAACGATGTATATGATTTGCGGCGTACTTAACATATATACACTTACGCACTATAATAATGATGAATCATACACGTAGCTAGATTACGCACACAGCCTTCACTGAGAGAAGAAAATAGTCAGAACTACTTTCAGAATAGTTGAAGAGACTCAATTATACTTGATACACTGTTACAAATTTCTTGAAATTCAATTTATTTTTCAATTCCACTGGTAAATGAATTTTCAAATTCTTGGTGATTGAATTGAGAATTGACATTATTCTGAATACATGTTATTGAATTCTGAATTTTTACTATATTACATTACCCTTAATAATATAGTTTAGTGACTGAATTTTTATTGATATGTAATCGAAATTTCAAGAACTTTCTCAATCATGGGAGTGGAAATTTCCTTCCATCACATGTGATTGAAGCTTCATGCAAAATTTCTAACAGTGTAGCAAGTCTAACTACTTCAGAGGCTAGATAGAAATATTCATTGTGGAAATTACTACTTGAGTTAGTGACGTTTACGATAAAATAGTTGGCGTAACTATTAATCAGCCAACTATTCAGAGCCGAGGCCTTTCCCAGCTATTACTATTATTTCACTATTTTTTCTCTCTCAGTCTTAGATGACTTGTAGACATTCAGTCGTTTCTTTCCCATACAGTGAAATATGGACAGAGAGAAACGTTACATTATAAATGACTGTATTTGCTAGCACGTACGGGAGAGACTTGCCTCATGATGTCATTGATGAAGAATTCTTCTATATTGTACTATCAGATAAAGTAATTTTTAGAAAGTATCTGAAATTATGCTATCATAAGACAAGTCTGTCTTGTACGTGCTAGTAAATACATATATACTAATTTATAATGTAACGTTTCTTCCCATGCAGGGTTGCCATCTGCAAACTCATTTAACCAGGTCAGTATAGGGTCCGCTTTGTCCGAGTGAAAATTCACTCTTTCAGAACTTAGTCAGAAGGGCACCTATCTTTCCGTTCGAGTGAAATTTCGACTCTTCCGCAACCGTTATCATATTGATACAATATTTATGCCCGAATTCGCGAGATGTCATCCAATTCCTAAGCATTCAGAAATTGTATTATATGATAATATGATATTGTATTATATGGTAAGGGTTGCAGAAAACTCAGGAATGAAAAACAAAATTTCAGTAATGTTTCTTGAAGTTTCATGAAAGATCGCTGAAAGTTCAGTAATACTCAGATTCATCGAACAAATATAGTACTGTTTACTGAACTTCCAAATGCCTCTTCTCTCAGTGCATTGCTGAAGGTAGAGAAAAAGAAAGAGAAATAATTATGTTCTAGAGAAAACTATTTATCATATTAAAAATTTCTTTTGAAGAATAAAAATTCATAAAAAATGAATATTTGGAGATACTTTATGAATTAAGTCATCAATTCTTTCCACAAAAATGATAAGAATTCATTTCATCGGTTGCTTGCACTTTACGTTGTCGACGACCGTTTATTATTCAACTATCGTCATTCATCAGTCATCGTCACCCTGCAAGCACATGCATCTGTAGTAAATATACTCTTTCACTCTTTATCATAGTTCCAAAGAATATCGTGTAAATATTCGACACATTCAAATATGTACTTGTCACGATTTTTTATTATAGAATCAGAAATCTTAAATCGTAAATTGAATTGTTTCAAAGTGTGTAATCACTTTTCAAACACTCAGAAGTGTGTGAATATATTCAGAAGTGGACCAAATGGTTGATTAAAAAACATTTCATCTAGAGTATTGACATATATTCACAAAAATTCAAGTGTTCACACGTCACTTTACGATTTGAACACTCTAAATGTATGAAATTACAAACACTTGAATCTGCAGTGTAATAGCATGGCTGTTGAAATGTTTTCGAGATTCAATGAATTTATCAAATACAAAAAACGTAAACTTATGGAACGAAAACTCATCGATTCTTTTATTATTACTCAGACAGTAGTATTTATTCATTTATGAGTAAGTATTAGATTCTAGATGACAGTTTTAATCGTGTTTTTGAAATATAATATGAATTCGACAGTTATGGACAGCAACGTTGTATTCATTTTGAATATCTAATTGAAAAAACAATTATATCGCTGTAACTTCCTTTAAATGAATATTAGAGAAATGAAGATGAACACAAGAATTAGTTGACAATAGTGGTCACATAGAACTATTTGTATACTTTATGAACTATCACTATACTCAGAAAAATCTTGAATTGAAAGTACTATAATATATCATGAGCGATAAACAGTTTGACTTGCCGATGAACTCAATTGTAGAACATCGATGCGATTTCCAATAAATATACCGTTATCATTTCAACTAACCTGGTTCGTTTTTTCAACTATCCAATAAAGACACACACGTTATTTCAACGTTGAAAAAACGTTAGACTGTCAAACGGACGTCCGTCGTTGATTTTTAGTTGAAATTTGATAGGGAAATAGACGAACAGGAATTACGTTTTGATGACGTGTAATTTAAACTAATATTCAAAAATAACCATCAAACAACGTCCTCAAAAAACGTGTTTTGAACGAATTTGAATCACTCGTTTAAAATGTGTTTATAACACCTTGTGTTTGAACTTCAATTGAAGATATTCTGCTAAAAACGTCGAACGAAACCGAACAATGGTTAAAATTTCAACAAAGAGCAAGATAGTAAATAGTGTGGCATACTTTCCAAATTCTGTCATACTCAGAAATACTATTGTTCTCGATATTCAATGAAAAGTTTTCAAAATAATTTCTTGGATTCAACTCACGTTTTAAAACCATCATTAGGAAGCGTCAATATTTGACGTGTTTTGAACGATGTTTAAATCGTTGATATGACGTTATTTTATGGTTGAAAAACACGTGATCTGCCGCGACATTTTTACGTTGAATCAACGCAAGAATATTACTAATCAACAACGTATGGTTATTGACTGTTTTTGTCGTTTTTGAACGTGTTTGTGTTCACTGGGTATACATATCGTTATTTTGACTCACCAATTAGATCAGCAAACTAACTAGTTAGTTGAATTGATAATTATTTTTGATCAGCGCACATGGATCCACTTTCGTCAGTTGTTTCAACTACTCGATCTGTTATGCGTACGAAAACCCTTACAGCACCACAGTTCCAGAAGAATTCATAAAAAATTATTTTCGAACTGAATGTGTTCTTTATGAATTCTTTAGGAACTCTTTTGGGACTATGGTGCTGTAAGGGAAGACAAAAGGGAATACAATCCAGTAAACATCATGATAAAATTGTCCATTCCGCGTTTCTCGTATTTTCTGTATCTCATATTCCCATATTTTATTTCATTTTCAGCGTTATTTAAATTTTTTCCACTTCGATGATTGTGATGAAAGGAATTACGAATCATATTGAGCGAGGTATAATTACATTCTCATATGCTCATTAAACGAGTTTCTAAGTCATCCAACGCAAGGCCATCGACTTTAGGATTCATCCTTTCAAACATTAACTATAATATTATATTCCAATTATAACATCCACAATAACTCTGCGCTGAGAGAAAAGCGTTGCAAACTATTGCAGCAAGGTATTTGATCATTATAACGATTCAGTTAATTTTCAAAGGAAGGCATGTATCCATACTTTAAATATTCATAAAAACCAATCGATATGATGTTTTTTAGCGAATATTCTTCACAAATTGTTATGTTCGAATGATGATTCTGTATTCCAATACTCCTAGAAAAGATGTGTCGTATCATCGATAAATTTGACCGTTGGAATTAGTCAAACTCCTGTTTGACAGTGAGGTATCAGTCGTTCTTATCGCGTAATTTTGAACTAACCCCTCTTCGTGTATGCCAGGGTCCTTTTGAACTAGCGCGAGGAGTAAAATTGACTCCCTGTGATATAAATTTTCATTGAATACGGAGCTACTCGACTAGTCAGCTAGCTGAACGGGATGAATCCAAATGTGTAATGTATGTGTGCCAGCAACGAAGTGGGCCGCCTGTTGCTGCTGTTGCTTTTTTGTAGCGCCACAGGGATTCCTGAATCTTGTACAGCGTCAAGAGTTGCCCTTCTGTTCAACCGACGACCAACCACCTACGTTCCCTTTCTCTTTTCTTTTTGTCCCGTAGGAGGATATCATCCAACGGAAACTTAGAACTCAAGTCACGATGAATGGAAAAAAGTAGAGCAAACTTTATCGACGAATGAGGCATTTCTCGATCCTCGTTACTACTAAATTTCATGCTGATAAAAAATTGTTTCGTTCCGATTTTATTACAAATATTCGCCATTTGGTTTTTATTTTTCCGGTACTTCGCTTCATAACGCGTAGACACACCCTTCTTTGATCCGTGAAAATTTATGACTCATTCTTGAATGGAGAAACCAAGAGGGGATTCTTTCATTCAAAAAGGGATAAGAAGAAGAAGAGGAATGACAAGGGAAAGAAAGAACCAACTTCGCGGTTTTCCGAAGAGACATACAGCGTTGTTATACAATGATGATTTTTGCGGATACGCAATGCATAACACTGTTGATCCAATTTGAAGTGTCCTCGAACCGTAACATCGAACGACCTTTGCCAGGCGTGAGAGTAATTTATAGAGTTCCCTACTTTCTTTCTTCCGATCTTGACTTTGTGAAACAAGTCCAGGAAAGAATTATTGCAGTGGGTTGGTACATATGGTATAATCATCGGGAATAATATCACTAGTACCTCTTCACAACGCCCGGTCATTCGTCATTTACTACTACATCTTCAAAATGTATAGAGATCCATGGTGTATGTTGAACATGATTTCAGTGCTTTGGTATACAATGTATATAGAGGAACAAGAGATAATTGACTCGAATAAATTTCTTCTGTATATGTTCACGTGTATGTGTACGCGCGCGTATGTGTCTGTATACGTATAGAATTGCAATAATCTTCTCTCATGAGGATTCATTCAAAAAACACTATAATTAATTGAATTCTTCTTTTATTTCGATTTTTATCAAATTATCAATCCTATTTGATCTTGCGTAATGTCAATTATAAATATTTCGAGACAGACGTCAGAGATGAATGTTCCTATCCTCTCTTGATCAACCAATTATTCAACGATTCATTGCAAGACATCGCAAAACATTGCAAAGCGCAACACCTGTATCGAATCTCTCAACTTTGTTGGCACTAAATTGGGTAGGGAATCTTGTATGTTTAAATATTTTACTGCTCATTGATAAAGCGATTAATCTTGATATAAATAAGTCATGGCGAGTGTTGTATATCTCCAATCTAATATCCGAATTTATTCTCTTCACGATGTCCCAATTAATTCCTTCGCACAACATTTTCAAACTTGACAAAACTAAATGTCGGTGGAACGAAACTGTAAAGGGTGTGCTCATAAATTATACGCGTGTAGCACAGAGGAGGTCTGTTTGTCAGACGCTTGTAAAACGGTATCATAGAATCACCATTACCATCATTGACTCTCACTCTTGTAAATCAAACGGGACATTTTGAGAAAAATATGATGTTAAAACGAAATACAAGTTATTGAAATTTCATATTATGTCCCACCAAATTTTCGTGCAAAATTTGTACATTCGGATAAAAGTTTTTATATTTCCTGTTGGTAAGGATGTGAACCCATGTGGGGAAGTTATATAGAAATTTCATATAGTACATTGTACACAGATTCGATTTTCCATAGTGTATATGAATTTTACATGTATCGAATATTTGAGAGACCTTTTATATATTCCACGTATACAGAAGTCGTATTCATTGCATATAATCGAATGTGTATACAGCGTACTGTATAGGATTTCTGTGAAACTTTCTCACAGGGGAACTACTTTTAAAGAAATAATTTAGAGATACTTGAATTTATACCATTGCTCATAGACAAAAAATGCATTTCAGTCACACGTGGAGAAATGATTTTCCTTATGACCACTATGAAATGACAATTATTTGAATTCAATTTTTCAACTCGATCATTTTCAGTTCGAATGAATAACAGAAATTTTTTCAACCATTGTGTTCACTATCGTTATGTAATGGAATTCCACGTGAACTTTGCAACTGGAAATACTATTTCATCAACTAAATTGAAAAGGTTGTGACAGTTACGTACCAAGATTGTTATAAGGGTGGCCAACAACCCTAATATGACATTATTTTCATTGTGAGAGATGGTAGCCCAATTTAGACACTTTACTCACGAAAAAAAAACGGAATAGCTGTGGCAGCAGCTTACCTTCTTAGTAGCATTTTTCATTCCTATAGCTAAAATAATTGCAGCTATACACTGTAAAAAAAATCGGTAAATTTACCGAACTTTCCTTCGGGAATCGTCCAAAACTGGTTCGGTAAAGAGTTTTACCGAACTATCTTCGGTAAAACTCAGGTACCATGATTTTACCAATGTTGTTCGGGAAAATTTTGGTCCATGATATGTGGAGTTAGAAAAAATTTCGAGGTGAAAAAGAACTACTCGTAATGACAGGTTTTTTAATCATTTCAGAAGATTTGGAATCAAATGGATCATACGAGGAAAACATTTTGTTCATGTTTCGCTTTATCTCAAACCAGGACTTATAGAAAAAATTCCGAATTTTGAAAAAAAAAAACGTACTGGTAGAAACAAGTTTCTTATCCGATTCAACAGATTTGGAATCGAATGGTCCATATGGGAAAAACAATTTATCTTTCACTTCTCCCTTTATTTTGAATCAGGACTTGGAAAAAATTTCCAGGTGGATTTTTGTCAAACAACTTCGGTAAATTTACCGAAGTTTTGGTAATCCATGAGAGGACTTAGAAGAAATTTCGAGTTTTGTAAAAAAACGTACTGGCGGGGACAATTTTGTTAGCACGGTCCTGAAAATTTACCAAAAGTAACTGAAAATTCACACCTCGTCTATCTTTTTGTGTATTCTAAATATGAAACATATGTGGACTTCCAAGGTGGCAGTCCAGCATGTCGCGCCACAGCTCAGCGGTTAGGTCTTAAGTTTCAGTCGGTAGGTAGGTAGGAATGTAGGTTCGAACCCCGCTAGGTAGGTATGATTTTCTCTTCATCTGGATGGAGTGATCAAGTTCCTCAGTGATCTTGAAACACAAGAAATATGCGAAATCAGTTCGCGTGATAAAATTTTTTTTAAATTTTTATGAATATTTCGAGCAATAATTTTCCAGTACATGTAAATTGTGATACAAAACTGCAGAAAACTCACGAATTTCGGTAATTTCACCATACTATTTCGGCAATTTTGAGCCATTTGATTCCATATTTTTCCCGAGGATAACCCGTAAAATTACCATCCTATTTCGGTAATTTCAAGTTACTCGAGTTCATATCATTCCCGAAAGTAATCGGTAAAATTATCGGATACATTTAAAATTATTCCCGATACCAATTGGAAATTTTACCGAAAGTTCGGGTTAATTGCTTCCCGAATATTTTCGGTAAATTTACCGAAATTTTTTTTACAGTGTAGCTACGTTCACTCGCATAAATGATTTCTTGTTGTTACCATCATTTTATTCTTGATATTGATTTTCTTCAATTTATGGTGATTTTTTCAAAACTTATTAATATATGTCAGACGCAAAGTTATTTTCACCAAAAGGAAGTATAGATTGCCATAACTTGAAGGAGAAGTGCACATAAATGCTCATGTGACCAAAAATTGCCATTATTATCACTGATGAAAGAAACTGTAAAAATTTTTTGCCAATGAAGAAGAAAATTTCTGCTATACCGAAATTTTTTCGTATTTCACACAAAATTCACCTCAATTTTCATGATTTGAATGTAGTTTTTCAACACAAATGTATAGGTCGATTGCTTCCAATACGGTACTGGAAGTTTTTTGTAGATTCTTTCACAGTGTCCAATCATACAGTTGCTATATGGTGAACCGTGCTACACGTTTCCCATACGTTTCCCTCATACTGTGTCTTGTGTCTGCACCATTCGAACGCCATGGGACTATTCATTCAATTCATTAGGTGTTGATTGTGTGATATAAATTTCAGGCAAATCGAAATTGATGGAAGGAAAGGGCAAGCGTTGAATTTCAGAAGAGAATTTTGAAAGTTTGTAAATGCCGTTATTATGCAGATATCTTCAATCGTGATCATCTGAACGAGGTGAAATTTTCATCATCGTTTTGAAACACAGTTCTAGTGATCACTTATAAATTACAAACTGATTCATTCACAAGGAGCGGATGCACGGATAAAAGATCAGCTGAAATAACTGAAGAATCATTTTGAATTGTTTAAATGAATCAATTTATTGTTCTTACAAAGAAGAATTGATCTACATGTGCTTACAAGTTGAACAGTTATTTCAACTAATCTTTATTGTTCCGTGTGGCGCAGAAAAAATGTGGACAAAACAAAACAATTTTACGAACGCCCACATTTTCCCTTCTTATCATCCATTTAATATGAAATTTCTACCACAATTATGAGCAGTGTTCACAATAGTTTCGTAAAAGTTTCAAGTTGAAACTCATCCATTCAGTGAAGCAAGATACCCTAGTAGATATCACTCTAGTCAATCTGCAGGCTATTGCAAAGGTAGGGTCCAGTATTACCGAATACTCTCAATTTCAAAGGGCAGCAATCCCAAATGAAATAATCCCAAATAGAAATAAACCCGAATGAATTTTAGCAACTTTTGACGTGTTTGGTAGTTGACTGAGTAACTAATAGTGGTTATTCGGCCTTATTTCTATTTGGGATTAAGAGTATCCGGCATTGCTGAACCCTACCATTACAAGGCCTCACTCGGCACTTGTGAGGGACTTGCGAAGCCTGGTAACAGCATGGAGAATAACTAGAGTGATTTATACTATGTTAGGGAAGGAAAAATCATTCCACACCTAGAGAAAGGCACCTAGCTGCGCACTGAGAAAAAAATACTCCAAATTTATTTCAATCAAATAAGGTTTCCTAATTATTAACAAATCTTATTTCACCCGCAGATGGTTTGTTGATGATTAATAAGCTTTGTTTGTCATCAACAAACTATTCTCTCAGTCCGGCAATTAAACTTTACTTGTTCCAGCTAAATTCTATTTGTCTGGAATATAAATAGAACAGTTTATTCGATGTGAATAAACAATTCAGCTACGGCAAATAAAATTTATTTGATTCAATTGAATTTTTCTCCAGTGTGGCTAAATTTTCAAGCTGTCCAATATTCAACTAATCCCTTTTTCTGAGAGCAAAAATAGAGTTTTTTGCGAATACGTACATCTTCTCTACCCCTCATGCCAATTCAATGAATCGTATACTATGCATCAATAATGTTCTCGCATAAATTTTATACAAATTGGTGTAGAGATATGAAAAAAAATGATTTCGAAATCCACATTAAAAGCGAGGCATCGAGCTGCGGCAGCTCAAACTCAGTTCTCCCAACTATTCCGAGATTTCTAAATTCATGTGGAGTAATCTACATATACATGTGTGAGAAATTCTTCGTACTTGTCCGAAAATTTAATATGAAATAGTAATAAAAATCCCATGAAGTTTGAAATTTTCAGTCAAATTTATGGAAAAATACATATACATCGAAAATTGATTCTCCATGCAATGCTTGAAATTTTCCAATCACTGCATATAGGAAAACTACGATTATTTCTCGCAGTGACTCAAAGGGAAGGAATTCTATGAAGAATTACGTTTATGTAGTCTCCATGAAATTTTCATGCACATATTTTATAAAAAATTAACAAAATTTTTCATCTATAATTCTCAAATGATCCTTTTATCAGGTCACTTTGATTCTCGTATAGATTCTCGTCATATGTATCAAGCATCCCTATATGTGGAAAGCAGCTCGTTCCTTTCACAATAATTAGTATGAAAATTTTACGTATATTTTCATAAATTAACTTTTATAACATTTGGATATATACCTCAAATATATTCATATATGTCATTCTCTTCATAGATCACATGGAGATTGCATACTCTCAAGTGTATGAAAGATTTATGTGGTTCAAAAACGTTCAAGTTATGTAATACAAGAACAGAATTCAAAAAGGTTGACGTACATTTCGTAAAATCGAAAGATTAATATAAGATTCTTCTTTTCAGACCTCCCGCGTGATATAAGATCTTCATGGAAGAATCTTCGCCGAAACATTTCAATTTCAAGATGAAGAACAATCATTTTATATTATTCTCATGTTCTTGTAGGAGGGAGGGTGAGGGGGAGGGGGTGGAATATATCTTCACGTATTTACGTATAGTTGTATGTATACACATATTTATATAGGTCTGACAGACTACTAACTCGTGCAAACGGTACATAAATCAGGCAAGATCAACTGTTCTGCGCACTTACATCACGCTTTTAAAATGTACTACTGCTCTCTATGTGTTCTTCTGATGTAATCAAGGAATTTACAACCACGCCGTCGCGACGGTAAAAATTCCGAACGCGTTTATAGAGGTGTATTTATAATTATTAGATGGCAATTCTTATTATTATCACCGTTGAACGATAAAATCTAACGATATAATAGTGAACCATGTATTATATTGTAGATACATTGCATATCACGATTATTATCCTTTATGTATTTAAATTTCTTGCGTAATCGACAAGAGAATTGATGGCTTTCTCGTATGAATAGCCTGTACGAATGAACATTATGATCATCTAGGCAGATAATTGATTTTTTATTTTCACCGCGTACTTTTCAGAAAATAGCGACGTGTTACAGAAACACGAAAGCAGAACGAACATCGTGTTCATCCAAGATGCTATGTGATACAAAAACTTCTCATTGATTGATGAAACATTGATCCAGGGATTATTCGGATTTCAATCTTGAGGGGATACCAGCGTACCATCCAAGTAAAGAATTTGTCTGCAAGATTTCTTCGGACTGAATTGATGAAACACTTTGAAATTTTCAGGGATTAATCTTTGACACTTTATCAATTACTGTACAGAACCCGAATTTCAAACTTCGGAAAAAATTTCTCCTTTGCCGGCTGAGGAAAAAATTTTTTCTCGAAATTATAAATTCGAGCTATGTGAAGCAATTGATAAAGTATGAGGTCTTATTCCCTGAACATTTCAAACTGTTTCATAAATTCCGTCCGGAGGAATCCTGCTGACAAATTCTTTACCCGAATGGTACGTTGGTATTTCCTCAAATGAATCAAAGTATCTAGGTTATCCACACGACATACTGGTCCCCATGTAGTCATAAGTAGTGGGATTCTTCAAGAGTCCCCGTTATGACAGTTCAGAGTGAGTTCTTTATGAATCCCTGGTATTCAGAAATAATTCTTGAAGAATGCTCAAGGATTTATTATGAATTCTTTCGGAACTGACATAACGGGAGTTCATTTGGGACATGCGTATGCTGTGATTCAACGAAAGAATTAATAAAAATACTTTGTGAACTTGTGCTTTGTGCTTTGATGTTTCAATAACCCGTTTTTTGTGATCTTGTATGCGTTGATTCAATCTTTTCGTCGAATATGTTGAAAATCATCACGAAAGAATACAATACTTCATTCATCAGTTTGAGCATTTTTGTTTGTTGAAATTATGTATTATCAATGTGTTTGGTTTATTTATAACGATGATGCGCGAAAAAGAATAACTGGGCGAAAAACGAGAAATAAAAAGTGACACAAAGAAGGAGATTTGGTTTTCAAAATTCATAGAAATTCATGTATGTAAAATTGAAAAATAGAAACATTCTCTATCTATTCTATTGCAAAGTTCTTGCACAATTCAACTCACACAGCGTGAAATTTCCTATTAGTAAATGAGTGAAATAGAGATCATGCTCTGGCATGGGATAAACGATATAGAGATATCTTTTTACTTCCTATACGAGCTAGTATTTGGATTAGTGAACTACTGCAGCCCTAGCCAAAAATATACCGCTCGGTCACGCTTGGCTTTGAATAGACAAACTACCAGAGTACTCGATAGTTTTCACTTTTTCCCCCTTTTATCTGGCACCAAGAAGATATTTAAACTTCAACTTGAATTTGATACAGGATTTCGAACTGTCTCATAAAAAATCATATCTCCAATTTTCTATTCATTCAGCACACTTGCGATTGGAGATGCTCGATTTTTACAGAATCGATTCTTTATCATAAGAAATATATCTAGCTTGCATCGATTCTCATACAATATCGGCATCCAATCAATATACTTTTTCATAACAGAGGATCATGAATAAATCATATAGAACTCACAAAATCTTCAATTGAAAATTTTATCGTATCCCGAGTCGAAATTAAAAACCTCCTTTCCCTCTACACGTGGAAGATAAACAAATTTCTGCTACTTTGAGAAGGAAAAGAGGACCTATCCAAAGACCAGATTGGAATTGACAAGAAAAATTATGGTATTTCCATCCAATTCTAGAAAACTCGACAGTAATTCATAATGATGTCCAGTACTTTATTTATTAAATAACAAATTTTCCTGAAAATCCATGAATTCATGAAATTCATCACAGGAATTTTCACTGTGAAAAAACAGCGGTGTCGGACTTAACACCGGGCGGATTCTATAAGAGTCCACCCCAAAATTCGGTGTTATACCAACTCTCAATGGTGTGAAAATAACACCGTGAAGTGTTGAATATCATGGACATATAAATCTTCATAAAAATCAAAACTCAGTCTGGCATTGATATGGAGCACAGTAAGAAATATTGTATTTTATATGAAAAAGTAATGGATTATCCTCTCCGTGTATCCTCCTCTTTTGCTCCTGAAAGTGTGGGAAATTTCTTGATGGTCCATATGCAGGGGGAAATAAGGTTCGCATTTCGGAAGAACTACGGTATTTTGTAATCGAAGAAGAAATACCCGTTTCTATAAAATTCACTTTTGAGAAACGCATTCGACAATAATGTGTCAAAAACGGTTTATTGGGAATCCAGATCATGAATCTTCTCAAGTTAACAGAACAGAGTAACGTAATGGCTGAGGCAGGCTGCTGATCAAATTCAAGTGATCATTTTCGAACAAATTCTAACGAACATTGTCCACATTGGTTATACCTTCATTCAAATTAACAATCTTCATGTAAAAATCTTTTGCATGCATACAAAAAACAATTGTGTGCGTGAATTTTTATGAATATCATCTTATTCGTACATGATAACATTCAGAGCAAAAATTTAATATCAGTCAATGAGTTTAGGAATCATGTTTCCCCGTTCATTATCCGATAATGATCCACCTCAAATGAAGGAACTGTGGATTTCTCATTTATACACAGTATAAGGAAAACATGTATTGATTTTGCAACAGTTTTATCGACGTACCATCTATTAATTACTCCCGCAATGAATTTCAATCTCACACAGAATGTATCGATCAATCATCTGATTGGAAAGCGAGGATATCGAATTGATTGATTGAAGTGAATCAGGATTCGATTTCAAAAATAAATTACTTGTATGGTAAAAATGAATCACCATCCCATGTCCTGTCTTATTAGTGAATTGGAACAAGCTAGTCTCATTCGGCAATATTTCCAGTTTCCAATGAGGTGATTTACCTATTCCTTCCCCCACAGCACCACAGTCCCATAAGAATTCGTAAAGGGTTCTCATTGCCCTGCGATGCTGTCCAATCCCTTGACCTCTAGTTTCCAAGTCCTAAGAGAATAACATGAGTTGAGAGCCAATAATGCATTGGAAGAGTCAAAATTTCTAACCAGTGTTTTACAGAATGTACATAACTGCGCAGAAAATTTTCAGTGTTTAATTCATACAATTCAAGGGATACTAGTATCGAACCTCTCTGTTTATTTCACCATTATGTCTCTTTTTAACCAATGATGCGAGTTACCGACGTTACTTTTCACTTGAACCTACACCGAGAAAAAACAGTTGTTGAGTTTACATTTTGAAGAGTAAAAATATCACCAACCCTCAGAATGTAGTTCGAACTAGCACCATTTTAGTTGATCTTACAGCGGCGAATGTATGATATGCACCAGCTGATGTATATCTTACATTCGCCGCTATAGAATCAAAGAAGAGTAATAATATCGCCAACTTCACAATGCAGTTCGAATGAATACAGTTTTAGTTGATTCAATCATATTCTTACTCTCGTTCTTTCAGTTTGAGAGGATATAACCTCTCTTCCTCGGTTCCTTCAAACTCACCCGCAAATAACATCAAAATGAAGAGGACAAATTGTCACTTCACATACTGAAAAGATCGATCTCTAGTGCGAATTCTATTGAAACAGATAAAATTTTTATCCGGATCTAATACACCTACGCGAAGGTTTTCTTCTGACAAGAAGAAGACGTAGTTTTGTCCCTCCAACAAGAAAATTTTACTTGAAACCAGGAAATTTTGTCTTGTTGGCGGGACCAAACTACATTTCCTTCTTCTCAGAAGAAAATCTTTCTGTGAGTGTAGGACTCAATGCGATTCTGTCCAAACAGATACAATCCCATCAGATGCAGACAGAAATTCTATCTGTTTTTGATTAATTTTTACCAGAAATGCATATCAAATTCACTGGGAAAGGGAACTCTACGTGACTCCAACGTATAGAATGAAGTCACACTGAGAGAAAAATTGGTTTATTCCTAAGAACATATTTTCCTGGTCTGAGACTATATATCTTGTTTCTTATCTAAAGGAGATATATAGGTACTTGGGGTAAGAAAATTTTCCACACATCACGCTGTTTAGCTTCAAACTGAGTCAATGTTTTCTTCGTTCAAAGAAAGTTTTCTTGAAGCAAGAAAATATCGGTTTGGACTCGGAACCCGGTTCCCCCTGAACCCGATAGAACTCTATGTGGACTCCGTCACGGTCCACAGAGATGTTTCGTTCGAAAGAATTTACTTCGAAGCTTAGTTTTCAAGGGATGAGCGATTACAAGTGTCCCCAAGAAAGACAGAAAAGGAATAAGAGATAGATGTGATATTCTATGATCAGGATTTTGAGACATAAAATTTTTGCTATTAGACGAAGATGAAAAAAACAGAAGCGCATATTCCTTATGCCTGAGGATTTGATTAATCTCTGCTGAGAATCATTAAAACAATCAACTTCGATGTCACATGGTTCGGATGGTACATATGTTGTTGAACGATATGGAAAGATATATCTTAGGAGTACCACGTGTCTACGTAAAAGACAGAAAGAAAGAAAGGAAGAAAGAAAGAGTGAGTAGGGGAAAGGAAAGCAGTCTTCTTGCAGTACGCATCTTGGTATTAACTTTCGCGACACCGCGATCCCCTCACCTCCTATGAATCATGGAGTGCCTGTGTTTTCAGTCGAGGTTAAGGCGCTTCTCTTTAGAGCGCTGTCCGTTTTGATCGTCCACGATGTTCCTTCTAGTTACGGAGCTCTCGCGCCTTGAGAGAATAAGAGATAGCTATACGATACCACGTAAGCCTCTCTTAGCGAGAGCATTTATTTATGGTTTGGGGTCGTCGAGGTGTGCCTATATGGATCCGCCTCTTACACCGTTGGTAGCACGTTTCGCACCACCTCTACACGACATGAAGTCATCCATATATGTATCAGTTGTCCAATTCGCCCTTCGAAATCTTGATCCCTTCGATTCACAATCAGTTTAAACAATTTTTTCGACCAAAATATCTTTCTGATGTACGATTCGAAGGTCACTTCTCACAAATGTACAAGAATTAGTTTTCAAAATCAAATATATATATATATATTTATAAATATCTTACCGAATGTATTGAATCGAAATCACTCATAATTTCTGAACGGAAAAAATGAGTTCACCACATTGTTGTTCACTAATACCTCACTTTTGGATGAATCCGTACACAGGGTTTTGTCAATTCGGTTACGTTCCCATCACTTCGACAACCGAATTCACTTCCCATTCTCCTTGTCGAAATACTGGAGGAAAAGTCAAAAATTCATTAAAATCCAATGTACGAATACTTCTTGATTTTGTGCTCAGTCCAAAAGTAACATATCAACGAAAATTCGCATGATTTATCTTTCTTTCTAAATAAGCGTTAAACTTCTATCGAAATCATAAAATCTATCGTTATTGTTTTCAAAATAGTTATTCGTATCTTGGTGGATTAAAATTGATGATATCAAAAAAATATGAGCGAATGATCCATTGGTCAGGGTTTTATGAACAATCCATCGGCTGTGAAGGATCAGGAAGACGACTCGGAAAGATAAACCTTTTTGGCTATTAATCGACAATAGTGGTCCACTCTCCTCTTCCTTTCTCTCCCTATTTTGTCTTCTTCATCTTTGAACATTGAATAGAGAAATCAATCAATCAATCAAGAGCTCTTTTTGACATTCGAACACCCATGTGCCATGAATGAAACATTGTAACATGAAACCATTAAGCTTGTTGACATAGATTTTTTTTTATATGTTGAAATGATCAATGGATGGCATTTCATTTTGATATTCAATTTTCATTGAATTTGAAAAAATGGACGAAGAATACCATAAGAGTCAACTATTCCCCATCTACCTTCGTGCAAAAAGATCAAAGATAATTTTGACAATCATTTTACATACGAATATTTTGCATACAAGCGGAGTTCAATATCCATCTACGAAACACCCGAATGCTTCGTGTTTATCCGAAGATAATATCAATTCGTAGGAAGTTGAGTATCGGTGAGACTCCGTATGGTTGGAATGTTGAATTCTATCCTTATGAGAGACCACGATGGCGATGAATCGTAATGACAAACTTTTTCAGTCATTAATCGACAATAGTCACTCCCTGATCTCAGTCTGCTCTCTTAACGTTGTTGCATCGTTGAAGAACAGCACCGTGTCAGGATACCGACGTTCCCTTAACGTGTTCACTCGTATCCGTGTGAGTACAGCACACAGTCACATAATTCTACACTAGTGCAGGACGTTCCTGTGACGCGAGAAAATTAATGACTTACCTTCGGTGGGAACAATACAGTCAGCTGCGACTCTCTACATGTCTGAGTATCCCGTGCGATGTGCGGCGAGGGTGATGCGAGGCAGTGTAAGGTCGAACAAAAACACACAAACGAGTCCAGGTTGCGATATATGTACGCGAGTGCCAATTTTCTGTAGAAAATCGATTTATATTTATCGAGAGCAGACTTCGATATATAATTTCCATGCGACATAAATATCTTCGGTCTTATTTTTTGGGATTTTTTGTAATTTCTGTGGTTAAAATAACATTGAAACATAGAAACGAATGGACGTGCTGTTGCAGATTTATTTCTTATTCCTCTCTCCAGGATTTTGAAGAATAATCGGTTGAGTAACTAGAAACGACATCAATATTTGAGTTGTCTGAACTAAAATATTGGGTGTTGCAACAAAAGTTTTCAGTTGAAGGGCTTACAACTATACTGATATTTAGTTGGGATGACTGAATTTTTTTTTCAAAGTTGGGGTCGTATTTAACTGAAATTTGTAGTCACGACGACTAAACAGTTTTTTCCAGTGTTTCTCCGTAATCTGTTTGAATTTGTTCAAAGCCAATAAATATTCAAAATTTCTTGGATTTTTAACAAATTTGTGTGTGGAACAAATTCAAAAAGCGCAAAGAAAGCTCCTTTGGCAACCGACCATTGAACTCAAAAATTGTACGAATGTACCCTTATATATTCAATAAACGGCTGCTAAATTCTTGATTATGATTCATCTGCATATAATCAAACACAACCAAAGCAGTTTCAAGGGCCTTGAAGACTTTCGGCACTTAATAGAGAAAGAAGAGTTTGAAAAATCTATTTATGAATCTTCAGATACATGAACAATTTTGAGGTGAAAAAAAGGAAGAAAAAAATGAAGAAGAAGAAGAAGAAGACGAAGTGAAGGGGGCACCATTCAGGAAAGGATAATGCATTCTCGGATTGTTGTTGGTAGGTTTGAGTCGCTTGTGTCGACCATCGATCGGACCATCGCGGGCTGATGGATGGAAACACAGGAACTTGTATTCCCCATTCTTCCACAATCCACAGCGATCTAATCCATTGTCGTTCTTTACGAAACAAACACAAACGTATGTGCATATACTTACATACCAACTAACCAAATAATTTACATACTCTATTCATATTCTTACGAATAGCTCAAGGTCAATCAAAGATTCTTAAAGGAAAAAATATGAAGAAGTAATTTCGAGTTCACTCCCAAGACTGAGAACACAAATTGAAAGAATCACTCATCGCCTCCTCATGAAAGTTTGTCATCGATTATAAAAGCGGAAAAAAAAACGACAAAGGAGCGTATGATATATGTAGTGAAGAAGGAAGAGTGGGAGAAGCGACAACGACAAGATGACGAGGACGAGGCGTTAATTGAATTTGGGTTCTCCGGATTATTGTGAAGCGTTTAAAGCGGCCAGAAACAAACCTATTTGCGTCAGAGAAAGCTTTCTCGTGAGATAACAAATGATCCGCGGTGCCTGCCGCCCAAACTTCAGCATAAAAGCTTTGGTGAGAGGACTACTACTGCTCTCTCACTCCTACTCGCTTTCCCTCTATCTTTTTTCACACCCACCACTTCTCTTTTCCATTTCCTTCTTTTTCACCCCTTTCCTTCGTTCCTCGGCGTTGTCGTTGTCGTTGTTGTTGTTGTCGTTGTCGTCGTTGCCGTTATCGTCTTCTTTTTCGTATTCGGTTTCTCAACGGTTCTGTAATATACCGCACCCTTGGAATCGTTTGCTCACCCCAGCCATCCAGATTGAAAAGCAATAGTTTTTGAATCTATTTATAACTGTCCGATGCATACACATCGTATTCACAAAGGGACTAAGGGAGAATGAAAGAAGAGAATTTTTGTGCAACTTGTAAATGAGAAGACGTTGGTCTTTGTTCAAATTCACAAAGAAACAAAATGTGGTCAACATACGCTCAATCAAATTTTTCTTTGGATGTGACTAAAAGTTGACTGGCTTCAACCAAATTTGGTTACACGAACCAAAAAGATCACCTCCTACCAAATGACTTTTAGTTCCAGCGATCGAACATGTTTTGGTAAAATGATTTGTTTCGCGTAGCAAAATTTTGGTAGAGCCGCAGAACTTTTAATTATCTCGAAGACCAAAAGAACATTCGGTTGGGCACATAACAACAAAATGCTTCAGTAGTCACGACAAAACAATCCTCTCGGTAAAGAGTTTATAAATGAGAATTGTATTTGAATGTCAGCTGTTTATCGTAAAAATAGATGTTCCTATTACTTGTCATCGGACTGCATCTTAGTTTCAAATACTGTGACAGGTTCGAAGCGAGCGGACGAGCTGTAACAGGTGGACCATGCGCACGTCCTCGTTCTTTCGCCCTCTATTCGTGGTCTCGTCTTGGTCGCCGTCTCTGGTCGAGGAATGTCGACAGGTCGTTGATTTTACTCTCGACGGCTTGCGATCTTTGGCCCGCTTCGACCGCACCTGCGCGAAAGACCGTGAAAGGTCACAAATCAGGACGATGAGGTCGTATGACGTAAAAGGTGCTTAAGCAAATTTAAATTATCCATGGATTGCCACATTGGTCGCTGAACTACGTTTACCAAAGTTTGAGCCAAAGTTTTTCGTTAGTTATTCGGCGTACTGGCCCCGAGCCAGTTGAGTTTTGCTTTATCTTGCGTGTCGCCTAACAGACTTTGTTCAACATTTCAATTCAATTATTTTATCTTACTTTTTTACAATAATCGTTGAATCGTATTACAATAATGGATGTAAGGAAATTTGTTTTTTATTATAACAAAAAACAAATTATATGCTTTATTATGACGAATGCATCGACATTTTCCGTCATTTTTTAACCAATATTATCTGATGGATGTACAAATCAACGTGTTGAAATGAGAAAACTTCATCGACTCTGACCAGAAGGAATATTATATGTATAGCACAATCACATTGAGTGACGGTTAGTTAATGGAAAATAGTTTTATATTATTTACGGTGAGAATACATTGTTATTTATTTTCTCGGATTAGTTTCTTGGGAATTGAAACATCTGTCAAAGAATGTATGGTAGGATTTTGGGTGTTTAAGAACTAGGCATTCCGTCATTCGATCATTAATTTGTTCCAATAAACAATTCGCACTTCAGCACTATATTGGAGTGCAATATTTTACTCATTCGTTTACAATAAGAGTATATCCACTAAATGGAGAGAATAATGATAATATTTCGAACAACTGAATTTTCAATCGAATACACGTAGAATCGATTCCACGATTTGCAAAGCACGTATCCGAGTGGAAGAACTTCCAAAATGATATATAATTTAGATATAAACTCCATGGAATTATACATACATTGTATATAATTTCCAAACCTTTTCTACTCGGGTAGAACATAGGCCTCCCCGAGTCGAAATCTAAAACCTCCTTTCCCTCTCTATTTGGAAGATCAGGAAATTTCTGCCACATTGAGGAGCAAAAGAGAAGAATACAGCTTCTCCTTTGCTCCTCAAAGTGACAGAAATTTCTTTATCTTCCATATATACAGGGAAAGCAGTTATGTATTTCGACTCAGGTCATTCTTAAAAAGATGTGTGGTGAAAAAAGTTTTGAATATATTGTATATGCGTTATTCTAAAACCACTTGGAGATTATTCCTCTTCGGATATCTTTAACTTTTCTGAAGATTGCTTCCAAAGTTATTTCAGACATAAGATGAGGTTGCTTCATGAACGATATAGAAATAGAAAAATTAAACAACCACGAGAATATCCTGTAGTCATGATGACATTCTAATGACATAATTGTGACTGCTGATGATGTAATTCTAAGATCATGGGGACATCTTCATGTCTCACGGCAATTTCGTTGCCACTATGGCGTGTTTCTTGGGAATTTACAGTTCATCAACCGTTTCGGACTAACGTTGACCCATCTTTTGAAATGTACTTTCTGAAAAAAGTTCATGCAAAATTTGACTCCTTCCCACCCCAACCTGTTCAAACTTGAGTCCCCTTAATATCTGTCTGTCACTTAAACACAATTATTTCGTCAAAGAATGAAACATCACAAACTCATATCCTTGAAGTATCAATCACTGATAGAAACGAAAAGAAAATTGACTCATAAAATTTGATGAATCATCAGTCTTTATCTTCCCGAATTGATTCCTTGAGATTGGAAACATCTTTTGAAGAATTGAATGCCAGATTTTTTATCTTTAACAGCTGAATATTCTGTTATTGGTTCACCAATTCGTTTTAATAAACGATTCAAACTCTTGATTCTAATATGAACCGTTTTCAAATTCATAATTTCAAATAGAGCTAACCACTTCATTCGAGTTTAGGTTCAATAAATTATAATAAGAAAACTGACATTGAGATTGTTATCACCTTCATGAACATAGTTTGTTTTTTCTGTTAGACTCGAGAGACTGATTTCGCATAATTCTCAATGTGTTTCTCAACTATTAATACCATGAGCTTGGGTCTTAGTATCTATACGCTGGTGTAATTCTATTCGAATTGACATGATTTACTGCCAACTTGTTTATACGCTATTAAGATACGTATATTTCTACCCTCAGACAAAACATGTGAATAGGTTAATGCAACACTGACCTATTAACGTTCCCTACGGGAAATATTGAATAAAGTTCTCATATAATAATCTCAAACTTTCTGGAAATCTGTTTAAGGTGACTCAATTTTGACAAACAATCAAAAAATTACAAAACTTATAATTTATAAGTCATTCAAACCTGTCCCGAAAGTTATGCACATATAGGTATCTATCATTATCTCTTTATTCAAAGCCCAGATAACAAGTGAGCCTGTAATAAGCTTTTCAGACTTGTCATTCGATTGCTTTCAGCTTGTTATCAACAACTTCGTTAATATGAGGTTGCTGCAACTTTCGTGGACGAGTGTTGCGAGTTTATACCATCGTCGTGGATTATCTAAGAATCTTACCATAAGTTTACCACAAGCTCACCTGAGGAACCTTGTACGAAGATTGAATTGCTATCTGGCGCTACGTTTTCAGATTTTTCCGGAGTATTTAGCATTTCGTAATGACTATCATTGAGAAATTTAGGAAAGTGCGCACGAGTGTATTATTACATTACCTCGTTAGAAGAATCCCATAAACGGCCAAATACCGGTATAAAATCTCATATATTCTCAAGACGTATATATAAGTTTGTATGATATTTTTTCCATAGGGTACCTCTTGTTAGAAATGATGAAAAAGACTCTAAAGACTATCATAACTTTGAGAAGTGATTTTTAAAATACACGTAAATGGGTCCATGTTCAAAATATATTTTTATGATTTTATGATGATATTTGCATCATGATCAAGTTTCGAAAATCCGAAGAGAATAAGAATACGACAGGAATACACTTCATGAGAAGAAAATTACGTATCGCACGCTGACACCCGATAAAATATGTTTCTTGTGACCTTTATCGGTTGGTTCGTCGATAATGATGTTCCATCTTCACCAGCAAGATGTATAAACTTTGTTGATCAACATAGCTTCATGTGTCTGCTCATAGATATTTGAACATTGTCGTGTTGATCGTACATCTGTGAGCTCATTGTTGATCAGCTGCATATGATACGTCAATTATGTGTAAAGCATAATTAATACAGTATTATTTAAGCGCACACACGCTGTTTGTACCCTGAAACGACAAAACCGTAACCTCATTTTTTCTTCTTCCTCGTGTTTTTTTTTTTTACGAAAGATGATGAATAATGCATTTTCCAGATATGATTCACGATACGAGATAACGTCGTATATATATTTACGCGGAAGTGCAGGAATTAAAATTCAGTAAGTAGTGCCAAGACAACTAATAAATTAACGGCACTCGTATTTCAACTTTCGTCATGCTTACTAATTATTAAGTCATAAATTATACCTTTTCTTCTCTTAAAAGAGGAAGAAGGAGAAGATGTATCGAGAGGAACTATGATACGTCGGTGACAGTGATTTTTTCAAATATTCTTGACTCATGAATGCTGGGGTTTTTCTAGTTAAACCTGAATCCCATTTGACTGTCTAATCAGCTAATCGAGTTGTATTATGTACACCCTATATGAAAGCTATATATTGGAAAATCACGGAGTTCCAGATTGTGGGGGCCCCGGCGCTCAAGCCCCTTAAGCCCCACCCTAAATCCGAAATTATACCCAAAAGTTAGGCTGTGGTACCTATATTGTCACCTCAATTTGGGTCTGACAACAATCTTATTGTTATTACCACCACACATTTTTTGCAGTGCTGTAGAAATTACTCTAGAAAAGTTAGTTTAAATGCCCAAAACAATCCTGGCAAAAATACACGAAATAAAATACTTTACAAGAAGGACCATTTCGATCTGAAGTTCGCATATGGTTTCAACAATACGGAAGAACGAATTCTGTGCAGCATCTCTCCCACGATTCTTCAACCATCATATATTCCCGATACGAGCAACATTTCGGAAGCATCGAGCCAAAATATTGCAATGCCTCATTTGAAATGAATGGTTATGCAGAGCAATGAAGATAAAGAAGAGACAGAATCCAAATGAAAGCACCCATCGGAATATCTGGATCCGAAACAACGACAACTTTTAAGAGGTACTATCTCATGGGCCGAGCTTTTGAATCTTGAAGGCTTGGACCACCTAGGTACCACGAGATGCAATCATAATTGCATAATAGCCCTTGTAAACTGGTCGGGTTATTTATGATTCTCTTCTGCGCTTTTTTTCTCTCTCTCACTTTCTCTCTTCCTCTTTCACATACATTATAGACGGTGTCAATGGGACTACGAAAAACATCGAGCATGTGACGATACGTTTGGGCCCCAATGGTGACGTCAACCTCAAGATACGACTTTGGTTTAACACTGTATTTACATCGACTTACATCCTGTCGAGACTCTCATCTCAGCACAATAGACTAATGGTTTCTTTTCCCCCTCGACTGAGTTTTATTGATTGAACTCTATCGGACAACGAATTAATATTATTCATTATAAAATCATATATCATATCTCGTTACAAATACGATTATAATTTTTTTTTTTTTGCACGAAGAAGAAAAAGCAGAACATAAAGAAGGAGAAGAAGAAGAAAGAACGGGAGAAAAAGAAAGAGAATTAGAAGAACAAAAACAACGATACCAACAAGGAGGTCCAGAAAGAGAAAATTGGGAAACTAAATTGTTTAATCCTATTTCAAATTTCCTTTCATATACCTAAGGGAACGTACCCATACTACGTGACCTTTTTATTTGTCTCGTTCCTTGTTGCACCAACTTCAGGCATAATGAGTAAGATAGAGAAGGAAGTAAGAAAAAGGTCACGTGGTATGGGTACGATCCCTAAACTACAGGAACTTCGGCCAATGGAACTTCTCAAGGCCTTCGAAAAGACCAAATTTGGTAGTATTCCGTTTATTTCTTTTGCACCGAGCTAAGATATACACAGACATTCTTCTCATTCATTTCGCACTCAACGAATACCTTTTATTTAATTACATGCAGAGTATTCTTGGCACTCTGGAAGTTTGCAGTCAGAAGCGATTTTTGGCCAAAATTCGTCATGCCTCTCATACAACATTACACGAGTTACCTTTTTCTCTTATTCTCGATTCTTGCCGAATGAATTTTTATTATATTTTTTGGAATTCTTTTAACCTAAACGAACAGTTCTACTATTTTTTCAAAGACATCCCGTAATCCCGTGCATTACAAAGTTGGGAAGAAACGTATAGCTAATAAAAAAACACACACAATTTGAGAGAACAAATATTGTTGTGTAAATCAATTGCAAAAACTTCCTGATTCATACGAGCCTGAGAGTTGCAAAAATTCAGTTCCGTTAGTGAACTCTTCTTTGGAATGCTTCAATCGATCGCATAGATGGAAGGAGTCGATAGGCCCTGCTCAAGCTCGTATCTGATAGCCACGCAGATACATATGCCAGAGGTTGAAAGAAAGAAAAGACTGGAATCTATGTATAAATATTTTCTTGGCCTGATATATTAAAGTCGACGGATTCAGATTGAAAGTATTAACAAGAATACTCGTAACAGCTAAAAATTGCACAAAATTTTGTCTATAGCTGTACGAGTGAAAAATCTTCGTCGACCGTCCACCCCACACGAACCATATCAAGATACTTGGAGCTGAAAGGTGGAAATTCGATCTTGATAAATCGGATCTACGTATCTTACAGAACAGAAACCAGGATCTGGTTTTAAAGTTGGGATTAAAAGAGGAAAAGAAAAACAAAAAACAACGTACGAAGAACATATCAACTCCGCGAGACTTGTCGCGGTGACAGTTGTCTTGAAGAAGATGCGGTATCCGGGGGGGTCAGTCGTCGATGTATAGCTTCATTCTCAGTCTGTATATCGTTGTCTAAAAACAAGGAAGGTGTTTGAGAGCAAAGGAAATAGACTAAGATGTTAAAGCACAGGGCCATGTCTTGTCAACCATCTCGCCATCGCACACATCGTGCGTGTCGTCTAACATTTTCGTGTCTCGCTCTTAATAGAACTCTCGCCCGGTTCGTGTGTATTTGCAACTCCCCTCGCTCCTCCATATCCCTTACCGTCCCCTCCCTTGTACCCCCCTGTCACCATCTACCCTACATATACGAATGACTGGATGACTGACTGACTGACTAGCTAGTTGACTGACGTCCCGGCTGCTACGACATACGAGCTGACTAACGCGTGACCGAAGCTAACCTCTCGATTCGACTCACGACTTCTGCTGTTTCAACTTCAACGTTTCTCGTGTTCCTCTTCACGCTAGCGATATATCCGATCGATTGCCTTCTTATGACAGATGGATGTACCAACCGTAAGAATCTCTTATCTTCCGTATCATCGATAAATACATTATCGACGAGAGTGGCGCGATTTCAAATTCTTATTTCAAGTTGTTATTTGATATATGGAGAAAAGGAAATAGTAATGGCTACCGTGAATCCCAATAATCCGCTCAAGAAACAAATGTATGCCATGCGGTACTGCATTTCGCGGCACTCATTCCTGCCCTGCCAGCAATCATAAACTTAATTTCAATTTTCATGACCGTGATCACAATGTCCCTCCTATTTCGCTATATTTTCGTTTGTTTTTACATCGATTGCAGTCTTCAACGGTGACCAGTACTGTTTTATTCTCTCAGGATAAAATATTCAAACTTCTCGAAATTTCATCTCGTCACCTAATCTTTTTTTTCAAACACTATGAGGATTTTAATCCAGGATTGTATTCCTTCTCCGCGTAATTAGTTTCTTGACGTTGAACCTCCATCTACTCCAGATATTCGGATCAAAATGCATCCGTGATCCTTAAAACAATTAATATTAACACTTGAGTTTTGAATGAAAATTCTGTCGAAACAGAATTGAATCGCCTACATAAAATTGTTACTGGCATTTTAATGGGCCGCTGATGTTCCTGCAATGCCGGTGAAGACCCGTTACTGGTCCTTTAGAACGCCCACAGTCGTGTTTACTAGGTCGTTATGCAATATTAAAGAACTTTCTGGTTTCATAATTCTATCTTTTGTCGTCATTTGCTGATGTTTGATCTTCAACAATAAAAGAACGATGAGAAAATCGGCAAATTCTTTTTCAAAAAATTATGAATCTACGTTCTTTGAGATCAAGATTATGATATCTGAAGTTAAAAAAAATTCTTATCTCATCTTTGCAGAACTCGCATAGGGTTGAATAGGGAGGGGAGGGGGGGGGGGGTTTGTGGAGACTCGCCTAAGAGGGCTCTCACTTAGCGAAGGATCCACAAATTTTTTTCGTTTGGGGTCAATGATTGCTTAGAAAAAAGAAACCAGAAAAAGAAGAAAAGAGGGACTCTGTTCAGAGTGCTGCAGGGGGCCTCGACGGACCTAAATTCGGCACTGACTTACATCTTGAACCGGCACTAAAGGTTATCTGTTGGTATTTTGAAAACTACATTCAGTACACTTTTTATCGTAGCTCCGAAAATATGAAATCTGTTTCAGATCTCGAGTGAAGCATCTATTCAAGATTTCCCTAGTGATACAAATAGGTCAAAAGAGTAGCGGTTTCTCAATCCGAGATTATTTTCACCAGCACGATATTTAAATAAATCATTACGAAAGTAATTCATCAAGATCTCGCATTGAACAGCTTTGCCGGAAGTTAATAAATTTCACCCAATAAATTTGAGCGTGCCAAATGTAATCCACAGTATCGAAATAGTATTTTACGTCAAAAGAGCTTGGAGTTTTTTCACATTACTCTCTGACAACACCAACGTGCATAAATGATTCATCAAAAAAATATTCATAATGGAAATATGCGATTACGATGACCATGTAAACTGATGGAGAAACATCTCATCCTGACAAAATAAACATATGAATTTTAATTATCCAACAAAGAAACATACAATGAAATATTGTTGCGTGTATCATTCTTGGTATTCTACAATTTATGGTTCAGCATAATAGTACTTAAATTGAGTCAGATAGAATTCAAGTACTAATGAAACAGGTGTACTTGACACCTGTGAAATTCAATCGAGGTAAAGATTAACTACGAAATTTATAACTTATGCAATCCTTATTCCCGTTTTGTCGGACAAAAACTGTTTTATTTATACATCAAAAACATGGAATTATTTTGATACGCAAAAAAAAATCCATTATCGAGAAGGTATTTTCGTTTTATTGGAAACAAGATTGTTTATTTAATTATTTGATCTCTCACACTGAATATTTTCATTAGATCCTAACGCCAGTATCATAATCAAGTTAACGGGATCCTGATTACTTATTGCATGAATTACAAAACGTTGCACAAATAATTAATACGATATCTCAGTATTTCGTTTCGAATTATTCTTTGATAATCAATTTATTCGAACATTATTCAACGGCAATGATAAAAGTTTTCTGAACTAAAAATCGAAAATGGATTCTAAGTGGATGTAAGCGTGGGAATTTTCAACTGCATCTCGACTGAACAGAAAATAGTATCTCCGTTAAGAGCTCGTTTTATAATTCGAACAAGGAACGCGTTGTGAGAAGCTAAGTATGAAACACATGCTGTACCTGCTACTGCTGTATAAAAAAGATGTCGGGAAGAATCTAACAACTTCACTCGAAGGTATTAATTCTTCCAATTTCATATGAGAAATCAATGCTCCTTGCAAACATATGATCTGATATAAAAAACAAATAATAATAAATGATTCAAAATTGCATATGATTAATTGTATTAGAGTTCAATATTATTGATCGAACAAAAAACTTAAGATGAAGTGAATATAAGTAAACTAATCATCTATTCCAAAATTTTAATCTTTCTAGGTCATGTAAAATGACGAGTTGAAAAATGATTTCTGTATCTTCAACAGCAGAACTCATACAGCACCGCGAGGTCTTTTGAACGTTCGGACAACGTGCTCGATTACACAAAGAACGTGTAAATAATTGTAAAAGGCTGACTCCCAAAGGATGTACGCAAACAAAATTACTGATCACATTCATCACAATTTGGAACACGGAAAGAAATTTGAAATACGAATTTCCACAACTATCCCCAAATGTACTGCAATCTACACTGTGAAAAATATACTTCCTAAACTGCCAAAGAAGTTTGGCATTTTTTTACACAAACTTTTTTTGTAAATTACCAAACGAAAGTTTGTAAACATTCAAAAAATTTCGTGATTTCACGAAGATTTTTGAGAATTCACAAACTTTTGTTCGGCAATTTACAAAAAAGCTTCGGAAATTATTTTTCCAAACCAAGTTTGTAAATTCCCAAGCATTTTTGTTTGGAATTCAACAAATTTTTTTTACAGTGTAGTCAAAATTACTATGGTTATATCAATGGACCATTCCCTAGAATTTATCGCAAATTTTTTTCTCGTGTGGTGAAATCAATCTTTTTTTTGTATGTCGAGTGGAATCTTTTAATGTAATCAAAATCACAATTAACTTCCAGTGTCTTCAAGATTAAATTGACTAGAACAAAGTGACATTAATTAAGCTGCACGAGTTGATATTAAAAATACATCAAATAAGTGATCAGAGATTATAACGAGCTTCCACGTATGAGGAACAGGTCGGCGAATACCAAACCACGAACAAAGCTCTAAGCAAGCTTAATGACTGGACCCATGCACGTTATCGCTTTCCTCCCGATGTAGCACGACTCGGCTTGACTTTTTAATAAATAGCCTTTCTACTGTCTAGAACCTCACCGGTGCATATCGTTATCCAGCAAACGCACACCCGACCATTTTGTAACCGACAGCAAGTGGAATTCTTTTCTCTTTTTTTTTCCACTTTTATTCTTTCCTTTCTCCAGTTTCTGTAATACTGGGTAGTCTCGAATACGTGAAGGAACTATCGCACGTGCGTTCAACCTACTGTTTTCCAATAAAACAACTGATTCAATTGATTCAATCCAAACTGAAACATTCACCTTGTAAAAAACTTGATATTAATACTCATAGTTCATCAATATATGTATCATAGTTTTTAATTTTTTATTTATAACGCTAAATTGTGTAAAACTCGAACATGAAAACTTATCATTCATTTCGGCAAGTAAAATCAAAACGTTTAAAATGAATAACAGTATTAATATTTTACGTAGTTTATGCTTGTATATGTGAACTTGTATATGTTTTTTTTTCTCCTTTTAGTACGATAAATTCGATGTCACATATAAATCTTGAAGGCGCGTTATGAAGAAATGCCATCGAGTATCATTTTCTATAACAGACTGACAGAATTTTTCTCTTTTCATTCTCTCGACCGTTATGTACGACACTCAGTTGTATATCGGTATATGAACGAAGTGGCACGCGCACAACTTAGGAACCGCAGCAGGATTCAGGATCGTTTTAACGGGGAATATCCTCTCGGTCTACGGTTGATTAATTGCTATCTGTGTTCCGTCGACGTCGATACACTGAGAAAGAAATACGGTGGAATGAGTTGGTTGAAGGTTGACGAGAACGACTCTTCATGACAGGGGTAAATATTTGAAAGAGACGAGAGAAACAGAGGAAGGAGATGAAATAAAAAGTATCTTTGCTCTATCGATGTGATTGTATCTGTTTTCTGATCAAATTCACTCAGAACTGATGATTAATTTCATTAGAATCGTCTGAATGAGACAATGTCTAGATCTTCGACAGAAATTATCGTGATACTTTAACTATTCATCATTTCAATGCCGAGGATCGTGGTTCTAAGGATTCCCAGTCATCTTCTACTTGCGAAGAGATCAGAATCAAATCTTGAACGAAGATCAATGTGTAATCATCGATATAATATTCATTGTCTGTGAAAAAAAGGAACAGTCGTCGCAACTACTTACGTAGCAAATTTTTGCCTATATACGTAATTAGTTGCGGCAACCATTTAGTTAGTTGCCTCAACTCACACGGTGGTTGTCCTAATCAACGTGAACAAATCGTTACTAATGTGGTATTGATGTTAGTCAGGAGAACTACTATATCGATTTAGCCAATTAACGTAGATTTGTCCTGACTATTAAGTAATGGTCGTAAGATATTCGTAAATAGTCTCAAATTTGCCTATATAAGTAGTTGCTGCCGCCATTTTTTCATCGGTATTTCAAATGAGTTTTTCCAACTGGTGTTCGCAGTTCAATTAACTAGTATTTGATTTTCTGAATTATACAAACCTGATGATTCTATGAAAAATAGGAAATAGTCAGGGCCGTCTTTCATATCCAAGGGGCCCTAGGCTGAGAATGCTGGGAGCCCATGTAAGGGAATTTTTGTACTTATATGTAGTAATATTGTTTTGTAAATTTTAATCAATTATGAATATATCAATATGTTCGTTTGGCTGTGCAATTTGGATATCCATAACTCATGTTTAACTTTTTTCATTATCAAAAATTCTTTCCTTGTAGAATTAAGAAAAAATTGTGGTTTAAGGATTCGGGGGCCCCATCAGCGTGGGGCTCCAGGCCCGAGCCTACAAAGCCTATACAGAAAGACGGCACTGCAAATAGTTAAACATTCAGGTTAGGATATTGGGATCCGACTCAATGAAAAATCGAGTTGTTGTATTTTATACAGTCTCTCTTCCGCGCGATCTCGATTCAACACAACGAAAATCTGAATTGTTCTATTCTACAAAATCTCAAATGGCACCGAAAAATTGTTGGTCCAGCAAACGATCATAAAGCAAAAGTTCCTTTAACGAAGAAGCAAAACTTGACTCGAACGAAAGGATAGGTTTCCTTCTGGGTGCCTAGAGAGTGAATTTTCAATCCACCAGAGTGCAATTCCACTTTGTAGACAACCAGAAGGGAACCTATCTTTATGTTCCGTGGAATTATAACTCTTTCACATTCAGAGAGTGGAAATAAATACGATGTTGAATACAAAAATGTTCTAAAGCTCAATCCGAAGAAAGCAAAATCAAATCTATCAAATCTATCACGAGTTTTTATTTTAGTCTCGAAGTATTATTCTTCTTTTTTTACCTATAAAAGAAAAGAGAGCGTTTATAGATTGTTGCAATATGTTGTTGAACACGTATCACACAAGCTATTTGAGCTCCCTACTATCTTAACGAGTCAGGATATTGGTGGTCGTGCAAGTATAATTGCAGACAGTTAGGAAGATTTTTTTTACAGGAAGCAATGTAACAGAGTACCAGGTTGCACGATTTCGTGCAACTATAACAAAACGTGAAGCATTCCCCAGTGCAATCACGACATACCTTCATAACCTCATATAGATTTTCTATGTTGCGCGTTGAAGGGATTTCAAAAGATGACGAAGTTTTATGGATTATGCTTGAATACGTACAATGAACGCCTTATTGAATACAAATAATTAAACCTAATGTATGCAAAATTGAAAATACTTGGTTGAAAATCAACGTTCATCAAATTAAAATCTGGATTGTGGAAAACATTTGTAGGTTCCCAAAAAAAATTTCCAAATAATTTCGATGAATTTATAAAAATATTTTGGTGAAAAATTTCCAAACTTTTTTAGAGGTGATTGTTTTGCGGTCTGCCCATGATTAACATTCATGTTATTTTCCTGCGATAACGCGTTACGTGCATCTGTGTGAAATCTTCATTACAATTTTCTTATTTATAGAAGAGAGGAGTTAATGAATATGCCTTGATCAAGCAGGGATAACATATTCTCGAGCCTTGGAAAATTATTTATCAAGAGAATGGTTGAGCGAATAGTTAAAACAGTTGCCAAGTGATCAAGCTTGTGATCCGGTGACCTGGGATCTGGGTATTAACCACGGCTGGTTGATGCAGTTAACCAGCTCGTCACGCGTTGCACGCGTTACAATTTGCATTGACCATTTTCGCCCCCGCTCTTATTTATCGCCTATAAACATCCATGAAGCAACACACGCATGTGGAAATATGAACACATACACAAGGTAGATATATATATACAAGGTGTCCTAGAAAACGCGACTCTTTCGGGGGTAACTCCTCTGATGAAAGGGTAAATGATCAGTTTCAGAGCTGATTTCAATCAATCAAGTGGGAAACTACATAATATAATCATCTCATCGATAATTGGAGTAGCCAAAATACTCACCACCTGAATGGTCACCTGGACTCAAAAACTAAGCATTTCCTAATGTCCTACCAAAGAAAACATTTTCTTGATTTTAACTCGAGAATCACTCCTTTCTCAAGAGAACACAAGCTCGACAGATCATTTTTAGATTGATTTCGAATTGATATACACACGGAAAAAAATTCCTCACATAAAAATTACATGAAAAGTCAGGTAACGATTACAGTGTGGATTTCATGTAAAATTTACTACACAATCCTGTTGGATTTACATTGTTATCAAAGGAAATTCACAGCAATACTTCTCTCATTCACATAAAGCTGAAACTAGCAGGCGTAAAGTTAGCAGCCGATTGTTGTAACCCTAGCAGAAATTAGCACCGACTCAACGTTGTTTTGAACTTAGATGCCTCGGAACAACGTTGATCCAGTGTTGATTCTTACTAGGGAACTTTTGAATCAAGGTTATTGAAGCTTTGTTTATACCAGAAATCGATTGAGTAGCATCCTACCAAACGTTTCAGATCCTCAAATCCTTAATAAAAACTGTATATAAAGAGTTATGAAAAGCAGCTGCTAGCTCTACGGCTGCCAGTTTCAGTTTCATCTAATTCACTTTGGTAACAATGTAAATATAACATTGATTCCAAAGTAAATTTTACTCCAATCACATTCATGTGAGCAATTATGTTGAATCCACAGCAGCCAATGTGAAATTTACATGGGACTTTTTTCCGTGCATTATCTGAAAAAATAATTCACTTACTGAATAAACATTGAAATGAAAGTGTGCCAAACGTTTTGATGTCCGCTCTTTCAATCTACGTTTATGAACTCCTTTGGAGCTTCATGTTCTATTGGAACTGAAAGGTTCGAAATATTTCCTATAGGTATAATATATTCATGATTTTCACGACAGAGACTGTTACGACTGTACTATAATGTTTTCTTTTGTTTCCTTTACAGGTACGGTGAACGCAAACGGTGAAACGAAACGACAAAGAACCTCGTACACGAGGTATCAGACTCTCGAGCTGGAGAAGGAGTTTCACTTCAATCGTTATCTTACTAGGCGGCGTCGTATCGAGATTGCCCATGCCCTGTGTCTGACGGAACGACAGATCAAGATATGGTTTCAAAATCGACGGATGAAATGGAAGAAAGAGCACAAGATGGCGAGCATGAACATCGTTCCTTATCACATGTCGCCATATGGGCATCCTTACCAGTTCGCACCGCACCCAAGCCAGTTTGCTCATCTGGCCACATAGGACGAGTTCTCGCCCGCCGAGCTCGGTGCACACGCTGTCCGGTTTCCCGGGATGTACGGCGAGCAGAATTTTTAAGGCTTTTTCCTAACTAAGATTTCGTGATGAAAAACTCGCGATATGTCAACTGTGATAAACAATCGATATAATCTACCGACCTCAAAACTACAGAGTAGGACGAATGAGACGTGCTCTCCAAATCCGAATCGGTCAAAAGTCCTGAGAATCAGGGGATTTCATTGATTCGGATTTGCAGAGTGACAAGTTATGGAACCGAAAATTTTCTTTTTCATCTGTATCTGTGAGCAAAAACAAATTGGAAGGAAAAATCTTTTGTAAAATAATTCTGGAGATACCTTGGAATTTGATGAACCAAATACCTTGATACCAATGAAAATATGATGAACATTGATTCGCCATCCGTCCTCCGCTGTAGAAATAAGCGATTGTATTTCAATGACGAATATTCAAATTTAAAGGAAAGCCAAAAATCTCTGCATAGCATAGCATGCCGTACGCACCTGAAATGATAAAAGAGAGACTGGACGCGCACCGTGGGGCTCTCAGAAAATGCGTATTGTAATAATAATAATAGTATTTATTGTTACTATTATGATTATTATTATTATTACAAGAGAGTTATAACTTGAAATATACGCGTTGAGAGTCTACCTTAGCGGGCGAGATTAAACAAATCTCATAGAGTAAGCGTAGAAATTAGCGGTCTGATTAGGTTTAATTGAAAGAAGTAAGTAAAAAGGATCATTTCACGTCTGGCTGCGCACTGTTTCTCATTTCCGAATGAAATCGATGATGAAAAATATGTGATGAATTATTTAGAACAAATTGTTATTGTACTTATGCTTTTTCTTCATTGTACTATACTATTATTTTTATTTTTATTCGTTCACCAAATTTTTCAAAAGATTTCATCTGTGTATGAAAGTTGGATGCACGGGAAACACAGTTTCTATCTGCACGTTGAAGTCTCTGTTTCATAGTCTGCAAAGTCTGTCTCTGTTACTCTTCCTGCTCCTCTTAATTTTTCGTACAGTGGAACCTCGTTATTTCGAACCTATTTGAATCAAAAACCTCCACAAATCCAGGCAATAAGTCTTTCCTTTCGATAAAGTTCTATTCAAATCAGATCTCGATCAACCAAAAACTCTACAATTCGAAAGAATTTCCCTTCCCCTTGAGATGCGAATTAACGAGATCCGATTGTACCACGTTTTGATTTAAGAAGAAGTCCGCGTGAACACGTGAACACTTGAAGATTATGCCCTAGTTTAAAACATCTATTTAATCTCATTGATTAATGAAATTTATTACAAACTTTACAACGATCCATAACTATTCACTCTTCTTCAAACTCCTTGGAATCCACTGAAACCGATTTAATTCGTGAGATCCAATGGGAATTCAATAGGCTTGAATAGTTTGTTACCATTGCAAAGTTTGCATCACATTTCATTGATCAATGGGTTCAAATAGACTTTATTTACCAGGATGTCTTTGAACATACATCTGAGGAAAACGACGTACGAAACTCAGGCATATGAAATCAAGAGAATTCATTTCCTCTGAGCTTGTTACGTAAGATTCATGATATCGAATGCGAAGAAAAAAGAAAAAGGAACAAGTTACAAAGTGTCCACCAAAAATCAGAGAATCGTTCATAGTGCGTTAAGTTTTCGTATCGTATGCGTGCATATACTTGTACATACGTGTATCTTTTCACATGTATTCATGTGTGACAGGTTGAATTTACAACCGCCAATTTCACGTTAATGACGAAACGGTGGGCAGCTGAGGCCCAGTAAAGCTCTCTGTAAATAGTTCGCACCGTTAATGTAATCCGTGTCTCCCTGGAGCAGCCACGTTGTTCCTAACATTCTTGTACGTAGATAGGTTATACGCGCATGCGTGATATCATTCATTTCATTTCGTCTTGTGGTCAAACTGCTCTGGAATCTAAATCTAATATACCGGTTATCGTGTTTGAATAACAAAGCATAGATCATTCTAAACCCACCAAGTCAAAAAACAAAATAGAGAAAACAAAGCTAATATAAAAATCCCAACCGTCTCTATTTATCTTCATAAATTTGTATCAGCGAACGTAGCAGAAGTTTCAAAGAATGTACATGAAAGAGGGAAATTCATTTATACATATGTCATGCCTTACGGTAAATCAAAAAAACGTTTCACGCTGCCCGTCGCGTCAGAGACAAAAATCCAATTTCATTGATATATTTTTGAGGTGCGAAAGAGTTATTCTGAAAAATTTGTGTCTTCTTCGATACGCTCCTTCTATGCAAGCATTCAGAGTTTTATATTCACAATGAGATTTGTTGTTCCCATCTTACACGACACAGCACTTCGGAAAGAGTTTTTAATGAATTTATTTTGAATTCTCATAGTTACAAATAAATTTGTCATGCACTCTTTCCGAGTTGGGATGTGTGGGATTTCTACCATACAGCACCGAATACTCCAGTAATGTATCAGAAACGTCTTCGTTACAAAAATGGACATAGAAACGTGTTTGGAAGGTATTCGAAGACCTTCTAAAATGCTTCTATGTCTGCTTTTGTAACGGATACATAACTGAGGTATTCAGTGCTCTATGGGGCTGTAGCAGTGAGATTATATTTTTCGTTTAATCATAATTATTCTTACGAAAACAAAAAATTTTTGGAGTGAATTTAAAAGAGATTTGGGCTAAGATCTCTAAGACTTAAGAGATTTGGATAATGCTCTTTGAACAGCTTTAGATCAAATATTCACGTAATTGACAACACAAAATCTGCGTTTGGAATAATGTAATTTATTATTTTACTAAAACACTTGCAGTACATGAGAATGATAAAGATACACACATTATTTTTTTTATCAGTCGGATTCGCCGGAGAGTAATGGGGCGAACGTTGTGCAGGTACCGTATCATAAAACTACACGAAGGAAAATTCAAAGGGTTGCATCGATTAGAAGATACCAACTTCATTTTCATGATGTGTTTTACTAAAATATAAAAACAATTGAACTTACAAGAAGAAATGATTATGATAAATGGAATTCATTTTTACACACCATAAACGTGAGGGATTTACATTTTTCACAGTAATAATTGATATTTTTCCGCAGCTTGGAAACAACATTTGCTAAATGTTCACGAACTTCGTCCTGTCTCTGGAAAATTTGATGATTCCTCAGTGCCTCGGGTAGTCTGAATAAGCAATAAAATTTACGACAGCTTGTGGAAAGTTCAACACTGTTTAACAAGTTCAAGACGAAAAAAGGATCTCTAAAGTACATATTCTCCCCATCCGATCATTGCACAATTCAATCTGATAAATCAAGTTGAATTTCTCATCGCCGGGGAACACATTTTCATTCAAGATGAGAGAAAATTCACATGCAAAAGGCAAAGTAACCCTAATTGATAATACCAGAAAGATCCCCCGAGTTTAATTCAGATAAAAAAAAGGCTCTTTCTTAGAGCGTTTTAGAATGTTTTTAGTAGAGTAACCGACTCGTCGAGGTCGGAAACCGGGATGGTTCTCCCAGAATGGGAAAGTTTTCAAAATTTCATATAATTTTTTATAGAATTCAACATAGGTTTCCAGTTTAACATATAAATTATACATAATTTTGAAAAAACTCCCACTCGGGCCACTTTTTCCCTAATTCGACGGACGGCGACCTGTCTTTCAAAGGGCATTCCAAAGTCCCAAAATTTCTACGTTCTTTCCCCCAGATCCTTCTTCGATGTCCTAGCTAAAGCAGCAAAATTTGTTTGCTATTCCGTATATAATAATGGAAATTTTGCCGATCGAGCGAAAAATTTGCTGCTTCAGATAATCATATTGCTTTCTCAGCAGTCAATAAATTTTTTATTTCTGTATTAATTTTGTGTGAATCACACTTGCTTCAAGTTTGTACTCTTCGAATTAATTCAGTGTGCTTGCGCAGATGGCATAATCATATCACTGTCGAGATATGTTCACAGAAATATTCAATCTTTAATATTGAACATACTTATCGATAAATGTCAATCAAGCTTCGCTCCATGTTATTTCATTCATTTTCCTCTTCGCTTTCGTAATGTAATGAAATATTAAATGAATCGATGTCGGGAATGATTCCTTTTTGTATATTGTTCTTCATATTAAATATCTCATAATTAATTCAGAATGATTATGAACTGTTTAATTCTCAAAACCTACTCAAGAATGAATTTTCCAATCCTATATATGATAAAATGAAATCTTCAACTCCATTTTTGGTTCACTCATGATCACTTTTCCTGTGCAAAATAATAGCTGATTACATTTTTCGTGTCAGAAGATTGAATTTCCTCAGAAATTTATTCAACATTCTCTCATACAACTTCACACGGAGGGAATGTTTTGACGAAAGATCATCCAAAGTTAAGTAAAATGGGGACAAAGTGGGGTTTCGACGAAATTTGAAATCCAGTTGACTTTGTTTCATTTGACTAAAGCTGGTAACTTATTCGAGTATATTCATTATCACCACAAGTTGAGTATTGTAAAAATACATCTGAATGAATTCTCATCTGTAGTCGAGTAAAACAAAATCCACTGTATCCTGTTGAATTACAAAAAAAATCCTGTTACATTCACAGAATTTTCGGTGTTGTCTTACCGGAGTTATATCCGAAAAAAGAATCCACAGTTTTGCACAAATATATAAATATTGTAAATTCAACAGAATTTCATGTAGATTCTATGAAAGAAACATTATTTTGACCAATGCCTTTTTGTAGATTCGACATAATTTTTTTCGAGAGCCCCTTTGCAAAAATTTCAGTTCGTAAATCCATCAAAAACAATTATTTAGAACATACAATATACGGATATATGTTTCCATTTCTGTACGAACATTCCACCTCCATCTCACCAATATCCTCAACAGAGATTCAATGGTTGCGCTGTTGAAGATCATATTCCAATAGTATCTATTCCCTAGAGGGAGATTAGCGCCGTTGAGAATGCGCCAAATCGTTTATTCCAAACTGTCAGAGGATGCTTCAATAAAGTCGAAACATGCCTCTGTGACGCAATCTTGTATGCATTATAGCATTGCAGTACAAATCGATATTTTAGTTTTATTAAAGCGCCCCTTTGAATAATTTGTGGATAAATGATTTGGCTAGGGTTACGTTCGCTAGTATTCACTTAAGAAGGACCCTAGCGCAGGATATCGTCTACCCTGTTCCAATGTAGCGCAATGTCTTTCTTCATCAAATGGAATTAGAAAAAGATGAGGGTTATATTGCTGAATGTGCTTTCATGTTCAAATTTTGTTAATCGGATGAACATATACCACACATCAAATTAATAAGTCAAGTCAACATCTCTTTCTGAAACTAAGAACTAAACATTTTTCAAGCTGTGAAAAACTATATATTTGGAACCAATTTTCATTTCATGCAAACCCCACAGATTCAATCGCATATTCATTTAAATTTAACCACACATTCGTGTACCTAAGAACTAATTGACGCTCGCCCTTTGCTCGAAGCAAATTCGAATAGCAAAATTAGTTATTCTGAAATGAGTACATTGTGATATGGAACCACTAAACAAGGAGCGAATGACTAACGTGGATGAAAATAATAAGAGAGAAAAATGAATAATAATAAATAAAAAGCACCATAGTTGTACTTGTGGGAGAGAAATCTCGTAATGAGTGTGGAATAGCAAATTCGGAAGAATACAGGGATTTTATGTATATTGAGAGGCTTATGAAAAAAATTAACGGCAAAGAAAAAGCGTTTAACGAGTAAAGAACTGCGAACAAATATGATTAAATCACAATTTAAGAGGATTCTTCTAACTTATATATACATACATACATAAATATATATATATTATATATATATAACACCGAATTGTAAATAATTATTGAATATATAAATATATGAATATATAGTGTACAACGGGATATTAATAAAGGTTACAAGATACGAGGCGTTGATGAAAAACTCATTTATATAATATTTATAGTATATTATAAACGTTCACATTTTCTTCATTATTTTTGCAGTATTTTTTTCTCATGACTTCATTTTGTTTTCCCATTCCGCTTTCGCCAAGATTATCCTCATTTTTTCTAAATTCAAGTTGCACTTTTTGCGGCTCATCATTTGGAAAAAAGCTCTTTCTCCTCATTCATAAAAAGCTTGTTTGGTTCGGTAAGAGTATCTTTCAAACGAATCGAATTTAAGTTGAAAAGGGAAAAATGAATGGAAGAATCGAAAGCGGAGTTGTCTTGAACATTCACCTAGACACAAAGTAATATTCTTTTCTCAACGCCTGGTACTAAATAGGGATATATTTAAAATAAAAGGAATGAATGAAGAAAATGGTATAAACAAATGGTGATGATAATAATTATTATTATATTATAGAAATTATTATTATTAATTATTATTATTATTATTATTATGCAGATGATTAATATTGTCATTATTAATATTATTATTATTTATGTGAGGGTTATCCTCTGCCCGACTGACTTTCCTGGGTTCCAATAATGCCAAGGGGGTTGTCGGCGAGCGAATCAACCTGCTGCAAGACTACTCCCCACTACCAAGAGGGAGTAACCGCAGCAGTAATATTATTATTATTATTATTATTATTAATTAAATCAAGAGTGAGTCTGTTGCTAATGTCTTGGTCCAGTGTTAATATTGTATTTTATTTGTTTCGTTATTATTTTTTGTTGTTTACGCCACGTGTCGTCAACACGCTCCGTACCTACGAATTATTATCATTATTATTAATAATATTGATTAATATTATTATTGATATGGACATGATTATATTATTATCATTATTATTATTATTATTACTATCTTTATAATTACGCTTTCGTGGGGCGAAAAACTTTCTTATAATTTTTCTGGTTTGCTTTTCATTAATTATCATAATTTATCACAAAATATCATATTTTGTCAAAAATTGGGACTGTTTTATGAGAAATATTTCGTCATTTCAATTCCCCATAAGTTTTCTTGGAATCACAGTTTCATTTGTGAAATTGTTTTTACTGTCCTGAAGGAATATAATCAAGTTCTCTAACACTCAATCAGCACTTCCTTAGTCAAAAGTTTGAGATTTGCTCTGAGGAGCAAAAGGGGAAGATATAGCTCCTCTTTTTCTCTTCAAAGAGGCAGAAATTTCCTGATATCCAATATGTAGGGGGAAAGAAGTTTTGTTTTTCGACTCGAGTTACTTGCCACTTCGATCACAACGTAAGGAAAACAATGAGAAAATATGACATTTTATGTTGGAATAAATATTATGAAAAATGTTGATTTCCTGTAGAAGGGTATTTTTTATACAACAACTCGAGATCTATGGAGAATTATAAATTATATTTCATGATTTAAATTATAATGATTTAGTATGAATGTATGGAAAAAGGTTTTCCATGAAAAAATTTAGGTAAAGGCAAATGTTATGCAAGAATACACATGGTGTCTACCCCGAGGATCTCATTTGTTTCATGGGCTTTTCCATTCGACCGAATTTTTTGTTCGATCCATTCCGTTGAATTTTCCGTCTAGTAGACCAGGAGGCATGATCTGAAACTTTGAATTTGAAAAAACATCTATGGCCTCGCCCAATCTAAGGACACTTAGACTATTTCAAACGTGTATACTCACAAGAATAATTCGCAAATTATTATCATTGGTCTTTGAGTACTGTTAATGAATGCGTGTGACGTGATTTCAGGTGGCCTTAACTTGGACGACGCCACAAACGCTTCTTCAAACTTTACATATGAGTTTATATGCTCCCTGCTAGTAGACACCCTGTGATATGACATCGCCTGACAAATTTTGAGTTTTGGAAAGGAAACATTTCTCACAATCAGAATCCCGATGCCAAAAGAAATTATAAAATCTGCAAAATTATGAGGTTTTAAAAAAACACATGAGGAAATATGAAAAAGAAAAAAGGAAAAATTATGAAAAACTTTTTCGCCAAGGTTATCAGTTTGACAAGTCTTTGTGTTCCAAATAATAGGAAAAGAAGAGAAATCATTAAATGAAAAATACACATGTTTTTACTTTATGGAAAATTTGCCTATTGTTGTTTTTTACATAACTGTGAAACCAGAAAGAAATTGAAAGAAATTAAAAGAAATATATCGACCACTTGTCACAGGTGCAAAAAAACGTGTTTTTTCTCTAATAAAAACTAAGTTCTCAAGTATTACGTTCGCGTAAGCGTCTTCAAATCTTATTTCATTCCATGTAATATACGTAATAGTCTAAACTAAAATACCTACTTATTACAACTACGTAATCTAGAGCACCGTACGCGTAAGAATATATAATTATATAAATTGAATTGTAATTATTAAATGGTATGACGTTAGGAAGGAAAAAACACATGAAATATGATCATTATATTTCCTTTTTGCAACCCTTTCCTGTTTGCAATAAAAAATTATGAGTAGATGTTATTTGGTCTTTGAATTTATTCTTTCTTTTCATCTCTCTCTCTCTCTCTCTCTCTCCCTCCCTCCCTCCGTATCTATAATACGATAATACATAATCGCTCTATAATGGTCTTAGTTTCGATCTTCAAATATCATGTATACCGATCCACGACCAAAGCAATGAATAATCTCATTTCGTAATAATAATAAAAAAGCATTAATTACGTTAATCAGCTTGTTCGCTGATAATATAATTGTTATGGCAGGGTGAAATTGCAAAAGTAAAGGACAAAAAATGAAGAATAAGTTTAAGAAGAAAGAAAAGATAAACAAGCGAGAGTTGGAAGATCGGTCGAATGAGGTTATCTGCAATGATTTACCATGTAAATTTATATTCTCTTCTTCTCACTCTTCATCATAGCTGTGAAAATAAAATGTTCCGAGATTTTAATTAATCTCTTCGAGTCTCGCGCCAAATAGTCTATCGATCAGCAATAGTGCTAATACTTTCCTCAATTGTAATGTGACCTCGGACGAGGATAATTATCAATTAACATGATTGATGTGTTTTATTTTAATCAAACTTACATCATTGTGCATAAGCAATTGTGTTTAACAGGTGCTGATAACGTTCACTCCCAAATCTGAATTAGAAAATGTGATCATAAAATCGAAGAATTGAGAATTTTTTCAATTTTGTAAAACGTACCGGATGGAATTCAATTTTATGTATGTGTCACAGGCAAAAATTTGTTTCAACTATCATTGAGATGAGTTATAAAGTTATCATCGGAATCATTGTTAATGTAACATTTTTTCTTCTCCTCCTTCTTCTTTTCCTTTCGCTTGTTCTTATTTTAATTTATTAGAAGGAGAAAAATACGAGTGAAAAATGTGTATTTCAGGAGAGAGATTCTTGAAGAATTTGGTACGCCAGAGAGAAGAAGATGAAGAGGAAGGAGTAAGGAAGATAGCAATATATGCTCCCGAAGCTAAAGCATCAGCATTCGCGTGAACACATCGTATTGGAAGGTATATAATACCTCTCGCTTGCCGTCAGTCACTCAGTCAGTCATTGATACCACGATGTGATTAATGAAGAGTCAAGGTTCGAGATCACAGTGCTAGGTTAAGTAAGAGAAGGAAAGGCCCAGAACACGATATCGAAGAGAATGTCAATATGTACCGTGTACGAGACGGAGACCCCGCAGATATACGTGGGTGTAAGTTTTGAGCGTATCGAATTGACATACTGTTACTCTCTTTGAATTCAGTTGTATTAATTGAATTTTTCCCCAGAGATCTTTCGATGCCTATTATAAAATCACAGAATAAGATGGATTCTTATTCAATTCCAAAGAGTAGAATGTGAAATTTGAGTCCGTTCAACCGAGTATAAAACTAAAAGAAACTGACATACGTGTTTTACGGATCCACAAAACTATTTTGATAAAATGCGTTGGTTGCTTATTTCTAAAGCAATAGCAGAGGTTTTCAGGAGACTTTTTACAGCTTAGTTATCGTCTAATGTCGTTGAAATGGAGGACTGAGCTCCGAGATAAAGGTTCTTTCTTGACAAGGAGGATTGAGTGACAGGCGAGCAGGAACCAGAAGACCCGGAGAAGCAGCCCGTCTATCCGTTTGTTCATGTCCAAGAACGTTTGTTCGTTCCGTCTGTCTCTCCATCCATTCGTTGTCCCTTCGTTCATTCGTTGATGCCGTTGTCGAGGTTGCCCTGTCCACAAACGGAGCGGAGCAAGACTTCACCACTTTTATGTACGGAGTCTGAATAACAAATCTGTCCAATTCACATGTCGACATCAAAGAAGATAATATAAACACTACATCGATACATCGTCTACAAAACCTTAATGTTTTATTAATGCCCGCGAATCCCCGTTCTTTCTCATCTCATACGAGTTACGTACATACGGGCTTATGCTTGTACACGTCTATACATTTATGTGAGAGTTTGCGTTTATATATTTGTCCTTTCCATCTTGGGCATGTAGGTGAATCCTGCAGAAGAGCTCAAAGCGTAAGCTTACGAGCAAGAAGATGCCCCACCATGTTTCGAGTGTTGCGGGATATCGCGCACGGTCTCCGCGAACAAAGCATCCTCTACATTCTCGTTCTTCGCGTGTTCGATAGGTTTTTATAGAAGAATAACGCTTGCGTTATGTTCATACATGATTTTTGGTTCCATTTCGATCGATAACAACATTTTGAAGAAGCTCGGCAATTTCTCACATTCTTTTAATGCCTCTTGCACCACAATTTTTCTAGATCGATTCTCATATTTTGGAACAATCCGATTACAGCTGATATGGGACCATAATTGACCGTTTATTAAAATACAGAGAAACTTTAGGTTATAAGCATAGAAACGAATTTGTATATCAGAAAACAAAAATATTTTGGATTGCAAAGACGATTATATTGCTTCCTGTATTTCAGGCGCGAGGCAGCAATATGATACGATGCACCTAAATTCAACATTAGCCATTGGGTCTAGGGTGACACAACTTGACCTATAATTGGACGATTCTCGACATTGGGATGCCGCAGTTGTGCGATGATTACATCGTCACACTATCGTCACGCCCTGCCAATTGTTTTTCTCAACATAGAACTAACATTATCAAAACAGGAGCTAAGATTGAACCACCTCAACGTCATTGTCTAAAAAATATCGAATAGATATCTAAGATATCTCTTGTTGGGATGTTTTGATTGAAATTAACTGAACATACATTGCCGAAGATTTGACAACCAGCCTCGCCCCAAACTATATTTTATTGTTAGCATAGGCAAAAGCAAGAAAAAGTGACCGCACAAAAAGGGGATCTTTTGCCTATTTTTTGGAACCGTGAGTTTCAGATTTAAATGCGTTATAAAAAATACCCTGTATCGATCATTCGTAAAGAAATGCCTTACAGACGAAGTAATATCAGATTTCGATCAAGATTTTATAAAAATCGATGTACTCCGATAATTTGTTTTATAGAAAAGAATCTATTCTGTCAAGATCGTCCATCTCTATATTTTATCCCTAAAACCAGTATTATGCTGATCGGGAAATAGTATTTCCTCGCAAATGATCGATATAGGGTATTTTTCAGAATGCATTTCAACCTGAAACTCGCGATCCAAAAAAAACAGGCAATTTGTGCAGTCACTCTTTTTGTATATCATTGAATGTCCATTGCGCAAGAAAATCACAGCTTGGAAACAAGATGAACTCTCTATACAACTGAAACTTTTTCTTATTCTTCTAGTGCATCAGAAACGATAAGGTTCGGAAGATTGATTTTTATCAATAAATATGAAAAATCACAAATACGAAGTGTAAAGTCACAAACAGGGTCGAAATTTAAAAACTCAAATTTTAATCGTACCTGTTATTTTTTGTACAGTCTCCATAACTTTGTGTATTTTTATGTAAAAATTCATTTTCCTAACTTCATAGTTTCTGGTTTATTAAAAATAACGAGAAGCAATCTCTAATTTATTCAAAAAGCTCTACAAAAAAAAAGATTGATTGAAATAACTATTTAACTTGTAGGCGCATGTAAACCCATTGTTTTCGTTGGAATAAAAATTTTTTTTTGTCAAGTCAACCAATGTTTTGAGTAAATTATTTTAAATTGATTGAATCGATGGATAAATTTGTTATCCTAACGGAAAAAATGGGCCCATATGCGCTTACAAGTTGAATAGTCATTTCAAATAATCTTTTTTTCCAGTGTCTATCGTCGAGCTGCATCTTTTTTCCTCATGAATATCAACTTATTTGAACAACCGATGAAACAAGAAAACAATGAAAATTGGAGGTTGGAATTCGTAGCACGGTAGGATGGCGTTCGTGTCGAGTCCTTGCTTCTTGTCTTCTTAATCGTCATCCAAATCGTTACGGTCAACGTGAAACCAGAGGGAAGTCACGGACGTGCCATAATAATATAGAGAAGTAGACAATAGAGTCGAGTCACTCAGTCGCAGTAGCTATAGACACAGCTTTAAGCATGTAAACGTCAAGTGTACCGAGTGAGCATAAAGCGTGACTTGCGCTTCAAAATCTTCTTTTGCCGGTCCCGTTCCTTCTTTTCCTCCTCTTCCTTCTTCTTCTTCTCTCTCCCCTCCTCCCTGGTTATGATATTATGTTATTCCCATGTATATGTACGTCCATAGGTTTGTTTTTCTTGGCATTATCTTATGAATGCGTACGATAGTGTAAGATCGCTTTGTCGGTCAGTGCGACCTACCGCCGTTGTCACGCGATCGTATCATGATATAGGAGAGGAGAAAAAACCTAGGTACATTACAGAGAACACACTAATGGTACCATGATGTTACGAACGTATCTAATTCAATAAAATGTTGTTCACATCTTACAATTGAATTCCCGTCATCCGGATTCTTTCGAGATTTCATTTTCGCACGCTCTGCGAACAGAAGGAAGAGGACCCTCGTTTCAACTAATCACAGTTTTTCCGTTATCTCTTGGTTCTGAAACGTTGATACCTTATTTGAATTGTTCATCATTGATTTCGTATTATCAATTACAGTACAATTTACCCTAAATTTGGGGTTCGAATTTTTCTCAAAATATCCGTCGAAAAGTACAAACTGGACTATCGTGATAACTAATTCAAGGAGTATTTTTGATTGTTGGACATTGACTATCCTAATTCAATATAATTATTTATAAAATGAAAATCGTATCTGTTCTGAACGTCATTTCTCCTCATATCTTCCTCTAATGATTCATAAATCTATCATAAAATAATGTACAAACTTCACTCTCAGAGGACAAATGTTTGAAAATATTTCATTGAATACTCGCCATAAGATATTGAATTCACTAAAATATATGTAAATTGCATCAACCGAACATTCATTGACATAAACAAATATTCGATTAAATATTTTATCAATAGAAATGTGTATTTAATTGATTCGATTCAAAGTTATTTAAATTATCTAAATTTTTCATAGTGACTATTAAATTCAATATTTTAATGTGCACGGAGAAAAATACCACTATCATCGATAGATAGCGTAGTAAAAATTTGTACTCCATCATTCGTAAGATTGCACGTTCATACTGAAGAATTTTTGTTAAATAATTTATCTTTTATACTACATTGTCTAACAATGACAGTAATAATTGTTCTCATCCTACCATATAGTAATAAGTGTATTAATCGAAAACAATATCAAATTATTTATCTGTTACGTGATATTCACAATTTTCATTTCTATTTACAATCGTGTTTTGATAATTCATGAAGGAAGAAGTTTATCGGCATTGACTTGCATGCCTTCGGAAATGGTTTATGAAAATAAATAAAATCCAACACACGCCACTCCACTATTAGGCGAAGGGATCTTTTTTGCTTTCGAATAAGAAAGGGTGCTGGCTTGCCCATGATATTGGAAATATTTGCATAAAGGCTATCGTTTTCTTCCTTTGTCGTAGATTCACCTCCCACGTACGTGGCGAGGCTGTCACTCCGAAGTCCATCTTTCTCTTTTTCTTCCTTCACTCACATGGTTCGCAGAGCCACGAGAAGAAGTTCTCCTCGATCTCCCTTTTCTTATCTCCGTCGATTCCTTTTCTTTCTCATTCTTCATCGTTCTTCACTTGATTTCAAACCTCCCTGCTGCAACGCGTACCTACACCCTGTATTCGCTGCCTTGCCTGCATTCCCGCATACCATTACGCGCGATTTTTTCCCTCTCTCTTTCTTTTACACATTTCATGTACCATGCGCAAGGGTTTTACCAATTTCTCGTATTTTTTGATACTCTTGTTGATCTCAAGAATCAAAAGAATACCCAAAACAATGAGGATCATGGGAATTCTATCAACGATTTCGTGCTTTGCGTTGAATCAAGAGGAGTCGTTTGATTTGCCAAAAATTCGTTAGATAAAGCGTATAATTGGAAATGGGAAGAAAGTAGTTGGTATATAGGGACATTGAGAGCTGCCAGGGATGATTAATTCTCGTCGGAAAGCTAGAGACCCCTTAGAGAACTCTGTCGTCGAGCCCCTCACCCTCCCCCCTCTTGTTCACTTTTCCCCTGCTTTTGCGTATACCACTTCGAATCTTAACCTCTCTCCTTGCTTTCTACCTCTTCCTCTTTGTTTCATTCCATTCGACCCTCGGTGAACCATTCTTTACCACCACTACACCCGTTGCTCGGCGGCGGACTTTCTCGTTTCGTTTGTTCTCCGACCGTGTCATTCGTTATTACATCGTAGAAGCTCGCGGATATTTGGAATTCCAAGTGACGTGTATAGAGCCGGCGCTATATATTTATACCGAGTCCAATGGGATTCATGGACTACAGGAAAAAATCCCTGCTTTTTTTATTTATTCTTTACAAGGATACCACTTTTTCTTCATCTTTGTCTCAAATTTTATCCTCTTCGAGCCGTCGTTAATACCGCGAACGAGCTATATAAATTTATTATTCATCAGCTTATTACAGCTTGATATTACAGGTAGAAAGTAATACAGAAATCATAAGAAATTCCGAGGTCAAAGTAATTATAGTCAGCTTATTATCACCAAACATGGTCACCGTTGTCGTAGTAACATGTACTTTGAATCGCATTAAAATGCTGCGATGCCGAGCGGTGATCCTCTTATTCGGGAACTGACGACCTTCTGTGGCTCCTACTGTTTCGCCGCAATTCCGGGTGAAGAAAAAAGGACTACACTTGCATACAATGTAGCCCCTGACTATAACGTAGTCCTTCTTTTTCCACGTGAATGCCTGCTAATCCTGCGATGATTTCCAAAATACATATAGTAGCCAATTTCTCGTATTCCTTTCGATTCGAAGATGCGATACGTATCTTGTTTTCATATGAAATTTTCCATATACGTTCGTTGATAAATGGAATGAATTACTAAATACATAAATCAATATCATGATTCAATGATAACTTTTTCATGATACACTTCCAAAGAAATACATCGAATCAACGATTATTCAACAAACGAACAAGTGTGGAAAACAATCGTGATATCATATTGAAAGGAAGAATGAAAAACGGGAATACTCCTACACATGGATAATACCAGAATGGTGGGGCGAGAAATTTACGAGATAGCTACCCCTATTTCACCCTTTCTCCTCCGATCTACCTACCAACGTACCTACCCACCTACCTACCTTCTCTCTCCGTTCAGTATCCTCAACAGGTGGTCGTTTTGCTCAACTTCTGTATAGTAATTTATAATTTAATTGATTTATATCCCAGAGTTCGCAGTTATGTACAATCTCGGAATACTACTTGATATTCAAAAGACTTGAACTTGGTTTTTCTTTTGTTTCCCGTCATACCTTTGAACGAGTGCATTCCTGAATTGTCCAACGAAATAAATGATTATTCCTGAATTAATGAGTAAATAAATAAAAGTTTTTAGGAGAATAGTAATCATTACAACATTATCTTCTATCGACCCTCTGAAAGATACGTTTGAAAGGATTCAAGGGCAGACGAAATTTTACCTGCGGGTCATCTGTCTTTTACGTTACGAAAAGAACCTGGAGCACCCTTTTCCCCCATACTGGAACAACTTCCAAAAATTATATTACCTTACATGCAAATAGCGTTCAAAACTATGACCAATAAACTCAAGGACGTTCAAAAGTATCGCAAATCCCGAGCGAAAGGATTTTCGTCATAAATCACTGGAAATCGTTTCGTCAAAGTATTCAACAAAGATTTTACATCTCTCCACGACGTAGTATCGGTTGCTGGAATAACCGTTGTTCTTTCATACGGATATGAAACACGATTTATAACAGTCTCTTCTCTTGGATGAGATTTTATTAATTAATGAAAATCCTTTAATTGCTTCTCGAATTACGTACCAGCTGAGAAGTCGAAAAGTCTGTGAGAAAGAATTTCAACTCCTATCAGATGTTAAAGATTTATCGATGTAACATTGTTGAATTGGAGGTGCTTGCAATTTAGTATGTCATTAGGGAGTAAATCAAGAAAGAAGGTGGTCGAATCATGGTCTTCTTATCCGTCCATCAGATCGAAAATAAAACAAGAGTTAGTTCAATTCAACTTACTTGATGAATTCAACCCGAAGAAGAAGGGAAAGAAGAAGAAGAAGAAGAAGTCGAGTTCGTTCACGTGCAGCGACAGACTTGAAAGACCGAAACCTAACACCTTGTACCTACTTATTCTTTTTCTCCCTCCCCCGAACAAAATATCTTTCAAGTTTCATTTAAATATTGTAATTGGTTCGTGTCTCATTACTAACGGTCTAAGAAATCCAGACTGCAAACTTGTTTTTTTCCTTCTTCCCCACCTACATTCCCTATTCTCTACGAATCAGGTTCCAAACATGGTTAACGCATTGAGAACTTTCATAATCGTACTTTAATTATTAAAATTATACGAATGACGTGTTCCCTTTCATACAAGGAATTCTGATCGATTTTTGAAAAATAGATATTAGTAATTTGTGTGACAACGAAACTAAGTCTGAGTGGATTCGCTTCGCGTCTGACAGTTTGAAGTGGAAACGTTTGAAACAGTTACCAATACCAGGAATCGTTCGTAAAGGTTCAGATCGACGTTGTCGTCGATGACGACGAAAGCGGCGGCGATGGCAACGACGAAGAGGATGAGAGCGAAGACGACGATAAGGGTGGCAAACGGCGGAGGAGGAAGTGAGTTCTGCGGCCGTCACGTTGGAGTGACGAGTGCTCTTTCCTCTTTGCCTTCTCTCTCATTTCACCCATCACATTTGCCACCTCCGTTGGTGGGTGGAGGAGGAGGAGGAGGAGGAGGAGGAGGAGGAGAGGAAGAGGGGCCTCTGGTCCTCCCAGAACCGCGGTAGTTGGGTGAACCCCCTTTTACTCTTTACTTCACTTCGGTTCTGCCCTCGCCGACTAGTAGTCGAGGAATTCGAGTTGCTATAAATCTTCCTTGACGGGCGCGATGCCAGAGCTTGAAGGGCGAGGGACGAAGGTGGAAGACGTTTGAACGGAAAGAGAGAGAAAAGGCGAACGTGGTTGTTTCGCGAAAAGAGAAAACGTTACAGGCATTGGGGTGAAAGGGGGTGACCACTAAGAATTGTAATAGTTTTACTCGCAGGGTTAACGCAACGTGCTTCGACAAGAATAGAAAGAACCACCTAGGGGGTGCGTTCGTTCGCCATGTTACTCTTTCGTCAGTACAAAGCCATTTCTCACCGATAGTTTGTTGAACGTACGTAATATCCTTTCGACGGCTGTTGGTTTTAGGGATACAGTATGCATGAGATGACCTTCGGGACAAACATATACCTTTTGGAATATTGGATTTTAACGGTTTCTTACAATACTATACTTGCGCTGTTTCAAAAAATGAATTTTATGTAATAGATGTCAACAAAAATTTCCCGAAATTATTTTTGCCTATCGATCAATCGAAACTTGCAACATCATTCTTTTATAATTATAATTTCAAATACTCGATTAAATAGAATTCCTCACCAAATTCTTCTCAAACAAATTGAACGTGAATGTAAAAAATTTACATATGCGATACATTGCTCATGTAATCCATGGATTCTGGAATTTCCTATGAATGACTTCCATTTCAAAGAAATGTATATATAAGATAAATTTAATCCCACATTCTATTATCCATTTCAAAATAATAGGTGCCCGTATTTTTATTCATAGAAATTCAAATAGATATGAAGATGTATCGAATAGAATAGTTTCCCTGAGAAGAAGAAAATAAAATGAAGTTTAAATCACATCTAAAACAATATCACGAACGGAATAGTTTCCTTCCCACAATGTGAATTGTACGAAAGAAGGAGGAAGGCTGATATCAATCACAGGGGCAGTGACGGGTTGCGATTTGGCAGCAGCTTCCAAGCTGAAAAAGAGAAACTCAGACACTAAGAAGGGTATATCCACATCCAAACCGCAAACAACTGCGTCCATTCTCTCCTATTATTTTGTGTAAAAAGCTGCTTTTCTTCGCTTTTATTGATTTAGAAAAATATTGTCGATCTGTCAACATGACGCGCAATGAACAACCGGATAATCTCAAAAGTGTGTTGGATAATTCTTCTGGATCATATTGTTTTATAATTAATGTTTACTCGAGTGGAAAAATTTTCAAACTTACATATAATTCTATTCACATTATATCATTTCCAACATTTTTCTACTCCCTGGATGGTTTCCAAAAACTTCATAAGTCTTGTATTTCACTGAATTAAATTGAACCTACTTTAATGTACGATGGATTAGAATTAGATAATCATGATATACGAATCAATTTCCACCGATGCTTGCTTGCAGAATAATTTCATAGAATTATGTATAATTCGTATACCAAAGTAAATGAATCACTAGCCAACAAATTTCTAAAAATGCCTGTAACAGCCATGTTGGGAAGTGATTTTTCATTTTTCAATCATGCAGAATCAGGATCTGTGTGCAAAATTCCTGTATCACGTCTAGATTTTTGATTACAATGGATGTGTAGTGTATTGAAAAGTGCGGCAATTTATGTACATGATTGCGTACAATATATATCAAAATAAACTTGACGTTATGGCTAAATTTCGGCTGTATATTTTAATTGAGCACCACCTCCTCCCCCTCCTCCCAGTTGACTGGTGTTTAGTGTATTTGAAAAATATTTTAAAAATTTGTACATAAATACATATAAAATCTGTGACATTATTTTTCAGTGGAGGATTTTATATAATCCAAATATAAACCCTCCTATTACATATAATTTTTTTGTAATAAAAAGAAAATTGTACGGAGGGATTTGCTCTTGGATTCTCTGTGTGCACTATTTCCTGACATCGATTTTACCATGTCCCATACAGTTCAAGAGTCCACGCAAAGAGCTTCCAATATGCTAATCAATACAACGTATTCATTATAAACGTTTTGAATTTAAAATTAATGTTCAGAAAGAAATTATAACGAGACTTCGTAATGAGTTTATCGGGCATTTAGAATGTTTTCATCTTGAATTCATATTGAATTCATCGTTGGTCACATGACAGAGACTATTTGAGAGGTCTTTGAGGAGTCTTAATGAATTCAAATTGATCATTCGCGCTGGCTGGAGTTATTCGGAAATTACATTAAAAAAATTATTTTTAAAGTACAAGCATTCAAATACAAATCTCATTCACCTAGGATCGAAATATTATGAGTATATGCGACGCATGCATAATTCCAATTGAAATAATGAATTAGTGAATTCAATCACTTGATTCCATCCAACAGAAATGATTCATGAACGTCACCCTTGAATCATTAACGAGATTTATAGCCTATGAAATTTCTTCTTGTGATTCCCAATGAAAAAAATTGATACCGTATTCGCATAAGAATTTAATCAAACGACGTGATAATATAAAATATAAGTTTCCAATTTCAAATCACAAACTATAAAATCCTCAAAGTATTCAACATTCATTTCCACAAGTAACGTTTACGAGTTTCAAATACATTTTTGGAAGAGGATAAATAATTCACTTCAAAGGTTCCACGATACTTGTGCAATAATGGCTGTTTGCGAAGAATTTGAACAGACAGCGGACGTCTCCCGCGTTACAGGCGTTGTCGACGTCATCTTCAATGAAAAAGGAGCCACACTTCCACCCTGACTGGCGTCAGTTACATGTCCTAGAATACTGACCCCATGGGAACTTGGAGGTTTCGTAAGACTTCAAAACACACGTCACTAAACAACGTTGGAATGTCTTCAAAGTGTAAATTCAATGTGACGGCAACGTGATTGTAGTTGGAGATTATTATTTTAATGTGGAAGAATCGGTTGAATTACAATTATTGAAGATCTTTTATTTTTGGCACACACATACATCGAAATGTGATGAAAAACAGAAGAAAATTGATATATGGAGGAGAAGAGTTAAAAAAATTGCGATTGAAAATAAATCCAATCCTTCATACGTCTGATGCAAAATATCATCTCTCTGAAGATTCTTTAAAAAATGTTCTAAAAACAAAGTTGAATTCGAATCAATAAATGGATGAATATTTCTAGTATTACATTCTCTTCCATTCTCAACAATTTTATAAAAAAAACGGAATCATTATGAAATTTCGCACTTATAAAATTGAATCTCGCATAAAAAATGATGGACAGAAACGGACGATACTTGATAATATCGATACTTTTCATAGTAAAAATATACCTATAGTTCATATGAATGTCTATAAAATATTGATTGAAATTTCATACATATTTTATGAGTGAATATTGAGAATCCGAGAAAGACAGATCAGATCTAATGAGATCTGTGTAGAACCCTTGAGATATACACTGTTAGAAACTTGACCTCTCTCAACCACTTTTTGGGATGTATATCCGTCCATCAATTCTGTGTTAGAATTTCATTCCCGATTTGTGCTGATTTTACACAGATTTGTATTATATTCCGGAAATTAAAACCAATCGGACTATGATCATCACACAATGTCGGTGTGTATATGAGTTCGTTAATTCGGTTTTAATTTTTTTTTAACAGTGCATGTAGATTTCTCCAGATCTAAATTTTGGCAAAAATCTCTACAAATCTCTTGATATCTATTTACATCTCCAAATTTCCATTTTGGGAGAGACGAAAAAGATGAACGGAGATCCAAAACGATATTCGAAGATCTCCAGAGTTCTTTTTGAATCTCCCTACATTTTTTCCAATTTCTCTAAAAATTGAAAGCCTCGGATATAGGTAGACATCAGAAGGTCTCAGAGATTTTCGCCAAAGTTGGAATCTTTACATGTGAATAGATATCAGCAGATTTGCAGAGATTTTTGCGAAAATTTAGATCCGAAGAGATCTACATATATCTCAAGAGATCTCCTTAGATCTAATCTTTTTTTCTCGGGAATTTCCTACTCACGGATGTAATTGGCCATATCACGAATGTTATATAAATTTTATATTAAATCCATAAAACATGTATCATACATATTGTATGTGAGGTACATGTGATATACATGGTACAAAAACTTGTTCTTATTGTCTAAGTTAGTGATGCACGATAGCCGAAGAGAAAATGTAGCTTCAGCGAACGTTCAGATCAGTTGTGTATAGATCGGGCCGAAGGTTCATTAGAGCTAACTTTGAGATTCACAAACGTTTGACAAAGGTTCTACGGACGTTGAAATGTCCGCCTGGAAATACGTTCAGGAAACATAGATGGAACGTTCGCTGGAGGTTCATCGAAGGTTTAACAAAGCTTCACAAAAATATCTATACTTATATTAATTTTGATCAACTTATATGGAAAATAAATTAATTAATAAACATAAATTATTATAAATTAATCTAAGTATAGATATTTTTGTGAAACTCACTCAAACCTTCGATGAACCTCCAATGAACGTTCCATCTATGTTTCCTGAACATAATTCGAGGCGGACATTTCAATGTCCGTAGTACCTTTGACAAACGTTTGTGATTGTAAAAGTTAGCTTTCATGAACCTTCGATCCGATCTATACAGATCTAATCTGAACGTTCGCTGAAGCTTCATGTTCTCTTCGGGAGAACTATATTTCACGATATTGGTATTTTATATACAATTTGTAGATGGGTGCTATTAATATTTTGTGAAATTCAATGTAAGCGCAACAAAGCCTCTATAAAAATACGTCGAGAGTGTGGAATATCATGCATCATTATCTTGGGTTATAATGCTCCCAAGTAGCACCAGAATATATTATGAACATTCTTTCAGGGACTGGAATGTTATTCACTTTCGTTACACACTATATATAAAATCTATATAATAAATATATAATTTGTGTACAATATATATATTATAATTATATATATTTTTTATATAGAATGAGTAACGAAAGTGAATAACGTTACAGTCCCTGAATTCTTCGAATATTCGAAATATGTCCTGTGAACATTCCAATGAGACCGTTGCATAGGTGCTGTGCATATTCTTCGAATGTATGTGATCGAATATACGACGGTACGTCAACCGAACGTCGATTGAATGAATACATCGTACGTTTCGAATGTACTACGTACGTCCCTGGTTACAAGAACCCATTGATTCCGACCAATTCTTATTAAATTACAATTAAACGTGGACGATGTTCTGACCAAATCTCACCGGTGATTTTTCAATTAGACTTGGTCAGAACTCTCATGTGAATCTCGTTGAATCTGGCCAAATTTCACTAAATTACGATTGACCTTGGACAATATTCTGACCAAATCTCATTGAATTTCATTTATCAGATTCAATGGATCCTTTTAACGAGGGGTTCTAAGAATATTTAAAACAGTCTCATTCGAAAATTCTATGAACGTTCATTACATGTTTTACGTATCTCATTCGTACATTCTACGAACGTCTCTATTTCGTATATACGTTGAACGTCTGTTGCTGCTTGGGCTCATGTGATGATCGTATAAGTCGTGATATGAGGAGTTATATATGGAATAGGTTTAACTCATCCATGTGTTACATGTGTGACTTACATGGTATATGGTAACACGAAGAAGTCGTGAACTTGTGCATCTACCTTATCGATAGATCAGTTCATAGTTGCAAGAAATTCTGTCCTCTGCTTTAAGATGGCATTGAACTCGAAAGCAGCCATCATGAATCAAATCATGACAAGAAGTGGGGTTTGAGTACGATGAGAGGTGGACCACGCTGGTTAAGCCTACCACTCGAGGGTGGAGTCGGTTTCGCGTGACCACCTGCAGCTTCTACAATGGCGTGGAAATAATAATTTTCAATTTGAGGTTTTACAGGAAAAACAATGAGAATAAGTACATCGAAAGCTGATTGGAAATTCAATTTTTTTATGATTGATAGATGTTTTAAGGTGAAAAAAAATTATCCATTCGAATACAACCCGAAACATTAATGACTGATATTCTTCCATGACGATTATTTACAATTTATATTCTTTGAATTGATCTAGATATTTAAAGAATGACATTTAATTGCACTTCATCATAAATTACGCGAAGAAAAATTGTTTCCCGAATTAATTATAAATTAGTGCAGCACCATCTGTTTCAAGATTCCCGAACATATTAGAAAACTGGGCGCTCAGTGGATGAAATTCAAATATGCGAGCGAAGAACCACTATTTTTCAGAATATATTCAGAAGAATATTTCCACGATTGAAGGGAAAGAAATATATCTTCCTGAATACGAATAAATGGCAAAATTTATTCAAAAACAATTGAGTTCGATGTACCTCCAGAAGATATTCATGTATCGCGATGCCATAAAATATTATGATTTGTTTAATTTATTATTCTTTCGAACATGATGTGACCAAAAATAGAAAGTTTCAAGCCAGTTATTGTCATTTTTATTCCAATGAGATTGGATTATAACATTATAAGGATTAACAAAAACAACGCCATCTGTGAGCAGAATTTTGAAAATATTTGAAATGTTACTTTACCTACTTGGACAGCAATCCAATCGATGATCATACATTTGAAACGAGTATTTCAATTCAATTCATTTATGAAATATTAATAGAGTTCTGAAACGAACATTCATGAGTGTCATATGTGGAGTAGAAGTGCATGATATTATATTGAATTCCATAGAATATCGATGAAAACTTTATAAAGATTGCATATGAAGTATCGATATCGAAACATCGTGCAACTCTAATGTGGAGAGTTAACTTCTTTTACAAATTCACCAGAACGAGTACTTGGCTTGAACACTCAAAAACCTTGAAACTAGTTCACATTTTTATTCTGAGACAATTGAGAGAACTTCTTTCTACGCGGAACGTGGGAGATCTTTTTCTTAAATTGTGAAAATTGCGAGACTTGAAATGACGGGCTAAGAGAAGTAATTCAATCTATAGAATATCATTTTATTGTGCAGAATTCCAACCAGCACACACACGGAGAGAAATTTTTAGCTATATCAGCTGAATTTTAGTTGCTATAGCTGAACATTCGAGCACCCTCGGGACAACTCGTATCTGAGTAACACTGGCTAAAATTTAGCAAATGAAGCTAAACATACTGCTGCAGCAGCTGAATTCCAGCTATAGGAGCTAAAAAAATGGCTTGTCATATGACAGCTAACTACTTTTTTTCGTGCAACGAAGTAAGTATCATCGAAGTCACATTCAAAGTTCTTTTACTCTCGGAATGTCCAAAGAACCTCACATAGTAAAACATGGCCTTGGTAACAAAAAAACGTGCCACAATGTGCAAAAAGTGCACATACATGTCTGTACATTTCGATAAAATTTAAATAAAACCTTAATATGTGTTTTATAGGAACTTATCGATATCAATATGCATTCCCCATCTTTAAAATGCAGCAGATTCGTCCGGTTTGCAGGCTTCCCGAGTGAAAAAATTTTATAACTCATCTATAATGTATATATGACTCAATATAGCCGATACATATATAATTTCTATTCAATTCTATACAAATTATATATAATTTTGAACATTTGTCCAATCTAGTTTCCGTACATCATTACTTTACTCATTTTAATTTCACTGAAGGGGCAATTCGATTTCATGATGATGTCAGTATGATGTTCTGGACGTTCAAATTTAACAGGAAATTGAATGTGACTTCTGTGATACTTATTTTGCCTTGTGCTGTTTGAAGTGCCACCTCTACACATATGTGAACAGTGATCAATTTCAGCTCAGTGCCTTATTTTCTTTATATTTTGATGAATATACCATGGATCTGTTGATATTTCATTGAATGAAGAAACTCAGTCAATATACTGATTTCTTCTAGTATCGATGGATACGTTGTGACGCAGTGAAGAAGAGTTACCTCACAAACCCATTGAAATTCGATTGATTCGAATAACATTTGTAGGTAACATGCCTACAAATTACTAATAACCCAATGAACATTTCATGTCTAAAAGATATCTTTTAGACACGAACTGTTTATTGAAAAGTGCCAATCTTTTTGGTATGATTATCATTTTTTGGATATTGCTGGAGTTCCAATCGGTCATTGAAACGAATTTGTAATCGAATATAAAAGTACTGGAATACAAATAATTTCCTTTTCTCTGGACTATGCATAACCAGTATTTAATAATGAAAAGAATCAAAATTTCCACCTAGTTATCTATTTTGACAAATGATGATTTTTCCTTTCCTCTCACGGTTCTTATATCCACGAAGAGCCACCATATTTATTGTGGAATCAAACATTATGCATTGGAACAAAATATATGGAAAAATAATGATTTCAACATGTTTTATTATTCAAACTATGCGGGGAATTTCGAATATATTAGGATCAGTATCAAACCATCAGAATACCGAGAGTGTAAACCCAAGTGGAAAAATTTTCGAAATTATATATAATGTTTATATAATTCAATATAATTTATATATAATTTGATATAAATCATATATAATTTTGACAAATTTTCCACTCGGGGAGAAATTTTTTTGAGTTTCTTTCCTTGGTCAATCATTCGATAGATAAGTTTGATGTATCATGTATAGTATGAGTACGTATGTATCTCACGTTGGTATATCGGCGATTACCTGGCCGGAGGTCACTAATGCAGGTTCCTACTACATTCTTGTAGTAAAAGTAGTGATGCACTCGATGGAACCCACAAATATAATTTTTATAACAAGCCAAGATTTTTTTTTTTTGGTTTTCGAGTAGAATAGAGATGATAAGGTTCAGAAAATGAATTTTTACATGAAAATACGGGAGATTACGAATACTGTACAAAAAGTAACAGGTACCATTCAAATTTAAAATGCTAACAGAAATGCGGAAAGAATGTGCAAATGACACTATTTTGGATAAATTCGTTAACATATTCTATGGAAATGCACATAATTATTCGAAACAGTCTTATTTGGAGGTTCTGTGCGTGTTCATAGGATTCTCCAAACACGTTCTTAGCATTTTTAGCCACTTGTGTTGCTTGTTCCGGTCCCTATTTTTTCTTCGATACATGGAAAATAATATGGAAATTTTGCAAGTCTTTCGAAACGAAGAGGGAAAACTTTTCTACGGGGAATGATGAATCTTATGCAGCGCCTATGGTAAACGTGAATTGAATATCATAAGGTTCCAGGACAAAAGTAGCCGGAGGAACACGGAGAAAAAGAAATTCGCTGTGGCAGCGAAATCTACTTTTGCTGGGTTCCTTTTGCTAGAGCAGCAAATTTTTTGCTGTGACAGCAAACTATTTGCTGTTCCAGCAATCTTGTTAGCTGCGACAGCGAATTTTTAGCTGTGGCAGCAAAAAATGTTTGCCATCCCAGCAAAATTTGTTTGCTATTCTGTATATAATATTAAAAATTTGCTGGCGAAGCAAACATTTTTTGCTGCCACAGCTAAAAAATTGCTGTCGTAGCTAACACGATTACTGTTATAGCAAATTTTTAGCTAGGTCAGCAAAAAATTTTGCTATTCTATATATAATACCTCGATTTGCTGCGTCAGCAAATTTTTTCTCTCCGTGAAATGATCAGGAACAACCAATGAGAGTTGATCAAATATGACTGATATTTTTAAAATTCCAGGTAATTTATCTATAATTGGATACACTTTATAAAACAGTTACATTTAATTTCGGGAAAACCAACCCGTTTGAAGCATTCGTGGTCGCTGTAACTTGAAGTCTCATTTTATTTACCAAGACATATGTTATTGATACCCGGATGAAGAGGATGAAGCCAAAATTGATTACATTTTACAGATAAGCAGAACCAAATTTTTTTCCAGGTGTACAAACCATAATATTGTTGATTTCGTTTATTTTTGCTTCCTCGTTAGGGAGAAGCCTTGTGATCGTTGTCAGGGACCGAAAATTTCTTTATACCCAAACTCAAAATCTCTTGGGCCAAAATGTTTCTCCAAACTCGAGTTCATTTTTGGTCTCGTGTCTGTCTGATATTTTTGACATAGTCATATATATGTAGTTCTCATAATGGTCCCATATAAGTTCCAACCTGATTGTCACAGAAGAACCGGAGGGATGAGGAAAAATGTAAAAAAATTGTGATTTTGCAACCGCGCATATCTTCGCTCCCTATTATCCGATTGTGATGAAACTCATACCACGTTCTGAGTATGATCCACTAGTGGTCCCATATGAGTTTCATCCCAATCGGTTGGAAACTGTGGAAAGTATTTTCTTACGACCTGCATTATTTGACGCAAACGAGGAACCATGTGCCAATGGGCAGAGTTCCTTTTTAATCCTTCCGCTGTGCCTGTACACCAATTATCAAGATTTCTTTTTAGGAATTGTTTTTTATTTCATTTCCAAGCAACGTCCAGGTTAAGGTTGACAGAGCATGTGTGTACAGTTGGGCCTACAGAATCGAGCTCATGCTACCTACATGCGGCCAAGGCTGGACCAAAGTCGGGCCAAAATTTATACACGTTCAATTGAATTGAATCGTAATCCGAGCACTAGCTACTCATATACGGTCTGTGATTTATTCCGTGCAAACTGAAAATTTTTATTTTGTTTTCAATCATAATTCTTTTGTTAATATAATTTCTGCGTTTATTAAGAACTGATGTATTTAAATTCATATATACGCCTTCCTTTGGTTATGAAGGATTCATCGATAATTCTTGATAACAATTCTGGAAACAATTTTCTCCAAGAGAAATTTTAAAACGTTCTGTTCTCCGGTGAATTTTGCATCTGTATTTCTTGTTTGAAAAAAATTTTTTCAATTAAAATTCATGAAAATTTGGATTTAAAGTTCCTATAATTATCACACTTGTAAATCGATATTCAATAGCCCGACTACATGATACCATCCAGAAGAAAGAATTGCATATTTGACTTCAACAATTAAGAAAGTAATGTTGGAATTCTGATTCATGATATGGTACAAGCTCAATGTGTCCATGTATTCATCTCCATAACTGCGCATATTTACTAACTTCGTTTCACATCCAAGGCAGAAAATTCGATCAAAATTGTATAAGAAAATCAACGAAATTCCATGTTGGTGGATGTTTTTACAGAAATTTTAGTTACGTTTTACACAAAAAGTATATATGAACTGCATAAAGTCACTTTCCAACAAAAGATCATCCACGGATGCTGAAAACATTCTTCGTAAAATTTCACTCAAAATTTGATGATATACATCGAAGTTGAGTGGTTCAAATAAAAGAGGACCTAATTTCAAAAATCTAGGAAATCAGTAACATATTTTCCTCCGCTGAAAATGTCACAGGAAAACCAGAGATTCATTGTAGTGATGTTTCTAAACGTAGATGAGGGTCCTCGAATGAAACCATCTTTGGAGCGTTGCAGGGTGTCGATTATCATGGGGCTGATCGGATGCGGTACGATCCTGCTTTCACTCTACAACGTCCTTCGCATTTGTGCCTATTCGTTCCCCCCTCCATCGCCTCGCTTTCTTGCAACCCTCAACATCGTCAAACGTTTGCATCCCCATGATGGCGACGCCCTGTGTCGATTATCGTGCAGACTACAACCCTCTTCGATCGACGGTATGTATAAAATTCGGTAACAATTGTATTTATAATTATTTCTTTCAATAGATAATTTAATGTAGAATGATATTGTGATGAAAACTTTCACTTTATATTAACAATATCCTTCGAATGTGGATCACAATTGGATTTGAACCACATTGAACGTTCATTTGCTTTTGAAATCATTGAAATTCATGTACTTTGAGGTTCCTCTTCGAAACAGATACATATATATATATATATATGTATTTTTAATTGAAAATTTTCATTTATTTATATGGCATATGATTGGGTTCAAATATTTGTGTGTGTATGTGAATATATGCAGATAAATTGAAATTTCCTGAACATAGAAATTTGAAGGATTAAAAATATTTGAAGTATAAGTTGAACTACGTTTTAAAAAAAAATAAGAAAACAGAGGCCAGTGATTTCTCTTCACAAAATCAAGTTGAAAATCATACAGAAATATATTTTGAAAAATTATCACAGGAATTTTTATTTCCACAACAAATTTATCCAATGAAAATTGCACGGCGTTGTTTTGTATTTCAAAAACAAATTTCACATACCAAGTTCAAAGTTACAATTATGATTCATGTGAAAAAGGGGATTGAGAAATTCAGGATTTAGAATTGAAAAAGAGAATTCATTTCACATTGGTGGCGCCGATGACGGTGAATTTTGGGACTAGGCAAGAAGCTCTCCGGTAATCTGGCGGGCACTCCGACGCCGATCGATTTGCACAGTGTTCTCTTTTTCTCGCGACGGTTCACGGCTACTTGTAATTGTGGGGAATAATTATTTGTGGAGCAATGAAACTTTTCAACGTCTTGTCTTATGATTTTTTCGGATCAATTCAACAACATAAACATTTCTGGTGAATAAAATAACGATTAACTGCCTTTCATTCACGTGAAAAATTGTATCACTTCGAAGTTCTTCTCCATGTGTTGATCTTCACAATTTTTTGTCTCATATGAGACTCAATTCGAATCCAGGTTTGTTTGTTCATACTGTTTTTTTTTTATAATTCAATTGGAATACATAAAAATCATATGATTCTTTTCTCATTGTGAATGCTTATAATTATTTCATGGAATTATTCGTGAGTTTCAATGATGAATTATATGCAATTTGATGGAAAGTTTGATAATTGATCAAGTGAAATAGAAACTGAAATTGAAAAACATTTGGATTACAGTTCTATATAAAATACGGAAATATACAACGTAATATGATAGTTGATCAATTTCTTCTTCCTCGTTATTTAGATTTCTTTGATTTCAACAAATATAGGGGCATTAAGTGCGATCGTCATGCATGTATAGATGGATTTTATATATCCATTATTTTTTGAGTTGACACTTTTTTCAAACAAAATTGCCTTATGAACACAATTTTTATGTACGTGGACATCAACATCGAATAATGTTTTTCCATGGACGAAAGAATTCTCAATACATTCAATTTGAATTCTGATAATTGCAAATGAATTCATTATGAATTATTTCTGAACTAATGTGCTGCGTAGGAGCTCACTCGATTAAATTAGAAGTTGCTGGATATTTCTGTTTCACTTACAGAAAAATACTTCGACGGTTTATAACCAGGGACTGGAACATTATTCACTTTCGTTGCTCATTATATATAAAATCTATATAATAAATATATGAGTTGTGTACAATATATATATTATTATATATTTTCCATATAGAATCAGTAACGAAAGTGAATAACGTTACAGTCCCTGTTTATAACCCTACAACGAGTGACCGAATATCCTGATGATTTCAGAATAATAGATTTTATTTTCGCTAAATGATGTTGAAGCTGGTAGACGAGGATTGCAATATTTTGTGGAATAGAACCAATGTATTAAAAACTACGAGAGTATGTATGAGTATGTACAAATTTACGAGCGAATCAGCTCAGTTTCATATGCAAAACTTAGACTTGTTCGCGGAATTCTCTTCGACAGTTTCAGCTTCATTTCCGGTGAGACTGAAATTTCATTGGAAATTGATTCTTGTGTGGATTTTATCGTGTGATACCTCAATTGGGAACGGAAACAGTAATTTGTTGATGGCCTTGTTTTTTCATTCCTCCTCAATGATTGAGAAGCAGGGTCTGTTTTGTATTTCTTCTTGAAATTCTCGAGCTTTACACTTGAGAAATGGCTGGGGGTCTCTGGATGAATGAATGAATGAAAGCAGATTGATTCAATTTTGATCAGTTCTAGATTGGAAGACAAAACTGATCGGAAAGAAAGGATCAAGACAGAAAATTGTATCACAATTTAATCGAAAATGAAGCGCGTTTTCCATGGGTTTTCCATAGCATGAAAATTGGTAAGACGAGTTTCTAAAATAAGAACTGTCTTGAGGTACACAGAGCCTCATGAACATTGCCCCTTTAACGCGTAATAATATTTTATAACGCTAATACGAGCGGATGTTTGACGTAAAGTTACACGGAGGAAAAAGATTTCTTGACGTAGCGAATCGAGGTATTATAATACAAGATAGCAAATCTTTTCGCAAAAGTACCTGAAAATTCACTTCCACATGCAACTGGATTGCTGAGAGAGCAAAATGATCAATTGAAGTAGCAAATTTTTCGCTGGACTGGCAAAATTTTCGGTATCATATACAGAATGGCAAACAAATTTTGCTGGAGGACTAAACATTTATCGCAGGTACAGTTAACAAATTGATGTTTCAGTTAACAAAATCATGCTGGGACAGCAAACTATTTGCTATCACAGCAAAAAATGTGCTGCTCCGGCAAAAGGGACCCAGCAAAATTCGATATCGCTCTTGTAGCGAATTTCTTTTTTCATCAAGTAGATTCATTGGGAAAAGATAAAATTAACTTTAATACCAATCAGGAAAATTGATTATACCACTTGTTATATACCGATCTGTTAAAATTCCACTCAATCATTGCATACGCGTCGCGCAGAAAGTCTAGTTCCCAAAAAATTAATTCAAGTACTCCATAATATTTTTGGAACACTTATGTAAGTGCTATCATAGATTTAAATTGTTCTATCAATCGCTTGCAAGAATTCTCATATAATTCTTGGGACATCCGGGCAAAGTAGTTATGAAATGAAAGCTTCGAATTATTGACGCACTTTACATTTTTTCACTCAATTATTGCTAAAGTGGTACTCAATTTGTCCTAATCAAAGATGGCGATATTGAAACTCTTACTGTTTTTAATTCCCGCATGTTCCAAATACTCCCTGGGTTACGCTAACCCTATTTGTAAACTGAGGTTTATTAGCCAAGGCAAATTTTTGGAATCTGATTTCACCCTGTCGGCAAGACGATAAAAGAATTACCAGCGTACAAAGTCATCTTGATGGAATTGAACGATGGAAACTTATGGAAAGAGTCAAAAATTGCATAGAAAAAAATTTAAGATTCTTCCATTTTTATCTGTTTCCGCACGGATTCGGATTCTACCAATCGTTTTTTATCGGTTACTTTTTCCTGAGCAATTAAAATTGTGAACCAGAGAAGAAATAATCCTCAAGTTAGTCGACGACATCCAATATCAACGACGACCGAACATGATGTGAACTTTTAAAAAGAGAAAATAAGAAAAACTCCTTCACATTTGAAATGAATAACATTCAATACGATAAGTTGATAGGAAGGGAAAAGGAATCCTTCTACCATACTCCAAATTCTAAGCTAATGAGGAAAAGGTTTATTTATAGTTAATAAACGTATATTCGCTCCCGGGGAAGTAAATATTTATTCAGACCAAATCCGAGTAAAAATATTCATTTCTGGTCTGCCAAACGGGACTGGTGTAGGCATGTTGCGTTTTTGTCCGCACTATGCCTGCAACAGTACCGCATGAGAACGCAACAATTCTGTACTAGTCCCATTTGGCGGACCAACGTGAAAATTTTTACTAGGTAATATATTTTGTTAATAATGAACAAGTGAATTTTGGTAGAAATAAATCCGCGTTGATTGTGAAGTAACTATATTTGTGAGGATCATGATAAATTTCCGTGAAATAAATATACATGGGATTTTTCTCGTCATCTTATCGAATTCCTGGGTGGAAAGATTTTCAAATTTATATATAATTCATAATGTATATACGACTATATTTGAATTATATATAATCTTGGAAATTTACCTATTCAGGTTCGGTAAACTATATACTTTTTCTAAAACACAGGGAAAAGAATGTATCCTGATCAAGAATCGATATACAGCTATTCTGCTATACAGACTGACTATTTACAACTTACGTACCGTACTTCGAAGGTTTATTCTGCGTATGAAAACAAATAAATTCTTCCCCTACACAGCAAATGAATTCAGGTTATGTCAGTTCCGAAAGAATTCATAATGAATTCTTGAGAATATCAAGGATTCATGTGAAACTTATTTTGAATTGTCATAACGGGGTCGCTCAAAGAATTCTTCATGAATTCACCGGGACCAGGGTGCTGTGTGGGCCTTTATCTTGTTTCGATTTAAGGCATACTCACGTGAGAAGATTGTGAACATTATATATAATTCTAGAAATTGTTCACATGGATAGTTTAAGAGCTGATCATTGGAGTAGTCGATGTACTTGTCATCTACACAGTCAAACGTATTTTGTTTATAACTCAGAACCTTAGATTTAGATCGCGAAATGATAAAAATACTTTTGTGAAAACAAACAAATTATCTCAAGGTAGCAGAGATTATTAATAGTTGCTTCTTCTATGAGTCCTTCATCTACTGGGCAGTTCACAGCTGATATGCTGTAGGCCCAAGAGAAATTTTCTCGAATCAAGAAGATATTTTTTCAATTCGAGATATTCTTGGAGAATGGATTTTTCGAGACAAGAAAATATGTTGTCGGTGATAGTAACTATTTGTCTCAGTGTGGCAAACGTTTTTTTATTACCAAACGGAATCGCAAATACGTTATTACATTATTCGGGGGCGCCGATATGTGAATCTTCAATTTATTCGGAAGAGAATCTAATACGTTCCAATTACAATGTTTGGACACAGGGATTCATTCAAATTTTGCACACTCATCAATTTCTGGATCCTTCCAATGATGTTGGTTAACATGCATTGACAAGAACCACGAATCGATACGTAAACGGGCAACGAATAGTAGCATGATATGACAAAATCTACGCGCGATCAATCTTGTCACTCGATGACAGTTCAGAATAGGGATTCATTGTGAAAATTAATTTATTCTCTACATTTGAATGGAATCTTATCTTTCTTATTCTTCTGAGGACGGAGGTTTCGGTGGAAGGCTTTATATTCGAAGAAAAACTTGGCGGTGAGATCAGATAACCCAATTTGTGCTTTTTTCTTCGCCTCATTCGATTCGTCAACTATAAAATGCACATTAGAGTGATACATGTTTTCTAATCATTTCTAAAGGGTGTATCATATAAAACTTCGAATCGTTTGAAAGATAACCAGGAAAAGTCATTTTATACACGGAGTGAAGAATGGCGGACTAACCCCGGCAATGAATGACAACGCCACCTTCGCGCAATCATTCTAACAAACGCATGGAGAAATCCCATGCATTCAGGACTGCGATATTCATGGAGCTGGGAAATCGCAGCTTGGTCACGTGACTACATTTCGCGCTAACACACGTGAGCACTCTTATCGGTGAACCGCTCACCTTCCCTATTAAAAATGTTCGACAGATCCTGACAGATTCCGGTCAAAATTCTGTCTGGTTCCGTCGGAAATCATCATACCTAGGACAAAAACCGACCAAATCCTGCACAGGCTGGAACGCCAGACAAAGCCAAACCAAACCTGACGGATTCCGGTCAAAATTCTCTCTGGTTCTGTCGGAAATCATCATGCATGGGACAAAAACCGACCAAATCCTGACAGAACATTATCTGTTGGACATTCGGAATAGGGTTACATGGCTAGTGCGGAATGTAGTCACGTGATCAAGCTAGGATTTCTCAGCTCCATGAATATCGCAACATTCATCATGCATTGCTTTCAATCGCTTCATGGTTAATAGTTATAATGATTGCGTGAAGGTGGCAACACTATTAAATCACCATTTTTTCTCTCCGTGTAATCGATTAAACTATGTATCAAGGTATGTGCCATTATGTACAATTACGCCATTGGTCGTGTGGGGTGTATTTTTCACCCCAGACATTTTCTTTCGATTACTACAGTGTTGTAAAATTAAACTGAAATGCTGAAATTTTCAGTAACTTCCTCAAAAGCTCTTATAAAACAATCCCACAACTTCGCATGTATGCACATGTATTTTCTGATTAGTCATTACACATCAAAGTTGATTGGCGTGTAAACTACAATTGTGTATGATATTTCAATTGCTTCCTCGTTGGAGGGAAGATTTGTGATTGTTGCAAGGGACCGGAAATTTTCTTGTCTCCAAAGTGGAAATCCCCATAGCCAAAATTTTCCTTCGAATTTAGAAAAATTTTGATTTCGTATCTGTCGGTCTGTCAACAAATTGCGAACGCGAATATCTCCCGTTCTACGTATCCGATCGTCATGAAATTTATGCCACAGCCTTAGATCGAGGGGAAGGTGGCCCCATATAAGTTTCAGTCCAATCGATCCCGAGCAATTGAATGGGGAACGAAGAATGTGATCAAAGTTGCGATTTTTGCGAACCCGCGTATCTCATCTTTTGCTTTTCTCATTTTTATGAAACTTATAGCATGTTTCAGCGATGGTCTCATATTGGTCCCACATTAGTTTCATTTGAATTTATAAAGAGGGGAAGAAAATTTTACTTCCCTATTCGATACTACTAGTCTTTTTTTACACAACTCTGTAGTGTGGAGACTGATCCATATTTACTACAGTAACCAGGATTTTTTTGGGTATTATTGTTTTATAACACGAACTAGTCGGGTGGACTAAAGTACTCAGTATTGTAGGATTTCTTCCGTGTAGGAAAAAAATATATCCAAGTACTTTTATATGTTTCCGATCATGCTACTTTTTATTATTCGTGTTTAAGGATGAAATTCACGGTATTCGCGCAGTCTAACTTACCTTCGTAAGGATCGTTCTGATACATAAAAATAAGTTGTGAAGCTCCAAGGCGCTTGTTGAAATGAAATTGAAGCAGTACTGTCGTAAATTAACACATTTCCGCAATAAATGACATCATACCGTACATTTCGCATATAGCCCAATAATAGAAATGTATATAAATGTCACCAGTGTGCAATTTCATACGGTAATTTTCATACAACGTATCAATTCTCACCCATTGTATAATTGCATACACAATTCCGTCAATATTGTTCCGTTTGATTAGTCAATTGAGAAATTGAAAAGTATTTCCAAATAAAATTGAAAGAAAGAAAACCATATAAATCCAAAAGACGGACTTCTACCATGTTCCCTGCTTCGACGTTATACTCGCCATAAAAGTTTCATCCTCAATTTCAAATTATTCTGACCGGGCCTTTTGCCCTTTCATGTTTAGAGCAGGTATCTAGAACCGCTGTAAAACAGGAACACAGTAATGGCGACTATTCGACCTTCAAATCCATTTCTCAACCAGCTGCGCGTTTTCAAATTCTCAAACTCACTTTAATTCATTCAAACGCAACATCGTGTAGCGAGATGATAATTACGAATATGGTGTGTCGTCGAGAAGCATTCTATAGTGATGTATAAAAGTTAATCTTTCCCTTTAATTCATGGTTAGGATAATTTTTTTAATATTCAACCTGTACGAGAGAATATCTGTAATTTGCTCAAAATTGGAATTTTAAGTTTTTTATGTAGTCGACCGATATAAAGAAACACCACGAATAATTTGATTCTTCATACCGAAAGTATGGAAATTACTCTTTTATATTATATTTATAATTTGAATCATTTGAGATCTATCTTCTTATCCTCCAACGAAAGAGGATGAGTCAATCTATTTCTGAAGGTAATCGATTGTTTTCAATTTCAATTATCTCAATTAGAGAACGTTTACTGCTGGAATAAGTTTATGACAAAAATATATTGGGATGAAAATTAATTTCACTAAATTCAAATTTTATTGGAATAATGTAACTTCATTCATGAAAAGAAAGTTCAACGAATGTTTTCTCATTGTAACTTGAGACAAAATTTTCCATTTCTAACAGATTTGTGTCAATGGCTTGATTATTTCATCTTGTACTTCCAAAAGTATTAATCCATCAAAGTGAATGTGCTTGCATGAACAAAGACCGTGTATCGAACCAGCATTCGACCCATAACTAATCAAACAATGTGGCATTTAATGCAGTGACGTACCTCGTCCACGTATCAAGATGTGTCTGCAGAATTGAGGACTGATAATACATAGAATTCTTTCGTCTTCCTTACTGTACAGGTGATCTGGAATTTTTGCATTTCTAGGCTGTCAAGGTTTTTCAACAATGGTTTGATCAAAGAATTCATCCACTGAGAAAACCGTTTTGTTATAGCTACTCAAACATGTTATTATCATACGTCAAAACGCAATATTTTGTTGACGTAAATCAAAGTTTAGGAACTCTCTCCAAAATTTTGCTACGCTGAACAAATGATGCTACCAATTTACGTTTAACTCTTTGAGCTATAAGTGATTTCGTACCATATTTTGTTTCAAGCCAGTAAACTTTAAGTTATGCCAACAAAAAAATTTGGTCGAGCATATATCAACCAAATCTTTTGTCTCGGTGTTGATTCATCGAATGTTCGAGTCTTAAAACAAAATAAAGTTGTACACATTTCATTAACATTCCAAATCCAATCATTGGATATTAAGAATGTTTTGACATCATGAAAACTTCTTTTTTAATACTCAAGATGAGATGATGTTAGCAAAACCAATTTTACGGTATACATTTATTGAATAAATGAACGAGTACAAAAACTGTGATGAATTGATATTGTTTCAAAAGGAATTAGTTGCAACAAGAAAATAGCATACTTCCTGTATAAATGTATGTTCCACAGACGAAAATATACGAATTGAACGTTCATAATGAATTTTATATCGAACAAAAAGTGATTAGAAACCTAGAATTTCACGCAATATATATCATTGAAATCTTAGAAAACATAGTAGGAAATTTGTTCGAGTTTACAAAAAATAATTTTGTTCATAACTTCAAAACGGATCATCTTTACTAAAATACTGAATGGTATAATAAACTCTGAAGAGTACATTCGCTCATTATCACGTGAACTAAAAATCGTGGGAGTTGAAGCGCTCCCCTTTAACCCTCCTTCATTTTGATTCCCTTCTCATATAACCGTTTCTAAACCCTCTCTCATGAGTCTCTATTTCAGGAGCGTATAAAATGGTAGCATTCTGCCATATCGAGGGGAGCAAACAGGAGAAGGAAAGGAGAGAAGAGAAGAGAAAAGAAAAGAAGAATATATTGGCCGAGGGAAAGAGGCAGGGTACAATATGCCGGCTGGCAAGCAGATGGTTGCCTCGTTTATTGGTTTATTCGTTGCTTCAGCCAAACCGAGGTCCCTTCAGTCATCGCTGGAACAGTGGACTTTTTGTATTCTAGAACGAATAAGACAACCGGGATGATCATAAGAAGGAAAAAGATAACGACATGTAGACAGTCATTTTGATCGTTGTCGGTATCACAGCCATGGCATCGCTTCTCCAAAGACTCACAATCCTAACACATCGTTTATACATACGTAAAATTTCCTGTATGGGATGTGAAATTCATTCAACAAGGTACGTGAATCAAAATACGATTGCATATAGCATAAGCAGCAACATAGATTGGCGAATGAAATCACCTTATTCTTTTGAATACGCTTAACGTGTTTTGTGCTCAATTCAGATTAATATTGATAAAAGCAAAACACATTCCACATAGAATACAGCAAGGTAATTTGCGGATTGGACCCTGCTTGCACATACTTTCAGGGTATGCTGACCGCATACCTTGAATTATGTGCATTATCCGAATAGCCGCTACCCCAGTACATTGAGTATATGGGAATCATGGACAGAAATAGAAATTGTTGTTGAATTCGTATTCATTGACTTCCCCATAATATAAGGTGACAGATTTGATTATATTGAAGGTGTATGACAAAGAAGTAATGAATACAAAAATTTTTGCATGCGGCTCTTGAATAGACGTCTATCAACGTAAAATAACTATTCCTTTTTCCAAGTAAGATGATAAAAATAACACTTGTCAATTCAAGTGTGTCAGCTTCGGGATGATATAGCTGTACGTCTGACGTAATTGAGTGTTTCAAATCAGTTAAATAATGATTGTTCACCTACTCTCAGTTGCTTCTGAAAACATCAAAGACATTTCTTGAATCCACAAACGAAATTTATTTTTCAATTTTCGTGTATACGACAACGCTCTATGCGTTATCCAAATTATCCTCTGTACGTCTTCACATCTTCTTATGAAAGTTCTCAAATTCTTTCAGTGTCTCTGGTGGTAATAATCCATCTCCAACTGGATGGTTGTATTTTGAAATCTCAAAACTGAAGCGATTCGATGGAAACGGAGGAACAGTTTCCATTAAGGAAACGATGGACTCGAGGGAATATATAGGGATAGCGTCTGCGTGTAAACTCACTCCAATCTGAGTGGATAAAAGGAGCGCGCGCACCCACCGTACAAAGGAACGTCGCGACGCAAGTATACAGGCATCGCCGTCGTCGGGTCGATGGAAGGTAGGATTGAGTAGAACTTTCGGCGTGCAAAACTGAAACTCCCGCCTCCATGAGATCGTGTCATCGACTAATACTCCCACCCTACTGTCGATGGTCAAACCTTAATGACTGATCCCTAGGGAGGCTAGAAATCGTTTACCTGAGCATGAGTATTTACAAAAAATTCCAAGGGAATTCTTTTCACGATACAATGTCAAATGGTTACTTTTAACAGGATTACAAGTGACTTCTGACAAATTTTATACAATTTTCAATGAAGATACCTTCTAATCCATAACAATACCTTGACGAATTCTTTTGTGTAGAAGGGAAAATTATTCTTCTTTAAAATACCATAAATCAATGTGAGAGAAGAACAAACACGTATTTCCAGCAGGAAAATTTTTTGTTTATCATAATTTGTAGTTATGTAAACTTGTTAGCTCAACAATTTGGGGAAAGTTCATGATGAGTTCTCCAGGATTCTTTCTGAACTTCTGTACTATGTGAGAATAGTAATAGAATCGTTTAAAGCTCATATTGTTGGTAGTCTCATTGGCATTTCTCGCGATGCCCTCAATTAGGAGAATGAAATAAACATTGAATCACATAAACGTGGTAGAAATTAGCTAGGATTTCTTTCATATTTCATGTACACCCAATTAGAGAGAATTTTAAAATTATATATAAAGCACACATAAATTATATATAATTTTGAACATGGCAGTATTTTCACTCAAGAGTGCATTCTTACTTCGAGAAATTTGTAGAGTGATTGGTTTTTAAACACTGCCATTGAATTCGAATTCGTTGATTTTTTGTTGTTGTTAATTCGTTTCAATAAAAAATCCAAACTTCCGTGTTATGAAATGACGAGATTTTCTGGATCTCAAAACGCAGGTTTCAATTGGTTTCAAAAATCCAGTGAGCTCATAATCTGTGAAAAGTCATAACAAGGATAAGATTTAAGGCTTATCCTGTGTTTACAAATATTTGTGTTTATGTAGTTTTTAAACGGATGGAATCGTCATTAAGATCATCCTTTGTTGTGGACTTCGGCCAAAATTTGAGTAGCTAATTCGTGTTAATCCTGATGACTGATCTTGGGATAGTTTTAAGCCGATTAAGCAACCTTCGTGAGAAACTGACCCTGATTCTCAGTAGAATTTGAATTCAATGGTCCAATTGGTTTCCCGAAATCTTCATAGGATCGAATCATTTATAATTATAATCATAATTTTCTCTAAAACTCGAATAAACCTCCAAAAAATTTTTGATAATAGTTTTGTGAATGCTTCTGGAAATCTTTCCCTAGCCAAAATTTCAATATTCACCGGATGTTCGAACGTCTACATCTACGTCTTCGTTGAACGTTCACAAATCTAAACTTTAAATCCTCCGCTAAATGAATCACAACAAATTGAAAATTTCATTCATAAGTGTGCTTCAGAATTTCATGAGATTTGAGAGAATTATTAATGATTGAAAATTGATAGTGTTGTAAGGCCCATAGTATGGACGATACATAAGAAAACCCACCTTTTACAGATTTGGCTTGATTATTTTACTTTTCATTTCAAGTTGATCGCAATAATGAAAGAATTATGTGGTAAAAAGATAATAATCAAGTATTCTGATGGAAATCGAAGAGTTCTTATGGAGGGAGAGGAAGAACTCTGTATAGACATTTCTGATAAAACCAAAAAAAATTGTAAGATCATTGTCGATTCGGAATTCAATCGAGTTAACCCGATCAAATGTGACTGAATCTCCGGTCAGGTAGTTAAGGTAGTTCTCTAGCAATATTCAGAATCAAATCAAAAAAATTATTGTCAAGTAGAGGACCAAGGGCGAAAGAATTTGATAATCATATTCGTTGGGGCTTAAATTCGTATTTATGCTGGAAAAAAAAGAACTAGCTCGAAATACAAACAAACAATTTTGTAACGATTTTTATTTTCAATCCGTTCATGACTCATGGGGGCTCATTCTATTTCTTGTGAGATTTGAAAAACCTTCACCGTGGAAATTTTTCATATATGTAATTTTTACAATGATCGCTCGCATTTGTTTATAATTAGTAAAATACATTCGCATAAACAAAAGTGCGTGATAGTGTCCTGATGATAAAATATAAAAAATCTCCATAGTAAAGGTTTTCCAAATCTCACAAAGAACAAGATAGGCTGTCATAAGTCATGAACGCATTGAGAATCAAAATTTGTTAAGAAAATAACGATGAAAACGTTCACGTGGTTGTTACAAAGTTGTTTGTGTATATTTCGAGTTGTTTGCTTTTTGATCATAAATACGAATAGAAGCCCCAACGAATATGATTATTGGATTTCTTCGACCTTGGTCCCCTACTGAATCATAATTTTCCAAATTTGATTTTGAATATTGTTAGAGAACTACCTTAAATAAAAAGAGCATCATTTCATACGCCGACTCACGTGTATAGGATGTCTGAGAGTTCAGTATTTGCCTTTTATTAATTAACAATTTCTATTTTTGTGTTGCTTTTCAAAATCACTTCTGAAAGATCAATGAATTGTTTTTCAAACTAACGAATTATTTTTTCGTCAAAGTGTACGATATCATGATTTTAGAATAATCTTAACCACTCAGTCTCAAATCAAATTGCACTCAAAGGAATTTTATTGTTTTTTCAGCTGAAAAATTCTCATGCAAATCTGGTTGATAGAATCCGAAACAATCTGGGTGAGTTATAACCTTCACTTAAATATTCCAAATAATATATTATTAGTGACAACATTAAAAATATTATGATTCAGTCATACACACGCTCACTGATAAATTTTTACGTTTTTGTTGTCTCGAGTTTTCCTATTTCAATGTCAATCTTCTGTCTGAAAACGTACCTCAATTTTCTCCCTTCCTAAAAGTTGACAACATTTTTTCAACTTAATTTATTCTCTACCTTTTCCATTCCTCATTCATTTTTCTAACTTTTTGTCAAATTTGTTAAATACACATGCAGAAGATTGTCAAGCTTAGAATAGGATTTCTAAGTCCTATTTTAAATCTTGAGTAGGAAGATGTTGGTTCTTGAAACCACCGAAAGGATATTTTGTACCTCAATTCTTCCCTGTGGTTTTGGAAAAACTTATAATTCGCATAATCTTTCGGACTATTTTCCTTTTAAAAATGTATCAATGCTGTCCAACAACTAGACGGTTGGATAACACACTCATCGATGCGTATCATCATGAAGTATAATTGTCTTCAACAATTCAATTTGAAAAACTAATTTTAGATTGAAGCAGTGTTACGAAATGACCAAGTGACCCAGAGGAAGATATCTTAAGAGGAACGTGAGCATGTATGAGGACAAAAGAAACGGGGTACCGCTAAGAAGGATAAGAAAAGTAAGAAGGAAGAAAATAGTCGTTAGGTAAGGGAGAGGCACAACGAAAGATGAGAACGCGACCTTGCTGCAATCGGCTGTGTCATCCTCGATCCGTTAACGCTCTCTCAGGTGGTTCGATTCCAGAAGATGAGCATCAATCACAAAGCGTCGGTAGTGCAGGTGTAATACCATCATCGTCACACTTCAACACAATTCTATATGCTATTTATATAGGCACACACTGTCTCTATCTCCTTCTTATAATGTGTGCCAAGTGACATAACAGGATTTATCTTTAACGGTGTATCAAAGAAATTATTGCGCGAAAATGGTCGAATCGACAGCATGGTACTGTTGAAATCGTAATTTATCCCATGAGGCAGGTCAGGTTCGAGTTGATATGAATGTTGGATGCTCTAAATAGTATATTATTGAGTTTTCATGATATTTTTATGCTGCACAGTGAACAATTTTGTATATTTTTAACACACATGGATGTCCCAGGAGGTCCACTCGCAATTTATCATGAATATAAACACAAAAAGTATATCAAATCAACACAAAAATGTTAAATTTACACTGAAAATTTGTTAATTCGAAGATTTCATATTTTGTTTTCAACACAAACCCTGAGTGAACCTTCTATGACAAAATATTTCGCTGTTTAGGGGTCCATCTATAAAAGCTATCTGTTAGGTTCAGACTGACAACATGTTCAGGGTTTATCGAAATATGGGCACGTTTGTTCAGCTGCATGACTATGATTGAATTATGATGAATTTACTCACAAATTTGTGGAGGAATTTACTGAATAACTGGGAAAAATATAGTCATTATTCAATGTGTAGAGCATCTTAAATTCAATATTTCCTACAAACATTTTTCTGAGTCAATTCTATGGTGATATTTCACTGAGAAAATGTAAATATCTACGAGAGAAAAAGCATTTCGTCGAGATATGATTGAAAGGGTATCAGTATTTGATCAATTTATTCTAAGGAATCACCTATCCAAAAAAAAACAAAATTCATTCTTTTACTGAACGTTTGTGAGATTCAGTGCTCTTTTGAAAGTAACATTGATTGATTCATTTATTTTATAATTTTTTGGTAACAACATGTTGAAGATGTTTAATAATTTCATTGAATGGAGGGGGAAAATATATTTACCAGATCGAAAACTGAACGAATTGGTGGTTTAACTTAGCATATCTTCATTTCGATTGGTTTGTTCAATTCTTATAGTTGTGCAGTTTGGTCTGTCCATATTTTATTGTTTGGTTGATGATTATCAGCCTCTGGAAAAGTTCCATCGGAAACGGACAGAACTCCTGTCCACGTCTCATGAAATTTTATCTGTTAGAACAGGAATGCATCAGATCCCATCAGACGCAGAAGGAAATTCTGTCCATTTTCAATAAAATTTCAATTAAAACTTTATTTTTCGTGTAGAGAAAATTCCATCAAAAATGGACAGAATTTTCATCCTAACAAAAAACAAGTGCTCTGAATGTTTTTTTGACATTACGCGCCGTAAGAATACGCTGAGAGAAATTTAGAATTAAATTTACTATAGAATCTTAGGGATGGAAGAACATACTGACATCCATTGGAGCTTACTGTGAAACATTGTAAATTTGATCAGGTTTCTATTGTTCCCAGGTATGCTTGGACAAATGTACCATGCTTGGTGCCAAGCTTGAGTCAATGCTAGTCAACACCGGGTCTAGCTTAGTTGCCAACATTGGCAGCAAACTAGATTAATGTCTGGGATGATAACAATGTTCAACGCTTGGCATCCGAGCTTATTTCAATATTAAAATCCGATATTGGTTCCATGCTTGCAATCGATATTGTTGCCATTATTGATATACAATACTGATTTGAGCTGAATGGGTAAGATAGATTTTTGATTGCCGTCCAAGTTTGATTGATCAAACTTGGCGACAGGTTCGAGTCAATGCTAGTCATCACCGGGTGTAGCTTGATTGCCAACAATGTTACCAAGCTAATAAGCCATGCTGTTATCAATGCTAGTTATCACCGGGTGTAACCTAATTACCAAAAATGTTATCAAGCTAGGTCAATTTTTAGGATGATAATAATGATTATTCAGCTTTCATATATTTCGGAAATCTAACACGGCAAAATATGCTTGGTCTTAACATTGGTGTTCAAGACTCTATCAACGCTTAGTCAGCTATGACGGGCCACTCATCGGCCAAGGCTAAGCTAAACATATCTTGTCATTGAAGAGTTTCTTAACAATTTTCAGATTGTTTTCAAAATTTTTCGGGATCATCATAAATTTCTGACAATATTCAGGAGAATGTGCAACCTTTACAGATCTCTATAGCAGGACCATTATAACTGAAGTGATTTACAATGGAAAACTTTGATCAAAAGTTAAATTTAAGCTTCCAACTGGCACGATTTAGGCAATTTTAACTTAATTACACGTTCATAGTATAATCCATAAACTACAGAAAGTTTTATGAATATTTGTAATATTATTTCTTCAGAGCCACAACAAGATATTCAAACTCATGACCGTCACTTGTAACCAACCGTTAGGAGAGGAATTACATTGTAGTTTTTCATATATTTGTTTAAAAAGTTTGTATATTTATTGCCTTGAATATTTCCGTAGAATATTATTTCTATTACTTTTTATCCATTAAAATATTCGTATTTCTCAAAATAATGTGAAATGACTGCGCCGTGGTTTGTAATCAATTTGCAGCTCACAACCCTCATTGTTACAAATTAATTCAATAATTCAATTACAATGCACCACTGGTACTACGCGCTGTCTAAAAAACCTAACGAGTTTGTTGTTTGGAAATGAGGTACACGTGTTACAAGTTATGTCAATGATTAATTATACAGTTATGATTGTTTCGTAAACGAATGATAGTAATTACTACTAAACTAAAGTAAATCAATGACGGTGGTTATGAATTATACTCTAAAGTTGTACTCATCTGAAATTTCATTTCAAATTGTGATGGATACATCAAGTCAGTTTTTTAGGTGCACGACTTATAGCTTCTATTTTCTGAGAAAGCATTTTCTGGACTGATCGAAGATATACGTACAATATTTTAGATTACTACTGAGTCAAATTTCGTTCACGAAACAAATATAGTTCAAGAAGATTCCGATACGAGTTTTCAAATTTGTCTGAACAAAAGTAATTGGTAGGCTGAAGATACTTATGAGTTTTCTTAAATAAACACCCAGTACTGATAGAAATTGTCCCTGCGCCAGGATTCACCAGAAATTTGTTTTTCTATTTATCTTTAGTGATTAGTATCATGGATCCATATTATCCCTGAAGAACCCTTCAAGAGAGCACGAACTCTGAAGCATGTTCAATGAATTTTTGTTGAGGTTAACGCCCTCAAGAGCTTGTATTGGGATTCTTTGGTTAGTATGTGATCGAAATACTATTTTACATCGTATGTGGTGTTTTTTCCTTTTCGAACTCCGAAACAAAAACTTATACTTGACAGTATAGGGCACATGAAGGACCCATTCTTTTGGTTCTTTTGATAATTACATCCCGTATGGAAATATTTCGCTGAAAAATGTCTGTAAAACTATGAAAAATCTCTGAAAAAAATGAAAAAACTCTGAGAAACTCTGACAAACTCTGAGAATCTCTGAAATTTTGATGAGAAATCTAATATTTTTGGGACATTCTTTACAGACTTTTTTCAGACTTTTTTCAGACTTTTTTCAGAGTTTCTCAGAGTTTTTTCATTCTTTTTCAGAGAAATAGTAACGAAATTGCACTCTGAAAAAACTCTGACAAAACTCTGATGGATTGCTAACATTTTTCTGACTTTTAGAAAAAAATTAAAAAATTTTCAAACACTTTTTCACACATGATATTTGAATACGGCATATGAATGTATTTATTGAATTTCAGGATTTTTCAATAATCAGAAAAATGTCAACAATTTATTAGAGTTTTGTCAGAGTTTTTTCAGAGTGCAATTTCGTTACTATTTCTCTGAAAAAGTATGAAAAAACTCTGAGAAACTCTGAAAAAAGTCTGAAAAAAGTCTGTAAAGAATGTCCCAAAAATATTAGATTTCTCATCAAAATTTCAGAGATTCTCAGAGTTTGTCAGAGTTTCTCAGAGTTTTTTCATTTTTTTTCAGAGATTTTTCATAGTTTTGCAGACATTTTTCAGCGAAATATTTCCACACGGGACGCTCCGAAAATATCATTGAGTCAATAAGTATTCAATTCCGTATAAAAAATTTAATCGATATTTCAAGTTATTGAAAAGAGGAGATACTGGATTTTGTCAGATTATACTGAGAGAACTGTTTAGTTACGGTAACCAAAGACGACATTAAATGAAAAATTCAAGTTGCTTGAATTGAAATATTGCTTGTTTCAACAAAAATTTGCAGTTCAAGCAACTAATATTTTATTGTAACAACTAAAGTTTTCATGTGATGTCGTATTTCACTAAATTTTTAGTCACGACAACTGAACAGTTTCCTCAGTGCGAGATTTTCAGTTCATCCTGGGGCATACTTTGTTGGAACAATTGAATATATTGTCAAAGAGTAGAGATTAATCATCGAGAATGAAGTTGTATAGATAGTTTGTATATTCCGGAAATAGTTGAATTATACAAAGTTACCTAACCATTGAATGCCATATAATTGTGTTTACACGATGATGAAACGTCTTTGTAACATATGTTTTTGATGATTTATTCTCCATTTTATTTCATAATCGAAGATATAAGCCTGCTCGAATTCACCAAATCAAACATCGTAGAAAACTTATGAATCAATCTATAAGAAAAATTTTCTGACGCAGTGAATCGAGATATTATGTATAAGATAACAAATTTTGTTTTATAGTCTAGCTAAGGATATGCTGTCATAGCTAACTGGATTGCTGAGAAAACAACGTGATCCACTGGAACAGCAAATTTTTCACGGGGCTAAGAGAAAAATTTACCATTCTCTACATAATACTTAGATTTACTCCGTCAACAAATTCTCTTATTTCGTGTAATTTATATGATATCACATTTGTTACCTTTTTTTTAACAATCTACATGTTTATATTCGATTCGCTTATATGTGTCCTGATGGTTTTTGTTTTCGCTCTTCATAGTTTTGATAATGCGTTGATAACAAAAAAGAAAGAAAAATGAGGAGACGAAAGTAGTTCCTCCTTCTCTTCCTCCCACTTCGATTATTTGAACAATGACTCGACAAAACAACTTGGAGTATCAATGACTCGACAATTTTAGCTATTGTTACCTTGGCTCATCCAAATAGTGAAGTTTTCCTTACAATTTTATTTGACAGAAGTTCGTCTGTAAATTCAAAAATTTTTAATTCTCTTATCATTCGAACAATTAACCAAAAACATGCAACAAGAATTACACTTGTACGTCTGTTTATGAAGAGAAGTGAGCATCACAAAATTCATCATAGAATATGTGTGCACGAATGAAGGAGAACAGCAGAAAGAAGAAGGGGATCATAAATTCGAAAAATAATTCGTATTTTCTACTTTTGTCGTTGTTATCATCGAAATAATATTCAATGAGACTATTTTGCTTCGACGATATCAATATCTTCCCTTTGTCGTCTGCACTTTTCACTCTTTATTTCATTCTTGACCCTGTTCTTTCCAAATGTATACTATGAAAAAACTCATGATTTTTTGCATGTTGAAAATAATCATTTTCCTAACCTTATTCAACTTTTCAGACGAGAAGGCGATTCTTAAACGGAGAAACAAGATGGACAACATTCAAATACTGGGCCAACAAAGAAACAAATAGTATTTTAAGTCAATACCTTGAAGAATCTAGATTAATGATGATGTGAGGAGAAGGCCCAGTTAATGCTCTACATCTACCCTGTAGATCCGAATTTGTTTGATAAGAGGCGACAAATTCGGTTCTAGAGAGGTTTGTGTGGTGCATACAGTGCTACAATGGTCTCTGCTGACGTGATACTAATCAAGTACATCATCAATTATATATTTCATATTGAATTTCTTTCCATAATTATAGTAAAAAAAGAAAATTTTTCCAAACTTCTCTCACAATTCCGTTGAAAGTTGTGCCTATTGTAATGGATTTACATCTTCGAGCGAAATAATCGATTATATAGATATACATTCTTGCAGTCAAAAGGTTTTCATAACTCACAAAATCAACGACGAAAAAAATCATGTATAATCATGCCTTGTGAATTCTATTTCAAAATTTATGTCATTTCAATATTATCCTTCGAATTCTCGCAATTTTCCTACCCAGAGGAAACTTTTGTAACAAAGGTACGTTCATCGTCATTAATCTTCGATCGCAGCTCATATTAAAATGACAAGTTTGATGATGCAACCAATGATGCAAAGTGCTAATGAAGTGCGCACTCCGATGTAATTATCATTCGAATGGATTGTCCACTCTTCACGCATACTAATCACATGATATATGAAGTGCATTTCGCAATTCTCTCCTCGGGAGGAAAATCAGAACATGGAGAAAGAAAGGAAATCAAAGGACATCAAAATCATAAATGCACATGACCGATGAATGAGCAATATCTTATTCAGGACTTTCAATGATATTATTAGAATAATCTCCTGCAATATGATTCATTATAAATTCGCAAAAGCAATAGATTATGAATTGTAAATACATACAAGAGTAAGATTCCTTTTGAAGTCTAAATCAATTTTTTTTTTTTATTTGGAAAGTTTTGGTAAATCAATCGAAAGACAATTCTTAATGGAGTGTTCGATCTGGGTTTGTCTGGAAGTCTATTCCAAAGCAAATGTCATGTAATGTAATGTAATTTGGTGGAACTGATGTATAGCTTCTACATTTTAGTTTTGAGTTTTGCCTTATTAATTTGTAAACTAGTTTTTCTCTTCAAAGGCACGTCCTAGAACATAAATGAATCATCCTTCCATTCATCTATTCAACCCATCTATTTTCCTCATCCAACTCATTTACCTATCTAATGGATTCGATCTACCCACCTGACCTATCTTCTCCCGATTTACCAATTTCAAGTGGAGTTGAATCCATGTCGCAGACATGGAGACCTCTTGATTTATTGAAACATGCACCTCATAATCTAATCTTGAATTTATAGTTATTAGATATTCTGAGTTTCTTATTACTACCTATCCATGATTCTCAATTCATCCCAGGATACATATTATTATCTAGACTTAAGAATTAAATGCATTACGTAGAGGGTCATATTAAATGTATTAATTTATTTTCGGACAGCACAGAAGCTCAAAAAATTCTAAAGAACTCGCACTGAATTCTTCGAACCTCAATTGGACTCTTTGTGATTTTTTTCATTCAAGTAGTATCTTGCATAAACTAAAACTTACAGACTATCACATAGAAAACAAGTGCAACGTGTCAGTAAACACTATGCCTTCAATACTTTGTATAAATATTTCAAGGCATCTTCGCGATGTAATGTTTATTACAATGCACATAATGTTGTCCTTTTTATAATCTAAGAAACATAATACCTTAATTGACATTTTTTAAATTCAAATTGCCAAATAATTGTTGGAAGATCAAATTATTCAATGGCAAACATACACACACGGAAAAAGAATATTACTTATGAATACTTTCAATTCTTCAATTTCTGAGAATCCTTTCGTTGGAGATGGAGAATTGTCTTGTAACTCTTTTGATTTCAATCGTATTGAATTCTCATTTCTATTCCCACTCATAAGCTAGTTCACTTATACTATCAGCCCTATAACAGCAAAATGCTAAGTAAAGATGCTGTAGATTGTTGAAAACACTTCGAAATAGTTTGAAGCAATTTGCAAGGATGTTGCGTGATCAAATGCGTAACTATATGCTGTAAACCCGGAATTTCAGCTTCAGTTGTTATCGTATTGTTGGGAATTTGTTCGGATTTATGAAAATTTCAATCACATTTGCAGCAACTTTCCAGCAACCTCGCGTAAATTAAAAAAAAAACAACATAAAAGCAGCAGTTGTGCAGCAACTTTTTTGTGTTCCTGAAAAGCCCCCGTGATGACCGGAAAAATTGAATGCCTTATGAATTTATCTTATATCGAATGAATTCATAAAGAAAACCCGAAAAACCAAATGAGCTCAAAATCAAGTCTTTTAATGCACCCATAACGTGGGTTTTTTTGAGATTATGTTGTGGCTGTCTGGGCGGTTCCCAGATCTTTGGAATTTTAATGTTATTTCCTCAAAATAAATTGTATTCCAATTCCGTTGACAAATTAAAAACTCCAAGTATTCATACGTTTTCGTCACTTTTCCGTTTATTTCGTTTTGTGAAGATCATGTCATCTAGGTACATATCACAGTGAAAACATATTTTGTCGAATGCCAATCATATTTCGTTGTTGGGGGATTTTCGTTAAGACAAATGAATACCGTAGTCAAATCAAAGAATATACTGTCGAATTGACAGAAATTGCGGTTAATCCTCGGCCCACAAACAGGGTTAGCGTAATTCAGTGAGTATTTGAAGAAAGTAGGGAATTCAACGTCGCCATCTTTGAATAGGGCATTTTGAGTATGAACTGATGGATGAGTACCACTTTATCAATGAGTGAAGAAATGCAAGTTTATATTGAATTTTGTGTGCGAAATAATAACTGAATTTGAAGTTTTGGTTAATTCAACTGAATGTAGTTGAATCAATAATCACATTAAATTGGACGTGTTCGACATTCTTCTACTGTTGAACCAACTATGCCACTGTTATTTTTCTGTGCACAGTGCAATTGAATAAACTGAAGTCAACTTAATTCAGCCCAATCATTTTTCTATATTCCCTGTGGTAACGGAACTCGTTTTGATTATTCAAATCTCTTTTCTTCTTGCGTAATGATTCAAATGGCGAGGAGGATTAGAAAATTGAACATACACAAGTGCAATCTACCATTTTTGCGAAGTGTCAGAAACCCCTCAAATTCCTTTATCGTCTGTCGATAATGGCTGCTCTATCGATAATGTATCGGAGTAACTTCAAACAAGATTTTTTGAATACTTCCCCGAAGTCCAGAAGATTAACTTTAAATGTTATGATAACAAATTTTGAAAATATACCTTCAAACTAGGATAAGAACATGAGGCACACTTTCCCTGAAGAAAACCACGTGGACCCTAACAGCAAAATGTCTCCGGGAACTTTTCCAGACATTCAGATAACTTGCCTTTTCTTTTATGAGCCTCCTTTGAACGGTCCAGTGTCGAAAATAATCGTACATAAATTGGCAAATCTTTGAACGCTGATATTTTTTTGGACCCATCGTTTTAAAAGTCAATAAAACACTTCATAACATGGATATGAAGTTTTCTACGTATGAGTGTTACGAAATTTTGTATCAATCCAACCCCAGATAGCAATTTAGCTTTGCTGCAATGTTGTCAGGGAAACTTGTGACAAGGTTGACATATAAGCCTCCTAGTTAACACACGACAAGGCTACAAGCTTTTAAAACCCTTGCAGCTGAGTTGTAGCAACCTCACACTGACAAGGTTGTCAATAACAAGTCAAAAACAATCCAATGACAAGTCTGACAAACTTATGACAAGCCCACATGTTATCTGGTACACATTTGGCCATATCTGTTAAGGGGTTATACAACTATAAGGAAAAAAATTGAAACAATTCTCTTAATATTAACATCATTTTTACGAGTTTAAATGAACCGCTGAAGAAAGCCATTGCACTTTTTCGTCTGCATCATAACTTCCCCAAAAATTATTTAATCCGCAAAAATAACAAAGAATCTTGGAGAGTAATATAGTAGTTACAGGGGGGACTGAGTACGGTCGAAATATCGCGAATAACTAACAATTGGTTAACAATATGGCATAAATAATTGCTCTGCTTAAAGAATCTCATTGAACCGATGGATTCTCACTGATTCCGATGCAGCAAACTGATTCAAACCCATTTGGAATCAATTTCGAATAGGTTTTAATCGGTTTTTTGCATCAAAATCAATGAGAATCAATCAGTTTAATAAGATTCTTCAAGCAGGGTGACCAACAAGTTTCTACATGCAAGGAACTCTCCGCCCTGTTCAAGCGATCTGATCTATTGAGAGCCAATCGTTAATTATTCACGATGTTTCAACCGACCCCCCTGTTTCGATCGTCCTCAGTCTTACGGAGGAATATTTTTTTTAATTAAAGAAATTACAGTATTTCAACCTTCACGGAAAAAATAATTTAGCTGCAGCAGCTAAGTAGCCAGCACGGACACGGACAGCCATTAAAATAGCCCCTGCAGCTGAATTTTAGCTGTTACCGCAAATGAATTAACTACAAATGCAAATTTTGTTATTGTAACAGCTAAAATTTAGCTGCAGGAGCTGATTTGATGGCTGTCCGTGTCCGTGCTAGCTACTTAGCTGCTGCAGCTAAATTATTTTTTCCATGTTCGTTATGCTATTAAAACCCCAAAAAACTAGTGTTTACTGATTTCTAAAAAATTGTTCAACCAAAAATTCCCAAAAACCTCCCGATCGACTATACAAAATTTTAAAATAAAAATAGTTGAAAAATATTAAAAATAAAGTGAGTTATCGTGCAGACATTGTCTAGAAACATAATATCACATTATAAATTTTGTTTTGAAGGTATATGTTACGCTTGACAAAATGTAGTTTTCAACACCGAGTGTTTTACAATTGCAGGGGTATATAGACCTTGAATATTGTTGTTACCAAATTTTAGAATCATTTTTCATACAAAATTCCATATCACAGCTTATTATGAAATTCAATATGATTTTTTATATTTCAGAGACGCAATAATCATTTGGATGATGATTTATTTACTACATTAAGAGAAACCATTTGAATAAAGTTTCATTGAATCAATTAAATATCCGTTCTCAGGGACAAAATATTTCTTCAGAATAATTAAATATTCTTTTGATTGAATGAATCATAAATTGATTCAATAAGAGTTTGTGCGAGCCAATCGAGTATTCTGTTGCGACTGTTCAATTCAATATTTCACTGCTCCGGAGAATTCTTTCATTCAGGATAACCAATTCCTCATGAGTTACTAGCCCCTACTTGATTCATTACTAATAACCATCGCGCGAGATATTGGTTAGTACTTTATCAATAACCAATAAACACCGCATGAGGTACTGGTCGCTGCCTGACTAGCTAATCGCTAGTGCCGATTTGCTATTTCTAATTACCCCCTGTATAGTGTGAACGTCACATCCCTCGTCAATTAGTTATTTGTAAGTTTCGCCTAATTAGCACCTCGCCGGTAGAAAAAAATGAAGTGATTAGTGCCTCATGGTTTACTTGCGGAAATCTCTTCCAAGGAATTTGCTAGAAGAAGAGTGAATATTCACCCCTGTAAAACGGAATCTGATTCTTTGAGATCTCACTTTGTTTCAGAATGCTTCAACTTTTTGAAAAATGAAATGTACAGAGAAATTTAATAGAATAATGTTTACTGTATATATCATTCATATATATATCATGAAGTATGTATGTTATGTTATTTGATCATGCAAAGAACATCATAACCAACAGCCGCGATAGATTACCATTACTAAACGTTACACCTTCATATTTATATTATTTATATACATAAACTTATGCACAATCACATATGGCCAGTCCCTCGAGTATGTCTGGCTTATGGGTGCGGATAATAGAAATTCTCGCATCCGTTATTCAAGCCAAGTTTATAAATAAGATGTGTGAAACTTTTGTTCACGGATTTAATTCGAAAAAAGTGAGTTTTACAAATTTTCGAACAACGTTAACATGAAATACGTTTGATTTTATTTGAAAATTATTGTTCAAATATTTCATGTAAAACTGGTAAACTTCGAGAACGAGATTACACATAGTTTTTGAAAGATTTGGCTCCATTCTACTATATAAAAACAAAATTAGAATGAAAGTAATAATAACAATATTGTGTTCGATGATCGTAACGTACCCTGAACATTTACACGTTGAAACGTCTCCAGACGATCGATGAAAAACGTCCTCCTTATTCTTCATAGATGAACGAATCATGTTACCAAAGTCTGAATCGTTTATCGAAACGAATCAATAATCAAATCACGAAATACTCAGCTGCTAAGGATCCAAAATCTTCCGGTAAATTTTGTAAACAATATTTTTAATTTCAATCGCTTGGTCAGAGAAGATAAATAACTATAATTTTCTACAAACCATTGAAACTTCAACAATATTGAACGAATCTTGGAACATGCTTTCTCTCACTCGCATCGTAAGATAATTTTATTTCAACATACACAATATCCAAAAAGAAATTCTCACCGTTGGAATTCTCATTCGAACACCTTGCTATTCCTCCCTCATTCTTCTAGGATTTCATGATTCAGGGCGAACATTTGATGATGCATAAGAAGCGTTCGTATGCGCTCATATAATACTCTATCCACTGTACACATTTACGTAGGTTCTTCGTGATCCTTCTCTAGTCCCGAGTCTAAATCCACATCCGAGTGTGCGAGAAAACATAGCAAGATTAATGATTCGCGTGACACCGTCGAGAAAGAGAGAGAATAATGTTGGGCTGCAGCCTGCTAGCCTGTCTGCTTGTTTGGTTGCTTGCCGACGGCAACTGTATGATATGCCATCGAAAGAGCCACGAGTACATACGACGATCTGCCATGAGCAGGAATAGCACAGCTACTTTTCTCATATATAGAACGTCAAGAGCTCTTTCTCCTATTGCAAACCTATCTTCCTGTCTTTCTTCTCGTGATTCATGTACGTTATTATTTCTCTTTTATTCTTGTCGCTCGTATCTATTTGATATCTTGAACGAGAATCTTCGTTCTATTCCCTAACTTACAGAGTATATTATCAAATTCATTGTTGTTTATTAATATAAATGATTTTTCGGTTGACCGGAAATTTCGTCACATCGGCATATCATCACAATTCTTATCCTTTTGCTCTCATACGTACACATGTTTTTTTATCTTTTCACTTTAACGCGTAAGGGCGTTTGATTAGTTTTCGTAAATTACATCGTTCCTCGTTTTCTTGAGCGCCAAATGATTGATGAATTTTGGCCGATTAACATTCCAGTCCGACACGAGGTTCTCATTAGTTCCTGAGATTATTTCGTATCTTGAAAACGTCGAAATCTAAACCATTTTATTAACGGTAGAACGTTATGAATCAAGGGAAATTTTTAAAGTGCGGCATCCCGATGAAGAATCAAATCGAAATTACCTTTCTTTGAGATAAGCAATCTGTATCGTCGACGTTATACCTTAACGGAAGATGATCTTTATCTTTGACAAAATTTCATTTTCGGGCTCCCTAAATGTCGTGGGCAGATTTTCTGTGAGGGAATGGTTTTGAAATATCAATTCGTCGCTTAAACAATTAAAAAGCGATTACAGATATTAACGAAGATTACTTGTACATGAACACCTTGTGAGTCAGTTTTTGGGGGGGATTTTATAAATTGAATGATGAATCATTCATATGTTATATTTTGAAAATTACACAAGGATTATCCGTGAAACGAATATATTTGAAAGAGTGGCCGGACAAAACGGCAGCGGAATAATGATCTGAACAAGATGAAAGTTCATCTTAAAATCTGGTTTGATGTTCGGTAAAACACTGTCCTCGCGTTAAGGGGGTAACAACGTGGCGAGGAAGAGAAGAGTGAGAGAAGAATGAGGGTCTAACGAAACGAGGTCTTTACACAAACATTTTAACCCCTGTACACCTATGTACGTGAATTTGCGTCCCCGTGACTGATGATACCTTCTCGATCACTGTAACAATTCCCCACTCTCTTCTTAATTCCCTGCAAGAACCCTTGTGTCTGCGTGTTTAAATGTCAGCACACTCAGACATCTCGAAGGACGAGTTGGGTATGCAAAGGCACGTCCAACACAAATCATGCTAATTTCGTATCAACTGTCATTCGTACGGACTATGAATCTGCCAAAGAAGGGACAGATGTATGATTTGATGATGAATATACCATTTGAATTTTCTACTTGACTCAAGTGAGATAAAAGAAAAGCGAGAGGAACACACTTTTTAAAACGAATTCGCATATCTTCAAATATTGTTGAAGTTTGGAAAGTTTATCGAAACAAATCAATAACTGAAAATTAGCATATCAGAGGATATAGAGGACCACAATTTCTTAATGTTGGATCGAAACATACGTTTCATCTGGAAACACGAACTCTGTGACAGTAGGATTCATAACACGCCATCCCTGCGCGAAAGAACCAATGCAAACCAACAGATCAAATCCTATCGGAATGAATAATATCTTATCAATTTCTATGCGGTTTTTATCACAGCATCTTTGTGAATTCATTGGAGCCTATCAAATTTTTTCAACGGGGATAGTCTACCATCATTAGTTTAGATTTCATGTCTACAATTCGATCAAACCTCAACGATATTTCATTTGATATTCATTGAAAGGAGAAGATGTGAGATGAGTTTCTCATTGCTGATATAATTCTATAACTGAAAATTTTAGGTAACGAGAAACAAAATTCTTATGGCTGGTTTCATGCTAACATTTTGCTGATACATAATACCTAACCAAAAGCCTTCTCCTTCTCCACGTCATCATCCTGATTTGAAATTTTAAAAATTTTCTTCAATAAAAACCAGATAAAAGTTGAAGAAGTTCTTCTAAATTATTGTGACAGACAATATTTCAATATCTATCCAAGTTCACGGTCACGTTGATTTGCAATTAATACATTAACATTTCTCTCAGAAGCGAAGAGTCCACGCGGCACAGGCATGTCCCACACTGTAAAAACCTGATTTAATACACATCAGGCTACATCTCACTTGAAAACTTGATTGAAATTCAGCTTTTTCCATTGTGTCGACATTTGTTTCAGGTGCTTACTTTCAGCTAAAACAGGGCTAGTTTCGGCTGTGTCTCAGAATAAACCAATATTCAGGATGGAAGTATGTTTTACGTTTCACCACGCAAGTGAACTTCCCCATTATCTTAGTTGCTAAAGCATTCATAATGAATTCTTGAGGATTATATGATAATTTTTATTCAATACCAGGAATTCGTGAAAAACTCATTCTGAACTGCCATAACTACTACATAGTATACATTGGGAAAAACCTAGCTGCGGCAACTCAAATTTAATTCTCCCAGCTATATTTCAGCTGGCGTGAATAAGGAAGTCTAGTTAACTAAAATATGAATGAAACAATTCATTCAAAGGAAATGAAAAATTTAGGTGTAAGGAATAAAATTTATTTGGTTCAACCAGATTTTTTTATTCAGAGTGACTAGAAATGAGAGATTCCACAGTTGTATAATATTCAACTAAACCCTTTCTCTCAATGTAGGATTCTTAAAGAATCGCAGGATGAATTCATAAAAAATTCTTTATGCATAAAGACTAAACGCATACTAAACACATAAGAGTATGCGTAAAGTCATTACTAAATTGGAACCAACGTGCCATGTGGGTTGCCAGAATCTAAAACAGAATAGATTTGAAAAGAGAGTTGAGAAATTGGAGAGAGTTTAGGAGTTATGTTCCAGTAATGTAGAACTGCTGCAAACTCCAGAAGAGTTTTCAAATTTTCAGATTTCCTATGACATTGTGGGTAACCTGATTGCCATCAGCTAGGGGTATTCAATAGAATATGATTGAATTTGAGTGAAAACGGTCTGAAGCTTTGAACTTATCAGAGTCAAAGCAAATTCAATTTAGGATGTAAAAATATTTCTAGCAAATAACCAATCAGAATAATCCGAATTATGCCAATGTTGACAACAGGTGCAGTACAGTCCCAGTCTTGGGTCTTCAACACTTGGCCAACACGTACGGGATCAGTACTGGATACATAGAAATATAGTACTATGCCTGTACTGGTGAACCAGTACTGAGAGCTTAATGTCGGCCAGGTACTGATCCAGTACAGACACTGCACTCATCGCGAATAATAGTATTAGTACCAAATCCCCAGTACAGAAAAGCGTTATCATTCCAGACAAATGCCAGAACCCTGCCAGTCTTGGCCAGTGCTGGCGCAGTACTGCGCCTGTTGTACTTTTCCGGTTGGATAAGGCTTATTTTTCAATTCAGGCCAAATGTGATTTGAAACTTCCAAGGATGATGAGGAATACCTCATAGTAGAAAAGACTCCAGTTATTTTCTGGACCTTGCGAGGCTTCGTCAAACCCTAGTGAGGGAATTGTGAAGTCTGGTAACGCTTCGTGATAGACAAAGAGAATTCATAGAGTGATTTTACCAAATGGTCCACGTTTTTGATAAATTTTTGATGGGTTTGAAAATCGATCGTGAATACGAACACTGATCGTACAAGAAATATCGATTGCTTCTGAAATAAATTCAATGCACGCTATTCAATTTTCCAATCCCACATTGAGAGGAATGCAGAGTTTAATTTCATATGCGAAAAAATTTTCACTGGGAGTCATCAACCGCTGCATTGGACTGAAAATTATCGTACATCTGTAAAAATATTGCAGTATATTCAATGAAATTTCACTGCAGAAATTGGAATGTTGCAGGACAAAATACGTAAAATTTCAGTAAATGTACTGGAAAATAAATTGAACGGGATATTCCAGTATTGAGACGTAATCTATTCGAAATTTTTTCTTACAGTGTAGGAATGAAGGAACCCAACGAAATTTACTGTGAAACATTGTAAATTTAATCAGGCTCCTATTGTCATGTCGTAGTAAATTTCATTGTGAGTTCAATCTATTCCTCGGATACAAAGTACCATAGTAAATTTCACTCCAAATTTCTCTCAGGGTATAAATTCGAAAATTCAAGATTCTCATGATCTTTAGAAGTATTCATACGTATAGAATCCAAACCTGTGAGACTGACATGCATCAAAACGTACATTCCACAAAGTGCTGAGGAGAAGAGGTTCCCGTACCACGGTTGTATTGTTACTTTGTAACTTGAACTCGGGAATCCATCAATTTTAGTTTTGGACGCACCAAAGGTATAATGAATCTCAGAGTCTCTAAAATAAGGAGAAAAAGAAGGAGAAGGAGTTGAAGCAGTCGGCGGTGGAATAGTTCCATATTGGTGGGTGGGTGAGAGGAGAAATGAAGGGAAGTTGAACAGGCTTTGATGCTTTGACCTTCGGTCCAAGACTGGGGATCTCGTCGAATCCGGGCGTGGACGGAAAGAGGTCGGCATAGATCTGACGCGTAAGAGATGAGCACCGCTGTGCGCTATAATATTAATGATGACTCGTTCCTCTGTAAAGACGAGATGTATATATGAAATCTTTTCTTCTTCCCATTTTGTCCCGTACTGCCGTATCCTGTGTCCTGCGTGAGTTCTCCTTAATCTTCTCATCTTTACCATTATAGGTTCCAACTATAATTTTTTTATTAAGTTTTTTGGCACGTTTATTTCGCTCAGATACTGCACTCAACTACACACACCAATTAAATAAGTTGAACCAAAATTGATAACTGAATCAATTCAAATACGTAGTTGACTCGACTACGTGAAGTTGGAACATTTTGGTATTGAACTAAGCATCACGCATAGTTCGTCGCAGTATTCTTTCTCTGAACGTTTATCTCCGTGGATACATGAGAAGAGATTAATGTTTCAATTTACTATGGAGTTTCAACAATCGAGTCATAAATTGACGCTTCAATTAGAAGCTCTATAAAATATTGTAAACTTGATCCCAACTCCATATTATCGTTATGTGGTGAATTTTGCCAAAAACCTATTATGTTTGTCAACTAAGAAAGATCGAAGCCCAACACGGAAAAAACATTGTAAATCCAACAAAGTCTTTTTTTCCGTGGACAGCAACACCACTGATGAGATACATCGCTTTCACGTCGTTCTACGTGGATTTGAAGTGAATAAGCGAGATCGGTGGACAGAACGCAGAGGCAATGGTAAAACAATAGAGAGGCAACGGAGAAATGTTCACCTTGTGTTTTGGGTGCAGATATTTCTTCACCGCTTCTACGTTCTGTCCATCGATCTTGTTTATCGATTACAAATCCATGAGCGCGACGTGGAGGTGACGTATCTCATCGGTAGCAGTGCTGTACGGGAAGTAGATGCAATTAAGATGTGTTTGATGCAATTGATATCCAAACGATTGATTTAAACAAAACTTTCACAGATAGAAGAAGATCTGATTTTATTGACACTATATTGTAACTGCATGATTTGCGAAAATTCTAAAATCACTTCATGCTGATAAACGGTTCAAACTTGAGTGAAATATATTTTGGGAGGTGATACCATTTTTTTACACAACCGTAAAAAGAGCCGATTTGCTCAAACAGCAAAAAACTAGAGTAATTCCCCATGTAGAAAGTGCGAAAGTTGATTAATCGCCTGGTACTCGCAAAGTTATATCTGCCAAACTTTGACAGGAGCAATTGTTTCCAACCAGGATCATTATTATTTTTCAACTGGGACCACCTATTATTCCATGAATTTCAAATGATACCGGTTTGGAGAGGACAGACAGGCTTGGGGCAGTATCAAATCGATACTGTTGGAATGCCAGAGTTGTGCCATAGTCGGTGCATACAAACACCAGTACTGACGTAGTTGTAAATATTATACAGACCCTTATATAGGATAATGTTATCATTCCGTCTCCTTGCCAGTTTTGAAGGCTTTGGTAGTTTTGGATTTGCCAGTACTGAACAAAGTTGTACCGCAGCTTTTGCTATTTACATATTTTCTGAATCTGAATCAGTGGAACCTCACCGATTCCGCAGTTATAAGTATACCAATAATTTTAATCAGTTGAATTTTATTCTATAATCAGTAAACATTCCCTACCCGGAGAGAATACGGAACTCTAAAGAACTCATTGAACTTATATCAACTGAAAATCAATCTAAAATCAACCTACGATGCTTGCGTTCTGTTTGGGTTGTTCTACACTTGGGTGTTCTTTTCGCTGATCACAATTAGTCATACTTCACTGTGGCATGCAGTGAACATTCACTGATTCACAGGATACACGGAAAAAAAGATGATGTTGGATTTACAACATTTCGTTCGATCACCATAGAAACCCCTAATATTTCTATGGTGATCAAATGAAACATTGTAAATCCAACATCATCTTCTTTTCCGTGTATATGTCCTGATTCGAAATGGTATTCTTATCACTTCAATCCAGCGAAACCCCACTGACTCAGATTCAGAGAGTAACTTACCGACGGAAGGGGTGGCCGTCGTGGGCTGCAACTTCCATGGAGGCTCCATCGGTGGCAGTAGTTCGTATGTATATATATATGAAGTCTGTTTTTGCAATGTTACTCCTCAAATTTAAAGTAGTAAAATCTCCCTGATTGCAGTAAAAAGTCAACCGCTGCAGAATAATGTATGACTCGGTTAGTGAGAAGTACTTCGAACTCCCAAATCAGTAACTATTCACTGGTTATACAGTGAAATTTTCCCGGTCCCATTCAATCTCAGGTGAGAATAAAGTGTGTCACAATGCGGGAAAAGCGTTTAGACAGTGGAAAATGGAACGGATTCGTACTGTCTGCACGCTTTTGGTACATTGTGTTTCGTTTTATTTTTACCAGGGTTGATCGACCAGTCACTTTAGAAACAGCGAAACTTCATCAATATAAATTTCGGGTACGAAATACGCCGGGAGTCGTTAGAACTTTTGAAACCGCCCTCTCCGCAAAGAGAATATGCAAGAACACTCAAGCACCAAAAGAAGCGAGTCAAATTTTTCGCCAACTTTTTCATAAATTATGCACTCAACGAAAATTTTTAGCGAATAATAAAATTCATGACTTGGATTAGACTCTCAATATAAGTTTCAGTCTTTTACTGATTTTCTGACGATTATAAGAGGATTTCAAAAGTAATAACCTTCAACTGTCGAATATTTTTTGTAATTTTATTTTCCAATATCTGCAAACCTTGGAGAAACCCAAATTTTTATGGGATGAAAAGAAGTCAATCTCAGGTATGTACTCAATTATTATCGATTCCAAATTCAAATTTCCCTGGTGAAAATGGAAGCGGAAAGGGAGAGTAAACGAAGCTTATGTTGGAGAGTAACCGAAACGATAATGAAAAGTATACGAAACTTGAATGGGAGGGATGCAAAAAGTGTGTGAAGAGGGTGTTGAAACAAAGGAAGCGTATAAAATTCATGAAACTTAAATAAAAAAATCGCACACCACAGCGAGAATCGAACTGATGACTTTCACCATGTACGGAGAAAATTCTACAATACTGAGTACTGCAGCCGACACGACTGGCTCGTGTTATGGAAAAAAATCATTTCAACACTGCTGGTTACTGTAGTAATACGAGCCATGAATCGTCGTTGGGATGAACTCCTTGAAGATATTATTTGAAGTCAGAATAGGTATGATTCGCATACGCTTAATGTAACTTACTATTACTTTACATGAAGCGCGTGTGAAACGGGATCGAGAGATTATGAAGCGCATATGGAAGGTATGATTTCATCATTTTACAGCAAGTGGACATCACACGCTTCACGAAGAGGGAATTGAAACATTTTTCGCTTCTTATATGCGCTTCCTTTGCGCTCCCTGTATACGCTTCATTTTCACCAGGGTTACCAAGTAATTTATGGAAAAAGTTGGCATAAAATTTGATCCGCTTCTCCCGATGCTTGAGTACCCTTGATAAAATTAATTAATTCAAATTTATTATGATGATTCATAAATACATTGAATAATTATAAACTTCGCAATGGATAAGAAGGATAGATTTCAGAAACGAATACCTGAGAAAACAATGTCAAAGGAATTACATATCGCACGCACAATGATTATCCATAGAATCTACGTATAAAATCCGATGGTTTATGATTTCACCCCCTTTGCTGAATAAGAACATTACAACGAGCGGGCTGACAAAATCTCAACCTCATGAAGATTAAGCAGGTTACCTGTTCTTTCTTGTACCAACCAACTTGATACACCTATGACAGAACGAGAAAAGAACCGGACTAGTGGACATCGTTATGAAAATGAGTAATGTATTCATACTATCAATCACGAGTTCAAGAATTGTGTATTTATGCTACATGTAACATTAAGGATTCAAACGCATATGAAAGATGATATCCCTCCAATTTTTTATAATTCACAACCTCTCCATCAATTTAATTCCTAATATACACATTTACATTCAGCTTCTTTTTCTTATTTCTTAAATGATTCATGAATGAATTATTAAATATCCCTTCCTTGAGATACATCAACTTACTTGACAGTATGATTTTGAATATTTATCATCCAACGAGATCCGTTACGCACCGACAAAATGGCTCAATAGTTAAAATGGTTTCCAACGTAATACTTGATCGTGTCTCAGCATTTGAAGACGCAAGAGTAAGTCCGGCCCACTTGCTTGAAAGTATACCGTCTGAAAGCCTCAACTTAGAAAGCGTGTAAGTAAACAGTGAATAATTTGGAAGGCATATACAGCTCTTTTTTTATTTCTTGAATGGTGAGAATTTTTTTCACCCAGACTCATGATACAGGAATGCATTCGTCAAATTTAGAGTGGGAAATATTCTGAACTATCGAGGGATCACAAAAGCAGGGATTTTTTCTTCCTCGCGATCACTAATATCAAATTACGTCCCACATACTCGCATACATCCATTTGATGTGACGAAGAGTGATAGTAAAACCTAAGAAATAATATTGCAACGAGAAGAGAAAAAGCAAAACGAAAGACAAGACGGCATGAGAGAAGGAAGAGGAGGTTGGATCTTCTTTGGATAGGTTATACGGCGTTGTCTATACTTCTCGACAATATGGCGGAAGAGCGCAGCAACGAGTTCGAAAGATGCGAGCCAAGCAGCAAAACGTATCCCGCGGGGAACTATGGCCATGGCCCTGACCACCTGCTGCCACTTTGATTCTGCCGCTGGAATCTCATTTAGCCGTATAATCTTGACTTTCATTCACGATGGATCGTCCCGTTCGCGAAAAGTATTGTAGGTGTATCTACTCGACGTTTCGCATGTGTACGTATCCGCTAATATATCATTGATCGAAAGACTAGGGGAAATAAAAAGATTCGAAGAAAACGAAAAATGAAAATGACGATTAGTAATGACGTAGGGAAAAAGATGGCAGCCAAATCTCATATTTCATCATGAAATGTTGGATCCGAATGAGATATGTGTACCAGCAAATTACATGAAATTTTGTTCAAAGACTACATACATATCAGTTTCCGGGTCGTAAACTCCAAGAGATTGCATAATTTTTATAAATTATAATGAATATAATGAATTTATCTACCTTAATAGAATACTTTGTGGATTCAGGTATGATATTGTTGTAGATAAGAACGTTTTATGCGTCTATTTCAAGTTTCTTTAGTGATAATTTTTAAGGTTGAAATAAAGTTGTTTTCTCCTAAGGGTCATGGAGCCCTCAGACAAAACAGACAAAATTTTGCTACGTAGTGTTCAAATAAATCAGCAATGATTACAAATTTTAAATATATAGCAATGAAGTGCACTACTAGGATTTGGCTCTAAATATAAATCCAAAGCCCAAAACATATTTCTAAACATGAGAGAATAAGTTATAAAAATTATAGAAGTTTGTCGATTAACGTGTTCATAATCTTCTGCATGATCCTTAGGAATCATTTGCAGTCCCAATTTCATATTTAAAGCTCAATTTTAGCAATTGACATCTCTATTCTCCTTGAGGACCATGGAGATCTTCAAGGAATGGGCAGAATTTCGCTACGCAATTCCTGATCGAGTAACAATAAATACAAATCTTAAATCCGCAGGGATAAAGTACATTGCTAATATTGAGCTTTAAATATTGAATTGGAACTGCAAATGATTCCTAGGAATCATGCAAAAGATTATAAACATATTACCCTACAAATATCAATAATTTTCATAACTTGTATTCTCATGTTTGCAAATATGTTTTGAGCTTTGAATTTATATCCAGAGCCAAATCCTAGCAGTGTACTTTGTTGCTATATATTCGAAATTTGTATTCTAATGCTCCATGGTCCATAATTAATAATGGCAGAAAACGAAAATTAGGGTGGTGGAAAAATCAAAACCTTCCGAATAAATATATTTCTCATAATACCTACGTAATATGATCATCGAATTGTTAAGGCGTAGAAGAAATTCCCTTAGTTGCATGAATTTTTGAATATTTTTCATCTCATTCCAAGATTTCAGTAAAAATAGAAGATACAAAATCTGGGATATCTATTATCACATCGGAAATAAGTCTCTACGACGGTTGAAAGGGAGAAAAGGAATGGTCCTCCAATAGCAAATCTCCCTATTGCTGTGGGAAAGACCACGGGAAGAAAGTGGTTAGTTTTTTCTTTTTTCAGTATGGCACCCCTCCATGATATTATTCGAAATACCTAGGGTGCCCTCCTACGGATAAGGGTGGGCGACGATAGAGCTGATGTGGTAGCAGTGGTAGAGTACGAATCGGAAGGAGAAAGAAAAGGAGGAGCAGGGAGAAAAAAAGGATAAGAAGAAGAAGACGACGAGAAAGAAAATGTAGGGTGAAAGGGGAAACGCCACCGCTCTTCGAACAAGGCCAATGATTCCCCTTTCTCTTCTCTTCTCCAGGCTCCAGAGCTTTGCTGAAGGAACCTCACGTAATAGGAACGAAAGAAGGGAACGGGAGAGGAGAGCGCCATGCTACGTCGCTGCCGCTAGTCAAACCAAAACTCGGCATGATTAATGGTCGCGAGAGGTAGAACTGAGCTAAACTGAACAGAACTGAACTGAACTGAGCTGAACTGAGTTGAGCTGAGCAGAGCAGGGCAGCGTTACTGCTGCTACTTCAAACAACAAACTTTTCCCAAAGAACGATGGAGAATACAAGAAAAAATATATAAGAAACGAGGGAACTCTCTTTCTTCGCATCCACCCTTCAGTCGACTAATACCCACGAGCCAAACAGCTCGAAACCTCTCCCTCTTTCTTGGTTGTGTGTACGTTCGCTCTGACAGCCTTTCATTTCTTCCCTCTTTTTCTCTTTTCTTCATGTCCCTCCTTTATTCTCCTTTCTACTACTTTCTTCTCCACATATACACATACATAGATATACATTTCATGATATTGTGTATCTTGACAACCTTTCTCCTTTCTTTCATTATTCCTTTTTCCTCTCCTAACGTTGAACCTCAGTCTCTTTCTCCGCTTTTCTTATCCTCTTCTTTTTCCCCTTCAAGTAACAGCAGTTCGCTAAACTGCTCTTTTTCGTTCATCTTCTCGTGCAAAGCGGTATAAGGCCATCTCATAATATTCGCATCCAATTAATTCAATTTTTGTTAATACATTTCGAAGGTCCAATTCAAGCAGAAGAAACTCCAAGTTGATCAGATTTCTCAACTTGACTTAATTTTTCTATCGACTCATTATCCCTTCGTTACGCGTTTCATCATTCGAGCACCTGGCGATGAAATTCGATCGTTAGAATCAGCGATGTGTGGAAGAAAAGAGTCAAGGGGCAATACTCAAACCACGATGTCTTGGACAAACGCGTATGACCAGAGTCTAGACTCTTTTGATGTGTACGACGAGAAACCGCTTGGTCATCGCCGGTAGAGTTCTGACAAGCGTTTTCTCCGTTCTCCGTATCTCCATCCTCCCAAGATGATATGTCTTGCTCCCTCTGCGATGTATACATGCATAACATCCTGGTCGGATGATAATAGTACTTTATTAGGGCTCGAGCTACCAATTGATTCCCCTGATTTACCTGATGAGAGGTATTCTCGTTCGACACTATTCTGGATGCTTGTAATTATAATCAATTGGTACAAACCTCCTCAACTTGAGTAAACCTTGGCTCTGGGAGAGGTTTTCTTTTGGCTCTCACCTCTTCCTCTGTTGCTGCTCTTGCTTATGTTCCACAAAGTTTGAATGTAAGAAGAGCCGACGGCGGCGTGCGCCGTGTGTACGATGACTAATGACAGACACCGTAAGTCTCTCACAAATTGAATCAAACTGTCTTTCACTCGGTACACTTCTTCTCTCTCTCTCTCTTTCTCTAACTCTTTCCCTCTCCCTTATATTTCTTTCCTACCTCCCTCCTTCACTCAATCCACTTTGAAAACCATGACGAGGCGAGTGGGAAACACACTATGAAGATCAGCTGTTGTTATTCATATTATGCGGTTGGACTTTGAATTTAAAATCAAAGGGTAGAAACCCTTTGAAGAATTTGTTCGGATTAAATGTAACCAAACTATTCAAGATTCCTCTTTGAATGGACACTTCCAATTGAACATTGTGCAATAGATTTGTATATTCACTTCATATGAGTATGTAAATTTTATATCAGACGCGAGGGTGAGGTTTACCATCCCTGTATGAAGTTTCGGATATAAACAGACAAAAATGACAAAAACATTAGGAACAAATAACAATGGATATTTTGTCCCTCTTTGCTCGAATTTGTATCTAAGAATACACGCAGAGGACCCGCGGGATATTACATCACTTAACCTTTCTGTGATTTTTTATCTCGAACTGCGTGAATTAAAGTCTTCACCTCCACGGTGGAATAATATCACAGGGTTCGAGATTTATGTTTTCCGATGTTGTGATGTTTTTTCACACAGTCGAGATAAAAAATCACCAAAGCGCGAGGTGAAAAATCACAGAAAGGTTAGGTGATGTAATATCTCGTGGGTTCCCTGCGACTTTTCTCGTGAATATGAGGAGGTATTTATTTACAGTAGAATTTTTTACACTGAGAGAAAAAATACTGGACCCAACTACGTACGATACCCAATAAACATTTCGTGTTTAAACGATACCTTTTAAACATGGAACGTTAATTGGGCAGTTGGATACATCAAATGCAATACTTCCTCCACACAATTAGACTTGTAACCAACTGGAGCACGGATATTCGAATAAAACTTGTACCTATTTAATTTGAGTTGATAAAAAATTATGTTTGAGGGTATTCAATTGAATCGATAGTTGTTGGGTTTTCTCAACGAGTGTAATGTGTTGGACTGATATTAATTTATTATTCCGTATTCCATTATAGGGATTATTCCCACGATAAAAAACAAAAATAGTGGAGTTAACCACGCGGCGAGATAGGCCGTATCTCCGCTTGCCGCGAGATTCGCACTAATGTTTTCTTCATTGCGCATCATCAATAGTCATTGAGAGAGAGTCTCGCTTGAATTAATCTGTACCCTGGTAAAAATGAATCATATAAGAACATATGAAAATCATATATGGTCATATATGGCCATATATAATCCGTACATAATCCATATTGAATCCATGAATGGCCCATATATCACCCATATATAATTTATATGTGATCCATATATGACCCATAAATGCAAGATTTTTTCACATATGTTAAAAATTTCTGCCATATATGAAATGTCCTCCATATATGGATCATATATGCATTATATATGGATTATATATGGTCATATATGGATTATATATGGATTATATATGATTCCACACGTTTTTATGTATAGAGCATGTATGGATTATAAATGTATTATGTATGAATTATATGTATGGGTTATTACGTACGGTGTTTACTTTTTACCAGGATAATATACATGTGAAATATTTTTGTGCGTTGCAAATTCAGATTTCCATGCGGACCCATGTGACAAAAAAAATAACATGATCATCGGAATTGGATCTCTCTCCATCTAATGAGAACAAGACAAAACAACAACCTTCATCACAGGCACGAAACGTCTGATAATTGGTACAAGGAGTGAACCATCCTATAAAATTTGCATTTCCGGTAGCGGTTACTGTTACGAAGGTTTTGTTTTCAGTGGTCATATGGAAATGGATTTTTTCTTGCCTTCGAACGTTTATCAGTTCATCGCGAGTGACAGACGAAGCCACGATGATGACCGGTCACCACCCAAGCGATTTTTAAACAACGAAGCATCGGTCGATCGAAGCATCAGATGAAAAGCGTGAGTGGTAATAATTCTCGATGGGAGGAAGATGTTGACATTGAACAGTGGGAAAGTGACTCTGTTGCGTGAAAGTATAATTAGGCTAAATATATTTTGTCTTTGTGGTGATGAATTAATCAAGTGTGAAATTAAATTTGGATTTTCGTTGGGTAATTCATGAACAGTTGCATTGAACCGTAAGTGTTCATAAAGAACAGAACGCAAGATTCAGAACGTAGAGCGTACAGGTTATAATAATCCACGATGGCAACGGTGGCGATGTATAGAAGCAGAGGAGCGGCCGTGCTGTCACAAAAGCATGCGCCACCCACCTCGAGCTCGGACGTTCACATCGTTAATCAACTGCAGCGGGACCCTAACTTTCGAGGTACCGATTTACAGGTACAGTTTCGTTCGTTCGCCATTTGATCACGATACTACTTCTGTGTAAAGTTGGCTACGTATATACGATGAAATCTCCCCCGTCATTGATCCATATTCATTAGATCATTACGTGCCACAGATGCACTCAACTTGACTGTGCATGTACAATTATGAAGAGTTGGCATAAATGAGGAGTTAGAAAGTGAAATGAAAAATATTGCTCACAGATTTCAATAGACATTGAGTTTTTTTAGGAACTTTGTGGTGAGCGGTGGAATTCTACTTGATATTCACAAGCGAATAAATGTTTCCAAATAACAGCATCGGAAAAATTTCAGCAACGGACTGAATAACTCAATGTTCTGGATACGCGTAGGTTTCAATTTGGATTCGAACGAAAGCGATTTATTTTCACAAGTTTTTATTAATTGAGAATCAGAAAAGGCCCCCAGAGTCGCATTTTGCTGCCACACGGAGAAAAATGCAGGTCCTGAATATAGTAATTGTTGAAGAAGAATTTGAGAATATTTCTTAAAATCTGAGAGTATTTCTTCAATGTATAATGAAGATCAAAATTTCTGTTGAATTTTATTTGAAAAAAAATGAAAAATTATCAATACTCAACAAAAAATAGAAAATAATATGGATTTCCCGAAAGTCGCGCATACAATTTCATAAAGTGGATAACAAAATTTCTAAAGCTTATTGTTCACTTTGTAAAATTTCATGCGCGACTTTTGGGAAATTCTCATTATTTTCTATTGTTTGTTAAGTATTGATGATTATTCATTGTTTTTCAAATAACATTCATCAGCAATGTGAACCGTTTTATCCTTATCATACATTTAAGGAGATACCAGCGACCCCTGACGATGCAACCCGAGCCAAATGTTTTCTGACAAATTATTCGAAAATCAAGCAATAAAATCAAAATAGCGTTCTGTACAGATCATCTTTATTGATTGAAAAAGGTATTTTGATTTTATTGCTTCATTTTTGAATAATTCGTCAGTATTGTATTTATTGTGTCCCTTTCTCACCAATGGTTATGGTTGCATCTTCAGGAGTCGGTGGTATCACCTTAAGAAATACTCTCAGATGTTGAGAGTAGTCCCAAACTTTTGTCGAAGATTACTATATTCTCACAAATCAGAACAATTATTGGTACATTCTTGATAATTGAATTGATCATTGATAAAACTGAAGCATTTAATTTATTCTACAACAAACCTCAGACTAGGGTCAATAGGGTAACCTAGGGTTAATTTATCACTATATTTTTGAAATAAAAAGGTAGTCCGTCTTGGTAACGGAGTGGTTTTTCATGTGAGCTAATCATGTCCCACATATCTGGGTTAATGTAAAATTGCGTGAAGAAAACTGTGACTATAAATTTGAACAATCACGAAATAAAATTTCACCCCATTATGTGATATATGGGACATGATTAACTTACATGAGAAACCACTTTTTTACCAAGAATTGATCAAATTCCTCAGTATTTGTCTCAAGTTCGCCACTTTATCGGCATACTAATCCGTACGATAGAATGTCTAAGCACAGGGCCAAGTTTATCTATACCTAATTTTAAATCCAATCATTTATCAATCATAATAACACATAGTCATTCAATGCTTTTAATCCTCCAAACGTTATCCACCCAGCGCAAATGTCTCGAGAATATCTGAGATTATCGCTACGACAGTACTGAGACATTGCAACAATATTCTAAGACATTTCTAAGACGTACTGTGAGTTCTGTGCTGTATGGGTACTTATATTATAACTCTTGGACTTGTGAAGAATTGTCTTGATTCGTCCAAATAGCCCCACTCTATCCCATTTCTATGAATTACTATTCTCTCCACGAGAGTTTTCATCACTGGTTCGGACATTCAAATTTTTGTTGTTTGTATTCTAAAGAGAATTCGATCTGTTTAAATCTCATTAATGAAACGGGCAATGTTCTTAACAAATCTTATTCAGCTTCATTCAATCGGATTCGATGGATTTGTTGACCCAGGGAATTAGAAATTGTCCATGACAGAATGTTGGAGAGAAATTGATTAAAATCCAATTCCATTTGTAATATGAGGTACCTACTTCCGAATTCAACAGTCAATTCGAGAACTGAGATTTCATATGGAATTTCAAAAGACATAAACATTAAACTAACTGGATTCAACATAGAACTGCAACATATTCAAAAATACAAATGTACACAAGAAAATTCTAAAAATTACAAGTCCTTTACTTCGATCAGATTGAAAGAGGTAATCACCACTTAAGTGCTGCAGACTTTAAAAATTTTTCTGAATTATCAGAAAGGTCTTCTGAATATTCAGATTTATTCTGAAAATTGAGAACAATATGGATAAGTTTTGAGAATACATCTGGAAATTCAGAAGAACTTCCTGATGAATCAGACCTGTTGCTGTAAAAAATTACAGAAACGATCTGAATGTTCAGCAAACTTTTCACAGTGCAGGAGATACACTGGAAAAAACTTTCTTCCAGTTGAATAAATATTTATTTGTCCTGTATCGAAGAAATATTTATTAGAATTAACAAAATATTCTCTGCAATAAAAACAATTGATTTGAATAAAAAAAAAGGTTATAACCGGTTATTTGATTCGAATAAATTATTTTGGTTCCGAAGATTATTTCGTTGATTCCAATGAATATTTCTTTGATACAAGACAAATAAATATTTATAATGTGAGAAATTTTGTTACAGTGTAATATTCAATTGATTCTTGAACAGTATAAAATTATCGCATAGACATATTTTACGGTAGATTTGGATTATAATACATAATTATACGTTTAATTGAATGATCGAATAGGTAGTTGTCACATAGAATTGTCCTTCCAAGGTGGACACAAAAAAAAAGCAATCTAAAATTTTGGCGTGATCGAAAACATGGTGGTGTAAAAATAAAAGGTTGAGAGTCCATTTTGCGGAATGAATTCGATCCATCGGCACAGTCGAGCAATAGGAGCGGCATCGGCATTAGCGACCCACGATGAAAGAAAAAGAGACGGATGGATAGAAGAAAAAAAGAGAATAAGGGTCGATCTGACGAGGGTACGTACCCTATATTGGCAGGCGTGGCTGCGGGTTACAGGAAGCAAGAGGGTTTGAGGCATCGCTGATTGGTTCTAGTAAAATCGACAGGGAAGAAAGAGAAATGGAGAAAGACAAAAGTACGATCTCGTTGAGAATGGAGGAAAGGCTGAGACTCGAGCTCAGGCAACCGGCTAGTCGAAGGGGTCGATGGGGAATCTCCCCCCAGGGAAGAAAAGAGAACACGGGGGCTCTGGCGAACCTTCGTTCGCTCAGGGAGAGGAACCTTAATAAAATGCGCATTTATACGAGGCTTTTACTCCCCCTTTGGATACAGCCCTTTTCTTTGTGTCTTCATTTCCGTCATTTATATGCGCCTGATGTGGATGAAATTTGCTGCGGTGTTTATCAATTCATACACCGCGATATTGTTTTTATTGAATCCATAGATAGACAACGAGATTAGATCGAATCCTTTATAAAGATATTTCAATACTATCCCGAATGACGATTCGTTTTAAGACTCAATTAAGGAGTGAATTTCAAATATAGGATGCCCAAACTAAATTCGAACAACATCTCGTCAAGGAATTGAGGGATGTAAAAATTTCTTAACGATAATTGAAATTTATGTGGAATCAAAATGATCGATCCCTTTATCTTGTACCTATTTTTATTACTCGACTGATTAACAGTTGCATCTATATGCAAGACACGAATTGAATGAATATAACAAAGATGTTCCACGTCCCAACCAGAAATTTACAACAGGCGCAGTACTGCGCCAGTACTAGCCAAAACTGGCAGGGTACTGGCATTTGTCTGGAATGATAACGCTTTTCAGTACTGGGGATTGAGTACTGATGCCATTATTCGCAATCAGTGCAGGGCCAGTACTGGGTTAGTACCTGGCCGGTATTAAGTTCACAGTACTGGTTTATCAGTACAGGCATATTACTGTATTTTCATGTATCCAGTACTGATCCCGTACGTGTTGACCAAGTGTTGGAGACCCAATACTGGCACTGTACTGCACCTGTTGTCAACATTGGCATATTACGGATTTTTCTGATTGGGGTGTGCATTAGCAAATTACACTATCGATTACTTTACTTCATTGCAAACAAAGTAATGCGATATATATTTCATGTTTGAAGATATTTTTTCAAGAAATTCAAGAGGTGTGTAAATGTCATTCAGACGAAAAATGCACATTTCTGGCTCCCTCTTTTAGATCACTACAAAAAAGATCATATAGAGATTCAAAAGATGACTTATGCGATAAATTTTTCACACTGTGCCGTGAAACAGGGTTACTTTGCCTTTAAAGGAAACTGTCGCAGCTCATGAGGCCACTTTAAGGGAGTATATATATATTTAGGAGAACAGGAACACGATTTTCAGGCAGTTGGGTACAAAAATGTATTGGCTCTACGATTACAAAACTTTGGGTACACTTGTGTGATATATTGGGCTGTATATTAAAAATTATTATCAAATATTTCTTCCCAAAATGGCTGAGCTAAGGTCCAGTATACTTGTAAAGATATAAGAATAGAGGAGATGAGTGGACTGAAAACGTGTAACAATGATAAAAAGAGAGAGGAATAGAGAAGTTCTGTGACAACCTCTAGTGATTGGCTAGCCACAGAACTCTTGCATCACTCTCTCCTCCATCCGATGTCACTTTTCCACTTACAGATTTCGCCTGATTCCCGCCTCTATTCTTATATTCCCATGAGTATACCAGAAGGCGCTCGAAAGTTGCCGTGCAATACAGGTCATTGTGAACTTCAATTTGCCATAAAAATCGAAAATTTTTCAATTCAATACACGTGGGAATTCTATTTGAATGTCATCAGATGTAAAAACACACGGAGAAAAAGGAATTCGCTGTGGCAGCGAAATCTACTTTTGCTGGGTTCCTTTTGCCAGAGCAGCAAATTTTTAGCTGTGGCAGCAAAGAATGTTTGCTATCCCAGCAAAATTTGTTCGCTATTCTGTATATAATACTGAAAATTTGCTGGCGGAGCAAACATTTTTTGCAGCCACAGCTAAAAAATTGCTGTCGTAGCTAACACGATTGCTGTTATAGCAAATTTTTAGCTATGTCAGCAAAAAATTTTGCTATTCTATATATAATACCTCGATTTGCTGCGTCAGCAAATTTTCCCTCTCCGTGCAATGCACAATTTAAACAAGAAAATTTTAAGAACAAAAGAGGTTGAGTATCTTTCGCGCAATCCCATACGGTAATTCGACAAATTTATTTTCGAGAAAGACGCGTTTAAAGACGCGTTTCCGCACGTGAAGACTTGATAATAAAATTACCTACACGCAGAGGAAAATTCACTGTGACAGTGAAAGCTGATTTCGCAGAGTCCCTTTTGCTGGAACAGCAAACTTTTCGCTGTGACAGCGAACTATTTACTATCACAACAATCTTGTTAGCTGCGACAGCAATTATTTAGCTGTTGCAGTGAGAAATGGTTGCTCCTCCAACAAAATTTGTTTGCTATTCTGTATATGATACTGACAATGTTGCTGATTCAGCGAAACATTTGCTACTTTCATTAATTATATCGTTCTCTCAGCAATTCAATCAGCTGTAGCAATGAATTTTTAGCTGGGTTAGCAAAGAGTTTGATGTTCTATGTGTAATATCTCGATTTGCTGCGTCAGCAAATCCCTCTCTTCTCCGTGTACTGAGAACCCAATTTCTTAGATTGGAAGAAATTTTCTTTGCCCTCATTCTGGTCAATCTTGTTTCCAATGGGGAAAATAATCCATTCCGATGAAGAAATTTTTGATTGAATTGAAGTAATTCTTTTCAAATTTAAGAAGGAATATATTTTTGTTCCAATTTGAAAATTCTTTGTTTCAGTTTGATGAAAACTTCGTCCTTCCAACTGAATTTTGTTTGATTGAACAAAATATTTATTGAAATGAGGACGAAGAAAAATTTCTTCCAATCTAAAAAATTGGGCTCTCAGTGTGTATTTTCGCGCTGTCTCAAAGTAGCCCCAAGGATTGCGAAAGTCACCCATCAAGTTCTGTTTGTACGGAAATTGCATTCAATTCATATAATACCGTAAAAACACTGATTATACCGGTGTTTCAACAGACCCTCGATAGTTGAAAAATGACATTGATGATCCGGCGCACTGAATAAGTTTAAAGAATGCGTGCAACTTGCATGCTTTTGAATCTTTTTTTAATTTCATATTTCAAAAACATCAATTGAGGAAGTTATATCAGAATAATCCATCAAGAAACGAGGCAATAATAAATATAATTAAATCATTCCTCACAATTGTTGATCTAAGTAAATTGCTTGTTGAATTATTCGAGGCAGCATTTAAGTGTTTTGTGTTACCAAGGCATACTTCTCACATAATATTCCTTCCGATGAAACTCAATAAAAGGAAAGGAGAGAAGAGAAAAAAGAAACAAAAAGTTGTTGCTCATGCAAATCACGCTTCAACTACGACTTATATTCGAGTAGTAATTATCCCAGCTGTAGGTTAAAAGCCACGCATTAACGTAAATACCAACCATCTCTGTGACGGTCAATAATTATCACGTTCCTGGTTAATGTTCACAGTAAGTTTTCTTATTTTGCAGCGAGTAATATGGGACTTCGCCTATAGATTAACAGCTGACACTTTCACTCGTGCCTATGCTTGTTACACGATGAAGGATGTCATCTTCTTGCTTGTCAGAGCTGATTACCAGCTGTCATCGTGGCTTTACACAGTACTTTCTTCTATTGAGATATTTGTTGTTTTTTGTTCTTTGCCTCTCTTCTTCATTTCTATACAATGAAACTCCGAAACCGATTTGTCGGTGCGTTGATTTGTCCTCCACCATGAAGATTTTTGATATTGTATCGTCATGACTAGAGACCGTATTACTTTTAAAGAAACAAAGCAGGGGGTATTCGATGATCTTTCAATCTGGAAAATCTTGCTGTACCCTGATGAAAAAAAAATCTCATTCATTCCGATTGAACGTATAGAAATCCAATTAATGCCTATTAATGCTCTATCAGGTTCGGATCGGGATGTTGCAATTTTAATAGGAATTGATGGGATTTTGTAACCCAGGTAATCAATATACAACTTTCATATTCCTAATTTTTTATGTATAAAAACTTGGTGGAAATTTTTTTACGTGTCATCGCATATTTTTGACGTTCTACTATATATTTGGAGATATTTTCTTGCATATCTGCACGCATATTGCGCATTATTTCTGTTGCATATAATCCGGTCTCTAGTGATCACTTTGGATCGATTCAAAAATCTATGACCCCAATTTCCGGAAAGCGGATGTGCGAGGCCCATTTTCCCTGAAGAGAAATATAATTTTTCTCCTGACATTCATCAAGCAAATAAATCAAGGATGGAGCACAAAAATAAGGCTCAATTCTCATGCTTTTCCAATCGAGAATTTCGTTGGTGGCGGTTCCACCTTAACAGACCTTACGGTCATATATAGGTAGAGGTTTCATATGCAAGCACATATAATTCATATGTAATCCATATTTAATGTATATACGGCTCGTATATGCATGAAGGTTGACATACACGGGCCGTATATATGCATCAAATCTGAATTACATGTGTTCATGTACACGGAAAGACCGGGTCTATTAATATTTAGAAAGAATTTATCAACGTTTAGAAAAATGCCTGTCAATTCAGGGAAAAAAGGGATCATTGAAAAATATTAGTAGTGAGTCTACCAAAAGTTCGTAGTCAAAATATTCACAGTTGATACCCAGCAAACACTACTGCTGGTGTTTCAAAGGGCCAGTGATGGCTGTTCAACGGCATTGCCGGACCATCAGCGGCCCATTGAAACGCCAGTAATCATTGTTCGTAGGGTGGTTTCATTAGTACTTTTCACAGTGAAACTCTCAATTGTTAATACATCGATTATGAATTTTTAATAGACTCACTACGAATATTTTTTAGCGATCCTCGCTTTCCCTGAATTGACAGTCATTTTTCTAAATAATAATAGCCCCGGTCTTTCCGTGTATGAAATCTCAATACATATATGACCATATATGGTTTATATGTGGTCTTATATGAATCATTTTCACTAGGAGGGTGATGACTGTACTGCAATTGTATCTTGTAATTTCACGCTCAAAGATGCACCATTTTACATTGCGGCTATCATATGAATATGATGTTGCGTCTACATAAAAAAAATCGTTAATGTGCATGTAATACTATATTCATGTAACAGCCGAAATGTAACCTGTTACATCTTTGAGCAGGAAATTACAAGTTATGATTTCGTCACATACAACATTCCTTCAACACAAAGTTTGATGTGTTGGGTGAGAACGTTGCGTTTATCATATATCAAAAGATTTTTCACACTGTGCGACGTCTAAATAGATTCCGCGCTGTTTTATTTTGAGAAGTGACTGAAAGTCAATTCTTCCCATTATATTAGCGTTCATTTCTTATAACTCTCCATACTTGCAATTCACAAATGAGTTCTTTTAGCTACAGTAAAACGGGGTAAAATGGCAACATGGTATGGATTCTTGAATAAAAAATGGCTTAATATTTACTCGATATCGGTTCGCCGTGCTTGCCAGCCCCATATTTTGCCAAGCTTCCACCAGTTTCCATATTGCCACTTCCTAGGAAACCTGGTACAGGTTTTGAAAAAAACAACGATTGTTCATTGAACCAATATTGGTTTGCGATGACTGCGAGGCCAATATTTTAGCAACTTTGGACTAGTTGTCAGTATTGGCATTTCCTACCTGGGTTGAGTCCTTTGTGAAAGGATTCTGCCGAGCTTATTAATAGTTCATTCCGTGTATGACGAAAAATATATGTAGATTGTAAATATCTCATAAACTCATGAATAAAAAGAATCTTGTGAATAATAAACGTGAAAATGTTAATTTCATTCAAATCTCAAGCGCGTACCTTATGAAATCCTTATATGATCCCTTTACGCAGTCCTTTTAAACCAATCATGATCATTTTTTTTGAATATTGAGAAACTCTCTTTGACGAGGAAAAAAACAGAAAGGTGACATACAGGAGGAGTTCAAGAACTGTTATTGAATTCTTTTAAACGAGTTAGAATATTCATACAGCATTCTTTGCGGGATAAGAGGAGTTCATGAGGAATTATTTCTGAAATCTGTGAGCTGCATGGGAAGTTGGAACTGATGAATTGTTTTCCAACTAATTCGAAGAATGAAAGAACGAGACAGTTGAAAAGAAATTGAGCTAACGAGGTTAAGGTCATCCACCATCCATGACCCCAGACAATTGACATTCAGTAGGGTACTCTTTACTTAACCCTGAACTTCTAAATGGTAGTTTGCATACAAAACTCGGATTTGGCATTGTATGAGAAAAAAAGGATGTGGCACATCGTGTCCTTCCCAAGTTCATCGAAAACGTTGACCTAAATACATTTTACCAGACTAATTGTGTTGGAACGACCATAGGAAAGCACGTTTATTACACGAGAGAACGAAAGTGTGAGAGTAAGGATCCTTCCAACTTCTTGGAATAGAGAGAATACTCACAACCTTCTGGAAAATCTGCTTGATGCAGGGAGGTAAGTGCAAAGGGATGTCCTGGACAAACGTGCGCGCAGGTTTCATACCTAGGACAAGAAGGAAGGCAAAGATAAAAAGAGAGGGAGAGAGCGAGAAGGAGAGAAAGAAAGAAATTGAGAAGAAAAAAGTAATGGAGAAAGAGAGAGAGGAGAATATCGAAAGGAAAAGAAAAGGCAACGCAAAGCTAAGATTAATGGATTGACATTGTCGGCATTTTTTTCAAGCGTTTTAGGACCACTTTTGAACCAGAAGAAAACGTTTCATTTTTCAAAAAGTCTACGTCAGTCGTGTATATTCATATGCACATAGAAATACACACACACACACACACACACACACATGTAAATACATGAATATGTTGGACAAACCCCGCAATCGATTCGCCTCATGCTAATGGTACCAAATTAAACCATGATTCAGAAGCACAAGTGGATAGCATTCATGTACAAGATTCCCTCCTATACTTGTTTTGTGAGCCACATTGTTTAAAAAAGAGCATCATTATTACCATACTGAATATCAATGTATCTTTGTTCACTTGTTTTACGATTACATAATATCAAGTTGACGAAACGAATTATTTGGACAAACAATGATTGTATTACGAATTTCAATAACAGTCATCGTTTCTTGGCAACGGAATCCCATTTTTCAAATTATTGGCCATACAATAGATTCGAAAAAAAATATATTCATCTCGAACAATTTCTAAACGACATGTATCTAACTTTACACTCATTGAAAACGTGATACGATTTCATAGTTTTTTAGATTAGAATGTATTTACGATTCTAAAAATATTTCATACTGATACTGGCTTAACAATTTTTTTTCAGTTACTTCTCTAATGCGAAGGATGACAACAGATGAAAAACAAAACTCATCCGCGTACAAATTAATGATGAATTCCATATTCACTGATTACTATTACAATTCAAAATCCCGTTTACGTATAGTAAATTTTATGATTCTGTTGATAAGTATTCTTAATACTGACCAAATTTATGCCATCACTTTCGAATCAGAGATCACAGGTATGTGAGATTGGAATATAGTGTGAACTTTTTCATTCGAATAACAATATATATATAAAGCTATCAATTTTTAAGCTTTGAATATTCAAAGAAGTATCAACACAAGTGTTCAACCTTGTCGTGATTTCTACTCGTATAGTTGTCAAAATTGGTTTAATCACCACCAAACTGAATCAACGACAACATATTCCGACAACGACATATGGTTTGAAGGTGGAGAATTATATGAGAAATTGGATGTGGAATTGAATGGTAGGTAAATATTTTCAATAACTTCCAGTTCACTTTTCTAGACTAAAACATGAATCTTGATTCGTTGAATGAAAGTCATGTAGCATATATTACAGAATTGTTCAGCAGACCACAATGAACAGATTAATTTGAATTAAGTGTGGAAAAAATGCATGAATATGGTTTCAGTGATCATGTGGAATCGATTTTAAAGTTTCAACGCTAAAAAATCTTGAATTTTATAAAACGTTTTCGTGAAAAAAAATATATTCACCATCAAAATAGGAGGATATATGAAATATTTTGTAACAGAATGAAAGCAAATCGATTGAACGAGTTTCATGCATGGAATGAGAGGATGTTATGGAACGTCTTATAAATCCTTGCAAACCTGTCCTACATCAAAACTCATCCCAGTCGAAAAAATCAAGGTAACATTTCTGCGATGGCAACGATGCTATCGTTCCCTCGTGGATTCAGATGTTCCTTGTAAACATGTACTTAATTTATAAGTGGAAATGGGAGCGACTTGGTAGTGCTTCACTAATAGCATCACTTAGAAGCGCTGATTGTATGTAATGCAACCTGTCAACAAGACCGCTCCCTCTCTTTCTTTAACGTAAGGCAAAAATCGTTCAAATGAGAAAGAGGCTAAGCGACTTTATTGAGAGATTGCAGTTTCAAAATACTAAAAAACCTCCTATGTGGCTACCGTTACCCTACAATCGTTAAACAAACGCAAATTGAGAAGCCCTCTGCTGGCTGGGATGGTTTTGTAGTAAATTGCTAGAAACATTGAACTGAAAGTGAATCAAAATACATAAATTCCCACATGCTTTGTCTCATTGTATTATTTTCAGGGATACTTACCGATGTGCCATTGAATTTCCAAAATATTCTGTCACAAATTTCGACTCCATTCGATTGTAAAAATTTGGGTAAATACATTTCACTAAATCAACCATAATTTAAGGTAAAAAATATGATAAATTTGAACACAATTAATTGTTATAGGGTGTAATGATTCAACTTTTCAACGTGAGATGAATCTTGCTAAAGCACAATTCAAAGTGTGCAATAGTATACGTAAGTGAAGATTTCAAAGAATATGACGAAAAGTGAACTGCTGGACAACAGACATACGACGTGAAGAATTTAATCAAATACTCATTCAACTCCAATTTCAATTTTGTTCGACACATGGAAGACTAATGAATGTTGATTCAAAAATATTTCTTATATTCGTTACAGATATTACTTCGCCCGATAGAAAAAGAGATATTCTCAAATTGTATGATCGAATGTTAAATCAATGGCCCATTTTAATGACGGCAAATGAATTGATCGAATGGAAACAATCTTTGAGAAGTAATATCGAAGCTTACACAGAACTCATCGTTCACTACGGGCAAAGATTTGGTGAAACATCGTTATTTCACTTAACGGCAACCCGCGTTGACAATGATAACAAATTAAAATTCAAAGTGAGTCAAAGTATGATAATGCATTCCTCCGGACGTCTTATGATATAAGCGTGGAATATAAATTTAAAACTCTGTGGAATTCCACAAAATATCTCTTCCATTGGAATATTTAGTGAATATTTCCGAACGTCATTGTGTCTTGAAACATTTATCACATGCATTGAGAGCATTGTCGCTAAGCTGTGCTGAAATGGCGACTTCAAATCTTACATATAACCCTTCATTTCATCTTTTAAGATTATATTGTCATTTAATACACTACAGTTGCAGAAAAGTGAAATAGGCGTGAAGAAACAATTCAAATACCCATCAAGACTTTATCCTTTGTCTTCTTTTCTTTGCTCAAGACGAAGACTCGTGGAATATTTTCTCAATTTTACAAAAGCATTGAATTCCGATTACGATTCGATAGAACAACAACTTTCCGATGTGTATCGTTTTCGTGAACAATTAAGTGAAGTAAGATGCACATGTCAGCTATTTTTCCATTTTAATTGACAATATTACTCAAAATACATTAAACATTTTAGATACAGTCTACCTGGCATCCACCCGGTCATATACGATTACGTTCTTGGACAGATCGAGGATTTGTGGATATGAGAAAAGTGATGTTAATGAATTAGGATGTTAATTGTTGAATATCGTCCACATTTCGAACCTTGAAGAATAACTTTGTTACTTCGAGTTTTTTCAAATCGAAAATTCTTTCGATACTTTTTTCCGTGGAAACTCGAAAATGCGTGTTTTCAACACCAATTGTTTATTATCAAATATTCATTGAACGATAAGATATTTTAACAAATTCAACTCCCTAGTTGTTATCGGGAATCATCGATGAAGCTATATACCAAATTTCAAGTATTTCCAATCAATTCTCGCTGAGTGATCGCAAAATATAATTTCACTTTTTAATTTTCATTTCACAAACTGTTGATGGTAGAGAAAACTTTTCAATGAGAAAATGTGTGTTTTGATGAGTTCTAACAGGTTATATCTTTGATTTTTTATTTTGACGGATTGTTTTTTCTCGTTCTATTGGGCTCCTAGGTCAGATTCAAAGTGTGTTCGAGCGCTCAGCGAGTTATTAAATCCAGGCCTTCGATTCAAATTGATCTACACCCTAAAAGCAGTGCCGGATTTAGAAATTTTGTTGCCTTCTTCAATTGACGTGTAAAAGAAGATAAACACTGGGCTGCCACCTATCACTTATCTTTTGTGATACGTGCGTTGGGAAGGGAAACAGAATTTCTAAATCCAGCTCTGCCGAAAAGTGTATTACAAATTATAAAATGAAATCTTTGTTCCTACCAGATGAATGAATGGATGAGACATATTCTTAGTACATACTATGGACATGAAACTCGTATAAGTTTGAACAATGAATTTATAGAATTAGATATTGATTATTTTATCAAATTGACGACAATGTTGAGCAACTATGATGTCGAAACAATAGGTATGTTATAATTCTGAATCCCATAGTGATTGCAGAATAACCATGATTATTTTTAATGGGTAGTCAATCATATTCAACTGGAGTTCTTCGAAAGAAATGTAATACATATCGACTTGGAGTTGAGATCCTTGATGTTAGGAACTGATATGGCACATGAACAATTGGAAAGGTTCGTTCCTAATTGAAATTTTTTCTTTATGAATATTTGACATTTGAATTGCTTTCAAATTATTCGGTGAATTCAAACACTTTTATCAATCATATCTCTACAATTTGAAACTTATTATGTTATAAGAATATTTGTGTATAGGCATAAAACGTGTATCAAGGAACATCCAATGCGTGAAGTACTATCCATGATGTATGTGGCTTCAAAACCAAGAGGAACGGAAACCCTGCAAGTACGCTGAAGCATAATATTGGGACTTGAATTCATAACCAATGCAATTGAGGGATTCTCATCGGATTAACATTCGATTGAGGGGATTTGAATACAAAAAAGTTATTTAAATTGTCCAAAGTTTGAGGAGTTATTGTCCAAAGTAAAAACATTCACCAAGTAGGGAGTAATATACCTCCCATGTATCTGTTAATGGATGACACTCCTAACAATTGGAAAGAAGAGCAAGTTCCTATCACCAAAAAGGAAAGGAGGCTTCGCGGATCAAATTGATTCCCAACAATTCTAAATTATATATAATTCATACATGGTTCAATATAATTTTTATACAAATTCTATTGGAAACGTGCCATTATACCAACCGTTTTCTCTTAGAACTAACGTTTTGGTTAGAACTGAGCCTTGAATTATGCCTTGCAGTTCAGAATGAGTTTATAACAAATATCTTGCAAACTATGAGAATCTACAAGGAATCAATCATGAATATACCGCAGACTACTGTACAGTCTAACGGTAATACATTGCGTCTTTTGTTGAAAATCGGCAAGATGGGGATATCGAATTTTATATACGTTATACGTTAGGTTTACTAAATTTTGATCTCAAGTATAACACAAAAATCCCCATATCCGGAGCAGAATGTGAAATTCAATTTATTATGGGATAATAGTAATGAAAAAACATATCCACTTTCCATTGAAATTTACTTATGAAACATTTGTAGATCAAGATTTTATGATCACTTCCTGATCAAGTTTATTACACGGAGAGAAAAAATTTGCTGACGCAGCAAATCGAGGTATTATATATAGAATAGCAAAATTTTTTGCTGACCAAGCTAAAAATTTGCTATAACAGCAATCGTCCTAGCTACGACAGCAATTTTTTAGCTGTGGCAGCAAAAAATGTTTGCTCCGCCAGCAAATTTTCAGTATTATATACAGAATAGCAAACAAATTTTGCTGGGATAGCAAACATTTTTTGCTGCCACAGCTAAAAATTCTCTGTCGCAGCTAACAAGATTGCTGGAACAGCAAATAGTTTGCTGTCACAGCAAAAAATTTGCTGCTCTGGCAAAAGGAACCCAGCAAAAGTAGATTTCGCTGCCACAGCGAATTCCTCTTTCTCCGTGTATAAGGTCGGGATGTTTTCGATTACAAATTACCGTAATAATGGATTCAGCTTCAAATTTCTCTTAATGTGGAATCCCACATTAAAAATGGAATGTTGAAGCGCGACGAAAGCGTAAGTTAAGAGTCATCTAGGCGTAATTTAGGAGGGGATTGGAACATTTCTCCTCTTCATTTATTTCAAGATGTTTTATTCACTTTTGGTTTTTCATCAAGGGTGTTTCTATGGTGGCAATCAAAATGTTCCGAATTCAAATTAAACTTCTTCTGAAATCCTAACGAATTTATCGATTCTGTGGATGATCCCCAGATATTCCGTATGAATTCGTTTTGAGGCTATTAATTTCGGGAATGATTCATTTTTACTGTCACAACAATAATTATTCGAGAAATTCTGGAAAAATTCTACCAACTGCAAACCGATTGATTGTCAGTACTCCGATTGTCTCCACTGTTAAAAAAATACTTCCAAAACTGCCAAAGAAAGTTTAGTAGTTTTTTACACAAACTTTCTTTGGAAATTATCGTAAAAAAGTTTGTAAATATCCGAAAAGTTTAATGATTTCACGAAGATTTTCGAAACTTTCCAAAGTTTTGTTTGTCAATCCACAAAGAAAGTTCGAAAATTATTTTTCCAAAACAAGCATGTAAATTCCCGAACATTGTTATTTGGAATTCGATAACTTTTTTTTACAGCGTATGACGGAACGATAAGATCACATGTGAAACCATGGAATTTAAAAGATTTATAATTTTATTTGCAGCAGGTGATGCGCATGGTGGATGAAATGAAAACGACGATGCAAATGCATATATCAACGGCGAGAACCTTATTGCCTGTTGAGAAGCAGTTATTCTCGAATAGGATTTCGACATTGGAGATTAAAATCGAAGATGTTGATTGGTATCGTGAGGGTTTTGATCTTCGAAAATATTATGAAGATGTAAGAATAACTTTTATATTCTTAGATAGATACATATGCTTATTGCATCCAGGGTTACATTCCTTTTCGCAAGGGGGTTGATATTGAACAATTCCATAAAACATTTGTATAGATACATATATTTTATTCAAATATATATAAGGGATCGTCTATAAATCACGTGAGATATTTAATTATTTGCCTCTTTTTCACTCCCAGTTACTCTGAAATTGGTGTGAAAGAGAAACAAACATGGAATTGTCTCACATAAATTGAGGACGTGTCCTAAGGGGAATCTAATCTTAATCGTCAAAACACTCATATCCCATTACGCGAATCATATATATCATTGACATTCGTGTCATTATGGAATATAGAAGACGAAGCAGATGATTCGAATTAACTGTTGCCTGTTCTTGACCGTGGCAAAAATTTAGTGTTCTGCTGTAATCGAATGACAAGGTTTACTGCAACGATCTTATAAAAGCTTCATATGATGTTTAAGAAAACTCTCTGATGAGAGCAATAAGGGCCCTGAAATCTGTTTTTCTACGGTGAGGTGCAAAATTTCCGGAACTGCCTTACTCTCCCTTATGTACAGCTTCCTGCAGAAATCTTTCATAGTCAGAGTTATACCATTTCATTAAACAATCACCCTCGGAAAATTTCCATGTTTTCGTGACTAAGAATTTGATGAAATACGACCTCGAATAAAAAATTTAGCTGTTTGAATAAGTGAACATTCCCACCCAGCACAAATATAGCAGCAATATTACAGTAATATTACAGCAATATTGGAATATTGCAGTAATATCGCAGCAATATCACTGTGCAGCAAAGCGCCGAAAATTCAACAGCTCAATTATTTCGCTATCCAAATATCAACCACAAACCCTGTGCAGTTACAGCTACAATTTCCTACTGCGGTAGCTAAGAAATAGCTACAGCTGCACGGAGAAAAAAGTATTGCTGGCATAACAAGCAGGTCTGTTACTATAGCGCCTACAAAAAAAACTAGTTGGAAGAGCAAGAAAAATGATTGACACGATTAAACTTATTTGCTGACATAAAAAAATTTGTTGACAGAACTAACTGCTCTGTCTTAGCTGCTGGAGTGAATAGTTTTCCAAGGACAACAAATTCCTTTGTAGGCGCTATAATAGCAAACCATTTGTTCCCCGTGTGCAATTATTTTAGCTACAGCGGTGAGAAAAGGGGGCTCAAAAAGCAAGTAGATGTCACAGCTATTTTCTTTTTGTCCGTGCATATCCTTTTCGGTATCCTCCCATTCGATGGCAGATTCGTTTCGGTAAACGATTCAAACTCGTGGATGTTTGTAATCATTGTTTATTTATCAGAAGGTTCTTTTTATAGTTTGCCGTCTTAGATGTTCATTTGGACAATATGCTACACCATAAGGTATTCAAAAATCGAATGCGATACACCAAACAATTTTTTAAAGAGGATTTCATACCTAGGTAAATAATAGTATATAATGATTGTATCAAAGAGAATGAACATTCACTGTCGAAAATATCTGGAAGTTTTTCTCCATCACGTACCTGAATCAGGTCCATACAGTTTCTACATCACGTTTAATGTCCAAAAACATCAAGCAATTATAGATAATTATATGCTATAGCGCACATTAATTTTAAATTTCACGTAAAATATGTATGACACTGAATTCATGCACGTACGTGAAAACAACTCCCACAGTGAGAGAAATCGCTTAGTTGCGTGAGCAAACATACTTGAGTTGATGATCTTTCAGTTCGTTTAAATAAATCTTTATTAGATACAAATAAAAATTTATTTCCGTTAGCAAAAACGATAATTTGACGTGTATTACTGGAGTCTTTTCTAGTGAGGTTGTTGAGAGATTCCTAGTAGATATTCGATTTTCAATAACTAACAATATTTCAGTACAATCATATTTTATCAAATAAATAATTTAGTTGGAATAACATTTTGATTTAGTTGGAATAGTTGGTTGTTACAACTCCAAAATATTTATTTGTGAGAAGTGAAAGTTTTACTGATTCCAACTAAATTCAATCGACTACACAAAATGTTGATTTGGAAAAAAAGTGAAACTGTCTGATATATAAATAAATTATTTTGCTGTTGTGGCTACAGTACAATTACAGCAACTATGTGATTTTTCTCAGTGCAGCAAAAACATGAAAAATCAATGCAGAATTTTTAACAGTGATTTATAAAAATCTTTGGTCCCATTATAGATTGGAAATTGAACATCCCATATCTCTCTTTCCATCGTATTCTTTGAAGAATTATCAGATATGTGAGTAACATTACCAGCGTGGACAACGGAAGCGTACCAGATCTCGCTGATCGATCAATTCTCATAAATCCGAAAATGAGATTGGATGGTTCTAGAAGAACCAACCAATCTCATTTTGTTTATCATTAATTAGTTATTCTAAAACTATGTAGCAAAATTTTACTCGTTTTCTGATGCGCCATTATCCTTAAATAATGAAAATGTAATGACCTCGAAAAAATCATTGCTTTCAGTTATTCCAGCTGCTTGTTTACAACTGCCATTTTACAGTCTCTCGGTACCACAGTGAGTACCCACTGTAATGTATATCTGTACATATTAGTAGACATGTACTTACCACAGAACATAACGAAATGTGCTTGTAGATTGATTGTGATCCTTCAAGATCACAAGATAATGGTATATGCTTTATCTGTTGCAATTCCGCTTGCCCATTTTTTCAAGAAGAATTTTCTATCCATAGGTACATCAATTATGCTCGTTTGGGATATGATATTGCTCGTGAGATGACCCGCGTTGTACTTCCTGATTGCAAGTATCAATTTTTCAATGAGATCTCAAAAAAATTATTTATCAATATTATCGTCTCATCCTTGAATTGAATTTACTATGAATTCGATTGAAATAACAATTCGTACTAACTGGTTCGAAGAAACTTGAAATCTAAGGAATGTTTGAAGATCTTGTTATCTGAATATGAACAGTAAAAAGGGAAACTTCCTGTACAGAACCGGGCATTTCTACGTTCCTTCTCCGTTACCTCTACGTGGTATCTTCGTTCATTCATCATGTATCCACCATTTATCCACGTAGTGTCCACGGAGATGCGACGTGGAATTCTTCATTTTTCGTTTAGTTAATCGTTTCAATTACCCTATTTTTCCGTTTGCCCTTGTTTCAACTGAAAGTAAGCCCGATAACGAAAGCCGACATGAATGAAAAGATTGAAGTCAAGTTTCAGTCAGGTTTTCAAGATAGATGCAACTACGTTCAGTTCAACTTTTTACAGTGAAGGTTTATGCTCATGCACTGAGGAAAGAGTGATTTGGAAATTCAGTGAATAGTAATATACTTCTTCAATAAATCTAAATATTACTAAACTCTCAGCGATGTTTCATAAAATGTCAAGAAACATTACTGAAATTTTGCTTCACGTTACTCAATTTCATTCAATCGTTATTATATAATACAATATTCATGGTCAAATTCGCTATGTGCCATTCAATCGCCAAACATTTAGGAATTGAGTGACACATAGCGACTTTGACCATGAATATTGTATTATATAATAACGATTGAAAAAAACTGAGTAACGTGAAGCAAAATTTCCGTAACTTTTCTTGAAATTTCATGAAACATCGCTGAATCAGTGTGCTCTCAATCGAATTCACCGTATCATAAATAATAAAAATCTTACAGCAATCAACAAGTGTCTAAATTCGTCATGATGAATTCATTTTTTTGAGTTTTTTTCCAGTTGTCTATAAAGATAGAACGGAATCTGGATATTCTGGAGCGGGATATATGGATTACATCGATCATTTATCACTCCTACAACGTGCGTACAATCGTCGCAGATATAGATTCAAACTTGGAGGAGAACAAATAGCTGATAATTATGCATTACAAATTTCATTTGAAACTTATGAAAGAATCAGCATAGATCTTTCAGAAGAGATGATGGGAACCCAGAATACAACGAAGCATCATATGTTTTTTGTGGCTTTCGGAACTGTAAGCAGATTTCATTAGTGTCTCTTGTAATTTTTTAAAATCTTTGCGCATGAATCATCAATTTTGATCTCCAAAATCTCTAATGAGCAATTGAAATTCAAAGATTGAAATAACATTGATCCGATCAGTTGCAAAGGCTTCCTTTTCGCACGTTTATACGGCAATTTGATAAAATACAAAAGATCTATTAAGGAATACTTTCACATCACTGATAGAAATCGTTCTCTAGACTTTGCATGGTTTAATAGACCTATAAAATCCATTCAAATAAAATGGAATGAGATTTGGTGAGATCTCCATCCAGGGTCGAATGGGATTTGAGAAAATTGTTTGGTACCTTCCCATTTCGAATAGAGGTCTATTCAACTTCCGACCATTTGAAGGTCCATTGAACGTTCCATGAACGTGAATTCACCTACAATGGACGTAAATTTGATCTAGAAGGTTTATATTCTCTTGGGGCAATGCCGGAGTTTCCAAACATCGCCCATTTCTAATCACCATCGCCGGAATGAAGAATCCACAGTATTATCCCGAATAAAAATTTAAAACCCAATGTCCTATCGAGTCTTTATGCGGTTGATGTAAAACGTACTGAAAGAAGACGTAATCAACATGGATTTTATGAGGTCTAAATTGGGCCAACCTGATGTAAATATTCGAGGAATGATTGACATGAACTATTGGATGAACTTAATTTGATTATAAATTTGAGAATAATCAGAAATGCTGATGTACTACAATTTCGAATGCAAATAAAGTTCTGTTAATCAAATCCGAATGAATCTGGACGGTGGATTACAAAATTTGATCAGCTCCCGATCCAGAACTGATCACATATCAGGCCCGCCAAGTGTAGGCCTCACAAGAAATATCGAAAAAATTTCTGCTCGGGATATTTTAACGACTTCTTGTGGAAATTAATTCAATTTTTATGTCAATTTCAGGGTCACTGTCAAACTTGGGCTCCGGAAATTGCTGTGGATATTCAGAAATCCATCGTATTTGGTAGACCCAAGTTTCGAGTAAATCTTCCTATTTCGCATATGGAAATGTTCAGAAGAGCTTTTCAATGTCGACAAAATGATGTTATGGTTGCATCCGCCATCTCTGGAAGGTGGTGATACACAGTTTAAAATAATATTTATGTGAATGAATAAATATGTCTGTACAAGATAGAGTCTAGATACTTTTCATTAAAAGTCCAAAGAGCACAGTATATTCTTAAGTAAGTACAGAAGTAGCCATCCTAGAGTGCGCAATTATCGAGCTAAGTTTGAACCAGAATAGGATCAATCGTGCCAACTCTGAGGTGTACTCTCAGGCTGTACATCGTTCATAACGTAACTTGTTACGTTTGTCTCATGTCACCGACGATATGAGGTTACGAAGGATATGAAGGCTATATCAGTGACGAGCTATTATGGCCCAGAGATCGACAGCGCAAAAATACTTTTGTACTCTCTGAGTATTTCCAGTGAGGAGTACTTTTCGTTAATCTCATGTAAGGACATCACTGTAAAAAGAAATTCTTAATCTGCTTGCAGCTTAATTTTAGACATTGCTTTTTTCATTGTATCGGCACCTGTTTTTTTGGCTGAATTTGTATACATCCTAGATTCAGTCATGGAATGATCTGAATTTAAGACTTTTTTCTTACAGTGATATTTAAAAGGAAAGAAGAAGACTCCTCACTCAAATTACTTTGGGAGTACCAAAGTATTCCGGGGTTCCTGATATGAGCGCACCGAGAAAATATTTCTGTAACCGATAGTTGAGGATTACGATGCTTATGTCACAAATCTTCTACAGAGCCCCTGGTAGACTAGAGAAGTTAAACAAACCTCAAAACCCAGTCAAAAACATCCGAATTATGCCAATGTTGACAACAGGTGCTGTACTGTGCCAGTATTGGGACTTCAACACTTGGCCAGCATGTACGGTGTCAGTATTGGATACACAGAAATACAGTACTATGCCTGTACTGGTGAACCAGTACTGAGAGCTTAATGTTGGCCAGGTACTGATCCAGTACGGGCACTGCACTGATTGCCAATAATAGTATTAATACTAAATCCTCATTACAGAAAAGCGTTATCATCCCAGACAAATGTCAGTACCTTGCCAGTCTTGGCCAGTACTGGTGCAGTACTGCGCCTGTTGTAAATTTCTGGTTGGGAATGTTCTTTATTTCTCATGGAGATGTGGATAACAGTTGAATTTATAAATTCAACGATCAGAAATCTATGTGCTTTTCTCGTCAAATTAAATTCACCCGCGTTTATTATAACAAATTTCCAAAAGTCATTATAATATCGATAGTTTCATGGTCTTTCAAACGGTACTGATTAGGATGTATGACCAGAAGTGAAAAGGTTCATTCTTTGAATAGGGATAAAATAATAAATAATCAGAGTAATGTTGAGAACTGAGTACAGGGGATGGAAATACTGAAAAATGCTTTACATTCGTCATTAATTCACGGTAAACATTACATTTTATTCACTCTTAAGGAAACTCTCTCTCCACATCTCGTTTTGCATCTTGTAAAATCCAATCCATATTCTGAACTTAAATCCAGGATGAATAAGGGTATTTACCATCCTGCAAGATGTGGATACGCATTGCAATGCCTACGTGACATTCCCACAATATCATTCTTAAAGGCGCACAAATTTTAAAGAACATCGAATATCATTCCAATAAAAAGAACATACTGAACATATTTGTTTCGGAATGTTACTCACGTTCATCTTCACTGAAACTCATCGCATGAAATTTAATTCCCTTAGATCACTGAGCTTTGCTTCAACACTTCGTGGGTGAGAGAGAAAGAGAGAGACTCATGGTAACACTTGAAATAAAAGATTAAAGTCTCGTGGGACAAATCCCTGAAAAAAAACTTTTGGAGAGGAGGAGAGAGTTAAAAACGGTCAGTCTTATGAAATGATGGTACGAATTCACTGATTTACAACTCACTTGGGACAGCATCTCATTTACGCATCAAAGTAAAGGAGCCGACAAATTTGCGGTTCTTATTGTTAATTTGCTAATACAAAGATCTTGAAGAAAAAGAATATGCTCAAAGATTGAAAGATGTACGTACAATGCGAAATTTACATTGTGTTTTGGCAGGGGCAAGACTATGGTTTCAAATACCATTTGTCAATCGGACAAAATATTAGTGAAAGTTGATGGAGAATACGACACGTAATAAGGATGAAAACATGAAACTGAAGAATAATAACATGGAAAAATATAAAACGTCAACGTATGCAAGACAAGCTAGCTTGCAAAATAAAAAGAGCGAGTAATCTTTTTGTTAACGCCTTGGGAACTTCTTCTATCTTATGCAAAAGATACATGAGAAGCTACTACAACGAGAAGCCGCTGATGAGCCGTAACCGATGGCGGCACAATAACCCTCCGTAAGCAGTACCGCTATCTCTCCTTCGTTCCTCTTCATCCCACTTCCTTCTACCCTTTTCTCTATTTTTTCTTTCCTCCGGTACGTAGATTCGCTATATATATATATATATATATGTATATACTCAAAACTGTCATGAAGATATAATTTTCATTTTTATTTCAAAATTATTCTTCACTGTAAGAATATGTGATTATTTCACATCTTGGATTCCATGGAGCTGTTTCCTTCGATGCTGAAAATTAATATTTTTGACAAAGCTCATCTTCTTTCATGAAATAATAAATTCTTCTCGAATACAATAGACACACGCCTCCATGCAAATTACCCTCTCTTCTTCTCTTTTCCTTGTAAAAAGAAAAAATTCGATTTGCATGGTAATAAATCAACGGAGTTGAGAGAGGTACAAAACGTCTTTGGTCCTTTGACTCTTATAGCCTCAATACCGTCAACCCTTTGCCAGGATAACCACGAGTTCGTACGGTCATTGTACGGTCACTCATTCACTTGTCCCAGCATTGTAGTAACCTACCAATGATGCCACAATGAGGTCTGGTTCCGGATGATTACAATCGCTATTATTTACGAGTTGTAAATTATCTGCATGTAGAAAGCTTGAAAATGTGCACGAGAGATTTCCTCGTTGTTGCTGCCATTTCCGTGTATGTCAAATTTTATTCTCAACTTTCACCATAATCGTGTGGTCGATCTCCATCGAAAGAATATATTTCATAATGCGGAAATGGTGTATATTTCTAATAACTCGTAAGGACTATTTCTTTGGTGCAATCGAAAAATCTTCTCCAAAGAAAACAACCAACTTTTTCGATTTTGTTCGTTACGTGACAACGAAAACAGATTGATCCACCTTTGACGATCTATACGGGTGTCTCTGAGTGGTAAGGGACTCCTTGTAACTTCTTCTCCCACCATCCCTGAGAAAGTTTGATGAGTCTATCGAATACTATTATTTCTCGTCTTAAACCTCGCCATACTTCGAGCCCTCGTTTCTTCCGCGTTCTTTAATCATTCAAAGTGAATCAATCACCTATCCAGAGGCCTGCAATCGTGCCAGTCACCCTTCGGTCGCTAGAAAACTTCACCTCCCTATCCCTCCTTTCCACTCTTTTCTCCTCCTCCCTTACCTCGTCATTCCAAATGTTCAAACAGCCCTCTTGACATTAAACGACGTTATCAAACATCTGATATTTCCGCTGTTCTCTTTTGCCCATTTCCTTTTAGCAATTATTATTATGGTAATACCGTGGGATATGAGATCGTGTCTTGGATAAAATTCTGAGGAAATCATTTTATCAGTTAAAAACAAAACTTCTCAAACAACATCATCGTGTAAGCAGATTTAATACAAAAAAACAACGGTATATGTGAACAGAAAATCCTTGAATAATAACTGTTGTTGTCCCTATTCGATCTTTCACAAAATATTATCCGTAGTTCTTCATTTCAATAAATTAGTAAATTAGAAACAACTGGTCTCATGGTCCGATATACGTTTAATGACTTTGACGCCGGACAATGTTTTATTACTCACCATTGGGAATAAAGTTTCCATAATACGATATATAACTCGGGCATGGACGAAGACGTCATGATTTATCACTTTTTTCCACTTTATTAAGACAATTCACTTACAGCAGACTTGTTGATCGTTCATAAGGACTAGCGCGTTGAAACATCCAAGTTTCACAAATTTGGTATTATTTCTAGTAGGGTAACTTTGTGCTCTTGATTAATCGTTTCAGTTTATGAAACGTGGAAACGGTAAATGATTGTGGACGATCAAACTGGTACGTCTGTAGAACATCCACTCCATTTTGACAATTTTCTCATCGAACTAATCATGGATCAACATATTATAAGTTACTCACTCTTCGAATTAATCCTTTGTTACGGATTGATCTTATAACACACGTTATAAACATTTGTTTTTATTTTTTAAGTCAATTCGATCTACGCTGTTCATCGAACAAATTTTTTCTACTATTCTCAAAACTGAAAACGGAAAAATAAATCATAAACCCTACGTGTATAATGAGAGAATCAACGCGTTGATGGATTTATAGCATCAATATTATTGAATGTGACCATTATTCATCCATTAGGAAAGAGCACAATGCTGTTGTGACATTTGCATTTAATAGAGATGTAGCGCACGGTTAGTCATCAAAACCTTCATAACGATCGATCAATCGATGGTTTTCTTTGCTCCGCAATTGTGACAAAATATTTGCAAAACCTTGCCTTCGTAATTCGATGTAGATAATCTCTAGGGTACGATCATTCTTGATCGATCAGGACAAAGAATGCAAAAGAGAGAGGAAAAAGATAGTCGATATGATCGTCCTGATTCGATATAAAGATTGACGGAACTCAGTTGAGAATTCACGCGTGTCCTTTCGAATTAACGGTTTCAGAAGAGATTCAAAATATTCTTGTATGAATATATGGACATGTATATTTTTCGCGACAAGGCGTTGGCATCAATCCTGACTCAAGGTGAGAAACATGAGTCTCTCGAGATTCGATTTCGTTGCTGAGTCACGAGATCGCGTTTGCCGACACGAAAGAGGGACCGCATATCCCTCCTGGGGCATCTAACTCCAGTATCCTGAGGTATCGAAAACGACCTTTCAAAGGTTCTTCTTTACATTCTTTCCTCTGATCAGGTAAATAGAATCTAGATGTAAAATATACGTATAAAAATATTTGATGGAAATCTTAGAACCTCCTGAATCCTGAATTGTCGAATTGGAATAGCACGGTGATATTTTTGTTGCACGAAATTTCAGGAACGCTTTCAATTTGTTCTCAGCAGACATGATTCCCAATATCAAACACCGATAATCAAATGTTGTTAAAATCAAATTATCATATACACAGTACTCACTCGATAGACCAAAAGATATATATTTCAGATATCTGAGAGATGTCTCCGAAACTTGAAAACGTTTTCTAAATATCTCGTGAAGATATCTATATGAATTTGAAGAAACGTTTTATGCAACAAATTCGGATCAATTCGAAAAATAACAATATTTATTGAAAGGAATATTTTATTCTTCGACGGATGTCCTTGGTAATATATGTCAGCGAATTATAAGTATAACCGGAAATGGTGAAGCTTTGATTCCGAAAGGCATAGATTGGATTCTGAAAACTCATAACATTAAATTCAAAAATGTCATTTCATGTTCGCAATGATTTTATTGATCCACATTTGGAAATCAATAGATTGCTGCTTTTCTGAAACAAAGGACCCTGAATAAAAGGGAAAAATACTTCCCTCGTTCCATTTCATTCCTTACTCCGCGTTCTCGCTTCCCTTCGGGAAAAAAGGAGAAAGAAAAAACGACAAAAGTAGCGCGTGCACATGGTGTCGCGGAAGACCCTACCACTCACTTCGGTGGCTGATCTCACCGATAATCGTCATCTCTGAAGATCACATTTGTTTGGAAACGCAAGTGAGAGAAAAAGGAAATCGTCGAGAGACGACCAAGGGTCCTCAATTCTGAGGGTGGGTTGTAGGTGTAAGGGAGGGGATGTCATGCCAGAAAACTGGGAGAAGTGATTGATTGTGTTTCGCCGGAAAAGAATAAGAGGCCAAGAAAAAAAGTGAAAGGAGATCGCGGTGGTTGTACTTGATGAGAAAAGATGGAGCATAGGAAAATAAGAGAAAGAAATTGCTCGAGAACAGTGATAGACAAAGAGGTCCGAACAACGAGTCTCGCAAAACGAGAAGAAAGACAAAGTTCCATGCTCCACTCTTAACTTTATCCACCCACAGCCCTTGGATCTAACTACCCTTGTTCGGAGCGCCTATGTCATTTACAGTTCTCTTTCAATTCCCTCTCTAAATTCTCTCCCAGACTTCTTCTCTCTTGTTTTTCGGGGAACTAAGACTACGTTGAGTAGCCTGAAGAAAAATAGAAATCTGCACTTACCCTCTATCCTATTTACGAGTGTATCTCGCGTGAAGTGAAAAACTAAAGCGAGAAGCAACATTTTTCCCCAATTTTTCTACCGAATGTTTATTCTTTCTTTCGAGGAGGTGTAAAACAGTTTGGTAGATATAAAGAAACCCATCTGGAATCAGGCCAGACCCCTATGCCACGAATAACAGGGTTTTCCAACAATCGACTCACGTACAAGGATGCGGATCATTTTTCAAATACCGTATGTCCGTTTGGTTGAGCATTCACAGCATATGGAAAATCCTCATTAAATATGATTTGTACACAGAATGTTTATGCAACCAAATGACAGGATTGATGAATGAGATAATGTATGGAGCGACATGTATTCGTATGATTCAAAGTTTATATCTTCAGGATGAGAATAGAGAAAAAATTTGTAGGGTTTTCGAAACTTTTTCTTTGTGACAAGTGGGTGAAATCGAAAAAAAGATACACAGTAAAAGCGTCTGAGAAGAGAAAAAATGAATTGAGATGGTAGAAAAAGCAGATGACGAGCTCTCAGTCTCGCTGAATTGCCACTTGTTCCCTTTTCCTTCTGCTCTTTCGTTGTATAACAAAACCGCTTGGTCCAGTCGAGACAGAAACGTAATGAAGCCTACGTTCTTATCTCCGTCCAATCCAATCGACAGAGCTTTTCATCTTCAAAAGTTTCGATGAAGCGTCAAAAGTTTTATCAAGCCCATATTATGTACTTCCACTTGATCTTTTATCTTACGTCTCGATTACATTTCGTGTCAACCATTCTGATAAAACATGAAATTCGTTTCCTTGCTAAGCAAAAAGCTCGAAATTTGTCTATCAACTTTTGTCACTTTATTTAAAAATTAATCAATGCAATGAAATGTTTCGTATAGAGATCGAATCAAATACTATCATATTTAATAAAGAAGTTGATAGCATTTGTACATTTAATAGCAAGATAGGATGTTCTTGATATCAAATTTCTGATCCTGTTGACTCCGGAAACGTTCTAATAACATATCATTATCACTAAAACAACAATCAATATCCAGTCATTTTTTACTTGGGTTTTTTCTGGAATTTATAAATCCGAACATCCCGTGAAGTACTGAAATCCTGCGACTACGATATCCAATCGAAAACTGATGAGAAATTTTCCATCAGGGTTCGACTAAATCTCTTAATTTAGAAATTCCGAACAGACCCGAATTCAAAGTTGATCAGTTTTTGCGGGACAAAAACCGTCTCTAGTAGAAATTTCGGACGGGAAAATACCTAGGCCTGACGAGGCATACCTGATTTCCTATCAGGTCCTCATCAAGTTTCGTCACAGTTTTCCCTATTCGCATAAGGGAAATCATATGAGTCCCTTGTAAGGCCCGTATGGAAATATTCCAATTTTTTGGCGGAAAAGTGAAGTGTTGTGGCCGGAAATGAAGTAAATCTCCCTGAAAGGGGACCTCATAGGATTCCCCTCATTCACGGTTTTCGGATTCTAACCTGATCAGGACCTTGTTAAAAATAGGGAATGCCTGATCAAATTTCTACTAAGGGTTTAGAATCAGACAACGATTTTTCATTAGATTCTGTCGGATATTGCAAATGAGGCAAGATACGCGCAACGGCTAATAATCTGCGAGATAGAATTTTTCTCCGGTTGAACATCGGCGTTGCGTATAGTAATAATGCTCATCATCATTTCGATTCCTTCATGTAACACAACATATTTCTATTTCATTGTGTAAAATAAGACTTATTTTTCCACACTCCGAACATCTCTTATGCGCTTTCGAAGCATTAAGATCTCCTTATCAATCAATCAATCAATCAATCAACCGGTTTTTTATTTAATCATCCAATAAAATCTTAAATAGCGACCATTTTATCCATCGAATGTTGTTTGTATAATAAATATTCATATTATAATCACTAATCATGGCGAAAATTCTGTAATTCAGTCAATTTGTTGATTAATAACGGAAAACTTGATACGAAGTAAACCTAAAACGAATAAAATAACATATGTATCCATCTTGTTTATTTCATTGCTCTGAACAAACTTTATAAAACTCGATGCATGTACATGTGCAAGTACGTGAACATGTATATATATGAAGTTTGTCGTGCTGCAGTGGCAAAACAGCGTGAGTATGCTCTTTGTATAATGACTCGGCACTTTATATCCGATCCTTCGCGGCACCGCAACAGCAGCTGATCGTAAGTAGACGTACTTGACCGAGTGAGGCAAGACACTTGTAGAGCACTAATATAAACAAAGTACTACCGCATAGTGGATCCATTACTTTCAATTTGAACAGCCACATACGGATGCGCCTTACGTAATAAATAACTTTAGTTATTACATCGGAAAGGTCAACAATGGCTATTAGAAAACTAGACTTGGTTCAGTCTATCTTCGTGGCATATAACGGAATGAAGAAATTTGAGTCTGAAAACCAACACATATTTCACTCTGAAACATTGTAGAACTAATGGGAATTTCCCATTTCAGATATCATTTTTTTTATGCAACAGAATCCTTATTGTCAAATGAAAAAACGTATACGATACAAGGGAAAATGTCTATGATCGTATTTCTTGATGCGCAGGGAAAAGTTTATATTAAAGATTACTATATTTTGATGGTACCCGTGTATACTTTAGGTTAATATGAATGGGATGATCTGTATAAGATGTTTGCTGTGTTCGACAACAATGGTGTATGAAATGTGTGTGGTTTATGAACAGAATATGTTCCTACATATGTTTAAGTATATGCAATTGAAAACAACGATGTAACATAATTCGTGGACTGGATTTTATGGGTTTATTCTTCAGACAAAGATGAACCACTTTTTCCTTTCATGAAGATTTTTTTGGGCTCGGATTCCGGAACATTGACATGCTTTGATTTTCCGAAAAATCCAAACATTTCAAAAAAGGGATGTTCCCACTTTTGGATCTGACACACGGAGGAAGAAGAATGGTATTATTTACTATGCTAACATAGTATTTTGTATTATTCTTTTATATCAAATCGTGATTGTTACTATGAGAGAATAGAATTACATATATATCATTAGCAGAATAATGGTCAAGAATTCTATTCTGACATAGTAAAAATCACGACTTTATGTACAATAAAACCCAATACTATGTTAGCATGGAAAATAATCCCATTCTCTTCTCTTCGTGCACTAATTTCTAATTTGGAAGAAGGCGGATTTTTGGAGTAACAATTGAATTATCTCCGTATTTTTCGCTCTGAAGTTAAAATGATTTGACATGTCCCAAATTTCATCTGATTAGGATTCAGAATTTCAAGTCACTATGACTCAAAATTTGAGAATACCAAAATAATTCAATCGTTTCTCAGAAAATTCGCCTTTTTGCAATTCAGCACATTTCATGAACTAAGCCTCGAACAAAGGTTTGTTACAGGAGAAAGTAGTTTGTTATCGTTTAAAGAATACACTTAACAAATCCGGTTCGTGAATTTTTACACACCCTGAATAATCGGTACACTGAGAAAACAGACTCAATACCGATTACTGGTAGTCAGTAGTCTTTCAGTGCTACAGCAATGAATAATGAATTGCTGGCCCATAAGAATTCTCATACAAAGTTGCTAATAGAGAGGAGTAATAATTTCTGCCTTCCTGCAGAAAACTTCCTGCTTCCCTGGAGGAATTCTGTCTCTCTGCTAGCGAGTGTATGCACAAATGTTTATATTCCGGAAGAGATTAATGTAGATCCAATGAATTAGACCGATGTAGATCTAAAAAATGGGAAAATTGATGCTTCCTAGGTTGGCTTTGATCTATTCCCCAACGGAACGCGAGCATCATACACTTATTTTTAATTGATACCTCAATGAGGGTTTATTGAACATTCAAATATCCGCACTCCAAATCTACGTTCGTGCAACGTTCTTCGAAGGCCCGCAATCTTCTAAGGTCTAAATCATTTTTCTCAAAAATATTGTATCCTTAGAAACCATCTAAAAGTGAGAAAAATAGGCAGTTGATGCACATAAATTGATTTTCATCAACGTGAAATTTTTGTTTATTCAGATCCACATAGATCCAGCTGTACCTTTTTTCAGTGCCCGAGCATGGAGCACTTACAAAGTCTTCGCGTCGGGCGATAGTACTCCTCGAACCGGCACTGAATATACACATCAAGTGTGTAGCCCCACTTCATTCACGATCCCAAAATGGTAGATAGGAACACCTACATATTTAGAGCTCTTATAGAATATACTGAACTGACCTTGGAAGCAAATATTCGATTTTTACAGTATCTGTCCTTGTGTATAAAATACGTATTGAATTGTCATAAATTTTTATAAAATTTCCATGGAAACTTAATATATATTTGGTACAAGAGTATCGGTGCTGTACGTATCGGGCAACCCAATGAGGAAGCATCGTTGAATGAAAATTTAGTACATTTATACAAAATTTTTGTATAGAATGTTGCATGAATCACGTAGATTCTTTTTTCATCAATCCCATGAATTCTATTTATTAGGGAAACTTTTATAGAATCTGCAAATGATGTGAAAGTAACCATGCCATTCTGATCAATCTTGGCACGACGAGCAATTCGAAGTAAAATCATTCAATAAAAATTCCACAGAGATTGTATTAAATCCTATATCAGGTTAATTAACTCTTCTTCATTGATAACATTCGATCGTGAAATTCAATTAGGTGTGTAATCAAATTTCTTTCCATTCCATTCAAGTTTCAGTTGATGTTTTTCAATTCTTGTAATATGATATCTGGTGAAATTTATTATAATACTGAACATCAACCTATGAAGTCAAAATAGGACAAGTAGAAATTTTAATTACGATTAATAAAACTGGCTACTGAAATCCAACAGCCAACAATGATTCTAAATCTTGAAATTTCAATGAGGTTTGCATAATGATTTACAATTACAGCTTAGGAAATTCATTACATCAATCCGATGAGAAGTTAGCAAAAATGATAAGATTGTGAACTAAGTTTGGATTGTAAGTTCCAATTTTATAGTTTGATTCAAATTTGAGTTTCAAGCGCTGTACATATTCAATCATCTACAAATTGTGAGGAATTATTAAAATAAAGAATCCTACACAATTCATCCTTCACCGGGAATTCTTCTGACGATAGGCAATATTTTGAAGGATTGATATCCTGTACGAAGAATTCAATGAGTTTATATTAACTTTTATAAAATATCGATCGGAACTTTGTATAAGTTTCAAAACAATGTCGGTACGGTCGAATATCACTCATCCTTAGGCTCTAAGTAAAAAGATATTGTTTTTTTTAATTGTAAAATAAGTCAGAGAACTGCTGCCATCGTCAATTTCTATAGAATAATACTATTACAAGCTTCTATGAAATAGGTAATTTTCGGGAACAAATCGCATAGGATTTACATACGATATCATATTGAAGAAATCGTTTTTAGAATTTTTGTGAATTCCAAATACAACTTTGATACATTTTATGTATAAATTGTATACAGGTCATACATGAATTATATGAAACTCGATGAATGAAAGATTTTATACAGTTCCCTGATAATTTATATGACAATTTCGTATTGCTTTCTCCAAGGAGCAATATTTTTGTATCCATCGTAATTGATTCATGTGGAGACACCTCTGTTGAAGAGTAATTCATTATAATTATTTTTGTGAGTAGAAAAATGTTCGGAATTATATACAATTTATATATTTCATTCAAAACAGTTTATATATAAATTGTATAGAATAATATATAAATTATGCGTAAGTTTGAAAATTTTTTACTCGGATTGGAAGAAATCATACAGGGCCACTATACAATTTTTATGGAATCATCTGTGCAAGATTTCAAATAAATGGTACGTACCCAATAAACACACACACGTTATTTCAACGTTGAAAGAACGTTAGACTGTCAAACGGACGTTAGTCGTTGATTTCATAACGTTGATTTTTAGTTGAAATTTGATAGGGAAATAGACGACGAGGAATTACGTTTTGATGACGTGTAATTTGACCTAATATTCAAATATAACCATCGAACGACGTCCTCAAAAAACGTGTTTTGAACGGGTTTGAATTACGCGTTTAAAATGTGTTCATAACACCTTGTGTTTGAACTTCAATTGAATATTCTGCTAGAAATGTCGAACGAAACCGAACAATGGTTAAAATTTCAACAAAGAGCAAAATAGTAAATAGTGTGGCATACTTTCCAAATTCTGTCATACTCGGAAACACTATTGTTCTCGATATTGAATGAAAAGTTTTCAAAGAAAAATTTGTTGGATTCAATTCACGTTTTACACCCAGAAAAATAGTTTACTTGAATATAAACCTACTAGACATTTCATTGCATTCAATGAAATTTTACTCGATTCAAGTAAATTTTATTTGAAATTAATAAAAGTTTATTTGAATGGAATAAATTTTTTATTTGGTTCAACTAAAACTCTAGTAGGTTCATATTTAAGTAGAAAATTTAGTTGATTCAAAGTTTAGTCAATTTAAATAAATCCAAATATAAATTTCTCTGGGTGTAGAATCATCATTAGGACACGTCAATATTTGACGTCTTTTGAACGATGTTCAAACCGTTGATATGACGTTATTTTATGGTTGAAAAACACGTGATCTGCCGCGACATTTTTACGTTGAATCAACGCAAGAATATTACTAATTCACAACGTGTGGTTATTGACTGTTTTTGACGTTTTTAAAACGTGCGTGTGTTTACTGGGTAATTTTTATTTGAATTTTCTATTATACAAATTTCATGAGATGAAATTCTAGGGAAAAACCAACTGTCATCGAATCTAGCTTCGAATACAATAAGTGTTCAAGTGAGAATGGATGGCCCCAGGAAAAATTCACATCGGAGTCAGAATTAGTGATGCCGATTCTTCAACAGAACCGATTCTTTTTTATAGAAAAAGTATTGAGTGTTTATAGATTTGTGAATCGATAAAAATTCAATATATTCTGCATAAAAAAGAATCGACATCCCTGGTCAGGATTTTTTGAAGGACCAGATGTGTGGGGTTACGCGTAGATTTTAGGTACATTGTAAAAAGTACAGAGTGGAAACGACACCGAAAATATTCCCAACAAGTCCAATCCGGATTGTGGTGTTGAAATAGCTGCACGATTCGGGATTGAATTCCACATCATTTCAATTGGACTCCATTTCACACCGCTCATTCTTTTCCAATGTTCATTTTTTCTACGTCAACAGTGGATTTTCCAATTCAATCGTATCTTTGATGTTTAAAAAAATGATGCATTTATGGAGGTAAAGAATTATAATTGAACTCATCCTTCATTGAACCAAATTCGGAAAAAAAAATATTCTTCTTCCACTTTTGATGAATCCCATGAATAAGGGAAATTCTTGATTTTTGTTCATCGCATATAGCGTGAATGATCAACCAACGTTATCTTGATACTGCACTTCTACCTCCCACCAATTATTCGATTATTGTTATAATATTATACGAAAAAGAATTCTGATAAAAGGGAATATCGGGTTTTATATCGCACATAGCATTGACTTTTCTGGAAAGATGGATTTTAAGAGACGACCATGAAGTGGAGGGGCGGGTTGACGAGGATCTTCTAGTAGGAGTGACTCTCTTCGATCATAGGTGTACCCTCGAGTGTGCCCATAAGGGCACAACATGTACATTTTCTCTGGCAGGGGTTGGTCTCCTCCACCAGCCACGCACACAGGCAGTGGAGGGGTGACTAGATTGTGGATGGAAGTGGGGAAGTGGACGTGGATATCGCGGCAACGAACAGGCCACTGCGCCGTAGTAAGTAAAGTAGGAAAGAAAACGAGAGAGAAGGAAGCCAGATCAGGAGAGGGAAGAATACGGAACAACCAAGAGTTGTCAGACGAGTTTCTGCTGAGGTACAGCGAACCTCACTTTTACGGTTCTTTGACGGTATCCTGTTAAAAACAAAGACATTCGAGTCGTTCCGATATAGTTTTATGGATTTTCCCGCAGCGAGATTCAGTGGACTTATAACAAGTGTTATAAATAATCTATCCAATGAAAATTGTCTGTATATTCGAAACGTAGGAAGAAATTGAAGAAAAGAAGAAGAGGAAGAAGCAAAAGAAATACAATTGAAGTGTACGACGAAGTGTTGATCGAGTGTTGAAAATGAAATTCATCTGTTACCATTGAAAAGTTGAAAAAATAGGAGAGAAGTAAGTTCAAAGAAAAGTGGAAAAATAAGGAGGAGAGAGAGAAGTTGGTGCACCTGCCGCAGTGGTCTCGGGGCGCCACTCACGTGTTGCATGCGTGTGCCGGCTATCCATCATGGTCGCGGACGCGAAGCAGCTCTGATTGGTTGCTCCGCGGTCACGTGGTATGGTAATTGGGCTTCGGTGGGCGGGAAGGAACGACGTGTTGTAGCATAGAAGAGCTAACCTTATAACGGGGAAGATTGCAAAAGTGCGAAAGGAGAGGAAAGGATAAGCAGCAGCTGTCCATCGAGCGTCCGCGCTATCCGAGACTTTTTCTCCTTTCTCCTTTTTTCTTCCTCCCCTTCTTCGCAGAAGGGAGGAGGGAAACAATCATGGACTACCATGGTGCAGTGTTGTGCGTGCGCGATTTGTGAGAATGTGTATGCTGTCGTCGAATGATATTATAAAAAGAATGAACAAAAATTATTGTGAGAGAGAAACTTTTTTTTTACCAGTGTGTCTCCCGAAAAGTGTGGCTCGATAAAAAACAAACATATGTATAGTATAATCGATAGAGAGGCTGAAAAACAATAATTATTGTTCAATTCAATTCTGATGCAATGTGAAAAGAAAAACTTGGAAGAATAGGAAAGTGTTTTGAAGAGTTGTTAGAGGAAGTGGTTGAATTGAAACTCGTACGGAACATTTAGTTGGTATGAATGTAAAATCATTATACAACGAGTGGTAAATATTCTTATCACGAAGATGAGCTCTTTTCTCATGAATCCATCCGCTGGAAGTGGTTACCATCATCATCACCATCATCATCACCACCAGCATCAACAACCGGTCGGCAGTCATCATTTGGCAACGACAAGCTCGGTCATGGTTGATCCAAAATTTCCTCCTACCGAGGAATATAACCAAAGTAGTTACATCCCCTCTACGGGAGCAGAGTTCTTTACCGGCAGCGGAGGAAGTGGCGGGGGTGGTGGAGCAAGTGCTACCGGTGGTGGTGGCCATCATCTAAATCATCCCCAATCCCACCAACTACAATATGGTTATCACCAACATCATCATCAGGCAGCATCGACGCCTTATGGAGCTTCTTCCGCGGTGCAATTGAACGGTGGTTACGCCGGATACGGGGGATACTATGGACCTCATCATCCTCATCATCAGGTACACGCGGTGCATCATCCAAGTTTACATCCTCATCATCATGCGGTTGGGGCACTCGCGATGCCGCCGGAAGCTCAACAACCTCCTCTCACGTGTCCAACGACCTTGCAAACTCAGCAACAACAACAAGCACCTCAACCACAACCACCGTCGTCGGCGTCGACCGTACTTGGTTCTACTGCCCTCTCACCGTCCATTATGGCTAATCACGTTCAATCCCCGGAACTCCAACATCAGCATCCAAATAGTCAACCGCATGAGAATAGCGGAGTATGTAGTCCGGCGGATTCCGGGTCTTTACACAGAGATAATTCACCCGATCTCCAACAACAATCCCAAACCCCTCAACAATCTCATATGCCGAACGCTCAGCCGCAACGACAGCATCACGTAGAAGATGGATCCGATCAAGATGATATGGAAGACGATCAAATGATGGACGGATCTTCTCCTGGTATGATGGAAGAAGAGGATGACGATGAAGATGGTGGAGATCGTATTATATATCCCTGGATGAAAAAAATTCATGTTGCTGGCGTTGGTGAGTTTATTCCCCGCACATTCATGTGCCAATTTCCTCGATACCTTTACGAACGCGTATGAAAATTGTATGCTCGTTAGCTTTCCGAAAGTATTCGTTCTTTCCAAATCCAGCTCCATATTGATTCAAATCTAAATGAATTATCCTCAATATTATCACGCAAAGAATTTTTACGGCGAAACAATTGGGAAAGGAAGAGAGCACCAGGGAAGTTATGTATTGTAAAACATATCTGGGAATTCTAAGAGATCTCCTATGACTCACTATTACTCATGCTTTTAGAATTTCATATCTCCGCAAATAGCCTTTACAACGGATGAATGTATGATAGTATCATTGAACATTTCTCATAATCCTTTTCAAGAGCGTATCTGAAAATATTGTATTGACATCTTCATATCATACTCAATGAAAAAATTCAATACTCTGTCAATACGTACGCATATGAAACTATATCAGGGTTGCCACAGCCTGGAAACTCGATGCATCTCATCGGTCATTCTATTCAGTGCGAATTTGTGGTTGATCAATTCCATCAGAATTTCCAGATTTTCGCAAACATTGAATTGCGATATTGAAGCATGGTATGAGTTTCATCATAATCGGTTAGTTACCCAAATAACACAAGAGCTCTGCAAGAGTCTTATATTGATACATTGTATTTATTGAGGATTCTTTCAGAACTCCTGTGCTATCTGGGGAGACGATGAGGTCTTTCTGTTTGACAAAAATGCCCAATTTCGATCATATGTTTTTGTTTCCCATTCCAGTTCCTCTGAATGGATGGAGCTGAAACTGAATTGGGTTCGAACCCAAAATGATCATTGTCGACTCGGTCTAAAATTGCCAAAAATGGCACCCCAATCGGATAACCATAATGGAAGATATTTGTGTCATACACAGGAAAAAGTAAAACTGACTTTGAATTTGAATATTAGTTCATTTTGAGATGCAGCTCAAACTAGTCCTCTTTCAGCTGAAAGTAAGCACGGAAAACAAATGCCGACACAATAGGAAAGACTGAATTTCAGTCAAGGTTCCAAGTAAGATGCAGCCACTCTCAGTCGGACTTTTTACAGTATAGTAGCATTCTACGATTCCAGATCCGTACAAAAATATCCACGACAAAACGAGAATACCTAGAACAAAATATCTGCGTCATAATATCCCTAATGGTCTATTTTATTCTTTGATACTCTCATAAAATAAACCATAGCAACTGGATTTCATTCGCATGTTATGATTGGTAAAGAAGCAGAATGAAAAAATCCAGTGATGTACTATGAGTGGTCTTCTAATCCATAATATTATGAGGCATTTACGTCAACCTACAGTTCCCATATACATTTCATAGTCGATCAGTTGTATTCAAACTACGAGACTTGATTCAAACAAAACTGTGTGACAAATATTTTGAAACGTCTTTACAATGCTTGCAATTCTCTGCTCATCCCAGCAGATTACCCATGGTAAAAATTCATCAGTGGTGCAAAGTTAATCTGGCTCTGACGAGCATTGGGAGATCCTTGGAAGGAAATCTGTCCTAAACTATTAACTATCGTGCATGACTCAAATCATTGTTTGTTGTCAGCATTTGCGGCATCGCTAAATTTTTACATAGGTATTTATATACCAGAAAGAGTGTGAATAATTCAACAATTACTTGAAGTTGCACGAAACATAAACAGCTTCCATAAAATAAAATTATTTACACTAACTTGCAATATTTCATCGGTGGTAATTTCATTCATACATATAAAAGTGTAAAGTGCCTTTTCTTGAAAACAAATCAGAAAAATCCACTGAGCTTGCTAATGAACATTTTTTGCCCTCATTATGCTTTTTAAAAGGTATCAGAAAGTTATCTACTGCGTCAGTTGTGAAGATCTTCCGAATACCTCCCCAGTAGAAATTCCTTCAGTACTTCTGTGGTTATAACAACTACCCCAATGAAAAACTGTAGACTCAAATAGATTACTTTCGAGTTGCTAGCCCAATAAGCAACTCATTAGTAAGCTATTCGGATCTCGAGTTTTTCGTTGGGGTAGATGTTACACCTAGAGAGTCACTTGACCAATTTCTACCGGGGCTGTATTATAAAATCTGGGAGTTATCCGAAAGTTCTCTACGCTGTGTGTAAAATAAAATTCTCCCGAGCAGAAATTGATATAGGAACAATATCAGGACCTGATGTGGCCTAACGTAGCCTCATGTGGCCATATGTGGTCCCTTTTTCAATTTCTGCTCGGGCTGATATTTAGAAAAAGGTCTTCAAAATATTTCCAAAACCATCGTATCAAAAAACTTTCTTCTAACATCCTTGGAAGGGCATGATGAAGTCATATGGAAGGTTTAAAAGGCGCCAGAAAAATGTCAGGATTGAATTCAATCGTTTTTGCATAAATTGTTGAATGCATAATCCTTCACAAATTTTTCTTTTTCCTGAATATCATAAACCGTTTTGTGCTTCGGAAATCCAAATTTTCCAAGAATCTATGAGTTCTGGTCAAGTTCAAGTAGTATTTCAAATACAAATTCAATCGCAATTAAATTTATAATTAAGAACATGTGCGTAAGCTCAAGACGGACTAGAGTTTCATAATTTGAAAATTATTCTTCTCGGTGAATTTATAAGCGGTCAATCACACAAAAAGACCAGCTTTCATCTTGGTCATATATATGTGTTCGAACCGCATGTTGGATATTAATATGAAAACAAAAGAAATTCCAATCAAAACAAGCATCCGTAGTGAAAATGATAATTCGTCGTAATGATTGATGTATGGCTCCTATAAAATCCCTATATGAGTGCATATACGTGCCTCATATATTCCCTCCAAGATTCATATAGGGTAATTTTTCATTCATTACAGCATACGAGTTTCCGCAAAGAGTTCCCGTTATGCTAATCAATATGTATTCATTATGAATATTTTGAATTCAAAATGAACTCTTAATGAACAACTTAATGTTCAGAAAGAACTCGTATCTGGATTTCGTAATGAACTTTCCGGGAATTCAATGTGAAATTTTGAAGATTTTGAATTCAACCCTAGCATATATGTAACATGGGTCCCACCCCGGCCCACCAAGGGCCCCATCCTGCCAATATCTTGGCCCAAGACTTGGGGCCAGGGCGGACCAGAGTTCATACACACTACATTGAGAGAAAAAATTGCCGGGAACAATAAAATATTTCGTTGAATAGTCGCCAGAAAATACTCAATTGATTTGAATAAACTTTCATTGACTCGATTAAATATTTATTCGATCAAACAAATATTCAATACGCTATGAAATATTTCATCAATGGAAACAGTTATTTGATTGAGTCAATGAGAGGTTATTCGAATCAATTGAATATTTTATGGCAACTATTCAACTAAATATTTTACTGTTCCCGGAAATTTTTTCTCTCAGTGTGGGAAAGAGGCCTTCAGGAAGTTTTTATAAATTCAAATTGATCACTTGGACTGGCTGGGATGTATGTCACCACTACTTCATTAAATGTACAATATTCTCAACGTATAAGGATAATCATCCACCCGTGAATTCTACAAGGAATATATAAGGCACATCCATGAATTTGTTTGACGAGTCAAAAGGGTTCATACGAGATTTCTGGGTTTAAAGGGGTTTCATAAATAGATCGTATATGTTATTCATATAGGGGTCATATAAAAAATCATTTCCACCAACATTGTCAAAAATGAGGGGAGTTTTGTCTCACTTCAGTAGTAGATTCTACCCTTTATCATACACTGTAAAAAATATATTTCCTAAACTGCCAAAGAAGTTTGGCAGTTTTTTACATAAACTTTTTTTGTAAATTACCAAACAAAAGTTTGTAAACATTCAAAAAATTTTGTAATTTCACGAAGATTTTTGAAAATTCACAAACTTTTGTTCGGCAATTTACAAAAAAGGTTCGGAAATTATTTTTCCAAACCAAGTTTGTAAATTTCCAAGCATATTTGTTTGGAATTCAACAAATTTTTTTTACAGTGTAGGGAAATTGCTTTTTCATGGAAGCATTAGGAACTTTTTCTCCATTTTGAGGAATTATTCTGCTTTCTAAGCGCTGAATCGTGGGAATGATGATGAAACATTTCCCATCATGGAGGAATTCCCTTGGGGCAACTTACTTCATTTTGACTAAAATGCTTTTCTTTTCTTCAAGAAATTGGCGCAAAAATTGCCTGAGGGTTTTGCTGCGACCATTGTTTGTACACCGAGAGAAGAAACATTTATGTTATAACGTGCTTTCAATGCATGGCAACATGCTTAGAAGGCATGGGACTCATACTCAAAAAAGCATGGGCTCGTGCGTTTAACGCACGTTATAACGAATGCGTTAGAAGCATTAAGTGCTCCCTTGCGTTGAGAGCATGCTTTTTCTCTCGGTGTAGAAAAATTTCAAAATTATTTTTTCCAGAAAAGGATTCAGTTATACAATAAGGAACCTCGTACAACATCAACTGTAGTATCCTGAGAATGACTTCTACTTAACCTAAGTGGTAACAAATTTACAGTTTTAATGACTCCGATCATCTTGGTTATGATGACCGGAGACACAGGACAATAAATCTGTGACAATTGCAAAAAAATGGCCAGAGCGGAAACCAACTGCATATTTTGGTTATGACAACCAGATTCTTCTTTCAATAATAAAAATGCAACAAAAATGACTAAACGTTTCTTCTACACATCGCTTAGGAAAATTTACGCCATTTTGATCAAAATGCTTCATATTTTTTCCAAAAAATTGAAAGGCAAGTAACGCGTTCTGGTCAAAATGAAGTGAATTTCGCGAAAGAAGATCCTTGGGAACACCGTCAAGAGTGTGGGGGATACTTCATCACCCTGTTGATGAATTTCGTCCCTCCATCGTAGGGGAATTATTTTCCCATCAAAAATAAGGGATTTTTCCACCACTTTGAGGAATTGTTTTGTTTTTTGGGTCTCGAATCCTCCACAAATGAAGGGAAAGTCCACCAAATTATGCTGAAAAATTCCCCATCTGTGGAGGAACTCTGCTGCCATCATTTTTTGCAGGAATATTCCACAATCTCTTTTTACAGTGAATTTTTAGAAACTGATTTTGATAATTTGACGGAGGTCGTAACAATGCCGCTATACAATCAAATACACCGAATCAACATCATAGTTTTCTGGGGTATTTGTGATTTTTTTACACCATAATTGACACCGATATTACACCGAAAGCCGATTTCACCCGATTTATACCAAGCAATTGCCCTGAATATTCTCACCGAATTTCCACGGAGCTCACACTCATTTTCTGTACACAAATACACCATGTTTTTGTGGTGAAATGCCAAAATACCACTGGTTTTCCACTTGATTTGCACTGGTACCAAATTTACACCAAAAAAACATGGTGTACCATTTCCATTAAGGGGATACTAGTAGCGTGGCAGCAGCCAAATCGTTTATGACGAACCACGGTCAAACGCTTCAATTCAATCAAAATATCGCTTCATACAGCATTTCTTTGATTCAAATAAAAGTGCTGTACAGAACGATATTTTTAATTGATATAAAGCGTTTGCCCGTAGTTTGTTATAAACGATTTGGTTGCTGTCCCGCCGTTTGTATCACACCTCAAGGTTTAGAAAAATTTTTCTGAGGGAATCATAAGAGTAATAAGACAAAATTGTGTTTTCTACCGTAGTTTTTGCCATGTCTGAAAATCCATGAAGATCAAACTAGTTATGGTCCGACGGATCGCGTTGAACAGTTGGAACTATCGATTTGATTCCAAGTAATCATAATATCTTCACTGAGGAAAACTCCTCTACCATTGAATCTTTTTGCATTATTATTGTACAGTTACAATAATAAATGCAGTCTTATTAACAATAAAACCTGGATTCTCATACAATAATATCAAAACCATGAAATCTTCATCGGACTGCACAAGGAAAACACTGCATTGAACATGTTGAGGACAGATTTGAATCTTGAAGTTGCACCTTTCCAAACTTACGATAGTCCACACACTGTATGAATTATCTGTGTTGAATTTCGCATACCAGATTTGGAAGTTTTTCTCATATACATTTCATATACATTTCTACATATGAATGTCGATCACGTGAATTACATTGTCGATCAATATACAAGTGTGTAAGAGTTAGATTTATATACAGTTATTAAGGGCACTCAAGAATCAAGAGAAGCGGTTAAGATTTTGGCAAACATTTTTCATAAATCACTTGATAAATTGAAATTTGAAATCGATGATAATTGAGTACATACCTGAGTTAAGACTCTAAATACAAATCTGGATTTCTTCATTGTTTGCAAATATTAGGAAACGAAATTACAAAAAATTGTTGTCAATCGCAGGTTATCATTTTGAAACCCTCTTATACTCACGAGAACATTAGTAAAAAAACTGAAACTTGTATTGAGAGCTTCACCGCAGTCGTGGATTGTATTATTATTCGCTAATGATGTCCGTTGAACACATAATTTATGAAGAAGATTGGTGCAAAATTTGACTTGCTTCTTTTGGTGCTCAAACGTGCTTGAATTTAATGTACAAATGTTTGCGAATAGTTATGAAATTCACAAACATTTATATGTTTATGATATGTCATCGATGTATTGTTTTTAATTATGATAAGTCTGGTCCATGAGAATTTCCAGGCAATAGACACCCTGTAAGTGGAAATTCTAGATCATAACATACTCTTTACTCAGGACATTTATAGTTACAACATTTTTTGTGACTATATTTTCAAGTACATTGTTAAGGGAGAATTACTGATGAATAGAACACAAAGAGGGGACAGAGGATTCCTCTCCGTGAAGATGGATTACTCAAAACGATGTATTTTCGATTGATCTGTCCTTGTAACGCTGTCATAGCTTCAGAGAAAAAAATGGGAAGGGAGATGACATTAAATTTCAATGATTTTGTTGCTGATTTTTATCTGACTTTTCAGCTTGAAGTGCTGAAAGATCAATTTATATTTACGTGATTACGTGATATGTACTGAAAGTGTCTTCAACGGTCACAGAGCAGAATGTGAGGCGATCGCGAAATTTTTTAGGGAAATTCGAGTAAGGGATTAGGTGCACATTCCCTAAACCTATAATGAACATCACAAGTGAATACTTGTATCGTACTTGTGTGCGTATATATTGTTGTGATGAAATTTTTAGTCCCAGTAATTTTATTTCCAATTTATTCCCGGTATGAATGTGAATCTGTTACATCAAATTAATTTATTATTACTTCTAAAAATTGAAATGACCTTCATCATCAAGTTCATCCATCGTATCCCCGGAAAAATGATAGACAAGAAATATTATAACAGTTGTATTCTAGCAGTTTCAAGTATCGGGCCCAATCCCAGCCGGTTTTGGATCAACAAAAGCAATATAAAACCCGTACTAGCCCTAGATGAAGGTCCTATTGTTCATGCATGCTGGGATAGTTTGAATGGAAACTCATGAAATGAAGAGACAAAATTGTGAATCTGAAAAATGATTAATTTATCAAGTGTAGATGTTTTTATGACTACTTCACACAGGGGAGTTCATACAAACATCAACGCAATATCAATTGAAAAATCTTCATGGCTATTTAATGGCATTTGAAAAATTTGAACTGCAATGTCTCTTCAGGTCAGCTTTTCATGAGAAAAAGGAAGAAGAAGGCCTCCTTCAATCTATTTTTCTCTATCAGGGAGACAACAATGGCGAAGAGCAAGCAAAACATACATTGTTTGACGAAGATTTTGATCCGCCAAGTTATTGACGGTAAACACCTCCACGCAGGTACTCTTTTGTTGCATCAAACGTTGCATAACTCATCGTAATAGATTTTTGTTGTGACATTCACCCAAACGAATCGAAAGACTTATGAGTAGAAATTTATCTCGCACCTTGTGATCACCTGTGCAAAGGTTCACACTTTGAGGATGGATGCCATTAGGTTTAATGTGTTGTCATTTCTCATGCTACATTCACGGACCCTCTTCAAACTCTATGAAATATATAAACTCGAATTTATTACAAGTCCATGGGACGAAGAGGTGATAAATATAAGAGAATTTACTGAATAGTCTTCAAGCAATCAACGTTTTCAAATCGTTTGTCAGTTACATTTTTTGCCCGAAAAAATTTGAGAAATGACGGTACACTGAGGAAAAAAAGACCTAGCCACAACGACTGTTATTGAGTTGCCTAGTGTAAATGAATATGATACATTTAGTTCAACTATATTTTAGTTTAGATTTGACTAAATTTCCGAACCATTTTTGAAATTCAATTGAATCCTTCCTCTCGGTGTATCGAGTGATTTTCAGAACTTTCAATTGAAAGTTCATGTCCACTGAAAAGTGAATACATTGAGGTGTGAAAATCAATGTGTGTGCTTTTGATATTTTAGAATGCGAACTGATTGTCGGAGAATAGAAATATTGCGAATCTATGCAAAGAGGTTTGAATTTCCAAATAGGATGCAACTATTTTACAGAAATAAATATTCCCATTAAATTTTGAAGTCGAAAATATATTCTAATCAAAGCAGGGTTTATTCATTAATGTTGAGTGAAATTTTCCTCTATTAAGTTTTGGAGATGCAACATTTTACTTCTGAACATGCATTCGAATAGTGCCTTATACAAGAAACTTCGGGAAAGAGACATTAATGTCTTTGAATCTTGCTTTGAATCATCATAGAATTGCTTTGAATCTTTTCTATGGTGTAAATAATTTGGCGGTTTATCTCTATGACTTTAACGCAACTAAATGGCAGTTTAGTTGTTTAAAATAGGAATGATAACATACGTTCAAATGTAACAGTTAATTGCAGCAAATAAGAGTTGTTTGATTGAGTTCAATAGATTTCTATTCGAAATGACAAAATTTTTATAAAATAAACTGTACAAGCATGTCAGAAATAAACTCCCGTCATGTGAATTCCAAAAGAATCAATGATGAATTCTTCAGAGCCCCTAAAGGATTCTTTTCGAATAGAAAGTGTAGCCTGTCAACAAAATTATCCGCTGTCATGCGAATACGCTGCCCATCAATCTCCCTAGAAACTTTCTACGCATATTGTACGAACGTTCCTAGAATATTCGAAACAGTCCCATTTACATGTTCTATGAATCTTCTATGAATATTTACGAATCTTCTACGCTTTTTGTGAGAATATTCGATCGAGTAGAATACTCTCAGAATATTCTGTGTTGGGTGGATTAGTCCACCGTTTTTCTCACCGTGTAGCGACCAACATTTAGTAGCTGATTCATCCTGGTAAAAACGCGGATAGATTCGGATAAAAATTTGCGGATGCATAGGAAAATAGGATTGAAAGGAATAGAAATACAATCCACTTCTATTCGTTTAAATCCTATTTTTTGATGAATTGTTTTATCAAAGACTGAAGTAGCCAAACCGCATAATTGAATTCACTGTCACTGTCTGAAATTTGGATATGAAAAGTATTCGAATTGAGTTCAATCAAAAGGTACAACAGTCAGTTGCCTGATTTTGGCCACCAGCTTTGACTTAAGTGTCTTTTAAATATCTGTGATATTTTTTATAAGGCACATGTTGTATAAATTTTGTAAACAAGAAGTTTTTCAAATATTTGTGATGTATATTGTACATATTTCAAAGGCATAAATCATGTAAAATTATCTCATGAACTATATGGAATTCATTGACAATGCAAATAAAAAGTCTATTCTACACGATTTTAAAAACTGAGAACTCATCATTATAAATAACGTCTTGTATATGAAATACGTGAAAATTCATATAAAATTAACATTGTAAGAGTTTTTATCTTAGTAATATGAGATAGGTTGGAAGTATAGTTATCAGTTTTGCAAGAGGTTTCATGATTAATGAATATGGTCTAGATATAGGATCACAGTACTACTACTAATTACCTCCGTCGTATCTACTTCAGTCATAACACCTGTATGAATTTCAAAATGATTTTCTCTTCCACTATAAGTGTGTTAAATCATTATGCCATTAATATTCTCGCACATATCGACAAGTTAACATCGTAGAATTAATTTAATTATTTTATGTCATCATTTTCTCAAGTTCATCACAAGCAATTATCAATCCTTCTTTGTCGAATCGAAAGGAATTCTCGTGTTTCTGTGTTTTTATACTGTCCTATAGTTTTATTCATGTATACGTAACTGATTTCGAATCAATTGTCACAAAGATTACTAATTTTACTAGCATATTAATTTTTTTAATCAGTGATACAAGAAATGAATGATAAAGTTTTCTTTTTATGCTCTCTATCGTGAGGAGATATTAGCGCTGAGGAATAAACTACATCGTTTATTTCGAAGCCTTGAAGAATGATTTGATAAAACCCAAATATCGCTCTGTATATTTTGATTTTATTGATTATAGCATTTTCGAATAGTTTAAAATAACCAGTTCATAGTTCTAACCAAATCCTATTCAACCATTTTCAATGAGATTTATTTACATGAATGTATCCTTTCAATGTGATTCTGATTGAATCCCTGCTGAAAATGGAAACTGAAATGAAGCGCAGACGAAAAGTATGGTGGAGCGTAACAGAAACGTTAATGAAAAGTGAACAAAAAGTAAGTGGAACGGTTTCGAAGAGTACCCCAACGAACACGACTGCTGGCGTTTCGAAGGGCCAGTGACGGCTCTTCAACGGCATTGCCAGTAATCATTGTTTGTAGGGGCATAAAGCGAAGTTTGGAACAAAAAAAGCGTATAAAAATCAACGCTCCATGAAGACTATGAACAATATAAGAAGATACAAATTTTAATCACTTGGCGAGATTCGAACCCATGGTTTCCATCATTGCCATGGAATGCTATGATTCCTGACACTTTAAAACCGATACTCAAAGTCTGTATGAAATGATCCGCATTACCTTCCATGGAACGTAACAGTACTCTCCCCAAAACGGCATTGAACGTTTATAAAGCGTATTGATAACGTTTAATTTCAGTACTCTACAACAAGCAATTATTATACGCTTATTAAGATTGAAACTTTTTCACGTTTCTTCTCAGCTTTGAATGCGTTTCCTACGAGCGTATATTTTTGCCAGGGATCTTGCACAATGTTCTGACCAAATCCCATGGAATTTCATTTCGTCGGAATCTATGGATTTTCTAACCAGGGCAAGAATTAGAAATTTGTTTCTCAAGTGTACTTGAAAAATGAATTGAATTCCAACAAATTTTGCCAGTGTAGTGAATCAGGAATAAATGTATGTTACAAGATGATGGATCCAACTTTACCTAGTACAATGACCAGAAATGAACATTTCTTCCGCAATGCAGTGTTGCAAAACTCGTGAATTCCTTGAACATTTTTACTAGCGGTTTTTTCAAAAATATCAATACGATATAATTGATCATAAAACAAAGAAAAATTGATATTTTTGTAAAGAATCTTGAGTGCATAACCTCGTAATGTGAACATTTCTTGGATTTTACAATGGATCTAGTCGCTTATGATACAATACTTTCTTCTTTTCATGCAAAAAAAGTAGTGACCAAGCATTCAGAATGTGTAGGCCAATTACATTGTGGAAAAGAAGGTTCTTTCGATACATAAAAATACCAAATTCCTCCTGATCTTAGAGCATATATTAATGCAGTAATATATGCTCCATGGAGCATCTTGAAAATATTCCAGTACATTGGAGAAATCTTCCAGGAAAGATTCAAAGGTATATTTAAAATAAAATTCTGGAATGGCTAACGTTTGGACATCAACAGTCGATAAATATGAAAACATGAGATTGGTAACATTATTGGCTCACTTCATTTACATCAACTATTAATGTGCAACTCATTAAAAAGCGATGTAACAATGAAGAATAGCTGGTCATAAAATTTTACGTTCTTACAGGCATCAACTATTGATATACAAACGTTAACTGTTTCAGAATTTTATTTTCAGTGTAGTATCAAGGGACATAATCTGGAATATAAAATTTGCTAGACTGATTTCAACGCGTTATTATATTCATGTAAAATTATTTCCATTGCCCTTCCGTACGGCTGCGCTGACATCACTCTGAAGAATTTCTGTTCGAGTTTATGTCTCCCTAGGTAGTATCCCCTTAAATATGTGTGAATTGAACCCTAGGTCCTTTCAAGAGCATCTTGCAGCTCCACAGCTACTAAATTAAGTTCAGCGGAATGTCTCTATCAGATGATGAAATAATCGAAAATTGGAATCAACACTCACAAATGTATTTTCCAACATTTGGCTGTAATCCTCATTATGTTAACAAGTTTACTCTTCGCACCCAGCAAAAATGATCAACACTTTTCAAAACCCTCTTGAATAATCCCCATTATGCGACCAACAATGAATTCAAATTTATTATGAAATTTCGATATGAGTTCTTTCAAAACACTAAGCTGTTCGTCGAGAGTTAATTTTGAATCCAAAATATTCATAATGAATACATATTGGTTAGCATAACGAGATCTCTTTGCGGCAACTCTTATACTGAATGAGTTCTAAATAAATAATTTAATACACATTGTGGTTAAATTATATATAACTTCTGGAAATAAGAACATGTACATGAAAAAGAGGGTATCAATATTATGATGTTACTGAAGTTTGAATCGTTTATTGGAACGAATTAGTGATCGAATAACGAAATACTCAGCTATTGAAAACCCAAAGTCTCGCAGTGCATGCTTTGATCGATGTTTTCAGTGGAAAAACATACGAATAGTTCATTCTAAAAGAGAAACAACGATGATTCATTAGATATTGTGGGTTTGCGTTTTTTTTTATAAATGATTCAAATTTCAAGAATGTCCAATATTTGGGAAACATTTATTAATATGTAGACAAATGGTTGTAAAATCAGGGGAAAAAAGGTATCGCTGAAGAATGTTTGAAAAATTCGTAACAAAAGTACTTAATGTTGATAGTTGTATTGTTATTTTTCACAGAGAATATTCTTCAGCGATACTCTTTTTCCCTAAATTGTCAGTCATTTTTCTTGATTTCAATGACCTGTGTTGAGAGAGTTAATTGCTTGTATGTAGCGTAAAAGTAATCGATTGAGTTCCTAATACTCGATAAATGATTGAACTTAACTGATACCAGAATTAAAAATATGTTCCCTGGTAATGATAGGAAAAAGAAGCATCCAAACCTGTAAAAAACTGTACGAAGTAATACATTTTGCATTCGATTTTTTATTCTACCGCACGGCTATACAAAATGCATAAAATTAACTGTGCACGCTTGAAATAGCTCTTTGTATTCAATCATAGGGTGTTTTTAAGGGAACTGGAAAGTTTCGGAATGACATAACAATAACCCACATCCATAGTTATAATATCTAGTTTTGTATCATAAATAAACTCGGCATTGGGGAGCGAAAATTGGTTCCCGATATTACCCACCCTCATGACATTGGAAAACATTTTGCAGACGGACTGGAGGCTTCGTAAGCGAATTTTTGCAGCGTAATACTCCTTGGAATTGGGGTGCCTTTGGAGTTGAAAATTTCTATTCCGTTTGACCGCAAAAACTGCTGCTCATTCCAACTTGCAACTATTCCCTTTGAATCTCTTGTGTACCAGATAACATCGTTTTCAAAGGGAATATAATATTTTGTTCTTCCAGGTAACAAGAGAATACAACAATAGAGTCAAATTGCTAGGCCAACAGATTGTATTTTCAGGATACATATCTATACGGTATTGTGTTCGTGATGAGAAATAATATTTGTAACCAGAGATATTCTTGCATAAGATTGTTTACAGAGAACTATTGAAAACAGCGATGGTTCTCAATGAGTGTTCTTAACCGGTAATCCAATATAAATCCAGAATCTCCGATCATATGTGTACCTTTGAATTGGGAGCAACCTATATTCTGATAATAGTACAAAACCCCTCTATGAAAAACTATTGAAAAAAGTAATGTTATTGAAAACTATTGAGAACCGTTACCGGCTACAAAACGACAAGAGACGATTGTTGTTTTTCCGTTTTGAAAGTTTTTTTTCCAAATCTTTCTAACATTGTCAGTGGGAATAAAGTTTTGTTCTGTATAAAATCGACGAACCTAATCCACTTTGGGACTACTCCCGTACCACCAAATAATCGATCAGATTGGGGTGTACGCGAAAAAATTCATCTTTTAAATTAGTCCAGGATGTATATTTATTCAAAATTCCTATTCAAGCTGTTTCTGAGATAACGTTTATTCTCATAGTTATTTGTAGATATGAAAAATATTATCAAGTTTTTATATAATCTTATATCAAATTTACTGGGGAGCGTTTTTAAGTTCAAATTTTCGAATACACGGGAAAAATAAGCGATCCAAATTTTCATTGAATAGTATGTCAGTTTTAGACAGAGCACAGTTTCCAGAAGGATTTGTGGATTTTAATAATTCGTTGACTTATTCCATTATTTCAACAGTGAAAATGAAAAATGAATTCCATTGTCAAAACAATGGATAGATTCAATGAATTATTGAAATCCAGTGGGCAGATCCTTCTCGAATTTATTCTCCGTCCAAAAGAGACATACTACACTGAGAGAAATTTATTATTCAAAATAACTGGTGTTTGTCATCAAACGTGGGATATACTTGATATCCCTTTGGAAAATTTACTGCATGTTTTCTTCAACTTTTTGAAAGAAAGATGAAGCATTTTGGTCAAAATGACGTATATTTTTTTAAGGGATAAGGTTACAAATCAACGGATAACGTCAGTAATTTTTCATAACGTTATTTCAACCGACAAAGAGCTTTTTATCGTCCCCTTTTGAAAATATTCGATAAAATCTCATTGAAGAATGTGAAAATGAATAGGTTCCAATGAAATTTAATCGCATTCAATGGGATATTTCTACCAGGGTTACCAGCATCCAATATGATTGTTTGCGACCACGAATCTTGCTTCTTTCTCCCGAACCCACGGAACATTTTTGAAAATGTCATGATTTTCCTTTTCCAAATCTTGTCATAAGAAATTACTGTTATTGAAAATGAATTCTCAGTGGTTCTAATTTTCAAACTCCTTAGTATGATAAATTACTGGTTTTTCTCATCAACTTGTGATCTTTTGGCATCAAGTATATAAAATGTTATGCCAAATATATTCTCCGTCTAATGGGAGAACCAGTAATTTTCAATAATGAATTTCCTCGCAGTGCAGGCAACGGAAATTTGGATCACAAATTTTGTCCGTGCAGCTTAAGAACATTCAAGCGTTTTGCAATGTGCGAATGAGTCCACAACGAATACAAATATTCCATGGGATCCCATTATATGTAAAGTACATATTTCAATTCCATTCGCGTATTCTATGCATCTTCATAAAATGTTTGAATATATTCGTATTACATGGGTTGTTAAGTGGATCACCATGTCGACTCAATCATACTGAGAAAAAAGGTTCAGTTGAACATTAACACAGTCCAGAAAATTTAGTGGCTGTAATTAAAAATTTAGTTGAACCAAATAAATTTCGATCATTATAGCTGAATAAACAGCTGAATGAACGAATGAACTGTTTTATTCATATTTCAAACAACTGCTTACTTACGTCAGCTGAAATTCAGTTAAGATAACTAAATTTTAGCTATCGCCGTTAAGTGCCTTCCTCTTAATGCAATAAACATTACATTTTCTAGTAAACTCACCCTTAGGAGGTAAACATGAGTCACTCGTGCCCCGGTGAAACTTTCTCCTGAACACCTTCATCCATGTTTTTATTTGTTTGGTTTGTTATAATGTTTAGACAAATTGATAAATCATCAATTTAGCGATTGGTCCTGATACTAGGATAATTGATGAAACACTATGAATTTTTTCAGATTTTTTTAAGCACTTTAAAGTACTTTTTGAAGTGCTGGGCACGAACGACCCATGTTTACCTTTCAGGTAAGGTGCCAAAAAACACTTTAGCTTATTGGTAATACTGCTTAATACTTTTATGTTCAATCTGTTGAACAATATTTCTCAGTAATTTTTCTTAAATTCTTTGACAACATTTTCAACACCGTTAGGTTCTTCTTACGACGATATTTAATAGAATAGTACTCGTTCGGTACATAATTTCTCCCTGAGTATATATTCGAGTGCATACATCGAAGACTGAATTATGACACGTATCATCATTTTTCTGCACAATTAAATCAAAGAACAGAACATATAAATGATCTAATGAGGGATATATAATGTTTGAATTTGGATGTCGATGGGAATGAATCAAAACAATCAGTATAGTAGGGTGATCTAAGTGGAACGAATCGATGAATAATATTTTGTCCAATCATCGACGAATAAAAGTAAAAATTAGAATCGATGATAAACGATAAGAAACAATCGGCCAATTTGACGATTGATCAAAATCAAGTAGCATGGTTGAACGTGCGGTAACCAAAGATTGTGGTTGGTCCTCGATTACCAGTTTGAAGCCTGGTATGCGCATCCGACGGAGTGTTCTGTCTCTATCTCCCTCTCTCTCTCGTTCAAGTCCGCAATCTTTCCCCTCTGGACATGTCGATGTCTGGTCACCGGACGTCAAAGCTAGAAGGGGAACAACCGCCAAGATAGAATACAATGGTCAGCTCTGGAATGGAATGTGCCAGCAACGATTTTGGATTCGACTAACTCCTACGTATTTCTATCAGATCGTTCAGGCCACCGTGAATTATTTTCGTCTACCGGTGTTGTGGAACTGATAAATTCATGTTCAAATCTTCCTACGAATACACACATATTCCATACAAAATATTTTTATTTTTATATCCCTCTGATGCCATTTCGTTTTTTTCTTCTCCTTCAATTTGATCAAATCTTCCGATTAGGTTGCTTTTTTGAGCATTATGTTATCTATCATTTTTACACTCGGAATAGAAATGTCGTTGAGTCATGAACCGAGCATCCTTGAAAGTCACGTAGGCAAATACGATATGTTACACTTTTTTTTTCAACTGTACATATAAATATTGAGTTCTTTCTAAGAACAATGTGGCGCCCTGGATCATGTATTTTATGTGAAAAAATATTTCGAATTTGTAGACGTATCAAGATTGACTCAATCACGATTGAAGAATGAATATATGATCTGGGACTGTTATCTGTGTCGAAGATCAGTGCCTCTGAGTCCAAGAAGAAACATTTTACGTGTTATTGGCCGAAGAAAATATGCATTGAATTCAAATGGATATCAGTCTCTTCAAAATGAATTGTGTGTGCTTCAATCATCATTCTTTTAATTTAAACTCATTGAGAAATTTCATGTTGAAATGTTAATGAAAAAAAAAAAACAATTATTCTAATTACGTTTCTTATAAAAGAGTTGGAGAAACTTGTTCATCTTAGGCAAAGAATGATGTCCAAAATGAATGAATAGATCATTAAATCGAGGTAATCAGAAGTTTTCTTTTCAACATCTGTAATTGTTTGTCAGGGTTTTTTCTCCTTTCGAGTACACGGTAACGATTACAAGTAAGAATAGTAATTTGGTGACAGGTATTCAAAAATTGTAATGAGTACCCCTCAACGTCGGAAAGATTCATATCAACTGTTTACGTTACCAGGGAAACGTTAGGTCAACATAGTAACGATCGCCACATCGCAAAGTCATCTTCCGGCTCCTATTTTGAAATTGCGATGAGGGCCGGTATCAATGATAATCCATCCTATACACTTTTGCTTGTGTCACAATATGTAACTGAGGAACCGCTAAATGTAGGGTTCCTCCCATGAACAGTCCTTATCGTTATATTTCAATAAATTGGTTCAAATAGATACAATCGCAAAGTTTATAAGGTTTGATATGTATATTCGAAATAAAATCGATGAGTCGATTATGTAGATTGATGGGAATTCAACGATGAGGAGTAGAGGAGTCCATCCCAACGAATGCATCTAAGGAATCGCGTTATATAACCAACCCATTGAGTTGTCATATCAACCTTTCTGATATAAAACCGATAAACCTTCTTTAGAAACAATTAAATTCCAAATCAACATACCCACGTAATTGGAAACCATTAGAAATGTCGAAGATATTCAAACACGTTGTATCGCTGCCGCCCACTCTCTGAAATACACAAATCTGTCCCTCTAGGATTCAATGAAAATAAAATAAACGCAACGCAAAATACGTTGAAAACTATCGGAAGAAGAAATCAATAGATCTCTTTCATAAAGAAATCGTTTGTATTGTGATTATTATCTTTTCATAAGATTTTTAATCCAACGATATTGAATGGACATGCGAAATGTTTGTCGTGGAAGAAAAAAATCGTACGTTCACCGTCAGAAAGAACCGTCTGATCAACCTTTTGCGAACAAAGAGTTCACGAGTATAAATGAGCTTCATTCACGTGTCTTATTCACACGGTCGCCTATGACACCATATCCTATTATTGGAAATACTCGTCTCCATCTAGACAAGTTACCGTGGTGTGCGTAACACACTGATTTCGATTCATCGGCTATACAAAGTCAAGATGGATAAACTAATGTTGAAGCGTGAGTGAAAAGGACGAGCCACGCATAAATAAGCAGAAAATTGTGTAACGAGATTTACCACGAAGAGTAAAACTCTGTATACAATTCTGTATGTGAGTGTAGCATCCGCACAATGATGCAAGTCCGCACATTCACGTGTCATTCTTTCTTGATTACATCATGAAACTTTCGTTTATAATCGTTCATATACATATTCGAAATGAATGATCCGAAGGGACACGAGGAAGGCAAATACGATAAAAATATGAAATCACACATTTATTCGCGTTGAGTAAAATTAAATATACTTTGTTTTTTTTTGTTTCAGCGAACGGTTCGTATCAACCTGGAATGGAACCGAAACGCCAGAGGACCGCGTACACGAGGCATCAGATCCTGGAATTGGAGAAGGAGTTTCATTATAATCGTTATCTGACGAGGCGACGGAGAATCGAGATCGCGCATACGCTAGTCCTCTCCGAACGCCAGATAAAGATCTGGTTTCAGAACCGACGGATGAAATGGAAGAAGGATAACAAATTGCCAAACACAAAGAATGTACGTAGAAAGAATGCCAATGGGCAAACTACGACGCAGCCTAAGACCACGAAGAACGGTGGGTCGAGCTCGAGAACGAAATCAGGAAATACGAGCAGCAACAACAACAGTCAGCAGAGGAAGAACAATAACAATTCACCCTCGAGTGGATTGGAAAGCAGCATGGACTCGAACGTTGGACTGGATATGTCCGATGTTCACGGAAATCTTACGCATCCGAGTGTTGTACACCCAAGTTTTCAAGGTCACCCTCATCCGTTGGCTCACCTCCAAGCACAGCTGAGTCATCATCACGTGGGTGCAATGATGGACGGGCCGACGGGAGTATCATTGGGACACATGGGCTCGGGAAGTATCAGTCCTCTTGCCCCAGCCACCAGCCCTCCTGGACTGTCAGCACCTGTACCACCACCTCCGATAAAGTCCGATTACGGACTCACCGCCCTGTAACATTCACCCACATAGCTGTACGATCATCGTGACTTTGATCTTTACGATCTTGACCATCGTATTCTTGTGACTGAATCGTATGAGTTTAAAGCCCCGGTAGAAAAATTTCATTCGATTACTTTGAAATAGTTATCCATGTGACATCGTTGTTTCGAAGTGATTGGAAAGGTCATGAGAATTGTGGAAAATAATTGTGTGTATAAAGACAAACAGAAGTATCATCATTGTATATTAGCCGATTCTAATTCTCTCGTGAACGAAGAATACTTGAAATTTTATCAAATTTTCATGCTCGGCCAAGCACGATGAGACACGAGCCACTTTTTTCGTCATTCTTTCGATTAACGAGTAGTTTGTTATACGAACACTGCCCCTTACGTATAGTCTTGAGAGGTTGATCTCGGTATTACGGTAGTGCTACTTGTTCTGAGATAAAACTCAGATATCTGAGAATAGAAGAGGAAAAACCAGTTTGGAAAACGAAGGAATGTTTCTCGTTGCGTGATGTTCGTTGACCACGAAGTTGATTCAAAATAACTATCTACGATTCTATGATTTCTTTTGTAACATCCTCGTAAGACTGGAATAACAATTTTGCCCCGACTATTATTACTTCATTCGACGTACGAAATTCATAAAATCGTCATTCGGAAAGAAGAAAAGTAATGTTCCTCCGCTTCTTTCTTACCTCTTAGATGATCTGTGATGATGAACGCCCGTATCTTATATTCGATCATCTCTTTTCAATGTAAATAAAATTCCAATTCTCTATATGTATATATTACGCGTAAAGAGAGTTTAATCTGTTCATATCGTTTGTGTGTTATTTGAATAGAAAATATTAAAAGAAAGCAAATAGAAGAGCGAGAGTGTAATATTAAAATTATCTCCATATTAATTGCTTAATATATTGAAATTCGAACAGTTTCAACCATTTGAAGAGAGAAAGGAAGAATCAATGTTTTCATTTTCAAAACATTCAAAATACTGTATATACAATAATCGAAAGTGCGATATCTATTTTTATCGAGTGGAAGGATAGAAAGACCAATAACGATGCCGATTTATTGTTATATAGGTCGTTCCAATAAATCGGTCATAGACACAGAAAAAGTAGTTGAAATCAAATGATTCATGCACAGAGTTGCTGTGACAAAATACCAAAACGTTACTAAATACAAAAGGTAGGGTTAAATATATAAATCTATGTATATGAATAATATGTGTATAAGGTAATTTCAAATTCTGTAATTATATTGGCGATAATTGACTATCGACGATAGGTAGATGAATAAAGATGAATTGAGCATTAATTTCATGAATGTGACCATTATACTCATTGACATATAATGTATATAGTCTGTACGATAAATATAAAAATACAAAAACATACGTACATAAATTCGGGACACGAGCAAACATTCTGAAATACCGTTTACGTTCATATTGATCGTTAGAAATCGACGGAATACAATCGTGAAGTAAAAATAATGAATGAGTAAATAAATGTTTGGTAATTTACAATAAACACCGTGTTTCCGCACTTGGATTTCCATACACTTTCCTCTTCCTTGTCGGTTAATGACGAATCCAAAAATCTACACGCTCATCCATCATATTTCTCGATAACTTGACTTTATCTTCAAACGCATGCAAATTACTACAGTTGGAGTCGAGGCTTTATTTTCAAGTTTCTATGCATTTATGTATATAAAAACGTGTGTATATTTATTTCATATTTGCATAACAGATCGTTTAACTTGGCGATGTTATATCAAAATTTGCATATCGGTAACTTTCGATCATTTATTTTTTCTTTTCCTCCCTGTTTTGTTTATAACTTTTTCTTATCATTCTTATAATCTCATTTCAGGTCGATACGCGTGATTATTTGATTTAATTTCAACTCAAACCAACCTTTTGAGACGTATTTTGAAAAAAAAGCGTTATCTTCGATGTGGTTGGGAGTGAATTCATATCGATACTCACGTATCCCACCAAATTTGAGAAATCCATTTTTCTTCATAAATGATATCATAGACATCCTGTGCACCTCTTGGCACCGTTTCCTGAAGAATTCTCTAGAAGTGGGATACGACGTATTAGAACGCGGGTATCGATATATACTTAGATTTTAGTTATTTTCTTCCGCCCTGAAGGGAATAAAATTGGTTCATTCTACCAAAGGGATCAAACCGCATTCTCATAATTTTGGCTTCTAAAAAAATTGTGGTTAGTAAAAAATAGTTAAATTCACTAAAACGAAATTGTGGAGGCCCTTTGTACTACTTTTTTTTGTCACAGGGATTAATACTTTCTTCCACACGGAGAAAAATACAAGTCGAGAACCTAGTAATCTTTGACAGAGAATTTCAGCATATTTCTTAAAATCTGAGAGTATTTCTTGAATTTGTGATAAAAATAAAACGGTTCACATTTTTGTGGAATTTTATTTGAAGAACTGAAATTTATCAATACTTGAATCAAATAGAAAAATTCCCAATACAAAATTTCGAAATCCCCGAGTGGAAAATTTTTCAAAATTATATATAATTTATATCGAACTATATCTGAATTATATATAAATTATATTGAATTATATAAACATTATATATAATTTCGAAAATTTTTCCACTTGGGTCTTATTATTCACTTTGTGAAATTTCATGCACGACTTGTTGTGATAAGTAAGCAAGTATTGATGAGTTTTCTTTACCTTTAATACAAACTTATTACAAATTTAAGAAATACTCTCAGATTTTGAGAAATATGCTGAAATTTTCTATCAAAGATTACCCTGTTCCCGAGTGGAAAAATTTTCGAAATTGTATAAAATTTATATCGAATTATATCTGAATTATATATAAATTATATTGAATTACATAAAAATTATATATAATTTTGAAAATTTTTCCACTTGGGTTCTCGACTTGCATTTTTCTATGTGCAGATCAGTTACACAATTCGGAAAAAAAATTCCAACAAATATGGAACATTGAAGGGGAAATTAGTTTGTATATAACGAACCTTCGTTTTGATACAATAAATCTTCTCATAAAAATATAGATCGCTTTCTCCAAATGAAGATCATCGACTATTGAGAAGTAACATACATTTCAGCTAAATTTCAGATATTTTGAAAATCAAGAACTCTCAAAGGATCTCAAAGGTATCTTACGTACCCCATCAACATTTCAGAAAGGTAATTTTCTCTTCAAGACAAACATCAAATTTCCAATATGTGTTTCATAAATTACGTTTCGTGAATTGAGAAAATTCCTTTACTAATGGGAAGTGACGGGAGAACAAAAACAGAGGAGTAATAATCGATGTTGGTATGTTGAGAAAGATGATTCGTCGAATGTTATTTCCAAAGAAATGCTAACCTTGTATGGAATTATCTCGGAGTCTACGCAAATTCATAATATTTGTTAACGCCCATGCATACGTGATACGATTCACGCATGCGCTTGCTTTGAGATGCGTACATGTTCCTGACACGATTTCATCCAACTTGAGAAAATCTCTCTTCTTGGTAAGAGCTTGTAAAAAGGGTGGCAACACACGATATGCGAGGGGTTCTATTCATCCGGTCGTACGTGTCTGCCTCCGCCCATAGAGCGCGAGAACTCCGCCAAAGAAATGAGATGAGCTCTTCCATATCCAGTTCTTATTTAATCAAGTTACTCAAACAATAGACGACATCTTGAGCATTCTATGTATTCGATTCACGGGATGTTAAATCTAAATACAAAACTCAAAAAAGAGCAAATCAATAAAGCCTTTAAAGAATGTGAGAATTGTTGTTTCTCGCATTCCATCAAGTACGACAGAAATTTTTAACAAATATCGTATATGAGAGAATTCATTGTAACTCAAAAAGCACTGATCAGGAAGTATTGTTAATTGTCTATTTTGGATCGAAACCAATTTCAACCTCAATAAATATTCCCTAGTGGAAGTGATTAAATTTCATCGATGTAAATCGTGAACCCACTCGGAACCCGTGAAGTCCACATAACAATCGGTGTAAAATTTCATCGATGCGAACAGCAAGTAAAACTCACCAACTCATTTCAAGATGCAGTCAGAACTAGCCTCTTGCAATTGAGATTGAGCGGAAACAAAGAAGTATCGATACAATTGAAAAACTGAATTGATGATGAAAATTTGCTCATGAGGTGAATAAATGAATCACATGGATTCTGGGTCCGTTAAAATGTATAAATTTGTGAAAGAAATTCCCAATACAAGGCAACTAAATATTCATCAATTAGTTAAGCAATCACGCAATTTTAGTCAGCATTTATTACTGATTCACATGAATGAAGTATAAAAAGACCCCAGCCAACGAGCAGAAAAAAATCATACGATGAGAAATTTTTGAAAAAATTACATGTCAATTTTCGAGAAGTTGAATCTTCATAGAATTATACAATATAATCTTCAATACAATTTAAACCTTTAGAATTCGAATACCTATAAAAAGAATAACATAATGAGTAATAATAATTCTCAAAACATTATCCATTATTTCCAAAGTTATTTCAATATTTGAAACAATGTTTTTTTTGTTGCACGCATTCAACAATACGATATTTGTGTTTATCGCAACGAAAAAAATGATCTATGGGTTGGTGATTTCATTCATATCCGTTCCGCAATTGTACGATCTACATACTTGTATGGGTGTGAAAATATTAAATGGATGGTCGTTAACAAACGGCTCGTTGAAGAGACTGAACAGGGCTAAATCCAAAGTCATACAATTACAATTTTGCCTAGACTCTTTTCTCTCATCGTACGATATATTTAGTTTCGTCGATTGTCGAGGACTTATATGGGAATATAATAGGGAATTTTAGAAAATTTCTTTGAAATATTACATATTAAAAATCATCTATTATTTTTTAGGAAAAAATATATTTCATTCAACTGATTATTCCTATCAATGCAATACAATTATTCCAAAAATTATTGCCTTATATGGAAAAGTATAAACAGCGTTTATATATTCCTTGAAATTCACTCTCTAAAATCTTTGGAGTGAGATTTCACTCTTTAGCCAGCCAGAAGTGAGCCTGTCGAAATTTCGAGTGAAATTTCCACTGTTTTAGAGTGATATTCTAAGGTTTGAGGTTAGAAATTCACAACCACTTCGACGCTAGAGTGAATTTTTCACTGTAAAACAGTGAGAGGTCACTCGAAACGAGTGAAAATTCCACTCGAAGCGGACAGGCTCACTTCTGACACTTAGTGGAGTGAAACGTGCGATTTTTCACTCTTTCAGATTTAGAGAGCAAAATCAATTTTCACCTTATCTGAAACGAAAATTCAAGCAAAATTCATTCTTAGTCGTCATAACGAGGGTTCATTTGGATCATGATTGTGCTATATGAATCCGTTTGAAACGGAATTTTCTAAAATTATGTCACATAGGAAGATTCTTTATTCGCCATCAGGCGTTCTTACTATACCATTACTCTCTTTCAGTGGACCGCTACCGACAATAGTTGACACCGCAAAGATTCGCTCGCAAGTCAACCATTTCGCAGCCCGGCTCGAGAAAAGGAATAGCAAAATCGAAAAATTTTATGAAAGAATTACCCGAACGCCATGGACTCCACATCAAAAGTAGGATAAGAGACAAGAAATGATTTTGTTTATGGTGTGAGTAACCTTAGAGTAGTGAGAAAACCTGAGATACGATTTCGGAAAACTCTGGCTGATAGTCTGGTCTCGAACTTACGAAGATATTGGATTAATTTGGGAGATATCTGGTGAAAGTCTTTTTACAAAACATGAGACTTGGGGCTCTCCCGGACTTTGCAACAACATTTATTTATGCCAGATCTTTTCCAAATCAATTCAATATCTCCTCAAGCTTGATGCCAAACTTTCACTCAGATTTTTTCCGAGATTGTTGTCTCATACCAATTGTTTCTACGCGAGTACGATAGTAATTTCACGAGATATGGGTTGAAAGGTATTGCTGAAGTTTGGATCGTTTATTGAAACGAAGTAATAATCGAATAACGAAATACTCAGATTCAAACTCAGCTAAAGACCCAAAATCTGTAACACATTCTTTCAACGATGGTTTCAATTTCAAGGAGTCAGGTTGAGGAGATAAATAGCGATGATTCGTCACATTTTGTGAATTCGTTTTTATAAACGATTCAAACTTCTACAACAAAATCAAGTCCCTCGCAAGGGCCTGGTAAGGCCTTGTAATAGCCTAGAGATTGGCTAGAGTGATTTCTACTAGGGAAGTATTTTAAGAAGCGTTGCTATACAGACCTCTGGTTCAAACTGAAAACAAAACCCTGCAAAACTGATGCTCAGTACCTGATTTTCAGAAATTTTTAGAACGTATTTGCGAGTATCTTCTCTCAGATTATGTAGGTCTTAATATCATTATATCGCTATATATACCTAATAGAGTCTGTATAAGTATTGTACAGTACTGTATTGTAATTCTGCACAACTCATATAGAAACTTTATTAAATTATACATAAATTCAAAATAATTTTGAAAATTTCTTGATTCGGATAATCAAACTTCGAAAGAAATCTGTCCAGATAAAAATGGTCTAGTCATTGACGGGTTTAGCGTTACAAAACTCGTCAATGACTAGAGCATTTCTACTAGGGTGGCTGTCCCCAAGAATATATATTCTTGTTTTGAGAAAATCTCTTCTTCCCAATTCCAAGAAAATATGTGGTTACTGTGAGAAAATTTTGTTCCCGTCATACCGTACTGGTAATGCAGATTGACAGAATCAATCCTTTTCTACCAAAATTATACAGAATTTATATATATATATTATGTATCTTCAAGAATCGGCAGCACTATACCGTACAATTAACCGCATTGGTATCGTTATGTTCATGAACATTTTGAAAATTTCAATGCTCTAGTCAAAGTTTATTCCACAGTACTACTCTCACCTTGGAGAGATGGAGACTTGAATCAAATCAAATGGGAGGTTTGAGGCACGGGAATTTTTTCCTGCAACAGGATCATAGACCGCCATACCAATTAAGGATCAAATCTGAGAAAATATTTTTTTCGTTTGAAGAAAGGCATCCTCAATCAAAAAAATACCGAATTGGCCTCAATCGAGTCAATGTTTTCTTGGTTTGAAAATTTGTTTCTTCCAGTGTATATACTGACAAAAAAACAATCCTGTTGAAACATTCGTGATCACAATAACTTGAAATCTGGTTCGGTTCATCGAGGAATGTGATTGTAACGTCCAAGAAAAAATAGTTGGAGCCAAAGTTAACCACATATTCCCTCGTAGAAATTCTGAACGGGAAAATACCAGGGCCTGATTTCTTATCAGATTTCGTTACGGTTTTCCCTATTTCGCTCGATTTTATGGCAATCTCATCCGTACCCAGTTGTATCCCTGCGTTACAACCCTATTCGAATCCTATTAGGGGAATCAGATGAGTCTCTTGTAAGTGCCCCATTTTCCTCATTCACGGTTCCCGGATTCCAACCTGATCAGAACCTTATAAAAGATAGGGAATGCCTGATGAAATTTCTACTAGGGCTATGGCTATCACGACAAGACAAAAAAATTGTTACCTCTGACCTGAAAAACGTAATCAATTTTGGCTTCAACTATTTTGTCTGGATGTTACAATCATATTTCCTAATGAATAGCACCAGATTTCAAGTTATTGCAACCACGCATCACAATCAACCAGGTTCCAACCAGGTCGTTTTTCTTTTAGCGTATGATGGAAAACTATATGTATTCATTATATATTTTGTATTGTATATAATCTGCACGAATACCATAGCAAAGTTCAACTTTCGTTTCATCAGATTGTACTCTAAATACAAACTTCCTATGTGAAATTTTGCGTCACAAAAATCGAGAATAGTACACCAAACACAAAAGTACAATGAGAAAATTCAAGACAGTCATTTGAAGTTGAAAATAATATCTCTGAAATGAAGCTCTGATTTATTCATCTGGGACACTTTGAAGGAGTTTGAAAATCTTACACATATCCAGCACATTTTTTCAGTTAAAATTTTTTTGAATTTCTCTGAAAAACTTTTCTGAAATCATTGGAACTCTCTGAGAAACTCTGAACACCCCTGACATGTTCTGAAAAACTGCGATGAAAATCTCTGAAAATTTAAATTATTTTCAATGAAATTTCTTCTTCAGAGTTGCTTCAACTTGAATTATGAATAAACTTGAAAACTCATATTTATTGCTTGAAAATTGAAAATTCAAGAAGTAAATAGGTATGAGGTGTGAACGATCTCCATTAGATGTAATTGGAGAGGGAATTAACGAGTCACGACTCCATTTATCAAGGAACGTAATTACAAAGCGTCTTCCTTGCAGCTTTCTCTTCATCGACCCCTCTATATAACCACTACCACCACCGTTGAATCTATCTAACCCTCGTCGTCGCGTTCGGCACTCGTCTCGTACGATGTCGTCGTCGACGTCGTCGTCTGACTGACATCCCCCAAAGACAGTTTCGCATCTGAGGTACACATTGGGCTGTAACTAAAGATAACGGTACACCGTCTTTTTCTGTCTCCCTTTCTCTTCTAACGTTGTCAAGGAAGTTGCCAGTACCAAAATTAGATTTAAATCCATGGGTAGACGGCAACGCGAGACGTCTTGCCGAATGTGCGATTTCAACGCCATTAATCGAAAGTTGAGCGATATACGTTGACGTACCGAACACATATCAAATATATTTCAGATCAACGTGGAATTCCAATTTGATATGAGTCTAGAATGTTGTTCGATTCATCTTGAAATATCGTGAAAATCAAATGAAAGTTCAATTTTGCCTTACTCGTTATCTTTGAATGAATTGATACATTGGATATGGAATGATCTCCAGTGTCAAATATGGATAATGCTAGTAGAGCTATCGGAAAACTCTTTAAAGTAATTGCATCGCTCTAGCTCTTTTGTAAACAATGGGACAGAACAAGACTACATTCTGAACTTTCGTAAGGATTCATATCTACTGATATAAAGAGTGCTCTTTATGAATACTTCATGCATTCTGTATGCGTACTCCTATGATCAACTATTGGGAACTCCTACACTGAGAGAAATTTCTATAGTCACTGTAACTAAACAATTATCTCAACTAAACATTCCTAATGAGAGCTACTAAAAATTTGGTTGATTCAACCGAGAAAGTATAGTTGACTCATCACTTAACGTGATACCAGCACTATAATTTTTACGGGACAAACTAACAAAAATGCACGCAATAATTCAAAATATCCCTCTGTACAGCAATTCTTCAGCGGTTCAAGAAATGCTGTACAGAGAGATATTTTGAATTAATGTACGTATTTTTATGTAGTTCGTCCCGAAAAAATTTTTAAAAGCCCCGCCGCTGGTATCCCCTTGATTGCCCAGATAGAAAAATGTCTCAATAATGCCATCATAATGGTGGTACATGCACGCCAAGAAATGTTTGCATCATGGTACCAAGGTGTTTCCGCACAAAGCATTGTTATTGGTAGCAAAACGAGGTGATGGTACCATCATGAAAACATAATGTTTACATTTTATGCATCATTGCAATCTGAGCGAAGTTTATGATAGTATGTTTACGGCACATTATGTTACAAAATATTTAGAGCATGGTTTTCTATCTGGGTGTCCAAACTATATTTTCTTGGTTAAATTAATCAAATTTCCAGTAGCTTTTACCAAGAATATTTGGTTGAGGTGTTTCAGTTACAGTAGCCTCACAAATTTCTCTCAGTGTACATCGAGTGTGTTCATCAAGAATTCTTCAAAAATTCCTTTGACACTCTATGCGTTCTTTTAGAATACCATACGAATTTTTAAAAATGAATTCCATAGATGTTCTTTACTGTGAATTCTCTGCGCATTCAAAAGGGACTTTTGTGCTGTCTGGGAACCGCACAGAAGATATTTTAAACAAAATGACGTGTTCAAACACCCCGATCAGAATTTTTGTGAAATTCTTTTGGAACACTTCCAAGACATCTTGAAGATCTCGATAAGATGTCTTATACGACACTATAAGATATCTTTCGAAATGTTTCAGAGTTTTTTTAATACATCTTCTAGATGTCTCGAATATGTCTCCAATAAAATATCCTAAAGATATTTAAATTTTGTGCATAAAACATTTCATGGATTTCTTTGAAAGATCTCTTAGACTGAGAGAAAAGAAGTCGAAATTGTTAATCAAAACCGCCACACGGGAAGAAGAAAATGGAAAAATTTACCGTATAGGATGCCAACGCGTCGCTTCAAGCCTCTAAATGGAAATTTTTACAAAATGTATTATCAAATAATTCACATCATAAGAGTAAAATCTATTTTTGCCTTATAATGTGAATTATTCGACAATATATTTTGTAAAAATTTCGATTTCAAGACTCGAAACGACGCGTTGTCATCCTACATGATAAATTTCTCCATTTTATTTTTTCCGTGTATGGAATCTAATACATTTTTACAAATTCTTAAGAGAATATATGAGATTCTGCAACGACGTTGTCCATCGATATGATTTTTTCAATAGAAAATTTTATAATGCAATACGTCAATATAATCGTTCCAATTCCGAGAATTTTGGGATGTATAAATGACAAGATAGATTAGAATTCAAGGTGGACATAAGGCGCTCCAGCCGAATCTTGTATTTTGACACCCCCGCATTGAATTAGCCAAACGAATTTCTTTGAGCTGGTAGTGTTTTACATGTTCCCTAATACGTATGCCAGACTAATTCATTCCATGTCCAAGTGGGTGGTCTTGATAGACTTCATTAAAGCAATCTAAGCCCGGTAGATCATGTATTTTTATCAACTGTCACCGGCGCTGTGACTCATTAGAATTTACCTCCGGTTGGCAAATCAATACCTATATAGTATCAAACCTAGTATCACAAACACCATAGATCGAATGAATGTATATGACATAATATGATATGATGGATAATAACAAGCGAATGATTTTATTGTGAATACATTATATCTATATTATGTTTTTGTTTTTTTTTTTAACAAAAGTTCGGACTCGTTTCAGCAAATGGATGATTTTAAGGTACCATAGGAGAACGAAAAAGGAAACTATTATAAATTATAATTACGAAATATTTCAATATATCGGAGTAGGTGGTCCTTGTGGATTTCGTTAAGACAATCTATACGTAGTCGAACGTGTATTTTTATCAAACTGCCACCATTGGTCTCATTTGGTGGGACAGAACTTACCTCTGGGTGGCAGTTTAAAGGCATCAATGTTACAGCAGCTCTCTTCACAACACACATGAACATCCTTATACCATCTAGAACGAACCACAAACTGCACCATTACAAAGAGCCCTGTCGACGGTACCTGTCACTAGTCTGTGCTGTCAGTCTGCATGAAGAGAAATAAAAAAAATATACATATACATATGTGTGTATATATATATATATGAGGTAAGAAAAGAGATGGGCATGAAGAGTGACTAGAGGGAAAAAGAGAAAAGAAAAAAATAGAAAAAGAGAGAAAGCCAAGGTGGCTGGGCGGCGCAAAGGTTTGGCTCGCAAGCCGCCACGTTCATTAATCTTGATCGGATCAGTCGAGATAGCGGCGAGCTGTTTCGGAAACCCTCTCCTTCTACAACCACCATCACCACCCCTTCTCATCAAGTCCCCTAGCTAGTACTCTTGGCTCCTTCTCTTTACTCTGCTTTCTTATTCTTTTTTCCCTCCTCACTTTACCTTGCTCTGTTTTTTTCCCAACTTTCCTTTGAAAATCCATCCCACCACCATCATCTTTTCTCATCGTGCGCAACTGAAATCGAACAAACTTTGTGATAAAGAATTTTCATTCCAACAATCCTAAGATTTTTTTTCTTCGATGGAAGACACAAAATTGATAGATATTTTAATGAGTTCCAACCAATTACGTACTCTTTAGTGCACGTAACGTATTATAGTTCTATTAAATTCCCTCATGAAGACGTTTGTTGAGATGCTGGTCCCGTATATCCCTACATGTCAAGATCAAATACTCATTATTCTCATCTCGTATAAAAATGAGTGCGAGATTGGATTTGGGATGATTAACGTACAGAGATCAGTCTTTCCTACAAATTGTCATAAATTTCTTGGATTTTTCTTCTGAGAAGGGAATCTTGCAAATCAAAAAACGTTTTCAAGGGCGAACGACCGGCGTTCCAATTCCAATTGGAACGATTTCTTTCGAAGCTCGACTATCTCCCTTGTGCCGTCAGATATCCATGGACCGACTATAGGTTGCTCTTCTGATAATTCATTAAAATTCTTCTTGCTTCTCGTGAAAACGTGATGGATCTTGTTTTCAATTTAGTAGAGCCCCCGACTGTGTTTCGCATCAAACTACTTGGCCAAACGAGAGCTCAAGGAATAACAATGAGAGGGACGTTCTTTCAGCTTCGATTGCACGAGTAGAAAAAAAAGTTTGGACGATAATATAACCCGTATTCCCAGTATTCCCGTATGATGTAATATTTTTCCCTTTGCTTCATTGAATTTAATCCACCAATTCGCCCCATTGATTGAAAATAGATGTAACATGAATGTTTTCTATATCTATGATAGCTCCGAATATATCTGCTCGCGAAAATTGTTATGAAGACAACTCATGCATTCTCTTAGAAATTGTTCAGGATTCTTTAAATACGTAGAAAAATAACCAATAGAGGCATTTGAACCGACTCAACTCAAGGGAGAATCATCAACTCCCTCTGTGAAGGTGAGACTTTGGTCTTTGGCCAAAGAAAGAGGAACTTATCTTTTCGTTCGATGGAATTCTTACGCCTCCAGTTTTGGAGAGAATCAAACATTTTTGAAAGAAATATAATATTATATACTTTTCTGAGTGCCAAATAGATTCACCCTGAATTCCAAAAATATTCTGATCATCCATTTCAGGAAGTAATATTCTCAGAATAACGGTGAGAGTCTCAATCGCGGGATATTATTTTATTTCCAGTTTTGAATTCTTCAAGTTAGTAGCTGTCTAATTTTTGAATTTAACTTCCAATTGAAACCCAAACCAGGAATTTTCCAGTTGTCCTACGTTATAACCTCAAACTATTCATCACTCTGAATTATATGTTCGCTAATAGATTTATATAAAGCTCCTCCGATTACCATATTTTCCCGTTGAAACGTGACTTCATAGAAAAACCAGTTGACCACTGGGTTAAGGTGCTTAATCCGTCTCTGATACGTCCCCTTCAACTTGTGGAATTAGACATTAATACCCTTCATGTAATTAATCCTATAATCCTGTTGATTTGTCCAATGTTTCGAAGACAGGGTGAGATATAAATCAGTCGTATCTTGCTCCGTCAAATTGACCTACTTTTATTTGATTCTACACGCGTTGGTTTTCCAATAAACAGAGATATGTACAAGTACATGATAGAGAAAAAATAAGTTGTCACTTATGCCTACAAAAGTTGACGGAGTAAAGAGAATGATCATTTAATGCGCATGAAGATTGACGTTCATTCACGGGTGATTACGAATTTTCTCAAATACATTAGCCACGTAATGCCTTTAACCTTCGTTCTTCTCATTCCTTCCATACGATTGTCAAATCGCTCTATGAATTGAAAAGAACACAGTAAAATGTCTTGCGAAGCGCAAGGAATCGCCATTTCAAGGTTGTTTTCGCAGCTGTATCTTTTTCTTTCGTCTCCCGTTCAGTTTGGTTATCTGTTTTTTACTCTTCCGTGCGTCTTCTTTTCTCGATTCGGAAGTGACAAGCTGTTTGCGAAAGTTTAATTCACAGTCACAAATCGCGTTATCCATGGTGTATAATGGATAGCTGATAAATAAAACATGAATCAATTGACCAATGAATAGCCACTTATATGGGAACGAGAGAACAAGGATTATTCTAACACATATTTTTGTTCATTGTCGTGAGAAATACTGAGCAAAGCAAAAAGGGAGGATAAAGGGAATGAAAAAATTACAGATTTTTCTTTCTCAAATTATCCATTTTTCGATACGCTGCTGGTCCTTGACCGACTTTTTTGGTATAATTGATGACACGACGTTCTTGCGTAGGAAATCTACGTGTGTTCCACCGAAAGAACGAAAGAAGAATGATTTCGGTGTACATGTGTGTTTCTCATGAGCCTTTTTGGAAGCAGACTGGCTTTACTTGTTTAAGGATCTCGAATTGTTCGATACAATTAAGAAACCGCCGGGTCCGCCCTAAAAACTATTTCGTCTGACGTACCCGACATCTTATGGTATTCACAGCCTCTCTCGGATTGGACGGACGGAAAAGGGTCTCCTTCGGAACTCTGCATTGGCAAAGACCTACCAAAAGCTTTACCAAACCGCCCTGCTGTTTTCGTCCTTCCGTGGCTTTGGTTTCATGGCTGCCGCGCTCTCCACATATATTCGAGGAACAGAAATTTCATCTATCCATCGCCGTTCTTTAAAATTTTCAGAAAAAACGTATTACACCATATCATTCGGAATAATTCTGTTCCCAAAACATGTATTGTAAAGTGATTGTACAAACCTAAATACGTTCGTTCCAATGGGATTTTGAAGAATCCACGAGAATGTGTGATTGGCGTTCTTCAACTCGTTATTTGAATAATGAACGATCCTCAAACGAGGTCTGATGGATGCTTAAAACAAACCCTTAATTGAATTCGCACTTAGTCACTCTACTTCGGTTAAAAAATAGCAAGTCATTCGCCACTGATTTCTTTCCCTCCTCTACATACCTTCTTAGTTCAACCAATTTATTCCAACATCATACTGCCGATTAAAATATACTATCCACAATAGATTGTGAAGCCTTGTTATCAAACTTAAAATCTCCTCATTTCTTTTTCCTTTTTCTCCAAAAATACAGCGGTTGGAAATGAATCGAAGATTATAAGAAACTTCATGCCAAATGTACTTTTCAATCATCTTCAGATTTCTTCGAATCTGATTTTATCAGTTGATACGATTTTATAGGGATTCTGTAAGACCTTCACGGAAAAAATAATGTGGTTGATATTTGGATGGGTAAAAATCAACTGTGGCAACAAAAGTTACTGCTATAGAAGCTAAAATCTAAGCACTTGCAGTACTTTTTTTCGCTATCCAAATATTAAATACACAAAATAGCTACCACAGCTAATTCCTAGCTGGCATAGGAAATTATTTGTTTTCTTGTTTCTGTACAGTAGCAGTTCGGCGAAAACTCTCGAAATTCTTCTGATTGTCCTGTGAGGAAAATTTGTTGATTCCACACGCCAAATTTGGGATCACTCAACACATATTTGTACGTAGTGAATTCTCTTTTAAGAACCCGAATAAGAATGAAAAGCGACCAATTCGAGCCACATTTTCGAGCAATTTACAGTGATTTAGGCACAGACAGGGCTTCAGATCCCTGGTGGAAAAATTTTGTTGAATTTCATTCACTTTTGGCACATTTGATTCTCATCGAAAGTTAGCAGAATTCCACCTGATTTCAGCAAAATTACGCTGAAATTCAATAATTTTTGATGAAATTTGTTGACTCCCATTGAACTCCGTTGAAGTTTGAGGACTTTTATTAAATTTTATTGGAACATTCTACCATCCTGAACCAAAAAGTCATCTTTCCACTCTCTAAATTCTTTGGAGTGAATATTCACTCTTCAAAGAGTCAAAATACTGCAACTCTAGAACGGAGTGGGAGCTCAACTCTTGAAGAGTGAAATTTCACTCTTTAAGAATCAATATTCACTCTTTTTCCTAAGAGTGAGTTTTTCACTCCAAACACCAGAGTTGATTTCCACTCTTATAGAGTGAACATTCACTCTTTAAGAGTGAAATTTTTCACTCTTTCGGAGTTGCAGTATTTTCACTCCAAGGAATTTAGAGAGCATATTTTGAACTTCCAAGATGTTGAGCTTTCGAACGTCGTTATGATTTTTAAAAATTATTCTCAATAATTCAGAGATTTTCTGCATTCATATACATGTATGGAGCTCATTTGAATGTAGATATGTAAGAACAAAAATTTCTATCTGTTTGGAGATATGGCCTCCTGACTTAGGACGGCAGTATTCCTGCGTCAAATGTGAACAAAAAAATTCCACAAAATTTCTCCGCCAGAGATGGCTACATTTTCAATCGAAAAAATGTCTATCCGGGAATTTAAATCAAATATGGCATGGAAATCATTTCAAGATTATACTGTGTTTGAATTTCGATGAAAGTGTCCAAAATCCAATATACAAAATTTTTTGTGTCAATTGCTTACAAAGTGTTGCATTAAAATCGATACAAATATTTTTTACGGAGTATCCAACTGAGTGGAATATTTTCAACTTTCTCGGAAGGCTTGTGTTGATACATCATTCTCTGAAGGTACTTTTCCAGATTTAGTCCAGTCACACGATTAATGTTATCAATAACATGTTGGGACATCAATCTAATTCATATTTATGTTGCCAATGAAAAATCGAGCCTCCTTTTTCCGTGTATAAGTCTTAAAAGATATCAGTTTCTCGCGACATATAATACTCTATATCAAACAAAATCTCTATTCTGGGTGAAAAAAAAACGATTCGTTCCCATCAAACATGCAGAACTCCGATTCAAATTTAATCGGTCCTAATCGGAACCGATTAATATTCGTCAAATTTCGCGGAGAAAAATGAGGTGAAATCCCCAGCTTGTTGAGTAAATATATAGACGGTTTAGAATAAAATTCAAACTACCGCAGTTTTAGTAGATTTTATAGCAAGGAATGTAAGATATAAATCAGCTATGATATCTCACATGATAGCGTTGGTATATGTCATACTCACCGTTGCAAACTGAACTGAAATTTTGGTAACTTGAATTGTAATATTTCAAAGTGTCCATATATTCACTAAACTAATATGGATGTTACAACTTTTTTTCTCAGTGTTGAATCGGAATTCTGCAACGTTAATCGAAATGAATGGTTTCCTTCAATTAGGGCACGCAACAAAATATTGCATAAGATGTCCTTTAGATATTTCATAGATATTTTTTGAAGCCATGTTTGGAAGATATCCAATGGATATGTAAAGCCGTCTCATTTCTTCACATGTTTTAAACTTTGTGTTTGTTGGTATTGTCGAGCTTTAAAACTCGACTAGATTTCCTTACCAGTGATTTATACGAAACAACCATTAAGAACCCCGTAATTAATTGAGTAACCCGCCCAAGCAAGAAGGATGTATGAATAAATTGCATGAGTTTTCTTTATCAAAAACATGTGATCGCATGTTGGAGATTAAGAAAAATACCCTGTATCAATCCAATGCCTGTGATAATGATACCCAGTGAAATAATGTATCTTTACAATGAGTAATATACAATTTTGGCTCAAGATAAATATTGATCTAAAATTTATTTAATGTGTATGAAAATATTACCTGACGATGAAAAAATTCCAAAAATTTCTTCTCCAATTGCGCAATCGACCGGTGGACACTCTGGTACGAAAATTTAAGTGAAGAGTTGTTCAGAGGTATTCAAAGATTATTTAGAGAAATTATTGATGACAAGACATGTCCAATAAGCATGAGTTGTGCGAAGTTTGAAAAAATTCTGATAAATTTTCAGAGATTTTCACAGAAATTTTTCCATAAAAAGCTATATATTTGGAGCGTAGAAAAATGTTTGGTTCCTAGATGATGCGAAGAAGAAGAAAAAGAAGAAGGAGGAGAAAATATATATATACACACATTCTTCAGGAGGTTTTAGGGCGAGTCTGACACATCGGATGGAACACAAGTTTGGCGTCCCGGCGTCGCCAGGGAGGCGTCGCTATTTTCCACGTTCGGGGAAGCGTTCTACTCTTCTATGGCGTATTTTCTACCCCTTGCGACTTCTTTTCTCCCTTCTTTCCACCATCGCTTACGATTCTTTTCTCATTTTCTTCGGTTGAAATTCGTCGACAATGTACGTAGTAAATTTCACCGAACATTTCGCTTGACGCCAACAGCACCGCAAGTTTGATTTCCGCAGGGAACGATGTGAATCGTGAACGTACATGTAAATGGCATTATACATCAAAATGTATTGATTAAAAATTCTGAATTATATTTTGATTGTGAATTAATTCTTCTCGTTTCTCATGTTCATCAATGATTATTGAGTGAGCTGAATCTTTCATTCACGTGCTCTCTGAATTCCTTGGAGTGAAAAATTCACTCCTAAACAGTGAAAATACTGCGAGTCCAGAAAGAGTGAGATTCCACTTTTTTATAAGAGGGACATTCTCACTCCAAGAGAGTGAAAATTCAATGTTGTTGAACTTGCAGTATTATCACTCCAAGAAATTCAGGGTGTAAATAATATTTTTATCATATTCAAAACCATATTACGATCGGTATCGATGAGGGATTGTGATTAATTATACTTGACACTCGAAGAACGATGTAATTCATACGTACACATTCCGTTCGAAATCGAGATTTGAAATATGGCATATTTCATCGGTGACATGACGAAAGGTAACAAGTTTGGTCAATTCACAGATTTTGAAAAAACTGAAACGTCACAAGTCATAGACTTGTTACGTTTCATCGCTGCTGTTATTTTTTAGCGTTTCTTCTCATTTTCCCTCCTTAACTGTTACTGTTTACCTTTTTCTTTTTCGTTTTCTATCAAAGGAAACAATAAGATTTGTTCTCAAAAATTTTTCATAAACATTCAAACTTTTATAAGCAGCCCATTTTCGCTTTTTCTTGAGTTTATCTTTTCTCAAGTCTCATAAACTTGTCACTTTTTGTCATGAGAAAAATCTGAAGACAGAGCAGACATGTTACCTTCCATCATGTAACCGACGATTTACAGATTAATCAGACCCCGACAAGATAGATTATTCTAGCAATAATGGCAGGATAAAGAATTCTTGTGATATGGATCGATCGGAAACAAACACGCCCTAATCTACTTCTCACGAAACATTGACTTATAATATAAAACCTGCGATTGTGACTATCTTGAAGTTGACATATGTCATAGGCATGCTACAAGAAAATAACACACATTATTCTTATAAAATAGCTAATGAATTAAAAAATACCGCATACCGAATTCCCTGTGCCCATCCCTACACTCGAAGAATGGTCCCCACACTGTAAGAAATTTCTGCATTAATTTTAAAATTTTTGTTGAAAGGGTTTTTCAAGGACGTGCATGAATTCAGTTCCGTACACATTTTACTTTAAATTTAATGTCAAAACTATAACATAATCTATAGTTGTTTCATGTTTGGGTACATTAAATGTAATGTTGAATATGTATGGATCTACAATCATGTACGGGATTGAACAAAAACTTCCGAATATTTCCGACAGTGTACAGTTACTTCCTTCTGAATTTTCAAAAAAATTTCGCTTGATTTTGAGAAATTTTCATGACTTTTCAAAATACGTTCCGAAACTATGTTGAAGTTTCTTGAAAGTTGGTGAATTTTATATAAAAATTTAGAAGAAAGTGACGGTAAAAAATTGCGGGCGGATTCTCTGAATTTTCAAAAGGAATATCAGAAGGAACAGACTTTCATCAAACATCTCTCATTTTCGCAAGCTCGATGCCCAATTTTCAGCCAGATTTTTCCGAGATCGCTGTCATACCACATTGAAAACACGGTTTGTTCCAGCGGAACAAAATTTTGTTTCAAAAGAACACGAAGACACTTTTTGGTTGGCTGGAAGAAAATTTGTTCAGGGCAAATCAAGTTTATTTAACTGTAAGAAACTGTTGATTATTAGGAACCAAATTGTGCCCATCCCAAACCAATTTTATTCCAGCCATTAGAAACATTTCTTTGGAACAAACGTTTTCTCAGGGCAGTTTTGTCTCCGCGGAACGATGCAACCAACTGTAATTGTTCAATTGTTTACAATTTAATCGTAGGGAACGTTATCTCAGCATAACTGTTATGATCATATGTCATTGTCGCGTTATTCGAAATGAATTATCGTTCGTCACAGTCACCACCGCATTGAAAATGCCCTACAGAATCGGAGATGAAATTTTCAGCCGCATTCTGTCCAGTTTTTATCCAACTCCAGACATAACCGTACGAGCTTTTGAACGGAATCCGACAGGTTTTATCGGATTTTGGGTGGCGTATACATCGACCCAGCACTGATACACAAACCACACAACTCCAGATAGGATTGATCAAATTCAGGTCAGAATTCACTGTTGTTATATAAATTGGAAGATTCTACTTAACTTTCGTACTTTAGAAGAGAAGTCGAATTTCTTTGTATGTATACAGATGAGATGAGGTGAGATGAGAGTTCATCTTCCCAAAATCGAATGGGGATCGCTTGAGGGTGATAATGGTACAAGGTCGACTCGAATGAACAGTGGTAAATTGCTTCGATGGACCTTCATCATGACTGCCACACGGAGAATAGGATCGATGGATGGGTGATCGAACGTACCCTCCGAGTATACGAATTTCAATGTTGATGGGAAAGACGAAAAGACCTGTCAACGAGACGTGTAAAATATCACAAGTCAAAGATTATTCCCTGTCTGGAAAATCGTCAAAACTTATTCAAGTTATTTTTTATTTTTCCACATTAGTCCCGTGAATCGGTATTCATCAGATTGAATTCTGAATTGAAGGAGTAAGTAGAATATGATTCGAATCAACGAAATCAAAGTCATCGAATTCACAACAGCCGCTGATTTTGTTATGAATTCAAATAAATTTCCGTTTAGTCGAATAATCTTGTTTCAGTCAGGTTTACGTGATAAGATTTGTGGAAATTTCTAAATGTAAAAGAAATTATCATATTATTGAATGGAATACCATTCCTTGTCATCCAGTCTCGAAACCTCAGCTTCGATGTAGGTCCCATAAGGAACGAATGTCTCAGTAATATTTTCAGAATATTCTGCAACATTCTGGCGACATTTTAATATTGTGAGAATTTCCTGGAGATATTACTGAGACATTTGATGCGCTGAGAGCAGAAGTGACATTCAAAATGTGGTCAAGCATTGAACGTCAAAAGTTCCAAGCAAAAGCGATACACCTATAATTCAGAACACAAGAGGACCCACAGAAATCTCCGGGCAAAAAAGAAACACTGAAAAGCTTGAAGAAGAACGAACCAGCGCATAAGTACAGAATTGTGCGTTGGTTTGTTTTTGCTTGAGCTTTTCAGTGTTTCATTTTGGCCCGGAGATTTCTGTGGTTGCTCTTTTGTTCCGAATTGTAGGTGTATCGCTTCTGCTCAGAACTTTTGACGTTCCATTCTCGCTCTTGAAAGTTCCTGCCCTGTTTTTGCTTGACAACAATTTAAGTGTCACTTTTATGATCTGTGGGGTCTTCGCATGTCTTCGATGTATGTATACATCCAATGATTCAGTTCACAAGATGAAAACTCATCTTATGCATTTTACAAGAAGTTCTAAACTAAACCAATCAGCGTGATATTGAACAACATGTAAACAATTCATCCTCGCACAGTACAAAATGTCTCAGCTATGTTTCGGAATATTGCTACAATATTACAAAATTTCTCGATAATAAAACATTCTTAAGACATTTTGTGCTATGTGGGGAGTAATTGTTCCGTCGATTTTTGACGCAAGTCCCGTGGAAAGCTTAAATTGGCCAAGTTGAAATTTGATTATCACATCTATCCGCGTGATGTGAATACGCGAGCATGAACATCCAAGCAGCACTCGAGGATTGTATATGTACTATATGAATTGTATGCACAATACATGTATAACATTCAGATGCTCCTATGACATCAACGCATGATACTTGAACTTTTTCAATTCTTCGCCTAAAAGTAGCATTTTTTTTGGAAAAATACTAATTTTACTTCTATATCATAATACGTTCCTTAACCAGAAGATAGTTTCAGAGAAGATTTTTTATTCACACAAATTTTATTTCAAATATCATCATTTCACATTAGATTATGTTACCTCGTATATATATTTTTGGTGATGTTTAAAAACATGCATGAAATTATACAAATTTCAAAGGATTATTGCGTTGAGTTATATTTAAAGTTTGTGCATTGAAAGTCATTAGTCATTGTTTGTATTCGATAGCTGCGATAACAGTATTCATAGTATTAGTTGAAATAATTTTTTTTACGAAGCAAAAGCAGCAATAGCAACGCTACCGACTCGCAGTGGTAGTTGCTGAAAGAGCAGAGCAAGATTGAGGGAGACTGCGTGGACGAGGGGAACGTCAGGAGGGAATGAAGGGTGATGGACTGAGGTGGAGCGGGTAGGAAAGAAGAGAGTGGCACGGTGCATGGCTCTCCGTGGGATCATTAATCACGTTCTCGTGTCACGGCTAGCACCGCACCGCCAGGGGTACCTTACTAAGGGTATACCTCGTAGCATGGTGTGAGGCTACCAAGGGGAGGACCCAGGATGCTCCCGCTCTTCTGATCATGTTGCTGTTGCTGTTGCTGCTGATGCCGAAGACCAAGAGGAGAACTAAATCCAAGAAGGACAGAGAGAGGAAGAAAGAGACAGAAGGTGATGGGACGTAACATCAGCGACACACCGGGACAAGCTGATTACCATTATCATCGTGGTAGCGGGTTTGACAAGAACCGAGCAAAGATCTCGCCCGACAACGAAAAAGAGTACCTGATTCTCACATTCTTACTTGAATGAAAAAAATGCATCATGCATATTTTCAATCTATGAACATTTCACATTCTGATGATCGAACAATATTACTCATTCGAGAAATGTACAAAGATATCTCTGAAAATTTTGAAATACAAGACGTTGTTTCTTCAGGAATCTTGGAATTCAAAATGTTCGTTGATCCTTCTGTATCTTTACTCCCATGTTTCTTATACGGTGTGACCCAAATTATATCTTGGGATAGTCCATAAATTACGTGAGATATTTTACTATCTGGCTCTGTTACTTTCAGTTCTTCCGGACTTGATGAGAAAGAGAAACAAACATGAAATTGTCTCACGTAATTTATGCAAGAGTCCTTGAGGATAGATTATATTTTTAAGGCATATTCAGCAGCCAGAATGCAACCAACTCCTCTATTCGGCAACATTTTTTTCTAGGTTTACTTTTTAAGATATAAGCATTGTTAGATTTTTTTTACATCAAATCCAAATCACTCAAAAATACCGTGCGATACGTACTCTCATGGTATTGTCGATTTTCGACCATCTACGAAAAGGAGTTATGGCCACTATCTAGTAGTTGAGACGAATCCCATTATGTTGGTCAATGATATATTGTGGAATTCCACGTGAACTTTATGATTTTATCAAAAGTTTTAATTTCACACAATGTCATTGTGTAAAGTTACAATATTCTGTGAAATTCCACAATATATCATTGGCCCGCATATTACCGATCATATACATATTGTGTAATTTTGCATACAATTTTTTCACACTATAGCGTCCTCATTTGGTTAGATTAAATGGAATAATAACGTCAACTTTAAGAAGAAATATCTTCATCAACATGTTATTTTCCTTCCTAATCCAGCTGAAACTCGCAGGAGATAATTATAGAATCATCACTGAAGCATGTGCCACATATGGGATAAGATTCACCTCATCATAATCAATTCAAATAAGATAATTTGAAAATGAGATCAACGCGGTGGGAAAAATGACCTCTTTTGGCCATATCGTTCCCTTTCCCCATAGAGTTCCCCTGGTGCCAGAGTATATAGAACACATTGCTTTTGAGTGATTCAGATCTGAAAAACGATGTATAGAAATGCTCAAAATTATCTCAAAAATCAAGCTTCAAATCACATTTTTTCAAACAAGGCATCATTGCATTTTGGTTGCAGAATGATCAATCCTGAAACACTCTGTATAACCACGTATGATAGATGGGATATAACATTGTGTCAGTAATGATGCTGTAAAAGAAAAATTCAAAAGTTTCAAATCATTCAATAATATATTCGAAATCTCTGGAGAATCATTGCGTGCCAAACTATTTGAAGAAACAAAATGTTTTAGATATCGAAAAGAGTTCTTTGAGTGCTTTTGAAGGAATTCTCTTGATAACTCAAGAATTTTGCCGTCCGGGTAAGTACTGTACAGCGCATCAAAGGATATTTTACACCCCTTCCAAATCCTATATTCTACCGTTTGGATAGCATCAAAACATCAACGGTCGAGGTATTGTTTCATTTTCAACCCTTTACCTGAAACCCTCTCACAAGAAAGTCATAAATATGTCTCTCTCTCGAGAATCTAAGGGATTTGATTTGCACGTGCAGGTACTTTGCAAATTACCGTGTCGAGACAGAACCTATGTAAGGGGAAGCCCTCAATGACTGATAAAAATTCAGTTAACAAGGAATCCATCACAGGTATATATTCATAGGTTTCATTTCTCAAAACTGTACATCTTATCTCAATTGGTTTGTTTTCTCTTTATAATGCAACATGTTTAAATTTATTTGTGAAGATTCATAACCCGCCAAAAAATCGATCACTATCAATTCAGTCAATTGAATAGTCGCCAAAAATGAGAATGTATCGAATTAGGATGTTCCAAAATAACCTTATCAATATTTTATTCTGCTAAGGATACCTATGAGAACACAAATATAAATAGCCGTGTCTAATTTAATTTATGAATTGTCTCCTCGCGAACATGAAAAAAGCACAAAACTGTGTAATTATTACAATATCTATTATGAATGGACTGAAGTGTGTATGGAAAAGGGTTGCCAAGCAAAAGGATGAGAAAAGGTGTGCGTGATTCCAGCCTACCTCCTAATTACTCGGAGATAAATATCACTCGGGGCTCGTAGAATGGTGCGCTCCTGCAGTGTTATGTCTAAAAGAAAGAGGTCGTCAGTCAAACGTGTCAGCCCCGTTGGATGTTATCGGACAGCGTAATAATCTTTCTTATTAAACTTTCTCGACCGTAGATGGTTGAAATATGTGTATATACATATACAACAATTCTATCGACTTCTAACTATTTCTCTTTAATATTCCTTTTGCAAGTATTCTAAACGCGATAAAAGAGGAACAATATCTGCGAAGGAATGAGAAAAATTCTGAGAACAATAAAGATCTCATACACACATTTAATACTCTCAACTTGAGGCAATTTGTTGCTTTCAATGAAGGAGAACTTCCTCTACAATCAACTCTGAATTAATCACAATTGAAAGAATGACCAATTGTCCAGTCTACAATCAGGAAAGTCGAATCTACTCTACCGTTCTATCTTATGACCCTGTTGTAATTATCTTTTCACGAGGAGAACATTGAACAAAAACAAAGAGAAGAAAATTTCATTATATTTGGGAAAATGCACAGCCTGCTCAAGATAATTATTGACCAGATTAGTTATATTATCGAATAGAAAATATAAAGTGAATGCGTTCTCACGCGTATACGTAAAATGCAATATGTACATTCACGTACAAAGACCCTGCCACAAGCCTAGCACGTAAGATATTGTTCTCCTACTAAAATTAATAGTGGGAGTAAGCTCCGGCACATAACATTAATCCTCGCGGTATTAGTGACACGTTGAAGAGCTGAACCCAGAACCTAAAGAGAAGGGGGTTGGGGTACAACGAAGAAAGAGAGATAATAGTAAAGAAGGATGGAATGTACCACGAGGTCGTGCCAGAAGAGTTTCCGGATTACCTTTGAAATCGTACTTTGCTCTATAAGGAACGAGATGAAGAATCAAAAAAGAGATGAGAAAACAGGAAGAGGACAATAATCGAAGATTATTTGATTGTTCGACTCTTCTTCGTTCGCTCTTTTTCATAATGTACGTAAAACAAGGAAAAAAGAAGGAGACCTCTCATGTCTCACTCCGAAATCTTCGAATAAATGGTGATCGAGGATTACTCCAAGTGCTGACAACCTATAATGGTGGATTTGCCTTTAACCCAGTGACACGTCATTGGAATACGATATTTCTTCATCCGTCGTCGTGACATCGCGATCGAGATTATTACCGACAGCGGAATGTAATTACTTTGAAATTGGTGATGAATTCTAAAATAACGAGACAGTAATATTGTTACTTTGATTCGAAATCAATTCTATCATAGGCTTCTTTCTTCGAAACACAAATGTTACTATATACTATTTATCGAAAAATGATAAAATGCAAGTTTCAACGATAACCCTTTCATACTTTCTCGCTAGCGATGGTGAATACTAGAAAAATTATAGGTCCGCACAGTACCAAGAGAACATCAGAGACTACGACAGCTGATGAGAACACAGCTCGAGGGACGATCAATAACATAATACCACATCAGCCCCTGGGTACCACCATGCTCTATCACACCATCAAACATTCTGCCTTCGAACAGCCAGGACTACCCCACCACCTACGCCAGTTTTTCATCAACACCACGTGCTGCTTTTATGGAAGACCACGGATGTTCAATTGTTGAAGGTTTAATATGAAAATTATCAATTTTACATCCAAAGTATCGATCATGAGTACTTTATTTCAATTGCTCTTCATAATGTCGGACCATTTTGTTTCCTGAGGTTTCATTTATGAAGAAAATCATAAAAATATAAATACTTTTGTAAATACCAATTTCATGTACAAGTGCTGGGAAGATGACGGTTCATTTCAACATAAGAGGAATGAGAATTTAGTAAGAAAAACTAGTTCTGAACTTGAAATCGACAATAATCTTCGCGTTGGATATGAAATCGTTGGAATTTAAATATGAATTTTTATTAGAATTCTACGCAAGAACAAGGTTTTATAAGAGTCCAGGGATGAAAATAAGGTTTCTATTGAATTCTATTTCCTCACGCGTGTCATCGAGATTAGCAAAATGCACGCGGAGGCATTCATATTAAAAACTGAACAAAAAAATTACAGTACCTATGTGATAAACTCGATTATGATAAGCAAACCGATAACTCTTAATTTTCTGCTAATTCTTATAAATTCTTATTTTTAATTTCAAAATATGCAGAAGTTTACTTACAGATTGTTGAAAGAGTTTGGAGGCACAATTTTTCCTATAAACCAATTCGAAATCTGAAACAGCGTTCGTTAGGCAACAAATACATCAAATGAATGAAACGTGCGATAAAATCGGTTAAATATTTCGCAGTAACCGGCCTATTTATGTATCAATTGTATTCTTAACATTTCACAGAATAAAATGTGATTTCAAATAAAGTAGTTTCTTAGTAAAAATGAATTATATATGGCCCATATATGTCACATACGTGATCATATAAATGTAACGCATATATGAACTTGTGTATCCCAGATATGAGCTACGTTTGGGCCTTATGTAGAGTACTGTTGTCTCATATGAAAGCAATACTTATATTCGCCTCATATGTGGATTTTGTATGGTTCTAATTATGAACCGTGTATGGCTCATTTTCGCTGGAATTAACGATAAATATGAAAGAATATGAAGAATATTTTTTAATGAAAATTCCCGATGAAGTAGAGTTCTGCTAATCCACATTTCTCAACGATAACGCCATCTGTTGAATTTTTTATAGAACTGAAAATGTTTCGAAAATTAATAATATGACTAATACACTGGTGATTGAATTGATACAATGGAATTCAATCGGAGGAGGAGAAAAATAGGCCGAAAAATTATTGTGTACTCATTCAAATACTATTTTTAGTTATAACATACGTATTGCATATACATTGTATCTGTTATATTCATAGAAAAATGTTTTTCATCCAATTTTCTAAATAAAAAATATAAATAGGTGAGTGACAAATTAATACTCTTAACTGATATTAAAGAATACTATAATAGTAGATTTTTCAATCGAATTATATAATTCTTCCATAGGTAAAAATATTGTCGATAAACTCTGTATTTACTTCCAAACTTATCTAGAGAGTATGTTTTACCATACTTACAACAAGAAGAAGTTCGTGGTACTCTCGTAGTTGAGATTCGTTCCGCCAGGTTCTCTAGTGTACAGGATTTAAGGGGATACCAGCACCGTGACATTAGCCAAATTTATTCTGACAGTTTAGTCAAAAATGAAGCAAAAAAATCAAAATATCGCTCTATACAGACCAACTTTATCGACTCAAGAAAGTCTGTGTAGAGCGATATTTGGAATTTATTGCTTCATTTTCGAATAAAATGTCAGGATAAATTTGGCTAATGTCCCGGCTCTGGTGTCACCTTAACTTGATAAACGCCATCTCAAATGCGGATGGGTAAATATTCACCGTATAAATATATTTTGATATACAATATATATATATATAGTCCCATCCATATCTCATTACCCAGAAAACAAAGTGGTTCAATGATTGTACAATCATGGACACTTTGAAGTCGTTCACGATTTTACAATTAACTATATGATAAGTTAACACATTATTGACCAATGATGCATGCATTGAAGACTACTGCAACTGTTGTGCATCAATGATTGTACGATAATTGATAGTATTCACGCATTAGCCATTCTGATAGTACAACCATTGGTCAATTGTTCATGCATCATTATGTCCATCAAATTGAGCGATCGTGGACTCGTTCGTTTTGTTTTCTGGGTAGAATCAAATACACTATATATTTTTTGTATAGAAAAGTATTGATACTGTCAAACATCGCTCACCCCTAATTTTAAATACATAATTTTAGTAGATACTCGACCGTTCATTAGTTTTGCGTTTTGATGATTATTCAATAGATTTTATCATCAACTGTACAAGTAGGTGAAGCCAGATTTCCATATTCCAAAACAAATTCGATAATTTGATCATTCGATTGAAAGAATTGAAGTTATGAGGACGTGCATGAGTTCTTTCCCCGAACATTGCATTTGATGCTGGAATCCGTAATTTATCAGTTGTTAACCTCGTATTTGATCTCAATGCATTAAGTATGATCCCAGACAGCACAACGTGAGATTGTGACAATTGTACAATATTTATAGGGTAAACCGGGTACGATTGGAACACAGGACGGTTGGAACAGAACAAATATCTCGCCAATTTTTGATAATGGGGAAAAAGATCCAGGGAGGAATGAAGGGAAACCGAAGTCCCATCACGAATCTCAGTGTCGCATCATTCACCACACGTTGCATAATTCACTTATTACGAAAACAATTAGCGGAATATTTGTGGCGTTCCAACCGTCCTGTGTTCCAACCGTACCCGGTCTCCCCTAAAATATAGGGGAGATTTTTTGAATGTTCAGAACATGTCCAAGAAACACATTTTGCAGTTGAAAATATTATAATTCCATCTGAAGAAAATCTAGATTAATTCTGTCCGCGGTGATCTCTACAGTATTAGTTCTGTATTGTATTAATACCCGAGTGGCAGAACTTTCAAAATTAGAATTTATATACAAAATTTCGAACACGATATTCGGCAGTGTCGGTGTTTTTTAAAAAAATTGGTATCAAATTTCGATCGATCGCTTACCAAATTGAATAGAATGATTTTTCTCATAGAATACAGATAATGCCCATCATTAGATGAAGATTTAATTGTAAAATGAACAGTTCTTGATGATTTTTTTATCGGTTGAATATTCATAATTGAACTAGGCGTACGGAACTTGAAAATCTCTATCTTCAAGGTGATATCAGCGACCCCTGAAGATACAACCATAACCATTTGTTAGAATGGAAGACTAGAAAAACTACTCTGACAAATTATTCAAAAATCAATCAATAGAATCCAAATATCGCTCTGTACAGATCTTTTTCGATCAATGAAGATGCAAAAAATTTGGCTCGTGTTGCATCGTGAGGGGTTGGTGGTATCCCTTTAAAGAAACAAAATTAACTTGAATGTTTCGGAACAAAACGCATTGTATTATCATGTGCAAAATGTATTTGATGCTCAAAAAATAAGTAATCTTAGCTGATGGACAAGATGGACAGTTTTTTTTAGTAACCAGTTAATTTCTGCCCATTAAATCACTTGAGCACTTCCCTCCGATAATAGGATGTAAGAAAGATAAATGTTCCCTAATTGCAAATCAGTTTGATCGCCAAAAATACACATTTTTCTGGAATTTTCAAGTTTTCCACAAAAACTTGATTCGTGAATAACGATAAAAACTTCGATAAGAAAATGGATCGCAGACAAAAGAAACTTTTTCGGAAAAACGTACATCAATAGTATATAGTAGACTTACCTACTGTCGGTGGAATTGAACTTCCGATATTTGTATGTTTACTGGAAAATCTCAGTATTTTCCTGGAAGTCATTAAGATGATACCAACGATCTTTGATGATACAACACGATTCCATTGGTTAGGGAAAGACAGAACTATACGTGGAAAACAGAGGTGTATTCCAGTACATTTGCAGAAACATTCAGTACGTTCACTGGAATTTCACTGCGGGGATTGGAATTTCTTAAAACAAAGTTCGTAAAATTTCGGTCAATATACTGGAAAATAAATGTACCGAAATTTTCCAGTACCAAGATGCAGTAAATTTCCAGTTTCTTGACAATATATGTCAGGTGAAATGTGGAAGATTAATTGCATAACATTGACATTTGCTTAAGGAGGAGATTAGTTGGATAGAACAAAAGGAAGAGAATTTCTTCAGATGGAAAGATGTGAGAAGTGATGCGTGGGCAATTGAAACTCAATGTGAGAAAAATGTAATATTATTTTTTATTCCAATTTACAAGAAAACTGTAGATACAATGTAAAGTAGGTCTTTACACATTTTGTCAATATATATTGTGCACATGTTTATATAATGTGTTAAGAGACATGAAATTGGTTGATTCTGTCAAAGGGACCCAACTAAATTTTCATAATTTTGAGTACTGAAAAAATTGCTGTGGTTACCAAGAAGGAGTAATGGTAACTAAAAAAATCGTTGGATTTACTGAAAATATTGTTGAGTCCCTTTGTACTCTTTGGTGGTACCAGCGATCAATACTTTATATTAATGTGTAAATTTGCGATTGAAATATATCAATCTTTCAAATGCCAAACTATTAATTCGACGAGCAGAAGTGTTTTTCTTCTCCTTCTTCTTCTCCTTCCCACATTGGAAATAATGTAGAGAATCTAGAATCGATGGAGAAAGAATTTTCAAACTTTCTCATGTTTTAACTGTTTCGAATCCCCAAACCTCTCATTCGAGCATGAGAAAATCTCCTTCCCTCCGAATGGTATCCTGGCAAATTTCTCATTGCAGTATTTAAAATCTTGATGCTCTTGAAATTTGTAAAAAATGAATATATCGATTGCAGCAAATGTGCCATGTACGTATATGGCCATTAATAAAAAAAACATTCTCAGGAAGTGAATAAGTTTTGTTGCAACGAAAATTTTTGTGCAAATCATACATCTATAAATGCGGATGTGGTATCGTATTGAATCGAAAGAGGAGAAATAAAATTGAAAAAATATATAATTGAGACAAGTTATAGAATGTTGTAATTCGAAGGAGAAAAAACACTAGATATGTACAGTATTAAAGGATAAAAAGAGGATGAGTCAAGAAAAATCGAATTCTTTTCCCTCTCAAATGAATGAGGAAGCGGATGATGTAATACAAATTTACAACAAATATTTTGCATTGAAAATATCAAAACACATGAATTCAGTTGAATAATGTGCGAAAAGCAGGAAACAACCCGAGTGGAAAATTTGTCAAAATTATATATAATTTATATCGAATTATATTCGAATTATATATAAATTATATTGAATTATATAAACATTATATATAATTTCGAAAATTTTTCCACTTGGGAGTCTTCACGAAGATTATATTCGTAAATTAAATACAATTAGGCGCTGAAAATTTTCATTCTATGTTAATTACGACGATGTGGAATTTATTTCTAATATCCGACCACGAAGTCCTTATTCGAATAGGCTCGGCAACATTTCCATTGAACGACATAAAGGAAGAATTTTCCAGGGGAAAGTATGACTTCCTTAGAAAAGTCCATGAAAAACTAATATTTTTTATTCAAAAATGTTCGATTTTAACAAATATTTTGTTGGATATATATGAAGTTAGATTTGAATCTTCCGAAGTTTTCTTCTAAGGGGAAATGGTTAGGTTGTCCAACTTGCTATGCCTTTTGTGCATCGACTATTAATAATTCGCAAGTCCTTTGTGTTCATGGTTATCACATCAAACATGTAAAAAACATAAAGTGTCAAATGAAAATGTCTTGCTTTTGACAATGTTGATAATAGAATATACATCAGTGCGAAACCGCAGGAAGAAAAATAATGTAGTAAAATAGCATTATTTTGTCAAATGTCCTCACAATTGCCTGACGGTCCCACAGGCTTTCTTACCGAATGTAGTGAAAATTATTGCAGTTGTAATATTCTATTTCACATTTGAGGAGTACTTCTCAAGAGATGAGACTTAATAGTATCGATTTACTAGAAAATGTTGTTCATTTTTATTGTATTATTTTTCTCCGCGTGATGATCAAATTTTAGAAGTCTCTGTACCCGTGAAAAATTTCATCTTATAAATTACGAGGTTGAAATCATAGCATAGGACCATACTTGGAAGAGCAAGAATCGTCAAACACTAGGGACAGGTATTGCTGTTAGAACCTTCTTTTGCAGGAGTCGAGATCATAATATTCGACGTGATTTAACCAAAAAACAGCACAATGCACAATGTTTGGGCCACTACGAATGTTGATTAACAGAAAGTTATGTTAATATTACAGTTCATGAATTGGTTCCGTCAATTTACAATTAGCTCAGCATTCGTAAAAGCCTGGCACAAATTATAGTGCATCTTTGTCCCAATATAGATGTGATAAAACATATTACCAAATGTCTTATTAAGTAATAACAATAGCTGACTCCATCTTGACTGTGAGCGATGAGTCCAGACCCAAGTTTGTGTTCACGCTTTTGCCGATATTGACTCTACGTTGGAAGAGAAGACTGGCGACGCCCGGAATGATGTTATCGTTCCACAATTACGCCATCCTAGTGTCCGAAGATGATTCTTCCTTGGGGTAAGTTCCACTCCCCTAGGACTAATACTAATTTTTTATTTGGATCTTTTTTTACAAAGTGATACTGAAATTGATGTGCCGAGACTGTGTCACTTTACGTTTGCCTTACCCTTGTGCTCACGATTACTGAATCAATTGATGTACAGAGCTACCTCTCAAACTTGAAGTCTGTTTTTCTCTATTCGCAAATACAAGGACGTGTTGCGTCATGTGAGTTATGGTACGCAAGACCGAAATTCATATTATAAATGCTAAATTATTTTATACGAATATTTGAATATTTATAAACTTATTCGCGCATTTCACCCCCCCCCCTTTCCCTCCCCCAAAAATCCAGATTTATTTTTTAATAGAAACGATTGTTACAATTTGATTCTTATTCCTGAAAATGAATAATTATCGATTAATTATGATATGTTAGCAAATCAGGCACAGTCAATTCAACTGATTGACAGACAAACAGTAAAAAACACTTGTTAATGAGATATATAATAAATAATATTTTGCATGTTCAACACTCAAAGGGCTATATTCACGGTGAAGTAAAATAAATCAACTCATACAATGTGATATTATCAAAATTGAATTAACATGCCCTGTTCTTTGAATATCATAGAATTTGAGGTAATATTTTTCTAAAATTGTATTTGGTAAACACTTTATAATTTCTTAATTTATTGTGTATTGTTCAACCAAACTAGTGGAAAAAATCAGCATAAATTGCAATCTAGAGTTGCGTGGCATGTCATCCGTAAGATACCTGTAGAGACGAGCTTCTGACATTTACAAATCTACAAAAGCCCGGATCTACAGGGTAGATCACGAATGTGCCTATCATTTGCAACTGCTTTTTCCTTCGCGTCTCCAATCTGTAACAAAGATCAAATAAACATTTAATGATTGGTATGATGTAAAATGAATATCAAATATAATTTTATTAATCGTAATAACTGAATGCGTGATAAAATTCATGCATTCATTCATACTTATACATCTGGATCCATACACGGAGAGAAATTTTAAAGAAGATATCAGTTTTTAAGGAAGATTATAAAAGTCTCAGTAAACATTACACAAGTCATGGGGCATTTGACTGCCTTTGTCGTGTACTCCACTCCAATCAGTGCTTTGCTTATTGATTTTCCACAGTTTACAAATTATTGATCGAAGAGTATTGATTCTTGTATCAACAACAAATGAATGATTTCACCTTATATCGTCCCGCAACGGAAAAATAATGTTCTAAAAATCAGAATTCACTCGATAACATGAGTCTAGGATATACTCAAATATGCTCTCAATAATTATCTATCCTGAATTCGAATTTATCGAGTGATTTATGGAAAAAAGTCGGCGAAAAATCTTACGAACTTCTTCTGATGTTTGTGTATCCTTAAAAAGGGACCCCAGCGGGATAACACTATCCAAATATTTGCGCCCAAATAGTACATGTCCTAACCTCGCTAGAAATTATTTGTGGCATTTCCTAGCTTTTTTCAGAGCCTAATCAGGAACTCATGAGACTTAACGAAGCCTCATTGCCGTCATCGGGTCCTAATAAGACCTAAGACCTGGTCAATTTCTAAATCGACACAAAAGTGTTAAACTTACGTGGAAAATCTGTCAATTTCATAATTTTCAATATGAATTTTGAGTGGAACATTTCACTTCCATGTTTGAGGCGAAATGTATTACCGTTCGCAGAAAGATATTTTGATTATATTACTTTAATTCTGAAAAAATTGGGCGCAAATCCGCTAGTGGCACTCTCCAGGTATCCTTTTCAATAGACCCCAATAAATATTTCATATCTACGGATATCTTCCAGATGAGTTCAAGATGCCTCGCACAGCACTTTTAGATATCTCTTAAATGTTTGAAACTTTTCGTTAGTCTAAAAAATATCTCAGAAATGTCTTCAAAAATATCTTCGAAGATGTTTTGTGTTTTTGAACGAAAGAATTGCCTCAAGTTACCTTAAACTTTGCTTCAATAACAGTGTTCCTACAAAAACTCTTCGAAATGAGCTGATATGTCTTCATCGATTTCCAGAATTCTTTTGAAACATGAAAACAATATTGAAAAATTTTCATTATAATGTGCGTGGCAATTGAAATTATCGAATGCATCAGAATGTTTGACATTTCCTTTTTCATAGACGCTCGACCGATAACGCAATATTCTTCCTCGCATGATATAACTCCTGTGAGGTAACATTTATTTATAACGTACATGTCTATATAAAGCTATGTGGGATTAGAAGCTCAGGTCTTGAGTGAGACGACGTACGTGAGGTAAGAGAACTACCGCCGAAACCGGACGTGACCCGGCATGTACATCCGGAATACGGTTGAAGGAAGTCGTGAATTATAATATTTTGTACCTGACGTGATTGAATCTCAAGAAATCGATAGATCATTTCGAATTCTAGTTGATCGTTCGGTGCACTTCAATTTCCATGAGTACTTTGTAATATTTTTTTTTGTAAGAGGAAACAATTTTACAAAATGCTGTATTGAGAGATGATTTTATCAAATTTGTAAAGGAATCGTATACATAATTTTATATAAACTCTTTACGAATTCTATATAATAGGTTTTCAATAACGGACTTCCTAAAAATTTTATAAAATTTATACCGTGATTTTGAACATACTTCTTTATTTAATCTCACACTCACAAAAAAGTCCTCTTCCGACAGGGAAAAATCAATGTTCTTTATTCAAGTAAAATTTCCTGGTCTTGAACAAATTTTACTTGAATCAATGAAATTCCGTCCCGTCGGCGAAACGAAATTATCCTTTTAACTTGTCAGAAAAAAACATTCCTGTGGGTGTAGTTCTGATATATAGATAAAGAATCTTATCGGATATCTTTCGGACGAATTTTAGACAGGAATTGGTCTCACTTTTGGAATTATCCAAAAGTGTTGCGCGATAGATCTGAAACCTGTCTATAAGATGTCATGAGGCATGAATTACTGATTGAGTTATTAAATATTTATGATGAGTACTACGGTGCAATCTTCCAACAAGACCACTCCCTCTTTTCCGCAAGGCAGAAACCGTTCAAATGAGGCAAAGGGTATATTTGTTCTCATGTAACTCTTTTCCCAAAACATACACAAGAGCGATATAAGAAATTGCTGATAGAGGGCCATCGTTTAAAGTATCCTCTTTGAGTAAATAACTTGAAATCCCAAATTGTGTAAACATAAGGTGGAATAGATCAAGATTTCACCATTATCTCTGTCATTTCCAAACAATCATAATGTTGAAAGAAATGTATCTAATCAGAAAAAAAACATTCTCATTGATCAATTTAATATCAAGGCGTAATTCCTGGTTTAATAATGGTTGGGACACTTATACGTGTACCAGTTACGTATAACTAAACTGGTTGACAGGAAATCCTACTGTTCCGAATTCAGAGAGCAAGTTTGGTGATACGCATTCTGACCAATAGATTTAAAGTTAGACCCATGTTGAATATTGTACAAGAATGATAACCAAAAGTGAGGGCGCATTTAATTATATAAATGTCCACCTATACATTCCCAGCGTGTATGACTATCGAAGCACCTTCGGGACGATCTTCGTCCAAGATAAGCACGATGGTATCCATATTGGATCAATGTTAGCCCAATATTTATACACGTTCGAGTAGATACGCAAAAATTCTGAAAAGCTTCGTGGACCGGTAGACCAGCCCAAAACTTACTGAATTTGATAAGTATTTTCTACTTTAAGAGGATGCACGCGTTACCATCCGAGCACGTTGGTAAGAAAAACATACGCGTATACGATAGAAAGAGAGGTCCCGGTCAAACCCCGGGACCTTTCTTTCTTTCTTTATGTTCACACGAGGATATATAACAACAATGTGATATTCGTCGGATCGTTTTTTGCCAATCATTCGAAAATTAAGGAATATTATCAAAATATTACTCTGTAGATACCATTTTGAAACAACTACAATGAACCGTATGAAACCACATGTTCGTGATATCGCCTCATCTCTTCATAACTTGTAAAAAATGATTAGTATTTCCTGGGGGGGATACTGAGGTCAAGACGCCGACCATTTGTATTGGACAGTTCATTGAAAAAATATTGAAACAATTCATGTACACTAATATTTTAGAGATATTTGCTATGGCTCCGGAATATCTAGAAAGTAGGATCCCCTTAAGAGAATGAGTACCTGACATAGAAATATATACACCTGAGAATAACAATGGGAAAGTTACTAATACATTATGTGACTCTCCTTCGCCAAGGTTCACAAACATGTGTGTCACAGAAGACTCAACATGGAAATTGAAATTTTGAATCTGAGTTGAATATTAATTGTTCTGGAACAGCGACGCTGAAGAGCGAAAGATGTAGAATAAAACTTGGGAAATATTCCAAAATGATTTGAAAGTAAATTCATATATGATTCTGCTCCCAAAAATAACCAACGGCACTTGAGGAGCTTTTGGAGCAAACTTTTGAAATTTAACGGTTTTATGGATTTTATAAGTACCATCATGATAAAATTAATGAAATTCTAGCTACAGAATGTCAAAATGTTTGCTTATCATAATCACTGAGAAGAAGCATTATGTATCCTAATAGAAAATTGGATCAAAATACACAGAAGTTTGACGGATTGTTTGTAGCATTATTTCTCCCACACCTGAGTTCTTTGACATAAAAGAGTATTATGTCGATATAATTTGTTCTTTGCTGAATAAAGCGATATTCAGAATCTTACACTATACAACGATAAGAATAAATTCACATTGATTTTCATTAAAAAAATAATTCATATTATTCATTCATAAATTATTGATTGTTCATAATTCTACAATGGAAATGGCATTATTTTTTTATTGATAATTTATATGCGCATGCATCAAAGTTATCTGAAATAATTCTGATTGCTGATTTGAAAAAAAAATAATTCCTATAATTGAATTTTTGAAACTTGTGAATGTTGGGAGAATATCAGAAAGAAAATTGTACGAGAAATTGAGATGGATAATCATCGAAGCCATAAAATATAAAAAACGAGACAAAAGAAACGTGACTGGAAAAAGATAATGAAAAGTACCAGTATCCGTGAATATGCGCACACGTGATTACGCATGTTTTTACATACCTGCACAAGATATGTTGCATGCTCACGCATTTGACAGTATAAAACACTGGAAAAGTATCAATCGATACGTATCATCATTATTAAATGTTAAATTCATCGTTCGTCATCCCTTCCAGTGTTTTTTATTACAGCACGCACGAGTTCATACATATTTAATATAAAAATTAATTATTCAGACATTCAACTAACACACTTGAACATTCCAATGAAATCCATGATCTGGAAAAAATATAAAGCTTCGAATTAAATAAAATCGTGTATTCTCTTGAGAGCACACACATAACACACTCGGACATATATGACCACAAGTTTTCATACATACATGCATACGATTACGTGTTTCGCTACAAACCTTAGATTTTTCTACGAATTTAGTCACAATTTTTCATAGAGTTTCTCACTTGGTCAAAAAGTTTTTTCTTGGAATGATATTCCGATGGTTGTTGGTTTTATTATTTGAATAAGAAGCACTCTTAGGTCAACACAAAATTCATATTAAGAAGATGTGACAAAATGATAATGTATTTAATTTGTTTAAAATTTGCCGTATCCGGAGAAACGACGTCAATGATGATGAGAACGAAAACGTTGACAATGGCATTCCGCGACGAGCGAACGAATCCACGAGTTGCGGGGCGTCTCTCTACGGCTGCCCGGGTGAGCCAGGGGTTTCCACCGGATTCTGCGATGATTGGACCGCGCGCACCCTCCGCACTAACACATTTGTGCGTGCGACATTCGTGTGTACGATGTACAAGGGGATGATGTGAATCCAGGGCCGTACATGCTCTTTTGATTGGAGGTAATGAATTTTCAAACTCCATTGATTTTACGATGTTTTATCGTTTTTCGACCCAAGTTATTATGAATATAGAACGAGGCTTTTCAATAATTTCAAAATCAGAAAACATAACTCGAAGGATATGATGGGATTTACTATTTATACGTAAAATAATGCATCGGGCATTATTTGTTGTCGCTTCATTGTCTCTCCATTCATACTCGATGGTTGAAAAATTGATTAAATTTTTTCAAAGACCTCTTATCTGAATTTTCAGGAGAAATAATTTACGTGCGAATGACCATCGCCGTAGCTCCGTATTCTCCGTGAGATACATTCCTGGGCCGCTTATGGAAAGAACAACTTTGTAGATCGGTGAACATTTACAATTTCAAAACAAATTTCCTTTGAAATGTGATGCAACTCCTGCATCGTTTATCATATATTCTGGAACTATTTGATAGAAAAAGCGACGTGAGAAGAAAAAATGCAAAAATGATTCTGTCAATTATATAAGGTGGATAAGAATTACGCATGAGTTCTATAAAATATTTGTTTTAATAACTCTTTCACTTTTAAAACTTGTTTCATGTGAGGTTTGATGTTGCTTCAACTCCGGATCCAGAAGAAGTTCAAAACTTCATAACTAACCATTTCAATCAATTTTCCAACTTGAGATACAACCAATTTAGTCTGATTTTCCATAGTATACATATTTCACAGTTACTTTAAACACTTCGATGAGCAACAACCGTGAAGTGTAAAGTGCGCACACCACGCATTTCTTTGTATTCGAAGGAAAAGAAAAAAGAGAAAGCATTGTTGACGTGCGTAGAAAACTCAAGTTCGTGCTCAGTCAGAGGTCCAAGGAAAATTCAATACGGGTTCATCGAAAAGTGATTGTGTTTCAATTTCAACAATTTTTTCAATAAAAATGTAAAAGATATATGTCATGAAAATTCATTTACCAAAATTTCCAATCCAATTTTAAATAAAACCACGAATCGAAAAGTTGTTACGTTCTTATATTTCTTGAAAATATAATATTCGTTACCAGAAACAGGTGATATTTACATTATGGATATACTTCTGGGAAATATGTGGCAAATTTTAATCGATATTTTATAAAAATTTATAGGAACTGCATATTTTTACTGTAGGGAGGTATCCATACTCGACAAATTATTATCCTCATTCGTTTACTAGATTTGAACAGGGTATGGATATAATACATTTGTCACATTTTACTTGGGCAAGATTTTGAATGAAAATTCTAACTTTGAATAGGATATTTTTCCAATATGGTAATTGATCCCAACAAAATTGAAAAATCTTTTTCTTGGACCAACAAAAAAATAGATTATCAGTAATCGAATACAACATTGAATCTCTTCAAGAAAACGAGAAAATGAAAAAAAAGATCATAGGAAAATAACTACGTATAAACATGGGAAAATTTCAAATTCCAAGAGTTTAGTGCTATTTCACTGTAAAAGAATCTGGAAATTCACTGCATCTTGGTACTGGAAAATTTCAGTAAATTCATTTTCTCAGTACATTTACTGAAATTTTCTAATTTCTGCAGTAAAATTCCAGTGAATGTGCTGGGATATTCTTGGAAATGTCCTGGAATTTTCAGTCTAATGTACTGGTTAATGATTTCAAATGAAATGCTGAAATCATCCAGTAAAAAAATTGTCAACAGTGCAGCTTTTACAAGTATATTTACAATGGAATTGAGTAATGGAATGTACATCCACTTAAAGCGAAAAAAAATTATCCAAAATGTGAATAACAACACATGATTTTTAATAACATTGAAATATTTTATCATCATGACACTTAGGAAAAACCACAAGAAAACTGTTGTTGTTCTAACTGAAGCGTTTTATTAATGACATTTCAACAAAAATTCTTGATTAAAACCAGTTTTGTTGCCACAATGAGACATTTTTTTCAGGGTATTCACTACTTTTCATCAGGAACCTCATCAAGATACCACTGTAGCACAAGATATTCTGTAAATATTCTGATAATATGCAAAAAAGGAACGCATCTAGAATATTCTGCGAAACTGTGAAGAATACATAAAAAATATCCGTAGAACTTGCCAATGAGTCCAAAAAGTTCTGTATAGCATCTATCGAAAGCCTTTAGAATATCCTCTGGTATAGTCTATGGACGTTCATTCTCGAGTGGAAAGATTCGGAAATTTGTATATAATTTATATAAAATTCCACATAAATTATATATAATTTTGAGAATTTTTCCGCTCAGTATATTGATAGAATATTCACAGAATGTGCTAGTGCTACGTGGATACCTGGGAGTTACGGAAGAAGAAATTTTACATTGAATGTATCAACGATCCTATTAAACGATATATCAAAGACACAAATCATGAAGGACAGCTCGTTGATGTAACAAATTAAAACGAAGACAGATGTGATGATTCATTCTTTTTACAAATATATCGCTGAAATATGAATATTTAATCAGGTCTCAAATCATACTACTGTTCAGTTTTTAGTTACTGGAAATTCATTAGCCCTTGTATTGGAAGAAGAAAACCTCATTGAGATAATCATGCCTTGAAATACTTTCTCCGGATGATTCCTAATTCTACATTTCACATGTTTCTGATTACCCGTCTTTAGTTGAGATTTATTTAGGTTCTTCCGTATAAATCCTTGGAGGATCATATACATCGTATAGCATTATCCATGAATTCCCGTTTGAGAATACGTGGACCATGATTATTACATACTAGTCACACGGTTACACACAGAAAATCTTGAAGATGCATGTGTATGATTCATTGGGAATTTTCAGTTTGTTGAAATATCGATACAAGTTATACGATTAATCAAATTATATGAGTTTGATGGAAACAAACGGCACAGAGGAAGTCTTTCAAACAGTGATTTATCGTAATACTCGAATATGAAATTGATATTTTGTTATAATAAAAAATTCAATTCCCACTTATTCTTGAAAAATACTCAGTCAAATTTCACTCATTTGCTTTTCCAGACTTCAAAATTTCCATTGGCACTGAAGACTTAATTGACCATGGTAAGGAAGCGATAAAGACAGTCTAATGAAAAAAAAGTAAATTTACGAAAAGCTTATGCGTTCAATATTTCATTGAAGGACAAAGTTTTGGAAATATTAGATTCTCAAAATTTGTTACCAAATAAAGGATTGAAAGGAATGAAGAAATTTTTGAAAACACATAGCGAAGAAGGAATCAAACTACTCCTAATTACAAAACTTGGTGTATAAAATTTCATATCCGAATTTTTAACGATTATGAAAATTATTTAATGTGTAGAATTTTAGCGAGTCGACGATTACTTTTTACACAGCAGATTACACTATTTACACGGTGATAGACTTCTACCTGGTGTTCTTGGTGGGATAGTTCAGAGATTCAACTCTTTGTCCACAGGAATAAAAGATGGCATGGAAATAAAATAATTTTTCGGAGAATCAAAGAATATTTCTGGGGTTTTTTTTATAATAATGAAATAGTTTGGATTTTTGTGCAATTATCCACAAGACTGAAATGTTAGAAAAAATTGATGAATGCCACACAGGAAGAGATGACACGTTCAGAATATTTGTGGAATTCCATAAATAATTTTTACATCTCAGTGAAAAATTTTTGAATTCCATCATTAATATTGAATTTATAAACAGTCATTGAATTTTCTATAAAAGTATAATATTCGATAAAGAGTGTCATCATTAACATTAGCTTGAAATTTTTTGGAGGAATCAAATATCTCGACGATAGTCATCCGGGCATTTGAATCTACAGTAAACCCTCTCAATAGTGCCACAAGAGCTCTTTTCTACTCGAACGTCTTTTTTTGATGGAGCGAAAAAGACAACATTCGACACTATTGAGAGGCTATACAGGGTCCCCACGTCCTGGAAATACGTCCACGCCTTTTCCTCTGATCGGTCATACTACTCAACAGAAATCTCTGATTGGTCAATTCTGTTGGAATTCAAGGACGCGCCGGAACCCTGAGTTTACCCCAATCCTTCTCGCTGAAGTTGGATTAAGGCGTATCTCTGACAAACAATTAAACGAATCTAGGGTTTTCCGTTGAGTAGTTGTAGCGATTCAAAATTGTCGGATTGTGATTGGGGGAAATCCCGAAAATTTCATGAATGCCCCCCTATAAACAAAAGATGAACAAAACCCAAGAGAATTTTGAAAAGCATTACAATTCACGTTCGGGGATATGCATAGAAAAATATCCGGGCCTAAGAGAGATATCCAAATTTTATCAAATCCTGAGGATTGATCCAATAGGATCGATAGGTACCCTACTACTTTATCGTATACGTATAAAGTTGTTTGAAAGCCGAAGAGGGCTGATACAAATGTTTGACAAGAGATAACTCCCGACTCTCTCAGTTACCAGAAAATACGGTCCTGGAGTCGTTGAATGTCGGATCACTTCGGGAGATCTCGGGAACGCTGGTTCGTATCAACCCCTCCGCGTACAACGAACGTAAAAGAAATACCGAAAGAGAGAGAGAAAATTAGGGAGGAAGTGAGGGTGAAAAGAGAACCAAGAGAGAACCACTCTTCGTTTCCCTCATCTCATCATCTTTTCGTACTCATATAGCAGGAATATCTGCTCTAGACCAGATCGCGATCCCGCTCCGTCTCTTTGCAAAATCACCCGAGCTCTTCTTTTCTTTATTCCTCGCTTTCGTTATACCAATATCCTGCTTCGTCTTTCTCTCTTTCCATCTTTCAACATCGTCTCCCAATGACGCAGCATCCGTTCCTTCTCCGAGCGACGTATTGATCGTGTCTTTACTTCTGAAACGAAGCGTTGGTTCTGTGATGCGCGCGCGAAATGAGAAGGCAGAAAAGAGATAAGGTTAAGCGGAATGAAGGAGCAAAAGAGATAAGGTCAACAAAAATGAAAGGACAGAAAGAGATAAGTTGAACAGATAGCGTAGAGCGAAACAGAGATAAGGTTAACAGTGTAGAGAAAGATATGCCAGTAAAGAGGAAAGAAGGGAAGGAAAGAGGAAAAGGACATTCTGGTCGTGGGGATCCGATGATGAAGAGTAGACGTGAAAAAAGTGAAGTAGAAAGAGAGTGGCGTGTGTCTGAAGTCTGGATCTGAGAAGGAGGAGAGCATGAGAAGAGGGGGAGGGGTGGAGAAACCGTTTCATCGTTTCACCGTTGAAGACCACCAGTAATAGACGTGTCAAATGTTCAAGGATGTTAATCCTCTCAAAAAAACACATATCCACATAAATAAAGATTCTCAACTAGTTTTCAGTCCTTCTAATTCCTTGTGTTTTTTTCCTTTTTTTATACCATCGCGAATTCAGTTTCTGCGGTGGATTTTAATTCTTAGACTCCTGATTAAATATTTAGAAAACTTCTTCAGCACAATATATATCGTGTATCCAAACGAAATCAGCGAGAGTGTTTCAAGATGAATTCTCTTAAATGAAATACAATGATTGAACGACTTCTTAGAATGAGCGGAGATATTCGCATTTTGTGATATTTGATCACAAATTCGTTTCAATACGCAATTCAAACCTCAACGATGCGCACAATACCTTCAAGATTTCAAGACTTCCCGAGCAGAGCTGCCAACAAGCGCCCAGATCTAATAGAATTGATAAATCATTCCTAAAAAGAAACAATTGAAACCGATTAAAAAGCCGCATGACAACAGATGAAAATTTTCTATACTTTTGACTCTTTCAATCGGTGTCGTTTCCTTTCGCCAAGGATGCGTTTTTGTTAATTGAATTGACCAACCAGAAGGAGATATAAAACCCCAAATGGCAACTCCCTCCTCGAGTCGAACAATAGTAATGTATTTGGGCCCGCTCAAGATTGATATCGAATGTCGAGACAGGAGTTGCATAAAAAGGACTAAATCAGTATGAAGGCAGTCGTATTCGAGCCTAACAATCAATTCCAAAACCATATTCATATTTTGATTCGACGGATACGGAGACGATTACGGATTTCCGAACACGCTACTGGAGACGAGAAACGGTTCCTATTCTGGTATACCTCGAATACACTTGAGTGTACCAAAATAGGAAACACTACTCGTCTCTGCTAGCGACTATATACAGAAATTCGTATTTGTCAACAATTTACCATCATTTCTAATAATGAATGCTGTTTTTTTCAAAATCTTTTCTTTCAATGCTGTTCAATCCAGACGCTTACCAAAACACACGATGTCGTCATGAGATGATGGAAGTACAAGTCCGTAACAATGTAACTCGATAAATCGCTACCCCGCCATTCATCTCGTCATAACATCAACCCCGTGTCTCACGCCACTCAACCACCTTTCTCCCTGCGGTTCCACTCACGTCCAACGTGTCTGCCTTGAGTTTCGCAACATTGCGTCCTCAAGTTGTGGACGAAACGATGTGTACGAGAAATTTCAGTCGTTCCCAAACTTTCAAGACACATTTTTCAAGACGTTTAAGAACTACTTAACTTGGAAATTGAATCTAAGAAGCTGGATTGTGTCGGGAAGAGAGAGAGAGAGAGAGAGAGAGAGAGAGAGAGAGAGAGACAAAATAAGGGACGAAAGATCACCATGTTGCATTATTAATCATTGGCAAATGATGGGAGAGGGAATAATGAAAGAAATTCATTTATCATTATTGGAGATGGTGAAGACGAATATGTTGAGAATGACAAAAACCTCACCAACACAGTTGCTACAATGTAACCACATTATGGCATACATCATTTCATTTCAGCAACATTGTGGTTTCATCCATCTGTTATAAGTTACACCATGAATCAATCAAACTTTTCAACGCCAGTTTTCGGTCAAATACACATATATTTGTAAATATGCATGCTCATGATCTGCAATCCGAGGTCAAAAAGGTCTATTTTGTGTAACTAGTATTTCTACCCTTTGTTCTTCTTTCCCGTTTATGGAATTATCTTGAATGACTCACAACATCACTCAATCAAAAAAATGCGAGTCTATAATGTCTATTCTGAACAAATATCCAGAAAAGAATTTATCCCGATTTTTAGCCTTATTTTGTCTCCTTCCCAGTGAACACCATTTGTAAATGTTACATAACACAGAAATCACAAGTGACGTAACTCCGTTCCGTATATGTGATGTAACAATTATATAATATTTTATGCTTATATTTCGTAGCAATTTGTTACTTCTATGTTATGTATCAGTTACGTAAGCAAGTGACTTTAAGAAAACGTAACTTGCCATTTTTATGTTATGCATTAGTTAGGGGAGTGTCGGATAAGTTGGGGAACGTCAAACTATTTCTGTATAGTTGGGTGTTCAGAGGACTTTTTTTTCAGGTACATATCTAGTAAATATCGAAAGTAACGTATTACCATATGTTTCATAGCTGATCCAAGTAGCAACGCGCTCTCAAAGCGCTTCAATATGCTTTGTTGTTACCTGGGAGCGTGGTAGTTACATCAATGTTACGTTCAATATTTGCTGGGATGTGATCACGAAAGAATTGGAATTTTTATGTGATGATTATATGATTCTTCGCCATCACGTTACACTTATGCACTGGTCACGTAAAAAATCTGTTCATTTACGTAATTGTGATGTAACATTGTTCCTCACATAGTTATGTAATTGAGTAGGAAATTGTGAGTCACATGTGACTCCCAAGTTACGTAACTGGTTACTTAACGTTATGTAACTTTGATGTAACATTTACGTAACTGTGCTAACTGGGTTAAGGAAACTTGCTTTATTTGATTTGGATTGATATTTTCTCAATGTAAAGCAAGTATTTTCCGAGAAGAAGAATATCGTTTTCTTTATGTGCACACAAAAATAATTGTCTTGATTCAACACCTGTTATCTCATATATAACGAAAACAATATTTTCCTTGTTCCAAAGCGAGTTCCATTCAGAAAAAGGAAATATTGTTACTTAGGAAAAGAATGATTCGTTATGTTAGCTAGGGATTAGCTAAGATAGCTATTTCGTGTATTTGATATTTGGGAAACGAGAAAAATTGCTGCAAAAGCTAGAGTTTAGCTCCTGCAGCAATAGCTTTTGTCGCCACAGCTAAAAAATAGCTATCACAGCTAATTGTTAGCTACTCAAATATCAACATCACTTTTTTCGTGTCCCAGCAAGCAGAAACGTTAAATTTTCAAGCGCGCTCAGACGATTGCAAATTGCTTAAGCAGGTCCAAATACACTGAAAAGAAATATTGCTTTCATAACAATACTATTTAGCTGTTATAGCTATTTGAAGTAAAAGGATATCGGCATTGCATCAACAAGCTGAATGGATCGTTCCTGGAACGATCTACACGGAGAAAATAATTTAGCTGCAGCACCTAAGTGACTAGCACGGACACGGACAGCCATTAAATTAGCTTCTACAGCTAAATTTTAGCTGTTATAGCAAAAAAATTTGCATTTGTAGCTAATTTATTTGCGGTAGTAGCTAAAATTTAGCTGCGGGAGCTAATTTAATGGCTATCCGTGTCTGTGCTAGCCATTTAGCTGCTGCAGCTAAATTATCTTTTCCGTGTCCGTATCGCTACTGCAGCTATCTCCTATAACCATAATCCAGATCTTTACCATCACCACACATTTTTTTCAGTGTACATTTATTTCCCGACTCGGGTTAGCATGCAGGGGTAAAATAAGACCATTTTGAATTAATTAAAATTAAAATTCAACAGGTGATGTGTAAATTGATATTAAATGATATTCCCTATCCAATCAAATCCGTATAAACATTTTCATTCAATAACGATCTTCGAAATTCATTCAATTTTTATTGTTTTTTACGAGATAGACAATAAACAAATATTCTTTCGTTCGTGTTTTTCTATATGGAACATAAAATATTTCAGCTTAGTATTCTTTATGACGTAAGAAACAATAGAACTCCAAGATGAAATTATAAAAGACTGGATTCATACCACCACGATAAATCAGGTGAAGGTAATATCCGGCATCGCACAATGCGTCTGCATTTAGAGACATAATTTACGTGTAAATGGCAACATAGTTTATGCAGTAGTTCCCGAGCATTGATTAATTTCTTCTTAGGTCATTGTCCCAGACACTTTCAGTTGATTTTCATACGTCGAGTACAAAGTTTGCTTACCGATGGGAAAAAACAAGAAGTTAATGAAATGCTCATTAATGGGAAGAAACAAATCTCACGCCTATCGAACAAAAAAAATCGAAAACAAAAAAGACCTCTCCGCTAGAAACTCACAGTATTTTTATGTGTTCGGTTATGAAAATGATTTGACGACGGTATTCAAAACAGCTGATGTAAGATGTAACAAAGTGGCAGTCGTGTTTCAAATTTTACGACTATACCATAATGTCCCGGTCTTAAAATATCCTCCTAAACGAAAAAAAAGAGGTTCGAAAGAAAACGAATGAAAAATAGGGCTATAAAACTAAATATGTATAATGTGTATATATGCATGCATATATATATATAAATATATATCGTACCTTCGATGTGATTTCATTCGATCCGCGCGATCCGGTGTTATACCATTTTCACAGCACCACCCGCACACGACTGGAAAGAAACGCTGTCTTCGACTGACAGCACCTATCGTATCGTGGAATGTTTCAAGAGGAAGGAACGAACGTCTGGGTGTCGTGGCTGGAATAATAATCCAGCTTGATGGTCGATTTCCTTTCTTATGTGCCACGATCCAACGTCGATCAACATTTATAATTCTTCACTTGCCTTTATTATCTATTATCATCCTGTTCGTGAAAACGTGAAAAAGTTATTATTTATGGGATGGTATTGTGAAATATTTTCTGGAGAAAGAAAAATCATGTCATGACATGCCGAATGAAATGATACACATGAAATGATTCCACAAAGGAATGTCTTATTACTAGCGATCCATCTAATCGAGCGAAAAGGAAGAATAATCCTTGAGGAAGAGACAGGAAAAAATAAATGAAGAATTGTCAAGTATATTCACAGGTTTTCATAGATCCATAACGTGCAAGGAAGTCAGACAGCGGAAAGCTCTTAAAGTTAACATATATGTTATCTTCGAGAACTTTGTACTGTCTGGGAATGCACTGATAATAAAGTGATGGTAATTGGAACTACAAATCATTCGGTGAGCCAAATTCTTTACTCTCTCTGCAATCCGAAGTTGAATGTTTTTGTAAAATTTAGTAATAAATAGTTGAATACCCACGTGACATAAGCATATTTGTGAAAATATCCTACGTAGGTTGACATCAGATACAGAACGTTTCAATATTCTGAGTATATTCATAGAATATCTCAGATGTTCTTGAGTTATTAGATACGATTTGAGAGATTAAATTTATAATTCATTTTACCTTCTGTGTGATATGTGGATCAATTACATTTCAATTCTCCCCTGCATTTCTAAAATCAGAAAAATTTCTGGTGTAAAACATTTTTGAACAGTTTATCAACCTTGGTCGTATCAAATAGAGCTTATTTCTAAATATTCTATCATTGAATAAATCTATATCATGGTTGATATTTTGTTCCAACTTTTAGGAGATTATGATATAAAAATAAAAGTCTGAATTGTCCCGACGAATAGAAATCATCAGAGGAAGTGTACACATTTTTTCCCCGGTCCGTGATAGATGTCATTATAAGAGCGACTCATTGAAATACAAGTGAAATATATACCTAGACCTATGATATAACCACTCCCTTTTGTAGCACCGAATACATGAATAATACAAAAGTACCGCCTGGGACCTTGCGTGTAACGTTCATATGAAATATTAATTCCTCCTTGGAAGTATAATAATTTCTACATATACTCCGGTTATGAATACGAAATGAATAAATTATAATTAAGAAAGTTCAACGTTTTTAATAATTCTTTCCCTTTCTTTCAAAGTAAAAGAAAACATTTCGGAAATCCAATGTCATATCGTCAAATTTAAAAACAACAAAATATCTCACTCCTTACGTACTATCTTCCAATGTTCCTCTTTTTTTCCATCATATCGCAAATCCTACATCCATAGACGAGAATCATGAAAGTGCCCATTTCTGTTCTGCTCGATATGCGATTGATTTGGATCCGAGAGGAATCTGATTCTGAAAGAAAATCCTGTGATGTTACGTTACCGAACGCACCCAACAGCATCCAACCCTGAGCTAAGCTGAGAAATAAATACAAGTCGACGGTAATAAAAGCTTAAACGAGTAAGCTAATGTTATTGAGATGAGCCGAGCATTGGGGGTTGAAAACGATGCGGGGAAAAGGAAAGGCAGTACCCGCCCTCTCCTACAGAAATTCAAGAAATATTTTATTCCTCTTGGTCTGAAAAATATTTGATTGTGAATAGAAGCACTTTCTCCTTTTTCCATCTATTTACATTCACACAAATACACAACTGTATGGAATGAAAATTTACATAGCAGATTCCAGCTTATTTCTATCGAATCCGTTGAATTGATGAAAACGTTATTGGACTGATGTTCAGTTCTGGATAAATGTATTCAACTATCAAATTATATTTCTGGAAAAATCTTTTTTTTCTCGCAGAGCTGACACCGTCAATGCTCAATATATTTTGAAAATAAAATGAAAAGAAACTCGTTGGGAAAAATTGTATTTTTAAGAAGGTTCGAAAAATCAACAATCCTTTCTCATTGTTCCTGAATTTTTCATAACATCGAAAGGTTAATATTTTAACGATAACAATATCAAGAGCCAACGTTGAGATTTGGATCTTATTTCAATCAAATTTTTTCTCCAAGTATGATCATGATGATGTTTCAATAATTCCATATATATTTTCCTGATTCATTTACGAAGGAAAATAGATGATAATAAGTATGGAAACTCTGTCTGTGATTAAATATGGGAACAACCATCTGAGGATGCTTCGGACATTCATGCGAAATTTGCATGAATATCTGAAATTTATACCTCATAATATTCAGATAACAGTTTTTAATAACTTCCAATATTCTCCGCCATTCCTTTATAATCTGGTTCGGTATTCTTCACTAAACGGACATTAGAGACCAAGATAAAATATGTATAATACGAGTTGTATTAACCATTCTTCTTTGTGCTGGCGGAGATAGAATTCACATTTAACGTATTTTTCTTTTCTTTATCCTTCTCTTATTGCGCTCATAAGCATTGGAGGGTTATGCTAACTACGACCCAATAAAACACTTTGCGGATATCTCTAACTACCACGATCAAGTTCCTCCTTCGGAAATAAGAAACTTTTTCTCTCCAATTGCAATCATTTCATTCAAGCCGATGACCATTGATGAATATCAATTGAATCTTACTTAATCTTGCATGAGATTCAATACAAACTTTGCAATGGTATATAAACCATGCATAGTTGTTCAAACCCGTTGAAACTTATCGCAATCGGTTAAATTAATGAGATACAACAGGAATTCAATAGGTTTCGTATGTTAGGATGATTCAGGACCAGGTCCTGATCGAGTCCCAATCAAATGCCGAGTCAACCCGATCAAATGTGACTGAAATAAGAAATATACCCTGTAAAAAATCGATGGTGTTGGAAAAAGTCCACACAGAATGATGTTGTTTTAACACCCCACGGTATATCATCTTAACACTGCATAGGTTCGTTTTAACAGTGAATTTTGGAAGAGGCTTCTATAAGATCTGCGTGGTGTTAATTCTCAGACCTTTGTTGTCAAAGTATGAAAAACGCACATTCAACGTTGATCTTGAAAGATTCAAAGTTAGTAATTAAACGTCGTCCACGTTTCTTTTCTTTTTATCTCGATCGAATTCATTCTGTATAGAAGCCCAAGACCAAGAAAAGATCCAGACGAGTTGGGTTGCATTAATACAACCATAAATCACGACCAGTTGGAAAGAAAAGAAAGAAGCTGGTATCTGAGTGACGTCTAGCCAAAGTGGTCCTTGTCGTTGTCGTCGTCGTAGTCGTCGTCTTCGTGAAGACTTTGATAGTGGAAACGGGAAGAGGGATTCGCGAAAAGATCTAACGGTTGGTTGGCTAAGAATTGAGAGAGGAAGATAGAATGAGAGAAAAAGGACGAAGGTCGAGAGCAAACCTCTCAAGTTGGTTTCGCCTCCATCTACTAGGACGACGTTGACGCAGCTCCCGCGGGGCATTTTTGTGGATGAAGGGTCCACCTTATATCTCGGCCTCGACGTTGTATTTCTGCCCTCCACTTTCTTACACGTTTCTCTCTTGATTTTTTCGTTTGTGTCTTGTAAATGTACACATCTCTACCTTTGCACCCAGACCCTCCCTTTCCTTATATCTGAGATACCAATTCTAGATACAATTCGAGCTTTCATCCGATCACAAAATCTCACAGATGTGGTATACGTGTATAAGGTTTGGCGATAGCCCGCTTACGCCAAATTCATCTCTTTTGTCGTTCACCGAATGACAGGGATATCCAGATTATATGAATCTGAAAGACGGTGAAAAAATGAGGAGAAATATGTCGCCTTTATGTTTGCATTTACTTTTTTCTCATTTATAATTAGGTGCTTGGAATTGCTTTTGTGATGATAAATTTTCACAACCGCTTCTTACATTTATTGGAATTCATCAGAATTTTTTAAAAGTGTGTATCAATAATGATATCATTTAATTGAGAACTTGTCATGAAAAATCTTCGAATAAGATATGATTGTCGATTATTCTCGAGGGTGTTTATCAGATACGGATGTATTATATTTCATAGGTAAAGATGAAGAAGACATTCTCTAAACGACAATGTCTAACTACATAAGGAGCTGGTATTGCGATCAAGCGGAACGCACGAGGAACGAAAGAATACGATCATTTGTCAAACTGAAGTGGATGCGAACGCAAACACGTTATCGCCACACTCTGAGGCAATCTATCGCGTGTCTTTTACGCGAAAAGAGATTTCTAAGGAGAGAAAAAAAATTCAGAATGAAACGGTAAAGAAAAAGAAAATAGCAAAGAATTATAATGACACAAAATAAATCTTATGCATGATTTCTAAGGATGTTATGGATGAACAAAAAGATCCACACAAATGTCCATTTTTCTATATTTTCATTCACAGTATTAATTTTTATTTAAACGTATAATCAAGATATCAATTAAATATGTGAGATGAGGTGTCTGGAACGTAGATGCGAGAATATCATAAATTTGTAACTACACAGTAAAGTTTCCTACATAAACCAGATAGATACGAACCCAATTCTTTCATTCTTGCCGAAAGGAGGAAAATTAGTAGTGTTAAGCTATTGTTGAGACCAGAGTGCACGGTAAAAAAATGATGAAAATCGTGAAATTTATGATACAAATCTCCATATATTCGATTATTTTTCCCTAAACATTGAGTCAATTTCATGACCGATGTGATCATTCATATCATGTAACTACGATAAAAGAATCTTGTATTGAAATTGAAAATATTTCTCTTAAATATGAGGCTAGGGCATACTTTTCTCAGTTTTAAAGGTTTCTCTGAATGTTGGAAGAATTCCCACTCGTATTAAGGGAATACTAGCGCCGTGGTACAATATAAATCGTTTATTTCAAATTCTTATAAAGTGCCTGAATAAAATCGAAATATCCCTCTGTATTTCAATTCTGCATCCACTAAAGAATGCTGCACAGAGCAAGATTTTTATTTCATCAGAACACTTTTGAATAGTTTGGAATCAATGATGTGACTTGTAGGGGATGAGATTCCAATTTTTGGAATATAACTTTTTAAGTGTGATATTGTTTTAGGAAAATAACAAGTTTCCTGCCCTGCATAAAAGGTTGAAATAAATGAAAAAGTGTAAATCCATAAGTACTTGAAAATATATATTTAATATTATATACATATTTTTATGTACTTGAATAACGAATATATGTGCAAATGGATAAGAGAAGCTGGAAGGCAGGCAAACACGCAGGCAGTTGAAAGCTTCGTAGGGGGTTGGATCGCGGGGGCAGGTGGAGTCAAAGAGGGTGGAGGCTGAGAGGGTGGTTGCGATTCCATCTGCCAGCCTGTCATTCTGATACTACGTACAATGTCGGCTATTCGAGGAGACGATCAATACATTGCAATCTATACAAAATGGCTGCAGTATTTTAAGCATTGTGAATAAAACGTCTTGCCATCCCTTCTCTTCTTCTCTGATCTTCTACTTCTCGAGGAAGCAAAAAAAAACAATGAGCATGGTCCTATCGGGATTTCAGAGGATCAGGGAAGGGAAAAAACAGAAACAAGTTTTCGTAATGAAAATACATACATACGTTTATCCGTTGGCACTTAAACGAACATATGTCTACTCACAACGGGATGTATCTACTTCGGAAGACTTCATTAATTTCACCCCAGTCTCCCAAAAAAATGGAGAATTTTGTAATATCAAGAAAATGATAAAATTGTAGTAATGATAAATTGTTACTTTATGTTTCAGGTGAGAGGATATTCGTGCGAAAAGTAATGATATCCTGCATCTAAAAACTGACGCAAAATTCGGGGAGGAAAATGGATAAATTTTCCATTCCGTCCCTTCGCATTACGAACATGAGGGACGAAAGGAGAGAAAATGAAGGTTCCGGCGTGATTCTCTAGTGCCATCTCAAGGATTTTGTTCTAAACTGAAACGGTTTCTGAGATCGCCAATAGATGGAGTTAGGGTCTTTAGTTTTCATTTTTTTTTCAGAGTGACCATCAAAATTCAATTCCAATGAACAGGGCATATTCCAAGGAAAATCTAGAATCAACCAAAACACTGAATACCCAGGATTTATGACAGAAAAAACACCCCGAGTGGAAAAATTTTCAAAATTATATATAATTTATATATAATTCAATAAAGCTTATTGAAAACTTGCCATTATACTAACCGTTTATAAGTTTCAGAAGTGGCCGTTTTCTTGTGGAACTAACTCTTTAGTTAGAACTGACCCTTGAAATATGCCCTGCCAATGAAGTAATTCATTCACTCAACTGAAAAATGATTGTTTCCAGACGAAGAAGAGATATGAACAGACAATTCATAACTGTACTCTTGAAGCTACATCTTAAAGTAAATTCAAAGAAGCTTTCGAAAAACATTTCTGTATTTCGGAAAAAAAATATTCAGCAATGGAAAACATCAGTTGTACAAAAATCACATTCAAGGTATAACTTAATCATCCAACCCAAGTAGCACAACCGGTTAGGAATTCTTAGAAGGTTTCTTTGCTCAAAAGTTCTGAGTGTATATTTTATGAACATTCATAGAATCTTCGAATTGGGCTGTTTCAGATAAGTATATTCTATACATGATCTCATAATCAACGCAAAATGTTTGAAATTTTTTCTGTTTCACTTTACACATATAATCAATTTGAATTCATAAAAACTTTTCGAAAAGTTCTGCAACAGTCCCCATTGTGCGAGTAAAAGTTGATTCGATACGAATTCCCTGAATTCAAAATGAATCCACGGGAAATGTTTGAAAAATTGTTGTGTGCTCTATGAACAGATACTCTGTGAATCCAAATCAGTGGAAAGAACTGAGAACCAGTGAATTTCAAACAAGAAAAACATGTTTTCTTGTTTCAACGAAATTTTTGTTATTTTGACCAAAAATTTTTCATGCAATGTGATCAATAAAATTCGTTGGTTGAAATTACAAGAGCTTTGTTATCATGACAACATACTTCAATAATAGTAACAAAACAAGTAATAGTATGGTCAATGATATTCTCTCGAGATTTTTTGAACTGTAGTAATTCTTACTGATTCGAATTCAGAAAATAGAAAAATGTTTCAATGAAGCCGTCATAACAGTGACATGTACGCCAAGTGATGTCGCAGCATGTTGCCAAAGCATATCCGCATACAGGATTATTATTGGTGACAATACTGTAAGACATTTCTTTGTGGATTACCGAAAAATTTGGCAGTTGTTTGCACAAAAATGTCCTATAGTAGATTTCCAAACAAAATTCGAAGAGAAAGAGTTCTTCTTGAACGATCATGTTGTGCATTCTGAATTTGAAGATAGCTCTTTGCAGGAAGCCTTAGGAAAATTTACTCCATTTTGGCCAAAAAACTCCACTTTTTCTACAAAGAATTGAAGTTGAAATGACGCGTTTTGGTGAGAATGAAGTAAATTTTCCTAAGGGAACTTTTGTGTTGTGGCGTAACAGAAAATCTGGGGATCATCCTGCAAATGCTGAAGTCGGGGTTGTTGTGATTTAAGAAAGCTGAGCTGAGAGGGAGAGATCGTTTAATGAAATAATAACGTTGATTATATTTTTCCCAAGATAATGCTTTACCATTGTTACTCGAATACATAAAAATCTCTTCCAATATATTAACTCTCAGAATAGAACAATCTTATTATTGCACTTTTATACATCTAAAGTTTAGGAATCACATTACAAGTCTAAAACTAGGACATTGTGTGAGGATTTAAGTTTCATTACCTTGAAAAAATTTGGACCCTGAGTTTGGTGCTTCATTGAAACCAAACCAATTACATTGCTTTTTTAACGAATTGAAAGTTCATCAGTTGAAGTTGCGGTAATGCGATGCAAGTGAGTTTGGGATTTCTTGTGAATACTTCTTGGGGACCATCCCGCGATGGGATGCACACCCGCACAGCACCGGATGACCGGTAATATTCTGGAAAACATCTCAAGAATATTGTCAGAATGTCTTCAGAATATTCCATGTCCACCCCTGTTCGATGTTCTGAAGACATTTTGAAATATTGCTGAGATCATCGTGGTAACATTGTAGAGACATTCTGAAATATTGCTGGGATCATTTCAGCGATATTCGATACTCGATGCTGTGTAGGTAGGAGCTTCCCCCGCGTCTCTGCTTTCTTGCTGTATGCTTCAAACATTCTTTTCATCCGACTATCATGCATAAATCCATCTTTGGTTCCTACAAGTTTCTTTCAAAATGCCTTCCTTACCGATGAACTACCGATATAAGTTTCTTTTTCAATAATTATCATCATTCAACGCAATTAATCATCAAACTCACCAACAATCATTGGAATCATTAATGAATAAAAACACCTGTCACATTCGAATAAAGCACTCGAGAATTATTTTACTAACACCATTTCGTAACGCTTAGATAATAGAATCGGAAGAACAATCTCCGCACATTTACATTCACACTGCACATCAAGCTCCAAAATATTTCATCAAGGTCAATAGAAAGGTAAAAGAGAAAGTCGAAAACTACCGAGATTAGCTATGTTCGTCAATTTTTTGGCACAGATTACACAGCTTAATTAGACAAAAAGAGTATATTTAAATTCAATATTCATAACAAGATGATATAAGACAACGATAACGTGTGACTGTACAAGGGACAAGCCAAAGCACAACTAACCCAATCCAACAACGACGAAGGGAATGATTTTGGATCTGTGCGCTGAAATTTATGATTTCCTTACAATCCCACCACCATTAACTTAAAATAGCCGTAGTGGAGCAACTGTACGTTGCAAAGAATTTCCATTGGTTCTACGTTCAATGTAAAGTGATGAATTTCTCAACTGCTATATGTTTAATGGACACCTGGACTTGCACATACATAAGTACACCACTTTCAATGAGTAAGTGTTATTTGTATGAAGAAACAAAAAAATTGTGTAATGCATAAGTACCTTATTAAAAATTTATTGGAGAAAAGTTTCTCGATTGAACGAAGATTTTCAATTCAACGACAGGCCCAGTTCCAGGTGATGTTGGCCCTTCGCCGATCGACTGTGTTGTGGTACATGAAAATGCTGGAGGGTAGTATCACGGGGGATGATTTATGACCTCCGGGACCAGGTAGTAGGACGCCATTCAACACTACACTGGATCTCATTCTCTCCTCTTTTCTCTTCTCCTCTTCTCTTCTTCGTACTTTTGGCTCGCGATGTCAATGAGTTTCCAGTTGGCCTATTTATTCGATGCAAGTAGGACGAACAAATTCGCGATGCATTGAAATCCGAACGGGTTTAAGTACGAGTGTTGGCATACTTTTGCTCACAGTTTTCCACTTGAAAAATATGTGTTTAAAAAATCACTTTGCTGTTATGTGTTTTCATTACTTGAAGATTCTAAGAGACCGTTGAAAATAATGTTAAGATTCTTTCATTATATTTATTGAGGTAAGTCGATGCATGTACTGCAAGTACAAAAATATCAAATCTTCTTAAGATGCAGACATTTATATATATATATATATATTAATAATAACAATGAGGCGTCACACTGTTCGGATTAGTGCAATGGGTGAATTCAATCAGTTCCTTTAGTATTTCCTTCGACTTAAGAACAACTGCAACAGGGATTGACAGTCTCAATTACTTTTTGTACTTGAAGTCCTTTGAAGTAGAAGGGAACAGGTTAAATCCACTCCCTGTATATCGATAAATCGAGTTTAACTAATTTTTACTTGTGAGACATATATTGCACGATAACCATTGAACTTCAATCGTTTTTAAAATCATTTATTTGTTCGTGTCTCAACCTATCCTGATTGCTAATGCTGTGGTACGCCATTAAATTGCCACAACATTATCATATTGTTGGAAATGCACAATAATGCTATTATGATATTCCCCGTCACTGTGCTTGGCACACTCTTGTCTTACGCAGAACCTAAGTAACGTTACTTACAGCGTTTGTTTGCAATCGAACAACAAAAGTCCGATTCATGGGCATGAATTTTATATTCTAGCATGTTTCTACAATTTTATGAATCTATATTATTTTCAACAGAGGATTTCTTAATTTCAGAAATGAATTCTGTAAGCTCATAACATCATGAATTTTAATATAATAACATATTCTCAAATTTCACAATTATTCCTTAAGGGTATCCCGTAAACCCTAAAGTTACTAGATCTTTCTACCCGAAATACTCGAAGAGGACTCAATAAAATGGCAAAAATCAACCAGCCAAACCTCGTTCCATATGAAGATAAAAGGTCTGGCTGGTTGTTCTATTCCATTTTGATTAAGTCATCTTCGAGTATTTTGGATAGAGAGATCTGGCAACTCCAGCATCTACGAGTTATCCTTAAATTTATTAACCACTCGAATTCCATTTCACTTCTCGCATTAAAATCAAAGAGGACCCCAGGGCTAACTTTCAGTTCAAAAACCAATCAAGTGCAGTCAAAAGCTTTTATGGAATATTTTTATCAGGGAAAAGTAACGTTGGATCAGCAAAATCATTTTCATTTATTTGTATCTTGACCGCGACAAATGAGTATCGAATAAAGCCCTCAAAATTAAAATATATTTATAAAAATCTATAAATAGATGCACAGAGCGTATAATTGGAGAACAAAAAAAACTTTTCCTCAAAAAGAAATTATTGGGCCAAAAAAAAAAATATCCCAACCAGCAAATGGTATGTTATACTGGTAATCTTTTTTGTTCGCTTAGTTTTCACTTTGTAGATGCAAGAATGTTCATCCTGAAGTCATAAGCGGGTAAGAAGGAACATTCAATGTTCTAAACTAAATGAAAGTTCCGAGTTTATCGTATTTCACCGATTGGGTTCTTCAATCAAACAATAAAAATCACCAGGAGATTTCCACGACATAAACCCGATTTTTAGGAGTTCTTCGATAATTTTTCAAGGAAAAATGGGCAAACCTCGAAGAGAAATTCGTTTTATAGTCATTGGATCAATGATATTTCTTGACTTGTATCCGAATGCAAGTTCCTAGCAGCGTGTAACGTGTACGGTTAGAGCTCAACGGAACGACAGCTGTTCACTGGTTCGGTGCGCTATTCGATTGTCTCGCTCTTGATGATTGATGATCGCTTGGGGTAGCTGCTGTTGCCGTTGCTGCTGCTGTCGTTGCCGCTGCTACTCTTGGTGCTCCTACCGCCTTGACTACCACAATCCGCGTCTACAATTTCTCTCTTTTTTCTTCAACTAAGTTTTTCCCTTTCTATAACTTTGGTGCAGTATAATAAAACATCGAAATAGATACAGCACGATAATTTGCTTCTGTTTTCTTTTTTTTTTGTTCCCTCGTGTTTCATCTGCTTACCAAAATAACTATAAAACCAATTAATTCTCCAATAACAAGATCAAACATTCTCATATCGAGAAAACTCATTCGTACCCTGTACAATAAATTATCGAAATGAATTGTATTTTTGCATTTTAATTTTGCAATTGAATCGGATTCTTTAGAATCACATGCTCAAATCATCAATATCAAGGAATCGCATTCAATTGCGAATTCAGAATGCAAAAGTAAAATTTATTTCGACGATTTTTCTTAAAGCTATACAAACTTCTCGAAGTGAGATACAATGTCGATGTTTATTAAAAAGGAAAATCAGGATTAACAGTTACAGAAAATTGTTTGAAGATTTATATGAATTATGAGACCAATTTATCATTAAAAAAAGTCAAGATCAAGGTTAAAACGATAAAGGGTTCGTTGGTTGGTCTTTGACCTGCCTTTCTACTCGTCGGCCCGCTTGCGAACCGTACGAAAGGTTGATTACGTGTAAAACAGAATCCAAAAGTGAGAATTGTGGTAAGAAGGTGAATAGTCTTATATATATATATATATTCTACCAGCGGGGAATTAGTATCCAAGACCGTCTGTGTAACTGTATAATACAAAAGATAGGCCTACCTTAGGTAGGTGCTAACTCTTTCGAGTGCACCACACGCCATTGCGATAGAAAAAATCTGAACCCCTGGATGGAAATACACAGGCATACGTTGAGAGGCGTAATACGCCGGTACGTGAGAATTTATGTAATATGATTTGTCACGAGCCGTCAGCTTCGTAAGACGAAACAAACTCGAGAGAAGAGTGAGAAATATACGAAGATCACGCGATTCCGTGTAGTAAACGGCAAAAGGCGAGTTACGAGTTCCTTTTTCTTTATATCCTGACGTACTTTTGTAAAAATTTATACTTTTGATGAAAGATAACAAATGAAAAAAATAAACTTGAAAATTATTTACATGAATAAATGTAAAAATTCAGTGATTCTTGGAACGAATGGCTTGGACCAAGCACGATATCCAAGTGTAAGGAATTTATAATCACCCAACGCTGATTGACTACAGAAGTATTATCGAAGCTTGTGCCAGGATTGCTTCAAGCTTGAACCAACATTGATTTTATAGTACAAGTTTTGCATTGATTACAATTGCAGCGCCATTAAATCGAGCTCACGAACCGTTGCCCTAAGCGTCAGACTTGTGGCTCATTAATTCCTGGATATTATAATTCCCAGCTTTAATCAAGCTTCGTCCTAAGGTTTCGCCAATGTTCATCACGACTTAGTCAGCCTTGTGTCTCTGATAAATTTTTACATAAAGAACAACAATCATCATTTAAATCATTATTATTGATAACGATGGAAAAGAACAAATCTTAGTATTGAATTTGAGAAAAAGTTTGATAAAATCCTATTGATTCGAGTCAAGAAACAAGATGCAAATGAGGTACAGGAGAGGAAGAAAGGGAGAAGGAGGAGAAAAAGTAAAAGGGTCGATTTGCTTGCAAGGAATGTGAGTGCTTGAGAGGAAGCCACGAGAAGACATATTGTCGAGTGGTTTTCCTAATCTGAAGTTTTCTACGAATGATCCTTGCAAAGACTATTCATCTTTGCCATATGAATTCAGGATGTTCAGAAAAACCGAGGCTGTCGATGCTCAGAAAAATTTCATTAATATTCAGAAAAATGACTGTAAATGTAAAGAGAAAGCTTAAGAAAGGGTGTTCCATAAAACGTTTCGTACCCTTCAAGAGGTGATTCTTAAAAGAAACCCAGGAAATTTTTTCTTCCCGGGAAAGGCAAAATTTTCTGGGCCAGCAAGATGTGATTCCGCTGCCTCGCTTTTTGTTGGAACAGCGAATTTTTTTACTAACGTAAGAAATAATTTGATAATGGTAAATAAGATTTTCAGAACTCGAGTTCATGATACTTCCACTTATATTTGCGAATTCCGCTGATACTGTTGATTGAAGGTGCACGATATTTTACGGTATCCATATTCTTTATAGAAACTTTGTCAAGTTTATGTCGAATTTTATAAAATATCGATAAAAAATTGATAAAAAATTGTATATAAAATGTCAATACAAATAAGTGATACAAGATGAGTTAGGTGAATCATTGAACGATGTTGTGCAAAACATTCCTTGAATTAATGTACTCATGTGAAAAAGTTATATAGGAATTCCATGTAATACACTGTGTGCAGATTCAATTGTACGCAGGGTATACGAATTATACATGGATCAAATCTATGATAAGTCTTTGAAAGATTTAAAGTATGTACAATTCATATGCATTATGTAGAATTCAATCTGTACGCAGTAGATTATATTGATATTCTATATAACTTTTTCACCTCACCCTGGCGGAAATGAAGCGTGCTGTAAGCGTGGATGTCCGCCAAATTACTCTTCAGAGGTTGTCTATCTCTTCTCGAATATGTCGTGTGGAAAGAGATATATAACCTCTAGAGAGTACTTTGGCGGATATACACGCTTCGAGCACGTTTCATCTTCGCCAAGGAAGTCGAGAACGTCATATAGTGCAAAAATGATGTAATGTCATGGTTGTTTATATAATGCTCGAATTTTGACTCGTTCGATGTGACGAACCGATGAACGAAAGTCAGTCCAAGTATTCATATAAAGGTTCATAATTCCTCAATATCGTCTTGGAGTGTTGATTTCGTCAGAAAATTTAGAATCTACGACATTGGTGTTCATGACATATTTTCTATCTTGACTTCATATTCCGTTTCAATAAACGATTTCAAGTGCAACGATATGCGAAAATCCTATAAATTGCATCCCACCAAGATTTAAAACTCTCTAAAATTGAGACACAATTCTTTCTGCCATTAAATAAAAAACTACACGGAGAAAAATGCAGCTCGAAAGGATAGTAATCTTTAATAGAAAATTGGAGAATATTTCTTAAAATCTAAGAATTTTTCTAAAGTTCGTAATAAACATAAAACGGTTGAGATTTCTCTTGAATATTGCTCGGAAAACAATGAAAAATTATCAATACTTGACAAATCATAAAAACAGATATGAAGTTTCCAAAAGTCGCGCATGAAATTTTACAAAGTAAATAACAAAATTTTGGAATCTTATTTTCAAATTACAGAATTTTGTTATTCACTTTGTAAAATTTCATTCGCGACTTTTGGAAACTTCATATTTGTTTTTATGATTTGTTAAGTATTGATAATTTTTCATTGTTTTTCGAGCAATATTCAAGAGAAATCTGAACCGTTTTGTGTTTATTACGAACTTAAGAAAAATTCTTAGATTTTAAGAAATATTCTCAAATTTTCTATTAAAGATTACTATCCTTTCGAGCCGCATTTTCCTCCGTGTACATATATATATATATATACATACTACAAAATACCTATGAATATTTATCACTGGAAGGAAACACATTTTTCTCTTACGAAGCGAAAGGATACGAAGCTACAAAAACGTCTTGTCGAAAATGAAAAGAAATGTATGAAAAATAGTATTCGGTAAATGCATTCAAGAATCGTTTGAGTCTGAGACATCGCTCGCGCAAGTATGTGTACGCGTATGTATATATGTATATATATATATATATACATAATCAAGGATGTTATACGAACCATATATGTATTTCATGTAGGTCGATCCTCCTCACATCATATCCTATCATATCGCGACGTTCCGCCATCAGATGCCGGCACCATCCCCGAGCTTGCTATATTGCCTGCTACGTTTCATAAATAACTCTCATATTACGAAAAAAATACAATTTCAATATTACATCGTATGGGTATGCCGATATTACTTGGACGTGTGATAGATAGACGAGCGTTATTGTCTTTATAAAAGCATAACCATTTGTTTTAGAGATCCATATTAAATCTGAAGGCGAGCGTGTAAGTGGGATGAGAAAGAAGTTCTATACCCATTTGCAACCACACAAAAACATACCTGTGGAATCTGAGAATATTGAGAATTCTATCAGATTTCATTGAATTTACTCCGACACGCAAATCAGGTATGGGAAATGTCTACATAACAATTAATGTCTGGAAGATATCCAGACGAGTTTAAGATATCTTATGCGGAACCAAAAAATATCTTTGAGTGATTATAGAAAATCTAAAACTTGTCTTCGGAATAGATATGTTTTTGATACCTCAAATATCTTTCAGAAATAAGATCTTTTTGACACGTCTAAAAGATATGTTTTGCTAATTGCATAAGGTAATCTCCAAGATGCGGGTATTGACACCTACATAGCACAGGATATTTTGGGAATATTCTGATGAAATGCGAAAAACAAAAGTTTTCCAAATATTCTGATAAAACCTAAAAGATACCTTCAACATTTCAACAAAATAATTTTTTTCAGTGTAGATATAAATACGTTTCATCCATGATGAAGAGTTCATCGTAACCTCGAGACAAAAACACCTAATTTTTTGAGAAAATATTCGATTTATTGATTTGAATGAAATCATAGAGAGGATTGAGAACCCGACAATGTACTAGAAATCATATTCCCGGATCCCTGTCGTCTGAGCGTAACAAAGAGTCATCTTGGCGTAATTTAAGAGGGAATTGGAACATTTTTCACGCTTTACTCGTTTCAATACCCTTCCCTTCCTTCATTTCTTCACTTTTGGATTTCCACCAGAGATTATATTATTGTATTTTTTTCCAAAGTCAAGTTAAGACAAGATGGTGAATGAAATCCAGAATGAAAGTTAAGTAGGAATATGAATAGTAAACTACCCAGCAAACACAATAGCAGGCGTTTCAAAAGACCAGGAACGGCTCTTCACCGGCATTGCGGGGCCATTAGTGGCCCATTGAAACGTTAGTAAAGATTGTTTGCAGGGCATGATATGAATACAGCCAAACATACATTCGATGACTGGCAGCGAAAGATCAATTATTCTGAACTATCCAACGGATACTCACATAACAATTCATGTCTTGCGATGTCTTTTCGATAAGTTTAGGATGTCTCACGCAACACATTTAGATGTCTTTTAGATGTCTAAAACTCTTCTTTGGTCTAAAAGAGATTTAAAAGACCTCTAAAAGATGTATCCACAGATATCTTCGAAGATGCCTTCGAAAACCTCTTTTAGAGGTCTTTTAGAGATCTTTTAGACCAAAGAAGAGTTTCAGACATCTAAAAGACATCCCCATACAGCACACTTGGATATGGCATCCATCAGATATTCAATAGATATCCAAATGTCCGTCCAATATCCATTTGACGTCCATTAGATCTCCATTGGATATCCCAAATATCCTAGACATATCTAATGGATATGTGTGTGCTGTATGGGTCTAATTGTGTTGCGCAAGACATCGCAAGACTTGAATTGTTATGTGGTAGTTTTATATCCACAAGTAACATGTGAGTCTTGAGTTATTACGAATGGGATACCATGGTAGTATGGTAATAATTGAAAAATGACAAGGAGATGAATACAGTAAGCAGTAATTTAAAGAACTATAATTTGAGAATAAAAAATCGCTTTAATAAATATTCAAACTGAAAGTACGAAATATTTTCAAAAGAATCATGAGCAAGAAAGACAGGAGAGAAAATATGAATACAAGGGGACTGGAATTATATTAATAACTTGCTATGCTTTCTTCCCCACATTCAGTACCAGCGGACTCCTCGCTCATAGCGGTTTAATTAAATTTTCTTGCGTTTTATACCGTTCTTTGTCGTGTTCTCTCATTCTGTCATTCCTTCTTTTCATTTCTTTTTTTCCTCCTCTTTCTCTTTTCCTCGGCATATTTCTATGTACCCTAGAATATCCTTATTTGTAAATACAGAAGTCTTCGATTCGGTACTCTTGAATTATGATAATTATTATTAATCATTTTTAATGATCGATGAAATATGGAGTTTCAATATTGTTTTGTCGGGAAACATTCGGAGAGTAGAGACCGAAGTTACATTCAAACACTGTTTTGTTCCTTCATCAAACTCGGATAAAGTAGATTTCTGTTCTAAGAGAACTAGTTCACCAACCATCGGTCGCCTTGCTTTGAAACAAAATCTTCAACATAGATGGCACTGAAGACATATTTTCTGTCCGGACTACATACCCACTTTGAATTATTTTCTTTGGAACGTTTGGCACGTAATTATTATTTTGAAGAAAAATTTTTTCCTACCCAACACCTACCCTAGCAGAAATAAAGAAAATTTTACAAAAAGAAAAATATCAATTCAAAAACGTGTCTGTACAGACGTTACAGAGAACCTCTCATATGTTTTATAAACATTTCTTAAACATCCCAGTGGCACGTTACGTTGTGCTGTCTGGGATTGAATCTCACCCTCTTATAATAAACCCAACAATAGCATCTTAAGATTGGATATATATTACACTTCTAGAAATTTCTTGGACTCTCATATATTTTTCAAATACATTTGTTAATGAAATTTTCAATTCTTGGTCATTTACTTGAGAGATAATTTACACGTCACTGAATTCTGAATTTTTGCTATATTTTATTACAAATTGATGTATTTCTTGGAACTGAAATTCCATTCATATGTGATTGGAATTCCAGTGAATTTTTCAGTTACATGAATAACTTCTGCTTCTGAATATAGAGTTAAATTTACTATGATACTTTGTAACCGAGGAACAGACTGAACTTACAATGAAATTTGCTATAGAAGTCTGATCAAATTCAAAATGTTTTACAGTAAATTCCATTAGAAATTCAGTCTGTTTCTCGGCCGCAATAATCCCATAGTAAATTCAACTACAAATTTCTCTGCGTGTAGGATGAAATAGGGTGTAATGGCGTCCTTTTCCGCTTTTCCCTGGTTAAAAGAATCCATTGATTCTAACCAATTCTCATTAAATGACAATTAAACGTGGACAATGTTCTGACCAAATCTCACCGATGATTTTTGCATGAGATTCGGTCAGAACTTTCATGCGAATCTCGTTGAATCTGGCCAAATATCACTGAATTACGATTCAACTTGGACAATGTTCTGACCAGATCTCATTGAATTTCATTTGTCAGATTCAATGGATTATCTTAACCAGGCTTCTGTATACAGTATGAAATAAGATATCGAGCCTCGTTCGATCAAGAAGAATGTAAAAATTCAATCACAATCCTTAGAGCTTCTTTGAGTAAACGAGGTTTTATGTACTATTTCATGCTGTAGTGAAGCGGGAAAGTGCGTAATCTTACCCTGATTCACGTTATATACAACATTCTGGTGCTACTACAGGAGCTGTATAAAAATTATATGAACTCCTGTATTTGTAAATAATTGTATAAAATTTGTATTATGGGTAACATAAAATATAGCAGGATTGCAAATCCAATCACATTTATTTGAATTCCTCATTCAATCATCGAAAATCAAATTTTATTTACAACTGTACATGAAAAATGAATGAAATTTGATTTTGAAAACGAATATGAATATTTGAAATGAAATGGAAGGATATTTGGTTTTCTTAAATGAATTTTTCCACCAGGGCATCACTGCCGTTTGGGTTCACTGACTTCAGGTCTACTGTACTTCGGGACTATTCCACTGCGGGTTAATTATGGTTCACCTCTTATTTCACCGGAACCTCGCAAGGGATTGGTTCACCATGTTTCTCTTCGTGTGCGCTCTTTTTAAAATTATTCTATACACACGGAAAAGAATCACGCGTGGATTCTGCATCGGTTGTTGTTATTTCGACATAACTGCTGACATGAATGCATAATTGGAGTGAAATTCACATTAAAACCAATGTTACGTCCCATACAGCACCATAGATTTCAGTAAAGTTTCAGTTAGATTTCAATCTTTCATCTTCATTACGGTTCAATATCCTTTCAAAGAAATATGTCAAAAATCTGTCAATTGAAATGTTAGCTGTTGACAATGTCTTAGATATATCACAAGAGAAATATTACAATGAAATATTCCATAAATGTTCTGGAGATATTTCAGAAATCTTGTCTGAAATTAGCGGACATTGCAATGTTCCTGGAGGGGCTTTGAAACCTCAGTGAGAGATACAGCAATATCACAGAAATATTTCAATGTTTCAAATGTTAGATTTCTGCAATCTTGATGAAATTTTTGGTGCTGTATATTGCTACTGAAGTAAATGGCAGGTGCGTTGCCATGGTAACCATGATAACAATGTAAATCCAACAGGATTCTGGAACAAATTCTACATGAAGTCCTCACCGTAATCATAGCCTCACTTGTCATGTAATTTTTACGTCGTCATTTTTTTCCGTGCAGTAAGTTTTGTGAATTTTGATGAAATATTCTTCAAACGACTGTGCTACTTGGGAGATGTCTTACACGATACTATTTCATTCATTGCGAGTACATAATAAGAATACAAAGAATACATTTGAAAATTCTGTCAGAAGACTTTTTCAAAAACAAGAATAGAATTTTTCAAGAACTCTTTTCGAACGAATGAATTCATGAAGAGCTGTGGAGGAGTTCAACTTTTGAGATATGAAGAGTTCTTTGAGAGTACTAAAACGATACTCTTAGCATTCTCAAAGAACTCGTTAATGTCCCAAACATTGAACTCCTCCAGCGATGTTTATGAATTCATTAGTCCGGAAAGAGTGCTTGGAGAATTCTGTTCTTGTTTTTTGGAAAAGAATTCTTGGTGTCTTATCTGGGAAGAGATCCTTCAGATTTCTTGCAGAAGGATATCTTGAAAACAATGAAAACTATTGCATGGAATATTTTAAAGACATTCAGTAAGAATCTTTTGGATAAGATGAAACCTTCACTGCCTGAATTGTGAATTGCGTGGATTAAACACATTCTTGAGATGAAAGCATTTTCTCCCTGATTCAATTGGAGTTATTGTTTGCGCGCGAATAGTGCTCCACTCCAGCGGCGTGATGAGGAATTTTCTATCCTCTTCCAAGTTCACTCCATCATTGGTTCACTTCAGAAGAACGCAGAATCAATGAAAATAAATTGTTTCTTTTGGTACCCCAGATAACATTGCCTGCGCGCAAAACTTGAGACCGTTATGCACGCGGAATTTTGCATGTGATTTGCGTACAATCCACCCATGATCCACACGGTCGCTCGTAAATCGCGTACAAATAGCATATCTTGCGTAATTTCTCCCCGAATGCACTCTCACATCGCTTGCAAATGTCTGCGGATTGGGGATGATTTTTTGTGAGAGAAGTGATTGGATATTCCCTGAATATTTTGAGCGCAAGTTGCGTGCAGTTTTGAGAAAATACTCGAATGAAAAATATATATACTAGAGTATATGCAAATTTACCCCAAAATGCAGTTATTTAAATAATTTATGAAAATACAGAAATAAAATGAAGTACGACATTGCGAATAATTAATATGCTTCATGGACATTTAGAATTTATTTTTTGTTGAAGAACAGGATTTCTTAACGATTGTTCAAAAAAAGGATTATTGTTCGAACAAAAAAGGAGATCTTTCAATTGTTTGAAAAGTTGAGATATGTCACAAACAGTGCGTTCCAGACCTTTGAATTCCATACTATTTTTAAGTTAGGAGAAACAAATTCCTGAGAAAAAATTAATCGTTTTAGTGTCATTCGTTGGAGTTGTAAATTGAGAGAAGAGTTTGTTTGTGACGAAGAAAGCTTATCAATTATAAACAAACCATCTTTGGATCGAATAAGATTTGTTAATAGTTAACTAATCTCATTCGATACGAACAAATTAGGAATACTTTTTTCTCTGTGTAGTGATTCAGAATTTTTGAAGTTTTAGCTATTCCGAATTCGATCATTTCAAACCGCTATAACACCATTATAATTTACTTTCCAGACAGCATAAATCTCCAGAAGGTAACATGAATGTTAATTCGAAGAGTTTCATGTTTCCTGGGTTTTCTTCAGATATTTGTATCTTCCTGACTCAAAAAATGGTGTTGAATTCCAAGGTATGAAACGTAGCGTTTGTTGAATAATGTTGTTGAAGTTCGAATCGTCCATAGAAACAAAACGAAAATTGAAATTCACAAAATCTGATGAATTATCGGTGTTTATCTTAGCAAATGAATTCCTTGGAACTGGAAATATTGTTTAAAGCATGTACTGAAAATTTTTCAGTCTTCAACAGCTGAGTATTCAGTTATTCGGTTACTAATTCGTTTCAATGAATAATATAATTTTATATAATGAATACAATGTGTTTATAAAGAACTCTTCTAGAATTCTTGTCCTACCTGGGAATGCTCATCACACGAAGAGAATTGGTACTTAAGAATATGATAATTTTTATAAAAATTCAACACTTTCTTTTCGTTTTTCAATACACAAAAAACTGTGAGATTCAGAAAATAAATTTCTCTCCAAAATATGCAACATTGTGAATACGAAGTGAATTAACAGACACGGTTAAAATTTAAAACGCTGAACAGCCAAATTCTGCAATGCTCTTTATGAAATTCAACATCAAGAGTTTTGAATTTCCATCGGATCTGTTACTTTGTGTACAGAATTCGTAATATTTCGTATTTCCATGTCAAAATCAATTTTCTGAACTCCATCGTTTTTGATTTATTAAAGGGATACCAGCGGCGTGGCAGTAGCCAAACCGTTTATTACAAAATACGGGCAAACGTTTCAATTTAATCGAAATATCGCCCTGTACAGCACTTCTCTGACTCAAATAGAAGGGCTGGAAGGAACGATATTTCGATTAAATCAAAACATTTTCCCGCAGTTTGTCATGAACGATTTGGCTGCTACCACGCCGCTAGTATCACTTTAGTGGTAGTAACAAAAGTGATGACATTTTCTGAAAATTTTTTTGCAGGGTACCGTAAACAAACAATCTTTGGGTCAAATGAGATTTGTTAACAGCAACAAACTTTATTCGATTGAAATGAATTTGAGATGCTTTTTCCTCAGTATAGAGTAAGAATATTCTTTTTTTGACTTCCTCATGGACTGCGGCAAAAGAGTAACAAGTGACCGATTTCGTTCCATTGTTCTTCGCTAAATTAATGCAGTTTACATCGAACCCAGAGGACTCCGGTTTCAAGATTGATATCTCGCTAACACGATTATCAGTGAAGGCGTAGACGTAACCAGTCAAAAGTAGCAATAGAGAAGACCGGAGGGTTGTCACCCTTGTGTGTATATGCATCTCTCTTGCTCTCTTTCCCTCTTTCTTTGCCAAGCAGCGTGAGAAGCCAGCCATCTTGAATGATGTATGGCGCCGGTTACGAGGTCGACTGAGCGGCCATCACTCAATGTTCAACTATACAGCTTTTGGGGACACACGTCGTCTTCGTCGTCATCGATGTCGACATTATTGCAGCTCGTTTTGTCTGTCTACATTTCTGTACGCATAAAGACAGAATATTCAGAAAGAAATTGGAATCCCGTTGTTCACGATTCAATCCTTCCAAACTGAGCAAGATTCCATTTTTTCAAAACGCTGAGTGTGCGCGCGTGTGTGTGCATGTGCATACATTCAGTGTCGTGTAAATATATCAGAATTTTATTTCTCTTAACATAATCAGAAAAACTTGTAAAATTTCTCATTTTACTCATTCACCTAATTGACTCGTATTTCAATATACATCAACTAACGAGGTATTGTAAAAATGGTAATGACTCTTTTATCTGTGCCTTCCTCTTTTAAACATTAGAAGGCATGTGTCTATGTGTCGTTTATGTAATCAATGTATTGACTAGCTCATTACCATTTCCAACGATGTATCTGAGAAAAATCAACCACGTCACCCACTTTAAATCCTCTCCCTGCAGTTAGTCAAAAGTAAATTAGACTGAGTCTACAAGATTACATCGAAGAATCTCTCGTACGACATCAAGTTCATTGGTACCTTTTGTGTATAAGCATATTTTCTCTTCGTGGATTACTAAGTCATTGCACGAGCCATATTTTTTGCGGAAAGCACGCATCCTTTGACTCATAAATGAAACCCATCATTCGTGAAAAGTTAATTACCTTATTTTCTTTTGTCTTAATCTTTTAGAAGCATGTCAAAGAAAAAACTGGAATTCAGTGCACTTTCCAAGTTACTTGAAGTTAATTGAATTCGATTTCATTATCGATCTGGGTGAAATTTTTGTATCCAATTACATTCCAATCACAAAAGAATAACTTCGGAACAGGAAGATTTTATCAACATTTAAATGAAAAATGATCCAAACGTTTCAAAGAACGTAATTTAATTTCATGTTTTTACTCTGACATGTTTCGAAAACACTGATGTCTTTAGAGATTCCAAAAGATTATTACATTTTCATATAGAAATTACCGAGATTAAACAAACGGTCCAGTAACGGCAGGGAGTTGTTTGTCAGACCCTTGCAAAAACAATTGAATCGCAACTGTATCATCAATGTTTTTCAATTGGCGCCATTTGTCTGACACACGGAACAAAAGTATTGTTCTCATAACGATACTGGTTCGTTCTCATGACTATCTAAAGTATAAGAATACCAGTTTCGTTGTCATGACGAAACAGATCCTTCGATGACCGATGTAGACGTTCACTATAGCCATTTATGTCGTTACCATAACGATACAATATCGCCACTACAGCTATCTCTTCTAACTGTACTTCAGATCGTTACAATGACCCAAGTAGTAATGCTCCAGTCATTGATGAATTTTGTAACGGTTAACTGGTCAGAAACTAGACGCTCGCGAGTAACTCACCAGAACCTTACGAGGCACTTACAAGCTTCTAGTTTTTGGCTAGCTAAGCGTTACGAAACTCGTCAGTGACTGATGCATTTCCACTGACATCACCCAACCTTGTCTTTTGGAAATAGCCAGATTCGTTGTGACACCGAATCGACTCTAGTCAACCTATGCCACCGATCTGATGAACCTAGGTCATGCCAATGTTCAACCAATTGTAGTGAGTAATTCAATTGTCGATCCAAATTTCCTACTTGCGATCAAAGTCAAGTTAACCTTTGAATACCGCGTAGAAACATACAGGAAGAGTTGAACTTTGAACCCGAATCAATTCATGAGCGAAAAAGGTATTCCCATTGTCCTATAAATTAAACCAATACTCATTTGGTGATGGGATCATTCCAGACCAAATCGATTAGAACAACGAGGCCATTCAAAACGCCACAGTTGTGGCAGTACAGGCCCATAGATATTACCAGTACCGGCAGTATGGTACCTCCGGGACTGGGCCTTATGTGAAATGCTCTTGTCAGCTCGATTCCAGGTCAGAACCGTCGAATAAGCTGACTCTGGATTAGTTGTTTATATTCGCCAGCGGTTATGACTCCAGCAGTTGTACTGCACCAGAATGAGACTAGCTTTCAATTTCTACGTGGGTTGTTATTACAATCAACGAACGCTAGTTACATCCTACCATTCGTACACAGTAAGGAATTTCTGCATGAAGCAATTTTCATGTATGTACTTGGAACATTTTTTGAATTCTCATTAATAATTATGTTATTACGGGAAATATAACATGAGAAAAATTTTGAACCCAATTACATGGATTTGAATCCTCAATTCAATCCCCAAGAGTTGGAAGTTTAATCTAAATGTGCAGTACTTAAAGAATGAATGAAATTTTAATGCACCTTTAACAGTATACAGGGTGGCGCAAAAGTCTGGAAACACCCCCATAACTTATGAACGGGGCATGATAATTGGATCAAATTTTTTTTTTAATCAAAAGAGGGATCAAGGGCTATCTTAGCGGGGGACTTTGAGTTCCCCAGCCCTGTAGGGGAGGATGGGGGGGAGGGGGGAAGAGGGCCGAAATCTCAAATGGGACGGGGGCTTGTGATACGTCAGATACGTCAAGATAGCCCTTGATCCCTCCTTTGATTCAAAACAAATTTGATCCAATTATCATGCCCTGTTCAAAAGTTATGGGGGTGTTTCCAGACTTTTGCGTCACCCTGTATATGTATCTCATTCGTACACTCTATGAACGTTTCTATTTCGTATAACATTATAAAATAATACATCACATGACTTGATCACAACGGAAACTAGCAAAATAATTGAACACATAAAATTAGGATGAGATTCATCAGAATCAATTCGCTTTGACTTTTCAATTCGAAGTCGATTTTAATTCCATAGTTCCATAGAGATTAATTCCAGTCGTATTCTTGTTTCAGTTCAAGAAGCTTTCCTAAGAGCTCACTTCAATTCTAACGCGTCTTCCTTTCTCTGCATCTTGAATCCAGTTCATGTCCTAACCGAAATCCAGTGTTTCTTTTCATTGTGAGATTTTTACATGGATCATTTTTTTTATGATATATTGTAGCATGAATAATTTTCGTGAGAAACTTTGAAATCAAATATTGATGACAAGGCAATCTTTTACACGAGGTTTGTTACGATATAACATTGCAATGTAAGTTTTCAATGTATACTTATATCAAAATTTCTACTCTTTCGTCAACTTATGCTCCTTTTCCAATATTTACAATGATCTTTCGGGGAGAAGATACATACAAATTTAACCGATCCCATAGAATCTATGAAATATATGTCAAATACTTGACCAATCACCTGTCACAGTAATCATGAAATTTGTATTTAGATGAAAATCACGCCATTTTCGAGTTCGCTGAAAAAAGAATGGTCAAACCTTTGTACAGGGTGGGCTTCTGTCAATGACAGAAGCTCGTAATCAATAACCACATCAAGCTTACACGCATTGCTCCACACGCTGTTCTTCCCGCGAATACTGCGAGCTATTTCGCCATATAACCCCCATCTTTCGTTCATCCCTATCCCCTATCGACGTATTTAATATGCAATACCCCATTTACCCCATTGAATACCCCGCTGAATCCACTCAAGGGAGCTCTGCGACCCACATTTCCTTCCAAATTCGCTCTCCCGCTCTTTCCATCTCTTCCACCTTACTATGCTAAATCTACTTTGGTTGCCTAATCCAGTGTAGATATAAAGATGTGTCTTCGGATTTTTTTTTCGTTTCTCCTTCTCCTCTTTGCATACAAAATTAAGGCCATACACATCGCTTCATTTCACATAATGCTGATCGGTTCTGAGGGTGAGTTACATAACAATTACATCGACTTGAGATATCTTATAAATTTCAAGGGACTTGATTTTACGTTTAAACTCAATACAGTGAGGAGAAAAACTTGATTTCTGCTAGAATATAAGCTGAACTCAAGATGCAGCCAAAAGAATATTCAACTGAAATGAAGATTGATAAATTTATTCGGCTATTTTTGTTTGTTCGCGAAAGAGATAATTTCGCCTATTTTTCTCTATAGGATGACGAAATAATAATATTCGGAGACAACATTAATCCTTAATCCAAAATAGATTTCGATCTAGTACATCCACACGATGAACAAGGAATGAGGAATTTTATTAAATTTGAGAATTCAATCTAATTGGAATGATTTCCAGAGATAATGTTGTAATTTTTTTTTTCTAAATAAATTAAATACGATTCGGATCACATAATTTTTGAATATAATAATAAAATGTTCATTACAAGCAAAGTTTGTATCAACGGTCATCTTCGAAACGAGCGATAAAAACAATTATATTATTCAATTATATGGTTCATCAAAAACAGTCAAATGTAACATTACACCTTCAAGAACGAAACTGCGAGGAATATTGGATTCCACATTGACTTCCTAGATAATTATTAATTTCCAAAGATGAATCTATGAATGCGGAATATGTAGAAATCACGTTGAACACGAGGATTGTGATGATCGTTTGACGAGGAAGGAAGATCCGGAAACTCGAATTCAAAAGACTTTAAATATTCTCGAGAGTCATGCGCCACTTGAGAGAAAACACACGCGCACCAAGTTGAGAAAGTGAATTATACAAGCCATTGCAATTAATTAGTCTTAATAAAAATTATACGAAGAATCGCAATTATAAACGGCCGTTAGCCAGTCGTTCTGTGGTATGTAGGGTACGATGGGTCGTTGTACAGAAGGAGTAGAACGAGGGTTAGGTAAAAGAGGGTGGTGGGTGTTGGCGTGACGGTGGTGGTGGCGATGGTGGTGGTGAAACAGTTTGCGGACGAAACGCGGGGGCAATGGGGCGGTGATACAAGGCCAAAGAAGGGGGACAGGGGCAGGAAAACGGAAGATGAGTCCGGTTACCGTTGGCGTGGAAGAAAAGAGAGTCACGAGATGTTGGAAGGGTTTGAGTCAAGAAAAAAAAGGATAGAATGAGTTGCGTGGAACACGTTCAAACGATGAGAGACGATGGTGGACAAAGCGAAGTTGTGGAGCAACTCAAGAACTTGCCGGGGTAGATATAGAAACGAAATCCCAGGGTCAGCGGGACGAAGAGAGAGCCAGGAACGGGCTTACGGGGTGGGATGGCTAGGAGACGAAAGGGTGGCGGTGGAAGAGCACGGCACGCCGATCTTCCGAGCTCGACGCGCAATCCCGGGGGCCGCTTTAAATGAGTCAGCGTTTTTATGCCCCGTGATGTTGTCAAAGTGCAAACAGCGCCCGATAATATATCATCCGTTGCGCGGGCCGCGCCCTTTCTCTTTCTCAACCATCCTTTTCTGTATTTTTTCTCTTCTTTTCTTTTTATTGAGATGAAAAGAGTTGACAGGTTCTGAATATCCACAAGATGATCGTGGTCTCCTTGTAGGCTGATACGGAAGTTAACTTGACCTAAGATAACCGACATAAAATTCTATCATATGCGTGCAGCGGCCAGAATTCTCCTTGATTGCAAACTCAAATTCGATATTACTACTCCATGAAATGTCGAATACTTTGTACCCTTTTGATCGATCTTTTTGCTTATAATCAACAATCTATAAGGATCCAGGGGAAAAGAAGAGAATACACAGATGAGGATACATGAAAATTGGTTTTTCCGCCTTCCCAAATGATCAGGTGAAAAAGTAGTATTCCAGCACGAAATTTATAATTCAACATACATTTCTTCGTATCTTTCTTTCAGTTATCAATGTACAACGGACATCGAGTTTCGAAATACGAATAGTAACTTGGTGACTCATGTTTTTCCAATGTGTACAGTGACATATCGAAAACCGAGATCGTGGTGCGCCTTCGGGGCAATTTCATTCTCACTCCAATCGTATTTGACTCTCAGAGAGAAAATCTGAAACCAAGGAAATATTGGATCAAGCGAGTTCTATAACCTCTTGATTACAAACAGAAAATTCTCAATGTACGCGAGAAACATTTTTGCATAGTTCAATCATGCAACGCGACAGGAAGAATATTTTCTTACTCTACACTTATAAAATGTTCGGCATGAAACTTCAATCACATGCGATTGAAACAATTTCTATCTCCCTACTTGGAAAATTTCTTGGAATCTCAATTACGTATGAATGAGAATTCAGTCTTCAAACTATACTATTATGGGCAATATAATATAGCAAATATTTCAAACTCAATTACATATAACTGAATTTTCAAACCAATGACCAAGAATCCGAAATTTCTTTTAAAATTGTATTTGAAAAATTAATGAAATTTCAGAGAATTTCCAACAGTGCAAGTGTTTAACTGTGAGAAATATTTTCATATACGCCATGACTGGCACGTTTCATGATAAAAAGTTTCTATGAGCATAACAAAAATAAATTGTGTGATTATTATGAATATTACACTGCGGGTATACACTACAAGAAAAGGTTTGCAGCTTCAGCAAAATTTCTGTTGTTTGTAATGAACCTCATTCGTTGATTAAAACAACGAAATATTTTAATGATCATAACAAAAACGTATGGTCCATGAGATTTTCTTCAAATTTTTTTTCAGTTTAATTTATGGAATGACACGTGTCTGTAATTATTACAAAACTTGACAAAATTTGAAGACAATATTTCATATTCATTTCGTCTTGTTTCTGCAAATATAGCACAGGAAGTTTTTTAAAAATCAATGCTCGGAGAATTAATAGGTTGATACAGTTCCGGATTGTTTAACCGAAATTGGAAGGAATATCAAAATTCGTGTTTCGACTCATTAAAGGCGAGGAGATGGTATTTGACATATTGAATTTTCAATACCTTTCAATCAAATATCTTTCACAAACTACTGTGCGTACATAGCTTTCACAGGAACGCAAATATTTATCCCAACACAACTCCCCAATTACATCGAAATTTATGAAACAAATTCAATGGTCCGGTTATTTGATGTAGATGCAAAACAATAAAAGAAAATTGTAAATCCTGGAGTTGGAAACAGGTGTTTTATTCCCCATGTTTTTTTTTCTCACTTATTTTATTGCTCCAATGAATTTCCGTTTACTATTTCAAGAGAAAGTCGGTAAATCTCAGAAGATTATTTGGGGCGATGTTAAAAATCATTGACGAGGGATGTAATGAAAGGCTCGCAATTTGTAAGGTGTCTAGACGGAAGTGCGCCGCGCGTTATAGCCTACTTAGATCCCCAGCAGCTTAAAGAGGCGTCGTCTGGTCGACGAAGTGGCAAATTCCCCGAATGACCCTGAAAACAAGCTGTCTGCGATTTTGGCCTGAAGACTGTGTTTAGTTGTAAATTATGATGAAAACAACCGTTCTTCGATCTTCTTTCCCATCGAGCAATAATATCTCATTGCAACAACAATGTACATGTTTTGGAAAATTGAATTGCTAGAAATGCGATGTATATACTGACACAATGGTGATGGATTTATATATGTACTGAGATAACATAAGCATTCAACATGACTTTTCATTAATTATAAAAATAATAACCACGATCGGGGTTGAACGATCACAATTTAGAAAACAATATCTAACAGAAAATTCATGGGCATATATGTAAACTGAAATTCTCAACATTATCTGCGCACGACTTTGTGAATTATGCCACAGGTTTTTGCCTTCTTGTTTTGTTTCTTCCAAATTCTTTACATTCACAAATATTGACACTTCAAATATTTGTAAAAAGAGAAAAAACTCAAATAGGGCATTGCAATAAGATCACATTCATCAGAATAACATACAGAGTTATCGAAATAGTAAAATCACCTTAATTTAAGATTTAAAAACCTCCCATCATAAAATTCTTTGCCAAATTTGTGCATGATGAAAGAAGGAGGAAATTTTAATAGTTGTGAAATCAACTATAAAATCAAAACGCTATTCCAAATATATTAAAACTATAAGTTTAACGACGAAAAAGTGTGGCTTCGTAAGTGGATATCATTTTTGTTGTACATGTAATTCGAGCAGAGCGGGATTACGCATAAATTATCCGGGATTCAAACATAGGGAGACTGGAATTGGGAATAGTATACCGATCTTTGAAAAAAATAATGAAAAGAAGTACATTTTTTGTTTCCCGCGTAGAAAATCTTTAGTACCTCAATCTAAACTCTTCACTTTGTTTGTCATTTGAAAATGAGTATTAGGTTTTTGCAAACAACCATAAATTGATACGAATGAAAATCGCCGTGAATATTCCTTATCTCAATTTGACGTCAAGAAATATTTTTGTCTGACATGTTTAATCGCTCGGATCTTTCGTAACGAATACATTTCCCATTCTATTTCACTTTTTTTTTCATCTTTATAACTCAGAGAGAACAGAAAAGACTTTCCACCGAGGATAAAGATACTAAAAAGTAAAGAAGAAGATCGCCAGAAAAAGAGCAGCATGAAAGGGGGTGAGAGAGGGTAGGAATAATCCAACAGGGTGATTGTCACAAGAGAGAAACGTCAACTAAAATGATGCTCCATAAGAATAGAGGGTGTTAGATGAGGAGGAAAGAGGGAGGAGAGGAGGACATTCATTCCCTGAAAGTCAAAATAACTTCCCGAACTTTAACCTCCAGAGTATAAAAGTGGATGCCTTTTCTATCTGGTCGCGAGAATCTTCGTATCCGGCTTCTTCGAGTTGACGGTTCCTTCGCAAGCTGGCCTGATAAAAACACGTCATATCCGCGGGGTGGTTTTTGCTAGAAAATCCAGTACTCTGAGAATTCTTTGATCGTAAGAAACGATCGTGCAGGGGCGTTCTCCCACCGGATAGAGAGAAGCTCCTTCTGGGGTGTTTTCGAATCTTTTTTCCTTTCTCCCTTCTTTTTCTCCTTTTCCTTTGGTTCTTGTATGAAAAATATCAGTTATCGTTATCTCTTTGAGAACCAACGGCAACGGGCAAGTGCGCCTTACGAATAAAATATCAAAGCGCGCGATTGAATTATTAAAATATTTTTAATCGCAGACATTTTAAATATCCGTGTAGCAAAGGAAGAAAGGGGGAAGGAAGAAGACTTTGGAAGGGTCGTGATGTTGCAGAGAACCACAACACTGGTTGTCCGTGCTACTCTCTGGTCGGCGTGTAACATATGCTTTTATCTAAATTAAACAGTGTCGGCGCGATTTTCATTTCCTGGCCTGAAGCCGTTGATGTTATCCGCAGGAATAACGCGTCGTGAACGTTCCTAAGGGTCGAGAAAAGGTTCTGTCTTTCTCTCTCTCCAGCGCTGTCTCTGCTCTCTCCCGCTCCTCATCCCCATTCACCGCTAAACCAACTCAACCAGCCACCCCCTCACCCTCTTTCCTGTCCTCCTTTACCCTGGATTGCCTGGCTCACCTACCCTCTGTCACTCTCTTGTGTACAACTTCTCTTATGCACACAGGGTCTGCTATCTCATCTTATTCTAACCAAAATCCCCATTCCCCCTTCCCTCAAAGTACCACTCCTTTCTCTATTGGTCTTGAATCCAGCGCCAACGGTATTCTCTGTCCCTCGTATTTCGCGTACACGCGCATCTGTGTGTACTAATATGAAATGGGTGCATGAGTGTGCAGTATCATTCCCTTTCCTTCATTTTTGGATGACGGTGAAGACAAGTCGACCATCGTCAAGAGCCTGTCAAACTTTCAGATTATCTTATGTAAGAGGTTGGAGATTCAAATTTTCATTTCCACAAAATACGGTGCTGTTGCGCGAACGGAGATAATTTTTACGCAAAACGATCTTTCATATTATATCAAACTGTACGTTAATGCTGCGTGATTTCAATAAAATCTTGGATTTAAATTCTAACGAAATCTGCTATTAAGATATGATTCTTATTTGATCCAGCACATATAATATCTGCTACATTTCGTATAATCTTACAAGAATATCAATTTCAAACACCAGTACCTCAAAATAATCTTTTGAATAACTTTTTAGATCTTAATCCACATTAATACTTTGTTTTGCATACGATTAAAAGTGCCTTTGTATCCATAAAATAATGCCTTCACACTTTGAAAGTATAACAGACCTCTCATAATAATTTATGGTATTTTAACTAGCCAAAGGATAAATGAGCACGGCAAATCCTTACATTAGTCAGCCAGCGTCGATGATTACATCAACTTACGACAAAAGGTATCTCATAATTACTTGACTTCCGGATTTAGTGAAGAATAAACTCACAGAAGTAGGAAATATATTGTATTTTTGATGACGCAAAAGAGAAAAAAATTCATCAACATCGTTTCAACACGTTGATTGTGTTTTATTGAACGGACAAATAATAAACTTTGTCGAGAAAAAATATAATAACAAAATATGTATTCCCTTCTGTGATATATTTTCTCAAAAGATGATCAATTGCATTTTATTTAAATGTTTCATTTTCTTCTCATTCCTTTTCCGACTAAATGAAGAAAATAAGAGCAAAAATCATACCATTTAATCATGTAATAGTATTTCCCGAACTCAGCTAAAAGCAAAAGTATTTGTACCAAATAAACAGTTTTTTTGTCAATTTAAAAAAATATTTCTTGCGCATAATGCTCAAGTGGCGCCAGACGTTGGATATGAACTACAAACGTTTATAGTACAAAGTATGCCCGGATGTTACCAAGATTATAGCATATCCCTTCAAATAGCAATATAAAAATACATGTAAATTTGAATCAGTGCAAACTACTGGAAATCATTGAAATTCTACTGATTCAACAAGTGGAAAATTCAACACCGATTTCCAGTGAAATTTCCCAGATTTTCATGACTTTTTAGTAACTCGAATTTACATTTACAAAATTTCTGTTTTACAGCATGTCCAATTTTGAAATCTCTTATTTACTTTTCAAACGGTCAAAAGTTTATAAATATACTATTGAAATTAATTACGTTTGATACTACGAAGCGTCAGATCTGATTGATTGACATTCCGGTTTGTTTTCAAGCGTTTGGAAAGAGATTACAAGAAGTGTTTCGGACGAGATCGAGACCGAGACGATATCTGTCAAGCCGAGAGTCTCTACGATACCGAGAATTCCGGCGAAACCTACGATGTATTGTCGAGACCGAAAATCTCGACTCGAGACCGAGACGATATCGATTTTGTCGAGAGAAAAACGAGACCGAAACGGGGTAATAAATTCCGAGACTAAATTGAGACCGAGACCCGGTCAGTCTCATTACGAAATTCAGACATCGAAAATCCTTGGAAGCAAAATATTTGAATTTGCAATGATGTTAGCGAATTCATTTGAAGGCAAATATTTGACTCAAGTCAAAATCTTCGAACCACTTGGATTTATTCTTTGAATTCTGTTTGTTTTGGAAAACATCGTTATTCTCACAATCTAAATCAAGGATGATCCCTAATAGCATCTTCTACCACATTACATGAAAACTATGAGAGATCAAATAAATTGAAACATCTATACCTGCTGTCATTAAGGTATTATCGTCTCTCTGCTAACGGATTTTAGTCCAATAAACAGTGATTTATTGTCTCATTGTAACAGGTGATCCTCAAAACATCAGCATAAATCAACCATGAATTCTTGAAATAAAAACCGATGGTTTATTTCCATTGTTTTGAACTGAAGAAAATATTTTGAATTGTTATTCAAAATGATCTGCCAATGAATAGACACATGATTTTGCCGACTTGTCTGATGCAGTAAAAAAATGATACCAGTCCCGGAGGAAACTTTTTTTCACCAACATCTCACCTCGCTGTCGATTTAGCTGAAACTCATATGAACCCATTTGGTTCTGGAACCATATGGACTGGTTCCAGGTGGGAATTCGGGTGCGCATGCGAATTTCGCCATCACATTCATCCGGGAATTCTCAACAGGGATGATGTCCTTGTTGGGTTGTGTCTCAAGATATCTCTCAGGAACATTCTACAATCACTTCTACAAAATCTCTAAAAAATATCTAATAAAAAAATGTCTTTGAAGATATTTTTGTGGATTTCCTATCTTCTTGATCTCTTGCTGTACATGGTTGAACGGAGTTGATATTTTTTGTGCATTATTCAACGATGTATTCTAAATACCCTATCAAAGTTCTTGTAAAAAGTCTACCAAAATCATTAATTAAGGATATATGATTGTAGGATATATGAAGTGATTATCAAAGACATTTTGGATCCATAATTGACGTACACGCAGAGAAAAATTCTTGCTGAAATAGCGAGTTTTCAAAATCTGCTTTGCCGAATCATCAAAACGTTCGCTGGTATAGCAACAAGTTTGCTGTTTTAGCAAATGTTCTAGCAGTTCAAATACCTACGCTGTAAAGAAAAATCGTAAACAACTGGAAAATTTCGACAGATGTATTCCAAATTTTATGGAATCCTTGCTATCATTGTCCGGTAAATTTCCGGTAAAATACGGAGAATTCCCAACGCACGTGAAGTTTCCCATATAAATTTTCCACAGTGTACAATGCCGAATTGCTGGATCAGCAAGCGCTTGCCGAAGGAATAAGATTTTCTGCTATAACAGCAAATTTTTTGCTAATCCAGAGAAAAGATTTGTTGTATCGGCAAAGCAAATTTTGTCCTCTCAGTGTAATATCCCAAAAATATGACGGATCACAAGGTATCAAATCATAGATAATAATTCGAAGAGTTAGAGCACGAATTTTCAACGTTCGTGTGGGGACGAAATTTCACTTGGGAAACAAAATCAACGATAACAATCCCCCCTATAACTTGAGATGATTTTTCTGCAGAAGTTGATGGCTGAATGAAAAAGAAAACAAAATTAGCAAAAAAACAGCAAGAAATGAGATTTGCTTTCTCCTTCCCACGCTGCGGTATTTTTTTCTCATTGAACATTTCTTTCTGTGGAACAGCTCGACTAAGAAAAAGAGAATGAGTTCCAAAGATGAGGGAAAATGGAGAAAGGGGGTACAAGGGATGAGAGGTGGAAACCCGGTGCCGTGGATCTGCAGACAGCTCCTGGCGCGGATGGAGAATGGTTGATTTCGTGAGGAGGAAAAGCAAACGTAAAAGGATGGAAAGAAGAAAACTAGAGCAGGGAGAAAGAAGGAACACAAGAGGGTGGAGGAATGAGAAAAAGAGGACTCTCCAAGGGGTGGAGAGAAGACTGGATGGAGGAGAAAACACAGGAATAGTCGGATAGGATGACGCTGATCAATCTCTCGCTTTTGGATCTTGAAAAGACCTTGCAAACGAAATCTAAACTTTTTATTCTATATTTATTCCATGTCATTGTTCTTTCAGTTCGTGAGAACAATCGGTAATGTTTAATCACTCACAACTCAGAACGACCAAGATCCATTTGTATAATTTAGTGATTAAAAATCAATAATATACAGTAAACGTATGCGTATTACTGTTCTGTACTGTATAAACGTACCGGGGATTTCAGAATTCATCATTCGGATTTTTGTGACATATTCTACAGGCAAAGTGCGGTAATTTCCCGTTTGAAAAAATTTGATTTCAAGCTCAATTTTTTAGTTACGAGCGTCTTTAGATTTTTTTTTTCTCAAATCCAAATCACTCAGAAGCACTGTGATTTACGTACTTGAGTTTGACACCATTCGCTAAGTTGGGCAACAGTGGATTTTTGAGAAAAAATTGCTAAATTCTGATTAACTAGAAGCTCGAAAATTTGAAATAACTGTAGACTTCAATTGTTTCCCCAGAAATCCGTCGTTTTCAAACTTAGCGAACAGTTCCAGGCTCAAATGTATCGAACACAGGACTTTCGAGTTATTTGAATTTGAAAACAAAGTCTAAAAATGCTCAGATAGGAAAAATTAAGCTTCGTATCAAACTTTTCCAAACGAGAAATCGTTGCGTTTTGACTGTAGAATATGCCACAAAAATCTAAATAATGAATTTTGAAACATCGACTCATTCGTGTGAATATATTTTTTTTTAATTTCCTCAGGATTATTTTCGTTACTCGTTCGTATACGAATTTCGTTCATTTCTGTTCCTGCTTTTTTCATGTACAAATAAATTCTATGTAAAAGTTAAGTATTCCTCGTCTCGAGGAATATAGAAAACTTCCAAATAAAAGTGGAACACTTCATTTGGATATAGAGTGAAATATATTGATATTTAATTAATTATGAGAAAGGAATTAGTGGGAATTTTCTATGAGCTCTTCGTTTTTTGGAATCCCTTCGAATATTCATAAAACCAAAAACTAAAAGAACAGTAAAAATACACAATACAAAAAGTACAGACGAGAATTATAACGCATTGTTGACGTGCAGTACCACGCGCATTCACGTGGTTAACTATTCACGCGAGTTCTCGAGTAGTACCATCATAATAGGATATGTGAAAGCCCCGCGGCTATTTAATGTATTTTGACAGTCCGATTATTAGTCTTGGAGCAGAAGACTCGAGCGGTCATCAGTTGGTCTTTTTGTGTGAAACGTGCATCAAGGTATTTAAAATACCCTACTTCAAGAGTTTCCTAGGCAGGATAAGAAGAAAGAATAAACAAAATTGTGCTACGTTGATCTTCATATTACACTCTACGCGACCCTCATTCCGTATGAAGTAACAAAAAACACTTCATGATTAATAATTAAAAAAATAATACGTACAAATTGAAGGAATCGGGAGCCCAGTTTTAGTGACGGAATAAAAAGGAAGAAGTGTGTTATGAACGAGTGTATGGTTTTTGTAAGGAAGGTATTTTCGAACAGTTAATAAAACCGGAACTACCCAAAGACGATTTCTGTCTACTCTATCCATTAAAACGGAAATTTAAAGATCGAATAAGTACACCTGTGATACTTCATTCGAGTACATACCTGTACAAATTTCCTAAGGATATTGTTTATAAATACTTGGACAGACGGCGACAGGATGAAATAATATATCAATATAAACGTACCCAAAACTCCAGCACCAAACGGTAGCTATTTAAGATTTATCTCTATGACAATGGTGGTATAAGAATAACCATATAAGAATAATTCTCGTCGCGACACTGACGGACGCCCTAAGAAGAATCGCAAAGTACCTGGACCCGCCATTCATTATTTCGAGAAGGATTCGTAAAACGATACTCTGGAGTTCGTCTCCCTAAGGTGGGGAGAAAAATCTTGTATCGCTGGAATACTGTTCATAGAGGAGGTATAATATGTATATCGGTTTTAAAGATCTGAAGGTGGGTTGGGTTTAAAGTGAACAAGGGCACTTGAAAGGACAAGAGACTTATTGTCTTACTCATGGTTCTCTCATACGATTGGTCGTCCTCTTCCACATCTGAATCTACAAATTGCCAAATATCGCGTTTTGAGATGTCAGTTGACAATCTATCGCAAGACGACAAGGTTGACGAAATTTTCGGAACACCTCTTGCTAAATACAATTTGAACTACAAGGTCGACGATATGACTCTTATCGATATTTCATATTCTCAACAACGTCAAGTTGACGAAGTGAGTGGGTATCCATCCTCGCCCATCAGTGTGGATTCAGCTACCTCAGTTTCTAGTTGGAATGGTTACACGTGTTATCAGAACAACGACTCTTTTCGTAATAATAATGTTAATAACAATCGAGAGCAGTGTACTCCGTATACTTGGACCGAGGTGTCAAACGTTCAGGAGATTGTTCAAGGGCAACCTGCGTTGAATCAAGACGTAGGGATGATACAACATCAACGGGATATACCACGTCGACAAAAATATAATCAACAATCAATTATAGGAAACGGTAATTTTATTATTCATATATTATTTTCAAGTTACACACTTTTCTTTGTGCACTTGTTCTAAATTTTCAATCGCTCTAATTACACGTTATGTGACGCAATTCGAATCCATAATTATTTTATGCTCGAAACGCTTCCAATGGAGTCAATTACTTCGAATTAACCTATGAGCGTTTCGTCAACAAGCAGATACTTTTTTAGGAATTACTAGACGAATTTGAATGTTTCTTCGAATATGTGTATGAATTGGATCCAGAATTCGCTGACTGGATTTTACAGGTGTATTCTGCAGCCAAAATGTAATAATTTCTCGTATTGAAAAACTTTCTGTGAGGCTTAGTTTTTTTTTTAAATCCTAATAACTCAACAGCATTGTGTGCTGCAAACTTCAGCTTAATACCATTGGTTCGGTTGAAAAACGGCGGATCTCTGGAAAAAAACGGTCACATCCTGTCATTTTTTGTTTCAGAGCTAAAATAATTTTAAGCTACTCAATTCTGATTGGCTGGAAGCCGCAGAATTTCAAATTCAGAAATGATGAGTTACTTCAATTTTTTTCAGGGATCCGCCATTTTTCAATTCAGCCAATGGCGTTAAGCTGAAGTTTGTAGCGCACAATGCTGTTGAGTTATTTAAATTTTTTTTAAAAATCTAAAAATGCTGATATCTCATAAACTGAGTTGAGCAAAATGTTTCGACACGAGAAATTATTACATTATATACTTTTCTAAATGAAATGTCTCAAAAAATCCCTTCTGTAAAATTTGTGCAATACTTCAAAAATATTCTTTTGAGGCTTCCTATTTTAAATATCTTCGTTATATCAACGATTGTATAAGACTTCCTTTTCCATCTTTACAAAGATTGTCTTCAACCATATCTGAAACATTCCACAGATGTTTCGAAACGTAGAGTTTAATCAATATCCGTTGTAGACATGTTCTGAACGTTCTGAAACATTTGAAATACTTTATTGCAAAAATTCGGTGTGTTCAAGAAATTTTGCTGTGTGATTCCCCTTTATGCACATTTGCCATGTGCTTCGTGGGTTTCTCTTGTAAATGATCCAGCTTTCTCGAACAGGATGTATTTCATATTTCATATTTTATTATATATTCCCCAATGTATTTTGTATTGTCCAGATGCAATGCCACGAGAAAGTATAACAAATGTGCAGAAAGGGGGAATGAACAGCAATATCTGTTGAAAATACTGAATTCTCGTGTGAAAAACTTTTCGAAATTATATATAATTTATGTAGAATTATATATGAATTATGAAGGTTTAAAAGTATATATCATTTCAAAAATTCTTCCTTCCATGTTTTCACAAAGAAGTATTCGAAGAGCTTTCACAGCTCTGACAACAAATACATTATGACACCTTGAAAAAATGTTATTACTTCAATGAAAAGTTCCCATCAGCGTGGATTAAGCTTTCTAATAAAAAAAAAACAACACGGCCTATTGGCTTAGGACGGCAGTATATAAATTAGACTATAGAATTATCTCAAAGAATAATACAACTAAATTCCTCAAATATTTCTAGTCGCCGGAAAGAAACCACCAACATTTGAATATTATTTTTTGATCGGTTTATCATCGAATGGTGAGGAGGTAGAGATCGAAAAAATCGAAATCTATTTCAAGAATCAGGACGGGCAAGAAAAAATTCTTTCAAATAATATACAGATGGTGATGTATTCAACCAGGAAAAGGAGACTATTTGTTGTTGTTAGGAAGGTGTGAAGTCTTATTCCCTCCTCCCGACTTGTCCGAAAGTTATCCAACTTACCACAGGGTATCCTAATAGTCCATTGAAAGCATTCACAAGACGCTGCTTCCACTGCATGATACATTTATAACATAGACCCTCGTCGTCTTTCTATATACGTCCAAGTTTTGTACTTGAAACTCAACTACCACTTTCAACTATAATCACAAGTGTTAAATGTCCTTCAGTTTTTTCATCATTAATGGAATGTTTTCAATTGAAAGTGGCATAAGAACACGTTCATAGAATTCAAATAATGTAAAAATTCACCATGTGTTCTGCAAATGACTCATTCAATCTTATTCCGAAAATGAATAATCCATACCCCAGCGTATATAAATTTTGGCCATGTATAAATTTCTTCGATATTGTCTTTTGTTCTTCTCTTCCTTCGTAGGTGATTAATGGTCACGATGGGAAGTTGAAGGAATGAAGCATCGCTGACATGACAATTTATTGACTTAATAGATATTTTACATTCCCATTTATCCTAAAGACAAATGTATTTTCGAAAACTATCACCTTGATTTCAATCGCATGTCCGAACCACCTCTTTATTTCTGGATGAAAAAATCAAAATCCTCATTCATCAAATCAATATCTCTTCACTAAGATTTTATCCAAAAATTATGAGACGATCGTTATGAATTCAATACAGTAATCGTTTAATCCAATTACGCGAGCTATGGTTCCGGGCTTTTGAACAGCACAGCGGGAATATTGGCCTCCTCTCGAGACCGACAGGTTACCTGCTGTGCAATCTTCTGACGACCCTTGTACATTGTCTTGTGCGTCGAGTTACAATTATCATGTTAAAGTGATATTTTCAACACTCGTAGGAACAGAGTGCGAAGACGAAAATCGCTATCAGACATCTCTAGAACGTTCAAGAAATAACATTATTTTTTCTGTTTGTTGGTTACAGCTGCAACTACTTCGAAAAAATCAACTACCGGTAAACGTTCGAGAACCGCTTATTCCAGTGCACAATTGGTAGAATTGGAAAAAGAATTTCATTGCGGCCGTTATTTGTGTCGACCACGTCGTATAGAGATGGCCGCGGCATTGTGTTTGACGGAGAGACAAATTAAAATATGGTTTCAAAATCGTCGTATGAAATATAAAAAGGAACAAGGTCCTAAATTTCCTGCCAATAACGCTAACAAGACATCTGGGAATATTAAGAGAGGAAGCGAACCTGGTCATCATCAAGATTCTTCATCATCGGATGCATGGAGGAGGCAACAAGAACTTCGTCAGCGGAACCTCAGAAATACTTCATGCGATTCGTACGTGTATCCCACTGCGGAATTGGACAATAATCTACCTACGGATATTCGAGGATTCGAGAATTATCCTCGATGTAAGGAAGAGTCATCAACTGCTCAACAATATGGCACAGCAATAAATACAATATCAGATGTGTATCATCCATCTTATGCTTATCATTATCAACAACCACAACAACAACAGTTATTACTACAGCAACAACAACAGTCTCCTCACGATCAACAATCATTGGCAAATGATTTTTATCATCCCCAGCATTGGTGTTATTCACAACAATATCCTCAAATCACCGAAGCTGAAAATATCAAACATGAAGTGAATCAGAACTTGGAAGGATTTAGGAATCATCATACAAATTATCACTGTAATATTCCACTTTTACCCAATATGAGTTCTTGGGACAATCAACTTTCTCAAGTACCAACAACCAACCAAACAGAGGAGAAAAGTTTTGACGATCCCGGTAATAGTATCGAATCGACGGGTTATGAGTTTAGTTCAAATTTATTACATTTATGAACATTTTCGTGCATTAAAAGGTTTGTACGATATTCGTTGTATATAATTTATAATAATGATAAGAGCATTGATTGAGCTGAAATCTCCGAAAAAGGAAAAGAAGAAAATCTACACAGCTTTGCGAATATTTTTTCCATTGAGATTTCAAAAATTAATTATATATTATCTCTGATGGTTACAAAAAGTCCCCTTGAACACCTACTAAAGAATATATAAATTATATATCAATTGTATTGATTTATGTATCATACCGTTTATTAAAACATGCTATTCCACAATATGAGTGGATTTTTACGAGTTAAATAACATCATTGAAGGTTTTTAAATACATTTGATGATTTTTTTAAAAATATATTTCATTCTTTTCTGAGAGGTTTTATTTTTCGTTTGGAACATCGAATTCTCATATTTGCTTGAATTTAAAGGATCCCTCAAATAAAAAAAAGAGGAAAAGCTGTTGAAGCAAGCAAAAGTCTGCGAAATATTCAAACTTAAGAACCAAAAGTTTTTGTAACACAATTTCTTCATCAATTTCTTATCAAAAATGGATAAAGTATCATTATATTCGAAGTACTAGATAATGATTCGATACATCTTACGTCGCAGTTACAGTAGAATATTTTTGTCAAGTTTTTCCAAAGAATTCTTTATCTACATAATCATTCTCACCGACCATTCCTTCATTAACTTCGTGTATACAACGTGAATGCTTTTAATATTATAATCACGATATTGTCGCCAGTCTTAATGAACAGGGGCAAGTTAATGACCACATACAATCTGAAAAACTTATAAGCCTCTATTAACTCACGAATGATAAGATATCTTTATTAGAAAATAACTTTGAGTTGATGGCATTCCATGGCATTGCAATTTTGAGGAGAAATGTGATTCTAATCATTCAATATGTATTCGACGATATGTTCAAATAATTCTAGAAATTGAATGTAAATATTCCTGCATATTTTTAAATCATTATTCTTGTCAGCAGAAGATATATTTGAAACAATCGTAAAATTTACATTTATATATAAGGTATGGATGATTCTTTTTGTAAAAAATTGAGTATTATTATATTTTAAATATATTGAATTCTCGTACGTGTATTAGCGACAAATTGGATAGTTCGGGATAAAATAAAATATGTGTATAATTTTATGCTCCGCGCGAGTTGTCGTTGGTTCATGTTCTGCTACTTCCAAATAATCGAAATGACTTGATAATATTTTGAGAAATAATTTGTATGATTTCAATAAATTCCCTCAGATTGAAAATGTGAGTGAAATATATCTTTTTGATAATATTATATGTACTGCGTGCACTAAGAGAATTTTTTAGAGTTTAGTTGTCTAGATTGAATCAATCAAATTTCCAGTAACTTTTACTGGAAATGTTCGATCGAGACGTTTTAGTTGAGGAAACTATAGGACTTTCTCTGAGTGTGCATCCCATTTGTTCAATGAATAGACCTATCGCTCCACATTTGGATCCATAGTGCTCACAGTCTGTGATTCTTCTGTGTTTTCATTACATATTACAATATAAGATTCTGGTATTTCTCAGAATAAACCCGAGTCGAAAAATTAAGAGCTGATCTTGGTCTGTTTAACCTGATCTCATATTGTATTCGACCTGATTTGATTCAGTTCAACCTCATTTCATTTCTTTTGAACCTGATATTCAGGTCACAACCTGATCTCAATCTGTTGGAATTTGAAGGAAAAATCATAAATCCTGCTCACAACTGTTTCAACCTGATAATGTTCTTCTCATCTTGATTCTAACCTGGTTTGCAAATGTATAATGAAATTCAAATGTACGTATCATTTATGGATGACAAAGTTGAGTATTAATTAATCAATATAATTTCATTATTAAACAATTACACTAAATGAACATAACGTGAATTTAATCGCATTTGGAACTTTGATAATTTCTGAGAATAATGAAATGTCAATAAATTCTATAACATGAGACTTGAAAAAGTATGATGAAAATGAAATCGAATGAATTTCATGAGAAAATAAGATACATCCATATATACATATTCAATCAATTTTCATATTTAAATTTCGATATCCATTCAAAATTCCTCAATGTTTGGAACTTGCTATTTTAATTCAATAATATATTTCAGGTGTAACAATTTCATTCGCACTCATATTTTTAAGACTATAATAATAATGATAATAATAATTTGTTTGTAAATTTTATTCGAAACATGCCAGCAGCAAGATACTAGCTAAATCTAATTTTACAAATTATAAAAAAATGATTAAAAAATCTTCCATAGACACAATAAATTTCCCTGATTGTCGTATGAAATTAACGATTCAAAAATCACATCACAAAAGAGAGAAAGAACTTATCGTTTTCATTTTGAACAAGGAAATTTTACAAATCTACAATTGTACATCTCGAGAGTTTAATTATATATCATTATTTTTAAATAATTTTTAAAATTAGATTTAGCAGGTATCTCGCTGCTGGTATTTTCTGAATAGAATTTACAAAATTCCATAACCAGGTCAAAATAAGGGTGAAGGAGAAATAGAGCTATATCAGGTTTTAAAATTCGACCTGACAGAATGCGTATTCGTTGCATATGACGGATCAAAACAGGTTCTCATTAATCCTCATCTCATACTGTTCAAAAGGGTAAGATCAGTCTTTGAATAGTTCGAAATCAGGTTTCAATTTTTCGACTCGGGAATATCAGCGGGAACTCATTAGGAATATTTTCTCCTGATTCGTTTACTCGCGCTTGTTGAAGTTTAAATCCTCTACCCATCGTCTCGAAGAATTTTGCAAAAATATGATGTTCCATCATCATATTATCCAACATAACCAGAACGTTGCAATCCAATGCGACATCACGATTCAATCGATGTTGGATCGCTTCATTGACATTCGCATGACGGTTCATTTGGAAGGGACTGTTTATATCTATCCACCTGATAATATATTTGACCTTGGATTTTGAACAAAATGGGGCACGCGAAAATCTCGATAAATTAACTTTTGATTTGATTAAATGAATTTGCACGGAAAAAATAATTCAGCTGCAGTAGCTAAATGGCTAGCACGGACATGGACAGCCATTAAATTAGCTTCTGCAGCTCAATTTTAGCTGTTATAGCAAAGAAATTTGCATATGTAGCTAATTTATTTGCGGTGGTAGTTAAAATTTAGCTGCAGGAGCTAATTTAATGGCTGTCCATGTCCGTGCTTGCCATTTAGCTGCTGCAGCTAAATTATTTTTTCCGTGTGCGATACTAGTAAATGATGCAAAAGAGGAAGCACTAATCTAACTATGAATGCGGTCAAAAAATAGATTCAATGGTGAGTGCGTAACTTTTTCAAGTATGCATTGCCACAATTATAAAAATCATTGAATGAATTGGAAGAATTAAATCTTTCCTCCGCTTGGAAATGTTCAATACCTACTCCAGTGAACATAAGAAATATTCGTTTTTCCCATACAATGTTCGATGACATTATTAATCTTATAATTCAGATTGTAATTCCGCAAAACGCTGCAAAAATAATAATAACTGATAATCGATATCCAAAACCCCAGCGATTGCTTTCCTCGCCTCTCTCTAGTATCTTATCCTGTCTATCCCAAAGGTGAGAAATAAACCGATATCAAGAACGCGCAATTTCATTGAAGAAGGGAAAAAAGCGGCGACGAATGTTATCGCTAAGATAATAAGACATGGAACATGGGGAGGAGGGTGGGTAACCAATCAGGATTCAGAATTGTTTCATGGATTCTCACACATTATCCTTGTTTGAGGTTTTCGAATTCGTGCGACCGATCAAACGGAAATGACTGACAACCAATCAGGATCACGGAAAAGCAGTCACGGTACTTCCGTCACGTCTTTTATAGCGAAGGGATTATTTTTATCGCTGTTGAATCACCAATTTCACTAATACCGCGGCTCGTTGTTTCCAGGAGTATGTAGATTAAAAATGTAAAAATAATTATAATTCGCCCGCATCCAATTTAATAAATTAATCCACGAAACCATAAAATAAAGGAGAACTCAGAATTGTTGTTATTTGAAAATAAAAATGTACGATGCAGAGGAACTATCGTTGAACGATACACATTTCAAAATGTGAACATCTTTCAAACATATAGATATTAAAATACCTTTCCATACGAGGAGTGAGAAAGAAGGGATAGCACGAGAACGAAGTGTAGAATAACACATAGCGGAGACTCTTCGAATAAGGGTGATCCTACAGAAGTGGTAGTATAGCAGCGATAGCAGGGGCGTCGTGTATAGAAGGTAGAGCGACGAGAGAGAAGGAAGATTGTGAGCTCACCGTAGAAGGAAGCAAGGAAGGGCACGGGGTGGATTTCAACCATGATTTCCATTCGCCAGCCATCCATCTTGTTTGAGACTGGAAACTGACAGATAGACGCAGATCCGAGTGCCAGTGACGTGGCAAGTCTTGTGCACGGATACACATGTGTTTGTGATCACATACATATTTACACCTATGTCATGTATCTTTGTATTACCGTATCTCGATGCTTTAACCAATACCTACGAGGGATTCGTGTTCGTGTAGAAAGCTTATCCACTTTGAATGTCCTCATTTTTTCATTTTTTTTTTTTTTTTTCATTCAAAATACCTTGATAATTTCATATGCCGCGTGATTTAGGGGAACCAAACTGTTCGACGCATTATTTTAAGAAATTTGTATGAGTCATCTTCCCTCTTTTTATGCTTCGCGATTTCTGCGCAACAATGCCGTTATGAGAAACAAACGTATATCGATGTAAAAGCTGCAACTTCCCCCTTTCTTTCGCCGAGTTACCGATAAATACAATGGACTACGAGACGGCATAGATCCAGGAGAATTTGAATCTGAATCGGACATTTTTCGACGTTTGGATTTAACCGCGAATACGTTCCTCTTGGGATCCTCCATACTTTGATCCTCGATGAATAATGGATGTGCAATATTAAGGAGTAGAACATCGTAGTATTTATATCAATATAACTTCGGAAAACCGCACGACTCGAATCTCGAGGATATTCATGTCATTGAACTTTTATACTTTTCGACGGAGCTTTCGAAGATATGAAAAAAAAAGAAAAAATTTGTTATTAAAATCATATGTGATCTTGCCACAACGATCAGCTACCTGTTTCACCCCAAAGCATGATTTTCGAAAAATTATACGATGACTTTGAGATTCTTTTAATAGTTGAAATGGAATGGTCGAAATTTTCATTCGTATTTGGGATCACGTACATGCATATCGTTTTTACACTGCCGTACAATCTTCAAATATCGGAGGAAGTTTGAAATTTATCGACACAACGTTGAGATGCTTCATCACGAGCAAAAGAAACATCACAAAAAAGAAATCTCGCGAGTTTCTTGGGTTAAAATGTAGAAAAATTGAAATGGGTGAAGCGAAAGAATGAATAAAGATCAGCGAAAGAGGAGGTAGGGGAAAAGGAGGGGTCACCGAGAAACACAGGAGGGCTCGTGTGTTGTCGGCACGTGAAGCGGCAACTACTTCTTGGTTGTCGTTCTGCCTTGGGGTCAGAGGGGTAATGGAGAGGTGGGTTGCATGCGAGTGATATTAGGTAGAAACACATGAACTTTGATATATTCGAGAGAATGTGAGGTAGAGGGTAGCAGAAGGCGCCATACCTCGGCAAGTATCCGAACTATACGTGACCTGCAACTTTCTGGTAGCATCTTTTCTTCAAAATCGATCTAGCGTATGTTGGAATCGGTGGAGGTTGGGACATTAAATTCGCGCGATATTTCAGTCACTTACTCGGCCATTCGGCCATGATAGGAATAATAAAGTGCTCCTGTTCAGGAAATCTAAATGCTTCGAGTTATAAATCATCATCCTTGTACTTTTACACGGACAGATGAGGCGTTTATCGACTCGATGCATTTTATGTTGGTTCATTGATTTTATATTCAAAAAACAAATTCTTGAAACATGAAAAATCGCATACGCGTAACGCGCATAGTACAAACTTATTCAGTCAAGTTCCTTTCCATCCGCCTCGTATCCACTTCTCCCACCCATCGAAGCCCTAAGTGAAGAACCCGTGGTTGTCCTCTATGGGAAACTACCCTGTTAACTGTGGGTGCCTCCGAGTAATTTTCCCGAGTACAATAAAAATAAGATTTCAATTGATCGAAGATTCGCTCTTGCTGTTTGAGGTGTACTGACTTCAATCCACTTCTCCTGTGCCCTTCAGACTTGTAATTATGGGAGCAAAATGTAAAAACGGTGGCTTTTTTTAAAGTGAGAATACTATACAATAGAATTCTTCAGCACATATTCGAAAGTTGACATCAGGGTATCATCTGTATTTGGTTACTTCGCTTTTACTGTGACGTAGGGTACCGTGTCAGCAGTGCAGAAATTTGATTGAAAACCGTCTGCCATTTTTCGAGTAGTCCAGCGGGAAGTTCATCCAAATTAGTGATGTGCGAATTTTCACAAATTGAATCTTTTCTAAAAAAAAGCACTCATCTCATTTCGATACAAATTTTATAGAATTCGATGGAGACTTTTATTTCTAATCCCAATGTCCACTTCAAACACGTACCAGTTATTTTATTTGTGAGCCCTAACAGCGAAATGTGTTTCTAGGACGTTTTCTGAACGTTCAAAAAACCTCCCTTACGTTCTATAAACCTTCCATTCCAGTGGCACGTTGTGATGTCTAGGAGAGAGATAAAGAAAGGTTAAGAATCCTCAATCCGGCGCTGAACCGACATACATTGAATAACATCTTTAAAATCTACGGGAACTCGTCCTAATCTCTACTGAATTTCTCTCCCACGTTGAAAATTTCTATGTATGTGTCATATGGTATACCGCGTACAGTGAAAAACTTCTGAAATTACGATTACCTTTGAGAGTAAAAAATCAATTCAAGCTGTAACATTAAAATTCACGATAAAAGAAAATAAGTTAAACGATCAAAATATAACTTATTCATCGACCGGAATGACCATAATTCAAGTTTACCCTTCTCGAATACGTTATACTCATCAATCCTTCCAATCCATATTCACTCTCAAAACTTTTCGAGGGAAATGATTATGCAACCGGGAAGCTGAGCGCCAAAGAATTTAGTGGAGAAGAGCATATAAAAAGGGGGTGAAAATGGGCCCCGTTAGGAGGAGGTCTCTTTAAAGTTGAAGCCGAGGATGCGCCGAATGTGAGGATGAAATGGTACGAGAATTCGAGAGTAAGACGAAAAATAGAAGGACAAGGGGGTGGAAAGGGGAGGAAGGAACAAGAGAATGGGAAGGATAAGGGAGGGGGTGAAAAGCAAGACAGTACGGAAGACGGAAAACAACGAAAAATAAAGCAGCGGAAGAATCGCGTCGCAGGAAAAAGAATGAGGGCGCTGTCAGCTGGTGGAAATTATTCTGATTATGCTAATTCCGGTTCTGTTCCACTCCTTTACCCAGGACGCATACCTTCTCCACCTCCTTCTCCTTAGCCCCGTTGCCTCCCTGCTGCTGTCTGCGCCATCTTTCATGGACGATATTTATAATATAGGGGTGCCCGAGCAGTTTCAAACTCTTTTTGGCCCCCTTCTCCTTTCCACGACACTCTCACCCTCCCTTCTTTCTCCCCCCCCCCCTTGGAACCCTAGGCGCTTCGGCGAAACAGTCTTCGAGGTCCTCGATAAATTTATTCATATTCGACCCAAAATTCGCAGTCGTTACTACGCGTTAAAAGTCAGTCGTATTCTCGAGAAAGAGAATACATTTTCAAACCCGATACACAAATTCTAACGAGATATTTATTCGAACTCTTCATCGCGTATGCAATTACAAAAGATATTTTATCGAAAGTTCTTTATCAACAAAACAATTTGAATCGGAAATGTTAACGTACAAAAATACCTTGGTATTCTCGTTGTATATGTATTTTCTACCTCGTAATCTTTCTCCGAGCTTTGGATTTTCCTTTTTAATTAAAGGCACTTTCTATTCATGACATAGAATGACCACGCCCACCGCAAAAGTTACGATGTTTTACTTCCTACTTCAACGAAAAAGGTTATTCGCGCGACTGACGGGTTTACGAAAGTTATCGCTGAGAAACAGGTTCTGATTGAATTCTGATAATTACTTTCGATGTAAGGAATAAGTTTTTGGAAGTTGATTATTTCCAACGTAAATCGTAAATTGGATCTTTCTTTTCCCTGTAGTACTTTATGAAATGTGAATAATTCTTTTTCTATCACAATGAATATGAATGAGAAGCATCGAAATAGCCTACCCTACCGATAGTTCAGAAACACTCCGTAAAAGCTTCTCTAAATTTCAGAAAACATCCTATTTGCAACCCATAAATCATCCGTAGTCGTATAGAAAGAGATCGAAAACGGACCCAGTTATGTTGATTCAGAATGAAGCTTTGAGGGACATTCAATTAAATATTTTCTTCTATCAGGAGAAAGAGCATTAGGAATCAGCTGTGGTAGCTATTTCGTGTATTTGATATTTGGATAGCGAGAAAAGTAACTGCAAAAGCTAGATGTTAGCTCCTGTAGTAATAACTTTTGTTCCCACGGCTAGTTTTAGCTATCCAAATATCAATCACATAATTTTTTTCCGCGAATAAGTATGATTAACTGCTTACGTTATTATGGTTAACATCGTGATGATCATCAAATCGCGAGTCATCATTTACTTCCCATATACTTCGTCCCCTCATCGCGGGGGAACTGTTTTTCCATCACAAATTAGGGATTCCTCCACCACTTTGAAGAACTATCTTGTTTGTTGGGTGTTGAATTCTCTACAAATGAACGGAAAGTCCATCAAGTTATGATAAAAAATTCCTCATGGAGAAATTTTGCGGCCATCATTTTTTGGGGAAAATTCCGCAATTATTTTTTAGAGTGAGTTTCCATAAAAGTAACGAATTCTTTGAACATACGTTCAATAACAATGGAAAATCATTCAACGATGACAAATGATTTCCAGATCAAGTTTCATACTTGCCAAACATGTCATTCAACAATCGATAGAGAAAAAAAATGAATATCATTCATTCCATACCATATGATTTGAAAAAGAGAAATAGGAGCAAGAGTGATGAACTCCTCAACAATGGTTTAGTATAAAAAACCATTCATACACAGTTTGACAAATGAACAAACAAAGGTTCTCGTAGACATGATTCACTTCTCTCCAACAGAGGCTTCTCTAATGAATATCCATCATTCATTGTCACAGTATAAGATTTCAATTTGGAGTCTGGGGAAACAGGGTTGAGTGAAATTCACTGTTTATGCAGCCAGAGGAGAACCTGTCTCTATTTCTAATCGAATTTTCATCCCTTCAAAAAGAAAGAGAGAGAGAAAATTTGAAGTCCGAGCTTCAAATTTCATATCCGTTTAATTTTCAAAGTGGTAAGGTTTCCTGTTCGATCTAGGTCGCGTAAAACCTCCACTTATACGGAAAAAGAAACCTACTTGAAATAGCTGTTCAACTTGTAAGCCGTTTTTTCAGTTAGAATAACAAAATGGGTCCATATGCGCCTACAAGTTAAATACTTATTTTAACTAATCTTTTTTTCCATGCATCGTTTCGGCATTTATTTACAGTGTTTCCTTTCAGTTTCATTGAAGTTAGTTTTAACTTTATATCCTGAAATAAGCGGATATTCAAGATGAAAGCGAGTTTTACTCTTTACTGTGCAATTTAGATTCATATATGTGGAAGATCAATGAAACTCATCGTATCTATCCAAGGTCGTAACCACCCATAGCACATATTTGACACTCTCTGTCTTGAGAAGGAGAATCTTGAGTAGAAAAAGTTCCAAAATCACCCTAAAAAAAAACGCATGGGAAACGTGTAGCACGGTTCGCCATACCCTAGCATGTATGTCCTATGAGACCTAAACTGAGCCAGCCTGGGCCCCAAAACTGGGCCGAAGTGGGAGCAAAATGCCTCCACGCTAAGGTAACAATTGCATTTTTGGGACACATAAGCATTTATATGCACTTCTCCTCCAACTTATGACAACCCATACCTCCTTTTGGTGAAAATAATTTAGCATTTGACAAATAATACTACAAGTTTTCAAAAAATTACCACAAATTAAAGGATAAATGTACATAAATGCTCATGTGTCCTAAACTGCTATTATTACGGAGATCTCTGCTACGAGTTCTTCTCAGTACATACGAGGTGTGTTCAAAAAGTAAGGTGACTTTGTATTTTTAAGAAAAAATATTTATTTATTTATCAATATTTATGTTGTCCCCTTCAAAGTAATCCCCCTCAGATACAATACACTTATGCCAACGGTTTTTCCAATCCTCAAAGCACTTCTCATAAGCACTTTTCGGTATAGCCTTGAGCTCTTCCAGCGATGCAGTCTTTATCTCTTCAATCGTTGCAAATCTCCGTCCTTTCATAGGTCTCTTTAGTTTTGGGAACAAGAAAAAGTCACATGGGGCCAAATCCGGTGAATATGGTGGCTGAGGCATGATTGTGGTGTTGTTTTTGGCCAAAAAATCTCTCACAAGCAAAGATGAGTGAGCAGGGGCATTATCGTGATGCAAAAGCCATGAATTATTTTTCCACAATTCTGGACGTTTTCTTCGTAATGCTTCTCGCAAACGGCGCATAACTTCAAGATGATACTGTTTATTGACCGTACGATCATATGGTAAGAACTCCTGATGCACCACGCCATGGTAATCGAAGAAAACAGTGAGCAAAACTTTGACATTTGATCGAACTTGGCGTGCTTTTTTCGGTCTTGGCTCATCTGGGGTCTTCCATTGGGACGATTGGACTTTGGTTTCGACATCATAACCATATACCCATGATTCGTCACCCGTTATGACCCTTCTGAGTGAATCTGGGTCGTCGTTGACGTCATTCAACAGTTCTTGAGCGATGCTCATGCGACGTTTCTTTTGGTCAAAATTTAGCAATTTCGGAACAAACTTCGCTGACACACGTCTCATGCCCAAAACGTTAGAAAAAATTTCATGGCACGAGCCAAGCGATAAACCAACATCCTCAGCAACTTCTCTGATAGTGATTCGACGATTTTCCAAAACAATTTTCTTCACTGCTTGAACGTTTTCATCAGTTGTTGACGTGCTTGGGCGTCCAGAGCGAGGCTCGTCATTAGCATCTTCCCGGCCATCTTGGAAGAGTTTGTACCACTTGTAAACATTTTTTTTACTCAGAACAGTTTCACCGTATGCCACTGTCAACATTTTAAGTGTTTCGGAGCACTTTATTTTATTTTTTACACAAAATTTGATGCAAATCCTTTGATCCATATTTTTCGATAGCAAGAAATCGCCGAGCACGCAAAACACTCATAACCTTTACGCCTCTCACAACCAAACAAAAAATGCTATACACTTGAAACTTGATACAGATGTTCGGGAAGAGTGTGCCAACATAACAAAACAAAAAAATCGATGATCGAAAGTACGTTGCCCGCGAAATTTGAAAAGTCACCTTACTTTTTGAACACACCTCGTATATAATATATATAATTTTGAAAATTTCCCCACTTCGGACCTCAATTCTAGCACCTACAATTTTTAATACTCCAACAATCGGAATTCAAAATTCTCTTCCCTCTATGTCCCTTCTATGTTATCCTCTTCCTTTCGTCTCTTCTATGTTACGAGTTGAAGAGCACCCACAATTGAATTCCGACTGTAGTTATGATATTCAATCTCGAAACTTTTCAACCGTATCACCGATCAACGTGAATGATTCCCGAAGTATCTAGGTGGTTCAAATGCAATTTTCATCAAAAATCTGTGAGTTAAGACATATTTTTCCGTGAGACATCAAGGTTGAAAAGGAATAGATTTAATTTACCCCCCGTATCATAGAATAAACGATCTTTGTATTGAATGTTTTATCTGAGAAACATGTATTCGGAGGATTGACATCAATACAATATGCCAAAGTATTTGTTCATTCGAATTTTCTTGGAATACAAATGCATAAGTTGGTTGGATAATATTTATAATTGTCACTCCAAAGAGACGCTACAGAGAAATACGAACGAATCCAAATTTTGTTGAGAAAAATCCACGACAAAAAAGCTACTGAACGCAATATACCGTTTTAGCAGGACCCCCCAAGAGTGGTCCAAGATATTTATTTTCCTTCAGAGGTCAAGCATCTTTTTTTTCTCGATTCTAGTTGGACACATATACGCACAAACGTATATATATGAAAGAAAAAAAAGAGACCGCGAAGGATACGAAATCGTCCGTACAGTTTCTGTATCTGTACATGGGAGCGCCGAGACGCCTCGGTTCTAGCGTCCCATGAGTGATGGATGAACGTCGAGCTGTTTCTCGACGAGCGTGCCAGACTGACATGTTTATACGAAGCTTGTCTGTAAAGGTACTCTGTAGCTTTTACACTTTACTTCTCTTTTGTATACGTTAATACATTTAATATATGTATACGTAAATACGGATTAAGGTTCCTCGCACACCGTGTGTGTGACTTCATCTATTGATATATTTTTATCATCTACTCCTTTTGAACTTTCGTGACAAAAGATTTTTAATCCTTTATTCGCTTGACTGATGATCTCATTGGGAATTTCATTCGGATCAATAGTAATTTTGAGACGAAATGGATGGTCTCGTAATTTTCAATTTACATCATGTGCATGTATGTCTGTACATATATCTACACACAGACGCGCATACTCGTTCGCGGTGTTTACAATTCATTCCTGAGATAGACAATGTTTCTCCGCTCAGAAACCCCGTAAACGTACTTTTACCGAGTTGAGTTCAGTTGAGTCGAGTCAGTCATTGAGAAAGAAGAATGACTGAGAAGTAGGATGGAGAGAAAAGGCAGAAGATTCACAAAGAAAATGTGTGTGTGTGTGTGTGTATAGAGGGAAAGATTAAATGGGAAATAATACAGTTGCGTGATTAATTAAAAGAGTTGACGTTTATCGTTGCCCACCTACCATGACATTGCTTTTTAAAGATCTTCAAGGATCCACTTCATTGTCCACCCTGGTTTCAAAGTTTGTGAATTTAACCGTTTAAGAATAACTCGAGGTAAATACCTCAAGTTATGCCAATGAAAGATACTTAGTTATGCTAGAACAATTGAATAACGAGCAGACATTTTGATGCTGCGTCCTTCCTCATCCCGTTTGATTCTGAATATACTTGATCGTTATCCACTTTGATATCCGATACTCGATGCGCGATATGAGGAATCGCTTCAAAGTCACGGAGAGAAAAAAAGCACTTTACGCTTTTTGTCTTCGTCCTTACGCGGTACGTAGAAATTCCATTCCCCCTTCGACTGGAAATAAATTCGTTGGGAAGCTTTACAACACAAAAAAAGTAAATAAAAAGGATAAAGAAGTAAAGGAAGAAGGGAGGGAAAGCGGAGGGGAGGGAGAATGGATAGGAAAAGCAGTAACAAATGCGTATATCCGAGTCAGAGAAGGCATCAAAGAAAGTGCGTACGTGTGCACATGGCGGAGGGAAAAAGAATCCCTGTAAAGAGGAGCTGTGTTGAGTGAGAAAATATTTTCCTGTGGATATGTGTACGTATCGAATGTGTGCAAGCGTATATGAAATACACAAAGAGAAGAGAGAAGAAAGGGATAAAAGGTATATAAGGCTTGTGACGTATGGCATGTCGTCACACAACGTCACTCGAAAGAGTAGGTGGATGAGAAAACCGTTCTACAAGAGAGTAAAAGAAATGTGAGATAAAAGGAGAGGATGGAGACACACCAGCGGCAGGCGTCAGCTTTAAGCTCCGTTGGGACCTGTCTGTGCCGGTGATGCCGCATTGTTGCCAGGGAAATCAGACGAAAAGGCGCGATAACTAACCGCATAATAAATGAAGTGTTCACGGGGGTGTGCATACCGCGACGCGCATCTACTTCGGTGATACCAACGGGGGTAGTCGGCGATACTGGATGGAAAGGAATAGTCGTATCCCTCTGCGTCTTCTTTCGTACTATCGTTACCGTATCAGGTCGATATACCGTGAGAGTCTATACACGCTGAAATTGACTTGCTGAATTTCTGGAGCAAAAACGTTGGAGCTCGGATTTTTCAGTTTGTCACAAGCCGACTGTATGACGTTCCGTAATGTATATGCTCGATTTAAAACGAGAGAATTATCACCGGCACCCGATAATGCAATCTTTGTCATTTTGTGACAAGAAAAATTCACTTAAAAGCTGCATATAATGTTTCTAACCGAACAAGTTCGATTACGGGGGTTTCAAGGCAACACCAGTGGCGCGATAACGCTGATATCCCTATACAAAATTCTTGTACAAAAATTCCAATTCATGTAAAATAATTAACATTTACAACATGCGTTGAGAGTTTTCCGTACTTGTCAGAAAATTTACCGTGACGCCCATAAAGTTGGGAATTTTCAGTTAACCTTCGATTGGTATCGTTATTTTTGTGAAAATTTTTCAAATGCGAATACTTCAGTTATTCTTCATTTCATGGTGTTATTCTCGCTTTAGCTAAACGAAGACGTTCTGAATGCAGAGATTTATGGGTAGACAATGTTCTTAAATCCAGTTAGATAGAAGATTTGAGGCATTGAAACTTTTTTCCCAGCGGTATCCCAGACCGCGATACCAATTGAGGATTAAATTTATAGGAAATTCCATACCCTAATATTGGGAATTGATTTCCCACCCAACGATTAGGGTTATTCGGTTGCTGCATGCAAAAAATTCCGATTATTTCTTACAGTGCTGTGATACAATGATTTCATGAAAATTATTCAGAAGTGCGATACCTACCTATGAGAATCGTATTGAACTGAAATTAACCCATATAAACATTTTTAGGTTCTGCCAATGCTGAGAATAGAATATAGCTTGGCGGAATGTTGACAGCCAAGGCTTGGCAATCTATAAATATTCAATGTTGATTAACAACAATTATAATGTCGCACCGATATCGGTGTTCAACGAATTTAGGTTATCAGCCTATCATTGATTCACAATTCCGCCAGGCTTGGCGCTTGCTGGGCTCATCCATGGTCCAACATTGACTGAACGATAGATTCTATTGAAAGTAAGGATCTTTTGGAACGTGGTTGAATATTGCCACAAACTTTGGTCTAGTCTGGATAAAAATTAGTTTTCCATGTAGCGCCGATCATTGGTACTAGCATGACTCGATATTGGTATGCTCCTTAATTTTAACTTTCGATAACTGAACTGCTAGCTAAGTTACCGATCGAATGTTTCTCGCGAGTAGGGAGAGATTTATACAAAGAATATATAAGGCTCAAATAATTCTCTGGAAGAACAGTCAATCGTTCTTTGTTACAAGTTACACCAGAGGACTCCTACCGCTGATCCATATTGTGTATACTTCTCATGGCAAACTTTGGCGACAAAAAACACCGAGTTGTTTACAAATAAATGAGGCATAATTGTGAAATGCGCATAATTTTCATACATTTTTGGGTTAATTATTTTTCACAGTTTTATCATTGGCGCAACATTGATAAACAAATTTTTATATTGTTTGCCAGTGATGGTCTATTTCATTGCCATTTCTGCACCAATGATGGGGCTCCATTGGGAGAAACACATCGATAAATCATATCAGTGTTGCGCCATGCTAGCGCCAATGGTGAATTTCTATAGGGGAATGTTGCAACCGTAGTCCACTAATTTTTTGTAATTTTCTTATGAACGAATGTTTTAGGATACTACGATGAGTTGGAGTTGAATATAGAACTTGACTGATGATGATTTTGAAAATCAATGAATCAATGTATTTTGACTGTATCGCAAAGAATAAGCCGAAGTCGAGGAGAAAATGTATTTTCTATCACAAAGCTTGTGGTAGGAACCCGTGAGATGCTCGATGAGCGATATCTGGTACTTTAGCGGTGCGCTGTCGTTTCATCGCCCCCACCGTCGTCGTCGTCGTCGTCGTTGTCGTCGTCTTCGTCGTCGTCGTCGTCATCATCATCATCATCAACGTTGCCAGCTATCGAAGTAAGAAGGCCGATCGCCAAACAACAACGAGTAAAAGTGTAACACGTTAATTCACCGATAAGAAATACTTGGCAACCCATCCCATGTTTTATTCTTCCACGCTTTCAATACTTATTGGTTTACTATCTGCAAAGTTGTAAACCGGGATATTGAGAGAACTGCGTCGGTACTGCCTCTTTTTGTATTGCGAATATAAAAACTAATAATACAAGGAAACTTCATAAAATGTAAAGACAAATATATGAGAATAAATTACGAACGATTCAACTGTAGTTTTGGATTCTTTCAGTATTCAAATTAAAAATTGAAACGAACATCACACCCCAGTTAAGAAAATCATCAAATGAAACGTATTATTGTCATTTTTTTGAATTACCTTCTCCTCTTGAAACCTCTGTTTCTTCGAATCATTCGTTTTATTTCATTCCACCCGTTAACATATCTCTTTTTTAAGACTACGAGCAGTTTTTTCCTCCCTTAAACTGCGCTACTCATTCACTTTCCTATCTCAACCATTACCAGGTTTCGTTAAGGCTTGCTCGAATCCCGGTCTCCCTCTATGTTTTTTCCTTCCTTCTCTTTTTCTATCTTATTCGCCGTTCGGCCGATAGATCAATTGACAATGTTAGTCGAACATTACCCTCTTGGTACTCGTACCATCTCCAAGTCTTTATACATTCCTCCACCCTTCCTTGCATTCTCTTTCACCACGTTTCATCCTATCGATAGAATATCTCGAGAAATTTACTGCGGCTTCGATAGGGAAGTAGCACACGTTTCAAGATTATCGCTGTGCCCCACAATCTTCCCACTTTGCTCTTTAAAGAACAAGGAAACGAAACCCCGATATTAATTATCTGTCGTCGAATATCATTCGTTTGAATTAAATTTAGTTTCATGGGCGCTTTTATTCAATAATTATATTTCTCCACATTCTATGTGAAAAGAGAATCTTGCATTGAATTTTGAATGCCGTGAGATGCAGGGAGAAAAGGGATGCGAAGAGGGTGTCGACGAGAGAAGAAGAGTGTAAGTCAGCATGGACGATAAGACTTTTCTGAGTAATGAGCGACACCCTAGATGATACGGGAAGATTGGCACTTTTCGTCACTATTGAAAAGAGGGGAGAAACGTTAAAGGATGAAAAGAGAAACAAAAAGCAACGATGGGTGAGGAGAGAGGAAGAGAGAGAGAGAACTAGCTACAAATCAAGTTTCATACCGAGGAGAGAAAAAAACTTCATTATTGGTTTGACATAAAAAACCTCGACGAGGATCTCACTTGCGGTTGGATGTAAGAGAGGGTTTTTCTGCAAACAGAAGAGGAGGTAAAGAGTAGAAGAGGAAAAATGCTTCCGCGAACGGTGGACTAAAATATGAAGCGAGGGTAGAAGATCTTTTTAGGTCTTTCAAGCTTCTTTATCTCTATTTATCTCGTCACCATCGATATAAGAATACCCCATAGATTTACGAGGAATGAAATAACGAAATGTTGAGCGTGAGTATATATTGATACAGATTAAACCTGTATATTCTTGTTCAAATATGTTTTCACATATAAATATAGGCTTATATAAAAATGACATTTATCGTCTTTGTCGTTCTTAAGCAGCGGTTGATGCATTCAACATCAGCAGCAGCAGCAGCAGCAGTGGTAACCAGAGCAGCCCCTGTAAATCTAACCGATGTCGTTTCCACATCCTGTTTCACTGTTTTCCACCAAATAATTTCAGCTTCATTCTTCATTTAGCTTGGCACAAACTGCCGCAAACAACCGCGCTCTGGGGCTGAATCTTATAGCTGAGTCCACCCGCGGCAACCGCATTTATATATTCAAATACTAAGAAAAAAGTTCCACCAACGTCCCTCTAACCCATTCCAATTCATTCATCCCTCCTTTTGCTTCTGAAATCGTTAATTTTCTGCTTCCATTCGTTTCCCGTTTAATCCTCGTAGTTTACCTCCTCCCCCTCCTCGGTCTTCTTCTACTTCCTCGCTTTTCTCCGTCTTCCTTTCATACCACGAGAAATAATACGCAAAGGAAATGTTAACCATCATTATTTTTAGAGTTTGTATGGATTTTTCTTCTTGAAAATTACTATCTCACGTTAAAACGGGAAACTTATGATCGTACGGTCCGAACAGGGTATTATTGAATCGATTTGATGGAAAAAAGAATCTCAATAATCCTATATTCAAGAAAATAAATTGTACAACTTTGAAAAGTAGGAAAAGAACCATTTAGTCGTGAAATGAACTTTGAAATCAGATACTGTATTTATTCTCTCTCTCTCTCTCTCTATCCTTGAATCGGAAGAAAATCCTGGTCGGATGCTTTTCTTCGGGTATCTCGAATATAGACGATTAAATAGAATTTTCGTGAAGTCTAAACAGATGCATCGGCAAAATCGCATATGTGTGAAACTTCCCCTATAATGGATGGAACCAGCGTGTGTTGCAGTTTTTGAGAACTCATTTCAAGAATTCCTCTTTTATGGTGAAAAAGTTAGATTTATACTGTTATCGTTGGTGTATCGGTGAATTTTCAAATGTTCGTATAAAAGTTGGATTAAACTCAATTTTCACACTTTTCTCTTCTTTTTTTGTTCCTCTATCCATGCACGCTGTTGAACCAACGATATATCAATATCACGAAGAAAGGACATCACGGTACATTACGTACGATTATCTCACTCATGACTCTGTCCTTTCGTCGACGAAATAAAAGAGCCTACAGACTCTACCAGCTTCATAAAATATACCACCAACGCGACCGCGGGTCTTCTACCATCTACAATTTGAAATGAAAACCCCTTGTGTGCAACCTGACCTCGCGAACGCTTGGTGGGTCGGCGAACGCTCTTTCTACATCTTCGTTATCCCGCACTGTGATATATATATATGTTTTTTTTTTGACCAACAATCCACCTACACAGCATCTTTCTTCTCTCCCCTTCATCATCCGAAACACTTGTACATCCATCCAAATGTAATTCTCCTAAGTATTTCTCTAATATATCACAGTTATTTACTTGGTTGCTTGCTTACCTACCGTCGCAGTTAGTTGACTTGCATGAAGAATCTCGAAATGACAAAAGAGAGTGTTCCTTCTTCTTCTTTTTCTTCAACACAACAAGGTGATTGTAAGCCCGGAAGTCGAAATGTCCAGGTATTGAATTATAGTTGCAACAGCTCTTCGTGTCGATATAATCGAATTAATCCTGCACTGAAAAAACAAATAACAGAGAAAATACTCCCTGCAGCTCCTCCGGGAGGTGATCGAACAATGCGGTGAGTCTCATCAATGATGCAAATAGTTATGGCAATTACAACCCAACAGCCATTTCCTTCGGCTGAGCGGAATAGCAGTTACAACTCCTATCTTTTTCCCGCATACTCTACGCACGTAATTGAATCAAATAAGCAGATTTGATTGCAACAAAGCATTGTTGAAGCCTAATTTATAACGCTAGAAGAAAAAACTATTGTAATGAATTTTATCGTCGATCATTGTTACCGTGGAATGTTAATGATGACATTAAAGTACAATAATTATACCATTCCGTACTGAGTATGAATCAAGAATAAATATAAACCACTTTCGCATTTCCATTTTACATGAACACTTGTGCATTATGTAAATCCATGTGCAGTTAATTTCGCATCGTGCACGGCCGAGTACAGTCCAAGCAATTACATCATTCCTTTGAAAGGATGGTTTGCTCTGAATGAAACGTTGTTGAAAAATCATCTCTCGTTCCATTTTAAAACTTAAAACTTTGTTCGTTCCAAATATGATATTGCATACGTATCATCCGTTTAAACGTTCATGTTCGAAGACATTAATTTCTTCCTCAAAAACTTGAGACATAAATCATTAGCGTGACGGACTTCTTAACCCCTCCAGCTATGCCGGTGACAGAATTCCACTATAGTTATTATCCTCAACATTCTGCAAAATAATTTTTTTCTCACTTGGATAAGATTAATGATGTAAGGTAAAAACTTTGATGGTGACTTCTTTTTGCAAATTAATCTTACATATTTCTTTGTGATATCTAGCGGTATTCAATGAGAAATTACTTTCACCCTTAGAAAAATATGCATTGTCTCAAAATGGTATGTATTACGGTTCCCTTTGGAATACTCACGACGTCCGCTAACAACATTCCTGTAAATTATTGATTGAAATCCAACCTTGTATTGGAGTAACGAACGTGAACCGGTTAACATAATTATAGACTAAATACAAGGAGAAGGCTAAAGAAACGTGCAGAAATCGCGAGTGAAGAATGATGATGCCGTATCGTGTGCGCCTGTTGCTCTGTCTTGCCCAAGCACCTCTCACGCGTTCAATCGTTGCTGTTGTCTGTGAACAACCTGAATAACCACCGGAGAGTCTTAGAGAAAAAGAGAGGACTTTTCGGGCTGGTCGATGATGGGAGGAGTCGTGAGGAGGATTCCTCAAACGGCGGCTCTACATGACTAATCGAACGTCAAACGCTAATAAGCGACCACCGATCACCCGAGTAATTTCATTCGTCTTAACGGTGGAGCAATGTTGTTACTTTCCTGTTGCTTCTTCGGTTTTGGTTTCCGTTCCTCTTCTTCATTCTTCTTCATCTTCTTCATTTATTTTTTCCTTCTTCCCGAGTCCATTGACTGAACCCTGTTCCCTCAGCGCACGCATTTCTTTCCAAATTATTAGGAAATTTATCCTCTTCTAGACTCGTTCTTCGTTTTTTTCCATTCCCTGTGCTTTCTTCAAATTAGTTTCAGATTTTTCATTATAATGAACTGGAACTCAAAAGAATTGAAAGAGAATGCTAGTATTCCGCTCATACTTCGAAATTTGATTTCCATTAAGAAGATTCGAGCATCAAGGAGTGAGGAAGAAATGGAAGTCAAATTTTACGCAAAGTCTTTCCAGGAGGTACGTAATCGTTATAAATTTCAAGTGAATACCAATACACAGAGAAAAACGTTTATTCATAGTCAAAAAATGTATATTTGGTTATGGCGAAATAAATATTCATTTTGCGCAAATCTACCATGATGCTGACAAATATGATTTATTAATTATTAACAAACGTTCATTTCTACTGAATATCATCTGTTCATTATTGACGGAATAAAGATTTATTTTGTCATAAGCAAATATGCGTTTTTCAACTACAAATAAACCTTTTTCTCAGTATTTTCTTTTCTGAAATACATACCTGAGATTGAGCATTGCCAAAGGCTTTGAATTTCCCAATGATCCCAAGCAACACACTGAGTCACAGCAACGTCACATCGCAGTGACTCCCTATATCACTGTTATGACACTGCAACATCACCGTAACGAACATGTTGCTTGGGATTCATGAAGGCTGAAAAATAAAATCGTTACATTTCAACCTTGAAACCTCAACAAATCCTACAATTTTATTTCTTAGCCTTCAGAAATCATTGGGAAATTCAAAGTTTTCCAGCAATGCTTAATCGCAGATGTGTAGTTTATCAGTATTAATTATTCAAAATTTGTATAGATCACGTAATTTTTGGAAAAATTTGGTAAAATTCGACTTTCTCCTCTCTTCCACTTCCTAATACCATAATTCTCTTAAATAAAATTGTTGCAATTATTGAGTCTAATCTACGTTGTGTGCAAAATGAATAATAAATTTCATACTTAATTTTGAATTATAACTGACTGTGATGTTTTAAAATATACTCCTGATGAATATGAAATGAATACTTTAGTGACGAATACAAACGTTACATGGTATATTATCATATTTGCTAGCATGTTCAAGAAGGACTTGCTTTAGTGATGTTATTTGGCCGGATACCTTCCCAAAATTACTATTATACATATCATGCGATCATTTCAACTGCTGCAACTTTGACAAGCTGCCACTTCATGTACGAAGAAAATGAATTAGCTGGAAAAAGGACAACCCTGTTCTAGCTGATACAACCAAATCCTTGCTAGAGCATCAGAATATTTTTTTCGACCTGCAGCCAAAGTTTGCATGCTGAGATATTGAGTTATAACAACTAAAATTTAGTTGATGCAATTATACTCTTGGTTTCCGTGTGCGGTTTCAGTCTATCCTCAACATACTAATTCATGTAGTGATTTATAGTATATGTTCTCTTCGTTTATACATTCGAGATACTTTCTGAAGAAAACAGTGTTCCATTTTACAAATACTAAAAGTGTGAACTATCAAAGGATAGTTGTCGTTCCGTTCAATAAGCGTACAACAGGAAATTAGCTTTATTAATGCACGGCATAGAGTGAAACGCAACTGTTTATACATGCAGGATACACAATTAAAAACCCTAATCATCATGTACGAGCAGGATACGGTACGTTGATTTTCGCACCTATACTTTGGACTCCTATTTTCCGCCGCCTTTCTCCTTAATTTTCCTTTATATTCCTTTTTCTCTTTGTATCTGTTAATGTTTATCCTCTCCCCCTTTTGCTGAGAGTACAAATCAACCACTCCTAGCAGATACGGATTAATGTAGATTCGCCAAAAGATAGTTGTGTATGAGATAAAAATTGCGTTCCGGTTATTTTCATATTCCACGCAATGAAAAATGGATTCCTTAACAGCTCAACGTTGTTGATCGTTCGAAAATCGTTGTGAACTAATTTTATATTCAAACCAATTCGAAGGATCATCATAAATGTTATGCGATCCGAGTTAATTAATAAATAATATATATAGAGTATCTCAGAAAACATTCTGTTTCATTCAAGAAGTGATTTCATAAGCAACAACAAGACACCATTTTCTTTTTTCAAATACTTTGAAATACTGAGTTGAGGAGTTATAAAGAAAATGAGTTGACCATTCTGGAGACAAGTACGATGCAATAATCGATAAGCATACTTATGCACCTTTTCCTTGATTAGTTCAAGTCGGCTTTGAAACTATAAGCATTTTACAACTATCTCCGAAAGAGAAAAGTGTCTTGTTTTTGTCTCAGGAATCACCTCTTGAAAGGGGCGGAATGTTTCCTGGGACTGCCCATACATACATATATGTATATATATATATATATATATCTTGTAATGAGAAAAACATTTACGTATCGTGAAAATAAGAGAAGTGACAGGAGGAGCGATCGCATTTGCAAGTTGATTATCAGTCTGGGAAGAGGTTGAAAAAGCGAGACTTCCTTCTATGGACTCGAAACAACTGGGTAAGACTTTGGGCTTTGTAGCTGACGTTTGACAAATAAGAAACGGGGTCCAGCCGTATCATTACCCATCCTTCGCGGTGGATTCGAACGGCCAGCCGACTGGCATCCTCAAAAACTCCTTCGGCGATCTAATAACGTCGGGGACGCGCCGCCTCATTAGTCAAGTCCCAAGCTCCTCGATGTCGGGTCTCAACCTATTACGATGGTTGCACGTAACCGCTGTCGTTGCCGTCGAAGACGCCGGAGGAAACCATGTTCGGTGATCAGCTTGCAAGGATATATCCTGTTCAACAGATCCAGGATTTCAAACGTCCAGGTGTTTTCTTTTCCTTATTCTTCTTACTTTCTTCATTTCAATCTTCCGTCAACAACCATATTTTTGTCCCTTTTTTTTCAAGACACGAACGAAGAGACAAACAATTCGTTCATTCCAATTTCATGAATTATAATATTTGAAAAATCGGTTATTATTACCGAAATGTATGAAAATCTTAAACTCCGTTTCTCCGGGACGTTTCCAGAATCAGATTAATTTCGTATAAATCGAGGACACGGATTTATTTTTTCAACGACAAAGAGTGCGGAAGAAGGATATGTGCTCGAAGAACATTGAGCTCGCATCGGGTTGTATAAAAGGGATGAAGAAAGCAAAGGGAAGCAAAGATGAAAAGCTTAGTACGTAAAACACGTTCATGAGGCTACCACCGATGCTCTCCGCATAACCTAGCAGGAGCATCGGGTTTTACATAAAATTCTGGCCCGACCGCGATTTCAAGAGATGGACGAAAGACGTGACACACCGAACCCCTCGGTCATCGGTCGTTCGGATACATCGAAAAAATATGTTTGCCACGAACAAGTGACGATTACGAATTACGTTGATCGTAAATAGATCGTTTGATTTTTTACTCGTGAAGATACGATAATTATTTTCTGATTCTCCATTTTATCGATTAAAATGGTTCCACGTATCACGAAAGATAAATTTACTATTGAAATTGTTTTGATTTATCATATGGTATATGAGAGTAATTTTTTTTACGAGTGTACTTTACATCGTTGCTTCTCACGTCTGTCGTGAACGTCTGCCACGAATGACGCATAAAACATCAGCTACTCGTAATTTCGGAAAATAAGTCACAAAAATCCAACGATATTCTGAATCGTGTGATACGAGCGTCGCCGCAGGGTTTCAAGAGGGGGCAAAAAGAAGGGAAAAAGAGCGGGAGCTCAGACTGGACGCAATTACTCCTCATCAGAAGTCACGTATCGTTGTAACCGCTGTACAAGCTGATATCGTGAATTCAAATTGTTATTACGATCTGCTCGATTTCATATTCATCAATGGCCATGTTTTCAGTTGGAACAAGAGATCAATCTTAGTTCGTAATCTCACCGAATTCAACACGGGAAAATATTCAAATTGATCCTTGTTTCCGTTCGTATTTGTAGAAATAAATCTTTTCAAATACAGACATATGGTGCAAGCGTTAGCGATTATTCCATTGAATGAAATGTTTGATTATTCGATTTATTGGTATGAATAATTGGATCCTTGTTTCAATATTGAATATATTCCAACGTGTTTTTGATTAGAATACACCGAGGAAAAACATTTGATTCATATATGCCCAAATATAATTTTGTGTTCGCGTCACTAAAAATTTAGTGGTTTGAAACACAATTTGTTTATGCTGAACGAAAAGATCCTGTACTGAAAAAATTCTGTAGCATAAATTGTATGAAACAAATGTGTTCGATATTACTATGTTTTAATAAAGTTGGACCATTACGACGAATACTACTATGATAACGACTGAAATTATGATGAAATATAGTAAAATTTGGAACAAAACAAAGAAGACGTACAATTCCTCAATCGTAAAAAGAGATACATGTAAATTGTTTCTGAATGAACGTCAGTATAGTCTAGCATTACAATATAATTTTGGTAATCTATAGTACAAAATTTTCTCTGTATATCAAATCATTTTCAGTTGAAGTGATCAAAAATTTTTTGGTAGGATGTATGTGTATATAAACAATACAAGCGAATGGTGAGAAAATGTGTAAGAGGCACAGCAGAACAGTTTTCTCAGGGCATAGAAGAATTGAACCAATATTCAAGGATTGTCAATATAGTAAAATTCGTTATGAATTCCAAGGAATATTTCTTTTCGAATGATAAGAATCAAATGGGAGTTTCATATCTTTATCGATTTCAGTTAGAACAATACATGCATTGAGAAATAGGTTTATTTATAGTTAACAAACGTATATCCTTCCCGTGTGGAAATTTGTCCGGGCGTCCTGTATTGAATATAGGCCCTGTATGGGCTTAAATCGGGTATCCAAACTTAGGATGGCCCAGCCTTAACCACTAAGGGGCCTAGTCGGGTTTCTGATATTTGGCCTGATTTTTCTAACTCAGGGCCACCCATACAAGTCCCATGTGGGGCCAAGATGCATTTCCAATTTTTCTCCCTGTTTGAAAAATTTAAGCGCACCCTACTAAAGCCCGTATAGGGCCTTGCTGTGTTTCCCGTATTCTCCCAAAGATTTTATTTTAGGCGCGCCCTACTACAGTCCGTATAGGACCTTGCTAGGCTTTCCATATTCTCCCAAAGATTTTAATTTAGGTGCACCCTACTACAACCCGTATAGGGCCTTGCTAGGCTTCCCATATTCTCCCAAAGATTTTAATTTAAGCACACCTGTACACAACCCTCGTAGGGCCGACCTGCATTACCAATGTTCCCCTTGTTTTGAAAAGTTAGGCGCACCCAACCTTGGTTGAAAACAGCAATATATAACCTCTTTATTCAAATAAAGTTTTAAACTATTTACAATTCGAAGTCTTTACATAGATCCATTTTTATAGCCAAATTTCTGTCGTTTTGATCGAGCACAGGAATGAAATGCAAGAAATTTTCCATTTGATATTAGATAAAAGTCAATAGTTTCGGTTTCACTGAATAAATTCAATGAGATGAAAATTTTATAATCAATGAATTGATGGAAAATCATAATGATAATTAATACCTTATACTCGTAGAGATAACAATAAAAAAGGGAACGTTGTATGAACTGAGAAGTACTTGATTCATTAAGAAACAATCAAAATAATCATTTTAATATATCAAATGATCAAATCTGACCAGGCCCTGAATAGAACTGGGGAATGTCATAAATCATTTCTACCCGGGTGGGAATTTTATTCTCTCCTTGCGATCTTCATCTAATTCGATAATCTATGCAAAAATTTATTACACATTCAAAGGCCCTAGTTTCAGAGCCTGCATTGGCCCCATCATGGGTGTTCTACATAGGCCCAAGTTAGGAATACAGTACAGGCCCTGGAAATGAGAGCGTGAAAATACTGTCTAGGCCCTATAAAGGTAACCAAAACAGGGCCTGGAATAAAGTAAAAACGCCTAGTTTGGCCCTAAGTGGCGCCAAGAATTAATTTCCACACGGGTTATGGCGAAACAAATATTGATTTCAGTCAAATATACTTCGTTTCCGGTACATTTATATGAAATTTCCCATAAATTTATCTAAAAATTCCAAACTGTATGGGATTCTTCCCAACATTTCGCAGTAAATTCCGGACAAGTTGGGAAAATTCCTAACGCATGTATGTGGTAATTACTTTACATGAATATACAGGAATTTTTCAATAAAATTTTTCACAGTGTAGTTAATAAATCATATTCGTGAGAATCATGATAGATTTGCGTGAAATAAATATTCATTCGTTACCTATAAATAAACCTTTTTCTCTGTGCCCAGCAATGACTATAATTCATAGGAAAAATGAAACAAAAAAAGACTCAAAATAAGACAAAGTGTAAATGAAAGAATTTTTTTGACGAAAGTTTCTTGAAATGAAAAGACCGCTCTCTTTCCTTACTTGCCGATTTCAGAGCATGGGTTTTCTCTATCTGACAAAAAGACCTAGACAGAATCCATTCTCCTCAAGTCAACCAAGGTGAATAATGATGGAGCCGGTCGCTCAGCACGAGCTCTGTTCTTATTATCCACATTATTATATTTGAGGGAGTTGTAAAATGAGATAATTGCAAGTATTATGATCAACTCGAACTGAAAATCAGTTGCACCAACTAGGAAAAGATACCAATACCTTTCTTTCACGCCTAGGATTGATTATTGATTGAGAATTTGTAAAAGTTTTCAAATGGATGCATAGAGAAATAATGTTATACTAAACCAATTATTACAAATCAAAGGTAAAGATTAGATAAGGTCCAATATTTTTTGAATATTTGAAATATATAATAAACACTTGAAGTGTTTTCATTTTTCATGTATCAAAACGATAATTCTTCCATATATTTAATAACACAGCATGAAATTAATTGTAAATGAAAATTGCAAATTTTTCAAGTCTCATTTTATCCACTGTGAAAAAAACTTTCAAAAAAGTTTGAGCTTGATTTTTTATCACAATGATTTTGAAAATTTTTAATCAATTTCGGGAATTTTCACAATTATTGACAAATATTGTTGAAGAATTGACGTACTAGAACTATTTGGAAATTTGAGACGGTGGCCTAATCAAGAACTTCAAAAACAAGCACTTTTTCTAGATTCTTTAGACAAAACCTATTCAACATATATATATGTTTGTAATTTGTAGCGTTTATTGTTCATATACAAAAAATTAACGAATATGAAAGTGTTTTCGAAAATTATTCCTGCACGGCGTACACTCTAGTGGTATCTCCCAAACTTGTCTGGAGATAAAAGGGAAAATTGTCAATTATTCTGTCCGGAAAAATTCCAAAAGCCATGATTTGAGAGAAATTGTTTTTTTTTTTGCATAAATTGCTAACATTTTTTTATTTATAATATTTTTTTAGGTATAATCCCCAGATTTTTGTAACAACATACCATTATTGTACATAGAATGATGTAAAAACATTCATATAATCATTCAGAGAGTTGAATTGAAACTTTGCGTAATGTTTTTCAAATGAATGCAATGATGGTTGGGTTCAGAAGAATATTATAAAATGTCACGATTTATCACTAAAATTGAAGCAAAGTGAGTAAAATCGAGGATACGCGAGTAAAAGTGAGAAGATTCTCGTTTGAAAATAGGAATGAGAAGAAACGTGGAACAGGAAGATATATGATAAAAAGTGAATAGAACAACAACGAGACGACTGGAGAAACAATATATAAGATAAATGTGAACGGAGGAAGAGTATGAGAGATGGTGCGGTGATCTCATGAAAAGTATTTGTGGACGCGCGTATAGATGGATGTGAATGCAATTGTTTAATTGGGGAAACGAGAGTGGGAGTCGTATGTGCATGAATATATACGTATAACACTGTGGATATAAGTGAAGCTGTTGGAGAAACGTAAAGGCCCATCCATCACTTCAGTCGTCCAAAGCGCTTTGTCGCTTCTCACTGTAGGAGGTTGGACTTGTACATACGTGTGTGGTCAAGTATCCCTCCGCGGGTGAAGCTTTCCGGAACTGACATACGTTGATTGCCTCTTATTAGATGGTCAACATCCTTGGTGACATGTCCCGTATTACGATGTATATATACATATATATATATATTTGAAGTATCATTTTCTATATTGCATTATAAATCAAGAAGACCGAATGATTTTTATTATTGAATGTAAACGACAGCAAATCTCAATAATTATGAACTATTACTCTCTGTCCTTCAGTAATACACTTAATCTCCCTACAGTTTTAACCCACCCTTCATTGTTGTTATAGTCCTACTCAAAGAACTCCCTGTGGCGAGAAGACAAATGAGCCTGAGGTGAGAACTTGGCCGATAAATACCAAAGGCGACACAGCGTTTGACCAAAGATCGTATATATATATATGTATATATATGTATGTATACACATATACATAGCATTTGGTTGAGACAAGAAATATACTCTGCCGTCGGTCCGGTCCTTTCATCCCTTCGGTTCTAACCTTCTCTTCCCTTTTGCTAGATGTTTCTCTTCGTGTGTGCTTACTGTCCAGTATAATTCCACAAGTGGGATAATATATTTCAAATCGTTTCCCTCGTTTATTTTTCATAAAACACGATGGAACCTATTCAAACGGATTTCAATGTAATTTTGCACGCCACAGGTTTATTAAAGTTTCTTCTCGAAGTTTCAAACATCCACGTATGCAAACATCTTGCGAGGATTGTGATACCATTATCGTATGAATCAAAATGACGAGGTTGGCCGATAATATATGGTTTCCCGAGAAAGAGGAGGAGGAACAAGAGGGTTAACAAAAAAAATTGCGCATCACTACCACGGTACTTTACACATACGGTCCGAAGATATTAATGACACGCGTCGGCCGCATAATTTTCATTACCACAAATAGTTGATTATGTACGGGCGCTCGTATTTTACGAGTGGTCCGACAAAGGACGCCGTGAGGCCATGACGAATTAATCTGCTGATTAGAGCAATCCCTTCCTCCTTTCTTGACACGGACGCTGCTACCACGCACTTAATGCTCCGTCGACTCGCGGAATCGAATTTTACTTGACGTTACCGCCCTTTTTCACTGAACCTCCCTACCGGGCGTATACGTATTTTTTTTCTCTATGTGAGAATCCCTCGAGGACATTTATCTGAAAAGGCTACATCGAAGATGACGTTCATTCATTTCGAAGCCTACGGCAAGAACGAAAGTTAGAGAATATATTAGATTGAGATGACCTTCGAAATATCACAATTTTAACGTGCGATCCATCGCTTCACGAATCATAGCCGGTTTTACGGAAATTTACCTAAATAGTCGGCAGAATTGGAATCCTCGGAGTTGATTCGTAACTGACTTGACTCGAAGACAGAACGTAATCTTTCTTAATATGCAAACAAGAGAGGTGCCGTCAAATTTTTATCCACGATATTTGCCATGTAGATTAGAGCGAAATGAAGTACGATAAAAAAAGAGTCGAACGGAGATTTTATATGGTGGACATGAAAACACGGCGTAGGGTATGTATAAAGTAAAGATACTTGTGGATGAAGAGCAGTACTGGAAAAGGAAGGAGAGGGGGAGTATCGAGGGCGCTAATGTTCCTCGGGCAGGAAACGCCGTCTCCATCCTGCACCCTCTATCTCGTTGCTCGCTCGCCTATTTTTATTCGTCTTTATCTGAGACTTGAGAGTCGGTTCCTCTCCATTTCCTCTTGAGGAGTTCCTCCTTCTCCTCAGCTTTTTTACCCTCGCTATCCTTTGCTTTCTTCTTTTTCTCCTGTTCTTCTCTCCTTCTTTTTTTACTATAGTTTTCTTTCTTCTCCCACCTCAATATACGATGCGATGCGGTGACAACAACATGCAAACATTCTCTCTGGTATTTGCAATTCGAATGCCACAAAACGGGGGTTGTGGAAGAAACCGAGCTCGATGTGGTATACCGAACTTACCTATACTTATACTACCTTTTCCAGATGCTTCATGTACAATACAGATATAGACGAACCTATATACTTTCTATGGTATCAGGTGGGCGAAAAATATATGACGAGCGCGAGATTGTTCGCCAAGATGATCATTTGTTGAACATTCATCGTCAGAAATAAAGATACCGCTAGCTCGGGAAACGTAAGAAGTTCGACGTAACATCTTTTCAAATCATCTCCTCGAATTCATGTGCTATTATACCGAACCTTCGCACAAATTATTCTCAAATCATGTATAATGTTTTTCCTGTATCGATGAAACGTTAAAAATTTGCCGTTAGACGAATGAGATAGATTTTTTGCCAAATTATCGTATTAAAGAGGTTGTATTCTTCGGGGGATCATGGTTCTTGAATTATTTAAGAGCGTAATAACGTTCGCAAATACAAACACGCGAAATTACTATACAGTCTCATTCTTCTTTCAAATGATAATTTTTTCAGAACGCCTGGAGCGATTAACGGAACGCAACTGTAATAGCATTCACGTTTGATGGCTGTTATTATTACCGGCAAGCTGAGCTCGAGCTGGGAAGTATATGTGGGAATGAGTATAGGGATAAAACACAACTTCGTATCTATGCGTGGATACCGATCTTTGTACTTGAGGCTCGCCTCTAGTTTGATAGCTCTCCTATGTATTTATCAACGGTTTGATTGATATTTTACTCGAGAAAAAGAAATCGGGACTGTCCTGTCATTTATGTTCGCGACAAATGAAACTGGATTCGTATTTTATTTTTGCTTCACCCTAACCGTACAGAATTGTTCTCGAACCATAGTAATTTTATATATCGCAGTCCTTGACAATAATTATTGCACCACATACCATTTATGCTCGTACATATATGTACATACATGTACTCTTTTGAATGAATACTTCATGAATTACTTTCCAATGTCACTGCAAAAAATGTCTATGGGAAACTTCACATAAATGTTCGGAAGGAATTAACACATACATGTGTTAGGAATTTTCCGTATTTTACCGGAAGAGAAGTTACCCATAGAAGTTCGGAATTTTCAGCAGTGATTCGGACGAAACCGATACTGATCTCGGTATCGACCCCGAGATCGAGACGAGATCGAGGCCGATACGAGACGAGGCGACAGTCGCGACCGAGAATCTTGACTCGAGACCGAGATCGAGACCGGATCAATCTCGGCGAGACAAGGCGAGACCGAAACACTATTTTTCATTGAAATTTATCAGGGAAATTTCAAAAACATGTATCGGAAATTGATTTCCTATCCCATAACCGGAATTTTGCGTGTAGGAAAAATCCGATTATTTTTTACAGTGTAGCACGTTGTCTTTAATTATGGAATGAAATTAAAAAATTGATGCGAGATATAACGCTCGAAGCTTCTTAAAAGTGTTTTTCATCAACTCAACCAATAGTATTGTAATTTATAAGTCGACTTTTTCCTGCAATCAAACACTCCCAAGCAGGACACATCGAAATTTTGGACTTGATCGATTTGATATCGAATCGATCGAGCTCAAAGTGTCAAAGAGTTTTCGATGTCGATTAGACGTCATGGTAATGTCAAATCCACGTTGATATTGAAAACGTGTTCCACTTGGGATCGTTATCGATGTCCAAACAAGTTCCGTGAACTTGAACTTGGACATAAACAGGTGAGTAAAAATTCAAATGAAATACTGGCGTTTTGTTAACTAAAGCCCTACACAGTTGGAAATTTTGTGTTACATTCAACACATTTCACATGTCCCAAACGGTCCACACAAATTTTTGTGTCGATTCAACATAATGTGTTTGTGTTAGCTAGTTTAACTCAAGCTTGATGTGAATAATATGACATAAAAGGATACTGATTAAGTTTTGATTAAAATTTCCGATCGTGTGAATTCACCACTTGAGTACTGTTAAATAAAATTAAAAATAAGTCCGGAATTAACAGTTGATGAATGTAGTTTATGAATTTTTTTACGCCAATTAAATGTGAGAATCACATTTTTGTGTGTGTTAAAACAATGTATGAGAATGAATTGAGAAAAATAGTCTTCAATGAGAATGGAACGCAGATCGTCGAGACTGGACGTTGAAGCTCTATCACTCAATCCATCGCTGGTTACTAATGTTACTTGGATAGGGGTACTTTCTGTGCGTATATCAACTTGTACTCGATCTTCAATTTTGCATATCTAGAAAACTGAGCTCCATTAGAATGAAAGCCGAAACCAAAATGAATGAATAGTTTTCCCGACGAGTACCAAAGTTACACGCACGTGCACGGAGGAAAAAGTATTGCTGACATAACAAACAGATTTGTTACTATAGCGCCTACAAAAAAAATTAGCTGAAAGAGCAAGAAAATGATTGACACAGCTACATGTTTTTGCTGACATACAAAAATTTGTTGACAGAACTAACGTCTTAGCTGCTGGAGTGAATATTTTTGCAAGGACAACAAATTTCTTGTTCAAAATTTTCATGTTGAATCTTGTGTTGCATAAAATTTATGTCATTTTAACACTTCTCTCCACTTGTTTGAATGATTTCACATTATAAATCAGTTGAGATCTGATTACACAAGGAGCGTGTGTAGAAGTTATACATGATTGTGTCGAATATTTAACAGAAAATTCATGACACACGGATTTTCTAACAGATTTACACAAAATTTCCAACTGTGTACAAACGGCCTTTCTCACAGTTTTCTCACAATATTTATTACCCTCAAGTCGTGAAATTCAATGGTATGTTCTCCTTAGGATATTTTTGCAAACCACAACCACCATTGTTATTAAAATTGATCTGACTGTAAATGCTCAACGCAATTGGTGTATACACTCAAACATTCATACATGTCATGTACATATATAAGTTGATAATTTTTTACATCAAATTGAGATAAAATACAACTAAGATTCATTAGGGGTTCTTTTCTCTTGTAATTAAGTATAAAACTGAGGTGACAGGTGCATTGAAACGAACCAGTAAACTTTCATCACAAACAGCAGAAACTGCTGCCAGTCTTTCATTTTTGGCAGGTGAAATTAGTAACCAACGTGTTATTATGTCACAGCATTTTGTGCTCAAGTGTCAAATATGTGCACGCATAAAAACATCTGTCCTCTTAGAAACAATCGACAAAAGAACTTTACGTTCAATAAATACCTTCTTCTCGATAATGGATTTCTTACCCTATCAAAATACTTCCATTTTTTCACATATCAAGAACATGGAAGTAAAATGGAAGTCAATTAACCACTATTCCAATTGTAGTAATTTTACCAATGAAAAAATAAAACAAGAGTGTCACACTATAGTATGTACCAAAAAACGATGTTTCAAAATTGTTCCTACAAACCATCAGATTCTGCCCCAATGCTTCTTTTTCTCTCAAGAGACGGAATGTTTATTGGGATTCAACCTCTAAAAATCCTGGTAAGAATTTTAGTGACAGCTTAATGATTTCTAGAACACTCTCAATATTATTACTAAAATTCTATCGTCTTCGCATACATCAAAAGCGAGGCGGGATTAGTTGTTATCTAGGTTATTCTCACATTCAGTGGCTTCTAATAATTTCGTTGACGCACTAACGTATACGTAAGAAAAGTGTGCCACAGGCGTTAGGTGAGTGATACAAAGGAAAAAAGGTCAAAATACCAAGAGTGGGAATGTTGGCTCCTTTACGTCGTCATATAATTAAGGACCCTATATAATCGTTACGCACAAAGTAAACGTAAGAATCGTACCTGAAGCTGTAATAGCGGTAGAAGTTATAACAGTAGAAATATAGTGGTAGTGTTGTGTGCTCGGTTCATTATTTTCAAAATAATTTTAGTCCAAGGGGAAGAAGGCGTAGCGCCCTTGTGTCCTTTTTTCCGCGATATCACGACGAGATAACGATGATATCGCAGCTCACCGCTTGATATATTCAGCCACGCGATGTGAAATTTGACATGAGTAAACGGTGTACCTCCATTGATACCGTACACCTAAAAATGTCTTGAAGTCAATTAGCCAAATTTCTATCGATGGTACTTCCATGTTAGACGGTTTCTTCCTACCTTTGGTTTGGAATCATCGAGTATCGAAATAACCGTAAGACATTTTGCGCCAACTTTTGCCGTGAATTAATACAAAAACAAAACAAACTCACGGGAATCTGGTTGTAAATAACAACAATCACAATGTAAAAATAACTACATCGCCTGTTTATGCGAACCAGATTTTTCCAATAATCGAAATTTCCAGGTTGCTGCACACTGGAATATTCAAACTATTTTTCAAAGGTAAATTTTCAACTTATTGCTCATTCGCTACCCAACACTCTGAAAGAGAGCTCGAGGTGCTTTCTACCGCGATATGGCTGTTCCACACAGAATATCCTTTCCATCAGCCATTTTCAGTAGTTCACCTCTCCTACTTGAGAACTCGTAGAATTCGTTGAATCGATTGTAATGAATAATACAAAATAATAATATAAATCATGAAGATAAATCAAATTCAAACACGCGCCACATTTTCAAGAACTTCGACGAAACAAGTTTATTTATGCACGCCACGTTATATCAGGGAAAGGGAAAAATATACCCTCTTACATCAGGTAGCCCCGAATTCGAATCCATATTATTTTTTGTCTTTTTGTGCGAGAACAAAGATGCCTCGCGTGACCCGTAGGCGTGTCACGTGACACGCTATGTACATCGTATCGCCGACCAACCGGCTTCCAGAGCCCGCCATGGTAGGTATATACCTGAATCTACAAAGTATATATTTATGTATATACATGTACAAAAGTTTTCACGCGCGCACATAATTCTCCATGCATAGGCAAAATGAGAAAGAGGAAGACAGAGAAACAACCTTTGATGTTTCAAGTCACGTGACTAAGCAGGTCTGGTATCAATTCGTGATGCTAAGTATAACTTTGCGTGTACCTCATTCCTCATGACGTTATGTGGTAAGGATAACGCGTATGTATAACATTCGAAGAAATTTCGACGTTTGTACCTTAAGTCTGAGTTGCAAGATTTCAAATTCTGTGACACGTGGTACCAGGGGTTTCATACAAATATTTAATTCACAATACACTTCGCGTCAATTTATTCGGTCTATCGGGGAGTCTCGAGCGATATAATCTTTTACCTTTTTTCTATTTCATTCAATGAAAAAGGCACAACGCGTTACAATAGTAAGCGCTTTGAACATTCATTCAGATTTGAAAATTCAAATCACTTTCTAAACAAACAAAATATAAAACAAAATGTTCTATACTTCATAAAGAGGTATTGAGGTTCCAATCATGTAACCATCGTACACGAGAATTTCTGATTGAAAAGAAAAAACGGATAAATCGTGCGTGATTGTCCATAAGCGGTAACGTTTTCGATAGTGTCAACTGAAACAAGTTGTTAGCCCCAAAAGGGCAGCGCGCAAGCGAGTCAAGGTCCCTTCCTCCCTCTTTCCCATCCAGATTCTGGAACATGTCGTTGATGGATGATCACAGATATACTGAAAAATGGTGATGGATGGAATACATCTCTTCCTCTCTTCTTCCTACCTATAGAGCATAAACATCAACGTGAAATCTGGTAGGTGAGCTCTATAACGTGAATCAGTTATTGGGAAGATGTATAGTTACGACAACATTGTACATCTTAATAAAAATGGTATTCCTCGATATCTTGTAGATAAATCAATCCTGTATTCTCAGTTGACGGAGAAAGAATAAAAAATCAGACGTTCAAATCAATTTGTGCAAAATGGAGCGTATTAATTAACACTAAAACTATTCAAGAGTAAAAATTTAAGAGTGAAAATACAAACCATATGTGTGAATCTATCATATTTTTTTCTCTCATGTTTCCATGATTGCTGCATAGTTCTTTCGTTTTCTACTGAATGTTTATTATATTCTCGGATAAATTTGTTTCTCCATCTACAAAACAATCCTTGTTTCTTCCCTTCAATCTATTCTCGATTATTGTGAATACTCGTCTATATTAAATTTTGATAACAACATTACACACGAATCGATCAATAATTTTCAATTATTTAGTAAGGGAACTCAGTCGATACCGAATGAATTATTCAAAAGTTTTTTCCGATCAGTTGGAACATAGGAAAAATCAATGTTGAATAGATAACAAAAGTAACCAGTAGAATGCTGTAATGGGTTTCATTAAAACTATGAGTTTTATCCATAAAATATTCAGTCAATCATTTTTGCAACAGATTCATTCATGTTAAAATGATCAAGTAAAATGTGATTCTAGTAATATTAGAATAATAGGACTTCATCAAATTCATCAATTTAATTCCCCATGCATAATAAAATGAGAAGTGTTGAATTTTAAAGCAAACAAATTTCGGCTCAAGAAGCTTATCCTAACAACCCTTGGATGTTTGGAAACATTCTAAGATCGTCCGAACGCACTCATAATCCTGTTAAAAGGTTCCAATACAAAACAATCAGTTTTCCTATCGTTTTCAATGAGGTATCTGAATGCACGTTGTTTTTGGTCTGTAAATGAGAAGCAATTTTTTTTTCATTGCTTTCTCCCCGAACCGAAAAATTTCCAAGTCTTTTTCTAGTAAAACAATCTCAGACAAGGATTTCTCAGAACAAATAACAGGCATTTAGACGATTCTTCTTTTATTGTAGATGCAGACAAAATGAAGTGGTTTCTCTTGGAAATTATGAATTTCGCTGGATTGCGCACGGAAAAAAATGAACTGTTAATTTTACCAGATTCCGGTTACTACCCGAGTGGAAAAATTTTCAAAATTGTATAAAATTTATATAGAATTATATCTGAATTATATATAAATTATATAGAATTATATAAAAATTATATATAATTTTGAAAATTTTTCCACTCGGGTATATGGACAGCAAGGAATGTGACTTTTACTGGAATTCTTGTTAAATTTACCGGAGCCCTTGTTAAATTTGCCGGAGACTTGATTCATTTAACTAGAATTCCGGTTAAAATAGCAGTAATTCTTGCTGTCCATATATTAACCGGAGTATTTTTTTCCGTGGGAGTGATTGGTGGTAGAAAATTGGATCTCTACGGAGGAATAAAATCATATACTCCATTTGCTTGAAAAGTAATGTCAAATCATTAGAAAATCTTGAAAAATATTCACCACCAACAACGACTACCCATGTGGTAATCTAAACTGGGCCAGTACTGGCCCGGTTGAGATTTCCACATGGGTCATTATAATGTATCCCGATGCACACCACATGGTGAAAAAATTTTACTTCATCATAGAGAACAAATTTGCTGAAGTCGCGGAACGAGGTGATGAAACGTGAAATAGCAGAGGTTTTTTGCCAGCCCAGCAAAAAGTTGGCTGATTTGATCAATCGCTGTGCTTTCTTGGCAATCCGATTGACCCTTGGAGCGAATATTTGTTAGGCTGGCGAAGAGATTTCTTGTTTCATGTGCTGCAAAAAAAATATGAGGAGTTTTTCTTCACACAATTGGTTGATTTCGTCCTTTCATGGGGAGAATGGTTTTTCCATCAGAAATGACAGATTTTTTCATGACTTTGAGGAATTATTTTGTTTTTCGGATGTTGAATTCTCTACAAATGAAAAAACAGTTCACCATAAAATATTTCTTAGAATTAATGAAATATTTAATCGAATCAAATAATGGAATGCTTGGCCCAAATAAATTTGTCCTCTAAATAAATAATTTATTCGCTACAAGTAATCAATTGTTGCATCTATTTGAATATTTAATTTCTACAAATAAATATTTTATGGAGAGAGGACAAATAAGTATTTTTTCCAGTGTAGAAAAGAACTTTGCTGCCATCATTTGTTGTTTACAATGATATTCAATACCTCACAAATTCGATGACAAGATAGATTATGTTAATATTGAATATACTATCATCAGAAGGAAAAGTCATGCTAGAAATGTTTTCAATTCAAATCAACGGGATTTTATTGACCACGCAGTCAAATGGATTTATCAAAAGATGAATGCATCCATGAAGTACTTATACTCTACAGCCTAGCAATTAAATTTGCATTAATAATCCATTCGAAGAATATCTATAAGAGTAATAATTTGTTTTCCTTCTATTATCATAGATACACTGAGGGAAAAAGTCATTGAGACAAAAAACATTGCATGCAATGGTACCTAAAGAATATTTCTTTAGATCGATGAAATTTCCTTCAATGGATGAAATGGTTTTTTAGTTGATAAAATACTTCTTGCAGTCAAAAACCATTTCATTCATTGGAATTGGATTTTAATTGATTCAAAGGAATATTTTATAGATACCATTGGATGGAATATTTTCTTGCTACAATGACTTTTTCCCCTCATTGAAATATCGATATAATCTAGCGTAAGTGCCAATGATCGATCATTTGATTTTCCACAAAAAATATAAATAAAAACAATATTGAAGAATGTTTAAGAAATGTGCATATCCGATGTGAGCGAACGAAGTGGCAGGTGGACGGTAAAAGCGATCAACAAAATTGATTCCTCCGAATGGCTTGGGTGCAAGCTGACAATCCAAGCTCCTCCTTCCCAAGGGCTTCAACTTTTCGTTAACGTCGTGGAACGACGTTGATATCGATTTGCCAAAAGGAAGAAACAAAAATATTCCCTACCGTTTGAAATATTACTTTTATAATTGTTTGAATATCCGAAAAAGATATAAAGAAATTTTACATGAATTGATAGTTCACTTATTTCCTGCAAATCTAAATGAGTACAATTTTGTAAATAGTATACCAAAGAAAATGATTGCAATGTTTATGAGATTTTCAGATTCCATGAGAAACAAAAATCTATCCATACGTAACGTTGTTGTTGGATAGATGAAAGGGAAGAAAATAAAGAGAAAAGACGTAAAATCACGTTGCGTTGGCCGTCTCAGTTTGCGCGCACCCAATCATCAAAGTCGCATTTTCAGCTTAATGGATGTGCTTAGCCAAGTATATAAAGAATCGAGCGAAGTTGTGTAGGGAGATTAGGGGAGGTAAAGGGAAGGAAGAGGGCAATCGACACCGGGGGCCAGCGACTGAGGGCCCTCTCTTCCTCTCTTACACTCTCCTTTTTTCGATCGTGATCAGAAAAAACGAGGAAGGGGGTAGGAGCAAGGAGTCTCTTTTGCCGCCAATAATGATGGCGCAAGGCCACAATTACCGTGCCTCGGGCAACCAATAGGCTCTCCCCTTTTTCTCTCAAATATACATATACATATATTTATGTGTATACATGATATGTATATACGTGTATCTGTTGGCCGCGCTCTATTATTAAGCCATATTATCGTAATGCGACCGCCATCCACCATATTCGTATCCAACCAGGGAACCAACGAAATGGTTTCGATAATAAGGAGACGGTTTGGAATGTTCATAACGTCGCAACATCGGGCACAGAATCTCCTCTCGATCGACGTAAATTTTGTGAGACAGAAATCAAGAGGTAAAGTTGTTTGCCTGTCTTTTTCTTTCCAAACCTAATGAAAGAATACAGAGAACATCACGTAAAAATTTCAAATGATAATTATGAGTCGTAACGTTGATCATAGGTTATCCAAACGGGTCGAGAAATCAAATGCAAGTTCTCGTTCTCATTGTTATCAAATAATTTGCAACTTAACAGCTACACGGGGAGAGATATATAATAAAAGTAAGGACTTTTTTTTCCTACCCCTATGTTTATTTCTCTCTGTGAATAAAATCAATGATTATGGAAGAGCCCACAATTATTTGAAATTCACAACGCATGAACGGGGGAGATAAACGCTAACGAGAATTTTCAAAAAGGAATATGCGCTTCCATCTTACGTCACGTACATTCACGTTAGACCTTATCCGTCTGAACTCCACTGGCAAAAAGGTGCTGTTTTATTTTCATGTGCCGTCGTCGTGGACTACTTTCAGCAGCATTGCCCTAGGAAGAATCATGCCGTAAGCACATGTGCGCTCCTAACCAGGCTGCAATTAATTTCAATTATAAAAATATCATTGTCCTTTACGACTCTGGCAGGTGCTCCGCGGTCAGGGGTTAGTTTTTGTCCCACAAGGATAGGTTACGTTTGAAAATTCAAACTACGGTTCTCGTTAAAAGTCATTCCCTTATGTGCTATAATATTAAAAAAAAAAAAAAAAAGTTGAATCGAAAGAAGGGAACACGATATACGAATACGAAACGATGAAACGAAATAATTTGTGGCATCATTCTGATGGAGCGCATTGAAGGAGAAAAGAAAAAAAAACAAGAAATTCCTTTTCAACGTTTCTCTTGGATATATTATTCAAAATTAGTGCCAAGGGAAAGCGGAAATCCCAATTTCACCGGTAAAGACAGCGCTCGGCTTTCGTTCAAGCTTTCTCATACAATTTTGAGCCGCAGTACACAAAAGGGCGGTTAATTATAATTCTTTTATGATTCGATTTAACCGATCACCGTAAACCGGTAGCAAAGATGTGGTACACATAAATGTTATAACGTACAATGTACGTCAAGAATTAATCGACTATTAGCAGTCCGTGCGAACAATGAAGGGAACCTTTTTCACTTCCGTGACTGCGAAATTAATGTCTCGCTAAGTTCCATTCTTTCTTTCCTTTTACTTTTTTCTTCCTTCTTACTTTTGCTTTATGACGATTTTATGTACGCATAATACATCAACCTATACGACGAATTTCATTTTCTATCCGAACGATAAGTCGAAACTTCCAAAAAGATTCAATAAAGAGATACAGTCTTTGACATGTACATCACAAATATTGTTCCATAAACGAAATATAAAAATAAATCTTACAGTTGCATCGAATTTATTATTCAACGATGGTCTCCAATTGTGAAAGTGGAGAGTGAAATTAATCATCCTGCTTTACCAATGAAAATAAAATAACGTTTCTCAATTAAGCTTTCCTGATTTAATATCCCATACAAGTGTCTTAAATTCAAGTTACGTATCCTGTCAGGGGTTTCCTTGTGTTTTAAAACAACCAAAGCAGCAGCTATCGAGCCGGCAAAGCTTGGGAGCCCCATTTAAATCTGTTGAATGGCTCTGTGAAAGCAAGGCAACCTCCTTCTCTTTCAACGTAGGGATTCAGCTACAAAGGCGAAGGTTTTACTTTTAAATTTAGTACACGAACGAATCCTTCTCTCTTCTCTTTTTACTTTCAACCACCCTTCCGAGCCCGTGGTTGGTAAGTAAAATAGGGATTTTGTTACAACTTGAGTTTATTTCACAGTCATTTTGCTTTTTTGTTTCTTCCACTATTTCATCATCATCATCATGATTGTTATTATTATTATTATTATTGTTTTTGTTGTGACTGAGTTGGACTGATTTCAAATTCGAATTCTCGATGAATTGGAAAGAATTTCGTGTCCGGTTAAACTTTGACCTCACATAAGAAGTATGATTTGTACTCGCAATGGGAAAGCAAGCACGTACAGTGTCATAGAGTAACTGCTGTGACAGCAAGACTCTTCGTCAGGAAGCTTTTATCCCTTGGTGTGGAAGTAAATCGTGTGGTCACCCACGTACATCTATTTGTCACTGAACTGCTTCGTGGCAGACGACAAGGATAGGCATGGGGCGTCGTGACGCTAGCACGGTCCGACACTCGGACGTTTCTTCTCCTTCCCTGGCCTCCTCGGGGACCATTCCATCTTTCCTTCTCGGAACTTTCCGTTAAAGAGGTAATTTGAGCCATGAGCAATCGAGTGCACCCTTCAAAAAAGTTTTACACCTATCCAATATGGTGAAGCGTTGCATCTCTATTCAAAGTACATTCTTTATTTCTCATAATATAATGATGATAATTTCATTCTAAAAGAATATATTTTCAGGATAAAAGAGATTTGACTTTCTCCAGATACACCAGGAAGCATCGAGTAATGTTACGTGAGAAAGTATAGTACTTCAATACTTTATTTGGTGAAGGAAATTATATAATTGTCATAATTATCAAATAATTTTTGATAATTAAGCAAACTTCACGATAAATATTCCACATACTTGTGGATATTGTTGAGGATATTATACAATCTTCGATATAATCGTTGAATTATACATAAAAGGTGTGAAATTTGTGAATTTTAGCTCTGTGTAAATGGAAACATTAACACCAATAAAATGGTGCAGGTCTTGTGTTGACTGCGTGAAATTTGAATCATTTCTCATCGTTCCCCACACGGAAAAGAATGATGGTGTTGATAGTTGGATGGATGAAAAATTGCTATGGTAGCTATTGTTTGGCTGTTGCAGCAATATTTTTGGCTATTCAAATATCAAATACATCGTGTTAAAAATATCTGATTGAACTCACAATCACATGTAATGGAAGCAAAAGTTATTCACGTAACTGAAAAATTTCTTAAAATTTCAATTGCATTTGAATGAAATTTCAGTTACGAAAATATATACATTGATGTATGATATGATATAGCAAAAATTTAAAATTCAGTTTCATGTAAATGAATTCTCAATTCAATCACCAAGAATTGGAAATTTACAAATGTACATGAAAAATGTATTAAATTTGAAGACATTTTTAACAGTGCACGAAACAGTTACTAAAGCTAATTGTTACCTGCCGTAGTGAATTATTTTTTTCCGGGCATAAAAAATCATTCAAATTTCAAACAGCGCATACGAGATCTGTACCATTAATCGGTGTTAGTGATTTGATTTTTACGGTGTGACTGTTTTTATACTTTATATGAATAATACATTTACTGTAGGAAAACAAAATCTTCTTCCGTAGAGATGGGCGATATTTACCGTATCGATATTTTTGTATACCATATGCGTCTAGTTTTTCTATGAAAATTTCATAGAAATTTATAGAAACTAGATACATATTGTATACAAGATATCAATACGGAAAGTATTCTTCCGTCGGTGCATCCAAATATGCAAATTTTGGTTTCAGATATTTGCGACCTCTTGTTCCCTTTCCAGTCTCGTTCAATCTTTTTTCCTATGACTTGAATTCAAAATTTTACATTGGAGAACAAATCATTTATTCCCACCCCAAGCAGCAACAGAAGTTCAAAGTAAATAAGAAATAGAAACGTTCGAAAAAAAAAAGCTTAGTCGACATAACTATTCAACTTGTAAGGGCATATGAACCCATTTTTTTCCATTGGAACAACAATCTTTTTCGTTAATTCAACTAATTTTTTTGTAAATCATTTCAAATTGGTTAAATCAATCAATTTCTTTGTTATTCTAATAAAAACAAAGTGGGTCCATATGCGCTCACAAGCTAAATAGCTATTTTTTCTCTGTTTTCATCAAGCGCTTACTGATTCTGCAATTATATGCACTACTAGAAAATTTTATGAATCAGCGAATATTTTGCCGAAACAGCAAACCAAAACGAAAAACACTAAATCAGTTTTCTTCTTTCTCAGGGATACCCCGTGATCTAACTTAGAGATTGGTGTTGGATTCAAATGTCAAGGATAAAGTACTTCCGAGATATTTGGATTTTTCGAAAAAATCCAAAAATTCTCGAATCTTTGAATCTGAAGCTCAGATCAAAATATTCCGGACTGAAATCGTTTGAAAATTTCATTAAAAAAATCTGCTCCGAAAAGTGTATGGCAATTTCGAATCATCCAGTACATCAGCCAAATTTTTCCCCCAACATGCTTTTACGTTTTGAAAAATTTGCCGACGCAGCAAATCAAGGTATTATATGCAGAGTAGCAAATCTTTTCGCTATTCTAGCTGAAAATTCACTACCACGGCTAACTGTGTTGACTAAAGCAGCAAATTTTTCGCTGGACTGGCAAAAGTTTCAATATTATATGCAGAACTACAAACAAATTTCGCTAGATGAGCGAACATTTTTCGCTGCCACAGCTAAAAAATCGTTGTCCTAGCTAACAATAATTTGCTGTGACAGTAAAAAATTTTCTACTCCAGCCAAAGGAACCCAGCAAAATAAGATTTCGCTGTCAGAGCGAGTTTCTCTGTTCTCCATGCATCGTGGCTTGTAAACTAATTCAAGATGAAACCAAATTCTAATTCGTATGAATGCATATGTCAGAGTGAATACATGTATAACGAAGAACCCAGGACTACAGACGAACGTCTTCGACCGAAATAACGTGTTGGTGTAAAATAGATGGATGATTACAAATGTAATTTCAACACCGCACCTTTCCTTATCGTAACCGATCTATAAAGTTAATTCAACTAAGTTTCTGGCACTACGAGATGACATGGGTCACGCACGACAATTAGGTGTTACAATGATGATATAATTCGAAAATTTCAGGCGAAATGGGCATAGAATGGCACTGTAATTAATATGAGTGTTTTTAATTTTCAGAACACACGAGCAGCACATATTTCAAATACAAATATCTCTCAACCACGAGTTTCAAACTTTGACCTCTCCGTTTTTTTATTTCGCGTTTTTGTCAAGTGATCAAGACTTTGAACACCTTCACGCGGCATTCCTAACGGTTCTATCATTTTCCTTTCACCTCGGCGAATCCAATCCCATTATCTCGAGGAAATTAAATATGTCATCTGATTCTTGAGAGTTAATTGGACTTCAGTCTTTCTCGAATGCTCATTTACTTTCTAATTCATTAGGATAATGTATTGAAAATTCACAAGCGAACTCACCAATTCGCTCAAAAATATTGCGGATGAAAAAGATTATCATAAACGGAGATAATGTAGTTTTCTTCGGTTCCTCTTGTTGCTTCGAAAACCCTCTCTCTCTCTCTCTCTATCTCTCTCTATTTGAACTTAATGATGAAAACAAATCACGACCTTTATAAAAACCTTTCAATTTATTCGGAATGATCATTAGATTTTCCTTTAAACGTGAATGATTGGTATGATTTTCCAAGATTTGAAATATATTCAAAACGAAACTGTTGTCAGATAGGTTTCATCGCATAATGCTCTGCTGCCTTATGATTAAGTTAAAACGATTCCACGGGCACAGCCGCAGATGAGATTGTAATGACATCGTAATTCGACGGATGAACTCAAGGATATATGCAAGTGATTCGAGTGTTGATGATCCCTTAAATTAGTCACATATACCTGTTCAAGTAGGTTTCCAAATGATCGAGTAAATAAGCGATATCATCCGAATTTTTAGCGGGAGTATTCTCACGTATTCCAATGATTCATTATTCTTGGCTATAAAGTAAAACGGCACATGTTTTTGATAAATCAAGCGAAAACGTAGAACCATTGATCGATCATACAGAAAGATACTCCGTCATCTTCCATTTATACGTTTAGGTGTATCACGTTATTTCGTGAACCACCCCCTAAGCTGTTTAGTGTTCTAACTTTAGTCGTCTCATCATCCCTTCATGGAGGTTGGTGACTTGCACTTTCGTAACTTGGCAATCTAGACAACATCGTTGTATCTCCCTTGTGCATCATGTATGAGTGGTATTTATTCGGGATCCCTATATAACTGGACTCAGTTGTCAATCCAGATCGTAAATCCATTCGATTCTCCATTTAAAGGAAAAAGTGTATTACAGTTACGTTCGTAACACCTCATACTTTTCAAATTATGTTTTCTTGTGTGAGCAATTTTTCATAAGAAATGGCAAAGAGTTGAAATGACGACATCCTGTGCAGAAATCATAACATGACCCAAATTATCATATGTCATAAAGTAAAAAGAAAAAAATACAGTCAATTCGAACTATGAAAACCTTATAAATCCATTTTTCTTATGATCTTCATCTTCAGGCACTTTGGAAGTAATTTTTCAAAAGTTCACCGAGTGAGGGTTGAACCGGGTTCTGCAAGTGAGAAACTAAGTCTCTATCGCTTCAGCGAACCTCCGAGTTGACGACGAATGAAGTCATACAACTCACCATACAATCCGTAGTGAAACAAAGCTCTATCGATACTGGCACATTACCATCTACCACACATATCCAAAGATCTTAGCAACTCTGGCTCGATGCTGGCGCAACTTTGGCTCACTATGAAAGCCGAGGTTCAAAGAGTGTGATTTTATTGTCAGTCGATTACCGATTCCGTCGTCAGTCAGTGTCCTCCCAATACTAGCAGATTGTTGTCCATAGAACATATTGAATGATGATACCAACTCTGGCTTGACGCTGGTGCGACTTTCGCTTCCTCCAATAGCCAAGTTGTCACGACCATAATTTTAAGGTCAGTTGATTATCAATTCCATAGTCAGCCAGAGTCCTATCAATTCTGACACCTTATCATCAATCGAACATATCGAATAATCAAACCAACTCTGGTTTGCTGCCAACGCCACTTTGTCTCGCTACAACAGCTAAGTTGCCACGCCCATTATCTCAACGTGATTTAATTACCGATTCAGTAGTCAGCCAGTGTTTCACCGATGCTAGCACATTGTCGTGAATTCAACATATTGGATGATCATTCCAAGTCTGGCTCAATACTGGCACAATATTATTTTAATAAAGTGATTGTATTGTTGGGAAGATCAGTTGAATCCTAATCCACTACCGGGTTTGTATCAGAACAACGTTACATCCAACCAACTCTGATTCGGTACTGGCGTGCTTCCGTTTCTCTTCGATCTAGATATTCTCCAAACAGTATCAATTCGATACTGACCCAAGACTGTGTATCCAAGCAAACCAATACCGTCCGAAATCCGTCGAATATTTGGTGCCAGTTAAGAAACAGTAATGATTCTGAATAGTCACAGTTGTTTCTGCCGAAGTCTTGCAAATACAACTTTGCCAGTACCGCGCCATTTGTTAACTCTGGCTATTTCCACATTGGGAGGTTAAAGAAGGAAAAGAGTTGAACAAGGGTTGAAGTCACGAATTCTTGGTGTGACATGGTATTCGCATTACGCAAAACCCGAAGACAGAGACTTTCTCTCTCTTTCTCTCTTGCGTGGGTGTGTGGTTACGGACCAAAGCGAATGACCAGAAGGTAAGCATGAGAGGCACAAAAAAATATAAAGTGGGATGCGCAACGATTCAAGAATCCAAAGAAACACAGCTTTGTGAATTTCGAAATTCTGTATCTGGTTTCACTGAAAAAAAATATAAATTATCGTTGGAGGATAAATGAATGAAAAAGGGTTTTCAATATTAGTTTTCAGTAATTTGAATTATCTTCTGCATCTCGATTATAGACATATTTTTCCAGCAAGCACAACTATAAAAATACTCGGCAAATGTATGGACGCATGGCTCCCTCGGGTGGTTTCATTGAATTACAAAATAATGCCAATTTTTAAAAGCACATTCGTTTCACTAATACCTCACCGCTCTGCCGATTTAACTGAAACCTCGTATGAGAGCTTGATGCTAAAACTGAAGAACTTCAAACTTCAATCATCGTGTTTCTTTATGCATTTCATGCTCGAATTTAGTAGTTGAATCACACTCAAACATATAATATCGAGATCGGATCTCTGTTACCAACTAGAGCTCTTTGTTTCTTTCCGATTGGCCATTCTAATCAATCATAATACGTGATTGATCGATTCTGTTAAATCTAGAGGTTTCCTGGCAACAGTGCATGGGATCTGCGATCTAAGACCCCACGGAGAGAAATTTAGAGTTACATTTGCTCCGGTGCTTTGTAACCGAAGAACAGACTGAACAATAGAAGTCTGATCAAATTTACAATGTTTTACAGTAAATTCCATCGGCAAGTCAATATGTTCCTCCATCTCAATAATCCCATAGTAAATTAAACTCTAAATTTCTCTCCATGTAACATTTGCTAGAATCAAAACTTTTAATCAACTTAAATAAATCAATCCAACCATGAACTCTGCTTGAAAACACTGTACTCGAGGGGATACCAGCGTCTGAACGCTATCCTTTTCGTATTGGCCAGATTATTTGAAAACTGCTAGTATAAAACGTGTAAATTCGAACATACTGAGTTTGAACTTTAGAAACTCTGTTTGGTCGAATTTAATCAATAATAATTGCAAAATAAACTGGTTATCGTCCCGACGCTGTTATTCCTTTAGAATTTGGGATTCTGATGCAACTGCTAAACTTTTTCACAAATATAGTTTTTTTTCAGCTAAAAAAGATGGGATAAGCTTTTAGAAAGTGTATGTAACCATTCATTCTGTGGTGCGACATAGTACATTTCCTACGCGCTTGATAACAACTTACCTACCATCCTTCCCTAACATCATACATTATTCATTTTACGTCGAGAGATCCTAGTTACAGGAAGAAAGTCAAGAAGATATCAAAAGAGGTCAAGGAATTCGACTTCGAAAATTCTATAGATATCCTGATAATAACACACATATATACTTCCAGACAGACAGACAGACCATCGAACACAGTGATGAAGCTTGCCAACCAAATATTTTTGTTAGGATGAATGAAGCTGTTTAGAGGCTCTGATCAAAATTTGGCTGCCCGGATCGAAGGATTTTGACGGTTCTTGTCCTCATATTTGATTCCTAGATTGAGTTTATCCTGGTTATGAATATAGAATCTCAAAACAATAAATAGACCTTAAGAATGAATAAACAAATGTATAACTAAGGTTGTACTTTGGACCTAAATTTTGTTTTCCTTACGGTTCCTAGAAATTGGAAAACAAGATTATGAAAAGTTGACCTCGAACATCAAGAGATGAGCACTGACAAGAATTGTTTTCTCGAAATTCAATCAACAGAAGAATTTTGTTATTCCCAGAAAATTTTTGCTGCATCAACAGAATTCTTCCTTTGTGATGATAGCATTATCTTGTTATTACATAAAAAAAATGTTATTGTTCCAGCGAAAGAATTGTTAGAATTACAAAATACTTTTGTTGATCACATTTCAACAGAATAATTTTTCTTCAGGGAAGAAGGGGAAATCGAGTTTTGCGCACACTATTATGAGACGGTACGACATCAATACGTCATTATTAATTCCAAATTTGTATTGATTACATATGGTTTAAGAAAAACTTGTACACAACTCGACTTCCTCCCCTTCTCCATTTCTTGACGCTCGAATTCCCTCATGAGGAGCCGATGCAATTATCATTCATAAAATTTCAAATCAATTCAATTCCTTTAGTTACAAATTTTCATTGTTCAAAAGGAACAACATTGTGGAAAATAATTTATTTTGAATTGAACACAACAGTCGCAGTAATAAGGAAACCAAAATGCAAGAATTTTTGAGAAAAATTTGAAATGAATTTATGTATCTGAATGAAAAAGAACAGGAAAGAAAAAGGATGAGCAAAGGTCTTGTGATGTGTGGCATGTTGAGGGGTGTACGAGAAATGCGGCTACCGCAACACACGCGGTGGCCGGAGACCAAAACCAAACCAAAGATTAATGCACTACGCTTACTGGGGCAATTTGCACCAAGTGTTAGCTCGTGAAGCCAAGGTATATTCCAACCTATGGGTAGATTTGTTCTAGCAACACTACTCTCGACGAAGCCCCTTTCTATCCATCCATCCGTCCATTCTTCCTTCCTTCCTTCCTTCCTTCCTTCCGTTTTTCCTTCCTTTCTGTAGATCCGTGTCCCTATTGCCACCATTTTTCCCTCTTAAAAAAACCATGCAACCAACCTTTACCTCCGAGAAAAAAGAACACGAATGATATATCCGAAAAATTCTGAGCCGACGAGAATTCAGTTCAGTTTCCTTTTTTTTCTTGCGTTTTTTCTCATTTTGATTGATTACATAGAAAGAAAATAAGACTCATCGCGCAGACAGATAAAAAACAAATCAATACGATAAAAAAAACAAAGCAACGATAAACAGACCGGCATAGTCAAAAAGTTCATGGATGAAAGAGATGTGACCGAGAGGGTTCTCGAATGTTAGAACGATCGTAAGAGAAACGTAGAGGTAACCGTGTTGAACAAGGAACGACACTTCTTGCGATTAGCGAAACCAAAAGGAAGAGGGGCCTCGCCGGTGAACATAGTACTCTGAGAGTCTGAGGTTTTAATTAAGCATTCACTGCGGATGATATCGTATGCCTCTTTATACTTCATACCAACCAGATGTTGCTACTGAAGCTGTCTTACGTTTTCTCCCTCTTTCTCTGTCCCTCTTGCTTTACACGTATCTCTTTCTCACAAAAGAGGAGAAGAAGAGTCAACAACGAACCTTTCGAGAAACGATGGAAGGTACGTCGCTCCCGTTTTAATTATGCATGTTTAATTTGCTTATATTCCTCCCCGAGACCCCGTGATACGTGCCACCCACGTCAGAAACAGACGAGCTTTTGCTTGGTTAATCGTCCGTTCGTCCACGAATCTTCAATTATTTCGTGAGTCCGGAAATCAGCTGTTCCATTATGAGATTGCCGGTGAATCAAGCTTTTAATATGATTACAACAATCGAATATTCAAATTATCACTCCTTAACAGTGTTCCAGTTTATTTGCGTGGCAAAAAACAAATAGTAACCTTAATAACATAATTTGAAATTGAAAACACAAGTTTGGCAATTTCACACCGAAATGATCAATTTCCGGTCATCGGCGCGCCATGTTGGCCTTTTTCGAGGAGGAAAAGGAAAATTTCCAACGTTGGTCTTTCCAACGAGTTCCGTTTCACCCAGACATTGAAATAGGGAGAAAGCGGGAGAGAAAAGAGAAAGAAGGAATAAGTTTGGAAAGGGTCGGTCGGTGTGTTGGAGTTGAGAAAAAATTTCAGTCGGGAATACCGAGGGCGAAAATCCTACTCTGCTCTACCATCTTGAGAATGTACAGGAAACCCCATTTGAGTGATCCATTGATTGACAGGCGAACTATGCTCCGAGAACTGTTACTGTGTTATGTTATGCTAAAATGGCGACGAAAGATGGTTTATTTTTAATGGCGGATGCATAAGATTCTCGAGAAAAACACATTTTCTCCATTAAACCTTGAGGAACTACTCAAAAGGGAATGAAAGAAAGGATGACGGTGATAACGAGCAAGACAAATTATAACTTGAAGCTGGATCTTTGAAATCTCCTTGATTACCATGTGTCAGATATGATTCGAAAATTTTATTATTCCCGATCAGATCGTTTTGGAAATAAAAGTTTGAATGTCAAGTTTTTCTCATATCATTAGATGTTCCGCGTTATATGAATTTTCCTTAGAGAAGCAGCAATGTCAATATATATGCAAACTTCCACCTAACGGTCTATCGGTACATAAATATGTAGAATAGAGAGAATATAGACAGAACGAACGCTACGAGGAAAAGAGATATTTGAAAGAAGAAGGAGTGAGTCAAGGAGACAGTATAAGAGAAGTACGAACGAAAATTTCCAATTTCCCCATTCGACTGGGAGTAGGGAATGTAAAATGGAAATAAGACAAATATTTTGAACAGGATCTCAAAGTTTTTCGAATAATATATAACCTTAAATTTATATCGGGTATCAAAAATAAGAAAATATTGAAGAAAGGGTATATCGATGTTTTAACATATTATAATTGAACCTTCGAAGATATTCAAACGATTGATGCTTGGACAATTTCTTTTGTCCTCTTTCAGTTTCATGAAATGTTATTTTACTGAAAAATGATGAAGCAAAAATGAAAATAATTGATTCGAGAAACTTCATCGAAGAAAAACACACAACCGTAATAAAATAAAACGAGTAAGAATCGTCACAGTCGCCAAACGAGAACATTCGTTTTTCTCTTTCGATTTCTTTCTGTAACTTCTCATAGTTGTTCGCTATGTATATATGTATATGTATATATATATTTGCAAGATTTCTTTCGATATTCCTTCCGCTGTGACGCCGAGGAGGAAGGCAGAAAGAAAAAGAGTGTATGTAAGAAAAGGTGAAGCAAAAGGAAAAGAAGCGGACAAACGTCGGTGGCACAAGCGAGTGGTGCTCGCGATGAAACTTTTAATAAATGGCGGAGTCGATATGAAGTATAGGACTTTGACATATCGTGTGTCTGTAATGTATAGTTAAATCTGGCAGCAGATGTGGCAGATTTTCTTTCTCACTTTTCCTTCCCTACTCCCTCACCGTTTCACTTTGTCCTTTGGTTTCCGATGGTTCGCGCCCTCCTCACGTTTCGGGATGAGTATTACCCTTGGCAGCTTACGATCCACCAATGCGATAGGAATGGCTCTCCATTACCAGAAAATTAAACGCAATGCGAAAATTCTTTTTCCAATCTCACGTTCATAATTTATGCAATCGCAAAATATGAATCATATTTATGAGATTAAAGTTACACGTACACGGTCGGTGCGTCTACGTTACAAAGCAAATGTTCCGATGAGAATAGAGATGCGAATCGATTGTTGGGAATTTTTTTTTCTCGAAATAGGGCGGTGAATTTTTCAGTCAAACCGCTTGTCTAAATGAGAGCTTCGCTACAAAGCGGATCAGGGTAATCTGTCATCAGACTGCCCCAACGAAAACTCCGTGACACCAGCCGGCGCGCTCAACGATTCCGACCGTTGCGACAACGTCACGGGTGCATTCGATGCACGCAGTCTATATCATTTCAGTTCCAAAACGCTTCGGAAGGGACGTATTCGATATTGTACCGTGTCAATAAAATATAAATTTCAAAGACCGCAGGCGTTAATAAAATCAACAAATATTCCCACTTTCATGATGAGATGGATTTTGTGTTTTTTTGTGATTGAATATATAATCAATGATGTTTTCTATCAAACAAAAATCTATTATCTATTATCTTGCGCAAAATGACTTTTTGTTTTTAAAATTAATTCTCTATTCTTCTCGCAGTCAGAAGTTATCCCGTAGAGAAATTGGCGCCATTTTGGCCAAAACACTTCATTTTTCCTCCAATTTTTTTGGCAGAAAAGTGAAGTGTTTTGGTCAGAATGAAGTAAATTTTCCTAAAGGATCCGATTGATTTTCCGCGTGAAAACTTTACTACAGTCTGCTCTCCGAATAGTGCCGAAGAGTGGTGTCTTCCTCGCTCTATCGAGGGTAGGCATTTACGCGAGAAAGAGATCCGCGACACTATTCAGAGATAGCACTGTACTTGCAAATGAAAATTCAATCGGTTCAGCGCGGAGATGTTCGTATCACTTCATTTCTAAAATAAAGTTGGAACTTGGAAGCAATAAAACGTCACTCTAAACAATTGAAAATTCTGCTGAAATAGCATAGTTGATTTTGAGAGTCGATAGAGTAGAATCATCAAACTTGTGCGCAAGTTGGGTGTGATGAATATTCGAACTTAGGAGTTGATTCATAAAACTAACTCCTACCCACTGAGCATTTCCTTTAGAACCTTGCATTAACATTGCATCGATGTTGATGCGATCTTGAAAGTACCTGTTATGAGAATTACAACAGTAATATTACAACATCCAATTACAAGTAAATTGCAGCAATGTTACGGTGTCAGGTGATATTTCAACGATATTTTTGCAAGTTACTTTTGTAATATTGCATTTGTAAATCGAAAGATAAGTACTTTCAAGATCGCATCAATATCGCTGCAATGTTAATGCAAGGTTGTAACGGAAATGCTCAGTGGGTAGATGATGAAAACAGTATTGGTGGTATGGCAAACTAAAACTGTTAACACACCTGAATTTTTGTGCTGACATAAAGACGTTCGCCGACAGAAATAAGGTTCAGTTTTTCTAGATTTCTTTGTGTAGTGAAATCAAATAATTCATCCCAATCGCGCAAACCACTGAGAACGCTCCTGATCATCACTGTCAAAAATATGGAGAATTTTTCATCGAAAATAAGGGATAAACTATATTCCCTCTTTTATATGTTGAATCCTCCAAAAAGTGAGGGAAAACTCCACCGAATCAGGGTAAAAATCCCCCTATTCATGGTGGAACTTTGCTACCACCAAATGTTGGTGGAAAACCACAGCAACGTTTTTACAGTGATCGTTTTGAAACTAAATTAATGCATTTATGTTAATCGATTCAGAGGTGCACGATATTTCACGGTAGCGATATTTTTTGTAGAAACTTTGTCGAGTTTCTATTAAATTTCATGAAATATTGATAAAAACTTTATACAAATTGTATATAAAATATCGTGCACCTCTAATGCGATTGATGATTTGAACTGTAAAAGAACTCTCAAGTTGACAAATAACAAAAACATCAACGGTGTTTACACATCCAAGAATTTGAAAAGTGTCAATATCGATTTTTGAAAATATGAGGAGCTCTTCTTCCACTCAGTGGTGGATTCCATCTCCTGATCACGAGGGAATTGATTTTTCATCAAAAATGGGGGATCTTTTCTCTATTCTGAGAAACCCCTCCATTTTTTGAGTATCGAATCCTCCCAAGAGGGAAGGAAAACTCAATCAAACCAGGGCGAAGAGTCCTTTATTAATGGTGGTACTTTGCTGCCATCAAATGTTGGAGGAGAATTGTGGCAACGTTTTTACAATGTAGCACGGAGGGAAAACGTGTAATATCTGACATGACGCTCAGAAAGAACGTGGTTAAAAGCCAACTACATTTTTCCCAGGATACATTTGTATGAGTTCCCTCATTTAGTTTTGATTCGACAATGTTCAATTTTATCCCAAGAATTGAAGACTAAAATCCCAACATGTCTACTCTCTTCTCTTCTTTTGGTCCAAGAAACGAATTCAAGAGAATTTGAAAGAATTAAAAAGAATTGGGTTTCTTATTCTTTCCAAGTCTTTTCCATTCCAGATTTTGCTTCCTCAGAGAAGGTTGCTTTGTAATTTTTTATAAAACTCAAAAATATTTGTCCTTCAAAATAAAGATTTCTCGCATCGAACTACTTCCCAGAACTCAGACAACAAATCTGATTGTTTGTCCGTTGGCCGTCTATCTGTCAACATTTATACGAACGCGATTATTTTTCGTTTGCATTATTCGATTGTGGTGAAATTCGTTCCAAAGTTGTCAGATTCTATCTAAGCCTGATTGATCCACAGAAACTACCCTGTAAAAAAGATTTGTCTTTTGATTTTTATACATCAGTTTGGAAGCAATCAACACACATATTTTTGTATTGAATCTCCCATACTCTGATTAAAATTCAATAACTTTTCACATCAAATTCAATGTGCATTTTTATAAAAATCAACCTGGATTATCTGGCTTTCTATCAATCGAGATAAAATTTCCCCGTATCACCTCGGATAAACGGGGTTCTACTGTATGTTTCCGTCTTATCCGAGGTAAATTCTCCAAGTAAGCTCTCCCCACATCACCTCGTATAAACGAGGTTCTACTGCACTTCTAAATTTAGTGTATGAGATTCACAAATTTTGCCAACAATATGAATGAAGAAGGGAAAATCGTAAAAAGAATTTGTCATTTTTTCAAACACGCATATTAGAGTCCCTTGTGAAAATATTTCTACGCCAAATTACGCCAAAAACTACGAAATATTACGTCAATCTACGTCCCACAGCTTGGCATACTTTTACGTAATTAGGCATAGACAAGAATATGGATATTTGTGCCGAAAATACGCGAAATTGAAACAGGGGAGTAGAAATATGTAAATTTGGTGTACAAAGTCCGAGAGTTTATGCCATTCTACGTATTTCTACACCTTTTTACGCCACAGTAGACGGGTAAAACTCTTGGTCATAGATTGGCGTACTTTGACGTAGAAGTGCGTAGAATTTTCTACGTTTTTTTTATGGTAGTGTTCGAAATGCAGTATTTAGGCGTAGGTTTTGGCGTAATTTGGCGTAGAAATATTTCCACAAGGGGTGGTTCTTATTTTATATATAAAAAAGGTTTTCTGATTCTTTTGTTGTCAACAAACAAGTTTTCTGTACGGCTGACTCTCTAATTTTGTTCTACACCACCAAGCAGTGCTACAATCTCTTTTGAAAATTATATAAAAAATATTGTAGCACTCCTTCATGATGTACAACAAAATTAGAGAGTCAGCCGTACAGAAAACTTGTTTGTCGACAACAAAAAAATCAGGAAATACTTTTTATATATAAAATAAGAACCACCCTAACGCACATCTTCTCTTTCGATCATTCGATTGTAATGAAACTCATACATCCCATCACTGTAAAAAGGAAGTTTTTAATTCAGATTGTGTCGTGACTGAATTTAAGACGCAGCCAAAAGAAGCTTATCTCGAGTGGAAAGTAAGCAAAAAAAGCAATCACCGACACAATGAAAAAGGCTGAATTCCAGCCAATTTTCAAATCAAAACGCAGCCAATTTGAGCCACACTTTTTATAATGATGCCTCAGTCATAATCCCACGATGGTCCCAATATTTCAGAAGAATGCTATCCCTATGTTTGAATGACCCAAATGCCATAAAATACGGGGAACAGTTAATTCACGAGTCTGTGATTTTAGCATATAAATTTCGTCAGAATAGAGGTTGAGGAAAAGATAGGGTAAGGACCAGACTCCAACAGAAAAACATGAGTTTCGTGAATACCGCTATTACGTAAATGCCTTCGAATTTGATTATTTAATTGAGGTGAAGTTTTTGTTACAGTTGTGAACGAAGATAATATTACGCCAATACGAATTCCAGCTTGATATATCCAAATGAACTGGATGGAAGAGGGAAAAAATGAACCCACTCAAAGTATGAATTACATGAAGAGAGATGAACTTTTGAATATCGCACTTGATGTCTGTTTTGTTGCCAGTATCCTCTCGTCAACCAAACGACTTATTATGAATTTGCTTTAGAAAATAATTATAAAACTTCACAATTCCAAAAGCTCATTCTGTTGTAAAGTCTTTCCTTTCAAACTTGCCCAACTCGATCATATTCTAGGTCTGTTACATTGAAGAAGGACGGGTTGAAACCTCACAATTTGATTTTGTCCCTACTTGACTGTAAAATTAAATCTTCTTCACAACGGATTTAATCGATCATGACCCTGGTTAAAAGAACCCATTGATTCTGACCAATTCTCATTAAATTACAATTAAACGTGGACCATGTTCTGACCAAATCTCACCGGTGATTTTTCAATGAGATTTGGTCAGAACTTTCATGTGAATCTCGTTGAATCTGACCAAATCTCACTAAATTAAGATTGAACTTGGACAATGTTCTGACCAAATCTGACCATTGAATTTCATTTGTCAGATTACATGGATTCTTTTAACCAGGGGGAGCATAAAGTGTCACAAAATGTCTTAGTCAGCAAATATATACGCGTTTTGTGTGACTTAAGTGTGTAAAGGTGAATACGAAACAATTTCTTATGTTGTGTGACGGGGATGGCTTCGCTACAAATGTGGAAAAAATGTACTATTCTTAGAAGAGGGTCTTTGTTTTTCGTGCAAGATCCACCAGCACGAAGAAACGAAGAACTCCCTATTTTTTTCATGGAGTGTATTGGAAACACAGCACATCAAATCAAAAAGAATTCTCAAAAATTCATACCGAAGTGTTCAAGCTCGAATTGAGTTCTTCGTGAATTCTTCCCAAACTTGCGTGCAGTGCGGGACGAATACAGAATACGTGTGTGTATGTGTATATATACACGATGTCCCAGAATAAACTTTTAGCTGTTCACCAGCGTATTCCTATGAAAAAACTGAACAACTTTTCGACTGAAAATCTTTCGAACCAGAGCTTAGTTTTTGAGTTGTAAACGAAATGAGTTGGCCATTCAAGTGACAAGCGCATTAGCTGCTTATGAAGCATCTAATCGATTGGCTAAAGTCGACTGGAAAAACTAGCCCTCGAATCGAAGAATGTTGAATAGAAAAATCATTCAATTTTCTCGAAGGAAAAATTTGTTTTTATGAACTGCACTGCACAAGCATACCAAAACAGATAATTCCATGTATTCCAAGTCTAACACGAGAGAATTTCTTCGAGATTTAGACACAATTTTATTATGTGTAGATTGGTTAATCTTACCTGTTTTCAACCATTCTTCTCTGTAATCTTTCATTTAGGTTGTTCAGCAATGTTTACTTCTTTAGTTGGGAACTTTCTGTTTCATTGAATCAACAAACATCGAAACCAGAATTCATACCGGAAAAAGGTCCCTGTAGTCACGGAAAGCAATGAACTTATACATGTCGTTCGATGCAATCAAGCATTTTTAGGAACAAGAGAGAGAAATTCGTACATGAAGGAACAGATAAAGAAGGAACAGACCGCGTGGTTAAACACGTGAGAAAGGTCTCCCCACTTACGGTGAAACGCGTAGCTTTAGGCGCGCTCGCGCGTCCCGCCCACAGTTGCGCCGATGTTCCGACGTGGACGCCCTTAGACATCCTCGTGTTTAATTCTTGAAGAGTCGGTCGCTTGCACTCCCGCGACACGGACCTGGGCATACGTGTAGATATTCATGTGCCCTCCGTCTTCATCGTGTTCCTCTTCTTCTTCTTCTTCTTCTTCTGCTACTTCTTCTTCTTGGCTACTCTCCTTCACCAAGGCCAGCCACCAGCCCGCCTACGTGGGAGAGGGTTGAACCTCAACGAGTCTGATACCGAGTCACGATTGGTCGGTACTACCGCATCACGTGACCGCAAGGTTGAAGCGGTAGCAGCAACAACACGGTATCGGATCTGGTGTTCCCCACAACCTTCTCCTCCTTCTTCCGCTGCTGCTGCTACTACTACTACTACTACTACTACTACTACTGCTGCTCCTAATACTACCACAACTACAACAACTACTACTACTATTATTATTACCAGTTCTTCTTCTCCTTCATCTTCTTCCTTCTCTTGCTTGGTAAATTCGTCAAACAGAGACGGAGAGCGGGAGTGAAGACAACAGAGATACGACGATACGGTGATCGTCGAAACGAAGTGAAAAAGATCGTACACGGGGAAATTTTACCTTCGAAACGTAAGAGAGACAATAATGCGTGTATACGTATACTTGTGAGTGGTTAGAATTCTCTCTTTCCATTATTCGGCTTTCTTTGGCTTTTTACCCAGGCCACCATATCTCTTCCTTCGATGCCGCCTCCTCCTCTTTGGTAGAGGAAGCAGCTTCGTTTCCTCCTCCACCACTACTATTACCAGTGCCCCCGCTTCTCTCTTTCTATGAAAATTCAACCACCTCCACCTCCGTCATTCGACGAGTACACCAGGACATTCGTTGCCTGTCCGGTTGTCTACCTATCCGTTGTTCACCTGCTTTGCTTTGGTTCCGGCCGATCGGAGCCAATAGTGACGGCATTACTCCGACTCGATACCCGTCTGATGTCCGGTTCCTCGCGATTATCTTCTCTTCTTCCCTTTCTTTCTCTCTCTCCTTCTCTCTTTCTCTATCCACATCATCATCGTCATCGTCATCTTCATCGTTATCATCACCATCATCATCATCATCATCATTGAGACATACGGTGTGCCGTGATCATTTCAAAAAGGATTTTATTCAGTGAGAGTGTTTATTTGTTAAAGTGCACGAGAGAATCTTGATTCCTGCTCGCAAGGTTTCTACTGACCTCTCCCGATCTTTGTCCTTCTTACGATAAGATCAGGGAAGGTGTTTGATAGTGTTATGTTCGTGGCTCAAGATCTTAGAAAATTCATGTGATCAGTGTCGTTTTACGCCTCCGCCCTATTTCCTCATCGATAAACGAAATCTCGTCCAAATAAAGACGGAAAACATTAAAATGAATAGTAGTGGATACATGGAAAAGTGAGTGATTTATAAATTTGTGAATGTGTACATTCGTATGATCGAACACTGATAACAACCTTCGATACTGCGTGATAACGGATTGGATATATTCTATGCGCGGCAAGCAACAAACTCTGATACATCAGGAAAAGAATCTCCACCCTCAAGGACAATTGAATAGTTCGGTGATTAATAATAATTTGCATTTAGGTAGCCATCTCCAAGCCTTGGTGAACGTGGGTAAAGAAATTCCAGGCACGAAAACGAGGCCAACAACACCCGTCCTGGCGAACGACGGCGGGGGCGGCTTTTGGCTGGCCTCGGTGGCCGCGGGGGCTGGGGCCCCAACGGGGCTGCCCCCGCACGGGACTCATCATCCAGCGAACATGGATCCAGGCGGTTGCAGTGCCGCTGAAACTGGTTTCATTAACAGTCAACCCTCGATGGCAGAATTTATGACGGCCTTGCCCCAACTCACCGGCGACGGAACTTTACAGCATTCGCCCGGTACCGCAGGACCCATCAGTCCGAGCGCTCACCACCCAGGTTATCACGCAATAATGGAAACTCATGGCGTTGCCGATCCCTCTGTCAATGTACCAGAATATCCTTGGATGAAGGAGAAGAAAACCACCCGTAAGAGTAGCCAGCAGGGTAAGGGTACATATGCGTTTTATCATTATTTTTCTTTTATTCTTTAAGGAACGTTTCCATTTAATCTCGAAAGACCCTTGTATCCGGAAACTGCTCGACAAAAAATGTCAAGATTATTTCAAAAAGGATTTTATTTCCAAAAATACATAATATTGAAAAATACTGTTATTAAAAAGGAATCCAATTAGCACCACATATTGTGAGGATATTCGAAACACAAACGTTCCCAGAATATTGTGTTATAATGGAATAAATGTTTGTATGACATTTACAAAACATTCGAATGAAACTGTTCCGTGAATATTGATGGAACTATAGATTCTGTGAATATGCTCTGGATACATGGGAAGAGGAAAATGCAAATGATATGAAAAATGTCAGATTTTACAAACAATAATCAATTCACGAGTAACATCACAGAATATTCTGAGAACATATATTTTAGATATTTAATTATCTTTATAAAACATATATACGCATACATTTGCTTGTAAACTTTTTTGTCATATCATACCACGGAAATTTTGAGAAGATTGTATAAATTTCATGTGAAAATTTAGCCATATCGTCAATGTTGACGACGCGTAATGGCTTGGGCTAAGCACAGCAGCCAAGCATGTTAAACTTCATATTGAGCAAACGTTTATCGACAACAGAAGTATTATCATGCTCGTGTTAGTAATATAAACACCGCAGGGAATTTTTATTGGAAAATGTAAATATTTCCCTGGAGTCAATTAACCAGTACATCCGACTAAAAATTCCTGTACACTTGCAGAAATATTCTAACACATTCCCTAGAATTTTATTGAAGAAAAATCAGTAAGTGTACTGGAAAATGAATGTACTCAAATTTTCCAGTGCCATACTGAAAATAAAATTCCGGAACAGTTAACGTTTGGCCATCAACAGTAAATGTCCGCGAAAAAATGAAATTGGTAACCATGGAAACATTATTGGCTCATTTCATTCGCATCAACTGTTGATGCGGAACTAATTAACCAGCGATATACCGGTGAGTAATAGCAGATCTTAAAATTTTATTTTCCACAAACATCAGCCATCGATGTCCGAATGTTAACTGTTCCAGAATCTTATTTGCAGTGCAAGACGCAGTAAATTTCCGCGGTTTTTTCACAGTGAAGATCAACAGTGTTGGAACAGCATTGATTCAGGCTTGAACCAACATTGATTTCATCACGAAAATTATATATCGACCAGTGTTGCAAAATCATCGGATCAAGCTTGCGCCGGCACGCAGGAAGGAGTAAAACTTACTTCCAACCTGAATATCGCCTTATTCTAAGATGCAGCAAAAACTAGCCCTATTTTAGCTGAAAGTAAGCATCCAAAACAAATGCCGACACAATGGAAAAGACTGAATGTCAGTCAAGTTTTCAAGTAAGATGCAGCAACTTTCAGTTACACTTTTCACAGTGCACTAGCAATTTACAGTCACCGTTGTCCCCCAGCGTCATTATTCAGACTCTTTGATCGCTGAAACTATGTTATCATTTGAGGCCTTAGTCGAGCTTCCTCCCAAGGCTCCGCCAATGTTCTTCAAAGCTGTATAAACCTTGCGCCAGTGGAAAATACATACATGTGACCCTATTATAAGATGTATTTCCATACCCTCAAAATTCATTGGGCGATAAAATCATCATTATGTGTCTAAGAGACATCTGAGCTCATTATAAGTCCGATGTAGTTACACAAATCACAAAGATCATCGAGTCCCACAGAAACGCGATCAATCAAATATTTCAGGGCCAATTCACTTCGGTATAGTAATCATTATCACTTTATCTCACTCCCGGACATAACACTGTAAAAAGTGAAACTTCCTTTCATCGTGAGTATTAGCTGATTTTGAGACTGAAAACAAATTTCAACACAATGGGAAAGACCGACTTTTTCAGGGAATCAAATGCTAGCAATATAGCTATGATAGCACGAAGATATATTTCCTAAATATCAATGAAATCATTGTCAATGTTGGTATTCCTCATTGTTGCAATCGTCCTTCAGTGACACTTGTGGGCAGATCTTTAACACATTCTCTCACAATATTCGAAACACTTTCTTTTGAATATTTCGTGAATATTCTATGGATATTCATGCCTCTTGTACAAGACTCGTTAGAATATACGTTGAAAAGTATTATTGATATTTTATCAGAATATTCTCATTGTGCTTTATGTTACTTGGGATTGGAAGATGATTAACAAGATTCCAACTACCCTTTTTTTGTATGAGTCATCACAACACTGTCACACGCTTTTGTTTATTAATAGCAAAATACATTTCCATGAAAAAGAGCGTGTGACAGTGTCATGATGACTGATATAAACAAATCCCCATGGTAAAGGTTTTTTAAATAACACAAGGAACAAAATGAGCCCTCATAAGTCATAAACGGATCAAAAATAAAAATTTTTTAAGAAAAAAAACATGTCAAATTTCGCGTTGTTGTTACAAGATTGTTTATTTATACTTCGAGTTGGTTCTTTTTTTGTCATAAATAAGAATATAAGTCCCAACGAATATGATTATCGAATCCCTTCGACCTTGGTGCTCTGCTTGACAATAATTTTTCTAATTTGATCCTGAATTCCCCCGGAGAACTACCTTAAGTTACTTTTTTCATATAACAGTCCAAAATTGAGAGACAGTTACTTTGAAGATCACGTCAATATCACTGTTATATTAATGACCAATTATAAAAGAATGAAAAGTGTTAAATGACAACAGTGAAGTATATCCCCAGTAAACCTGGTTATGGCAGATGTCTAACAACTTTCAAGACGCTCGTGGTAAAGCTAGTCACTAGAAAGAACCACAACATCAACTACAAGGTGGCTAGAATTCTTTCTCCTAGGGGATCAATCCATGAATCGTAAATCATCTAGGAAGAATGTGAGAACGTTGCGCCAATCAAGAGCTAAACATAACCCTAATTGAGTTGAATTCTCCCTGAATCTATAACGCTGAGAACCCAAATGTTTATTATCCCCTCTATAACTGTTTCCTATTCTGAATCAAGCAGCTATCCGACCAATTCGATTTCCATTTCATCATCGCTTCCGCATGAACTTGGAATTCAAATGCCTCTTCTCATTTGCAGTGCTGTTACGAGAAAGTATATTTCTCTCAATATCATTTTCGAACATCACAAATTTTTTGTTGGCGAATCTGAGAAAACAATATGCCCAAAGGAGGAGCATGCATGAAACTCCTCGTCAGGGTTTCTTTTCCAGTACAATCTCTAGAATTGTCATTGGAAATTCCGATTAAATATTGTTTGCCATAGGTTGATAAATCGGAAAATTGTACTAAATCCTAAACCCTGCTCCTCATACAAAGAGAGATGTATAATAAACAAAAGGATAGCAATATATTATACAATATAAAATATATGATACTCTCTAAAATTTTCAAAGTGAGATTTCACTCTTCACCCAGTCAAAGGTGAGCTTGTAGAAGCCACCCAAATTTCAGAGTGAATTTTTCACTTCACAAAAGTGAGAATCCCACTCGGAGCAGACTGGCTCACGTCTGAGACTCGGTGGAGTAAAGTGCCTCGCTACATTTTTCAGTACCGTGACGATGAACTTGGATCATGAAGTTGTACTGAACTGGCAGAATAAGAATTTCATTGTCTATCTCTCCATTCTCAGACACCTCATGTTGTTCATGTTGTAAAATCACTCTATTCCTTTTTGAATATGTCAACTGTAAAATCTCTCCTGTTCGAGATAACTTTACTTTTAAATATCTCTATTCTCAAATATCTTTCTATATTTGGATATTTCCACTCGCCGATGCCTTGATTCTTAAATGACTTATGTTTCTAAATAACTCTTCTCTGACACATGTCTATCCCCAAGTTTTTGTTTTTGAATAGAATCATAGTAGAAAATGTAAATCTACTCATCGCATCCTGGTTAATTTTCGTTTGATGCGAAAATAACAACTTTGGAATGTGAGAGATGTGTCAAAATAGCGATATATAATATGAGAAAATAATTATTTTGAAACAGAGATATCGGCAATCAATAAATAAAACATGTAAATACGAAAGTATTTGAGACTAGATACTATATTTTACAATCAACGTATTTTGAAATAAAGAAGTGCCAGCATGAACGTCCCTTGCTTCAGTATTAAACATGTTTTGGTAATGTTGCAGCGATATTTCGAAACGTCCCTGAAATCTTTTGAGTCACGTGGATTATTTTGCTAATTGTACAGATCTTAGGTCTATCAGAAGTTGAAGAATTTGACTACTTTGATATTTTCCTGGCTCGAACTTGGTTCATTGAATAGCTCCGTTGATTCTGCCAAGAATAATGGAACCTCTGATTATTGTATAGAAAACAATCATGGTTCAGAAACATCCCAGTCCTGTTCCCATATGTCTCATATAAGCTGGAATATTGGAATCGAAGCATGGAAGGATCGGCATTCTTCGATAAAAATGGGAGAGAAAAGAGTTCTTCCATCAGTTGGGTTGATGACATTAATGTTTGTTCCAAAATTGCATGAGTCCACATCCATTCTTCCATCAATACAAGATCCAAAATGTTAGACTCTGAAGTCCATCTGATTCCCAGATTTTTTCAACGAAACTTCAAGTACAGAGGTGCGAAGATTATTACACTGAGAAAAAAGTATTCCAAATTTATTTTAATCAAATAAGGTTTATCAACTATTAACAAATCTTATTTGACCCAAATGATGGTCTGTTTACAAGTAATAAGCCTTCTTTGTCTCAAACAAACTTTTCTGTCCGTGTAGAATAAAGAATAACGTTATTGAAAGAACTTTCTTATGACGAAGAAATATTTCTTGATTTGAAAATTGTTGGATCAAAAACTATTTATATCAACAACTAAAACCAACACATCATGAAAAATTTGCATTACTTTTAAACAACAGTTGTCCCTCCCCAAGTAGCAACCGAACGTTATAATATCGATACCCACGTTCTAATACATCGTATCCCACAAAATTTGCGAAGTCTATTTTTTCTCATAAATGATATCATAGACATCCTGTGCACCTGTTGGTACCGCTTTCTAAAAAATTTTCTAAAAGTGGGATACGACATATTAGAACAAGGGTATCGATATGTACTATTGGAGATGGGCAATACTTACCTTTTCTTACTTACCTTACATTTTTGTATACAATATATGTCTAGTTACTATTGAAATTTTATAGAAATTTATTTATTATTTACAACACGGAAGATATCATCAATCCCTGTGTACTATGCCTCTGAATATATATGTATACGAAATGAATATACCTATTCAACATTCTGGTGCTACTGATGTTTCAATTTAAGTAATTTTTACACCTCTGTATACCTTATATGAAAAAATTCACTGAGCTCTCTTCGATGATGATTCAATAATACTGTAGAATTCTCATCGAATTTAAAAACAGCTTTCAGAACATTTGTGTAATTCTCATAAATTTGGTTAAATGTTTTTACAATTTCTGCAAATTTCATACGAATTTTATAATGTTCTATTCCCACCAAGACGCCCCAATGGAAATTATAATTCGGGATTGAATGACCCTCAGCTAGTTTTTCCAGATGATTAGCTAGTTTCTATGTAGTTTGGTCTCGCGCTTTCTAGCCTGTGTCCAGATAGATGTCTCTAAAAACTGCTAGATTGAGTGACTTAAATCCATATGAGATCTCGCCATGCTTCCCATATTTCCCTGAAAATTTCAATTTAGACATCTCCATAGAAAATACATACGCGTTCAATCAAAACTGCCAATATTTTCCTCCGATACTTGAACCTAGACGTACCCAAACACTGAACTGACTGAAAATAATCAGAATACCATGATGAGGTCATATTCGTGTCCAATGGTTCTCGATAGTATTTTTGAAATCACTATTAGGCTTGACAATATTTTTTTCATAAAGGTTGACCGAGCACAGCGATCAAAATACGCACGAGACTCTCGTCTTAGATTGAAAAATGATCTATAATTACTATTCTAAACATTTAAGACATGAAAATTTTGAACGGAATCAAGCTTCTACCTGAGTTGTAACAAAATCACATAAAATTCCTACTCCATCGAAGAGGATAACTGAGATAACCTCTTAGTCTCGGAACTAGTCTCGGTATCGGTCTCGGTGCAGGTCTTGTTGCATATTTCGATATATATCTTGGCTGATTTTGTTCGAATGATCAAGGTTCCATCCCATTCCGTTGATTCCATTTATACTCTCGAATTATCTTGATCATCTTGGTATTACAAGAGATTGGGATACTTATTGGTAATCTTTCTTTGATGCGAGTCTCGTGCGAAGGCCTAGTCAAAAGTTTCTGTTTTCGATATAGCACGATCATGTGGGAACAAAGCAATGTTGGATAGAAAATTCTACCCTTGGAATACTTATTTGATTTATCGATCTGCGCAACAATTTGTTGTACTTTCAAAGGTCCCAGGTCCAAAGCCTGAGTAAGCCCCATTGTGGGTGTTGTACATTGCATTGCTTTAGAAATGAGTGCATGACAATCCTGTCAAGGGCTTATAAGGGCAACCAAAATACTAACTGCCGTCAAGAATTCATTGCCGCACAAGTGTACGAGTTCCTTCCAAATCAATTATATCAGTAATTTCCTGAGGGCCTTGTTTCATTATGCTGCAATGATCCTACATTCAAAAAAATCAGTTTGTTCAAATGTGATCAACAAAAGAATGTTGTTATCCCAACACAATTTTGGTTGTCTTAACCAAATTTGTGTTGTATCAACAAAAATTTTTTTGGGATAACAACATTCTTCTGTTGATCACATTTCGACAAAATAATTCTTTTCAGTGTAATGTTATGTAATTAGGTTCAAATGTGATCAACAGAGAGGTAAATTTCTCATATTGAAAACCATAATGGTCTCATGGGAGTTTTAAGTGAGTTGGTTGAGATATGAGCTGTGGATGAAAAGTAACTCTTCTTGAGAATAGGGAACATGCTTGATAGTGGTTCAATATAAGTTTCATACTGATTCACTCAAAGGAACTGGACCAAGGAGGAAAGGTGTGACCTAAAATTTTGATTTTGCAATTACAGAAATCTTCACTTTTTATCATCCGATTGCAATGAAACTTATGTTCATATAATGAAAAGTATTGTACCTTGCCTCATAATGCGGGTATCCTACATTTTACTGTGAAGTGGAGTAATTTTTAAGGGCCATGGAGCATCGGTCACTTTTTTCTGTATGTCGGCGTGAAATGCATGAAAATCTCCAAAGAATTGAAAAATTAAATGAACATTGGAGAATCGAATATCAAATGTTCGTACTTTTACATAAAAAACCACAAGATTTTGCAATCAGAACGACTAGGAACGAGGGGACTTCAACAAGATCCTTTTCAGCTAATTTCTCCTCTAATAAGAATAATACATTTCTTCCATCGCGAAATTCTGTTACCAAATGAATTGATCTCTTCTCCTAGCTGAATTCACAACTCCAACTGAATATGGCTCTAGATTGAACGATTCTTCTTCCAATAATATCAATGAAAGTATCTGTCTGAATAAAACAAAGTGAAAACGCGACTGTCTTGAACCTTTTTAGATACGCCCTTCGAATGACCTCACCGAAACCAAATTGACTATTCGAAAGATTTCGATCTACGCTGTGTTGCGTGTGTGTTTCTTTTTTGTCTCTCTATTTTTTCCCTCTCTCTTTCAAGGAAATAAGCCGCGCACGATACTTCATCACGCGTGACGTTCAAAGCGAGTACCACGCGCTGCTGTACCAGTAGCCATTAAACTTCAATCAAACTCACCGGTAAATAAGGAACTATTAAACCTTAAACCATCGTATGAATAGAGTGAATGAGAGATACCCGAATACATGTCGTAGGCATCGCACAAAAGAGGTGTGAAGAAAAAAATACTGTTGAATAGAATCGTTCGATCAAAGTACGATTGTCCTCCTTGATGCGAGAAAACCATTTATAATTCTTTTTTCCTAAGTGTATATAAATCCTTTAACAGAAAGAAGAAAAAAATTCAAGTGACTCAAGAAACTGTTGTTCGGTATAATGACAATCGTCATAAAGTTGATTACCGAGTATCTTTTATAGAGACCGAAGAAACTGCTGGTCGTAGGGGGCAAATTTTGTGCAGAGACCTACTTTCCCGCGGCAAATAAGAAGAAAAGGAAGAAAAAGAACAAATATTTCTCAACAATGATCATCAATTCCCCTCGCAACTTTCCTTCCGTCCGTACAGACAATTTTTTTTTTTTTTTTTTTTTATAACAGTAGTATTAATTCGAATGAAACAAAAGCATGTGATCTTTTGATTTCCATGATTCTAATTATTGCACAAGAATGTTTTATATACGTTATCTCGGAAGCACGTCGGTATAATAGATTAGAATTTAATACGAACACATTGGATGACAGATCTGAGTATAGAAGAAAGATGGTTAACATCTCAACCTCTTGGAGACGCACGAAATTCCCACAAGTGGAATAGACGTGAGTGGGAATTTGGATGAACCGGCTGACGTATCAAACTCTGGAATTAATTGAATTTCCAAGATGGATTCTAAACGAAAGATTCTCAAGCGGAAGTCTAGAAAATGGTTTCCAAATATATGTGGATTGTTATGATACGAAATTACCTAAAACCGCTGCTTCAATGAATCATGTGTTAACCGGAGCTCATACGAGGATGATATTAATTATGAAGTTTCGTAATTTATTATTTTCATAATACATTTTTTTTCGTTTATGCGGAACGAATTGTTAACAACATGATGTCTCACACATTGAAAAAAACACCATGTCAAGATAAAGAGAAGAGGGAAGAAAATTATCATAGGGATTCAAATCTGCGACAAGAGTGGATTCTCATTGGAGAATTAAAATGGAGATGGGAGTCAGTAAACTGCCGGAGTTATGAGGTCCGATAAGAGGGACATCGGTGTGACAAAGCAGGGGGTTGAAGTCGGACGACCGCTCGACGCTGGACTTTCTTCTCTCTTCTCCTTCCTCTCCCTCTCTCTTTCTCTATCTCACGAGCAAACGTTGTAGCGGGGCGGTAGGGGCATTCTGGGTGAGTTATGACCGTCCCAACGCTCTCTCTATCCCTATGTGTGTTGCCTACATGGCTCAATTTACAGATGATTCCGCGTGTTACCGCCAGCCGCCAGCGTCTGGTTAACCTTCGTGCCAGACACTTAATCTTCCAGCGTGGCTGGTCCCGTGGACGATATTCTCTCGAACGAGGTGAGATTCCCGTTTTGGGAATCTCGTCGTCATTAAATAAGCGTCTCATGGTCGGTGCCGTTTTCGCGGTGAAGGAAAGAAGATGAATCAAGAGCAAAAGAAAAAGAGAGAGAATGATAATAGTAGTTGTAGTAAGAGCAATGGTGAGAGGTGGAGATGGGAACCGGTTGTTGTCGAATGGCAACCCTAGTGGCCCATAAACTTCACCAACCCTTCGTATCGTATACTCTCGACACCCCGGTACTGTGTACGTATGTACAAGACGACCTTCCACCGACGGGACGAAGCGTGCCTGCACGCAGACCATCTCTCCTTTTCCCGGAGTAGATTTATTGGTCCTCGATGGTTCCCGACAATAGCCAACAAGTTGCTGGAAAATGATTGCCCGTTGGCTATGCAGATCTTCTTTTACTCATTCATCGTTGGGTCGTTGATCGTTCGTCATTCGTCATTCGTCATTCTCTGGATTTTCTCAAATCTTTTATATCGATACGTTTCGTATTTTATCGGTTTCCTATCAAAATCATAATAAAAGTCCGGGATTCGTGAATAGTCCGAATGAAACTGATCATTGGAATTTCATTATACAATTATCAAAATGTCAACGAAGTTGAATATCCCTCGCAAAACTGTATGTATCTTGATTAGTTTGAACTAGAAGAGTAACAATTTACTAAATTTTATTTAAAAAATCAGTGTTTTATTAAACTTTGAAGATATCATCCTTACTTTTTGTCAATAGAAATGACAATTCATCAAAGACCAGAGTTGATATAGTACACTTATTTCGGAGAAAGTAATCATCAACGATTCTCAATTTTCTTCCAGCATAATGGTAGAGTCATTTGTTTTCCTTCCACTCTTATAACACATTATACTCTCGGGAACAAATCTTTTGACACGAGAGGGATGTGGCGTAGAACGACAAACGTCGAAGTCAATTACCATCGGTAGTGGTACTCGATTCGTTGACCGCTATCGTACTCCGACACGGACATGAGAATACGAAAGAGTCGTTCGGTCGGCTCTTGAACGAAACATTGTGACTCTCAACGGGGGTCCAGATTATCTGTCGGTTAATGACCGTGCGTTTAGACCACTCCTCCGAAGAGTTTTACACATCTGTAGAACATCATGCCCTGAAACCGCATGTTTTTCCCATGAATTTGCAAAACGCGTCGTTGTTGTCGACAAATTACGACGATTCTTGTGCGTATCGTTCCGATTCTCTTCAGGGTACTCGGGGTACCTCGTGCGATGGTGTACACATGGCGCTAAAAACCCTTTCAACTTCGACCAAGAAGACGATTGTATTCCACTACCGCAGCATATGTCGTGAAATTCGTTTCGGTTAACCCACAGAATAATTTCCAACTATTATATTTATTCCTGCAGAAACCACGGTCTTATTAAATTCCAATCTGTAATGTGCCTTCGGTCTAAGGATTCGGTGTGAGGAGCGAACAGCATGAGAGAAAACAAAAGAGGGTGACACGACGCTGATTAGTCGAGTTATTTGTTACGAAGGAGAAGAGTAAGCAAGGAAGGACACAACCAACTGGCTCCTATGCTCTTGAATGTCATTCTTGCTGGGGTAACCAGAGAGGCCAACAAAAAAGGACGAATCTAACAGTGTTTTTCCGACGCCTTGTTTCAGGCGTCTCATCAGTCACGTCGTCGTCGTCGTCGTCGTCGTCGTAGTCGTAGTCGTAGTCGTAGTCACCGTCTTCGTCTTCGTCTTCGTCTTCGTACGCGTTAGATATCCTTGGTCTTTAGGCATAAGATGCCAGTGTTGCTACTCCACAGAGACGCCAATGTGTCAATTAATCCCTGCATCCCTCCGGGAATAAGACTAGAGGCTGGTTTATGGTCTCTCATCCCTCGAATAGTGTATCCACTTGATGTATGTGTGTGTGTATATGTGTTCGCGTTTGTTCCTCACATAACCCTCCCCTTTCCAACTTGAACAGGAATTCGTGGGACACCCTCTCAGTCCTTCCTTCTGTCATCTTTAGCTCTCAACTCACACGCCGCGAAACAAGCTTTCGCTAATTAATCTCGTAATAACGACAGGTGACGATCTTCCGCCCTGCCGTTAACGATTGCCGCCCCTCGTGGAAACTGAACCCATCGACACTCAAAATAATCTTTGAATTATTCATTTTCACGTTTCATTGATATGTGATTATCGTAATGAAAAAATCATTGAAATTCCGTACGGTTTTATCGGACTCGAGATAAAATTTCAAATTGCCAAAATTACATAACTCACCGTAACCTAACAGAAATTCATATCATCGCATTAAATATACTTCAATCCTCGTGAAGCACGCGAACGTTGTATATATAAAATATCCGAAATTGTTTTGAATGTACTTAGTTATTCATTCACGGAGAGAAAAAATTTGCTGACGCAGCAAATCGAGGTATTATATATAGAATAGCAAAATTTTTTGCTGACCTAGCTAAAAATTTGCTATAACAGCAATCGTGTTAGCTACGACAGCAATTTTTTAGCTGTGGCAGCAAAAAATGTTTGCTCCGCCAGCGAATTTTCAGTATTATATATAGAATAGCAAACAAATTTTGCTGGAATAACAAACATTTTCCGCTGCCACAGCTAAAAATTGGCTGTCGCAGCTAACAAGATTGCTGGAACAGCAAATAGTTTACTGTCACAGCAAAAAATTTGCTGCTCTGGCAAAAGGAACCCAGCAAAAGTAGATTTTGCTGCCACAGCGAATTCCTTTTTCTCCGTGTTCGATCGACGTTCGATTACATTGTTCAATGAATGTGCATTGTAAAAAATTTCTATGGGAAACTTCACATAAATGTTCGGAAGTAATTAACACAAACATGCGTTAGAAATTGTCCGTATTTTACCGGAAATTTACTGCAAAATGGTAGTAAAAATCCCATAAAGTTTGGAATTTTCAGTTAAATTTATGGAAAATTTCGTATAGGATTTTCCATCCCATGCCCGGAATTTTCCGAATGCTGCGTATAGGAAAATTCCGATTATTTTTCACAGTGTGCATAACATGCAAAAACGGTTATTAAGACGTGCATAAAATATATTTTGAGTATTCGTAGAACATTCACGGTATATTCATTGGTACTACTTGGATAGGAAATGGAAGATGATGAATGAAAAAAACATTGACTATTTGCTATGTGTGAAATGAATTAAAGCCGATGATAAATGGTAAAAAGTTTTTTCTTTCCGAACGTAATTTATAGAAGATCTTAAAACGTCAAAAACGTGACAGGCAAATCAAAAGCCATTTTTATGACATGAATATCGAGTATCACGTTTGCACACGGAAAAAAATAATTCTTTGATATTTGAATAACTGAACATTACACTGTAAAAAATTTTATCGGAAAATTCCTATATATTTATGTGAAGTAATGAACGCACACATGCGTGAGGAATTTTCCCAACTTGTCCGGAAATTCACTGTGAGATCTTGGGAAATATCCCATAAAGTTTGGAATTTTCAGATAAATGTATGGGAAATTTCATATAAATGTACCAGAAATTGATTTCCTGACCAGTGATTGGAATTTTCCGGTTAATGCACACAGGAAAATTCCGATTATTTTTCACAGTGTAGCTACCGAATCTATTTTTTTAGATGTCACAGCTCTTCTTTGAGCTGCAACAACGAATAATGTAACTGCCACTGCAAAAACTAAATAATTGTTTGTTTATTCAAATATCAAACACTAAAATTGTGCCGTCACACCCAGAAAATTTATTTTCCGGTACATGTTGTAACATTTTGAACTAATCATTCCTATTTTGATAAATCAAAATTGAGTGAATTAAAATTTCTTACGAAAGAATTCGATTCTGAGAGGTTTTAAATATCGTAGGAGAGGAGAAGGGCAAGAAAAAGAACGATACAAAGGTCGCCGTATTGAGATAAAGAATTCGATGAGGCACCAGGAGGCTGGAAGAAATTGACTATATCTACTCGTCGATTTTCCGATATACGTGATTGAGCGACCGAAGGGTGGAACTCTTCGCCTTTATTCGGAGAAGAAGTATAACGATAGTAGACTCGAGAGAAAGAAAGAGGAGCATCTAATTTAAAGATTCATCGGCAAGTAAATCCGCGGTGAATTAGAGATAACTCTCCTAGAAAATCCCAAAGACTTGGACTTTTTTTCTCAAGCTCTGTCGTCTGCGTCGTAGTTGCGTTTGCTCGTTCCGTATAAAATAGAAGGAGGAAAAAGGAATAAAAGGTTTTAGGACGGCAATATCTTTGGAAACGTATTTCAACGGTAATTTTAAAACGAAAAGAAGTGAAAAAAAAATTCACATGACTGGGAAACATAATTCTACTCCTTCGGCAGAATTCCTTTAAAATTTACCGAAGGATATTGTTTCTCCTTGGCTCGTTGCTCACGATCCAAACATCTGAAAAAATCCCATATTCCATCGTATTATCGTATTCAAACGATGATTCCCCCTTTGCGAGAAATCTCAACATTTTTACTAGGGGCACAAGTCCCGCAGGCACGTTCAAATAATAAACACGGTATAACAAATTGATAATCCGGAACCCCATAATCGTGCACATATTTCGGCTAGGAATCCATGGCCCGACACTAAAAGAAGTTTCCACGCTCGTTGTTGCGCCAAATGGGCTGCTATAAAAGTGCCGGAGGGGGTTGCCAACCCTCTTTTACTTCTTCTTCAGTTTCCTCTCCTTCTTTTTCTTCTTTTTCTCTTCCTGCTTCTCCTTCCGCTTTTCTCGCATCGTCCTTTTTCCTTCTTTATTCTCTCTTCTTCCACGACTTACAAATAATGAGGTTTTTTTCAATTCATTTGAAATTTATAAATTTCATCATGTTATAAATGTTTCGTCGAATATAAATTTACGATCTCGTTCAAAGTTTGGCGACACCAACACTGGAACATTCGGTCGGCGTTGATAATCATTTTATGTAAATGTTCCAAACTGACAATGCCAGCGTAGTTTCAACGGGCAGAAGTCGCGATATTCGCCATATCTCTCTCCCTTCTGTGGTGGTTGATGGTATTACGGAGAAACGAGGGTTATATGTATGTCTGTTACCCGAGTCACTCGTAAAATGAAAGTAGGTGTTAAAAATTTCCTCCTACCAGAGAGTGAACAAGTTATATGACAAGCGCAAATGTGAAGGTTAACCAACGAGATGTGATCGACAAAATAAAAAAGGAAAGAAGAAATTCAATAGAAAGGGATCTTACTCGCTTCTCGCAAATATTTGCAATCCTGAATTCATTTCTTGATATACACACGATGAAATGATTCTTTCAAAACTCTTGAGAATTATTTCGAATCGAAACTATCAAAATTTCCTCTAAATTTCGACCGAATCATGTTCATTTTTCTAATCTCAAACAATTGCATCACATTTGTTGTCACATCGCAGGGTATGGTGTAAAATTGTCCACAAATCATTATATATTGTTTAATCAAATTATATCGAATCCTGGTGAATTATTCATCATATATACAACTTCTCCAACATGCGTTTTCATATGATTTTTCTTTCTATATATATGAATAGTTTATTCAATTCACCATACCATGAGGTTTTACTTTATACGAATTACTTTTGTTATTTCAATCATAGTAGTCAATCATATTAGGCAATGGTTAAAAAAATACCATATCCTATTCTCTGGTTAATAAATCGTTGATTCAGGACAGTTTATAGACCATTTAAACGTTGGCAGTTCTGCGATGTAACGTAGCGAATGATAGTGAAAAGCTAAGAGAAGAGGCTTGTAAAAAGGAGAAAAGGGAGAAGAAGATGACTAAAAGGACGACGGGCAGTGATGGATGAATGTGGACAGATCACGGAACTAGACTCCCTCTCCTCGATCCTCGATCCTGAATCGACCGAGGGGAGACCTATAATCATTATTTTGTTTTTATTATATCTATAAATAATACAATTATACTTTGCATAAAAAAGTCCGCAGGATATTAATCTCTCATCCTGATGATTGAAGACATTTAATTGTTTTCACATTGTTCCATTCCTTTCTACAGGAAACACAAAAATCATTGTAATACGAAAGAAGACCACGATAGCATAAAAAACAAAAACAGGGAACAGAAATTAAGAACTTCAAACAAGTTGCATGGTGATGTTTGTTATTACTTTCCATCCTCAAAGTGATTAATCTTCGTAAGTTGAAATTACCTGCAGACTTCGATTAACGCGTTAGATGAACAGGACGCTTCGATTCCTCGAATTTTCATTGATTCGAAATAATATACATGGGTAAAATGGAAATCGTTTAATATTTCATCGCTTCATGCGGAGAAAAATGAATGAGGGAATAATCGTTTGGTCGTATCGATGGAGTTATCGATGCAAAATTTCCAAACGTATTGAAATTCAGATTGATCCTGAGTAGGATGGATTATTGATCGAGGAAGACTTTGCGTTGGTATGCAGATACAAGTACATTGATGTGTATGTATGTCTAGTAACCGGAACGGTTTCACAAAAGCAAAAGGTCTGACAAGTAACTTTTCGGAACGACTGAAAACTGTCAGACGAGAAACTTCAGAATTGGATGAACGTCTCGTACCTTTGACTTTTCTCTCGTTACTTCTTCCTCTCTCTCTCTCTCTCTCTCTCTCTCCCTCAACCTATCTTTCTATCTATCCCTCATCGTTTCAAGCATTCGCCATCATCCCTTGTGTCTGTCGTCGTACTTGGTAGTACAGCTCACCCTCGCAATTCGACATAGCAACGTATAGCGGCGGATGGTACCGACCCAGGGAAAATAATGCATTAGAAATTCAGATGACCGAAAAGAGAAAGAAAGGGAGAGAGGAAAAGAGGAGGAGAGACATCATGAGTAGAAGACTGAGAGGGAGAGAGAGAGAGAAATCGCCGTGCGATTTATCAAATAAAAGCGGTAGTACAGTCAAATACCCGTCCGTGTCGTCAGTGGAAGCGACAGTTCATTTTTAATATAAAGGGGAAGCAGGCTGCCGTGACGACAAAAAGAACGCGCACTGTACGGGAACGTCGTCGGCTACTGATACTGATACAAGCTTCACCTCCTCCGGAACTGCAGAAAAGCGGTACAGAAAAAAATCCTATCCGCATAGAGATTACGACTTGGTGTAGATGATTTATCAGAACTGGACGTCGTCTCTTCTTCGTACCGTGGAAATAAAATCCTGAAAGATGTCTTTGAACCTTAATGATTCTTCGAGCAAAACAAGAAGTTTGAAAGATCGATATTTTGTATTCGTCTCGCAGGTTCAAAAACACGGAATAAGAACGATCAATCTATTAGTTATCCAAGAAAAATTCGATTTTTCTTAATACACAAGTGTATTTGTTTTGCACAAAAATTAATATGAGAATCCTTCGAAGCCATTTCCGATTATATGTTTTTCTTACTATACACACAAAGAAAAGTGTATGGGATTGATTGCCATTCATTCCGGCAACTTTATAACAGAAATTCAATTATGACATCTATAGTAGTCGTTACTACGTTAACTTATCACTTCCATAGCAATGTTTCCAATCTCGCATAATATTCATTACAATTCTGGAATATCTGATACCAAATTACTATTCTTCCCGGCAATCGTTATCGTATCCCCAGTAAAGAACTTTTATGTCCTATGTATGATTGTTGAATTTTACATTTCATTAAAATGTGTGAATCATATTCTGTATTGTGAATACTCGAATTCGACACATCTTGAGATATCAAGGAATCACGTCAGCACAATTAAATCCGTTTTTTTGAGTTTATTCTTCAAAGATTTTGATGAACAGTCCGTATAGGAATTTCGAGGATTCGATTATCCTTAGAGTGTAAATATCGATTAATACTCGGCAATAGTTTTATTCTGCTCACTTTCAACATAGAAACCAAGTACTTGTTCATCAGGTGAGTAAAAATTCCACACCGACTGTACATTTTGAAACTTCATCTCACTATAAAATTTTTACATTGCTCTTTGTTCAAGCGAGATACGTGTTACTTGTTTCTTCGTCCCATTTCTTCTCACACGAGATTATACAAACCTGTTGCTCCATAATAGGCCTCACAGAGAGATATAAAAAGTTTTAAACTACAGAAGCAGAAGTCCACATTTCTTCCACACGCCAACAGTTTAGCTTTATATAATGCAAAGTCGCCAGTCATTCGACGATCAAAGTGCCGCTTTCTGTCTTCTTCCTCTCTCCTTCTCCTCATTTTCTGTTCTTCTCCGGGAAGTATTCAAAGAGCATTCTCTGATCTTTGCCTCGTACTCATCATCGCTATAACACACTAGGGACATTGACACCTGAAACCACTCTTTTGCACAAGAGAACGCAAGAATCGAAATCGTAGGAGAAGAAAAAGAAGGCCGGTAGTGACATTCTTGTGCCACACACGGATCATCCTTTGTTCCATTCTTCAAAACGAATAAAAAATTACAGTCCTTGAGAAGCAACCTTTCAATATTTTATCACGCTTTCATCAAATGATCATTTTAGATCTGGCGTGAGTGCAATTTTTATCCATTTTCCATATTATCAATCAAAATTTTGTTTAGTTCGTAGAGAAATTTGTACATCAGGTGTATATATGTTTCAATTTGATGAAAATGATAACAAAGATGATGATGATAACCATTGTTCTTTGAGCTGGTTGTAATTCACGTAGGAGAAGCAACTGAACGGTTGGAAGTTTCACTTCCTTTCCATAATTTCTATTTTCCGCAGAAGTTTGAACTCAACGATCACTCAGAAAAAATTCAAAATGACTTTCTTTTTTGTTTTTTTCTTGAGAAAAATTCAAGACAATTCTAATGAAGACAAAAACATGTGCCGCAATGATATGCAATGGCAATAATACATTGTTATGATAGATCAATGCCGGTCCTAGGGTGATGCAACCGTTACGTCCGCACCGGGCGCCAAAAGATGAGATGAAACCCTAAAATTAGGTGTACCTGTGTTTTTTCAATCATTTACTTTGAACAGGCGCCTTCGAAACTCACGGCAATATCGGCAATAAAAATTTTATAATATTTCCAGAAGATTTTGTAGTCAATTTCAATGCAAAAAAAGTTGCTATATTGTATAAAAAACAAAGACATGGGAGAAAAATTGAATTCCTAGACTCCAGGCTCTTGAAATGTGTTCTGTGCGTGATTCAGAATGATGTCACCCTATTCACTTGCCATGACTAAGAATTTACTTGTCTCAGCAAGATACAATTTTGGTTAAGACGACCAATATAATTCTTAATCACGACAACTGGACGGTCTTCTCCGTACACGCATTTTCAAACCAAGAAAACATTAATATTGAACAAATGAATGAATATTCGAATCCAATATCAAGTCTTCCGGATGAAAATTCAAAATTTGAATTGAGTAAACGATATTAGGGACATGAAAATCTAAGTAAACGCAGGAAAAATCTGACGGAGATGAAATGTGTTGTACAATTGTAGTCAACCTCGATCGATTGTACTAGAGGATGGGAGTTGAAAATGACTTGCAGATCTATGGTTCCTTTCTCGCGAGTGCGAACTCTGTGTGAACACATTGGACGGGGCTGACCATCCGACCAACCGACGAACGGCTGACTGCTTTTCTGATTGATGATCGCTACTGGACTCTTGGCCGCCATATATACATATACATACATACTCGCTCCTCTCTACCAACAAGAATAACAACACTGATACTAAAATCACCTTCGCCGCGTTCTTCTTCTATCCTCTCTGCATCCCACGATTTTCATGCGCGCACAACACGTCCGATTCATTCTCATTTTCGCGCCTCTACCCTTCCCACCGGTCTCTTCGCACAACTCAAATAACACCTTGTTTTTGGGATTCAAGCGGAAAACGTGGTTCCAAGATTTATTACGATACGTACCTTCCCGAAAAAAGGATTACTCGATTTAAAAAAACAAACCCTATATACAAGCGCTGAGAAAACTGTTTTGTTGTACCTACATTTGTTGAAACATTCTGTTACCATTTATCCAAGGAAATGTGTTGTTGTTGGCATTGCTAAAAGTTCACTGGCTCTTGCGGAAATTAGATCAAGCAAATTATCTTACCAAAACATACTTGATCGACTGAACTAAAAGCGATTCGTTGAGATTTTTTTGTTTGGCATAACCAAATCTTCATTAAAGCCAATGAACTTTCATTTATGCCAACAGAAACATTTGGTTGGACATATATCAATCAAATTCTTTTCTCTCGGTATTGCGTTACGATACAAAATACGCTAGAATCTGTTATAGGTGATTCAATGAAAATAATAGAAAGACGTTATTGTGATATACACGGAAAAAAGTATATGGGTTTGATTACCATGTGCTCTAGTTCTTTGGCAATCATTACGATGTTAACCTATCGTTCCCATGGTAACTTTAACAATTGATCGCACTCACTCCAATTTTGAATGGTACTTATTACACCGAATTACTATTATATTTCCCATAGTAACCGTGACCGTATACTTTTCTCCGCGTATCTCAATGCAGACAGATAATTCAATAATCCTTCAAAATTCTCAAATTAATTTACATAGATGTTTATATAGTCCTGAAACTACAATGCAAAACAAATACAAGAATAATTCAGATAACAAAAACACGAGGGAAAAAACTTACTGACGCAACAATTCAAAGTATTTTGTATATAGAATGGCAAATGTTTTTGCTAACCTAGCTAAAAATGTTCTGCCACAGTTAACTGGATTAACAAAATTTTCAGTATTGCATATGGAATATAAAACAAATTTTTTGGAGAAGTCTACATTTTTTGCTACCACAGCTAAAAAATCGCTGTCATAGCTGACAAAATTGCTGACACGGTAAAACATTTTCCGCTTCAGCAAAGTATACCAAGCAGAATCAGATTTCGCTGTCACCACGAATTATTTCCCCATGTAAATTCTTGTGAATGTTGTAAACGCTCTTAGAAACATACACTGAAACGATTGAAACGTTAATAGCTTTCATCAAGCGCAATTGGAAGAATGATCATTCCCAAATGGCTTATACCTCTCGAAGTTTGTCAAATATTTATATTCAACGAAGGAAAATAGATTTGAAAAGTTTGTTAGATCGATACTCGTTCTTCTCCCTTCTCTCCGTTCACACGGACAACAACGGAAAACAAGTGTGGTGCTTTGTTATCGATCCCACGTTCAAAATATAACAGCAATGGCATTGAATTAATGATCGAACAACTCATTGGAAATGAATTGCAATAGACAGGAGATGACATTGAATACATGAACCGTGACTGAGTAAAGTGAAAAAAATTACTTAATTTTCAACATATTCTAATGGATTAAGAAACATCCAAAAAAATCTATCATAAGAAACTATTATTCACATGATAATAATACTAACCCTTCGGTGTTCAAAGTCCCGAGCACTTAACTGCGCCAAATTTCCTAAACTACCCTTATGCAATAACTTATCACCCTTGTCGACTCATACGAGGTCCACAACCCTTGTGATAATTGTTTAAACCGACCAATGGTCACCCTTTAGGTCCAACTCAACCGCTGTTCTCAGACACTCGCGTTTTCTCTTCTCTCCATGTACTTTATGTACTTAGAACAGAACACGTGGACACTTAATTACGTTTGAATTGGTCTCCTGAGTTGCAAACAATTTGGAAAGTTGAATCGAAATTTAAATGAACGTTATTCACCTAATTTTAATTAACGTACGAGAATGATTTTGAAATTGAACATCAATCGGAACAATATGTAATAATATCGTTCTGGAGTAAAAGAACACTTTACACTCGCGCTGTAGCAATCTTTAAGCTTTGATAATTTCGTCGACGAGAAATGATACATGTAAATTTCTTGAGAGGTCGAGGATACAAGGGATTCGAAGTGGAAGAGAGAGAGAGAGAGAAAGGGGGGTAGGAAAGGGGAAAGGAAGAAAGAAAAAGAAGAGGAAAGAGAAAAAAGAATACACGCAGGGGAGGAGGAAAAAAAGAGAAGCTCTGTCCTCGCCGAATACCACAATGGATAAGGTTTGGATGGTCTCCAGAAAATATAGCAAGTAGCAACGAAGTGAGAGGAAAAGGAGTCTTAGTAATCGGTGAAAATGAGACGGAAAGAGGAATGAAACGAAAAACGAGAGAGAGAGAGAGTGAGTGAGCTCTCGTGATAGCGAACAAATAATAGGGAAATGATTTGCTCCTTGTTAGATAAAGGACCCCAAAGGAGGATATAAGGGAGGAGTAGCACGCAAAAAGAAATATTGCTGTGAATGAAAGGAAGTGTGGAGTGGGTGGTACGAGGACGATGGCAATCCACAATAGAGGGAGAAGAAGAAGAAGAAGAAGAAGAAGGAGAAGTAAAAGGAGAAACCGTTCGCTTGTAACTGCTCCTTCCTCTCGTTTGATTCTGCCAGGTCATCCGTACGCGAATCCTGCTCGATTAGGAGTTAAATAAGACGACGGCCACGCTTTCCTTTAATAATTCATACGTACTCCCATCATGGACGTCATATTTCTTCCTGTTTCGAGTCTTGAGATTGAACCATTCGAAAAACTCAATATCTGGGGACCAAAACAACAAGAACATGACTTCAAACAGAAAGTTGTTAAAGGATCCTGATTTATTCAAAATCTACAATAAGAAGTGTATTTCCTCCTCGTCCCTCGATGAAAATTTACAACAGCCGTTTGTCGAATACCAATTGGAACATATTCAATCCTCATCTCATACCCTGCATCTTTATTCCATAAAAAATCACAAGATACTCGAAGTATGCTCATCTTTTTCTTTCCAATAAAATCTCAAGAGAAGACGTACAAAGTACCAAATGTATGCTTTCCCAGAGTACTTGAAAAATCATTTTTTACAATAAAAAGGAAGGGATTTTTTCATGTCGCCAATCGATGATGATATCACGTCATCAGTTTTAAACCCTGATACGTTTCGATACACCATTATTTCCTGATAATGCTGGTTCAAAGGTATTAATAAGAATCAGGAGGAAAGGAGAATCGTAAATCTCTCGTTGAGAGTAAAGAGGAGAAAGATGGGTACCGAGCACGACAGGCGAGTGTCCTTTATGGCATTGTTAACAACTAATGTATGCAGACCTTTTCTCCGTGTTACCTCTCAAGCCCGCCGATGTTGAACATTTTCTTCAACATTATTATACACATGGCGCCCGTCCGTGTATCTCCTCGCGTTACTTTGTCCCATTCCTATCCGGAAAGGCGACACTTTGCGAATCGTGAAAATCTGAAAAATAAATTTTTCCTCCGTGTTAATTATCACTTCACACTCAGGAGATTTTATGTAAACCACATTCAAATGATGAAGTTATTATGTTAAAGGAGAATCTTGCTTCGAACATTCTTAAATTTGATCCAATATATTTCTCATTCTTTTTTGTTTCTTATGAATTCAACGTATTCGGAATGAAACTTGAAAGATCACACGAATTCATTTGTAACATAAAGAAAACAAAAATTGAAACTACTTTTAATAAAGTGTTTTTCACGAGGAAACAAAGCGAAGATTTGAAAACGAAATCCTTCAGAATCGACCTTGACCTACAGCTTTCGACCTCTGAATACTGGTATATATCGGTGAATGAAAAGAACAAAATTAATGATTCCTCACAGGAAATTGACGTATGCGTGTACAATACGCATAATCATATCAACCAATACTAATAAAAACCGATGGATTTATACACAGTATGTATATATGGATATTCTTTTGGCCATCGACCATCTTATTTATTTTTTTCTCTCATTGGTTGTTGTATACCTGTCCAGCTGACAGACGCCTAATTACCGAGATATCGATCCGTCGACATAGCTTATACGAAACTTCACTTTCTCATCGACATAGATATCTGGCACCTTCAATTGCCGATACCCCCTTCGACGTGTAATTTTCTCGTCTTCACGGCGAACGAAAAGTCCAGAAAAAGAAGGCGAAGAATAAAAGAGATACAAAATTTTTCTCGAATTCGGACTGCAACCTTAAAATAATATTCTATCCTTCATGGCATCCATCATCCATAATTTTCTGACATATCATGAGAAATATATTTTTCACTTTTTTTCAATCCTATGATTACCCCCTACACGATAAACGCTTCTCTTCGTGTTGCAAAACGAAGTACAAAAGAGCATGAAACGATATTCATATCCTAAGTGCAAATTCAAGGTTTCTTGTAAATGATTATTCCCTTACAACAGAAAAGTTTCATCAGAATACGTGGTCGGAATGTCAAGAAGATAGGAAAAATTCGGGGGAAAAGAAAGTAGAATGAGGCGGGGTTGGAAAGAGATGATTTCAAGGGGACGAGAGTAAAGGTTTTATGTTCTTGCGCGATGGCGGAGAGCTAAGTCGTGGAGGATTTAAAATTTGTAAAGATTAAAATAAACTTTTTATCCGCCAAGCGGCGTGGACGACTCTAGCTTGTGAAGGCTTTTATGTGGTGTGGGAAATGAAGGTTGTTTTCAAGCGATTGCCGCAGCGATCAAAACAAAATATGTCAAGAAAATTTCTCAACTTTTATTTGGATTCAGAAACTGCTTCGAAATTCATTTGATTTATAAAATTTATGGATGTCGAGTGGATTATATTCAATATGATTTCAACATCTTGTACATAAATAAAAGCTGTTTGAAAAATGTATTGGATTCGTTTGGATCTGGTTTTAGGACCTGGTCAGATCTCGTCGGGTCCTGAAAAGAACTGGGGAATGCCACGAATAATATTCACCAGGGTATCTATCAGATATCTAGAAGACGTCTTATGCACTTATTTCATCAAGTTTTAGGAGTCGTATTCGTTGAGTAGTCAATTCGCGAATGGAAGAAAACGGAATTTATATAAATTCCAAGTTATTATTTTAATTCGTTTGAAACATTCTGAAAGATATTTTGAAGAATTCTGAAAAAACGTCGTATGCAACACTACGAGATATTTTTTTCTTTTCCTCAGCCGATAGTTCAGTGCTCTTAAAGATATCTTTCATAAGATGTCTCGAAGATATTTGTTGTTATTGGCTAAGGAATTTATAGACTTAAATTCAAGGACTTCTATTCACGTCAGAACTGGCTAATTGATGTAATCGCCATATTTGTGTGATCATTCATAATTTATTAGTGTGGATCAATTCTGAGTTTGGTAACAAAGAAAAATTATATTAATACGACATTCTAAGACTGATTGTTCAAAAAATATCCCTTGTGGTTAGGAAAATTTGTACAATCTATCTAAATCAAATACGATAAGATTTGGCAGGAATATTGTCCATGTGTCAATAAGTTTAGCCAGGTTTAATAACTTTCTTATAAAAATATTATATTGAATTTCACCAACTTTAATTGAAAATTTTGAAAAAGTTTTTAACCAGAACATTGTACAACACTCGCAGAAATGATTTCTTGTTGTTACCATCATTTTATTATTGATATCGATTTTCTTTTCCGAAAACAAGTAGTGTTCGACCAAAAAGCGGTTTTGTTTCAAAGTAATCATATCATGGATTGTTGGTAGAAAAAAGCATGATCCAAGACTTTTGTTTAACGTAAGAATCTTTATCTCTTGTGAGAACCATCGCTTCTTGTGGTAAGCAAAATGTTCTTATACTGAAACTAGATGAATATTCTTAAAGGCGACGCTCAACGATACGCTCCCCTCTCCTTGATTGGCAGCAGAGTAATAGAGTTTTCAAAATTGATTCCAATGTATCGTGTTGTAAAATGGAATAGCAATTATAAACTTTAAAACAGTAATAATCAAATAAAGCACAGTGTACCGTGTGCCAGGTACCATCCCAAACGATACACCAATATTTTATTTGAAAATAATCAATTATTGTTACCATTGAACATTTTGTGTCTTGCGATATTTTGGTTTTAGATGTCTTGTACAACTCTTTTAAATATCTTTCAAACGAGTTTGAAACAATAATTGATCTGGTACTTATTTAAAAGAGTTGCATGGGATATTTAAAACCCGTCTAAAATATATCGCAAGATACAAAATGTTTATTGGGTAAGAAGAAAGATTTCATTACCTTTAATAAAAACTTCATTGCATCAAGAAAATCTCCAAGTCTTATTTGAAAAACGCTTATGGTGATCTCAGGACTATTTTTTTTTGATCCAAGATTCAATATTCTAACGCCAAGATTATCAAATTTTACTTGAGGGGAGAGAATTTTTTTCTCATCAGAAGAAAAATTAGAATTGTCTCTATGTTGAGAAAAAAATTTTCTCATAATAATGAAATTTTTGTTACGATAAGAAAATCTTTCTGTGGGTGAATGTTCAATAGATTCCTCTGGATAGGATCATCGACTGATGCACAGGAAGAATGTTATCCACATAATCCAAGATCCACAGCTTACATTGTGAAAATTTCTATGGAAAACTTGATATACATTTACGTGGAACAATTGAAAGATCCACTCCAGGTCAGAAATTTTCCTTACTTCTCTAGAAATTTACTATCAAAATTGTCGTAAAGATTGAACTATAAATTAATTTACCATATGATTGATGGAAAATTTCCGGTTTCTGGCTATAAGAAAATTCCGAATCATTTTCTACAACGTATGTAAAAATACTGCAATGCGACTGTTTTGAGAATACACCAAATATTCCAAACTATACGGAGAAAAGTAATTAGTTGTGAGAAGGACAGTCATTTTTTCAACTCCTACTGCTGAATTCTGACAGTTGCAGTAAGTAAATTGTAGCTTTATGAACAAAATTATGGTTAATGTTGCGAAGAAATTAGCTGTCCTGTAGGTGCCAAGATATCCTTTAGAAAAATTTACTCCATTTTTTCTACAAAGAATTGGAGTAAAAATGACGCGTTTTAGTGAGAATGGAGTGAATGTTTCTAAGGGACTTGGCTGTAATAGCTAAAATTGAGTCAGGGTGCCCAGACCTGACATTTTTTCACCTCCTCTTTGGTAATTTTTTCCAAACTATCCATTCCGTTAGACTTCCCTAATCGCTGGACACCCTGTTAATTGATACAAATAAGAATTTCTTTCCGTATACTCGAATAACTTATCCTGATAAAGCGATTTATCCATTCAATCGACTAGATACATTTTTGAGACATTTATTTCGAAGTTTCAATTGTGCAGAATTTGTAATCAAATACAGACATACCGAAACATTAGCGCCTACATTCGTACTTTGAATCACCTTATGAAAATGGATACGAATTTGATTAACGTCTTCATAAAACTATTCACAACATTTTTTATAGTACATGTTTAATCAGTATTTGTTATTGGGGAAAATTGAATCTTGAACATTATTATCAATTTTGCATCAGATCTCGATACATAGTCTGTTTTGAATTCGTTCCGATGAACAATTCAGACTTCAAGGAGATGAGATTATTTCACCAAAACCATTAAGAATCTGCATTGAAGCGCTTCGAACCGGTTTATCTCCATCAGATCCTACTCAAAATCTTGCATTTTTAATCTCCTTGTTTTCATACAATGAATGAAAAATACAGTAACCATATTTTGCATTGCATTTCAAGGAAAGAAGCGAACGGCAAGAAAAGTAAGAGGGATCGTGCTTCGTTACGTGAAATTGAGGGTAGTCAGTTGAAGAGGGTGAAAAGCGCCATCTTCCCATTAGACGTGAGATTGATTTTGTGAGTGGTCTTCTTTCTCTCTTTCTCATCTTCTTCGATGAACGAACCAAAGAATATCTTGACACTTCAAGCGCATTAATGTGATTAAAATAATCCAACTTGAAACCAAAGTACTAATACCCAACTCCGTTTGGGATGAAGTTCAATTAAACGAAATCAAAATGAAAGCAAACTATCAGAAGCGCTTCTAATTATTCAAAAATAATTTATATTTTTCCTTTTTTATCCGTTAGTGGAATCAGAAACGTGTGAATTGCCTATTTACAATGAATTATAGTCGTTTCGTCAATCTACCATTTAATTAACACACGACATTTTAATTGCGTGCATAGAACAAACTCACTTTGTATGCAATACGATTCGTTAACATATATATACGCTCTCAGCTACAAATACGATCACACTTATCATGTCTTGACAATCGCTAATCGCGTTATCGCATGTAAAGATTAGCTCGAAAGTGATGGTTGAGAATTCTTAGCGGCTTTCATTCCCAGAGCATGTAATTTGTCGTAATATTTTCAAAATATGATATACATTTAATATGGATTATATATCGATCGAATATGTACGTAAGTCACGCGTTATACTACGATCTTTGAAGAAATATCGTTATACTCGTTGAAATGATGATGTTCATCATATTAAATATCTTGCATGATCAGTGATATTAGGTGATTTCAGGTAAGGGGATTGCGTGATTTCTGGGATCTTCGTGCATACCGTTAAGTGAAAACGACACGCAGAGATTCACGATCGCTTGAATATCTTCGATAGAATCAGCAAACTGTCGCACATTATATGCACAGAGAAAAGAACACTGTACTCATTATCGGACAAAATAACAGTTCTAGGATATGCTGTGAATATTTACCAGAGTGTATCTCGATCTCCACCCCTGTTATGGTTCATTGTCGCATACCAATCTCTTGTAATTCCATACTGAAAATTATATGACACAAATGTTATCCGTATACCGTACGCAATAAAAAATTTTGTGTTGAAAACGGTCCGCACAAAATTCGTGTTGAAAATCAACACAGATGAGTGTCAAACTGACAGATTTTCACTTCAGTGTGTTAATTTTACACATTCTTTGTGTGGACCGTTTGAGACACGTAAGGGTGTTAGAAATACACAACATTTTTTACTGTATACTATAGTATTCTTCGATTCATATTATATATTTCTTTATACAGTGGATTCGAGATCGATGCCATTTTCATATGCCAGATTGAACCAAGTTCTGATATATAGTCATTTGCGATGAGTGCTCTTTGTCATCAATTGTCTTTTCTTAGATTCTTCTAATCTAACCAAGTGAGAATTCCGCTCGAACGAGGAATAATTTCTTCCATCCTGACTGCCTAAAAAATGAATTCTCATTTCAACAGGGAGAAATTCACTCTTCAGGCACCCAAAACAGAGAACCTGTCCTCCCGTTCGAGTGCAATTCTCACTCTTCCAAATTCAGAGATCATATGTTTCAAATTTTACACTCTTACTATTCTTGTTCCCAGAAGTTATATACACGGAAAGACCGGGTCTATTGATATTTAGAAAGAATTTATCAACGGTTAGAAAAATGACTGTCAATTTAGGGAAAAAGAGAATCGCTGAAAAATATTCGTACACTGAAAAAAAGGCAGGTAACAGTTATCAAATGATATTCTTGAATATGACCAATCAAATATTCGATAACATTAATTAAATATCAATAATATCTATTAAATATTCGATAATTATAAACATAATTTATAAACATTATTGAATATTCGATGAATGTTATCGAATATTTGATTGATCATATTCAAAAATATCATTTGATAACTGTTACCAGCCTTTTTTTCAGTGTAGTGAGTCTACCAAAAATTCGTAATCAAAATATTAACAGTTGATAGTTTAATTGGTATTATTCACAGTGAAACAGTGTACATTACGTAGGTATTTTTGGCCAATTTCAAAATAATTTTCCCAAGAGTGTATACCCATATAAAAATTTTTAGGTTTCACCAATGCTGACAATAGAATATAGCTTGGCGCAATGTTGACAGGCGAGGCTTGGCAATCTATGAATATTCAATGTTGATTAACAACAAATAAAATGTTGCGCCGATATCGGTGTTCAACGAATTTCGGTTGTCAGCCTACCATTGATCCACAATTCCGCCAGGCTTGGCGCTTGCTAGGCTCATCCTTGGCCCAACATTGACTGAACGATAGATTCTATTGAAAATTAGGATCATTTGAAACGTGGTCGAATATTGCCACAACGATTGATCTAGTCTGGGTAAAAATGAGTTTTCAATGTAGCGCCGATCATTGGTAATAACATGGCTCAATATTGGCATGCTCCTTAATTTCAACATTTGATGGCTGAATTGCTAACTACAAGTTACTGATCAAGTGTTTCTCGCGAGTAGTGAGAGATGTGTACGAGGAATATATAAGACTCAAATAATTCTCTGGAAGAACAGTTAATCGTTCTTTGTTACAGGTTACACCAGAGGGCTCCTACTGCTGATCCATACTGTGTATACTTCTCATGACAAACTTTGACGACAAAAAACACCGAGTTGTTTACAGATAAATAAGGAAAACATAATAAGATCCCAAATAACATATATTGGAAATTGTGAAATGCGCATACTTTTTACATATTTTGGGGTTGATTATTTTTTAAAGTTTTATCGTCGACGCAACATTGATAAACAAATTTTTCTATTGTTTGCCAATGATGGTCTATTTCATTGCCACTTCTGCACCAATGATGGGGCTACATTGGAAAAACACATTGATAAATCATAAAATGATGTTATCATTTCAGTGTTGCGCCATGCTTGGTTGCCAAGCCTCGGCCATACTTTATCTACATTGCGCCATGCTAGCGCCAATGGTAAATTTCTGCATGGGTATATGATTCATATCGGAATTGATTTTGATTTCCGACTTGTTAGAAATCATTTATGCTCCAATAACAACACAATACCTTGATTTAAGATACTAAAATCTAGATTTTATTCATCGACTTCCAGATGTGAATGCTAATACGAGAATAATATAAAAATTCAATACTTATTTATTGCTAAAACAGAGTAAGAGACGACGGCAAAAAGGTTGACGGGTTTGGTTTCGAATGGAAACAACAGCTATAATCGATTAAGGTACTGCAAAACAAGGACTGCGGCCAGCCACAAACCACAAACGCAAAATATTTCGTACCTCTATGTGTATATTTGCCCTCCTATAAATACTCGAGTTTGAACGCAGCCCTCGTTCGGGGATGCTAATTTGATCTTCGGTTCACTTAGCAATAGTTTACTTATCATTCGTCGAAATGGATCCCTTTATAGAGATATATCTGACTCTCTAGGGATTATTAAGTACATATACGGTGTTCCATTCAAACGATACCATTTAGAGAACACCTTAAGCAAGCATTCAACTTGTACTGAGAGAAATTATTCGTCCCTGACACTAAAAAGAACACTACCGATAGGATTCAATAAGATATCTTTGACAATACAAATGCACAGTGTTTATTTCAAAGCATTTCAAATGTTTCAATCCTACAGTCACTTTTTAAACGTTTGAAAGTGTCTGTTTACTATGTGAAAATAAATGAAATGTTCAGTATGAAGTGTTTTAGCATAATCACTATATACAAGATTTATGAACTCAAAGTGCTGTGGAACAAAACCTTTGGATTTGCAGTGTAGATACCTAAAATATGTCTTCAAAACTCGAAGACATCTTTTCTAGAGATATTTTTTCGATTGAATTTAGGTTAATTCGAGATATCGCACTATTTCTTGAGAAAGACATTATTTCATTCAAAGCGGCTCAGAGGTTTCTTCAACGCGTATAAAGATATCTTGGAACTGTCTTGGAGATTTCTCTGACGAAAGTCTCCGACACGAAATCAGATGCACCACGTCTGAACATTACCGTAGCGCCAGAATCCCGAAAATCATCTTTTTATCCCCTTCGGCATCTCTTCTCTCTCCCTTCTCGAAGGATTCTACCTCACAGAAGAGAGAAAGAGAGAGAGAGAGAGAGAGAGAGAGAGAGAGAGGGAGAGTCGTCCGGTGTTGCGTTGTTTCTCGTGCATCTATAATTTTTGAATCGATTTTACGTCAAGTATAAAACCAAGGTACAACAAACGTGGCATTATAGCTTGCTCCTCTCCTTCTATCCAAATAATATTTTAATGTTCTTAAAGTTTGAATCGTTTATAAAAACGAAACGAAAATTAAAATTCACAAAATCCGATGAATTATGATTATTCACCTTCTCGAATTGAGTCTTTGGAACTAGGAATATAGCTTGAAGAATGTACATTCTCTGTACACTGCAAATCTCAAGGTTTTCTTTCAAAGTACTTTTAACGCGCGAAAGCCCATGTGTGTGTGGAACAATGGCCCAATGATGGGCCAAGCCTGGCACAAGACCTGCCGAGACTCGTCTTGAACAATTTACCAAACTTGGCCCAGGCTTGGGAATGATAAGATCAAGACAAGCTTGGGCCAGTGGTTTTGCCAGACCCGGTCCGATTCATTTACCAAGCATCAACCAATACTTCTTTGATCGCAGATATGGATGAGAAAAGTAATTGATTCAAATTTCAGTTCAACAGACTCTCTCCCTCAGAATACCGTACATAAATTATCTCAAAACAATAGAAAAAATGTGACAAGACTGGGACAAGCTTGTACGATCATTGGAAAATTTGCCTTCTTTGATATTTCAATCAATTTTGATTCTATTGTTGAATTATACTCAAACTCAGCTAATAAGATCTTACTGAAATACCAAAAAGTATCCTATTACCATGAAGTGAAGTTCTATCCTTACTTAGATCAATAAAATCTAGCTTGGTGTGTAAAACTAGTGTGTAGGATTAATTATAGCAGGAAGATCGGGCCAGCCCTGACCTGATGGCTATCCCCAAGTCTTCAGTCATTGTAAATTCAAAATTCAGTCAATATTCATAAACATTGTGCCACTCATGTGGGCAAAATCGTTCTCGACGAATGCTCAATTTTCACACTTGTGCCAAGCTTGTACCAAATGTAGTGACCATTCCAAAAATATTAACAAATGTACTATGACTGACTATCCATTGGGAACAACGGGACAATCATGGAACAATATTGGGTCAATTGTTCATGAGGGAGGTTCGTTTCCGACACATGTGCCAACCTTGGGACAAGCTTGGATTTTCTTCAGTCTTGGCAATACCTGCATGGGAGTGTATTAATAGCTCTAACACTCAATAAAGCTTATTACACGTTTCATCTACATTTTGAAAAGAAATTACAAGACTGAAGTACTTGGAAATGAAACCTTTGAGTTTGCAGTATAATAACATTTTAATGAAGAGAAGGTTGACGGACAAAAAAGAAGAGTTCAGTTACAATTGGAATGAGTCATAGTTCAAGGTCAGCTAAAAAAAACATCAACGTTAGAATTCTTTGTCTCATGTATACTTACCGTGCCTTTCTTTCCATTTCATAATAATATGATGTGGGTTCTCAAATGAGAATAGGAGTGATATTTCAAGGACATCTCATCTAAACGCTTATGATTTCTCATTCGTCACATAACCTTTCGAAATTGGGAGCAGCATTGTGGAGCGGCCATGATGGCCCAAGTTCGTCAAGTGCGATGGTGCAGTTGAAAATTCTTTCTCCAGTCTGTGATTATAACGATGAGACGAGGAAATTGTATGTAGGCAGGAAGATAATGTATACCGGTTTAAACATATGGACGCATATACACATGATACCATCTTTTTCTCTCATTCATTCAAGTTGGCGCGCCTTAGAGTGTGGAATTATACTGCATGCACATTTGTGTATAAACACTCGCGTGTTGAAGGAGAAGTGAAAAACGAAGGGAATTCCAAACCCTCAGAGTCCATGAGTTTACTTGTATCTGCGAGCGAGTAAGAGGCGTGTCGATTGCAACCTGCAATCATCAGGGTGGAGCATCCTCTCTACCCCCTTCGTTTATAACGAAACTTCCATATTTTTGTTCTGTTCTCTTCTTTGTGTTTTTTTTTCAATTTGCTCTCCTTGCACCTGCCGTTAGGGAGAAAATCGAAGAATCTAAGTAAAAAATGATTTTTGGAAAAATTTATTCATCTTCAAGGGGAGATAATTTGGAACTTTGAATAATTACAAAGGAATTTAAACCTCTGTATCATGTGGTTCTTTCCTTTCCCCCTTTGTCTGTCTGTATTTCTCTGTATATATATATATGTATGTGTGTGTGTGCTGACAAATGAAATTAGTGGCCCATCATGCCCCACGCTTCATTTCACCACCCCGCTCCCCCCTAATCTCATATGAGAAACTTTTTCACTTAAAACCACAACATTTTGAATAGTGAATTTGGACTCAGAACGAACCCGAATGAAAGCAAGCAAGTTCAAACGAAAAATGCAAAACAAGAAAATATGACAGATACGCAGCTCTTCATCTCGGGATGATCTCTCATATAAGAGAGTGGTGACTTTCACTTTATATTGATTGAAAAAAGATGAAAAAAACGATCATACTTCGATTGATATATTTTACCCTAGTCATATGATATTATTTTCTAAAATGACTGAGACAAAGAGTTTGAATTCAAAGTAAGTACAAATTTACGAAAAGAGATTATTTTTTGTTCCTTTTTACCTCCTCTTTCTCACGTTCACGTTACTCTCAACTGATTTATACCGCATGTTAACAATTTAAGGAAGATTTCTGCACACAGGTTTCGATTCTATTTAACGGCTGTTTGAGATTCTCAAGAAGTTATCCATCACCTTAACCTAGAAATCTCATTCCTCGGTTCCTCTCCACATCTCTCTATACCTGTGCTTTAAACGCGGCCAAGCACGGACGCGGAACCGGCGGCTGTCCCCTCGTTTGTTTCAAACTCTCGTCACTCATTTTTCATACGTTTACATCGTTGACATGCCGCCGACTAACGTTCCTCAATACCCTCCCTCTCTCTCTCTCTCTCGTACTCTCAAGAAACAAGGACAGAACAAGATGAGAGAGAAGAAAGATAAGGGGGTGGATGTTCCCTTACTCTCTTTTGGTATCGTTCCAAAGAACCCGACTCTTTCCGCCCTTTGTTCTTCACGAGTTTTCTTCTTGCAGGCAAAGGCACTGACGCAAGGGAAACAAAAGACAAATTACAGAGACGACCATCATGTGACCCTTCCCACCTGTCTATGAACAAGACCAACTTGCTTCTAGAAGGAAAGAACAAGGCAAAAAAAGAAAAGAAAAGAACAGAAAAGAAAAGAAGGAAGATCGAAAGAACTTGCAATCGCGTGTGAGATGCTCCGCCGTTCTTCTTCCTCGATTCCTTCTTTTACTCTATACGTATCTCATTTGAGCTGCTAATTCTCGCAAAGACATTATCATTCCTTAAGTTTTTATATCCCTACACGAACAATTTATTTTTATTTAATATAAACATTGATTTTTGTCTTATACATTCAAATCGTAAAACATTGAGTACAAATATCAGAGCTTCATTCGATTACCATATATTTTTATCAGAAATTATGATTGACTGATCAATCTTTCATACTTTTTGCCATAATTAACAAACGCGAGACTCCAACGAATTCAGAAATATACCTTCACACTGGAATTCACTTGACAAATAACATGATAGATCAATTATTAACCGTGTATCCACATTATTGAACTCTATAACATACTGGAATGATTACTTCCTAGATTATCGCGATCAGAGAAAGAAATTTAAGACTTACACGACAATTGTTTAAACAAAGATGAAGGTATACAAAAAATAATTCTACACAAAATGTTTATTAAGGATTTGAGCATCATTTGAAACATTTAGTGGAACGCTGTATAAAAAAAAGCTTCAACAACGTTTGATCAAAAGTTACAACATTCGGCTGCTGGTTTCAGCTTCATGTATTTGAAGGAGAAGAAATCTTTTCACAATAGTATGTAGCTAACTGACCTAAACCGTACGGGAGTGCTCATTGCAGTATGTTATAGAGTTCAATGATCCACATCCACCATTTATCCACGGGAACAAACGTAAATTCATCCACTGCAAAAAAGTTGGAAGTTTCAGCTTCCCAAAATTACCTTGCGTAGCGCTACCACAAATTTTAGTGTCCCCCAAATAGGAGAACAACAGGTGCAACAGCTTATCACCCAAACGTTTGGGAAAAAGATCATGTTGAATGAACTTGGAAATAAGTTGATCTTGCAGAAACAATATGCTTCCAAGCTGAGTTCACATAAGCATTCATGTTACATTCATGCTACATTCATTGAGTTAACTACATAATAGGCACAAGTCGATTCAACATATCATTTTTTATCCAGTGTGTCCACCCAAATTGAAATAACAGACACGTCAATTTGTGAAAACGCGGCACACGGTAATTTTGGGAACCTAAGACTCTCAACTTCCTTCCAGTGTAGAGTCTATGAAGACGTGACGTAGAAATCGTGGGTGTGCTATGAGGGTACAGTAACTCGGAGAAGAAATTCAATTGAATATCGTTGAGCGTGTACTTTCATTACTTTGTACATGTTCATCCAACAACAAGATGTAAAAGCATAAATGAGAATTGAATTGGAAGCTTATTTGATTTGCTAAATTACAAATCCATGTTTATCAATCTGTGACTTCTTGAGGGTCCAATTTCATACTTTGTTTTTTGCAATTAGAAAGATATCAAGGTCAAGGCCTGTCTATTCTTCGAGGAAAATTTGTTCTGCTTCAAAATAAGAAGATTTTATATTAGGAAAAAAGTAACATGATCACGAAAACCATACCCGCATGATCCAGGACTGATGATTGCACCAACTTGAAATTTGATTGGAGTAACTAGGAAAACAATAAAAAATTGCATGAATCTAATTATGACAACTTTATAAAATGATCAAAGCCAAAATCAACCACGTGTTTTGGGTCTTAAAACCACATTTTTCTCGTAGTACATGAGATCCACCTGACTGATGATTGTGAAGAGAAATAAAATATCACTCGAATCAAAGACATACCTGGGTCACAGGGAACTCGAGAACTCTTCGTTTTTACTTCATTGCATTTTCATTTTTCACGAGGGTTATGCATGTAATTGGACTTTGCTTTCATGAATATAAGGGATGAAGTTGGGACTAACTATTCTCAGCAAACCAATGTACTTGAACGTAATATTTTCTCATTTCTTACACTCAGAAGATACACTGAAAAACAGAAACTACATATGTAGCTGGCTCCACAATCTTGTTTCTCAGTATATTATATCAACTATTACAATGTTGATTCATCATCCATGAAACATGTCGAGAATAGAGAACAAAATATAATTTGTGGTATTTTTTGTACAACCAAATAAAATTACTAAAATATTTACTGTAATTTTGAATATGGTCTGCGAATAGCGAACCAGCACAGTAATTTCAAATAATATTCCCTGTGCATATAAGACCCAGTCTCGTAAACTCGATGAGGTTTAAAGTACTCGGAAAGTTTCATCCTTCATAGCCATAATTCACTATCTAAAAATATTAATTCTGATCAAATGAATCGAGTTGTATTATGAACTATGAAATAATTCAAACATAAATTTCCAAACCTCCATCTCAAATCCCATTTATACCAGTAATTGTGAATGTTTTTTGTAATGTCTTGATGAAAAAAGTCAAGATGTTACGTCATGAAATTTTGTCTGCATTCAAGATAAACAAATGATAAAAACTCATGGTCGTCTCAAAGAAACAGGACATGATCTCATCACTTCGACCAATTACAAACAAAATGAATTTTTGTAATCATGGGAACCACGAATCCAAACAGATTGTGAAATTTCACTGCAGTCAAACACGGTAAAAAGAAAAACTTGATTCCAGTTAAAATATAAGCTGAATTTAAGATGCAGCCGAAAGAAGACTCATCAGACTTAAAGTCAGCTACTGGAAAACCTTCTCAAACTCAAACAAGAATACAGCTTACATTGATCCCTATTGAACTGAAATTAAAACTGATTTTGAACTGAAATTCAAAGCGAATTGTTCCTGATAAATGGGTTCGTCCATTGTTTTTTGTTTTGTTCTTCTCAACATAGCGTTACCTATCGACGATGAGGAAGTTGTTTGTGTTTATTCGGAGAATGCAAAATGAAAGTTCCCTGTTGTGTGAATTTATTCACTTCACTTGTTGACTATTCAATTATATCATGATCGTAGTTTTTGAAGATTGAACATCTTTAACCCTCATCGGGAGATTCGAACCCACATTGTTGCTGGAATAATCTGTCCTAGTCCTTTGCGTTTAACCACTTCGCCACGGTACCGTTTCGATCGACGCATGTGATAAATAATTTCATAATAGTATAATTTGATGGTATGTGTAGTGTGGAGTCGAAGATAAATTTGGAAAACATTTCACGGGAATTGAGAATGAGTGAAAATGTGAATACCCCCGAAAGTTTGAATTAATTCCAATTTTTGTTGTAATGTTGAAGTGAAAGTGCCGACATAAAAAATCCATTGACAGTGCGGAAAATCCAATAACAAGCTTTTACGAAAGTGATATTACAAACTGCTACCGAATTTGTTAGACACCTTGAATAATAAATCAAAAACCTGAAATAATTTGACTGAATTGAAACTGTCATTAATTATATGCAAATATATATGTGTACGTATAAACAATTGTAACACTGAAAATGAAAGAATTCTAATCTTATTTCCAGATATTTTGTACTGGATTATCCATCAAACTCTACATGGCTGCCTATAAGATATGCATTGCTGATAATCAGCATATTATCCGGTTTAATTGAATTTAATACGGCCATAACTGTTTTTCATCCCATATTACGGCTGAAACCGTAACATTGCTGATTTTGAGCCTCATCTGAAAATCAGTCGATCATGGAATTAAGATTTACTTTTTACTGTGAATGGTACACGAAAAAAAAGAAATAGTTGCAGCAATTACTTAAGTAGTCGATTTTTGGCCATCTACTTCAGTAGTTGCTGCAGCTATAGCTAAATATATTTAGTAGTCTGGAGAAGTAACTCGATAGTTGTACAACTAACGTAAATACCTGAGGTATTTTGAATTAGTTGAGACAGCTAACGTGTTACTTGTCCTGACAACTGAGTAGCTGCAGCAACTGCTTATGTACTCTCTAAAGTCTTTGGAGTGAGATATCACTCTTCAGCCAGCCAGAAGTGAGCCTGTCGAATTTTCGAGTGAAATTTCCACTCTTTTAGAGTGATATTCTGAGGGAGATTAGAAATTCACAACCACTTCGACGCTAGAGTGAATTTTTCACTCTAAAAGAGTGAGAGGTCACTCGAAACGAGTGAAAATTCCACTCGAAGCGGACAGGCTCACTTCTGACACTTAGTGGAGGAGACGTGCGATTTTTCACTCTTTCAGATTTAGAGAGTAGATGGTCGAAAATCGACTATTCAAGTAGTTGCTGCAACTATTCTTGTTTTTCCGTGTACTAATTTGATATCTTCTTAGAAGGAAGACACGGAACGTTCACAGTAAAAAGTGAAACTTAAAGTGATCCCGAATATCAGCTTAAAAATGCAACCAAAAGTAGCGCATATTCCAACTGAAAGTAAGCAATGAAAAAGACTGAATTTCAGTTAATTCCATCTGACTTTGGAAATTAGGATGGAATTCTATCTTAATTCCAAAGTAAGATGGAATTAACTGAAATTCACACTTTTTCATTGCTTACTTTCAGTTTGAATATGCGCTACTTTTGGCTGCATTTTTCAGCTGATATTCGGGATCATTTTAAGTTTAACTTTTGACTGTGTTCCTGCAAGCGCCAAGTGGATGGAAAATTCTCGTTTTGTACATCAATGGAATGAGATTTCACTCACCTCTCACTGTAAAATGACAATAAATAATAAATCAAAATACAACCTTATCACAATTGTCACCAAGAGTCGTGGACAAACAAGATATAATTGTGAACATTCCGCAATGCTCTTTATGGAATGTAATATAAATATAAATGTTATAAGTGCTCTGAGAATGATATACAGTAAGCTTTCCTACATTTTTCGACCTAAAAGAGCACACGAATATTTTTTATTCCTTTTTTCCGTCAAGTTATAGGACTCCCTTGCATTTGAATGGATTAGATTCTCTATACATGGACATGTTTATCTTGATGCAGTAGCAAAACCAAATGGAAAAAGTTCAAGCGTTAAGAACATTCCGAAGTTTCGAAGATACTAGACCCTCCCTTCCTCAGTATTCTTGAAGACGACAGAATAAAATCGAAAAACTTCAGCACATGCATCTTTTGGATCATAAAAAACATATTCCTAATATTTCTATGTCCGAGCAAGAATGAGTCAAACATGTTGTTTTCGAAAATCGCCATGCTAGAACGTTAACGCGCTTGTATGCGCTTCTACTTCTACGTTTCAAAAATTGATCTTCCACTTCAAATATCGATTAGCAACTTACGGTTCATCATTTTCGTATCCTCGAGTAGTACTTTAAGCCAAGAAAAAATCTTTTGATTTCTTGAAAATTTCAAAGTAGCGTTGATCCTTGAATATAGTCCAGGATCACAAAACATTCCATGGATATTCTATAAGTATCCCTGTCCATATCGATAGAATATTACAATGAGACTACTATAGAAGTGTGATTTTCAAATTGACTACATCTCCATTCGAAAATGGACTGGAATTCAGCTTTTTCCATTGTGTCGACGATTGCTTTTCTATCTGGAAACCCAAATGGATTCTCTTACAAGACTGTGCTTACTTTACCCTGGAATAGACTACCTTTGACTGTGTCTTAAATTCAATCATGACACACAAATATTTATAAAACATCCTAGAAGTGAATAAATGTTGGGAGAACATTCGTTGGATATTCTATGGATACTCCAATCAGCCTCGACCGAACACTTTATACTTATTCTTTAGATATCCTTCGTATCTTATCAGAACGTTTCTTTTTTCTATTTTAGAAGAATACTCCCAAAATGATTTGTCCTGAATGAGGAGTATTCTCTTTGAAAAACAGGAGACGGATTGACTGTCTTTCTGTGTTGCGAAGCTAATCTCTAAGTTTATAGAAACTCTAAAACCAGCAGTGTTCTTACTCCCTATTTCGAATAAAATAACTGTCATTAGCCAAACGCCCAAAATTATTGGTACAAACATTCACCACGATTTCATATTTTGACAAAATACAACCCAGATCAGAAAGAGTTCAAAAAAAGTTGAATTGAATCTTGAACGATTTAACATGAATTTTCTAAAATTCTTTTCTAACTTTCATGCTATGTGGCAATCTTGAGTATAGAAATATAAACATGAATAAAATAATTGTTATTAGATGATACAGCGTCTGTCGTATCATATCCTCCCGTTAAGACCTCCACATTTCCTTTGTAAGTAACATTCTCATTTGGATTTTTAATACATAAAAAATGTTTATTATCGTAAAATCATAATTCCTGATACAGATATGAAAATTTATTCAAAAATGGAGACTGACTGTGGGATTTTAACACTCACCAGTTAATAACAAAACTAACGTAACTGGTTGAGTCATTTAGTTGGATTTTGTTCTCTTGTACGCGAAAATCGTGGAGAGCATACGAAGCGACGGCCGTCGCTGTCACCGGAGACGATTAACTTTTCTCTTCTCGATGAGTGACATTTTGACGTTAGATGAGAGTATATATAAACACTTTGACTATATTTCTTTACATTTTGAATACCGTACTTCTTCATCACCATGTTTTATTATTACGATGTTATTTCTTATATTACCGTTCCAAAGGGAAATACGTCAAAATATTCTTATGAGTTTTCAAAAACTTTGCAGACATTTCATCAATCCGGAAAGGAATTTTCATTCGTACGTATGATAAAAGTGTTGCTGAATGTCCAACAGAGTTTCGATATACACTTATCGTGGACCGTAGCTTGAAATTTTATTTGATTTTATACCAACTCAACCATCAGAATTGTATCCGTAGGAAATGAAATTCTCTATATCCGATAGAGATGTATGAAAAGATTTATCATGGCTTAAATCTGTGAAAACGATGAAAAACAGCACGATAAAAACATAAAAGTCTACGATGAATTCATTCGAAACATCTCTATTTCTGCGCTCTATCTGTCTTAGGTCACGCGCGATCCCGTCACTCTTCGCACGGTTCACACAGCCTGACAGTATGTCATCTCGTGTCACCTCTCGCATGAATAAAAAAAAACGACAAAAACTTTTCAGAGTTGTCTCGTTGGTATTTCTAGACATTTGTAGAAAACAGAAGAAAAGGAGGGGAAAGAAAAAACAATATTCTATGTAACTCTGTATCTTTAGAAGAGTTCCCAACTCGTCATTCAAAGAATTATAATCTTTGATTTTTGTCGTTGGAGACGAAAGGATTGAAATTGAAAAACATGATAGAACGAAAAAGAACTCAACGATTGTTTCTTCGGGAGTATTGAATCTTTTGAATTTAACATTAAACTCCGGTACGGAAGGCAACGTAACCGATAGGGGTGGATACATAGTTTGATTGACAGATTCGTCCAACCAATCGCGAGACCGAAATGTTGATGAGGAGGCCCCACGTCAATCACGCGATACTTTCATCTTGACCACCCCCGTTCACCCTTGACGCCCTTTCGAAAACTCACACGTGTGGGGAGGTTTATTCATTCTACCAATGCTCCTCAACACCCTTCTATATCTCCAAGTATATATCTCTCTCCCTTCAACATATTCAAACATTCAAACACGCACACTTCCCTTTATTCGTCTTCCTTCCACTCCACTCCTATCAGCACTTGAATTCAATCTGTCTCTCTTATGCTCATTCGGTGAACACCGAGGACCCACATCTATTCCTAAGCCACCCTTCCATCCGCTCACACGCTATGGTGTAGTTTAGCATCCTTGTAGACTGTAACAACCCTCCTCTTTGCCACCCCCGTCACGTGGTATCACATTTTTTTATCCTTCATACCAAAGCGATGCATAAAGAATATTGACACTTCAAATTCTTATCAAATATTTCCAGCGGTGACTTCATTTTATCGAGATACGCAAAAAGGCATGAAAATTCCTTTGAACTTTCTAAAAACATCTACCTGATTTCCATACCATTACTGAAGAAAATATAATTGCAACTACTAAATTTCAGTCGGCGGAAGATATTCTTATTAGAACCGAATGAAAATTTCGATATGGCGAGGATTCAAGTTATTCAATATTCAACAGAGTATTTTATCTCAAGGTATAATTATCGTAAGTAGTGTATGAATTATGTATGTAAACGCGGAATACAGAAGGAGAAAAAATATCCTCTTCTAATTGTGACAATCAAAATCGTCGGTCATAAATTTTTTATTTCCTGTGTTTTTATTCTACTTGTATGTATAAATACATCTTTGACCTTGTTTAAAATATTGCTCTTATAATGCGTTATGATCGGGCTCTACAATTATGAAAATAAAAGCGATGAACAATGCTTCATAGCGAACCCTGAATTCGGTGGATTATAGCGAAATACTTGGCAAGTACTCTCTACACGATCTAAATCTAGTCCGTTGAACAAAGTACTCGCTACAGCCGTGGCTGAGTTCCAGTGCCTGGTCACATCCCTTGTTATCGTAAGACAAGTTTCTTGCCTCTGATAACAATTAGAAGGCGTGTTTTGCAACGGCACGGAATATGCCGGTAGTCCGCAACTCGCTCAAAAGTTTCCAAGAAGTTCGCTATGGTATATATTCAACCCTATAACACTTCCGTAGATGACCTCACCATTCTCCTTTTATTCTTATGTTCTTTTCCCTTCTATGCCATTCAAACGGGCATTGACGAAAATACTCCTTGATTGGCGTTTACGCAGAAGATCCGAGGGTTCGAATCTTGTATCCACTTTTCAAATGTTTTCAATTGAATGAAGCGTATAAAATTTTCCGTAAACTTTTCACATCGAATAAGTAAAAAATACGAATTTTAAGTTTGTGATGATGAAATACATCCCTGGGGTCTGGGCTGGGTTGAGAATTGTGAAAGTCCTCAGGTGAGGAATCATGGAAGCCCATAATGCATCGAACTTTAATGTTGAATCAACTCAATTCGAATGGGAATTTAATAAAATATTGGTCTGAATTTAATATTCAATACCGATAAGTTTCATTGGAAACAGATGAATGTTTTATCCTGCGTAGAAGATTATAGAATGTAATATAAATTGTATAAAATTTAGAAAATTTTTCCAAACGAGATATGACTACCATTAATTGTTCTATCAGTTCGAATCAAATTCCTTTAGTTTCATGCTTTAATAGGTGAATATTGGAACCAGAATTGATTGCATTCACGCTACCAAAGTTTTGAAGTGTCTGAAACCAAATTTGTTTGGATAAAGAAAACTTGGAAATATTGGCAGTAACGGAATCAAATTTTTTTTTTCCATCAAAAAACAATATAGTTGATCTATTCTTCCTTCATAAATGAACAGTAAAATAGTGTCAATCGAATTTTTTCCGCCTTAAACAAGTGTTTTCCGACCAACTCGAAATACTGTCTGCGTTGCATTCATTCAAAACTTTGTTACATCGTAGGAAACGTTTCTCAGGGTACCAATAATGAACTGACGTTGAGAATATTACAAAATTTCACATCAAAATCGATACGAACATGCATCACAGTTGATACAAAGTTTGGTATGAAAATTGATATGACAGTTCCAATTTAATACTGAAATTGATATTAGCATAGTTATACAAGGAACACAGTATGTCATATTATTGACATATAAATATCCTTGAAGATTTTTTATTCTGCACATTTCATTCTATTCATTACGAGTCATTTACTATGCAATGAATAAGTATTCTTCCACGGCTTGGAAACGTTTAACAGAAAATCGAATATGTGTTGAAGTTTCTTATATTATGGAAATAAAATTTACATTTAATCAGAATTACGTAAAGAAAAATATTGAAAATTATCATCAAATAATGATGAGGTCATGAGAAAACTAAGGAGAAACGAATCCCAGTGATTGAAAAAGTATCGATATGAATTGATATGGGAGTTTGTGAGTTGTTGGTCTCTCAAATTTCGAATTGTACTCAAATCATTGCATAGGATTGAGTGTTTTTTTTCTACTGTAGGAAATCATGGAATTCTAGATTGTGGAGATCTCAGGGTGGAAACACCTAAAGCCCCGTCTTAAACCCAGCCCTACCTGGGATTACGTCCTGAATACAAATTTTCATTTCTCAATAGAGAAATTTGAAAAGTTTCAACAACCGAAAGTTTAAATAATTTGTCTGTTCATGTTTCATAAATATTAAGTAATCAAAATTCGTATTTCTTATGTATTTGGCAAACAAAAAATTCGCGCAAAATTTCATACGCTTCGGCTGTCGCTTGGAGGTCCTTGATGCGAATGGAAGTTTTTCTAAGATTCAGGAGACTTTCTACGTGTAATCTTCCCGAGCTCGGAGGAGTACGCGTCAGCCTCATATTTTCATAGGAATATTCCTAATTTTGTTGAATGATACTTCAGAGCTTTTGAGCGTTGAAAAAGTGCCTATCGATGGGATTATATGGAAACCTAGAATAGAGAACGAACTGTATTAATCTAAAAATAAGAAAACAAAAAAACTAGAATCATTATCCGATTTCTCAATGTAATCGAAGAAATTTCAATGTATTGTTTTTTTGTGATTGCAGAGAACGGTTTACCAAGGAGATTGCGTACGGCGTATACCAATACACAGCTCCTCGAGTTGGAAAAAGAATTTCACTTCAACAAATATCTCTGCCGACCACGACGAATAGAGATAGCGGCGTCCTTAGATCTCACAGAGAGGCAGGTGAGAAATTGAGCGTATTAAAATCGAGGATTTTCATTTTTATATACATAATAGATATGAAGAAAAAGATGGATGAAGAGTCATTCATTACCGAAACATTGTTCTCAGGTGAAGGTATGGTTTCAAAATCGACGGATGAAACATAAACGACAGACATTGAGCAAAGAAGACGGCGATGAGAAGGACGGTTCCACGTCGGATGGTATGGAAAAATCAAAGGGTGAAAAAATGTTGGCGATGGACGAAGATGAGAAGAAGAGCTGCCACAACTGTGATATTTCGGGAGTTAGCGACGTAGGCAGTACTCTTTCCGGCGATATCACCGAACTCGGTCCAAGTCGAAGAGGCAGTAATAACAGCAATAATAATAATACTCCGAGCGCGACTAATAACAATAATAACAATATTAACAATAATAGTAATAATCCAGGTTTTAATAACACCAACAGCAACGGGGCTAGCAGCGTAGGTAGTACCAACAGCGTCTCAAGTTCCTTTGAGAAAATGATGGCGGACGATGATTCGCGATCGCAAGATGGGAGCGAGGTCACATCACCGAGCGTTCAATCAAAGAAATTATCAAGCGAAGTTAGGATCAAAATCGAGGGTGATCATAAGAGTCCAAATCCGATAAAACAGCAACAGCAGATATCCGTGAGTAAAAAGTCCCCGTCAGCGAGCACGAAAGATCCAATATGTTCGGTCAATAGCAACGGAGTGTTGCTCGCGATGCCAGATTCAACTGTTAGTACTCCAGTTTTGCCGGGTCAAAATTCAACGAGAAGTTTGACACCTTCTTCCACCCCGGGAACTCCAGCTTCGGTGCAATTGCAACAAGGCAGTCCTTTGGGTATTCAATCAACGCATACCGCTTACATGCAAAGACCAAGGAGTTCACCTTCGTCGACGTCTTCGCTGCCAGGTCCGATCATGCACGGATCGTCCAACCCCGGCGCCATATCCCCTCACACCGGAAGAAATATCGCTGCCACTCAACAGACGCATTTCCAATCGCAAAATGTTTATCAGCCGACAACCGGTATCGATTACAGAAACGGGGTACCGCTGAACAGACAGGGTGTGGTACCTTCGGTGGCTCAGCAAGCCCAATCGCAAAATAATTATTGTTCCAGGGATACTTATCAGCAATCCCAACGGGTGCCCTACGCCGGAGAGATTCATCATACTTTGTATGCGAGACAAAATCAAGTGGTCAACGCTCGAGGAACCCATCACGGTAGAACCAGATCAATGTACAATACTAATAACATGCAATTTCATCAACAACAACAACCTCAATATGGAAACAACACGGACTACAATGGATATGCTTCACAAACCGGCACGTCGTATCACGCTTCCTACCACAGAAGTGTTCAAGGAAACACTTATTCCAGTCAAGTATATTCCAGCCACAGCGATCAGGTGACCGAAGGCTATATGGCGACTGGAAACTATGCTTACGCCGGGAGCAATTATCACACAGGTGAAAATCTTACTTCGCACGGTCATACCGCGGTTTCGGCCCAAACCAATCAGCATTACTATAACGATATTACGCAACAGCCGCAACCCCAACAGCAACAGCAAGCGCAAACGCAACACGCTCCGGAAGGATACATTGCCCATCAACCATCGATACACCCCAATCCTGGAGATTACAGGACTGGAAATAAATGTCATTCGAACGCTTATTACGAACAATCCAATCAATTACACGTTCATCAAGGCGGTGAGGCTTCAAGCATTCCAAATAGTTACGTTTCATCTCCAGATCCATTCCCAGCGCCCGGAATGACAACGACAGCCACCGCGATTTCCGCGGCGACGGCCGCTGTTATTACTCCATCCACCAATACGAGCGTTCATCCTTCGGACACGGAAACTTACGGCGCCATGAATTACGGTAATTTTTATGGGGAACCGGTACACCCCATCGCGCCCACTCCCTCAGCCGACAATAGTAACAGTTCATCCGATTTCAATTTCCTCAGCAATTTGGCCAACGACTTCGCACCCGAATACTACCAGCTCAGCTGAGTAGTCCCTCTAGTAAATGAGACTGAAAATCTCTGCCAGCTGGACTGGAACGAAGAACACTGTTTACTCGATGCTTCTTATTAATTCGATCAAAACTTATGTATATATTCTTTAGAAAGATTCATGTATACAAGTGATATAGAAGGAGAAGAATAAGTGAAGTGACAATTAGTGCCTACCCCAAAGCACGTGATTGATTCATGGTGATCGAATATATTAATTTACAAGGAGGTGATCAATAAAATCCTTCAAAATATATGTATGGGATACATGTGCAATGTGATTTTATGTTAAATACATTTCATATTTTAAACATTAAATAAAAAAAACATATACCCAGGTATTAAATTTTAAATAAATGAAAACCAATACAACAAAGGTTACAGCAATAAAACAAAGAAACGGTACTCGGCTAAAGTTCTCGCATCGATCGAAAGCACGGTATTTAGTTGAACAATCGAATGTGAATAGGTCCAATGTAAAGTATAATAAAAAATATAATTGAAATTCCTACTATTTTAAGCGAATCAAATAAGCAATTGTTGTACAATAGAATAATGTAATTATTATGAATGAGGATGCATTTTCTTGGAGATTATTCACACGAATCTTTCCTTCGTCTTTTCTTTTGTATCATACGTTTAAACGAAAATCATTGTTGTTTTTAAGTAATGGTTCCTTGTAAATAAAAACGCGTAATATTAATCGCATATAGCGTATGTACGTATATGTATATGTATATGTACATAGATTGTTTATTATTTCTGACTGTATAATCGATAAGTGTTGATATTGAAAACTCAGCACTCGGATTGTCGCACGTGTAAATGAAGATTCACCATTTAAACATTTGTCAAATACAAATCATAGAGAAATGCGAATATGGATATTCTGTTTATTTATTTGTTTATCTTTCGATCTATTTTCAGAGACAAACAAAGAGTGAAAGTATCCTCAGAGATTTATAATGAATCGAATCGAAGGTACGTAAATGCGATTGATATTGAACCATTAATCTAATGGGGAGGAAATGGAACAGAAATTATGAAGACGTACAATGAGTAAAGTGGATGGACATGGTAGTTCGGTATAAAATCGATGAAAGAACTTGTATCAAGAGTCCTGTACGATGCGTCCGGGGATCGTAAGGTAGGACGTACCCGGCGCGTCAGGGAAGAAAGTGACGATGATGGATGACTCGAGAAGTCAGGGCAATCGAACCGAGATATTATATTTCGCACAGTTCTTTCACCAACTTGGAGGGTTTAATGTTTGGACGACGTTTTTTCCTACCGTTACTTAAAATAAATCGTATTAAAAAGCACGAGAAGATGTCATCGCTGACAATTCTGAATTTCAGATTTAAAAACGTTGACTTTTTTCCAAACGTATGAGAGCACATTTAAAAGTTTTACCGGACCGATGAAAGAAAATAAAAAATCCAACTGGAATGCACAGAGATTTGGAATTTCAACAGTTCTATTATTATTTCATGATAGAAGTTATAATAAGAAAAATTACAAATATTTTCGTTGACAAAGTAAAAAGATATGTCAAAAGTATCGACAAAATTCATGGGGAAAATAATTAACTCAGAAAAACGTTGCACCAAAACTTCAATATACTTCCGATATGTTTCGAATATGATATCAAAGTTATCCCATAGAAATTAACATCGCAACAATTAATTGCAACAGGGCATAATCTGAGTAAAACCTAGAATTAACCAAAACATTTGATACTCAATTTACAAAAAAAACCCAAGTGGAGAAAGTTTTCGAATTATATACAATTCACATATAATTCAATATGATTTATATATACATAAGTTCTATTAGGAACCGATTTCTTGTCGGAATAACTTTTTGGTTAGAACTGACCTCTAAATTATGTCGTAACTTGCAATGACATCTGAAAGAATTATATCACTTTGGTACATCAATGCTTCTCCGTGGTGAGGTTGGAGAAAAAATTGGATTTTGTGTCTGTCTGTATTTTATAATTCAATCGAATCAATCGAGGAAGTTGTATGATTATCTTTAGTATCAGAGTATCGCAAGACATCAAGACATTTTCTATGAGCTATATTGACAGAATACATTCTTTTTCATCGGATCTTGATCAAAATGATATATAAACCAATAAAAATTTGATAAATTTCTTTATAGAAAAGAATCGCCTGTTTCTGTTCTGGATTGATCATCGAAGGACATGTACATCCCTTCTCAATGTACATAATAGATTGATTATGATACATTTAAAATTTGCAATTCTTTTAATCCTCATGAACGACGCCTTCCTTGAATCTCGAGAACTCTGAACATACAAAAGAAAGTAATATATTCAATTTCGAGTTCATCAACGCATAACTCATCCAACGTCAACGCAAGGCTCTTGAGGAACAAATTTTTCAAAGTTTAATTCTCCACTTTCAAATTCAAAAAATCGTTTGAATTCTTCGTACGGCAAATTGCCATATTTCTATTCTACGTGATCTCTCCCTTGTTCTCTCATAAATTTTAACGTCGTCACGATAAACCATCGTACGAAAAAACGATTTGAAGGTGGAGAGGATTGCAATATCTTAGTTCTAAGTTGTATTTTCCATCCCTATAATTTGCATCGAAGATATGAAGAAAACAGACAAAGATAGAGAAAAAGAACAACTTCTCCGCTTGTGTAGGGATCTGTATAGGCTGTGATACTGGACGGAACGGGTGTGCGTCGGTGAAAAGAAGAGACTGACAATGATGGATGACTCTGCGCGTGATGCGTGTGAGTTAAGCCCATACGATGCCATGGGCCGAAAGAGCTCATATGTGGCCTCCCCGGCCCCTGACCAACAACGAGTCGGCCGAACTGTTGCTATCGCTGCATCTGTGCAGAAAACACCCCGACGAAACATGATTTTCTCTTTTCATCCGACTATTTCTCTCCTCGTTCTCTCATCCTCTCTCCGTACATCTCCATCCAACACCCTCGATCGCGATTCCGATCCCTCCGTTTCGTTGACTAATTTCTTGGTGCTATTAACTTTTTTCTAACATCGCGATACCCAGTTTCCGAAACGAATATCAAACAACATTCTCAATCTTCGACTGTCATTAAGTTGACGTATATATTTCGAACAGTTCGAAGTAGACACAAAATAACTCAAATTATATTAAAATTGTGTTATGTTAATTACTGGGGCACTTGGATAATTTATTTTCATTTCTTCTCAATTATTCTATTTTTGAAACGAAAAATCAATGAAAATTCTAAGAATGGAAGTTGCTGCATGGATCCTATAAAAACTTCGAGTGGAAAGATGACTATATTTGATCCTGTTTACGCAATTCATTAACCTCATTTCGTACTTCTTGAACTAATATTATGGAGCTCGATTATTGTGAGCTGAATGCTCTGAATATAGTTTTAAATATTCACACCGAGGGCCGATATACCATAGAAGTTGCATAAATAGGAACAAACACAGCTCCAAAACCATAATTATATTTTGATTTGGGACAACTCAGTCAAAATGTCGTTAAAACGATCAATTTTCAATAAAAATCCTCATTTTCAGCAAGCTATTCTCATTAGAGAAATTCATAAGATTCCAAACGGAGAAATATTTTATTAGAATTTGTGGATTTTACTTACATAACACCATAAAAAAAATTCTTCATGGTCTCCCTAGAAATATAAGCACTCGTCCTTGATGGAGACCGTTGATGGTCTATCGGTAAGATTGCGCTCAAAGTTTGAGCTTCACAAGTCTCATGACCGCGGTTTGCAAGGATTTGCCTAAAGAAATTTCGTGTAGAAATTTCAGTCAAATATCGACACTTAATTCGATTGAACGATCGGGACAGTACTGGTACGAAGGCCGCGAACAATCGTCCGTTACCTCCAACTGGTCCCAACTTGAATCGATTTATAATAACGATCAGATTAATATCTATTTATCGATTCACCCGATGGACGATGATTCAACAGGACTAACATCGACCCGATCGTATACATTTATGAATTTTATGCATTTGTCAAATCTGTGGATTACCAAGAACATGAATGGATCTACGGATTCGTAATGTCGATTGGTAAATCGAATGCGAAGGAACCAATCAACGTTAGGTTTTCATTCGCCATTTTTTCATGCATGAATTTTAAGCCTTGAACAATTCTATCCACACAATCAACTGAGTGCTACAACGATATTATTACATCTCGTTCATATAGATTTATTTCATAACTGCCCATATAGCACAGAATATAAAAACCTTTTCGAATGCGAGCGAATGTGCTATATGGGTACATGGCGGAAATATTGATTGATCGCCTCATAGGTTTATCTACGATACAAATTTCAATACATTCCAAGAGAACAAGATAATCGAATAAATATGAAGTACAAAAGTAACAACGGAGAGGGTTGTACTCTTGCATAATATCCGTGTGAAAAAACAGTCTTGTCTATGATATGGGCATTCATTTTCGATGGTTGAGCTGTAAAAAATTTCTATATGTTTATATATAATTATTAAAACACACATGCATTAGAAATTTTCCGTATTTGTCCAAAAATCCACTGTAGAATGGTGGTAAAAAATCCCAAAAAGTATGGAATTTTCAGATAAATGATGCACGAACAATAGGTTCGACACCCACCAATATCGCCTTGAAGGTCAGGTAATTCCCGGTATCATAACTCTGCTGGGAATCTACACCAAGAGTTGGATACCAAGGTTGGAACAACGCTGGTAACCGACTTCACGACGCAGTCATTAGTATACGGGGCTGGAATAAACTGGCATTATCATTTGGACTCTGAACCGACGGTCGGAGCACGGCACCCAACGTCAAGCCAACGTCAGACCACTTGTCAATACGCTTGCCTACGTGGGGAGATGTATTATCACTCTCCAACTGTACGCAAATAGCAATCGCGCTCGCGTATGATCGTGATGGCTTGCATTCATTCCTACTAGAAGCGACACGCGTGGATCTGACTTTACCACCAATTCATTAACGGACAAAAATGGTCTCAACAGCTTGTCTTGAAATCTGAAAAAGTTGGAATTTCATTCGAATGAAGAGATCGATTCTCTTTTGACAGCTTAAAGAACAAACTCTCACTTCAACAAAGTGTCATGTCCCTCTTCAGACAGCCAGGAGGGAATCTATTTATTAGTTCGAATGAAATCCTTACTTTCCCAGATTTAGAGTATTTGAGTTCTTACATTCACATCTCGTATACAGGAAGAAAAAACATACTTCCGAATGGGGAAACTTGCTTTACGACGTAGTCATATTTTTATCGAAGATTACGACCCTATCAGGTCGTAGAGGGTGGACTTGGTACCAAAAGGAGTCAAGGGTTAGTAGCTTCTATCCTAGAGGCATACAATGTTTGGCCTTGCTGGTCCAACCAATCTGACCATAAATCTTACGATCGTCGAGGGACGACTCATTCACGCCACTTTGCTTGTCGCATGATATTCCACACAGGTTAAAAAAAGTCCCGCTACTGCTTCGTCTTAATTCATGGGGATACAAGAAAAAAAATACCAAACTCACGCAGATACTTCTCTTTTCGGATAAAATGATCAAACAATCATAATTTCGATGTGAAACTTTTCAGAGTTATTCCCACGCACGCGCAGTCACATATAGTAAAAGAAGGTATTGAAAAATGAGTAACAAGAAGTTCACTCTTTTTTTTTTAACTTCATCCACACGTTATTCCACGTAAAAATGAAGAAAAGATAACAAGTGGTACAATTGAAAGGAAGATGAAAATAATTAAATAATGGGATTCGTCATCAAAGAAAAGATGAAATCCCGGAGATAAACATTAAATGTCGCATTCAGAAAAATTCCGGCAGTCAAGTAATATGGCATAAAGAGATAAGCACAGAGAAATATTCTGTAGAACTAAGGATACGTATGGTATTTCTCTGGGGTCAGGAAACCAACAGAAACTCTTTTTCCTTTTCTTCTCCTATTCCTCTTCCTATTTCTTCTCCTTCTTTTTCTCCTTTAGCCACGGGTGCTGCTTCGTGTATTAATCTACGAGACATGTATAATGGCGAGTAGCGAGAAACTCATTTCATTTCAAAGGAGAAATCGCACAGTGTGCTCGCTATTTACGATGGCGGAATGCGCAAATTTCTTTTTTTCTTACTTTTTGTTTTGTTGTTTTTTTTTTCCACGCGATTTAGAAAGCCCAAACTACCGAGGAGAAAAAGAAGAATAAATAACGGATTCGCACAAAGATTTCTTATACAGGATTGTTACAAAAAATTGAAAGTCCCTGTTGAAATGATTTGGAAACATTTCTTTATTGTCTCTTCTTGAGACAAACGTTTATTTTAAGAAAGAAAGAAATTTGGTACAAGCGTGAATGTAGTTAACACTTAGATGCAAATTAATAAATGTAGATGAAAGGGAAGAGCTAAGAATAATTCTGCGATTCGAAAATATTTAGGAATATTTCTCACGTTTTTGAAAATCGATCGAACGGTTGGCATTGAAATTCCATGTTCGATTTTTTGGAAAGTTATGTGTATCTATAATTTTTCATTTCTTATCAACGAAGTTCACCAAAAATCCGAATCATTTCACGTTTATTAAGAAATTACCTCATATTCTATATTTTTTATTCACATTTTTCGCCGTCCAATTACAAATACATGAATAGGGAGCAAGTGATGTTTTCCCTGGGGTATCGGTCTGATCTTGAATCGTCTCGTCTCGTCTCGTGCCGTGGATGTCTCTGCGAACGAGCAAAACTGCCCACAAGTGACTAAGTAACAACGATACGTGGCTATGCCACGGCGGCAGCTTTGAGCTTCGTTTGTCATGGTTCGTATGATAGATGAAGGAAACTCCGCTTGAGTGGCGTTCAACAACAGGAGCAACAAACGGCGAGTGTAATTCGTATGGAGTAATAAAAATATGCATGCATAAAAAAGGAAAAAACAAATTCCCATGTCATTTATTCGTTCCATGGATCCAACTCCCTAGATGGATGAAAAAATAAATACAAAGGTATGTGTTGAATTGATCATATCCCACAGGAAAAGTGGAGATAGCGGGACAATCACCAGAATTTCAGTTGTTCTTTCTCGGAAGTTTAATACTTGCGATACAATATGATCCCAAACAACGTTGAATTCAATAATATTTTTTACAGACACTTTGTTATCAAATACATCACTGATGGAAGTGATTGTCAGATTCTGACGTAGTGTTTCAAAAAACGGTCAGATTATTACATATGGCATATTATTGTCACGATATGTCAAATCCTGACAAAATCTGATCGGTTTTTAGAACAATATGTCATATTCTGTCGGAATATGTCAGAATCTGACATCTACTCGAATCAAAGATACAGCAAATCATAAATGTAGTTCAAATAACTTTCAAAAAATCAATGTCAAACCTCATTGCAACAAACACAATTGCAAACGTTCCAAAGAGTCATTATTAAAATTAAGTTTTTATCAGTATTTATTAAGCAGTATGTCGCTCTTTGAAAAGCCGATAAATTGCATCTTTAAGAATATTTATATTAATACTGTTGATTCTATTTTATGGTGAGATTTTCAACATATTTCAGGACAGTAATCGCACGAATATTTACTATACATCCTGAACAATTTAGATAAAAGCGATACCGATCCATCGAAAAAAGCAAGGTAGCAGAGTTCCTTAAATTGTCTTGCAATGAATTTCGAAAGATTGACACTCAGTCCTATCATTGATCAACCCCGGAAGCAGGGAAAACATCAAAGAGATTGAATATATTCAGCAATTTCAATACAGTCAAGCCACTTTTAGTAAAATAAAATAGAAAATGATGAGATCATAATAACGTCGTGGAAGTTTCGAATCGTTCATTGAAACGAATTTATAATTAGATATAAAAGATATTCAATCATACACGCGTTCACTTTTCCTGGACAATGTTCAACCAGTATTTGTTATTGAATAGAATTGAGTTTTGAACATAGTCTGTAATTTCAGGTTAAATTTTGTCATATTCCTGGTGTAATTTTAAAGAACGATTCTCATTCTAAGGATATGAAATTGGAGGATTTTTACTGCTCTTCTTCAGCACGAGTCGCTAATAATTATGTATCTTTTGGAGGATTGAATCCCTAAGGTCAAGGTTTGTTTTCTATAATTATATTCATCGTAAGACACGTACGTGTAAAATCGGTAGACAATATGAATACAAAATTCAATTATTCACAGAAACGTTAGAAAGCGCAAATCCGTATTTTATTAGGCACTGTTGTCCCAAAAAGCAATCGAGGAACACTACTTTGATATAACTTATACAACATTACGATTTCACGTCCTACCACCCTCGGGGCATTCCCAATCGAACGAAGCCGTCTTTTTCTTCCCCTTGCTTCTACATCTCCGGGATTTATGAAGCATGCCCAATCAAGGTATAAGCTTTACCTTCCCTCCATCCAACTGTAAAACGAAAAGAAAAAAATTCTGGCTATCATCAAAATAACGTTCAGTAGAATTTCTTAATAACATGCGCCAAGTTTGGGAGAATTTTATATCAATCAAGAAAGGCAACCAACATGAACAAAATCCCTGAGAAGTATATGTTTTCTGGACGCAAAATTTCAACTGAGATGAATCGAAGTATCTCATTTTCGCCTATCAACACAGTGAAAAGAAGAAATTACTTTCGTCCTGAATGTCGCCTCATCTTAAAATGCAGTCAAAATTAGCCCCACTTTAGTTGAAAGTTAGAGCCGAAAACAAATGCCAACATAATGGAAGAAACAATTTCTGTCGAGTTTTCAAGTAAGATGCAGTCACTTTCAGTCGGACTTCTCATAGTGAACCGCTTATCTTCCTCTTACTCGGACTTGAAACATTAATCATTAAATATGAAACAGATATGGTTGTTACCATTGAATCTGACATGAATATCCCAGTAGAAAGAATTTAAAAATCATATTTAATATATAATAATGTATATAATAATCATATATGATCCGATTTATATCAATTTTCATCTGCCTATATGTGGTTCAAGTTCTGAACCTTATGGCTTCTTACGACTCCATGTGAGAGTGCGAAGATTGTATAAAATAAGTGTTGAAAATGAAATCTTAGAGTCATTTGCAGAGTCTCATAATAAAACCTTTGTAAAATTACGTACGTATCCAAATAAATAGACAAATGAAAAATGAATAGTGTCCCAGCGCTGATACACGCAGATGAATATATTTTTAAAAGTCCCATAATTTATTGAGGATCAGCACCAGTCTGGGATGAATGAAATTATTTAGCTGAATATAGCTTCAAAAGTACCATAATTTCCTGTAGAAGTACATCCAACTACGGGAGTTTTAAAGAGTAAATTCAATTCAAAACTCTATCTGTCACACACTGGCATCAGCTGATCCTCAATAAATTATGGGACTTTTCAACACATCTGTTTTCTACGTGTATTCCCTTAAAAGATATATGCATACATCAAAATTCCCCACAACATACAAGAAAACGAGTTTGTCAAACATAAACAAGACACAATGTCTTTTTTAATTCACATCACGACGTTTTTTATCAGAGATTTTAAACAAAGGTATCCCATGCATTTTCAAATATAAATATATTTTTGATAGAGAGCAATATTCTCATCGCATTCCCATTCCCATGCTTTCCAATACTTCATGGAACAACATTTGAATAGTTAGGGTCATACGAAGAGCATACCTTTAACCACATCCTACAGAAAATGACCGGGAATAAGTGTTTCAAAATAAAACATTATTGTCTCAAAATATCCCTAATCAGGGTTCTCAGTCCTTGAATTTTTTCTTTCCCTTATTGGTTCTACTATTCAACAACGCGATTGATCAATTTCATTCCCAGATAGAAAAATGTCTCCATAATGCCATCATAATGGTGACATGCACGCCAAGAAATGTTCGCATCATGGCGCCAAGGTGTTTCCGCATAAGGCATTGTTATTGGTAGCAAAACGAGGTGATGGCACCATAATTGAAACATAATGTTTACATTCTATGCATCATTGCAAGCTGAACGGGGTTCATGATAGTATGTTTACAGCACGTTATGTTACAAAACATTCAGAGCCTGTTTTTCTATCTGGGATTGGAATTCAAGGACCGCTGAGAAATATAAAAGAATGACATATGTCCCATACGTAATTATTAGAATCAATATAACTATTATTGACATTCACATGAGGACATACATGTACAATATGTACATAATAGGGGAAAATGTCCCGTGTCAATGATCTTTGAAGGATATTTCAAGGTCACCACAATATTCCCCCTCTGAAACCATGTAACTTTATATTTAAAACATTTTCCCCTATCTACAATACTTTTCAAGATATTCAGCTGGAGCGATGAAAATGGACCACCCTGTGTAGAATTATATACGAAATTTGTTAGAGATATTCCATCCTCATCTCATTATTAATAAGCCTTAATCGTATTAAGGTGAGTCATCGTGTTTGATACTCGTACATTGATGTCTTATTTTCAAACACTCGTTATAGACGAATTTTTGCAAGGTTACAATAAATAACGTTGAAACTAAAAGAGGAATATTTTTTATTTGACCCGTTTTACAAACTGATCCTCAAAACTCTTCGACCTCTTGAAATTTTTGAAAAATTCGCCGTGAAATCACAAATTGAGATATAATAAATATTGTTTTTTCTTCAAAACCCACCAACTATATAGGAACCATTTTTTGTGGAAATCATTGTATAATCATTAATGCAGTCAAAAATCACGGAAAGAAGAAAAAAGATTGAGAAATGCATTTGACGTAGAATCCAATCAACAACTCCACTTCGACTTGACCTTACGAAAATTTGGGTCGAGAATCCACTCGGAAGATTAATGTTTGCACTGATTAGTCCATGAAACCTCTAACTAACCATCGACCGATGCGTGATCTCTGTCCATAAATTAGATTATTCTTGGAAGGCTTATTTACCATTATGATCCGTCTCATATCCCATTAAGGGAATATTATTGGGGAAAAATAATTGGATTCCATAAATTGATTGGCTCTCAAAAAAACTGTGGAGTGATATTATTTCCTATATCCAGGATAAGTGAAAATAATATATTCATTCATGAAATATGAAAATTTCATCCTTCAACAAACTATAACGCTTGTTGCACGTAGTCATTGTCGTTTATCAGTTCAGTCAGGATATGTAAAGTTTGTTTATGTATGTTAACATGGCGTCTCCCCCACGAGAGCTGAGTTGATTTATAGGCGGAGCATCTGACAGTAGATACCACCCCCGGGAACAAGGTACGAACAGCTGTTCCACTGGATATTGAGAATGCCGTAAAACCGAAGAGACATCTGTACGGTGTTCATTAAAGAAACAGGTAGATCTGTTCTTTCTTGTTCCATCGATAAGAATAACCCCTTTACCGAACATCGGTGATGTCAAAGATTCCTCGACGGTCGGTAAAGAAGGGATGTATCGGTAAGGACTTCAATTTTATCAACAGTCGATAAGAAGAAGGTCATTATGCGTCAATGATAAACGGGTCATTTTCAATGAACACATTTTCTTCTTTAGGTATAAAGGTTGCACCGGATAATACATGTCTTGGGATAACAGGATATGAACGTGAATCGATAAAACATTGAAAAGAATTGGGCGAAAAATGTAAACCCGGTGCATAGAAGCTGCAAAATAATACAAAGTCGTGTTGTTGACTTTTCGTGTAATAATCGGAAAAATTTCATTACATCTAAGTTAAATTGAAAGGATATGAGGTATATGCTTCTTATCCATCAAACCGAAAAAATCTTCCCACTTCTATATAATTGATGTAGAATTACATGAAAATTATATATATTAATTATATACAATTTGGAAAAATTTTCCACTGGGGTAACTTCCTGAGCAGCAACAGAAGTTCAAAGTATATGCGAAATAGAAACGTTCGTAGAATGTACGAATGAGATACGAAGAATATATGATGAACGTTCATAGAATATTCGAATGAGACTGTTTTAAATATACTTAGAACGTACGTAGTACATTCGAAATGTACGATATTCATTCAATCGACGTTCAATTATCGTACCGTCGTATATCCGATTACATACGTTCCAAGAATATGCATAGCACCTATGAAACAGTCTCATTCGAATGTGCATTAAACATATTCCGAATATTCGAAGAACATTCATAATATATTCTGGTGCTACTTGGGATGGGTTCTGGTACTACTTGGGTGCAATGTTACCCCAATTTTTCAAAAATACTTTGATTTTTTCAAAATATTCACGTGTTATTCCTGAATAAGTATGAAGAGGTCCGCATAGGAATATTCAATTGTAAAATTTCGAGTATAAATTTGTACCAAACAGAATTATTCTACTTCGATTTAATTTTACAAACGCTGTCTGAACGCACATAACAATTCATGTCTTGCGATGTCTTTTAGATAAGTTTAAGATGTCCTGCGCAACGCATTTAGATGTCTTTTAGATATCTTTTAGACCAAAGAAGAGTTTTAGACATCTACAAGACATCTAAATGTGTTGCGCAAGACATCTTAAACTCATCGAAAAGACATCGCAAGACATAAATTGCTATGTGGGAATTTTGATGAGTCAGATAGTGCTTTCATTTCGAAATTCTTCCTGAGTTTGATGCAAGCGTAGAAAAAATGAATATTCAAGAAATCTAAGAACTTCGCAAATATGCTTTATGATTATTTTGCATGTAGGAAATGTGCACATGAAACTACTCTAGTTAAATATAGAAGTACGTAACACATAATCAATCAAAACAGTCTCATATGGAAGTTTTAAGCATGTTCGTACGATTTTCCAAATACGTTCTCAATATTTTCAACCTCTCGTGCCGCCCGGGGACCATTTTCCAATATTATTGTCTTAGAAACTTGTTTCTGAATATTAACGGAATTTACCAGGGGTTTTCCAAACGTTTTGAAATATTCAATGATTCCTCAGAGACTCACAATCAGAGAAAATTTTACTCCCTACAACCGTTGAAAAATTGTTACTCATTGCATCCATTAATTTTCCTTAGTCGCAGAAACTATATATTTATAATTGCGTTAATTATATCGAAAACGGTTGTAATAACGAGATCGCAGACAATACAAGATTTTCTGAAACTCAATACATTTATTCATGATGATCATGAGGAAATAGTTAGATATGCCATCAAATAAGTTTTATTGTTGAAAGTATATTGTTTCACTTGTTTCAATCATTTATGAATAGTTATAGTAAATTATACATCAGAAGCGGGAAAATATAATAACTCCGCCGTGCAGAAAAATTGATTATAGTCGAGTTAAATATTTCTGCGCCCTCATCGGAAGATGCATTGAAATAATCATATTCGCAACATTTCCATTGTTACAATACCCCTGGTGAAAATGAGACTTATAAGTTTTGACGATTTCTCATCAAATCTGAATCTGAAGAGAAAATTTGAATATATATCTTATATTTCCCCTTCAAGAGCATTTCGTAGGAGCGAGAGTTACTAGATCTCTCTACACAAAATACTGAAAGATACCTCAATGAAATGAAATAAAACAACCAGCCAGACCTTGTTCCTTACGAATAGAAGGTCTGGCTGGTTGATTTACTCCATTTAATTGAGCCATCTTCCAGTATTTTGGGTAGAGAAATCTAGTAATTCTAGGGTCTACGGGATGCCCTCAAATGTAGATTTGATTAGAACAGAGCCTGTTAGAGGTACAGGCGAAAGAAGCAGTCACCGGGAGCCTTGGTTTCGATAGGGGCCTCACCTGTGGCACAATTCTAAGAATTATATATAAATTATATATGATTTTGAAGTTTTTTGTAATCCTAGGGGCCTCAGATGAAGAATGCGCGAGAGGCCTGGAAGAGTCTTGAAACAGCCCTAAAAAACAAAAGTGGTACGTATGAAAAATGATGTTTTTGAACAAAAGCATTCCGTTCGTTCGTTTTCCAATTCAACAAGATTCAACACAATTTTACGAACTGATACACCCTACAATGTATGAACCGAACTCAATTTGCAACAAAACGATAATACTGGGTAAATTTATTTTTGGAAATATCGAACACAGCATTTCGAGAGCTAGAAACGATTTTATTACAAGAATCCGTAAGTGCTAATAGAAACGTTAGTCAAGACTGGCAGCATCTGTGAAAGAAAGAGCTCAGGAGTGGTAGCAAAGAGAAATGGAGGTGTTATGGAAAGACCACCACCAAGATCTGTATATACAGTAAAAATGGGAATGTATGCGTGTATGCGTGTGTTGACGTCTGAAATGCCGTCCGATCGATCTTCGTCAGACTTGATTTCGCAGCAGTACAATCATCCAACAAATAGAATTGTACGTTACTTCTCTGATCCGATCGTGCCACGTTCCCCGAAAAACTTCACAACTGCCGTTCGTTGTCAACAGCCCCTTCTTTTGATCCTACACCATCTAAATCCTCCGTTCTTTCCATCCCTGTTCGGCCATTTTGTCTCTATGCCCTACAATGTACCTTGGAAATGAAACGAGATTTGTAAAGATGTTATAAGAGTAAAGTATTGATACGTCAATGTAGGGAATCAATTCAATATATATATATATATATTGTATGTTACATTGAAAAAAATAAAATCATAAAAACCACAGAATTGGATACGGAAAAGAGAATTCTTTTGAACACAGAAATATTCATACCCTGAAAAAGAAAATAATACATTCAAGTGTGCACGGTAGTTGAATACATTCAAACACAATTCATTACTAAATCAAGTCCAATACACGAAGAAGAGTGTATACTATTCACTCTAGTCTTCATAGCGATTTTAGGATAGAAATTGAGCGATGACTCGCAATTTGATGATCATTCCTGTTTTAACCCATTGTTTCCATAGTAACGTAAACAGTTTATCGCACTCACTTTCATCCCCCGAGTGAAAATTCAAAACTGAAGGGAGCGGGTATTAAAGCGTGAAAAAATGTTCCAATTCACTCCTACATTACGTCTAGATGACTCTTAGTTTACGCTTCCGTCGCGCTTTCTTCGCGCTTCAACGCTTCATTCTTACCAGGGATCCGAATGGTACTCATTATTATTTCGAAATATCTGTCACCGAATTACTGTTCTGCATTCTAATTGTTACCGTATACTTTTCTACGTGTACTTAGGGGTCTCAACTCTGCGTATTTGAATTGATTGAATCACTAATTGTGTTTTTGCATTCAACCAAACGTCGTGCGCAGTTGAATGCATTATTTATTCTTCTTCAACGTGGGATGAAAATTAATTCAAGAGAGCGCATTTTTGAATGCTGAATCCTTCCTTGAAATTTCTATTGTATTCGATCAGAATTTCCAACTGAGCACCCATTCAAAGGAATAAAACTCAAGTAACGAAAAACGTTCGAATGTATCTATGAAATAAAAATCTTCATAAGATAGCCAAAATTCGAATAAGACTTCTTGAAATATTCTTAGGACGTACATGTTGTACATACAGTGGGTTGCCAAATTATTAGGCCACAGTTGAGATTATTGAGATTACTCCAAAGTTGAATATCTCAGTGAAAAATTATCGTAAGGAAACAAATGAATACGCAATTTCAAGGGCAAAGTCTACTCTTTGAGCATCATTTGACCTCTTTGGTCTATCATGTTTGTCCGACAACCTACATCGCATTAAGTATGAGCATTTTTGCCGATATTTCCTCAGTTTTTCAAACGGAAGGAGCTCGCAGGAAGATTGAAACATGGAAACACGAAAATGAACATTTTGTAGAGAATTTCCTCAGCTCCAAAACGCTTTTTTTATTTTCCTGGTAGGGTCATTTTCAGCGGAGTTATGTCATGTTTTATGACTTGTAATTTGAGACGGTTAAGGGGACAAAAAATTTCCTTGGAGGAAAAAGTTTAGTTTTGCTATGTATTATACGAAAAAAAATACTTCGAGAGGTTTTTGATTGCTTTCAAAAGTATTTTCTGCGTATAATACATCTTAAAACAAATCTTTTCCTTTCATGGAGATTTTTTCCCCCCTCTACCATCTCCAAATTACAAGTCATAAAACATGACATAACTCCGCTAAAAATGACTCCACCAAGAAGATAAAAAAAGCGTTTTGAAGCTGAGGAAATTCTCTACAAAATGTTTATTTTCGTGTTTCCATGTTTTAATCTTCCTGCGAGCTCCTCCTGTTTGAAAAACTGAGGAAATATCGGCAAAAATGCTCATACTCAATGCGATGTAGGTTGTTGGACAAACATGATAGACCAAAGGGGTCAAATGATGCTCAAAGAGTAGACTTTGCCCTTGAAATTGCGTATTCATTTGTTCCCTTACGATAATTTTTCACTGAGATATTCAACTCTGGAGTAATCTCAAAGATCTCAACTGTGGCCTAATGATTTGGCAACCCACTGTAGTACATTCGAGGTGTACGATATCCATTCGATCGACATTCGATTAACGGATGTATGTTCGATCAATATGCATAGCATCTATAAAACGGTTTCATTGAGATGTGCATAGGATATATGCCCCATAACATCGCACGTTCTCATTCTATTTTTGCTCTATAGAGTTCTATTCGCTCTAAATAAAAATTCAATTGAACCATATTTGATTTTTTATTTGATTTTTCACAGCTTTTGGACAACTAGACTTTTATTTACGCCAGCTAAAATTTAGCAAGGACAAATATTAGGTCTGTTATACACGGAGAAAAGAAAACTTTTCAAAAATCACTGCACTTTCCCTCAATTAGCAGAATAAATGAAAATATCACTGATATTATTAGATAGGATGGTGAAAATATAATTCACCAGACATTACTCAGGCCGCAAGGCCAAACTTCCAGATAATCAAGCAAACATTTTTACTACGGTGGCTGATTCGAACAGTGGTTCAAACATTTCCATTAGTTGCAACAAATAAATTTCATTTCTCACAGTTAAGTTTTTGATTCACATTGAATAACCAATTTTGTTCATATTTCGGACAACTAGACTTTTATTTCCGCCAACTGAAATTCAGCTGGGTGCCTTTCTCCTAGTGGGTTTAAGGGTGTACATTTACGTACATCATCCGATGAAATTCTTCATTTTATTATTCTAAATTTGCGCCAACTCAAGAAATCCTGACTCAAGAAGGGAGCAAACAACCTTCGCGTAAACCCCCCTCAAAACAACGATGGTCTGTTGATATCTATGAAAAAAAAAAATGCATTAATTATGACAACATCTGAATTGCAATTTCATAAGGATAAAATTGCGCTCCCAACTGGGTACATTTGATATTTCGGACGAACGGTACAGGAACAAAAAATATTTTAAACTTCGATTTTCTTTGAAATCCATCATTCGAAACCGCTATCGTAAAAACGCAGATCATCGGATAAGGAGAGGCAGCGTGACAAATGGAAATAGTTGATACACTTGGTTTGACAAACAATGGGGAGCCATCTGAAATTTATCACCGTTTTATGATACTGAGATCTTAATGTAGTTGTCATTTTAACTGACGGTAACGTTTTAATTAAGCGAAACACCTATGTCGTTGGAAAATATGATAACGAGGTTGGGTTAGGAGGCGAGAATAAGGATCAATCATTCCTGGTTTCACGCGTGTCGCGTTGATCGTTGCAAGTGATAAAGATCAATCTCTGATTCTTGCAAAAGAGAACTTATGATTTGGAAGATATCACAATAGATTATTCAATTTGATTAATTAAACATCAATTGTATGACACGCCTTTTAATCTTTTTATTCCCAACAAAATGTGGAAATGTCGAGAATGAAATCATGCTTCTCTCGTTACCTATAGCTAACAAATGTAAAAAAAAAAAACATGGATTGGATATCATGGGAGGATGATTATATCAGGAAATTGTGTCACTTCGTAGACACGATCTGTTTTGTAGTGAAAAGGAAAGAAGGCAATCCAACCAGAAAGAAAGAATGAAAGTAAGAGAGAAGGGGAGAGAAAGCAAGAGAGAAAAAGTAAGTAAAGACGTATGTGTAGAAAAGTAAGAGAAAGAAAAGCGAATAGCGGCAGCAACGAGAAGAATGTCAAAGCTAGTTGTTTCTGGATAAAAAGGAGAGGAAAGTTGACACCTTCGTGATGGATGATTGCCGCCCGTTGAAGCTGCCCCTGCTATCGTTGTTGCTATCGATGTTGCTTCTGTCATTGTTGTTACTGGTTGATATTACTCTTCTAATATCTTCTAATAATCTCCCATATAAAACTTATCTAATGAACTATAAGATATTTTATGAAAATACAATCAATCCTCTCAGCATTCTATAAATACATTCTATAAATCAGTGGCGGATCCAGCAACTTGTATATCTATCTCTCTTTCCGTCCATTCAAACGTGCAGGTTAAGGAAGGATGCGAGAAGTGGCGATCCCCCCCCCCCTCCCCCTCGCCCAGGTTGGAAAGTTGCTGGATCCACCACTGCTATAAATATCAACCAATGTGAGCCTGTTAATTTGACATATTAACTTTCCAACTAGGAATTTTATTTACCGATCGAAGTTAACCGTATGTCACTGGAAAATTCAGTGCTCTCAACAAAAATAATGATTGAGATAAAATCGGTAGAATGTCTTAACTATTCTATCTCGTTCCGACCGAGTACAACAGCTCAAAAACATTCATAAGAACTTTTCATTACTATATTCCATAGTGGAATATGCCAACAAATCTGAGGAGGGAAACAAATTTCAAATCAATAAAGGCAAAAATTAGAACGTCAATATAAAAAATGATGCTATGCTGCGAGAAAAATTTGCATCGGTTGAATTAAAAAAATAAAGATAACTGTATCATTTTAGTTGGGATAACCGAAAAATGAGTTATTGTATTCGAAAAGACTGGTTGAGTCAACTATGAAAAGCGGTTGCCATGCTTTCCAATCAATCTGATCAGTTGAAATGATTGAAAATTCTTCCGAGTGGTGAATTAGGTTCAAATGAAATTTTATGATCTGTCAATACACCTAATATACGCTAAGATTTCTCAAGCAGCACGAAAATAATACTACAAACGTTCTCCGAATATTCAAAATTTATTTCATGCACATTTCAATGAGACTATTTTATAGATGCCCCAATAAACACACACACGTTATTTCAACGTTGAAAGAACGTTAGACTGTCAAACGGACGTCAGTCATTGATTTCATAACGTTGATTTTTAGTTGAAATTTGACAGGGAAGTAGATGACCAGGAATTAAGTTTTGATGACGTGTAATTTAAACTAATATTCAAAAGTAACCATCAAACGACGTCCTCAAAAAACGTGTTTTGAACTGGTTTGAATCACGCGTTTGAAATGTGTTTATAACACCTTGCGTTTGAACTTAGAACAAGGAGCAAGATAGTAAATAGTGTGGCATACTTTCCAAATTCTGTCATACTCAGAAATACTATCGTTCTCGATATTGAATGAAAAGTTTCTCAAAATAATTTGTTGGATTCAATTCACGTTTTAGAACCATCATTAGGACACGTCAATACTTGACGTCTTTTAAACGATGTTCAAACCGTTGATATGACGTCATTTTATGGTTGAAAAACACTTGATCTGCCGCGACATTTTTACGTTGAATCAACGCAAGAATATTACTAATTCACAAGGTGTGGTTATTGACTGTTTTTGACGGTTTTAAAACGTGCGTGTGTTTATTGGACTATGTCCATTCATCGAACATACGTAGTTGAATATACGATTGTACGTCAATCGTACATCGTTTGAACGGATGTCGTACATCTGGAATCCCTGGTGGAAAAATTTCATTGAATTTCGTTCACTTTTTACACATTCGATTTTCATTAGAAATTAGAAAAATATAACTGAATTCCGAATACGAAGTGAAACTTGAATAAAAACCTAGTTCATAAGGTTTCAAAAACAAGGACCACTGGATGAATAGTATTTAGAATACCTCCGTAACTCCTATAGTCGAAATTTTCTTTTCCATATTTTTGTTTCATATTAGATGCTTTCCATCGAGCATATTTCCCAAAACTTTTCTCCTTCGAACAGATAATGAAATTACCTTGTACCATAGTTTTAGTTTCTGGCAAAGTTCTGTTTCTTTGCGTTTGAATTTTCAAAATCCAATCAGGGAAATTTCTTGTGATAGCATTTTTCTTCCGGGATCTGTCGTTAACAGGGAATTCAAGAACATACACATGACAGAGAAAATATAGAAGCCGCTTTTCTACATTACTGTTACCGGTGGGAGCGTGCTAATGGCTACTGACATGCAGTTTTGATGGATCGAGCACCACTCTTCCTCCACACTTCCCAACCCCTGCTTCAACTGCGAAATATGCGACTCTCGCGATATACGCTCTAGACTGGTAACAGGAAAAGAGAGATGAGGGTAGAGAAAGAGAGAGAGAGAGAGAGAGAGAGAGAGAGAACGGAATCGGAAAAATAAAAGAGACGCGCCAAGACTGGCAATATAAGGAGCGCGGATTATGGACCACGAAGTACTGAGAAAATTGGAGCACAAGATTTGCTCGAGAAAATAACATAGCGAAAATTCCACTTCGTTAAATTAAAACAGAATGACACGAGATAGCCATTATAATTCATTAGGCTGAAATATTCCATCAGACATTCGTTATCTACAACCGTACTTTTTTTTCAAATTACCCCTTGAAGGATGGATGACTTTCTACTTAACCTGTATCTTTTCTTCTCAACTGCTAAGAGTATTGATACAAATCCCTGAAACTCAATAAACTAATTGAATCCTCAACTGCCATCTGGTAAATTTGATTAAACTTCATCTTGATTAGACATGAAGAAGAAAACGAAATTACGTTAGGGATCCCCGATATTTACTATAAATATAGAGCATCCCTAAATGGCATCAAATGTAACATATTATGTCCATTGGGTTCAATTTCAATTCAATCTTCTCTGGAAAAAGGAAATTAATTATATCTATAACATTGAGAAATATATAAATATATAAGTTAAAAAGATGAGTTAGGAAACAACTTGTTCCTGAGATCTGGATTTTTTCTACGAATGTTTGTCTTTTACGATTGGATAGAAGATTTAAAATTTCAAAAAATTCCAGAATAATTTGAAAAACATAAATTCCCTCGTGTCTTTAGAATTATGAATGATATTCGAAATAATATGAATTTTAAACAAAGCACTTTGAAATATATTTCATCCCACGCAATCATATACTTCTGTATATACCTATAATTGAATTTCACTCAGCGAATCGATATATATGGAAGACTAAATGAGGTTGCGGAGATGGCGGAGTAGACGCGACGGCGACACCCTGGCATCTACTCACACGTTGTCCACGTTGACGTATCTGTCCCCAAGGATACATCCTGATCCCAGCTTCTAAAGAGAAGCAGACGGCTCTCTTGGTAGTGCGTGAACCGGACTCGAAATTCCCATTGACAACCTGTTCCCTCCGCCCACTATCGTGCTGTATATTGCTTCTTTCGTTGTCGCTGTCCAAAACCGAAAATAAAGAAGGCTGAACTTGTACAGTTTGCAGCTTTTTCTTTTTCGTGTTTCCGCCCTCGTACAATGAAAATAAGAGAAAAAAATATTATCCGTTTAATCTGGGCTAATCTGTTATTTGATTGGTTATTTGTCATTTCTAAGTAAACGAAGAGTAATTGCTTGTGCGATGAGGAATTATACACGGAGGAAGAAGAACGGATCATGATTAGAGGTAGGGAGATAATGAAATTTCTAACGAATAGTACTACGAAAGAAAAACGTATGTAATATCGAAAAACAAATACTTGTTTGAATTCCTTCTGAACTTGAAAAAAAAAATTGAAACGGTTGGAGTTGCATGTTTCGAGGAATTAAACGCGTCACTAAGAATACCAATCCTTAGGGACTCGACGAAAGGTCCCACAAAGTGTAGGATCATGTAGGTAGACATTCAACTTTGGATCTCTCTGGGGATATACCGTGTACCTGGAATCTATGGAGAAGTTGTAGAAGTTGTATCAAACCGCAAAACATCTCGAATGATGGTGACATTACGAACATGTGTGTGTGGCTTAAATTATTAAAAAGTTTCCATGACAAAGCATGGTATCTTCTGACCTGGTTTTTTCCATTTTCTTTTCCTCAACCGCGCAAGGAAAAATGGATTTTACAAATCGTGTTTTATTTCAGTCTTTGATATTCATTGATCACGGATCGAGTGATAGTGGAATATATAAAAGAGATAGTGATAATCCCTGAGCCCATAGTAAAATATGGACAGACCAAACTGCGCAATCAAAATACCTAAACGACTCGATCGAAATTACAATAAACTTAGTTGAATTAACGATACGTTCAATCAGAATTACTACGCGATTAAATATCAAACTAAATTATGATCAGCAATGAAATCTTCTGAAAGTTATTCGAAATTCTATTATCTGAATGTTAAGGGATATAAATACCCAGATTACATTTTAGATAGATTTTCCCTGACAGTTTTGAATGTAGTTTCTGAATCGTGAATTGAACGATAAAACGTATCGTCCTGAAGGGAACGATCTTTCAAAATAAATGCGTATTTTTTCCCATCCCATCCCCCGTTTACGATGAAATTCCATACAGCCTTTGATGAATCCTATAGAATACGATACGTTTCATCGTTCAATTAGAAGAAAAAGTTCACTGTTTCCCATGGGAAATTTTCAACAAGGCAAACTCAAGGAATGTGCTTCAAGAGAAACGATTTAGTTCCAGTTACCAGCATTTGGTAAGAGTTGCGAAATCCCATAGTCGAATGCGGTAAAGTAAATAGTTATTATTACCGACATACAAATTCACAGCAACTGAAAACTTTGAATATACTCACCAAATATACTCATCCTGCGAATAGTAACAAAATCTTAGTAATAATAAACCAAACTCATTCTTGGGCGAACGAAATCAATTTGGTAACTATCGCTAGGTTTTTTTCCGGTGTAAAAATAAGGGAAAAAGATAGAGTTGGCCAAACAAACGGTATACCCTTAATCAGCAACCCAAGAGTCAAGAAAACCCGTCTACAGATGCTAATCTGTAATGTTAATTAATCCTTCTCGGAGACGCATGAGAAAGTGTGCATGCCACCGAAAAGATAATGATCCGGTTTTCGACCTGTCAGTTCATGATTTTCGACAGTCATCGTCGCAATCGCGTTCTCTTCTTGATGAGAACCTGAATCTTAGCTTCGTTGTTCTATAGTCAGTCCCTCCTTTTCGTTCTTCCTTCGTCTTCTCTCTTCTTTATTTTTACATAAGATAAGCACACGTTTCTCCCGATATCTAAAATTCATCCCACGCCTCTGAGTACAACATTGGAGTGCACAATATCTTTGAGACTATTTCATTTTCGAGTCTCAATATAGATAAACATTATTCCCAATGGGATACAAGAATTCTCCAGGTCTTGTGCTACCTAAATAGCACCAGAATATACTATTAGCGTTCTTTGAATATGTTCTATGTACATTCTAATGAGACCGTTTCATAGGTGCTATGCGTATTCATCGAACGTACGTAATCGAATAAACGTCGATTGAATGAATATCGTACATTTCGAATGCACTACGTACGTTCTAAGTATATTTAAAACAGTCTCACTCGAAAATTCTATGAACTTCTGCGGCTGCTTGGATATATTTATTCATCGTTATTGTCTAGTTTGAAATATCAAGAAAGGTTCAGTTGTATATCAGTTATCACATACTTAAATCATTGTATTCAATTTCCAAATGATCAGCTTGGTTTCATATCTCCTTCTCAATATAAAAAAATATATCACGGATGACTAAGAGCGTCTGGACGAGAGAGTGAGCCGATATATCCGAACGACGAGGTTTCAATTACGATTCGGTTTGGTAAGGAAAGATGTATGTCGCGTTAAAAACAATGAAATTACGTTGGTTTGATTCTTAAACGGATTTCAATGAGGACATTTTCGTTCGAAGTCATCGAAGTGTGTCCGTACAAGTTGTTCTATTCTTCCTCCGTCCAAACTGGTTACATACATTCATCTTTGATAGATCTCGAAGGATGCTTACACGGCTGAGTTCAATGCATGACACGCTACAATGTTACGCGAGGTGAGAAATGATTTGCTCTTTGAAAGTAGGAACAACAACAGGATTACGCATACAGCTTGTAATGTACGAGCTATATTATTTGATGAGACAGACCGATGATACATCGTACGATGATTTCGTTGATAGAGTCGAATGAAGACCTACATTGGTATAGAAATGTCAGTATATCGAATGATGATCATTTGACCGGACTACGTTGTTTCAACTGTTATGCCTTATAGGGAAATGGATTTGAATAAACCGTTTCCGGAATGACAAGCAATTCTTTTTTTTTTTACTCCACTTTGAGAAAAATATGTGGATCAATCGATCTGTGTCGAATCGATGGAATTGAAAAATACGTTTTTCGATGTGACTGAACGTAATAAAAAACGCACAAGAGAATAAATACATTACTTTATCTCTTTCGATGTTCCAGTCAATGTATCGATAAGAGTTGTGTTGAAACTAGATAATCTGGTATCAAGAATTTTCAGACGGTTATTGAATTCAATAAAAATTCGATATTTGAAATTTTTTGTTTCAGAACAGAACAATTTTTATTTCAAATGGTATCCGAAAATGAAACGCTATTCGATCGTTAGAAAAATTTCTTATAAAAGCTATTTCATGAGATCATAAGAAAATATGAATCGAACGTGCAATCCTCGACAAACTTAGGAGAGGGACAGAGAAGAAGAGAAAAATGAGTGTTGGCTATTTAAAGAAAAACAAAAATGAAAAATGAAGAAAAAAAGATACAGAAGGATAGAAAGATATCATGTATGGGGAAGAAAGGAAGGAAGACACAGGATGACACGGTCAGTAAAAATGACAGGTACATGGCCCCAAAGAGTCGAAGACGTGGGATCGATATATCGAGACCACATCTGACAAAACCCTAGTCGGTCAAGTCCGTTGTCTCAGTCTCCAAGTTTCGTGTCTGCCTGCCAATATACCTACCTGTCAACACACGCTGCATTCAATTAACTCCAAGATCAGCGCCACACCTGTGTAATGATGCGGAAATCTAACCTAACCCACCATTGCCTCTTCCTCTTTCCTCTTCCTTCTTCTGGCTCAACCATGGATGTTTCCTCTCTTAGCAAATATCGTATCTTTCTTATTACTGACGTTTCTTTTTATGTTCATTCTTTTTCTAATTTGTCAATATGTTGTTCAACGCGGACAAAAAAATGAAATAGAGTTAATAAATAATGATAGAAAAAATCAACATTATTTGAAATAGTTTTTCAACTAGTATGAATGAAATTCGGTGAAAAATTATGACGTACAGTGCCCTTTTCGTATTGGTCACCAGATCGGACAGAGTTCTAAAGAACAGAATCGGAATTTCAAGAATTCAATATAAATTCTTTCTGAACTTTTCTTTCTGTACAGAAAGCAATATTTGAATAATTCAAATCCATAATCGCTTGCTACGCGGATGAAAAAAAAAGTTTAAATAAAATATTGAACAACATTTATCAAATCTTTCAAATCAAATTTAAAACTTGTTCAAATGTGAAATGTTTCGAGCTTGATACAGAGGAAATTATTTCATAAAATTATCTTGGAATTAAAAGTTTCCCACAGTGTCCATACGATTTTGCCCTGCTAAAATTGTTGTCAGGCTTTGAACGGATAATCCAGGCAAAAACTGACAAATTTTCTACCCGATTCGGTCCGGAATCACTAAAATTCTCGTCAGTTTTTTGAATGGATATCACAGTCTGTGAATTTCAAACAGAACCGTCCCAAAAAGTTTGTTTTCGCCTGGATTACCTGGGGAAAAAACCGTTCAAAGGCTAACAACAACTTTCAGTTCGATTCCGCCTGGCATTTTTAGCAGGGTGTATATGAATATTCAATATTGAAAATCAAATTCATAAAATACACTTAGTATACATACATACTGTATGAAAACATTTTTGAGTTCACCATTACTTTTTGGATGAAAAATATACAATATATACATAATTTTGAATTTTGAAAAATATTTCAGCCGTTTTAAACTGATTTGTAGAGAAACTCCGAGCAATGACAAATTTTCAAAAATTACCGACATTGAAACCTTTCTTTGAACTTGAAAGAATTTTTAGTTTTCTTGAATACGAATGAATTATAGGGATTCCTGGGGCGATATGAATTTTGTTTCCAAGTGTTCATATCCACAAATTTATGAATTATTTAAAAACACGCATGATCGTGCTCCAAGAGTTACATTATTTCGGTATTTGCTTTCTTTTTCCGGTAAGAAAACGTTTCGAAAACAACAAAAAAACCTCCTTCGAATCAATAATAATTAGATTCGATGCGCATTACAAAGACGAGGGGAAAGACAAAACCACGACTACCGATGGATTAACCGAGATCACCTACCAAAGATACAGATAAAATGTTATCGGTCGACGAATATTCTAACCTCGTAAGGTATTAACAGGACTGAAATCATCAGGCATACAGTATATCGAATAAAATCATTGTTCTCAAACCTACTGCGTATTTAACTTCACCGTATGAGAACGATGAAACGATAAGAGTAAGTAATGTCAGAATTATGACTCATGGAAAAGATTCTTGAAAATCGTCACATGACGCTTTATTTCGGTATAACGTTATCGCCAATTCCAACATTTTATCTTTGATAATCTTCTCATCTTCGACGATAAAATAAGTTTCAGTCCAAGTCAATCTCATTTCGAAGTAGGGCAAATACGCAATGTCAATATCGATAAAATCATTTCTATATTTTCATCAAATTGGGTGAGTATAATTCCAGAATTTCAAAGGAAATTAATCGAGGGTATACGTGAGGTATGTTTATAGAGCTGACACCAAAACCGAGTGGTGGTACCAGCCACCCTTTTGATTCAACACGTCTATTCATTAACACCTCATATCCCGTTGCGACGTGCCAGTAACGAGCCTGTCATAATTGCCATGCTAACTTTATTAACTGTTGTAATAACTACAGATGTGTAAATATGCATACTCGAATACATATACTTTCGACCATGATATCCCCAACATAGAGTGGGGTCGATGTAAAACCTCCTGATTCACGTGCAAACGTGGAACAGTCCATGTGGAAAAATGTTCAAAACTGTATACAACTTATGAATATGTTTCTTAAATGGAATGTTATTCAATGGAAGAAGCTTGAAGTGTTGGAACCTGCTAAAAAATACACGCTAAGGTTGATTTAGCGTCTAATAATAATAATCACTAGAGAAGATAAAAAGAATTCCCAAGTAATTGAAAAAAATATAAAATATTAGTACAGCATTGAAGTATCAGTAACTGAAAATAAATGAACTTGAACGCATTCAGCTGAGGTGATTTCATTTGTTTCTTTGGGATGATCACCCGAATGTGAAAATGTCGTTAATTATATATATATTTCATATATAATTGAATATAGTTTATACACAATTCACATATGATTCTATATAAGGTATACATAATTGTAAAAACTTTTCGTACTCATAATTGAGTGGATGTCCCGGTACCCTTGCACCTCTGCTAATAATACATAAACACAACTCTTTGGCACAATGAGTGGCAAGGGTTATTATAAGGGTCAGTTCTTACCAAAAAGTTAGTTCTAAAAGAAAACGATCAGTTCCAAAGCGTAAGAACGGTTAGTTCTTGAAATTTACCCAATTTTTAGTGAAATATTTTCCTCTTTCTTTTTCTTATTTTAAATCGAGTAACCAATATTGCCCTGCCGCAGAGTGAGCCTTTCGCCTCATATCAAGGGGTATATTGAGTTCAGTAATGATATTCATCCCGCAAAATTAAGTCTTCATGCCAAAAGTAAAATTGAGGAAGTATCAAATAATTCGAGAAATAATTGAGTACAATTGTCATACAAATGTCCTCCAGTTGTCCAGAGTTTCTACCATTTCCCCTGGTAGAAATATTCTACTAAATCCCATTACGAATGGTGACATTCCTGATTGAATACCATTGAATTTCATTGAAACCCATTCACTTTCCCATTCGTCAATGAGATTTTATAGAATATTTGTAAAGGGGTCGGTTAGTTCTCGAATTTCCTTAGAATATGCCCTGATGAGTGGGATTCATTGTACTTCCCATCGACTAGGAATTCTTCTCAACTGCCGTATGCTCGAAATAAATATATTTGAATAATTTTCAATAAAATACTTTCGATATTCTTCCTCGATTATTAGTTTGTTGATATTTCTGACGAGAAATTAGGAATCCAATCCAATATTCTTGGTAATGTTATAGTCAAAGTTTATAATGTTTTTGAATCATTTTTATCCCATTTATCGAGATTTTGAGGGACAAAACATTCATCCAATGGTATGAATAAAAAATTTTTCTAGATCAATGAAATTTTATTCTCATGAATGAAGTGGTTTATCCCTGATGGAATACTTCGTGCGTTCAAAAACGAATATTTTATAGATACTGTTTTTCACAATAACAATCTCCCCTCAGGGGAGAATTTTTGTGGATAGAATTATGAATTTCAAATAAACACCACCTAAAGTGAAATGTCTAAAATCACAACTCGCGTGTAAAGCAACTAAGCCCAGATTTGAATACGTATTTAACGCAAATTTAGTTCACATGCTTTTCTCCCTTGAACCTCCTCGAATGATAAATGATGAAAATGAGGTCATCTAAAACAATTAGAACACTCGAATTTTGTTCAAACGATAAACCAAGTATCCACCCTTTCTGCATACTAAGGGCCCATTAGGCTTATTCAATATTATTCTGATACGATCGACGTATGTGATGTAGCAAGTGGTGAGTCAAGTTGAATGAAATTGCAGATATCTAAAATTGCAAAGTCATTGTCCAGTGGTGAACAGTAGTAACGATTGAGGTGAGCACTGTTAGATATCCCCGTCAATTGGGTATTTTACTTCTTCCAATGAATTCATAATATTCATTTGACAAATTGTTTTAACCTGTGACTTATTCGAAATTATTCCTATACACATTGAAATCAATGAAATTCAATCGTGAAAGAAGCTTAATCCGGTTTTGGAGGATCAGTTACTAAAATCCGAAACGAAGTGAAAACTTTACACTTTTGAGACTTCCCATATAGAAATTTACAATTGGCGCTAGCATGGTGCAACGTAGATAAAGTATGGCCGAGGCTTGGCAACCAAGCATGGCGCAAACCTGGAATGATAACATCATTTTATGATTTACCTACGTGTTTTTCCAATGAAGTCCCATCATCGATGAAACAATGGCAATAAGATATACCATCATTGGCAAACAATTGGGAATTTTGTTTGTCAATGCTGCGCCAATGATCAAAGTAAAAAATATTTAACCCAGAAATGTATAAAAAGTATGCGCATTTCGCAATTTCTGACATATGTTATTTGCAGTCTTATTGTTTCCCCTTCATTTGTTTGTGAACAACTCGGCGTCTTTTGTCGGTAAATTTTGCTACGAGAAGTAGACACAATGTAGCTCAGCGGTAGGAGCCCTCTAGTGTGACTCGTAGTAAAGAGTCTTCGTATACGCGTTTCCCCACTCACGAGAAACACTTGATTAGTAACGTAGCAAAAATATTATACACGTTGCCAATATTGAGCCATGCTATTACCAATGATCGGCGCTACATTGAAAGCTAATTTCCTACCGAAACTAGGCCAAAGTTTGGGGCAATATTGGACCACATCTTAAATGATCCTCGTGTTGAATAGAATCTATCGTTTAGTCGATGTTGGGCCAAGGATGAGCCAAGCAAAAGCCAAGCTTGGCGCAATTGTGTCATAATAATAGTCTGGCAAACGAAATCCGTCGAACAAAGACATCGGTACAACATTTTATTTATTGTTAATCCACATTGAAGATTCATAGATTGCCAAGCCTTGTCTGTCAACATTACGCTAAGCTATATTTTATTGTCAACATTGGCGAAGCCCAAAAATTTTTGTATGGGTTGAGGGAATACTAGATCCGTACAAAACCTTTCTTTCTATCTCATAATTGTGTTTGTTTCCAACCAATGATACGTGTCGCCAAGGCTGGTATTTTCTCTATTATCGATATTCCAGTTTTCTCCGATGCATAAAGAATTTGAAAAGAATATTTTGATGAGGCACAAAATATAGAACGTTCTGAAAATATCGTATCACAATTTGGCTTTCATGGAATCATCAAAGATCACTTACATGGCATACACAAAATCTAATCCTGACGAAAGTTATGAAATATTCATAACAACCTGACTGATAATCAGTATGAACCCTGGTTCCCAAATCACAGCATCAGAAAATTTGATTACCGATTATGAAGAATATTCAACGGCAATAATTATGAATTATTTTGCACTGAGGATTAATAATTCTTCGATTTTTTCATACACCTGTTCATAGAAGAATATAGTAAAAAATAATTAAATAAATCATCGTTCACGTTTTTGAATTAATTTCTAACCGATTGTTTATTTGTTACCAATATCGTCAATGTTCAGAAGAATACTTTTCAATATTTAATACGATATGGTTGTCAAAGAAAAAGAAGAAGAAGGGAAGGAGAAGGGAAGGTCGTGAGCGACATATGAGAGGAAGTGCGTGCAACCCCAGTGATATCTTCGTGTATTTGTAAATGTATTCGATTACGTTCACATTCATGCTCGCGCGGGCAAAAGCAGCGAGAGGCCGCAGTTAGAGCAGCAATCGAGCAACTCTCATACAAAATGATTGATGACTCCATTGTGCCAAAGGGGGTTTCCCATGTCGTCGTCCCTGGTACGAATCTTGCTCAGTAGCATACAAAAAGCTACTCCTCGCCATTTCCAAAATAGGTGGAATTATGGAAAAAATTTCTTTCCCCGAAGATCGATCGCATCCCAACACTCGAGTGACGAGATTTACCCCGTATTGAATCTTCTGGTGATCCAGATCTACTCATTCTCATTGCAAACTGGGATACCCTACGAAATATTTTTCTCCAAAAGAATCAACGGTGACCGTATCATTGATTATTATACAGGAATATCTCATTTCTCTTTCAATCATATACAATAATTCCCTGGAAAATGATTCACAATTTTTCAACTATTCAATCGCTATAAACATTTCAGGAGAATAACAAGAGTTCTATCGAAAAAATGCTGAAAACTTAATAATGAACTTGAAACGTGAAGCGTACGATATGTGTGATAAATATTGCAATTTTATAAACACTAAACACGAAAGAGATCTCGAAATCCTTGACTCAATTTGCGTATACTTACGACGCAGTTTCCCGTTTCCATTCTTCTTATCCAACCACAAATGAAACTACCTGTATACAAATTCTATACGAGTATTTGACTTTTGTGCCAGAATCTTGTGTGCGTTGTTTGATAAAACATTCTACACAACAATAATTGTGCTTGATCCTTCTAACGTCACGTCTTAAGCATCTATTCGGTACAGTATATTGGACATCTTGTCACTCAAACGACGAGTCACAACAATTCAGCGGGAGACTACTGGAAATGACTGACAGCTGTCTGTTGTCCAAAGACCTTGAGGTCTGTCTTCATAAAGGCAAGAGATAGCGAGCAACTTCCACGGGTTGGTTGAAAAGACGTAGTGGAGGGTCCGAACGTGCAACGAGACAACGTGAAATAATGGTGAGAAAAGTCAAATTCGATGGGCGGAATTTTAACAACGGAAGGTGTATTCCACGAGGAATTCTCACTTCAATACAGAGTTTCATTCACAAATATTTCTCCACCTACGAGACCAGAGCAAACATTTGCTCAGATCTGAAAAATGAATTTTCGTATGAAAACTATGACTTTAGGTCTTCCCTATAGTTTGTTTATTATTTTTTTTTCGACTTCTTATAATACAAAAAAATTGAATAAAAAATTCTTCGATGTGAGAAAAATTTGTGGGGATAGGAATTCTAAAAAAAATTTATAAAATTTAAACGCTTTGGGCTGATGAGATTCAAGATATTCTTGTATGTCGGTAAGCGATGGAATATTGTGTCTAAAAGATAAAAGAAGACTACAGGAATATCTCGACATGACAATGCAGGTGCCTCATCCCACGTCAAAACTCAGCATGGTGCCGAATAAGATAGGTTTACTCAAGGATTTGATCGCGACTGGTCGTTCGATAATTGTTTAAAGGGATTTAAATTCGAACTGAGTTTACGTCTACAAATGAGACGAAGAAGAAAGGAACGGGATACACTTATCCCATTATTAAAATTTAGTAAACTCCAAATTTACTCCTCTTATCCTACAAATTCCATTAAAATCTCACCGGGAGAGATCATTTGGTTGAAGAATTATACGGTCCATTTGATTCCAATAGAAATCGTTTTTGACTCATAATTCGACATCTTCTTGGTAATTAGTTTGACTCATTTCTCTTTTGATATCGTCCAAACTGCTGTTTTATTTTTATTTTTTGGGAATTATTCGAAGCGATAAAAACTTAAAAATTGTAAATATATTGAATTTATGAATATATTCGCACCAAAAAGAAAATCATTTATGACAAATTATCTTGAATTGTACACAGAAAAAAACATCTTGAATCCTCAAGAGAACGCGAAGGTTCGAGAAATGTTTAGTGGAGGTGCATTAAGGGAATACCAGCGATCTCCGCTGATGCAACTTGTCATACAAGCGTACCGACTGAGTAAACACTTCTTGGGAAGAATACTCTGAACTGAATTTATGAAGAAGTATGAAATTTTCAGGCATCGATCTTCAATCCTTCATCTAGCGCGGTACATCGCTCGAATTTGGAATTTCGAAAACACATTTTTTTCCCAGTCGGTAGCACAAACTTCTTTTTTCGAAATTCAAAATCCGGGTGATGTACAGCAGTAGATGAAGGATTGAAGATCGATGCCTGAAAATTTCATACTTCTTCATGAATTCAGTTCAGAGTATTCTTGTCGAGAAAATGTTTACTCAGTCGATACGCTTGTATCCCCTTAAACGTAACATTGACGTGAATTTGCGGACTATTAACCGATACACCGAGGAAAGTGTTGTATTGTTCCGACAAAATTATTTTGCTACTTATTTTTTTACAAGAATCTTTTATTAAAGTAACAAAAGCTTTTGATTGTTCATATATCAACAAAACTTGTTTGTTGTATTTTTGCTCTAAAAGATTCATGTTCCGTAGGATATATATAATATAACGAAAACAACATTATCGTTCCCCAAGTGAACTTGCTTCGAATTGAGGAAATATTATATATTCGAGGCAAATTTATTCGGAAAGAGAGAAAAAATGTTCTTGTTATTTTAATTGAATAAACTTATCTATGCCCTGAACATGAATATTTTTGTTACTCCGTTACACGCGACACTTACTCCAAACGTATCAGTGTCAACAAGAAAACTGAACGGATATCATTTGTGCAGGGATCACAACAGTAAAGAAAGACAGAAATGATCAATTTGTCAGAGTTAATGATTGAGGCGTTAACACCAACCAGTTCGGTGAACTGTCCAATTAATCGGTAGGAGAGGTTAATATCATCGTGACGTTACACATTTCTTAATCCTTATTTAATGAGATGATAAACGATCATTACAGATACACGAAGAAGTGATTTCTCTTTGTCAAAACTGCATGATTCTACATCGAGGACCGATTGAGAATTAATAAGAAAAAAATCGTTTCTCTCCTTTTATGAGGGAAAAAAACATCCCGTTAAAGATAAGATCAATTCAACTCGAAATAAAAAATAACACTTATCGATTAAGGTATCATTTTCAAATCACGCAATTATCCCTCATCAGAACTTGTTTGTCTTTCTTTTCCAACTTGATTTCGTGACAATGAAATGTAGAAGTTTTGAATCAAAAATTGTATTTTGTTTCATGTTCGCATAAGAAGTGAACGACGAAGACTATTGAATTTTATAAGACTTCTAGATTCTCTTTTAGAGCTTATGTATCGCGATCTTTACGGAGCCAAAATTTTAGATTCTGAAAAAACAATTTTCTCAGTTTCCGCGATCATGTCGCTTTTCTCCGAGCAGGGTTCCCAACAAAATTTTAGTACGCAGCGACAATTGGTCAATTCTATTTGATTAACCACTCATATCTTCAAGCCTATGAGAATTGACCAATCGATGAAGGGTACTTTAATTTGGTTGGGATCTCTGATTCCAACTTATGAACAGATTAATTTGACCATTCAAGTGTCAAAAAAGAAACATTAGACGTGTCTTATTATCACAATTGAAGACTTATATGTTTCAGAATTTTTGTATTCGATTACAAAATCATTTCAATTAACACTCCAACGACATTTCCACCCGCAATTATTTTCAAACAATTATACAAAGAAAGATACCACTCAAAATAACTGGGCCAAACGTGATTCAAACTTCATGATTTTTTGTAAGGAAACATATAGATATTATATCAACGATTGTCAAAAAAGTACCTCACGTTGAGGAAAAATCGGATCTGAATTTGAATCCAGCTTCGCGTTTCTAATTACAGGGCTCATCCCGGGAAAAAAAGTTTAGATCTATTTAGATCTTGACAGATCTGGTAGATTTCGTTAGATCTCAATTGAAAATCCTATTTAATCTTGATGAGCAATTGATTTTTCGATTACAAGCTAAAATTGCAGTTTTTCGGACCTCAATAGATCTGGTCATATCTAAACTTTCGTCCCCCGGGATATCATTACCATCAAAATTTTTTTCCAAATTTTCTAACTCAATAATAATACATTCAACTCGAATTTTCTCTGAGGAAGAGCCGAGAACAAGATCTTATTATTGTACCCTCAATGTTATCGCAAATCATACAGAAAAAAAATACTCGAAGTGACTTTTAACCAGAGGGCGAAGGGTAGTTGAAGTTTTCAATTGACCTGAACGTTGAGTTTTTTATCGTGACCGTATCTGGCCCAGAAGAGAGCTAGCTGGAAAGATGTCGGTTACCACGTACAAGACACGTTTGACGGGCCTATAGCGTGTCTCGTGCCCCATGTGGGCCTCAGTGACAGGATGACACATTCCCTCGTGAAAGTTTAGGAGCTCAGAGAATCGTGAACTTAGATCAAGGGCGCCACTTGTGGCCACCCGCGACAATAATACTCGATCAGTGGTCCGGTGAGAATCTTTTCATCTCGATCGAATATTTAGTTGCTTTCGATCGCCGGAATGTTTTGTTGTTTTCATACGTACAAACATGGATATATCTCATATATTTGGCAATACGCCAGGGATTTAACGAAACACGCATGTGTTACATATTCGAATTGAGAACCTCTAAAGCAACAATATTAATTCATATATTTCATTCGACAAAATTTCTGACGGTATTTCAAACACTCGTTTTATTGTCCAAAAATCGCAATGTAAAACATGCGGTTGAACAAAAAATCATGAGTCTGAGATAATGAATTCTTGTAAAGTGTCCTTGTTCGAATCAAATAGTGTAGATAAAAAATACACAGTAAAAAGTAAAACTTACTTTCAACCTGAATATCAGCTTACACAGTGGAAAATTTTGTGTATATTCTAGAAGGTCCACTCGCAATTTACACTGAAAATCTGTAAATTTCAGAATTTGATATGTCAGACGCTTTTAGAGATAGATGAATTTAGAAAGATTGTGCGTAGAACTTTTCAGAAATATTCAGAGGGATTTAGAAAGATTCAGAGTAATTCAGAGAGATTCAGAGGAATTCAGAGAGGAATTGATTCAGTAAAATTTTTGGTTCAGGATTTCGAAGTATTCGGAGAATATCAGAGACTCGCAGAGACAGGTGAATTAGGGAAAATATGTGCGTAGAGCTTTTCAGGAATATTCAGAAGAATTTGGAAAGGTTCAGCGTAATTCAGAGAAATTCAGAGAGAAATTAATTCAGCTAAATTTTTGGTTCAGGATTTCAGAGGTATTCAGGGAGTGTCAGAGACTCACAGAGACAGGTAAATTAGGAAAAATTGTGCGTGGGATTTTTCAGAAAAATTCAGAAGAATTTAGAAAGATTCAGAGTAATCCAGATAGATTCAGAGTAATCCAGATGGATTCAGAGAAATTCAGAGAAATTCAGAGGAATTCAGAGGAAGCTTTGAACTCTGAATACATGAGATTCCGGGAGATTCAGAGAAATTTAGAAATATTCAGGTAAATTCAGGGGAAGCTTTGAAATTCAAATATATGAAATTCTGAGGGATTCAGTGATATGCGGAGAGATTCAGGAAAAGTTGAAGAATTCAGAACGTATCACTATCGGAAAAGTCTGTAACTTCCTCTGAATTACTCTGGAATTACTCTGAATCTCTCTGAAATTTGTCCCAAAATATAGAGAGATTCAGAGAAATTCAGAGGGATTTTAGAGAGATTCAGAGAGATTTTTTTTACCAGGGAGGACATTGATATTCAGACGATAGATCGGGCAAAGCTTAAGGGTAATAGATTCAAGTGTAAGCGATGTGCCGATCCCATATATGCCAGCCGAAATAGAACAAATCCCAAACGTATGATCCCAATGATTGGTAAACATAATTTACTAGTCATTGCAACTTGGGCGTGACTCCTTCCAACTTCAGTAACATAAAAGATTATTTTATTGGCCGTACATAGAGCATAGATTGACCGATCATGTCTCTCTGACTGATTGGTTTTCACTTGAGTAGCTACAGTCTTTCATCATAAAGCTCATTAATTACACGTTGTAACCCTCATAATACAAGGCGTTACGCGAACTAAAAAAGAGTTAGCGGAGCTATCGATCATAGTTAAGTTTTTTTCCTACATTCTAAATTTGAAATAATCCCAGATGACACAAGAGTTCTAAAAGAGTTCATAATGAATACAATGCATTCGTATGGAACTCTCACAGCAATCTTGTGCTATCTGGGAAGAAGAATTCTTCTCGAACGAAAAGACAGATTCCTTCGTGGCTGACTAAAAACTCAATTCTCACTCCCACAAAAATCGAATTCTCATCCTTTCAGATTTATATAATGTCCACGGAGAAAAGAGATTTTCAAAAAATAGTAAAATTGGTTGGCAGAGATATAACATAGCGAATTATATATTACGTCGCATTCTGATTTGTGGGGCATAAGATTTAAATTCAGGAATGAAGATCACAGAAATTACTAATCTTCATAGTGATTGACAAGAAAACTACGTGACTTACTGAAAACATATTAAAAACATTTATTGCTAGGATGGACTTTTCTACGCATAACTATTATGTAAAAAAATATATGCTGTACGTATAACTTACACATAATTCATTTCTATCTTTCATGTTGCTTTTATTTTTTCACATCGAAAAAATTTATGTAAGAATTCCAAGTAGATGCTAAAATAAAAACAAAATAATTTAAAATGAATATTGTCATAAAATCTATTCTAATATCAACTAGTCCAAGTCTTCTCCAATGAGCTTTGGTACACGTCTCGTCTCCATTATAACTTCGAGATTGTAACGTGATGGGATCTGAACATGTTTCCTGTCTTCATCGAGTGTCTATATTTTGATGATATGTTGTTTTTATCGTGATAATGATCGTTACCAGTGCAGGTTTTCATTCCTGACATCGTTTGAAAGAAAAAGAGATAATTCTGTTGAGTGTCAAGTATTTTTATTGTCAGAGAAGATTTCTTTCACGTATCAAACAAGCCATTTTGAATCGTATTATCTGATTGCACTGTCATCACGATTAGTACTGTTGTCGAAAAATCATCTTTTTCATATAATTTTAAGTTATTCGAAACTTATCATTTGGAAGCACTTTTTCACTTCCATTGTGAACAAATAAATTCTTTGTTCCTCAATCGAAATATTTTTTTATTTCCACACAGCACGCTGGTCCCGGTGTGATTATGAAAAATTCTTCATGGATTCAAAGTGAAATTGTTCAAGAGTCGCCAATATGACAGTTAAAAATGAGTTTTTTCCGAATCCCTGGTATTCTAAAGGAATTCTCAAACGATTAATAGTTCAATATGAATTCTTTTGGAATTTGTGCTGTGTAGGTTCAAATATACACCCAATAAATATTTTCGTGGAGGTCTTCTGGAACACTGTAGAAAATATACTAAAGATGTCTGAAATTGTTTCATACGCAGAGAGAAGTGTATAATGAAAATAGGGAAAGCAACAATCATACAGATTGTACCCTCACCACATGTAAAGTATAATGCATTTTATTGTACGTATAATAAGTTCAATTAGATATACAAGATCTTTTATAATATATTATAGCTATCCTTGTTTGTATTATACATTTAATAAAAATTTATTTCAGGGTGAGACATTTTTCACATCTCTTTGGGGATCTTTTAAAGTGACCCAAAAAAAGTTCCAAAAATGTTTATTGGGTTTGCTTCGAAAATTTAGAAACTTTCATGACTGATTTCAAGGATAGGTATATGGAAAGTAAATCGCAATCTTAGGATTATAGCTTGAGTACCATACTTCAAATAGTAGGCGCTTGACGATATTTTCAACCCGATGTTGTCAATATGTTATCAAGTTTGTTCTTATTACTCCTATTTTTCTGGTCCATGAAGAAACCCTGAAGTATCCCTACACACAGTAAAAAGTAAATCTTAATTCAATGATCGACTGATTTTCAGATGAGGCTCAAAATCAGCAATGTTACGATTTCAGCCGTAATATGGGATGAAAAACAGTTATGGCCGTATTAAATTCAATTAAACCGGATAATATGCTGATTATCAGCAATGCATATCTTATAGGCAGCCATGTAGAGTTTGATGGATAATTCAGTAAAAAATATCTGAAAATAAGATTAGAATTCTTTCATTTTCAGTGTTACAATTGTTTATACGTACACATATATATTTACATATAATTAATGACAGATTCAATTCAGTCAAATTATTTCAGGTTTTTTATTTATTATTCAAGGTGTCTCACAAATTCGGTAGCAGTTTGTAATATCACTTTCGTAAAAGCTTGTTATTGGATTTTCCGCACTGTCAATGGATTTTTTATGTCGACACTTTCACTTCAACATTACAACACAAATTGGAATTAATTCAAACTTTCGGGAGTATTCACATTTTCACTAATTCTCAGTTCCCGTGAAATGTTTTCCAAATTTATGTTCGACTCCACACTACACATACCATCAAATTATACTATTATTAAATTATTTATCACATGCGTCGATCGAAACGGCACCGTGGCGAAGTGGTTAAACGCAAAGGACTAGGACAGGTTATTCCATCAACAATGTGGGTTCGAATCTCCCGATGAGGGTTAAAGATGTTCAATCTTCAAAAACTACGATCATGATATAATTGAATAGTCAACAAGTGAAGTGAATAAATTCACACAACAGGGAACTTTCATTTTGCATTCTCCGAATAAACACAAACAACTTCCTGATCGTCGATAGGTAACGTTATGTTGAAAAGAACAAAACAAAAAACAATGGACGAACCCATTTATCAGGAACAATTCGCTTCAAATTTCAGTTCAAAATCAGTTTTAATTTCAGTTCAATAGGGATCAATGTAAGCTGTATTCTTGTTTGAGTTTGAGAAGGTTTTCCAGTTGCTGATTTTAAGTCTGATGAGTCTTCTTTCGGCTGCATCTTAAATTCAGCTTATATTTCAACTGGAATCAAGTTTTTCTTTTTACCGTGCACAGTACCAGAATACGTCTCAGAACGTCCCCAGAATATTTCGGAATATTCTTGCGATATTACAGAAACATTGCAATGTACACTGAGAGCCCAATTTTTTAGATTGGAAGAAATTTTTCTTTGTCCTCATTCCAATAAATATTTTGTTCAATCAAAAAAAATTCAGTTGGAAGGAAAAAGTTTTCATCAAACTGAAACAAAGAATTTTCAAATTGGAACAAAAATATATTCCTTCTTAAATTTGAAAAAAATTACTTCAATTCCATCAAAAAATTTCTCATTGGAATGAATTATTTTTCCCATTGAAAACAAGATTTACCAGAATGAGGGCAAAGAAATTTTCCTCCAATCAAAGAAATTGGGTTCTCATGGTAATATTGATTATACATCATCTTATCCCAGACAGGACAAAGCTCTGAAAGATAACATATATGTTATCTCTAAGAGCTTTGCGTTGTCTGAGATACAGTACACGAATATCCATTAGATATCCAGGATATATACACTGGAAAAAATCATTGTGGAATTTTTATTCAGAAAATGATGGTAGCAAAGTTCCTCCATAGATGGGAAATTTTTTACTATAATTTGGTGGACTTTTCCTTCATTTGTAGAGGATTCATGACCCAAAAAAAAATAATCCCTCGAAGTAGGGGAGAATCCATATTTTTGATGGAAAAACAATCTACCAACAGGGTGAAGAAAAACTTCCCACATCTTTTACAGTGTACTTTAAGATATTACAACAATTTCCTAAGAAATTATAATATGGCAAAAAAATGTCAAAAAATTCATTGTATCTGTCCATGTCCCTGTCCTTTCGATCGTCAATGAACACCACGAGAATACAAAAGAAAGCGATTTCAGTGAAGAGTTTGACAACGATCATGTGGTCATTTAAAAAATTCAAATAAATTTCTGAATTCACAAACGAAAGGAATAAATGTAAAAATGTATAAATAATTCCATTTTCATAGTAATTCAAGGGAAGTTTTATGGAAGATATTTTTTTTATTCCGAGGGCTTCCGATGCGTTGTTACTAATCCTCAGTTAAAGTGTATGTATTGTTATATTGAGCTGCCGATGACACGTGGATGATGAATTTCCTCGTGGAATCAAAAGAAACAAATTGTGTCATGAGCATTTTTTTTCGTTCTGTTTTGGGATACACCATGAATTCTTAAACAACGACAACCACATATCACATTATTTTTTTCATTATTTTGCAATGAAAATGATGTCTTTGGAAACAAAATCAATTAATGAACTTTTCTTATATAAGCAGTTGGAAAAATGTTTATACATTTTTCACTCGCATTTTATTTTATGAAGAAAAGGGTCACTTTCATAACAAATCATATAAAATCGTTGTATAAAAACTTTATTTTATAAGAATATTACACATTTTGGATATGAATGATATAGTTTTTGTACAATGTGTATTTGAAAAAATGAACAAAATTTCTCATTAATAAGAAAAGTTTTAAAAGAAGGACGAAAGTGAGAAATGTTGTATAAAAAGTCTACAAAAACATGTTGCTTATGGGATTTTAAAGAAATCCCCTGTTATACCATGATTGTGGCTGTACCTGAGTGGACACATTTTCAAAATATATAATTTATATATAATTCTTATATAATTCTATGTAAATGGTATGAAACCATTCATAAGACTGATTATTTGATGATGAATTATATAAAATCCAGAACAGTTTCCCGCGTGGGTTTTCTAAGATTATATATACTGAATTTTTTCAATATTAGTACATCCTCCTCAATCACGTAAATCCATATCAATACACACTATGTTTTTAAGCATCATAATCTTAAAAAAATGTCTACATAACCGTCAGCTACGAGAGTACTCTACGTGCAAAATTTGTAAATAATTCTTGAATAAATTACCCGTATGTCCTTACGTATTGAAATGAGTATCCAAAAGTTTATTGAAACTTCAATTCTAATGATATATAAACTTCACAATTTTATTGGATATGAAGAATGCTTGCTGCATATCAATGAATCTAAGGATAATAATCGTCCTCAGAAGAAATATTGCACGTAAAAATCTGAAGCAATAATTTTATAGAATTTAAGTAAATCGTAGAATACGAGAATTGCATTTACCTTGTACATAATTATGTTCAGATGGAATCTTTTTAATTTCATAAAACGATAAATAATAGAAATATTAATATTACTACCCGGTGGTAAAAAGATGATTATAAAATTTTTTCAATTGAAAATTATATAAAAATATATCAAATGATCTACGAGATTCTGACAACTACAAACGGTGAATGAAGGAGATAATTGAAACATTAAATGTCATTGGTCCAATGGAAATATGCAAAGCGTTACTAGTACGGATGGACAGGTGATACACGCGTGTACAAGAAAAGAAAGAAAGAAAGTGAAAGAATTAGCTGGCTGAGATGAAAAAAGAAAAGGAACCTACATTCACGTGAACAGGAACAACCTACTGAAAGGTAGAACAAGAGGGAGATCGGTTCGGAAAGGTGGGTACCGAGATATTATACAATAACAACTACTACCACTATCACTCCAATATATGCGATAAGTGTCAACTGCAATGCGTTAGATAAAAAGAACCGAACGAAAATAAAATTCACAGAGTGATCCATCATGTGAACGCATACGCAAGGGCACAAACTCTTGCGCTATTGGTTGACTCCGCCCGTTCATGGTCACGTGACTTTGGATATGGATACGCCTCCGGAATTGGATACACCCCGTGTGGAGACCGAGAGACTAGATGGAATCTTTTCTCTGACAATCAAAGCAGAGAGAGAGAGAGACAAGGAGAGAGCGGAGTACAAGCGCAAAAAAGAAAGAGATATCAAACCTGGACACACCAGACCCCTACAGGCCAGTCTCACCTGCGTGCAACTACAACAACCGACCGAGCAGCTAACCGTTCGAGGCAAGAGACTAACCACCAGTATACTTCAACGACCCCAGTCGTTCGTATCGAACGGTCAACACGTCGCAACCTTATTTCCTGGGAACACAATAAAAACATTACGGATGGCAGCGAATAGTCTTGTGGCGCTTCGATCGGTGCCTCGGGATCGGGAATCAACTCGATCGAAGTGAAATATAGTAGAAAAAACATAATGTTGCGATTTTTCTCGGTGTCCTCTTACCCAATTCTTCAAGTTTATAGTGAATGAGTGTTCCATAACCAAGGATATGTGTAAACCCTAATATACATATTTTACTCTTGTGACAAAAAGTTATTTGTGGTTTCAATTGAATGGTAACTATTTCCCTTATCGAGGATGATGATGATGGACATAGGCATGTACGGTACCTACGGCAAGCCTGACTCATATTCGAATTACGTATTCGGTCAGGGAGGAAGTCACCATCATCACCACCATCACCATCATCAACCCTCTTCGTCCAATGGTGGGGCCCATGTGCCAGTACCACCGTCTCCCGAGCTCACCCCAAATCATTATTATCCCCAGACCGCGGTGGCGCCGTATTCCTCTTCGTCCTCTGAGACTTTTCTAACCGCGGAATCCGGTACTTCTTCGAGCACTCCCCCTCAAGGTTTCTATTCCCCGACGGGTGCTGTGTTACACGAAGATGGGAGTCCTACGACCGCCATAATTTCCTCGGAAAATGGTTTGAGTTACACGAATTTGGATTACGCTTCTTCCACCGCTTATTCGGGACCTCAGCAACATATTTCTCATTCCACGGCCAACGATCCTCATCAGAGTTATCAAATTCAACAGGCGGCGTACCGAGAAGATCATTCACATCACCACCATCATCACCATGGCACATCTACCGATGGACTCCATCAGCCTCCCACGGTGGTTCAATCGAGAGATCACGAACCGCTGCATCACCAATCCTCTAGTCATCACCATCATTCCCATCATCATCATCACCATCCCGAATCCGAATATCAAATTGCTGGGATTGTCGGGGGTACATCAAACTACCTCCATCAATTACCAAACACGGATGACATGCGTTACCATGGTCCAACCATGCGACAGAACGATTTCTCAGCACACGCGATCGTTCATTATAAAGAGGAAAGTCCCGATCCCACGAATCCTACGGCGAGCACTTATCATACGCTTCAACAAACTCACTCCTTACAGTCTCACGTCCATGCGCATCATCACCAACAACATTCTCATGTTCACCATCCTCAACAACAGCAACAACAGCAACAGCAACAACCCCCCACGCAAGTTCCCACTTATAAATGGATGCAGGTCAAAAGGAATGTTCCCAAACCTGTAGGTGAGCGGAATTTGACTATTATAATTCTAATGAAATAATACAAGATAAAAGTCTAACATCCAATCATTTGTCACAGAACCCTGGTAGAAATTCCTCTAGTAATTCGCTAGTTGTAACACTTGCCCTCACGAAAAACTAGAGTTTCAATTCAGTAACTTTTCAGTTCAATCACCAAATTATAAGTGTTCTTATATATATACAATATATACATATTATGTACATCTCATAACATAAAATATATAATATACATATGAGGGACCTAGTTTTCCACGAGGAGAAGTGTTACAACTCGTGAATTGCTAGACAAATTTCTACCAGGGAACAAACGTCCAATAATCCGATAACTAGTGTTTTCAACCGCCGAATTTCATTCCGAAATATGTGATACAAAATATAGTAATTATTGAAAAATTCCTTCAGGGGGTACGATTGTACGCCCCCCCCCCCCCCCCCGAGTTCAAGAGAAATACTATGTTTGGTCAAAGAGATTTATTCGTAGTTGACAAAATCTGTGTAGATTTATGTAAATCTACTAATTTGTTAACTGATTATTGTGAGAAGAGTCAACGACGAGCCTTTGGATTCAGACAAAATGTTTACTATTCCTACTTATTTTTATGAAAAAGAATGATTGAATAATAATAACGACATCAACGTGCCTTCCTCGATAAACGACTTTTCCGTATAATATAATGACTAAGTCCTCCTCTTTTGGGGGTTCGCCTTCGGTGGATGATTCCTGAAAACATGCAAAAATAATCCCATACTGCCAAGGAAAAATTTTTCTACAGTTGATCTGTCATAGATCCATTTAAAAGGTGATGGAAAGCTATCCATTTTCATCCTATACATGATTATATATGAATGACAGAACAATGTAATTTTCAGAGCACGGTTCCAAACGATCGCTAAATTCTACGAATCATAAAAGATAACATTCAGAATATCTTATCACAATTATCAAACGTATGAAAAATTTTGATCACTTTTCATACCCTGTGCAAAAATTCTAACCAAGACTTCTGTTGAGTGTAATGAAAGCCATTCTCAATCGGATAATCAAAAAATTCATCCAAATTTTGGTTACACGGAGAAAAAGGTATCTTAAAAAGTACCATAATTTATGGATTTTCTGCGCTGGTCTGACCGAGTCTAAATATTTACCTGAAAAAACCTCTAAAAGTACCATAATGTCTTGGACTTTTATACGGAAGGTACCATACTTATTTCAAAAAGTCCAAGAAATTATGGTACTTTTACAGATTCATGCAAGTTAATATTCCGACTCGGGTCAGACCAGCGCTGAAAATCCATAAATTATGGTATTTTTCAAGATATCTGTTTTCTCAGTGTATATTAGAATGAAATTTCATACGTGGAAGTATCCATTGAAGTGCAATATGATACAGTAGAAATTGAAAATTCAATCACTCGATGGAAGTTTTCTCGATTCAATTACTAAGAACCGGAAATTTCAGGCAGAAATGGGCTTGAAAGATGCCTGAAGTTCAGAAAAATTGTCAACAGTGCAAGACCGTACTGAAAATTTCTTGTCAAGTTAGTACATTGAATAGTTAACAAAAAAATCCCAACCCAAATGAATAGCATATATTACGCATAAATTCGGAATTTTATCTGGAAATGTAAATTGTTGACGACCCTCAAGAATTAAGAGAAACGAATAAAATTTTGCCACGTACTATTACTTTGTGAACTAAGCGATAATTATAAATTTTGAATATGCAGTGATGAAGCCAAGGGAGTCTCCAGGGGGATCCAACGAGTCCTGACATCCCTCCTGAAATTCCTCTACATATATTACACTGGTCAACAGCCATTTTGGGGCCTGGAGTAGTTTTAGGGTACTTAATACAAAAACAGCATCAGATTTGTTGGATCACGTGATTCTCTTATAATTTTTTATATATAAAATTAATCAATGATCCAACAAATCTGATATTCGTTTCACATCCAACGCATCAAAGAGCACCCCGAATTAGTTCCCAAAGCTCGGGCACCGGAGAACAAATTTTTTTTGTTGATTTGTGTTATATGAGGGTGCCTCTATATCGTAGACCCCTTTCACAACAAATTCTGGATACGATTTTGAATAAAGCTCAAAGCAAATTTCACAAAAAATCAGTTATGTTTATAACTTTTGCTCAGGAATCGTTCAAGTTTTCAAAATTAGGCCTAAAATAACAAAGTTTCGTCCTTTTCTTCTATCGTTTGAACGTTCTCAAACGAATTCAAGATGTGCTCGAATCAAATCGAATGGGATTTGCTGAGAACATTATTCAGTTTGCAATGGAATTTTCATCTACAAAAATGTTCATTTCAAGAGCTTAAAACATGGGATCTATTAGCCAACTTTTCTACGTTATCAACAAAACTTGATTGTATCAAAAGTTTTTTGCTGTAGTAACTGACTAGTTTGCTATAACAGCAATAATTTCTTCTCCTTGCTTTAATATCAATTCTCTGCAAAACCAGCCCTAAAATAATTGCTTGGAGTGTTTCCTCCCTTTCAAGAGATTTCTCCTCACAGATCATCTAATTCTCCAAAGAGGGGAGAAAAAAGCTCTGAAAAATGATTAAAAAAGGTTCACATTCGTTGAATTTTCACTAGAATTTTTTTTTCATGTTATTTGAACGAAATGAAAGCTTCTGGAATTTGACATCAACGACCAATCTCAAACATAAAATTGGTTGCTTCATCCTTGTCGATGTTAGAATATCCGAAATAGAACAAAAAGAGATTACTGCAAACTATGTTTAGGGAGCATCTTGGTGGAAAAATTTCCCTGAAATTTTCAGAGGTTTTCAGGGAAGAATTTTTCAGAGGTGCATTCGTTTTCACTATGAAAAAAATTCCTTCTCACCAAATAAATAATTTATTCGCCGCAAGTAATTGATTTTTGTATTTGATGAAGTAAATATTTTCTGAAGATAAGACAAATAAATATGTTTTCATTTGATCGTTGATATTCAAATGCGATATTCCGTTGTAGATCGAAAAATACAAAACTCCTGATTGAAAGCAAATTTGGTAATCAGGCCAGCAGAAATTCTAACCATCTTTCATTGAAATTTTCACGCACTTTGTGAGTATGAAGTTCCGAGGTCGACTGATTCGAACGAACAATATATTTTACTGGTACGTCAATCTTAATTGTAGATCAATGCCACCCAAGTGTAGTCTTGGAAGCCTCGATTAGGCGAGAAAGTACATTCTGTAACGGTCAGAGAACACTACATGTGTGTCAACTTCCTAATGTGGAAATTTGTAAAGTGCTTTCAACGAGACTGAACGATGAGGTCGTGTTCTTATCGTTTTAAACGATTACGATACACAAGCTCTGCTTCCAAGAATAAAAGTGTCTCTCGTAACTTTATAACCCGTTAATTTCTCAACGACACGAAGCGTGTCCATACAGTTCTGTATTGAACCCAACGAGTCAATTGGCAGAAAGCGATTGTGTTAACTACTTAGAAAGATACTAACTCCGTGGTACGAGCCAAATCGTTGATTCCAAAGTATTCAAAAGGAATTTCACAAAATCAAAATATCCGCTCTATACAGCAATTCTTCATTGCATGCATAATTGTTGTGTGGTCATTGAAACTTCCCAGGAATTTTGGTATCAAACCTGTACGAACCCATATGGAAAAATATTTAAAATTGAATACAACTCATATACAGTTTAATATAGTTTATATATAAGTTATATATATAAATTATATGTGATTCTGAGAATTGTTGTACTCTAAGTTCTGTCAATATATCATGGTAAACATAGTATACTTTTACTGTATAAAGACTGTATCCATCGTTCATTCGCATGCCATGTGTAATTCATATTACAATCCAATATCAATTTTTCTTTTCAAACACTGGTCACCAATCATGGGAACACTATGATAACATTTCTTGCGTTCAGAGATTCTTACAATGTAAATGAGATAATCGGTATAAGGTTAAAATCTATGACCAATACATCCATGTTATTAGTCGAATAGATCTTGGAGAATGAAAAAAAATCATCTCGAGCTATTATATATTTTAGAAGTGATTTGCTATTACATGAGTTAGATTTACTGAGACTTGAACTCGATAGATTCGTTAAAGCTTATCTCAACACACTTGTGTCAGACTAGACTTGTATGTTGACTGAGATAACGTAAGAGTTGTTCCAGTTTGATATCCAGTTGGTTTCTTTTTTATCATTTACACGGGAGTTTAATTGAAAAATAATCATGACAAGATGTAATCGTTTCGATTATTGGATATATCTGGTGTATTTGTGTTGCTAAGAACGTGCTCTTTGATATTTCTGCATGTCTTTCTCATGGATGGACATTTTGAAAATGTGTGAATTACTGCATAAGAGACATCATAAATAAGATATCAAGTAAATCTATCTTATTTTGCTATGGAAATGTTCTGAGAATACCCCTATATAGATTTCAGTTCTTCACTCCTCGATAACACAACGGTTATGAGTGATGTACAAATATGGGAAATTTTATATAGAAATTGTTCATAAGATGTAACATAAACCTGCTAAACTCGTGTCATATTAGAAATTTGACAGAATTTCAAAGCTCGAGGCACATGCGGCAAATCCTGCTTTCTAAAATCGAAAGAGGGAAAATTTGATAAGACTTGTATTGATCATATGACAGATTCTATAAGAGTTCACCCCTGGAGTTTGGTGTTATAATTCTAAATGGTATTGAAATGACACCACGCGGTGTCAAAAATACACCGTTCAGGGTATTTTTGCCGATACAGCGTATGTCAAATAGCGAATAACGCTCTTCTATAAAACTTAAATGAAAATTGGTATAATACCTAGCTATTTCTCCTATGATCTCCTTAGAATACAATCTCCTCTTACAAATTTTAATCAATCAGTGAATAATTCTTCTATCGCGCCATGGCATACTCTTTTCTACCTCCGTAATCAAGGATTATTTTCAATCTAGAAACTCTAATTGAGAGTTTTCGAAACGTAACAAGAAAATTACATACGAGTTAAGCAAGTCATGACAAACCATTCCAACGTACTATCACGATAGGTTTGTTCACGATATTAGATAAGAGCTGTGCATACATCTTACCCGCTAAAATGATTGAATTCGACTGAGAATAATGAGATGGGCGGAGCGAACAGCCAGGAAGATTTTCGATAAATTTTGGTTGGTCAAGTTTTTTGGTTGGTCGATACCAACAATAGGGCTTGTTTTTTCCTTTCCTATGACCCTATTCATACCCCCTATCATCTCACGCTCAAGGGTCCACAATGAGGTCTCCTTCTTTCTGTATAGAAATCGTTCAGCTTGGACCACCCTTCGTAGACCTTGCGAGAAGGAGAAAACCCTGCAATGCTGTCAGCCAAACGCTCTCCCCAATCTATCAAACGAAACTCGATTTCTTTTTTCATTTTCGATACTTCCAGCGGCAAAATATTCGTAATAAAAAAAAAACCAACTAGAACGAATGACCAAGCCTAGGACGAATGTATGAAAGCGACAAATGAAATGAACGGTGATGTTTTATCCATCACAAAAAAGAATTAATTTAACGATAAGAAATATTGAAAAAAGAAATAATAAAGATGAGAATGATGAAAATTGTTGAGATTCGGAAATCGAAAAGCTACATCTGAGATGAGAGATTAAAATCGAGGGTGAGGGAAGTTCGTCACGGTTTGCATGTTTCGTTGCAATGAATGTCGCAAGCCTTGTCGCAGCAATCTCTACAGCAGCGTGGTATTATTAATTCGATTATAATGACCTATTAAATGTAACGCCAGTAATCCTGACAAGCTTTATCCAACGACTAAGCTCGCTCTTGAAACAGCTCGTTAATTGCTGTCTAACATCTCTCCGATTGGTAGACTACCAGCCAACCTATTAAGTAAATTAGGTAGAAGGAATAGGGGAAGCTCGAAACCCTGTTTAGATTTCACTTCTTTCACCATGCTCGAGTGAAAATGATTGGACGGCCTCGACGGAATTATTTTAATTACATATTCGTGAGAGTAATTCTTACGCCGAAGATGAATTTACAGGGTTTTCAATCATTATTGATTTCAATCAATATTTTAATTACTTCAACGAAATATCGGAGAGGTATCATTTGTAAATAATATAAAAACGTACAAAAAATTGAAGATTCCTTTTTCAACTTCGGTTTCTCTTCAATAGATTTCAAAACAAGGGGAAAAATATTTATCACCTCGAATCAAATATTTATTTGGGGTTCCTCGACCCAGGCAACAACAGAAATTCAACGTATATACGAAATAGAAATGTTCGTGGAATGTACGAATGAGATACGAAAAACATATAATGAACGTTCATAGAATTTTCGAGTGAGACTGTTTTAAATATACTTAGAACGTACGTAGTACATTCAAAATGTACGATATTCATTCAATCGACATTTAATTGATTTACAGTCGTATATTCGATTGTATACGTTCAAAGAATATACATAGCATCTATGGAACGGTCTCATCGGAATGTGTATATGGAACATATTTCGAATATTCGAAGAACATTCATAGTATATTCTGGTGCAACTTGGGAATGGACGGGCTTACAAACTTTTTTTGTTACAGACTGTGACAAAACACAGCCACTCCATGAAACTTCAATGTATTTTTCAAGTTAAACTAAGAACTCCATTCTATCCTGTGTTCGTAAAAACCATCAATTTAGATCTATCTGGCATTGAGAAAATATGTTGACCGAGCATGTCCCAGAAGTTTTAATCATTTAACAAAACGAATCGACAATTGAAAATAAACGAAATAAGTACCGATCTTAGTCGGATGACATGAATCTCAATTTGCTTGAATAGATGACTATATTCAAAAGGAATTGGGAGCTAAATAAATCGTTTTCTGGATTTTTTAGTATTCGATTATGAATTCATGTCAACAAACGATTCAAATTTTTACAACTTGATTGTGCGGCGGAATTCCGTTTTGCTTGGTCCTGTTAACTGAAACCGCAAAGTTTTTGCTGGCTCAGCAAATACGCTACCTCAGGGAATTTTCTGGACGTTTTAGTTATTAACCCATTAATGCCTATGGCAAAACTGCTTGGCCTACGGAAAAAGTAGGGGAGAGTGAGGACACTTGCACCACTGGGTGACATGACATACACCACAACAGATATCTCTTGATCTTACAGAAATTTCCAAGTCGTGTTTACAAGTGTCGCTAGCTGTATGGACACTGAAATCTAGTGCTTACGAAGACGCGGTATGGCTGAGACAAGTATTCAAAAGAAACAATGAACGGTAACGCTGTGACAATTGTAATATAGTTGGTGGAGCGATCTGGTATCCGTCCTACAACGATGCGTATCTTTTTTTCTATCCACACGGCTCATTGTATAAAATATGCTCTTTGCTGCTACAGCAATGCGTTGCGGATAGCGTACAATTTCGTGGTAAGAACGATAATTTTTTTTCTCAGTGGATGCCCTAACTCCACACGAGTCCACAGGGATGTAAAATGATTCTCTTTTTTTTTTCATTTATAGCACAAGCTGACACTCTCAAAATCGCGTCATTTCCGTATTATTTGGGTTGAATTATTCATTTCAAACGAATATTCACAAATTAATTTAAAAATAGTGGTTATTGTATCAGTTAAGGTATCAGTGACTCACAGAGATAGATAAAGAGCTAATTCGCAGGGTGGTGCAGGTCTCCCGTCATGTGGGGAGAAGTGCACAAATCGTAATGTTCCTGGAGAACACTCGTATCATTGATAGAACCCTGGATTTTTGACCTTGCAATCATTTGCAAATTAAAGAGGAATGTTTGCTCTGTAAAAATCCCATAAATAATGTATCGAATGAAATCGACCATGAAAGTTATAAGAATGTAAAAAAAAAAAAGTAGGGCAAGTGTCTTCACTCTCCCCTAACTATTTGAATTAGAATATTTACTTGGGGGATAAGCAGCCGCAGAGAAAAAATTGTTGAAAATTTGTTTAAACAATTATTGTTTGGGAAATGTGTTGCGAATAACAATTTACGGTGATAAAAATCCCGGAATCGTATTCTATAGGAAATTTCATGTAAAGATCGGTGGTTTGCAAAATTTTTATCAACATCATCGCAACTTTTGTAAATAAAAATTCTAAATAATTTCGAATTGTTCATACCATTTGGTGCCCAGGTTGAATCTGCTCGGGGCACGAAGAAAATAAAGATCGAAGAAAGGATACCTAGGTGCGGGGTGAAAATCTACAGGAAAAACATTTTTTATAATTTGTTGAAACAATAATGGTTCAAACACTTATTTCCTGTGGATGTTTTTCCCCCAACTAGATATCCTTCTTCCAATCGGTACTTTCTTCGTGTCCCGAGCAGATTCGCCGTGGGCACCAAATGAGGGTATGGATAATTCGAAATTATTTAGAATTTTTATTTACAACAGTTGTGATGATTGAAAATTTTGCGAACCACCGATCCGTACATGGAATTTCCAATAGAATATGATTCCGGGATTTTTATCACCGTGAAATTGTTATTTGCAACAACTTTTCCAAACAATAATTGTTGAAACAAAATTGTAAAAATTTTTTTTCCTGCGGATGTTCATCCCCTAACTTAATATCCTACACGGGAAAAATAATTTAGCTGCAACAGCTAAGTGGCTAGCACGGACAGCCATTGAATTGGCTCCTGCAGCTGAATTTTAACTGTAACAGCGAAAAAAATTCGCATTTGTAGTTAATTTATTTGCGGTAACAGCTAAAATTTAGCTGCAGGAGCTTATTTAATGGCTGTCCGTGTCCGTGCTAGCTACTTAGCTGCTGCAGCTAAATTATTTTTTCCGTGTATTTCCAATACTTAGTTTCTCCGTTGGCCAAGTAGTTTCACGATGGACATAAATGTGTTAAAATAACTGTAATTGCAAATTATTTGCAGAACCAGCTGAATCTTCAGCATTGTAGGGTGTCCCAGAATTCGTAACCCATAGCGCATAGTCATATTCTACTGGCAAAATGAAGCAATTGTTCTATTTGACAAAATTTCATGCAAGTGTAGGAGTTGAGGATGTGACGGAGGCCTGACAACAAATTTTAACAATACCAAACAAACATTCCTGGAGAAGGACACATTTTTTGTTGCTGCAACTCGAAAATCGTTGTAACCAACAAGATTGCAATCTTGCGCGTGCTATCACAGCAAGAAATTCGCTGCTCTGGCAAAAGGTACCCAGCACAATCAGATTTTGCCGTCACAGCGAATTTGTTTTCTCCGTTTATATCTCTCTTTAGTTACATATTCGAATGAGACATCAAACCCGTGATAATTTGATTTCATTGTTGGTGGTTTTAAAGCTTTGAATTTCAGATCTCCTTGACTCGTTGCCAAGACCAATATCCTGAGAGAATAAAAGTGGGAGCTGGGAGGATTGCAATCAAAGTATTCCTTAGATACACGCACGATGATATAAGTACGATTGTGTATGTCACAATGCAACAAATATCTTCTCGTCGAAGCTATAGACCGGTGTTACCGCATTTCAGCAGTTTTACGGCATATTTCGCATTATTTATGAATAGAATAAGCGAACGCCTTGATTGCACACTTTATATGGTTTGCTACCGCACAACCGAGATCCCATTACGTTAAACTCGGCGTGCTTTCGTATATAGAGGTTCTTCGACTTTACGACGTCACGTAATATGTATATCGACCTGACTCTCCAAGGCACAAATTGTTTTTTTGACTTTTTTTCTTTCTTCATTTCACGGTACCGTTCGATATTCCAGAAAACTCGTCAAATGAAATACAAAATTTTATTATTTTTGCGCACATGAAAATCATATCAGGTATTCATACTTATGTATCTCAACTATCCCTGAGAAAAATTTCATCGTACGAAGTTTTATTTTTCTTCCTAATCTAGGTACATTAAAAAATTCCGATTCGAACTGTCCTTGATTTCTGATTGTGTTTATCGTGAGCGATGATGAAAGTTATTAGGGTGTATCTTTCTCGCTATCTCTGATAGTGAAAACCATGAGAAATCGACAGCAATTATTAGTTGGAATTTTTTGGCTTTCAACTTGGAGTCTCTCACTCGTGAATCACGGATTTATTTCCCATTTGGAATACCGCCAGATGAAATTATGATTTTATTTTTCTGCATCGAGTAACTGGGAAAAATATTTGTTCGTCCTCTTTTCATAAAATATTCAATTATATGAATGAAAGTATTCAATTGAATGCAAAAAGAGATTACTTGGGGCGGGTGAATTATTTATTTAAAAGATCAATTCATTACGGGGAAGCATTCTATTCTTTGACTTGACTAAATATTTCACTGATTCCAAGGAACAAACTCAATTTACTTGGCGGGGAGAAATTTTTTTTAGTGTATGACTGAGATGTGAATAATAATAATATTAATAATTCATCAATGGCATGACGTCTAAAAGAATATGTCCTTTAATCAAATTCATCACAATCCAGAACAAACTTTCAATTTGGCTGTGATTGTTTGAAATGAGATCGTTAAAGTTTGAATATTCAACCGAAAGGAAATCATCAAAAAAGTTGTAAAAATATGATATTTGAAAGAAACTTATGCCGCGAAATTTATTTCTTGAAATGGAGCTCCGAGTGAAAAAATATTCAAAATCATATATAATTCATGTACAAACTATATTGAATTATATATAATTTATATATAATTTAGAGCAATTCCCCACTCAGGGCGTGTTATCCAAAAACGATATTGACAAGTTAAAAATATTTGTATTTTCAGATTTGTCAACGTCCAATTCTCAATTTGTTTCAAGACAACAATTCGAACCACGGTGATTTTGAGAATTATTATTACGAAGGAGCTTCATTTCCATCAAAAAATGTACCCTGTTACTTATCGAAAACTATAGTCAATAGTTAATGGTCGATTCCGATGGTACCGTTGTAGGAGCGGGCAAGTGTGAATAAACATTACTATGTGTGAACCCTCTTTTTATTCCCTCTTTACGCGTTATAACTTAGTCCTTCGATAGCTGATTTCAGCAGGACCGATAGGGTATACAAATTGTGTGTGACCTTTTCGAATTCAAGGACAAGACTGACTAATTGCCGTGTATAGGGTCGAAATGTAAATTATCCTCTCAATGGATGGCAATAGTATTCTCATATCAAACGAAATGAACCAGATTCAAAACCCTCATTGACAACTGATTTTGGAAAATAGTTTTCTATAATAAAGAGTGACCGCAAAATCCGCCTGTTTTTTTGAGACCGCGAGTTCCAGGTTGAATCGCATTCTGGAAAATACCTAATGTCGATCATTTGCGAGGGAATACCACTTCCCGGTGAGCATAACATTGATATTGAAAATAAAGAAATTGACGGAATCGATAGATCCTTGACAAAATGGATTCTTTTCATAAAGAACCTCTCAAAGTTTATTGATTTTTATAACATCGTGATCAAAATTTGATACTACTTTACCTGTGAAACCAGTGTTATGCTCGACAGGAAATTATATAGCCTCGCAAATGATCAACATAGAGTATGTTTTAGAATGCATTCTATACCCCCCAATCAGAATTTAACAACTGGCGCAGTACTGCACCAGTACCGGCTAACACTGGCGGGGTACTGGCGGTCTGCACTGCAGCAGTACTGGCATTTGTCCGAAATGATAACGCTTTTCCGTACTGGGTACTTGGTACTGGCACAGTACTGGTAAGCGGTGATGGTCTTCAGTACCGGCGCAATACGCCCAATCAGAATTCCACAACTAGCGCTGTACTGCGCCAGTACCGGCTAAGACTGGTGGGGTACTGGTGGTCTGTACTGCAACAGTACTGGCATTTGGCCGAAATGATAACGCTTTTCCATACTGGGTACGTGCTAGCTGACTCTTGGAGGTCGAATACTGGCACTGTACTCCGCCTGTTGTCAACATTGGCATACTTCGATTTTTTCTGATTGGGTGATTTCCTATTTGCAATGACTGCAGTGCCTGTATTGTATCAGTACTTGCCGGACATCAAGCTTCCAGTACTGGTGTATCAGTACTGGTATAGTATTGTATCAGTACTTGGTCGACATCAAGCTTTCAGTACTGGTGTATCAGTACTGGCATAGTACTGTATCAATACTTGGTCGAAATCAAACTTTCAGTACTGGTGTATCAGTACTGGTATAGTACTGTATTTCTATGTATCCAGTACTAAATCCGTACGTGCTAGCCAACTCTTGGGGGCCCAATACTGGCACTGTACTCCGCCTGTTGTCAACATTGGCATACTTCGGTTTTTTCTGATTGGGCCGCGGTCCCAGAAAATAGGCGGGAAAATACTGTTTTTTTGTGTTCACTCTTTCAACCCTTCTGCGTACAATTGAATATACATGTTCCAGACAGCGATAAGAGTTGTGGTTATAACACCCGTGACAAACTAAGATAACTCCGTTTACTTTTCTTAGAGAAATTTTCCATCCCGCATAAAAGATTGGCCCACTTATGAATCTCGGTACATTCGAATACTAGAAATATATGACGCATTGCATATTTTTCTGGGCATGATAGGGTGAACTACCCAGGGGCGCAATAATGAGCCAGTAGAGGAACAACTCATAAAATAATAGAAGCAATTTCTTATGAAAACAATCAAATCATTTTTATGTAGCAGAAATTGTAAATAATTATTTTTTTTCTAATCGTTCATCTGCTGGTCATCGTTCCTTTACCGGGTAATTCAGTCTACGTAAATGGAAAAGACTCGGATTATCAAGGATTGAGCAAAGATATTATTGTTAATTTTGTTGGAGTCTAAGATGATAAAAAAACAAGATAAAATAAATTTCTCGAATTGCCATATGCGGGATCTAATTTTGTTGATATAGAGACAGATTTCATCCTCATCTTATAATACTATAATTCACATATCATTTAAGACACAAAGACTAGAATGAAAAGATACAGCACAAGGTTACATAAATACATTACATGTACTTATATAAAGATTGTCCAGACTCGGTGAACCATATCACACAGACATATTCTACTGCCGACAAAGGACAACTTTTCTATTTCGCTAAATTTCACGTGAGGCTTAGTTTTTGAGATACAAAGATTTTTTGAAAAAAGTCCAATATTTCTGAAACGCTACAATTCACGCTACACGTATGTAAAAACATGTATCAATGAATTTTAATTGTCAACAAAAAAGGAAGACATAAAGATTTGTATCAAACTGCTCAAATTTCAAACATTCAAAATAAGGTTCGAAGCGTTGAAAACATCATTTCAGTCATTTTTCGTACATAATTGATTGAAATGATCAAAAAGTTAACGATTACATTAAAGTAAGCGAGAACGAAAGAATGGTGTATCCAAATTTTATTTGATTTACAGATAATCATGAATGCGTTGATTGAACAAAGCACGAAACTAGACATTAAGAGCGAGCTTGAATTTTCGACCAGAAAGGCAGTTCAGTGACGCCGCCCCTGGATATATATTCGTTCGACTGACCGATAAGGATATGCATATTTTAAGACCGCTTAAAAGGTGATAGTCTTCGAGGAAAAACGGTGAGCGAGCGATCGAACATGAAAAGTTGTATCAAATATTCATGATTCATTTGTTTTTAGAGTGGGAAAAATCAACTTTTTCCTTGATTTCAAGATGATAATTCAAAGATACTTGCACCCTTTATTACATGATTTTCTCCAAATGAATGTGTTAGTAATTCATTTAGGGTGAGGATTTATTTGAAATTATAGGGTGCTGCCTGAATATCGTAGAAATACACGAGGTATTTCCAAATGGAAGATGAACTGCCTTGAGAGACAAACTGTGCACCCGAGAGAAAGTTTCACTTGATTTTACATGTTCCCAGACTGTATACAATCCTCAAAGTATTCATCAAGAATTCATTATGTAGTTACAATGAAATTTTATGCTGCCTGGATTGTCGTGCCAATCATTTTTCTCCCGTTGTTACAATAAAACTAATCTCTGTCCTAGTTCAAGAAATCTATACAAACCTATTGGAACTGTTTCAAGATTCAATGGGATTCCAATAGGTTTGAATGATCATTGACCATTTCCAAGTTTGTATTAAATTTGATTAATCACTGGGTTTCTCCGGAGGCTCATAAAAAATAACGTGAAATACATCTCATATGGTATTTTAAAGATATCATATTATACGATGCATTATTCATAATATTCAATTAAACTCGAAATGATTCCGAGTGTTTTATACATTCCTTGCCTCTTGTTTGGAGCCGTCCCTGTTCCAGTTGCATTATGAAACATAGCAAGGCAAGGGCCGTCACTGCCGACGCCGGTCGGCGTGGTGGACGCGTGAGTGAGTGGCCGATATCTCACAAGGGGATCAGAGGATCGTTCGCGTGTTTCCATACCGCCTGCCACCCGCCGAACTTGGCAACTTTTTCCCCTTCTATCCTCGAATCCTGCTGCCGCAACTCCCGCAACGCAAGCCCAAGCTAAAAGTGTGTAGGAGGTGTATTTGTGTACAACTGACCGAACTGAATCCTCACCCCCGCGCTCGAACTCTCATGATTCCCTTCTTAACCGTCTTCATGCCCGTGCCCTCTTGCTTGTAGGTGGCTGTGTACTCGACTGACCGCTAACTTAAACTATCACCACTCCTCTTCTCCTCGTTCTGCTTTCTCACCACTTCAACTTCCACCCCCTATCCACGTGTTTCACTCACGGGAATTTTCATTTCCGCGCGGCACTTCAACAAATTACGAGGCGTTTGACACACGCCGCTTGAAAAACTGCTCTGCCATCATATAATATATAATTCTCTAAGATCAAGAAAAATTTCTCTTTCCCATAGTAGCGGCAAAAAAGCGTATCGATTCCTCCGTCGATCCGAGATAGAACTTGAATGTTATTTACAGTCCACTCTGGTTATAAGCCTCGCTCATATTTCTTTCGTTTCACTGAGCACGTATGTTCCCCCACTCTAAGACCGCTTACAGTTTAGGTTCATACGTCTTGTTATAAGCCTCTCTCTGGTAAGTGACTATGAAAAATATTGAATCCATTTTGATATTCAATAAGCACAAAGATGTCCATATAACGTTCACTGGAAATTCATCGAGCACCTTTGTAGAAAGTGCCTTCGTCACATGCAGAAATGAAAATATGTAAAATTTTCAACTTACAGAATTCGATAAATGTGGTATGTTTCAAAATGAATTGAGCAAGGCTTATAACAAGTAGGGCGAGACAAAATTGTTACTTATTGTGGAAGGGACATCAATTTTTCCCTACTTTCTTCCCCTACAGCCACTGAACGAAGCTTATAACCAGATTGAACTGTATCTTTGTATGCCAATCAAGATAAACTTCGAGCAAAGCGTCAAAAGTTTGACAGGAATAACCAAGAACACCAAAAATCACACTCAAGCTCAAATTTCATAGATTCAGTTCTTGGACTTATAATGGTGTGATATTACTTCATTTTTGTTACCTGATAACAGAAAAATTGGTTGAAAAATCACGTGCTTAATTTTAAATCCGTGTATGGCGCCTGAAGTTCGCAAATTCTGATACCACTACCTCAAACGAGGTAGATATTCGGTGCATTCAAACGGTAATCATAAAATGAATTACACTTGAATTCAGGACATTACCTATCATAGAACTGGAATCGATGTACTCCCGGGTATGTGCTGTCGCTGAATAAAAAAAAGAGAGGCAAAAATTTAAGAGGATACGAGCGGTTACTAACTTGGCACATTGGTTAAAGGAAGATACGCCTATACGATAAAAAGAGAAATTCCAATCAAACCCTCGTATTCACTTAAGACCTGAGTGAAAAAAACGTACAAAGCATCGCGATGATATCATTTTGTCACTTGTCACTTGCATCGTTGTATCAGACATCTATATAAAAATTTCATCATGAACTTTGGATCAATAAATGATGAATAAATCATGAATTGAATAGTAACAACTAACAACTACGTTGGCAAGTATTCGTGGATTTCATAAACATTCTGCATTGGATTCGATAATTCTATACAAAACCAACTTCTATTTACACGATATATGCATTCGGTAATTAGATTTTGAAATTCAATAAATAAATGGGTACGAAACAAATTATAAGAATCTTGTACCTATGTTCAACAAAACAAAATAGGTGGTCAATTACATCAACTTGTATTGTTCTTATTTAGGAAATTCCTTGGAATTATTCACAGGTAGCATGAAATTCCAACAATAAGGGAATAAATGGATATTTTTAGGAAAATTAGTACATAATTCTAAAAATTTTTCCACATGGAAATTGGAGGGATTATTTTCTATAAATCCTACCAATGACACCGTAATTTTTCGAAAGATATCCAGTTGTCTCTTCGTGACTGAAATTTTTATTCCTATTTCAAATGAAAAATACCTTCGTGTACTTGATATATCTACAATAGAGAATGAAAACACAAAACTCACATTTCGACAAAATTCAATTGTCGTTTTTGTCTGAAACTTGATAAACGAGGAATAAACAGTAATTATTACTGATTTTATGGTGTTAAATACCACAAAAATCCCATTTTACCACAGCCTATAGTAACGAGGGGTTACATGCGATAACCCGACAAGCGCTCGAATACGTTCTAGATCTGATTCAGGAGACCAACAGGACGAGAAAAAAAAATTCGTCGAAATGAAAAATATAGCCTATTAGGACTCATTAAAACACACATTTTTCTGATGAATAATTTTTCTCCACCATTAATAGTTTTTGAGATAAAAATTAAAAAGTGAAAATTCAAATCATATTTTGCGATCACTCAGCGAGGAGTTATTCGAATAACTTGAAATTTGATATACAACTTCAGCAATGATTCCTGAAGACAACTAGTGAATTATTTTTATCGAAAGATCTCATCATCCAATGGATATTTGATACCAAGCAAATGCTGTTGAGAACACGCTCTTGCGGAAAAAAGTGTCAAGAGAATTTTCGATTTGGAAAATCTCGTAGCGACAAAGTTGTTTGTTAATGTTTAAAGAAGTTTTCCTGAAATTTTCAGATCAATCGAGTGAAAAATGAGAGAGATATTAAACATTGTCTAGAATGGCACGACACGCTTATGAACCTTCGAGCATGTAGCCTCGTGTATCGTAGTTCAGCGACAATTCTTCCAACAAGATAAGGCAATAGTAGCATTTGAGACGTGTCAAAAACATTGTGCAACCTTTAGTTCAATGGGTGTTTAATTTCTTAACCCCTTTATACATAAATACTTCCTGCCCAGATAGAAAACCACGCCCTAAATATTTTGTAACATAATGTGCCGTAAACATACTATCATAAACTTCGCTCAGATTGCAATGATGCATAAAATGTAAACATTATGGTACCATCACCTCGTTTTGCTACCAATAACAATGCTTTATGCGGAAACACCTTGGTACCACGATGCAAACATTTCTTGGCGTGCATGTCACCATTATGATGGCATTATTGAGACATTTTTCTATCTGGGTGTATAATATCAAGTCTGAATCGTGAACTAAAGGTGGTAAAGATAGGTAATATTTTGACAAAATGGATATTTTTATAGAAAATTTCACAAGCTTATATTTAATTTTATAAAATACGCGGAAAAAATAATTTAGCTGCAGCAGCTAAGTAGCTAGCACGGACACGGACAGCCATTAAATTAGCTCCTGCAGCTAAATTTTAGCTGTTACCGCAAATAAATTAACTAGAAATGCAAATATTTTTGCTGTCACAGCTAAAATTTAGCTGCAAGAGCTAATTTAATGGCTGTCCGTGTCCGTGCTAGCTACTTAGCTATTGCAGCTGAATTATTTTTCCAGTGTATAGATCGAAACTTTGAATAAAATTTATAAAAATATCATCCATTCCCAAAAGGTGGAGAAATATCCCGAGTGGAAAAAGTTTCAAAATTATATATAATTTTTATACAATTCAATATAATTTATATATAATTCAGATATAATTCGATATAAATTGTATATATTTTGAAAATTTTTCTACTCGGGATACTGTTTTGTCAACACCTCTGTGATAAAATTGTTGTTTTCAAATGAAACATATATTCAGAATCGACTCTGAAGAACTAGAAATTTTTATATTTTGAGATTCTCTGATTTTTGATTATTAATTCACTTCGATGAATGATTTAGATCTCAATCATAATGATATAAGATCTATATAAATGATAAACGAAAACAAAATGTATGTATGTTCAAAAATTATCATTATTTAAGAATTCTTCTTTCAATTCAATTGAAACGAATTATCGAAAGCCGTAAAAAATGATTGTACGTGCTTCGGGAACGCAACTCGCTGGATTTCTACGCTCCTCGAAACGTACACAACGCAAAGAATACTTGGGTGTAATGAAAGTATAAAGCCCACTTGAACACACTGAAACGAAACAATAATATTGATACCTTTAAAAAGTGAGAGCAACAACTTTATGAGAGCTATTAAGAGTGTTGATATTGTTCCCACTACGCCATATGGTAGCACCCAACCATGGACATTGACTTCGTTTAAGAAATTGCATAAGATATTCCATTTGTTGTCTTTTGCATTTATAAAATCTTATTACAGATCTTTTATGGTGGGAAAACAATAAGTTATTTTCCTCGATGTTCAATAAAATTGTAAGTTTCGTCAAGAAAATGGTTACTTACGAATTCTGCATAGAATAAGGCTTTACAACATGTGCAAAAGTAACTTCATACACTTTGGATGATAACTGAGTGGAATGGTAGATCTAAATCTTCGCTATGGTCACGCGATATCTACGGTAAAATTTTCATGCACGCTTGAGAAATATACTTTGAAATTTTCTCAATATATTTTCGTGTTCTATAACTCAGAATATTGTGGAACACTGATCAATCTGGGTGCATAATTTTTATAGAATACACGAGATATCGGTTACGCGTTTGAAATTGAATAAGTTCATTTTTTATCGAAGCGAAAATTCTATAAAAGAGATTTGAGAATTTACGTACCTAGGGCGTACATGCGATGCTCTTAAATTCAGAAAAAGGTTTATTTATAGTTAACTAACGTAGATTTGCTTATGGGGGAAATAAATATTTATTCTACGCAAATCTATCATGATTCTGTCAAATACGATTTATCAACTATTACCAAGCATTCATTTCTACTAAATATCATCACTTGTTTACTATTTAAAAAATGTATTTAATTCAAACTAATATTAATTTCTCCATAAGCAAATATACGTTTTTTACCTACAAATAAACCTTTTCCTCGGTATATCACATTCTAAGACATCATTTGCACGTTCTCTATGTAATCGATCACATTTTTTAAACGTTTAAGAAACCTTCCGGTGCTGTATAGGTCCGAGTAGAAATTTCGTAAAGCCAACGTCAGAACCTTATGTGGAAGAAGACTTTCCTGATAATGCCCCGAAATTTACCTCACCAAATTTCTACTCGGTTAATTTAGATATTCGAGGATACATAAAAATGCACTTATCGGTTTTTCAGATAACGAGAAATGTTTGAAGACAGGTTCAAACGCAAAAGTTCACTCTTAAGACAATCCTTAAATGGTTTTGATAGAATAGTCGTGTTGCAGGGCAAAAATCTTTGAGAAGTGTTGAAATTTAGTGGCACTTACACTCATGATCCTTGAAAAATCTCCCAATAAGTTTGAAGCGGCTTTGAAAATTTGCAACAGAATATCAAATTATTTGGGAATCACTCGAGAATAATAAATTCATGTAGCGAGACTGTCAACTCGTCAATTCTAAAATTATCAAATTCACCTTGGAAAAAAAGAAATTGTCTTAATGGAAATCAAATGATCCCTAGTTGTTGATAGGACTCAGGTTCCCTGTCAATTAGAATCATTCCGGTGCACTCGGTTTCAAGGATGTTCGAAGCATAGATAGACACACGGGCAGACTCACAAACGCATAGACAATTTCACGAATTCTTAATCAGAATTGCATGAAATGACAAGTTATCCAACTGCCAATGAAATTATTCAAATATTTGGAAAGATATTGTCAGTACCCACGATAACGAATGCAATAGACACACCGTGCTTGGTAATAAATTACTTATTTGTAAACTAGTTATCAAATTCATTTGGTTGGTTTGAAAATTTCACAACCCGTACAGAACAATTGCAGATCTCCCACTTTAGGCTACTGTAAATCATAGATGGAAACCCACACAGCACTCTTTATCTGAAAGATATCTTCAGAAATAATTAAGAACAATGCAAGAAGTCTCATGCAACATGAAAAGATATTTTTCAGAAATTTCTAAAAGGTTTCTGAAAGTGTGCTCGAAAATATTTTTTAGAAGTAAGAACAGTTTAGGACTTCTAAAAGATGTCTATTCATGTTGCATAAGACTTCTTTCATTGTTCTTAATTATTTCTGGAGGTATCTTTCAGACAACGAGTGCCGTGTGGGAAGTAACTAGGAGAATGAGAGCCGTGAGCACAAAATGGATGGAAAGAAATTCAACATTGAGGCAACGAAGATGTGACCAAGAAATGTCTAGGTCTTTGAAAACCGATGTAACAAATTTAAACTTGTATTTTCAGGAATTGCTTCAACGTCGAATCTTCCTCTATCGACCTCGTATACACCCACGTCTGTGATGAAAATGAGCGAATGTGAAATTGAATACGGTTGAAATCGCATTTCTGGACCATGTTTCACCGGTATTCGTTATTGAAAATATTTACTATGCTAAATTCGTTCCCATAAACGATTCAAACTTCAACGACGTGAAATTCTCTGCTCCATAAGATAACTTCATAAGATACATATATAAATTGCATTCGCTCTCATAAACATCTTGTAATTCATATAAATGGGAGATGGTACATGCCGTGCAATTGGATAAACGCACAGGGTACGTGAACTGTGTGTATAACTCAAACTCACACGCAAACTACATGGACACTTTGGGTAGTGTAAGTGGAACTAACACACGTTCGCCAATCACGAACTTGTAGCCATGCATGCCAGTTTGCTTTCGTTCAAAAGCCCTACCGATTAAATCTCACCTGGCTTTAATATTATTATTTTACGTGGCGCTGCGTTGCACGCCGCCCGGAAGAGAAAAAAAGACAAAACCTTGCTGGAGGATTGAAATAAACGGGGATGGAAGAAAGAAATAAAAATATGAGAGATAAAACCGGGACTCGTATCGGTAGATTTCTGGGCATAACACATATTGTCCAGTAGTTCGACCGCTTTTGCTTTCGCGCACCGCCTGTGATTATCGAACTCTTTCATTTTGTTGAAAATTATGTGTATCAAGGTGGAAATTTCATCGAACGCACCGTGCATACAAATTTTACGAATGATAATTATCCAGATATATGACTTAGTTTCGAATCGGTTCTTCATTGATCCAGAATGATAATTGACTATCAGAGAACATGCAAATATGAATATTTTTCAATTTCTATTGTCAATTGTTAATAAAACATCAAATAAATTTCAATTCAGATCTCGTTTCAATAAACGATTCAAACTTCGGAGGAACATTAACGAAGTTTATATAAAAAGTTTCACACATGTCCTAATAAAGCAAAAACTTTTGAATCAATTAGATATTCATAGAAAATTTCAAATATCCTTGTGCTGCATGACTATAGGATATCGAAAATCCACAGAATTACCAGATCTATCGAAAAATCAAAGTTTCATGCCTGATAACAATATTTTCTTTCTTTTTTCTAAAATTCAAACTTATGAATGGAAAACTTGAATGTGTCAACGTCATCTGATTATTTTTATTCGCTCATGCCAAATATTGATCTAGAAATATTACGACGTTGGCGTTGTAGCATATAATCGAGCGTGGAAATCAGATACCCCTTAAACACAGCTGGATCCTGTCGACCTCGATAAATTTTACTACTTTTTTTTTCAATTTCCAAACTCATAAAACATCGCTCATCATAAACTCATCGATTGATTCAATTGTAAAGTCTTCAAGGAGAGTTTATAAAATTATTGAATATTATCAAGCGTACTATCCAGCATATACCCAATAAACATAACATCTATAACTTGTTAAAAAGTGTTGCATAAAATAGACATTTTCTTTTACATACGGAGAAACGGAATCTCTGAAAAATGGTATAACTCATTCATATACGTAGTAAAGCCGCATGAAATCAAAATTTAGAGATGAAACTTACATAATAAACTACAAAGAAGCTACATGACTTTTCACACTCTGTAACAATTTAGATTGCGTACTCGATGAATTTCTATTCAAAACCATTTATTACGTTATAAGGTAGGGAACTAAGGGATTTTTCAAGTGGGTTCTTTTCCAAATGTAATACCGTACAGGGTATCTCTCGACGTTTTCTGGTATACGTACGTCTTTTTTCCCGCATTACGTGGGTATCCCCAATCTTTCAAAAGACTATTATAACTGGCCTCACCCCGGCTTTTAGCCTTTGAATAATATTTGAATTGCATAATGTTTCTTCAAAGGGGAAAGGCTTTGCGGTCGTGTAAAGAGCAGATGATCTTGTATGATCAACGGATTGACTTTTGGTATTATAAACATCGAATCATTGACGTACCATCGAGATGCTATAAGGATACCTTGTATTATGAAGACACCCTGTAAAAAAATACGGAGTCAAAACGACACCAAAAATGTTCCCCAAAAGTCCGATCCGGATTGTGCGTGGAAAGAATATTATATTACAATTGCTATTGAAAAATAACAGAGGAAGAACAGATTACACACATCAGAGGAGATCTTATAATCCATTTTTATTGATTTCTCTATTTAACTATGGAATGTTGTATGTTTATTTGCATCTTTAGACAGTATGGTCCACCGGTCATGTATCTTCACAGCAATTTTTAATACGATCTTCTGCAATGTACTGAATTTAAATTGCACGGCCTGAGAAAAATAATTACTGATACCAAGAAAACGTATTCTTGAATATCCTCCCAAATATTCTTGGTTACAGTTGATATGTTGTTGGGGAGAATAATTATTTCTCTCAGGGTGCATATGCATTATCAAAAATAAGGTTCAATACCAACATTAAGAATCTCATCTTTTCTATTAATAATCATTTTCTTAATAATCAATTATTATCAACAATCTGATCGAATTAGGAAATGGGGTAATATCTATTCTCATGGAAAAAAGGAAATAGTAATCATTGACAGCGCAGGGTGACAACGAAGCGTTCCAGACCCTCAAATCAAAACTTGCAGAATATATAATGTATTATTTTTTATAAGATAATAGAACTCCTAGATTCACATTTGAGAACTACAATTTTCCTCATTCACTTTACTCCCGAAGCGTGTATGAACTATGGCCCAATCTGGCGTAGTCTTGGGCCCATATTGGCAGGATGGTGTCGGTATAGTAGGCCCCATGGTACACGGAGAAAAAAGATCATGGAATGATCGTTAGGAAAGATAGTAAACTGGTGACAACTACGAATTTCTGTGCACAGTCGCTAACAGAGACGAGTAATGGTTCCTATTTCGGTATATTAGAATACAATATAGTATACCAAAATAGGAACCATTACTCGTCTCTGTTAGCGACTGTGCAAAGAAATTCGTAGTTGTCACCAGTTTACTATCTTTCCTAGCGATCATTCCATGATCTTTTTTTCTCCGTGTACATACATGCTAAGGTTTCGTTGTGGTAATTGTTGCAATAAAGACAATGATCTTGTAAATTCACATTTTCTGCGGCCCCACATGTTAGCAATGAGATCACCTCACATGAATTCCAACCCCACATAGCTAGGCGAGTGGAGAAAAAATCATTGAAAGAGAACACAAAGAGATAATTTTCTTCATGTAATTCAGATTCACGAGTATCCTATAAATTATTAATAAACTATTAACATGAATCATATTCTCATTCGATATGGTACAATATGAAATTACAATAATCGCGTGTTTTGACAAGATCCTGTGTGACAGTATAATCACAGGAGGAAATGGAGCGACAACGGTGAAAAAAGCTGCACCTTGGTGGAGACTTGTGAAATGATAATTAGCGGTGTCAACGCCTCCCCTTTGACTCAGCGCTATTGAAGAGAATTCGAATAGGCTTTTTAATCATTTTATACCACATTTTTTTGTGGCTTTTTTGTGGTATTTATTTTTGTCTCCTAGATTTTCAATTCTTTATTTATATTAATAGATTCAGATAGAAATTGTGTCATTAGATTTGTTGATATCACAGTAAATCCCAAGCGTTTCCAATCTCCTAAATCACTCAACAACATCGGTCACTTTATAAGTGACGTGGTGTACTAAAACCTAGCAACCCTATGAACATTAAGCTCACGCTTTTCCAGCCGTATAATGAACTTGGACAAGTTCTATCAGACACAACGGCGAAATAGAATGAAATGTTTCCCATTTTCGCGACTCATTCATCAATTTAGCGCCTAAGAGAAAGATCGACCTAATGCTGCTGATTTTCCACCTCACAGAGGAAGAGATTTTATACGTGCCTCGAAGAGATATCTTGCAGGCTAAATCAAGCTATCTTGATCTTGCCGTTAATGTGATTCCACATCTGAAAAGTATACCCACATATGTATGTACATACATACATCCATACATACACGTGTTCTCAAACAAATGAGAGTATCTTATTTTCTTTCATTCTCATCAACGCATAAGCTATTTAATTATCATGTACGTTATCTTTAGATTCGCTTAAATTAGAAAAACATAAATTTCTCAGTATTTAAAGAAAAACTTTCCAAAACAGTGAAAATTTATTACTTTCAACTTCAAATCATGAACTATATTTTTTCAACATAAGGTGTCGATCAATCCATCGAAAATTTTGGATGACTACTACGAAAATGATGAGCAGATTTGTTCTTATTTTTATATGAAACAATGCGGCATTGAGAATTTCAAACTCCAACTTTTTATTGCAGATATAAGGAAATTTTGAGCCGTTTACATGATAAACAGAATTTTGAAATCCCAAATTAACGGTGAAAAACCAAAAATCAAGGTTAATTGACTGAAATTGTCCGGTTGGCTAGTAACTCTACATCGATTTGTACTTGAACTTTGTAGAATTTATATTAAAACTTATGTTGCACTGTAAAAAATTATTCATTCAGGGAAATTGAGGAACGAATACGATTTTTGAATACCTCTGGAAAATTTAATTTCAGAGCTCTTTGCATTCGGGCGGATCAAAAGATTTAGTAATTTACATTGCAAATAGAAATTGTGTGATACGAAATGAAATTCCGAAAAAGAGTCGAAAAAGAAGTAATAGTAATTGGCAGGAATCGAAATGCACAAATTCCAATAGTCCAGAAGGGTTTCGGAGGAATTTATTGTCGAAAACAATAATTGAAAGATGTTTTCAATTTTCTACAAACTTTGATTTCTTTGTAACATTTTTCATTGAAGCAAATATTGTATCATGTATTCCATTGTAAAAAGGTTATTCACATTTTGAAAAAAAACCTTCAAAATACAACTACAATGCTCCCAATCTATGATATTAATCCGAATCTCCCAAAAATTAATTTCAAGGATTCGACACTCTCGAAATATGAATATTAAAAAAAAAATCATTCAATCCGCAGTTAAATCTTTCCTAACTTGAACATCCAATCGAAATAAATTTATTTCGTCGGTTTGGAAAATCTTTCAAATGCCTGATATCTTATTCTAGATATCTAATGTTATCCTCAAGTCAACCTCAAAGAACTCCTGAATAAGTTTGAGACATTTTGAGGAACGCATCTCAAAAGTCTCAAAAAGTTCTCCGAAAGTAATGAATGGTCGAAATGTTTTAAAACTCGTAAAATCACATTCATTGATCAATAACATGTTAAAATTTCAATGAAAACCTCTAAAAAAAACACAATAAATGAGAAACAAAGTCACATGTACGGGATAGAGAGAGAACACGCTACGAGAAAGATGTAACCTCAAGACAAGACAACGACTTGGCAGTTTTGTCACCACCCTCTGCTTTTTGCCATTAAGTAAATTGACTCTCGTAAAACAGCCATCTAAATAAAAATCTAATTTTCATAATGCATAAACGAAGTTCCTTTTTGTGTACGTCAAGTGCATTACTTCGGAATTTATTAAACCGATAACTTCCATGAGAAGAAAAGAGATAAATAAACCCACCAAATTTATCGAAAAATTATTATCTGTACATCCATAGATAATTTCATATTCACTGGGATGTCGAAGTAATTATAATCGATTGGAAAATCTAAACACACTGATGTTCTGAATAATACTCCTTTTTCATTCTGTTTTCCTTGTTACAAAAGAAAGGGTGAGGTAGTATATGTTTGCATTTAAATACTAAATTGAATATCAGTATGGTAGTTTCAATCCAAACCATACTTGTATTTAAACTCGAGATACTAAGGAAAAACTACACACTGAAAACCCAATTTTTCAGATTGAAAGAAAATTTTCTTCGCCCTCATTCTAATAAATATTGTTTTCAATGGAAGAATTAATTCTTCATCAGATTGAAACAAAAAATTTTCAAATTGAGGCAGAAATATCTTCCTTCTTGAATTCGAAGAATATAATTTCAATTCAATGAAAAATTCTCTCATTGGAATGAACTATCTTTTGCATTGAAAACAAGATTCATCAGAATGAGGGCAAAGAAATTTTCTTTAAATCTAAGAAATCGGGTTCTCAGTGCAGAAAAACCAATAAAATGAACGAAAGATTGCTGAAATTTTTAATTTTTATAGAACGAAATATTTTATAAAGTATTGTTAGATATCGAAACTTCGTTAAACGTTTACGAACCTGAGAGTTGGTTTCAACGGACCTTTAAGCTGATCTATGTTGATCTATTCTAAACGTTTGTCGGAGCTACATGTTCCCTTCGGGTACTCAACGGTCTCAAAGGCTCTTCTACGAAATCTAATGAAAATTATAGTAGTTATAATACTTCATTCCACATCTGAGGAATACTCTTCAAGAGAGAAAACATAATAAGTACCAGTTTACGAGAAAATTTTGTAACTTTTATTGTATTATTTCTCTGCGTCCTAATCAACCTTGATTTCTTGCATTTTGGTCACAGTGTTCTCTCTTTAGCGCAATTAAATCATACAACGATGAAAATCTAGACATTTTTTCTGTAAAATACAAAAGTCATGATCCATCGAAATGATTCAATGGAAAGGAACTATTAGATGTAAAATGAATCAATGGAGGAAGAATGGCGTAACCAAGGTATTTGACCGATGACGTCCACAGCTGATGCAACCTAATCCAACATAAGGGCGCAACCCTATCGTTAATACACCTTCCAGCAGGTCACTTCTAAAACTACTTCCAGTAAACTGACCAGCTGTATTGGACAACCAACGGCTGTCACTTAAAGGATTTAATCCAAAACTAATCTGTGCAGATTGCGTTCAACACTTTTCATGCTATTTCATACATACATACAGAATGTATCTTGATTGTCTCTGGAGGACAATTACCGAACGTTTGAAAAACATTGTTCTTATCACGTTTCCTTTCTTCTCAACAGAATTATATAATTAGTTGATTAATTTTTTCAAGATGATTAAAATCAGGGAATGGGAAGTTTGTGATACTAGACTATGTTTTCCACATATCGTTAACTAATCTCTAGAATCGTCAGAAGAATCACTCTTCGAATCGAATATATTTTTGTGAACAAGGTTTTGGACAGAGGTGAGGTAAACATGAACATTCCAACAACCTAGCAATTCCCAAGAGAACAACAACTCGGTGACTCGACAAATTGTAGAATACTTCGATACGTTCGGAAAGTAAATATCAGGATTCTCACTTCCATTCCTCTAGACGGAATACAAATTTTATTTCATTTGAAGAATTTGAAGCCAAAAAGACCAATAATGAAAATTTATGTCGATGAAAATAGTATTTTCCACTTATTTTTACACGATGTGATTTAAAAAGAAAATCTACATATCAAAATACACAACAAAAATGTGAAGCTGTATTTGATACAAAAAACATATCCCCTTTGGAACATACCACAATTCGATACCTGATAAAGTACCCACATAACAATGAATATCTCAGAGACATTTCCAGAATTTGAAATACACAATATTTTGGGAAATATCTCAAGAATATTGTCAAAATCTCTCCAAGGTGTCTCACATCGCCACTTTTTTAACATTCCTAAGATCATCTCCAACGATATTTTCTACAGAAAAAAATATAACAATTATATATATCAACAAATGTACAAAATATTACTTTTGAAAAAAAATGTCTTCTAAATTGACTTCTACAAATGTATAACTCTAACTTGAAGAACCTTGTGAAAGAATGAAAGGGTCCTGCGAATGAGAGACAAAGTTCATGGGAGTACATTAAAAAAAGAAAAGATCTATCTTTGTTATCGAAAAATTAGATGGAGAAATAATTTCCAACTTGAACTCACAATGAATTATTTCCCCAAGTGTTTCTTCTTGACTCACAATAAACAAGCTTTATGCTTCTCCCAGTTTACATATTTCCTTCACACATGATTTTTCTGCAAATCTCAGATAAAAAACACATACGAGTCTAGAATAAAAATGTTCACAGCATTCATCGCATACTTTAACGTTATTAAAACTGATGTACCCTTTACAGCGAAGACGAATCCAAATGCAAGCGACTATCCCGGAAGTGGAGCAGGTGCTGGAGTGTCCATTTACGGTTCTTCGGCAAACGCTGCGGTGGGTTGTATCCCTGGCAGTGGTGGAGGTCCCCTTGGTAGCATCACCGGCAGTGGCGTTGCCGGCGGCGTCGTAAGTGGCAACACCGTTGGTCTCGTTGGCAGTTTCAACAATACCGGTCGTACGAACTTTACTAATAAACAATTGACCGAACTGGAAAAAGAATTCCACTTTAACAAGTACCTGACGCGCGCCCGTCGTATCGAGATTGCTTCGGCTCTCCAATTAAATGAAACTCAAGTGAAAATATGGTTTCAAAATCGACGGATGAAACAGAAAAAGAGGATGAAAGAGGGGTTGATCCCAGCGGATAATCCTAGCACTGTCCCTTCCACGTCTTCATCGTCGATACAACAAGTGACCGGGACAACGAATTCTTCCGTGACTATCGGAGGAGCAAGGAGCACCAGTAATTCTCCAACCGCATCTTCCAGCCACGAAATATCGAGTTTAGGATTATCTAACTTCACGAGTGACAACAGTCGAGGAGAATCGCCGCCCAGTACCTCGTCCAAGGATTGACGGGTCGCCGTTGCCGCGTGTCGCGGCAATGAACGTCTTTACGGTCTCCGAATGGATGACGATTGGTGAAAAAAGTTACCAAACGACGATAATAAAACATGCAGGAGATATCTTTATGTTCCTCCAAGGTGAATTAAGGGCATCATTGCTTATAGAGTTACTTGATCTCTCACCCCAGTTCCATCGATCGTTATTGAATGAAATTCATTTTATTTAGTAGAGACATCTCCCTGGTATATACCTACAAGAAAAGTTACAGTTGAATATTTGTTCAATGCAAATCTTTGATCATTTCGATCTATATTCTTATATGGAGCAAAAACTGTGGGGAGAGACTTGTCAGAGTCTAGGGACTTTGCTACGAAAGTAATGATCCCTCTTAAAATGAACAGTCTTACTTGAACTTTTCTCTGGTCAATGACCGTGAAAAAATTGTGTATAAAAAGTGTCTTCACTTTCATCTTTCCATTGAAATGTTCGTATGGAATATTGTGTAGTCATTTCGATTTGACATAAGGAAAAGAACGAAACAACTTATATCATCTCGTACATCGAAAGTTGATTTTCATCTTTATCGTTTCTTTCTTCGGTAATAATATATAGTTGATTATATATGTACATTTTGTAAATGAATCAAATATATGATATGCATATAACTTATTATATAGAACTCCGCCAATGTCTTAAAATTTCTCATAATAAAATAGTTGAATTAAATTACATGTTGTATTGGATAAGCGTACGACTACTTGTGAATGTCACGAAACAGGATTGTTTCAAACGGTTTCAAACCTGAAATTCACATAATCTAGGAGAATATCAATCAAAGAGATGCTCTATTAGATGAATGATGATATCTTAAGATACCGAGATATAATACATGCTGAAGGCTTTCGTAGAATCACATCTGAATAAATCTTTTTTATCTCTTGTGGTATCTTGAGGCAGGTTTTGGATGTCTTGCGTCACATTTTCAGATAAGTTTCGGATTCATTCCAGAGTGTGTGCTCCGTTAAAAGTTCCCCATCGAAAACAATAGGAAACGATAAAAAATTATTCTTGTTGTTTTCTATGAGATTTTTGAATCATAATAATCGTTCCTCATCGTATCAATCGAATTTTGTAGGATGTTATCGAAAAATTCCTACAAAAAAGATGCCATTAAGTATAATTATATGATTTTATATGTATATACATATATAAAAATTCGGTGATGAAATCCTATGGAACTCGATAAGTATGATAAGAAATGATAGAATTTCTATCGTTCAATCTCTATACGACGTCGAAAATTTGCAATTCAAGAACCTGATAGAAAACGATAAGAATAATCTATAGATTATTATCGATTCTTATGAATTATTATTACAGATTATCATTATCATTCCCTATCGTTTCTGATGATAAACTTTTGGTAGAACATAAGGGAGATTCTTTGAAATTCCCCGTTATATTCTTCAGGATGAGTTATTTATGAATCCCTGATATTCAAAAATAATTTTCAAAACAATTCTCCAGAATTCATTATGAATGTTTTCGTAACTGACACAACGGGAGGTGATTTGGGACATGCTTGGACTTTGTGGACTCAAACCGAGTGAAACTTTAAATTGATTTTCATTCAAAAACCTTTGCATATAAATGAATTGAAAATAACAAAATGATTCACCTAGTAGCAAGAGCAAAATATTACAAAACCAAATTAAATGATTTTACTGATTTTGAGCATGATATAAAAATTACCTGATTGGTCAATCGATGGATTATTGTACTGTATATTATACTGGAATGAGCACTCTTTAGAATCGCGCCGTTAGAGATAGAGAGAGAGAGAGAGAGAGAGAGATAATTGGCAATTACATGTTGCAAAAAAAGATACAGAGACCCTTTCGGTTGAGGAAGAAATATCCAATTGTGGGTATACGAAAGAGGAGAAAGCACTTCAACGCGACAGTATGTAGCTGGTGGAAGTGCACTATATAATATCTAGAAAGTGCTCATTACAGTATCGATACTTTTGATGGAAAATTTATCCAATTTATATTTAACTTGATAAAATATCGATCCAAATTTTATAAAAGTTTTATGAAAAGTATCGATACTGTCAAGTATCACCGATCCCTAATTCCAGTATACATAAAATTAAATGGTCTCTACTGTTTCTTCTTATCTGTGTTCCTTGTATGATCTGTGTAAAACCGTGTTCAGTCCTTGGAACACGAACGTAGACACGTTTCAGGCATAAAATCTCTTGATTTACTTCCTTCACAATTGATAATATTTTCAGGAAAAGAAAACCCTGTAAGAGCACGTGAGGAAAGTATATTGTACAATATATCATTCACTCTAAAAAATAATTGTGAAATTTTCCCCGAGAATACGGTGGCAATAAAATTCCTCCATGTTGGGGGACTTTTTCCCATGATTTGATGAAGTTTTCTCTCACTTTTTGTAGGATTCAACACCCCAGAAGTAAAATAATTCCTCCGAATAAAGGGAAATCCCGTATTTTATATGAAAAAACAATTTCCCTACGATCTGGGGATGAAATCTGCCATTGGAGCGAGGAAAATTTTTCTATATCTTTTACAGTAAGAGTAAAATCTTAAACAATGGTATATTATGGAATTTCACGTAGAATTAGAAAGCTACATGATTATGTAAAATTCCACTTTGTTTAATTGGCTAAAATATCAGCAATGATGTTTTGTGTAATTTTAGATAACATGTTTTCTTTTACAGGGTACTTTCAACTCCTCTTTACATATTGATCAGTTGGAACCAAAGAGATTTAGCTGTTGGTCTCACTTTTGATTGAAAGAGCGAATTTTCGATGAAGTCGCAAATAATTTGCCAAGTGAGCTAATTATAACAGCAAAATTTTTAGTATTAAATGTATATAGAGTGGGAAATAAATTGAACTGAAGGAATCGACATTTTTTGCTATGAGAGGTAAAAAATCGCTGTCATAGCCAAAAAGATCGCTGTAGTAGCAGATAAATTTTTGTTCTAGTAAAAGATACCTAGAAAAATCAAATTTTGTGATCATAGAGAATTTTTTTTGTCCGTATGGAATCACTTATTTTTTCGATAATATCACGAGTAAGGTGTAGCTATTCTAACAGCATAAAACTTCTTGGACGGTTGTAACACTGTTTTAACATATATCCCACAATTTCGGTGATTTTTGGAACGTTTGAAAAACCTCCGAGTGATGTGAGGGTACCCTATTGAGATAAAGCCAAATACCTGTTTCCCATTCGGCCATTTCTTGTAAGTGCATGTAAATATAGTCCTACAAGAACCTTAGACTAAGAAGAGGCATTTGGTCCACCTAATCTTGGTAAGTTTATCATAATTCGAAATAAATATTCTCTATTCTTTTTGAAAATGTTCACAATAACTGTGTGTTATTTTGTTTTTAATTGGATTGAATACTTTGAGCAGCCACCAGACAATACCAAAAGTTTGATGAATCTTTTGAGAACTTATCCTTCCCATCCCTGGTTAGAGAAACCCATCCATTCCAACTTAATGGATATCAAAATCAAATCAATTTGTATCGGAATTCTCCACGTTCAATTGGAATGAATGGAATTTATTTAACCAGAGCTGTACTATCTGAATTGGTTCTGCAAATCTTGATTTCCTGTGCAGGGGATAAATAAGTCTGTATTCTACATTTCAAAATATCTTTCCAAGAGGAAAAGTATAAGAAAAGCTCATGGATTTGGAAATTCTCAGACTATTCGGGGATTTACAAATTTTTATGTTACTTTCCAAGCAATTTTAGTGAATTCCCAAATAATGTCTGTTCATCGTTAAGAAGTGTTTGGGAATTCACTGAAACCGTCAGGAAACTCAATAAGAAACTGTTTAGAAAAAAACTTTCAAACTTCTTTGAAAGAAGCTGGGATGTAGATCACCTTCATTAAGGCTTCACAAAACCGAGTACTTTCGTCAAGGATTCTCGGAATCGTGGATGCCATACTCTTATACAACCCAAAATGAAGTGGTACACGGAGAGAAATATGCAGCTGAAATTTGAGGCCGAATACATTTTTGTAGTTACAGTAGCCATATTTTCTGTTGAAGTGATCATGAAAATCGCTGTGATCGTAAAAATATAGCAACTGACTAAAAACTGTTTTTTTCTCGGAGTGTTAGTCCCTAGACGATCCTGGTAAAAACGTGGGTAAATTCGAATAAAAATTTGCAGTTGGATACAAAAATATGATTGAAACGGATAGAAATACAATCCACTTTTATCAATTTTGATCATATTTGTATCCATCGGCAAATTTTTATCCGAATCTATCCGCGTTTTTTACCAGGAGACACACAAAAATTACTGATGAGTTTTGGGAATAGAACTCCTACTAGATTCTTTCAGAATTCAAGAAATTTCTGAAGAGTTCTAAAAAGAAATTGATTCGTCAGACATTTGCAAGTTTTTTTCATATTCTCAAAGATTTGAAGTTCAGGAAGATATTTTTTTACAGAATTCTCTAATGATCCTTGTGCGTTATGTGGGTGCAGTTAGCGGTAGCCTTATTATATCCCGAAAGGTAAATATTCCTAATGGTCGTTGGTCCAAAAATTCGTATCCCCAATCCCTGGTGAAAGGGAAGCGTATCATAAATAGTAATGGGCGCATAAGGATGTTTCAGATAACTTTTTTCGTACTTCTTGCAGGCTTCCTATCCACTCTTCGATTACGCTTCCTTGCTCAAAGCCCGGTTTCTATGGAATTGGTGTTTCTTCAGATACGCTTCACATACTTCAAATATACCTTCCAACTACTACACTGTAAAAAATTTCTTTGTGAATTCACAAAAAAAGTCGGCAGTTTTTTACGCAAACCCTCCTTCTAGTGAATTTCCAAACAAAATTTGGAGAAAATCAAACATTTTGATTAGTTGACCAAAACTTTTGATTTTCTCCAAATTTTGTTTGGAAATCCACTAGAAGGAGGGTTTGTGTAAAAAACTGCCGAATTTTTTTGTGAATTCACAAAGAAATTTTTCACAGTGTATGTGCCATTTGACGCTCGGTACACGCTTAAACCCACGTTCCAAGTACTCACCATCCATCTACGTCCATGACACTTTCTAATGCAAGCTTCCCTTTCACCAAGAATGTCCTGAATGTTCACTTTCCCGAATATTTTCGATCGAATAGGATCATTTATTTTAGATTCCAAAAGAAAAAAGAATTGAACCGAATTGACAATTCTGATCTATCATTCCAGTTTCCCAAACAATCTAAATTCGTCATAAATTGTTTACGTGCAATTCAGTTCATTTGAATTATGTAATTATTTTCTACTCTCATCTAACAATTTATAAAAATTTAATTCTATTCGTATTTATACTCTCAGACTTCATATATTTGTGGATATCTGCATGTGAGAATCATTGGATTCGAACACAAAATTATATCAAGTTGAAACTTCAATTCTTTGCCGTTGACTAGCTATTATAATGAGTTGTGATTAGTATACGATTCATGTAGAATCCTGTAGAAAGAATAAAATATTATTATACCGAACTGATATTTTTAATTCAAATACTCTCGCTAAATCAAAAATACTCCTCGTTTAAGAGAACATACAGAAATAGGAAAATTCATGTACTATGTGTATAGGAAAAATCCGAATATTTTTTGGAGGGTGCCACCCCGATCAAAAAAAAACCTCAAGGGATCCCTCATAAAAACCTTTGAGGGTTCCCAGAATTTTTTGCCTGGGACCCATCTGGGAATCCTATATAAGACATTGTATTCAACATAGAATCTTATAATTGGTCAAAATTTCTTGAAATTCCATGCGTTCCGTATATACTTGTAAAATAAATTTTCAATTTACTCAACTTTAAATGAAATTAATTTATATTTAATTAAACTTAGGATTTCTAAAATATTAAAATGAACAAATTATGAGGAGTTACGTGCAATTATTCATCTTTGAAATTATAATTCCATTCAAACATGAGGGGTATCTCTAGTTTCTCTATTTTCACAGGAGAAGTTGTTAAATATTTCCATCGTCAAAATTCAGGGCAGCGTTATGATTTTAGAGTTTACACCAGGTGAAATCAATATCGATAATGTCAGGTCACTGCAACTTTTATCAAATCTTTATAATCAAACTGTATTTTTTGAATTAAAATGACAAATATATATTTTATATTTATCAACATATTCAATTTCAAGTATTTGTTTTTACAATACAAAAGTACGTTAGATGAAAATGTATGTTAAGCTGTACCATTGAATTTTACACATTTTCAACTTCATTCGCATCAACTTCAGAAAAATGAGACAGATTGAAACATGAACATGAATTATTCCGCACCACTGAAAATTGCTGTCAGATCCACTCAAAAAATAGTTGCCAGAGCTATCAAAAGGATAACAATTACCGGTAAACTGATGTAACACATTTTTGGAGAATATTTCAGTATCAAAAGAGATCACTGGGCTACTGTTGCGAACAGTATTCGTCCACTATTGTTTATACGGATCAAAATCATCTTTTCAGTCATCTAAGTTCTTATTGGGGGAAATTGGATATGAGTATTTAGATTACACGGTTCAAAAACACTTCATGTAGGATCTTACATGAACTCCCACGTGGGATCCCATAAGGGTTCCCAGATGGGTTTTGGTCATAATTTTTGTGCCAAATTCTCAGGGGAACCCTTATGGGATCATATCTGGGAACCCTTATGGGAATAATCGAGGGTTCCTATGAGGGATCCCTTGAGGGTTTTTGATCGGGACCCCAGCCAACAAGATCAAGGCAGCACTTCTGACAGCGATACAGTAGACTCTCGATTTAAGCAGCATCCGTGTCCTTATTCTACTTGGGATGCAATCTCATGTGAGAGAAAGACAAAGATGGTGCTTAAATCGAAAGTCTACTGTACTACCATCCACTCATACATTCAAAAGGCCACTCCTTGTACACGCATTAGCCATTCTGATAGCACAACCATTGGTCAATTGTTCATGCATCATTATGCCCATCAGATTGAGCGATCGTGGACTCGTTCGTTTTGTTTTCTGGAAATGAATATGGAAAGAATGTGCAAATGAGATTATTTTGGATAAATTCATCAATAAGATATTCTATGGAAGTGCGCGGCACATAATTATTCAAAACAGTCTCATTTGAAAGTTCTAAGTGTGTTCGTAGGATTTTCCAAACAAGTTCTTAGCATTTTTAACCTCCTGTGTTGCTTGGGAAGGGTAGGGAGTCTTTTGACCGAAAAAGTTTTTGGCCGAATCGACATGATTTGACAATCGCTAGTCATTTCCTAGTGTTCTCTGGAAGCGACTAGTGATTGTCAAATCATGTCGATTCGGCCAAAAACTTTTTCGGCCAAAAGACCCCCTACCCTTGGGAAGGCAGTGTAAAAATCCTAGCAATGCTACTATGTTACTATACTGAGAGAAGAGTACAGTTGTCAAAAAGGAAACTTGATTAATAATGAACAAACCATCTTTAGGTCAAATAAGTTTTTTTTTAATTTGTTAATTATTAACAAACCTTATTTCATTGTGATAGATTTGGAATACTTTTTTCCCAGTGCACCGTAGCACTGCTAGTAACCCGTACAGCAGCACAACCACCGATCCTCCACCTAGGACTTCGGTGGACTGGAGGTGGAGAATTGGTGGAGAAATAGGAACCGTGGAAATAAAGGAGAAATAAGGGGGAGTCTCCGTTGAGGGAACGGAGAGGCGACGGAGAAATGTCCGCCCCCTGTATTTTCGATACAGTTCATATTGGGGCATTTCCATGACCAAATCTGGATGTATTAATCCACCGACATAAATTTTATTGAAAATATAGGAGACGGACATTTCTCCGTCGTCTCTCCGTTGCCTCAACTGAGACTCTCCCTTATTTCTCTCTTATTTCCACGACTCCCATATCTCCACCAATTCTCCACCTCCAGCCCACCGAAGTCCTAGGTGGAGGATCGGTGGTTGTGCTGTACGGGAACAAAAACGCACATTTGGGAGCGCTTTGCTGGCTACCCATACAGCACCGGGAGGTTTCCTGAACGTTCAGAAGCCGTGCTTGATTTCACAGAGAACGTGCAAATAACGTCTCAGGATGTTCTAAAAACGTCGCATGTATGTCCCAGGGACATGCAAATGTCTCGGTTAGTTCTATTCATGTCTCCGTGTGACTTTGTGGTTTTTCAAGGTTAGTTTTCATGAAAGTACGTTTAGAAGACATGATGAAAACGTCTGGTAGTAGATCAAAGGAACGTGCTTAGAACGTATTCAAGAATATCAAATGGGAAGGTACTCTAAACGTTTGTAAAACTTGCTTCAGCGGGACCAAAACACGCAAAACCAAGAGCACGTTTTCAAAACGTTCAAAGAACTTTCTGTGCTGTCTGGGTGGGACGAATATCAAGCAAAATCGATTATGAAATTTTTATCAATCTCTACCAACACAGCATAGGAATTCAGAAAGCATTCTTAAGAACTCATATTGAATTCTTCTAATCCCAACTGGGGTGCTGTATGAGTAACGAGATTTGTCAAATTTGGAATACCAAGCAAAAACGGATAGAAAATCTATCTGTTTTTCACATCCTTCCTCGTGACAAAAATCGATCAGAGCCGAGCAGAAGTTTTCTAACAGATTCTAACAGGCATTTCGAGCAGGGGTTTCTACCTTAAAAAGCTATACCCTAAAAGTGCCTTCCCCACACGGCACCCTGATCCTGATGTATTCATGAAGAATTTCTCAAGAATTCATCGTGGGATTGTTCAAGAGTCCATTTAAGAATGAGTTCGTTATAAATCCCTGGTATTAAAAACGAATTCTTTATGAATTCTTTCTGAACTGACATAACGGGAGTTCATTTGGGACATGTGCATGCTGTGTGATTCTTCATGGCGGAACATAGAGTCTCGTTGTAATGAGCCTTCGGTACAAAAATGATTCGGGATACCGATGCCCCACCATTTTTTCCGCCTGTATACCATCACAAATGTTTCTCCTATCATTCTGATGAGTTACAACTCCCCAAATAGGAGTAATAACATATTATATGAAGATATTTCTGTTAGGACTGTTACCGGATATATTATAACCAATATAAATTATTTCGATTGATCGCTTCTCATAGAATCTTGGATATAATTGGCTGTTGTGTAAGTGCTGACCAATCAACATCATGTATAGTAATTGTAACGAGTCCGGTAACAGTTTCAACAGAAATATCACCATAAAGTAGAACCTCTCTATATGCAACCATCGGTGTCCTTTTCTTGCACACAATTCAATCTTGAGCGAGAAAAGAACACAAATGGTTGCATATAGAGAGGTTCCTCTGTATAATACCAGAGATGAGTTGAAGAGATGGCTAACGAGATATGAAAACCATAGTCCAGTTTCTGATTGGCAGTATCACGTTTTCCGTTTATCTCTTCATGCTGGTTGGCTTAGAAGAAAAATTCAAGCAATCATATATTTTTCTTCAAAAGAAAAAAACGTGATACGGACCATGATTTTAACATTGCGTTAGCAATCTCTGCTATTCATCTCTGATAAGACGTTGTTATTGTTATTTAAAGCTTCGTAACTTATCGGAATGATAGAAAAAAGATTTATGATGGTATATAGTTGAATAAATGTATTTGAAATTCATCAGTAACATCGTATCAAAAGATATTTCTGTTGAAACTATTGTCGGACTTGTTACCACGATCATACGATCGTAGCAGCTATCAACGCTGGCGGTAGGTCAAATCCGCTAATAGTTGACATGCAATCGGTCAATTTGATCCGTTAGGTCGTTCTTTTGATGAGTTTCAGAATTCTAGAATCTGAGTAGCTGGTTCCATTGGATCATTCTGTATGATTGGCCGATTTTTTATGATTCCCGAACTCATCAAAAAACCACCTCACGGGTCAAATTGACCGACTGTGGTGTGTTTCCAATAACTAATGTCGTTCCTACTATAGAGATATTATACATAGAGGAGACACTTTACTAGAAACCGCGTGATCAACGTAAAAAGAAAGAGTTGCAGAGTAGGTATCGATATGTCTGTCTTTTGAGGTGATATTAACGGCGTGGCAGCAGTTAAATCGTTTATAACAAACTACGAGCAAGCACTTCATATTAATGAAAGTATCGCTCTGTACCAGCCCTATCCGACTCCCCCACTTCTGAGGTTCCTTAATGTCGCTATTTGAACTAATCCGCAGCGCAGCGCTAAGTGTTCTGGTGGGCTGCATAAAATATACCTATCTCTCAGTCATCCAATCAAATTAGGAGGAACAGCCCACCAGTACAGCCAGCGCTATCTACTGGTTCAATGTTTTTGGCGACAGTAAAAATACCTCATTTACTATAGTTTAGTTAGAGAGTCGGATAGGGCTGCTCTGTACAGCACTTCTACTCATAGAGATATAAGAATAGAGGAGGGAAGTCAGGCGAAATCTGTGAGTGAAGAAGTGACATCGGATGAAAGAGAGAGCAATACAGGACTTCTCTGGCTAGCCAATCAGCGAATTTGTGACGAAACTCCTCTCTTCCACTGATGCCAGAAATTTTTAGATCCAACAGCCTACATCCAATCAAATACTTCTGTTGATCGAAATGACAAATGTATTTCGATCTCGGCGCTCTTGTTCCTTTGTTCCTGGCATCACTACTCTCTTCTTCTCTCAAAAACCGCAGAAACCGTATACAAAATCTGCGCAGGCTTCCGTTCCTTACGTTCACGTTTACATGGCTTGTGTGTCTAGGCTTTTACTCAATGTTAAAATCATGGTCCCTATCACTTTTTTTTCTCTTGAAGAAAATTATGTGATTGATTGAATTTTCGTTCTTAGCCAATCAGCATGCATCGATGAACAGAAAACGTTGTACAACCAATCAGGAACTGGACCATGGTTTTCATATATCGTTGACAATCTCTTCAACTCGTGTGTTTCTGGTATATAAAACAATACACAAGTCTGTATGTTAGACAAATTAATTGATTGATTTAGATTTATTAGACTATATCAAGATTAGAATTTCAATCAATATATTACTGAAGTGTTTTCAAATTTCCCATACGAAATATTTCATTATGGACACGAATTCGGAAAGACTGGACGAATTGTTGGCATTTCAAAAAGATCTTCTGCAAGAACAGAAATTTCTCACAGGAATACTTACGAAAATTGATCAGCAAATAAACGCTTTACAGGTAAAACTCTCATTTATCTGGAAGCAAAAAGAACATTCTCGTTGAGTCGAGTTTTTCTCATGTTTGTCGTTCCAAATCAGTTCACGTTCTCATAATTTATAAGAACGAGAATAGGTTATTAGTCTGCATAATCTGAGTGAAATCTAAAACGAGCCAAAACATTAGATACTCAATTTCTAAAGAAAAAAATCCCGAATTGAAAAATATTCAGAATTATATATAAGTTATATTGGAAATGTGCTATGAGACTCCTGTTATCTTGTAGGACTAATTTCTTGATCAGAACTGATCCTCAAAATATGACCTGTTATCATTAGATATAAGAGGATTAGACATTATATTCGCTGTACTATAAATCATACAGATTCTGAAAAATTGAAATCCCGTGAATCATCAAATTTGTCAGCATTTGAATGTTGCTGAAGTTCGAATTGTTTATTGAAACAAATTGATAATCAAGTAACGAAATACTCACCTGTTGAAGACTTGAAATTTTGAAGAACGCCCTTTAACTTATATTTCCAGTTCCCAGGGAATAATTTTAGAAGATAATCGCCCATGATTCATCTGATTTTGTGAATTTGAATTTTGATTTTGTTCCTATAAACGATTCAAACTTCAAGAACATGTATTTGATCACTAATGAATTGCAGGAAAGTATTTAATAAATTAATTCAATTGAATTTCAATCATATAGTTTTGTTTGAAATGATAAATCCTCATTGATGCAACAATTTAAACAACATGAGGTTTAATTTTCAACGAAAAATCGAATTTATTTTTGAAATCTTTTTGAATTAATGAAAATTAAGTAGGGTAAACTACCCAGTAGATGAACGATTCGTGGGAGAAATAATTATTTTAATGTAGTAGAAATTCTTAATAGTCCAGTTTAGTTTCGAAAATAAGTAGAAGTAAAAAATCACTTATTCTATCTCGATTATCAAATAGCATGAATGTTTTTACATTCATTGATACAAATACAAGTCATTTAAAATAGTCTCTTTGAAACAGATTCATCATTCTGAAAATAAATAATTAATGAGTTATTATGCAAAACATTGATATTTCCAAACGTCTAAAATTTTGTCAAAATAATTTTATGGTATAAATAAATGCTAGAACGAATTGAAACCAATTATCGATTTGAGCAACCTGGTCATCAGGAATCATATTCACTAGTTCTTAACATAAATATGAATTTTCAATAATGCAGAGAACTTTTGCAGGTAGAGCAATTGCATTTGCTGAATTCCATGAACGCATCAATGCAGTCGGGAAATGATAGATCCAAACGAATAGAAGAAAACACAACATACGAGTCATCATCAAATAAAAATAGTTATAAAACTGAAAATCCATTAGACATAAAAACTTTAGATCTAAGCGTACCAACGAGAATAGAATTTTCTGAAGGAGAAGAAGATGACGAAGAGATATAGTATAATCGTTGATGAATGATGTATCATAAAATTCTGTACATAAATCATGTAAATAATGTGAAATATGATAATAAATTTTATAAGAAAAAACCAAATAAATATTGCAACAGTCTGTGGATTCTGTTTTTCGTAAAGATAAATATATTTTCTTATAATCATTCTATGATCTGTAGATAAAACAACTAAAGTTAAAGAAGATTGACCTGAATAGAAACAAAATGTTATTTGCCTTAATCTAAAATGTTTTTATTCTATACAATGTTTTCACCTCATTTTGGTAAGAGAAATTATGTGCCAGGTACAGTTGTTTGGGATTTTATGACTTGGTACCTGAAGAATTTGTCTAATTTGTCGAGCTTCTAAATCAATATGGCAATTATTATGACGGATATCCTTGCGGCGGGGAACCAAATTGCGAAGGGTCGTCCATCAGAGAAGGAGGCTTGAATTGTTCCGCTGAGATACGTGTGAAAAGAATGGAGACTCCTTCGATGAGGGCTAGTAAAATACCACCGATAATCGCACTGCCCACCATAGAAGGTAGACCATTCCTAGCTGCTAAGACACCTCCGGTCGCTGCCCCGCTGATTATGGAATTCCAAGGATCTTCCTTTTTCCTGAAGTGAACTAGCGTACAATCAAAAGTTGAAAACAATCCTCCCCAAACAGCAAAATTGCCAGCGATAATAGGGGATCGTTGTTTGATGGCCAATAAACTTCCCATAAGGCGTCTGTTCATTCCGCTAGGTGCATTACGAAAACCTTTGATACTTTGAAAAACTGCACCTCCTATCGCTCCCATCAGAAAAGCACCTCCGCAATCATCCACTATCCTCCAGGGGCATGGTTCTCTGGTATATTCTTCTTGCATCTTCTAATATGTGTATATATTATGTATCCTAAAAATAAGCATTCAATAGGAAATTGGTTTGAAATTATTAACCATCAGAAGCCCGAATAAAAACAAAAAATATAGTAGAACGGGTGATGATAAATTCAACTTGAGAAATGTAACCTCGCAAAAACAAATATCCTTCAACACGAGTCAAAACAGTATTCAATTCTCAATGAAGTGAAGCGTTGATGAGTACATGCTCTTATGTAAGCATGATTTAATTCTCATATAAACATTGAATGAAAATTAGTATAATCAGGATAATAGAAAAAGTGCGTGTGAAACATATGAGGTTAGGATGATGACATCGGTAGACAATTCATTTCACATACAATGATTAACAAATCCACATGATATACAAAGAAAATGATATTATACGATTAAAAATATTACATTAGAAGGTATTTACCGTTAATTTGGTTGAAATAATTCCTCGTTGAAGAAAAAAAATTCTCAATTTCGAAAATTTTTCTTTATAATAATTTCGCGGAATGCGAACCCATGTGAACCAATGTGAACTAGGGTTCTAGTTCTAGGGTACCCAACGTCGCTAGGGTACCCATTGAGCTATACCATTGGGACCAAATAAAAATAGCCCAATACGTCGATTGGTTATTTCTCATGTAACCGACTAACTATGTTCTCGTCTCTGAAATAATACACCAATTAAGAGGATACCATCGTTGGCTTCGGACCCCTCTTTCTATCGTATAGGTTTGTCTTTTTCTAACCAATACGCTCGGATGGTAAACTCTGGTGACGTCTCAAGACTTTATCTGCCTCGCTAAAAAGTCCGAATTTTAAATTTGAAAGAATTCTTCTTTTGGAAATCAAAATTTGGGCTCTTTAGCAACGTAGATAAAGTCTTGAAGAATCATCCATGAAAATTTCAGACTTCTTCATCAATTTAGTTTCAAGTAATTTAGTAAAAAATAACCGTGCTTGGTCGGTACGTTGATATCCTCTTTGTATTTTTTTATCCATAATTTGCATATAAATGAAATTCTATTCTATCCATTCCATCGATTTTTTAAAATTCATCATGAGTTATTTTTTGAACTCGTATTCAGCTTTTTTGCTGCCTAGGACAAAAATTCCAATCGTATTTTGGAAGCTCTTTTTATGGTATTATTAGAAGAATTCAAAAATATGACATTAAAAAAATAATTCTAAAAGACTTACATTCTTCAAACATTTGTGAGCGTTCTGAATACTCTGCAAGTATTAATTTGATAACTCTCGATATTCTTTGAATAATTCTTTTCGAGGATCCGTAATTCTTTTCGAATTCTCATAGAACTTCTTGTGCTAACTGGGTTAAATTGTGAGTAATAAGTGAGGTAATAAAGTTAGAAATCATGATTATATTCTTCATTGACACCAGGCATTATAAAATTGAAATATAAACGAGATCTATCAATACAAATACATAAGTACAAAATCATGGAAAGTGACCAAAAATTGGAGTCTGAGAAGTTTTCATTTTTTCACACTCAATCACGATAGGGCTCAATTGGCCCGTATGTGAAACAGCCCGAATAGGCGGTTGACCCCGAAGAAAATAGACCCGAATGGAATTGAATCTGAAAAAAATGGTAACTATTATAATGATTGGAGCATGACTAGTAACATGTGATGATTTTTCGGGTTTAACTTCAGTCGGCTCTATTCTCTTTTGGGTTGACAAGTCATTCGGGCTTATTCACATACGGGCCAATTGAGCCCTACCTCAAGAGGATACCAGCCTACTGACTGAGTAAACATTTTCTCGGTAAGAATTCCCCGCACTGATTTCATTAAAAGATCTGAAATTCTCAGAAAATAATCTTCAGTACTTTATCTATTGCGGTAAATCGCGGAAATTTCGAATTTCGAAGGAAAACTTTTTCTTCTCAGCCGGTAAAAAAAACTTGTTTTTCGAAATTCGAAATTTGGGTGATGTACCGCAATAGATAAAGTACTAAAGAATATTTCCTGAGAGTTTCAGACCTCTTTATGGATTCAGTACGGAGAATTCTTGCCGAGAAAATGTTTACTCAGCCGGTACGCTGGTATCCCCTAAATAACGCTCGCAATGGTATAAATCAGAGTTCTATTGATTAAATACTTAGGGATGCACGATGTTTCACGGTATTGAAATCTTATATACAATTTGTACAAAATTTTTATCAATATTTTATGAAATTCAATATCAATTCAACAAAATTTCTATAAAAAATACCGATACCGTGAAATTTTGTGCACCTCCACTCAGTAGTACAAGCTAATGAACACATACGACAGCGCCAATGTGAGGCCAATCTAAAATATCGTCATCCTTTCCTCTACTCTCCATGTACGAGATGAGGGAAGAATAAATTCAAATTTCTATTCATCTTCGTCTAAAACATCAACGCTAGCCGATCCTGTAATATCAACTAATTGTTTCGATGAAAAAGTTGCAATAATCTTTTGCTGTCCAGATTTTTGAGGAACAAATTGATGTTCCACGTGAATATCTTCTTCAGGCTCAACATCTCGGAAAGGTAAAGTTTTATTTTTCGAAAGTCCTGGTCCAGCGTAATGAAATTTGCAATCGGTCAAAGTCTTTTTCAAAGGATTTTTGAAACTGAGAATGATCGTTGAGGGTCTACCCACAATTGGTTCTTCTTCAATCTGAAATGGAATTCTTCAACAATCAAAAAGATCTCGATTTCAAAATAAATATGATAATACTACTTCATATATCCCTCCCACTCAGGAATACATGCCTGGTCAGAAAAAACACTTACAGAAAGGGTGTCTTCTGACAAGAAAAAAACGTATTGAATTTTATAAAATATCAACTCACACAGCACAAACGTCCTGGTGGAATTTTCAGACATTTTGAAAACAAGGATTCCTGGGTGGGTTATTGAATATCATTTCTCAATTTCACCGTAGTGAAAATGATTCATATAAGACCACATATAAACCATATGTAATCCATATTTAATGCATATACGACGCATATACGGTGCATATACGGCCCGTATATGCATGAAGGTAGACGTATACGACCCTAACAGCACACCCACCGATTTCCACGTCGCATCTCCGTCGACTCTACGTGGATACAAGGTGGATGAACGGAGATTCCACGTAGCAGCAACGGAGAAATGTCCGGTGCTGTACGGGCGAGTCATATATGCATTAAATGTCGATTAAATTTTAATCACATGTGTTCATATATGAAAACCAAATGCATACATGACCATACATAATTTATCAATTATATTTAATTATAATTTAATTATAAATCATTTTTACTAGGGCATTTTCTTCGGAAATTTTCTATTTCGAGTTTATATCACGTTTATACATTTACCTTTACATCTATGTTAGGTTTTAAAACTTGAAAATCATCTTCGTCGGCCCAAGTTTGTCTCGTTTCTTTAACCGTGGCGATGGCATACAATTTCATTATACAATATTCAACCAATTTATCTAAATAATCATCCACCGTTATTCTGAGCCTCAATTGTTCATCTGTTGACAAAAGGTAAAAATCAACTTATAATTCGATGATGAAAAATGCACGTCCGTTATAAAATAAAAGGCAATCAAGTTTTCTGTATTTATATTCGATGTATTCCATAAAGGAAAAAGAACGTATCCTAGAGTGCGTAGCACATCCTTTTAAATAAACTTGTCGGCGCACAATTATGTATACAATCTTACTTGAATTCGGTTGAAGGACAAAGTCTCCGGCGGCCCTTTTCACCAAGTTTGCCTTGACACCGGTATAATAAACACTGCCGGCGGATAAAACGGCTTGAATGGTACGTAGTTGATTCGACTTATTCGTAATGTTAACTGTGACCGCAAATGGATCACCGATGTTGACACGTTCCAAATCCGTCAGCTCGAATTCAACATCCTCTTTACCAGGTGATGGTAGTGCATAAAATCTTTTTGCCATCTCGGTACCACGGACAGCTCTGTACAAGGTTAATCGTTCCGCTTCCGTACCTTGATTTATCAAATTATGAAAATAACAGAATCATATCCCTGGTAAAAAGAAAACGATAGAAAGCGGTTTGATGGATAAAGTTTAAATCGTTTTCTATTGGTTTTTTCACCAGGGATACTTATCGAGGAACTTGAATCTTTATTCAAACTTTTTCTCAATCAAGCAATAAGCTATATTATCAATCATTTCTTGCATGTCTATGAAATTAGAATTTATATAAAACTCTAATTGAAGCTCAATAAATTTATTAATTCCTTCCTACCTTCCGTAGCTTTGTACACTGAAGTGATGTCTTCTTTATCTCTCTCTCCATTTGGATCAAAGATCCAAGGGGCTTTGGTCAAAATCATGCGACCTATGCTGTTGACAATTCAGAATTATTCTTAACTCGTATAAGACTCCCCGCAAAGAATTTCTTTTCTGGACGTGAATCCATTATGTCTACTTTGAATTCCAAATCAACTCTTCATGAATAACTCAGTGTTTAGAAAGAATTTTCAAACATCTTCGTCAAGAATTATCCGCATTTGTAATTTATTGAGTTCATATTCAATTAATTTTTACTGTTATAACGAGAACTGTTCGAAAATTCTTCAATAAGTGATCGTGAATTTCAAAGGATTACGCTAGTCGACAAATTATGAAAAATTGTCTGTGACAACCATCCCTACAAAGAATGATTACTGGCAGTTTAATGGGCCGCTGAAGGCCCTGCGATGCCAGTGAAGATCCGTTCACTGGCCCTTTGAAACGTCAGCAGTCATGTTCACTGGGAAATATTACTGTGTGTAAAATCAGAATCTCTGCGCAAAATTTTCCTATCACGTCTAAAGTTTGAATCACAGTACATACGCTTTTCATATAGGAATTGTATGAAAATACTGCGATTTATATACAGAATTACGTAAATTATATAAAAAACACTATAAACAAACTAGACGTGATAGCTAAATTACGGCTTCATATTCTAATTCAGTAATCCCCAATAGTGGAAAGAACATTATCATCATTTGGACTGTAACATATTGACTGTTGGCTGATGAGATCGTTTTAAAATATCCGTTAATTGTGAATTTGAAAGATATTTCTGAAATATTTATTAATGAATAGTTTAGAAGATGTTTTGTAAAATATATTTACATTGACACCATATTTTGTAAAATTTGTCGGAAAGTAATCAATTCGATCACAGAAGGAAAGCTTTCCAATAACTCCATAAGAGAGATCATAAGAAAACGATGTAAACAATTTAAAAAATCAGAGCGCGTCAGAGAACTTCGTGATATCTTTCAAACAATTCACTAAACGAAAAATGTTAATTTCCTAGCATTTATGTACCATAGGACCCACCCCGGCCCGGCATGGACCAGAGTGGGCTAGAGTTTATATACGCTGGGGTTGAGTTACTTACTGATATTTATTACACTCAATTTTAGTATATCCGAAATCGCTCTCCGGATCTTCCTTCCACCTCATTAGATCCGCATTCACCGAGGCGAGCATGAAAGGTATATCATAATTATACCCCACCGCTCCTTGTCTAATCGCTTCAACCGAAGCCGGGCCACACTGATAAATCCCATCCGATTGTTCTTGAGGAGTTGCATCTATAGCCTTTCAGAGGTAGAAATGAAAATTCGATGAGCGTAAGTTATATGCATCACATTCAAAGAACTATGGCACATCGTTGGAAGAATTGTAGTAAAAAGGAAAATTCTATCACCTGCCAACCACCATAACCTTTTGGCAAATCCGGTCTAGCCATCCACACGTCATTCCAGACATGATAATTCCAAATGGAATCCTCTCCATACATATTATTAGGATCATATTCGAGTTCTTCGTTATCGGCATTGTAATAACGATCGACCGAAAGTGTGGCGTTCGCGTCATGAGCTGACACCAAATTGGTTACCACTCTGGAAGGAATTCCAAGGGCACGACAAACAGTGGTAACGACACCGGCAAAAACCCAACACTGCCCGTACTTGACCTCATTCTCAGTTTCGAGAAACTCTTCCAAGATCGGTACGCTTCCGGTCCACGCGGCTGGAGCTGTACCATCGTCGTATTCGCCGTCCCATCGCCCCATCAGTACCCCTCGATCGTCATTCGAATTTACCTGGAAATTTTTCAAACTTTGATTTCACTGAAAAGAAAATTTCTCCTCGTCAAACGATTGTCGGGGATGGAGATGATTCGTGGGATCATTCCTTAGCTCTTGTCCTGACAGGGCCCTGACAAAAGCTAGGCATCGCCCCGAATCATTTCTACCCGGATAATTTATCCGTTCTCTCTCCAGAAAATCTTCCCTAATGGATATTCTATGACAAGAGAACAAATAAATATTTTTTTCAGGGTTTAATTCATTAAAACTTAAATCTTACAATTTTGGAAATAGCGCGACACATTTTCACTGGATCTCCTCTCGAGAATGCCTTGATGCCAGATCTTTCGAGCATCAATTGACACGCCGGAAGTACACATGCGTCAAATTGTCCGAACACCCATTCTCTACCTCGAGTACTACCGTAAGGTCCTACCCATATTTTGCCTACGTCATTTAGAATGTATTCATCCAGTAACTGAGTCTCTTCCATGTAAACCAAATCCTCTGGAGCATATGAAATTTTAGAAAATTATTTCAATTCTTCCAAAAATATATCGGCCATCGTTTCCCGAGGCCGGATGATAATCTGATAATTATGAAAACAAATTGTATTCGCAATTGCTTATTCAGTGATTTCATGTGAGTTTACACACGATTTTAATCATCAATCACGCGCGTGCATTCTCATTAACCGATCGGCAAGTCCTCCGTTCATTAATTCTGATACAATATTTGCAAGTTATCACAGTAAGAAAGAACATTTATCAATGACAATAACAAAAAAAACGATTCACCGATGTTCTAAGAATAAATATTACTTTACGATGACTAGGATGAAGATCAATCGCTAACATCGTATATTTCATTCCGCCGTGTGGCTTTGCAGAAGTGTGAGAAAATATTTTATGTTCTCCTTCGACTACGATCACAAGGCAAAAGCGGCAAAAGAATATCATTATCCATTTGTGTAAAAACGCATAAACATATTCAACTTCTCAAAGGCGCGTAAGAAGGAAACCTCCTAGCTTCGATATTGAAATTTCTAACATTGAACAATTCATTTGGAAGCATCAGAAATATCTATACACGGAAAAAATAATTTAGCTGCAGCAGCTAAGTAGCTAGCACGGACACGGACGGCCATTAAATTAGCTCCTGCAGCTAAATTTTTTTGCTGTAACAGCTGAAATTTAGCTTCAGGAGCTAATTTAATGGCTGTCCGTGTCCGTGCTAGCTACTTAGCTGCTGCAGCTAAATTATTTTTTCCATGTACGCATAGAAAGATCACAATAAAATAAATAAATTAAAAAAGTATACCAACCTTTGAGCCATGGATTAAAAAGAAGATAAATATCTCTATCATGATTGTATGTGTGGGGGGTTTTCTTTTTTCTTTGAACAGTAGTAGTTTCGATATTTAACTGCCAAAGCCCCACAGGACTGTCAATGGGACTTCTTACTTCAACGGAAAGATCAGTCCTATTGGAACCTATCATCCGTACACCCCAAGCTTCAAGATTAGTTGAATAAGTATCCTGATTGGTGATGGTATTTACACCTCTAGTGCCTCGTAAAATATTTGGATTTGGCCCGAAATTGAAGAGCAATCTCACTATATCGGTCTCATCCTCGTAAACGCGATTGAATCTCAAAACCATATTGAACGTTTGACCTCGTCGAAGGACCGCGGTCGGTGGGTCCGAATGAACCAGTTCGAAATTGAAAGTGTGATGCGTTTTGGCATTTTCCTTCTCGTACATGAACACCTCCTCGACGACTAAAGGATCTTTCCACATCTAATAAATCAAACATCAAACGTTATCAACATGATACCGTTGCAATCATTCATTCTATCACGATGAAAATTGATTAAATGTGTATGGCCATATATAGCCCCCTTTGGAATTGTTTATAAAAATCAATTCTCTATGTGGTCTTTGAATTGGTAATTTACCACCCTAGTAGCTCCCAAATGTTGCACATAATTTGAAGGGACTGTTTTTTTAAATAGAAAATGTATTCAATTTATATACATTTTTATAAAATCTAAATAAAAAATTCGATACAATTTTGTTTAAAAAAAAGCATAGTTCCTGTTCCCGGAGTCCGATTCCTAATATAATCTAATGCATGTCATCCCAGTACAAACGTCCCAGAGACACGTTTTGCTGTTATGGGACGCATCGTCGCAATCGTTTAACGGATTTATCTCATTTTAAAAACAATGTTGAAGAAGTATCCGGTTTCGATTCATCGACGAGTCATTGCGTAAAAATGTTGGAAAGACCTTTTCGATGCGTGTACTGCATCATAATGTAAACGTTTCGTAGCCCCGAATGACATGGATTATGTCTCATAACCAACCACCAGACGTAACCACCGATCTCGACCTCGAGACGATCGTGATTCATCGTGTGGATTCGTTCGAATTCTGCAATAATCTGAGAAACTTTTTTTTATTTAGTATAAAAAAAATGTAATGAAAGTTGAAGCGATGCTCGTGTAGCATCGATCATCATTCCGTCGATGTCATATTCTTTTTCACTTTAGAATTAAAAAAAAATGTTCAAATCAATATTTTGAATTTTTTTTATGTTTAAGCCCACGTTGGTCAAACGAAATATATAAATGAAGATGTTTATAAAACGTTGAGTGAGACTGCTTCAAATATGCATAGAACGGTCTTACAACATTCACAACGTTTTATGGATTACTCATCGAATTCCTGTAGAATCCCCAAGAATTCTTCTTCAAGAAGAAGAATAAGAATACAATTCATCAAAAACTCTAGATGCGTTCAATGTTTGGGACATTAACGAGTTCTTTAAGAATACCGGAAATATTGTTTGAATACTCTCAAAGAACTTGTTAATGTCCGAAACATTGAGCTCCTGCATACGAATTCATTAGTTCGGAAAAAGTTCTTGAACAATTCTATTCTTGTTCTTGAAAAAAAAAATTCTTCGTATGTTGTCTGGGTAACCTCCTGTATTATATTCTATGGACATTCATGGAATGTTTGGAACAATCTCAGCATAATATTCTATGAACTTGGACAGAATATCCATAGAATACCCAAACAATGTCACTGTCTAACTTCTATCCCTAACAACAAAATGCTGAGCAAATATGCAGCAAATTGTTGGAAACGTACAACAACAGTTTGAAGCAATTTGCAGGGACGTTGCGTTGCCAAATGCGCAACAATATGCTGTAAATCTAGGATCTTAGCTTGAGTTATCGTGTTGCTGGGAAGTTGCTCGGTTTCATGAAACTCTCAATCACATGCGTAGCAAATTCCCAGCAACTTTGCGTAAACTTGATGAACAACGTAAGAGCAACGGTTGCACAGCAACTTTTGTTGTATGGGATCAAGCCCACTCTTGCGCCAAAGACACACCTAGAATGCTTTCTACTATGGATGGATAGTAGTATGGTGTAAATTCAATACAAAAGAAATATAACATATAAAATATATTTTAGAATATATTCTATTTTCATGTTACGAATTATCCCTGTTCGAAATCGTATATAAATTTTTCGCCTCCTGAAGTTCAATGTCCCCGGATTCAGCGGTAAATTCGAGCAGTTAATTAAATGTTTGCTGCCCAAAATTTGATTGAATCATCATGACTTTCATTCGATGCTTTTGAAAAATTGATATCAAATTTATCATGTATTCTTTGGCGTCATGGTTACTGTAACCAATTGGTCGGTCTAATCATAATTCGTTGAACTTGTATATTATGGAATAGCAACGGAATCTTTAAATTAATTTTTTGATTTTAATTACACCACCAAAAAATTGCTTCCCAAATTTCATATAAATTTCTGTGAAGCAATTGACAGATACATTTCTTATCAATTTTGATTTTCTAAATTTTTCCTGACTTTTTTTTTATGAAATTGTATGACATCTCACACAGAATTATGTTTTCTGATGCGTTTTTATATGAATTGTAACAAAACTTTGCAGTGAATTGCAGAAATTCATGACTGAACTGGATTTTACTCATAAGTTTCAGAATTTTCATGTTCATCTGATATAAGAAATTTCAGACTATTTTTACAGAGATCCAGCATAAACTTTGCTCAAAGAGACACCAGCTTCGTAACGTTGATTGATTATTTCTGTAAGATTTTATAATAACCATAAAATGATGATGGTCCATCTAATCAAGATATTAATACAACACAAGAGTCCTCGTTTTATGCTCCCAAATGTGAATTCATTAGGAATACTTTCAAGTTCAAATGAACTCTCGATAAAGAACTTGATATTCAGAAAAAACTCATATTTGGAATTTCATTTTAATTCATTTTAATTTTACAACGAGGGGTGTCGAGAGATGGGATCACCAATGGAAGAGATGTTAAATGAATTCATAACTAATCGTACAATTAATAAAAGTAGAGAATATTGAGACTATACTACTGCTACTAATCACATAATTAATTATGACTTTATGCAACATTTTTCCGTCCGCGATGGAGATCTACACTTATGGAACACGTATTATCTTATGGGAACAACTCTCAAAAGATCACAGCGTAAGATCGTCTCAAAAGAACTTTCGTCATGTCATTTCCGAAAGTACTGCTTGAGAATTCTTTCCGAATATCAAGAGTACATAAATAACTAATAATAGGGGCCGTGGAGCGAGCAACAGGAGGGGGAATTGAATTTAAAAATTGATTGAGCTTATGTTTTATTCAATCGCAAATAAGGGACCCCCTATAAAGGTAGCCCTGGTGAAAATAAAGCGTGCATTTGGAGCGTCGCATAGGAGTGTTATTACCGTCACATGAGAGTGTATTAAGAGTCAATTGGCGCAGTTGAGCGTGGATCGAGTGTGAAGAAAAGCGTTCATGCACGCTGTACTCACGCTTATATTGAAGTAAGCGTGCATTGAACGTATATTGGCCAGAATCACGTCATTGGTACGCTGTTTGAACTTTATGTGCACCCCGTTTTTTCGCCAGGGAGGCCCTGGGCCAATGCCCGGTCGATCTACGGGATCATACGCCTCTGAACTAACGATGATTCTTCAAGAATTCCACGATGAGTTCATACAAAATCCTTTATAAGTATATCAAAACCTACTTTGTACCGTGTAGAATATCTTATGCCACATTTTTTTGGCCATTGATGTTTTCTGAATGAATGCATAAATAAGTATGAATGAATACTTCAATAATAGCGAAGTTTACAACCACAACAATTTTATAATTTGGTGAGGTAGCAAATTATCTGCCAAACTGACAGGCAAAAGTATGTACATCAATGGCCAATGAGTAACGAAAAAATATCTTTTTCGTATTGATTCTTAACGCGCTAACATAAATGTCCAATGTTCATACATCAGTCATCGGCGATTGCACACTCGGAATCAATGTTAAAAACTGCTTTTTTGTTTCACACTGACCATCAATGTGTGAGTTTTGGTTATCTACGTGACAATCTCGCCGTGTAGTAAAAACTTTACGATTTAAACAAAAAATATTCAGGAAAATGAGTTTTCGATGTTACAGCCAATTTTTATTTCCGCGTAGTAAAAAATCATTCAAAAAAAAGGAATATTCTATTCCCAAAAAAGCACTCAATTTCATGGATGAATCGACCGAGCTATTCTTAGAAATCAATTCTCAAACATACCGTAAATGATTTTCAATGCTGTTCGATGTATTGAATTTCAGATATTCCAAATATCGATGATTTAAGAACTGTAGAAAGAAACGAGGCCACTCCTTCACACGATGTATTATTATTGCACCTGATATCTTCGATGAAAAATACACGAAAAATTTTTGACACCTCACTGAATACCAATTCCAGATGGTACCAAAGTGATTACACACCAGCGATTAAACTGACTTTACAAGACGATGTCCTGCTTTTTATATGAGCCACAGCTTCCTACGAACGGATCACAATCCCCACTTTTTAACAATTAATGTGCGTATATAAACTAAAAGTTCATTTCCCCAGGATTAGGAAATTTTTAATTGTAAAATTGTATATATATATATATATGATCCGTAGAAATATGGGGTCAACAGAAAGATCTACTCAATGTACATACTCCTCATACTGGGATTCAATGAAAAATCGTTTCATGAATAATAAGAATAAAATACGAAAATTTGAAACTCTCGCTCATGTTGCATTATATACTGGATTTTTTATCATCAGTTACACAGCGATCGTCAAGATCAGTTCATTACATTAAGATTATTATAATTTCTTCGGAAATTTTCAATCAATTAAACAATGATTTAGAGACATTACACAGAAACGAATCTCATCGTATAAATTCCTATTCCTGCTTGGAATGCCTGATAGAATCAGTTCAAAAAGTTTGACCGATTTTTATCGGAGGATATGTCGTAAAAAATTGAGAAACATTTTCTTTACTTTTACTTGACATTCCAAATTTTGAAAACCCCATAAGAAACTAACAAGAATTTTGTATAATCGATTCTATTTGATATTCAGGTAGTAGAAGTTTGGATCATTTATTGAAACCAATTCATAGGAAATCCGAATATTAGGAAATCAACATCCAAAGTGATGCCTTGATAACAAAAAAATCGAATATATCTTGCATGGAAACCTGGATAAAATCCGAATAGACCGTATTTGGGTTATCTGAGCATCAATGCGGAATTTTGCGGTGATTCTTTATCCGATTCTGTCTGAATGCTATCCGGGATTCGTGAGTGGATATTGTTCAGAACCCCGGATGAAACCCTAACAAGGAACCGAATAAATCCTATTCAAAATTCATCCAAATTTTATATGAATTCTCCTCGACATTTCACGCGTTAATTATGTTCTCTGATGAAAATATGAGAAAGATATCAAAAAGCAAGAAGACCGAAGTCGCATTTTGGACGAAAATGAGTTTTTCATATCATTTCAATCGTGAAAAAATTCTGCATTTCAAAGTGTTCCTCATTTTGAAAGAAATTATTATTCTTTTTCACAACAGCGGTTCGAAGTACGAAGAAATTAATCAAGTTTGAAACGTTTATAGAAAAAAAAAAAAAACGTAATTAACACAAAAATGGGAAGTCTATAATACTTCAACAGTCTATAGACTTCAATAGCAAACCATTTCTAGGGTATATGGTAACTTAATAATTTGTTCCATCAATTTTAAAAGAAAACAGTTTTTCTTGATTTTCACGAATTCGATCCAAATGCACTTACGATTTTCTTGCTTAGGACGGCAGAGTTGTCTGATGCGTAGGTTGTGGAAATCTTTTAGATGCCTTTCTAATAAGGTCTAGAAGTTATCAGAAAGTTAACCTATCAGTTAAATTTCTGATAACTCCTAGACCTCATACACGGAGAAAAAAGTTGTTCAGTTTACTTATTAAACAGTGAAATTATCGCTAACGCTCAAAATGTAGTTCCAGCTGTCACAATTTTAAGAATATTTCAAATTTTATGAAGAATCCGTTTATAGAATATCATAAAGACGTTTTAAATCACCCTGTATACGCTTAATTTTCTCCAGGGTAGCAAAAAATTGTTGAGATTTTAGTTTCCTGGAGGATTTTTAACTCTTTAAAAACATCCCACCGACACGTTATGCTATCTAGGAATGGACTTGGATGTGCGAAATCAATTAATCACGTTATCATAAATCATCCTCAAATCAGAAGAGGCCCGAACGTGACAAATTTTCTGATAATTATGATACTTTTAGGAATTCAGTGAGACCGTAAACATCTGGGATGATTCAAAGTTGCATCAATATTCTTCAATATGCATGAAAAAGAAGCAGCGAAAGCAATGTATCTTTTCATGCACTGTAAAAAATATAGCCGGAAATTTCCTGTGTACATCAACCGGAAAATTCCAATCACTGATTAGGACAAGAATTTCCGGTACATTTATTAAATTTACCATAAATTTATCTGAAAATTCCAAACTTATGGGATTTTTCTCAACATTTCACAGTAAATTTCAGAGAATCCCTAACACATGTATGTGTTGATTACTTCACATAAATATACAGGAATTTTGCTTTTTATTTCATTTCTTACTGTGTGGTATACACTGTAAAAAAAAACTTCGGGAAAATTCCAGTATCGTACTGGAAGCAGTTAACTTGTACATTTGTACTGAAAAATTATATTCAAATCATGAAAATTTCAGTACACGTATCAGAAAATGCTTGTATTTATACTGGAAAAATTCGTCATGGACAGAAATTTTCCAGTTCCTGGGTACCGGAAAATTCCAGTTTTTTTTAACAGTGTAAATATGCGAAAAAATTGCTCGGATTGAATTTTTCTGACAAATTTTTACCAACTTCGATATAATTATTATTTTCCTCAAATGAGTTTGTCTACCGAATATCATTTTCATGTATAATGTACTCAAGTGCAGGGGCGGACTGATAACGTGGAAAATCCCACATAAGTCGTTGTGTTTTTAGGTTTCTGGCTTTCACTTACCAAAGTCCACCCTTGTCAAATAGCGATTCTTGATCGAGAAAAACTCCGGACATCCCCAACAGAATATTATTCATGTTTTATACTAGGGATCATTCAATAATATCAAATACACCTGTAAAAACCACACTTACGCTACGGAAGCGTGTTCCCCATGATCTCTCATTAGGAAATTTCTGCAAAAATTCATTGAAAATTATTTCTAAATATGCATGAGTTTACGAAAAACATTTTTGAAATGGTTATAAAGGAAGTTTTTCAAAAATCACATGAAAAAACGTAACAAGTTACGTTATCGAATAATTGTCATTATTATGGTAAAAAAATGTTCACGATCGCGATCCGTCACAGATCTGGTTTACGTACTCACGATTATTAAACAATGAAGAAATTATAACATAACTTGTTACGTTTGCTCACATCATTGACGATACAAAGCAATTCGAAATTACAAGAAATTGGTACGTGTAATTGAAAGTTGTATATTTGTTTTTTATAATGAAAATTTCATGGTGCACAAGTGATTTGTTTATTATTTCAAATTAGTTATAAATGAATTAACTGGTTGATGGACTTCAGCTATATTCAATGAAATAAGATTATACTATGATCATATACGGTAAGAGGAGTTTACAATATTTCGGGTGTCGACATTTAACATTGAAACGACGAATTATCGATCCGCATTGTGTTTTTTGTGCTCAACGGTCATAAATACATTTATTTGTAATAGATACAACGAGTAAAATCTTGGAAAATGTGCGAATTGATATACGTATACAGGATGTTTTAGAATTCATCATTCGGATTTCTCAGACATATTTTGAAGCCAAAGAATGCAATAACTACTCTATTTGACAAAATTTGATTTGTTTGCACTTGGTTGAAAAATAGCAGGAAAAAATTTCAATATTCTGTTATCCTTTGTTTTGGAGTTACAATGATCAAAAGGAATCCCAGCAATTTATAATACCCGCGTGGAGAAATTTCCAAAACTATATATCATTTGTATAAAATTAAATATAAATTTACATATAATTTCTATATAATTATGTATAATTTTGAAAAAATTTCTACTGGAGTAGCTGTAGCTTTGAATTGAGAGATCATAGAATGCTTTTATTTCTTCTCCGAAATTTGTTGTTTTTCCACTTAGCGAATATTATGAAGTTCAGATGTGTAACACAGTGCGTTTGAATGATTTTGATTCGGAACAAAAATTCCAAATGATATTAGGGAGATTTGATACAAAATTCAATATAAATTCGATTAAATTTCTATAAAAAATATCGATATTTTCCCATACCGTCCGTCGCTAGCTCATATCTCAAAAAATAAATTTGAAATGAAATTTCACTGAATAAACAAATTATTTCATTTTGACTGTAGATTACAACTTGGGAATCTGAATGATGATTTCGGATACACCCGGTATATATTCAAGTTGCACTAAAACGCTGCAAATGTTCTATGAACGTTCATAGCATATTCCAAACGTTCGGATGTTGCTAGAGTAGCTATCGAAGAGACTCTGAGCCGAACATGGCGTTATTTTCCTTAAATCTTTTAATTTCGAAGTGTGACGGATCGAATGAAAAATGTTTATGGTATTCCACATCAATAAGCACTCCTATTAATCCAGATAATAAGACAAATTATAATTATGAACTAATCATTATTAAACTTCAATCAAAAGATCTTAAAACTAATCATATTTAATGAATTTTTCCAGAGAAAACAATCAAAATCGATGTAATACTTTGATCAATCTTTCGATTGTGATACCATCATACAACAGTATCGAAAATTCTTATCAATCACTTTGTTAGATCAATATATGATTATTACTATTCAAAATAGTTCACTTGTAATCATATTGAATTGAGAATCTTAATAGGACAGGGTTTTGGATTGGAAGTGTATTCACTCCTACATTTATGAAACGTGAAAAAATACCGTGTGGGTCTGTAACGACTTGCGATGGCGTACAGCATTCTCTCTTTTGTTCTGGGAAAGAAGAATGGGTCCTGAGAAGAAGAAGAAAAAAAACCGCGAGAAACTGATTGAAAGGGTCGAAAACCGCATAAAAACGGATAGAAACGGAGTCTTTGCGGCTTTTGTCTCTTCCAATCGGTTTCTATCGTTTCCTTTTACCAGGGGAAATAATACTATTGGCCACAATAACTTATTATAGATTCTCACGGGGTAATAGTGAGGAAAGCAATTCCAATACCTAATCTGAACTTTCCGTCGAATAACAGTGAATCATCGTTTTACACATCCATTGTTATAAATAGTTTCCTCTATGAAGAAAAATCAAACAATTGATAATATATATCCTGTGAATGAATGTAAATGAAAAATTCTCCTATGAAAATAAGGTAATAAGAAATAATTATTGAAGTCAATACAATTGTTGTTCGTTCGATTGATTTAATTGAATGTATATTCGAGTGAAGATACTCGGATAACATCCGACTTCAGAATAAATTCATCGTGAATACCTTCCAAATTAAGAAAAATCATGAAAAATTCTTTTTGAATCCATCGAGAACCGTTTACTATCTGAATGCACAATTTGAAACAGCTCAAATTATGGTAATTCCTCATTCGATAATTCACGTTATTCTTTCCGAACACAATTTCATCACTTTTGTTTATTTTAACGATCTATTATCACAGGCGATCAGCTTATCGTATTAGATAATAATTTACAATGATAACAATTAGGAATATTTGTAAGTTATTTTAAAATCTTTATCTAGTTCCCAACAAAATTCTTTTGGCGATATCATTGATTCATTTAGAAATAGTATAAAATTATTATTACTATTAAAAATGAATAGTATTCATTGAGGAAAACAAATAGAATGGAATGTAGACCACACGAGTATTTATGTACATTTCTCTTTTAAATTATGTTAATCTACCTGCTTGGTATTAGCAAAACAGACTCCATGACCTGCATATTCCGCTATGAGATCCAAGAAAATTACTATAATTTAAAGGAGAGATCTTCAGAAATATCTGTGTTCCAAAACTTCTTTGTTTTTACACAAATCTGTTCTATACGTTTTTCTCGGTACTAAAATCATACTTTCTTCGAGAACCTTGAGGCTGTGTTTGTCTGCGTTTTTATACCGTAATGAAACCGATAGTACCAAAATTCATTGTCAAATCATATCGCACACTTTAAAGAAATCTCATATCCGTTGGATAAATAATCTATTTGTCCCGTCTCTTCAATGATAAATTCATTCGAGGAGATAAAACATACAATTGAATTGAAGAATTATTTATTTATCTCAAATAAAGCGAACTGATACAAATGACTAAATATTTGTTGAAGAGAGAACAAATAAATTGTTTATTTGGCTTGTTTCCAGGACATTATTCGCTGAATTCGCACATTTTTTATACCAAATTTATACTTGAATAATTCCGGTGATCAAAATTATACTCAGACCGGTCGTATACAGAAAATAATGAATATGATTTTAAATTTCAGACCAGAATTTAATTCGAACGATACCATACTTTTGATATAAAAACCGCATCAACATAATTCATGAATTACAGTAGGTATATACAGAGAAAACATTTTTTTTCAATCTAAGAAGTTTCTTTCCTCTGTATACAGTCAATCACCTCGAAGGATTTCATTGGAATGCCACCAAATTTCTTCAACTTTCTTACCTTTTTGTAAGAATAATAGAAGATATACCAAACTTTTGATACAATCAGATCCGTAAGGGCATGCTCTTAGATTGGTAAACAAATCATTAAATATCTTTACGATAAAGAATTCTAAGAAAAAAGTAATATACATTCCAATTTTTATAGATCTCAACAATTATAAAGCTTATTAATGTTAATATAATAAATAATATTCCTAATCCATTGATTTTGGATCACATTCAATTTGCTCATTCACGATACGTGCCGTTTCATACAGGAACGAGACAAAAATAATTTGATTGTTTTATCATTTATATAATTTCTTCAAAAGACGATTCTTCTGGTTAACTAGGAGCATTGTCTGCTCTTACTCCATCCGGGGAAACTGTAGATCCGCTTTGCCTATTTTGATTCAATATTAAAAATTGTTGAGACAGTACTTGCAAACTTTGTCGTACCTGAAAGAGTACATTAACAAAGAAATAAGAAAGGTAAGATGAAATGAAATTAAATAAAAGAAAAAATAATTCAGCTGCAGCAGCTAAGTAGCTAGCACGGACACGGACAGCCATTAAATTGGCTCCTACAGCTAAATTTTAGCTGTGACAGCAAAAATATTTGCATTTGTAGTTAATTTATTTGCGGTAACAGCTCAAATTTAGCTACAGGAGCTAATTTAATGGCTGTCCGTGTCCGTGCTAGCTACTTAGCTGCTGCAGCTAAATTATTTTTTCCGTTTAGATATCGCTACCTTTGCAATTTGTTCCAGGTTCACATTTAGATAGTGCAGAAGACGATCGTTCGTCAGCCGTTCTGGGGAGGCAAAAGGATGATTAAGATAAGCATCGTGTAATCTATCGATGCGAATCATCATGAAGGCTGCGGATATATAGAGAATTGCCAGAATGACAACTAAAATGGCTATTATGGTATTAGGTTGCATTCCTTTCACTAATATTAATCCAAATACATTCAGTTTCTTATCAGCTCCCATGAGATCTACCGAAGCAATTTCTTGTTCACTCCTAAAAAAAAGCATGAAATACCCTTGTACTTTATGGAAATATTTCGTCGATGTCTTTGACTAACCTTAACATCAAATTCGAAGTATTCGTCGTTGAAGTTCCTTCAATGCCAGTTTCAGGGCAAACATTCTCGGATCTTGGTACTAAATTTCCCCCGGTTTCCGACACACTGGAATCGTCCTCTTCCGCATTCAACTCACAATCATCGATCAGCGACAGATTTGAACTGGCCGCTTTGTCCTCAATCGGTAAAGGTACTGACGAAGGTGTTTGTTCCATGGTTTTTGCTTCCTTATCAGCTCCCCAAACTTCCATCATTAATTTATAAGTTGAATCCCTCGAAAGGAGAGAACTAAAAACATGTCTATCTTCCGCGGCAACGACCGCAACCGCATTCGGTATGATACGAGCCGTCTTCTCTTTGCTGATTTTCGATACAGAACTTATAGGTATCAATAGTTTCGTTATGTAACCAAATACGTTGCTGTAGAATGCAAAGTAATTAGGAGTGATATACAAATGACCCTGGAGCAGAATGTCTCCAACCAGAGCACAACTGTAATAATTGATGACCCGTTCGTCCGGGGATACCTGGTCACGAAATTTTGAAGACTTTCCTTCAGATTAATTCTGTTCTTGGATGAGAATCATCAATTTCGATAGCTTCATTCATCAAACATGTTTTTTCCAAATAGTCCCCAAGAGAACAGGAACGTTCATACGAAGCTATGGACGTGATTTGAAGGTTTATCGGAGGTTCGTTGAACGTAAATTCATCTAAAATCAACTTAAAATCTGACTATTCCGCTCTTGTTCTCTTAGGGCTATTACTAAATTATGAAAGCACATCGTACCTTGTGCGGGAAAAAACCAATAGAAGCCGATAAGCCCGATTCTATCGCGATCAATGATATTTTAATGATTTATATGCAGTTATTGTCACAACACTTATCGGAATTTATCAGCCATTTCGAACAGGGTGTGATGTACAGCGCACCATGAGCGTCGCTTCGAATTTCTCTGTTTTTCTCTTAGGTTCGTTCAAACGCACCGAGCAGCTCCACATATTTAAAAGATCGAAGACGAAGACAAAGAAAATCGAAGCGACGACCATGTAATCCACAAATTTATCTTTTCTTCTGAAGGGAGTTTTGAAATTATTAGGAAAAATTGAAAAGAAGTTTATCCGATGTCAAAAGATTCAAACTTTCATGACCCTTGAACTGCACTGAGAAAAAAGCAGATGTAAAATTTGAATCTTATAAAAACAATATTTAGATGATAAATCAATCTTATACGTTTCAATACAGGTTCACAACATTACTTGGTAAATATGTTGCTTTTGGTTCGCTAAATGGTCCCCCAAAACAACACAAATCTTCATGCACGTTCATTCGACGTATATGGACGTTCAAATGCGTCCATTGGTGTTCTTTTGGAGGGATAAGTGATATGCGCATTTCATTGTACCAGATGTCTATGTCACGACAGTTTAGCGAACCAGACTGGAATTTTCAATCTGAACTTTGATTTCGTTAATCTTCCTTGAAAAGAAAAAATATATCTTTCGCAATTATTTATGAAACAAAAAAGTCACAACCTAAACAACTGTGCATACTGAATTTCCATTGATTCTTCATTATTGAAAATTCATAATCACCTGTGTGAAATGCCGATGGAATTTTTTCTGTCTCGCGCTGCTGCTATACGAGGTTGGAGCCCACGAAGAAATTTTGTTCGGTTTCGTTAACACTTGGCTCTCTCCACTGGCTGCCATCGACGGGTCACTTCTACTCAATGGTTTCGGAAGTTGGCTAGGAAGGAAATAAATCATATTTTTTGAGAGTGGTAAACAATTTCAAGCTGCCTCATATCAATTGATTAATCAGATTTGATAATAATCGATATCGCACAAGGAACTCAATTTTTATCTGCGTCAGCGGCACTTCGAATCATGGAAACTAAATAGTTTAGAACAGCTATTTTCTTAGTAACATCAGCCATATTTTTACGATGGATCAAAAAATTGTGCTCACAACTATTTCATTCTTTTCCGTGCAGTCTCGAGGCTCTCAGATTTGACCCTGGAACCATTTTATTTTATTTTCACTGAAATTTTACCAAGGTGGCAATTCCCTGAACTGAACTCGAATCCCTTCTCGAGATGAATCGTGTTATTCGAGTTGAAAAACCAAATTTTCGAGAAGTTTCTTAAATTCAAAAATGATTTCAAATTGATTTTCACAACTTTTCTGTTTTATTACGTACAAACTCAACCCAAGTGGAAAAATTTTCAAAATTATGTATAATTTATATAAAATTCGATATAATTTATATATGATTTTGAACATTTGTTCACTTGGGAAAGGATAAAAGGGAATATTTTGCTGATGGAATGAACTGATAAATATTTTTACTCTCTGTGAAAAATGTAGTCAAATGCACAAACAGAATTATTCACCTATTACAGCATTTTAAATCGGTGTTGTTCAAATTTCCTAATTTCTTGGAAGAATTGTTGTCAACGATTGTCAGCTGAAACTCGTTGACGGATAATCGTTCAGCTTGATGTGACCCAATGGCATCTGCTGATCTGAAACAAAGATAATACAATATGAAGTTTAAAAGTGATAAATGTCATCATTGTACATAAAGTTTCTTCCAGATTGAGATATTCAGCTATTTGATACAGGAACACATAGAAGAATGATACGGTAAATTAAAGAAATATTTTCCCTCGTAAATTTTTGTTTGATTACATGAAGCATGGAACTTTATAAATAAATTGTGAAAAACATCCTGCTAATAATTATCACGCTGCTTCCTCGTCGCTAATTGAGCATATAATACAAATTGCAACTATTTCAGGACAACCATTAACCATTCGAATCCAGTATTCACAACTATGCGAACAGTAACTACAACTATTTACATAGTTGCATGAACTATATAAAAAGTTGGAAAAATTATAATTAAATAGTTGTCATTATTATAGATTTTTCTCAGTGTATGAAAAATAGAAGATTCTCCCCCATTTGGAGAGAGTATTCTGCCTTCTGGGTGTTGAATGAGGGCCCATAAATTCGATACGAGACTACAGAACTGTTCAAGAAACTATCAATTTTCTAAACCAATGAGAGTGCTCTTGAGGCAGTGTTAGTACATATGTGTCGGATACAACCTATGAGCCCTGGTGTTGAAAAGCCCTCTGAAAAGTGAGGGCAATTTGCCCAATGGACAAGATCGATGTTCAGTTGAATCTTCGATTTGCGCTAACGATCCATGTGAGATCGATGTGGAAGCGATGTTCGGAGAATTGAGATTCTATAGATAACTACCCTATATTGCGATAGCTAAAAATTAGCTGAGCTTAAACAGCTTACCTATTAGCTGTGGCGACAAAATTCATTGCTATAATAGCTAAAATTTAGCTGTGGCAGGAATACTTTTGGCTATCCAAATATCAAACACACGTAGCCAATACTTGGCTGTTATAGCGAATAACTGATTCGAATCTAGATCCAGACGGAAAAATTGTCAAAATCATATATAATTTATATATAATGCAATATGGTTTATATATAATTTGTATATAATCCTAAAAATGCAATGTTTTCGCTGTAAAATCTGAATTCTTCGAACATAAAGTTGAGAGCCACCTCTTTCATCTAAGAAACTCCCAAACCATGGTTAATAGTCCTCCATTCACGAAGAAACTTCGCTGTTGTTGATTTTTAATAGAAAATTTTGTGATCCTGTTTTAAAATATGTTCTATACGTAAACAACGACGTTTGATTATAGTCATTTATTTGATTCAAATAAATTATTGTGGTTTCGAAGAATATTCTATTGATTCTAACAAATATTCCTTTGGTACAAGACAAATAGCCATTCATTTGACTGGAAGAAATTTTTTTTTCGGTGTATAGGAATAAAAGTTCGCAATCATTTCATATTTGATAAATGGAAAAAATATAACTCAGAGAAAGAATAAAACTCCCAAACTTGAATCCTTTTTGAAATTTGGTTAATACTGTCACAATTTTCTATTTGTCACCATTAAATTTTCTGGTTCGGGCAGCCATGAGTTTGGGATGAGCCAAATAGAGTCATACGGTTGGTTGAAACAATCGTACAATTTTTTCCATGTAGAATTATCGAAGTTGAAACTCTCCCTGTTCGATTAGTTGAAATGACAAATATTTCCTTTCAGTATACAATTTGTATGAATATTCATAGAAATGAATGAATGTTGGATAAATCGTGAAAATTCTAAATTACTTGATACAAAAAAAAATGTTGTTACCTGGCTCTAGTGATGGCACCTTCGACGGAAGGGCAAATCTTGATCGAATTATGGATACTGAATACAGTATTATTCATTGTATGGTTTTTGTTTCGAAATTATGTTGATGAAATTGTGAACCACATAATACAGATATCACGATTTTCAAATGATAAGAAATATTTCGACATTTTACCGGGAAATAAAAACGTGCGAAAAACAGTATAAGAATACTAAAAAGGAGAATATTGTAGACGGAACAAAGAATCAATGACCAATCGAAAATGAAATAAAATGGAAAAAACGCATTGTTAGTTAGTAATAGCCTCTTTGGTAACGATGTCTCTTGAAAATGCTTTTTCTCGAATTTTTCCATTTTTCTTCCAAAGATTTCAACGCCAAACGTGCCAAAAAGATCATATTCATCTTGTCAAATCGCTTTGACAATTGTCACAAGAAAAAAACTTAATATGATATTCAATTTAAGAATTGTGATTTTAAAAAAACAGATAGCTCTACGATGGTTTAACGCGGACCAGCCGGGACTATAGACTGACTTTGTAAATCAAAATAGAAGAATAAAGTAGCTTTCTACGTCCTTACGACCTGTTAAATACTTGATGAGAGCATTTATGTGTTTACTTCTTTTCTTAAACGTTTTTTATATACGTGCTATGATTTGTCAATAAAAGTGACTGAAAAACATTGTGACCGACAACCATCACCTCGCCCAACGACGTTTGTTGAAATCAATGAAAAGAAAGTTAGTTATAAAACAATATCTTAGAAGTATAGGGAACAAAGAATGAAATATCTTATATTAACGCTTGGTTGATGATCGAGTTTGGAGTTCCCTAAACCCTTTATTTCCATCATTGACCGAATATCAGGTTTCAGTGAAGGCACCTAGTTAGTAAAAAATCAGGTTCTCCGATGGATACAATTTCGCATGATGTAGTTTACATTAGTGCTCCATAACAACACACTGAATTGTTCGATTCTCAGTTAAATTATCCCTTCTTAACCAAAGCGAACTCACCCATATAATTTTTTACGTCCGCCAAAATTATTTCATTGCGATAACCGTACGGTGTAATGATACGTCAAATTATTTAGTGAGGGAAACATCATTTTGATGAGTTTGTTTTACTTGTCATGTATGTTATATCGATATCTTTAGATATGCCCACAGTATATTTAGCCAGCTCGTATTTATCAAGAGGATGTAGTTGCATCAACCGACTCGTTCTCTCAGAGTAATACTGATATTTACAAATAGCTCCTGTACTTCGGATGAGCAACCAACTACTATGGTTATCTTATAAACGATTAACATAGAAAATATCGTCGATTGTTCATAATTACTTTTATTCTTTTCCGAAGGTCATGAAACTAACATGTCATAAAACTTTAATATGTCCATATACCCCTGACGAGTTGACGTAAAACCAGAAGTGAACTTTAACAATATTTAAAAATTCAATTAACGATTCGACTCCTTGGGAGAAGAATTCTCATAAGGAATAAATTTGCTGTCATTTTGACAAACGTTTTGACGTTCTCATTAGGATTATCGTTCGCCTTACACTAACATTTATTGAAAACATCGAAGAAGCAACAAAAACAAAATAAGAGTAAATCTCTCAGTAAAAATTCCATCTGAAACGAACGGAATTCCAGGCTGTATCCGATGAAATTGTATCCGCTTGAGAAGAAACGTATCAGATTCCGTCAGATGCGGATAGAGGTTCTGTCCGTTTCTAATACAATTTTTAGTAGGGTTTTACAGACTAAAAGGGACCACTACTACTTTTACTAAAGAGACCACTCTGGGAAGGAACATGTTTCACGCGTTTTAGGGGTAATTTGATGTGCCGAATACGGGAGAAATGGTAAAAAAATTTAGGAGGCATCCCGTCTAAAGGTCGCTAGACACAAAATGTAATTGTATTTAATCACAAATCTTATTGAAGTGATGTATTTATTCAAACGACCTCACGACCGAATATTGAAAAATCTGTATAAAAAACGATTTTATTGGTTCTGCATAGTTTTTAAATACTATAATCTATTTAAACAAATTGAATTCTCGTTATTCATGTAATTTAAATATTTGATTTGTTTATTCTCACAATCTTCGTCAAACGTTCTGAGAATGTTTGCAGGACGTTTAAATATTCTAGGAACGTTCGGAGAATATTTTACGCACATTGGTGTTACTTGGGAGGGTTAAAAAAAACATCCCTGCTAAAAATGACCGACAGATCCCTGCAAAATGTGGACCTATATTTGATAATTTTTTTCTAGAATTCCCTTTTAAACACCGGATCAGAACTTGACGTATAGATCAGATAAAATCCGACAGAACCCATCGAATCCGTGAAAAATATTGTTTGGTTGTCGGAGATGAGACAAAACTCGATCAGAATCCAACAGAAAATCTTTCGTTCAATTCACTTGGCATTTTCAACAATGTTTACCTTTTTTTCCAGGGTAAATTTTTCCATATTTAATTTAGAATCCGTTTCGAAAAATATTCCAAACTTCAGTTATATTTCATGCAAATCAAATCAATATATGATACCCTTCATTCCAAAATCATTGAACGATTAAATACGAAATAAATTGAGTCTAATAATTTATTCAGAAACGATAAGTCTGATTAATATGAATTACCTTTTGGCACGACGTTTTGAATCCTCACGTGAGTAAAAGCCCTGCACGAAGCAAAGCATACTGATGAATGGTAAACCTTTTGAAGATGCATTTAACGTCACCCATACACTTTGAACAATTCTCACTTGGAGTACATCAATCTAATCATTTGTCCACATATATTGAATGAAATATGCTTTTCTGCATATTATAATCAATGTTACAACACTTGAATAATTAAAAATTTAAACAAGATTAATTTTAGATTACCCATAGAATATGTTGACTCTGATATTACATCCACTTTGTTTTCTTCGAGGATAAATACAAAAGTGATTGGAACGATGGGGAGAAAACTAATATATCGTAATACGCGTGTTGGAAATAATCGATCGGTTTGCACATTTGTATTATTTCTCTTTTAAAGAATTGTGAAGCACGATAAACATGTATCACTGATTATTAGTGTCAAAACGTTTAAGATGATAACTGAATACAGGAAACAGTTCAATGTCCTATACCTATCGATCTTTCAATGGTATGTGTCCAGAATTGATATGGACAACGGTTACTCGTCAATCTTACACGTTAGAAGTGACGCCCAGAATTGTCATTTCAAATACACAGGAGGGGAAAAGTTTATCAATCACATTTTGTGTGTGTTGCCTCATATGGACAACTATGATTCACAAAATATGGTGTTATGTTATGAACATACGTTCAGATACTGTGGTTACACGCTAGTGTTTTAATTTTTCCCCCTGAAAACTCTCTTGTATTCCTAAACTTATGAGGAGAAATATGAGATACACATTAAGCTCTTATACCAATTAAACGTGAGTGAGACACGTTATATATTTCCCTTGTTACCTTCTATTTACATACACCATAGGAGAGAGAAATTAGAAATCTAGGGAAACATGTGAATACGTTTTTATCTTCTGCCAAATGAAAACAACAATTGGTCAAGATTATTTTCATTCAAATATATATCTATGACCGATACTTGTAAGACTGTAACATCATTAACCTCATGACTTCAATCTGATAACGTTTTTTTCAAGAAAATCATATACAACGAGTTTCCAATGATTTCTTATCATTTTCTCACAGTATTTCTCCTTATTCACTGGAAGTTACATCGTTTGATAACGAATGATAGGACGCTGGCACACCCTTAAGGGTATTCCGTAGACCCTAGAGTCACTAGATCTCTCTACCCGAAATATTCAAAGAGAATGTAATAAAATAGAAAAACATTAACCAGTCAAACCTTTTATGGATACAGCAGCGCAAGATCTAGGCGCTTGATTTTTTCCACTTTTCGAATTTTCTTTGAAAATTATGGATAGAGAAATCCTAGCAACTTCGAAATCTACGACCTCTCTCTTAAAATGCCTTGAATTGGGTCTTCGAATGAAGATTCAATTTATCATTGCCACTACTATACGAGAAAATGACTTTCGTTATGCGCGATCCCCAATAACGTTTCCAATCTTCTTATGTGCTCGCCCGTGATTGGATGTTCTACTCCCAATGCGAGAATATGAAACTGTCCTGTGGAAAGACCTTAACATTAAAAAATGAAAAAGTGAAGAAATAAAATAAAAAGAATCCCAAAATTTTACCAAACGAAAAAAAAAATGGATTACCGATTTTCAAATCATCAAATATGAATATTTTCTCTATCTCCAACTTTGACCCTGCAGAAAAGAAAATAGAGAGTCAAGAAAGCAAAGAATTGGTGACAATATATATTAAATGAATTAACGATCGATTATTACTCGACTGTTTTTAATTATTCGATTCTACAATCAAGCTTTTACCACACCCTATATATCTTTATACATTGATAAAACTATAGATAATTTTTTTTCAAATATACAGAAAAATATAGATATTATGAACCTATATCCTATTTTACTGAAAAATTCCTTGTATACTTGTAACTCGATTCATCAGTCGTATTATATCATTTATTCCATTTTATGGAATTACAGTATTGCGAATAATCATAGTAATATCTCGATAAATACATTCATTTTTTGTCATTGGAATCCAACGAGAATTCAAAGGATACTATTGAACTTGAAACAATTGGTAGCATTTGTATTGATCTCGCATTGTTCGTTGTGCAAATTTACTTGATCATTTTAAAGTAGAACTCACAAGTTCGTTCATAGCCATCATGCTTCGAATACGCTGTACATGAATAAACTATAATAAGTTATATTTGAAAGATATTCAAAAAATTTCAATTATATCTCCAAACCGATGCTAAGGAGAAACTTGACAAATTTGTCGGCTAAAGATTTTTCATGATGACTGCGTTTCCCTGCTATTTCGATGATTCTACGGGTATTGTTGAGAAAAGCAACTTCTAGAAATGAACTGCCATATTTTGATTCATCGTCGGCTGTAAGATTGCTTTCATTCGAATCGGATTGTAATCTAATTCCCACGCGAGAATCGATTATATGATCGGGATAATGGCAATACTTTTTATACGACGTAACCAATTGCACAAGCACATGCGCTAAATACCTTCGATGCGACCAAAGTGCTTCGTGATTAATATACATTTTGATTAAATTCTCATTCATTTGGCATTCTTCTATTACGTACGATAATGCTCGAAAACAAGAATCATGTTCAGCGTCCGAAAAAGTATTCGAAACAGAAGTTTTACCGTGTATCAATTTTAAAAGATCCTTCTTCGAACTATTTCGCAACAGTTTTTGAAGTTCGGTATTTGCCGTCAAGCTCGATTCGATATACGCTAAAACTATACCGCGATCGGCGTCGGTACATTTCTTGACCATAGTTTCGCTTGTATTCACTTTGGATTCGAACATACATTTTTTTAACAGGAACTGTCTGTACGAGAACACACTATGATCGGAAACGTGTCTTTGACTCCAAGTTAGGGTGTTTTTCCATTCGGATTTATAAGTTGGATGAGTATAGCCTCGGGATTCTCTGAGAGTCATGACGTATCGTCGATGACTCCAAGCGTGATAATTATTAGCGTATCGATCGGCACAGGTTTCAGCGATATTTATCTCTGCGCAGAGAGGTGACTCTGCTTCCGATGGATCATAGGTTTTATCTTTTGCGTCCAATATGTAAGGAAGAAGCCATCTCCTATACGCAAAAGCTTCAAAACATTTAGGTTTGTGATAAAGAACGAGACGAGCGAATGACAATTCTTCCAAAGGATCTAATTTGTGATTCCTCGAGAGTTCTCTTCTCATGTTCCAAAACGTGGTTACGTCTGGATTCAAAAGCAATGCGCCCATCAACCATCTCGCTACGGTACTCGATTCTTCTCGTCTATGTTTATTTTGACGGTAATCCAAAAGTCTTCGATAAGCGTAACAATATAAAGGCTGCACGCACCACGAAGCTAATCCTAAACATTCTTCCTGATGAAATACCGGCGATCTATTTTCATTGTCCTCCGCTGGAATAATCTCAAAACCTCTTCTGAAAAATCCAAAAGTCAACATATGAGTATAAATATGAAAAACCAAATGCAGTCAACTTGAATAATAAAAGTAATACATATGTAAACAAAACTTGAGAAAAACATATATGAAATACACTAGTTTCCCTTCATTTATTTATATCATCGATTTGTTTCGAAAAATGATTCAAACTTGCGTCACATAATTTTCTTAAGGAACAACAATGGTATCGTTAATATTATCGTTTGACCATTAGCGAACTGTCTTTATTAGGATACTAAGTCATTCCCCAGTTTGAAGTGTCAAGAATTTTTACTTTCATAGGAAATCACTTCTATGTATCGAGTGTCTCTGGTTACACTCATTGTTGGAAAATGCGAATTATTATTGTGCGCTAATGCCAAATTACCCATAGATCTCATTATTTCAAGTTCTAAGGTCACAACCTAAGAAGTATCAATTATGAATTAAACACAGAATAAAAGATAATGTAAAAGATTTTGGTGTTATGTTTCTTTACTATTAGCGGTATGATTTGTATAGTAAAAATCATTCATCGGTATACATAGGAATTATATGATAGAACTGTGATGGTTTAGCCTACTTTCCGTTATAGACTGATTTATACAAACTTGTCTACAATGAGAAAAATAGACCTTGTACGAATTTTTCAAATGCTCGTTCGATTCAAAGACATTTTAGTTCGAATTGTAATAGTTCTGTGAAAGAAGGAAAGTAAAAAAACATGAATTCTTTGCAAATCCATGACCAGCTAGCTATTCAAGCAGGTTCTGACAGATGGATAATAAAAATGGTAATGAAAAATGTATGCAATTAGTATTAATTTTCATAAAAATTTTTCATTCTCAATATCATCATTTTTATTAAATTTCTCTTTTATAGTCGAAGTATATCAAAATCATGCGACTAATTAAAAATTGATGAGCGTCTATTTGAAATGAAAATGTTTTTAAATTCTCTCATAATTTTGCTGTCCTAGTTAATTTTCTGTGTTGCTTTGAATCCGGTAAAGAGTTTGGAAATATAAATTTCTGTTAAAATCAACATAAATGATTAGGTATATAAATTATTTGTGAGTGAAACGACTAGTCTGATTCATCGGGATGTAACTTGAATATCTCGAATAGTGAAAATATTAATTATTGCTTTTATGGTCTACTTTTCTCATGAAAGATATAGTCAAACTCTTACTCGATACATAATTTTTGATACACAAGCGTACCAATGTACTGATTATGCGCATATAGAATTTGACAGTAAATTAAACAAAAATCTGTTATGAAAATGAAAAGATCGAATGATTGATAACCAAAAAGTTTATATATATATATATTTAAACAATAAATAATTTTTGGTTTTCAACTAATGTATTTAATAATTCCATAATGCTGATGTTTCAACCTTCTTTCATCACATTAAAATTAGAAACACCTTGTACACATGGAAATCAGATAAAATTTAATCAAATGCAATTTGCAATTACTTAATATTTACTTTGTTTTTTTGCTAAATAAAAAAAAGCACTTACAACGATGAATCTTTCTTCACTACATTTTCGATATCCGAAAGAATTTTTTCAGCAGCTGGAAATATATCTTCCTGCATTGTAATGTATCATGGATTTCCTGAACTTAATAATTCACCATATTTTATGTTTTGTATTTATAAGTGGCTCATCCTCCCACATACATGACACTTTTCAATGCAGTACATACAGATATGTAAGATATACATAACGTTTTTCCGTATAGAGCATATACAGTACACTTTTATATGTGATCCGAAGTTGGCCGTTAAATGAATCTGATAAAGCAATATCGAGAAAGTTGCGGGGAATCTTCAAAATTTCAAATTTAATACAACGAAGCATTAATTCGATGATAAGGTTTTGGTCTCAGCAATTAAAATAATTAACATATCATGAAGTGCATAGAATTCTATATATTAAAGGGATAAAAAAATATCTAAGTTGACTTATCGAAATTGCATTTGAAGAGAATCGATCGATCAATTATTTACAAATAAAATACCTAATCATTGGGATAACATTCATTCACTACGTACGCAACAAAACTGAAACTAAAGTAGGGATGTTGAATCAACTACTGTGTAGCGATAAATAAAATAATCCAAATATGTTGATTCAAAATGTCAACGTAAACATACAAAATATATCAAATCTGCTATATATATATATATATATATATAACGTTTTTCCCTTCAAATTAATAAATCCTTGATGGGTGAATATTGCTTGTTATAAAACAAATTAAAATGTTTGTAGATACTTGATACTTGTAAACACAAAGCGGAGAATGAGAGTGATGAGAGTATACAAAAGAAATAATACCAACCAAACCTCAATCAAGTTGACGGACCACTTCGGAGTTAACCTCCAAATCGTGACCGAACGACTCAGCACTCTTTGGCCTACAGTGCCAAAGATTATTTTATTAACATAATTTCGATTAACAAATTCTCATTCACAGTTTGGAGTTGAAAATTAATTGATCTCGTTCAATTGAAGCACAAATAGATACTGTGATATTAAAATGGATCGAATAATGAAAATATTAAGAAAAAAAGAAACAAGAGACTATTTAATGAGGTAAGTGTTGAAACAAAAGCAAAATAACCAAAGTACTAATTGTTGTAATTTCAGCACACATTTTTGGGGTCCTATTGCTAACTGGGGTATACCTATAGCAGCCATTGCAGATATTCAAAGAGATCCAAAATTCATCAGTGGAAAGATGACTGTCGGTTAGTTGATGAACTTCTTAAACATTACATCAATAAATAGCAACAAATTTTGGAAGTATAATTCTCTTGAAATCAATATTTAAACAGCATACATTATCTACCTATTGTTTCAAAGTACAATCGAATAGTTCAGAATATTATATTTGCGATAGATATGAACAATAATATATTCAAACAAGTTGTGAATGAAAAAATGATAAGATTGATGTTTTTTCGTTCAAAATTAGTATCATTTTACAAATGTGGAAGATCAAGGATATGCTTCGATTGGGGAAGAATCCTTTGATACTCCAAGTGAAACAAAACTGTATGAATAAAATAGAAATATATAAGGGTTACTTCGAGTTTTTTAATCCAATAAGGAGACCATTTACGATCGAACAATGTTATTTGATTTTTAATTGAAAAAGCATATAAATGACAAATTCAAAAATAGTAAAATATAAAAGTCTAGAAATAAAGTATTATCACTCTATGGTAAGGAATCACCCTTGCATCTCGCTCTACGACTTCATTTTCCAAGATTAAAAAATTTTGAAGCAACCCATATATCTAAAATATTATATCTTATCTCATGATTGATAATACTGGTAATCATAAAATTCAAAGTATATTTCCAAATTTTTCAGCATTATCCTTGTATTCAGCCATGTTTATGAGATTTGCTATCAGAGTACAACCTCGAAATATGCTTCTGTTTGGTTGCCACTTTGTGAACGAAGGTGCACAATTGACTCAAGGATTTAGGTTTATAAAATATCATTATCTGGAGAAACACGAGGAATGAAATTTTCAGGGAGTACTGGAATCTCACCTGTTATTACCTTTGATAAAGCAAATTCATCATTGTATAAAGATCATAGTTTTTTGTTCAATTTGTCTTCCGTTTTTGTTACATACCAGTGTAGATAAACGTTGAAATTATTGTTGTTATCAAGTGGAATAAATTTATTAAAATGTTTACAACTTTTGAATTTAGATTATGATCCCTGGGAAAGTTACAACTATTGACCTCTGTGGTCTGTGCGTAATTGAGAATCAAATACAGAACCATAAAAAATAACTCTCATTAAAATCTTCATCAAATAGGACTCATCTTAAGAGGATACCATAGCTACCATGCGAGCACGTTTTTTTCTTACCAAATTACTCGACACTGAATTCATGAAAGAATCTGAAATTTTCAGGGATGATTTTTTAAAATTTAATCTCTGTATTCAACTTTTCTCTAATTCATATTTTTGAATTTTATTTACAGTTCAGTGGGTCTTGTAAACTTTATATTCATAACAATGCCATGAAGTAGCAAACAATTTGTTATAATAAAAATTCCATGCTTAGTGCAGTGATGCCAGAAACTTTGAGATCTAATCAAATACTTCTGTTAATTGGAATGACCAATATAACCAGTGTTTAAATGGAACTCTTATCGTAATAGTTAGCAAGGAATGTTAAATTTTTCACAAAATTCATTTAGTAATAACAATATAAGATTTAATATTATAAACGTTGGAGTAAATACACAATGATAATTACAAAAAACAAAATGTTTACAAAATAAATTAACAAGTTTTCTAAGAGAATATAATCAAAAATAAATTATACTTTTTGACAGTCTTCATATTTCTTCCAATTTAAAGATAATTTAAAAAATGTCATGGTATACATTCGGTCATTAAAAACAATCGCAACGATAATGCACCGAATTCGATGCAATGACAAACCTTTATAATACTCATACCAAAAATTATGTAACAATCACATTATAACAGTACTTTTTCAGATTTGGCGAATATTAGTCTATCGTAATAAATTTCATTCAATTGATTCTCAAATGAAATTGATATAAAATTGAACCTCAATTTTCTTTAGAAACCGTCAAAGTCATGAGGCTTTCTAAAACAAAGTTTTTTATTTAAAATTATTTAAAAATATTCAAGTATTCTCCAAGGGAATCCAGCTATTGCATTCCCTTGAAATTTCCACATTTTGTGAATAAATTGAAATTTGCAGTTTATCAAACTATTTCTAAATAAGTAGAGAAATATGACTTCACTGAATTCTCAAAGATAGTATAGCAGCTTTGATTCAAGGAGAATATTAAGAAAGGATATGACTAGTTATTGAATTTAAGCTCTCATCTTTTCCAATACCAATAAGTACTATCTCTCATCCATTGTTCTACTTGACTCTGCAGATCTTAAGGAAGTGACTCTTATTTATACAAATGTATATGCAAGATATTTTAGAACACATTGCGAGTTTTTAAATGAAAAATAACAGAGTTCAAAAGATAAATAATGATAAAATTTACGTTATATATATAAGCAAAGTCTATTTGTGGCTCAATTCTTTGTGTATCAACGTTTAGAACATTTTTCTTCAAATTTCAAATACCTCAAAAACGCTTTGAAAATCCACACTTGGCCGCTGCGTCAGCCAGTGCATTGGAAAAAATACGCAAATTGATTTCTCAATGCAATTTGAAATTTTCATTTAGACATCAAAAATTTTATACGATGATACAGGAAAATTCAGTATTTTTTTTTCCAACGCATGAAGGGAATAGAAGTGCTGTAAGATTCACTGGCTTCCTCTGCAAAGTATTTGAATTATACTTCACCCTTTTTCCCAAAATCTTACAGAGCATTGGGATTCCGTTAAATAGTGCAGGAGTCAAGTAAATATTTTCGAGCGTTCTTCAAATATTGAGATTTTATAAAAAGATCTGAAAATCTTTATATTTCAAGAGAATGAATCTGTAAAAAACATTGTAAAAAAATTGTTCTAAAACACCTTATATACACGCAAGTATATTTTATAAGAATGATTTTAATACGAGATGGGAGGGAAATTTTTGATGTTTCCGACTAAATCAATTACCGTGTCTTGAGAAAAACACTACTTTGTTGTCGAATATTCTCTGGGTCCAAAAACATATTAAGTACTTCCCTACTCTATCAAACTTTTTGAAGCTTTCTATTTTGAATCAAGAAAATATTCAATTGGCATGAAATTTTTTTTTCTACAACGAATTCTATATAACATTTTGGACTTTCAACAACTCCTAGGGAGTAAGGCCCAACTTATGTAAGATCAACTTCGAGAATTATCGTTCACCGCAATCTTCACGATTTTCCGGACGGATACGTTTCTATTTTAATCTTTCTGCTCAGATTCTCGAAATATTATTTGATCATGTTACCTGTTAAATCAACATTTTAGGCACGCGGGTATAAGTTACATGATTATTACTACAATAGCTGCATATGAACAAACAAAATAAAAGTGCAAATACTATTGTTCCAACGACTGCATATATCTTTAGTAGTAAAAATCTCCCTGGCAACCATAGAATGGTGAAACTCACTTCTTTACCTTGGGTATCTGTAAATTCAAATAAGAAAATGATAAAAACCGAAATAAACGCTTTGTTAAAAAATCGAAATATCGTAAACTTGCCGATATAAACCAAACCGTAACCCATGTTGGGTGTACCCATTCTATAAGAACAGGTAGGCACTTGTAACTCGTGAATATCACCCACGTCCAATCTGAGCTGGTAAATGGGCGATTCATTTTTGGGTAGAATTCGGATATCGCTCAATTGTTCTGTGGCCGTATCCAAACTAATATGCATAGCTTTATGCTGATGAGCACTAAAAATCACTTGTGGTGACAATTCTTTGATAACCTACGATGCAGACCACAGTGAGTAAATAATTTTACAAATAGTCTTTCTTATACATGCTTGAACATACATCTTGAACGAAGGCTCCTTGTAAAAATAATAAAGGCATGTGACTGAGAATAATATTGGTTGTATTTCTCTCCGTATAATCATTGAGGAATGCATATTTTGGAGCTTCTGGCACTGTATGCGTTAATCTATTCACCTTAAAATTATTACACAATATTTAATCGAATTGAAATAAGCCAGCAATATTTTTCTTCATATTTACCTTGAAAAAAGTAGCACTTTTATAAACCAAGGTATCCGGTTGAGTATAAGCAAAATTAAATCGATTATGAATGTTGGAAGATACTATATCCTCCTCTCCTCCTATATCATTGTCCCCGGGTAAATAGATTTTCTGCACACAGAATATATTTGTGTTAAATAATTCTAAAATAAACAATATTCAAACACATTTCTGTGCAGTTATCTCTATAAATCGAACAGAAGAATTATTTTAAAATGTCATCAAAATTTTTTTCATAATAGATTTACCTGGGATCGCACAAATAATACTTGTATAAAGCTACTAAAACAAGAGACTAAATTATATTTTACCATAATTTCTTCTGGAGTATAGAATATATTGTCAAATCTACTTTTATATCTTGTAAATTGTTCATTGGTCGCGATATGTCCCTCATCCATCAAATCTCCCAAAAAAGCAATGACGTGAGGTTGAGAATGCCTCATCGCTACGGAGAATGTTTTTTTCAAGTATCTGTTAAACAAATGATTCAAACGTTATTCGCATGGAAAGTACCGATAGGTTTTAAATAAATAATAGTATAATTTGACCTGTCGCTATCCCATCTGCCGAGCCATGGAAACATGTGTCGCTCATTGTTTTCTCCAATTATTTGTGGATCAGCAACCAGAAGGAGTTTCACGCATTCAGGACAATCTTTGGACGACCAAGTATATTTTCTTATTTCATAAGCAAGGAATTCATTGTACATCACAGTCACTATTAAAATTGATCCAATGAAGAGTAACTTATTTTTCAACCTGATTTAAACAATCAATGATATTCAAGTCAATATTTGAATTTGGCTTTTTGTAAAAAAAAATGAACAAAAATTGAGTATTTTTCACCTATTCCGTCGTAATATCATTGTTATTATTTACAATCTCATTTTGTTTCATATTGTCATATTAGTTTCTAATGTTTTTTCTGGTCAAATTAAAACATCAACAACATTGGAACATTTGAATATAGGTTGGATTCGATATTTGATGATTTGAAGCCCAAAAAGATCCATGAAAAAGCGAGCATAGCAGGGGAAGAGTAGAGTTTCAGAGCATATACTACTGAAGCGAGCTGACAGCATTGCCAACTAACGGATTTTCTCCCATGGATCCACGAATCCTGAGATACCATTAAATGAAACCTCCAATACGAAACCTTGGAAAATCCGTTAGTTGGCAACGCTACGGTGGAAAAGTAGACTATATCCCAGACAGCACAAGAGTTCCACAAGAATTCTTTACGAATACTTTGTATTCATTATGAGCTCTTTCATAACACTTGTGCTATCTGGAATCAGTTTCATTCTTCAATACAGTAATTCGTTATTATGCTTGTCAGTTATTCAAACGGATCATTGCATTTTCGGTTTCAACCCCGCGAAGATACCGTTTGTCCCAGTAATGCCAGAGCCAGAATGCCAGAGTTTGTCCCTATATTCCTATGTTTATGTGCCAGATGGGCATTGTGTCGAGGGGAATAGAACCCCACCATCGTTCATATACATACTCTCACTTCTAAACGAAACCTATACACACATACAACTTATATACGTGAGACGATAGTGGGAGTACAATTCCCCTCAAATAAAAAAGTAGCGCTATAAGTGAAGTTGATGATCATCCCCGTAGGCGCAGGTATGAAAAGTTGCAGTCCCCGATGTATCCATAAGAAATTATTTATGAATTCTCATGGTTTCCGAGGTATTCATTATGAATTCACGTTGAAATGTTATCCTGTCTGGGTTTTGAAATTTTTGAAAATTCTTCAAGCCCTCAAGAAGTTTCCTTTTTCAGAAATCAGTGATTCTTATATATTTTCTGAGAAACTAGGCAATACGAAATGACTGGCATACGGGTATCGATATTGATGGCGCCTCAAAATTAACTATTTACAATAGCCATTTGGTGACTCTATTTCATTTTCAGAGCTGGATATAATATTTCACTGTTCCTCAATGAATTGATTAATATGTCATTTTCAATTATAATTTTTTTCTCAAACGCGTTTTCTATTCGTATTCATCGATAAGGTATTTTATTTTTGAGTTGAGCCTGGTTTAGGACTATCATTTAAATTATAAACACTATGCAAAAGAGAAATTCAAATTCTTCTCTTCCTCCCTCCCACGATTTTCCTTCTAGCTTTTAGAAATAAAGAACTCACGAATACTTCATCAAGAAGTCACTAGAGATTCATGGAGTTTGTTGTTATACCACAATACGACTTGGTAGTTATGACTACTATATTGATTAATAAGGTATTGAAAGCGCTATTCTATCTCATAAGTCCATCAAATTATAATAAACAACAATGAAAATTTGGCAACATAATGAAATTAGATTCGACGTTCCTTCGAAGTAAGAAAATTTTCCACTGTTTTATATTGTATAAACGTTTCTGAACTACATAAGCAACTCTTTCTCTTTGAAATTTAGTCAAATGCAGTTATGTACCGGTGAACTTATAATTGATAAACTTGACATGATCGAAGATACAAAAGGAAATAGCGGTGATAACGGAAGATTATTGGTCACGAATTTGAGACTCCTTTGGCATTCACTTTTGTTATCTAGAATTAATTTAAGTACGTAACAATTAACAGAAAATAAAATATTTGATGTAACGATCAATGGTTAACTTATGATTAATATTTCTGCTTTTATTCATTCTCTATCATTGAAAAAATACTTTTAATAATCATTATAAATACAATGATTTTGGTATAATAATAATGTATTCAGTTTTCTTGAAAAAACAGGCATAGGCTACAATACTTTTATAACTGTTAACAAGAAGAACGCGAGCACGGTCAGTATATAGAATGTTATTTAATAAGTAATTATAATTTTCAAAAATACAATTATTTTCAGTTACGCGGTGGAACAACCCAAGCCCTATACATTTTGGCCTCTTATAGAAATTGTCGTTACGAATTCTTATTTACGAATTTAGATGTAAAAAGTACGAGACACTATACTTCGGTCATAGGAGTACACAGGTTGATTTCAAATTTCTTAACTGGAATTTTTTAATTCAAATATACATTTATATATATATATATACCTTTTGTGGATGAAATGCTTTTAAAAAATATGATATCATAAAAATCGAATTCACATATCCCTGATATCTAAGTAATTGATCTTTTAATGCTGTGATCTAACGGGAACAAAGACGAACATATCCGTCTCGATTTCAGTTCAGTTTGTTGCAGCAGCAAAAAGTTGATTCGTTACATACATAGACAAAGTATCTCTTTGAATTCCTTGATGGAGTTGCAAAAACAGTTGGATAGCATTATTATTATTATTATACAAATAATTGATTTGTGCTAAAACTTTCCTGAATTGAATACAATTGATCTATCAAGTGCATTTTATGGTTTGAATAATATTCATGAACTATCATTCAACTTTAATTTTTCAGCCAACAATCGACAACCGGCAATCGGTTTCAACTGTTTTTTTTTTCTTCTTCTTTTCATTTTAAAGATACTTTACATAATTCAATCATCACATATATATTTTTTCAGAGCTTTTGTATCATCTAAAATTTATCGCGAGATCAAACTAAGAAGCGGAATTATAGAAAATAAAAGATTAAATCTTTTACCGCACGAAAGAGTACATTCCACTTCGCCAGGAGTATGGAACTTATCCGTGGAACAAGTATTGAACCTTTATAACTTAGAATCTGTCACACATCTCTATGAGGAAAACATTTTCAGGGAAACGTTGGAACTTTTATCGTTACGAACGTACGATTGGTTTGGTTCGCCGATATGAATCACCAATTCAACGTATCCATCCCTTACTTCATACTCTCGAGTGTAAGTTCGAATGATAATTTCAATGAAATTTCTTTGAAACACATATACGATTGTTTTCAGGTCACGGTAAGAAATTCCAAATTTGGTCCGACTTTAGTGGTTTTGAGTAATGAAAACAGCGGGTCGTATATTTTGGGGTTTCGCGTGAATCCGCTGCAACAGCTGTACGTCCTTCACAAAGAAATCAGCATTTTACTCAATGCGTTTGAAAAATCTCCTATATTTGGAGTGGATTATACTTTCGAAATTCAGGTTGAGAATAATAATCATTCATGGAAAAATTGTACAATGATGAATATCAAACGAAAAATTTAATTTCAGGCCCCTATGCAGCCAGAGATTTCGGTGAACGATGATAACTTTTCTGAAATACAAGAGAGCCAAGGAGAAATATCGAATGTGTTTGGTTATTATTTCTCAGAAGGTGGGGGTAGCCAAAGAAAGCCCATCTACTCGCATCACCTTGGCCTAGCGGCAGAAGAACCTAGGGAGGGTAGCAATTTCGTTAGTTTATGGGAGCTGGTACCCACCGCTTAAAGCACACGATCTAATAATAATAATAATAACATTAATCAAAAGAAGATATGAGAAGGCCACGATATAGCGACGTGACGCCAGCGTCAAATCTTTTACTTGAAAAAAAACCACTTGTAAATAAGAAGAACGTGTGATTAGACGACATTGGTCTTGATCGGTGAATCGCATCTAATACTTATAGTTATCTATCAGTTGGAAAACTAAGAAAAAATATACTAATTCATGATTTCCCGTTTTGCATCGTGAGAGAGGAAAAAAATGAAATTCAATTTAGAAAAACAAGAACGCTCTGATGCTGTGTATATTGATCATTCAAATTTTACATGACCAATTATGTTCAATTAATTTCTCTTTTTATTAAATAAATTTCTCATTGGCCCAGCCTTATGATTAATAATTTCGTATTTCTCTATCAAAATAAAGTACAATAAATAAGATCTTAGTTTTAATATTGGATTACGAATCCGCAATCGATCGCTTGATGTCATGTAAATTCAATTCAAATTTTGATCAAGTTTTTATAATTCAACCCTTTGATGATCGGCAATTTTCTTCATCAATCGATTTTTTTTCGCGGAAAACTTTTCTATATGTATAGAATAGATGTATGAGAATTCGCAATGTTAAACTGGCCCTTGTAGGGACCAGCCCTGTTCGGTCTTCAAAAGGTTAACGGCCTTGGAACATCAAAAAAAGGATAAAACTTTGCTACGTATTTTTCAAACAACTAAGCGATAACGAAAAATTTTTAACATGGCAGCAATAAAGTACCCTGCTCGGATTACGTTCCAAATTTGAATTCAAAGCTCAAAGTATAATTCCTTAACGTGAGGAAAGAAGCTTATAAAGATTATTGATACTTATAGGTTAATATGTTCCTAATTGTAGTATTTTCAGTAATCCATTTGCAATTCCAATTTAGTATTAGGAATTGGATTTCAGCGATGTACTTCATCACTCCATATTAAAAAATTGTTTTCATCGCCTAGTCGTTCGGAATGTGCGTAGCAAAATTTCACCCATTTTCTCAATAACTGAATATCCTTGAAAGGATGAGAGCATTATAAAAAAAAATAATAATAATACGTTTCAGCACTGATTTACAAGAAAGAAAAACACAATTGTAAAAAATCACGTATACTGAGTAAATTCAGTAGATTTTTTTATCGAATTGCTTGAAATAATAAATAGGTAAATGAGGAAATGGCTTGAGTGCCTGTATCCTCTCCATCGAGTAAGTACTACGTATAAAGCTAATCAACGGTAACAATGTAATAGAATTCTAAGTAATTAAACACCCTGGAAAATCTATGTGATCTTTATCCAATCGATCCCACGTGTATTAATTGAAAAATATCGGTATGTTGAAAATGAGTTTTGCGTTCTAATGTGACTTAACTACATCAAAACATAAAATTTTAGCTTCTGAGAGTTCATATCACGAAGTTGAACCAAGTGCTATTCACAAATATACATACATACGAACGATCAACTGTTGCCAGCAATACAATATTAAAATCATAAAGGATAATAAAATAAAAATAACCTTTTAATATTTGCATTGAATCGTTCTTGAATTTAACTCGGTCTGCAGTTTAAGGATTGTATGATCGGTGTACTTTGTGGCTGATCTTCTTCATCTTCGTTTGAATCAGTCTGTTGTACGGGAAATCGGTATCCCATGCTCATAAGTAGCAATTCAAACGGATCGCTATTCATGCGTACTTGATTTGCCGACGCAGCATCTTCTACATTTAGAATCTCCCTCTCGTTAACGCTTCCATCCTAAATTTTATTGGAAACGTAAAATAAGTACGTTGTAAAGGAAAATTCATAAACAAATTAAAAATAATTCAAGTCGTAATTCCTAACCTCCGGTAAAGGACTCCACAGTCTGATTACAGGATCTATACCACTGGTAGCCAAAAGACACGTCGAAGGATGAGGTTGCAGACAATTTACGATACGCTCATCTCCTCGCAATATACGTACGATATTCGTAGTCTTACGGTCCCAAATAAAAAAAGAACCATCATCCGAGCCAGCGACTATATATTGTCCATTGCTTGAAAATAAATTTTGTTTCAGCATAAGATGTATTTTAATCATTCAAAAATCGGAAAATTAGAAATCTTCATATAAGAATTTCCCTTACTTTCCAAAAAAATTAGTCTCTTTTATGTCCGTTGTTGTGTTACAGTGTCCGCAAAACCTCATTTTATAATCTATCGTATTACGTCTCCATTCCCTTTCGTATTGAGAGATTTTAAACGTGGAATTATTACTCGATGAATATCGATCTTTATCTGGACGGCAAAATATCAATAATTGAATACACATGATTAGATTTTACTTTCAGAGAAAAACAGAACAAACCTGATTCTATAGCTTCTTGGATAACCATCTTGAGTGTTTTGCACGAAGAATTAGAAGAATACTGAGGAAATTTTTCTTGGAAATTGGTTATTACCTTCTCAGCTTCCACCGCACGGTGTAAATCATAAAGACATTGCGCTAATCTATAAAATCATGATCTTTCGATAAGGTATTATAAGGATTTAAATTTCGATGTACTTGATATGGAATTACCTGAAATGAGCTTTAACGTGTTCCGGATCTAGAATGAGGGTCATTTGACAATCCCGCAACGCGGCATACGTATCCCCATTCCTAAAGATATCCCAAATAATTGTTCTGAAATGTATTATTTTGATAATACCTTACAAAAAAAATATTACCATCCTCGTTTCATAAGAGCAGCTGCTCTATTGGCGTAAAGTACCGCTGCGTTGGAACAAAGACTGACCGCTTTATTGTAATAATTGATTGCCAGAGTGTATTTTTGTTGTTCAAAAGCTTCGTTTGCCTGTCGATGAAAACAATACGTTCCCTATATATTGAATTTTCACGATAAAGCATTCATTGGAAATGTGACTCAACTTACTTGTCGTTTCAGTTCTTCGACCAAAGGAGGTAAAATTTGAATATTCTGATAATGATTGTTTGTCATCGTTTGACTTTGTTCCAAATGAAACTTCTCACAATCCGCATCCTTGTCAACAGTTTCTTGAATGAAATATCAGTTACAGTTTACGTATCGCTGTTTAAAACGACTTTTGATGAAATATTTAAATAATAAACTGCACAATACCTGAATTCCTCTTCATCGCACGACCAGAAAAAGTTTTAGAGTTCCTGGAGTCGTTAATATCGAATAAATATATCTGTTCACCGCTCATGTTGACCAGAAGTTCGTTTCCGTCTGCACTAAAGGTCAAATAAGTGGTCGTGAGATTTCTGTTGCTGTCCCCTCGTCGACAACGCAAATGTCCTGTTCAATATAACAGAAACAATAACAATATTTTCGTTAGATTGTAAGTGAAATGCTTTTAACGGGGAAAAAGGATGAGGAAAATATACAGGAGCCGCGTACGCTATCTCTGATCGTACGAACGAACCCGCGATAAAGTACTGCACACAACCCAGGGGTATATTGTTATCCGGATCACCTTCCCCGGCTTGCGGTATACCGCGATGCGATCTTTCCCAATCATGATCTGGCGAGGAAGCAACAGGAACCTGTGAAAAAAAACACGAAAAATGAAATATCGATTGAAGCGTTAAATCCACACTTGTGAATTTACGTTTACTTGTATTGAGAAAATAAGTGTCATCAAGTTTCGAAATAAAAAAAAATCATACTCTATTGAAGTTATTAAGGTTGTGTTATATCCGTCTATCGCGAGATAATAAGAGACGTAATTAGGATTGAAAATGCATGCAAGTGCCCCTACTTATAAATTTAATTTTTGAAAAAAAGTCTTCGAAAAGATTATCATTCGATTTTGAAGGCCCTCGCTTTGAATTTACTCGTATGAAAAGGAGGATTATCTCGGTTCCGTGCTATTCTTCGCGTTCGATGTTTGGTTTGATTGAAACGATTCTTCATACATCAATCGACGAAAGAGGAGAAATCATACATATACATGTATATGTCTCTTCCTCAGATTTTGTACAAAATCATTGGAGATCGTTTATAGTTAATTGTTAGTTTTTCCGTGCGGTTATTAAAATTTGTTCTTTGTGTCGAGTGTGCGTTGATTCTGTGAAGTCCTATCTATTTGTTGTATCGGTATTCAATACCGTTACACGATTTAGAAAGTCATAATATCACGATCTTGAGCATTTTATAATATTCTTACCTGGGATACTTTGATCATTCGACGATCGTACATTCTTATATAGGGATCGTTTACGCCAACCGCTAGTAATTCGGGTCTCTTTGGATTTGTAGAAATGCATTTGGCTTCCGCGTAACGGCCTATATGATTCCCGAGGTTTATCAGCAGATTATGGGAGTTGCCATTTTTACAGGTGTGAGGAGTACGGATGTCGTACTGACAAATCAGACCATCCTCCGCCGCACTCCAAAATAGAAATGGCGTACCGGGAGCGGTGGCGATCCGTTTGATTCGCCCGGAATGACAATGACAGGCGAGTATCGGTTCCCCGAGAGCAAGATCGTGAACACGAACTTTGCAATCGCCCGCTCCGGATACCAATATACTATCATTTGATTTTGGCATAAACTGAAAATTAAGACGATGACGTTTCATTTTAATAAAATTAAGAACAACTTTTTCTTCACGGTCCTAAATCGATGAAAGAAGCGCATGGAATGCTGTGCCAACTTTTCTCGTAAATTATATGATCGATACAAAATTGAAATAGAAATAATAATAATAAAACAAATATCTGGGATTGAACTCTGAATACAAATTTGTATTTTTTCTGTTTAGATTCATTAATACAAAAGAGTAGAATTGAGAAAAAAAATCGTTGACATTTTAGAGATAATATTCTTAAAACTCTATCAACTCGATCATCCCCACTGGCGCAACAACCAAGTTTTTCATCCTTCTTTCCATATATTCAAACGTACAGTTTAGTAAAGGATGTAGGGAGGGTCCAGAGCACTCCCATTCTATCCTTTGCTAACTTGCACGTCTGAATGGATGGAAAAAAAGAGAGAGAGATGGAGAAATTGGTTGTTGCAACAGTGATCATCCCTAATCAGTAAAATATCTCAATTCATATTTACAGTGCAATTCTAGCAATGCATGTCAAATCAGAAGTTATTGCACAGTTTCTGAAAAAAATTGGCGCAAAATCTCCTACGGTTCTTGCAATGCTCGAGGACCTTTAAGAAGATCCAAAATGACAGGATTTCAGGCGATCCTGCCAGAACAGCCGACACGAAAGTGTGCATTTATTCAAAATATCTCTCTGCACAGCATTTCCAAAAAGCAACAGAAGTTCAAAGTATATGCGGAATAGAAACGTTCGTAGAATATTCGAAGAAGACTGTTATAAAAATACGTAGAACATACATAGTACATTCGAAATATACAATATTCGTTTAATCGACGTGTAATTGACGTACCGTCGTATATTCGATTGCATACGTTCGATAAACATCAATAGCATGTATGAAACGGTCTCATTGGAATGTGCATAGAACAAACCTCGAATATTCGAAGAACGTTCGTAGTACATTCTGGTATTGCTTAGGTACCTTTAATCTCTCAAGATATGCCTCACGGAGAGATATTTTTAATGGATGCATCAATGCATTTTTGAGTGGTTTGTTCACAAAAAAATTGGCTCAAATCCTGCTACTCGTATCTTCTTAAGTACCGATATAAAAGTCGTTTTCATCATACTTTAACGGAAAATACATTCCCATGATGACCCGAATGTAAAACTAATTTCTTTTCGTAACGAAATGGATCCCACAATATAATATTCACATCGTCGGATGCAGAAGCAAGGATTCTGAAACAAATAGACAGAATTACATATTACGAGGATTCAAAAGTATTGCTTGTTCATCAAATTCTAACATTTTTTCTATGAAAGTTGACACAATGTGAAAAGCTGTTACGTATTACATAATTTCTTACCAAGTCCGAGACGAGACGTTTTGTGTATGATAGTTTGTATTTATTCCAAGCATAAAAAGGGACAAAATTTGCAATGCAATACATTAACTTTGAAGAAAACTATGAAAATCATTTATTTTCCTTGAGCTCAGAAAAAAATCTCCAATTTCTCTTTTCTATCTCTTTTGATGTTGGTTAAGAGAAGAATGATAATTTAAGAATAATCGTACCGATCACGCGTTTCTCTTGAATAACATCGATAACTAACCACAAAACTTTATGAATCGTATTTTTTATCACTCGTTCATCTTTCAATACCTTTACGTATTCATTCATACCGTTGTATATGCATTTACGTGCACAATATACACGATGTTCGAATTTTCTCAAAAATTTTATTTCAAAATTCTCGGTTCCTTCATTACGTGGATATTCAATGCAGATGAATGAAAAGGAGAAATTCAAAAAATAATAAAAAATGAAGAAAATATCTGTCATTGGGGAATAATAGAAACAAGATATTTAATTGCAACGATTTCATACGCCGAATATGAATTCGGTAAAAGCAAAATAATCTTCATCCTATGTATGCTACATTCAACTTATATCAACAACACATCCAACAATTTTTCTCTCTTTCTGTTCATCCACAAAGAAATTGCGGAATATTCCTCTGATTGACATACGTTAAATCTAGCATGCATCATATCAACTACTATATGTATGTCCATTTAAAATGCATGTACCAAAAAATCTTTGTGATCACTTTGCATATGTTATAATAGAAATGATCTAAAATCTATCATTTTTCTCACAATGAGATTCACTGTTCAATTTACTTCCAGTCATTAATTGACAAAAAACAAAACATAATTTTGTTCAGAATTATCTCAATTTCTAAATGAAGATGTATCCTAAATTACATCTCAAAATAAAAGTACATTCATGTTTCCAAAATTTGTTGAAGGAATTAATTGATTTATGCCACTTCTACAGAGAACAAAAAAGTATTCTAAATCTTTTATTATTCCAGACTTTTAAGACCTCCTCATAGACCGTTATATGTAGTTATTTGGTTTTTCTATTGACAGAACTCAAAGATGATTTTATGAAATGCAAACATCAGAGGATTATTTTTTTCTTTGTAAAGAATTCCCCTTTTTTTCCTAGACTTTTGGTTGCTATTTTCAGTTCTGAATCCATCATTTCAAATTACATCTGACTGAAGTAAACAGAGAAGTATAGCAACAATAAAAAATACTTTTCAGAATTACAGAATATTTTCTCTTTGCCAGGGACTTTATGGACAAAGATAACCGATATGCACACCCTATTTATAAGAGAACCGGAGAGATATTATTGATAAATTTGATCAAAAGTGTACTCACTGGCCTGTTTCATTCCATTCAAGACAATTCACACATCCGGTATGACCAATCAATTCTTTCTCAAGTCCTAAGCGCGATATGAAACTATCTGTCACGTGTAGTTTTTGAGAAACTACATGCGCAATGGAATCCTAAAGAGAAAAAAAGAACAATGATGAGATAATTGACAGAAATTGATGAATTATAAAAGCATTAGAATATAAAACATAATACACTAAGCATGGGAGTTGTTTATAATGGTGTTGTACAATATTAGGAAATAACGTGTAACAACTATGATGTTCCATATAGGAATATATGAATCCTGATTCTTGAGTTAAATTGCAAAATTTTATGTAGAACATGGAATTTGAATTGAGAAGTTGACTTCCCACCTGTTTCTAATGGCTATAAAATTCCTAATGGACAAATAATAAAACAAAATATATTTTACTTTGATAGTTTAAATGAAATGGACGAAAAAGCTGAAAAATTATTTGACATTCTATTTACATGTGAGTTTTACATTTTTTGTTTCATTCAAATTGCTCTTTTCTTTGTCACATGCCTCAATTGAATGACAGTACTTTAATTACATCTTCCTAATTTCTTGGATTTATTATTATCAAGGAAAAGTTGTATACAAAAACAAAATGCATTGAGAAAAACAATTTATAAAGAAACGTAACTTACCTGAATTTCACGTTGGCGCACCAAATCTACAATTCTGTAATTTGTATTTCTCCCATCGCCAAACATTGCCATGTTAATTAGAATGCGCAATTCCACTGTTACAGATTTGAAAAACTGTCAAGGGTCTACAAAAAACGATTGATCCACATTATAATTCTAAAATTCTGAAAAGTGATTTTAAAGCTTGCAGATGAAAAAAAAATGTATCAAAACACCTGTCACTTGAAAAATCTCCCATCAAAATTTATTTACTATTCAATCTAACACATAAGCGAAGAACGTGTGGGAATAATGTGAAAGAGACGTCCAAAAACTTGAAATTTGAAGATTTTGAAAGTGAGGTGGAAAGATTCTCTCAATTCGAACAGAAATATTTGAGATTATAATGCAAACCAATAGTCATTCATTCTGTGTTCTATGTTTATCAAAACATTCAACACATATTTATCGACAATAATTGTGAAGCAAGAAAATAACTCATGAAAAACTTACATCGTCCTTTGTTTCAGTCGTGTTTATATGAAGTGATACGAAAGCAAAAATGATCAAATGCAACTGCAACTAATCCACTGATTTGAGAACTTGAAATGGGTGATAAAAAGATTTGCGTGGAACAAGTTTTCAAATGTGTCAATGGTAATATGCAAGAAGCCCGACTGCTTGTCAATGGCTGAAAACTGGTGATTTTTGGTGAAGTCACTAAACATCCCTAGTGGTCCACCGATAATAGTGGAGTCGGACATATTGCATACTACGGTAGAGTATCATAATACCGAAAATTTACGCACGAATGGGCTGTTGAGGGTGCTCATTCACATACGGGCCAATTGATTATGATGGACATGTGAAAGCAATGTTTTTCGAATATTGTGTGCTAATTGGGACGTAGCTTGTGCGCTTAGGACCTTAGGACCCTATTCCACATAATATGCATCAACACAACATTTTTTATGATAAAAGTGATCAAATACTTGATTTATATGAAATTCGATAATTTTTTTTCGGGACTATGACTTTTCGGGATTATGACACTTCGGGACTATGCCGCTGTCCGCTGTTGGGATTGTGATCTTTCGGTATTATGATACTCTACCGCAAACAAAAGAGAGAAAAGGTAAAATGACAGGTTCTTCTTATTGCTCTTGTTGTTTATCTCTCTTGCTCTTATGCTTGCAGCATGCATAAAAAAGGACCTTTAAATATCTCTCTGGTCAGTTTACATGAAATTCTGTCGTTTCACGTAATACATTGTATGCATGTACTGTAAATAACTATTGAAATAAATAATAAGTCGTAAAAGATTTGTTTTTCGTTGGACGTGGGAGTGTTAAAACGAAAAGAACAATCATACAAAATTGTACCTAGTAAATCGCGTAAATCGTGGAGCGAATAATTCAAAAACCGAACATTTAAAAGACATATTATTTTAACCTCTAAAATATCCGTCCATCAATATACTCATCATCGAAGATATAAAATTTTTTTCAAACAACTTGTGTATATTTATACTGTTCAGTTCGTATCGTATATCATTCTGGTGCCAAGAAGAATATAAAACTGTATTCAAAAAACGCCAGCTAAATATATTTGTTGGCGCAACATACGTATAAAATCGTGACACAGGAGAAGAGGATTTGGTAAGACTTCCTTTCGGACTGTCAACGACGAAAGCAGCAAAATTCCGACGATTTACGGTCTATGAACGTCAAGGGCCAAGAAGACCCTGGAGAAGATCGCGCTCCCAGGTGTCTAATCAAATTAAAACACAACCAAAAATTAATTCTATTCTGCACAATCAAAATCACTCTTTGTTCCAAAACCTTGATATTCGTTTATGAATATCCTTGATTCTTCTAAAACCAGTTGGTACACTTATCAATTGCAATCAATGTTTATACTTCGGTACTAGTGTCATCCGATTTGATTTCCATATTTTTGATACAACGATGCCTTCTTTTTTCTATTTCCTAGTTATGAACTATCGGCATGTGATTTCTACTTGATATAAGTGCCGCTGTTTCATAAATTACTCTGTATAGAGATTTTTCTTTTATCCGGTATCGTGTGATCATGTTTCCAAAATATCAAAATATTGTTAAAACAATGCCATATATATATATTTATACTATAAATATGTGTATATAGCGTAACCTTCAAAGCATATTCATATTCATGCAAAATATCATAAGTTTCCAGAAGAATCTCTAATTTGTAATTTGTTTCAACGTTATGTAGTTTGTAAAAGTATTTTGAAACTGTTTTCTATGCGACTCTAGACATTACCTTTGAATAATTGCTGAATCATCTATAACATATCTCTGTGTTTTTAAATTAATCACTTGTATTTATACAAAACATTAATGCATACAAAACATTTATGCATACAAAAATGACTCTATATATGTATATATATCCGAAGAAACAAATTTTGAGCAATGGAATAATATGTTTTCTCTCCCTCCTATCTCTTTCATTGTTCATCTTGACCCTGATAACTTAACGTTCGAATAAAAGGTTTGATATGTCAAAAGAAGATGAAACATCTTAATGAATGTTTCATAATACTGGAGATAGTACTCTTACTTCATTTTTCTTATCTTTCAACTTATCTAAAAGTCAACAAATAAAATTCTGTTCCTTTTATATTTGGTCATGTATACAAATACATGTGTCAAATGACCAGACGAAGATTCATCAGATTGCTATCAACACTATCGTTTTCAAAGAATCAATATACTATAATTACCTTGCCATTTAGTTTTGTACGTGCGATTTATTAACTATCAATTTTTTATTTTTTAATATTTACCAAATAGTACTCATGGTATTCAATGTTATTCAGGGTAAGGACTGAGAGCCCTTGTAGCGACATGAAGCGTGCAGCTGCTAAAAAATTGATCGAGCGATACTTTTATCAACTCACTGACGGATGTGGTAATCCTAGATGCGATAATCCCAACTGTGCATCCAGCGGCAAGGTATGGTCTTGAGAAATTGGAGTTCCCATTTTTGATACTATAACAAAACATTCTACTTTCTCGTTATTCGATGGGAATTAAAGTATTTGATTTAATATTATCATGCGCATATACATGTTATATAACACTATCATTCTTTGTTATTCCTTCATATAATAATTATTACTGTTGCAAATCCTCAAATAAATGTTATTCAGGATTTATCCATGTTTTCAAATTCTCAAGTAATTTTTAAAGACATTAGGCAAACAATATCTGATATAACAGCCAATATTGGAAGAAATACTTTCTAAATTGTTGTTTTGTCTAAATAGAAACCATAAATAATTCGTTTTTCTCATATGAGGAAATTGGCAAAGCATTATAAATCATTTGCCAACAACTTTTTTCAAGTTTCACTTTCCAAATTCTGATGACGTGGTTTTGTCTAAAGGTAACGAATCTTACACCAAATCAAGCAGCCGCGCAAGCAATCCAATTATTCTCGCAAGAAGCTCGTCTTTGCGATGGTACACAACCAAGTAAAGTTGCTAGGACTACTTTGGAACCAGGACCAGCGTCTCTGGCTAAAAGTTTGCCAGCTAAAAATGTTAATTCTTCTGTTTCCGATGAAGGTAAGAGGTGAAAGAAAACCATGAAGGTCGATCAAAAACTGAAACATATATTCTTTGAATGTAGAAACATCCAGTGTTTAATTGAAATCAATTCCCATTTAAACGATTTTTTCAAACTTCTTTTATATAAGATTTTCCAACGACGTATTAAGAGTATCAACAGCCCAGATGCTAACCAAATCGTATGTATGTAACATGATCAAAGTATTCGGTACAAGGACAAAGAATAAGGCCGATTTCGGTTTAAGTGTGCTCAGATTTTCAAGCTCGATTCGTCATCAAATTGAAATCAGCTACACGTGCTCGTATCGTTCTACTGCCCTATTTTTTTAACATAAATTTTGATGGGAAAACGTGTAATCAGTCATAATTGTTACACATTCATTTATACTTTCCTTTTAAGGATTTGAAATCAAATTGAAAATGATTGATTTATTTTTCTAAAAAAATCAAAGTTAAATAAAATTTTGATCGATCCTTGTATACATATTTCCTTAGATTGACCTTAATTTTGATCAATTTTTCATAATTTTTAGAAAAACCGGATTTATACCTGACAGAAGCGATGCTTTTGGAAATAATAGAAAAATGTAAATCGGAAGGATCGTATTCTCTATTGATTCGTACTTTGGGACATGTATTTTCCTCGGGAGAAGCATTAGGTCGTAGTTTTCAAAAGACTGAAAAAAGCGATTCACCGTTATCAGCACTTCTCGATAGAGCACCTGAATCGCTTTTAAGACCTCCTAGCGATTTGAACAAAGAAGCAGTTCGTTCGTTGCAGGGTGAAGATAAAGAAGAAGATAGCAGCGATCCATCGCCAATAGTTCCTAATAATGACGATACCAGTGTGGATCTTCCGGCTGTTAGGAGAGCTTTTGCCGCGCTTTGGTCCTTACCTGGTAATATATGATCGATACCGATCCCCGTTCCCATGCGAAAGATACTGACTTGATTTTTTTTCAGGAGAAGTCTTTGAATCTGCACTTATCAATGCCCTAGTCATGTTAGCGGACTATATTGAATTAGATTTAAGAGTGTTTGGCATGATGCCATCTGATAGTATGGATAGCTTATTAAATGTATTTCTAATCGTGTTTGAAATACCAGCGCTTGGCAATAGCGAATATTTAGAACTTGCACTTCATATGCTTTGTAAAGCTGTAAGTTTATTCCCAATCAAAGCACAAGCAAAATTAGCTCGAATATGGGCAAAACATTGTCACATGAGACTTCCAAGTTTGTTACAATCTCTTCAACAACTCATCACCATCAAGGTATTTATACATATTTTATTTAAAACTGTTACGTGAAAAAAGTAAGCAATACAATTTCTTTCATTCATTCAAAAAATAGGTGATCGGTGGTTCTTTCTCCCGTGACTACTGTGTTCAAGATGCAGATACCATAACGGCCCCGACGAAAGTTATGAAAATTCTTTACTACGCCAATATGTTGGCAGGAGAGTTGGACAGTATGGGATCTAATCAAAATGAGGACCCTGATCCGAGTAACACAGAAAAATTCGGATCCCGTTCTTCCACATCTCATATCTTACAGGTACCAAACGTTCAAAATTTATGCTTGCAGAATAAAGTACAACTAAATAAATCCAAAATCTCTGTTTTATACTTTACTTGTGTTTCAAGGATCCTCTAGCCGCGGAATTGGGCATCAACGTACTCGATGCTCGTAAACCTATTTTACCGTTCTCTGAATTTTACAACGAGCCCCTAAGCGACGCTATTGAAATGGACAAAGATTTCGCGTACTACAAAAGCGAAGATCCAATGAAATTCAGTTTCATGAATTACGCTTTTATTTTAACCCCTGCCACAAAATCCTTGGGTTTGTACTATGACAATCGTATAAGAATGTACAACGAACGACGAATGAGTTTTATACAAACAGTTGTCGGACAACCCACAAATCCTTATCTGCGTTTAAAGGTAATTCATTGAGAAATTAAAATTTTTACAAATAATTTTCAAAACGATAAGTATATACAAGTTTCGCTTGTTCTTGATCAGGTAAGAAGAGATCATCTGATAGACGACGCGCTGGTTGAATTAGAAATGATAGCAATGGAAAATCCAGCGAATCTTAAAAAACAATTAGTTGTGGAATTCGAAGGTGAGCAAGGAGTGGACGAAGGTGGGGTGTCTAAAGAATTCTTCCAGCTGGTGGTAGAAGAAATATTCAATCCAGATTATGGAATGTTCACCGCTCAGGTAATTTAAAATATTAAGTTCATTAATCGTGAAATGACACAAAGATTTTTTTTAATATTTTATGGACTGCTATTTTAGGAGGATACTCAAATGACGTGGTTCAATCCTACGTCTTTTGAAAGTGATGCACAATTCACGTTAATAGGCGTTGTTCTTGGTTTAGCGATATACAATAATGTCATCTTAGATGTACGCTTTCCTATGGTGGTTTATCGTAAGCTGTTAGGTAGGAAAGGAACTTACGCGGATATGGAAGATTGGAACCCGACTCTTTACAGAACTATGATGGAAATGTTGACGTATTCCAGTGATGATATGCCGGAAACGTTCATGCAAACATTCCGTGTTGCACATAAGTGAGTACAAATATCCTGGATCCATGCAAAATATAAAAAACATATTATCCATTAAAAGAGAATATGTTCATTTACAGAGATGTTTTTGGCTCCATATCTTTTCACGATCTGAAAGAAAATGGCGATGAGATGTACGTCACTCAAGAAAATAAGAGAGATTTTATCGACTTATACGCAAACTTTTTATTAAACGAATCCGTAGAAAGACAATTCAAAGCTTTTAGACGTGGTTTTCAAATGGTCACCGACGAGAGCCCGCTTGTTTTATTGTTTAGGCCAGAAGAGATCGAACAGGTACATATTCATTTTATACACTCTTCAAAAACGAAAGGATGACGCGCCATTCAATGAAATTTTTAAAGATCTGCTTGTGACAATATGACGTCTCTTCCCAATATATTTATGAGAAGTTTGACCAGATATTTGTTTCCGTGTAACGGATATATGATATGTAAATTTAAGCCGAACGTTTCTCCGTCGCCATTCTATCGAGCCATTCGCTATCGTTCCTCCACCGATTTTGTTCCAAAATCCTACCCAGATGCGACGTAGCCCATCAGTGGCGGTGATTGTTTTGAAAACAAAAGATTTAATCATAATCCTCTTGAAAATTCCCCAACATTTCTATCGTAAAATTCTATATTCTTATGTTGTATGAAATTTTCTATTGAAGCTACGCACTTTGTAATTTTTCAGCTTGTTTGCGGTAGTAAAGTTTTTGATTTTGCGGAATTAGAAGCGGCTACGGAATATGAGGGTGGTTATACGGTGGAAAGCGAAGCAGTGCGCAATTTCTGGCGCGTTGCTCATTCTTTATCCCTAGAAAGTCAACGTAAACTTCTTCAATTCACGACCGGCAGCGATCGAGTACCGATTGGGGGTTTATCACGTCTCAAAATGGTCATAGCTCGTCACGGGCCTGATTCAGATAGGTAATTTTTATTGAATATATTTCACATAAAGGTAAAGGGTATCGATTGAAAAAAATATCGTTACATTTATTCTCTATATTCCGATCGAACAGTTTTTTTAATTAATATTGTTTTTCACTATTATAGATTACCAATAGCTCACACTTGCTTCAATATTCTACTGTTACCGGATTATAGTACAATGGAAAAATTGCAGGATCGCTTATTAAAAGCTATCAATTATTCCAAAGGTTTTGGAATGTTGTAAATGTGTGTACAAAAACAAGCAAAAATCTTGATTTAGAACCTTCAAAGTCATAACGACCAATTATTTGACCTTTTGTGATCATCATCGTTATCGTAAATACATGAACACACTCGCACATCAAAAAATGACAAATAAGAACAACTTCTGAGTGCACGTAAAAGCCACGGTACATTACGCTTCGTGTGTTTCAACAGACAAAAAATTATCATTACAAGTGATCCAGTACCAAAACTTGAAACACCAACTCAACTCATCATTTCCGGATTAATTTGTCTTTTTTCTATTCGCTCCTTTGTACTCAAACTTACATGAATATATACTTGAATGATTTTAATTGAATATTTTTTACATACTGCTTCGACTTTGATGTATTTGGTTTTGTAAAATAAAAGAAAGTTTATTATTTGTTTTGAAAAAATAGGGGAATGCGTGATGCTTTCTCAAAATCGAACGTGAAAGAAAAAAATATTCAAATTCGAGTTCCATATAACCGATTCGTATGATGCTTTTACTTTTTTTTTTAACTAAAAAATTCTTTTACTCCTCTACCGATCGTATGATGGATTCAAGTAAGTCCACGTCTTCTTTTCCTCAAGTTTGTGTTCTCAATTTGTTGTCTGTAGACTCTTTGAGGTTTCCGATACATCACGTACAGTCGATGTATTTGCAATTATTCCAAGGAGATCGATGGCAATCGAAAACCAAGTGCAGAATTGCTTCGGTTATTATCGTTTGGAAGATAAAGAGAACATCGAAACTTTTTTGGGTTTTTAATTTTATTTTATCGAAATCTCTTCAAAAGGGAAATGAAAAATCAATTCTGCAATTTATTGGTACAAAATATATTTTACTAATTTTTAAATATTCGATTGAAAGATTGATGTGACTTTTGTATCTAAGAGAAGGATATCACAATTCACATGAAATAATTAAATAATTGGAGAAATTATGACACAAGACAGAATTGTATCTGAACGAACTTGTGATTATGAAATTTTGTCTTGAAAATTGCTTGATGGTTTTTTCCACTATGTAATCTATTTTTGGATGAACCTAGAATCTCTGAATGATCACCTTTCAACGATCAAGCTATAAAATTAAAAATGAAAGAGTGATGTAATAATCCAAATGCCATAGTGAGACGTGCGACTGTGATGAAAGTTAACGGGAAATTCGATACCAGCCTGGCTGGAACATTTTGTCGTAAATATAAGTAAATGTATTATGTATGTATAAATATTAGTTGATGTAATTATCAATTGACACTATAATAAGCTACGATATAAATTTCTATGAAATTATAATCTTCTAAAATGTGAACATTGTTTTGTTTGCTAACTCATTTTTGCATCCCGTATAACGGAAAACTCGGAGATAAGGAAGAAAATTTATATATATCATTTGTAGAATCTGTGTGTTTGTAGAGCTAATCACCAAAACAGCAATACATGGCCGTCAAATGAAAACTAAAACATTGGTATTTTCAATAGTACGTAGTTATGTTTATTTGTTACGGAATTAGTTCCAGGTATTGATTTTGGATTCCCAAGGGAAATCTGAGGTATCATTTTACGCAATAACACACCATTTTTATTTGTTTTCTGTCATAATTATGTTTATTTCTGTAAAAATGTAGTCCGTGATACGAGTGTTGAACTGATTGTATGAAAGTACTGTGTGATTCAAGATTTTCCTGAAATGTTAAATGAACTTTTGTCATGTGACAATAAAATTCTAGCGAAAAAGGTATCGTTTAAATACTGTTTTTCCGACTGACTAGAGATATTATCATCACTTCTTTATTTTTTCTCTTTCGTAATTTTAATTCTTTTTTTCATCATTTCAGAAGAGAAAAATGTACTTTCTGGGTTAATTGTTGTTTATCATCTACCGCAAGAAACTCGCATGAAATCACATTGAAGTCGAAAACATGTTGAATGTTTTTCTCTTTTCAAAGGAATCCAGGCTCATTTGAGAATCTTTCAATTAGAACTTATTCAAGGAAAAACGCAGAATTTTAGAAAGATTGTTTCTTCATAGCAATGCATGTAAGTAATATATATAATCTATATCTAGATTCAATATTAGAATCTAAAGTTGCAGTTATATTATAAATGTAGGTAAATTAACGACTAATATGAAAGTAAAATTCAATTGGCTTTGCGTAGGAATTTTCATATTGACGAATCATGGAAAATGCTAATAAAATATAATACATTAGTTATGTAGAGTTTTTACTTTTCAAACAAATATATGATTGAATTCATTCAATTCTATTAATTTCTCTTATTACGTGGAAAAAATGGATGCAATTATAATTTTCGGCTGAAAGAGAGGATCGTTCATGACGATGAAAAATTCGATTTTTATTTACATAATTTTCATCCTTGACATATTTCAAGATTGTCAAGGTATTTGTATTTTGTTAACATATATTTAAAACACGTAAATAAAGAAATATTTTCATATTCAAAGTATTTTACAATACTTACACAACTTGCGTGGAACGACGGTCTGCTAGTTGGAAAATAGCTAAGTCCGAGGAGGATTTCGGAACCTCAAAAGTTCTTTACATTATCAACTGACAAAATTCAATTGCAATAACTCTGGATTTAGCATCGAAAATTTCTTATGAACCAATTCTCATCCAACATCACAGCTGTCTTATCATTTTTCCAATAATTCCACACAATTATTTTCAACTATTTTACACATTTTATTCATTATTCATTTAATGTATATCAAATATTTAAAAAAATAAATATTTATACGGATTATATGTACAAAAGTAGTGGAGCGATCACAAACATTTAATAATACATATCAGATTCTTCATCCGTATCTTCTTCAAACGGATTTGGTCTCGGTGGTGATGTGCTTCCCATGATTTCTTCTTCGCTCTCTGCTGCATTTCTATCCACTTTATCCAGAGCGAACCGTCTCCACGGTAATCTACGTACAGATGTATAAGATTATACATATCTGCAGATCATATACATACACCGATAATAGTATAGGGCCTCGAATATCAGAAAAAATATGGGAATTTAGCGCCAACTTTTTTTTTAAAGGGTGCGAGGAAGAGAAATTTTAAATGTAGACTGGAACCTCGTAATAAAGGTGCTCCCCCTCTCTCTCCTCGACTCACAATAGAAATCGTTCGAGTGAGAATGGAGAGCTGCGTTATCGCGAGGTTGTACTACATTTATTTGTAACCCAGTGAACATTTTTCCTCTCAAAATTTCAAACATTCATTATGTTCTCCAAATGATATCAAAAAGTTCTCTAATGCGGGGATTTCGGAAATCTTTTAAATACCTTCCTTATGAATTCTGGAAGTTATTAGAATGTGAGCCAAGTCAACTTTGCCATAACTTCCAGACCTTATGAGAAAGGTATCTAAAAGATTTCCAAAATTGACGCATGAGAGAACTTTCTGATGTCATTTAAAGAACATAACAAATTCTTGAAATGTTGAGGGGCAACATGTTCCCTGGGAAGAAACTATTTTCTGCCGATCTGTCTTCTTATTTTGTTTTCTTTTTTCGATTCTGTGGTGTATCTACGATATATATATCTTTGGAGAGAATGTCCATCGCATCAAAAACTCGAAAGGGATATATCAAATATGACACATGAATACTAATTTGAATTATATACCAAATAAGAGAATACTTGATTGAGAATAAGTGATTTACACTGAAATTTGAATATAATATACTGCAGCGTGTTTGCAATAATTTTAGAGTGGGAGTATGAGTATCAATTTCACTAGATTGATAAAAAAATATTCATTCATATACCTCATTTTCTTATCGAAACACTCCTCGATAAACTTATGAGACACAATTTTGGCATGGCCTTTGAATTGCTGATACTTTGGTGTATTTTTAAAAGCACAAATAAGATGAGTACATGGATTACTAGTCGTATTTGGATCTGCTACATATTTTGCTCCCATTTGAAGAGCTTTTCTTCTAATTTCATCTCTTTGTGGATTAACATACCCGCTGAGAGAAAATTTAATGTCCTCAAAAAGTTTGCTAAATAATTTGATCTTTTTTGATTCAGCGGGTTGGGTTTTGGGTTTCTTCGCGACTCTCTTCTCTTCTGGTGTTTTTGGTTCAGGCAACTTACGACATTTAGGACATAATTGATCTTCGGATACATTGCGACACAAGGAACATTCATCTTTTCTTGTTTGTTCCTCTTCTTCGCTTAACGATCGTTTCTTCGTTTCCGTACTCGATTCCGCTTTCCGTGAAGGAAGAATATCTCCAAAAGGAGTACGCTCCACCGGCTTTGAATTTGAAATCCCAGCTTCTTTCTCTTCCTTCCCATTCTTCGAATCACGAATTTTCTCTGCTTCTTCTAATTTTTCTAATTTCTCTAAACACGGTCTTGCCGGGGGTTTTGAATTTTCATCCTCTTCGCGTTTGGCAAAATTACTTTTTGTCGTTTCTTTGATTTTTGCCATCAAATCTCCTTTATAATCCTTCTTCTCCGTATGTGTTTTCATTTTGAGATATTTCTCTCTGAACTCTTTTACAGTATCATTATTAGTCTCTTTATTCTCTTTTAATTTGAATCTCCCAAATACGTCCAGCCCTAAATCTACAATGACCTCTGTTCTAAGTACAATGTGCGTGAGGCCAAAGAGGGTTTTCAAATTAGCAGATTGCATGCAAGTGACTTTGACTCGATCGAATTTGATTTTCAATGTATCCGGATTCAAATCTTGTTTGGTGAATATTTTGATTTGTTCCTTAAATTTTCCATCCTCTGCTTCGTCATGGGTGAGGAATTGATGATTAACGATTGGGACCCAGTTGTCAGGTTCCGCTGAAGTGGAAGCAGTCACTATGACTACGCAGGATCTGTAATTAGCAATTTCTAAACCAGTAATGCATACACTTTCAGCTAATTGGAAAATTACGTAGGCGAGCATTTCTCCAGGTTTGGCACATCGCCACGAAGAATTGCAACGATACTTTAATAGATTTGAAGCTGGATAAGATGGGTGCTCCGAGGAACAACTTATTATTTTGTCCAACTTGATTATCATGTTGTTATTTTTGAAATAACGCTTTTAGATGTCATATGGAGGTACACCGAATGGATATTGGTAACAGAAACTTGATGATATGCACTTGTCACGAATTCAAAATTTTTCACACATTAACCTGAATACCCGCCAAAAACAATGGTCAAGAACTTCATACTCCGTTTGACCCAGTTTGACCTGGACCCATGTGTTCGACAGCGTTCAGTAAAGCCTTAAGCTGGAATTTCATGGAGAGTCGGGCACATTCAGGCCCTTCCGATTCCGACGGTAGACCTCCGTTGTCCCGAAGGTTCGTTAGCCCGAAATTTGCTTATTGATTGAAAACTAGTAGTTTTTAGGGAAATTATTGGAAAATACTAGTTTTCAACGAATCAGAAAAATTCGGGACAACAGAGGTCTACCGATTCCGACTCGAGCTTCTATGTGACGGACTCTGTGTTACCAGAAACAAAGGAACAAAAGCGCCGAGACCGGAATACATTGGTCATTCCGATCAACAGAAGTATTTGATTGGATGTAGGCCGTTGGAATTCAAAATTTTTGGCATCCAAAGTTGCCAGGTAAATCTTCAGCATCCGACGAGGAGTTGTCATTTCTTGTATAATCGGCCAATCATATTTTCAATTCTGAAAGAAATGACCAATAAACGAAAAATCTGAAAATTTTTCTAGGGAATACTGGCAACTCTGTTGGCGTCACTGATTCAGTATAATTTGGTTGGCAACGTTGTTCGTGACGCGAAGGAAAATGTTTTGACGATTCAAATTTCAAACACGATAATACGTCCCCTAAATTTGAAAAGTTGGATCATTCCATGAAAGATGAAAAATAAACAAAATCATTCGATTCTTATGAACTTATAGTTGAATCGCATAAACAGTAAGAAAAATGTGTACACAGAGGTCATACTCGGAATTCCCTTGTCCACCACCCCCAGTCAGACTAAGTGCCAGGTTTTCTTGTCATTCACCTTGTATGATAATTATACAGTCAAACGAACTTACCTGAAGTGAAGTTCGACTGGGATTATACAAAAGTCCCGTTCGAGATGATTACATGGTAGTAGGACCTCGTTCCGCTAGATGTCACAACGTTCAGAGTTTTAAAAAAACCTCTTGTCAACCCCTATTCCCGGTTCTCTTCCATCTTCATTATTTTAGAGCGAATACAAAAAATTGCGCGGGAAAAAATTTCGGGTCGGGATGAAATTAACAATCTTTATTTGGGTTCGGGAGTAATCATCTCGAACGGGACTTTTGTATAATCCCAGTCGAACTTCACTTCAGGTAAGTTCGTTTGACTGTATAATTATACTTCAAGTCCCGTTCTTCGAGATTACATGGTAGTTATTTAGCGTACGCGCAATTTTTCTCTTAACCTTCTTTATTTTAATGACCAGTTCTTCACAGCGAAAAAACATAACTTATCATTCTTAAACATACATTTTGAATGCACATAAATCCTCTTTAATCAAAAATATCTTATTTATAAATATCTCTTTTCTTTTTAAACAATCTAATTATTCTGACAACTTATCATTGCCCTTCTCGCAAAAATAAACATATATTTTCTTTCTTTTTTACTGTATAATCTATTCGATTAAAATCTTATAACATTCCCAAGGCTCTTATTAACAAACTTGTACTAAATTAGTTATTCTTACCTAAAACAGCTTCCGCAAATACTGATCTGCTCCTTGCGATCGGTCTTTGATAAAATTTAGCAAAAGTCTCAGACCTTTCTGTCCATCCAGCCGTTTTTCTTATAATTTCTAAATCTATCCCCTTACAAGCTGCTGTTGAAGTGGCCGCATGCCTCGTTGAATGCGCTTTAAAAATATCAATATTTATACCACTTTCTTTCAACACAATTTTAATCCAACGACTAAGCGTCTGTGACGACACTTTCCTGAATGGGCTCTTGAAAGAAATGAAAAAATAATCTTCTTCACCCCTCAAATTTGCTGTTACTTCTAAATATTTAGACATCGTATTAACTAAACACAGACTAGGATTTTCAACAAACCGAGGCAAAACTAATAAAGGCTGAACCCTGCCTGCCTTTGACGTTTTTATAATATCAGAGATTTTAATATTCAGACCCTGCTCTGTTCGAATAATGTTGCTCAGCCTAATGGCAGCTAACGTTTGAACCCTCTGTGCTGTAGCCAAAGCCAACAAAACTACTGTCCTCAAAGTCAGAAGACGCAAGGAAATATTTTCCAACGGAAACCAACTTTCTATTAAACTTAACACTATTTGTACATCCCAAGTGTATTCATATCTTGGTTTCGATGGTCTCAATTTGAAAACACCTCTCATAAATCTCTTAACTAAAGGATTATTTCCAATATCCTTGTTTGAAATGAGCGCAATCGCTGACCTTGCCGAATTCAATGACCCAAACGAAGCCCCCGATTTAAATTCTTTCATGAGAAATTCCATTACCATTGTTGGATCCGCGTCAAATATATCTAGTTTTAAACTGTCGCAAAATTGACGCCATCTTCTAAGTGGTGCTTCATATTGCCTTATAGAAGATTCAGCCAGCGAAGCCAACATCACTTCTACAGACTCCTGACAACTGTCTTTGGAAGAAAGCCTGCCTGATAATATCCCTGCCATTAGGCTCAGATGTTTTGCTCTGGGATGTTCCTGCGATCTACAAGAGAAAGATAATAATTTAGGACTTGGCTTGAAAATTAGTGGTTTCCTACTCAAAGAGACAAAAAAAGAGGATACCACGGTTGTGTTGTCCAGTATGGAACAACAACTATACCCGTGGCCTCTTCCTGTTTGATCTTTCTCAACATTTTTAATACCATTACAAATGGAGGAAACGCATAAAAGAAAAATTGTTTCCAATTTATTGTGAAGGCATCCACTGTTAAGGCTTCCTGTTCTGGGAACCAAGATACGAAGAGTTTACATTTACTATTATTTCTTGAGGCAAACAAGTCAATCTCTGGTTGTCCAAAATGATTTACAATCTTGTTGAAACATTCCTGTGACAATTCCCATTCTGTATCTATAGACTCGATTCTAGATAGCCTATCCGCATAAATGTTCTCTTTTGAAGAAATATAAGAAGCCTTCAACCAAATGCCCCTTTCTTCTGCCCATCTCCAAATACACCTAGCCAATGCATTAAATTTCTCAAACCGTACTCCTCCCATCTTGTTTACGTACGCTATTGCTGTAGAATTATCTATTCTTAACAAGACCTGACAATTTCGCTTTTCACTAAGTAAACCCTGTAAAGCTAATAAAACTGCCTTTAACTCTAAATAATTTATGTGCATCTGCACTTCTGTTTTGTCCCAAAATCCAAATGCTCTGTTTTCCGTGCAATATGCTCCCCAACCAGACTTTGATGCGTCTGTATAAATAACACAATCATATTCATCTTTCCTAATAGGATTGAAGGCATATTCAATTGTATTACGCCACCATCTAATATCCTCTTTAACCTCTTCTTCTATTTTCATAACAGCGCCAAAATTATCATCATTCACAATTAGTGCCATACATTTACTTTTCTCTAATCTTTTTGTGTATAACCACCCATATTGAACAGCAGGGCACGCAGCTATTAAAACACCTATTAATTGCGCAAATTCCTGAATACTACAACAATTTGTCCTTAACCATTTCTCTAGAGATGTAATAAGCTGTTCTTGTTTCTGCTTTGTTAATTCTATCTGATATTGCTTTGAATCAATAATGAACCCTAAATACTTACACCTTGTATTTGGAAGAATTGCACTCTTTTTAAAATTCACTTTAAAACCCAATGACTCTAACAAATTTACCGTTGTCCTAACATTTGACTGACATAACTCAAAAGTGGCAGCTATACAAAGAATATCATCCAGATAGATCACCGAATATAAACCTTTGCGTCTTAAAAAACTCATCACCGGCTTCATGACCTTTGTAAATATATACGGACTTACGCATAACCCAAAAGGTAAGCAGGTAAACTCAAACAAACTGTCCTTAAATTGAAATCTCAAAAATTTCCTAGAACTTTTATGTATCGGTATATTTAAGTACGCATCTTCTAAATCAATTGATGCCATATAATAGTTTGGTTCCAACAATCTAGTCACTACTCTTAAGTCTTCTAATTTAAAATGCTCCGTAGATATAAATTGGTTTAAATATTTGAGGTTCAGAATAAATCTGTGCGAACCATCTGGCTTCTCTACCAGAAAATATGGTGAAGTTAATTGCCCAACTTGATAACTACATCTCTTAATTGCACCCTTTTGAACTAACTGACTAATTGCACATTCCAAATCTTCCAATTCTTGATTCGATCTATTTACTTCTAAAAATTCTCTCTCTATTACTTTCTCTACAAATCTAATTTTATATCCCTGTATACAATTTAGAATAAACCGATCATTTGTTATTTCTTTCCAATTCTCATGAAAAAACCTTAATCGCCCTGCGATCTTACCTACATCTAATTTCTTTTGTTGGTCTCCCTCGAATTCTTGATTATGTTTTGGGTTTTGCCCGGTGGATTTCTGGGTCTGAAGAACACTCTTCTGCGATTCTGGTACAACTGCTTTTTCCCCGCCTGCCAAGACGATTCTCTTCCCGACGGCGGGTTCCTCCAGTTTAAAGGAACTCTTGTTGTACTATAAGATGACTTTCCTGACGTAGATTGAGGTTTTAAAATCTGTGGCATTTTTGACAAAACTTTTGTTTCTTTTATCCTGTCACCCAGATCCTTTCCGAAAACCCATTCATCTGGCTTTGTATGATCTAGGACTTCCTTAATCTTCTTATCTAATGCTGGCACTACATGAGCCTTTCGCGTAGAGAGCTGTTTAAAATGTGCCGCAGACAAAAATTTCCCTGCATCGCAGAGCCTCTGCAACAACACCAATTTGTCTACCTCTTCCTCATTATTCTCCAACAGCATCGAGATACCAGCACCCAAGCAAGTCATTGCTGACGCTATCAAATTTTGTGATTCTACGAAGAACTTATCCTTGCGTACCAAAACCTCATTCATGGTAGCCATAACCTCCAAATTCATCTTCGGTGCCTTCAGGAAATCCAATATTTTATACTTCTTCTGCAACTCATCTAAGTCCTCTTTTGATAATCCTTCTTTAATCCAAGTCGTCCAACGACTATGTAGCGACTGGTGTAACTTAGTTTCTAGGGCAGCAGATTTACTCGGATCTTTTCCCAAAACCTGCATAATCTGATCATCCAATATGTCAAACGTTTCATTTTGCTCCTCTAAAATGCCTGCAACATCCTGAACCTGGACCTCTCCATTTGGGTCGATGTTTTCCTCATTTTCTAACAAAAAGATACACCTTTATCACCTTCAACATCTAATACTTTCCTATGCTTAACCTCTAGGATTAATTCAAGAAGCTAGATATGCTCAATTTCTCATATTAACCTTTGTTATTTTCATCTGCCTAACCTCTAGGGTTAGTTCATGAAAACATAATTTTTAGTTTACCTGTCAATTTGTACTGGGCTATTCTTAATATTTTCATCTGCCTAATCTCTAAGGATTAGTTCATGAAATCTTAATTATTCAGATATTTACTTTTCCTTCTTTCTTTTGTTTTTCATACTCACCCTCTTCTCCGGCAACTTCTTGTATACCTAAATCTCCATTTTGCGGCATCTCTTCTTCAATCACCTGATCCCTATTTCTCTCTTCTTGTCGAACCATTCTGTTTTCTAACTCCCTTAATTTCTCTAATATTACAATTAAAGGATCCCCTTCGTCCAATCTTCTCCTTTTTGGTGGATTTTCCATAACGAAAAACTATTAATATATTTATTTTGTTTACACCTACTCAAAACACGTGTGACAATCTTCGCACAACGAAATACAATGAAGATGGAAGAGAACCGGGAATAGGGGTTGACAAGAGGTTTTTTTAAAACTCTGAACGTTGTGACATCTAGCGGAACGAGGTCCTACTACCATGTAATCTCGAAGAACGGGACTTGAAGTATAATTGCATGTTGTCCCCCTCCGCATATCGATAAAGCATCTTACACTTTCTGTAAAGAATATGCACCGAAGAAAACTCCTATAACGTCAGTCAGGTAAGATATTTTTGGATTTGCTTCTTCTCTGGTATATATCCATATGTATATTATATTTATTCATCTCCATCGGTTTTGAAACGTTACACGATCAAATGTTTGAGGACAATTGCTGGTCATATGTAGCAATTTTCCTCAATCTTTGCAATATTATTTATTTATTTGTAAGATGAACTCTCAATAGTATTTTCCAAGTTCATTGCAAGTTTAGTACCTACGATAAATGCAACGTTCTTGCAAATGATCTTCTAGCAAGAAGTTTTACCTGGGATGTTATTTGCATATGAGAGCGTGATACTAACAGTTTTGTATTATTACAGATATGGGAAAGGTTTAACCGAAAGTTACAAGTTTACAGTGAGACGCGTGTGATATAATTTTCTTTCAAATCACTCCACTCGATAACCAATTTTTTACTCCATCGATTGTACTTCTGTAACTCTTTCCGTCGAGACACATTTTTCTTGAAATTAGTTGGGAATGGACGTGATGTAACTTCCTATGAGAAAATCTAGTCCAAATGAGACAAAAATAACATGATTTTAACTCTAGAACGGACACGTGAAAAACACAGGAAATTTCAAATGATTGTAACTCATTTGAAACTGAATGGATTCCTACTCACTATGAGTGGTTTTTGTTCGTCAGGATGTCTACTTTGAAAATATTTGGGTGACAAACTACAGAGATAAAGAGAGGCTCAGATGCTGGGGTAGAAAAAAATGTCCTGGGGTCCTAAAAAACCCCACATGCGTGTTCTAGAGTTAAGAGGCATTTTGAGCAAGGAAGAAATTGAAAAACCCTGAAAACAAATTGACTCTTTTGTCGAGTTATAATTTGGAAATTCTGAATTCTGAATTAAAAGTGGAAAGCTTGTTGAATGTTCTTGCATAATTATATCACTGTGGATTTCATGTGCATGAATAGGGGCTGTGAATTAATGAAAAAGTTACAGGCAGAAGCAACATTTGATTGGTACAAATAAGTCAAAACTTCAAATGTTGTCCATATTGTATAGAGATTTTGAAAATTTATTTGCCAATGGATCGTGGATGGAAAAACAGCTACATCGCAACTCTCCTATATCAGAGTAATTTGATTCGATAATGGAACAATCCAATGAATCTCATTTTTCAATTTCATTGTCAATGCTCGGAAACATTTTGCATTTACAATGAATCAATATTTCATTCTCTTCCTGTGTATATATTATGTAAATTTTCATACAAACAAATAATTCTATCAACATATAAGAAGAAAAACATTTGAATATCTGATGAATCTTTTTAGATTTTCTCCATCCTCGTTTCCTCCTTATGGTTGTGGCGAATGGACAAATCTTCAATATCATCCGATAGTGCAAGGCGGAATGAAGTACAATGGTGTTCAAAAATTGATTCCGATCGGTCCTCCTCCAGGACCTCCAGTCTTATGTCGTCCGACTCCCATTAAACCTGATGACAGTCCTGGTATGATCGTTTACGGTGCTCCATAAATTACTGTGCAACACACAAAAATATGTTTTGGAAGTAATACTCCTTCAAATATGAAAATTTGTTGTCCATCATGAGAATAATGTCCTTGAATAAAACTTTCATCAAAATTGTATCATTCATGAGAGAATCTCAATCATAGGACGCCTAAAAATATCGGTTTTTGTTTGTGGATTCTCCTGCTGGAATGTGGACAAATATGTTTTTGTCTAAAAATTTCAAATTGTGACCTGAACCATATTGAAACGGATAGAAAAAGATCAAAATTGAACCTGTTTTCAACTGGCACTTCGAACAGGTTGCCCCAACGGAGTCGCACACTGCGTCCTAAATTTGCATATGAAAAGAACATAGAATTTCTGCTTACAAAACTCGATAGAAACCGGATTGGGTCCCAAACGGAATGGGATCCAGGTCCATATGGGTTTATCTGGATACAGTAGTGGGGAACGGCCATGTATCTGGCTTCATTCGGTTCATATCTGGAAAAGTTTTCGGGATTAGTTTTCTTATCCAGAAACTACTTTCTATTCGGGCGCTATCTGCAAAGCGTAGAACGGATATAAGTACATCCGAGGGTGATACGTATGCATAAACTATCTGAGAATGATGATATGCAAATACTATTTCGTCAGGAAAAATTCAATAAACAATTTTCAACGAGATAACTTCGAGCACTCCTAAACGTTTAAAAAAGCCGCTCACCTGCGCGCGGCATTGTAAATGTATTATAGCTGTTTTGGTCATTTTTGTCGGTACAAATGAATATAATTTCTTCAAACGACATATACATAGCATTGATTAATTTAAAAAAAAAGCCATATTGGACGATACAGTAACCGTTGGATTGCGAATAAACACTTTCTAATTGCCAAAAGCAATTTCCAGCGGTAAAGCAGGGGTTGATATCGCCACTGACATCGCTACCATAACATACAACGATGGTTTTCGAGGACTTTTAGATGTCATGAGCATTCTTCAGCTGAGGATCAATTCTGAATTATACAATTTTATCATGGAAACTGATGAACGTCGAATCGAATAAAAGCCGTAAACCGCTCAGCAACGAAACATCGAAAAAGCGCTCGGGAGGACGTCACATCGCTCAGAAAAGGAGCAGAAGAGGAAAATGAATGCTTGGAAGAACAGTTATATGGAGCTGTAATAGCAGAGTGAAAGTACAAAAAAATTGCCAAGCCGATATTTTCAATATTTCATAAAATAAATACGCTTTGAAACTTTCAAATGCGTTTTTCTCAAAACCGCGTACACCGTAACTCGTTCAATTTTTGTCGTATTCACTTCAAATTTGAACTGTAATTTCTCAGATGGATTATCTAGGGAACTACACTCGCGTTTTGAGATTGATGAATAATTAAAATTGTTATTAACAATGTAAAGTCAATTTTTAGCGAAAAATCGAGAAAAAAGTTCGAACTGACGTCAATTTGCGGATTTTCGACACAAATGTATAATCGTGGGTACTTCCCTAGCAAAACTGATGAATATCAACGACAAATTTTTTCTTTGCTCTAGGTACTGTTCGGAAAATGTTATGGTGTACGCAGATTCGCTCCTCGGAAAAAAACACATGTTCCGTATACCACTTCCCAAGACACCATTTTCTATTAAAATTCATAATGAAATTTTTTTATATACCTCAAAACATGTTCAATACAGCCTCAAAATTTCATTCTGAACCATTGAATAGTTCCAAGGAAAAAATGCCCAAAGAAACGTTCATTTTTCAGCGCGCCTGGGTAGTAAAACTTCTCAAAGGACATTCACCACCTCCCTAAAAAGTTATTAGATTCCAACCCCCCTCCCCTCCCCCAGTTTTCTTCGGAACGAACAAATACAATGAAAAATGATGAGCAGCTGCATGTTCTCTGATATTCCAAGAAAATGCGCCTGCTGATTAAAATCGATTGTATTGATCAATCGTTGAAAAAGCTGGGGGGAGAGGTCTAGTAAATTTACCTTTGGTGAATGCCCTTAATCAGCATTCAATTCGTAGAACCCGGGTTCAAGCCTCGTTGAGCAAACTTTCAATGATCCGATTGTAAGTTGGTTTTCGGTGCTAATAACTAGGATAGGGAAACGAAAACTCATCTGCAATGCTTACATAATCGGATGAAAACAAAAGATTTGAATTCTTGATATGAATTCCCAATGAGACCCGAATAGGTTCTAATTGGAACCCAAACGCAAAAGCCATGTTGGTTAACCGAATAAAATCCCAAATCTATCCGGGTTCTATCTGGAACTCATCCGGTTTTTTGAGCAAGGTAATCTTTTTTTTTCAGTGTGTACCGTTGGCAACATTAGTTCATATTTCCAAACAATAATATTCAGTACTGGGATTACGAAATGCTATTATAAATTAACATCACTTGTTTTCTGCGAGAGTAACTCTAGTCTTTTTTCAAATTGGGCATTAGGTAAACGAAACATGAAGTAGACAGCTGATTATAGAATTTTCAGATGGAATTTCATTCTTTAAAATTCTGAAGCGAAGGCAAATGCAAAACTTCAAAATATTTCAGGCACAAATTTTTGAATGAAAGAGTTTATACACATATATTATTCAACCACGAATACGAGGTCCCATAAAACAACAGGCTCTGGGCACCTGAAAATCCGCTCTAATTATTCAATTGCACCAACGATGCTTCTTTATGCTCCTTCTAATAGTAATTTTCTTCTGTATTTACCATTTTTCAAATGTTTTTACAACGTTTAGTAAACTTTTTAACAACTTTATGTCGTTAGGGATACGACGATGACACATATTTTCAACTTCAAGCTATGGACGAGATCCAAAGGGTGCATTAACTGAATAATCAATTTAGTCGTTGGTCGGTCTACCGATCGCCAGTCTGTGTTAGCGATAGATCATCATTATCATCCGCTGTACTCGTAATTTTTTCTCTTTGGAAGACCGATTACTAGTACAATAATAATACAAAATCACTGATATCGAATTGTTTTATTCGACAATTGTTTGGTTTCTTTTTTCGAATAATCGTGAAAAATTCGTTGTTTTAATTACATTGTGATAATTTGTTCAACGTAATATTAATGAGAAGATATAAACTTCAAAGATGCTGGGGTTTTCTCGTTGGAGTCGTTATATTTTACACAGGAAATGTGCCATTAGGTGAGAAAATGATTATATTCGGTTCAAAATAATCCAAATTTCCCCTGGTAATTGACATTTCGTGAAAATTCTTGAACAGATAATTCCATCAGGAAAGATGATAGAATTCGGAGTAGAATATTCGTGAATGATTGATGAAATCGTGTTTATCATGCGCTATGTGATAATCTGTGGTGATTTGATACATGATTTAATATGAAAATTCATAATGAATTTTTATGGGCGGTAGAAAATTATATCGGCAGCGAGATTCGAACGTGGGTCTTCTCAATCACCGATTCAATGACTTACCATTTCCTATTGAGTTCAGAGGAAGAAGGGTTGATAAGGGCTGTGTAAATGATTCTTATCACATCAATGTGATAAATGAACTGAAAGAGTAAATATTATTCGAAAAATTATGTACAAGGAGTTGAGAATTTGATTATAGCGATGCGATACAAGTCATTCACATCGCTTTCATAAACATTTTTAAAATTTCCTCTTGATCACTAAAAAATTGTTTCACGGCTCAATGGCAATAAGTGGTGGAATTCAATAATTGAAAGCTCAAGTTCAAATCTAGCTGGGAATACAATTTTTTTCTGACTATGACAATTCATTGTGAAATTGCATATTGAATCATACATCAAATCATCTCTGATTTATTATGATTATTCATATGTTTGGCTATGAATATTTCATGAAGATTCATAACAAACCTTCAGAGGAATAAATTTATTCTGATATTTTATTCGAAGATGAAGCAATATAATCAAAATATCCACCTATACGGATCTTCTTTATCGATTGACGTAGGTCCGTGTACCCTGGTTAAAAGAATTAATCCATTGATTCTCGTCAAATCTCAATGAGTCTTGGACAATGTTTCCAATTATAATAATATTCAAAATATGAATTTGATTGAATCTCGCCAAATTTTATGGAATTTTATTTGTCAGATTCAATGGATTGTTTCAACCAGGGCGATACGCACAGCGATATTCTGATTATATTATTTCATTTTCGAATAAAATGTCAGAGTAAATTTTGCTAATTTGCCAGCATTGTAATCCGCTGAATTATATGAATCGCCATGAGACTTTAACCAGGATTATTGCGCATTTATTTTTAGAATAAGCCCCATACAGCACAAAAGTCCCCGCAAAGAGCTCCCGTTATGACAGCAAACATGAATTCATTATGAATAGTTTGAATTCAAAATGAACTCTTGATGAATAACTTAATCTTCAGAAAGAATTCATATCACGAATTCATAAAGAACTATTCAGGCATCCAACATGTATGCATTTTGAATTCATTGAGTTCATATTGAATTCATTTTTACTGTCATAACGGGGACTGTTCAAGAAGTTCTACAGAAGTTTTTGTGAATTCAAAATGATCATTTGTGCTGTCAGGGGCCGATCTTCACTAATATTCGTTGCTAGGATTTTTGTTTTATAAAAATTCACCTAGCCTTGATTATTTAAACGAACGAAGAGAAAAGAGGAAGCATACATTTTTGAATCGAATATTTCTCTAGTGCTCTGTGACAAAAAATCAAGTAACGAAACAAAAGCAGCATCGGAAGATCGGCAATATCTATGTTGCGCGAGACATGAAAAAACTGTGAATGTTGGTCATGGTAAGTAATTTGATCATTATCGAAGAATGTATTTCTCTTTTGTAAACGTTATCAAAATAGAAGTTTTGTTCAAAGAGATAACGAACCGTAAAGAATCGCTGATTAAGTTCAGATGAAAGGATTGCATGTGTTTTTTTATAATCCAGTTTTATGGTTTACGTTTGAAGCTTCGTAAACCAGAGTGGCCTTCTTACTAGATTTGATACGGTAAATTATTTTTTAACGCTTCATTTAATGATGTTGATATCGTTGGGGAAGGAAAATAAAGAGGGAAAGACGAGGATGTACAAAAATAGTAGGGAATATGCAACATTCGATTTTGTACTTCAAGTACCTTCCTTCTTTCTTTTTTTTTCTCCTTTTTCATAATTTATTTCCCTTCAAATCTATTCTTTACCCGGAGAAAAGGAAATTAGCTGTGACAGCGAAGTTTGATAATGCTGTATAGCTTTCGCTGGAAACATATAGCTTCCAGCTATTGACTTGGCTGTAGCTGCAAAGTATTTACAAAGACAGCTAAATTTTGAGTATCGTATTTAAAATAACAAACAAATTTAGCTATATTAGTTGAAATTTTTTCACAGCAATAGCTGAAATTTACAATCTTGCTGTCATGACTAATGAAACTGTTCTCATAATAAACAGATTTCTATCACGGAGAAGAATTTGCCATCTGTGGAAAAAAGGTATAAAGCAAAATTCAATTGCTATAGTGGAATTTTTGCTTCATCTTCCAATCACAATTTATCTTGAATATTTCACGTAGAAAAAATAATTCCTGTACGTTCCATACGTTCTCGTAAGAGTTTATTTTCGCCGGATATGTTATTTGAATTTTACGATTAAATTTAAGGATTCATTTAACATGAGTAATTTACGGAACTTATTCATTTGAAAAATAATTAAAAATATATAAACAAAATATCATTTTGCAGGCATATCTGGTGAAATGATACAGATTGATGCAGGACAGTGTCGAAAAATATGTCCGCGCCAAGTGATGGATGATCCCGGAGATGTCAGTCGACCAGCTGTGCAGGTATAAATTTGTGAAACTAAGAATTTCACATCGATCTTTGTAAGTTCTTTACATGTTCGGACAATCGACAGCAAAGCTTTTCCTCAAGGTTCGTTTCAAATCTTTCTCCTCTCTCAGCTTCAACGAACCCATCGAAAGAGATGATTCCTCTGGTTAAACAAACCCATTGATTCTCGCCAAATCTGAACGAATCTTGTACAATGTTCTCATAAAAGCCCTATTAAATTTCATTCCGTCAGATTCTATGGATTCTCTGCACCAGGGTCATTAAGAATGTTTGAGAAATGATCAAACAAGTTTTGACTCATCAATTCTTAGAGAATTCTATTCCTCTTCTTGAAAAAGAATTTAAATTTTCCAAGATTCAGTGTATCTATAGATTTATTTAATCAGGGCTGCTTGTTTCTTCAATAAAAAGTCTCGATGGCACGACTTTTGATCAAAACAAATAATTGAAAGTTCTTATCACTTGACAGTAGTCTCTCAAATAGCATGCAAAATCCCACGATACTATCAATATGTATTGAACTTCCCATTGAAAATAAATCTCTTATACATGTTCTTCTACATCCCATACAGCACACAAGTTCACAAAGAATTCAAACGAATGCATTGAGAACTCTTTCTGAACTGAGGTTTCCTTTTTGATAGAATGAGAAACTCATTCATTGAGTATGAACATCTAATAATAAATTCTGATTCAATTTTATTATTTTGATTTTTCAGAAATGTACCCCACACGCTCATTGTTTACCTAAAGGCACACGGTTGGAGAGAGTGTCGACGATTCAAGGTGTACGAATCGTAGAAACGGTAGACACTTGTGAATGTTTCCCAGAGTCATCTTGTAGAAAAGAATCTCACATGTATACCATACACGCTGGTACTCCTCATCAAGTACTGGTTGACGTTGGAACTTGCATGGGACATTGCAACAGAGGTGCTTAGTACGATATACTCTCATGGCGGTTTCTGCTTCTCATTTCAATCTCAGATCTACTTTCAAAATTCAATGTTGCTTCAGCCACTTGGAATTAAATAACAAGACATTTTATATAAAAAGCGTACATAACTATAACCGGTTTGCGTATGAAACGAGTCACGGAATTGCTAGCAAAGTTGGATTCACGTAAGTTGCTTCGGATGGACGAATTTTCTCTGAATCTAGAGGGAGGATTCCAGACTTTGTAAAAATTTGGACAAATTCGCGAAAGTTCAGAAGGATTCACAGCAGAACCGATGTTCGTTGCTCAATCCGAGAGGGATGGGAATGGAACAAGAGGCGGTGGGGGGAGGGGGAGATCTCAAACTACGTTATTTGTCGCAACTAATTCAAAATTCAGAAAGAAGTTCTTTTTTTGCATCATGTTTTTTCATCCGCTACACGGAGAGAAAAATACAGTTAAAATTACTGTGGTAGATCACTATTCACGGACCAGATCCGAATTGACAAGAAAAATTATGGTACTTTCATCCAATTCTAGAAAATTCTTCAGTAATTTATAATGATGTCCAGTGCAATATCTACTGAACAAGAAATTTTCTTGAGAATCCATTAGATTTCTGAATTTCATCACAGAAATTTTCATAAAAATCAAAACTCGGTCTGGCGTTGATGTGGAGCATAGTAAAAAATATTGTATCGTACATGAGAAAATAATGGATTATTCTCTCCGTGTGAGGTAGAGGAAGAGTATAGAATGAAATGAACTTCGATCATTCTTACATGTTTTCAAAATCTTTGAAAATTTCTCTGAATCTCACTGAAAAAATCGAAAAAAAACCTGAAAGAATGTGGATTTGTTTGAAAATAGTTGAAACCCTCTGTTCAGTGAAATCTTTCCCCCAAGAATGGGTTCGCTCCAAATTTCAGTTGTATCCGTACATTCGGACAGAACCTATGTCCTCGGGTATCCGTTTTGTAAACCGCACTCTATCGCATACGAAGCTTCAATACGATTCGATTGAATACATTTTGGACATGCGATCCTTATTGCGCTAGTACCAATTTATCCTTCAATGTGAATGAAGTTTTAATTCAAACCTATATATGCTCTCATCTCAGTTCTCTTTCATCTGCACAAAGACATGATTCTACTCAAATCGATTTTGATTTCTAAATTATGAATTCACGTATTCGTGTCTCCAACTGATATGAAACGTAACGTCGTTTGACACTGACATGAGTATACAACAGTTTTATTTTTCATAGTTATTGTCACTTTCAGCAATCCTTTCATCGATCTCATCTCAAAAGTAGATCTGAGATGCATCATTCAATTTAAAGGCGTTCCGAAGTCCCAAGATATCTCAAATCTCTCCTCCCACTTTTCTCGAAAATGACTGCATAAATCGAAAAATAATTAGTTAATGCATCTTCTCCACGAGTCACAGTAATATCAATAATTTTCATATCATAAAATGTTTGTTTTTTGCACAGATTTGGGATGCAAACCAATTAAAAACATCACTACCAGTATTAAAGGCCCGAATGGTATGAGAAACAGTTTGGTTGAAGCCAATTCAAAGTGGCATGACTGAATTCAAATAGCACACAGAATTTCATAAGAAAATTTTTGCGAAATGTGTTCAGTGAATAAGCCCTGTTTAAAGAATCTCATTGATTCCGATGCAGAAAACCGATTGAAACCTATTAGAAATTGATTCTCGAAGAAACTCCTTCGGACCCTTGCCTACATTCACATAAAAAATCAAGGTATTCAATGTAAATTATAATTCATTGTGATACAGGTGAAAACAAATCGATGTGGCTTAAACTCAGAGGTACACGATATTGGTATTTTTTATAGAAACTTTCTCCAGTTTATATTTAATTTTATAAAATATCGTACACCTTTACTCAAATCATGCCATAAGAAATTATCCAACTACACTGAGAAAAATTTCCTTGTACAATTTCCCATCATTGCTGGTATATTTGGGATATACTCTGAAAATGACGAAACACGCTATCGATTATGTGTGAACTTTGCAATCATTCTAGCTATCTTCACTCGCTTTGATCGTAGATGTTAATAGGAGAACAGTTCAATTCACCGTGTTCGACAGTACATTTTGTAGTTTTCAGGTTATATCCTAAATTTACCAGCAATGATAGGGGATTGTACAAGAACATTTTTCCCAGTGTATGGAGAATGAAACAGTCTAATACGCCATTTGAGATTCTCATCCGAAAATTCCATAATGTGATCTCAAAGGGATCTCAGAACCAGAACTCTATTCTTTATTTCTCTATTCTCACAAATTTTCATATGTATGAAACAAGAAACATCTATATATAATCGAACAGCGATTATATACAAAACAATAGAGATTTATGAGAATAGAAATATTCGAAATTAGTTATATTTGAGAATAGACAAATAAAGCATAGAGTTTTTGTTCTGCCTCTTGAAGATGTCGAAATGATCTGTAATTCGTCGATTTTTGATTTAGATAGCATTTAGAGCTTTTAAGAAGACATCAGAAATATGGCAGAAATCGACGCATTAAAGATAATTTCGACATCTGTTGGAAAACAAAATGACATTTTCCAATATTGACAGAAAAATTGTTTATTGGGTAATTCTGCATGAATTAGATTTTTTTAGTTTATATGAAACACTTCTTCATGAGATTTTACCTAAAGAGCTATATTTTTGATCTCCTATACCTTTTTTGATTTCTGAAATTTCAGTTGAAGTCTTCGGAACATTTTGAAACTATCTACAATTTTTGTGTGCTATTTGAATATAAAACTGAATTTAGCGGCGGATTGATGTAACTTTCAATAAAATGGTTTTTTTCAAATATTTAAGTAGCTCAACCGTATATTTGAGAGTCACACAATTAATGTTTTTCAAAACATTTGAAACAGGGGCAATGAAAAGTTACATTAATCCGCCTCTAGTTTCAGCTTCATTATTTGAATTAATTCCATAAATCGATACATAACGATCAATTTATTCAATTTCAAAGGTGATGAGGTTTATCAAATCATAGAAAAATGTGGATGTGCTGGAAATTGTCACAGAATGCAGTTGATGGAAACAATTTTGGATTTTAGCAACGTTGAAATCACGCGTGGTGTCAATACAACCGAAGTCTCCCCAGTGATTAGGGCAAGTGATGCTAATTCTATGATATTAATTTATACAAAAAACAGAATTCCTTCTGTACAATTTATGTTGAAAATCGCGTTGTTTTTGCAATACTTTTTGTAATGTAGTGCAAGTCTTGGGCGCTTGTTATTTTTTCAATAAGTCGACAAGACAACGGTATAGATCCGATCAATATCTAGGGCAGATTACGAGGACGACGTTTTGCACACAGCTCGATGAGCTCTCGAAGAGGTCTCAATGTCATTTGATGCATCGATTTGGAAGATCCTACAGAGCTCTTGTTTAGGACCACTACATCCCATACAGGACAGTCGCATCTCCGTAGAATTAAGAGAGAAGAAAGGAAGCGGTAGATATAACGTGGTTCGGGCGGACATTTCTCCGTTGCCTCTACGCTGCTTCCCCGTCGTACCAGGTTGTATCCACCGATCCCTTTTTTCTCCCTTAATTCCACGGAGAGACGACATAGGTGTCCTGTGTGGGATGTTATCTTTATGTTATACAGATCTCTCTTTGAGATAAAATCTCAAACAAGAACTCTATAGAGTTTCCTAAATCGATGTATCGAATGACATTAGGATTTCTACTCAACAATTTTCAAATGAACGCATCCACCCTCCCATGAACAACCCTTTTCTTTTTCATGAACATTAGCAAATCGACGTGGGTCAGTGCGTTGGATCGTGTCCGAGCAATAAAACAGAAACATGTCTTCTACGAGATAACAAAGAACCATCCAAATGTTTGGCTGGACTTTATTCGAATCAACACTCTTGTACATCAGCGAAATTCAAAGTTCATGAATACAGGTGAGCAATAAGATACTCATTCGCACTGAGAAAAATATATTTATTCATGTATACTATCAATTATTGGATTGAGGATTCAGTAAACCGCAATCCTATTTGAAGATCTCACGCATAATCGTAGACAGATTCAACTATGCTCTTCTAATTTTTTTCTTTTACATTTGAAAATAGAAAACGAACCTAATCTTTTTTTCTTTCTTTAATTGATTTTCCAGGAATCGCAGAGGATCGAAACGAGAAATCATTCAAATCACTGAATGCGCTTGTGTATGGAATTAATCACATTTGTTGAAAAATAACAATGAGATGAGGAGAAAAATAAAAACGGAGATAAACATTTTTCAGGATTTGTATATAATTACTTGAGTGTTCTTAGACAAAATTCCAAATGTATGGAAAGTATGTTTTGTAATTGACATTTAACTCAATACATCCAACTGTAGCAACAATATCCATCCAGGAACGGATAGTAGTTATTTCAAAGAGCCCAGACGTTCCATATCGCCGCCTAGATTTTATGATATTTCACAGTAATTGAGCAATCATTCTCAATGGAAGAAAATAAACGTAGAAAATTGACCAATTTGGAAAGATGATCTCATTTCGACGATTTAACGCAGATCGTTCGACTTGTATAGAAATCCTTCCTAGAATATTGTTTTATGATATCTAATGATAATTCGCGCACAGAATTGTTTGATTCTATAAATACAATCTCACGAAAATTTATAATCTATTGATGCTGAGGGACGAGTTTTTGTTAAACTAAGATTACGTTATTAGTTGCTTCAGCGAAGATTCACTGTGCGGTCTTTCGCGGCTTGCCAAATTAAACGAATTTTGATCTTTCGGAGTGGAGCCGCGTCTTGTATCGGTTGGTTGTCGACGTTTCGCCATCATCGCCGCGGCTCCACTCCGGAAGCTCAAAATTTATTTAAAATTACGTTATTTTACCCTTACAGCACTGCTACCCATGAGACACGTCACCGCCACGTCGCGTTGCGTGAATTTCACACTGTAAAAAATATTCTGAAATTTCCGATATCAGATGTATATGAAAATTCTGAAACTTGTAATTGAAATCAAGTTCAATCATGAATTCATGAAATTTAATGCAAAATGTGTGAAAATTCATATAAAAATGCATGAAAAATCATAATTCTCTATGAGATATCATAAAATTTCATATGAAAAGCCAAAGAAGTTTTGAGAATTCAATACAAAATGTATATGTTAATTGCATCACATACATTTCTATGAAATTTAGGAAGCAATTTTTTATAGTGCAAGTGAATCAGCGGGATCGGTGGATTTGACAGAGATGCAACGGAATTTTTTCCACTTGCAGAAATTTAATTATCGATATGCCTTTGATACGGTTCTAAAAATGTTTTTCAATAAATTTCTCGCGAAAGGAAAGAACAAATATCAATGCAATCATGGGAATTGGATAATAATTGACGTGATTCGATACTATTCTATCCAAAAAAAAAAAATAATACCAGGGTTGATTATTTTCATTCCTCGTCTCATTCGGATACTTCAGGGGATTTATCTCATCAAGATCATACTTGGCGAATACACCGAGAATCGTTACTACGGAGATGAATGTAAGAAATTGATTCGAAGAAGATCTCAGCGTGTAATAAAGGTGACGTCGTGTGGTTAAGATGATCGCATACACCGGCACACAGTTGTCTGCTACAGTTCAAAGCAGTTCCCAGATATCAGACTCCTGTTACAAATTTATTTCAACTGAAATGATAACAATTGAATTTACGTTGTGATACCACAGAATCATTGTGAATTATTGAATCGTGGTGTTGAGTACATAAAATGTGTGATAAAAGTTCATGTGAATGATATTTTTTTGGAATTATCGAATGAAAAAATCCAAAAAATATAACATAATTTTTACAATTGTTTAGAATGATCGGATAATGGGGTATAATATTCAGGTTGGTCTGATTTTCTCCTTATTGTTTCTGAAGACTTTGACGTTAGATTTTGAAGAACAATTCGATCAACAAGAACTTGGCTCGTCATGGGTTCCGGATGCTCAAGAGGATGCTACGCAAGAACTTCGAGAAGTATGTTAAACGGATGGTACAATTCCTCACATGTTCTCTCACGTGAATTCAAATAATATTCATCGTAGATGAATTATCTGCCACCGTAAGACGAGTATATTTTATTTTGTACAACTATGCTATGCATTATCATTGGGGAAAACCGATATTTCGGAACGATTTACAAAATTGTTTTGGAGCGATTACATACAGAACATAGAGATAACAAAAAAAGTGCAATACATTTTTCATTGGATGTAAAAATGATCAAGGCTTTTTATCGTCCACGTGATGCCAAGAGGAATTAATAAAATTACACTATTTTAGTTTTTAGGTATCAACGTCGATCAAAATGACGTATTATTCGAATCAAGAATACCACCACAATTTATGATAGAACTATACAATACCGTTGCTGATCCCACCAGTGGTATTGTTACAGGAGAAAATTTATTTAATGCTGAAATTGTTCATAGTTTGATCGAAATAGGTAAGAAACGATGGGAGGAATGACTGATTGAACGTTCCACGCCAAATCATATGAAAAGAATTTTAAAATTATATATAAGTTATATTTAATATAATTATTAGGATGCCGCAAAAAACCGACTATCTTTTTTCATATCTCGTATAAAAATATGTTGGCTTTTCATGTTTTAACAGTCCTCTTCATTTTTAGGGGTCGCTAAAGGTTTTGAAAAATTCTAAAATCAGCCAGAACGCATTCTTTTTTCTTTATTTTTCAATCTTATTTCCATTGCGGTAAAAGTTTATATAAATTTGAATAGACTTATTCTTCATAACGATATTTCATAGACAGTCTGTGTATAAATCATGTATAATCTATCCTCTTCTACGTAATTATATTGAAATTTACTTATTATTTATTCATCATAGTGAAACAAATTTTGATAATTCCAGAACAAAAGTGATTCTATTGTTTTACAATTTCAGATACATCTCTACCGCACGTGTTCTACTTCAATGTATCGAGTTTAGAAGAAAATCAATTGATATTGGAAGCCGAATTACATCTGTACAGGGAAAAAATGTTACTGAAATCCATACATCCATCGATTCTCATTTCTCCTTTCCTCCTGGTCAGTAAAGTTGATTTAAACGGATCTGAATGTGATTTCGATGCAGTCATAAGGAATTCTTTATCCCTGGTGTTCAAAAAGAATTCACAAGAATTCATTATAAATTCTTTCAAAACTGACATTAGGAGAGTTCATTTGATACGTGCTTGTGCTGTGCGACAGATTTTGAATTGTTTATAACTAAGGGTCGGTCATGAATTTTGCAAAAGTAGTTCGACATTTGGATTCCAATATTGTTTGGACCCAAACAATATTAACCTGCGGTGAAAAATCACATAGAAATTATGTTGCATACAGCCTCTCATGTTCAACCTGCAGACCGTGTGAACGCAGTTATAAACAAATAAAATGGCTGTACTCAACAAAGTAATAGACCAATCAAGCTGATGCTTTCTAAAAAGTTGGTCCATATGCTAGCGAACCACTTTGTCAATGGAAGTTTTCTGCAGCTTGTACCACATGAAAACAACTGAATCAAAATGCCCTCAAATTGATGTCACTTTGATCAATTTTTAGTCAAAATAACATGACTTCGATGTCATATTGACAAGCTGTTCTCATTGAGTACTTCGTTCATCGCTTTTTCAATACGAAGCTTGGAAAATATGATTTTCACTTTGGATTTAAAAATTAATAATCTGTCATTATTTTTTTACACAGTTTTTCAACGTGATAGTCTTTGGTCAAGTCTCACGAATAAGAATTGATAGAGCCTATCGCGATATGTTGAGAAATAAAAAATTAGGAGCAAATTTAATGTTGAAAAACATCAAGCAGTTTCAAGGAAGTTTCAAGAATGCTTCGCTACATATTATCAAGTTGACTGTTATTCCTTTCAATCTTAATTTTTTTATTCTCAACAGATAAGGGTATATCAAGTGATGGATAAAAAAAGTCTCGAAGAACCAGATCTTCATCGGTTATTGAGTGTCCGATACGTGAAGGCACATTCTTCAGGTTGGCAGGTAACTTACCGTACGAATCCCAGGGGTTCACCACGCACACAAGACAAGATCATGGATGAATATATGGGAGATTCTACGTTGAGGCAACGAAGAAATGTCCGAAGGCATCCTTCATAAACTGTACGTAGCGCTGGCTCGAAAAATTCTTCTTCCTTCTCAAGGGTTCTCAGCGGTTCTTGAATTTTAACGCAATTGACCAATCACGCATGGTCGTTGATGAGTATAACCAGCAAGGAAAATAAGAAATTTCAAAACTGAAAAGCCGTCTATCACAAGCACTTACCGCTTTGGTCCAAAGTCTCGGACATTTCTCCGTTGCTTTCCACTTATGATCCACCGAAGCCCGAAGTGGAGAATTATTCGGAGTTATTTTTACATAAACAAACATATCATCGGGAACATAAGAAATGATTCACCCGTGGCTTGTTTCTACTCAAAAGATGAACACTGTTTTCACAGAAGACTCATCAAACATCTTTCTAGGTGTTCAATGTTAAACAAGCGGTCCTCGCTTGGTTGAACGGCGAACCCAATCTTGGTCTCATGGTGACTGCATCCACTTTATTCGAAGATCGAATCGACATAGAAATCGCACGAAGAACAGGAATTTTGAATCAACAACCTACACTCGTATTGTTCAATGATATCATTGGAAATAAGGAAGTTATAGATTTGAGTTCCGAGGAACCAGATCCAATGTTCGATAATTCTTCTTATGTTCAAAGTTTCGATCGAAAAGAAGAAATTAATCAATACCCAAGTGACGATGTTTATAACAAACAGAAAGGCCAGTCCGAAATTGTCGCAGAAACTGAACAATATAAAGCTGCGAGTAGCTACTTCCACAGACAGAAGAGGAAACAATTATCATTATCCACAAATAATCAGAGTGAAATGGAAATTCCGGTGCGTGAGAATCTATTTGATTATCCAAGATATCGTCGTGACGCATCCTCATCGTCCTCGACACGTCCTCGAAGTATAGTAAATGGAAAAGCCAGAGTCAAAGACATTTTCACTTCGATGGACGTTTACGAAAGAGGGATGTTACGAAGGAAGATTATGAAATCCGTTGATACTCGAAACGCCAAACGTATCACATTTTATAAACATCTAAATCGAAAAACATCAGGATTTCGTGAGAAAAGATTTTCCGAAGAAACGTTGGATTGTGCTAAACACGAACTTCGTATGAACTTTGAGGAAGTTGGTTTGTCTTCTTCCGTGATTTTGCCAAAAGTATACATGGCGTATCAATGCAAGGGACTTTGCGGACATCCGTCGCAAATCTTCGAAAAACCACCCTCAACAACGAACCATGCTATCATACAAAGTTTGTTACGTAAAATCGATTTGACGCAAGATATCGACAAACCTTGTTGCGTGCCTACTAAACTTCTCAACGCTGCGATTTTATTTTTTCATACTCAAAATCATGTTACGTTGAAGATTTACGAGGGCATGGTAGTCGATAGTTGCGAATGCCGTTGAGAAACGAGAATTATGATTTTATACAAAAATGAAGGGAATTGATTCAAAGGCAATATGCTAATTAAAATCAAGGGTTCTTATGAAAACAATGATTATATTATATTTTCCAAATATGACATTCACAATAAAGGTATACAAAGAGTGATCAACTGAAAAAACATTCGACTTATCATTATCGTATTTGATGGATATCAAATCAACTTACTCTCCATCCGTTTACTGACTCGAAATGCACCAGCGCCATTGAAAAATATTTGTATTTATAATTTGTAAATTTCATATGAAATAATATTCATAAATAAAGTATATAAATAAAATTGACTGTTCAACATTTGTCTTCATAAAAATATAAACGATGCTTGTCTAAAATTATAACATTATAATTCCGGCGTTTGGAAATCAATACCATAATATATGACACACCTTATTCATGGCTTAATGTACACTGAGAGATGGATTCCATTGATGTCAATGAATGCATAATCAGTACGTTATATACATTTATTAGCAACAAGAAAAATCCTGCCCTCAGTATATTTTGAACAATAATCATATATTTATACATCATGTGTATCGTAAAATTTTCATATACAGAACAATAAGCATTAACGAGAATCTACTTAATTATTCAAAGTCTTATTTCATTCACCTTTCATCACATATTTTCTATTAAATAACTTTTCCTACAAACATATCAACTCAATAACAAAAGAAAAGAAAACTTTGTTGAAAGAAATATACCATACTTGATTTCAAACACGAAATACGGTGTTTTTTTTTCTCCGAATAAAATCCACATTCTAAAAAATTGATCGATCACACAACAATTTTTTTCTCTCAGAAAAACAAGAGGTTTGTATGTTTTTTCATTCAATTCTATCCAACTGGAATATCTCATTTAACGCTATTTATTGATGATGAAAATTTCAAGATTTTCTTGTATTTAGTTTGATACAATGTTTATATGATGAATTTTTGAAAAATAATTGGAAATTTTTTCATGCCATGAAAGTCACGGGATTTCTCTTACTTACGTATGCATAATTTTTTTTTGTAATAATTGCAGGAATTCTTTCGAACGGAATATACATCTAGATTATAAAACGTGACCGGCGACGCACAAGATCTACTTTATTGTAAAATATGACGGAATACATTAGATCTATTATAATGCGTTTCAACAACAATTTGTAAAATCTGCAGTCTGTTGGACAAATGGTATTACACGTGCATCATTTAAGGTCCCATAAATATGTTACATGATATAGCAGCATAATAGATAATATCAAAATTATCCGACTTCAAACTCGATCTTGAAGGATCTTATGAATTCCTCAATTGTTATTTTTGGGAATATTTCTTTTGTTCCTCCTTGTTATAACTATTGGTATCGCTATGTTTCAATATGAAGATAATATACTTGCTTTAGAAGGTACAATACATGTTTTACACGTAAATTATCTATTGAACATCCAACGTGTGGTCTATGATTAATTTACATACATACAGTACTGATAAAATATTCATATATGATTTGGTGCGTCCACCTATTTTTATCAAGTTACTTTAACTTACTCTGATATATATATATTTATATATTTATGATTAAATTTTGATGGTGAATTAAATTTCATATTTCCCGCAATCGATCATCATTTTAAACTATTATTACCATCTGCTATCCTGCGAAGTTTTCCTCTATCAAATGTACAGATGCTTCCAAGTAAAGCGGTACGATCGTTAGTCGATTTTGGCAAATTAGGTTTTCCATCACCGAGTGATATGGAAGAAGTTGTCGATAAAGACGGTGGTAACGGACCAGGAAGCTGATTTTTTCCTTAAGTTTGAAAAATATCATTTTTGTTAAATGTCATATGACAAGTATATAGTTTTTAATATGAACAAATCTTCATCCGTACACATTTCAAAATTCAAAGAAATTATGAACGTTACCTGATGACATTTTTTTTCCACCGAGAAAGCTTAGACAAAGATATATTATCTTTAGCACTCAAATCTGCTTAGAAAAAAATATTGTACCCTAGGTTTGTCATGTTCGAAATCTTTTCTCCGATCAAACTTTCTTCTTTGAATACCAACGAAATATTAGCGTCCAAAGTTTGGTTCAATCGAAGAAAAGACGTTTTCCCTCTAAAAACTAAGAGAAGAAAAAAATAACGTTTCCTAGAAATATCTATCAAGTATTTGAATGATCCATGAAAATTACAAAATGTTCCTATTTTCGAATGATATTATTTTGTTTCTTTATTCGACGAGTTAGCTTTGTTTTGTTTACAATGTATGCGATTAAAAGTATAACGATCAAATGACCTACGTGAAAGGAATGATCGTAGATCATGCCATCAACTCCTGTTTCCAGCTGATTGAAAAGTATAGAAATAATGGAGTTATTAGATAGAATCGATACTCCGATCGATATTCCGATATTCTCATAATTATGAGAATACTATTGTTAGTAGGGGATTAATTATAACTTACCGAGTGATGGGGGAGTTAACGTTCCGACACTTGTTGCCGTGGAAGTACTGGTTGGACTGTCCGAACGTTCCGGGCTCTTGCCGTTGATTTGCTTCATTCCATTCGTACCCAATTGATCCATCGAACGCTGTTCGTGTACCAATTTCTGCTCTTTTTTCTACACAGAAAAGTGAAGAGTTCTTAATCGTTGCGGAAATACATTTCCAAGCGGAGATAATCCTAGAATAAAGAGCATTGCTGTCCATATGGCTAGCTCGTGTTAGGAGAAAATCAAATTTTCTCCAACAGCCCTGTTAAACTGCTTGTTCGCGGATCACAATGTTTTCACGATACAGGATTTCGGTAACAGCAATGAGTGGTATACGAATACCATTCACTACTGTGATCATTTTGAAAAAGTTCTGTTCTTAAGGTGATACCAGCGACCCTTGAAGGACACGACCAAAATTATTCAAAAATGAGGCCATAAAATCGAAATATCGTTCTGTACAGACCTTCCTTCGAGCAATAAAGATTATATTTTCATGTTATTCCTTTATTTTCGAATAATTTTTCTGAAAAAATCTGGCTCGTGTTGCATCGTCGGAGGTCACTGGTATCCCCTTTAAGAATTTTCAAGAGTACAGACAAAGTAAACGATAAACAGCACTCCTTGCTCCAAGATTTTCTCCATGTACCGCAACTCTGATCCATAGGGTGACCAGATCGTGGAGGTACAAAATTGGGATGGTTCCCCCAAAGTTGAAAAATTTTATATAACTTTTATAGAATTCAATACAGTTTATACATAATTTCGAAATCAATTCTATTCGGCCCACCCTTTTTCTAATCCAGCGATCAGCGATCTTTTTTTGAGGGGCATTCAAAAATTCAAAATTTACTAATCTCTTTCCCTCAGTTTTCTCGAAAATGAAAAGATACAATCGAAAAAGCTTAATATTCTTGCATTTTCGAGGAAACTTCAGTAATTTTGGGACTCTAGAATATACCCAAAAAAAAAACCATTTGAGCAGCAGTGTCTTTCTTTGCGGCATAGCTTTCTTTCTATTCATTATCATTGATAAAATGAATTTCATAGTTTCTTAAAAAAAAACCGAGACGTCTGGCTACCCTACTAATCCAAGTACTTACCAATTTTTGTTTCCTCTTTTTCATTTCCTCCTCAGAGCTCATCATTTCTTGCACTTTGACTAACCGTTTTTGATGTCTAGCGACTTTTTGTTCATCCCTCAACCTCATTTCTGCTTTATTGGTGGCCTCTTGTAAAGCGTCTTTCAGATGACTACTCAATTTGAAGTATGGTTTTTCCATAGAATCGACAGACGCGGCAGATCGTTTGACTGTATCGAAAAATGGGTGTTCCAATAACCTCGCAACAGTTGGCAAATCCTGTTTGAAAGCTTCTGGAGATAGAATGACTTCTAGTAAATTTTTTAAAGTTGAATGACAATTTGAAAAATCTGCGCAAGTTGCTTCGAGCAACGGTCTTCCGAATGCCATTTCATATAACACGTGACCGAACGAATACACGTCGACTTGGCTCTAAAAATGCGAAAGAAAAGAAAAGAATGTTTTAAATTCAAGTGAAATGGTGCAGTTTATTCCTTGAGTATATATTTCTCGACTTACAGTTGCGTGAAGTTTGCGCCTTTGTACAACGTATGGCCGATAAAAAGCGGGCAACCCTAAGAGACCATTTTCTATATCCATTAATTTTGCGCAAGTAGGAGTTAGAAGAATATTGCCAGTGTGTAAATGGCCGTAAGGTAATCCTTTTTCATGAAGAAAACTTAAAGCCTTGAGTATCTGTAATAAAGAACCCGGGAGGAAGGCAATTATTGTAAAATTAATGATTTTTTTATTCATCAATTTATTTATTGAAGAAGACGGGACACGAATTCAGTGCACAAAAAGTGAATATAATAAAAATAAAAGAAATTCTTGATAATCTCATTATAGAAATAAAAATAACAATGAATAGCATTTATACACACGAATCATAAGAATTATAGAAAGATTATGGAAAACCGTAGAAAAGTTTACCCTGTCCATTTCCATAAACTGGCAAAATTTCCATATTATTTTCCATGTTTTAAGGAAAAAGTAGGGAAAAGCATAAACAAATTTTGCGAGGATAAGGAAAACTTTCCTAAGGGGAAAGCGGATCGAATCAGTTACAACTTTTGTTGCATTGAAAAGAAGGTTTAGCTGTAGTTAAAAATCGTACATTTGCTTGTGGCAGAATAAATATGCAGAGAATTTTGTAAAGCAGTCGCCCATGGATTATATAAATCATAGTATGTAAGAAAAATGTATCGTGGTATGTAAAAGCCATAAATAGAGAGCATGTAATTCTGATAGTGGAAATTGTTGCCATTGGATGTTTTTTCCATTAGATATTTTTGACTGGTGCCGATAAATTTCCTTATCGTAGTTCGGAAAATTTGATAATAATGAAAATACGTTGCCCTCTAAACAACGAATCTATGAAACTAACAATTTACCTGATAACCGTATGTAGCAATTTCCGAGACTGTTAAGCATTTCGTTTGTTTTGGATTGCCATATTTTTTGATAAATGGTTGTTTTGGTTTTGTGACGCATAAAGTATCTCTTAAAGTGCCTGCTGGGTGGAAAGTTCTTATCATGAGTGCACCGTTATCCGTAACATGTTGATGTACAGGTGTTTCGATATAAACGTGTCGCAAAGATCCTAAACTTTTGAAGATACCCTGCATATCTTTATCTTGAAGATGTTTGTCTGGTCCAAATTCTACCCAAGCCAATAAAAGTTCTTGTTTCGGATTTTGGCGGTTCTTTACTGTATAATAATGTTTTCTTAACCGCCATCCCATATCTGGAATGGCTTTGATGACTTCGAAGTTTGCATCACTGCGCAAAGCGAGCGATACTTGTTGTAATGCGATTTCTACAACATATGAAATGTATTATTGTTTACTTTTCTCAACGTTAGAAGTCAATTTGATGAACCAAGTAGTGGAACCCACCGTGTAACGGAGCTATGTAATTCTCAGGATCTAAGAATTTTTTCATAGGCAAAGATGACGCCAGTATAGGATTCATTAGTACTGCGTTTAGATAGTTCTGAAATGGAGTTATCGATGATATAACAAGGATAAAAATAAACACTTGTATCCATAAAATCTTACCTGTAAAGCTGTTTGTCGTTGGGCTATGAAGTCAGGCTCCATGTTACCGATAAGTTTCTTTGGAGGCAAAGGCAAATCGATGCCTGATATAGATAAAGCTGCGTTAAGCTGTGCAAAATCATTGTAACGTCTATTCACTCTCCAAGATCTTTCAGAAAGTGGGCCTCTCTGTACTTTGATTACGTACTCCTGAAATTATATTCAATTTATCTAGACATTTTTCATGTAATTATACACAATAGTGAAATCATATTTCCATTTTTCTAATTATACAAACAAAATTCAAATTAAACCCTCAATTATTCCATAGGTTAATAAAGAAACAAGAACAAGAATCAACTTGATTACATTATTTATCATTGAACGGCAGCATGTAGTTGGGTCCTCGCAGAGCAATAGGACAATGAGAATCATTGGAAATATGTGGGATGATCGAAGGTAAATTGGAAAGAGATAGATAAGGGAGAAGGTGATGAAGGAGCGAGACAAGCATGTATTTTGATCCATTTGAATGAATTCAACAATTATATTATTGAATTCATATCCAAAATCTATCGAGTAACTCTCGCTAGAAGCTTTACTTTTTCTCCTTCTCTATATGTACTAAAATTTTTCTGTAAAATATTCATTAGTAAAGCTACTTTGCGAGACAAGTCCTTAGGAAAATTGCTGCACCCTAAATCTTTTGAAGAGTCCAAGAATGAATCGATAACGAATGACAAAAGTTTATGGAATGATAATATTTCAATGCCACGGTATTGAAAATTTTTTTGAAGCAAGGAAAATTGTTTTCACATCATTTTACAACTTTATGCAATTAATTTTACTGGTTCGATTCGAGACATACTTCAATCGTTTCGTATCAGCCAATTAAACAAAAATAAAAATTCCTATCGCGCTTTCATTTTACCCTCGCATGACGTTATCAAATAATTTGTTTATCAAAGGAATTCTCTGATCAATACAAAGTAGCTAAAGTTTTGATGCTATAATCTCAAGATTATTCGACTACAATATTTTTCATCGTTATTCAAAGTTTTCTCTTCTTTCCGTGAACAAAATGGTACTAGAGTCTCTTCGATGAATAAATATTGATTTCAAGTTGCAATAAAATTTGTTGAAATTTCAATGATTTTTCAAAACAAAATCAGATGAAGAGATAATAATGTGGATTGTAACATCAACATTGTAACAGAACAAAACTTTCCAATGAGTTGAACAAGAAGTTAAAATTCAGATTTTTTCAGTATCAGATCATGGATTTGTTTCAATAAACGATTCAAACTTCAACGATGTTGATGACAGGTGCTTGTACATGATAAAAAAGAAGACTCAACAAATGCATTGGAATGGATTGACATCTATGCAGTGATTTTTTATGCTTGTATATACGCATGTATGTATATGCAAGAGAATGCTACACCCACCGTATGACCGTCGATTGTTCTAGCATTTTCAATGACCGCTATCAATTTTTCTGTATCGTCAAGTAGCACTTTATTTGTGTATTTTTTCTCAAATAAAGCCATTAATTTAAGGCAACGCAGACCCCGTAAAGGGCGAACTGCGAGTTTCTATCGCGTAAATTCCACGCGCCGCCATACATGACGCGCTTTAGCTTCATTTCAACATTGGTCAATTGAATGTACTACACTATTCTTATCACGATTCTTGCGAAAATCACTGTTTAAGATGTCAACATAACACTTGACAGATAAAGATTGTGGCAACGGTATTCGATCGAACTACACGGTTGTCATTGTCACCCGGTAGTCATCTGAAATCGTTCAGAATTGCCACCATGTCAGTGGTGTTTAACTAGAGTCCCTATAACCAGAATCTATCCGTACAGCACAACTGTTGTGAAAGAGCTCATAATAAGTACAATCTATTCATGAAGAACTTTTCCAAAAGTTTTGTGCTATCAGGGTAGTAGTAAGGGATCCCGGACGGCAAAACAGTCGCTGATGTATTCATGAAGAACTCTTTATGCATTCTCATGGTTCCAAAGGTATTCATTATGAACGCATACTGGACTGTTGTGCTGTCTGGAGGATAGTATTGGATAGTATGCAAGTCAGGCGAAATCTGTGAGTGAAAAAGTAACATCGGATAAAAGAGAGAGCAATACAGGAGTTCTTTGGCTAGCCAATCAGCGAAGTTGTCACAGAACTCCTCTATTCCTCTTTCTTTTTACACGGTGGTACATGTTTTCGGCCAACTCACCTCCTCTATTCTTATATCTCCATGGAGAAGTCCGACTGATAAGAGGCCTCCGACTCCACTATCATTAATTGATCGTTATATGGAGATACTCGCACCGGGACGTTAGCCAAATTTTTTCCTGTAAGATTTCTCCAAAATACTTTAATATTTTCTAAATATTCAAGTATTGTGGAGGAATCTCACACGAAAGATTTGGCTAAAGTCCCGGCGCTAGTATCCCCTTAAGGATTTTTAGTGATTTTACAACATTGACTTCGGAAGGCTCCGATGTTCCCTCCAGGCGTAAATACAACAGGATTGAGATGGAGAATTATCTAATTCCGATCCAAGCATTCTCTTGTAAAAAATGTACTCGTCTGTTGAGTGGTCATTTCTTGTGGTTCAATCCTATTCCAATTCTGTTTCAAGTCCGGAGGACCCAGATAATACGAGAGTTCTAAAAGAGCTCATAATGAATTCAATGTATTCATAAAGAACTCTGTTAGAACTCTTGTGCTATCTGGGGAGTAGCAAAATAGAGTGAAAAATTTTCAGACGGATTTCAGCACCGCCGTACGGTACCTCCATTGAAGTAATTTTCATAGATACACTAATAATACTTCAACAATTTTAATGATTCATCAATCATTTGTGTTCGCCTGTCCATGTAAATTTACTTTTTCATTTGAGTTTATGCCCCCTGAGCAGCAGTCACCGACGACTCCTCCCTTACCATGTGAATTCAGCCTAACGGGTGTTGAGAACAAAAATTTCATTGGCCAAAATCAAAAATATCCCACACGTTTCATGTAAATTCACCCCACTGCACAGTCAATTTCGCTACCTGAACCGCACTCCCACGCCCACGTACTCCATCGGAATCAGCTGTGATGGCACTCAATGGCACTCGCCGTGTACTCTGTGATGAATTATTGTACGTCAGTTAAACTTTTGTTGACGTCACAATTTTTACAATTAATATCCTGTTGAAAATTGAACTCATATCCAGTTCTCAAAATATGGCGAAGTGATCAGAGAACTGTCTGTGAAAAATAGAAGGAAAAATGTGGAGGCGTTTTTCTATTACTTATATTTGGTTATGTTTAATACCATCCACTTTAATTTATATCATACGTGGACACGATGTCAGGAGTTTCGACGATACTGTTCATTTTAAAATCAACTGGCCGGGCGAAAGTACATCCTTTTTAGTGGTAAGTATCTTTCCTCTTCCACTATATAAATCAAATACAAGTAACAAACAAGAAAATCCATCTTCTATTCACAGCCAGATGTAGAATTATATCCAATTACAACGGCGAACCATGAGCGATATCAATGTTCAATGCCTTACATGAAAAAAACAGAACACAGCGAAACTGAACCATACGCCGGACCGAATCCCATAGAAATTTTGTCCCCTTTGTTCATGCAAGCTCAGTGTTTTCATAAGGTAATATAATTCATCATCATTGTTCTCGACTACGATCGATATTATCCAGCCTTTCGTTATATGCACAGAACTGAACACTTTTTTCCCATTCGCAGCTGGATTCGTACTGGACTTACGAGATATGTCACGGTCGTTACGTTCGACAATATCACGAAGATCGCGAAGGTAAAAAAATCAAACTCCAAGAATACTATCTCGGAACTTTCAATAAAACTCAGAAACTCAAACTGGCCACCGAATATGAAGAGCGAGAAAAGAATCCAAACAGGAAAGCAGAGATACCCGTTAAGAGGGTGGATAGTACCAATATGCCGTATGTCGAGATCGAGATGACCGACGGTACGGTTTGCGATCTGAACAACAAACCGAGAAAAATCAAAGTACTGTACGTTTGTTCTCAAGATATGCGACACGAAGTTTATTCGTTGAAAGAGACGTCGAGTTGCGAATACGAGGCTATCATAAGAACTTCCTTGTTATGTAATCATCCTGATTATAAACCACAAGACGTAGGAGAGAATGAGATCAATTGTAGACCCGTCGATAAAGCACGTAGAAAACCTAAAGCACTTACATTGATGGAAATGGAAAGTATGGAATTACGGCATCAAAAAGTCCCGGTAAAATCAATTGTTTATGAAAGTATAATATTGCATGCTCCGTTTGGATAAGATATTTTTATTTGGAATCGAAAATTTTTACTTACAGCAGTTATTATTCTTAGTACGTTATTGCGCGTAAAACATTTAAATATTCACACTTGTTGTACTTTTCCCAAACAGTAGATCATGTAATTGAATTTTTTCATTCTTTTTTATCTTCTCATTGCCTTTTATTAGGTGAGAATACGATTTTTATAATTAATTACAGCTTCGTTTATTTTAATTTAACATTGTAAATAGTACGTTCGTTTTTATTTATTTGCATATTATTGCGTTCTGTTATTGTTTACGTATTAAAATGATTCTTTATTGCACAGGGAAACGATCCGCACTATGTAGTGAGGTTCCATGTAGATAAGGAGGGCCAGGTCAGAATACTTTCTCACTTTTGGGAAATAATGGTTTTATCGCTTGGTGCTTTTATTCATTCAATATATCGTGGGCTTTTGCAGATTTATTTATTTCATTCTGTCCCTTCTTCATCTACACACGTTCATCGTTATCCATAATGCTTTATATATGTGTATTCCTTTTTTATTCATATCGTTTATCTATGTTAATGATTATTCAAAAGAATTCCACGTGATGCGAGAATAAATGATGGTACAACGATCCGTGTAATCATTTTCCGCATTTATGCTTTAGCGTCATGTTCCAAGTGTGAACGTACGTACGTATTTACTTGGAAAATTCCAAACATCCCTACACGTTACATGGCTTTTCAATCGTACATCGACACAAGAATAGTTAGAAATTATTTATATACGTACCACCCACGATGCATGGTACTTGCAATTTTGAAAATTGGGAAAAAATCATTTATAAATGTGAAGCTTTCTCATTCATTCTTGTATGCCATAGCATCGTAAAAGATAAACATGAAATGTATCATCAATTTTTCCCAAACAATATGATCGAATAAAACTCTATTGTTCCTTTGGATCGAATGGACAAGTCATTTTTTTTATTACTTTTTGGTGTAAATAAACGTTATAAAAAAAAGTTATCATACACATCACAGACATTGCTTACAAAAAAAAAAAATGAAATAAATAACTTAATGTACTTAATGATGAATATTACATTATCGATAAGTATTGGGACATTTTTGACATTTAACTATAAATTTAATTTGAAACCAATGTCCAGAGTATTGTTGATCAAAGCATCAAGAAAATAATTTGTTAATTATCAATATTCAAGAGAATCTGCCTAATTACAGGATGGCGAACCACGCGTGAGAGTCGAGATACGTCCAGTAGACTTTCCAGATCAACACTCTAGCAACGAAGATCTTTTAACTCCCATAGCGAGTCAACTGAGTCCAGCGGAGATCGATCCTGTTCAGAATTTTTTGAGTAGTCAACATTGTTTGCACGGAGTAAGTAATATTCATACAAGAAAAACAGGATTTTGCAATCATAATTCGAATTATTGAATATATTTGGATGAAAAATAGGGCAACGGTTGGTGGAAATATGAATTTTGTCATGGACGATACGTCGCTCAATATCACGTGGAGAAAGATGGAACGAAAACAACCGTAGATCTCGGTAAATTTGATAAACAAAAGCACGTGGATTGGATCATCGCGCATCCCAATAAAAAACCCTCCTTGTTGAAAAAAACTATATCGCATTTTTATTCCGATGGCAGTATTTGTGATAAAACAGGAAAATTGAGACAGACCGAGGTAAGATTCGTGTTCATCGTTATATATTCAATGACGCATAATCGTATCACTACTTTTCCGATGATTAAAATATGATGAATGTTGAAAGAAATGTCTTGGAATTTACAGGTGATATTGAAATGCGTGGAAATGCCGAGTTTATCCAGCGTTTCGTTGAGCTTGCTCGAATACAAAACTTGTGAATACATTCTAAAAGTGGAATCACCCATAATTTGTGGTATTTTGGAGTTCGCCGATGAGTATGGACTTTTAGATGATAATAAAATTAAAATGAATTTTGGAAAGGTACAATCTACGACCTATCAAATAGATCAAGACGATTTGAACGAAAGAATAGCAAACGGTGATGATTAGCTAATCGAATGGTTCCATCCTGAAACCAAATTATTAAACATCTTCTACTATTACGAGCGAGAGACTTCGATATATACATAATATAATATTGTAACATTGTTTATAAGAAACAAAACGTATGCGTGAGTGTGTAAATTTGTTTAAACTTCTGCTTGTTTCTCCACCGTTGAAAATGTGTACATATTAAAATCCTTTGTTCGAATGATAATTGTTTATAACGGAATAAAGAAGAAATTTGGAATGAAAATACCTTTACCTTTGGAACTTCATTACTGTCCTATATTCAATCCAATACCAACACGGAAATTTTGCTTTTTATGATTTAGAAAGCCACTGATGACCAAGGAGGATTCAGGAACCGCGTAAAGTTTTTTCTCAAATACCGCGCCGACGCTGGTTTCGGAATTGACGATTCCTCGGAACACCAAATCGGCGTAAGGAACATCGACTTTGTATACAATAGCGGCAACGGATTCATGAGTTCTTATATTCGTTTCCAGTTCAACGCCGAGCTGAAGATGTTGACTCGCTCGGCGATGATAACAAACTTGAAACCCAGCAACGCCGAGGGTTGCGGATAAAGTGTTGAATCCGGTACTGTATCTGAAAGCCATATTCATGATCGTCTGTTGACCTCCAGGGATTTTAGAACCGCGATGACAAGCGACTTCCGCACCCAGAGTCACTCGGTTCGTGATGGATTGTAGAAAATGAAGCACGAGAGTACCGTTTTGTTTTAAAAAATCTGGATTTGCTAGAGTCAAGGCTAACGTAAAATCGTCGGAACGATATTCCAAAGACGAACTACAAGCTTGGCATTTGTTGTCCCCGATTTGAGTGGCGAGTTTAAACCTCAATCTGCATCCAAGGGAATGAACGAATCTGGCAGTGAGATTTCCATTTGGCATGAGATCACCTACGGCTACGGGATACTTTTCGCGCAAACCCACATTCTTAGTCCCAATGTATTCGGCACCGAATTTATATCCAGAAGGTGTGATGGAGCTCAAGGTAATAGTATGAATCACATTGAAATGACTGCTAAGAATTTTTCGAAGAACCAATTTTGCACCTTCAAAATTTTGAGGATAAAGATCTTTAACTTTCCTGTGAAGATCTTCGAAGCTACCCGGATTTCCCGGTCGTTTTTCAGTATTTTTCTCACAAGGAATACAAGTTGACGATACATTTTCGTGAGCCACGGTTCTTCTCGACGATTCTTTTTGTTTATTATTTGTCCACATGTATAGAAAGCCCATTATTCTTCTCGATACTTTATTCAATTTGGAATATTTCTGCGCATATTATCGGAGTACAATTTTTTTCATGAATCAGTTTTATGCCAAAGAAATGATATTTCAGTCGGGAAAGATTATGACGGATCAAGACGGACGGTGCATGACAGATTTGAATTGAAATCTTTTCCGCGGGAAGGTTAAGGGAGGTTATGTTGGGTTCGATCGATACGTACTCGATAACTCCATTCTTTTCTTCTGAACGGTGTCGATACGGAAGGATAGGGTCAAATTCGCCGATATAGATGGCACTGGGGGTATCTTCAAAGACAGAATACGTCCGTGCGTGGTTAGATTTTTCTCTAGTAGATGACGTTGCATTAACGTGTAAAGTCTCGCGAGTGGCGAACGAACGTTCCGTTTCTATATAAACATTATTCCGACATTGGCAGACGGAAGTGTGTGCTTGTGATGGCACAGCTGAACATTGATCGCTAACGTAGGTGAATATAGCAGATCTGCTCAGTGGGTGTTGTCACGTGGTCGCTTCAAGTAGCTTGTGTTCGGCTCCCGAATGCGCGTGCATAATCGAGAATTACCTCGAACTTTGCACGCCTGCACGGTAGAGTCTTCACGTCGCTCCTCGAACTACCGCGATTTCCAAATTTGGGGGGCAATCGAATAGGTCAGACGAGGTAATTGTTCACTTCCATATACGGGCACTGCAGATCAGCAGTTTGCCATGATTTTTTTTTTATGTATAACATTACCAATGTCCATAGAATATTTTTTCAACTTTGGAGAACCAACGTTCCATCAGTTCCATGGAATATTGCAATGTATATACAACATTTAAAAAAAACAAGTACAGACGTAAAGTGTAGTTAATTGGATATTCGTTGGATATATAATAATATATGTATATTTTGGTATTTCAAAGGTATGAGTTTTAAATACTTCCCGCGGTTACGTTATTCTCCCATGAAGCACAAACGCAGGAAGTGTATAAGAAAATGTGAAGAACAAAGGAACAAAAGGAGAAGAAATTCAAGGCGAAGGTGGAGGAAGGAAAGAAGGAAGGCAGGTGAACCGTTCATTCCTGTAAAGCAACCTCGATAGTCTCGGCATTGGTTACCATGGTTTCAACTCATAAACATGAAAGAATATTTCCATTCCATTTATATTCCAATCCATGCCTGTAAGGAATAATTCACAATATTCAAATTTGAATACAACTGTCAACATGGATTGGGCTTCGGACTTGGAGATTACATCGAAAAAGGTAGTGAATTCTTAGTTTTTGAAGTGTAAAATAAACAAGAAACACCTGTCTCTTCAATGCTTTATGCATAAACAATGTTGTTGAAGTTTGAATCGTTTATTAAATCGAACCATTCAGCGAATGTTTCTTATTCATTAATATGGTGTACCCTGGTTGATACCCAAGCAGCACTAGGATATACTATGAACGTTCTCCGAATATTCGAAATATGTATATTCATCGAACGTATGTAATCGAATATACCCCTGTGCGAGAAGACCAATAGAAACCGATAGGCCAAATCCTATTGGAATCCATGATTTCCCAGATAACAATCTTGAGGAATTCTTCCGGAACATTTTAAAAGATATCTTCAAGAATTCTAAAAGATGTCTTATGAAACACCTAAAGACATCTTTAAGATATCTTTAAGAATTCTAAAAGATACCTTCAGAAAACTTCAAGAAATCTCGCATGAAGACTTCCAAAAGATATCTTTTGGTGTTTCATAAGACATCTTTTCGAATTCTTTAAGATATCTTTCAGAATGATCCAAAAGAGTGATCCAAAATTGTTATGTGGGTTCCTATCAGTGTCAATAGTGGCTAGTGTCACAGGACTTGAGGGTTTCTATAAGATTCTATGGGGAATAAAACATCCTATCAGTTTCAATAGTGGCTAGTGTCACAGCATCTATGGGAATCTATTGAACTTTTCAGACAGGGACGACGGTACGTCGATCGAACGTCGATTGAACGAATATCGTACATTTCGAATGTACTATGTACGTTCTGAGTATATTTGGAACAGTGTCATTCGAATATTCTATGAACGTTCATTATATGTTCTTCGGATCTCATTCGTACATTCTACAAACGTTTCTATTTCGTATATACTTTGAACTTCTGTTGCTGCTTGCTCTATATAGAATCTATCGATTCTCGCTGGATCTGATTGAATCTCGGACAATGTTCTGATTGAATTCCTTAAATGTGAATCTGATTGAATCTTGCCAAATCTCATTGAATCTCCAACCATGTTCTGACCAAGTCTCATGAAATTTGATTGTTAGATTCAAAAGATTCTTTTAACCAGAGTAAATATCTGAATAACACCTCATGTGACAGAAGAATATTCTATGAATATTCTGTTAACGTCCATAGAATATTCCGAACAGACTGTTTTAAAAGATTTCGATAGATGATTTACCCTGGTTGAAAAAACCGATTGATTCTCGCCAAATCTCTTCGAATCTTGCACAATGTTCCGACCAAGTCCCATTAAATTTCGTCCCGTCAGATTCTATGGATAATTTTATGGATATTTAAAACAATTTCACTCGAACGTTCTTTGGAATTTTTTTATATGTCCTCTAAATCTCCTCTTTTTGTATATTCCCAGATAACACACGGAGAATTATTTTTCAAGAGCAAGAATAGAACTCTTCAAGAATTCTTTTCGAACTAATGAATTCATATAGAGCTTTGGAGGAGTTCAATCTGTCGGACATTAACAAGCTCTTTGAGAATATCAGAAGTATTGTTTGAATACTCTCAAAGAACTTGTTAATGTCCGACAGATTGAACTCCTCCAGAGCTCTATATGAATTCGTTAGTTCGAAAATAGTTCTTGAAGAGTTTTATTCTTGCATATGAAAATTCAAAGAAAGTTAATAAGAAAGTTCTATACAATTTCCGTGGAATCAGTGTTTTTTCTATAAAGGATTTGATACATCCCTGGTGGAAATATTTCTCTGAAGATTTCTGAGAATCTCTAAAAAAAACTCTCGAAATTCGAACATTCTCTGTAAATATCTGCAAATCTCTATAGAACATTCAGAATAATTCTGGAAATCTGTGAAAATACCCTGAGGATTTCTGGAAAACTCTGGAAATTGGAATTTCCGCCAGGGATACAACTTTGCTCAATTTGATATCAAGTTGATTGAAATTATTCTTGATGAAATTTCTTTACTGTTTTTGAGTAACTTGAAAATTTTGAAATTAATTAAACGATTGATGCAGCTCATACCACGATTGGGGAGGAGAGCAGGACAGAGCAAGGAAATTCAAGACGACTTCAAATTGGATGATGATCTTTCGGAAAGTCCCTTATCGTCGGGAAAATCAACTATGAATCCTGTTCCTATAGTACCTCCTCGAACAAGGAAAACAGGATGGGGTGATGATCTCAAAAGTGGCAAGTGAGTAGAAGCTGGCATAATTTTGTTGATCTATCAAAATTTACTTCGCAATGTCAGACTCCTGAAAAAATTACACTAATATGCAAATTTTTAAGTAGGTCGTATCGAGTGTAATGTTGACTCAACAAAAAGTACAAACAAATTTGAGTTTTGAATTCCACATGACACCGTGAATGCTCAGACGTTTTTCATCGACCCAAAGTAAATTTTTATACAACAGGGGGTCTGTAGAATGTTGATTCGAAACTTTATCATTGTAAAGCCGCCGCTTTCACTAAGAACAACAATGGAAAAACAAATAAAGATTACAAAATTTCTACATATAAGATTTGTAAATCTACATAAAAAATATTTGATAATCTGGATTGAGAAACAATGTTTGAAATTCTAGAAAAAGCAGGGAAAAGTATGGAAAATAATATACGAATTATACAAAGAGCTAAAGCGATAACAGAGATGGGAGGGGAACAAGGGGTGAGACAAGGTTGTTCATCGTCATCATTAATTTTTCATTTATATCCTAGGTGTTCCGGAGAATTCACTGAAAATACTTCACAGACGTATTCATATCCTAAACTTAGTTTGCCTAATGAAAGTAATTTGTCTCCTTTTTCTTTATAACAATTTAATTCATGGAGTGGAGTGAAACTCATAATTTGATTTTCAGGATGAGAATGAAATTTAAGAACTCCTGGGGTTCCTCAGGATGCATAGGAACTTAGCTTAGATTCACCAAAGTATTCTGTAACAAAGAAACAAACGGTAAACAACAAATTGAATTGGAAATTCAGTTCACGATACCATAAATTTTGGAATTATAAATTTTTCCACGTCATAGGTAATCACATTTCATTGATTCTTTCTCTTTCTTTTGAATGTATAATGACACCAAGTCCAAATCCCTTACAGTTTTTCAAATTCAAAACACGTTTTCTTTTATCATATTTGTTGTTCGCCAAACTTGATAGGATATACGATCAGTTTATTCAGATCTCTCTGCAAATCATCTGAATTTCGATGTATCACGCATGAAAATTTGTATGGAGATTCTGTCATCTACGCAGATGCATTATAGAATAAAAGTTAGCTCTTATCATTCAATTAAATATCGTGGATTTGAGTGATTTTATGACGAAAATGTTTAATTGATTACAGATTAAAAACAGCGGCATCGGTTGTCATCGAACAGTGAGTATAAAATAGAAAACTGTAAGGAAACAGACATCTGAAGTCACTGATAGACTATTCCTTAGGGAGAAACTGCGAGCCATTGGGAAGGAAGAGTCAGAAGACGGTGAGTGAATTATTACGGGAGGGAAACATTGGGATATCGATATACAATATTTTCTATCATCGTCGGAGTAGCGCTCCGGTCGATTTTTCCACTAAAAACTGTAAGATCATTTTCCAAGGCGTCCGGAGAACGTGCGGATATATTTTGAGTGCCTCATAAAACTAGAATTCTTCATTCATAACGTGAAAATTCCAATAGTCAAGATGTTTCACAATATAATATGTCCGGATTTCAAGCCGAAAATCCAGGGTTTTTTAGATCTTGTCCTGGGTTGATGCGTATGCAGATGACAATTTTATCTTGGGATCATTGGGATTCGGCTTGCGATAAATTTATAAATAGAACCTTTCTTTCTATCGTATAAGAGTGTCCTTTTCTATCCAACGTATTCGCGTAGTACATGCTCATATCATCTTTGCAATATGAATAAATAGTATGTAAAAATTTCAACCTAATTTAACTTTGAGATTTTTCAAAAAAAAATCCCAAAAAAGACTAAACGAACTGATTCTCGACTAAACAACTCCCTCAAAGTTGTAAACAGATTACTTGATTATAATGAAATCCTCTCTTTATTTCAATTTTTTGTAGGTATCTGGTAGGGTTCTCAGAAATAATTATGATACTTTTCATATGGCTTTACTTAGTACATTTTTGAAGGTCAGGCCGCCTTCTCGTAGGATGTATATTGATTTGATCTTTTCATTTGATATATCTCTACAGAACTCTGAACCGCAATTAATGAAATACTAAAGATCTAGACCTTCCCATGAATTCAATTCATAGAATTCTTACCGAGAAAATGTTGACTCGGTTGGTAGGGTACGCTGGTATCTTCTTAATGCCCTTCAACCTATAATTTTACTCATCACAATCTGGTTTATTACCCTTTCATAAACGGAGATTGAAGACGGAAACGAAATTTGTATGATCCATTTCTCTTCGTATTCTACAAGATGGATCAAGTTTTGATCTTTTTTTTTCTACTGAAAAATAAGAAAATTTTCTCCATTTCATTTTCACTCAATTGAAAACTGTTACAGTGGGATACGATGGAATTCAACAGTTATTTTGAAAATTTTACAAATTTTTTGAATTTTCTTATTTTTTTGCTGTGAAATTTTTCAAGTGTCGATGGAGAACTTTTTGGGAAATATTGAGATCATTTTGCGGAGAAGAAACATATTTTTACCGTAAAATTGATTTCAGAACTGTTTTATTGTACTTTGCGGAAAAAGTGTAGTTCATTTTACGTATCGCACGGGAAAAAATGATTGTCGTTGACTTAGTGCTCACAAAAAAACAATTGTCATAAAAGCAAAAGAAATTTCCTACACAACTGAATTATTCTTTTCCAATTATCCAATTTCAATTCTAAATTTTTCAATGCGTTGATGAAAAGAATTATGAGATTTTTATTAATTTTTCAATGAAATGCAAGATCATATAAATATATTTCCTGATGAAAATTGTCTTGTACATCGATCTAGATACGTGTGCATTTTTCATCTGTTATTTTCAGTTCCTTGTTTTTTTTATTGCCCGATATAATGAATCGAGCAGTACTTTCACGTGATTTGAAATGCTAAACGATTTATTCTTCTTATCACGTATAATGTTGACATTCATGTCATCATTTTTGCTTTTGTGACTATATTGAGACAATATTCCGCCCTTTCCTCATTAGACCCAATAGTCATAAAATATCAATTGCAATTAATTGATACACAGTGAGCAGTTATAGTTTCATTGTGACAATTCGACCCATCATTTTGCAACCAAATCACATATTTATTATTCCAATGATTTTCTTTTTCTTTTTTTTTGCAACTCCTGAGAAACTAGGATTCTCTTTGTCAATTTAAACCTTACCTAACTATGCACGATTAAGTTGTTGATATTTCGACCGTAGCAAATGAACTAAATAGTTAGTTTTCAAATAATTTATGATTGAAATTAATTTTACATCGCGTATTTTAATCCATTATTTTTCGCAGTCACCATTTCCAAGTTTGTTTCTCCACTTCCATTTTCCTATTCCACATGAACTACTAACATTTGCTTGAATAATTTTTCAGTCTACCTGCTGCACAATCACTGATGATACTTGAAACAATGATAAAATTACTTTTATTATTATTATTATTTTTTCTCCGATGTTTTAGAATCATCTCCATCATTTTCAATAGTTATGAAGTGTCGCCAGACAGTTATTCTGCAATGATCCACAAGATTTGTCAAAATTATTTTGATAAGCATTTTTTTTAAACGTCCAAACTGATGAAAATTTGGTTAAAACCACAATAAGAATCAGAGATGGTTGAAATTGTGTCAATCCTGCAAATCGAAAGTATTAATTTATTATCAATTCTACGTGGAAATAATAGAAAAATAGTTTCAAAGTACCATAATCATCAATTTCACAAACTTGCCATAATAAAATAAATTGTGAACTCATGCGCTGATCTGTTTCCTCATTGCTATGTCTATTCATTTTGAAAAAAAAAATTAAAATCTAGTTACTTCGCGTAGAACTGTTTTCAACGTAATGATTTTCAAATAAGATTTAATATTTAAATCAGTCTCATTGAGAAATTACAATGTATCATACCTGCAAGAAAAAAAAGGATCAAAATATAAGCTTGTAAACATTCAATAATATCAATCGAATTGGACAAAGTGAATGTAATAAATTCATCATCTTATGAATTATATGATAAAATTAATGTTAGATTGGTAAAATAGCTATCATCTCGGTATCAGCGTTATCTAATGTATTGAAAAAATTGTTTGTTATTTGTAGACATTCCTGTGATACCAGACTTGGATGAAATTCAAGAAGATAATTATTCAAGCGACGGTCTCGTCAATGCTCCATCGTGAGTCTTAATTACTTCCATTCAATGTTTCAAAATCAATTTATAAATACGTGTAAAATCCACACAACACGAGGATGTTTCAAATAACTTGATTATTAATTTTCAAGCGTTCATGGATAACCAATTTGAAGAACTGAAAAAAAACACGTCTCGCCATTTGATTTACCTCAATTCTTTCGCTCCCTGTGTTATTTCAAAACAATATCACATTTATACAATTATTATGATTTTTGTATGAATCTATAACTCAAATAGCAAATCAAAAAATATTTGTTCTTTGTTTTCGAAAATAATGCTGAACACAAATGTTCAATTTTTGAAAATTTGGGAGAAAAAGGATTAAACGTTCTAATGTTTTATTTTTGTGAAACTGCCTGGATCCCCCCGTTGTTTTAAAATTCATCATCGATACCGTGTGTTGCGAATGATTTTCAATATTTTGAAGGATCAGCGTGGATAGAGTCACCGCTTACAAGGAGTTGGATTCGGACCTGATAAAAAATGCAGCATTCACCTCTTTGGATGGGGTAAACCTCTCGCTTCTCGCAGAAAAATTATATCCAGAACACATGGTGAAAGAATCTGACGAGACGTGGAATTGGAATATTTTGTTCACACAGATCACATCAGATATTAATAGCGAACTGCAGAAAAAACCTGATTCTTAATATCATATTTTGTACTATTTTGAATACAGTTTTTAAAAAAATATCAATAATATCTAATAACTGAAAAATTATTATAAGGGGTAAAAGTGTGTAAAATAAAGACATATATCAAAAATATTTGAAAATTATTCACAGATTTTTTTAAATCCTTGAGAAAAAGAAGAGATTGATAAAAATGAATATATATAATTAAATTGAACAAAATCTCATTTTGAAATACAAATTTTTCTACAGTCGTGCGGAAGTGTATACCGTTAGAAAAATTCCTCAATTCGATATTAAACTCGAGTTGAAAATATATAAGGAATGATACATGAGATCAATAAAGTTTATGTAAGCGTTTGATAAATTTCCCGATGAATTTTTTCAACAGAGAATGCGATAATATACAATTTTCAGTTATATTGTATGAATAAATGATGTTTCAAGCAAGAAAAGGCCCAGCCTCGAAATAACAGTATAAATAAATATATTAATTTCTCAATACATTACAGAAAAAAAAAATTAATCTTACTGAATATCTGAACATTTTTGCGCGTTTCACGAGAAAATCTTCAAACATAAGAAACGGGATTTGCTTTGTTGATTCCCTTAGGTACTTGAGCATTGAACATTTGTGCGAGTTTTTCTTTTTCAGCTTTGTTTTTTTGCTTAACGAGTGTCGCGAGGGTTTGTAATTCCTTTTCAACAACAGTTTTCAAAGCCGGATCCAAAGCCATAGCTTTTTTTAAATCTTTGGTAGCGTTCTCCTCGTCCCAAGCTCCGATATAAGCTTTTCCACGTCTGTATAATGCTTTAACATTGTCTACAATCGATGAATCGTGAATGAGAATCTTGTTAAATTAAATTAAATAAATATAAAACTCCAGCGAACAAACCTGGATCAGTTTTAAGGACCGTCGTGCAATGTTCTATCACTTCATAATACTCTTTCTTCAGTAACTTACACTGCGCGTAATTCAAAAGTATTGGATTTTTCATGTTATTCAAATTCGTCCATTCCTCGTCGTTTGGTTTTTCTCTGTACGAAAAATATCATTCCATCAAATCATTCAAAAAGTCTATTAAATAAAAATAAAATGTACTAACGCCAGCATAAGTTGTTCCAATATTCCGATAGCTTTAGCGTACATATCAGAGGCGCCATCGATATTTTTTTCTTTAAACAAAACATTGCCTTTCTCTTTTAGAATCGGAACATTTTTCAATTTTTCATCTTCCGTCATTTGCCATGATTCTTTATCGTATTCACTGGGCGGTACAACTTTGATTAATTCTGTGAATTATAATAATTGATTATTATTCGCATATTTTTTAAATTAGATTGAAATCGGATACCAGTACCTATCGTAAATTCTAAATCCTGAGGACATTTGATGAGTTCATTCAAATCGTCGTATCCTATACCCTCATTTTGTAAAGTAACACCACAGCAATGATGATTTCGCTTTTCGGTTGCCGGTTTTCCAACTTCTCTCAACGTTTTGGATACAAAAGGGTACGCTGTAACTAGCTAAAACAATAAAAATGTAATAATAATTGACAAAAGGGATACGGTTATGAATTTGTGAGTGAACATTATTTCTAATCGCTCCAAAATAATAATAACAATATTATTTCACGTTGCTGTAGATTATTGTGGTAATAAAATTGAATTTTTATTTCAATGTTATTTAAAGTTTAGAAACTCGTAAAATGTTCCATGAAACTGTTATCTGGTAACATTGAAAAAGGAGTTTGTACAATATTATTTGAATATCAGGCAATCATTTGTAGATTACCTCAATTTCATTTCAGTCGTATGAACGTGAACGGGTTTTATTTGTATTTTCATTTAATGCTTTCCTTGGGAACAGATATTTTTTGAATACCAAAAGACCTTCAAATTTCTGAGAAATAAATAGATAGTTAATCATCTATTGAGAAATAAACGTGCACACGAGTGCTCAATTTTGTAGACCAAAGGTGCCTGTCATTCAAATACAATATAAATATATTATGAAATGAGAATAGATTGAATTTATGTTGAGGTAAGTGAGTGTGTCATAATACAATCGTAGTAAACTATTGCGTAAGTTCGGTTCAATTCTCTGTACACAATAACTTGCATTAATTGAATTTTTGCATCAAACAAAATATTATAATAAAGCGGTAAACACTTTTAGAGTGCGATGATGATTAATTACACCGGAGTTAGAGTTTGTATCCTCGCGGGGGCATGAATTTTGTACCGTTCTTTATTTTTCCAAATTCTTACATACCGTAATTTGTGTAATAAACGATTATATCTCACAATTTTAATGGCGCAATATTCTAGACATCTATATTTCGAGTAATAATAAATGTTCGAAGCATGAATCATCAATGCGTTTATTGAAATCTCAAAATGGTATCTTTATCTCAAAAATAAATCCATGTTCAACTGTTTCGCATACCTTTACCACAGAGAATCCAAGACAAGGAAAACAAAACAGGAACTTGTAATTATATTCTAAGATTATTATCTCTAGTTTTTTAGATGAACAGCCTATTATGTAATTAATCTTCTAATTTTACAAATGATTAGAACAAAATTGATGTAAAGAAAATAAATAATTTGAAAAAAAAAACAATTGACAAATGGAATTAGACAAAATTTTGAGGAATTGTCGTGAAAAATGATAAATTTTCTGGAGATATATTGAATTTTGTTGGAACGTCATTAAATTCAAGTGCAAATTTCAAATGAATTTAGATGCTATTTCGGATTCGTCTCGGCGGAATGGTTTGAATTTCAATTTGTCGAAATATAATATTATAACTTTTTTTTTATGTCCCATTCATTTTGATTAAAAGGTTTATGATAATTCTCTACATCGTGTATCCTCTATTAAGGACTCAGGCATCTTATTCAACGAGAAGTTACAGTTCTCGGACCATTTGAAATTTGCACTACCTAGGGCTGGACGAATGTTGGGTTTTATAACAAGAAATATCATTCACTTTAAACCGGATATCATCTCATACTTGTATAAGACTCTTATGTTGCCTATCATGAATTATGGCTCACCCATATAATCCTCGTGTACACGTTCAAAGATATTAGATTGATGGAGTCAATCCAGTGCAAATTCTTACGGTTTATCCCCTCCAAATTAGGTATACCAATGGAGTATACCGATCATAACTACTCCACTGTGTCTCGTCGACTGGGTCTGTACCCCTTGGAATCGTTCCACTTTTCAAATGAGGCCTGTTTTGCTTTATTTTGCACAAAAGGTTTGATATTCCGGATCTCTTTGAAGCATTCCAGTTCAGGAATGTGTCCAGAACGATATTCTTTGCTCCAATTACTGTTTTTACTATTTTTTCAAATTAATCAGATGCCTGCTGAATCAGATGTTACCTGCTCAGATGCGCGTTGTAGATAATTTTAGTAGTTTTAAGTACTTATCGAAGATTCATTTTCTCACTTTATATGTATAGGACATTATGAGATGTTGCTATTCGTCACTTAATGCTATATGATATTTTCTTTCTGTATTTGGGTATTTGATGCCCGCATGAAGGTTTCTAAATAAATTAAATAAAAAAATGAATTCACGGAATAAGAATTATTTTCACATAAGGGTTCTCAAATGACAGCCGAAGCGTACGAAATTTTGCACAAACTTTTTCTTTAAAATATCTAAGAACTGGAAATCTTAAAGCCTTAGAAAATATACCACGCCTAAGTGATTTATCGAACAAGGCTTATTAACAAGAGTATGAAACTGAATTTACAATTTTTCATTGATAAAGGGTAAACCCTTAGTACATTTACTTCTGTAACAACTTTTCCAAGTCATTCATAGTTCAATTACGATCTCAAATTTCTTAGCAAATAAGTTAACAATACTTAAACCACAATTGACTCCAACCTCGGTCAAATGAAAAATAGCTTGAAAAGTGAGAGAAGCCACCATATGTACTTGACAAAAGTTCCATCATCGATACTTCTAATTGACTCCTCTGCATCAAAAATCCATTTGCTTTGATCTCTCCTAATTAATAGATTTTTAGAAATCATATTTTATGCATCATTCCAAATCTCTGCCTCCATTTTTAGCGAAAACGATTGATTACATCGAAAAATAATGAACTGATGCACCTTCTGTGAAGCATGGAGAAGATACATGAACTGATTATTTTTCAATTTATTCAGTTGTTTTCAAAAAAAGTGGGGGAAAGATTTGGAATTTCGGAATGCTGTTGAATACTATTTTGAATTATATTGTTGTTATGAGTTATCGAATCTGTGAAATGAACAAATCAATGAATAAATAGTTTCTTGGAACCTTTAGGGAATTTCTCAACTCCGAACACCACAATTAACTTCTCATTTACCAATGGCAGAAATTCAAGTACGATTATAAATAGAATGTACATAAACGTGTTACCAATGTTGCACATTAGATAAACGTACGCTTTTATCAACCGTAAAGCATGCTACTTCGTTCAATGCCATCTTCTGAACAATCGCTTCCCATACTTCGAGCTTGAATTTTTTTCCTAATACCAATTCCATAGGATTTCCCATAATTCGACTATCGTCTACAACTGTTTTTCCTGGATCGCATTTTGTAGTTTTAAAATGAAACAAAACCTGAAATATATGTATATATAAATAACAATCCAATTCTTATCACATATGAAAATTATTCGATTTAATCACATACTTTAGTCCCAGGTACAAAAGACACGTATTCAGTCCCTGCGTGTATAATAGTCTTTTTTATATACTCTTTGCTGTCCATCATTTAGATGTTAATGCACGAAAAATGATAATTACAAGTCAAGCCTAAAAAAGATGAATGGTTCTATATATAAAAAGAGATTCTGTTCTCTCTAAAGTAAGGTTAACTTGAACAGTTATACGATACTGGAAAGCTAATTTAACGTAATGTATCGTTCATTTTGAATTAAGAAATCAAAGTGATACACGCACTTGCTATACATTCTTGCTTCGTTTGAAATATACTTATAAAACATTCCAAGTCAATATTTTGACACTGACTTCCATGTTGGATTGGTATATGTATCCTACTGTTTATTATTAGTTGAAAAAACATAAATAATTCCATAAAATTGTGTTGCAAAATTGTTCAATATTTGATTCATCATCGACTTGAACGGCGAGTATAAAATTTAAAGATGAACAAAATAATTGTTAAACTAACGTATCCACATAAGAATGTTGTTCATTTTGTTAATTTTCTTCATTGGTGACGTAACAACAAAACGTGCATGCAAGCAACAATGTGTATCGTGTACCCAATGAATAATAATCGATCTTGCGCATTAGAAAGAAAAAAAGTGACCTTAGTTCATTTGAAAAAAAAATTTGAAACATAACACACACGCTTGTATTTGGTTATACGTTGGTACATACACATGCACGTACATACATATGTACAGAAAATATTTCAGCATATAAAGACGATCATTTGACAGTATAATTTTTTGTACAGGACATGATAAGGGGTTTTTTAACTTTTAGATCAGTTTTCTTTCATGTGGCTAGCAAAGGAGAGATGATTAAAGTGCACTGAACAAACACGTTTCTACCACGTTCTTATCCTGAATTTTCTATCGCATTAATATTTTATCAGTATTATATTATCGGAATAATAAATCAATAAATAATGGTAGAAGAAACTCAGAAAATGAGTGTCACAGCAAGTGAGAATATTCCTGTCGAATCTGTGAACGGTTTGAAGAAAGGTAATTCAAAATTTCGTACTTTTGATAAATTTCAAAGGAAAAATTAATTAAATTTAATTTCTTTTATAGTTGTAGAGGAAATTCAAATTCCAGTACCATGGGGACACATCAGCGGTCAGTAATCAGTAATATATTAGTTTTTTTCTTTAAAAGAAACAATTTTGAAAAGATGTATTCGAATACACACCCAAATACCACTATTCACATGCAAATACCAATCTAAATTTATTATTTTTTTTTTCTACAAATAATCGAGGCGATAGAAAGTTTATTCGAATCAAAACTTTAGGCAAATGGTGGGGACCGAAGAATGTGCAGCCTATAGTGGCGATACACGGCTGGCAGGACAATGCTGGGAGTTTTGATGCCTTGACACCTTGGTTAATGACTTCCTCAGATATAGCTATTCTGAGCATAGATTTACCTGGTCATGGTTATTCTTCCCACGTACCCGTAGGACAATTCTACTATGTGTTTTGGGATGGGGTTATCTTACTACGTAGAATTATAAAAAATTTCAAATGGGACAAGGTTAGACGATAAGAAAATTAGATTTAATTATGCAAAAATTGAAGCTTTTACATATTGTAATTATTTGCATTATTCGTCGATTACACAGCTTTCTCTCATATTCGATTTTACATTCCTTTTACACGAGAAAAGTTGATATCTTTACTACTAATATATGGTATTCATTGGTCAAAATAATATGATTTACAAACAAAAATGAACGTCACGATGCAACTTTTATCCATAATAAGGTGATTGATATCGAAAAGGCTGACTGTTACAAAAGTAATTGAACTTTGAATATATATGACAAAGCAAGTACACGAATACAGTCAATTTAACGATTACTCTGTAATTATGCCAAGTAATTCCTTTTGTGAATAATCTATAGGCAAATGGTGGGGTCCCAGAGATATACGACCGATACTGGCGTTACACGGGCGTCAAGATAATGCAGGAAGCTTTGATGCTTTAATTCCCTTGCTACCTAATGGTATTTCAGTACTTTGTCTGGATCTTCCAGGACATGGTTTATCCTCGCATTATCCGAAGGGTCACTTCTATTATCTTCATTGGGATGGTTTAATGCTGCTTCGTAGAATTGTTAAATATTACAAATGGAATAAGGTTAGCGAACAAACTAGAATCATCACTCTGCGATGAGCTTTAAGTGTAACAGTCATCCTCGAATACTCTAAAACCTTACATTGCGCAATCATTGCTTCTTCTAACACGAATTTTAATCCTTATAGTCTTTTGTTTTTGAATAATTTGATAATTTTATGAATTGTAATTGTCTTTTATCTTAGGTGAAATTACTTGGACATTCTCTCGGGGGAGCGATATCGTTTTTATACGCCGCATCGTATCCCGATGAAGTTGAATTTTTGATCAGTTTAGATATAGCTAGTCCCAACGCGAGAGATATATTAAAAACTGTGTCCATCACAGCGGATCATATTGATAAATTTTTGAAATATGAACATCTCACCGATGATCAGATGCCGTGTTACGAGTATAAAGAAATGATCGATATAGTTGAGAATGCTTACAAAGGATCTATAACTCGAGAAGGTGCTGAAATACTGATGAAAAGGGGAATGCGACAGGCGTACACCTCTGGACATTATTACTTCTCACGCGATCCCAGATTGAAGGTAAATGAATTTATATCACAGTAGAATTTTTATCACAATTATTATATTATTATTATTTTTATTATCATTAGGTTTCCCTTCTCGGAATGCTGTCCATGGATCTGATAATGGCATACGCGGCTAAAATCAAATGCGCCTACCTCAACATACGTGCGTTGCCTGGAATGGAGTTCGATCAGCCTGAAAATTATCATAAAGTTGTCGAGGAAATCCAAAAACACTCCAAAAGATTTGAATATCACGAAGTTGAGGGAACGCATCACGTCCATTTAGTTTCCCCTGAAAAAATTGCACCTATAATAAATAAATTTATAAATACGCAATAAAGCGATGATATATCATCTATATCGCGTATTAGAAATATTAAATTACTTAATGTTATTTTCGCATCGGTTCCCTGTGGATCAGTCGAATCGAATGAAAATAATTCAAACTCAGTTGTTATAAATATTTATTTTAGTAAAATTAGTATTATTGTTTTATATGATGCTTTTTTAGATAGACCAGATATTGTCTAAGTTGCAATGAGCGAGTTTTAAACGTTTGTTGTACAGAAAACAAAAAAAAAAAGATCGGATCAAAAGTTGATTTTCGGTAATGGGGGTGATTGATGTGAAATTAAAAAGTTTCGTATGTAAAATAAATTATTTGAATGATAAAAATGAGTCGATTTATTTATTTCATTATGTTATAAGTATTCGTAAACGTGCGAAGATTGCAAAACTTTTTATTATTTTCAATGATAGAATCGTATCGTTTGGTGGAACATTCGAAGCTCTTCAAACGTTATAATGATAAAGTATTATTGTGTACCGTACATGGTAGTTCGATGTAACAAACTTATACCGGTTTATGCTTATGCAATCAAATAAGCGATAAACGGCCCTCGGAAACAATGCTACTAATACCAACACTGCCATTCGCTCCACTTTACCTGCGTCTGTTTCTCTTCTTTTTCCCTTTTCATTGTCATTTTTATTTTCTCGAAAATTTTCATGATCAGAAGGAATAATTTGAACTTATTTAATGTTTCTTCAAACAAATGTTTGTACAATGAACTGTATCATCTCTTCGACTGGGACCATCGTACTACGCTTAAATGAGTAAAAGATAGAAGAGGTTTTATTGATACAGTTGTTTCCAAAAACTTTACAATGGTCAAAAAACCAAGAAGGAAATCGAATTATTTGTACAGCCGGTATATGGCTGTATGCCACGTAGAAAATATTATATGTAACAAGTTTTTGCTTCTTCACACTGTGAATTGGAAGACTTTTTCAGTCTTGCTTGAAATTCAAAACGGTGAAGATATCTTTGAGCTACGAGAATTTCCAGATATCAGTTGATATTTCTTGTTCTCTATTTCATACCGATTCAGTCTTGGAATCAGGTGAGGATACCACAATTCATTTTCAATATTATTTTTTTATGTCTATTTGAATTTTTTATTGAAAAAAAAAGAATAAATATATATATACATACTATGCGACGATTTAAATATCGATACAGGGGAATTTAGTATTCAGGGGGATATTGTACATGGAATAGGCAGTACTTTGAAGTTTCGCGTTCGCAAATTGAACGTTAAATAAAATTTTTACGAGTTTTACCCAACTGTTATTGGTTTTTCTACATTATCGTGAAGTATAGACAGACAAATGCGGCAACTTCTGAAAATGTAGCCTGTCCTCTATCGAGTCGACACGTCGTCGTTGTCGTACCCACCGATAATTATTATCGATGATAAAATGCAGTTACACATTGAAAATGAATATGAACTTGTCATTCGAACAGGTGGGCACCACTCGAACTCGTCTTCCGAACTTGTTGCATCCTCATCAACTTCATCATCTTCTTGTGAGATATCTTCGGACTTAGAATTTTCAAGCACTCCTCTGCATCCCAAAATTGAATACGGTGAGTATAAATTGGATATATCTTTTGTTTTTCTGTTATAATATATAAATAATTTTTACGTTTTTTCATCATTTGTTATTCCTTATCTTGAACACGTGTGAATATATTATCCAACTGAGAATTTGCTTAAAATATTCTTCTTGTACTCTTTTTCAACTCAATCAAACAAAGAATTATGATTTTAAATTTCAAATCATTCAAATTTTGCGTTCTACTTTTTAATATCTTTTTTCCTCAACTTTATAATTATTTATATTGATAAGAAGAGTAGAGAAACTTTATAGTACGTACTTAAGAATTCATATTTTTACTGTTTTTTTTGTAAGAAACAAATTAAATGTCATCAATTTTGTTTTATGGAATGGATATCTGATAGAAGTTTTGGAAACGAAACCTCAATGGATTTATTAGTTTGATTCATCGATCCTAACGATCAACAAACTTTATATTTAAAAGTTTGTTCGTTTGGCTCGAGTTATTAAACTAACTACGATCTTCCGTCGACCCTGGCGAATATTCGAAGAAAATATTTCATCATCTTTTCATCAAAAAATTCCGATAAGTTGCGATATGCAGGCGAAGTTCTTCATTCGTCGGAGTAAAAGATGCAAAAGTTCTTAAACGAGCCTTGGATGTCTCCAAATCCTACGATAAAATTTCAACAGGTATATAATTGTAAAAGATAAAACTTGTACAGTTCGAAACATCTTTTTTCTTTACCATATGATTATCAAACTCAGATCAAACACTGATTTGAATATATAATTTGAGATTCATTATACATTCGAATATGTGTTCAAATAATTTGAAAGAACAAACCTTAAGCAGCTGCTGATTCCGGAATTGTGAATTTTCGTAGTTCAATGGAAATTTTGTCAATAATACATTATCACGTGTGTTTGAAACACTCTTATTTTTCATTTCTTGGCATAACTTCTTGCTGTACGATATTCAGACATTGATTAGATATCAAATTATGTTATGTAAAAAAAGAAAAAAAAATTAAAATATACACGTGTTATGAAGAATATCAAATACCATTCTCGGATTCTTTCTTCCAATTCCCTTTCCTTTTGAGCGTAATTGACAAAGATATCATGTATATCGGTATTACGAAATTGCCTTTGCTGGGTCATCATGGATAATGGGTGATTTGAATTGTTGTTACCTTCATCATTCTTAAACAACAAAATTTTCATACGGGAAAAGCAATTATTCCAGTTTCCAGAGTTTATGATACCGTTTTTACTTGATTCAATCACAACATTGTAACGTTGGTAACGAGGTTCGATCGATATTCACTTAGAGTATAAAAGTTCTAAAAAGACTAGTATAGTATTTAAAATATATATTGATTATAAAAAATCAAAATTCTCAATAAACTTAATATTCATTTTTATCTATCTATACATAACTCGAATAAATTATATGTAACAACTGTATAAGTATTTTTCAATACTCTAGAAAAATGGATTGACGAAATTAATTCTCCTTTCTCCTTTTTACATTTTTATTAACAATAACTTGTAATTTTTTTTTTCATTCTTCTATACATTGCGATTTCGGCTGAAAATGAAAAGAAGAATATATGAATACGTGCTGATAATGATTTTATCATCACTTTTGTGGGAGGTCATTTTCATACTAACCAGTACATAAATATGACTTGGCAACGAATGTTTTAAAATTTCTGTAAGTTGATCCTTATCTAATTTATACTCCTCATCTGTAAGATATGTTAATATATGTATATCAAGTCAAGAGTAAAATATTTAATCAAAACTGAACGCTTCATTAGAACCGTTGTAATTACCGGGAGGTACAGTCAGAGATAATGTTGGTAGAGCCACGAAACCTGCGACAAGTGGTCGTAAAATCCATTCGATTTTTCTTTCATTTTTTGGAAGTATATAAGTATTTATCTAAAAAAAAAAAATATGATTTCCTTGTCAATCTCTGTGAAATTAAATTATGAAAAATAATAAAGAAAATTACCTGTTTTTGACCAGCAAACATAAATGCATCGCTAGCTTCCATAGTTAGATGCAAAGTGATCATATAATCGGAATGATTACGTATATAATAAGATATACAAAACGGGGTGCGAACCCAACCATGAGCTGGAAGCTTAGCTTCCAAAGCTATTGGGGCATTTTCAACCGATATTGCAGGCAAAGTCACACTGCTGCTAGTTTCTACGGAATTCTCATCATTTGCACTGAGCAAAAAAATACAACGGAATATTAGATATAAATATAATTGTCATTTACATTCAAATAAATATAATATATTTACCGTTTCCATTTAATAGTATATATACCAGTACTAACAGCGTGTTCACTTTTGGCTTTAGGTACAAGACAATATGTATCCGAACCAGTTTCTCCTTCCTTTAGAATAGATTCTTTCAAAATACAATTTTGTTCCTCATTTTCCATATGCACGGAATCCGCCTGTAAATTAAAAATTCTAATCATTCTGAATCTCTTTTTTCGAATAAAATACGATATGAATAAACTTACCAACTCTACGGAAGTGTCAATAATTTTTATAGGCCACGGAGAGGTGCAAAATATACTAGGTATCATTATAAAAGGTTGATTAATGAACGTTGAAAAAGATGATGAAGTTACAGGTTCGAAAAGAGTTGTGTAAAATTGTGTAGCAACGTCAAATGGTTTTACCACTGGTACAGCGTACGTTAATTCTTGTATCCCTCTAATTTGTTCAGATTTAGAGTATTCCACCTACAAATCAAAAAATACAATTTTAAAATAAAATGAAGATATTTTTCATCAACTGTTATAATATACCTTTATAATAATATTTCTATCTCCCACTTTATGCGCTCTCATATATACAGTGTGTTCACGGGAACAACCTTTGGATAGTTCATCGATTTGCACCGATATTGATGTTTGTTTGTTAACCATCGACAAGCTCAATTCCGCTACAAAACAAAAAACAATGTATCGAAAAACTAAAATTTGAGTTTTAAATACTCACTCGAATGTTCATTGTTGTTATCAGGTACGAAAGTGATGCTCAATAAAATAGAAGTGATATCCTCGGTAGTGGATATACTGATGTTAATTGGAAGCCACTCTCCCAGAAGCGCAGGAGATGGAGAGTCCATGTTTATGGATAAACTAGACTCTTCTTGTTTGATTTCAGCGGTGATCAGTGGTCTTATTCTTTCAAATTCATTATTCCTGTTGAAAATTATAATATTTATTGATTTTCACATACTGATTTATATTTTTAAACTCACCGAAGTTGTTGAATTTCGGGATACAAACGATCTAAAACGCTAGTTTCTTTGTCCATGGAGGAGAATCGTAAAATAATGCAACAGGATGATTCGTTTCCTAAATATAAAGATACCGTGCTAATACGTATTTCACTTCCATCACTTTGTTGAGGTGCTGGAAACTGACAAGAAAACTTTCTGGTTTCATTTCCTTGGAACACAATTTGAGATTCGGATACTACGTGTTCCGAGTTACCGATCAAACTTTTCACCATGATTGATATTTTAGAAAATTCAACACTCTCGAAATATAAATTCCTAAGAAAAAAAAAATCAGAAACATGATTTTTTTGAGAAATCACAAGAGATTGATATTCAAAAGTAACGTTAAAATTACCTGACAAATAATTCAACGGTAACAATGGAATTCACAATATATTTCATCTGAGTAAAACGTGTTTTCACTTCCATAAATGAGCTCATATTGTTGTCATCGATTGTGAATATTATTGGTTCAGAACGGTTGAGTTCGGTCATCCATTTTTCCATTGCGATGAGTTTCACATCGTCTGGCAATTCTGATTCCGGATTCGGCGATTTTCTCTATAAATTGAGTAAATTTCAAATGAGAAAAAAAAATGCATATATTATAATTCGTTAACCTGGGTTCACTTGCCTGGAGTATATTTTTGATATTAGAATATATCGCAAATTGTTGATCTTTGGAGAATTCCGTTGATGAACTCAAAGCTTCCAGAGCTAGGGCTAGATAATCTTGAATGCTCGTAGATAAATATGCAGCACGTAAAGCGTTTTTTAAAATATCGCTAAGTAACAGGGGCCAGCGTTCTCCGTGATATTCCCATAACATGTGCATTAATAATCTAAGGGAATAATCGATAAATTGATCAATTCAAGTTTTTCAATTATTCCTATAGTATAAAAATTCAAAACCATACGTTAAAACTTTTCCATAATCTTTGGATTTGTAATACTCCTCAGCCATTTCCACAACTGAAATATAAAATATGTTTAGACTAGAAATTTTGAGGTTTGTACGTGAATGTTTGAAAGAAAATTAAAGGATTAATGTTATGTTTTTTTTCATGAAGAAAAATCAGAATAAAAGATATTACCGTACCTAAAGATCTGCGCATTCTTGGACATCGATAAATTTTGAATTGCGACATCGCGTTTCCTAGCAAAGCAATGATGAGCATCTAAAAAACATCATGGATGAAAAATGATGAGTAAATATTTCTATTTTACTAGAATTGTGCGAACCGTTGGAATTTGGAACCTTATCTTTCCGGGATAACATGATCATTGAGGTAATACTAGCGTAATCTTTCGTGTAAAATTTCTCCAAAATACTTCAATATGTTCAAAATATCACTAATACAATTTAAGATCAGTTCGATTTTTCCAAGTTCACACACCTCTAAACGTTGTTATAAATGTAAATTATATGTTCTTACGGAATGATTGACTGTTGTTTTTTCTCGATATTGCAATGCTTGTATGGCGATTAATTCTCTAGTTGCATCTGCTGGTTCTGCATTGATCTTCCCAAGTCGCCATGGTCGTTGACCATAAAATTCAAGTTTTTCTTCACCGGCTAATGGATCTGGATCAGGATAAATATTTACATTCTAGAATCAAAAAATTTACTATTAATCACCAATGCAATCACTTACATCGATTGACAAGCTGAATCTTCAAGCAACCGCAAAATGGAATTCAATAAATAATTCATTAATTGACATTAAAACATAACTGAACTTGAATCGTAGGACATGAGACAATCAAATTATGCTGGCATTTTACCGATTTACATGATTTATTGGAATTTGCACTATGAATTTTCGTGCGGCGTAAAAATGTCTCAAATTACCAATCATTCGATTGATTAATCATTCAATTACTTTGTGAAATATTAAAATGAAAAGTATATTTTTTCATCACACACCTCGCAAAGTTCTTTACACGCAGCCTGTCTTAGACCTGCGTGATGGGCTGCTATTTGAAAGTAATATCCAGGATGTTGAGTTTGAACAGCAGGTAATCCTTGTCTAATAGCATCATCAAATAATTCGGCGAATATAGAATACTGTGAAGCCATCCATGCATGATCCTCGAACATAAGTTCGTTTGGACCAGTTTTGTGTTTAAACCTTACAAATAATAGTTTACATATAATGATGATTATTCATTGAAAAAATACTGTTATGAATTTTAATTTCACAGTAACACCATAAAAATACCTCACCTTTCGATGTGTGATCTAAATTGTGCTATAGCGTCCTTTGGAAGACTCAAATTGAACATTATTTTACATAATTTATAATTAATAAAACTGGCAACAGTTTTTATTTCTAATACGTTTGTATTAACCACTCGAATATCCATGAGATGATTATACGCTTGTAGGTAATGTCTATAAAGCATTCAAAGATTAAACGTTTATATTTTATAAACTTAATATGCAAAATAAACATATGTCATTCAAATTACTTTTGTGGTAAATTTTGATCTTGTTTCAACTCGTTTAAAAATCCCATTTTGAACTGGTGACGCACAAATAGATACTGATGAGTTGATTTATTCAATTGATCACGATGATTTTTTATAATACGATACTCGTGGTGATAGAAACCTTGTGCCAGATCATAAAAGGCGTTTTCCAATCTGCAAAATATATGATGTAATTATAGTTCGAAATAATTTTTTAGAATGTTGGAATGATTAACATAGTTTGATAAAGTGGAATTTTATCATCGACGATAAGTATTATCAAGGGAGGAGTCTGAATTAGAAGGCCTACAAAAAAGCGTTGTTTTAGGTACGAAACAAATAATTGGATAAAACGAACTTTTCTTTCCAACGTGATCGGGTGTATAAGAGTTATGTCCACATTTGTAGAGCGCCTCGCAAGTCAAGTATCCCATTGGTGTGCAAGATAGAGGTGGTATTTCTGATCCAAAACAGAAAAATTGACGAAGATTTTAATTTTCGTGGATTAATTTTCTACGTGAACTAGACTAACTGAAACCTAAAGGAATCATGAGATTCAACATTCACTCGAGGTTTGAAAAACCAACATGCTTTTTTGAGAAAAAAAATTACTCATAAAAATTGTTCAAAAAATAATTTTTTAAATTTCAATTTTCAAGATAATAAGGTTCGTTTGATTCATTTCAATTGGACTTCTAGTTCTTTTGCAATCTTGTACACCAGTTTATAATCATTGTAAAAATACAACCTGCGGAAAACGCGCTTTATCTCATTATTTCAAGTTAGAAAACATTTTTCTGTAAACTTTGCCTGATTCAATTATTGTTTTCGTACCTAAACGAAAACCGCTTTTTATTATTCAACTTTTTACGTTTTTCCTCCCAACGATAATTTGTACCTTCAAAAGTTCAGCCCCCAAACATGAATGCATGATTTGATCTTTGAGCTAGATTCAATTTGAAGAATCCTGTTTCAAAATACCTGGATATATATCCCAAAAGATGATTTCCATGTGGTAAATGGTATAATAATTTTGGTTGTAATTCACAAGCGACGCAAAACGCTGTTGCTCTTTCCGTAGTAACAATGTCTTCAGAGCCTACAGATGGCTGAGTATTTTTTTGTATAAGTACCACCACTATTTTAGTACTCCTACCCTCTAAGGCAGCCCTGTATAAATGATAATAAATAAATTTGATTTCACTGCTAGCTGATGAAGCATTAAGCAAGTGTAACATACCTTAATGAATGTACCCTTGAAGCGCATTCAATTTTTTTTTCATTCCACAAAGAATCATTCCAATCCAACTCGTAAAATACAGCAACCACAGATGGAATGTCATTTAAATATTTATTCATCCAATTACGTTTCAATATCCCTTTAGGTACGTACCATTCATAAGAATTACGCTGTAAAATACAAAGTGTGTTAATGAAGTAAGTGGAAGATCTTTTCATGGGAGATCAAACCTTTGGTTTGACAGTAGGAAATTCATGAGTGGGCGATAGTAATTTGAATTGAACGTTAGTAACATCTGGCCTACGATTGTTACTAAATCCATCCCAGATAGACCGATGCGTGGGATTTGTTATATCTAATCCAGAAAGTCCAACGAGTGCTAAAGGTTTGGCTTTCAACTCACTTGGTAATTCAAACATGATTAAATTTTTACTGAAATAAGAAATAATTCATTATAAATATGAATTAGATGAAATAAGGAGGAAACATACAAGTTTGGTATGAGATAAAGTTGGTGAATCATTCAATATTATAATAAAATTACCTGCGTTTCTTGAAAATGAACTACATTGGTTTATACGATATTGTAGATGAAATACCGATATTAATATAAGAACGGTCTACTACATTTCAAAGAGTACTGTCATTATTTTACTTGACATTTCTAGGTTATGATTATGATCATAAATGGGCCTAGACCTTTGAATTGCTTTGAATTGCCATTGAATTGTCTCACAAGATATTTATGGTAGTGTTCCACAATTTAACTTCAATTACAATTTTCAAGGTGCCTATACAAAATAGGTTTGTTCATTGTTTACTGAAGTGTGCCTATTATTTCTCAGGCAGTACAAGAGTTCCAAAAGAGTTCTATATGAATGTATTGTGTTCATTATGAACTCTGTTAGAACTCTTGCGCTATTTTGGTTTGTCGAAGCCGAAAGAGATATCATTCTTGAGGTACTGAAACAATACATTCGGTATTCTCAAAGAACCTAACCATTCAATTCCTCTGGAGCTCTTTATGAATTCATTAGTTCGTAAAGAGTCCTTAGGGAATTCTATTTTTGTTCTGGAAAAAAAAGAATTGTTCGTAATTCCAATCATTTTAATCCATGTGAGACCAGCTCCTCAACAAGAATGAATTTTGGAACGCACGTCTGTACTTGTAATCGCGCCTTAATTCTGTCTCTAGGTCATTTGCAGTCATTTGAGTATTCGTTCAAGCAACAGACGCTGTGTTTATGGTTTTCAAAGATTCTTGGTCGCCGTATTCGCGCTAATTTTATATCATCTTCAATCACAAATGTGGTCAACTTCGCGGAACAATGCGCTATATTAATTTAATCTTGTTCACGTTATGCTCCGATGTTCGATATTTATGTACATCCATTTTCCGATGAATATTGTACATTTAGGCATTTCAAGACAGCCGTGTTTCGAAGCAGTTTGAAGGCTTTCATAATTATCCAGCACTATCAACGTCTTGTATAATCGAGGTATTACGCTGTTTTATGAAAGAAATTCCTCAGTTGTTCGTTTCCAAAAATACATGGTTTCAGTCAATAATTTTCTGTATTATTTTATTTCTTACTCTTGTTAATTGCTTTCAATTTTTTGTGTTGCGTTGAATATGTATGTATATATGTACACACGTATGTACAGTTGATATGAATATGCAGTGTACGTGTACGCATACAGTTTTTTGATATTCAACGTATTTTTAAGTGAATGTCGAAATATCATTAGGAACGTTTCTCCATCGATAATTGCAATATCTTATTGAATGGAATACACTTGTCAAATGTATCATGTCCATTTATGTTCTACGGACAAATCGCGAAATATTTAATTTCCTTGTTCAAGTTGTCTTTCGTGTGAGATCATGTCAAGTGAGGTTGAAAAATGTTTTGTAGAATCATGTAATATATAAATTGTGCCTAATTCCAAAAGAATTTTCAATTTTATACAGACCATTGTCATATCTTGATGAATCTACGATGTTTTGGAATGTGCATTCTACAGATTTATAACACGAAGACTGTAAATCATGCACTTTACAATAATATTGCACTGGGATATGATATAATTCCCTAGCGCTGTAGGAAGGTATCAATAATTTCTTGTAAACTAAATTCTGCTGTAATATAATACCTCTTCCTGTTGCATATATATCGATGCAAGAATTTGGTTTCGCTAGTCGGACTGTCACTTTTTTCACACATATCGTTCATCAACATTGGCGTATATATCCCAATATGTTATAATATGGTTCAATATGTGATTCCAAAACATCTTAAATGAAATTGGATACTTCTCGGAGGTTATACTAAATTTATATATTTCATGGTTCGAACACACGTTAAATCATGTCATTGATGACATAGGCTCTAAGTAAAACTTCCATGTTATCATAGAAAAATGATTAAAATATATTATTTATTTATGCAAGTCAAAATTTTATTATTATTATTATATATGATTAATAATCAATAAAGATTGTTTGTATACAACTTTTATAATTTCAATATCCCCATCCATTCTTATCATATTCAAATTTCCATAGAATATGGTTCGAAAGAAATTTTTATTCTACGATAATCTGTATTTCATGTTGAAGCTCCTACAATGTCGCAGCAGAAGGCAAAGATAAATGGCTTCGACAGAATTTGTTGTTTTTGTGGATTATCGGAAGACAATGAGTTGGAATATGGAAAATTTTATGAACACAAAGGCATCGTCACCCATTATTACTGTTTGGTGAGTTGATATTCCAATTCTGTATAAAACTACATGTACAAAAGAAAATTTGAATGCACAAAATACTCTTTCTCCATAGCTCTTGTCTTCTAATATGGAGCAGAAAGGAAACGACGACGAAGGAATTTTGGGATTCTTGGCAACGGATATACAGAAAGAGCTTCGCAGGGGAAAGAGATTGGTTGGTTCACAATATATTCGATAACAACGTGATTTTAAATATGATTGATATCATATTCATTATATTTAATATTTATTTCCAAAATTTCAAACCAACGGTAAAAGATTTCTCATGCATATTCGATAAGTATAACATTTTATGATATTCCCCAGCCTTGTTCGTACTGTAAAAAAGTTGGTGCTACCTTAGGATGTTGTAATGTGAGGTGTAAAAAAATCTTTCATTTTCCTTGCGGGTTGAGGGCTGGATCCCTTCATCAATTTTTTGGTGAATTTAGGTGAATATGAACATTTAAACTCAAGCTTGATTATCAAATTATGGAAATTATGTGATTAAAATTCAATTGTACATTGATTATCCATGATTTTCCAGATCATACTGTGTCAATCACCGACCCAAACAAAAAATAGATGAAAATGTTAAAAAAGAAGTTTTGAAAGCTGGAGGAGCCATTTGTTACATATGTTACGACAGTGTCAGTCCCAATGATTGTATTAGCACCTTATGGGCTCCTTGTTGCAAAAAGAATGCTTGGTTTCATCGAAAATGTGTTCAAGTAAGTTTTAATTTAAAATTGAAGAGCACTACCGCTTCATATTTATTTTCCTTCTAATTATTCTTCATTATATTTATTTTACAAATGATGCCACATTTTTGAACTTGAGAAAAATCAGGAAAATTTTGATCAATATTCCTGTGAATACCGCGTTTATAATGTTTAAATTATTTTAGCGTATTTCGCAATCATTGCACCGAATGAAATATCAATATCTTATTTTAGCAACTTGCCATGAGCGCAGGTTACTTTTTTAGATGTCCGTTGTGTAATAACAAAAAAGAATTCCAAAAAGCGATGTTGGAGTATGGAATTTTCATTCCCAGTCAGTAAGTACTTGGACATTAGTAAGGGCTATCAAACATAAGTGGTGTATAAATGTAGTTCCTTAATTTGAATATCACTGATAATGACGTTTTTCAACAGAGATGCTTCTTGGGAATTAGTACCAAACGCATTTCAAGAGCTTTTATATAGGCACGATAGATGCGATGCCGAAGTATGTCTTTGTCCTAAAGGTAGATCGCACACAAGTAATAATGCGTGAGTAAATTCATTTCCAATAAATATTTATAAATCAATGAACATATATAATATAATTCGATTAATATTTACAGTAAATGGGAATTAACGCTTTGCCGAACTTGTGGTTCTCAAGGAATTCATATGGCTTGTGGTAAATTAAAATGGGCCAATCCTATTTGGGAGTGTACGGAATGTCTTTCTATATTAGGTAACCAAAATACATGATTTATTGTAGGGGTGTGCGAACCTTGAATTTTTCAGTCGAACCGAACTTCAGATATATTTTTCAAGTCGAACCGAACTCGCACCGAGTTTCAAACAGTCGAACCGAACTCCAAATATTTTTTTCAAATCGAACCGAACTTTGAAAAGTCGAATCGAACTCGAACCGAACTGCAAATATACTTCTCAAGTCGACCGAACCCGAACCAAACTTTGTAATTCCGAACCTACCTTCATCTTTCAAAAAGTCTAATCGAAAAACCAAAACTAAATTAAGAATGCATTTATGAAAGCAGAATCTGCAGTATTGTCAACAAGGCTATCAGAAATATTTTATTCCAATATTTATTAAGCTTCGCCAAGAATTGAACCTTGATTTAGTATAAGTTTCGAATCAAGTCAAACTTTTTCAATTATTCAAGTTTGAGACTTGAAACTACACTGGAAAAAATGAAAAATTCAATCAACTTGCGTCTATCAAGTGCCCAATATCACGTTAATTCAACTTGGAAACAAGTTGTTTCTACATGTTTACAAGTAAAAACAACACGGGGACGCCTGTATCAGGGGTATGCAACTTTGTAGGATGACCGCAAACCGTATTTTGATTACGAGCATATTTATTCACACGATGGCGTGTCGAGCAGGGGCAGGGTTGTGCAAGTAATTTACTTCCCAGGGCATATTCTAAGGAAATTTAAGAACCAACCGAAACGTTGGACACTCGACTTCTATAAAAAAAAAGGAAAACATTTATGTGACATGTATTTCTTGAATTATTTGATACTTCCTCAATTTTACTTTTGGCATAGTCTTATTTTTTCAGAATTAATATCACTACTGAACTCAATATACCCCTTGATATGAGGCAGAGGGCTCATTCGGTAACAGGGCAATATTGGATACTCGATTTAAAAAAAAAAAGGAAAACATTTCACTAAAAATTGAATAATTTTTCAAGAACTGATCGTTTTCTTTTAGGAATAACTTTTTGGTAAGAACTGACCCTTCTAATGCCCTGTTATTTCCTGTAATCTACACAGTATTTTTTATGTAAATTAGAGGTAAAATACTGTAATTTATCTTGTAAATCATCTAATTTACTGTAATCTACGTATTCTACATGTGTATATTACATTGTAAATGACTGTCAACAACCTTTGTTGACACGTCAATTATCAACCCTGATCAAGGGCTAAAACCAGTGATGCCCGCATTCGGCCAGTCAACGAGTTTGACCCCCTCCATCACGCTCTCTACAATCATATTTCTCTTGTCGGAGGTTGTGTGTGTGTGAGATTTCTATACAGACAGATGTGATGGAGAGGGTAAATCGAGTCGTCGACCAAATGCTGGCATCACTGACTAAAACAGTGGACAATGGCGGTCTGGTACAGCAACATAACCTATTACTCTAATTAGTTTGGATTTTAAAAAATCAACAGTATTTCAACAATGAAGCATCAGAAACAACTGTAAAACTGTATCAGACCATCTGATGATTCGTTTTTAGAATTGTTCAATGCTTTGTTGTTGGAATATTGTTGATATTTCAAAATTCAAACTGATGATCAAGTTCAATCAATTTATTGAGATTAATGGAACAGCATCCAAGCTTTTCAAACTGACCAGAATACTAGAATAATATTGAGGTTATCCCGATAGATCAGACCACCATATTGATTTTTAGTTCGTATGGATGTTTATCTAGGAGATGGCGCGCAAATAAGATTTGATTTTGCTCATTGGAGCAGTGTTGTGATATTCATCGATTTGGGAGATCGCAGCTTGGTTACGTGAATACGTTTCGCACTAACACATGTGAGCGTTCTTATGGGTGAACTGCTCACCGACAAGAGCACATACATGCATTGGGGCAAAATGTAGTCACGTGACCAAGCTGCGATTTCCCAACTCGACTCATATCACAACACTGCATTGGAGTTGCAGCCCCCTGGCCTGTATGTGTTTCCTCCGTTACTTGAACTTGGCATCGATATTCGATCAATTTGTTTCCAAGTCGATTTAACATAGGCTTTTTTTCGGGTTTCGAATCTAAAGTTCAAATTAAACTGTAGGTTCGATCGTTTTACGTGCTCTGAGTTGTTCTAACTTGTACCAAATCAATCGTTTCGTTGCCTCAACTGGAAGTAGCGAATCCAAAATACTTGGAGCGAGTTGGGGTAACTTGGGACATCGGTAAACGAACTTAGCTTGTGATGAAATAAAACTCAATAGCTAAGTTCGTTCATTGGCGCCCCAAGTTACTCCAACTTGCTCCAAGTATTTCGGATTTGCTATTTCCAGTTACAGAAATGAATTTCTTGATTTGATACAAGTTGGAACAACTCAAGAGACGTAGAACGAACGAACGAATTTGATGAATGTAGTTCGAAGCTCAAACCGAACCGAACTTTTTCTATCCCAAGAGAAAATCCATGCATTTTCAACATGTGAATCAAATGATTTCAAAGCGCAAATTCCATCATTCTTATATAGTATGAAAATAGAGCGTGAGTAGCTCGACTTTCATAACATATGTGTAGTTGATATCATTCATAAATTAAAATCATTGCGTTTATGCTTCAAAAGCATCGATTTCGAATTCAAATTGCATGAACAGCGCTCACGATCTTGTATTACACGCACGATACTTTCCAATCCAACGGAGCTCCAGACACATGCTTTTTGGGTATGGGAGAGTCGAGATTGGATGTGATGCTAGCGCTCATGTAGATGATCGGAGAAATCGGTGTTTACTTTTACCATATTTTAATTCCCTATTTGTGCAGCCCATATAGGTGTCGCGTCAAAGTTTCGACGCTCGACTCGTACATACGCTAAAAGCATGTGTCTCGAGCGATTGAGCGATGGACCGCGCGGTGCTTCTTTCGTATAAAACTATTACTCGTGAGGTATGTATTACAAGCGTTCGAAGCATGGGCTATGCAGACGCCCATACTAATACACTATGATTGGTTGCTTTACTCGAAAAGCATTGAATTCATACACTGAAAACTCGATAATGCTTTCGCTTTTAAATTATGAATCCATCCCATGAACAGAACGCATGCTTTGTCTTTCGGTGTACTATCGAAGTTTGAAATTTCAACCGAAACGAACAGTAGGAGTACGGTTCGGTTCAGTTCAATTCAAGATACGAACGGTTCGTACACCCCTAATTTATTCACTTGTATAAATTATAAATTAATTGCATCTTATAAATAAATTTTCTATCCACAGGTAAATCAAACACACCGTCGAATACGAGTTCCAACAGTACTCCAAGGTATTTTGTTATTTTTATACAGTAAAGAGTGCAATGTTGTTCCATCAAATTACCATTTATGATTTTTATCAGGAACACACCTAGTTCTGAACAAAAGCAATCCGAGTCGGATTCCGATGACGATAGTGAATCGGATACAGATATTTCTGTTGGTCAAAATTCACCACTGCCATTGAAGGAATCGGGTGGAAGTATTCCTCCGGATAGTGAAAATTTATTATCTTTGACTACAAACGTGAAAATAAGACCTGGTCCACGATCGTTCAAGTTACAGCAAGTAAAAGCCATTCAAGCTTCTGAAAGGTATACAATTACATATTTCTTTGTTCAAACTGTCATTGAATTTTAATTTTGATTCAAAAACAATTTATTATTCAATATTTTGTTGTTAGTATATCCAATCTTCATTCATCTTAGATCATTGATTATAAAGGATTTTTTTCATGTTTCGAAAACAGTACCAGTAATTCGTCATCACCAACAAAAGAAGCAAAAATCGAATCCAAAATAATCAAGTCTTCTGGCGACCCTAGCGGGAGTAGTAGTACTAGTAGTAGTAATAATAATAACGGTAATGATAATGCCATCTGTGATAAGGTTCCATCTTCTGAGCTCAAAAAATCGACTGTTGCGAATTCTCCGACTAAAACAACACCTGCAAAAGATGTTGACGTTATAATGATCGAAAGCGACGATGACGACATAGAGGTGAGGAATAAATTGAATGTATTCCCCAACTATCTTTTTTATGCTTTTAGATTTTTCAAATCAAAATTCCAGAAAGTAGAAGAAGAACTAGGCTAATGATGAATTATAAATCCTTTAATCGTTTTTTGAGTTTATTATACCTTCTTATGCTTTCCAGATAATTAGTCACAAAGTATCGATTACATTACCAACCAACTTGATTCCCGAGATTCAACAGGGTGTCAAAGATTTGATAGGAAAGCAAAACATACCGCACAATCCCAATTCACTTTTAGAAGATATTTTAAAAAGTACCTGCACCAATCGACAAAATGCTATAAAAGCTGCGCAATTCAACATTAGTAACATTCAAACAGTGGATAAAAAATCTTCTTCTACCAAAGATGAAACTTTGAACATCGTAGAATCCCAAATTTCAATAAATCAACCCTCGAAAAACTTGGAACAGCCTTCCAGCGGTACAGGGGCGACGCCCGTTCAACAAGTTCCTCCCAATGTCTCCGTGGGCAACTCTAGTGATTTGGATCAAACCTGTTATATACGTATGCCTCCCAAAGCTACAAATTTTGGCATAGTTTATCCTACTCCTTTGGGTCCTACTACATTAAACCATTCTTATCCTCCTACAGCTATTCCCCCGGCTGAGCAATCCTTCCTAAATTCCAATGATATTTCCACCTTGGAGAAGAGCGATTCACAATTCAACAGCTTGAATTTCATCACTCCTGATATCGAAGCGGAAATTTCACCCACGGAAGATCCTATCATGAATATAAAAATCACTAACGTCACCTCTTTACCGCTCGAAGCATTCACTCTCGAACCCGATTCAGAAAATACTCCAGCGACACAAAATCCAACTTCGAGCTATAATTTATTACGACCCAACGAATCTGGTGTTGAATCTAATTTAAAAAGAAAACCGGATACTTACATAGTCGAAAGAAATATGTTCGACAATACCTGGTCGTCGGATAGCAGATACAAAAGAGTGCGTGGTAACGATACCGTTCCTACTCAGTCAAACGTTGCAGCGATACCTTCGACGTTACAACAAACCAGTCTTCCGACAGCTATCGAGCAGAATAAATCGACGGTTGCAGTTACGGAGACTGCAACTAAAGTTTCAACGAATAACGATATCGTGGTTCAATATCAGTATTTAAAATGCACACCGGAAGAAATGCAAAATTATAGTAGCACCACTACCATTAATCCGCAATCTAATAATGGACCATCGAATGTAATTCCTCCGCCAAATCCAGGGACCGTGTATGTTCGTATTCCTATGAACCATTCTACGAATATTACAAGTGATCAACTATCTACGCCGCATCAATCGAATATTCTTCGAAATAATCATCCGAACGTGAATTACGGAAGTACAAATTCAACGACGTTTGTAGGAAATGCTGTGACTATTAACAAAGATTCCGAACTTCGTAGAACCTTGACCTCCACTTCCAATACCATACTGAGCTCATCGTCCATAAGACCAGGCGTAAGTATTCACTTTCTTTTGTTCGCCTTTCCGTCAATGTATTCGGTAAAAACAGTCAAGTTTTGCAGTGAGCTACGAATGATCTCTCGTCGTATCTACTCACTGAGAATTTGAGCAATCAGACTTGGTTTCGGTTAATGTACATTTCTTTGAAAGTCTCTTATATCTTTTGAGATTCCAGTTGATTGAATTTACGTACATTTCCAAGCATTTGAGGAGTCAAGAATTTCGAGGAATCGGATTAAATTTGGACCACTGTACGATACGTTTTCAGATTTTTTGTGAACTTTGGATATGAAGATATTTATGAATGCAGAGGGTTTGAGAAATCACTTGATCCATATATCATCCAAGATCAAGGCTAACTGCTAAAATTCCAAACGAAAATGCGATAAAGATTTGCATATAGGATTTGACTTGAGCGATCACTCGCAGATCACTTCAATCCCTTTCTATTTTTACTGGGGCGTTCCAAAATAGAATACAGAAACTGTAAAATGTTTTTTGCCGTACGGTTATTCTATTGAATAGAATGTGAGTCATTGAATTTTTTCATAGAAGAATTATTATCCTTGAATATATTCATGGATGGACTTTACAGTCAGTTGATGATGAAGGGCTGTGAATTTTCAAAAATAAATTTATATCGATATATAAAATGTCGATACGTTGGTATACAAAGAAACGGCATCTTTGATGTTTTACATGTGAATGCACTATAATATTCATACATCAATCTATTTTAAACATAAAATATAGGATTAAATTTGACATTTTGAAAAAACCTCCTAATTTTTGTTTGAAATTAGTACAATATTTGCAAATATTTCGTATTTTAAAATCCACAATATTGTGTAATAGATCTTGGCTGTTTGTCGAATATCCAAATACAGATATGAATTAATAAATTGGGAGGTTTCTACGCTATATGCTCCGCCAAACACAACTTTATTACAATGATATAACGAAAATTCAACAATTTTGCACGTTGAGGAATTTATGTTTGTACCACATTCAACAATGTTTTTTGTAACCTTACGTTGATCGTTGATGTAGCATCAACGATCATAGATTATCGCAATCAAAGCAATTGTTTCACCAGCACAGCCTGAAGCACGGAATCCCTCATGCTCGTCAATCAAATATCATCACGACAAATTGTGTTTGGTAGAAAGCAAAAGATATATTTTTTTTTATCTTGCTTCAAACGACATAAAAACTCCTTCCTGCTCAAGAATCCAAAAGAACATGTTTTATCACAAATGTCGCTTCATTCTCCCTCGCAAAGTAGTGCAAAAAATGAAAAATGCAACCAAATAGAAACTTGGGAAGCAGTTTCTGGTGAGAATTAGGGTGCGGGGAGTTTGTGTCTTGAATAGATTTCCCCGTACCTCCTCTCCAGTGTATGTCTTGCGATTCTAACAGTGTGACGGGGATGCAGGCACCAGTCCTGCTGCTGAGCCAGGAGGCTTTTCACACCCAGACGGAGCGTTACGAAATGATCGAGAACACGAATCATTTGCAGCATCTGAAAACTCCCGGATCGCAAACCCCGCAGGAAGGAAATCGATTTGTGAAAGGTCAGTATTATCGCTGAATAATTTTACATGAAAGAAAACTGAAACGAAGCCACCTCCTGATTAATTGCTTTTGAATTGTTGATTATCTTAATTAAATTTCTAATGACATAAGATTATGATTTTTCAAACCCATAGAAAATATTTGAAATCATTATTAATCAAAGTAATTTCTTTTTTGCATTCTCGCATGGAATAATATTGGATATGGCAAGTATGAATTATAAAAAAGGGACAATCGAGAAGACTATCGATTATACGTTTTCGTCGTTGACAAAGTTATGATTTATTTTAATTTAATTACAGTGATACCGTTATATCACGCAATACCACTGACAACTGCAGTAGCCGCTCCCCTTCTCCCCCAAGCTCCAGCGCCGCTTGTGACGAAACCGCAGACCCCTCCAGCTGTGATCGAACTAGATTGATATCGGAATCAGTATCACTCAGTGATATCAAATTCAAACTTTCTGGTTCACATAACTTGCAGGTGAGTTGAAGATTAAATTATTCTTATAATATCTTAACAACGGTAAATGCGTAATGTTGTAATCCATTAATTTGAAACGTTATTTTCTATGGTTTGTTTTTAATTGAAGAATTGTGATTTGATTTATGTTTCAGATGATCTTATACGATAAGTACTGTGTAAATATCAACGTGAACAATGTAAATACCGATAAAACTTTATTGGATGAAACTGCCAAAAGACAAGTTTCTTCAAACACGAACAAGATTGAATCCTCTGTAGTTATTTCTGATGTCAAAGATATTCAAATGACTATTTTGGATTCTAAAAATCGTGAAAATTCAAACAACGGGGAAAAGTGCAACAAGCAAATAAGCAAAGAAGTTGAAAAGTCAGTTAAACCGGTGTATATAGATAGATCAAATAACGATGAAACCGAAAGCCAGAATTCTATCATGCATTTAGACGTTGGTGTTTTTGATAATACGCAAGTCGCAGACTCGAGCGAAATTCTCGATGTTCAGGATAATACCGTGGATAACGATGAAGAAATCGTTACAAGAGATTTGGTCGAACAGCAAGAACGTTCGGTCCCTAATGATCCCAATACGCAACTTCTTTTGAACGAAAGCAAATGTGAGAATGTGATCAATCATGCAGAGCAAGGAAATTCAATACCTACTAACGCAAATACGCAACTTCTTATTAACAAAAGCAAATGTAATCCATTCGCAATGAATTGTGAAGACCAAGAAGAACGATCGGTATCTGCTGATGCTGCAAATACACAACTTCTTTTGGACGAAAACAAATATAATACAACCGATATCATTATCCGTGAAAATCCACAAGAACGTGAGGAACTCAATGACGCAAGTACGCAACTTCTTTCAATCGAAAGCAAATACAATATGAATACAAATGAAGATCCATCGACTCCAAATTCTTTTAACAAACTGACCGCGTCATACGATCACACGGTGAAAGATAATCATGTTGATGAGAATCAAGATATTCACAAAGTGATACCAAATAATATCGATCACGAGGACGAAGTTGTAGAGGATAATCTTAGAAATTCAAACACAACCATCCGAGTCACAAGATCAAGTTCTCAGCGTTTGGATTCGATACAACAGCAACACGACGAGCAAAGAAATAATGAAATTTCAACATCACCGGACTATAGAATCACTCGATCGAACATTCAGCGCTTCAATTCGGATATCAATAACGAAAACTTCGAAATGGATGGCAACGCAGAAAAAATGTCAAAAGACTTTAGAGTTACGAGATCGAACGTTCAACGTTTCAGTGAAAAGTTCAACCAAATAGTCAAAGAGAATTTAGAAACAGCTGATCGTCAAGTGGAAAAATACGTTCGAATCACCAGATCGAATGTTCATCGTATCACCGACCACTCCATGCAAGAAATGTTCAAAGATAATTCAAATACCAATTCCATGAATCGTAGAGTAACGAGATCCAATGTTCAGCGTTTAAGTTTGAATCAAGCCCCAACAGATTCTTCTCAAATCTCCAAAGTGACCACGCGACGAAGTGTTAAGTTTCCAAAAAGGAGTAACAATCGATCGAGTAACAATAATATTCAACAATTGAGCATGGATAGCGTTTTTCCAAATAATCATTTGAAGCCAATTGAATCAAGCGAAATTGATTACACCAACGATCCCAACTTAGTCGGATGTCAGATTTTTCATCGAGAATTGGCGAAAGAGAATAACAAAATAATCGATAGTAGTTGTCCAGTTAGTATAGATTTACATAAAATTCAAAGTCTGATAGATGCTCAACCGAGTCTGTTTTTCAAAGCGAAAGATGATGCTTGGACGAATAATAATTCCAATCAAGAGAACAATAATGATTTTGGAGAGCTAAAGTACAACAATCGCACTAGAAAATCCACTCGAGTTTTAGATACCTTGAAAACAAATTTGCATAAGAAAGAAAATGATTTGTCTGAGAAATTGAAGGGTTGTTACGAAAGCGAGGAAGGTTCCGATCCTTTAACATCGTACTGCGATGCCGTGAACGGTACCGAATCTCCACGACGTGGTCGTAAACGAAGTAGCAAACATTTTGAAAAACATTACGTGTCGGATAGATAACATCAGGTATCCAACAAATTTCATTCATCTTTTGTGCCACTAGAGTATCAAATATAAATTCGTTTTATAGGATCAATTTCTTCGTCAACATCATTTGTATATATACATATTGACAATGTCAACTATTTTCAGCATTTTCGATATTAAATCTACACTCGCCGATTTGGCTGCGTTGAATTATGTAAATAAGTATTTTGTGTTTCTCTTGTCTTTTCACGTTTCATGAATCTCAGTTCGTTATGTTTGGTGTAAGAGAAATCAATTGAAATTTGTAAATATACATTGTTTGTTCAACTTTAATCAATCGCTTCTTGAAATTCTAGATTTTTTGTGTTCATAGCATAGGTAATAATTTATACTGTATTTTTTTGGAAACAATAATCAAAAATATTCTTTTTTGAAAGATCGTTATGGATGGATTTTTATAAAAAAGGGATATTTTTTTGAAAATTTATACGAGAGAAGAATATAACCATTAACTTCTCTCGACGTATAAATTCATTTACAAAAGTCAATTGGAACGAAAACTTTTAATAAAATGTGACGATGAGACTGATATTCATGAACACGTTGCTTGTGAATAATGGTATCATACTTTTTTGTTCTCCAACATACCAACGTTGAAAAATGATCATCGATTAATCTTTTTGTATAGATCATCGAGAATTAACTGTATTGAAAAATCTACTCGTGTATTAATTTGATATTTCCAAAGGGTTCAAAGATATAAGAAAAATCACTGTATTTTTATTAAATGATGGGAATATTTTTTCAAATTGAAATTATTCAACAAGGAGAGAAACTGACATTATTGTCATTGGGATGAGACCTTTAATTTACCGTATCGAACTTGGAGAACTTAAGAATCGATGTTTGATATTTCGTTTACCCTTTTAACGTGAGAGACTCGAAATTTGGAATAATTCTCAAGCAAAATGCAAAAGATTATGAATAATAAGTATGAACGAAGTATGAACGAAGTATGATTATTTATTCCAAGGAATTTGTTTTTTTTTTGTGTTTTTTATTCTTTACATACAATTATTCGTGCTTGTATTATCACATTTTGACTTTAAATTGTTTGATTTTAGCGATAGGGAATAGTATTTTCATTTAGTTTTACACGTCTCTTAACAGAAAACTAATTTAATTGATTATGATTTTGTATTGTATGACGCCTCGACAAATGAAATGCTGACATCCGACTTTACACTCGAATTATAAAATTAGTACATATTATTGTGAATTCATGCTCAATTGAATGTATTCAATATTCATACTTTGAATGTTTTCAAATATTTTTTGACTCGCATTTGTTTGAATGATATCGATATTGTTGTGCAAACATTACCGCGCCAATGTTCATCTCTGTTCATTTTAATTTTTTACTTGAAAGAAACATAAATGTTATAATCTAAGATGAAAATCCATTCAGAGTGCTGCGAATTTGATGGAAAACACTCAACGTACTTGGAGAAATATATATATAGATTCATTTCATTTTTTTAAAACGGTTTTTCCTGCTTTTTACCGTATAAAATGTTTGTGTATAATTTCATAAAATAATTTTTAGGTACGAAAGTAAAACATTCTTATAAATATGAATAAATCCTTTATTATTACTATGTCTTCGTTTATTTCTCAAACAAAAATAACAAAATTGAAGATTACAATTGACAAATTAGTATCGGAAAATTGTGATGGATGTATAAAATTGTTCTTGAATAAGGTGAAGATAAAGATTCGACAAATGCTCTAATCTCTGGTATCCCTTCGAGAGGATTCAATGATAACATCTTAGTTCAAGTTACCAGGCTTGAATTCTCTACTCTCAACTTCCATATAAATAAATGAATAAATTAATTAAATAATGTAAAAAAAAAAAAATTCAAAAGATTGAGAATTTCAAATGTTTGTACTAAAGATCATATAAATTATAAATAATTTATAATTTATGCTCATATAAGAATTTCAAGACAACTTAAAAACTTTTGAAGACTTAAATTTCTTGAAATTGTTTATTAGACTTTTAATTCAGTTAACTAAATAGTTTCATTTGTTAGGAAATTCTACTCTGGCAACTCTACTTTTATTTAACGCTTTTAATGTTCTGTGAAAAAAGATGTACGTATGAGTTAATGAATTAATACAAATTCATAGAATTCAATATGGGGAAACAAAATGAAGATGCGTTGAAGATAATGAAGTGCAACGATTAGTAACTACGTCCAAACAAAGTATAAAACTTGGCTCTGTTGGAGCATTTAGGATGAACACACTTCATTTCGGTCACAGGCTTTTTGGATTTTGGTTGTTCAAAAGGTATACAAAGGCTTTTTGCACCCATCGAAACCATTCCTGGTTCTTCTCCTGTGTCTTCCCTGTGAAATAAATTATGCACACATTTTAATTTTTCATACCAGTTGTTCAAAAGATACGGAAAGCGTGAGATTAATGTGGAAAACACGTTATTCGTCACGTTTATCATTTGAGCAGACTTCAAAACAAACTCTGATTAAAAGGATCGATTGCTTCTGACCAACTCTAACAAATGAATCCAATTACTTGGGTAATATAAATTCAATTTTGATGAAAAACTTTCGAGAAACTATAAAAAAAAAGGCAGATTTTTCCTACTCACTGTACATCACAGAACATTGAAAATAAATTCTCATACCTTGCGCTATCCGCTTTGATATTATCTTCGCAGTTTTGATCTCCACAGAAAGGTGCTAATATTAAATTCTTCTTATTCAATTCAGCGCAAAAATTATCCCAAGATTCCATTTGTTTGATATGACTGTCCAATTCGGATTTGGCTCTACAATGAAAACATACGAGAATGAGAATAATGAAAATTTGGTTCATAAAACTCAAACAAATTACCTCTTCAGCATACTCGATTGTATTTCCTCCAGTAAAGACTGTAGGAAAGTAGAAACTTCAGATCTAGTTGCCGTTAACCTTTGAGAGTTATCTCTTCTCACAAACGTGACTTGATTCTTTTCCATATCTTTGGGCCCAAGTTCAACTCTAACAGGAACCCCTTTCAACTCCCAGTGATTGAATTTCCAACCTGGAGTACGATTGCTTCTGAAATCAGCTTTTACTCTGAAAGAATTATTTTGACTCAATTCTTCTAGTAATTTTTCGCATTCGATTTGAAGTTTGTCTCTCATCTCTGGAGTGGTAGTTGCCGTGATACCGCATGGTACGATAATCGCTTGAACGCAGGCTACGTTTGGCGGTAGAACTAATCCTTTATCGTCCCCGTGTACCTGAGGAACAACGATTTTATCGGTTGTTGTTTTTTTCCTGTAGAATAAATCATTGGAAAGAATATAAGAAAATATACCATTATTAGAACTCCTATCGTTCGAGTCGTCAATCCCCAGGAGTTTTGATAAATAAAAGTTTTTTCATCGCCTTCTTTAGCACCTTCTATTTGAATATTGAACATCTTTGAGAAATTTTGTCCCAGATGATGACTAGTTGCACCCTTTGAATGAAAATTAATACTTCCAAGTAAACTGAAAGAGACAGTTATTCATAAATACAGCACAGAACATACTAACCTGTATCCCTCTCCCGCTGGTAGAAATAAAAGCCTCAACGGTGGTAGTATAATCCCCACCAGCAAATTTTTCTTTCTCAGTTTTTCTTCCTTTAATTACGGGTACCGCCATCAGGTGTTCGTACACTTTAGCATATATATCTAGAATTATTAACACCTCTTCGTCAGCTTCAGCTTTGGTCGCAAATGCGGTATGACCCTCTTGCCATAAAAATTCTCTCGTCCTTAAGAATGGTTTAGGATCTTTGAACTCCCATCTCTGTGGAACGAAAATTTGACTTAAAAAAACGAAATATCCAATCAAATATGAATAATGATACTCACCACCACGTTATTCCATTGATTGAGCCTGAGGGGAAGTTCGGTGTCGGATCTGAGCCATTTAGCGTATGCAGGGTACATTACAGTTTCGGAAGTAGGTCGAATAGCGATTGGTTCCGCTAAATCTGAATCTCCACATTTAGTCACCCAAGCTACTTCTGGAGCAAAATCCGAGATATGTGATTTTTCTTTCTCGAGCACAGCACGAGTCACGAAAATGGGGAAATAACATTCTTGAACCCCGAGTTTCGTAATTTCTTGATCGATGTAGTTTTTGATTATTTTCCAAACTGCAAAACTCCAGGGACGAAGGATATAACAACCAGAAACATCATAGTACTCTATCATCCCACTCTTCGTTATCACCTACAACGGATTTAATGATCATTAGAATGATTTATCAAAGGAATAAATGAATATAATACTCACTTGCGAATACCACTCAAAGAAATTTTCTTCCTTCTTTGCCTCCAATCCCAACCTTGTTCCTGTTTTCACAGCTTCAACCTCTTTCGTCGTTCCTTTAGCTCCTTCCAAGCTTTTGCCAGAACCAGCTTTCGATTTCGATGCATCGTCTTTTTTCTTTTTTTTCAATGCATCATTCGATTGAGCGGATGGTTGCCAATCCTGTCCGGTAGCCGATTTATACTCAGCCTTCAACGACAGAAGAACCTTCACTTGCTCGTCTATCACATTTTTATCCGCTTTTGCATTTTTCAATTCTCTGACTTTGTTACCCTGAATTTCAATCTCTTCGGATATCTTATTCCCGTTTCTCTCTTTGACAGATGGAGTTTTCTTTGCTTCTTCTGGTTTCCAATCTTTACCCGTAGCACTTTTATACGCAGCTTTCAATCCTAAAAGAATTTTCACTTCTTCGTCTATAACTTTCTTGTCCGCCTTGGAACTCTTCAATTCTCTAATTTTATCTCCTTGTTTTTGTATCTTTTCAGACATTTTATTCCCATCATCATTCGCTGATTTATTCTCTATGATCGGGGTGGGATTCTTTTGTTCTTCGAGTGAAGGTTTCCAATCTTTACCCGTAGCATTTTTATATTCAGCTTTTAATTCTAGAAGAAGTTTCACTTGTTCGTCGATAAGTTTTTTATCCGCCTTTGAACTCTTTAATTCTCTAACTTTATTCCCTTGTTGTTGTATCCTTTCGGATATTTTATTTGCATTGTCCGGGGATTTATTTTCACCAATCGGGAGAGTATTCTTCTGCTCTTCGGGTTTCCAGTCTTTACCCGTCGCAGTTTTGTATTGAGATTTTAAAGCTAGAAGAATCTTTACTTGTTCATCGATGATCTTCTTATCTGCCTTTGAAGTTTTCAATTCTCTCACTTTATCGCCTTGTTTCTGTATGCTTTCCGATAATTTCTTAATATCCGTTCTCGAATCCATTGCAGATTCGTTTTCTATTTTCCATTCTTTACCAGTTTGAGTTTTATAATTATTTTTCAACACCATCAATTGTTTGGCTTCCTCTTCCATCATTTTCATCAATTCTTCGAATCTTTGAGTTTTTTCTTTGATCTCTTTGGATAAATGGTCTGAACCAGTGGTTGAGGATTTTGTAGTTGCGATAGTACCGGGTTTCCAATCTGATCCAGTAACAGTTTTATACTGTGCTTTTAGTTCTAGAAGTGTTTTGACTGCGGCATCGATTTTTGCTTTGTCCGCTTTCTCCGTTTTCAAATTCCGCACTTTGTCTCCTTGAAGCGTGATCATTTGATTCAAACTTTCGGCATTTTGATTGTCGTTCTAAGAAAAATGTCGGAAATATTAAAAATTGATATGAAGAAAACATATGTATTTTGTTTCGTACCTTGTTCTTGGCAGGGCAAGAAGTTTGAACGGCTGATTTGCTGGTTGATGTAGATTTCTGTGGATTATTTGTGGTTGTAACATGACCGTCCGGTATGTGGAACAAAATCACTGGTTGTTCTCGACACGAAAAGGGGCTAACAGGAGCGTAAGGCACATCGCATCGGAAAAACCCTTTTCTCTGTAATTGAATAATTTCACCTTTCTTTACCTTCTTCAATGCCGTCTCTCCCAACATTTGAACTTCGTGTCGGGTGTCCTTAGCAACAAAATCTTTAAAATCTTCATCCTTACTCAAAACCGGCTTACTTATAATGTGATCAAAGTAAACCGCATAGCATTGTACTAATTCATTTTCACAGTCAATCTTTTCAACCGGTGGTGCAGCCAACCAAGTGATTTTTAACGTGTTTTTGTAATTTTTATCCTCCAAGTTTGGTTTAGCTATGACTTTGACGACCTCGTCGTTGGATTTTTCTATCTTTTCAATAAATAAATTGCCCCAGTTGATAAAAGTGGTGTTTTGTTTTTCCACCAAAACTTGTGCGTCACTTTTTTCTATCAATAATTTTGGACCCACTCGTACTTGTTTTGTACCTTTCGATGCATCTTTCGGATGATTTTGCACAGTGAGAATTTCATCTTTCACGCCTACAACCTCAACAGGTACAAGTTCATCGTAATTCAATGCTGTGTATCTGAAATATCAATGAATGATTTTGAATCTACGAAATGTTCTCTATTTTTATGCAAGAGAATACTTTATTATAAAATTACATCTTTGTGTATTGGGTGAGTAAATTTTTGAACACAAAAGAACAAAGCATACCTTGTAGCAACAGGATCGATGACTTTTTTATTGAAAGCCCATATCTTATCCCATTCCATGAATACGACAGATCTCGAACTTCCTTGCGCAATGATGAATTGTTTAAGACCCTCAACGGTCATACCTCTTCTCAAAATTCCTCTCACAGTAGGAAAACGAGGATCATCCCAACCATCGACGATACCTTCATTGACCAACCAAGTCAGTTTACGTTTAGATAATACAGTGTTGGTCATATTAAGACGTGAATATTCCCATATGTAAGGTCGACGCAAATTCAAAGCATCTATAAACCAATAAAATTGTGCATCTCTATCGTGATATTCCGTTGTTCGTAAAGTATGAGTAACTCCTTCTATAGCGTCGACAATTGGACAAGCGAAGTCGTACGTTGGATATACCCTGAAACAAACTGATTAAAAACAATTCTATTCGATCGTATCTAATATCGAGAACTTCTTCGTACTTGTATTTTGTTCCAGTACGAGGATGAGGTTCCGGTTTGCATCTGTATATCGTTGGATCTCTCAAACATCCATTCACAGACTGATAATCAATTTTTGCTCTGACGCAGCATTCCTGTCCTTTGGGTGTTCCTTTTTGCATCTCTTTCCATAATTGAAGATTTTTTTGAATCGAATTTTCCCTATTAGCCGACGGTTCTTTTTTATCTCTTTGTTCTTTCATGAGATCAGCCGGGGTATCGTCGACAAACGCTTTACCCTCGTTTATCAATTTCGTACAATGCTCTAACATGAGATCAAAATAATCCGACGAATGAGTAAATCTATCTGGTTTGATTTGCAACATTTTTAAGTCTTCCAATATTGCTTGTTCGTACTCGACGTTCTCTTTGGCAGGATTCGTATCGTCGAACCTCATGATCAATTGTCCTTCAAAAGCATTCGCGTAGTACTGATTCAAGAGAGCAGCTTTGGCGTGGCCGATGTGTAAATAACCACTAGCTTCTGGCGGGAAACGTACGACGACCTGATAAATCATCATCATTGTCATTAACGTTATTTGAAATTCAATTAAATGTAAATAAATAAATAGTTTATAATTAATTCACCTTCCCCTTTTCTGCACCAGGTAATTCAATAAATTTCCCTTCCTGTTTTCTTCCTTCCGCCGCCGGTCGGGAAGCTGGTTCTTCTTCTCTCATCTTTTTAATAGGCCGAGATGTTCTATTTTTTGCGATAGAAGCCAATGTTTCCACAGTTCCGTCGAGCGAAAGCATTTGTTCGTACCATCTAGTTATATTGGAGTATTGATTTTTGTGTGTTTCTATGAAGTCATTGTTAAAGAGAGTAAAAAATACAAAAACATCTGCTATTGTTAGTTTTTTTGCCACCAGATATGTGTTGACCATCAATACTTTATCTAAATATTGCAGAGAGGATTCCTTTAAAGGATAACTATCGAGTGGTCTAATCGCATATGTTAACCAGTGATCAACTTCCGTTCGCGCGTAAACGTCTATTCCACCTGAGAAAAATAAACAAAATCATCAATGGTATTAGCAATTACACATTTATTCTTATTTAAGGCACACTGAGTGTTGACCATTCATTTTTCAAGGAAAATAACATCATCGATGTTCAAAACTTCTCTGAATGTCTCTGCATGGAGAAAAATGAAGAGTAACTGCTATTCCAATCGCGATAACTTTTACTCCAATGCCCGGTCAGTTTGTGGATGACTATTTTTGGAGTAGAAGTTACTCCATTGGAGTCCTTTTTACCAATTTTTAAGGCAGATTTACTTTGTAAGGAGTAAGCCGTACTGAAAATACCGTAAGAGCTACCACAAAATGTTGACTAATTGTATGAAGTAAAATATATTCCTTTATTCTTCTCTGCGTGAAACTTTAGAACTTCCACTCTCTGTTTGAAAATTAGAGAGATTAATTTCCATTCTCATAATTAGATTGCCAATGGATTAAGGGCTGCTTTTGTAAATTATATCAATTTCTGAAGATAGGCAGATATTCGAAAGCTGGTTTATCATATAAGATGATTGAATGATATTCCATAAAATCAACTTACCGTACAAATCTGGGTCTATCGTTCGACCAAAGTATCTGGCTACTTCATGGCATTTCTCTGCTAATACAGTTTCACCTTTTTCTAATAATTGAACATTACTGGTACCCTTCCAATCTTTTTTCCAGATTACTTTAACGTTACCAGTTTTTCGAGAATTGATTAAATTTGCTATCATCAACGAACCTGGAACAGAAATTCATGATACATGAACTTAGTATAAAATCAATGCAAAGTAACTTGATGTGATTTTACCCTTATTGAGAGGACTTTTATAAAGTGATAGTACATAAAGTGATTACATCAGAAACTTTGACATCTGTTCAGTCTTTAAACATAAAACTTCAAACATAATAAAATAAAGTTGGGTTCAATCCTATATTAAGATGAATATCTACCTGCAGGAGGATCATTGGGATTGACGTTAAGTATATAATCCATTTTATTTACGCTTTCAATCATACAAGTGAGTGCGATTAAAAATTCTGTGAAGGTTAGAAAACGGTTGAACGTGAAAAGATGTATTCTCACACTTTCCACGTGTCTAACCGTGTCCACTATGTGGTCCACAGTACACAGAAAGTATGTACACAGGCTGCGTGTAAGCTGTTAGATAGGTCCTTTTGGGTACGTCTTCGAATTCAAATATGTATTGTCTTTTTCTCACTCGTATCAATAGAAAGGGATAGTAGCAAATGTTGATTGTTCCAAGGAATACGTTGGTACTTTTGGATCTTTCCTACGATTGGCTACAATTGACGAATTCAAGGATCCAAAACAGAAGGTTGGAAACACAGTCGTCGATGAGTTTTGGAACTTCTTTTGGGTTGGGAATGGAGAAAAAAGTATGTATACATATACATAACAGTGCATAATACCACATAACACTTCACAACACTTCTGTTTAATCCCATTCGATGAACTCATTTCAAACAATGATGTTTTTGCTGCATAACAATTTGAATGAATGACAGAAATCTTTTTCAAGTGCATCAGTATATAAAGTTGACATCGGAGTTACCATCACATTCACTCACATTATGATTTATGTGAATATATGCCCTGCACTCACGATAAAACCAGATCGAACAAGACAATTCAGAGGTATATAATTATAATCAATTAGTTCAGATGTCATTCAATATTCAAGAATCCTAACAGGGTTGAAATTTACGTTGCGAAACGGTGAAACACGGTTTGTTTTTCTTGAAAATCAATCGACTAAAGTGTGCAAATTGTACAAAACAACGCATTGACAGCTGACGAATGTCATTCTGTACAGTGATGTCAGTGATGTGTGATGCAGGTGTGTATGCATTCAAATTGCCCCTTCTGTTGTATCGATATTGAAATTCTGGTGATTTATTGTAGAACAATAAAGAATGAATATTCATGAAATGTTATTGTATGCGAAGAACTTCGAAATTCTGGTATTCAACTCCAAAGTCTGGGCCAATGTTTCCTTAATTTCATGTTATTAGCAAATTTATCAAAATTTCTCATTAATGTGTTCGAATTCTGATGTGAAATATGGATTACCTTTTATTCGTGAAAAGTTTGTATTCGATTTTCTTTCATGATATTTGATAAAAATGTCTGGAAAAATGATGTACTTGAGTGATCAATTTTGTTTATTGACTGTGAAGTGAAAATATTGAGATTCGATTCAAAGAGTTTTCAAGTTGTTATCCGTTAATTCCACATGAAAGATTTGACCAGAGTTACACTGTTGTTATCTTTCTAAGTCTTTAATGTATTTAAATTTGACCTGATTTGAATAATGCAAAATGTTTATTATATCATTGTGTGTAATGCATATGGAATTTCGTTCAGCTAAAAATCCACCTTACTCCTCATCGTCATGGCTCGAATGAATACTTTGAGTACCCAAAGTCCGCTGTATCTCTTAGTTGAGTTCAGAGGAATGGCATGGAACAATACATGTGGAGTTAAGAACTGTTCCGGTCACGGAGAATGTCACAATGGTACTTGCATATGCGAGGTAACGATCAAACATAATTATCATTAAAGACATTATGTTTTGATGTATCATTACATAATATTTCTTGATCTCCATTGTTTCAGATCCAGTTTGATGGATTGGACTGTAGAATTCCAAATTTAAGTTACTACATAGCTTTTTCTACAATATTTTTTATCTTAGCATTTGTATGTTTCATTCAGCTTGTAATGTGTATTGTGGCGGAGTGGCAGAAGATGAAAACTCCATCTCTTATGAAAGCTTGTAGAATTACTACCCAGAAATTACTTTATTTTGTAGTTTTTCTCGCGTCCGTCATAAGAGGAGCATATTTTACAGCTCCGGTATGTGGAATTTGGATATATCTCCTAGTTTTATTTTTGGCATGTTTTAAATTTGGATTAATAAAGTTTTATATTTCAACAGACAGCATTCAAAGAAGGATGGTCAAAAAGTTTATTATCGGCTTATTATCCTCTTCTTTTGAGCGGATCATCTCTGATAGTGTGTTTCTGGGCAGAAGTTTTCCATTTGAAAGATATCAAGTTGGATAAGCCACAGTTCTTATCCAAATCCTTTCTGGCTTTCGTCGTGTTCAATTTTCTAACATATTCTTTACTTTTGGTAGAATTGATAATTACCCAGACGAATACGCCAAATCCGGTGAGCATTGTGATAAGTTGAATACCGTTTGTCGAATTCTCATAATAAATACAATAAGATTGACAGTCAATTGACGATTTGAGTTGTGGACTGTTCAGAATAAAAGATTTTTCCTTTTCAAATTCCTTAAGGAGATACTAGCGTCATAATACGAGCTAAATCGTTTATTTCAATCTGTTTAACAATGCTTCAATGGAATAAAAATATCGCTGTGTATTAGAGCTTGGCGGTTAATCGATTATTATTCGAATCAAACGAATAATTGTTTTTTTCTTTCGAATAATCGATTAATCGATTAATTATTTGTTTTCAATTAATCGGCGTCCCGATTGATCAATTTACCGACTGATCAGCGGTTTCCAATGATTATTCCGTTCCCGTTTTATCCATCAGTCAAATAATGATTAATCGGAATCAAACAATTAATCGATTAATCGGAAATAATGATATTCGAATATAATCGATTAACCGCACAGCTCTACTCTGTATAGAAATTCTTTGGAATAAACAATTTCACTAGTATCATATCTGATGGTATTACCTTAAGGTGATACGAGCGATCCCTGAAGATGCAACTAGACCCATCAGAAAAGGACTCAACGAAAAGTATCTGACAAATTACTCGAAAACGAAGAAATGAAATCGAAATATCGCTCTGTACAGACCTTCAATCAATAAAGGTGGTCTGTACAGAGAGATATTTTCCTTTTATTGCTTTATTTTTTGGCTCGGGTTGCATCGTCAGATGCCGCTGGTATCCCCTTAACAAAAATTGTAAAATCTATTGTTTCCTATCAAGAACAGCAGATTTGAAATAAATTCGTTAACGAAAAATATACTAATTCACATGAACAAAGTTGAAGAGAAAATGGTTCTGTCAAGTGTCTAAAAATCTCTCTTTTTGTAAAATTCCTGATTAAAAATCAATCATCACAGCATTGTTAAAATACGAAATCCAACTGAACTCGTAATTGACTTGAAATCCATTTTCCTTTAAATTTCTCTCATCATTAAAATAAATGAGATATTTTGTTTCTCTTTTCAGAGTTTCTACATTAATATTTTCAATGGATGCTATGCCGTACTTCTTTTCATCGTCGTCATTTTTTTCCTAATCTACGGAGTTGAGGTATTTTTCAAGGTATGTGTTTGAATTTAGAAGTGTGAGAATCGTATTTTTCGCTCTGTGTCGATAGAAATTAGGAATATCCGATTAAAAATTCATAGATGGACTGAATCAGCATTGTCGGGGACAATGTTTCAAACCCAATTCTTGTCGGTAACAAATTGATACCGATTAAACGGGGTCTAGAAAAGTAAAAACACGTGAATTTCAGTATTTTTGTATTCAATTACGACTTCGTTTCAACGAACAAACGTTTCGTTCGTTGAACGATTGAAACTTTAATAAATAAATTTTCAGGAGTCAAGATTTTGAAATTGAAATAAAGACCAGTCTTTTTTTCAAAATTTATCTCGTGAATTCAATTTTGTACAATCTGTTTGAACAAAAAAACACCGGATGGAGCCAACTATATACCCTTATTCTTTCAACGTACATGTTTAATTCATTCTTGAAATGAATATTTATTAATGTGAATATATTATTTTCTGTTTTCAATTCAAAAGGTTCGAGGTGGCTTTCTAGCTGACTATCAGAATTCTTTCGTTGCACACACCAGTCCAGCGTACGATCCACTTTTGCAAGATTCGAAATCGGTGAAATTCTTCGACCGAGTCCTTCCGGCGTCAGCGTCGTTACCGATACAACAAATCAATACCTCTCAATTACACCAATCGAGATTAGGACTATTGTCTCAGGCTCTGATGTTGTTCATCGTCGTGGGTTTTCTTTTTAGCGAAACACTCAGTGAATTTTGGAAAACAAAGTAAGATGATCAAAGTTACTAAAAAAAAAGTGAAGTTTCAGATTAAACCGGGAATAGTCGCTACATTTTTCATTCAATCGATGCATAATCTCCGCTATCATTGTTCTGGATTGTGAAAAAAAATCGTTTCTAGTTGAGTATCGATAAATAAATTTTTAGGAGTACTGCGTCCCAAGTGTCGAATTCGAGGAATTCGTGATTTAAGAGGATACGAGCACATATGTGGCTCCATCTGGTGGCATTTTTTCAGCTAAAATACTCGAAACTGGATTCATGAAAAGGTCTGAAATTTTCAGGAATTACTCTCCGCAGGTTAATCCGTATCGAAAAAAAAATTTTCTCGGAATTCATAATTCGGGCTCTGTACAGATCTAGATGAAGTCTCAAAGAATGATTTCTGAAGATTTCAGATTTTTTAATCATTTTTTTTTTCAGTTTCGAGTAATTTAGTAGGAAAAAACGTGATCACATGGTAACCAATGGTATCCTCTCAACTTTCGAAGAGTCATCTTTGAAAATTTCAGACCTTTTTATAAGTCCAGTTTCGAATATTTTCGTCTGAAAAAATGCTACCGGATGAAGCCACATGTGCGCTCGTATCCACTTAATCAGTGAAAATTCCTTGGATGAACTAATTTTTCTCATTATCACACTGAGCAGATCTTTTATCGCTTGAGGGGCTTAACCAGCGATCCTTAAATACTTCAACGAAGGTTGTGCAGCTTATTGAATGTAGATGCAGTGCAACCTCTTAATGAGAACGCTTACTTTCTTTCTTACACGAACGATGTGTGCTATGGGTCAAAGAAAGAAAGTGAACGGTCTTATTGAGACGTCACATTGTACTTTGAGTAATTGAAAACCATGTACCGTTGGAAACTATCAAGAAAAACCATGTGCGAACTAAAATTACAATGCTTAACGCAGGTGTCTTAATGCCCTGGTGCCTGACCCTGTACGCTTAGATGACCCTCCGTGTGTAAATTCAATATATTGAGCCAAATATTTATCATTTATTCCGCTAATTTTGACAATGCACAGAGATTCGACAAATAATAAATATCTGACACAATGTATTGAATTTACACACGAAGGATCAGCTACATGTAAATGGTCAGGCACCTGTACACTCACCTTAGTATGAATTTAATGCTTCAAATTAAACATTAGTTCTGCTCGTATACACTTATTATCAATGAAAAACTAGAAAAATATGATCATTTGTATCATGGATAAGCGAAATTTCTTATTTGCACCACTAAATTAACTCTACGCGTTGTCATCTTGCGTTCTAGAAGGAAATAATTTATACAAGAAACAGGTCAAAACTGGATTGTCAAGAATTTTCATGTAAAAGAGAAATTAGAATTAATTAAATTCAAATATTACTCAACCGTGGTATCTGAACTGGAAAACAAACAAAATTCATTTGACGATTAGAATTCCTAAAAAAAGAATTTTTAATCCGAAAACAAAAAACTTTACACACATTTTCAATACTTCAAAGGTAAGCAAGATAACATTGAAAATTTAATAATTGCATTATACCTGAAAAGTACAAATGAACTATTTTCTCTAAGATTTTGAGTAACGTGTGAACAAGTACCCTCCACTATGAATTCTCTGTAGTATAGTGGTAATATAGGATACCGAATGATCAATTTCCATTAAAAAAAAATCAAACGATAAAGTATTACAGTATTTGAATACAATCGATACAAATGTGTTCTACAATTCATAATAAACATTTATGCTGATTTCACATTCAATAAACTTCCAGATAACTTTATTGATTCATTTTTCAATGTTTCCAATCATGGATCCATGCCACCCATTTGATCCCCATGCAACTAGGAATTTACAGTTGAATATATAGAAAAAGTAGATATTACGGTTTGAGCGGAATAAACACCAAAATGTAGATGACTTACACGATTCTTTATTTACCTTGTTAAACGTATTTTTCTCCTTTCAGAGTCCCTTTATCCAGTAGAAACTGGCATAACATTGTATTCCACATTATCGAAGTAGGAGTGGCCTTATGGTTTCCGTGCGTTTTATGGAATTGTATGAGGTAAGTTCAAAACCATCAATCAATTAATGATTCTCTCATGACTTGGCTAAAGCAGTATGCAATTAATTTTCATCCAAAGCTTTAAATAAGATTTTAATATGTATTCATGATATATAAATTTATAATCTAAATTATCTTGCCACGTTGATAAGATTGCCAGTGCCAATGTAAATTATATAAATTGACACATACAATCGTTCATATTTCATTATATACATATATCTTAGATTCGATAATGTTTGTCTACAGCCCAGAACAATTGTGGATTCTAAATCCGAAACGCATAATCAAAGGATTAGACTTTGATTCGAAGAAAGAATCCAAAAGTATAGACCTAGAGGAATCTAAAAATTCACAATTCTCTGAAGCATGCATACTTGACGAAGCAAGGAATAGTAAGGATTGTTGGATTTGCTACGATAGCGAGAGACATGACGCTGGCCCTTTGATCCAACCGTGCCAATGTAGGGGCGATGTCAGTGCTGTGCATCATGAATGTCTTCGCCGATGGCTGGTAGAAGTAAGAAGTGTGAATGTGATTGACTTATAAAACGTTATTAATTGAAAAGTGTTGAAATCGACATGTTACGCTGCCATACTTCGATGATCATTCGAATTGTGCGCACCCTAGGGCTGTTCACGAAAGTATTCAGATATTTGATTCAATCTGTAGAATACACGTATTTCTCTTGTTATTTAACATACGGCATGAGTATGGAAACAAAAAATGATTGCAATACTTTCCCGTTAACTGTGAGATACAGTTTTACAAAACTGTTCAAAATTCACACCAGTTCGTGATGGTTCTTCAAAGTTTTTGATGTTTTTCACTTTTCCAGGGCTCTGGAAAGTTTTGGAAAACGATTCCAAGTCCTTCGAAAGTTTTTCGGGTCTTGCAAAAGATTCTCTGTTTTTAATTATTGTTGAAATTTAAGTTAATTCTTGGGTAATTTGTCAAGTAAAACAAATTAACATGAGGTCATCCTCGTTATCGCATCATATGGAGCAAACCTTCGGGTAGTCATTGAGTATCCGAGTACGAGATCCTCCGCTGGTATCTCGAAGTCCCGTTCTAAAGCACTCCATTGGACCGATTTGAAGACATGGGACATGTCCAACGTAACCAGAAGACGACGAAGCGAGAGTAGGAATTTTGCAGAACATTTGATAGATATTTTTCAAGCACTTATCCAAATAATACCCTAGGGACGCTTGTTGTTCACATCTTTTCAAAATATTGTGTACTACACGAGTTGCCATGATTTAAAAACATTTATCTATGACGTAGATCATATTCATAGGATAATCGATTTACTGCAAGAATGGTCATCTATGTATGGCAAATCAAATCAAACTAGATAATATTTCTACATCACTCTAATTTAATTCTGAATGATAAACCATATGTTTCTGAAACAAATCGTGAAATTAATTCTTCGCGGAAGTCGGTTATAAGCATTTATATTCCAATATTTATTTATACATTATGTATACAGTTGAATTCAATTATTTCAGAGTCTCAGCGGTGTAGATAATCTGAAATGTAAAGTGTGTAATACAAAATATCATGTAGAACACGCAAACAGATTAGATTGGCAATACGGATTGACATCCCATCATTGTTTACAAACGATTGCAATTGTGATAACCATGTGTGGATCCTCGGCAGCTGCTTGGATTCTAATACAGCTCGTAGAAGGATCTATAATTAAAGTTCTTGCGGCTGGAACAGCCTTATTAATCATGTACGTTTGCATGAGGTAAATAAATACGTTCAAGATACTCAATAAAATTAAAAAGAAAAAGAAACAATGATTTTATCATCATATTATTGTTCTCATTGATATTTTGTTTTCAGGTTTTTGAGTTTAAACACGGCTGTGGTATATGAGCGTGCCAAAATTTCATCCCTTAGTATTAAAACTACTAACGACAACGATGATGAAACGAAAGAACTCGCTACAATTAATCGAGTTTCTGTTTCTACAGATTCGAGAAAATCTGAACCCATTTTAATATAGTTGAAAATTTAAAAAACCGGACAGATGTGATGTGAAACGAACAATTCAAGCAATCATAAGATATACTAGTAAACTACTTCATCTCGAGTAGAGCACCTAAGTCATATAAAAATGTTTACAAAATACTCCATGAACGTTGAACTACTTGGGACTACATACTTCATCATCGCCATAACAGTAATGATATAAAAATTTGTAATTAGTGACGCTGGCGTAGTTATATAATATATTTCATGACTTAAGGAAAGTTTAACGTGAAGAATACTTTGATAAAATCAAACGAATAAAGATCATGTTTTTTTAAAAACCATCATATACTTTATTAAATTGATTGAATCGTACAAGAATTTTAGATAATTAATTGACACTCCAGGTGCAATCTCAGGCATGTAAATTATTATGATAAGCTCATGATTACGTATTTGGCGAGAAAAATGTTGAGGACAAAATTCATATTTTCCCATCGATGCTTGAAGCATTTACCCAAGCTATTGCGGAAAACGCTAATCTCGGATAATGAGAGGGAATTATTTCTCAGGGAAGGAAGAAATGAACGAATTCGCAGTTTAATCTTATAGTAAAATGAAAGTTCATTTGCTTCTCAATATAATTTTTTTTGTTATCAAAAAATCTTCACTTCTAGAGGGTATCACGTTATTTCAGGGACGAATCCAGAAAGGATTTTCGATGGTATAAATATACAACATGAAAGACGAGTACTGACGAGTTTTTTTGTTTTAGAGGAGATTATAACTCTTCTGGATCTGTCCCTGCGATATTTTATCACAATATTGATTTTATAAACGAAATACATTAGTATATAATTATAAAAAAAATAGACTACTGTACAATCCATAACTAAAAATTAATCTTTTTCTTATCAAGTCAAACTACAAAACAGGGGCATAAGTTCTATTGATTTCAAATTCAAATAAATATCAACTGAAACACCATTCAACCACCAAGAACGAGAACGAGAAAATTGGAATACTCGAGGAAATCTATAAAATAGAAAATGTTTGATTCGATAATTCGGTATTTGAATCTTCTTTGCTTTCGTACAAAATATTTGTGGACGAAGGCAGTATGGATAATGAACTTGACACGGATAGCCAAACACACTTTTCATGACCAAAAAGAGACTGCTTTGAAAATGAATCTCATTTTGCTGTGAACACAGTGTTGTATACATATTCTATATATCATCTAAAGTTACGAACAAATTGTTCTTCCCAATTCACTACTTAGAAAAGTTACAACTATTTGAATGACAGCCTGTATGAAAATTTGATCATTTTGCATTCTCATAATAAATTCTAGCATGCGTGTTATGTTTCTTTGATTGAGGAAATTTCGAAGAGTTTCAGCAAGTTTTTCTTTTTCTTCTTCAGTTGTTTCATTCAGCAGTATTTCAGCAACAGATTGATACTTTCCTTGAGCGTATAGATATGTGAAAATACTACTGGCGGTACCACCTAAAATTTTGAAGAATAATCTTGTTTTTTATATGAATTTCTGTCTTTTCCCTTTATTCTACACTCGTCTCGTCGAGGGAATAGCAGTGCTAGAGAAAGAGCTTTGATTTACAAAGAATGGAGGACTATAGAGAAATCTCAATTAAATTTCATCCTTTTTGCAAAATCAACTAATCTCATGGCAGTAATATCCCCCATAATGCTCATTAGTTTACATATTGAAAAATCACTATTGATAAACATTAAACTCTAACCTCATTCTCTCGATCGATCGATCTCTATATCACCTTCATCGATACACAATAACCTTTGGTAAATGTATATGAATGTATTTAATATTCAGATATAAAGTTGAATAACTCTGAGTGAAAACACATTCTCCGTTTACCTCTGTTACGATTGAAGCGAGTTACGGTGTTTACAGAAATGATAAAGGTGAATTCCTATCTTTTCAAGAATTGAATTTCTTTTATACAAAGGTATATAGGTAATTGGAAATAAAATCAGCGTTTGATAATTAGTGAATATCGAAAAATTTTACCAATAGCTATTCCAGGTGGACCTCCAAGAAAACCAGAAAGCGCGGTAACTGCTCCAACAATTAATCCAGATTTAGTTGAATAACTGGCTGCAACTTTGATTCGCTCGATAGCTGATAACTTTGTCAGTTCTTCGAGTAATTGATATGTAGGAAAAGCCATTCTGAGAGCTGAAATTTCAATAATTCTGAAATCTATGTTTGATTCAAACAGTTTTTGTTGCATACAAATTTACCTGGATTCTGCTGGACAAATAATGAATCCATGAAAGTTGAATGAAAAATTATTATTAGATAGAGGAAATTTTATTCTTCGAATCAACAAAACAGCACAGACATTGAAACGGAAATTTGCAGAAACACTGAAAACTCAAAGGTCAGAAATTCGAGCAACGATTGTGAATCCCGTGTCACATTCCCAGTAAACAAACATCACTTGAGGGGTTACTAGCGCTTACTAACAGAGCACGTTGGATAGAGAAGGACACGCCTATACGATAGAAAGAGAGGTTTGGTACCATCGCTAGTATCCCGTTAAGGGGATACTAGCGACAGTATCGAATCTCTCTTATTATCGCATAGGCGTGTCTTTTTCTCACTAACGTGATCAGATGGTAACCGCTAGTGATCCCTTAAGCCAAAAAAAGTCACTTTTTAGAACTCTTAGAGTTGACCAATGTCAACTAAAAGAAAATCCTTTAAGAGGATACCAGAGTTACTATCGGAGCACGTTTTCTTGCACTAAAATACTCGAAACTGAATTCATAAAAAAATCTGAAATTTTCAAGGATGATTCTTTGAGACTTCATCTAGGTCTGTACAGAGCCCAAATTTTGAATTTCGGGCTCTGTGCAGACCTAAATGAAGTCTCAGGTTGGTCTCCCATACAAACGGATAATTGGTGGATCCCTAGTATTGTTATAGTTATATCCAATTGGAACTAGTATTGTACCAATTAGGATCGTTCCGTTCCGGACAATCCGGTTGCATGGGAGACCAGCCTCAGAGAGGAGCTTTCCGAAGTGTTTGACCCGGGGTGACTGGGGCGTGAACTATGGATTCCTATTGGTTCATCCCACGCCCCTGATGCCCCAGGTCAAACACTTCGGAAAGCTCCAGAATCATCCCTGGGGTACGTTCCTTTATCGTTACTCTGAGAAAGTAGCAAAACGCATTACTATTGGACCATTTTTGGAGAAAAAGAGCATCGTATAGTGAAACACGTGAGCAACTTCACAACCCCTCACGGTTTTCTTACCGTCCTCGGAAAGCTTGGGAAGAAAACTGTGGAGAGTTGTGGAGTTGCTCACGTATTTCACTATACAATACTCCTTTTCTCCAAAGATGGTCCAATAGTAATGAATTTCACTGCGTTCACCGAGTAACAATAAGGGAACGTACCCCTGAAAATTTCAAATTTTCTTATGAATTCAGTTTCGAGTATTTTAGTGCAAGAAAACGTGCTCCGATGATAACTTTGGTATCCTCTTAAAAGAAAAATGTAGGAAATAATACCCCAGATAACACAAGAAATTCTTGAAGAGTTCCTGAAGAACTCGGTATTTGTAAAAAGCATTCCTCAAGAATTCTAAAGTAATGGACAAGTGTTCTTCTCAATTATCCTAAGAAGTCGTTAATGTCCTGTTGATAGAACTCTCGACGAGCTCGGTCCATTAATTGACAGAAGTCGTTGCGAACTCTTGACGTGGAAAATTAAAGAACTCTCACGGAACTCATGTGTTTATCAAATATAACAACCATTCTAACATATTATGTGTATATGGATAATTATTCAATGATTGATTCATCTGATCTTCTACGTTCATCAAGCTTTTATTTATCGAATGATCATTCAATTAAATATTCAAAATATTGAAGTTCAGGCACTTTTTAAGAATATAACCTACAAAATTGATCATACCAAATCAATCATTGAAATTTTTAGTATCGATGAATGTCAAAATGTTTGTAATTTACACGAGTGAGAAACAAAATACATATGATTAGTTTTTTTGTTCTCATTCAATATTACTAATTACATATTTCTTTATTTTATGGACTCGAACCAAATATCATCACTTGATTATTTTTACTAAACGCTTTTTCACAATCATAGAAATTTGCGGGAATTCAAAATGTACATTGAATTTGTAGGAAGTTCTTCTTTAGCAGGGACAGAGCTTCATAAGAGTTCTAACAAGCGGACATTGAAGAGTCCTGCAAGTCATCCCAAAGTGTTCTGTCAATACTCTTATAGAACGCCCAAGGGATTTATTATAGAGCTGTCAAATAATTCTTTTAGAATTCAAAGAACTCTTTGAGAACTCGTCAAGAGTTCGGAAAATTAATTCTTCCAGAATTTAGTTCAAGAACTCTTTTGGAACGGCTCACGAATTATTGTGTTATCTGGGACATTACGTTCACACTAAAGGACCAAACGGCCGTTCAGTACGCGAACCCACAAAATTTACTGTAGTTCACGTCACACGGATTATATCAAAGTTATTTAGTCCGTGTACAAAACTGCCGTACTCACTTGGGAGCGCTGAAATCAGTCCAAGAAATGTCCATTTGAGTTTATGCCCTCTGATCTATATGGTTGGGCTCACCCCAGTGTATGTGTAGAGCTCATTGGGACTGACTCAACAAGGTTTGAGAACGTGGGCTATCCATAGAGATATAAGAATAGAGCGGTGAGCGGGCCGCACACGCGTACCACCCACCGTGTAAAGCCGAAGACTCATGCTAGCGACTGTCGCGCGCGACGTCATTAGAAGGAACAAGAGGAAAGATGTTTTCAAAACTCGGATCTCTTCTTTCTTCTAATGATGTCACGCGCGACAATTGCTAGCATGAGTTCCCCTTGGCGGCGCTGAAGTTTTTTTTTTGAATTCTCCTATTGAGTTTATGCCTGACTTCCCTCCTCTATTCTTATGGAGCCTTCCGAAGTGGCTGATCCAAGTGATCCGGATCACTTTCCAACCAAGTTTCCAAAATGCTTGAAAAGTGATCCGGATCACTTGGATCATCTATTTCGGAAGGCTCCTATATCTCCATGGGGCTATCTCCAGCTATCTCAGCACAAAAGTGAGGTTTCAGAACGTAGCACACCGGTTATGTTTTGGAACACAGCTCTTTTACAATACCGTGAGTCACGTGGTCTTCTAAGGATTCCACCAATCAACTAACAAATAAATGGGCCACGTGATAGGAAAAATCGAAATGGTGGACGTATCGGGACGCAGGATCTTCGAGTGGAAACGAAGGACGAGATAATTTCGGACAAAAGGGCGCAGTGTGTCTGTCATTCTTTTGTCGTATATTGTTATTATACATCAGAATTTCAAATCCCACGGAAATTTTATCGTAATTTCGCAATTGTAATCGTTCGTGCATTTATTGAGACTAGTGAGAACCGAATGAAACTTGTTTACCAGTGTCAATCTACCCGTATTGTACGTGTCTTTTCTGCATTCCAATAACATTTACGAGACATATGTGTGTTAAACTACAATGCTTTTTGTTACCGTGTCAGTGTATGTTTTAAAAATCATATTCGATGAAAGAAGAGAAGTTGATGGAATGATTTTATAAACGGTGATAAAGAAGACGACACACTCTCGTAGGAACATTTACAAAGGATATTCATATTTCGCCAAGTAAATATTTCATATCTTCCACGATCATTCTCTCAATATATTTCTGTTCAATGCGCTCAGCGCTCTGCTTTATTTTCTTTTTTTTTTCTACTGTCAGCCTCTGTATGTCATTACAATTCTTTTATACTCCGGTGGAGACCTAAAAACCCAGTATATAAAAATCGAGTCGATCGATTATCGTTGCCTGTATTGAAATTCCTTTCAAATCATGGGTTAATAATATTGACAGTATTTCATCGAGATTCATCCAAGAGAAGTTTCTTTGAGAAATTCATCAAATATTTACTTCTGGGGACTCTATAGTGTGAATATCTCATAATACATGAAAACGATAATTACTGTTATAGCTGATTCTCTTCGATCTCACGCTTCTTTTACCGAGTGAGCGCATATCAAAATATATCTATTTTTTTCCCATACCAGATATTATGCACAAAATCAAACCAAAAAGAATTAATTTCATTCCCCCTCGGTATTAGAATGTAGATCAGTAAAAATTCCTATGATTATTTACTACTAATTGCTATCACTACTGACACTGCAACGCTAATTTGCGGCGACAATGACCAGGCATAGGGGGCAGGATTATCGTTTTTCTAGTTAACTAATTTTATAGTTGCATTATAGGAAAACCAGAATCGTCAATTATTCCAAAGTAGTCTTTATATTTGTTGCCATGAATTTTTATTCGGAAAATGAGCATCCACTCATTTGGTTTGTTCGCAAAAATTCAGAACTAATGTGTTTTATCGTGCTCATAATCGTATTTATTATTTATTCGGTATTTAAATTTACAATTCTTTTCTTACAAAACATAAATTTATCAAAATTTGATGTACAACCGGTGTTGTGTCAAAGTATATATAATTCGATCGAACGACCTTACGCTCAGGTTTCTAAATTTTTATATCGTAAGAATAAAATTAAATTCAAAACATATTCCTTCGATTTTCTATTTTTAAAAAGTGAATAATGTAATTCAAGTGACAAAATTCTATATTAATCCATCCTGTTTCTGGCTTTTAGACTTCTTTATCAAAGCATCGAAAGAAAAGTATACAGATAATAACTCTGAATGTTTAGCAGAGAATTAAATGGATTTGAACTTTTGTTGGCTATCATTCATTTCAACGATCATTTGAAGTCATCGGAAGGCATGATTCTTATTCGAAATTTATCAGAAAAGTTTGATGTTTTCCTTGACATTAGAGGCTCGTTACCCTAAACATGAATCTTCAAAAATGTCCATTGGATGTTCTTTGACATTTATGGTCTTCTAACTCTTCCCAACATGGTCAATCGATATCATTTATGTCAACTAATAATTATTTATTTTTGTTCACAGGTTTTGCAGTTATCGAAATAAGTTTCAAGGAAATTACATTTCATAAGAATTCATCGAATTGATTTTTTGAAACTATACGCGTACACAGAACATAATAATCATAATAATGAAAAACAATGTTGCATTGCAAAGTTCTTCTATTTTGCTTCTGCAAATGAAAAATTATTGAGAACCAGATGAAACTTCTGAAAGTCACAAATATACGAATTGCCACTTGACCGCAAGCAAAAAAACATTACCAATTTGATGTATTCTTTTTCGAAATGTGTACAAATTGTACTTATTCCTATATGTGGAGATATGTAATGGCAAAACTGAAAAAAAAGACCAAAGCGGCATGTTCTGAATTCGACATGGACGATACTGGACACGATTGTTAACCCTGGAAACAAGGTATAATACAATCATAGTGTGAATCTATAGAATAATTATCTTTGTTTTATGGAATACATTGATATTTCTTCAAACAATGTCTTATACAAATGTTTTTAAATTCATTGATTCATTTTTTTTACAATTTTTCAAGCATGAATCAGTAAAAAAAAATCCGGCTCTCTATTAACCGAGGCTCCGCGTTATCCGAGGTAAAATTACCCCGTATCACCTCGGATAAACGGGGTTCTACTGTCAATCAATTCTTTCGGTATGTAATATGAAGATTCAATTGAATACAAAATGAAGTATTGTCTTGACGTGTCGCTTGAAATACATCAAGAATCCAATGAGTACAGAGGTCAGGGAAAATGAATCTCTTAAAGAGATATTTTATTGTCTATCGATATAAATTTGATAGGTCTCTGTGCTACCGTGTCCTACAAATTTTAGAAAAGTTTCAAAAGCCTCTCTGAAAAATGATTGGGAAATTGAATGAATTGAATACATAGTTCCTCTCACGATAGATATTTATAAAGGAATACATCTGATTTCATGAGAATAAAATGAGTATTCGGGAGTATTTCTCTGCACGCACGTAGTCTTCGGGGAGTTAATGGATCAGTTGTCAATAAAAGGTTTAACTCTAAACCAAAAAATCGATTGACAACTGATCCGTTTCCCTGATTATTTCACAGTCATTTTACAGACAAATGAGTTGCGCTGGGACAAAAAGTGATAATTTTTCCACTCATAGATTAGCATTTCCAATTCTATTGGGATGAAATTGTTCAGTAATTGTAGTTGAGTTGAACAATTAATTTCGATTGTAACACGTGATCTCTGTTTCAGGGTTAAAACTATGGATAACTCTGGTTCAGGAGTGGTGCAAGTATTCGTGGGCGAATGGAGCCCCGAATATGAAGCGTTATCCATCAAAGCCACCAAGCAGACTTCATCTGCAGAAATAGTGGAATGTATAATCGAAAGATTAGGGTTGACCGATGTCACTTCGTCGAATGGTTACGAATTAGCAGAAGTTGTTGGAAATTCTGTTGGACAAGAATGTAAGGAGAGAAGACTTGGGCCTTCCGAATGCCCTGTTGCGCTTATGTTACTTTGGCCAAAAAATACAACTCAACAAGAATATTATAGGTATCTCAATCAATCTTTCTATCTCTTTGATTTCGACAATACAAATTTGTTATGAAAATAGATTTTTTTATTAATTTAATACTTGGAATGCTGAAATTTGAACATTAAATTGTCGCCTCTTACGAAACGTAATGCATGGTTCACAGTTCCGATGTACGGTGGGTTATAAAAGATCTCGGAGGATTTACTTTGATGAGTTAAGAAAAATTACAACACAAAAATACATTATAGATGTCACGCATTGAGCAATAGAAGAGTTGACGAGCTATACAAATTTATTATTCGATTGAAAATCAAAGATTTTTGTTAGGTGTTTTTAAGCTGATCGAGTCAAACCTGCATGAACTTTTTTGACTCCTTGTCCATTCGGAAATGCGAGTTATGTTAATCTTTTTAAAAAATGAAGAAATGTGGAGGTGATTTTTTGATGGCAGTGGTGTACTCATGGACGCATAAAATAATTCCGCGAAATATTGAGTAGAATTGTTGATCAAAACATAAAATATTATCTTACATATGCGATAACTATAGTCAATGTATTTATCTTTCAGGTTTTATTTACGCAAAAAGCAGTCAGATCATTTATGGTCGGACAGCAGATTTCCAATGGATCCTCAGTTATTGAAAGATTACTTCAATAGGTTTCTTTATCAACCACGAGATAAGGAATATCCAGACCTCTGCCAGCTTCCCGATCTCAACGAGCAGACTCTCTTAGACAATTTACGTGCGAGATTTCTGGCTGGGAACATATATACATATGTCGGTAGCATTCTCATCGCTTTAAATCCTTTCAAATTTTATCCTATATACAATCCAAAGTACGTGAAGTTGTATCAAAATCGGAGACTGGGCCCGGATATACCGCCTCACATATTTGCTATAGCCGATGCAGCTTATCATTGTATGCTGAAAGAGAAAAGAAATCAATGTATTGTTATTAGCGGTGAAAGTGGGTCCGGTAAAACGGAATCCACTAATTTCTTGCTACATCATTTAACTGCTCTAAGTCAGAAAGGTTCACACGGCAGTGGTGTTGAACAGACGATTCTCAGCGCCGGTCCTGTATTAGAGGCTTTTGGCAATGCCAAAACTGCGCATAACAATAATAGCAGTCGTTTTGGAAAATTTATACAAGTTAATTACAAGGAAAATGGTATGGTGCATGGGTAAGTTTATTTGCGTTTGAATTATGCTTTTTATTTTTGAATTAATCAACAACGTTTTTGTTCAATATACAACAAAATTCCGTTATTCTTTTACCGATAGTGAAATTATGTTGAAACAATAAACAGGAACGAATAACTAAAAAGAATATTAACTAATTTTTCTATCATTTACAGAGCCGTTGTGCAGAAATATCTGTTAGAAAAGTCAAGGATCGTCTCCCAGGGGAGAAATGAAAGGAATTATCATGTATTTTATTATTTATTGGCTGGTGCTAATGAACAAGAGAGACAATTGTTGCATTTGGAAAGTTGTGATCGTTATAATTATTTGAATAAAAGTGGTTGTTACGGGCTTGAAAATATTGACGAGAGGCATGAATTTTCACGACTCAAACAATCCATGGAAATGGTAGGATTCACGCCGGAAAAACAAAGACGATTATTCGCCGTTTTATCAGCTGTTCTCTTACTCGGTAAACAACGAAGGAATGAAAAACACTTTGCGTCAAGTGTAACATACCTATTCACCACCTCTTCATACATTTTTTTTTCTCTTATAGGAAACGTAGAATTTCAACCTAGAAAATCGTACCATCATCACGACGAAGCTGTTGGAGTGAAAAATCCGGAAATCGTAGCGCTGATATCTGAACTTTTACGCGTTAAACAAGAAACGCTCTTGGCCGCGCTAACCGCTAAACGCGCGAGAGCTTCCGGGGAGACTTTGGTCATAAATTACAGGCTTCCCGAAGCGATAGCAGCGAGAGATGCTATGGCAAAGTGTTTGTATGGAGCGTTATTCGATTGGATTGTGCTTCAGGTACAAATTTCATCGAAAGATAACTACTAATTTTTGAATAAGAATTCTTAAGCATCATCCAATATTGTAGGTGAATCATGCATTATTGTCGAAAAAAGATACCTTGAGAGACCATCAAGGACATAGCATTGGAGTACTGGATATTTTTGGTTTCGAAGATTTCAAAACTTGCAACAGTTTTGAGCAATTGTGCATTAATTACGCGAATGAACAATTGCAACATTATTTCAATCAACATGTGTTTCAATACGAGCAACGTGAATACAGAAAACAAGGTATAAGATGGACGGATATTGGTTACAGTGACAATTCTGGCTGTTTGAATCTTATCGAAGGAAAACCAAACGGTCTTCTGTGTCTTTTGGATGATCAATGCAAGTGAGTGAGAAATTCATCATTTATCTTCTTTCTGAATCATAATGGTACTGTTATATTGTTTTTTTTCTCCGTTAACGGGATAGTCTTCTGAGTCATGTGTTAAACATTATCTATCAACACTCTTCGCATTGTTTTCAGTTATTTAACAAAAAACTTTTTGTCTTCTCAGTTTCCCTGGTGCCACGAATGAAACGTTATTGCAAAAGTTCAATACAGTACATAAGGACAATCCATTTTACGAAGCTCCGCAGCGTCGTGAAGGGGCTTTCGTTGTACGACATTACGCCGGAGCTGTGAAATATCAAGCTGCTAATATGAGAGAAAAGAATTTGGATTTAATGCGACCGGACGGAGTAGTTGGAGTATTGAAAAACTCTTCTCTCGCATTTGTCCGAGAATTGGTTGGTGCCGATCCAGTTGCCGTATTCAGGTGGGCCATTCTTAGAGCGTTTTTTCGTGCCCACTTTGCTTTTCAAGAAGCTGGTCGAGCGCATCGGCACGGCAGAAGTAAGTGTTCTTTCTTTCTTTCTTTTTTACTATAACTTAATGTGTTACCAATTACCAAAAATTTATTTATAAAATACGAAAATTTGACTTTCTAAACCGGAAATAATTGGATAATTCCACTTTTAATAATTCAACGGTAGGGATGTGGTGTGATTCACAGTTCCGATTCTGAACTGTGGACACAAAATCTATAAACACACCCGATCCCTACTGAACATTTCGAAAAAAAAAATGCTTCTCCGATAACTATGTTTCAAACAAAGGTACATGATTAAAATAATGTTGAATTTTCAACGGATACCTAAATAATGTTATCTTTATTTCATTTCAGCCGATGGAAGTAAAACTTTGGTGCAAAACAGATACAGAACACCGAACGAAAATTTAATAAGGTAAATAAATAAAAATCTCTCTTTCCGATTGTGACGTTGATCCATGTTATCTTGTTGTGTGAACAAAATTCGATGAGAATTAATGAGAATAAGATGAAAACACACTTCAAACTTTAATAAAAGTATCATGCTCGAATTTATTAAGATTCTCGTGACCGTAATTGAATATGTAATTGTTTATTTGATGATATTTTCATTTGACGTTTGAATTTTCGTTTTCAATGAATATTCGCATCAGTTTGATGGGAATTTTTGTATGCTGACAATCTGACAATTATACACTTGAATGATGGTCTTTCATCGTTTTTTATCCCTTTATAGCCATCTTGTGACGTTATCAGCCGTCAATCTAACTATTAACCGAATTGCGTAAGTGGTCTATTTTGATCCACTATGTGTATGTTCTTTTTATTAAAACCCAATGTTTAACAATTCGTTATATTTTGGACACATTAAACATTTTTCATTTGCAATTCTCAATTGAACAATCTGTAAAAGAATGATCGAACTCTTCAATCCATATGATTTTGATTCCCGTCGTTGTACATCGAAATAATACTTTTGTTTGTTTAATCCAAAATGTGTATACAGGGTATCTCATTTTACGAGAAACAGCTAGCGAGTCAGATGAAATTTGAAAACATTAACTTGTATTTCACGATACAAAGTTGGAAGAATAATCGTGCAAGGTCGTTATCGAGTTAGTCCAGTCGAGGTATTGCTCTGGCTGTTTCTTTTAAAGTTTGATACGTATTCTGTATTCTTCATCCGCAACTGTATTACAAAATCATAACTTATTGCTCATGCACCACTATTCGATAGATCATCAACCAGCATGAATCAACAATTACGATATTTTCATTCGCATCCAGCATACCCAGATATTACTGTTCGATTCATGAAATTGAATTCATCGCCCCCCCCCCTCAACGATAAAAACGAAATTTCAAATAACTTTCTTTATATTTGTGTGAATCTTGATTTTATTATACTCTTTTCATCAGCGTCAAGGAAAAACAGATGAATATTTCGTCTTGGAATATTATTGGGTACTTAAAATATCGACTCTCGGTTGATTGTTGAAATTTGTATACATACCTCGTATATATTTGAACATATTGGAAAGAGGAACAATATATTTGAAGAGTCCATCATAAATTATTATATGTATATAATTTTGAACAATCAACTGAGTGTGAGAGAATTTTTCAGTTCGCACAAACATGCTCGTCCGCCAAGTTATCAGAAGCAACGCAGTGTCTGCTTACCGTCAAGCCACATGCCCACATCTACATTACCTACTTCCATACAAATAGAGCACAACGACAGTGTTAACAACAACAATCGTCTATCTTGGCCACAATTTAGAAATCTCAATCAGACGCAACACTCATCAAATGTCACTGCTATTAAAGGTTATTTAATAAGGGGAGGCAGGGAAGACCAGCTTCATAGTCATAATAAATTTAAACGAGATATACACACACCACTTGAGCGGGTGCTGCTTCCAAAAGACGAAGCAAATGTCATGGAACGCGCTAATCAAATTGTCATGTATGTAATACAGAAGCAACAAAGATATACAATTGATATGAAATAATGAGAATGCTTTATAATATTAAATTTATTTATATAAGCTGTACAGATCGAACTTTTTTTGTATTTTGCGGTAAGGAGGGCTGAGAGTATAGTAGTTTTCACAGAGCTGGCACTTTTTTTTCCAAGTCCACGTTTTACGAATCTTGATTCGTAAAATATTTCGTTCTTTAAAATTCTATTTTCCAGCTCTGCTAGTATGCACTTGAATTATTGTTCTGGGTTTACGGATTCATTATTATGGTATGCAGTGACTTCGTAGGATACCAGTGGTTCGTGGCGATAATAATTGGCTTTTCCATATTCCATTAACTTTTCTACACTTTCATTTGTTATTTGAAAACAAAAAAGTACAATTGAAAAAGAAAAAGCTCAGTAGGGGATCGTTCATGAAAGTCATCCCATTCTTATCATTGATCCTACATAACTAAAGCTTTTGTTTTACGTAATCATAGATAGTTGATGCATGTTTTTTATTATACTTTGTAAATAGATACGAGTTTCATTAATGATTTGGAATGATTGATATTAATTTTCTTTGTTTTTTTTTTTCTAATTTAAATCATTAATGAAAGGATTTGGGTACTGAAGCAATTTATTCTAACACAATTCAATTTTTTTTCTTATGCATGCTATGTTTGTTCGTGCGTATGTATACAGCGTGTCTCAAAACAAACGACCGATATTCAAATGTGATATTACAGAGGCCAAAACAAGATTTTTTCTTTGGCAAAATTTGATTGAAGGTTCAGTGGTGGAGTTATGATAATTTTCAGAGTATTTTTAAATTTATTACATTCCTAGCATTTTTGATTCTCAAATTTTATAAAGATTTGAAATTTTTGTGATTGCAGAAATTGGCACGTTTAATCTTCCAGAGGATTAAGAATTTATTTTGACTATTTCCGCTGTTCTCGATGCAGAACTTCGAAGTCGATGTTATAGGGTGATGCTGTAAGAAAGAAAACATTATACAGAATCAATGAATTGATCATAATTTTCATTGCAGTTGAATGAATAATTATTGAAAGTATTATAATAAATCTAGGCTTTTTTTTGTTTTCGATGTGACACAGGGATAAAACGCTTGCATTAATATTCACTCGTGGTTAGAAAAATAATTCATTAAATCTAACCAAATTTTATTGAGCAACATGTGATGATGAAGATTTAATCAAATGGAACGACGGATCGATGACTGTCTCTAATTCTTCAATAGGAGATCATCGGTAGATTCTCAGTATTATTCATGACTGAAACCAGGTGCAGGATTGAAAATTTCCAAGTCGTGGCAAAAATCGGGCAAAAATGATAAGTTCAGGGTTGATGAAACTGTGATTATACTGTAATCCATGGGCGATCAAATTTAATGTCATATATAGAATTCGGAGAATTTGAGGAAATACATGGAGAGTCTGTGTAAAGTCAGATTTGAAGAATTTTTGGTAAACTTTTGAGGACTTTCTGACGGATTTTTGACATCCTGGGAATTTCCATTCTGATTAACAAGGTATTTACGTTAGTCAGCGCAATTATTGTGTTAATTGTCCTGACTCTTAAGAAACTACCGTAATTACTTTCTTAGATAGCCAAAAATCGACTACGTAAGTAGATGCTGAAACATTTTCTATTTTTCCGAGTACCATACTCATGCGCGATTTGTTCACACTTGGATCATTCATCCTCCGATAAGCTCTCCTGGCCTTCGAGTTTCCTCTAACATGTTCTGTGGATTCAAACGATCCATTGATAAATGTTCAATTGATTCCCTCTCATCCAGTCAATCATTTTTTAGATGAATCCGATCTAAAAATATAGCGTGTGGTTCATTCAACTTTTCTCTTTTTCTCGAAAATACTAATCATCGGTCATTGAAACACCTATTGAATTCATTTAAATTCGTAGAAGTGATAGAGTACTTCGACGATCATGTAAGACATTAAAATTCATATCATTTCCTTCTGCGATTTCAAAATTGTTCGTCAAATCAAGAACTTCTTAAAAAATGAAAATGATCCAGACAATCTCTTTAAATCTTCTTTCGCAATGTCCTTATTTTTCCATGTTTGGGGTCGTTTCTGACGAATCAGGACTCACAATTTGTAAAATGAGAATTGGTTAGATTTAGTGGTTTTATTTTGAACAGAAAAAGAAATAGAGTTAGTCGTGATCAAGCCAATTTGTGCGTATGTTTTTGAATCGCCAAACAATGTAGTACACGGAGAAAAATGCACTGAAAACACAATTCATCACATTTTTATCACCATTTCGTTCGAACTAAGTAATTCACTAGCACAATGATGATTTACATTCACTATGATTGGCATTTTTCCAAATTTTAACAAAAAGAGATTTTAATTACAAGAATTCCTCTGAAACTAAGCTTCAATATTTGGCCAAAGGAAATATCATTTGTTCTCTGATCTCAGGAAAGTATACATATACAACATGTAATTAGCCCAAATACTGATATGATGATCTAATACTGATTAAATAGTTATACCTTTTTCATACTCCTTGCATCTTCCATTAGAGTAAACAATGGCGTAAACAATGAACTGAATATTTTCTCAAATATTACATATTGCGAAAGAATTCTAGTACAAATTACTTTCATGTCCATCATATCACCTAATTGGGAATTCATTGTTGATTACATTGATTACTAAATTGTATAAATATATTCTAATATATTGTAAATATCATATATGATGCGTTTAACAGTATTATTCTGTTTCTTTTTTGCTTTAAAGGATTTCAAATGATGTAACATCTGTCTTTTTCAATTTCAACAAAAATCTTGATATTTTCCTCGTTGTTTTATACCAATTCTTTCCAATGTTCTATCTCGATAGATACTAGAACGCTGGAACGTTAACAATTTCGTGCCGGTGGGTTTTTATTTAAAAACTTAGTTTGCATCAGTTTATCAGACTATTTTCAAATCAAAACTAGCCAATATAAGATGGCTGATGGTTGGTAGAGCTCGTGATAGACTCAAAAATTGTATTGATTGAATTCAGAGCTCTGCCATAACATTCAAAGATAGATATGTAATTCAAGACTTCTTTAATTTATTAATTATTGTTTTATTACAACTTTAGTGTCCCAAAGAGTGTGTCTGTTGGTTGTTCAATTCATAACGAATATGGAATTAAGTTTGATGTTACATAATACGTTGACAGAGGCAGATAAGATGGCATTTGAAATCCTTTATTTATAATTCTATTATTTCTTTATCTCCTGTACAAAGCAATATTTTGATACTTACTCAATCATTCACATGCCTCTAATTCAATAAATTCATGAAATTTGAGATTACCAATCCACGTATAGGACCATTTGGTTCCATCCAACTCTAAACAGCGTTTGAATAATGAAAAAATAAATGACTTGAATATCATCAATATTTTTATAACGTGAATGATTTTCTAACAACACATCCAAATTAGAATTTCTATTTTTTCATTAACAAACAAACGCTGAAAGTAACGTTTTTAATAAAAACTGACATTTGTATCCACCCTGTGTTACAGGAAAAATAAATCATTTCGGCCGAGAGAACGTGGAAAGAAGGGTTTAAAAAACTTACAGACGGTGAAAACGTTGGCGGGTCGAACACAAAGTGGGCCAGGAAAAGCAAGAAAACAACCTATGACAGTATCCGCGCAATTTCAACAGAGTTTACACAGTCTCATGGATACCTTGAATCAAGCAAATCCTTTTTTCATCAGATGCATCAAAAGTAACGCGAACAAAGTTCCAAACGAATTCGACGAAGAGACTGTACAAAGACAGCTTAGGTACACTGGAATGTTGGAAACCGTGAGAATAAGACAAGCCGGTTTCAACGTTAGATTGACTTACGAGGAATTCATTCAATTATATCGAATGTTATTGCCAAAAGGTCTTCTGAGCTCCCAATCTGACGTTCGAGACTTTTTGTTGACTCTAAATCTCAACAGAGATAATTATCAACTCGGTACCACGAAGGTTTTTTTACGAGAATCTGAGAAAATCAAATTGGATATAGAATTGCATCAACAAATTATCACGAGTATCACGACGATTCAAAAATGGTTCCGCGCGTGTTTGGAAAGGAGGAAATTCTTGAGGTTGAAAAATGCTGTGGTGCAGATACAATCGTTTTGGAGAATGGTCATGGCGCAAAGACTCGCTCATTCTTTGCGTATCAGAACAGAGGCGGCGATTCACATCCAAGCTACTTGGAAGGCTTACAAACAACACAGCTGGTTCAAGAAATTGAAATCTTGCGTGGTTACGTTCCAAGCTTACGTAAGAGGTAATAACGCTCGCAAAGCTTTCGAAGAAATGAAAAGACGGAAAAAGAATCTCAGTTGTAAGGCGGAAGATAGCAAGGAGAATCAAATACCTCAAGATTTCAAGGATAGTCTGTACGATAGTAAAAATATCTGTTCTAAAGTTTCGGATAGAGAAGGGTTTGTTTATTTCATTGCCTCGAATTCATTTTATCAGCATCCTTTTATGATTGTTTCATTCGTATTTCTTTTGTATAGATTGTACACGGAGGATGAAACGTCATCGTTGGAACTCAGTTCGTCGTTGCATAAAATCGAGTCTCAACAAAATCGATTATCGTATACAAGGTATCGTATTCGATCAAAATAAGTGTCATGATTTTCAATTAACGTTGCGTGAATATGAATTGTATATATTTCTTTTCGATAGAGGGGACTTGGGACATCGAGAAAGCTCAATCGATACAAGCTTTACATACTCCAAACGAAAATTAACTCCAAATAAAAGAATTTTCCATGATCCTAGCATAGGATCTAAGAGCACAGAAACGTATTCCGATGAATTAAGCGAACGTAAGAGCAGCCTCGAGAGTTTGACGAGTCTGAGAAGTTACGAATCTCAAGTCAGCGTCAATAGTTCGGAATCACAAAATAGTTCCAGTTCCAAACCAGTGCCCAGTACAAGAATGAAACGCACCGATCATCCGCCATCCGTTTCTTTGAATAAAACTTCTGCCAGTCGATTATCGTCCAATCGAAGGACGAATAGTTCGTCCACGGGATGTAGCGATGGTACAGAAACAATCATTATTTTAATTCTAGCGATAAAATACGAAGTTTAACGAAGTAATGAATGAGTACTCTTTGAAAATTTCAGGCGAAACCGACGCTGAGATTCCAAGTACCGTGCAAAGCGCACCTCCCGTTTTGAATACTCCATCGTATTCTAGTCCGAGAAATTCGAAATATCATTCAGACGCAAGTTTGACGCTTTGTCCAAATTCAGATATGTTGGGACGAAGGGCAGGTTTTCCGACTCTCGGTAGTTATAGCGAGTATTTGTTACCCACGTCTCAAAAAACGAGCATCACCAGATCACCGAATGTCTGGCAATATAAAAATTTGACCGACAGTATAATAGAAAAAACATGGCTGGAAAGACCGCACGAGGCATCGAATTTCAATGTCAAACTAGAATCCGGCGAACGGTTTGTTCGCAAGGAGACTATGGCCAACCAAGAACAGCGAAGACTCAGCGACAACAGCGTACCGAGCGATCACAGCATCGACAATCTTTCAATCAGAAAAGAATTGAATTTCAATTTTTTGAGAAGACAAAATTCCGAAGGAGACGCTTCCGTTAATAATTCGATCAATAACGATGATGGCGGTAAGGGACCTTCGTCTCCGGATAAAGACAAAATTGCGAGACAAAGTGGAAAATCCGAACCCGACGTCCCTGTGAGAAGCGCACGTCGGAATCGGCCTCCCAGGGACGTACAGTGCCGATCGATGGGTGAAAGTATTTCCGAAACCCACACGAGTGAATCGAAAAACATCTTCCTGGGTACCATCAAAGAGAGCGATTTGAACAAACCCTCCAGCATTTGGACGCGAAAAGACTTATCTAGCGAGGGAACTAATTCTCGTTCCGTGACCGACTGGCCTATCAATAAAAATGAATCAGTTTTTAAACATCAACCTCCCGGAAAGAGGGTTCGATCCAACGCCATTACCACTCTTGAATTGAGAAGGAGAAATTCTGATCCGGCTACCAAAGTGTCAGGTCAGATGATATTTTTTTTCTCTTCCGATAGAATTCGAAATTCGTAAAACAGTTGTGTATGCTTTGTTAATTTCATTGTTGTTAAACGGTTTAATGTTATGATTTTAGGTTTGAGCGAGGATAAATCTGGAGCAGACACGAGTCCAAACGATTCGAAATTAGCCCCGGAAATGAATCTACTCGAGTGGAAGGGGAACAATCTTTTCACCCTGGCTGGTCATCGATTTAGAAAAATTAGCAGATTTTCCAAGGACGACGTATGCGTTTCTTGTCATCAAAAAATGGACGCATTTGTCACGCAGGGTTACAAATGTGTTGATTGTAAACAACTCTTCCACGTTAAATGCATACAAAATGGGGGTGTATTGCAAATGCCCTGCGCCATGGCGATTACACCGAACAGAAGAAAAAACCGTAAACCTCCGCGAACTCCGTACGATACCGCCACGAAACAAACGGTTGCGTCGAAATTCAGTTTGACCGGAACTTCAGCATTTTCGGATAGCACTGATAAAATAATATCCGATGCCAAAGAACTCGCGTTAATGCAGGATTTCATTACAAAGAAAATCTATTTGATGCAAGGTCAAGAGGAAGGTAGAAAACCCAGTGAGGTGGATCGAATTTTCAAACATGCTTTGAAAAAGTTTAAAGATGACTTGGTTATCACTTACAGCGTTGCTATAGCGCAAGGCGTCGAGGGGAATATTAAATATACCGATCTGATAGCTAATTTTTTACAAGTAATGGAAACTGTATGTAAACAAGAGAACACCAGCGAAGATTTTCCCGTGACCATGGGTGTCAATGCCTTCAGAGGTTTCATGAACGAATTCATGACCATGGTGAAAACCGAAGGTCCGGATAAACAGAGCAAAAGCAAGAGGAAAAAAGAGAAGAAACGAAAACAAGAGGAACCCATACGTCATGGAAATCATATGTTCCAATTAACTATCATTAATATACCTACCGCTTGCGAGGTCTGTACTTCGTTCTTCATGTGGCCCATCGAACGAGGTCTCGTTTGTCAAAGTGAGTTTCAATATTCAAATTTTCAAGTAGCAGATATTTGTAGTTTAGAATAGACATTGTATACAATGTTGTAAATATATTTCAGATTGCAAACTGACCTGTCATAAGAAGTGTTATACAAAAGCTGCAGCCGAATGTGGAAAAGAAGGCTCTGTACACGAGATGAATTCACACAAAGTCTTCGGTGTTCCGTTGTACAAATTGGATTGTGGCGATGGTAAGGTGCCGTTAGTCGTGGATCGATTAATCACAACCATCGAGATGCATGGGCTTTATACCGAAGGGATATACAGAAAAAGTGGGGTGAGTTCTAAAGTTCGAGAACTAAAGATGAAAATGGACGAAGGCGATTTAGAGAGAGTGGATTTCGAAAACTATCAAGTTCACGTCCTAGCAGCTGTGTTGAAAAGTTTCTTTCGTGATATGCCGGAACCTCTTTTGACCTTCGAGTATTATGACGACTTCTTACATGCTGCCAATTTGACGGATCCCCATGATAGAATAAGTACTCTTTTTGCCATTTTGAAGAAATTACCCAAACCGAATTTCGATCTAATGGAGAGATTGATCGTACATTTGGCGAGGGTAGCTCTTCACGAAGTGGACAATCGTATGTCACCGTCTGCTTTGGCTATAGTTTTCGCGCCATGCATCTTGAGAACTAACCGAACGTTACCCGCGCAAGATTCTCTGCAGGACGTTGGTAGACAGACACGTTGCGTTGAGACAATCGTCCAAGAGAAATTAAGAGTCGTTAGGGCTACTTTGGCCGATATCAATACCTTGGAATCGGCTTGTCATACGGCGACTCATCGATTATCCAGTTTGAGATCGTCAAAGATATTCAGTCCGGAAGAATTGAATGCCGCGACTCCTAGCATTACGGTTAGAAATAGCGCTACCGATCGTGACAGGGATCGAGGCGACGAAGAGGAAGCTCTTTTAGTCGATCATATTCAAGAGATACAAAAGGAAAAAGCTCTTCTCACGTCGACTTTGCCTAGTTTAACTAGAGCTTCTTCGGATGACGATCTTTTATTGTCTGCCACCGATCTGGATGATGGTTCCCTCGATGATCTTCTGCCGCCTTCTACCGGTAAGTATGTGTGTATTTGAAAATTCAAATTCATTTTTAGCTTCTACTTGATTTTGCGAGTTGCTGTAAACACGGAGAGAATGTTGCACTCGCGGTTTTACATACATCAATCAATCGTGCGGCTGAACAGTAATCATTCGTATCCCTTATAAAAGCAGGAACGTAATTAAGAGGTTACATGGGTCAACATTTTTTTTTTCTAAAAATGTATATATTTTCTACAAATTTCAAGTCATTTCGAGTCAAACTAACAAAGATGAGACCTTTTACGTCTCCACGCATTGTTTTACAAAAGGATCAGCTATCAAATGAAAAAATGGCAGCAGCAGCGACTAAAGAAAGAAGAATTCTTCGTAGGCAAACTAAACAACAAGTTTCTGACAATACAACTGCAGAAGGAAGTTTACTTTATCGGTCTGGAATCGATAATTCTATGTAAGTTATTTGTAAACAATTTGTATCATGCGTTTACTTTTATTGAAAACTTTGAACGCGTTTAACTTGAAAACTGATTTTTGAAGTCCGTGGACATAATAACTCAAAAACTGATGAACCAATCATTCCCAAATTTTGCACACTCTTTTTGAATATAAAATCCCATGTCGCAATTTTATTACAAAATGGTCGATTTTTTGCTCGAAAAATCAGATTTTTCACATTTTATACTATCACAAATTCAGAATCATAAATTTTTTGAAAGAAAAAAACGTCGTTGTCACTTGAAACGACTTATTTACTAACCAAATCTTCTTCGTTTTTTGATTTCAGATGATTCTGTGATGAGTTATCGTGTCCACCGCAAAACAAAGTTGTTTAAAAAAAAACACTCCATGGAAATTTTACAAAGTATAGTTTGAGAGTTCTCTTTTAATATTTATCTATTTCTCATGAGTTTGTTTGTGCGGGAAAAGCAGGAAAAAATTCTCAAAGTTTAGCTCTTCCAGACCCATGTAACCCCTTAAGTTATCCGCGAGTGATCGTTCAGAAAGGTTTATGGATGGTTTTACGCCAAATTCTATATCAAGATTTATATTACATCTATATTTCAATTTTTGCATACATTTCATTTGGAATTTTAGAAAAAATCGGAAAGAGTTGAAAATGTGGGAGTTCTGTTCCGTTATACTTTGAGAGGACTTTTACGGGACTTTCAAGAGATTTCTGACGGATTTCCCATGAACTTTTGATAAACACCGAGGGGTTGTCAGGACGGCAATAACAAATTACCTGTTCTGGATTCAAAGTTCAAGATGCTGACTATAAGCGTAATTTGGCGTTTTAAAGCGTGTATCAAGGGTGACCGAATCCGTGATGCGCAGAAAGTGAGGTGCACAAAACGTTTTTATCAAAGTGTGATTCCAATAGACTTTCTCGAACGTCTACAAAACGTAGAAATTAAAGCGTGTTTGGAGATTTTATGAATGCTTATCACATTTTTCTCTGTGTTAGGCCACTGACAACACCACGTACTGAACCCAAAATTCTTAACCTTCCCTCATGAGTAGTTTATTTTCTTTTTAGTTTCCAGCTATTCGACTAAAGTAGTGCAGGATTCTCTCCGTGTTATAATACATGTTTCATATACAAATTATATGAAATGAAATCGTGTTTTGAAAATATTCATTGGTTAAACATTCGTTGAAAATCGTTCAATCTTTTTCTCATATTCCAGATGGTCTAGCGAGAAAGAAACCAATCCATAGACAAACTTCGGCAGACAATTCGTTCCCTACTATCAACAATGTTGATGAAGACATGGTGATGGTATAAATTTTGCTTAGTTATAGATGTTACGAACATTACATGTTAAAATGACTGCATTTTATGACACACTTCTCTTCTACGACTGTCGACGGCAATTCAAATAATTGTATCTCTTATTCGATAAGTCCCTTGAAAATAACTAATATCAAGTAGATGAAACACATTGTTTAGATAGTTGTGTATAGTTATTTGTTGATCCCAGAAACTTTAATGATTGAATTGATACATGACCTCTCACACGTGTACACAAACACCCCCACACACATACACACGCAAGTCGAATAATTTGATCACCGCGCAGTTCAACGGCGGAGTACTACGAGAGCGTTTAGCTTGATGATTTCTCAAAAACGGCACAAAAAACAGACATTTATTCCAGAGATTCGACATTAAACAAAAAACAACAACAACAAAACGACACACTTTCCTAGAAAGATGCATTTGTATTCTCAAAGACTATCGAGACATCCGAGAACGTTACGTATATATGTTATTAGATTTTTTCTCTCGGATGGTTCGTTTTTATTAAGATTTTGTTTTAATCTTAGCGCCGTATCATGATTCGCCATTTCAAAACGTGTACAAATGGATGAATAAATAATTGTACATGTATTTATTCATTTATACACGTCTATGTGTAAATTGAGCAAAGAATTAATTCCATGGATGCAATAATAATGAAAATTGTATTCTCTCTGTGTTTTTTGATGATACAAAATCAATCAGTAAGGTTTTTAGCGAGAAGATAAATAATACACGTTGAAATTACTTTTTTCGGAAGGGATGTTCATTCTTTCCTCTAGTCGATTATTATTGGATGGAAAAAGAAGGATGAAAAACGAAAAAAAAAGAAAAATGTTTTTTCCACTTTTCAAGTACGTGTATGTGATAAAACTGCTTGTTCCTTCGTGCCTCTTTGGCGTTCTTGCCAATGTCATCATGGTTTTTTCAAACACAAAAACTACCCTACACTCATTGAAGTATATTATAATGCATCTTCTTATAATCATCGATGTTTGATATTCTCATTTCGAATAATGTTTTTTTTTTCTTTTATAAAGACCTGAATTTCATTGTACCACACTTTTGGAATTTGACAAGGTTCGTACCGTAGAATCAAAATCGCACAAGCGTTGAGTTTCTTAATGATAATGATAGTAATAATAATAGCTATAATAATTTATCTTAACAGAGAGGTAAATCACATAACGAGGATAGGTTCAGTTTTTGCAAAGGTCTGTTGATATTATTATTATTATCATTATCATCATCATCATCGTCATTATTGTCAACTTCATTTACCATCGTCATTCTCATCATTAATAATATATAAATTTGCGTCTTCGATTTCACATTTATTTTGTGAAAACAAAAGGAAGAAAAACAAGAATGTAATTGATTTATTCATTCATCCGTAGAACGAACTAGGGCTGATTGTTGAAAAATCAGCACAACTTGTTTACGATGATATTATTATAGGAGAAAGGTCTAAGATGTAAGTTGTACATATTATATATCGTACTAACGGCGATCTATCTCGTAATGATTTGTTTTTATTGTTACATTTACGAGAGACGTTACCAAGATTATATTTCTACTCTGTCAATATTCATTACATCTATCAAATGATAATTCTACTTCTACGTACATGATAATGATATCTCGTTTTAAGTCCTTTCAATCAGTTTTAGTATGTTTGTTCTTTTTTTTTTCTCTCTCAAATCTGTTCATAAACGATCAATCAAATCCACGCAGACCATATTTTTACGCTCGCCCAACAAAAACACATATAGAAGTACTTATGTATATACAGGGATTCTTTTTAAATACTCTCTTATTCTCTAAGTATATATGTTTCATCTTCAGTTACTATATAACTTCGCAATGAACTTTCTATTCGTATTAACGCGAGGACTATAACTATTGATGTTGAATTGAAAGATAACAAAAAAAAAAATAACATTTCAGTTTGCACTTCCAAAGGAGAGAACAAGTAAAATATTTTTCAATGTCATGCTGTGAAAGAATTGAAGGAAAATCAATATTTTTTTATTTAAGTCTTTTAACGCATGTTAACTTATTCTACATGGATTGAAAATCAAACATATTTTTTACAACATTTCAAAGGATGGGAATGTCTTAGGATTTTTACGAGAGATATTTTTATCATAGAATAATACATTTTCTTGTCTTTCGCGAAATTATATTTCGTAGTTGTTTGTCAATCGAGGTTTTTGAATGAAACAAGAAGAGTCAAACCCAATAGATTCTTTCAATTTATTCCAAAAGAAGCGATCAAGAGAGCACGAATGTATTTTTAAGGAGATTCGATCGTCAGATCAAAATATATAAATGTATTTCATTTCAATTTTTTATTTTTAATCATATCGATCGACGAATGAACGATATAAATGTTTATTCCCATTCGTAAGGTTTAATTTGGTCGATGCGGTATAAAAATTATCAACTTTTTCATTTATTTATATTCAACTTCAATTTTGAGAAGAAGTTTGAGAATTTGACGCTCGAAACCCCTTGATACGTTTTCATTTCTAGCGGAAAAGAAACTAGAGATCTTTTGATAATCAAATACGGATTCTCTTTGAGTTTTGGAAAAGGAAATCAATTTCCGCAAAACGTGAAATTTATAGGATGTGAAATTATTGTAAGAAAACCAGTATTCGTTTCATAGACTGAAGAGCAATAATTTACATTAACCACAGCTAACAAACATTCATTTTATCACAATTTTTGTGATTATTTGGAGAAAGAAAAAGAAGCTTATTTCATAATTTTCATTCTCGCCAAAACAACGGACACATACAAACACGTATACACAAACACACAGCATCGAAACTACCACTAAAGATAGTACTTTTTATTTCATCGATGTAACGAAGTGAAAAAAAAACACAATTACACGACATATATTATCTATTTTTCAATTTAAGACAATCGCGAATTGTACAATAAACAAAATTACTATTTTTGATGTTGGATCCTTTATGATATTTTTCGAAGTTTTAGATTTGACTCGTGGTTTTAAAATAGATTACGCTAATTTTGAATATTTTTACTTGTTTTTCAAGTCTTACTATCGATGCAATGAGATATAAAAAAGGCGTTACAACAACAGTTATACTATGTAGAATTTCCGACTTCTTTTTCACGATGTTTATAGTATCTCTCTTTGTTGATGATATACTAGTAATATTTTTCATTTTGAATAAATGCAAGAATTTCTAAAACTTTAAATGGGACAAATATACTTATGTATGTATAAATATATATATATATATATTTTTTTTTAATGCAAAGAGATTTTATGTTTTAAATTTGAAATAAAATTATTTTAAATACTAAAAATAAAAAATGAAGAAAACCAATTTAAGCGAGATACAAGAAACGACTCGTTGGCTTTAACTCGTGTTACACGTGCAAAACTCAAACGAAGCGATGTGCGATCTTTTTATATAATTGTTTTGTTCTTGTATCTACTTATTATTACGTTGAATTTGTAATAAAAAGGAAACAAAAATATACATGCCAATTTTCAACTGTCATTTGATTTTGTACATGTGTACATAATGATAATAATACGAAATAATTTAAATTATTTTCAGTGAGAGAGGGAGACTCATCGATTTTTTTGCTTTATCAATCTTGGAAGATTGGTGGTTATTATTATTATTCTTTTTTTTTTTTAGTTAGATTTATCAAGTATGTATATAAAAGTATATATATATATATAGTATATAACGTTGCGGTTAAAACTGCGTCGAAGTAAAAACCAGGAGAGAAAATTCTTTCGATCGCTGTTTGGTTCGATGAACAATCAATATTTTTCTGGGAGTCATTGTCATTATTGTAAGAATATTGATACCGAATTTTGCGCCATGTCGAGCGCAAATTTAGTGTGATGATTAAAGACGCTTAAGATTCCCCTCGTGGTCAGAAAATAAATAATTAGTCTTACGTAAGGAATCAAATTATCGATAATCCGTGGAACAAAAATAACAGATTAACATTTATACATATTATTAATTATACGATTCCGTCTTTCTTGCAAGGTGCTTTATCGTGCAAATTATAAACGAAAAGGATCATACGTGATTTCTTCCCTTCTTTCTTTCTTTCTTTCTTTTTTCCCATATCATAATTGTATTTTTTATTTTAAATTTATACTATTATTATTCTTATTATTATTACTATTACTACTATCATTATTTGTTAATACTATTATTTGTTATGCGAGAATAATGTATCATTGATAATGATTTAATACAAAAGAAAACACAAGGAACTGATGTTCAATGTAAATAATTCCCATGTTTCGCGTAAAGTGAAACATGAGACAACAAACAATAGGCGGTTTAATGAGTAAGAAAATTCGAATATACTTTTTTTTTCTCAACCGTAAATTTCATTTAATGATTGCTAAATTTTTATACATTTTTATTATTTGAGAGAGCAAAAAAACATACAAAAATGAATACATTGAAATGTATAGCGAGTATTTTTATATAATATGAACTTTGAATATCGTTATTTGTATGTTTTTTTGTTCCTAATTCGTATATATGCAAGGAATTAAATGAATTCATAAATTGAGATAATCATAATCCCAGATAATATTTTGAAGTTCCCCCCCTAGGTTTGCGGGCAGAAGCTTATCCATGCGCGTCGCTTTCCCTGCTTAAAGAATCTCATTGATTCCGATGCAGAAAACCGATTCAAACCCATTAAAAATGGATTCTCAATGGGTTTTCTGCATCGGAATCAATGAGATTCTTTAAGCAGGGTCGTGAGAGCATGTTATCTGGGATACGAATTTGTTTCTCTCGATATTCCTTTTCAGGAGGAAATTAATATGATTGATGATGTAAAACAACCCAAGTAACATACAAATGCACTGCTGAACTGTTGAATAATTTTCCAATTGAACTAGGAATAGCCTCAGTACATTTTAAGTATAACGAAAACATAGCGTTTCGGAAAAAATCTTGGGTGACTTGGATCAATACATTGCATCAATGTTATTGAATAAATAATTTTCCTCTTTATTTTGAAGAAATGAAAGTCTAAATCTCAATGAGAACAGCGAATAAAAGGGAAAAAAGAATGACAAGCGAATTGATTTTCCTATTCATCACTTGTCACTGTATTTTAAATATTGATATATAAAAACAGATATATCTCCAGGAATGATTGAATTTTTTTTTTATAAATGTGAGTTTGAAAGATTCATATGCAGGTTTTAAATGTGCGCCCTGGCGGGAAAATTTTGATGAATTTCGTTCACTTTTGGCACACTTGGTTTTGGTTGAAAATTGGTCAAATTCAATAACTTTTAGTGAAATTTGTTGGCTTCCATTGAAGTTCATTGAAGTTCGAGGATTCTTATTGGATTTTATTGAAATATTGCTGCGCCAAAAGTGAACAAAATTCTTCCGTCGGGTTGTGTGGATGTGTGAGTGAGTGCGAATCTATGGTGGATCGAAAGAATGGCATTCGTTATCTCTTTAAGACCTGGTGCCTAGTGAAAAGTAGGATCTTTACTTTATTTCTTAAGGCGATTCACCATAAGCCAAGTTACTATATCTCTCCCCCCAGTTTTCTCAGTAATCAATGAATAGAATCCATTTTAATGAGCAGGTGCATCTTCTTAGGCTATTGAAAAAAATGCAGCTACTCATTATTTTTCATTGTATGTGTTCGTTTCTGAGGAAAATTGGGGGGAGAAATTTGGAATCTAGTAACTTTTGCAAGGGGATTCATTACTCCCAAATTTTTTCTACCAAATTACTCGAAACTGAACTCACGAAAATTTCAGATTTTTTCATCAATCCAGTTTCGAGTAATTTAGTAGGAAAAAATCGTACTCGGTCGGTACGCTGGTATCCTCTTAAGGGTCATAAGGGTTGTTTTTGAAAAAGAATTCTTCGTGTGTTATGAGGGAGGGAATTCTATTTCACTGTCATTTGAAGAATTATTTTTAAATTGATCGATGGTTCAAAAAGAATGCTTTTTCAAAATTTTTCCGAGTTGATTTTCGAACGTACCCTAAACGCACACATATGTATACTCTGCGCATACTTTGCGCAGGCTCCTCACGTTTCCTTGCGTCTTGCGCGTTGCGTTGACTCTTCATCCTCGCACATCCTCGTTCGTACTGTTGAAATCGGCCGAAATCAAATGCTCCAGTTTTATTGAAGAAAAATTGCATTGAGGAATTAATTTTCATTCATTCGTGATTCACCATCTTGAATAAAATAAAACTTGATCAACCATGACTACTGAAATGGGTTTTAAAGGATGTCACAATTTCCCTAGCGATGAAGAATTAACCTTCAAAGGGGAACCAGATCTTCCATATCTTACTATGAAAGCAACAGCTGTTTATTTAGGAAAATATTGCGAAACGCAAAATAATGTGAGTTATTCAATGTTCTTTCATGTACAGTTTTGTCATTGTTCCTTGATCTTAATTCAACCGGTTGACATGAATATGTATTTGATGTTTCCAAGAATTACATAATCTTACTGTACACAAATATTGACGTGGGTGTGTATTCATGCATTGTAAAACATAAGAAATTATTTTACAAACCCAAGCCGTATCGTTATAGATTCACAGTTGTAATAGCAACATACCGAGCATGAAGGAATCACGGTTTCAAGAACATAATGAAATTTGTAGCTACGCATTCATAAATTCTATATTCAGTTCAGAAATTTCACATAGACTTGTTCAAGTTCACGGTCATAAACGTTCTTACGCCGTTCAATATATGATCAAATTCACCTCACGGTCTCATTGCACATATCCTATGTTACGTGCAAATCATTTTTACACCTATGCCAAACATAATGAAAATATTGAAAAATTCTTTTACAGGGTGATTTTTATTCTGTATTATTGTACATAGATATTTCAGTTTTTGGAAATTTATAATACAAACACAAAAATCTTGACCCAAAGTTTGTTTTCGATTCAGATGAGGCATATCGTGTAACAAGAAATTCAATCGTGAGATAATTAAGGATTCAACACACATATCGGTCGCTCTTGAATATCTCTCATAGACAAATTGGAAATGTAATTCACCTCCACTTGTATTTAGAGATATTCCAAATCAAACATGATTGAAGTTTTGTATCAGTGGTTTATCTTCTTTTTTCCTTTAAGGAATTCATGCTCTGCAGGGTCGAAACTAGAGATCCAAGGAAGTGTTTGAAAGAGGGAAAAGCTGTAACGTCTTGTTCTCTAGAATTTTACAAGAAGCTTAAGAAACATTGTTTGGAAGAGTTTACCGCTTACGCAAACTGTATGGCTCGAACGCGTCGACTTATCCCATATGAGTGAGTGAAAGCAATTTCGTATCGTCATATAAATTATAACATTGAGAATTAAATCGTTTGTCAAAACGACTTTGTGATAGAATATGACAAAATCTAATATAAAATTGTTGACTATACTCGAGATTCAATTTTCCTCTATAACAAATGCTAGTTAAATGTCATCCGGAAAAAGCAGAAGCACATAAGTTATACTATTTGCATATTCGATTCAAAATTTATTTCGAAAAATGATTCCAACTTCAGGAAACATATAAATTTGATTATTACTGTATTCGATAGACTTCAAAGTTACAGTGATTTTCGAAAATTTACTACTCTACTAAAAGTATAATATATATACATAATATTTATATATTCTCTTTTTCTTAGAAATAATTCCATGAGTGATGTGTTTTTGTTTCAGTTGTGGAAAAACGGAAGGAATATTGGATCAGTGCGTTTTGGAAAACCTAAAGATAGAAAGACCATCGTTTGGATATTTTGCTCAGGCGAGAGTACATGATTCTCCAAGACAAAAACCTGAACCATTTGTGCCTGAAGAATATCCGGATCGAGCAGTCCCTCTAAGTTCACCGGGACAATATCCTGAATCTAGATTTGGTCTCAGATGGGTGCTGTAAACATAGAACCGATGGTACTTGAGATATGTTAATACGTTGATTTTCCTATCCATTCGGTGATTAACATAGTAGTTTTATGTACATTACATCTTATTTAGTGTGTCCATGATGAAGTTATAGGGTACACGGTGAGTTTGTGCTTCACATACTCTCAGTGAAAGAAACGTTAATATATACGATTTTCTATGCATCTTATGGGCATTTGATGTAACGTTGAGTACAGCTCTGATCGATATCATGTATACAGCTGGTCATAAAAGGTGACATTACTGTTGTCAATTGAATTGCCTGTCACGAAAATTGGGATTACATGCAATAACTGGCATTGATTTCATATTGAAATGTAAAATAAAAAGAACTTCGATTGAATATGTGAATTGATATATTCCAACAAATTCATCAACATTAGAATATTTTAAGGAGTCTGAAATATCAAATCTATTATGAAATTTTGTCGACAAATTATGCAATGACTAATCCGGCCGGATTTGCGTACAGACGATTCAGACGAATTTGGCGAATGCCGGGAGTTTTGCCTACCAGGGGAGGCTGATCCAACATAGGATTATTACATCCGAGTAAAGATTTTGTCTGCAAGATTTCCTCGAACCGAATTCATGAGACAGTCTGAAATTTTCCGGAAATATTCTTTGATACTTTACAAATTGCGGTACGTAGCCCGAATTTCGAATTTCGGGGGAAAAACAAGGTTTTTTCTCAGTCGGTAAAAGAGAATTTTTTTTTCGAAATTTGAAATTCGAGCTGTCTACCGGTATTCGTGAAATATCGAAGAATATTCCCTGAAAATTTCAAACTGTTTCATGAATTCAGTTCGGAGAAATCTTGCAGACAAAATCTTTACTCGGATGGTACGCTGGTATCCCGTTGAGGACCATGGAGTCCTTCAAAAAATGGGCAAAATTTTACTACGGTACTTCCTAATCGTCTAAGCAATAAATACAAATTTCAAAATCCCCAGTGAGAAAGTACATTGCTAAAACTAAGTTTTGAATATGAAATTAAAACGGCAAATGATTACTCAGAATCATGCAAACGATTATAAACATATGTTTATCTCACAATGTCAATAATTTTTATAATTGATCTTCCCATATTTTGAAATACGTTTGGGCTTTGAATTTACATTTAGAGCCAAATCCTAGGAAGGCACTTGATTGTTATATATATTTGAAATTTATAATCATTGCTTAGTTATTGAAAAACTATGTAGCAAAATTTTTTCTAATGCTCCCATGGACCCGGATTTCTAGGGAACGAAACGGAATCCGAAAACCCAATTGGTTCGTTGTTATTGTTGTTGTTGAATAAATTTATTCAAAAAAAAATATAAGTACAAAAAAAAGAAATCTTGATGACCTATACAAAAGAAACCTCCTGTCAAGCCAAAAGGCTTATTGACAAGTTAACAAAGTAATATTGAACAATTTTCTCGTCCAGCACATCAAGGAACTGTTGACTAATGAAATAAAAATCAATTACATAAAAAAAGAACAAAATAAAATATATATAACTCATGAACAGGGAGGAAAAAGAAGAGGTCGTGGATAGTAACTTGCTAGAATTCCCCGAAGATCCCCTAGAAATTCCATTCCGTTCAACCGGAGAGAAGCCTCAAAAGTGCCACCAGATGGAGCCACTTGTGCACTTGTATTCTCTTGAATAAGAATAAATTGTCAACAAGGTTCTATCGGAAAGAAGGAAACGGATCAATTGCGCTGACTGAACCAAAGAGTATCAGGAGGGAACATAAAGATAGAAGGGGTAGAAATTATTGAAACGGAAACTCACACTCTCAAGACCAACTTTCTAATGGCTCCAACCAACGGAAGTTCTGTTTCTCAAAGTAAAATTCACTTATTACTTTTGGAATTGTGCTGTCATTGATTGGATCCATCAGAAAGTAGATCTGGAGGGTGTGAGTTTCCGTTTCATCCCTACCTACCACCGCTATGTTCTCTCCTGATACTCCTTGGACTGAACACACGGCTGGAATATTAGCGTGTCTCATCTGTTTTCAATTGATTATGAAGACAAAGAAAACCGATACTTCCAAACGCAGCCCGATTGACTCTTCACAAGCATGTGAATTTTCATGTCCGATTGTGTCGATGAATTAGTGAAAGAAAATTCCACCTTCTGAGCAATCGGAAAGATTTGACAGGAGTGAAGTATAAAGTGCGATTAAATTGCGACTGAATTACACAAAATGAAACGAGTAGCAGTGGCAAGTATTAAAAATCAACTTGATAGAGGATAATTCTATATTTACAATCCTCACGGTAGAATCATTCAAAAATAATTTTAAATAAGATCTTAAATTTTTTCAAAATCCTCTTGAAATCGGCACAGTAAGCCAGTTGCAAAGATTGCCACACCAAACGTTAGGAGAATATAATATCCGTAACAGTTGGTTGATATAAACCCCATCATGTATCGAATTGATTTTGAATACAACTCCTGAATGACAATTTCGGGAAAAGAATCGAAAAAAAATTTTTTTCTTTTTCTTCGAATTTTCCAAATGTTTTCAGCACATCTCCTGATAAACAGCTCTTCATATCGAATAAAATTCAGTAGCGCCAAGCTGCTTATCGCATAAAAACACTCCATCAATGTTTTGATAACGCAACGTATAAAAAGCTTTACAAAAACTTGCCGGGTGATACCGGGGATATCGTCAATGTCCGGATCCGAAATCGTCATTGGTCTTGAGAACGGTAGATAGAGCTATACAATTTTTGATCCGTTTGGGGATATTTAGCTGAAGAATTTTTCTGTAACCATGATTGAACTCTGAAAATTTTGATGAAAAATCTATTGAATTTGGGACATTCTGTACAGACTTTTCTCAGAGTTTTTCCATTCTTTTTATAATTATTCAAACAAATGAGAACGAAATTGCGTTCGAAAAAATTTCTGACGAAATTCTGATAAGTTGTCAAAATTTTGCTGACAATTTCATATATGATATTTTAATTGAGCATCTTCTTACACAGGACACCTACGTCGCCTCTCCGTGGAATTCAGGGAGAAAAAAGGGATCGGTAGATAGAACGTTGCTTCTCCATCGTACCACGTTATATCCACCGCTCCCTTTCTTTTTCCTTAATTCTACGGAGATGCGACGTAATTCTTCGGCGACTGTCCTGTATGGGTTCATATTGTATCTATGAGATTTCAAAATTTTTCAATAATCAGAAAAATTTCAACAATTCATTAGAGTTTTGTCAGAATTTCTTCAGAGCGCAATTTCGTTCCCATTTGTTTGGAAGAAACTCTGAAAAAAGTGTGTACAGAGTGTCTTGGTTTATTAAATTTTCTATGAAAATTTCAGAAATTCTGAGAGTTTTGTCAGTTTCCAACAGAGGAAATGCGATGTTTTTCACAGATTATTCATGGTTTTGCGGGAATTCTTTTTTTTCCAAATTCAAAATTCGGGGAAACTCTGCGTGGATTTGGACAAAGTCTCGAAGAATCATCTCTGAAAATCTCAGATTTTTTTATGAATTCAGGTTCGAGTAATTTGGTTGGAAAACACCGTGCTCGGTTGGTAAGCTCGTATTCACTCAAGGGGATAACGGCGTCTATTCGGACCTCCCTTTCTATCGCATAGGCGTGTCCTTTTCTAACCAACGTGCTATTATGATAACGCTCAATGAATCCCCTCAATGAACAGGATAAGTGAATTAAGAAGACGATGGTATAAGGATGAATGCAAATCTCCTACTCTTTTTTTTTTTTCATGCAGATTCAAAATGAAGTCAACTCGCCACAGAGTGGGTTATTTAAAAAGCATCGAACAACAGCCGGGCTCGGCCGAAGATTTTAGATTTTTTCATGAATTCAATCTATGATATTTTGTTGCAGAAGAACGTACTCGAATGGTAACCTCGTATCCTCTCGAGGGGATACTAACCATTTCTATTGACCAGATTATTGAAAACTTACTGAATGAATTTGTTAAAACGTCTCCAAAAATATCTTATGGTTCAAACAATCTTCAGAAACTCAGTTTGAACTAACTTATTCAACAGTTATCAAATAAATTAGCCAATATGCGAGCGTCCCGGCGCTAATATCCCTTTAAGATTGAAAAAAGATTGGCATCTTTCTACGTTAGACCTTATGTTTCGAAGCTAGGATACCCTTGAGATTTCTCAAATTCTTTATCAGTTCAAATCAATAATTAATAATATCAGAGTCGAATAAAAACTAATACTACAAATCTAAATCATGATGAATTTGAAAGGTGACAGGAGGGAACAAAGGCATTGGTTTTGCTGTAGTCAAAGGTCTTTGTCAACAATTCGATGGGATTGTGTATCTGACAGCACGCGATGTGAATCGTGGATTGAACGCTGTGAAAGAATTAGAAAAGGAAGGATTGAAACCAACTTTTCATCAACTTGACATCACCAATGATGAGAGTGTCACGAATTTTCGCGATTATCTGAAAAATACTCATGGCCGTTTAGATGTTTTGGTTAACAATGCTGCAATCGCTTTCAAGGTAATTCATAATGCTCATAGATTCGTTGGAATTCGAAATAACAGGAGGGATTACCGACTTTTGTTGTTGTTATAGAATGCGGCTACCGAACCATTTGGAGTGCAAGCTGAAGAAACAATCAGAGTCAATTATTTTGGAACAAAAAGAGTGTGCGATGCTCTATTTCCGCTTCTACAACCTGGAGCAAGAGTGGCACATGTATCCAGCAGTGCTGGTCTCTTACAAAGAATACCTGGTGAAGAATTGAAACAGAAATTAAGTAATCCAACTCTATCGCAAGAAGAACTTGATGATTTGATGCGTAGTTTTGTTAGGTATTACTATACCAATATCAAATACCTTGATCTATTTTATGTAATATTATTCATAAGGGACATAATTTCACCGAAATATTTGCCTCCAAAATTTTTCTATTCCATCCACGCAGAATATTTAATTTACATTCTTTTAATAATTTTATATAAGAATATTTTTTTACAATTGAACGCCTTGATGCAAAAATATCCCAACTCACAGAGAATTGAGATGAAGGAATGTTCATTTAAACGTCGTTTCTCCTTTCATTCAAATCATCAACGTCAAGTTTTTCAAGAAATACAATGAATTCTATAGGCATTAAATAATTCGTGAATCCTCACGTTATTTTGTAACGTTGAGAAGTTGATTCATTTATGCGTCAAGGTGTTGAATGAATATTTATCAAAATTACCTAATAAGAGCGCGTTGATAACTTACTTACCATTCATTTAGTTTGGCCAAGGAGGATAAACATTTAGAAGCAGGTTGGGGTAATTCAACGTACGTGGCAAGCAAAGTTGGCGTGTCCGCGTTGAGTAGAATTCATCAACGGATGTTCGATGCGGATCCTCGAGAAGATATTGTCGTCAATGCTGTACATCCTGGATACGTGGATACGGACATGACCAGTCACAAGGGACATCTTACTATCGAAGAAGGGGCGATAGCACCACTATTTTGTGCTCTATTACCCCCCAAAACACATATAAAAGGTGCATTCATTTGGAACGATAAGACTATAATGGATTGGGAGAAAAGCGCATGAATGTTTCCAATTTCACTGATATTCGATCAACCTAAAGATATTTTTGTATCGATGAATATAGAGTAAAGAACTTTTCACGTACATACAAAAATATTCATTTATTGAAGAAAACCCGCAGAGCGATATACTTATTTAATCGAGGAATGAAAGATATACTTTGTAGCAAATTTATCTTGGTTGAACGGCAGCTTCCTTACGCGCGGCATCCTGTAGAAGCTGAGTATCCACTTCGTCTCCAGGGAGTTGTACGTATCTCACGACGGATCCTCTGATGAAACAATTTTTCACGGACAACTGTAATTTGAAATACTATAAATGTGGGGTTTTTGAGTAATACAAACGTTACGAGTTTTAGACAAATACATACCATATGGGGATACTTATCGGGATCTGTTACACTAATGTCAGTCAATTTGATATTCAGATATTGATCTACCGAATGTAAGGTTCCACAAATACTGCAACATTACAAATATTGAATAAAAGAGCACATGCGTAATTACAAAAGCCTGGCTATGACTTCAACATACTCTTTGAATTAGCAGTTAATTTTATAGAAACTCGAAAACTACTCGGCGACCAGGATTTACAAGATCTTCTTAAACATAGTTTATAAGGAGTTTTACTAACCTTAAATCATTCTTAAGTTCTACAACCACATCTTTGCCGATCAAGGACTTGAAGAACGAATAAAATAACTAAAATATGAAAAAAACAAACAAATAATATTCAATTAAATTTAATTTAATCGATCAACAATTTAATTTTCCAGTGAACATAACCTTACCATTTTGACGTCTTATCGTTAATACCGGCTCCACGGCTGAACCAGGCTGAACGGTTGAAGCACTAACTTTCAGACATGGATGTCCGGCAGGCTGGGGAGTTCGAATCCCTGACTAATCAATCCGCCTTTCTCCCTAACGGTAATGCCTCGAAAGGGAAAATGGCGGTTGGTGCGTCGACCAAAGTTTATCCCGAAAGCGGCTACCACCGTAATAGGGGAACGACGGTTGATAAGTCAGGGAATCTTACCCCTGCCGCGTAGGTTAGGTTGGAAGTACGCTTCCCCCGGTCCAATTGGCCATGGCAGCGTAAAGAGAGACCGGGTTAACAAAAACTGATTGAAATTGAAAAATTCGTCTTATCGTTAGCAAATAGTCGTTGATAATATCTATTATTCTATGTATGTCTGTATCCATGGAGTCAGTGCCTAAAATATAAATATTTATATATTGATTCAGTCGCGACAATGTATGAAGAAAACTGGATTTAATTTGAATAACATTGCTCGCTTTGGTTTTTTCCCGGCGAAATGAAATGTTGCGTTGTTGAAGTTATGTGGATGAATTTGCATGAACGTGAACATAAGTTCCAATTCACAAGATGTCTTTCATGAAGTTGGGCTGAAAATCCGATGGATGAAAATTGAGCCTGATTCAATTATAACCAATCCTGACCAATTCCTAATGAAAAACAGCTCCAGAAAATAATATTCAAATAATGCATCTATTTTTTATCCCTACATAATAATTTGTCAATTAAGGGTTTTTCCGCTCTTCTCATAAAAATGCTTGAACGAATAGAAATAAGTAAGTAATAATGATTAATTGTTTTCAAGCCTATTCTGTGAACAAATTCGTTGAATGTTTTAGTATTTATCAAGTACAAGAGTATGTTGCTTATTTTTATTAACAAAGTATTGTAATTTTCTCACAGGTACAATTCCTCATGATTTAAGGCATGAGGAAACGATAGTTCAAATAGCGGAAGCGTTAGACAGTTTAGACGCAGCAGCTTCATACATATTTAGTTGCGTGGATAATAGACTTTCTGAAAATATTCAAAGGTAATATTCTTATGAAGTATAAGTTTTGAAGAGGAAAAGAATAATGCTTCCACTTGAATCAGAGAAGTGCCGTACAGAGTGATTTTTTGATAAAATTGAAGCGTTTGCCTGTACGCCGCTAGTATCCCCTTAAAAGTCACATTCTCCGAAAGTTGTTTTGATTGTATTTTTTGATTTGTATCAAATTAAAAATTTTGTACAGCGTAACTTCTCAAACTTTCACTAGATCAAAGCTTATCGATATTTACATTATCATAGGTTAATTTAATCATTTTCCGTTATGTTCTGAACTCGTGTTTTCAATTCATACAGATTATCAAATGTGAAAAAAAGGGCGACGGATCTACAAAATCATTTAAATTATATTCAAACCAATTTGAATCTAAAAGCAGTTAAAATCTATTCCGCTGCCAAATATCCTGCTTCGGACACGTATAAAGAGTACAAAACGATTCTACAACCAAAGCATAAAAGTACCCATGAAAAACCAAAAAGTTATCAAAGTTCTGTGCCTATCGCGGATGTTCCTGAAACTCTTTCATTTTCCAATATTAGAACGGAAGATGGACAATACATAGCTAATACCAGCTTACAGGAGAAATTACAATTCTATTACGTCAAGTCGAAATCAAATAAAAAGCATGTGGAATCGTGTCCACTTCAATTGTCTTCCGTTAGTTCGCTTTTGGTATTCGACAGCATGGATAGTTCTTATGGGAAATCATTGATGTCTTTTCCACGAAAGGACGACAAGCAGGAAATAGAAGATGCTCCGGATTCCATTCAACAACCGTGGAACTCTTCTGAAACGGATTTATCCAGTTATTTGTACACACCAACTTTGGGAGAGGTGAGAAAATGGAAAAATACAATGAAATCAATGTTGAACTTTTATACGTTTGAAATTCTCTTTATCTTTCAGGTTCCACAAATCATCGTTCCTCTTACGCTTCCCGATTTACCGGGTATAGTCGACGATGAGAAATTCGCGCTTGATTTGAATACTCAAAGTCCTATAGCGCCCTCATCGGCGGTCACCACGCCAACCGTTCGTGTAGATTTACCAATGCCAGATTTAGCTTCCGAACGGAATGACCAAACGCAAGAAGAGTCTTCTGATTTGAATAAAATTGCTAAAAGTATCGATGTTCCAGCTCAACCACCTCATCCACCTCCTCCACCTTTATCCCAGTCTTCTGTCTCAAGTGAGATAGATCATGGTAAAGCTCCGTTGTTGGCTCCCCCAGCCCCACCCCCACCACCTCCACCTCCGCCTCCGCCACCACCTCCACTTCCTCCTTCCGAAGTCTCTCAAGAAATACCCACGACGAACGATAGCGATAAAGCGAAAGATAAAAAGATTATACAAAATTTACCAAACGCGGATGACAGATCGAATTTAATGGCAGCTATTCGTAACGCGGGTGGTGTTGGGAGAGCGAAGCTAAGACATACGGCTCCAACCGACAAAGATGATCGTTGGTCCTCCGCTTCCGTAGGCGGAGATTTAATGGCAGATTTACACGCGAAGTTAGCTTTAAGAAGAAAAGGAATCGCCGGCTCGAATGCCGGGGCCTTGGAAAGAATGGCTAATTTGATTCCACCGCCTCCCAAACCAAACGAAGTGAATACTTCTGATAGAAATTGGGCTGCCAGCGAATATTATTCCGAATCGGAGACCGATGATTGGGAAGAATGATGAATGTTCTCAAATCTGATCAAACACGTTTTCTTTCTTGATTGATGGTTTTATGGAAATATCAGTTATGTAAATAGTCGTTGAATATTTGATTTTCTACAACAATTTTCACAGATTTCAATTCTTTATTTATAAATTCATCAATTTTGGTGAGATACATCCAAGAGAGCGCGTTGGATACACGTTTATAAAAGATAAAAATATTCACGTCTTTATAAATTTGATTAATAAATTATATTTGTGCTCGTAGATAAAATTCATGATCCGAAGATTGTAAATATTTGAAAAATTTTCTTAAATCCCTGTTTTTGTATTTTGTGAATTGTGATGTGAATAAGATATAAATATATTGTTATTCGAATTTAAAAATACTTATAATTCAATTTATATTATTATTTATGAATTTTTACTGTCAAATGAGATGATTATTCAAAGTTTATATATTTATTATAAGAAAGTAGATGAGATGATCCTGTTTGTAGACGCGATCCCATTAGCAAAGGTTCAATAATTCTTGCCTCGTTTATTTGCTTATAAATATATTTCTTACAACATTTTATTCTGGATAATAAAAGGAAGGGTAACTTGATGTAGAAGCAACATGGAGATGACGAAAGAATATCCGGTTTAAATCAAAATTGGACGCCTTCGGTGGCAATACTGTATGGGACATAGTTTTTGAAATGAATAATATTAACGCAGCTCAAGTCACGAACGGCGAAAATTTAAAGGCGCCCTCTAAATGTGTGTAATGAGCCGTTGAGAAAGTTTTCCGACCCTACGTCATCTTTTTCGAAATGAATTTTCATTCACTTACTCAACATTTCCAATTAATGATGCAGTCATTATTTTCTATGATCTTAATTATGATATGGTCTTAAACCATCTATCGAGTACAAATTGAATACCTTCAGTTCAAAAAATACTGGCAATCGAAGAAATTTTATCAAGCTTATCGTTCGTTTTTGACATCAATGATTTCGTTGAATGATTTTTCTCGCAGATATTGTGTTAACAGTCGAAAAATATGAAAATGCCATGATGGTGCCATATCGAAGCTATATTATAGATGTTATCATTAATCTTAGTCCAGTGTAGCTCCTCCAATAGCTAACAAATCAAACTTCGCGATGTGAAGACTTGCATTGTTTTGCAAAAGGGAGACTTTGAGATGTTTCTGACGTTTCCCTTTGATAGCTTTTTTGTATAACTTCCAATACCGCATTCCTCTGACTCCTACGTGTAAGATTTTAGCTGAACTGTTGGTTTTTTTGTACGAGGAATCTAAAAGACGTGAGGTAACTCATTTTTTAAAGCTGATCAGCGATTATGGTGTTGTGGTCGCATCCAAGTGCCTTCTTAAATTCTCTGGAACTGGCTTGTACTCTTTTTTATTTGATAAATCGGATGTAGCGTTGATATTCTTGATAGTCTGTTGTGCACTCATTCCGCATTTAAATTCATGAAAAATAAAAACGCGAAAATCACGACGTTTCATTTTGATTTTTCTAATCTACTTTGAAGAGACTTGGATTTGGATTTTCATTTTTCATTCAATTCTGTAATGCTGTTTTAATGATAAAACAGTTTATCACGATGAAGTGTAGGAAAACTTTCTCGATAACCCAATATCCATGAACATTTTGAAAATGACCAGAAAAAGTGGGAGAGAGGAATTTGGACCATTTGGCAGGGTTATCATTTCATCGGATGAAATTTTCACACACCGAGTTCACGCATTGATATTAAAATACTTTCATGATATTTGTCAATCAACAATAACATTCAAGATATTACAATGATCAATCGTTTGCTGTGATTATGTACAGTGGATTACTTTGATCCATGATGATCCAACACAGACAAGATCATCAAAATCCAAGGAAAAACTATCATGGATTAAAAATCATCTATCGCATTCATGGACATGATACTTTTCTAACGAGTCGTTCAAATATTACGTAAGCATGTTTATTATTCGTTCGTTCTTGGTTGCTTTCTCTGGTTAAACACACCCGTGAAATTTAGTCAAATCAGATTCAATGGGATTTGCCAAGAACGCTATGCAGTTTTCAAGTGGAGTTTGATTAAAGAAGTTTGCCAAATTCAACCAAATCTTTAAATCAGCTCTAACAAGAGCATTGTAGAAGTATCTGAAATCAATAAGAGTGAGATCTATCAAGATTTAATGTTTCTTCTTTTGAACCAAGGAAAAGGAAAAGAAGATGAAATTTTCTTACGTAATATTTCAACGAGCCCTAATAGAATGTGAAAATTACTGATGTTTTGTGGTGAAATTGAAACACTTTTTGCTACAAAGTGTTCAAACTGTGGGTCACTTCGATTCACGATAATTCAAGAATATAAGAAATGTAATGCAAATTTAGACGAGAACCGTCACGAATTAAAGTAAGCCCATCAATTTCAATTGGCTGAATTAAAAACAAATCCACAAATTTAGACCCGGCGATCGTGAACTACTGAGGTAGTATCCAAATAATTGTTTTCAAATATAACTTGTGATTAGAAATTTTTGAGCTTTGCGAGTCCTAAAAAACAGCTGTTTTTATTCTGATTCACTAGGTAATTACTTCATTTTATTGGAAGTGGTAGCATTGAGAGCTTTTATAAATACTGAAATTAGCACTTCTTTGTAAAATGACTCAACACTGAGTTTATATAAACTACAGACCTCGAGTTCTGAAATGTATTTCAACCCTCGGAGGCCGCACTTTATCCGAGGGCAAATTTTGAGTGCGACCCCTTTACTTCCATTATTTCCCGAAGACTCTACATAAGTGAACAAAAAAAACATCGTATCTCGAATTATGACATTCTTCAGTTATTTAACTTTCCCGTAAGTGAAGATTTGACTGATAACATTTACAAAACAGTTAATAGGTATTCGATATTCCCATAAGAAGTCTTCTATCAATATGACATTGAACTATGTGAAGATTTGTTTGTTCTTTACAAAAACTTTCAATGTTCCTAAATATTCAAATCCATCATTTGAGTTACTTGCTGAATTATAATGTATATATATATATATTACAAAAACTTTCAAATACTTTCATACTTCTTTCCGATAAACAATGGATAAAAAATATATTGTAATAAAATAAAAAGCATGGTCCAATTAGAAAAACTTGCTCTTTGACTAGAATTGACGATATGGGTTATAAATTCGGCGCAACCCAGTTCAAGAAATTCATGGCAAATTCAAAACCCAGAAAACAGGCGGCATTGGCAGGAAAAGCACGAAGGAAAACAGGTATACAGCCTTTGTATAACGCTAAAGGACCCTCCTCTTTCATTAAAACTGTGAATACTTCACGAATTCCGTGCTTGTAAGTGCCTTCGGGAGCTGAAATCATGAAAAAATTTTCATTATTGAAATTGAAGATGATTGCTTCATAATTCAAATTTTCTATAATATGCATACACGATTGCTTTTACAGTAGGCTTTCGATTTGCTTCCGTCTGACCTCTCTTAGAAAAAAAAATCAGGCGGAAGAAAATCGAACACCCACCGTATTGGCCCAAGGAATGCCTATTCTATGGAAACATTTCGTTGAATAATCTCTGAAAAAACTTTGAAAAATTCTGAGAACTTATGAAATTTTGATGAAAAATCTAGTGAATTTGGAACATTCTGTAGCCTGTTTTCAATTATTTTCCAAACAAATAGAGACAAAATTACGCCCTGAAAAAATTCTGACGAATCTCTGATAAATTTCTAACATTTTTCCGACTATTGAAAAAAAATGCTTTCATTTTCAAACACTTTGTCTCATATGATATTCAAATATAGCATATGAATGTATTTTATGGAATTCTTTTAATTTTCAATAGTCAGGAAAATGTTGGAAATTTATCAGAGTTTCGTTAGAAATTGAGAGGCCGGATGCAATATCGATTTGATTTTATAACCACGGATTTTTCAAAATTGACAAAAATACGCGTTGTCTATGAATTTTAATCAAATAAAATATCCATTGCAATTGAATACAAATTTTCCGATACTGAGAATACCGTTCATCCCTACTTTGTTTCTCCAAGGATAATAATGCAACTCGATAGCGACACACAGATAACTTGTTTATTGTGATATTCGATGAAAGTTTCCAAGTATTAAAATTTCCATGACAAATTCCTTCTATAAATGATGAAAAATTTGAATTTCACGTTAACGAGTGACTCAGAGACTCTATAAAAATACCAATGAAAAAAAAAAAGAACCTCACCTGTTTGTAATCGACTTTTCAAAATATCAGGTGGCATACCAACCACCCAATTCATGATACCAGCGCAACCACCGGCTAATATAGTAGAAGGTAAACTTAATTTTCCATTCTCAGGCGTCATCCGATCTTTCAAAAGATCGTAAGTCATAAAGTACATCCCAGCTGCCGGTACATCTGCGCAACAAAAAAAATTGTGATGCTTTATTCATTTTGTTCAGATAAAATAATGGATTTTTTGACTGTTATATATAACGAATGATGACAAAAGAGGTTTCGGCTTGATAAAGTTGGACATAATAATACTTATAAAATTGAAAAATTGTGGATGAAACAACATATTAGGTAGAAACATTAATAATAGTCAGTTGTTATGTATACATGTGGGAAGAGAGATAGAAAGCATCCTGTTTGATATGGAGCTTCAAGGCAGATAGATAATAGTTAACAAAATTCAGTTTTCCTCGGGCCAGTGCGCAGTAATTGGCCCTTTTAGCACCGCGTTTCGAATTATTCACGAATAGAAATGATATCATCAATTTTATTCTTCGTTATCTGTTTGGTAAATATATTCATTTTCAGGATAGTAAAAACGTAGTTTAGTTATCAAAGAATTGTGTATAAAATTATAAATTGTGTTGTTTGTATGCAGAGACCATGCGTGGGTCAGATAATAGATATCGGTGGTATGTGGGAGATCAATTGTCCCGAAGCATGTTCCTGTGACGTGCAAAAATTTTCGGATCTACCTATACATCAATGGATTAATAAAAATTCAAATGAACAGGTAAAAATTATCGTCCTCCTTTTGGATAACTCTTTTAAATTGAATTTTATATTTTGAACTTGTCATCAGCTGAACAATTTCAATCTTGAAATTGATAGTTTATCCAACGAATTGTTGAAAGTGGCTACATGCGTGATAGCGGAAAATCCTGAGGAATTGTTTGGAAAACTTCCTTCGGACATTCAGGTGTGTTGTCATTGGATCATCAAACCAATCCTGCATAATGTTTTGTTATATTACATTCATATGAATTTATATTTTCAAGGCTTTTACCGTTCTCGAATCCGGCAATGGAGATGTTGAAATTCTCCTTCAAGCTACCACGTTTCAACGATTCACAGAGTTGATATCGTTGGATATTCAAGGAATAACTTACGATGATCCTCTCAAAACGTACAATAAGAATAAAACAGGAGGCATCATTTTGTCCGCGGATGCTTTACTTCCTCTAGGAATCACGTTATTGTATTTAAATTTAGAAAGGGTTAAATTGACAAGTTTGAATTCGTCGAACAAAAACAAAGCAAATCTTATAGTAAAACCTGTGGTAAATGTACCAAAAGATGAAACCCGATACAAGGGGCATAGATTGATATTCTTGAGCCAACAGAACAGTGGAGAGAATGAGGATAAAGAGATATTACCATACGATATTTACAAACAAGTGGTGGAGGGGTACAGAGAAAATGCTGGATTGTTTACAGGTTTGAAAGTTTTGACGCATCTAAGAGTATACGATTGTGCTTTGGAGGATATATCTTGGCATATGTTCGACGGATTGGATAGTTTGGTTTATCTTTCCTTGGAGAAGAACAATCTGAAATTCATTCCTGAGTTTTGTTTTTACGGGACTCCAAATTTAAAATCGTTATCCTTAGCGAATAATCAATTGTTGACATTGCAAAGCGTTGATTTGGCAGGGCTGTTGATGTTACAAGATTTAAATTTGAAAGAAAACAATTTAACATTCTTATCGGAACTATCGTTTCCACCATTCCCAGCTCTCAGAGCGGCGGATTTTTATGGAAATCCCTTGGACTCGGTATTCCCAAGGTGAATGAATATTCATTTTTACATGTATATATCGTTTCGAAAAATTGATATCAATATCATCCTTTGTTCCAGTACTTTTGAAATCATGAACACGACGAGGGAATTGTATCTCGGTGGTACAGGCTCAAAATTGACACTCCAAAAAAATTCTTTTCTCGGCTTACGTTTACTTCAAAAATTGCATTTGTATAATTTGGATATCCCAGTCTTGGAACGTTTCATTTTACAAGGTATGCCGATGTTGAAAGAACTGAGAATGCGTGGTAATGTGTCCAGTATCGATTTCGATGCTTTCATCGATCTTCGTGAATTGATGAATCTGGATTTGAGTTATTGTCACATCCAACGTATATCCATGGACGCGTTTTATGGATTGGAGAATATACGACGTATCGATTTGTCGAGCAACGAACTAGATTACATCCCACCTGGATTGTTCAGCGTACAACAACAGAAACAACTGATAGAAATTATCCTTACCGATAATAAATTAACTACTTTGCCTTGGGACTTTTTCAAAAATCTACGTTTTTCCATGAAACAACCACCGAAAGTACAAAATATAAGACTGGACGGGAATCCTTGGGATTGTACGTGCGCGATGGCCAATTGGAATCCTCATTTAGTAAGTTTCTTGGTTATTGTTAAAATTATGTTAACGTCAGGTCAATTTTATCGATGAAATCATTTAAATAGGTGAATAGAGTCAAAGAAACAGCACCACGATGTTTTACACCCCAACGTTTACAAAATTGGGGTATCTTTCAAGCTTTACGTAAAGGCGGTCTTCAGTGTAAAAATATCAAACGACGCCACACAAGGAGATTTTTCAAACCAAGAAGTCATGAAGATAACAATATTATTATGTAAGAATTATTTTTGAAATAACTTCAGTTGAGAATTCAATATAAATTTTCTGTAGATATGAATAATTTATATATGATTAAGAAGATACTCGGAATTATTGCTGGTAGAAATTTATGCAGTAATTAAGATGTTTTTAGAATTAAATCCAAGTAAATAATTCTATTCCATAAACTATGACTAGACTTTTCAATACACTGGTTTTCTCTGTGTAAAGAATTGCGGCGTAGAGCGATATTTTGATTGTATTTAGACATTTCCGAATAGTTTGGAATAAGCGATTCAGAAGGTCGACCTGATTTTGTCGGCCTGTGTTACCCGAACTACCTTGGTTCCAATTAGATAGGACAATCGACGCTCTACTGTAATCGATTAATCGGGAAGAATTATTTGTTTCATTTGCTTAATCGATTAACCGCACTAGTTAATTTTTCCCCCAAGAAAACTATTATTTCACAGTTTTATATCAATAATATCCAATCGATGACCGCTGCTCCACCAAACTTGAAAATGAAATGATCACTCAACAAAAAAATACATTTTCTACAAAAGAATGATAAAATCGCGATTAGATAATTCAATTTCAATACTGTTTTACTCGCATCTGGTGAAAACATAGTCAATCACACCAAACTTCAGATCAAAAGATTCAGAATTAGTCAAACAAACCGGCTTTGGTTTATTTGTGATTTAAAAATGATGTTATAATTGATTAGAATGAAATTTCATCATCTGTCAATGAGAAACCAGTTCTATTTATTTCTTTCTTCTTATATATTACAAAGAATATAACCCATTTCCAAGTACTTTGAAACCAGAGCCGGATTCTGTAATTGATTCTGCATTCTTTGATCCAAAAATTGATGTAATCAATTAAATATTAACGAAATAAAACGATTAAAAAAATCAAACAATTTACTCTCTTAAGATAAACCATCCTGCGTGTGTTCTTAAAATTATAATCAGAAAATTAAATTTCGTACCTCTTAAAAGGGTAGCAACAGTGCCTTTATAAATGCTTCTTATTCCACCTTCTCTGTAAAGTTGCTTCACGCAATCCGTTGGTCCACTGTATTTTGGTTTAACTTCGGCATGTTGTATTTGTAATAAACATTTAATTCTTTCACCCGGTGCCATTATAATTGTTGTGAAAATACCACTGAAAGCACCGGCGTAGAACAACTGTAATGGAGTATATTTGTTGTCCGTTCCTGGCTGTTGGAATTTTTTGCCAATGCTGAATCCCATAAAACTCATTGCAAAAATAGGTGCTACGCCGGCTAACGGTGCTCCCATACCTGAAGACACAATACAATCGAGGATGAATGAGGGATACCGGTGGTAATACAAACATTACAATATTTCAATCATATTGAAACATCTGTAAATAATCTTATGAAGAATGTTTAGATAAATTACCAGCATTGATGTTGCCGTAAAATCGATATACAGGACATAAATACTGAAATTGAGTCAAATACCTTTATATAAACCACGTATTCCTTCTTTAGTTACAGTCTTTTTTGTACAATCCCAGGTACCGGTGTACAATGGCGATTCACCTGGTCCAGGTACAGGCATCGTTTGTAATCTAACCTAGATAAAATATGATGTTCTAAGTCTGGTATGCATTCGAGTTATCGGAAAGAATTCCTTATATTTTCACTACTGTGCGAATAAGGGAGACAAGTGAATTTTTAGGATAACATTGTGTTTTGATTATGCACGGCATAAATGTATCAATCGAATGGAACTATTTTAAGAATAAAATATATAAAATTTCTAGATGTGCTGTAATGAAGATACAATATGTTAGTATCATTTTCAAATATATTTATTACTCCCTTACGTTCAACGTGATAACTATACAATCCAAATTTTGTATAATACATATCATTCTCTTTCAAATATACTTTTAAAAAAGGAAATTAAAAAATTATTCGAAATTCAGCTTTGAAGTGAGATTAATGAATGAAGTCCTATGTGGGAAAAATGTTCAAGAATTTATACAATTGTATCCAAATTGTATACAGTTTTGGACATTTTTTCCACATGAGGTTAATCATTGCTGAATTAAAAGTGGGTCATATTAATTTCAAAATAGAAGACTACCTATATAAGAGAGAAGAAAAACACTATTGTTATGAACACAATTGAAGCTGTCACTACAATGTTGTGTAAGCACTTTATTATTGTTATAAATGGAATGTTTTGAACAAAATAAGGTTTTTGAATCTAGAATATAAACGTGGATTTAAATAATTACAGTTGATCAATGTGCATGTAAAGAAACATTATTTACCAATATAACCTTACTTTTATGGTATCGAGAGGATGTCCAGCTATCACAGTACATACTCCACCAAATCCTCCACTTAAAAAATATTTAATTGGGCTCACGTTTTCCGACATTTTAACTGAATGGAAATATGACGAGGAAAATACTTTATACAAATACTAATTCATACAATGACTATTTCAGTTGTACACTGTATATACATTGATCTAAAATACTAGATAAGAATTTAGCAAAATATATCGAAGACTAAAGCTAAAGGTCAACACTCGCATCATTCCACACTATTCATTCTAATAACTTATGGGCATAATTCGATGCGCAGCGACTCAATTTCATGTTCTGAGCATGGACTTCGCTCAATTGAAATGGTATTCGTTTTAAATGAGGTTTAATTGAAAACTCGTGATACGCTACAATAAATTAAAGTTTTTTGTTCGTTTCATATAATCGCAATAATCAGAGATCTATTATCGATAAAAAAGCTTAGGTCTTTAATGCTATTGCATAATAATTACCTTTTATCGCATTTAAATATCGGATATTAGAAATGAGACAACTTGTCAAACGGATAAAGAAAGCAAAGTTAAATACACTGATTTTTCACTCTGCCCGGATAACACACGGAGAAGAATTCTTTTTCAAAAACAAGAACAAAATTCTTCAAGAACTCTTTTAGAACTAATGAATTCATAAAGAGCTCTGGAAGAGTTTAATGCCGGGGACATTAACAAGTTCTTTGAGAGTACTGAAATAATACTTTCAGCATTTTTCATAGCTCTCGGAGAAAACACGGACGCTTATCATACTTTATTCAGAGTTCCATCGGGAATAAATTCATAATCATCTATCTGAGATGTTAGTGTGAAATTTCCGATAATACCCAAAAAAAATTCTGACAAACTTTGAGAACGATGTTCCAAAGATATTAGATTTTTCATCGAAATCTCGGAGTTTCTCAGAATTTATCAGACTTTCTTAAACTTTTGCAGAGATTTTCAGAAATTTTTCAGCGAGATCTTTCCATACGGGTTCAGAGAAATTCAGGAACAGGTGTAAAATTGCGCCTGAACTTCTCAGAAAGATTTAGAGAAAAGTGAATTGAGTGAAGATGTTTGGTCAAAAATTTCAGAGCAACTCAGGGAAATTCGGATCGATGTATAAAAATTGAGAAACTTCAATTGTGAGAAATTTTACATCGCAGTTTTCAGAAAAATTCAGAGAAGAATGAATTGAGGGGTATTTCTAGACAAAGATTTTAGAGGCATTCAGGGCGTTTCAGAAAGATTTGGAAAGATTTTAAGAAATTCAGACTGATGAATGCAGAAGAATTGTGCGTTACAGTTTTCAGAGGAATTCAAAGAAATTCAGACAAATTCCAACAAATTCAGGGGAAGCTTTGAAATTCAAATAAATGCAGTCCTGAGGGAATCAGAGAGATTTTTTCCACCAGACCGATCCAGCCATCATTCGAGAAGAAAAGCGAAAAAAGGTGAGCAGACTTTCAAAAGACAACATATTCAAAGGGATGAGCTTCCGAGTCCCGAAACATGAAAAAGATCCAGAACCCTCTATGATATTCAACATGGAGTTCAATGAAATTCAACAACATTTAACAAAATTTAATGAAATTCAACCAAATTCAAGAATTTTTTCCTCCAGGGTAGTTGCGAATTAATTTGTTGAGCCAGTTGAACTTTCAATATTATATGTAAAATCGCAAACAAATGTAGCTGGAGAAGTTGAGATTCCTTACTACAATATCTAAACGATTCAGAAAAATTTACAGGAATTCAAAGGGATTGAGACAAATTCGATAAAAAGCTTTGAAATTGAAATGAATGAAATTCTGGAGGATTCAGATAAATTCAGACGGAGCTCTGAAATCTAAATGAATGAAATTCTAAGACATTCAGAGAGAGTTAAAGTGACTTAAAACGCATCAGTTTCTGATAAGCTTCTCACTTTCTCCGAATTAATCTCAATTATTCTGAATCTTTCAAAGAAAAATGTCCCAAAACATGAGAGGATTTAGAGATTTTTTTTACAAATTTTGTTCCAGGTGAAAAGATCTAAAAGATGTCTTCGTTTGAGGAATCTGATAGAGATCTGAAGAGATCTAGATTTCTTAAACGAACCACTAGCAGCTTAGAATTATTCTAAACATATCGCCATTCTAATGAAAATTCAAATAAATTGTCTTGAGCTAAACAAATGGTTAAAAATGCTAAGAATATTATTGAAGAATTCTATGAACATTCTGAGGATCTCTAAATCAAGCTATGTTGGATAAGCATTTATCGTTTAAAATCCTTAAAAAAATCCTCCAAAGAATTTTCCTACAGATTTTTGTTAATGCGTATACATTGGAATTTTATTCCGAATACAAAATCAAAGGCATAAAATACTGACGAACACCAGATATGGACGATGTTGAATAAAAAATTCACTGAATTCACAGGAGTATATGTACATGATCATCATAATTATTATTATTATTATTATTATTATTACCATTATATCATAGTATACATACATAATCATCACATTACAATCTAATGCATCTATAAGAATATCAATTGAGTGACAAAAAATTTGCGTGTTTATAAAATTTGCATACATATTTTTCTGCAAACAAATGCCTTGAATATTTACAGCGTCAATTAGAAAAGCTAATTTTCGTTCTATACCTGAATATTTACAGCATTCTCTTCATGCACGTATCTATAGAATATTGTATGTATAATCCTACAAGGTACGATATCTTATGCAGGAACATATTCAACCATACAAAGAACATTTGATGAAAATTTTGCTTGTTCTTTATGAATTGATTTCATAAAATCATGAATCATCTCATTTGTATCCGAAATTTTATCACATACAATGAGTCGATATATCACGTTTCTAATTGTGTATTTACAAACGATAACGAATTGATAATTACCAGAGAAAGAGAGAACATGAATGAAGATAGCGTTTTCTTTATAGATGAACAGTTGATATTTCTTTATTGCTGATCAAAATCAGACACAGGAGGTATTTTAATAATATTTCGTTGTTCTCGATTAGTTTTTGAACACTTTCGAAGAAAGAATTAAGTCTAACTAGGTACATTTTTGTTACTCATTTTCAAATGAAAACAGAGTACATAATAATTTTTAAATTCTTCGCTTAAATATTTCGTTTCAATTCAATTCTGATGATGCATCAGTTCTTTGTTGATTATTCAATACACGATGCGATATCATTACGCATAAAGAGATTGTTGTAGACCATGCAATTCTCATACTTTTCTTTTCGGGAAGGAACGATCTCATTCATTTTTCCTCTTTTCGGGATTATGTTCTAAGTATGACTGGAATGGAATTCATGAAATCCTACATGCTACGTACGAAAATTGATAATTTTGATTTTCTTTCTTTGCATAATGAAACGACAAGATGAAGAAACAAAAAATGTAAAATACACAAACAGCGGAGGCAATTTGTGATTGAATAATTCATGTTACTTCAATGTGAAATCGTAATCGTTTGATATTTGTTTATGATTTTATCAAATCATTTTCGTTCTTATCTGAAAGTACAATCTAGTAAAATGACTTTGTATAACATATACAACTGCCATGACTTTATTTCATTGAAATTCCTTATTCATAAGGTATACTTTTGAACAGTACTTTGAAAAATAATTCATCGAGACAATTCCAAAGAATTTCATGAGAAGAAATCACAAACTGTGAATCTAAGCGCTGCCCTACTTTGTCGAACATCAAAGTTTATTTGTAAAAGATAAATTCCTTGTTATCTTCAGAATTTTTCAACAACTTTGAATGGTTCTACTAAACCAAATAGCGTTGTGTGTATCTGAATTTTCAAGAGAGAGAGACAGGTATGTACAAATCATTTTAATTCAAGCTCACACGCGTTTCAAAACGAAATGAAAGATGAATATAATTCTATAGTGGCTATTTTTTCAAATGTTACAATTTTTACAATAAAACTACACACGAGGAATTATTTTATTTTGTTTTATATGTGCGATAATTGGGACACATTTGTATTTGAATTATTAGTAAAATTGAAACTACACAATAATAACGAGTAATAGAATTCTTTCTCTTTTATGTACTAATAAATATTTCAATGATCTTCTTTTGTCATAATCAAAATCTGTTACAATTTAAGAATATATTATCATATTCAAATCATATGGTATGTATTAAGAACTGTGGGGTTAATCGATTGATCAAGTGGTCCAGCAAAAAATTTAAGAATGGACGGGGTTTACAAATTCGCATACGAACCCAGGTTTCCTGCAGGGGTTTAGGTTGGAAATTGATATATAAAAAGTGGAAACCACCAGGGAAGTTCCAATCAATATCGAATTAAGCAAGTGTGGGTCCCGACAAAAAATGTCAACAGTGTGCAGTAAGATGTTTTTTAACTTGATTTCCCAGGTATAAAAAGTCGTGGTATGCCAATTTTACAATTTTTCTTGGTACATTTTATACACTTAGTTTCACCCACGTGGTGAGAACCTGAATTCACCTGAATTCGGATGTCCATTTGAGGATCCTGTCCATTCAGAAATTTTCTACTGGGAACTAACGATTTTCAATTAATTCATTCTGATCAATTGAAATTTCGAGTAATCAATCAATATTCAATTGACCAATTGATTGGTTTTTCAGTGGATTAATTCATAAACGGACCGTTCACGAATTTAAATGAATTTATTGCATAAGTATTCGTTTAATCAATTATCATAAAATTTTAAATAATTATTTCATCTAATTTTGTTGTTTTACACTGTGAAGAATGAAAGGGTTGTGAAGGCGACTCCTTCCATCAAAATTATGAATTTTGCATCAACAAATTGTACATTGGCATTTAAAATTTGAAATTTCACATATTTTTTGTAAATGCCCTCCGCTGAACCTAGGTAATTTTCTCCCTTTCACTGAGCAAGGTGAAAATACAATGAGTTATTTTTCACATTTTAGATGAATTTCACGCTCCAGTTGATACATTAAAAATTGAGATTGAATTTTTCCAAAACACAAGCTTCATTCGAATACAAAATTAATTCGAAAATTACTCAATTGAATACAGGCAATTTCTAGTGTATAAACTGGAGCATGAGGTCCACCTAAAACAATAAAATTAGACAAACCAATCATTCACAATTTCAGGTTGAATAATAAAACGAATATTAATATGATAAATCCATTGGAATTCGTGGATGGTTGATTTATTAAATAATTGATCGAGAAACCAATTAATCGGTCAACCGCACAGCCCTGGTATATAATCATTTGAAGTGATAGAAGTGCAGAAATAATGCCATTCCAATTCAAACACTTTTCATAACTTCAAATTCATTCGATATACTATTTTATAAAATTTGATCAAATTACGTTACTTCTATTCTCACATTGACTTAACCTTTCATAGCGAATTTGATTATACAAGTTGATAATATTGTACCAAAAATGCTACAATCTTTCATCAACCCCGACAATATAGCACTTGACATGAAGATCGATATTTGCAGTACGTTTTGATATACATAATCAAATTCACTATAATCTTTCTCAAAACAACAATGAGATTCGTACAGCACAGCCACAGCGTAAGCTCGGAGGCGACATAAGGACCCTATCGGTCGCGGTGCTGTACGTAAATTGAAAAGATCGAATAATCAATTCATATAAATATTTTCCTGCGATTCAGTGAGCAAAAAGAAAAATGCTTGTAATTCTTCCACAGCGATAATTCTAACAATTTGAGTAGATCTAGTTTGATTATGCAATGAAGAATTGAATTTTCAACAGTAAATTCAATGCATCAATACTGAATTGGAAAATTATACAAATTTACAAATCTTTCGATGCAATAGTCATTGCGAATAAAGTGGGTAGGCCAAGCGTGTGTGTATCGTTTTATAAAACACTAATTATTTCATTCAATGTGAATTCCAGAGATTTAATCAACAGAACTACGTAAATAATAGATTCCGAAAATTTTCATAAACAAAACGATATTTCGATCATATTGAAGTACTTTTGAGTTGAAATTCAAATCGACAATCTATCATTCGCGTGTAACGTTTATTAATTATAATATATTCTACAAAAAAAAAGTATCAAAAAGAAATTCTTTCGAAGGATATTATTAGTATCAAACGTTTTATATTTTGCTTGGAATTGTGAAAGAATTCTTCAACACAATCGAAATATCTATCATTGTTCTTATCGTGTCTTCATGTTCAAAACTCAAGTCCCGAAATTTCATACATGATTATTCATAATATTTGTACTTTGATAAATTGCAAACATTGAAAAAGAATAATACTTTTGTGCGATATATGAGTGACGTGATTGAATTTTTACTACTTTAGATCACGGATGTCGCTCATATTTTTAATGAAAATCAACGTTTAAGGGTTCATTATACCGAGTTTGAAGACCTTTTTCAATAATTACGAATAAATATCAGAATGCGAATGTGTTCAACATAGAAAGAATACATAATATCGTGTGAAATTTTTGTTCAAATGTAACAACAATTCATACTGATGCTATATAATAAGTGACATTTTCTGCATCTGAAATATAAATAATAATGTAGTAATATATACGTAAATATTCATAACGATTAAATCGTTGTTATATTTGTATATACATACATACATACATACATAAGTTTGTATCATTTATATCATTGAAAAATTCATAAACAGTTACACACATCGACTCAAATCTGCTTTTTTGTTTTCTTTAGAATAAAAGAATTCAATTTTCGACTACCCATATTATGGTTTGAGTAGAAAAAAACATTAGGTTTTTCTCAATGATCGTAGAATCTACAAAATATTATATGTACTGTGGTGTAACTTGATTATTACACTAATATCAAGCTAAAACTTGTTCAATCAATCCATATCTACATCTCTTTAAAATTTCATTGCATGAATTTTTCGTTTAGAAATATTGATGAATAATTACCATCGTATTTAGTAAATAGCGGTGTGACACAATTTCGAATTCCTAATTAAAAAAAGTGAATGCCTCAGTCAGACACCATTGGAAGTTGCTGTATTATGCAACGGTGGTCTTAAAAGATCATGATATTGCAATAAAGCTTCTCGTAAAGACCGTGAAACTTGTCCGGAAGCGGATGCTACCGTACATTCCACCAAACATGGATATAATCCGATCAATTGTTCCCACACCGATCGTTCCACTATAAGATAATATCATTAATTTCTGAAAGTTATTGTAAATCTAATACTCAACTTACCTTTGTTAGGCGGTGCTTTCTTCAACGAAACTACCAAAGTAGCGACAGCTTTCAAAACAAATGAGATCTCCGACAATCTGTACCTAGAAAAGGGTTCTATAATGAATACTTAAAAATGAAATGGGTATTTAATAAATCAATGATCGAACTTTGGATCAAAATAACTGATAAAAACGATGAGATGCAATAAACGGAAAGTCTCAAAAACATAAAAATTAAAAGATTCGCGATGAAAAACAAATACGGATGATTTGAGTTTTATAACGAGGGTGAGGTGAAAATGAAGTGCACAAGTACAAAGTCATTACCTAGGTAGAGGACATTTCCCGCTCCGCCTTTCATTCTCGATATATCTCCGTAAGACTTCTTGAAATCTATGCAGAAGAGCTGTGACTGCCAATCGTCCGGCAACACCTCCTTCGTCGTTATCCGAAGTCTTGGTGGATTCATTGTCCGTTTCATTGCTTAAACCATCTAACAGAGAAAACTGTAGAAGAGTCTCGAAGCAAGTTTTAGCGAATTCTTCTCTCAATTTCATTTCCCCGTTATTATCTTGAAAAAAGAAAAACAGGGACAAATCAATCGATTGAACGATAAAACATTGTAGAATAAAAAATATTTACCAGCGTTGTTCGTAGTGGCTGAATGGATAGAACCTTTATTCAAAAGCATAACAACTCTAAGGATGAATTGATGAGGTATGTGTTGGGAATGAGGCAAAACTTCGTCTCTTAAAAGTTCCATCACTTGACAATCGACTGCCTCATCGGCTTGGATTTCTTCAACTCCGCGCTCTGTATTCAATACGCTGAAAAATTGATGAACATCGATCGGTGAATTCCTCTGAATGGTGAGAAAAACGCGTAAAGAATAAAAAATTCTACCTTTTGGGAAATAAAAAGTCGTCCAAAGTGCTAGCAAGTTCTGGCCACATACTTTGAAACTGTTCTGGATATTTTCTAGCCAGCGCCAATCCAGTATGTAAAACGGCCAACAAACTGGTGACCGCTAATTTCCAAGTGGTGGGAGAGGGGCATGCGTATTTCATCGATAACGGCACGTGAAGAGCTTCGATTATATGTTTCAATACTTGTCCATCTATGACAGCCATTTCGTGTGCCGTATTTTGATATAAACTCACAACCATGGACAATGCTTTCTCCCCAAAAGGAACATAATTCATGGTGACCCAATCGGTCTGTGTGAGAAAGGATAATCATATTATAATTGTTTATACAATATGAATTCTAATTGTAAATTACTCACGGAAACTCCTCTGATTTGAGAAATATGTTTAGTTTGTATCTTTCCATACGTAGGAGCTTGACACGCTAATTTAGAAAAGCTCAAGAGTTGCAGAAATATTAAAACTATCATCGTTTGTAGATTTCCTGGGCTAGTTAAAGCTTCCTGTTGGATAAAAATAACGAAAAATTTAATAATAAGATAAACGCTCAATGATTCTGTAAATTTACAATCAATTTTTCAACTAAAATATTCACTTTTTGTAGAAGTTCCATAGAGTGAAGTACGCCGTCTTGTAAGTGCGTAAGTACAACATCCGGTACAGTTGGTAGAATATAAGGCGTTGACTCGCCATGCACGGGAACAGCGACGGCATTTTTCAACACCACGCACAACTTTTGTAAATCCGTTGCACTGAATCTAGGAAAAATGAAATTCATTTTATCAGTATCTGCCGTATATTCAAGCATATACGATAATTGTAAAGTTTCTTTACTTGTTTCTAATATGCTGAAAAACTGCAGGGAAAATATGCACAAGAGCAGTCAAGAATGCTTGAGAAGGTACATAAGGGTCAGGTTCATTCTCTTGCGGAGGTGTTGTACTTTCTATTCCAATGTTAAGCCAAACACGCCATGCGACAATCCATAATGCTTCGGAATTATTGTTAGATTGAATCGTTTCGTTATTATCACTACCTTTTTGAAGATATAATATCTCTTGAAACGATTTCAAAGCTGCAAGCGATACCTGAAATCAATCAATTGTTAAAATTCAAACGATCATTCAAGGATGGAATTCAATTTCAGACATAAAAAATAATATTCACCTCGTTATTTTTACTAAGGGCAGAATTTTCAATGAATTCAAGGAGAAGAGACCACGCTCTTGGAAAATCTCCGAGCATTTGTAATAGTTGACGTTTTGTATTGAATACTCTAGCAACTCCGCTTAGAGTTAGTACCTGCAAATGAGAATAATTGACGATTCGAGTGGTGTTCGATTACGCGTTGATCAAATGTGAACAAGCAAAAAATCCGATAGACATTCACCTGTGTTTCCGCCCATTGTTTTTGTGCTGTGTTTCGACTATGATGAATAAGTATATTTCCACTAGTATCAACTTTTTCACTGCTGGCTGAATTAGATAAACTTCTGACTTTATCCAATAACGGAAAAAGAACTTGCCAGAGAACAGCTTGCCAAGTCGGTTGATGTAAAAGACTGCCGTGAGCAGCAATCGTGGAAAATAACGTTTGACTAGCCGATTTACGAACGGCGGGTCGAGAATCTACGCACAAGTCTCCTAAATAAAACATAACAATATTATTAAAATATTCGATTATTCTTACAACCACGTAATAAAGTTAGATCGAACCTAATCTAGTGTAAAGACACATCCAAAGTTTATCGAATGGTGGCATGTTTGTTGTACCAGGAAAATCAGGAAATACGGATGATGAATCGTTGCGTAAAGAATTACATAGTTTTTCTTGATTTTGATAGAAATAATCGCTTATGTTCCACTGAAAATTGATCCGTGATTGAATATCATTTTTCATATGATGAGAGAAAGGATGTTTCGTTGCGGTATATATGATATATATCTCACCATTAAACCAACGGCAGTAAGTGATATATTTAATTCTTGCGTTTGAGAGCCGAACTTAGCAGCTGTATCAACGCACAATGGAAGGCACCTCCAAGGCATTATGGGTAGAAAATCAGTTACAACTAATTGTAAACACTGAAAAGCAATTCGAACCAAGGCCTCGCTGAAATAAATATTTACGAATAAAATAAAAATGAAAGTCTAAAACGTATCACTTATGGGTTGTAGAATTCAATAATTACCCATGATGATCGGACACAGCTCCGATTATACCCAATACCAAAGGCCATCCATGATACAAAGTTTCCCCTGCACCGTGTAACACTTGCAAAACACATTCCAATTGACGTTGTCTTACATCTCCGTGACGTACAGACGATAATTCAGATAATGGACCCAATAACAGAGTTTGTAGTTTCTGAAAGAGGCAATGAACGTATAAAAACGAAATCCGAAATAAGTATACAGAAACTTGAGAACGTTAATAAAAAAGAAATTACTTGATTATCTCGCAGGGGTTGAGGATATTTGTGTTGAAGAGCCATTTTAACTAGATAAGTGATAGCTTCGACGCCCCATTCTCTCATACGAATGTGAGGATGTTGACACACTTCCAGTAAATGATTCGTCAATGGCCGCCAAAGCACTTCGACTCGTGGCAAGTTAACAAGCCCAGTTTCGAGAAGTTTAGCTACAGCGAAGAGAGATGGTTCCTAAAGATATGTTGGTTTTATGTTTAATTCTTAACCTTGCGACTGAAAAATAAATCATCCAATTTTTTCCTAACATAAGATTGTACTTTTTTTTCGGAACATAGATACAAATTTTTCTGCATTTACTTATCCGATTTATGTACACTCTAAAGCAAAAATTTGATAAATCGTTATAATACACGATAAGAGAAAGAAGTTTTTCAATTTGGGGTATTTGGTTACACTTACTCGATTAGAATATGCCAATTCCATAGCTTCGTGACTCAATTTACATAGAGCATCTATCAAATGATGTAAGGCAACATCATCGAGATATTGACTACTCTCGAATAATCTACTTAGCATAGCGCTAAGTACGGGTAGATCAGCCATAACCGCGTTCGTCAATACCGCATTGGGGTCGGCAGCTGTTCTTCCAGCTTTCAAAGATCCTCCTGTGGAAGGCTTCAAGCCTAATATCCAAACGAGATGTTGGAGAGTCGTCAACACCAGATGCCAAGCGCTACCTAGAATACTACCGTGACAGTGCGCTAGCGATAACAACGCTCGCATGCATAACAGATTTTTCGCAGTCAACATAACAGGACCTTGATGCGCACCTAAGTAGGAGAAAAACGTGGGAACGTTATTCGAGGATTCCTCCAAGTTGAAACTGTCCTTTTTGATTTTATTTATATTTTACCGATTGGTAGAGATGCTGTTGGTAATGGAGTACCAACGGCGACCACTTGTTGCCGATAATCGGGTTCTCCCATCGTTGACATACTGTACTGAGTTGATTCTTGAGCACGCGCGCTAGGTATTCCTTGGGGTGCATTGTATAGAACGGTCAATGCATAATGCGGTGGTAAAGAGGCCTTACATATGGCGGTAATAAATGCATCGCGAGGAGTTTGCAATTCCAATTGACCGCATAACGCGGCGAAAGTTTGTATAGCTTTCAAAACATTTTCCGTAGCAGATTCGTCGGTGCTGAAAATTCAAATATTCAATACCCAAATAGAATGTTTTATGTCTATAAAAATTACCTTGCATCTATCAGTGGAGATAATGCCGCTAACAGACCACACCAACTAGAATTGATTAATTGCGTATGAAGTTTTCTCTCCTCTTCACTCGGATTGTAATTATTTGGTGTGTTATCTTCTTTGGATCCATTAATAGCGAGAGCGATGGAACGAATGATATCTAACAAACACGCATACGCTATGCTAATACCATACCCTACAGGTATTTGCGGAGGATCAACTTTATCGAGCATTTCCAAACTGAAAAGTTAGTTGTCAAAATGGGTTAAATTTTTTCCTAGTGTTATCTATTCGTTAATAATTATAAAAACACCTACTAAGTAGATTTAGCTTGTCCACTGGTAAATGTAGCTACTACCGGTAACCAAATTCCTCTTGAATAAAAACCTGGTTGCGGAGATACGCCGGGGCCAATAGGCATTCCAGTGAACGGAGAAGTGGTACCTTGAACCGTCGTCGAGCCGGCAACTAGAAAACAAATTCATTAACATGATTTGATATTCTTTTTTCTTCGTTATTATAAATTCATTTTCATTTGAATTTCACCTGTTCCAGTTTGGTTTATCATTTGTGGATTAACGAAAAGACTATGTACATAAGCACCTAAACTATTTACAATATCTTGAAAAATATTAGTCGCGTGTGGTTTCAGATCATAACATTCGCAAAAGTTTGTGAGTAAATCTGATTGAACAGTCATTTTATGCAGCACTTCTAAGGCCAATGCTCGCTGCCAAGTAGGTTTATCCGGATCCAAAAACTTGACTATCAACGATAAAAATATTTCACATTCCGTTACCTGAAACAAATTTTTAAATCATATTTTTATCAATTATATAAAATTTTATATAAAAAAAAATATGTTTTACTGACCAATAGAGAATGGTATTTTTGTATCAAAATTGAAACCACGCGTAAAAGTCTCATACTGATGGGGAAATAAGGTTTGTCCAAGGGAGTCGCTTGTTGTATCGATGCCGGTACTGAATTACGATATTTAATATTCGGGGAAAACAATTTAATCACAAGTGCGCATACACGTTCTTTTAAAAGAAAACTGAATTCCGGATGCTGAAATAATTGATCATAGCATCAAATATATAGTATATTTTGAACAAATATTATCAAATTAGCATTGTTTGTTGTATGTTGTGGAATGTTACCTTGAAAAATACTACAGAAAAATTTGTTAAAACTGACTCCAGAAGCTCCAATCCAAAAGTTCTTGTCATTTCGGTGATACCTATTAGCCAATATGGTTGATCCGCGTTCACCAATTGTACTAAATCCTGTGAAAATATAAACGTGTTACGATATTTCATTACTTTGAGTAGGATAAACTGAATTTTCGATATAAAATACCTGAAACATCAAATAAGCATCTGCGGCGCAAGGGCCGAGTCCTTTTGGCGCTTGATTGGTCGCAATCTTCAATTCTTCTAAATTCACTTCATCCGATTCTTGATGATCTTCATCATTTTCTTCTTCTTCAGCTACTACACGGTCAAATACTAAGGACACTAATTGCCTGACAGTTGCTCCAGCTGTATTGATCGTAGTACAGTCTTTTGTGAAATGTAGTCGAAAACACAAGACCAAATTCTGAAACAGCAAATATAATTTTGGATCATCCATGTTCAATTCATATTTGTGAGATCATTATTATGATATTTTTGATTTGACGCATTACACAATGATTATTGAATTGATCTATTAGTTTTCATTTTATCAATAAAAAAAAATATTTATGACAGTTGCAGTGATTTAGGATAATAAAACACACTTACCCGTGCCAAAGTATCTCCATGTACAACTGTACTGCTTGTGAGCAACAATGTTACAGTTTGAAGAACTTTGACTTCTTCCGTCCCTGCTTCCATCAACATCCATAATGTATCGGTAATGTATCGAGCACCTTTCTGATCCACCGCATGATAAGTTATCAATCTTTGCATTATGCCAAGGCAAAGCTAGAAAGAACAAATATAACATAAACTGTAAGTAATAAAATGATCATTTGGCTCGCATTGTAAATTTGATTATACATACTTTAATAATTTTGACATCTTTGCTTTCACAACCTTGAACCAGAGGATACAAGATTTGATTGACAATATAATAAATAGGAGTTCCAGGATTGTTGGAAGCAGTTCTCAATTTTGCAATTCCTTCCTCGCATGACTAAAATGTGTTTGAAGAAATAATAAATAGTAAATATAGTCTATTTTAAATTGTTAATGCGTGCTACCAATTCATGTAAACATTGAGGATTTCGCAATCGTTCATGGAAATGCTCAACCTTAACCTGAATGTTCTCAAATTGTTATGAAGAGGTGTGTGAATTAAGGATACGAAAGAAACAATGAATTGTAACGAACCTCTTTGATTTGAGGATACTTCTTCTTAGTTTCGGAGGCGAGAATTTTCAAATCGGCTTGTAAAGACTCCAAAAATTTGGTAGCACTTTGATTACCTTCAATGCCAGAATTTGCCATGATGTTGGATTGTTTGGTAATGTTATGTTAAATATGAATATATTGGGTAATTTTGGTTTTGGAACATTTTAAATTAACAATTTCATCATGTGTTGATTTGCTTTATCAAATAGAAATTTACACAGTAGATGAGGTGGCACGTCTCATGCCGATTATCAAAATTGACAGCGATGACAGCATTATTGAGACTACGTTCTAAAACTTTGCTTTTGTAGGCATTTGTAGGTAAACACCCGTTGTTCCGAAAACCCGTTAGTCCGAAGCGCCATTGCCCCGAATTTCCGAAATATAAAGGTGCTTTTACACAACGTGCGTTTGCGGGCAGCGGTACTTCAACAAATCAACAATCTGTGCAGGCTCGTCGTGTAGAAGCACCTTAATATGGAAGGTTTATGCTCCCCGGTCAGGGGAGTGGAGTGATTCAGTGACAGTTTGGGAATTCCTGAAATCATTGAGAAACTTGTATACGAAAGATATTGAGGTAAGTCTAGCAAGTAAATATTTATTGATTAGAATCAATATATTTTTAACACCTTGATACCATGTATTACAGATTTTCAAAATTATGTTACTTCGTGAATAACTGACAGACAGAATCCATTCCATACTTGCACGAATTGTAACGTATATTTTATAGCCTATACTGTATTACATTCAATTACATTGATGCAACATTGCATTTGAACAAATTTGTCACAAGAAAACGTCTATCGCAAATATTTTATTTCATCAAGGCTACTCAACCAACAAAATCAAGGCAGCGCTTCTGGCAGTGGTGCTACCATTCACTTATACAGTTAAAAATCTTCTGTACATATATGGCTTCATTTATGTATGGAAATAGGAGCGACTTGGTAGTATTTTTACTAGGAGCACTACTTGGTAGCGCTGATAATACTGGTAGCGCTGAGGTAGTGCTACGTTATAAATTGAATCATATATATGTTATGGTAGCATGCAGTCTCACGGTAATGGAAAAGTTACTACGTTGCTACCACTAGCACTGCTAGTAGCGGAAACGTGAATTTGGAAGCACTTTGCTGGCTGGGTAATCGCGTTTGGCATTTTTTCTATCGGTCTTGTTTGAATTCGATAAAACATTCAGAATTCTCTCAAAAATTTCAAACTACAACTTTGATTAAATTGAACTGTTTGTCCACAGTTTTTTTTTTATAAACACAATTTGGCTGCTGCCATACCACTAGTGTCATCTTCAACTTTTTGAAAATTCAAGAGTTGTAAAAAAACGTTCAATAGCTATTTTTCAAAAATTTATTGCTAACCATATCGCAAATGCCAAATAGAAACAGATTGAAATTGACAAAAATCGCATTAAAAGAGAAACAGTTGGACTTTGAATCCACAGGGAATTTTGCTATGCCCTCTGTAATGGCATTATATAGATCGTCCCAATGCATTCAAGTGGTATTGTTTCAATATATTTCCCTGGGTTGCACCAACAGCAGTTTAGTTAGCTGAAAAGAGTAAAAAAATTTAAGGGAACAAATAGAAAGAGATAGAATTTGAATGTGGTTCGTGACTTTCAATCAGTTTCTATCATTTCCTACGAAGAAATTAAACTTGCTGTTCTGAAAAAGCAAATTGATTACGCTTTGTACTGGGTACAGATAAATTCAGAATCATTCATTTTATAATATACATATAGATTACTTATGGATACTCGCTATGTTAATGTTGATGTTGGAAATATGTGAAATTCAAGAACAATGAAATTTTAATTTCACAAAGGAGAAGTTATAACATTCGCAATCGATCAAAATGGCTTTGCATCAGGATTCTATATCACCCAGGTAAGAATTGTGATCAAATCCTTCATCGCAGAGACAATACATGGTCAGGCTTGTGCATTTCAAATGAAACTCTTCTCATCATTTTCAAAACTGTGACAATATTTTCTGTTATAGATGAGTTTCCGATATACATTCCAAAAGAATTCTAAAGACTCTTCTCACAGGATGGGATGTATCGGAATTACTTCGAAAACGATATTCAAAATGTCATGTGGATGATTTTTTGAAGACGCAAATTCAAATCCATTTTTATGAGACTGTTTTAGATAACATGTTTTTAGAAATATATGAACATGATTTTACTCCAAGTATTAATCTTTTCTGTAGAACATCGTTGCAATTGTTTATTTGTTCACAGATTATGTGCATAAATTTGAAATTAAAATGGTACCTGTTGCAATGGTTGTAGATTGTTGTGTTACTGCGTGCAGACGAAGGATCATAATTGAATTTGAATGGAAAGTAAATGGTCTCGATTACATTTTTGATGAAAATTTTCCCATGCGCTCAGCAGAATTCTCAGATCTCGAGAAGCAGTATAGATTTTAATTAACTTTGCAACGACAATCGCATAACATAGGATTGTACATAAAGAAATCGACATTCAAATCTAAACCAGTGCTTCCCATCAGAATGATTTGCCAATGTACAGTTTTCAATACCAGAAGATTTCAAGGATACAGAACATAGGGGGTTGCCAAATAAAACCCAGGACAGTTTGGTAATTGGTCCCGTCTTTTAGAATCTGGTATATGAATAGTTAGGGACATGAGAATTATTCAATCATCAACTGTCCTGGTTTTTATCTGGCAACCCTACAAAACAGAGAGAAATCATTTCAATGTGATAAAGATCTTGCAAAAAGGTGGGGCTGACCCCAATTTTTATCCATGGACATAATATCGGGTGTTGGTAACGATACGTTGAAAATATGTTATTTCACCAGCAAGTTCGGGATGCAACGTGAATATTTCTTTGCACATTAATGAAAGAGATGCTAATTTACTAATGATTGGGGGTAGACCCTAAAGCTGTAATTTCATGGGGCGTCGAGCATCAAGCGTCAACATTAGAAAGAAAGAGAGGTCACACAGTTCTTCTCTTTCCGTCTATTGTTGACGCTTGATGCTCGACGCCCCATGAAATTACAGCTTAACAGACCCGAAAGCCAATTGACCCGATGCATGATAGACCCGAAAACGAGCGTCCCGAAAGTCAGTTCGTCCGAAAATAAAAACTCATGTTGCGTTTTCAAACCCATAATCATATCGTTATCTTTGTTCATCTCTCAGCCGCAATAATATGAAAACATAGCACAAGGTTCGAGTTTTCGGACGAACTGCCTTTCGGGACGCTCGTCTTCGGGTCTGTTGGGGTTGCCAGAATAAACCGCCCAAACTTTGATGATTGGTGAATTCTTTTGAAATCAAGAGTACGATTGGTTGGTTATATAAGAAACAGCTAATCATCAGAGTTGGGTGGGTTTTCTGGCAAGCCTACTAACGATCGGTCAATTTCTTGTCAGTCTCCAGGAACTTCTAGCAGTTGACCAATCATCACATTGCACCGTTACCATTCCGCTGGAATGAATTCCGGTTCATGGGAGGCCGGCTTTATCGCCTCAAATATTTTTGTGGACATATTATTGTATTGTTTGTGTATTTTTAATTATTAAACCAACATTTTCACTCCTCGCAATACGGCAAATTCGTTCATCTTACACTTTTCTGTTGTGCAGAGACACAAGAAACAGTAAATAATTGTGAACCAAATTTCCCATTGCATAAAATTCCAATCATCATAACCAATGTACCAGAAACTCTTATTTATAATTTTATTATCAAACAAAAAGTAAAGTAAAGATGAGAGTTCAATAAATGCATCTACGAGACCAAGTGTTTTTCAATTCATAAGGATGGCTGCAAATCAAAGTGAGGATAATAATTCAACCTCTGTGACCGAGGGATCACTTCCATCATCGGCGAGTAAAGACAATAAAGAAATAGATATTAGTAAATATTTTAGTACTACAGGTCATACGATCTTCGATGAAATAGTTACTCCAAGTGCTCAAGAGTTTCTCAATGCTCAATCACCGACGTCGTTCATGGGATCCAATAAATTATCCACCATCGATCCCATGAAACCGGACAATTTCTTCAATATGGACACCTTATTAGACACCGATCATTTCCAAGACTCTACCGCATCCAACGATTTAGTGAGAGATACCTGGATCCCTTCCGATCACACTAGAAAGATACTAAGATCCATCGTAACGTCGACATCCAAAAATAATGTTATAGATAAAGAAAACTTAACGATGCCTGGATTGACCGTCCAAGGCGATATGCCAGATTTGATAAAAAATGCGTCTATACATTTTTTAGGCGAAGATGAAAATATTCATAGAAACGTACTTACGGTCAATGACGTTACACAAGACGAGAGAGGGTTGAGAAATCTAATACAAGCTGGTTGTTATAGAGCGGCGATCAATTTGTCTGGTAGACTCTTAGCAATTTACGCTCAAGGATATGGGAAAATGAATCAACCTAGCAAGCATACTCCACATTCTTTGCAGTTATGGTATACGCGACTCGCGTTATTGGCTAAATTGAAATTACATGATATTCTAGAGAACGAAGCTAAACCTTTTGGAGCTTTAGATAAACCAGATATGTATTTTATTTTCTATCCAGAGCTTTATGGTACCAGACCAGGATCGATGGCGTCGTTCGCTTTCAGACTATTATTAGCTGAAATTCCGTTGTACTGTGGAAAACCTAAAAAGGCATTGGACAATCTTTATGCTATTCTAGCAATCGTAGAGAAGATAATAAAAAATTGGGACGCTGGAATCGTGGGAGAAGGAACGTGTAGAAAAGTTAGTGAAGAAGAACGAGTGGATGCGCTGAGATTGTGGACGGCTCGGAGATCCAGAGTGTTGATATCTATCGTTAACACTGCTGTTGCTATTAAGAATTATACTTTAGGGATTGAAATTCTAGAAAACTTACGTCAATTGTCGGATTGGAGCAAGGATCAGGTAGAAATATTGAGGTCCGCAACTGGAAGGATACATTTACTTCTCGGAGATGTTTCTGCTGCTGAAAAATTGCTGATAGCTAATAGAGAGAAACAAGATTCCGTCGCATCTGTGAGAGAATTGATCGACAGAGGGTTAATGGCAGTCGCTCAAAACGCTTTTCAAGACGCTTATAATTGTTTCCAAACGGCATCCGCTATAGATCCGTCTAATGTTATGTTGATGAACAACATGGCAGTTTGTTTGCTGTACACTGGAAAATTGACAGAAGCGGTACATTTATACGAAAGCATGACTTCTAGAAATCCTATGAAGAGTTTGCAAGAGCCAGTTTTATTGAATATGTGCACTTCCTATGAACTACATACCACCCATTGCAAACAATCTAAATTGCACTTGTTGAGACAACTTAATAGGTATAAAGGAGATGCTACTGATATTCAATGTCTAAAATTACCTAATAAATAATTCGATACTCATTTGCAATTGAATTAGGTTGAATTGTATATTTCTTTGATACAGATATTCCGCTTTATGCAATGAATATCCAAAATCATAGTCATTTTTGGATTATTTATTTGTTGAAATTCAGATAAATAAATGTCAACGATATTTAAAAAGTTGCAGATGTGATTAATGGAAGATAGAACGGAAACGAATGATCTTTTTCTATGCAAACCAATACCAACAGTGCTGCCAGCTTTTTCTCAGATTATTATCCAAAATAATTAGAATTGGAATTTTTGAATCCCATCAAAGGGCATCCGGTAAAATTTAGCCCCGGGTCCCTTCTTGCTAAGAGTCGGCACTGAATAGAAACTATACAGGGTGTCCCAGAAAATAGTTGGTTCCTTGTCAGGGGCATTCCTGAGACAAAAATAAGACACTTTTTTCGTTAGAGAAATATTTGGAAATGCTTATTTTTGAAGTCATAGACCAAATCAGTTGACAAGTACATTGGCTACTCCAATGCTCGATAAATATAATTATGTAGTATTTATTTGATTGGTCGAGGGCTGCTCTAAAACTAAGCATTTCACAGTTTTTTTCCAAAAGAAAAAATATTTTGTTTCTGCCTCGAGAACCACGTCTCGAATGGGGTGAACACCCTACATACTTTAAAGTTATTTTTGTAAATGATATGTTATTTGTTGTTTTTTGTGAAATTTATGTTCATATGATCATGTGTATATAATTTAAGGGAATATGAAGAATGTTAAAAATTGATGAACCAATAAAATGTTGGAATGTATTTCAAGAAATCATTTTTTCAATTTACACCTTTATTAATCGTTCAAAATCTCTGTGTGAAAGGTCATAGCGACATATCGCATTTTTCTCATAGCATTTCGCTTCAGAAGCTGGAGTTATAGTGATTGGAACGTAAGAAATTGGTTTGATTTTTTTCCAGGGATACCCCGTCAACTGACTTACAGAATAGTGCTGGATTCAAATGTCCAAGATTGCCGAGACATTTTTCTTTTTGAAAAATTAAAAAGTACTCGTATCTCAGATCCAAATTTCCCATAAGAAAAAAAGATTTCAAAGTTTGTGAAGAATTTCCAGAATCCAAGATTAACTGGGAAATCAGTAGAATCAAATGAATGTAGTCAGACACCGATGAACGCTCTTTTTTTCCCAAGTAGTTGAGGTGGAGTGAAGCTTTACAAGTATACAAAAGGGAAAACAGTACTCTACCCATAAATAGGCACATGGATTCTTCTACTGGTTTGATTGAATTCAAAAACAGTATGAAATTCGATTTAATTTTGAAAAAGTTTCTGTGAAATATCGTGTATCACTATTTCGAAGGGAAATTCTTTTCACCAAAAACTCATCTCCTGACAGAAACTATCAGATAAGAACAGACTGACTTTCTATGCGGTATTCCCTCTTTCAATCGATTTCTACCGTTTCCTTTGAAAAGTGTGATCGCAAATAGGAATGGGCGATATTTGAAGAAACCGATGTTTTTTTTCTACATAAAATACCCACTTTTAATCGATTTTTCATGAAATTCGACGAAAATTTTGTATGCAAACATCGCCCATTGCTGATCGAAAGTTGTGATTTTGCATTGCATACATTTCTGATTCCTATATGATTCCATTGCAATGACACTTATACCATGTTTTATACTGAAAAAGATTACTTTGTTCATCACATTTCAACAAAATAATTTCCTTCAGTGTAGTCACAGTGATCCGATATGGATTCCATCATAATCGGTCGAAGGATGTAAAAAACAACCCATTACAATCCGGATTATTTGACGATATTTTGAAAGCATGCTTTCTCTATGAAATTTTTACTAGAGTTATACGCTGTATCGATAGCGGTCCCGCTTAATTCAACCCTCAATGGTTAAACAGGGGTCTTTTTTGACCGACCGAAAACTACTTTCGTTATTTCAATATTCTCGACAGTAAACGCTATCAACCCAGCCAGCACCAATGATCAATTTGAATTCATAAAAGATCATGAAGACTTCTCAAAGACTTCTCAAATAGTCCCCGTTATGCGACTAACAATGAGTTCAATATGAATCTAATGCATTCAAAATGAACTATTGATGAACAACCTCATGATCAGAAAGAACTCATATCGAGACTACCCAGGTAGCACACGCGCGTTCTGAGAATGTTCTGAGAATATACGTTGAGGATATTCGAATATTCTGTGGAGATTCTGATTCCGTGCGAATATATTCTACGCGCATTCTCAGAATGTTTGAATGGGACTGTTTCAAATATTCTCAGAATATTATACCACAGATATTGTAGGAATATTAGAAAAAAATGCTGTTGAAATAAGAATTCCCGTCAATATAAACTTCTGCATGTCGCCAAAAACTACTTCACAATCAATTTCTTTGATCATTAGACATCTGTAATCATGAATGGTTAACAATATTATGAATCCATATAGATGGATGAGATATTTATGATCGCAACAGGCAATCATAATCTATACGGTATTTCTTAATATTTTATTACACTTTTGAGAATTATTTTTCACACATGGCACTCTCAGAGAACATTTGCGATATTAAAATACACCACCATAGATCTATTATTCCCAAAACACAAATAAAAATGATAGATTGTCCAAGGGTCTGTAGCCTGTCAACAACATTATCCGCCATTAATGGATTCATGTCATCACGATATCTGCGCATGCGCTGCTCATCAATCTCCCTACAAACTTTGTACGCATATTGTACGAACGTTCCTAGAATATTCGGAACAGTCTCATTCAAATGTTATGAGAATATTCTAAGAATATTTACGAATCTCCTACGCTCTTTGTGAGAATATTCGATCAAGTACATTTTACGGATGTTGTGAGAATATTCTCAGAATATTCTGTGTTACATGGGTACATATTGGATTCTTTCTGAACATCAAGTTGTTCATCAAGAGTTCATTTTGATGCATTCTATTCATATTGAATTCATTGTTGGTCGCATAACGGGAGCTCTTTGCGGGAGCTTTGGTGCTGTCTGGGAAAGTTCCATTAAAAAAAAGTATAGGTGAAATAGATGATCAGTGCCCAAGACCCAGTTCACCCTGGTTGAAAGAACCCATTGATTCTGATCAATCCTCATTAAATTACAATTAAACGTGGACAATGTTCTGACCAAATCTCACCGGTGATTTTTCAATGAGATTTCGTCAGAACTTTCATGTGAATCTCGTTGAATCTGGCCAAATCCCACTAAATTACGATTAAACTTGGACAATGTTCTGACCAAATTTCATTGAATTTCATTTGTTGGATTCTATAGATTCTTTTAACCAGAGCAGTACGTCGTCAGATATGCTCTCTAAATCTAAAAGAGTGAAAAATCACGTGTTCCACTCCACTAAGTCTCAGAAGTGAGCCAGTCGGCTTCGAGTGGGATTTTCACTCTTTCAGAGTGACAAATTGACTCTAGAATTTGAGTGGCTGTGAGTTTCTAACCTCAAACCTTGGAATATCACTCTAAAAGAGTGGGAATTTCACTCAACATTCCGACAGGCTCACTTCTGGCTGGCTGAAGAGTGAAATTTCACTCTAAAAATTTTAGAGAGTGCCTACACTGGCATCAGCAATTTTGAAAAGAATGTTTTCGACCTCTGTTCAGCCATTATGGAAATATTTTGCTGGAAAATATCTGTAAAATTTCCGAAAAATTCTGATTTCCCATTACAAAAGTCTGAGAAACTCTGAGATTTCGATGAAAGATCTAATATTTTTGGGACATCGTTCTCAGAGCTTTTTCAGATTTTATCAGAGATTTTTCATAAAAATTTTGAATAGTGGATTATGAATTTATTCCTGATGAAACTCTGAAAAAAGTATGAGAAATGTTTGTGTTTTCTCTGACAGCTACACGGAAAAAATTAGTGACCCAAATTTTCGTTGATTAGTATGTCATTTTTGGACGGAGAATAAATTCCAGAAGAATTCGTACACTAGATTTTGATAATCCGTTGACTTTGTCCATTGTTTCACCAATGGAATTAACTTTTCATTTTGATTGTCGAAATAATGAAAGAAGTCAACGAATTATTAAAATCCAGTGTACGAATTCTTCTCGAATTTGTGCTTCGTCCCAAAGTGACAGTGTCAACGGAAATTTGGATCACTAATTTTTTCCGTGTATAACATCTTTCTCCGAGTTCATCGAAATTTCAGATCTACGATTATAAATTTATTCCTGAAATAACTCTGAAAAAATGTCATAAATCCTTATTTTCCTGAACAGGTTTAGAACTTTTCTCGTAACTTTTGAGTTGAATCTAGCAGAAGATTGTTCCGACTCTGTATTAAATTACGTCAGATGTCACTCATGTTTCGTAGTTCTTTTTTTTTTATAGCTTTCGGATGAAACACAGACATTTATCATACTTTTTTCAAAGTTTTATCAGAAGTGAATTCATAATCACCAATCTGAAATCTCGATTAAAAATCTCTGATAAACTCGGGAACAAATCCGAACAAATTCTGACAATTATTCATATTTCATGATTTTTTCATAACTCTCGGAGAGAACACTCACATTTGTCATAATTTTTTCAGATTTTTATCAGGAATAAATTCATAATGATCTGTCTGAAATTTTGATGAAAAATCTCTGATAAAATCTGAAAAACTTTGAGAACGATTTTTCATCGAAATCTCAGAAATTCTCTGACTTTCTTAGACTTTTGCGGAGGGGAATCAGAGGTTTGCAGAAATTTCTCAGCAAAATATTTCCATACGAGATTTTTTTGTTGGTAAAATCATGTGTTGCAATTATTTTCAAGCATCTTCCAACATGGATCATACATTTTCAAATAAAATCGCGACTAGTCGTTGCGCCGATTGCGTTTAATTATTTTTGAATATCAACTTTATGTACTTTCCAATGCAGTTTCATTTCCTTTGTATGAGAATGAGGCAGAAAATGAAGTGAAAAAAGAAGTATTTTATCTTTATTTTGTATTTATTCATTTATTATTGAAAATTACTATTTTCATTCATTGAAATAGGATATTTATTTTGATCTCAGGTTGATGAGACATGTTTTTTTTTGTTTTTAAATGAAACTCTTCCCCTTCAAAAACAAGTCCTTCTTTATTTTCAACTCAATTCATATGATTCTTTGAAAAATCCTGGTTTGTTTTTCAATTTTTGGTATTCTATACTGGAAATAAAAAATTTCAATTTTATTCATTGAAGAAGAACACTCAAACTTGTCTCGTGAATTTTTTCAAATTCTTTTACGGTTTTTTTTGTGAGCTAAAATAGCAAAGACAGAAACAACTCCTGTTCAGTCAAACAACATGTGGAAGAACGCCTTAGTCTTCGGAGATCAAGTTTCCGGTTGAAACCACTTATTTTTGGAAGAATGAAATGAAATGGAAACGAGAAAACAGTGCGTTAATTATTAGGAGAATATTGAATTGGTAGGAAATTGTTGTCACCTAAAAAAGCAGTGTTCTCCATCATCCTAAGAAATTAAATTCAATAAAAATTATATATAAATCACATACGCGTTTGATATATTTCATCTGGATGATTGAAAAAGGATTTCAGGAAACTGGACCAAGCTCGAGGTTCAAATTATCAATCCATACAGCCTATTTGTATAATATATTTCATTCATTTATTATGGATGGAACGTCGTCACAATATACATTATTCATTATCTTTTTTTCTTTTAATTTTTTTTTTTCGTTTCATTTGCAGTAACAGTTTAAACTTCAAATGAAAATCATCATTAGCAGCGTAAAAATCAGTTGACGCAGTGTAAAACAGTTTACTTTTTTTCCCTTCTCCTTTAATCGTATTATCATTATATAATTCAACTTTTTTTTCTCATACTCGCGTATGTCTGCGAATTATTTCACTGGAATACATTAGGTACATTGAGCGAAAGATGTTACGTATCATTCGAGCTGTATTAATTATTGTCATTGAGTATAGATTTTTAAAAAATATTACTAATATATTTAGCGAAAATGCGTTAAAGACGCATCAAATGCGCGTTGAAGTGACGAATCAAAAACGAGTCGTCTGTTGTGTATGCGTATATAAGTGTATATGTATGTACGTATATATACATTAACTCGCGGATGTTGTTGAGGTGATATTGAGAGAACGGAGGATCGAATAATTCAGGAAAAGGATCTTTTTCCTTCCTGAATTTGTTTTTTCTATCACCACGAACATTATTTTACAAGTGATGTCAAGGAAGAGATACACCCTCTTCTTTCTCTCAATTGTCCAAAAAAAAACATATACATACATATGAGCATTGAATTACGACAACAATGCATCGCTATAAACACTTGTAATATAATTCTTCTTCAAATCCAGAGATCATGATTCGATGAATTCTTATGAAGTGTGTGAAGTACAAATCTTACAAGCGCGCAATAGAAGCATCAGTAATATTTTGATTGATTCTTCATTTAACATTGAATAAATTTTTTCAATATTGATATCAAATCAATAAATATAATATCAAATGAAGGCTTATTTTTTATTGCTTGAAAATTTATTACAATTATCTGTAAACGATTGGATTTGATGTACATTCGTGATGTACATTCTTTCAAAGTTTCAACGGATTGATCACGCGAAGTTCTGATCAGGTAAAAATGGATCTCATACGCTGTGAAAAATGTTGACTAGGGAATTTCATTTATTTTCACTGGGAGGCGTTAACTAGTACGTTAGACTGATAATCTCAGTACATTTCTTTACAGTCTATATTTGTAAGGAAGGGCGGGACGTTTGGCAGATAAGAAATCTCCACCACGTGGATTCATTATCAATAGAATTTTCTTGAAGAATTCTCTGACGAACTATTTGCTGTATTCGAAGTATTTGAAGACACAACAAACAAACTATTTGGACAAATTACTCAAAAATGCAGCAATAAAATTAAAATATCGCTTTGAACGGTAGTGACGGGGATCCTTGAAAAAGATACATTTTCATTGAAATCTATAAAAATTATATATTCTTCTACATGAACAAAGATCGACATCTTTCAATTAATTCAAATCGTATCTTGTACTGAAAAAAGGCTGGTAACATTTACCAAATATATTCTTAAACATGACCAATCAAATATTCGAATATATTCGATAACTGTTACCAATCCTTTTGTTTCAGGGTGACCGAATCTAAGAGGCAGCCAAAAGTAGCGTAATTCGAGCGCAAAGTAAGCACGAGGAATAGTCGCCGACACAATGTGACAAAAAGACTGTATTCCAGCCAGTTTTCGAATTGAAACTCAGTCAATTTTAGCCAAACTTTTCACAGTAATATTTCGACTTTATTGCTTCAGTTGCGAATAATTTGTCAGACAAGATTTAGCTCGAGTTGCATCGTCAGGGATCCCTGGCGTCTCTGGTTGCCTCGCACAGGGGAAAATTTTTGTTTCCGGTGGTCCATATTTCATGAACTTCAATAAAAAATCGATAAATTTTCAACAGAAAGTCATCGATACTGTTTAACATTATTTATCACTATTGTAAACTCTCGACTTTTCAACACTGTTGAGATATATGAATATTTATTGTGCTTGGAAATTTTTCCTCTCAGCGTATGTAATAAATCCGTTAACTTTATCCGGATTTGAAGAAAATATTTTCTGTACATAAAAATTCCTGATCTTGGGATAAATTATGAAATCGCAATTAGGTCTCTACACTTTAATCGGAGGATCTGATGCAGCAAACTGATTCAAACGCATTAAAAATTGATTTTCAATGGGCTTCTACCAGTTCTCTGCATCGAAATCAATGAGAATCAATCGGTTCAATGAGATTCTTCAATTAGGGCAGTGTTTTTATTTTTCTTTTCATCCCAAGTTCAGTATTAAAAAAAAAAAAAAGAATATTTTTTCAGAATTTGAAGAAAAATTCATCAACTCCGCGTGATAATTGGATTGTTCATGAATCCACAAAAATTTCCCCCGCACTTCTTTCTGGGTATGGCTCTAATTCTCAACAAACAGACTCGTGTTAGATTCGATGAATTGAATCTGAAAAATCCTACATGAAATCATGGAGCCAACCCTGCTTATGTAAATGAATTTGGCATAAACGGAAGGATCATTCTTCTGGAAACATCAAATGTCCTGAACTTTGGATATTCTGGTTGAAAGAAACTATTGATTTTGACCAAATCTTGTTGAATCAACGCAAAACCGTCGAGAACATCGATCCTTGCACATTTGTATTGGAATCATTCATCCGAAAAATACAAAACAGCAGGGGAAGTCGAAAAAAGCTAGATCTGTGCAGATACCCTGGTAAAAACTTTCTCTGAATCTCTCTAAGAATTTCACGTTTCAGAGGGGAGTGTTTTCAGAAGAGTTTAGAGAAAGCTTCGAACCTGAATAAACAAAATTCTGACGGATTCAGAGATATTCGGATCAATGTACAGGAATTCATAGGAAGCTTTGAAATTTAAAAAAATAAAATTCTGAAAGATTCAGAGCAATTCACCTAAATTCGAAGGAAGCTTTGAGTTTCAAATGAATGAAGGAATTCAGAGAGATTCAAAAAGATGCCTGACAATTTCTAAATCTTGATCAAAAAAAATTCAGGAGAAATTCGAAGAGAATTGAAGAGATTCGGACATATCACTGTCTGGCAAGTCCCTAACGTTCATTGAATTACTCTGAATCTCTCTGAAAAGTGTCTCAAAACATAGAGAGATCTGAGAGTTATTTTTTTTTACTAAGGCATCATTGAATCACCAACTGTGGCAAATCCAGGGAGCTGGAGATCTAATTTTTTTGCTCCTAGACGGGGTGATCCAAAATCCCCCTAACAATCATTGGAAATAGTTTTGCCAATGCTTATTGACGGAATTTCACATCAATGGTCAGTTCGATATTACAAAAATATGAGAGATTATAGTTTTGAATGGCGTAAAGTTCCACCCTACTAAAAATAACAGGCAATTGTTATTGTTGGCAAAAAGTTATTGTCGGGCTTCGAACGGTTTCTTTCTTAGGGAATCCAGACAAATATTGACAAACTTTCTACATTTTCGAATTTCCTTGATTCATCAATCGATGAGATGATTTTATCAGAATCAATCGATTCTTTTGCTTTTCATTCTTCGTCATGGTGGTGGAATCTATTCTAATTCAAAGATCCACTTTCCCTTACTTTCAGGAAATATTCCCCTTTCTCGAAAATCATCTTTATCTTCTGAAAAATTAGGAAAGAAGAGAACTTCGCGAATCATGGTTTAATGGAATCATGGATATTAATCGTTCTACCGAGATCACACGAATACACCTTTTATGAATATTCTTCGAGCAGTTGAATGTTTTTTGAACAGTATTGTATGTTATAAGAATATTCCCAATTCTTTTTCATCGTGCGAAACAGGTCAATTCGAATTTAAATTCAATTTTCCCGTGATAAGGGTCGCCTAAGCTAAAATGATAGCAACTTCAGCTATTTATTTACCCAGTCAGAAATGCAGATCTGTCGATAGGAATTCAATGAAAATCGACCAGTTCGATATCGATTCGATATCATACTGACAATTACTTTCTGGCTGGGTGGCTACCACAGTAAGAAATCGTACCTGCGACCACACAGTTCTTGGGGTTGATATTTGCATAGCTGAACGATTTAGCTGTGAAAGTTTTGCTATGGTAACCACATTCTTTGTTATTACAGTTAAGTGAGTTGGCTCCCGTAGCTAATTTTCAGCTATCTCTCGTCAAAAAGTTTTCCATGTTCTTTTCTATGTTTCGAGAAAAAAAATAGAGAAAAGAACAAGGAAACCAACGTATGAATGCTTTTAGAGAGTAATAATTAATTTCTCAAAAAGTTGTTGAATTTACTGAGAGGTAAATGCAACTACAGAATTTATAAGATACTTGAATTACACGATACATAATTTTCTCAAATTTTCACATGGAAACTCAAATGATTTCCTATTCGAATTTGGAAATCAATTTACAAATTTTGTGCTTGCTTCAAAAAGAAGAAACAGGACTAACAACAAAATACACATTCAAATGTTTGTCCTTATAAGGTACTTTAGTTTCCACGATGCAAACATAGATTTATTGTTTTTAATATTTCTTTTGCCACTCGCGTGTGAGTGCAACAGTCACCTCGGAAATTCGAATTCAAATTCAGAATTGATTTTTCTACACGGTTGAAAACAAAACGAACTCCGTACCTTCTCATAGCGTTGCACGCTGTTCGATGATATCGATATTTTTCAATACAATCCGTATATAGTTTCGATCGATATTTTATAAAATTCAACATAAACTCGACAAGTTTTGTATGAAAAATATAGATATCCTCGAACATGCGCAATTCGATACCGCGATTTAAGAATATTATAAAAGTTTGACTTAACAACGACAAGATAAGACTAGACATCTTGTTTCTAAATTTATATAGGGATAAGTGACAAGGGTGTATATATTTTCAAGCTACAACAGACAAGCCCAAAATTTCAGAAAACCATGTAAAATCCTTTTGCGTCTGTCACCAAGTTCTGATTCGAGTTCACGCGAATCTTGAATAAAAAAAAAAAACATAAACAGATCCGATCCATCAAAAATGATTCTATATCTTTTGTATTTTTTACAGTATTTTTCCTTGCAGAAATTCAGATTAATTGACGATCAGCGATCCAGATATATTACGTAATGCTTCTTTCTCAATCACGTTTTATATATATATATATATATATATTTCTTCAATAAAAAATCATCACTCTTTATTATCCGACCGAGTAAAAATGGGGCGTTCAACGATGAAACGATCAACGGTCAACGGTGAAGGAAGCGTACACGTATATTCCATTTGACTCCCTGAGTACATTCCGAACACGATTGAACCTAATATTAGTAAATACCTGTAATCGATCGATGTATCTTGTTTTATCGATATTGAAACAACATTATCAGTTTCATTTAGTGTGTTCTATTCGAATCTGCATGAGTTCACGCTCTATTCACGCTTCCAACATTTCCAGTATTTTTCAGCCCCATTTTCACCGAGTTTCATCATGACAAAACTTTCCACACAACATTTCTAGTTTCGTTTTTTTTACAAAAATTGTGCAAGAATTTGGAATTATCGGTAATCGCTTTCGCTTTCGCTTTTCTGTCAGTTGATGATCTCTTCAATTTTAGTGTACGTTTCTATATAAAATTTCAACATATGTACGTGTATATCTTATATGTACGCATGTACGTGTATATGTGTGGGTGTGTATTTTGTGCGACAAACCACACATTATTCGAATTCGTGTTCGTCGAAGGATTTTTGAATTCTTGTCAACGTGGTGATTAGTTTCTTCTCTTTCACCTCTGTAATGAATATTACGCTGCTTTTACGTTTTCTTCTATTAAAGTCTCTAGCAGACACGTTACATTATTGTCAGTGTTATCTTCGTGAAGTTCTTCGTTTTTCAAATATTTATATCAATCTTTTTTGTTATTTTCTTATTTTTTATTTTTTTATACAATTAATTTCAGTACCTTATATAATTTAATACCGCGTCATGGAAAGCTCAGTGGCGTAGCCGTCAGTATTATCAAATATCTAATAATAATAATTTGTGACGAAAGTTGGAGCTGTTTCCAAACGTTTCTCCCTTCGCGTACATGAGTAATATAAATCTATATTTTCTTTTATATAGCGATCGAAGAATCTCATCCGATTCGAGCGCAGAAAGCAATAATTCTCAGTTAATCGTTCGCGTTTCATTCCGCCGACTAGTTGAAAATTCTCTTTCCTTCGCTGGATCATTCACGATGGGAAGGATCGAAGAATTCGTCGTTCCATCGCTCGATAAAATTTCCAAGGAGAAATCATGGAAGTAACTTCCCTTTCGACTCGTTTGAATAATTTTAAATTGAAGTTATACACATTATTATTATTATTATTAACGTCATTATAATTTTAATCGTCGTTAATATCATCGACATCTCTCGTGACAAACTACCTATACAAGCTCGGTCGTTCACGGAAGGCATCGTATGGTGCTTATTAATCGTTGCTTCAACAATCGTAACAATCATTTTCTGCTTTTTTCCAATTTTCATCGTCCTATCTTCTCGTCATGGTCTTTATTGTGAGGTTTTCATTTTCTTTTGTTCTCCTTATTTTTCTTATTTTTTGTTCAAACTGTAGAGAAATGTTTTTCCAGTCCGTATATTGTCATGAAATATTTGTACATGGCATGAAATTCCGTTTATTCGCTTGAAATTATAAATTATTTCTAGTTATTTTATGAATTACCATTACAAATTCTCGTGACATAATTTTTATAATTCAATGATGTGGTATAGATGTGTGTGTGTATGTGTGTGTATTAGAGGTGTGTTACGATTCATCGAATGATTCCAAATTTCAAATAAAACACTCTCGAATGAATCTGGAATGGGTAAAATTATTCATCCCGAACAACAGTTGGAAAACAAGAATGCGATAATGTAATTTTTCTCAGATATTCACAATGAAGAAAAGAACGTATAATAGATTTCATAAATTTCTGCGTGATAATCGTAGTAAATACGACGACAGATGGTTTTAAGGGTCCACTGCGGGTCTACTTGGTATTGTTGGATCATCAACAGCTCGTTGAAATGCCAGCAATATTCGGTATTCGCGGGGATAAGAAAATGTATACACGAGGGCTAAAATTACGTAGAAATGAATAAATCATACTGAGACGCTTAGTATAATTATTTCAAGTGACGACTTTAGATGAATTTAAAAAAAACTGTGGTGGTTGAATATGTCATCATCCGTTGAAATTTAGATGAATCTATCTACGTTCTCATACCATTGATGATGATGATGATGATGATGCATTAGAAAGTATTTCCACGTATAAGGAAGGAGATTTTATGTCTCAAGATTGAATCACGTCAAATAAATCTCCAGCAGCAAATCAGACTATTCATAATAATTATTAATTCACGCCATTGTGACCAAAACAAACCAACTTTTTGAAAAAGAGACTAGAAACTTTCGCCAAAATGGGTTCAAATAAAATTATTGTTTTCAAAAATAGAATGATCAACTATTATCGTGTCGATTGATTTTCATACGAAAAGTTGTTCATAATCGAACTATTCGAAAATATCACTGTAAACATGAATTCCTTATTATTAGGTGTAGATTTGTTGCGATATTCTGATTTCATTCAAGTGCTTTTGAGTAGTTTGATCTCGATCCTATTTCTATCAACTTCATCGGAGTAAAAAATAGTTGGAATTTGATCAAAACTGTGTGGAAAATCATTGAATTCCATTAATTCTTTCATCACTGTCACCCTTTCACTTCAATAATAATTTTGAATTAATTTCAAGTAAATTCCAATGAATCTCGTACAACGCGCTAGGTCAATCGAGTTTGGAAATCTTCAATTAAATTTAATTAGATTCAATGAATTATTCAAATGTAAATATAAAGCTTATCGAATCTTGTCAAATCTTATTGAAATCTGAACAAAGTTTTTGCCTGATCCCATTTTGATTTCAATGGATTTATAACTTCATTTTTATTGAAAAATTTTCAATTTCACGTGTTCACACTTTTGAATCCTTTGAACGATTGGTTGGGATTTATAACACGACATCGCACGCCCGAATATTCGGTATTCGGAAATTGGTCGTGAAATCGTTGATTTCAGTCCTGTTCTTCTTACGGGTCCCCGAAATGATATTTTCCATGCAAATATTGAACAAAAAGTATTTTCTGATCTTTGTTCTGAATAAATATTCAATTCGATTCATCGAAATAACAAGTTTTTGATCTGATTTCCTAGGATGAAAATATTCCAAAGCATTTTCCGTAGGGACTTTAATAATGGAACAACTATCGAATCTTATAACATTTCATCGGAACCTGGAAGATGTTCTTGCCAATTGCTTAGTTGGATTTCAGTTGATTTTATACATTTTTCAAAATCGAAATTTCCAATTTTTTTGCGTTGCAGCGTTGTTATTGTCTTCTTGCCACAAATGTGCCCCAAACTCCTAGCAATTTGATAACCGGAATTGTTGAAAATATGTTGAATATGGTTCATTCTAAATATCACATGAAAATCAATCGACATAACAATGCTTGATGACATAACAAGCACTGATGTTTTCTGAAGAATAAAGAAAAATGAATTGGAATTCATAAAAATAAAATTCATTTCTAGTGTATTTGTATATGTCATGTATTATGTTTATGCGTATTTCGAGTGCATCAATCACTGAAGAAAAACCCGTTGCAATCGTATCCAATTATTAGTACTATCGTATTGTAGTAATATTACATTATATTTATAGAAAAATATATTTCTTAATTATTAACACTATAATAAATGAGTATATATATTATATATAAGCATCATATTTGGATTCTTTTTCTTCTCTTTTTTCATTTTTTTTCTTTTCATATGAACACGATGCCTGTCGCGGATAACCGAACCTCCTACACATTTTGAAAGTAAATACCCTTTTGTCAAGTGATCTCAATAATTATTCAATTATCATATATATATATATAATTTTTTTCCATAATGCATGTTTTATATCCTATATATTATTTCTTATCATCTCCCCTTTCTTTTTTCTCCTCTTCACGGTTCTTTTCAGCTCTTCCATTCGTTCTTTCTTCGTTCTCTTTAACAATCACAATATCACTTGTCACTTGTAATACAATCGTCATTTAAATAAAAAGTTACATAAACCATTATAAAATACAATCTGGAGTATTTTGTTTTTGTTTGTATAGTGCGCAATAATAATAATAATAATAATAATAATAATAATTGTTATCATGTACGCGCTCTTCGCCACACGATGCACATGCATACATTTGACACACGCTCGCATATACGTACACACACAGCGTAACTGTTTATTCATCTCTCAAATCAATTGTAAATTATATAAATGCTGTGCTTCTCCATAATATTCAATTAATATATGTATATTATATATAATAGTACAGTATTGGAAGCATTTAATATCATATTATTTCAAACTTCATTTTCAGGCCCCGGATGTATCGGTGAAGAAATAATTGCGAGGTGTTGTTCTTACTTTTTCCTTTGTTTCTTGTTATTTTCTTCTTTTTTTTTGGTAATAAAAACTAAACGACGCGTTGTTTGAAAATAATTCTTGATTACGGGGCTAAAGTGAAAATAATAACGAGAAAAGTGTCTACGATCTAACGTAAGAAATACATATTCTTAGGGAATGCGTATTTTAAGTGTATTTGAGTTCACTGCTTTTTTGGCACTGTTATACGTTCTTTGATATATACATAGAGAATTGTATAATGTTGAAATAAAAAATACCACACACAGTTCGAATAGTGACAACGAATCAAATTTCAATTCGATTTTTCATTGTAATTATTGTATAATTTCTTTACTTCGTTTTAACTTTCTGTACTTGTTTTATTTGAGGTTTTGAAATACAGAGAAAGAGAGATTTTAGCGAGTCGTGGAAATTTGTCAAAGTAGAATTAATACTCTGTGATATTCTTTGTGTATGGGTTCAAAATACAATTTCAAAGAAAATACACGGTTTTTCGTTCTGATTTCTTTGAGAAAAACAATCAAGAGGTCCTTCAATTATTTTGAATTCGGATTCAGTTATTAAAAAACACGTATTCTGTCATATAAACAATGAATTCCTCGATATGATGTGGCAAACTCTGCGTGGGTTTGAAGCAAACACTATCCTGATAAAAAATCATGAACCCGGATAACATTCTGTGTGTGCAAAGCTTGAGCCTGGAAAACTACATCTTCACGTGCAAATAATACCATGACTCGCCATATGCACGCAAATGGCGATTCCTGGTTTATAGTTCTGTCAATGGTCTGATTCTGCCAACGACATTTGCATGTGAATTGCTTAAATAATTGAATTCCATTCGATCATTCGTGCATAAGATTCATCCATCTGAATTCGAATACGAAATGTCTATGAGCTGATTTTGAATAACTCTATCAATTCATTTTTGATCATTGAACTATTCAGCGAAAAATAAAAAATATCTAGCAGAAACGAACTATGTAGCTAGTATGGAATAGCTAGAATCCTTTGCAGTGGACGAACGAATATACCTGTCCATTGCTTGTACATGGTTTGTGTCCGTTGTGACACATTGCACCCACGTGTGTTTGATTCATATCCTTGAAATTCACGCAGATGCGACGTATTCGTGTGGTTCAAGTAAATTTAACTTCTTCTTTTTCTTTCTCTACAAAGAGTAGGACTTTTTTAAAGACCGTATACCGTGTAGGTCGCTCATTGTCGATCGGTAATAAGTTCGAAATATGATTCTTTGAGGGTTGAAAACCTTAGAATTATACTAGGCTTAACCGAATCAACAAATGAACTTCAGACTCTTGGAACACGTGATTTGAATTTCGAAATATATTCGAAGATCAGCATCAAAAGGGATTTTATTGGTTGGATTTCTATCTTTCGTGTTCTTTAATTCGTGATTTCGTCAAACGTATTAATGATACAATAATTCTTGAGCAAAGAGCAAATAATATCACACAGCATGAATTCTATGGCAGTAATCAAGTGAAGAAAATTCATTCGGTACAGTTGCATTTGTTCAAATAATATTCGTACTCTCTTTCTTTGTGTATAAAATTTTCGTTATCGAAAAATAATGATTTTAAAAAATCTATAGTAGAGTTCGTACTGTTATTCTTGAATACTAAGTACATGTGTGGGTTTGTGTGTGTGCATGTGTGTGTATGGGTAGGTTCTTATATTTATTTAAAAATATCTCCTTCATCGAATCGTTCACCGACGACTCGCAAAGACTCGATAAATCCTAAACGCCATTGTACAGTACATATACGTTAGAAATTATCCATAAGAATGATTTTTTCCTTTATGAATCAAAGTGAGTTGAAAATACAATTATAGTTCTTTTTTTTCAATTCTCATCCAATCTTATGTTCGATAAAATTAAACATTAAAATCCCAATCAACGTATTGGGTTTGAAATAAAAAGTACGAGAAATTCCTTATGTTTTGTTCATCTGATTTTGCGTGTAGCACTTTGTTGAACTGATCCAAAGAATACGAGACAGCGAATAGATTGCTAGATATAAATCGTACAGAACCTATTGCGAGTAAAATTCTTCAATTTTAAAATCGAATTCCAAATTCTTGAAACTATGGACCCCCCGGAATGAATCACAATGAAAATTGTACGCAAATCTCTTCCAAGAAAATTCTCAATTCCAAAACTTTGAAACAGTGTAACACGATGACGAGGGAAAATGAAATTTCCCTCAATCAGGAATATTTTAATTCATTGTCACTAATGCAAAATAAACTACGATTTATGTGTCACAAGATTACATCACCCGGTATAAAATTAGAGATGAATTTTTAAAAACTAATTAAATCATATATATCAACTTGTCTTTATTTTCTTTGGCACAGATACTAAACAATATTTACTTTTTATTCTATCTTCTATACACGTTGAGTAGTTTCTTTTCGTTTTGTTTCAATAGTAGTTTCAGTATAATTCGACAGGACAATATTATTCGATGATATCCAAATAATAATGTAATCAAATCGAAAAGTATAATAGTAGGTGAAGTTTATGGTCTATAAAATATCTTATTTTATCGCGTATAACCGGATTAACGTCAAGTGTGTTATTTAGGCTTATAAAAGTTTGCATTAGAGGTCTCTAGAATTTTGTGTAACTCAATACTTCTTCGAATTTTGATCCGGCCATGAATGTAGTAAGTGATTCAAATAATGATGAGATATAATCCAATCCACGATTCATAATGTACACTACCAACGAACTCATTGAAATATCAAATATAACAAAAATGGTGCAGAATAAATAGAATTATGGGAAAAATCAAACGATGATTCAGTTGAATTGATCCAACAATAATGAAAAGTTTGCTTTTATTGCTTTTCATCGTGACTGGTTGATCATGGAATAAAAAAGAAATTAAAAACTAAAATAAATTGATGAATCCATGAAATGGGAATAATTTTCCCTGCTTTGGAGCAGCTCAAAAGAAAAATAATTGGTCGTGATTTTGACGTTAGTCCAAGGAAAGATATAACAGATATTTTGATTCACAGATCACAGTACAGATATCATCTAAAGTTTTCTTAGATCAGTGTAAAAAATTAACAACACAAACTTGGTTTGGATTTGATAAAACAGACATAAATTGAATAAAATGCAACTTTAGTTTTCGATACCAGAGAAAATTCATGTAACTTTCTGTCCTTGTCCCATCATTAAAATAGACGTACTCTCTTCTAAATTAAAAGAATAAAAATTTGAAACTTATCCTTATAGATTATATATGCATATATACATGCATATAATTGCACTGGTATCTTGATATATGCGAATAAAATGAACAACGGTGGTAAATCATCCGATAAATGCAAAAAGAATGAAAAAGAAAAAAAAACATGAACAAAATAAGTATACTATAATAACAAAATAAAATATAGTTCGTAATGTACATTATGCGTGTGTCCACAATATTAAAATGATCATCATTTTTCTTCAAAGTGTGTGTGCATATGTGTGTGTGTGTAGTTTTCTTTAAGGACTATGAAACATCAACTTTATAAATTTAGGATTACTTTGCATTATTTCTTCTTTGGATAACAAATAAATTTCGCTTCTCTCGTTTAATAGTGCCTAACAACTTTGTACATTAATTAGTTTCCTTATTATTGTCACGTTATATACATTGAAAATCTCTAATCTTCGCATGGATGTTCTCATATAATGGCTCATTAAATCTTATATATCGTGAAGTTTAGTAGTCCTTAGGCGAAGGAATGAGATAACGTTTTTACGGTTTTACGTTTCCTTATGTACGTACGACATTAGAGATTCTCACAGTATATATATACATATAGTGTATATGTATATATATTTATGTATATATATATAATATATATATACATATAGTTATATATAATATATATTTATAATATCTTGTTAATAAAAATACTAAAATATCATATATATATATGTATGTTATAGATTATTGCATTATGCGTTTTTGGTACCGTTGCGTATTGTTTTTGTTCTTTCTCCTGCAATTTTATTTTGTTCATTCAATCAAATCGTCAAATGGAATCAGTTGGGTTCCATTTCATTTGCGAAGTTCATAATATTAATAATAATAATAATAATAATAATCGTATTCATCAAACAGGTGGAAAAAGCTCAGCTTCGAACTAACATCATCTTCTTAATAGGGGTAAATCGTTGATGACTTCTTACCAATCGACGATTACCAATCGCCGTTGTTTTACGTACGTTTGTCTTTCATTGTTATCAAACTACGTTTGCGGCAATAGCGCGAGTATTTATAAATCACCCTAAGTATGCTCTTTGTTTTTTTTTTCTTTTCTTTTTTCTAATATAACATCTTGACTGTTGTTTTTGTTTCATTAGTCGAGTCAGTTGTTGCCCATCCTTGACAATCAATGGCGTATATGAAACACACGTGGCAGTTGAATTGCAAATCCTGATCGTAGTATAGAAGAAGAGGCCGTGGAAGCTCTTATACACACTTTTAACTAAGCGAACAAACCTTGGAATATGAAAGTCGGTTTTATTCTCTGTAAGGTTTGCAGTACGAATAACGGTGATTCATGTGCTGGCTGTAGGAACCCGAATGGGAAAAGCGTTTCAGGCACTTGGAGCACTGAAATGGTTTTTCACCGCTATGAAGTCGCTTGTGTTCAGTCAAATGATGCTTATGCTTGAACGCTCTTGGGCATTCCTGGCATTTGTATGGCCTTTGACCTGAAATGCCACATCAGAGTTAATTATTCGTGATATACGGGAAACTGAAACGTAATTTGATTTTTTTGTTTGTTTATTTGGTACAGGGATGCCAGCATTCGGTCGGCCGACCCGCTTTACCCTCACCATCCCACCCATCTGTATAGAAATCTCACCCACGCGATGTGAGACCTCCCTCCGACAAAAGAAATTTGATTGTATAGAGCGTGATGGATGGAGTAAAACTAGTTGGCCGGCCGAATGCTGGCATCGCTGGGTAAAATTTCTTGGTATAAAAAAAAAAATTGCCAAAAAGGAACAGGAAATTGAGAAACATGTGATGCACTTTCAACATTTTTATAATCAAAAGACGGGATTTATCATTAAATTTAAATCTCTCCCAGGAATTGGGATGATATTATAAAGAAGCTATAAAATTGTGTGGAAATGCATAGAGGGCATGGTACCCTGTATGACGACCTAGGGTTAAACGATATAATTATGACGGATATATTCGTGTCACTTTAAATACCGATCGATCACGTTCCAGCTACATTCTTCTGTTACATGCTCTACATTCTTATCTCCATGCTCTAAAATGACCTGAAAATCCCTTGATTGATTTTATTTACAAATAAAATCTGAACGTGGGAAGTTTAGTGGTGAATGTGGCCCGTTGATCGTCTTAGTTTCTTGAGATGTCATCATAAACATGATGAAGGAACAATTTTTGAAAATGAAACCTCTCTTTCACTCGAATCGTTCCGATGAAAAAATGTTTTATGAATTTTTTTGAGAATTCAAGACTTCAGAGAGATTTGAATTTTATGAAAATTCAGGGTGATCCGGAAAAATTCCGAGTTGATTATTTCAGATAAGTTTTAAAATGAAAAATTTACAGGAGGTTCAGAGAATTTCAGGGGAATTTGAGGATATTGAGAAAAATTCAGAAGGATCCAAATGAGAAATGTAGATAAATTCAATGTAGTTATCTAAAATTGCTGGTTCGTTACATTTAACCCTTCGATTCAAGATGGAAAATGCCATAGAAATTCAGTGAAAGTCATAATGAATTCGGAAAAGTTTGGTGTTGAGTACTTTAAGTGAAATTGAAATGAAGAAGTCCCAAGAAAATCAAAAAAAGCTAGAAAGAAATTCAGAAGATTTGAGGTTGAAGAATTCAACGGAATTCAATAAACTGGAAGATTGATAGGGATTTAGAGGAAGTCAAAAAAAGTTGGAAGAAATTAGGGAAATTCAGAAATTTTTTCACCAAGTTCAGGGATTTTAAAACGATTTTGAGAATCAGAAGGAACGAATGAGCAGAAATTCGATCCTTCTTTTTTTTGAAAGTCTCTGAAAATTGTCTGACAAGATTCAGCACATTTCAAAGGTTTAAGAAGATTTTTTGCAATATGACGGTTATTAACATCGGACTCCTATGTTCAACAAATACAACGTCCAAATTTACTCAGAAAGTGTCGTAATGCTTTCAAAGATATCTAATAGATATCTAAAAGACATCTTATGCAACATTTCCTGAGAAGTTTCAGACGATCCCGTTAAACATAACAATTGAAACTTGATTAAAAGATGCCTCACGCGTCACTTTTATACAAGTTTTAGATGTTATATCAATTGGGATATAATTATCTTTTAGATATCTAGAATACATGTAAATACGTTGGAAATATTCAAAGTGTTTCTTGCAGATAATACCAAGCAAAGACGGATGAAAACCAGCGGCTGTACAAATAGAGTCAGTGCACCAGTGAATGAAAGATTGACTATTCGTCAATGGAAATTGCTAATTTTATCCAATAAAATTCATGAAATCACTCATTTTTGTATTTCATATGAATTGAGGAAGCTTTAAGCATCATAAATTTCTATCAGTCCCTGTGGATTCATTCTCATTCCCAGAGATATTCTTGAAAATGTGTAGATTTTTCCGATTCACTGGTGAATAAGAAAAACTTGGAAAAATACATGTTGTGAAACTTTAAAACGATCATTTATCGAACAAAAAAATATTAAGTATTTCGCAATTAAGAATATCTAACAAAACCGGACAACATTTTGAGCCGGATCTGACAGGTTCTATCTGACATTGCTTGGTTTGTACATCAGTTTAAAAATTCACGGACCTGTCAGACAAAGTCAAACACAACCGGTTGAATCCACTATACTAACATCTCGTTGGATTGAATTGGCTTGGAATTATTTTTTAATACGTTTTGTAGACCCTTCTCGACTCCGCCTGGTTTGTTATCACAGGATTTGCCTGGCATTTTTTGCAGGGTTTAGATCACTTCATTTACCTCTTCGACAACAAAAATGACTGCCGAATTTTGTAAATGTTTTTCATTTCTTCGAGCAGTGAAGTTAAACGATGAAATTAAATGTTTTCAAGGTTGTATCAATTCAGTTATCAGTTTTTCAAAGTGAAAATGGCAGAAGAGAATGTTTAAACTCTTGAAAACTAGTTACGAGAATTTGATGAGAAGATATTGATTGCTTCATAGGTGATGTAATTGTGATAACGACGAAGATTTATTAGAATATAATTGAAGAGTTCCAAAGGAGAAATTTCACCAAGTGGATTGTCCGAAATCTAGAAAATACAAATTAAGATTGAATGAATCGTACTTACCGGAATGTTCATACTTGTGTCTTGCTAAAGAACTATGTTTAGAAAACGTCTTGTCACACTGGTTACAAAAGTAAAGACCATGCTCATTTTCAGCTGTCGTAGAAGGCGGAGGTGCCGAAGCTACCGCTGCAGGGGTTGGAGTGGTTGGTGTGGTTGCTGTTGCCGTTGTCGTCGTTGTTGTCGGAATTGCAGGTACAGTCGCGACTGCGGCAGCTGGAAGCGCAGGGGAATCCACCCTCGCAGTATTTTCAATTTCATTCTTCACATTGTTTCGTGTACACATCTGTAAAAAATGTCATTTATATATGTATAAAATCTCCTCTTTTAAGAATTTGCAAGAATTGCAAAATCAATGAAAAGTTTCATCAATGAAAACTCACTCTATTCGCCGCAGGTTTCTCATTCGTAGGCGTGCGTCTGATTTCTACAGAATCCATGGTTTCCTCGTCTATAATGAGAGGTCGTTCCTCACAGAGATCGTCCGTCGGAATATTTGGAATAGTTGGAAGGATAGTTTGTGGTAAAGGTTGATGCACGATACGTTCTTCTTTGATTTCGTCCGAAGAGATCGAAATCCTTTGCCGAGGAAGGAAAGAATCGTTCTCTTTATTTTGCATCGATATTCCCAATGCTTCTTTCTTGGACAGATCCAACGGCTGATCTATCACGGCAACTTGATGATCTTCCGGATCCACTCGGACGTTATAGTTCGGTATCTTGGATTCTCTTCGATCTCGCGCTCTTGAATTTTGGAACCACACCTGTGAAATGATGATTCATGAATAGTTTTTTTTTCTTGTTTGTATATTCCATCATTGAATTCTGTGAAATATCAAAATTTATATCAAATATATTCGGATGGAAGATATATTTGATTCGATGGAATTCTTAGAGTTGTTGGCATGTTGCCGGAAATTCATTCGGATAGATGAAATTATGATTCATGCGTATGTCGCAAGGTTACGGGTTCTACGAATGTTTATGAAATGTTATCTGACATTGGAAACATACATGCGATGTTTCAAAAACATGGGTCAGAAATAGTAAATATTCTTCGTTGTGTGTGCAATTTATCATCATGGTGTATACTTGAGATAAGATAATATTGTAGATATCGAACAAAAATCAAGTTCAATTATATACAAAATTATAAATACTTGGAAAATATGAATCACTAAGGCGGAGGAAATGATATTCACCTGAACCACTCGTGTAGGAAAATTGATATAATTAGCGATCATGATGATCTCTTCTTTCTTAGGACGAGGATTGATGGCATAATAACCCTTGAGGACCGCTAATTGTTCGTCATCGATGAGTGATCTAGCTCTTACTTTTCTTCCATTGGTATTACTATTGGTATTTCCATTAACGTTGTAAGACTGACAACTCCTATCGTCATCATCCGTGTCCATTTCCGAACTGTACATGACATTTTCCGGTTTGGTATCTACTTCGGTATCAACGTCCACCTCAATCTCAGCCTCCATGTCCCTCTCCGCTTCAGTTTCGATGTCAATATCAGACCTCCTCTTCATACACGTGCGTTTTTGTAATTTATTATTCGTTTGCACTATATCCTCGAGTTTAGCCGCGAGACCTTCGCTTTGAGAATCGTATTGATCGGTGACAGACCAATCTTGAGAATGCGGCATCTCGTTCGATACCTCACTGTCCACGTACTCGTGATCCTATACATAATTCAATTAGTATATTCAACTATTCGGAAAATCTGGAATAACTTGAATCAACTCACTTGATACTCCTCATCGTTGATGATTTCTCGTTTCATAATCGCCGGAGACGTAGACAATTTTCGCACATTGGCCTCCAAGAGTTGTTTCGTAACCGACGTGTTGACTTTCTCGAGGATACGCCTGACAGCATCGAGACCTTGCGAATCACTTCTCTCAGGAGATTCTTTCCCCTCGGTGCCTTCGGTTCCTTCGGAATCCGCCGTTGAGGGACTCATAGCTTCGCGATGAGAATCATATTGTTCCACTACTTGATCCAGTCTTTTAGTATGTAACTGATTGAAGATTTTTCCCAAAGAGGACTGGAGGAAATAGCTGCTTAGACCTATCATCTGAGGTACTAGACCGGGCATGTCGTATACAGCTTGAGAATTACAAAAAACGAAATGTTAAAAAGCTTTGAATAGAATTTGCATAGAAATTTATTCGTGAGAAATTTACCTTCTTCGCGATTGATATCTGGGTACTCGGATGGGGAAAGTTTTGGTAAAATAGGTAGAAAAGTATTGTTGTTCGCCGCTAGCAAATCAATCTCGCGTCCTTGCGTGTGTTGTTGGATTCTTTTTGGAGTTTTATTGTCGAGATTATTCACTGAATTCTGTCTAGATTTCTTCAGATTCACGATTAAACATTTCTTTGATGTCATGTGACTCGAGTACGACCCCGAATGAGAAAAACGTTTGCCACAGTTGTTGCATTGAAATGGTTTTTCCCCACTGTGGATCCGTAAGTGCTCCTGTAATAATATCACGAGAGATCTTTGTAAATACATCGAAAAAGATTTGAAACCTTACTTTTTTCAGAGCCTGATTTAATAGTATTCAATAGTATAGTAGTAACATCTACATTGTCAAAGATGTTTCGGATTTAAATAGTTCATTGAATCTAAATCTATTTGAAAATTCACAAATTGGCTTCAATCGGAACATTGTAAAAGATTCAGTTAGATTTGATAGGATTTGAAAAGGTTTTAAACCACAATCATTAGATATTATAAATCTCGCGTATCTAACTTATTTTTAAGATGAGCTACAATCATTGTATATTAAAATTACATTTCATAATCCAACTCGAGACTTCATGACTCAATTTGCTCGTGAATTACACTGAAAGATTACAATGGACGTTCATTGAAGTTTGGTGCTACCTGAAGCATACCGTTTTCTCGGGATGTTGACTTTAAAACGAGTATTTATTTAGGTTTTATGTACATTCCATGAATCATTACACGATGAGTGCTCTTTGTCGAAAACGAAACACAGATATCGTGTGTACACACCTAATATTATGTATATAATTTCTAACAAGTTTTATCTACCAGAACACAAATAAGCCTCACAATATTTCATGATAATGTTTAATTAACAGAGATTGTAGCTAACTACTGTTATAATCTCTTACGCACTTTATTTGCATTTTACAAAATACAACGGAAAAAGAGATAGACGGATTTGTGAGTACAATTGGTGAGAAAACATCTTTGAAGTAATTATCTGAGAATTATTAATGAACGGATACGTTCATGAATCACTGTACTTTATAATGAATCACGATAAGAGTTCACTGACTCATTTGTCATTGCATTTATCTGTCGTTCAGGTACAAGAGGATAAAGCTTTTTTCTATACGATCCTGTTGGTTTCCGGTTGATAATTTGAAATTTCTGACATTCAGTGGAATACATGATTCACAGAGAAGTTCTTATTTTTCTTATCTTTTTTATAGAATCATTCTATTTGCTACTGAATCACAGTTATGTCGAGGGTGAAGATTTGCAAAAAAAAATCCGTGTTATCTTTCAGGGGGCCTTAAGGTCGAATATCGTACCTTGAGATGATGTTTAAATTTGAAGGCTTTCTCGCAGTGGGGACATTTGAATTTCCGTAGCACAGCGCTTTCTTCGTGGCTAATCATATGCCTCTGTAATCGATATACATTGGCAAAAGTCTTACTGCAGACTTTACATGGCTACAAAAGAGAATACACAAAAATATTAGATCATTATTTTGATGATGAATGAATAAGAAAATAATACTATGTGAAAGAAGGAACTGATGTTTATCGTGATTAAACTACTAAGTGCAGAAAATAATAAAAACGATAATGGTAGAATCGTGTTACAATCTCTCCCGCGAATGTAAAAATAAAGAGAAAACGCGTACCACTTGAGAGAATTGAGCATTGAGATCGTGTTTGTCGACAGGATACGATGCATTGTGCGTTTCTTCGAAGTGGAGTTGCAGAACACGTAAGTCTTTGCACGTAACTCCACACTGGGGACATTTTTCATCCCCTTGTTGCTTGGACGATCCACTTTCGTTGGTTTTTCGCTCCTTGCCACCGCTACCGATCATTCCATTACTTCCCTCCTCGGTACGTTTACGTTTCCGTCCTCGTTCTTCGCCTCTCCCAGATCCACCACCGACATTTCCCGTTGTATTCTTATTTTCTTCATTTCCATCAACGTCGATGATACCACTTTGACCCCCAACCTTGGGGGCGTTATTGGCAGACGTGGTAGGTCCAGTAATAGTTACGGACACAATTGACAGATCTTCCGTGCATCCCTCACTCACCCTTGGTTCGTGAGCTTCGTCCTCGCTGCACCCTGCACGCATAAAAAATGAAATATCATTATTTTCTTATTCAAGAACTTATTGATATTACGTTTGACTTTTTGCACCATAAATTTTTATTGAAAATTTCATTCAAGGGGTCGTTTATCGCTGTAAAAAAATACGATCAACCAAATGCGTGAGAATTCAGTGCGGTAAAGGTACAATGCAACATGATTCTTATTCTCACACATAAAAAGTATAATAACGAAACTGTACGGTGGGAGTTGGTCCGCACCCGCTATAAGATCTTTGTCGAACTATTCCGACCCTACTCTCGTTGATTTATTTTCCTTTTCCACTCTCCCAAGCTCTTGTTTCTCTCTTTCCAACCAACGTTAGGGGGGTTGTTTCTTGCAGAGTATAGACATCGCGCGCGTACCTCACACGTGCCAAACGGTAGGGTACACGTGGGGTGCAAAAGACGAGTTGCGAATGACTAAAGGGCGCAGAGGGGGAGGACGTCGGTTTCTATTCACATGGTATTTCCGAGACGAGTATCCGCAAGCGTTATTGTTCGGTCGTAACCAATGTATAGAGAGTCTCCACACAGACATAGTCGGATCCGTGTTCACCTTTTTTTCTCTCGGTGCAAGCCCATATGGGTATCGGGTGCGTCCATAAGGGTGGACGTGGATAATCTGAATACCCTAAAGGCAAGATTAATAATACATATAGAACTGATTTATGTATAAATATCTTTTTTTTTCTTTCAAACGTGAGTTGGATGCGAATTGAACCCGATGATTACATTTTTTTCTAAATTTATTATATATATTTCAAAAATTGTCTTTTCGTTTGAATTATAAAGGGAATGAATGCCTGTGTACTGACTCTAGTTTCAGATATCAAGCTTCTGTTTGAAGGACATTAAAAATTTGATCAGAATTATCAAATACAAAGGCATTCCATTCCATCATTTCACAAAGTTCCCCAGTTTTATACTGGAAGAAATGTTCTTTATAACGTTACCACTGGGCCAATATTGAGGGAAAACATGGTTCATGGACATTAAATGAAATTAATGCATGAACCAAACGTGACTCAACTATCGACCAAAATTTGCAGTTGGGCCTCCAACTGAACGCTTAGAAGATTTATTTTCACTGAAACATCTTAGATTTCCCATCATAAAATTGGACAATGTCATGGATTCCTAGATGAATCATTGGTTGGAGGATTAGCTTAGAAATTGAAAAATGCAAAACGGAACTTGATGTAAATTTAAAAAAATGTAATTGATGAATTTTTTCTCAAAAAAAACTTTGTAGTTCGATTTGATGGATTTTTTCTTCAGTTTTTAGAGATACCCAAAAAACAGAATACTTTTTCAAAATCCTAGGAAAATGCCTTCTTCTTTCGATGAGAAAAAGATTCCCTTACGATTAGGGGATGCAATTGGTGATTGAGATTCCTAGGAACAATACACGGAAAAAATAATGTAGCCGCAGCAGCTAGGTGGCTAGCACGGACACGGACAGCCATTAAATTAGCTCCTGCAGCTAATTTTGAGCTGCGACAGCAAAAATATTTGCATTTGTAGTTAATTTATTTGCGGTAACAGCTAAAATTTAGCTGCAGGAGCTAATTTAATGGCTGCCCGTGTCCGTTCTAGCTACTTAGCTGCTGCAGCTAAATTATTTTTTCCTTGTAGTGCAGTTCACTCACAAAATAATGAAACCCATTGCGCCACATTTTTATTCATAGCGAATAAAATCTAGATCCAGTAATGAAACTTAAGGAAATCGTTAATCGACGACTGATCAGGTATTCCAAGTCATTCGCTCAATAGGTGCTTCAACATCTTGAAAATAATGTGCCGAAATATCACAAACCCGAGATAAAAACGTGTTCGTATATAGTATAAAAACTTGATATGAAATGGAACGGCATGGACCCATTTGGCGTGGAATTTGACGTGAAACAAATGAACAGATCTCCATGTTGAATTACGACAACGCCAAATGAGCTTTGATTATTTAGCTCAGAGTTGAGAACCCATTCCGTTTATTATCGTATACAAATGTTCATTTGTGGAATCAGAATACTTTGTTTATTGAAAGGATGAAAAAATCTCGATAATAGGCACTCAAAGAACTGGTAAACATTACTGAACAAATGGGAACCGAATGTAATTATTCAATATAAACGAAGTCTTTTTTTATTTTCTTTGGGTGTACGTAATGTATACAGATATTACTCACACTTGGGAGCGCACGGTGTTCTTATAGGTGAGTGTCTACATAGGGGTAACAATGTCGGTAACTGTGGAGGATAAGAGAGAAAAAGTGGCACATGGCGGGTTCGTTGAAGCCTATATAACTTTTTGGGGCCGCCCATTGTGTCGCTTGGAGATTTAAATGGTGCAGCCGTGGTGTTTCGTGTGTGAGTACGCGTACACGTAAATGCGAAATTCAAATGTAAGTGTATGAGGGGGAAGCGCACGCGCGACCAGATTCCCACTGCAACCGATTACATCGCCACCGATATTGTATTGCTGCTGACTGGCACGGCGAATTAATCCGCACAGTAGGCACACCAACCGTTCATACAAAGCGGTACTAATATATAAGTCGAAATACGCATATAATGTTGCACGAAAGACAGAGGGATTAATTCCCATAGGTGGATATCTTATCTGCGGAACAGATGGATAGAAAACTCTCTCAGAGAACTCTCCGGGTATTGAATTTCGTTTGCCCGTACATACTTTTCTTCATGGATTTATAATGATATTCTTTCTTTCGATTTTCTTTGGCTGAATTTTATTTATTCTTTTTTTTTCAATCAATATTTATAAAATTGAATACAGAAACGAAAAATTTTGTACAAGAAATATGGATAATTTCTGAAGTCAAATGTTCAGAACGATCAACAACTTTGAAATCAGGTACTGTAAAAAGTTTCTTCTAGAAATTCAGAAGATGTGACTATAATTTTTCACTGTTACTTCCTCCGGAATTTTCAGATGAATCTTACTGAATTTTGAGAAATTACAAACCACACTGTGGAAGAAATCTGCCTTGAACTTCATAAAAATATTATACTACTTTTCTATATAAACAGTTTATTCGATTGCATTCTATAATATAATTCCTAATGTTGAGAATTTTCTTCAAAATTCAGATGATACATTTCGAAGAAGAATTTTCTAATTCCATTACTCACTGTTTTTAAATTCAATATAGAAATATATTTCGTGAAGAATGCAACGTATTCTGAAAATTTCGTCAAATTTTTCGAATTTCAGCAAATTTTTTCTGTAAGTTCAGAAAAAAGCGTCTTTTTGACATTGATTCTCAGAATCAAATGAAAAAAGTATATTTTCGTTGCACATTGGCCATCAATGTACACACATTTTTGATCATCCGCGTAATAATTTCTCCGTGTACGTGTCACTATTTGAAAATTTTTGCAAAAATTCGACTAGATAGACTTTTCATCGGTTATTCAACCGACATATTCATGAATCAGTAGAAATTGATAGTAAAATTCTATGAACTTTAACACGATGAAAGTTCGAGAAGAACTCTCAATGAAGAAAGAAGTGGAAGAGCAATAAGATGTCTAATTATAATTCAAATTCGAAAAGAGGATATCAATTTGAATCGAGCAAAGAAACTGACAGCCGTATTCTTGGACCAATAAAATGTGTTTCACCAAATCACATACTTTTTCTGGACAGTCTCACGATAGCAATAACATAGAAATTCTAGCGATCCGAAAAGAATCGATTGTTCTTTTTACAATTTTTCTATTGAGTTTCAATCGAAATTATATAAAACTCTTTCAGCTTCTGTTGATTTTTATATGATCTAGATTTAAATTCGATATAAATTGTATGAAAAAGCATCGATTCTTTTCGGATTGATCATCTTTAGCAATGACGCTTTTACTAGTCTAGTAGAAATTCAGTAAACATATGGTATTCTTTTTCTGTACTCAACCACTTGAATTTAACGGAATAACGTACGAATAGTTCCTGGTTGGGTAACTGAAAGTACTTCTCATTCATCCATTAGATCCTACTGCTTCAGATTTAGAGGGTAGAGAATAGTCTTTATTGAAAAACTGTTTTTCAAAAATAAAGATTCTTTTCAAATTTATATAATTTATATATAATTGAAGGGCCACGGGGAAAAACGATCATAGTCCATTTTTTTCACAAACTCAGTTTTTTATGAAAACCGGTAGCTCATTTTTATGAAAACCGGTTTTCATAAAAAACCCAGTTTGTGAAAAAAATGGACTATGATCGTTTTTCCCCGTGGTCCTTCAATTGTATACAACTCACATATAGCGTGTATTTAATTATATATAAATTATATATAATTTGAAAAATTCTCTTGGAAAAAGTGGTCCACAACTTGAACAAAATTTGATGTAGTTTCTACCCATAAAAGCTGCTAAGGAAATGTCCAATTCAGCGTTTCATCCCTGCTAAAAGTTTCCATTAAAGGACGATCCAAAACGATAAATTTTTTCCATCTTTCTCAATTGGGTGTCTTAATATAGAATTCATGATGTTATATCAAAATTGCCAAAGGATAGAACTCTATCTTCTAGTTCTAGCGTTTGGGAACAATATAACATTGTGAATTCCATATCCAGGAACCATATTGAAAACAATAGAAGGAAGTATTCATCGTTCTTGATCGTTTTAAATCAAGAACTTTCAGCAGGAATTACTGTTCAAAAACTAGCCATCAGTATTAGCCAATTCCTGGGCAAATCTATCGAAAAAAGACTCGTTCTTGGACAAAAATACTTGTTCTCTCTTTCCATTAGAGTAACCGAGTTTTAAATGCGGCCGAATTTAGCGCATATCATGTAAGATAAAACATGTCTGTTCAAAATGAGCTCAGCGAAGCAGCTAGAACGCAAAGCTCTCTCGTTCGTTTGAATCCGTTCGAAAATGACTAAATTTCCAAACTGCAATTTTTTCAGTACAAAAAAAAATACATACAATACCACTGATATGAATACAAGATACCAGTGACACTGTATAAATATCTTTATAATAATAGTATCTGATAATAAGGTGTGTTCAAAACATGTAGTCTCTTCAAAACCGTTTAAAAGTGCATTCAAATCAAACGGATTAGATTAGAACGTGTTGAGCATTCCAAGGAAACACTGGACGTACTATGTTTTGATATTTAATACACATATCCGATTTATCTCGATGCACCTTTAAACTTTGAAAAGTGACTAGTGATGAAATAGAACATTTAAATCCGCAGTGTGTCTCGATAATGAATATTCTACACGCGTCACAAACACTCGGCATGCATTTGTATTTTTTATAAACTACCACTATCAATCTGCATCAATTTTTCCTCAAAACTTTCATCAAATTCTCTTCTTTATCATTCGAAACTGATTCCAGGAGGTGTCTCATCAATCGTGATTTTAAAAAAAATTATGAAAAGCATCATAGTAAGAAGTAAAGCTTACTTTCAACTTGAATATCAGCTTATTTCAAGATGCAGCCAAAAGTAGTTCTGGTTTCAGGGCCTAATTTAAGGGGATACGAGCGGTCCAATTCTTTCGACACAAAGTACGTGAGAATGCGGGCATCGATTCAAAATATCTCTCTGTACAGCATTTCTTTAGCATCTCAAGAAATGCTGTACAGAGAGATATTTCGAATCGATGCACGCATTTCCACGTACTTTGTCTCGAAAAAATTCAGAAAAGCCCAGCCGCTCGTATCCCCTTAAGGGTGAGTTCTAGAACTTTAGAATGATCAGTACACGGAGAAAAAGGTATCTTGAAAAATACCATAATTTATGGATTTTTGGCGTTGGTCTGGCCCGAGTCAAAATATTTACGTGAAGATACCTCTAAAAGTACCATAACGGCTGGGACTTTTATGAGGAAGGTACCATACTTTTTTATAAAAGTCCAAGAAGTTATGGGACTTTTAGAGGTTCGTTCAAGTGAATATTTTGATTCGGGTCAGACCAACGCCAAAAATCCATAAATTATGGTATTTTTCAGGATATCTGTTTTCTCAGTGTATAATGGCACGTTCCCAATATAAATTATATATAAATTATATTGAATTATATATAATTTGAGAAATGTTTTCCCTCAGGTTTTTTCTTTGTCTTTCAAAATTGAGTATCCAAACGAGTTTTGGTTAGTTCTAGATTTTACTTGGATTATGCCCTGTCTGGTTTAACTGAAAAGACTGAATCTCCGTCAAGTTTTCAATTAAGATGCAGCCACATACAGTTGGACTTTTTACAGTGATGGAAAATATAATTCTACACAAAAAGGAGACACTTAGTTGAAGCAACAAAAAAATCTAATTGTTACAATCAAATTTTAGCTAGTTTAAATCAAATTCCAGTGACCGCAAAAAAGAGTAATTTTCCGCCTATTTTCTGGGACCACAGGCTTCAGGTTAGAATGCATTCTAAAACATACTCTATGTTGATCATTTGCGAGGGTACACAATTTCCTGATGAGCATAAAACTGGTCTTCCAAGTCAAGTAGTATCAAATTTGGATTAAGATTTTATAAAAATCAATAAACCTCGATAGGTTTTTTTATAGAAAAGAATCTATCGATTCCGTCGATTTCTTCATCTCCAAAATCAATGTTATGCTCACCGGGAAATGGTATTCCCTTGCAAATGATCGACATGAGGTATTTTTCAGGATGCAATTCAACCCGAAACTCGCGGTCTCAAAAAAAAAACAGGCGAATTTTGCGGTCACTCTTTCAATTCAGATTGACTACACGGAGAAAAATGGTTTGTTACTATAGCGCCTACAAAAAAATTTGTCGTTCTTCCAAAAATATTCACTCCAGCAGCTGAGATGTTAGTTCTGCTATTCAAGTTGTGTCAATAATTTTTCTTGTAGGCGTTACAGTAACAGACTAGTTTGGTATGCCAGCAATACTTTTTCCAATGCTGGGAATTAACTAAATTCAACATCAATATAAATTTTCCAGTCAACTTTTGTTTCTATAACATGTAATTGGAAATTCAATCGGAAATTCCTAAGAGTGTAATATTCGTTTAAACCCTTTTTCCGAGTGTTAAATGCACTTTTATTTAGGAACAAAAATATACACGTATGTCAATGAAGTTGAATGAATGAATTGCGTTGAGAATATATCCGAGTGGCAGAGAAAATGCATAAAGTATTCTAAGAATGTTTGAATATTCCCAGTGTTACTTGGGTCCTTTTAAAAAATCGTATCCGCACATGCATCGCTTCACCGTTCGAGGAACAGTTCAAAAGGAAGGAAAGAAGGAAGGAAGGAAGGAAGGAAGTAAGGAATAACATAAAAATAACGTCAAGTTCGAAACAGACGTTAAAAATAAATCATCACGATAGCACACATTCCATGGTAAAACGCAAAATAATCGATTTCAATATATACTTTCACTCTTGCCATTGAACTTTATCGACTTGGATACTCAATCGAAAGAAAATGAAGAAAAAGTAAGCAGATTTTGCATTGAATATTTATCGATATTCGTAATAAATTCTCAATGTATATTGCGTGGATGTACGATATCCATAGACGAAACTACGTATGGAGTTTGGTATCACAGCAAGAAAGGTCACGGCTTTGACCTGTTTCGACGTAATACGTGCCCATTATCAGTGTGTACGGCAGGGCAAAGAAAAAGAAGGAAAAGAGGGAGAAGAGTAGAAATACAGCGAAATACGACAGCAGAGGGGAAAAGGGATGTGAGGAGGAGGGAAAAGAAGAGCCGAGATCAAAGTTCGCTTTAGCCTATGGCGGCCAGGCCAACTCGGTAGCGTGGTTTTAAACGATATACGTAGCCATCGACCACACTTCTTTTTTTGTCTCTCTCTTTTCCCCTACTCTTTTTCTTCATCTTTATCTCCGCCAGCTACAAAGAGAAAGACGAGACGCAGATTTACCTCCCCCACGTATACGTGTAGTATATATATATATACTTGGTCCAGCGATTCATACGACTTCCGTTCTCTTCGTTCACAACAGTGCTTGTCGATAAAGCAGAAAAGCACAACTTAATTAACGATTCTAGTGAACTTTATGGTCGTGAGATATCGAATGGTTAGAAATATGATGATCGGTTTTTTTGTATTTAGGGTGCAAGTACAAATATCAGTCGAACTTTTACAATTTTAAATGAATACCAATGATTTATCTCTTCGACGAACAATTTACGTCGATAAATATGTGACACATATACATATATATATGGGAGTTTGTTTGTGGAAGAAGGAGATAATATATCGTATCGGTATAATTGTAGAATTTATGAATTATGTATTGATTACATATTCGTTGTGAGAATATAGATTAAAACTTCTCTTTTGTTGAGAAGTTTCGTATCACGTGTTGGAATGAGCGTTTGTATAAATAAGGAGATTAAATTTCCAGAATTTTAATTGAAGAGGTGGAAAGAATTGTAACGGAAAATCGAGAGGAACATGATGGAAAGGGATTTCAGTTTCAGAAATCGCAAGCCTACTGAATTCTTCGGTGAAATTTGAGGTGGATGCTTCCACAACTGTTACCAATGTTGCAAAACCTTCCGATTTATCGAGAAATCTCCCGATTTTCACCCCTCTTTTCCCAAAATACTGATTTTGTGCTGAACTTCATAAATCTTTCACCCGTTTATTTTTCATCAAACATGAATAAAATTTATCGGAATTTATTGAGATTCCAACGATATTTGTGAAACTGATTGACTTTCATTGAAGTTTGTTGGACCTTTCGGAAAATAACTGTATTTTATTGAAATATCAATATTCAATGTGCCAAAGTGAATGAAATTCAATGAAATTTTTCCTCCTGGAAAATAAACTGTAAAAAATTTGGAGATTTTTTTTTTCCAAAAAAAAAAAGGAATTTTTCCCTCATTTTGAGGAATCATTTTGCCTTTGTGGTATTGAATTCTCGACAAATTAAGAAAAACTCCACTAAATCATGATGAAATTGCTGAATTGTGAGAAAACTTCCACAATAGTCTTTGGCTATTAGAGGAGGACTAGAAATTTTCAGAAATTGTGCTTGGGTTCACAAATCACCACAGTTTATGTTACGGTTTATCGGGAAAGGCGATTCAAATGATAATACGATGATCGAATGATCACTTCACATGTAACCGAACATTAGGATTGATCAGGAAACATACATCATCAAGTAATATTTTTTTTCTCGAGCCCTTTGCGTAGAATTTACATGGTTCTGTAATGCACTGTAAAAAATTGCTTCCTAAATTTCATATAAATTTTGTATCAATTTTCAAAACTTCTCTGACTTTTCATATGAAATTTTATGATATCTCGTGCAGAATTATGATTTTGAATACATTTTGCTTTAAACTTCATGAATTAATGATTGAACTTGATATCAATTACAAGTTTCAGAATTTTTATATTCATCTGATATAGGAGATTTCAGACTATTTTTTACAGTGCGTTGGTACTTTGAATTTTATTTTTAATTAAGCATGTTGTTTCTAAGAGGTTTGAAAAAACATACTACGTGGAAAAAAATTCGAGACGGCTGAAAGACCTTTTGTAATATTTTTGATAGCAATTTTAATGGCGGAGTATTGAAAGGGGAGCTCACACTGTGACGGATCAGAACAAAAAAAAATTCGATCTGTTTTGCAAAGAAACTATAGTCATTCGCTACCAGGGCTGAATTCATGTGAAAAATCATGAAGATGAGAAATAAGGAATCCCAGAGTTTTCAATTTTTTAAAAAGCCGAGAATGAATGATGAAACAGATACAGTACCCTAACCTTCGACAACATTCCTGCGAAAAACCATCATGTCATGAATGAATAAAAAACTGCTGATGGTATACTTGGGATATTGTTTTTCCTTCTCATCATATATCAGATAAAAAGCATGTATTTCAATTGCAAGTTCTTAGAAAAATTGTGGTAAAATGTGTTAGAGTATAATTGTATGATACTCTGTATCAAATTTTATATATTATAAATATACATAAAATATATTTTTTCGTTCAACTGTTGTTTACCACACTTCGCAGGAATCAGATACTTGCCATGCTACTGAATTTTGAATCGTTTGCTGGAACAATTTTGTGCTCGAACAACCTAACATTCAGCTATTGGAGACTAAAAATCTTGAATTACATCCTTCAAATGATGTCTTCAGTTGCAAGGAATTGATTCAAGGTGGAAAATAACGAAGGTTTATCAGATTATGTGAGTTTAAATTTCCGTGTGGTTTTTATAAACGATTCAAACTTCAAGAACAGATATACTTGCCACATTTTTTTAAGACTCACTCATAGCCCACTTCAAAGAACATCGTAGGTTATACAGACGAAAATCAAATTCAAGTATCTTAAAAAGAAGGAAAAGCGATTGTTTTCAAAAAAAATTTAGAACTTTTTCATTTTTTAATGTTTTGAGCTGAAAATCAGAGAGCATGCTCTCGGAGTGTTACTGTTTGAGAAAAAAAATTGGTTTTTTAGTGACTGCTGAGGGAAAAGTATCTATGCTGAAGCATGGAGGGAAGAAATTTGTAAAAAAAAACAAATGAACAATGTGTTTTTATCACAAATTTTCAATTTATGAGTTTCAATAACTGCTGTTTGTTTCAATAGCCAGACTAATGCACGGAAAAAAATGCAGCTCGAAAGCATAGTAATCTTCAATAGAAAATTGGAAAATGTTTCTTAAAATCTAAGGATTTTTCTTAAGTTCGTAATAAACATGAAACGGTTCAGATTTCTCTTGAATATTACTCGAAAAACAATGAAAAATTATCAATACTTGACAAATCATAAAAACAAATATGAAGTTTTCAAAAGTCGCGAATGAAATTTTACAAAGTAAATAACAAAATTTTGGAATCTTATTTTCAAATTACAAAATTTTGTTATTCACTTTGTAAAATTTCATTCGCGACTTTTGGAAACTTTATATTTGTTTTTATGATTTGTTAAGTATTCATAATTTTTCATTGTTTTTCGAGCAATATTCAAGAGAAATCTGAATCGTTTCATGTTGATTACGAGCTTGAGAAAAATTCTTAGATTTTAAGAAATATTCTCAGATTTTAAGGAACATTCTCCAATTTTCTATTAAAGATTACTACCCTTTCGAGCTGCATTTTTTTCCGTGTGGGTCCACGGAATGTTATCGCGCCACGGAGTAGTGATATCCTTCGGCTATTGGCAGATCTCGCTATGGACCCCATCCCCTTACACGAAGGTAGTGTCGAAATTGAGGTAGAATGAGGCTGGTGGGTTGGATTTCACCCCAGTGCGGTGAACAAGAGTTAAAACTGATAAAATGCACAATGAATTTTTTATTGATTTTCAATGAAAACGCTGATAATGAATCGAGGCTTTAGAATGATTTAGTGCATGCTATTTGTGAAACAAATAAACTCAAATACGACGAACTGGCTTCACTTGATGATGCGCCCTGGGGGAATGAATTGTACCATCAAAAAAATTTGATATTGTCACAAAATTCGAGATCACTAATTTGAAATATTGACAATGAGACAAATCAAGCGCATCCTAATTGTAAACGGAAACTCACACCTTCAAGATCTACTTTCTAATGGGTCCAATCAATGAGAGAACAATTCTAAAAGTGAAATAAGTGAATTTTACTTTTGGAAACAGAACTTCTGTTGGTTGGACCAATGAGAAAGTTGGTCTTGAGTGTCACTTCATTTACATCTTTGTTAACTAAACGATGCTAATGCATGCATTTCAACAACTCTTCATAATTTCTGGTGATCGCTTCACTGGTATCTCGTAATAAATTGCACACGGAAAAGTAAGTGATCCAAATTTCCGTTGATTGATATGTCACTTTTATACAGAGCGCATTTTCGAAAAGAATCCGTACCCTGGATTTTTGGTTGTTGGGATAATGTTAAAAGTCGACGATGTATTAAAATCCAGGTTACGAATTCTTCTTGAATTTGTGCTCCGTCCAAAAATGATATACCAGTTAACAAAAATTTGGATGATTAATTTTTTGCGGGCACTTCGATTTTCGAAAGATCACGGAAAAAGTAAAACATCTTATTATATATTATTGTTTAATTTTCTTTGGATCCACTGAGAATTTTAGCATTCTCATCATGTCGATAAACCACTGAATACATGGAATTTACACTATAAAAATTTCACATACACGGAGAAAAATGCAGGTCGAAAATATAGTAATCTTTAATAAAATTTTGGGAATATTTCTTGAAATCTGAGAACTTTTTTAAATGCATAATAAAGACAAAACGGTCAGCTTTTTTGTGGAATTGTATTCGAAAAACAATGAAGAATTATCAATATCTGATAAAGAATGAAGAAACATATGAACTTTCCCAAAGTCGCTTACGAAATTTCACAAACTGAATAGTAGGATATTGAAATTTCGTTATTATTTTTATAAAATTTCAGCCGCGACTTTTGGAAACTTCATATGCTTCTCTATTCTTCATCAAGTATTTCTTCATATGTTTTTCGAATAAAATTCCACAAAAAGTGGACCGTTTTGTCTTTATTATGCAGTTAAGAAAAACTCTCAGATTTTGAGAAATATTCTCAAATTTTTATTAAAGATTACTATATTTTCGACCTGCATTTTTCTCCGTATAGATTGTCGTAAAAATTCCATTAAATTAGTAATTCTCACGTAAATCTAAGGTGAATTTCTCATTTATATATATTAAGTATTGATTTTTCATATGAACGATAAAAAATTTCTGATTCACCGAGAAAAATGGGACTTGAAAATAAAGTAATTTTTACAAGACTTTGAGAATGTCTCTTAGTAATTTTTTTTTTAGTAATGTTAAAGCGGTTTGCATTTTTGTAGAATTTCCTTCAATAAAACTGAAATACTAGAATAAATCGATGAATTTTAGAAAGTGAATAGTAAAATTCCATGAACTTTCGGAAAGTTCATATTTTGTTTTCAATCTTTCAACTAAAAAGTTTTCAATAATTTTTCAATAATAGGTAGTTATAATTTCCTTTGCTTTCTCACAGAATGATCTATAAACTATAACGAAAGTTTGGCAATTTTTTCTATAATGGTAAATATCATAGGTTCCGAGATATGAATTTTTTTGTAATCGCGTTCGAGTTGTACGCCACGCGCGTGTCGCAATACGGTGCTCCTCCAAGTGGAATATTTTTCTTTCAAAATACGCTTCGCGACGCGACGTAACACTCGAAAAGCAAGATATTGCATCGCGCACGTGAAGTACAAGTCGAAAGTGGTCACAAAAAAATTCATATCTCGGGAACTTTGATATTTACCATTATAGAAAGAATTGCGAAATTCTTGTTATGGTTTACAGATCATTCTGTGACAAAACAAACAAGATCAAAGCACTTTTGAGTTTCTAATGGAGAAATTCCTAATGAACGCCAATTGTATCTTTGAAGGTTTCCAATACGTTTGAACGATTTCAAATAACAAGCGCTTAAAAATGAGATTTAAAAAATCTCAGATTTTCGGAAAAAAGCCTTCGAAAAGAAAATCGAAAATAATGACTTGTGTGGTGTAAAGACCACGTGGAATGACTAATATAGTATTATTCTCGCACCTTTTGAAGGTATTCTGACACCAAATCTATAGTGTACTCAAGTTTGAATGAAATGGTTTTTTCACTTTTAAATAAGACACAACCGACATCGTCTGTGCACAAATAATCTGTGCAAAATGTAATTCGAAAAAAGTATATTCATAAATTCAAAAATATGAGCCAAACCGAATATAATATTATTTGTACCGAGTGCTGTGCGTGTCTGAATCGGAACTCGATCAGGGTCTAATCATAGGGTGAATGTGTCCAGTTCAGACTTTATAAGAGCAACAAAGAAATTCTTCAAAAAACATGCGTACATGTTATTTTGGAAAATTTGTAAACGTCACAAACCTTATTAATAACATTCTACCGCAGAATCAAGTTTTTGGTTTTATTGGTGAGATTAAATACAGTATCACGTAGCAAAGAACGTGTTAATCACGCAATTTGTCATTCGCGCAACGAATAATGGCCTGGTACAAATATAAATTACGTACAAACATACTTAGTAGTATTTTGATCATCAACTCTCCAACTACTCAGACAAAAGGCAATAAGAAAGGTCAGAAACCACATAGGAAACGATTCAGACTCTACCCGAGGGGGTTAATTATATAAATTATATATAATTTATATATAATTCAACATACTTCATCCGTAAGTTATATGTAAGTATACATGAATTAAATATAATTTTGCAGATTTCCCCACTCGAGTATCTGTTTCTATCTATGACTGCTGCTCCACCGGATTTGAGACAGAATTAAAATAGGATTGAACCACAGGAAATGACCACTCAACGGAAGAATACATTTTCTACAAAAGAATGCTGAAATCGCGATTAGATAATTTGATTTCAATACTCTCTTACTCGCGTCAAATAGAAATATAGTCAGTTTTTGTATAGTTTGTTGTACCTTTTGATCGATTTCTATCGTTTACTTTGTTCAGGGAATGTCAAATTTGCAAAATTCACATTTCATTACTTCTTTCTACATCTCTTTGTCATATTTTCCATACACTTCTGAAATTTTCATTCGCCATATTAAATCGGCAATCTTAAATTTTAAAAATATGTTCCAACATTGATAATTTCATGATCATGAAAAATTCTGTGCAGCAACATATTCGTGATTTGACCGCAAACGATAGCATGCGATTCAAGGTATTACGATAAAAATAACGAAAACTGCGAAATATATTTAGTTTTAGGCCCCACATTGGAACCCGCCATCTTGAATTTTTCAATTCAAATCTTGATCTGAGGATCAGTTTTCGAGACAAATATTCTAAATATTCTAAATATTCTGTACCATAGGCAGTCAAATTTGACACGATAAAATAAATCGGATGAATGCGTCTCTCTGAAGGATAATTTAAATTACTGTCACAAATGTACCTTGCAAATGCCTGATCATGAGCTCAGGTACAGTAGCTTAATACAATCGATATCTTTTACATTACATTTTTGAACCAAATTTCATTGAGGCCTCGATAAATATCAATGTCATGATGAATTACAATTCCACTGTAGAAATAAAATCAAATTCTTCATTCCAAGAAGCCATCTTTTTGACAACCATCGAATTAATTCATATAATAATCTAATATGTAATTGGATGTGGTATCGTTAAGTACAGTATCGTCTCTGGAGACACTTCACTTCTTCACGTGTGTTGTAACCTCAGTGGATGTAATATAAAAGACGCTTACGTCAGCTCCACGTAGATAACATATTAGAGCAATCACGTGAAAAGATTTGTTACATGAATTTGTACGGTATCAAACAATAATTTTGATGTCAAGATTTCATGTACTCTCTTTGAAAAGGGTAGACTTCTTTATTCTAAAATAATTAGAATATTCACATCTTCATAGTGGATAATTGCCAAGCATTGTAAAAGTTATCACGTTCGCGAAGGATGAATCCTAATTTGTACCCAAAATTCGAGTTATAAACAAAATCGAATTAATCGTGAAAAACGATAAACTCGAATTCCATCCGTAATTAGAAGAACAAAGAAACGCCGTCTGTTTTAGACTTCATCTTATTTTGGAAGTAGAAAGAAATACGAGTGCCTAATCAACGCCAATGATAACTAGGAAACGGATATTCGACCTTCTATTGGTAGAAATAAAATACGTGTCTTATTATTGGACACCGTTGTTTACCAAAAGATAAAACTTTTCTTTCTCTATCTACACAACGTCCGTTCACCGTTCCTGATAAAAGGCCTGATGTGAGCAGGCAATATGATTGATATGTTCCACGATTCTACACTGTACTCTAATTTTATTCTCGTGGGTATTTGAAAACGTATTACCCTATTCGAACGTTGAAATCAACTTCTCTCAACCGACCATTCATTATTCGGTATCTTGATATTTGGGAACATTTATTTGAAATTATATGTTAGGATTTTCGATGCAACGAGAAACGAGAAATCCCGATTGTTGTATCTATACGAGAATAGACTTACGACGGTTCAAAGTCTTCCTGTCGTTCAACTCATGAGAGGAGGTCTGATTGTAGGATTGGTAAATATTTTTCCGACAAGCACGTAGCGATTGGAATAGAGCTTCTGGTCTGACTCTTTATAGAATTAGCTTTTATTTTCTTCTTTCTTTCTTCTCCTTTTCTCTTTCACGGTTGTATAGGTATAACCTCGTACAATGTATAATTCTGTTTTTCCCACAAAGAAATATTATACTCCGAGGCTCGCACCTTTCTGCTTCGGCATCATGTTACAACTACGTGAGTGAACGAGAACTTATACTATACTGTACACCGAGCGCGTGCTCGACTTTTAGAATTCATATCAAATTAGAACACGAGTGGTTGTTACGTATTTCCCTTATCTGTCGAGTTCTAAGCTCTCTTTGTTGGAACTTGCAATTTTAACACAGAAATTCTTCTGATTCGAATTGACCGCTGTGCGATAACGTTAACAACGCGCAAGCGTAAATCATAAAATGGGCGTTCGAGTGTCTTCCCTCGAATACCTTGCATTACGCTGAATTTCAGGGAATACCGACTCCGTGACGTTCACTGATTTTCTGCGAAGAATTTAGCGATAACGGTGGAGTGAAATTCAAATTTGTTTAACCAACTGTGGCGCATTGAGATGTTTTAACTTCGTTGCGCTATGATTGAGCTATATTGGAAAGAACAATGGCTACCGACGTAAAAAAAAACACTGATATGACCACGATGTCGAAAACATCCAACGTCAAACTTACACAGATTTTGAATTGGAAGCGTGAAGCCCCGAACTCCATACTTTGTAAAAAGACTTTTGCATGGAGGAAAATACAGTAACCTTTAATGAAGATTTGGGAATATTTCTTAAGTTTGTGATAAAGACAAAACGGTTCACTTTTTTGTTGAATTTTATTTGAAAAGGAATGGAAAAATCATCAATACTCAACATACAATAAAAAACAAAAAATATGAACTTTCCAAAACTCACGCATGGAACTCTACAAAGGGAATAATAAAATTTGTAAATTTCCCTGGTCGTGGGGAAATTCTGTTTTTTCAGCAGAAAAAATAGAGACTATTTTGACTTTTGGGTGTTGAATCCTCCACAAATGAACACTGAGAGGAAATTGCTGTAATTATAAGGACAGCATGACATTGTTGTAAAATATACCGAAATTCCTGTTCGATCAACCAAAGTCTCCGATAGAAATGAAAATTTGCTGCAGTGGTCACATAAATTGCGATAAATCTAATAGATATTGCGGTATTGATTACAGCAATTTAATGTTATCCCTATATTTATTGGACATAAGGTAAATTTCGCAGCAAATTCTTTCCTGTGAAGGAAAAAAATATACACGAATAAAAACAATTCCTTGGCGGAGTGAATCAACGTATTGTGTATAGAATAGCAAATTTTTTTGCTCACCTAGCTAAAAATTCACTGTCACAGTTGAATGGATTGCCGAGCGAGCAACATGAATAACTAAAATAGCAAATTTTTCGCTGGACTAGCAAAAGGTACACAGCAAAATCAGGTTTTGCTGTCATAGCAAATTCTTCTTTCTTCGTGTACCGAATCATGGTAAAGAATGTAACATCCATGGAGGAACTCTGCTCCGATCATTTTTCCAGGGCAAATTTCACAATCATTTTCTACAGTGTATATCAATTTTTGCCATGACGATGTAGGAAACATGAGTCGAAAAAAGGTTTTTCAGTTTTCATACAGAATTTTCGATGAATTTTTCTTCAAAAATCACAACATTCACCAATTGCTTTATGAGCAGAGATTTTTTCTCAACCATTTGATGAACTTATCCCCCGCTATTTGGAGTATTCAAAATTCGACAGGGGGGATTAATTTCCGAAAGTGGAAAAGAATTTCGTATTTTTAGTAAAAAAATTAATTCTTCCAAGATTAAAAAATTGTCGATAAAGTGATGTTTATAGTCCGTAAGGTGACCATATAACGGTGGAAGAAAAACAGGATGCTGAAAATTCATTTTACTCAGTCTAATCTGACCTAGATTCATTTGTTTTTCAATATTAGGGTTATGCTTATGATTCCAATTATACCCATTCTACATTTGATTGAAGTTGTCAATATCGGTTCTCAGGAAGTTTCTGAAAAATTTGCAGATCAAATAATGTATGAAAATTATATTTATTTTCCTAGCATATCAAATAAAAGTATTTCATATTGATGTGAAATCACATAACAGAATAAAATTCGACAATAGCGATATATAGTTTCAGAATATTGTATAGTTCAATCGCCCAGTTAACGGATTCTACAGTTTAAGAATTTGACCCTAAAGACAAAAATTACCGCGAAGTTTCAGTGATCGAGGGAAAAGTGGGAGTGAAAAAGAAAAAATTAGTGAATCCTCCAACAGTTTGAAGAATTGTTCCCAGCAAATTTTGAAGAAAATTACCTTTTTCTTCAATTCAAACTGATTTGATAAAGATTTTCTGCATATGCTCGGATGTCTGATTCTCTCTCACTAGGAAGATAGGGAGGAACTCTCACTCCCCTTAATTATCATGAATACAACTAGAAAAACAGAATTAAAAAACAATAGATACACGGAGAAGATCAGTGATTTAAATTTTGATGGACTGGTATGTTATTTTTGGACGGGGCAAAAATTCTAGAAGAATTCGTACACTGGATTCTAGTAATTGGTTGCCTTTGTCTATTATGTCCACAGTGGCATTCACTTTTCATTTGTATTGTCGAAATAATGGACAAAGTCAAGCAATGATTGAAGTCTAGTGTAAGAATTTTAAATTTGTGTTCCTTCCAAAAGTGACATAGATACTAATCAACGGGATTCGGATCATTCATTCATTCTGCGTGATAATAGATTTATTTTCATTGATATTTCGAGAAGTTGCATCTATCGATTCAATTCATTTTAAGAGAAATCAAGTAAATCCATATGTACACTGAAAAAAAAATTTCATCCAATCAAATAAATAGTCTATTTGTCTTCTCTCCATAAAATATTTCTTATGATTAGTGAAATATTTAATCGAATCAAATAATGGAATGCTTGTGCCAGAAAAATTGGTCTTCTGAATAAATAATTTATTCGCTACAAGTAATCAGTTTTTACAGCTAATTGAATATTTAATTTCTACAAATAAATATTTTATGGAGAGAGGACAAATAAATATTTTTTCCAGTGTAGTGAATCATCTTATTATTTTCATTTACAGGCTTCAGAGCCATAAAAGTAATTAGTTTTCTAATCATGTCTTGAATGAATTTTAGTTCTCTCATGATTTCGGAATATCAAGAAATGAAACTACGAAACTTTCAAGAAGTTCTGTTCTTTCCAACAACTAGAAATCATTACAAGACCTAAATTGGCGAATTTCTACTTCTGTTATATAGAGTCGTTATATAGAGTTTACGAAACAAGTTTTTGCAGATCCTGTACTCTAGAATCCCAAAATGAAGTTTGAATCGCGTTGAAGCATAATAAACTTGTTGCGATTACGAAATGCTGTTGATGACATTTGTGAGAAGTACGGAAGAAAGTACTTTTACATCTCTAATCTGACTTGGATGCAAAGAGGGAATATTGAGAATATTTCCTAGTTTGTAATATAAGGAGAAAACCATCAACATATTATAACGAAAACTTTATGGAGAAAAATGCCGTCCGAGAATATCAGACCTTCCCTTAGTGTTTTAGTAAACCCGGAAACACAAAGGTTTAGAAAATCAATTTTAAACGTTGGTTTTTAAAGTGAAATTTGACTATTCTGCGTTTGAAATTTCAATTATAACCATTACTTTTCTTACATTATTCGTAACCCTTCGTAGTTTCATCTCAACATTTATTTTCTAAACCTTTCTGTTTCTGGTTCGCTAAGTGACTGAAATTTTACTATTTACTTTCTGAAAAACCTCTTGTTGAGACAAAACTGAAACTAGCAGATTTGTGTTAACAAACTTGGACTCTAGTTCATTGTAAAATTTTCATAGAGTGATGAACAACATTGCCAACTTTCAGAAATGAAATCAACCACTGACTTATAAAAATCAACCGACTCCAACTGGCTTTATTGAAAATATCGGGAAAGTTCGAAACCATCGTTTTTCCCGTTCCAAGGCGATTTTTGTCTCACTCTTTTCTAAACCTTTTCAAACTCGCTATGCGTCACTCAATTCCTAAACAGTTCGGTAAGTGATTGGCACACGGTGAGTTTGGTCATAAATGTTGTATTATATGATAACAGTTGAAAAATACTGAGCAAAATCTCAGTCATGTTTCAGTTATATTCAGATTTATCGAACGAATATATTACAATTTACTGGACCTCCAAATTGCCCTTCTCTCAGATGTCAATCAGTTCTGAGAGATATCTTAGTAATCGAGGGTTATTGTTCCCAATCATTTGATGCACATATTTTCATTTCAAGCATCGATGAGTTCTCGATATAAAGAAATTTGCATCCGAAAATAATGTCATTCAATGATATTTTACTAGTTACAAGGTTTGAAAAGACTCGGGGTTTTTTTCTGGTTTTTTGTGATTTGACATTTTGGTTATTATTATTATTATTAGATTCCGAATTGATTGTTTATTCATATCACGGTCTCACATCTCATAAAACAAACGAAGAATAATTCTTTCTCAAGAATATGAATAGAATCTTGTAGAACTCTTTTCAAACTTATGAATTTATGAAGAATTCTGAAAATGTTTCATTTCACCGACATTAGCCACTTCTCCTGAAATGTTTTTTGGATTATTTCAGTGCTTTCAAAGAACCCGTTGATGTCAGCAAACAGAGTTCACACTCACAGAGTTCAACAAGAATTCTATTCGCGTTCTTGAAAAAGAATTCTTCGTGTATTGTATGGGGTGCATCGTGGTTTACACCACATACATTTGATATGACGAGTGAAATACGTAATTAACAATTTACAAATACACTTTACATTTCAATTCAATGTTGTTGTTTTTGAATGATGTCAAAATATCTTGATATTAAACATTGATTATATTCTATTTATCAACTTTATAAGATTGATTGGAAAAGGGGTACTCACTTGTATTTGCTACTTTCAGAAGTAATTTATTATGTCCATAATTATAAAAGTACATTTTGAATAATTCAATGCAATTGCAAATCACAGCTTCTCTAATACTTTCCTCACGTCTGTTCACGGTTTTTTTGGGGTTATTCCAAGAGGGCTTGTCCCAACAAAAACATACAGTAGGTAAAATTGGGCTGGGTTGTTTCGTTCAAACTCTGACTGGTTTTGTTGGAATAAATGTTACTAATCAAATTGTTGTACATCCCTGAATTAGAATCAACTGTTAGCCTTGTCATAAGATAAAAAATCAATACTGATTAAGGGTTGATGTAATCAAAAAACCAGTATCCTTGAACAGTGGTGCACCAGTTTTATCATTCAAGTTTTATGCCAGTATTGTTTCCAAAAGATTGACAATTGGTGAAACTACCATTGAAGTTTAAATCATTTAGTACAATGACTTGTCAATCAAATATTAACAAATCTGCCAATAAAAATGCTTTTGATTTTTCATATATCATTTCTGAATGATATATTTCATCTGACAACATCAATTTCAGTTCAGATTTCGTTTCAATAAGTGATCCAAACTTCTTTTCATTAATTTTTATACTTCGTGCATGTATAAAACACGAAATAAATACATCAACCTCTAAATGAATTTCATTTGAAAATTCTACAGGGTGTACAAACTACAACAGCGTGTACAAACCACAGAAATGGTGAAACGAGAGACAGACGATAATTCAAAATGGATGGCGCGAGAGTGCCCTCCCTCAAACCAATCAATTCCAATTGTTAAATTTGCCGTTTCTACACGCAATCCTACAATCACTTCCACAATCATATTCCCATCCCTCTCGTGAATCGCACATCGTAATTTTCCCGCAAATTCACATCTTTGTGTGAAGACTCGAGATGAAAATTGCTAAATTTCACATCGTGGAAAGTTTAATCGTTCATCAAAGCGCATTTTGAACCAGAGTTTGGAAAATATATTGTTTTGTGCGTCGTTATTACAAACTTGTTATCACACGTGTTATGTTTTGAGGTTTGTCAGCATGAGATCCAACAAATAACTGAATTTCAAAGCTTTTGACGATATTATATATCAAATGAGTTCCTGAATTAACAAACTAAACATCTCAAACTTCTCTTTCATGTTCTCTATGAGAAATAAGAGCAAGAGTTGGGCGAACTTTGAAGAGTGAGAATGATATTACTGATTCATTGATTTAATTCGAAAATGAATTATGCTGTTTATTCAGGATGAGATAAGAAATATCAGACCTCAGCGTTTTCCCTTCATCGAGAATCGTTCATCATCCGTTCTATATCATAATTATGCGAACATTGTGTTACTGTTGTTATTTACAGCCAGGGAAAAAAACTCGTGCATAATCATGCGTGAATCGATAATATCCACATCACCGATATTTTTGCTATAGCACTGTAAAAAATGATTGTGAGATTTTCCCTCAAAAAATGGTGGCAGCAAAGTTCCTCCATAGATGGGGGATTTTTCACCCTAATTTGGTGAACTTTTCCTTCATTTGTAGAGGATTCAACACCCAAAAAACGAAATAGTCCCTCAAAGTGGTGGAAAAATCCCTCATTGTTGATGGAAAAACAATCCTCCCACGCCGAGGGGAGGAAATCCACCAACACTGTGAAGAAAAACTCCCCACATTTTTTACATTGTAAATCAATGATCGAAGATTTTCATGAACTGTATTTCATTTCATATTGATTATTTAAGTACAAAATATTTCTCTGTGCATTGACATTGAAATATTGTAATAAGAGAGAAAAAATCATTGATCGGTGAAATTCTATTGTGAATTTCATAACCATCCTCAAAAGTTTGTACATCCAATTCAATAGCTGCACGGAGAAAAATGTATAACAGAGATCCCCATAATAATAGCAGTTTGGGGACACATGAACATTTCTTCTCTAATTCGTAGTAATTTTTTTAAACTTATAGTAATATGTGTCAGATGTAAAGTTATTTTCACCAAAATGAGGTATGGATTACCATGATTAAAGGAGGAGTGCACATAAATGCTCATGTGTCCCAAAACTGCCATCGCAGTAAAAAGTAAAACTTACTTCCAACCTTAATATCGGCTTATTTCAAGATGCAGCCAAAATTAGCCCTATTTCAGCTGAAAGTAAGCATCCAAAACAAATGCCGAAACGATGGAAAAGACTGAATTTCAGTCAAGTTTCCAAGTAAGATACACGAAGAGAAAAAATTTGCTGACGCAGCAAATCGAGGTATTATATATAGAATAGCAAAATTTTTTGCTGACCTAGCTAAAAATTTGCTATAACAGCAATCGTGTTAGCTACGACAGCAATTTTTTAGCTGTGGCAGCAAAAAATGTTTGCTCCACCAGCAAATTTTTAGTATTATATATAGAATAGCACAGCGAATTCCTCTTCCCCCGTGATGCAGCCACTTTCAGTCAGACTTTTTACAGTGATTATTATGGTAAACCTTGCTACACATTTCCCATACGTTTTTCTCCGTGTGTATATTGATATGCAATTGACAAAACCGACATTCAGAACTTGAAATTCAACCCATGCAGCCCGAGCTTGTCCCAAGGTTGACACATGTGTCAGAAACAAACCTACGTGAAGAACAATTGGCCCAATATTGTTCCATGATTGTCTTTTTGTTCCCAATGGATAGTCAGTCATGGTACATTTGTTAATATTTTTGAAATGGTTACTACATTTGGTACTAGCTTGGCACAAGTGTAAGAATCGAGCATTCGTTGAGAACAATTGTGCCAATATTGCCCACATGAGTGGCACAATGTTTATAAATTTATAGTTATAACTGTTGGGGCAAGCTTGGTCAAAGGTTGCTCACTCTGGGGCAGGCTCGGGTCAGGCCTGGGCCGATAGTTATGCTCACTAAGGATGATCATATACACGTGAAGATAAACACGGAAAGAATAATTTAGCTGCAACACCTAAGTGGCTAGCACGGACATGGACAGCCATTAAATTAGCTCCCACAGCTAAATTTTAGCTGTTATAGTAAAAAAATTTGCATTTGTAGCTAATTTATTTGCGGTGGTAGCTAAAATTTAGCTGCGGGAGCTAATTTAATGGCCGTCCGTGTCTGTGCTAGCCATTTAGCTGCCGCAGCTAAATTATTCTTTCCGTGAACCATCAGTTGTTCGGGTAACTCGGGGGATCCAATGTTGGATTTCGTACAGCATCAGATCATTATAAGATTTATGTTATGGTATTTCAGTAAGATCTTATTAGTTTAGTTTGAGCATAATTCAACGATAGAATTAAAATTGATTGAAATATCAAAGAACGCAAATTTTCCAATGATCATACAAGCTTGTCCCAGTCTTGTCACATTCTTTCTATCGTTTTAAGGTAATTCATGTACGGTTTTCCGAGGGAGGAAGTCATGAACTGAAATATGAATCAATCCATATCTGCGATCAAAGAAGCATTGGTTGATGCTTGGTACATAAATCACACGGAAAAAAATAATTAGCTATTATTTGGATAGCTAGAAATTAGCTATGGGAGCTATATTTTAGCTAACATAGCTACTCGCTTAGTAGTAGCAGCACGAAATGTAGTTGCCGCAGCGAAAATTTGACAGCTAATTTATTTGGCTATCCGAATATTAACCACAAAATCTGTGCAGTCACAGCTACGATTTCCTACTGTGGTAGCTAAAAAATAGCTGGAGCTGCAATTATGCTAGCTATAGAAGTGAAAAAAGGGTGCTAAGAAAATGAGTAGTTGCTACAGCTATTCTATTTTTTCGTGTGCAGACCGAGCCTGGCAAAACCACTGGCCCAAGCTTGTCCTGATCTTATCATTCCCAAGCTTGGGCCAAGTTTGGTAAATTGTTCCAGACAGGTCTCGGCAGATCTTGTGCCAGGCTTGGTCCATACACACTTAATGTACAAATGTACATGGCAAAAACTTCCAAATCTGGTACATGGAATTCGATACAGATGATTCTAACATACATGAGAATTGGCAAAATATGACTACGTACGATCGGGAAGGATAATGCATAGTGTTATGTATGAATAATTTGTTAGATACATGATCATGCATTCGCATGGATGTTTTGAAATGCCTCTATAAAATGTTCAACCAAACACTATGTATTTATCCATACTCCGCTAACAATGAATTTAAATATTCCCACAGAGAAAAATTTCTAATCCATGAATTATGAATCATACACATAAAATATCTCTATGATCAGGGAACATTCCTGATCATACATGCGGCCTATTTGCATGTTCACACGAGTATGAATTATGTTTTCTCTCGGATGCATCGATGTATCTCACCCTGCCTTTCCTAAGATTCAACGATAAAACCATACCAACGACCCCTGGAGGCGATGTCTCAACTTCTTTGAGAGAAATGTACCGTTCGAAATTGTAGAACTCAAAAACAAATACATAAATATACATAATAAGAAGAAATATATAAAATATACAATTCACGCACCTTTCACTGTACTTTGGTTGAGAGTCATGCTCATATTCGCGTAAGCCACGCGAGCTTATATTCCTCTGAGTGCACAGTTTTGAAAATATCGTATCTTCGACTCCTTTTTCCAAGTCTCAAAATCGTATATCCTCTTTTCTATCACCTTCCAGTATTATTAATAGCGGATGAATAAAAAAACATGACCACAGCGTACTCTTGTATTATTATTTTCATAGCGAACTTTCTTCTTCTTGTCTCTCCTCTTGTTGTTACTTTTCCTTGAGAGGAGGGTAACAAAAGTCATTCGTGGACGTTTCCATTTGTTTTGTGGAAAGATCTTCTTATAACGCCTATTTCGGTCGACGAAAAAACAAGGAAATTAATGAAACGTAAAAAATACGAGTGTGCGTTATGCGTGCATAAGAGAAAGAGAGGGGAAAGACAAGGAACTTCGGTATATATATATATATATATATGTATATTATATTTAGAAAAAAAGAAGAAGAAACAACGACGACGATCCTCTCATTTATTTGTTACTCGAATCGAGTTTGAGTGACAAAACAATGAGGTAGAACGGTAGAACGGGGAAAAAAAAGCAAAGAATCAACGACGAATCTCTCGATGGTTGAAAATAATTCTCGATTGCGCGTATTGTTACTATACTCTTCTTTCTTCGTCTCCTCCCACCCTCTTTCCCCTTCTCGCTTTCTTTCGTTGTCTCACTTTAATTCTTGCTCTTCTCCTCCCTTTTGCTCGATACGTTGTTGGGTGTGGAAACGACGACACGGCGTCGACGATAGTCGATACATATACATTTATACACCAAGTATCAACCATAGATACGTAACGCGTGTGGTGGATGAAAAATTTTACTCCTTACGTTGCTCGTTCCCAGTCGTTGTTTTTTTCTCCTCTTTTTCCTCTTTTTTACGTCCGCTGTTCTTATATACACACACACAAACAACCTCGAATATACACACTCCCACTTGTACACACTTGTATGATACAGGCACCCTGAGCTCCCTTGGACTCTCGAGTATAAAAATCCTTCTTCTGCCACGATAAATAATTTTCTTCTCCTGACTGTTTAGTGGCGATGCTCTCTCAACTCTTTCTTTTTCTCTCTCCTCTCCACCACTTCGATGCAGGATACATGAGATGAGATGACGTAGTTCCAACTTGAGAGGGAAAGAGAGCCAAGACTATGAGGCGAGTGTAGTAATGAAGCTCCCTGTAAAAGCTCCGATGCTTCAACGTGTGTGTGTGTGAGTGTGCGTGTGTACGTGCGTATGTGTGCGTGTTGGTAACGAATAAAGGAGATAAAGAGAAATATAGAGAGCCAAGAGGTTAGACGAACGATGGGAGAAATTCCATCCAACAAATAATATTACCTCTCTCTTCTTCTCTCCGAGAATATCGAGATTCCTTCTTGTTTTCCTTTTCCTTTTCCTTTTCTTGTTTTCTGATTGAACACTAATAAAATCGTAAATATAAACAAGACACGCCCGGTTTTTTAGTTTTTTTTTTAAATTTGTTTTTATAATATATATATAATATATGGATATTTGCTTCTTTTATATATTGATTTGTATTTACATATAAATGCAATTCGACGAGTGTAGAGTAATAATTTTTTATCACTTAGGCCGCTTCGTGTATTGAAGAGTTGTTGAATTATTTGTCAATTGAAAAACGAACAGAAGAATGTTCCATGGAAAGAGAGAGGAGAGCATTTATTGCGTGCGTCGTAATGCGTGTTGGTTCATCTTCCTCCGTTGCGTAGCGCGTTGTGTGAATGGCGTTTGTGCGCGATCGATCCTTCTTCCTTCGTCCACGATTGTTTCTTTCATTTGCAATATCCATGCACATACATATACACTCACGTACATATATATATATATATATCCAAAAAAAGTAGTAAAAAAAGCACAATAGACTTTTTTTCTCGAATTCGAAATAATGCAATTCCACTTGATTTTATTTATTTTTTTTGTTTCCTTAACACATTCTCACACACCCAACATCTCTGTCGTGATCATCCTTATCTCCGAGATGTCGAAGGAACACTCACACGCGACGACGACGACGATGATGATGATAAGAGGAGGAAAAGAATATCCTACACACTCGTTGTTTTATTTCTCTTTGGTATTTTTTAATCCAACACTTACACACATGCATGTAGAATCACATAGGTTGGTAAAAACACTAGCGATCGATCACTCGAGTTTGTTTCTTATTATGAACTTTTGTTTGAGATGAAATCCCCGCGAGCAGGGTGTTAAATAGCGAGGAGAACACTGGGAATAAACGGACGGATGGACGGTGATAGGTAAAGAGAGAGAGAGAGAGAGAGAGACACACACAGGTTGGGAGAAAGAGAGAGTGGCGATCTAAGGAAAGAGAAATTACAGAAAACACAAAAAAGAGAAAGAAGAGACGGGGAAAAGAAGGAACAAGGGAAAAACGGCAAGACGGTATGGACCGGTGCTACGACATGGCTTTTCAGCAAAGAACACGGGGCACACACGATGTCAAAAATCGCAGAGAAGTGTTGTAGTAAGCGCGGCGGCGAGCACCGGTTAACAACACGGTCCTAACTAACACACATGGGAGGACAGACAGACCGAGGAGAGAGACTACTACTTGGGTATATTACTATAGAATAGGACGGTGGATGGTGATGGCGACCGTAGCTGAGCAGAGCCAGCAGCCAGCCAGCCAGCCACCGCCCCCATGCTACTTCTCTCTCTGTTTCTCCTTCTTCTGTCTCCTCCCCCGCGTCCTCCACCCGCCATCTTCTCCTCTCGTCAGTCCCCCTCCGCGCTCTTCTGCCCTTTCACTCTATGAACACGGCGTGTCAAATTCCCCAGCCATCCTACAGACTCCCACCATCCTCTTGTCTCACGCAGGCTTTCATCCCACCCTGGAGTCCCTCTCCACCATCCCAAATCCCCACCACCAAAATCGTTGCTACCTCCACCCCTGCTTCTCCTAATACTATATTACTATTGCTACTCTCCACTCTTGTTTCGTGGAACGATGATAAAAATTATAAGTCATTGATAATACCGAAGGGAACTTTCAGGTTCGTTACAATTCCATTCGATTATGCTTTTCGTTTGAAGCAATTCTTTTCCAGTACCTTCTTCAATCTTTGGATCATCTATCCCTCCCCCGTTATTGAAACAATTCGAATCATTCTTGATTTGATATCCGCCAGGTGTACGATACAATTCAATCAGGGCGAGCGGATTTAGAATATTGAGAGTTCATGGAACTCCCGAGAATGCTCCGTCGTAGTTACTCATGGGATGGATCAAGTATGTATTATCACGTGAGAATATTCTGAATGATCTCACGAAAACTCGAATGTATAATCTATATAAACACACTTCTCGAGTATCATGATAATTCCTCATCATAAATTTCGAAATCTAGGGTTCAATTTATTTCGATACACGATAATTAACATTCCTAATGATAAAGTATCTCCCCGTGTATAGAATTCTGATTTACGAAATAACTTCATGGGATTTATATCAGTGATGGCCGATCTTGAAAGAATCGATTCTTTTTTTATAGAATTTTTATACAGTTTGGATTAAAATTACATAAAATTCAATCAAAACTTGATAAATTTTGTATACAAAAGAATTGATTCTTTCAACATCGACGATCACTAATTTATATACAATTTTGACATAAATTGTATAAAATTGTTGTATTTGTAACAAATATTTGCTATCAATTCATAACCCGAGTGGAAAAATTTATATATAATTTTTATACAATTCAATATAATTTATATATAACACGATATAAATTATATATAATTTTGAAAATTTTTTCACTCGGGAGTATACGATGATTTGACTGAATAAAATGTTGTACTTCAGGCGAAAGTTTTGAAATTGAATTTACACTATCGCAGTATTCAACCCTTGAATGCATATTGTTATTGAACGTGCACACAGGGAACGTTCAAGGATATATTATGTCACGCTATTTCTGGCTCATTTTGACTTCCCCCCTCTGGCCCCTTTCACAAGTCATCACGCGTTACTGGACCCCTACCTTGTCCCTCATGTCACGTCACGCTTTCTGATTTTTTATTATAGCGGGTTTTCTTCGTGTCACTGTTTTTCGATGCCATGAACTAATCGGAATATTATTAATAAATTGTTATATAATCAAGTACATTGTTGGAGTTGATGAACTTTGAAGCGTGCAATTTGTCCAAAGAAACCTTCCAGAAAATTCGAGCATCCCTGGGTTGAAAACGTTAGATACACAAAACACAAAAAATGCTGGATGCACTCTGCATTTCGACGTCCAAATCCAATAATCAAGTTTGAATGTTTTAGGTCTGTGTCAACAAAAGCTGGAAATAATTTGAAAAAAAATATACAGAAGATATAAAATGATTCGCAGACCGGATTTCATAGGTGAATTCTGCAGCCAAAATGCAACAATTTCCCGTTTGAAGAATTTTTTTGGAGGTTGAGTATTCTGGATTTGAGCATTTTTAGATTTTTATTCAAATCTGAATCATTCAACAGCGTGATGTCCTTCATACTCGAGCTTGGCATCATTCGCTGAGTTGGAAAACGGGGGATCTTTGGAAAAAAATTGCACTATTCTATCATTGTTTGTTCCGAAACTATAGCGATTTGTACTTTTTGAGCTTCCAGCCAATCAGAATTCAGCAACTTCGAGTTATTATAGCTTCAAAATACCGTATTCCAACTTGGTAAATGGTGTCAAGCTCAAGTACGTAGCACATAGGGTTCCCCAATGATTTGGATTGGAACAAAATCTGAAATGCTCATATCTCAAAAAAAGAGCTTTCAAAAAACTTGTCCAAACGGAAAATTATTGCATTTTGACAGCAGACTATACATGTGAGATCCGGTCCGCAAATTATTTCAAACCCCGTATATTCCAGTACATAATATCCAACAAGAATGATGATATATTCGAAACAAGAGTTTAGAAGAATTTAAAAAGAGAATCCCTTTTGAGAGGAGGTTGTCATCAAGCACGACCAAAGAATTCATTTTACTTTTGGCATTTTTTGATAGTGATGATATGTAGAATATAGTGATGAGCAATGTTTGATCATGTCGATATTTTGTACAAAAAATTTGTCAAGTTTATATTGAATTTTATGAAATGTCGATAAAAATTTTTTCACAAATTGTACAAAAAACATTGATACATGTTTTCTAAAAGAAACCTCGGTTTTTTTAAATTGGCTGTCACTATAACTCAAACATTACTAAATCCCTCACATTCTGGTTTTTCATTTCAAATACCATTGAACTTGTTGAGGGTTATTTAGTTCATGTTGATTTTGATGAAATTTCAATTAAAATTCGATATATTTTCTTGTGAAAAAAAAAACAATAATTATTGCTCTTAGAGTCCCTAAATGAGATTGGTGGTGAGCGACATTGACAGTATCGCTGATGACAAAAATGTGGTTCTTCTTGCCCTATCACGTCAGAATTTTGAACCGTTCAAGGTTATGGGTTAAAAAAGCCCAGTTTTTTCTGAGTGACCTGTGTCCGGAATAATCCTCGATTATTTCAAAATCCCGACGTGATGGAGCAATAACGATAACATTTCCTTATTCAGCGACCAAATAAACATTGGAAAAGTGCAGTCTGGTTCCAGAAGTGCAATGCCCGCTCTTCGAGTTTCCCAATGATTTCTGAAGGCTAAAAAATAAAATTGTGAACTTTGCTGACGTTTGGAGGTCAAAATTTTTAGAGGCTATATTGGGAGCGTACCATTATACAAACGGTTTTCTTGTAGGACTAAATTCTTGGTTAGAACTGAACTGAACCTCAAAATACGCCCTGCTTTTCAACAAAGTTACTAGATTCCAAATTTCTTTCCACAATTTTTTCAGAGATGGACAAGTAAAATAAAAAATAATAAGAAGCTGCATTTTCTTTGATATCTCAATAAGATCCATCTACGAAATCACATAAATTTTATTCACATTTCAATACTGCTTTCTTAAATTTGTTTGAAAGAGAAAGAATGATTGGAATCAATTTAAGCTGATTCAAATTCATTTTGATTATATTTCAAACTAAATTTCAGAATTTTTGCCAGCATTTTTCATCGAAAATTTGAAAGTGATGTGCCACTGTTCATACAGGTTTTCTAAAACAGTGATCGTTCTTTTGCTAGTGGAAAATATATTTGGTTTTCATGAATTCCTATTAAAAAAGGACAAATTACAGTTGTCATAGTCCTATCCCTAAGTGACAGGAATTGTTCGATAGTTTTGAATAAAACGGTCAACACGAAATGCCTAGCATCCCAACGGTAGTACACCTTTTATCACTTCATGAATTCATATGCCAAACAACCAGAAAAGAGGATTAGTGGTGGAGAGTGTGGAGCCAAGTTTAGTGGTTTCCCTGGTTAAAAACTCTTATTAATTCCGATTGAGTCTTATCAAACGTGTAGAATTCCGATTACAATATTCATCGGAATCGGGATGTTCAATTGGAATGAATGGAATTTTTTAATCACGGTTTGGTCCATGGCATTATATACAATTTCGAAGTACTGCGCAGTAACAAAAGTACGTCATAAACAAATGAACAAAAGACTTTGAGGTTGAGCAGGGGACACTGGGGCTAAAAGTCACACGGATTGGTTGTCACAAAGCCTATAAATCTAGCACCAGATTGGACAAGTGCCCTGATATAGTAGCTCCCGAGCGCTTACTCGAGCAGTCTGATGATAGCAAAGTGGGAAGATAAAATAAAACATAATCATTACATCCACATTTCTTTCATGATCCAAAGAAGATGTATTAACCGATTTTTTTCATTTTATTGGGTTATTTTCCAGAAAATTGGGATCCGATAAGGACTAGTAGAAATTATTTCAGTAATTTTAGGTCCCTGATGAGTCCTACAGTAATTTCTATTTGGGTAATTCCAGTCACGTCTTTGAGAGGTACTTTTTATTTCAAATAATCTCGTTATGTCTTTCCAGAATGTTGAATCAACCTGACGATGACTCCAAATTGAATTTCTCCAGCCATTCTTACATCAATGTGGCTGTGGAAAACCTTGAGGACTAACGTAGGATACATGTTTCTTCACATGAATTGCCTGACAGAACCATGTGTATCTGTAAGGCAATCGTAGAATCGATGGTCAAGATTCACCATAGGTACAGTTAACTGTAGGGTAACTTGAAGTTTGAATTGAACGCTTACAGTTACATCTGGTTCTCTCAAGGTAAGGTGCTGTAGGAAAGCTACGAATTTACCGTTTTCTTCGACATTTTCTGCAATCACATTCCTTTGGAAAATCCCATAAAATATCAAGTTTTTGATAGAAAGTTTGGATTCAATATTAATAAGCCTTTTTTTCATTAGTTGTTCGATGATGTGATATTTATTCAAATCATCTTCCATTCGATCTATCCCCTGCTATACGGAAAATTTCATTTACATGTTCATTCTTCTGGATACTCTTTTTTCGTTTTATTAGCGATAGACGATATGAGACAACATCGATATTTGATTTTTATGTTTTGAATATCGCTCATCCATTATTGAAAAATTGCTCATCGCATTAAGTAAAAATTATATAAGCATTATATTATATATAATTTTCATTGAATTCTCCACTTGATAAAATAAATCTTATGAACAATCAATCACTTGGAGAAATTGCTCATACGTGTACGTAATTCGCTCAGCAATATTTTCCAGCGAGGTACTTAGGATAAGGTTATCCAAATATTGTACTGAAATCGATAGTATCGAAATTTGTTATACACCTCGGCGCCTAGCCGCATGACATCATCCCTTAGTTGTGTACTGAAACTCATGTCTCCTGTTTTGGAACGTGTTTGAACCGTTTGCGCATGCCTTTTGGATAAAGGCAAACAATCAAGGTCAGGAACGTAGGTAGATACTTCATAGCCATACTGAGGCTACAATTTTATTTCATTTCATTTTGTATGGAAGCCAATTATTCTTGAATATTCCAAGATCTATAATTTGTGTAAAGTAATTTACCAGAAAAATTAATGTTCTTCAATGAAGTTGTAGTGAAAGAAAGCTCGTTTGTAATTATTGTACACGTAACATACAGGGTGTCTAATAATTCGCGGATCGGATTCTATGGGTGTATTTTTCAGATGACAACAAACAATCCTTTTCTATGACAAAATCTTTTTTGAGCTAGCGATGCCGATTCTTGAGGAGAAACGATTCTTTTTCATAAAAAAAATATTTGGTTTTTATAGATTCGTATAAAATATTGATAAAAATGTAGTATATTCTATATAAAAAAGAGAAAATTGGTGTTTCTTTGATTTTAAAATAAATCCAGAGGTATGTGAAACGGTGTGGATTCAACATCATTGTTGAAATTGGAAAAAAACCGATTTGGGGAAAAGTAATTGAATTACCTCAATATTCTCTGGATTTGAGTTACAGCGATTAAAAATTCTGGGTGTGGAATTGAAGACTGAAGCAGGGCAGTTGCTTAAGGATAAACTGAAATCTCCCCATTGGCCGTTCCATGTGACGATCATATGCAATAGGTTGATCTATGAGAAAATTGCTCTAAAGTGACAACGTAGTACTCAAGTAACACTCTCAGTGGTTTGTATAGATCTACACACACGAATGTATTTTTTTTCCTACCATCGCCCGTGAGCGTGTTTCACACTCTTCTAAATGCTTGTATTTCTGTACGGCATAAATGGATTCACAGAGATGTGTGTAAAATTAAACACTCAAAAGAATATACTTTTTATCGAACGTACTGAATACAGCTGAGTGCTGAAAAATAAATTCAACAACAATCTTTCATTCGTCTCTATTTCTCACCGTGTATTTTTGAATTATCTAAAAATAAGAAATATTTTATATTCGGAATAAAAAAAAGGGTTTATTTTTGCGTTTTCTTTTTTAAAGGCTATGGGTTTCTCCCCTCCCCCCTCCTCCCTCCGATACACTATCGGGAATTTTTGCAGTTAATTTTATGCATGTAACTGAAGCTATTTCCGCAAATATATATACATATGTAAAAATTTATGAAGGGAGATCTGGAAAGATATTCATATCAATTTGCTATCATGAACTTCGTGAACATAGATGTAATGTTCATTGTACAGGAAATTCTTTACACACACTTGTTCCATAAAATTCAAAGAATTGTGAACAGTACCCTGATGGTCCGTATTGAATAATATCAATTTTTTAAATAGAAAATATCATTATGTTAGTGTAAATTTTTATAAAATATCGATGGAAATTAAACCATGGTTGCAAAAAAAACATGTTTTTTTTGTTTAAAACATGAATTTCGAAAGAATTTGGTCATCGTTTAGTAAAAGATCTACCCGGTAGATTACATCTTTATATCATTATTTCATTCATTTTCTTATTTTCAATTTCAGTTTTCAACTCCGTATTAATCAGACCTCTTGGAAATTAGATTTTTTGTTTTTTTATATAAAGTTAAGAAGACCGTAAAGGTTGAACTACTTTCGTTTCTGTGAAAAGTGTCGGAGAAAATATTGAGTGATATTGTATTGATTTTGTCTGAAATTTTCTTTTTCTTATCATAATTATAATATATGTGTATGTTTTGTTGAAACCCAAGTAAAACATTACCTTCATTATCACTGATAAGTTCTTAGTAAGGAGAGAATTCGTTCTCAACAAGTAATATGTCCTTTAAAATGGATGGATAAATATTTATTGTTGCTTGTTGAATATTCATTTTTTCTGACTCAAACTCACACATCTATGAGGAAAATCATTTTGTCACGCAATACTCATTCAATCTGAAGAAATGTGCGCTATGGAGTAGACAAGTGAAGTAGTGATCGATTTATTTAGATTGAATTCACTTTTTATCTAGATATGAATTATGGACCTCTTTTCCCAACTGGCTAGTATATGATTAAGATCCAATATAAAACCAATATAAATATCTATGAGGGAATCATCAGGTAAATGTATTGGTTTTATACCGGATAATTATCGTGTATGTATGTTTATCGCATCAATATTGGGAATCTACCAATTTGTTTTATTATCGGAAAAGTCCGATAGGAACACAACGTGATACGATTTCACGATTGAATTCCGACAAGATACAAGTAACGGGTTCATCTATAAGGGGCTTCATATCCATATTCTTGAGTTGAATTGATTTTTCTAACAGGGTAGTGCTGTGTATTTCCAAAATAGCAGCGGTTTATACGATCAAATAATATCATTCTTCCACACCCTACTATCACATGGAGTAGTTTTAAGATGATATCTAAATGAATAATGCCACCAAACAAATCAATTCTGAACATCCTAACAAATATAACAATTCATAATATCATGGTTTTCTCAGACTAGATCAGTACCTGGCGAACATTAAACTCGTAGTACTGGTTTATCAGTACAGGTATAGAACGGCATTTCTATGTATCCAGTACTGATCCCGTACATGTTGGCCAAGTGTTGAAGACCCAATACTGGCACTGTACTGCACCTGTTGTCAACATTGGCGTAATTCGGATTTTTCTGACTGATCTGCATAGAAGATCACATTTAATTCTAATAAGCAATTGATTGTGTTAGCAAATACAAACTAAAATTGCAGTTTTTCAGATCTCCACAGATCTTTGTAGATCTGGTCAGATCTAAACTCCTTCCCCTGGGAAGTCGTAGACTTGTTATCAGTCATAGTTGAGTCCTTTCACAACTACTCCAATGGTAATTCCGACTATGTTTTTCTCTGAGTTTAGTACAAAATTCTTCACACATGTCCGTGTAACTTCGAAAATATTTGCTTGAATACATGGACATTACAAAAATGGGCTGAAAAAATCCTGACTGCGTATAACCCCTCAAAGAACATAGGTATGAATATTCATTGATATTTGTCCGACATTCTCCAATTTCTGATAATTTTACTTGGAATCCTGTCGAAACATACTTTACCGTAAAATAAATAATTCAAGTACACGAGAAGCTCAACTTGAAAGGAAAAAAGAAAAGAAATCTCATCTCTCTACCGAGAGTGAGCCATTCTTTGTCACAGAATCTTCGCTGAACACATACGTGGCAAATTCTTTGGATTCAGTTGAAGATTCCTTAAGAAGAGAACAGTGGAGGAATCAAGAATGCAGAAAGTAAAAATGAATAATGAAGTGTTGCTACGATGACCCTCGTATAAAGACACGCAGCCATTCAGATAAAATGTATAGGAGACGATGGATAGAAGCGAAATGAGTTGATGCGATACGATACACGTGCGTCGTTTGGTTGTGAAGTTAATGATTCCAACAAGAATTCAAGTCTCAAAGCTCTTATTTGCGCGTCGAGTCGAGGCGAAGTAGGCTTAATAAGAATTAATAACGGTAAACAGTTTGATAATAGTTGAATAAGATGCACGCAATGCGAGGACGTTCATTCCATCGTATTCGCGCTTGGAAAACATCGTTTTTCTCCATGTGTCAATTTGCTGGTGCTTCCAAAATTGATGCTAGAAGATGGTTCAAAAATATATGAATCTTTGGAATCGAAATGACGGTATCGTTACTCCTGTGAAAATCGCAAAATCGTCCGTTACTGGCGCAGTATCGGTTCCAGATTTGCCAGTACCGTAAAACGGGGTGAACAGGATCATTGAGATGAATGGGATTTTGAACGACAAAACATGTCCAATGGGTTCGTAATCAATTGTTCGAATGATAAAAATGATGAATCCCAAATTATGACTTATATTGGTCCAGAATCCATGAGAAAAAATGGCGCAAGCTTGGTGAAAGCTTGAGATGATAACCTCGTGCCAGGCTTGGTACTCAATATTGAGCCAGAATGCAATGCCAAGCATGGCCCAATGTCTCATGATATATGTATTATGAGTATTTTGGAGCTTGGCTCATACGATTGAACCGGACCTGGCCCAAGTTGCGTATAATAACTTTTGCCATGCTTCAACCTGATTCCTCAAACATACTTCTTGGAGAAAAAAATGACGTAATTTTTCATGCCATCCTTGCTAAAAATTTCCCATAGACAACGATAAGATTTTTAGCAGGGATATCGGTACAATTCTGTGAAAATCACAAACATGGAGATGTAGCATAGGTTCTTAAATAAACATTGGTCGTACATTGGCCCAATATTGGTTCACCATGCTTGACAGTTTAATGTTTTGCCAAGCTTCAACCACTTGTTCTAATGACATTCCCTACGAAACTTGGTATAGATTCTCAAATAACAAATGGATTAATATTGGGCCGATATTGGTTCGCCATGCTTGGCAGCTTAATGTTTTGCCAATCTTGAACCACTTGTTGTATACGCATTTCTTATGAAACATGGTGTGGGTTATCAAATAACAAGCGGTTTTATATTGGGTTAATATTGGTTCGCAATGCTTGGCAACCCAGTATTTTGCCAAGCATGGGTCAGTTGTCAATATTGGCATTTCCTACCTGGGATGTCACGCATTTACCATTCCTACTATCTTTTTTGGGTGATTCACCTATTCACCCCGTTTTACGGTACTAACAGTTTCAAAACTGCTAGTTAGTTCGGCAATACAGGAAGAACGACAAAATGATAACAATCCTAGTAGAAATGTTCTAGTCATTCACAAAGTGTGTTGGAGAAAAACTTGAAATAAACCAGTTTAATGTCAAATCTTCCTTCACAACAGCGTTACAAGGCTCGTAAATTACTAGGGCATTTCTGCTAAGGGATTTCTTATATAAGTTCCAGGAAAAAAACTTGACATACAACCAGTTGAACCAGTTTAAAACGAAGTGTTTCTTCAGTATATCGTTACAAGCCTTGTTAATAATTACAGCTTTCAATCACAGGTATGGAATTGATTGCACAATTCCTAGAGTTCAGTAACAGTGTAGTTATTGTAATAATAACTTAAAACACGTTTATGGAGTGTTTAGAAAACGTAAAGAAGGTTTTCTGAACACTTTTCAAACGTCCCAAAAACACATTATGCGCTAAGAGTGACAATAACCTTAGTTCGAACAGAATCCCTAGTAGAAATCACTTCAATAATTCTCTAGGCTATTGTGAGAGCTTACTAGGCTTTGAAAGTCCCTTAAAATGGCCTCGTGAGGTCTTGCAAGGCCCAGAGAATAACTAGGGTGATTTCTGCTAGCAATTGAACGTACTGGAAAGGGACCACTTATTTAAAATAATTAAAGTATGCCAACCCGGAGGAAGAAAATAAGATCTAGATTTAGATCTCATCAGATCTGAGTAGATTCGAATTTTGGCTCACAAGATCAGATTTTGATCTACTCAGATCTCAACAGATTTGACTAGATCTTGACAGATCTGGTTAGATCTGCATTGAAGATCACATTTTATCCTCATGAGCAATTGATTGTTCAATCATCAAAAGGTTTTCAATATTTTTCCATGCTTGGATTCAAATTCAAACATGCGTGTTAGCAAATACAAAGCTAAAATTGCAAGTTTTTCTAATCTCCACAAATCTTTTCAGATCTGGTCAGATCTAATCGTGTTCTCCCCAGGAATTTTCGTGATTGATTGAATAAAATTAAATAAAATTTGATTGACTTTGGAGTGAGTTTATCAAATCATCGGTAGAAACTTCAAAGCGGTAATTGAATAATTTCAAAAGAATTACCAATGCTTTCGCCCTCGGGTTGTTTCAATTTCATGCATTTGCGGCACATTCTTCAGTCGCTTCAAATAAATTTCCTCATCTTGGGGCTCTAGTAAACCAGACTCTTAGCGGTGATGACTAAAATTTAATTGGAACAGTTATGATTATACTAAAAAAGTCGTGGGAATTTTTTCTCCACTCTCACGGTGGTCCTGCTTACACTTCAGGAACTATTTCCCCTCTCGAAGGTTATCTTGCCCAGAAAATTTACCAAATCGTGCCCTGAATACAATTTTTCGTTGCAACCAAATCTTTGTTGTTTCAACAAAGAGTTTTTGTTGAAAATTTTTGTCAGTGTAACGAACAATTTTCAACCCATGAGAGAACTTGAGAGACAAATTATTGGAAAATCAATTTTCATTATTCTTTATTCTCACAACTACGTGAATTCGATACCGATATTTCAGATGTTGCGGAAAGCAGATGTGAATGAGAGTGGAAATCATTGATGGAATTCTATAAATGCTTGAACTTTCAATCGATTCACCTATTTACCATCTTGATCAAGTTAGCGAAAGTTGGTTAATCGATTCCCAGGATAATCCCAGCGACAGAAGCTCTTCAATCGAATAATGGCAAAACTTCAAACAGGATAAATTACATATAAATACAAGCCCATCCGGGAGGAACATCGTTTTAATCTCTCTGCTATTACTTTCCTCAACGAAACACTGAAAACATTTTAGTATTCATGAAATCGACAAGTTTGTACAAGAAAAGGATAGGAGAAATCGGAGAATTGAGTCAAGTTCACCACAAATATTCTTTCAAGTGACGCGTGAGTTATTGAAATTTGGAGCTTCGTTCATTTTATTGCATATACAGCACTGGAAGTTTGATCTCCGACGTGTGTCGCGCCGTTGGTCCAGCGTTACATGACGCAGAGATCACCGAATGTTTCCGAAACTTAACGAAAATGACCGAACGAATGATACTTACAACATGAAATCGGAAGAGGGACAAAGAAACGCAACTTTCTCTGTAGGAGTGAGGGAATAAAGCGGGTGGGAGGGTATCGAAGGGATTGTCGAGGGTGGGAGAGGTGAGGGCGGAACTCCCCTACAATGGTTGTGTTTATGGAGGGGAAATGTACCGTCGATGCCGTAGCGGAGTCATTCTATGTCTCTTTTTGTTGCCGCCCATTAGGCGCCACCTCAATGTGATTCGCAACTGTGTTTCTTTATCTACGACGGTGAAAAACCAAGTTGAGTAGAGTGTGAGTAGTTCTACTCTTTTGGTATCTTGCCTTTACTTTGCGGTCATGGGTAAGTAATCCAGTACGGATTGCGGTTACTCGCTATGATGCCTGCAGATACATACACTTAAAATTATTACTTTGCGATGCAAACTATGCTACGAGTTGAAAATACCTTGATGTACACAAGTTGCGCCACTTGTCTTTGAAATTTTTCATGTTCCGGGACATTTATAATGTTCTATATTTTATAGGAGCAAGTAGCGAATGTAGTTCCACGGAATTAGCGAAGTATAAGCAGCGCGCAACATTAAATAATTTGCCCTTGAACTTGTACTAGAGATCAAACCAATTGCGTAAAATAGTTTTGATTCAATTCCAATTTTATTTTACAATAAAAAATGACAGCTCTAGCTCCCGTCAAATGAAACCCTGCACGGCCTGTTCTGATCTACACTGGACACTCAACAGCCTGGCTGTATTATTTGAAACAAAAATGGTTGCAAAATTATTATGCTGGAGTGAATTTTGGCGAGGAGGGAACGCTCTCATTTTGCGTTTTCTAGTTTTTTTGTTTTAACAATCAAAATATTTTCAGGTCGATTTTTGGAAAAAATTCGCTTCCCGATGGCCTTGCAAATTGAATTTCTTTGAAATTGTGCACAGATTCCTGTGAATCGGTTCATCCGTTGGACCTGTAGAGTTTTTTTCTGGCAACCTGCATTGAATCAGCTATTCCACTCTTTCTTTTTCCCCGAATATCTCATTCCGCTGAATCTGAGGGTACCACAAATGTCAGGGAGCAATCGCCCTAGCAATCGCGCTTCAAGCGCCTCAACTACTTGTTTTCCAGCCGACGGACGATTCCGTTCAACAGGCTGTACATTTTTAAATACTTCGGAGGTATGGAAATATTATTCCATTCACTTAACCGTTCTTAACAGTAACATTTCAAGGATGCAAATTATGTCAGAAGAACACTCGAATTTTTTATCGTTAACAACGGCGATTTCTTCTCAAAGATTCGAACTTCTACGATTTTCTTTTCCCATACAACTGAATTGTTTGTTAGAACATACAACACGTCAAGGGAACAAAGAATATTTCACATTTCAACATATTTACTATCAAAGTGGTGTGAAAATTCTACATACGTATCAAATTTCTGCGAAAGTTTTTATATCAGATTTGATCACGTTTCAATTTGAAGGATGGTTCAAAAATAAATCGCTTACATCTAAAGTGAACCATGGCTCAAGCAGAGATCGATCAATGGAATATTTCCTTTCGATTCGAAAGTACGTACGGACCATTGTTTACGTGAAAAATGTTTCCAGCTAAAGAATGATATATCAAAAGTTTATGCGAATTTTGTCCAAAACATGCCACCCCCCCATTAAATCCCTCGATAGGGAATTTTTGAGCAAAAACTAAAACATCGATAATTTAAAAATAAAAGCCTAAGACTCCTCGAAAGAAAGCCAACTGTTCAAAGAAAGTACAAAAGACATGTGAAACAGTCTTGTGTATATAACACGTGTGCCGAGGATGATTTAATGAAAATCTATTTGTACAAGAAGAGATGAAAGTAAGAAAGAAGCGAAAACAACGTAGAAGATGTGAATTGGCACAAAGTACAATACATAAGCCTCTCATAAATGTGTGTTCATCATACATAATACAAAATCCTCTCAAGTTGTGCACTTTAATCTCGGTATATTGCGAAAATCTTTATCATCTTTGTACCTATACCTATACGTTCGTATATACATACGTATGCGATATCGCGCGTAGTTTTCAAAGTGTGCGTTGACTGCTGCGGCGCGACGCGACGGCGCGGTGATTCACTTTTATTCGACATCTTTTTCGTCTTCTTCGTCGTGTATCTCTACACGCCACCACGCATCGCGTAAGATGAAGACGTGGACGATGCGTCGAAGAAAGATAGAACAAACCATACATTTATACAGGGTGCTTGGAAAATCCACGTATTCAACTCCTTAATTCCGGTCGAGTTAGAACAATAGCGATAAAGACTTCATTTTGGTCCAATATTTTTCTGGGATGTACTGTACTACTCCGGACTGAGTCTAACTTCAGTCCACTGATTCTTGGCTTGGTTCCAATTCCAGAGAGTAACAAAGAATATGCTTGGACCAGAATTCGAAACATGCTGAAGAAGTACTGAGGACTAGAAAGGAAATTAGCCACGCGTTACAACAGTGAACAACTTTCCTGGTCTTTCTACATCCACATGGAGAAAATCATATTTGTAGGATTGATGGATTCTTTTGGGTCCCATGAATGCTGTTAGGATATTGTTTCGTCACTCTGTTCCGCGTGGGAGAATTCCAGGAGGAAGTTGACAGGACATTCATTCCAGGCCGACTATTGATTCTCTGTCATGAGCACAAGTATAGTCCAAAACGGATTGACACGAAAAATCAGCGACGAAAACAGTCAATAATGAGAGTCAATGTACAGATATGTTGAATCGCAAACGATTATTTTCCTGCCACTCGATGCAGTATGGCTCATTCCTTTCTGAAATCCGTTACAAATCTGAATAACTTGTACTTGTAATGAACTTTGAAAAAAAGTTGTATTATGCTGCAGAGATGATTTTCAATTTCCTGACAATATATCGAAATTCATTTCGTTCTATTACTGAGCCGATCATCAATTTGGTCAGTGACCCATCGTTCATTGCTATTACCGAGTCGACCAACCAACAATGGTTGCACTGATGGGCGCCATTATCGATATACGATTGAGGGGTGTCGGTGGTCTAGCGCTCGTGAATTTCACAACTTTTTAAGATTTTTCATTGAATCAAAATAATGAAGAGGAGTATTTGAACTTTGTGGATATATCTAAGGCTTCCAAAGTAGTTGATCTACGTGAACTTCGGTATAAAACAGGGCTACCCTGAAAAAGTGATCAACCGTAGGGATCAGCGCAAAAAGTTTTTTGATGTAAAAAAACTGTGCAAAACTAGGTTCGAGTCTAGCTGCTTGAAGAGTAAATTTTCACTCCAACAGAATGGAATTCCACTCTTCAGGCACCTAAGAGAAAACGACAATTTTATTTTCCGTTCGAGTATAGAATTCTCACTTTTTCATATTTACAGACTGGTTCATTCGTTCGATCACATACATTGCGATCATTTAAAAAAAATGATCGATAGATTTGAATACCCATGCTCTGAACCGTGAAATCCAATCAAAGCGTTACGAGAATCGATGCGTGTGATGAAGCAATCTTATTAACGCTCCCAATCGAAACACGTTTCTAATTTGAATCATGATTCAAATCAGCGAGTACATCACGTGCACGTTTGAAATGATGGTAGTCGCTTATCATACACGTAGACGATGATACGATGAACAATCCTGCGGCTAATAATAACTGAAGAACGAGTATAGCGAGAATATAACCGCTAAAATGAATTCCGTTTATGAACATAGTGAAAAGTCAATAGAAAACCCAACACATCCACGTCGAACGGCAACGAGTCAGCGGGCAGTAGGGCCGTTCCAAACAAAACACTGATTAAGGTGGTTCTCCGGGAGAATTCAGGATCAAATTAGAAAAATTATTGTAAAGCAGAGCACCAAGGTCGAAGGAATTCGATAATCATATTCGTTGGGACTTATATTTTTATTTATGACAAAAAAAGAACCAACTCGAAGTATAAATGAACAACCTTGTAACAACAACGCGAAATTTGACATGGTTATTTTCTTAAAAAATTTTTATTTCTGATCCGTTTATGACTTATGAGGGCTCATTTTGTTCCTTGTGAGATTTAAAAAACCTTTACCATGGGGATTTTTTTATATGAGTCATCATGACACTGTCACACGCTTTTGTTTATTAATAGTAAAATACGTTCCCATAAACAAAAGCGTGTGGCAGTGTCATGATGACTCATATAAAGAAATCCCCATGGTAAAGGTTTTTTAAATCTCACAAGGAACAAAATGAGCCCTCATAAGTCATAAACGGATCAGAAATAAAAATTTTTTAAGAAAATAACCATGTCAAATTTCGCGTTGTTGTTACAAGGTTGTTCATTTATACTTTGAGTTGGTTCTTTTTTGTCATAAATAAGAATATGAGGCCCAACACGGAGAAAAAGGAATTCGCTGTGGCAGCGAAATCTACTTTTGCTGGGTTCCTTTTGCCAGAGCAGCCAATTTTTTGCTGTGACAGCAAACTATTTGGTGTTCCAGCAATCTTGTTAGCTGCGACCACGAATTTTTAGCTGTAGCAGCAAAAAATGTTTGCTATCCCAGCAAAATTTGTTTGCTATTCTGTATATAACACTGAAAATTTGCTGGCGGAGTAAACATTTTTTGCTTCCACAGCTGAAAAATTGCTGGCGTAGCTAACACGATTGCTGTTATAGCAAATTTTTAGCTAGGTCAGCAAAAAATTTTGCTATTCTATATATAATACCTCGATTTGCTGCGTCAGCAAATTTTTTCTCTCCGTGAACGAATATGATTATCGAATTTCGTCGACCTTGGTGCTCTGCTTGACAATAATTTCTCTAATTTGATCCTGTATTCTCCCGGAGAACTACCTTAAAAAACTCATCAAGTCCAATAGGAAGGTAACTTGTATTCTGTTTATTCAAACGTTTGTGCAACACATATCGGAGTTGTAAATATTCTAGAAGCGTACACTCAGAAAAAAAAGTTGCTACAACAGCAAACCTCGAAAATGTGCTTTGCTGATGTGGCAAAGCTTGTTGCTGAATTAGCAAAAAATTTGCTATTACAGCAAAAATCTTACTCTTAGAACCAGTGCTTGATATTCAACAATGCGGAATTGTAGATATACAGATGGCTAGAAAATTTTGTTGAATTAACAAATATCTTGCTAAAATGGCAATATTTTTGCTGTAACAGCAACAGTTTTGCTAATTTAGCAAAGCAGATTTTTAGAAACCGCTTTTTAAGCAAAAATGTTTCTCTGCGTGTTAGATGATTCATTAACCTACATGATTGTACAAAAAATTGCACATAATTATTTACTGAATCATTCGAAAATATATTCATTAATCACTGCAAAGATGAATTTGACCTAAGCACCTTGTTTTTCTCAATTATAATGAAAATGGAGAAAATGAGCTCATACATCTTATTAATTCTCAATATTTTGAGAATACTAAAATATATATACTTTTGTTATCTTTTTGTTGACAAGGATCATCGAAATCTTTACGCACCCAGATTTCACACACACCGCACTGAATCCAATTCTCTACATTATTTTCAGCGCCAACAATGCATTCTGAAATCCTTGTTGAAAAAACCCCAGCACGATTCAACACGGAGCCAGCTTAATCCCAGCTGGGCCAATTTGAATCCAGTTGGATCAATTTGGTTCAAGCTAGACCACCACGTTGGTTCTAGGTGGTGCTAGTTACCCTAGTAGAAATATCACAAGTTTTTCCTCATGACTCATAAGTTATTCGCAGGGAAAAACTTATTAAAATATAACTAGTGAGTGACTAATGAATTCCCTTGTAAATCTTATCTGACTAGTGATGTTTGGATAAAACTCGTGGATTTCTTGCAAGGTTAATCCAAACACTACTATGATTAGATTTATACATCATTAACTAAAATCATTAAGAAGCAGTTTTATTTATTATTGGGTTGGCAACTAAGTAATTGCGGATTTTTGTTGGAAAATCAAAGACACTTTTCTCATGGAACTAAATAACTTTATTCTGTAATGTATTACCCATTTTGATCAATGACCTTTTGCCATCTTTCAGGCAACATCATAATCCCACGTTCATAAAACTTCTGGTTTTTATTAGCAAAAAACTGAATCAGGTACAATTTGACATCATCATCATTACTGAATTTTTTACCATTCAAGGAGTTTTGGAAAGATCGACACAAAAAGTGATCAGATGGTGCAAGGTCAGGACTATATGGTGGATGTGGCAAAACATCCCAACCAAGCTCCAATAATTTTTGCCGAGTGACCAAAGATGTGTGTGGTCTTGCATTGTCATGATAGACTACAACACCTTCTCGATTTGTCAATTCGGGCCGCTTTTCTTCAACTCCATTGTTTAATTTCGTTAGTTGTTCAATGTAGACATCAGAATTGATCGTTCGGTTGGGTGGTAAGAGTTCAAAGTAGACAATTCCTTTGTAATCCCACCAAACTGATAACAAAACCTTCTTTTGATGATTATCAGCTTTTGCTGTTGTTCGAGTTAGTTCACCTGGCCTGCTCCACGATTTTTTCCGCTTGATATTGTTGTACATAACCCATTTTTCATCGCCAGTTATCAGTCGTTTTGAAAATGGATCATTTTCATTACGTTTCTTTAGCAAATCGCAGATGTTAATGCGTTGCGTTAAATGCGTTTCTTTCAGTTCGTGAGGAACCGATGTATCGAGTTTTTGAACATAGCCAAGTTGTTTCAAGTGATTTTCAATGCATCTATGTGATACATGAAGTTTCTCTGCAATCTCACGTGTTGTACTGTGACGATCCGAATCGATTATTGCTTTGATTAGGGCGTCATCGACGTTAACTGGACGCCCAGAGCGTTCTTCATCTTTGAGTGAAAAATCACCAGAACGAAATTTGGCAAACCAATTTTGACACTGCCGTTCTTTTAAGGCTTCGTCACCATAAACAGCACATAACTTTTTATGAGCTTGCGATGCGTTTTTCCCTTTGCGGAAATAAAAAAGCAAAATATGACGAAAATGTTCCTTTTGATTTTCCATTTTTTAATGAACGCCAAACGAAAACTACGCAAACGATCAAAAAACTTTTGTTACTGATTGACAGCTGAATTGCCAATTATCAAATAACAAGATGTGTTTTACATTTGTACTACGTCTGCAAACCTCAAAATTCAACTGACACCATCTATGAGTGAAATCCGCAATTACTTAGTTGCCAACCTGATAGATCAATATTATTCATCAGATTCGCCAAATATTTATTACATTCATATTTGGATTAATTAATTTTTCTGAATGACTGGTAAAAAAATGTTTCATGCATGTACACTAAAAAAAACAATTAATCAAATTGAAAACATGTCTCTTTATTCTGAGAATAGAATCCTCTCCAGACAGTGTTCTTTTGATGCAAGAAAATAATGTTACTACCAGAAAACAAAATTGAAAAAATGCTCTGAGTTGAAGCAAATTTGTTCAAACTAAGAACATATATAAATTAATTATGAATTCAATAATAAGTTTTTATTTTTATCCTAATTATTCTCACAAGTGCCATGTTAGTTTCTAATAAGTTCCTCGTTAGATAATAATGACTGTTTCACTAGCTTTGATAAATGGAATCTAGTTAGTTGGAGTGTTACATTCTAGGGAGTGCCTTGTGAGTTTTCCTCACTAATGCCTCATGAGTAGAAGAGATAAACTCGTAAGTGCCTCATTATTCACTAGCGAAAATTTCTACCAGGGCACATACCATAATGGCTGGCGCAATGACCAAAATCAATTTTAATTAATATTATTTTTGGACTGTAGCTGCATTTTCAAATTCACGGAAAAATTATAGTAATTAGGAATTAGTCGTGCGTGAGCCGTGTATTCGAAAAAATTCCACAAGCTAATAAATAACAACTCAGTTCTTGTAAATTGAGAATATTTTTGGTTGTAACCAGTTATAATATACATGAAAGAATAAATGTGTAGTCTTCATATATGTTAATATGTGAGTTATATTTTTAGACAAATAGAAGCTATATATGACTCTACATGGTAGTAGATAGACACGTGTATTATATTTGAACGCATCTGATATATCTCAACAGCGAGGTACAGGTAGCAACAAAAATTTGTATGATCAAAGACACATCATATACTCGAGTCAACAAATTTTTGAAAATTTCTCTACTCGGGTATAGATCGCATATCATAAAATGATTTATGGGTTTAATCACAGAGTGACGGGCGTTTTTTCAGGGCAATTTTGAAGAATTAATTCCTGGATAAACATTTACGAAACATCCGTTATTTCTTCATTATTATGTTCTGCATGATAATCTGCACTGACAAACGTGTCAGAATTTTCTTTCCGAAAAAATATTCAAATTCGCCGAATTACGTTGCTTCGCGCATCCCTATAATTTTCACGCCTAGTTCTTAGAATGATTGTATCAAATTTCAAGTCGAGTTGTTGATTAAAACGTGTTCAAAGTTTGGGCACACTGAGAGGAGAATATAGCTGAAATCGAGCCCATCTCCACGTTCGTATTTACAGTAACCACTTTAGTCATTGATAGTGGAATTATAGCTATGGTGATTAAAAGTTGTAGTTCGACTCAAATTCAGCTTCATCGTTGTTCTCAGCTTATTAGTAGTGTTTTGGGTTGGAAGCTCGATTTTTTCATCAACAAGGATTCGGGCGGGTATGAAACCTTTTGTTCCTTCGTTCTAGAGGGTTCGAAGGATTTTCGAGCCAATAAAATGGGATTATTTTTCTCAAATTCAACAGTCATCTACACGGAAAACAGTAATTAACTGTGAGATGGACAGCCATTTTTTCAGCTCCTATAGCTGAATTTCAGCTGCTGTAGCAAAATTTTCAAATTCATCAGCTAAATCTGAGCTAATGTTGCTAAGAAATTAGCTGAATTAGAAGAATTCGTACACTGGATTTTAATAATTCATTGACTCTTTCCATTATTTCAACAATCAAAATGAAAAGTGAATTCCATCGGTGAAATCATGGACAAAGTCAACGAATTATTAAAATCCAGTGTATGAATTCTCGGATTTGTGCCTCGTCCAAAAGTGACATACCAGTCAACGAAAATTTGGATCACCAATTTTTTCCGTCTGTGATCCCCTTATAGGTGAATTATTATACATGTGCTGTACCTGTTTTTACTGCCCCACAGCGCGATTGAAAATAAATCTTGAAACATCTCAAAACTTTATTCAAAAAATCTGCGGAACTCTGATGAGTTTTAACATTGAATTACAAAATTTAATCATTCGATATCAAAAATTGAACAACAATTCATGGTTTTATAACAAAAAAATATGATATTCCGGACAATGTCAATTTTCAACAATTTATGCGACGTACAATACATTTTTCTCGCATATGAGATAGATTGTCTCCTGAATGGAAAAAAAAAAAATCAATTGAAACTTTTGTATCATCGAATCCAAGACCGCAAGTGGTACAAGGTCAGATACCGCTTTGTTATTTACTAATTCGGATAACATACGTGTTGAAAATCAATTGAAACCACGAAGGAAAGGAAGATTTCAGTGAAAGTTCGATGATAAAAATACTTTGTAATCGAAATTCTTTTGATCAGAAAAATTTCAATGAATCGGAGGATCATAGGAGCGAACTTGTTGAAGAAATTTTTCGACACGCATGCGTGGGTACGTATACGCACGCTGTACGATTGTCGAGTATGAAAAAGAAGCATCTTCAACGACTACTCTTCTCGTCTCAGAACCCACACGTACACACATAGCCGGATCTGTAAACTAAAAGCTTGGTGGACAAAAACCTGACCTCCCAACAACTGTGCACCATGTGTTTGCCACTTGCGTATTCCCTTCTCCGTGCTCTTCTTTCATTTTTCTTCATTCCACTTTACCACCCCTTTTCTCTTTCATTTCTCTCACTTCCATCATCGGTCGATAAAGTTTCTCTTTCTCCCATCGCCTACATCTGATTTTTCTTCATCATTTCATCCCAATATTTAGATCGGGATCATCGATTAGGATTGTATTCCAATTCTCTTCTTCGTTCGATACTCCTTTTTCATATTGTTATTAACTAGTATTCATGGAATAATGTTGTACCAGTTCAATCTTGCCGTACTTTTTATATATCATTGTACGAGGATTGTATCAGAGAAATGTAAAACATGAGAATCCATCGTTCAAATTACTGGTTCAGTGAATTTTACTTTTTATCACATATCATTGATTGAATCATCAATCTTGGTGAGAAAACACGGAAAAAATTGATGTTGATATTTGGATAATTGAAAATTAGCTGTGGCAACAAAAATTGTTGCTATAATATCTAAAAGTCAGCTATCGCAGCAATGTTTTTGGCTAGCTGAATATCAAATACACAAATTCGCTACCAGAGCGCATTTATTCTTTTCTGTTAAATTTGTTGAATTCCGACGTTTACGGGGATTTTGATGAGAGTTGACAAAAGTGAAGAAATTTCCCTATCAAATGCTGAAAATAACTTCGATTCAACACACTTCATCTAAGTCGGATTGAAAAATCTTGTTGGAAATTTGTTCTTTGTTAGATACATCGAATGCCACTGCACTGAGAAAAAATCCTCCAGTTTATAGCTACTATTTGTAACTGAAATGATGCCTAGCTCTAAAAAGTATCTACAGTAACATTTTCGAAGAGTTTGAAGTGGAAATGCATTTTTCCTATCACAAATAAAACTTGGACTCCAATAACTCCAATAATTACTGTAGCAATGATAATTTTGACCCACGATAGTTTGAGACTCATGTCTTTAACAGCTCCGAAAAGTAGCTATTTTCACAATTTTTATATTCCTATAGGAACTTCCTCCAGAGTAACTGATACATGTATTTACCCACACTGTAAAAAAATCTCACCGGAAAATTCCAGTACATGTACTGGAAGTCATTAACCTGTACATGTACCGGAAAATTTCAGCACATTTGTACTGCAAAAATTCAGTGCAAACGTTATGGAATTTCCGCATCAAAACTGGAAATTTTCTGAGCCTCGGTACTGGAATTTTTCAGTACACGAACTGGACTTTTCCAGGACATGTACTGGAAAATTAATGCTGAAAATATCCATGAAAATTGAAAAAAAATTGCTCACGCAAAGTGATTTTGCAGGGTCCTTGTGTTCCAAGATGATTGAGAAACTTTTGATCGTTCATTTGGATGGACAGAAACTCATGTCTACCTAACAGGATTTGAACCCACACTTTTCTACCTGCCTACCAACTGAAACCTAAGACCTAACCGATGAGCTATAGCGCGACATGTTGGAAGGCCAGCTTGGGTTACTACATATGCTTCATATCTAGAACACAAGAGGATAAGTCTTGGAAAAACCTCATATATCAATTTCATTGGCTACAATTACAATTATTATTCAAAATCTCAATCAGGAAATTTTTAATATAAAGATTTGAAATTTTTCCTGCCAGAAATGACGAAGTCCAATAGAAGTGGAAAATTTCAGTGCAACAGTGATTAAATTCCGTTGCATAGCAACTGGAAAATTCCATCACACGACCTGAAAATTGCAGTTCAAAACCTGTATAATTCAATTGCATAGTAACTGGAAAATTCCATCACAAAACCTGAGAATTGCAGTTAAAAACCTGTATAATTCCAGTATACCAACGATTAGGTTTTTTTTTCTAAATTCCAAATTTTTTCTCAAGTCCTTTTTGAGGGAATATTTTTTTTTGGTGCACAAGAACTATAAAATTGTAGTACGAGCCGGTAAAATTTTCGCGAAATCATGGCAAAATTTCAGTACATCATCTCAAACTTGAAAATTCCAGTACAATGACTGAATTTTCAGTTATGCTTGGTAAATTTTCAGTAACGTAACAACAAAATCTCTGTACATGTACTGGAATATCCATATTCCAGTACTAGCACTGGAAATTTCCAGTCCAGTTGCACAGTAAATTTCCAGTTTTTTTTTACAGTGCAAGGAACCACAGCTCGCACGTATAACCGCAGTTCGAAGTATCAATAATTGATAAATCATGTCTACCTATGATTATGGAATGCAGTTATCACAATTCGCCTGCTAATTAATTACAATTTTTTACCGTTTTTTCTTTTTCAATGTGGAAATATACATAAATATCATGGTATGAGATGATAAATAAATGATTCACAACCCACGTGAGATATTTTATTCTTCCCTTCTTTGTTTTATTAAATGAAAATCTACGTGGACAAACAAAGAGAGAAACAATAAAATATCTCATATTATTTATAGGTTAACAACACCTCATATGTCATACAGGTTATTTGCAGTTCATTATTTTTCAATTGATAATATAACTGAAATATCACAGTAATGATAATGTATTTCATTATATTTTTAATAAAAAAGGAAAATAATAAAAATCACAAAAAAACCAATAACTATCTCTATTACACGAGGAAAAGAAAGTAAATATAAGAAAGATATAAAAAGCAACATATTATTTCATGCGACCACTATTTGATGATATGGTATTAGAAATTTCTTTGGGCTTCTCCATCAATCATTTCCAACTCTACTCACCATAAAATCAAAGCATACCGTCAAAAGTAGTTTTATTCGAAATAACTACAGCATTATCCTCAACGTAACATTAAGTTTTTCCTGCTGCGAATACAAATTATTGACAGTATAGCGATATAACTCACGAAGAATAAAGATTTTTTGTAACTACTCCAGCTGTTTGACTATAAAGTTATTTCAGTTACAGAAAATTGCTGGGCTCATTTTCAGCTACGATTTGGAGTTGTGAGACTTGGAATAGATATTTTCTTCCATTTTCACTTGAGTAGGTACGATTCATGCAGTTTCAGTTACAAAACGGAGCTACAGTAGGAGAAAACATTCAGTTTCGAATATAGCAGCTATGATAACCATTTCCATTTTTCTCAGTGTGGAAAATAATCAGTTCCAGTATTTTAGGATTAGTAATCATAATAAAAAAATTATCAAACGAGCAGAGTGAAACTTGATCCGCACTTCGTTCTCCACTTTAGTTCCGAGTAATACCAAAAGTGTAAAAATATTTTCGATCTTTATTAATTTTTGTATCCACCATACTCAATTATTTCAAGAACGTGACGTTAAATTCGTATTCAATGATTCCGAAAAATACCGAAATACAGACTTTTCAAGGGATGGATAAAATGAGTTGATGTAATGATGTTAAATTCAATTTGTCCTTCAACATTTTGAAAATCTAATGTCGGATTAATAATCGGTGAATCTAGGAACTTCGGATCATCAAATTTTCTTTGGCGATTCAGGGAGTTTATACATTTGATACTGGTTTTGTAATCAGTGACTTGAAAATCTATGAACTGAATTTGTTAGGAATCTAGAAAAAGAAAACTTCAGGCAGAACCTGACGACAAAACATCCATGTCAAGCACTGAACAGTTTTTGCTCCATCAAATCTGGTCAAAAATTCACTCACTTTTCACTCAGCTTCTTTCCAGTTTTGTCCGGAATTACCAAATTGAAACATCCTGTCAAATACTGAGAACAAACAGCCTGTTCGAAATTTACAAACTGTGATATTCAGTTGAAAACTCATAAGGATGTCTTTGACGGATTTTGAAAGGATATTCGAGTTTAAAGGAAGTTTGTTAGTTTCTAACCAGATTTTCTAAGACAAGATCCGTTCAAAGCCCGATGAGGATTTTCCGCTCGATTCTGCCAGAGATTTTGATTTTCAACATTTTGTCTGCAAAATTGATTGTCGTGGCTCGAAGAGTTGAAAGATATTCTGCACATCGAAAGTATTCCATAGCATATTTCAAGAATGTTTGCACTACTTTTTGAAATCGATAGTTTTTTCTAATTTGATAAAAAATACCACAGTTTTGATGATCTGGAAATTGTATGTACGAATCATTTATATTTGATTCAATGTTTATTAATGTTGATTTACTTTTTGAAATCCAACATACAGAGTATAGGGAGTTAAGGGGGGGAACTGTTTTCAGAAGATTGTGTGGTAACGTTAAATTAGTAAGTATGCAAGTATAATTAAAATATCCTAATGTACTCCCATCGTTCAATTCCCAGAGCCAGGAAATATACATCGAGATATTCTGCTTCCATCGCACCGTCGTTATTATTATTATGATTATCATTATTATCTTACGCAGATAATGAGCAACCGTCGTACCGTTGACATCCTCTCAATTATCCCAAGCTCATCCATCCAAATTCAAACTAATGCATATAATGTTGTAGATATCTTTGTACGGAAACAACGTTCATAGAATTTCGAATCCTGAAAAGTAGATCATCCAAAAAAAAAGACAAGTTTGAATAGCACATGAAAGCACCGTCCATTCGACACAAAATATACACGTGTACGTGCATTCGAATACAAATTCGAACTCGTGAAATGATCGATTTTCCAGACCATATACAGAATAACTCAAAGAAACATCATCAAAGTTATCGATTGGAGAGTAAACTTGGGAATAAAATCCATTCCTCTCGCTACACTCTGAACTAGATTGTATTGACACAGGTACAACAATGGGGCGCGAGTTGCACGAACTTGCCCAGGGGGGTGGACAGATTGGACTGGGTTTAGTAGCAGCAGCACTGTACTTGAGATAAGAGAGAAAGAGGGAGATCGTAATGAAGGACAGTTGGAAAGGGGTTGAAAAAAGAGCAGGATATATACATAAAGGAATACTAAAGGAAAAAGGAAAGAGCCAGTCTGTATAGGTGAGTATAATGTATATCTACGTGTACAAGTTCGACCAAACAACAATGTTCGCCATATGGGCAGCAGCCAATACTGAAAAACGGTGCAGGCCCCGAAGGACCTGGCTGGATGACTGGCTGGCGGTGCACCTTCTTTTCTCTGACCCCTTATGCGGGCCAGATTTTATTGCCTGTACGTAGATATATGTACGTGCACATAGTCGTTCACCAGAGGGTCACAAAGTCTAGCACGTGTGTACGCGTCGTGTTTTTCCAGCTTCTCACCGTTGCCTCTATAACATTATCTTGCTCGTTCCCGGAATGCAATGCACAAGAGCGAGTGACATAACCATATAACTTATTATGCGTGACGGGAAAAACGTGTGCCGTTGTTGACCGTAAAGAACGATATTTCGCAAAATATAATGGGATTCTTTTAAGATAAAGGTCCCACGTTCAAATTTGATACACGAGAGGAAGCGAAAAAAAACCTGAACAAGTTGGAGTTTTTCAAAGCTTTTGTAGTCGTATTATCTTCACAGGAGCTAACTGAGAACGATATGTACGACCAATTTAACGTCCGCGAGTACCGTCCAAGATCTCAATTAAGCAATTACGTTTAAATTGGGTGGAATTCTCAGCGGTAATGCCCGCATGTTCGTTAAGAATCACTGGCGTATACACCTATATGCGATCACATTGAATACGCTGTGGGATCTATTTTGTTCGTATAAACTAATGTTCATTAATGTAAAGGAACTCTACGTTATAGGTATGTAACGAGATGAGTCATTGTTCACGTGAACCGTGGAATATCAATTCAAAAGGATCAAATTACTCTCAATTTTATTCGTTTGAATTTATATTTCACGGTTTATCGTAAAACTTGTTCCACAAATTATCATTCATTTCCTTTCCCCCCTTCTTCTTTCCCTGAAACATGCAATTGATTTCATAATTGATATCATTCCAAAAGAATTTTGAAATAAATTAAATGAGATTCTTGATTCTTGTATTCTTCAATAAAAATATAATTGCAATTTTCGTTATTTCGAAGAAACTTATCCTTGATCAATCATATATCGTTATACCCTTCATAAAATATGAGAGGAAACTAACAGTTATTTACTTCAACTTCGAACGCACACGTATGTGCTAGGGTTCGTGTGATTAGATACGAAAATATTTTAGGTATTTTCGAAGGAAAGCCTTTCGGTTATGTTAACGAACGCATACTCGATTGTGCGTGTTATAATTTTCGATCTAAATGAAAACACTGGGGAGAATATATAGCCATTGGAAAGATATATGGAAATTTCTGATGTTCAATCGTATTACTGTGCATGAATGTTATTCATTTCAACGAAACAAATCCAATGGGAGTGCGTATGTGTATGTAATAAAAGACAATTCAATAATCCCTCGCCAGAAATATGGGAATTTTTATCGATAGCATCACAAAAGAAGAAGGCAAATCAATCCAAAGTTTTTATATGAATTTCTACTATATTTTAATTGATGTTAAGTTCGAATGAATGATTCGATTCCATTCAAGTAGCCCAGTAATGTAAACATAACGGATAATCAACTGATGTATGCTTCTGTTGAATGGCCAAAGATAGATTCCCTGTCGTTGGGAAAGGATAGTCCATTCCTGGCGAACAAGCTATGACTATGCTAAATGGTTAAAGATTGATTCCCTGTTCCAGACCGAAATATGGTCCATCGCTAGTTGAAATTTATTCTAAAAAATAAATATTCTGAATGGGTCATGGCCCTTGAACAAATCTAGTATCTCCACGCCACTATTGTATTTCTCAATACTCCTGTGGAATGATTGAAAACTGTCTTTAGGAACCATGGAGAATCCCAAGAATTCGTAACAGCAATTAAATGAAAAAGAGCCACAAAATACAAAACAATAGAAGGAGAAACTTTGAGGTGCTATTTTGATGATTCAATAGTTGAAAATGATAAATTTTAAATTAAATCTGTATTGAAATTTCATCTTCTGAACTAATTTTCAATGCGAAAAAACATCCCGAATAAAGCAGATAAGTATCACTAGTACCTATGGTTCAGTAATCGGCCACTGATAGGACACGTTCAAACCCTATAAAATCTGCTCACAAGTCGAAATTATTGAAATTTACCACTGGAGATAAAAAAAATTTGGTTCGATTCAATAAGTCGTTTAGTTTTTTAGCTATCACTCACGTTAATTTAGGAAAATTCTCCTCATGAAATAGACTAATAAATCTACTATAATTTATTGTTATTTCACTTTCAAAAAAACCTACAAGCTCAATGGGTTCATTCTATTTTCCCTATCGAGAGAAACAACGAAGGAATGCTGTTTTAGAACGCTTTTTGATACATGACACCTCCTAATGTAAGACAATTTCATTTCTGAATCGTGGGTTTCCTCGGGTTTCCTATGTAACACAACAGGGGTAAAAAAAACAAAATATATCTGTAACGTTTTTTATGGTCACGGAGTTATGTTACGTTGTTCAATTTTCAAAGAATACGATAGAAAACGATCCAGATCTTATCGTTCAATTACCATAGGGTACCTCGATTCGTTCATCACAACACACTGATACAATAAAAACGATACAAAACTGTGCATATCTTCTGCGTTTATCCTCTTTCATTTCCACTGAGGTGGTTGAAATATTAACATTCTGTTGAATAATTTTACATGAAAATTTTTCGTCGCTATTTAAATAGAAATATCCGATGAAAATTCCTCAAAATAAGAATAATTTCAAATATCCAAAAATATTTCGGAGTAGTAAAGTTACAATATTGATGCCAACTTCCGAACAATAATAATTATAAATGAAGCAATTTTTCAAACACTTCCCAGAGTCCTGGGAAAGTAAAAAGAAAATATACAAAACTTTTAAAACCCGTGAGAGAACTCTGAGAGATTTATATTAAAATTATTTTATTGTAAAAAATATCAAATTGCTATACGTATCGGGTTGAGACTTCTCCCTTTTCAAAGGCATCATTATATTTTTATGAAATAATGCAGGCAAAGCAAAGAGCGTTATGAAAACGTTTTTTCAAACATCAACTCTGAGTACATCGGTTCGATATTCGTAAAAATTTCACTAGAAGTTCTGAAGATGACTCTGAATCATTAGATTTTAAACGTCAGTTGAATAAATCTATCAATTTCAAATTTTCATTCATCATAATAAATAAAAAATCATTCCATGCACTTAATATGTTCATCGTTTTTTGTTTTTTAATATATCATTAGAAGGCTTTTTTTATTTCAACATTCCTTTATAATAATCACAAAGTTATTATTTTGTATTCAATTAAATGAATAATCCGCATTGGAACTCTTGAGTTCTGGTAAGTTAAGATGAACAATACCTTTTACAATACCTTGCCTTGAGTACAGAAATATGTCAAGGTTCGTGAATTTTAAAAGAAAATAAAATTCTAATTGATAAACTCGCAAAGCAACTCATCAGGGAGGGATTTAATTATCAGGTTCTTTATGGTAACTGATGGATGGCAGCCACAAATGCGACAATTATCATGGCTGTTTAAAGGGATCCCAGTGGCGTGAGACTCAAAGTTTTCTCTAGCGTGTAAGTATGGACAGAGCACAAAAGGTTCCAAAAATTTTGTGATACCCTGGTTAATTAATTCCTTTAGGAAAAAGTATCTTTATGTTAATAATTTACTTCATTGATTTGGAGATGTCTCAAATTGATTCAAGTGTATAAATGGCTTTTTGTCTTGGAGGGGTAATAAATTGAATCGTATTAGGTTTTCTCTCCCTGGAAACAGGGTTTTGGATTCAAAGAAATTTCTCATTCGTATCTCAAGAATTTCGGATCTGAATACTTTCCTTCATTGTCACTGTTAGGTGAATTCATTCATTTGGATGGGAAAAATATTTGTTGTATCAATGAGATTGAGTGAAGTTGGAAAAACACTACACTCTCTAAATTCTTTGGAGTGAATATTCACTCTTCAAAGAGTCAAAATACTGCAACTTTAGAACGAAGTGGGAGCTCAACTCTTGAAGGGTGAAATTTCACTCTTTAAGAATCAATATTCACTCTTTTTCCTAAGAGTGAGTTTTTCACTCCAAACACCAGAGTTGATTTCCACTCTTATAGAGTGAAAATTCACTGTTTAAGAGTGAAATTTTTCACTCTTTCGGAGTTGCAGTATTTTCATTCGGCAAGAGTGAATTTTCACTCCAAGGAATTTAGAGAGCACTTAAAGGCACTCGAGCGTCAGGAGGAGCGGGTAAAATTTTGCGCCAGCTTTTTTCATGAATTACTTGAATTGAATTTGAACTCGACAGTAATTAAGTACATACCTCAGATTGGACTCTGAATATGTTCAACGGCTTTTAAAATTCTCTTATACTCGTCAAAAAATCAGTAAAAGACTGAAACTCACCTTGAAAGTCTAATCCTGATTGTGGATTTTATTATTATCCATCGAAAATTTCCGTTGAACGCATAATTTATGAGAAAAGTTAGCGCAAAATTTGGCTCGCTTTTGTTGGTACTTGAGTGTCCTTAAAATTCAATTCCTAAATATTGCGGTATAAAGTACAGTTGTTTCTAATATGATAAATATTCATCCGTTCGATAATTGAAACACAATTCAATTTCTTGCGATAAATCAATTTTGCAAGGAAATAATATTCATATGACTCAAAGTAATCTCTTATTGTTTTCTGAGCCTAAAATAATATAATTCCAGTACCAATAACCATGATTCATCATTGTGCATAGCTCCTTTCTTTTCAAAAAAATAAAACAATAATTAATTCAAACCAAGTACGTTCGATTGCTTAGCAGTAAAATATATTTCATTCAAAGAAATTCATTATGAAACCCAAGAATATCATATTCCTGACTCAGGTTTCACGGGCTGCATGACTAAATATTTCTGGACAAAATATCCCATTCGATCGAATTTGTAAAGTGATAAAATAAATACTAGAAATGAGTAATAAGCAATGAATAACTTTATTGAATTTTGATATTCATATTTTTATAGTCTGCACGAAGTTAACGAAAAGCCACTTTTGATCATCGGTGGCATTCTTTTCTGATACTAAAACCTCCTCAATTGCGTATAGTAGACTGAGAAAAACGTATGAGAAACGGTGTAGCACGGTTTACCATAAAAATAGCAGTTTTGGGTCACATGAGCATTTATGTGCACTTCTCCTTCAACTTATGGCAATCCACACCTCCTTTTGGTGAAAATAACTTTGCATCTGACACACATTACTTATAAGTTTTCAAACAAATTACTACTATTATACTAATATTTCTCAGTACATTTTTTCGATCAATTGTTCTCAATCAAGCTTCCGGCATATCCGGAATCATATATTTCCATCAAAAATCTTTGTACGCCCTACGGGATTGAACATGCATAAGTGATTCCCAAAAACTTTGTACAACATTCATTCGAACACAAAAATGCAACAAATTTATGAATGAACCCTCCTCCTGCTCCTTCTCCCCCAATTTCCACATCCAAGGATCGGTTTGTTGGGGATATTTTCAAGTACGGAATATTTATGTACTGGAATCAATTTGGTAGGGATATATTGTCCGAGGATTTTTAGTCCTGTCACCAGTTTCACGACATGCTTGTGAATGATATATCTCGATGATTTGATGAAATAATTTCATGGATACCATTCGATGGAAATATTTCTTAGGATCAGAAAAGTATTCTTTGTTCGAATTAATTTTTTCTCCTCTCAGTGTATGCATTAGCCAACTAATGAGATGTCTCGTCTCCTCTTTAACTTTTCGTGAATAAAAGGCTGTCAAGGAATGCGAGGAAAGCAAACGTCTTTTATAAACTTTTTCGATGTGAAAATAAAATTTATCCGAATAGACTACCTTTCATTGGATTCAATCAGATCTTTCCGATACAAAAACATGATTTATTTCAGCTTCCCCAATTTTTGTTAGACCCATTCACCCGGATTTCTCAACCAAATTAGTCCGAACTTATTCACAATTTGAAACATGTGAATCTAGTTTTCATTGATGACGTGTTAACATGGACTGTTGGGTAGCTGATTTAGCAAGGATCTCATTATCTCCATCGTTGCGAAGTACTTACAAGTTTGATCACGCAGCTCTCGTCAGGAAAATGGCGAGCTTGCTAGACCCTTGAGATTTACTTGAGTAAATACGCCAGGTAATGCTTGCTGTTTCGTCTGTTGTGTGCAGTTTACGTAGGCAAATATAGGGAGAACTACAAGAAAATGATGAAATATTTAATCGATCGATGATGGAATTGTGTAAAGATCGTATCAACATAAGAAAACATTGAAAAAATGATGACGTGCTTTAGCTACGTGCAGTTTTGGTTATTTGGAAATTATCAATTTTAGCGCCCGTGAATTTGACAAGATTTCTAAAGATGAAAATGATGAACAATAATATTCGAACTTTGTGAATATATTATATTACTTCAAAAGTATACAAAAATATTATTCTTTGAAAAAAATGGACCTGAGTGGGGGGTCAAGTTTTGCCTCTTTCACTTATCCGACAGAAAATTTGAAGTGCATTCATCGCAGATACTAGAATAGAAAAAATTGACAAAATGGCGGGTTGTTAAAATTCACATTTCGCAAATAGACTGTGTTCAGTATTTTCTTTTGTGAAATGAGAAGTATTCAACGTAAGAAAATTCTTTTGTTCCAGCGATAGTTCCTGGTTCACTGGATAACATAATGCAACTTGAAACGGATCTTACGAGCAGTTTTTTTGGTTTACACCGTGTAAAAAAAAGTAGTTTCAAGATAAATCAGTGTAGAATTCCAAGTACATATTTTCAGAAAAATCTGATATAGATATGTACTTACAATTAATCCGCAATATCAGCGTCAAATAATTCTCTTCTGTGCGCTCATATTATTTTGCTTTTTCGGATTTCAACAAATTCGATTCTTTGAAAATTCTAGATCACCGGATCAACGTAGAAGACCGATCATTTTGAATAATGTGACTGTATACATCTTTGTAGACAGATTGGACAGCAGTTACACGTTGTTCCTCAGCATTCTTGTCATTGTACATTAAAAATTGCGTTTCAAACATATTATCCAAAATACAGATCTCACTTTTCTTACAAGCAGAATACAAAGACCATGCATAATCATTTTTACTTTCGTTAAAAATTGACGTTGTTCGATACATGCTTTCAGTACACACAGTATTATCCTGCCACAAAAGAGTTCACAAGAGGATTCCAAGGACACAAAAATTCAAAACAGATGTTAAAAATTCTCAAATTTCCTTCGCGTGCAAACAAAACGTCTTTGATAGTTTCGACACAGAGAAATATCACACCATAGGAATTGTAAAATAAGTATTATTGATATGAAGGCAAAACTATATGTAACTCAGAGAAACATGATTTATATTGAAAATACAATCAGTTCATCCGCACAGCAACGTAGCATAGAACACGCGTTTCTTAGATCGTTTTATTTTTTAAAAAGATTATTTCCAAAGTTCCGTTCTGAAACAAATATCATTACCATGATCTGCGGCGTATATGGGTTATCTGTATTCCTTCTATTTGCATGTACGTGTGCGTAACGATCAGGCTTTCGGACTTAGGGACTGGAGGAGGAAAATAATATAAGAATAGAATGTTCGTACGTTGTTTTCTCTCAGTCAAATGCAGGATAGAAAGAAAAAGTCCGTAGCGAGCGGATGAACGTCGAGAAGGGCTTCCAATCTGTTCCATCCCTTTGTTGAAATAGCTCGTGCCGCGTGTGCAAATCGATCCCTCCGCCATCAGCACCAATCCTACCCCCCTTCTCTTCCCTTTCATCCCCGGCTTGGACCATATCTTTCACCGTTCACCGTTGTTACCCCTCCGCACGCCTGACACCTGAGGACAATGGGCTCCCGATTTCATCCTCGTATTCTATTCTTCCATTTATCGTGTTTAAATACTGATATAGACACGTGTGTGCACGCTCGTCACTAATACATATATATTTTGAATATGTGCTTCTAAGCTGTATTGTCTTTGTGCAACTGTCGCATAACTATTCTTAAGCGCGTTACGCGCTTAATAGGAAATGAGATTGTAGGGAACTTAACTTAACGGGGATGCTATAAGAAATTTTCATCACAGTTCTAAAAGGTCTTCTAAATCACTTGGAATTCATTTGTAAAGTTTCCGTCGACGAAATTGGGACGATTGAGATGAGCTTGGATTTGAATTATCAATAAAATTGAAGGGATCAATAATTTGGGATTTTTAGAAAATTATTAACGTCCAGACGCGTGTTTCGAACTCATTTCAGTGCCCGGACAGTGAAACAATTTCGAAACAACGTCATATGAGTTTTTGACATAAACTGTTCGAGAACTTTCTAGTTACATTAGGCTAATTAAAACATTGATTCTTCAAAAACGAGTCCGGGGTCTCCTGAGAGCCCTGACTTTCGATCTGTTTCTTGTGAATACAACGTTGGAATGATATCTAGGCAAAATTGGAACTCGTAAGTTGACCCCCCCCCCTCCCCTGAATTAGATAATTCAGAAACAAGGAAGGCATGCTTTTGAAATGGCTACACCGCAAATTCAAATGCTTCTTTCAATACACTTACACGGAGAAAAAGGAATAGTGATAATCACTAAGCGAACAGTAAAATGAGGGCAAACTAAACTGCGCACATTGAGAAAAAAAGTTTTCTTCTGACAAATCAACGGATTTGGTTGAGCATTTTCAAGAAGTATCATTTCATACGAATAAGACATATTGATTATAACCAAACATTGTGTTGAGCCAAGAAATTCATATTTATTAACTATAACCAAATCATTCATTTAATTCAAAGTGATCGAAGTTGATGTGAATGAATATGAATTCTTGTCAAATTTAGATCTATCGAATCATACACGGAAAAAAATACTCCGGTTAATATATGGACAGCAAGAATTACTGCTATTTTAACCGGAATTCTAGTTAAATGAATCAAGTCTCCGGCAAATTTAACAAGGGCTCCGGTAAATTTAACAAGAATTCCAGTAAAAGTCACAGATATTCCTTGCTGTCCATATAGTAACCGGAATTCTGGTAAAATTAACAGTTCATTTTTTTCCGTGTAATCGATATAAAGTTGACTCAACAACTATGTGATAAAATGAATATTAGTAAATATTTCTTTGGTCGTATCCAAATGTACGTTTTATTTACTGTAAACAAATCTCATTTGAGTTAACGAATCCTTTTTTCAGTGCAATCATAAGAACTAAACGACTCAATCGAAATTACCATGCGCTTAGTTAAACTAACGATACGTTCAGTTAGAATAACGATGCGATTGATTGTAGTGACCAAACGTTTGGTCCGTCCATATGTTACTGTATCAGTATTCTTCGTGCAGAGTGTTTAAATCGTGTGGTCACTTCTTAAACACTTGAAAATGTGTACTGCATCTATCAAAGTCCATTTTTGCACGGAGAGAAATTTAATTTTAAATATTACCACATTTTGTACTAAAGTAGCAGCATAAATGAAATGGTATAATCTTTACAACACAGTGTAGTAAAAATTCAAGCTCAATGATGGGAAGTTGCACAAAATTGAACGATTTTTCAAATGATTAGGCATTAATTTTTACTACACTATGTTGTGAAAATTAAACCATTTCATTTATGCTGCTACCACTGAGAGAAATAATGATGATTATCAAGAATTTAAATTCATAAATACTGCCGAGAATAGAAATTCTTGATTATAGCTAATATGTTATTGGCCCAAAAGAAATTTCCTTGAATCGAGAAATATTTCCTTGATTTAAGAGAATTTCTTTTGGGCCGATAACATATTAACTGTAATCAAGAATTTTTATTCTTGACAGTATTCATGAATTAAAATTCTTGATATTAATCATCATTTCTCTCAGTGTACTTTAGTACGAAATGGAGTAATATCTACGTCTAGAAGGTCTTTCTTCTCCATGCGTAAAGATTCTGGAATTCCGCTCAGTTCTTCCAAGTACACTGAGGAAAAACAATTTTTCGAATTTACATCTTGCGGAGTGAATATTTGGACGATTTGAAAAATAGTTCGAGCTACCATCATTTAAGTTGATTTTACAATAGTGAATGTGAGATACACACTGAAAACACAGTCTGTTCCAGCCAAACAAAATTTTGGTTGAAATGAACGCAAAGAAACTTTTTGGTTGGCTGAAATGAAATTTATTTGAGTTGAACAAAATTTGGTTCACAATAATTAACGCTTTTATAAAGACAAATGAATTTTATTTCAGCCAACTAAAAAGTTTCTCTGCGTTAATTTCAACTAAAATTTTGTTTCGCCGAGACAAACGTTTTTTCAGTGCACCACAGCTGATGTAAATCTCACCTTCCCAGCTGTAAAATCAAGTAAAATTGTGGTAACTCGAACTATTTTTTGGAATCGTTCAAACATTGCCTCCGCAGGATTTAAATTTTACAATTTTTTTCATTGATGTCTCTGTCAATTATTATCCGATTTTTCAGAATGTGTGGAACTGATTGTTCAATCGATCAATGGCATATTACAGGAGCATTTGTTGAAATTTTTCTAAGAATCCCTCCGTTGAAGCAGCAGCAGCTCTACGTTAGCGGCAATAAATAATGGATATGATCGATATTTGGATGGCGAATTTCTGCTGGGATTGTAAGTACATAACTTATATTGTTTGCTCCATAAGATTTCGACAAAACTATCGTATAAATTTCTTGCGCTGAAATAAATTAATTTTTCTCTGGGTATCATTGATATCAATTGTATCGTATCAGCATATCTCATTATGAATGACTTGTGCTGAACTATTCCTGTCAACTCGCTGGCTTATAGCACTATTTTCCGTTCTGCATGGAAGAACTACTTATACGATATATGTATTACATGTACATGTACACTGTACTGTACACTACGGGGTACCTTGTATTCGAATGTGGGGAAAAAGGCAGGAGAGGGTGGGAAGAAACGAAAGAGAGATCGAGCTGCATGAGTCATCCAAGTCGAATTTTATCCATTGGCGTAACTCTCATCCTTGTCAACAAACTCATTGTCAAATACAGGCACGGGGCTGGGTATTAGGATCACCTCGTTACAGATAACGTCTGTTGACAACGAGTGAGAAATTTTCAAATCATCAGCTTAAGGAAATAGCATAAGGAAGAGTCGGATTGCTTATACAAATGAAGAAGGTATTTAAAATATCATGCGGCTGAATACATATTCATTATCATTTCTATTGTTGAATGACAAAATTTTGTCATTTCTCGCCGGAAATCGCTCACTCACACTGGACGAGCACATTCATAAAATCTTACGATATATTGTAATTAATCTGGGTTTATCCAATCTTGAATCAAGGGCAACCCATAGACTCTAGAGTTACTAGATTTGTCTACCTAAAAACAACCAGCCAGACCTTCTATTCGGATAGAACAAGGTCTAGTTGGTCCATTTCTACCATTTTATTCCATCATCTTCGAACATTTTGGGTAGAAATAAGACCTGGTAATTCTCGTTTCTACAAAATACTCCCAAAGGGGAAATTCACACGCACGGGGGGACCAAGATTAAAAAAACCAGCTAAATCCTCGGTAAAAGTTTTCAATTAGGTGTTGTTGACTCATCAGCTGAGACTATTGGAATTTAGTTGTGGAAACAATATATTGTTGAAACTGAAGTTAATATTTTGATACAAAGCCAATCTCCTTCTGTGTCGCATGTGATACGGGCGTGATAATGAAATTGAAACTGTTTTTCAAGTTGCTATAACTTCCAGGACAAGACAACCCCCGATTGGGAATCGTGGCGTTCGCATAGAATTTAGGTGGAGAATTAGTGGATGAGGTACATCGGCGGAGAAACGCTCGCGTGCTCGATGCAAATACGACGTGGGGGCAACAGATAGATGTTCGCATGAAAATCGACGCTGGACATTTATCCATTGCTCCCACGTCGCATTTCTATCGAGCAAACCTTATCCGCTAATTCTCCACCTAAATTCTATGTGAAGGCAACGAACCCCATCGCTGGTTGTTTTATGCGGGTTGAGATTTGTTTCGTAACAGATATTTCGACAAACCAAAATGTGGGGAAAATTTGTGTGACATAGAATGAACGTCATTACAATATACTATAGTGTAATTTTTGTTACCTCACTTCTACGTGCAATGGGCTTGCAATAGTCACAACCCAAATATTAAGGAGTTGGTACAGGATTCTTTAAGAACTTCATGTGAATTCTAAAGTTCAAGTTAAAATTTTATTCAAGAATTCATCGATGAACTCTGTGTTGTTTGGGAAAGAGTTGCACACTGTTAGAAATTTCTGATTGAATTTTCAATTACATGTAATGGAAGCAAATTCCACTCACGTAATTGAAAAATAATTCGCACTGTACTTGAAAATTCAAGAACCAATTCTTTAAATTTCATGCACATGTTCTTGATTGTTGAGATAAATCATGATTGAAAATTCAATAACAAGTTCTTTAAATTTTGATGATCGTTGAAAAAAAAAAATCACCTCCACAAGATGTGAACGCGGGACGTCGAAGTCGGACGCCAAAGCTCTGTCACTCGAGCCACTGCCACTTACGTGGAAAGGAGCATTTTTCTGCTTATATGACCTTGCGTTCATTCTTCAAACTTTTGAATCAAGATGTACTTGTAATGTAGAAACACTGAACAAACCGTGTGATCTAACTAGTGCATAGTTGAAGTGGATACGCGGATGACTTCGTCAAAGCGTTAGTATACAGGGTGACCCATAGTGAGAAAAATTGTATTTCAAGGGCGTATTCTGCAGCCATAATGCAAGAATTTCCCGTTTTTTTTAAGGTTAGTTTTTGAGATATGAGCATTTTTAGATTTTTTTTCAAATCCAAACACACTTGGATCATTTTTGTTATTTTCAGTTGGATGCCATTAGAGCCATGATTTGATTATAATTATAATGATATTATTACGTTATTATATTGGATTAAATTTTTCTAAGTTTTTTCAATCACCTGTACATTAACTTCAATTTTCATGCACGATAACTTGAAAATTCAATAACATGTATTTGGACTCCTATTTCAGTTCACAAAAATTGAATTTTCATTCACATATGTACATGAAAAGTACATGAAATTTCAAGCAATTTTTAACAGTGTACATTAATTTCAATTTTCATGCACAATAACTTGAAAATTCAATAACATGTATTTGGATTCCTATTTCAGTTCACAAAAATTGAATTTTCATTCACATATGTACATGAAAAGTACATGAAATTTCAAGAAATTCTTAACAGTGCATGGTAGCGGTCGCCAGCTTTCGCATTCTGGGATCACTGGCTTGTATGCTTTTAAAATCTGTCTGAACCCATAACCGACTTCTGATAAGTACACATTGTTCCTTACATTTTTTTCGAGGAAATTAAAAATGAAGGATATAATAAAATAGTAGTGTTGATGCGTGTATGTAAACTATTTTGTACATGTGTTAAAAATAACCAATTTATCAGAAGTACATTCATAATTATTGAAAATTACAAAGTCTAAGTTGTGATACAATGAAGAAGGTTGAGGTACTTTCTTGAGTAACAATGGTAACGTATAGAGTTAGTTTCCAATAATATTTCAAGAGTATCTTTTTAGTGTCAAAGATACTTTGAATTCGCTAAGCCGCTCCAGCAACAACTAACTTATATGCTAAAATTCAGCTATTTTCATGAGCGGTTCGTATTGAAGCAAAGCGATCATAATTTAAATATTTCCCTCTTCGCGCTAATCACCCAAAACACAATTTCTGTCGTTCTTGTTCTATCAGGAGTGTTGAGGCCCGAAGCTGTGACATCATTCGAGACTTTCTCAAGGTAAGAAGCAAAGAAGCTGAAGCTAGCAGACGTAAACCAACAGACCGCGTTCATAAATTGAGCTAATATAAATTTTAATGAATAATACATATTTTCAGAGATTATGATTCAAAAATCTCGTTCATGTCGGTTTTATCATTCTACGATAATTCTACAACGAGCTAAAATCCAAGTCTGCTGGCTCAAATTCGCTAGCTTCAGCTCCATTTGAAAACAGGGGAAAGAAATTTCTTTAGAGCTTTTTGCATCAATGCAGCTTCCTCCGATGAGGCCCCCGGTAAGCGAGGACTGGAGCTATAGCCCCTTCCCCCTTGAACCAGGCCTGCATTTTACTCTTTGAATGTATTGAAATGAGATTCATTTTGTGTTTTTTGAGTCAGAAGAAAATTTAACAACTATTTCAATTTTCTAACGAATTTCTCAAAAAAGTATAGTTATTTATTTTAAAAACTTGATTGATTCATCATTGAATTTTACATTCAAAATAAGTCTTTAAAAATTACTTGATATCACCGGATCTTGGAGCCATATCGCAAAGTAAATTTTGATACGTTCTTCGTGCATTCATATCACCATTTGACAGAATTGAACACATAATATTTTTCTCATGAAATAAAGTAGTAGAACCCGTATTATAAGGGTCTTTATATCGTTTCATCTTCTTTGAAATAAAAAAAAAACATAGATTCTGACGGAAGGCAAGCTATTGATTTGTTCATCAAGGAAAATGTTGATCATTGTATTTTTGTGAATGAGAGGTATAACCATAGAGGCTTGATTTTTCTAGTACCGCTTGAATAATATAAGTCATATCTACGACACTGTACGTGGTAGTCAATGGATCGGTCCAGAGCCTGCATCTGTATGCATTACGCGGGCGGCGAGGAGAAACCCCTATGTGACATCATCCCCCTCAATGTACGCCCGCTTCGTTTTGCTGGGTGACTTCTGTCGCCTAAATCCAATGCACCCCTAGCCTGTCGTACCACCTTTACCTTTAATCTTTATCAATCCATACACGCATAAATGTGTATACGTGCAAGCGAATACACACGGTTGAGTACGAATCGAATCGAATTGAATCACGAGCCGAAAAAGCTGGACCAATGAGCATGCGCACCCACACTTTCACTCGATCATATCTATGTACGGACTTATACTTTTTGTTCATGTCAACGAATAGAGCGAAAAGAATGAATATATTGTAATACATATACGCTTGCGCATACAACCAATTACTCACGGCCGATAACGTTTTCACCCTCGACCCATTTACTTTTACTTCTTCGATTTGCTGAGGAAAGAAAATAAGAAGAACTCGATATTATATTTTATATCCATTCTGGTATCTAAATCCCAAGAAATTCGTCTAATCGTTCACACGACAGCGCTTAATATCTATGAAATTTGTGTTTGAAAAAACTTGGTGCTGAATATGAAGTATAGCTGCAGATTTTATGAATTCAATGATGTAAACATCATTATGGAGTCGAAATATTCAGGTCCTCACTGGTGTTTTTAATGACATCTAGCTGAAGATCATGAATTATATTTAGTTTGAATCTTTATAACTCAAACAATGCATACCACAATCTATATGAAAATCGCTAGGGTCAACTACCCAGTAGATGAACGACTCGTAAGAGAAGTAATTATTAAAAATTTCTGCTACCTTAAAATGCTTCGTTTGTTTTCGCAATGGAATAGGGCTTCACATGAGACTCTCGTCTTAAATTGAAAAACCATCTATATTTACTGTTCTCAAGATTTAAGACAAAAATTTTGGATGGAATCAAGCTTCTACCTAAGGTGTAACAAAAGGATAACTAAGATATTCTCTCAGTCTCGGAACTAGTCTTGATATCGGTCTCGGTGTAGATCTCGTTCCATATTTCGACATATATCTCTGCTAATTTTGTTTGAATGATCAAGGTTTCACCCCATTCCGTTGATTCCATTTATACTCTCGAATTACCTTGATCATCTTGATATCACGAGAGATTGAAATAATTATTGGTAACTATTTTATCTTTCTTCGACGCGAGTCTCGTATGAAGGCCTACAATGGAATCAACTCCTTTTGAAACAAAAATCGAATTATTTGAATGTAGTAGAAATTTATAATAATTACTTCTTTTATGAATCGTCCATCTACTGGGTAGTTCATCCTATACCCTTGAGTTTCTATAATCCGAATAACGCTCGCTTCTCTTACACGTAGTGATGATCTGCTCGTTAATTTTATAGGATTTATAAAAATAATCAAACATCTCGTTGTGTATAAGGAAGGTTCAATCGACTAATGCATATAGAAGTTTCTAAAGTAAACATCTATACTTGTTTCGTTTTCATTTCCTTTTTAAATAATGTTTGCATTACACAATAATTACTATTTTGCATTATAAGTTCCATACATTCAACGCTTGACTAATATATTCGAAGATCCATCTGTTTTCAATATATATATATAAAAGGAATTGATTATAAATGTTTGACAGCATTTACATCATCATAACTTTAATTATATTTGTAAGCATCAATATGCGTTAGCAATCTAAGCCTTCTCCACACCACGAGATATTCCATCTCTTTGAAAATTTCTGATGAGAAATCAAATGAACTGCCATTTATCATAACATGTGATTGAACCGAGTACTCTGAACCATCAAGAACTGTAAAAATGCAAACGAGCGCAGCACCGTTAGGGTTATAAAGATATGAACGTAGCGAGCGTCATCTAAAGAATGAGAGATACGAGCGTAACCCCAGTTATCATACCAGAATCATGTAAGGTTCAACGATCATCTATAATTCTTCCAAATTTTGTGACAATATTCACTCTAGCAAGCGACATCCTTATTGCGTAATCTATTCCATCAGGGTCGAAATTAACGCAAACTTTCTAGAATTTTCGTAAACCCTTAGGAAAATTTACGCCATTTTGATCCAAATGCTTCATTTTTTTCCAAAAATTTGAAAGAAAAATGAAGCTTTTTGATCAGAATAAAGGGAATACTTGATAAAAACAGATCTGACGTTTGTCGGGATTTCAAAATTCTCGTACATAATTTCCGGGATATTGGAAGTATGAAAATACCTAGAGGGAAAATATTCAATCCAAAGAACCCAGTCAATTCGAGTACATGTTCTGTACTGCGCGGGTTTTTGCTACCATAAACATGCACTGTAAAAAAAAACTGGAAATTTACTGTGCAACTGGACTGGAAATTTCCAGTGCTAGTACTGGAATATGGATATTCCAGTACATGTACAGAGATTTTGTTGTTACGTTACTGAAAATTTACCAAGCATAACTGAAAATTCAGTCATTGTACTGGAATTTTCAAGTTTGAGATGATGTACTGAAATTTTGCCATGATTTCGCGAAAATTTTACCGGCTCGTACTACAATTTTATAGTTCTTGTGCACCAAAAAAAAATATTCCCTCAAAAAGGACTTGAGAAAAAATTTGGAATTTAGAAAAAAAAACCTAATCGTTGGTATACTGGAATTATACAGGTTTTTAACTGCAATTCTCAGGTTTTGTGATGGAATTTTCCAGTTACTATGCAATTGAATTATACAGGTTTTGAACTGCAATTTTCAGGTCGTGTGATGGAATTTTCCAGTTGCTATGCAACGGAATTTAATCACTGTTGCACTGAAATTTTCCACTTCTATTGGACTTCGTCATTTCTGGCAGGAAAAATTTCAAGTCTTTATATTAAAAATTTCCTGATTGAGATTTTGAATAATAATTGTAATTGTAGCCAATGAAATTGATATATGAGGTTTTTCCAAGACTTATCCTCTTGTGTTCTAGATATGAAGCATATGTAGTAACCCAAGCTGGCCTTCCAACATGTCGCGCTATAGCTCATCGGTTAGGTCTTAGGTTTCAGTTGGTAGGCAGGTAGAAAAGTGTAAGTTCAAATCCCGTTAAGTAGACGTGAGTTTCTGTCCATCCAAATGAACGATCAAAAGTTTCTCAATCATCTTGGAACACAAGGACCCTGCAAAATCACTTTGCGTGAGCAATTTTTTTTCAATTTTCATGGATATTTTCAGCATTCATTTTCCAGTACATGTCCTGGAAAAGTCCAGCTCGTGTACTGAAAAATTCCAGTACCGAGGCTCAGAAAATTTCCAGTTTTGATGCGGGAATTCCATAACGTTTGCACTGAATTTTTGCAGTACAAATGTGCTGAAATTTTCCGGTACATGTACAGGTTAATGACTTCCAGTACATGTACTGGAATTTTCCGGTGAAATTTTTTTACAGTGTGGGTGGAGAAAAACTTTTGTGCGATTGAATTCTATTTTCATCAATCTGAGTATGTAGTTTACAGTTTGGTGTTTCGATTTTAACCTCATCGAAGGGAATCAACCACTATCGTCAAGAATTACAGCACATTTTATCAGCCGGGTCCCATGGACCCATGTATACAGTTCTAGGGTTAATCGTTCCAATCGGATTTAATTTCTGGAATTCAAAGTTTTGAAATTGGGAGAAATAATTATTATTTCTCTCAGTGAACTAGGAAATCATGATTTCTCACAGTAGCGATTTTGATGTTCGTATTTTCAAAATTATGAAAATTTCTGTTTAGTCAACCATATGTCGTCATTTTGATTTGAAACAGTGCATATGATAAAATATTGAAAGAAAACATCAAAGACATCACATTTCACGTTCATATAATTATAAGGCATGAAAATTGGAACTTCGAAGTGGATGTGCGACTTCTAAGCTTAATCGCATTGGACAGGGCAGCTGTAATTAACAATTTAGTTTTACAAGGAAACGATTGGTTCCAAAAGGTAGAAACGATCAGTAAAATAATTATTTTACAGTATACATGGATCCTTTTCACGTTTTAGAACTAACCGTTTTCTTATAGAACGAATTTTTTGGTTACAACTGCCCCTTGAAAAAATATGCCATGGCATTGGACCTAGCTTTTAGGGACTTTTATTTCATGCCAAGGTGAAACTGAAGGGTGAGACCATTGAGCTCTATATACACACTGGAGTCAGCGCAGTAATACAACCACGTGTACAAAGAGAGAGAGAGGTACGAACAGGTGTGAATGTGTCCTTGTCTATTTAATCATATTGACAAGGGAGAAACTCGAACGGGTGTGTATCTATGTTCGTTCAATAGATAGCGTTGTCTTCTTCTAATACCCTCTCTCTGAGCTATATATGTATATAGAGCTCAATGGGTGAAACAATCAATTTGAGTGAACAAGTTTTTGAATCGCCCTGTTGTTTACAGACGTTACAAAAATAGTATCGCAAAAAAATGCATCCAACGTTTCTCAGAGGTGCAACGTACTATGCACCTTCTTTTTTCATATATCTCCGTGTTCTCAATGGTGTTTTTGAATATCGAGTATTTTGAAGTTCAAGAGTATATGAGCCTTTAAGGAGTCTCGAGCATGGGGAAGTGGGGGAAGAGAAAGATCAAATTTGCGCGAATTTCTTTCAACTGCCCATTTGCCATTGCGGTCGATAAAATTGTAGAAGTTGTTGACGTCGAGAGGTTGAAATCTTACAATTTCATCTTTCAACCTTCAGAAATCATTGGGAAATTCACAGTGCGCGGCAGTGCGCAATTTCAAGTACGTAATTCATTATTATTCACTTTAAATTTGTACTAATTATGTGCCTTTTGAAAAAAGTTCGCGCAAAATTTGACTTCACTCCGTCATGCTCGGGGTAGTATGCGAGAAGCCCGACTGGTAATAAGCCCGAATGGCACTTAGACCCGACTGCATTTAACCCGAATGGCAGTTGACCCGACTAATTATAAAAATATAATTAAATAAAATGGAAAATTAATCCAAATCAAAGCGTAATTAACCTTCAATCTATACATCTTTGCAGTAAAAGGTTGAATAAGCTTTAATTTCGATTAATTTTCCATTTTATTTGATTATATTTTTATAACTAGTCGGGTCAACTGTCATTCGGGTTATAATCCGTTCGGGCTAACGCCAGTTGGGCTTCTCGCATACTACCGACTCGAGCATGGCGAAGTGGGGGAGGGTAAGAATTTGTTGATGTTCCTGTACAACACCGGACATTTCTACGTTGCCTCTACGTTGTCTCCACGTGGAGTCTTCATTCATCCACGTTTTATCCACGTAGAATCCACGAAGATGCAACGTGGAAATCGGTGGACGGGCTGTTAGGGTTTAGAGATTGAAATTTTACAATTTTATTTTTGGCACTTCAAAAATCATTGGGAAATTCGATGTGTGCGGCAGTGCGCACCCCAAAGGACGTGATTCATTGTTATTCATCTTCAATATGTATCAATTAAGTACCTTTTGAAAAAAGTGCCCGCAAAATCTGAGTTTTTCCCTCCCCCACTTCGCCATGCTCGAGTCCCCTTAAATGGTAAATTCGGCTCAAGCTCCATTGTCGCATAAGATTTTATCTGAGTTTTTTGTTTCATGCATCTCAATTCTTTGAGGGTACTCCAGTACCAACAAAACTTTTTCCATAAATTACGCGTTCAACGGAAATTTTCAATGGATAATAATAAAATCCACGATCAGGATTAGACTCTAAAGTCAAGTTTTAATCTTTATCTGATTTCCTGGCGAGTATAAGAGAATCTCAAAAGCAATCATCTCTAACTGTTTAAAATTTTTTGTAATTTTATTTTCCGATATTTGCGGACTATGAAGAAACCTAAATTGATATTCAGAGTGCAATCTCAGGTATGTACTTAATTATTATCGATTTTAAATTCAATTTTATCGAGTAATTTATGGAAAAAGTTGGCGCAAAATTTTACCCGCTCCTCCGGATGCTTGAGTGCCCTCAATCAATCTTCAATCCTCTACCCACTGCTGTACATCGCCCGAATTTTGAATTTCGAAGAAACATTTTTTTCTCAGTCGGTAACAAAACTTGTTTTTCGAAATTCAAAATTTGGGCGATGTACAGCGGTAGATAAAAGATTGAAGATCGATTCCTAAAAATTACATACTCCTTCATGGATTCAATTCAGAGTATTTTTGCCGAGAAAATGTTTACTCAGTCGGTACTTTTGTATGGCGGGGAGCGCTGGTATCCCCTTAAAAATGCGACGTGGTGCATACAGTCAATATTTTTCATGAATTGAAATAATGAAAAAAACTATGCGATACGTCACTATAACTTTGATTGAGATATAAATTCTTGCCATTGATAACACCTTGAATCTAATAAAAAATAGTTTAACTAGCGTTCTTCGTTCATTTTAAAGTGGTATCACCAATATCAATCATAGCGTTATTCAACACTTGACAAAAAAGTATCATTTTATTTGAGGTAATCATGTTAAAATCAAAGAAAATATTCCCAAAATAAAAGTTACATGATTTTCTATAATTTCTTGTAACCTTCATGTTGAATTGGAATTATTCTGTTAATTCCTTACTAAAATTATAGTATATGGAACGATTAAGAGAATTATGAGAAATTGAATAAAAGCATTGAAAGAGCATGACTCTCTCACTAACAGATTCGTAATTGAGGAATTAATTTGAGAAGATGAATAATGATAATTCAGCAGATTTTGTGGGTTAGAATTTTCATTTCGTTCAATGACGATTCAAACTCCAATGACATATATAATATAATATTATATTTGGGAACTTGATTCATTTGATTTCATCAAATTATTTTTGTATGAACTTGTCAATACAAAAATGTTGATTCGTAACTTTGTCTCAGGGATTCTACGGAGATTGATGACCCTGCTGAAAACATCTCATAGGTGATCAAATCCCCCTAGAGAATGTCATATATTCTCATATAATTTAATTAGATTTTATAGTGGTATTTTGAAACCCGTTTATCAGATTTTATGAGACGCATGAGTTCCTGTATTTTTCCAGTGGGGTTTGTTGTGTTTTTACATCGCAGTCACTTCAATTCCAGGTGATTGTTCAAGACTGAAGACTGCATTGCAAAAATATTTGGAGTGCTTCGAAGGACATAACATTTGTTTATTCATGAATTTCTATCACATTTTTTACATGAATTTCTTACAGTGTGGTATGGTACATAACAATAATCATCAGAATTGAGCTGCAAAATTGATTAATATTCATATGAATACCAGGAAGAAGATTCGAAAAGGTATTCGAAATATGTTATGTACTAATTTCGATCATAATCAAACAATTGAACAAACTTACATGTACAGTTTCGTTTTGGCATCAATTTCTAGTCGGCTATAACGACTAAATGCTAAATTCTTCAGAGCAACAGTTTACCTGCACAAAGAACCCGCTGTTTTGTAGCAAACTTGGCAAATGTGTTGTGTCAATCAGGATGTGCAACTCAAATGTTTGAAACTGTTTTCATTTTTTCTAGTTTCACTGGTTCGGTGGAACATGTTTGCTGTAATTTGATTCGTCGTTCGGTGATCACTCGCTTATGGATGACCAATCAAAATCATGGGATGCGTCGATCAATTTAAACCGTGTCAGATGGTATTCACTTTCGATGAGTTTAGACCCCAATTGACCCGAAAATTGAGACCTCATGGTGTGTTTTCACACCTATAATTATATCGCTATCCTTGTTCATCTTTCAGCCGCAATAATATGTGAACACGGCATAAGGTTTCAGTTTAAGGGAGTGCTCTGGTCGATTTTTTTTCACCAAAAAACTACTAGATCGTTTCAACTATTTTCCGTCAAAAATATTCAATCAATTGCATTAAACTTTGGATCAAATGATTTAGAATCAATCAAACAATCCGGGTCTGGTCTGTTTGTTGTTCAACTAACTCGTCATAAATAATTAGAACGAAATTTCGTTATCAGCCAGTAAGAAACCTCTATTCAGTTTTTTTGATATTATAACAAATATAATCCATGTACAATTATTTTGAGACCACAGCCGGCATCTCTGATTTATTCTGGATCTTTCGATCTCAAGATCGATGTAATTGATTGAATATTAATGACGTGAAATGGTTGAAACGATCTAGTAGTTTTCTAGTGAAAAAATCGACCAGGGGACACCCTTAACTGACCTTACGTGACGTTTGTCTTCGGGTCTATCGTGCATCAGGGTAAGCACCCGTTGGGCCGAAATTTATTTAACCTAGAGACCCTTCAATCAGAGTCTGGTCAACAGGCTGAAAAATGTGAATGCATTTTGATTGGTCCGCCATGTTTCCTCTAAACAGAGTGGGAGAAATTGCGGCGAATTCAAAATTGTTATTTTGCATATACTCAGTTTTCCATGATTTATAAGCAAAATATTCACAAACTGGAGGGTGAATGTGTGTCAACTCCTCAGTTGGACTGCGAAATGAATTTTTAAATTAATTCCGAAAATTTAAACATCGAAGTGTGTAGAAGTTGTAATGGGAATTAAATAACGAGTGAAACTAACCTAGATCAACGTAAACAGTTTTCACCATTCTCACCTCTCCATGTGGCGTCAAACTTTAACATTATAATTTTTTATAAAAAATCATTTTTCGTGCATTCTATTTAAACGCACAGTACGTTTTCTGTGTATTTCGTGTGGCACAATAACGCACTCATGATGAAACTTCCACAATTAGGTAAGTGATATATAGAGACCCTTTAATACCCGTAACTGTAAACTGTTTACTGACCCGTAAACTGTTTACGTTGATCTAGGTTAGTTTCACTCGTTATTTAATTTCCATTACAACTTCTACACACTTCGATGTTTAAATTTTCGGAATTAATTTGGAAATTCATTTTGCAGTCCAACTGAGGAGTTGACACACATTCACCCTCCAGTTTGTGAATATTTTGCTTATAAATCATGGAAAACTGAGTATATGCAAAATAACAATTTTGAATTCGCCGCAATTTCTCCCACTCAGTTTAGAGGAAACATGGCGGACCAATCGAAATGCATTCACATTTTTCAGGCTGTTGACCAGACTCTGATTAAAGGGTCTCTAATTTAACCGAATCACAATAATCCGAAAAAGTCTTGGTGACATTTTGTTTTATTCGCACACGACTAGTAACGTATAGTAAGATTTCGGATTAATGTCATTCGGTAAAATAAATTTCGGTCCAACGGTGTTTCGGCCGGTAGGGCACTACAATCCAGAACGTTCATTATCTAGAAAGTGCAAAATCCCGAGTGCCAATATCCAGAATGGGCAAAATCCCGAATGCTCATTATACAGAATGTTCATGGTCCCGAATAAAAAAATATATATTTTAATATAAATCAAATAATTGACCAGTTTAATCGTAAGAAATTAATTGTCCTCACTTACTATGCGTTAACGAATAATTTTTCATTATAAAAGTGGCCAATTATTTGATTTATATTAAAATATATATTTTTTTATTCGGGACCATGAACATTCTGTATAATGAGCATTCGGGATTTTGCCCATTCTGGATATTGGCACTCGGGATTTTGCACTTTCTGGATAATGAACGTTCTGGATTGTAGTGCCCTACCGTTTCGGCCTAACAGGCGTTTACCGTGCATCGGGCCAATGTCTTTCGGGTCTACCGGGGGTTGATGGACCAGGTTCAGTGTTCCATCCGGTAAGAGGGCGCGGTAGGGGGTCTTTTTGTCGAAAACATTTTTCGCCGAATACACTGTAATTTGACAATCGATAGTCACCTCTAGAAATCACTAGGAGATTTCGTAGTGATCTCTAGAAATGACGAGCGATTGTCGAATTGAGTTTATTCGGCGAAAAACTTTTTCGGTAAAAAGACTTCCTACCATCTCCCCCAACTCATCTCAGTTTTGATACATGATTGTCAAGTATCTTCCTCTGATCCATAATCATAGATTTCTAGGGATAAACACCCGTTAGCCCGAATAGATTACATCCCAAAAAATTTTTGGTAACATCTCATCACATTCGCACATGACCAGAAACATCCAGTTATATTTTGGAATTTTTAAATTCAGGCCAACGGGTGTTTTACCTTCTGGGAAGTCTACATTCCAGTATGCATAGAATTCAATGTTTGCAGATTCGCGCCAGTTTTCAAATGCGATAAAAGAGAATAGAATAAGTGAATTGCAAATCATTCGTGAGAACTGATCGATCGTTATAAAAATTGGTCGAGATCAGATGCTCTAGCGTGTTTCGAAATTTGACCTTGAGCTGTATGCATGGGCAAACAAAAGTCTGGAGAGCTCGAAATTATGAGATGAATATAAATACACAAATAAAATATCAAACCTTTTGAAAAAAAAATCTTCTGACTAAATCGTTGGTTCATTGTAATTGTTTCAATTAATTTCATCAAGCAGGATTTGATCACATCAAAAGTTGGAAGGATGAAAAATTAAATATCTTATTACTTAAATGAAATACACTCATACTATACACTTACATATATATTTTTTATAATATATTAAAAATATCGATTATATTACTATATCTTGCATAGTATAAACTAATAATAATATTTCATCTACATTTTCAATGTATATAAACGAGTGATATGACGGTAAACCGACTGTATTTATTCTAAGAATAAATATGTATGTCATTCGAACATGAATAGGAATTTCCATGATAGTTTTACCAATCGCTCCATTAAATTGTCATAAAAAACTTGCAAATTGCTTTTAATTACGGACTCACTTGAATTTCAATATAAAATACATCAAGGAAAATATCAAATCCTTGTATGCATTAAGAACCTATTCTGATAATGGAATATTATTATGAAAATAAATATTCTCCTTTAAACTTGTGATTAAATGTGCTAGAGCTAGAATTATCAAAAATTGTATACAAGTAACTTAAAATCAGTACATTCTAAATTATATTGGAACATGATTAAATTTAGTTGAAAAATGAATTTTTGGCATTATTCACGTCTCAATTGTTGTTGTGTTACTTTGCGAGTTTGTAATTCTTTCATTGATATTCTTATCATCGACATTATCGAGTTCGGCTTCAACTGTATGATAATCAGAAAATGCAGGGGGTGCGCTTCTAGCTGTTATTACTGTTGATTCAGGGAGGAGAGATGTGTGTTCATTCACAGCTCCCCATGTATAACGATAGGCACTACGACCACGAATCCTGCGACTCAAGGATGATCCAACAACACCCAAGTGTTCTTTGATATCGTTATGGACATCAGAAACATCCCACATGGCTCTGAATAAACAAATTAATTAATTACCAGTACTTTTATCGATTCAAATACTAAACTCATTCTCTCATAATTTGCCTCTAATCAATGGAAAACAAAAATTTATTTCTAATAATTCGTTTGAAAGAAAATCAACTCAAGAATTGTATTTGAAACAAAAATATCATTCACGTACCTCAATGCTTCCCACCAGGATTTGTTTTGGGCAAGATTTACGAAGGGTTTATAACTAAAACTGTGATGATGCGCCACCGCGGCTAAGAACATTTCTATGCATATCAAAAAGTCTTGTAATTTCAATGAAATGATTCTAATGTCCTTTGGTCTGTCGGTATCAAACATATTCGATATAACATCAAAATACACCAATAAATCTATAATCACTCCTTGGCTGTGAACAGAAGAAATACAACATGTTGGTATATTGATTATAACATACTAAAATTGAATTCTTGTAGAAAGATATATGCGATAACATACAAAAATGAAAAAAATACAACAGCTTTGATGCATAAAAATTTTCCAATTGGTCTCATAGGTTTTAGAGCTTCGGCGTTAGCTCGATAGAAAAGCACTAGGCAATACATGGCGATGAACTGTGATACGTTATTCACAGCTATCAAATACGGAAAAGCTACGTTCCCTCTGAAGTCACCTCCTCCGTAGACTCCGTTCAGGTCACAAATACTGAAAAGATATGAAAGTTTGGATTACTTTGTCACCTAAAATTGAATTTATGACGAAAATATGCTATTCGAGTTGATAAATTTCGAACTCACATCGCAATCAGGGTCGATATAGGTCTAACTGCTGTATATTGTAAAATTCCATGCTTGCACATATGTACAAATTCTTGTCCCATTTCCCATTCTGGTAGACAACACAAGGGAAACATATGATATACTTGAGGAGACATTCCCAGTCTATGGACTAATTGATGATCGGCATCGAGATAAGCAAGTAAATACATCATAAAATTATAAATCACATAAGCCTCGTAACACTCTCTCAGACTATCTACATAAATACTGCTTTCGGGATACACCAAACCCAACCACTGTCATTCGATTGGAAGAAATAGAAATTTGATTAATAAAATTTTGAGATATATGTTTGCGATCAACGACTCCCAAACGCAATGAACCTCGACTTTTTATGAGTGTTGAATTCAAACTTGAGGGCAACGTTGGTTTTATGCTACCGTAATCCGTCAATGTTTGAATCTGGAACATCCAAGACATTGAATTTTGCTTGCAATTTTTCTTTGAAACCTAATGAGTCTTAAAACGAATGTTTTCTTTTTTAATATTTAAACTCGAGTAGGTTCACGGTAAAATATATTTGATTCAAAGATTTATGTGTAGATACAATTTATGCTCGAAAAAACATGACAGATTCAATTTGGAGAGTTAATTAAAACTGACGCATACCAAATGTTCATTCAAATATATCAGTATTTCATTGAAAAAGGGAAAGAAGAATGTTATTGGATTTCTAGATTCTTTTATCGAGAGAACGCGACCGAACGAATATCATTTGTTTTCTAATATAAAATGTTCAGTATCATTATGAACTCATCTCGAATTTTTGTACAGTCTGGATAAGAAGATTATAAATTATGAGACCAACTTCTGATTGCACATGCATGATTATTTTTTCAATATCAATTCACATATGTAATAATGTTGATCTTAGAATAAAAAATTGACATAAAATTCAATCATATACAAATCTGGAACAAAAAGATTAGAGCAAAACAAATAGTGGAAATACAAATTTTCGCAATCATTCCCATCCGATCTTCCTTTCTTTGCATAAGTTTTGATACATTTCAAGAGTCGTTGATATTTTCTATGATTTTAATTAGAGAAAATTAGACTTACAGCATTAAAGGCATAAATAGGTACCATCCATAATATCCTGTAGAAAAAACAAAAGCATAAAAAATTGGATTCTCAGTTATTTAAAGTATTTTCAAGTCGTTAGAAAAAAGTTATCGATACTCAAAACCCTTCTCTTAATTTGATGAAAAATGATTTTCACCCTCTATTCGATGGTTTCGAAGAAAATTGAGAGAAAGAATCTGGTTTGAGATTTAAAATGCTTTTTTATAACAAATTACAAGGGATACATACCTAATGATATATTTTTGCAGTTTGGGTTGGGTGAAATATATCATGTGTTGAATAATCTCATAGAAAGCGATGGGCAAGGCCAGCAAAACAAAGGCACCTCCCACCAGTGCTCCTTGATCCTGCTTTCTGAATCCATGTTTAATGGAATTGATTACTAAAATTGGTACTACAATTATAACGATGAGTGCATAAATGCAAGTTAAAATTGGTAAAATCCATAATTTCCAACGTAAGCAAAGAAAAGCCATTGCTTTGAAAGATACAGGTATTCAATTTGTCATAACATTCTTTGATGGTAATCTTCCAGCTCTGAAAATTAAATTAACGAATTATACATTAATGATATAGATCGGTCAATATATGATATATATCTTGTTAATTTATTTAAATAAAAAAAGCGTTTATAAATTCATTAATCAATGCACGTCACTGAAGCGTAACGATGTGAATCATTTCAATAATAAACTACGATAAAGTTATGATAACAATTATCTAAACGCATAATCAGCTAAGAGAATTTCTTCACTCAACCTTTTAAACGAAAGGACGGAATGATGAGAATTTTTACATTTGCTCATCATGCGTATGGAAATAATTTACTGCACGATTTCACCCACAAAATTCTAAAAGTAACTCCATTATGTTTGTTTTTCTGTGAAAGAATGATTCGCTCTGAATAACCTCGAATATCGACATATGAAAGTTCTGTCATTCACTGTCATTCATAAAGGTGAATTTAGGGGTGTTTCCGATAATTGCGAGATAAACGGTAACTACGCACTACATCATTCGGCTCTATAACATACTATAGTACGCACTCCCTAGAAAACTATCGTCAGAGAGAGAAGCCATTCAAGAGAGAGAGAGACGAGGCTAACGAAAATTAGTGGAGCTTTCCGAAGTGTTTGACCTGGGGCGTCAGGGGCGTGGGATGAACCAATAGGAATCCATAGTTCACACCCCAGACGATCAGGATCAACTACTTCGGAAGCCTCCTTGGAACGCCACTGAACGAACTCTGGTAATGTTCGGTAAAGCCGCAATGTCCCGAATGCTCAATGCCCCGGCACAATAATATCCCGAAAGTTCAATAGCTTGAAATTCGGTGATTGGTCAATTTTTGGAGACCTACTAGTTGTTGGCCAATCATCGAATTTCGGGCTATTGAACTCTCGGGATATTGGTAAACACCCGTTGGTCCGAAAGCCCATTAGTCCGAAGCACCGTTGGTCCGAATTATAAAATTCCGAATGAAAGTAATTCCGAAAATGTTCTGGTGAAATTTTATCTCATTCGCACATGACTAGTAACGTTTAGTTATATTTCGGATTATTCTCATTCGGAATTTTATAATTCGGACGAACGGCGCTTCGGACTAACGGGCTTTCGGACCAACGGGTGTTTACCGGGATATTGTCGTGTCGGGACACTGAGCATTCGAGATATTGCGACTCTACCTCAAAATTATGTACAGTGGGTGGATTTAGGGATCCTTTAATGAGGGATCGGACAATCAGTCGCCATCAGTGGGATACTTCCGGTTTTTTCTATAGTTTAGTTAAGTATGCATAATGTATGTTATTTTATTAAAATCATTTTTCTCAAATGTGTTTACATGCTTTGTTCGAAGAATGTTTCAGATTCACTTAATTGTAAGTATTATACATGAATAAGCTGACTTTAAATATGTATCTCGAATATTTTCATCAATATCAGTACCTATCCCACTAATGGCGGTCGACCAATCCGTAATCAGCAGTTGATTGTCCGATCCCTCATTAAAGGATCCCTAGGGTGGATTTAATCCGTTCCTTCCTCATTTCATCAATTTGAAAACACCCACAAATAAATTTCGATATTATTCATAATATTCAATTCAAAAAGTTTTTAACCATATCATCGATCAAGGTGGATCATTCCTCAAATGTTTAGGTGGTTGAAATGAAATTCTGAAGAAGAATGTGTGAATTGTGATATAGTCTTCCACCACAACTCATCAAAGGTAGCAGGGAACGGATTAAATCCACCGACTGTACAGTTTTAATCCGTTCCCTGCTACTTTTGATGAATTGTGGAAAACTATGCCACAATTCACAAATTATTGATAAAAATCAAATTCCAAATACCTGAACACTTGAGGAATGATTCATGCTGATCGATGAGACCGTTTGAAAGTTTTCAAATCAAATATTATGGTTACAATCGGAATTTAATTGTGGGTGTTCTTAAGGGGATACCAGCGATCCCCGCTGATGCAACCTGCCACACAAATGTACCGAGTGAATAAACATTTTCTCTGCAAGAATACTTTGAACAAAATTCATAAAAAAGCATAAAGCTGTAATTTCATGGGGCGTCGAGCATCGAGCGTCAACATTAGAAAGAAAGAGAGGTCACACAGTTCTTCTCTTTCCTTCTAATGTTGACGCTTGATGCTCGACGCCCCATGAAATTACATCTTAAAACTTTCAGGAATCAGTCTTCAATCCTTTATCTATCGCGTTACATCGCCCGAATTTTGAATTTCGAGGAAAAATTTTCTTCTCAGTCGTTACCATAAATTTTCTTTCCGAAATTCAAACTTCGGGCGATGTAACGCGATAGATAAAGGATTGAAGATTGATTCCTGAAAGTTTTATGCTTTTTTATGAATTTTGTTCAAAGTATTCTTGCAGAGAAAATGTTTACTCACTCGGTACATTTGTGTGGCAGGTTGCATCAGCGGGGATCGCTGGTATCCCCTTAAGTTGATGAAAGTTGCAGGGGACGGATTAAATCCACCGACTGTACGATGTGCAATCCCAGGAGTTCCAAACTCTGGTTTGAACGAAGAAAATTTCGGAACGTATCCCTAGCGGGATTGTGGAACGTGCTCAAAAATAAATATTTAGAACCATACTTTATAGAGTCATTTTTCTTTCCACGAATAGGGATATCGTGTACAGTGGTGTACATTGTTCCCAACCTAGCGTTGATAAGTTTACTGCCATCGGTTGTTTGAAAAGGAGCATTTGAACTTTCCGAAGGTGAACTTAAACGGTGACCGGTAAACATTTTTTTTGTATACAGTTTCGCCGTAGAAGTTTATTACTTCATACAAATGTATCATTCAATGCAAAGTGTTTGCGGGTAAAAACATTTCCATCAATATTCACTTCGAAAGTTCCTTTTTTTTTTGACTGACCCGGTACAAGAGCGTAAATAGTTTTCCAAGAAAACTGGACAAATTCAAGTACATTATCGAAAATATCCATAGGTAATTAAAGAATTCTAATGATTTTTCGTAATTTCATAAAAATTACTTTCATTCACACTAGAAATAACTCATCGATTTCATCTCGAAATTTGATAAGTATTGAAGATCAATCGAAAATCAATTATGAATTTGCAGGTGAAAAGAAACATGGATTTAGCGCTAATGAATTTATTGGATGTAAATGGCATAGTTTCGGTGCCAGGAGAAGTTGGAAAATACTTCTGTCATATATGTGACAAACAAATTTCCACCAAACATATCACCCTGCAGCATATTGCCAACGATTGCCATAAAAAGTCTTTAGCTTTGTTCGAACAAACTTTCACCGTCAAAGACCAAATAATTTACTGTAAACAATGCGAGTATCAAGGCAAATGGACAGATATCAAAATGCACGCCAACATCCATCTCATTGCTCCATGGTATAAACCAACAGAATTTTATAAAAAATGTTTCAATAATTTCATCAATGAACATGAAGATACTTTGTACTGTTATTTATGCGAATGCTTATTACCTGCCAATGTTTGGCAATCATTGAATCATATAAGCAACGATAATCATGTTGAATCTAAGAATTATATCATTAATTATTGGGAAGACGACGATACCGAATTACCGGAATGTTTAACGGAAAAATCATATTACTCTTTTATGAGTAACGGCATAATAAAAACGTCAGAAACTTATCTGTACTACTGCCAGTTTTGTGACTGCAACATATCAGGTGTGATCAACTTATGTTCCCATATCCATGGGCAAAATCATATTACCTGTAAAGAGTACTTTCAATTCGAAGATATTACTTTGATTTGTAATAATCTGATTAACAATCAAGATGGTACGTACACTTGCCGATTTTGTGATTATGAGATCACATCTGCAAGAGCTATTCCTAAACATTTAGAGCATTCGTCACACATTAATGCCAAGTATGAGTTCAAATCCCTTAACTGCTGTACATATTGGTAAAATTCAAATATTATATATTATTTTTCTAGTACTATTTGATCCATTATAGTAAAAGGATGTTTTGTTTTTGTTTATTTTCTCAAGTCAACCATGTGAAAAACATTGTATCAATGTATAAAATTTATGAAAAATCCAAATATTTTTATTTTGTAGACAGAGTTTAATATTTTATATTAATTGATACTTAATAACATTTAAATAAACAAATTTATAGCGAATTAGAAATTTTTTTTGTTTTTTATTATTTCTCATACATTTTTATTTGAAAGTATCATCCGACTATCATCGTTGAGTCTCCAATTCGAATACAATTCACTGTGATTCCCCTCGCAGGAGGTTCTCTATAATTGCTCTGAGAATTCAAACTACAAGTTATCAAAAGAATTTCTGTATGGTCTTGTGAATATTTGTCTGACTTCAATTCTAACAAAGTTCGTGCCTATACCGGAAGAGGTGAGTTTTTTTTATAAGTTTGTAAAAACATTCCCATTGCTCAAGCTGCAATCTTATTGAAAATTAATTTCAAAGTTGTAAGAATGTATGAACAATTCTCGATAAATTTATCTTGGAATAATCAGGCCGTGTGGATTGATTCCAACTGATTGTGAATAATTTGTAAAATTATTAACTCTTCTATGTTTTCTAAATATTAGATGATGCAAATGAATGATACATTACAGGTCTAACGAATGATGTCAAGAGCTACTGCGATCTTGTGGATTGCTGTAGGCACGTTGCAAGAGACGTCCAGAGAAATTCAAGGGAATTAAAAGAGGATGAAGATATTTTCAATGGGCATCTCTCGATCGAAGGATCCTAATGAGTGCTGCTAAGGTCTAGTAAGTCCTCCCCGCATATGGGAAAAATTTTGATTACAATTTATGAGAACCCAATGGGATTTTGCTGCATTATATTCGACTTAGTTTCTTCTGGCCAGGCAACGTGTGAAAAAAATTATGGTATCAACAAAAGATATCTTTTAGACACGAAATGTTCATTGGGGAGGCATAGCTGAAGGAATTGAGGGGCATTTTTGTGCTGAAATTGTTGAAGATTGTCAATGATCAATTTCAAATATATTCTTAACTGATATGAGTATCCGGATCTCAAGAGGATACCAAAGTTACCATCGGAGCACGTTTTCTTGCACTCAAATGCTCGAAACTGAATTCATAAAACGAATCTGAAATCTTCGGGGATGATTTTTTGAGACTGTATCTAGGTCTGTACAAAGCCCGAATTTTGAATTTCGAAAAAAATTTTTTTTAATGAATTCATTTTCGAGTATTTTAGTGCAAGAAAATGTGCTCCGATGGTAACTCCGGTATCCTCTTAAGGAGATACCAGCGTACCATCCGAGTATAGCATTTGTCTGCAAGATTTCCCCGAACTGAACTCACGAAACAGTCTGAAATTTTTAGGATATGATCCAGGATACTTTACAAATTCGGGCTATGTATCGTAATTTGTAAAGTACCAAAGATTGAACCTTAGAGCATATACTACTGGAGCGAGCATTGCCTATGAATAATAGGAATAAGTGCGGTTAAATTGAGAGAGAGAGAGAGATCCGACTTTTAGGCAGTTGTCTCTCTTTTTATCCAATGAGATTTAAACGAAGATAGCACTGCCTAAAAGTCGGAACTCTCATTCTATTTTTGATTCAAACTAACCACACTTCAATCGTATGATACGCTGGTATCTCCTTAACGGGACACAAGCGTCGGTAACTCACGTCATTGGTTAGAAAGGGGCAGAATCATATGATAGAAAGAGAGGTCCGTTACCGACGCTAGTGTCCCGTTAAGGGGATACGAGCGTTATCATCAGAGCACGTTGGTTAGAAAAGGTCACGCTTATACGATAAAAAGAGGGGTCCGTATTTACGCTGATATCCCTCTACGGGGGCATTTTAAACGTAAACATAAGTGGACATTTTCTGGGTGAGAATTCTCCGCACTGAATTCATAAAAAGGTTCGAAATCCTCAGGAAATAATCTCTAGTACTTTATCTATTGCGGTATATCGTCTTAATTTCGAATTTCGAATAAAAATTTTTCTCCTCAGTCGGCACGAAATATTTGTTTTTCGAAATTCAAAATTCGGACGATTTACCGCAATAGATGAAGTACTAAAAATTATTTCCTGAAAATTTCAGATCTTTTTGTGAGTTCAGTGCGGAGAATTCTTACCGAGAAAATGTTTACTCAGTCGGTACGCTGGTATCCACTTCAGAGGATCCGAGCGCATAGATGGCTCCATCTGGTGGAATTTTTTCACACAAAATGCTCGAAATCGAACGTATAAAAAAGTCTGAAATTTTGATGGATAAATCTCTGGAGGTTGATTCATCCCTGAAAATTTCAGACTTTTTTATGCGTTCAATTTCGAGTATTTTTTGCTGGAAACATGCATGTACCGTTGGGTCTGTATGAGTGAACGTCGCTGTTGCAGATCTGTGACCACTGTCCGATCCATGGGAGAGAAGCGCTATTTGGGTTGAACGGAACGGAATGACTACTGAGGCTGCTCTCCCATGGACCGGAATTTTTAGGGGATTTTCGGGAAATTCTAGTAATTGACTAGCCACGCACCAATTGAATTTTCGGGTTCCGTTCCGTTCCCTACAAATTCCGGTCCATGGGAGACGAGCCTGAGGCTGGGCTCCCATGCAACCGGATTGTTCGGAACGGAATGATCCTCATTGGTAGAATACTAGTCTTATTTGAATATAACTATAACAACACTAGGGATGCATCAATTATGAGCGTTCTGTTCCGGACAATCCGGCTGCTTGGAGCCCAGTCTGAAATCCCTGTTCCGTTCCGATTCATTTTCAGTGTCATGGGAGAGCACCCTAATAGGGTTATGTAGCCTATATTGCCTATAATAGGGTTGGTGGGTCCCTAGTATTGTTATAGTTACATTCAAATCAGACTAGTATTCTACCAATTAGGATCGTTTCGTTCCGGATCACTTGGTTGCATGAGGCTGCTCTCCCATGGACCGGAATTTCTAGGGAACGGAACGGAATCCACAGACCCAATTGGTTCATGGATAGTAACTTACTAGAATTCCCTGCAAATCCCCCAAAAATTCCGGTCCATGGGAGAGTAGCCTAAGGCTGGCCTCCCATGGACCGGAATTCGTTCCGGCGGAATGAAAATTGAACCAATGCACAATTTTTTATAGATTTCTGATAGAACGCTCTAAAAGAAATTGTGAAAGCGATTGGTTCAAAGTCATTCCGCCGGAACGAATTCCGGTCCATGGGAGGCCAGCCTGAGTGCCCAACTTTACTCCCTAAAATCTCCCAAGAATCCTCTAGAAATTCCTAGGAAGGGTATATCCTTCGGTATTGCTAGATACTTGTTAATTTCACTCATAAAACTTGGAATAATTTCGGAGGCACCGAAACGAACCCTCGAATTTTTTCAATGCTCCAATACACACGAAAATTCCTCGTGAAATCCCTCATTTTTATCACTTCGACATTGAACTCATTATTTTTCAAACAGTTCGTAACCAGGAACGTATACATCAGAATAATTCATCGAATCGAATTTTATTTTAGCAAGGGGATTCATCAAACAATCTCCCCATGCCATAATTTCAGCATTACTTCCGAAAGAAAGAATTCGATTCTCCGTATCGATCCTAATCGTGTAGAGGATAGAACATAAAATGAAAAAAAGGGCCCTCGGCAGAAACATAAAGCCACCGTTGAGAAATTCATGGTTACGTCACTTCCAGGCGTGGTGTGGAGAGCATATCTTGTGTGTGATGTGCAGTGATGTGCGTGCGTTGAAAATGGCCGTATACGTCTGGGTCTGTTGAGTTTACTGATTCTTCCCCGTACTCTTCGTTTTTTCTTCCTCCCCCTACGCGCGTATTCGTACGTGGAATAGTGTATGTTTCATCCAGTGCACTCTTCTCTTATACCATTTTGTATCCTCGAATGAAGAAAAGAGAATCAAAGGATTGTGCATTTTGTTGCTCGTTGCAATACACTATAATCTCTCTAATGGTCCGCGGTTTACGTTCGCAATCGGTGGTGTTGTACATTGTCAAGAAGGTGAGTGTGTAGTGTACATAAGTGTGTGCGTGTCATTTGTCCACGTATTTTCATATTCAGGTATCTCGTAAAATATGATTATGCATTGCTCAACAGAATTTATATCGACTCGCGGAGGGGAAGAGTTTTTTTTTCCATGCCTCTAGGACAATTCCTCGATATCATATTTGCGTGTTTTACGAGGTGCATTTTCATTATTATCCAGTACTAAATCAACGCAAAGCATTCAAGATGATTGATTCATCTCATTGGGTTGGTTCCCAAATTGTTTTATGTATGAAAAACATTCTACGATTAACATTTTCATCCGACTTCCTCTTCTCGACACGATACGGTATGATTCGATACGAAGAGGTTCTCCATCCAATTTCTCCCTACGTGCAATTGCAGATATTTTTCTAAAAGTATTAGATGTGATACGGATCATTGGGTGGAGAGATAATCTAATTAAGAATTTCTTACGCTGTATGTGTGAGTGTGTGCGTGTGTGTATGTGTGTGTGTGAGTGAGTGTGTGCATACATCGATACCTAGGAGTGTACGGATGTTGCAAGTACAGATATGTACGTGTGTCTTTACGTATTTCCAATTTCTGAGGAAAAGGGGAAAGCGCGTTTACGAAACACGACGATAGTGACTAGATATATGCGTGATGACCGATGGCGGCTTGTCAAAATTGTGTCAACTTCTTCGTAATCAAGTCCATCTTTCTCTCCCCCCCCCCCCCCTCCTCTTTCTCTCTCTCTGTAGCACCTGTCGAATCACATTGGATTAGCTCTATCATGGAAATTGATCATTCGATTGATTGTCGTGAACAAGAATTTTTTATCATTTGTTGAAAAGATATCACTTCAAAAATATTTTTTCTCTTACATCATGATTAGAATTTGAGGGTAAAAAATGAATTGATACGTCTATGAGATTTCCCATGTTGTAAAGATTCATTTAGAAAATATGAGTAATTTCTTTGTTTGCTTTCAATACTCTCGAGTTTTGACAAAAAAATGTCTACTGTTTTTGTATGAATGTTTTCAATGTTTTCATAGATAAAATCAGAGAATATAAATTATGTAAATATTCTCACTGTTATGTTTACACGAATACAATACTTTTTTCTTTGAGCGATGAAATCTAAAAAGACTACCGAAACACTTCCTGTGTATCTGAATTATATGTTCCTGGTTCTATTTTTTCAATGTAAAATATATGTATATAAGAAATCATAAATTCATTTTTACATAATGTAGGATCCAACTGGTTTTTTTTTCTCAAATAAAAAAGGCTTCGTAAAGGTGAAGTTTTTGTTCCCACTAGTTTCTCTTGGTAACGCAATGATTGGAAATAAGGAAAATTGAAGAGAAAGAGATCACCGTTTACGGGATTTGAAAAAACTAATAATAGATCATTCAGGTGTATGAAAAATTCATACGTATGAATAAGAACTCAGGTAACGATGATCACTGTGAATCATTAGTCATCATCCAAATAAAAAATGAAGTAATAGACTCGCTCGAGCAACAGAGATACATCGGAATTGTATCAATAATACTATAATTGAAGATGATTATAAAATATAGCACACATTATTTTCAATTGAAGCGAACGGTTCTTCATAGTTTAATTCTTCGGAGATATGATTTTTAGAAATTACCAGCTATCACGAATGTAAGGATTTTTAATTCTGAACAAAGATTTATGGCAGCTCCTTACATGAAATTTAATATCTAGGAGGGTGGGAGAATATTTTATTTTTAATGACAAGGGAATTTTCTCATCAACGAAGAACAGGATCTACCATTGAGTTTCAAGAAAACTTCTCTATCATTTTTCTACAATTCTTATTGTGCGTTGAGTATAAATTTTGAAGAAAAATTTGTGCGTTGGGAAAAAATTAATTTTCTCAATTTGTGAATAAATGAATCAAATAATTGGAATTGTCTTTCATTAAGAGCTGTAGCATAAACAATTGATTCAACCTGCAACAAGTTAATCAAACGACAGGAACTCAAAACCATGATTTGAGGTTTAGGAGAATTTTGTGACAATTCAGTGGGTTCGCACACTTTTGAATTTGATTCACTTTTGGTACAGCAATATTTCAATGAAATTCAATGGAAGTCAACAAATTTCACTGAAAGTTATTGAATTTTGCTAATCTTCAATGAAAACTGAATGTGTCAAAAGTGAACGAAATTTTTCCACCAGGAATGATACAAAAATGAGCAACGGAATGGGTGAAACCGATCAAAGTCATTTCGCTGGTTTCTCTTCCTTACTATTCCATGGACGTGAAAAGTAGTGAATCGCGGAACCAATACTTTTCAAATATGCTTAGGTTTATCTGGTTTCATCCAACAGTCAGTAAAAATTCTGAAAATCTGTCGGTTCCGTGCTCTGCTTTCCGTTATTTTTTCCGTTCACAGAACAGTAAGGAAGACAAAACAGCAAAATGACTTGGATTAGCGCCGCTTATTCCTCTCGTTTTGTTGCGTTGTTGATTTTTGAACCATGGGACGGCACCCTTAACGTGATGCCAGCGCTATAATTTTTACGGGAAAAACTAAAAAAAAATGCACGCAATAATTCAAAATATCCCTCTGTACAGCACTTCTTTAGCAGTTCAAGAAATACTGTACAGAGAGATATTTTGAATTAATGTACGTATTTTTATGTAGTTCGTTCCGAAAAAATTTTTAAAAGCCCAGCCGCTGGTATCTCCTCAAAACTGTGTTCATCCCAACGTGTTCTGAGCTGCCTCCACTCACTCAAAATATTTTTGATTCGCTCTTCTAGTTATAAAAATCAATTGATTGGTTTGGTACCGGTTGAGGCAACTTGAAACACCTTAGAAAGAACTTCCACACTGTAGAAAGAAAGTCTTCAATTCAGCTCATTTCTTGACTGAATCTATGATGCAAACAAATTAAGCCAAAAAAAAAAAATAATCGTCGACACAATGGAAAAAACATTGTCTGAAATTAAGATGCAAACAGATTGAGACTTTCTTTTTGAAAGATACGACCAGAATCAAAGATGTGAAGAATGAGAGGAGTAAAGGTGAGTGTATTGGAAATGAAGCTTGGAATGTTTTCCTGTCAAGTATTGGGGAACCAGATCGGTCTAGAAATCATGATTCAATGTCTATCAAAACATACCAGGACTTCGAGTGTCCACGACTTCGAAGTTCACTTCCTTCGGGGGTGGAGTTGTTATTTTTGTCGGAAGTGAGGCCTAAAATTCTTTCATAAAGTGTTAAGGAATCAGAATCGTTTCGGTAAATATAAGTCGATGTTCCCGAAGGTATCCCGAGAATTCGAGCTTCCAAGACTAGACCCTTCATCCCAACATAAGAGTTGGATTCCATAAGTTTTTATGTAAAAATCAACGGACACTTTTTTGTAAAGTGGGACATCCCTAGGAATTTCAAATCTCTCCCCCCCCCCTTCCCGCAATTCTCTTGAGAACGACTGAATAAATCAAAGAATGATGCGTTGATGAATCTTCTCTATGATTCACGGAAGATACATCAACTCATTATTTTTCGATTTATTCAGTCATTTTTGAGAGAAGTGGAGGGAAAAATTTGGGAAGACTTGAATTCCTTGGGACTTCGAAATGAACAGAGTACTCCGTAGATCCTAGAGTTACTAGATCTCTCTATCCAAAATACTTGAAGAGGACTAAATGAAATGGAATAAAACAACCAGCCAGACATTGTTCCATACAAATAGAAGGTCTGGTTCTTTTATCCCATTTGATTTAGTTTTCTTCGAGTATTTTGGGTAGAGAGATCTGGTATCTCTAGGGTTCAGGGGATGCCCTTAATGAACACGGAATTTATGACTTGGAGGACTGAATCAATCATTTCTAGATTCAATTTAAAAAATTGATTAATTTTGTTCTGTCTGCTTGTTTCGGTAAAATCTCTGAGGACAAGCGTTTATGCCATCATGGCAGTGTCAACTCTTTTACAAAGCAGAAGTTAATTTTTACATAAAAATGTGGAATTCAACCTTTGGAGACATTGATTCACGAACGTAGGCCTCATTTCTTACAAAAACAACTATTTTACCTCCACAAGAGGGTGAAGAGTGGACGTCCAATCATGATTTCAAAACCGACTCTGGTCTTCCAATACCTCACGGAAAATTTCCGATAGAAATAACGATTCCACCTCCATAAAAAGGTGAAGAGTAGTTTTTAGGATCTCTCCGAGAACATCGAATCCTGATATTTGGACTGCTTCTCGTCCCTTAATGGTTTTGCCTCTTTGCGGAAAATTCATGTTCTTGAAGTTTGAATCGTTGATAGAAACAAAACGAAACTCCAAACTCTTAAAATCTGATGGATGATCATTATTTATCTTCTCGGATTGACTTCTTGGAACAGAAAACATCGTTTCAAGTGTGCACCGCAAGATTTTGGGATACACATCATCAAATGAATTCAATTTCATCCAATTGATTATTCTAACAGATATTTTATATTCAATATTCAAAATGTTATTCGGTAACAGCAAGAACATCATGACAATCAAAGTGATATTTCATCAAAACTATTTGGAAAGTATTGAAGTATTCGGTTGAAAAACAATGAATAGATAATATATAGGTCATCGAACTTCAAGTTTTGGAATGTATGCTCGATGAGGTAAATCAATCATAATGAAATTAAGGATTCATATGGCTTCGGAAATAGATTTAATACTATAGGGATGAATGGAATTAAGGGACGCCACAATGAAACGCGTAGTATAAAAACTTCCACGTGTTACAAAGCGTAGATAAAAATGTTAAGATTGTGAATACTTAGAAATTCTTTTGCATATCTTTGTTTGGAAGAAACGATTGATAGGAAATCAATTCCTCGCTATTACAAAGAAATTATTGTAATATTATCAATATACGTTTTTTTTTAATTATGCATCAACTCAAAATTCTCATGAATAACTAATAATAAAGTTGAAAACTATAAATGAACTCTGAATATCATTATTTTAATCTATTTATAAATTTAAGAAAAAATTTAGCATAAAACTTTATTCTCTTCTTTGAATGCTTTTGAGCGCCCTCAATACATTTCATCGAATCATTCATAATTCTTCTTTTATCAATTTCTCTCTTGTCTTGAAAATACGAAGAGCATATATGTATAATTTTCGAAGTATAGATTGTACGATTCACAATGATTGTTATTAGATTGTTATTTGATAACATTACACTTTAGCGTTCTAAGTGTGTAAGGATTTAAAGTTGATTCGAAGAATAAATGCCACGCACAATAATATACGCGTAATTTATTCATAAGACATCATAAATTGTACACATTTCCAATAATTTCACAGTTTGAATGCAAAGTACTGAATTTTTCTCAATCAAATCATTATCTCAGGTTACTTAGTTTACCTAACTTATCTATATTCGTGATATATCATCATGATATATTCATCACGATAAATCAAACTCTTTTCGTACGTCGAGAAGAGGAAACACTTGTTTGTGTAGTTTCTAGTTTTGAATATGTACGCATATATTCACATTCATCATGAAAAAAAACCATTGTGTATTCATGTTATGTTTCTTTTTTTTTCAGATCCTCTTCGCCATTCATCGTGTTGGGATTTGAAAATGGATATTGTGTCCTCCATGTGTGTCAAGATCGATTGAAATCAGCTACTTTTCGATTAATGAGTGCTGATTATAAATACATCAAGATGCGGGAGAGGTCTGACACGATCCCCTGGTATCCAGCGGGGATCTAAGCCGCCACAAAATGCTCTCATTCAAAGTTGGAATATTTATATATACGACTATGATGACGTTTATTAAGAAGTGATAACAAATAATTTACAAATTTAAATACCCATGTTTTAAAGTGAAAGCGAATGAATCGGTATTTGAAATCGATTTTATATTTATTTCTGAAGGAACTTGGAATTACGGAAATCAGTAACAATATTGCAAGGATCACGAGCGTGCCTTTTCAATATAATGTAGAAGTTTATAAACTATCGTAGTAATATTTAGTATTAGAGCGGTTGGAGGGAGATTTTTGTTGTTATTGTTGTTGTTTTTGGAAGTTGAATACGATACGCAACCATGTCTTTCTTATCAAATCTGAAGAAAGCATTCCATTTTGGTGGCAGCGATGCCAAAAAGAAGAAATTATATAATAACATCAAAATGGATTGCAATCCAGAGGAGTTTTGGGAAATGGTGGGAGAGCTCGGAGACGGAGCTTTCGGTAAAGTTTATAAGGTAAATACATATATACATACATAAATGTAATGATAACATGTGATGAGTATTGATTGTTTTGTTTATTTCAGGCACAACACAGAACCACACATCAATTAGCTGCAGCAAAAATGTGTGCTCTCGAAGGAGAAGATGATCTTAGCGATTTTATGATTGAGATAGATATTTTATCGGAATGTAAACATCCAAATGTAGTTGAACTACACGAAGCGTATTTCATAGACGGCAAATTATGGGTATGTGAAGATGCAATTGGTTTTCTGAACATTCATACCTTACGCATCTTCTACGTGATTTTTATAATAATTTATATCTTGTGCAGATGCTAATAGAGTATTGCGATGGCGGCGCTGTTGATTCAATAATGGTTGAATTAGAAAAAGCATTGACTGAACCACAGATCGCATATGTGTGTCAACATATGACCAAAGGTCTGGCTTTTCTACATAAATCTAAAGTTATTCATAGAGATTTGAAGGCAGGAAATGTCTTGTTGACTATGGCCGGAGGAGTTAAAATAGGTAAATATTTTTCGTACGATCGCGTGGGTTGCAGTCATTCGTGTATCAATGTATCATGCAATGAATTTTTTCTAGCTGATTTTGGAGTCTCCGCCAAGAACAAACATACCCTTCAAAAACACGATACGTTCATCGGTACTCCGTATTGGATGGCACCAGAAGTTGTTTTGTGCGAAACGTTCAGGGATAATCCATATGATTTCAAAGTGAGTATTGAATTTTATCGGAAATTACGTAACATGTAACAGACTTTTGTAATGTTCATCTTCTTCGTTGTGCTTGAAATAGTATGCTTTGTAATCTCTGAAATAAATGGGTTTCTAAAAATAAATTTGAAGAGTTATAGCGATGGGAATGGATGAGTAATTAAGATGATACAATCCTAATGTTTCAATATTTAACAAACTGAAGATTAATTTGAGAAAGAAAGAGGTCTGAATTTTAACAATTCAGCGAGACTTTTTCTTCACTCAAATTAATTGCAAGTTTGCTAAATATTGAAACGTCCAGTTTTTTCACACACAACATTGGGTACGTCAATTTATGAAATCTTATTTCAAGCACATCTTATTTAGATATATTCATCATGTACTTGGAAATATTTGATACATTTTTGTATTCGTCGTACACAGGTTGATATATGGTCTCTTGGAATAACTCTTATAGAGTTTGCACAAATGGAACCCCCGAATCACGAAATGTCTCCGATGCGCGTGTTACTCAAGATACAAAAAAGTGATCCACCTAAATTGGATCAACCAGGGAAATGGAGTAAGGATTTCAACGATTTTATCGCAAAAGCATTAATCAAAGATCCAAGCCCACGGCCAACCGCAGATGAATTGCTCAAACATCCGTTCATTAATCGACAATTAGATTCTAAACCTATCAGGGATTTACTTTTAGAGTACAAAGCTGACGTGGTCGAAGAAGAATTGGTCGATGAAGAAGCTGAGGTAAGTTATTATGCGGTATTTCAATATCCCCCGACTATTCATCTCTTGAAACTGAGCAAGCAAATTATGAATATCCATAAATATATTTCCCTAGTTGATATAATTATTATTGAGAACAGATATTATTATCCTTTGCATGTTGAAAGAAGATTGAAAGAAAGTTTGAGTTATTGGTAGTTATTGGAACTCTACTGACTATCCGTAAGAATTTCCATACCCTTATAGAAATGAAGAAAAATAAAAGTGTGTAGGTGTATTTAAAACAATTAGTACCGAAAAAGAAAGAATTATACATGTTGAAGCAACACATTTTTGTGTTTGTTCAGTAAAACACTTCGGATTCATCCTTGCTCGGTTGTAATACGATAGTTGCATTTCGTTAGATCTTTATAGCATGATCGAAATATCGCGTTATATAAGACATAGAAGTGCACAAAGCTTGAAATGCAGGATTAATATGTACATACAATTGTTACACGCTTGCACTATGATAGAAGGCCAAAAAGGCGAAAAAACACAGAGAACAGTATCAGCGAATTGGTAAGCTGCTTCCGAGTGATTTGAGTGTATTTTTAAATTAATCGCAAATCAATAAAAAAGATATTCGAACATTTTTCATCATCGAACCTTGTGTAACTCGCAAGGGGAAGTTTTTATATTAAAAAAAGTATATGTATTTCCAAATTCACTGTTTATCTTCCCTTGTTGATTTACCATTATCATTATTAGTCACAAATTTTCAATCCATATAAATGAATTCGGCTTCTCATTTCTATCGCAATTCAAATTATTTTTGCTTTTAATATTGTTATTCTTCAGCGAAAGAAACAGGATTGAAGTATTTGTTTTTTTATTGTCTTAAAAAACATACGAGTGCAAAAGCGGGCTCATCAGGTATAATTTTGATTTCGAATGTATGGCATCAAATTGAATTGACAAAAATTTCTTATGTTTTGCGTAACGTATTACGAATTAAAAACAAGAAGAAAAAAACAGATAAGGTCAACTCTGCACGATCGTTTCCGTTTAATAACAAGTTTATTTACATACATAGTTTTTTCTTCCTGTTTATTATGCACGTTCGTGTAATACATAGCTTTAATATTATCGATGCATGGGAGCAGATTTTTTGACATACTTATATATAGATAGTTTGATCAATATTTTTTATAGTTTGTTTTGATTATTTAATGCAAAAATTATGGAAGGATTAGAATTCTTTCTCGAAAACAATAAATAGATTTTTCTATTCCGTTCAAATACTTTATCATGAAATTGTTGATAATATTTTTTGACTGTGCATGCGGTTCTTCCGAGATTCGTTAATTTCGGTGTCATAATTTGTCAAGTTGGTAACTTACGATTTTAAATTGAAAACAAAATCCGAAAGAAATATTTGAGAAAATTTGCGATGAAAATATCTGTACTACTGAATATTTTTCGGGCTTTTTGGCTTCATTCTATCGTTGAAAGTCTATATATTCTTTTGGCTAAATTATTTTTATTTAGTTTCAAATTACGTAAATGTGTACTTGCATTATGGATTCATAATCAAACATTCGTTGTTTTAGGAGCAGCGCACGTCTCAGCTTCCTCTGGAACTGGACCAACTTGGAAATGACTCTGCGCCTGGGCGCAGTGACGTTGATGTTAAAAGTATGAAACATTTTTTTTATATATTTATTATTGAATTTTTACGATTCACAAAAGGAAGAAGTACCATACTATATATATATATTTTAATTCTTCATCAGTTTCAGAAAGTAAAGAAAATATTAATCCAACTGCTGTGCCTATTAAAAAAGAAGAAAGAAATAAGAGAGAAATTATACGCGATGGTGAAAAAGAGGAGAGGAGTAAGAAATTACGTAAAGCAGATTCTAGAGAGAATATTGTACCTTCGTCCGCTGAAAAGAAACAGGTAGATATTTGGATACGAGTGATAAGAAAGGAGAATGTTGATAATTCGATTGTGTACAATGTTTCTTGTTTCGATAGGCACCAAAACCTCCAGGTGTTGGGGAAACTAACGAACGTAGATTATCTAGAGACAAAGGTCCTGCCCCACCACCACCGCCTATGCGTCAAGAGAGTAAGACTGATGAGAAAGAGAATTCTTCTTCAAAAATAATCGATAAATCTAGTAGTATGGAAGTGATAGAACAATCAACGCATGCCGATCCTCATGAACAACCCAAACCCAACGACAATCCTTTAGAAAATCAAGATCAAACTCAAAGACTCAATGGGGAAGAATATAAAAAATCAGATGACAAATTATCCGACAAAGTTCACATGGAACCGGACAGTTTGGAAACAACGATCATCAATGATCACGATGAAGAACAAAAACAAACTGAAATGGAAAAAAATTCACAAAAAGTCGAAAATAGATCCAAGCCTGATAACAAAAAGAAAAATGCTTCAACTAAAAATCAAATTCGAAATACCGAGAAGCGAAAATCGGCACCGGTGAAACCAGACATTTCGGAAGATTGGGTCAAACCTATGTACAGCAAACAATCCTCTTTAGAAGAAAAGAGCAGGTGAGTATTCAAAAATTATACTCAATTGGAAATTGTTGGAATATTTCATTATGTCTGTTTATTTATACAGAAGCGACAAGAAGATAGCTCAAGAAAAACAGTTGCAATATGAAAAACAAACCATCGTAGACGATAATTATAGAAGTTTAGAACAGAAACGAAAATCTGTGGAAGACAAATTGAATGCGGTATTCGAAAAACGAATATCAATGGATGCTGGAAAGCAACTGAGTGAACCTTCCATTGATATGTCACCGAGCGGAGTTTTCACCGAAAAGAATACCGTCAAGGCTAATTCTACAGAAAATATTAAAGCCAGTTATGGTACTCCAAAGACTGAAAATGTTGCCAAAAGTCGCAGCGAAGGTTCTTCCAGAAATGATTCCTTAGAAAATGTTTTTGATGACTTTCATGGTAACGAAGATAAGAAGAAATGGTCGAATAGAGAGAACAGGCAGAAACATCCTGTTGATCGGAGTTCACATTCACATACAGAGAACAAAGATTCAGCGGTCAACGTTTCCGTTATTACATCAACACCCATCAGGAGTAGAAGTGGTTCAAGAAGTGGGAGTAAAGATAATATTGTTGTTATTACTGGTAAGTGAATCATTGTAAAAGAAAAATCATTTCGTCATTATTGTCAACAATGTTAATTTCTTGTATTATATTCGATATGCTGCAATTATTTTAATTCTGAAAAATTCAAATGTACTGAGTGATCTCTTTATTTTAGGTAAATCACAAACCGATCAAGAAGGACGTTTGAATACGTCAACCGTTCGAATCACATCCGATTCACCTGATCCATCCAATAGTTTAGCGAGTAACATAAGTCAAGTAACAGTGGTAACAACGCATCCTCCGATACTGGTAGATGCAGCTTCAACGGCTCCCATATCCCGACAAACACCGTCTTCGGAAGTAGTGATCGTTGCAAACGAGACGAATAAGACTCAAGTAAATGAAAGTTCGACCGATGACGATGGATTCCCAAGCTTGGACAGTTTGGAGTACGTGGCGCACGAACAGCCTATCATATTAACCGATAATTCTAAACGTATAGGGAAAAAGTTGGACGAATCCGAAGTTGTTATCGTCAGTCCTATCGTTGATGAATTACAAGATACTAGTCACGTTTCAGTAGTTACTGTAGGTGACGATGGCGACCAGGTTAAAGATTCGTCTATAGTCAATAAACGTAATGTTGTACGAACTTACTCGTCGCACAGCGATTTGAGTTTAATCGAAAGAACAAGCTCCAAAAGCGACAGCGGAGACGAAATTAATAGGCCATCGAAAATCGGAACATGCGCTACTACGGATGTATCGGAAGTCGATAATAGAACTTCGTCAAAGATGAACGGAATGGTGAAAGGCGAGAGAACTTCCGCTCATCGAACCGACGACAGGGTTATCAAATCGATCAAACAAAAAGATTCCAACTCCAGAGGCATGGTCAAGGAAAAACGTATATCTCCCGATAGTTTCGAAGGTTCTAGATCTCAAAGTGATTCTGGTTCTACAAGATCGCATACACCGAATAAGAGTATAGATCGCTCGGATGCTGAGTCTATATCCACCACGATCAGTCAAGACAGTCGTGGATCGAATAAAGAAAATCATTTGAATCAAGTTCCGTCGACCGAACCTGACGACGAGGTTATTTTACGTCGTAAACCTGATTATCGCGAAGCTCCTCGTCCATCCAGAACGAAAGAAGATATACAAATGATGAATTTGAAGAAGAAAACTAGAAAACGAACACGTAAGTTCGAAATAGACGGTGTGGTAGTAACTACAACTACTTCCAAAGTCATATACGGTGACGATGAGAACGGAAAAGTCTACGACGATCAAATATTCAGAAAACAGGAATTACGTGAATTGAAAATGCTGCAGAAATCTGAACAAAAGCAATTTCAAGATCTATCGCAGAAGGCTCAGTTCAACAAAGATCAACAGGAGAAGAGGTTCGAACAGGAACGACAGTTGTTGGATAGAGGCGCTGAAGCGGATTTGGATGGTCTCACGAGACAACAAAGGCAACAGATAGAACGTGCCGAGGCTCAGCAAGAAGCCGATCTTAGGTTAGCTTCGAAAAAAATCCGCAGCGAACAGGAGAGAGAATTGAAACAATTCCGGGAAGGATTGAAGCAAGAGTTGAGGCTATTGAAACAAGAAGTCGATTTACTACCGAAAGAGAAAAGGAAGAACGCATTCAAAACGCGCAAAGAGAAACTCGAAGCGGAACACGAAGAAAGAGAAAAGCTATTCCTCGAGAAACTCAACGAGAGCCACGAGATGTCGTTGAGAAGACTCTCGGATAGTCACAGGGAAAAAATTGCTCTGATGGAACGTCAGTTTTTGCAACAGAAACAGCAACTTATGAGAGCCAGGGAAGCGGCCATTTGGGAATTGGAGGAACGTCAAATACATGAGAGACAGCAATTGTTGAAGAGACAACTCAAAGATATATTTTTCCTTCAACGACATCAAATGCTCATTAGACATGAAAAAGAATTGGAACAGATGAAGAGAATGAATCAAAGAAAAGAGGAAGAATTGATCAAAAGACAGACCATCGAACGTAGAAATTTACCGAAAAGAATTCGTAACGAGATGAAAGCTCGCGAAATGATGTTTCGGGAATCTATGAGGATTTCCATGTCCTCCGGCCTTGCTCCGGATCCCGACGCTGAGAGAGAAAAATTGAAAAAGTTTCAGGAGAATGAAAAGAAGAGGTACAGGGCGGAACAGCAACGTTTCGAATTGAAACATTCGAGACAGTTGGAAGAAGTTAGAGCTCAAAGTGACGCTACCATCAAGGAGCTTGAACAGTTACAGAATGAGAAGCGAAAGATGCTTATGGAGTATGAAACCTTGAAGTTGAAGGAGCAAGAAGAAGCTTATAGCAAAGAGCTTCGGGAATGGAAGGCTCAACTGAAACCGAGAAAACAGGTTAGATTGTTCATTTGTGAATTCTTAATGCATAACCTTGCATGGAGTGCCAAATTTTCATTTTTATTTGATTTCTCTTCGATAGTTGTAGGGTGAGTTTTTACTAAGGTTTTTGTTTGATTCTTTCATCTCGATGACAATAGATTGAGAATAATAAACAAATGTGTTACCATTAACTCACAGTTGAGTAACGATAACGAATGAAAGAATAATAAGATTTATGTCCGTACGTGAATGGCAATAATCAACTTTTGGTATACAATTAAATTCCAGCAGGAGAAACTTTAGTAAAAACCATTTCTTTTTCATTTCATATTTTTCTGAAATTTCTTATTCAGTTGTATACCCTTATTGCATATACTAAGTTCAACATATCCTGCTACGCCGCAGCAATGAAAGATGTTGTAAGGGTATAAATTATTAAGACGAAAATATTTGCACATTTATTAAGGATATCGAAGGATGGTAAAACAGGGCATTTCATTATAATAAAAAATCAATATATCATAATGAATGATCAGTTAATGACACCAAATTTTGATATCCTTGTTATAGAAGATAGAAGCTGAACTGGCGGCTGAAATGGAAGCATTGGAAGCTCGATACCGAGACTATTTGCCCTCGGGTCTTAGTGGTTTCTCTTCTTCCTCCTTTGACTATTCTAACACTTTGATTTCTGGGACCTGGACGAGGTCTCCAAATTTACCTCGATCCACTCCTAATTCTCCATCTGCTTTTACAATACCAAGGGTATCGCTTAGAATTGGTGGTTCCGATACATGTTCGGTTAATGATACGCTTCCTCGAAGTCGATCCAAGCCTGATCTTATTCCATCTTTTCCAAATCGCAAATACCTCTCATAATAGTGATGATGATAATTACACTAGAAATAATAATTATTATCTCAGATGTTGAATAGTATATATGTGCATCGCATTATTTTCAATATATCTTTTTATGTATTCAATTGAAAACATCGAACTTCGTTAACATTCCATTTGTTGCTTGTTTCTTTTTTCTTCCTCTTTATCTCTTTTCCCTCTTTTCTCGTTTGCTTCTACCGCAAATATTATTATTATTATTATTAATGTAAATTTACTTTGCTTTTCATCCAAAGATTTGAAATAATATGCTTTTTTTTTTTTTCTTAACATATCGCATTTTACTAACCGTTATACATTGATGTACACAATATTGTTGTTTTGTATGATCTCTTTGCTATTTCAATATGGAATAAATTGATTCATTATCAACATTCCTACAATGTTTATACACACACTTATGAAAATCTATACAATGTTTCGTTGTTTTCCTATCACAGGGTGAAATATGTTGATTCGTGAATTTTGCCTCAATTTTTGTGTAAGAAAGTAAGGTTGTTGTTTTTAAAACACCATACGCCAGATTAACAGGATAAATGTGTTGATGATCGTAGCTTATATGTTATTCTTTAATCGTTGAATCAACATTCTTAGAATTCATTTATAATAAAACGCTTCTCTTTATCGAGGGTTACCTTATTTATGTGTTTGTCTTTTTACGTCATTACGTTGTGATCCTCATATAAAATTCCTCTTTGAAATACCTGAATAGTAAAAGATATCTATAAAGAGATTCCACAATTGGATTTGAAAAATCAAAGGTTAGTTGAAAATATACATAATTTTTTGATCAATTGAATGATAAAGAATCAAACTCCCAATTCAGAACAATGATACCAGAGCAGAGGTGAATTTTATGTCAAGAGTTGTAATATCGTTTGTATATTTCAGAGACTCGAAGAACAATTTGCAATGCAATTAGAGGAACAAGAAGTGATTTACGGTCCTAGCGCAATACCATTGTGCCTACCAACCGATCTTCCTGACCTCACCCATCATACTGGCGGTTCGACGCGTAGTTCATTGTCTTCAGTGAGTGAAGGCTAATTCTATACATACACACACATTTACGAATAAATCATACATATAGCATAAAATAGTAATCAATCCTCCCATTAATCGAGGATCAATTCCACGTATTTTGTAAAAACAAATTTATGACACAGTTCATGAATATTCCCTTCTTTCTGTAATCAAGAAAAATTATCTTTAAGTGAAATTTCTTCTAAGATGTTTATTTCTTTTTTAAGATCCGCGTATATGAAATTTATTGATGAAGATCAATAGAACAACAAGAATGTATAACAGAGCATCAGTGTTTTTGCTATTGCCAATCATTAAAAGACCATCGTATTACGTAGAGGATAAGTTTAATAATGGATTGAGCGTAAGGGTGCGTAGAAGGAATAACAATTTAAGATTCTTTTGCGACATGTGTGTGTGCAAAGTAAATACTTAATATATTTTGTACTTCATACTAGTACGAATATTAAAAATTATATGACTTGTGTAAAAAGAATAGACTAGATGGATAGATCAAACTTTGATCTGTACAAATGGCATTATATATCATTATCATTAATATTATGTTACATGCACTCGAATTCACAGAAGAATTTCAGAGGAATGAATAACATTTTGAAATTGAATATATATTTTCTTGAAGTCCACGATTGAACTTCTAGAATAAGTGCCCTAGTTGATTTTTATTCCATTACTGTAGTATTATACAAGGAACTTTGAGCGTCTGATGAAAAACGAGAGCATTTTATCATAAATTTTCTACCAAAATGAAAATTCGAACAAAAGTATGTTGAAAACATGAACCGTACTTGTTTTTCATGAGTGTGAATTAGGATCTCCTGAATAATTCCTAGTCATTACAATATATCAGGGAAAATTCGTACATTTGAGTGATTGATGCTCTCAAAATTTGATTCAACATCTATCGAAATACTTGACACTGTTTTTTCATTCCTTAAAGTTCCTTCACAGATACAATTATCACATAAACTATAAGAAAGTAACTCTTTGTTCTTAAAAGTTTCATTAGAAAGACTGAATTATTGAAAAAAAAGAAAATCAAAGAATTTTATTCAAGGGCACGAGACTTATAAAATTCTTATCAATTGAATTCTTTTCTTTTTCTTTTTACGTATTTGTGCACATAAATATTATGTACATAGAATATAAAGAAACGAACGAATTAATCCGCCCGATGAAATTTCTGTGAACAAGTTTCGTATTGTACCAGCGTGTACAAGCTCTTTCCCTATCATGCTATCTTTGACGTATATGGGAGTGTTTCGATATTCGTGCGATGGAATATAAAATTTATATGTTATTTTATAGCACGAATTTTTTTCACATTGTATACAAAATATTTTTACTCAAATTATAAATCCAAAAGAGAAATTAGAGAAACGATTTCTCATTTTCATGTAATAATACATTCATGTAGGATCAAAAATGATTTTATAATCAGTCAAATAATATAAAATGTGTATGGTGAATAACTATTTTGTACTTTTCGAATAAAGTATGATCGTCAATTTTATGATAAAAAAAATAAGAAGTAAAATGAAATGTTATGTATAAATTCTATAGATAACTCACAAATTCAACAGAAGTTAACATTCATTGTAATTATGTAATTATTTTGAATTGAACGATCACACAAATCAAACTTAACGATTTTTAATATTAATATTAAAAGTATAAAAACACTACGTGCACGTATTCTCACTAATGAATATATATGTATATATATTTGATTCAGTACATAATTGCACTAGAAATCAAAGGACAACACCAAATACACATTTGTATGAACATTTGATGTGCGCGTACAGTGTATGACATTGCTACATACTATGCTTTCTTATAAAAGGAATATAGAAGAGAGAAAAAGAAACGAAGAGAATCTCTTGGATGCATATTTGTAAAGATGCGTGGCTTATACAATTGTAGGGATAATTATTAAAAAAGGAGGAAAAGTGAAAATTATCTGTATAAAATATTTTTTTAATTGTAAATGAACTTTTGTATGTTTTGTTTTCATTTTTTTTGTCTCCATGTTGTTCGTTTATTATTATTATTATTATTATTATTTTTAATATTATTGTTCTTGTTCTTTGTTCCCTTTTATGATGGGGGAAACTATTATTATTATTATTATTTCAAATATCCTTATTAGTATATTTAATGAAAATTGTAAATAATAAATTGGATAATATTGTCATAATATTGGATAATATTGTTTATACATATAAAAGCTATTGTGTACGTATTTCCACGTTATTAAATACGGGAATACATTTTGTTATGAAATAAAATATACGTTGAATTATTCCAAATTAAAGGTTTGAGACAATTATGTCTGTATTGTTCATAAAGGGGAGAGAGAATTTTCGTTATTCGTTGTGAGGATCTCATGAAATGATTTCATATTATATTATTTCTGGAGATTCAATGATGGGAAAAATAACTTGGTTGATGATCGAAATCACGTGAAAGTATTGTTATCATTTACATCATTTCAATTACTGTTGTTCGCTGACTGTTCGGGAAGGAAAAGAAAACCAATACGTCTATACATGAAAAAATGGGAGGAATTTCAGCAGGTGTAGAATATTATACGTGAATGTACTCACATGTGGACAAATTATGTAAAAATCAATAAATGTGAATATATACATTTTTACAGATATATACATATGTATACTACACCGGTGTGGCCAGTTTTTCGTTAACAACTGTAGCCTAAAGAGAGTGTTCGAGTATATAATGTGAAAAATCTTTATTTATAACGTCTGATCGAATCCGATAAAATATTATTGTCTGGCTTCCTAAGTGGAAGAATCTTCAATATTTTTATATATAAATTATATACAATTTAAATAATTTTTCCTACTCGGGTTTGAACGGTTTTTTCCCGTAAAAATCGGTCAAATACTGATCCATTCTTTACTCTGTTCTGTCTGAAGTTTCTAAGTTGGAAGATACAATCGAAACTTGATAAAAATTTTGTTGACTATGAAATATTATGACAACTTTCCCGTACATCACAGTCACCGACCCTCCATGTAGGAATTCGGTGAAGCATTGATGGAGGAATGAGAGCCCGGTCCTGCTCAAAGAATCTCATTGAACCGATTGATTCTCATCGATTCCGATGCAAAAAAACTAATTTAAACCCATTCAGAATCCATTTTTAATGGGTTTGAATCGGTTCAATGAGATTCTTTGAGCAGGGGGGGGGGTAAGGGAGAGTTTCCGTTGATGTAACGTAGAAGCGACGGAAAAATATCCGTCCACTGTATTTTTAATAAAATTCATATGGATGAATTTAAATATTTAAATCCAAATCTGTCTTCTTTGTGACAGTGAATGTTTTTCCGTGTATGATTCATATGTGGCTTATGTATATATCACAACACGTGATATCTACATAGTATTGACGGATTCATGTCTCGCATGATAACACAGTGTTATTATGAAGTACCAAGATAAATCCGTTACTCATATCCAGAAGTGATTCGGTGATAATAAACGGTCAATTGTGGAGAGATTTTCAATTTGTATATGAGAATCCAAATGATCTATGTGCAGATTATCAAGTAAATATTGATAACCCATTGATCATATTACCGCTGTGACGTTAGATAACATAATTGTCGTCTGTCGTGCGAAACTTTGATGGCGAAGAAGGAACAACGAAGTGTATGCGTAATTGGAGCAGGAGCTGCAGGATTGTGCGCAGCTCGACATTTGGCGGATGATTTAAATTTCTTTGTGACTGTATACGAGCAAACTGAAAACATCGGTGGCACTTGGGTTTATATCGATGAAGTTGGGGTGGATAAAAATCACTTGCCTATACATTCGAGCATGTATCAGAATTTGAGGTTGGTTTATGTATTTTCAAGTGTGAAGATGAAGTGGTATAAGTTAAATTCGCAAAAATTGCTGGAACGATGGGACTGATCTCTCACATAAAAATAACCAATATCTCAGAAGAAATAAAGTTTATCCCTGGTAAAAAAGCCGGATGGGAACCCGACTCAAACCTGGATGAAATCTTCAGAATTCTATTCGGGCGCGTATACGGTTTTTGCAGGGATTCTTTATCTGGTTCCATCCGAACCCTATCCGGATTTTAATAATGAATATTTTTCGAAATCCCTCACGAAATTTGGGTACCCCTACAACAGAAGTTGCTGTGCAACCGTTGCTCTTACGTTGTTTATCAAGTTTCCGTAAAGTTGCTGGGAATTTGCTACGCATGTGATTGAGAGTTTCATGGAGCCGAGCAACTTCGCAGCAACACGATAACAACTCAAGCTAAGATCCTAGGTTTACAGCATATTGTTGCGGATTTGGCACCGCAACGTCGCTGCAAATTGCTTCAAACTGCTGTTGTACATTTCCAACAATTTGCTGCATATTTGCTCAGCATTTTGCTGTTAGGGTAGAGTTCATTCGTCTCCTTGTTCGGGTTTTATTTGGGATTCCAGAAAATATCTTCTCCCAAAACCCGGATAGGGTTCTACCTACGGAAAACCCATATACGCACCCGGATACACCCGGATGGAATTTTATCCTGGTTTCAGTCGGATTATCATCCGGGTTTCATCCGGTTCCCTATCCGGTTTTTTTTCCCAGAGATAGGACTTTCAAAAAACGTTTATCAACGTTCATTGAAGGTTTTTTAAACATTGGAATCTCAGTTCTCTAGTTCAAGCAGTGTTTTGGATCCCACATTGTGAAAAAAAAAATTTGAAAATTAATTGAAATTTTACATATTTTGTACTGCAAAATTCCGATACTGCTGTTAATAACTTTATGGTTACCCAGTGAACACTTAAGGGGTCTTTTGAAAGAGCTTTGTGAATGTTATTATATCGATATCTGAAAGGTATCATTTTTCTGAGATCCCAGAAAAAAATCCTCTCGAAGAGTTCGTTTGGATAACATTCTGGCAATCTTTTATTTTCTTCAGAAATCGACGCATCTGATAACATTCTGATATCTTTATGTTGACCTTCTGAAAGGTCTATCTGACCTCTTACACATATTTAGAAAATCTTTAAGAGCTCCGAATGATAACATATTGTTCACTGGGTAATACCTTCCAGTGAAATACTGAATTCTTTCAATACAAATTTTTCGCGGTGCATTGATCAATGAAATTTAATGCAAACTTTGCAACAGTGAATAACCATTGGTGCTTGTTCAACTCTGTTGAAACTCTTGTGACCAGTTGAATTAAGAGCCATAAAGCATCAGAAAACGGATAAAATTTTGCTACGTAGTTTTTCAACAAACTAAATAATGGTCAGAAATTCTTAATATGTAGCAATGATAAATATAAATCCAAAGTTCAATCACATCCCTCCTCAAATTGAATGAAATATCCCTTTGATTGAGTTTCATTCGATTTATCAAAATTATCTTCGAATCAAGTAAGTAGAAGGATATAGTAAGTTCACCTCAAATACCAGTGTTCATGCGAGAATTTTTGTACAGCTCTTTAAAAACTTGAGAATTCAAAGTCAATCATTCTTGGAGAATGCTTTCACGAGATTGGCACTGTACAAAATGGTAGAGTCTACAGAATTAATTTGAAATTCCAAAATGAACATCAATTTCACACTGAGAACCTAATTTCTTAGATTGGAAGAAAACTTCTTTGCCTTCATTCTGGTAAATCTTGTTTTCAATGGGAAAAATAATTCATTTCAATGAAAAAATTTTTGATTGAATTGAAGTAATTTTCATTCAAATTTTAAAATTCTTTGTTTCAGTTTGATGAGCACTTTTTCCTTCCAACTGAATTTTTTTTGATCGAAAAAAATATTTATTGGAATGAGGACAAAGAAAATTCCTTCCAATCTAAAAAATTGGGCTCTCAGTGCATCTTATTTTATGGAAATCGTGAGTTCTCAGGGTATATGAAAAGAAAAATATTTTCTTAGAATGCCATGTGTACGATGTGAATATCGAATCCACTCCAACAATTATTAACCGCGCATGTCATTTCAAGTGTCGATGATAATAATGATGTGATAATCATAATTGCAGAACTAATCTACCTTGCGAAATAATGAATTTCCCGGATTATTTTACAATGCAAGGCAACCAGAATAGCACTATGACTCATCAAGAGATTTTATCTTATTTGACTGATTACACCGAACATTTCCAGCTCCGCAAGTACATACATGTAATTGATGAACTGATATAAATATTTGATAGTGTCTATAAATGAGATTCTACCTAGAAGAAAATTGATATTGCAGCGTCGATCGCTTCTTTTGGAAGACATCCCTGCTTAAAAAATCCGATTTCAACCTATGAACTGGTCAATCAGTATGAATCAGATTTTTGTCCAGGAATTTTCCTATTTGATCTTATTCGAATCTAATCGGTTTGGGTGGGAAATTGTCACTCAATGAGATATAATCAGGAAATTCGGACCATGTACATTGGAATTCACTGATTATATCCCATTGAGTAAAAATTTCCTATTTAAACCGATTAGATTTGAATGAGATCGAGTTGATTGACGAGTTAAGGGGTAACACTACACTGACCTCTCCAAAAATCACGCTTTTTCAGATTTTTTTTTCGAAAATTAGAAAGTTCCTATTCAAATTGAACTACATGAAGGTGTTCCGCTACTATTAAAGTACGAAATAATTTTTTGTGGAATTTTATTGTGAAAAATGGTGGCTTGATAGGTGGAATGTCTGGAGCACTGTGAAAATTCATGGTCGTGCAGAATTGACGGAGAACACAGAGCCAAAAATAATTATTTTCTGTAATCCAAAAGCTAGTGAAATACGTATCCGTTTTGAAAAATGTGCATTTTCCACGAAATGGCATCGGTTTGAGGAAGAAAGTAGAATTTTCACCCTAAATTTCGTGACTTGATGTTGAATAAAAAACGCAAATATCAATATTTCGAAAAACCCGTACGTATTTCACTAGATAATCATATCACGAATACAATAAAAAAAAACCCCGAGGTGATTGATTGAAAATTGGCGGAGCTAGAGTTCCCACCGACTTTCGACATACTGTTTTGAAATAAACGCGTTCAAAGTTTTTGTAACAGTTGAGTCGTGCGTGTTTAGTCGGACCTATGTTTGTAGTTTACGGTATATCATTTTCGGGTCCTCAAAGAGTACTTTAAGCCAAAAATAAATTTTTTGATTTTTTTAAAATTCCACTGTGGTCTTACTCTTTAATAAGTTTAAATCGGATTTTTCAAGCAGGGATGTAAGAGAATATTTTGTGTTATGGAATGTGAATCCAACAAGAAGAAATATATTCAATTTTATGAATAATATTTTGTTCGAAACCGAACGGAAAAAAATTTTTCATAAGATGTTCTAACGTGTTTCATAGAATACGGGACCATTAAGATTTTTCATAATACTTATAAGAGTTCTAATAAAATCTGTGATGGCTGCTGTGAAGGTTACTACCGCGATAGTTGATTTGATTGAAGTTCTAGTGAATATTAAGAGAAATTTCAGTAGTCTCGTATTTTACTACTCTTCCCGAAAACATTTGATTTCTCAAGATATGTTTTAGATATGTTTAAGATGTCTTATGCGACACTTTTAGATACCTAAAAGATAACTTTCCGTATCTTGAGATATCTTAAACATGTCTTGGACGTTTTAAGAGACGTAAGATACGTTTAAGATATCTCAAGATACGAAAAGTTATCTTTTAGATATCTAAAAGTGTCGCATAAGACATCTTAAACATATCTAAAACATATCTTGAGAAATCAAATGTTTATTGGGTTGTTTCAAAATCATCCTCTCAAACATTTAATCAATCGATTGGAATCGAAATTGATTAAATTTGACAGGTTCGTTTGATCAATGTTCATTCTGGTAAAAAGAAACGACAGAAGTCGGTTGGAAGAGCCAATACCGTATAGAAAGTCAATCCGTTCTTATTGGTTCCTACCTGTTTGTATGCGGTTGTTCAGCTTTTCAATTGCTTTATATCATTTTTTTTTAGAGGAGAGCTTTTCTATAAAAAACGAGAATTTTTTTCGGTTACAATAACTAAGGGTTGTCATAGATATGTAGAACTTGAGCGTTTAGCGGATGATCAGTCCTGACAACTGAATGCAGACAAACCAACCGTGTGATTGTTGAAAATGTGAAATTTCATTCTCAAAACAGGTAGGGGAGACCGGGTACGGTTGGAACACAGGACGGTTGGAACACAGGACGGTTGGAACACGAGAAATATTTTGCTAATTGTTTGCGTAATAAGTGAACCATGCAGCCTGTGATGAACGATGAGCCACTGAGATCCGTGTTCGGACTCAGGTTTCACTTTATTTTTCCTTAGATCCTTTTTCCCATCGCCAAGAATTGGCGAGATATTTGTTCTGTTCCAACCGTCCTGTGTTCCAATCGCACCCGGTCTACCCTACTTTTATAATGCTTATGTGGTTCATGTATGAATCCTCCAAATTCAATTCTACATGGGGGACACATGTTCTAAACCTATCCCGAGTAAGAGATTTTTCAAAATTAGGTATAATTTATAATTCAAAATATATACTAACTTATATAATATACTTACATAGTATATACATATAACTTATATATAAACTTTATTGAACCGTATATGAATTATTTATGATTTCGACAATTTTTTCATCCGTTGGGTTGTACAACAAATAAGCAATAAACAACAAACAATTGATACATTCATAGCTATACAAAATGCATCTCCCACGAATGTTGTATGACATCAATATTGCCCCTGCTCAAACTACTTTAGCAGGAAAGTGTTCGAAATGATATATAATTCATATACAATTCAACATAGTTTATACACAAGTTATATATAATCCATACAACGTATGAATTTTCATAAACGTATCAGTTTTTTTCATAGAAGGTGCATGTGAAATCGATAAGAATGGTTTACAAATTTTGTATAATTTCTTATTTTACGTAACATCATTTTAACCAGACTGTTCTTATCGGGTAGCCGAGAACAAATTTGTTCCACACAGGATGGGATAACTTTGTTTCGTTCTAGTAGGAAACTAACGCGGGAGCATAGAAAACAATAACCCAATCTCTAACGGGCGCGCACTTACTGGGAATTTTTAATCAGTAAACAATTTTCTTCTTGATCTCGTTTTATGGAACATTTAAGTTTTGTTCTCATTTTTTATTTATAAATGTAAATTCTGCACAGTTTCATACAAGGGTGGAACACGTCATGCTGTGCAAAACTGAAGAGCGAGAAACATGGAATGTGCGGGTACAAAATCTTCAAGATAAAAATATAACGGAGAACGATTTTGATGCTGTCATGATTTGCAATGGGTAAGTACATGTGTTCCCACCAGAGATGAGTGATGAGAAAATAATCGATTTTTTTTGTATACACAGAAAAAAAAACTATCTTGTATCAAGAAAATATTGTTTTCGTTATATATGAAACACGGATTGTCTCAGTTCAATGTAATTTGCTTTGAATCAAGAATTTAGTTTTTTCCTGTGTTTGGTTCAAAGCAAATTGCATTGAACTGAGACAATCCGTGTTTCATATATAACGAAAACAATATTGTCTTGATACAAGATAGTTTTTTTTTCTGTGTAGTTTATATCGAATTTTAATCGAGTTCATATTGAAAAAATTAATAGAAGCCCAACACTGTTTATATGATTTCGATTGAAATTCGATAAAAATTGTATATGAGAGAGTCGATTCTTTTCAGATCGCCCATCTCTAGTTCTCACGTACCAAATTAGGATTCGTGACATTTCGGCAACTTTCACAGACAGTTTCAATAGGGCGGAACAAAGGAATTTAAATTTGATTCAACGGAATCGACCAATCATACGTTTTCATTCTATACATCGCCAATGAAATTGATGAATTCCGCTGAATCTCCCTGACTGGTAGCAACCCTGAATACAGGTTTCCGTATGAAGAAAAAAATTCGCTATCACAGCGAAATCTAATTTAACTGCTGGGTACTTTTTGTTGTGACAGTGATCTACCCAGCAAACACGGATGCAGGCTCTTCAAAGGACCTGTGACGGCTCTTCGCCGGCATGGCAGGACCATCAGCAGCCCATTGAAACGCCAGTAATCATTGTTTGTAGGGTATTTGCTATGTCACAGCATTCTTGTTACCTACGATAGTGATTTCTTCTCAAGTTGTAGTAGCAAACAATGTCGATTCTAGCAGGATTTGTTTGCTATTCTGTAACAATACTGAAAATTTTGCTGTTAAGCATGTTGCTCTCTCAGCAATCCAGTTAGCTGTGGCAGCGAATTCTTAGCTTATGTGATACCTTGATTTCAGGCGTCAGTAAATTTTTGTCCTCCGCGCTCAAATTGACGATGATATACATGCGTTATACAATTATTGACAACCGAAAAATTATTCTATAATGGTCTAGAAAATTTGGAGATTTAAAAAAAATTATTTCCCCTCACCTTATTCCACTGGAGAGCGTTGGGGGTGGGGGGGGGGGGGTAAGGGTCGATTGCTCTCTCAGTTGTTTTTTGTTCCACATCGATTCAGGAAGAGATTACATCTTGGTGATGCCGATTCTTGAAAAAAAATAATGAATTTTGTGAATCCTTCGCCAACTTCCCACGTTCTTTTTACATTACCACCCTTAGGCTTTGGAATCCCCTACCTGCTGAAATCAAGTCAACTTCTAGCAAGATTCCCTTTTGAAAGTCAAATTGTTTAATTATTATTTTGAGTTGCAAGCAGCACGAACCCACGTACGGAATTTAATTGCTTTGTGTTGCATACTGTTAGAAATTTCTCCATGAAACTTCTTCATATAAATTGAAAGCTATTCCACGTATTTAATTGAGAGCTCTTGAAATTTCTCTTATATAGAGATGTAAATTCAGGTGCTAGCCTTACTACTATATCTAATCTTCATCCTATTACCCAGAGAGAAAATTCATTCATAGGTGTGTTTGAATATTGAGTAGAGCCCTTAGAATTTCCTAACAGAACCGTATGGTTGATTTAAATTTCTCAATATTTTTTTTCCGAGTCTCACATATTTCGCTCTTAGAGACTTCTGGGCTTGGAGCATGAGGAATGGATATACATCAAATTAAGTCAAATATTTTAGTTTTTCTTTTCATTTTCAACGCTTTAGCTGTTATTTTCATGGGTTTTCCTGTGAATAAATGAATCTGAATTCCACATGTTTTTAGTCATTACTTCGACCCATTACTTCCAAAGATTCCCGGAATAGAAAGTTTCCCTGGAAGGATTTTACATAGTCATTCGTACAGGAAACCACAAGATTTCACCGGAAAAACTGTCTTATTATTGGGAGCTGCATCATCCGGCATTGATATCGCTATTGATGTAGCGTCATACGCTACTCACGTTTACCTCAGTCACAGTCATGAAAGGTGAATAAATTTTTTTCGAGAACCAATAATTCGAGCATGATATTACTCTGTTTCTCATGCTTGCAGATTATCCGGCTTAAGTTTATCCAATTTGACACAAGTTCAAGGCGTGGATAGATACGAGAAGGACAAATTTATTCTAAAAGATGGTACATTTGTGATGACAGATGTATTCATGTATTGTACAGGTTATCGTTACAGTTTCCCTTTTTTGAACGAAAATTGTGGCATAAGAGTTGATGAAAATCACATCACACCATTGTATAAACATTTAATCAACATCGAGCATCCTACAATGTGTATTGTGGGAGTACCTAGTCTGGTTGTGCCTTTTCCGCTCTTCCACATGCAGGTGATTCTTTAATTTTATACTATTATCTTATCTATTATATTTTGTAGAATTGTTATGGAGAATTGAAATTTTGTCAAGCTTATATTGAATTTTATGAATTATTGATAAAAATCATATACATATTGTATACAAAACATCGTGAAAGATCGTGCAACACTAATTTCTTATGGAATTTCAATAGAAATTCAATTCAGTTTTAATAGAACCTAATCTTGAGAGGAATTCCATCACAATTCTACAAAATTTTTCCTTCTGGAATCTTATTCCGATGGATGGAAGGTTCACTTTCATGCACAAAGAAAAATTTGGCTGGGGAATATGGTAATTTTGAAGGAAATCTAAGAATGTTTCGTATTTTTTTCAGTAAATATAAAACGTTTCGAATTTTTGTTGAATTCTAATAATAAGAAATGAAGAATCAATGAAACACAACGAAAGTTGGAAAAAAATATGAACTCTTCGGAAGTCGAGGATGGAATTTTACGACTTATTTCATAAAAATCACCAATTTCTCCTAATAATTCAGTATTACTAAAAAAACTGAGAAGTATCCTTAGATTCTTATGAAAATTACTTGAATTTCGAGTGACATTTTTCTCTGTTTGGAGTAGAGATTTCAATTTTAATTTTTTCTCACTCTCCAAGAATGGATTTTCACTCCAACAAATTCAAAGAGCGAGTTGATGTATTTTCACATCGATTTTTTCTTTCCTGTTTCACATGAGAATCATTGATGAATTTTGAGAAGAACACTCCTAAAATCTTCGAAAATTCAAAAATTCCTTGAAGTGTTTTAAAAAGAATTGGATTCATGATACATTTGCGAGACTCAAAGGAGTCTCAAAATAGTTTAGGTGACGTTCATATTTCAGAATCCATCAGTGATTCTTATGTGTTATCGCAAAATTACCCCGAAGAGAACATGAAGCTTCAGCGAACGTTCAGATTAGATCTGAATAGATCGGATCAAAGGTTCACGGAAGTTAATTTTTAGGTTCACAAAGGTTTGACAAATGTTCTACAAACGTTGAAATGTCCGCCTTGTAATGCATTCAGGAAACATAGATGGAACGTTCATTGGAGGTTTGATAAAGGTCCACAAAAATATCTATACTTATATTAATTTCCATTAATTTACATGAATAATTATTCAATTAATGCACATCAATTCATATAAATTGATATAAGTATAGATATTTTTGTGGACCTTTATCAAACCTTCAATGAATCTTCAATTAACGTTCCATCTATGTTTTCTGGACGCATGACAAGGCGGACATTTCAACGTTTGTAGAACATTTGTCAAACCTTTGTGAACTTTAAATTTAGCTTCCGTGAACCTTCGGTCCAATCTATTCAGATCTAATCTGAATGTTCGCTGAAGCTTCATGTTCTCTTCGGGTACAGTCCTCAATTTCATATATCTCCACGTAATGGGTTTTTTTGTTTGACGGTTGATGTTTCAGGTACAATATTTCAAGGCTGTATTGAAGGGCCGAGTAACTTTACCGTTGGAACCAATAATGTTGGAAGATTCGAAACTTAAGTCAACTGTGAAAAGGCATGCGCATAGATTAATGGATCGACAATGGGAGTATAACGATTCATTGGCGAGAGATGGAGGGTTTAATCCTTTACCTTTTTTGTACAAAGCTGGCTTCACAGCTTGGGCGATCAAGAGAAAAGAGGATCTCGTTCGCTACAAAGAAGCAAAATTGCTTGTTTCTCATGATGGAAAAACTGTTGAAATTTCGTCAAGTTCTAACTGAATTCCGTGTACGTGGAGATTATTTTTATACTTTTGTATACGTCGCTTGCATCGTTTATCGAAATGCAATCTGAATACAATGTTGTATTGTCATAGAATGACTGTTTTCAGATAAAATATGTTTGGTTTTATAAGAGTAACAGTAATCATTCGCCATAATAAATCAATATATACATAATTCTTCTCGCTTCTATGATTTAAAACAAAGTTACTGTCGAGGAAACTGCTTCTTCAGGAAGATTCCTGAACCTATTCAGAAATTCGCCACCTTGGTTCTCAAACAGGATGTTACTCGCCTCTATGGTCTTGTACTCACGAGACTATAATTTCCTCTAAACAACATTCTACAACTCACAATATATCGCTGTAACGCTCCTAGCGTAGCAACGCACATTAGATAAAATTTCTATCCCAAGAGAACACAAGACTCTGAAAACGTAAATCGAGTGTGCGAACATTTCAGCGTTCTTTAAACTTTTATTGAATGTATAGCAACTTGAAATCAATCCAAAATTGATCTATGCAGCTTGTTTTCTTGTGAAGTATTACAAAAGTATGAAGTTCAAGATGAAGGCTTTTAAAAAATTATTTTCAGGCTCAACGCAGTTTTTCGCATGTATTGAAAATAAAATCTTGTAATCTAATAATCATTATTCCCATATATTATTCATGGACGTTTGAATAATCTATTCCGAGCGTCAAACGGTAATTTTGTTCAGGAAACATCTCAGAGGAATTTGAAATTCTTTTTTTCGAATTCACATGTATTTGAATACATTGAATCAAAGCTTTGAAAGTATATTTCAAATGCTGCACCGGAATGCATTTTAAAGGCTCTTTTGGTGATATGAAAGAGTTCAGATGAATTTATTTGAATATCTTCAAAAATTTGTCCACATTGTCTCGAATACAGGAATATAAGAGTATATAATCGGATAAAAATTCCAGTAATTTTTTACTAGTTTCACTCGTGCTGCTTGATGGATTTCCAGTGGCGTTGTTGATCCATTCTCGTAGTAGAATGACGTCCGTGTATACTCCTGGAGAACTAGCCCGGGCACATCCATCTCCCCAAGACGTTATACCGATAAGAATATGATCTAAGTTAACTAATGGACCGCCAGAATCGCCCTAACGTTTGCAAGGAAAAGAAATAGAGTTCTATTAATCATCTTTGCAGAAGTTTTGTAATCGATCTTGTAACTTTTCGTAATTCTTGACAAATATCCCAGTTCCCAGAGAAATTTTACTAAAATTTAGGTCAAGTTTTTATTTCTTCAAATTTGAATGAAGTCGGTAGGACACGTCGTTGGAGTTACAATCGTTCTTCGTTGAAACGAGGTTGTCGTCTGAATCTGTTTCGATAAACGATTCTAACTTCAGCGATAGCCGGTCAGCTGCGTTTGGATAGTATCGCGAGCTTGGTAAGATCGCTTCGTACTGATTAGCTCGAAGAACCGACTCTCAATAAGCATAATTTTCGTTTCAATGATCTTTCAGCGCTTCACAAAATTGATGTCCATTATGAAAAAAATTGAATTTCTGACGGAACAAGAACTGTATTCTTCATTCCTGTATTTTTGAATATCATTATTCTTGAAGGAATGTCTTCTCGAAGCACTGTATTCTTGAAACATTGTATTCTTGAATATCTGTATTCTGAATGAAATGTGCTCTCAAAGGACTGTATCGTTGAATATTTCTATCCTTAAATATCTTTATTCTCGAATTCTCAGAGAACTGTATCTTCAACACCTATATTCAGGCGAATTACTATTGAGCAGGTGTTATTGATACATTGAAAATCGATAGTGAAGATCGCTTATTGTAATAATAATTACATAGTTCATTGGCAACAATCATCAACTTCTCGATAATCATCCATCTGGATGTAGGTATCAAGAATATAGTTCTTTAGAAAGACAATTCTCGGAGAATACAGTCCTTTGAGTAGGAATCCCATTGAGAATACAGATATCTAAGGTTGCAGGAATGAAGAATACAGTTCTTGTTCTGTCGAATTTTGGTAAGAAGTTTTATGTTACTTTGAATTTCATTCTCATTGGGAATTGAGGGAAAAATTTCGTACCTTACACGCGTCTTTTTCTTCACATTGATATCCGTAACAAACTTGTCTTGGCGTCACTTCAAAACGATGCTGGTAATCCCTGACGCACTGATTGTGATCCACTTTAGGTAGGATGACGTATTCTAGCTCTGTTGATATAGACGGCTTGAATTTCTTGAAAAAACAATGCGTTTTTCACAGTTGTAAGGTTCAATCGTACTGTGATCAGGAAAACGGGTTGCCTAGGCGAGGCCAGGGTGATGCTAAGGATGCACATGCACCCCTAGACTATACTTATACGTACAGTATATATATGCAATCTATATATAGCGTATATATAAATACCCCCATTGCTGAGCGGCCGGTGACTGACCACGCCTATGACGAGTTGTGACGATTTTTAGATTCTGGCCTTGTTCAATTAGGAATGAGCCATTTTCGGAAAATTGTTTTCAGGGAATGATAACTCGTGCTAAAAATCTTGAGTGAGATGAGACTCTGTTGGGACCAGTTTTTAATTGATTATCTAACAGAACGCTTTACAAATTAATCAATTCTAGGTTGATTTGAGATTTATTTGCATTCGATGAACGGTCAATCAAATTCCGAATCAAGAATTTGTCAAACTTTTTTCCCTATGGAATAGATGTAAAATACGTGAAGTTTGTGTGATTTTATAAATTTTTGTATGAGCAATATTGTTTAGGGATTCATTGTGGAGGATTCTTCGTTCGAATGGAGGAGCGACGAAGGAAAGTCGGTTGATCGGTCGTTGTGCTCTACGGCTTATGACAATCACACTTTCGTTTACACATCAAAAAGTTTGGTTATGCCAGCCACTCAGCCACATGGGTTTTCCGCGTGGGGCAAGCTTCATGAAATTAATCAAAACAAGTCTCTGCAATTATTGTACCCATAAGCTTGGTTGATCCACGCATACACGCACGGAGGGATTAAAATTCAATTGAATTTTTATATTATTCACAAAAATGACTGGTTTCAGCTCTTTGTCTTTGTTATTTTGTCGAAGCTGTTAATCGCCGGCTCTGCGAGGAAAAATCCCTGTCACACCTAGTCTTTGGAAGCTCCATAATCGGGCTTGCTTGCTTGCTTGCCGTTTCTTGCATTATGGGATTACTGAATCAATGATCTGTCCTACCGGGAAGAAAAATACCTAACTCCAGATTCCTCCCAATAAACACATGCACGTTATTTCAAAGTTGAAAAAACGTTGCACTATCGAACGGACGTTATTCGTCGAATTCATAACGTTCATTTTTGGTTAACGTCTGACGAGGGAATAGACGTCCAGAAATGACGTTTCGATAACGTATTACTAAAACTAATAGTGAAAAATGACCATTAAAAAACGTCTTCAAAAAACGTTTTTGAAATGTACTTCAATCACGCGTTGAGGACGTATTGTTTATGACATTTTCAATGCTCGAACATCAATCGAAGATATCGTGTTGAGAATGTCGAACAAAACACAGCAACGTTGGACAAAAATCTAAACGAGAAGTGAAATAATAAATAGCGTGACTTCATTTATGAATATTTTTCTTCTTAAATTTTTGTGTTATCAAAAATCCCTTCTTTTCGCATTAATAGAAAATTTTTCAAATAATATGTCTGGTTTGATTCTCATTTTGGAACCATCATTATAACACGTCATTATTTGACGTCTTATAAACGACTTTTGGACCCTTGTTGTGACGTTATTTTATAGTTGAAAAACACGTGATCTGCCGCGACATTTTTACGTCGAATCAACGAAAGAATATTACTAAATGTCAACGTGTGGTTATTGGGCGTTTTTCACGTTTTTTAGACGTATGTGTGTTTATTGGGAATGATTTTTGTAAAGTGAATTCACAATTTTTCAATTATTTTTCAAGACTGGGATAAAAATTCGAACCTTGTACAACAAAAATCTTCATTGCCTGTGCGTAAAACTCGAAAGATTTGTGTTATAAAAATCGATAATTTTGAAATTTCATCTCAAAATCGAATGGTCTCTCTAAACAATTATTTTATTCAAGATACTACATGATACTGAAATATGCAGAAAGAAATTTGCTGAACAAGAAAATGAGTAGTGTTACATGGATTTTTAACGGATCACGATCGCTAGAAAGTTCTTCAGAAGACGTTACAATGGGAATTTACTTCAAAGCACGTAAATGAGAATAAAGTGCAATTCATCTCACCAAGAATTCACCCCAACCAGAAATTAATCCCCAAGTGGTATCAGTATGCTCGTAATCTATTGGTAAGCTCACTGATTGCGTGACACTGGACATTCTGAACGGTGGATCCACCTTGAACACAGCAATATCATAATCACTATTATTTTCATTAAACAACGGATGGATAGTTAAGTGAGTTATTGCATGCAAGATGCCTCCTGTATCCCTTGAACTGCTGCCGCTGCGAATGGTGATCTCCTCAAAAGGGTTTATAATCCATCTGAAACAAATTAAAATACGATGTACATTTATTTTTACGTTATGAGTTTCCTGCTAAAATACTCCTAGCTGCGGCAACTAAAATGTAGTTGTCCCATCTAAATTTTAGTTGGCGTAAATAATAGTAAATAAAAAATTTAGCTCAGACAAAGAAAATTTATTTGGTTCAATTAAATTTTCATTCAAAGTGGCTGAATAAAACTTTCTACACGGAGAAAAATAATACATTAAAATAGTATAATTCTGTCAAATCTCAGTTGTAATATTCTATTCCACATATGAGGAGTACTCCTCAACAGATGAGGCACAATATTACTAATTCACTAAGAAACGTTGTAATGTTAATTGTATTATGTTTCTCCGTGTAGCTGTCTAATATTCGATTGAACCCTTTTTCTTAGTGTGATCCAACCTCATTTGATCCTAATTGAGGAGAAACAGGATGGGATAACAATTTTTTTGAATCTGTTTCATGAAATGCTTGATTCCAATGATCTCTATTTCATCTCAGTTCATTGTTGCAATTCAACACTTGCTTGGAATTAATGAATTCATAACCCATTCCATTTCACAATCCTCCGGATAATTATTCTCACCTTTCATTTGGAAATATCTATCTAGCACAGAATATTCTATAGATGCATATGTGTAAATGTAATATGCAAATATTCGTTAGACTTGGTCTAATAAATTGAATACGTTTGCTTGAAGCTTTCATGTCACCGATTCGACGGTTATTCCTTGGTGAAATTCCCGCCAATCGATACTTCATTTCCACCAGAATCGAAAATTTTTTGCCAAACCTTGATCTCATCACGAAAAGTCACAACACTTACGCAGAAGCACAATGAGCTGCGGTCACACCCCAATATTCGTTGACAATTGCCGCTCCGCAAGCATGGTTGCCTCTTAGTATAAAAGACAACTAGACGTGATAATTTTGAATATGAATTAAATATCATTCTTTTGAACTACCAACATTTTACTCACCATGTATGGCACTGATTCAATGCTGACAATTTGCCCTCCTATAATTCGATCCTCTTCTCTCATCGCAAAGATCTGGGCTAGAAGAAGTGCTGATAAGGAGAATTAATTTTTCATTATGTGATACCAAATCATAACATCGATAAAAATCAAGCTTCTATCAATTAGTGAAATGAATTTCTACGAATCAAATATCAGTATCAGATAAAGTTCATTCGAATTTAATTCTGAATGTTGGTCTGGAATTTCGAACTGATCCACTCGACTAGTCAAAAACTAGATACCTGTAAGCAAATCCCTTCCCAGAAACTGAAGAGACATTTGCAAGTGTCCGGCCTGGTGAAAAAATTTCCTCTGAAAATCTTTGAAAAACTCTTCTTTATCGGGCACATTTGTCTACTGAAAAATTTTCTAAATATTCATAAATATCTCTGGAACTCTGAATTTTTCTGAAAATCACTATTAATTTCATTTTCCCACCAGGGCAGTTTTTGGCTAAACAAGTGTCACAAAATAATGAATCTCTAGAGCATTCCTGCTTCGTTAATGGTCCTGTTAATGGTCTTTCGAAACTTCGGCAGTCTTGTTGCAATCTCATCAAATTCTATTCAAATGTCTCCACTTTGAGAAAAAAAAGATTATTTGAATCATGAAATTCACACCACAAAATTTCATTGAATCCAATAAAAGGAATCCACAGAAACTATGACAACAGAGTGATTCGATGTTTCAATCAAAATCTGATTCAAAGTGTTGCAGAAGCGCGAAAGGAACGGAGCTGCTTTCCAGAATATTTTTTTATCTTCACTCACACATCACTTGGAGTACGGTTAAGAAAATATACGAAGTAGAGTTAAAAATTTTCCCGAACATTTCATTCCCCGTTGAAGCCTTACAACCGACTATTACGTAATATTTTAAACGCTGTATTTATCACCGAACGTTTGTCTACGATATTGCAGTAAATACATGCATTCTGCATAATCACATATTGGAAGTTGTTGAACGAGGTTCGTGTATGAAATTATTATTTCCAAGTAATAACATTGTTTCATCTAATCTCGAAGAATTCTTAAGCAAATTTTTTTTTATCTTTGTTTTAATTTATGAATCAAAACTTTGTTTTTTTCTTATGTAAATTATGCACATTTTACTTGAAAAGTTATATATTCGTGGAATTAATCGACGAACTTTCCCACCAAAAAGTTTTCATATGAAATTCAATATACTGTAATCATTATAATTCAGACGACCCTCGATACAACTTTCTCGTGATAATTAGAACGTACTTTGAGAAATTGATTTACCTAGAGCCAATTTGTTGTCGTGAAGATCGAACATTGACCATTATTCGATCACAATGTCTAGAACCTGGCTGATATCAGTCGAATATTGTTGTGGAATAATCTGCTGTGAGCTGGCTTTCTCCAACAGCCAGATGATGCTCAGTTTAGCTTCCTGTCCTATCGCTGCTGTAATTCTCACAAACAGTATGCGGTGACTTAGTTTGTGTATTGATTGATAGTGGCTTGTAAATTACGTGGCAGGGTGAACATTGTTTCCAGGATACAAGCTATTACTACCACGAATGGAATTACAATGACGATGGAATTTCAATTATTTCAATACAGAATTTTGAATGATGTGATCAGAATTATTCTCAATTGTATAATAGCTTTCATTTAAAATTCGAGCGAACATTCAGTACAGTTTTTATATACGGGTCGGTAAAGGTTTTGAAAAAAAATTATGTTATCATTCCAGGATTACGCCATGCTTGGTTGCCAAGCCTCGGCCATATTTAATTCATGTTGCGCCATTCCAGCGCCAATGGTAAATTTCTGTACGGGGAATTTCACTGAAAAACTCTTCCTCATTGGACACGTTTGACTACTGAAAATTTATTTGAACATCTATCAATATCTCTGAGAAACTCCGAATTTGTCTAAAAAACACTGAAACTCACTGGAAAAACTACACGGAGAAAGAGCAGGTATCTTGAAAAATACCATAATTTATGGATTTTTGGCGTTGGTCCAACCCGAGTCAAAAGATTTACGTGAAGATGCCTTTAAAAGTACCATAATGGCTGGAACTTTTATGAGGAAGGTACCATACTTCTTTACCATGCCATACCATCTTTATAACCATATTTCTTTATAAAAGTCCAAGGAATTATGGGACTCTGAGAGTTTTGTTCAAGTAAATATTCGGACTCGAGTCAGACCAACGCACAGTGGGAAATTTTGGTGTATTTATTGACAAAAATCAACCTACAACCCAATTTTCATCCGATGCTGATGAATTCCCTTTTAAAATACTCAGAAAGAGTTTCACTTCAACGTATCACTGCGGCATTTTTGTTTGGAGCAATCCAATATTCAAACAATTCAACAGAAATTCGATAAATTTTCAATGAAAAAACATCGATACTGCAAAATATCGCTTCTTAATCATGAAAATTCTCGAATTTTCAATAGTTAGGAGCTATATAAAGTTGTCCCAGTTTTCTTGAGTCTTTTCTGCTATCCAATAACCAACTTTGATTTTGAGGAAGTTATTTATATTCACAAAAATTCTTGATCTTTGGGTGGATTATGTAATTTCTATCGGATTTTTATAGCATTTTTTTGCCTCTCCATCACAAGTATTAGTACTTTCATGTGAAAAAATATATGTTTCGTCACGTAAAACAGGAAAAACGTTTCTTTTTAGATAAATAATGAGAGTTTGATTCGAATTCTCCTCTAATTCAGTTCAATATTACGGAACTGCCGCAGTGATACGTTCAAGGGGAACCTTTTCTGAGTATTCTGAAATGAAATTCATCAGCATCGGATGAAAATTGAGTTGTAGGCTGATTTTTGTCCATGAATGCACTAAAATTTCCCACTGTGCAACGCCAAAAATCCATAAATTATGGTATTTTTCAAGACATCTGTCTTCTCAGTGTATGAAAACTTCTGTATCCCTCTGAAAAACTCCGCACTAAAACCCTTAGAAATTTCCGGAGAATCTTCTCACCAGGAATGTTTAAAAAACGTGGAAAGAGTTTCTAAAGACGTTCCCCAAACACACTTTGCTGTTAGGGTTATTCAAGAATTTCTATGCCACCGTCAGGATGTCTGAGTATGTATGGACATTTCTCCTGCGCGTTGGAATCAATTTCTAAGAACGTCTGTTGGGCTGAAGATTAAATTATACGGATAAGGAAAAGCTCTCCAACTTTGAAAATCCTGATTCCGATGGAATTTCGTAAGTACGCAACTACCCTGAGTAAAAATAAATTGTAAACTTTACAAATATTTTTTTTTTGAGTCAATATTTGAACGAATTCCAAAATAGTTCGAGTTACCGTGAAATACGTGATTAAAACGTATTTGCAATGAAGGTACTCACAGGGTTGGTGTCAATAAACAACTTTTCCATATTATTGCAAATTCTCCACACATCTGGTAATCGCATGACAATTGGGAATATAGTCCTATAAGGTATTCCATTTTTTATTTAAAATCAAATAAAACCAGGGACTGTAACGTGTTTCACTTTCGTTACAGTGCCGAATGGAACTCACCTTAAAGGTGAAATATCTCTCCCAAGTAACACACGAATGTTCATAGAGTGTTCTGCGAATCTCCTTAGCGCATCAAATGTCCAATGCATGTGCTGTGAATATTCTCAGCATACCTGATGGAAAAATTTCGTTGATTTTCGTTTACTTCTGGCACATTCGGTTTTTATTGAAAATGAACAAAATTCAACTGAATTCAACGAAATTTCGGTAAATTTTTAGTGAAATTTGTTGATCCCCGTTGAAGTTCGTTGGAGTTTGAGGATGTTCATTGAGTTTCATCGGAATATTGCTTCGCCAAAAGTGAACAGAATTCAACAAAATTTTTCTGCCAGGAGAACTGTGTTATTAGATCTCATCGAATGAAAAACCGTGAAGAATGGAGATTGTTGGTCTTGCTACACTGACACGATTCAAACATTCCGCATCTATAAAAATAAAATACTCGAATTTACAGAGTGTTCTTAACTTTAAGCATGATCGTTACAATGAGTACCCGATGAGTATTCGTTTTGAGCAGTCTTAAATAAAATTTGTGATTGTTATAAGATCAGAATCGAATGTCTCGGAATTCGTATTGTCTCCTAATTTTGAGAAATCGGTTCACGGTCATATTCGAAATTCAAATAGAAAGAAATAGTTATTCGATAGTGAAACTAGTAGTCGAGGGGTGGCGGTCGCGTAGCATCGCGGCCACCGTTGCAACAACCACCCTCTCAGTCTGAAACTCGACGCGTAACCACACGGATAGAATTCCATGTTACGCTGTGTTGTATTGTACCGTGAATTTAACGAACGTATGTGTGAGTTGGTGTATACATATATATATTTATATACATACATATGAATATATGTATATAAATATGTGCGTCGTGTTATGTGTGTATGTTTTATATGCACACTCGCACTAAAAGCGCCTGCTCGCTTGGTGCAAGAGTGTCTTCTTTTTTTCCCATTCACCGTTAACAAATGGGGATGAAACAACGATGAAAGGGAATACTTGTTGTAAATAAGTGACATTTGAAAAGTCGAGAAGATACATCGCTTACACCGTGGCAAGGAACCCGTTTCACGGATTCATTTTCAGTAGACGACCGACATCTCACAATCATCTCGGTGAGTTTCTTTTGTTGAACGATTGCCAGGAACCGTTTTTCGAATGGCACAAATCGCGCGCTACTGAAGAAAAGTCAAATCAACTAATGAATATTAATTAACGACGTTGTTCGTTATTGCACTTTTGAACATTTTTACCAGTTCGGTGGAAGCGAATGAGGATAGGAGTGAGTATGAAAATGATGTCACGTAATTATGGTCCCCAAAGACAAGTCAAGACAAATTTGTATTTTATCCTATCCGTTGGTTTATACTGGTAACGCTCGTCCGAACGATAACTTATTCATCGTATGAATGAAATTAGCGTAATCGGTTATGTTTCACGTATTCATGGGGATGTTACACGATAGTAGGAGAGAAAATGTTTGTCTTGTTCTGCGTGGTGTGTTACGAAGGTGGTTAAAGTGACTTTTGCGGATACAGGTGAGTCCGCACGACACGAAGAATGTATAGTCTATCATTCATTTATCAACAAATTGCTTGGAATTTCTTCGAAGGTTCTTCTGACATGGATTCGTCTGTTCTCATTCCCCTATAATCAACATTTTGAGGTTAAATTTTGATTTTATATTTAAATATCAGGAAGTAGGGAGCATGAATAATTCGAAATATCAAATCCAAACTCCTGTTGCTACAATACCAAATGATGTTTATGTTCATATGAAGTGAAATCACAAGATATTTTCATTGAAAGAACACGCGTATTTTACCAACAACATTCTTGAGGCATGCCAAAAATTTTCATCAAATTCCCCCACGGACTCTGTTTTCATTTGAAATCAATATATTCACTTCCTCATTTACATACTCAGTTTATAACATTAAGAATTCAGATTCCGTTATTCATCCCCATTCCCCAGCTAGATGATTTACTTAATTGCTGAAATTAAATTAGGATAGCCTTCGTCTAGAGAGATTGAAAATTTTCACAGAATTCAAATATAGATTTTGTAGACGTTCAAATTAGAATATATCACGCCACGAATTCATTGCGTTAACGCATTCGTTTGTTGTTTCGATGCGTCAAATTGTCGCATATATGATACATGGATCCGTTAATAAGTGTGAACAGAGGTTTTATTTATAGGTAGCTTTGTCATAAAATAGATGAATAGATAAACAAAGTTTTGGAACAAAAGATATGGAGTGAAGGTGCCAAAGAGTTGAGTGTTTCACGTCGAGTGAGATTCAAAGAAATTTCATTGAATTTTTTCAGAGAAAAAGAAGTGTTTTCAAAATGAACAACTTTTCAATGAAATTCAAGCCAATTGATATCCATCTTCAATTAGATCCTTGGTTTTGTTTTCTCCATGTATCAAATATGGGAAGAGTTATATGAATATTTGCGCTCTGAGAAAAGTATATGTAAACAGAAGCATTGCTGCTTTTCGTATCAATTGTCATGATACTATTTCAAATATACTCTCGAATTATCAAGAAACGTATAAAATATATATAATAATACACAAATTATAGATTTATCATATATATTTTATATATAATGAGTAACGAAACTGGGTTATGTTACAGTCCGTAATAGTAATTTTCTGGGAAACATTTAATTCTCACTCTTGTTGCGAGATTTCAGTTTTAGTTAGTAAGTGCGGATTCAACTAATTTGAATGTTGTACACAGAATGTAAAGTCGACAAATATTCACAGAGAGAAAAAATTTATTAGAACACAGAAGAATATCTCTTTGATCCAATGGCATTTATAAAATTATTCCAATGAATCCTCAAAATATATTATTCACAAGCATGTCGTGGAACTTTGGTCAGAAATATGGAATTCTTTGGGTTCATAATAGATTTCTTTGAATGAAATATAATTCACTACTAAGCAACCGAAGGCGGTTGGTTTGGATGAATTATTCTTTAAAGAGAAAATAGCTGTACTTAATGATAATATCATGGACATAGATTGGTACTGGGACTATCCCAATGAACATTATGAGGACGAGGACTTGGAGACAACTGGAGGAGCTCTTAAAGAGATCTTAATGTCATCCAATGCGTCGATTTAGGAGATCTTACAGAGCTCTTGTTTAAGACCACTTTATGTTATCTTTATGTTATAAATGTTCTCTTTAAGATAACATAAAGTGATCTAAAACAAGACCTCCACAGGATCTCCTAAACCGACGCATTGGATGACATAAAGATCTCTTTAAGAGCCCCTCTAGTTGTCTTCAAGTCCTCGTCCTCATAATGTTCATTGGGATATTATTGTGCGTCCATTGAAAACAATAAGATATTACTTTGCGTTATTGATATTATTCCTTCCCCAAAAAGCTTCATCGCAAGAAATTGAACCGTTTGTCAATTTAATTGAGCAGATTATCACCATAATGTAATATTTTATCGAACGGATGAATATGCAATATCTATATTTTGGGTTTTGAGTCTAGTTTTCTTCCAACTTCACACAAGTTCTTTAACGCAACAAATATTTTTTCCATCCGAAAGAATGGATTCATCGAACAGTGACAATGAGGTACAATGAACAGTAATACATTGAAATCCTATATTCTTGAGATGAATGAGAGATTTCTTTGAATCCAATACCCTGTCTTCAGTGGGGAAAAAACTCCATTTGATTCAATTTATCACTTCTCCAAGATGAAAAGCCAGATTTATACACTCAAATCAATTCGAGAAATCTTCAAACCAGTAAATTATCGACATTAAGATACCTTTCTCTGAACGAATATAGTGTGTTTTGTTTCAATGGAAGATGTTTTGAAAATTATAGAGGTTGATATGAGATTTATTTTATGAAGACTCTAGTGTTTCCAGTGAAAATTCTGAACACTTTGGACCATCTGGAATTGTTATATATCGTTGAGGAATCATGCCATCTGCTGATTGAACAATGCTATTACTTGGGGTAAGATTTGTCATTCAACCCCATAATCCGTAAGAATTGTTGATTTAGATGAAGTATTACTTACTGGGAGGATAGCATCGTTAATCCTTCACATGAAAATCGTACAATAAGAAGAGAATTCGTGAGAAAGTAGAGCGACACGTTGTGAGAACTAATCCCAATTCGTGAGACTAAATAGATGATTCCAAAACCCCATTTCTTTATCTCAATGAAATATTGAGTTCAATCAATCCATGGATTTTATTGAACGTACTAAATATATTCAGAACAGTCTCATGCAAAAATTCTACACTGAACATGAAATTTATTACAGATCGTTCTGACAGTGTCGATTCGATCACTTGAATTTTAGATAGGAAGCATTGAAGCCTCAAGAACTTGCTTGGTTCATAAAAGTTTAAGCTTTGAAACCAACAACATAAACCTGAAGTGAGATCGTCGCTGGATGAGGCCGTAAATCGAGTAGCTGTGGATTGCATACTGTAAAAAGAAAGTCTCAAATTCGGCTCATTTCATCACTGGATCTATGATACAAACAAATTGAGCCGAAAAAACAATCGCCGACACAATGGAAAAAGCATTGTTTGAAATTAAGATGCAAACAGATTGAGACATTCTTTTTACAGGGTGGAAGTTTGAATCGTCAACACATTCATATGAAGCTAAAACTAGCAGATTTGAGTTGGCAGACTTGCACTTCAGCTTATCGTAGAATTGTCGTAGGATGATGAAACTAAGACAAATGAGATTTTGGAATCATGATCTTTGAAAATATGTATTTTGAAAGAATTCAAATTTACATTACCTCAATTCATACCAGTTCACGTTTGCTAGCTTGAGTTTCATCACATTCATCTCTGTTGCGGAACCGAATACGTTAATGATCGAATTGAGGAGTTTAGGTTCAATTTCATCAAATTTGATAGTGTTGGTATACTGAGAGAGAGGGTCCATTCGAATATTAGACAGCTAGTAAATTCAGTCACTGTAAATAAAAATTGAGTTGTGCCAGCTAAATTTCATTTGTCACAACTATATTTTTTATTCTCATTGAATAAACCATTCATTTTATTCATATTTCAGACAGCTAGCCTTTTATTTACCCCAACTAGAGTCTAGCTAGCGTAAATAAAAATCTAGCTGCGGTAAGTAACATTTAGTTGTCCCAACTAAGTACCTTTCTCACAGTGTAATATCTTAGATGAACGGCTGTTTCAAACATTTATGAATTTGGTCAATTGATCTTCAATTATGAATATATGTGGAAATGTACCCATGTGGAAATTTAAACTGGCCCAGTACTCGCCGAGTTAAAATTTCCACATGGGTATGTATGTTACATATCTTCCTCATGGTTCTACGTTTGTCTTTCGTACACCCTGAATTTCAGACTGTAGGAACTGAACGAATGGTTATGTTGATTGACAGCTCTCAAATACACAGTTGAAAGTTTTGTATATTCTCGTTGAAACTTGAACATCCAATATTCAACATCTTGTGTTTAGTTTTGAATGCGACTCAGTTATGTTGTCACCCTGCAATGAGTACGGAGAAAGAAGTATTGCTGGCATAACAAGCAGATCTGTTACTATAGCGTCTACAAAAAAAACTAGCTGGAAGAGCAAGAAAAATGATTGACACAACTACATTTTTTTGCTGACATGAACAAATTTGTTAGCAGAACTAACGTCTTAGCTGCCTGAGTGAATATTTTTGCAAGGACAACAAATTTCTTTGTAGGCGCTATAGTAGCAAACCATTTTTCCTCCGTGAAGCTATTCGCCTTTTTGCATCTATAGCTATTTATTAGCTGCCACAGCAAGAATTGTTTGGTATAGGTTGGTTGGAGGTCTGTTCTTGAATACTTTCAAGAATACATTCGTTTGATTAGAATTAATGATATGTTAGTTGCCCAAGAGAAATTTTCTTGAATGTAGAAAATGCTTTCTCAATTCAAGAATCACTTTCTTAGTTGCAGAAAAATTTGTGAAGGAATGAATTTCTTGGAACACGAAAATACGTTATTGGTGATATCAATCATTTCTCTCCAACAATAAGGAACAATCTAAGGGGCTATACCACTGTGACACTTCGGAAGATTCGATTCTTTTTTACCCTTTTCAACAGTTTGTACCCTTAAGAATATCCTGTCACAATTCCAAGGCCGTATCTCAAATATTATCCGAATGCCAGCTTGCTAAAGAGCGAATGGTTGCCTCTCAAATTTACAGGCAAAAAAATTACTTGTTGTAGTTACCACAATTTGGAATGAAATTTGTGACAGAGACAATTTTGGAGTGTAATTTACTGCAATTGACATTAAATTTACTCTGATTTAGTTGAACTCACCACATTTTGTTTGAAATATTAATAGAAAGTGTCCCGAAGTGTGAATCGATAGTGAAATCTTTAAACGAGTTTTTCTCGGGATGGGATTTTTCAAATTTACTGCCATCATAACTCGAAGAGCAATCAACCGATTGATTTGAAATTTTAACTGAGTGTTCTCGGGTGTATTTTTTCTACGGTGAACCACGATCTTTTTGATTGGATAATAATTGTCGATTTGACATCGGACAAACGACTATTTTTTAGGCAAAAAACATCGTTTTTTTTTCAAAACACTGCCATTTTGTCAGATTTCGATATTTTTCAAAAATCCTGGTTCACCGTACGGAGTATACCTTCCAGTTTAACGTCATTTTGGTTTTTTTTATCATTTCAGCCACTTAAGCGACCGGTATGGTGGCAGCATTTGGGGAACTTTTTTTTACGCCTCCGAAGGCAGCGCATAAGTCGCTCATATGATATTTTTGTACCAAAAAATTATATAATATAGTTAAGTTATAAGTAAATATATCCTCAAAGTTTCAGAACATTCGATGGAATACTTTTCTTTTCAAAAAATTCTGAAAAATCACCCAAGCTTTAAGCATTCACAGTGGTATGGCCCCTTAACTATGATATTTGTACTGTAGCAGTTGAATTTCTTGCTGTTACAGCTAAACAAGTGGCTGTCACAATGAAAGAATAGTTCTCATGGATTATTTTCCGCTATCCAAATATTAGCGAATTATTTATTTCTGCGTCAGTGTCAAATTTGACATGAAATTAGTTTCCAATTTTCAACACGTTGCTATAGTTTCGTGTTGAGTTGCCGCAGTATTGGCATTCCCGGGTGAACACATATGTATCATTACATATTTATATTCTCATTGGATTATATTCTTACTTAATTATTACAACTCGTGTTCTAAATTTGTAGTTTACTTATACTTTACATTCCAGCATGCCGTCGCAGTGTTGTTATATTTCTGCGAATCTGGTCGAATGTTTGGTGGTTTCTTATGACATTCTTTTTGAGACGCAGTGACAGAATATAAAAGGAACAAAAAATTCGGAATTGATTTACAATTCCACAATGGAATATTTTCTTACTTATTCCTGCAATTTTGGCTCTCTTTGTCGACATCGTTTGAAAGTCCGAAAAGGTAGAACCAGAATATGTTATCAATTTCAGTGACTCAAAAAATCGGCTTGATTGAAATATCAGGGATAGTGAGCTATTCTTCTATTTGATTCAGAGATAGACGAGAAACTTTGAACTTGGCGCAATTATCTTGAGCACACCGTTGAATAAAAAAAATTCATTATTCCATCAACTAAAATTGACATATCCTAGTGAAAATTTATATAACTCCAAAAGAAGACTAAAATATTCATTTCTTCTAAAAAGTGTCTCATAAAAATATTCTCTGATAGAAATAAAGAAGGAATCAAAAATTCATACAATAATGAGAAGAGAAGAGAAGACTAGACTTCATTGATTATGAAAAATATCTTGCAGAAACTTTCCAAAGGGCAAACGTTGCGGGTATGGTTATGCATATTATCTGGAAGAATTCACATGAAATTTATATATGACAAGATGCGTGTATATTCATCATGTACATATGACGTATACAAGACATTTATGATTGATAAATTGGTTACAAACGGAACATATGCCTCGGATATACCTTATAGACGATACATACATCAATAACAAATGGATCACACGTATTTTGTATCTACGATAAAGTATTCATATGCATATGAAATATACATATATGTATATGCATAATTGAAATATATCGATCATGAAACAAAAGTGACTCAAGTATGACTTACACCCTATTAAACAAAATATCCATAAAGCATTCTGAGAGTATTCTCAGAATATGCTATAGACGTTTATGGGTTACTTGGAAAAACTCGCAGTGGGTAACTTGTCACCACTAACCTTTTAGTTGTTACATCACTCTTTGAATTGGAATCAATGAAATTGTCTTGCTGAAAAGAGTGAATGAAAATAAATAGGACTTCATCAACATCTACTGACAAGCGCATTTCGACTGGTTTTGTTTTTTATCTAATTTAGTTGAATTCATAGAAAGTGTGAGAATCCTGTTAATTGAAATATCGAAGAATAAATCGGAGATTGTCAAATCTTAGGATAAATCCGATATTTTTTGCTGGGCCAAATCTATTTTTCATAAAGTATCCGATCGCATCCGAAAGAATCGTCTCCGAGAGACTGCGCGGGGGAGGAAGAAATTTGCTCCGTCAACGAAATCTAATTTTGCTTGGTCCTTTTTGCTGGAGCAGCAAAATTTTTTGCTTCGAAATCAAACTTTTTGTTATCATAGCAATCTTGTTAGCTACGACAGCAATTTTTTTTAGCTGTGGCAGCAAAGAAGCGTGGCTTCTCCAGCAAATTTTTGCCGCCAACCCTAAGAAGTCGCGGTCATAGCTAACAAGATTGCTGTGATAGCAAACAGATTCCTGTCGCAGCAGAAAATTTGCTATCCCAGCATGAGGTACTCAGCAAAATCATAATCCGCTGCCATAGCGAATTTTTTTCTCTGTGCAAGAAAGAGGAGATTTGAATTCCGGTTGTTTTTCAGTCGAAAGCAGTCCAAAACCAACCACACATTACCAAAATCGGAAATGAAACAAAATTTAATCAAAAGTCAATGGTTTCCATATAACAAAAAAACTTTTGAAATGCATTTTTTAACATGAAAAGTATTTTGAATCCTGTTCTGAAAAATATGAATGTTTTTTAATACGTTTTGTATATTTCAAATGTATTCGTAAAATGCATCAAATGGAAATTTTAATTATTTTTTCAATAATTTTGTTTGAATGTATTCGATGAGTTGTTTCGGTTCATGGGTTATTCTTAGTTCAATTCCGGTGAAATCGAATCCACTAGGGGGAAAAGTTGCAGAGATGTTATTCTGTAAGTTATCGTTTGGGTCGATACGAAAGTACAGTGTAACAAATGTCTTCCTAGATTCAACGAAAGATTTGTGACAAAAAACACTGCCAAACTTTCTCTTCGGTGAGTTTCCAAAAGAAATTTGTAGGGGATGAAGAATGTCTCTTTGTTCACAAGAATTTTTCATTTTCTTCAAAGTTTGTATACAATACATGTTTTCATATAATTTCGGTACAGTGACTTGTGTACTTTATTGATCGTGCCCAGTTAAAATGTTACAAAATATATCGTTCCGTGGTATCTTTGTAGTTACACGGAGAAAAAAGAATTCGCCATGCCAACGAAACCTGATTCTGCTGGGTACCTTTTTCTGGAGCAGCAAACTTTTTGCTGTGGCAGCAATCTTGTTAGTTACAACAGCGATTTTATATATAATACTAAAAATGTTGCTAGTCCAGCGAAAAATTTGCTCTCCCAATCAATTATGTTGCTCCCTCGGCAAATTTTTCGCTAGGTTAGCAAAAAGATATAATACCTCGATTTGCTACGTCAGTAAATTTTTTGTCCCCGTGAAATTCTTGGAATTAACATCATTATTTACGTCATCGCCATTCCGGTATGTCGGCTGTATACGCTACAAAAAAAATGCAATGTCTTATAATTAATCGTATCGAATGAAGACCACGGTTCTGTTACGTACGTGAGTGAACTCTCGACTAGAAATTATCTTCAAGTTGACCTGATATTCCCTACGAACCTGCCGAGGTTGTTCAAAAGCAGATCAACTACTCAAGAATCTGATGATGATTGGATATGGATGATCTTAGTGAGAATAACTTGTTTGTGAACTTATTCGGCCTTAATCAGGATAATTTCATGCATTATTCTAATGAGTTTCAATAATTCTTCAGTCGAGTTTTCCTCGTCAAGTTTTGGCAAGAAATTCCACCAAGACCCGTCGATGATGGAATAAATTACACAATATAAGGATGAATCCATGCTGCCACGACATTTAATCTCAGAAAGGTGAAAAATCATGTGTAGGCATGCGTAATTCATATACGACGGTGCATATTCTCAGATCAAGCGGTCTCATTCAAATTCTATGTTTCATGTTCTATGTATCTTGAAGGTCTTTCAATACACCAGAGTGATTTCTACTAGAATCGTTTCTTCTGTAAAATACAGTGAGAAAACGATTTAATTCGTAAGTTTCCAAATTTCATAGTTGGATATGAAGGAATGAATACTTATTGTGATGCTGGGGAAAATTAATTCAGATCTAATGGATTAGATCTAGGGCGAACTACCCAGTAGAAGAACGATTTATAAGAGAAGTAATTATTGAAAATTCCTGTTACGTTCAAATAATTCGATCGTTTCCAAAACAGAAGTGACTTCTTATGATGAGAATCGAATTATTTTAATGTAGCAGAAATTTTTGATAGTATTTTTCAATGAATCGTCCATTCTCTCATTGTTCCTCTACTGGGTAGTTCACCATATGCAGATCTAAAAAATAGAAAAAACCCGAATCGATTTGGATCTAATTATTTATTTTCCAAAATTACTCAATTCTTAGAAACGATCTAAATAGTAAAGAAAATAGGCAGTTAATGCAGGGAAATTGCAATTAACTAACGTGAAATTTTTGTTGTATCTACCCAGACAAAATTTCCCGGATGGGTGGGATTCCCAAATTCGCATGTGGACTCAGGTTCCCGCCCGGGACCAGCCAGGTGGTGACTCGAGCGGGAACCTGACCCGGCTGCTGGGTCCCGAGCAGGAACCAGAGGGTTTCCAGGCAGGACCTGACCAGGAATCTGAGTCCACATGCGAATTTGGGAATCCCACCCACCCGGGAATTTATGTATGGGTATCTGCACAGATCTAAATAGATGTAAATTTATAGTTTTTTAGATCCAGCAAAACCTAATTGGATCTGCTCTCTAAATCCGGAAGAGTGAAAAATCACTCGTTTCACTCCACTAAGTCTCAGAAGTGAACCAGTCCGCTTGGAGTGGGATTTTCCCTCGTTTCGAGTGGACTCCCACTCTTTTAGACTGAAAAATTCACTCTAAAATTGAAGTAGCTGTGAGTTTATAACCTCAAACCTTAGATTACCACTCTAAAAGAGTGGAAATTTCACTTGAAATTTCGACAGGCTCACTTTTGGCTGGCTAAAGAGTGAAATACCACTCTAACAATTTTAGAGAGTGCGTAGATCTAAATCATTTTTTCCCGCGAGATCTTTGGTTACCGTTACCAAACTTTAATCATTATCACCAAATCTTGGCGATGATAAACCAATGACACGTTTGGGACAATCAAATGCATTTGGTAACTTTAACTAGGTTCTTTTTCACGATATTGATTCCAATCTGACGAAATTAGGCTATTTCAGTACCTTCAACCTCAATATCCTCAAAAGTGAGGTACGTGATTTTCATGGGAAGATTCGTTTTCGTCGAACAAAAATCTATTGGAAATCTTATATTTCATTCATGTTAAAAAACCTCCCTGGAATGGGTTGTTGTTACCGATACAGAGAGTAGATATATTGAATGCATTGCTTTTCTCGGAAAAATATTCCTCTCAGTTCCATGGAGGGATATTATCGGGTATTGAAGTATCACAACGTTGATAATGGATATCGAACGAAAATTTGTCCTGTATTTTATGGTATACCTACATCTCTTTCACAACATTTGTTTCATCAACGTTTAAGATTTGATCGTTGGGTCATCGCTACTTCGTTTCTTTTCAAAATCACCTCACAGATGGTTCTGAATTTTCTTCTTCGAGTATCGAGGAAACTATCTTGAATCGATTCACATTCGAAGTTCGTATGAACGAAGGATGAACTTTCGAATTAAACTTCGATCAGGGCTATCGTAAATTGAGAAAATATTTGAAAATAACTATCTTTGACCAACTTTGAAATTTATATTGGAATTCACATTTATGAAAGTATCCTCTGATAACACTCTGATTGTCAACAACCATTTCAGTTCTTGAGGTTCTGTTATATGTCAAAACTTTCAAATGAGCTCTATTTTTGTAACCTTTTGATATAAAATTGATCAATTATATAAAAATGATATATAAAAAATTACAAAAATTGCATTTCACATGTTAAAATTGATCCGAATCGGTTTCCAAACCTCAGGAACCATGGAAGGAAAAATGTTTTTTGTTCTCCCGTGTAATCATTATCATTCATTTTTGTGCTCACACGATACTTTCTGCTTCACAGAAGAATGCTCATCGAAACAAATATACTCGGATAACAAGAAGAGTGAACCGAATGACACAGATTATATTTGACGACGTAAAAATATTAAAAAATCCCATGATCTCGTGTCAATTTTAATGAAAATTCTCGCTCGAGAATTTGCGTTGCAATATTTGAAATGTAATTTTATATTCTCTCTGCATCTTTGTCTTACAATTGTACGTTTTCCGGTTACATTTCGTTCTCTCTGATTAGAAATGAAGAGGTACGCTCTTGCGGATATTCATTTCTTGAGTTTCCACTTTGATCTCCATGAAATACGAGAACGGTGTAGGATTGTTTTGTTCCTTCAACAATATTTGAAAGTATCTTTTTACGAATGACAGACGATTTCATGATGTTTTTTTTCACGATTTTACGTTGATTATGTATTTTAGGAATGCTCAAAGTCACGAAGAAAAAGAGAAATATCGAAGTGTGCGGAAAAGCAGAAATAAAAAAAGAATTCACCGAGTCTCTGGTACGATGCCTCTGTGAGGGGATCCGCAACTGCATTCGTTTGACGAGAACAAATGTTACGAATAATGAATCAACTTGAAAAAACTCCCGCGAGATTGATGGTATAAAGATGAATGTATTAATCTGTTTCAACATTGTGAGAATCTAGAATATATTCCTTGTTCCTGCATTTGTCTTCTTACGAACGTATAGTGTATAGTATAGTGGATGCATTTTCATCATTCGTAAGGGAAAAAAGCGAGATGTCACTTGTGCGGCACCGCATAGACAAGGTTGATGTCATAAATTACTCGACTCACCGGAGAATGTGGATATACCATCTACGTTGGGAAATGAATTATAAAGAATGTCAACTGAAAATGAGTTTGGAGAGATACAAATGGCAATTTATTATTATGTTAATTGTAATTTGAATCTAGTTATTTTTTTATAAGGTCGAGGAAGAAACTGAATATTCGAGTTTATCCGAAGAATTTTTAATCCGCTAAAAACTCTGGAAAATCCATAATACGTTTAGAAGAGGGTCCAAGTTTTATAGGGTAATTTGAAATCGATTTTGAGATAATACGAGCGCTGGAATTGTATATAGTCATTCACGTAAAATTACTGCTCAATGCGATATTTTGATTTCCTTCAACCATTTTCGAATGGCACTTTTCGAGCCCCGGCACTACATTGGAAAAACATTTCTCCTCACCAAATAAATAGTTTATTTGTCCTCTCTTCATAAAATATTCCTTGAGATCAGTGAAATATTAAATCAAATCAAATAATGGAATGCTTGCTACAAATAAATTATTTGTTCACCACAAGTCATCAGTTTTTGCATCGAATTGAATATTCGATTGCTACAAATGAATATTTTATGGAGAGGGGACAAATACATATTTTTTTCAGTGTAGGATCAGGTTGGAATTGTCGAATCTTTGACTTAAAAGAAGTGTTTATTGACTCTTGGGGAGTGACACAAGCAAGACTTATAAAAGATCCATTAAAATTTTTTGCAATATTTATCAATCTTTTGTATATCAATGATATACACTTGATCAACCAATGTTTTTTTGCATATTTTTCATACATTGATGAATTGCGGAGAGTTTTATTTTTTAAAGATTTTAAATTTCATATCAAGAGCTGAAGAATGATTTTAAGTTTATCGAAGACTCAATGATTTCTTCCTCGACATGGTTTGCGCTCTTAATATACATTTATTAAACGTCCTTTGGAGTTTCTTATTCTCTTGGGGGATCATGAACCTTGCACCCTCATGATATTAACTCTCAACCACACTTTTTCTTTTGCCATTCCACTTTATGTTCCTGAATTAAGCTCACCTAAATTATTGTTCCAACTGAATGTACTTCAAATAGAATCAATGGTGCGAAATTTCAATGTATTATAATTTCCAAATATTCATTCGCTATTAATATCACGTTGAATATTCGATTGGTTACTTTAATTGATTCAATTGTATCATTTACGAGGAATATTATTCTAATATTTTCCCTCGGTGTAGTCAAATATCGTTTCCGTAACATCTCTAATGATGTCGATTCAACATTTTATAAATTCGAAGCACGTCTTCCAAAGTCCTGCGAAGTCTTGCACAAGTAACATATTGTTCTTATATTTCTCTTCCTTATGTATCTTTCTCTTCTTCTTCTCCTTCTTCTTCCTGGTAGATTTCATGATTCTTTCAAGACTGGTACATTTCTCCAGAGACTCTTAATCCACGTATAAGATCCTTGTAAATATATTTTTTCCTTGTTGTAACCTTTTTCTTATTTATGTTACGTTTTCTTTTCTCACTGAGGGATTGAATGGAGGAGATTTGATCTCCCTTGCCGCACGAATGGGATCCCTAATATTTCTATTTGCAGAATTATATATTATGGGGGGTGCGATAAAAATTACATACACCGAGAAGAATATATATTCTTTCCGAAACATTGGATCTGTGAGTTAAGATCTGTCAGTGTATAATACTCGATGTCTTTCAAGCCATGTTCCTGAGCATTGATTCATTTCAGTTTCATATCATCGTTGAGAATGATTGAGAGAACAATTATATGGAATTCCTTCGCACTTGCCTGATAAGACATGTGTCTTTTCATGTCGTGTTCATTTATTTGAATCAACTGAATTAAATGTCTTCTTAAATATGACCCTGATAGAGTTTTAGTCGCATCAAATCGAAATTAATTTTTATCGATTTCAAATAAAATTTACTTGAATACACCATTTTTCTGGGTGCGCAGTGTATCAGTTCGATTAAGATTACCAGGGCGATGTTTATCAATTTTAAAGAATGATTTTCATATATAAACTTGGTTTCTGCATTTTTACCTTGCAAGAGCTGAGATTTTGTTGAAAAGTTCAATTGTCGGCTGTAAAATTAATGTCGTCTAACAATTGCGGCCAAGTGTTGTGCAACAGTTCTATTGTGTAATTTTGCCAGAATTTATTGGTCGTTAGATTGTAATCGGTAAAATACGCCAGTATTTTTTCCTTTTCTATAATCAAGTTAATAGTTAGAGTTATTTTGACTGATCATTGCTTTGAGAATACGTGAAAATATCTTCTATTTATTTCAAATGACATTCTTGGATGGAATCAATCGACCCCAGTAAAAATAATTATAGAGGTTGTCTAGCACCTTTCAAGGCACTAGCAGAGAGAAGCTAATTGCTAGGAAGGGCCTTGACATTAACTATGATGTGGCTAGAGTCGTTTTTACTAGGGGATCGGTACCTGATTAAAATAAATCTTCTTTTCGGAGTGTGAAAAATATAAAAAAAAATCTTCATCGAGCTTGATTCTTCATTTTTCATATTTTTGTCTGTCATTCATTCAAAATATTAATAACAAAATGATATGAGATATTCGAACGTCATATAACTTTCTAAGCAAATCGAGAGAATTATCGCATATCAAATGAAATCTATATACAATTCATAAATAGGTTTCTTAACCAGTAGTTGGCCAGTATATTATCTTTCCATTCATCCGTTGTAATAATTGGCAAGGTAATTCGCCTTGAGTCTGTGATGTTGGATTCCTTCTTCTTTCATTTTTTCTTCATTTCTCAAGTACCATCTCTCTATTCAACTACACATATACGCGTACAAAAATTTCCTCGTTGCTCTATCTCGAACTTGAAGAAAAGCTTGTTTTCTCTATATAGCTTCTTTTCCTCATAATAAACCGTACGCGAATGGCTGTCGTGTAAAGCACATTATACGAGGTCAAAAGTTCACGCGTAGAGCGACTACACGATATTCGAGCTCAATGTATTTTTTTGTAATCTTATTGGAAAGTGTATGGGAGGGATTCCATTTTTCTATTAAAAAGGGAAACTTTATAGCGAAAGATAATCGTATGCGGATCATTGATCGATCAAAGTACTGTTCTTTGGAATTATGTCAAAAAGCGCGAATACTTCATTACCTTTGGAATTCACAGTTTGAATACGAAATGATGGAAATCATTATTTTTTCTCTGTACATCGAGAGAGGGTGTTTTCTCTTTTTGTTCAACTAGGTATCAAGGAAATGATAAAATCACGCAAGAATACTCCACGGGTGTGAATGCTGCAAATGAAATGAATCAGACGTGAAATGAAATCGTGCTTTTTCTAAAATCATAATTTCATTCGGATGAAGAAGGAAAGGCTTTCTTACTGCTTCACTTCTTGAAAATCTCATTATGTGGATAATTTATTTCTTCCTTGCGTTACAAAACATGTAGTGGAATAATTGATTATCGTTCATTTATATATCTATAGTTTGGTGTATATTTTCGAGAGAATCATTCAAGTGAAGTGTGGGAATCAAGAGAAAAGTTTTTTAAATTATTTTGAGATGAAGTGATAATGTAATTGCATTAAATAGGAGAAATGTTATTTGGGTTGATTTTAGAGTGAAAATGTATGTTTTATACATTTTCCTGAGGGAAGGATCCGTTATTGTGGGCTAAAAATTGACAGTAATTCATCGAAAGTACGATATGTTTGGTATAAATAAATAATAATGCTGTCTAATATTCAATTGAATCTTTTTTTTTCAGTGTATCAATATCGGTAGTAATGGATTGGGTCCGTTAATCTATGATTAGCTCGGGATTTTTGGATCGATCCCATACAGGAAGCCCAGTCATGAAACACAACCGATAACAGGCCAATATGTGGCTCATGTTGAATGGCCAATGGTTGATCTTCCATTGCTGGCCGAGATATGGCTCTTCATTGCTGGGCCTAAGTTGTCATCCAGCAGTCAAGCACCGTTGGATGCCCTTGGCCTATCAATGAGTGCCATTACCGTACGATTAATTCCGGCTATGGCCCAGTCAAGAGCCATTATTGGGCCGATCGCTTGGCTTGTTCCATTCTTTTGTTAGTGCTTTGTTTGAAAAAAAATTAACTGTAAAAGCGGAAACCAATTGTATCGTGCACATTTTTCTGTAACACCGAATATTTCGCGAGATCATTAAATCATTCGCTCTCACATTGAATTGTTCTACTGTTTCAGCGATTAAATTAACTGGAGCTGCAAATAATTTGCAAAAGCAGCTGAATTTGAGATACCACATATTAGATGGCAAACAGAATCACTGTCACAAATAGAATTGTTGTGGTATAAAAACAAAGTTGTTTTCACATTGGATAAGACAGAGTTTTGAATGTTGCAAGAAAGTCTTTCCGCATAAGAAGAACAAAATATCTTAAGTAGAACATGGTATGAAGTTCCGTAAATAACCGAATCGAATATTTTATGACATACAGAACAGATTTTTGCGACGTTGAAAGAAAAATAAAATACGGCAGAGGCAACAATGAGGATCGAACAATTGGAGGGAATTTCTTACGAAAAATGTGTCTGCGTAGACGAATGAACGTTGGTGTACTATTTGAGTTAAAGCCAAATGTTTCAAAGTAGTAAACCTTATAACAACTGCTGTGATGAATTGAAACCGTGTCACCACCAGCCGTCTATACTAGAACTCAGTCATGAATGTATTATGAAGTTTCTCGCTAAATTAGTACACTTCGTTCACCTTAATGAGAAGTTAAATCTTTAAAGAGAAAAGTTAGATGGATCGATGTACTCGACTTCTCTCTTTGTATGTTTTTCGGAAGAATCTCTTCTGTTTTCCATATTTCCATCTTTAACTGATTCTCTTTGGCAACGCACGGAATGATTTCAAGCGTCTAAGATAATTAAGAAAAGAAAAAATTCAATTTTCTCGGTATTGAGACAGTTGATAATGAAATTGAGTATACAGAAATACGTGTAACTTGGAAGTTCATTCACAATTGTTTATAGCATCGTGAATCATCGGAACTTGGACTCTAACATTGAGGTAAAGAGTCCATTGACCTTACGTTATAACTTGCTCTCTAAGTCTTAGACCAAGGCCGAGGTTTCCAAAAATAACTTTCCGCTTTAGCGAATTCGGTACTCTTTAGATAAAACTCATTAACCTGGGAATTATAAAATTTGAGGATCTGAAGTTATGGTCGGGGTACGATATGTATCGATGGTCACATGAACAACGCGTTGAGTATTAACCAACTCACGTTGTCTACTTTTGTTTACGCTGTGAAATGAATATATGGTTAGGATAGCATAGAGGTACTTACCGTGGGCAACCGTACACCAGTTGTTTGTTTCGCTAATTGTGTTTCATTTAGGAGTTCCGACTAAATTTTCATTTTAAACGAAATGAATAAATTCCTAGAGAGTTGCATGTTTCGGTGAAAAACAGAAAAATGGTGTGAAACTACCTCAAAAGTTCGAAAATGCTTTTTTATTAAAATCGATTGCATGGATGAATATTTTTTATGTACGTTGGGAAATAATAAGTAATTACGGTAACAAGGGTCATGATGATTTGTGAATGCTATGGATGGAAAACGAATTTCGATTTTAATTTTATAGAACGTTAGTTAGGAATTATACATTTTCAAAAGAGTCAGGTCTTTCGTATTGTTTTTGCCGAAAATATTCCTTATAATATGGCAAATTATATGTGAATTGTCAAAAGTTTCGAATAGTTATTTTCGAATCTTTACGAAATTAGTTTTACAATTACAATGTCACAACGGTAATTAAACTGCGCGTACATAAAATTGATTGGAAAATACTTGGCATTCTTGAACTGATGTGCGATCTCGAGGAATGTCGAATGAATTTTAAACGAACAAAGAAATTCGATAAGTAACGTTCATTAGAATCCCTTATACGATCTGATGTTGAAAATCAATGGGAATAAGGTTAAATAAATGTTATGCGATTCATATCATTTCGGTATTAGTTTTACACTAATGTAATTAGCTTTTATTACGAAACCTACCCTCGTATATCTGTCCATAAATCTAATATGACTTCGCAGTGATCGATCTTATACGATATCCAGAGAGGTCGATGAACGGGGAGAAGCATGTCCAAAAAAGAAAAAAAGCAGACGAAAGGGAGAAAGAATAGAATGATAGACAAATGGACGCCATGTCTAGCTCTAACAATAAGGACGAATCGATAAATTATTTTTAGTCTCTCCTTGTAGATGGTCAACGCGGAATCAACGATCGAATGCTGTGCGAACGAGGACAACGCGATTGATTCGATCGGAGTTAGCCTGATAATCCGATTAAACGTAGAACGTAGCTGTGAGAAGAACAGAAAAAGTACTTCTTTTCACTTCAATCTGACCGAACGTGATGGAAAATTTGTTTGCTTTGTATGCGTCAAATGAATTAGGAAAAAAAGAACAAACACAATTATCCCTGTGATGAAAATCATGATTGTTCATCATCTTTCTTACAAATTAAACGTAGAACGATCTCGTAAAGTAGAAACGTAATGAACGAATTCATTTATACCAATTAGAATATTAGTTTTCCAATCATGAGAATTTAGATTATGAATTATCGCTGGTAACATATCACGTTCATAGATCCCTTCGGACGAATAGTGGATTATATAAATAAAAGCCAGAGTTGATTCATCGGAAGGAAAATACAGCATATTTTCATTATACGCTCTCAAACTGTCAACAGTGATTGTATTCAGCTTAACGCGATGTTTCGTATACGCGATGTCTGAAGAATCTCATTATAAAGAGGTCACTGTAATACATCTGTCAGTAGTTTCTTTCAACGCCTTTATTCTTTATATTATTATTGTCATTATTTTTGAGTATGGACGGAAACGGAAATTAACGAACGCCAGTTGTTGGTGTCGCTTCAGCCAATGGGAATAGTTTTGGCGTCACGAACAGATGTGTAACACTTTTGGCAAACTTCCTAACGTCACCTCGTTGGCCTCAACAAGAGATATCGCGGCAATAGCTACTGTACACACTCTCGTAAGTGTTCGATTGCGAATAGTTATTGTTGTTATGCTGTAGCCCTATGTGAGACAATGTAGGGGAATCATATATACGAATGTTACGCGTATATAAAACGACCCTGAGGCGATACAATGCATCCATTAATCGATCAACGTCCGACTGTTTATTCATATCATACATTGTTGTTGGAAGTATTGTTCGTTTGTACGATCTCACGGGGATCGACCCTCGTATCGTTTTAATCAGGTTGAAATGGATTCGTCGTATATATTTTTCCCAAGGAATTGTGTTTGTTATTTTCCTAACGTACCGTTATCGCGAGCCACGTATCGGGAAAAAATTGTATGCATTTATTCAAAAACTTTATCTAAAAATTCGATCGAAATAATCACGTTTCATTTCTATGATAACAGAAAACTGAGTGTTGTGTGTATAAATGAACACACATATATGAATGATTGATTTGATCTTTGAGTTTAATCGAAATGTTGAAAATGTAGGGGAGTTTTGAATTGGCGAGTATGGGAATCTAATTAGACTGTTTTGTACAAAGATATGACATTGGACTGAAACTCACAAATAACATATTCTACCGTCGAATGATGAAACGAAAGCTCTCAATGCCCTTCTCTTTCTCTGTTCCTCTGTTTTCTTGGTTATACATCAACGATAAATTGGATGTGGCATGGCTCTACTCGATTCCACTTGACAGGAAATCGAACGTAACTTTGGCAAACTATCGTCGATATTTCCTGAAAATGAACAGAGTGTGTGTCAGTTGAGATAAATCACTGGCCATTAGTTTATCGACAAAGAATTCGCTAAGGTCAAGAAATTTTTGGCTTTCATTTGAGAATTGATGAGAGAGAAGAACTGAATCAAATCGTAATTGATAACAGTCGAGGATTATGAGAGTATTATGGACAGTTGGAGTTTCTGAAAAGAAATATCAACGATTGATAAAAATTGTTGGAAACAAAAGGTCTAATTATTCCGCCGAGAGAATTGGTCTCTCCATTTGGAGTAATTTATCTTCTCCGGTGCATGAACGAAGAATGATCTATTGTAACAAGGTGTTTTGGTTAGTTTTGAGGAATTTGTTCGAATAAAAGAGTTGAATTGAGAGAGATCGTAATTCGCCATCCAAGACCCTGTCTGGGCCCGAACAGGGCCTTGAATGGACCGGTTTTCATTTCTACCTGGAAAATTATATTTTATTCAGAATGTTTTCTATCACTCAGCATAACTTCTTCCCACTTTTTTGGCAGTTGGTGAATTTTTTTATGGAAGAAAACCCTAGCTGTGCGATTCACGAAAAACTATGGCATATTCCCTTAGTAGAAATCACTCTGATTAACCCTCTAGGCAATTCGGATTTCTACTAGGGTCTTAGATTCTCTTAAAAATTACTATATTCTTCAGCGAAATTTCTCTTCTTGTAGCCGCCACAGTGAATTCTCGGGAGACCGTGTGCTTCAAAATTAAATCAATTTCGTTAAGAGAGGGCTGAAATTGACTCAATTCTTGTGCACACATGGATTCATGTTTTTGCGCGTAGTTGTACACAGGAAACATCAATAAGATCCACCAATACTGACCTGTTACATTAATTCCAGATATAATATTCTCTTCGTGTTGAAGTAAACTTCACATTAAATCCAGTCATATTGAATAATGAATCATGTAATCGAATGACAAGGTAAATGAAGAATGAAATTCATTCGTTAAGCTGATTTCTGTGCATCATCTCTTGTGTCTTCCGATAATATCAAACGCAAGAGGAAAAGAAAATCCACTTGAAAGTATTGTCTTTGATAAAAGAGGGAATGTCAGAGGATGAAGAAAGAGTACAAACGGAATGGCGTTGAAAGTCGGAAAGGCTTTTTAAAAGTGCCCGCAATTAGCTCTGAAAGAGAGAAAAACGACACCGCTTTGTTCGCTTTCACTTTGATATTTATACGTTTTTTTTTCCTTTTACCTTTCTGAAATATTATGTGTTGTTCTTGTTATTCATCTTCTGCAATTCCTTTCCCATTTCACGCGGTTTATAATAATATATTTTGATTTTTAATCATAGTTACGTATAATTATCATCTGTCAAATGAAAGTGTACCGACCTGAAAAGAAAGATGGTATAAAAGCAACAAAGGTGACATTCATTGTTGATGGGAATTGTATTTCCTTCATTGTTATCCTGATTAAATTTATCATCAAATCGATCCGGGTTTTCATACAGAATTATCAACGATGTAATTCATGATCAGCTCGAAGCAGTGCTAAGTTGTATTATCTGATTTATATCGGGCCAAGGACTGGTGGTAGCTTGCTCCAGGCTTGAACCATTGCCGAGTTGATCGTAGATTAACAAAACCAATTGATCAATTGTCAATATTGGTACTTTACTTTGTGATTTGTCAATTGACATGACTTTATATCGTCAGCTTTGGCAAAAGTCATCAATTTTTATGTGAACCATGATTTCAAAGATCATAAAAATCTGTAAAAAATGTGTGTATAGACAAATTCGAAGAAAAACAGTTGATTTTCGTATGTGAAAAAAATAAGAAACAATTCAATCAAACCTAAGACAAGAGTTCTGTAAAGAGCATTTTTTATCGTCCAAGTATTCATAGCGTATACGAGTATATCCTGTATCTATTGGATCGGATGGGAAATGAAGAGGAGCAGTAGTACAACAGCTTTATGGGTCAGACATGGTTTGAAGACATGAAGCTGAAGATTCAATAAGTATTCAGTAGCCTGACTGCGCAGTAGGAAGTCTCTCAATCAATTTCTGATATAAAAGATATATTCTGACTGAGTTCATTCAAAAGTTACAACATTTTCCTGCTAATTTTTGACCGCTAGCTAGTTTCAGCTTCATTTATATTCTACAAGATATGATGCTAATAGCTGTTATTATCTCTCAAAGTCCAGTCTTCGAAGCGATCCACTCTCGATAAATGGCGATTTCGGTGTAAACTCCAGGATATCCCGGTTCCGCACACCCATTTCCCCAAGAAACGATGCCGGCTTGGCGTCCCTCAATAGTCAGAGGACCACCGGAATCACCTTGGCAAGAATCTTTACCCCCTTCAGGATAGGCCGCACAAATTTGACCAAATGGCAAACCTCCGTAGGTCGCGTAAGCTTGATCGCATTGTGATTTTGAAACAATCGGAATGTTGACTGCTCGCAATATTTCGGATGTACCACCACCTGCCTGTACTGCACCCCACCCTGTAAAAATAATATCCGTTGAATTCGATATTCATGCATAGGAGAAATTTAACTGTGAATAAACAATCATCATTTTTTAATTTTTTCCCAAACAAAGTCTTGAAAATATCAATCATTACATCATTGATTATTTATGTATAGATAGATGAACGAATAATTGAAAGACTAACTACAGCCTATTCTGTATCTAGAATTAATTTTAAAATTATTTATGGAGAATGACGAGTGAAGAATTTTACCTGTTATGGTAGCAAGCATCCCAGGTCTAGCTTGTTCGTTGGGATTGAAGAGTTTGACAGGTTGACGTGTTTTATTGAACGTGAAAGGAGGTGCCACTTGTAGCAGTGATATATCATTTTCGGGTATACCTGATAAATTGATTGCATAATCTTCGTGTTTGATGATTTTTCTCACCTTGTGAATGCTCCCACCCTTATTTTTCTGTGCCGTACCTTAACGAATGGATTATTTCGGTGAGTTTCCATGAAAGAATTGGAATTTTCTATAGTGGTGAGATCAATTCAATGGAAATAATATACTAATTCATTTCTTCACGTATTCAGAGAACAAATGCATTTTGTTATCGTTAACGAATATATTTTGCAGTTGTTATACTTTATGTCGTCAAAAAGAGCACATGTTTTTTGCTAACCTAGCTGAAAATCCGCTGCCACAGCTAACAACATTATTAAATCAGCAAATTTCTCGCTGGACCAACAAAGTTTTCAGCATCATATGCAGAATAGCAGACAAAGTTTGCCGAAGGAGTAAACGTATCTCGCTGTGACAGCGAATTCCTTCTTCCTCCGTGGATGAAATGAGAGAATTTCAATTCAATAAGATAATCTACGTGTTTGAGTAAACATTCACAATAACAAAATCTATTTTTCAATACGTACGTTTCGAAACATTATTTATTTTCTGTAAATAAAGTTGAAGTGAAGAGTTCAAGTCGTAAACCATTTCATATGAGGTAAAGTTTTATTTTATCAACGTACCTGATCTAACGGTTATCGCGTAGCTTGGATATTCAGTACAATGAGCAGCAGTTACCACCCATTCGGCGGATATTATGCTACCACCGCAATATCCAAAAGCCCTCGTTTGTAAAGAAACTTGATAAGGTGCATCTTCTATGCCGATACTGTGGCCACCCACGACACGACCATTTGGCGTAAGCGGATTTAATTTTGGTAATTCTGGTATCGGATTTCCTATTTGATAAGATTCACCAACGATTTGAGTGAAGGTGTCTGACTTGAGGAGTGAGGGCTTGTTTTTACAAGATTGAATACTTTATTCTTCACTGTTGGACGTTCGAGAAACTAACGATGTCTTATCTATATATTTTATTTGACACTGAATTGCGTGATATATTTCACAACGAGTGATAGAATCCATAGAATCATTTGAACAGAATGAATGTCATCGAATTGAATTAGTTACAATAAAGTCGACATTTGAATAAACAAGTGATGTCTAATACATTGTAACTAAGAAACTAAGAAAACTGTTTTGTTGAACCAACCAAAATCTTTTGTTGGCATAATCAAAAATTTGGCTATGCTAAACAAATCATTTCACCAAATCATGTTTGCTTTTCTAAACTGAGAGTGATTTGATAGGATTTTTTTGATTGGCATAACCAAATTTTGGTTGGGCATATATGAACCAAATCTTTTCTCTCAGTGTGAATTCACATAAAAGAATCTCATAATCCGTTTTTACAAACTTACCTCTCGATACGGCAATGATGATACAAATGAACAGGTATCGTAACATGTTTTGAAATGCAATTCTCTCCAGTTTGTGGTTTGTCTTGATCGCTCGTTATATTTATACACAGATAGCAGTGACATTGATTATTGATTTTTCGAATACATTCGAAGAGAATGCACGGATTATTTGAAGATTCAATTTTAATCTCCCCATCCATCATTGATAATTACCAACTTATCTGATTAATAACAATGAATCAATTCTTTTTTTCATTCTCTGTTCTGATTTATTTACAAAGATCGATTGTTTATATTTTGTTGCTGGGACCTGTGATTCTTGATAGAAGTAACAATTAATGTTGGAATTTAGTTCACAAAATAGATCTTCTGAAAAATTCTTCTGAGCTTCATCACAAAGCTATGTTGAACTGATATTCGTTTAATATCGATAAATCATAAAACTTCTTGAAAGGATCGTTACTTTTATATAGACAAACGAGAGTAGCTGTAGCAGCTATTCCGACCAGCTAACGGAAGTAGCAGCTGCTTTATAATTGTATCAGCCATTTATGTCGTTGATGGACTAATCGTATTCTTCTAAGAGGCATGCAAGTACCCTGACAGCAAAAGTTGCAGTGCAACTGTTGCTTCGGTGTTGCCGCCCCAGTTTGTGTTTTGTTGTTGGAGGATTGTTTGTTCTCACGTATCATAGCTTCATCGTGTATCTAATAATCCTCGTAGCATCATGCCCAAATAGATACAAAGATATCTTTTAGAATTCCAAAAGATATCTTCCAAAAGTACAAGAAGTCTTGAAGAATTCTCTAAAGGATATCTTTTGGTATTCGAAAAGATGTTTTATGGAACATGAATGGATTTCTAAAAGATCTCTCGGAGACTTTTCAAAGATATCTTCAAGAAGAAATTAAGAAATCTAAAAGAGTTCTTCAAGATTTCTTCAAGATGTCTTGTTCACAAAAAAATTCTAACACGTATCTTTTCTTTCTCCTTCTTTCCCCTGTTTGTCTTTGTCGCTCTCGCACTCCTATGAAGTTTACTTTATCTCGATTCTTAAGGTTGCGGGAATCGAACCTGCACATCTTACAATGTATTACGCTTCAGTGATCTGAGCTGTACAAACGGTTTGATTTTGATGCATATAATTGTCAATATGACATAGTGAAATAGTATCAGTGGTGTACATTTTCAGAGTAAAATTGATCTTTTGGAAAAACTGTTATCATATAAACAAATGTCAGATAAGTTGACCGTGGATACCACAGATTCTTCCTCAATCATTTCTATCTCTTCGTTATTGAAGAATAACTTATTGATAAGTATTAATGAGAATTTTTCAAAATTTACTTGATGGCTGTACATAAAATTAAGCGTAAAAAGTTCAGTAATTTGTCAAATATTCGTGTCTTGGAGATTCGTTAATTACAGCGCGGGTATTAAAAGATTACAAAGTCGTACTTTTTGCAGAATTTAAAATCTCTTGGCATAGATATAGATTTTTCAAGCTTTCAATTTGTGAACGGATTTATCACATCTGTAATTCGATTATAATAAAAAACACATTCCAAGTGTTATTCATATCAATTCATATAATCAGGTATCCATAACCTGAACCTGCTGACGATCTATTTTCTTGAACATATCTTGTTAAAGTCTTCTAAGAAGAAGACTTCTTGAATCAAGACATCTTTTAGAAATCTTTTACAAGACGTCTTTTCAACACTTCTTGAAAAGTTCTTAAAGATCTCTTAATTGAGTATTCTTTTAGATATCTCCAAGAACTGCGTGCTGTGTGGGTGACAACAATTTTCAAGTTTGTTGCATGTTTCTGCGCATTTTTCAACGCAACCTCCCAGCAACTTTCCAACAACAGTCACTGCGTGTTGTTTTCTAGCCCCTTGCTGCCTGGATAGCTGCGGGAACTAATAGTTTTAGCAACTATTCTCCCGTTAAGTGGTTGGAAATCGTCTATTCAAGTGGCTGTCAACTTTTTGGTTTTTGATTTATAATTCTTTTCATTTAGTGCTTCAATTTCATCCAAGCATGACTAACTGGACACTAAATAAACCACTGGTATGTAAATAAAGCCAGAATAATATGTCATAGGGAGGATATAACAAATAAACGATTGTTTGCTAAATAGAGGCATTTACCTTATCGATATTTACAAAAATGACTGACAATGTAGGGAACACGAGTACTGCTCAAGAATATTCGTAGTGAATTTACCAAAAGTTGATAGTTTTAGGATGAAAAATAACACCAATCGATCAACATTTAGTATTTTCACTACGAATTTTTGCAAAGATTTTTCGGCGATTCTCTTTCTCCCTGAATCGATATTTATTTTTTTAAGAGTTAAATGTTAAATGTTTTTTAAATATTGATCACCATTTCCTTCCCGTGCAGCTATTTTTATTGTCAACGTTGGATGTCTCGAGTCTTCAGGTTTCACATATCAGCGTGCGATAAAATCCATTTGAGATAAAAAATAATTTCGGAGTATACGCTGGGGAAACCAGGCAAGGCACATCCTTTGCCCCAGGACACGATGCCAGCGAGGTAACCGTCTACGGTCATAGGACCACCCGAATCTGACTTGCAAGCGTCTTTCCCACCATCGGGATGACCAGCGCAAATTTGTCCTTCGCGAATTCCGCCATACTTTTTATACGCTTTTGAACAATTTGTTCTCGAAATAATGGGCATGTTCAAGATTTGTAACTGTTGAGCGAGTTCACCGTTGTTGGTAATACCCCATCCTGAAATCGTTGATAATTCTCCAACGGTGGTTGGTCGTTTTAAAAATTGAATTGCTTGACAAGTTGCGTCGAGTTGAAATGGTTCTTTGACACGGATCAAGCACACATCGTGGATTTGAACTCCCATGTAGGTTGTCGAGTAATCTTCGTGAATGATAATTTTTGCAACTTTACGAACGCTGCCTCCGGTTTGCAGTCGATGAGTGCCCACGCGGATCGAATAAGTTTTCATAGGATATCCGCAACAGTGAGCTGCCGTCAGTACCCATTCCTTTGATATGATCGTACCACCGCAATGATGAAAACCCTCCACTTGAATACTGGCTTGATGAGGGACTGCATCGATTGTGACGTTTTGACCACCGATTATACGGTTAATCGAACGTGGTTGGTTGGGAGAAGGTATTACGATTTCATCTGCAACAGGAAGATGTGTAGGGTTTGATCTATGAACATTGAAAATTCAATATTCTCAACAATTTCTTTAGCCTGAAATTGCCGCTCATTGCTGAAATAAACAGGACTTAGCCGTTTATCTTTGAAAAAGTTTATTACGGTGATCACAATGGCAGGCATTCTTCTTATTTGAAATGAAAAAATTAAATGGCATCTCAATCAGTGAAGTGTAAATTAGTTTAGGATTATTAAAAAATATTGAGAGTTGAATTTTCAACATCTCGAACAATTTTTCGTTAATTTTTGTAGTGTTTTTTTTTTTACAATTTTAATATGAAAAAAAAAACAGCGTGATGCATTGGAATTATGATTAGAATTTGTATTCATCCTCAATCTGTTCTACCCGTCGATATAAATGCTGGCAATAGAATATGGCTTGGCACACTGTTTACGAGCAAGGCTTGGCAACCCTGGTTAAAAAAATCCATTGATTCTCGCCAAATCTCACTGAATCTTGCACAATGTGCTAATCCAATCCTATTCAACCACTTTTAATGAGATTTCATTAGATGAATGTATTTTTTCAATGTGATTCTGATTGAATTTTGCAGAATGTTCTGACCAAATCCCATGAAATTTCATTCTGTCGGATTCTATGGATTTTTTGAATCAGGGGATCTATGAATATTCAATGTTAATTAACAACAAATAAAATATAAAATAAAATATTGTCAGAATGCAGGTGTTTATGGGAGCGAAAGTGCGGATCAATGAATTTAATGTTTCATCGTTATCTCGTGTTTCTGCGCTTAAACATGTGGCGAACAGCTCATCTCGTGATGAATCTCTATAGACTGGTTTGATGACTTTTGAACTCCTGCAGTCAGAGGTGGTTTATCGTGGTCAAAACTTGTCGCAATTAGCACATACAAGTTCACGCTTCCTAAAAGTTTCTTCGCTGACCTTGATATAAATTCTATTTCCTGCTCTATAATGAATAACGATTTCCATGAAATCTTCGTTTGTTATTCAGTTATGACGTATAAGATTAGATCAATTTCCTTTGACACAACTCATTTTCAAAATCACTCATGAATTACTCAGGAAAAAATCAGGTTCTCACAATCAGGCGACGTAGCTGATTCCGGCTTTGTCCGTTTCATCTGGTTGCCGTAACCGGGCTTCGCGTGATTTTGTTTTGTTTCCCTCAGTTAAGACTGAACTAATCTTCTTGTTCGAAACAGAAAATTACTTTAGAGAATATAATGGCCTTCTGCATTTATATTTTTATTCGTATTAGAAAGGCGCAAGTAAAAAATGAACTGGTAATGAGGGATCTGGTGTTCTGTCTTGTCGCTCACGGAGAGAAATTTATTCGGAAAGATTATCATTTCATTCGTAAACTAGAACTATTCGAAAAAATTAGACAATAACTTCTAATAATTGCCAACTGTGATTGTGAAAATCCAAATTAATCTCGTTTTTTACTATCACAACTGGCAATGATTAGAAGTTATGTTATGAGTTTTTGTCTGATTTTCCCGAATAGTTCTAGTTTATGAATAAAATGGTAATTTTTCAAATAGATTTCTCTCCATGTACTCGTGCAAAAATGAAATAGCTGTGGCAGCTACTTCATGCTTGTGGTTGATATTTGGATCGCTAAGTATACGGAAAGAAAAGAATAGTTGCAGCAACTACTTAAATAGTCGATTTTCGACCATCTAATTAAGTAGTTGCTGCAGCTACTCAGTAGTCAGGACAAGTAACAGGTTAGCTGTGTCAACTAATTCAAAATACCTCAGGTATCTATGTTAACTAGTGCAACTATCAAGTTACTTGTCCTGACTACTAAGTAGCTGCAGCAACTACTCAATTAGATGGTCGAAAATTGACTATTTAAGTAGTTGCTGCACCTATTCCTTTTTTCCGTGTAATTTAGCTGTGGAATTTTGGCTGCAGCAGCTGCATTTCTTGCTGTCGCCGCTAAATGAGTAGCTGTAGGAACGGGAAAATACCCTACAAACAATTGTTGTTGGCGTTTCAATGGGCCGCTGATGGCCCTACAATGCCAATGAAGAGCCATTACTGCACGGACAAGAAGGAATAGTTGTAGCAACTACTTAAATAGTCGATTTTCGACCATCTACTCAAATAGTTGCTGCCACTACTTAGTAGTCAGGACAAGTATCACGTTAGCTGCCTCAACTAACTAGAATACTTCGTAAGTTGCCAGGTATTCATGTTAGTTAATGCAACTATCGAGTTAGTTGAGGCAGCTAACGTGATACTTGTCCGGGCTACTAAATAGTTGCAGCAACTATTTAAGTAGATGGTCGAAAATGGACTATTTGAGTAGTTGCTGCAACTATTCCTTTTTCTCCGTGTGGCCTCTCGAAATGCCTGCAGTTGTGTTTGTCGAGTAACTTCCGTACACTGAGAAAAAAAAGTCATTACATCAAAGAAATACATTTTTTTGAATCTGGCCCTCATTGAACTGAATACATGTCCTTTCAAAAAATGATGATTCAATAGAAATAATGAATTCTTTCGTTAAATGAAAGATATTATTTTATTGAATTCAGTTTCCTCCAATCCAAGAAACATACAAGAAACACAAAGATTAATTCTTTGGATTAGTCAGACCGCGAAGTGCAAGGCATGATTCTAATTTCATTCAAAAACGATTGAAAATTCAATAACTTATTTCTTCAATTTTATTACGTCACGTTTTGTAGGAAAAGCTCGGATTTTCAATTCAAGGTGTACAAATTTGTTAATAACAACGTTTTCGAATCAATACTATACTGCTTGGAATGAAAGTAATATTTGGTAAGCATGATTTTGTATTTCTTCAAATCCACAGAATGATTTTTATATTCAAATGATTTCATTCATCGATATGAAAGTATGTGCAATTGATTCTAAAGAAAATTCAGTAAGATAAAGAAATGGATTTTCGAAATCACGTTACGTTTTAGTTACTTAGACGACTTTCGGTTGGTTCTCGCAAGGTGTAGTCACTTTCTCACAAGTTCTCTTTCGACATTATGGTTTGTATATAAAGAATTAATCACTCTGTCTTCTTAGTAAGTATTACTTCATCCAAATAAATATTTCTTTCAGATTATGGCATTGAATTACAGGTCCCGCATGGAGTGATAGGCACTATTCGCCTAACAGACGGCATGACTGAACGATCAATGAAGTCTCATTTGATCCAAAGTGCTCAGAATTCCCGGTTATCAACAGATCAAAGGAACACCAGAGTGGACTATGAAAGCTTTACAAGTGTGATAATTTTTTTTTACAGAAAAAATCTGATATTGTGCTCATGACTTCTGAAACATCATTTATTGAATCAGGATGAAATTCACGAAGTCAAAAAAGAACATCTTGAAGTTGATGATTTATTTCGATGGATTGAAAATTTTCCTAATTGATTCAAAAACTTTCTTTTTTGAATGTTTGAGTGGTTTCATTCTTCCGAAGAAATAATTAATTGAATCAGAGTAGGTTCATTTTCACTGAAGAAAGGGTATTTGATTCAAAGAAATGTTTCTTCAGGCTCAAGAATTTCAGATTTGAATACATTGTTTGCATGAATACTCAGATTGATAAGTCCCATGAAATGATTTCATTGTCACTATTGGATGAATTCATTTCCTTGGCCGGAAGAAATATTCATTACGGTCATGACTTTTTTTTCTCAGTGTAGCTGATTTTTACCTGTGAAAATAATAGCTGATTATTTTTTTCAGTGTATGCAATTTATGCACGAGTAGAAAAGACAATCGATTTTTTGAACTCTTTACACGGAATGACCCCCTAAATCGATCCAATAATGACAATTCGTTCGGTTCAATCCAATATTTTTGGTCTCAGTGCAGATGAAATTGTGAACTAATTTGATGACTTATTACGCAGTATCACGGTACATTCGGAATAAAGAGGTTTTAAAATCCACTGCATCACCTAATGAAATCAGTCGTGGAAAAACAAACAAACGGAAAGGTAAATAAGAATAAAAGGATTTTGGGGAAAAAATAGAGAATGCAAAGTAGCGCGTACGCTACGTAAGCGCACACTTTAGCATTCTGTTGGAAATTCTCAACGGAGAGAATTTTCGCGACTCACAAGAGATTACACACATTTGACCCGGATTTAAGTTTTACTATTGGATCATAATTCCGTATCCAAGCATGAACATCGAATCTCTGACAACCTTTCTTTGTTGGATCTTTATTGACTGCATCTATATTTTGAGATTGATGTACCTAAAGATGAACGGAGTATCTTTATTGATTAAACAGATGATGCTCTGTTTCTCGTTTTTCCGTCCTCACGCAGAATCATCTACCACAACTCTGAGAGGTGTTATCGAAGTATCATCATGACTTTAGCCCATCAAGTTTGGAGTTGATTGAATCGAATCAAATCATTATTCTATAAAATTGAGAATTCAAAAATAACTACAATTATTTCTTTTATCAAAATTCCGTTATATTCTCTTGAATTTACCTGATTTTGAATGAAACAATAATCGAGTGGGAGGTGAATGAAGCTCAACAGAGTTTAACGAAACTTTTCACCATGGCTTGCCGCCTTTGCCGATACGAAATCGAATTGTTACGATCGACAAACTTCGAAAACTTCGTATCCGAATTGCTGATATCCGGTAATGAATCGAATCGAATCGAATCCACAAAGATTCTATTCGATTTCGAACTACACATGGATACCCTAGCATGTGTGTACCATGGGGCCAAGTATCCCTAATAGAAATCACTCTAGTCGTTCTCCAGGCCTCGCAAGGCCTCGCAAGTAACTTGCAAGGACTTGTGAGGCCTCGTAATTACCTAGAGAAATACTAGAGTGATTTCTGCTAAATGATGTTTGATCAGAAACGCCAATAGGACCTTTCAAAAACGTAATAGATTAATAACTATGGATTGGGGCCAGAGTGGACCAGAGTCTATACACGCTGGGGCAAGGAAATTTACGACTTTCAAACGTTTGATTAGTCCAACTGGTATACAAGAGAACGAAAGGAAAAGATATTGAAATTGAATATTCCCACTTGATTTTGCAATAAATCACAACGGTATATTCACTGTAAAAAAAATAATTGTTTACAGCCACTTTTTCCGGAATTTTAAGACAGTTAATGAATTTCTAGAATAGTTTCCGAAATTTAGTTGAAGTTTCTGAAAATTCAGAATGGCTGTGAATTTTCAGAAGGAATTTTCTTACAGTGTTTTGTATTGGTTTGGTGTATATAAGTTCTCACGGTGTTTGTTTTTTAGTTTCTTTCAACACTGTTTTGAATTTCTGTATGAAGTTTCAAGCACATGCGATGGAAGCAATTTCAACTCATATGATTGAAAAAGTTATTGAAAGTCCACCAACATCTGAATGAAAATTCAGTTAATAAACTGTACCATTACAGGGAATTCCACAAATTTTCAGCAGTGTAGTTTTCAACGAAAAGAAAAGAATATCATTATGAAAACAATAAACAACACACCGTTTTGTAGAGCACATTTTATCGAGCATCGGATTGACTCATTTCTCAGATCCAAAGAAGAATTCATTGATTTTAAGATTTTGAGATATCCGTGTTATGAAAGCTTAGTATACAAAATAATTTTATTAACGTTTTGATTCGATACATACGACATTGATGAGATTTCAGTTCGTGGCACGAAAAAAACAAAACACCGATGAAATTGAGGTAATATTACTAGACCAGGTACTTAGCATTCTTCCATCATACAATGTTATTGCTAACGGAGTCAGTAGAGTGTTAAATACGCGTGTCAATGGATATATATATATACAGTATGTACAGGTATTTTTATAAACACATAACCATTTTGAATTTCATACACCCATTATTGATCGATAGAGATGTATGCCGTGTACGTCATATGCATGAAAGGATCATTCCCTGGTATAACGTTATACGAGAAATTACCTCTCTAGGATCGCATACGAACCACGTGGCACAGTTTATTGTCTCGCTCTTTGTCATTAATTTCAAATGTATGTGGCGAGAAAAAAGCCAGACGATAAATGCCCCCATATGGTTCATGTACGATCTCTCACCTCGTACGACTATAGAAAAATTGAGAATTTCAAGGAATGGAATGAAATTGGAAGTGGGTAGTTTTCAATCACCACATAGAGACGGTCTTGTTTGAAATATGAAAACTTGATGTACTCCACTGGGCTGTTGGGAACAAAACGAGTGACACGTTGTCGATGTTAATTGAACATGATGATGCAGCCATTCAACCCTCTCCATGAATAAAAAATATATTTGAGGAATACTTACTCACCTGCTACCACGATTGATACTAAGATAGCAACTGTGACGAATGTAAACATCGTTTGAAAGTTGTTTCAGGTCTATTCGGTAACAACTGATAATGAATTCATCCATATCTTTGATATTTATATCGAATAATAGCTCAGAAATTTATCAATGTACGAATCACGTTTCGAAAAAAGTTGTCAATTTTATTGGTAGTATCGTGTTCGAAATTCCCTTATCCTGTTCCCGATCATACAGTGATGAATCGTGAATATGGATAAGTGGGTTTGATAAGTAGGCTGAGAATATAAAGCTAAAAATTTTGTGTATATGAGTTCAAGTGACGAAGTTGAGTGATCAGTTCGACAAAGAGGAAAAAAGTGTTACAGTTAAGTACGGGGGTGCACAAATAATTGCATATCTTTCGAATGCACGGCTATATTCCAACTTTCTTTCCTAACAAGAATATTTAAATTACTTTCTGCAAATCAATAATTATCTTGAATATCAAACACCATCAAGAAATTATTACTATGAAGCTGAAGCTAGCGGCGGACTACATCAATCCGCCGCTAGTTCGTCGTCGCTAGTTTCAGTCTCATAAAATTACCCAATCCATACGAAAGAAACAATTCACTTCAACAACGGATTTTTGACTTGTTGTCTATTTTATATTTGACCTTCACTTGCGTTTGAAAATAATTTTCAGCTGTAGTTGATGTCATTGTTGAATTCCCTCTTCCAGCAAAAAGTTGGCACTCGATTTTAGATTATAATCGGTTTGGAATTCGTCAGGTTTTTGTTTAGTCGGCTCACAAATTGGTGTGTTGCCTAATCCATTCGCGATGATAGGATACTTCGGTATACACGTCGGGATATCTGGATGTAGCGCAACCTTTCGCCCAAGAAACGATACCAGCTAATTTACCGTTTATCGTCAACGGACCACCCGAATCCCCTTTACAATGACCCCTGCCACCCTTCGAATATCGTGTACAAATTTGATCACTTCCCACTTTATGCTCAGGGTAGTACAAACTTTTGCAGAATGACTTTCCAATGACCGATACTCGGGTAGCTCGTAAAGTCTTCGATGAGGTACCGTCGAATGAAACGCGACCCCAGCCACTTATCACTCCACATTCACCGGGATTGATTTCTTCTTGAAAATTGAAGAGTGGAATTGGATGGCGAGTCCTGTCGAATTCCAAACGAGGCCTCACGCGAAGAAGACCGATATCGAAACGCCCCGTTGTATTGTATTGACCATAGTTTTTATGGGGTACAATTTGAATGGGTTTGTGAAGGATTCCTCCTTTGTTCGTGGAATTTGTTCCGGATCTGATTCGTAATAAATCAGGCATCATAGACATGCAGTGCGCGGCTGTCAATATCCATTCGTCAGAGATGATGCTTCCACCGCAGTACAGGGTATCTCCAAGTAACAGAGCCACTTGATGGGGTATTTCTTCGATAGGTGTATTTTCACCACCAACGATGCGATTATCGTACTCCAGTAATTCAACTGCCAAATGTAAATTCAATATTATTTATTCTTGAAGATTTAGATGCTGAACATTGAATTTGTTACAAATTCATACAGTTGAAAAACAAACTAGAAATATTCCAGTAATTTTTGTTCATGATGAATTTTCAGTACTGCACTGACAGAAGAACGACCTGGTTGAAACATTCGTGGTCGCGATAACTTGGAATCTGGTTCGATTCACCAGGAAATGTGATTGTGATGTCCAGAAAAAGTGGTTGAAGCCAAAATTAATTACATATTCTGGTTATCACACCAAGAAAAAAATCTGGCTTTTTTAACCTGAAAAATGTAGTTAATTTTTGCACCAACCACTTTTTCTGGACATCACAATCAAATTTTCTGGTGAATCGAACCAGATTTCAAGTTATCGTGACCACGAATGTATCAACAAGGTCATTTCTCTATCAGTGTGGAATTTTTCATATTTTACTGCAATTTCCCAGGACAGATACAACAATTCTCTGAAATGTTTATTTTCATGATTTGAACATAATTTTTCTGCAAACATGGAAATTTTCAGTAGATTTGGCTTTTATAGCGTGCGTCAAATCAACACTGCATTACATTGAGAAAAACGCAGGCCAAAAATATAGTAATCTTTAATGAAAATTGAAGAATATTTCTTAAATTTTCAATAAAAATGAAACAGTTCACAATTTTTTGGAATTTTATTTGAAAAGCACTGCAAAATTATCAATCCTCAATAAGCAATAAAAAAAATATGAGCTTTCCAACAGTTGCACATCAAATTTTACAAAGTGAATATCGAAATTCCGAAATTTTATTAATATTCAATTATTATTAAGTTACTATATAAATGTTATTAATCAACCGAATGTTATTATAATATAAATGAAATGAAACAGATCATGCAAATAGAATAGAGAATGAATTTTCAACTCACCAGTTAGGAATTTTTCAAAGTTTATCAAAATAAAGACACAGAGGAATTTTATAGTAGACATTTTATCCCAGTTACTGCACATATTCCTCGCATGGAATTAGAGGAACGTGTTATCACACTCGATACTTGTGATTTCTGATTGTTGAATCATTTATTTATCGATAGCAGAATAGAAATGATCAATTTTGAATTGGAAGAAAATATTTTCTGGTTTCGATTAGATTCGAAATATAGATATGGACTGTGAATACTTTATATTACGTTCATTCGTATCTTATAAATACATCAGTGACAAGTAGCGCTTATCCTGATGTATAGATAATCGAGACATAGACTGCATTTACGTGATGTTAAAACCAGGTTAAAAGACAGATGTTATGACAAGATTCCGGTAATAGTTTGATAGGTAGAGAATATGGATTTATTCAGAAAAAAATTTGTTCATAAAAAATGCATGGATTTTGAGAATTTTATGTACCGAATGATTTATCAATCGTTGAATTTCCTACAAACAATCCACGCCCTGGTAGAAATTTGTCTGGTAATTCACGAATTGTAACACTTCCCCTCGTGAAAAACTAGAGACCTCAAATGTATATTTATTATATATTTTATGTTATTAGATATACATAATATCTATATATATATAATTTATAATGTAATATTTATATATATTATGTATATAAGAACACTTATAAGTTACTGAATTTGAACTCTAGTTTGTTCGTGAGGGCAAGTGTTATAACTAGCGAATTACTGGAGGAATTTCTACCAGGGCGGTTACTTGATTACCGAAAAATTATAAAAAGAATAAAACGCATCAAATGTTCAAAATGCATACACTGTGAAATAATTCTCTTTGAAAATTAAGAAAATTTGAATGTGGTTTTTTAAAACCATCCTCTTACGTATTCTCAAAAAAAGATTGCCGAAGTTCAAGAAACTTGACTCAATTTTCAGGATACGTCTCGAGATTTCGGTAAAGTGTCTTGAAATTCAGAAACAAGTGGCTTCAAAATGTTACATCGATAAATCTTCAGGTGAAACGGGGAATCCGTTTTAAATTTGAATGATTTTGAGCTGTTTCAACCGCCATATTGAATTTAACATTTGTAGTTTTGGAAATCTGTGAAAAAAAACTGCTGGAATCTACTTTTTTCGCCGAAATATGAGGCTTCAGAGCCGAGTTGGGAGTAATTCAATTAGAATTCAATTCAATTGATGTTCAATGAACAATCAAAATTCAATTTTTAATTTGATGTTTTTTCGATTCAATTCTTAATTCAAAGTCTTTTCAGTTAACAATCAAATTCAATTCTCAATTGAAACATTTTCAATGTTGAAATCATGTCCTTTTGTTAATTAGAAATATGAATTCCGTTATAGGGAACCTAGCTCCATTGAAGTTCTTTTTCAGCTCCTTTCCGACAGGTGATTCCAAACTTTCGACCAGCAGTGTACATCGAATTGATAAGAAAAAAACAGCACGATATGACTCCATAACGAAAGATTATTAGTCCAGATAGGCACCTTCATGGAAGTCGATCCAAAAAGAACGTAGTTTATTCGATACGCTTTGTTCGTTTTCCTCTTCGACAAAAAGATAGAAGCTTCACTGGTCTCAGCTTGTCGTCGGCGTCGTCGTGGAGGATTTCCGATTCCCGCGAAATTCCAAACATTCCCTGCGGCGATGTAGGAAAGGCGGTTTTCTCCTCTACGTGCTTGAGGAAGACTCATACACTACACCAATGATACGTTCAATACCCTTCAACGTTCTTGCTTACGTCGAACAAACCGTTGTTCGTGAGATTCTCCTAGAAGACCAGCGTGAGATACCAATCGATAGAATAAAAGAGATTCTGTGGAATGAGTGGGTTTTCAATTTTCTCAAAAATATCAAAATCATATTCATGAAACTTACATGCAATCCCTGGGCGACACTTGTTCATGAATTTTCAGTCATGTATTTAAAAATGATTTCTAATACTTTACGTCAAAACTGCATCCACGGAAAGACCGGGTCTAATAATGTTTAGAAAAATAACTGTCAATTTAGGGAAAATGCGAGGATCGCTGAAAAATATTCGTAGTGAGTCTACTGAAAATTTGTAGTCGATGTATCAACAATTGATAGTTTCACTGTAAAAAATACCAATGAAGTCATTTTTCTAAACGTTGATCAATTCTTTCTAAATATTAATAGACCCGGTCTTTCTGTGTGGAAATTCAAGATATTCTTGAAGATGCAGATACAACGAAGAACAATGACGGAATGTTGAACTTTTATTGCAGTTCACGTTGCTCCTTTGTGAATATGAGAGACGATACAGTGACAGCAGCTAGGTTCTCAACGGTAAAATAATTTCAGATGCATGGAGTTCTTTCCGCTTTGTATAAATATTTCACGATGAAAGTTTTATCAAAACCTCTCACAACGTAATGGTATATCGAAGAAAAAGTCTCGTATGAATGATTTTTATTTCGAAAGAGAATCGAAATTTGACATAGATCGAATTCGTTCCTCAATATTCTGAAGCGAGAAACGTATAAATTGAATTCTACTTTGAATATGAAATGAGAGAGTTCTAATCTCGTTCTTCTTTCTTTCAAGGAGACAATTGTTTACACCGATGAAATATCTCATTGTCTCAAGGGAATGTATTGTGGGGATGAGAGTTCGCAGTTGTATTGAGAATACCCAAGTAGTATGGAATAATTTTAGGATGTTTTTTATACCTTCTACAAGCAATGCGGAGATATTCCGAATGTTCTCAAAGTGTATCCCTATGATGCGCATTGTGCTGTGTGGGTTACATTCGAATGGGAATGTTTCAAGTGGGAGATTTCCTTTCACCATTTTGTTGGAATGGCAATATGATTCTATCATTCTCTATAGAACTCTGAGATTTAAATGGAATTCGATTGTTATTCGAAATTGCACGATGAATGACGCGTGAATAAGGTGAAAAAAGTTGCAGGTTATCAAACAGTACTTTGTTGCTCGCAGGTCAGGCTTTTCCCAGGGTCTGGCGAGATTTTAAAAGGCCACATCATGCTTTTACTTGGTCTCAATAAAACCTACTAAATCTCACGAATATCTTTCATATTCCTGCAATAATGATGAGAAATTTCAGGAATAACAATCATCCGAGGTGGTTATTGATCTTAACAATTCCATTCGGATGAGATTTTTCAATGAAATCGATGAATGATACAACAAATCAATGTATGTATTCATCCCCTCATATGAACGGGAAAGCAACTGAAGGGAGAAATCTGATAACTCTTTACTCAGCGAATCACTTTAATGAGCCTCTCACGCGTTCGTAAAAAAACATTCTGTTTTGAGGGCTCTCTCTTTCTCTTCCACCAATACGAAATGTACTCCCAATAATTCAACGACAGAAAGATTGTCGTTGATCCGTCAGTAATGCACGTATTCGAGTATCGATCGAATATCCGGTCGGATGGTCGAGATGTAAATAAACTCATAATATACACTCAATATTTTATAAGTGCGCCAACAAGATATTCCTCTTTCACATACGCTATTCAACTCCCCCGTTATAAAAATCCATGTATATTCAATCGTTCAGGAAATTAGGAATAACGAAATGATTACCTTCTTGTCGATATAACGTATCCTGGAAAGGATATCAGGGTGATCCGGTAGTTCAGTTCAAACACGATGTCGAACAATTCGACCTCTTTTGACCCGACACGGAAACAAGGGCGGAAGAGTGGGATATTGGGCGACTCTCTGTCTCCCTGTGACGTCAGGACGGGATGAAAAGCGAACAGAGTACGAGGAAGATATACCATTCCCTGATTCGTACAACGCAATGCAATTGGAGAAATCGACCTCCGTTTGAAGCTTCATTTCAACCCGAAAACATTCAATTGCACTCTTGAAAATCGCTTGAACCGATCGATTTGGTTCTAATTAAGAAAACAAGGAATAAGATTATCCAAAAAAGAGCAAGTCTTTCAATGACATCATTCGTTCCATTTCACTGGAGGATTATGTCCGATATTCACAAATAATAATCCCCCGTTAAAGACGTTATGTCGAGACCGCATGATATAACTGATGACCTGATTGTTTTACGAAATTATAGGATTGGGCGTTGCATAATACTACTTCGGTATACTGTGCCAGAATTCTGACAAGTATTTCAATTTAAAGTTGAATTCTCCAGACAATATAAACATTTCTTTCACAAGTAGGGATCTCAGTTATTGGGTAGTTCCCGTAGCTATTGCTGCGAATATAAGGTAGGGGCTACTTTTGGGAGCTGGCCGAAATAGCTGCCACAACCGTGTACTGTTTTTGCATGTGTAATTTGAATTGGCAAATAATCCTGCAGAGTATGATCCGAAATTGTTGAAATGAATAATATTTTAACGAAAAAAGAATAACTCGGATGGGATTCGACAAATGGCCTTCATAATATCTCGAGCCAGAGTTCATTGTGAGAAAATTTGTGTGGAGAACCATACATTATTTCCACGTTCTTCATCTTCAATTGGATGGATGCATACTTTGTCGTTCATTGGGCTGTTGGAAGAGACCTCTATTGAGGATGCTAAATCACCTCCCAATAACCAACTGGTCAAAGTTTTTTTACTACAATAAAATCTGGGAAACAAAACAAAACAATCTGTGCAAGTGCCCGCAGTCTGGTGAAAGAAGCTGCAGAATTTTGCAGAAGAGCTCCAATAAGATATGAATTGCCCTGCATTGAGAAAGTAGAACAACTCGATGAGAAGTGGGTGAAATTGGAAAAAAACACCTGTTCAAGGGAGTAATAACATCGAATTTACAGATGAACTTTATAATTTATTTGATATTACCCATGAAAACGCTCTTACAATGATTAAAATTTGAAGAGATAAGAGTTTGTTAATTGCTCAGAGAGGAATAGATAGTCGTGGTTGACTTTGCGGAGTTAACAAAGTTATGGCTGCACGGAAATTGAGAGTACATGAGATATAAAAATGAACAAGCAGATTTGATTGGAAGTACAATGATGGATTCCAGTAGTGATATCCACGAATCAGCTTATAAATATATTTTTCAAAGGAAAAACTATCAACAATGAAAAGGAAATGAATAAAGTGTATGTAAATATTATAATACCATTGATAGTAAATTGGATATAGTTAAATTGAGAGAGGGTGAAACAACATTTCTCTTAGCAGCTGAAAGTGTTGGACAAGTTATAAATGATTCAAACGTAAATAGATCATCAATCAGAGAGCGGATAAGAATTCCACGCTCCTTTCTCTCTTGTTGCACAATGGGATGGTCAACTACTCTGATTTTACAGATAATGAGAAAGCCAATCGCTTTCCAGTGACAGTATCGAGACCCGGTGTTAATCAACTTATAGGTGTTCCTAAGGTACAAGCAGGCACCAGGTGAGTCACAGGCAGCTGCGGTCACAGATTCACTTAAGAAATGAGATGAGATCGACGAAATGTAAGGAGGTCACCAAAATGGAGCTTGTGTTTCTTTGGAACAAAAAGTAAACGAAGATGTGGGTTACACTTGGCATCCCGACACTGTTTTTCGGTGCTCTTTCCAAGCATTTGATGAAACTATCGGTGTTACCTTATCTACTCCTGATATATCGTCCGATATACGTGGAAACTGCTGGGGAGGAACAAACGGTCTGCTGTTGGCGGAGATTCCTTGGCCAAACTGGCAAGTATAAATGGACCGTTACTATGAACCATCATTTGATCTCTGAATCCGATGGTGAATATTTTAAATTTTCTATGGCATTTTATTTGTCAATATTTGATGCGAAGTTTCATGTTATTCGTTGAAAGGAATTCGCCACAAAATTGAGGAAATTTCATATAAAATAGTCGAATACGAAGTACGAAAAGTTGAAAATTCAAACTATAGAACTTTGATTGAATTTCTCATCCAATCTGGAAGTAGTAATGCTTCATTCATTGATTTTTTTTTAATAAAACATGGGGCTGGAAACAGATATATGGAAAAGAGATAACGTTGAAGGGTCAGGTTCGCTTTCGTTCAATCGTGACCGTGACACAGTGGTGTCTTCTTGTACCATCGTATAGGTTCCATGTATAGATAAGTTTATGAGAATGGAACTTTTTGTACAACTGTTCTGACTTAGCTAAACAGGATTCTTAAATTAACATTCACTTCTTATTCATATTTTTGAATTTTAATATTCGTACCACAGCTTGTAATTTGGATATTGAAATGGGCTTGTGTCTTAATTTTTGGGAAAAAGCAATAGCGTCATACCGTGGAACATCTTTGAGATGCTTCTAAGAGATGATTTTTTCCGATTCAATCGTGCTGATAGTCAGTTTGTGAGTTAAAGTTTGGATGATTTCACTTCAATATGCGGAGAAAACAATTTCACTGCGATAGAAAAAATCAGGCTTTGCTGTGTAACTTTTGGTGGAGCAACAAACCTTTCTCTGTGATACCAATCTATTCGTCATGTAGAGAAAAAAGAAATTTGCCGTGATAGCGGCATGTATTATAATTCTGCTGTGGCCCTTTTGCTGGAGCAGCAAATTTTCTGGCGTCAAAGCGAACCAGTTGCTGTCATAGCAATGTTGTTAGCTACGTCAGCAATTTTTTAGTCGTGGCAGCAAACAATGTTTGCTCTGTCAGCAGGGTTGTTTCCTATTCTGTATATGATACTGAAAATTTTGTTAATCCAGCAGAAAATTTGTTGCTTTTGTTAATCATGTTGTCTTCTCAGTAATCCAGTTATTAGCTGTGGCAGCGAGTTTTCAATTAGGTTAGCAAAGAGATTCGCTATTCGGTATATGATACCTCGAGTTGCTGCGTGGCTATGTGTATTATATATGTTTGAGTTCCTGATAGGGGATTGAAGTTCTCTTGACTAAAGATTATCATCAGATCTGAAATCTAGCGTATCTTTCTAGTTGATAAAACTTCATATAATTCCGTACCCCGTTCCAGATTTTGGTACCGTCGTTGAGGAGTTTTTGATGTTTACACCCAGAGAAATGATTTTAACTTGATTTAAGTGAATTTTATTTGGACGAAATCCATTCTGTCTTTGATCCAACTGAAACTCCTGTAGGTTCACATTTAAATAAAAATTCAGTTGATTCAAACAAAATTTAGTTAATCCAAATAAATTCGAGTATAAAACTTCCCCGGTGTAATCACTGACTAATAGAATAGTAAAATTCCATTGTTGCATCTGTGAGTAATTCCTGATTGTGGAATTGAAAGCATCTCTGACTATTTATTAACACTTTTACATTTACTGATTCTGGAGTGTATTCGAAATTTTCCCTGCGATCAGGGAGATTTCACTGTTTCTAAATCAGAATAAGATTGATATAATTGTCAATATCAGATGACAGGAATAATAACAACGCACAATACGAACAAAAAAGTAGTTCACACCTTCTTGTAATACCAGACCAGGCATGTGTTTTGTTCTCACCTTAAGTGCCCTTCTTTTCAGTTTACTGTATCTTTCACTGCAAACGACCGATCGATCTATCGATTCGATTGACACAAAAGCGTGGCAATTCAACTTATTTCTCGAACTGCAACGAGAAGAATTGGCACGTGATAACTTTTGGTTGGACAGGAATCAACTACGAATGATAATATAATAACACTTGACAAAATGGGACATACACGAAAACTTTGGGATATGAATTATTGTTAACACCATCATAAACGCATCAATGATGTCTGAAATAAGGTTTTTCCCTTTTGAAGGAATCTATATATTCTCTTTCTACGTTTTAATGATGTTTTAAACGTTGAAAAATGTTCAGAAATAGATATAGCACGTACACGTATGTGTATTTATCTTATAGAATTGTCTGTGATCAATGACATAGAAGGAAGATAGATATGAATTGGATTTGCAAGTAGATAGTTGGTCGTGTTGCATTCACAGTATAACTGCAACCGGCTATAATCGTGTATGTGGAATAGGGGATTATATCGAACGGAGCATCGAAGCGAATAAGTTTTCCTTTCGAAGCCTGATATTTGTCCAAATCTGTTTCTGATGTAAACTTGTACACTTGTTAGTATTGTGCAGTTATCCTCTCAATAATTCCAGTCATTCTCCAGGTCTTGCAAGGCCTTGCGATAGGAAAAGGGTAGAAGATGTTGCCCAAAGGTGTCCCCATGTAGTCTATTCAGGTGTCGCTTTTGTTCCCATGCTATTAGCTCAGGTCTTGACCGAATTTTCGAGTTCCCTGTGGTTGTATATTATATATTTTTAATTAATATTCATTACTGAATGCAAACCACCTTTATTTACGCAGGTAACAAATTTTTTTGACCGATCAATACATTCATACTTCTTAGATCGAATTAGAGTCTTAATTATGCTTCAAGTCCGTCAAATGATTATGACCGTGACTTCATCAGGATTGTGATTGCTGTTCACGATAGATAGTGTCCATGTATCCAGCTGATGTACCGAGATTTCTCCACTTCTTCTTTTATCTATTTCTCTCTTTTCTTCCTCTTCATACACTTACCCTAGTAAAAATAATTATAGCGGTTGTCTAGCACCTCTTAAGGCGCTAGCAATGAAGCTAGTTACTAGAAAGGGCCTTGACATTAACTATGAGGTAGCTAGAGTCATTTTTGCTAGGGTATCTCTCTGTACATGCCTATGATTAGTTCTCACAAACTCCCATCTTGGTTCTCACGCTACCCAACCGGCTCCCATTTGGAGTCTCATATCACCCGTTCGGGTCTTACTTGGGTTGTCATGCCATTTGGCTATCGGACCAGGACCCATCCTGCTTCCCATGTCGATTGACATGGCAAAGGAATAATATTATTATGTCCATTGTATCGATTAGTTGGACTGTGAGCCTGTTATAAGCCTGGTGAGGCTGTTTTTAGGCTGTGTGAAGACTGTGCATGTACTCATACATTGTAGAGAATTAAAGGAGTTTCTCTTCACTCCAGTGATGGATCCTATCCCCTGATTTTGAGGGAATTCCCTCCGTTGTGAAAAACCACTCTGTTTTTTGGGTGTCGAATTCTTCAAAAAGTGAAGGAAAACTCCATTGAATTGGGATGAAAAGTTTCCCAATTCATGGTGCACTGGATACAAAATTCTGACGCAGTTAAGACATCAATAGCTGTGGAAAATAGAATTCCAAAATGGTTGGTTGATGAGTTGCATATTAACAGTCGATATCAATGGCTATCAATTTCAATTTTTCACATACATCAACTTTTGATGTCCAAAAGTGAGCGATTCCAGAATTTTATTTCCAGTGTGGTATTTTGCTGCCACCAAATCTTGAGGGAAAATCATGGCGGCGTTCATGGAGTACAAGAATCTTCATGAAGCTAACACAGTTATCAATATTATGCTGGGTCTTAACTAAAATCCCTTTTCAGTAACGTTAATTCAATTGCCCCTACAATAGTAGTTTTGGATTGATCTAATTGAATGTTAGATTACTAAAATATTGAGTCATTTGATCTTATTCCTGGGAACTAAATTTAGTTATTGCATCTGAAAATTCTGTCACTCCAGTTTTGACCTGATTCGCCCGTGTTTCTGAGAATACGATCCAGCCAATCTATTCGTTACTACAGCTCATTAGTGGATTATACAACCAATTCTTTTGGAACTGATGGAACTGATCTGAAATGAAAATTCGATGGATTGCGGATGACGACCCATAAAACTGATTTCGAGATGCAATCATTCAATTGAATAGATCATATTCTCTCCATGTGTGATGATATTAAAATGCTGCATTTTTCTGAGGTTTTCTATTCGGATGAATATCGGTGTTGATATCAAATAATTTGTCATAAAAAGAACGCACAATGCGAAAAAAAATTGTTCGCATATTCTTGTGATACTAGAACAGCCACGTGTTCTGTTCTCACGTTACGTGCCCCCCTTTTCAGTTTGCTGTTTCTTTCCCTGCGAACGACAAATCGATCCATCGATCCCATTGACACACAACTGTCGCAATTGAGTTAATTTCATAAGCTGCACCGAGAGAAATTGATTGTCCGATAACTTATTTCGATAGGAAAGGAATCGACTGTGGGAAGTGTGTGTGCGCGACAAACAAAAATTATGAATGAACACACGATATCTGTGAACAAAATCGAAAATGTGCATTGAATATTCGAGTGTATGAGTGACTATGAGATTTTATCATTCGAACAAGATCAGATTCTAAAACAAAATCTTCTTCTACCTCAAAGAAGAAGAATTTGAGTTTCTTCTCGGCAGTAGTGGTTCTTTGGATCTAAGTTTCTTGGATCTAAGTATGTTCGGAGAAATGATTAGAAATAAATTTACCGTGTTGACGTGTATATGTCTCTATCCTATAGAATTTTCTCTGATCAATGACGTGAAAGAAAGATATGAATTGGATTAGCGAGTAAATACTTGATTGTATAGTACTCATAATAACTGAAGGTGACTATAATCGTGTATATGTAGGATAAGGGTTTATGTCGAATGACGTATTGAAGTAAATAAGTATCTCTTTCTATGCTCGACACATGTGAATCTGATTTTTTCTATGAACTTTCACATTTGCTGATACCAAGAGAATATGTTCACGAATATTTTAGAATAAGTATACTTATTGATGATAACAGTTGATGTGTAGTAAGTTCAGGAAGAGTTTGCTTGGATAAAAAACCGGATTGGATTGACCGGGTTTTAATCACTTTAATTAACTGGAGAGAAATATATTCCTCCCACCTTGGGAAGGAAAATTTTTACTTCCCTCTCGTTGACACCTTCAGGCGAGAGATTCTAACTTCCCTCCCCTTCTGCAATCAGAATTGCCAGAAGAAGTAACCCAACTTGGATGATTGGCTGCTTCTTGTATAACCAAACAACCAACCGTATTCTCGATTACTCTGTCTACAATAAACATAAAAAGTGTTGCATATTTATTATGAATTCTACATATATGCAAACAATGTAAACTTTTCTCGTTGGTGAAAAAAACAAAAGTAATATGTTCAGCTAGGAAGGAAGAGGAAAATTTTCATTCGTGTAATTATCTTCCCTCGTCTCAGACTCGAGAAGACAAACTTCATGTACGTTGGAAATTTCGCATTTATTCTTTTTGCACTGAGAGAAAGGCATCTAGCTGTGACAACTAAAATTTAGTTACTCCAGTTGAATTTGAGCTGTCTATTTGTCTAAAATATGAATGAAATAATATATTCAAGGGAGATACAAAATTCAGTTGCACTGAGAAAACGAGATACTTGTCACAGGTACTTGAATAGTCGATTTTGAAGGGACTTGCCCCAGCTCACACACCCAATTGCACTCCTGCAACAGGCATGCGAGTGGCTGCAAAAACTATTCAACAGCGGGCTACCTTCATTAAATGGTTTTATTAGGTGTGCAAGTTGAAACTCGGCTTTAAGTTGGTTGCATGAAACAAAATATTTGAACGCATCCAATTCGTCCACCAGTTTGGATATATGTAGCGTGGACATTGCAGTTGTCATATCAGTCATTTTCAAGTAGTAATTTCCTGTGTATCAATTTGAGGAAATGGATTTCGATAAGCAACATTTACGCCATTGTATTCTATTCTATTTTCAAATGAATAAAAATGCTGCTCAAGCTATGGAATTGATTAATACGACATTGGGTCAACATTCTGTGAGCCATTCAACAGTGGAAAAGTGGGTTACAAGATCTCGTAATGGAAATTTCAGTCTCGAGGATGATCCACGTCCAGGTGTAATCAAAAAATTTGAGGATGAAGAGAACTTGGAGTTTCACCGAATGAAAATCCATGTCAAACTCAAGAAGAGCTTGCAAAACAGTTAGCAGTTACTCGTCAAGCAATTTCACTTCGATTGCATGCATTGGGAAAAATACAGAAGGAAGGAAAATGGGTTCCTCATAAACTGACGGAAGAAAATAAATGACAAAGAGTTGCTATTTGCATGAATTTGCTTTCTCGGTTCAAGAAGAAGAATTTTCTGCATAAAATCATTACGAGTGATGAAAAATGGATTTTGTACGACAATCCTAAACGTAGAAAAGCATGGGTTGATCCGGGCCAGCTATCTACATCAGTTGAAAAACCGAATATTCATGCAAAGAAAGTTTTACTCTGTGTCTGGTGGGATTGGAAAGGAATCATTTACTACGAGCTTCTCGAACCTGGCCAAACTATTGCAGCTGAGCGTTACCGGGCCCAGCTGATCAAAGTAAGTGATTCTATGGAGGAAAAAAGACCATTCACGGAGCAAGGAAGGCGAAAAGTGATGCTGCTGCATGATAATGCTCGTCCACATACAGCAAAACCAACCCAGGAACTCATCTTTAATTTAGGCTGGGAAGTTGTACCTCATGCGGCATATTCACCAGACTTAGCTCCTTCCGATCATCACTTATCCATATCAATGTCGTCATATTTGAAGGAGCAGCACTTCATGAATATCGAAGATGTCCGGAAATGACTGGATAACTATTGCGTTTCAAAACCACCAAATTTCTATCGTGAAGGCATTTATCTACTACCCGATAAATGGCAAAAGACTATAGATAATCACGGCGAATATTTTGATTGATAATTCTTGAAAGACATATTTTTTTAATAAAATTGAATTTGACAAAAAAAAGCCCAGTTTCAACTTGCACACATAATAAAGATCAACTATTCAAATAGCTGTGACATGTATTTCGTTCTTGCCGTGCGTGAAAAAAAAAATTTGAATCTCCATTAAGGGGTTACCCGCAGCCCCTGACAATGCAACCCGCGTCGAATCTTTCCTGACAAATTATTTGAAAATAAATTCTGTACAGAGCGATATTTTGACTTCATTCCTTCGTTTTCAAGTAATTTCTCAGAATAGTTTTGTTCGTGTTCTTTTCTAATCAATGGGTTTGGTCTCATCCTCAGGAGTCGCAGGTATCACCTTAAGAGGGACCAGATTTCAATAATAAAAATAGAAAAATAAAATAAAAATGCTCTATGTATACTCTATATAAATTGATTTCCAAATAGAAGTAACGGAAAATGCTTGATTCCAGGGGTAATGAGGGATGAATCCCGAAATCAGAGATGGCGACGTTGGATTTGTACAAAATTTCTCATTAGGTACTATTCCCGTATAGGACCGGACATTTCTACGTTGCCTCCACGTGGGATCTCCGTTCATTCACACTGAAAAAAAAGTGTGGTTATACTAATCATCTGAACTGAAGTTTGGTCAGAGAAGAGATGTACAGTGGTGAAACTCTGATATTGTAGCAATCTGTGTCGCTCCTAGAACTATTCGTTTGACTGTGGTGGCAATACCGATGTTCCTATACTTCAGATAGATGGTATAGGTAAACAGTTCACCATTTATCTACGTAGAATCCACAAAGATGCGACGTGAATATTGGTGGTGCTGTCAGGTTTGTGTCTCGTCGTTCGAGAACTTCCATTACATTCCGTCAGGAAGCTTCCGCGACCTATTTAAGTACTTGCGCCGACATTTGGAAGAATAATATTACTCCACTATATTATTTTTCTGTGTGCGGATCTTATGAGACGAAGAATTCATCTGCTTTGAATCCTAATTTCGAGGTATGATTCAATAATTCACGCATACACATAATTTTCTTTGATGAATGACTCGTCATTTCATTGTTTTTATATCTAATCGATCCCTCAGAAAAACGGCTAACTCGGAATGCAACCCGTGAAATTGATTTCGTCTTCATCAATTTTCAGTCGAAATAAGGTTGAAATAGTAACATGATTCTTATGGAATTTCAATGAGATGTTCTTATTAGGTCTAGTTGTTATATTCAGATAGTATTTTCATTTCCAAACATCAAGAAACCAAAGATAGGGAGGAGAATTTAGATTTTCCATTTATTTACTTTTTAAAATTATAAAATTATTACACGCATGTCAATTATTTCGTCAGTGATCATAGTAGTTGATTTCATCTATCAATTCATTCTCCATTGCTCCACGAATAGATGAGAGTAGAAATGACATTCTTCATCACGATGCCAATGATAATGAATTATGGATGAACGATTGAATTATTGGACAAGTTTCCCGACGCTGCATAATCGTTTTCACAATTGACATTGATTTATGTACTCGATGATTTCAATGACCAATGCCGTTTCAGGTACCATCTTGATCTACGATCTTCAGTCATCTATTGGGTGAAGATTGAATACCTGCGGTTGAAAAAAAAGGAGGACAGGAGTCGAAAAGTTAGCAAGCTTCGACTTTGTTGAATGATTTCCTTTGCAGATGTTGTTTTAGTGACTGGAAGAGATGTGGTACCACGACCCAGCCTAGTTTCTTCAGTAGCTGACGACTAAACTTCCCGATGTGAGATTTTGCATTGTCTTGCGGAAGGGAGACTTCCAGGCATTTTTTATGTTTCTCTACAACAACTTCTGCTAATTTTCAAAGATGCTTAGAGTACTCTTCGGTGTTTATTTTATCGCTTCTCTGGAGTAATTTCCAATACAGCATTCCTTTCGAATCCCAGAAAATCGAGAGCATAATCATCTGCCAGTGACGGTCAGGTTTCGGCTGAACAGAAAAATTCAAGTAGCTTGATAGGTACGTTCAGTTTTTCCAAAGGTCCTGTCTTTTTAGGCGCAAGATCAAACGTTCGCAGTTGGTGATTGACATGTTAAAATATTATTTGATCAGTTGGTGTTATGATCGAGATAGCTTTGCAAAATGTCTTCATCTAGTGCCGTAGGTCGTCCATAGCGAGATTTGTCTTCAAAGCTTGTATCTTCTTCGGTTGATCGTTGGAACCAATAAACCGCAGTGTGATGCACAATATGGTCTGCTTCCAATGCAGTGTTGATATTTTTGGCAGTCCGTCTTGCGTTTGTTTCACGTTTGAATTTATGAAACATAACAGCACAAAATTTCCGACGTTCTATTTTGAATTTCTCATCCACTTCAGAAGGGTCTTAAAATTTGTTTCCTATTTTTGTCGAATCTGCCAGTCTATTTTCAACAGGTTTTATGCATTGATGTTTCAATCATCGACAAAAAGAATACCAATCACAATGAGGTATCGTAAAATTTTTCCGACAACTCAATATTCATCAATGAAGCGACAGGTTACGAACGAGGAATATATTATTCATTATTGAAACAATGAGGATTACAGGGTAACTAATTACCCATTATCAGGATAATCGATAATTGATAAAAAATAAATTATTCATCACTCATGTAATATGCCATTATTACAATAATCAATGATGTTTGAAAAATGAAGCATCCAGTACTCAAATGATGAATAATGAACTAAGCTTCATCATGAAAATGTTAATCGTGTGACCTGAATCTGTGATTGGTCCATTCCGTTGGAGCTTTTGACTGCTGGATATTCTAATTAATTATCCCTCGAGTAATAATGAGGTGATTCTGAGTTCATTTTCCTTTTGGAAAATCCTGGTTCTCAGCTGAGTGTATATTGTGGGTTATTACGAAACGATTGATGGAGTACGTGAACAATTATTTCTGAATAGAAGCTGTGAAAAATGAAAATTCTGATTCAGTGGTGGAACAACTATTGTCGTAGATCTTTTGGCGAGTGGAATTAAACGTTGGCGTGTTGACGAATCCAGTCTCGATGCCGAGCGACTTCGGTGTAAACATCGGGAAATTGGAGGCCACCGCATCCATATCCCCAAGACGCGATACCAGCGAGTTTTCCGCCAATGGTCAGAGGACCGCCAATATCACCTCGGCAATTGCTTCTTCCACTTTCAAGGTATCCCGCGCAGAATTGATCATCTGGTAGATCTATAGGAGCGAACAATTCTTGGCAAATCTTTCTAGCAAAAGTTGGTACTTTTAATATCCGCAAACTGATTGGTCCGTTATATTTGCGGTAGGTAGTGTTCCAACCAGTAAAATTGGCATATACTTTTGGAAGAATTGATTCGCTTTTATCAAACATCTCGATTGGTTGGCGCGTTGAGTCGAAAATAATGGCAGGATTCACCTTAATTAAAGCAATGTCATTCGCAGGAGATGAATTGAGATTAAAGCGGGCGTGTTGGATGATCTCCGTGACATTGTGCACGCTTCCATCTTTATGCAACCATTTTGATCCAACTCTCACTTTCAAGTCGGATGCTGACATTCCACGGCCACATGGTCCCGCGGTTATCAAAAATTCGTTTGAAATGATAGCCGCGCTGCAGAAATGGTAATTCTGGAATTGTAAACTGCCATGGTAAGGCACTTTTTTTATGTCTACGTCTTCACCCGAAATTTTCTCATTACCAAGTTGGTGGAATGGAGAAGCTGAAAATCCAAAACAAAAATTCATTCTGTGTGATACGGTGGTTGTTCCATCCAGTTCAAAAGTTCAAGCTTTAGTTGAGGCACTGATTGTTATTATGAAGCGATGAGTGGTTCCAAGACTACACGAAACTCTGAAAAACATTCAACGACTGTGCATTCTAAAAAAAGATCAATGAAAATGATCAAGAGGAGAGTTTTTTCAGTAGATCTGTGGATATACATCCTTGACTTGAGATCTATGCAAAGAATATTCAATTACACAGTTCTTTATTTGACAATCGAATAAACATAAATTGACAAAAATTTGAATGGATATTATTTACCCGAGGCTAGAGCCGTGCAACAAGCCAAGTATAAGCTGAACATCCACATCTTGATGGTCACTTACGAGAATTCCGTTCCATTGGTTGAATACGACTCACCTTTATACCACTATTCAAGCTTATCAAAGTTGACCTCAATTAGAAGACCAGTTCAATGTCCCGATTATAGATTGATATTCAAATGATATCAAATGAGATTTATCAGTAACGAGTACCGATCGTTCATTTACATCTAATCATTTCTTAGGAAATCACTGGAATGAAGTTGAAAAGTCAACAGTGAATGAAGCAATATCTTCAGTTATGCTCATAATCATGTCATCATGCTTGATAAGTTTTTTCTGTATATTCTCCCTTCATGTAAATGAATTACAACTGTTTTATGGAAATTTCTCCTTTTCCTACATTGTTGAAAAAGCGGTGTCAGAATTAACACCGCGCAAATCCTATACATTGTGAAAAATATGGGGAGTTTTTTCTCACTTGAGGGAAGAATTCCATCCTCTGATTGTTAGGGGATTGCTTCTTCAACAAAAATGGGGAATTTCTCCTCCCTTTTCAGGCACTATCCCGTTTTCTGGGGATTAAAAATTTCTCTATTCATGGTGGAACTTTGTTGCCATCAAATGTTGGGGAAGAATCGGGGTAGCGTTTGACAATGTAGAAATCCACCTCGAAATTTGGTATCATTCCAACATCAAATGGTGTTGGAATGATACTATGCGATGTCGAAATAACACTCCTTTGTATGGATTTTCTTTAGTGCTGGTAAAGTACTGTCGAAATGCCACTCGGTTATATTCATTCGGTGTAACAAAACACATTCTTTGGCACGTTCATATAACGTGAAGATACAATTGAAGTATTAGCTGTACCAAATGGATGTAATGAGAACATTCCATGAATTTTCTATGTACGTGATTGTGCTACTTGGGTGGGAGTGTTTCCTCACTCCAGAGGTGGACCTCATTCTTTGATCGCGAGGGAATTCTTCTTCCATTTTGAGGAACTGTTTTGTTCTTTGAATGTTAAATCCTTGAAAAGGGGAGAGAAAATTCCACTAAATCAAGGTAAAAAGAATCCCCTTTGCAAAGTGAAACTTTGCTGCCACCAAATGGTGGGAGAAAGTTGTGGCAGCCTTTTTAGTGTAGATCCATTTCCAATTGTACTATGAAATCCCAGTTTGTGCAAACAAAATTCCAGTGAATGTGCTGGAACATTTCTACAAATGTACTGGGATGTTTAGTCCAATATACTGATCAATGATCTCTAGTGAAATACTGAAATTTGGCAGTAAAATTTCGTTTGCAGTGCAGTTTATACACTGTAAACTTTATGGGGAGATTTCCCTCACTCTAGTGATAGATTCCATCTCCCAATCGCGAGGAAATTGCTTTCGCATGAGAGATAGGAGACTTTTTTTGTCACATTGAGAAATTATTCTGCCTTTCACATGTTGAATTCTAACAAAGTGATGAAAAAGTCCACCAAATCAGGGTGAACAACTTCCTATTCATAGGGGAACGTTGTAGCCACCCTTCTCTCATGAAATCATGTGTAATTATTTTTCACAGTGTACAACAATGGAATCCCAAATGATTGGATCACTAAGAAGTAGGGTGTAGTGAGGAAAATTGTCTTTCATGTATTGAACCTTAATTCTTCCTATTCCTGACAGGATTTTATGATGGGTTCAAAAATGACAAACGATTGGGCCATAGACGGATTCAATCGTCCGGCACTGTTACTCATCAATGCCCATCAATCCCCATCACTTGTTCACTGCGGGATGATAACTTGGGTTCAGAAATGGCGAAGAATAATCAACCAGTGATTGACTAATCATTAGCGATAAAGAATCAGTCATTGGCTATTCAAGATGAGCCATTCCTATAAACAATGATTACTGATGTTTCAATGGGCCACTAGTGGCCGTCCTGTTACGCCGGTGAAGATCCGTTACTGAGCCTTCAAAATGCCAGCAGCTGTGTTTGCTGGGATGTATTGGCCGCTTACCATTTGTGTTTTTATGATTGGATTTTCTGTATGGAAGTATTTCAGCTTTTCTTAACGAAACGTGAATGTAAACATCAACTTGAACTCTGTGTACGGAAAAAATAATTTCGCTGTAGCACTCACACACACAGTCATTGAATCAGCCCCAGCAGCTAAATTTTAGCTGTTACAGCAAATGAATTAGCTACAAATGCAATTTTTTTTTCAATGAGCACAGTTGCTGATTAAATAGGTATCCGTGTGTGTCCTATCCATTTGGCTGCTGCAGCTAATCAATCTTTCCTCATTTCTTACGCTGATAATGGGTTTTGGATTTTCTTCTTGAACATTTTCTAGAGTATTGTCGTTTTTGTGTTTCGATGATTTTGATATTTGTTATGTATGTCTCCATATGACATTGTTTCTGCGGAAAATCCCATTGGATTCATGTCAATTCAAGAGACTAAAGCTTCCAATCCATATAAAAAATACGAAAAAGTATTATCATTTTTGAATATTCCAATGAATATGAGATCTGAACTGAGGGCCCGCATCATCCAACAAATCTCGTGTTTTGAAGGTGATCAGATTTGGACATGAGGATCAATCGTTTCAAGTTTCTCACTTCCCCTGGTGGAAATTCGACAGGGAATCCCCCATCAGAAGCATGGCTCTCGTAAGGCTGCAACAGGGAGCTCCTAATTAAGGAAAACTTTTAATTACCTTATCAGGTCCTGACATGACATCCTGTTTAGGACCTTACAACAATGTAACGCATGATTGTTGACAGGTCCCCGTCAGATTTTCCCTCTCAGTAACTCAGACATGGTATTCCTATCAGAACCTGATCAGGATTGCCTTGACTCATCCGTATTTCAATCATGTGATAACCGACAAGACAGCCGAATCAGGAACTGATCAATTCAGAACGATGAATATATCAAACTATTCAGAATTTTCACAGGACTCATTAAAAATTTATCTGTCTTTTCTAAATGTTCAACTGAGATTTATTTGGATCATCAGTAGAATTTCTTCTGTTGGGGGAGTTTCGAAAAAGTTGGTGGAAAGTGAATTCCATGAAAATTAAATTGAATGTTAGAATATAGCTTAAATAGGGTCGTGATTGGGAATTCCGCTACCACCCGGATCAGGTCCTGATTGGGAATTCAATTACTACCCCGATCAGATCCTAATTGGGAAACGTTTGGTTTTCCTGATGTTTTTTTTTGCACATCAAAATTTCTACTAGGGTCAGATCATCGAACCTGAGGAAAAAAATGATTAGATTCGCAGATGATAAGATAATGAGACATATTTTGTCATTGGTTTTAATTGGAGTGGCATTTGGCGAGGGGACAGTGTACAGATTAAAATGATTGAAATTGAATTTTACAATCATTGCGATTTTACTAGAGATAAATTGAATATGAATGACAAGCGTCTTTTGATACGAAGAGCTGAGATGTGTCCAAAACAAATCTCGCGATCTCATTCAATAATTTATGCGTAAGAATCATATCACTGATTTTGTGGATATTAAGGCTGTGGTTTTCTCAAGAGGATAGTTTGCACTAAATTTATGAAAATCTAGTTTCTGTATCAGATACTCTCCCGTTATCATTTGCCAGTACCGAATTATTCCTTCATTTCTTCTGGTAATTTCTACATGGGAATTTTCATTGCGGCTTTTGAAATGGAGATGAGATCATTGTAAGATTATTTTGAGCATAATCTAACGTTGAATCAGCTTAACCTGAAGGAATGACACTTAGCAGGGAGGTGTAATAATCCCCGTATCGCGATGCGGCAAATTACCACAGATTTCACCATACTATGGAATAGAGTTTTCCTCTCAAAGGATCTCGTGGTGTTTAATAGACCGTGGAAAATTCTTCGAAATTTCTGCGGTTTTCAAGCTCTTTTCAACCGAAATTCCAATCCACACGTATTTATTTTTTCTACCACATGATTGCAAAAACTTCTCTTCACACGGAAGAAAAGTTTCACGTTGAAATCTTCAACGCTGTATTTGTTGCCACTTTCACTTTAAGTGAGAAGAGTTTAGCGATACGTTGAATGTAATTTAAACTGCCCTTTTAAACTTCTCAGCGAAGAAAGAAGCCTACAACTTCCTTAAACTCGACTTTTACGACCAGAGTAAGATTCTGTGATCTATCGATTGTCATTTCCTCGGTTAATGATCGTGCAAGAAGATACAGTTAACGTGCTTAAGCACTATCTCCTCTTGTCCCACTAACGCGACGAAAATACCATTTAAATAACATCAAGAGCTTCATGCTTGAGCTCTTACGATTCGTTCCTAGGCAAGGATTACTTTGAAGTAATTGTCAAGAAGTTCTTAGAAAAAAATAAATGTACACAAAATTGAGTGTTCGAGTTTTATTTCAACCACGGATGAAAGGATGTCAACGTGTCGCTTCGAGTTTTTGACAACTGGAAAAATTTGGAAATTTTTACAAAATATACATTGTCGAATAATTTAAATTATACGACGAAGATAGATTTTTCTGTTAGGATTTGGATTATTTGACAATATATTTTTGAAAAGTTCCCATTCAAAAACTGGAAGCAACGCATTGTAATTCTACATGGTAAATTTATCCATTTTTCTTTGTGTCAAATTCAATAAGATGTTTTTCCCTCCGAATATCTATAAAGCCACGATGATAGAATAACACATAACTGAACGTGAATCATCGATACCGATGAAGTTTGAATCGTATTGAAAAATGTGATTCGAAGTCGATTGAAATTTATAGAACTTCACTGTGTTGAACGAAATGCATTCATCCGGTAAGTATGAATACATACGCTGTACACACATGTTTTTAGTCTTTCTCGATTCGTTTCAATGAAGGATTCAAACTCCTACTAACTCGAAATATTAAATACCTACCCATAAGATGTTTTTCCCATTTATATTTACACAAGTGTTCAAACCGCATTTGAACATTTCATTTCACACAATCGCTCCTCTTTTTTCTTCAACCATTGTCCCTTTTGATCTCTTTGTTTTCACGCCTTCTGCTCATTGTTAGAGAAATTATCGTTTTTCACGAATCCAGAAAGGATGAGTACAAAGTTCGTCGATCGATTCGATATAACGGAATCCAACCGTAATGCTTCATCGAGTTTTCACTTTGATTTTTCTTTATTTCGTTTTATTTTTCCTTTCATTCAAATAAAATATCCTGGATTCACTTTTATGCCAGATCGATGGGCACCCAAGGACTTGACTAGTTTGAAAACTGGGTCAAATCTTGTTCTGGCAGATGTCTCATCTTTGGCGAAAGAAAATACTGAGTCCGTTGAGGATACTCGGAGGAATCGTTTACATACTGTTTATAGAATCATGAGTCGAGCGATTTAAATTATATTCTGTGAAGTAGTTCTCTGTATATTCTTCAGGGAGACTGATTGTGACTATTAAATTTCGCTTTGCATAAATGGAAATCGTGTTTGATAGATCGTTAAATGGATTTCACGTTCGTGTTCAGTGGTAGAAAAACAATTGATGAATTCAGGAGTCGTATTTGGCATGGATATCGGTAGGGAATAACGTGTGTTTTGCACTGTTCTGCTTTTTTATATCCTTTCCTCAGTAGATAATTATTATGTTAATTATTTTCTATTCGATAAACGCGCAAGGACTTTTTACTTATGAAAAAACGAACAAAAAATTCATACAGTATGAAAATGAGTGAAAGCAAAATAGTCGTAATATACCCGTATAGTAATATACCTTCCGATCAAAAAGTACCCGGAATTTCTTTATGAAACGAAAACGGTTGAATTATTCATCAATATTCACTTTATTTCCTTCGAAGTAATCTCCATTTCAAGCAATACACATATTCCAACGCTTCTTCCAATCTTTAAAGCATTTTGCATAGGCCGATTTCGGAATCGCCTTCGGGTCCTTCCGCGAATTGTACTTTATGGCCTCAATCGTCTCAAAACGCTTTCCGCGAAGTGGTAACTTGAGTCGTGGGAAAAGGAAAAAATCACAAGGAGCCATATCAGGTGAATACGGAGCTTGAGGAACGGTATGAACATTGTTTTTAGTCAAATAATCGCGTGCAAGATGTCGTGATGAAGAAACCACGAGTTATCTCTCCACAATTCTGGTCTCTCGCGACGAATGTTTTCCCTCAAACGCTTCAATACGTTCACGTAATATTCCTTATTCGCTGTCTGACCTGGTGGGAGAAATTCGGAGTGTACCACACCACGGCAATCAAAGAAAACAGTCAACAAAACCTTGATTTTAGATCGACTGTGTCGCGGTTTTTTAGGTTTTGACTCGTCTGAAAAGCGCAATTCCCATGATCGTTGGTTAGTTTCGATGTCATATTCATAGACCCATGTTTCGTCACCGGTAATGATGCCTTCGATAACATTTTGGCCCAAAGGAAGCATTTCTTTAGCAACATCGATGCGATGCTGTTTCTGCAACAAATTCAACACTCCCGGCACAAGCCGTGCCTCGACTCGTCTCATGGCCAAAATATTGTGCATAACGTTCTGCACCGATCCGAACGAGACACCAAGATCGGATGCTATCTCCCTAATGCTCACACGACGATTTGCGAGGACGATTTCTTTAATTTTATCAATATTTTCGTCAGTGATACTGGTGGATGAATGACCGGAACCAGGCAAATCATCAAACACGATACGACCTGCTTTAAACTCTTTTCACCACTCGTACGCTTGTGTTCTCGACATCGTCGAGTCCCCGTAGGTTTCTGTTAACATCTTCAACGCTTCCGCACATGAAATTTTGTTAAAAACACAAAATTTTAGACAAACTCTTTCGAAATTCGCATAACACAACAAGCATTGACTCGTTTACAAGGCAACACGCACTAACTTCAGACGAATGAGGCGTAAACAGACATTTGAGCGCTAAATAACAGATGAAATAACATGGAAAACAAAAGATTCCGACAATATCTCAAGCGCCGTTTGTTTGAATAGAGAATTTCGGGTATTTTTTGATCAGAAGGTATGAACGTAACTGCTGATCATCCTAGGGAAGATGGTAACTTCACAAATCACATCTTTCAGATATCTTCTAGATGTCACGAAAGTATCCATATGATGTTTATGAAAAATAGATTTACGCAGAAAAGTACCTTTCGGAAAGTTGTGAAATTTATTGAGGAATAAAATCACAAAATTTAAGAGAATTCTTTGAGAATCAGTGGTGCTATACGGATAGGCAGTAGTAGGACTTAATCAAACTACGAAATACGTTTGCGGACATAGATTGTGTTCAAGGTATGTATAATTTATGCATAGAACATGCAAAGCTCGTTGTAGATTAACAGGTGCTCGTACGCAACTTATCGGGGTGGTTTCCCAATGGAGGTGTTCCAAGCATTCACGAGTTTCGTAACGCTGTACTAAGAGAAAGAACATCTTGCTGTGGGTGAGTGAAATTGAGTTGTTCCAGTTGAATTTCAATTACCGTAAATAAAAAATTTACTTGTCTGAAATTTGAATACAAAGCAGTTGATTCGATGAGAGTAGAACATTTGGCTGTGACAAATGAAATTCATTGCATTCAAAGTGACTAAATTTCATTGCTGTCTAATATCCGACCAAACCCCTCTTGCCAGGGTGTGCGAGGAAAAAACTAGAAGCCCCTACTAGATTTGCTGTGTCTTTTCGCGATGAATGGAAAGGGAAGACGTGTCCTTTCTATTTTCTCACCCTCTCTGCCTGTCCCCATAGGGGGTAACACATTTGTATAAAACTTTTGCAATGTCCGCTCCTGTTCAGTTTTCACCCCGAGCCATATTTCATTGTCTGACTCCATCGTGACCTTTTCTACTGCATACAAACTCTCCAGCGGGGATTCCACTATGTATTTCAATAATTATATTATTCCTACGGCTTCATTTGATTTATAGAATATCAAAAAATGCCGTTCTCATTCGATGTACAATTAAAAAGAAATCTTGTCTAGTGTGAAGTATCAGCTGTATTTACGTATACAACAACGTCGAGTGTTAAATGATGCGATGACTACAAAAGAATTTGGCACAATATTCCCGCCTCGGCACAGTTGCTTGGTCACGACTGTACATATTCATATATGATATCACCTATGTGTTATACGGCCGAGTGAGGATACGTTTGTGTGTACAGAAATGTACCGACACGAGGAGGAAAACCGACGAGTCGAGTACTTTGAAGTGCACTACCGTTGGAGAATGTAGAAGCTATCTCTTCGCTTATAATCGAAGAGACCGCAGAATGTTTTTCAAAACAAGACAACATGAAAATGTGGATACGATGGGTTGGGATCTCTGCTCATAACGCATAAATGATTCGTACGAAATGGCGAAAATCCAACGAATGATTTGTTGGAATCTAGCACATACTTGGAAGAACTTGTACTCAAAACAGAGAGATGGGGAACACTGTTTATGTTGTTCTTCAGGTATTTGAATTTTTATCTGAAAGATATATATCAATAAAAAAATTCGGAAATAATATTCAGAATTCACTATATAGTATCTTCCATTGAAGATTCGTTTGGACGTTTCGTAGTCCAATTTACGCGTTAGCGCTCCTTCCTCGCAAAGACTTTTCTCAACATCCGTTCCCTGCCTCATCGCTGTCGTCGTCGTTGTCGTAAGCTCAAGAACGCTTCTCTTCCTCCTCGTTTTTTCTCAAGCACTAAACCACTTCATTGTAATTGGAGGCTCACTCGAGCTTCCACAATGGAAGAGGGTCATTGAACTCCGGAACGTGTTCATCTGTAATTTCAAGATGTAGCTTCGTGTACGGCACCTATGGTTTACAAAGCATTTAATTGTTATGATCTGTTCGTCAGGAAATAACTAGATTAGATCTGTGATTTGAATTTGCGTGTTTCAATTTTTCATCTGTTTCATCATTTGTTTATAAAAGGAACTCCCTGTGAATTTTTCCACATTCTCTGCATTTTGAAATTCTTTTGGAATTTCCGGTAGGTTCGCTCGTAGACTATCTCTCTGATATTTTTCTCCGTCTAGGAAAAATAATTCTACAACCTCTTTGAAAAATTCCTATTCGAAATGAAAGTGAAAGAGAAAAGTCCATGAACCGCTCTTTAGATCTCTTCGAGTAAAAATACTGCAACTCTGAAGTTGCGAGAGAAGAGTGAAAAATCCTACTCCTCAAGGATGAAATCGCGCTTTATAAGAGTGACATTTCACTTTAGTTTCTGGAGAAAAACTTATTTGCTAGAAGAAACATGAATATTTATCCTCGTAGCATTACTTGTTGAAAAGTCGAGGCATTCTAAGATATCTAAAAACCAAGAAAAAGACCAGGAAAAATACAATTGACTGAATAAAATCAACACGTTTTTATTAATACACATTCAAGCAGTTTATGAGCATACAATATGATAAAAATGATAAATGCGCACCTAAATTCTTGTGGGAATTCTATTATCATCTTTAGATTGTCAATAAAAAACATCCAACTCATCTGAATTGTTTTCGCGGTTAACTAGGAATAAAAAAAAGGAAGTACTTTAGTATTGTAGATATCATCATTGTTTTATGTTGAACAGATTGTATGAATACTGTTTCATTTTGATCCTGCTCTGAACTTCACGATGAAACAGTTTACTGGATTTTATTTTATTTTCGTACGTTTCTTCTTCACATGAGTTTTATGTAAAAACCCCTTAATTTTTGCAATAGCACTCACATAATAGTTTGCATGAGCATTAACGAGCAATCTAACTTTTTCATTCTCTTCTTTATTGTTCCATACGAAACGTGTAACCTTTTTTTTGTCACATCGCTCGCAGTTGTCCTTGAACGATGAAATTTCATCGGACGTTTATCTCTTTCGGTCATCGCATTCTACCAGGAAATGGATCGGCGGTTGCTGTAAAAACGTCTCAATTGAGGAACAAAAAAACGAATTGAGTTGAGCGAGGCAGAGAAGAGGAAAGTAAGGTGGAAGAGATCCGGTAGGAGAGAAAACGCGATTCCAGATTTCCGAATAATATTTTAGCTATTCTAACTATTGCTATGAACTGATATGAGAATAACAATATTTTCTGAATAATATTCAGTCATCGAGGAGTGTTTGATGGTTGTTTTTCATGAAATTTTGATAGGTTGAGGGCATTTACTGGAGGCAGAATTACTAAATCTCTCCCCCCAGTTTTCGAGAAAACTGGGGGGAAACTTTGGAATCTAGTTACTTTTTGGGCAGATGCATTGATTGCAGGATCATTCAGAGGCTTCCATGGGGAAATTGTTCAAGTTGTGAGGAGGCTACTTGAGATTATAGACTTGACAGTTCGATAAAAATACAGCATTAGGGACATCCGTGAGTCGTGGCCTATATCCTGAATTGTAATTATGTGACGAGTGTCATTGGCTGAACTCCGTAGGAGAGAATAGAATACTGTGCGACGTGATCGTGAGCTCGAAGGCAGACGCGGGGCATATCGGAACACGCTCAACGACAAATCTGCTCTTAAATGTTAGTTTCTACTTGAAACGCGAGGAGCGCATTACCGCTGCCGCTCGCCTTAGGTCGGAAATATACGTTTATGGGTAGATTAGGAGGGCAGGCTCGTTTGGTCCGTATGTGAATAAACTCGAATGGGCTGGTGACTCACATAAAAAATAGACCCAACTGAAGTCAAACCCGAAAGTGCTCCAATCATCATAATATTCAATGATTCCTTTTCGAGGTTAATTCCATTCGGGCTTATTCACTTGTCTTCTGAAAGCGATTAACTCAGGCCGATGATACCCATAGGAAAGTTTTTCTCGTTTTTAAAAAAGTTCTTTATTTTTCCGCCCATTTTGCCCTCAGAACATTGGAAAAAATATGAAAATTTTGTAAGTTTTTGGGAATGGACTAGAATTTTGGATGACTGGATTTTTCCGTGGATATCCGAAAAGGTGGATTGAGGCTGGGAATGAGAAGAGACTTTTTCTTTTATCTATATGATGAACCCAGTTCAATTCATCCACATTCTTATACTCCAAACGGTACCCCGCTATGTGACGAGCGATTCATCGTATGTGAAAAAGAATCAATTAATTTCATAGAAATTAAGTGAAAAATCAAACATCTCATTGTGCATAAGAAAGATACAGCCAGCCAACGTACACCGTTAGAAAAATCAGTATAAAACCTCATAACGCGGATACAAAATTTCTTTTGTATCAGTGTTACGAAATTTTGTAGTATGTCAACACATGTGTCAATATCTGTTTGTATCATTGTTACATAATTTAGAAAAAAAATCCATGTATGAATCCATTTTGAAAAAGTGAACAGTTCAAATTTGCTCGCTAAATACAAATGTGATTATCCTTTGAATAATTTTTGTATTCCACCGACACGATATACTGAGATCCAATAATGTACTTGTTAATTGAGACACGATAGCACAAAGAATAATTGTTCCTAAAATACAATTCGTCCCTGTGTTTTATAAGACTATCGACCTGTTCCTTTGAAAAGTGAGAGAACAAAGTGCTGCTATTGCAAAGCTCTTGATCCATGAAACTTGGCACGAGTTTCAATTCTCGTTCAAGGTAAATGTACCTCGGCGTATTATAAGCCAGGTTAACGATTCCCGTTTCCACCATATTTCGTGAATCATAACTATACGTAAAAGCTATGTATTTTATTTCATTGCTCGTCCATCTCCACTTGAAGAAAGAGAAGGAATCATTTCAATTCGATGCCAGAATTGAATAGTGTTCTGGATTTTTCTTTCATTCATCACTCATTTCGAATCTCGAATTTGTGGGCAGAAGCATTTTATATAAGAACGATTAGTCATTTGTTGATTCTCTTCATACGCATTCCTTTTCTCGTGGTTCTTTCGTAAAATTTTATGAATTTGAGGAGTGTTTTCTTCTTCCTTGCGTGCAACCGACGGAATAAAGATGGAGTGAATCTCGTTCACATTCTGAGCAGAGTAAGCCAACTAAATGTTGACGATTGGTTCTATTGATAGCACGAAATAGTCATCGCACAATGGAAACGTAGCAGCAATATCGGCAAAAGGGTGGATCAAACTCAAGCCTATCTATTCCCAATGATTGGCATGGCAGTAGTAGGCTATTGGTTGGTGACAACTTGGCCCAGGTTTGAACGAATGGGTACTGAGCCAGGGTATTAGTTACCCATAGGGGTACAATATTATATCATGTGTTGATTAACATTGACTCTAAGTAGTATGCCAATATTTAGCGATTAGCCTTGCCCTACGTTATATACGTTTCAAATAGGACAGATTCGTTGTCAATTTGGTTTCAATAACTGCGGGAAGATTAATCCTTGTCATAAAATTTTATTTAGTGTTTTCAGTCACTTTCTTTGAACTTCAATTGAGATTTCATAGAATTTTATACCAATACTTTAAAAAGAAAGTCTTAATCTGTTTGCATCTTAATTTCAGACAATGCTTTTTCCATTTTATCGGCGATTGCTTTTTCGGCCTAATTTGAGCTGAATTTAAGACTTTCTTTTTACAGTGAAAAATACATTAGGTCGCATGGGTTTCCATGGTTTTAAGGACAATTTCAAAAGAAGTTTTATTCCCTTTAATTTGGTTTATTAAATTATCGTACACAGGAAATCTACAAGGTTTCTCTCAACGTAATAGCATTTTTCAATGAATGGGGTGCCAGGGTCAGATATTGCAGTAGATTCTTTCTGTGCCGATTAGTAATTCTCTTGGAGAAGCTTATAATTTTGTGCATGAAGTTTTTCAAAGACTTTGCAATTCAATGCTGTCCTCATCTTCTTTCGCATGCAAAATCACACTCTTATTCCAGAGTTTTCACTATTTTCTTTGAATTCTTCGCTTGTGAAGCGAGAAAGATCATTATAGTACGCGACGCAGTTTCATTACGCACGTTTGTAGAGTACAGGCTTCCACCAATTAAAATGCATTTTCATCGTATTCTTTTTCTGTCCTGGGAAGGATTGTATTTTCGTTATGTATTCAAGTGTCATCACATATGAAAATTTATTTTTATCTTATTCATATGATTTTTTTCACCATTATTTGGATTGTTATATATAAATATATACTTATGTGATTTTTTCCAAGAAAAGTTTCAACCAAATGGCTATATTATTTGTATTTACGCTGATAATGAAACGTTTGATGAACCTCGTAACGATGAAATTCGATAACTTTCGATTACTGCCTTGTTAGTGTTTATCTTCAAATCTGAAGTGTATATTTATATAAGACTCCAAGTTTTGATGAATTGCGTTCAAGCGGTGAGTCAATAATCGATTGTAGGTTATCGATAACATTTAACGCTCCGTCTTTCTTTGGAGATAACGGTTCAAGATTTGATACTCTTCGTCTTTTGTTATAATGACATAACGAAAGGAATAAACTCATGTTATGAAAGCATAATATCCTCGCAGGCAATGCACGAATCGGGCCACGAGGCCAAGGTTATACGGTATTGTTGCATGGCCCTGATAACCCTTTTCTGTTGTTTCACTTTTTCTTCACCAGTATTTGCCCTCTGCCCATCCGGCCATTCTTCACCAAGACTGATAGCGCAAGAACGAAGGGAGGAACAGAAATGTATCGATTATTTCGTATTCCGGGAGATTCGCGGAATGATCTGATATAACACAAATAGATAGTTGTATGGCGAAGTACAGGTTGGAAGTCAATCACCTTTGAATATAACTAAGTCTCAATTCTACGTTGCAATTCTGATTTCTTGGGCTGTCATTTTTAGATTTGGATAACTTTTATGAATTCTATATCCAATTTACAAATGACATGATACGATGCACATAATCCGGTTAGAGTTGTGACGATGATATCCTTCCATTTGTGCGTAAGAAAATCGATGGGATATTTCGATGGATTGGTTAACGCGTTGACCATCGCTTTAAGTAACAATGATTAGCAACGGTAATTCGAATTTCCATGCCCGCTGGGATTTCATGTTTGCAGGATCCAATATACTAACTGTCTGGTCACAAAATACAATCCGTTCAATTGGTAGTACCGTACAATTTCGATGATATAATTTCAGACAATAACTGAAATACATGTACATAGAGGGTTTCCCGTAGCAACCTTTGGGGATTCGAAATTGATCGATCTAAATTCATATTCTATTTTTTTTGTTTTCAGATGGCGAGTGAGAAAAAACGATTCTCCAGATTTTCATCAGTGATTATTGTGATGAGAGACTGAAATATCTCCGTGGTTACGTAAAATTCGATATATTGGACGATCGTGCGAAACAAGACGAAGATGAGAGAGCGTAAACGTTGATAGACAATTCGTACACAACGAAGTATAACAACCTGTCTCGTCCCTTGCGACAAGCCACACATCTCACGTTAAGGTAGGTAATCTATTTTCTTATGAACGAAGAAATCTAATGATGATGATAAATCATCCGTTCAGGTAGAATTTAGCGTCAGATAGGATCGATTCTCTGAACTACATCGCTCAAGTAACTCAAGTTGCGTGTTCTCCCACAATGTTGGTGAAACCACGGCAACGAAATGCGATGTGATGCGGTTTCAATCCGGAAACTCGAAGTTACTCAAAGTTTCTACCTTTCCTGTGAAGTATCGTAGGAACACAAGATTGCATGAGCTTTCGAATACCAAGTTCAGTGTGGATTTCATGTAATCAAATACCGGTAGATTTTTCGTGTGGTTGATATAAACGAAGTCGTACTACCAATTGTAATTCTGCAGAAATCGTTAATTAATGTTGGTTAAATTCGATCTGCGATCGAGTTCTAGTTTTCAATATGAATTTACATGCAACGAATTTCACACGCACTAGGTCCGAATTCAAAATTCATTATCAGCGGTAGAGTGGTGCAGCGTAGCCAGCCGAATGTTGGTCGATCTTCGGCATTGACGCATGTTTGAAATGATAACATCATTCCAGTTCTGTCAATACATTTTCTCAAGATTGTCGAAAGAGTGGAATAAGCTCAAACCAAAATTGACGGTCATAACTAAATTGTTCCGGCAATTTTATTCAAATTATACATTGAAAAAAATGTGTTCTAACCAAATAAATAGTTGAATTGCCCTCTCTTATATTTAATCGAACCGAATAATGGAGTGTCTGCTCCAAATAAATTGGTATTTCAAATGAATAAGTTATTCGCCACAAGTAATCAATTCTTGGATCCAATTGAATATGCAATTTCTACAAATGAACATTTTATAGAGGGAGGATGAATGAATATTTTTTCCAGTGTACCGGGTCAAGGCTCAAATGCCAGGCTCAAATAAGTGTTTTACAATGAACAGATTACGGGACTGTTTGAATTTTACTGAACCATCATCCGCAACTCGGTTAAAACAGGATAGAAAATTTTGTGCCAAGAATTGTATGTTGGAGGCCTTCAAAAGGAAGCTCGCTGGATCAGACAGAAACATATTTCATACAGTTTCGTCTGGTGATTCAACAAACAATACGATACGATTGAAATACTTTCAGAGGTTCACAAAATTTTCCGAACTTCACGGAACTGCGAGTTTTTAGAAACAGGAAATGTATTGCGGAGGCATGGTATCTTAAGATTCCACCTGCGACTGCTTGTTACACGGAGAAAACAGCAATTCGCTGTGACAGCGGACAGCAGACTATTTGTTATCACAGCAATCTTGTTAGCTACGACAGCAATTTTTTAGCTGTGGTAGTTAAAAACTTTTGCTCCTCGCAAATTTTTCTGGAAAAGTTCACTTTTTTTGCTGTCACAGCAAAAAACTTGCTCCTGCAGCAAAATCAAATCTCGCTGTCACAACGAATTGTTTTTTCTCCGTGTAGATGACCTCATCCAAAATGCCAGGTAGAACCAAGGAGAGAATTTATTGTTCAGGCTTTGAACGTTTTTCGTGCCGAAAAATCCGGTCAAAGACTGATCCTAGCTCCTTGAGATGTTTGAAATCCAGTTGGAAACGTCTGTTCCACAGTGCACCGTTTTTTCAACCTTGAAATAACGTGCAATCCATTCATTGGCTTAACATGGAAAATTTTATCAGGTAAAAAATCATTCCATTCACTGGGATGGCATTCAATTGATTTCAAAGAATATTATATCGACATCATGGGATGGAATATTGTTTTGTCACAATGAATTTTCTTTCCACGCGTGGATAGAATTGTGCGTTCAATACGCAGTACGTTCGCAAATAATAATCGTACCTTACGTACGATCGTGTACCTTTTCATCCGCTCGTTCCATTCTTTTCCATCGATAAACAACGCGAAACCGATGTCGTTTTTCCTATTTTGAATTTCCTTCCATGGATTTGTTTCCCATAACAAATACAATTCGACAATCGGTGTGTATGTACAATTCACAATCGATTGCGGGACTAGCGAATTCGAAAGAAAGACCCGTGAAGGTGCAATAAAATGCAATGATGGAAACTCGCGTGTAGGATATTTTTAAACCCCGAGAACCAAATCGAATTGAACAAAAAAATGTGAAGAAATAGAACTCGTTCACGGGTCACATGATCATCGATTATCGTTCGGAGAAAACCCCTAGCATAGCAAGGACTATGATTTATGGAGTGGAAGAATTAGGACGAGATACGAAAGACGTTTTCACATGTTGAAATTTAATCCTTATTCCATGCGAATTGCAAATTTGTTGCAGAAACGAAGATTAGGATGTTTCGTGTGTACTTCACAGATATTTCCTTGATCAGAGGAATCAATGATCACGTTATGCACTGTCAAAAAAATACTTGTGTCAGATTTTCTGTGGAGTTTCAAACAATTTTTGTGACTTTGCAAAAAAATGTTTGGTAGAGAACGTTTAAAATTTGTCTTGAAAGTTATTTTTTCACACAGTGTGGATCAAGTGATTGATTTCACGTCGAAATATGATTTGTGTGAAGTGTGAATCATATTGTTACGGATACTTACAAATATAATAAAAATTAACCCACGGACCCTATAGAAAAAACTTCCGAGAAAAAGTTTTGAAATATTTTTTCCCTAAACAATATGCAATATTTACCACACAATTTGTAATAATATTGATGAATTTTAAGAATCCATCTGAATATTCAGATGAAGAATTCCTAGTAATAGATACAAATCTGTTCAGAACATTTTTCATAGAGAATTCTGTCGACTTCAATGATTTTTATTAGAGAAATTCGAAAATTTATGAATTGGGAATTTGAATTGTTCGGTTTGTACCTAAAAACTGAATTCCTCGAGCAAAGTAGCAAAGGATATGATAAAGAACTTGTATGTGGTTAGAGTGATGAATTCTTGCAGGGAGTGATCGTAAGATCAATAGTCTCATTCGACTGTCATGTTAAAATGATGAACAATAGACTACGGTATCTTCATCAACATGAATTATTACCGTTGTTCCAATCCTTTGTTCTTCCCAATGCTCTTGATTCGAGATATGCTGTTCCACCTACATCACACTGCACAAATGGAATTCATCACCGGATTGAATAAGATATTGAATTAAGATCTTATGTGGAAATTAATGTTGCCTGAATATCGTTATTTTGAGGTGACTCGATCTCTGTTGGTGAAAAAAGAGATATTATGAGTGCAATCCCTGATACGCGTTGAATGAGTTTCAAAACTTTTATAATCACAAATCATTTCGCACAGTTAATTATACGAGATTTTTGTATAAATTTCAATGGGAATGGAGTAGGTTTGGTATAATTTCCATGTAATTTTTGTTGAATTAGTAGGAGTTTCACCTGTGAAAGTTTATATTCATGATTGCCGGATAAAATATAGTACTCGTGGAATAACTTGATGATAACTCTCCACGTTCTCACTAGCGCGTATCTTGAAGTTAAGGAGAGTTGTGATAAATTATCGCATAGTCCCGGTTCTTGCTACAACGAAGCATATCTCATGGGTGAGATATAAATATATGAATTATCCCTGTCCGTGTGTATTATCATCAATTATTCATCATCGAGACAGTTTTTAACTAGATACTTCCAACGGATAATCTCATTCCATAGATCATTTTCACTTTTTCAACGTATTTTCAAAATTGTTGAACAATTCATGGTGCATGTTGAGCTGTAATTATGAAGTCAAGATAAAAAATGATGCCTTAGGCGAGCGTTGACTACCGAGCGGAAGAAATATCTGCTGAATTGTTTTTGAATGCTTCAAAATCTATGATCACAATGATACGAATGAATAGTCCACATAAAGAGGAGTATACGGTAATTCGGTATTCAACATCGGAGAGATACTTGTTACAAGCTGTTTACGTTAACGTCGAAGAGATAAGCGAACATAGGGGTGGTTAGTAGATCACAATGTCATTACTCAACCCCTATTCTATCTAGAGTTGCGATGAGAGGGAAAACGCATGCTAATCGATGTCATACACTTTTATCCGTATGTAGGTACGTTAGGCCAAAATCCATTCGCGAATACCACAGAAATCACTGGATTGGGGGGTCGTAATGAGCAAAAATTCTCCTTAATGCACTTCCAACCCCCTCCCCCCTTACCTTGATAGAATACCTCAAATAAAATTCGAATTCATTCCTTTATTTGAGAATCTCTTTACCACATGTGCCCGTGATTAAAATTTCCACCCACAGATTCTGCGTTTCCTTATTTCCTCATTCTTCCAGAACCTATTTTGATTCATTTAATTTCCCACCCTAAATTTAGTCATCCTAAATTCCCTCTTCGTTCTCTTTCAAGTAGCTTGGCCTCTTCCACGTTCATATTGCTATGTACCACTTGCTGTACTTCGATTCTATTATCCTTCTTCGGCTATCTTGAATCCTAATCATCTCTCATCTCTTTCTGTTCCGACTCCTCATTAACCTTCTCAATCTCATCTTTTTTCCTCTCTCCCTCTATTGCACAGAACCCCGTTCCTTCATATTTGTATTGCCTCTCTAGTTCCCATTTCAACCCTCTGTTTCTCTTTCTCATCTCTTCTCAACACATTATCGCTGAAAAAACTCCCCTTTCCAGCTGTTAATTTTTTGGCCTCTCTAGTTTGCTTCTAAATTCTCAATGGCTTCTTAATACAAATTTCTTCTTTTCTCGAAGGATTATGAACTCCAGATCAATTTATTTTCACTCTAGTCGTATTTTTATAAAGTACCGAGATCACCTCTTTTCTCTCATTTTGATGCACTTATAATTTGTAGAGAGATTTGTTTTTCAAGAATCCCATGTACAGACATTTTACTAAATCTAGTTGTTCTTTGTGCGAATCATGCACATGAACTCCTCCGGACATTATTTTTGTCCATCGTGCTTTGCTCAAGAATTTTTGTGATATCACTTCTTCTGTCACAAATCACAAAAATATTGACACTAATTCTAAATGAAGTCGGTAGTTTACATAATTGTTCTTCGCAAAACGGAATTATATGCATGTTAACAAAACTCATCTGCATCTCATTTTTTATTCAACATTTCATTCGTTCTTCGTTCATTCCTGCTATTCCATTTCAGGTCATCTTTCATCACCTCACTCTACATTTTCCATTTTCATTTCTTCCATATATTTCCATCCCCATTCATCTATCCATCCATCTTCTTCAACACCCATAATTTAATTTATATAACATTTTCCGCGGGGTATTCTCAACATATCATCGCAGACTTTTTTTTTCTATCATGAACTCCACAAAAATCTTCTCTTCGCTATATCAATAAAAGAATTAAACAAGAACACAAACTCCGCAGATAATAGATACTCTTGAAAGAATTTGACGAAGAGGTCATTAACACGAAACACGAGAGTATCTCTTCTCCCTTTCACTTGTTATTCTATTTTATTTTCTCAAAAGCTCTTCCCTACTTTTCCTTACCCTACGGATACTATATTGACATAGCCAACTGCCGCGTTTTTGTACGACGAATCCCAATGGAATTCTTCCAAAATTTATCATGTACAAAGTTTTACAAGTTCGTGTGTTACGTGCTTTCTCTTTCTCTGTCCTTGTTTTTTTTTCTTCCTCTTTTTTTTTCATTGAATCGATAAAATTATACCAGGGTATGAAACACTATTGTATACCGATATACTTGACGATATGTATAAAAACCACAAATATGTGAGGGACCGAAAACATCACAAACGCAAGGAAGTTGAAAACCTTGGAAGGTCGCTTTATCGCTTATTACGACTCGTCCCACTGACACGCTTCCGCTTTCCCTCGACTCTACCGCACCCTCATCACCACATATACGAACATACAACCTTGCCCCTAACCTATACATTATCCTTGCCGCAAATCCTTACAACCCTCGCGTGATCTCTCCAGCCGTTTCCCTTATAGACTACGTACTTGCCTTGCGGCGCCGGGCTGCCATAAAGGACGCGACATGATTAACTATTATAACTACTAGAAGACCATGTCTGGTGCATATACCACTATCCTCGATCCTACTATTGTTACTTCAATTTTTATTTTTAATACACGCACCCCTACAAACCTGTTACCCTATCATACAAATTCATTCCCGTCACTTTGACCAAATAAAGTTCATCACATATCAGATCGAATCCAACTTCATTCAAATTGATTACAATTAGGTCAATGTACATTTTCTTGTTCTCCGTATGTATTCGTCATTTATCAAACAATGTACTTTTTTCTCCTTCTTTTTGTTTTCGTTCTTCGTTGCGGTAAAAAGTGCTATTACTAGGAACGTTGCGACCGCGAAATTCGATTTGGCCGTGGTGAAAAGTGACTGCTCTAGTGCAAGAAGAAATAGCTGAAAAAAAGAGAAATGAAGCAGGGAAGGATGTGGAATCGTGTTTTATGCCGGTGAAAAGCACATGACTCGAGGGTATTGGATCAGTACACATGTGTTGTGTGGCGTTTTTATTTCTCCGGAGTTCAATGCTGTGAGAAATCTGTCGTCGAATTATAAAAGAGGTATTATATGCGACTTGCTGGGCGATAAGATTCAACTCTGTGCTCAAATATTTTTTGTACATAGATAAATTGAGTTTTCAATAATAATAGATAAAAAGATGGACTGTGAAAAATGTACTTACATCTTGTCGTTTGTCAGATTTATATTACCGATACTGTGAACATTTTGCGGTCAGATATCGTATAGATAATCAATAGTGATACCAAAGTTTTCGAGAATTTCTCTAAAATTTGTTATTCTTGCGTTGAATAATTACTTATGATTTGGTCCAAGTTTGTCATAGACTGGTTCAATTCTCAGCGGAATATTGGAGAATTTTTCCTCAAATCTTACTAAAATACATCTTCAACACCATTTTTTTAATCCTCTCATTATACAATGAAAAGGTTGAGATGATGAATTGCAAAATAATTGATGGAATCGAAACGTTTCATTCGAAGTCAATTTTATATTTGCTTATCTTACGTTCGATCTTGGTTTTACTTTAGAGAAAATCAGAATCGATGAGTACAAGCATACCGCTGAAATCAATATGGAAATTTTCGAATGACAACCCGGGTAGAAATGCGAATCGGCCCATCCCTGGCTCTGGTTAGGAAGGTCTGGGCCCGAACAGGGCTACTTTTCAGTCAGGGAGATTTCTACCTGGGAAGCTGATTTTCAGTCACCTTATATGAGTCGGCCATAGAATAAGAATAGTGGAATTTCGGTTCAAATAGAACGAGAAAAAGGATTGGAAGATCAAAAAAAGGGGTGCAGAATTTTCAATAGCGTGGAATAGATGGAATATATTCCAGTACCACAATCCAGTTGTTTTCTGAGGATAGAGATAAATTCGATAGTGCCTCATCTTTAGAAAGCGACTGTTGATTCCTACCATTGGAACAATACTTAATGTACAATGTTTCAAGTATTGTGCCAATGCTGGTTTAAAACCAAAGTTCATAATAAAAGAATGCAAAACTCTACGGTAGAAGGCAATGTACCAGAATTGGTAGGGTATTGACTGAGCATGGAATCGATGACCCCCCGACGCCAAAAGGATGGTTGAGAAAAGCTGTTCATCTTGTCAGTCAATAGGACGTAAGAATTGGAAGAATCGTCTACTATGCAATGAATGCTCCGCAAAATCTAAAGATCATTGAGTAAATACACATTATTATGAGTAAAATATTAAGAAATATCGTATATATCATGATTGCTTGTTGCGATCATAAGTATCTCACCCATCCATGTGAATCCATAATATTGCTAAGAATCCATGATTACAGAATTAGTTTTCTGTTATATACAGAAGTTATATTGGCAGGAATTTCTAATTTGACAGCATTTTCTTATAATATTCCCACAATATTCGTGGCATCATATTCTCAGAATATTCAAAACAGTCTCATTCAAACATTTTGAGAATGTGCGTAGAATATATTCGCACGTAATAAGAATCTCCATAGATCCGGATCAGCTCGGATCGCGGCAACACTACTTCGGGGAGTAGGTTGAAATACGTGCGGAGAACGTTCATTTTTGATGCACCTGAATACGTTCCCAGTACGTCTTTTTCATCTACCACGGGTCGTTCTCGTTACGTTTTCCAAAACGCACTTTCATGAAAACCAACCTCTACAAACATATGCGTAGTATCGCAGAACGTTATTGCCAACATCATTGAACATGTCTCCAGAACGTCGCATGGTGGACATCAATTGAACATCACAAAACATTTGTATGTCCTTGGAACGTACATGCGATGTTTTCAGAACGTCCTGGGATTTTATTTGGACGTTTTCTGTGAGAGCAAGTACATTTTCCGAACGTGAAGAAAACCTCCCGATGCTATCCGAGATCAGGCGTTAAAGGGCATGCGAATAATAAGCCATGCTATTACCAACGATCGGCTCTACATTGAAGACTAATTTCCACCGTTATGATGAGGTCACACTTTGTGGCAATATCCCATCACGTTTCAAATAATCCTCACTTTGAATAGATTCTTCACTGTAAAAAATGATTGTACAATTATTCCTCAAAAAATAGTGGTAGCAAAGTTCTTTTACAGATGGGGAATTTTTTACTATCATTTGGTGAACTTCTCCTTCATTTTCAGAGAATTCAATACCCAAAAAAGTGAATAAACTCTTCAAAGTGGTAGAAAAAACCTCCACGATGAGGGTTGGACCAAAAATGAACTAAGCGAGAGCCAAGCCTGGTGGAATTGTGAATTAATGGTAGATTGACAACAGAAACACCGACATCAGTGTTATGTTTTATTTGTTCTTAATCAACATTGAAAACTACACTGTAAACAATAATTGTGGAATTTTCCTCCAAACAATGGTGGCAGCAAAGTTCCTTCATAGATGGGAAATTTTTCACCACAATTTAATGGATTTTCTTTCATCTGAAGAGGATTCGACTCCGAAAAAGCAAAATATAATTCCTCACAGTGGTGAAAAAATCCCTCATTTTTGATGGAAAAACAATTCCACCGCGATCAGGCGACGAAATTCACCAACATTGTGAAAAAAAACTTCCTACAGTTTTTACAGTGTATATTGTACAGTCAGCATTAGCAGAGCCCAAAAATTAGTTTCGCGAACTGAAAATATCATTCAAAAGATAATATGAATTCTACTGCTAAAATTGGAGTCTTCGACAGTGGAGTATTTCGTTCGTCGATTACCAATTCGTTTCAATAAACGATTCAAAGTTCAGCAACATCAGGTTAATACAGAATCGAAGGGAGGACAAATTTTCTCCCCCGTTGATTCTTCATCAACCTAGATTTTTTTACCTGCTAAAAATCCTCAAATCATTAAACATGTACAATTTTAAATCATAAGATTCACTCATTTTTTTGGCTTAGCACAGAAATGTAATGATCTTTCTGTCTGTGATTTTTATATATAATCGACCTCTCGTTCGTATGTCATAGACTAATTCCCCGCTTCGTGATCGAATAAGAATTCGTCTCTCTTCCTTCTCCTCTTTCTTTGATACATCTCTCTCCGCGGCAAAGATTGCCTTTCTTTTCGTTCATTGTACCTACCGGCCTTTCGATGAAAAATTCAAACCCCGAACCCTGATTGTGAACTTTCAGTCTCAAAAAATCCAAGGTTCACCCGACAAATAGACATTCATTCAAAGAGGAAGAATATCAATTCACCCTATTCTATATATAGATTTGATCTTATACAATCCATCTATAGTACTCTCATGAATTATATATAATATGTATCACGTACGTACTAGATCTTTCACCTGTGAAATACATAATTTATGCATACTTTACATACACTTTATAATAATCAAATCTATACACAGACAGTTTTGTTTTTGTAAAAACGTTATATTATCTCGAACGAAATTTTTACCCAAGAAAGAGTTTGAAGCGAAAATCATTTTTCTTCAATCACGACGATTTTTCTGCTGGACAAAATGACAAGAGAAAAGTTACTTTTTGCGATGCCATCGTGTTCCCAAACGGGAGGACATTTTTCGCTATGGGTAAAAAAAAACGATTGAGGATGATTAATTCGCTTGTGAGAAGTGAGGTAGTAAAACAGTTGAGAGGGTGAGAGGAAAAGAAAGGGGCAGAAGTTGGAACTAAAGCGGCGGCGTTGAGTAGTAGTTTGATGATACCTTGTCGAGGTGATCTCTGTCCTGGAAGTGAGATGGGTGAAGTCTCGGCATTTATGAAAGGTTTTCTCCTCTCGAGCTTGAGAACAGAATCGCTTGAAAACGACTTGCGGAGTCTCAGAATGGGACGGGCAGAGCCACGTGACGTAAGCTATAGCGTTTCGTGCCGCAACGCCCCGTATTGATCGGACGAACATCAGCTGTACAGTTGGTGGAAGTAGTAGCAGTAGTAATAGTGATAGTAGTCGTACTAGCGGCAGCAGTATAAATAGGAGAATGGAATGTTCTCTATGTTCAGATATTCTTATCTTTTCTTTGCTGATTATCTGAATGAACCTGCTACATAGCGAGTATCCGAACAAGCCTTTGTCGATGCCTTATTCGTACGTTCGCATAATTTTCCCTGAATCTCAAACGGGAAAAATTAGATCGAGATTGATATATCATCGATAGCATGATTCGGTTCATTCGAATTCAGATACGAATGAAATCGATCTTCCAGTACAGTTGTAGAATGAACGTTCAAAAGGTTACGTGGAATAGATTAATTCGCATATATAGGAGTCTGAATTCCATTTCAAGAATCCATACGCCAGTCTTCTATGTCGTCTTAATTAGATTCAACATGAATATTATTCGGGATTACCTTGTGTATGCGAATAGTAGAATCGATTATCCTTGACGACTCGAGAACAAAACAGAATACACGAGCATAGAAAATTCATGATTATCTTCGAGAGATGAACCATCTTCTCTCACGACTAGGATAACACTCTTATTCCTTTCAAGATCGTTATCCCAGCAGAAAGAATTGAATCATGAAAATTATCAGAACCATCGAAAGTTTATGTTGATACTTGGACAGGTTTGGTATGGTAGGAAGCAACTTTATGATAACCAGTTATGAAATTATTAAATCAGCGATGCCTGTTCTTCAACTATCGGGTTCACTCTCGTCAATCTTCACGAGGAGTTTCTTCGCTCCAAACTTATCCTGAAAATCTGAAGAAAATCTAGAATTTTTGAATTCCTTCGCATCTTTCCAGAATTCAATGAAATAAAAATTTCTTAAGTAATTGAATGAAAGATTCAACATCATCCAGTAATTCTCGTTGGTCACAATTCGCAACTGGGTCATTAGTCGCTTCATGTTTTTTCCGTGTTAATACACGGCAGACATCGTTTGAGAAAAAAATTCAATTTCCTGCATAAAAAGTTTATACACAACGGCATGTGAATTAACACGTACATACAATTAAACACCTATAATCGATACGCGACAACTCTTCATATTTCCCTTCGTACATTCAACGATTTTCAAATAGAATGGGATAAAGTTAAATTCAGCGTACGTGAAAAGCTGACGTTTTGCAGGCACAGCTTTGTTCTTACGATACTAAATATACGTATGATATGGCACTTGTACAATTTCACGCCTGTCTACGAGAACTTTTTACTGCTGTTAGATCAGAGCACACTTGGCAATCGAGGAATTTACAACGCCTTCGCGTTACAAAACACATTAGACTCTTAAAAAGCTCTTTTGTTTTCTCATACAATTTATTTGTCACGCAAAAAAATATTACGATGAATTACGCGGATGGTAAAAAAGAAGAAAAATAAAGCAACCGAGGAGAGGGGAAGAGTGAATGAAGATGAAGAGGAGATAACGCAAAAACAAAGAGAGGAAAAATGAAGATCCAACTTTTCAGTTGTGTCTCCGCGTTAAAGCGCAAAGGTATTATTATTCCAGACCTAATACACGTTCTCTCGCGTTGTGATTCATTTTTACCGAGGATAAGGTATAGTACGATCCGTATAAAGAGATGTGGGGAATAACGTGTAGGTTGGGGTTAGGAAAACAAAAGTTACTAACGAGTTTATTCCTTTCGCGGAAAGTTGTTTTAGAGGGGAATGAAAAAAAATGTTGAAGGCAGAAACAAACGCGTTTAGGAATTTTCCCTCGTTATACATTTTTACAAACCGTGGTAATTTGATCTCTTTGAATAATGGGATTGGCTTACAGGATAATCCAACCGGAAAATTCAGTCGATGAATCGGTGCACTAAAAGCCACGTCAAGGCAGTGGAATGATAATCATGTTCTTCAATTTAATCCTATCACCTTAATATTATTCAGTCCCGCTGAATTTCATTTTGATTTTGAACGAGAAGGAAATTCATTTTGTTGAAATGCCTTCCGTTGAGATAATAAACCCTCTCTCTTTCTTCTCTTCCTTTTCATGCATTCTCGAAAATTGTGTCACTCATAGTTCCGAACTTCACAGCGGTTTGGTTTTAATTAAATCATTTTTTATTGAATAATTGTCCCATATGATTTCCATGTAGGATTGTCAGAGTTATCGGTACTGGCATCATTTTACATAGAGGCCTTTAGAACTCTGGCATTTCAACTTTATCCAAACAGGATTGATTATTGGCTCAAGCCAACCAATACCGCTTGAAACCCATCCAAGGTTTAGTGCCAATTGTAAAACAGCAATAGTTTTTGCTGAAGTCTGGCAAATACAACCGTTCCAGTATCAGGCGATTTGTCAACCCCAGTCATTTCTATATGAGGTATGCACTACTCGTACTCCAATTCGTTGAATTCGAATTTTTCAGAGAGATAATATTTCCTCTCTCATCGAGGGGGAAAAATTCTTTTCATTTCTTCCATGTTTATAATTCATGTCTGAATCGCGTTCGCAAGCGGGATGATTGGAAACACGGGATCTCGCTATAAAATCTCGTTTATTTCGAATAATTCACGTGTTGTAAAAATTCTACCGCGATATCCGGAGGTCTTCGTGAAAAATGTATGGCAGAGCGGGAGCAGGATCTTGAAAACAAAAAAAAGTCGAGGTCGATGAGACGCATTTGAACGCTTTCAAACGAAGAGATGAAAATGTTGGTGAAAGAATGTCCCTAATTTTCACATCATTCGTAAATTGCATTAACATACTAATCTTTTTTAACGAGATAAACTGAATGCGAAGAGAAAACTGGTCTCTTTTCTCACGTTAAACCACAGCAATTGGTATTTCCGAGCGTTGCTTGACTTTCGAGGCTTCTAATCCAATATGGTCGATTCCAAGGGCGAAGAGAGGATCAGGAGTTAGTTGCTTGGAACTTTTTTCGTGTTGACATGATCTCGGATCCTTTAGTACACAGATGTTGGAGTAGTTATCTCCAGAGTTGAGAATGAAATCGCATTGTCCGATTTTCTATACGGTCTCCTATACGTCGTTGATGAGGTGCATGATTTGCATCGCCATGCATGGTTCATCAGTTGGTTCGGTAAAGGAATTCAATTGGGCCAAAGACGTCGACGATTCAATGTTGATGGCGTCCATGGGTCATGAAGGATTGGCTGCTGGATGAAACCGTGAGTTCAGTGACGGCGGTAAATCATCAGCCGCATATGAAACTGATAAAAACTTATCCCAGATAGTTTAGAAAAGCTCTCTAGGGTACAAGCTTTAAAAAACCCTTGCAGCAGAGTTGTGACAACCTTACATGAGGAAGGTTGTGAATAAAAAGTCAACGACAATCGAATGCTCAGTTTGACAAGCCAATGACAAGCTTACATGCCATCTGGGATCGGGTTTGAACATAGTCCTTTTATGGAAAATTATTACACCATATTATGATGATGATCATGTGCTTCATTGAGGGAAATTCCTCGTTTCAATTGTGGAATTCGATTTGGAATCCATACCCATACAGGGTTCATCAATTGGCCCAATAATGGCACGTTACTGGACCACAAACGGCGTTCTTCGCCCGATAATGGCGCCCATTAATGGCTCATCAATGGTTAATTGCTGGATGATAACGTGGGTCCAGTAATGGCAATAAATAATGGGCCATGTATAGAATTATTGATTGGCCCAGTAATGGGGCTAAATGATCCCGATTTATGGCCAGAAATTTCAGGATGATGTTCGAATATCAGCCATCAATGCGATATGACTGCGTTCCAGAATAATCGGTTCAGTATTACTTCAAATGAGTGGTCAAGTGTTAATCCAAAACACTTTATTGTTTCTGTTTTAGGGAAATTTGTCATTCCAGTTTACACAAGATCAGAAATGGATTTTTTTTCTGAATAGATTTGCGTTCCCGATATTTCCACAATCTCAAATATAAAATTATACGAGTCAAAAGCACTCTCGATAAATCAGTTGAATTTAGTTGCTTATTCCTTCAAATTGTTTGTTTTTTATTAGGTGTACAAATAAGTTTCCGCGGTTTTTTATAAAAAATTAGGAATTTATTGTAAAGGAAAAGTACATTACGTTTTATTCAAAGTATTTTCCATCATTTGCCACTACTTTTCCCCATCTTTCTGGCAACGTTCGGATACCCCGTCGAAAAAACTCTTCATCTTTTGACGCTATCCACAAATCTAGCCAATTTTTGGTGTCTTCATATGATGTGAAGCGCTGCTCAGACAGACCATGTGCCATCGACCGGAACAGGTGATAATCAGAAGGGGCTAAGTCTGGTGAATACGGCGGGTGGGGTAAAACTTCCCAGTTGAGTGTTTCCAAGTATGTTTTTACCGGCGCCGCAACATGTGGACGAGCATTATCGTGTAAAAGAATAATTTTGTCGTGTCTGGAGTAGTAATGGGCGCGTTTTTCCTTAAGTGCCCGACTCAATCTCATCAATTGTGCTCGGTAGACAGCTCCAGTAATGGTTTCGCTTGGTTTCAGCGATTCATAATACACGACACCAAGCTGATCCCACCAAATACACAGCATGAGTTTTTTTCCATGAATATTCGGCTTAGCTGTCGATGTTGATGGTTCGCCGGGCTTAACCCATGACTTTCTCTTCTTTGGATTATCGTAGTGAATCCATTTTTCGTCACCAGTGACTATACGATGCAAAAAACTCTTTTTTTTATTCCTGGCAAGCAGCATTTCACTCATGCATAATCGGCGTTCAACGTCTCTCGGCTTTAGTTCATATGGAACCCAATTTCCTTGTTTTTCAATCATTCCTAACGATTTTAAACGATGTGAAATTGCTTGTTGAGTCACTTGTAGAGTAAGTGCAAGTTCTTTTTGCGTTTGGGACGAATCTTCCTCCAATAGTACTTCTAATTCCATGTCTTCGTACACTTTCGGCCTTCCACTGCGTTCTTTGTCTTTAACGTCAAACTCACCGTTCTTAAACTTTTGAAACCATTCCTGACAACTTCTCTCACTTAAAGCAGCTTCACCATATGCTTCTAGAAGCAATCGATGCGCCTCAGCTGCAGATTTTTTCACATTAAAGAAGTAAATCAAAAGTTCCCGCAAATGATGCTTATTCGGAATAAAACTTGACATTTTTGCACGAAAAAAATTACGTGATGCTGATACGGAATCACTAGTACTTTAAGGTTATGGTGTTGCCAGATGACTAAACTTGGGATATTACGTTTTACATCTGACAATTTCTCCATAACCTTCTGGTGGGGCCATCTTTTGACAAACCGCGGAAACTTATTTGTACACCTAATACATGAGAAAATGATTGATTATCTGTGTAAATAAGAATTTATTTGAATCATGTAAAACGTATTTGATGGATGTGAATTATTTATTCAGCGTAATAGAAATAAGGCCAAAACAAACTTTTTTCACGGATGATTACGAATACAATACATCCAACTTTGAAATCCATTTCACTTAGTAATAAACCATATTTCAGTCAGTCACGGGGAATCAATTGTTGGCCGTTCACTATAGCCGTACATCGGCTGATTATCGGCTGTCTCCATTGCTGGTCTTTTTTATCAGCCAGTGGTGGGCCACACTTGTTCCAATGATGTGAATCCATTGTTGGCTATTTGATGGGAGCCATACATGGGCCGATTGTTGGCTGTGTGTACATTATCGGGGTTTCCTGTATGGGTATTTGATAATTAAATCATTGAAGTAATGATTAAAAACTTCTTTGAATGCTTTGTAAATCTTCGTCACTGACTTTATTTGATTCATTATGATAGGATTAATCGGCAGCCGATCTTTGGCTCGCAATTAATGACTGCGGTGGTCTAGGGACGCGGCATCATTGGGCCGATTCATAAATCCTGTGTGATTATGTTGTTGTGCATATACGGGGAATTGACGGAATTACGATATCAATTATTATGTATTAATCGAATTTCTCATCCATCAGGCTTATGATATGGAAATTTGAATCGTTCATTGGAGGAAATGGATGGTTAGTACCATCTATTCACACAAATTGAGTTACTATTATTCATGTCATTTGAATAAGTAGTTTGTTGATCACAGAGTGAAAACTTTGCTGATGCAGCAAATCGAGGTTCTATACAATGATATATGGAATAGCAATTATTTTCGCTAACTCAGGCGAAAATTTGCTAGCGCAGCTAACTGGATTTCTGAGAGAGCAGCATGATCAACCAAAACAGCGAATTTTTCGTTGGACTAGCAAAATTTTTTAGTATTAAATACAGAATAACAAACAAATTTTGCTGGAGGAGTTGAAATTTTTAGCTGTCACAGCTGAAGAATCGTTGTCGTAGCTAATGAAATAGTTTTGCAATCACAGCAAAAAATGAGCTGGTCCGGCAAAAGGTATCCAGCAAAATCAGGTTCCACTGTCGCAGCCAGTTACTTTCGCTCCGTGTTCAATCGCCAATGCATTCCATTAGGACAACGGATGAACGATCCAAACTTCTGAAAAGTTCAGGTTCAACGAACACGTTTGGTTGTGAATTCTAGAATAGAGAATGCAATAAATCCTAGATTATTACTCAACTCATTATAAAAGTGAATAATACATTGGGAAAAAAAAAATAAATAAACAAGTTGATTGATTCAGAAACATTTTGGATTTCCACGAGTCCACGAGAAGATGAAAGTTGAATGGAAGCATAAGGGATAAGAACGGAACGCCACTCAATTTGAATCTCGAGTATATAATTCTCCTCGTGACTTCCTCAAGAGCCCTCGCACTGTAATCCATTTTCACGTTCAATGACCTTTAACAGTGTTAGGAAAACAATTTCTCCTCAACTCGACTGTCATCTCTTTATAACCTAATCGAGCGTGAATTTTACTGAAACGTGGCGGGCGATCGAGAAATATCAAACTCGTAAAAGCGAGTAGTACACAGGTTTAATAAAGTTGTCAAAATTGAAAACTTTTCAGATTAAAACGTGAAAAGAGAAATCGATAACTCGACAAGTATCGAATTCAACACACATCTTACGTATATTTTTAGCTTCGTAGAGAACAAGGGATCGGAAAATGAAAGAACAAAAGGAAAGATGAAGAAACTTTCGCATAATTCTACATCTCCGTTTTCAATTCTCACATCTTCGCCGTATTTTCATCTCATTTCTCGTCCTTTTCTTGTTTTCATGTTTTCAGACTGAAGTTCATCAAAGTACTTCACTTACGAAACGAATGTTTAAATGGAATGCAGAAAGAAAACGTTACTCTCAGATTATTTCTTACTCATTAATTACGAGAGAAAAAAGAATTCTCTTTGTTACTCTCTGTCTCTCTCTCTTTCTCCTGGTTCGTAGAATACATTTATGGATCATTCTTTGACGTAATGAACAATCATTTTGATATCAATAATAGTTCCGAGAGAAACCAGAAAAATATACAATAGAAAAAACGGTTCATTTTAATTAACGTAGTTGTATGAGAATTCTTAATGCCGCATCAGTTCATTTTTTATTCTCTATTGGATTGCGTCATGCCCTACATTCCCTCACAGAAATATGTACAACGTCCCCTATTGACAACGAATTTTCTACTTTTTCCTGTATATTTATATATTTTATTTTCTATATTTATCCAAATCTGTGACAACGACTCAGGCTATTTTGTATCGGTGTGTTGTTTATCGAGTTTCGAGTGATATGATAAATGTGCTGAAATTCAATAAGAAGATTTTGCAGTATTCTTGAGTTGGAATCTTTGAGCTCTTTTTCTTGGTAAAAAGTACTCTATTGAAACTCATTGATCAATGGAATTGAATACAAACTTTGCAAAGGTAAAAGACCATTCCAACCTATCAAATTTTCATTGAATTTCATTAATTTAATTGATTTCAATGGGTTTGGACGGGTTTAGACAAATGTTAATGGTTCTTCACCGTTGGAAAGTTTTGTATCAACCCGTGAGTCAGGAAACATGAAACATGGATTCATCGCTATGCGTCGGGATCGCAAAAAGCGCCAGCCGAGTAGACGGGAGAGGGCGAAAACTGGTCAAAGCTTTCAAAGACACAACAGTCAGTAGGCATTCAAGGACTTTCTCCCGAAGGACCAGTGTCCCGGACGACAGTGACCACCCCATTGCGTCATTGGATCGATTATAGATGTCGCAATCAAGTAGAAAAGGCCTCACATGACAAAGAAAAAACAGCTGTTCCATCAAGACGATGCACCGATCTACCAGTCGATCAAATATCCATATCTGCCCCCATTTGACTTCTACCTGTCCACCGATCTCTAAAAAACGCTCCAGGAAAACAGATTTAGCCCGGATGATCGGGTTTTCTAAGGGAAGTTTGCCTCGTCCTTGCAAAATGTTCTTGTTCTTTCAATGAAACTTTGTGCAAATGAACAGGGAAAACTTTTCTACGATTCATTTTACTCATTTTCAGGTGAAATGCAATTGTAAGGCGTCAATCTAATCATAGTTAAATTTTTAAAACATCCACTCAGTTTAAAATACCTGTCCAAGCGTGTATTGACGGCGGGCCCAATCCAAGCCCAGGGTGGGTGCCCATGCTGCCCAACGTGGGGCCAACCCTGAGATGATAACATCGTTCCCAGCTTGGCTGTATTGCTTTGCCCGAGGATTGGTAACACCATGGGCCCAGCATGAACCCAGACTAAGCAATCAATACTTCCCTTCCTTTTTTTTTTTGAAATTGGAAAATTGCTTTGAATTCCACCCCAGCGGGCATGAATTTCAGCCCCACTTTGGCCCAGTCTTGAGCCTAGTGTTGAACCCCATCGTGCCTATATGGGCCCAAGACTGGACCAAAGTGGGACCCAAATTTATACACGCTGAGGATTGTACACACATGCTCGGGATATAAATTCATTCCAATCTCGGTCTAACGCTGGTCCAAATTGGGGCCAAGTTCAAATATGCCCGCACTAAGAATAATTATTCCTATTTTCTACAAATCATAATTGTGTGAGAAAGCACAACAGGGCCAAGATTGAGCCAACATGGGCCCCATCGTCATTCCCCAATACTGGGTTGAAGAGGATGGACCCAGCCTGGGGCCCATTGTCATTATAGGCAATACACGCTTGGGTGTGAATCATCGGATCTTTTTGATGGTAATCCAGCAGAAAATATATTGGTTATGAGAATATTTGTATTATGTGAATTTAATCCCATCACGTACCTTTATCTAAAATGAGTTCTATGCTGGAAAATAACATAGTGTTGTTTTTTCTGTTTCAGATGACATAGAATGGGTTGGGTGGCGCTAGGGCGGTGTGCGGGTGGTGGTGGCCGCTTTTCGTCCATTCTCTCGCTGTCTCTCACCTCCCTTGCGAGCTCCCTTATTTTCACCATCCTGTGTATCCTAACACTTGCCCTCACTCTAGTCACTCTCGTGCGTGCCGAAGACATGTACGTATGACTTTCTTCGCGATATCGTACTTATAGGCAATTCGACGTTCCAATTGCCTTTGAATTTCAAATGGGAATTTGCATATGAATCAACGACGGAACGATTAATTTGATTTTTGGTTTTCCAAACTCATTCCCGTAGAAACAAATTGGATTTTTATTTTTTCCACAGCTCAATTTTGGCATCTAATCGATACATACGCGGAGAGACAAAAGACTATTCTGTTCAAGTATGAAATGTTAGCAAGATGCTTGTTACTCTGGGAACTTTTTATCTATTGTTCCAGAATAGACAAAATCATCCTGATGCAGATGTATCAAAAACTTCAAATCCAAACTCTGAAGAAAAATTTATTTCTTGCACCATAGGAATCATGAAATTTGTTTTTGCGGGAATGATGCGATAGAAGGAATCTCATATCCTCGCTCAACTTCTCGATCGTTGAAGCTTCGATCTCTCTGAATTTAATCTTCAATTTTGGCATACCGGATGAAAGAAAAAACAAATAGTTGATCGAGAAGTTGAAGATGAGTAGCTGCCCAATGATTTGCTTGGAGTAGAATTGAAATGAGGTGGTTTGAAATCATTGGATTTATTATAATAATTATTCCACTCTCGTTTCATCGCGATTAATGATCCTTCAATTGATGAAATTGGATATCGAATGGCATTCGACACAAAACACATCCAATGACGTTTATCATCTCATATCAAATCTATAAGCTCTGTCCCTGGAGAGAGGAGGAAAAAAAACGATATGAAAAAAACAGTAAAGCATGAAAAATTACACGAGAATCGTGTTTCATTGTGCAGGTATGATTTTTTGTTGCAAAATATCAGGAAGAAATGAATGAAATGAGGTAACGTGAATGAGTTCATAAGTTTTTTCGAGTACACTTTTCTTGGAGAGACGTGTAGTCGTGAAGAGAGCATCAATGGGTGCAATTGAATTTACATTCGTTGTATAGTACCCGTCGAAGAGCAGATATAATCCGTGAATGAAAGATAATTCATTGATTCTTATTGTACATTTACAGTAATAAAAGAACGATAACAATGAATTGTATCGTTGAAGTCATCGAACGGTTGTTGAATATCTTCTCCTATTCATGAAATTTTTATCTAAATCGCTGTTGGTTGATTCACATTGTTCGAAATAAATAGAATAGATCACTCTGATGGATATAAATAGAGAATCATTATGATGCAATATCATCTTCCCTGCTCTCAAAGTTGCACTGCTCGATAAACTTGCAGTTCTCAAAATTCACAAAAACAAAACAAAAGGATGAAAAAGAGAAGATAAAATTTCCGGTTGCGCATGAAACACGATTCTCATGTCATTTTCTTTTGACTCAGGTTATCTGGAAGTTCTGAAAATATATATATATAGAGGAGAAGAATTCCATAAAATAGCGTAGTTCTCTTCGATACGCAGATGATTGTTCAGTCTTTAGTTTTAGCATTGAAAAAATATATATATATATAAATATCTATAGTGATCATGATCTAGTTACGATTGGAAAATTTTATAGCGATACAGAAACTTGTTTTACATTGTTTTAGACAACTATTATAGAACAATCTGTTTATTATGATTTTTGTTTTCTTATAGTATAGTGCAGCGATTACTCGAACTAGTGATGCGCCTTTCGAATAATAATCAAATGTTTTTAGCATTCAATTACACAATCATACACATTCACAATATTTCGACCTCGAAGATTATTCAAGGGATCATCCGAATAAGAATAATGATATTCATTCTTCGAAAGTACAGGACGGTTTGAAAATATTGAAAATTCAATATTTACTATTCGATATCGAGTCCAATCATACTCTCCCTTGCTCTATTTGGATTCTAGTCCGGTTCGGCGATTCAATCTCTCCTCGTACATGCATCACCGAACTGAGAAGCGAAAAAGGCTTGAGGAAATTTTAATTGGAAAATATGAGGTTCTCAATCCATATTTGAGCATCGTTGAATTCGAAAATTCCTCTCTATTGAAAGAATACTGTGTCTTTCAACAGAACCTTCAAAGATCAACAATCAAAAGAAGTAGATCTGGATTTTTGAGAAGACCTGAGATGGATCGAGTAAGGGAGTACGTATTATTATACCGATATCATTGTAAAATATTTGAAAATTTGATAATTAACGTTGCTGTTAATCAAGCCCAGCGCGTGATATCCTCATCGAATTGGATGAGAAGTTATTCTCTAGACCTGGTAGGGAGAACCTCAATTCTGCACGAATCGTGACAAAGTTTTTAATGCTCGCCTACCGTAGGAACTTGAGAATTTACGTAAACTCTTGAGCAGAAGTATGAACATTTGTTTGAACGCAGGGCGCAGAATGTTCTATGCGGTACTATTCGGGATATAAAAATGTGAATGAGACGCATTGTGTATGCAGCAATTTATGTTACTTCTCACACCGAACTCCGCATTCATCTGCAATCCCGGATGAGTAATTCCTCATCCTATAATTTATTCCATCAATTCCTCTATACTTTAGTTGAATAGTTTGTGCGAGATTCATTGCCTCGATTCTGTCGCTTGAATCCTCCAATGACAGATTCTGACTACAAATTATCATCAAGTTGACCTGGTATTTTATGGAAACCTGACAAGAATATTTGATATCAGGGGTATCTCTCAAGAATTTGAATGAGGTGGAATGTGGATGATTTAATTGATTTGAATATTTTTCGAATTGAATTTTATTTTTCTGTCCGAAAGCTCTGAGAAAAATCTGCCCCATCTTCAGCAATGACATAATGAATTGTTGAATTTGACATTTCTACAAAATTCCGTATCAGAAGTTGGAATGATTGTTGAGAATCAAAGAAGTATGCATTTTTCGTGGAATAAAGCGGATTCGTTTAGCTTGCATTTATACGAACTGTACTCTAAACAAGCTTTCTTACCCAGACAGCACAACGTGCCACTGGAACGTTTATGGAAGGTTTGAAGAACGTAGGAGGGGGTTTCTGAACGTCGAGAAACGTCCCAATGACACATTTTGTTGTTAGGTCAGAATGGTGAATCATCTTCTCAAAAACACTGTAGTACAAAATCTCTCCAGTCACTCTTCGGGCTATTACTAATTCTTGCCTAATTGATGACCTGGAGACTGGCAATGGACGTTCTACAGGTGCTCTTTCGTATGGAGAAGGGAATGTTCATATTTTGAGAAAGAAGTTTCTAACCGTGTTCACAAAAAAAAACATGCACTGGATCGGTGAAAAATGTGATCTTATTTTTTATTGAAGGCTTCTCAAAATATTCCGGAAATTAGAAAGAAAATATCAATTACGTCGCTGTTATTCTGCGGATTGTATATAGAAAAATTGTTCTTCAAAGTACGATGAGATTCATCTCAATTATTTGAAACAAATTCCCCTTCAGTAGAATAATTCCTCTGTTAACGAAACTTGAACGAAATTTCTTAAAACATTGTATAGTATAATGAAGTATATATATATATGTGTGTATAAAACAACGGATAGTTAACTCTTCAAAACTTTGTACAGTATAACGGAGTAAACTTTGCTTTTAAAATTCCAATATCTGGTCCAGTACTGAAATCCTGTGCTTCAATATTTAATGTGATTTTTATATGAAAGTTTGAGTAGATGAATAAAACATTTATGTCATTACCTCTTGATTCAATTTTCATCACTTCACTCTTGAACTTGAAAATCGGTACATTTTGTACACAATATTTAGTCACATCCCCTTTAAAAACTCTTTTTGATATCCTCTTGTTTTTCTTCTTCTCATTCCCTCAAAATGAATATTCGCTATTCCATTTTTTTCAGTACTAAATAAATTTCACTACTTCCATAGTGCTTTCAATTTTTTTAGTGAAATACTTTTTTCTTATTGAGTCTGATCGGAACTAAAAAAATGTTGAACGCATAAATATTCGATAAATTAATATCAGATGCATTCCGTTACGTTTTTTACAAATGTGACAGAGGTGGAGGAATTGTTGATACATGATTGTCAAATTCATGCCCTATTCTCAGTCCCGAGTGTAGTTGCACTGGATGCTTCTAAGAGGGTATCGTGAGATGGGGTGAATAGAAACCAGAGAGTAAATATAGATGTCTCTAGAAAAAGCATTTTTCGCTTGAATAGTCAACTGATCAGGGTTCCTGTCTCCTGCCACAGTTATGAGTTACTGTTAAAAATACCTCCTAATGGAATATTTGAGCGCACCTTTTCGGAAGATTTTCATTCATCCGCTAATTTATATTCCGCTCATTTCACTGTGTCAAATTACAAATTCCAACAGCACATGGCAGAGAAATGGAAAGAGATTGAGAGCGTGCAGAATTCAATATGAGTTGAATATCGAAATTCGCTTTATTTTTGTGCATACCATTTCCGTTTCCGTAGCGGAAAATGTACTCATTTTCGATGAATGATTTCCCGCCATGTACGAGGGTGGAATATTTGTAGCTGAAGATTTAAAAGCAAATTTAAACATGTCATTCGGAAGCTGATTAATTTCAAGTTTGAAATCTTCGAGGTCGAATTACAGAATTTACAAATAACATTTATAACAATACACAAATCAGGCGCATATATTTTGCAATTACACGTGTGCAATCGAAGGAGCAAAAGTATAAGAAGAAGAGAGCTGTTCTTCCGTTCACTCCTATCTCTCTTTCTTCCCCCGAAGAATCTACAATAGCAAAGACAAATAACAGAAAGAAAGAGGATTATCGATAAGAATGGATCGGGTGTACAATAAATTGTGTTGCAGCTTCGAGGAGGGCAAGTCGGACAAGGAGATCTTGGACAACCTGCTGCTGTCGACGCGTTACGACAAGCGGCTTCTGCCCCCGGTCCAAGGTACACTGAGGCCCCCGCCCCACACCCGTCAAGACGACTACACCCCCGACCTCGAATCCAATGACCCCGACCATCCAGAGCACCTCGAACATCACCGGCACCGCTACCACCACACAGCACCACACAACCACAGCTCACTGCTCAACCCTCGTCAAAAGGGTATTCTTTTCAAAATCGACCTGTCCACGAGTCAAAGAATGAAAGAGTGTGAGAAAGATAGGGAGAAATATATAGGCAAAATAAACATTGCCAAGAATATATAAAAACAAATGAGAAGTTGTTGCATATTTCGATTTTATCCCAACCATACGCACGGAAAAAACATTATTCAACAATTTACCGTTGAGTTTTACAATATGAGATATTCACTTATTTGAAGAATATTACTGTTTGTTAGGTTGTTAAAATAAAGTCTTCGTCCTGAGTTTGTCTCGATTCACTTTTAAAGGGGAGTCAATTTCCAGTTCGAGTATTAGAAAGTTTTCTCAATGAATATCGAATCTGGGTTCTTCGAGTGAGAGATACAGTTTCAAACTCATCACCGGATGATGATAAAGTGCTTGAATGGCTGGTCACTTATGGTAATTGTCCCGTCGAATCCTTGAATTTTCTTAGAACATACAATTTTGCGGGTTCGATCAATTTCAATTGAGTGAATAAATTAAATTTTCGTGTTGGTGGATTCAAGAAGAACTTTATCAAAAGAGTTTGTAGAAAAATCTAGTGGATCAGATTTAATTTCTCACAAGAATAATTTTATACAACATCGCAGAAAGGTTGTTCAGCAAGCTTGGGACGAAGTTGATGGAAAGCTTCCAAGAGTACAAGTTTACCAAATCCAAAAGTTGTAGCAACCTTGCACAAGATTGTAGCATTATTTTGTTAAATTAATAAACTTCTTTGTGGGTTGAAATACGTGTTCTCGTTATATTTAATGGTTCTCAACAATACATTTCTTGTTAGCAACACAATACCACGTTGCTATAAGAACAAGCAATTGTTATATAACCAGCCATAAAATGTTGACAATTTTAATATTGTTCATTTTTTTCCGCGATGATTCTCTTCGGTCTTCAGACAGCGCTGAAAGTAATTTCTACCAAAATTGTTCAAAATAAAAGAAGAACGTGTGAGAAAAAACAATATGTTTTCTGTTTTAAATAAATTTGCTTCAAATCGAGAAAATATTGTCTAGAATTCAATTTCTTCACATTCAAAGCGAGTTTATTTAGAACAAGAAAAGTATTGTTTTCGTTAAATTCGAGACAACAAATGTCGAATCATGTCTTGGTATTGAAAACATATGGTTGGGAATTAAACGAGTGATATACAACACTTCTTTTTGCAATTGTTGATTCGTTATTCGTTATTCTTTTTATACAAGATTCGTCAATTCAAGTTTATGAACGAAAGAATCCCTTCAAGCGCAAATCACCGATTTTGATTAAAAACGATAATTATTGGCAAGACTTGACGATCGAAGAGAGCAGTACAAGTAATAAATAAAAGAGAATTTTCATATGTACTTGTTTTATGAACTTTATCATCGTTTCAAAAGTCCTGAGAATTGTGGTCGTGTTCCTGGGAGGTACTTTGAAGGAAGTTAGAAATTCTAAATTCATGTACAAATACAGAATATGCATGAAATATTCAACGTTTGAGAGCTCGAGTCCTTTTGCGTCTCTCATCAGAGAGGAACGTGTCTCTTTCTTCATATTTTCTTGACTTTGAGTTCCTAAACTTCGCGTAAGATAGCAAAAGTCGTATTCGCCCTCAAGACTTTCCATGTCATACATTCTCGTTTATCGAATGTATGGAAAGTGGATTACTGTTATGTGAGAATTCTACGAGATCAATTGTATGGAAGTTGTTTAAAAATGACTATCACGAAGTTAGGTGTGACATATCGAGGCTCCACAAATTTCTATGTGTTTTATATTATTTTTGCTATGAAATCGATGAACATTGAATTTAGTAATGATATTTCCTGATAATTTCACATCCAGATCGATACAATTTTTCATTTGAACTCGATTTAGATTATCTTCCTTGTCAAACTTTGATTCAATTCTCGAGTTTCTTCAAGTTTACCTAATAAAACAATCTTATAAGTTAGGGAAACAGAAATTAATCAAGCACAAGTACGTAGCATGTCCCACAAATTTTGTCGTACGAATTTTCCAAAAAGAGACAAGAAAATTCTATCACGTCATTCAACTCTGTCACGAAAATTCCAGTTTGTTGCAAGATATTGAACCGAAAGTTTATGTTACCAAAGAGGCGTCTCTAACGAGAACTTTCCACGTGATTCGGACGAAAAAATGTGTTCCGAAGAAATCACTAGTATATTTCACAAGAATTGTCGTTGCATGAGAACCATCGAGCGTTGATATTCACATTTCCGCCGCGGCGTTTTCGATTTAATTGACGATGCTCAACAACAAAAAGGAGAGAAGCAAAAGTGATTTGACGAATATTGATTGTGACGGAAATTATTCCGAGAAATTGTGGAAAATAACCTATTTCGACAAAATATTTGGGACAACCTATGTATGTGGTACATTTATCGCTCTGGAAAATTTGAAATTCTGCAATAAACACTTGACGAGGTTATTTAAACCCAGACATGTCTTTTACAATTACATACCAACGTTGTTCACCAAGAGTTCAGATCATTGAAGTGAATATCAATTCTTGCTCGCAGTTTTTCTCGAAGAGATACAAGAATTCCAACAGAATTGTCCCCCAGAGTTCGTGGGGGAATCAAAGCTTAGGTATCGTTCAGGTATTCGCATTCGGAATGAGCCAATTTTCTGTAATATCTCAGTCTATTCTTGTCGAAATGTTCAACCGATAGGGATGGATTCAATCATTCATTATCCAATTTATTCCGTTCGTTGCACTTCTGTACGTCCGATCAATTCCCAGCAGTTCAGTAATGATATTCATACGTTGTTATCAACCGAATCATTACATTTTCTCTCGATGAACCAAGAATCGACAAAATCAAATATCGTGGATTCCAACTTTCATGACAAACGTGTTACAAGTATCCCGTGATTTTTACGGTTAGCAGTCCACTTTATGGACTATTCGACAAGTAAACAAAATTCTCTCCATGGATATCGAATATATTTTTGATCGACGTTGAGCGTTTAGTGAAGTCCATACGTTTGGCAAGAGTGTAATACTATTAATAAATGAATAGACTTTGTACTAATCTTAGGTCTGTGTGATGAAATACGTGACTAAAATTGCAATGTGCAGGAGTGAAATGAGTAAAATTAGTATGAAGGATAATGTTCCATTGTTTCATTAAAGGCAACGACCTGCGGCATTAAATACTAAAATACCAGCTGCTTTTTCTTTTGGGATTACAGTATGTAATTATTGAAACAGTTAATGAAATTTTCACATCAGGTTCTTCAAAGAGAACGGTTTGTTGATTTTTGAAAATTTGTGTAAAGTTTAGAACAGAGTTGATTAACCTTACTGAGAATATTTATATTTTTTTTCCTCTACCGATCGGCCTTCCTTTTGGACTTGTTATCAGAAGTATTCTCTTCCCTTTGTCGTGAGGCCGGTTCATTCCCCGATGAGAGGGGCTCCTCAAACCCTCTTAGAACGAAGAAATAGGTATAGAAAAACAGATGTGTTCTCATCAGTTCCCCTGTTACACGGAGGAAAAACATTGCTGACGCAGCAAATCCAGGTATTAGAGTAAAGTGGGGTGAGATGACGCACTTTTCCGCTTCAGTACAATCTGGAATAATACATCAAATCTCATCAACTCAAAGCAAATTTCAGTATTCACTTCAAATCTTCATATCTTTCTTGAATGAACGAACGAGGTTTTCTCTATTATTCCATGCTGTAGCGAAACGGGAAAGTGCGTCGTCATCTTACCCTGATGACGACCCAGCTAAAATATGCTGCCGCAGCTAACTGGATTGTTGAGACAGCAGCATGAATCACTGAAATAGCAAATTTCTCGCTGGACCAGCGAAATTTCCCGTATTATATACAGAATAGCAAACAAGTTTTGCTGGAGGAGTTGACATTTTTTGCTGTCACAACCGAAAAAATCGTTGTCTTAGCCAACAATATTGTTGTAATCGCGAACAGATTCCTGTCGCAGCGAGAAATTTGCTGTTCCAACAAGAGGGACCTACTCTCTCAATCTGGAAGAGTGAAAAATCGCACGTTTCACGCTTCGAGTGGAATTTTCACTCGTTTCGAGTGACCTCTCACTCTTTTAGAGTGAAAAGTTCACTCTAGCATCGGAGTGGTTGTGAGTTTCTAACCTCAAACCTTAGAATATCACTCTAAAAGAGTGGAAATTCGACTCGAAAATTCGACTGGCTCACTTCTGGCTGGCTAGAAAGTGAAATCTCACTCCAAAGATTTTAGAGAGTAGCAAAATTGAATTTTGCTTGTCCAACGAATTTCGTTTTCTCCGTGTAACTTCGTCAGGGGAAATGCGTGGAAGATCATCGAATCCCATTATTAACTTCATCACACGATCTTCGGAATAAAGAAATCACCGTTGAACAAATTTGAACTGAAATGATCTTGAACTCATTATATTAATACAGGATGGTGGCTCTCGTTTTGCCGTTCATCTGAAGAGTTGAGTCGAAGATAAGGTATCATGTTTACTCTTGGATTTATGTTTCGAAGGTCTAGCGACACAAGTACCTGAACGTGAATGTATAAGAAACGCAAGGATGAGCAGTACCGAAATCTGACTCCGTGAGCATCCGTTTACATCTACGTTCGTCTCTACGAAACTTGTGTACATAGAGCTTCATGTGGTTTACGATGAGCAAGAGAATTTTTCTTTGATCGACCATACTTACGACTGGTTGAAGATGAATTAGAGTTGATGGAACCAACACTACGGATGCTAATATTTCCATCACTGTGAACATCTTCGGAGTTTTCATTACCTTCCCATAGTCGGAATTGCGAGCATTTATAGTTGAAATCCTTGAATCTCCTCGGCTTTCAAACTAAAATAGAACTTCGTACGATGAAATTTCTCTTCTTAGCGTTAAAATCCTTGTCAGTTCCCGAGCAGGATCGAGGTTAAGCTGATCAAGTTGAGAGCTAAATTTCTAGTCGCCGATGCGCTCAGTCTGCGGCTCATGGCTAAATTTCAACATCCTCGCCAAGAATCATAGAAAAATTCAGATGGATTTGAGGAAATCTTGTGACAAACAATCTGAGTTCACTATACGAATTACGGTGCTTTTCCATTCTAATGGCGATTGGAATTATAATTCGCCAGGTTTTGAGTTTTTCTCTACAACAGGGTTGAAAGCACTGTCAATGCCTGACATTAGAGTCGAATGATTTTGATCAATCGCCCTATGTGACTCGGATACACGGAGAAAAATGCGAATCGAAAATATAGTGTTCTTTAATAGAAAAATTTGAAAGTGATTCTTAAATTTCCAAACAGCACAAGAGAAAGTCCCCGCAAAGAGCTCCCGTTATGACAGTAAACATGGATTCATTATGAATAGTTTGAATTCAAAATGAACTCTTCAGAAAGAATTCATATCACGAATCCATGACTATTCAGGCATTCAATAGGTATGCATTTTGAATTCATTGAGTTCATATTGAATTCAGTTTTACTGTCATAACGGGGACTGTTCAAGAAGTTCTTTCAGAAGTTTTTGTGAATTCAAAATGATCATTTGGGCTGTTTGGGTTTGTAGTGGAGATGTAACGGTTTACATTTTTGTTGAATTTTACTTGAAAAAAAAAACAAAAAACTATGAATGCTTCATAAATAATAGAAAGATTCATCAACTTTCCCAAAGTCGCGTATGAAATTTGATAAAGTAAGTAATAAAATTAAGAAATTTTATTATTCACTTGGTGAAATTTCATGCGCGATTTTGAGAAGATTCACACTTCTTTCTATTGCTTGTGCGTAAGTAAGAATGCTCTATGCATCCATGAGTTTTGTAACGCTCGCGCTATCTAAATACCAGACAGGTGAGACGGCCTCGCTAAATACTTGTAATACTTGGAAGTATTTGGCGAATCCCTCGCAAGTGTCTAGTATTTCACTAGCGAGAGCGTTACAAAACTCGTGAATGTCTAGGCGTTTCCAATTTTTCATTCTTTTCCAAGTAAAATCTAAGAAAAATATGGAACGTTTTATCGGTATTACGAATTTAAGGAATATTCTTCAATTTTTTATTAAAGATTACTATATTCCCGATCTAAATTTTTCTGCGTGCGAACAAAAGAAACAAGACTGACGAGTAAAACTGTTCACATTTTTCGACTCTCTTTTCTCTCGACCAAGGTAAAAATCGATCAGGTATATCAAAATCACAATGCCGTGGGTGAAATATTTCATTTCAAAGCACAAAACTATGCTCTGTGTAGAATAAAATCCATTCCATCATCAAATGAATAGAAAAAAACCTTTCTCAAACAAATAGAAGTTTCATCAAAATCGGTGAATCGCAAGCTTGTCGGTATTCTTCGATCGATCGAAAATCAGGCCGAACCAGACACCAAAGAAAATCCAATGAAAGTGAAAAGAAAATCTCGAAATAAATTCCTCCCTGCCTACTTGTGTATTATCGAAATGAAATTGTTTCTCGACAAAAAGAACAAAGGAAGGACAATATCAACGTTTGAATTCGATTTTGAAAATGAAGAGAATAAATAAAGCAACGAAAGTGAAGGAGCTAGTCCATTCATTCGTTTCAGACTTTAACCAATCCTCATCAACTTTTGAATTATACATTTGCATTCTAACATTCCACTTGACCCAATTAAATTCCCACTTAATGTGAATAAATTTGATATCTAAAAGTATATTTCCGCCTGACCCGTGCGAATAACCCTTTCTCCTTGACGTAGAACGTTATAAATCCTCCTGTGCTAGCGATGGTTGTGTGCAACCGGGTAAAAAATTGAAATTCAGGAAGAAGAAAATTGCATATAAATATATATGTGGGTGTGTGTGTGTGTGTGATTTGTGTGTCATACTCATACTCATCGAGTAAGAAGGGGACCGTGCTCGCGTTCCCGTGAAAATTATTATTTTTCCTCGGGGTTTGTGATATACAAAACTTTGTTCCATTATGTGCTTCATACGTAAGAAGAAATCATGCTTGATTTCTTTTCCATACGAATTGTTATTACTTGGTGACGTGCGTGCTGGCAAATATTGCGTGTTTTGTGATATTGCAATCGGGTCGAGGCCGTGATTCCTTTTTTTTCTCTATCAGAAAGAAAAGCTCATATATATTCTATATGTATATATATATATATATATATATACACATACACACACACACACATAGTTTGCAGGTTGGGACATGGAAAATCCAAAGGTTGCGTTTCATTGTCGAACTCACGTTAACTCGCGTGCAATAGGTCATAAGGTTACCAAGTTTATAATATATACATATAACTATATCTGAAAAATGATTATTGAATCATAATTTCCATTAACTTTGTGGAAACAGTGGAGAATTCCTCCTTTTTTAGGGTATATACGAATGATTCTTGATCGTTAATTTACAAATAATACAAACAAAACGGAACTATTCACAATCGATTAGACGAGAATTGATGTGATTGTGTCTATTGAAATGAAATTGGAAATGATTGAAGTGATGAGAGGGAATGTACGTACACGGAGAATGGAGCGTACTAGAAAATACATCAACGGAGTACGTAGGTATTGTATTCTCGATAAGGTATCAGGCAATTCAGATTTTTAGATACGAACAACTAAAATACGCGTGTTGAGTTGATAATGTTTCACACCGTCTTGTTACATTATTTATCATATGTAGTGGAAGGAAGGTACGAACGCGTAAAGAAGTTATCGTGAATTGAGATTAGAAATTCTTCGACCCGTGAAGCATTTAGCTCGTAAAAATGATGTCAAGTGAATGAAATCTCTTCATAATCTTTAGAAAGATTTTATTCAATGATAAAAGTGTTTAAAATAGAGTCACTTGAATCCCTTTCAAGGAATGTCAGACTTTATGTGATTATGTAGAACAGGGTGTTGATCGAAATAACATTTTTTTTTTCTAAACATCCTCTTCCTTTTGTTTGAAAATTTCTTATCAATTATTTGAATTAAAAATTCATTCGCGAGTAATTGATTATTCCCCTATTATATTACACATTCATGTAGATTTTCGTACACTGTGAAAACTTCGGGAAGTTTTTCTTGACAGCTGTTGATGGATTTCGTCCCCTCATTGTGGGGGACTTGTTTTTCCTTAAAGAATGAGAGATTTTTCCACCACTTTGAGGAATTATTTTGTTCTTTGGGTGTTGAATCCTCTACAAATGGAGGAAAAGTTTCCCAAATTATGGTGGAAAAATTCCTGATCTGTAGAGGAACTTTGCTGCCACGATTTTTTGGGGAAAAATTCCACAATCATTCTTTACAGGGTACACATGTGCCTTAAACGTGTATTGACATAATAATATGTCACCATCATGATGGCATTATTGAGACATTTTCCTATCTGGGCTGTGCATCATTTATTGAGAAAGTGCACTGGGAGGAACAATAAAATATTTAGTTGAATAGTCGACATTAAATACTTAATTGATTCGAATAAACTTTCATTGCCTCGATTAAATATTTATTCAATCAAACAAATATCTGATACGCTATGGAATATTTCATTGAGTAAATGAAAGTTTATTGAAATCAATTAAATATTTTACTGTTCCCGGAAATTTTTTCTCTCAGTGTGGAATGTTTTTATCATAGAAACAATCTGTTCGCTGTCACGGCAATTTTATAGGCGATGACAGTGAGCTCTTAGCTGTTAAAGTGGAAAATTCAACCACCCTGTAGTTTAATTTGTTCGTTATTCTAGAGAGCAAATTCCCTATCACATCGAATTTCACTCCCTTTCCCACATAGCACACAATGCCTCAGTAATATTCTCAGAATATCACAAATATCTCATTCCAAACATTCTATGTTGAATATTTCTACGAAATTCCATAGATATTGCGGATTACAAATATTCTGAGAATCTTGCAATTGAAATATTGCACATATGATATTCTGCAATGTTCTGGGAATCTATGATGCAAATAAAATATTTTGAGAATATTTTGGTAGCAATATTTTATGTGACAGTAAGAATTTTGATTCGTCAGACCCGGTACTAAGTGAAATTTATAAGTGGAGGGTGAAAGAAACATCTCTCCCACAACCTATTCAATTTCAGTTTCAGAGGATTCTGAATTGAATGGTCCATATCCTACGGAAACGAATGTATCAGGAACAAATCATTATGATGACGAAGAGTAGTAATCTCAGAACATTGAAGTCATCTTAGTGATCAGCTCAGGTGATAGAGGCTTTGTCTATGACTCGGAAAACTGGGGTTCGATCCTCACTGAGGAAACTTTCCTAATAATCGACTTTCAATGTGTATTTCTCTCATAAAGCAATCCAAATCATATTCTATACAACATTTGCAGAGGAATTCAATCTGAAGAGAATTTTTTTTCACCGAAAGCAGTATTTTGTACCATTGTTAATACACGTAATTATGAAATGTTTTCGTGTATAAAATATTCCTCAGCAATATTTCAGCATATCTCCAGAATATTACGACAATCATCTCAGTGATATTGCAGAATGTCTCCAGGATGTCACAAAGATAGTGACTTCTTGGAGACATTCTGAACAATATTCTTGAGATGTTTGCCAGAATATTGCATATTTCAAATTGAGACATTCTGTGCTATGTGGGTTTCTCATTGGTTTACCAAAAAGATTTACTATTCCATACATTATTCTCGATTTACTGGGTTAGCAATTTTATTTTCCTTGCATACCATAGTATTTAAATGAACTTCAAATAAAAACCATGAATGGTATATAAATTCTTTTAGAACATTGTCAGAACTTTTCAATTACATTAAAAGAACCCCGATGAATTCATTAACACATTCTGGATTTTTGCGTAATCATACTTATGATTAGGTTATATTTTTGAGAAATCATGAATAAAAATCAAACATTCAGGAAGAAATCACGTCCAAATGAGAAAATATTTATTCAACACAGAGGTTGATAAATATTTACCACATCGTAAATATTTGATTGCGGTGATTTTTAACTCAACGAGAGTTCCCGTATCACTAATCAATATTGATTTGTGTTTAGTGAATATTTACTGAGATTATCCATTATTGTCTCCTTGCTACCGGAATTTCTCGATAATGTTTCAAGTAGAATCGTCAGTCTAATCACTTTTTATCTCTTTTGTTTTATCTTGTCACCTGTCTTGCGTCTTTATGACCCTGGGAATTTCACAAGTTCTTTCTTATCACCGATGAGTCTCCGGAGAGGAAAAACTAACTGAGAAAAACAAGCGAGGGGCTAATCAGTAACCGATAAGTTGAATCCAACTATCGTTTGTTGGGTTATATTAGTGAGCTGCCTCATCACCATGTAATATGAGTTCGACTAATTAGTAATAACAAGGTAAAACCTCGGATCATTTGATAATAAGGGAGAACGATATTTGGTTCATTTCGAGATTGAAAAATTATCTCCCTTTATTTTATTTATATTTTGAGGGAAAAGTTGTAGTTATTACCACACTGAGAGAAGAAAGTTCTGGGAACAAGGAAACATTCGATTGGATAACGGTAATAAAATAATTAGTTCATTTATGCGGAGTTCTTATTGACAGAATATTTTATGAAGTATTGAATATTCAGTTGATCTAATGAGGGTATTTTCAAATCAATCGAGGAGTTTGTTGCAATCATTCTATCAAATATTTTATGTTTTCAAGACATGTTTTTTAATCACCGCTGCTCAATATGCCTCATCAATAATTGGTAATAACTACCGTGTGAGGTCCTGGTAAATGCCTCATCAGTTATTCGCCTGCAGTGCCTGCTTGATTTTCCAGAGAGGGATCTCATTAATGGGAGCGTTACATTCCTCATCAGTTACTTCTAATTTTTCCCGATTAGGGCCTCGCTAGTAAAAAGGATGAATTGATCAGTGCCTAGTGCGTCATGGTTCATCAGCAAACATTTCTCCCAGGGAAGAATCTACAAACATTGATATCTGTAACATGGAAGTAATGCGGGGAATGTCTTTGCTGAAATCATCGACAATCCAGACATACCAAATAAATTTGAAAAATTATCCGCTCCATACCGTGAACACAAATTATTCTAACAACCTAATTCACCTCACTGAACTGATTTGCTTGAACTGTCTCATGAAAACTCGATTAGAAATTGATCCTTTAGACTCAGCAACCCTAGTAAAAATGATTCAAGGGGCGTAAAATGAAGTTGGCCACTAGAAAGGACTTTGACATTAACTATAAGGTGGCTAGAATCATTTTTGCTAAGATTTCCAATGCAGGTCTATCACCGCTTTGTGATATTTCTTTCACCTTTTCCGAGATTCAAGCAATTCAAGAGACCCAGCAATTTGGCATTTCTAGGTATACAGAGTCCCAGAAAATTTGCTGAATTAGCAAATATTGTATTGAAGCAGCAAGATTTTTGCTGTAAAGGCAAACCCCGATTGGAAATTCAGTCACATCTGATCGGGTTGACCCGATTTTTAAAAATCGAAATTTTCTCTGCCTGTAATAAATGCCAAATGAGGTACCGATTGAATGCCACATCAGTTACACGCTAGTACTCGTTAGTACAGGTACGGGCCTGTTCGAGCCAGGTACATCCTTTACCCATAAAAAGGATCAACTGATTAGTGTCTCATATTGAATTAGCGAAAATTTCTACTAGGGTGCCTGATGAAGAATACTTTCACATAGTCAGCTCTCCGTTGAGGTTGCCAAACTAAAATCTCATGCATTGATAATTCAATTTCACTACGTTCGTTTTGAATCAGGTTGATTGATAATCAGGGGTGATTAGGCAAATTCAACTATCTATTAACTAATGTGTGGCTATTGATCAGTAATCCCATTAGTCTGATCTGCCTCTATCATACCAATTTTCATATTTTTGAAATGAATCTTTTCGCAAGTGAAGTATAGCTTTGATCAGGTACCGATTCAGAAAAGTTTGAACGTTCGTACTGAAAGCATCCATCGTATGCGGATGAAGAAAACTGTCTAAAATTATGATATTCGTATGAGATGATGAATGTTTTTGCAACCGAACCAAATTATAAACTCAATTATCTCTCCCATTCTAGTTTGATCGTTTGATAAACTGGTTCATGTCTGGTTCGGTCATATATTGTATTGTACAAGCTTATATATACATATATTATATGTACTATCTCTCCATTATTAATATGCGAGTAGCACCGGAAATTGAATCGTGTTCACATTGAGCTTGAAGAAAGAGCTTTGCTAAACAGAGCTTCATGTTATTCTTGCTAAATATTTGGTGACCAACATCGATGATATCGAAAATCATGTGATAAACGTAATAAACGTAGTTCGCTAACAGCTTCAAGCAGCTATATAATATTTATATTCTTTTTCAGTCCATGTATACAATAATTCATATATACAATATAATGAACAAACAATATTCTTATTACTAGACGAATCAACTGTCTGCATTATGACAATAATTCGAATTAATTAGCAATGAAAAATTCACACACTCCTTTTCCTTCTGGGTTGTTTCTTTTTTTCTCTCCTTTTGGCGATGGGCAAATCCTGAATAATTCCTCCGCAGTTGAACTCTGTTCATAAATATTCAGTAGACAACCATTGCATCTCGTCGAGGGACACTTTTCATTTTCAGAAATCTCTCATATAAACGACTCCGATATAAGGAGCGAGATGACATTTCAAAGACCATGTTTTCTTTTTCTTCCCTCCTTTCTTCCTTTTTTCATCAAGTTATATGTATGCACGTGGACTTTTCAAACGTCCCATTCACGATTATTCTTGCACCGGCTCGGAGGAGATTTTTTCATATCGCTCGAATCGATTTGATTTGAATAGTTTCGGTTATTACGATTATTCGTATCTTGAGGTAACAGACTTTTTTGTATGCATCAATCGTTGGACGTGTTACGCAGATGGGGGGATTGGATTTCCTCATGAATAGGAATTTCATTGTACGTGGAAAATTATTATGTGAAATATCGTGGTGAATTTCATGGTAGAAATTTTGGTTTTTCTGAATGTTTAGAGTCTGAATCTACGATCAATAACGGAACAACTTCATTAAAGATTCATCCATTTTGGACGTCTGTTTTGCTCTGGCGCTCGTTGATTGATAAAATTCAATACTTCGCAACGATGAATGTTCATTCAAACCCATTGAATCTCATTGATTCAATCGGTTCTGATTGGTTCCAACAGGTTCGAACAAGTGCAAAATTGCAAATTTTGTATTAAGTATGAAATCTTATTCATCAATGGGATTCAATACACTTTTTGAACCAGGGTAGGATTTATTGTGGCGCCAATGTGTTATTTGACGCATTTATTCGAGTTTCTCATTCCACCGGGAGAAGTACACTGTGAAAAATGTGGGAAGTTTTTTTTCATACTGTTGGTGGATTTCGTCCCCTCATCGTGCGGAAATTATTTTCTCGTTAAAAATGAGGGATTTTTTCCACCACTTTGAAGAGTTATTGTTTTTTTCGAGGTGTTGAATCCTCCGAATGAAGGAAAAACTCAACAAAAAAATCAGAGTGAAGAACTCTCCATCTATGGAGAATCTCTTCTGCCATCATTTTTTGGAAGGAAATTTCACAATTATTTTTCACAGTGTATTGCAGTTATTATCGTCTTGTACGTACAAGCAGAGAAATCAAGAGTTCCATCTACTATGGGGTGATAGGAATGAAGAAACATACCGACTTCTAATAGAATTTACTGTAGAACATAGTGAATTTGATCAGGCTTCTATAGTAAATCTCATAAGGAAGTCAATATGTTTCTCCATTCCTATAACCCCATAGTGAACTCAACTCTGAATTTCTTTCAGTTTACCACATAATTTGAAAATATTTCCATGGAGAAACAGCTTTACTGTGATAGGGAAATCTGATTTTATTGTGTACCTTTCCGTCTATTACATATCTTATACACAGTGCCTGAAATTTAGCTGCTTCCGCAAATAATTCGCAACTACAACTAATCCCATAGCTGAAACCAAGTCTAAATAATTCGCCGTAGTGAATTTGCTGATCTGAGAGCAAAAAATCGCTGTTCCAGATCACGATACAGAGCAAAATAGAATTCCCCTGTCACTGTTAAAATTGCTTTTTCTCCGAGAGATTGACATTTCATATTTATTTTAAATTCCTAGTTAGCAATCAACAACGTTCTCCATCTGAAATTGTATTGTTACCCATGAATCCATGAATTCTACGTCTCTATGTATATACAATATAATGATGTCACAATTTCTGGTATTTTTAGAATATCATAAATATCGATCGTAATCGAAATGAATGAGCGAATGAACCTACGTATACGAGGAAACACGAACAACATGTACAAGAATTTAATTTTCATATTTCACAATATACACACCCATCCACGCGCACAACGTAGTGCTTTCGGAAACTTTTCCGCCGATTTATCTAAACGTATGATATCCTGAGTTTAATTATTCAAGGAGATTGTAATTTTCTCTTCTTTCAAATTTCATGAAACGCAAGCTATATTTCGACGCGGAGCAACGATGAATATAATCCCGTAAGGATATTTAATCTTCCGAGCTGAATAGAACGAAGCTGTAAATCATTGAAACGTCATCTGGTTCTCAATGAAAGTTAATTGAAGGGAAAACAAAAGAGAAAGGAGGATAGTTTGAGATTAAGAAATAAAATGTAATTCATCAATTAGATTAAGATTCACCGTTAAATAGAATTGGGGAATACAAATGTTCCCTACTAGTTTTATTCTTTCAATTCGTAATAAAATTTCGTATTGATTGCTGGTTAAGTTGGCATTGCGCGTATCAAAATACTGGAAAGTTCTGAAGTTTTCATCTTCAAACAGTTCTTATCTTCCATTTCAAAATCAGTTTGGCACACTCTCTCTTCAGAGATCCGAAACTCTTCGTAGGGATTCTTCATAACATTTCTGAAATACTTCTCAAGATTCTTCCTGAAATCCTGTGGATTTACCATAATCGAATGGAATTTTATCATCTCGATATTTGTGGGTAGTTCAGAGCTATTAATGTTGCTGATGATTGAATAGCTAAAAACTGGCATAGCTATGCTAGTTGTTTTTAACTGTACCAACAAAATCTATTGCTATAGTAGCTAAAACTTAGCCATGGCAACGATATTTTCAGCAATCCAAATATCAAATACGCGAAGTAGTTAACACTGCTAATTTTTAGCTGTCGTAGCAAATGAATTTTTTGTGTGTATGTATTCCAATGTTTCTTTGTTGAATACTGAACGATCCACTGATTTTTTTCTGTTTATGAGTAATCCCTACGGTTATCGCTTCTGGATAATCGCGACAGTGCTGTTAGGGAGCAAAGCAGAAGAATTGAATGATTCAATACCCTGTGCTTGCGGAACCTTCATGTCTGTAGGTTAACGCGTTAATCGTTCAAACATAGGTTCGATATGAATTCCAGTTGATACACTGAAAAAAATACTCCGGTTAATATATGGACAGCAAGAATTACTGCTATTTCAACCGGAATTCTAGTTAAATGAATCAAGTCTCCGGCAAATTTAACAAAAATTCCAGTAAAAGTCACAGATATTCCTTGCTGTCCATACAGTAACCGGAATTCTGGTAAAATTAACAGTTCATTTTTTTCCGTGTATCCTCAGTAATTTTCTGAGCTTCTTGCATTCAGATATATATCCCTCTAAGAACTAAATGAAATTGAATTGTTCCCATTCTTCAGTGGAATGCAATCGATTCGACAGATATCGCTGGACCACAGATTCTTCAAGTCACCCATTCGGAAGCAAGTCACGTACATGAGTGACACGTAAACACAGCCAATAGTCGAACAGAGAAAATTATTGACAAAGGAAAGTACACGGAGAGAAAAAGTTTGAAAAATCATTAAATTCCTATTAGGTGAATAATTTCTACTTTTAGTCTCAAAAATTTTGGATGTAAAATGCACTTACTAAACATCGCATACACAGGTACAAAAAGAACTGTATTCTTCATTCCTATATTCCCCAAGCACAGTATCCTTAAATAATGGTATTCTCAAAGAATTATCTTCTGAAATAACTGTATTCATGAAGAATTGTATTCCCTAAAAGAATACGTATCCTGAAAGACCTATATTTTCAGGAAATTCACTGTATTCTCAAAGATCTGTTCCCTTGAAAAATTCGAACTCTCGAATATATTCGTTCCTAAATATCTGTATTCTCTAAGACCAGTCTCCCTGAAGAACTGTATGGTTAAGGAAGCTTCGTTACTTACAGTTTGTTCTTTTCATGAAGGAATTCAAGATAGCTGTATAAATGTTCACTGACACTGAACAAGAACCTTTTCTGCATTCTTTATTCCTGTATTCTTGAAAAAATTTATCCTTGAATATCTCTGTTCCCAAAGAATTGTATTCTTGAAGTATTGTAGTCTTTGTTCTTCTGAAGAACTATTTTTTCGAAGACTTGTATTCTTGAATATCTCCATCCTTGAATATTCGCATTTTCAAATTTTCAAAGAACTGTTCTCTTGAAGAACTGACTTTTGAAGACCTGTATTCTTGAACATCTTCATTCTAAAAGATCTGTATTCTCCAGGAACTGTCTTCCTGAAAAACTGTATTCTTAACAACTACATCCAGATCAATGACTATTGAATTATCGTTTTCATTTTATCAATAGCACCTCCTCAATAGTCATTTGCCTGAATATAGTTATTAAGAATACAGTTCAATGAAAAGACAGTTTTTGGAGAATACAGATATTTAGGAGTGAAATGATTCACGAAGACAGTTTTTTGATAATTTGAGAATGCATGTATTTAATGATGGATATATTCAAGAATGCAGTTCTTTTTCTACCCTAAATTGATGAACTTTACTTTTAATCTCAAAAATTTTTGAGAATCTGATTTTGGATCTAAAACTCATCCACTAAATATTGCATACAGAACTCCAGAGTTGACAAAACAGTTTGTGGGTTCTGAGAATTGTAAAACAATCGAAAACTTTTTATGGATACTATAGGATATTTTAACAATCCTTAGAAACGATCTTCTTAGGTCAAATACCTGAATCATTGAGCAATGAAAACAAAACTTTTGTGTGGCTAATTGAATGGATATTGAAGACTCATATTTCAAAACATGATGTTTCCCGAAAAAGAGCCTCATTTTTCATATTTCTTCCAACAGAGGAAATAAACATCATTTATATATATGAGCCACGGTAAAACATCACGAATTCAAGTCATTCCATTTCATTACCAAGCCAGTCATTGGTTAAATACATGACCGATTGTTCATGGCGATTATCGAACCTACGTTATCATCCAGTAGTAAATCCTTGGAGAGCCATTAATCGGAGCCATTCGCATGCAATTAATGACGTCTATGTTTCAGTGATGCGCCATTATTGAGGCGATTGATAAATACGAAATGTTACTTGAAGAGTCTGTTGTTCGGTACTCTCTGCCAAACTAACTATTTGTTTGCACCTGAACTGTATCGACATTTGCTGTCCAGCTCACCCTTGATCGGAAGATGAAATTAAAACACACGTTTGGCACTTTGAAAATATTCGGTTGTACATTAGAAATTTACAGTTATTATACAGTAAGTCGTGAAAAAATTTGAAAACTGAATCTAAAATTTGAGATGAAAATAATCACCCTTTCTAGACGTGAGTTAATTAAAGAGGAAGGTTCTTCAACACCCAGCGAAAGTGATATTTTTAGACCCTCTCAAATACTGGTAATCAGGGTTTGTAGGGACAGAATACAACATTATTTAATTCAACTTGATAATAATAGGTAGTAAAAAGTATCAAATAAACCCATGCATTCACCATTTTATGATGAATATAGAAAAGTGAAAGAAAATTTCCATATTCGAATAATTAACAAACATCTAGAAGAATAAATTGAAAATTGGAATTCCTTCGAAAACTCTGCTCTGAGACAAAGGGTTTAGTCGAATATCAAACAGCTAAGAAATTTAATCACTTTAAATAAAAATTCAGGCTGACCAAATGAATTTTATATGCTACAGCTGAACTTGAATAAACTGTTTCATTCATATTTCAGACACATAGACTTTTGTTAACGCTAGGTAAAATTTAGCAACCCTTTCCCCTCAGTGCTCTTCGCGGAAAAACTGAAATTGGTATGTAATAATCATGATGAATGAATTTTCGTGAATGTATCATGGGAATCACATCATTTTCCATCACCGCAATAATATTGTGATTTGATTATCATTGATAAGCATGTCACCGTATATCAACGTCTCGTTGAAAAAATCTCCTCCGATAAGCTTGGATCACGTATCGTAGAATAGTCAAGAATCATTTGATAGACTCGAGCCGTGAATTTCTGTTTCTCGAAAATGAATGTTGTAGAATCTGTCCGTCTGGATGATTCATATCCCGAAGTGAGCGATCGTAGAGCAGGATCTGACGAGATGAAAAGAAGAAACCGTTGATCATTAAAGCTTCAACTAATTCTAGAACACGGAACTTGGCTTCCATTTTCTCTTGTAGGGATGCGATGTCTGCTATCATCTCTTCACGTGCCGTCATCGCATTCTATAACGAACTACCGCTACCGTTCGAACGTGCGAAGGTAGTAGCGCTTTCGTCGTCTTCGTCTTCGCGGTCTCATCTGCATTAAAATCCAATTAACGTAGCTAAAGCACGCCTACGAGTAATTATGCGAAAAGTGGTTGGTTGGTTGGTTGGTTGTTCCATCTTTCCCTTTCTCGTTCCTATGAACGTCTCCTTGAATGAACGAACCACCCGTACGGTATTCATGAATTCTTTTCATGACAAAGCGAAAGATTCGTGGTAAGAAGGAAATCCGTTTTTCATAAAACATTGAATGAGATTAAAACGAACGAAAAAAGACTCACTCTGCAGGGTATCCCTATTCATACGGTTTATGTATTGATGGATTAATATGTCATTTCTATATCATCTACACTTTTATCAACTTTGCTGAATAGCGATCGATTGTATGTTGTGCTGTACGTTATCCGAATAGAGTAAGATCATTTTAAGGTTCTTTACATTTTTCCATTCCACATGATACGTTTCTGAAAATCATAACCTCCCATGCAGAAATTTACCATTGGCGCTAGCATGGCGCAATGTAGATAAAGTATGGCCGAGGCTTGGCAACCAAGCATGGCGCAACACTGAAATGATAACATCATTTTATGATTTATCAATGTGTTTTTCCAATGTAGCCCCATCATTGGTGCAGAAGTGGCAATGAAATAGACCATCATTGGCAAACAATAGAAAAATTCGTTTATCAATGTTGCGCCGATGATAAAACTTTAAAAAATAATCAACCCCAAAATATGTAAAAAGTATGCGCATTTCACAATTTCCAATATATGTTATTTGGGATCTTATTATGTTTTCCTTATTTATCTGTAAACAACTCGGTGTTTTTTGTCGTCAAAGTTTGTCATGAGAAGTATACACAGTATGGATCAGCAGTAGGAGCCCTCTGGTGTAACCTGTAACAAAGAACGATTGACTGTTCTTCCAGAGAATTATTTGAGTCTTATATATTCCTCGTACACATCTCTCACTACTCGCGAGAAACACTTGATCAGTAACTTGTAGTTAGCAATTCAGCCATCAAATGTTGAAATTAAGGAGCATGCCAATATTGAGCCATGTTATTACCAATGATCGGCGCTACATTGAAAACTCATTTTTACCCAGACTAGATCAATCGTTGTGGCAATATTCGACCACGTTTCAAATGATCCTAATTTTCAATAGAACCTATCGTTCAGTCAATGTTGGGCCAAGGATGAGCCTAGCAAGCGCCAAGCCTGGCGGAATTGTGGATCAATGGTAGGCTGACAACCGAAATTCGTTGAGCACCGATATCGGCGCAACATTTTATTTGTTGTTAATCAACATTGAATATTCATAGATTGCCAAGCCTCGCCTGTCAACATTGCGCCAAGCTATATTCTATTGTCAGCATTGGTGAAACCTAAAAATTTTTATATGGGCTTCCGTTTGGAATATCTATTTACAATTTCATGAAAAATCTCGACATGGTACGGAGTTTTGACCTTGCATTGAGAAATCTGAAAATCAAGGGTGGAGTATCCTGTTCTGAGATTCAAATAAATTCACTATGGCTTTCCACTGGACTCACTTTCGACCCGGAAAGCAATTTCCCAAGCGACGAAAGTGTATCATTCTTCGGATTTGTATACGGGAGTTGATTTTCAGACTACTCATATGAAATTTAAAACTCTCGTCCCACGAAACAATTATGAACAAATGAGTTGCTTTCGATATCAAGTGTACCAAATCGTATGTTCATTTATCGTTCACATCTTCTCTTATACCCTAGGGTGAAATGAACCAAACTAAGCTGTCAGCTTCAAAAAGAAAAAGATTCAACGCTTTTTATAATTGCATTACAGAACACTTTATAACATGAAATGAGGAATATAAATTTGAGAATTCCTCAATGAATTGACAATTTGAAAAGGGGAAATTGATTGCCCAGGAATCTGTAAGGATGAAAGAAAGAAGAATGGTTTTCATTGAGCTTCACTTTTCTCATATTCAATGATGCGCGAGCATCTTTTAATCGCGTCGACCGCATCTTTTCGTGGCCAACTTGGCATCAGCGCGTAATGCTTCTGAGCATCGATCAAATAGCTATCAAAGGCTGTTCCAAGCATCAATGAAAGGCGCGTGGGATGCAAGCTACTGATATGCGAGATGAAAGATTAACAATAATTTCAACAAAGGTGACAGAACACGTCGGGTAAAACATTTCAAGTCTCAGTATTTTATCATCATTGATGATTATTTTTCATTGATATTGAATTCTCTTTTTTTCTCAAACCGAATAAATGGCGGTGTTGATTATATCGAACATTGATGAGTGCTATTCCATTAGTTATATTCGGAGTAACTATTGGTGTTGTTTCCTCCGTGTATCTATACCATGTATGCACTTACTTCTTTGTTCCACCTTTCTCTCATTTGTTTCTTTCAGGATATACTTTTTCGGTTCAACCATGCTATTGTTCTCCACTTACACTGTTGTCGATGGAGGTTCTACCAAACGAGAACTGTCTTTTCTCTTCCTCTATTCGATTTTTTCATACACTTTTTCATCCCTTTCTCATTGCAAATTCGATCTATTCAACGAATTCCATGCATTAGTTTCAGGGGTGTTGAATTCTTGAAAATTCCTCTCAAGTAAAATAGTTCTAGGTATAGAAAATACACGGTAAAAAGTCCGATTGGATGTGGTTGCATCTTTTCCATTGTGTCGTCACTTGTTTTTGGCACTGATTTTCATCAAAATGCATTGCTTCTTCTTCGATATAGAAGATATTCAACTTGATTTAATCTGCAATATGAAGTTTACAAAAATTATTCAATAAAAACTGTCCAGAAACTATTTTTCTATTCTAAAATTCCAAATCCCTCTTGAATTTCTCGAACTGGGGGTAAGAGACTGTACCTACGAAATTTTCATACATCACAGAAATTCACGGCGAGTTCTCTGAGATCATTCGTGATCTCTGGAGAATTAATTTTCTTCCCGGTTCTCTTTTTAATTGCACGTTCCGTGTGTACATTCATTTGATATTGGTCTCGAATAGAATTCTCTTCTACTCTCAGGGGAATATGTAAAGTTTTTATTCGATACCGCAATCATAAGATTATTCTATAATACACGATCAAAAGTGTTTTCAAAAGATCATTAATCTAGAAATTCTCCCCACGAATATCATTCTTTTTCTCCCATCTATTGTCAGTTATTCTCATATATCGAATTCACTAGAACTTTCCGATAATTTAGAATTTTCGGATTACATTGAATTGAATATGCAAATGATATTGAAGTATAAATCCAACGTATTATTCATTTGACTCAACTGAAGCTTTCAGCTGCTGATCAACGGCATCCCTTTGATCCGTTCGTATTACACAAACGAGAATTGACCCTATCGAATCGAATGATATGCATCAACGAATTCTATGGATTTTGGAAAGTGGAAGCTTCATCAGTCCCCTCGTGAATACATAAAACTTTCCTGATAATTGATCAATTTCACAGCGGGATACATTTCAAACATCATAAATGATTCAAAAAAATCACAGTTTACACTTGAAACGAATGTAAGGTTATTCAAAGAAACGACATATGGGATATACTGTTTACGATAATTTAAGATCCCAAATATTGGCAATCCAATACCAGATCTATCTCACACATAATTCACAAATCCGAAACGATAAAATGCAGAAATGTGTGTCATGTTTAAAATAGCATATTTGCGTCTCGCGGTCGCTGACGTAGACGGTACTCCCCATCATTCACACTCTTGATAAATTATGGAACGTAAGGAACAAGATTTCATAGAAATTCAAAAATTTCTTTCATCCAAATGAGCCAAAAAAAGAAGAACCCTTTCGTGTAATTCATTCGCACATGCATATTTATGTACACATTAATACAACATTCATCTCACACGATTCATCGTTTCTTTGAGATCAGATGTAAAAAGTTTGATTGAGATTATATGAATCATCATGTCGCATCCAGATGTATCATCACGATTATTTGTCGTATGATTTATTTCATTGATAAAAACGACGAACCAACGAAACATTCTTAGTTGAATCGAAAATGTGATCGAGCAGTGAAGGTGTACGCTGTATTCCATTTCTAATCCTTTACAAGACAAACATTCACAAACCCGAAATTAACGAATTAAAGAGAAAAAAATCAAAAGGACAAGACATGGGTAAGGGTTGTTGGGTGTTACAGATGCGGATTTTTGCTGTGGAATGCGATGGCCTGGTGACACCACCGGTCTGACAAACCGATCGTCGTCGATCTCCCCTAACGACCCAAAGATCCAGAACAATAACCACTACACGTCGTACGAACACCATCGCAATCACCTCCGCGGTCCGTTTATTAAACTTTGTGTATTGCATAACACATGAGTCTTCCATAGAGAATGATAATGATGATTATTCATATATGTACATCGTAATCACATTATCACGGTTTTCTCCTTTGGAAAATTTATTTTCTCCTGATCGTATGTCAGTTCATTCTGTGCCCTCTTCAAATGCAAATGCCGTGAACCATGCTTTGGAGAAATATATAGTATCGAGGATGTTTTATGCTGTTCTTCATTCTTATCAGCATTCCTGAGATCACGTGTTCCATGCATCTTTTTTGTTCTATTTTTGTACGTTATGAAGTAAAATCAACGCAAAAATTATTTTGGTACTAGATTTGTTAACAAAAATTCTCCAAGAAAACACTCCAAGTAGTGAAATATTTTCGTCCACAATTCGCTACCAAATAATTTTGTTGAAACATCAAAAAGTTTTGTTGGTTCACATATCGATAACAATGTTTTGTGTTTTTAGTGAAGTACTCTGTTCTTCATGTTCACATTCTCAGCGTGAGAATTTTGTTTCTTTTTTCTCCAAATCTTAAAATAAATCATATGTTTCTGAATAACAAGAATTCCAAGAATGAAATCTTATCAAATTCTTTCGGAATTATCAAATCAATGAATGACTTACTTGGAATATCAGAAAAATAGAGTTCTCAGAGAACTCTTTGCCGCTCACATTCCAAGGATTTATTCCATAATTCTGGGAGAATTAGGTGGAATCTGATTTTCAGAACCCCTACGAAGAATCTCCGAAGACTTACTTTACTAAATGTAGTTAGATTTAGTCTGATCTCAATGGATCCAATATTTGATCTGTTCACATCTGATTGGATCTGATACGATGAAAAATAATTTCTTTGAATTATTTTTATGGGAGATCGGGGATAGTTGACCATAGGGGTAAGTAGACTAACGACGGAAATCTCGGTGAAGACGCGAGGGGTCGCGTTTTTCAACTACAGCTGAATAATTGTCCTCATTAACCGGTTCAGTGGTCAGGGACGCAAAGTCACTGTTGCGTATTGTTGGAGAGTGGTAACACATTTTCAGTTTATGAACCATGTAAATAAAATTCATCTCCCGTACATGCTTTGTTGTCACGTAGACAAATTTATTGTTGATTACTTTCCTATTGATCCAGTTATTGGTTTTATATAGCTGTTCTTCATATGGAATAACATTATTCTCGAGTCACTGTTGTGAGTTAGGTTTTATGTACGATAAAACATAAAAATGACGTTTGGGGCTAGTTGACTAATTACCCGTTTCAGGGCTGCATGAGTGGTCACCCCGTGATCTTACACTAATTACCTACTACACGGAAAGACCGAGTTTACTGACATTTCGAAACATAACTATGAATTTAGAGGAAAAAGGAGCATCACTGAAAAATTTTCCTAGTGATTTTATCAAAAATACTAAAAGGAATTCTTCAGTGATGTTCCACTTTCTTGAATTGACAGTCATTCTTGGGAATATCAATGAACTTGGTCTTTCCGTATATATATTTATCAACTTCCCAAGCGTATGGTCAACCAACCCCGGGCATGGGGTAGATTGACCAAGTGAAAGTCATGTTAAAAAATGAATTAGATATGCACTATCATAGTTTATTTTGACATTTTTATGATTAATTTTGAAGAGCCTAATAGTGTCTCTATCAATTTCAGTAGTTTCCATGCGCATCGGTATTGGAGCAGGAAAAATATACATATCCTTGCAAAAACTCGTCAACTATGCCCGGTCTGTCTCCCCTACCGCTAGATCTGATTATACTCAGTTGAGTTAGCCAGGGTAGGGCGATATCAATTTTTGAAACGAGAATTATAAGTTTTTATTGTGAGTTTGGAATGAGCAGAAATTTGACCATGATCAGGGGGGCACAGTTGAGGTCATTATCAGGTCAAATCAGTTCCCTCGAACGGGCACCCCTATTTTGAGTCCGGAAATTGAATGAGTGCCAAATTCAACGTTTAGGGGAGAGTCGGATGAAACCGGGTACCTCAATATCTCCTTAATGAGTGCTTCTTTCTGACGGCAAACGTTTGGACTAGTAGCAGTAGATACTTTGAGCAGTTAGAGAGAACAACAGCATCGATGCAACGCTCTTTCTCATTCAGAACGTTGTTTAAAGTTTTCTGCGAAAAAATTGTCAATGTTCTTGCATTTGCGTAGTGAGTTTCAAGTGCCTCACCACTCCCTCAAGAAAGAGGCACGTACATACTTCAATTGAGCATGTTTTCCTGCGTATTTTCATTCTTTAATAATTCGCCTAGAGCAACGCATAATCTATCTAAGCCATATTGACGTCAACAAGTTGCTGTGGGGTCAAACCGGGTACTTGAGATTGTATCTTCCAATTTATGAAATTTAACAGAATTTGTGTTATTATTCCAAAATAGTCATCAAAACACGTTCATTCTTGAAGATCCCTTTGCGCGTGCTTGCGACTTTTCTGCTCAACTGAGTTGGCCGCAAAAAAATTCTTTCTCTGAACAATTTTTCCTAGTCGGTCGAATTATATCAATTTTCAAACATGACTCACGTCTGTTTTCGGCATTTTTATCGAATTCAACAGTTGGTGCTCAAAATTTCACAATTCAGAAGTGTTTTGCATTGATTTAAACGAGTACCCGGTTTTACCCTACCCATGGAGTGGAATCGGGTTTCTGTACCTTTCGACTAGAACAGGACTGCAACTATGATCCCAATGTCATCATCGGAGCGATTCAAGATCATTCCAGGGTGCTTAAAATATCACTCTGAAGATTGAAGGAATGAAAAACATTGGATGAACGTGTGGCCATTGAAGGCAAGAGTAGAGAATGTCCGATCAGCGAGGGCAGAACTAGCAATATTTTACATACACAAAAAAAAGTATATGGTATGAAGAATAGCGACTTGGTGACATATTTCAAAATTGTAATCACTCACTTCTTATTCTCATACCGCGATCAGAACGAGGGCGAATGGTAATCAGTCCCATATACTTTCCTCCCTGTACTATGGCTTAAAAAATTTCAAGTTTGCGTTCGAAGTGTTCTGCATTATCTAGTTGACAAGGCCAAACATGATTATAAAATGCTGTAACTGCTGTCCGAATGATATCATTTAGGATCGTTTGAATCGCTTGGGTTCAAATTGACGTTCAAAATCTCTACTCCATGTAAATAAAAAAGTACTTGAGTACAAAAATTAATCGAGTCTGCCCATTCCTGCTTTGGTCATATGTTATCGTAACTTTTCCAAGTTCCTACAGGAATCACCTAAGACCCGCCCATAGGTTATCTCCGTTGCCTCAATGTCTAGTCTCCTCTCATTCATCTCGTATTCATGTCTTCCATTCACCCACCCACTTCCCACCGTTGATTTATCGTAGCCCAAAGTGGCTTCGAAAAAGGAATTCTCATACATTTACATATTTAATTTTATAGTACATGAGTACAATTTCTATCAAATTTTATATATTATATAAAATGCAAGGAAATATTCCTTCATGAAATCCTTATTTGAACTCTGTAATTCATCTCACACACGAGTGAAAAATCACGTGTTTCACTCCACTGAGTCTCAGAAGCGCTCTCTAAATCTGAAAGAGTGAAAAATCGCACGTTTCACTCCACTAAGTGTCAGAAGTGAGCCTGTCCGCTTCGAGTGGAATTTTCACTCGTTTCGAGTGACCTCTCACTCTTTTAGAGTGAAAAATTCACTCTAGCGTCGGAGTGGTTGTGAGTTTCTAACCTTAGAATATCAAACCTTAGAATATCACTCTGAACCCTGGTGAAAATATACGCTCGTAGTGAGCGCACTTGAAGCTGACAAGAAACATAAAAAGGTTCCAATCTTCTCTTGCCGGAGCGTTTAATAATTGCTTGTTGTAGAGTACTGGAATTATATGTTATCAATACGCTTTAGAAACGTTCAATGCCGTTTCGGGAAGAGTACTGTTACGTTCGATGAAAGGTAACGCGAATCATTTCATACAGACTTTGAGTATCGGTTTTAAACTGTCAGGAATCATAGCATTCCATGGCTGAATAGGTAAGGCGCTGGATTGCAATGATGAAAGTCATGGGTTCGAATCTCGCCAAGTGGTTAAACTGTTTATCCTCTCTCACTTTTATACGCCTTCTTTGTTCCAAACTTCGCTTCAAGTACTCTTCGAAACCGTTCCATTCACTCTTTGTTCACTTCTCATTAACGATTCTGTTACGTTCCACCATACTTTTCGTCTGCGCTTCATTTCAGTTTCCATTTTCACCAGGGAAAGAGTGGACATTTCACTCGGAAATTCGACAGGCTCACTTCTGGCTGGCTTAAGAGTGAAATCTCACTCCAAAGATTTTAGAGAGTGAGTCAGTCCGCTTCAAGTGGAATTTTCACTCGTTTCGAGTGAACCCTCATTCTTTTAGAGTGAAAAATTGACTCTAGAATTTGGGAGGTTGTGAGTTTCTAACTTCAAACCCTAGAATATCACTTTAAAAGAGTGGAAATTTCACTCAAAATTTCGACAAGCTCACTTTTGGCTGGTTGAAGAGTGAAATCTCACTCTAAAAATTTTAGAGAGCAACAATTCATATCTCAAAATATCTCTTGAATCACTTTGAACTGTTTTATATGATATACGGAGAGAAATAGATACCAATGGGTATGAGTGATATTATACCCTCAGATTACTAGTCTTTGATAGCTTTTTATTACCTATTATAATCTGTATCATACTCCTTAGCATACAGATATTAGGGACTAGGAAAAATTGGTATAATCTAGGAGCTCGTCATTGGTATCTATTTTCCTCCGTGTGTATTCAGATATCTTTGAAACTTGAAGATACTTTCTAGATTATTTTTTAGACGTACAACATATTCACAACATATTACAAGATATCTTATTGAGAAATGAATTGCTATATGGGGCGTTCTTGAAGTTTCGTGAACAGCAGATCCTTAGCGATTGTTTGTTGTTATCAAGTAGGTATTCGTACACTGAAAAGGGTTTGTCATAGATCATAAATTATTTGATTCCCATATTCCCTATATTATCTCTCATTACGTAAAATTTGTCACGTCTTCTCATTATTTTAGATCATCTTATCGATTTGTTTAGGAATCCGAACGATATCCAAGAGCAGCACTTTTAAATACTTCTACGAGTATTGACATCGTCCTAAGCTATATTTCTCATCACAAAATAATCAATATAACCCAATGTCATACATGCTATCACGTTTACGCGAGAATTAGATGATTTGTTGTATGAATATAAAGGGATACTACTTCTTTCATTGCCCCTCATGTGATTCCGCTCATGTGATTGTATTATAAAACTTTTTTCAAAGTTTTTATATTCTATGATAACTATGATTACTACAGTCGGAGGAGAATATTTTCTTTGTGCATAAACATGTAACATATTGACATTCAGAAGAAATTTCCCAAGAAAAAAAGAAAATCGAAGTCAGTGAATATTCAAATGGGTCACTGTAATAACTATTTATACCCTCCCACACATTTAATCGATAATATTAAAATTACGATCTGAATCTGAACATCTGGATTAGATAAAGCACAGAATGAACTGTACATCGATCTTTTCTGTTTCCTCGCATACATAGAAGGATAATTTGTCATGAAATTGTTTATTTCAGTTCATTTGTTATTTCATGAAATTTTCAACACTCGAATATTCAGACATAAAAAAGTACGTACGCTACCGATGACAAATCATCTTTCCGTATCCGCAAAGTTTTTGTCAATTCAAAAGTGTTCATCCTATTTTGTACTCCCGAGTTCGCACACTGCAAAAACCTGTATCTCGTTACGTGAAAATATGCTTAGGAACAATCGATTACTGTCAATTATACATCTAAACCGTGCGACACGAACTCATATCGAAGCGTATCTCGAAAGTCATTAAAAACAAGTTCGTGCGAGACATATGTTTTTGCAGTATCGTTGGAGTAATTTATTTTCATCAAATATCCGCAACTTTGGATACTCTGTCTTCTTCTTACCCTAATTTTTTTCTACTTTTATTATAAAAAATCGGTGAATGCAATATATATATTATATATATTCACATATACGTGGGTGCACACACATATACATTCACAGAAACACGTTCACATACTTTGATCAATCTTCCCTTCGAGAGGGATCGTATGTGGGTCAGATGTGATTGTCGAATAACAATCTGTTTGAATCGATATATAAATCGTGTTGTACACTGTTCCTCAAATTACACTCTAACTACAACGGTGTGTCTAAAATTTGATGTTTAAATGTATGTATTTTTATGATTGTATGTATATTTTTGTTTGTGTATCTCTCAATGTAGAGGGGAACGAATTTATCACAAGCACTACTCGATTAAACCGTGAATTGTGGATTTTTATTTGTAATGTGTACGTTTATAGTTGTAAAACGTTGTTTTCTTGTTCGTACATGCCTCGGATGAAGATTTGAAAAATCAAACCCCCAACAGTTTTTGGAATAATGAATCCATGTCGTGATCGAATGAGGAGGATCCAACACATCGAACCCATTGATAATTATTGAAGATTATTGATATTTCCTAGGACTTCTCACATTGCCCTTGAGCCATACTCTCAAAATCGGTGAATTCCTTGCTGTTTGTATGACAAAACTCTGATGAATTTCTAACACTTTTCTGACTATTGGAAAATTGAAAAATCCTACAGATGCATTCATATGTTATGTTCAAATATCTTTTGTGAAAAAGTGTTTAGAAATTGAGAAATATTTATTCAGTAGTCAGAAGAATGTTGGAGATTCATCAGAATTTCGTTTCTATTCGTGTGGGAAAAAATAAGAAAAATTCTTATAAATATCTGTACAGCATGTGTCAAATTTATCAGATTTTTTCACAAAAATTTCAGAAATTCTCAGAGTTTGTCAGAGTTTTATAGGAAAAACACGATATCTTTCACAGATTACACCCAGGGAAATGGTTTATGTGAATATGAACCAGCTAGACATTTCATCGCATTTACTTTCCCAAGTCGATTTTATTCGATTCAACTAAAACTCTGCTATGTTCATATTTTTATATAGAATTTTGATTGATTCGAATAACAACGGAACCATTTTTGAAGAATAGCCCAAAATCTAGTGGAGTATGGGGGATTTTTTGTTTTCATTGATCAAAATTTAACAAGTTCATTATCGATTTTGGACCGACCATTTTCGTTGAGAACAACTCTCGTACCTTCAAAGTACTGCCATGCTTTCGAGAATCAATATTTCTGAACAATTCTACGTGCCTGAATAGATTTTGAGTTATTTTTTCATAATCCTTTTGATTTATTGTTCTAGGTTGAGAATTGAGACTTGCGAATGGTAATCCATCCAATAATAAATAAGGAGTTGTCCACAATTAGCTACTGTACCGCCATTTTATTTTGAAATGCCTCGAAAAAAACGTTTTTCTGTACTCCAATAAGACACATATGAACATAATTGGAGAACGAAATTTTAAAATATTGTTTCACTTTTTAAGAATGAATTGTTAAAAATGATCGAGGTTACAATATATCATTACTTCCTCAATTCACAACTTCTGCCAAAACCTTACCCTGCCAAAATGTTTCCGATACAATCATTTAGATTTGAATCTATTGAATTATCCAATCCATACATTCAGAAATCATTCAGTTTCATGAACAGAGAAGAGAATCTATTGTTGAAGACTACATATTTTCAATATAATTTTAGAACGCAGTATTATATTCCATGCAATCGTGAATTCCTTTTCATCAGGGAACTCGTTATTACATATCTCGTCGTTAAATATCTTTTGTTATCAACAGTTATTAATAAATTTTATTCGTCTCAAATGCGCAGTTCATGTATTGTATCGAAATGAATATCGCTTCAGAATGATTCGCGTGTCAGGGCTTGATATTCGTTTTGGAATTATTCAAAATTCAATACTCATTAATGAAATTCTGTGAAAACGGATTCCACTGGAACAACAAAAGTACCTTTCATAAAGCTGCACTTCGGGAGAAAATTCATGCTCAACTATTAAAATTTCATTACAACAATTACCCTCAATTGTTTTCACATGGATAATAATGACCCGTGTAAAACGAAAACCAAGCAGTTCAAGAAAACATAAAATCATAGTTGTAAAACGAAGAGAATACGGCTTCTATCGTCATCAAGGAATTTATATCCCGGAATTAATCTGATATTAACTGAATTCTGATATACAGAGCTCTGCTATTACGATGAGGAATTTGTTGACAACTGTTTTACAGTTCATACGTAAGATACTTGATGAAGATAAATTCTAATGTACGTTTTATAGATATTTTTCAATACATTCAGTGCATTCAGTACTATAACATATTTTTATCAATATATGATACGCTGAGAGCAGAAGTGACACTCAAATTGTTGTCAAGCAATAACAGGACAGGAACTTTTGAGAGCAAGAACGGAACATCAAAAGTTCCATAACTGGCGCATAAGTACAGAATTGGGTTGTGCGTTGGTACGTTTTTGCTCGAGCTTTCCAGTGTTTCATTTTTCCCTGGAGATTTCTGCGGTTGCTCTTTTGTTCTGAATTATAGGTGTATCGCTTTTGCTCGGAACTTTTGACGTTTCATCCTTGCTCTGAAAAGTTTCTGTCCTGTTTTTGCTTGACAACAATTTGAGAGCCACTTTTACTCTCAGCGTGTCATATGATCAACCAAAACTTCTTGTTTCTTCAACTTCGACCCTTTTCTGTTTAATTCAAAATTACCCCTGATCCATTCAGTGCAGTCAACCTAGTAATGGATTCCATCGTATTTGAATCTTTCACGGGCTTAGACTCGATATATTTTCCTCAATGTATTACCAACATGTACCTATATATAGAGCATAAATCATGATTAAAAATTAATACTTGAAAGATATTTATTCATACACAGATATTACATCTCAGTCGGGACAGTATCGAACCATTTCGATTCCCCAGCTCACAGTTATTCCAATGGCTTCCAGGTGAATAAATCTTACATCTTCGTTCCATCATATAGATTTGAATGAATTTGAATTTCATGAATTTTCAACGGAATACAGATTTCCGGAAGATAGGAAAACTGAAAATTATTATCCTCTCCATAAATGCTGGTTACTGGCGTTTCAATGGGTCGCTGAAAATCCAACAATCCTGGTGGAGGTTCCTCAATGATCCTTCAAAATGCCTCCAGTCGTGTTTGCTGGATATTTTCAAATATTGCTACATCGCGCTTCATCATATTCTCGGCAATTGATTTTGAATGAATCTTATGGCTCAGGGGCAGTAGTTGGGAATCATGTTCAATCAGCTTCAATTTCCAACCACGTTCGATGGAAACGGATTGAATTTTCTCTTCAACTATTTCGTTTGAACGCCCAGTGAGAGAATTTTGCTTAGTTTATGTATGATTTATTGAGGTACGTATAACTTCTACTCACAAAAACATTGCAGAGAGTTTTAAGAAGATGATTAGGATATATATCATATATAGATGAGAGATACCAAGGGGGGAGGGGGTAATGGATAATAATAATAATAATAATGATAATGAATGGAATTAATTCGATGTTCAGTAAATTTATTGAGAAGCTCTAATTGGAACCATTGAAATCGAAAACTATTATTCATCATATTGGATTCATCATTTCAATTTGCATGTTTCCTTGAGATTGAGTAACAGCGGTACAAGAAAACACTTGAAGTCTCTGAAACGATGAGTTTTGTGTTCGCAGGAATGAATTTCAGATCGTGCGAGTGTTTTTTTTCTAAATATTTCATCCGCGTATCGTTGGTACATTGCCATGGTGAGAATAAAGTGTCAACAATGCAACGAAGTGTTACGAAAATTGGATCCGAATTCACAACGAAAGGAGTTTCGCGCATTTTGGAATGTAAAATTATATTCCTTCACGCGAACGTAGGTCATATCTTTACCGATGTGGGTTTAAAAAATATCTCTCACGTAAATTTTTGTATAAAGATTTATATACAAAATTCTTATTGTTTCTCACGATATAATTTTCCATAAATTGATTGAAGATACTTTGTCGACCCATTGTGCGACTCTGAGATGTTTTTCAATAACATTTTTGGAATATCTCGCTTGCAACTTCTTGATGAACAAACCAATACATTGAGAATGACAAAAGGAAACGTACATGCGATATTTTGATGCAGTTTCATGCTGTTTGAATATTAAAAAACGCTAAGATCCCATAAAATATGCATACTTTATCCACAATTTTATATAAGTGGCTTTGTCATTGAAACTAAACTTTCTTGAAGAGGGAATATACTATCGATCTGAATACAGTTACCCTCACAGTAGAAATCATTCTGAGCCATCCTTCGCCCTTTACCTCGCGCCATCGAGGCAGACTAGAAGACGTATTCCTGGCCTTGATATGGACCAGTGAATTGCCTGATGTGATTTCCACCAGGGCCTGTTTACTCGTAATGATGAATAAGTTGTGAATTATATTCACAACTCATCTAAGAACTCGGTATCTCAAAATAATTCCATCAAATGGAATAGTTGTGTACAAAATAAAGTGTATGGCAGAACAAGGACTGTATTATTTAAGAATTTATTTTTGAATATCTGTATTTTTATATAAAGAATTTTATTTTTGAATATCTGTATTCTCTAAGAACTATTTTCCTAAAAAATGATATATATTCAGACTAGTCGGCAATTGTCAATTGTTGTCATTAATTATGTAATGATTGTTGCACTAAGTGATCTTTATTATCGATTCTTATTTCATCAACTGTTCCTCAATAGTCATTCGCCTGAATATAGGTATTAAAAATACAGTTCCTAAAGGATACAGTTCTTGGAGGATACAGATATTTAAAAATGCAATTTTTTAAGGATACAGTTATTTAGGGATATAGAAATAAAGGACACAGTTCTTGTTCTGCCTTGATCTAGCATGTGTTATTTGTATTATTTTCCATCATATCTTATGGGAAAAAATGTGTGGTTCCACTCACATCGCCGATACAGTGGTTATTAAAAAATAACACTGAAAAGATCATATTTTACAAATGAGAAACTCCTGTATAATAAACGCCAAGAATACCTTCCTCTCAACATGGATAAAAATTCTTCCAATATTCAGATAAATATCATTTAGAAGCGCTCATCATAGAGGAACTTTTCATTTTTTTAATATGATTTCTTCGGTGAATATACGCATGAAACGTGTCAAAAATTATATACAATCTCTATACATTCGATCATTACATGTTGGCATTTCTGAATCACGAACCTCCAGTTTATATCCATCATCACAAGGTTTGAGAAGATTCATTTATCATTCTGCATAATTTCATATAATCAGAAATTTTGTCTATTCACTTCACAGATGAACGAACCGAACGTCCCATTGTGACTCGTTCAACAACGGAAGTGAATCGATGAAAAGTAATTTTTCTATTCTCATTGTTGGAGAAAAGTGAATTACTTTTCCCAATCACGCGAGGTACTTGGATATTTTCTCTCAAACATCAACGCAGCTTCATCTATTCTAAAATCACTCCAAATAGACGTTAATTGAATTATCGCGAGCAGTAAATTATCGTATTCAATTTAGCATGGTAAATGGAAATTTCTTCGTTCAAAATACGATTTATCTTTCAAGAACCATCCCGACAGATGGCAAAAGATGAATGAATGTTAGTAGTTCTCATCAATTCAGAATCAACTGAAAATCACTGAAAGTAAAAAAACAGCAGGGCTTGTTTTTTTTTGTTCGATGAATGCAGAATTCTCATATTTCTCACTCCACTCATTTTCAACATCGTGAATGTTTTCATGTTGAATTTTTCAGATCCGTTCGCGGTTGTTGAAAGTTTCCAGATAGGTTCCATGCCATTCATAATTAAATTCGTATCCATGTAAATGCATGTCGTTAGTTTCATCAGTGTCGTAAAAATCTTGTATCCTTGATCTCATGTGTAACAAGATTTTATATTCACCACTCTTGGAGATCTAAATAATTTAGTCGATTATTTCACTTCAATGCAAATTCGATTAGAAACTGGGATTGAAGTGGAATATTATTTTGTGGGTCGTAAAAGTTGTGAATTTCGAAAATAGTGTTTGATACGTTGAATATTCAAGAGACCTGCAATGAAGGACATGAAAAAACTATGCTCAATTACTCGTGGTACTTGGAAAGATTCTTTTCAATTATGGTTCAGAAAATTAGAGGCGTTACGACTCTCATCGATAGCAATTTTCGTAAGAAAAAAGAGGGTGAATTTATACACTTCGCTCAAACCAATGAATCCAGTGGATAAATTCAGTTTCACCATATCGATCCATTATCGCGTTGTTCGTTGTTGAGCTTGTAAATCTTGAAGATGCAAAAATACATCATATCTCGAAGCATTTGTTCATTCGTTCACGATCATTCTCATCACTCACCCGCATCGAAACACACACTCACATGAATGTTCATTTAATCACCTCAGAACAGATAATCGTAATAAAATATCGTAGGAATCATCATAAGACTATCCGAGTTCACTATGATTATATTTTTGTATTTCCATCGTATACAAGGAATTCAAATTCCAAGTACCTACCGACCACACAGCTCGATTTCAAATGACAAGATCAAATTCAAGAGCATTGCACAGAATAGGTTTCGTGACTACACTTCTTTATATGTATATATAAATAAACACAAGAGAAACAAGCAAGCAGCATGTGCACAGCATGGCTCTGTGAAAGCTTCTGCCGTAACAATATCCGCTTAAAGCCAATGCCAACTGACTTGCATTAGAGACCCCAGATGCAATAACCTGGAATAAGATGCAACCTTACGATCGCATGGACAACACATCGCGCGTTAAATGTCGTTTCCACGCGATTTATCGTTGGAAACAAGCAACTGTTAACTTGTTTAGTTATTCTCACGTTGATGGCACGCGCTAATCTCAATTATCGTTTGCATTTCACCGTTATAACGCGTCCGCAAATGAACAATTATTTTCTATTTCATTTGAATGGAGAGGAAATTCATTACGAAAACCTCTACTTTATTTCCTATTGAAATCATTTGTGCATTCATTGAATATACCTAGGGTTGTTTGAAATGGAAACAAACATAGAATAGAGACGACAAGTTTTAGCTGTAGTCCCAGTTCATCGATTTATTACATTTCTTCGCGTCTACTTTTCAATCCGAAGAGGAACTTTTACTAAAAAAATGAATTCTCTAATAAAGCTCCAAATTTTGTAGACTCGCTGAAGGTTTCTTTGTCAATTTTTTGAGAGATTCAGTCTCCATAAGGAAACCAATTTTCGTAAACACACGCAGAAAACAGATGTGTTGAAAAGTCCCATAATTTATTGAGGATCAGCTGATGCCAGTCTGCGACAGATAGAGTTTGGACTTGAACTTACTTTCAAAAACTCCCATAATTAGATGTATTTCTTTAAGAAATGTTTGAAATGAAATTATGAGAGTATTTTTCTGCGTGCAGAGAATCTTCCCTGTAATATTCTTCTCCAGTCAGTTAATTATCCTTTTACGAGAATACACAGCAACTGCACTGTCTAAATTTCAGTTCACATTCCAATCGATATATTTTCTTACAAGTTGAAGTTAGAATAAATTTTCTAAGGAAACTATATTTCTTAAACTGAGTGTTGACATATCCAAACTATATTGTTGATTTGAACCGACGAACTTACCCAGATAGCAATTTAACCTTGCTGCAATGTTGTCAAGCAAGCTTGTGACAAGGTTGACATAAGCTTTCTAGTTGACGCACGACAATGGTGCAAGCTCACAAAATCTTTGCAGCAGAGTTGTAGCAACCTTACATCGACAAGGTTGTCAATGATAAGTGAAAAACAATCAGATGACAAATCTGACAAGCTTATGACAAGCTTACAGGTTATCTGGGTGAATACTCTTTCTCGGAACTTCTTTTCAAACACAGACGAAACTTCTTGTCTCTATTCAATGATTATCCCAATATAACATTGTGTGCTCACTTCTCATTATTTGATCGTCAATTCAATAAGAAGCTTTATATTTATAAGTATTTGAAAAAGATCGTATCTTACTTTCCGCTCCATCCAAATCCTCATTCGAAAAGCGGATAATAAGCAAATACAAACAGCACACCAGCGGAGTGAACGCACACTTGAGATGTGAACGTTGAGTTTCAAAACACGCTACGTCAATATTACTTCACTGAAAAAAATGGTCTTATCGTTTATTCGAATCGTGCACGTTATTATGCAAACGAAATAAAAAAAAAAGAATTCGATATACGTTGAGCAATCAATTTATTTGTTGTTCGTTCATCAATTTTTCTTTAGAGCTTGAGAGCTGGAACGATTAGCCGTGCCACGTTAGTCGTAGTCTGTATATTTCATTTCAATTTGAATACAAATTTTATCCGAAAATGATTGTATGGTTGTATATTTTATAGGTACCTTGACCGTCAACGTGAGTGTGTTGCTGTTGAGTTTGGCTTCTCCCGACGAATCAAGCTTGGTAATTATTATTTTCTTTATCGATAAATACGCGATACGAATACCGACGAGTATGGAACGTGAAAACACGTTCCCAGAATACATATGAGGTTCGAAACAATAGATTGTCGAGGGGAAAAAGCGTAAAATTGTAGGAATTGTGGATAGTTGATTATATTTTCATGAATACAACCATGAAAACGAGGGGAATATGAAAAGTGTTGACATGAATGTCGCGCAAACTGTCCTATTACTTGCCGCTGCTCTGCATTTTTACAGAAATACGAGGTGGAATTTTTACTGCAACAACAGTGGTACGATCCTAGACTGCGGTACAGCAACAGATCGCGGTACGAATTTTTAAACGCGATTCACCATTACGAAAACATTTGGCTACCGGATACGTATTTCATAATGCACGGTGACTTCAAGGACCCCCTCATACCAGTGCACTTTGCTCTAAGAATATATCGCAACGGCACTGTTAACTATCTCATGAGGTGAGTATTGATAACTTCGATTATTTTTCTGTTTTTTTTTTTATTGTGAAGATGCGATTTTGATCATGAATATTCATTCTTGTGTTTAGACGTCATTTGATCTTATCCTGCCAGGGCAGACTCAATATCTTCCCATTCGACGACCCATTGTGTTCATTTGCGATCGAGAGCAGTGAGTACATTTTTTTCTATTTTTCATACACAAAGGAGAATGCTACGTGCATTCTTCATAGAATGTTACTTCAGAGTTGACACAAACCTTGAGAGTCGGGGAAATTGAAAATGTCACATGATTCGCCGAAAACAGGGAAAAAGCTTGAAGTGTAAAACTGAAAAGTCGAAAAGTCATTGGAATTAAGAATCATGGAATTTTTTCCATTAGTAGCAGACTGTGCTGAAAAGATTTTGTGGTAATTTCACATACCGAGCGTGGATTTACAAAATGTGATTGAACTAGGCATATCCATGCATTGTAAAAGAATTTCATTGGGAAATTCCAGTACATGTGATGGAAGCAATTAACCTGTACATGTACTGGAAAATTTCAGTACATTTGCACTGCAAAAATTCAGTAAAGATGTTATAGAATTTCAGCATCAAAACTGGAAATTTTCTGAGCTCAGTACTGGATTTTTTCAGTACGCGAACTGGACTTTTCCAGGACATGTATTGGAAAATTAATGCTAAAAATATTCATGAAAATTGAAAAAAATGCTCACACAGAGTGATTTTATACGATCCTTGTGTTTCGAGATGCTTGAGAAACTTGATCATCCATATGGATGGACAGAAAGTCATATCTCCCTCACGGGATTTGAACCCACACTTTTCTACCTGCCTAACAATTGAAACCTCAGACCCAACCGATGAGCTATAGCGCAACACGCTGGAAGGCCAGCTTGGGTTACTACATATGCTTCATATTTAGAATACACAAAGGAATAAGTCTTCGGAAAACCTCATATCAATTTCACTCGCTACAATTACAATTATTATTCAAAATCTCAATCAGGAAATTTTTAATATAAAGACTTGGAATTTTTCCTGCCAGAAATGACGAAGTGCAATAGAAGTGGAAAAATTCAATGTAACAGTAATTAAATCCCAGAATAACTGGAAAATTCCATAACACGACCTGAAAATTGCACTTTAAAACCTGTATAATTCAATTGCATAGTAACTAGAAAATCTTATCACACAACCTGAAAAATTGCAGTTCAAAACCTGTATAATTCCAGTATACCAACGATTAGGTTTTTTTCTTCTAAATTCGAAATTTTTTCCAAATTCTTATCGAGGGAATACTTTTTTCTGGTGCACAAGAACTGCAAAATTGTAGTACGAGCCAGTAAAATATTCGCGAAATCATGGTAAAATTTCAGTACACAATCTCCAACTTGAAAATTCCAGTACAAGGACTGAATTTTCAGTTATGCTTGGTAAATTTTTAGTACCGTACTTGATGAATTTCGCGCCATACTGTTTGAACAACCACGCCATAGTTGAAGATTTCAGATATACATTATTTAAGTACACTGCCAGTAGCACTTGGTAAATATAGGTTGGAATCTCTAAGTGATTCTCAAATCAAGTTGATCATCGCTGCATTAGTCGCGTAAGCAAAAATTAAATCTTTGCTCGCGCCTTATTAGTGGGATACACGATCAATTTTTTACAGCTAACTATAATATTGTGTTTTGATTTTATGGTCAATGAGGACATAAAATGCGAAAAAGAATATTCATTAGTTCAAACACTATCAATAGAACGTATTTATTTGAAAGAATTGGTATTTGACATGACGTGTCAGAAATTTTTGAACGATTGAAAATTGACTTCGTTGGGAGCTCGAAGAATGGATGGAAAGGGAATTTTAAGCCCATGCATACGCCCGCGAGTTATAACGAAAATAAGAAATCCCGTATCTGTCAGATACCGCGCGACTGCCCTGGTAGAAATTTAATCAGGCATTCCCTATTTTTAATAAGGTCCTGATCAGGTTAGAGTCTGGAAACCGTGAGTAAGGGAAATCTTATGAGGCCTTTACGAGGGACTTAACTGATTTGCCTGATAGGATTCAAGTACGGTTGTAACGCAGGGGTACAGTAGGCTTCGGATAGGATTTCCATAAAATTTCCATAAAATCGAGCGGAATAGGGAACCCCGTGCCGAAACCTGATGAGGACCTGATAGGAAATCAGGCATGCCTCGTCAGACCCTGATATTTTCCCATTCGAAATTCCTACCAGGATAATACAATGTTATTCATCGAATCTGAGTAATATCTCGCGATGGCAAGAAATGAATACTGATATTGAGTTAAGTGTGGCTTCAACCTACTTTTTCTGGACCTCACAATCATATTTGCTGGTGAATAGAACCACATTTAAAGTTGAAGTGACCACGAATGTTCTCACTAAATATGGAAGAGTAAGGATGATTCCACTTGAACGAAAAGGTATCCCGTAGAAAAGTTTTCCCTATTCATTTCCATAAACTTGCAAAATTTCCATGTTCTTTTCCACGTTTCGAAGAGAAAAAACAAGGAAAAGAATGAAGAAATTTGGTATGAACGAGGGAAACTTGCCTAAGGGATACACTGTTCTTAAATTTTCTCAAATTTTATAAAAGATTTCTTATGGAATTTAATATTCCCATATTAAATTTAACAAAGTTCTTGAATTTGATATAATTCATGAAATTTTAGTTTCTCTTATTGAAATGTAATAAAGTAATTATTGAAATCAATATCATGTTATGGAATTTGATGGATTATGTTGTGTAAAAAGTTTCAGAGTATTTTTATGAAACTTGAGGGAAATGTTTTCAATAGTGTAGGTTCCCTTCTGATTGAGTGGAATTTCACTGTTTCAAATTGAGGTAGTTCCAACCAGGTTGTTTTGTTATCTGTATGGAAGAATTTTTATTGAGATGGGGTATGTTTTTATGGATTCCAGTAAAAATTGGACTTGATGAGAGAAATAATTAAACAGATTATGATGATTGAAATATAAAACGAGATTTATTTTTGGCAATAAAGTTTACAAGGAGTTTCCGTCCTCCAACTGATTCTTTGTCACTGAAGATCAATTGAACACGAATCACAGGAATTTTTTGAGTCCAACTTTTCCAGAAGAAATTTTGCAGCATTTCCGATTATCCATGCACAAACATTGACTCCTTGTGACGACCAATGTTGTAGATTTTAAGGGTGCTCTAATTCTGGATGCCTTATTTGCGTTATCCCAGTACATAATTTGGCTGGCGTGTCAGATACTTTTTCCTTATCCAAACAGGGATGAATATTCTTTCAAGCGTAGAATCAAACACGAGCGTTTAGACGGATCCATTCCCGGTAATACGCAACTTCGGTATATACCCCAGGGTATTCGGGATAAGCGCACCCTCTTCCCCAAGACACAATACCAGCGAGTCTCCCATCGATTGTCAAAGGACCACCAGAATCACCTTGACAACTGTCCTTGCCACCTTCTAAGTATCCCGCGCAAATTTGTCCGATCGGTAGTGGTCTAGGAGCGTATAATTTTCCGCAGACTCCCTTAGATACAATCGGTACTGTCACAACTTGCAGTTTCATTGACAACTGACCTCCGATAGAGGTTCTACCCCAACCGGTAACGTTCGCTTTTGTTCCTGGGGTGGATGCTTCATTTTGATCGTATAGTTGAATTGGTTGACGAGTCGAGTCGAAAGGAATAGGGGGAAATACTCGGAGTAAGGCGATGTCGTTGAAGTTTGTTAAATTGTAATTAAAATGCTCGTGTCGAATAACCTTCCTGACTTTGTGCACACTCCCACCGTCATTCAACCAACTGGATCCAATTCGCACTTCCATATTTGATGTTAGAGATCCATCGACACAATGTCCTGCTGTCACCAAAAATTCTTTTGAAATGATACTTGCTCCACAGATATGACGTTTATAGTACAATAAGCTGCCTTGGTGAGGTACCTCCGTGATTTCGACATCTTCGCCTCCGACTATCCGACCATCCAGTCTTTCGAATGGGTGTGCTGAAAAATGAGAACAGAAATTCATTTTCGTACGCTGTGAACGCCACAAATATAATTATGAAATCATCTGGATGATCCGATGTAGTACTCATTCCGCTAAGGGTTGCTACGATAAACAGATACATCCCTAGTGGCACCACCACCGATGAGACACGTCGTCTCCAGATTGCATTGTGTGGATTGGAAAAAGGTGAGCGGGATTGGTGAATGTAACATCCCTGCAAACAATAATTACTGCTGGGCCAATGGGCCGCTGATGCCATTGAAGAGCCGTCACTGGCCCTTTGAAACACCAGCAGTTGTGTTTGCTGGGGTAGAGGTGACGTACGGAGGAATGTCTGGATAAATGTCAAAATGAGGCAGACATGTTTCTGTTGTTCCTACACTGAAAGAATTTCTTCTTCAAAATTATCATGAAATTCCATCAATCGATAAGGAGCTGCAATTTTTTTTCAAAATCATTGTGTGGGTTATAAAAATGAGTGAATTCTCAAACGGTTTGGAGAAATATCTTCTATAAATTTTACCGAATGCACATGAAATTTCACGTCAAGTTTTCAAGTTAAATTCTTTCGTCGCTTATCCATATTCAGATCACAGAGTGAAAGGGACCTATTTCATCGGTGGTTGAGCTGTTGGGGTTCGAAATTCGTACAATGCATTGAACCTGAAGTGGAAATTCTGGTGTCCAAAGTGGAACAAACAGGAGATGGGAATCATGGGAGTTACAGATCTAAGATTTGCTGGAGACCTATGGTCCGATCTTTCGGCCGAATTCTGGAAACATCAGTTGCCAGTGATAATATTGGAGGCTGTCAAACAATCAAAGGAGCATGATATAGTACATTGCCTGAAATCGTTTCAACTGGCTCTCCCGAGATGGATCGAGGAAAAATCTATAAGCTTTTGTCTACCCAGATGTCGGGTTACTTTCATCCGTTCAGGAATGCAACTTCGCCTTGCCAATATTTCTTCTAGAGAATTGATAATTTCGAATGAAATTTATTTGTTTGAATCTATGCAGATTTGCTTGAACTGTTAAAATCATGCCACCGAAACCATTCATCATATGGGAATGCCCTGCCTTTGACTCCTTCCGTCAAATGTCATTCCAACTACTGGATTTCACAGTGGATTCACTGATGAATCTTCTGTCGATCAGTGATCTGCGTGTCATTGGAGCGCTTCATATTTTTTTGAGTCCATCGTTTTAGGGTAATTCCCTTAACTATTACGTCACATTCTCAATTCCCGCCTACTTTTGTATAACGTTTTGTTAGAACCACTAAGCCAACGCATTTGCATGTAAAATATTTCTATTCAGGCAGTTTTCCCAAAGATGAATTATGTATTCATAAATAACAGAATCCAACAACAACAACTACTACTACTACTACTACTACGGATCTAGGATTTTATCGAGTGAACGAATCGACATGCCTCTTTCCCGCTGAGGAAGTGCTCGCTATTCACGATGTACTGTTCATATTCTTGTTGTCTCGAGAGCTCGATTTCCTTTCAGTTTTCGAACATTGAGAATATATACAGTCATAATTTTGAGAAGAAGTTGATCTTTCAAATGTTTATTTGTTATTCTGTGCCTTACACAACACCCACGAATCTCCGCCGTCAAGTTTCTTCTGAGAGCCATTGGATTGATAAGAAATGTGGATGGGAATTAGAATTCCATTCGATGACAAATTATCTGTACCTCAGTGTTCGCTGCGATAACAGAGCTAGTGATCGACAATTATTGATTTATGACTTGATATACAATATCATTACAATAAGCACCATGAATATTTCCGTGGTGGATCTGCCAGAAAAATCCTTAACACAAATCTCAAACATCATTTCATGATTTATCATTCACTTCAGCTGGGAATTGAAATAGGATGAGATTAGATATCACGTAGCGAGAATCGTTATGCGACTCTGCATCAGAACATATGGTTCACATTGGAAAATGATAGCATTCCAGTCCCAACATAATCGTCGAAGGAAACCGCATATTTCAGTGTAATAAGACAATCGTATCTCCAATTTCTCATCCAAGATAACGAGAATGCTGTACTTGTATGAACGGATTCATCGTACATACTTGTAACCATCGGAAATCGATTGTGAGGATTTTTATTGATAACACTCACCTACGGCTAAAGCCGTACAACACGCCAGGTATAAGCTGAATATCCACATCTTGACGGTCACTCACCAGAACTGTTTAGCAAGACACGACGAATGCGGCTCATATTTATACCTCCATCCCTTATCGCAGTTGCCCATGATCAAAAAACCCAGGTAATATTAAGACCTTAATCGATATCTAATTGATACCGGATGGGATTCGATAATCATAATTATCGTTGATTCATCTACATCTTATCATTCTTCACGTTATTTCAGAGAGATTAAAGTTTCCCAAGCGATAGGAAAAGATCTTCGAGCACTTCTAAATCAGTGACATGTGGAGAATGTAAATTTTGAAAATGAATATCAGGAGAGTAATTGGAATAAAAAATCATGGAATTTTCTTCATTAGCGGCAGACTGTTCTAATAAGGTTTTGTGTTTATTTTACGTACTCAGGTGATGATTCACAAAATATGTTTACACTCGACATATTTAGACTGCAGTTTCAAGTTTTCGAAAAGAGTTTTACGAATACTTTGTGAATTTTGTGGTATGTAGAAGATTCATTGAACTTTCATGTAAACTGAAATTCCAATGAAATTGCATGAATCTTCAGACTCTTCACGAAGAAAAAAATAATCTTCCCATTCAACTACAATTTTAATTATATTCATCAAAATTGGAATATGATTCAGGACAAACAATCCAGGTAGAAATGCTCTAGTTATTGACGAGTTTTGTAACGCTTAACTGGCCAGATACTAGACACTTGCAAGTACCTCGCCAGAACCCTACGAGGCACCCGCGAGCGTCTAGTTTTTGGCTAGTTAAGCCTTACAAAATTCGTCAATTACTAGAGCATTTCTACTATCCAACCAGAAATTTACAACAGGCGCAGTACTGCACCAGTACTAACCAAGACTGGCAGGGTACTGGCATTTGTCTGGAATGATAACGCTTTTCAGTACTGGGGATTGAGTACTGATACCATTATTCGCAATCAGTGCAGGGCCAGTACTGAGTTAGTACCTGGCCGGTATTAAGTTCTCAGTACTGGTTTATCAGTGCAGGCATAGTACTGTATTTGTATGTATCCAGTACTGATCCCGTACGCGTTGACCAAGTGTTGGAGACCCAATACTGGCACTGTACTGCACCTTTTGTCAACATTGGCATATTTCGGATTTTTCTGATTGGGTAGGTCAACAACCTGGAATTTCTCAAAAGTTCACTACGGAAATTGAAAACCTCCCAATTGAATCATTTGATCATCATGAAATTATGATTCATTCGCACAATCTCCCTACCAATTACACGTGATTCATCGCTCAATTTGTGATTGAATGAAGATCAATAAATTGATCAAAATACATCTGCAGAATGATTTCGATCTACATGATCAGGCATGTATTGTAATGATCTTGTTTGCCACAATAGGTGAAATTTCACCGCCATAACCAGGGCAGGGCTGACGGGGGACCCCTACACCAGGGGCGTGAGCCTTCACATGGCGCAAACTCAGGGGCCCACATTCTTTTTTTGCTTTCTTTTCACGTATTCAGATAACTTCCGGAGAATCCTACACGGACGCAAATATTCCAAACTACGGCTCCGGTGAATCTCATTGCCCCATTCAAAAGATCTGGTTGGATGTACACTGAGAAAAAAAATTGTTTTTTGCCAAGCGCGCCGGGAATTTGACAGGTATGCGGTTGAGTCAACATAATAACATTTGACATAAATTTCCCGTCATTTGGTACAAATATACACTTTTGGTTGAGTCAACCCCGCAGCGATATTGTAACTAAATAAGATGTGCGTTCCAATCAATCGGTACGTCATTGATGGAAACACAAAAAATTTTGAACGTACCATTCCCAGCAGTTGTTTCAATCACGTATTGGAGTAATCAAAATGCATGCAGGTGTAATTGGAAAGAATCAACATTTGAGATAACATACTCATCCAATTGCTTCCAGTGAATTGGTTAATCGAACGAATATTCAATAAGTTTGACTGAAAATTGGCGGACTTGAAACAACCTCATCAATGTGATCGCTGTTAATGTGTCATAAAATCTATTTCAACCAAAAAAAACGGATACAGATACAGACAATTGTTCGTTGAATACAGAATTGTTTCTTATTTGTTGAGAAAAAACACCCGAATTCATGTAGAATGATATTATATGATTCATTTGCAATTTACAAATTCGATATGAATTTTTATCCATTTTATGAGACATCATGTCAATTGTGTTTCCTGGATCGAGTGAATCATATTTAAAACGGCATTTCTGAGTGGAAGTTATCACTTAGTTTCTATAGCTCAGTGGGTAGAGCGCCAGTCTACAAGACTAGGAGTTACGAGTTCGATTCTTGTCAACGGTGAAGCGAACTTTTTATTCCAGAATTCCTTCATAGAACATTGTCCAGCGAAAACATTTGATCAAGTAATCGATGCCTCACGGACGGAAGCAGCAAAACGACTCCCACCAACAAAACGGGCGGAGATAAAAGATGACGGATGGTGGTAGAGGAGCCAACAACCGTTCTGACAACAGCACTGAAACGAATTCCAGAAAAATTGTGTGAATTCCATTGGAAAGCCCGGCTAAGGAATCATTTTTTTTCTTTATTCGATCATTGTATTGAATTGCTCTACTGTATTCAGCGAATCACTTATGGAATTGATGAATTCAAGTACGGTATTGATGTCAAGGCATGTAACATCCAAACAAATGTTGAATATTGTAATTTAAAAGTGTTTTGATTCAATACAAATATATTTTACGTCGTTTCAAAACAAAGAATCAATTGAATCAAGTTCTTAAGAATTACAATTAAATCCTCAAGATTTGGCTCAATTTCTCGCGGAATTGAGACAACTAATTTTCCAAACCCGCAAGGCAGTTCAATCAACTCCTAGATTGATTTCGCCGTATCCAAATGCGCGGCGGACTTGAGGCAACTGAAACTCGATTGAATCAAACCATCCTTTTTCTCAGTGTATGAATTCGTTGAAGAGTTCCAAGAGTCTCGAGCATTAGAAGGGATAGGTGAAATTTTGCGCCACACTGTTTACACAACCTCGCCATGATGGAAAATTTGAAATATACAATACCCAAGTACACTGCCAGTATGGCCTGGTAGATATAGGTTGATGTCTGTAAGTGATTCCTGAACCAAGTTGATCAATAATCGATTCTGAGTAATATAATTTTAATAATTTATAATAATTGTGACTTCAACCGCTTTTTCTGGACGTCACAATCATATCTCCTTGTCAATAGAACCACGTTCAAAGCTAATGAGACCACGAATGTTCTCTCTAAATATGGAAAAGTGAGAATATCGCTTGAACGGAGAGGTAGATTCCCTTCTGGCTGCCTGGATAGTGAATTCTCACTTCAACAGAGTGAAATTTCAGTCTTTAGGCATCAAGAGGAAACCTAACTTTCCGTTCGAGTGGAACTCTCACTCTTTCAGATTCAGAGAGTTCCAACAAGCGGAGCTGGATCTAGGAAATTTGTTGACGGGTGCACAACTCAATCACGGCGCCCCCTAGATTGGGAAAATTCACAAAATTATATATAATTTATATATGATTCTATATAGGCCATACAGGAAGTATATTAAATTATATCTCAACTTATATATAATTCTGAAAATTTTCCCACTCGAGCACTTTAATGTAATTCAGAATGACCTGGAGGAACCCTTGCTAGATGAATTGTTGCTTAATATAATCGACAGTAAAATGCAACCATAACATGTTACCTTGTCATCAAATATTCGTCCCGCACTTGTGCAATAAATAAGGTTCCAGTCCATCAGAATGTGAATGTTTGATTTTGCTCAAGGCACATGCCCCCTTTTGCCCCCCCCCCCCAGACCAGGCTCTGTTAACCAGACGTTTTTCTGTCAGCATATCTGTAAGGAAGAATTTCGATTGGGATGGGGACGATTGAAACATGAAATGGAATTTATTTTCAACAATAGAGTTCACAAGGAGTTTTCGTTTTCCAGTTGATGCTTTGTCACAGAAGATCAATCAAATACGAATCACAGGAATTTTGTGATCACAATTTTTCGAACAGAGATTTCGCATTATTATTCTTTATCCATGCACACACATTAACTTCTTGTGACGATCGATGTTGTGGATTTCAAGGGTGCTCTAATTCTGAATGTGTTATTAGCTGTTTTATCAGATACTTTTCCTTTACTTTTGAACAGGAACGAATGTTCTTGTGGCATGTAGAATCAAACATCAGCGTGGAGACGGATCCAATCCCGATAAGACGCAACTTCGGTGTAAACACCAGGATATCTGGGACGGGCGCAGTGTCCGCTTCCCCAAGATATAATACCAGCTAGTCTCCCGTCGATTGTCATAGGACCACCAGAATCACCTCCACAACTGTCTTTGCCGCCCTCCATGTATCCCGCACAAATTTGTCCGTTTGGCAAATTCCTCCATATTCGTCTGCAAACTTTCTTAGATACAATCGGTATTGTTATGACTTGTAATTTATCTGACACTGAACCTTCAAATGAGGTTCTACCCCATCCGGTAACGTTGGCTTGTTTTCCTGGGATGGATTCTTCATTTTTATTGTATAGTCGAATTGGTTGCCGAGTCGAGTCGAAAACAATGAGAGGATCTACTTTGAGTAAGGCGATGTCATTCAAGGTTGTTGAATTGTAATTGTAAGCCTCGTGTTCGATGACATCGATGACTTTGTGAACGCTTCCACCTCGATTCAGCCAACTGGAGCCAATCCGAACTTCGAGAATTGACGTTGGCAATCCATTGACACAATGTCCTGCTGTCACCAAAAATTCTCTTGAAATGATACTCGCCCCACATTCATGAAGACCAGAGCGTAGCAAGCTCCCTTGGTAAGGTACTTCTCCGATTTCGACATCTCCGCCTCCGACTATCCGACTATCCATTCCTTTGAATGGTTGTGCTGAAAAATCAAAACAGGAATTGGTCTTTGTATACCGTGAACGCCACAAATATGTTTATGAAATGATTTGTATGATTCGATGCAGTACTCATTCCGCCAAGGGTTATTACGATAAACAGAAATATCCCCAATAGCCACCACCGATGAGACACGCCGTGTCGCCGTCTCCATGTCGCATTTTGCGGGTTGCAAACTTTTTTAGTGTATGAGCTAAATTTTAGCTATCACAGCTAATTCGAATTCGAGTACCATAGGCAGTGAATTTTTTTTTTTGCGACATCAACCGAAATTTAGCTGATAAAGCTAGAAATTTCGTTACAGCGGCTAAAGTTCAGCTATATGACCTAAAAAATGCATGTCCGTGTCACAGTTACTCAATTTTCCCCGTGTAGGAATGGATGGATGGAATGTAGATGCGACGTCCAGACAACGAAGAAATTTCTGTGAAAATGACAAAGTGAGGCGGACATTTCTCCGTTGTCTCTACACTGAAAAAAAATTTGTTCCAACCAAATAAATAATGTATCTGCGCCCTCTCCAAAACATATTTCTTGAGATCAATGTAATATCCAATCAAAACAAATAATGGAATATGCTTACCCCAAATAAATTGGTCTTCTGAATAAATGATTGAATATTTAATTTTCACAAATAAATATTTCATGGAGAGGGGACAAATAAATATTTTTTCCAGTGTGCATTGGAAGAATCTCCTCGTCAAAATTACCATGAAATTCCAGTAACCAAAAGGGAACTGGAATTCTCTTCCAAAATTACTGTGTGGATTATAAAAATGAATGAATTCTCAACATATTCGGAGAGATATTTTCTAGAAATTTTTTGAAACGTTCAGTGATCTTCGCAAGAACTGCTCCCCACTCCGCGATTATTGAAATTTCACAGTAATTCATCGAGTAAAACTTTCATTTCATTTGAATGTCGTCCACGCGAATTGTGTCATTTGTATTATGACTTTGTGGCTAATTTTAATGTTCTGATGAGTATGACATACAATTTTCCTCACATCCAAGTCTCATTTCGTGATTTCTGATTGGGTTGAGGTGGGAAAAAGATTTGGATGATCCTGAGAATTATTTGCGATTGATCGTTGGTTTGGAAGTCAGATCCTAGATGCAATCAATCTCATCTAGCATGGAATATTCGTTGCACAGATTCCATAGAATTCCAGGGTGACCCATGTGTGAAGGGTTTAGAGCCAGAGAAAGAATCCACTTCATTGGAATTTCGTACACGTGAACTATTGCACCTGTATCATGAACGTGGATCAGTATTATCGCCCCCGAAATAAAAAAAATTAGTCAATACCCTAGTAGAGAAAATCTCTCTGGATCTCTCTATATTTTGGGACATTTTTCATAGAGATAATTCCAGAGTAATTTCAGAGTGATCTAGAGGAAGTTAAAGACTTGCCAGATAGGGCAAGTCATACATCCTGAATCCCTTCAATTTTTTTTGAATGTTCCTGAAATTTTCTGATCGAGATTTAGAAATTTTTCAGGCATCTTCTTGAATTTCTCTGAATCCCTGGATTTATTAAGAATTCAAAGTTTCCTCCGCATTTAAATGAATTCCTTCGAATCTCTTCGAATCTCTCTGAATTTCTTTAAATCTCTCTGAACCCATCCGAATCCCTCCGAATCCCTCAGGGTTTCATTTATTCAAGTTCAAACCCAGACAGCAAAAATAATCCGTTTGAATTTTTGAAGACTTCTCAAAGAATTCTTGAACAGTCCCCGTTAATGACAGTGAAAATCAATTCAGATGAATTCAATGTATTCAAAATGGATACATGTTGAACATCCGATGAATTCTTGATGGACTCGAATTTTTCCTGAACACTAAATTACTCATCAAGAATTCAATTTGAGTTCAAACCATTCATAATGAATTCATGTTTACTGTCATAACGGGAGCTCTTTGAAGGGATTTTTGCTATATGGGAAAGTTTCTCTGAATCTGTGCACATGCGTGCAAAATCAATCTAATAAATGTGAAATGTCTGAACATAGGATAATTACAAGATCCTTTTGGATAAACAGTATGGAGTTTCTTAAGTACATAGATAATAATTATCGAGTTACCTGTAATTCAAAACGTTCATACCTGATGCAATACTGTCGGGATCCATTACTCATGTGCTCTGTAAAAATTATAGCGCCTTCTCATCGAATGGGAACGAACACATCAATCCCTACTCTCATTTTTTATCAATCATATTTATGTTGACAGAGAATTCTATGTATCCAATTCTGAAACATCACACTTCGAACTTTGATCAAATAGGTGGTAAAATAGACTATCCATGAATCAACTTCTTCATTTCTATTGGAAAACAAATCTCTCGACCGATGCAACTGAGATTCATGAGGATCGATTGTGGACATATCATTTGAATCGGGTATGAATTTCATCACGATCGAATTGATTTTTTTTTGACGGAGTAGAAAGAGGACTCGGAATGAATAGAATAACATTCGACTCCAAGTCCCGACTCTAACTCCACAACCCTGGTGCTGTTGAAGTTTGGCATTCATATAATGCACTAAACTTAGGATAAAATGTTGACCTTCAAAATGGAACAAGAGTGAGATGAGTTACAGATCTGAGATTTTTTTTCAATGAACGGATTGACATGAATCTTTTCCACTGAAGGAGTATTCGTTATTCACGAGGTACTCTTCATGTCCTTCTGATGTTGTTCTTTTCATTGTTATAGAAGCTGGATTTCCCCTCCATCCAATATTGAGAATGTAAGCAGTCATGATTCGGAGAGGACGTCGATTTTTCAAAAGTTTTGCGTGATTGTGTATCGTACACACTACACCAGACGGGTCTTTGCCGCAGATCTTTCCCATTCATTAGTGTTTGCTGTGATAACAAAGTTGGTGATCGAATATTACTAGGGAAGCACACGATACTCGCGTCAAGAACTTGGAAAATGATCTATATTCATCATTCTACTGTTTGTAAGACATGATTTACTAAACTCAATTGAAGCTTCGCATCAGACGGAACAAATTCGTGACAGGTTTTGATCTTGCAAATGAAAATGATCAAGATCTATATCGAGATCTGCATTGAGCGTTGCACCGAGACGAGACGAGACTGACAAACGATACCGGAAGCATATCTTGGTTGATCTTGTTTATGAAATCGGAATGATCGATTATTCCGTTTCATTAGATACGAAGTCGGAATTCTGTGCGGTGGATACCTCATTGGAACACGTTTAAATTAAGATGATGTATTCTTTTTCAGTCTCGACGAGAATATCGTGTGCACCCCTAAATATTACTGATTTATATCTGGATACACAGTGTCATGAGAATGAGCACCATGAATATTTCCGCAATGGATCTGCGAGAAAAATCTCTAATGCAAATCTCAAACATAATTTCATGATGTATCACTGAATTCAATTGGGCATCAGTATGGGACGAGACGGGATAGCATGTGGCGAGAATCGTTATGTAACTCTGCATCAGAACATTTGGTTTATATTGAAAGATGATGGCACTGCAATCCCAACATAATTGTGGAGGGAAACGGCATATTCAAGTGTAATCGAACAATCGTATTTCCCATTTCTCATTCAAGAAGAACAGAATGCTGCACTTGTATGAACGAATTCATCGTACATGCCTGTATCCATCGGAAATCGATTGTGAAGATTTTTATTGATAACACTCACCCGCGGCTAAAGCCGTCCAACAAGCCAGATATAAGCCGAATATCCACATCTTGAAGGTCACTCCCCAGGACTGTGTAGCAAGACACGTCGAACACGGCTTATATTTATACCTCCACCCCTTATCACAGTTGCCAATGATCAAAAACTCATGCAATATTTAGATGCAAATCGAAATCTAATTAATACCGGCTGAGATTCGACAATCTCTAAGTATCGATAATTCATCAAAATCTTATCATCTCTGACGTTATTTCAAAAAACTTGTGTTGCACAAATATGTGATAGAACGAGATCTCCGAACACTTCTGAATCAGTAGAGGAGGAGGTCCAAATTTCGATTACCACTTTCTTTTTCACTTGTAAATATTCAACTATGAGCATACAAGTTGTCGCAATAATATACGAATCTGTATTCTCAAACATTATATAATCAAAACATTTTTCTCGCCCATTGGTTTTGGTAAAATTTTCCATAAGCGTTGATTTTGAAACTGTGGTCCAAATTTCGACTACCAGCTTCGAGGTGTCAGGAGATAAAAGGAGACGAAGAAAATAATATTATTTCAATGTAATATAACATAATACTATAAAAACAATAGTTCCAGGTAATTTTATCCGCATATTACTTATATTTTCAAGGGGAAGAGTTGAAAATTAATCGCTCATTTATAAAAAGCAACTATCACCACTACTTACCACATCTACCACTACTCATTCGATAGTATTTACCAAGATACCACCAAACTGGTATACCTGGTCTTTTTTTGGTATTTGGTGCTATTTACTTTAAGGGGTTACGTGGGTTTCAGAGGCAGAAAAACAACGCTCATCTTCTCGATTTTTTTTACATATAAGGAATGCAAGTTTTTGAGTACATATACAGTAACCTTTGAACTATATTTTCCCAAATTTGAAAGTTAAAATTCTGAGAATTGAGCCAGTTATAAGCATTTCTTGGAGACATTTCGGAAATAAACGGTTGTCAAGATTTCTCGAGAACTACTCGACCGATCTTGATGAAATTCTACACAGGTCTTCGAGATCCAATTTACAAGGACTAGGACGAAGGATTTCTCTTTCTTTCAATTACAACTATTTTTTTCTCTTGCAAATGTAGTGCAAATTTGACCCAAATTTTCATTTTTTTGTAAAAACGTCTGCCAAAAATCCAATTTTCACTTGTTCTTCTTTTCCTTCGTCCAAGTTCTAGTATATGGTCTTATAACTAAAACAAGGAATTCGGTTTTTTCAATTTGTATGATCCTGTCATGCGTTCTGCTGTCAACGCGGACGTACCTTTTTTCCGAAAGAAATTCTTTGTCAAATATATATCTTTGGAACAGTAAAAAGTTTGAATGAAATATTTCAGTTTTTATATGGAAAAAAAAGGATACGATCGCATATGTTCATTAGGAGTGTTATATAGATGTTACATACATAAAATATATGTTCCATGTACATACCCAGGTAACATATATTTTATGTATATAACATCTATATAACACTCTTAATATAAAAGGTTACATCTGTGAATGGGAAATCACCTATTGTACGCAAGTTACATGCAATATGTATGTTACAAAGAATTTTTCTGTCGTACAACGATAAGAGGAAAGCGAAAAACTGTTTATTTAGCCCATCCTACAATGATTCATCCAATTTCTACGTATCTTGTGTTTCCAGATCAATCAGTTTCGCGGAAGAAAGTCAAAGTCACACTTAGTATAGCACTCGATTACAATTACTGTCTTGTGAACATGAATTTGGAGGGAAAGGATGATGGGATTCGAAGATGAAACGAGATAATAAAATGGTATATTGCTCATCGGATTCAGCTACTATCAAGTTTGGAAGAAAGAAACTGAACAGGTTGAAATGATTGAAACATTCTACGATATTTATTATGAACAAAATTTCACAAAAAGTTTCCACCTTCCAGTCAATTCTTTGTTACAAAAGATCACTTGAACACGTATCACTGACATTTTTCAGAGCTTGACAAGGGATATCATGAACAGAGATGTCAGAATATTATTCATGCATAAAAATTAATTTCTTGTAGCAACTGATATTGTGGATCGAAGGTGCTGCCATTCTTGAGATGTCATCTGTGCCATCCTTGTCGCTGATCGATCTGGCAATTGGATCAGAAACTTTTTCTTCATCTACACTGAAAACAAAAATTAAGGAAGTCAACCACGTGGCGAGGTTGCATACGGCAAACCTCACCGCGTGGTTCAAGCAACTGAATATCAATTGAAATAATTGAATATGGATTTGTTTCAATCTATATTCAGTTGACTCAACCACACGGTGAGGTTTGTCGTATTGAACCTCGCACGGGATCGGCCGCACTAATTCTTTTTTTTAGTGCAAGCAAGGAAGAATATTTTCTCAAGCTCAGAATCAAATATTAGCGTGGAGACGGATCCAATCATGTGGGACAGTTGTTTGACATCTGAAATGAAAAAATCAAAAAGATCCTTAAATTGTGCTTTTATCGATCCAGCATTGATGAGAACTAGATCAACAACGGTCGATTTAGTTATCATATCAAGTATTGTCTAGAACAAAAATCTTAATCAATCCGATATCGACTGAGTATCGGGAAACACCCTTTGATAGGCATTATCATTTCAGTACTCACCCGTTCGGTTTAGAACTGGCATTTATCGGTGAAACGTCATGCTCAAGTTTTCACGTTCCTGATCCTCTAAATAGAGCATCCATAATGTATCCATATTAGGGTTCCCCAAACATGAATCCGGAGTATCCCAGATTACAAAATTGCCGGCGTAATGAAACTCTGTTTATCAAATACTTCTACATTCGCCATCTACATTGATTTGAAATGAGATTGAATAACCTCAAAATTAAAACATATTGTTCGCGAGTTTTGGACTAGTCCCCATCTAACCTCAAATAATTTCATATTGTTCGCAAAATTTTCCGGTAAAAATCAAATGTCCAGCAACTTGTACGTTCCCTGGTGAGATAAAGCGTATACACAATGCGCATTTCTCAAAAAAATTTTCCAAAAAATGTGACCACGTATACTGTATGCATTCAATTGAACATATTGAATGGTTTCAGACGAGGATCGATTGATGTACATATTCTCTGTGCCAAGAACTGAAATTGCACACCGCTTTTTCGCAAACATTACGAAAGTTACATGACAATATTATAATTATCAACCGTGCATACCGACTATATGCATGTATTTATTTATCACAAAACATATGAAACGAGATGGTGAGTTAATCACGCTTTCATTATACAATAAAATTCACATTATAAGTTCATCCTAGAAGTAATCTTCTGTCCTGAGTCCTGATTTGTGAATCTACAAACAAATCTTCCACATTCCACATGTATATAGGATAGAAACAAACACCGTCATATCGATCGATATTCACACATCTATCGATTACTGTAAGAGGGTGCTCGTATAGTTGTGAGCGGTATATCCTTACCTTAGGACAGTAATAACCCGCACAGCACAACCACCGATCCTCCACCTAGGACTTCGGTGGACTGGAGGTGGAGAATTGGTGGAGAAATGGGAGCCGTGGAAATAAGGGAGAAATAAGGGAGAGTCTGCGTTGAGGCAACGGAGAGGCGACGGAGAAATGTCCGCCTCCTGTATTTTCGATATAATTCTTATTGGTGCATTTACGTAACCAAATCTGAATGTATGAATGCACGAATTCAAGTTTTACACCCATTCTCCACCTCTGGTCCACCGATGTCTCAGGTGGAGGATCGGTGGTTGTGCTGTACGGGAAAAATATTCACGAATATTGAGAGTACGTTTTCTAGTCATTTGGCATTTTGAATGGGTGTGTGGACAATGAGAACAACAAAATTTATATGGTCTCGGTAACTAAATTTATTTTTCATAGCACACATTGATACACATAAAATTTCACAGACATGTGCTTAACACGTCAATAATCCCTCCAGCCCAATTGATATTGCTCTTGAGCAGAAATAATTTTTTTCAGTGTACTTGATGAATTGCTGCCAGTGATATATAAAAAAATTTGTACACGTGTCTGGTTTGATTCGAATCGCTTTAAACTATGAGAACCACCTTATAATCGTAACTTGAATTTTCTGAGAATTGTCACATGCTGGTTCTTACCGTGTAGATTGATTCGATTCGAAGAACTATAAATTTTTTCAGATGAAGTGTTATCGATAAAGTAGCAAGATTCTTATCGCGATGATATGCTTGGTAATTTTTGATGAGTGAGTTCATAATTCTGCGTGTACATTTGATTGTAATATTATCTTTCCAAATTCGACATTATATAATAATAATCGAAAGTAATCTTTTACTGTTGTTTCAACACATAACGGTGTCATTCTAACACCATTTGGAGTTATTTCAACACCGAATTTCGGGATGGAATCCACGCGGTGTTGATTCTGACACCGCTTTTCTTACAGTGTTGATACGGCGTCCTATTCTCAGCTTCAAAATAATCGAAGAACCATCACGAATTTTATATGAAATAGTTTTCTCTAAGAATTTGTGACATTTTGCAGTCCATGGAATTTTGATCAAAGGTTACGGTAAAATTACGAAGTATGTTGAGGTAACATTATGGCAACGTCCCGTAGTAGATGAATAAAATGTGTCCAGAAAGCATTAAGCTGCACCTGAGATTGCTCTAAACATGAGAAAAATGTACTCCTTGGGGACCAATATCCGCAGACCCTTAGGCTATGTTTCTTGAAACCTTCAGAGAACTCCTGTGCTGTCTGGGCTATGTCTACACACTGAGAAAAATTTATAGTTGAATTTACCGGGGTTTTAAGAATGGAGGAATGTACTGACTCCCAATCGAATTCACTTTAAAACTATTTATAGTATTTATAGTATTATAGTGAATTTCATTGGAGAGTGAGTATTTTCCTCCATTCCTAAGATCCCATAGTAAATTGAACTATTAATGTAGCTTAATGCACAAGAGCGGCGTGTGAGATTCGCATATGAAAAATCGACTCCACATGAAGCTCAGAAGCTGGACGTCCACTGGCACTGTTGGGCTACTAACGACCCATTGTACTTGTCTGTGAAGAGTCTATGAGCTAGAAAAAAGTTAACTTCAGGAATCTGGAATAGTCGATTGATTATTTTTCCCAATCACAACTAGAAATTATCATTAGGTCACCCTGTGATATAAAAACCTTACAAGAACTTTCAAGATATGAGGTTTTCCCGTTGATATCAAATTGAAGTTAGGTATCAATATTTCATGTAGAGATACGTCCATTTGGTTCAAATCAGAATTTCTATGAATCATCCTGATTAGAAATGTTGTCTCAAATCAATGAGGAACGTTCTCAAACAGATCTCGAAAGTAAGTATTCTCCAAAATTTCTCAAAATCAATCCGCTTCTGATTGCTAGATTTCATGAATTCAGCGGTGGCTTGGGATGATTGTTGATTGAACTTGGATAGAATGTCTTTTGTACCAAAAATTCATTAGACAGCCACCAAATGAGTAGTTTAGTCATTCGAATAAATTTTTTTGTCAACGATATTTATTTTCAATAATGAAGTGCACAAGGAATTTCCACCATTCAATCAATTCTTCCAGTGTCGGATTAATGTATGAGCGTAGATGGGACTGAGCCAGGGGCCTCGAGCTCCTGGGGGGCCTCAAATTTTTCAAAGTTAAAAAAAAAGAGAATACCCTAAAAAAATTTCCTTACAAGGGGCCTCGAAAACCATTAATCCCCCACTGAACTCTTTGCACAAGATAGTAACTACACCCGATGTATTTTTAAAAGAAATGTCGCGGTTAACCCTTGGTCGGCCACTTGGGCAAAGATGTGCGAGGACATTTTTTGCAAATAAATTGTTCTTCTTGCACCTTTACACTTGGGAACTACGTCGTCGTGAATTCCACTGATTTGGTATACCATAAGTTTGCTATAGCCTCGAAGAATAAAATTTGAGAACCGTTTATGGATTGAGAGTGACCGGTGGAGGGTTAATTCCTTATTGCGACTGATGAAGATTTTTAGACTGAGCCAATTTTTAATGTGGCATCTATGTCGTTCCTATGGCTAATCGTTCTAGCTATTGTATCAAATACTTCTTCCTCGCCTGAACAGGACCGCATGTTTTGCTCACACGTAGAATCAAACCTGAGCATGGAAACGGATCCATTCCCGGTAATACGCAACTTCGGTATATACCCCAGGGTATTCGGGATAAGCGCACCCTTTTCCCCAAGACACTACACCAGCGAGTCTTCTGCCAATAGTCAGAGGACCCCCAGAATCACCTTGACAACTGTCTTTGCCACCTTCCAAATATCCCGCACAAATTTGGCCATCTGGTAAAGGTCTAGGAGCGTAAAATAGTCCGCAAACTCTTTTGGAGATAATTGGTACTGCCGCAATTTGCAACTTTTCTGGCATGTAACCTCCTGACGAGGTTGTACCCCATCCGGTCACGTGGGCGTATTTCCCTGGGGTAGATACTTCATCTTGATTGTATAATTCAACCGGTTGACGAGTCGAGTCGAAAACAATGAGGGGATCTACTTTGAGTAAGGCGATGTCATTCATGGTTGTCGAATTGTAATTGTAATGCTCGTGTTCGATAACGCTGATGACTTTGTGAACCCTTCCACCTCGATAATGCCAACTGGATCCAATTCGCACTTGAAGATTCGATCCTGATAATTTATTAACACAATGTCCCGCTGTTAACAAAAACTCTTTTGAAATGATACTTGCTCCACATATATGGCCCCAATAATATAATAAGCTGGCTTGGTGAGGTACTTCCGTGATTTCGACATCTTCGCCTCCGACTATGCGACCATCCAGTTGTTCAGATGGGTAGGCTGAAAAGTCAAAACAGGCATTCATTCTTGTTTACCATGGAATTCATGAATATAAGCTTTGGATATTCTCATCCCCCCCTGAAGATATCGAACGATGATAGCATTCAAAACTCAACACAATCGTGGGAAAAAAAAACAGCATGAGTTAATGTAATAAGACAATTACATTTCCGATTTCTCATTCCAGATGAAGGAAATGTTGCACTGGGATGGACAAATCCATTCCACACAACTGTATTCCTTAGAAATTAATTGTGAAGATTTTTATTCATAATACTCACCTATGGTTAAAGCCGTACAAAAAGTCAAGTATAAACCGAACACCCGCATTTTGATGGTCACTCCCTTCAACTGTGTGACAGGACGCGACAAATACGACTTATATTCATACGACTATGTCTTATCAGAATTGACCATGATTGAGAAACCCAAGCGATATTCTAACACAAAGAAATATCTAATTGATACCGGATGAGATTTTATATATAATTATAAATATCCATGATTCATCACTATTTTATCATCTCTCACATTATTGCAGAGAGATTAGAGTTTTCCAAACAATATATGACGAGATCTTCAAGCACTCTCAATCCAAAGATCATACAATTTTCATAAGATTCCTCATCAAGTTTTCTGTATACACAATGAGGGACATACCCCATAAGTAAGTACACCCTTTGGTGAATATTGTAATTATATTCAAATACACCATCGAAAAATCAAACGAATCCTTCACACAGAACTCATTTTTATTACGGTATGAATATCAAACTTTTCATATCGGGACAAATTTTCTCCCAACTCATTAATTTGTTCAACAAAAATAAACAATGTATCTTGCAAGAATAGTTCGATATCCGAACTCTCCGATCCAAAAAAGACGAACCTAGGTTGGAATTTGAGTGCGGATTCTGATATTTAGCCGGATCAAAATCGTGGAAAATTTCCGTGGCGCGCTGATCAATAATTCGCTATATTCTGAGAACCAATAGTACAATCGATCTGAAATTTTCCAGAAAGTTAGTGCATACACTAGCAAACAACTTTGTTGCTGGAGAGTGGTTTTGTAGCTGATACGTAATTCCTACGCCACTTTCCCTGTGAAGAAGGAATCATTGAAATGATCAACGGTTCTCATTGAGATAGAATTCTTCCAATCACAAATTGACAGCTTCGAATCAGCTGTTCGAGAATGATTCTGAGTGAGGTGTAATCATTTTTAATCAGAGATTAAAATCCGTTAATCGGTTCGAATGATTTCCTTCTCATAGGGTTTTGAGGCACAGCATAAAGAACGTAATTTCCACTCCAAATTGAGAACTTATTATTTTGTTATTGACTTTCAAAGATTTTCGCAACATTATCGTCTTCCGGAGGCAGTCTTAAGAATCTAAATCCGCAAGATTTATTCCGATTCATCCAAAAATGATAGACATCGAACGAGTTCAATGTTAACAAACATCAATTTTTGGGCCGAAAAAATTGGTCTTTTTATAGATATTTTGTGGTTCCGCAGTGTTTCAGGAAACATCAAAACCGAATTAAAACTGTAATGATTTTTTCAGATTCAGTATCTTTCTTATTTTCAAAATAAAATACACTGTAAAAACAAGTTGTTGAATCCTAAACAAAAATGCTTGGGAATTCACAACCTTGTTTTAGACAAATAATTTTCGAACTCTCTTTTGTAGATTGACAAACAAAAGTTTGGGGAGTTTCGAAAATTTCCATAAAATCATAAAACTTTTGGGATATTTACAAACTCTGTACGATAATTTCCGAAGAAAATTTGTATAAAAAACTGCGAAACTTTCTTTGGCAGTTTCGGAAGTATTTTTTATATGGAGAAAAGAAAACAGTGTACAGGTTGATTGAACAGCAAATGAAAACACGTTTGGATAATGAGGATCAGCGCGATCACAGTGATAAGCATTGTAATACTGGGAAACATAGTATTGCGCAGAATGAGTTTGAGTTTCAATGTATTCACAGTGATCATCGCTGTTTTTTCCGTCTGCAAGAAAGTGTTTGAATTCAAAGATAATGAGGTGGCATATTTTCTTATCAATCTTGATTCAAATAAAATTTGGCAGAAAGGAATTTACATAGATCCAAATGGACTCATAGTCAATTTTATTTTTTTAAAAGACGAGTGTGAACAACGATTAACAGGTGCCTTTTGAGACGAATAGTTGATACGCTTCCCACACAGACCTTGCAATCTGATTCGATAATTCATGTAAAAAAATGATAGCCAATGATGATGAGTGAATGTTGTGGTTTTCCATGCATTGAAACATCAACGAATATTCTTCCTGCATGTAGAGCATTAAACATTAGCGTGAAGACGAATCCAGTTCCGATAATAAGAAATTTTGGTGTAAACGTCAGGGTGTTCAGGAGCCCTGCATCTTTTCCCCCAAGACGCAATACCAGCTAGTCTTCCATTGATGGTCAAAGGCCCCCCAAGATCACCTATACAATTATTTCTGCTACTTTGATAGACTCCCGCACAAAATTGATCGTCGGGTACAATTAAGGGCTTGTATGTTTTTTGGCAAAGCTTTTTATCCACAATCGGCACTTTCAACGTCTGCAATCTGGCTGGGTAGTCATACACCACAGTGGTACTCCAACCAGTGAAGTCGGCATATTCACTCGAAGTGACTTCTTCATTTTCATTGTATAGTTCGACTGGCTGACGAGCTGAGTCAAAAACAATAACTGGATCCACCTTAATGAGGGCGATGTCATTTGAGTTGGATGAGTTTTGATCGGAATCCTCGTACGAAATAATCTTGCTGACATTGTGAATACTTCCTCCAAACCATGTGAAACTGGATCCAATCCTCACTGTCAAGTCGGACGGTGTCGTATCGGTGACACATCGTTTTGGTAATACCAAAAATTCGTTTGAAATGATAGTGGCACAACATAAATGAAAATGTTGGTACATCATGCTGCTCTGCCAAGGTCTTTGTTCGATGTCTATATCATCGCCGTGAATTTTCAGATCATCGGGTTGTTCGAAAGGAAAGGCTGGAAGGGCAAAACAAAGGTTTAGGAATCCGATCAGCTATGATTTTGCTGGGGTGAAGTTCGGTTACCGTTTGACGTGATACCGATGTTAATTACGAATACTAATTTTGAGACACGATTGCTTGAACCAATGAGAGCATTGATACTGACATGATTCCTTATCGCAGTGAATAATATTCTTCTTCTCAACATCAATCAAGCATCAAGTTGAGAACATGAAAGTAACAAATCCATTAAAAAATAGCAACTTTAACGGCACATTTAAAATTGTAATCACGTCGGTTAATCCTTGTCATACATGTAATAAATGGGAGTAGTGTTGCTTTGAAGTAACTATGATAACAATGTAAATTCAACAGAACTGTGTAATAAATTTTGCATGAGATGCACACTGTAAGCGTAACTTCACTTTTTATGTCATTTTTACATGAGCATTTTTTTTCTATATCCCACAATTGACAACTTTTTAAAACATTTGTTCCTCATCGCATTTGGCAGGAATTGATCATGAAGATTTTACCCATGTCACTTACCCGAGGCTAAGGTCGTGCAACAAGCCAAGTATAACCCGAACATCAACATCTCCATGATCACTAAAAAGACAGTTGTGAGTGCAACTGACGAAGACGAATCACCTTTATACCAATACCGCTTATCAAAGTTGACCCTAATTAAAGAAAATCCACTCAACAACCAGACATATATCGATATCTAAATGATATGAAATGAAAATCGTCGGTCATGAATATCGATCATTCATTTACATCTTATCATTTCTCAAGTATCATCGAAAATGTTTAGAGTTCTACAATGAATGAAACAATGTTTTCAAGTACTTCTAAAGCAATGTTATTGTGCTTCTAAATATTCTCATTCCATGTGGATTAATTTCACTCATTCTATGGATATTCTTTTCTCCCATACATCAATACAATTGGAAGAATCGACTCTGTAGAAGGAAGTGTTGATTCCTCATACTTGAATTCTACCTCATCTATTTATTTCAATTCCATCCAAGGTTCTGAGTGGAAGTAATCAAAATCCTATTTTAACTTATGAATCTAAACCAAGTGTAGACATTGCTTGGATGTTTCAAAATATTCACAATACCTCTCACTTCCGTTCCTGAGTTGCAACCAACATTTGACCTTTTACAAAGCACTGACAAAGGACAGAGAGTGAATTACAATCAAGAGTTGCGCGATTCATATTCTATTTCTTTCCAGCTCTATGTGGCACTGGCCTTGACCTAGGGATATTTTTCGCAATTGTTCTCACTCTTCATCGAGAATTGTGTATTTATCCATTAAAAACTGTCTATACGAAATTATCCCTGCCAAAATTGACCACGGAGTTATCAAAATGTGGTAGTCTGAAGCTTCTTCTCTATATGAAATGTAAGAATGATATGTGAAGATGTTGCTTCTTTGGTCATTGCATGGTCCTCAAGTGTTAGATTTTCAAAATTCAACAAATTTCGGAATTCGTGAACAAAGATCAGTCGTTGCATTTAGGGCTTCAGTCCCTTAAATTTTCTAAATTCAGATCATCGAACAAGAGGAAAAAGTGATTAGATTCGAAGATATTATGATCACGAGTCGGTATGGTTTGTTATCGGTCTTTTTGGAGTGGCATTTTGGCAATCGAGAAGTACGAAGATCAAATGATTAGAGTGTTTTGATGATATTTATTTTCCACAAAGAAGTTCATTAGTGGTTTCATTTTATAGGCAATGCAAGTTTACGAAAGATCAATCAGAAACGGATAACATGTCTCTTTTGAGACAAGGAGCTGATATAGTTCTAACGCAAACCTCGTAGTATCATTCAATAATGTATGTACACAACGGAATCCGTTGTCATAACTGATTTTGTCGCGTTTGAAACTACTGTAATTCGTATTTTGTTGCGCGCGTGGTTCCTGTAACTAATTTATCAGGCCGTGGAATTGAAAACGTTAGCAGAACAAGAACAGTATTCTTTATTCCAGTATCCGTGAAGAAATGTATCCTCAAACATTTGTATTCTCAAAGAACTGTATTTTTAATACCTATATTCAGCCGAATGACTATTGAGGAGATGTCGTTGATGAAATGTAAGTCGATAATGAAGATCGCTTATTGCAACAAAAATAAAAAATAATCACACTTGCAACGTGATGGTTCATTTTCACCAGCAAATTTATTTCTGCTTTCAATAAATCTGATCATACTCCTTGAATAGAATTCAATAGATATCTTTGATGGAAAGTAACAAAACACCGGTTGACTTAGAAACTAGTGCTATGAGAAACCTTGTAATTCATTCCTTTCCATACAGAGGAATTGACTTCAATTCCGAACATTCTTGAAAGATTCGGAAGATTCAAAAGCAAAATTACACCTTCAAGTCCCATTCGATTCCTAAAACAAGAGTTTTTTCTTCTGTTTTTCAGTATCTTACGAACAAACGGCGATCACATACGTTTGGAAAAACGACGAGGGCACCCTGCGAAAGAGTCCTAGCTTGACAGCTCTTAATGCATACCTCATCAAGAACCAGACAATCACCTGTCCTATCAAAGTCAGCTGGAGAGGTGAGTTCAGATAAAAATCTTCTTTTCCCCATTTTTTTATGAACTCGATTCAACAAATATGTATATCCTTCGTTCATATAAGTGGTCACAAAGCTTAATTTCGTCTTGGCACTGAATTGTTCAAAAATATATTTGTATCTATTATCATGCATCGCATGTAAGTTGACGGATCTATCTCCCTCTCAGCAAGCACCGAAACGATCATTTTTGTTACCATAAAGCACACAGAGCAAACAAAATTATGAAAATTATCAAGCAGCACAGTAACCCCATAAACATTTCGAATCTCGATACATTTTTTTAACAAATTCTAGATATCTTGCGGAATGTTCTGAGATAAATTTCAGACCAATTCGTGTCTCAAACTTATCTAAAAGTATTGTGCAAGAGATATAAAACCTGGCTCGAAGATATGGAGAAACACAAAATGTTTACAAGGAATTCTTTTATTACAACAATTATATTACACTGGTCAACAGCTATTTTGGTTCTTGAAGTTCGAACACTGATTCGAAGCGATGAGCTTTATTTTTATGATTTCTTAAACATACAAAATGAAAAATTATAAAAACTGAGTTGATCCAGAATATCTAACATTATCTTCGTATTTGGTGCACCAAAGCCACTCCAAATCAGGTCTCCAACTTCAGGAACCTGAGAAGAATCTGTTAATTTGTATTACATTCTTCTTTTTTCAGCCGCTATCAGTGAGAATTCAGGGGGATTTTTGTTGAATCAAAGATCTAATCGGTTTCTAGATACCGGAATCGAATGTGATCCAGGCATTCCATAAAGTTTATCGGAAGCCTATTATAGAGGATGCCTGAACTGAGGTTTGCTTGAATACTACGGAGATTGTCCATCGATCGAGCTGACAAATTTATTTCTCAAATGAAAAAAAAGCAGTTGTTCTTCGAATAAATAATTGAGGAAACTCCAAAGTTCCTCCCTGGGGAGTAATTTCACAAGTCACAGTACAAATCAAATACGATACTTTCAATTTTTCAATGCACAATTCCGAAGAAAATTTAGGAGATTGTGGATTGTAACTCCGTAATATTCTGAGAAACTCACCAACCGATTCCGGAGATTTTTGAAATTTTCCAGTGGCAACGCTGATCATAATATGATACACGGAAAAAAAATGCCTCAAGGTAGTTGGGAATCAGCTCTGGTAGCGATTCTGCGGTTCAATTCTTAGATAGCCAAAAATATTGCTACAACAGCTGAATCTTTGCAATTTACTACGGCCATAACTTTCGTTGTCACAGCTAAAAACTAGCTACCACGCCCAATTTCTATCAATTCAAATATCAACAACATAATTTTTTTCCATGTACATGAATCAACTATCACTGTGGAGAGATTGGCAAAATTTGTAATAGATCAAACCTATCGATATTCAACGCTTTGAATTCAAACGCCAGAACTGAAATTTTGTAAAGCACGGTAGGATATCTTCATGTATACAAAATTGATTTCACTCACGGAGAAACAAAATTTGCAAGGTTGCAGAGAGATCAAGATGATCTATCACCGAACCAGCAAATTTTTCGCAAGACTAGCGAAATATTCAATATTATATACAGAATAGCAAACAAACTGTGCTGGAGGAGTCGAGGAGGGAGCTTTTTGTCTCACAGCTAAAAAAATCGCTATCGTAGCAAAATCAGATTTCGCTGTCACAGCAAATTTTTTTCTCCGTGCTGTAGTTTTTTTTTCACGTCCTGCAGTAATCTTTTGATAATGTGTCGGTAAATTCATCCTTACAAAATTCTCTAATTTCAAATAGAATCTTCATAATTAAAGCGTATATCGTATTGCGAGTACTAAATTTCTCCATGCGACGTCACTCTCGGTGGTTAATTGCGTACAAATTTATGTATAACAATCAATTCGAGTGCATTAAAGAATACGAAATTCCATTTGGAAGAAAGTTTGAATATCCTGAACGATGCAGGGGCAAGTATATACGACTCTCGTGAAACGCACTGAGATTAAAAATTCGAGAACAAACAAATGCTGGAAACAACCGACGTACAGTTGAACTCTTTGCATATTTCGACTCGTTCCCACAATAGACACAACAATTCAGTATTGTTTCCGAGCTATTCACAAATGCTTGCTCGTGGAAATATTACTTTATCGATTAAGAAATCTATTCCAAATGCACTACGATCACTCAAATTCTTCATTTCAATTCTTAGATTGTTTGCGTCACAGCACCTGCTCTATGCGTAGCCCTTGTGCACTAATTCGGTACGCACTTTTCGAAATCATATCAACATTCAGAAAAGAAAATCATGCACCTATGAAAAAGGGAAGGACACAAAACTATGCGAATAATACACTGAGGAAAATGGTTTGTTTGGTACATGTTGAAGCAAGAAAATGATCATATCAGACGCACTACATTCCTGTCATTGCAATCAAATGATTTTCTCAGGATATCCATCGGAATAGCGCGATGAGTGATTTTTTACTTAATAAGAAAGATCGGTCTGCATTTTCCGGTCCTTAGTCTGGACACGAGAGGAGCTTGAAACTTTGCACCTGCATCAGATCGATGCACCCATGGTGCAGCACCCCATCCTTGTATCTCTGTCCGTCTTTCTCCTTCCGTGAAAACTTCTACCGTGTCTATGAACCACGCAACTCTCTTTCTTTCGCGGATCAATAAATCCTTCCGCGTTACCAGAAAAACAAATAAATCAATGATCGGTTCTCTATTATCTATCGGGAAATTGTTACAAAATATCGTATTGTTCAACAGCAATAAATATTTGTACTAGATAAACGGGAAGTCCATATGAACGAGAATAATTCGCATTTTTATTCGTTCATTTACGGATCACATGCTTTTCATTTGAACATTTCAGTCATCGATCATCGTTTCATCCGATATTGTATTTCCATTTTCAATTCTCAAAATACTTTGGACAGGTTTGTTGTTTTCCAACAGTATAATTTCATAGCGGAAGGTACCTATAATGAAAAGTAAAAGGTCGAGTACATAAAAGGCTGGATTATGTGTATGAATGAATGAGAGGAAGTTGTGTTAGCGAAATTATTAGCGTTTCAACTTCTTCTTCATTTTTGTATTCATTTTATACAGGCTGTTCCAAAATCCGCGTCCCGAAATGCAATAATTTCCCGTTTAGAAAAATTATTCGAAGGTTTAGTTTTTGGGATATAGGATTTTTAGATTTTTTTCATATCCTAATTAATCAAAAGCAGTTGCATAGTCTGATTGGTTGGAAGTCCAAAAATTTCAAATAGGTTTCTTATACCTCCGTTGTCAAACTTGGCGAATGGTGCACGGAAAAAGGGAGCGTTTTTGTAACTCCCACAGCTACTCACTTAGCTGCCACCGCTAAAATTTCACAGCTGAATTATTTGGCTATCCGAATGTCAATCACAAAACATGTGCTGTCATAGCTACGTTTTTCCACTGTAGTAACTGATAAATAGTTATACCTGCAATTATTTTAACTATAACAGTGAAAAAACGTTGCTAAAACAGTGAGTAGCTAACACAACTATTCCATTTTTTTGCGTGTGTCGAGCTCAAATATGTAGTACACAATACTTTTGAATGATTTAGGTTTGGAAGAACATCTAAAAATCCTCATACCTCAGGAATTAAGCCTGAAATGAAATTTTTTCAAACGTCCCAGAATTCATCATTCGCATTCTCGTGGCATATTGTGCAGTCGAAATGCAATCATTTCCCGTATGGGAGAATATTTTGCAGGCTAAGTTTCCAAGATATGAGCATTTTTAAACTTTCTTCAAATCCAAATCACTCGGAAGCATTGTGTGCTACATATTTGAGCTCGACGCTATTCGCTGAGTTGGAAAGCGGTGGATTTATGGGAAGAAATCGAACTATCCTATCTTTGTTCATTTCGAAGTTTTAAACTGTAAAAATAAAGTCTTGAATTCAGGTATTTCGTGACTCAATCATGATGCAAACAAATTGAGCCGAAAAAACAATCGCCGACACAATGGAAAGAGCATTGTCTGAAATTAACATGCAAACAGATAAACACTTTCTTTTCACAGTGTACTAATTTGAAGTTGCTGAATACTAATTGGCTAGACACTCGAAAATTACAAATCGCTACAACTTTGAATTGGAAAATGATGACATATTTCAATTTTTCCCAGAATAACTGAAGATTCATTTCCTTGGAATACCATGTTAGAGTTTGTATATCCATGTCGCCTGCGGAGTGATTATTTGAATAATCCAATAATAATCAAACTTTTGTACGAAATCATATCCCATTTTGTCGGTACGTATACTACGATAAATCATGCTTCCACGCTTTGCTCTATGAAAGCACATTACGTCTTTTCCATGCGAATGATTAATCCTCTATGAATATAATACTATTCGTAACGTTTCCAAGTCAGAACCCGTTTAGTCTAGCAAAATATTATGCGAATGTGATCTCTCTAACTAATGTGTACAGATTTACTCGATGGGACAATGAAACTACCTTCCCAACCAATATAAACTGCACTATCTCGATACAATTCCCCAACAGTGAATCATAATTCAAGATCCGCGATACGTGCAATGGAAAGATTTCTTAGTAAATATGAAATACAAAAACAAACAGTAATGGTGAAAAATTTGATGGAATCCTTTATTATTCGTGATATAAGCGTGGCGCTGGTCTTTGATTCTTCAGATCGAGATAAATGATCAAATGTTCTCAGTCTTCACAATATTATTGAGAAATTATATCATTCTCAATATCATTTGAAATAATATCAGTCTAAATATAACGCGACCAACGGAGGGCTGAACATTTACTGAAAAAATCTTTGAAAGTCTTTTACGTCACTTATGTTTTATATCCACAAAGAAGGTCTGCAGGATAGATGGAAATAATCATCACCCGAAAATAGAGAAAATATTCTCACGTGATACGCTCTTGATTTGCTAAAAAATCCACATCGATAAAATTGAGTGATATAAAAATATATTCTTATTTTTCTCGTATCCTGGGTCATTACAATTCTAGGGAGAAATATTAGCAGTAATAACAATTACCATTGACCTATATTATTCTAATAAAACGATTCTTCTAAACGTAAACTCATTTTGTATTCGCCACGTGAAGACGATAACAATTAGCAAGAATAATATCACGTACATGAAAGATATTTCTTAAAAATCGAATTTATTATTCCCATAGTTCGCATTGATTTCTCTTTTATTTCATACACAAACACGGTTCAGAGCAATCCGACTTACTTTCACGGAAATATTGTTTCTTGATTTAGTTTTCCTTTAGATTCTTATTCAAACACTTCAAATGAACGATAGCCTCGATAGAGAGAAATTCTTGGAAAATTGATTGAAAGGAAAAGGCCGAGTATAGAACGAAGCAATAGTAATGTTTGTTATTTGTTCTTCGTTTGTGAATATGTAGTTTTGTAGTTTAATACTGAGATATCATAAAGACGGGACTCTCAGGAACATCAAGAAGAACTTCTCGAATATAAAGGGATTATTTATAGTAATTCTGTCAAGTTTCAAAATCTTGGAATGAAGTGTGTACTTTTCACCCTGGGAAAGGTTCCTTTCTTGAGTTTCTCAAGCTCCTCCAGGGAAGAATCTATCACCCGATGATCTCTTTCAAACCGATTGATTTTTCGTCAAACATCCTATAGTTTCCTCCCCCTCTCCTCCCCGATACTGGACTTCGTGACCTACATTATTTTCTGATGAACTGACCACAGAAAGTGTACTTTTCTAGCCTGGTTGTCGCGTTCGACTGAATTATGAACGAAAATCTAGAATCTAGATTAATTACGGAATTTAGAATAACGATTCAATGATTTTCTCCCAAAACAGGAACTTTTGGGAATTCTCAACTGATTTTTTTTTGTCCTACACCTGCAATGAAAGTTTCTGTTTTCAAAACCATTTTCAGGAGAAAAAGTGATGAATTCCAGGTGAATGCATCAGAGAGGGCCGAAAATATTCACTTTCCGTCTTAGGGCTGAAAATGTCTACTTTCGGTTCGCTATCTCATTTCTACTTGCCCTGGAATATACAGGTTGGTTGAAAAATTCCTGCGCTCACCAAGAGATAGCCTGCTAGCTCAAAACTTTGTTTTTCTCAAGTTGGTATATCTGTCCTGAGAACACATGCAAAGTTACAAGTCATTCTGTCAATTCATTCTTTGTTTACAAGCCATTTGAAGTTGACGTGTCATTGATTTTTCTTAATATGGAAAAAATTGAATATCGTGCAGTCATTGGATTCTTTGTTTTGAAGGGTTTAAAAGCAAAGGAAATTTATGAACAATTGTTAGAAGTGTATAAGGAGTCCTCACCTTCAAAACGCACCGTTGAATTTTGGGCTGGTGAATTTAAACGTGGTCGTACTAGCCTTGAAGACGATCCACGCGAAGGACGACCAAAAACTGCAACCACAGCAGAAATCATTGAGCATGTACATAATATGGTTAGTGAAGATCCAAGTTTGACTAAGCGTGAAATTGCTAATGCCATAGGCATCTCAGACGAACGAGTACTCCATATTTTACATGAAGAATTACGTATGAAAAAACTGTTTGGAAAGTTAGTGCCGCACACGTTAACAATTCAACAAAAACTGGATCGAAAACAAATTTCTCAGCGTAATTTGGAGCGTTTTAAGCAGAATAAAACCGACTTCTTGCGTCGTTTTATAACTATGGATGAGACTTGGATCTACCACCATGATCCTAAATTGAAACAAGAACGTTTACAGTGGACTGAAGCTGGTTGTTCAGCTCCAAAGCAGGTGAAGTCACAACGATCAGCAAAGAAGGTTATGGCATCAGTTTTTTGGGATGCAAAAGGAATTTTGTTCATTGATTATCTTCAGAAAGGTAAAACAATCAACTCCGAATATTACTGCAGCCTTTTGGATCAGCTGGATGACAAAATTCGTGAGAAAAGACCTGGTTTAAAGAAGAAAAAAATCATTTTTCATCAAGATAATGCACCTGCTCACAAAAGTGTTTTGACAATGGCTAAATTCAAAGAACTCAAGTACGAATTGCTTGAACATCCACCGTATTCGCCAGATTTGGCTCCTAGCGACTACTATCTCTTCAGAAATCTCAAACGATTCCTTCGTGGAAAGCATTTTGCGTCGAATGAAGAGGCCATAGCAGCCGTAGACGGTTATTTTGCAGAACTTCCGGAAAACCATTATAAGGATGGGATAAAATTATTGGAAGATCATTGGAACAAGCGTATTGAGCTTCTAGGAGATTATATTGAATAAAAAAATATATTTCGTAACAAAAACAGTATCCTTTCATTTCGAGCGCAGAAACTTTTCAACCAACCTGTATACACGGGGAGAAATTCAATTCGAAAGATTACTATCTTATTCGTGAACTATAGTGTACCCTGATGAAAATGCCTGACAACTATCTAGTATTTTGAGCAGGGTACACGAAGAAAAATGTATGGTTGCAATAACCAATTCGTTGGTTGCTCCAACTGCATTTTTTGACGTAATTATCATGACCAACAGAATTGATTGTGACACTCACATAATTGGTAGTGACAACCAATTAATTGGCTAGACCATATTTAACCAACGAATTGGTTACTGCAACCATCCATTTTTCTCAGTGTAGAACTATTTGAAGAAGCCAGACAATAATTTGTAACATAATTTATAATCATCGCCATCTGTGGTCACTGTAAGAAAGAAGTCTTAATCTGTTTGCATCTTAATTTCAGACAATGCTTTTTCCATTGTGTCGGCGATTGTTTTTTCGGCTCAATTTGTTTGCATCATGGATTCAGCCATGAAATGAGCTGAATTTAAGACTTTCTTTTTACAGTGTGATGTTACAAATCATCCAATTATTAAACCAAACTAGATTTGGTTAGCGTCATTTGGACGCTGATATCTCAAAACCCTTAATTTCACCAAAACATCGCACGTTGAAGCATTGGCATGAAGAAATCTCAAGCGTTTGTCTCAACACAGGGAGCTTTTCCATTGACAAATAATAATTCTCAAAATAGAACCAGATTTTTTTATTAATTTCATTCCTTTTGTCGTAGATATCTCTTTATCTGGTTTCCGCTTGACGGTTAGAAAATCCATATTGGTGCTTTAAGACTGGGATTACAAGTATGAGAGCCTCGGGGTGGAAAGTCATGGAATATCCTCGTTATTATAAATCAATACGATTTCGGAGAGAAATTGTGACCTACATGAAAAGACTGTTATTGGAAAATGATTTTATCGCTCTAAAATTTCCATATGTAAAATATTACAATATATTTGGAGTGGTTCGTATAAATTTATTTCATTAGAGCGAGAAATTTTCTGAGTATTCTTGAATGATTGGTGAGGATTTTCTGGATAAGTTTCGTCGCGAGGTTAGACGCACACATGGAAAAGTTCGAAGTCGTACAGATATTTTCGTTCACACTGAAAAAGATCCATCTCTTACGGTAATCCATTTTCTTGAAATAAAGCACGGTACATGATTCTCACATTTCTCACATATCCAAAAATACCTGATGAATTCTCACGAAATCAAGCAAAACTCTCATGACAGATGATTTCCATTTCTGCTATTGGGTATGAATAATTTCAATGAATACTAATAATAGAAAGCATATCGTCTGTTAAATCATTGTTTTGACCAAAGTTCGTTATTTATGCTCATTTTTGCGCGAAAATTCCAATCACTAAATCCACATATTGCTATTATCAATGTTCGTTTGTTTCTTGTCTGTGCTGAAAGTGCTGTTTGAATGTGGATATCGACTTGCTCTTATAAGATTTTTCACAAAAGCTCTGGGAATTTGGCGCGAACCTGCGCGCTGATCCTTGGCGAAAATGAGGTATCAAGAATGCAACGGAGTGTGGCAAACGAGGATTATTTCGCGCTTTTTCAGAGTAAAAGCTATACTTCCTTGCGCAAACTTGGACTGTATTTTCACCTGGGATATTATAAATTACGCAATGAGAATGAAGCATGGTAGATTGGACGTTGTCGCAAAATTGCACTGTTGAAAATGATGCAAAATCTTTTACCAAAATGATATGTATGAAAAATTATTCTGCATTTTGTAATAATGATATTGTGCCAGATATGGCCATGTGTATTGAGATAATACGAAATTTCCCCATCCTCGTATGTGAAAAATTTCATATCCGTGTTATGAATTTTTGTACCAACTTTCCAAAGAATGTGGATACCAAGTTTTTTTTTGTGAAAAATTTATTTTGAGAGGAAATAATAGATTCTGTTTCCTGCTCATTCCCTGTTAAAAAATATCAGACCTTTATTACTCGATGAATCTACAGTTAATATTTTTCGAAATGTTCTTACAGTGATGGGATTCATAATCAAGGTTGTAAATTAGGTAGTTGAAGGGAAAAACAATTACCAATCAAGCTTGTATTCTCAATTGAAATTCTGTCCAACAACAACATTAACAATTAGATTCAATTGTTGTTTGAAAATTTTTCAATCGACAATAAAATTGAATTTTTTCCTGAAATTTTCTCAATTACCAATTGAATTGAATTTTTCATCTAATTTTTGTCCCAATTGACAATTGAATTGAACTCTCCATTTGATATTTCTTTGAATTCACAATTCCACTCAATTCCTAATTGTAATGTTCAATTGGAACCATTTTTGAATTGAGAATTATGTTACGTGTTGATTAGATTATCTGAGAAAAGCGCGATTACATGTTCAATTCAATTATTAATTGAAAGAATTCCAATTAAGAATTGAATTTAATGGTTGATTAAAAAAACTTTGTATTAGGAATTGAATTGAATTTTGGATTGAGAAAATTTTGAATTAGGACTTCATTAATTAAGTTTTATTCGTAATTGAAAAAAGAGTTAAATTCATTTGTTGGTTGAGAAAAATTGAAAAACTTCAAATAAAGAATTAAATTCAAAAAGAACTCAATTGAGAATTAAATTTAATTCTTATTCGACAATCATTTGAGTTGATTGTTAATCGAACGTCAGGTCAATTGAGTTTTAGTTGAATCCCTCTCAACCCTCTTCATAATTATACGACTACAACTGTTCATCGTATGCGTAGATTTTTTTTTTAATATTCGTTTTCCCGTTTTCAAGAACATTGATGAAAATTTTGCTTTTGTTTCTCTTGAATTCTTCATCGGTATGTAACACATTATTATACATATGTTACCAATTTGTACAGTGTTGTAAACTGAATAGACCACAAAATATATTCGAATTGATTCTTTGTATAGGATTTCGAACGTTAACAAGGTCTGTGCATGCAGTGACGTAGTAATTATATATGAATCTGCAAAATCTGTGCATCATCGGACTTGAAGTCATTCATTTTTAATAATCGATGTGAATTGAAGTGTGCTGATTTCAATGATATCGAAAAAAAAGTGTCCAATAGGAAAATCATTCATTTCAGAGCATGATGTACATTGATGATTCACAAAAGGAGCTATCTATAATCCGACCTTCATTCGTAAGGATTCACTAAATCTTGTTGGAGACTTCTACAAATTTCATATAAATTATATAAAATCACTTTCTAAAACGGAATATTTCCATTATGTGCAATTTTTGTACAATTATATGTAAAGTGAAGGAGTATACTTTTTTGATTCACCAAACTGACCTTGAACAATCGTAACTTTATTTCAGTTATATGTGAAACATTTCATATTATTTGTATCAACACATGCATGCGTCGGGAATTTTTTCCTGTTTGTTCAATGAAACTCATGGTGAATTTTATACAAATCTACAGAGAATGAATTTTTCGTCCCATGATCGGCATTTGCCGGTTTCTGCATACTGGAAAATTCAAATCATTTCTCACAATGCAATTTTTTCACATGGATAGCGAAATATTGAGAATATTTGAATGAGTTTCCTTTTGAAGTATAAAAAAAATTGCATTCCTCCGCGCGATCAGAACATAGTATTTGATTCCATGAACTCAACTTCTTGCACCTTTTTCGTCCATGCCAAGAACAATTTTAAAAACGTGTAGTACGTTTCGTAGAAAATGTATGATAAAATTTCCAAGATCATGATTTTTCCGAAACTTTTGGCGCCATGAGCGATCGAAAAATGTTATCCGATTTCAAAAATTTTTTTTTTTTTATTCTACATATCAATCTCAAAGGCAACTTTTTCGTGCTATAAGGATTCGGAGGTGTAATATTTGCAATTTTTCTACGCAATCTCAGTGAGTAATAATGGTTACCAATATTTCAATACCAACTACCGGAAAAGTAATAATCACAGTCTGTAGCTGCCGGTACTAAGTGACTCAGTGAACATTTACTTTGATCACAATCCTGTCTAGCGTAGCACCGAGCAAATGCGCGTACACAACTTTGAATGACGTCCTAAATCCATGAGATAATTGAATTTCTCCATATACGGATTAAATGTTATAATCCCGGAATTATTACAGGAATGTCTATAGGAATTATTTGAAAAAAAATAGCATAACAGTGTTGATAACATCGAGCTCTTGACGTATTTCACAGTTCTTTTTATAATCACTATTCTCATTTTATTGATAGTTTTCCAACAAGACATCGCTTCACGTAATAATTGATATCTTAAGATATCTTTTGAACAAATTTTAGCGAATTTGTTTATTTTCGCATTTTTGAAATCCCTTCCAACAACGACACAACAAATGCAAATTCGATAAAAAATGTCGATATCTCGTATATTGATTGAAAAAAAAAGCTTTGAAAGAGAACGTGCATCCAATGAAGCTTCCTTTTGGACACTTTTCCTTAACGCATTTCGTTCAAGTGTTGTGTGTCATTTTGGATCTATTCATTCCACATTTCCACATATACAAATACATTCAACCCGCAGAATAATAGGACAGTTATTCCCAAACGTGAAAAACGATATCACATTTTCACGAACAAATGTTATTGAGATCTCTCTCCTCCTGTGTGTTTCATTAAAACAATCTGCTGGCAAATCTAGGAAAAAAATATTACAAAATGTTGGTATCGACACGTATAACTGTTTGTCATTGAATTTTACACATTCCTCCTTGCATGTTCAAACGTTCTCATCATTCATGTCCCTACTAGGGAACGATGAACATAGAAATGGATGCAATTACCTGAAAATAATAGCGTGATGTTATGACATTCGTGAAACAAAAGGAAGCTGTTTGGTTAGAATTTATTGTAACCTAATTTGTTGTAATTATGCCGTATAGAGCCGTGGAAGATTGATACAAGGTTCTTGTATTTTTTGTTTATTAGAACTCAAGACATTTGCTATTTGAATAATGAGATATTTATATATTCAACTGAATTTTTATTGTGCTAAAATTATATTTGGATCCTATCAAATAATTTATGATAATGCAACTCCACCGATGTTGTTACTTTGTTCAACTCGTGACGATCCAAACTCGTGGATGTTTTGTTGTTTGTGTGATGTGTTGCACCTACACGTACGCACGTGAACATGAATGATATGAAATTTAAATGGAAGAAATGCCTATATAATATAACCCACGATATGTACGAGATATCCGGTGGATGCAGACGTTGAATGCACTTATCGAGAGAACATTTGGATATTAATTGGACATCCATTGGATATCGTAAAAGGGATGTGTTGTATGGAAAGCTACCTCCGTTATGAGGCTCCATCAAATATCGACACGATTATACATCCCAAATGAGAATCAACAGTCAGAACACATTGATTACACTGCAAAATAATATTGTAATTAATGACGAAACATGATAATTACACAACTTTCTTGCCCATATTAGCATCTCACCTTTATAAACCTGAACAACGAAATCGCCTAAGAATTGTACAAAATTCATCTTCTGTTTCAAAATAATTTCCAAGGCACGGTTTTAATCAATACCACTCACATACCACAGAACATTGTGAAAAATGTCTTGAATTTTCCAACGAATCGATTGAAGTTCAGCCTCGCGATAGGATAGAATTCTTGCCAGCAATTTCCCTTGTCAAATCAATTCGAATGAATGGTATTGGGAAAGATCTCAATTATATTTACTCGTCAAGTACTAACTGTCTGAGATCGCACACGGTGTACAGAAATCATCATATCATTCATTCTCTATTCTCATTCTCAATCTAATTTTCACTCTGTTCGATTGTTATTGTTACTCATAGTATGGTAGAAAAGTTATTATATTTCAATAGTTTGATACCCTTAGAGGATTGCATATTGGAAATCTTGGTTCCTGTCTCGCTTTTCTTACCGAACCGCCGTGGTTTGCTTTTTTCGGGTGAGGCGCTTGAGTACTGTGTCTTTTAACGACGCTGAATTTTGTTTTTTTCTTGTTTAATCATTAATCTGTTATTGAAGCGTATTAATGAATACATCTTCCTTTTCCTATCTTTTTCATGTGTTGATTGTCATGTTGAATCATCTTATTTCTTATGAGCGACCTGATCTTTGATATCATCAAACATATTTTTGTTTCTTTTTAGAAAGAATTGGGATGGTATACGCGAAATCGAAGAGATGTGTGTTGTCATATAAAAAACGATTGTGAGAGTTGAAAAATAAACAACTACGGGACGTACTTTGAACAACACTAACTCAAACTTCATTAATGAAACTCTGCTCTGGTTCAGTTTGTTTTTTTTTTATTCAAAAGCGCAAGGAAATTCCTTCATCGATTCCTCAATTTTTTTCTCTGGACCGTTGACAATTCAGAGAAGTCCAATGTAAAGTAACATGCACTGAAGATTATAATATGTGGTTTGTGAAAATGTATGAAAGTTCAATTTCATGTAAATTCAGAAACAAATTGTCCAATTATGTATTGTAGTTCTAAGTCCAATTACACTTATTTTCAATTTATTTGAGGTTTAAATTTTGATTTAAATTTGTTCGTTCCACAGTTGATAATGGAAAGATAAAAAGTGGTAACCAAAATACAGGCCGGACAAGTGCAGAGAAACGTACCAACTTCATATCTGGAAAGAAAATTTATTCCCATTCCCTGTTTCCTTGACTCATCACTCACAACTTCTGACTCTTTGATTGTTTTTTTTAAGTTTCTTTTTGTGTGAAATTCCCAACCCAGTACATGATATTACAGTTATATTACAACAATATTGAAATATTGCAGTGATATTGCAGCAATATAGCATCCGGTCTGTTTGCTGTTATGGCACAAAACAACTCCATTCTAATAAATACATGGAGAGAAAATTTCCTGTCACAGCAAATCAAGGTATCATATACAAAGATTGTTGTGATAGCGCATAGGTTGCTGTCATTGGAGAAAATTTGCTACTCCAAAAAAATTAGATTTCGCTGCCACAGGGGATTTTATTTTTCTCCGTGTAATAAAAATTTCCAAATCAGATGGAGAATATTAGTTTCTCTATAGAACAATATAATCTGAATGTTTGAAGCATATGAAATATAGTGGTTGTATGAATTTGAGGTGAATTCGTAATTAGTTTGATAAATGCGAACAATAGGTCCTCGGTATGGCGATACAACAGTTTTAGAAACTGTTCTTGCAAGAATAAGAGAAGAAGCTCCTACTGTTCCAATTGTCTGGCGCAAATTTTAGAATTTAATCGAAACAGTCACACCAAAGATGCGTTTAACACCTGAATTAGACGCCTTCGTGTCAATGTAAATGCATTTTATTCGAATGACACGATCGATAGAAGAAGATTGCTTTACCCGCTGAAGTTTCAATTGTTCGAATGTTCGGTTATTGGGAAGCTGAAGCTACATCCTTATTGTAACCATTGTCATTCTTACCTCGTTCTACTGGAAAATTGAAGGCAAATAGTGTACAATTGAATTCGGACAAATTGAGTTCAAGGGAACTAACATTCAGGCAGTCGAAGCCGTACGTTTTATATTACTGTTGTTTGATCGTTTGATTAGAAAGAGACTGATGGACACTTTTTTATCCGTCGAACTCATTTCTTCTATTTTTATATTCCTACTCGTTCTCCTCAGTATTTCATCAACGTAATCTTTGTCTAGATGATTATTGAAATTTCAAATTTGATAGATGATTAATTTGCAAGAATTTATGGTTTCCAAATTTGGAATTTCTGGAGACAAACTCCAGCTAGATAGTTTCTTTTCTGAAAATGGGACCATCTAAGATTTTATCTTCCTGAATGTTACGTGGACATCCAATAAAATCCTGTGTAAAATATGGAGTCTTGTATATAAACTATCTAAGATCAGCTTCAGTTGAAACGTGACTTCGAAGTGTGTCACTGACAGTTTTGTACCGATTTTTCTTATTCCTTAATCCCCTCACCAACATGAGCAGGATATTATCCATTCTCTCCTCCTCTACAGGGAAAATATTTTGGAATATCTTTTTTATTCAAAACAGACTCTTTTTGAATTGAAAATAAATAAATTTGATAACTTTCATCTCCACTTTGTCTAACAACAAAGGAGAACAATGATATTCGATGTGCGTGTTTTTCCAGTACTTCACCTGATGTACAGTATCAACAAGATTCGATGGAATTCTATTTGATACCTGCAGCTCACACGAAGAAAACAGAAATTCGCTATTTTCAGCAAAAAATTTTTGGCTGTGACAGCAATTTTGTTAGCTACTAGCCTTGTGTAACTCCTGAACGAGTCGTTCAAAAGAACGACTCACTTGATTGAGCCGAATGAAGTAGTTCAGATATTCATGAAGATATACTTCAATAGTTCACACTAGATATTTTCGTACATTTGCACCACTGATTTCCACTGAACCGAAATTCCCACGATTCATTCGGACTGATCAATCTCCGGAGTTATCTTTATTCGATATTAATATTCCCTTAGCACGTGCAAAAGTTTCTATAAAATGTTTACTGTGGGATTTAAATCATACATAAAAAGTGTAGGAAATGGTCCCAAAACAAGCTCATAGAGGATACTAGAAATTGAGTTGTTAAAATCCTAATTAAACTGATTCAGAAGTAATTGAAATGCTATTGAAATCCATTACTTATGTTTTATGTAACAAATTTTCTAATTTCGAATAAACGAAACAATAAATCAGAAGGATAAAATTTGGCTGAAAAGTCATTGTCATTGCTAACAAGATTGCTGTGATAGCAGAAAATTTGCTACTCCCGCAAAAGGTACCCAGCAAACTCAGACCTCGCTGGCACAGCGAATTTTTGTCTCTCCGTGGCACGTTATGAAATCTCATCGGAACTGATATGATTCGAAAATTTATGCGGTTTGCTATGCGTATTTGAAACAGAATCAATAGAGTTTTATCTGAATTGATCAAGATTTTGCAAGAGGGGTTTCAATGGTCAGGTTCAAAGATTCCTTGAACCCTTCGCAGATTCGATTTCGATCCTGAGAAAGGTTTGAATAACGCATCCTTCCATTCTGCAGAATTGAAAGCCTTTTCCACTTTAAATGACTAGAAGTGCCTTCCTCTGCTCTCTACCTAAGATAAACCTACTTTGAACCCTCACTACTTAGGCGATAGATCACCCGTTGTGGTTATTACTGGTGAAACCTTGTTTCAGAAAGCTACTCTTATACCTTTCCTGCTGTGTCTATTATGTACAGAGAACAATGGGGTGAAGTGGACTCCGGATCTATCTCCCTTTTATTAGTGCACACAAGGCGCATGATTTTCCATCTTCCATTGACCCATTTCAATGTCAGGCATCCATTGTAAATCCTGAGAAACAAGTCTCGCGGCCCGCTTCACGATTCCAGCTGGTAACCCGCTCAATTTGGGGGCTTCTGGCTAAGATGTAAAGCTTAGATGAAGCTTTTTGCATTCTGCAGAGAATGGAAAGTACTCTACGTAGCACGAAGTATACGATGTTATTTATCACAAAAAATTACACGATTCCTGTTGATACGGTGTCAATTCTTTTGGATGATAGGGTGATTCATCTTTCACTGAGGACTTTTTGCTGGATCAGGAAATTCTTCGCTTTGACAGTAATCTATTTTCTATCACAGTGACTCCCAGCAACATATGTTTACTATTCTATATATAATACTGGAAAATGTTGCTAGTCCAGCGATAAATTTGCTGTTTAAGTTAATCATGTTATTATCTCAGCATCTAGTTAACTGTGGCAACGAAAGTTGTATTATAGCCAAGCTTAGCTATAGAATTTGCCACTCTATACATCATACCTCAATTTACTGCGACAGCAAATTCTGTTTTTGCGTGTTTACTATTCAAAAAATGAAAAACAAAATGCCTATACTGGCTTTAGTTGATTCACGCACGAAAATCCTTATGTTGGAAAACATTCTTTTACACACCGAGAAGAAAGAAGTTGTAAAATTCACATCTCACGGAGTCAATGGACCATTTCAATAATAGTTTGAGCTACCACAATCCAAGTTGATTTCACTATACAGCGAATTTAAGATATATACTACAGCTGATGTGAATCTGACATTCACCGCTGTAAAATCAACTGAAATTGCGTTGGTTCGAACTATGTTTTGAGATCGTCCAAATATTGATTTCGCAAGACGTGAATTTCACAACTTTTTTTTCTCGTCGCAGAATTAATTTTCCCATACAAACGATTTTGTGTAGCTTGTAAGTAATTTGATATCGAAGGCTGAATGGTTCTCCTAAATGGAATCTGAATCGCCGATAGAGGAATATTTTGTTAACATTCGTTAATCAACAATCGTAATGTGTGTCATCTTTGAAAATTCAGTTGTTGCCCATGTTTACACACACGATTCAAACTTCAATAAAATTGTAATTTCATTGGATTATTCATCTGGGACAGAGCACTCACCTAACGGAGAACAGTTCAATCTCGTTAACAAAATTTACAATAAAGCTGTATTGTAATGCATATGCTTTCAGAATATGGATTGGATCAATAGATTTTGAAGGTACCTATTCGCGAAGAACTGAATCGAAACAACACTAAAGGGTGATTTCGAAAGAATCGATTTTTGAGGATAAAGGAACTCTCCAATTTCTGTGGATTTTTCAGAAAATATCAATCGAAATTTGATATCAATTTTCTCAAGATCGTCCATCATCATATCAAAACATGGTTTTGTATGCTTCGTGTGGTATTGTTTGCGTATGGTACGAGTAGCTTATAAGAGACGTTCCTTTCATCTATATCGGATAGAATGTTACTCTCGCTTCTCATCTCAGTGGGATTATCTTTCGCACCGTTCTATTTAAAGGGGAAATAGCGATGGGATTCTAGACAAATTGTGTTTATCAGATTATCAGAGAAGACTCGATTATGTGGCGAATGTTATTATTCACTTCCCAACTGTATTCATTGTTATTGTTCTGTGTATTTCTGAATTATCTTTACAAGTTCTCTTGAAAAGGTAACAGGGCAGTGAACAATTGATTTTCTCAATGTTCAAATCGTTTCATGCCGAGATGGTACTTTTGAAATCATTCCAAAGTCTCAAAATTACTCAATTTCTTTCTCATCATTGTTAGGGGAGGTTAGACCCTCAGGAATCGTGAATGACTTCATTTAGGGATTTTAAGGGCGAATTTTTCTTTCCGTGTAGTTTGGCCTGAAGTAATGACACCAGATAATATAATTACAGTCACGCCAGTCTCTCTCATACGTTCTTGTCGTCCAATTTCGCACTCTTTCTGGTTTATTGGTTCCTTTCCTAATTAGGGCCCCACAAGGCCTTGATCTTCTTCACCTGATCGGTTGCTGACCGATTTAATAATCATCTTTCCTGATTTAATAATCGTGTTTCCTGAATACTAAATGAGACTAATATGATTGGAATATAATAAACGCCTTAACACTCTCTCTAGTTGGTTATTGTCGCTAATGATTATTGTGGAATATTACACGAATAACCAGACCGACAATTCAAAAATATCATAATCGTATTGAAAACCACTATATTGAATGTTCCTTGGTAGAAAAATTCGTTACAATGGCACTCATTGAATGTCGTGGAGTGAAAATCGTCACTCGAAGAAAACAAAATTCCCTGGGACAGCAAAACGTGATTTGACTGTCTCACTTTTTGCTGGAACCGCAAATTTTTAGCTAACGTCACAAATAATTTGCTACGTCAGCTAATTACTCAACCGTAGCAGCGAATCATTCGCCGAGGTAGCAACATTTTTAACATTATAAATGGAATAACAAACAAATTTAGCTGGTGGAGTTTTTGCTATAACAACTAGAAAATCACTTTAACAGTGAATTTCCTTTCTTCTCCGTGCAACAGATTTCATGTTGTTTACGTTTGAAAAATGGAAAAAAGGAGACTAGAACCGTATATGATGAGAATATACATCGACCGTGACCTGAAATTTTTATTGGAAATAATTTCTTGTGAGGAAATATCAAAAAATAACGCGATTCATAATAAATTCCCGTCTAGAAATTTTCAGAGAGTTGTGGATGTTTTATTCAAAGATACACAGACAGAGGAAAACACCCTCTGAAATAGAAAACTAGTTCGCCATTACATGAACAACGAAACGGAATTAATCGGGGAACACAGCGAACGCTATTTATTTGACAAAGAACACGGAGGGAATATCACATTTACAATTCTTTCCTGTCGTAGTTCTCTCTCTCTCTCTCTTGGGAAACACAATGAAAATTATGAAGTTCTCAGTAATGTTGTCATATTTTCTGCACAATTAGATGAAAATATTACAATTTTTATTGTAATTTGCAATATAATCCGTGGATTGTGAACCACCATAGTAATTTCAAATATACGATTGTCTTCGTGAGGAGCGATCATGAGCTTTCTGTATCTCACTTTTCTACTTTAAAAGAAACAACGAGGATGAATTCTGCGAGAGGAAATAAAAAATATAACAATTCCGCTTCGCGTTGTCCGTTAATGTGAAATTCAGAGAAGATTGTGCACTTATCAGATAAATTAACGATATTGTTGCGCTTTTCAATATTTTTTCATCAAAAATATGTTCATTTCAAAATGAAAGCTCTCTGATAAAAATGATATTTGTAACTCATCAACGATACAAAGAAAACATTTTTCCACATTTCCTTTATCATTTTATAATATTACAGTACTGACGTTTTAATTACCTCGAAATTATTTTCATCGAAACACGGATTTTAGCGGCTGGATATTTTATCACTGTATCACTCTTCTCAATATTTTATCAAAATCTCTCTTGTAAAACATCAAAATGTAATCCTTGAAAACAGAGTGACATTATTTCAATGACAATCAGTTCAGTATGATTTTGTGTTGTGTTGTGAATGCATCAAATTAAATGGAATGAGATTTTATATCAAGATTGTTCAGTTTGATAGTGGATGAGATTTTCATTGGTTTGATCTCTTCGACGAATTTTAGTAATATTTATGTAACAAGTTGAGAAAAAGAGTATCTTCTATCAATCACACACGGAAAGACCGGGTCTATTAATATTTAGAAAGAATTCATCAACGTTTAGAAAAATTACTGTCAATTTAGGGAAAAAGGGGATCGCTGAAAAATATTCGTACAAAAATTTGTAGTCAAAATATCAACAGTTGATAGTTTCATTGGTATTTTTCACTGTGAAACTCAATTGTTAATACATCGACTAACAATTTTTAGTATAGACTCTCTATGAATATTTTTCAGCGATCCTCGTTTTCCCTGAATTGATACTCATTTTTCTAAATATTAACAGACCCGGTATTTCCATGCATATGAAGAGATTTATCCGACCCAGCTCTGACGAATATTGGCAAAGCCTTGGGAGGAAGTAATCATTGGCCCTTGATTTCTGGAAAAATGGTGACCAAAGATCGCCAACTTTGGCGTAAGTTTAATTTCATGGTTCATTTCATTTTTCCTCCATGTATTTTCATGCGATACACTTTCAACTTGAAATTAAATGTATTTGATGAAGGATGTTGCGCCAAGAGCAATTTCAATATTCCATATTTAGAGAAAATTCAATTTTCTATCAATGTTTTGGGAGAAAAAACTTTCTCTCTGTTCTCCTATCAATCAATACTCGCTGATAATTTGCATCACTTGATTAATATAGAATTGACTTATCGCTGGATATTGATTGAACGAGAGAACATTCGAATTCCATTGAAAAAGTCAAGTTCATAAATTCACGTTCCTGTTTTGAACTTTGCCTTCGAAAAATGTGATATTCCATTAATTTATCATTGCTTTGTTCTTTTCCTCCAATGAACTTAAAGTCTTTGAGGAAATTTTATCCATTGGGATGGCATATGCTCCTACATGGAGTAAAAAATGTAAGATCAGATTTTTCTAATCATGGAGATTTACAGAGGCAATGAATACAATTTATGCAAATTCGCAGAGTTTTATTATCAGTCTTTTATGATAAGAAGTATCGTAAAACCTACATCGCGTATAGGGACTCACACGCATACACACGGGCGCGAGGATTAGATAGCATGGTAGAAACTTGAGATTTCTGAGAATTCTCTTTCCTACCGCCTACCGAGCAGCCTCTTATAACTTCATCGTACTCTGGAGAGTCATACAAGATTTTCATATGAACCTTTTAGTTCGATAGAAATTATAATCTCTCACGATTTTGATCTCCTATTGAATAAAGCATGAATCATTACTGGAAAGAAGAAAAATAGTGTCATCCATTCCCTCATAGCGGGAGTCCTCTTCCACTTATGTTGTTAGATATCGTCCCAACAACTTTTCAATTAATGTCCAAAATTGAACTATTCCAGCCAAGAATTTTCCAGTAGATTTTTATCAATATTGATGCAATCATCAATATGTATATGTATATATTTTATGTACAATTGAATCTATATACAATATACTATATAGAATTTCCTCTTTTAAGGAGACATCGACATCTTATCAAATCCCGTAAAGGGTACATATTCTTCTTTATGAGAAAAAGAAAAGAATTATGATCCCAATGACCTGATCATGAACAAATTTCAATCCTGTTCAAGGGCTCACATCGCTAGCCGACATATCGAAGTTTCTTACGGACAGTAGCACGACTCGGGTTCTCACAGAAACTAGCACAGCGCGCATCCCCTGATAGCTTGGCAAGAATAGCACGATTCATGAAATTCTCACGAAGACTAACCTATTTAACAACCGGATGGAACCCGGATGAGATCTGCATAACCAGCGAAATATCATCTGATTCCATATATAGACAAATCTATACATTTCTCGTGTCCGCTCCTGTGTGCATTACTATCGGGACAAGCTTGGGACAAGCTAGTCGACATCCATCTCAAGAACTGCCGTCCACAGCTGAGACAAAAAAATGTTCACCGGAACCTGAAATTATTTCCCGTAGTTTATTAGCGAAGGAAATTTTAGAATTTGTTGAAAATTATTGGTTCAGCAAGGAATCACTTGACTAAAAATCATTTGTGGCATCCCATAGGTCTTCTCACGGCCTAGTCAGGAATTTTTGAGACCTCGTCAGGCCTTGATAAGAGCCAAGACAAGCTGCTACAAGCAATTTTTACTAAGGTAAGCCTCTGTCACCCCAGCGGAATCAAAACGGAACCAAAACATAAAACATGAGAAACGTTACATGTACTTCACGTGACCAATCCTACTCTAATCTCATTGTATTCTTGATTGTGTTGAAAGTTCAAGAAACACATATGTTTGAAATAAACAATATATAATTACATATATTAAATAATCACAGTTGAGGATGAATTTTCTGAAAACTCCCCAAACAAGATAATATATACTGAGAAAAAACTGTAGCTGAAAACGAGCCCAAGCGCATTTTTGTAATTACGGTAGCCATATTTTCTATTGAAGTACACGGAGAGAAATTTGTAGTTAAATTTACTATGTTATTATTGTTCCCGAGGAACAGACTGAACTATGACGGGTTCCCCCATAAAACATAGTAAATATGATCAGCATTCTATTGTTGTACCATAGTAAAAATATGCCCTTCATAGTAAAATCCGACAGAATTAAGTCTGTTCCTCGGAAACAATAACAACATAGTAAATTTAACTACAAATTTCTCTCCGTGTAGCTATGAAAATCGCTGTTATAGTGAAAATGTAGCTACGGCTTTTTCTCTCGGTGTATATGTTATCTTTCATCTTGAGAGCCGCGACTGAGATGCCATACCAAGTGCTGAACTTCTTCCCGCATGGACAGACCGGTATACATGTCTGTTTCACGCTTCGCAGTTTGAAGATGACATACGGATAGATTCGTATACAGCCCCTATTTTGCAACTGTCTTCCAAATAGGATAAACTTGGATTGCATTCCTCAAGGTTCCAGTCCGGTTTGTTTACGAAGGTTATGATAAGCTGGCTTGGCTCGTGCAGCAGTTGATGCATGTTCAGAATCGACCACTTTTTTCACTCGCTGCACAGTGTACACATAGAAGAAAGCGCCTCTTCCAACTAAGCGCAACAGCTCATCCCCGAATCCAACGCAGAGAACGGTAAATCGGATAGCTCAACGCATCGAAGCGCCTTCCGTGTCCCAACCAACAGAAAGACTTTCTTCGTGTAATCAAAGCGCTGCTTTTAGTAGGTTTGATCATGGACCGCTCTCTTCTTTACTACTGGCTTACTAGTCCACAATATTTCCCGTATACTACATGGAGGAAATCCTACACTATCAGTTACTGGTTCATGTTATGCAAAAGAAAGTCATTACAACGCGACTGATTCGTGTTACCACAGTAACCAGCGGTGCTGCAACCAGTCGTGTGGGCTACAGTAACCCCTAGTATAGGATTTTCTCCGTGTATTGAATTTCAATTCGAAGTAGATTCAGATATGATGAAACTCACCTCGAGCACCGGTGCTGTCAATTTTTCATCAGGATAAATTAATTACGTTCAATTTATCGAATAGTAATATAAATTTTACAGGGAACAAACTCATAAAGACGTTTTCCTAGTCCTTGCAACATTTTTTCACCTTTTCCATACCTTTTCCCCATCTTTTTCTTTGTTTTTTCTCTCCAAACATATTAAAAGATGTAGAAATTCCGTAACCCTAGAAAATGATAAAAACTTTCTAAAAGTGAAAGTAAACATGTTAGAAAGTTTCGCAAATGATCGCAACCCAGCTAAAAATGATTTGTGGCATTCTTTTGATCTTATTTGAGCCTTGAGATCTAATAAGGATCAATGAGGTCTCTTCGGGTCTCTTTAGGCTCTGGTCAGTATCTGAAAAGCGTTTAGAGAATGCCTATATCCTACACTGAGAAAAAACTGTAGCTGAAAACGAGCCCGAGTACATTTTTGTAGTTACGGTAGCCATATTTTCCATTGAAGTAGCCATGAGAATCGCTATGATAGTGAAAATATAGCTACTGTGACTAAAAACTGTACTTGGGCTTATTTTCAGCTACAGTCTTCTCTCTCAGTGTAGTCTTGATCAGGCCCAGGTTCCCATTCTATCTAGTCAGGTCTTGCTTGAATTCTCCTGTCATTTGTGCGGGTTACCCACTCAAGTGACCATGTTCCCCGATCAGATTTCATCCTGGTTCCTATATAGCCCAGAATGCGAATTCTGTATTGATTTCCATGCTACCCGGCCAAATTCCACTCGGAATTCTGCCCTAGTTCGACGCTATCTGCTCAGGTCCCGTCCTAATTTCTATGGCGATCAGCCAAGTTCTGACTAGAAATTCCCAACTGCGTCAGTTATGAATGGTCAGCTGATTAATGATCACACCAACCTCAAGTAGTGATCCATTGATCACTAATAACATCATATGAACTATCAAATAGTCACACTAGAATGCCTGGAAATCAATCATCGTTGAGTCCTTTTTCTAATCATGGTAATTGTAGCCCCAACTATTTCTTTCTGAGTGCAGTTGTAGCAAATATTCCAACCAGCTAACTGAGATAATTGTTGCATAATAGTTGGTATAACTATTTTCGTTAGTGGTAGAGCAAATCACATCCTTCGACCATCCACGGGAATATCTACGTCGAACCCCCAAATAGCCATGATAGCTACTTTCTGTGAAGGCTTGAAAATTCCTTTTTCAAGTAATTGTTAGAAGAGAAGTGTACAAAATGATCCCTCAAGGGGAAATAATCCCAACCCAGGTAAAAATGATTTGTAACATTCTCTAAATCTTATATCAGGGCCTGGGTACCTGATGAGCCTTTGCAAAATGCTAGGGAATATCACCAATCATTTCTAGCCGAATTGGGATCATTTCACTTTCAGTCATCATTTTGTAAACTGTTCCCTACTGCTATTTGTTGTTCTCCGGGTAGTTCATTTGATATGTTGTTAATTAAAATTGATGTGTTATGGTGCTTATAATTCACGAACAATAAATGAACTTCATAAAGTTGGTGTTATAAATTAATTTTCAATTTAAATCCCAAAACGTCGGCCTCAATTGGAAATCAAATTGCTTATATCACCAACTTTATGGGATTAATTTATGTTTATTGAAAATTACATCTCGTTGATGAATACTGAATAAATGAATTCATTGTGTTCACAATCATGGTGATCACAATCATTATACTTCCCAAATAGCAATTCACATCTTCAGGATATCTCAAGGAAATTTTGAGATGTCTTACGCGATACCAAGAAATATTTTTCAGATATCCTCAACAATTTTCACTTCCAAAAGACCTGAAGAAGATCTTCTTTTATAAAAGAAGGTATCTTTTAGAAGATCTAAAACTTGTCTCCCGGGACAAAGCAGATCTTACTTAAAACAGTTCTCACTTCTAGAAGATATCTGAAAGACCTCTAAAACATATCTTTAAATGTTGCATAAAACATTTTGAATTTTTCTCAAGATATTTTCAAAACATGGATTGTTATGCGTAGAGACCGGATTATATGCATGATCAATGTTTTCATACGTATTTTTGTTTTCATCTCTATTGAACCGATTCAGTTGCAATTGGATGTACATACTTATTTTTGTGTAATCTTATCTTCAGTCATTAATAAAACTGATGCAGTCCAATAGAAACAGACAAAATCCATGCAAAAATTATTGATTATGCATATAATCCAGTCGATTCAGCAGTTTTATACAACTATGGCTGTTTGTTAGAATTTATTTGAACAACCAATTCAGAATGGTCGGTCCAACTGATGCCACTGAAACTCTGTAACTTTCTTCTGTATAAAATTGTTCCACAATAATTGCACTCATTTGACATATTCCGAGAGGTGTGCAATCCTTTGATCCAATCAGAATCCTGAGAGCACATTGTATGTTTCTGTATTTCCAAATGAATATCGTGGTATTTGCAATATATTCTTCACATTCATCTTGAGTTGCACAGTTTCTGATGCATCTGATTCTGATAATTGATAAATCCTTCATCGCGGCCTGTTGGTCGTTCAATGATTCCCATAGAAGCGAATTCACCAATAATTTGAATACAACATAATAAAATTAACATTATATTCTCTCAGACCTACATTATTCTTCTTGTCCTACTCTTTCGATATCTCACCAATTCATTCATGAAAGAAGAAAATACTACAACTCTAAGAGAAAGAAAATTGACTCTCCTCAAATTAGAATTTGTATTCTTTTCCTTAGAGTTACAGAATTTTGATTCAAGAAATTTCAAAAATCAAAATCCATGCGATCAACATTCTCCTCCCAAATACCACATCATCGAAAATAATTTTTCTTTCCAGCTATGAACACGATGTTTACTTCACAATGAATCAAAAATCAAAATTTTCCACCCTTTTGTTACTAAAAAAAACTATTCCATCCCGTTACACGGCAAAGGAGTTCAATTCTTTCTTAAGGATCAATTCAATCACCGACCCTGGAAAATATAACCATGGCGGAATCCAGGTATACTCGATCTACTTGGCGTGACAAAGAAATATCATTACATCATAATGATTATTAATACGGGACATGACAGTGTATAAAAATACCATATCGGACGTGATCGTAGATCATAAGTACAGATTGAAATCTGTTCCAAAGGAACATTATAATGAAATATACATGTGTATCGAGTTGCTGAAAGAATAATCAATAATCATTTGTTGTAATTGAGGGGGGAACGAATGGAATTTGAATTTTAACAACATTTTCGAGAAACCTCACGTAAGTAATCGCGTAATTGTTCTTTCTCGGGACAAAAATATCAGAATCGATGTCGAATCATTTGAATGTTGTCAAGATTTTAAAATCCATTCGTTCCCTTCTTTCGAGTAAAAAGTAAGTGAGTAATCATATCAATTAAGTCATTATGAAACTAAAGGGAAAGAGAAAAAAATAGGAAAGGAAGATCGTGGGCTGTTCTGTTACAGCTGACGGACAGATCATGGTCGACTACGAGGACGAGTTCGATGAATTTGGCGACTCTAAGTGCTCGCTGTGCCAACGCAGATTTGAAGAGCAAGGTAATTCCTTCTTTCCCGACACAAGAGTCTTATGACTTTACTTCTTTTTTGTTTGATTTCAAATCCTCTTAACAAAAAAAAAAGAAAAATTAAGAATGGATGAAGAATGAAGATTGGTTGTAGAAAAAGGGAGAGGAAAGTGAGGGTGAGAAAGGGAAAGAGAGAGACAGGACCAAGCTTACCAAACTACCTACAGCAAATAATATAATATGATTTTCAGAAATTAAATTTTTGTGTAAAATATTTCTCACTCCGAAAAAAAAGCGTTTTGTTCAAACAACAAATTATTTCGACTGATATGCGAACAACTAAACATTTCTTCAAGCTTCCTTCAAGAAAACTTTTGTTGTTTTGACAAAACGTCCCGTAGTTTCTACAGAACACGTTTTTTGGTTCACCTGGTGTACAGATTCAGGAAAAAAACTTCGATCATATTACGTGCGGGGCCGTAAAAAGCACAGATCTTCCCCTCCTCGGCTGCATGAGAGAACAAACGAGAGAAAGCCCTTGGTAAAAACGGTTTTTACTTATCGATGAGTTATTCATTCTTTCGCCCGCTCTAATGTAGAAAGCAGACGTAAAAAATTCATCAGTTACGGTTCAAAATTTAACACTCTACTTGATGAAACACTATGAAAGTTGAAAAAATTCAGTGTTGATGCAGCGGTGATGATATTTTGATCCATATACGATCAAATTCGAAGTCTGGTCAATGAGACAGCTGCACTGGGAGAATTTTCTATCGTCACTGTAATTAAAACATCTCAACTAAACATTCCTAATGAGAACTTCTAAGAATTCATCACTTAATTATATCAACTATACTTCGTCAGTTGAATTCATCAAATTTCTAGCAGCTTTTACTAAGAATATTTGGTTGAGGCGTTTCAGTTACAGTAACCTCAAAAATTTCTCTCAATGTAGACCTCCTATCGATATTATGGACACTTTGAGAATTTGAGAAAATTCAAGCGTTTCGAGACCACCAATTGACCGCTACGTCTGGTGAACTTTCTTTTCCAGGCACAAATAATCGGAACTGAACTCATAAAATAGTCTGGAACGTTCAGTGATAAATATTCGCAGGCTCATCAAGGACCCTACAGAGCTGAAATGGCAAATTGAAAAAAAATTTGCTAGAAAAACCCCATCACCAAATAAGATCACCTCTGCGTAAGAACTTTAGTAGACTCCTAACCTTCAGTTATCCCACGGGAGTCTGAGGGAAACAGCAGGTTCTTGGAAATCTGATCTTCTGTTCATAGAGGTGAAGAGATACGTTTTGAAATCAAGTTCAAGAACCTTAATACGTTTCTGATCATGGAAAAAACTTCATTCAGTTGTTTGCAAAGCACAACGGAAGGTTGACGAAAGCATGCAAAAATACGTGGGGTAATTTTTGAGAAACTTTCGAGGATCTCTTGAAATACTGAGTTGAAAAAAAGCTCAAAATTCTCTCACGTAATTCATGGGTGACTTTTGACGCAGTATTTTCAGAATTCCATCCAAAATCCCTCAAAAATTTACCTGAAATCTCTGAACACTGAATTTTTATGAGCTCCCCTTGTACTTTCCTGAATTCTCAAATAGTCCGTAATACCGAGAAGTTAGGTCGTTTCAATGATCAGATTTCAAATTTGACCGTACATAGATGAGAGTATGATCATAGGTACATTTAGCCACAGACAATACAACGCAGTTACAAATGAACTCACGGCCGAATTAATGTTTTTGAAACTCATTTGGTGTTCCGGATGCTCTTTATGCATTCATGAAGCATTTATTCTTTGTGATTATTATAAAGACCATTCAGGAACACATATTCTGCTGCACATGATTAGATCAGATATACTTGTGATGTCTCAGACTGCACTTATTTCGTTTTTCTTCACTCCACTCAACGTAAACACTGATGAGTAGCTACACAAACGAAGAAAAAAAATTCGCTGACGCAGCAAACCGAGGGATTATACACTCAGAGAAAAAAAGTTGCTGAAACAGCAAACCTCGGAGATTTGCTTTGCTGATATGACAAAACTTGTTGCTGGATTAGCAAATAATTTGCTGTCACAGCAAAAATCTTGCTCTTTTAACAAGCGCTTGCCATTCAGCAATCCGAGATTGTAGATATACAGACAACTAGGAAATTTCTCGAATTAGCAAATATCTTGCTAAAATAGCAGAATTTTTGCTGTAACAGCAATCGTTTTGCTGATTCAGCAAAGCAGATTTTTCGGAATCGCTTTTTCAGCAAGAATTTTTCTCTGCGTGTATATAGAATCTCAAATCTTTTCGCTGGTCTACCTGAATAGCAGCATTGCTGCCTTCTTGCTGGAATAGCAACATGATTAATTAGAGTAGCAAATTTTTCGCTAGTTCTAGCAAAATTTTGAGTATTATATACAGAATAGCAAACAAATTTCACTAGAGGAGCAAACTTTTCTTGCTGCCATAGTTAAAAAATTCCTGTTGTAGCTAACAATATTTTTGTAACAGCAAATAGTTTGTTGTCAGAAAGTTTGCTGCTCCCGACAAAGGGGCCCAGCAAAATTAGATTCCGCTGTCACAGCAAATTTCTCTTCTCCCCCCTACGGTAACCGGGGAATAATAATTCTGTAGCCCGTTGAAAATGCCCGCAAAAACGGATAGAAACGGATTGAATCGTATTGAATTTCTTCCGGTTTTGTATGAACATTTCTCACAGGTTAAGAATCTTCCAAACACTCCCAAGTTCCGTGCAATTATTCGGTAAAGATCTGGTTTTTCTCTCGTGCAGTATCATGAAACTTGAGAATGCCTAGAGTCATTTCTACTAGGGTAAGACTATAAACACTCAATCACAGCATAGTCTTTTCTATTTTAGAGTTTCTTTACTGGATCTCATGTTAATACTTTTGTTTGTTTTTTGATATTTCGACGGTTTCATGGAAATCAAAAGACCATGAAACGTCCCAAAGTAGTAAATACGTCCCGTTCCGCAGTACAGTAAAATTCTGAAAATTCATAATGTCACGGCCCTCGAATTTCAAAAAATTGTTTGTATAATAATGGTATTCTTCGCAACAATTGACGTAAATGCACTCCGAATTGTGTCCACTCAAATCCACCCCCATTCCATCTTGAATCACAATAAACGTTCATCGGACAGGTTTAGTAGTTTATCAGAACCGGTAAGCGAGGAAGCGAAACTCATCTACTGGTTTCAGCCAATTTTCATTCATCCAGGCTCAACTAACCAATTTCTAATTTGTGATCCATCAATTTGTCCTAACCAGGGTGCAGTTTTCCGAATTAACCGAGTGCTAATTACTTTGACCCGACTAATTTTTCTTCATTACCCTGCCACGAAATTCCAGCTGGGATTCGACGTGGATTCCTATATCCAGGTGGAATCCCAGCTAGACTTTCAACTCCAACGTGGGATTTCAGTTGGAATTTTTGATCCCAGGTGGAATCCCAGTTGGATTTGGAAATCCCACATGGAATCCAGTTGGGATTCTGGATTCCAGGTGGAGCCTTAGCTGGCAACGCAGGTAAATTTCGGATCTGGAATTCACGTGGAATCCTAGCTGGATTTTTCCAACAGGGTAGTGCTACAGCATTACTCACCATTCTCAACAAGGAGAAACTTCTGAAATTTGCTCATAGCGATTATGGACTGCACATATAGTCAACTATCTATGACTTTGTGAAATGTAATCATGCAGAAAATGCATTTTGAGAAGCGATTGTGAACTCTTCTCCCAAAAAATGGTGGTTGTAGAATTCCTCCATGAATAGGGTTTCTTTTTAATCTGCCTTGGTGGACTTTTCCTCCACTTTTCTGATGATGGTTCCAAAGAAACAAAGTGAGGGAGCAATCCCCTATTTCTGTTTAGAAAAACAAACTAATTCATCCACGATTGGAGGAATAAATCCACCATTAAAGTGCACTGTAAAAAAAATTTGTTGAATTCCAAGCAAAATTCCTTGGGAAATACACAACCTTGTTTTGGAAAAATAATTTCCGAAATTTCTTTGTAGATCGACAAGAAAAGTTTGGGAAGTTTCGAAAATCTCCGTAAAATTATAAAACTTTTTCACGATAATTTCCAAAGAAAGTTTGTGTAAAAAACTGCAAAACTTTCTTCGACAGTCTCGAAGTATTTTTTTCTGCAGTGTGAGGGAAAACTCTCCACAATTTTGACAGTGTGATTCTGTCCCTGTCGTTAACCACGTATTGCCACAAGGACGATGTAAATATGTAAGATATCGGAAGAAAGTATAGTTGCAGCAACTACTTACTACTCAGAACAAATACCACATTGGTTGCGTCACCACTGACACAATAATTGCATCAACTGATGTAAGTACCTCGTTAGTAATGCGGTATTTATGTTAGTTACTGCAACTACCGTGTTTGTTGAAGCAACTGTTTGAGTCATTGTGGCAACTGTGGCTTGTTGACTCATGCGTGAAGATTTGTAACAACAATAAGTAGAGCAGGCTTGATAGTACAAAACTGCTAGTTATTTATTCACCCTGCCGCTCTAAGGCAGTCATTGCGCACCGCGTGCAATGTGAGCACTGAGCAGTACTCGTGCATAGAAAATCCAGCCGCTCACCGCTAGGCTTACCCTCGCATTCGGCGCTGTGAATAATTCTCTCCGGATATGAAAAGAAATACGGCACATGACAACATTACTATTACATTCAAGCTCACCGATGAAAAAAAATGAAAAAATCACTCTGCCTAAAGGAAGTCCAGTTGTCATCAACATAGCTATAGCTGAGTCTCTGCCGGGTTATTTACAGCATCCAGGGGGTTTGTATAGGAACGGGGGTGAGAAAGTGAGCTATTTTGAGAAGGACGTGATACACTTATCACGCACCGTCTACCTCTAAACTATTGATTAACCGAGTTATCAATTTTATAGAAGCAATGCTTTCCGTTAGATCCAGTCGTAACGTATCAATAGCCGCACACGGAGAGAACAAATCTTCAAAAAATAGTAAAGTTCGCTGACATACGTAGCACAGCAGCCAACTATATGTGACATAATCAATTATATCACGTCGCATTTTGATTTTTGGCACATACAATTCAAGTTTAGTGATGAAAATTACAGAAATTGCAAATCCTCATTGTGAGTTGGAGATCCTACGTGGTATTACATTTTGTAATACTTTAAATATTTATCACATCATCAGTGGATTACATAGCTCTTTTGAATGAAAACATGTTGAAAACATTTATTGCTACATTGACTAGTGAACTCTACTATTTTCCAAAAACATACTTTTCTGCGTGTATCAGTATTAAATGTACCTGAACATATCTTGAATCCAACCGTGGGTGAGGAATTCCAACCTGATTTTCTTTTTAACTTTTGATTATAACATTTCATTACATATTTCATTTTATTTTTGTACTTCACAAGTCACATATTCTCGTAGAATAATCCCTTTTGATCCGAATTGGACCTTTGTTTCATTTCATAACTCTTGCCCTATTCACTTATTGTAGAATCTAATGATCTGTAATCCATATTTCCTATCCTAAAACCCTCAAACTGGCGAACAAAAAACAAGTCTGGGGTTATCATTTCAGCGATGATCGAACATCACCAACGTGATTCCATAATAAACCAACACAACGCTGCGCCAGAGAAAAACTAAATCCATGCAAATGTCCTACCATAACAGAAATTACTCCAGTACTTGTCTAGGCTATTACGAGGCCTCGCTCGGTCTATACTGAAACCCACACGGTAGCCTGGTGAAGCTTTGCACACGGGAAGAAAAATATCGTCGAAAGTGTATCGTTGATATATCGTTGTGTTGAACAACATGCAGTTTGTTTATAACTCTTCTTTGTTGAGCATATTGTATATTCCTGATCAAAAAATCCGATTAAATTCCGATTGAACCGATCGATTCCTATTGATTCCGATGGAGAAATTCAATTCAAACCGATGAAGAAGATGGAAAGAATGGGTTTGAATTGTACTTATGCATCGGAATCAATGGGAATCATTCGGTTCAATGAGATTTTTTAACCAGAGATGGCTGTAGTAACGAGATCGAAAAATGATGATGATGATGATGATATATTTTTTTCCGTGCAAGACCTAGAGAATGACTAGAATAATTCTCATCAAGGTACTCAAATAATTGCGAGTAACTTGCAGTATTGAGTTTTCGTCTAATACCACAAGGTTCCACGATTCATGAATGCCTAGAGCATTTCAGTTAAGCTATTATCAGATGGAACACATAAGAATTGAACAAATGACTCGAATATATAATGATGTATTATTTATTATATTTCAGTTTTCTCAAGATGAGATGAAATTCGATCTCAGATTGTTGGTCCTAAGTCGAAAAGTATATCACTCTAATGGCTATCATTTGATAACTGATATTTTCTCAAGTATTTTTCAGTGACGTGAATCATATCCTCGCGAAGCTCACAGCGTGAAGGGTTCTAAAACGCATAACACGAAGGATAGGATATAAGGAAGATTGACAACCTGCGAGTACCACCCAACGTAGCAATATGATCTTTTCATTTTTCCTTCTTCCCCACTGTACTCAAAATTACCGATAGAAAGTGATATATCTCAATTTCAATTTTCACATAGAGAAGAAAAATTACGCTGAGTTTCTTCTGCTGGAGCAGGAAATTCTTGCTGTGGCATTAAATCATTTGCTATTATAGCAATCTTGTTAGCTACAACAGCGATTTTTAAGCTATGGCAGCGGAAAATGTCAACTTCTTCAGCAGAGTTTGTTGAGTATTCTATATGTAATACTGAAAATTTTTCTGTGCAAAGCAAAAAATTTGTTCTCATAGTTCATTATCCTGCTCTCTCAGCAATCCACTCAACTGTGGCAGAGGATTTTTAGCTGGATTAGCGAAAAAATTCGCTGCTCTATGTATAATACATTGATTTGGTGCGTCAGCAGATCATACATTCCTAAAAAAAAAACAACCTGTCGAAGATTCGCGGTGCAAAAATTACACACAGAACAATGAAGAATCTTTATCGTTTTCCATTGGAAATTGTTATCGGGGTGAGCTTTGTTCTAGAGGACGCCGCAGTTGAACCTTTCTACGCCAATGACGCGCGTCGCGAAGCGATTTGCTTCCATCCTTTTTTCCAGTGAGATGTCATAGAATCTGTCCAATGATATCGGAGAGGAAAATTTCGTTGAAGGAATGCGTAAAAACAAAACAAGACGATTTTGTTCTGGGAATAATCAAGTTGGTTAAATGCTGTCTTATCTTGACATGCAAAATACGCCATGCTTCTTAATTCTATTTGTTTCTATAATTTAGAGCATTTTGTAGTTAATAAATTGATCAATGTCAATTTTTTGGATTGATTTTCCCACATACAGACGGGAAGGTTTGATTCTCAGACTGATTTTTACGAGAGGAAGGGATGGATTCCAGGTGGATGTATCTCAGATCAAAACAAAAAAACTCACTTCCTGCCCTAGGAGTAGAAATAGTCACTTCCGTCCTGCTGTAGCAGAATATACCTACTTTGGATTCCTATTTTCTGTTCGTTTTGAAATATACACGTGTTCGAAGAGGCACGATTACATGAATAGAAATTTCTCATTTCCTCTCGAGGTTAACATACTATTTTTTCCTCACAACTGCAAGGGAAGAATGAATTTTCAGTGTAATTATGTGTAGAATGTATGAGAAATGATTAACGCTCCGTTGGTATATTTCAAAGCGGGAAGAAATTTGATGATATTCTCTCGTCCTGGTACATTCGTTCGGTAGGATCCCTATTTCGTGGAGAGAAAGTGCTGAATTCCACACGAACGTAATTACCAGGATACTCTCAGCTACCGAGCGAAAAGCCTACTCTCAGTAGAGGGAAAGTGAGTATTCTCTCCCCGTCCTGATATGTGCGTCTAGAATTCATCAGTTTCTTCCTTCAAAATAGAACTGAGAACAGACAAATTCCGTGCAGGTATGAAAAACCGAATAATGCATCATTGATTGAGAATAGTATGTTCCTCTTGAGAAGGAGAAAAAATTTTTACTCTTGGTACTATGACATCGATGCGAATCAGTATCTGGTTGTTTCATCAATCCGTTTTTCGTAGAAAATAGGAAAGCGAAGTAGAATGCAATACCTAATTGTTTCAACGATGATCCGCGGAGTTGTGTTTCGCGACTTTCAAAGAGACACAGATTTTGTTTCCCAACGTTTCCCCATCATTGCAGCTGCACGCTGCGATACAAGACGTGGCTCTACTCTGGAAGTTGAAAATCTGGAATGCGATATTTTTATTAGGAAGTATCACGCTCATATCAAGTTCATTTTGCTTGAAGTAATTCCAGCTTCATTAATCAAAGTTTATTCTCACTGAGAATGTGAAACTGATTGCTTGGTAGTATCCAAAATAATTGATCCATCGAAGAATCAGAGAGGGCAGGATAGGAACTGTATTGTTCATTTCTGTATTCGTGAAGAACTGTATCCTTAAATATGTTATCTGTATTCTCAAAAAATTGTTGTTTCAAAGAACTTTATTCTTGAATATATCCATCCTCAAATATCGTATTCTCGAATGACTCTTTCCTTGAAAAACTTTATGCTTAAATACCTGTCATCTCCAAAAACTGGGTCCCTTAAAAAACTTTGTTCTGTTAAAGAACCTTCCTCTTGAAGAACTGTATTCTCAAAGCACTCTTCTCTTTGAAAAATGTATTCTCAAATATCTGTATTCTCTAACTGTGTTCTTAAAGAACTTTCATCCTAACCTGATACCAACCGCATGGCAGTAGCCGAATCGTTTATGACGAACTACGGGCAAACGCTTCAATTTTGTTGAAATATCGCCATGTACACCACTTCTGTGGTTCAAGAATCAATTGAAACGTTTGCCTGGAGTTTGTTATGAACGATTCAGCTGCTGTCATGCCGCTAACATCCCTTTGCAGAACTGTATTTCTAACTATCTTCAATCCTTACATATCTGTATTCTTCAAGAACTGTATCCTTGCAACCTACATTCAGAGGGCTGACTATCGAGGAGTTGTTAATTATGGCAATCAACAACACTTCCTCAACAGTAATCCGCCTGAACATAGGTATTTGGAATACAATTCTTTAGAAAGACAATTCTTGGAGAATGCAGATATTGAAGAATGAATTTTTTTAAGAGAAGAGTCTTTTTGAAAATGCAGTTCTTTATAAGGGTCCTTCTTCAACAATAGATTTCTAGGGAAACAGGTCTTAGACAGTACAAATATTTGAGAATGGAGATGTTTGCAAATGAAGTTCTTCAATAGAGCAGTCCTTTCATCCTCATCATGAAGTGAAATCTTCCAACTCTGTCTATGATCCGCTAAATGCTTAATTTCTACATATCTACGACAGCCCGTATCTTGTATAATTTGTTTCATATAACCTAATCTAGGTCTACCTTCACAAGTTTCACCATTCATTTTTCCTTCTAATATTATTTTCAATAAACTATCATGTCTCAATGTGTGTCCTATCACATTACTCCTTCTTTTAATGACATGTTTCAAAAGATTTATTTTTTCATTTACTTCCTCGAGTACTTCTTCATTTTTTACTTTCTCTATCAATTTTATTTTGAGCATCCTTCTATAACACCACATTTCGAAAGCTTCAAGTCTTCGTTGGTCAGTTTTTTCGATTGTCAAAGTTTCGCAACCATACAACGCCGTGCTCCAAACGTAACTCTGTAAGAATTTCTTTCTCACTGCAGTTTTTTGAAAAACTTGAGAATACAGATATTTAAGAATGGAGATATTCAGGAACACAAATCTTCTAACGAACCATTTCTTTGAAAGGACAGAGAACACTGCAATATTTTGAAAATAAAGTTCTTTAGAGTTAGAAATATTTAAGGGTACAGTTCTTTAAGAATACTGGGATAAAGAATGCAGTTCTTGTTCAGCGTCAGTGAGCACTTATACAGCTATATTGAATTCCTTCATGAAAAGAACAAATCGTCGGTGATAAAGCTTACGATAGACAATGAAATACAGAAAAAGAACGCTTAATAACATTAAATCCAGCTAATTCCCCTATCGATCTGGTACTGGCACACAATTCGTTACATCGGTAATAGAAGCGTGGAAACGTATTGGATGCTCATTAAACGCGTTCTATATGTACACTTTTGTTGTGAAACTCCACAAAGATGTATCTGTTGGGTAATCAGAGAGGGATTTTGTACCACAATAATACCTGGCTAGAAATTATGATCTGAGTGAACCAAAATTTTATAAGGATCTTGATGGGCAACTTAATGGTGAAAAAAAATTCATTAGGAATTCTATGGACATTTCATACGTATTCATTTAGAATATATTGAACCCATATTGAACTCATTTTCAGTCGCATTTCGGGAATTCTTCATGAGATCTTTGAGAAGGCTTCATAATTTTTACACTCTGAACGAAATCAAGCTCACCCCTCTTTAGGACCTGACATAGTCTGATCGAATCTTTTCTGTTTATCGATTCTTATCGATTGAGTTTTCATTCAACGACAAGATACTTCTTATCAGGTCCAGATCTATGGCTCTTGTGAAGATGAGTATAACGGCTTCTAGCACTTTTCAAGGGACACAGAGTGAAGCGAGTAACTGAAAAGAGCCGTGACTTGAACAAAAAAAAAACATCGAAGTTTTTCATACACAAAATATCCAGTTTCTATCGATATTTCATACGATTCGAAAAAAATAGATATAAAAATATCGGTATTTTCAAACATCGCCTATCTCAAATAAAGTTATTCCCGCAAGAGGGAATAAATTCCTAACCTAATAACAATAAACAGAAATTTACTTAACAGAACGCGAAAACTTGAATTTTGTTAGTTGAAATAATCGAAATATTATGTAGTAAAATTCATCAAATACAGGAAAGATTATCATACAGATTGTACATGTACAATAAATACATTCACCTTTACTATACAATTCATTCCTGTTCCCATTTCTGTTCTACACTTCTGTGTACAGTTGACAAAAATTAAGTTGAGATATTTCTTCTGTCGGAAACATTTATTCCTGAGAGTTACTGGATTTTTCTACAGATCCCACTTATCCATAACTATTGAATGCAAAAAAAAATAGAGTGCAGAGAGATTTTATTTACATGGAAACAGATTCCTTGAATTCGATTTCATTTCACATCAATCCTTCTAACAGTAAATTCAATGACAAAAGTGCAGTAACTGTGGAGACTGACGGAAGCCTTTGATAAATCTTCTTCGCCCAGAAGAATTTATTAAAAAAAAAACAAACAAACAAACAAACAAACATCCGAATAAATCGATGAAACGATTTTATAGACTAAAAAAATCTACAGTTGCACAATGTTGAAAAGGTCTCATAAATTCGAATGAATTCTACTTATAAAGTTTTATGACATTCCGCGAGTGCTCTTAACTGAATCTTATAAAATTTTCAAATAAAATCATAAAACTGTTGAAGCTTATGTAAACTAATATTCATAACATTTTCATATTTTTGAATTCATTCCACATAGAAGATGCCACACAAGTAATTCTTGATAACTATAAGTCGTTAGACAATATGCGTCCATTATAACCCGGTAGAAATCATTCTAGGCACCTCCAAGCTCTCCCGAGGCCGTGATAAGAACACTTCATTCAGTACAAAGGAAAAAGTTTACAGGAGGAGAATGCGCCGAAGCTAAAAAATACTGGAAATGGAATGTAACGGTACTCAAGAGCATGAAATTCAAATATTTGTGTTTAAAATGTTGACCTAGAGGAAAAAAATCGCACAAACGCGAGCGCAAGGGTACCGAATGATTGCATCAATTTGAATACAACTAAACTGAAAACAGGGAATTTATACCGCTACGTTGAAGGAAGGCAATCGATAATCAAGATTTACACTCCATAGATATTTCTTTCAAGAGACGTTGGAATTATTCAAGTAGCCTCGGTAACATTTCTAAATTGATTCCATTTTTATTCACCTCTCAATTCCAAACCCCACGATACTCCAGAATTTGAAAAAACGTAAATCGATGCAAAAAAAAAACAAAAAAATATGTACAAAATAATTTTCTCAGATATTTTGAATAAATTTCAATCTTCCTCGACGAAGCATTGACATTTATTATACATAAAATATCGAATCACCGTGGATAACAGAATAGAATTCATGCATAAACATATGCATATTATTTATTTCCGTTTTTTGGTTCAATGTTTTTAAATAAATGAGTTTTCGAACCTCGAATTGACTCTGTACACAGTCTGTGTCACGAAATTCATGAAAACGTGTGCTCCATTCGAAAAATCCTCACCATTGAGAATTTGCATTTTAGTTGGACAAGCGTATTTGTTGGAGCAGGACACGTTTCGTAGATGTAAGCTTTCTTCCCCTCACACTTTCCTTTTTAGGCGTTGTACGTCGTAGAAATTGGCTCAGCTTCATCCATGCTTGCGGCGAATGTCTGAAAAGCTTATCCGATGAATCCACTTTCCTTGTAATTTTATCATCACAGCGAATTTTCTACGTCGATTCGTTGTAATCGAGACGGAGTGTGCAAGACTATAATTTGAATTATAAAATAACAAAGCTTGAGCTTGTACAAGCTTTAAAATGAACAGTTCATTCCAAGCAACTCCAACGTGTAAGAGATTGCAGAAGATTATTGTTAATTGTTATACGTAAGACACGTAAGCAGAAATTCAAGTTGTACTTATACCGCAAAACTGTTAGATGCGCTAATTTTCCCTCGGTTTCCTCCTTAACGTAGAGGAAATCCCATACAACCGGCTGTATTTCACAAAAGTATTTGTGAACGCTGAATTTAGCACTGCTATTTTGTGGTTAGAATTTTTGTATATTGAATTACTTGAGAAGCTTTTTGAAAATAAAACTTCCCATCCAAATTTCAGTCGATCAGATCCAATTCTGAAGAGTTTGAATCGTTTGATGCAGTTTGTTCGACGGCTTTGATCCTCCGATTAACCATATTCTAAATATTTCGCAGAAATCTAATGAAATCGTGTCATTTTACTTGCAGAAACAAAATTATATATAATTTCTCTAACAACTTTGAATTGACGTGATACATCAATATTTCAAGTATACCATCACATTCTTTACAGAATCAGATATTTCCAATATTTCAAGAATCGCATTAGTTATCGAGAAAACAATTATTACTCTTCTGAATCGAAAATTCTTCGAATAATTTTGCCTGCTTTCTCAACAAAATTTTCCCCAATTTTAGTCAAATCAAGGTAATACATTGGATGAAAATGATGTATTATTTCTCACAACCTTATTGCAATTTCTATATAAAATCAGGAACAATAAATTCCCGAGCAATATAAAAATTATGAAACTCTCAAATATTTTGTACCCATAAAATAATAATAATAATAAAAAAATGATAAAAGTACAGTAAATCCAATAATCTTGAACCAATTTCTCGAAATGACTATTGTTCTTCCCTCTTATTCCGTTTTCATTATAACGGTTCTCCAGGAGTTTTACCCACCGTGCAATTAGAGTGCAATATTCCCTCTAAGCTGCGAGAAAAGAGTTTTGTGTGGCCAGAAGATCGTGATTCTTGCGGTATTGTTTTTATCTGTCTTTTTCTCCTTCCGTATTTCCTGCAGAAAATGGAATATGAGAGAACAGCCATTGAATGTCATACATTTTCAAAGATATGCTCATTTTGCTACGCAGTTCAAAGGAAACATTGTCGGACTACGAGAGGTGTATCACACCCTTGTATGCATAAAATAAGAATATTCTTGTATCGGGTCGTTGGATTTGAATTTATCCGGATGTAACTCGATTAATACTTTTATAACATCGTTTGTTATCGTACGACTGTGTGGATCATCCGTAATCTTATTGATTCAAATTTATTTTCATTCTTAACTTATTCTCGATGCTTTTCTATGATATCATTGTCGTCGTTCGCTATTAATTGTCATACAAACGCATATACTTAAAAAAAAGCTTTTCGAGCTTTCATACATCCAGAAACAAAATTTGTTGAAAATTTCCTCAAAAGCGGATCAACGATTGTCTGAAATTCAGGTAACTACAGCTGTCTCAAGGTGGACCTGATTTTTACGAGGGATCGTGCCTTTTATTTCACTACCGTCTTCATTCCGGGCATAATATTGGTCACCAGTTCTTTCATAACATTTTGGCTCGAGTGGAATGCTGTACCAGCGCGCGTCATGATTGGTCAGTATATCAACATTTCAAATATTTATATTCAATGAATTTGAGTCATTATAAGCTAATAAATGATAAGTGATTTAGATAATTGAAAATTGAGCAACAAAACTTAAATGTCACATGAAATTTCGAATTATCAGATTCGTATTTGGCACAATCAGAAACCTCAGTGGAAATCATTTTACCCTGGGAGGATTTTGTTGTGAAAATGACCGGGAAATTCCAGTAATCAAAGGACAATTAAAAACTCTTGTAAAAATTACTGTGCAGCTTATAAAAATGAGTGATGTTTTGAACAGTTGAGAGTGATATTTTCTACAAGTTTCACAAAATGCACATTTGAAAAAATTTCTGCTTTTCCCTGAAATTCCACGGTAATTTTCCAAATAAAATGGTCTCAGTGTAGTCACTCTCTAAGCTATTACAAGGTTTTGTAAGGCATCACAAGTCCTTTCAAGGCCCTATAGTGAGGCCTCGCGAGGTCTAGAGATTTCTTCTAGGGAAACTGTTGTGGATTTGTTGTTTCAACCAAAGAATATCAGAAGATCACATAAAAATCATGAAGATGAAATTGAAACTCACACCCTCCAGATTTACTTTCCGATGGTTCCAATCAATGAAAGTCTAATTCTAAAAGTAAGAAGTGAATTTCACTTTTGGAAACAGAACTTCCCTCGGTTGGAGCCATAAAACAGTTGATCTTGAGGGGGTAAGTGTTTGTTTCAATCATTTCTCCTCCTTCTACCGTTATGTTTCCCCCTTGAATTTGACCCTCACTTACCCCACGTATTTTCTGGTATTTTCGTTGACTTTTTGTGGTGCGTTGCAGTCAACTGAACGAAGCTTTCCTCATTATAAAAAATGTACTTTGGTTCCCAAACTTGATCCCTATTCTTGTTTCAAATCATACCTCTTCATTTTTAAGAACAGGAGATTAGATTTCAAAGACCTTCTGGTCCCTTTAGACCCCCGTGAGGTAAGCGAGGGTTAATAATTTTGAATGATACGTCACTGTGTTTCTTTATACAACATTGATTCGATATGTTCTCCATCAGATGTAACGATCTCAAAGATTCATCCGGAGAGCAACAATAAATCCAGCGTTGATACAGCTCTGATTATATTCTGATCCATGTGCGATAAAATTCAAAGTCTAACTACTAATTGAAATCTACAAGGTCTTGGTGCATTAAGCAACTACTCATTACGGTTGGATACGTTCAAAAGCAATAATTCCTTGATTCGATTAGATTTGTAGTTGACTCAAGTACGCGTACTCGAATAAACCTCATATTTAAATTGAGTTGATGGAAGACTGTGTTTGAATGTTTCTATCCAAATGTTGTACGTAGTTGAGTCCACTATCTTTTTTCCGAGTATGCTGGAAAATATTTCCATGGATTTTGTACTGCAGAATTTCGAGTTTCATGTTAAAATTCCAATAAATGCGAATTCAGATTTCGCTATTACGGTCCCTAGCATGCATGTGCCATGGAGCCCACCCTGCCCTATCCTGCCAATGTGGGCCCAAGACTGGGCCAGAGTGGGTCAGAGTTCATACACGCTGGGGGTAGAATATTTTTTTTTCGTAGTATAATCCATCGCGTGATCAAAGTGGAGGATCGGTGGTTGTTCCGTACAGAATATTCTTTCATAAATCTCAACTGCGTATCTAATGTCTTGTATATGTTTTTGTTCGTCACAGGCGTCACGACAATGCTCAACTTTTTCACGACATCGAACGGTTTTCGATCCACCCTACCAGTAGTGTCGAACTTGACTGCTATGAATGTTTGGGATGGCGTTTGTATGTGCTTCATCTATGCCAGTCTACTTGAGTTCGTATGCGTCAACTATGTCGGCCGTAAGAGACCGATGCACAATGTAGTCTATCGTCCTGGAGAGAATCCAGTTACCCAGGTACTTTGCTTGCTAATTCATAATTTCTACATAGTTATAGAATCCTATATAAATATACATATATATACATTCATACGGGAAAGGAACGAAACGAAATCTAGATTTCGAGTTAGAAATTCACTGTGTCGTAGGATATATTCTTTGCTTTATGTATATTATTATAATTTTACCCTTCTTTTCGATTCGTCGTTTATTTTATTCCCGAACTTCAGTGATTAGTTGGAATAATTGATTTTTAATCGAAAACAAAAATAAGATGATGATGATGATCTGATCATCGAAGTATCATTTTATCGTTATTCGCTGGATAATTTTTAATATTTACTCTGAGAAAAAAAGTGTTGCTGGCACAGCGAATTGGTGTGTATGTTATTATAGCGTCTACGATGAAAAAAAAAACAATTGCTGATATAATTAAATTTCTTCACTAACGTAAAAAAAGTTAATGTCTCGGCTGCTGACGCAAACATTTTCGTTAGTACAGTAAATTTTTCTGTAGCTACTATAATAACAAACTATTCCTCTCCGAGTGAAGAAGATACACACGGAGGAACAAAATTTTCCTGTCACAGCAAATTTCTTTTTTCTCCGTGCAACTTCTGTTCCTTATATAACTCATTTTATTACTATTTACAGTTTTTCACAAGATGTTAATTTCGTACGTTGCGCGTTTTTTAAATGTGTGAAAAGAAAACATACAGGTATGATGCAAAGAAAAGAAATGTTTGTTGAATTGAATAGAATGAAATATGAATGAAATCTGATCCTAATTTTTTATTCGTATATTCGAAGCCATTAATGCTTAGGTTTGAGTCACGTCGAAATCTAATGAACACACGGAGAAAAAAGGAATTCACTGTGACAGCGAAATCTAATTTCACTATATCCCTTTTGCTGAAGCAGCGAACTATTTGCTATCACAGCAATCTTGTTGGCATTGGCAGCAACAAATGTTCGCTTCTCCAGCAAAATTCCATCTTATATGTAGAATAACAAACAAATTTTGCTGGAGAAGTCAAAATTCTTTCTTGCTATAGCTAAAAAAAATCGCCGTCTTCGTTAACAACTCACACAGCACCACAGTCTCAAAAGGATTCATATAGCATTCTTGTTGAATTTATTGTGTTGTTTATGAATCTTTTAAGAGATCATCTGGAACTGTAATGCTATGTGCAAAAATTGCTGTGATAATCAATAATCACGGCAAAAAATTCGCAGCTTCAGCAAAAGTACTCAGCAAAATCAGATTTCGCTGTCACAGTGAATTTTTCTTCTCCGTGCACGATACGTAAATGTTACATAACACAGAAATCATAAATTATGTAACTTCATTACATAAATATTTCCTTTGCAAAAGTTACTTGCGAGTGACTTATGAAATTGATGCAGTGAAATGCAACATCGTTGATTCCACACAGCATTCCATGTCTCGAAGATATTGCAAGACAAACTTGAATATCTAAAACAGTTCTTACTTCTAAAAGATTTCTATCAGATGTCTGAAAGATATCGTTCCTGAAGACAAGTTTTAGATCTTCTAGAAGTAAGAACTGTTTTACACATCTTTAAAGGTATCTTCCTGGGTTGCATAAGACTTCCTAAACTTTTCTAAATAGTTTCTCAAGATATCTTGAAGACCAAAAAAAGAAAATCGTGAATCACATGTTATTCCCATTCCTAGTTGAAAAAAGGAATCAGATCATCCCTACAAAATAGAAATTCACAAGGTTTTTAATTAAGGATGTTACATTACTTCTTCTTTTCCGTTATGTGGTTTCGATGTAACATTTATGTAACGATGTTCACTGTGAATGTGACGTAATTGCATAACCAACGTTCGTTTTATATTGTGAAAAAGATGGTGCTAGCATCGCACCTCTTGAATCGAAGTTCTCAACGAGATGTCACAATGAAATTAAGAGATATATATGTAATATACACGTACAAAATGGTGGTTGAGAGAAAAAACTGAAGCGAAGCAACCGAATTTTTATCGCTAGAAAAAATCAATAACATAGAATTCACTGTACTTTAACATAAATACCATGTACCATCAGCGGCGATTCAGCTGCTGGATGTTGAAATAACCTAATCTAATCTCGATCGATCCCATTAAACTGGGTTATGTTGTTTTTGAATTCAGTTTACATACAATGTAAACACCGCGTTCTGTTGAAATATTACCCGTCCAGAATTGACAAAAGTATACTCACCCAAGCAACACAAGAACATCTCAAATATGATATAATCATTCTGCTCTTTTATTTAGAATATACAGACTAGATTTTCTTTATATTTTATAAAGGTGTATCGCCACATAATTATTCAAAACAATCTCATTTGAAAATTCTCAGCATGTTCGTAGGATTTTTCTAAAGCGTTTTCAGTATTTTTCCCACCAGTTTTTGTGTATTCTTACATATTATTCCAAAATAACTGCATTATTCATCACTTTTGCATCCTGCAATGAACATTCAGATCACGAATTCAGAACAAAATTATTATTTCACACAATTTTCTTGGTGTAAGGATTTTTAAAGACTGTAAAAACAAGAGTGTTGTCATACGTGCAATGAAAATGAGATGTGAATATCATAGGAAATACTTCATGAATATAAATCACCATCAAGCAGATCATGCTGAAGAGCATGTTTCCGACTGCAAATGGTCATCAGGCTAAGCTGATATTGTAGAAAACCTTGACGAGGTTATCCAGGATCAAGCGTACTTGTGAAACACTTGAATAAGATTGGATCTAAGTAAACTCAGTGAGAAAATCTCATTCGATCTGAATTGAGGATTTCCATGCATTATTCCAACAAATATGGAAATTTTTTAAATTGAGTCGCTCCTATCGAGTCCTCGCACAAGCTCTGGAAAGTTTGTACTCTCTAAATTTGAAACAATAAAACTTCATTGATTGCAGTGAAAAGTCGACCACTGCGGATCAGTGCATATACAATGCAAAATCAGTGAATCATTGACTGACCTGTGCAGTAAAATCTCACTAATTCAATTAGTCAGAAACACTTCCAACTGCATAACCAGGGGCTACCTCACTGATATTCCACTGTTATCAATCAGTGGTCGATTTGTGAGTAAAGGAATAGTGAGATTTCACTGACTTGAATTTGGAGAGCAAATTAGGTGGTAATAATAAGATGAATTACTGAATGATCATGTCGGCTACTGAACAGAACAATGTTATGAAATTTGGTATCAACAATCAACTCCAAACATGTATTAACTCAAAGTGCTATTTAATGCGGTTATTTTGGATGTCTCTGTAAAAAGAGTATTTCTCAAGTGACATCTTATGGAATTTGAGATCAATTTCAGTTCAAGAAAAACAAAGCTGATCCAAAACGCGTCTTTAGGTATCACTCATAATGTCTTACCGATTAGTTCAAAAACACAGTAAAAAAGTTCGCATCAACTCACATAAGTTGTACAATACGAAGTTTTTAATTTATAATTCATATTGTAGACAGAAGAATAATAATGAGAAGTATCGAAACTATCCTCCCTAGCTTATACTCATAAAATTTTCTATACGTTCTGCATTTTTCTCTGTGTACATCAAATGGCAATGAAATATACTTGGCACCGACGATACTTTTCGTCTCTATCAGTAGTTCCATAGGACTGCAATTATATGGATATATTTACGACGTTCCTGTTGGAAATATTTTGGAACATTTGCTCCCTTTTCTCATTCCAAGAGATATCATGAATGGTTTAAGATCATCATGAAGTCAAAAAAACTAATCGAAACCTTCGGATCTGATAAAAAAACAGGAAGAGACAATTATTCATTCAAATAGATGAAACACTTCTTTTCTATGTATCCACGATAAAACACTGGTGAAAAGGAAACGCGATTGATAAAAGGAAACACAACCATGCTGCGAGCAGAAATGACAAAAATTTATGGACAACGCTTTTATGAGCGGTTCGTTTAACAAAGCGTATATGTTTATACATTCACATTAGCAATGTATAGGAACGTACATGGACCTGCATACATATACACATGATATTGCATTGTTGAGACACCTAGGGAATATAACAAAATGATGTTATTGAATCCCGTAAGCCGCTTATAATTCCGTTTAACGATTTATTATTCTCATATCCCAATATCATCTCAATCTCCTTCGATACGTATCACGTTATTGATCATTTTAGTTCTATTCTTATATCACCAAATCTGACGTATATAACATCAAAAGAAGAACTCTCACGATATTTCTACTGTATTTGTGAATCATCACACGGTATATTATCTTCGTACTACGCGGAGAAAAAAAATTTGCTGACGCAGCTAACTGGAGTGCTGAGAGAGCAACCCGATTGACTGAAGAAGCAAATTTTTCGCTGGACAAGCAAAATTCCATTATTTTATACAGAATGGCAAATAAATTTTGTATATAATTTGCCACAGCTAAAAAATTGCTGTCATGGCCAATAGTTTGTTGTGATTGCAAAGAATTTGCTGTTCCAGCAAAATTAGATTTCGTTTTCACAGCAAATTTTTTTTCTTCGTCCGTAACAAAATAAGCTACAGAATGATTCAAGAGGACAGAAATCAATAATCGTTAATCAATTTCGTTGACTTATATGCGTCAAACGTATCGCGTGAGGCTGAGTTGTAGATGTTGTATTTGTATTTATTAAAACTCTACTGCATTATACTATCCTGGAAACCATGTTTCATGATTATGTGTTTTTTGTAGAATGGAAATTCATTTTATGCGGTAATTAGGTGATTTATGCGTTGAAAATGGTCGCGATAAAACGATAAAACGCTAATCTATTCTGTTAGATTACTCGAGTACGAAAACATCCTTTCAATATAAAATAAAATAGTTATATAGCAGGTTTTTATGATCGGAACAACACAATTACATCTTTTTCAACACAGACCGATAGAAAAAATCTTGATTTATTCAACTGTTCGCTTCATTTCACGATGAATCTGAATTTGTCAGTGTATCCACTTCAGGAATGACGTAAGAAAACTTTGATAAAAATTGAATTGAATGATGATAATACAAGAACAGCGGAGATCTCCCAATTAACGATCGTGCCGTACACGATTACGACCCTTACAAATTTATCTAAAGAAAAATGATCTTTCTCACGAAACAGATGAATCGCAGTCACGCTCATGAATGACTGAAAAATTCAACCGAAAACTACCCAGCGAAGATCGTGGAATTGTTGTTGAGTAATTTACGAAAGGTTTTTCATTCGAAAATTCAAGTTTGAAAAGACTTTTTCCATTTCCGAGAAAACGATTTTTAATAGAATAAATAAATTGATCAAAGATTTATAAATGATGTAACTTAACTTCATTTTGCCGATGAAGCGTTATCCAGAGATTTGCGGGAAATTTAAATTCCCTAGTACGAATTCAAGTGTGTAGAACAGCGATTTTATGGTGATATATGGAAGAATTAATCACACGCTCGATGGGGGGGGGGGGGGGGAAGAAATAAAGTAGTTCAACAGCTTGCCGAGCATAATTTTTCAGTAAAATTTATTTACAAGACATTGAACGTGTATACTCCCATACGTTCCCGCTCAGGTTTCTCAATCTTCACAAAATCAGAATGATGATTAGGAGTTCGAACATTGAACAGAACGATCGTTAATGAGAAAACCTTATCAAATCCCTACAATCCTCTCATAGAACCAAACTTTGCACCCCTAATTTACTCGAAAAGAGATCAATCGGATGAAGAAGATTCAGACAACTCATAGTTGAATTTATCCATGTTTCAACAAATATATGAAAGAGTGGATCAAATTTTGAAAACAAAGAATAAAATTTGAGTACAATTCCTATTATATAAACGTATATGATTGCATGATGTGTATAAAAAGTGTTTCAAAAGTAAAATGAAGTGGAGTTTTGAAAATTGTTCCAATTTTTCAACTCAGCCGCAGTTTGATCTATGCATATTTCATCCGTTACTTTGATATCTGAACAGCCTCACGTGATATTGGAACGAAATAATTGATTTTCAAAATCACATTTCATTGACTTTAAGTTTATAAATTAGCGAGAAGTTTGTTGATATTTATCGCATATACGATTGAACACGATCAAACATTCAATATTATTAGATTTTATTGAACATATATTATCTAATTTTCTGTTCATGTGAGAATTCATTAACTGAGTAGTATTTTAAACACGAAACCCAAATATCGAATTCGAAAAAAATAACAAGAATTCGAATAGATACATCAGACATTACTATTATTATTCGTTCACCATCACATGTTGTCCTAATGTTTCGTCCTCATACATACATATATCGCGTTTATATCATGCACAATGTGAATTTGTGGCGTGAAATTGCACAGACACGTATGGTTTGTTACGATCGCTGCATCTCTCGTGACTTCTTTCGCCTATGTATTTACATACATATATACATGTATGTTTGTGATTACATAGTTTCTTTCCTTTTGTTCTTCTTTACGTACCCTTTTCTTTTGTTTTTTCTTCGTAAAAAATATATCTATTATTCAAAGTTTGCAGAAAACTCAACCCCGATCGATACTTTTGCTTCTTTTATGAATTATTATTCGAATAAGCATTGGAATAACGAATCACTCGAAGTAATTGCCCACTTTTCCTCCTCTCCATTGAAACTGATCAGTTTTATTAGAATGCATCCTTCCGATAAACGAGAAACGCACAGTTACGTTTAATGATTTTGTCGAATAAATGTCAATGGTTCGTTATATGTTTCGTTATTTCATTTGTTCTCCAAACATTGTTACAATGATTTTTGTCAGAAGTTTTTTTTTAAGGAAGATTGAAGTTTTAATCTAATAATGATAGGGAAATTTACATGATTTGAAATTCAATCCTTGTCCGAAGGTTGGTGCGCACACTCATCGCTGGGTCATGGGATCGATTATATTCGATCAGGTGATATGCAATATTTTATCGTTTTTCGATGGATCAAATGGTAATTGTTGGGATAGATTATCAGGTGTTGGTCTTCGGTACCCTAAAACAATCAATTTTCACTCTGAAGAACATAACAGCTTCTTAAATGGAAGGATATTCAAAATTTAATATCATTTATGTATAAAATCTACCGTTTCTTAGCGCATTCACAAATTATTCGTTCTTCCCCGCAGAGATATCAAATTTTCACGGCTATTTCCATTAAAGGTCGATTGATAATTATCCCTTAATAGATTCATCTGAGTGCTCCACTCTCTCAGTCACTTTTACTGGCGCGCGTAGCGATCGTCCCCAAATTTCAAAATTGCGAACGCTATTTAGAATGTTGAAGGACGAGCGGGGCGAGCGTCATTTGCAGCATCAAATAGCAAATGGGGCGAGACAAATTTCAATTCTGAAGAGCGGGCGCAGCATATTTTAATCTCCAGACCAGTATTGTACAGCTGTTGTAAATTGCATTTTGCACTTCACTTTCCGAATTGGCGATACCTTATCTCTCGATTTGAATTTCCATCGTTTTGCAACACTGCACCCAACAAATTTCAAGTGAATATCGACCATTGGGTCCACGGTTCTACATCGGATTCTAAAGTCTTTCTATAGGAAGGGAACGCGGATTATTACTGGAAAGGAATAGATTGGCTTGAATTGCAAAAGAAAATATTCATTCTATCACAATAGCAACAGACCACACGCGTCACCGTAAAGTCATTGTCAGAAAAAGTTTGATAACTTAGGAAGGGAAAGACAGAATGAAAAAGATCAAAGCCTTGCATAAACTAGAAGCAATTTATTTAGATGTGACCTTCGACTAATTGTTTATAATGATGGGAAAGAAGGCTGAATATTAACGAAAAAGCCTAGGAATACACATTGTCCGTGTTGGAGGCGTGACTTGAAAAATGTAAAGACGGGGCGACGATCGATAGGAAGGAGAAACAGACTGTGGTGTCAGACGGTGTCGCGTGAAGGATGAAGATTTTGATAAACAAATCGATCTCTATTCCTCTCTATGAGATATCAAGGAACAAAATCTTCACAGAAGATCAATAATTGATGACACATATTCCTTCTATTCTATTCCTCAATCGATGTGAAACAAGTGGCAAGTCTCTACGCCTACCTCTTAAAACTTTCAAGGGATGCACCGGATATTCGGCCGAATCAGATCCAAATATGCCTTCGATCGGTGATCCGGTGATCAGCCGGATGCAACTTCATAATTCAATTTCACAGTGGAGAATCCTCGTATTAGCCTAAATCTTGATGAATTCAAAAGATAAAATGAGGATTGGGGTCTCGGTGACTTTCATTATGCTCGGCTTCGTTCATTTCTTCTATCCTAATAGAAGCTTTCATTCGGGTTCAGCCTGCAATTAGGTGAGCTTGTCGGCAACGAAGGATCTACGTCACGTTATCAATCATCCAAATAGGACATATATCTCATGGATCTTCTTGTTTCATTCTATCGCAGCTGATTTGAATCAATGAAATGTTTTACATCCTAACAAGCGATGGAAAGTGCCCCTTCACTGATTGTCCCAACCCAGGGGAAAATTCTCGTTCTCGGAAGCGGATGTTAAATTCTGAACAGATGTTATTTTCACCAGAGAAGCTCACCAATACCCACCATATCAACTTTCTGAAAGTGGTTACACTCTTAGGGGCTTTGTCAGTCGTTCCTCAAATGTGGTTTCAGAAACTGAGCTTCTGGTCAATGGCGAGGCTCAGGTACCAAGCTCTGGACTTTTATTCAACGCTGAGGAAAATTTTACTGTAAAATGTCCCATCATTGCCGGTAACTTGATGATACATTGAAAAAAATCCATGGTAACGATCTGAAGTATAGTTCTAGAACAATACAGATTGATGGCAATGGCTGTGGTGGCAATACCGATATTCCTATACTTCAGATACTCTTCACACCTGACTTTATATAGGTTCAATTGCGTAAAAGCAAAGAATCCATCACGGGGAAAATGTACTATCATGATAGTAATTACATTATTAGGTTATTAAAGTATGTTTACCTGTGATGAATTTTTCGTTTTCATGAAATTGAACCTATATTCAGTTAGATGTAAAGAATATCCTCAAGTTGCTAGCAATGATGAGACTTTTTACATTAGGAGTTTTCTCTACGTACTACTTCCTACTCTATTTGTGAAAGAAAGGCTCTGCTGTATAACTTAACTAACCTATCGATGATGCAACTGCCTTTCAATCCGAATAAAAATAACATCTTATTGTGAATTTTCCTATGTATTATCTTGAAGATTGTCTGGCTTTTCGAGCGGATTCATATAATGATTCCAAGAACTTATTCAGGAATCAATTTCTATCCTTGCGGATCATTGGAGCCATACACCAATTATTGTAATTGTACTATCGAGATTTGTGCACCAATCCTTCGGATTGAATTTTAGAAAAGACTTTGGAATTTCATATTCTCAACACTCCGATAAAAGTCATTCAAATGTTTGGATGCTCTAAATATCCATTTTACAATTTTTCACTCCAAATTGTGAAATTTAAAGTGAGATAGATCCAATGAATGAACATTCGATCATGCATGCTCTTACAACTGTATTTTGTAAGAGAAAGGTTGTTTGATATATTGCTCACCCGCTCTGAACTGTGTCAGTAAAATCTGGAGAACCGTACTCTCAAATTTTGAATTTTAGTGAATCACTGGTCAACGTGTAATTGAGTTGAATAGTAGTATCTTTTGATGCAATGTCGTAATATTTTGTTGTTGAGTGTTCGTTCATTGATCGAGCCACCCTACCGGTAAGATACAAGATAAAGCAGAATATTTCGATGAGTGCACAGGAATTTGTGCATATTGTAAATTAGTGTACGGTAAACGTTAACTCGCATCGAAATCATCCTATATTCTTTGATAACTATGATAATTTTTTTTTCTCTTTGTGAATCTCAGTCCTTGTAAATATTAAAAGTGCAAAAGAAAGCAACACGTATGATTTTGAAAACAAAACACGATTAGTAAAGAATTTGGTTGGTGGATATAGTTGGTGAGTAAGTCTCTTTGTTTGGTGTCTGTGATGTTGCAGCGACTCCCAGCGGTGCTCAACAGGATAGGGATTATATTGGCCAGCCCCTTGGTAAGATCCCTAAAGAAAAAGAAAAATAAAGAGAAGAAGGAGAAAATAATAAAGCTACATTAGGGCGCGGTCGTGACTTCGCTCGTTCTCTAAAACCTTTCTTTTCGTCCTTTTGATTTCCTTTGACGCGAATTCAAATCAATTCTTCGGAACATCATTGGTTGTTTTTTCTTTTCCGCAAAGAAAAAGTCAGTGAAAAAGGGATCTTATACTATGAGAGTATACGAAGAACAAAACTATCTGCTGTTTCTTTTGTTATTTCGTTTTGTTGTCTGTTTCATTTTCTTTCTTGTTTTCTATGATGTTTCTTTCTGTTCGTCATCGCTCGTAAGAAAAGAGAAAAGTCTATGCACGTGCAAAGTCCCAACCGCGTCCCAACCGTACACACACGTTGTACATGTAAACATGCATACACACAACATATATGCATACACAGACCTGTTCTCTCGTCAATCTCTACATCCCTCGAGTGTCATTGTTTCTTTCTTTTCTTTTCTTTTCTCTTCTTTTCTTTCTTCATTTTCAATCCTTCGACGTCTATCGTTGTTTTCTCTTTCATCTTCGTTGCTCCGCATTATCCATTGTTTCTATATTTTTACCTCATTAGTCATTTACTTATAATGTTTTCTATACATTTTTCTCATCCGTGTAAATATTTATATATACGCATAAGTATATATTTATGTATATACTTAACAATTGATCCACATTGATATCTGAGAATCGGAATGCAAATACTCGAGTAATTGGATGAAGAGAGGCGATAATAAACACGTTTACCCTACACTTGCGTTATCTATTAATCTCGTCTTCATTTCCGTTATCTCGGTCCTCTCCATTTCGTATCATTGGATTTACAAGACCTTGTTCGAATCGATCGAATAGAGATATAAATCCCAGAATTATCCGTATCACCAGAAATTATCAGAAGTACCATAAAGTATATGTTACAGGTGAATTGATGTACTTAACATAGGATGCCGATACAATTATCTCTTCCCAAATTCGAAATAATCTAATAATTGGCAACCAGTGAAATTATTTTCCGATGAATATGAATAATCGAAGTTTCGAGTACCAAAATTATCAGATAGAATGAAATTGCTTTCTAATTTTGGAACAGTGAAATCCCCCTAATCGCAGAGAAAATACGAAATTTCTTGCTATTCACAACAAACAGGATGGAAGTTCAACGAATACATAGAAAACATATTGATATGGTCTTACAGAATTTTCAGGTATTTGATGCAAGAAAATATAATAATATAATAACTTGCAACTTTAATTGAAAGTTCATCTATATTTTAAATAATTCGATTGACAAAACACGGAAAAAATAATTTAGCTGCAGCACCGAAGTGGCTAGCACGGACATGGACAGCCATTAAATTAGCTTCTGCAGCTAAATTTTAGCTATTATAGCAAATAAATTTGCATTTGTAGCTAATTTATTTGCGGTGGTAGCTAAAATTTAGCTGTGGGAGCTAATTTAATGGCTGTCCGCGTCTGTGCTAGCCATTTAGCTGCTGCAGCTAAATTATTTTTTCCGTCAACAGCGTCCAGAAGCGACATTTACATTGAAACATTTTCAAAATTATATATAATTTATATATATATATATACTATATTATATTATATATAAATTGTATATAATTTTGAAAACTCCCCCACTCAATGATAATGAAAATCATGAATTTCCCCAGGAATCTGATATAAATATTGATTTTATATTCCACGCGTATTCTCTCTAGCAAGAAAAATGAGAGAAAGATGTTGTGAAGACGTTGTGCATGAATTTTAAATAATTCAAGATGAAGTGCAATGAAAACTGATTCCTGCATCAAGAGGATGAAAACATTTTCATTGGATGATATAATATTAACTCGAATTTAAAGAGAAAATACCCACGTTTGCGATGGTAATTCTAAAAATACAAAAAACAGAAAGCGTACTGAATTCAAAACTCGAGTTATCTAATGAAAATTCAATTCTTTATTCTCATTCTCGGTTATCTCAATTTTAGTTGAAAATCCTCTTCAGATGTGAAATCGCGTTAACACGTGAATTATGTGGATCGAATTGAATGAATTTTTACTTTTAATTTGGTTGTCTGACAATCAGTGGAATGAAAAATTCCACCCTGATATGAAAGAATGAGAAGAAAACAGAGTCTACAGATTCAAATTCACTTCTATTCGAGTGTTGACGCGAAGAATGTATTTATAATTCTCGCTTGTAATATTATTTTCTCCGTAATTTTTTTTAAATGCAATCTTTTCTCGTGATAACATTTTGAATTGCAAATAGGAGTACGTGCAATGATAGTTATAACATATTAGTTCAGAGATTATATCATTGTACTGAAAGATAATACTATAATTGAATTCATGTGCAACTCGTTCAAATCTCGAAACGAATCTAGGGAGAGAGTGAGAAAATTTTGGATCGCTGGATTCGAATCGCTATAGCACGAAAAAGTTGCATCGGGCATTGATATGAAAAATGAACAACAAATTTTTTTGAAATAAAATAACATCTCTCGATCGCGCAGGGGGGTAAAACTTTCAGAACATTGATGAACTTGGAGGGTTTTTCGTACTTTTTTATACAAACCAACTGTAGTTATCTTGCATGGTGATTTCAACATGCTATGGTGTGAAAAACTTGTTCTCGGCATTGATCATGAGGATAAAAAAATTGTTATGGAGTTTTCGTTTTTATTTGAGAAAAAAAAGCCAAGGAAGAGAACTCTAATACCCACCCTGCAAGAAAAAATTTCCGGAAACAATAAAATGTTTCAATTCATGAATTCATTCGATCAAACAAATATTCAATATGCTATAAAATATTGTATCAATATGAAAGGATATTTGATTGAATCGGTGAAACTGTATTCAAATCAATTAAGTATTTTATGGCAACTATTCAACTGAATATTTTATTGTTCCCAGAAAGTTTTTCTCTCAGCACAGTTAGAAAATGCTAATACTAACAACTTGTTCGAGTTTGGCAAAATTATGGACTGCCAAGCATAGCGGGGAATCAATTTGAAATTATTGTAGAGCCATGTGTTATTTAAGAAACCATACCATGTTCAGTAGGACATTCCAATACCACAAGTCATTAAAACTTGGCAGAGCATTTAAACTGAAGAGCGGTAATGAACCAATATTGAACATACAAGCGTTAGAAATTTTACGGGCTTATCCAGAAATTCGCTGCGAACGGTCGTAGGAATCCCATAAAGTTTGCAATTTTCAATTAAAATTCATGGTAAATCCCATGGTACCAGAAATTGATTTTTCATCCGATAACCGGAATTTCTCGGTTACTGCATGCAGGAATGTTCTGATCATTTGTTACAACGCGTATTTGAATATTATTGCATTGAGTTTCACTAACAAGTACAAAAAACTCTTGAAATTCTTCATGTTCCAAAAAATTTCGTTGCTATCCGATTCTTCCGCACTTTCCCCATCTTTTCAATAAATGCCAAGATTTTTATTTGAATGAAACAAAATTTGTTAACAATAAGATGAACCAAATTTTCTCTCAGTCAATTCCAAATACGTCGTGAGAGATGATTTTTGTGTTTCGAAGACGTTGAGAAATCTTCGATATATCATTGATGATATTCGGTTATTATCTCTATAAAGTTAGGCATGAAATCTTGTACGTGAAATATAATCTACTTTGGAGGAATAATTGATTGATTAATTGATCAGCTACGCTATTAATTGATTACATTAGACCATGAACATGAAGAGTCACATTCTCATCCACGGACACAAAGCTCTCTATAAACTTGGATTTTCGCTCTCCGATTCCTCTCCATTATTCAGAATGCGGATAGGGTTCATACCGTATGGTAAAAGTAGAATATGAACGATATGAACGAATCAATCAAACTCGAGTGCGTATCGAAGTAGATCGATCACACGATTACATAAATGATTTGGTTTTCGCAATGGACCGAACCTTTTATTCGAAAATTCACATATTTTGGTTCTTGGAGTGGACTCGAATAATATTTCATGCATGTATAATGATCCACAAAATACCGGCTTTAGCCTGATAGAACTATGTTTTGCCCGGTTCTGACACACGGAGAAAAAAAAATTCTGTCTAAAAACGAAATCTGATTTTGCTGGGTACGTTTTGTTAGAGCAGCAAGTTTTATTGAAATTCAACTCACTTGACTCGAGTTACCCTGAATAAAAAATTTCCAGTTTCCTTAGCAGAAATTTAGTTCCTGTTGTTGAAAAAAATTGCTTTCCCGCCAATACTAATATATTCAATTGCAATAATTCAAATTTGGCTAGGGGGAAAGAATCAACAAATGAAAAAAAAAACACTTCAGAAAATGAAAATCTGGCATATTTTCCAAAATAAGGGTGATACACATTTTGTCTGAAACTGACCCAGTCTGACTTCAATTCGAAATTTTATTTGGGTGGAAGTTATGTACGCAAGACCGGCAAGGCCAGAGAGCGAAAACCAATATCTGCCAACATTCTTTCTCTCCAATTCAACCCCATTGTATTACATTGCATTGGATCTTTCCTTTTGTCCTCTGTAACAATAATTATTAATCCTCAAATTGACAATTAACTGCGATTCATCCCTTGATTCATCGTTATATGGAGGAACGAATTGTTTTTCCAAGGATTTTAACCATAATACCTGCGAGATAATTCATTATATTTGCAGAATAATGGCGTTCGTTGCTCAATAATGTTTGAATCTCCCAATTACATATTCCACAAAAGTTCTACAGATGTTTCATCGTCCTCACAAATCCTCATTCATTACCTCTGAAAATTAAAGAAAAAAATAATAGAAAAATCATTACAGCAAATGGAAAATCGTTTTCATAGTGTCAGGACAAAAGGACCTTCCATACTGTATTTTGTGAATACATGAAAAACGTTACTGTCCCTTATATTTCAGATGATGCTATTTATTTCACAATAGATTATACGTACCACATGATACAAGCTCTTGTAAATCCTTCAAATACTAGCCCACGATTCTAATCTTCCTAGAATATAAACAAAGATATCAAAACAAAGCATGAATTAACGTTCCAAATTGATAACGGGAGATATGTAAAATGTACGTATATATGATGCATGTGTTGCATGTATGCATGAATTGCACGTTCATTGTTGTGTTTATGGCTGAAACTGTACAATCTTCCTACAGAACTCAAATTCATGCGTCATTATTTCATTTCAATGCCTTTTCGGGAAAAACATAGTACATCATATATACAGAATTTCAACTACCTAGTAAACATGATTTTTAAAACTCATCTATAAATCTTGCGTTAAATATTTTCCAACGATTTTTCCAATCTAGGCACTGGCGTACACGTAAACTCACTTCAAAGTCGGACTGTCTTTGACAGATATATCTCAAAAACAATTTCTCTCAGTGATGATAACTTTTCATTTAGAAAACTTTTTTATGCACGCCTTCAAACGGTGGTATCGGCTTTTGCCGTAGGGGAAATCGTGCTTATGAAATACAGTGCTGCTGTAGAGTTTCAAAATTCAAACAAATGCAGAGAGGGATTTACAATTTTAATCCTCAAATTTAAAATAAACAAGCAGTGATGGATAAAACTTTGAATTATATCGATGAAAATCAAACTTCTGAACTATACCATTTTGATTGCAATTTATCAAACAAATGTGATGCTTTTGAATGCATAATGTTATGTTATGTTTGATGCTTTAGATGAAAGTGATTCTGCATTGCAGTCCAAAAATAAGAAACACAACAAAATTCGATTGCATTCTTAGTTCAGCAATCATTTATCTAACAATAAAATTGAAGTCTCTCATTACATAAACTCCATCAAATCCATTGAAAAAAAGAAAACGGAAAAATTGAAAAATTGTTGCTATAAACACTTCAAATACTCATTCTTTTCATATAACAGCATATAATTTCCACATAAACTTAGTTTAGATTTTTCAACATTCAATCTAATGAGATAAAAAACGGTTACTGTAATAGCAATACTTCCGCTTTTCCTATATCGAGACAGTACCAGCTACCATTTATCAACGAATATTTTTGTAGCGTAATGGATCATATAGCTATACGATACAGCAATTCAGTAAACACCCAGGGAACATAAACTTGAATGAATAATTTTCAAATGGATTTCAGCGCTGCCATTGGCTTTACGGTATCATTCACATGACTACACTAATACTACTTGAAAAAGTTTATGGATTCGTTGATCATTTGTGTTGCTCTGTCCATATAAATTGACATCAATGGAGGTACCGTGGGGTGGTACGGTAGCGCTGAAATCCGATGGTGTCTAATCAAAAACCCAAGTGGTTCCGTGCGAGAACTTGGGTCAACTCTCAAATTGAAAATAAATTGTAAAGTTCCTGAAGTGTTTGTGTCGTATGGTGATGTTGCATTTGAATTCAATCGTATAAATAGCGGAATTATCACCACTTTATGAATAGTACATTGGTTTTCTTATATCAATCAAACAACAACCTTCCAACAAGTTTGCATTGAAAAGGAAAATGATGAAAACCCTGTTCAGTTTACAATAATTGAAGTCAGAAATAATAATTGTTAATTCATCATCTCTACTGCATCTCAAGTATATTGTCGTAGCAAATCCGCGATAACAATTCTGAATCTCTCTATGAACGTCATTTTTACGGAGAGAGACAAACTATTTGTGAGTAAATTGTTGTGTATATTGAAAAACATTATATTGCCTAGATGCCAATTGTTCCACCATGATGTTGATTTGGATACTTGAACTGCCACTTTATATTTATATAAACAATAATAATAATGGAAGGACTTCTCAATTTTCCAGTCCTTCTGGATAGAGAGAATTTATTCTTCCAAAAAGTTTACTTCCAAGTGTTGGCACCGGAAATGAATTAATGACAAGATTTTATTTTCCGAATACTCAAAATTCATACACAAACTGTGAAAAAATGAGTGTCAATCTAATTGACGTTTCGATTTTGCCACGCGTCCTTCTTCTTTTCCGTACGATTCCCTCAATGCCATCCTTCAAAGGGATGGTAGTATTTGACTCCTCACTTTGCCAGTTTGTTCCCCGTCACATTCCCATGACTGGGGACCCAGCATGACTAACTCTGCCACTGCGAATCCAGAGGACGTTTTTATTAACTCGTCATCACCTTGCACCTCACTCTTTCTACCTTTTTTTTTCTCAGAAATTGGCAGTTTAGGTTTGTTCAATTTCAGAGATTCCACTCTGCTATCTCAGCAATCATTTCCATCCTCTTTGGCTGATGTTTGGATTCAAATATGAGGACTTTCTTCCCATTAAGTTCGATGAGATGCACTTTTCTGCCGATTGATTTTCCTTTTCTCTCAAGCGCATCTTTTTTGGGATCTTATTAATCTCCTCAAATACCGTCAATTCTTCCTACTTATTTTTCTCCGTACCTTCTTGATCAGCGATTTCGACCCCCCAGTGAAAATTTGGTCCCTTAGCATTTCAAACATTCATTATGTTCTCTGAATGATATCAGGAAGTTCTCTCATGCGTCGATTTCGGAAATCTTTTAGAAGACTTCCTTATGAGGTCCAAAATTGATCAGAATGTGATCCAAGTCAACTTTCTGATAACTTCCAGATCTCATAAGAAAGGTATCTAGAAGATTTCCAAACTTGTTCGATTGTCTGGATTCAACAACGCTACCTTTGACCAAAAGCTGATAATTGATTTCTCCTCTGAAATCTATCCCCTCTAGGTGTAATTAGATGCTTCCAAGGTCTTTTCTGCTAACCTGGATGGTAATCTTTAGATGTTCTCTCAGCACTTCAGGAGTTAATTGAACAGCCAAGTTATCTACTGCGGATTTTGCAATTGATGGTCAGCGCTTTCCCAAGAATGGGAAAGTTCACCGTTCCAGTCCGTTATTAATTTTGGAAGAAATCTGTGCAGTCTAATGCGGATAAAAAGAGTTTGTTTTTGAAAAAACATTTGTAATAACAGTTTCCTTATTCATCAACCTTTTTGCGCTCAAAGTAACATTTTTAATAGCTCCCAAATCTCCTGAAATTGGATTTCAACTTTTTTTCCCCTTTCTATGAAGGAAAAAAGATTTTTTATGTGGAAATTCGTGACCTTGAGTTTTGGAAATCAGCATTCGGTTTCAGAAAATATTGCAGACAGCCCAAAGCTGTGAAAAATAACATATATGTCATCTGTCGGAGCAACTAGCTCTTAAAGATAACATATGTTATCTTTGACCGCTTTGTGCTGTCTGGGACTTCGTTGGAATAGAAATCCCTTCGCAGAAACACGTCTATAGGGCCTGAATGAAGAAATACTTGAAATAATTTCTAGTAGAGTATTTTTCTTTACAAGAGTGTGTCATAGAACTCTGTTGAGAATTCGGTGAAAACCCTGGTGGTAGTTTAAACGTTGAGAAACCAACATCATGCAACAAAACCCCATTATTCCACTACTCTCAACTCAATGTAAGAAAATTGATATACTATTTCGCCAAACTCTTGCACGTATTTGATCTTACTACAGTCCAATTACTCCACAATTTTCTTTTATATTTTAGATGAATCGATATCATGAACGAACTCAACGAATGGAAATAAAATCCTCATACTGCGGCATGTCAAAGAATGATATACTCATTTCTTTTCTCTATTATACATCTTTCATTTCGATATCGTAATTCATGTTTATCGCATTGGAAAATAATCTCACAAGGTGTCAATCAATATCAAACGCTACACGCGATTCAACGGATTTTCTATCGCATTGCATCGCATCTCATTTTATTATTCATTTCCGTTATCAATGCATTTAGGGCAATCAGCAGTTTTATGTTTCAATCGTAATTATTTTTCTCTTTATCGAAAAGCACTTTTTTCGAGGGAGAAGTAGAGAGAGAGAAAAGAACGAAGAATTACAAATCTTCATGAAGAAAAAAGTATGTAATAATGATATTGTAAGTTTTACCTTTAAAACTGCTTCTTCTTACGGTTCGATTGAGTTTTTTCTATTCTTTCTTTTTCTTTCTTTTTTAAAACACAAGCAAAGCTTTTATCGTCAGCAGTTTTAGATGAAATATTATTATTTTTATGGTGACTTGAAAAGCCAAGTTGAAAGGAAAAGATAAAGCAAAAAGCTAAGCGAAAGACAATGATTTGCCTTCATTTCGATTTTGACGTTGGAAAGAATACTGTCGAATCGTTCTTCGTTATTTGAAATTTGTAGCGACAAGTATATTAGATCTTTTAGGATTTGGAATGATGTGTAAAGAATGAATAGTTTTCGATGAATCAGCGTGATTTTATTGAAAATTAGAAGCTGGATTTTGGATATTATACATTATTCGATGCTTCGTCGAGTATTTATTCTTCTCACACGTGATTAAAATGAAATAATCTTACAATCGAATGAATGCAATATCAGCCCAATAGCGATCATCTTTCAAATGCAAAACTTGCATGAAACATCATGTATGAATAACTAAAGAGCTTGAAAGCTGGCAATACTTGCGATGAAGATAGTATTGATAGTATGGAATGAACAAACGTATTCCGTTTTCGAGCGGAACGACATAAACGGACCATTTAATTTTCATCCCCACGCTGAAAGAAAAGCTATCGGAAAGAATACTAAACTTTCAGGTTTCTATCGTATTTCTTGTTGAAAAAATATAAACTTTACATCAATTCAAAAATACTACAAGAAACTTGATGTGGTGTAATTTTTCAAATTCTACCAATCCAATTGCAGCTACTCATTAGTTAGCCATCACAATATCAGCGGATTATTTTTCCTGCTGTGCACAAAAAACAAGGAGCACAGTAGTAACTATGCGAATGGACGATTTGGAACCATCCAATGAAAAGAATTGCTATAGCTATTCGCTGCTTCCCATAGTTATTCTCTTGGATGATAACACAGCCCCGCAGAACCGGAACCATCGTTCGTACGAATCAGATTAGCTAATTTCTACGCATTTTAGGTTGCTGGGTCTGGACTTGTTTCCTTCCTAACTTCAAGAGACATACTTCCTTCTTCCAGAAATTTTTTGGGGCCCTCATAATTCTGATCTAACATTTATATTCAGCAGCTCAAAGAATTCCAATCCTCAATGCAGCTCCCATCCCCCCAAAGTAGATGGCCCAGGACACCAAGTAGTTGATTCTCATGTATTTTGAACCACAAAGTTAGATTCCACAACCCCAATTTCAAAACCATCTCATGTTTCTTTATTTCAGCCGGAAATGCACAAAAGAAGCGGAAATTTTGGGTCGAATATACAAATAAGCGCCAACTTCTGGATTCCGAATTTGGATTCGGAGTCAGCAACCCAGAATCTATAAAATTTGATGATTATGATCCGTTGGAACATCCACCAGGGATCGCTGACCAGGCTGACTGATCAGCAATCGCTGAGGGCTCTGGAAATATATTCCAACTGAGTGCCCCTGAATTCGCCAGCCCATTTCTGAAATTCATTTTTATAGGGCATGGTAATAAGATCCTCCCCTCACAGTGGTTGATTTGGCGAACTCGAATAGCCAGTTTTCACGTAATATGAGCCGCTAAATTCGAATTCACATCCGAAATCTTAAAAGTATGTCATATTGCTTCATTGCTCACAAAAATTTGAAGTTGGAAAGAGAACAGAAGTCCAGAATTCTGACCTTGGATTCAGATTCAACGATCTAAAGTTCGTGGAAATTGAATTGATCTGTTCCGTCGAAGGGAGCACTTTTTTGTGGGGCTGTGTAATTAGTCCTATCAACAACGCGGATAGCAGTAGGATTAAATTCAGTCATCTCACTGGTTGCCGCAATCAATCTTCTCTCCCGCCAACGTCTATCGAATACATTACATAGATGATTTCCGATGGTTTTTTCTTACAGTATTTATTACTTATTCTAGCTGCGCAGAATGAAAAGTATTAAAAAGTAATTCTCAGCTATAGAATGGATTTTTCATTTAATTATAATTTGAAGTACAAGTTTCGTACTCCCCTGTTATCTTCCCTCCTTCACGACTTTTTATGCGTTCTTTTCTCGACCACGACGTTTTAATACTCCGCAAGGTGACCTCCAATTTTGGAAGAAAAAGAGTTCGAGTAATTGCTTGTTGGAAACTTGGATTGACTTTGAATCTTTCAATCAAATTCCGTATCAGGAACGCTTCGGAAAGATTGTTAGTCTACTCAAGTCTACCTTTGAAATTGGTAGTTCTTTTACTATTTTCTTTAGTAAAATTACTACTTTCCGGTATGATATTATTTTCCATAGTAATAGTGCTAAATTTGAGCTTTCGCATTCGCAATATTCATCATTGGAAGAGGGATGTTCAAAAATCACCAGGATTGTTTTACAGGAAAAATATCCAGAATCTATCAACATTTGATGAAATTCGGTGGAAACTACATATTTTCTCTACACTAGGACTCTTTCTCTCCTGAATTGACAGTCAATTTTATGAACATTGATACGGCTGATTTTCCCGTCCATTTTAACCGATGAACAAAGAAGATAACCGAATGAGAAGACAAAGAGTGCCTCTCCAGTTGAAAATTTCCGGATGAGAAGGATAGCTGAATTCTCATGGAGATTCAAATTCCTATCCGGCACCCCTCAAGTTCTCGCCCAAGACCACCCGAGTTCCAGCACTAGGAAAGAATTGGGAGTATTCGCTTTCCACAAATTGACGTGTCTGTTCACCCATTTTAGGTGGACAAACTCCCCAAGATAGGAAAACAGCAGATGAAACAGCTGATCGTCCAAACGCTTGGGGTCACTGTTTTCCTATCTTGGGGAGTCTGCCCACCCGAAGTGAAACAATACACACGCCAATTTGTGGGAGCACTGCACACGACCATCTTGGACAGCTAATCTTTTCAATTTTTTCCAGGCGGGAACCTGAGTTCAGGGTAGTAGGGAGATCTGAATTCGCATACGAATTTCGCCATCCCCAGCAACGTCATCCATGGAACTGTCTAGGGCCTTGCGAGAATCTAGCCAAGGGCTGAAAAGAGTCAAGTGGCTAGCGAGGAACTTGTAAGGGCCTAGCGAGTGCTGATATAACGCTTGCTCGGGATCCTGTCCATCTAGGAATTTTGAACTGGGTTTGAATCAAATCATAAATATTATACATCTGAGGATACCTCATTGTGACAAAATAAATGTCCACAAATTGCATTTCTTTGTGTCCACTGCAGGGGTAGCAATACAAAAAAAATCTGGCCCTTACTTCCAATTATACATTTTTTTCTGTTTATCTTCTCATACGGCTTTCTATAACTTTTCTGATCATCCCCATGAATCTAAGTTTATTTTTTGACTCACGCAAGGTCCCCCTGACAAGGTTTTGATGGTGACTCACATGACAATCCTTGTCAGAACTCAGGCTCAAGACTCCGATTAAATTGACCGGATCAATTTCTAAATTTATTAACAAAGACATTTGAGCCCTTTAAAAATTCTAGATTTATCAATTAGAAAAAAGTCGTGCAAGGAATATAACAGAAAAGATTTCAATTTTTATCTCCTACCGAAATATAATTTTACCTTGAATACGAATACCAGGGTGTTCCACATATCCACTCATTCACTTCATTTTCATTTACTTCGAGCGATACTTTAAAAGCATATTTTCCGAATACATGAGTTATCTTATTAATCTTAGTACGACGATCTTCTTTTTATTTCCTCCGTAACAGCATCTGATTTTACAGATAAATTCACGAGTTTCAAAGAGAAAAATATTTTTTTCTGGTACCGTAAGAATTAATACTTCATTCCAATACATCACGCCTCAATTGTATGAATCGATAACTGCTTTTGTATTGAATTTTCAATGATTACCTCATATCCTACCCCACATTTTTACCTCCTTCGATCTACCCCTCTCATAACGGCCTTCATAATTGAAGCTTGACACGTAGCGTTGAAGAGCTTGATAAACATTTTTATTTCTCTTTCAATTGAAAAACGCCAAAATATTTATCATTTATTATTTTTTATTTCATTTTTCCTCCAAAACGGCAGGAAAATTTGTTTCCGAATAAACAAAGATATCCTCAAACGGAGACGCAAAAATGGAAAAAGAGGATTTGAAATTTTATATAAGAATATTAAACTGAGAAGAAGCAATGAAAATTTATAATTATTTGATCTTTCGTTTTTTATATAACGAAAAGGATGAACATTCTTTATGCTTTGTAGATTTAATTTTGCCATTATCCGAGAGTACATATACAACACCACTCTACGTGTTCGTTACTGGATTATATATTATTTAATATAATTCACATTGGACCTGTTATATGTTGGTTGACATTTTATTTGACATCCTTGAGAAACGGAGAAGTATGCGTTTCAATCGCTGAAAGATCAAGACAATTTTCAATTCCTTTTGTTTACTCAGTAGTCCAATGTGCAACCATTTGAAACGTAGATAGACGTTTATAGGGCATGTATATGATTCATAATAGGTTATATATCACAGCAAAAGCACGAATCTATTACCGATATTCATATTATACATACGAAATGTGTATATATAAGTATATGACGTTAAGCTGGTGATTATTGTAACAAATAAGAGAAGGTTTCACGATTCACTCTTTGACAAAATTTCGTTATTCGATATATACTTGGTGGATCATGATAATCAATGATCCACATCAAAGATTGGTTTGTAATCTTGATCTTCACGTGAAAATATCGTACACTGTTCACATTTTAATTTTGTTTTTTTTCTCAAAGAGTATACCATGAAACTAAATGAACATTGGGTTACATATTTTTCAAACGATTTCATAGTAGGATGAGATGTCAAAAGAATCAGATACTAGAATTATTTTGTCAATAGCAGTACAATTGCCCTTCGCTTCCTGAAAAAATCAGTGGTCGAGGTTCTTTCGAGTTATTAATAATGAAACTCAAGTCAGAATTTGAAAATTGAGAATGGTTGATGTAATGTGACGAGTCAAAATTTAATGAATGCTCCGAATTCTATAAAAAATAATTCTCAAGAATTTTTTGAGCTCACTGATGGTGGAAGTGTAATCAGAATTCCAAATTCAAAGTTTCCAATATGATGGACCACTATTCTACGAATTCTTTGATTTTCGTGAAGAAGGTGTAATAGGTTTCGGAAATGATACAGCATTGGTCTCAAAAATCATAGTTCTTGAGTATTTTAGGTTTCTCTAGGTATATACTTTGAAATTTTCACAGAAGTAGGAATGTTTGTTGAAGGGTAAATAACCGTTCAAATTCATTCAAACTCACCGAAAACCTGTACATTTTTGAACGTTTCTTATCAGGGTATTCGTTAGATAGCGCTAATTAGAATGTGCTCATTATAACCGGCTTAGTCATGATTCTCCTTGGAGTCGATCCTGAAGAATCAAATTTAGAAAATCATAAATTTTCCAGTAATTATTATCAGGACAAATTTTAAATTCCCTCATTTACTCATTCACGACTCGACTACGGGTGAAACAAATTCGAATGATTTTTATATCTCCTCAAGTTGAATACTGTTGAAAAACAACCGAATGAATTTTCATCTGCGGTCGAGTGAAATGAAGTCAACCGGATTTTCAACTTCGCGGAAATGCCACTTTGTCTCCACTTCACTCAACTTTGGATGATCTTTCGTCAATACATTCCCTCAGTGTAGTTGAATTCATTCATCTATCATGGACATGTGGTTTTGAAATATCTACAAAAATCCCTAGGCAGAACAAGAACTGTATCCTGTATCTGTATATTCGTGAAGAACTGTATTCTTTAATATACTGGATTCTCAAAAAATTGTTTTCTTAATGAACTGTATTCTCAGATGATTGTATTCCTAAATATCTGTATTTTCAAAGAACTGTCCCCTCAGAGCACTGTATTTTGAAATATCTGTATTCTCATATAGAACTGTATTTCTCATATCTATATTCGGACGGATGACTATTGAGAAGTTGATCGTGACCATTCAACTATACAATTATTGATGCAATAATGGATTTTTTAATAAATATATATATTTATTTTATCCACACCTCCTCAATAGTCGTTCGTCTGAATATAGGTATTAAGAATACAGTCCTTTCCCTGCTTAAAAAATCTTATTACAAGCGATTTAATCAATTTAATCAGAATGTATCCGGATTTTGCATCGGAAATTGCTTATGAACCCAATTCTTGTTCAACATCACTCGATTTCCTATCCCAGGGGGACTTTTTATTCAGATATTTACATTTCTTCCTATTGATTCTTATTCATCGTGAATAAGAAATTTTGGGCGTCCGATTACTTCTTATTCCTACCGGTTTGTTTATCCGGAACTTGCATCGGAATCAAATCAGCTTATGTAGGTTTTAATCAGATTTTTTAAGCAGGGTTAACAATACAATCCTCCAGGTAGATAGTCCTTGAAGGATACATATATTTAAGGATACAGTCCTTTGGGAAAACAGTTCTTTAAGAATATAGATATTTAGAAATACAGTGCTTTACGTTACAAATACAGGAATGAAGAACACACTTCTTGTTTTTCCAATTTTAAACTTTGAAATCTCAGATTCATTCGTTAACTTGAATAATTCGAAAATACCCTGATCACATTGAAAACATGTTGAGGTTTTTTTAAATTCCTCAATTACCTTATTTCGTATTTGATTCTAAGTGAAGTAGTTTTCGACCGAACTACATTGAATAGGATTCACACTTTGACTCAATCAATGATATTCACCCGCTGAGATTCGTCGGAAGAATTTGAATGAAATCCATGTTTTGCGTTATCTGTATTTCCAATGTATTTATTTCAAACGTAATAATAACTGCACTGAGGTTGAACAGATGCAGTGCAGGCAAAAATTTTATCACCTTGAAGCGTTCACTGAGAAAAAAATTATGGTAGATTTACCGAAGTAATTAACTCGATCGCAGTGGATGAAAATTCCGAAATGTTTTGTAAATTCATCGCGTTTTTCGGAGGATTACCGGAAAATCGGTATATTCGCCATATTTTTGGGCATGACTACCAAACTATCGGTAATATTCCCGAGTTTTTCTTCGGGTTAATTGTTGTTAATATCTGGCTAAATTTACGGATCTTTTTTACAGTGTTCATGTAAGATACCTTAGATATTTAGCGTACTTAACTCCATTGAAGAAATTTCAAATAATTAATAAACTCTTATGAATTTGATGTTCATCAAATAAAATTCCATTCCATCAAATCCAAAAAAGAAATCATACGGTAGATCGAAGTACGATTAAAGTTAGAAATTCTTGATCATATTTTGAAATCAGGTCTATCTTCGAATGTCACAACACAAAAAACTGAGAATAATGATTTTAACGATTGTTTCAGTATACTAACAAAAGACTTGTCGGATGAATTGTTTCTTCTTAGTGAATTAGAAAGTAAATTAATATGCCATGTTTATAATCAAACTTTGTCACAATGACGAACACTTTACAACTATGTGGATTATCACTGCCTTAAGTGCGGTTTGGCTTTGCCTCTTACTGCTTTTTTTCTGTTTTTTTTCTGATATAACGCTTATTATACACAATCATAGCTACTTTTCTTGCGATCATTACAATCCAATTCAGATGTTGTATTTATACACGACCACCGAAATCAAATTGAAGTAAATCATTGATATGAGAAACACTTGTTCGAATCAGTGTGGTAAATATGACACTGGAAAAACTGTCATTGATCTACAAATACTCGCTTCTAATTATATCCTTGCTGTGAAAGTTTCGTAATAATAAAATACGATAATAAATTAGTCTTCCTCAATTTCTGTTTGAATAAGTAATGGATCGGATGATGAAATTTTCCATGCATTTTATTGAATTTTTTTCCATGCTCATTCAATAAAATGGGAATCAATTAGCTATCTCATTTTGCGATATTTCCTCTGTTGTTTTTCAATCTCTTGTGGATTTTCTATCCAATTTTTTTCTCCACCTCCCAACCAGGTTTTGATTCGGTCCGACATTTATTGAGAATTTTAGAGGTTTTTGTTATTGAAAAATCCTGAAAACTAAAAAATTCTAGCATTGTGATATTCTGCAGTTTGGAGAAATCACTCCGGATTGAAAGAGAAAAACTGTCAAACTATGTTGTAGAAATTTGAATCGTTTATATCAACAAAACGAAAATTTGAACTCACAAAATCTAATAATTCATCGTTATTTATCTCATCGAATCAACTCCTTGGAACTAGAACCATCGTTTCAAGAATCTACTAAAAGATTTGGAGTCTTTAACAGTTACGTATTGCGTTATTCGATGACTATTTAGTTTCAATAAACGATCCAAACTCCAGCAACATGTCAAACCGATATCATTATGAGAATTGGAACAAAGAAGAAACCTTATCTATCCATATAAGTATCTACAATGCAACCACACTTTAACTGTCAAATAAAGAAATTCAGTTTTTCTAACTCAAACACCTCAGATGGATTTATTGAGCAGAATTGATTAGTCTAGTGTTAATGATAACTTCTAATTAGATATGCAGAATTTCAATTGAAACCGATTAATATCCATTTTTAGGATTTAGGATTTTTCAACCAGGATAGGCTGATTGTTTTTATTCTGAGTGTGTTTTGGAAATACTACTTTTCCTTTAGCAAATGAAAATCAAATCAGACTATTTTCATCAGAGTTGATCCATTACCTTCAACGGAATAAAGTCACATCGATGAGAATTTCACCATGGAATAAATTAGAAATGGCTAGTCGTAGAGGAAAGATAATTAACTCTTATCGAATGTCGAATACAATGTAACCCTTTTAAAAGTAACATCAGCGAGATTTGGAGAAATACATTGTTCCCTTTCTGATTTTTCTCGCACTACGTGAAAACCTTTCGAAAGTAAAATTTCACTCAAAGTATTGAGAAAGCTTTCATAGAATGCAAATCGAACGCACTTATTAGAGTAGGAGAAATATACGCTTCTAAAGATTTACTTTTATAGGGGTTTTGATGGAAAAAATATTGATCAATGATTCACTTCAATCTGAAAAATATTCGGGCTCTCTCATATCTCAATTATTGAATACAAAACATGGAAACCCGCGCTCGTAGTTCTTGCTTGATGGCATTTGGAAAGCAAAAAAACCATAAAACCTGCTATTAAAAAGGCAAAGAAAAAACCAAAGAGTGAATCGTTGCCTGAGAAAAAAGAACATATATAGTGCAAGTGTTTATACATAATAAAAAAATATAAGACATCTTCATGAGATGTTGAAAAATTCAATCACTCTGTGAATACGATCAAAAGAGAAAAATATATATATATATAGACACGGGTGCACTGTATATACCTTTTCGTGAGAATATAAGTTTCTTCCACGAAGACCCTGTCGCAGGGTAAAAAGAAGAGAGAGGGTGGAGGAGCCGCTGGTACTACCGGACCAAATGAAATCGTAACCTGCACCAACTGTGGTCCAAATCCTTGCACGCACACGGCCACCAATGGGTGCACAGCTGAGGTATGTCTCAAGAATCAATCTCATCGAATTTTCTACGGATATCGTATTGGATAGCATTAAAACGGTGTTTTCTTTTCACAGCACGTTTGTGACGACGATCCAACGATGACTCTCAGCAGCGCAGCTGCTTTCGTTCAGTTACGCAAGAAGGAACCACCTCATCCTATAAGAGTAGCGAAAACTATTGACGTTATAGCAAGGATCACTTTTCCTGTCGCTTATTTCATGTTTCTCACTTTCTTCTTCATTCACTACAAAGGCAGCTCGTAAAATAAAAAACTAAGGTCTCCCCGTGATGGACGAAACATCGTTAGAGGAAGTATGTCGCTTTGGAAATAGTCGGAGGTATGTATAATAATTAATTTTATTATTTACGAGCGTACGTTGTTTATATCCTTCCTTGAACAATCATTGCACAATAATGGACTATTTAAAATCAATCATTTCGGCTTACATTTCACGTCGAAGAATAAAGGTGTGCACATAAAAATACTATCAGATGAAAAAGTCGAGTATATAAATAAAGCAATAGTGAAAATAATATAATATCATATGATAAAAGTATGATAATCATGAAAATTCCTGATCAAACAAATCCATAAAATTTGATTAAATCAAATCGAATGAAGTTTTGTCAGATTCAAACAGTCTATTGAAACAGAAGCGCAACAACTTAACGCTACGAATGATTGTCCCAGAAGATCTAACTATTGGTGATTGAAAAAAAATGAACTCGAAGGCATTTGGCTGCTATAGTTCAGCTTGTTTGGATATTTTTCCTGGTTTGTGGCAAAATTTTCCAACTTATATATAATTTATTTATTGGACTCCCCATTGTTGCACCTCTGTTGGCGAACAATGAAACAGGAATCGACCAAATCTTATTTCAATTCCAATAAAATCCCACCAGATTTGATCAATTCATTCAACTAAAATCCGCATGTTCCTCTTTCAAAAAAATCAAATTGTATATCCTATTCTGGAGAATTTCATATGTGTTTTGAACTGGTAAGATTCTTATTTGTAGAAAGATTATTAGGGTTCCACAAAAAAAAACACTCAAACCTCTCATGCACCTACGTCAATTGAAACCCCAATTGGAAGAACCAATCGATAATATTCATGTTTCCAGAATAAGTATCTGAATTGACGTATCCACGAACCGAACCTTTGTTAACGAACCACAATTCTAACAACTTGGCCAAATACTCAACACTCGACACTTCGTCAATCTCGATGAATCCTTCCTTCATCGAAGATCGAAAGGCATTCGAATAATCGTTTTCCACGATGGCGATAATGCTCCTGGGAGACCCCAACACTGTGATGAAAATAAAAAGAAAAGAAACACATAAACAGCAACAAACATTTTTTAAGATTCTTCTCTCACATGTGATAGTCTTTGAACAGCACTCTATATTTTCCCTTCAAGAGAGTCAATCCCCCGTTGCTGCTGCTCGACGACGAACAGCCTTTATTCTTTTCTTCCTATCCTCGAATTGGAGAAATATTATTATCAATAAAAATAATATTAAGAATATTAATATTAACAATAGAGATTTATATAAATATGTATCGCGTATCGATGACCTGCATACAGAAGTGACGGAAAATTGATTAACAAAATTGTCTTGGTTTCAATGAGATTTCGAGGATATTTCATTTTTCACCATGGAACTGATGAAAACAACTCATTTAACGTTACTCAAAGTTCTTCTAAAACCTCGTCGAGATTTTTAATTAAAGCAGAAGAAGAAGAAGGAGAAGAAGAATTTCCGACCACGTGCATACAATTATTCGTGTACTTCGAATACGCTAGGGAGAATTTTCATCAAAAATTTATCTCCGCTCTGATCAAATTTTTCTACATTCTCTACGTACGTGTGATTCTTGTCAACAGAATGATCATGATAATACTCAAGTTACGCGGAAAGAGAATTACAACGAATCGGAAATTTGAATGATTTCATTTGGATTTTTTAATTTTGTTCTTTTTTTTAGATTCTGTGTAAAAGGAGAAAAATAAGAAGAATGATAGACCAAGGATATTTGAAAGATATCCATATCGAATACGATAATGCAAAATAATCCGTCGAAGTTAGAGTTTAACTATGATCATTATTTTTTCCCATGTATCCGATAGATTTATTATAAATCGTTTCAAATATCCTTGGTTCCTTGATATCGAGGGCTTCTTACGTTTTTTTTGTCGTTCTCTTATATGATACAGTGAATTATATGTCTCTCTTGTGAATTTCATGTGGAAAATTATGTTTAAAATTAATTGCAGGGTATTTTGTTTGAGAATAAATTTGTGTGTATGGTGGCACGGTACTTCAAGCTTCATAATCCTAATTTGTATCCAACTGTTATTTTATCTAACTCCGAATCGTTGAAATTCAATCCATAATATTCATCATACCATGATTCTTCGGCATCTCTGTTGTATAGCTGCAGCTAATTGGTGTTGTTTCCGTGTCATCCACTCTCTAAAATTCTTAGAGTGGTATTTCACTCTTTAGCCAGCCAAAAGTGAGCTTGTCGAAATTTCGAGTCAAATTTCCACTCTTTCAGAGTGATAATTTAAGGTTTGAGGTTATAAACTCACAGCCACCCTATTTATACACGGAAAAAAAGATGATGTTGGATTTACAATGTTTCGTTCGATCACCATAGAAACATTAGGGGTTTCTATGGTGATCGAACGAAATGTTGTAAATCCAACATCATCTTTTTTTCCGTGTAGAGTGAATTTTTCAGTCCACAAGAATGGGAGTCCACTCGAAGCGGACTGACTCACTTCTGAGACTTAATGGAGTGAAACGAGTGATTTTTCACTCTTCCAGATTTAGAGAGCAGCCAGGTTTCACGGGAGTTTCCATGCCACCCTGATGGGTCATATATAGTCGAGTTTTCCTAGCATCCGGGCAACAGATAGTTAGGTTCTTATAACATTCGTTTCCATCATCAATCTGTTCACCGATCAGGTCTCCCCCGAGTTTCCATATAAGTTGTTCAGATTCCACTTGAGGTGCTATGCCAATCGGCTAAGTTCTTCCTAGATCTTCATGCTGAACGCTCACATTTCACCTGTGTTCCATTTCAAGCAAATATACCAAAGAGAGATGAAAATAATTACCTTCCACTCGAGACAAGACGAAAGAAAGCTTATTCTCGTCTCGCGGTATCGCTAGGACCAAAGCAGGATCTAAATTCACCTGACCAGATCTGAAAGAAAACTTCTACACAGGAAAATTCGACAATTTTTTTCTAGGAAGGTGAAAACAAAAACCCTACCAGCATTACAATCAGTCTAGAACCGGAAGATCATGAGTCGCTTACTCTTCTCGCTTACCCTCAAGCGTATTCCTCGTTCATCTTGGTTAACCTTATTTTCACAATTCCTGTGCCATCATACTCGGAAATTTCTTCCCCTCTGATGCAAATTACAATTTTTCCCAAACACATAAATTTCCACGTCCCTCACATCAAAGAATACAGTATTCAAATGTAATGATTGTTTTGGTAACAACGTGCCATTTTCAATGTCCATTTTCCTCAACCGTCTCATGCCAGTGTAGATAAAAATATGATAATAGTCATGCAACGCAAAGACTATGCCGCGAAAAGAATCTTATGTGCTTGTTATAGCTTTAATTAACGAAATTGAATATAAAATTTTATATAAAAACATCGGGGGAAATTTTTTCTCTGTAATTTATATTTTATACCATTTCGCTTTCATTTCCGAGCAGATACTACTCTGCAGTGTGATTTTTACGATAAAAACATACAAATCATATGAAATTCAATTTATTTCACAAAAATTCTTGTTGCCTCAAGAGAATACAAAGCTGCGATGAACGACTATCGTGATTTATATTGTTTCATTATTACTCCTGAAGGTTTGCGTGTGTGTTTTGAGAGATGAGGATTCATGAGCTACTCTTTCAATCAATTCAGTATGATTTATCGAGGAGTGATTTTATTTATTATATTCGAATATTCGCAAATGTATCGAATCCCATGTGAAGATTGGAATTCAACCTCGCCCTGGCGCTGTAATGTTACTGGCAGATTCGAATGATCATCGCGGAGTCAGTTGATTCGATAGCTCAGACCTGAAATCGGGATGATCAACAACATTTTATATGAAACTGAGTAAGCCCTATTGGGAGAGTCTATCGCTACAACTATAGCGCAGTCATTCTGATGAGACGAATGATGGTGTTTGGGAGGGAAGTTTGCACTGCGTACAAATGAAATTTCTGAACGTTCTGAAAACGTCCGAAAGTGATCATCAATACGTATCTAGTGATTCTCAAAACTCAGCACTGTTAGAAAAATCTGCCTGAAACTTCATAAGAATATTATGAAGGTTCTTACATAAAGAGTTTAATAAATTTCATAATGAAACATTGAATTCCATAATATAATTCTTAATATGAAGAACTTTTTTTCCTAATGTTGAAAACTTACATTTCAAAAAGAAATTTTTGAAGTTCATCATTAATACTGAATTTGAGAACTATTATTAAATTCAAAATTCAAAGAATTTCGTATTAAATTTAAGGATTTTTCTAACAGTGAGTATTATGTGATGTCTGTCAAACACATGGCAACAATTTAAAAAATGGTAATGATGCAGCAACGGTCCAGTTGTAGATGACAAAACCTGATACATCAAATGCCGAATAACTCATCCCTCATTGGGTTGTTTATCCCCAACAATTTTCACATTGGATAGAGTTTGTTTCAAAGTTTGCAAGATTTTATGTAACTCAAATCCAATACACATGACAAAACATAATAATTTTGGAATCCAATGTAAGCTCGCATATCTCTTGCAAACTTTTCTCTCGAATGATTCAGTTACTCAGCTGAAAATTCCCAAATTCGGATACAGATTTAAAAATTCTTGCCTACACGAAAGAAATTTTTAGCTATATCAGCTGAATGTTAGCTATTATAGCCAAATATTTTAGCACTCACAGGACAGATAATTTCTTAGTAAAATTTAGTTATGGGAACTGAGGAAAATGGTTCATCTCGCAGCTAATTCTAGGAATCCCATAAGTCTGAGTGGAAATCTGGGTTCGTAGACGAGTATTGGAATTCCATCCGCTGGAATCAATTCATTGACTGTATAAGCCAAATCATTTGTTAACTCCACCAGCAGAAGTTTAGCCGAGGTTGCTATGAAATTGGCTGCCCTGCAGGGGCTAAAATATTGATTTTTAAATAATGGCTAAAATTTAATTCAGAGCTATTTTCAGAATTCTTCTATTTTTTCAGCTTGGCAAGGGCAACAATATTTCAAGATTCCCCAGCCTAGCAAAAACCCTCATTGATTACTTCACAGCAAAAGCGTTAAAAAGCACTGAGCGACCGTTATAATCATTTTTGCCAGGTTGAATGCAATCAACACACTTGAGTAGAAAACCCCAATTATTTCGATAATGTATATTATCTAATCATTTCACTAGACCGAGTTCATTTTCAATCAGCACCGTATAATCGCTGACTCGCAATTTCCATCTTTCCATACGATTACTTAGTGAAAGAACAAAAACAAACAACATATCTCTCGATTGAAAATAATTCTCATCTAACAATCTAGTTCACTTATCTCTAATTTCAAAACATATTCTTCTATATTGCGATCTCCGGTAAATTACATGAGATGTAATGAAAAATTACAAAGAACAAATTTCCTACGATTAATATATAAATTAGGATAAAGTAATTTTAAGTGTTACATTTGCCTCGAAGGAACGTAAAAGTTGTCTGAATGAGCAAAGAAAATAATATAAGAAAAGGAAAGCATGGGGATCGAAAAGACATTGGAGAAACATTATTGACATTTGAAAGTATATAAACATTGGGGCAATCGCGTGGTGCGCTTTTTGAATAAAAAAAAAAAAAATATATATATATAAATACTGAAATTAAATTAAAATTAATATCGCAAATATGTATATTCAATGATAATGTATAACAATGAAAATTCTCCAAGTTAAATCACGGGTCAAAACAAAAATCATGGATAAGGTAACTTTGAAAAATGTTACACATGATCATGTTTAAGATATTAGCTACGTATCATTTCTATCAGTCTTTGTCACAAGATCTCCTCGATAACCACTGGATATTTTTGTAACATAGATGTTGTGTATGTTACAAATCTACCTCCATCCACCTCAAGACTGTTCTTTTTTCTAATTATCTCGCATTATTCGAAATATTCTTCACATTCATATGCAAAATCCGTAGAATATTCACCAATTTTTCTGTATTTCCTCGCGTACTCTCATCCGCATATATATTATACACACATATTATCGTTGATATGTTTTCTCCTCATTGAACAACTTCGGATATTTGAAATAAAAAGTTTTTGAGTGTGAGTAAATCGATATCATAGAGTTCCATATTTTCTGAAAGAAAATACCATTACATTATTATGTACAGTGATAAATCTCGTTATATAACAAAAAAGGGTTTTCAGAAGTATCATACTGTTTGTTATTCGACAATAGAACTCTATTACACGATAATAAATAGTATGGGAAGGTGGGGAGGAAAGGGACGTTTTTTATAAAACTTATCAACCCAGAGAATACTATTTAACCAATAAAATAAAACATCATTCTACATATTATTCTCATAAATTTCGATTCGTGAATTCTGCTAATCTTGAACCAAGGAGTCAAACAATTCGCGTGAAAATCTCACCTGGATGTAAGAAAATAGATACATGCAGCATTATTTTCTTGACCTAAAACTGCAGTTAGATATATGTTAGAGTATAGAAGTACAAAGCAAACATTGACAAAGTTTCTTCAACTTTTAGCTATTTCAAAACACTACCTTCTGCAACAAAACAAGTAGGAGAGTCACGGTAATTGACTCTAATGGTCGTTGTATCGTCTCTTTATTCTTATATCTTTATCTATCGTGCAGTTCTTTGATTCGCCATCACAAAGCATTCTTTTATTTCTGATACGATTAGAATCCAAAGAATCTTGCCGATGTTTGAACTCATTCCAATGTTTGCGTACTCTCAAAATAAAATCTCAACGATTCTTTTCTCTAAACTACTATCGGACTTCTAAGAGAAAGGAAAAAGGAAAGAATATAGCAGATCAATTTACTCTGTACGTACATATAGCGTGAGTTAATAAAGTCTCGAAGCTGATTATCATGCGGCAAAAATTTGACTTTCAAAATTGCTTCAAAAGGTCGGTATGAAGAAGACAATCGGAGAATATTTGTTCTGATTCTTTTGAAACATTGAATTGGGACTGGTTTCCTCGTTACGAACATTTTTTGAATACATACAATTATTCTATCTAATTTATCAAATCATTTTCAAACTTTCTTGACTCGCTATATGCGTACATACTGTATATAACGAACGATAACTCTAGCATAGATTCGAATCATCCCCAGGAGGTGTGAATTCCAAGACAAACGAAGAATCTCAAATGAATCTAAAATTGCGAATAAATTTATGCTTCTGATTGAGCGATACTTGTGAAGAAAACAACAAAATTGGATTTTGCTGTAACGAAATAAGTTTCGGTATCAATTGGATTAGGAAAAAGAAGAACTGTGATTAATATTACGTATTCAATCCAGAAGAAATATATATATATTTACCCTCACCTTATAATATTCTATTGCGCTTTTGATCTTATGTGATATTAGTTCATATTAGAAATCAAATTGTTTCGATTATCCCTCATGGAGATAACGATAATCGCATGGGAAAACTTGAATATCTACTATTCAAATTCGATTCCATATGAATTCATTACCGCGATTCGCTATCGCAAGTAGTTCTTGCCTCGTGAGGGATGATGATTCATCATCCAAACCCTATGAATCCTGAAATATATTGCAATGAATGTTTCATTTCGTCGTAAAAACAAGTAAAAAGAAACTATTAATTCTGACTGAGTGTTATTTGTAAATGGATCAATGGGACTGAATTTGAACATTGTGCAAAATAACGGAAAATAATACTTGAACATCCCCGCCCTGCTGGAAACTACTGTTAGAAACAGTCAACAAAATTTTTCTAACTGTTTCCTTATGAGCGAAGGTGGTAAAAAAAAGCTAAACTTTTGAGTGTAAATCTGAAAGGACTGCGATCGATTCGACTGTGCTTATTCACATTGATTGATTCGTTGAAATGCTCATTGAAACTAATTCTATGCAATTGGAATTACGATTGTAGAATGTTCCGAATCGATCTTATTCAACCATCTTCATCAACACTTCGCCTCAATAGGAGTTTTATTCCGTTCACGTTCCTCGATTCGGCATTTTCCATATAAATTTTAAATCCCAAATATCCCCATTCTTCTGTATACAATCAGCCAGATGACTATTGAATCCACTGCACTGGCGTGCATCAGATTACATTCCTCGTTCAATGCTATTCATAAAAGCTCACCCATTAATCCCTCTTCAAATTGATCAATTCCGATTGAAGTTCAATCGTCAAGTATCGATGCTTCAAAGTACTCATCATCCATTCAATGAGATTTGGTCAGAACTAATTGTTTCTTCCAACCATAATTCCAAGCATGATTGATTTTATGTAAATGGTTCATGTTAATTGAAAGATAAATTTACATATATCGCATAGTGTATAATTCTGTTTGTTGTTATTTCAATAATGAATACATATTAGATACATAACATATATTTAAATATAATACGCAAAATTTATCTTTTGCTACATTCATGAAGTACACGCATATGAAAAAAAAAAGAAATGTTAAATTTCCCGAAAATGAAAAGTGTTATATATATATATATATATTATATACGAGAAAAATTCTTAGTCGCAAAGCCTGTAAAAGAGTAAAATTGAGAGGAATTCATTTTCAATCGAACAATCCAATCTTTTTGACATATTCCTTTATTGTATTCATTGTACTTATAATGCATGTATTTCTAATACAATGTATGGAATCTTTGTATTTTTACATAACAGTATAGATGGAATGTTTCATCTTGCATTTACGTTCATATTTAATCTGAATCTGCAAATATACAGTCATGGATTTGATCTTTCAGGGTTCAAGTTTAGGTATTAATTTAGGGCATTCAATTCCCGATGAATACTGATTCTTTTCAAGTGGAAAATATTTTCATATAATGAAAATATCATACCATACATTTTTTCAAATCAATGGAAAATTCTCACCTTGGGGGGGAATTTGTGGAGTTTTCTTTAGCAGTTCTGGGCTGAGATTGAGAACTTGGTGGTACTTGGTATGGGAATCAATTCCAGGCAGTTTACGTGGATATAAATGAATTTCATTTTACTTTGAACGACAGAAATTATAGGAGAAATCAAAAACCTGCAATTTTCCATATTCAGATGATGAATCGATTTATAATATATTTAGAACTTATTTTGGACAACTTTTATTGAATTTTGTGAAAATGAAAACCCATTTCTTTATTCTTTCAGTCCTTTACTCGTTCCACAGAGCAGATCGAAGGAGTCCAAACAACGAGGAATTTGCAGGAAATTCTGAATTTTAGTCAATGAAATTTGTGAGAACTGTTTCGTGCCCTAGGAATTCCGATACATCTGAATTGAGTGAAGGGTATGGAGAAGATGTGAAATGCAAAATATCCCACACAGAATACGTACGTCGCCTCTTAGTGCTATTAAGGGGATACCAGTGATTCCCGCTGATGCAACCCGCCATACAAGCATACCGATTCAGTAAACATCTTCTCGGCGAGAATACTTCGAACTGAATTCATGAAGAAGTATGAAATTTCCTGGAATCAATCGTCAATCCTTTATCTATCGCGGTAATTTTGAATTTTGGAGACAAATTTGGTTCTCAGTCGGTCACACAAATTTTTTCTTGATTGAAAGAATTGAAGATTGATTCCTGGAAATTTCATACTTCTTCATGAATTCAGTTCAAAGTATTCTCGCCGAGAACTGCGGGGATCGCTGGTATCCCCTTAACGGCATTCACTACCTTCCCAAAAAGTTACTAGATTCCAAAATCGCCCCCCCCCCCCCAGTTTTCTCAGCAACGAACAAATAAAATGAAAAATAAAGAGTAGCTGCACTTTCTTTGATATGCTAAGAAGATGCACCTGCTCATCAAAATCGATTATATTCATTAATCGTTGAGAAAACTGGGGGGAGAGATCTAGTAACTTTGCCTCTGATGAATGCCCTTAAGGGGATTCATTACTCCCTGCAAAAGTTACTGGATTCCAAATTTCTCCCCCCAGTTTTCTCAGAAACGAACACATAAAATGAAGAATAATGAGTAACTGCATTTTTTCAATAGCCTAAGAAGATGCATTTGCTCATTAAAATTGATTCTATTCATTGATTACTGAGAAAACTGGGGGGAGAGATCTAGTAACTTGGCTTGTGGTGAATCGCCTTAAGGAAGAAGGGAAGGATCAGTGGATACAGCGTGCTACGACGGAGGAGCAGCGTAAAGGCGACGGAGCAATGTCCGCATAAAAAACTGGCCTGGACATTTCTCTGTTACCTCTACGCTGTTCCTCCGTTGTCCACGTTGTATCCACCGCTCCCTTTCTTCCCCAACTTCCCGAAGAAGTCATGTGATTTCATCGGCGACTATCTTGTTTGAATTCAAACAGATCAAAAAAACAATAATGCAAATTTTTCAGCACGGAAAATCGCTTCTGCACGGACAAAATTAGTGATCCAAATTCTCGTTGACTAGTGTGTCACTCTGGGACGGAGTATAAATTCCAGAAGAATTCGTACACTGGATTTTAATAATTCGTTGACTCTTTCCATTATTTCGACCATCAAAATGAAAAGTGAATTCCATCGGTGAAATCATGGACAAAGTCAACGAATTATTAAAATCCAGTGTATGAATTTTTCTCGAATTTGTGCCTCGTCCAAAAGTGACATACTAGTCAACGAAAATTTGGATCACCAATTTTTTTCGTGTGAGGTAGAGAATTTAAGTTTTTAAATACCGAATTACAAAATATATTATTCAAAACAATATAAATCTTCAAAATAAGAACTTTGAAAGATCAAATTCTCTACAAAATACGCATAAATAAATACGAATTGTTGAAATCCATTTTAATATAATCACATCAACTGAAAAAAATCCTTTTAGATTTTGCCTGACAACTGACTGCCAAAATATTCCTATAGATAGCCGCGCACGTATTTATCATGAATTTTTACACCTCATTGTACATAAAAGAGTAAAGCCCAAAGAAATGAATGAACTTAACCAACTATTACGCTATAACTCATGACATTCTCTGAATCCAAGAGGAAAGCAACAAAAGGTATAAATCGTATTAAGAATCAACTAAATTCATGTACTTTCTAAGATCGATGTTTCCTTTATGATTCCAATGTTTTCATACGAAGTTCATACACTGTAAAACCAAGAAGATTTGATGCAGAATTTCGAGAACGAAGGAACTTGGTACGTGGTTTAATATAAAGAGTATGTGTAAACTAACTGAACTACGTAAGGAAGTTCCTCGCAATCAAAACTCATCCCTGATAGCGCAACTCGTGACTCTGGAAAATTTTTCAAACATTCAAAAAACCTCCGAAATGTTTTTTAAATGTTTTGAAAAAGTGTTAGAGTGATCACGGATAAAAGAAATCACGGTGACAGCAATCTTGTTAGCTGTACCAGCAAAAAATATCAAGTCCCCAGCTAAATTTGTTTGTTATTCTATATAAAATACAGAAAATCTTGCTGTCTCAGCAAATAATTCGCTGGTACATCTGGATAATTACCTGACGTAGCCGTTCCAATAAAAAGTGAGACAGCCGAATGAAATTTTGCTGTCCCAGGAAATATTTTCCCCGTGCATGTTGTGCCGAATGGAATCGAATCCGTTTGACAGTGTATTCCATATTCTCGATACAGAGCATGACACGCATCGATAACATTCAATTTTCATAATATTACAAAAATTTACAGTTATTAAATACGCAGGCATCGTTCTGTTTTCTCTTCTCTGTAAGCACCACAACAACGTTTAGTAATGTGTACACTATTCGTTATCGGATAAGAAAGACATGAAATAAATTTTCTAAGGATGAGTGAGGATGTGTAAAAATAATAGTAAATAAAATCATTAAGATTACAAATAATAACGATAATAGAATAAATAATACACCATATAAATTGCCAGATTGCTGCAATCGACACAACGAATATCGCGTTAAAAAAGGGGAAAAAAAAAAGATAATGGCGAGTGATATTAAGCCATTTATAATTAATTCAACACAAGAATAATGTCGCGTTATATCATTCTTATAAGATGAAAAAAGAAATTGGACGGAAAATTATATATTCTTCAGCAGGATAGGGTGATCCAAAACAAGTGTTTCGTTTGAAGCAAATTTTTCGTTCAAAGATAAAGTTGGAAAATCTGATGAAAGATGAATGTAAACTCGTGTAATGCGGTTTAGGAATCCAGTTGATGCTGGAAAAAACAAAGAAATGGCGATTCAATGAGGATTTATGGAAATCGTTTCCAAAACATTGTACTTTGAAATATGAACAGCGAAATTGAATGGAAAAGTGCAAAAAAGTGGTGTAGTACACGATTGTTATGGATTACCTTGTACGTATACATATATGTTATTGAAAATGAGAATACTTTTCTTTTCGTGAAAATCCGTTAAAGGAATGAATATTCAAAAATAAATGATAAGATTTAGAATACGAACTTGCTGTGTAGAAAATTTGTTTACGATGGCTTTGCAAATGAATTTTCAATGATTTGTAAATAAATTTACTTCGATTACAAGAATAACATGCGTTTTTATCATTTTTCTATCTACATTACACAAAATCGATGCTCGAAATCATCTTTGCTTATCATTTTTTCCATAAGTTCGTATTCAAGGGAAATTCCTATATGCTTGTGAAATCATGAAAACGATATGCCATTGGAATAAAGATGCGAGTTGCTGGGAAAAAATAGTATCTCATCGACTAGAGTTTTGCCCAGATTTGGAAAGTATTTCTGAATATTTTCCAAAATGACTATCAAAAGAGCTTGAAAAAAGGAACATGTAACTCGTGAGGATCGAATTCAGAATTTATAAAATACAAATCAGTGTACTCCTTGATAACACTTGGAAAATGAAGTCTGAAGATTTAATCGATTTAGATGAGCTTAGGATTGATTATGGAATTACACATCGAAGGATCTCCCTTTTCCATAGCACAATGTGCATCTACTTTAATAAAAATTCATCTCGTTTCACTAGATTTGGCTAGAATTTGAGAATCCCATCCATCTAAGAATTTCCAGCTGGTTATAGTCCCTAGCTAGAAATAGCAACCGAATAGTCCACTCCTATGCGGGTGTAAGGATTTTTTCAAAGGGGAGAAAAACTTGAATTTTAATCATGACATCATAATATATCCATCTTAGTAAAAATTTCAATACAATCCTGGCATGCTAACCACAGCTCATAGTGGCTCTGTAAGAAATGTAACGTAACAGTATGGATCAGCCTGGAACAAGAAAATTAAATCATGATATTCTGATGACCTTTAATTATGAATATAATAACTTTGAATCCTTAAATGTCCTGATTATGATTCATACGCAATCAACATATGAAACTATTCTATCCTCGATTTCTCACCTACATTCAACTATTCCGTCAAGAAAATAAAGTGTCTGAGATGTCAACTTAATTCAAAATCAATATGCTGCACGAATCATATCAAGCCTGGTAAAAAACCCGTCGTATAAAAACCAAGCTGAAACGAAAGAACAAATGGAATCCGACTTTATGTGGGATTTATGCTGGGAACCCGTACAGGACAGTTGTCGATGAAGTCACCTCGTGCTCCCGTAGAATTGAGGAGGAAGAAAGGGGTCGCCTCTACGCTGCTTCTCCATCGTACCACGCTGTATCCACCGATCCCTTTTTTCCCCTGAATTTAACGGAGAGACAACGTAGGTGTCTTGTGTGGGAAGGTACGTCATTTTTGGTCTATTTGGATGCCTTTTAAAGAGAGTTCTAACTGGGAGAATTTATGGGAACCAACACAGTACAAATGTCTTCAGAATGTTTCAAAATATTGCTACAACATCACTGAGACATGACTGACACTTTCTGTGTTGTATAGGAATAGTTTTGGTATAAGAATTCATCTGGGTGTCGTCCAGGTTCATCTGCCAGTATTACAGAATCAGTCACCGGAATTACTTTATGACTGATAATAGATATTTAATCTGGAATTATTTGGGCGGTGTCCGGAAAAATTTTCCAGAATCCCTACTCAAAAACTGCAAAGCTTACTCTGGATATTTCGTAATACAACATGCTAACCTGCTAAAAGTTCCCAATAAAAAACGATTCAAAACGATAAGATTTCTCTATAGTTTCGAATGAGGTTTTTGAATACGGAATTCACAATGTTATATCGTTCTTAAATCATAGAACTCTATCGTTCCTTATAGTAATCTATAGAATTTGACGTAAAACGTATATGACTCTATCGTGAAATTCTTATAGAAAAAGGACCACTTATTTTGGATCACATGACTATTTTTTTTCGAATAAGTGGTACTTTTTCTATACGAATTCCACTATAAAACCACATACATCCTGTTAAATTTCATACAATACGATAAGGAACGATAGAGTTCTATCATTTAAGAACGATATAACATTGCAAATTCCGTATTCAAAAACCACATTCAAAAGTATAGAGAAATCTTTACCTGCGTTTCCAGCTAGGATTCCTGATTTCCAGGTGGAATCCCAGCTAGAATTTCAACTCCAACATTTCAGGGATTTCAGTTGGAATTCCTGATCCCAGGTGGAATTGGAAATGCCACATGGAATCCAGTTGGGATTCTCGACTCCAGGTGGATTCTTAGCTGGCACCGTAGGTAAATTTCGGATCTGGAATCCCAGCTGGATTTTTGTAATAGGGCAATGAATAACATACCCCTCAATATTAAATTAAAGATTCGATAAGACCTTTGATCAGCCCAATTAAATTCTATTCTAGTTTTTTACCAGGCTTAAATGCAAATTCGTCCACCAACTTGCACTTTAATTTCGAGAAAAATATAGCATCTCTCTTGAATTTACCTCATTTATGTTGCCTTGATTCCCCAGAAAGATCCACTCCATTTGAAGAGTATTCAACCCCAGATTCAAATAATGGACCGCTATCACATTGTAAAGATTCGTCATCTTGTCTCCGATATCTTCCTGACGCTACGACGCGAAGATGAATAACAAAAGTAGGAGAAAATACTGCGCTAACGGGATAACGTTCAAAGCATTACTGTACAACAGAGATCTAATCTTTGTACCATAAACATAACGAAAAAACAACGTTCAGACATTTTCCATAATGAAAAATCCTTTTCAATACTTTTACAGAAGGAAACCCAGACCGCATGAATTCTACTTTATCTAAAACAGGGATATTCTTCACCCTCGAGCACAATATAACGCAAATCCCGCAACAACTCAGTGTGAAAGATGTCTTATATCACCCTTTTTACGACCTTCAACATAAATTCGTCTGAGAAATCCAACGGTTGTTTTCAAATCTCTTTTGGATTCTTCAAACGAAGAAATCTTGAAGAGAATTCTATGAATATTTTTCATCAAAATTCATCTAAAACATCTACAAGGGGGTTTTTGGATAAAAGAAAATTCATACTGTTTGGAGTTTGACAATGATGAAGGGGATGATGATAAAAGTCAACTCTGGTAACTCTATTGAAAAAATCACGCCATATGAAGTCAGTGGGAATGTTGTAATAAAACTATGGCTTTTCCTATTTCAATTCCAATGTTAAACCAATTTGATCAAGCTAGAAGTAACAGAGAACGAGGTCATATCTTGAAAACACATTTCAAACATCCAATTCATAATTCAGTAGCAAGAATGAAGAGAAGATTTAGTCAATTCATGGTGACCAGATTGATCGATAACACGTGAATATCGTTATGAAGGTAAATTTCCACTGGTCTAATGTGGCTGGATTCTTCAGCAGAGGACCATTTGTTCCACCGTCCCTCCTTCCATACAGAAAATTCAAAAAAAAAGATTCATATTTCATTTCACTTCAAAATCAGTATCAATGAACGAAATCATCTATTCATTAGAATTGCATAATATCTATGTAACTGTAATAAAATAAATGATATCATCACTGTTATATCACAATTACATTATATATATTCATAAATTGTGATAAATTAAATGCACAGAATATATTATAAAGCTATTATATGAATGCCATATATCTAATTAAAAAATCACAACTAACCGAAGGTTGGTTGGATGAGCATTCACATTTTATGTCATCATATGCGAAACTGTTGAACAGAATTCATATGACGTACCCTCAAGCAATAGTACATTAAATAATTGTAAAGAATGAAATTATAAAATTACACGTATGATTAATTCGTAATTCATAATGAAATAAATACGTGACACCAAATGATAAATTAAATTTACAAATCTTCGTGTAATTTCACATGTCGTATTTTTTCCAGTAATATAAAACCTCGTTAGTTTAAAATGTAATGCTATTATGGACCAAACGCAATGTAAATAATATTTGCATACCAATGACATGCACATAATTCTGTGCACAAAAATGATATTTTGTGATTGTAAGGATAACAACAACAACAAAAATTAAATCTATATAATATCAAAATCATCATTTTTTTCGTGCATGAAAGCATTGTCGTATATTTTATCTGTATATTATTAAAATTATATCGTCGTGAGCTGCACGGTAATCCACCACATGTAAACCTGCATATGAGCTTTAAGTGGCTTGCACGCATCATACGCCTTGTCGATGTAAATTTTTAATTCTATTGTTAAAAATTAATAAAATATAAATATCCACATTATTGGTGTTTGTATATTAAGGAATGAAGTGCCATGAACAATTACTCTACGTAATGAATATACTTTTATCATTTGTTTTGTTTTCCACGTATACGATACAGACATTGAAAACCTTTTTATTCCATTACGGCAATTTTGATTTTTCAACGTTTTTCCGCAATTAATTCTCGATAAATTTTTGAAAATTATAATATTTATTATGATATTCAATAATCTTTGTTTGAAAAAGATAGTAGTCGGTTGATATAGGCGAATCTGTTCTCCAAGTGCATCGAGTTGATCGAAGATCAAAGCTTTTCGCATTGTCGTTCCGCGTGGTGCATCTGAAGTACATTTTTTTCTCCAACTGGTTGAATTATATCTGTCTAGGCAATACAAGCATCGGTAACAATTTCTCAAGAGCAAAATCAACTGAATATATACTGGGTAGGAACAGATTTGCTTATAACTTACCCAGCTCCGATCTGAGAGTCATACGCATACGCATGGATTTATCACCCGATGAATAGAAACAAGAAATAACAAATTTGTCGTTTCCCTTCTTACCTTATCAAATGAAATGTACAATTAATGTATCCAAGAATAAAAAAAAAAAGCGGAACAAAAATGAATGTATTAAAAACATTCTGTAGTTCTCATCTTTAATAGATTTTCCAATCCATTTGACTAATTAATGGCGTTAAAAGATGAAAAATGTTGACCAGAGAAACATATTATTAGAATTAAAGTATACATCTGGTCAGTTTTTTATATATCATGAGAGATTCTCATTCTTCATATGTATATAATTCATATTAAATTAATCGATTCTCTTTCATGATTGTTCAAAAATTGAAGAAAAAAATTGTAATTAAATTGGTAACAAGGAACGACAAACATACATCACGCCCAACAGTTTTAATGAAAAAAGGGAAAAAAAGAACACATAAAATATGTATGCAGTAATGGAATGAAGGTATACGGCTCGCTGTAACAGGTACAGATATTAGTATGTCATACGCATTATTCGTGTTTTCAGGCTGACTTTTATACGTATGTGTACATTGGAATATTTTTACTGTGTTTAATCGAGTTGATTTAATTGAATTTATCCGTAAAATTATATTCCAGCGATTTATATGAAACAAATATGCATATAGCGTAAACACTTATATCCAAATATACATTTAAAAACGCAAAAAGCTGTGATTTCATTAAGAAACAGGCACGGTATATGTGAGCGTGTATGACTATTTTTACAATAATTCGGTGAAAGAAAATAGTTTTTTCTCCGTATAAGGAGGCTTTGAAAGAAAAGAAAAACAATTATTATACAATTGTATTTATAAATTATTTGTTATGCTGCATAACGTAAATCATCAACTATCACTAGAGAAAAAGTAAAGAGAAAGAAAATTATGCGAATGTATATCATTGAAAAATATACAGTCATAAGTATAAAATTGTGATTATTGTAACATTAACCAATCATGAATTGTACTTACAAATAGAATATGTAATTAAAAAAATTATTCTTAAATCTAAGTCAAGTTAATCATTCATTGTCTGATTTATGAACTATGTTTGTAATGTATTATAATAAAGATTCGATTACCAATCATCATGGTTTATATGTTTCAATATCACGTAAGTATAATCATTTTTATTTAAAAATTTATCGGTTTTATTCAATTATTATACAAATATAAACAATTTATTCTTACATATTTTCACAATCGTTTATATGAAATTACTCCATTATACACAAAAAATGAATATCGATAAAATTCATTGATAATAATAATATTGTTTGTAAAAAATTATAATACTAAATGTATTTTTTTTTGGTTGTTGAATTATTCATTTTTAACTCTACTCAGAGCAATGTAAGATTTTTTCGTTGATAAATCGTGCCAACCTACAGGTCCTCTTTCACAATCGGCACAAGCCAAATATTTAACATTCCCAACCGTATGCGAGACACCGATATTTTCGAAGGTATACATGTCTTCGACAAGCCAGTAATCGGCAATCATCTCTTTTTCATCCGTTTCGCTTTTAACTTGCATATGTGGTAATTCGAACTAAAACATTTCAATAAGAAAATTCTATTATTTGTATTTTGGCATGCGATTTTCGAATAAAATTAATTCGGTTTCGGTAATTCATGTCATAACATTCCAAATTTAACATTCATATCTCTGCCTCGCTTAAGCACAGCCTGCGAATCTCACTACATTCTATTGGAATCGAATAAAGGCCTGGTTGAATCATATTCGATCGTTTTTCGATGAGAATTGATAAGAATCAATGGAAAGCCAAACGGCTTCGGCCAAATGATATTAAAAATTGGATATAATTCCAAATACATTGCAATATTTATTAAAGGTGTTTGAAAAATTTCTACAAAACTCCTGCAAAAAGTCTCAATGTCACGGTAGAATTGCAGAACTTTGAAAATTACAAAATTTTATAACAATTCTTTCCAAAGGATATAAAAGTTCTGAATTCTGAATAGTGGAAGGAATGTTTTTCCACCTCTCTCTTCAACTTATTCTTTTCTTTTTGATGGATGGAAACAAAAATTGGATTAAAAAGGAAGTTTTATGATTTCAGAGTAGCGGCAAACTAGCTTATAAATTGTAGTGTGGAAAACATGCTAACTGGCTCTCAACGAATAAAGAAAAACTTGATTGGATGATCTGGAATATGAAAATATAATGACCCATGTGAATTTTTTTACCCTCACAGTACCACAGTCCTAGAAGAGTTCTTGAAGAATTTATAGAGAACACAGTCAGTTCAATAAGGATTCTTGATGAACTTTTCTGGGACTGTGATGCTGTATGGGTATATTCTCCATATAGCCAGTTTCCTTGTTTTTAGAAATATAATTTCTGTTCAAAAAGATATTCAAAATAAACAATTCACCGTCAGTGAGATTTTTGCAAAATCTGAGACTGTGATAACTGTGAAATACCAACACACGTAGTAATAACTTGTAGAAAACTTGATTATAAATGCAAAATGGTTGCATGTACAATGATTTTCATCGATTCAAGCGATATATCAGTACCAAAGATGGGATACTTAGGAGAAACTGATCAAGTTTTTACAACCATATGTCTTGAACAGCAGAATTACAAGATCAGTTATGGTCATTTTACAACCAGACACAATATTTTTCTTTGCAAAGTTTTTTAGCATATTCTTTCATCAACACAAATCATATCTATGTAACATATTACATTCAAATCCAGTAACGTATCGAGCATGAGACAGCGTTACATCGAAAATAGGCTTCGTCTAGAGACACGGGTCCTGTGCCTTTAAACGATCCTTATGAGGCTGAGCTGTAGATACAGGACCCGGGTCTCCAAAAAAAAAAATTTTGACACACGGGTCCCGTGCCTCTAGACAAAGCCTTCAAAATATCCATACACTGTGAAAAAAAATTGTTCGCAAATTATCTATGTAAAAGTTTACAATCAAAACCTCGTGCAAAAACATACAATCATTCGTGAATTGTTCACACTCTAGGCAGGTAATAATGAAAATTATTATCCACTTTGACTAATTTTTTTACAGTGTACGTTTATTTGTGTCCAAATTCTCAACAGATGAAATATTCACTAACAATACTACACCTAACCTTAAAGTAATAAACAAACTAAAATACGCATTAAAAATACCTCGAGTTTTACAAAACTTCCTGCTCCTGGATTGAGTATCCTCGAAGGACAAAAATTACACATTATTTTATTTCTATTCTTTCCTTTCTCGTCCTTTTTATCCGCATTTTCGTCTTTATCAGACATGTTTATTTCAGATTCTTTCATCAATTGCAGTATACGTGTATATTTATATATTATAAATTTAATATGTAATTTCAATAGAGGAAAAGAGCATCACTTGTTATATTTGAATATATATCTTTCGTAAATCGTTGGTACATTTCATTTCAATTGAATAAGTACAATTGCATACACAAATTACAGATTAGGTTAGGAACATGTGCACATTGCATTCGGCGCGAGGCGGGAACTCGTGTGACATTGACATTTAGTATGCACCTTGCATGGTACAGCAGTGTTCTACAAAAACATCTGATAATTGGGAAAAAAACTCGTGAAGTGAATATGAAATTCATTTGTGTGATGCACAATGACAAAAGAAATGTACTGAAGTTGAAAATTTAGGAACTGTGGAGGATGAAATGTACATCGACAAACTCATTGTATCATTAGGAAATGTGTTTGAAGCAGTAACCTAACTTTATAACAGGGTTAATACTAGAGTGGTGAAATTTTCAAAATTATGTATAATTCAGTATAGTTTATGTATAATTCTATATAAATTATATATAATTCTAAAATTTTTAAAACTCTAATCTATAAAACTGTGTATAAATTTTCGATTTATATTTTGTTATAAAATTCAATATAAACTCGACAAACTTTCTATGAAGCATACTGATCCTGTCAAATCACCCATCACCTATCTCAAATTATTGAGAAATTATTTACAAATTCAAAGAATTTACCATGTCCTTATGAAAAAAATCGAGCCAGGGAACAATTAACAAGTAAAACTATACACTATTCGAAGCATCTACTCAATTAATACTCAAATTGCAAATATTTACAGATGTATTTAAGACGTAACTTCGGACTGGAGTTGAGATTTCCTCTCATTTTCACAAGCGAATTCTCAAATTTTGCCGAACAATGTTTTCACAGTTCCGGAAAACCCATCGGCAGTGTATTATTCTCTAGTGATCACTCCGCTACTTGCAATAGCTTCCAGCAATCCATTGATATTCACATTAGATCCAGTATTTTCTAGCATCAGGCAGATATAAGTACAAAATTTTCTGGCATTCTTTCAAAGTCTTTTCTTTTTTATATCTTCACAGACAAATACCCAACACTCTTCCGAAATGGTTACCTGCTAAAAACTTGACTATCAACAGCACTGTCCAATATCTTTCTTACGATTCCGGTAAATCCACTGACAGGACATCTTTAACAATTTTTAATGGAATCTAACAATATCGTTACAAGAAAGTACCAAGCACTTCTCTTACTTTTCTTCTCTCCTTCATCGCTTTTCAACAACCTTTTCACAGCTCCCATGGATTAATCTGCAATATCTTTTTCTCCGACAATCTTTCAATCAAACTCCGAGTCTTCCAACATTGTCCAGATTTGGAATCCCGTAATTCCAAGGTATCCCCAGTCGTGTCAACAATGCATTATATGTCAAGATTCTGTTGGTACCAATACAATACCAACAAAAAAGTATTGGAGATGGGCTGAGGACTGCAGTCTCAAAGAAGGCATGTATGATCGTCTCAATCATTCAAACTTTCCTTGAAAACAAACGCATAAGTATGAAAATAAGTGTAAATATAGACGAAGAAAGAAGAAATTTCCAAAAATTGAACTGGGGGCTTACATATTCATCTAAGGCATTTAATACTCGTTTTGTAATTCCATGAGTTTCACTTTCTGTGGATGATCCACGCCGACCACTGATTATCGTTGGTAAAATTGATCTTGAACGGTCAAACAAGGATGCGAATGATTGTAACAAAAATGCCAAGAAAGCCAACGATGCTAATACGCTGATAGGGTCGAAAGCTCTGAAACAAATTCATTATTTTATCCTCATTACTTAAATTGATATTAAAACTAGTGGATGGGCGTTACTTAGCCGTATGGATATTTTTCCATAAACTTTGGATCAAGTTCCGATCAATATTTATTAAATAACGCTTATCATCACTAACTAAAACATGCATGAGGGAACTGTATTATTCAAATGTTTGAGAGATTATCTAAAGGATCTATAAAAAATCTTACGGCATCATAAGTTTCAACCCTGCTCAAAATACCGGCGGATTTTTTGGCGTTGGTTTTTATCACTCACAATCCAACAAAACTTTTGACTAGCATCTAATTCTATATGAATTAAATGAATTAGCGTTTTTGTTTCTCATATTATTGACTGCTTTTCCATCATACAAAATACGTGCAGTAACATAAAAAAAACCATCTTCAAAGGTTTTTCGTTCGATAGTGATGATTCAAACTTCCAGGAAAAATGTCACACATATTCTACTGCTACATTGGATTTTCTGAATTTGTTTTTTTAATATACACAAACTTTTGAACTTGGATTTTCAAATCTTCAAAAAGGATATTTGAATATTCCATATGATGTGACTTACGGGTACGATGAAGGACCCCCATAACCGTAGTAACTTCTTTCGCGAATCTTATTATTCGCTTCTCTGTATGCCTGAGAAGATTGAGACGAGTAAAGATTCTCTAACGGGGGATTGGTTGTTGTTCTAAATGCGTTTATCAACTGACAAATCGCAAAGGTTCTGCAAGATGATAATCCACTCAATGTAGAATGGTAATTTGAGTAAATTTCACGATTCTGTGAATCTCCAATACCGTAGGGGTCTTTTGGTTGATCTTGACATAGTACAACATTCAGACATCCGATGAAGAGCAGTAAATTCCTCAAAAATGTTACCTGAAGATAAAAATGATGAACGATGAAATCTTATTTTCATTTGTAAAGAAAATCATTCAAATTCCAGTTGTTTTATTCAAATTTCCCGTCGGTCACATGACAAAACGTAAACAGGCACGTTTTTGAATAATTCTTATTTTTATGATAACACATGTTTTTGATCTGGATCTCTCATAAATCTGATATCCAATTGCTCGTCTGAACCACAGCTATCCAGATTAACTCATTTCGAACGATTCAACTTTCACAATAATGAGAATTCGGAAAAAATGAAGAAATTATAAACCCTGCTTCAAGAATCTCATTGAGAGAATCAGAAAACTGATTCAAACCCATTGAGAATCCATTTTTAATAGGTTTGAATCGGTTTTCTGTATCGAAATCAATGAGATTCTTTCAGCAGGGAAGTGATTTATTACCTTTCGTCATGTGACCGACGACGTTCTGTTCGATACATACCTTTAATTTTTTCATTGTAACTCCGACGACCCTTGGCAAGAAATCTTCCGTCTTTTGGTATGCCTCTTCACATTTATAGGCATTATCAGAATGAGTAACGAATGATACAAATGTAACTTCTATTGTATACATGTTTCTTATGCTCCGATTGTTCGTTACGGACAGTAATCTCAAATCGCATCAAATCTATCGTAATTTGACCAGTTCTTTTGTTTTCTTATTTGCATGTCGCGTATAAGTTTTTATTGAATAAGAACATCGAAATAGACGCAAAACCAATCCAATTAACTCTTCATGCTTATAAAATTATGTCATTTCCTGGTGAAAAAAGAACTCCATTAGAAACCAATGGATATGATTTCGTTTCAGTCCCTCTTTTGGATCATTCTGGAAAATATTTTGAAGAATTCGAGAAAGTGTCTTATGAAACACCGAAAAACATCTTATGGAAGTTTTTATGTGAGACTTTTTCAAGGGGTAACACTTCTTCAAAAGTCATGCTCTTTGAAATTCTTTTGTTTTTTTTTTGTGAGAATTGAAAAATTTATCTTCAAATTAAAATACAGTAAGATTTTGTTACTATTGAAGTACACAATAACACAGGTCTACAATGATTTTGGTGCCGCTAAAACTAAAGCAGATTTTGAGTATATTCGATACCCTGACTCTGGAAATATACTTATTTTTTTAATGCTACGTGTAGTTTTCAAGAAATCGCAGGTGTAAAATAAAATGAAAATGCACGATTTTGAAACGTTTTATTCAATTATTCCACACGTTAACAACATTTTATCAAATTATTCTTCAAATTATCTCAAAATATGAGTCATTCTCTTCCAAATGCGATTAGGTTTGTTCAAATATCTTTTTTTTTCTCTGAGATACGACAGTTTGAAAATTGTGTTATTTCACCTATTCACTAAATTCATGAACACACAAATTTCAAATTGTCGTGTCACAGTAAAAAAAAAAGATATTCGAGCAAACTCAACGGCATTCGGAAGGGGATGGATTATATTTTGAGGTGCATCTACTAGTTTCATGAGAAAAAATTACATTCTGACGTCACGTAATCTCAAATATGTCGAAAAACGGTGTTTTTCACACTTTGACGTTAAAATATCTCAAAAACCACACGTAATAATGCAATTTTGAAGCCAGATTCGGATTCAGCGCGCCAAAATACTTCGGAAAGTATGATACAGTTGTTGCACCAAACAAAAAGTTCAATTTTGTAGGCCTGTGTAATGTATTTTTTTGCAAAAATGGCAGCTTGACAGATGATTGACCAAAGTGCTGCAAAAATTGATGATCGTAGCCCTGTTGCAAAGATCTCATAAATTCTAATGAATTCTAGTTATTTCTAGGACAGAAACCGCATGAAATCTAGTACACACGCTTGATTTTATACGGTTTTATGAGATTTTTCAAACGGTTCTAATTGAATCTCATCAAGTTCTCATATAATTTTTGCATTCTTACATGAAATCATTTAAAACCCATAATTTCTATGACAGAAACCGCATATAGACTGATAAAAACTTGTTGAAATTCATATAAACTAATAAGATTTATATATGAGAATGTAAGGGACTTTTTCAACAGGGAGGATAGAAGCAATAACTCAATCCAGGATAGACCTAGAACAATAACCCAAAAGTAATAAGTCCAGGTAAGTTCCTGTAGTCTAAGAGTTAGTAAAATATATAGCCGTTGAAATTAAAAAATTAAAAAATAATCGAACTGATTGATTGAAAATTAGCGGAGCTAGAAATTCCCCGACCGTTTGTATTGAAAATGCCAGCGATCCCTGGCGATGCAACTACAGCTCGTTGGTTAAAAAAAAACACGGCTATATGTTAAAAAGAAAAGTGTTGATCAACACTGATATCTTCTGGAAGTAGTATTCGCACCAGTATAGTCGCGATTGAAGATAGTTCAAATAAAAATTACCTCTAATTTCAAATATTGGACCCATATAGCCATCAATTTATGTGTCCAAAAGATCAATAACCCATACGGTAACAAGTCCAGGATTTCTTTGTCGAAAGTCACCGCGCTTGTGCACGCTTCTACTGCTTCCATGCTTCAACAACTGCCCTTTTATTTTAGATATCGATTTGTAACTTACGACATATCATTTTCGTATCCATAAAAAGTACTTTGAGCCAAAAAAAAATGTTGGATGTTAAGAATTTTTAAAGATATCTTCAGTAACATGTCTTCATAAGACATCCTCCCAAGTAGATATGTTTCTTCCCAGTAAACGAACATCACTCAAATCGGAAAAAGTCACCTTTCAGAGCTCTCAGATTTGACCAATTTCCAACTAAAAAGTATCTCTAAGCTCACTTTTGCCCTCAAAGTTGTCTTCAAGATGAAAGCAAGCTTTGGCAAGCTTAAAGATATCTTTTAGTTGCACATTGAAAGTTTCAACTCTGAAAGCTCTGAAAATTGACTTTCTTCATTCTTTGTTTATTGGATTTATCATCGATCTGAATTCGACTAACTCCAACGTCGAATCGACATCGACATGGAAAACTCATCGTAATTTTGAACTCGATAAATTCGACATCGAGCCGATCAAGCTCAAAATTTCGATGCGTTTTGCTTTAGAAATGTTCCGGCAGCAACTTCTCTACTTCCTCTCAACATTTATTCGAGGATCAATTTTTAAGATGACCACATTGTAAATTTTAGTCAAAATCTAAACATTTCGATAACTCTGCCATTCACGTTTTTCAAGTTGTAAAAAGCGAATTTTAGAAAGAAGAATGGAATTATACTAGTACGCTCCGTTTATGAATTATAAGGATTTGTTATTTTAAACTTTAATTGGCTGGAATCCGATAAATTTCTATCACTCCAAAACAGCGGAGCACACTGAGATAATTCAATCATTCTTCCTAAAATTTGCCTTTTTCAAATTTCCAAAATGGTATGGAATTCAAAGGCGTGAATCGCCGTGTTATCACAATATTTGGATGTTAACAAATTTTGTATCTCAAAAACTAAGCCTTGAATAAAATTTTGCTCAGTAGAAAAGTTGTTCCATTTTGACCGTAGAATATAAAGTACGATCTAAAAATTCAGTCTGTCGCTGACACGGAGGCAACGGAAAAATATCCGGCGTCAATTTCCATGCGAACATTTTCCCGTCATCTCCACGTCGATTCTCCAGCGATCAACCGGTCTCCCATGAATCTACCTCATCCATATGAGTTTTACGTGAGGACGACGGATCATGAAGATTTTTTTCAGGGAAATTTCTTGCCGGAAAATCTATTTGGATGCCGTTCAGGAATTGCAAAGCATGTACCGAATATTTATCCGCGTTTATTTGAGATTAACGTGAGAATTATACAAATAATTACTATAAAAAGTATGAGACGATCGGAAGGTGAGGACGATAGTCGGAAATAGGATATTTACGTTAGTTGAAAAAATTTTTTTAATAAAAAATACACCATCCGAGCCACAAATGAATTTGGTAGGCATTCAATTCTTTTACACTATATTTATTTATTCTTCTTTCTCAGGTTTAAGATGTAGAAGATTTTTAACTGCCGCTTTGTATTTGTTAACGGAAAACTCATCTTCTCCATTATTAATGAGATCCGAAACAGCGATTTTGAACTCTGTGGCATGAGGTATAGTGTCATAATCAAAATCTGTTGGTGGTTCAGGCCACTTGTATATGGTTACTAAATTTTTTCGACTTTGATTTTTATCCCAATCGTAATACTCCATGTCTACTAAAGTTTTTTCAGCTTCCCAGGGTTCTGTCCGCTGAATCAAATAATTAAAACATCAGAAATCTATCAATGTACTCAAGCGTTCTAATGAAATAATATATTAAACTTACCCAAGATTCATGAAATAGAGCTGTTAACAGATAATCCGCGTAGTCTAAATTTTGTTTCCTAGTGGGACATCTGTCTGCAGTTATAGTAATGTAATCCGTTTCTGGATCGTATCTGTCTTTCACCAATCTCAGAAGTTTGTCCTTGGCATGGGTATCCAGGGTCAGAGAAGATAATTTTATTCTGAAGCTTACAATCCTGGCCAGGGGATCTCTTATCGAGGGAGAGGAATGGCAATAATCGGAAGTGATTATTTCTAGAGGAAAATGTTCTGTACATTTCTCATCAGTTTCCAATCCCTCAGGCCATTTCGTACAAAACTGTTTCAAAGCTTCGCAATGTCTTTTTACGGCGGGTGGAGTGAGATGTAAGAAATTTGGAATTTTCATCAATTCCAAGTTTCCCCATTTATTGGGATGTGGATTTTTGTTATGCTTGTATCCTTGACGTAACGGAAGTGGAACCGAAGCGGGATGAAAAGAACGCTGGCCAGGCCAAACGGAAGGCCAATCTTGATCGACTGGCATCTCATTTATCCTTGGAGGAGGCACGTAAGTTAAGTTTCCTGATCGTTTTTCTTGTGCTTTCTTTTTTGGAATCAATTCTAGTACCCGGAACTCTTCTGCAGAGATTGAAGATGAATAATTAACTCAATTCGAAATAAAAATAGAATTGGTAATATTACCTTCTTCCATCGCTGTTGTTGTTGACGAGTTGGGGTTTGTTGCCGTTGAAAATGTTGAAATTTTTATCATTTTCGAGAATGATATTAAATTAGTTCTTTTACAATGATTGGCTAGAAGCGACATTTTTGGAAATTTTATCTTAACCACACTTGTGCCAAATTTTTCTATCAATTCAAATATCCATCACCTGTTACTTGTTACGCAGTGACGGTTTGTTACAAAGATCACTCTCAAGTAAGGGTTAATTCAAATCTGTGGAACGAATTGAATATCTTATTTATTGTGCCAAAAATATATTGATTTTGTTGAAATTTAATTCACATACCGTTTGTCAGGCGTTCAGATGATCGTTGAGGTTATGTTTGATTACAGCGACATAGACATACAAATACAACATACTCCATATTGCTCCATATATTCTTCAATATTCTTTACAGTTTTGTGAAATTATCCGTTAGTCGGTGTCTGTCGGTATCGATGGTCTGCTCGATATACACTTTTGGTTTTTATTTACATGCATCTATCCGATATATTCCGTTGCTTGAATATGCTTGAATATTCGTTCCATAGTACTTGCTGATAATTGTTTTGTTCTTCATCATAAAACATCAGTTCATTGTAGTATAGTGTCTAGAATTTCATTTCATGGTTGTAACAATACCAAATATTTGAAGATAATTTTAGTTTCAATTTTAATGGAAGGGGAAAATGTTAGTTTACAAAAAAAAGAAGGGAACACAGATGAGCATATGCATGTGTTTGAGTGGACTGGAGCAATTATGTTTAATTATAAAATCAATATGTTTTTTGATTTTGTTGTTTGGATTAACAAACAATGCTGTCTTTGGCTCTCCAAATCAAATGGGTAAAATGATTGATCATTTTTATCTAAAATCACTCGATACATTGATCGTACAAATTGAATGTCTAGAATATAACGAGATATTGTCTTCTGCGTTACATAAAAAATTAACACTCCATTAATATTTATATACTGAATCCCATTTCATTCTGTACTTGAGATTCAAATGATTTATAATGAATCATGCTTTTTACTGGAAAGATTTCATATAAAAAAAATTTGAATTATCGTTATGAATTACAGATGTGAAAATATTACAACGACCATGCAGATTAGAACACCTTCACCCATATCTCATAGTGACTTATAAGAATATAACTATATCTGTGAGTTTCTCATTTTAGTCTTGATATTGTATTCATTACAGTTATATTGAAATTTTATACTTTGCATAACATATTTTCTGTTTAAATACAGATCGATAAAATTACGGTACCACATGGAGAACGAGTGATAATCAGATGTCGTGAAATTGGCAAATATAAACTTGTTGGGGATTCACATTTGCATTGTCGAAATGCATCATGGAATGGAATATTGCCATCTTGCAAGCCAACTACAGCCATATCTAATTACACAGGTGAAGTTCAACTTATCGACAAAATTAAGAGACTGTAATATTCATCTAAGTATTTATTCATGATTTTAGAGGATGTCCCTCCTACGATTATATTTGGCCTACCAACAGGTTCAGCGGCGATTGAACCATCTGGTTCATTAGCTGTATTTCCAGGAAGCATTCTTCATTTAGAATGTTTATTTGCAAGAAGAATGGGGAATCCAGAATGGACCTGGACCTCCACGTTTCGTCAATATTTAACTGGTTGGTCATGATTTTCTTTTATAACTCAATAATCAAAAACTTCTTGATCTTCACTCTGTATCTTTCTACTTGATTTTTTATATACAATTGTTTTTCTTTCCTATGAAAAGAATCAATCCTAAAATGATTCAATTGATTCTATGGATACTTTGAGATCTCCTTTGCAGTAATTGACCACATTTTGACAATAAATTCAAGTCATAAGATTAACTCAAGTGATAAATAATGGAACACTCACAGAATTTATATCATATCCAAAGATCTATTTCTTGAAATACATTTTCATAAAAAGTAATTGATCAATGTACAGATTCACTATTTTATTCTTCACAAATAGAAGCATATTTTCAGAATCCAAAATCTTATGCAATTGATCGAACAAAACTAATGACCCCTCAATCTACTTTTTGTTCATCTCTTATATTTATTATCATAATTGAAATGTGTACTGTTCGATGTTTTATTTATAGCTTTTATTATTTTTGTTTTGTGATTTATTTTTAGGTTCAGTTGTACATTATTATAATTTTTTACTGGATTCTCTAAGTAGCCACATCATGGAATTTCTTTTATGAACCTATACATTTTTCAATCATCATTGACAGGTGAGAAAAACTAATTACGTTTCTTATAAATACAAAAATTTTCCAATAATATGTACAAAACAATTGTTTTTATTTCAATTACTCTCAATGAAAAAGAATGAAAGAAAAAAGATTTGAAAATATAAATGTTTATTCGAATGTTTATCATTTTTCCACCAGGATGGGCAATATCGGCAAAAGAAAGGGATTGGAAGTATCGTCTATCGATTTATTATGCCAAACCACAAGATTCGGGTCTGTACACTTGTTCCACTCCTAGAGGTTTATCGAATTCTATAAAAGTTCATGTAGTAGGTGAGTATGTAACATTTTACTGTTCAAATTTTCCCGTAAAAATCTCTATGGACAATAGGTACAAAATGTCAATTGTCAAACTCACACAATATATCTTGTAGAAACGTTAGGAAAGTCTCACGCAACGCCAAAAGATTTCTTATAAATTTTTTCAACTTCTAAAAAGTCTCTAAAAAATCTCTGTTAAGAAATTTTCAAAAATATTTTCAGAAACATGCTTTAGATATTTTTTAAAGACCTTTTAAAAGTGAAAACAACTTAAGAAATCTCAAAGATATCGTGAGACACTCAGTGCTGTGTGGGAAAAGAATGAGAGCCCTACTGCATTGATTTCACTTCGTATCTCTCAATAATTCGTGCATTACGACAATGATCTATCATTGTTGATGTTATGGAAATCGTAATAATATCAATAATATCATAGTATTTATTAAGTGTGTGAAGTGGTGTCAAGAGGTGGTGGTAGATTTTATGCAATTGAGGAGATTTATGTGCTTGTTATTGTTATGGAATAATTTGTCATTGGATACTTGGTGGATATTTTAACGTGAGATCAACTGTTACGTAGCCCTGACCAGTATCACACAGAAATTGATCGGTTCTGACCACCATTGCACAGATTCTTAGTAATTCTGACTGGTGTTGCACACAATCCCAATAGTTCTAATTACTATTGCACAGAATGTGAATAGTTTTGATCAGCGCAGCACAGAATCCAAATAGTTCTATCATCCTGGAACTCAGAAGTGCTGATTGTCTATAATATCAATGGAGCTATTCCTTCAACTCATCAAGAACTATAGAAGGACAGTAAATGTCACTGGAACTATTGGTTTTTGTGAAACGCCAGCAATTGATTAATAACGTCATGGGTAGATGATTTGATTTCATCTGCAATTTTTAAAATTCACCACCTAACAGCACCGTTAATTGTTATTATAAAATTCATGAAATAATTATATTGCAGCAATTTAACTGTCACTCGTAGTGTTTGATGTATATTCTGTGAATTTCCAGATGTTCATTGTCCGGCTTTGGAACCACTCGATCCGCCGATGTTTGGAAAAATCGAAGGCAATCGAATGGGTCAGACCGCAGTTTTTGAATGTGCTTCTGGATACCGACTCGAGGGCGCGGTGGGAATTATGTGTCAATATAATGGTAAGTTATAAAATAACAATTACATCTCACTCACAATTTTCTGAAATTCAGAGATAAGCATATTACAAAGTATAATTGTTGCCAACTGTATATTTTTTATTCAATTCTTTGCTTCATTTCTGATCATTTATATTTTTTGTATCATTCTTACTCAGTTGTCGTTTCATTTGTTTATTCACCTAGGGAGTAATTCATTACCCAGTTAACCTCGTCAATCCTCAGCATTGTTAAGTGGCAATTCATGAAAAAAGATACGGACTACGTTTACTTACATTAAAATGATTCCTTGTATCATGAATTGTAATCCCGTCAAGTGGGAGAAGAATTTGGTGGGACTCAATGACTGTTAGGGTTCGGAAAATTTTTCTTCACGTTTTAGTATCATAAGGGTTTTTATCCAAGAATAACGACCTTAGACGCGGGAAGAGGAAGTCAAGTAATGTAATGTGATAGCCTATTAATGAAGGTTATGCGTTTCAATTTGTCCTGTTCGGTTCTCAATGAGAATATCCTTGTGGTTGCTTAATTGAGAGGAATGCTTTGAAAATGGCGGTCGAATGTAATGTTCGCCGCCCCTAATTGTTACACAGTGGATGAAACATCAAAACAAACCTGGTTTCCTATATTGTGAACACAGAGGTCCAGGCTTGTGGAAATGGTATTAAAATTGGTGGTATCACTCATTCGAACTGGGTGTGGAGACGTTTTGCTTGATTTTTCTTCCTGTACGTCGATCGCGCACAATTCTATATATCATAGAAATAGAACGCTTCCATCAGTTTTATCGAAGCTTTCATTTAAAGAACTTGGAAATTAATTTTGTAAAAAAGTGCAATCAATCTATTTTTCCTTCTTATTTTGTCTATGCACAGATAGATAAAATCAATTATTCAACTTGGTAAACTTGAAATGTAAAATAAATGGCATTCTTAAAAACTGAATGCCATCCGTTTATGATCCAATTAAAGAAACTGGGTAGGATAAAGATATTTGAATGTTTCTTAAACTAAACAATTTAAATACCAGTATGCAATGAAATGTTTCAATTTGATGATGATGTTAGCAAGAAATAAAACATATATTAGTAATGTTACAGCAATATATTTACCTTCTTTTTCAATTCTAGGTAAATGGTCAGCAGAGGTACCACAATGCGAGGAAATAACCTGCCCATTAATTAAAGTTCAAAACCCAAATCTACAATTATTGGAATACAATAACAGCCTTGGTGGAAAAGCGATATTCACTTGTATGTGGGGTCATAGACTTGTAGGATCATACTTTTTGAATTGCGAAGGTGATGGAACTTGGAACGAATCTATGCCAACGTGCTCAGGTATCGCACAGGATTCTATTTCCTTCTATAATACGTTAGGAAAGTTATAACGATCAGTTTTTCAAAAATTATTGATTTAATGTCACCTTTGTTGTCGCGTGTACTTGGAACTCAAAGGAGGCAACTTCTCTTAATTCTTCTGATAGACTTACAAAAACATTGAAAAATTTTCTGAAATCTCCAAAAGATTTGAAGAAATGTATGAATGATGAATTATTCAAATCAAAAGTCATCAAAAGATCGAACACCTGAATCTCTTAGCCTGTAGAATGTCTGAAATTTCGAGATTTTCAGTATCAATGCGTTACGTTAATGTAAGTTTCATTGCAAATCATCGTTTGCAGAAATTACATGTCCTACGCCGGAAGTACCAACAAATGGACTCATCATACAACATGGACGAGGTAAAAAACACTCCATAAAACGTATTCACAAAACAGGAGCGCTCGTAAGATTCGCTTGTCAACCTGGATATCAATTGGAAGGAGAAGCGTCGATTATTTGTACCGAAAATGGCACATGGTCTCATCAAACCCCCTCGTGTGAGATGTTTAATATTTATATCTTAGTGTTAAAGGTTGCCTGTTACTTTCTTTTCAATATATGAAGAAGTATTATAAATATATGATTGCAGGTAAAATAAGGTGTCCATATCCAGGTGATCCTCCACACGGTCGTATAGCTCCACTCAAGTTCTGGTACAAGCCGGGTGATAGTATACAAGTAATAACTACTACAGAAACAATTGATAAATATAAACTGAAATAGCATTCTTCAAGAATTCATAATTATTGTATAAATTTGTGCATAGGTGACTTGTTCAACCGGCTACGTCGCTCCATTAGAATCTGCAAAGAAACCAATTTGTCGCGACAATGGGATTTGGAGCGCTCCACCACCTCCGTGTCGTTCGTACAAAGAAGTTTGAACCCAGGCTCGAAATATTTTTAGTTACAAATCATACGAACAGTAAATATAATCTTTCTCTATATTAAGATTCAAATTGATATTATAGATGATTAAATATTTCTACGATGTTGAACAAACACTACGAAAGTAGGCAGATAACATGCCATTAGAAACTTCCATTAATATAAGAACAAATGGTAATTTTGTTAACAAATCATGTACAGTATTAAATACTTTTATGTTGAACAAATCAATAATTATTAACAATTCGTTTGTTTACTTGTACATAGATTTATATATACATATATATATTTCTTGGAGTTGCCACTCATTCGACTGTTTCATCATGCATGTACAAGATTTTTGACATTTACACAAAAAGGTTATTATAAAAGTATTTTATTCAGTATAAATTTCAAGACAAAATGACGACTCAAACGATTAGATTATATCGTGCCGCGGAAGAGAGTTGGCCAGTGAGAGACAAATTGATACATTATCGTGGAATCATCAAATTACATGGTAAATAAAAGTATTCTCTTTTTAAATGAAACGTTTCTCGATCATGTGAAAAGACGATAATTAAAACGTTTTCTACGTAGAGCGTAATAAAAAATTACGTAAAACCGAAGCGGTGAAATTGAAAAAGAGATGTCATAAAGATTTGAGTGCTTTAAACGCAGAAGTAAAAAAATATCGTGATATTTATAATGACATCGTTGAAGGGAATAAACGACGTTTAGAAGAGATACTAAAACCCTACAAGGATCTTTACATGGCATTTCGAGACTTCAAACAAAAAGTATTGAATATTCGTAAGGATTTTTTGTTGAGAAAAATTTATTTCGACCATCAAGAATGGAATAAAAGTATTTTTCACCTAAGTTTTCATTTTTTTAATTACAAATTTACCATTCAAAATTCGTTTTAGGATATGTTAGAGACGATATTTCAGATAACCGACAGGAAACGACGTCAAGCGGATAGAATTTCTTATGAAAGAAAGCGAAAGATGGAACAATTTTTTAATTTGAAGGTACATACAATGCTTCTACCCTATGGTTCTTCCATGTTTATGTTGGAAAAATGTGTAATTTTCAGTTGGAGTATTCTTCTCTTTTGGATAAATACCAAAAAGAACAAGATTATAAATTGGATTATATGCAACAACATTTGATAGTACAATTTCAACAATCAATGGCAAAAGAAAATGCTGCGAAAGCTATACGTACCTCCTACAGTTCGATGCTCAATATTCTAAAAGAAGTAACATGACAATTTCACTTTACAATTATGACTGACTCATTCAATGGTATTAAATTTTATATAGGATACAGTGTATTTTGATATGATTCTCAATTTCATGAAAGAGGATAAAAATCAGCAAGGTAATATTATGTTGAAAACTACGATAATGGGTCAACTCGCGGCAGAGAATCTCGATGACATTAAAGAAAAGTATCAAAACATGGAACACCACATTTTGATGAATATGAAAGAAAGGGACCGTACCTTAGATATCGCACGAGCGGAAGTCGATGATATTTGGGCATACAGTAAATCATTGATACGCGTTGAAGTACATTTCAAATAAAAAACTAGGGAACCGATTTATTCAAATAATTGATTAAAATGTCATTTTTAGAGCGACGTTGCGTTGCCTGCAAAAGGTGCATGGTCACCCACTCGAAAATTGTCAGCTGTGCTTGATGAAGGTTTAGAAACTCAAATGAAACATTTAGAAAAAGTTTTTGAAAAGGTCCAAGATTCGCTTCTTCTTCGTTCGTATCACGAATTATTTCAAAGGTATTCAAGGAAGAAATAATCCCACGGTATTTTAAGCATAAACTAAAATGTTTGATTGACAAAATTTACGAACACACAGAGTAGAAAATCAAATGAAACAGAAAGCTCGTTTACTGGAACAGCAGGAAGAGATTACAAAGAAACGTGATTTGTATTTGAATTCTACTCGCGAAGTTTCGAATGATCTCGAAGATATTAAACAATCCATGATCGTCGATGAAGAAAAGTAAAAAAAAATATTATCCATTCCCACATAGCACATCAGTTCAGAAGGAGTTCATAATAAATTCGTTCGGAACTCGGAATAAGAATTCAGAATGGATGCGTTAGGAACTCTTTCTGAACTATGGTACTGTGTGGGTTAATTATTTCCATACGTATATCTTATTTGTAATTTACCACAGATATAAAACGGATGAACAAGCGATTTTGGAACAAATTGAAATTCAAAAAGTGCGAGAAAATGATCATAAAAGATCAATGGAAAGTTGTGGGGAATCATTGATTACAATAAAAATGAGTTTGCAAAATATGGTTGATACGTTGAATTGTATGAAAACAGGAGCACCAAGATCGAAAGATGAAGAAAATGTGAATGTTGATAAACGAAATCTACAATGGGATAAAATGGAAAAAGATTGTGAATATAGTTTCTTTATGGAACATGATAATTAACAATGGTATCTCCTCATGAATGATTGAATTTCAGGTTTAACGTTACTCTCTCAACTTGAAAATCAAGCGGATAATTTGTTCGGTATGAGCAATGTTGAAATTGACGATGAAAAAGAAGAGGAAATTATAGATCTCTATCAAAATCATATCATGGAACATCAAACACAATTGAAATTCAAGAAATCTCAAACGGTAGAACCAGGTGAGAGTGAAAAAACGTGATAATCAACAGCGCGATTTTACATGTCATTGAATATTGTTATCTTAGATTTTATTGTCGAGCCTGAATCGACTGACGCTTCAGTTCCGACGAGAGCAGATTTGAAATCACGTAGCAAGCAAATAGTAGACGTGAATCTCAAACACGAGTAATTTGAATGGATCAGGTAGTATTATAATTTCATAAATATATAACGTTTGAAAGTGTTTGGATTGAATATATTGAACATTTCGATCTAATATAAAAATCTTGTTTTATTTACAGATTAATGATAACGCTTAGATTTATAAATTTTCTAACAGAACGCATTATTTTATTGAATTCTTCCATCCCCCACCTACTCTCTCTTTTTTCAATGCTGTTCTATACCAAGAAGGTAAATTGTGATGATCTAAACGTTGAGCCGCGGGATATTTCAAAGTTGGTTCCAATACCTTGAAAGGATGAGTTTTTTTCAATTTTTTCAGAAGGAATTCTTTGTTGATGTCTTTACGATCGCGATATCTATCTAAATAAAGATTAAATGCTTCCCGTATGGGAAACCAAGTTTGCGGTTTAATGTACGGTTGTGGGAAATCGTATTCAAATGTTGGATGTGGCATACCTGTGAAATTTGATCGAGGAGTTTATAAATTATCAATTGACTAGCAGTTTTTATAAAAAGAAATGTATACTTACTCAAAGTATCGTGATAAAAAGCTATCAAAGATTTTTCCCAACTTGCTTGGAAGAATGCTAATCCAGCAGGAGTTATGTCATTTTGATACTTCCGATAAAAGTCCGATGTTTTCCAATCGCGATCTTTCAAATTCAAGCTGGAATAAATGATTTGCACATTGATAGTGATATGAATTTCTGAATTGTGTAAATCGAAAGTTTGTAATTTTCAATTACCAAGGTGAAGTTCTTTTATACTCAGAATAATCAATGGGTTTAGTTTGTTTGTACAAGAGGAATATGTATCTTCCATATCCACTGCCGCATGGGGGAAATGGTTGTAAATAATCTATGAATTGTTCTCCTTTCTCTAGATCATTTCCTGGAATATTTCCTCTGAAAAAAATATGATAGAATGTGAATTTATAGGATTGTGAAAGTTGAATGAATCGACAATGTCTTTTACATACATGAACCAATGACAGTATTCGTTATCAGGGTTCGTGAAATGATTATCCGGAGTTGTCATTAATAACGTCCAAAGAGTTTTAGGATCAGATTCATAACTAATAACGGGTCGAGTACTTGCTTCGGATGGTTTCAATATGTTTCCATGATAAACAGCCACATTCACATCTTTCAGATTATAAGTGACATGCAACGGTACAACAGGTTTGAAATACGCATCTCCAAATAGATCTTTGAAAACACCATAGTGTCTTGCAATTTTTTCCATATCGGTAGGAGCTGTGGTTATTCGCCAATCATTTTCCACTTTGTTCAAATCAATAATTACTGTGGATAATGTCATAGAGTTGAGATTCTGTTTGCGTATAAATGGGAGTAGAAATATAAAATATTAAATTACTACTTACGATCTTTATCCCTCGCTTTTTTCTCTAAGAGAGGATTTTTTCTCACTTCTTTCATATCCTTCATCCATTTTTGCAAAAGTTGTTGTTTCGACAATTTAGACTCGTTAAAGCCGATATTGACCTCAAACGATATTGAAGGATCTTTGTAATTATGTTCTGCAAAAAGTTTCGTGAATGGCATGGAATATAACGGATGGTCATTTCTGTCATAAAATTAGTGACAATGTAATTACCTTCGAGACGTTGTTTTAGATTACGAGCAATGGTAGGTGGTTTTCCACGCATACGATGTCCATACCGCACTTGTTGAAAATTACAATGAAATGTATCAATTGAAAAAACTTTGAAAAGTCTGACTGTCATTGTTATAGGATTCAATTTTATGTCATAAAGGTAGTTATAATTGACTATATTCAACTGTAATATTTGAACGCCATATATTAATCTGAGGTTATAAATAACTGAATAACCACTTTAATGAGGTTATGAAGTTCAATCGATTTATTGAAAATCACTGGAATTCTGTCCAAATTCTAAGATTATGAAGTTTCAAAATTCGATCAAGTTACTGGGAATCAATGGAACATTTTCCAACTGTCGGGAGCATAAATCAATCTATTTATTGAGGGCTAATGGAATGTAACCCCAAACTTTGGGGTTATGAACAGTAATGTCAGATAAAATGCGGAGCACAACGTTAATTGACTCATTCTTCCGAAGACTGCAATATGAATGGTTGGCTCTACATGAAGTGCCCAATCAGCAAAGACAATGCATTTTTTCTGGTATCACTGGTTATAAATGAATCGATTTGAATCGTTCTGAGGGTATATATTTTGGTTGTGTCGGCAATGGAGTTGAACAGCGCAAGCACATTTGGTGAATCCATCAAAGTTTTGAGCTGGAAATTTATGGTAATGACTGTCGCTACTGTTGACATCATTGGAAGAAAGGAGAGGGAAGATGTTTTCAACTCGGATCTCTTTTTTTCTTCTAATGGTGTCGCTACCATGAATTTCCAGCCTTATAGCATAAGAATTCTAGGAGAGCTCATAATGAATACAATTTATTCACAAAGAACTCTTGTAAAATTTTTGTACTCCTATTATTTATCCATAAAAAAGAATCGAATTATTTTCAACTCTTTAAGAACACATTGTATCCTGAAAGAGTTCTCCAAGAATTCTTTGTTCAGATTGCATTTGGGATTCTTGTGTGCTGTCTGGGAAATACCTCTTCTTAAATTCATCAGGGACTGCTGTTCTGTTGCGGTAATTCGAAAACAGTTTTGAAAAAATTCTATTCTTGTTTTGGAAAAGGAATTATTGATAAATAATTCACTCCATAAGAGTGAAAATCCATAGACACATCCCAGACAACACACGAAGAATTCTTTTTCAAGGACAAGATTAGAATTCTCCAAGAACTCTTTTCGAACTAATGAATTCATAAATAGCTCTGGAGGAGTTTAATGTTTGGGACATTAACGAGTTCTTGAAGAATTCTATCTGAAAGTATTGTTTCAGTACTCTCAAAGAACTCGTTAATGCCCCAAACATTGAACTCTTCCACAGCTCTATACGAATTCATCAGTTCGAAAAGCGTTCTTGAAGAATTCTATTCTTGTTCTTGAAAAATAATTCTTTATGTATTATTTAGGCTGTGTCTCAGGATTTTTACTCTTATGAAATACTACCCTGGTGAAAAAAATCTCTCTGAATCTCTCTGAAATCTCTCTGAATTTCTCTGAATTTCTCTATATTTTGGGACAAATTTTAGAGAGATTCAGAGTAATTCCAGAGTAATTCAAAAGAAGTTAGAGACTTTTCCGATAGTGATACGTTCTGAATTCTTCAACTTTTTCTGAATCTCTCCGCATATCACTGAATCCCTTAGAATTTTATATATTTAAATTTCGAAGCTCCCTCTGAATTTACCTGAATATCTCTAAATTTCTCTAAATCTCCCGGAATCTAATGTATTCAGATTTCAAAGCTTCCTCTGAATTCCTCTGAATTTCTCTGAATCCCTCTAAATATCCCAGAATTTAATGTATTCAGATTTCAAAGTTTCCTTTGAATTCCTCTGAATTTCTCTGAATCTCTCTGGATTACTCTGAATCTTTCTAAATTCCTCTGAATATTTCTAAAAACTTCCACGCACAATTTTTCTTGATTTATCTTCGTCTGGAAGTCTCTGAAACTTCCAGAAAGCCTCTGAAATGCAGGACCAAAAATTGTACTGAATTCATTGCTCTCTGAATTTCCCAGACCCCCCGCCCCGGATTTCTCTAAATTCCTCTGAATTTCTCTGAATTTCTCTGAATTTCTCTGAAAAATCCCACGCACAATTTTTCCTAATTCACCTGTCTCTATGAGTCTCTGACACTCCCTGAATACCTCTGAAATCCTGAACCAAAATTTTAGCTGAATTAATTTCTCTCTGAATTTCTCGGAATTATGCTGAACCTTTCCAAATCCTTCTGAATATTCCTGAAAAGCTCTACGCACATATTTTCCCTAATTCACCCGTCTCTGTGAGTCTCTGACATTCCCTGAATACTTCTGAAATCTTGAACCAAAAATTTCACTGGAATAATTCCTCTCTGAATTTCTCTGAATTCCTCTGAATCTCTCTGAATTACTCTGAATCTTTCTAAATTCCTCTGAATATTTCTGAACAGTTCTACGCACAATCTTTCTGAATTCATCTATCTCTGAAAGCGTCTGACACTCCTTGAACGTCTCTGAAATGCAGGACCAAGAATTTTACTGAATTTCCCTGCATCTTTCTGAGTTCCTTTGAATTTTTCTGAATCCTTTTAAAAAATTCAAAGCCCAAGTTCTCTTAATCCACTGGTCTCTGAAATCCTCTGAACCACGCTGAATTGCTCTGAATTTCTCTGATTCTTTCTGAATCTCTCTGAAACGTGAAATTTTCAGAGAGATTCAGAGAGATTTTTTCACCAGGGTAGAATTCTATTTTTTAGAGTGAGTCAAAATTTCAGTCCCAAAAATTAAAAGGGTGTTTTTTTTCAATAGGATTCAAGGGATCTTTTCAAACGGAGTACGCAATTATAGTAAAGCCAAGTAAGATCTTATAGTCTTTTGTTCCTTTTGTCCGTTTTGGTTCCAGATAGGCACCATAGAAACCGGTAGATTCCCTAACGAAAACTATGGAGTTCTATCAGTCCTTTCGGACAGGGATTCACATTTTATTCTAGACTCCAGGTTCTCGATTAGCACACCAGATTTGGGATAATTTGGTGCTATTAAATATCAAGTCGAATTGATGATAGACTTCAATCGAGGTTCTTCATTATCTTATTCCCATATAAAAAATGGTCGCCTCCGTCAATATTGACCATAGATCCCACATAGCAATTTAACCTTGCTGCAATGTTGTCAGGGAAACTTGTGACAAGGTTGACATAAGCCCGTACAGCACCGGACATTTCTACGTTGCCTTCACGTGGAATCTTCGTTCTATCCACGTGCAGTCCACGGAGATGCGACGTAGAAATCGGTGTATGTGCTGTTAGAGAAGTCTCCTAGTCTCCTAGTCAGTAGCAGCCTTACACTGACAAGTCAAGAACAATCGAATGACAAGTGTGATGAGCTTATGTTATCTGGGATATAGCTTGGTGCAATGTTGACACGCAAGACTTGGCAATGTATAAACCCATACAACAAAAGTTGCTGTGCAATCGTTGCTCTTACGTTGTTCATCAAGTTTCCGTAAAGTTGCTGGGAATTTGTTACGCATGTGATTGAGAGTTTCATGAAACCAAGCAACTTTCCAGCAATACGATAACAACTCAAGCTAAAATCCTAGATTTACAGCATATTGTTGCGCATTTGGCAACGCAACGTCCCTGAAAATTGTTTCAAACTATTGTTGTACGTTTTCAACGATTTGTTGCATATTTGCTTAGTATTTTGCTGTTAGGGAATATTCAATGTCGATTAACAACAAATAAAATGCTGGACCGATATCGGTGTTCAATGAATTTCGGTTGTCAGCCTACCATGAATTCACAATTAATTCACAATTCTCCAATATTGACTGAACGATAGATTCTGTTTGAAGTAAGGATCATCTGAAATGTGGTTCAATATTACCACAAACTTTGGCCTAGTCTCGATGAAAATTAGTTTACAATGTAGCGCCGATCAGTGGTAATAGCATGCCTCGATATCAGCATGCTCTTCAATTCTAACATTCGATATAGCTAAATTAAATGGGGGAGTTTTGCAAGTCATCAATGTGATATCAGTTGACTTACAATTTCAAGTGCAAATAAATCAACATCACATGAATAATTTGTTTAATCATGACGCAAATAGTTGCACTTGGAAAACTGTTTAGTTGTTGTGATAAGTTTTCCAATTCAATTTCATTGCCATTTTTCCATCAATGATGGGATTCCATTGAAAAAAACGTATGAATGAATTATGAAATGATGTTATCATTTCAGGTTTGCGTAATGCTCGGTTGCCAAGCCTCAGCCATGATTTATCTACGTTGCGCCATGTGTTTGGCACCAATGGTAAATTTCTATATAGATTGGAGAATGCTTTTTTCTATTTAATTCCACCGGTTGACGTAATCTCGTAAAAAATGCCAACTAATGTTCACGTTACATCTTCGTGGCATCGCAGGAAATAATAAATGGGAATCTCGAATATAAGGTAGATGAACCCGTACAGTACAACCACCGTTGTTCCACTTTAAATTTCGGTTGAATATAAGTGGAACATTCCAGAATGGGATCAGACATTCCGACGTAATCATATACAAAACCATTGACGTATACTGTATCTTCATAGACTCGTAGTCTTTCAAATTCATGTAGTACGTTCATATTATGTTTGAATGAAATGTTTAAATTGCTTTCGATCGTCATTCGATGAACGTCATAACGGGTATCCGGTTAGATACATTGTATGATCATGACACATGAAATGTATAAAACAGTTTCAATCATGGATGCATGAGACGAACAACCCACTGCGCATATATGAACATCTACCCTGTAAAAAATTCCCCATGTGAGAACAAGTTTACATCGAGTGGTGTTGTTCGAACACCTGATGACATTACTTTGACATCGAATGTTTTATAGTTTACAACTCAAATTAAAATCTCCTTGCATGGGAGAACAGCTAATAAATCGACAAATTTGTAACAATGAATATATGGCAATTTGAGTGTTCCCTTGTCCAATTGAAGATACGATGGGAGATAACGCTTTCACTCGTAAGGTCTAGATTCTATCCCTGATTCGATCCCTGGAGAATCTGATGATAATCTCACGGTCATTCGATTACAACAATCAGGAAAAGATTTTGTGAAGTGGTAAATTGTACACTCTGGGAGGAAAAATTCCCAAAATTATATTCAATTTATATAATTTTGAGATTTTTCCACTCGAGATGAATACATGGAGAAAAAATATTTTGCTACCACAGCCAACTGGATTGCTGGGAGAGCAACATGATTAACTAAAACAGCAAAATTTTCAGTATCCAGGATAGTCAACAAATTTTTTTGGAAGCATCTGTCGCAGCAGATGGATTTCTGTCATGGCATCACATTCGCTGCTCCGACAAAAGGTACCCAGAAAAATCAGATTCCGCTATCACAGCGAATTTTTTTTCAGAATTAAATGTTCTAATACCACAAGAGACGAGAGAATTGAAATTAGTTGAAGAAATTAGTACTGGGTGATAAAGAAAATAAACAATAGCTGATAAAAAAGAACGTAGTGCAGGGAGAGTTGTAAAAGTATATTTGACCCTAAATCGATTTTAATTCGTCATACATTAGCAACTGTAATTAGTTACCGGAATTAATTTGGAGTAAAAGTCATCAATTATTTTCTTCGACTAGGTCTGCTGAAAGAGCGCAGCGTTGAGAAAAATTGTATACTCGGAATAATTGAATTTATTCTATTCAAAGTTGTACTTGTACTCAAAATGAAAATTCCCTGGAATCAAATAGAATTTGATTACACCCAATTATCATTCTGAATATGAAGAACAAATGAATTCCGAACACCTGATAAATCGTTTTAAATTTTAATAATACTCCCCCTCGATACTCTTTTCTTTTTTATCGGAATTTAATATATTTTTTTTTCCACGCATATGGAACGCAGTAGTATTGAAAAACACAAAAAGCAATTTTGAATCTCACGTTGATCGGAGAAATTTATGAATATCATTGTAGTAAAGAAAACTATTTTCAAGCATTGTGGTTGAATGATGAGAATCATGACTGTAAAGCGAAGATTTATGAATGAACTGTAACACAGCTGGGTGGGTCAATAGAGCGGGCCCCCTTGCCGAGTCCTCTTGCCTCTCTCAAGGGTAGTAATCAATACAGGGGGTGAGGTAGAAGGAAGGAAAGAAAGATTCGGAGGAAGGGATGAAACGAGAGAGAAAGATAGAGTCAGAGTTGTCGGATAGGCACCCAACTATTCCCGAGTTGTGGAAATCGAGGAGAGTACGGGGATGGCGAAGTCCATTCAGTAGAAGCAACGCGGTGTAGGCCCGCTATTGATTGCGTGGGTGGTCTAAAGGGAGCTGGAACCCCCTCCTGTTTCTAGCCATTCAGAGGAATCATGGCAGAGCAGGTCGACGACGGGACACGACAACGGGGAAACATAGTAGAATGGGAGGGACGAGAGGGTGAAAACGGCGTAGGTGGTTTACCGTGGACCAAGCGAAGAGGCGAAGAATGAAAAGCGCAGGGGTTGAGAATTTGGAACATCGTACCACTCGAGGCATTTTTCTTTGTTTTTTTTCCACTTCGTCTTCCCACTTGTGTAGTCCATAAATTCCGTTAATCGAATGAATCTTCAAGTTTCTTAATGATACAGATAACAAATGTGAACATGAATCATCGAATTGTCTCGTTTAAAAATATCAAACATATTTTCTTATTTTATTTTATAATGTTATTGTGGGTAATTTGTACAAATATTTCGATAATGACATTGTTGAGTGGTATAATTTGATTAATCTTTGGATTTATAAAATTATATGAGGAGTAATTTTATGCATCAAGTATTTGAATACTTATAAAAATTATTAATCACTCGTTTGGAACAGTTTGGAGTGATTTGATGACGCATATTCGAACTAATGCGAATTTCTTATCTCTCCTCTGTTACTTTCAGATAATATTTCTACGGAAAATGGTAGACAGAAATGATTGACAAAAAATTTTCTGTCCGATCTTAATCGTTTTTGTCTCATGCTTGACGTAATCGAACAAGATTTTTGACGGACTTTGACAGATACTGTCAGATTTTGTCGAGAATTAATGTAGCTCATCAGATAAAAACGAAGATTTTCAGCAGAGATATTGCCGAATGCTGTTGTTTTTCTCCAAAATATGCGTATTCATTTTCTTCATGCAGGTAATCATATACTTTTTACCCCCAAAAAAATGATGACAGCAAAGTTTTCTTCACTCGTAGAGAATCAACAATCCACAAAGCAGAATGATTGCTCAAAATGGAAGAAAAATCTTCTATTTTGAATATAAAAACAATCCTCCCACGATCAAACGACGGAATCCATTATTGAAGTCAACTTTCAATAAAAGGATTACAATTAAATCCATCTTGAATGTGAAATTGATACAATTTGCGCTAAAATAAATTCCTTGATAAGGAAAATTCTCTCACAGCAGGTGATTCATCTACGTAGTATTCAGTTCTCTCAAGAATTTGATGGAATTTCACAAGAGCCTCGGGGTAAAATTTCGAGAATTCCTGAGAAAATATCAATAAATTTCTCCTAGGATCAACACAGTTCACGTCGTTAATCACTTCATTTCATAAAGAAATTCCATACACGTGACTATGAGTCTTGATTCGATGAACGTTCAACACAAATTGAACGAAAATTACATTTGGAAAATCGTACAACAGCAAAGACAAAGCGAGTTTAAAGCGGGGATTCGAATTCGATAAATATCTCTCCACCACCCGATGGTTGTTTCAATAAATTGAAATATGGGTTCGCTGAATTAAGAACAACCCAATGAACCGAGATAATCCAGTGAAAGTTGATGGATTGTTCAATTTGATATGTTCCATTGAAAACAGGGATTTATGAAAATCGCAACTCATTTATAATTATCTTCGATGTATCGTACGGTTCAACAATTTTGATTTTTCAAAATTTACCGCGTAACCCTTTGATAACAAAAAATGTTATCAATGTTTGACGATTAATCCAATCTTCTCACTATATGAAACCTTTTATATCGTATTACAATTTAGGAATGCTTATATGTAGAACGTTGAAATACACCGTCGACATTCGAAGAATGCTCCGTGCGCATCCATGCGGGTTGAATATGCATGCAGATATGTGTTGAACTAAATTTGTATACACAGAGGGGACACATTCTGGGACTGCTATTCTTCGAATTGTAGCACATCGAGTTGAGGATAGTAAAACATATCTCAGCAATTGTTCCATTCACTTGTGGATCATATATATAATTCTCATCATTTCTTCGATATGATGCTGCATATTTCATTGTTTCAATAACCATTTTGTTGAATCATGTTTCGTAACGAAGAAATATCCATGGTTTTTTGTATGAACTAATTTTTCTCACAATGTAATTGGTGTTTTAACAAATCAAATGGAACGTAATACAACTACATACTAAAGATTTTCATGTTTGCGAATCTCTTATCTCTCACCGATCACAATATTCAACAGAAATGTGTGGTTGGTTAATTCATTCTGACAGAATTCAAAGACCCATGGGAATCCCACTACCCTGCACGGTTTGGATAGGATTTTCAAAATTGGATACCTCGGAACATTTAAACAGTTGGCATTTATCGCAAAATACGCTACGACATTATGAGATAAGCATATTTTATTATTGTTTTATTACACACGACACTAAAATCGTAAATTTATTTCATCAAGTCTGAATAAACCGTTCTCTCAGGGTAGTTGAGGTTTGCAATAAGGGTGTACGAAGGAGATTCATCGTTGTAGAACTAATTAATGTGAAGTCACGACTCCTTAAATAATATGATAAAGGTAACGTCAAAAGCTGTGAAGTCGAAAGAAGCTCATCGAAGGAGAAATGGTGTTTGCTTTTCAAACTTTACATTGAAGATCACTCCGGGAAGTAATAATACGAAAGATATTCGTATAGTATTCGAAACAGACGTCATTTATTCTTGTCGAAAGGAAATTTATCTTCATCAAAAAGCATACCTATGAGAATTTGATTCGCATTGTCTTTTTCAAAGACTTCACCAAGTTCACGCTAAATTGAATTTTTTATTTTATTTTGAAATCCATCACAATAGCACAGAAAAAAAGACATGAATAATATTTTTTGGAGAAAGAGAAATCAATAGAAGGTCGTAAAGACGTTCGTAAAGGGTGCAATACAAAGCGCGAACGCATGTTTTTCAAACGCTCATCGCCCTCTTATTCCGGTACTTCAGTTTTCCATTCAGTATAGGTCATTTTTCCATCAATGTGGAGGGGAAAAAAATTGTATGAACATCCTATATAGCAGACTCGCTCCGAAATCATTCGAAAAGAGTTTTCAAGAACTCTTGGAGAGTTCTGCTTTTGGAGCAAGTGTGTTATATGAGATGGTAATGAAAATCGAACCGAAGCGTGGTGTTTTTTTAATATTATCTTTGGTGGGTATTGATAATATTTCATTTTATCGGAATAAAATCGCTCTTTGATTCCAAATTAATGAAATTAACTTACCGATTCGATTTATAGAATGGAAATTACGTGAGGCTTTGAGTATTTTCACCTGCAAATTCACAATTCATGAAATAACCCGTACAAGACACCCACCGATCCTCCTCTATGGAGTTTAATGGATCTTATGTGGAAAATAGGTGGAGACGAGATAGAAGAGAGGATATTCAACGTTGAAACAACGGAAGTACGACGGAGAAATGTTCGATTCGGTTGCGCATTGATGATCTAAACAATCTTCGCACATGAAAGTGCAGAAGTGTTTGCAGAAAACCTAGGAGAATTATACCAATGAAGGCATATTCTAAGAAAATTTAAGAACTAATCGAAACGCTAGACACTCGATTTGTAAAGAGAAAAGGAAAACATTTGTGTGACAAGTACTTTCTTAATTTTACTTTTGGCATGAAGTCTTATTTTTTTAGATATAATATCGCTTCTGAACTCAGTATACCCCTTGGTATGAGGCGAAAGGCTCATTTTGCAACAGCCCTTGTTGAAAAAATCCATAGAATCTGACGAAATTACATTGAATAGGATTTGGTCAGAACATTGTGCAAGATTCAATCAGATTTGGTGAGAATCAATCGATTCGTTTAACCAGGAAGGGCAATATTGGATGCTCGATTAAAAAAAAGAAAAAGGAAAAAATTTTAGTGAAAATTAGGTCTTTTTTTAAAAATTAACCGTTTTTACGTTTTAGAACTGATCGTTTTCTTTTACAACTAACTTTTTGGTGAGAACTGACCCTTATAATATGCTCTGGTGACTTGTATGTGCTGGGTAGTTCTGTACAGTAGATAATAATGAGCTTCATCTAGAAGAGAATTCTAAGAGAATACTAAGACGAACTGAAACGGGGTTGAGTGGTCGTGGTAATTTATGATCAGACCTCGTTGGGCAAATAACGTACGACTCGGCCAAAATGCCATCGAATTTCCGTCTCCAAGTAGCAACCGAACGTTGTATACATACCATGATGATTTTGATGTCAATTTCATGTCATTATTCTGACCAGCTTGTTGTTCAAACGAAGTTTAAACCACGTTCGAAGAATGTTGTATAAAATTTTGAAAGAGGGACTTTTTAAAATATTTCCATCATCAACACTTACTGAAAAAGTATAGAATACTGCGCTTTAGAGAAATTTTCAGTAGATTAACTTCTAATTTAGACAAGGTTTTCTCAAAAAAATCCTACGCTGAAAAGAAAGTAAATAGTAGAGCCAACCTCCAGTTTGGATACGGCAAATCTCACCGCAAAGTTAACTCCAATAATTGTTTTTTCAGTTCAATGATGGCCAAGCGTGAAAAGTCTTGTCAGGACCCAACCGCACACGATCGAGGTTTACCCGATCGAGTTCAGTAGATAAATTTCTCTCTCACTCTTTCTCTTATATTCAATCACAATAAATCAAACTTTCGATTTGTCATGAAAAAAATGCCATTAGTTTCGAATAGAATACAGGTTGGTCCATTCACAAACACCCATATATTTATTCTGGATTCAAACAGGATCGCCTGTTTACTTTTGTGCCTTCAAGATCGATTATTTCTCAGACGAATGATCAACAATATATACCAATGTTTGAAGAGGGAATTCTTTCTCATCGGTAGTGTGTTGGAAGATCAAAGATGAGACCACGTGAATAAGTTGCTCTCTTTGTGATACTGTTCAACGATGCGGCGATGTTTTGCTCGCCAACCCTCGTCCGATCGAAATACCTCTTCGGTTGTGAAAAATGACTATCCGTGAAATCTTCTAATGGGCAAATGCTGATCCTCAACCGCTGCGGTCATCATTCTCACACCTTCGTCATTTTTCTCTCGTTCGCTTCCAATAACTCTATCGAATTCCCGTCAATGTCCGAGATAAAAAGAATTATTATTCAAAAATCTTTCATACTTGGTATCATCCTTTCACCAGTTTGATAGTAAAGAAATCGATTAATTATATCGGATTTTAACAATTTTAGAAAAGGATTATCATTACTGATTGAAAATTCGTAATCGTTTGGAATTTTTGAAAATGAGAGATGAAGGGACTGAAATAAAAATCAACAAGTATCGAATGTAAAATTTTTAGATAAAATAGGGCTGCAAAATTTCGAACATTGTGGTCACTTTTTGAATATTCAACGGTGTCTTAATGAATTGATACAACGGTGTGACGTAAATCCTTTAACGGGCGTTGTCATAAAACTTTTGGATTCGCAGCTCAGTGATACTAATCTAGCATTTGTCCGACATGAAATGATGGATTTAAAATTGAAATGAAACTGTGCACTTCTTTGTGATAAAAAGTTTTGTTAGTTCTGTGCAATTACGCATTCAATAACAGAAACTTGGAATCAAGATATTGAATATTATTCTTGGAATATAGAATAGAAAGCGCAATTGTGTGGCTAAGGATAAATTCTCAAAGTATGCTTGGAAAGTGCTCGAAGAACTTTCAATATTCACAATGAATGAGGCACGAGTCGATGAGAAAATTCTTTTGAAGCAATCATCTTCTCATAATATATGTAAACTGTATCGTTGACATGCTTCTGATGCATATGAATCACAAGAATGTATAATCGAGAGCTTTTTTCCCATATTGTCATATTTAATGCTCATATTAATGCATAAACACATGTTCCACTTGGAACAAAATCAGCTTTGGAGGTTGTCTACTTCATTTTTGATACTAATTAAAGCTATTTGAATATCGATTTTTGTTTGTCGTATACTTCTTATGAATGATCGTTGGAGGGTGTAACATATAATCAAGTTGCAGTTACAACGGAACAAAAATCAATGATAATATAGAAATTCTCATATACGTGTTTTATAGCGCATTCAAACACGGAGAAAAAAGAAATTCGTGGTCACAGCGAAATATAATTTTGCTAAGTCCCTTCTGCTGGAGCGACAAATTTTTTGCTGTGATAACAAACTATTTGCTTTCACAGCAATCTTGTCAGCTACGATTCTTTCTTCACAACTAAGAAATTGTGAAGAGTCCAAAGATTTATAAAATGGATTCAAAAGAGTGAAAAATCACTCGTTCCACCCCATTGAGTCCCAGAAGTGAGCTTATTCGCTTCGAATAGTATTTTTCCTCGTTTTAAGAAAACTCTCACTCTTTCAAATGAATTTAGGTGCACCTTATAATCTTCCCCACTGTTGTGTATTGTAAGGAATGCAACAACTCTCATAACTTTCCTGATATACAGTAGTAAACAAAAGAATTCATTTCAACATCGAATAGTGTCCAAAGTCCATTAGTGCACGAAACTCCAATTGAATTGATTTGATTTGTCTCACAACTGCTTATGATATCAACTTCTCATTTTACTCTATTCCTGGAACAGCTGCATTCTAATTGCTGTGAGTTGAATCAACTGTTGCATGTGAAAACATTTGTGAAATCGTCCAGTGAATCAAGATTCTGAAAAAAAAACAATTGAAACTCCGATGAAACATATTCAATGATACATAATATCACAAGAGAACGTCAATTAGCTCTCCACATCATAGAGATTTTCTCTTTCACTGGCTTCATTCAGAGGAAAATGATGCGCATTGTTCCCTATATTGAGATCAATCCCGAGATTCAAACTTTGAATCACCTACTACATATTGAACATGGTATCACATACATTTGGAAATTGGAATTGCAAGTGTCCGGAATTAGTTATGACATTCATAAGGATTATAAGTTCATATGATGCCTATAATTGACTTCTGACCTGAATAGGGATTGAATTTTATTGAAATATTGTTGAAATTGTATCAAATCTCTCTAGCGTCAAGGGAAATGAATTGTTTTTCAAGGAGAAAAAAGTTTTCTATTCAGTAATTTCTGTAGTTTCATATTTTCATCCGGGGTCTTCTGTTTTATACACTGTTAAAAAATCTGCCTGGAACTTCATAAGAATATTATGAAGTCCTCCACATTAATATTTTATTAAATTAATGAATAATTGTTACATTTCAGAGCAAAATTTGGAAATTTCAGAATTATTAAATTCAATATAGAAATATGTTATTTCATGAAGAATTTGGTATTAAAGTTAAGAATTTTTTTAACTTTGTAGGTCTTCAAGAATTCAAATATGATTGAAATATTGTTTACAATCGTATTAAGATACACAGACTTCTAAAATATAGTGTCGTAATTCGTGTTTGGTGATCCTGGGAAGTTGAAAACTCACCCGTATCCCATTGAAAATGTCTGTCAGATCCGGACAAACATTATTGTCAGATTGTGAATGGTTTTTATCTCTGGAAATCTGGTCAAAAAATGACAAACTTTTTGCCCGGTTTAGTCTGGAATTGCCAAATTGAAACATCTTGTCAAAACTTGGTAGGAACAATTTTGTCGGTTTTTGACTGGATGTCCCGGTGGTAGATGTCGAACAGAACCAGCAAATAATGTTTTTGAAAGGAAAAAACAATATACTCAACTGGAAATTATCGTCGAGTTGACCCGATATTTCACATGCATTTAACAAAGTTATCCGAAACCACGCATACCTTTGAAGAGAATAGTTTTAGATGGGGTGTGTATTATCATGAAATGATACTGTTGGTCGATTTTCATTTGCGGTACTGGCACCGGCGGTGCCGGCATGGAAATCCTCATGAGTTGTGCTGCTGTGAAAATCAAATAGCATTTTACGAATGTGAAACTTGGTGCACCAATTCAATAAATGCATAAAGTATCTTGTTTCCACCCTTCCGCAATTCAATTTATTCAATCAAATTTGTTATGCATCTAAAATCATCTCAAAGATTTAGAGAAGTGGTTGGAAATAGGAGGCTTTACTTCATCCTGTTAAAAATGCCGAACAAATCTAAACAAAGGGATAACAGGGTCACATTTTTAACAGAGTACTCTAAATTCTTTAATTTAATAATCGGTAATTTCAAGAACCTTTGTCTCTTTGCCCTGGTTAAAAACGTCCATTAGATCCCATTAGCTACACTGTTAGAAAAATCTGTTTGGAATTTAATGTAAAAAGTTTGGAAGCAATTAACACACACAACTGTGTATTAATTTTCAAACATTTTTGTATCCTCAAAATAATAGACAGAATTTTGAAATTCAAGCCACAACATTATAAAAATCGATGTAGAAAAATGCATGAATTCTCAACACTATATTACTTAATTTCCAAAATTCCTCCCAAATGGTTCATCATGTTATGGTGTGAAATTAATAAAAAAAATTCTGAAAATGAAAATACATATATGAGCGAATTATTAGAATTGCGTGATTTGATTTCACAATTAGTGATGTTGATTTTACAACAAGTAATTTTCCTTACAAAAATTCACATCGAAAGGGTAGACCACGATTGTCCCGAAATTTCCTGATTTATTGAAAACTAGTACTTTCTATTCATTTCTCAAAATCTACTAGTTTTCAACACATCGGGGAATTTCAGGTTCACCCACTTTCGGGATAATCGCATATATCGGGATATGAATTTTCATAAACTGTGGTGAATATCAGAAACTTTGTTTGAAATTTGAGAAATATGTGATTGATTTTCCAATATTCAAATAAATACAGAAATTCAATATCTTCAGTTATGAATTTTCACAAACTGTTATGAATTTCAAAACTTTTGTTCAAAGTTCATGAAATATGTGATTGATTTTTCAACATCCAAATGTGGAATATAATTCATATAGCGCCCTTGAAAATTAATGTACTTTTTTCTATGAACGTATATTAAATTCACAAACATTTTTCACAGTGTAATACAAACTTCGTGAAGATAAATCACCATTACCTTTGCCAAGTTCGCATAGTGAGCTCCGAACAATTTTGAGCAAATAATATGATTCTTCCAAACCACTATACACTGAGTCAAGGAACGAATAATTCCAGCTCATTCTTTTCACTCTGACTCTGAAAAGGTCGAAGAATCATTTCCCTCTCGATTTTTCCAGAATGAATTCAAGGTCCAAACACAAGATTGCTTTTTTCTTTGTTTTTTTCGTAAAAAAGCGCACTCATCGGCAAAAGTGCACAAAGTTTTGTGTTGTTTTCCGAACACTTTGAAGGTTCTTCGAACCTCGATTCAACGAGAATAAAAATTGTTAAGAAAACGTTGGAACGCAAAACTATGGAGAAACTTTTTGTTTATTTATTATTTTCGTATTCTTAATTTCTGTATTCGTAAAAAACTATATTCTTGAATATCTATATAGAATTGTCTGCTCAAAGACAAAAAAAATTAAAAAATTGTATTTTTAGATATCTGTATTGTTATAGAACTGTCCTCTCAAATCTCTGCATTCTCAAAAAACTGCCTTTTTAAAAAACTTAATTCTCAAATATTTGTATTATCCAAGAACAGTCCTTTTGAAGAACTTGATTCTTAAAGATCTCTATTCTGAAATATCTGTATCCTCCAATGATTTACTTCCTAAAAGAATGTATTCTTAATACCTATATTCAGGCGAATGACCATTGAGACGTTGTTAATTGTTGCCATACAATACAGTTCCTTAAGAGAATAATTCTTTAAAAATACAGTTATTTAGGAACAGAGTTTTTGGAGGATACAGATTTTCAGGAATGGTTATATTTAAGAATACAGTTATTCAAAAATGAAGATATTGAGGAATACAGTTCTTTAAGAGGACAATTCTTCAATAATACAGTTATTTAGATTTTTAGGAATAGATATATTTGAGAATACAGTTTGTAAAGAAGATAGTTTTTTAAGAATACGGATATTGAAAAATACAATCCTTTGAGAATACAGTTATTTGAGAAGACAATTTTCTGAAAATAGGGATCTTTGAGGATACAGCTCTTTAGGAATACAGTAATAAACAACACCGTTCTTGTACCGCTTTATTTTACGCCGTTGACTTGATTTTAATTGGTAACTAACAGCGGAAATATGATCTTATTCTTAGGCTGTCAAATTATAAGTTTCAATTGACACCAAGAATAAATATTCGACCAACTCTGGTTATTCTTTAATCGTGAAAAAAGGTTCGTTCTAGAACAGGTATCTTTCCTGCTTTCATACACACACGAGTAGCAAAGTCAATGCACTTGAATGTAACAATATCGAAGAGCTCGCATGCTTCATTTTTGAAGATGTTTTCTGTTTGTTTCGAGTTTTCCCCTTTTCTTCTTTTGTCTCATCCACTTTTTGGCATCAATATATTTCTTGTGGCACGCATTTGTCGTTTGGACAACACATCCGTAGGGAAAAAGTATAGAAACTAAAGTTTTTCTGAACAATATCTCAACTTTCTTGGCAACACGCTCGTCACTGATCAGTTCTTCTTTTGGGAGATAACAGCAATTAATGTTTTTTCGTTACTTCGGAAAAATTATCTTACGTGATATTTGCGAAGAAAAAAAATTCTATGTATTTGATAAGAACTGATATGGAAATTCACAAAACTTGGTACAGAAGAAAGGTGTGAAGAAGAATCGTGGCACACATTTCAATCAAAATATCTCCATTCTCGTGAAAACAGCTGATATGCTCATTCGTTTCATGTACCGTTGATGCAAAAATTTTCTCTGCGTGAATTCTGATTTAGCGGTATCGTGATTGCATACAATGGGAAAATTTACAAGAAATTTATTTCAACTTACCATCAATTTACATAAAATACTGATTTAACCTGGACACGAGTTTTATATAAAATCACATCTATGGTTTCAATCAAAGATCCATGGAAACCCTGGTGAAATTTTTGGAAATCTCTAAATGGGAACTCAAATGTTCCTGGGTGGAAACCCGAGTGATTCTTGGTAGAAAATCGAAGGGTCCCGTGGATTTTGGATGGCTTCTTACGCAAATTTGGGAATCCTATCCGGACATAAATTCTCAGTTGATTATACATATTGCGTGAAAATTGTACATAAGTTAACAATTCTTTCCAAAAACAGAACTTTATATACTTTTTATATAGTATTCATATAAATTCCTTTTACCCACTGCTTACATTTACACTATTACATTTCTACCAAGGGAACCTAAAGTTTCAGGCAGAATTTCATCGAAGATCTGTATATTTTCCATACAGGATATTATTATAGTTGAGTGAATATTCTTGAATTTGTATACAGACTCGGAGTCCCACCCGGGATCACTCAGGTCCCCACCCAGAATTCATGTTATTTTTCTGGCTTCTGCCTATATTTGTGTTCTTATCTGGCAGGAACCTGAATCCGAAAAATAGAACCAGTGCAAGATGAGAATCTAAGTCCACATGGGAGTTTGGGAATCCCATCGATCCAGGAATTTTCAGCTGAGCTCGCAACAGAATTTTATTAGCGTTCTAAGAGAATTCTATCGAACATACGACGCCTTACGAATTGATATATCTTTCGATGAACTCAGATTCTCTCTACATCGTCGTATCCCATGTATCGACACCGATGAATTCCCCACGAAATTCCACGGAATCACACGGCAAATCGCTTTTCCTCATAAACTAACCGAGAGTAGAATTTTCGAAAAATGTGTTACATTTTTTATACTGGAAAATGTCATGAAATTATTTGAAGAAGCCTCGCTTTTCAAGTGAACAAACATTAATAAAGTAAATACCCGGACTTGGTATATATATATATCCTTTCTCACCCACTAACACGGGGAAGAATTTTCCTTTGAGGAAATTTAGCAGCGAAGAAAACGTGTAACTCGGAACTTGAATGGAGGAACATGTTGAAGGAGCAGAAAAATCGAGAGATGCTGCGCTCTAGCAATTACTGGACGAGAAATCAAGAGGAGAAGAAAAAGAGGGAGAACGTTATATGGGATGAGAACGAAATTCCAAGAGCAACCTCATTTCGAAAGCCGCGAAAGGAATATAAGGGAGAGAAAGCTCTCCCTACAACGGGTCGTTGGATGAGGAGAGAGGGATGAAAATAGGAGGTCGTCGAGGGTTTGAAAGAGGAGGAACATGACAGTTGGAATAGGATGAAAGATGTCAAAGAGAGGGATGCGTGCGAGGGTGGCGGAGGAATCGCCGCGGCGACAAGCGGAGATGCTTGCCTCGACGCCACCTTTCTCAGTTGCTTCTCGGTTTCCGGACTCTACAGACAAGTTACGTCCAGGTTAGTGAATTCTGCATTGACACAGAGCAACTCCTGCCTCTCTTCTTTACCGTTCATTCACCAGCATCATCACCGCCACCACTCTACTCCCGCCATCGCTCCCACCATTCTCGTCATCGCCACCACTACCACCACCACCACCACCGCCACTACACTTCACAACGACGGATTGCTCTTCATTTTTACGCCAACTGATTTTATCCTTTCAACCTGTTCAATATGTATTTCCGCGATTAACATGAGTTTCATAGTTTCTTTGATTTGTCCGAGCATCCCTCCCACCCTCCTAAGCGTTACCATTTCCCCAGTATTCCATATTTCGTGTATCGTCTGAGGTATACTATATCGTATCGGGAACATAATACCAAAATATATCCCTGACAATACTATACCTCCCTCTCATTCGTTCAATGGACGATCATTTTGGAATGCATTCAAATTCAAAATATTGACATGTGGAGTGGAAAGATTTGAAAGAAAGTGATACGAGAAAAAGTGAGTTGTTTTACGTACCATCTATGAACAAGTACAACGAGATTCTCGTTACTTTTTTGTTTCTCGCCTTGTTGCACGATTGCAACAAGTTGAAAATGTGAGAGCAGTAGTTCAGAAATCTACATTGAACAAGGTTATCAACATTTCCAAGTGAGTCATTGTTATATATTTTTCTGAACCTTCGCGAGATGTTCACGATGTTGATGACAATGTAGTGACGCATCATATATTACATCTCTCGATAAAATTTTCATTTTCCACTTTTTTTATTATTGCTGAAAAATGTGCTTTTCCAAACCAAACCAACCCCAACCCCAACCCCAACCCCTTTTCTCTTGTCTTCAAAGGGAAATATGTTTACCTTTAATGCGATCATTACTGTCGAGACCGATAATTCCGCACCGCTGCTTCTAATTGGAGTTATCTCAGACACATGGTATATTTTGTTTTCCCTCCATAACGTGTGCTCGATTTTTTTTTCTTCAACGATCGATACAAAATTAAGCGTATTACATTTTCATATTGTAATATCATATTATGATTATAGTTCACTGTTTTTATTCTCGGTATAAAATAAGACAAAAGGTGAAAAACGAGAGAAAACGAGCGGGAAAAGTAATACCGTTTTTATTCCTTTGATAAATATTGTTCCATATGTTGTATTGTTCAACAACTACCGCTCAGTAATTGAACGATCTATTATATAAATACGAGCTTCCATTAGTAGAACAACGGTATAGGTGGATTGAATTATTCATCATTGTATGATAAATGATAAATAAAGGGAAAAGCATTTCATATCATTCTGATTATTCGTATTTTGCATGTCATACGGATTATTAATAGTGCAATTGTTATCATACGCAATTATGTTATAGCGATTTATTTCAAATGAGCATTAAAAGAGAATGTATATTGGGGTAAATTATTTTTAGCCCCGATTGTTATCCCCGGTATTTAGCTGAATTTATGTATATATATATTTATATTACAAAATGAGATATCGTGGTATAGCGTAATAGTTATATCACTGTTACATCATAGATCTATAATTACTCGGTGAACAAAAAATCTTACGTAAATACCATTTACGAAAATGGGGTGGAGTTGATTAGGATATTACATGCAGAGTAGGATGAACACATTTTGTGACATAGTCTGGTTTGTTCAATAGTCCTGTGTACACTTTACAGAAATAGGGTGAGATCAAACAGACCTCTTCCACTGTCGAATTCAACGTGAAACAAATGAATATAATATGAGATGATTATCAAACCTGGGAAATAACTTGTGCATACCTTGTATTTCTTCTTCAATCATTCAATACGTATAATGACAATCATTTGTAAGAACATCAGCATAATAGCACACATTTTTCAAATTATACTGAATTGAATGTACTTTGTATATAATTTATATGTCATTATGTATAAATTATATATAATTTTAAAAGTTCGTCAACTCGGACCTTTGAAATAGAATATATGTCACTCTTTATAAACTCATCCAAAAATACCAAAGCCTCGAAGTAATTATCATTCTCAATATAAATTACAGTTTATGTAGGCTAGGTATCTGAATTAATAACAAAAGCAACAAAATATAACATTTCAACGTTTAACTCATAAAATGATCACGAAAATAAACTTCAACATCAAATAATTGGTGAATTGACAATCACAATTGTGAATATAATTTTTTTTTATCCATCAAACAAAATTGAAGAAATTTAATTATTGTTCTTGAATTGAATATTTATTTTGTGATTAGAGACGTTTTGACAGGCTGTGAATTTTGTATCGCGTAGTCAACAAATTCTCTGAACGCTTGAATAAAATTGACTCTCATTTGTAACTCAGATTCGACAAGTTCTGTGGTCAGTCTATTTTCATCGTCGATTCATGTCCCACTGGAAAGAGAAAAAAAATCTTTCTGCAGATGCATGAGAAGCTGAAATTGACGTTATAAATTGAAATATTTCCACTAAATTCATCAAGTTGTTGTTTTTAATGTAGAGTTCGTGAGGGGTATGTTTTTTGTGTTTGATCTATTTTCATTGCCTTGATTAAAATATACAATATATCTTTCACTGCACAAAACTTCCCATATATTCCCTGATCTATATAGTTGGATAGACCGTAGAAACTAAACCCGCTTTCTAAATTAAATAGTTTCAATACTGCAAACTTGTTTTTTTTTCTGTCAAATCAAAGTTATTTTCAATTTATTTCGAAGCAAGTTGATAAGGCATTGGAAAAATCATTTTTGACGGATTGTTGCTCTTTAATACATGTTGCTGAAGTTTGAATTGTTTATTGAAACTGATTATAACGGAAGATCTGAACTCTTGCTGTACATCCTTTGAATGATGTTTCCAGTTCCAAGGAGTTGATTCGAAAAGGTAAACAACGATGATTCATCAAATATTGTGGGTTTAGATTTTGGAATTAACGATTGCAATAAACGATTCAAACTTCAACAACATTTTAATACACATTCTTCTTGAATGTTTGTGCTGATGGAACTGAAAACATTATCATTTTTTTTCTCAAATCATTCCGGTTCAAGGAAAAGCATTCTTATTAGCTAAATGTTTCTCACCAAGCTCTCTCCAGTAATTCATAAGAAGCTGTATTGATACAAAAATTACTGGAGTACGTTGAAACAACTCACCAAGGTGGGCTCATGTGCTTTTGCCAAGAATAATTAATAATTCAAGTAACTAGTTAGTTGTTTTCACTAATCAGTTAGTAACAATGAGAATATGTATAGTTAAAACAGCTAACCACTCATTTGGAATAATTATTATTTTTGCCGAGCGTGGATGAACCCATCTACACGGAAAAAAATGAACTGTTAATTTTACCAGAATTCCGGTTACTATATGGACAGCAAGGAATATCTGTGACTTTTACTGGAATTCTTGTTAAATTTACCGGAGCCCTTGTTAAATTTGCCGGAGACTTGATTCATTTAACTAGAATTCCGGTTAAAATAGCAGTAATTCTTGCTGTCCATATATTAACCAGAGTATTTTTTTCCGTGTAAGTTTGTTGTTTCCTTCCCCTGTTTTTCACCTTGAGAGGGCCTCGAATAGTGATGCCGCGACAAACGAAAAAGTCGGGACCAGACGAGAAAGGCCCTATCCGAGAAATGTACGAAACGATATGAGAACACTGAGAGAAGAGTTTGTTTGTATTTAATAAAGCTTACTTTGGATACGGCACAATAAATATTTTTTCCACGTCAACTTGGGTTAATAACTATAAATGAAGTTTATTAACTGTTACAAAACTTCATATGACATTTTTTAACTGTTATTATAAATGTTTATTTCGCCGTATCCAAAACAACATTTATTAAATACAAATAAACTCTTCTCTCAGTGAATGATTTGACGAGAAGCAGAAATTTAATCCGAAGGGATGGAAAATAATATTACTAAAAAACATGTCGAAATATCGAGACGAGACAAGATTGGGTATCGAAATGTCGAGACAAGAAAAAGACTATTCTCGTCTCGTCTTGTCTCGTGGCATTCCTAGTCTCGAATAGTTTCACAGGCCCGGGCCTTCAAAATTCCTACCTCGAGCTTGTATTCCAGTCTCGGATTTAGAAGAAACTACAGCCAGGTATTGGTAGCTTTTGTGTTGACTCTGGAATAAAAAGTGGACATTAATATTATCAATGGAAGAGAATCGTATTCCTGCATTGTCGTAAACTATAACAATGAAGCTAGCATCTGTGGCCTATAAATTCCATCACCCTACACTGAGAAGAGAAAACCATGATGGTTTTTGCGAAGAACCGCAATTGATGCAAAGTGGGTTCTATTGTGATCGAAGTCATGAACATTGTAATGAAGTTCGTCATTGACAGCAGAACAGCAAAATACATAACTGCATGGCAGACATTTTTTTTCAGTAGATTGTAATAGCCATCACTATTTTCTTCACAGAAAAACATAATTCCCCTCTTATGCGAATATTTACAGAACTGTAACAGGAAAAATTTCACACCTAAAGTATTTGGCTATTCAAATATCAACCACAAAACTTGTGCGGTCACAGCTATAACTCCTTGCCATAGTAGATAATAAACAGCTATGGCTACAATTATTTTAGCTACAGCAGCGGAACAAGTGGAATAAAAAAGTGAATAGCCACCACAGCGGATTCATTTTTTTGCGTGTTTTCCCTGTGCAAGCTCAAACGAAGGAAGTTTACACTTTGGGAAAAGAGGGCTGAAAATTAACATCGCACGGATTCCACAGAAGTCTATCCCGAAATTCGATGTCAAAAGATTATGGAATTTGATCTAGACGGATATGCACGGAAAAAACTTAATTCGCCATGGCAGCTACTCAGTTTCTTATCTCACTTTTTCGCTGCTACAACTAAAGCAAATTGTTTCTGGGATAGTTATATTCCTCGCTGTTGCAATTGACGGAATAGCTGTTATATCTAAAAATCGCTCCTTATATTTTTTACCGAGTGTTTATGAGTTTGTTGAAGATAACTGATTATTTTTGTTTTCATACGAATTCCGATGTTCTTTAAAGCAGTAGGGGTGCGCGAACCTTGGATTTTTCAGAAGAACCGTACCCATTCTGCTGTGATTATATCTACATTCAGATCAGATTTCTCCAAGGCTCGTCTGATTTTGGATCACTTTATCAAATCTTAATGAAACGTTCTGTCGATCTGTGATTTTCAGTTGGGAAGCCCGAGAGGAAAAATTTTCAAAATTATAATTATACGATTTACACGCTATATCAATTTCCACATAAATTATGTTGAATTATATATAAATTATATATAATTTTCAAAATTTTTCCCCCGGATGCATCTCTATTCCATCAATCAAGCATTCTCATTTCAATGTAGAACGTTGTCAATGGAAGAAGAAATTAAATCGAGACTCGACGGGGAGAGAATTTTGTCATCTTTACCCACTTTTACCAATCCCGTGGAGTGGAAATTGAATCAATTTGATAACATATGAAACTTCATACTTTCGTTTACCGTGTTAGAGAATTTCTGTGATGAATATTTCCGATCAAAAATTTTCCTCCAAATCTTTCTGAAAAATCCAAACTTCAATGAAATATACATATTGTCAGTGATAATTTGGAACAGGAGATCTGGAAGAATTAAATAATGCAATAATGACCAGTGAATAATGTTAATCTACACGGAAAGACCGGATCTATTAATATTTAGAAGAATGACTGTCAATTTAGGGAAAACGAGGATCGCTGGAAAATATTAGTAGTGAATCTACTAAAAACTCGTAGTCGATGTATTAAGAATTGCTAGACATTTTGAAAACCCAGTGCTGTTTAATATCTGTCACGCAAATGATACATCGAGGAAGAATAATCGTTTATTCTTATTTCATATCAGTTCCGAGAATTAGATGCAGTTGATATAAGGATCACTAAAATCAGTGTTAAGTTACCTGGATTCGAATTGACTTCAGCTGAATTTTGCTGCTGTTATTATTTCAGAGTTACCTCTCAATTTAGAAGAGCAAAATTCCACTGATTGCAGTGACCTATGTACAATCAGTGAATATTAACTGATTTTTGCAGTGAAATCTCACTGCTTCAATTAGTCAGGAACACTTTCGACTACATGATCAGTGACTATTCCCTGATATTTCCCTGATTCCTTTGAATGGTCGACTTTTAACTGCAGAAATAGTGAGATTTCAATGATTTGGATTTGGGGAGTACAGTTTTTATTATCGTTGTCTATCTTTTCAATACTCGGGAATGAGGTGATCTCATGATCGAGGTGCAAAATCGGGACGCTTTTCCCACTCTTCCTCCATTTCAACTTTTTTTCTTCTGCTCAAAGAAAATCATTTCGAGTATCAGAGTCTCTCTCTTTACAGCATCAATTTATTTCTATTTGTTATCGTCGATAACATAAATTTCATAGTTTCTGAAGAAAACCGGGATGCTTCTCAATATCGCCAAAAACCAAGACGTCCGGTCACCTTACTCGGAACTAACTTCCACAAGTAACTTCGGATCATGGATGTGAATAAATTTTGTTCCTGTACGTCATTCGAGAAATAGCAAATATACCGTAGCAACTCAATTTTCCTAGCTAAAATTTCCTGCCATTACAGGACCGTTTCTATATCCCCGACAATTTCCACACGAAATCCTGCATTAAACCTTAACTCCAAATTTTCATATCTTCCTCCCACAACTTTTCCAATAATGATCGTCTGTTCCACCTCTTCGTATTCCCAGTTACTCAAAACATGCTTTCATTTTTCCTCTTTGATTTTTCTTCTTCAGTGCTTCTCCCTCAAATACAAATGCGAATAAATGATGACAGGATTTCTTATGTACATCAACAATTAACGAGTCGTCTTCATTTGTCGTGAACAACTACGTATTACATTTTACAGAACGACCAGTTTAAGATTCAAGAGAGCTCCTCTCTCCCCCAAAATCACACTACGCTATTTAATCAATTCGACGACTTCTTGTTCTGTTTAGTAAAACAAATGTATATCAATAATCCTTCATGATCCTTCTTCTTGATTTCTCAAAAATGTCATCTGTGATAATCCATAATAGGTATACATAATTTATAATTTCCCTTTTTGAATAAATTTATAGGCAAACCAAGCTGAATGAAAGTTGAACGTGATCGGGGTTAAAGAAAAATTTATTTCCCCGGTAAACGCGAAACGAATGGATTTATATACATACGTCTATCATGATGTCCATTTAAGAGTATATTTCACATGCAGTCCCTTCCGATTGAATACTCAAAACACGCCCAAGAGAGAAACCATGGAGCTGGATTTGGCAGCTACGAATTATAGAAATCATTTATCAAATATTCCCACGGAAATGATGAATTTCTGATAAGATAGAAGGAAACAGGAATTCGAACAATTCAATTATCATTTATACATTCAAAAACAGACATTTTCATGATAAATAAACAAACATGTTGACAAATGAAGAAAATTTACATTGCAATATCGTGTTTTCCATAATAAAAAAATGTTGTATCCTTCCAAAGCGGTATCAGAATTTCAATTTTCCAGACACGTTTTTCAAAGCACAGAGCACATCTGTTTACAAGCTCTGCCATTTTATAACGTGAGATGTGTAAATAATGTGTATTTGTTAAATAAAACAAGAAGGGGGAGGAGAAAAAAAAGTGAACAAAGGCGACATACCGAAATGGGTGGTTAGAATTCATTTCGAGAGATCATCGCCAATCATATTCAGTAGAATTTTAGCAAAGCGATGGAAGCTTTATCACGTTCGTATCTTCTTTTTTCTTCTACCCTCGGGGCTACAATATTTCAATGTGGAATCTCTCACAGAGAGACGTTGGAGAGAAAGATATTTAAAACGCTCTGTCACTCGATGCAAGTATTGAATACAGAATTGAAACGGATTCGTCCTGGCGAGGGAAAAAAAGTCTTATCGAAGATTTACATTTGAGAATCAATCAAACCTCGAAAATATTGAATCCGAATCGTCATTTCAAAGAATCGAGATTCACTTTGATATCTCGGGGGAAATTGAGTTGCAACTGATTTCTCAATCTCACTCGCTTGTTCGTTGCTGTGAAATTGCTGAAATTTAAGCTCATTTGAAATATTATGATACGATAATTATCTAATCATCGTCTGATATATTGCACTGTAAAATCCAGCTCTCAATGGTATCAAAGACAAGATTATCACATTCAAGAGATTATCGTGTCAATTCTTTTCCCGTTTAATTGCATGCGAAGGGTTTGCGAACGAGTGCATAATGATTGTGCATAATTGTACTTATCATTCTCCTCGTGAATGATCTGAAATGGAATTTGAAAAATGTCGTGATCTACCAACGACGGGATTAGACTTTGTAGAGAAAAAAAATCGAGGGATTGCGTATAGAACAGCTAATCTTCTTGTTAACCTAACGAAAATTTTACTGCCACAGCGGAATGGATTGCTGAGAGAGCAACACGGTCAACTGGAATAGCGAATTTTTCAGGATTATATACAGAATAACGAACAAATTTCGTTAGAGCAGTTGACATTATTTGCTGCAACAGCTAAAAAATTGCTATAGTAGTTGAGAAGGTTGCCGTCAAAGCAAAAAATTTCCTGCAGCAAAAGGTACCAAATAAAAAACGGATTTCGCTATCACAGCGAATTTTTGCTGTCAAGGGACCCCAAATTTCTTCTGTCTCCAAATTGAAGAAGTCTTAGACCAAAAAGCTTCATGCCTATCAATTGGCAGAATTTTCTTCTCCGTGTTCAAAACATAAACATGATATCATTCCCACTTTGTTTCGAAGGAATTTTTTCCTCAATTCTCATATTCATTTCCAATATGAATTATCGAAGTCCTTACCTATACTCAGGTGGAAATTGACGATTGGCACTAGGATGGCGCAACACTGACAAAGATTGGCCGAGCTTTGGCGGTTAGCAAGGTGCAAGCTTGAAATGATAACATCGTTACAGGCTCCATTGATGTATTCTGCCAATCACGGACCAACATTGGTACGATTATGGCAGTCAAATCAGCCATCATTGGCAACCCCTGAAAAAATTTGTCGCTTGATCTAAATCCAAGATTGGATCATGCTTGTACTAATTACGAACCAAGACCGATAGACGAATTTTTTTATGGTCTGCCAATGGTCAAATGTTTTATGCATTTAAAGGAGGTACCATCATTTATTACACATAAATGATGTTGACTGCTAAATTTGAGTCAATACTATAATAGTACTGAGTCAATATTCAGCCAAAATTGATTCAACGTTGCGACAATCCCGCGCCAACGTTGAGCCAATGTCGTGCCGATGTTCAACCCTATGTTGAACGATTGCAAAAATATAATAAAAATTCAGAGTCATATATTCCCGACATCGATTGCTTCCCCTCCACACATGTTAAGAAGTACAGCCCGAACCTAAAATATTTTATACAACCAGGGCCAGAGAATCTCTGTATACATTGATACGAAGAAAATTATTTGATTAATCCAATACAAGATGTGTTTATAAGTTTAATATAACTCATTGATTACTGGTTACCTTACAAATCAATTACATCAAGTATAATTCAAATTCTGATGTCCACGAGTCCATGGGTCTGCACAGCTAAAATCTCTCCTTCGATGAAGGCCCTATGATGAAGACGACAATTTACAAATCAGAAGGTTATATGATGCTTATATATCAACCGCATAGTTCGTTGAGCGCTTGCGAGAAACGAACCGAGCGTTGGAAACAATACCGAAGGGTGGCGCTTTGACATTGGACGCGGGAATTTTTGTATGGAGACATATAATTGAGGATCGTGGCTAGCCTGAGCCAAGCTTTGACCAGGCTTGGCACTGCATTGGGTACTCATTTCTTCTAAACGTTGTCAACGTTTGGATTAATATTCAGCCGTGCTATAAAATTGTTCGTATGAAGTTAATTTCTTTTGTCCAAACGATATTGGGACAACAATGAACCATGATTGGCACAATCTTGAGCCAATGATGGATTGATCATGGGAAATTATGATTGCCAACATTGGTGCAACATTGCGCCACTTGTCAGTCAACGTTGGCTCGATATAGATTTCCAAGCCTTGGATGTCAGCATTGCGCCTATCTATTTTCCATCGTCAGTATTGGCGTAAGAAAGAAATTTTCACGTGGGTACTTTTTCCACTGATTATCAAAAACCGTGAATGAAAATCACCCTTATAACATTTTCAAATCTTGTACATTATATGTACCAGCGATGAATGTAAATTTCATATCGACAATGAAATTTATATACATTAAGCCTACACTGAAAGTACAAAATGCAAAAATGTTATAAGGGTACTACCCATGTTATACTACCCATCGAAATGCGTTTCAATTAATTTTAATGTTATCCCCTCATTAACATCACGCAGTCTTCCAAAGAGTGATGTATTTATTCATCCTTGTTTTCAATTGAAAGTCTATAGGTTTTCTCTGGGTGAAAAAGTGGAAAAGTTACGTATGATAAAATTGATTTATCCACGAAACAACATCGAAACGAAGACTGTTTCACAAAGGTGTATATTCGAAGCGATAACCGTGGCCCTCTGAGTGGAAGACAAAAGGCGAAGGGAATTTTAAAAGACATTCTAAAGAACCACCGGGCTGAATGTAACATAGAAATGAAATTGCTTGAATCCTTTTACCTTTCTATTGAATCCATTTTCGTTGGAGAAAACAATTTTCAAACACCGTAAACAACCGATCGACTCAATTATATCGTAAATCGATCACACCTTTTGATAAAAAATAATGACTTACTGATTGAAAACAAATTCATACGTAAAAAAAATTGGAGAATCAAGGATAGAGGGTGAAATTCGAGTAATTATAATGATTGTGAAAAGTATAATATGTTTTTTTAGTTTTTAATAAGTAAAATTTTTATGAAAATGTATAATTAAAAGGAATTTGCTGTGGAACTGTCGTCAGTTCCGAGAAAAGCCTAAGAAGGCGGAAAGAAAGAATTGCATCTGTCCAGACAGGTGCGTTAAAAATAGACTCTCATGAATTGAAATCAGTTCCAAGTGAGGGTGATCAAAGCATAAGACGTTCTACAACGAACTGTTCTTTATCTAGAAGCGGTACTGAGATTGATCGACGAGGAGCGTTTTGAAAATATTGTGTGAAGGAAAAAGCAGATTCTCTCCTGATTGCATTCCATCGATCTCCGTCGGGAAAGGATGTTTTGATCAAGAGGAGGCAAAAATAAAGACGCAATTTTATATACAAAAATATGCACTGTCAAACATTTCTGATAACATTTTTTCGTGTTGTTACGTGCAGTACACTGAAAAAACTGAATAGTCGCTACAACCAAAGAATTTTTAATTGTCTTAAAGGGGGGGTAGGGTTAATTCGATCAAAAAATAGCCTATTTTTATGAATTTTTATTGAAAAACCAGTTGATTTAAATGAATTTATTCTAACGGGATATTATTAAGTAACATTTGAAATATATTGTGTAAAATTTTCATTTAAAAATATCCAGATATGCGCCGGTGGAAGCAATTTTTAATGAGCGCCAAAAAAAAGGGTTTTGCGGTGGACAACATAACTCAGGATTGGATCATCTGAAACAAAAAAATCAAAAAGATTCTGTTAGTTTATGAGTTTTTCTAGGCAACCTCGTCGAGTTTTTCTTTTTTTTTTAATTTAAAGTATATTTTATAACGACTTAATTGTTGATTTTTTGCGTCAAAAATCGGTATTTTGACTTATAAGTGCCATAAAAAATCAAAAAATTGAAAAAAAAAAAACTCGACGAGGTTACCTAGAAAAACTCATGAACTAACAGAATCTTTTCGATTTTTTTGTTTCAGATGATCCAATCCTGAGTTATGTTGTCCACCGCAAAACCCTTTTTTTTTTGGCGCTCATTAAAAATTGCTTCCACCGGCGCATATCCGGATATTTTTCAATGAAAATTTCACACAATATATTTCAAATGTTACTTAATAATATCCCGTTAAAATAAATTCATTTAAATCAACTGGTTTTTCAATAAAAATTCATAAAAATAGGCTATTTTTTGATCGAATTAACCCCCCCCCCCCCTCCCTTAATGGTTGGTGCACTGAATTTTTTTTTCTCGAGGAGCTATAAACGTTATACGTTATACGTTCCAATCGATGGCACTATAAATATGTAACTATTAACTGCCCTGTTGAAAAAGTCCCATACATTCTCATATATGAATCCTATTAGTTTATATGAATTTCAACAAGTTTTTATCAGTCCATATGCGGTTTCTGTCCTAGAAATAACTAGAATTCATCAGAATTCATAAGATCTTTTCAACAGGGCGTTAGTTGTATCAACTAGTACATTACAGTGAGGGAGAATAAAAATTTCAGTTGATGGAATGAAAAATTTTCAGAGCAAATTTTTTGGTTCCTAGAACTACACTGTAAAAAATATGGAGAGCTTTTTTTCTTCAAACTGTTAGTGGATTTCGTCCCCTTATCTTGAGGGAATTGTTTTTTCATCAAAAATGAGGGACTTTTTCACTACTTTGAGGAATTATTTTGTCTTCAGGGTGTTGAGTCCTCTATGAATGAAAGAAAAGTCCACCAAATCATGTTGAATGATTCCCCATCTGTGAAGGAACTTTGCTGCCACCATTTTTTCAAGGGAAATTCCACAATTATTTTTTACAATGCAGAACTCATAAGTCCCATCAATTAATCTTAATTATCATGGTTTATGTTATCATATACCTTCGATCACTCTGAAACAACTGTTCAGTTGCCATAGCGGAAGACTTAATCATGAAATACGACATCAAACAAAAACTGTTTTTGTCTCGTAAAAGTATCAATTATTCAAACCAAAAATTTTTGGCACGCAAACTCTCATTTCAGTTGAGGCAACTCAAATTTTTCGTTCAATGTTGTTCCTGGTCAGCTATTGCGTCCCTTCGTTTTGTGGATCCGTATTTTACGGAAAAAGTTGTAACAAAATACCATACACTTCGACTGATGGTAGAGGCGCCATAAACAAAAGAAAAACAACTTTGTGGAAAGGATGTGGCCTAATTCATTTTTCTGAGTATACCAAATATGAAGAATGATTCCAACACTTCCATGGCATGCTATATGGCTGAAAGGATAATGCGAAGACTTCTAATGACGGTGGTTCGTCACGCGTGGGGGTTTGACTCTCAGTACCCTTTTTCCACAGCGGTAACGCTAGGCAAGGGAAAATGATGGTTGATGTTTCAGCTGAAGGCACTTCAGGAACAAATTCGATAACATAAGTAGAGATACCGGTTGATGAATCACAGAGAAGCTCTCAGGGAAGGGAAGAGAGTTTTTTTTATAGTTACAAACAGGAAAATATAGTATAGACAATTATTTTTCTTCAGTACCCTGGTTCAAAGAATTCATTGAATCTGACGAATGAAATTCAATGAGATTTGGTCAGAACAACATCCACGTTTAATTGTGATTTAATGAGAATTGGTCAGAATCAACGGGTTCTTTCAACCAGGGTAAAAGTGAGAATTAAATGTGGTAGATTCAAACAATCAAATTTTGTTGCTACAACTTTGAAGGGTTGATTAAATTTATGTAGTCGTGGTAACTGTACTGAATGAAAATATATTCTTGATTACCACAACTATAAAAATATATTTGATGTCGTATTTCACTAAAAAATTTGGTGAATTTTCGATTGTGGCAATTGAAAACTTTTCTCAGCGTAGTTGACATATAAACGGGGTGTATTGAATTTCCCGTAAGTATCCAAAAAATTCCTCTATAGTTAGCATAAAAACACAAATAAAATGGTATTTTTCATATGTTTTATGGGAAAATTTGTATACATAAATGAGAAATCTATTTCTCATACGAAAGTTGGGAATTTTCCTATATCCGAGGATGAGAGAAATGCAAATGGTGTTGACAGGGTAAATTAGAAGGGACGAAGACAGCCATTCTGCAACCATCACAACTGAATAATTACTGATGCAACAATGGTATATGGTACTTGTGACTACTTCATCGTACAGAGGTAACTGGTGATAGAATTTGTGTAACACAATTTCATGCTGGGAAACACCTACAGATTTCACTTTTTTATCGTTTAAAACAAAGCATCTGTTTGTCTTACAAACCTCACTACCACCCAGACAGCACAACTAGTTTTCAAACAGTTCTTACAGAATACCATTTGAATGCCACCCCTAACAGCACAATGTGTCTCTGGGACGTTTTCTGAACGTTCTAAAAACCTCTCCTACGTTCTATAAACCTTTCATAAACGTTCCAGTGGCACGTTGTGCTGTCTGGGACGCTTCTTGAGGGAATTCTTTAAAAATACGCACAATCATTCATTTGAATTCAAAAATAATTCTAAAAGTATGCCCGTTATGTCAGTAGAAATGAAAACATATAGAAGTTCAGAAAGAACACATAATCTGCCCAAAAGAATTCATAATGCATTTACATCTGAATTCATTAAGTATAAATAAATCACACCACTGAACAAGCATTCTGAACTTTCTCATAATTCAATAAACCTTTGTAATCAAATATCAAGTCTTTTACAAATTCCCTATCGAAAAAGATAGAGATCACAAAGTTTTTTCCATCGTTCTCTATAAGGGATTTTCCACACTCGATACAATCGATTAGTTCTTTCACACATGAAAGATCGTTTATATAAGTGCATTTTTACAGTTAATATTCACATATTTTGAGTTAATAAATAATTTACTTCATTATCCACGAACAATTCATGAATTTTTGCACACTTTTCTTCTTTGGAGTTACATCACTTTGTTGTATACAAAACTTTAACCTCCAAATCATATGATATGTCATTTACTCTCACATATTATATGTTTCTTGCACCGAAATGGATTACTAACTGATTATTACATTGCATAATTCACTTTACTCTATTAAGCACTCTTAAAATCTCGTACACGCACCTATTCAATCAATTTATAAGAGAAAATATCCTACTATGTGTATCTTGGACATTACTTTTATTCAAAGACTTTTATTACAAATTCGGAAAGACTCTGATTGAATTCTTGTTGATCCAAGTTCATGGTATTCGTTATAAATTCTTTTGGGCAGAACAGGACTACATTTTGAACTTCCTCGAAGATTCATATTCACTGTCATAACGGGTAGTCTTTACGAATACCTCATGCATTTTTTATGTGTATTTCAAGAACTTCCACATGTATTCATCAAGAATTCTTCAAGAATTCTTTTGATATTCTATGTGTTCATTTAGGATACTCTATGAATTTATAGAAATGAATTCCGTAGGTATTCTTAACTCTGAATTCTCTGCGAACTGAAAAGGAACTTGTGTGCTATCTGGGCAGGTAGCGGTAGACGATGAAGTGATCAAAAGTACAACACTGGTCGAAGGTAAATTATCTTGAATGTTTTGATAATATGCAGTAAGTGAACAGTGCGCTTATAAGTACGTATACGTTGCATCGCTCTTTCGTTATCTTTATTTCTTAATTCCATGAATCCCATTTCTCGCTGAACGTTCCATTTCCATTTCACCGTAGTCCTAGGTGGAGGATCGATGTTGCTGTCAGAGAGAGAATCTGATTCAAAAATAATTGGATTGCATGATTCCTCGCAGATTCCTTAGAAATTAATATTTGCGCTCAACAGCGAAGAGAATGAAAAGCGATAATTACCAGAAACGCAATTCCGTCCTTCACAATCTCTTGACGATGACATCTTAAATTATAATCGGTATTCAATGAATTATTACCGATGACTAAAACGATCTCTTATAATTCAAACTTTCTGAAATTTCCTGACCACTCTTCGAATTTTGAATCAAAAGAAAGTCCCTCAAATTCAAAATATTCTGATCTTACGGATTTGAACGGAATGGTTTTGTTTTCATGAAATTCAGACTGCAGTTATAGTTCTCATTTGATCCTAAGTCTCGAGAGATACGATTTAGTTTGATTAACGTGTCAAGTTATTACGAAACGCCACACTGTAAAAAAACTGGAAATTTCGTACGTTTTGGTGCTGGAAAATTCCAATTTTTGCAACAACATTGTTGTGGGTGTGCTCCCACACAGCACAGGAGTTCCAAAAGAATTTTCAAGAATTCATAATGAGTTCTTCGAACCCGAATTGAATTCTTCGCGAACTCTTTCTGAACTGGTGTGCTGTATGGGCTAGAATATTTCAACGAATGTACTACAATTTTCAGTTCGATGTATCGGTTAATGACTTCCAATAAAATATTATAATTTTTCAATGCAAATTTTTTACAGTGCAGATGAATTCGTTGATAATTTTCAATGGGAAAATGTCACGTTCACAAGGTATTTGCACAACTGAGAAGAACAGATAACTGTAATGAAGTATTATTCCGCAGATTCAGAGACATTCAAAAGGATTCAAAGAGTTTCAAAAGAAGATCCTGGTGAAAAAGACCCTCAGAAATCTATTAGAGAAAAAATAAGTGCATGAAGAGAAGGAAATTGTGAAAATTGATTGCGCAGTGCGACAAAGGGTCCACCGTTGCAAAAAAAAAACAGGAATTTCCCGGTAGCATGGAACTGGAAGATTCTTGTGATAGCAGAATTTTTTTCGTTTTTTCCATGAAATTCCATGTTCCTCACTTCAATTTCCCAGTATCGATACAACAATTTCCTGATATGTGTGCTGGAATTTTCATAAGTTAACTCTCCGTTACTCGCGCTATGAGTGCGGCGCTGGTTTGCGATTTTTCAAATTGTAATGAACAATCAACTATTCTCAATATTCACAATATTATTAGGAATAATATAATTCTCAATATTATTCAGAACAGTTGATTATTATTCCCAATATTGTTTGAAATAGTATTGAAAATAATTTCAACTTCAAATTTTTCTACATAAATTTACAGGTTACGCTGTAAAAAAAACTTCACTCCGCATGGTGTTGTTTTGACACCGCATGATGCCATTCCACCCATACAGGGTTCATCAATTAGCCCAATAATGGCACGTTACTGGACCACAAACGGCGTTCTTCGCCCGTTAATGGCGCCCATTAATGGCTCATCAATGGTTAATTGCTGGATGATAACGTGGGTCCAGTAATGGCAATAAATAATGGGCCATGTATGAAATTATTGATTGGCCCAGTAATGGGGCTAAATGATCCCGATTTAGGGCCATAAATTTCGGGATAATGTTCGAATGTCAGCCATCAATGGCAGATTACTGGGGCATAATAATAATAATGATATTCAATGGTGATATGAGTGCGTTCCAGAATAATTGGTTCAGTATTAGTTCAAATGAGTGGTTAAGTGTGAACACTTTTTATATGGCGCGTAATATACTTCGAAGTATTTTACATAGTTTACGACACGTAAGAAACCGAGTATCTTACGCATAAAATCAACCCCTTGCCTTTGGGGGGACAGGAGGGTTCAAGTATCTCACATATATTACGTGTCAGAAACCAAGTATGATACGTAAGAAATTGAAAAATCACGTGATGAACCCAACCCTGATAGCCGTACATCGGCTGATTATCGGCTGTTTTCATTGCTGACCTTTCTTATCAGCCAGTGGTGGGCCACATTTGTGCCAATCATATGAATCCATTGTTGGTCATTCAATGGTAGCCATACATGGGCCAATTATTGGCTGTGTTTACATTATCGGGGTTTCCTGTATGGGCAACACCATTTGGAGTAATTATAACACCAAGTTTCGGGGTGGGCTCCTATAGAATCCGCGCAATGTTAATTCTGACGCCGTTTTTTTCACAGTGTTTTTCCATAGATTCTTCCTACGGTAACGCTGCGGGCTCCAAATTGACAATTTCACAATGTACAATGTAATATTGTTCATGAGATCATAGGATTATTCCATTTCCTTTGAAATACTGCAATTTTCCTCGCTTACTTCACCTTCAGTCTCATATATGCTCTAAGAAAAACAATGAACTCGCGAGATTTACGATTTGAGGCATCGAAGTGCGTACACGGAGAAAATTGTAGATCGAAAATATAGTAATCTTTGATGAACATTTGAGAATATTTCTTAAAATCTGAGAGTTTTTCTTGAATGCATAATAAAGATAACACGGTCCACTTTTTTGTGGAATTGTATTCGGAAAAAAATGAAAAATTATCAACGCCTAATAAAAAAATAGAAAAACATATGAACTTTCCAAAAGTCGCGTATGAAATTTCACAAAGTGAATAGTAGAATATGGAAATTTTGTGACTGTCTTTGTCAAATTTCATGCGCGACTTTTGGAAAGTTCATATGTTTCTCTATTTTTTATCAAGTATTGATAATTTTTCATTGTTTTTCGAATACAATTCCATAACAATATGAACCGTATTGTCTTTTTCATGCATTTAAGAAATACTCTTAGATTTTAGGAAATATTCTCCAATTTTTATCAAGGATTACTATATTTTCGACCTGCATTTTTCTCCGTGTAGTTGTTGTGCTATATAGAGAAATCTACAAATTCCTCTTCTTGCATATGATAAAAAGAAAGGTGAGCTTTTCTCCCATACACCACCATAACATCTATAATGATTGTGGGAATTTTACATCTGGAATGCAAAAAATATAGAAAGGATTCCATAATTATCCACGGAGATTCAACAAATTAAACATTTTTCATTCTATTTAGTTGGGTATTGTCAAAGAAAAAGGGGATAGATGAAGAATGAGGATGACTGTTATGAACTTTTCATACGTGAGTGTAACGTTTCCCGAGATAACAAATTTTTGAGAGGCAATCTAGCATCCATTTCTGGTTCACTCGAAGTTGATTTCTCGAAAATGAATGATATCGATAGGGTAACCTTCATCGATAACTTCGGTGATTGATCGGGAAGAGATGCAATTATAAAATACAAACAGAGGCTCCGTATGGATGCTAATATTTCTTCAAGGCAAGCCTTCCAGTACGAATATAATTTCAAAGGATGAAATTCGAAGTCACTCGAAGTAGAAAAGGTCAGAATCTAATCAGCCCCAACGTTTGTATATAATATTCTTACTTTTGTCAGTAAAATGTTTCTTATCTTGACAATTTTTCATCTGACTCCAAATTTTACAAAAAACCACAGGGATGTGAATTCAACCCTGCGAAAATCCTAACAGAATGTAATTGCATCTCACTTAAAGAACTTGACTGAAATTTAGGTTCTAAAAATGAGCTGATATCCCGAATGAGAGCAATTTTTGCTTTTTACCGTGAATGAACTTATCCAATAGATTTGATACAAGTTAAACAAGTGTGGAATCTTCATGCGTTTTCCGTAATGCACCGTTTTGTAATAATCATTTTCACATTTGTATCATTCAGAGTAGAATGATGAGAAAATTGAAACCAACGTTCCTCTCGATACGCTAGGGGATGGAAAAGAACTCGCATTATAAAATACTGAATTTATCTTCTATACACGCCACAGCGTAATCCTCAAAAACAAACTTCTCGCATAAATTCATGGAAGAAAATTCAAAATAAAAAGAAAAAAGTTAAAAGAAAGAGAGCAGAATAACGGAATTGGATGCCATCCATATCGTTTCGTATCCAAGGAGTTCCAACATTTGCATCATAATGACGTCAATGTTCAGTACGTACCTCATTCTCTTTTACCCTTCGCTCAATTTTTTTTTTCAACGTAAAATCTCAATAAATTCATCCTTCAACCTATCCTGATTTTCTTTTCTCGAAATAGTACGTACGGGGGCGTATATATCAATAACATCAGAGATTGAGAAATTTACACTTCAAGAAAGTAAGATAATCTCTTGCACGTATCTTATCATCTCTTTCTTTCATTCTCCCTCTTTTTTTTTTATCAAGCAAAAAGCAATGAGAAAAAAAAACAATTTATCGCGCGTATTTTCTTGACAATCGATATTTCGTTTAGCGTCGAGGAAATATATCGAGCGTAGTCTCTTTAGCCTTTAACATACATCAATGGGTATCGAGAATGCAGAAAATGGTCAGGTTGCTTTGGATTCTTTCCACCCTCTAATTCTTCGAGAGATAAGGAAGAAGAAGAACAACAACAACAACGAGAGAGAAAAAACATTCGTTCAGCACATGATCTAAAACCGCGATTATTTCAGATTTCTATCCTGTACAATGCTTCAAAGTATTAAAGGGTTGTAAGCAACCCTCTTATTTTGTTCCCGGATTAAGTTTCTCCGGTTCATCCTATACATCTATCCACTTGGGTATCACTAGCAGTAGCACGCAATAGTTGTTGGGGAGGATCAGTGGGCGGAATATCATAGGATAACGCTTTATCGCCCACGCTTGCCATGTTTCTGTGAAGAATGCCTACGCTCTTTTGAGGTAACAAACGAATTAATAAAACTCATTTTTCGAGTATTGCATCGTTACCTCGAATGGAAAAACAAATAGCGTTGGTGTAAATACGTGTTGAGAAACTCTTTGGAATTAATTTCCTTGTCGTTGATGGTCCAAGACCATCCACCAAGTTACCGCCTCATTCCAATTGTTTTATTGATTTTATGTTCGATGAGGAGGAAAAAAAAGTTCTATTCAATCTGAATTTGTTCTTTCTTCGTGCAGAAGGTGAATTATACTATTCTCAACCCTACTGTGCGTAGCAAATGATGTGACTCGAAAGCATTATATGCTGTTGAATTGTTGACACAGTCCGTTAATCGATCCTTTAACGAATTCTCGATACAAATTTCACTTGTTGGGGAAAGATTATTTATGGCTTAGAAATTCAAATTCTCACAACCGATAGTCACTCAATGAATGTTAATAAGTATACATTCTATATTCCGGTAACCAGTCACCATTCGAAATAATTCATCTCCTCACAAGCGTTACAGGGGTCACAATTCTGATCAAACCGTTCCATGATGTAAATTCTTGAAGAATTTATAATAAACATGAATAATGGATTTCCGAACAGCGAAAATTGTACTTGGGTACAACTTACATAATACTCGAAGAGGAAGAGTATTTTTCATGAAGGAGATTCATCTACCTACGCGAGTATTGATATTGAGAACAAATTTGATGATTTTTGCAGAAAATGTATCCTGTGATTGTGTGGATTACGCTTTGCGTACTGGCGCAGCCGAGCAAAATTTTAGTACTCGCCGTGGGGGAACAATTTCGACAAGTCCCTGATCATTTGATACCGACGACGTCGTTAACGGGAACGGAGATGGTTAGTGTTGAAAGGAGAGGTAGTACCATAAGTGAACCCACTTGCGAAGAACTCCGAGCAATGTGGAGATACAGCAAACGTCAAAGCAGAGCTGCCGAGACAACTAATGAGCTACCCATGTATCGCGACCCTTTCTCATATAACATCTGGGAATCTCGGCCGGAACGTTATCAATCGTCACTTGGTTACAGAGGTAAGCTTCTCGAATATAAATAATACCTTTGAAAATTCAAATATACAAATTATACGAGTTATTCTATTCAATTCATTTCAAGAGAATAACCCTCACTGTAATTATTAAATTTCACCAATGAAAATTAAATAATCTGATAGAATAAGATATTGTTATAGAGTAATCAAATTTTGAGTGGATATTGAAAGAGAGGTTAATCGAACGTGCGTTCCTACGTCATGGAAAGTCAATTTTCATGCAAGTTTAATGGATAAAATAATGAACAGATGTCAACAATGGTCAGCCACGTAGTCGAGGAGCCGGGGGTGCACCTATTTACGGCAGGATGGTCCATAAAGCGCCGGCTGGAAGTAGGCTTCGTAATGGAATGCCAGATAGAACAAGGGCTTTTGAGGAAGTGACCCGCTTTTATGGTACAGTAAATCGACATCCGCCCTCATCGCGTCGGCGTGTGACCAGTTTTCGCGTTGGAGGCGGTGGTGTACCTTCCGTGTCACATGTACCACAAGCTGGAAGCTTTCAACACCTAAAAGAGCTTATACGTACCGAAAGGGCGCGCGAATTACAGGTACATTGTATGAATTATTTCTCATTCGGATTTCTTAATGCACAAACAAAAATACTTCATTCATCGTTTGTTCATCGTTTTTATAGGAGCAGAGGTTAGCGGAAGAGGCAGCAGCGAGAATAGCTACTTTGAAACAAATGACGAGCAGCGATCGGCATCAAGCTAATCAAATAACCCGCAGACACGTCGTGGATCCCCTCCAAGGGTATCAAGGGCCAAGGAATATAAATTATGATCTTAGTCAATATGTCCCAAGCATGGCTGATTTTGGTGAAACCTTGTCGGTGAGTATTTTCTGATCTTCAATTGTTTGAATTAACATTAACAGCGAAAGTTCATGTGATGGAATGTATCGTTTGGTTTTACGCAAAGAAAATTCTACACCAAGCGTGAGTTTCAGACTCTCTGCCAACTTTTCTACCGAGTTGGCAAATTAGTGAGATTCGATGAATCTTTTACAGTCCTCATTTTTAATATCTATATTCAATAAAGTCTTTGAAAGAACTTCCTCGGAGTTATACTTCTCAATGTTGAATTTGTGATATCAGGATTAGGTTCAAAGTTTCTATCTAGATTTACTTGAAGTTTATACGATGCCACGGTATAAAGATCTTCAATTTTCTTCGTGTACAAAGCTGCTCCGTGAATTCGTATCGATGAATTATACCGAGAATCAGTTTCATATTAGTTAAATCCAGAAAAAAGTGTAGAACTGATGTTCAATGATATTCTAATATTTCTGTTGATACTGATTGGACGATATTCGATGGTGTAGATATTTGATAAAATCCAATACAAACTTCTACACAAATGTTCCACAAAAAATTTCGATACTGTAAAAAATCGTGACTGCCCGCTGTTGATTGATTACAAAAATGTGATATCGATTCTCAGGAGTTATTTTTAGCTTTGAAAGTGTGTGAGTGTAATTTGAATCGTGACATTAGAAATCCTCTACAGAGGATCAAAAAAATGTCTCCTCGGATGAAATTGAATTTGAAGGATTTATATGAAATCCTGTCTTGAAAAGTGATCCCAATTTTCAGGATGGAATTTTATGCAAACATGGATTGTATTTCAACTTTATTGTTGTATTGTTATATAACTTGAACAGTTTACGACGCTCGATCCGATGTTGAATGTTACTCATTAAAATTTGGGAATACTTCTCACCGAATTGCTATTTATTTTTTTTAATTTGCATGTTGGCCCGTAAGGCAATTGATTCGAAAGTAAATCAGCCCCAAATCAGCTGGTCCGAGAATTCAGAAATCAAAGTTTAGCTTAGGGACTGTACCCGTGTGACACTCTGAAGAAAACGACTTTTTTCTGTCCTTTCTCGGGAATTCGCAACTTTAGGAATATCGTGTTGAAATTTCAAGGCCGTATTTCAAATATCATTTGAATTCCAGTCTGATAAAAAGCAACCGCTCGCAGATCTAAAACGTTTCCTCTGCCTAAAGGCGGAGCTCGAAGCTGTGTGCTTGCGCTTTGTTACTGGAATCTTCTGGCATCGTAAACAGTAAATTGTGTGTGCCAGATATAGCAGGTTATCATTTCATCATGGAGGCATCGATGGTTACGAATCTTTCTCGAAATGCGATTTTTCAAACTCAAAGAGCAATTGTCCGATTAACTTGAGATTTTGATCGAGTATTCTCGAATATATTGTCTTGAGATATTTTTGATTGACCATTTTTCAGGCAGAAAAACAGAGGCTTCTTCCAAAACTCTCCCATTTTGTCAAATTTTGATATTTTTCAAAAGTTCCAAGTCATCGTATGGAGAATACCGTCTAATATAACGTGATTTTTGTTTGTTTGTTGGTTTTTATTCTATTTTAACCACTCAACCGATCGGAATCATGACAGCAGTAAAGGGGCATCCTCTTTCACGCTTCAGAAGGCAGCGCATAAGTTGCTCGCATTTCAATATTCTTGTATGTTTTTCCTACGAAAAAATTATATAACATAGTTCAGTTACAGGTGAATATATCCTCAAATTTTCAAAACTTCAAATGGAATACTTTTCCTTTGAAAAAATTACCTGAATTTCAAGCGTTCACCCTGCTGTAGCCCCTGAATGCAAGATAATTGAAGATTATAACATGTTTATACATTTCCGGACCAATTCATTCTCGGATCGATTTACTTTCAAACCAATCAACCGACGGGTTAAGGGGTTGGATCAACCTGACATTTTGGAGAAATAATTTATTTTTCATTGGCTCGGGAAATCCTTTGAAACCTCTAGAATAAGGGACAAAAGGTTTTATACCCTTCCGGTTGCTTGTTCATTAGAATTTCGAGCTACCAAACCAAAACGCTACAAATAAACTGAGAACAAAAATGTAGCTGAATTTGAGCTCAACAACATTTTTCCAATCACAGTAGCTACAATTCCATTATCACAGTTACTTCAATGAATAAAATAATGGTGACTGTGAATATAAAATTCGAGATGGGCTCGATTTCAGCTATACTCTCCTCTAAGTGTACCAAAACTTTGAGAGCATTTTTCTAAGAAATGTGTTTTTCAAAACGGTGTACACGATATCTCAAAATCCACTTGATGAATCAGTGTCTCTCGTGTGATGTAGGATTTTGTCAATGTTATGTTTTGTTCAATGATTATTGATAATAATAACATGGAATTTGGGCCCAAAAAGTGCGGTCGAAAATTCAGGAATTTTTTTCTTGTCGGTAGAAATTAATAAAAAAAAAAGGTTATGTCACGCGATAGCCAATAGAATGTAGATAATGAGCATATTCTTTATTTTTGTGTGCCAAAAATAACTAATGTTTCATACATATTCACTCGGAAATTAATTCCTGAAAATCGCTCTGAAAAAACGCCCATCAAAGTGATCTAAACCCTTAATCAACTTGCGGTTCAAGAAAGTTCTTAACATAATTGAAGGGAATGCTCCCTGTCTTCTTGCCGTGAAGCTCTTTATATCCTTTCTTCCTGTGTACAAGCAGATATTTTTATCATTATATTTTACCTTTTATCGATGATGAAGTTCTAGGAAGAATCTGAATAAATGGATTACGAGAGCTTTATCATTGGCAAAGGGTTGAAAATTGATTGATGTGATACACGATGAAGAAATATATCATCTTTATCAACGAATAATTCTCCGCAAGTAATGAAGTTTCAAAAATCTATTCATTTGGACTCTTGATACAGCTTTATCACTGGCAAAAGGCTTAAACTCCCATTCCTTTCACATTGGGAATTATTCTAGACGTTCTTGTAGTGGGAGAATCGATTTCATGGTTGGTTAGAATGTCTTGTTGGTCGTCTCTCTCGTACCAAAACACGCGTTAGAATGATTCAGAAGTCCAGAAATGTCTCGTAATTGCCTCTCTCCGGATTTTTCATGTACTGACCGGTTACGTACAATTTTCAAGAATCCAGGAAGGATCTATTGGAAATGTTCCAGATTCATTTCGGACTCTTTATGTGCGTAATAACAGGTCGAAAGTCCATCAAAATTCCCTGGAAAATTCATAAGGATTTTGCAAAGGAGTAGATCCATATTGAATTGTGTTATTTTAACACAGCATGTTCTCATTCTAAGGAAAGTAACTAATACCACCCCAAATAGCATGTAAACTTGTCGTAAGTTTATCAAGACATGTCGTCGGATTGTTTTTGATTTGCAATGACAAACATTGTTAACGAAAGCTTGTTCCAAACTTCATGCCAGAGTTCTTGTAAGGCAATTTCTGGTCGTATGTCCACTGGTAAACCTTAACCTTACACGATCTTTGATAGAAGCTTGCCAGAAACCTTGTGACAAACCTCAATTGCTATCAAAGACACCGCTTGTATTCTTTCTCATGCAACACCAAAATAACAATTTCAGGGGTACAATCTGCCCTGAAATTGAGGAATTTTTGTTCTGATGTGGAATGAGACGTTTGAAAAATACGTTTTAGCAATTTCTTGGAACTATAAACAAGAATTCGCATTAAAGAATTCAGTAGGGATTTTCTCAAAGGAGTTCATCCAGAATTCATCGAAGCTTGTGATTCAATCCGAATGGAAATATGTATGTTTTCCCATACAGCACAACCACCGATTCTCCACCTAGGACTTCGGTTGACTGGAGGTGGAGAATTGGTGGAGAGATGGGAGCCATGGAAATAAGGGAGAAATAACGGAGAGTCTCCGTTGCCTCCACCAATTCTCCACCGTTGGTCCACCGGAGTCTTAGGTGGAGGATCGGTGGTTGTGCTGTACGGGTTCACTTAGTCCTTGAACGTTGATAAACCTTCTTCCACAGCCCACATTGATTTTCTATATAACTTGAAATAATTATTGATGTTTTCCATATCCTGTTGATTGTTTCTTATAAACAGAATTCGAAATTGAAAACAAAAGTTCCCAAGTTATCTGACGATTCCTAATGAAATTTGATATGTGATTCTGAAAATTATTAGTGGTAACATAATATGACTAGGAATTTGTGATTTTTATTATTCATGCAATCGAATGAAGATTGATTGGAGATTTTTGAAAGAATCGATTCTTCTTTGTTGACAATATATCAAATTTTTATCGATATTTCATACAAAATCTATAAAAATCCTGCTGAAAATGCCAGGCAGAACCGGACAGAAGATTGTTGTCAGGCTTTAAACGGTTTCTTCCCCAGGCAATCCAAGCAAAATCCAATCCAGGCAAAAACTGACAAAATTTCTACCCGATTTGGTCCGTAATTATCAACTTGAAATATCCTGTGAAAAACTGCCAATAATTTTTTGGGATGATTCTGTTTGAAATTCATAGATGGTGATATCCAGTCAAAACCTAACGAAAATTTTCCTGTCGAGTATTGACGGGATGTTACAATCTAGTAATTCCGGACCAAATCGGGCAGAAGGTTTGTCAGTTTTTGCGTGAATGACCTGGGAAAGAAACTGTTCAAAGCCTGACAACAATTTCTAGCAGGAAACTAAATATTTTTTCTATAAAAGAGAATCAATTCTGTTAAAGAATCGATATCACTCATTGCAAGTTTTAGTTCTTGAGGTGATGGCATCGGGGCTTTGAGTGAACAATTTTTTGGAATTATATTCAATTTATATGTAATTATATATGAATCTGAAGAATTCTTTTTACGACAAACCATTCGAAAATATTTTGATAAAATATAGCAGTTCTTTGTTTGCAGTAAAACAGCAATGTTTCGATATTGCTCGAATGATGCATCGTGAAGGAAATGGCTAGAGCCCAGGTGCTAGAATCCTCTCGAATGAAAGATGGAAAACACGATGAAAGGGGAAGTTGAAATAATAGAGGGAGAAAGAGGAACGGTTAAGTACCACTAAAATTAGACATTGTCGTTTCATTTGACACGCGAAGAATGAGTTGCTTGTCAAAGGGGACAATGATTCTCCTGTTATCTCAAATCGATGAGAAGACAGTGGCTAGCATCCATCTGTCGTGTTCGCACTCAAGTCATACAGCTTTGTCACGTAGAGTACATTACTTGAGCCTGTCACGTAAATGTACAATCCATTATCGTCCATTGTTCTCCCGAATCCTTGGACTTTTCATCGCAGTTACGTGATCATAAGATATCCCAAATCTAATTCAATCTGCCCTGCCGATGCATTTTGGATTTCAAGACACAAAAATTCTGCCCAAACAATTGAAACAGATATCAACGTGAATGAAATTGAAGAATACTGGAAAATTCAACGTATTAGATGAAAAACATTTTTTTCCAGGTGATTTCACTCGATTGAGATACAATTTTCACTGAAATGGAATACACAAAAATCTTTGGGATGCGTAAACTTTTACAAGAATATTACTATACTATATCACAGAAACAACAATTTCAGGAAATTTCCAGCAAATATTTAGAATATCTAGAACTTAAGTTTTTCAGATATACGATGATGATTTTTTAGATCTGAACGTAGGCGATATCATTGTTTCTTCCTGAGTGGAGGCAACAATGATCGTAAGTCAAGTTCTAAGAGATCCTCATGGTATAGAAAACGTGTACATTACTGATCATTTGACTACTATTTTTTCCTTGGCCATTTCAGAGGGGTGATCAGTACACGCAAGAGTACATGTTGCGTTAAGGATCAGGCACGCAAATAATCTGCAAAAGAACTGCCGCAAAACCACTACTTCTTATCACACACGACAAGCCCGTAATACTAGGATTGTAAACAAACGATTATGGCGTTAGAGTGAAACGTATGAGACAAGATATGCCGTTGGTCTGATTGAACGTTAACTCTTGCTATCGATTTCAATTTCTTTTGTTCTTCGAAACAAAACACTTACCGTACCTTCAATTTTAATAATTCTCAAAAGCAGTTTATTCACAATCAATATCGTGACTACTCCAGTAAGATTTCACCTTTCGCAAAGGTATTCGATTAGATCCCTTCGATGTGATGAATGTACCTCAAGATATAAGTGAAATTGAAAATTGATAGCGATCAAACGAACCAACACAACATATCCTCATGAAAATCTGATAACAAATACCAAGCGGAAATGACGAATGTTATAATCGAAGACTATCTTAAGGAATATGACAATAATAAAACTTTGCGAGATGTGTACATAACTAATAACATAAAAGAAAATCAAGACAATAATGCAACATAGATAATAACGGAGAATAAATGATGTGTGACGAGAAAAGGCTTTGACGAGATTTTATCTGTAAATCCAGAAAAACCACGAAATCTCATTTTCATTTTCTGCGATTCGGAGGATGTTACGCGAAAGAAAAACCCACGTCACTCGACAAAACTTGACGAGATTTAATACTCATATTTAACGAATCTTCAGTTTGCGATATGAATTATGTTTGAAAATTGCTGTAGAACGATTTTATCTGTTTTCGTTGGAAAAACAAAGAATATAATAAGTATGAATTCACAATAATGAAAAAAAAAATGAAGAAAGAGGATATTTGAAAAATGAGAATATATTTTAATAAGATACAAATGAAATTTTAATGTATGCAATTTGATGTGAATAAATGATCCAGTAATGATATTTCGATTAATAGAACGAATCATTCAATTTGTGAAAATAATTTGTCTTAGTATATTCTCAAATACCATTGTATACTGGATCATTTATTTCATTACTCGTCATTCGTTTCGATTATTCGGTTTCATGATTAGAGTAATTCGAGATTTTAATATAGTAATTCGTTTGTCGAGAAAAATGTCTTCCATTTGATGTCTCATTATGCAGGATTTGATGAAACAAAAATTCAGTTTTATCGCGATTCTCTGCTTTATTGCTCTTTCAAAATCACTGAAGAATTCTTGAGACAATGGTATAGCTAGCTGTTCCAGTTGAATCACAATAGCATGTTTCATAGTTTATTCAATGAATTCTGCAAATTGACTTGTTGAAATGGTAAACAATGGACTCTTATCAAAGAAGGGAGAAATTTGAATATCTTGCGCAATAGTTTGTATTCATTCCATCCACGAAAGACAATCTCACCATTCACAAAATAAAAACTTGAATTACTCTAAAGTGTTGTTTCCATCGCTTCATATTGTTTTCAACAGCTTTATTGAGCTTATACGAAAAAAAAATATGAGGAATATTCATAAATGAATTTCTCAACTTGAAACTGCAATTATTGAATATCAAATCGCACATGAATATTCCATTTCGAATAGTAACAAGAAAAACAATTGATTGTTGAAATAATGTACTGCAAATATTTCCGATAATTCAGACTGAATTGATATTTTAGATCGTCCTGTATTTTCAATACCGTATACAAACGGATATTTGAACGCTCGCGTGGGTTATCATCGATTAACCTAATAAATTCTTTCATATTTTTGAGAAAACTGATACGACTGACGCGTGGAAAATTCGTTCGATCTGGGAGAATGAAAAACCTAAACACCCACTTGATTTATTGTTTTGAAAGCAACCAACGTATAATCGGAACGATCGTTCGATCCCAGGAATAATGTCCTTTATGTACAATCAATGACAATAAAAAGAATATTTGTATTATGTTTATTTTTACTATTCGAACGAGGTGCGCTAAGCTTTTAATCATATAGAATGTAATTAATTGTAATTATAAAAGAACAGGATGATGGAGAAAAAGGAGAAGGAGAAGAAGAAGAAGAGGAAGAGAAAACACATTTTATCGACATAAACTTCTTCTCATAAATCAATTTATACCAAGCACTCTATTGCAATTGAACTGATCGTGACTGTAACAAGAGACGTAATTTAATATCATACAAACTCAATTAAGTGAACTATGAAACGCTGCTTATACCCTCTTTCATCGATTTATCGTGCAGAGAATTTAGATATTCTGTCAAATTTTTGAGAATTATAAACGACGGTAGAGTTGGAAATGATTTATCAGTTTTTGGATCCGAACATGCTGAAAAATTGAGAAAATTCAGGATTCGGGGGGCGAAGATTCGTTAATCTTTTCACAGAAATTCGATATTTACAATTTACAAATTGTAATCACAGGATATAAAATTGATTGCGTACGATGAATAATATTGATTGAGAAATGTGAAAGATCTAACGTTGAATAAACATCTTTCATTCTTTCTTCTTAGATTCATTTCCTTGCTGTACATCTAACGTCTATTTATTCTAGTAACAATTGTTTACAAATTTATTCATGAAGAAAAATATTTGCTGTGACAGTTACGTACTTTTGACATGGAGTAACAAATTTTCTGCTGTGACAGCGAAATCCAGAAATTGTCGATCGCCCCCTTAGTTGTCCTTTAAAGGACAATTGTCATATATCGATTGAAGAGAAATGGACAATAATTTCTGGATCCGCCACTGCAGCGACTATCACTTATCACAGTTACAACAGCGATTTGTTCAGCTTCGACAGTAAAATTTTCTGGCTATTTTGCAACTTCCAAAATATTTGATAGTTTTATTCATTATAATTTGATTGTATAATTTTTGATGAACGGATGTCAGAGACCAAGACAAATTCAGTATAATAAGATTCGTTTGACACATTTTTCTCTGCGCACTTTCCCTTGTCTGAAATATGATTGAACTGAATTCTTATCCACAGTTACTGAATTTCCTAGCTGATCAAATCTACGTAGATCTAAAAAAAATGGGAAAATTACTACTCTCCAGGTCGACTTAGATCTATTCAAATCTATGAAGATCTAAACAATTTTTCTCGAAAAATACTCAATTCTTAAAAACCATGCAAAAGTGAAGAAGTTGGATCTAGCAAGATCTAATTAAATCTACGTAGATTTAAATAATTTTCTCCCCGAAAACTATAATCTTGAAACCAAATTTTCACTGATTCCATGCGTTCAAAATTCTTATTAGCATGGATCGAGCATCTACAAAGGAATCAAACTACCATTCACCCCTGAAGTGAACAGAATCTTGAATTTTCTATCAATATCTTCGGCAAAAATGTTTTTTTCGATACTCGAATAAATATTTTCACCGCACGCTTGTAAGAAAAAAACTTGAATATTATCTGTACTGTGTATTGCAAAAGATAAATCAATGTATCAAAATTCTACATGATCAAGCAGTGATTTCTTCCTACCATGAAAATGCGTATGACAATAATACATATATAAATATAAATATATATATATATATAATATTTCTGATATCATTAACGCTGATTCTGATTATATCAATTTTCTTACATCACTTGGAAACTATGACTAAACTTGGACAATGAAACCCTAAGATTTATATTCAGAATATTTTTCATTTGTAAAAATACGACTAAATGCTCTGATATATATATATATATATATATATATATTGCAATATATCGATGAACTGTAACAAAGACAATAATTAATCTTAAGGATAATATCACGGCTTCGATATAATTGTTGCATGCGTAATTCAAATTATCTAGAATAAATTTTACATGTATGTAAAATAAACAAAATCTCCACATGAGCGAGGGTTCCTATTACCTGCTGTCGTTCACGTTAACAATCAATTAACAACACTAAATAATGAGAAAAAAAAATTATTGTATCCATCTAATCATAAACATAGCTTTCTTGAGGATCCACGTCAGAGACGAAAATCAGGAATCGTAGGAACTTTGAGTATCTATTCAATCACCGGGAAACTAATATCCCGAAGAGAACATGAAGCTTCAGCAAACGTTCGGATCAGATGTGTATAGATCGGGCCGAAGGTTTATTAGATCTAACTTTTAGATTCACAAACGTTTGACAAAGGTTCTACGGACGTTGAAATGTCCGCCTCGAAATACATTCAGGAAACATAGATGAAACGTTCGCTGAAGGTTCATCGAAGGTTTGACGGAGCTTCACAAAAATATCTATACTTATATTAATTTTGATCAATTCATATGAAAAATAAATTAATTAATAAACATAAATTGTTATAGATATTCTTGTGAAGCTTCCTCAAACCTTCGATGAACCTCCCATTTATGTTTCCTGAAAGTATTTTGAGGCTGAAATTTCAAGGTTCGTAGTACCTTTGACAAACGTTTGTGAATCTAAAAGTTACAGATTTAATCTGAACATTCGCTGAAGCTTCATATTCTCTTCGGGATCAGAGTTTTCTTTCTCCATATGCGTATAAGGGAATCGTATAACGGCTCTAGTCGAGTCATTGAAAAACATGTTTAAATATGTTGTATGTAATGGTTAATTCTCAATCACGCTCTGACTCAGTCAAAAATAACCGGAAGATGATAATTGTTATGGGAATTAATTAGTGTGTTGATTCCGCTAGGACACGTGGTTTCGAGTTTTAATTTTCTGACGAATGTGATGATAGTTGAAAATATCACGTGTCTATAAAATATCCAACCGGTACAACAAATGCTGTATTTTATTAAAATTAGTATTGAAACTAACACACTGTGTATCGTATCATATCATACACATGTCCAATACGATTTTACACAGCCTCTTTTGATGTCACCCAACATTTTCTACACGCAAAAAATATTATCTTTGAAATTAGGATGTTGGAAACGTAACAACCAATCGTTACAAGACGTAGCTCCACTCCGGAAGCTCGAAATTTATTTCAAACTTTGAGAAGATTTTTCCAAACAGATCTGAAATTCCCATCTGATTTTTTCATTTTCTATATTTTACCAACTTTTTTCGCCATATAATATTCGGGAAAAAAATTCTTCGGCTCACATATCATTGAAGTGCGTTTAATTCTCAATGAAATGAGTGGTTGATTTTTGAAATTAAAGATATGGTTTTGGGCTCTACTTGACCAGACCAACAATCCACAATAATTCAATTTTTTTGTTTTTGTAACATTATACTGTTTCCAGATCTCAGATTTATCTTCATCAAATGAAACATTTGCCATACTGCACAATCATAACAAACAATCTACAGCAGGACAAAGAGGACTTTTTTCATTGTTAAAAAAGTCAACGAATACATACATCTTGTTCAATATTCAAATTTCTTTGTTAAATGGAAGTTTAAATGGAAAAAATTGTGGAATTCGCATTAGGAAATCCAGTAAAGTTAAATATAGTGAAAAGTGAATAGTCTTTTATTAAAATCAACCTTGATAAACTTTGATAAGCCTTGAGAAGATCACTTCGTGCTATTCTTGATTTCTAATATGGGGGCTACAATACAAAACGAAGTTTCACCCAAATATGGAATGTATTTTTATTTCGTCTGGTCCAAATTTCATGTGTTTGCTTTCGCCTTTACGGCCCTGATTCTTGGTACATGTTTGCTTGGCCTGAGATTAATACGTCAATCTCCAGTCAACGCTCTTCAAGACTTGTACGCGATCCTCACCTAACATCATCTATCAATATTTATGTCTTCGGTCTTTGTTACCCAGGTAGAATTTTGGAGTTCTGACGTGTGAAAAGTTATGATGTGCGCGTGGAAAATCATTTTTGTACAACTTTTGGCAAATCATAGAATATGAGGACTGGTGGGAGTATGGAAAAGCACTTTTGTAAGTCTTTAAGCTAAAAACAAGGGCGAGGGTACACAAATTAATATTGATACAGTTCTGGAACAATCACTAGACGTAAAATTGAGTTAATACTGGTTCACTATACAGTTGTCATTATTAGTATGTCCTATGAAACATGGTGTGGGTAACACATAAACCACCCTACAAACAATGCTTACTGGAAATTCAATGGGATGCTGATAACTCGGCAATCCCGGTAAAGAGTCTTTGCTGGCCCTTTGAAACGATTGCACCCGTGTTTGCTGGGCAGTTTTCGATATCGACATTCCTGTTTAAACTGTCTGTTAGAATCTGTTACGAAATTTCTGCCTGATTTGAATCCATTGAAAAAGATTGTCTGTCAGTATTTAAGTGGATTGCCCAAGCTATCAATATCCCAGCAAAATCAGCTATAAAATTTGTGTTTTTTTTTCTCAAATCCAAACAGTCCAACAGTTTGCGATTGCATTTCTCATGACAAAAACCGCTCAAAACCGGGCGGAATTTTGTTAACAGATTCTAACCGATATTGCAAGCAGGGACTCCTTATCTGGACTTGGATTTGAAATTTCATAATATTTCGAATTCCTGTTCCCCCAATACAGAGAATTCAGATTTTTTTCCCAGTTATCGTAAGACATGTTGGAACTATACATTAATCATCGCTAATATTCATTCAAATCCATTGTCACACCTACGCCATAAATCCACATCATCCAAACAGCACGCCAATGCAGATAAGTACGCTCTCATAATTTAATCTTGTGCTAATGATATAAGAAAGACTTGTGCGTAGCGAATGTTCTTTGTGAACTAATTCACAACCGCAACCACGCAAACTTCAAAATATCAAATAAATGTGACAATAAATATATCACTATCCATTCAATTTTCAATGGAAAAAATGATATTAATTATACTGAAATCAAGATTTGTAGTCAACGTAATGATATCGACAAACTGATAAGATTAATAATAATAATGATATTGGAAAGAGAAAACAGTAATATATTTTTCAGCTATAGATTTCATTCCAGCAAACACCCGAGAAACAACGTATCTTACGAATCAATGATATACTGATCATTAAAAGTTATTTTTTCAGACATTTTTCTCGATTTGTCACTTCGTGTATTCTGTTGATATGGAAATAAGATATTACACACTCAATAATATAGACAAATATCTCCAGACTAATGTGCCGACAATAATTAACGATAAATAAACTTTACTCCTATAAGTAATACTTAATAATAAGAAAAAGTATGTAAGCATTCTTATTGAAAATCAACGATGATCGATAGCATTATTTTTCTTGTGTTTTCGCATGGACAAAACCACTGTGGCAGCCGTTTGAGAAGACAAATGTGTAACCGAATGATTGATTGGTTGCCACAGTTCAAGTAGCACCTGAACGGTCATATAAAAGATTCTGATACTACTAGAAAGCTACTGTTTTTCCTCGTGTACGTAGTAAAAATATTTTCCCAGATTTTCATTGATAAATATTTGAAAAATTTTCGAAAATAATACGATTCTGGTGCTAAAAAAATTCGATTAGATCACCTCAGACGCTTTTCGGTGTCTACATTGTTTTATGTATACGTCATACTCTCAATATGTAAACCAAATATATCAGTGCGCAAGAAAATATAGTTTTCTTTACATTAATATGTAAACATTTTTAGTGTAATGTTCAAATGTTTTTGTGGTTTCATTCCTGCTTGATTCGATGTTGATATAATGCGTGAGATTTAATTTTTAGATTATTCTGAAACTCTTAATCCAAGTACCTTATATCATTTCGTCGAAGCGAAATTAGATCACCTTCGTCCTCGTCCTGTGAATCGAAGAAATGTGGAGGGGATTCTAGAATGCAGGGTGGAGAATAATAGAATGATTTCAGAATTTAAATATCAAACACATTTAAATATCAAGTTTCAAGATGAGATGAATGGAGAACAGTTGAGGGAATTTGGGAACGAAAATTATCCCGCAATCTTGTTTTATCCTGGCGAAAATGTGTTTTTCATAATTTCGCTTAAAAGTCCCAATTCCTAGAGTTATTTATGAAATATTGTCATTAGGAATTATCAAAAATTATGAGATCATTTTCACTGGGGTGAACACAAAAAAATCATGTTCGAGGATCTGTGATCACAATAAATTGGCATGATTGCTCCTGAGTGTGAACCAATACGGAGTCAACTTCACAGCATTCTTGACCTGGGATTGAGAAGTCTAGGTCAAGAATCGTCTGAACATAGATTGAGATTTTCAGATCACAGCAACAAGTTTGTTATGATAAATGCAGATATCAAATCCACCCATCCTAGAACTCTTTATGTCTCTCCCTGGCGAAAGATGAAGCGTGTAAAGCATTTGGTAAGAGTATTTATAAAATTCAAGATTCCATGAACTTATCTAGCGTACTAGATCGAAAAGAGTTCATGAAAAATTCAATTGGGACTTAAAGAATGTAATATGAATTTTCAAGGATTCTTTCTGAATTTCTGCTGGCGAGTGTCGTGCGCCCCTCCATTCCCACTGAACAAAATGTTTCGAAACGTTTCTGGCGTATCTCAGAAACTGTTACGAAGTCCTACCATTCGTAACATTGCAATGGTACGATATGAGCAGTATCTGGAACGTTCCAGGAACACTCCGCTATATTTCGTTCAGTGGCATTAAAAGAAAAAAGAGGAAAATTTCGATTATTTTTTCTTATTTCAAAACGTTCTCTGTTGTCTAATAAAATGGTTGATTAGCGCACATGATTCGATTCCCAAGCATGATAAAAGGTGGAATACCTTCACATTTCTCTCATCCTGAAATTTCACACGAGGCGAAGGTGAAGAAGAAAATTTTCCTTTCCCCATTTCCTAACCATTCGAATCCATGTGTTAAGATAATCACTCTAAACTAAAAGACTCGCGCGTAATGTATTGCGTTGAATTTTCTAAGTGTATTTAAGAATTAAGAAAATATATAACGCATATAACAAAACTAGTTGAAAACAATGATTAAAGTCAATATTAATGTATATTCTGATAATATAATTGTACAGAAAAATACCATGGTGTTCTTTATCCTTACAACATTGAATCCGGCACTGTTCTCCCCATTCTCATTTGGTATCGATAACAGTGATGAAGATAGTAGAGCACGAATTGCAAGAATAGAAAACATAATGGTATGCTATATGAACCAATGTAGAATCTGTTCCTGTTGATATGTTCATTTGTAGGTTACGTAAATATGGCTTGTGTTCAATAAAAATATATCAGTTGGAAAAATGATAAGAATAACAGTACTTTCGTATTCGACCAAACAATGATTATGCATGAGTAGTGTTTTTTGTAGTTATTTTTCATGTGGTACCATGCCCAAGTAGCAGAAGAGGTTAGAAATCCCTGGTGAAAATGGGAGCGAGAAGGAAGAGTAAGCGAAGCGTGAGCTGAAGGGTAACAGAAACGTTAATGGAAGGTATACGAAGCTTGAATGGAAAAGATACAGAGAGTATGTGAAACGGGAATTGAAACAAAGAAAGCGGGAAAAATTCAAGAAATCTAGACAAAAAAATTGAACCCTGTAGTGAGAATCGAACCGCTGAAAGATGTTATTTGAAGTCAGAATAAGTACGACTCGCATACGCTCCATATAACCTAATTATTACGTTACATGAAGCATATGCGGAACGGGATCGGATGTGTATGAAACGTATACAGAACATATGATTTGATGACTTTCCAGCAAGCGGGTATCATACGCTCCAGAAAGAGGGAGTTGAACCGTTTTGCGCTTCGTATACGTTTCCTTTTCGCTTTGTGTATACGCTTCATTTTCACCAGGGATGCTAAGAGCGTGTTTGGAAAATCCTACGAACATGCGTAGAACCTCCAAATGAGACTGTTTCGAATAATTATGTGCTATGCATCTCCATAGAATATCTTGATGAATTTATCCAAAAAAGTCTCATTCTCACATCCCTTTCACATTCATAGAGTCATCCTAGCATATTTGAGAAGTTCTTGTGCTAATTGGGATGATTTGTTTCTTATGTTTGAAAAATAACATTATTAATCCATAGGTAAGATTTTAATGATTCTCTATCAGATCAGAAATTTATTTCTTCGAGGTTCAGATTCGTGATAACGAAAATGGGAGCGGGATAGGAGCGAAAAGAAAGGGTACTTTAGAACGTAAATGAAGCGTGAATCGAAAGGTAAGCGAAGAGTAAATGAAACGTGCACGAACAACATTCACAACGAATGTAATCACAGAATTGACATAAATCGAATAATATTATGAGTGATGATGGAGATTGTTTAAGAAATGTATCTAGTTTGTATATATTTTTGGAAAAACAATAATGGACATCTGATGGAACTGATCTCCAACGGGAACTTGTACGAAATATGAACTGTCAAAAAAATAACTAGAAATTTACTGCATCTTGGTACTAGAAAATTGCAGTACATTTACTGACATTTCATGGCTTTTTTATTACGAAATTCCACTGAATTTGCTGTAATATTTCTACAAATGCACTGAAATTGTCCAGTAAAAGTTTTTGCAGCGGATATCAACAGAGAATTGGAACAAATTCACGCTCGCGTACATCAGGTTCACGTTTTCAGTGTTCCAACTCCTTCTTGAGACACGCTTCGATACGCAAACAGCATAAGAGCGTTTTTCAAACGTTCAGATAATCATTCGCGAAAGGTTTAAAAACGGTATTTCCTTTTTAAACAATTTATCATTTGCTCCTTTTTTCAAATACCACATTTATTTGTGTAAAAAAAAATATTCATTCAGATCTATTCAAATAACAAGTTCTCAAATTCAAAGAAGCTGTCTATTCCGAGTAGAAGAGTAGTCAAATGGAATCGACCATTGGAATAATCGATGTATGTACTTGCCATCTGGATGTTCAACTTATTTTGCTGTATTTTGCCAACTCTAAAATTAAGCATTTCAAAATACCCGACTGGAGAAATTTTTTTAATCATATATAATTGATATACAATTCATACATGAACTTCATGTAAATGTATCTAAATTATATATAATTTTCCACTCAGGTACTTTACTCAAGGCAAAAGTGAATGAGTTTCCCCTCAAGAATCACTCTCTAAAAGATTCAGAATGTTTTCTGGAGCACCCTGTTTCTTTTAGTGGGAGACTAAACTTATGCTTCATTTGCATGCTGCTCATAGCATTGAGATTGATGTTTACAACTAACACCCGCACGCTTTTCGAAAATCCATGCACCTCACATTTTAGAATTCATAAATATACCATCAACCATGTCAGAATGAGTTGTGAAAAATATTCGACAATAAAAAATGTCCAACGGAATGTTACATCCAATATTTTGAATTCTTATTATTTTACACGGATGAAAATCCGTGTTCTCCACATCCTTCAAGTTTCCGGTGTTCTTCCAATTCACGATTCTCCGGACTCAATGGCTATAGGTAAGAATCATGGTCTGCATTTTCGATTTTTCGGTGAAAAGGAGAATCAATCAAATAAAAACATCCTCTACAGCATCTCGTTTCAGAAGGAATATACTTGGAAATCCAAAAAACAGCATATGTGACCTGGTCTACGAAAAGGGGGCTCAGGTGTGAAAACAAGTTTTTGAGAAAACAGTTGTTAAAAATAAACAAATCATTCTATCAGTTTCGCTTTAGTTGTTCGCTTCTAATGTTCTAATTGTAAATTTGTGAATTTTTATGTAAATTGACGTGGTTTTGCCTTGAAATAAAATTTTTTAACATACAAAATGATGTCTATTATTATATAATTTAATCTTCAAATTTTTTTCATTTTCGATCATTTCTGCTCTTCTTTTTGTACATTTTTAGCAAACTTCCCTACCAGTTAGAAACTTTTGGTTCGCGCCATTCGAAAGAGCATATTTTACTCCATCCAAATCGCCAAAAAAAGCGTTTTTTCACGGCTAAGCCCCCTTTTCGTAGCCCAGGTCACATATAATGAATTTTTCAGTACAGTTGTGATAAATGGTTCCAACATCAGAGGCGTGAAGCAACAACAGAGGATGATCAACCCATATCGTTCGAAGGTGAACAATTATACGAGATAGCGATTTATGAATTGTCCTGTGAGTAAATCCTGATTTTTTGATGATTGAATCAGTTACATGAATGAATACATTCCTAATGAATATTGATTAGCATAACGAGCACTATTCAAGAAATCTTCGAGAAGGTTTTATGAATTCAAATTGATCTTTTGTGCTGGCTGGGAGATTACTATATTTTCGATCCGCATTTTTTTTCGTGTAGATAAACCTTTGAAGGTTCATCCCTGAAAATTTCAGACCTTTTTATGCGTTCAATTTGGAGTATTATTCATAGAGTCACCTATGCGCTCGTACCCACTTAACAATTACTGTTAACTTTTCTCCGCGTGGAAAAAGCAAGCACCCTCTAAACCGAAGTGTTTTACTTCAATACGCTCAGAGCAGTGATTAAATCGTTTAGACCCTTCATAAATGCTTGAAAGCGTGTAAATATACTTATAAAATGAACGATACGCTTTATTATTAAACATTGAACTGAGTTATCAACATATTTACACCCTTTTAAGCGTGCAAAAAGTAACTACACAATTGAGACATTCTGAGTGCACTGAATTTACAGCACAGCGCCAGATTATACACTCAGAGAAGAATATTGTTCTCATAACCAGGAAACGTAAGTAATTTTGTAATAAAATTCACAAGTGCATAGCCCCAAAAGGTGGACTGACACCGTCAAAATGAACGATTGGAGAAAACCCAGGTTTTTTCGTTAATTGAAACCCCAGTGATCATCGCTTGTATTCATCATTCGTTTGTTTATTTTCAAGAATCAATTGAATGTGACATAATCTTTTATGGATACACTCCCACGTGGACAAATTTTCAAAATTCAATATAGTTTGTATATAATTGAATTTGAATCATATAAAATTTGGAAAAATTTCCCATTCGAACTGTTAGAAAAATTAGTACAAAGCTTCATAATTTGAATATAGAGTGTTTCACGCAACGCAATTTTCAGGAGAATAAAGAATTCTCTGAACACATTCGTGTTATCAAAACCTGTGGAATTCTGATTAATTCAAACCTAATTCTGCATAATGTTCTCAAAGCGTTCGAAATTATATACAATGCCATATATAATTATATATAATTTTCAAAATTATTACACTCGGGGTTATGTAGGAAAATTTGAAGAATTTTGAAGGGAAATATTTTTACTGAAACGGTATTATGAGATTTCGTACCACAAACTTGTGCTTCTTCATCTACATTTTTTGGAGTCTCCAATATTCTTGTTACCGGATTCAATATCTTTTCTGATACGGAATTTTATATCACTGTTTATTACGAAATATCGGTTTCTATACGGGAGTGCGATATGAACGGAATACAAAAAATCTCTTGTGAGCTGATACAGACGATTCTATCACTACGTTACCGAACACCCAAGTTAGTTTCCAAATAATTTTTATGCATATATTTCTTTTTTCACGAAAAACAACACCTGGACAATACTTTTCAGCACCTCATCACGCATACCTAATAGTTCGTTTCTTGCAATCAGTTTTTTTCACATCAAATCAATCGTTAAATAATCGATAACCGATTCGGAGAAAAAAATATAGAATGCACTCTATAAATTTATCCGCAAAAAATGACACGAAATATGAAAAATTGAAAGAAACGTTTGAATTAATATAAATTTTCGTATAATATTTTTCCATGTAAATAATAGTGACTTTCCAATAAAGTGAATCATAACTTCTATCCCAAAGAAATGAACCATTGATAACCAATATTGATAATTCTTCTGGGATTTCCTCCCAAAGTTGAAGAATTATCTACAAATCTTTGAGATCATCAACGATATCCTACTTTACATCAGCGTTAATCTGTTTTGGAGGAAAATTTCGGCAATTGTATCATACTGCCGTCCTAAGCCAAACGGCCATATTTCCACAAAAACAGATAAGTTTTTTTCTTCCATAACGATATTCAAATAAGCTTTCCATATGTATTTCAATGCAGAAAATCCTTGGATTATTGAAAATAATTCCAAAAAACTCAAGTAAAGATAACGGCATTCATATCATTCAACATATACACGGAGAAGAAAATATACTACTTTTTATTATCTTGCTTGCTAAACCAAGGACAGGAAGTTTTGCAAAAAGGAATTTTACACAAAAGTCCGTGAATATAAGTTTTTCTATAGCATACATAAAAGTATACATAAAAGTATCTATTACTTTATCCACAATATTCGTAATCTTCCGTATTTTTATGCAAAAATTCATTATACGAACCTTCCTGTTTCTAGTTTACTAAGAAAAATAATAAAAATTCTCATATTTTCGAGCGACACTGTTATTCTCTTCATGTGTACGTTCAGATGGGTTCATGTAAAAACTTTGAATTGTGGAAAGTTCGGAAACTTGATTAGAGACAATAGCAATATACAACCTCTATCTTGAACCAAGACATCGAACCATCTAGAATTCGAATTTTTTTCATAGACTTGTTTAGATAAAATGCTTAATATCTCAAAACTTCAAAATATGGAGATACGGCCTGTTTTACATTATGAATAGTCAAATAATCTTCTGTTTTTTCTTTTCCTTCTCCATTCCGTCAGTACTTCTCTTTGATCAATGACTTACCATTCATGCTGGAATGTTTTCTAGAAATATCGGTTCGATGTGAATGATATATGTAATTAATTACATAATAATTATCATACGTAACAATCTAATACGATCTTGCGGGAGTATCTTGAAAGTACTTGAGAATACATTATTGTTCATGATCAATGTTGATCATACAACATTGAATTGTATGCGGTGATCATAAGCATTGTTTCCTCCTTTGATGGAGTGATATTCTTGCAAAAGCCTGTGAAAAACTTATGCGTAAACAAGCATTAGGCGAACGTTATTGTGATAAATAAACACATGTGTGGTGTTCAAAAACTATAAATATGTGTATATCAGCACGAATGCGGATGTAAAAAATAAATGATCTTTCATCCAAGCGACTGTTCATACATCGTTATTCAATAAAGTTGAAAGTTAGTGCAAAATGGATATCCAACGGAATTTTCTGTGCATTTTCATGGTTTTGTGCCAAATTTTGACGGGTTATGTACATGGACATGGTATATATAATTCTTTATTCAAGCGTTGCCCAATTTCTGGTTATTTAGACATAGAAAAAACGGTTATGAGATTCGCAATTGATAATTTATATTACAATTTACTGATTCTTATTGTTTTTCCTATTTAAAAAATCTTATTGAGACCAATATAAACCAATTTGATCTCGATGCAAATTCCGAAAAAGGGGATCGGAGATAATGAGAAGTAATCGGATGTCTAGAATTTTCCCTGTTCACAATAAATAATAATGAATAAACAATAGTTGAATGCAAAGCGTTGCTGGAATAAGAAATCGATGACGTTCAATGAGAATTGAATGGGTTGATAATAAATTTCCGACGCAAAATCCAGATTCATTCCAATGAAATTTTGTTGGTCGATGGTAATAAGATTTCTTAAACAGGGCGGATTTCTTGAGATTGTTTTTCCAAACACCGAGGGGAAATTTTTTCTTTCAGTAAATGAACAATCTTTATTGTGAGCTGAAGTGACGAATCATTGATTTCTGGCAATACCCTTCTTGTTTACAACACAGTGTGGTATTGCTCTAAGAACAACAACCCACATAATAATTGATGTTTTATGATATCTTCCAGACAAGTGCAAGATGTGAAACGTATTTTAGACCTCCATAAGATATCTGAACACTTTGCATGAGACATCTCAAAATTGTTGAAAAGATATCTTGATACACGAATTGTTATGTGGTGAATTATTGTATAACCAGCAATAAAATGTTCAAAATTTGGATATTAGTAATCTTACAATACACATTTTTTCCCATATAGAGTTCCAAATTGCCTCAAATATTGCTGTTCTTTTTGTTTAGCTATTCATAAACGCACAACATCTGCCATCATAAATACCATCATTTCAAATGCCGCTGTACAGCCATCACCGAATTCTACGGTGGGAGCACTTGCTGGAAAAGTGATGCCAGAATGTATATTTGGCGTAGAAAATGTATCCTTCATCTTATTCACAAAGTAAGTACCAGAATTGTTAATTCCAATTACATTTTTATAAATAATTCATAGTACAAGTTGGCATGAATAAATGACGTGTGATTGTTTATTTCCTTGAGAAACTTTGGGACTTAGTTGGCCACCCCGCCCGTGAACCTTGCCTGTGTGTGGGGCAAAAATTTGTTGATACAATGCACGCTTTGAAGGACTTCACTCCTGTTTAGGACAATAACAATAATAATCTTTTTCATCCAATACAAATTTTTCTTTCTGCTCTCGAATTTGGTGAATTGGATACAAAAATAATGTCAGATCTCTAGTATTGGCTCAATCTGTAATCTGTATGATTAATTAATTTCAGACACAAGAAAATTGCCAAAGAAAGCCAATCCAAGAAACTGAGATTAATTTCGTACCCAGCATCCCAAAATCACTTGTTTGACAAAGCTAGGAAACTTCAAGAAACGAAATGATCTTTGATAATTGTAATTAATGCAATAAATTCGTTGCAGAGATTTCCCTAAAGGCCAACCGGTGACCAAAGAAGAGGAATTACTCTTGATCCCAGGAGCGCGAGTAATATTTCTTATTCACGGTTTTATTTCTGAAGCCAACACCACAAAGTATTTCGAACTAGGACAAAAATGGGTGCAAAAGGTAAAGCATGTTTTCAGGATGAACATAATTTTACAAAAATTATTGCTGTAGCATTAGACACGATGTCTCAATAAATACAACAATATCGGCCGTTTCTTAATCGAATGCTTGCATACCGATTATTAATATAATGAGCCGGAATTGGAGAACTGAAACGAGCCACTTCCTATGAGAGACTGCAACCGAGTTACCTTCCGGTCCCTCGTGTTACCTTCTTGAACGATAGCCCGGCGACAATTAATTCACGAGAAATGATGATTACTGGTTCATGGAAATGTATAAGAACAATGTTGATGAATTGATCAATAACCAAAAATGATATTTCAAGATCAATGAAAAACTCACAAGATGCCAAATCTATACCAAAAACACATTTTTTCAACCTCATTGGGGAGGAAAGGAATCATTTGAATATAAGACATCTATGAAATTTAATTGAACAATTGAATCGCAACAATGATTGGATTGATTTTTAGACGGTGGTTCGTCATTTGAAACCTTCCAGAAGTCCAGTTACAAATGAAATGAGATTTATGATTACAGGAAAATGTGAATATCTTGTCAGTGGAATGGAAATCAGGAGCTTGTTCGTTAGGAGGACTATCATTAGCACAACCCTTGACTTATCCATGGGCGTATGAAAATACTCGAGATGTAGGAAATTTCGTTGCAAGGTATTTTTATTATTCTGGTTATTTGTATTTATTGACCCAATAGAAGCACAAGCACAGAGCCAGTAATGTTCAAAGATAACGGAACAAGAGATTGATGAAGATGGTTCTCTTTAGACGAAAAACGATTACATGCGTGAATTGATGATACAACGTTAACGTGTACAGCAGTGCCTAAACAAAAATAGTTCATGGATGATCGTGTTTCTAAAGTAAAGGCTACGGTGGAAAACCTGATTGATTCGTATTAATATAACAATCAGTGCTGTTGGATTCAAATTTGACAAAAAAATCTTTTTGTTTTTTTTTGTAGTTTAGAACACTCATTACTGGAAAATTTCGTCCGTGTAGATAACATATGTTTTTATATAACTTTGAATTAGACGAATGGATTACTAAGTATATATTTCACGAAGAAAAAAATTCGCTGTAACAGCAAAATCTAATTTTTTTGGGTACCTTTTGCTGGAGCAGTCAATTTTTTGGCTGTGATAGCGAACTATGTCCTATCATAGCAATCTTCTTAGCTACGGCAGCAATTTTTTATTTGTTTCTGTACTATGTACAGGATAGCAAACAAATTTTGTGGGAGGAACAAACATTTTTTGCTGCCACAGCTGAAGAATTGCTGTCGTAATTAATAAAATTGCTGCTCCAGTAAAAGGTACCCAGCAAAATTTTTTTTTTTCAGTGAATTCCGTTATCAATGTATTTAATCCCCTTACGGATATCTCGAAAAACAGTACTAACCAAAAATTTGTATGTCGTTAGATTCATGGAATATCTGATGCAACGCCATGGAGTTAAACTCGAAGAAACTATCATAGTGGGTCATAGTTTAGGAGCACATATAAGCGGTTTTGCAGGCAAAAAGATACAAGAACTTGGGTACGGGAAATTTGAACAGATAATTGGACTTGATCCTGCAGGTCCGGGCTTTGAGGGAAAAAAATGTGCCAAGAGATTATGTGAAACAGATGCGAAATTCGTTCAAGCTTATCATACCTCATACACGTTAGGAATTCATCAACCTGTTGCTGTCAACGATTACTACTTCAACGGTGGAACTACTCAACCGGGATGTGAGAATTCTATTACATTCCCTAATCATTACGCTTCCATGCGGAAGGTCAAATATACGTTCGAACGACTCTTAATGTTCCATTTGACGCCAGTTATACGCTTGAATCCACGTTCCAAATGTTTTCGAACTACGTTCCTGATCCCTGCCAATACACGCGTCCCTTTCACCAGGAAAAGCATTGAAGTGTAATTCTTGATAAGATCACAACATATTGAATGATTTCTAATCAAATTCTCTTGTGCATATTTTTGTAGGTAATGTGCTGCCCACATGTTCACATACCGAGGCTGTGGGTTACTTGATTTCTCTTATTGAGTATCAGGACTGTTTCCTCGGATATCCATGGAACAGAGAAACAAAGTGAGTATGATTCATGTTTTCATGTTTATATATTCAAACTCGTTGATTGAAAATGGATGGAGTGGAACAATTCATTTCCAAAAATCTTTCAATTTCACACCATGTCATTTATGGGAATGTATTTTACTATCAATAAACAAAAGCGTGTGACAGTGTCATGATGACTTATGTAAAAAAAATCCTCATGGTAAAGGTTTTTTAAATCTCACAAGGAACAAAATGAGCCCTCATAAGTCATAAACGGATCAAAAATAAAAATTTTTTCAGAAAAAAACCATGTCAAATTTCGCGTTGTTGTTACAAGGTTGTTTAATTATACTTCGAGTTGGTTCTTTTTTTGCCATAAATAAGAATATAAGTCACAACGAATATGATTATAGAATTCCTTCGACCTTGGTGCTCTGCTTGACAATAATTTTTCTAATTTCATCCTGAATTCTCCCGGAGAACTACCTTAAAGTATCTGAAACAATGTTTGAAAAATACCCTATTATCCCCCGTTGAAATTTGATACTTTTTCTCCATCCAACAGTAATTTAGTATGTTTCCCGGAAAAAAACACGATCTTTGTCTTTCAAAAATTATGCTCCATTTTATTTTTTTCGGAAATCTTCAAGTGCATAAAAGGGGCTCACAACATCTTCACATCAACTTTCCTTCATGTTATATTAATTTATATAAATTCTTGAGGTAGGAATTACCAAATGGCCCAAGCTTGGCCCGATCTTGGCCCAATTATGACTTATATTGGGCTAGAATCCATGAGAAAAAATGGCCCAAGCTTGGGATGATAACCTCATGCCAAGCTTGGTACTCAATATTGGGCCAGAATGCAATGCCAAGCATGGCCCAATATCTCATGATATATATGTATTATGAGTATTTTGGAGCTCGACTCATACGATTAAACCGGACCTGGCGCAAGTTGTGGATATTAACTTTTGCCATGCTTCAACCTGATTCTTCAAACACACTTCTTGGAGAAAAAAATGACGCCATTTTTCATACCATCCCTGCTGAAAATTTCCCATAGAAAACGATAAGATTTTTAGCAGGGATATCGGTACAACCCTGTAAAAATCACAAACATGGAGATGTGGCATAGGTTCTCAAATAAACATTGGTTGTACATTGGCCCAATATTGGTTCACCATGCTTGACAGTTGAATGTTTTGCCAATCTTGAACCACTTGTTGTATGGGCATTCTTTATGAAACATGGTGTGGGTTCTCAAATAACAAACGGTTTTATATTGGGTTGATATTGGTTCGCCATGTTTGGCAGCCCAATATTTTGCCAAGCTTGCACCAGTTGTCATTTTGGCATTTCCTAGGAAACCCGGTATGGTTTCTAGAATGAATAGCGGTTGTATATTAGACCAATATTGGTTCGCGATGCTTGGCAGCCCAGTATTTTGCCAAGCATGGGCCAGTTGTCAATATTGGCATTTCCTACCTGGGTAATCACGTTTTCAAACATAGAGTTCAAAATATATTTCAACGGAATTTCAATTTTCTTCGTTTGTTTCACAGTGTTCAAACAGATCCTTCCGCGTGCACAGAAGAAACGTGCAGTATTCCAGGGTTCACAGCTCCTGAACAAAAAGCCAGAGGAGTATTTTACGTCGATGTAGCACTAGACGAACCATACTGCAGTACGTACTTTGGTTCCACAATATGAAATAGATATGAACAATTTCAGAAAATTTGATACATCGATGGACGAATTTGAGCGCGAGTCGTTGTCAGCGCTTAGAGTTTTTAAAAATCACTTTTAGAAGAATAGTTGATTGTTAGTAAAGTATATAACACGTTTTGTATACTTCTATAGATAATCAATTCATTTGATTGGACCAGTTGAAAAAAATTATCCTTGTAGAAGAAGTCCAACGCTACGTCATTCGATTATTCAATCTAAATGACAGCGAGAAGATAAAATTATATACTGCATAAAGATCAATTATGATAATAAGGGTGAAAACCATCTGAACGTTGCATTATTTTGCCGAAGCGAACATAGAATATTGAATTTCTCTGAATTAATGAGATTAGCAAACTTTGAATAATAGAGCGCTCAAGTGTCTAAGAAAATAATCCAGCTTTCTAAATCCAAAAATAATATATTGAAACATGATTCCTGGATGGACAATATCGCAGAATTCGCATGCGGGATTGGATTCCTACTCGGGACCGATCTGGTTCCGACACAAGAACCGCATTTTCTTTCCAGATCTTGCGCGGAACAGCAAACAGTGGATTCCCGCTTGACAGAAGCTCAGCAGTCCCGAACGAGATCCCCAATAGTTCTGCGCAGGACGTGGAAAAATAACGAAAGTCTCCAATGGGAACCCGACAAGTCCCCGAATGAGAATCCGAGTCCTCATGCGAATTCTGTGATCCACCCATCCGGGAATTTTGAACCGTACACCAAAACATTACATAAAAATTAAACAAAGTGAAAATCTTCGAATTAGTGCGCCAACACGACGTTACTCATTGAAATTATAAGTGCTATTACTTAGATTCTAATTCACTTTGCATAAAAATTATATTTTCTATTTCTGTTTTTCAAGAATTGAAATCTACGAAAATGCAACCAAAATGGAACGTCGTGTACAATGAAAGTGGTACGATCAGTCGAGCAGTTAAAGGGGCCGTCTCGGGTATCGGAGGACGCATTGTGAACTTTCATGTGATGCATCCAAGTTCAATATGGAAGTGAATTGATAAAATTTAAAAAAAATACATTCATCATTTTACTTTACAATTTGGAATTATCTCAAGTCTTGTTCTTGTAATGAACTGTAACTAAATATTGACGAATTTGGAAATATATTTCAAGAAATTTTTTCAAAAAATACAATTCTTTGTTTCTGTATTCGAACCACGTGAGAATTCATACGTTTATAAAATATATCGTACATAAGTTTTGAGGCATATATTCTTAGTGGTGACGACGATCTGCCATGTAACCGATCAAAATCAATATTGGTTCTTTATCTCATGTTCGTTTGAAATTCTGAAGCAGAAGCTATCTGCTCCAGAAACTGAGACTGGAAAATGTTGAACGCTGATTTTTCAAATGTGAAATGCTGCAGCTCGCCAGATAGTCATTGCCCACACAGCACCCTTGTAAAAAAAAAACGATGAGATGTGTATGAAATTCTATCGAGTTTCATCGGATGAATCGTAAGGATTTGTCTATCAGATAGGAATGCTATCGTACCGTGGAAGAATTTCCAATTCTCACTTTCAATTACATTATAATGATACAATTTCAATCATTTCCTGTCGTATAATCTAAGACTTAACGGTTTCAATCAACGATGGAATGTCAATCGTAGTGTATGGGTAACTCACGGAATTTCAAATTCTATCAGGCTCAATCTGGAAAATCCGATGGTAAATTTGTCTATTCTTTCGTACAGTAAACTTACGGATGAAAATCTATCGAATTTTATGATATTTTAACGAAAGCGTATAGCTATTACGCATAATATGGATATAACGACACGAATTTTGTACGATCTTACTGCTCAAGTAATACAAGAACTTCGCAAATATGCTATGGTTATTCTATGAATGGAAAGGGAATGTGCAAATGAGACTATTTTGGATAAATTTGTGGAGATATTCTATGCAGGTGCATAGCACATAATTCAATCTGAAAACGGTTAAACTGGAATTTTCTATCGTTCCAAATAAGATTTCTCTTAGAAGGAAATTACGAATAAAACCGTTGGGATATGTAAATGAGACATCCGATGAACCTTGATTTATCACGAACTAAAACCACATGAAGAACGATAGGAAATTTTCCTATCGTTTTAAATCAGATTTCTCTACACAGGATATTACGAATAAAACTATTGGAAAATTTATATGAAAAGTTTGATAAAACTTCGTTCATCACAAACCAAAAACCACATTAAGAACGACCAAAAATTTTTGTATCGTTTTCTATCGAATCTTTTTACCAGGGCACCATAGTCCCAAAAGAATTCTCCTGGGAGTGGTGATAACAAAAAGATCTATTGACATCATTCAAAAAGAATTGTTGAAGCATGTCCTGATTTTCAATGCTCTTCCCACTATAAATTTTTAATGCATAACAATCAACTCTGAATATGACGATAGGGAATCATGGTTGTGTCGGATAGATGGAATCCATCCTAAAATTTTCCTTCGTCTTGAATTCGAATTGTAAATTTGAAATATACTAAAAATGTTCAAGAATTGGTCAGTTTCAAGTCGTACTTACAGGAAAAAATTGCACAGGCTGTAGCAAAATTCATTTAATAGAATCCAATTGACATTTTGAGCAAGGATTCCTTACTTCGCAGCAGCCATTAGCCCTTCAAAATTCCAATGAGGCCAGAAAAGGATTGGTTTAACCGATACGGAATTCGTATTTGGCCAACCGACTCTTCAGCATCATCGAAACAATGTAGGTTTCCCAGGTCTCACCGCGTGGAGGTTGCTGCTAATGGAGACCCACCCCCCTCCTCTGTCTTCGCATTATTCTTTTTTCCGAAAAATTTCATCCCGATAACTCATCAGTTGTACGACACATTGAGATATCGAACGATGAAATTCGGAAAACAGAAGCGAATACAGAGATCTTTTGCTACGACTGAGATGAGAATTTATTCCTAACGGTCTAAGCAGAAATAAATGAATCCTCTACGGATTCATTTATGTCTACTTGAAAATAATTGAATACCCGAGGATTTCGTTTGGAAGTATCGTACCCGAAAACCGGCATGAAACGGAGTTAAAATTACGTTAGATTATTTGCGGTCCCGACGTGAATTCTTTCATTTAATCGTGATTTTGAACCCCATCTTGCAAAACGTAAAGTTGCGGTCTGTTTTAAAATGACGTTTTAATTGATCCGATATAAAGCGGGTAACCGGAATTTTTACCGAACGACCGACGAATGTTCGCTATTAATTCGTTCCGTTTATGACCTTGGGGCAGAGAATATTATGTAATTAATATCAGATGCATATCATATGAAAAACGATTCGCAAAGAATATTGAGCTACGGCGTTTAGTGATGCCGCGAGAAACGAGAGAATCGAAATGACGCGAGGAAGATTCGACCCAAGAAATATACGAATAGAGAATTCCCTGTGGAGTGATGAGAAATGATGTTGCCCGAAAAAAATATGTTGAGATGTCAAGACGAGGAGAAACGAAACGAGACGGAACAACGCACCAAAAAATTGAGACGAGACAAGAATGCCATGGCGAACAACGAATCGATACCAGAGTAATTTGATGAGAAACAAAAATTCGGTGTTCAATAGTGAAGAATGATGGAATATCGAGGTGAGACAGAACGAGGAAAACCCCACCCAAGAAATCTACGAAATGAGATGGTGATTCGAGGAGGAACAAAAATTCGATGGGAAATAGTGGAAAGTGAGACTGCCTAAAAAAATGTTGGAAAGTCGAAACGAGACAAGAGTCCATTCTTGTCTCGCGGCATCACTAACCGCGTTCAAGCTACCTGCGTCGCGCGACTATTGATATAATTAATGCATATAATTTACCGCGCTTTTTGACATAAAAAATGGCATTAGGTAATTTTTGCCCCAAAGTATATCGGAAACCACGGGAATGTTGCAATTAAGTTACAATCGAACCGATATGAAACGGAAAGCGCGTTGTTTCATCGATCAACCGGGGAACTTTCGCGTCTAATTTTCCGCCGACTCGTCGAATATAGTTTTGAATAAGTATCGGATTTCGAAATTTTTCCTCTGAACTTCCAGTTATATTCGTTTTACCGAACGCGGCGACCGACCGAGGTGTCCTTCTTACTAATCCGTTCCGTTAATGACCTTGGTGCAAAGAAAATCATCTGATTAGTGTGATATGTATATCATGTGGTAAAAGGTTTCAAGGGGATTTTGGAGCTACCGCGATGAATCTACCCGCGTGCCGCCTTGAAACTTTTTTCATGATCCCCTCGGCTAGACCCGACTGACCAAGACCGCAACAAGTTGCGAATCACTGCGTGTTGCACGTGAGGTAGGATGAAGCCTCAAGGAGGCTCTTTTGAGACGAAAATTATTATAATTGACGAATAGTGTACTGCGCGTGTCGAATTCAAAAAGGGGAACAAATTATCTTTCCACCAAAGTACATTGGAAATCGCGAGAATTTTTCGTTCACGTTATAATCGACCCGGCACTCATCTTTTCAATCCTGCGATACCGCGAAAGATTCACAAAGAACGTTTCTAATAAATATGATATGAGAATTTCATTCTGAGCATTGCATTAATCCATTTCAATTCGACGCGATTCGGAATGCCGTTTTCATGGCGAATGGAATATATTATTCGATACGAACTTCAATCCTTCGTAACAAATATTATATCCATTTTAGGCATTGGGGAACGAATTTCTCGATGACTCGATATTGGTCATGTAATCAGGTACACGCGATTCTCTTTCCGCTGTTATCCGGACAGACGGACAGGGAGAGACAGAGAGTTAGGGGGAAGAAAGGTGAAACACAGAAGGGAGGAAAAAAAAGAACAAAAAAGACGGTCACATAGGAAGGGGGCCGCCATAAACTGAAAAAGACGATCACACAAAAAGATAAACACATAAACAGCCACATAAATAGAAAGAAAGGAAGGGAAACATAGGAACCAAGTTTTTCGGAGACTCGGTATGGAGTGCAGGGTTAGTGGATCGTTTTACTGACCGACCGAGCTTATGTTTTTGATCCTGCAGTGACGCGACTGGTTTACAAATAACTTTTCAAATTAATTCAACGTGAGAAAAAATTCAAATCAACGGCGGTAGAATGGTATCGTATTTATATAATCAATTATTCGCGTACGGGCCTAAAGTTTTTTCTGATGTTACATTCGTCTTACTAAACGCGAAACCACGATCACCGCGCTTCTATGAGCAAAATTCACGAGAAGTAGCTTCGCAATGGACCGGATGTGAGAGGGAGTTGATTTTAAAAACGGACGTGAGAGGGAGTTGATTTTAAAAACGGACGTGAGAGGGAGTTGATTTTAAAAACGGACGTGAGATGGGATCCAAGCTATGTACATATTACTATTCAAGTCCCGTCGTTAAATTTTCCTTACAATATTATGATCTGACCCGTTATACCTGGATCGATATCAGGATTACCGCGATGTATTTATTACCTGAATAAATTCTCGTCGAGTTATTTGCAGAAAATAAATAAACAAAATATTTGAGAGATAATCTAGCATCAATCAAACCCCAAAAAGTATGTCACATAAAGAACGAATCGTACACTTCGTTGTTTATGTGTGCTGAAAGAAAAAACAGTATTGTTCCATGCATGAGATTTAATGACCAAGCCTAGAGGCAACGTGAAATAAGTCAAGAAAAATTTGAATACAGTACGAGTTGAAATCGACTTTCAGATTCCGTTTCGTATACATTCTGCACAAGTTTCCCCATCCACTTTATCCCTATATCGTTCAACTTCGGCAATTGAATATTTCCCATCAGAAACCTTCTTTGACGTATTGTTAGAATATTTATGTTTTATTTTCAAAAACATTCCCACATACTATTTGGATTCGGGAGAGGAGAATAGGGTCTCTTCTCCCGTATCGTGTATGATCCGCTTTGTACCTTCCACTCCTGAATGTTTTGCTCTCTCGTTACAGGGCAGCTTTGTGATAATTTCCGAAGACCAAAAACTTTTTCTTCTCCAAAATCAGAATTCCTTGGACCAAAATGTTCGTCTGAACTTTGGGGAAAAATATTGGTTCCGCGTCTGTCTCTTTGTCTGCCTGTCTGGTAACGGACTCCGAACTCGTATACCTTCCGTTCTACTCTCCGCGTCCCGATGCAATTATTAACGAAGTTGTAAATTGGGAGGATGATGGTCCCATATGAGTTCCAGCCTAATTCATCCAGAGACATTGGATGAAGAAGGATGAATGTGGTGAAAAATTGTAATTTTCGCGACCGTGCGTATTTCATCTTTGGATCATCCGATTCCCGCGGAAGTCACACTACGTGACACGGGTGGTTCCACGGTGGTCCCACTTATATCGATCGATTGTTAAATATTTGTCTCTGCGTAGTGGATATCTTTCGGGATTTTTGTATAGTATGCCTTCGTTATATGCCAATGATCCGAATATGATGTAATTGGTTGATTCAACGAAACTGGTTTATACCGTTCTATGAAGAAATCATTGCAGATATTTTCTCTCCCAACCTCGTTTCACTCATCTCAATTGGGAGTCAGATTTCCTACTGAATTCCATCATGAATATAAAAACACAAGGCGATCTTTCATAGAGAGAACTCTATGAGCTCTGGGAGGAGAGTTTGATGAATGAAACGAGGTTGAGGTTACAAAAGATGATGGAGGTGATGATATAAAACTAAAAACATCTCAAACTAAGTGAATTGAATCGGAAAAAACAGCAGGGCTCATTGCTATTCCTTCCGATTGTATTCCACGTTATAACGACTCTGCTGGAAATCTAATACATATTCATATTTGAACAAACAAAAGAAGGTACTGTGAATTCATCTGGATTTAAGAATAGTTATAACGTGGAATAAAATAGTTATGTTGGTAGAAAACACACACACATGCACTGACATGCACCCATCACAAATTCCCCATCTTGAAATTACAAGGGTGTGATAATGAATCTGAGAAAATGTCTGCAAATGTTTTTCCAATATACGGAACATCCTTGAATCTGAATGATAAAAATGATAATTTCAAAATTATATTATCAAGCTACGTTATATCCAAATAGTTTTCTTTCCTAATTGCGCTCTTCCAGATAAATTGAATATACTATTCGATATAAACCAATAGTTTGTATCAAATCTTATATTCATTTTGAGCGGTAAATTATCACAATTGTTTTCAACGCGATTCGGAGTGCCGTTTTCTTTGCGAATAGAATATATTATCCGATACGAACCTCAAACCTTCGTAACAAATATTATATCCTTTCTAGGCATTGTCGAACGAATTTCTCAACGACCGGATATTAAACACGTAATCGGGTATACGCAGTTCCCCTCCCGCTAATATCCAGACAGACGGACAGAGAGACAGACAGTGAGGGTGAAGAGAGAAGAAAGGCAGGAGGAAAGAGAAAAAAAGACGGCCACATAGAAAGGGGGCCGCCGTAAACTGAAAAGGACGATTACACAAACAGATGAACATATACACAGCCACATAAATAGAAAGAGGGAGGAAAATATAGAAACCAAGTTTTCCCCCGACTTCGGAGAGAAATTAAGGTATCGGGGATTTCCATTTCAGAGAGGAATAAATTCCGGTCTCTTGGAACAGTGACAAAGCTTCCCTCCAACGAGAAAACAATCATCAGAAGTTATATTATCTCACGCCGCAGTAGGATGATTGCTTCATCGAATGCCCTTTTTCAGATGAATTGAATATACTACTTGATATAAACTAATGGTTTATATCAAATTTTACATTCATTCTGAGCAATGTATTGTCGAATTCCATTTTGAGCGCGATTCAGAATGCCGTTCCCTTGGCGAATAGAATATATTGTTCGTTACGAGCTGCGATCTTTCGTAACAAACATCATATTCTTTCTGGGCATTGTAAAATATTATCCGTTTATAACCTTGATCTATCCCTACACACATGGACTTGTGCCGAATGATTTGTTTCATAAATCTTCCTTCGGACATTTCAGAAAGATTGAGATCAGGGAAAATTCCCTGATGCATAAGAAACAGAATGTGAATGTGATTTGTAAGTTACGCGAAAAACAAAAACATCAAAATCTAAACTAACAAAAAATATGAAAAAAGAACAAATCGATAAGGAAAGTTTCATTAACTATCCTTTGCCTCTAGACTTGTCATTTTTGAGCGCAAAATATATCTCTTGTGTATTGATAACCATGCAATTCATCTGCTTCAAAAGGTGTGTGGTTAAATCATTGATAGTGGATGCAGTTTCTTGTGAAAGCCTACACATTTCGATCCGTTGAATTGAATCAAATAATGTAAAACCACACAACTTCATCCACAGGGTTGATATTGAAAAGAAAAATGGAACCAAATTCCTCTTACCCGTCGCCCAACAGCAGGGACACGAGTACCCTTCGATTTGCTGTACAGGCAGTATGAATATTGGATTGAAACTCTCGAACTTATGAGTGAACGTTTGAAATTCAATCATTTATCGCTCTTACTATCATTACATAATATTCGAAGGAAATGTAGTTCGTTATTTCATTTGCAAACAAATTATTTCCTTGAATATGATGCATTGTTGGAGCATCGAATTCATTATATTCGAAGTATATTCCATGAGATCTGATCAAATTATATAGGTAAACTCACCCGTTTGGCGACACTCCTTAGCGTGGCGAAGACTGCTTACTGCGAATCATCCTCAGCTCCCAACTGCACCACACGAACCCTGGAGCGCGTCTGAATTTGATAGGCGACGGAACTGGACTGCTAGCCCCCTCCTTCTCCTTCCTCCACTGTCCTCAATGGTTGTGTATAGTGAGAAGGCCCACGATCATCTGTCTCTCCTCCGAGAGGCCTGTGTTGATATTGATATGCATACCCTCCGTTCTGTTAAACACGCAATATTATCATTGGTTTAAAACTCGTGAACTCGTGAATATACATTTTGAATTGAATCATTCTCATTGTTACTATCATCACATAATATTCGAAGGGAGTGTGGTTTGTAGTAGCATTTGCGAACCAATTCTTTCCTTCAATATTATGCAATGTTAAGGCATCGAATCATTATATTCTGAGTACACGGAAAAAAAAGAAGAAGTTCATCATGTGGGATGACAATGCGTCGCTTCGAGTCTTTAAATGGAAATTTTTACGAAATATGCTTTTGAAGAATTAACATTACGAGACGAGAATAGGTTTTTCTTATATCGTATGAATTGTTCGAGAATATATTTTGTAAAAATTTCTATTCAAACGCTTGAATCGACGCGTTGTCATCCAATTCAGTGAGTTCCTCAATTTTCTTTTTTCAGTATGTATTCAATGAGATCTGAACAAAGGACAAAGATAAAATCTCACCTATTCGGCGACGACTACTCGCTGCGAATAATTCTCAGCTCCCAACTGCACCACACGAACTCTGAAGCACGTCTGGATTGGATAGGCGACGGAACTGGACTGATGGCTCGCTGCTTCTAATCCCGCCACTGTCACCAGTACTTGTTTATGAGTAGGGTGTTCACGATCAAATGCCGCTCTCCGTTAGGGGTCTATATTTATAGAGTTACTCAATATAAGGCCCCGCCAATCATGCGCTACCTCGTTCGACGTTGTTCATTGGTCATTCGAACTCAAGTGGGGATCGACGAAAGGGAAGCCTTTACGATGAGATCAACGGGGGAAGAAGAATTGTTTCCACGTACGCTTCAAAAAAACACATGTTGGAAAGAGAAGTTCGTCAAGATGGAAAATAAAAAATACAGGCTGTCAGGACTCATCAAAATACTCATCTTCCACATAGAAAATTTTTATCCATCATCGATAGTTCGTGAGATCAAGATGAAAAAGTGAAGATTTTCATTCCTTGGAATGAAAATAATAATTCGAAGTATATTTTGCGATTGCTCAGCGAGAAGTCATTGGAATGATTTGAAATTTGGTATACAGCTTCATCATCGATCCCCAAAGACAACTAGTGAATTAAATTTGAATACTCCATCAATCCATGGACATTGTTGTATAATAAACAAAAGATGTCGACCAGACGTGTTTTCAAGTTTTCACGGATACAAGTGTCGAAGAAATTTTCGATTTGGGAAAAACCAAAGCGACAAAGTTGTTCGGCAAGGCTCGAAGAAATTTTCAGATGAATCGAGTGAAAAATGTGGAAGATATTTAACAATGTTTACGATGCCGCAACTCGCTTATGAACCATCACCCATATAGCGTCGTTGGATAACTTCGCCGTGTCAGTAAGCGGAGCTATATTTTTTATTTCTCATTTTGACGAACTTTTTTTCTCTCGTTCTACTGGCCCCCTGAATCAAATCCGAAATTTGTTTGAACGCTCGGCGAGTTATAAAATCCAAGCCTTCAATTCTATGATCCAAAAAGAAGAGCAGTTCTTTCTATCTTTGAATTCGTTGATAATTGTTCCATGTTATCCGAGAAGCTTGTTTTTTTAAAAAATAATAATAATTATTGTTCAAGAATATGTATTCACAAATATCCAACATTGTTCATATGATAATGTGAAAATGTATTTCCATTTGTTTTATATTCATTCAAGGGCCGTTCAATGAGAGGGGTTTTGTTTGGAATCATTGTGCACCGCTCAGGTATATCGAAGAGGTATGAAGAGCGGATCATAAACAATGAATGTCTGTTTATTTATTTACCGTGTACCATCAGTTTCTGAATGGAACATTTCGCGCGTGTTCAAATGAAACTTTTGATATCTCGATTTTACGTTTGACACGGACGTATTTTGAGAGTTTGTATAACTGAAGAAAATAGTGCCCCGTTGTGGGAAGATTCAATGCAATAATTTTTTTGACAATTTGTTTTCAATCTGTAGGCAAATAATATTCCCAATAACACCTAATGAAAATTATGTCACTGAAATAATCAAGATCGGAGAAAAGCTACACGTGCGTATACCCACACTTTGAGAAATTTATAGCTATGAAAACTATTCCATCATAATTCTCTGAACTCTTCATATAGGTAATGCAACTATATAAATAGTTACTCTGAATGTTTATACAGTTGTGGATGCTGAATTTGAATAGTTTTCCCAAAACAGTTGATGTGACATTTTCAATTCTTCTCAGTGTATATAGTATTCGGAAAATTCTTTTCTGAGAACAATAGAATTCTTCCAGAACTGTTTTCGAACCGAAGGGTTCATAAAAGGATTTGTCGATGACGAAAGAATTGGACTCTTCTAGAGTTCTTTATGAAATCATTAGCTCGAAAAGAGTTTCCAAAGAATTCTCCGAGTGCTATATGGATATACGTAGGGTGAATAGGTTCACATAAAAATTATGTTATTGAATTTTTCCTGTAATGGAGCACTATATTTTCAAGTATGAAATCCTGAGTATAAAATCTCTCAAAATGCATCCAAGTGTAATTTAAAATTGGAGAGTCGAAAAAGTTTTATTTGAACACGCAGAAAATATCCGATCCAAAAAGGTTCATGTTGACCGATAAATACATAGAGATATGTTTATTATTTACAATTCGCTCTTTATACCACTCGGGAATACCTGAACGGTACACAACGGTTCTAGACAAAAGCTTTTGTTGAACGGCCTCGGCAGAGTATCGTAATAACGAAAGTTTATAATCCGGAAAAAAAAATTGTGGAATTCGATACAAATCAAGTATTTCCCGGATAACATAAGAAGAATTCTTCTTCAAAAAGAAGAATAGAATTTTCCAAGAACTCTTTTCGAACTAATGAATTCATAAAGACCTGTGTAGGAATTCAATGTTTGGGACATTCACGAGTTCTTGGAGAGTACTAAAACAATACCTTCAGCATTCTCAAAGAATTCGTGAATGTCCCAAACATTGAATTCCTACACAGGTCTTTATGAATTCATTAGTTCGAAAAGAGTTCTTGAAGAATTCTATTCTTGTCTTTGAGAAAGAATTCCTCGTGTGTTATCTAGGTTAGCCACTTTTATCATAAAAAGTTGATTGTTCCCACATAATGCATGATATAAATCAATTTAATCTATATTAAATTCTATCATTTTGTTTTCAGGACTATGAACTTTTGATATTATAATACTCTACCCGAAATTTCAATTAATGATGGCTTCCGCTCATTCACTTTTTCCAGAGGAATCACCCAATCACGGGATCTTGTTGGTTAGAATGACCAATCAAGAAAAAAATAAATAGTGAAAGTGGAAGCCCTGTTGATATCAAACAAATGAAAATACATTTTTCCATCGCTCCATTAGCAGTTTTCAAGGGGATACTAGCGCCGGGACATTAGCCAAATTTTTCGTGTAAGATTTCTCCAAAATACTTGAATATTTTCAAAATATCGCTCTCTACGGCCGGATGTCCGAATTTTTATGTTTCGAGATATTTAGGCATTTTATTTAAACTTATAAATGTTGAATGATACCAACGCCGTGATGTATAAAACAGTTTTTCACATAGTTTTCAATAGTTTAAAGATTTTTTGAATCAAAACACACATAAAAACCCTATTCGAATATGCATATCTAAAAATCGTAGGGAAATTTTTTTGACATACGGCCTTTTGGCTTATGACAGCAGTACACTGCGAGAAAAAATTTCCGGGAACAATAAAATATTTAATTGAATAGTCGCCATAAAATACTTGATTGATTTGAATGAATTTTCATTGACTCGATTAAATATTGATTCAATCAAACAAATATTTAATATGCTATGAAATATTTGATCAATGGAAACAGTTATTTAATTGAGTCAATGAAAGTTTATTCAAATCAATGAAGTATTCTATGGCGACTATTCAACTCAATATTTTATTGTTCCCGGAAATTTTTCCTCTCAGTGTATAGAAATGCTGTATAGAGCGATATTTTGAAAATATTCAAATATTTTTGAGAAATCTTACACAAAAAATTTGGCCAACGTCCCGGCGCTTCAAAACCTCATGAAACTTTCTCAAATTTTTCCCCACCGACCTGCAAATTGAATTGGAATTTATTCCTCTGACTTGCAATAATAATCTTCTTACGAAGAGAAAGAGAAGATTCTATTTGTTCAATACCATTTGGAGGTCCATTCAACAAAAGGGTTCCGTTTGGAATTATTGTATATCGCTCAGGTATTTAGAAACAGTATATAAACAGCGGATTGTAAACATTAAACATCTTTTCATTGATCAACCGTGTCATATCGAAGTTTTTGAATGAAACATTCCCTTCCTTTTCAGACCTCATTTTTCCTTCTAAATATTTCCTTTGTGTTAAGACAAAATCTTGTTGCATTTTCCGATTTGAAAGAATCCTTTCAAAATGAAGAGAATTAGAGTGATAAGTGAGAAGTAAAATAATATTCATTTATCCTCGAAGTATATTTTCAAAAAAAATGCATTTACAAAATTTCCCACAATTTTCCGAATATACCAACTCCACACCGTGATCTGGTTCAGGAGCCCAGATAGAAAACCATGCCCTAAATATTTTATAACATAATGTGCCATAAACATACTATCATAAACTTCGCTCAGATTGCAATGATGCATAAAATGTAAACATTATGTCTTCATTATGATACCATCACCTCGTTTTGCTACCAACAACAATGCTTCATGCGGAAACACCTTGGTACCATGATGCAAACATTTCTTGGCATGCATGTCACCATTATGATGGCATTATTGAGACATTTTTCTATCTGGGGAGAATAGTGTTGGATTTAAAAATCAGAAATGTGGTACTTCCGAGGTATCCCTGGTGAAAATTTCCGCTCGTCGGAAGCGGAAATTGAAACAAATGAAGCTTAAAATGTTTCAATTTCCGCTTAATTCGCGCTTGGATACTGTTCTGTTTACTCTTCCGCGTCGCTTCATACCCTTCTTACGCTCCCACTTTCACTAGGGATTTGGATTTTTCAAAAAATTAAAAAATGCTGATATCTCTGGATCTAAGGATCAGATCTGAACATTCCGGACCAAAATCTTTCCAGAATTTCATCAAGAATCTGCTCTCAGAAAAGTGTACGGCAATTTTGAATCACCCAGTATATTTTCAATCTGCGTTTTTCTCCGTGTAGATGGAATATATGTATATTATCAAGACTATGGCGATGCATTGCTACAAATTATGGTAGAATTCATTCGAAATAATTGAAATATCTTCTATATGGTTTTTTCCGTGTATTGAAAAACTTCTCAATTTTACCCTGGCATGTACCATGGGGCCTACACCGGCCCTGCGTAGGACCCATCCTGCTAATATGGGCCCAAAACTGGGCCAGAGTGGGCCGAAATTCATACATGCTAGGGTATAAATACATTCATATCCTATATTCAAATATTATTTGTGAAAAAGTGTTTGAAAATTGAAAAATATTTTTTTAATAGTCAGTCATCTCTCAGAGATTTTTCTCGAAGCGCAATTTCGTTCCTATTTATCTGGGAAAAAATTAAAGAACTCTCATGAACTCTGAAGAAAGTCTGTGAATAATGTTCCAGATTCATTAGATTTTTCCTCAAAATTTTATAAAATCTCATAGTTTGTCATAGTTTTTGCAAAGAAAATAATGCGATGTTTTTCAGAGATTATTCGTAGTTATTTCAGCAAGATATTTCCACATGGAGAGAGTCTCTTGGCCAACAGGTGTTTATTAAAATCTTTGGAACTATTACTGAAAAAATGCATTAAGAGAAATTATAAGTTGCCTCCGCTGGAAGAATAATTTCAAAACGCTCTAAAGATTCTTCCAATAAATGCACCTACCGTGATCATTTCGTAGTGGTTTCATAAACTGCATGTAGTTGGGGCTGTTTAGTTAGTTCAGCCATTTAAACTTTTTTCAGGGTGCATCCTTTCTTGTCCGCACAGAAGAGACGAGTTGGGCGGAACAGTAAGAATTTTGCTTACATGGGCGGTAAACAAGTTTGCCGAAATGAAGGGCAATTGATATTGAGCTTCACAAGACTAGCGAAGAACAGATAATAATGACGAATTTGTAACAGAGTGACTGAGTTCGTTAATACAGCAAATTGTCATCGTTAGGTTATTCAATTCACTTAGTGAAGACAAATTCATTAAAATAACGAAATATTTCCTTCCGTGCGTTTATTGAAACATGGCCAAAGTTGATGAGATTCGTCATGTCACCACCCTAACAGCACATCCACCGATTTCCACGTCGCATCTTCGTGGACTCTACGTGGATACAAGGTGGATGGACGAAGATTCTACGTAGAGTCAACGTAGAAATGTCCGGTGCTGTACGGGCAGGGTACGGTCCCCATCTCGCCAACACTGGGCTAAAGTGGGGCAAAAATGGATACACGTTGGGAAAAAAGTAATTTCAGGGTCTACGAAATTCAAAGTTCATAACGAAGTCCTGTTACATCATTGCAATTTGAATTATTTACGTAGTTACGTAAAGGAATTTTAATGAGCTGAAATTAAACATAACTCACAGTTTTCCAATGTCCAATTACTATTTCTTATCAATGAACGATTACGTCAAACCCGATAACGCAATGAACTTCGAATTTGATAAGTACTGAAGTTATTTGTTTACTTAAAGAATGTATTATATTGCATTGAAACCTGAACCACGCTTTAGCTGCTGTCCCGTAGGGATTCCATACAGGTTTCATCCCAATCAGTTGAGAGAGATATGAAAAACAACTTTTTATCATTCATCTTAATTCACAATACTGTTTCCGTTCCCAGCGTCGTGATCTCAAAGTCACATTGAATTGGCTACGGAACCTCAAGAAATGGAACGGCTAGCTGTTCATCACTGTAATAGATGCTATAAATTCATTGCAGAGATCTACCTAAGGGCCAAACGATGACCACACGAAAAAATAGTCGTTTCTTTCCATTTCGTGGCAGTTCTTGTCCCACTTTCTTCCCAATCTTTCCGACATTTTTAACACGTCAATTTAAGCGCGACTCGACATCAATAGAGTTCATCAAAATCACTTCTCAGTTATTTTTAGAAGAATGATTCATTGTCAATAACCCGAGTGAAAAATGTTTCAAAATTATATGTAATTTTTTTCATTTCCCACTCGGAAAAATATGTAACAGGTTTTGTATATTTCAAATGAAAATCAATTAATTCATCTTACATCCCAATATTTCTTATTTCTGTTTTTCAAGAATTAAAATCTATAACAATGCAACCTGAATGAAACGTCGTGTACAATAAAGGTGGTACGATAAATCGAGTCCTTAAAAAGGTGACATCAAATACTGGAGATCACATGATAAATTTCCACGTGATGCATCCAAGTTCAATATGGAACTAAATTAAATTAACAGAATAATGTTTAAAAAATACAAAAGTTTCAATTCAATATTCGACATTCTTGGAAATTTTGTGGTAACTAAATGCCAAAACATTTTTTTAAAAAATATAATTTATTCTTTCATCATTTAAATTGGGTGAGAATTTATACAATTTATAAAATATATCTTACACAAGTCTTATGGCATACTTTTAGTGGCAACAGCGATCGGCCATGTAACCGGTCCCTTTAGAAGAATATCACTGAGCAATGATTTAATTTTAACGAATCTCCTTTTAAATTCCAAACCACATCCTTTCGATAACCGAAAATCAACCAAGATCTTTCCATCCATTTCAACAATGTTAGCTTTGAATACCAATGGCATTTTTCTGCGATCAACGGTGGATATGGTGATCTAAAATCGAAATAAATGTCATATATTATCATTCAAATTCTCCCCTAGGCTTTACAAAATCACAAAACCACGCCAAGTGATTGCAAAACTATCCCAGATGATGCTATCATGTGTGATGAATTTCATTTCATTTCAAGAAAATCAATCAACACAGTAAGTGAACTAACGTCCACACGCGAATACATTACTTACCACTCCAAAATCATTTACACGACACGTGTAGCTCTCGTTTTCCATACAGTTCAACAATCGTTTAACAGTGGTTTCGCAATCAGTTTTAACAAAGAACCTAGTCATTCTTCGTACTAAACGTTGGAAAGTATTTTGCTAAAATATAAAAAAAAAAGAGATATCAAGTGAAAACACCTGTCGAACACCTCCAAGTGAATTTTCCTACCTGACTGGGTTGAGTTTGTGGCATGGTTTGTATTTGTGTACACAATAGAAGATCTTCCATATGAGCTGGCTGTGAAAATGAAAATCCTCCTCGGTCCTCTAAATTGATACATTCTGGGTTTGCATTTTCAGTCATAGGTAAAGCAGGTTGAGACACGCAGAAGAGAAGTTGATTGTCATCTTCCTCCATGCAGAAAGATTTGACATTTCGTCCATTATGCATTTCTGTAGATCCATCTAAAAGCATGAATACACTTTCGTGAATATAAGATAAAGGAATTTTAGAAGTATTTCATATCCGAGCATAGAAATCAATTTATCTATCACAATACCTCGGTTCTTCATGAATTTAAAGTTTACTCTTCGATGTGAATGCTGAAGCACTTTGCTTTGGTAATCTAGCTTTATGAACCTCAATCAAGTCATAGAGCTGCATTACCAAAGAAAAGACAAAAGCACGGGACGTATGCGTTTTATTGATCCTTGGTAACGCATGAATTGTTATCATAAACTGTACTTACTTGGATTCTGAAGCGCACGGCTGTACTTTATATCCACAGAGTTAGGTACCAAGTTGCTTTGAGTGATTCATTTGTTTACACACTCAGAGTCACTCAGTACCTGACACCGTAAATATTAATTATCCAAGTGGAAATTTCGAATTCGTGTAAAGCTAATGAATCGTGAACATACGTTCTTAAACTAATGATAAAATGGGAATTGACTGTACATTAAATTTACCTTTTTGGAATTTCTTCACGTACCACATATGCTGTTTAATATCTTGAATCGTATATCTATTAGATGGTGTGTGTACTAAGATCTTCCTGATGAGGGCTAACGATAAGTTATCCAATTTTTTCCAAGGAGTGAGAGATGTGTATTTTCCATTTTTCCAAGCCACATATTCTGAACATTCTGCCAAAGACTGATCCCATGGCAATTCTGTATTTCAAGTATGGACCAGTTAGAACTGAAGATTATAATTTGCTTAGTAAATAATGAATTTAAATCTATTCACAATTATATAAATTTCAGAAATGTATTGATAGACGATGAATGTATATCTTTGATAAAAGAATACTAGTGACGAGATCAAATCATTTTTCTGAAGTGAATTCCAACACTAATATTCTTTTTTGATGAAACAAAGGAACAAAATGAATCTTATCGCACTTTAAACTTGATAAAATATACTAGATATAATATTCTATTGTGCTTAATCACCTCCAGCTAAGAAAGCTACGAGAATAATTCCGCAGGACCATATGTCCGCAGGTTCTGCATGATACGGTCGTACTAATACTTCTGGTGCAACATAAGGAAGTGTTCCACACCTCCTCTCCAAACAACGTTCCTTTCCTTGCATACGATATATGGTAGCTAATCCAAAATCACTCAATTTTAAATTATCATTTGCATCCAAAAGTAAATTTTCTGGTTTAAGATCTCTATGCGCTACTCCTCTACTATGCAGGTACTCGACCGCTGAAATCAACTGTCTGAAATACTTTTGAGCCTCCCAAGCTGGCATACCGACATCAGGTTCTATTACAATAAAATATAATATTATTTGAACAATTCAATCACATCACTTTTTTCATTTTATTGTATATGCAGCAAAGTCATATAAAATCCCAATACCTATTCTATCAAAAACTTCTCCTCCCGAAGCGTATTCTAAGAATATGTATTCCATGTTAGGTTCGCTACGTTTTCCAAAATACTGTATTATGTGAGGATTTGACAACATTCTGTGAATGGCGGTTTCTTTGCGAACAATTTGTTGAGCATCGGGATGTTTTGCTAAATCTATCATTTTCATTGCAACAGCCTCACCTGTTGACTTGTTTATAACCAGTTTGACTCTATAAAATAAGAACAAATTCAATGTTAGGTAAATAACAAAACATAAAAAATCATACCTCAGCTGCTTGTTATACACAATATATTTTAACATATATTTCGTTTGTGTGCAAAAATAAATTGGATTCAGAGTCAAAGAAAAATACAAGCTGCTCCTATATAATGTGTTTTTTATGAACATGCAAAAAGTAAATGAGAACTACATTATTTAGTTGCTCTTGAGATTTTGAATACGCTAAGTATTAGGTAGAATCATAGTAGCAAATATATTTGTAATCATTTATCAACAACGGGTTAACAACGTTGTAAAGCAGTTGCTGATAAAAATATTGTAATTATCCAAAAGACAAAGAAAGTAGGCATTTTTATTAATTGTGCAGGACAAAATATACAAAACTATTCCATGAAAGTTACATAAATCTTCTCACTTTTTTTTTTCTCTTTAATATTTTAGAGTTCAGAAAATCTGGTTAGTACTCTGATCTCTCTTCTCAAAATGAATTTGAAATTCTATAATACTTTAACATGTTGCATTCCGAGAGTATATTTCAATGCTCCCATGTATCGATAGAATGGAAATAAATTAAATGAAGATAAAACTATAAGTCAAATAAGACTGAACAGCTTGTTAAAAAGCTATCATCTGTATGGAAAATTTCATCTTGTCAGGAATGATTTTGAAAAGCATCATTTTGGTTAATTTGCTTATATTTTTGGAATAAGATTAAAGCTAGCAGACGAAAGCCAATGAATTTTGAAGAAAAAATTTTCAATAAATTTTTTGAAATATATTAAAAATTTCCTATTATTTGTACAAACTAGTGTACGATCGTGTTGATAAATTGATACATATCCATTGCAAACTCCAATAGCATTTTTGAAAAATTTGATATCATCAATGGCGGAGGGTATAATTTTCCATGAGGTCGATCATTGAAATTTCAACATATCAACATTTGAGATCCATAGGAATGAATTTTAGGTTCGATAGACTAAAAAAATACCATGTGTTAGATACGTTGAAACCCGAGCATTCAAATTTTTGTTGAAGTTAAATGAAACTAAAGACATAAATTATTTCTTCTTATTCGTGACGAAGCGAAGATGTGGAAAATGTTGCCACTGTCATGCTCCAACCACATATATAAAAATTGTATACATCAATATATGTATGTATGTATGTATGTATGTATGTATATATGTATAGGATGAAAAATGATGATAAATAAATAAAATATTTCACTCAATTCATAGAGATATGTTGAATAAGTGACGAATTTTGAACGTGTGAAATTCATGTTGAAAAATCAATAGAAGATAAAATAATCGAAAACCAAGGGAATAAATGTAATCATCAACTTACTCTCCATAGGCGCCTTCTCCCAAAGTATGTCCAAAAAACCATCCATCCACGAATACAGACATAATGCTCCGGCATACCTTGAAAAAACGATTAGTGAGACTTTGAATCTAATTTTCGACTGAAGAGTGTAATTTTGCATACGTAAAAGGATTTTATAAAGAAAAAAAATGGATGAAAAACGGTGATAGTTACCTCTATAACTCGGATGTAATTTTCCTACAAGCATGGGATCGCAAACTCATAAGCTGCACGTGGTTGAAATCGGCATTATCGTAAACCATGAATTACGGTCTGTAGGAACTTATTTACATCGAACGAATAAAATAAATATTAATGGCGTTGGAAATTATGCTTGAAACGAAAGTAAAACTAAGGAATAAATTATAATAAGTGAAGATAAAATCTTCTAAAATTGTATAATATGAATTCTACAACCACAGCTTCTGCTTCAGAATTTCGGACAAACATGAGACAAAGAACAAAGAAAGAAGAGAAAACTTAACATCGACTTTGACTACGTTTCCACCAGGCGCGATGGAAACGGTATTGAAATTTAATTATCCAATCCCGATCTCAGCATTCTTTTGTACAAAATGTGTTCTTTTCTTGAGTGGCGATTTCTTGTGGTTCGATCTTATTTGAATTTTATTTCAATTCTGTGTGGCCAGAAAACCGCAAGATCTCACGGAATAATTCAATCGCAGTTTTTGCGTGAAGATCCTATTTCATGGGAGCTTCCGTGTCAAGCGTCAGCATTGGAAGAAAAGGGAGAACCTGTCGGACCACTCGTTTCTTCCACTGTTGACGCTCGACACAGAAGCCCACGTCACATGGAGCTGAAAAAGGGCGGAAGGCGGAACGCGGAACCATTGGTTGAAAAGAGAGGTGAATATTTGCCTCTCTCTTCAACCAAGGGTTCCGCGATCCGCTTTCCGCTTTTTTTCAGCTCCATGTGACGCGGGCCTTATAATTCCAAAAGTTCGTGATACCGACAAATCGTGATTGATTCGTCTTTTGGAATCCATAAGAAATGAGCAATACAATTGGACCGACAATAGTCGGAATATTGAAGTTTCGGAATATAACTCGCCGAGGTACAAAATTTCGGAATAACGCAACTTCGGTATAAAACAGGTCTACCTTCCAACTCATTTCTGCCAGAACACACAGGAGCCTTCCGAAGTAGCTGATCCAAGTGATCCGGATCACTTGAATCAGCTGCTTCAACAGGCTCCACAGAATTCCCAAGAAAAATCCGCCTAACTTTGTTGATTGGTCATTGCTTTTTAGAATCGAAAATATGATTGGTTGACTATATAAGAAACAACCAATCAACGAAGTTCAGCGGATTTTCCTGTAAACCCTGGTCACATATTTCGGTCCATGTGAGGCCGGTCTGTAACAATCACGTTGCTTGTGATCTACCATATTCACAACAATAATAAGTTGAGACTTTCAAATCGTTTGATACCAACATTTATATTATTGATGTGTATTCTCACATAAACATGTTTAAATCTTTCAACTGCGAACTTCTATTCAATGATTTATGAATAGTGAAAAATGAATTTAAATAACAATTATTTATAAAAATTTTTCCACCTCTCGTCATTTTTTGAAATAATCGAAAAAATGGATGGCATATCAGATAATTCTGATACTCAGATACCTGAATTCTTAAAGAATATAGTTTTAGGACATAGCGTATTACTTCCATCCGATACACCAACTGTGAAAGGTATTAACATCATTTAAACACACCCTGTAATGCAAGAATTAATTCGGTTTTGTATTCTAGGATATGACTTCAATAAAGGAATCGATTATCATGCTCTGCTAGAAACCTACAAATATTCTGGTTTCCAAGCGACTAACTTTGGGTTGGCCGTGGATGAAATAAGAAAAATGTTAAGCGCTAGAAATATACCTCTGAACGGGGATCAAATTGACACTCTAGAGGAAGATGAATTCATTAAAAGAAAATCTTCTTGTACAATATTTTTAGGATATACATCTAATATGGTGTCTTGTGGTGTGAGAGACACTATAAGATTCTTAGTTCAACATAAGATGGTAAACTAGATCTTTGTTGTTCCGTAATAAACTGATCCTTGAGAAATATAAATCTATATTTTAGGTCGACTGCATTGTTACCACTGCTGGAGGTGTAGAAGAAGATTTGATAAAATGTCTAGCACCTACTTATATAGGAGATTTCAATTTAGATGGGAAACATCTTAGAGGCATTGGAATTAATAGGATTGGCAATTTATTAGTACCAAATGATAACTATTGTCTTTTCGAAGACTGGATTATGCCCAAGTTGGATGCAATGTTGACCGAACAAAAAGAAAAGGTATACAATTTTTGGGTCCCCCGTTACATTTTCAAACTTGAAATGTATTCATATGTGAAAAAAACTAGGGTACAGTTTGGACACCATCTAAAATCATAACCCGCCTTGGAGAAGAAATTAATAATCCAGAATCTATATATTACTGGGCTGCCAAAAATAAAATACCAGTTTTTAGTCCGGCTTTAACGGATGGTAGTCTGGGAGATATGATGTATTTCCATTCTTTTAAAAATCCTGGACTAATAGTTGATATTTTATCAGGTACAACCACAACTAGTATGATTATTGAGAATTCACTTTATGAAAAATTTAATTGAATTGATTGTCATCTTTCTTACAGATTTGAGACGTTTGAATACAATGGCTGTCAGGGCAGTGAAAAGTGGAATGATCATTATCGGGGGTGGTGTAGTTAAACATCATATTTGTAATGCTAATCTTATGGTAAGATATCATAGGGCACGTGTGAATATTTTATGATTCAAAAACTTTATTCCGCAGAGGAATGGATCCGATTATGCTGTATTTTTAAATACTTCTACCGAATTTGATGGAAGTGACAGCGGTGCTCGACCGGATGAAGCAATATCTTGGGGCAAAATTCGAAAAGATGCAGCTCCTGTTAAAGTACGATTCATAACTTAATGAAATATGAAATGTTTAATAATTTATTAATGCACCTTTCTTTTAGATTTATGCAGAAGCAACATTGATATTCCCTCTACTGGTGGCAGAGACTTTTGCTAGGCATTACCATTCCATGAAAGAAAAAACTATATCAGACGTCTAAGATAATTCATCAAAATGACGTCTTTTAAATGTAAATATATGTGATTTGAATGAAAATTCATATCACTGAGTAATAAACAATTTACTCTATTCCTCATGTATGCAAACAGTCCATTTTTTAATAGACTTTATGACAAATTCTGAGAAGAAATTCGTGAATTTTCATGTCATGTGTATACTGACTGAAATAATGGAAATAATTTATTCTTCCTATTCAATTACGAGAAAAATAAACCATCTCATAACTGACAATATGTCTCATTATTACTATAATTATGAACATACCAAATTTTTTAGGCCAAGGTCATTGGGCTAATCTTCCCGCTGAGTATTTTCGTAAGAAACTTGCGTCAACATTGCTGCGATATTGATGTGATTTAGAAAGTACCTTTTATCAGAATTGCAATGGTGTACCTAATTGGTAAAGAATCGAGGTGTATAGAGATATTTCAATTATATTCCACCTTTTTCACGAAATCTTACAGAGAAAACCAACTGATCTTAAAACACTGGTACATCTCGAAAAGATACCAACGCCGTTGCCTCTACATCAAATTTCCTCTTCCGATTTACTTCATACACCAATTTTCCATCTAAATTCTATGTACAGATGACGTACACTATCCGCGGTTGTCTTGTCCGACGTACTATATTCTTCACATAAAGTAAGCAACCATAGAAGGTTTGAACGTCATAATCGAACGGGGATGTTTACGGTGTTCAGATGCTTCTGTGGCTTTTGCCATTTATACATCACCTACAAATAACTTCATTTTGTTTGTTTTTGTCTACCTATTATAAATAATCAATAAAATCTCATTGATGAATGGGAAAATGAATAGGTTTCAATGATATTCAATCAGAAATGTCACCATTCGTTAGAGGATTCAATGAAATATTTCTACCTGAGCTGGACCCTGGTTAAAATGTTATAGCAATTTGAGAGAAAATGTTTTGACTACGAAAACATCACGAATATCCTGTTGCAAAATCCACGTGGAGAGATATTTTAAATAAATGCACACATTTCCGTGTAGTTTGTTCCGGGTAGTAATCACATCACAATGTTGCAATTTGAAATATTCTAAAGATGAACTTCGATGTTGCCATACCAAGAACATGAATAAATTGCATATCATTTGTAGCGTGTTGGGTATTTAAAACGATTTGCGTTAGATGGTTGAATCGCGATAAGCATCCAGTGATCTATTATCTCTATACGAATCTGCTTTTTTCCCTATGTTCTCCGAATTACAATTCCACGAATGATGAACCTTGACAACAATATAATAATCATCTTACATAAATGTATATATCTTGAGTCATTACATGTGACAGATTATACGTCCGCTACCAGCAGCGTGACGTCCTAATTACCCTAGCAATATAAATTATTCTTTTGTTATACCACAAAAGACATTAATTTCTCGTATATAAATATGCACTTATCAAACGAGCATGTCAGTAACTAAAGTGAATTCAACATGAAGGTGTATTTGGCGTGGATTTGTGTTTCTGTATTCACCGTAAGTTCAAGTTCAAGAATATCTTTGTCGAAAATTAGAAATGAGAACAAGTACGAACAAGGATTGAAATAATTTCCAGATCTCCAGTGTCTGGGGTGAAAGCGATGAAAGACCACCACTACCACCGATAATAGAAAAATCCACAAGAGAATGCTCAGAAGAAATAGGAATTACATTGGGTAACGTCTATTCATAGCATTTTCAAATATAACAGAATGGGGTTTAGGATGAAAAAAAAAGAAAGAAAAGGAAATATCATTTGCAAACTAATTTGTGAGAATTTAGAATGTTAATAATGCTAACTTTTCTATAGATGCCGTACATAAATTGAAAAATGAATCAAAACCTTATGACGAAACACTCCAACCATTAGGATGTTTTGAAGCTTGTGTGATGAAAAAACTCGGAATGGTAGGTACATTATTCAAATTCTCTAGACAGCATAAAATTTAACGACAAGCCAGATCATACAGAGTTCGCGATGAATGCTTTGAGAACTTTGGGTGAACTCGCAAGTTCTTAAAGAATCTTTCAATAACTAATCAACGAACTCTGTGCTATATGGGAACAGACAGAAATTTACAATACATTCATTTCCAGATGGAAGATGGAAAAATTAATTTATCGCATCTCAAAGAACGAGTAGAAATGAAACATCCAGAAAAAGTGGAAGAAGTCATAAACGAAGCTGAAAACTGTATCAAACAAAGTATGTAAAGTATGTCATAATCACATCATTTTTCCCTGCCCAATCAACGAGCAAAAAAATGAATACGATACAAACATAAGAACAAAATTGAAATGGATTTTGACCCTTTAAGTGCGTGTGCTGAATTAGAAGGCGTCAAAACCTTCTTTGTTTGTGTACGTTTCAGGTATACATATACAAAATTTTTCTTCAAGGTGAAACAATGAATCACAGCAAATTCACTGAACTATTTCATAAGCATCTCGTAACTGCAGTTTCTAATTGCCGGCAAAAATCCAGCTCGTGATTCTTGACTGAAATCAAAAAACCAGAAAGATTTTCAATTTTTATATCATTTTCTTCTGTGTGAACCAACAAAACGTAAAAAAATTGTGAAATTGTAATTTTTCTCGGATTTAAACGAAAAAAATGTGTTTTTTTTTTCGGCAAAAAAGATACTTCGAAATGCTGTAACAATTACTTAAACAGACTTTTCGACCAACTTTTTGGGTTCACATAAAAGAGAATTTGATACTAAAGAAAAGAAACTGGTTCGATTAGCTATCTTCCCCGCTAGTACAAAAACTTTGCGCTCACGACATACCCTCATACCCACTTCCATTCATAAATTTTGGAGTGATTTAATTTTCAAATGTGATCAATTATTTCAGCTGAAGGAGCGAAAGATTCCTGTGAGACAGCTTATAAATTTGCAAAATGTTTCTTGACTTTCAAAAGGCTGAAAATGCATATTCATCATAATGGTGATCAAGAACCAAGTCGATGATTGATTACACGCTTCAAACTACTGATTTTCACTGAGGATAACAAGGAAATACAGGAATGAGATAGAACATTGTAAATAAATTTCTGGAATTTATAAACATGGGTATGCGAGAATTTATGTGAAATTGATCAAATAAATGAAAATTATATTTATAAAATGAATTCGGAGTATGATTGATATTATGATTCTAACTGTTTTTTGAGGGAAAAATAATACGAAAAGTTTGAAAACCTGAAAAGAGTCTTTGGATTATTGTTTTCTGTAAACTACTTGGAAGATTTGACGTAAAATAGTCACTCGGAGGTTTGCAATGCAAATCCGTTGTGTACTCTGTAAGAAAAAACCAATAGACCAAATTTTATGTGGTTATCGTCTTGGAACTTAAGGGTTTCTATGAAATTTTATAGGCAATCCGATGTTCAAAGGGTTTCTATCGATATGATCGGCAAAATCTGATGAATACTGATAGAGATGAAATACCTTATCGGTTTCTATGCGGCTATTGTCACAGCATGAGAATTTATAGGAATCTATCGTACTTCCCACACAGGGTCTATTGATATTTTTTTCCAGAGAGTAGAGTAGAGATCATGCTACATGAATACTTTCAAGATTACTGATTTTCTATTAATAAATTCACTTCCCTAGCGGCACTCAAAGAATTTACTTTTGTATAGAAAATACCTTGAATGTGAAGACTGAAGATTAGATCTGTGAAGTTGATGAAGATGAAGTAAAAGAAGGTTATAAAAAATATCTTAATATGAGATTGAACTGATAGCGCGTTGAAAAGTGAAAATGAAATTAAAATATATTATGACAAAGTATAATACAACAAATAATCTTTGTTTGCATGATAACAAACTTGAAGGATAATTACTGTGATATATTCGATATAATATGGTAAGAAATTTTTATATCGATTTTACTCATATTTCCAAACCTCTTATAACTGTAAGTGGATATAAATGCCATTTCTCATGGTTTATACAAACATTTAGTAAATTGTATTTATTCTGTCTTCATGGGTTGAGGTGAAAGATATCCTACAACTAACCTGATAACCATAGCACCACTGGAAAAATCAGTAATTTTCATTAATTATCCATTGCAATTATGTACTGATGAGAAATAAGTATGAAATAAAATACCTTAATATAGTAATTAAACCTGCAGGCATAAATTTGCCCGAATTATAAAATCGATAACCCATCAATCCTCCTAGTGCTGTGCTTGTTCCCAATAACATTCCAATGTCTCTTGGATCTTTGGAAGTTTGATACGCTCCGTATCCTATGAGAGATCCAAATAATAGACCAGCTCCCAACGATGGAATGGAATCTTAAAGGAACAAATGAAATTAGAGTTTCAGTATTAATCTTGAATCTTAATATAATTCTGAGTATTATATATAATTTTAGTTTTATGATCGATACCAAGCACCAATATTCTAGCCATTTGTCATTATCATTGAAAAAGAAATCAATATTAGTAAGCAATATTCAATCATGAAGAACATGTAAAGATTCAACGATAGATACAATTTACTTGTTTTCATTCGAATAGTGTTTCTTATAACTGCTCTGAGTAGAACAAGAAAAAATGATAGTCAATTGAAAAAACAATAGAAAAATATTGTGAATGTCTTGGTTGGCTAACAATTATCTATTGAAATCGATAATCATTCATGACGAATGAAGAGAGTTCGGATGGGGACCAAATCAACGAAATCAGTGTTTGAAAAGAAAGAGTGTGACATATCTCTCTTTTGACCCATCTTTTCGTTAATTTGGCCCCCATCCGAGAGTTCTTCATTCATCGCGAGCCGTTAAAGCTCAGAATTAATGATTCTGAGACCACCAAATTTATACTTGCAATTTTGTAAATTCATTTTCAAATCGATAGATTTGTAATGCCTTAAATGAAACCTGGAAAAATTAAAAAATTCTCAGGGCTTTGATCATAATAACATTCAAAATATGCAATATTGAACTGTAGAAACTGGAATATAAAATATCTTTGATTACAAAATTTTTGACAATCCTAAATATGATGGAGTTTTGTTTTCATGAATATGAAATTGTGAAATGAATACAAATTTTCTTGTATTTAAATGATTTTTACAAGTCAACAATTTCAAATCAAATCTACGTTCATTTATAAATTGTACTAGATCAGAAATTATTCAAATGTACAACAATTACAGTATTGTCACTGAATTGGTTTTTTTTTTTATAAAAACTGCGTTTAAGTTGAGAAATGTAAATAAATAAATAAATCAAACTTACTAGATTTCACATAACCAAGGATTCCTCCTGCAGCCACCAACGAAGCATAAGCAAATCCAGGAATATCAATCGGCATTTTATAAAAATGATCCAAGTATTATGACGAAATAAACGAAAAAGTATTCAATGCGGAAAACACAAGAGATGATCAATGGATCAATGGTTATTTTGTTTCATTTCTCGTAAGTCATCGAATTGACATGCAAAAATACGTAGAAGTGGGGGGGAGAATATGCCGGTGAATCGGTGAATCTCGTGCGCAGTTCTTTGGCTTTGGTATTCTTGAACTCATCAAATTTTGGTTGACTGATGGCAAATCTTTGTCGTCATTGGAACGCAGCTTTGGCGCGCAGCACACCAATTTCGGGTTGTGCTCATTTCAGTAAGTGTGTAACAGAAATATAAATTCAATGATAAAAAAAAAAAATTAGAAAATAGTTGAAAATCTTTTGGGCCCAATTTGGGTTCTTAAATGAAAAATGTAAGAGAAACATTGTTTTCCATTTAAAAACTAATTCATATAATTGATCATGTCAATAACCAATATTTTTTTTAAATTCTCTTTCAATAATCAAAGTATTTATGTTTATTAATTTATAATTCATTTCAATACTTTATTAACTAGATTGTAATGATACTTATGTATTTTATATTGACAGAATGTGGGATTCAAAATTTGATGAATTGGATGACGAAGGAAGAGTGAGAACGTATACTGAATTATTGGAACAGGTACAAGATGACGAAGGTTGTCAAACTGCAACAACCGTTGAACAGGTATTTGAATTGTCAATTGTTTACAAAAAAAATTGGAATTCTTGTGTTTACTCGAGATGCTTTTGTTTACTGATATTTCATAATCAGAATACTGCTTTCGAATGAAAAATGAAACCATTCTTGCAAGGGATTGTTTATACTTTGATTTAATTATTTTGAATAGGTATAAATCTTTATTCATGGTACTCCCACCCCAAATACATGGATCTTTGAAATCACAAATGATTTGCTGTTCAATTTGATTATCATTAATATCACGACAATCATATATAAAAGCACAGGAATGTAGGAAGTCTCCAACAAATATAATTTCCACTCTGGTTGGAAATCCCAATTGTGGAAGTTTTCCAGAAATGCGCAGAATATTTTCAGAGGTTTTCAAAATTCATCAAACAGTGAATATAACTTCACTGAACTCCCTTTTCTGTGAGCTCCTGTATGTGACTATCTTTTTGATGTTTTTCAGAATTGTTCTGAAATTCCCGTAGATTTACAGAGAGCATTTAAAGTTGAAGAGTTTTTCAGGGATTCTTAGAAAAACATTTTCACCGGGGAAAATAATTATCACTGAACCCTTGTAGAACCTAAAATTGATTTATGAAAACAACTTGCTTCTCTATATTTTCGAAACTTTGATGAATAATAAAGATAAGATCAATGTTATTTCACAATTGTTTCAGAGTAAAGTAGAAAAGAATGTCCTGAACTTACACAAATTGAATCAAGAACCCATATTAAACAAACACAAACATATTGGATTGTTGAAGAAATCATTGACCAATCTCAACGAAGCCTATGAGGTAAGGAAACCTTCAGCAAATCCACTGAATGTCAAAAGTCAAGGAATCTTTTTTTACATGAGCGATGTCGATTTTACTTGCAAAAGAGTCTACCATTCGCTACAACACGTATCATGAATTTAATGAAAAGTACTTTTAACTTTTCATGTCCAGTGCTTGGATTGTAGTAGACCTTGGCTATGTTACTGGATTCTGCATTCGCTTCAAATTCTGGGAGAACGTTTAGAAGATGAAGATTATTCTCAAATCATCTGTTTCTTATCCAAATGCCAATCCCCGCTCGGTGGTTTTGGGGGAGGTCCTGGACAGTATCCTCATTTGGCATCAACTTACGCAGCGGTGAACGCGTTATGTATAATCGGCACGACCGAAGCGTATCAAACGATTGATCGGTGATTATGATTTATTAGATGACTAACGTCTGAATGATAGAACTATTTCAATCCTATACCGATGCATCTATGCTTTCAGTAAATCTCTTCGTTCTTTCCTCTTATCCATGCGAAGCGAAGATGGATCTTTCAGTATGCACGCGGATGGCGAAGTAGATATAAGAGGAGTATACTGTGCAGTTGCCGTAGCGAAACTAACCAACGTTTACACCCCGGAGATGTTTAAAGACACTGAAAACTGGATAAAAAAATGTCAAACCTGGGAGGGAGGATTTGGAGGTTGTCCAGGTATGGAAGCTCATGGGGGATACGCGTACTGTGGATTAGCTGCGCTCATTCTTCTTGGAAAAGCCAACTTTTGTCATATGCCGTCCTTACTGGTACCACTTTGATCACATATCTCTTTATAAAATAGCGTTCCATGGAACTAAGAAAATATATTTTCAGAGATGGATAGTCAATAAACAAATGCGATTGGAGGGGGGTTTTCAAGGGAGGACAAATAAATTAGTGGATGGATGTTATTCGTTTTGGCAAGGTGGATCGTTTCCCCTCATTCACGCTATTTTGTCAAAAGAAGGGAAAGTTTTTAATTCCAACTATTGGTTATTCAATCAAGAGGCCTTACAAGAGTATTTATTAATTTGTTGTCAGCATCCTTCCGGTGGTCTCCTGGATAAACCAGAAAAGTACGTGTTTCAAATGAATGACATAAATCTCGTGAAATTTACAGCGCAGTGCATTACTCTTCTTGCTATTTTAGAAATCGAGATATTTATCACACTTGCTATGCTCTCAGCGGGTTGTCGATAGCACAAAATTCTCCAAGACCTGTCATTATTGGATCACCCGATGTGAATTTGGTGGAAAGAACTCATCCTCTGTACAATTTGGTGTTAACCGCAGCGGCGGATGCGTTAAATTATTTCAATGCATTACCGATTCCCGATTGAGAAAACCACTTTATTAAAAAAAACGAAGTCCAATTTTTCAGAGGTCAAATCGAATAGCCCTATTTCTCTGATTCCTATTGATTGAGTATTTTTTCACAAAACACAATATATATTCAATTCCAACAAGAAGAAAAAATTTTATTAATAGAACAAACTTCATTATGAAATTGACCAATATTGTACTTGTACATATAAACACACACAATCACTCAATAAATCGAGAAAGTCTACAACTTGAAAATGATGATACAAAGATCACTCACACGTACACATGCACACATTGTTGGAATACAAAAGAGTAAGTATTTTGAAAAGATTTACTCTATTAATTTTTACAATCAATTTTAGATATACAAGGACAATGATTGACACACTCTTACATTTCGAAAGGGATCATTAAATATATATGTACAGTGTAAAACTTGTAAAAAGAAAAGAAATAAAAGGTATCCTATATTTTGTAAATCTAATTGTTCCATAGTTTTTCATATCGTAAAAATTGAAACAGCGATCCATAGTGACCCATTCATTTGAAAAAAACAAAAAGAAAGTTAATTCCTTTGTTCCAAATCTATTTACCTGCGGGTAAGTTGAAATTTATTGGAAATAATAGTTGACTGGGTTCATTATTCAATTGAACTTGGAAAATAAAACGTGTAGAATCGTAAACAAATCATGATTGAATCGAATTTTATGTATATTATTATTGTTAATTGTTGATGATTACTAATTATACTTTCATTTTCACAGGAGGAAAACAAGAAAGTTTTGCCAAAAGATTAAACCTCCTCCTGCGGAAAACTGCTGTTCTGGATGCTCAAAATTTATATCAGTGCTTATCTAAGTGGTTCTGAGAGTAGAATTGTCAAGGCGAATAAGCGCAGATTGGAAAAACAGCAATTCTCAACAGTATTCGCAGATGTTGAATCAATCAGAATACATAGGCTGAAAAATGTCAGTTATTTGCAGCAATCATAATGAAATAAAGAATGATCGCTATCAGAAATGCTAATGGATTTCGGATAGGATGTTAAGGAAGCAGGATCAATCCGTTTCCGAATGTAGTTACGGATCATTCTGAAATTTATAGGAATTCACATTTAATGTATAATGTATTTTTTTTGTTCTTATTGGTTATCCTATTGGTCAATTTTGTTAAGATTCAAGGATCGCTATCAACCTTGAGGAATCCCTCCGAATTTCATGAAAAATAATACCGCTTTCGTAACCTAGACAGCAAAATGCTAGAAAAATTCGCAACTTCCCAACAACATGGAGCAATTGTTGTTGGGAAGTTATTGGGAGGTTGCATCGCCAAATGCGCAGCAACATACAGCAAATTTGGAAGTTGTTGTCATGATACTGCGAAGATGTTTGGATACATGGAGCTATGACATGTGAGATCAAACAATTCTTCAACAACAAAGCACAAACTTGTGCAGCAACACTGAAGTAACAGTTGCACTGCAACTTTCGCTATCGTATTAATATGTTTTATGCATATCATGTAATATTTTTGTAACATTCGTAATTCAAAACTGAACTATCTCAAAAAAATTGCTAATTTGGTAATTCGGACAAAACCGAATCGAAAATTTGTCAGTTTTTTATTGGATTCGATAGGATAAAAACGCAGTTTGACAACGATTTTTTGCTCGGTTCTGACCAACATTCTTTCAAAAATGTTTATTGCGGTCATAAATTGTCATCTTTTTAATCAGTACACTGAGAGATTTTAGATTCCCTAATGTTGCCTGGAACTGTTGCATTCTTGATTTAGCGGTCTCGATGATCGTCTTTTGAAAATCATTTAGGCCCAGAATCGAATTCTAAGTTTCTAACAGATATTGCTCATGACAAGAAATGCCAGTAAAACAACGGCATAAACAATGTGTACATATAATTGGAGTAAATCAAGGCGAGATGACATACTTTTGCCCTTCGCTACAACATGACATAACACATAGAACCTCATTTACTCAAGGATTTAAAGGTTGTAATTGAATTCTTATACTTTTCTTCAGTGACCGAGGTGTGATGTATTATTTTATGATGTAGAGGAGCGGGAAACTGCGTCATCTCACCCCGCTTTATTCGCACATCAAAGGATTTTAATATGCCTGTGCAAAACGTTCGAATGTCGAACCAAACTGGACCAATTTTTTACTGTTCGGTTCGACTTTTCAAAGTGCGGTTCGCATTCAGCGTTACCAGAATATGGACTTTTGAGATTTTCTCATTAGGAGTTTCATGTAATGGTGTTTTACGATTCGTCAATTCATCTCTGGTGGACAAATTTTGTTCAATTTTGATGAATTTCGATCACTTTTGGCACATTCGGTTTTTGTTGAAAATTAGGAAAAATTCAATTGAATTCAACAAAATTTCGGTAAAAATCACTAACTGTCCACAAAATTCAACAACTTCGAGTGAAATTTGTTGATTTCCATTGAATTTCCTCAAAGTTTGAAGATTTTTATTGAATTTTATTGAAATATCGCTGTGCCAAAAGTGAACAAAATTCAACAAAATTTTTTGCTCGCATTCAGTTGAACTGAAAAAGTGTATTTGAAGTTTGGTTCGGCTTCGTTTCACCTGAAAAATTTAAGATTCGTTAATGCTGTCAGAAACTGGTACATTTCTGATTCAATGGCCTGATGTTCGTTCTTTTGAATTCATTTAGATCCAGAATCAAATTTTAGCAGTTTGTAACTTCCGTTACCCATTAAAAAAAATGCCGGTGAAAGACACTTTATAAAAATTTTTAAGCGGATCTAATGAATGCAAGTAATTTGCACACCCAATGGAATATTGATATAATGCATTTTCTGATTGTTCTTTTGCACTTATGCGAGGACAAAAATCGTTCTAATACGATCGGAAAATTCTACAATTTTCCGTTTGAAGTGAATTTGAAAATTCTCAATTAGATTTGATTTGATTTGAGTGAATTTTATGGGTGTTTCTCACCAGGGGAACACGCGAAACAATAAAATAGTTGTGGCAGCCACTCACTTTTTTAGCATCCTTTTTTCACTGGTATAGCTAAAATAATTGCAGTTGTAGCTATTTTTTAGTTACCACAGTGGGAAATCGTAGCTGTAACTGCACAGGTTTTTTATGGTTGATATTTAGCCTCTAAATTTTCACTGCGGCAGCTACGTTTCTTGCTGCTACCGCTGAGTGAGTGGCTATGACAGCTAAAAAATTGCTCCCGTAGCTAATTTTTACATTGAGAAGAAACTTTAGCTGAAAACTAGCCCGAGTACATTTTTGTAGTTACAGGAGCCATATTTTCCATTGAAGTAGCCATTAAAACCTGTATTTGGGCTGATTTTCAGCTACAGTCTTTTCTCTCAGTGTAGCTATCCGAATAATAGCTAATTATTTTTTTCCGTGAAACTTATGCAACAGGTAACAATTCTTTTCCGTGTAAATAAAGATATGTATCTCAACATGTACACATTATTATTTCAATGTTTTTCATTTCAAAAGTTGTATAGAAAATTATTCAGAGAATTTGAATTCTACAGAAGATCTTGTCAGATGATGAATGAACGAAGATTGCATATCCACGTTATTAATGATGGTTTGAATTTCCAACGGTGTTTCAAGATTGTACAAATGAAAGCAGTTCCATTGAATCTTGGCTCATTTAAAGTAAACGTCTAGACGGAATTAGAGTGTCACGGAGTTTCATCATCCAATGAATATCCGACAAGGTAATCGAAATTCGATTCCACGAGATCCCTGGTGAAAATTCTCGAATCTTCAAATTTCGCTCCTTTCGGTTACTTTTTCACATTACTTCATACGTTCCATGTATTGAACTATCATCATCACATCGATCCACAAATATAAAATGTGTTATTCTCAGTTACAGGGTCGTTGACAGGACACTGGCGTTATATTACTATCCAAGCACTCGTTTTTTCTTCGAAGTTTTCAAGGAAGATTCTTCTAAACTTTATTTGCGGCTTGAAAGCATATGAGAAATAATTGGTCAAAGATCGCGCTATCGCGTACCATACTTCATTCCAGATAGCACAACGTGCCACCGCGGACCGAGACGTTTGCGGAATGTTGAAGAAATGTAGGGGAGACACATTTTACTCTTAGAACGCAGTGAAAAGAAAGTCTTGAATTCAAATCTTTTCATGATTGAATCTGAAACACGAACCAAAACCAGCACAAAAAACAATCTCGGACACAGTGGAGAAAGCTGAATTTCAGGCAATTTTCAATTGAGATGCGAACTTTTGATCCGCTTCGTTTCGAAAAGATAATCATAGACTATCTTGCGGAAGTTTGAATCGTTTATAAGAAACAAACGAAAATTCTATCTCACAAAATAAAATAAATCATCGTTATTTATCTTCTCGAATTAACTCTTTGGAATAAGAAACATCGTTTATAGAATGCGCTGTGAGATTTTGTGACAGCTAAATAGTTTGTTATTCGATTACTAATTCGTTTCTATAAACGATTCTAACTTCAGCAACATCATAGATTAATTGAATCTGTTAAAATTGCAATTGGTCAATACTCGTCAATACTTACCAACACTACTTTCCATTGAAATCATTCCTCCGTTTATTGGATTATTTGAATACCAAGTGTTGGTTTTTTCATCTTCTCGTATAGTCTCAGTTCAAATTATAATTGAATTCAGTATATATAGAGCATCGTATGACAAAATACTTATTGGTAAAAGCTGTAGAGTTATTTTCGTTACTATATGCACTTGTTTTTTGTGAAGATACAATGATATCTTTAAGAAAAAGTACTGATGAAGAATACGAGTTTTTTGTATTTTTAATCTGTTATGAATTTTGGAAAGAGGAAATGTGCAAAGAAGTTTTCTTTTCTTTATATTTTCAAGAAGCTCTGCGATTTAGAAAATTCTGTTCTGTAGATACTGATTTGAATTCAATGTTATGTGTCTGATAAAAGCAGGGAAAGAAAATGAAATCAATGTGCGAGAAATGATAAGGATCGAGGAATGATAAAAGGGGTGAAGGATTATACCGTGTGTACACACTTGCACATATATATGCATATATATCTCGATGAAAGAATTGATCTATTTTTCTTTAAATATTATTACTTTTTTTCATTTTTCAAGAAGAAGAAGAAGAAGAAAAAGAAGAAAAGGAATAAGTGGTATATATTTATAATAAACGCGTCATCGATATTACGGAGAAGAACGATATACACATTATTGTGAGAATTTCGCGTGTCGTTGCGAATTCCATTTACCGCTATGTATATAATATATATTTCATATCTTATATTTTCTCACTTCATCCCTCTTTCAACTCTTCCATTAGGGTTTCGCAAAGAGACGAAACGTCAAGTTTGAACACATATCAAGTACCAGCTTCAATCTCAATATGTATTCTTTTTCTTTGTAATCTGCATTCGTTTTTATTGCGATTTGTCGATGAAAATTTTATTTTTTTTCTCTTTTTTTTTAAATACAAAACATAAAAATCATTGCCGATAGAAATATATCGGAAAAAAACGTAACGCTACACGTCACAGGCTTTTAAAAAATTGTTTCCCGCTCTCACATTTTTATCTCTCGTTCATTCCACTTTTATACATTCATTTCTAATACTCGCACAACAATCATTGTAATGATGAAACAGCCAAACCGACTAACAAACAGAAATCAATTTCACTTGTATCTTCTTTTGGTTTTTTTTTGCTTTCTTAACCAGATGATGCGTCTTTTTCTGTTTGTTGCTTCTTTTTTCTCACCAGCGGTCAATATTTTCCAATGATCAATTTGAAAACCTTTCCATTGCCAAAAAATACACACATGTATCTATATGTAACATACTCACGAGGTACAATCATACTTAAACATCGACGTACAGTGGTTTCGCATGTTTCATACCGAAAATCATTCTTTTTATGTATACAACTTGCGATTTCCTGATCTTCCGAACGATTAATGCTCTTTTTTTGGTTTTCTCATTATCATTCGTTATCTTTCATTATCTTTCTATCTCGAAAATTAGGGATAGAGCCGAATGCAAAGACTTCGTTTTTATGTATTTTTTTTTGTCTTTTTAATATTAATATGCCATTCATTCCGCTAATAATTATCATATGAAATAATTAGAAAAATGTACAAAAATTCATAAAAATATAAATAGTTACACAGTGATTTACAAATTACATTTTTTTTTGTTTTTCGAATAATCGTATAATAATAGTTTTATTATTGATGATGAACGAGCATGATAGTACAAGTAGTCTACTACTATATTCAATGTTTATGTCAACGAGATACGTATATGCATAAATATACATGTATATTATTTATATGCAATGTATTGTATATATATTTATGCAATCGTAGTGTGTGTATGTGTATGTGTTTGCGTATATGGGTATTACAGACGGTTTTTTTTGTGAATTTCTCCTCTCTTTCTTTCGTTTCTCTTAACGTAGAATCCTTTGGTTTCGTGGTATATCTTTCAAATTGACGATTGATTGCCAATTTCTTCTACGGCGCATCTTCATATGAATTGGAAACACATATAAAAGTATACGTATATACGATAAACATTTTTCATGTATCTGCTATGTATTAAGAATTTAACATAAGATCAATTACTGTTGTTACCTATCCTTTTACATGTGTATAACTAATGGTAACATTCATATACCGTTCAATACGTGCATATTTAGATGCCACATGTACATATTACATGCCTGATAATAGCAGTCATTGATATTTATATATGAAATTAAAAAATTAAACCTCAAGGCAGTACATATATTTTATTTTGTCTCATAATGTTGGTTTTTTTTTCCTTTTTGTTAAATGTGTTTCCTTTTGCGTTTGGAAAATATGAAATTATAATGAATATAATTGAAGCTAAGATTGGAATAATTTCCTTTCCTTCGAACTTCAAGTTGACAAGGGCAGCGTGAAAACGATAAAAGACACTCTCTGTTGGACTCTTTCGTCTATTCAGACAAATATTACAATTGATTTTACCAACGCTCATCCCCTCAAAGTTTCAACAATTGAATACCGTTGTAATTTATTGACAGTGATATACGATCGACATTGACATTTCTTGTTTTGTTTTCATTTATTCATAAGCATGATGATTGTTTTTTTTTTCTTGGTTTTTTTATTTTCAATCACATTCTCACACTCGACGCACTTTCTCCTCTAACTTGTTACATTCACACAATAAATCTTGCATTATATTTGCTTTTTATATTGTTTCATTCGTTAATTACTCTCTATAACAATATTTTGCGACCAAAAAAATAAATTCTGTGTTTATATGAATATTCGTTATTAGTTAATCACTAATTTGCTAAGGTTATCGATCACGATTAAGACAGATTGCATATGTACAATATGCATATGGATTAAGAAATTTGCCGATTACAATACATGTATGCAAAAGATCGTTGAGTTGATCAACTCAACGTTGGCCTATTGAACGTTATGATAGCGTTGGTTTAGGATACTCCAGTTTTTCATTTATCTCGACAAAAAAAGGAACGAAAACATTCACAAAATTGAATATAAAACAATGAAATAAATAAATATATTTTCATTAAATTATTAACTGTGAGTTAATGTAATGTGATTCCATCCTAGTTTGTTTGATCTCTTTGATTTTTCCTTTTTTTTTGTTTTATTACCGAGGGATTTCATTTTCTTTGAATTTTTGTATTTTTTGTCTCTTTTTGAACATCATCGTCGTCGTCGTTGTCGTCAGCGGCACGAACTCCTCGAATCATTATTTTGTATTCATCGACAGCACGTAACAATTTTCCTCTGTTCATAACATTATATCCGTTTTCCTCTCCATTTTTGTTTTTTACATTTATTAATGAATGGATTCAATCCAATACGAGAACAAGAGAAAAATTTATATTTCAATAGGAATAATTTTTACGTATTTATCAAGCGTCATATTATTAATTTCATATCAATTTCTTTTTTTATATTTTGTAAAAAGTTTGTGGTTTTTTTAACCGACTTCATAATAGTATTCAATTCAATTTCATTAATTCAACACGCAACTGGTAATGTAATATCAATTACATCGACAGTTTGAAATTTATTTTGAAAATTCAACACGAATTATGTTACGCTATGTTATTTAATCACTTTTTATTTTCTCTCTTTGTGTCATAAAATTTGGAGTGTTTTTAATTTCTCGATTACATATGTAAAATTTATCATCAAATTGATTAAAATTTTTGTTTTGGAAAAGGACTGGAAATGTGGATCAAAAATCTGAATTTTGACCCAAAATTATATTAATTATATATTATATATTTGGTTGAAGATTAATTATATATATATATAATATATACATGCATGCATGAACAATTGAATTGTAAAAAGATATTTTCTTTCACAAGTATGTGTCGGTGTGATTCATTTTCATGAGGTTTCGATAAATTTGTTGTTGTTGAATTAACGTGAAATCAATGGTATGGTATGGATCAATCAGACCTACGCGAGTTTGGTTTTTCTCGTAATGAAGTCAAACGAAAATTCAGAAATTGGATCGCCCACACCCTTCCCACCAATTGTTATGGTTTTATTTCGCGTTATATTTACATATATTCTTCATTCATATGGATTATTTAATCTCATTAAAGTTCATTTATTGCCTGTCCTCGCATATTCAAAGATCGATTCGAATTCATAAAATATTCACCTAGATATTTGAAAAAATATTTAATGTGTACCAAAAAGGCTTTTTCACTCATTTTGTTCCCCTCGTATCTCTTTCCTTCGTTCATCAGAATGGTTTCAACGAGTTGGTTTTTCGGTCCAATGAAATTCGTGTTTTTGAAACTCATGCAATCCGAACTTCTTTCAAGTTGATCCATCGACACTGAAAAATTATTTGATGTCATTGAATTCGTATTCTGTAGTCTTTTAAGCTAATGATCTTCCCCGCGTGATACGTTCCATCAAAAAGTCTGAATCTTTTGTTGCAGCCAATTTATAGTTGGTGGAAAATCTGTTTTCAAGGGCAATATTCCATCCAAACAACACGTGTTTATGAATTTTAGATCAAAATAACATCACATTGACTTCAAATTAGCCATGATTTAAAATGAACTGAATTTGACTTTAATTTGATGTTTGCGAATGGATACTCGATTCGGTCCATACAATATTTATATTGAACCCTATCAAAAAAATTCAAGTGAGAATCCGTACAAGAGTTCAGATGGATTTCCATGTTTCCTACGCAAATTCCTACCTCGTTTCTCAGATAAGAAAGTATTTTCATAGATTCCTTGGAGTTCCAGCTGAGTTTTCAAGCTTCCTACAGGAATTTCGAATGTGTACCTAGATTTTCACCTGGATTTTTGCAATGGAGGACACATCAAATAAACATCTTATACCAGGCGATGGAGTTATGTTTTGGTTTTGACCATTCCATCTGGTTGTTACAACCAGGTTCACGTGATTTTGTTATGTTTTCCTGGTTATCATAATCAAATTTCAAATCACTGCAACCATAAATCCTTATTCCCGCAAGGATGGTTGCTGTGACCACGTAGCTTTTTGCTCAGTATGCAATCGATATTTGGTTCGCTTGATACTACTAGTATCCCTAACATCACAATGTGTCCCTGGGACGTTTTTGGGATGTCCAGGAAACTTCTTCTACGTTCTTTGAACGTTTTATAAACGTCTCAGTGGCATGTTGTGCTGTCTGGAATGAGACTTGGGGTGAACTTCCTGAAACATACATCCGTGATGGAAGCATAAATCATTTTGCACTGTGTACTTTTTCAACCATAGCATTCAAGCATAGCTATTTTCATGATTTATACTTATTTCATCCCTTCCCTTACTCTGTATCAAAACGTGGAAATGCCGTTGTTTTGACGATCAGATGACGTCAAAAATCGGTCGATATGATATATTTGTTTCAATGAAAAATTCGAACTCTTGTGACATTTTAAAAATCACATACGATTTAATCTAACGTCGTGCCCTGAGAGGAGCAATTTCTGATGGAAAAACTCCCTAGGAGCAGTTCACTTCAGTTCGGGATTCGAACAATTTGCACACACCTACACGGAAAAAATGTTTAGCTGTATCAGCTGAATTCCAGCTATTAGAACCAAATATCTCAGCATCCATAGGACAGCTAGTTTCTTAGCAACATTAGCCAAACTTCCGCTGATCAAGCTAAAAATTTTGCTGCAACAGCGAAATTTTAGCTGTAAGGGGAAGCAGTGGATCACTTTTTCTTCTCAATTCATTCGAAATGACGGACTGATAAGATATTAAATTGTAATAACTCAAGACGTTACCATGTTATTAACATATTTTTACACCCTAAAATTGTATAAATTGTTGCAGTTTAATATCTCATCAGTCTGTTATTTCAAATAGATTGAAAAGAGGAAATGATCCATTGTGCCCTTGATACTTGACCCCAAGTACCTAATAAGTAGATGTTTCACCCTAGCAGCTAAGAAAATTGCTGTCCTTCTGATAGTTATTGACGGTTCTTTCCGCGTACCCCATATATTTACTCAACGAAATGTGAATTTTACAATTTTTTATTCTCAGTGTAGAAAACCGTCTCTTCGTGCACGTAGTTTGCCAGTACTTTGCTAGCAAATCACCCTATCCCCAGCGGCTCTCCGTGAGGCGATAAGCAATCGAAAATTGTGGTTTACCTTTAATTACATTTTCATGAAAAATGTTGGTTTTAGTACCTCGATGATCGTTTAGAACATTTTTTTCAAACAAAAATCGATCAAAATTGAACTATTCTTCTTAATTTGTCGAATGCTTAGTTATTTCGTAATAATTTGTTGGGTTTTTCACTTGAAGAATATCAAAAAGATTTAAAAAAACAAACAATCCTTTTTAGTCATCTTTTGGTGCGAGATTTTTTCCAACGAATCATTATTTTTCGGGCACAAATTGGTAGTTAAATGACAAAAAAACATAAAGTATCAATTTTCTGATCAAGTTTTCAGCTTAACAAAAAACAATCGAAAGTAAGCCACAAAAATTGGTAATTTTAGAATCTTTAGGTTGACCACACTGAAAAAATTTTATTGTAAAAATTGCTGTGAAATTCCATTAATCGAAAGCCAATTAAAAATTCTTCAAAAAATTACTGTGGAGCCTATAAAAATTACTGAATGTTTGAACATTTGAGAAAGATATTGTCTACATATTTTACAGAATACACAGTGATATTTTGAATAATTCTTACTTGTACCTCGATCACTGAAATTTCACGGTATGTTTTGAAATAAAATTCTTCCAATGTAGCCATGTAAATTTTGTCAACGGAAAGCGACGTACAAGGATTTGGTGCCCGATTTGCGCGCAAAATGCCATCACGAATGACAAACATGATTCAATTGAATTGGAAATTTGATTCAATAATAATATGAGCACTTATCAAGTTAGCTACCAGTAATTTACTACCGCGCCGAGATGTTTGGTGATTCAAAGGATCAAATGGGGAAAACATTGACAAATTATTTGTTAAAATAGTAATGAAAACTTTTAGTTACATCCGTTGACACGACACATACGAAAACAATATATCTCTAAATTTTCAGTGTTGTACGAAATTGAACAGAGACTCCGTTTTTTGTTCATAATAAGTAGATATGAAAAAACTTGAAAGGGTATTTGCACTGCACTTTAGTATAGTGGAGAGTTTACAAAAAAAAATCGAGATCTGAGCGATCGTTATTTGATGACTAATTATTGAAACACTGACGATGATCACTGTCAAAGATAAAGAAGGGACGAATCTAGAAAAATTGTATTATTCATTAAGGGTAATGTTTTCAGAAATATACATTATCTTCTTTAATAACAATAGAACCCTCATGGTCCGACCAACTCAATTTTCCTTCACTTTTCTTCTTCTTCTCTTCCATTTCTATATTGAAAACAAAACCTATAGATCCGAGAACATTTCCGTACGCAAGATAATATCATCTTCCATTTTTGATACACCGACGAACAACCCCTGTTCGTATGATACATACCGAAACAAAAAACAATGATTAATTCAAGGATAAATCTATAAATCCCATAAAATGTGTTATGACCGTTGAAAAAAAACCAAAAAACAAACGATGGGAGAAAGAACTATTTATCGACAACCGTCGATACAACGTGCACTCAAAAATATGTTATTATCTTCTTTTTTATTTTTTTTATCTTCTCTCGCAAATGACGTACCGGATCAGTAGAAAATTTACGAGACACATTTAGCAAAATATATATAGTATAAAAAAGATTTTCCGATGAAAAATTTTATATTTTCATATATAGACATTCAAATGACTAAATCGAGAGCTAACTCATCAAATTACTAGGTTTCAAATTCATATTATTGTTTTATACGGCTTTTAAAAATCTTCTAAACTTATGACGATGGTGATGAGCGATGAATGACGATGAGAGATGATGATGGATGATTAGATTATGACGATGATGATGGTATCTCAATAAACATCACGCTTTGTTTTTGTCTTTTATAATTGTAACAATAAGCGATCTTTTTCCTTTTCTCTTTTTGTTTTCTTTATATACCGATGCGCAACGACTTTTCTCATTCTTCTTTTATATATATATATATATATATATATATATATATATATGATATGTATATATATATATATATATATATATTTATCAATTAATACACATGGAACTAATTACGAATAATACGATCGATAAGTTATCAACAATTGTATAAAACTCACTATAACGCGTGTATCTTTGAATGTCGGATGTATCAAAAATCTCACTAAAACACACACATGATTTATACGCTAAAAGCGTTATTCAAAATAGATATTATATTATATTATGTATAATATATATATATATATTATTAAAAAGGAAAGAAAGAACAGTATCAAAGGCTACTTAGGAGCAAATTGGCTAGTAACGACAAATTTTTTTTTCTTTTTTTAATTAAGGTACATGGAAAAAAATTATCTCTTTTCTTAAAACAAAATAGAAAAACAAATCATAGCGTTACGGCGAACGGATATAACCGATGAAATGAACAACTACCTTCTTTTTTTTTCCATGCACCCTTCGTATTCTTTTTGGAATACACATTCGAATTCGTTTTGTTTTTTTTTCTCTTTTATGATTCAATATATACGAAATGTCGACGCTAAGTTATCCACTAAGAATGATAATGATTAATCTATTCAATAGTTATGGAGCTTTTTTGTCTTATGTTTCACATTGAAATACAACATTTTCCAACATTTTTCCAAAAATGTATACTTTCTAAGATAGAAAAGGTTACGCGTGGGTTTCGTGGGTTTTGGGAGAGGTGGATGATGGTTCTTAGGTTTCCCGGTTAAGGTGATAATTAGGTTTAGGTAGGCCAGGTAGGTAATTAGATAAAGAGATAAATATGTATATATATACTTATGTGTTAATGTGTATGTTCGTATGCGTGTGCGCGCATGTAAGTGTGTTCAATTGTATACGTGCAAATCGTGCGATAGAGTGCACTATGAGAGAGAAAAAGTGGTGTAAAATTGCATTAAAAATAATTCAAATTCACTTAACTCTCTTCAAAACTGTACTATCTCTGTACCGTAATAATTAATCAATTTAAAAATATGTTTAGATTTGTAGGTACACGCGATTCAACCCTTAACTCTAATCGTGATTATTATTGATTCTTTTATTTTTCTTCCTCAATGAAAAAACATCCGCGCAACGATTGAAAAGTAAGAAATCAAATTTCTCATTTCTCAAAAGTTCATTTTTCCGTGTTTTGCAATTTTTTCCCGTTTGCAGTTTAAAAACATTTCTCAATTGCGTAATCACCTTTCTTCTGTTTCGTATATCAGTCGTTATTGACGAGTAACTGACGAGTATAATAAGTGTCGTTCATCTTTGTTTCACGAGTATCGATCAAGAGGAAATCAATCATCTGATGCGATCATTTCTGTATAAAACTATCGTGTAAACTATGCATGTGTCAACTAAATTTACGTCATCGATGGACGGCACTTTGAAATTTCAAAAACAAGAAGACAATAATGAATCAAACGATGCAAGTTGAACAAGAGAACTCAATTTTCGATTTAACCGTGTAAATAAGATTTTGATTTCCCCTTGTCATAATACTTCTCTTTCTTTCGATAACATTAATAAGTAATGCGAGATATAATGCCCCATCGTTCTAAACATTCAATGTAACTGTATATAGAAGTATTCGGTATACTCCTGAGACGAGATACAGGGATCCCTTGAATCTTCAAGTTGTATTTTTTTTCTCCATATACGTAACAAGAATGTAAGATTGAAAACAGATTCAATAATAACAAGTTGATAGTATAGCGCAATTAATCTAAAAAGTATATAGGCTTCTTTTATTTTTGATGCAACTCGTCTTGCTCTTCTCGAAAAAAAATATATATTCTCTGTTCCTTCCGCAATTTCTTTCATTTTTTTTTTCTTTTTTTCATCCCTTCGAGCTCTCCGATCGATCAAGTATAGCACTAGTCGTGAATTTTCACATATTTCTGTCTCTTAAGAACATTGCACTGTTCCCAGCGGCTATTTCTAATATTTTTTGATATCATTATATTTTACATTTTCTAAGAATTTCATTCTATTATCGATGTACCAACTCCTTGGAGTTCATTTTCCTCATTTACCAATGTAACATTTGTTACGCTGACGAATCTTTTTATAATTTTTTTTTGTATTTCTCTATTACCGTAATACTTTCCGTACCCTGTGAAAAAGGAATTTGATAATTAAAGAAAAAAAAAATAATAATAATAATAAAGAATGATTTTAAAAAAAGATCCTAATAATTTTCTATTATTTTCCTCGTAACTTTTGCGAGTGATGATTATTTAGTGGTGGGAATTATCTGTAGTAATAGTAGTAATAATAATAATAATAATAATAATAATCATAATAATAATAGGAATCACAATCAGATTGCTAATTATAAATATAATAGTAGTAATAATAGTAATAATGAATCATTTTGGTATTAGCGACGATATAAAATTATCGAACGAGTAGAGATATATTGAATGAGATTTCTGGCTAGTCTTATTAAGGAAACGCAATCAAAAAGTTTGGTTCTTCGAACGCCAGGTACATTAAAATTCTCTCCCTTGGAGAACAAAACTTTCTACCGTAGACAGCACTGAGAAAAACGTACCAGAAACATGAACAGAATCTGAACATCTGAACATGTCGCGTGATACAATCCGTGTGTGTGCTGTTCCAATGTTCTGTATTTATCATTTATATCCACAAAACGAAAGAAATTTTCTATAAAAAACGTCGTAGATTCCCTTCTCTTTTCAAAAAAATTTCACAGAAGATTTTTAGTGACCCACTGAACACATCGTATAAAATAAATTCCTAGAGTATACACGTATATATATATATGTATATATATACATGGATGCAAGTATATATATTAACAAAAGATTCAATTCATCCAGGGAGTTTTTTCCTTTGAAAAGGTATTATAATTTGATTTCCTTCTAAATCGTGGATGAATTGAATCGCATTGCATACACGTGGATGTATTGTTTCCAATTATTTACAATGTATTTTCCCGTAGGTAGAATCAAGAGATTAAAACTCTACTTATATATGATTATGAGGATTAAAAATCTTTAAAGATTTAAAGATATCGTTCTTGAATTTCACCTACGAGAGCACGAGATATATGCATATACGTGTGCATATATATATATTTCTTTTGTATATACACGTACACGTATGTACATATATGCGTACGTTTATATTATTTATAAGCAAAAGAATATTAAAATTGACCTACGATATGAGATATAAGAATAATAACTTTATTTAAAAAAATAAAAATTACTTAAATTGTTCTCGGAAATCGGTACAACGAAGGGTGAGCAGATGTATATAAAGGGTTCACAGAAGTTTTATATAATGCGTATGTGTATGTGTAGATGTGTGTATTCGTGTCGAGGTTGTGTATATATATATATTTATGTATATATACACAAAAAACATATTTATGTATATAAATTATATACAAGGTTGTATACACAGATACATGCATAAATACGTATTTATGTATAATCAACTACACGTACGAATTGCGACGAAATATAATTGGTATATGTATATATAAATATATATATATACATATATAATTGCACAATTCAAAACTTGCCTATCGTATATAATTGTTGTTGAATAATAATAAGATGTAGGATCGATGGATTTGAAGTATAAAATATGCTTAAAGAGCCGTGTCGCTTGAAGATTGTATATCTACGATGGATCTACATAAATTTTTGTTTCTCGGTTGACGACGATATACTTTATACGATCACTTTTCTTATCCATTCTTCTTCATCCCGATCCTGGTTACAAGATATATATATGCACATACAAATAGGTATATACATATATAAATATATAATCTACCCTTCCTAATCATTCATTTTGTCAAATCCCGGACAATTTCGACGTTTTCCTCCTCGTAACAAGAATGTTCAATCCCTTTAAATATATATACATAAATATTATACGTACATATATATACCTCACAATGTTGCACATTTCTTTTCGCGCTTTGCTCACCTCCTGATGTTGTAATTTCGTTTGACACCCTCGCCGCACGCGCTGAGCGCTCTTTTACACGCATCGCACATACACACATACGCATCCGCGCATTTGCACACATATACACACCGACACACATTTGGACGCTCACTCAACTTCTCTGAACTAAGATATTTAGACAAGAATATAACAGCGGTATAAAAAACTTTTCAACACTGAAAAATACAAATCTATCGTAAATGACTACATTGTTACTCGTTTCCCCCCGCCCCATTTTTTATCTTCATTTTCCTTTCTTTTTCAATTATACTTTTCTTTAATCATCACACACATTCAATTACTCGAACGACAGCATATTTAATATTAATAATAATAATAATCATAATAATAATAATAATAATTGGATGATCGAATCGGTTGTCAATCGTCTCGTTAATTTTATGACATGTACATATATAATATCAACAATACACATGTGCCAAAATTTACTCTAAATTTCACTGACAATTTTCTCATCAATTATCATTTTTCCTTTTCATCAATTATCAATTACTGTCGTCTCGTGCAATTATTATCTATTTCGTTTTTCAAGTCTGTCGCAATATATATATATTAGATATTTCAATCGTTATTATCAATATAATTATATATTATTACTTTATATTTGTATATATATTCATGAAATATATATACATATATCTATATAATCGTCATTACATATTATATATATATATATATATATTATGCTTTATCACACATATTACAAAGGAGGTGAAGAGTTCACACCTAACATATTTATTTTCTGCCATTCGGCAATTTTAAACGATAACTTTTTTTCTTTTTTCATTGATGTGGGAGGATCTTTTCCTTTTCCTTGTAGCACGTCGAGTTTTTCAAAAGAAGTATGTGTATGTATATGTATTTATGTACGTGTACATTATAAAGGCGTGCGCATGCATTGGTGCAGAAATTGCATTTCACTTGCTTGTGCGAGTGTGCCGCCGAACTTCCAAGATAATTGATTCATCAAATACACAAATATGTGGAGTTTGTTGTTGTTGTTTTTCTTTTTAATTCATTTACAATGAAATCGAGAAAAAAAAATTAATAAATCAGAGTCATAACTCTGGTATATTTTATGTATATAATAACAATAGACATAGAAGTTATTCGTATCAGAGACAGACTAGTTATTGAGATTACAGTTTCTCTCCTCAAAGAACAAACAAAAAAAATATTGGTTATACAAAACAAAAAAAAAACAAAACAGTTGTTTATCAATCGATATAAAAGAGGCTGAAACTGAAATCTTGAATTAATAATCGTGTATATATATATATATGTTTTTTTCTTTTTCAAAGGGACCATCATCTACATATTGCACACTCGTAAGTAAATCGTTAAACGATGGAAATTGTCTATCTAGGCATTGCGACATTAAAAAGACACGCCTATGTGAATTTCTGATGTGACACGTGTTTGTATATTCTGTGTGTAGGTGGTGTATTATCATTATTTATTACTGTTGTTATATCATTATTATTAACATTATATCATAATATTATTATTATATATGCAAACTGCGAAATTCAGGAGGTATTTCACTACCTGGACACACGTTTATGAACATTAGAAAAATTTCATTAAAAAAATCGATCTCGATCATCATTGATCCAAACATTGACTCGAATCATTGTCTAATATTTGGAACAATACTACTCTCTATACATAATATTTATATCTATTATAATATGTATACATACTTTGTAATTATCAATTGATTTAGGTAAATTGCTACCTAATTTGAAACAAGTTTTTGCTACGATTATATGAATCAATTAGTTTCGTGTTTATTCTTTTTTTCTTTTCATAATTTTCTCGTAAAAGGGATGTCGTGTCTTATATCATGTCGTTCGAAATTCATGGCGTTTCTCACGAATTACAATCAAACGTCAACCACAATAGAGAACGAGACAGGATATTCAATTTTCGAGTATAATACCATTACAAAATGATTTATGTAGCAATCAATGAGATTTATAAAAGAAAGAAAAAGAAAAGTTCTCTAAAGTACGAATATATAATTCCATAGACTTCTTCGTACGTAAGAAGAACTCGTGTGATTGGTATTATACATCCTTTGTCTAGCCTTTGTCATCCAAAACACAGGTAGAATTGCACTAACTAACTCTCTCCGTCTCTCTTTCCTCCCCTCATTTATCTATACCCATCGAACGCCTTATCGGACGATGACGAAAGATTTAATCCCTTTCTCAATTTTTCACTAATTTTTAATCTTCTCATTTGGCTACTAAAACTTGCTCAAACTCGTCTGTTAGGTAAGAAAAATTGAATCTTCATTTAGAATATTGTTATAGCAACGAATAGAAAAATTCAAAACCGTTTGTTCTAATAACTAAAATCTATATGATAATTATCATTATTATTTAGTCGTCGTTTAGTCGTCACCGTAGTCGTCGTGGTCGTCGTAGTCGTGGTAGTCATCGTCGTCGCGCATCCCAAGCAAACGAATGGAAACAACGACGTATCGTAATTACATTACATACATTCATCATTCTCCGCAGATATATTTTTTCTCTACGCGGTGATTTTCTTTGCCCCTAATGTACGCTCTATTCAGCAACTGGCGTGGATTGTGATGTCTCACATTGATATTATCATTATTATTCTCTGCCAATACTTGTACCGCGCGTTGATAATAATAATAACAAGTAAAAAAAGCTGCCCTAACAATATTATTATTATCATCGTTATATTTTTTTTGCATTCATTCATATTTTCGAAATGAATCAATTCTTCGCGAGAGAACCAACATGTATAATCGAGATGTTTCATTCCCATGGATCGTTTAAACATTATCTAATTTACACATTGACGATTATCATTATGTACAAAAAAGAGTACCAAAAAAATAAATCTATTATGTATGTATAATTAATTAATGCACGTTGCATACAATGTTGCGTACAGCAGTTCATATACCGTACGTTCGTTCGTGAATGCAACGCACGATGATGAAATTATGTTGCGTATATTGCACCCCAACATTTTGCACATCATTATATTATCGCGCGTGCACTTTCATCATTTTACCTAGTTGACCGTTTCGTTATATCCGTATGTATTATGTACAATTTATAAATTTGCATGAGATACGCCAGTTGCACGTTTGATCGTAAGTTTTGAAAAAAACGAACAATCTTGCCAACGTTCGAGGTATCTCTTCGAAACGATCGAAACAAATAATCTACATGAATTTTATACCTGGAGATATAACTAATTTTTTTCAATTGTATCTTAGATTCGTGTTTAACGAAACGCGTGGTGAACGTAATGAAGACCGTTGGTGGATCGTGTGTATGGTGTATTAAATATTCCGTACTGTATGTACTTGATATTTTTATAAGTTTATATGTATGTGTGTATATAAATAGAAGAAGATATATTTATAAAACTATTCAGGAAAAGTTCAAGTTCTGATGTTGATTTACTGCCGTGTGGTAAAATTATTAAGACTATGTATGTATAAGTTCTTTCTTCTTTTATGTACAAAGAGAGGAATGCTGAATATTATTTTCAAAATTTTTTTGTATATTATTATTGCACTGTGTGTGTGTGTGTATGTGTGTGTTTATACATATAACGAATTCAATTGTTGAGTACATCGAACTGATTTCGAGCATTGTGATGCAGTCTGAGTTCCGTCTGTATCGATTCGTTAAATAATTTTGCGAAGTGAAAATAGATCTTTTTTATGTTCCGATGAAGAGGATATAAATTCGTACGAGCTTCGAGCTGACTTACACTTTGACCGAATAGATCAATTTTTTTTCCCGTTATTTGATTATGTACAACCAACGAAGAAGAAATTACGAAAATTATAGAGAGAGAGATAGATAGAAAGAAAAAAAAAGAATAGAAAAAAACAAAACAAGAGAATTTAAACAACGCTGAGGACGATCACAGCAATGAGAATTATCTCAGTTGGATTGCACAGATAAATATTCTAATCATTGCTAATATAATAATCATCTAGAGAACAAAGTTTTCGAACTACTTGAGAATAGAGTGTTACACTCGTATTATTAGTATTATTATTCATCATCATCATCATCATCTTCATCATCATTCGCGTGGAAGAAGAATAAACGAGAAAGAATCGAAAATTTTGTTGCGTATCTCTAAACGAATAAATGAGAAAAAGTATTGGCAGAGGATTTGGTATACACGTTTATATATCTGCCAATTAGTAGAAAATTCAACGCACAGTTGCGTACACATATATGTATATATATGTATATACATATACACATTTATATAATATATATGTGTGTGTCACACACATGAAAATTTAGCTAATATAATATCGACTCGATTTTTTCATTCCTTTTCCTTCAATTTGTTTCCTAATTTTCTCTTTTCGAGACACTCTTTTCCTCTTCTCTTCCCTCCTTTTTTTTTCTTCGCTAATACAACTACTGACTCGGATATAAGTTAATTAGTAAAAAAATCATTTTTCAACGCCTCTTAATTTTTCGTTTCTGCATCAGGGCGATGAAAAATGTATACATTAATAACGCACCTATTTAACATATTTAATAAGGTTTTTTTTTTGTTTATGAACTAGAGACTGTATGTGTGTGACTGTTTTGTGTGTTCCTGTGTGTGATAAAGATAATTATCTAATACACAGCGGTTTGAAGCGTGATTTTTTCCGTTATTGATTAACATCCAAAGGTATGCACGTTTCGTCCTTTCGGCTTTTGCGTCTCTTAGAATGTTCTCTCCCTTCAAAGTGGTGGCTTTTGTCATCAATCGTTTCTTCCTTCTTATTCTTCTTTTTCTTCTAGCACCATCTCGTCTCCATCTCCCTGCATCTAATTTGACGTTTTTTGATTCACTTTTAACCTTTTCCACAAATATTCCTACACAACAGAGAAATCATTCTCGCAACAACAAGTCATCATCACTCGGAAGAGACAATCGTCATCATTCGAAGACATAAGCATTATTAAAAATCGATTCAGGATAAACGAGGCTCGGAAGCGATGAGCGATGAGCGATTTACGATACGATGCCGTATAATTCTTCTTCTCTTGACTCTTTCCTATGTGATAAGCGTCATTCCGTTCCAATTATTATTATTTTATTTTTATGTTCGAAATGAAGTAGGGGATGAAAGTTTTCCTTTCTCTCTTTCACTTTCTTCATATTCGAACTTGATCATCAAATTTTTATCCTAATTTGTAATTTCTTTCGCCTTCCCCGATGTCCAACTAACTCGGCTTGTTATTGGTTTGGTATTTAGTCGGTTTCTTTGATACTTCTTCGTTCAATTGCACGTTCGTGAATTTCTCATCTTGTTCAATTGCAATTTTGAACTATTGTCTGTCGTATGATCGGTGGTTGCGATGAATACATTCCATGAGGTCGGAAGCAAGTTGGAACTTTTGGTTGAAATAGTATCAGTTGGTAGGCAGCTACTGATGATGAGTTGTTTGGCTTCTTACTTTTTCTCGTATTTTCGTTTAACAGTGGGATCAGTTCAAGGAGTTTTATTGTTTGTTTATGCGTGGAATATCTATGATAATGGTGGTGGTAATAGTAGAAGTAGTAGTATTAGTCATAGTAATAGTAATGGTAGTAGTAATATAGTAGTAGTAGTTGTTGTAGTAGGAATAGTAATAGTAATAGTGATAATAGAAGCTTTAGCAATATTGAAATGGATAGCAACGGTAGTATTTAATAGTATGATACTATTATCTATTGGAAAGGGAGTGATAGTGAATAGTGAAGGATTTGTGAAATAATAAAGATGCATAGGAAGTAATATCGAATGTTACGGTGGTAGGACATTATCGTTGCTACTGTAATTGTTTGGTTGTTGTTGTTGTTGTTGTTGTTGTTGTTGTTGTTGTTGTTGTTGTTGTTGCAGTCAAGTTAGGAATTAGATGATACAGGCATTGAGTAAGTGGCCGGTTGGTTGATTATGGGGAAGGAGTGTTTGTAGAATTGATAGTTAATTAGCTAGGGCTGCGTTATAATTAAGGACAACGCAGTTGGGGTTAACACCAACGAAAGGGTACGGATCGAGGTCGATCCGCCCCCTCTTTTACTAAAGGTTTATGGAACTCTCGTCCGGGTCGAGAATGTATTGTCGCCCAGCAGTGTTCGCAATAGTACTGAAACAGGAAATATTCCCTTTCAAATATGTTTCTCATGATCAAGAATATATTCTAAACATTTTGAAAACAATATTTTGAAACCTACCTGTAAACAGGTCACGTTGGCGCAGAAAAATGGAGCAAATTTACCACCGCAACGTTGTCCTTGACATTCATCACACATTTGGTCATCCAATACATATGGTTTGACTTCAACCTGTCGATAGTAAAATCGCAATTAATCAACGTGAAAGAAAAACAATACATTGAAAACTTCTATATATTCTTTTATCCATAAAGAATTCCGCATATTGTTTTATTTTGTCTCCCTTATACGATTTTTATATTCAAGACTTGACCAACCGATACACATTTTTGTATCCCTTTTTTGGATTATTCTAAAAGTCGACAAAAATACTCATTAGACAACCCTCCCCTTCCTCCCTGCAATCAAAAAGAAATCATACCCTCTTGTCGATATCGCCATGTTGCAATTGCACGAATCTAGCTGAGATTGCAGCTATATAACTTTGTTGATTGCTGAAAGCGACTCTCCCAGCCCCTTTCGGGTATTTTAGTTCAGGATCGGTGTCGATTCCAGCATAACATACGCCACCGTAAAGTCGGTCCATAATCATGGCAAGTTCTAAAGCCTTCAAAGGTCGTGGGACTCCTCCGACGAAAACTGTTTTCCTTGGATCGAGAGGCATCGATGCGTCTAACACGAAATCGGCGTCGCTTAATCTCCATGGTCGAATTTGTACGGGTTTGTCCTTGATCGTTGGCGAACTTACACACAGATATAATTTGTCGTCATCTTGAATGCAAGCGTCAATCAGTTGTTGCACTGAGCCCTCATCCTAAATTAAAAAAATTCATAAATTAGTTATTAAGAAATAAGGCGAAGGGAGTCATTCAAAATCCATTTTTTTAAATCATATTTTTTTACCTGGAATAGCAGAAAAGCGTAACCCTTGGGCGGGAAATAGGATTTACTTTCTGCTTTGTGTGGCCAATCGACCACGAGGGGTCCGAAACGACGAAAACTTGCTGTTATTTCATCTGCAACAGAGCAAATATACTGGCTTAATACATTGCTTCAAAGCGTTATACTTGAAATATGATCTCAAAAAATTATAGCCTTCGCATGCCACTGCGAATTGAATATGGTGTATATTGGATGAATAATTGAACTGAAGTTGAAAAATATACGAGTCAAATGTTTGCAATTTATTTTCAATGCTTCTAAAAGATATCTCAAAGATATTGTTCGGACAATTAAAAGCACGATTGTTTATTGAGGTAACGAACAAATACTCACAAGGTGAGATAAAAGATTCAATTTAGTTGTTAGAGAATATAAACAAATCCTAAACAAATGAACTCAAAGATTTAAAAACTTTTTATTATTAATATCTTTATTCGTATTGAGTGATTCATTAAAATTTGCGAATTTGTGAAAAAATAAGAGAAATGATGTATATATACATTTGTATTTATAATAATAAAATATTGGATTTATTAGAACTGAACTGTATGAAACTACGAGGTTTTTCCAAATTTCTTTACATGTATTATTATGATGAAATAATTATAAATTTCATTGAAGTCGAAATTGAAATCCTGCATTGATTCACGATCATCGAACAATTCTTTTACAAACGATGATTCATAAATTTCCAAATCAATGATTTGGTGAAGGAAGTGTCGTGCAATGCGTTTATGATTGAAATTGATCTCTCACCTTCATCGATGTCAGGCGGCAATCCACCGACGAATACTTTTCTAGAAAAGCGTTCTCCAGTTTCGCTACCTTGACTGTGAGGACTGCTCCGACTTGGCGAGGAAAGAGGCGCCGCTTGAGAGGTCATACCGCCACCTCCACCGCTTCCTCCACCACCGCCGCCACCGATACCAACTCCGACGCCAACCCCAACTCCAACTCCAATACCGACGCCGGTGTTAACTCCGACGCCAACGCCGTCCAATTGATTTGGTACATTTGGATCTTCTAAAAGCGTACCACCTTGTTCTTCGAGACTCGGAAAAAATGGAGATTTGCCTGAAAAATAGTATTTAATCTCGTTATTACATATTCATAAATTGAGTAACCGCGATTCAAAGCGAGGGTTAATCAACGGTTTTCTTTTCACGTTTGTACGTTGAATTTCGATCGATAACTCACTGAGGCGCTTTTTAACGGGAAATCTGGCTCTCCGTATGAACATTGACATCTCTTTCTCTTTCAATTAATATATTCTTTGAATGAAAAATCACTGAGAGTATGGAGAAGTATATAATAATGCAGAAACACACACGTAAGAATAATGGCTTGGAGTTTGGAGTTGTTTATTTGTTTTTGTTGTCAAGCAAGAAAATGGAAGGAAGAACAAAGAACGCGCGTGATAACTCAGGGCTGACTTGGTGGATTCGGTACCCCAGAACCTGCACGAAATTTTTTTATCGATACATTTTTTCAAATATGAACGTTTTTTTTTTAAATTTATCTACGATCATCGATGATCAACGATATGAAATTCCTTTTCAAATTTTTCATAGGGTTTTGTTCAAAGAAAAAAGTTTGAGCAACAAAGATTCAAGATAAAAGAAAAATTTCTTACATTTTGCGAGTCTCGAACTTGGATCGTTGCATCGTCCATTTCGGATTGGAAGTAAGCGTTTTGGTACTGAGCCACGGTATTGTCCAAGCATTGGCATTAGTTTTAGAGTAATATAAAATAGTTGTACGTGCCACGATCACGAAATTTACAAAGATAATAATTTTTTCCCGATAATTGCAGTTTTCGAGTACCACAAGCATCATATGTGAATTTATTTGAAACATTGATATATCGTTTCTGAAAGTTATTCAATGCTTGAAGGAATGCTAGTGCTACCCACTTACCTCCTAAGCAGGTTTTTTTGCAAGCAAATTACTCCAAATTGAAGTCATGACAAAATTTTGAATTTTCAAAGATGATTTTTCTTATGAATTCGGATCGCATATATTTTGATCGAAAAAAACAACGTGCTCGGATGGTAATGTCCGTATTTTCTTGACCTTTGGTCTATACACGGAGGAAAATAATACTAATAATAGTGAATCAGTACTTATGAAATCTGAAATAAAATATTACAAATCCAATCAGTTTTACTGCATACTTGTGACGACATTTGACAAAATAATATTATTTCTTCATGTTCTCTTGGGGCTGTGGAATAATTGTGAATTCCGGGGTTTCCAACAGTTTTTCAACGAAATGAAAATTACTGTAAATCATACTCATTTTTTACTAGGAAAATTGTTCAAATCGTTTCAATTGAATAAAATTGCCCATCTCTTCGTTATTTTAGCAAGAAGCTGTATATTCTCTCAAACGTGTTTTTTTTTTTTACATAAATAAAAAGCAAAATGTGCTACTTTTCGTAGCACATGTGTGGCGAAAATGTATAACGCGTTATTCTTCGTCGCTATAAATGCAAAAAGCCACTTTTCGATGATCTTAAAGTTTGAATCGTTTATGAAAACTCACGAAATATGATAAATCATCGTAATTTATCTTCCGCAATTAACTCCTTGGGACTAAAACCATCGTTTGAAGATTGATATTCTGTTATCCAATTATCAATTCGTTATAATAAAAGTTCCAAACTTCAGCAACATACTTTTCGCCACCAAAATCGAAACGTGCTTCTTTCGTGGCGAAATAACTCGACAACTCTGTTTCCGTAAGACAATTGAAATGGGATATTTTTCGTAACGCAAGTCGATATAATGAATACTATCGAAAAGAATCGTTTCCCTTGAAAACAATCGTGTTTGAAAGAGACTGTTTTTCGAATGACTAGGAACAATTTCAAGATGATGCGAGCACGAAATATTGTTTTTGATTTAGAACAAAGCATTGAAGAGTATATATGTGACTCATTATCCTGCCACATCATTATTCATTATACATGTATGCAATTTGTGGCTTATTTCTTGTTAGTTTTCAATGCTTTTACGTCAAGAAAATAACCGTTAAAAATATTTCATTACAATCGTCATGGTATAGGAACTATTCAATTTGTCCACATGCTTTGAATTTCGAAATATTACATAAGATCGTAAAGTTGGTTACTGATGCATAACGCTGTATAATTGCTGTTTGGATAATCCTCACGGTCACAATTGTATATCAATTTGATCAGGAATGTAACTGCTAATTGCTACGAGTTCGTGTGTCTTTTGGGTTGGTAGGTATATCATTGTTAGAATATACGTGAAATATCCAATTTTCTATCACTCTGCTGTGACTTTAATAAATTTTTCCCTCTGAAGAAACGGTCTCAAACGGTTCAGATTGTTGTTGAATTTTACTGATAAGGAATGAAAAATTTATGATGCATTCCCCGTAATCAAATTCATCTCCCCATAAAACACAATTATCAAAATCAATATCGTATTCTTCGTAGATTTCACACTGAGAGAATTTTAGTTGAAAAATTACTGTGAAATTCCAGTGATCGAGGGACAAGTAGGAATTTTTCAAAATATTACTTTGCATTTTGTAAAACTTATCGAAAATATCAATAATTTTCAACTGTTTCAAAACTCACTCATTTTTACAGGCTGCACAGTAATTTTTTGGAGAATTTTTACTTGTCCTTCGAGTGCTGGAATTTCACGGTAATTTTTGCAAGGTAATTCTTTCAATGCACGTTAATATAGATAAGATATGACGTAGATATTGTTCTAGTAAGACTTCCTCAAAGAAGAGAGAGAAATGGCCATGATCTGTGATTAATTTATACGGATAAAACATAAAATTCTCATGTGAGGAGACAAAAAAGGAGGAAAAAAATGTGAGAAAACAATGAAACGTGGATAATTCTTACTCTCAAACTTACAAATTGATGAAATACGATGTGAAGCATCTGTGGAAGGATACAGGCAAACTTTGTCTCCGCGAAATTTCCCCCGAATTGTTGATTCGACGACCATGTTCGTTTCAGCTTATTGCCTGAGATATTCAAACGGAGAGAACACGTAATATTGTTCGATGGGTGAGTTGAGGAAATTTTTATAAGAGGAAAGTTTATTTGTAATCCACTTCAAGTTAGAGTGAACGAGCTAATTTCAATCTCAACTCGAAAGTAAACTTTTTCAAATAATAATTCGCTTATCTCATAACTGAATTGTCTCCCGCGTATCGTCTTTCTTTTACGGTAATGTCGTCTATATCCTTCATTCACGCAAGAGTATCGATTCTTGAAAAAATTTATTCGATTGCAACTTGATCCTCCGAAGAAAATTCTAAATTTCACTGTTCGGTTAAATCCTTTGCCTTCTCAAATGAATATTTTATGTAGATTATAAACATTCGTGTCGACGATTAAAATGCGAATAAAAAAAACTGTTGATATTGTCAAAAAATTTAACATTTTTGAATTTTCAATCATTCCTGGTTTATTAAACATCATCTACAGCAGTTGAAAAATGGCAGCCTTCCTCACATTTTGTTTTGTATACTGTACAAATATTTCTAGTAATTATTTCTGTTACACGAAGAAAATCGTTCCATTCCCTACACTGAGAAAAATAGTTGAGTTGAATATTAGACAGCTAGGAAATTTAGCTACTCTGAATAAAAATTTAGTTGAATCAAATACACTTTATTTGTCACACCTGAATTTTGTATTTGTATTGAATAAACTGTTTCATTAATTTATCAATTTTCTCATTCAACTTGATGATTTTTTCCATCAAAAACAAGATTTATTAGGTGATTTTATGGAGTTTTCCATAAAAATTTCTTCACAGTGTAAGGGATTCACACTTTATTTATCCCCTCGGCTACCTACATGGTCACCCTCTCCTAACAAATGACATTACCGAATGGGATTAATGATTATTCTCTATCACACCAGATGTTAAGTACATCATCTTTGAATGCATGTCCTCGTATTGACTATACACAAAAAAGAAAAAATAATGTACATTTTGCAATTTGATGTAATTTGAACTCAACAATAACTTCCATTTATCTCAATGACAAATTATTCGTTTCGAAAGAATGGCCATCCCATTCGAATAGAATTTCGTAAGATTAATTGACGCGAGGATCATCATTACACGTTACACGTTCGCAAAAAAATCCATTTCTTCAAACTCAATGAATATCTGTTTGTTCCTTTTATTATCATTATGTTTTATTGAATTTAATGATCAATCTTTTGATGCTTTTTGCCAATTTATTTCAAATAAATATGCAGTTGATGTTTTAAACGAGGGAACAGGATTCATGTATATTTTGTGAACTTTGAAAGATAATCAAAATTGGATTGTATTTATATGCATAGCAGTGGGTAAATTTTAATAATTGGATGGGAAATCAATTTCCAGTACACGTGTATGAAATTTCTCATAAATTTAATTGAAAGTTCCTGAGTTTGAGGAATTTTTATAAAAACTTCACTTCGAAAGAATTGAAATTTCTCACAAAAAGTCGACAAGCTAACTTTTAGCTGGCTACGCAATCAAATCTTACTCTAAACATTTCAGAGAGTATGAGGATAATTATTGCCGATACGCGTTCAGTGTACTTCACATAACATATAAGTGAGTTAGGAAGAGTCTGAATTATGTTCTTGAAGTTTGAATCGTTTATAGAAAAGCGAAGAGAAAATTCAAACTCCCAAAATCTAATGAATCGTCGTTATTTATATCTTCTCGAATGAATTGTTTGTGATGTTTTACAACTGAAAACATCGATCAAAGAATACCAGCGTTTGCTGCAGATCTCTCTTTCTATCTTATAGGTTTGTCTTTTTCTAACCAACGTGCTCGGATGGTAAACGCTGGGATCGCCTCAACAGTTGATTGTTTCGGTGTTTGATTGCTAATTCGTTTCAGTAAACGATTCAAACTCCAGCAACATTCTCAATTACCGTTACCAAGGGTGAGAATACAAATCTCATTAACGATCACAAAATTGTTAGATTTATGAACTCCATACCTCAAATTTTAAATCACCGTCGAATGACTATTCGAACCATTGGGTGTCTTTGATTATTAAAATATTCATGATAAACTGAAATAAGTATTATTCGAGAGGGAGCTATTGAATGAATACCACGTCAATCATTCTCGCGCTTTCAAATTACACCTTTCCGTTATACTGTATCGTTCTATCATTTTGATGTCTCAAATTGGTACGTGCAACTGTCACGGGGCGATCGTGTTTCATTTCCCTCAAGTACGATAGCACCTCTGCAATAGTCAATGTCATTTTCAACCTGAAAATTTTCCCTCCAATTTTTTTGTTTCTATTATACCGATATAATCTCTCTCAACCTCAAACTTATTACGCGTGCAATGAAAATTAAGGTGACATACAAAACAAATTACGGGTCTCTCATTGTTTTCGAACTAAAATCTCGTGATTTGAAAATTCGTGTCATTGCACTGAATCCGATGTTCACCCTGAAACGACGATTCGATCAAACTTTTCGAGAGAACAATAAGATTCGCGCATGAATGCAAGCGTTTCTTGGTCTGCCTTTGTTCTCTTCTCGCAAAATGGCCCAGGTAAATCTACGACGGTGCGATTTAATTCAATGCAACTAGTGTTTCGAATACAGGTGCTATGATATAGTACTTCACAACATTACACGATTAAATATGACATTCGAGTGAAGAGGCGGAGGTCGATGACCTTACAAGCGGATCGAGAGACGTTCATCTTTGAATGACGGAACAAAATTGTATTAGTTGGAAAATAAATTCATCGATCTAACAATTGACTGTTTACCTACAACACGCCCACCATAATTGACTGTTTATAAATGATAATGATGCGGAAAACACGTTCGGAGGAACCTGTTTTGACCTTGCTAGATACCATACATACGTAACGAGAAGCAGAATTTCATTCTCTTTAGTACTTTGAAAACCTCCTTTTTTAATTGGAGTGGTCGAAAGTGATTGATTTCATAATTCAACGATGATGATGATCATCATCATGATCGTTTGGAATGTGTTCTGTATTAACAAAAAAAAAGCATTTTTACATTGAGAAGGTTGAAAGACGGATGGAAGATTAAATTTTCTAATAGAAGCCGTACGATGTCAACGAGCGGTGATGACGAGCATTCAATTAGACTGTTTGTACAGGCGGGATGTAATACTTCCGTCGGAGGGAACTAACAGATTTACATCGTTTTCTGCTTCTCTTTTTATAAAACAAAAACATGAAATACAATAGGAATTATTATATCGTCGCTCGACGTGTTCGCAGTCAAAATGAAATATCCGTTATTTTGATTCATTTCTATAACAAATGCGGAGAGAAGTTTTGATTGATATCAATTATTCAGGAAAGGTACACTGTAAAAAGAAAGTCTTAAATTCAGCTCATTTCATGGCTGAATCTATGATGCAAACAAATTAAGCCGAAAAAACAATCGCCGACACAATGGAAAAAGCATTGTCTGAAATTAAGATGCAAACTTTCTTTTCACAGTGAAAATTCTGGTACAAGGGAATATGTTATTGGAGCACTTTTAAATGGTTTGAAATGAACGATTTGGTTCGTAACACGGCCGAATTCAACTCTACTTTCGTGTCAAAATACTTACACTTGCATTCAAACTCCACGGAAAACAATGCAGGTCGAAAATATAGTAATTTTTGATCAAAATTCCAAAATATATTTCTTAAATTTGTGATGAAGATAAGATGGTTTACTTGAATTTCACTTGAAAGGGAATGAAAAATTATCCATACTCAACGAACAATAGAAAAAGTTTACAAAGTAAATAATGAAATTTCGGGATTTTGTTCCCTTTCACTTCGGGATGCATTTTGTAGAATTTCATGCGCGAATTTTGGAAAGTGCCTATTTTTTTTCCATTGTTTGTTAAGTATTGACAATGTTTATGAAGCTGAAGCTAGTGGCGGATTTATGTAACTTTGAATAAAATTGTTCTTTAAAATACTTGGTTCGCTAAATCGCTTATTTGAAAGTCACCCAATTAATTTTTGTTACAAAAAATATTCGAATTAAATGCAATCAAAAGCCCCCCAATTATGGAAAAAAAGGGTTTGATAGACCCAGCAACGAGAGAAGTGTTAACATCTCATGGTTGGATATACAATAATTTTTGTTCTTATAGCAACACTTAGTTGTCTTGTTAACGATAAAAAATTGTCAATTCAGCAATGATAACCGATATTTTTACGATATTATTGTAGGATAATCTATGACAATTCGAATTGTTGTATATCAATCCAGAATAATTTTCGTAAAAATATGAACGTCAACATTACTCAATTGACAATTTCATTGTTAACCAGGCAATCATGTGTTGCTATAAGAACAAAAATGATTGCATATTTAACGATAAAACGTCAGCAATTCTCTTCTTGCTAATTCTACGAAACACATTTTTCTCAGAGTACTTTATTCATTCTTTTATCTTTATTACAAATTCAGGAAATATTCTGCAATTTTTTATCAAAGATTACTACATCTTCGACTTGCACTTTCTCCGTATCGAAAAATGTACGTGGAGAATTATTTGTTATCGCAGCAATCTTGTCAGCTATGGCAGCGATTTTTTAGCTGTATCAGCAAAAGATGTCGACTCCTCTAGAAAAATGTGTTCACTATTACGTATACGATACTGAAAATTTTGCTGTTCTAATTAATCATGTTATTCTTTCAGCAATGTAGTTGACTGTAGCAGCGAATTTTTAGCAAAGTTAGAAAAAAGATTCCCTATTCCATATGTAATATCTTGATTTGCCGCGTCAGCGAAATTCTTTTCCTCCGGGTAAATCATGGAAAAATATAATTCCGGTGTTACTGAGTAACTCCAAAGAGGGATACATTCATTAACGCGCTTTCGTTCGCCTTCCTCACAGATATTTATACAATTTTTTATATGACAGAGACAAAATATTTGTCTCCTTCCCTTCCTTCTTCTGTTATGCTAAGAAAAGTAATACATACTTTCGAACATCATGATGTAAAACAATATTTAATTGAAAGAGTTTTATATCACCTGAAGAAAACGAGTGAAACAGACAGCAGGTTCTGTTTTCTCATGACAAGAGGAGAAGAAAGTATGCATTACATTTCGTTTTATTTGTTCTTCTTCAGTACCGTACGTATCGATTTCACAATACTTTGCTGAATATACGATGACGGAAGACGACACACAATGTTTCTGCGAAGATGAGGACATAAATTATTTTTTCTGTCACGTACATCAGGCTTAGACGTAGTTCAGTTATTATTGTGGAATTATAGCGAAATGAAAAATCATGTACATATCAGCATCTCTGATCTTTCGAATGCTGGAGGCGCGAGAGATCGGAAGAAGAGTCTTCAGATCGTTATAATCGATATAAACGCGCCGCATGATCATTTTTGCATGTTATACGAGCGAAAGTATGCAGCGAAGTCGTGGCATTATTGCCGATACAGGAGAATATTTTGTCACAAATGTATGTGCCGATTTATTGACTCTTCTAAGACAGTGATATAAATTCTATATATATATTTTAATATCGTGAAATGATATAATCGAGAATGAGAGAGTCGAAGCAATTTCAATTTGTCCAATTTTACCTACTTGTGTAGATAATTATCATATAAAATGTTATTTAATCTCAAATCGAATCGCTGAAATTTCATGCGACAACATATTATGAGAAGTTTTTCGTCGCGTACGTTGTACGTTAATGGGATACTAACGTGAGAGACTTTAAGTATTTCGCATTCGCCAATTTATTCAAACATTATTGAATAAATTTATACAACCTGAGTTCCTTTATGATGTACAAATCCTTCAGAAACAACAATATTTGCCCAAATTTATTTAATAATTTTCTAAATAAACTGCAAGGAGAATTCATAGATGCGTGGAGAAGGAGGGTTGGGACATGTGCTAATTCTGGGACAAGCTTGGGTTCTTCTTTCAGCCTTTTAAAACAGTTGATGAGAAAATTTTTTTTCTCAAAACTCATAGAGCGGATTCACACCCAAAAGAACTTGAAATACTTGAATATAAACTTCAGTGTATTTAATAAAATTTTATCCGATTCAAGTAAATTGTATTTAAAATGTATCAAAATTCATTCTGATGAAATACATTTTTTCATTTGAAATCATTAGAAATCTATTGTTAGGTTCATATTTGAATAGAAATTTGGTTGATTCAAATGAATCCTCGATGTAATTTTTACTCCGAATATATTCAATTCATAATAACAGGGCATGTACAAAAGTATCAAATGACCCGTTTTATTTCTAAAAATACTTATTCAATGCAACGAAATATTTTTATTCGAATGCGCTCCTCTGGAACAGGATCGTCAATGCGATTGCGCATATCGAGATATTTTCATTTGTATTTCACTTCGTTTTTTTTCCTCGTATTTTCGGGAGAAGTATCAACGATAAAATCATACATAATTCTTTAAATGATCCAACTATATCACAAATTTTATTTATACTCAAACACTTTCCAGTAAAGACTTTATAATTCCTCCAATATAATTTTCTTGAATATTTTATAATAGTGAATCATTCCTCCACATTCTTCTCTGAAGAGATATTTCGCAAAAGAAACAAAATGTCATAACGCATGACGGTACATTGATATGATTCAATAAGTGTGCACATTGAATTTCGTTTTTTTTTTATTTTTCAAAAACACATCGTTTCGATGTAGCGTACATTGCAGAAAAATTATTCCGAAGAAAACCTCGGAAACATTACAATCCGACTAGGTTGATTGAATAAAATGGGGTGGCTCCAAACGCGACCCTAACAAAAATTATTCTGACACCATCAAGTTTATGTCTAGGATCTATCTAGTGTCTAACTTCACTGCAAGGGCCTTGACGACCGCTATAATAATTTTTTCTGGGAGAAGGGTGAGTCAAAACAGCAAATACATGGTTTTGTAACAGCTGTCCCAAATATATCATAAATAATTTCAATATCTATACTTCCTAGAGGAGATCTCAACGAATTGCTGCTCCTATTGCTTGAGTGTTCTTAAAATGAATACCGAATGTTCTTAATATACATTTAATGAAACGGAATAAACAGATATCGGAACATTAATATTTACTGAGAGATAATAAATAAACGAAGGAAAATATGTATTGAAATTTACTATGGTATTACCGTAACGTTGAGATTCGCTATAAAACAAGCTTTTATAGCAAAAATTTCATTCGAAGGTCAGCCTCGTATAAATCTAGCTATAAATTTCGTTCTGTGAATTTATGTATCAGAAGAAGAAGATATATTAAGTCGTTAAAATTTTCCTCTCAATGAATTTATATATTGATGTAACAGGATTATGTAATGCTTTTTGTCTTTTCTCTCTCTATAAATTGTTACTAAGTTCCGGTGTCACCCTAGGGACGACCACGTTCGACGTCCGATGTCGACGTCGAAGTTCTCCTCTCGCTTCAGGCTTTACATTTTAAAGTCCCTTTTCTGTACGCGTACATGCACGTTTATTACAATAAGTCATGGAATTCATATTAACCATAGTCATTGATCCGTCAATCGATAGGTAATTTTATAAAAAACTCGAAATAGCTTTGAATGAAGAAAATACTACATCGATGGGAATATTTGAACAGATATTACGATTATTCTTCATTGCGTATTCAGATACTGTTACTCGGAAGGGATTGATGATATAAAATTCGAAACCTCTTGGAGAAAGATGATAAAATTTTCAAAACGAAAGAAAGACCGCAAAGTACATGATTTTTTTTCACATTTTGCCGATTAGCTGAACTTATAGAGCATCCTTCGAACACCAGAGGAGAAATGGTTAGTATATGGATCAATATTACAGGTAGCTAGGATCACCCTCGTCTTTACCCTTACCCTCCCATCCCGTGGCCTCACTACTCTCTACTCTTGGGTTTACAGTCCCCCTCACTTTAACCTCCGTCCTCTCGTGCGCTTGTGCGTCCAATCGTGCCCGGTTCTGGGTATTCTGGATGGCGAAAATTCATCTATGTGTATGCGAATGTTATTACGTATTCAAATATATACGCAGTACTACCCTGTATGTGACTACTAACTACAAAACGCAACCGTACTGGCATGTACACAACGAACTTGCAATTTGTCAAACTTTTACGCTGTAAGAAATAATGGAACGTTTCCTGTACCGGAATTTCATTATTCATTTATATAAATTTGATTTGTGGTAGTCGTTTAAAGCTCCCGTGTCAGCGTGAACTAAATTTCGCACAAAGAGTGTTGAAGGAAAAATACGAAACGCGGTATTTTTTTGAATCAAATGTAATATTCACTTGGTTCAACACCGTACTCCGCGTTGTCACGTGGGACGTTTGATCCCTGACAAAATTTCAATGGAAACAAATTATGGAGATAATGTGTTATACGTTATTAGTGGACATTATTGAATCGCGTAACAGAATTTCAACGGTGATTATTTTTTTCAGCATCAGCTAGTAGTTTATTCCACGACAAGGAGAATCTGGCGTGTAATTATCAATATGGATCGACCGTTTTATAATCTCAAAATCATTATTCTCACTCAAGTGCACGTACGTGATATATTCGCCATCGTGTGACTGATGAAAGAACTTTAGTTCGTCACTTTCAATCTGATCGCGGCATCGTAAAGTGCCATGAACAAAAGAGAGAAAATTTATGCGATGTCATCAATTTGGGTGCGTTCTTTTCATCGGCGTAACCTCTACGATCTTGCAATTAGGGTGAAGTTCTTCTATTAGTCATACTTTGATGCGTGTATATCGTTCATTCGAATGAAAATAATCACCCCCGTGCGCTTAAGAAAGATTCGCACGCGCGTCATCTGGAACTTCTGATTGTTGTCCAAGCGATCACTTGGACGAATGCTATCCAATTTTTCTGGCATGTGAATTTTATGCATATGGGAAACAAGAAAAAGTTGCAGCAACAACTTAGTAGTCAGGACAAATATCACGTTAGTTGACTAAACTAACCCAATATTGAGCCGACTATAACTTAAATACCTCGTTGGTTGCGAGTGCCAACTGTCGATTTAGCTAAATAGTTGCTGAAGTTAATTTCATACATGGTCGAGATGCGAATACGTGAGCAATATGTTATCTGCATCTTTCGAATTTTAGCATCCATAAGATAGATAATTTCTGAGCAACATTAGGTAAAATTTAACTATTGGAGCTAAAAAAAAATGGCTGTCGATTTCACAGCTAATTACTGTTTCCCGTGTATCATCCAACCATTTGACTGAACGAATTGTAACTTCTCAAAGATCACATACTTCTTGAAGTTTTATCAATTTATTTTGAAAAATTTGAGATGAATTTGGAGAGTCGATGAAGCATAAGTACTTGAAACTTTGAAGTACAGAATAACGAAAATCAAAGATCACCAATCAACACTTTCAACATTTGTCATCATTTCATTTCGTTTTGTTAACTTTTTATGTTTTTATTGGAGAGAGAAATGAAGGAACGTCGATATTGGTTTCAGGGTATCACCTTTTGAATCTCAGGAAATACTTTTCCACCCTCAAACGGTTATTTCATTTTCATCACTTGTCATAAGATATTTGAACTTGCAAAAGTATCTTTATAATTTGACCCAGTTCCTACAGTTGTGAGTGCGCTGAAGCGTTTAGCGTTTAACGATTTAGTAATTTCTTGTTCCTACGTTAACTTGTCTTGTTCGTCTTCCTCTTCTTCTTCTCCTTAATAATAGTCATGAACATATCTAATACTCTTTTTATACATCCAATTCATTATTTTTCAAATTTGCTTTCCATTTGTTCCATTTTTCCTCATCGAAAAAAGTCTATTTTCGTTGATATATAAAGTGTTATTGAAATTTCACTGCTCGTTATTGATTATAATTAGAAAAAATTAAGTGATACCACTTTGAAATACCACTTGGGTGAATAATTGTATTCTGAAAGAGGAGTTTACAAACTTACCAGCCAATAAATATTAAATTTCAACATAACATTACGCTGTATTTCGTGCTTCGAATGTTCATAAAAAAATTTACTGGTGATATTTTCTTGACATGGAAATTAGGTGTCATGTGTGAATTCTTAGTGTATACAAGAAAACCATGTAATTTCGTGCTTTTTTTCAATCGGTAAAGGAGTATGCGATGCCTCGCGTCGAGTTGAAATTATGTATTGAATAATTTTACGATATATGTATGGTAACCCAGCACGAAATATCATTCAGTCGAAATTACTGTTATTATTTTTAATGGACTATCTTGTTATTATTTCATTAAAACAATGTGCGCTGGAATCAAGTTCTAATTATTGACTGGCGCTAAGTATTTGGCGACTGTTTTTATAAAAATGATAATACTCTCTTAAGAATAATGTTTTCCGATATGACAAATCTTTCCGCTGAATCAGTAAAAACTTTACTTTCACAGCAAAAATCTTACTCTTCTAGTAAGCGCTAGCTGATCTAGCAATAATTCGGCACTGTAAGTATTCAGACTGTTAATTTGACAGAACGAGTTCATGAAAATCGATATTATTGCTGAATTGGTGAAATTTTCAGTAGATTTTTAGTATTATACAGTAGGCATTCAATTTTCTTTCGCCTCATCTCTCTTGCTGGCCGATAGAAAATAGCAGAATAGTAAAAAAAATTCCGGTGAAAGAGCAAACACTTTTGCTGCCACAGCTAAAAAATCGCTGTGATAGCAAATAGTTTGCTGTCCAGCAAAAGAGATGCAACAAAATCAGATTTCATTGTCACAGCGAATTTCTTGCTTCTTCGTACGGAACTGATCGAGATTGATATCGGTCTCTCGAATTGTCATTTGAAAATTGATGAATTTATGCGAATATTAAATTTTTTTGAAGTTCTGTTCCAATTTTCATTTTCATTCTCTACCCAGGACTGGATTTAGGGTGGAGCTTTAGGGACTTGCGTTCCGGAGTCTCCATATCCTGGAACTCCTTGATTTTCCACAGTTCACACAACTTTCAAACGAACCGAATCGTTTAAAGCGAATCAATTTGTTTCCGTATTCAACAATTAATTTGTACATACATATAGTATATCACATAGTCTTTGAGGAATTGAAACAAATTGAAAATTGCCAAAGTATAAACAGAAATAGAATGAAACTCGGAGTGATGTATGGAAAAGAATACATGCACTGAGAGAAAAAATTTCCGGGAACAATAAAACGTTTAGTTGAATAGCCGCCATAAAATACTTAATTGATTTGAATGAACTTTCATTGACTCAATTAAATAACTGTTTCAATTGATGAAATATTTCATAGCATATTAAATATTTGTTTGATTGAATGAATATTCCCGGAAATTTTTTCTCTCAGTGTGTCAAAGGGAATTTTTGAACGTCACATCGACTCTAAAAGTAGCCAGTTCAGCGCCAAGTCGCCAATTCTGGCACCTGCTGCTTTCACGTCATGACAGAATCAAATATCATCTGTTTTGGCTATCTTTTTTCTTCAACAAAACCCCTATGATTCAAAGAATTCAATATAAATAACTGTTGTTTTGCGCGTAGAAGACTCGAACCTGAGTTTCCAACTTTTTTCACAGTGAAATTTCTACTTCGAGAAGTTTAAAACAAGGATACTCCGCACGAAATATTTCGCATTACCGCACTGCCCCATCAATTTTGAGGAAATCGTTTTTTCAACAGGATTACGGTCTTTCTTCACTTGTCTTTTCTCCACGAATGATATATGACTTTTCTTGAAGAAAAAAGAACGTTAAACGAAATATAGAAACAATGTGGTTTTGAAACTTGTAAAGGACCGATTTCAGAACTGTTGAAAAGTTTTGTTTCGTCACGGTTTTCGTGACTCCGCACAAAAATGATAATATCCAGAGGCGGAACAGAAATTGTCCAGTCATACAACTCGTTTATTTGATACTTTTTTCCACAATGATCTCGTTTGAAGTATATCTCGAATGAATTTTGAAGAGAACAAAAAAAGAAGAAATTGAATTCTGTTGGAAACAAATCAATCACTGGAGAAACAATTTGATTTTCGGGGAAAAATGAATTTTGTAATGAATTTTAATTCTTTTTCTTAATTTAGTCGAGAAGTCAAGTTTTCTGGAATACTTGCTTTCATTAGTGAACGAGTAACTACTTGAATTCATCATCGTTTCCTTTTTTGCACCTTCTACAGTATGGAAACAATGGAGTGCTTTGTGCAAATAACGATAATTATCACTGAGAGTGATAATTATGTGGAACTGCTGTTGATGCTCGCATACTATACTGTTATAGTAAATCGTACAGTACTAGTACAGAGTATTAGAACATACACAATTGTTCACAGCATCGTTTCTGAACGAGTTTTCCATTGGGTTGAAGAAACGTATTGAGTGAAGAAAATTAAATATGTTATTTTGAAGTTCAAGTAAAGTATAGACAATTTCAAAATTTCATGCAAACATAATAAAATGACTGGACGTGGAAATAATTACTGTGTAGGTATACGAGGGACACTGAGTGTCAATTTGTACTCATTATCCTCACAGCAAGTAACTGTTGTTGAGTTGACTATCGACCATCTCGCCCAGGTTGGCGATGGTTACCTTCCGCGAGGTAATGAATAAGTACTTGACGCCATGTGTCCATCGTTTTCTAAGCTACATAATAATTATCTTCTGTTCTTTCAAGTTACGTACTTTTATTTTATTGAAATTTCATCAGAATCTCAAAGCATCTAGAATAATATGTAGGTGTAACAGGATGAATAATAAAAATCCCAACATCCATGTCAGAAATTTTTATGGAAAACTCCATATAAATCTAGAGGAGATTAGATGGTATCGGATGTTTAAACTCTCTAAAAATATATTCATATATTTACAAAAACTGCGTCTTATTAAGAATTTGAATATCAGAATTCAATTCAGTGGAATTTTCTTATCGATTTATAGAAGCAATACTGAAAAAATAGGAACTTCAGCTTCTGTCGATTTTAAGGATAAAAATACAAATTCAGTCAATTAATTGTTCTTCCAGAGTCCTGGTCTCAATATGCACTGAATGAAATAGATTGACAATAGCTTGATCTAATCTTGGCAACAATTGTTAGCTTCTCCCCAAGCTTAAGTCGTTCTTTCACTAATGTTAATTTCTATGGCAGAGGAGAAAAATTAGCAAAGCCTGAACTAATGTGATAATTTCATAGTTACGCCATCCTAACGTCCGAAGTCGACTAATCTTGGACTAAGTTGCACCACCCCAACGGCATCAGTCAATTTTTACTCGAAACTTTTTAAAGTATTCTGAAATTTCATGGAATTCACATGGAATTTATAAACTGAGTTTAGTGACCAAACAATTAATCAGTTTAATTTTTGGTTTGTTATCAGGAACTCATCATAATCCAACCAACTCAATTCTATTGAACTGAATTCCTTTGTAAAGCTTAATGATTCTAGTTGATATTCGAGACATTGAACAATTTCGATTCAATTATATTCGCTTAAAATACAATTCCGTATATTGTAGAATAAAAAGTGAAGCGTCACTAAGAAATATCATGATTCTGCGACGTTTGGTACAACTCGGAATAAAAATGTAGGAAAGATTGAAACGTCAGGAATTCCACGTTATCGAGAAATATTGAAAGTGAAACGAACGTACAAGGTAATGAATGAAAAAGTGATAAAAAGAGGAAAAAAGGGAATGTATAAAAGCATAGCTGAAAGAGGGGTATGCGTTAAGATATGATGAGGGTGTGCTGAAAACAATGATAGAAGGTAAAGGGCAAATAGGGTGAAGGAAGACCAAGATTAGCTTGTAGTAAGTAGATCGTGAAAAACGTAGGGTGCACTCCATATAAACAGGATTGGCTTCAGAATTATTATGAAAGGCGAAAGCGAGGTCTCTGTTATAGCATAAATCCCAGAATGTGGAAACAAGATCGTTTTTCAGAGAGAAAAGTATTACGATAATAATAATATAAAAATCCGAATCGGTTTATATTCAAGATGAGCGTCGAGAGGAAAGCTATTGATGATCCTGATGATAGAAATAAAATTATTACCAACCAACCAATGTACGTTTCCAGTATCAGGCTATTCACTCAGATATGTTTTCAGAGTTACTAGGGTAAATATATACCAATTACAAAAACCGTTCACTCAATTACTTCTGTCTCGTATTTATTTTTCCATGAATTAACAAGAAAAGTTTTAAAGTAGAATATTTTCAATACTCTCAGCTTCTGTGAACTGAATTCGCGCTATAGACGAAACGTTTTTATCGACTCTCCGTTTGTTAACTCTAATTGTGCAGTTTGTAATCTAAGAAGAAAAAAACCCGGTAGGCTATCAATTCAGTTCGTAATTGAGGGACGAATTTTAATCTGAAACTAATTGATAAGCAGGCGGAATTGAATTTTTTTTATGTACAAACTGAATAATTGGGAGAAGAAGCATTTTTGTACTCACACCTTTGGTAGCGAAAGATATTCTTTTCAGCCTCGAGATACGTACCTGCAACATCAAAAAATAAATTCATGTTAAAACATTTTGGATAACATCCTGTAAACATTAAGTAGAGTGATTACTGTTTTTACTATTTCAATAGTTACATTATACACTCTGAACCATGTTTGAGTAAAAACGGATTTCCCGCTGCCATATCTAACTAGATTGCTGAGAGAGCAACATGATTAACTAAAACACCAAATTTTCTGCTGAACTAACAAAATTTTCATTATTATGTAAAAAAATAACAAACAAATTTTGCTGGAGGAGTCAACACTTTTTGCTGACACAGCAAAACAATTTCTCCACGGAAGAAATTAGTAATTCAAATTTTCGTTGACTGGTACGTCACTTTTGGACGGAGCACAAGTTCGAAAAGAATTCGTGCATTGGAGTTTAGTCATTCGTCGACTTTGTCCATTGTTATAAACCTGGAATCCACTTCAGACTTCCATCATCGAAATAATGGGAACAGTCAACGAATTAACGAAATCTAGTGTACGAATTCTTTACAAATTCGTGCTCCGTCCGAAAGTGATATCTTAATCGATGAAAATTTGAATTACTTATTTTTCCGTGTGCTCCAGCAAAAGATACTCAGGGAAATCAGATTTCTCTGTCACAGCAAATTTTTTTGTCTTCGTATGAATCAAAGTAGTTTCAATACTAAATTCGATCGAGATATTTGACTGATGGTGCTGAGTTTTCCACTGATTCGATCAGTGGAAAAACGAAGAAAAACTAGATTCGCAGGATCACTTTTGCTGAAGCAACAAATTTTTTGCAATGGCAGCAACCTATTCGCTATCACAACAATCTTGTTAGCTACGACAGCGATTTTTTAACCGTGGTAGCAAACATTCTTCGCTCCTCAGTTAGTTATGATGGTAAATTTTTAGCTAAGTTAGCGAAAAGATTTGTCGCGTTGGTAAATTTTCTTTTTCCGTGGCGCAGCCGAATCGTACTAAAGAAATGTTCCCCAACGTCCTCAATGGAACTTTGATTTTGGTTTAGTAATTGTATAACATATCAGCGACAAAAAAACAAACATCCCTGTACCAGAAGTCTCTGTCCATCGCGCATTGGATAATTATTCTCGGATGAGCAGTTACTACACCACAGTATTCTGTATTGATGTTCGAAAAACATTTACTCCGTAAGAAATAAACTAGGAACTGCTGAATATGTTGAATAATTGTATCAAGTAAGATGTGAGATTTTTCATTTACTCCGAACGAGTTTTTCATCTTTGAAACTGTCAACAGAAATTTAAAGATCTCACAATGTCCTAGATGCTATTGAGGGAATACTGTTGATGATTAAAAATCCACTTTCTTAATATTCGATATTTACGATTCATCGTACGCAGAGTCATAATATATTCCATATGACATCAAATTATAAATCCTCGGTACATCATTTCCACTTAATAAACAAGGTAATTTCTTAATAATATCCGTATAGGAAGTAGCATATTTTCTGTTCTTATGAATTCCTATCGCGTTGCGGCAAGAAATATCATTTTTATAATGAAGTTAAATGAATGGGAAATCGAGATCTCTGTTGGACGGTGAAAATCACGAATCGATCATTATTCTAACCCATTTCTAATATCGAGAATTCTCTTGAAGTAAAAAGACGTGATTTAATCTCACTTTTTTTTTCCTAGTATACAACTTTTTTCGCATCGTCAAATACGTAAATCCAAATCACAGGAATGAACGGAGAAAATTTTGTTAGCGTAAATGACATAAAAAATGTATCCAGAATATAACTTTTGTTGTTTGTGGATTGGAATTTAGTTATTGATATTACCATGGAAACAATTGAACATAATATGCATGGAAGAAAAAGATCAGTTGAAACAATTATTTAACTTGTAAGCCCAGATGGACCCATTTTTTTCGTTGATTTAACTAATTTTTTTGAATCAATGACTAAATTTGTTCTTCTAATGGGAGAAAAGGGTCCTTAAGCGCTTGCAAGTTATACAGTTATTTCAATTTACCTTTTTTCCGTGTGGACTATACGCAGAGAAAAAAATTTCTTGTAACAGCGAAGTCTGGTTTTGTTGGATAACTTTAGCTGTGACAGCAAAAAATGTCGACCCCCTCTACTAAATTCGTCTAATATCGTGCCGGCATCTCGATTCCGGCATGTTGCTGAGGTTTGAATCGTTTATTGAAACGAATTAGCAATCGAGTATACGAAATATTTAGCTGTTGGAGACCCAAAATCTTCCATACATTGTTTAAACGATGTTTTCAGTTGTAAGGAGTTCGAGATGATAAATAACGATGATTTGTGAGTTTAAATTTTCATTTTGTTTCTATAAACGATTCAAACTTCAGGAACATGAACATGGCCAGGTATCGGACCGATGTCGGGTCAACACGCGTACACGCTCAGGCTATTTGTTATTTGCCCTTGCAAATAATTCTCGGCCCTTGCTAAACAATTAGTTTACATGGCAATAAACTATTTGTTACTTTACTAAAAAATTCGCTATTCCAGCAAAAAGTGAGGCAGCTGAATTACATTTTGCTGTCCCAGCGAATTTGATTTTCTCCGTGTAGCCGAAGAACAACGAAGGGAAATTACAATTTCCCATTGGTGAAAAAAAGATGCATGAATAGTATTCACGGATTAGGTAATTTTAGTTTCAATGTCAACGCGATCCACCGTTACAAACTTATTATATAAAATCTATGCGATAAAATTCTCTCCGTGTATGATAAATAATTTCGTAACCGAGTAGAAAATTGTATACGGCAACGAGAAGTATCACCCCACCATCACGAAATTCATCATTTCGCATGTAATTGAGGATCAACCTTGACCGGATAAACTTTGTATAAACTTTGTCCTACAAGATTGATTGACTCGGAGAAGTTCGGCGGATTCTGATGTCTCATGAATTAATTTCCATCGAAAAAAGTTCCGCCTAAGCTTCGGATTATTTCAACTTTGATACTCCAAGTTTGGTAAGAATATTTGCAAATTATATCGTTTCGAACTCGAACAATGCCGAGAAAGTTTAATATGAGGATATTGGCAGGAGCAGGACTTTTTATTTGATTGCGCGTAAAGTGGCGGCTTTCCTCGGGAAGTTTAGTTTCACTTCGGTGTAAATTAAAGACACGAGCGATAAATTTAACGTGAAGAGCTTGAATTTATATTTCAGGGAATTGAAAAGGGTTGTGCTATATAGGGCGTTTGCATTTTATAAAATCATACACGTGATGGTCTGTATCGCGATGTAATAACAGAAAGCTGAAGGGGATACGAAAGAATGTAATCAAAATATCGCTTCGCAAAGGTCTCCTTTGATCGAAGAATATTTGAAATTCGAATAATTTGTCCGAATCGATTCGGTTCTTTTCACCCACGGAAACAAAAAATTCGCTGGGACAGCAAAAGATGTTGACTTTCTCAGCAAAATTTGTTTGCTATTCTATATATAATACGAAAATTCGCTGGAGGAGCAAACGGTTTTTTGCTGCCAGGGTTGAAAAAATCCCTGTCGTAGCTAACAAGATTCTCCGTGCATCTGCTGCACGAAGCAAAAAATCCGTTGATGCAGTAAATTGAGGTATTGTATATAGAATAGTTAATTCCTTTCCTACCCAACTGAAATTTCACTTCCACAGTTGGTTGGATTGAGAGAGCGACTGGCTGAAGCAGCAAATTCTCGCTGGACTAGTAAAATTTTCAGTATCACACATGGAATAGCAAACAAATTTTGTTTTCACAGCGGATTTTTTTTCTTCGTGTGGTATCTAGTTGACTGAGAAAATTTGAATTCCTAATAGACAGTTTCTCACAATTCATAGGTGAAATCGTAGCAAGCGTAAGAAAAGTTTAAGTCTAAATTAAAATCTTTTATAGGATGAAAAAATATACACAAAACGGATATTTGTTCGTTAACACGACTTGTTAAAGTTCTGAGAATAATTAAACCCATAGATAACATCGAGTATTTTGGACTGGATATGAGTTCAAATATTATATTAAGGAACAACGTGATTATCCTGATAAATGAAATATACGTACTACAGAAGTTCATGGGAATGTTTCGACTACAAGTATTTTCCCACCCCAAAGAACTGTGAAGACAATCTTTTATCCCAATAAAACATGAAAATGTTGATCTTATGATGTATATACTATGTACATTGCTATACATTTTCCTCTATTATATTTCTTTTGGTACACACTTCAGTAAATTGAGAAAATATGCAGCTGGAACATTAGTGAGTGAGTCAGAACTACAGTGTAGTATTACAACAAATATTGAGCTAAACGCTATCTAATGTGTGAGAAGAATGAAGTTGCGATAATAACAATGAGGAGAAGAAAGAAAAGAGTGAGTGAATGTAAGAATATAGGAAAACAGTGCTAGCGTTACCCCTTAAGAAGATAATGTACTCGAGTGCAATAACGTTCACAACTTATCTTGGAAGTTTACTTTTACATTCTACATATATATAAAATTAGATAGGGTAAGGAGCAGTAGGGAGTAACGCGTGCGCATGACCAACCCAGGGGTGAATGTCCTTTTCCTGGCTTTCCTCCCCTTGAAAAGTTCCCCATAATACTTGTACCCGCGTCTATGGGGGTCACCCCGTGTAAGTATCTCCTCTCTTTCTCTACACTCTTGATGCTCTAACATTTCGGCAAGAAAGCAAACAAGTTTCGTGCGCTACATACGTCGCTTTTATACCAGTTGTTTTTCCCTTTTCCTTCATTCTCTTGTCCTTCCATCACTACTACTACTACTACTACTACTACTACTACTACTACTATTAATACTACTACTACTATTACTTCTTTCGTTCAATGTATATTTTTTATTTTATTCCCCTCACGGTTTTCTGTTTCTCCCTCTTCTCTTCCCTGATTTTTCCCCAAAGCTTTTACGATGCAACGTGAGCCACGTGGGTCACGCAATTGCATCATGCACCGGTGCACCAAAAACCGACAAGAGTTATAATACACAGTATAAAGTTGTTTTTCCTTCACACTTGATCAATGACGACGGTATTGATGTCAGAATTAATCATCCGATTAGATATCTATATACTTTTTTTTGTCGTCATGAACCATTTCCCGCCACCAGAAGAACATTTCAATGTTTTCTTTTTTATGGGGTTGAAAAAAAAAAAATAATAATAATGATTAGTAACGTTTTTGTTTTATCCGAGCAATTGACTGTATGAAATATTTTTCAAAAGTTCGTATGAATTTTTGTGAAGCAATTGACACATGAATTTTCTCCTTGCCAACTCTGAAATGAGCTCGACCAATACTGGGCCGATAGTTAAATTCACTGAGGTTGTATTCATTTTCAAAATTAATATAAATTTTTATGAAATTTCATACAGTACTATGCACAGTATTCTTTATGCATTTTCATGTGAACTTTAATAATCTCGCAGTAAAGTTCATAAACTGCGGTTTTGTCGGTTTTGAAATTCGCTGCATGGTGAAATATGGGAAGCTTTCTTCAAACCTCATTCAAATCTCATTTTTCTGCATATCTGTTTGAAATGCAAGCGACATAAAGTGCTTTTGCTGCATACTTTTACTGATTAATTTTATATTTCACTTCTAGAAAAAGGAATATTATTTGAAATAACTATATAACTTGTAAGCACCAATATGGACCAATTTTTTCGTCGATTCAACTAATTTTTTGTCAATTATTTCAGGCAAGTTAAATAGTTATGTCAACGAATTTTTTTTTTCCGTGCACTGAGGAAAGGTTTGAGGTCTCCAGCCAAACAAAATTTTGGTTGAAATAAACGTGAAGGAACTTTCTGGTTGGCTGGAATAAAATTTGTTAGAAATAATTAACAGTTCCATACGGACAAATGAACTTGTTTTGTTCTACACGAATTTAATTCCAACCAACCAACAAATTTCATTGCGTTCATTTCAACTGAAATTTTGTTCAGCTGGAACAAACTGTGTTTGCGGTGTGTGAAGATTCACAGTGTGCTCAATTTCTGTTGATAATATTTTTTATCTAATTGTTCTTTTATTACGGCGGTTGTGAGTAATTTTATTATGACATTGCTACGGTTGTTATTCAATTATCTTGCTATTTCATGACTTATCATGCTTGCGATTCCATTTGTATTGATTTTCATTGTTAAATTCCTGCTTTTTTTCAATATTTTATTAGTATTAATTCTGTATATTCCATTGAAATACATTATTAGATTATATCGTACATCTCAAATGAATTTCATAGCTATGAAAAGTTGAATGTGTACGTTCTGATGAATGTTTCATGAAAAAGAAGCAACGAAATCTACAATTCAATTCACGTTCATTGTTTGTTTAATCAATTCGACACAGGTTGATTTGTTTAACGTTTCCATCTTTGATTCGACGACCGGCAACAGGGCTATAATTTCCTACAGCTGAATATTTCATCAAATTCAATTGGTTTGATTCGAGTGGAACTTTATTTGTTCACAATGGCGTTTCATTTCTCTGTACCAGAAAATAAATTGAAGAATAAGAAGAATGGGAAATGCTGATTCTTCGGAAATCCAAATCATAGGTGAAATTCGAAAGGAAAACAATGACAAGTCTTTCACTCATAAAATCCGGGACAGATTCAGCACTGTTTTCCAGTGGGATTTCATTAATTCTTACTACTTTTTTACTGATTCGGATTTAAAAAGTGAATTCGACACGTTGATAAAAATTGCGCTATAGATCTAATGAAATTGAATTCCATGATACAAAAATTAAAAGTGCCTTCGAATCAACTCCTGTTGTCTCGTATATAACGCAAACGACATTTCCTCTTGCTTTAAATTGGAAGAATACTGTTTCAATTCAAAAGGAATTCAAAATCCAAACTTGAACTGAAACAATATTTTTTCAATTTAAAGCAAGTGTACTTGGTACAAGAAAAACATGTTGCCCGTTATATATGAGACCATTCTTTTCTTCCGTGTATACGTTTCAGAACAATTCGATTAATTAATAATCCTCGTGGATAATTATTGAATCTTATGAAATAAAATTTCAGATCTCTGAGAGATTTGAAAAACGGTTTTGATGCAAGAACCAATCATGTTTCCTTGTTTGAAACGGAGCGGTACGATTGAAGCTGTGGTAAATATAACTCACGTAGATCTTATCGATGAAATTCACGCCACATAAAATTACGCGCATATAACGTTATTTTACATATCTCGAGAGATTTGATCGCATCTGTCGCTCAGACGATTGATCGATCAATCGAAGCATATGACATTGGTTCCTCGGTTATTCGGATACTTAAATTGATATGCGCTGTTATGCAGTAGGGTCACGGTGTTCACGTTATGTGACGATCGCTATGCGCTTGGTCAACTGCTGGAACAAGGTCATGTACTAGGTAGTAGTGCTCGTATTAAACCTTGTTGAAACTCGACATAAAAATAAAAGAAGAAATTACATTTCATAATGATCATTCTGATGTGATTCACCTTCATACGAGCCTCATAGCTTGATAGTCTTCGACTAAAATTTTTTGTCAATTTTGAAATATAATCATCACTTAATCGGTTATTACACGAACATAATCTTGTATAGCTGTTATTCGAAATCGTTACAAATTTTAGACAAATTCAATGTCAGATTTGGGTATAACTCTGCCACAAAATAGATAATAATGAATATAAGAAATCTAATCTGAGTTGTCAATTTTCGGGGCAATTTTTTACAGTTTTGACGTCTTCAATCAATTCAATGTTTATGACATTGTAACACGTGTAAATGAAAGATATATCACTCTACACTGTTAAAAAAATTCACACCTATTTTCTCCTGAATTTTCAAACTCAGCAAATCTTCCTCAAAATCCAGGGGAGAAAATGGCTGTAAAAAATCAGAGTCATATTTTCTGGATTTACACGAGAAATTTATTTACAGTGTAGTACTACTGGGCATATATTTATATATGTTACACCTTGCTCGCAGCTCTTTTCGTATCACATTAATTGTGAAAAATTTTCTGAACATTCAGACGAATTCTAACAATTTTCACAGCAACAGATCTGAATTGTCAGAATGTTCGTATGAACATTTTGGATTGATTTTGGAAATTGAGAATAATATGGATGAATTTTGAGAACAAATGTGGCTGGAGGAGTAAACATTTTTCATTGTCACAAGTAAAAAATCGCTGTCGTGGCTAACAACAAGATTGCTGGGATAGAAAATAGTTTGTTATCACAGCAAAAGGATAGCGAATTTCTTCCACCTCTGTCAAAGAAATAACGAATATCGTCACTTTTTGAGCCTCGTACAAGAATCTCGTGTATAACTTTACTGATAGATCATTATCTTGGCTTTCCTACTTCAAAAAAGTTACCGAAGAAAATGAAAAAAGTATTCTATTCAATTTCGAGTTATCTCTCACTTTCCCCGATGCGCGATGCAGGGTGCGGATGTGTTGGTTTTACATTTCCACTCAGCATATCTCTCCTTATCAGTCAACTCCCATTTACATCAATGTAAGTTTGGGAGTTTTCAAACATCCTGTACAAAGTAAACGTTCGATAAACGAATAACACCCTCTTTGGACACTTAAATCCAACAATTACGGGAAACGGAAACTGTTTTGAGCATATAATATGATATTTTCTCTGTTCAGAGTTTTTCTTTCACCTTTAGTCTACAGACATATGATATTTGCAGTACGAGACAGAAAAATGTTTTCCTCTAGCGAGAAGATAAAATCCTCGTTGTTAGATGATAGCGTTTTAACACGAAGGATATAAAAAAAAGGCTGCAGAAAAAAAAGTAGACTTGTCTCTTGCTGTTCTCTCGTTCATTCTCGACACGACTCTACTAGCCTCGCCATCAAAGTCTATCTTAAAAAATTTTCGCTCAAATTTCTATTCATTACATCAAATAAATTCCTGTAAATTGATTTCAGGCAATTTTAATGATTTCCCTTGGAGAATGTTTTGAAATATTTAAACATCGTGTGAGGAATATCTACGTATGCATTTTATTGTTAATAAGATGAATTTCTCTATAATTATTGTCGAAAGAAAGTTGTAGGAATTTATGATTGTTTTATATATGAACGATATCCATCGATCGAAAATAACAGGGAATATTCTTTAAGCAATTACCGAGAGTATCGATTCTCATTAGCATTAATATTGAACGTTCTGCATGTGTTTCCTTGTAACGGATATTTATGAGATTCAAATATAGTAATTTGTACTCTTTATTCTAATTACTTGCTTTTATACAAATGGCATAAATGGCATTACAAATATTTCAACTTACACGGTTATTTCTAGGACGAGTAAATTGATTCGACGAGGATAAATTGATATCTACAAGGAAACACTTTATACATTATTGTTTGATGAATATATAATGTGTTTCAATTTACCAGGAAGAGGTATTCTGATTTTACAAAATCATCACTGAGGGGGGGTTGTTATTAGTCGTTTGTTGACATTTTATATAGTGTTTTTTTGGATATTTCTCTCGAATATTCAGTTAATTTTTGGCGAACACTTCCATTATCAACAAGATTATCGGGAGAATATGCGGATTCAAAGATTTCTGGTAGATTTCACAGGATATTCCGTGCATCGATGAGTTTATCGAAGGTCTATAATAGAATTGAAGATGTGGATACCCTTGGCTCGTCTCGATTCAACTTCCTTCGAATGCATACTAAACTCATCAAGTTAGTTGAAGTTTATCCAGAGTGGCTCATCTTTGATTTATTCATGATAGAATTCTGACGCGCAAATATTCTGAAAGATCCCATAGAAGTGTTCCGAAAATTCGTCCTTGATTTTCCACAAACTCCTGATGTATATCCGCATGATGGGAATGTTTCAAAAAGTTCGTCATCAAATTTCCCCTTCCCATGAACTTCTGATAAATTCCCTGATAACGTAAAAGTACATCAAGTATAAGCAAATTCTTTCTGCGCATCGCGTATGATTTCTTGTGAACGAGAATTGTATATATCGAATCCAATTACTTTATTGCGAATTCATATATCTTAAGATCCCACTTTCATTCCTCCCTTAAACACGAAGAACTTCTAACTTGCGATAAAGTTTCCCTTACTTCAATTTTCGTGATATTTCTTCTACAGATATTCTCTACGAGAACATCTCCGAATAGAAATTTCTGCATTTCATGCGAGTTTATAGCTTTGAGGGAAATAATATTCTCAGTCGGTAAGAATGTATGATAATAGAACGTCGACCCTAAGTCAAGGGAATCGAAAGTTTTGTTTTTCACCAACTTCCATGTATTGGAAATGGGAGGAGAAAAAAAAATGTCTTGGGGATTTTATGACTATTCATTTCTATTCGTTCATATATGAATTTTATCTGAAAGAAAGAATTTTTTTGTTGATCACATTCCAATAAAATAATTTTTCTGAGTGTGAATCAGCAATGATTTGTTCTTTTTTATGACATAAATCCAACCAATTAATAAAATTCTTTGGCTGGCTGAAGAGTGAAATCTCACTCTAAGAATTTTAGAGAGTGCAGTATGAAAACAATCATCGTACATTCCATTGTGTGGTTCAGAAGGCCAGTCTGACTGAAGCATTTCACACTTTGCATTTGAGATCCAAAACAAATCATGAGCTCCCTTCCTATGCTACAAAAAGTTCCTCCCCACGTTACTTTTCATAACAGAAATTTATCTTCACAAATACAAAATATGGGTAGAATAAATCAAAATAACGTCCGATTCGGAGTTGATATAAACCACACTCATTCTATCTCACTGTATGTTCTCTCCTTTTACACGGTTACAATGACGTAACAGGGATACCTGATAAATCACTCGATGTTCGCGCCTTATCTGAATAACACATGTCGTCGAGTTGGGAGATTAAATGTATGAACTGCTTGATCATGATATTATTTGCTTCCAGTTTTTTTTCCTTTCATAGTTTAACGATAATTCAATTATGAACTCGAAATGTACATTTCACCTCTGAATCATAAATATTTTCATTCAATGTTTGAAAATACTTCCATAATAATCAACTCCTTCACTAGAAGACAAAGTGATTCAATATTGTTTTGATAACATTTTTCGCTGTGTGGATACTTTTTGCTGCTGGAGCAGTAAATTTCTTGTTCTGACAGCAATATATCAGCTTCTCCAGCAAAATTTTTTCGCTATTCTGTGTATAATACTGAAAATTTCGCGAGTCCAACAAAAAGTTGTTGTTCCAGTTGATCATATTGCTCTCTCAACCATTCAATTAGTTATCACGGCACTATATATAATAACTAAATTTCTTGCGGCAGCCAATTTTTGAAGAATAAGTTTGAAACGTCTGGCCAAACATTGGATCCTTTTACAATTATATTCTATCAAATCCTTCTACTCTCAGATCAAACTTTCCTCTCAATTTGCTAAAATCTTCTTTTACACATTAATGTTTAAATTCATAGAAAATATATCCTTAATCAGAATCTTGGATGAATCTTATGTGCTATTCACAGCGAGTACAAGAAAAATTTCAATACTGAGATCAATGCGGAAGATGAAATATAGAAAGATCACTGCAAAATTGTAGCAATGTATTCAAAGGTGCTCAAAGCTGCTTTCAAAACTGAAGATAAATTTTGATGAAATAATCAAATTATCAGCGTCCCGTTGAATGAGATCTATCTTTACGATTCTTTTGACCTTTCTGCATGATTATTTTTTTCTATCTTTATGTACGATCATTCAATGAAACTACAGGGAGGGTGAAATTCCATCTTCTCATCGACAACAGCAACGGCAGCAATAACGGCAACAGTAAAGTGGTTTTTCAGTGTGGTCAGTTCTGAAGTTGGCGAGGAAATAGAAATAAACATAAATACACAAGTGAGAGACTTGAGCATCGAAATTCGCATTGCACATTTATAAATAATAAAAATAATTCTCCCTGAAGGAACGACACAAAAATTGTAAGCGATTAAGGGTGAGGAAGAAGGGGAATATATATTACGAGATTCTGTAATACATGAAATTACCCGTCATGGTGGAGACCAGTTAGTAATTAAAAAGGAAAGCAATTAAAATGTCACTTTTACCCGACAATTCTGGCACTTTTTCCTTTTTCCATCGTTCCCTTGCATCTTGTGCTCTAAAAATGTCTAGCCCACTCAAACCTCTTTCCTCCTATACTCCATCTCCTCGACTCTCACCACCCTTTTCGGGGTATACTTTGTGTACACCATGGGTTTCTGTATTTTATTTTATTTTTTTTTTTAATTTCAACTATGTACTGGTCCTTACAAAATATGAAAATTATGATCTTATCCAAAGGTTAGAAGAACTTGGTGATTTAATGAGAGCGTGTCTCAAGTACCCCTTCTTGTTTACCCTATTCCCACCTCTATATCGCCATCTCCATCAACCCACACATATAAATACACTATTTTCTACATGGTTTCACAGGATTACCGAGAAGGTGGAAGAAAAAAAGTTATATTCGCAGTTGATTTTCGTCTGAGCGAACTCAGGACATTATGTGACGATACGATTTTCAACTCTGCTTCATTTTCTATAGCGCCAGAAGAGATTCAATCTTTTTTCCCTTCTCCCGTTTTTTTGCGTCGTGTGTTCTTTCCCGGAGAAACATCGACAATTTCTGCTACAGCGTTCGAGTTGATTGGAATCATTCAATTTTATTGTTATTATTTTCATTGTACGTATACGTAGTTTGTGCCGACTATTGTCTTAGTTGCGGAAATACGTACTCGAATATACTGAATACCAAAAACAAAAATTTGTTAAATCAGTCGATATTTGTCGATGATCGATCGGTTAACATTATTGTTGTTGAAATTTCGATTTCATTGAAGAATTTTCAACTAGGAATGCAGTAGAACCTGCATTATCCGAATATCTGGCGAAAAGGCTTCCATGACAGCAATTAAAACAAATCTTCTATAAATCCGCCTTAGTCTTATCGCGATTCCATTATAGATGATAGCATTGAAGTCACCCATCGTCAAATTGTTTTTTTCTCAATCTAGCCCTTCACGGACTATCTGGGGATTCACATAGCCGAATAGTTCTTTTACTTCGAAAGTCTTCCAGAATTTTATTCGAGTATGAAAAGAATATATATCCTGTTCCGATATTATTATTTCAAAAACTTGTTTTTGAACACGCAGAAAAAAAATTCTTGCTGACATAGGTATTTTTCAAAATCTGCTTTGTCGAAGTAGTCAAAAGTTTGCTGTGATAACAAAATATTTTTTAATAGCCTGTATATCTGCAAAGCCGAATTGTTGGATCAGCATGATCCCTAAGAACTTTGTTATCTCGTTTGAAACTCCAAAGTATCGATACAATTCTCAATAAATTTAATTTTCGAGACATTTCAATCCACAAATCAAAATGTGAATGAATTAATACGTGAACAATGTGTCTACATCTGGTTATTCTTGTTTCATTTTAAATGTATATGTATCACATGATGCAAACGCTATGATATATAATCCCATTTAAGCCATATATATATATGCATATATCGCTCACATTTATGAGCAAAACGTACCACGCAGGACTGATTAACATTCACGCGTAGATTATATAATGTGGAATACACACGAATTGAATTTTCGCACTGAGTGATATCCTTTTCATGTGACACGAATGTTCGAGTTTCAATTTTCGACGGTTAGCCAACGATTTGAAATTTCAAGTAATCGGTCGTTCGATTGAAATTGATCGAATGAAGTTTGGTTTATAGGTTATCTTTCGATCAGAGACTCGACTACGATAGCTCTGCGAGATAAAGGAAGTTGATCGAAAATTGAAGAGAGAGGGAGAGACACATATATATATATATGTGTATTTAATCTTCAAAGTATAAATATTGAAATTCACGTTTAATATCGCACAAATTGTTATTATAAAAAATATTGCAAATTACCAGAGTAGAAAAAAGAAATACGGAATTGGTTTCAAAAAAATGTAAAGTATAGATTGTAAAAAGTACTGTAGAGATATCCCACACAAATACTGGGAAAATCAGGCGGATTAGAAATTTCATCCGCATTTTCAACAATTTTACGAGGGAAATGGATTTTTCAAATTAGTAGCCGTGTACGAATTTCATTCCAATGCTGACATAAAAGTCGGTTGAAACGTTGGGCCAGTATTGGTTGTGAAATAGGCTGTGGACTGGGGGTGAGCGATGTTTGGAAACATCGATGTTTTATATACAACAATTATCTACTTTATATTGATAAAACCTTGATATAACAACATCGATGTTTGCAAACATGCCCATCCCTACTGTGAGCAACCGTTGTTGCTCCGACTGGTCAAAGATTGGAATGACGCAAAACGACCATCGTGTTACTGTGTTCTGATACTGTTTTAACACCACTTTTTTCACGTGGATGTCTCAGAATTCATGTTATAAGAATTTTCCGAAAAGGGACGAGGAATTTCTATTGTGTCATTCAATAGTCTGTCTCTTTGACAGTATATATGCTTTAATTCTGTTACGAGCATTTCAGTTTGTTGCAAAATATTGACCAAAATATTCAGCTTATGACGACTCTAAACGGGGGTACCTACGAAGTCTCAGAATGAGATTTGGGTTTTCAAAGACGAAGACTAGCCATTACAATTCGAACAATCAAGATCCGTAGGCAAGCGAATAATCGTCGTATCCTTGAATAAACATGGAATTATTACAAAAATTTTATTAGAAAGATCGAAAACTGTGTCATTCACATGGCACAGCGAAGTACGTTTGCCTTAGCTATTTGGAAACTTGATTTGCCACAAGCCTTTATTTTCCTGCTTTCTACACCATGACAACGCACCTGCACATGCTGCTACCCAGGATTTTTTTTTGAGAATTGAAACGTAAAATTATCGAATCACCCTCCTAACAGTCCGGACTTAGCACCCTATGACTTTGGTCTGTTCCCCTTCGTGAAACTCCACATGAAAGGTCAACGTTTTCCATCAGATGAAGAGGTGATCGGTGCTTTTGGAGAATAGTGTAATTTAGTACCAAAAGGAATGTGGTGAAAGTAGTTTGATGCATGACATGAAGAAGTGTATTGATTGTGACAGAAATTATTTCGAGAAACTGTGAAAAATAATCCATGTCCAGGACGGATATAATATCGTTCTACCAATTGTGCAACTGTTGTCATAGCGTTATTGCGTTGATTTTTTCTTCAAAATAGTTATCTCAAACATACAGCATCTTAATAAGCAGTATAAGCACTAAACTTTTTCTCTCAGTAAAGGTATCACAGAGAAAAACTAAGAGGTTTTCAGATAAAGTAAATAAAATTCTATTAAGATAGCACATAAATCATGTTGTTGAAGTTTGAATCGTTTATAGAGACGAAACAGGAATTCAAATTCACAAAATCTGATGAATTATCGGTGTTTATCTTCTCGAATGAATCCCTTGAAACCGGATTTTGGGTCTTTAACAACTGAGTATTTTATTATTTGATTACTAATTTGCTTCAATAAACGATTCAAACTTCAACAACATGTTAAATCTGCTGTCGAAATCTTGTTCTTCGAACAAAATTCACCCAGTCAACTAGTACTTGATGTGTAAATGTACTTCAAATTGCTTATTCATGTTTCGACATGGGATGGATCATGCACATAAGAATTGTGTACTTATTTATTATGCACATACAAAAATTGAATTAAATTTGTTCACGTATTAATTTTAGTTGTTCTTAATAAGTTTGATAAATGTGCACTGATAGTCGTGCACAGTGAATTGTACACATGAAAAAAAATGAAAAATATAAAATGTAAGATTGTGCACCTTACATTTTGCACCTTTGGGAATATTCAATATTGTTTTTTATGCGCAAGTTTTTGTGCATGATTACTTGCGCATAAAAAACAATATTGAATATTCCCAAAGGTGCAAAATGTAAGGTGCACAATCTTACATTTTATATTTTTCATTTTTTTTCATGTGTACAATTCACTGTGCACGACTATTAGTGCACATTTATCAAACTTATTAGGAACAACTAAAATTAATACGTGAACAAATTTAATTCAATTTTTTTATGTGCATAATAAATAAGTGCACAATTCTTATGTGCATGATCCATCCCATGTCCATGTTTCGAATATGAATGAACAGTCTGTCTCTACCTTCGGTAAAAAAACCCCAATGAATCTTGTCAAATCCCATTCGATTTTGATTTGAATGGATTTGCTGGGTTTTTCTAACCAGGGTATCTAGTTGAAGGGACTAATTATTGGTCTTTGATTGTGGGGTTGGGAAATTACAGAATACATTTCAATGTTTTATATCGATCGATAGGAATGTATAATTAAATAACGATACCATATGCTAGTTATTATAAGAATTAATAATTGTACCATACGTTTATTTGAATGTTGTATGATTGTATCATCACTCGACGCTACTCTGTCGACGGTGAAACGAAAAACACTTCATCAATAGCGGGAAAACTCTCGATGGGGGAAAAAAGAGAGAGAATTTCAACGCAAAAGTAGTCAATTGAACCCCTACAGGAAAATTGTTCATGCTCGTACGCGATACAGAGAACGAAGAACAAACTTCCTCTAATCAATCGCGGTAAAAATTTACCTCTTGACATCAATTCGTTACGAATATGAAATTTTATGATTGAGTTTGCATATATGGATCAAATTGAAGTACTTGCCGCTTGATAAAAATATCACCTCTCCTTCTCTGTTTTTTATTTTAATACCCATTCGATCTATTCTTATCTTCATTTCATTGATTCGTCAATACTTTTACAGATATGAATAGATAATTTCGAATTAGAGCTCTTTTCACCAAAGTTTCTTGTACATTTTCGTAGCAACATTTTTGACGTAAGTAATTCGAATAATCGTTCCTGAAATATGAGATCGGTGGAGTGTTCGATTTCACGAACAAGATTGATGATATTAGAAGAACGGTTGTTGTCTCGTACACGCATCGATCTGGAAAGTGTCTTTTGTCATCCACCGCGATGATCGAAGAACTATTTGAACTGTATTTCCGATACATCAGAGTCGAGTGTAACCAAGCAACAGACAAGACTTTCTCTCTACCCTCTTTTTAACACATACGCCCGCGATAGAGAATCTATATACTTTTACTATGACGGTTTTTTGTTTTTTGAGTCTATATATATATATACATAGCAGACAAGAGTCAAGACCATCGAATGCGAAAGCGGTTAGTACTCTCAATACGAGTTGCTTCCCGCAACGCGAGGCATTACGGCAAGTCTTGAAAACAGGTCCCTCGTTATCTCTATCTCCTTTATCCTTGTGTATATTTATTTTTTTCTCCCTCGATCACTTTCTACTTAGGGCGAGGAGAGGAAAAAAACACACACACATACGTATGTACGCGCGCTCACACTTTTATAAACACACTACACCCGAAGATAACAAAGCTATATATTCGATAATAAATTTTTTTCCTCTTAATACCACTCTTAACGTAATAACACTCCGAAATAAATGTTACGTAAGAGAACTGTGAGATTTATACACGTACGTATATGCGAATGATGATTCTTGCGGTCCGTTCATAATCCTTTTGGTCTCAAAAGGTTTCCTAATTAATGTATTGTTCCGTCGGTTGCGGTTAGAGCTATGTAAAATTTGCATTCACTGAATATGCAACGTCCAATCCATTTTACTACGAGCTTTTACTCGGATCTACCGCTTTTTTCTCTCCCTATGGCAACAAAATGAACAAGACGAACGGACGAACGAAGGACGTGAAGGAAAAAAAAAAGAAGGAGAAGAAAAAGAACAGGAGAAAGAAAACAATGTAAAACCGGAATTTCTGAATAAGTTCAAGTGAATTGAAATGACACTTTACAGTACGGTTACGTTGGAAATCTATGATGGGACGAGAAACAAAGAGAAAATCATTTGACGAAATGCCCTATAGGGGTACGTTTTCCGCTGTCTTGATGTCCGTGCATGGTATAGTCTCATCAGTGGAGGATCTCGTGCATGTCGCTACCACGCGTGCGATTTATATACCACATTCGTAAGCGATCAGGTAGCATGACACATGGATGTATTTTCCGCAAATAAAATTCACGATTCTTTCTTGTCTTTCAAAGGTGTCTCCTCCTTCGAAGCTTGGAATCCGTCATATAACCATTCCCGTCGAGTCTTTTCTAATTTTCTTATAATCGAAGATCAATTATATCGATAAGAAAAAGCATGTGAGGGAGATACGTAATTCTTCATCCGTATAGGATCTTGTTGACTTTTAGAAAATGATCGTGTAGAGATGTTATGTGTTTACATTCTTATTTCCCTCTAGCAATTATAATCTATACGTCGATAAGTAATTTTGTACGTTAAATAATTTTTCATTCCCAATAGATACGTTGAAAGGAATTCGAATAGGATACCGTTTTGATCTCATCCTGTTATAAAAGATATTCCCCACGAGGGATATTTTCTACAAGTGAAAAAGTAGTAATTCGACAAGATTGTTGATATTATTGTACAGTAATCTACCCTACAGTTCACACTAATCGGTTTAATCCTTGAAACTTTGATTCGAAAGGACTGAGGGGAAATCACGATTGTATACGCACCAGAGGAGGGAAGCAAGCGATATAACCTAGGGGCACACACTGTGGCCCCGATCACGTGGAATAGCAGCAAAGGTGCAGGTGGAAATTTATACCGACAGCATTTACACGACTACTCCAGTGAAGTATTCTTCACTGTACTCGATTTCTTCCACTCGTAAGTCGTGGTACTTACCACCGACAATGATTATTCACACGTTGCTGTTTCACTTCGCTTTCTTATGACTTTTGAAAAAGTACCTCGCCCTTGGGTCACGCTGCTTGGCTTTCTATATTTGTCGATTGATACACAACTGATTTGTCAATGGATACATGGATGATTCAACAGCAATGTTGCAAGACCTTCCGATTTTCGTTCCTGTTTCCCAAAATACCGATTTCAGATTAAATTTCAACGGTTCTGTAATTAATTCAACAAAATCTACTGTTTTTTTCACCCATTTACTAGCGAGCGTCATTTGAGGTATTTAATTGCGAACGGAACGAACGTCTTTGAATTTGAAAAGTGTGAGCGAAGTGAGCATCGTTTGGGACATCAAAAGTGCGAGCGTCATTTGGGGCATTTAATCCAGAGTGGAGCGAGAACAATTCTGATGGTTGAAGTGCTGGCGTTTATGGAAATTCAGAAAATCTGACTAATTTTCTACAGCAACTATGTTTTGAATGTTCACAAAAATTTTGCTGAATTTTCAGAATACGTTCCAAGATTGAGTGGAAATTTTTTCAAATTCAGTCAAATGTATCTAAAAATTTGTTCATAGTAAGAATCTTCAGACCAGTGTTGCAGAACCTCTCGATTCATCGGAGAAAAATGGCAGGGATTTTAAAAAAAGCAGGAAAAAGCTGCATTTATCAATATTGAGAAGACAATTGTCTGTTTAAGAGTAGAACAGAATAGAAATGAAACGATGGGAATGATTGAGCGATATTCCACTTAGTAGCGCCTCAAAATTTCGACTTGACAATATCCCAGAAAAGCAATTTTACAAAGATTTTTCACATGCTCGCCTCACGCAGATCAAAATTCTTGCTGAAAAAGCGATTCCGAAAAATAATTTAGATGCAGCAGCGAAGTGGGACGAACACGTACAATCATTAAATCAGGCGGTGAAATCTGGCGGCTAGAGCTAATTCAATGGTGGTGGAATTTCAATTTCTTAGGAATCACCTCGTCGAATGGATTTCACTTTGCTAGAACAGGAAGTTTACTCTAAAATTAAGAAGCCCTTAAAATTTTCACCTCAAACTTCAGATTTTTATTCCAAAACACTGAAAATCCCATTCGAAAAATTGAAAGCTTGACATTTAGCTACTGAAAAAGTTAAAATTCCCTTGAAGAATTTGAGAGAGTGGGTGATCCCGCTATTATACCGCTATTTTCCATCCTGATAAACTACGTTTCCATCGTGAAAGCATGAAATAGAATTGTTAAAGTCTCATTCTCGTAAAAGAGAGTTCGATTGATAGTTGTTAATGTAATATTAATGTCTGTCATTTGTAAACTTTTAACAGTAGGTAATAAGGTAATAAAATACTTTGACAGGGAATAATTCATAATTGAGCATAACATGACATGTTTGTAGGTAGGATTTGTATAATTGCGAAAAATCTTCCTTAGATTAGAAGTAATAATAGCTTTTTTACGACAAACTCTATCCCCTGAATTCGAATTGAACATTGAATTTCTTTCGATGCATTTTACTGAAGCAGAGAATAATGTGAATGGATCGAATGCTTCGATTTCAAAAATAATAAATAATAATTATTCAGTTCATGACCTAAATAGTGTTCATTCATCGACCATGTTTATTCAAGGTCGAAAGAAAAACTTTACCTTCGATCATTTTTATACTTTGTATTTGTATACGTTCATGAGTTGAATAGTTCATATAATATTGGACGTCGAGAGGAATAAAAAAAGGAGGAACACTGGGAAAGTGTTAAAAACGGATATTCCATTGAATTAGGAACAATCAAATACTTTGAAGTAAAGATCTCGATGCTTTCATTGGCGTTGTCGATGAATAAACATTTTCAAGACGTAGAAGTACACAAAATCAGATTAAAACATGAATTATGAAGATCTGGCGACTGCAAAGCAGCTGCAGAATAATGTGAGTGACAAACTTCGTTTTCATTTTCAGAAAATCATTCATTTTGTTCACAGGGTGGAAGTATCGCAGAGACGATGTGGGCCTGTTCAATGTGAGCCCGCACTTCACTACATGGAGATATGAATTTGAGAATCGTTATCATTTTATCAGGAAGATAACGATTTTCAGGTACAGTAGACCGATATAGTTCAAAAATGACAGATAAAAATGAATGAGAATCCAAACCCTTAGGGGTAACCGCTGAAATATTGTTATCTCTGTTCGAAGCTTTATCAATTATATCAATTTTCTTTATTCTGCAAGCTGAGAGGAATAATTGAGCATTCTCAAATGATAGATTGAGTATAAACTCACGATACGTGTAATATACATTCCTAAACGCTCGATCTCATCAGAAAAAGATTTCATTCACCCCTGATATGAAATTAAATGAAGAAAAATTTAGACCAACGATATCTCAGATCTACCTCTCGTATCTTATATTTATCTCACTCCAACCTGGTCCTTCTCTCTTTACCCAAGATAAATGAAAAATGAAGTGACAGAACAATCTGAGAATACATTTGGTACAGATGAGATAACGTAAAAAAGACATCAAGTTGCTGTAATCTCGAAATTTTCCATCTCTTTACGAGATTAGTACACGATAGCTAACCTCAAAGCTGCACTCTCGTATCTTTTCCTTTGGAAACTTGAATTCTAAGAAAATTACTACCATAGACTCCTACCATAGACCTTGAAAGTAAAAAATATAGGAATACGATCCTCTGAAAATTAAATATCACATCTGATTATACGTTGTCCGTTAAAATGACTGTGCCATCACCAGTGCATTACGAGGTGGATACATACAAAAGATATATATTCTGTTGACTTACCGTGTAGTTGCGCGAGAGACTGGAGTGTGCTGGCATTGCAGTTTATGAATCCTGAAACAAAAAGAAATACGTTTCATGCTTCAAATGCATAAAATATTGTATACGACATATGATGCAATTAAGACAATACTTCTGCGATCTAATCCCGGAATAGAAGTAACTCTTGACCTCGACTGTGACTTGTTGCTTCTTTATTAATCGTCGAGTGAATCTTAATATAGATGTGTAAACATCTTCGATGATTTTATATGATCGTAGTAATACTGTATCCTATTGTTCCTATTACGTTGAAAGGATTATATAAATCCCTGCGCACAACCTCTTTGTCTTCTTTTTTCTGTGGTTATGTTTTGAGGAACTTTTTTTCATGGCATTTCGTTGTTGGTTCATTCGAAATCCGGGAATTAAAACAAATGATATTGATAACGGAGGACTCATAATAGTATATAAGAGGTTTACACGAGTCAATGAATCACTATTTCTTACCACAGGCGGAAATACATCAAACCACGAAACCATGACGGTTTAATTTTTTGTCAATGACCAACCAAGTTGTCTGAAACGTACCGTTAGATGAACTTTTTAAACGCTTTCTATTCCCTTGATTCTTTGAGGCTGCAGAGGGGGGAAGAAAAAGGCAAAAAAACAAAAGATGATGCAACAAGTCATTGGGACGAGGTCCTTAATGAGATGTTTAATCAAAGATTTTTCAACTTTTACATACATTCATCTATTCAGGGGAGATTCATGCTCCTAAAATTCATTTCTTCAAATTTGATAAGCCGGCTGGGAGATTTTGCAATATTATATATAATTTATATATAAACTATATTGATAAATATATTGAAAATTTGTCCACTCGAGTATAAGGAATTTGCACTATTCGATTCATTCTGAAAAGTTTATTTATATTGACTGAAATCAAGGAATATAAGAACTCGAATAGAGATACCATCTTAATATCACTATTATCTAACGAGTTAATTACATTAATCTCCCGGATAAAGTAATCAAATACAATGAAAATATTTAATTCAATTAACAGCTATGATCGATGCACTTAATAAAATAATTGTGATGTTCAATTAATTCGTTTAAACCCCGTCAGTACGTCTGTAATGAATTCGATTACAATGATCATACGCTATTGTTACATGCATGGATCACTTTTGAATCGGAGGATTCATATTTTAAGATATTCTCCAATCTCTCAAACAGGTTCTGAAACGTGAATGAGAATTTTATTATTCTAGAAGTGGTAACATTTTGTTAATCATTGTAAGTCCCCTTTCAAACGAAAGTGCGAACAAAAGCCACCTATGAACATTAATCTCAATTATTTGAACGAAAGATTAATCATGATCAATGAATGTTTAAAGCGTGATTGATGACTAATTGAAGTAGCGATACACTCAAGATCCGAACGTGAACTATGCGTCGAGTTTACGGAGTTTTAATCGCTGATTCGGTTCTATATTTATGAATTTAATCCCATATTTCAATGTAATTTCAATGCAGACGTCCATTAATGATAATCAAATCCTTTGGACGCGTTGAAATAAAATGTTGTATATTTGATGCGCTGATTCATATCATCGATACATTTCTAGACGTTGAAAAGGTGACGACTACCACAATTTTATACATTCGATGCGTGGGATGTGGATGAACATTTATTTGAATACACAATGTTTCCTCCTTTGTGTCTCACAACGGGTGCTGAGGATGCCAAAATCTGTTACATGATCTGAACGCTATGGAATTCTATAATTAAATCTGCATGTTGTTATATTAAATGTAGAAGTAATTTTAGTATGGTTTGTTTAGATGGAGGAAGAAAAGTGAGGAGCAGGGATAACAAATCTTCCAAGTTTTATACTTAGGAGGGCAATTTTCTTTGTCAGTTTAACTGTAACAAATTGTGTGGCACGTTGCATAATACTTTGGTACTTTATACCAAATTGATTAAATTTTCGAATTTTCTTTCCATAATGAATTTCTTTTATAATTTTATACGGTCGTTTAATGCGCTATTAAAAACTTATCTTTGTCACTTCAATTGGCGTATGAACTTCGTGTCATTTTTAGAATTAATCAGATGGAAGTGAATAAATGTTGATTAATGTGCGAAACTGATAGTTATTTTATTATCTCAATTTATTATGAAATGAATTTCCTTTCTGTATTTTTTTTGCTGCAATAACGGATTATCGGTATCATTTGACTTCAACAAAAAATATGAATCGCCATAATTTCATAAAATCCACTCAATTTATTCCGCTGAATCTATTTTTTTTCTTCAGTCTTAATTGCCGATGTACGATATTCGACTACGATGAAATATATATGATCACAACCCTTCTGAAATTTCATGTACGTAAAATCATGATTAGAGTGTACCATAATATATGCTATATTCAAAACCATACACTCAAGATAATCGCAGAATGTACAGTAGTATGAGAGTAATGAGATATGTGTTTGATTATGGTGATAAAAACGATAATCTTGTCACGATTTTTGCGGTTAACTATCGCGTTATTTATCGTTTCCATTTCCACGGTGAAAGTGGATGCTATTACCGAGATACAAATAAATTGAGATATTTGTTGAAATGAAATCTATGTAAAAAAAACAAAAAACAAACTCCTGTATCTGCGGTCAACGTTGTTGACCTAAACTCCAGTGTGAATATGAAAACGAGGAATATCCGTGAAATTAGTTGATTCGTTAAATTTGCGAATAATTTAACGTGAGTGAAGTTAAACAATCCAACCTGAATAACTCATGTTTATTCTCACAACAACGAATAATTACACTTTAAATTTACCTCCCGTGGTTATAATGTATGGTATTTACCAAATCTAATTAGTCCAATATTCCTTGATTGTACTCGAAAGAAACCTTCTTGGGATTAAACTAACCCTACCCCTGGGCGTTGTTTTAATATCTCAAAGGGATTAAGACCCTGTAGAATTTATTTACAAGTGGAAGAAAACTCGACCGCCATTGCGCCAATTAAATTCCTTACGTTAGATCGTTGAAGATTTAAAAGCATTCAAAATGTTAAACTACATAAAGAAAAATGCAGCTCGAGAATATAATAATTTTTTTTAAAATCTCAGACTTCTTCTCAGTTTTGATAAACCAGAAAGTTCATGAATACGAGGGGAAAAGTAATAAACATTTTAATCATATTTCCATGTTGAAATCCGTTTCAAAACTCTCATCGTTTGTGGTTCATCAAAGAAATTAGAGAGAATTCCACATTTTCATAAATATATTTTCGAGCTGAGATTTTTTTCGCGGATACTTTGATTGACCTTTAACTGCTCGAATACTCAATCAAGTATTCTACGTGAGGCATAATCACACGATCGGAAGCACAAAATATCATTTTGATTTGTATGCAAAAGCGTGTTTATGATCTCGGTGAATTGCACAAAACCTAATGATGAAAAACGAAGGAAGGTCGACATGTGTTTGAAAAGAGCAGCAACAGATGCTGTGCAAGAACGTCCGTAGTATACACACATGATATAAAACATAGGCTTCTTCTCTTAGGTGATCTGCAATTCCCTTTACTCGTCAAGGAAGCTGGATGCTTTGATAGCTGTATTGTATAATACAAACAAATCTTGACACGTGATGAATTTCCCCACAAGAAGCAAAAAGGAACGTGCAGAAGTGTGATTTTTATAGAAATTTTTCTTTCCGTATTAAACATCTTTTGTTGACAAGGCACAATACTATCTTTGAACGGTTAACATTGTTTTCCTTCGCTGAATACAGTATAAATGAAACGTCTTACACAACAATGATTACATGATAGAATAGAAAACAATACGGAGCACGCTATAAAGCGCGAATACAATGAATGAATTAAAGTTCAAGTCCAATGTAACACCTCCGTATCTAATTGCGTATGATAATTGTGTCTATTGTTATAAATAAATAAATGAATAAATTATTTGCGATCGTGGTGATGAATATTTATATTATTGTTAACGAGTGTTTCTGATTTTTTTCTCCTTTTTTACGTTCGTTGGCTCTTTGACAATTACATGGTACATAGTTAAGATGTCGAATGGTGCACCGGTACGCTCTGTTTATTGCGAATATAATAAAGAAACAAAATCAAGAGAAGAGAATGGGAAGAAATAGATATCGAAAATATAAACTCATAATCGAGTGGAATGAACGATTCGGATAGCATCGACTACGAAAATAGTAGATTCGTCAAGGTAATGAGTGGCAGGGGCGGTAGTAGTGTAATAGCAGTGGTACTGATTGAAGATTATGGCGATAGAACAATTATTGTAGTAACGGTTATAGCATGTGTGTTATTTGTTACTACTTCCTGATTATATCACATATTTAACGCCATAATGAGTGAACATTTTTCCCTTTGTATATTTGTTCAGTTGAGAGAAAAACACGCAATTACAATCTAATTATAATGCAAAGCATGTACAGAGTGTCATTCTTAGCCAGAATGAAAATATAGACACGTGGATTCAAAGACACTTGATATTTTTTTCATCCAAATTTAGATTATAAGTATTTTTTAGAATCTAAGCAGTTGTTATTTGAATATGTCCAAATAGATATTGCTTTGATAGAAATAAATATCTTGTTCATGTAAAAGAATTTATTATCTGGTCCATCATTCAAATAATAAATTTGCTTGTATTAAAAAAAATGTTTCACGCTTTTTTCTGCGTATATGTTCCTATCTGAACTTTTGTCTCGAATGAAATTCATAATTTATGTAAGAATCAATTTTACTAGAATTTCATGCACAATAATGTTTATTTTAACTCACAAGAACATAATTTTCATTGCAAGACTTTGATGTTCGAATTTTAATTACATCTTATGTACTTTGACGCTTAGGTTCACCTATTTAGTTATTTAATTTGGTCTCAATAGAAGGTCCGTCTTGGAACCTTGTAACAGTTGCATCGTATTGCATCGTTTTACCATGTGTGTGCTTTCAATGGAGGGAACGTCATTATAAAACCAATTAACGCTTGTATGGATTCTAAGCCAATTTTCAAACTTATGTAATTTTTGTATAACTCTTTTTTTCCTTATTCTTCTCAACTCGGAACAACCGTGACACTTTTATTCGAAACTTTTAGATACGGGTTTAATCGTAATTACATTTATCGTATAATTATACCTATTAAGCTTGCGAACAATGAAACTTATTTACACTATTTGAAAGAATTGTTTTTTTTTTATAATTAATCAAGCTATTCTATGTATTAATACGCATTAGAATTCAAGAAAAAAAGATACCTTGATGCGTGTTCGAATGTAGTGAAAGTGTTAGATAACTGCCTCCATAGGAAGCTTCATTCTGACCAAACATGTGGCTCATTTGGCTAGAGACATTACGTATGCTTCATAACGAGGATGACCTTGTTCCTGCTGTGTAGTATGAACATTAAAGAGTTTGTACACATGAAGAGGTATGCGAAAAATACATTACAAATTTACAACTCGAGTTAATTAGATTTGAAAACTATTAATCATGAATTCATCGTATGGTTAAAACAAAAGCAGAAATGATAAGAAGGGCGTGAAATACAGAAATGATTGGAGAAAGTTTTCTATAAATTTTATGAAATTTTATTTTAAATTCTCCTGTGACAACATAAGAAAAATTCAACAATTGCCATAAAATTCCTGAATTGTATTTGAAATGACCAAAAGTTTGTGTAATAGTTGAATTTTTCTTGTTTTCGTACTAACTGCACTGAGGAGAAGGATTTAGTTGAATATTAGACACCTAGGAAATTTAGTTGTCCCAGCTAAATTTTTTCATTTCCCTTGAATAAATAAATTATTTTATGTATTCATATTCGAAACAACTGAACTTTTATTCATGTCAATTAAAATTTAATTGCCTCAACTAGGTACATTTCTCTCAGTGTGTTAGACGGATTTCAAGCAGTATTGGCTTACGTAGATGAACAGTATTGGCCCAGAATAAAACAAGGTTGGTCAGAGCTCTACCATGATGTTGGTGCTCTAATGGAATTCCATAACTTTTGATGGAATTTGTTGATTTCCATTGAAATTTGTTGAAGTTCGAGGATATTCATCGAATTTTATCGAAATATTGCTGTGTAAAAAAGGAACAAGGTTCAACAAAATTTCCCCGCGAAAGTATCGACCCGTGTTTTCTTTTCCCCATAGGAATAAATGGATTGTGTTGGTCTTCATCAGACCCTGTGTACTGTCCTACTCTCAGTACGAGACGTCGATACGTTTACTAGGCTTCGAGGTTCTCAGGTTTGAAAAATGAAGTTGCTTTATAAAGTAAATATCTCATTTACTGAGACTTGAGGAAACTCAAGTCATTCCTTTCTACTTTAATGAAAATACCTTTCGTATTCTTCGAAATACATTCACTTGAATTCCATGATCCATCGTTTTTGTGCTTATCCGTTTCAATACATCATCTTTCATTTGGAAAAAGAGAAGTCATTCTCTTCCATTTTTTATTCCAAATATTTGAGAAATGATTTCACAGTTCTATGAGATAATCATTCAATTCTGTTCTATAATCGATTTTTCTTCTTTCTATATTGTTTCATAACGGACATATAACATACAGAAATTTTGTAAACCCGTTATGAGCCAGAATTTTTAAGTTTCTTCAGAGGTGGTACACATTTTTCAAAAACAGTTGAGAAATATCAAAAATGCATCATGCATGCAAATTGATCGTTTGAAACAATGGGACAATATTGGTCCAATTGTTTCCAGCTAAGGTTTGTTCCTGGTACATGTGCCAATTCTGAGACAAACTTGGGTTTTTGCAGCCTTGTCGATACCTGCATGGATGAATTTGCAGAAAATGTAAGCCGGGCGAGCGTCAGATTACGGAACTACGAACGTAGCAAATATCATGTCTAATATGCACGGTCAACTAATGATTGTTCGAGGAAAGTGAACACCATAAACCATTTAGATTGAAAAAATGCGAGCGCGCAAATATCCGCGCTTGAAAACCACGTTATTTTTAACGTTGACTATGACGTGATTTCAGCGAAAATGACTGCGCCAAAAAGACGTAATTCTGGAACAAGTCTTGATAATATTTTGACAACCGAATCAAATATTACATTCCTGGATGGAAAAAAAAATTATTTTATTCGGAATTACACATGGATCTTCGTGATTGAAAATCTGAATTCTTCGCCCATCATTCTGTATGAATTTAGCTGAAATTTGAAATGTATATAAATTTTTTATTGAATATCATTCCTAAATTAATTCATTCATTCGATTAAAAACATCCATTGAATTTTATGAAATCTTATCAAAATTGAACGAAAATCTGGTTGAATTTCATTTGATTATTTTTCAATAAGATTTGTACGGATGGGAAAAGGAATACGTTTGAATGAAATTCAATAATGTTTAATCAGAAATTTCACCATCCGTAATAGGAGTTACTAGAATATTTCTACTTGAGCAAATTTCAATGAATTTCGGACAAACCGTTTGAATTCGGATAATAAATTATGAGCAATCATTCAGAAAAATATTATTCTCCACTAATTCTTCAAAGTTTCTTGAAAATAACTATCTCAGATGTTTTTTTAGAAATATCATGATCACTTGAAGTTGACTTATTTCGTGGTGAATTAGTGGATGGAGATCAGATACTGTTCTACCGCGATTATAGTCCATTCGTATATTTTATTGTATTTGAATTCATGAGATAACATTTGTTAATTATCCTGCGCTCTCTCTCTCTCTCTCTCTCTCTCTCTCTCTCTCTCTCTCTCTAATAGAGCATGAACCTACATTATTCAGGAGTATATGAAAATCCCTATGGTTGAATAAATCAGACGACAAATTCATATTCCAGGTGCATAAAAAAGATGTAATATGCACTATAAACACGATTCATCAATTGGTGCAATTTAATTATTCTAGATTAATTATTTCATCTATAAACGATTTTTAATCGAGTGAAGTTCAGAAATTTAAATTACAGCTGTATTCATACAGAATTACAGGCGGGGGGCAAGGATGTAAATGAGACTTTTTTCTAAATGGAAACATATTGCACTCAGTAGAAGGAAATCATTGAAAAATTAAAATAAATTCCATTAGATGTTGTATTTGAATGATGAAATGATAAAATGTTTAGATGCTATATCCGCGGGAAATCTGCATCCTACTTATTTGTCAAATACCAAACTCAGAGAAAAAAAGTTGTTGAAACAGCAAAATTCGAAAATTTGCTTTGCTGAGATGGCAAAACTTGTTGCCGAATTAGCAAAAATCTTGCTGGAATAGCAATATTTTTGCTTCAACAGCAACCGTTCTGCTAATTTAGCGAAGCAGATTTTTCGGAACCGCTTTTTCAGCAAGGATTTTTTCCTGCGTGCAGTTTGAGGAGTCGGATTCCTGAAAATCTATAGGAATTGAGAATTTAAGACAACACCCGGTAGACAGTAATCTATTCAATTAGACTGACATCAGTGACATAAAGATAGAGCTGCGATATACGGATGTGCACATTAACCCATTTAGGTACCTCACATATGCGCGACGATGCGTAATATGTACTATGCACTATAATATTGTGAAGCCTTTTGATTGACGTGACTGTCAACACATGGTTCGTACAAAATTTTTCTAAATGACGTACGAATGTTCTTTCAACATTCAGTGCTTTGTGGGAAAATATTTTATATGTATAAGTATATAATATATATTATAAATTCATTCAGTTTTATATGGAGACATTTACATTTGCATGGATTCACAAACGGGAGTGAAAAGTTATCAACGTAATGAAAAAATAAACGATAAAATCATTGAATGTTTTCCATCCAGCAATGAAAAAGATTACGTTTGAAACAGAAAATAATATCCTGGATACGGAGTGAAGTTTACATCATGAAAAGAATGAACTCATTTCAATGCAGAATAAGTGGAGAACTTTACGTAAGCCGATTCAAAGATATTTATATCTGAAGAAAGAATAAAAATCTTCTAAAAATAATCCAGATTTTACTGTACGAAAATCCTTTCTTCTCTCCTTTTGTACAAACAAATTAAACTTTTCTCAATGTACTTGGCCACTTGATAGTTTTCAGATGATGTACAAATTTAAGCCTAATCGCCCTAGGGGTTTTTGCTAATCAACTAAAACCCTCCATCGAACAATTTTTTGACAACAAGTATTGGCCTTATGTACATCAACTGGAGGCTAACTTCCAACTAGAATCATTCCTGTTGAGGAATTTTGTATTCATGTAAAATTGTAAACACCACACACGGGCCATGTAAGAATGTTTTCACGGGCATTGCGGCGCATTTTTGCGAGAATTCACATTAAAAGCTTGTAAATTTAATCAAGATATAAGTCAATTATTATAATCACTCATGATGAAACATAAAATAAAATGAATCATAATAATATAGAAGGTACGATTATACATGTACTGCATATATATTTCTCGTTAGTGTACGCAGGTGCGTGCCTTCATGCGTATATTTCGATGAATAAGAAGATGATCGTGACGACAGAGGAAGTATTTTTACCTCGAGTCATTGATACATCCTATTCCACACTGGTATATTCCAGTAACATCATTTTTTATTCAAATTATGTTGAAATTGAAAGTTCCAGATGCTTTTTGGACTGGATTTACAACGTTATTACAATAACGTTGTAAGAATAATGAGATGAAGTTCATACAATCATACACAATATATTAGGAAGAGAAATTCTAACAACAAGTTGTATTGTTGCAAAATATTATGAAATCAACAACACACAGAAGTTCTCAATTACCAAAGTCTCAAGGGGTTAATCGATAACATGCGTTAAATTAGTTAGCGTGACATGGATCTCTATTGAACCTCTGTAGCTCGTAACATTTTGTTGTAATTTTCTCACTGGTTCAATTGATTGGCAAAAGAGAATAAAATAATGAAAAATACCATCATCGTAATTAAGGGATATACATTGAAATAAAAAAAAACAAATTCCTCTTCAAATTTCTTACTTTACTTACTAACTAAGTGTTAGTTCCGTGACTGTGTTATTTGATACAAATATATTAATTTAGTAATTATTTATTCAACGCTACTTACTAATTTAATCGTCACAGTGTTATTATTCAATTACTTCGTTCGTTCGCTTATTACTTAGTTGACGATATTGTTCAGTCATTAACTGTTCATCATTCGTAAATATAAATCAACTTCACATCTGGTGTTTCGTCACTGTTGTCGTGCTTTTCAATACTTTTCGGTGACAGCGTGTGTCATTCTTTGTTATTTTTTCCTTCATTTGACAGTTGAAAACTTTGCCTATTTCCTTATGTCCTATAGCCATTCCTCATCTTATTTCAAAAGGAAAGCCGATGTCCTGAAACACAGATGTGTTAGCTGATTCCTGTTACAACTTATATTGCATCGAGAACTTGGTGTTTTGATAATCCACACGATGAGTTCCTTTCTCCACTTCATTAACGCCTTGGAGGGACATCCGTATGAATTTTGAACTACGCCTAAACTGATTGGGTCATAGTGCTAAACTGTATATGAAATATATAATAACACATATACAGTCTTCAGAACCGTGGAGAGGAAATCCAGGCCTTCGGGGCCGAATACCCTGGACAATATTTGATCTCATAATGAATTCACAAGGAATATCTGTCGCCTTTGACCGAATTCTTATACTCACTGGGACTCCGGTGAAGTTAACAGTTCATTTTTGTCCGTGTGAAATTGTTTTCCCGTTGAATGGGTATCAATTTCAGCGACAATCAGATTGTGAGCACGAATTTCACACTCGTCACTGTGTCTTCCATAATAATGACAGAGCGGTCCTGAAGGGGAGAGGGAAAACATTGACAACCTTGTATAATCGACAATAGAGAGAAAGCGAAAGAATGAAGACCAACTCGATAGTGGTTTGTATGGTTGCATTCCATTTCAGGGCCTGGAGTTTACGTTAATTCTACACGCAACATTCACGCAATTATGAGGCAGCATTCTTTCATTGCTAAACGTTGCGATGGATGACAATTGCATCGTCGACCATTGAGTTATCGATAGAATTCTTTCATCAAATCATTTGTCGCGTTGACAAAAGATCATTCTATTTCATAGATATTTTCTCTCTTCTAAAGAATTTTTCCCTCATTCGAAAGAAAACTCGGTGAATAAAGCTGTAATTATCACAAATTCAGTACAATAAGAAAACAAACCAAATTTTGGTTGAAATAAACGCAAAGAAACTTTTTGGTTAACTGAAATAAAATTCGTTTGGGATAAACGAAGTTCGGTGCACAATAATTAATAGTTTCTCACAGACAAACGAATTTTATTTCGGTCAACCAGAAAGTTTGTTTGCGTTCATAACAACCCAAATTTTGTTTCCCTGGAACAAACTGTGTTTTCAGTCCATGGTTACCATTTTGCAACGTGTTTTCGAACTTGTATTATCAGCACTCGGATATTTTATGTGCAGAACTTTTCCAGTGGAACAATGAATTTTCCGCTTGGACAGCAACATTTTCAGTACTCTACATAGAATATCAAACAAATTGAGCTGCAGAAGTAAACTATTTTTGCTGTCGAAAGACCTTTGTGGAAACATTTTTTGAATTATATATAACTTATATATAATCGTATATAAATTGTATAAGATTTTAAAAATGTTTCTACATGTGACGGTAAATTTTCTTTTCTCCAGGAATAATTTTTGTAGTGTTCTTAGATTTTTCATATTTCACCCCGTATGCTAATTTCATCTAATCTTTTTGTGATTCTTATGAATGTCGAGACGGAGGACCCGGATGGAGATTCGCTTCGCGATATAAATCAATCTCTTTAGGAAAAGTTTTGTGAGCTTGAAAAGAATATGGAAAAATGTTTGTTCGTTCATCTTATAATATCCCTCGCATTCAGAGTTGTTTGAACAGACAATGCCCTTGTTGAGAAAGCATTTCTCTCTCAATTGCTGCGGGTGGAATCTTAAGAATATTTTGTCTAGGTGTGGCTACGCTCTTAAGAATACAGAAGGACTGTTCTTCAGGTAACGGAGAATCATCCTCGGACCTCGAATCAACAGCTCATTAAAGTTCTTTACATTTAGATGTACTTTGCGTATTCATATTCAATTTGAGAATTTATATAAAAATTATTATCTTACATAGAAGTAGTTCTATGGAAACTCTGATAACTAATTCACTCTGAGTAATAAAACAATACAATGTTTATTTCAACACCCTTCCTTTTTGACAATCTGATTTAAATATCCTCCATTCGATAAACTCACTCTATTCCTTCGATATTTAAACTATATACAAAAATAAACTGTTGTTTGCATTGAGGGTTGAATATCGTGGAGAAGATCCCAGAACATGTCTAAATTTGTTCAAATCGAAGCAGCATTCAAAGGAAACAAACAATAAAATCTAATTTGAGAACATCGTGGGATTTTGTACTCCATCTGAAAGGTTTTCCAAGATAGCATTGTGAATAGGGACAATCGATTCTCTTATTCTCAAAACATCCCCTGTCACTAACAAATCTGATGTAAGATTTGCACTTGCCATGCAATTATAAATACAAAAATTTCATTTTCTCCTTCGCAAAATGTAAAATAAATTCAGGCAGAAGAAGGGAGATTATTTTCACGGACGAATGAATTTTCCCATGTGGTTGAATGAATGATAATTGCATTGGCTAAATATTTATTTTTTCTCGTGCCGTTATGAAAGCACATGTGCGCATTATGTATACTCTATGATGCACGTACAGCGTGAATCGAAAAAGTCAGGAGTGCAACGAATAAGAGACGAGGGATGAGTGGAAAGCGCCACGTATGCGGGCCAGCTGATCAACACGCGTGTACACGTGGTTTGTCGTTCGTCGAATAGTTCCCCGTCGTTTGTCTGCAGATGTATTCGTTAATGACAGATCGACCAACGGGGGCCAAGCTGTGTATTTAAATTTAACCTACCCTTCTTTGTATATTCGTACATGATATCGTTCATCTTCCTTTCTCCTGTTTTCCCTTTCCCTCATTTTTCCTCATTCATTGTAAAGTCGCGTCAGTCAACTGCAGGAGGACGTAACCAAAGATTGAATACGGTTCATTCACCGACGAGAGTAGGAGTGTAGGAAATGAAATTTCATAATATTCCAACTTTTTATTGTTGCTTCACGTTGATGTTTCCACCCTTCGATTACAATTTTCGTTCCAATATTCAAACTTGTTTCACAGTGAGAACACGCATAAACAAATGCTCCAGAATTCATCATACTCCAAGAAGAAAATAGTCAAAGTTATTATTACAATAGTTGATAGCGAGTTCAACCATTTTATATTATGACTGACTATCCGGGATATTCAAGTTTACACGAAGGGAAATAATTTGCTGACGCAGGAAATTAAAGTATCATATATAGAATAGCAACTCTTTTTGCTAACCTAGCTGAAAAGTCGCTGCCAAAAGTAAGTGGATTGGTGAGAGAGCAACATGAATCAATAAAACAGCAAATTTTTCGGTATTATATACAGAATAACAAACAAATTTTGCTGTCAAAGCTGAAAACTTGTTATCGCAGCTAACAAGATTGCTGTGATAGCAAATATATAGCAAAAGATTTTCTGCTCCGTCAAAAGGTAGCCAGGAAAAAACAGATTTCGCTGTCACAGCGAATTTTTTCTTCTTCGTGTACGGGAAAATTATTCATGCACTCTGAGAAATTTCTGGTTGAATAGTCAATTCGACTATATAAATACTCAACATGACTGATACAGTTACTGTGAATATCCGTGTAGTTCTGAGTACGTGATTTGAATACTTGATGCACGTATTTTGATTTTTCTGCGTATGTAACGATCAATTATCGAAACTGTTCATAGTTTAACTCTCAATGTGACATGAATCGAAGAATGGAAGAATTAATGATTTTTTTGGAAAAACAATTTTCAAATTGCATTTTTGTTGTTCTAGGAAAACAAATGAGAAAAACGTAAGATAAGACAAGTTGATTTACGAGTATCCAAAGAATAAAACATGACTTCTTGGAGTTCGAGGGACCCATGTGGGTTACGAAACTCCATCAGAATAGGTCGAGAAAAGAGAGATCTATCATTTTCAGTATCTCCAAATCTATCAAGCGTAGAATACCTACTGTTCCAGATAAGATCGTGATAATGAATCGAAGTCACCATAGAAATACACAAATGCGCAGTCCAAAGCAAATGGAAAATCGATAAAATATTACTCACCCTTATGCTTGGTTGTCAAATTTTGTGGAAAGTAATTAATTGTAGGGAATCCTACGTGCGCTACGTGTTTGTTTAAATTTGTATAATAACGAATGAAAAAGAAGAAAAAAAAACGAAAGAACTGTGAGCTGTTGAAGTAAAGAAATACTTGAAGAAATATATCCTAACGACATCCTGGGGGCATTTTTGTACTAGTTAGAGAAGGGTGTAACGTAGAGGGAGAAAAATCTTGCCTCGTATACATAATCGTACCGTATTGTTCTCTCGTATACAAACTCGCTTACTTTGCGGATTAAAGTTAATGCCGTTGGAATATTACGCGTTGCTTTTCATGTCAATAGCGAATCTAGGACAAGAGTATTTATTGCAAAGTACATTGTTACCGTTTATTAAATATTCCTATTTTACGACGGACATCGTAACTTAGATTTTGATCTTCCAAATTCATACATTTTCATCGCGCGGATAAGAAATTCAAGGTATATTGGTTGTTTACAATTGAATGAAATCAACGACATTCGATATGTTTGATTCTTTATATCCCATTTATATCGATAATAGTAGGAGGAAAGTTTCAGTTGAACATCAATGTTTGTGCATCAATTTAAGTATAGTTCACTGCACAAGAGAAGCTTTTATTCAAATAACATGTATGTAAAAAAAGAATCTAGCTGAAATCTAGAGCAAAATCGCTAGCAAAAGACTAGAGACTCGATAGCGCCTCGTCAGTATTTTGCGAGACAAGTAGTTTTTCGCTAACGCTAGCGTTACAAACTCGAAAATCGCTAGAGTATTCCAAGGATCTGGTGAAATAATCAATATTCCAGTTACGGTAACTCAATATTTTTATTTCACGCACGGAGAGAACAAAATTCGCTATGACAGCGAAATCTGAATTTGCTGAGTATTTTTATCAATTACTTATCATTTTAATGAATATTGGATCATCAGTTAATTATTAATATTTCAAATTATACATCAAGATAATAGATTATCTCCAACGTTATGCTACATTAGGTCGGATTTCAAATTGATATATGTTAACTATTAATGTAACTCTTTTTACAGTGTGGAGTTACAAATGTTTTGCTGTACCAGCACTTTATTTGCTATTGTAGAAATCTTGTTAGCTATGAAAGCAGTTTTTTTTAGTTATGGCAGCAAAAAGTGATGAATTCTCTAGCAAAATTTGTTTGCTATTCTATATATAAAGCCAAAATTCACTGGAGGAGCAAATATTTTCTTCTGCCACAGTTAAAAAATCCCTGTTGTAGCTAACAAAATTGCTGTGATAACAAAAAGTTTGCTGTTACAGCATATTTATCTTTTTTCCGTGCGTCATTTTTAGTTTCAATGTAATCGAAATTAAACAAACGTTAAACCTCGGTGTAAATGATAGAATTCCGAAACAGGCGTTACTAATTTTCAATGTTATTTTTCATTCAGTGTTACATATACCGTACTTTTACATGACCTTCAATCAATCGAAATTCAATGTTAACCCGCCGTACACGTCGAATAGAGTCTCCATAAAATAAGGAATAATTCTTGAAATCGATGTTGAGGATCTTCGTATCCTAAACTAAACCGTAACCAAATAGAATTTTTCTGTATTAAATGAAGAATACAAGTTCCTCTCCTCGCACGAGGAGATACATGAAAATTGAAAAAGATAACAATAGCGAAGAGACATGTTTTTCTCGTATAAACATTCATTTTCTTCTCAATCTGCCCACGTACCTATTTCCGTTGACGTTTTTTCCGCCCCCCCAGTAGTAGTCTGCTCTCAATGAGTCGTCAGGATATTGCCTCACAAATGAAGAAAGACTTTCATTCGTAGGAGTTAACAGTATTCACCCCACCGCATGTTTTTCCCTTTATACGTACTATCGTTATTTTCATTTTTCCCAGTTTCCCCTACTTCATTTTGTTGTGTTGCAACAATAGTTTTAATTCATTCATTGTGTGTCATATGTGCTTGCATAGGTGGATTCATAGACATAGAGTATGGAAAATGTTAGATATGTACAAATGATGAATACGTGGGAGGTGGAAATGAAAGCGAAGAGACAGGTGATGAAAAGCATGTATACTTTTATATATATATATATATATATATAAAATAGGGATGCACACTTATGTGTTCAACGAAGCGGGAAAGGGAGGGGCAAGGAGAAAGATTAGAAAAAGAAAAATGAGATGAAGTGTGACGAAGATGGATGAAGAAAAACAGAAGAGAGGAAAAGAGGAAAGAAAAGTGAGGATCTCCCTTCGAGGGGTAGAGCACGAAACTATGGGATCGATAGTTGAATGCCCTCTAGTTGACATGCGTAGCCCCCTGCACATTCGTGTATAGCTTGATCGTGATAACTCTTCTTCTTCCTCCTTCTTCTTCTTTTGGCTTTTACGTCCCTTCGCTTTTATCTCTTCCTTTTCTCCCTTTCTATTTTGCCGACCCCGCGCGTTCGAGTTTATCGTCGCTCCATCGTTGTTTGTTCCTTTCAAATTGTTGACGGTACAAATTTTGGCAATTCTTTGTTCATAAATATCAAATTCAATTGCTTCGAAGTATTTTTTCTCAAAAAATAGTACTAGAATTCAACAAATCTACATTGAATTTCTCTTAAAAATTCAGAAAATATTACTGCAATTTTTTACAACCACTTTTTTTATGAAATTTAAGAAAATCGACTGAATCCTTAGAATACGGTCAGAAAATTCAGATAGAAGTGGCTGTGAAAAATTACAGTCATTGAATTTTCACAAGGGATTTTTTTACAGTGTAGCATTATTCGCTACAAAAAACCCAACAAAGTATCGGAGCGATCTGTTAATATATTAGAATCTTAAGAAATATAACACAAAGAGAAGGATTTTAGTTAGCTTTGAAACTAACTCGCAGGGTAAGGGAGTTTCAAAGTAGGAAAATTTAGGGATCTCTATTTCATTTATTTGTTTTCTTCGACCTGGAAAGCGTCGAAGAATTTTATAGATTCAAGAAACATTCCGTTTTATCAGTTCATTTTCAGTACCGGAATTATATTTCAGCTAAGAGTAGATTTATAGCTCGATATATATATATATAGCGATTTATGCAATTCATTCGATGCTAATTGTCGAGTAAACATTCACGAACACTAATAACGAATACAATGACATGGAAAAACAAGATTAGCTGAAGTTCGATGAACAAAAAAAAAAAAAGAAGTAGAGTAACAATAGAGTTCAACAAGGTTGTTTCGAGTTCATTGTATCGGTATATAATAATAGAAATTCTAACACAGGTGCACTGAATAAATTATTCAAATTAGTTGGTAGTACATATAAAGCAGAAATATTTCCAAAGATTTGGAAGAAAAGGAAAGGGAAAATACATAATAAGGTTAGCACAAAGAGAGCGTGAAATACGAAAATTGTTATATAATAAGTTTAACGAACCAGGTGTTCAAAATAATAAGGAGAATTATATGTAAGAGGATAATCAGGAAAATGAAGGTGACGTTCCAAAACTACCAGAAATATATGCGGTTTGAGAAAATAAATTTTGAAAAGTCAAACTCTTTCAATTTTGTGTACTCGATGCATGAATTTTTTGCAGGATGAATTACTGATTCCATAGAAAACGTTAGTTAGTGATATCTCAAATCAAATTTTAAAGAGAAACATGTGTCAACCTGTGATATAATGGGGGAGAATAATTCTAAGCTCCATGGTACCCACCTATCTCGATAAATTATCTTTGCAAGAACATAGTTTGAAATTGAAATAAAAAAAGTGTATTCTCGGTAAAGATTGGAGTCAACGAATAGTGGGTTCCTTGGTATCGATTCGTTTATCGTGATTCACATACCGATTAGGTGCGATTTTCTGGAAAAACGTTTGCGCGAGAAGAATATTACAGTGATATCACGTTTTTCTTATCAAAGATACCCTAATAAAGATTGTCTGCGAGGTATGGATCAATATTTGGGAAACATGTGATGATTCAATGGCCTACGCCCAACGCCCGACCTTCGTAGGATTGACTTAACCGAGAATGAAACGAATGAAATGGAAAATGAGTTTTTCGAGCATATCGTACAAATTTCTAACTTGGAACCTTGAATTCGTTTTCAATAAAATTCTTGAACCATAATGATTTTATAATTCAATTATGGATTCATGGGACGAAATCGAGATGAAAATGCATGATTGGGAAAAGAGGAAAAAAGTGATATTGCGAGACTTCCTTGACTACCCTTCTGTCCACTTTATATTCTTACTTACGACTTTTAATTGAGGCTCATTCGAGTGACGTTCACTTTAGATGAAATTTTTAGAAACGACTAAAAGAAGAAGTTAATGGAAGAAAGAGTTGTGAAGAAATTGCAAAGGAGACTATGAATGTTGAATTTAATTTGAGAAAATTGGTGAAAAGGGTGATTTGGTGGTGCGGAAAGGATAGGGGGAGCGAGAGGGACAGAGGATGAGAAAAAATTCTTTCAAGGTCTGGGGAAGGAGTATTCACGAAGGCAGGCCATGACGGTAAATTGACGTTCGAGTAATGTGATTAAAAGGCGGAAATGAGCGAGCGAAAAATTGAATCGCTAAAATGTACATATTGCACAATGAACTTATTCTAGTTTTACTTTTCATTGTATTTTTCAATGAGTTTCATTTGCGAGTAGAGAGATATTGAAGATTTCGAGTGATGTACAAATATGATACGAGTTGAACGAATTGATTTTTAGGTGAACACATTCATTTCGATTTGGTCTGTAATATCGCATTGTCGCGTCGGGTTACTCTTTTACCCTTTTGCCATCGTCTAATGAAATTTTTCATACGATTTCTTCAATTTCGTTAATTAAACATCACGCTGAAAATTATTTTCTTAATATCCTTCTCCAAGTAAAAAGGAATCATTCTAATTTTCACTAGGAAATCAACATTTAACCTCGTTACGACTGAGTTGACTATTACATCTTCAGCGATGTATGACGACTTTTCTTTTAGAACAGGGAAATTAAAAATATCCAACGACACAGTCCCAATTCTGTCCATCATGGTTGGGAGAGTAGGCAAATGATGCCAGGATTCTATCGATTTCCGGGCCATGCAATATGGCTTCTCTCTTCGTCATAACTCTCATCCCAACCTCAAGATTCGTCAACTCCAATGCGCGCGCGTGTATTTTTGTTTTTATTGTAGCACATTCATCGCGTTATAATGATCATTCATCTACACCCCACTGTATTCAATTCATAACAATTTTGGACCCTCTTTTTAATACATTTTGAAGATAGAATTTTCGAATTTGCTTATCAAATTGTGGGATCATAATTATATTATGTTGAATCAAATGAAAGAAAAGAGCAGTTTCAATTTAGTATAGGAGAGATTATTGAAACATGGGGAAAAAAGAAACGAAAAATCCGATGTGAATCTCAATTCAAACCGCCACTTACACAAGATTATATATCACGCCAATTGAAAACAAGATGAACTGGATGCAATAGCTGCAGCAGGTGTAGAGGAGAGAGAAGAGGTGGAGGCGGAAGGGTGGTAGAAGATGGATAAGGGTAAAAGGGGGATGCCGAGTTCGAAAGTATGAGAGACTAGGGATAACTGTGTGTAGTAATAGTAGTAATAGTAGTAGTAGTAGTAGTAGTAGTAGTAGTAGTATTCATAGTAGTAGTATAGGGCTACCTAGAGGGTGTAGGGGCTGAGAGGATATACTGCAAAGTTGCGCAGGTCAGGCCAGGTCAAGGCACTCTACCGACGAACAAAATACAAGTCTTCTTGTGGATCCGTGCACGGCAGCGCACGCGGATACGCTATCCAACATTTAGAAGTGTACATGTACACGATTGTATGCAACGTTACAAGTTCACGTTGGAAGTAAAAAACCCTACTTTTACAGGTATAATCAAGATTCTAAGTTGGCCGGTTGCTACGAAGACAAATGTATTGTAACACTTGATCGTGAGATACTACGAGAACACCTGTAATTCTACAGAAAGGAAATTTTCTATTTAATCAGGCAATGACAGGTGTTTCTGAACAAGCAATGAAATTCAGAAATGCACAAATAAAAAGGAAACGCACAACACTTTTATACTCACAAATTTTTCGAAGGAAAAATTCCATTCCATTCGGAAACACGTACCTGGAACATAAAAAATTCAGAAATAAGTTGAATTCTGTTATTTACGAGTTTTTTTTCTTGATTTTATTGTGTATTTTCTTATCCAATCTGTTCGACAAATTAGTGTATTTATCAATTATTTCTCATCTTAATGTTTATAGGTAATGCAAAGGGCAGGAAATAGACTGCTTTTCAATTGATTTATATTCAGTCTTTTGGATTCTTTTGCCCAAGAGAAAATAGAAAGAAATCTTTGAAAGACAATTTGGCATTTCTTTTTGCGAAACTTCCTCACCAACATTCAAAACTTCTGGATGTTGACTGTTTTACTTGACTTTACGAAGAAAAAGTTTAGACTATAAATTACTAGACTCTCTGCCAAATTGAGGAAATGCCCGGATCATGTAGTTATGTACCACATACTCTACTTTTTGAAAATACTGCTTAAACTGAACCACGATGGTTTTAAAACGAATTTTGTGTTAGCACACTGTTTTGTTACAACATTTGAATAGGTCATAGGTTGATTTAAACCTCATTTGTGTATGTTTTCCTTGTAACATGAATTTATAGAATCAAATTAATCGATGAAATTTAATAACTTAATTTAACTAAATTTGCTTAAAAAGGTGGATAAAGTTAGACAAGTCCTCTCTGAATAAACAACAATCAAATCATTTCAAACCACTTACACGCCATTTAATTGAAAGAATTGATTTTTCATCACAACACCTATTGAATTCACAAAACGCTCAAGTGGTCCTACTTTCTGGTTGTAGTGTACTGCACGGTTGATTCATTCATTCGTGCATTCATTTGTGACATAAAGGAAGAATAGAAAAACAATAAAATTTGAATCCATGAATATCGTCTCGCCACAATAAAGAACCTCCCTTCTGTTGTTAATATTACACACTCGGTCACTACCATTTCTTTCCCTATTCCCTGCGTAACGTATTTTTCACGCACAACTTTGAATTTTCTTGTTCGAGTACATGTAACGTCTCTGTCAATACTATTACCGATGTTACTTTTACTTCCACCATCCTTACAATGGACGACGAAGTCTCTAAGCGAAAGAGAAACAATATACTTATGTTTTCAACTGGAATTTAGATCTCAACGTTATTCGAAATTAAGCAAAGTTACATAAAACTTATAGCAATCGAGCATTCGATTAACGATAAGAAGCAATATCATTTAAGTTGATGATCATCAACATTCATAGCCACTGCACCGTAGAGACATTTTAGATCCGAATACGAGCAATCGCGTTCTCTCTTTTTCTTCTTTTTAACTCGTATGTTACACGTAGAAGAAGGAGGAGACAGCGCTGTTATCACTTATGTCACGATCTTCTACGAGATCTTCACGAGATATAAATGAATAATAATGCCAATTTTTGTGTTAGTATTCGTCCTGACGTTGCGACGATGTAGTATTCAATATTTTAAAATCAAGATAATTTTTTCTATTTGAATAGTTGTGTCACCTGAACTACTTTGATTTTTCATTCTCACAGTTGTTATCTTCGCATATTAAACCGCATATCACGTTGTATTATCCTTTGTGGATCGTAACTGTATTCTCGCTGTTAATTATAATCCCATTTTATGAGATCTCATTAATTTGATTTGAAATGAAATCTATGGAATTGTTAAAAAAGATTCTGTATCCACATGCTAAGTAGTCATATTAACAAAAAAAAATTCCTGGGAATCATAGGGAATTGGTGACTAGACATGTGCGAATCGTGTTTTTTGAACTAAGAATCGAATCCAATCCAATTCCTCATCATTTTTTTGGAATACTAATGGGATTGCTATTTGGGACTTCGAAACATACTAAATAAATAATCATTTGCCTGGAAGAAATTTTTGTTCAGTGTACTTTGTTGATATTTTATTGTTTTCAATGAGAAAATGTAAAATTATATATTAAAATAAAATTCATAACACAATCACACATCTATCGGGGGACAAATATTTCTGCATGAACAAAAAAATCTTTGAAAAATTATTTTTTATCTAAAATTGATTCTCCAAATGTTAATACTGGATGAGATGATGATAATTCCCTCCTTTCTCGTTCCATGTGGCATATTTTCAATCAATCTCTTGTATCCGGATATTTTCCTTTGCATTGGAAATCTACTATAATTAATTCAATTTTCAAATTTGGCAATAAGTCTGAAGTACAAAATTGAAAATATTGTTGCTGATATCATTAAGCCATTATTTATTAATATTATCTCGGATCATCAATATGGCTTTGTATCTAAAGTTATAAACTCCGATAAATTCCGCTGATTTTTAATGGAAAACAAAGGATGAAAAATGGAAGAAGTTGAAAATTTGCAACAATTATTCGCATTCCCTTATTGTTGACAGATTTTTGTCCACGATCGTTAGCAAAGAGTTAGGAACATCAAAATAGGAACCTCCTCTCTGAATATGAGAGAATGAAAATTCTACTTGAATGAAAAGATAGGTTCTCTTTTGGCTGCCTGAAGAATGAAATCCCAGTCTGTTGAAGTGAGAATCCACTCTTTGGGCAGCCAGAAGGACACCTATCTTTCGGTTCCAGTGGAATTTCCATTCTTTCGGATTCACAGAGTTTACTCCCCTCCCTTGTTGACCAATTAATTAACCGTCATTTCTAGTAACCAATGTTATATTTTTGAAAAAATCTTTCCTCTCGGGGTATCCGAATAAATTCTCATCGTTCTCGATTCAACGTTCATTGAGAAACAAATCTGAATTTGGAACAACCAAAGTATGATATTTAATGTAAACAAAGTGTTATAAAATAAAGCGACATTCGATTCAACAATGTCGCCGTTGCATTAAATTTCGGTTTAGTCAGCGGGATTCATATTCACGTCAGATGTTGACTCACTGACCATAAATTTATACACAGGGTGTCCTTAAATGACGGATGAACGCAATTTTTGAGGAAAAATCCAAACAAGATACCATCTCTGTCTCCATATTCTTTCCTTGAAGCCTACAGCAGTTTTTGAATTGCGAGTGAAATAAATCGAGTACGAAGATAGCGAGGAGACAGACTTGTAGCCCAATAAGATACAAGGTACATTTACATATCTACAGTACGAGCGAACGATTTCAATTCCGAAACTCACGACACGTTACGTCGTATAAAATTTCGTCGAACGGAAGATTATTCAAAATCATTGTTCTCCGTAAAGCAGATACTTGACGTACGAAAGACTTTCCTTCTAACTAAACATTTTTTCATTTTCAAATTTGAACAGAAAGAAAAGAAGAAATATAAACGTGTTCTACAATATTTCCTGCTCGGAGAAGCCTGGAGAATATGAATTACGTATTGAAATGTTATGTGTACTCATGAAAAGAGAATCAACTATTATGCAAATCAGCGATTTCGAGTCTGGCCAGTTGAAGAAAAAAAGAAATCACAAAGAATTGTTTCAATGAAATCCATCGGCATTAATTTCTTCTTTTCAACGAGTTGTATTCAAAATAGTTTTTCGGTACGAAAACGTTGAAAAAGACTTGACTTTTACCTCAGTATCTCGTATTGAAAATATCTCGCTGATAAAAGTTCATTTTTGAATGTGATTCTTCAAAGTTTGTTTGACAGGTACTCGGTTAAGAGTAAAAGAGTGTAAAAAGAAAGTACGGGGAGAAAAGAATTTCAAGTTTATGGCAATTAGGAGTTTTTTTCATGATGCTCCTGAAATATATTCGCTGACTATTTAAAGTTTTTGCATCGTCATTGGATACGTGGAACTTGTCAGTCCACAATTATCCATCTGTACAATCCACAATTATATAGAATTTTCGTACAAATTTTAAAGACATGACATATAGGATTGTTTGATGAACTTTCAAAATTCGCCACAACCTCTGTAATATTGAATCTTCATCGAGAAAAAGATTCCGTTGAATATTTGTGAATCTGAAAAACATGGGAAAAGAAGATGCGCAAAACCACTGTGCAATCATTATTTCTAATATGTCGTGACAGGACAGACATGGTTTTTGCGTATCCTCGAATTCTGCATCCTCCTCAAACAAGAATAATTCACGGGAAAAAAAACAATGTCATGTTAACGTAATCAAACGAAAATTTCCACACAATATCAAATACAACATATCGAGTATTCATTCTACGAACATCGTTCGGAGTAACAAAATACCACATGGTCGGAATAAAATACAATAAACGCTGTAATTCGGGTTACGTCTCATCGTAATTTTTTATATCATATCACGAAACATACTGTGATGCAATGATCATCAAAACATATCCACGAAATATATCTCGAATAATGTTTTTTCTTTCCCTCTGTGATTTCATAGTATTAGTTAATAGTATTATTTCAATGAGAAGAATTATGTTCTTTTTGTTATTCAAGAGCAAACCTAACATATTTTGACATCCCCAGCACAACGATAAATCTATTAGAATATAAATCTCCAATGACCGTGCAGGCTTTCAAGATTTATTGCTCTCACGGATGAAAATTCAATCCTCCGCTTCATTATTCGCTTTATGAGATTTAAAGTGATTCCATTATCATATGTGCATTCTGCTTGAAGAGAAGAGAGAAATATAAAATACCATCCCTCCCACGTGAGCGGTATCACATGTTTGAAATAACGTCGTCGCCATCATTGGTAGACGCAACTTCGCGGTGTCGTCATTACCTCTTTCCGCGAGTAACACGAGTGATACGATGGTTAAGAAAAAATCTACTTTTTCAGATATGTGCTCACTCTTGCACGCTTGCATGTTCATAATACCAGAAAAACGCGCGCGCATCCTTATTGGATCACGTGGGGCGACGGGAGATACACAATTCCTGGATTAGACACAATTCAGCTGGTAATAAATGCCAACTAGTTTCATTAACTCTTAAAAGGACAAAAGGAATGAGGATTAATCATGAATGATGAGTTCAAGCCTTGGAAAACACGTGGAGAATCCAATTTCAGAAATAAGAATAATCATTGAAGACTTTTGTTGCACAAAATCGGATTTTAGAAATGAAAAAATAAACAGTATAAAGTTGCATCAATTATAACGTTGCTGGCGCAGTACCTTTATTGGATTGACCAATGTCGACACATTTAAACGACCATCACAGGTCCAGTTGATTCGACAGTTTTGACCCAGAGTTGGAACGATAACAACGTTTTACGTAAAGTTTAGTACTGGAATTACACAACTGTGGCATTTTTTATGTTGCGACAAGCGCTGATGGTTGGAGGGAAAGTTTCAACCATGTGCGAGTGGAATTTTAAAACTGAGCTCTGGTAATTTGATTTACTTTGACTTTTGCTTCAGGTTCATCAGATTGGCACCATAACAGCACAACGTGCGACTGCATTTGTACAAGGTTGGAACGGATAAAGTGTACGTCAATCTTTCACTTTGAGATATAAAAATGGCGGCGATCTTGTATCCATTGTAAAGAGATCAGTAATTAATACAGAAAACTGAACGGCATTCCCTTCCCTCTGGAGATGGGCGAAATGTTTCTATCAAATTTATGTATAGTTTTTTTTATATGTTTCAATAAAATGTTGATAAAAACTTGATACGCATTTTATAAAAATGTATCGTTCATCTCTACTCCCCTCGCTTTTCACTTTGAAAAATCTCCAACAGTTTCAAAATTCTTAATTCGAGCCTGCATGTACGGCTATATGTATTTAAGGGAAGTGGGTTTTCATTATGAATTCAAGCCCTATTTGCAACGGGATTCATGTGATTGGAGAGGATATTTTACAACTACCTCATCGCCTAATGGCGCTCACGCCGGAGAAGAGTATAATCCAGTGATGGGGGTTTCTTCTACAGAACAAACATTGAGAAAATATTTTGATATAATTTCTATGGAAAAAGAATCGAAAAAAATATTCAATTGAATAATCGCGACAGAATAATTAGTTGATTTGAGTGAAGTTTTATTGAATCAAATCGTTATTTATTCAAGTTAACTAATTATTTTATTGCGACTATTCAATTAAATATTTCACTGTTCCCCGGAATTTTTTTGCCTCAGCGTATTAAATTTTTATCGATACTTTTGTACAAATTTACAAAAATTCAATACTTTTTCTATAAAAAAAAATCAATTCTGTTCAAGAATCGGAATCACTAGTCACAGTTACATTTCAGCTTGACAGTATCAACATTAACATCACTGAACAGTGGGAAATAATTCTTGAAGAGATATGAAACTCACCAATCATCATATTCTATAACTTGTATTCGGATTTTATGATTCTAAATATTGTAATATAGGATTATTTATCAAGATTTAATTCTCAGCACTCGGAAATTGATGTCAACCTTATTTTATGCGTCTAAAACTCTTTTATCCAAACAGCTGAATATCTCATCGTAAGTTATTTACCGACGTCACTTTTCGGTCGATCGGTGTCCACAGTTGAACACGAACCCATCGATTATGTTCACCTTATAAATATCGAATGTGATATTCAAAGATCTGAATACGGTGCCGAAGATCATACATTATGGGAGAAACGAGCGTCAAGAACGCTGAAAAGGAAATGCAAATTTCGCTCGGGTGTAATTTATTGTCATATAACTTGTTGTCAAGTGAAATATTTTGAAATGACTTGCGTGCAATTAGCGACGATTCATTTTTCTTTCTCCGTTATTGCGACATGAAAAACTCCTTTGAGATCGAGATAAGATCAAGATTTCATACCAAGATGTTGATGTTTTTTCACAGTAGCTTTTGCCTAAGATGGACGGAGCTAATTTTTTATATTCCAGGTGAATGTGGTCGACGAAAGTAGACATTCATTTTTACACAGAAAAATAATTCCCTACAATAGTTGATTTCAGGATTATCGTAGGGTATACACTAGTATTATGGTACTATAGTACTTTCAAAATAATCTATTTCAGGTAAGAATCAAATTTTCATGTTTTCAATCTTTCCAGATATCGCGGATTGTGTACAAATTTCCCAGGATTTTAATGATCTTGGAGACCAATCAACAATCTATAATTCAGCAATTTAATCAACATATTTGAAGGCAAATGAATGTTTTTTTATAACCGGTGTATAATTTAAAATTTCTCCAAATCGGAATAGGGAAGAGGCGAATAAAATATCACTGTTATAAATGATGTGTTTATATACAAACAATACACATACATACATAAAGGAAAAAGTGATTTGTAAATCTAATTCAAATGAGTATCCAATACTGGACTCGTAGATTTGATGAAAATCCAATTAACTCGAGGTAAATCCAATTTTGCATTTAAATGAAATGAATCTGTCCAGTAATTTCGTATGTGAATAATAAACCATACGTTTCTGGTTTGATATTGAGATATTAAATCAATTAATAATATAATTTGTTACAGCCGACTAGATTTAATGGACTCAACAGTATGTTTACTTTCGCCGCCCGCAATTATAGAATGTAGTAGTCGTGGCAGCGATATATTTTTCTCAGTGATTGTTTCGAAGGCTCACAACGGCCGGTGTGATATTTGTCTTTCTCTTTAACGATTTTGATGGGGAACCACACAGAAGTTCTCTCACAAAAAAAATATTCTTCAAAATTAGCCGAATATAGTACGTATATGTCAAATATAAGTTACATATATTACACCTAAGAGAGATACCTAAAGTAAAGCTAAAGTTTTTAACCTAAAATTTTTATTTTACTCTTCATAAGTTTCCAAGAGTTGCATTCTTTAAATACACAGATTTATTACTTAAGTGAGCTCAGTTTAGATTTCTGTGTACATTTTGGAGGATGAATTCGAGAGATGATGTATTCTCAATTCTCTCCGTCAAGTCTAATCCATCAGAACTTTTCAGTACACGCTAGAAATACGTATGTATGAATTATGTCTGGAACTCTTAAAGGATTCACGAGACTAAAATTCAAATCAGATGCACTTTGCAGCAAAGAAAGCTTTCAAACTCGGTGAAGCGCGACAAGGAGGAATGAATGTTATTCTCCGAGGATATAATATATTCTTGGAAGGATCCGGCTGTACGTAATTTTGAATGACATCCTGTTAGCATTGTTATGTAACGTTATCATCCGAAAACGATTCGACGATCCGAAATAATACCACTGTTCCTTGTTTCTAAAAGTTTCTACGAATGTTGATGAATCTTACGATGAACACTTCATTAAGAATTGATGAAACATTCTATCTCTATGAAACTAAGTTGTACATTTATTCTAGAAGATTCCATCATCTAACTTCATATATACATGGTTTATAAACACACAATATTCTCCATCTGATACCCAGAGAAAAATATGGTAGATTTCACGAGAATATCTACGAATATTTCGTAGTTCTTTTAGTAAAGATGAAACGGCTCGGATATCTCTCGAATTTCACTCAGCGATCATGTCGAATTTATATAAAATTTGTTTATTATTTTCATTTGGAAAAATATAGAATTTTAGTTTTGATTTCATCTTGCTGGAGTTTGAATTGTTCATTAAAAAGAATCAGTAATCGAATACCCAAATACTCAGCGTACTTCGTACGAATCCTGGCATGTGGTATACATTATACCACAATTTTATAGCTCTCACACCATAGAATACATATCATTCATATAATTTATACGGTAATTAAATTTTATACTGTACCAGTTTTGAATTTTGCACAAAACTCCACACATTTGATGCACTTTTTATCCGATTAATCGTAAAAGTTACGTAAATAATTAAAGCTCAGTATAAAAGGGAATATTCCCGTTTCAATTTCACTTTACACCATTTATGAGACTGTCAGTAGAGTGGGAGTACTTTGGCATGTACAAAGTTCTCCCACTCCACTTACAGATGGACTTAAAAATGGCCGGTAAAGACACCTACACATTTAGCGCTCTAGTATATTACTTTTCATGTCCACAACTCGCTTATTAAACTTCATACAATACACATCCGATTTTCTTTCATTTCCCTTCAAACGCTTTTTCCATTATTCCATTTCCATACGTTCGATTTTCTTTCGGAGATAAATCATTTATACTCGCATGAAGAAATTTGGTTCTAGTGAATGAAAAAAAAAGACATTTTTCTTTGCATTGGTTATGAAAACTTGAATAAATTGTTTTCCCTTCGTTCTTTTTATCTGAACAAAAATTTCTTATACGAAAATTTACGATTTATTCACGGGAAAGAAATCGAACTATTGTGCAAAATGTATAAATGCACGAATAGAAACAGTGTGCCAAGCGTAAATATATTAACCTGGGGGCAACACGATTTTTAGAGAAGTCTTTCCTCCAAGACTCGGGCGTGGAATAGGGATGAGGGTACTTCTTATAAAAAATTTGTCGAGATTGTATTTAACATGACAAAGTATCAATCAAAATTTTATATAAGTTTCAGAAAAAGTATCGATACTGTCAAGTTTTGCTTATTCCTAGTGCGGAAGAAGATTGAATGTGTACTAACATGGATGAAACGGGGCGAATGAAATCACCAATGGAAAAGATGTTGAATAAACTCATAAATAATTATATGATTGATAGAAGTCGTGAATGAACAAATCACCATGAATTCATTTAACGGTACTTCTGTCGATGATCTCATTCACCCCAATGATCTTGTCTACCCTGTTTTACGGTACTGTAATAACAAACCTACACTATTCGCGGAACGATTAGAAAAATGTGGGGATGTGAGATATGAAATATCTCGTTAACAAGGAAAGCGATGAAGCATCAAATTCTAGTTAGGATCGAGTAGAGAACTTGATAAGAGTCACAGCAAAGATGGAATGAGCAATTAGGGGTCTACAGATATCTATTCCTTTCTTCGAAAACCGATCTGGACCTATCAAGTTTTTTAATTGGTCTTGTAAGGCTAATTTCTGTTACCAATTCACGATTTTGATACACAAATTCAATTCGAATTTTTGAATGAAATGATTTTATGAAATGGGGTAAATTTTCCTCAAAATACCACTTATTACGCTCAACTCTGACTATTCACGCCGAGAGTGAAATCTGCCACGCCTGAATAGCTTGGCGTAGAAAGGCGTACAAATACGTAGAATGGCATGAAACTACGGAGTTCCTACGCCGAAGTACGGTTTACTATGCTGAGTCTTTTAAAGCGAATCAACGCAAAATATGAAGCAGAGGGGCACGATATTTTTTATAGAAACTTCTCCGAGTTTATATTGAATTTTATAAAATATTTCCTCTAATCTGGAAAGTGTCGTGGGGTTTCGTGAAAATTCATAGTATTCTATGTAATTCTATTCCAAAGTACGCCATTGTAGATACGACATTCAAGCCTGAATAGTGTGGCATAAAGAGGCGTAGAAATGCGTAGAATAGCGCAAAATCCCGAAGTTTGTACGACGAAGTACAGTTTACTACGCTGAATTCCCGAGAGCAAATCGACGCGATTCATAAATATTTGAAGTGTTTCGTGAAAATTCATACACGGAAGAAAAGAAAAACTTGCTGCAGCTACTCACGTAGTCGATTTTTGGCCATCTACGAAAAGTAGTTTGAGCAACTACTTAGTATTGGGTATGGGAATAAGTTTCCGCCCTCTTAAAAAAAGTGTTGCTGCTGATACTACTTTTGAGTTCACTCAAGTGCTATACTTGTGATTTGGAAATGTATATGTAAGGTGTCGATTGCGGTAGTTGACATTCGTTACAAACGGAAACATCATTTTTCACCTGGTGTCAAAAATGACAACGTTTGTCCCGACAAAACAGCATTTGCGGGCAGTTACGCTTCATTATTTTATTTCGAAGGAAAGTGTCGCTGAAACATATCGTGTACTGTGCAATATTTACGGTGATCCCGCTCCGTCTAATATAACTTGCAAAGAGTGGTTTCGACAATTCCAAAGTGGCGATTTTGACGTGAGTGATAAAGAACGCGGAGGGGCACCGAAAAAATTCGAAGATGTAGAACTGGAACAATTATCGAATGAAGATGCATTTCGAACCCTAGATGAGTTGTCTGAAGAGTTGGGTGTTGACAGGTCGACCATCGGTATACGCTCGCACAAGATGGGAATGGTCCAAAAAGCAGATAATTGGGTGCCGCATCGACTAAAGGAGAGAGATATCGAGTGACGTTTGGTAACGTGCGAGATGCTTCTTGAACGGCAGAAAAGAAAGAGTTTTCTGCATCGTATTGTCCCTGGCGATGAAAAATGGATCTATTACGATAATCCTAAGCGTCGAAAAAGTTTGGGGCTGCCAGGTGTACCAGGTCCATCGACACCAAAAAAAATATCCACGCTTCAAAGATTGTGTTACGCATCTGGTGGGATCAGAAAGGTGTCATTTATTATGAACTTCTTAAACCGTCAGAAACAATCACTGGCGATCGTTACAGACTACAGCTAATACGTTTGAATCGAGCTCTGAAAGAAAAACGACCGGAATGGGACGGTAGACATGATAAACTTATCTTGCTGCATGATAATGCTAGGGCACATGTTGATCAACCTGTTAAAAAATATTTGGAAGGAGTGAATTGGGGAATCTTGCCCACCCGTCGTATTCCCCAGACATTGCGCCTTCGGATTATCATCTATTTCGATCTATGCAATCAGCCCTTATTGGAGGGCGGTTTACTTCTTACGAAAGTGTCGAAAAATGGCTCAATGAATGGATCGAGTCAAAAGAACCTGCTTTTTTTCTCCGAGGAATCCAATGGTGCATACTTTGAATAACATTATGTAATAATCAACTTTGCTTGAAAAAAGGCGGAAACTTATTCCCATACCCAATAGTCGAGACAAATACCACGCTAGTTAGCGCGGATGCTGTGCTAATTGTCTCAACTAATGTGACATTTGCTCTAAGTACTGAGTACTGGCCGTAACTACTTGTCGTAGAATCGGTTACGTTAATAGTTACTGCGAGTATTCTTTTTTTTCCGTGTAGCAATCAATGTGTATGTTCGCCAACTTACGCCATGTTACTGCCAATGGTGCAATCCAGTCCGCGTTGTTAAGAGACGCGTAGAAAGTACGTATTTTTCACGAATAACTACGCTAAAATGATGAGCTGGTCTGTGAAAATCCGTAGAAATTCCTCTCTTGTATGCAGTTCTCCGTAATAAAGTAATCATGATTTTTGTTTCCACGCCGAAGTATGTATTCCCGTTTCGTTTTGGTAATTTCGCGTAGTTTTGGCATAAAACCACGCAATTTTATCTATGCTAAGTGGTGCGTAGGAGTAGATCGGCGTAAAATTTCATAGCCTGTGGCGTAATTTGCCGCAGAAATATTTTCATGAGGAAAATCAGCTCATTCGATAAGAAATTTTCGATGCAGAAACTCGATTCGTTCCCGCTGAATTTTTTCGAATGGGAATGAATCGAAATTCCGAACCAGGGATTTGAAACTTCCATCCCTTCGAATTCTGATTTGGTGGTATGTGGTAACATCCTTGATGAAAATCTTGGATTTCACCAGAGTAAAAAAGAATGAAAAATATGAAAAATTTAATCTCATTTCCCACTTCTCATGAAGGTTGCCAAGAAAAATCGCAGAGTTAATATTCATTGGTCATGTTTTTCAGAATCTAAAACGAAAGATCGAGTGGATATAAGAGAATTAACCAATCTACAAAGTTTGGTGACTGTTTCTTGTAACCCTGCTTTTCATACACTGTTCAAATAGTGTATTTTCATCAGGAACGCAATACATTTTTTTTGTTTATATCGTAAATAAAGTTCCAAATAGGTTCCTTAAGTCCTTGACTTTCCTGAAGATCAACCTGTTTTTCGATACTCTACATACAGGAACGTGAAAACTCACTCTGCTGGAGTAAGAGTTCACTCTTCAGGCAGCCAGAAACATGAAGCTGAAACTGGCAGCCGTAAAGCTAGCAGCAGATCGTCATAATGTTTTACATTAAACGTTTGATGAAGATTTAAGGATCTGAAACGTTCAATGGGATGCTACTCGATCGATTTCTGGTATCGACAAAGCTTGAACAACGTTTAATCAAGAATTACAAAAACTGGTCGCTAGTTCCAGCCTCATAAGGAAACCTATCTCTCTTTTTCGAGTTAAGACAGTATAATAAATGAATCAATTTTCATGCGTTGAATATTTTATTCCTCACTGAGAGAAAACATTTCCGGAAACAATAAAACATTCAGTTGAATAGCCGCCATAAGATACTTAATTGATTTGAATAAACTTTCATTGTCTCAATTAAACAACTGTTTCAATTGATGAAATATTTCATAGCATAATCAATATTTGTTTAGTTGAATGAATATTTGATCGAGTCAATGAAAGCGTATTCAAATCAATTGAGTATTTTATGGCGACTATTCAACTAAATATTTCATTGTTCCCGGAAATTTTTTCTCTCAGCGCGTAGTATCACACTTGTATATGAATTTTTTCATTTGATCGATATTTCAAGAGTAGGAGGTGAATTCGGTGAGTTCAGCCCCTAACTATTCAAAGTTGTGAACTCATTGAACGTTTTGAGCGTCGAGCGGTTAGCGACAAGCGTTAGAAGGGAAGAGAAATCACACAACCCCCTTTTTTCTCTCTTCCAAAATTCAACGTGCGAAGTGATCAATGAGTTGACACCTTGGAATCTCAGTTTTCGGTTTTAACGATTTTCGATTGATTAAAATTAGCAATTTTTGGCGAATCAGCGATCCCGTTTGATACGTTTCCCCGATGCTTTTTACCAAATATTCCGTAATTAACTGTAGCGGACAGTTCTTCCCTGCCCACCGCAAAATCCTTGTGAAAAGAGGTGAAGGAATATGCACTTGTATATGCCGTGATACATAATATCACACCTAGACACCTGAGAGTGTTCAATTGGGAGTTGGCTCACCACTTTAGTTAACTGTCGATCTATTTTCTGAACCTCCGCGGACTGCGTTCTATTAAAAACTAGTTCAATGAGATATATTCCTCTCCTACAGTTCATGGATATACATTTGTTTCATTGACCGTTTGAATGAGTTGGAATAGAGATGATTTTTTGTATCTTGGAAACCCCAAAAAGAAGATACACGGAGAGAAAAAATTTGCTGACGCAGCAAATCGAGGTATTATATATAGAATAGCAAAATTTTTTGCTGACCTAGCTGAAAATTTGCTATAACAGCAATCGTGTTGGCTACGACAGCAATTTTTTAGCTGTGGCAGCAAAAAATGTTTGTTCCGCCAGCAAATTTTCAGTATTATATACAGAATAGCAAGCGAATTTCGCTGGGATAGCAAAAAATGTTTGCTATCCCAGCGAAGAATTTGCTGCTTTGGCAAAAGGAACCCAGCAAAAGTAGATTTAGCTACCACAGCGAATTCCTTTTTCTCCGTGTATCTATGATCTCACTCTAAGATAGAATTCTTGAAGAATATTTTTCCCTATTCATGCTCATATAATATCTCCACGTTATATGAACGTCTTGAGAACATTCTGCGCAATTTTCATGCTGAGGGGAGAATGATAATTCTACTCAACGTTGGAAATCTTTTGATAATTAGGAAGACTTGTTTGTCGCTTTATCGTTTTAGGTTCAAAAAAGAAATGAAAAGATGGTAAAGGATGGATAAGTGGATATTTTTGGATATGTTTGTGAGGTATGGTAGATAATATGTCGAAATCAGCATACGACGACATATACCTACTACTGAAATGTGTGAACCAGATAAATCCTCATTACCATAGAAAGCCGTTTCATAACACAACAGTCAGGAGCTTTCATGATATAAGAGAGCTTCATTTGTTAACGTTATCCTGTTTGTTATATATCTTTCATTTTCCCCCATTCCTGGTGATAATACCACCTTGATAACTCATTTTGTCCCGATTTACATAAACCACATGCATTTTGTATGTGAAAATTGAAACTCCAAGACGACAAGGATAAATATTATCTTGGAACGTGTATACAACTCTCTGTGGGTAGTCCTTCATTAAGTTCCTTTTCCTTTCCGAAAGGGACTTAATTTTTTCCCTGTTCGTCAATACCGAGCAAAAATTCTTCTTCACGTGGAGAAGAAGCTTTTATTCTTGCTATATATATCTCACAGATGTTCATACAGATGCAGTAATATGAATGAATAACGTATATAAGATAACACGTCAGCTTTTATTACACAACTCCTAACGAAGCTGTTTTCTATTGAAAAAATCTCCATATATTTTGATAATTCAGCAGGATTGTTAACCTTCGAATTGATTTTCTCGAAATCATCAGGAACGATATAGTTTAATAGAAGAAGTAAAGAGAAATTGCGCTAACGAATAATGGATAGAAGTGATATATGCACCTTTATTGAAAAACGTGGTCCAGGGGTAGACATCAGCGGCCGAAGGTGTCTCGGCTGGTGCAGTGCCGTAAGCTCGGAACATCGTCCCCCCGAAGATTCCCCAGAAAATTTCCTTTGCTCTTGGTGATGGACAGCCAACACCTGGCCACTGGTCAGAGTTCGTGAGTTCGTATTATACAAATGTACGCATCACCACATGTGCCGTGTATGCGGTATGTTTTATTTATATGCATACACGTATATATATATACACACACAACACATACGTACACATACACACTTGAATGGACGATTAGGCAACGTTCGGTTCAATACACCAACACTCGAGGAGAGTCGATTCAAATAGTTAATCAACACTAAAACACTTTCCTCGTTATTGTAGGATTATAAAATGAATTTCCGATATTCCACTACTTCACAGCCGTCACTGGGATTAACGTAACTGTGCATTTCCCGATTAAAACATCATTAGAAATTCGATTCGAAAACATATACACATATATACACATGCCGGCGCGCATGCGTAGGGTCCCGATGCATGCATGCACGAAGAATCAACTTTTCGGTGTGCACACGAAGAGACTACGACGACGACGACGACGACGACAAGAGTGTCTGTGGTAGTCAAGTTGCGTAAAAAAATCCAGAATTATCGACGATTATTCCAAAATTGTACCGGCACCGTGACCGATGCGTTCTCCTCGAAATCGTTCGAACTCGTGACTGTCGTTGTTGCGTGGCAGCTATATTATAGCTCGTCAAGAGTTTCGTCATTCGATACAGGGTGTGCTCTGTGCATCATTTTGTTTCATTCATTTGTCATCATCGAGCCAAACAAAAATTGATCTCTCTGGAGTAGTGCACGATTTCCAAGTCGTCCCTGCCATTCAACGCATATACCAACACTATACCCCGCGGATAATAAATATAGATAAATATATATACACACACTCATACATCCACATACAAACGCAAACACGCGCGTGCGTACTCTGGACAAAATTGCGGTGTCACGCGGCTGTTCGTCACGGCTAGATAACTCGAACGGGTTTTCCACTGATGTCGCTGAGAGGTTATGTTTCATCAATTCCACTCGGAGATCATTTGATATTAATTCGATATTTCACTTGGATCAGTGCTTTTTATTCCCATATATATATGTGTATCGATATATATATATGTACAGAAAGATTTCCATCACCAATTCCTCATGGATTCGAGAGCTTTCGTGTTTTCTTTTCTCCGAGAAGAATGATTTCGTTCGCCTCGTTCGTGTGGGTTTATTAAAATTAATATTTTTTTGTTTTTAATAGGGAAAAAACAAGGCGTGGTTGTGTGGTACGTCGTATATACACGGCGGTGTAAATTGGTATTACGAAGACGTTGAAAACGTACTGCTCGAGCCTCGGTGAAGGAATGGCCGCTCTGCGATGGTCTCCGGACCCCCGGCGTGGGAGGCGACTGAGAAGGGCGAGGGGTGACAGAGAATTTTGAGAGTAGGGGAAAGTCTATCGCACGATATGTGTGTGGTTATCTTCGTATTGGTGTTACGTTATACGTCATAGTGGGGGCAGTCCGAAAAAGAGAAGAGGCACTGCCTTGAGTCTAAAGTTGGAGTAAGAAACGTGATGATGATGATGATGATGATGAAGATGAAGAACTATGCTTTTGCTGCTACTACTATTACTATACTAATACATGCTACTGCTAGACACATCATGTGACTTCAATTTTTTTCCTCCCAATGAGGTAAAAAGTATGAACTTCCCATATGAACAGTTGTAATTTAAAATTTCATGTAAATTCATTGTCAATAAAACCATCACTAGATCAGGATGATACTTGTGTAATGTTTTCTTCCCCTAAATTCTCATCATGCATCTGAAACTGCAATGGAATGTCGATACCGTACAAATGACACTCCAAACCGATATTTGCATAGATTGAAATTTCAAACGCACTCTGCTCCATTTGGAGCACCAGAAAGAGGTTCCAGACCTACCGTAAGGGTCCTCGATACACGAAAAGTTGATGATTTATTTCGATATTATTTAGTGGAAGAGAATTGGAATCTAGATACTTTTTCAATAGCTATCCTTTCTGTTGATTCAACGCATGATCGAATCGACAGAATATTCATTTCGTCTCCGATGATCGTGGATTAATTTGAATCAATTAAAATTTTTCCTTCCCTCACGGAGAGCAGAATACAGAATCAAAGAGAACGCTAAAAAAAACTGATACGCTTTGTAATGAGAAAAAAAAACGCTGAGCGTTAAAACATTATCACGTGAGTTGCTATCAAAATAACATCTTTACTGTGACAGCTTTGAGGTCACTGAACTCGCAGACGGCAACAGGATAAGAGTCCGTCAATTGACGATTCTACATATTCGAAAAAGTCTTCCACTATAAAAGATAATCGGCATTTTCCTGTGTACAGCAACCGGGAAATTTCGATCATTAAATGACAAATCAATTTCCGAAATATGTGTATGAAATTGCCCATAAACTTGACTTTATATAGGGTTTTTACCAAACACTTGGCAGTAAATTCCCGGACAAGGGCGGAAAATTCCCAACGCATGCGTGTATATGTTCATCACTTCGAATAGATTTATATGAATTTTCCCATGTGAATTTTTTAGAATGTACCCTGCTAGATTTTCCCAATAAAGAACGATACAAAACGATACATGTGTTCTATAGTTTTCAATGAGGTTTCTGAATACGGAATTCACAAAGTTATATCGTTATTAAACGATAGAACTCTATCGTTCCTTATTGTTTTCTATAAAAATTCAAAAGAATGTATGGGATTTTATCGTGAAATTCGTACAAGAAAAGTACCAGTTATTTGGAAAAGAATAGTTATGTGTCCCAGAATAAGTAGTATTTTTTCTATACGAATTTCACGATATAATCCCATACATTCTTTTGAATTTCAATAGAAAACGATAAGGAACGATAGAGTTCTCAACCTCATTGAAAACTATAGAAGAAATTTATCGTTTTGTATCGTTCTTTATGAGGACAATTTAGCAGGATACTGATCATTGAATAAGTATCTCTCCCGAGTGAAAAAATTTTCAAAATTATATATAATTTGATTATAATTCAATATAATTTATATATAATTCGATATAAATTTTCAAAGAGTTTCTCAGAGATATTCAGGGGAATTTTCAGTGGGGAGAAAAAAGTCCAATACGCAAGAATTTTTTAGAATTTCTTAAACTTTGAAAAAATTCTCATAGATTTTTATATTCTTTCAGAGGTTTTTTAGTGGACTTCAGAAAACTTTTTTCCACCAGAGATTCCTTTGGAAACAGCAGAAGAATGGAATCAGAATTTTCTGGATTGTGAATTGTGAACATAGATGGAATCAGGATAGATTTAATCTTCAACATGATGAAAGCTTCCATCTTCAAACCAAATGAAATGTTGAAATATAGTGATATATTTAATTCACTCTACAGTGAAGTGCTTTTGCGATGATTTGATTTTCAAAAATAAACCAAAGAGTAGAAATGGGAACCTTTGAAGAGGATGTATCTTTTTTTATATAAAAAGTATCAAATTTTTATTGAAATCTATAAAAATTATATTTTTTTTATATAAAAAAGGATTTATCTTTTCCAAGAATCCCCCATCGGTATCAGAGAGGAATTCAACACTAATCCCCTAAAAACTCTCAGTGATGAAATGTTTACGACGATTCGATGAAAATTATGTGAACGAATTCGATATAAAATTGGTAGTTTGCCCAGTTTTGTACGATATCGTGGGATTTCTTAAAGAATTTCCTCCACGAATCTCTACAAAACTTCTCACAATACGAGTATTTGCAGAATGATGGAGACACATGAACAGAATTATTGTGCTAATGGGAGTTCAGAAATGTTAGGGAAAACTCTTAAAATTCTGTAGAACGCCTCAACAAATTCAAAATCCCCTTCCACTAGCTATTCAACTTTGATTCCTGATCCAAAATAGTTGGTCGTTGCTAACTGTTGTTGTTGACAATGTTTTACAGAAAAATATCACACGGGAAAAATAATTTAGTTGCAGCAGCTAAGTAGCTAGCACGGACACGGACAGCCATTAAATTGGCTCCTGCAGCTAAATTTTAGCTGTTACAGCGAAAAAATTTGCATTTGTAGTCAATTTATTTGCGGTAACAGCTAAAATTTAGCTGCAGGAGCTAATTTAATGGCTGTCCGTCTCCGTGCTAGCTACTTAGCTGCTGCAGCTAAATTATTTTTTCCGTGCGGGATTTGCAAAGAGATTCATGCTTTTGAGTCAGGTAAGATTTTGCAAAGTTACCAAATAACAATTCGCACGGGGAGTTCTTCATTCTCTTGAACTGTAGGGTCACAGAATTTCGCAGAGAAATATTTTTATTGTGGAAGTATAAAAAATTCCCAACACATTCACCTCTCAATTACGTTACAATATAAAATTGAAATTTTGTCTTCAATTTACGTTACATCATACTAGGATAATACAAAATCCTCTACCGAAGAAGAATTCTATACGATTCCAGTAGAATTTTTGTATATTTTATACAGAATTCTTGCAAAAATTATATTAAATTTTGTAGTTACTTATTGAACAAAGAATGGTATTTTTTCAAATTTTAAAAACAAAATGCAGCAAAATCTTGTGAAAGGAATCGATTTGAAACTATTGAATATTTCTGTTCATGCGAATGCACGTTCTATGCTCTTTACCACTAATTGAAAACGATTGAGTTACGTCAATCATTTCTATTGAGTTTCTACTGACCATGTTTACAACGGTATTTCCCAGATAACAAAAGTCGCTGTGCAATTGTTGTTGATAGATTGACGGTATCGAATCGGTGTAAAATATCTGCCTATATATGATGTATCGTGAAAGAAAAAAATTCATTTTCATATTTCAAAAGGTCGGTTCAAGATTTTGTTAACGAATGTTCATTTTTCGACCCTATCGATATCCTTATTGAATCCAATCGTACAATACTGCTTTCGCATAGAACAAAAACAATTCCGCTACTGGGTGAGAAAAAAATCAGTACATTTATCGAGAAACTCTTCGATAATTCCGACAGCCATTAACCCAAAGACAAACTCGGCAAGATTATTTTGATAATTATACCAGAAAATTTGGCGACTGCACCAATTTTCTCGAGAATTTTATCAAAAAATTCGATCAATTTAATTGCTTTAATTTACCGGAATTGTTTCTACAGTATATTACTCATCATTATTAAAAATATTATACAAAAATTGAATAATCGTTTAGATATTTTATAGAAATGTTTTTATCCCAATCATCGAGTGCTTCGTAAATCGTCGCTTTCCCGTCGCGGGTTGACGAATATGCGCATGAATTTATAGGATTTCATGGGGGTGAAACGTAGAATAACTACTTTTGTCTTACAGTTTCAAATGGATTTCAAAGGCTTCCTTCCATGCGGTCTGTTCCTCACGCTGCTCATATAAAAATCAATAATTAACCATGGGTGCTTTTCCATACACTGGTAAAAACCTTTGTGCATACTAAATTGTTACGTGTCGGTTGGACTTTGGGATTCGATATAGTACTCAAACGAGTTTACATTTCAAGAATTTTCTAATCGAATTAGATTGGAATCAATTCTTGCACGAACGAAAAATATTAGTTCTCTTATTATTTGTTTTTGTCAACCAGAAAGAGTAAGTTTCGTAAAATTCATTTTTACATAAAAGTATGGAAGATTAAGAATTTCGTAGAAAAGGTGATGGGTAAAATTCACATCTTAAACGCTGAAATAATCCTACAATGTACAAAAAAATTGGTAAAATTACCGACATTTCGGTGATTATATCAATTATACCAAAGAAATGTGGGAACTCTACCGAGATATTGACATATTTAGCGAAAAATTTGATCAATTCACCAAAAATTTGGGAATTTTTATCTACGGTGATCGGATTAATTGCATTCCGAAAAATTTCAGTAACTTTACTGACATTTTTTCACAGTGTGTTCAATACGATTTCTATAGTGCCTCGTAATATTCTCTATTTTCATTTGAAAAATTCATTTTACAAACTTCACTGTTTCCGGCTCCCTAAACAAATGAGAAAAACTCATATTTCCGAGTGGCATTTTTTATCGCGTGCGTGTGCATTGATATTGTATACAGAAGAGAATTCGCAATCATCGATCGAATGAGAAATTCTTCAGGGGAGTTCTTTATTAGATCGAAATACATACCGTGATATAAAAACAACGCGATAATCAATCACAAGCGAATGACTTTTAATATCTCAAAGAAGAAAAAGAAGATAATGTTGTTATCTAATTGCGTGTTGCGGTGGCAGGATAATCAATTGTATCAGCATATGATCAGAGACGCACCGATGAAAAGCAAAAAGAAAGAGCCTTTCCTCCCTTTCGCTGTTGTTGATTCATGAGTTGGCGAAATCAGATTCCATTCAGATCAGTTAGAAAATGGGTGAGAGATGAAAAACTGTTCAAGTTTTTTCCTGAATCCTTGATATAAATTTACCGAGGAAAACCGGGGAGCTAAAAATAGGAGAAGAACAGGAATAAGGAAGGGCGAAGGAAAGTTCAATTCAGGTCATTTAATCTGTACCTCGAGATATTTTGAATGAGATTTAAGTTGATAATCGACACCGAGGGATTTTTTAGTTATTATTATCCTTGTGATTGGTAACCACGAATCATCAACAACAATTTATATTTCATAAATTTATCTCAATTGCGAATTTTTTTTTCCACAAAGAATGGACACTTTTCCAAACTGTAATTATCTCCAATTCAACTCCAAATCACCACGAACGCAAAAAAAGCTTTTTTTCTTCTATGTACCGTATTGTTCGTGTGAGATTGTCATAAAATTGAGTATTCTTTGTTTCAGTTATGAAACTTTGACTGTATAGATTGATTATCTTCTGTTTCTATAATGATGTGAATAGACAAGAGAATTTCAAGTTGAGCTCTTGAATTTATTCCATATCGAATCAATTAAAATTTTGAAACTATCGGAAAGTCTATTCATTCCAATTCAATGAACAAAAAGTGTACCGTAAGTTCTTTCCCTTTGAAAGTTCTCCTCAATTCTCATTTCAAAACATCTCATTCAATTTCAAACTAAATTCAATCCTTTTTTCGACACAATGCTTCATTATCACATTCCGAACCGGTTCAAAATTTCAAATTTTCCCTTGAGAATATTTATGAAAATGACGATGAAAACCAAAGCTGTCTACTTATATTACATCGTACGCGTTACGAGAAATCAATTTCTGAATATAAAAGGGTATTGACGAGGTGTCTCGGAAATTTCGGCACGTAAAGGGAAGGTTCGTTGAATTTGTTCATACGACTTTGATTGGGTCGTGGTCGAAGTTCGTGGTTGCTATGGGGTTAGGGCGGGGTGCATATTGGAATGGAAAAGGGGCAAAATGATAGGAGATAAAAAAGATAGGAAATACTGTTACGTTTTACGCATGTGCGTACGGAGACACGAATGTGAAAAAAAGAATCATTCCATTCGAAAAGTGTATGTACTATATTCACGATATCAGGTACAATATATTCTTTCTCTACAAATTATTTTTCCGATATCTTACAATGGATATGAGATTTGAGTGACATTCCTCCTCGGAAGAAAAAATTTTCAAGTCATTCGGGTCAAGTCCTTAAGAAATTCAGTTGGGTCGAGTGTTAGTTCGATCAAATCAACTCGGAACAACTTGAAATATTTCTTAAGAGTGTATTTTTTTCGATACAAAAACTCTTTCTTTTTCTTTTCTCATCCTTCACATGGAGGGTGCACGATAATTCGCGCAGAAGCTTCAAGACCCTTGAAATGTTCTCCAAATGTTGAAGATTCCACTATGACATTTGTATGACACTATCTTCACTTTTATCAAATTGAATGTATAAAACATGAAATTTCAGATTGGGAGCTTATCCGATCACGTCAAGAAATGAGTGAAAAGGTTCAACAACTAACATTTAATGATTTTCTCGTTCTTTCAACAATAACGATACTGAGCTACTTCAAAGAAAATTCCACAAAATCCTGCCATGTTTTGTGAGAAATTTCCCTGTTATTTTCAATAGAAAACAAAAGATATATGTGAACGCAAAAGGATGAAATCCCTCTCTCCTTTCGAATGAGAATTCATTTCCTCTCACTTTTCCAGTCTATTCAAAATGTTGAATGCACTCTTAAAAGTCGTAGTTTAGAATTCAATTTCCAGCCAAAGTTTTTGTTTTAGAACTGTGATCATCGCTGAACGGTGCGCGATGAATATAAAGTAAAATTACGAGGTTTCAATTCGAATATATTCGTGATAGATATGCGGTAACATGAAAAGTCAAGCTCGTAGCAGAATGCGTCAGAATATCGATCAATAAAGACAAAAAATACTTCAAATCTTTCAAACTGTCGATGAATAACGCGCCACGTTGAACAATTTCCCAAGCTGTTGTTGGATTCAGCGAACTCAAACTTCATCCCTGAGAAGTGAATATAGAATAACCGAATTTGGAAGGAAGGTTCGAAGTCTATTGTTTTTCGTCTTGAGCGATAAAGAGATTGAATCAAGATGATCGAGAAACAACTTTTCTAGAAATTGATAAATTTAATCTCGAATGAAATCAAAACAGGCTTTCGAATTGTTGATAAAAGGGTGTGGAATAAATACTTGGCACGGCTGAGGTACTGTTATCAAACTTGTAGATTTATCGAATTTCTAGTGAAACCATTTCTCAGCAAGATTATGCGCGATCAATAGTTTCGGAAATAGAGTAGGGAGGGAGGGAGTATTCATATCATAGCGGAAGGCGGGCCCGTTTGAATTGCAGTGTCACGCTATCTTTAAATCTCTCCACTAAATTTCAGAAGGAACAGCGCGCTTTTTAAAATTACATCTTTCTCTTCTAACAACATTTCACGAAGATCCCTATCAATTCATAATAACTTTCTTATTTTTATGAGCTTTCGTTTCCTTCGGTCTTCCGCAAAGAGAAGATTGTTGACATTTTCCTTCGTGATTCGGTGTACCGAAAACCCGGTGACAGCCTTTCAAACCAGCTCAAGTTCAACCTTTAAGACACTCAGTAACGATCTGGTATCTCCAACAAATCTTCAACAATGGGGAATTTGAATACTCCGAATGTTGGAATTTTTCAGACGTAACCACAGTATTATCAAAATGTATTTATGTAAACATAAAAATACATACATGTTAACAAATATAGATACATATCTGTATATGGATCAGCATGTAAGCAGATGGAGGCATGTAGCGACAAGGCTAAACATAATGGTAATAGTAAAGAAGACTGAAGGATGAGCATATACCGTGTTCTCTCATCTATCTATATATGTAGTCTAAATTTAGGATCACTAGCTGCTAACTCACTTCCGTTTATTTTATGTAAATTCTCGTATAAAAAGATACTTCTCGAGTATATCTTGAGTTCTCTCTTATGAAATTTCACAAAAATTTTATGGGATTTTGTTCGAAGACGACGATCATGAGAGCCAGTTAGGACTGAATTTTAGAATCACGAGACAAAGGGTAATAAAACAACAACATATAAAAAGAAAAAATGCAATTCCATTTCAACGACTCGCTCCACCCATTGGATTGGAACAAAATTCGCAAACCTAGTAATGAAATAAGCGAAATAAGCAATACCATATCTCGCATGATACGGTACAGTATGGATGACAGTACTTAAGCTCTATTGTTATGTAACGGGTGTGCGTCATGAAACACTCATATATACACATACGTCGGTACGTGAACGTACGTCGTGTGTTGACACACGGGAACTTGGGCCTCGAGCGACTATGTCGCAATGAACGCGTGCTAATAATTGTGCCGCCTAACCTTGGACAATGATTAAACCATCCTTCGTACAACGAGGGTACGCAGTACAACACCTAGTGATTTTTACTTGTATACACTGAAATCCAGGTTCAAGTCATAATTTGTCGCATTACCAATTCTTTTCAATAATATCCTCTTTTATTTTACAGGTGAAAGTACGACGGAGCGTATGAGATTCGTCACGCACCTTCGAATCTAAATGAAAAGAAGAATTTTGGTTAATTGAAATAGCTTCTTCTCATTATTATGCTCTATCGAATATATTTACCAACGTAAATAACATTAATTGACGTGATTGATCTAAAATGACTGTTCATTTCGAATGTAACGTGTTTTCTTTTTGTACGTATTTGAAAAATAAATTTGCTGAAACGAGTGTATCGATACGATACTTGTTTAAGCAAACGTTATGTCACGTGTATACGGAAACTGTAACTCGTATTGCCATGAGTCGAGCATAGCGTTTACGAGCAGTCAGCCTTGGGCGTATTATCAGGTTGCTCTGGTGTATTGTTCCTATCGTTAGTGACGAAATGTTATTGGAATCTACTTGTTTGCTTCGACGTTCATAATTCATCCATTTCTATCCCGTAAAAAGTGGCGATTCTTCAACGAGCGTCTACGCGACACTTACGTCGAGCATGTACAGAGATTTCTTAAATATCCAAATCAAGTCCAAAGTCCGCAAGTTGTGATATTCTTCGATCCTTGTCCTCGATTTTTTTCACACTCGTATAAAAAAATGGATATTTCACGAATCCGTTGGAGTATAGACTCATTTTTTTGTTGTTATCTCGTTTCTTCTCGGAGAAAGAGCCACTAGACATATAGCCGTTGACATATTCTAAACCATATATAACGTACATATCTTTGAAATATCTTGCAGTTATCACGGTAGTTGCATAACTCGAATGTGGAATTCTTTTTTAATACACGGAAACGGGATGTATCATTTCGAATGAATGTTTTATTAGGTTTCGTTGTTCGTTTTGTTCTACGACAATGGAATGTGTGTTTGTTCAATTCGAGAGAAGTTCTTTGAATCCCTGAGAATGTTCAGGAACTCCAATTATTTATGACTTTTTTTGTGCACTCCAACGATAAAATTTATTTAAAAATCTACAATCCCTTCCGCCTTCTGGAAATATTTGTAAATCTTCATTTTCCGGAACAAATTCACAACACATATCTTCTATGATCTGATATCACAAAGGAAAATATTTCATCATTAATTAACAGCATTCGAAAAGATTTTGTATTCTGAAATAAACAAAAACCATGACAACACTTCGAATTGCAAATAAATCATTTTTCTTGGGGTAGACCTTGTATGTTATTTTTAATTATTCAACATGTAACTAGTACCAAGGAGATGTAAATCAACTACCTATCATAACAAGTCCTACCTATGATAATTGCAAAACATTCGTCTAATGTTACAATAGAAAAATTAATTGACTTTGAATGTGTGGATGCAATATAATCCAATACCTACACGCTTGGTTTAAGTGTGGAAACGAAATAACAATGCTGTCGCGTCTGCGTTATCTCAACTCTTGTTTCTTATCGCGTACCTGGTTACAATATAAGCTTGACACAGAGTCTCGATAAAAAATACGTACAACAAGGAATTTTTATTTACTTTTATATACTTTTATATATATATATATATATATATATATTTAGGTATACAAGTTCGTCACGGTAATCGTTGATTGAATCTTGCCATTTTTTCATAAATTAACCTTTGTCAAATTTCAAATTGAAAATTTGAAATCCAAAGTTGATGGAGAATACGAACATCTCATCTTATAATTGAATTGTACCACGCAATTGCTCCGTTTCTTTGGATTAATCGAATAGCGTGGTCAAACCAACTGCAATACAATTGACTCGATAAAACGAAGGTTGATAGGATATTTGATCTCGTTGACCCAACTACACAATTCACTCGAATGGATGGGATGGAGTAATTTATTGTTACGTCAACGTGAAAATCTCTCCCCAGGAGAATGATTTTTTTTTACAACCTAAGGATCGAACTTCCGCTTGTATCCTTCCAAGGCTGAATCTAATATCATTTTCGCATCGTCGCCTTGTTTTACGAAATACTTTCCTTCCATCAATAGATCTCTCCTCGCTGGAAACATGGAAGGTCGTTTGGTAGGTGCCATTCGCTTTGGTTATTCTGTTTTATACAGTATACGGTTTCCGATTATTAATTGTGTACACAGAAAGGTCTTTTTGTGTCTCGATGTATCATTTTGGCGAACAGATTTGAAGATAATTATATAATTTTATAAGATTGATATGAGGTTTTTTTCCATTCCTACAATAAACTCGAGAGAATCTTTCTTCCTGATCATGTTCAATGAGAAACAATGCACGATGATTTGGAAATTCATCCTCATGTACGTTGAATTAAACGTTACAGATTCAAATAAACTACGAAGTAAATCAAAAACTACTATTATAGTTTAGCCTCAGTGCTATCAGATTTCTCAGGCAATTATTCGATTAAGTGTTCAATTCAGGATGCAAAAGGTTGATTACAAAAGCAGTTGATTTACATATTAACAGATCTTATGCATTCAGGAAATAGATCAAAGATTGAGACTAGATTTCTCAACCTTGAGAATTTCCCTGTTTTATTGAACTTGAAGATAGTGTTTTATTGCGGTAATTCATACCACAACTTCGCCGAGAGTCGAATTTTCACGCTATTGGAGTGAAATTTCAATCCTCTTCACTCGAATCCAGGGAAGTATTTTTAGTCTCTGAGAAGTGGATTTTCACTCAAAGAAATTTGGAGAACAGATCGATAAGGGAAGGGTCAAAAGACGAAGCATTCGCCACACATACCCGGCTACTGTCAGTTCGATACGCGAGTTAAGGAGCCTATACAAAGCCCATACCAGGCTTCGACTTCTTGGCTTGATATTAGCTTCATGTATACCCATCTCATATAGTCATAAAAGTTCGCTTTTCGACCCTCGAGTCGATTGCGTATACGGGGTTGAGTACCGAATGGTAACAGACACGTATGGATTTTACGATTTTCATCCGGACATAAATCAAATAATGCTGGATATTTATCGTTCTAAATACTGCAGATTCATCATTTTAATCTCCAATTTTGTTTCCTTATGAGATGCCTGATAAAAAGCACTCAGAAGCATTTTTAAACTACGCCAAGAACTTGAATTTCATCGAACTCCCCTACAACTTCAAAATCGTTTTCAAATTCTATTTCCCCAAAAACTAGTTTGAGAATCAACTATACAGTAGTAGATACATTTCAACAATCATCAAATCAATTACCCCATTTTCAAATGATATCCGATACGAGAATTGAATCAAAATCCCTCGGATAATACCTTTTTAATGGTGTACGAAATAATTCATGTTCCATGCTGAGGGAAACGTAAAGATAAATATCTTTCACATTATATCATGTTCTAAATCAGAGGATTACCTCAGTTGGTGGAGGGTTAGTTCGTTCAATAGTCTGTAGCTGATACCTTAATACGGTACTGATGAAACAGGAAACACTTGAATACCCCGCAATATTTGACAAATGAAGAAGACGCTAATTTGATCGTCACGATTAGGAGCGTTCTGTCGCATTCGATCATTGAATTATGATTGTTCAATGCTGATGTTTTTGCTTCACGAATCTAAACTCCGATAGAATGAGTGGTGTACACTGTGAAAAAAATCTACCTGAAACTTTATAAGAATGTTATGAAGTTTTTTACATACACAATTCATCAAAATTTTATGAATAAAATTTTTTTTCTTAATTTTGATGACATATTTGTGAAATTTAATGAATAGTTGTTACATTTAACGAAGAAATTCGGGAATTTCATCATTCATAATCAATTTAATATGCAAATATGATAAGTCATGAAGAATTTCGTATTAAATTCCAGGATTTTTCTTACAGTGTACACTGAAAGAATTTTATTTGGGAAAAAATACCGTGAAATTTCAGTGATCGAGGGACAAGTAGGAATTTGTCGAAATATTACTGTGAATTTTGCAGGGATTGGAACGTTATTCACTTTCGTTACTCATTATATATAAAATCTATATAATAATTATATAATTTGTATACAATATATATATATGTTTTATATAGAATGAATAACGAAAGTAAATAACGTTACAGTCCCTGGAATTCTGTAAAAATTGTAGAAAATATCTCTCTCAACGGTTTGAAAATTCATTCATTTTTACAAGTTGCACAGTAATTTTTTGAAGAATTTTTACTTGCCCTTCGATTACTGACATTCCACAGTGATTTTTACAACAAAATTCTTCCAGTGCACGTTCCGAGGAATCAAATCACATTCTACATCTTGAAGGAATTTCCCCTCAAGAAAAGAAAACTAAAATCCTTTCTAAAAATTCAGAATAAACGACTGTCATGTCTTACAGCTACTTTCTTCTGAATTTCTAGATAAATTTTATTGAATTTTGAAACTTATTCTGAAAATTCAGAAAAAAGTGGTCTTTTTTTATAGGGTACAATTGAAAAATTGCAACATTCCAAAACGATGAATTTTCAATCAAAATATTGTGGGGAAATCAATATTCATTGTTGAGTCGGCTTCGAATGATCCAAAAAAAAAACGTGGGACTTGCAGAAGGGTTCACATTCTGCAGAGTTTTGAAATAATTTGTTCTACAAGATATTCACCGGGTTCATCTGTGGACATTGTGAAAAAAGAGGGTTACCACGATCGATTCGTGATGTGTAAAAGCGCTACCCTTGCATGGTGAAGATCTATAAGCAACCGAGCTTACCGCGCTTTATATTTGGACTCATACGATATGATGGGAAGATATTTGTGATATGATTACATCACATTCTTCAAACATTTGCTTCGTTCAATGAAGTGAACACGCTGGGATATTCTAAAATTATTTCCCATCACTGTGAGAACAGGGCTGAAATGTATACAAAACGTTATCGAAAGGCTTTTTTTCTATTAAATTCTGAATGAGATATCATTTTCAGACAATATTCTTCAAATCGTACTTTGGATTGAAATCATTTCCAAAACAGTACAGCTGATGAAAAACACAAATGAATATTCATTTAGGGAGAGCGAATTATCGAACTCCCGAAATAAAAGGGATGTCAAAATCGATGTTAAAATATTGATATAAAACAAAACTGTATAATATAAATTTCTATATCATAATTATTGGCAATTGGAATCACGTGATTTCCAAGGGACTCATATTCTTTCTTCATGCATGAAGAAATGTTTTTTAAATTGTTCAATATCAAAATACTGTAAATCCATTTATTCTCATGGAATCTGCACTCCATTGAGAATGAATCGTTAATCGTAGGAACAAAAATACACTTTGTCGAGCTGATAAAAAGAATTTATCATCTATTATGATTTATCGTCAAGTTCAGCATTTGTTTACTCATCAATTTAGCAATGTTTCCTGATATTTCTGAATTATTATTCATGACGATGAGATAATACTACGGCCATCTGTTAGTTATGATTCGAACTAACTGGAAGAAAATAGTCACTGTATTATCAACGTCAGAGAACGGTAAATGCGGAACATAACAAATCCCGCTTAATGAAAATAATTCATGCTGGTGTTCATCAAAATTGTGTACACGTGTAAAATGAACTTTACACTTACATGCCTTTCATGCTTCATTCCATGAAAAAACGTCAACGAATTGATTGCGATAAGAAGTATACATAGCACTGAAGGTTTATTGACTCTGAAGACAAGTATTGTCACCTGCGGGTCAATGTACTCCCCGTGCTATTAGATATGGTTAAATAATGTGCCTTATTGAAACTCATTTTCCCTACAACAGTAACTAATTAATGTTATTTCTTTCCAGTTATCTGATTTTAGAACTTGTCACCTGTATTGTAAAGCTTTATAATTCAAGCGAGTTTCTAAGAAACATATCTTCGTTGTACGTAGAGTAATACATTTATTTCCACAAATAAGTTCTAATGGATGAATGTGTTGCGTTATTGATTGTATATGACCTCGTGTATTCTCATGTAAAATAATGTGACTCGATAAGTTGGACGCGCAATGTGTAACTATTGGACTTGAGGAAAAAATAGTAACGGCAATTGTTAACTATCGACTATGAATGAATAGAAATAATGCGAATTATGAATACGATACCTTAGAAGTTTGTTTTTGAATCTAATATGCAGCAAAATTACTTCAAAACTTCACTACTTTAAAGAAGTTAATCAGTGATGATGTTGAGATGTTTAAAGTCTATAGAAAAAAATAATTTCTCATGTATTTTACAAGATATGTATATGTAATATGAGTGGAGGGTATATCAAAATTATATATAAATTATATACAAAATTGATAGAATTAATTTTTTGCATTTTTGATAACGGAATAATGATTCTAACTGAAGAAAGTAAGAATAGAAAGAAGAATAAAGAATTCTGAGAGTATCTTTAAAGCGATTGATAAGGATTGGATTCTAGAACACTAGAATTCGTTTTGGAAAAATATAATAACGTACTGAACAGTAACAGATTCACTGGAATTGTCAGATTTTCTGTGTTGATGTCATATATTCTTTGTGTCAATTATTTTCACACCCCAGCAAAATTCATTTAGGTTGAATGGTTCAGGTCTGAGTAGATCTGAAGATGGGGAAATTAATGCTTTTCAGGCCAACTCAAATCTATCTAGATCTATGGAGATCTGATAAATTTTTTCTGAAAATGTTTGATTCTCAGAAACCACCTGAAAGTGAAGGAAACAGGCAGTCGATGCACACAAATTACGATCAATTTAGACCCTCGGAGGTCCAAATAAATCCACATTTCCCATTTTTTGGATTTGGCAAGATCCAATTAGATCTATGTAGCTTTAAATCATTCCTCCCTATGACATTTCAAGTGTGTCGTTTGAAATATGCGCGTGTGTTAATATTACACAAAATTTTCTATCGTATATAATTTCGGTCGAACTCAAAGAACTTGAGGAGTGTGTAATTCTTTTCATTTAATATCTGAAAACAATTTCATTCTTTTGAAAAAAATCTGTGTGAAATCACCAAAATATGTGAATGTTACAGTCTAATTCTTCAGTGAAAATGATGGTAAAATTCGACCGGTGATTATAGAATAATTATAATTATTGTGAAATTCCACCATGATAAATAGCAACATTACAAAGAAATTGTGGAATTCTATCAAGAAGGGATGGATATATGCGCCAAATGATTCATGGCGAACTTTTACAGCAATTGTAACTATTTTGTAATTATTGGTGGAATTTCATCATAGTTTTCACTGGAAAATTAAATCGTTTAATCTTCATATTTGTGCGATTTTACACAGATTTTCTTACAGTGAAGGAATTCAAAGTGCATCAATCATTTGATTCATGTATTAATCGGTAAATTGAATAAAACACCAAACAATGCAAAGGGAAACAATTTCAACTGATTGCAATCACCGAAACGTTATTAATATTCACCATACATGTCTGTTCGATTCTCGTGCACCAATAACAACTCAGTAACACAACAGTGTTTTACTAGATTCGCTGTAAATATTCTACAAACAGTCGTAAACTAAGCGAATAAAATGGTCATGAATTTTCTATACTGCAAGTACACAAATCAGAAGGGAAAAAAGTAGGGATGAGGATGAACGTTGGTGAATACATTTAGATCAAAGATATTGCAAAAATAAGCACAATATTGCTCGAAAATATGCTAATCTAGATGAGATTTTTGTAAAAATCTGAGAATTAGTGAAATAAAACTTCAAAACATGACCCGAGATTAGTCTCTAACTCATTGTATACTGTACTGATGAGTAGTTCACCAGTTTTGCTCAACCAAGGCCAGTCGAATCCAACTTATCAGTTACTGACGCTTCGCTAGTTTTCCTGGGTTAGCGTAACCCGGTAAGTATTTGTAACATGCGGAATTTGAGAAAAGTGTGAATTCCAACGTCCACATATTTGAAAGGGGAAATTTGAGTGTGAATTGTTGAATTAATATTACTTCATCGACATGTGAAAAAATACAAGTTCATGTCTAATTTTATATATGGAAATATAGGTTAATTTTAAATGTACAGTCTGAGGGTTAATTAGTTTCTCCTCTTTACTGCCTCATTAGTCATAGAGAAAAACTTGTGATATCTCTACCAAGAATCTTGGAAGATAAAATTATTTCTGCGAAATGATGAATATTTACATAAATTTATCAACTAGAATTTATGGATTACAGACTCTGATTGTTATGAACGCCATCTATAAACATTAATATGCAAAATAACTAGTTCCATTTTCTTCATCTAAATCGAGATATTCCATTTTCTTAAGGAAATACGAGCGACGCGGCACTAGCCATTTTTCCGAGACAAACTGCGCGGAAATGCGTGCATTTATCTCGAGGGGTTGAAGTAATGCTTGTACAAGAAGATATTTTGAATAAATGCACGCATTTTCGTGTAGTTTGTCTTGGAACAAATTACTATCGTCATGTCGCTCGTACATTGAGAGAAACTGTTAGTCACTGTTACTGAAAAAAATATCACCTAATGAACTAGACAAATTGTTTTTTAGTAAATGTCACTATTTTTCAACATACACAATTGAAAATATGTAACTAGGTTCCTTCGGTAAAATAATATTATACAGAATATCAGTACAGTTATAGTTCCTTCAACTGAAAATTGTCGTTGCAACAAACAATATTCGAATTCAGGCGATTTGAATTTTCTACTTGATGTCGTTTTTGTTACTATGATTAAAGAGTTTTCTCAATTTACTCCGAATTAATTCATGCAGTACCGTAAAAAAAGCCTCAGCAATATACGCATTTTGGAAAGAAAATATTATCGAAGCATTCCCTCCAACAATTCCCAGCGATACAAAGGTCTTACACTACAAGGATGTATTGTATACATCGTACGATTTTCACCTAGGCTTTCAATCTTCATTTTTTATTATCTACCCATCGCTTCCTCTTTCATCCTATCCACTCTACGATCCCTCTTTCACTCTTCTCACCACGGATTGGATTTGCGTTGTAAGTGTATAAGTAACGGAGATCGATTTTCCCAGGGGTCGTATTACTGTTAAAATACCAGGGTAAAATCGTTCTCGGCTCAACTTGGGGAGTAAAAATAATTGCTAATGTATCGGTGAAACGCCAATGTTCATTAACGTTTCTGAATGGACAGAATTCATATTAACGAATCATTTATCGGAATACAGGATCGATATGAGAAAAGCTAATTAAATTTACCGTGACTTGGTATTTGATTGGACTATTTACAGAACACCAAGATTTTTCCTTTTCTTTTGGATGCGTTATTCTCTACAAGAGGTATCATTGATAATATTCTATTGGATGATAATTTTGTTGTCCTCGTTTATTGGATAACGCTGCGATATAATTGACATTCATTTTAATGAAGATTTATTGGATTGGATTTTTACTTTCCCCTTCCCTGTGATGGGAAACAAAATACACGAGAGTTAATTCTGAAATAGAAAAAAATGTTCAATGGTACATAGAAGAGAGATTTCAATGTGATAAGAATTTACTGACTGTCGATAAACATTTCTGCTACCGGGAACTGGCTTACCGGATCCCCGCTTTTAGGTTTAAGAGAAGCATCAAGGTGACTTTTGCACGGAGAGTTCAGGGAATTTTTTGATACGTTATTCACGTTTTTGATACGTTTTCCCCGTGTGCACAATGTTCTGACCAAATTCAATGAAATTTAATTTCGTCAGATTCTATAGATTTTGTTAACCAGGGTTGACAACGACTCCAAGAAAATTAATGGAAAATTATATACAGGAATAATTTTTGTATATGAAATATGCGGTGATGAAACGCATTAGAGTTTCGAACGAAGAATAGAGTGACACATCAATATCGTTCGAAAAACATTGCATAATATGTTACACGTTGGGGTGAATATACAATAAAGAACAACGATAAATTACTCATGAGAAGTTATGGATTTATATTGTTATATTATCTGCAAACGATTTCGTATAATGAGGTTTTTATCGACGCTAGTTATAAAAGTACTTCGTATAATCTCTTTAAATTCATAAATGCGTCAGTTTTAATCCACGTTCGAGTCATATTTAGAATTTTTATAACGATAACTCCAGACAACAACAAAAAATCTTGATCTAGAATTCTTACCGGAGTGGAAAACAACTTTCTTTTGTGCACGGATGAGTTGAATTTCGTTCCCCCAAATCTCTCACACAAATTTTCACATGATATATTCATTTTCATGAAAATATTCTCTATGCAAATACTGAATGTATGGATATTTAAAAAACTACGGATGATTGTGGAAAAGAAGGATACGGGTGTGTATTTGAGATGATTGACAGTTGAATCTTGAATACCGATAATTTCATTGCGAAAAATACTATAATTTGAATAAGTTTTTGAAGATTCCACGAAGAAAAAATTCCTGTTCTTGCTATGATGCGAAATCCATTGTTATTTGAATGAAATTTTTCTCTCACGTGCATACTCAGAAATAAATGGATTCAAATGTTGAAAATTTGAAAAAAAAACCCACGTCTGAGTACTCGACGACTCATTTATACCCCACAAATATCGTTTCTTCATTCATTCTATTGATCTTGAATGAGAGATCGAATTTCTTTGCATACTCTCATTGAATTCTACCGAAATTGAATGAAATATCCATTGGATTCCATCAAATTCAATGTCACCAGCGCATTGATTAAATTAAAATCGACTGGCAGCAGTTTATTGCCCATTCAATCAAACACATGCGGTATTATTCCTCGAAATCAAATCATGATTTTTATTCAATTTATGTTTTCCTGGACATGAGAAAAATGCCAGAAGGAAAAATAATAATTGTATCGTAATCGATACGTCCTAATGATCTTCCCATGTGATTCATATTGAGATAATTTCTGTTGACATCTATCATATACTTCTAGAAGAAATATTCTCAGGAAAATATGCTAGTTTTGGAGCTTCATTCAATTGAATAATGTTATCTGTCATCGACTAGCGTTAATTCTCAATAAATAAATGAACTTTGATATTAATAATAATTAGAATCAATTTAATTTCCAACACCTGGATCGTCTACCAATAAGATACCCTACCCCTCCCTCTCTTGCACGAAGATCATAATCGTGACAGAGAATAAATATTTTTATTCATGTCCAACTTTGAAAGGAATATATACATAATACGCGTGAAATAAGATCCAGAACACAAACTAAGGTGTTTGAACGGTTCAATATGCTATTCGACTAGATGTATGGAGCATGAAGATGCTGAGAGTCAATGAGAGAATACAAAACCTTATTTAGGCGTTCCTTAATTCTATAGTCAGCCACCAAATGGGAAAGCTCAAATACCGCATGACTAGTTAGTACGCTGCCGGTAAACCCTAACTACCGTATAACTGGTTTCGTCCCTACGGATTATGGTTGGGATATATTGTGAACTGATTTTAGCATTTATATGCATAGTCTATAATAGGTTTTTGTGGTGGTCCGGTTAACCGCACGCCCTAGTCCATAATATATTTTGCCCGTGACCTATTTGGACCTCTTGATATTCTCAAATGGATTATATGGGGGCGTTGAGTTGATGGCGATCTGTGTAACATATACTGTTAATGATAATCTTAGTTATGATGAAATGTATATTTCGATGACAAAATACTATCAATTTTATGGTAAATTTAGTTTCTCTCCTTTATAATAATGATTTTATAATTATCTAAATTTTGAAATATCATGTTCCCGTACATGATTCTACTTGGAACAAAGTTTTTACAGTCGAAGGTATCTATAGTACTGTTTTGAATAACAGTTATGCATAGCGAATGCAGAGTTGTAGGTATATACGTAATATATGATTCGCTATTATTTTTCAGTACGTACAATACAGTACTTATTTTTCAAACTTGCACGATCGTATCAAATGCAACCCTTCGATATGAATGTAATCACTCGAGGCAAAGTCCTAGTGATACTCAAACGATGTTGATCCAGTAATTCAAGGCGCATGAGTCATTACCGAGTACTTCCCGAAAGAGTGGAAACTTTGTGAATCAAGAAGGTACGATGATATTTGTCAGCGAGAAATTGGAATTTCAAATATAACGCTCGTTGAATTAAGGATCGTTTCAGAAGACATTTTCTGGTTGGCCCTGCTTGAATCCGTTACCATCATTTTTTCTTCTTGAAATGTTGCATTATTATATCAATGATTCAAATATTTATTAGGGATTCACGTATCGAATTCTTTTATTCTTCGAACGTTCAATGAGTTGAAGATGTTTTTTATTTGAGTGATGTGTGATTTGAAATGATTTATACTCTAGCTGAAATCCTGTAGTTATTCTCTAGGCATTGCAAGTTCTAGTGAGGCCTTGTAATATTCTTGAGGAGAATCACTAGAGTGATTTCTACTTGGATAATGTATTGCTTCGTTCTAACAAAAAATATCAATTAAGATTCAAAATGTGACCACTTGGAATCTAATTTGTTCTTTTTTTGTTTCTCTCCCTTTCTATGCATATTTTGAATTGTCATTTGCATTTTTCATAATACAACTAACGATGATGATACCACTGATCAATCACCATTTCAAAACTTGAGGTTTGAACACTTCTTCGTGCAATTGAGTAGATTTTATATAAAAATTATACATAAACAATCTGACATCGTTCTCGTATTTATTACACCGAAATCACTTCGAATCAATTCCCCAATCTCAGGATAAAAGAAAATTTTTATATTGTTGTCCTGTATATTTGCGTCAAAGAATAACAAAATAATTACCATGAATAATTGTTCCCATTTTCTAGGTTTTCGAAAGGGTGGAAATATACATCATCAATTTGGACCGACAGCGATACCTGGATAGAGTGAAACTAGGTCCAAGATTCAAAGGATATTTCAGGTGATCTTTTTAATAAAATCGGAATTTTACACAATTCTGTCACATCTTACGCAAAAGCTTGATTTCACTCTAAAGTTTCATGCCGTGAGTTGTTAGAACAATCAATATTCATCAATCTTCAATCTGCGAGGAGAGTCACGCGCGAAGCCCTTGTACAAAGTAATCAGGTTAACACGTAGAAATCGAAGTAGGAAGATTCGTCGATTGTTCAACGTGTTAATGGGCAAGCGAATTGATAATAAATAATTGGTGCTTTGACATTTTGTAGAGTTATATCAACAATGATAAGTAGTACTGGATTTCTAGTCTGAATTCTTCTCACAGCTATTCTGATTTTCTGACAAATCGGATGAGTCGTGTAAACTACTTTGAATTTTTCCCGGAGCATTGTGATACCCTGTTAAATAATAATATCCTATGATGAAATTCATTCTATTAAAATGGAACGTGTTATGCTAATTTTCGCGATTTATACTTTGCGTTACGCTAATGAAAATTCAACCCAACTAGAAATTTATCCTCTCGACCTGGTCGGGTTAACCTTGATTCTGCTGGAATCCTAACAAGGATTGTAACGCTCGGCTACTATCTCAACCCTGTTAGAAAGACCTTCCTTAAATCAGGTCTCGTGAAGTTACGTTGAATCGGGATCTTGGGAAATAGGATTAAATTCATAGAATGATGAAAGTTTTGCGTGAATCTGTGAGCTAGAGTATTGGAAGAATCAGGCACTCTGAATTATCGATCTTCAGGAAAATTTATATGTCATGTGTCACGCGATACACTGAGCTCTCTTCGCTCGCATTTTATCTGACAAACAAATTTTTCTATGGTTTACCATTAAGGGGATACCAGCGGCCCCTAACGATGCAAACCGAGGCGAATCTTTTCTGACAAATTATTCAAAAATAAAACAATAAAAGGAAAAAGTCGCTCTGTACAGACCTTCTTCATTGATTGAAGTGTGTGTTCTTTTCTAACCAATGCTTTTGGTTGCATCTTCAGGAGTCACTGGTATCCCCTTAATGGTGTATACAATTACAACCTTCTGCCCAGTGTTGAGTGTGGAAAACCTTGATTTCAGGAACTATTGGACTGAGGTTCGAATGATGTTATCATTTCAGAGTTGCGCTCTGCCATCTCAAATGTGATTGAACATGAAATGCGAGCGAAAGAAGCGACACAAAACCTTCCATAGGCACAAGAGCTATTCCGATGAAGATCACTTTCAGAAAAGCTCAGAAAATTCGTTTGGTCGATAAACTTTTTTTCTTGAAGTAACAAAAAACATGAAGAGAACAAATTTATTACAGAGTAAAAGTAACGAAAGGCACGACGTATCGTGAGAAACTTCGTGCCCTTCAAAGATACTCTTCAATGCTACCTGTTGCATGACAATTTCAATTTCACGAATTTGTACAAGTTTTTTTTTCATTTCAATGATAATATTCGTCATTTCAACTTTACACAGAACTGAACATAGAAAATCCTTCACCTACACGCCATGAATTCACGATCTCTATTTGATGCAATTTCAAAGAACTTTGTCAGCACGGGATATTTAATTCACAAGACCAAAGCTTATATTGAATTTATATATTGTCTTAATGGCAGATGACTGCAATGCGGCTGATGGTGATAGTTGCGGTCGATATAGGCAGGCAACCGGCCAACACTGCTCGAGTTTAATCGGGTGAAAAAATGTGGCATGGAAACTGAATTGAACGAGGTATCGGAATACAGATTCTTCAAATTGATGAACCTGTCTTTCTTGTTGAATGTGTATAATTCGCTGGCACCCTTTGCTCTTGAAAAGAGGATAAAGAGAATTCCAATAAAAGGCTCAGGGAGCCATCGTTAAAAAAACCTTCCCGAACTCCATCCCCCGGCATGATAGCCCAGCTTCATGTTTTACATCGAAGGTAAACGATTACGTTAAACTCACCACATTACGTCACGGCATATGTAGGTTAGAAGAGCAAGAGATATCATTGAGGCCGTTGACGTTCAAGGACATAAAATGCACTTCAAACGTATGTCATGTACTATATCGACTACGAAACACATACGTTGCATACGTGTACGTAACATGTGTGATATACACATATACATAATCCGTGTCTTTCATTATGCATAGGCGGAAAGCAAAATGTCTATATTATTTATATCTCTAATATTCAAGATATTGGGAAATCCAACAGAAGATTTATTCGCTTTTGTGACAACCTTTCGAGTCAAGGCTCATCTCTTTGGTCTTTGCTTGGGGATCTTTCGAGACTTGACCTACTGGCGTTGTCTAAAGTATTATGCTGACACTTGGCATCGTTGCAACTTGCAACTTGCAACTTGTAAGTACTACACCTACTCATGTGAACCTCGCACAATGCCGAAAGAACTTTTTGTTCTAAAATAGAGACGCCAATGTGAACGTATTTTATCTATCACAATGTGCTTGTTTATCAAACGTGACCTCGTCTCCCATCTTTCGAACGGTTGTTTTGAAACGAATCGTCTGCAACGTTCGGAATATTTTTCAAATTTAATAACTCTTTGTAATTTAATCAAACGGATTCCTATGCTATCGGAGAAAAGGACGTGAAGCATCGTTGTACGCGTGTATATATATATATATATATATATATGTACGTATAATCTCAGGGATTATGAAAGAAATATTTTGATGGAACAATACAGGCACCGTATCATCAAAGGAGAGATTCGTGAGAAGGCGTCACCTTACCGTCAACCACAGTTATTCGCGCATTATGTCTCTTCTTTTCATTTCTAACTCCACACCATGAGAGCCCACAAGATTTTTCATAAAGCAAAAAAGAAGTTTACTAATTTCAAATTCCATTTTAAAGGAAAGAGGAAAACTTCTTGTCTCGAGTAAAAAAGTCTTATGACTAAATTCTTTCAAGAACACAAGAAAAACGAGAAACAGTCAAATCTCACGTTCTTTAGATGCAGCCATTTGGCGACCGACTGGTCTGAATTCTTTCGTAAATATATCGATGAACGTGAAGTCATGGTTTGTTTGGTGTACGATATCAACTACCTTTTATTTAAACGAAATAATCACTTTGTGAATAAATATTGAGAATCGATCGAATTAATTTTTCTTGTAAAGTGCGGGTATACTTATTTGCTGTGAAACTAACGACTTCTACCAGCCGTTACACGAGTGAACGATACACCGTTGAAAATCCAACACAAAATCTTCTGTGAATGATCGCAATTTTGTTCTGCATTCACAATCACTTTAATGGGAAATAAAATGCCTTCCACGTGGTTGAATGGCAAGAAAGAGGGAGAGAGAAAAAGGGAAGAGTTTTCGTCGCACCTCATCTACTTTGCCTTCATCTCCCGTCGTATCAAGGAGAGATATTTTAAGATTTTGCGAAGCTGATAAAAGATACAGAGAGTTTATAGAGATAGGATGGGGAAGACAAGTGAAAGAGTGGACAAGGGTGGAGAAAGGGAGCAAGGAAAAGAGAGAGGAGACACTCTTGTAGAGAATTTAACTACTATCATGCGAAAGAAAAGCCTTCTTCTCTGCCCAGCTAGCAAGCAAGCTAGCAAGCAAGCAAGTTAGCAAGCAGGTATGCATACAGGCAAGAAAAGCAAAGCCAGGAGGAGCACCCTTGCCCTTGACTGCGGGCACGAGAATGCTTGTCTGAGGGTTGTTGCAGTCTAAGGGCGATTCGGTGCAGACATACCAAGAGACGCAAAAAGGAAAGTGAGAAGAAGCACTGACGAGACGTTTTTTGCCTCCTTCCTTTGTCTCTTTTTCGTTCTTCCTGTCCCACCGCCCATACTTTCTGTACAAAGCTACAAGGCAAGGTGTATGAGGATACTTGCGTTGTATATTGTATATTGAGGGGTGCGTGAAGTGAAGGCAGGTAGCCAAGAGAGAGAGGGGTGAACGAGTGAAAGGTAAGTGAGGGTGAGGGATGAAAGAAAGAGGGGAATTAGGATTGCTTTGATTAAAAATGAATTCTGGATTCGGGACGGTCAACTTGGGTTTCTTCGTTCTAGAATATGTAATATAATAAGAATAGCTTTCCCTTTCCAATAAGAAGATCTCATCGATTCAATGAAATTTGATAGCGCGTTGAGGAATTCAATATTAAATCTAATAAAATCCATGTTCCCAGACTCTTCAGAGTTAAGTGGATCGAGAATGGATTCTTTCAAATCAAATGCGTCGGATAGACGTTTTGTACGTCAAGTATTATTCAATATAGGTATCGTGCTATCCTCTTTCTTATTGTGGAAAGGTGTACCAATCTTGAAAATATAAAAATATCAACTGAATATCAATCGATATAAAACTACGGATGATAAAAATTGGAATATGAAATACGAACGTATCAGTGATTCAAAAGTAATAAAGAATAGGTATCCGAGGTTGGGGAAAGAATCGAACAAAAAGTTCAATTCGGATTATTCCATTCCTGGCTAGAATTGAAAATCTAGAAGATGTGTGTACAAATAATTCTTTCATTCGAAATAATGCATCTGTATCTTCTATTTATAAAAGTACAATTCGATGTAGCAATTATACAAACACCGCTGTTCTATGTTCATTTGGTTGTTTTATCTGCAATGATAATTTATTATTGACTTCGTGGTTGAAAACCTAGTCAATGTGAATTACATTATCGGAGACATGTTTCGTACGTAACAATATATCTGTATGGTATCGAGAGCATGAACATTCAAAATATAATACCGAGTTCAATTGTTATTAATGATGAATAATGCGCCACAAGAAGAAGCAAAATCGAAGTTTCGAAATTCATGAGAGTATGAATTTCCTTCATTCCACTTCAAAAACATATAGCATTCGCGAATTTTGAACATTCGCGGTACTGAGAAGAAATTTTAAAATTATCTTTCGTATCTCTTCACTGTTAAACGATTGTGGCATATATTCACGTTTGTACAATTCTTTTTTTTTCAATGTACCATTTAAAATTATTTTGGAAATTCAAAACATTTTCCGATAGTGGAGGTAAAATTTTAGATGCTTTTTCTTATCCGACTTCTATCAATTCGGAACATTTCTAAGATAACAATTTTCCCTTTACAGAAGCCATAATTATGCGAGACTGATTTTTCGCTTCATGAAATAAATAAGATGAAGGACGAATTATTATGCCTTATTTTTTCCCTTGAATCTGTACTAATAACGTGAATAATATCAACTGTTGAATACCTTTGAGATGTTCTGGTGTATCGGCGGCGCCAGCCCTCATTATATCACTCAGATAATGTTCCAATGTTCGCATATTATCCAAAGGAGAGTTGCCATTCGTCGTCATACGATCCTGAAAGCACAATCAAGTACAGATTATTGAGATGATTCTGTCTTCGAAGGAAAATTCATATATTATAATATATTCAAAAAAACTTGAAAAAGAAAGGAGACAATAAAACACGCGAATTATTTCTGTCGTAAAGGATCAGTCAACATGTGGAAATGGCGTTATATACATATATAAATATATATATTTTTTTCCTATGCTAATGGATCATTTTTATTCTTTTTTGCAGGGATACTCTTGTCTTCCCTCGTTATTTCCTCTAAATCATTCCACGAAGACATGAAACTTTGTGTAGAATGGGCTCCGCTACACATGCGGGTCGGTTAACGCCAGTGGCTTCGCCAAAATGAGGGTAGAAAAAAGGCAGAGAAAAACGAGAGAAAAGGTATTAAACAATTGAGAAAAACTGCTTCTATAACAGAGAATAATGAGCAGAAGGTTTTCTCCGTTCACGTGGTGAGCTGAAAGACATGTTCCTCGACTGGTATAAATGTCTGTCCAGTCATTTGTTATGTTAACCTCGAACATGTCCATGGTTATAACCGAATGGTCAGAATTTTTCATTTTCCTACTCAAGATGTATCTTCTTGCCATCGCTTTGATTCGTTGTTATCACTTGATTTATCTGATTCTAGAAGGGTTCACGATAGATGGGTTGTGAAAGGTACGGAATTTGTAACACTTTATTTCAATATCAATTCTCCCCTGGTAAGAATAGTCAATAATAATCATGATTGCAATTAAGGGTCATACCGAAAACAAAGATGAAACTTGAAATGGCGAGAATACTTTGAAAAATACTCTCAAATTTGTATTAAAGATTACTACACTTTCTTCCATGTTTGATTAAAAACAAATCAAGCAAAAGTGAAATTGAATGTAGTTGAATCAACATCGATTTTATATATTCATACATCAATCACTGTTTCTAGTTGTCGGAATTGATTTAGAGTAAGAGTAATCAATTACTTCTTTCGATGTGACTTTCATTTCTTCGTTACTTACAACTGATTCCCACATCTAACTTCATGTAATTAATCGATTTCAATTAGATAAATAATTTTTTCTTATGCAGCAGGCAAGCGAGAAAAGCATCAAATATTCTCTCATCCTCAATAATTAATTTTTGCGATTGGAATGCAAGAGGAAGATATCACGATTACACTGAAGCATATAAATCAACACTTTTTCCCCATACGAAAATATAAATTATCATCTCATGTCACAAAGTTTTGACATCATATCATGTCGTAAAGAGAATGATATGTCGATTTTACGTAGAAACGGAACGTTCTCATCTATAATAATAGATGTCTGATTATATAACGACATACTCTACTGACAAAATATTATTTGTTTAAAATATGGAATTAACTTTAGCGAAAGAAATGTTGAAACACTTTCTGCTTTTTTTTTCATATTTTTTTTTTAATGTCTCTGTACGTCTATCTGCCTGTCTGTCCCTCTCTTGAAATGCGATCTGCAATGGGGTACTCGACAGATTATGTTTTGTTCTAAGAGATACCGACTTGGATGGACCTGAAAAACTATAGTCCAGATATATATAGCTCAGCAGCCCTCTTGAATGATATACAGTGTCTCTTTCATACCAACCAGTACCCTTGCATACATCTTTCTCGTTTTCTACATCTTTCCTTTTGCCACTCATCTCTCTTTTATATGAATACTGATTCTACCACTTACACCGACAACCCTCTTCTTAGTTCAACCCACACCACCTCTCTGGAATACCCTTATGCATACCTCTTTGCTCGTGTTCACGCATGTGCATCTGTGTACGACTCTCTTTGGATGAAAAAGAGATGGTAAATTTAATGATGTACTTGATAGAATACTAGGTTATCTTGCTGAAAGAAAAGCCTCCCGAGAAAGAGAATTTCCATGTATTAGGCGTTAATCTCATTTGATTCTATACGTTCATTTTTTTAAATGAAAAGCGAATGGTTTGAGATCGATTTTTGTTTACATGATTTAGTATCGATATGTCGATGATGAAATAGTTTCTTGTTATAATATCTACTCTGTATTTTGAAATTATTCGATGAAAAAGCATCGGTGGTGCATCGTTTTTCCATATGAATGGAACAGAACAATCACAACTTTTGTCCCTCGTTATTTGAAAATCCATTAAGATAAATAATACATCAAGTATTTTTGTAAGCATCGATTCACGTCAAAGGAAATGAACTGTATTCTTCCATTTGATACGTGTCAGCAGAATTCATCTTCGTATTCCACGAAATGCGTGGCGAACTTTCGTGCAAAAATTTGCTTGTCTGCCGTTGACATCCTCTGGATTCTCGTAACAAACTTCAACAAGTGTTTACACAGTTGAACGAGTTAGACTCGAAGTTGCACGATCATAAACAAAAAATTCTCCTGCTATGTTGTTGGTGGATCTCTTGATGCTGGTTTGGAAAACAAAAAAAAACGGTCACCAGTCAAACGGAAGGAACAAAAGATCATGAAAATTACAGGGAATTCAAAAACTGTATTGGAAGAGGAAAATTCGTACATCAATGTCATGTATGATGGGGTTACAAATTTCTGGATGAAACTTCAATTACATGTTACGGAAGCAATTTTCAATCACGCAAGGGAAAAATTGAATTACTACACATAGTAGTAGGTGATTCTTAAATCCTGGATTTATAGAAACCCAGTCAATTGTGAATCATTCAATTGTAAATCATTGAGGTTGAATCAAGTAGAATAGGTATCTGATATTGATCAAACATAAAATAATACTTTCTTACGCTCTGATGAAAATTTCTTTGGAAGAAATTGATTCCAATTTGTCTTCGAGTATCCTTATGTGTATCAAAATTTGGCATCGCTTAGAGAAAAATTTGGCTCCAATGAGTTAAAACACCCTATCAAGTGTTGACTTCGATGATCTTGGCTAGGGTATCCGACAAACATTTGGCATAACCTGGACTTACAAATTTGGCGTGAATATTTCAAATTTGGTGAAAATTGATTCGGAAGACGATTCGTTGCCGATAAATCATGCGTTGATTTGGCGCGAGTTGTAATTGAACAATATCCAAATCATTCCTCGTTCGTATTCAGAAATACTTAATTGGAATTCTTGTTTTATGTAATTTACGTGAGATAAATTTGATTTATTTAGTCTGATATTTCTTATTTTTGATTGTTTATTCAGTTTTGCGTTATGAGCATCACGATTATAATATACAGAGTGCTGATTAACCACTTGTCCTAGGAACTGATGTTGTTTCTACAACATGTTTTTTCCTGATTTATTTTATAATGAAGCGATTTCTATATGAGTATGTTGAATGCCTGGAAGCGACCCTTCACGAGCATAATAATTTTCCTTTGTAGTTTGCATAGTTAACGTTCCAGTTTCTGACAGTTGATGGTTTTTTATGATTTTTCATTGGATTCTAATGTTTTTCTCTATTTAGAAATATAAAGATATTGGAATTCACTATCTGTGGTGACTGTGAAACAATTATAATCTCCGATTTGCTGACTATCTTTCACGTAAGACCAAGTGAAGTTTGAACGTAAGTGTTTTTGTGACAGCTTCTACGTTGAATATTAACCATTAATAAATTTGATTGATTTTTTCAAAGCAAAATTAAGCGGAGGTATTTGATTAGTTGTTTTCCAAGTTAATCCACATAAATGATGGATTGTTTTGAATAAAAATCCATAGAAATCCAACACCGGTGCGGATTTTTTGTAAGATTGAAATGTGCTTAATAAAAACAATTGATGATTCAGAATTTTTACAATAAACCGTAATCATTTATGTTCCTGAAAATTGAATCGTTTATTGAAACGGATCAATAATCGAATAACGAAATCCTCGGTTGTTCAAGACCCAAAATCTTGCAATACATCCTGCAAATGATATTTCCAGCCCCAAGCAGTCAATTCAAGAAGACAAATAACGTTTCGTTTTTATAAATGATTCAAATTTCAACAATATAATCATTTGGTATCCATTGGAGAATGAAATCGTATAAGCATGATAGAAAATACATAAATATTCGTCTGAAGAATTCAATTCCCAATGAAGAAACGGTGAAATGGTGTCAAAGACTGGTACGTTTACTTTGCAAAGCGCTTGTCGTTTCGAAGAATTTCAATCTTTGCATGGAATGCACAGTGGAATTCCTTTGAAAAAGAGGAAAACTTTTGCAATTGTTTCTCTTGAAGCACTAGAAAATTGAAAAATTCAACACTTCAGTACGTGTTTGTATAGTGTCTGGAAGAATTATTTCTGTAACAACAACAAGTTTTGCTGGGTTAGCACTTTTTCCTAACCGTTGAAATGAGATGATTGATTTTGCAGCAGTCTTTTTCTTTCGTATGACAACAGAATTATCAAAATTCAATTGGCAGAAGCTTTGAGAAATTACATGGGAAATTTGGAATACGTGTGACCGTAGGAAATCACTACATGAACATGGATTATACGCAATTTATGTAAGGACATATTTATACGTCCCAGTACACGACCCAAGGTGATCACCCTGATGTCATCTCTTCCCCTCTCCTAAATACGAAACTGAGATTACGTATGGGTCACGTACCGTTCTAGAATGATTCATATATCACATGCATATGCGAGGGAATTTCATTTTTGATATTAGAACAAATATGTACAAATACTTATTCAATCAACATCGAATGTGAATGTATGCTTCTTTTCTCACAAATTATATTTCCAGAATGAAGAGTACAGGGTTCTAACTTCAACAATTTCTAACATCCTTGCTAGAGATGAAACTCTTTGGATCTCTGCACTAGGCCGATTTAGGGTAGTTTGAGCCAAGGTAGGGTCTCAGATGTTCCGTTTTCCAGAAAAGGAAGTTTCTAACCATAATTGTCCCGGCTTTTCTGTTTCTTGAGGTTAGGGAAGTGATTGAAAGTAATTTTGAAGTGCTGATTACGAATGCAACATTTATTGGATTTGCTCTATCTTCATAATTTCTCATATGTAAAGATTATATACAAAAAAAATCATGAAAATTAAGCTCCTCCAAGGAATTTAACATTGTCCTCGTATTTGGCTAACCGAAACCATTTCGAATGAGTTGTCAAACCTCAGAAAACAGAGAAAACAAATATTGTACATTGTTATGAATTTCTTCAAATGCTATGCATTTTTCAGGCATATTCGCGAAAGAAATTTTCAAATCCTGGTGATCAATATTTTATACAAATATATTAGGCTAGGATCGATTCTGTTAAATGATTCCCATTGTCACAGCTGACTCGATCAGTCAGGGAAAACTATACAAGACAGAAAAATGTAAAGCGCGATACTGTTCTACACATTCAAGAAACTTCGATAAGACGAAGTAAGTGATTCAAGATAACAATTTGAATATCAAGAACTTCGCATGGTGTGTTCATAAGCTGAAGAATTTTATTAAATCAAAAATTTTTTATTCACAATATCAATAAATAGTCAAAATCCAGGAAAAAGTCGAGCATGGAATTTTACTATTGGCTTCCTAAAATCCATCAACTTTCTCTAATATTTCAGTTTTGTTAAGGAAAATTCCACAGATATGTAAATCGTTCCACCATTATCAAAAAACTGAAATATATTGCTAAATTCTTCTAAAAATGTCTTCATTGTTAACCCACATTTTTCGTTTACTTGATTTTCGTATCTGCAAAGCACCAGATGCAATTCAAACGTTTGTACGTGATGTGTATGAAAATAGAGAAGAAAGTTCATCCAGATGATCCACGAGACACTTTTTGGAAGTATCTTTTTTAAACTCATCAGCATCCGAGATCTCGTGTCGATACGAAGGGAAAGAATGATAAATTTGTCATCAGAATAAGATCATACTAGAATCTTTCTAAAAGTTTTGCAAGTAGTTTTTAAATGTCCACTTTCTTCCTTTCGAAAACGTTAATTCCGAGAGAAGTTGCTGAATATCCTGCGTAACGTATGAAGTACGTAATAAAACTATAACATCAAAATTGATTCGAAATTGGCCAATCGCTAAGTTTTCAAACTGCTTTTCAATTTTAACATGCCAATTACCCACCGCCGATCTATGTACCTCGCAATATATATACATTTGTACACCAACACGCGTGCGTCGTTTCGTTCCATCTCTGTGTAGTGACTATAGTATGCCGGAAAATCAATATAGGGAAACCAGGAAGCAGGCAGGGCGTCGACAGCAGCCTGCTGCCTTTCTCTGTGCTACGCTATGGGTATACACCGTTCCGTGCAACCTTCATCCCCGAGTATCTTCCGCTCTCTTTTCCATCACGTCCAAGTCTTTCACCCCTCTCACCCTATTTTCATCATCCCCATACCTTCTCTATTAAATACCCATACTTGTACAAACAATAACCCAATCAAATATTTCCCTCTCTCATCTTTTACTGTTAAATCAAGCTGAAAACAAGGTATTCGTGTCACGACTGAACAGAGAGTTTGTTTCAAACTTGTGAAAGACATCATCTTTCAGGATGATGACTATTTAAAATATATTTGTCTTTCATTGTACGTATCTGAATCTTTGCAAAGGGTGGAATGATTGACAGCAGCTATCATTCGGTATCGTAAAATCCATGACCCAGTTGGCCCAGTTTCGAGTTTTATTGAGACTCGTAAAGAGAGAAAAATAGAGAGCCACCGAGCGTGGTGGAAAAAAAAAACACAATTCTCCACCACCCCTCTACAAATTCTTGTGCCAGAACAACTCACCCCAGCTATCGACTTTTCTGTTCTGTTTCTTTTCTCATATTTCTTCTCTTCTACAACGCAGACACTTTCTTCCTGTAAGCAAATCACGGTTCATTGGACTTATTTATTTTTCAAATTACACTCACGGCTGTTGGAATGGAAGAACACACGAAAAACATAGATAAATAAATAAAGATGGGGAGCAATCGGAATGAGAAACCATATGAGTTGGAGATTAAAAAAGACGAAAAAAATACCCCATATACCATATGCGCGGGTATAACGTTACTAATTCTTACTCACATTCCATCCCATTGGCCACTTTTGATCCTTGTTACAACTTAATTGGATTAACTTTCCCAAGTCGAATTTCGTTCTATCTTTGAAAAGCAAGAACGCAACCCCTGGTTACTTTCGCTCAATTTGAAGGGGTAGAGCTTCGTGCTCTTAATGATTCAAATATACACATAAAATATCTATTCTCTCGTACGCCTCATTTTCATCATTCTCCTCTGCACAAGTTGTTACTTTCTCCTACTTTATTTAGCATTTCTTGCCCCTTGTTTTTCCGTTTTTGTTTGATTTTTTTCAAGTTTTGTTTCAAGTTCTTCGCGAATTCTGTGTTCGTACACCCGGTTTTGCACAGTCTTTCCCAAGATAATAATTATTGTTCAAGCGAGAACTAATGTTCTAATGGACGTCTCGAGTAAAGTCCGGACAAAAAACACGCGTATATATCGCGTTGCGCATGAGCGTACAGGAACAACATAGGAAATAATCTGTCTATCCGTATTAGTCTGTGTAATGTGACAATAGTTTGTTCTTCACACGTACGTGTACAATTATTATGCATACAGACAAACAAAATCGTAGAAGCTCCGTCGATGTTCACCACCTCGATTCTTCATCCTGCTTTAAACTACCCTCCTACCATCGTCAAGCCAGCCTGCAAGTAGTAATGTCTGGCAGACTGTGTGAAACAAAGGGGAATTCGACGAGTACAAAAAAAAACTGCGTGTAGGAAAAAAAAGAATGGAAGCGAGGAGTGAGGACACATAGGAGTGAAGAGCGAGCGAGGCGAGGTATAGAAGCGTAAGAACAGAGCGCAGTCTAGACCGGTGACGACGGGGACGCGGAAATGCAGAACCTAAAAGGAAAAGAGTACTTGCTAACAACCCCTTCAGACGTCGGTCGTCTCTTCTCACCCTTTACCATGCCCTTCGTCGTTCTTCTCAAATCTGAGCAGGTAAGATAAGAGACATTTTTTTCACCTGTACTGAACTTTGTATAATTATAATCATAACAAAAATATGAAAACCAGCATCTCGGATTTGTATGGGCAATGCTTTTTGTTTTACATTATCCTCTCTTAGATGTATTATCGTCGAGGTATAATCCTATCGATGAACACGCATGGCGATCTTATCCAGAAAGATATTTCCTGGATGCCATGATTCGAAGGAGGCGTGTTCTAAAGTGAAAACGATTTCAGTTCACTGGGGGGAAAGTAGGTCACATCATTGGCGTAAGGAGCAGGAACGGAAACAGAGCCAGCAGTAGCAGCAGCAGCCGCAGTAGTAGCGGTAGCACCACCACCACCGTCAACATTACCACCACCCCTGTGCTCTTATCGGTGCCACCACCGGGATGAACAAGGTGAACTCAGTTGAAAATGGTGGGAAAGGGATGGTCAAGGAGAAGGGATAATACAAAAGTGATAGCAACAACGCTGTCCTCAAATAACAAGGGATGTAAAATGTAGAAACATGGACTCTGCTGCAACGTGAAACATGAACCATAAAACTTGGATTGTGGCATGAAATGATAGCTGTGCTTAATATTGCAACGTAAATTTGTTGCGCACCCTACCAAGCTCGAGGAAGGAAAAAAGTACCTAAAAAAACTTCCAAAGCCTCCTTGGAGAACCATAAAATTAACATGATTTCTCATGGTTTTTAGGGAGCAATCAGGGAGATTAATTGAATTACTTGGAAGAGCTTTATGAGTTAATAGGCACGATAAGTCAGTTTGTGAATTTTTTAGAATATTCATTATTATTTCCAAGTCTTTTTCAACAACGAAGGAAACTTATTCTATTGTGCGTTTAAGTGATCGTTAGGCAGCATTCGCTTGGAATGAAACAATTTGATCACGCGTAATGAGCTGTTCTCTTTCCGAATCTACTGTACTCTACGTTCCCGCTTATTTGGACAAAGCAGTCCAAGATATATCTCTTATAAATCTTTTTTATGCTTCCAACGAGTAGTTCTTCGAGTACCTCGAGTATTGAGGTACTTTTCTTTTCATATAATTGAATATCTCTTAGAGATCATGCTTCTTACTGGCAATTTTCAAGCACTATTTCACCAAATAAAGACTTGGGAGCTTGAACTGTCGTTCGAATGCGTTCCTTCGACGTAGATGGAAAGGAATATAGAATATTGAATTGTCCAATAATTAATAGAGTTGACAAGATCGTCGGGTTGGGAGGTTCCAGGTGATGAGAATGAAGATCAGAACGAGCGGTGATGTGGAATGTAATACGTAACGATGATGAAACAGAAATAATGAGTTCAAACTCTTACTCTTTCCCGCACATGACGACTAGGAGGGATAAAAAGCGAAAGAGAAAAAAAAATTGAAGTTCTTCCCCGAGATTGAGAGGGTAAAAGTATGCCTTTGGTCGATGCGCAGGAAATATTTTCTCACCCCGTAGGTCTCTTTTCCTCCTTTTTCACGCGTTTTGAGAATAAGTTGCTACACTTTTTGCCATGAACCCTCTTACGTTTTCTCTTTTTTTTTTTTGCGAACTTTCCATATTTCTGAGAGTGCTTTTTACGCTTTTTCTTCGTGAATCTGTGTCACGTATGAGAGGAGGACTTTGTTGCACCTGCATAATTCATCGTGAGTACAAACGAATGTGTGTGTATTCACAATCAAAATACATAACTTTAGAAAGAAAAGAAGTGAACTTGACGGAAACTTGAAACTCGAACACAGATTTGAATTTGGATCTCGAAAAAGAAGAATAAAGCAACGCTGACAAATGCATAGTGTTCACAAATATATTTTTAGAAAAAATATATGAGAAGAAAACGGAATCTCGTGCAATAATTAACGTGAAAAACATGTATTACACTTGTATACAACGGAACGATGTACGATATTTGTTAGTGCCTTGTACAACTGTTGTATATGTAATTACACATGAAAATATGAGCTAGAGAGTTATGGTGATGATAAATTTCAATGTAAAATCTAGGAAGATAAAAATTCTTGATATTTATGTTCTGTTCGCGATTACCATTGCAAATGTAAATGGAAAAAAGAAGAATTTTTCTTCAAATTTGTATGTGCTGGAATGAAGTAGAGAATGCAATAATAGAGATAATGAATCTAATGGTGGGCGATTTTGATGCTACGATAGGTATCATCGTCGCCTGGAACGATGATGACTGGGGAAGTGTTGTGGGTAAATACGGAATCAAAACCCACAATCAGAGAGGTAAGAACGACCTCCTGGAATAAACTTCGATAAAGTATTGTTCGATCATCGTCCACGCCTACTGCACGCACAGGCCCATTATCCCTCATAGAAAATATTGAAATTGCGTTGATCGTACTTGATAGACAACACTGTGGATTATATTAATGAAGTACTCGATTATTTATTGACAATATTTTTTTCAACAGACATGTGTGAAACATCGATATTGAATCAATGAAGATATGGGCTCGCATTACGTAGCGTGTGTTTTCTTTCTGATTCTAGACTCAAGTCTCATGGAATATTCAATTGCATGATGAATTTACAATTAATTTGATAATGGATCCCACGAGGGATGGGAGATGCGGACCGATACTGATTCAGTACAAAGCAACATTGTAAAGGATGCGGAGAGTTTTTTCCTCATTTCAGTAATGAATTCCAACCCCTGATCGATTTTCTGATCAAAAACAGCAAATTTTTCCATCATTCTGAGAAAAACTCTACCAATCATGAAGAAATTAACTTCATTCTGACCAAAACGCGTGAACTGTCTGAATGAAGGAAAAGTTTTTCATAATAGAAGAATTGTACAAGTATTTTTCAGAATCTATCAAATCTAATGATGAGTGGAAATGATGAAAGCATTTCACATGAAGGGTAGGATAACATTTAATTATGATTTGGTATCATAAATGAGGCTGAATGATCAAGCAAATTACCGCACGCGGAATATTCATATCGAATAGATGTGATGCAGCGACAGACATTCGATGAAGCTCTATTGTCCGTTAGATGAATCTCCATTGAATCTCTAAAGAGCTATACGAAACGGACCAATTCATTCCGGCCGTCTTGTGCCACTTTATTACCGCCTATATTATGCTTAAGCTTCTCCGTACCACCAAACATAGGTCTCAACCCTTTTGTAAGTATCGACGCGGTTCGCCGTCACCATTCGAAGCTGAATAATTATTTTCCAAATCCCACATTCACGTGATTTTCAACAATTGAATCAACCTTTGAATACGAAATTACAATTCAGATGAATTTGTGTTATGTTGGGATCATTAAAACTCATTTTAACCTCCCCGAATGGTCTCATATTTCTTTACTAAAAAACATCAACAAAGCTATTTTAGGGAGAAAAAATGCCTTTCAAATTATCAAAGAATAATGCTCTGATTTTATAGAGAAAGTGTGAAACAATAACATATTGGGAAAGATATAAAACGAAAGTATGAATGAATTTTTTGTTATATTTGAAACAGATTCACATGGCAAATGAATGACTTTGAATCGAGAATTGTTATCACATTTCACGATCATCAATTTAAATGAATTTTGTTGAATTTTAATGAACTCGGTGTAATTTGGAAATGTAATTATCATTTCAAATACCATGCAGCTGTCGGACTCGTTCGAAAGCTATTATGCGTGTATTCGTGTGGGATTATATACGTATACACTCGTTAGTTTTTGTTCTTCCGAAGTCTGTACATGGGTTTAGAAACGTAATATTATTATTGCACGAGAAATTGTTGATCCTACAATAGTATTGTATGCGTACAATATTCGTGCCTCAGAAAAGAGTAATGAAATGAATAATCGAAGAAGACAAGTTGTTTTCATTGCGTAATACACGTAATGAAAGAATTTTGATTTTCATGTCACTTGAGACATGAAAATAATAATATATCAAAGAATTTTGAGAGACAGAATTTTCACTGTAAAAATAAATAATCATTTCGCGCAGCTTGGAGTGTTAATAATAGCGGGCCAAGTCTCTACCGATGGCTCAAGTGAAGAAATTTCTCACTAAAGCATGGGAAAAGTTTTACCTTGGTAGAAAAAACGATTTAGCTTTTCAGTTATTCGTTTGTTATCATCAATTTCAGAAAATTTCTTAGGTGATTTCTTGGAAAATATCACTCAACATATCTTGAAATCTTTGAAAAGATATTCCAAGACATTATTCACCAAGTGCGTGACTCAGATAAATCACGGCAAGTATGCACATTACGTTATTCGATAAATTTGATTTTGTATGTGGAATAATCCAACGATACTATGCAATACTCTCCTCTTGGCCTTGATAATTAACATTTTCCTACCCTAGTTAATCAATATCACGTCATAGTTGTTGTTTTTCCAGTCGATTGAACTCAGGTTTTGCTTTCTTTGGTGCACTTTCACCAGGATGAATCCATTGTTTTGATAGTCCTTTTGTTTCTGATACATGGCGATGAATCCATATTTCATCGACAGTTGTAGAATTGAGGAATTTTTCAGGTTAAAAATGAAAGAACAACTAAAAAATATGTGTAAAAATGTTCAACGACATCTTCTAATAATTCCCTATACCAGGGTGCCCAAAGCATCTTAATATCGGTGCCAAAAAAATAGAAGAATGAGCTTGAATACATTCGGTTGCTATAGTTTGGCTTGTTCAGATACTTTTTCTGTTGAATAAATTAAAACTTTGACTTTTGTGAGAGGTGATCACTCGATTGGAAACATTTTCAAAATTATATATAATTTATATAGAATCTTACATACTTTCGAAAAATTTGAAACGGAAAAAAAACAACCGAAGTAGACCCTAAGTGTCCCCATGAATTAATTTTCACACAGGATTTATCGGGGACCACAGTGGAAAAGTTTGGTACACTTGTAGACAAAAATTTGCCTAAAAATCAATTTTCATCCGATGCTGATTGGTCAGGTGCATGATATTTTTTATAGAAACTTTGTTGAATTTATATTGAATTTTATCAAATATCGATGAAAACTTTATAAGAAGATGTAAAGTATCGATATCCTGTAATATCGTGCAACTCTAATGCTGATGAATTTCTTCTTAAAATATTCAGAAAGAGTTCCACTTTAATGTATCACTGCGGCGTTTTTGTGATCCCCAACTTAACCTCAGAAGAATTTCAATCCAAATTGAGAAAGAAGACTTGGTGAATCGATGGATCACTATTTTTCTGAAAAGAAACGTTTTCCGTCTGTTTTACATTACGAAGCATATTTTTTCTTGCGATGAAGGAGCACAAAAATATTATGAAACTCCTAAAAATCTCGAAATTTAGATGATTTTAACGGAATGTGGATACAAAATTGATTGCTCATAACAAAAATGACCCAAGAAAACTGTGGAAACCTCGAATAGCTCCCAACAATATTGGAATGTCGAAAATTTTCATTAGTAACAAGTGATGTTTGACAGTATCAATGATTTTTTATTGAATTATATAAATATCGAATCGTTACAAACAAAAATGCCGCGGTGATACATGAGAGTAGAACTCTTTCCAAATGTTCAAGAGCGAAATTGATTGACATAGAATGAAAACTGAGTCATAGACCGATTTTTCTTCATGAATGCATATATCAGCGAACTTTATCATGTTTTGGAAATCTCTTTTTTTCGTGCACGAAGGTACTCATTACAGGTTTTTACTACACAATAAAATAAAAATCTGCAATTTTTCAAACTCACTCGACTTTGTACGTGAATAATTACTCTTCATACTGTGGATAAATTATTATCGTAGTATTTTTTTATAATATTCAAGTCACTTTGGTTTGAGAAACACATTCATGCTCTCTTCTCTGAAACGAACTACACATGTATATGACCTACTTTTGGGTATAAGCCCTTGAGGTATCTTCTTTTTTTTGGTACAAACCAATCAACCATCTTTTCCTGAGCGCTCGAATCCAGAGGAATGCTTATTTCTCTGGTATTTCACATATTGCGATACCCATTTCAGACGAATATGTATAAAGTCTTGGAATAACTTTGAAAAAGATCTTGCATCCGGTGAAATAAGTATTTTTCAACCAAGGGCTGCATCGTCCTTACATCGATATTCATGTATTTTAAAATAAGATTTTACAAATCAATTTCTTATTCATGGAATTATGAAAAACGCTGAGAAAAAAAATGTAGTGCAGTAATTTTTCAGTTCATATCGAAGTTCTTATTTCAGCGACTAATAATTTCAATGCGAGGATCTCGAAAGTTGATGGACAATCGCTGTAGTTTTTTTACTACGGCATATATCGAGAGAATTACTATAATTACTATAATAAGAAACATAATACGAATATTTGGAATTACATTACAATAATGACTTTGAACTTTAGAGATGTGGACTCTTCATCTTCCATGGACGATACACCGAGATATGAAATCTTGGAAATGTTACGATTCGTGTTTGAATCTCGCCACAGCGACGGATAATCAGAAAGATTAAATTAACTTCAAGTGAACCATTGTAATTGTATGAAAATGAAAAGTAACAAGCGAGTACCTTCGTTAATTAAAAGTAAACGTTACATTTTCTAAATGAGAGGAAGAGAAGAAGAAAAACGTATGAAGAGTGTACGGAACGATCACTCTGAAAGAATGATTCTTGTGCTCCATGTTTGCTCGTGAGGTTGAAATCCCATATACCAATTTAAACCGATGTATTACAAACTTGTACAAACAATGTATTCAATTGTATAAAACTAATACGGAGATTGTGAGGAAATCATGGAGTTGGGATGTACGAAGATCGAGGAACAGAGAAAACCAAATTCCATTTTAAAAGAAAAGTTGGCAAAGAATTTGATCGTGTTCGAAAGTTGAGAGAATTTCATTCGGATGGGAAGCAAGAGAAAGATGTGTTAGATGATTTACAAATTACACTGAGAAAAGAGATTTGATTGAATATTGGATGGCTGAGAATGTAGTTGTTCTAAATAAAAATTTAGTTGGATTATATGAATTTCGTTTAATAAGAATGAATTTTGTATACAAACTAAAGAAAATACTTTCTCATACGGTGAGAGCTGTAATAGTCAACCTATTTTTCAATCGAATGGTATTAATTCCCTCAGTTACCACGACAATCATGAAAATAATGTATATTCTACCGTAAAGTGTGTTACCATATTAAGAGGTAATTTCAACAACATTTATTCTCCTCGGTGTGCAGAGCGGAACGAAAGTAACAATTTTCGACCCGCTGCCTATGGTCTAATGGGTAAGTTTGACATATTGGTCCGGAATTGATCACTTTTTTCCCAAAAAACCAGTTGACAAAGAGCTGCTTTCGACATTTCGAATTTTGGCAATTACGCTGTAAATAAATCTCTAATAAGAATTCAAAAGAGGTTTCGTACGTTGAGAAAAACATTTACTCACAGTCGCCAGCGTTTGGTAACAATGAATATTAACTTATAACTACCACCGACATACACATTTTTTTATAAATTACTAAACTTCACTTATCATTACCAAATCTTGGTGATTGGATAGAAGTGGTATAATTTTCACACAAAATTTTGCTTTTAATTTGCGTTTAAAAAAAACGTTTCAAAACTGTGAAAATAACGAAAACTTTCAGTGAATTTTCCAGACATTTTTTCGCAGTATAGACTTGAATTCGCGACAACTAGAGTACACCTGGGACAATTAAATTCTAGAAAACCACTTGGAAAAAAAATTTGATTGATGTACGCTCAATCAAATATTTATGTTGAGATAACTGAAGGCTGAGTGGCTGTAACCAAAATTTGGTTACATCTACCAGAAAGATTCTAATTCAGGGGATCGAACATGTTTTGTTATAAGATCATTTGCTCAGCACAGCTGAGATTTAGTAGGAACAATTAATCCCAACGAATATCCTTCAACAGTGACAAAATGATCAAAGAAAATAAAATTCTTCAAATCAAAATGCAATAATGCAAATTAATTCATCCACATGAAGTATTCATTGTTCATTATTTCTCGCTCTGGTACATTTGAGAAGAATGTAGAAAAACCTTGTTCGAAAACGTCAAACGATAACTTCCACACTACATTCCATCGACCTAAGTTAACCGCTTTTCGGTTTTATCCGCGTAATGGGAATTTCATGCAAATTGTGCATTCATTGTTCATGATCCCTCCGATAAAGCGCACTTCGTTCGAAATCTATGAGCTCCTTCGAATAAGGGGGAATCATTTTTAAATTAAATTTCGACGAGATAGAGAGGAAGAGATTTTGAGGGTATTATCGAGGTTTTTATCACCGAGTGGGAAACTTGAGTCACTTATATACATGTTACGGTTGATTTGTTGATTTTTTGATGTCAAAATCCACGGAAGTATATGTTATATTTATGATATAGAAACTACAACATAGAGGGTACGATTTTATATTTCGTGTACTGTAAGAATTTGGACAAAAAAGGTATCAAATGAAGAGTTTGGGTTTCAATTTGTTCCTTCGTGAATAAAAGAGGGATGTATTCGATGAAGGGAGTATCGAATAACCAACAGTGTTGGAAAACCGCTTGAAAGACGAACCTGTCGAATGGTAGACTTTTTTTTTCTAGCTTTGAACTTTACTCCCATTTCGTTCGATAAGCTGATATTATTATGGCTTCTGTTTTTAGTAATGATGATTAGAATACGTTTGTCACACACATATTGCATTCTTTCAGGACTTCTCGAGTGATTTATTTCCAGTGAACTATAGAAATATCAGTAAGACATTCTATATATGTCGCATTGAGAATGTATCCCTTGGATTTGGTTAGAATCAATAGTCAGATCCCTAGTAGAAAAATCTCACTGAAAATTCCTGAAAATTCCAAAAATTCTCAATGAAGATTTTTTCAGACAATTTTCCTCATTGAAAATGCCTTTGGGGATCGACATTGGAAAACAAGACCAAGAGATTTGGAGTGATCCATTTTACAAATTCTCTTTCAGCTACGCATTGGTGCTGTGGCAGCTAATAAATGACAATGATTGCAATTATTTTAGCATTAGCAGCGGAAAAGTGAGGTAGAAAAGTGGTACTCTGGAAGAATTCTTGTGGAGATAATTGTGAAATTCCAAGTGGAAATTCTTCAACAATTTACTGTCTGTAAAAGAGAATGCATTTTCAAACAGTTTGGAGAGATGTTTTCTGCAAACGTTACATAATGTACAGAAACTTTTAGAAGTATTCACAATTGGCCCACGATCATTGAAATTTCCTGGTAATCTTTCAAATAAAATACTTTCGTTTTAGGAAAAGAGGGATAAAGCGAAAGGATGTGGATATATAATTCAATAATTAATAAATGTTTTCAAGGAATATATACTAAACAAAATAGTTCGCTGATACGCTGAATATAGCTACACTACACTGTTGGGAAATTTTTCAATCCCTTAAGTGATAATAAAATTCAAGAATATTCTCAAACTCAAGAAATGATTATGAAATTTGAGAATTTGTTATTGAGATTCAGAAATTTATCATCAGAATTAAGAAGTTCTTGATCACAATTCAGTTGAATTCTTCTAATGATGTGAAGATCAGATACAAATGTTGTAACAGTGGTAAATATAGCTCCCATGAGAAAAATATGGCAGCTAAATTGTTTCGGTATCCAAATAAGTTTTCAAATTTGAATTGTATAGAAATAAAACTAAACGGTAAGACTTGATTTTTCAGAGACACATACGAATTTCATCGTTCGGAAGAAAAGTTCATTCGAAATTAGTCTTAAAAAGTCAATGATTCTTGTAGAAAAAATGTTTCTCTTGAAATTCCCTCGGGGGTGAAAACTGTGATTTTCTTTTTGGTTTATCTATCCAACGTTCCTTTGACTCTCGCTTCAGCAAGGAAATGTCGAGGGTAAAAATAATGAGAATATCAAAGAGAAAAGAGCAAAAAATTAAGAGAAATAAAAAAGCAGAGGGGAAAAGTTAAGGAAACGAACTAAGATCAACTGATGGTGCACAAAAAGATATCTTCCCGCACTTCCGTATAAAAGCTTGGCAAAATTCCGATTGATCACTCCATTCCTATTACACAGTAAAAAATTTGTGTTAAAACTTAACACAAAGAGTTATCAAATCAACAGATTTTCAGCACTTTTGTGTTATCTCCAGACATTCTTTGGGTTAATATTTAATGCAAACTTTAAGTGGTCCGTTAACGGACCAAATTTGGGACGATGTTGTTGAAAATGTGTGTTAAAAATAAGCAAATTTTTTCCCTCTGTACGGATCAAAAATGTAATTACAAAATATAATTGAATCGATCCGTAATAAAACATTATTTCTCAAATGTTCCATTCAAATACCTCTAAAAAGTAGATGTTCAACATGCGTACAGTCATACATGAACAAATCAGCCCCCGGAAATCCATATACTTGTTTTCCGGGGGCGAGGAGGAAACTTGTCATGGATTTTTGATAGATTCACCCCTCTGCCGAAACACGAAGTGAGCCTATTGTACGTCATATAAAGGACATATTTCACTTTACTTTGACACACGTATGAACATATTTCAACGTCAATCCGTTTTTGATGCACATCATTTTGGAATGAAAAATCGCTCATATGTTTTTTACTCTCCTCTTCTCTGGAGAAAATACGTTGGAAGATGTTTTAAGGAATAATTCATGGAACTGATACAAGATGACGATACAAATATTATTTCATCAAAGAGAATATTTCCAACTGAGAAACTGCGAAAACTTGCTAAAGCGAGCCAAAATCAATGTTGAACAATCTTTATTGATTTTTCATAATGTACAGTATATCTGTGCGTTCCGGCTGTTCCCTCGACCCTCACGGGGAAACCTTATGGGTTTTTTTTTCACGAAGCTGCTCACCCTAAGGCATCGGAGTCAAATGCGTGTAACCATGTCCATCTTAATCACGAGGGAAATAAAAGATTCCTCTGGATCGTTTTGTGATCTGAGTAGGATTCTTCGTTAAATATTTCAAAACTTTCGTCGTGCTAAAAAATTATGTGGAATATTTATTGAATCATGTGAATGAAAAAACTTGCCGACTAGTATTCATCGTTCGAACTTATTTTTTACAGAGTGATGGAAGATTCAATTTGGAATAAAAAGTTTCTTGTTATGATCTTGCACGGACAAAAGTAATTAGCTGTGAGATGGACAGCTATTTCTTCAGCTCCTATGGCTGAATTTCGGCTAATATTGCTGAGGAATCAAATTCAAAATTCCTTTCTGTATGTTATATGCTAATTTTCAACAAACTCACAATAATTCTTCAGAAAAGGTAAGAAAAAAAACGAATATAAGGCAACGATCTCAACAATGAAATTTTGGTTTTTGTGCATAGAAGAACAATACGATGAAAAACAAAACATGGAATCGTTAGAAACTCTAATGAAATGAACATTGAAGATTGAATGGATTAGTCGGTTGTAGTAAATTGAGAAAACAGTGCTCTACTACAAAGAACATGCATAAATGAGCAATGAATATGAAGGGTATGATGATCTTATGAAACCCCTCGTATCATTCTACGTACTTGTCGGCGTATGCACTAAATCATAAATCGATAATTCTAATGAAGTATTTATTCTGTAAACTTGTGTTTATTACTTTGCCCGTTCAAGATTATTATTGTGCATTTATTATATAAGCAAATGGTGTGAAAGGTTTGCACGCAAACCTTCATAATCTTTGCAAGCACGGAATGTTATCTGATTCATCTTATCATTCTTAACTTTGGATACAGTCCAACGGAACTGACCGCGATAAAGTCTGACAAGGTTTGTATTTATAATATATGCATATATTAGGTCTTTATTCAATCTAAAATAGCATCAAGAGAGACTCCATTACCTTATACAAATCACTTCTGTACAAGCTCTTTGTATTCGAATAAAAGTGCTAATGAATTCACGAAGAAAAAAGTATTACTGGCATAACAAACTACTTTATTGTTACTGTAGCGCTTACGAGCAAGAATCATTCAAAGTTTATAGGAGTACCAGCCTCAACCAGCCAGCTGTAAAAAGATTTTTGAAAATTCAGACCAATTCTGTGATTTTTTCACAGCAAGAGATCTGAGTTATCAAAAAGTTCGTCTGAATATTCAGATATATCCTGAAAATTCTATTCAAACTGAGTATTCATAAAAACTTTCTGATAACTCAGACCATTTGTTGTGAAAATTCGGAATCTTCAGAAAATTTGTTGCAGTAAATTTTTGCGCTCTTGTCAGCTATTCATACTTTGGAAACTAGCGCCCTTGAAACCAATCCCAATTTACATACTGAGAAAACAGATATCTTGAAAAATACCATAATTTATGGATTTTCAGCGCTGGTCTGACCCGAGTCGGAATATTCACTTGCATGAATCTCTAAAAGTACCATAATTTCTTGGACTTTTTGAAATAAGTATGGTACCTTCCGTATAAAAGTCCAAGACATTATGGTACTTTTAGAGGTTTTTTCAGGTAAATATTTAGACTCGGTCAGACCAGCGCAGAAAATCCATAAATTATGGTACTTTTTAAGATACCTTTTTCTCCGTGCAGCAAATTTATTTTGAATCGACATTCACTGACAATTGAATGTTCATTAAAGTGATAAGAACATCTCATTGTACGAAATTTATGAGAAAATTCCGAAATATGGTAGAAGAATCAATTTCTCAGGCCAAATTCCGCAAGAAATTTTATTTATAAGATTGAGGAATTCAAAGACATATCTAAAGTACAGGTATTTCTAGAATTACGAAAACTTTTGAATGAAGAACAGCCCATCCTAGTCTTGTATCGACTAAAAGCTTAAAAGCTATCCTCGACAGCCTCATTCGTGCCATGTGTTCCGCCCACCTCAATCTACGACTGTTCATTACTCTAAAGTGATTGCTGTTACGTTCTTTTCTTCATCTTCTTTTCCTTCTCCTCTTTGTTCTTCACAGGTTTAAACATTTTTCCTGGAATTTTGTTATCATCGTAAACCCTGCGGGATGCGATGATAACCGAGCCCAGGAGAAAATTGAAACCGAGATTGTGAGATATAAATCAGTATCACTTGTGATGTGGTAGGAAACTACCTTGCCTTGATCATTTGTCACAGTAGTAAATACTTTGAAAAGAATTCATTGAATTGATGATTCAACATAATATATATGAAATCAAAATTTTTTATCAGACAAATCGTGCATGATATCCCCCTGGTAAGAAAAATACATGAAAATCCATCGATTCATGCAATCCAATATAAACTTCGCAACAGTAAATGACCATTCGACGGATCTAATGGGTTCCAAAGGATTTGAACAAGTGTGAAGGGTTATTTTTCGTTGGTTTTATTCACCATGGTGAATAAAATTTCTATTTCAAATCCTGTGAACATTGATCCCTGATATTTCAATATGTCGAAATTTTAATGACTATTCTTCGAGTAAAATGTCACTGTCAATGGTAGAAAATGTGCACCGAATGCAGTCTCGTCTTTGATGATATCGCATATCAGGATAGTCCTTAAAAATTCAGAATTTAGAATTCACCTGAAAAGCAACGATCACCAACATTTCAATCGGGTGCTAATGGCTCTGTAAAACATCTATTTGAAAATTGGAAAACACGTTACATGAGCTTTGAGCATTTACTCGCTGATATAAAATGCTTTTGAAAAAATGTTCTCTTTCCGATATTAATCAAATTCTAAAGAGGTGAAAAACTGTTAACTAACAATCCTCAATTCTCTCCCTGCATTTCATAAAAGTATGATAAGGTAAAGTTGAATACTCAAATGAGTCACTTTATTTATCACCTTATTCTTTATCATGTAAAATACAATGTGTATTTTGTGTAAGCTGTTATATCAAATAGGTTTGATCTCAATTATTACCACCGAGTCATCTTTTTTTGTCTGTTCAAGTCAGGTTTACAATGGTTTTATTTTTATCTTACAAACTTTCATACCGAACATCGTGCTATCTACGATGATAATCTTGGTGATAAATTTCATGTTGTGACTCAGACAAATATGAGACAACGTTACATATTATTCTTTCAGAATATTGAATGCAGAAAATTCAGGCATGAATTTTAATAAAAAATATGCATACGCTGTTTATTTCTTCTGTACTTGATAGCGTTGAACGGATTGATTTGATTTTTTTCTCTCAACACGTAACAAACCCTTCAGCTCTTTTGGAGTAGAAAATAATCGAGGTGGATGAATTTCACTTTTTCACATTCAGCCAAAGATAACGATTTAGAAAAACATGACAAAATTCCTAATATTTCTCTGTGATACGTTCCAAATTAATTGTAATTAATGGATTATTTTGTATCAAGATATCCGAATTTGCATTGATTGAGAAAAAAAATGTTTACCCATTAATTTTGGATTGATTCTTCGTTCCGTGAAATGTCTGAATACGAAAAGCTCATTCAAACGTTGCGATTTGTTCTTACACCGTGTTATTTTGTTTGATCGAAGAAAGAATTTGCTGACGACGTTGGAGACTTCTAACCATATCGTTTTGGATGAGTCGAAACACGACTGTCGATTATATATCGATTGAATCTTATCTTGTGGTTAATCAATTCATTGAATATGTTCGTCTATTCAGAATATATAAGTTTCAATATAATCACATATTTCACCATATTTATTTGAATGGTAGAAATGATGATACGAAATAAAAATAGCATAGCGGTGTGCGGAATATGTAAGATACCTATTAATAAATTTGAATGAACTTGTTTCGTACAAGTAGAATGGAATAACTGAATCGAATTGATTTTAGAGTGTATATTATAATTTCAGTGATTTTCGAATTATTTCGAGAAAATAGTTTGAAGAGACAATTACTGCGATACGATGCGAAACCTCTGCGGACGGTAACTATGCAAATTGAGTATAATAGAGTTATGAGGATGGATCTGTCGAAATTTAGATATGAATTTTATGAACCTGAAAATCACCTTTCATAAAGTTCTGTAAACTGAAATGATTTTCGTCGGTACGTATTTACAGATATTTGCGGATCGACGAACTAAATTTCCCACTAGGGTTAAAAGAAACCACCACACGGAGAGGAAAAAATCATGCCGATAAAATATTATATCTATCATCACTGTAAAAAGTCTGACCGAATGCGACAAAATCTTGCTTGAAAAATTGATTGAAATTCAACTTTTTTCATCGCATCGACATTTGTTTGCAGAACTAACTTTCAGTTGAAACAAGACTGGTCTTCATTGTGTCACTTTTTACCGTGGTCCATTGAAATTAAATCGTTTTGATTCAAAGAAATATTTCATAAAAACTATGGAATGGAACATTATTTTGTTACAATGACTTTATACTTTCAGTGCATGTAATAGCCACTAAATGCTGTAAGTTATCGATTGATGTTCATAAAGTAACTTACATGTTCTTAGGCGGTATCAAGTTACTTTTAATCAAAAGTTAGGAAACTTCAACTCGATGGTCGTTCAACTGGCAGTTCTCATAATCCTTAAATGAGTTAACTTCCAGAATTATTTGAAAAAATGGAAATATAAAAGAAGTATCTCTTATTTTTCACATGAAAAATATCCATCAAATTATCAGATATGCAAAAAGAGAAAGAAATTAATATTTATATCGTGAATTAAAAGTTTGAACTGATGCCAAGTGGTGACATATCATCACAAGTTTGAAGTACGAAAGTAATTCATGACAGAAAAGAATTCGCTTTCGTATAATTCTATCGAATTTATGATCCGCGATGAATCAATTATTATCTTGTATAAATTTGTAAAAATCACAGTTGTTGAATCAATTTCAACACATTACATGAGATATTTTTATGAATTTCTGATTATTCTCTCAATGCACATTAAGAAAACAAATAGTCCAGTCAATCTCCACTCTATCGAATACCGGTTAAAATAAGTGTATATTCCTTCATCTGGATTAATATCGATTATTTTCCATAGAAATTTTATCGAATTTTCTATGAATATTTTAAACAAATTATATATGAACTAAAGATTTTTTTTATAAAGAGGAACCAAATCACTAACGGCCTTAGTGTAAGGAGCCTATAGAATTCCAATAAATCACCATTCACATTTGTTCAAATCCATTGAATACCATTAGAACCGGTTGAATCAGCGGAATCCCATAGGAATCCAATAGGTTTGAATTGTCATTTACTGTTGCAAAGTTTGTAATAAAGCGCATCAATTAATGGGTCCTGATAGACTTGTGTTTTTTTCATCAGGGAGTACACAGGAGTAACATTGTCTCTCGCCGTTTGAAAATTCGTTACGTTATTTGAAAGATATCAAAGAGTTTTCTACCGCGTCGATTTGAGAGATCTTCCGAATGCTTTTCTTTCACGATATCTGAAAGCTATCAGGAAGTTAACTCAGATGATTTTCCAATAACTCCTGCACTGAGGGAAATTTATAATTAAATTTACTATGGAATTCTAGGAATGGGGGAACATACTGACTTCTAATGAAATTGACTGTAAAAAATTGTGAATTTGATCAGGTTTCTATTGTTATGCCCTAGTAAATTCAATTATAAATTCCTCTCAGTGTAGACATCGTAAAAAAGGCATCTATAGCAGATTTTCGACACCGGCGCATTAGACAACTTATTGATGTCATTTAGGGATGTCGAAGGGGAGAATTTTCACTCAGTTGTATAGTTGCAGTGTGCGTGTTGTGTGATTGCTCAAAGGAAGAAGTAATTCTGATGTACCGCTAGTTATCTGGGATAACTAATCTAACCCCCACCGTAAAATTGCTTTCACTATTTTATTTTTCCTTCCAACGCACATGGAGAGGAGAGATTTTCAAAAAGTTCTCATCGGTCATTAGAAATGATAGTAAACTGGTGACAACTATGGATTTCTGTCTCTGATAGCGACTGTGTACAAAATCCGTAGTTTTCACCAATTTACTATCATTTCTAGTAATCATTCCATGATCTTTTTTTTCCATGCAATTTTTCAATCCATTGAAACATATTCTAGTTGTCGCACATATATCCACTTGCATAGATCGTTTTATACATTTTCAGGACAAGCGCGAGAATGAACAATAACGAATTCATTGTCTCTAACAGACGAATCCAATACTCGACATTTTTATTACCATGCAATTCAAAAACTCTGCTGCGATTGTTTGTCACGAATCAGAAAAGTTCCACTAAACCCGAACGATTTTTTAAGGACGAAAATGTGAATTGTTACACGACTTTGAAAGTGGAGTGATTTTTTGGTGAATACAAGACCAAAAGGACACGATGTTCGTGACAATGAGGAACGAAGAATCGTACATGCGATTACCTCGAAACTTCTTTCGAGGTTCCTGAATTCAATTAAGATCATATGTTGTGCAGGAAATACGATATGCTCGAACAGAAGCCAAGAAAATTGTTCTTTTATCAAAAGAAGGATTTTGGAATCCCCGTGTTGAATGGATAAAGTATAATTGGAGTTTCGAAATGAATGAATTTTCCGGAAACAACAAAAAACTATTATAGTATTAGAATGATAATTGATTAAATTAAATCGGAAGAACTTTCTTTTGTCTAATGCTAGATTCGATAAGCTATAAAATATATGGGAGGAGATTTCTCTCACATGTTTCTGATTGTTCGAATGAAATATATATTACACAACTCATAAACTCTTCACGATGATCTGTATTGTAATCTGTTCTCCTTGTATACAGTCGATAAGAGGGTCGAAAAGCACAACTTTACGTCTGTGCAAAGCACATCCACAGTTAATATCACTGCGGCACGTAAGCTGAGGAGCCCATACGAAGCCTGTAGTACAAGCCCGCTAGATGATATGTGAAGGACAGACGCTGCATAGGTGTTGACCTGATATCGATGAAACGAATACATAGAAAAAGTGTGAGGAAAAGTGCGTGTGTTCAAATTGAAAGCTATTACATGGGAAGTTTAGAATATTATATTAATCTTTAATCAGGAATGCTCTATTGGCACAAATCAGGCGTGTTTTCACAATATTCTATACTGAAGAAATACGATTGATGCATGTGAATGCAGTAATAAATGGTATTAGACTTCATTTTTTTTCATGACACGAACCATTCGTGGTAAATTATTAATTGCTACTGTATGGATGATTCGCATAGATTGGTGTTTTTGATTCGATATATTCGGTCACGTATATTCTAGTAAAAATGCTCTAGTTGTTGATGAGTTTTGTAACGTTTAGCTGGCCAAAAAGTAGACCACAGTGTCGACCAACCGAGGCTTCCAACGGAATCGATCAATGATGTATCCTCATCGAACAGAATAAACCAATCGGAAAGAGAGAAATTCCCGATGGTCGTCACCCTGTAGATGCTTGCAAGTACCTCGTAAGATTTTATAGTGAGGTACACTTTTTCATGTAAAATGCAGTATTTTGACTATACTATATATCAAAGCTGGACCGAGTTTGGATTTTCATAAAGATTTATATTTTCCCCACATTAAAATGGTTTCCTTGAGAGATTATATGTACGTTTTCCAATTCACACCGTAAAAATTCTTGTCATTAAAATCACAAATTCATGGATTTTCAGAAGAATTTCTTATCCAATAAATATCGTATTGGACTTCTGTAGAATTAAATGGAAATACAACGTGAATTCCAATCTGATCCACGGATGTTGATCTACCACAGTAATTTTGACTGTATTTTTCTCTCCGTGTAGTTCCTGGCTAGTTGAGTGTCATAAAACTCGTCGATGACTAGGGCATTTCCACTTGGGTATGCGACTGAAATCAAATTTACATTAGAACTAACGTAATGTGTAACACTATTCCCGGCTACTGAAGTAAACGGGAATAGTGTTACTATGGCAACTGTGATAACAATGTACATTCAACAAACTCTGTAATACACGGAAGAAATTAGGTACATTGAGAGAAGCGAGGTCTAATAATTCCCATGTGAAAATTGAAACTCGATACCATACTGGCGCAGTATCATTGCTGGAGTTATCAATGCTGGCAGACTCAGGCCCAGTTGATTCGACAGCCCTGATCTAGGATCGGAACGATAAAAATGTTTTACACAAGACCCAGTAGTGGAATTACAATACTGTTCATATTGACAATTGATGTGGAAATTCATTGACACAGCTGTGGCATTTTTCATTGTACGGCGAGTGATGATGGTTGAAAGAAAAGTTTCAACCACGAGTAGGTGGAGTTTCAAAATCTACATGGAAAGAATTCACTGTTAATGTTACCGGAGCTTCGATTCTGGGTCAATTCACCGAAAGCTTGGCCGATGTAACAGAAATTCTGGCTCAGGTGACAAATATGCCCTGCTACCGTTAAAATAAAAATAAAAACGTTTTTACAACTTGAATTTAAACATATTGATATGACAGATGTTTCTTTACGAGAGTAAAAATCGTATAAATAATGTTGAGTAATGACCAGTCGAGGTGCAAAATCGGGACGGCTTCCCACTCTTCCTCCAACCAAATTTTTCTTTATGTTGCTGAAATTTGAATCGTTTATTGAAACGAATTGGTAATCAAATCAAGAAATACTTAGCTGTGAAGGACCAAAAATCTTGCAGTACATCCTTTGAACGATGTTTCCAGTTCTAAGAAGTTAATTCCAGAAGATAAATACCGACGAGTTATCAAATTTTGTGTTTGCTTTTTCGTTTCGTTTCTATAAACGATTCAAATTTCGAGAACATTGAAATAAATTTCATACTTTCTGGAAAAAAAACTGGGACTGTTCGAGCAAAAACCGGAACATTCCAATACACATTTTGTGCATTCACACGGAAAAAAGTCCCATGGAAATTCTACATTTTTAGGTGTTAATTGAACATAACTGCTCACATAAGCGCAAATGGAGTAAAATATACATTAGAAACAATGTTATATTTACATTGTTACCAAAGTAAATGGGAGTAGTGTTGCTGTGGAGTAACTATGATAACAATGTAAATTCAACAAGACTGTGTAGTAAATTATACATAAGATCCACATTGTAATTGTTACCTCACTTTTCATGTAATTTTTACATGAGCATTTTTTTCCGTGCATGCACAAAAATTAGCCATGCACTTAATTTTCATGTCATGTAATGTAATGATAAATTTTCTCTTCAAATACTGTGGGAAAGTTCCACTTTTACGTATCACTGCAACATTTTTGCTTGCGGCGATCGACATTTTATAAAATTCAATAAAAACTCGATGGAATTCGAATGAAAAAAAAAACATCTATACCGTTTAACTGTCGATTCACCAAAACCCTTCTTCTATTTTCATTTCAATGTTTCTCAGGATGAGTTGAGTATTACAGAAATGACGCGGTGATACTTCAAACTGGAACTCTTTCTCTATATTCGGAAACAAATCTCATCAATATCGAATGAGAATTGAGTCGAAGGCGGATTTTAGTCCATTAATGCATGAAAACTTCACACAGAGCGTGTGGTTACCCTCGGTAACGTTGACTTTTCGCGGTTCTCGCATGGAACCATCTTTAGAAAATATCTATAAAATAATGAAACAATAATTTCTGAAACAAACCAAATCGAAATAATAGAGATCCTTACCACAAAACATCGGAATCCCAAATTGAACGCATTGAGTAAAATTTGGAAATTTTCAATTGGATTTGGTTAGATTCAATACGCTATTTCAGTACGAAACTTCTTGAAGCTTGTTCAATTTTATTGAAACCTACACAAAGTTCTTGCGTAATTCCATTCGATTTGATGGGTTTTATCAACCCTCACCCGCATGGAACAGCACGAAAAAGCACCTCCCTAGTTCAAGAAACTTATTGATTCTCGCCAAACTCTGATTGATCAATCAGAGCTTTGTCCAATTTCAATGAGATTTGGCGAGCATCAATGGTTTTCTTCAACCAGAGGTTATCCCATAATCCAATTGCAATGAAATTCCTATCACATCTCAGTAATTGTCCCATAATGATCCCATATGAGTTTCATTCAAAACGGTTGAGAGATGAAGCATAGATTGAACGAAAGTTTTCCGAAATCGGTAATATTTTGGAAGCCCTATTTTACGTCAAAAGTATCGCATTTTCATTGAAATCTATAAAAATTATATATTTTATTTTTCATATAAATAATTCTGAGCACGCTTGTTTTGCATCAATTCTACGTAAATAGAAGTAGAACTGCACTTTGGAAGGAAATTTTGGGGTTTCTTGAGTGCTCCTGAAACGCGAATAACTTCCATTAGGATGAAATTTTTGGCACAGCTGTGGACCAAAGTGATGCCACTTCCACATCAGTTTCAGTCTGATTCATTCACTGATGAATTGAAAGAACAAAATATGACAAAAATGGTTATTTTTGTAAACGTGTATATCTCCAATGTTCTCTAATCCACGTACAGAGGATGGTGTCAACTGCTACATTTCTTATACTTATACTTATTGTCATCTTCTAATCAATCGAGCTGATAAAACTCATACCATGCTTTAATGATGTTCCCATAATGATTCAGGGTTAGGTTTTTTTCGAAATCGCCATTGTTTTTCAATTCAATTGTGATTTGAAGAAGCCATGTACCCATCTAACGACATAATATTTTGGAAATATGAAGGAAAGGATTTCTCAAGTTATGATTTTTTGTTATGTGATTGTTTCTTTTTTAAGAAGAACATAAAATAATGAACGCATAAGTAATGTATGATTCTTCATATCAATGTTCATACACTAAAACTAGAAGAAACTAACGGATTATAGATGAGAAATTCATTAGTTGAACGTCCACAGGAAGAAGAGTACCCTTAAAACAACTAAAAAACTAGTCAATTGGAATTATTCAACTTGTGAGCACATGTGCATCCATCTTTTTAGTTGTTCCAACTGATTTTTCTTCTATGTTGATTAATAAAAATTAGTGAACGTTTGACAAGTTTTATACCATCCGATACTAGTTAAAACGTACTAATGAATTATTATAGTGGAAATGACTGACATGGAATGTAGAAAAAGCTTAAGAAAAACAAACTGACAAGTGACGTATTTTGGTTGTTCAGCTATACCGGAAAGTATCTGTTTGCGGCAGCTCGTTGGTTATCGATGGATAGCTAGTTGACTAAGAATAATGAATCAATGACTTGTGAGTTTCGTATCGGTAATTATCAACTCCTCAATCACTGACTGACTGTTCATCAATCCACATGCTTAGTTTCTAATCAATTGAATCTCCTAAATCAGTTCCCTCAAGGATTCATGCATTAGATAATCATAAATGCTGGAAATATTGTACACCTTGATCGAATTATTCATAATTTGACGATCTGTACATTTCTAAAAATTTCGATCGTTCAATTCATTCACAATAATCCACACGTATAACAAATCCAAATTCCAAGATGAATGAAATGGTCATAAATATCTATCGTGCATGATCGATCGCGCCCATCCGTAGTCGCCTCGAAATAAAAAATATGATTTGTCAAATTGTTAACAAGAATCGATTTGTAGTTTGAGCAGAGAGGAAGAAAAAGAAGAATATATATTCAAAGCGATAACTTATATACGGAATGAACGTAAATTTCGAGCAACTTCCTGGTTGATCCCAGAAAAATTTGTGCTCGGGATATACGGTATGTATATAATATAGAGAATACTGGGCGGTGAAAGAGAGCCAGTGGTGAATTTCGAGACTTGCGCGTATCTTGAATATAATCGTCGCGCGCGCCCGAGTAACAACATGCGCGAAAAATCTATACCGCGTGAAACCAGACTGTGACCTATATAAAGCCCTGTACTACTGGGTCATCCCAGCGCCACCAAGAACCAAACACACATTATTCGAACGCACGGGCACAGAAATGCACAGGAGAAGAAATGAGGCTTCGACAGACCTATATTGTATCCCATTCAAATGATTGTTGTATTACATATTTATTGGCAAGGATTTTCGAATTTTCGTGTTTCCACAGCTGAAATTTGATCACTTTAACAATGCAAATATCCATACACACTCACTTACTTCACATTTCATCAATAATTCATAGGACTCGAATCGATTCTACCTTTCTCGCAGCTGTAGTAAATACCAGTTTCTGTCTGATATACAAATACGCCGATTTACGGTGGACTCATGTAAAGAATATGGTTGACTTAACGAAGGCCGAAGTTCACGTCAAGTTTTAATGTAAGCGCAAGGGAAATCTGCTGTTTCCTCCTCTTTTTTTCTCGAAGAAAGGAATAGGCGGGTAGGGCGATGGGCGTCTTCCAGAAACACCATCGCCAGAAAAACTACCTTTTCTTTTATCGAACGTTCGAATTTGAATTTTTCAAGTATATACAAATATACCACTTGAAACACGTGTACGTGTATCGATATGAAACTTGGTCTGCATTTACGATATGTATTCACCGCCCACAATGGCCTACGATAACGGATAATCGAATATGATATGATGGTCGGAACCTGATATTGGTCTATGTTCTTTATCAGCGTTTCCACGTTATTATCATTACTATGAAATTTTTAATTAAAAATATACGTCATCGTAATAAAAATATCGGTATTATTGTTTCGCTAAATAAGAAATTCGAAAATGAAAGAAGATGATGGAGAAATGAAACATAATCCAAGTTTATCGCTGGAACGTATAGTGGGTAAATCGTTCGGCTTTTGACTCCAGTAAATATTGTTATCTTTTTATGAAACGCGCATGAATTTTCAAGGTATTTCTGTCAATTAAATGTCTTTGTTCGTAGAAGATTATATACTCGCGTTCGTAGAAGTTTTTCAAAGTGTACATACGGTGTAAAAATTACAACGTTGTACGTGAAGATGTGTGCGCCTTATGTTTTCAGGTACGTAAATATGTACACATACGTAATACTGGTGAATCGCACGTGTCACGGATGAAGTGTGTAATCGAAATCTATAAACTATAGTGTAATGATCGGGGTTCCGTACTAATACCCATCACAAATCTGACTTTCTGTCAACGAATTACAAATTTTATTAGAACATAATTTATTCGCTCTAGCTCTTCGATTCAGATTTTCCACGCGATCGAGATGAATGTGGAAAAATAAAAAAACGTATTCTCAATAATCAAATTTCGTAATGTATGATTTAAAAAAAAATGAAAAACTCGGATATTTGTGTTTCGTGTTTAGTTAAATAGGTAATTGTTCGTGTACATATGCTAGAATCGATTGAACGTTTAAGGTCAATACCGATACCGATACCGATAATAAACTCAACGATAAGCTCGACCGTGTAACGTTCATATGTTATTATAAAAGGAAAAAAAAGCTCTCAATTCGAGAGACATTAGAATGTTATTTTTCATGCAAAATGATGTCGAGAAATTGGTTAAATATCGATTTGAAATTGATTATTCCAGGTTTGCTCTATCGTTCCGTTCTTCGTTATATTACAAATTAATGAATAATTAAAGAAGTCGAACTGAGAAGACGTGCAAAGGGCAATAGTCCACACAACGAACCTCGACATTTCTCTTGGATAGTATGCAGGTCTATTTTTGAAGGATGGTTAAAATAGCTGAGCTTAAACTTCTGCTAGACCACTTCTCTTAGAGCTACCAGCTTGCTATGAAATTAGGTCAGAATTTAACGAAAGAATACATAACGAAGCCACTCGATTCTTCTTTTCTCCCCTTGTTCCGCCTAGAGTGGAGTCTTTGAATAAATGAATAATATTTAAAAAATATTTCAAGAGGGTGGCACGGTGAACATAAAGAAGAGTTTGGATACGATATCGATCGGTTACGTATTTTCGTCCACATGCAACGTACATGTGCCATGATGATGAAAAAGATAATAATAACAACAACACGTTGCAGAAATTCAATTCTAATTTCCTTGTTTTTTTTTCCTTTTTTACTTTCGATCGACCAAAACTGAGGCGATTTTTATACGATGATATGAAATAGATGACACCGACTCGAAGACAATTATATACCGTTTCAAAATAGAATCATCACATTTGTACAGCTTGTACAGCTTGTACAGTTTGTTCGAGCTCTATCGAATGCACCCAGACATCCGAGTACGATTCAAATACACGATTTATATCCACGATGATACACAAAAATGCTTTTAGAATAAAAAATTTATAAACGATTCATCGTATATATGCGTACCTGCTGGAAGGGTGGTAATTGTAACAGATCTCTATCCTCGGCGGCTGTGACCTCGAACGTGGGAGTGGGTTGTGGTGGATAAATGTTACCCTTCCCAGGATAAGAGGTGCTTCTACGGAATTTCACGGGGCTAATGCAAGAGGGATGACCCGTGGCGGTGGTTGGCCCAGGATGTCCGGGAAACGTTGGACTAGGTTTTCGTCCTTGAAGAACACCCCCAGCTGCCGCTGCTACAGCCGCCACCGCGTGTAAAGACGACGAGTGCATGGGTGGTAGATTTGGAACGGATCTTCCACGATTCCAAGGCGATAAAGCGGGACTGGCGATGGCAGCGGTTCCAGCTTGCGGTCCGCCACCCCATTGTTGAGGTGGTCCGGCGGTTTGTGGTCCTCCCGACCAGGCTGCGTAACCTTTACCCGGAAGATAGACTCCTGGATGCGAAGTGGGTCCCTGGGGTTGTTGTTGTTGTTGTTGTTGTTGCTGCTGCTGTTGCTGTTGTTGCTGTTGTTGCTGCTGCTGTTGTTGTTGCTGCTGTTGAGACTGTTGCGGTGAAGGTTGTTGTTGTTGGACTCCCGTTGGCAATTGATTATGTCTGTTCACTGGGGCCCCAGGAGTATTATTACCTCCGTGTTGTGGAAAATTGTGACTAGCCGTTATAGCGCGACGCGTTCCACTTGTAATAGCTGTTCCAGTCGCGGCGAACAATCCACCTGGGCCACCTTGACTAGGGAAATTTTGGAAAGCCGCTATAGAGCCATTAACGGGAAGGGCGTGCAGATTGTTGTCATCCGGAGTTGCCCAAAGACTCGGTACCCGTCCTGAGTCCGAAAAATTTTGAAGGGTGGAAGTTGTACTACATGTGATATCTTTTTCGGTTACAGATGGCGTTGTCGACGTTATTGAAATGCTTTCAACTTCGACAACGTCCTTGGTCTTTTCCTGTCCCCCGACCTGGTCCAGAGCACCTCCGGGCGATAAAGGTGCCGTTTTACCGCTCGATTGTTTCTCTATCAATAAATCGTCTTGCATCGTGGACGCTGAGAGACTAATTTTTAATGCTGTATGAATTTGATTGTTATTATTTCCGCTGTTGCTGTTGTTGTCGCTGCTGATACTATTACTACTACTACTATTATTACCACCACCACCACTACCACTACTACCACCGATATTTCCAAGCGACGATGATATCAAATTGGTCGAGGTCGTGAACAGGCTCGTACCGAAATCACCCATAAATTTTTCACGTTCCTAACACGGTTTCATGTGACGATGATGACGACGGAGTCAACCACGACGACGATAACGACAAGGAGGGGTGAGAGAGAGAGAGGAAGAGAAAGAGAGTAAAAAATCAAATTCACTGTTCTTTCTTTTCTTCCTTCCGAATTACTCTTCGTCTTGTGTTTTATGTCGCCAATGTAGTACAGAAGGTACCGCCGGCCCGCGCGCGAGACAACTATCGATCCACGTCACACTCGCGTAAAAACACCCACGAATCCCGGAAGCTAGGTTACATGAAATAGCTTCGACTTTGATTCTCTTGGTTTCTTTTTTCCTTTTCTTCCGTTATTACTATTATTTTCTTACTCGTATCATTGATTTTATCACGATTCTTTTTCGATACCTTTTCTCGGTACTCTTGTTCTCTTCTCTCCAATGAATCAAATCGTGCATACGTGTGCAGACATCTATACATATATATTATCCACCTATTCCTCTATTATTGCACTCTTCCCTGTTGGAACTGTGGTTAATTTCCTTCAAAATTTTCTAACTGTAAAAATGAATCGAATAAAATTCGCTCCGAGCGTCGAGTAATTCGGTAGCGATTTCACTTCCATTACCACCCTCTTCGTCAACGACATTGAGCTTCACTTGATTCTTCAATTTTTTCTTCCTTGTTTTTACATTAAAGAAGGGGTGTTGGAAATTCACTTTCATTCGATACAACACTCATCTCACGGTAATCGAGATTCGTTGATTTTCACTTGACGTAACTGTTGTTTCTTCGGTTAGATTTTTTATGCTATATCCTCCCAACGTGTATCAACTACTATATCACATGATCCACTTGTTTAAACAGAAATGTAATAATCATGTCAATCAAAATTACATTCGTTTTCGAAGCAAACTCCTGTCGGTTGTTACGTACGTTTATACATATGTGTGTGTATGCATATATATATATATATACTTTTTGAATAGATAATAATACTAAAAACTCGTCGACACAAACCACCACTGACCGATTACTGATTTTGCTAACTCGCAAGCCCTCGCAAGAGTCTCGCGTAGAGCTTCGAGCCCAGGTGTTTCTATTCTTTTACATAATCGAATCGACTCGAATGGGGCTCTCTATCACACTCTTTCTCTCTTTTTCCTTCTCTCACTTATACAACACTGACAACCACCAACTACGAGGCCCGTAGCATACGTATTATAACTGCGATGAGATCGTGTCGCACCGCGACGTCCTGGCACCGTAAGCCGAGTGCGCGCGCGCCAACTCTAAAGCAAACTCTAAGGCAAACTACTTTGAAGCTCGCACCACGACGATAAATCAATTATTTGATCGATCGATCCTCACACGAATTGAAAATCAGAAACCATACGTGGTAATTGAAATGCAGTTGATCGAGATGTGCGTTGAATTTCATGTATCGTGATGTATGTATATTTTAAGCATATCGAAGATATCCAAGCTCTACAGGCTCGAACAACCATCTCCGATAACCATCAAACTGTATTTTATTTACCAAATTAAACTGCGCGGTTCTGGTTTTTCATGTTTTCTCTGCTTCTTCCCCCCCTCTCTCTCTCTCTCTCTCTCTAATGATAATTAGATACAAGATACGAGATGATTGTCATCGTTATCAACGATGGGTCGATGTTTTCTTTTCTAAACGAACGGCGGCGTGAGAGTTCGGTGACGGCGACGGTGTCGATGTCGGTGGCGGCAGTACAGGCGGTCGGTTCTACTGGTGGTGCTCTGATTTTTCATACTACGCCCCCAGCGCGTGTCGAGTTGTTTTCCTTTTCACAGTTGTATTACGATTACGTACGTATCATCTTCATCGTTGCCGTGATCGCTCTCATCGTTGTTGTCCTCCTCACTGGCATTACCCTCATTCTGATCATTCGATTCTCAAAAGCGGAAGAAGATTAACGGAAATTTCAAAGATTAGTGTTACGATGCTTCACTCCATCAAAAACACGGAAAGGTGAAAGATAATTATTATTGTCCCCGATATGAATGACGATAAAGTCTGAAATCGTAATACTGAATTGTTACGCTGACAATGATATTGTATGGACCAAATCATAGAACTAGCTCTGGTTTTTTTCAATTCGGCGACCTCCGGCCGTTGCTTTCGACCATGCCTCGTAACAGTCCTCAAGTTCGTGGTGGTAGCTGCTCCAACTCTTTAGTCGGTTCTCCTGCTGCGTTGAACATAACACGATGAAATCGGGTTACGCAGGCGCTAAAACATCGCTACCGCCATCATCCTCGTCGTTGGTTTTGCTCACCTCTCTTTTCATCGTTCTTATCCACCTTATGAGCTGTATATCTATAGCGTTCAAAAATATTGATTGGCTTTTGTTTCTGTTTTTCCTTGTTTTTGCTTTAATTCTTAGAAATATATGATTAATCATGATACTATCGCGATTTGCCGTAGGATTTCTGGTTTGAAGTTTTCTACATTGGTGAGAAATTAAAGAATCAGGTGGAAAATTTTCGTTTGAATTCACACGCGCGATCGATATCGTCGTCGAGCAAAAGTTCAGCCTCGTTACCTGCAGCCGCGTCATCGATGATAAGATTTTTGGATAAATATAATCCAGTGGATCGATTAACGAGATTAATTCTTGGCTTTGTTGTCTCGATGATGATTAGGATGGATGGTACATTCCTTTCTCATTGATTCCCAAAATATACGCTGCATTCTTGGAATGCATGTGTTTTGTTAACTCTTGTTGGTAACGTATCTTCTTCAAATATAATTTCAAGTACCTTAAGAATACGAATGATTTCTTTGTTATACAATACAGTTGATTTGAAAATCTCATAAAAATAGATTAAGAAGAATTAATGTGTTACGAAGTGTTTGAAAATTTCTTCAAGGATCTGTTGAACATCTAGAATACTTGAATGCTTATTTCGTTATCGGAAATTGTATGCCATGCATGATGAAGTCATGTAATGAAGTTTTTGTTTCATTATCTCAAAAATTGGTTCAACGTCTAATAAATACTCGCCAGATAATTCATTCAACATATTTGATTTGTTGAATTTAAATTACCGACAAGACAAATTCATCTGTAGATAGATGGATATTAATTAAATATTATTGCTGCTATTATAGATTATATTAATTAGGTATGCTGGTTTATCTTGAGTCACTGTAATAAGTGTCTTTTCGGATGATTGTACAAAATTATATTTCAACGCGTAAACTTGGGGGTTACCCCCCGTATATGGAAATAAAAAAAAAGATTCAAGGAAATTCGTGTTTTGAATCATTCCTTGTGAAAATAAGTAGAATTTTCACAAACTCTTTCAAAATTTTGTCAAAGTTGTGTCATCAAGTATTTTTAGTTTGCGCTAAAGTGTGAAATTTTTTAGAAAATTATATATAATTTATATATAACTCATATATAAATTATATCGAATTATTCATAAATTATATATGATTTTAAGAATTTTTTAACTCGTATGGTTCAAAGTATAACACATAAAAACATCTAGTTTTTGAGATACTTAAAATTGTACTCAAGGGATTAGATCACAGTAACGGGCGTTTTGTCCGGGTAATTTTTGAGAATCAATTTCCAGGTGAATGTTTATGAAATAACAGTCATTATTCTTCTTATGTTCTATCTACATTGAAAAACGTATCAAAATTTGTATTCCGAAAACCTTTCAAATTCGCCAACCTACGACGCTCCGCGCATCCCCACACGGAGAGAAATTTGTAGTTAAATTTACTATGTTATTATTGTTCCCGAGGAACAGACTGAATTCTGTCGGATTTTACTATGAAGGGCATATTTTTACTATGGTACAACAATAGAATGCTGATCATATTTACTATGTTTTATGGGGGAACCCGTCATAGTTCAGTCTGTTCCTCGGGAACAATAATAACATAGTAAATTTAACTACAAATTCCTCTCCGTGCATGATTTCCACGCCTGATGGGATGGTGTACGTGATTTTGCGAAAACCAATTGTACGACACAAAAAAAAATAATATCTTTATATAATATCATTATCCATATTGCATTGGCTATCGTGTGACGGAGCATTTTGTTTTTTTTCCCTCTTAGGGACCGTCCATATGTATATTACGTCACACGATTCACTATTCTCGACGAGGCAGAATAGAAAAAAAAAGTGTGACGTAATGTATGGACGAACCCTTATTGATGGCGAGAAAAAAATCTTGAATTGTGAATGTAATTTTTGGGCCCAAATTACATGTTATTATTATTATTATTATTAATAATTATTGAACGAAACATGATATTGACAAAATCTTCTGTCATACGGAAGATAATTGTCCTTAAAATGAGTGTACCAAATATCAAATCGATTCGTTCATAAGGTCTCGAGATATCGTGTACACCGTTTTGAAAAACATATAGTTCTTTGAAAGATGTGTTGAAAATTTTGGTACACCACGTGGAGAACACAGTTGAAATCGAGCTTATCGATAGACTCGTGGAGTACTCCACGTTTGCATTTACAGTTTCATTAAATATGCATTGAAGGTGCACGACATTCCACGGAATCGATATTTCATATAGCATATTTTATAAAATTCTATATAAACTCGACAAAGTTCCTATAAAAAAGATCCATACCGTGGAACATCGTGCTCCTCTAGTATGTAATGTCTTATCAATTACTGATAAACGCCGTATGAAGGACTAGTAAGGGCTTAATCACTTACTAAGCAATCGCTGGTGCTTGCTTAGTTTTCCTGATTAGTATCTAGTAAGTGAGAGCGTTAAACTCCTGACCATATTGAAGGAAATTTTCGAAAGAATTGATTCCTTTTTACAGGATTTTATACAAATCCATAAAAACTATATACTTTTTCTATTGAAAAAAAATCAATTCTGTTGAAGAATCTTTATCGCTATCTCACTCTTTATATTAAAGTTTTCCCGAACGAAAATTTTGTTAAATTGTATTTGCTCTTGACACAAAAAAGTATTACAGTGAAACTCCACAACCTTCAACAATCTTCAACGAAAATCAATCAACTAAACCAAAATTCATTGAGTTTCATTGAAATTTTTTCGAATTCCCTTGAATTTTGCCAATTTTCAATGCAAAACAAACGAATCAAAAATAAACTGAATTCAAGAAAAGTCAACTAAGTTTGACATTACACTGAGAGAAAAAGTTTCCGGGAACAATAAAATATTTAGTTGAATAGTCGCCATAAAATACTTAATTGATTTGAATAAATTTTCATTGATTCGATCAAACAAATATTTAATATGCTATGGAATATTTCATCAACGGAAACAGTTATTTGATTGAGCCAATGAAAATTTATTTTAAAAGTATTTTATGGCGACTATTCAACTAAATATAGTATTGTTCCCGGAAATTTTTTCTCTCAGTGTAGAGATTGAAACTCGAAATTGCAAGTAATTTTGGGACGCGAATTTTTTGTTGAATATGTTTTATACAAATAAAATTAGGAGAGAACAGGGCAAGATGAAACACTCATCACGCAGACTGCAAAACAGTTCCTCTATTCTATTTTGTTGATGAAAAATGTATTTAATACATCTAGATTTTGAACATATAACGAAAAATATGGGCGATAAACATGTTACGAATTTCTAATCTAACAAAGTAATTCATTTAACGTTATTGCGCACATCTCGTAGATTAGAAAAACTGTATTTCGCACAGTATAGAAAAAAAACTGCTTACGCAAACGTGAGAAGGTCAGCGTAAATTTGATGACATTTCACTTGATGAATTTCATAGACCTCATATAACAGTACGGTGAATCATCAAGTTTCCGGTACTATTCAGTTACTGAACAAATTTTTCGTTTATTCAATATGACAGCCTATACACAGCTTCTTGAAACTTACCCTGGGAAAAAATGTAAAACCGCTTTGAATTCTTATAATTTATGATAGTTCAAATAAGCTTATTATAAACAGTGTTATTTATAATTTATGAATAAACAAATCTAACAAATACATTTCTGCGGCACTTCCAACAAATCAGTTTTATGGACTGTAATTGCAGTTCTGGTCAAAGGAACTGATTGAATTTCATACAACATTCAAGTCAACTGGATTATTTGTTCATGAAATTTGAGCAGATTGAATGAGCGTCTCCGATCAATAATTCATTGAGTTCTGCTAAATTTCATTTGATTCGATGTTATGAGTTAGTTTCTTTAGAGAAAATACCAATTGGATACACGTTATATGCTTTTTCTAAATCATGTTGCTGAAGTTCAAATAATTCATTGAAACGGATAAGCAATCCAATAATAGAATAATCAGCTGTTGAAGACCCAAAATTTTGCGGTAAAAGCTTTAAACGGTGTTTCCAGTCCCCAGGAGTTAGTTTTGAGAGAATTCATGATGATAATTCATCAGATTTTGTGAGTTTGTATTTTCATTCCCTTTCTACGAACGATTCAAACTTGAAAGTGATCTCAACGACCCCTGAAGATGCAACCAGAATCATTGATTAGAAAAGGACATGGCAAAAACTGTTCTGACAAGTTATTCGAAAAAGGAGCAATAAAATCAAAACATCGCTCTGTACAGACCTTCTCCCATCAATAAAGATGATCTGTACAGAGCGATATTGTGATTTCATTTCTTTATTTTTGAATAATTTGTCAGGAAAGATTTGGCTCGAGTTGCACTGTCAGAGGTCGCTAAATTACTGATTCTTAGTTGATTCAGGTTGATAAAGTTGTACGTAGATGTGTGAATATGGTCCGAATATCCGAATACTCAGATACACTATCTGGATATTCGGAGTCACGATCTAGAATATCCGGGTTCCGCATATATCCGGATATCTGAAATGAAAATAATGTATCCACTTGATAGAGGAGCGATAGCAATGCATTGATCTTCCGATTGACGACACATTTATGAAAATGATGCAATTGCATTGGATCATCAACTCATATCCGGATAACCGGATCATTTATTCGATTTTTTGGATATTCAAAAATTCCAGATAGAAATCCCACCTCTATTTCGGCGTTAAAAATCCGCCTAACTTCATTCTACTCCACTGCAGACGAAAATTCATTAAAATGCTCTCATTATGTTTGCTAGTTGAGTATCATCAAAAGACAGTTGAATGCCCAATCCAATGGAATGAAAAGACGTTAAAAAGATATCTAAAATATAGATGATTTTCAAACAGATATTTTCCATTCAAAATGTTGATTGAATGTATTTTCCCCTGCAGTTGAATAAAGCGCAATCGACCGAACTTTGAAATATATATTAGAATGCCACTATGTCTCCGTCTTATTTGAGTTTTGATAATGATATTTATTGTCAATAAATTTTCTTCGTTGGAATCTTATAAATGGTGATTCATCCTTTTGCACGTGACATCACTTGTGAGATATCTTCAGAGTTCATGACACGGTACAGATTTGAATATGACGTCCCAGAACGGAAGTTAAATGGACGTTCCGCAGTCTTCGGGGTCAGGTATGTTCCTTGAACTTGATTATGAATTCAACAGCAGTTGATGTTTATGTATTCAAACATCTCCAGTCCAAAAAAACTAACTTTTTTCGTCATCAAATTCACGCTGTAGTCTATTTGTAATACTTTGTATCTCTCAGGAACATGTCCCAAAACATGGAGAGATTCAAAGGGATGTCTCTTACCAGGGCAGATAACAATTTGACATTAAATTCATATCAGCTTTCTGGCTATAAAACTTCATACATCGCTTTAGATTCATGGGAGCAATGGGTAATTTAAGTGAATTTTAATACCATTCAATACAAGAAGCATTTTGAGCATAAATGAAAAACCATGTAATCTCGAAAATTTCAAAGCAAGTATGAGCATAATTGAAGCATAAATGACTGTATTATAAAGACATGAATTACCCTTCAGAAAAACATGGTTCTCATCTCCATTTGTTTTCTGTTTAAAATTTTACTCTACTTTTGGCCGTTAAGTTGTAGAGTGAACTGATTTTGTCCCAATCATAGCGTCTTGATCTTCGCGTCTTTCATGATGAGGGGGGGGGGGAGGGAGAGGGGCAAAATGAGTTGAAAACTTGAATAAAATTTAACACAATATTTAATTAAAAATAATTTACAATTTTTTCTGGTTTTTTTTAATAAACTTCTAGAGAATTCTCTGAATCTTCAAATAAGGGATTCCAAATTTTTTGATATTTAGATTTCAAAATGAAAGATTAATAATTGATTCACATAACGTGATATCAAAAATTTTAATAACTTGTTGTAGCCTTTGCGAATGAAGTAACGCCATTTTGCGTTTCACTCTATAATGTCTTGTTAAGGGAACACTAGCGTCGGTGTAGAATTCCTCTTTCTGTCATACGAGTTACCGTCGTTCCTACCCTCTTAAATTCAAATCATACATTTGGAGAGGTAACTGTGAGAAGTGTTACGTAACATTTCTCCTGGACAACAAAAAACGTCCTTTTGCTCTCAGCCATTATCTCGTCAGAGCTGATTTTAACCTGATTCGCTTGCAATTATCATTACTGCATTTTCAACTTTATTCTATTAGTGTTTTGGTTTCTACCGGAAGCGTATTTGGAGTTTGTTACAGAAATTTCTATATTCCGATTTTTAGTGGAAAAACAACTGCTTTGGAGTCTGTGTTCTATGGAAAATTCTCTTTCTCTAGATTTTCAGAAATGATTTGAATGGTTCTGGTCTAAGCAGAACTCGCTTCATTATTGAACCATTCACTTCTGAATGTAATATTTCATTTCCTTCTTATTTCCAGCGACTCTTGGTGAACTTTTCATGCATCCAAGTTAGTACATTTGAACGTTCTATAAACGATTTATGAAACTTCATAAAGTATCCGAATTCGTTTTGACCTTATTCGCATAGTCAAGCATATTCGTGATTTTTGTTATAGAATTTTGTTCCGAGATTCATTCATCATGGCTTTTTGTCTCTCTATTTTGGAATAAAAAGGAAAAAACAACAACGGCATCCGTCTTGTAGTCTTTTTCTTTACTTCAATTTAAAATCAACATTATAATTTCTCCAACTTCGTCAGTTATTAAATTTTGAGATGCATTTTTTAGAATATTTTTCCAACTCTTCTTTCTCAGTTTTTTTTTTTTTAATAATCGTATAATAATTTTCTAATTTTCTTTCGAAAGCATTACCGTTGATGCTGATTTGATTTTTCTCGTCTCAAATATGACATGCTTCTGAGTGAACTGAGAAACAATAAGATGAGAATAATAATGTATTCGAAATTGTGCGTGGAGTTTAATTTTGTATACAAACTCTTTGAATATTGTGTGGTCCAGATTCATAGTAACTTTAAATATCTTCATAAATAATACTGTTGATTAAATATTCAAATCGGTGAAATTTCAATGAAAGTCATTGCGATGTAACAACATTATGCTACGTCGTCACAATGAGATTAAATGATACGAAAAGAGCAATTTCATTTCCGTTGTTCACTAATATATTTTTATTTGCGGAAGAAGAAAATTTCTTCTTCTTTTGAGCCAGAGGATATTTTCATTTGTGCATACATAACTTTACGAATCTCCACCCAAGATGAATCCTTTCAATATTTTCTTTCCTGAGAAAAGAAAAATAAATATAAGAACTTTGTGATTGTTTGTTAAGAAAATATTGGCAATATATGAAATTTTCTTCGATTCGCAAACAGAGCCGTATACTCGATACGTGATTCCATAATTGGTCTGAAATAATTATAACGAAGCCAAAACATACCGAGGACTAATGAGTAATTCAACATATTTTCTGCTACCAAACTTCAATACAGCACAAACGATAGTGTTAACGTTCTTATGTAAAATATTCATTAATTTCCTCTATGGAGAAATACAAATATGATTGATCTGATTAAAATGTAATTTGTACATTAAGTGTATTTTAATTTTCTATGCATTCAATACACGAATACATCAAGTAATCTATACCTTTATAAAATTTGAAACAATTTATTATGAATTGAGTCTACTAAAATGTACTTCAATCTTGATACACGTTTTTTCTTGCAGTATAATGTTGAAAGGATTTTCAGAAGAAAATCGAATGTAATCTGCTGTTTAAAAATGACGCACATACGATTTAGAATGTTTTCAAATAATCTATTTCAATTATAAGCGTGATATCCTTTTTTGAATAAAAGTTTCAATTAGATTATGAATTGGTGTTCTTCAATTGGCAAACTTGAAGAACTCTGGAAAAAGACGACGATATTTACAGTAATGATTAGAATGCAGTGAAAGAATGACTATTTGGTAAAAATATCTATACAGTTTAACTGACGTATCAACTTCTTTAATTCTCTCTGCTGACATGCTTCAATAAATTTCATCAAACAATTATGAGAATGGCGATTTCAAAGCTCATGACAGAGAGCAGCAGCAGCAAAATTCAGCGATCGCGATTCCCATGGCAAAGCACCTTTCGAAATATGGCATTGTAATTCTAATTTGATTAACAGTCTCTTCATCGTCACTTGAGCTTAATTTTAAGTACAAAAACTTTGTACTTGACTTTTGTCCTGTTCTTTGAACAAAACTTATAATTTTATGAGGATGTGAAGTCGAAAACTGGCATTTCTAAAGGTGCCAAAGGTGGTAGCGGTGCGAGTCGTCGTGGATGAGCATCCGAAGCTTTACTCTCATCATTCGTATTTATCGCTAATAAAGTATTAAGTCTTTCATTCAACTGTCTGATCTCCTCTTCCTTTTCTTCAAGATGATTGATTAAATTACCAAGTAAGCCTCGTAACGTACAATTAATAGTTCTTAGCTCTTCTATAACGGTAGTAGGGTCTTTGGGATGTTTAAAATTTTTATCATCACTTTCCGGAAGGGAGATTAAACTCAATAAACTATCCTGCTCTTCTATGGTCTTATATATGGCTTGTCGCAACGCACAATCAGCGCTTTCGCATCCTCCATCGACGTGATGATTCTTGGCATGTTGTTTGGATATTTGTTTATTAACTCTCTGTTGAGTCTCCAACACATTTTTGTATTCCTCGTATTGAGCTTGTTTCATCCTGTAATTAAGTCCATCGTTATCAAAGATTAATACATTGTTGGTATTTTAATTGTGTACCTAACTACGGCAGCTTGTCTTCTATGATAATCGCTTTGAAGAGCAAGAGATTCCAAGGTCATGATAGACTGAACGGAGGGTATTACAGGTGGTAAATTTGGAGCAGACAAAGTAGATGAGGTTTGAGAATTCGTAAGGGAAGTTTTCATTTGTCCATGAGCTTCCGATAAGAGATTGGCCACTTTTTCGTAACACTCGGCAGCTGCCTCGAATCGACCTTGTCTCAAAAAAGCATCTGCTCTTCTTTGTTTTTCATGTGCCTTAAACGTGTACACAATATAATATATAAACAAATACAATAACCAAATATATCTTCAACATATTATTGGTTATAAATGAAATACGCAATTGATAGTTCATGGCGTTAAAGAGGTGATAATAAACAGAGGGCGTGTCATATTATTGAATTTTCATTGAGCTTGGGGCCTTTTAAATTGAAGAAAATGGTAGTGGAATACGAATTTTCAGAACCAAAGCGAAGGTAATACTTACCAAATTCAATGTAGAATTCTCCATGACTGATCAGCTGATCGAATGATGTGACAAAAACAAAATAACATAGGGAATAGCACGTGCTGTTCCCTTTTGGCAATTCGATTCAATCGAATAATTCAATTGAGTTTATTCGACGTAAATTAATTTCCACAGAATTTAATTGGGTGGAATTGAAACGAAATTCGCAAAACCTTACAAACTAAAACATTCTTGTACAAAATAATGCAAAATACACGATAAAACTTGCAGACTGAGATGAAGAAAAATAACATACCAATGAGAATGGAACGCAAACGAAATCTAGGATCTGATCTCGGTACTTGATGATATGAAGCGCCAATTGGAAAAACACTTAGCAGAACCACAGATATTGATCCACAACGTTGATGCTCATAAATGATACTTAATTCCAAATTATTACCTGAATATGTATTTTTTTGGATTCACTTTAAACGGGAGAGTAAAGCACAGTTGTACACAGCGAGAAGGAACTCAAATGTCAAAGTGAGATACTGGTCGATAACATGTTCACTTGTCTTCAGAGCTCATCGTACGGATACAGTTCACAGAGTTGTGAAAAGATGACGCTATGGTGTACATTTCACGTATTGAAATTTCTATAAACCGTCGTACGTTTCATATTCATAAGAGCGCTGGCTTACACTCGCAAGCATAGCGCTTCGCAGGGACTTGATTGCATCTTTTTCATTTTTTCATTTATCCGAGAAGTCTGAAAATTACGAAATACGGTTTCCAAGAATCCACAAAACCTACCATCCTTACTGAAAATGTCAGAAAAATTTGGAAAAAAGTAGAAAAAACCCATACAGCATACTAGTTCAGAAATAGTTAATTAAGAGTTCGAACGGGATCCGAAGAATTCATTATGAATTCTTGAGAATTCACTTCTGTGGTGTTTGGGAAAACCCCCACAAAACTGAAAAAACACGCATTTCTTTCCGTTATTCTGTGGCGGGTTTTATCCCTGCACTGAGAGAAATTTATAGTTAAATTTACTACGGAATTATAGGAATGAAGGAACATACTGACTTTTAATGAAATTCACTGGTAAACATTGTAAATTTGATCAGGTTTCTATTGTTATGCCCAGTGATGGGTACGTTACTCGTTACTCGTTACTCATTATATATAAAATATATATAATGATATATATTTTGTATATAATGAGTAACGGTAACGAATAACGTACCCATCACTGATTATGCCATAGTAAATTTCATTAGAAGTCAGTACCCTAATAATATACGAAGAATTCTTTTTCAAAAACAAGAATAGAACTCTTCAAGAACTCTTTTGGAAATAATGAATTCATAAAGAGCTCTGGAGGAGTTCGATGTTTGGGACATTAACAAGTTCTTTGAGAGTACTAAAACAATACTTTCAGTAGTCTCAAAGAACTCGTTAATGTTCCCAACATTGAACTCTGCCAGAGCTCTTTATGAATTCATTATTTCCAAAAGAGTTTTTGAAAAATAATTCTTCTTGTGTTATCTGGGTTTGTTCCCCCATTTCTATAATTCCACAGTAAATTTATCTATAAATTTCTCTCAGTGTGGTTTTTTAAAAATTCATCTCAAAATCTCTGTGAATTTTACTGCAACAGTTTGAATTGCACTGAGCAACCCACATAGCAATTTTGGATCACTCTTTTGGATCATTCTGAAAGATATCTTAAAGAATTTGAAAAGATGTCTTATGAAACACCAAAAGATATCTTTTGGAAGTCTTCATGCGAGATTTCTTGAAGTTTTCTGAAGGTATCCTTTAGAATTCTTAAAGATATCTTAAAGATGTCTTTAGGTGTTTCATAAGACATCTTTTAGAATTCTTTAAGATACCTTTTAGAATGTTCCGGAAGAATTCCTCAAAATTGTTATCTGGGAACTCTTAAGAAATCTGAAATTATTAATTTGAAAGAATCTGAAAAAGACTGAAAATCTGTGAACATTTTTTCAAAGAATAGCAGTTTATCGACTGAGTAAAAGTTTTTTCGGTAAGAATTCTTAGGATTGAATTCATGCAAAGGTCTGAAATTATTGGGAAATAATCTTTAGCGATTCACAAATTGCAGTACGGAGCATGGAATGCGGATTTCGAAAAAAATTTTCCTCAGTCGGTAAAAAAACTTCTTTTTGCAATCCGGAATTCGGATTCTGTCCCGCAGTAGATGAATCATGAAAGATTGTTTCCCAAAAATTTCACATCTTTTCATGAATTCAGTTCGGAGAATTCTCACCGAGAAAATATTCACCCAATGAATATTTTTGGATCACTCTGAAAGATGTCTGGGAGAGGTCTAAAAGATGTTTTATGCAGGAAGCCCTCACAGCGAGAATTCTTGAAGAATTCATAGAGAACATGAACTCTTCTGGGACTGTGGTGCTGTGTAGGAGTTTGGATATCTTAGAAGACATCTTATCAAAGACATCTTTAGACATCTAAAATATATCTTAAGAGAACTTTAAGACATTTTGGAAGACGAACTCTAAAATATATGTAATATTGTTGTACGACACATCTTGTGGATATCTTTCACAGTGTTTTGGAAGACTCCCATAAAAATGTTCACTGGATATTCACCCAATAAACATTCCATTCCTCAAGATATCTTTAGGAAAATCCTAAGATGTCGGTTTCTCGGACTTCTCTTTCTATCGTATAGGTTGGTCTTTTTCTAACTAAAGTGCTCGGATGGTAAACTCTGATATCCTCTCAAAACATGTTAGGAATATTTTGTTCATTCAACCTTTATAAATGGATTATTCTCACTGGAGACTGGAGTTCTGCATTACATCCCGCATAGCATTGTCACCGGTGAGGTACGTCGTCTCCACGAGGAACTTGAGAGGATACATTTTCACGTTTTATTTGTTTCAATATTTGTTTCCTCCAGCCTTCGGTTTTCATCAGGGCTCCCCTAGTTGAATCTTCCCGTTTAGGACCGAAGCAGGACCATACGGGTCTTGCGCTAGTCTGCAGGCTTCAAAGAATAAATGAGTCCATTCAAATTCATATGACTCACACGCCAATCTCATCTGGGTTCCATGTAGAACCCATGCAAGTGTCGGGGAAATTTATACATCTATCCTGAACTGGTCTATCCGGGTCACACTCTGGATTCATCAAAGTCTCGCGTTGGACCTTAATGAGAACTCAAGAGGAATCCGAGCGCGTGGTTCAAGAACTTTCTTTGTCGTCCAGTTAGAAGATTATCATTCATCAATTGAATATAAAATTCTTTCCATGACGGTCAATACAATTGACTGACCATCTATTGTCAAATATATCTATATGTCTCTATAAGTTGTAGGGATCATAATGGAATCACGACGGGAAGGAGTTTTAAATTATCAGACCTGTTAGTAATTTTCTGGATAAGCTCAGGTAGGTCAAGAATCACTCGATGATGGAAGAAACTCTGTTAAAAATTGTGATTCACATGTGGCCTCAGATTCCTACTCAGGATCCAGGGTATCCTCCAGATTCTCGCCTGGGACTACTTGGATTCCCACTTGACCAGAGCTTGAGAGGTCCCAAATGAAAACCCGACTCACACAGCATTTCAGTTCTAAAAGATATCTCAAGCGAAATTTAAGAAGTCTTATGCAACATTCAAAGATATCTTTAAGAGATCTAAAACAGTTCTTATTTCTAAAAGATTTTTATAAGATGTCTGAAAGATATAATGTCGGAAGAAAAGAAGATTCTTTTAGATGTCTTTCAGAAGTAAGAACTGTTTTAGACATCTTGAGGATATCTTTTCATGTTGCATAAGACTTCTCAAACTTTTCTGAACAGTTCCTCAAGATATCTTGGAGACCAAAAGTGCTGTGTGGGAAGGGATCCCGGGTGGCTCTCTGAAGAGTTCCGGAAAGAACCATCCGAGCACGTTGGTTTGAAAAGGACAAACCTATACGACAGAAACAGAGGTCCGAAGCAAACTCTGGTATCCTCTTGAAGATAACATGGTTTCTGGGTGGAAACTGGATTGTTCTCGAAGGGAAATCTGAGTCCGCATGTGAATTTCACCATCCTTTGCATCCGGGAATTTCCAAACGGAGAGCCGATTTGGCCTTCGCTAAGGAAATTTGAAGATAAATTTCAATTCTGACTTCTTCACGAAAAGAGTGAATCCTGCATAAGATCTTGGCGGAAATGTTCAGCCAGCCAGTTGGAGTATGGGACCTAGTGAACCACCTGGGTCGAGTGCAGATCGGTCATACCTACCCGGGGATTTTTAACGGAGTTATTAGTAAATTTTCAAAAGCGTTCTTTGAAACATATGCTCTCCAAATTAATCGTTCATTCGGAATTTGGTTTTCAATTGTTTTTCGGAATTGTGCTCGCATGGGTTTTATTAATTCTCGATTTATGATTGATATTGTTGGTATAATTTCCACTTTTACAAAATTCTACAAGTGCTAGAGTGGTAGCCGATTGGATATCTTTTTTTGAGATTTTGATGTCACGTCATTTGTAACATCCTAGTTACATGAATTGCATGAGGAAATTTTTCAAACTTGTCACATGTATCACACAGTTAGTTTGTGGAAACATTTTCTGATTGATTGAATATGCAATACAGCCCATATAGAAAATTGAGCATTGGCGCAGAAATGGGGGAACGATGACGAAGCTTGGTCGAGTTTTGTCAATCAAACTTGATCCAACCTTGATATGACAACTTGATGCCTTACCTGCTCCAACTGACTTTCCCGACATTAGCTACTGCTGGTAATGACGTAGGAAAAGAATATCCCAAGATGAAAGCAACATTGGGAGATTCGCTTATTAGACTTTGCCCAAGGCTGGATCAACATCACTATAAAGTTCAGTCAAATTTGGTAGATATATGAATTCCCAAATGGTCTTAGGATATTCAATTATTCTTTCTGGAATGGACTAGAAAAATTAATTGAAACATGCTTGGGAGTGTGTCAATTTAAATTTGCTTCAAGATTATGTCAATTTTGTCCCAAACTTGAGTCATTATTGGGTCAATGTTGAAGCAATTCTGAATCAACCTATTCGTACCAATAGTGCAATGATTTTTGAATGTAGCAAAAAATACCGTTTATCTTCCTCATTATCGAATCAATCGAAAGAAATTTTCTTCTCGAGTACTCCGCTCTCTCCCCATTTGATCTCCCAACTTGGCAAGAGTGTCATGGTTTTGGTTTTACCACGAAATTGGAGCCAGAGTACAAGCAATGTTATGAACTTCCTAGATATCTTCGAGTGAAAAATTCAGTCTTAAAGAGTGAATAAAATTCTATACTTTTATAGTATTTTCGCAGCATCTCCACTCCTTAGGAGTGGATTTTTACTCCACAATATTCATAGGGAACAAATCAAGATATTCTGAACACGAATTCCCATCGATTATCAAATAACAATGCAAATCAGCTTTAGATTATGAGAAACCTGCTCCTTGATTTAATCATATCATAAATAACTCTGCGATGAAGTTTATTTTTTTTTGTCGGACCAACGACGAGACAATAATGTACACAGCTTAGCTCAATCTTGTGCCAAATTTAATCAAGCATGGAGTGCACTTCATGTAAGAACAATTTGCAGGTGATACAACCTTGTGGCAAGAAAGCAATTCATTCCCATGAAACGCGCTGATTTTCGGTAAAAAGTTAATGGGTTTCAATGGGAAACGATTGGAACCCATTGAATTTGAATAGGAAATCATTACCTTTAATGGGAATAGATGGGTTCCTAAAACCAGGGACGCTTCACTCAACACGGACTCAGGGTTGGCGCAACTTCAAATTGAGAACGGCTCTGGCTCAGTGCGATCTTGGACCAAGAATGGCCCAGGTCCGGCGCGCTCTTAGGCTTATGATGGTTCATAAAAGGATTTCACCGATCCCCAGTGATGGTACAACTTGTTCCAAATTGTTAACCATTGATGGTTGAGCATAGCTTTCCAAGGCCTTGGTTGCCAGTCTTGCCCCAAGTTACACTCTACCGTCAAAATTGGTGGAACGTAGGAATTCCCACATGGGAGAGTGTTCATATTCAAGATTTAGGCCGTGAATGAAAAACAAAAGAAAATCTTTTCGTTTTTATCCAAAACATACGCTTATAAAGTTACAACTGCATCCATGAGTTTTCGGATACATCTGAAGAGGCTACCCTTGATGGAAGTTTGAAATGCATGAAACAAGTAAAGCATACGATATCAAGATGAAATTTAGCTTGCTTGATTATATTTAGATGATACCAATTTTGGTTGCTGTACAAAATTATCGGTGGTAGAAAAAGTCCACGCTAGACGACGTTATTTTGATATGCTTTGGTGTCTTTTCAACATCATTTGGGGTGGACTTCTATAGAACCTACGTAGTATTAATTCTGATAGTATCTTTGCTTTTTACAATCCAACCATTGATTTCTCCTTTACGTATGATTCAAAAAATTCATGGTTCATGAATTGACGGATTGACAATATATTCACAATAATCTCAACATTAATAGACTTTCATTCTTTTGGATACGGATGAATATTTAGGTAGAGAATTCGATTATTTCACGAAGTTCAATAATATCTTCCTCTTCGTTAAAAACAGGATATCTCTGATGGAGTACAAACTTGGATTCAATTGACAGGAATAATTTCTCAATTTTCTCCTTATTGAGTTGTGAATACACAAATTTCAAAATACAAAAATTAGAGAAATATTAAATCGTTGAATGATAATAAGTAAGAAAGGATGTGAATATATTACCCTTCATTGCCATTTCCTGCATTTTTGTTTCTTATTTAGTATCAATATTATTTTCAAATAGAAGAATAATTGAGAATAGAATGATGTTTGATATTTTTATTCTACAATCGAATAAATCCCATATACATATTCCATGCAGCATTTCAAATAGTCAACGTGTGAAGGATATATAATAACATCCGATAAATATAGCTTGCAGCCGTAATATAAATATGATATAACGATACCAAAGCGATACAACTAGTGCATAATCCATTTTTCCGTGTGTCTTGAGAAAAGTGTTGAATTTACCAGGGATGATAAATCCCTCGTAGATTCACCCCGCAATTTTGATCGTCATAAACAGATTATAATTCTAACAATACGAATGAGTCCAACCCTCAAGCATAAAATATAACATGATGACGGATGAGATTCCGATGAATCAATGACGTCATTTTCACAGTAACACTTACGTACGCCACAAGCGTATACGTGCGATTATTTAATTGAAAAAGATCGATATTTCACAAGCCGAGTTTTGTTTCGTCACATTAGGGGAAAAGTTACCTGTGAGTTATCTCATTGCCATATTCGACCGCTAAAATATACCACCTATTGATCCATTCATAAGATAAATATTCCCGTACACATTTCTTTTGTATCACTTACTTTCATACATGTGTTTCTTTTGACCATCATTGGTTCGAGTAACGAGAGGAAGAGGAAAATAGGCAAATCATTTCTAGTTGTGCACAAAAAGAAAAAAAAGAAAAGAAAAGAAAAAAGAACCAACGCGCTCGTGCGCGTTTAACACACGGTTTGTGAATGGGCATTGGGCACGGCTCGTGGATCAAGCAAGCGCCGAGGTAACCGTATGAATGAAATAGTAAATATAATTGACAGAAGGGCAGGCGTGGGCAGGCCACTCGTGAACGTTCGGTCAGAACAGGCGAGTAGAAAACAGGCGGAACGTGGTGCTGCAAGCCAGAAGAATACGACTCTCGTACACACTCTCGACTCGAACTTCAATACTTATATTATTTCATATATATATGTATACATGTAATCGAGGTCATCACCTTTTTCTTTCCTCCACATGCGAACTTTTGAATTGACTTCTTTTTTTTTCTCACGTCGCGAGCAATAATTGTCATTGATTTCAATTCCGATAATTAAAGATTTTTAACATAGAGATGTTGATAATGAATTACTTGGATGCCGATTGAAATGTCTCGACGTACAATTTTCCTTTTTTCTTCTTCCTTTCTTTTTGATCCCTTAGATCTGAGAGAAAGATATCTCATATATTCCAGAGTTCATCGATGGATTCTTGAAAAACTCTCCAATAACTTCGGAGTTCAAATTAATTTAGTCAAGAATTTTCCACAAACTCTATGCTACCTGGAATATCTTTTGAAATATTCTGAAAGTGTGTCTCAAAAATGTTGGTCAAGTTTTGCATGGAAAATATCCCTGGTACAAATTTGTCTGAGTGTCCCATTTACCATGCACGTACTAGATGGGACCCACATGGGGGCAACTGGATAACACATTTCAGCCAATTCGTCTTTGGTACCCCAACATTTAGTTGGTTTATGTAGATTTTTCATGCCTTAACTGATCGTACAGTGACATCGATAATCCATCCACTCGGTCAGAGGAAAAAAAGGAAGCTCCAACGTTCCAATTTGTCACTCAGGATTATTTTATGGAAATAAATTCAAAAGCAACGTTCTTAACCAGAGATTATATGTCAAAATACATTGTTACCTTATTCATAGGTGTGATTTTACAGAAAACACATGATTTCACATTTCTAATTACCAATTTGAACAACATCTTAGCAATTCCCTGGGACATCTGGATGGGCACAAGCTAGATCTGGGAAAACTACCTGGAGCCCATCTAATTCCCAATCATAATTTCTACCAGGGATTGTCAAAAAATTAGATATGTTTGTCCGAGCCATGATATGAGGCATTTCTATGATTTCTGTGAAGACTCATTCTAAGGATTCGTTGAGCTAGATAGAGTCCCTGGTGGAGATGAAGCGTTGAAGCGCAACGAAAACGCAAGCGAAGAGTCATCTAAGCGTAACAAAGAATCACCTGAGCGTAATTTAGGAGGGAACTGGAACATTTCTTCACGTTTCATTTGTTCGAATATCCGATTCCTCCACTTTTGGATATTTACCAGGGAGTAGCTGAAAAACATTTGGGATAATTCCAGCATATGCTTAACATGTTTTTACATGCGATCAATATTTTATGCATATTCATAAAACAACAGCTATATCCCAGCCTCTTCTTGGCCCAAGATTGGGGAGGACGAGGTAGAAATGGTCTGAAATTGGCTCGATGTCCATTGTACGTAAATTCACGTCCATGGAATGTTCAATGCACCTTCAAATGTCCGGAGGTTGAATAGATCTCTATTGAACGTTCCCTGAATCTCCATGTTCTTCAGGGGAAGTCATTCTTCGGGCAGGATGTGAGGTTTTAATCTGGGGTAGTGTTGTAGAATGCTTGGTTTCAAATCTGATTCAAGCAATTCATTGATCATGGCATAGTTGACTAGTCCACTCGTTTTGTTTATAACTCAGAAATTGAGCGTTCATTAATATTCTATCATAAGGAAGAAATGTCTCAGTTTTGCCCCAGGAATCATTTGTTGAAAAGTTTCAGAATATTCTCTGGAACACCCTGTATACAAAACTCATATTATCAACGAATATTTCTGTAGAAAAATCGAATTTCCTAGTAGGTGTATCGAAGAATTATTGCATTCCAACATCAAATTAAATTCCTTAGTATATGTATATGGTACCAGATATTTTCAGATTTCAAGCAATTAATCTCATTCATAAATCAAAATCACATACAGCGGGGAAAGAATTTCTTGTTAAAAGAAATTATATTATCCCTCGAGTATGAATAATTGACGTAATCGGATGCGAAATCAATGAATCTAAAGTAAAGTGCCCTGGAATTTCTCTTCCTAATAAATAACTTTTCTCAATTTCTAAACAATTCCCCCCAATTCTGAACCCCAGTTTCACAACAAATAAAATGAAAACTGCTCGAATACCGAATTTCCCCCGAGATGATATCGACAAAAACATAACGACAGAGTTTAATTTTGGGATCAATAACGACAAATAAAGCAGCAGAATTATAAGTACCAACATTCGGCTAAATTGTGTCCAGTCATCGTCCAAGCTTGACAATACGGCTCGAAGCGAAGCTGAATAAGGTTGAGGTCAAGGTTGGTTCGACACTAATCGAATGATATGTCCAATTAGTACCAGCAAATTGTAAAGTACAATTGATCCTAGAATGATGCAGTGGTAAAATAAGGATCGCTTCGAGCGGTGGTTTAAACTTCGACTCGTTCTTGATTTAAATGAGTGTCTAATGCTGTGTTCATCGAGCGATATACATCCGACGAATTAATTTGGTATATGAACAATAACTTTCTTCGATCATGGAATAAAATACGTGGTTGTAGTTTATTTGGTTGTGGGGAATTGAAACTGCAATCCTTCTGGAACATGATAATCATTATAGAACATGTAATAACTTGAAATTCACACGATTTCATGAAGAATATTCGCTTGTGGAGCTGTTTTGCTGTCGAGCCCGGGATGGAATTTATATGAATCCAGTTGGATTCGGTATGGGACTTGCGTACCTGCTTTTGTTCATTCAATTCCCAGCGAAGGTCCAGAAACAAACATGTGAATCTGTTGAAAACCATACGTAAAAGGGATTTTATATGACATTTCAAGTTGGATAGAACAATCATCGTAGAAATATGTTTCTAGTCTCATCTCGAAAAAAGCAATATGTCGAAGGCCCTATTCCAAATGTCTGACAAGACCGTGCAGATAATTTTCCGTCAGCATTTGATCGGTTTTTGTTCCTGGCGTGGCGTTTGTTAACAGGACTAGATAGAATTTTGATCCGGATCTGACAGGTTCTGTGTGGCTTTGTCTGGTACTCCTGTGAGTTTTTGAACTGATGTACAACCAAGCAATGTCAGACGGAACATATCAGATCCTGCTCAAAATATTCCATTTTGCCGGTAGTAGACGTTTTCCGAGACTTTTGGGAGTTTTAAGAACGTTCCCAAATTAACCTACGCTTACGAACAGTGATATTTCACTCGAATTGCTGTAACGTACGTAAAACGAAGTACATCCCCGATACAACACAAGCATGTCCCAAATGAACTCCCGTTATGTCAGTTCCGAAAGAAATCATAATTTATGCTGAAGCGTTCTTCAGGAATTCTTTTCGAATACCTGGAATTCAGAAGGAGCTCTTGCAGAATTTCAACATGAATTTCATGAAGAATTCTTTATGGCTGATGAATTGGTGCATGGATACAAATTTTTGAGCTTTCAAATATTAGGAGGGTTAATCGGAACGTTCTCGTGAACGAATTTTGAATAATGTACACATGTTTTGCAGAATGCATTGTGGATATCCCATATGCCATGAATACAGGGCAAAGACATTGAAGTAATTTTTTCAAAATGACGTGCAAAAATAAATCAGTGTTTCAATATTTAAAACATATCCTCATTTTTTTTGAGTGAGCACCCAGAATATATCCACCTTATGCAGTCTTTTCTCTTCTGACTACCTTTCAAATTCTCCGCAAGAAAAAACACCTTGGATTTTATCATAAAAATATTGCATGAAATATCTTTTGGATATTCACCGGGTGATATATTATATATTTCCTAAATTACCAAATGAATTTTCAAGAAAATATTAAAGACCTCATTAAAAATGATCCTGTGTTCTACATTCGCTGAACGAAATAACAGGATCGCTTCAAGAAGTTTCTGTTATAATATTCATTCACGAGAGCATTAATAGAGTAAGGAGAAATCTCGAGTTTTGACCGATCCTGATCGTCGTCAGTAAAACTTGTATCTCTGTTACGTCTGATTCGAGCAAAGAGTCAAGAAACCATCACCACCATTGCCACTGTCGTAGCATGGCGCATAGTGACGACCAAAGACGGTAGGAAGGTACGGTTTCCGGTCGCCCACGCGACACAAGCTAGTCCTGAGCTCTCTCGCGTCAGACCTCGAGAGTTGTGAAAATTTTCTCTCTCTCCCTCTCTCTTTTTCTCTTTCTCAATTCAGGTGTCTGTGGATATACGTTTACATAGTGGTATAACCTGGCGCAACACCTTGGAACCTCTGGTGGGGATTAATCTTACTGTTCAATTTGTTTCTCTAAAGACTCTCAGTAAAGGTATAATGTCAGTCGGACAGTCCACAAAATTTGCACAATATAATTTTATTACACATGCCAGTCGCGCGTTGTCGCAACTACGAAATTTATCTATTTAATGTGCCTTGATCGATTTTTATTCGTGGAACTAATTGATTTTGAACGCATGAAAAATAATTCGGTGATTAATAGAATTTTGGTGTTCGAGTATTTTTGAATGGAATTTATTCGTTCTTTATTCATGAACCTTTTTTCCATGTTATTTTTTCAGACCCAAACATTCTTCCGGATACATTCTTGAAAAATCGTTGTTTTAGATGTTGTGAACAAAATGTCGATGGCAAATCTCGACGAAATCTGAAGTATTTATCGATGAATGAGAAGAAGGAATCGCAGGGTCGTTGATTCGAGTGTGATTTTCGATTTATTTGGAATACAAAAATGAAAGGAGGAGAAATTTTGAGTTCTAGAATTCGAAAAATCAACAAATAGTTCCAGATAAAAATTTATCAGCGTTAGGCTGTGCTGATGTGAATCAAAAATTATATCATGATCAAATTTAGATTAGATCGAAACTGATTAATAATTTACCAGATGGTTGGCGAATGATTATTTCAATAATCTCAATAGTGTGAATAATTCATTTGAAAAACTAATTGTCCATGTGGAAATTAAAATCTGGCCCCATGCTGGTGCAGTATCGCCAGTTTCGATAATACCAACGCTGACAAATATGAACATCCGGTACAGGGCCACTTGAATTCACAGTGCTGACCCGGAGTCAAAATGATAACAAAGTTCTCCATAAGTCCTGCACGGAGAGAAATTTATTTGGGAAGATTACCATTTTATTCGTGAATTAGAAATATTCGGAAAAATCAGACAATAATTTATAGCATAACTCCTAATCATTGCCAGCTGTGATGGTAAAAATCCAAATTAATCTCGATTGTTACCATCACAACTGGCAATGATTAGGAGTTATATTATAAATTATTGTCTGGTTTTGCCGAATAGTTCTAGTTTACGAATAAAATGGTAATTTTTCCAAATACATTTCTCTCCGTGTGGAAATATAACATTGCCGGTGCTAGCAATGTTTATGAACCTGTATTGTCACAAATGCGACATTTTGAATGGCCCGATTGTTCTGATTGATCTGGTCCAGGAATGATTCTATCATCAAATGAGTATTGGTTTGAGAAATGGGCCACGCAATACAATTAATTAAGTCACTGTACTTATGGTCCAAAAAAAACGTAGGTATCATCTTGGATAATCATATTTGAAATTGAATTTAAATTAGATTCAGAAGAAAATGTAAAATAGAATTGCTTTTCCCTGTTTCTTTCCGCAGTCCGAAGGTTAGGAATCTCGTAACCAGGAGGGAAATTTGAATAAGTTGAATCACTCGTACCAAATTCAGGATATTTATTGTTCGAAATGTATATCAACCGTTGATTGAACACTGGTGGCATGGCCTAGACTCATCCAGTTCAGTCTATAAATGCGAGTGATTACGCAACATGATTACGAAAATGCGAAACCAAATTCATCATTTAGATTTATATCCTAGAAGTGTTGAAAAGTACGAACAACACCACACAAATATTTGAAAAACATACGAATAATATGCACACGAAGTGTTTCGACCACAGCATACATTTGCTTTGAAGTTCATTACAAGTTCGTTTAGATCAGTAAACAATAATTCTGATACTATAGAATAAACACCTGTGGACGTCACTTGAGGATTCTCATATGGGCCCCTATTCGATCATCACATCAATCAATAGCGAAGGAGGAGTCATAGCAAAAATATCAAAGAGAAGAGTAAAAATCACTATTTGATGCTCGGATAATACCTAATCCATTTGAGAAGGAGTTGAGTAAAAATAACCGAATCAAAGTATATGCAAGCGTGAATAAGCGATTAATGATGCCTTTCATGTTCGTTTTCGGTCATTGTCGATACTAATCGATTATGGATCGTTGTATGTATACGTACAGGTTAGACACCATTAGCCGAAGGTTACGGTTTGGAATAAATTTCTGGTGAAAGTGGTGCAGAACCCATGCTTATGCCTGTAAGGGTCCATTGATCTTCTCGGTGATAAATTAACCTGTCAATTAGGGCTATTTCAACGTACAGCCTCCTCTTCCCTTTTTTATTAGGTAGTTGTATACAGGAAAAAGAACAAGACAATTCAAAAATTAAAATCATCATCGACGCACTTGAAATATGCTGGAAATTCTGTAAGTCCAAAGATGTACATCTCTTGAACTCTTCCATGAAGTAAACGATGTTTTGAATCTTTCATCGATTTACCGATCAAGCGATCATATTACTTTCTTTTGATTATATCACTTTTCTTGTGATTTTTTCGAAGCGATTCAAAATTAATGCGAAGATTCAATGTCTTAGGATATTGAGAAACATTTTTTGATATCTTAAAAAAAATGGCAGTGCTGTATGTATTCGAAAGAATCCATCTTTCGCAATTCTATATTTGGAGCACGAATTCAAAGTTTTTTAAAAAATGTGATTCGAGACCTAATGAACGGAATAAAATTTTTTTTATTCATCGAAGCAAAAACATCCGTTCAAATTGACGTTATTTTCACCAATTTTTAGTCAAAATCACGTTGTTTTCCAATGAAAATCCTTGACGATCCATACGAATCCATCGGTTTGTTCCAACAGAGTGAGCATATCTACTTCTGAAACAAATTATATAAACGTGATAATGAATTGAAAATTCACAGTTCAAAGAGTGACCGCAAAATCCGCCTGTGTTTTTGGGACCGCGAGTTTCAGGTTGAATTGGATTCTGAAAAATACCTCATGTCGATCATTTGCGAGGGAATACCATTCCCCGGTGAGCATAACATTGATTTTGGAGATGAAGAAATCGACGGAATCGATAGATTCTTGACAAAGTGAATCCTTTTCTATAAAAAAACCTATCGAGGTTTATTGATTTTGACAAAATCTTGATCAAAATTTGATACTACTTTACCTCTTAAACCAATGTTATGCTCACCTGGAAATTGTATATTCTCGCAAATGATCAACATAGAGTGTGTCTTAAAATGCATTCCAACCTGAAACCCGCGGTCCTAGAAAATCAGCGGAAAAATACTCTTTTTTGCGGTCACTCTTTTGTTTTCGTGCTGTTTCTCTTTCACGATGTCCCCCGGATAGAAATATTCTATCAAATTCCATCACGAATAGTGAAATTTGTGAATCGATAGCATTGCATTCTACTATTAAACCTATTTATTTTCCCATTCATCAATTAGATTTTATAGAATATTATCAATAGGGTCAATAGTTATTCAAGAGCATGTTGAGAAGCAGCATCCGAGATACTGGGGAGTATTGAGATTTCCAACAAATTTAAAAATCCTAGAACAATAAGAAAAGCATGTACAATTCGGCAACAACATTATATTTAAAAAATTATTCAAAGAATGTATGATGTGAAAGATTTATAATGAGGTGCATAAAGTGGAAGTGTGGGCTAATACCCACATAATAATTTGTATCCCGCGATACCTTTTAGAAAAGGTAAGGTAGAAGATCTAAAACATGTCTTACATCTAAAGGACATTTTTGAGATTTTTTATGGAGGTAAGGCATGTTTGAGACATCCAAAAGATACTTAAATACGTCGCATAAAACATCTTGAACTAAATCTAAAAGATATCGCGTGGCATAAATTGTTATGTGGATAGTTACACAACAAGAAATTACAAATCCTTTTGACACGTTGAATGTGATTTTGATAACCATAGAGTCGGATCTAGAAAATTTGTTAACGGCGGCACAATTCTATCACGGTGCCCCCCTGGAGTGGGAGAATTTACGAATTTAGATATGATTCATATATAATTCTATATAACTTATACATGAAGTATATTAAATTATATAGAAATTATATATAATTCTGGAAATTTCCCCATTCGGGTGCTCTAATCAATTATCAAAAAGGAACCCTCGCTGAATGAGTTGTTGCTTAATATGATCGGGAATAACGTGGAACCATGTATTGTTATTAAATATCTAACCATCATTATTTATCAGAATATGCATGTTTGATTTTGCAAACTGCAGCGACAGCATCCCCTTTTAGATCCGGCTCTGAATAACCTTTGAATATCATCTCAAACATGTTTTCTATTGAATAGAACTCAGTTTAAGACCTGAATTTGTAAAATTTGATTCTAGATGTATATTCTATTAGTACCCATTTCAAATTTGAAGAAAATTGTCATAAAATTTCATGCACGAGATTTGAACAGTCTTGCCTTGTTAGAATAGTCATAAGGGGTTCGCCTCTTCTTTCTCTTGGATTCTCTTGGATCGTGACTCCCCTCATTTGTGCCTTGTCAGATATATTGTTCAAGTTGTGATATTCGATTGAATGGAAGTTATCTTATTAAGACGGAGATGATATAGGCAACATCTGGATCTGATTGAAATTATCTGCGGCCGAATAAGATTTCAAGAGGTTCCCTTATTAGAGCGGCAATAAGGTTCGCCTCTTCCGAAACGGTCCATGATACCTCTCGCTTGTGCCCTGTCGGATGAAATGATCCAGGACGGATGAGGTTGAATGAGACTTTTCTTATTGAAACGTAAATTAGGTCAGTCACATTCGGATTTGAACAAAGTTATCCGAATCTGGCTGCAATCAGGAAAACGGATTGGAATCGGATACACTTTTATGGGGTCAACTCCATGGGAGCCACCAACAGGTTAACCTCATCAAAAGCATTAGATCTATTTGAATCTCAATAGATCTGAGTAGATCTGGTTTAAAACATCAGATTAAATCTGTCCAGATCTCAATAGATCTAATCAGATCTCGTTGGATCCTAATGAGCAATTGGTGGTTCAATTATCAAAAATTCTGATGTATCTGTCTGTATATGAATTTTGTACATATATTGTGACAAACATGAGCCAAAATCGCAGTTTCCAGGTCTTAATATATCTGTTTAGATCTTACCAGGATTTAGATCCGATCAGTTCTGATCATTTTTCCCTGGACAATTATATGGACCTTGTCAAGCCCAAATATGAAGCCCCATATAGGGCACCCCGTTTTACAGCCGGATTTAGTCCGGACTACTCCAGGGTCTGCCGGAAAAGAACTTTTGTTCAGGGATATCAATTTTTTAGTAATTTTATCGGGAAATAGAATGGATTTATCAAATTTTGGGCAATATTCTCTCGATAAATTTTGGTGAATTCACTAGAATTGTCTTTACAGCCCTAGCAGATTCGAATTGTCTAAAAATGGAATCCAAATTCACCAAGTAATTTCCAAAAAATGCTCAAAAAGTGTGCGAAAAAATGACCCAAGAACGGTCATATTAGGGGTGGTTTTATGAATTTCACGGATCAAAAGATCAACGTCAGGGAATGAATTTATCGGTCATATGACTGTTGAGATAAAAAGTATTGTTGGTAAAATAATTTTTGTCATTTTCATGGAGGAGACTCCAAATTTCCCATAATATTATAGAGCTCTTTCCGGTTATATTGTGATCATGTTTCGGGACAGACCAAAACATTAACGTTGAGATAAAAAAATGCTTCGGTACAATTTTGGTCACTCGCACGAAACTGACCCAAATATCGAAGATACATGTATTGCAGAAGACGTGAAACTTGTCTTAAAGGACGATATCTTTGATACATCATGGGTCATTTTTGTGCGAGTGACCAAAATTGTTCCAAAACATCTTTGTATTTTGAGGCTAATGTTTTGAGCACAAAATAACCGAAAAGATTTCTATGATATTATGTTAAATTTGGGGTCTGCTTTATGAAAATGACAGAAATATTTTTCATTTCAACAATTTATTCCCTGACGGTAATCTTTTGGGTCAAAAGAGTCACAAAACCAACCGTGATATGCCCATTTTTCAGTAATTTCCTCAAACACTTTCAGGTCATTTTTTTTGGGAATTAATTGGTCGATTTGCAGTCTATTTTCGATCAATTCGACTTCGTTGGGGAGGGTATGGAATCTACAATCACAATTCTGATTACACCCTGAAATGATTGGTTGTGACAGCCTCACGGGTTTTCCGTGTACTTCAATTTGTGTTTCTCACTAATTTTCCAAAATTATCTAAATATTCATTCAGTTCTATGTAAATTCTGTCCATTATTCGTTGGTCAATATATGCAGTTTGACGTTTATAGGGGGATATGAATATTCATTTGACCTCGATACAACTATATTCCACTGCAGGGAATGATTGGAGTTTGAGTGAAATTAGAATTTTTCTGACAGAACTTAATTACAGGTAACTCCTACCACGTTCTATTTCGATGAACACAATTTTCAAAGAGTACATCGAAGCATCATTTCAATATTCGAAATCTCCATAGAGATGCTGTCTTAAATGCACTACAACGTTCTGTTCATTTCCAATCTAGTGAAACAACAGGGAGAAAAGGGACCAAAGGGGCAAAACGAAAAGTCATGAAATGACGAGCAGCGGAAGAGAAACTTAAAGGGAGGCGGTATTGTATTGGACGTTGATAAAAGGGTCTCGCGGAGAGATATGTTTTAATAGAAATATAAGATTTTATCCGAAGCTGATCTTCCAGTCCCGTGCGTTACATGAATATTCAAATCAACAAGGAATAAATTAAAAGCCCATGGAAAGAATATTGATTATATCGATGACAACAAAAAATTTGAAGGAATTCATCATATTTTAATTGACGAGGAGTTTGTATTGACAGGGGTTTTCATCTTTATAACAAACGAACGCAGAAAGGAGGAAAAAAATAATGTTCCTCATAAGGAACATAAGACAGAGGAGAAAGAGAGAATGAGGAGGTTCGAGGTCGTGTCGCGTCAGTTGTTGATAAAAGGGCTTCGAAAGGACTTTTATTTTCTTTCCAAGTATATACACGTTATGTGGTTGGTTGGAGGTTTTCTCAGCACGGCTAGTATAGGCTGCTATGCTAGTGCTGCCGAAGAACGCATCTCGTGTCTCTCGTCTTGTCCTTTTCCTCTTTCTTCTTCTCACTTGTTGCTCTCTCCCTTCGAAGAGGTAGGGCATTCACAAATGTGGGAGGGATAGTTTCCGGTCGCCCACGCACAGCATCACGACACAACCACTTCGCTCGAGGCGTCAGGGACGAAACACGTTCTCGCGGATATCTCCCCCGCGAAACTTTGCATACTTATGTATATGTGTGTATACGATCCTCCAATGAGCGATCCTCTATGAATCCTGATCATTCATACAAACAATAATCGAATCGAATGCGAAAATCTCATAATAGACGCTCCAACGTTCTTTGATTTTCTTCAAGGTAAAAAAAGATTCAATATACGCGATAAGGTTGCGTTATACCTTGGACGCAAGAAAATTACGTAAGATATTACTTTGGTTCCATCGTTCTGCCCTACGTTTCGTCTATCCGTTTTCCCATAAATGTTCGTGAGACGTTACAACGATCGCACCACGTCCGAGAGAGCGTCGTGCCTCGCTCAGAGCTAATCCGTATAACAACATTAATAAGTTCCTGCCGCAGGACTAATACGAAGTGGAAAGGAGGTGTATTAAAAATAGCGATGACGACTTATACGTGTCCATGCATGGTGTGCGCGCAACCGATCGCAACGTGCGAGTCTCGTCGGTTTCGTATATATCCCGGCCTCTCGTAGGTTTTACTGAAGGTAGGTCATGGCACTGTGAAACACGATCATAATGGGGGCCCTTCGAGAACAGAAAAACCCTTCAATTTGCGACATAATTACACCTTCGTTCTCGAATACGTTTTGCTTGGAACGAGTTTGCGAGATCAATATTATTATATGGCTTCGAGGCTTTGACCAATCTTACACAATTTCTCAATTGATTTTTTCTCCCTCTTGTTTGCGCTCTATCCAAAAGAAGAATCATATTCAATGGATACGGGAGACACAATTTTATTCTTTCCCTCATTTTTTTCCCTCGCGCGTACACACGCTCGGGCACGGGCACGTACAATTAAAGACATATGAAAATAATAGGCTATGCACGAGAGAAGAGGTTGTAAGATGGTAGCTGTATAAGCACACGTGAATCATGACATTATCACAACACCTATGTGGATATATATATATATATATATATATCTGTGAAGGTATGGTTACAACATCTCTTCTAGAGGTTTGATGTAGGAGGAAATTCTTTCAACGCGGTGTGTGACCGATTCCAACGGTACATCGTAACCTCTCGAGGACGACTCTTGATGCTTCTTCTATACGCACCACCCACCAAGAAGAACCCGAAACACAAATTGTTTCGTCTTGTTTCGAGAGGGAATTCTTCTTCTGTTTTTTCTCTTTTCATTCTCTCGCTCCCCTCGCGTATCCCCTAAACGTTCATGTTTGGAAACCAATATAACTTTATATTTTCTTAGAGCAGGCTCGAGTGGTCCACTAGAGAGAGGTACAAGGAATTCGACGTAGAAACAAGATTTCTTTGAGTCATCGTACAATTTTATTGCCGTGTATATACAACACGATATTGAATCAAAAGTGGGAAACGAAAATTTAATTTCGATCCTCGGATGAAATATTAAATTCGTAACGTTCCATGCTCTTTTAAATATCCAACGTGCTGCGCCCCACACGCATACTCGAAACGAATACAATTAATGTTCTTTTGCCTAATATTATGGATTTGACAAGAGAGAAACAGAATTTTGAGAGGAAAGAGAGGAGTCAAGTAATTTTGGCATACATCTGGAGGGTGAGGTGAGGATTCGTGGTATAGAGGTGAAAAAAAGAAACAAGTAAAACGATGAAAAAAAAAAGTGAGCGGGTAAATAAAGATCGACCCGTCTCCCACGCCCGTGACCATTGTTATTATATATCCCGTGGGGTATTGTTCCCATGGGAAAACTGGACGGGCCCGGTCTACCACCTAGGCAGGCGCGAGAGCTCATAAGCGTGTATAGACAGACACTCAACTCACTTACTCAAGCGCTCCTTTCTTCATATACATATATAAAAGCACGTTTGAGTTCAGGTAAAGCACTATATGTGGCTTGGGTGTACATTAGTGTTCAAGGTGTACATTCGGTTCGCTTATTCGTATAGGTGTAACATATATGTACATGTATATGCGTGCGTGTACCAATGTGAGCGTGTATGAACCAAACCAATACACGTGGACATCCGTACGTATACCCGTGCGTAGATTTGAGATATGTGGGGGGCGTTCACCTCGCATCTTGGCCCTCGGTACAGACACGTACGTTAGCATCAAATGTGTGGGTATACACGCGCGCGAGTAGACGTATTCGTACATGTGGGCGCTCTCGCGTGTTTCTGTGAGAAATGCATTCGTGTACGCGTTGCCGAAGTATTGGTCGGTCGCGAAGGAGGCATTCGATGAGCTTAGGGAGAAAGAGAATATACCATGGGTTCTCTCAACCATGCACCACAGGTCGTCGAGTCATCTCGCTCTCTCGAGTGACGCGTTACGAGAGATGGAAAGAAATAACATCATATCTTGCGGTGTGCGTTGAAAAAACACATAGTATACGTTTCCATTTACCTATACGTGTATATAAATACATGTGTCCGTCATTTATATGTATATGGATGCTTGGAGAACAGGGTGCGGCCTGTGCAACCCACCTCCCTCCTCCTTCTCTACCTCCTCTGCCGCGCGCTGGGTTACCTACCCATATTACCGTCTAGGTGGGTATATATCCAGGCGTGAGTCGCCGTGCAGGATACTATGCCATATTTGCATCCATGATCCAGGACACGTGTGTGGAGCGAACGCGTGTGCGTTACTTTTTTTCCCCCTTATTTTTCTTCTTCCTTCTCTTTTTCTCCCCTCTCATTCTTCTTTTTTCCCTCCGTTCGTCTCATCCTTTTTCAGCGTATTCGTATGCGTGCATACGTGATGAGTCTCTCACCCCGATGCTCATCCTTGTCCATCCGAAGGGACAGGATGCGCGAGGACCTTTCTTGGACTCTTGTATATACGTATTTTCCTTTCTCTCTTTCTTTTCTCTTTACTTTTCGTTACGAGAGACGAGATCTTGCGAGGCGAGGAATTATAAATCCTCGAGATTGCGACAGACAGGGCCCTGCATGGTCAGGATATCGATGCCGATGAACGATCCTTATATACCAATACATTTCGTACGCATACGTACGCTAGTTTCAAGATCGTAAGAAAAGTGTTTATGTATACGTATATACATATATTTCTTTTAATCTCAACGTTAGCCCTCGACGATGGTGTTTCAGTATGCGTGTAACTCTGGTAGCTTGATCGGGAATGATCGAGCTGATATCAACTCTTCACCGAAGGCTTACGTGCTTATATAAAAATACATGTTTTATAAAATCACACAAAGTTTGAGGATTTCGCATGATTTTAACGTGAAGTTGTCGGATTAAAAAAACGTGTTACGATGAAGGTTTGCGAGGCTTCTCGTATCGGTAAATTCGATACAAATATGAGCGGTTTTTTCGAATTTATCTTCCGAGATAATGGAATAATGTATCTTATATGTGATAATTCGTCACACGATGTGCTCTATTTTCTACAAGAAATGAGATTAGATCAAATCTCTTCTTCTTTGAGGGAATTGTCATAATGTTTGAGTAGTTGTCGAGTTAACGTCTTGTGAAGTCAATATTTGAACGATTTAAAAAAATAGTTTGAGCTCACACAATTTTAGTTGATTTTACAGCGGAGAATGTGAGATTTACATCACCTGTGGTATACCTCATATCGACGGTTGTAAAATCTACTTGAATTTTGGTAGCCCAAACTATTTTTGAAATTGTCCAAATATTGACTTCGCGAGATCTGTCGTCCAAAGCAAGAAGCTCGTAACCCGCATTTTCGACGAAAATGAATTTTTCATATTATTTTAATCGTAAATAACTTCTGCGGTCTACTGTATTGTTCATTTTGAAAAAAACTTATTACTTTTGTAATAACAGCACGAAGAAATTAATCGAATTTGGAACGCCCTAGTAGAAATTTGATCAAACATTCCCTATTTTAAATGAGGTCCTGATCAGGTCAGAACTCGGAAACCGGGAATAAAGAAAATCTTATAAGGCCCTTAAAGGGGCTTTATCTGATTTCCCTAATAGGATTCAAATACACGGAGAAAAATAAAGTTTAGAAGATTACTACATTTCCTACTAATTCGGCAAGATACGAGAAATACTACTTTTATTGATAGACAATGTAGTAAAAATGAATGGTTCGCCTGACAATCTTTAGCATGAGCATGCAACGTTACAGATTTTTACTACACTGTGTAACAATTACAATCATGTTTTCTCGTATCTTGCCAATTTAGTAGGAACGTAGTAGTTTTCCAAACTTTATTTTTCTCCCTGTAGGGTTGTAACGCAGGGGTACAATAGGGTTCGGATAAGATTTCCATAAAATCGAGCGAAATAGGAAAAACCTCGACAGGCCCTGGTATTTTTCTATCCAAAATTTCTACTAGGGAGCAAACCATTTCTGAGGCAATAGAAATAATCTGTTTTATTGATTTTCTCAAGTTCAAGTCAAATGCACTTATGGACTTCTTGCTTTGGGTGGCAGAGATGTTGTGTTACATTTTCTATTTTCTCAATGTGTATTTGAAAATATTGTTGTACAGTGATTCTACCCTGTTCCCAATAATCTATCAAATCTCATTGGCGAATGGGAAAATGAAATTCGAAGATATTCAATCAAAAATGTCACAATTCGTAATAGAATTCAATAGAATATTTCAACCTGGGTTTGCACCACATAACTCGGTGTCCTAATGCATCGCACACGCATAATTCTCGATAAAACGTAAAGTAAATACGTTGAATTATGTTGATGCTAATTCTTGCTACACAGAATATAATACAACATATTCTTCTTCTTGGGATGATAGATAACTGAGGATAAAACCAATGTATTTCTTATGCCGTAGTTTGACCGTCGCATAAGTCAAAGTATCTGAAAACACGCAATTTTGTTTGTTTAAATCTTGACGCTAGCACTGTCAATTCCTGAGTTATGAGTTATTACTTGAACATCAGAGCCTCTTTCTTCGTTGCCCGAAGTGTTGCAAACAGTTAAATCTTCCGCATTAACCAAATCGTATGCTGAAATAATATGGACTAAGTTATGCACGTATATAGCGTTCATTCATCACTGTTGCGGTTTCATTTCAACGTGCATACTTGCACGTTACAAAGAAAATTTCAAGTTATATCTGAAAGGTATATTCATTTCATATCTGAATGTAAGATACATACAAAAGTCACGTAGCTTGAGTATAAAGTGAGCGCAAAAATGAAATCCTCTGCAATATAAGCGGGAAAAGGACAAATTTCAGTGATTATTCGAAGTACCAAATTGTTGACAGTACAACAAAGGATTTGTCTTTTGGATCTAGTTGAGCTGTTTTTGATTCAGTTCGGGTCTTGATGATAATTGGAACGAATTACGAATTTGACTAAATCAGGTTTGAATGGATTTCAAATCGAGGATCTTCAGGAATAACACGCAAAAACTTGTCACATTTACCACAATTTGAAATGAAATTTGTGATATGGACAATTTTGGAGTATAATTCACTGCAATTGCCATTAAATTCATTTGAATTCATGGGAATTTCCACAATTTGTTTCAAACGTTTATAGAAATCGTCTCAGTTCCAAAATTCACCGCAAACTTTTTTTTCGTGAATAAAATTTGGTCCGAATTCCAAATCAAGTGACTTGATTTTTCTAAACTGAAAAATTTATTCAAATGGGAGTTTATGTTGGATATTTTTCAATATCTTCATCTGGGTTTACAATTACAAAACAGTTTCCTTCACGTAGAAATTTTGTCCTCACCTTTGTGGAGATTCCCAGGGTGAACAAATGGTCCAGTGTTCCTCTAAATCTGAATTGGTGAAAATATCACTCTTTCAATGAGGGAAAATATGTTTCACTGACTCGTCGGTAAATTCCACGGAGTTTCTTTGAACAAAATACTCGAAACAGAATCCTTAACAACACCTGAAATCTTCAAGAATTATCCTTCGAGACTTTTTTTTCATTTATGCATTGCTCAACTTTTGAATTTCAGATCTTCAGTTTTCCCTGTAAAATTCTTCAAATTTCAAATTTGGGCTCCCCACAGACGTAGATAAACTCTCGGAAAATTATGAATTATCTCTGGAAATTCAAGATTTTTTTTTTTTTAATGAATTCAATTCCGAGTATTTTGTTGCACGAACATACTCGGTGATTTTGTATCCTCTTCAAGTTACTGATTAGGTCAGTTATTATTGAGGGCCAAGGAGTATTAAAATCCCTAACAGCACATCCACCGACTTCCACGTCGCATCCCCGTGGACTCCACGTGGATAAATGGTGGAGGTGGATAGAACGTGGATGAACGGAGATTCCACGCGGATGCAACGTAGAGGCAACGTAGAAATGTCCGGTGCTGTACGGGAATTCTGCTACGTAGTTTTCCAATAATTAACCCTCTGCGTAGAAAAATGGTGGACGTGGATACAAGGTAGATGAACGAAGATGCCACGTGGACGCGACGTAGAGGCAACATAGAAATGTCCGATGTTGTACGACAAGCGACGATCACAAATCTCAAATATACAGCAATAATGTGCACCACCCTGGTAAAAATCGAACGTGCTTGAAACACCGTCAAAGCGTGCAATAAAGTGACAGAAGCGTTTGTGAAAAGTTTCGACCGCCAAATGACTCTAAGGCAAATTTGGTTGAGCGTGCTATCACATTTCATTGAACGTCCAACGCACCCTTCTTACTGAATACTCTTCTCCAACTCTTCAATAACTCTTTCCTGATGTTTACGATGTTTCGGTAGTGAAGGTTTTCAACACGCTTATAGGACTTCCCTTGTGTATATGTTTTGATTGATTGAGAATTATATGATTTTGAATGTTTAGAGGGTATTCTTTACCTTTAAGCTAAAAAATTCTATTCGTATTCAAGATACATATACCAATATAATTACTAAACCACAATTGTTTTGAATTATCGAACTGTAATTTGATGATGTTTGATATGTGCAAGTTAATTAAATTCTTTTGCACATTTAATGATTACACATGGGGTATTGAAATTGATTTGTAAACTTTCAGGATGAAAAATCATTTTAATTCCATGAGAAAGATTGAATTTGAAGCACATTCCCTTATGACACAGTTCATCAGGGAAATAAAGTTCCGATTTTTCAATCACCGATGTTAGCCTAGCGGTGAAGGACTTTCTCCCGAGCTCAGAAATCCTTGGTTCGATTCCTCTTTGCAAATTCTCTTTTTTTTACTTTCTTTTTTTCACTTTCATGCACGCTTTACATCCGCCAAATGACTCCTGCGAAACGCTTCTGATACTTTGAATTGACCCTTCGATTACTCTTATAGGACTCTCTCATAACGTCTTTGTAACTCTTCCCAGAACGCTCCATTTTCACCAGGGCACCTGGATTACACTCTAAATTGAATTCAAAGCCCAGAATATATTATTAAATATGATGTAGACAAATTATAAACATTATTGACATTTGTGGTTTAATATGTTTATAATTGTTTGCATAATTTCGAGAAATCATTGGCAGTTCCAATTTCATATTCAAAGCTGAATTTCAGCAATGTACTTTATGATTGCAGATATAAAATTTGTGGTTATTGCTTAGTTGTTCGGAAAGTACGTAGTAAAATTTTGTCCATTTCTACAAGGACTCAATGGCCCTCAATTGATTGAATCAGTGAATTTGTTTTAAATAATTGAAACAGTGCACCACTTCGCGCTCCACTGGTTCGTACAGTTACTATTCGCAGTGGTATACTGATAACTGGTTCCCTGTTACAAATAATTCAGAGAATCTCATTGATGAATGCAAAAGTGAATGAGTTTCAATTCAAGGAATTCAATAATATCACCAAACGTTGGCCGTTCAAAAATTTTATTTTCAATGTAGGGACGTTTAGAACTTTCGTTCAAGGTTAAGAATTTGGGAATAAATTTTTCAAATACAATTTAAAAATTCCCATAATTTATTGAGGATCAGCGTTAGTCTGGGATGAATGAAATTATTTACCTGAATATAGCTTCAAAAATAATATAATTTCTTGTAGAGATACGTCTCATTACGGGACTTTTTCAAAGTAAATTCAAGTGAAAACTCTATCTGTCAGAGACTGGTAGACGCAGTAAATGAATTTTCAAAGCAATGACAAAAGAATGCAAACAAATTTTATTACACATGAGATTGCCCCCTCAATGAGGCTGCGTTGTTTTTCCAGCAATCCAAGTAGCTTCGGCAGCAAATCTTCAACTGGGCTAGCAGAAAAATTGGCTGCTCCAGCAAAATTTTTCCCCATATGCTGCTTGAGAGTTGTCTGTTACTGTCTGCTCGCTACTTTATACTTCAATTCGAGGTTTCCGAAGAATATCACTTTATTGTTGGCTCCTCTAGTTTGAGATTCCACATACGACAGAATCACACAGAAAAATAACAAAAAATCTTCTAGAAAATCCTTTGAATGTTTACAAAGTGCCATCGAATGTGTATAAAATTGTATTCCTCAAGAAAAAAAATGCGAAAGGTTGAAAAATTCAACATTACCTTTGGAGAGGTAATATCGATCCAAGAGAACCACAACTTCACTAATGAAAGTAATGTCCGTGAGAGATCATAAATAATTTTTTCCTACGATCGACTAAGAAAACGATGTATAAACTCTTCATATAATTGAGCGCGAAGTATATTTCCCAGCTCGTTAGGAGATTGAGCACGCGTTGAAGACGAGCGTAGTATCATTACAGAATTCGTTGAATTCTCAACCAAGAGACAGTGTGTAGATTGCTGATGAGCTTTATGCTTACGATTGACTTTCTGAACCGGATGGCATGATCTCGGCAACTGCTACAGCAGTAACAGTGAGCATCAGTAGCCGGGACTGTGTAATTAATTGATATTATAGTCGTGACTAAGGCCAGAGTTAATTTCATCGCGAGACTACGCCAAACTACGTGGGCATACGTGTATGCGTATACATCTATTCGAAAAGTGTCCCGAGAGATATCATTTTATACCTTTGTTCCCTTTTTTCTCCTTTTAATTCTCTCCGCGTAACACATTTTCTCAATTTACAGCTCATTTAAATGGAACGGGATCCGAAAGTATTTTGGAAAACAAGGATACGAGGAAATGAATTTTTTAAAACAGGAAGGAAATGTGAATAAATCTGAAGGGATTCGGAGGTATGTGTTTAAATATTCTTGTGATAATATGTGATGAAATGTGAAATATTCAAGGGGGAGAGAAGAACAAAAAGAGAAAAAGAATGAAGGGGAGGTGGAGAAAAGATGGGTGCAAAAAAAGAAAACTGTCTACACACGGAAAAAAGAAAATGGAGAAATTTACCATGTAGGGTGATAACGCGTCGCTTCGAGCCTTTAAATGGAAATTCTTACAAAATATATATTGTCAAATTTCCATTGTCATCCTGTAAGGTGAATTTCTCCATTTTCTTTTGTCCGTGCAGTTTTTGCTTTTTTTCTCATTTGTCTACTATTTTGGTATTTTTCTACCATTTGTGAGTAGTTCTCCAAGTATTCTTTTTCTGTTCGACTCTATGGAGTGGGATCGATTATCGTTTGTTTCTTGAATTTCAGATCATTAGAAACACGTGATGTTCTCCAAACAATCATCCACTCGGAAGATGTTTAGGGTGTCAAGCGGGAGAAGGAACGTTGTTTAGAGCCATTTAACTTCGGAACAACGTTGATCCGGTGTTAATTTCTTCTAAGAAATGTCTTTATGTCAAAACGCAGGTCTCTGCGTTTAGTCTGTAATGATCCAAAAGTTGCATTTTAGAATGTTATGTGATATTGAAAAAATATTAGAATTAATGAATTGATTAATGAATATCATCAACTCTGGTTTGATAATGCCTTGAGTCCGCTCCACTATTTACAGTCTGGATGTCCATGAACGCGGAAGTTGCCAAGAAAAGTGTCTAAACGACGATTTGCAAGTGTTGCCTTGACAAAAACCCATACCGAACTCAAGAAGAATTAGCAGAAGTGCTTGAAGTTGATCAGGCAACGATTTCCAGACATTGACTAGCGATGGAAAAAAATTACGGAGGCTAGTTGGTTCCGCACAAACTCAGCGAAGCCAACAAAAACCAGCGAATGGATATTTGTTATTCTCTCCTCGTTTGACGTGATAGAAAATTATTTCTGTGAAAAACTGTCACAGGAGATGGAACATGGATTGATTTTGATAATTCAAAGTGTAGAAAATCCCTGTAGAAAAGATCATCATCATTCGAACCAATTGGTGGCGCAGATCTCATTTACTATTTTGTACTTCTGTGGCCAGACCTTTCAGAATCTGTTCATATTCTATGCACTCACATTCATCACATTCATCCACTGATGGTTTTTCTTTCAAATTTGGAATGATATCCAACCGAATATAGAATTTTGGCTTACCAAAGCTTCCCTGATCAAATAACTCTCTTCTTGTTGTTCTAACAAACACATCATTGATTCTGATAACCAATTAATTGGCTGAATCCTGTTCCCGACTGGAAATTGTCATCGGGTTGACCCAACATATGATAAGGACCTAACAAGGTCATCCGAAATGAGGCATACCTGCTACAGTCCTGATCAGGATTAGGTGTGGATGCCCCACGTATAAATAAGCTCATTTGGTCCTAGTCAGGATTTCCTCAGATTATCCTAAAAGGCTGAAGTGGGTTTTCCTCGCTGTATCCTCATTGGGACCTCGTTAGTTCATCCTCAGATCATGAAGATAGTTTAATAAACTGAATAAAAAAATGTACAGTCTTGATTGTAGACTGTACACTCTTTGATTCAACACATTTTCCTCAAATTAGAAGGTAAATCTCGAAGGATTCTCAACTGCATTGCTAAAAATGGCCCTTCCTCCAAATTGGACCATCGAAGGCCCTAACTTGACCCAGATCGCGCCAAGTTGGCCCAAAGCAGGGCCTGAGAAGACAAAATGTCACGTTTCTAGCTGAGTGTGCCTATTTTTAAATTCAATCTGTGCATTCCAAATACATTACCTACTTCTCAAAACTGTTGACTATTTTGTTCAATCTATCCCTAACGTATTGAAACCAAATTTTATCGAATCAATTGACTGATGTTCAATCTGTTTGATGTCTCTTTAATCTTTTGATTTTGCTTTGGATTTGCTGTTCATATCCTAATTTCGAGTTATTTTGGAGGTTTCTGTATGGAATTCCTCATGAAAGCCCGATTAGCCTCTCCTGATGAGGTCCTTATAATAGTGAAGCGTGACATGACTCGTCAGGTCCTGATAAGGTTGCCTTACCAGGACCTGAGCTGGATCAAGGTTTACCTGATCAGGTCCATGGGGTAAATTTCCAGTCGGGTTTAACCAACCAACTGGTCACTGCAACTGTCCATTTGTCATTGTGAATTCTTTTGAACCTGGCATGTCTCGTAGGAAAAGTGACGTGCCAACAACGTTGTGAATCATTTTGTTTTTCGGAGATTCAAAATTTCTTTGCAAACAATTGAATGACTTTTAATTAAATTTATACAATTCATAGGTTGTACGCCACACTTTTCACATATTTTAATATTCTTTCTCAGCGCAAGTCTGAGTTTGAAAGCTTGACGTATCCCACACAACACAAAGAACTCTACAAGATTTCATAAAGAGGACAGTGTTTTGATTGTGATATCAGAAAGTTTCATCAAAAAGATCTCTGACTGAGCATTTACGGAACTTTTAAGAGTCAAATTTTGATTCCAGAGATGAGCATTTGATGTCAATGTAACAGCTTCGGTATGTCATATTTCTGATATAGATCTCTTTTAGGAATTTTTTGGAGAACATATTGATGATCATGAAAATTTCATAAATGAGAGTTCTGAGATACATCAATCTCAGAAATATGTTTTGTAGAATTTTGCCAAGTCTTTTGAAACATGATTTTTATGTTATAGGAGATGTTCTGGAAGACCAAAAACAGGTATGTAGATCTCTATATACATGCCATTACCATCTGGCTAATCCAGAACTTACCGAAATGAGTGTTTTCGAAGAGGAAGTGAGGTGCCAATTCTTTCACATTCCTTTTTCTTTATTGGCTGAAATTTTTCTCTTCCGGGCCTTAATCAAATTCCCATCGGAATTTATAAAGCGAGGAAGAATTATTGACGCCTGTTAGCGATCTTCCAACAATTTTTTCAAGGTTATCATCCGTTAAGTTAGATTACCATACTGTACCATAATCTGCCTCTACTCGATCGCTATCGACGAGAAAGACTTGTGACTGAAGTTAAATACAAGAACAGTTTTATCTCCTCCTTGCTCCATGTGTATATATATGCCCACATACACATATAAAAACAGATATACGTTCTTTGGAGATCTTTCTTTCCAGTGTGTCTCATTGGATTCTATCTATGTTTCTCCTCTACCTCCGACTTTCACCTCGGCGCGCCGCTTGGTCGGTCGTTCATTCATAAATTGATTATTAAAGGCTCTCTGCCTCTGTTCAGTCACGACGCACATATACATACATACATAAATATATATATATATATATTTATGTATAGCATTACATCGTGAGCGTCCTGCTGTTTTTTTATCGACTGTTCCTTTTGTAATTTTCTGTACAAAAAGTAGTTTCGAAATAATAAAATAATATATTGCGCCCGTGGAAGGAATTACTATTCAACAATGGTACTCGACGTATAAGAATCAACCATTTTCCTTGAATGAAATGGCAATACGTATGTTCAAAGATGGGAGAATTCAATGCAAATAAATTGTGTAATAAGGTCAGATGAATATGAAATTGACTTTCGTTTATTTTATTTTTCCTCGAGTGTTTGAATGATTGGATTCTGAGAAAAATTCGATATTATATATTGTTGTACCGTATCACGCCTCTCCTTTTTTCCTTTCGTACACAATCATCGTTTTGAGCCTTGGGATTGAGTTTTGACAGTATATGGTTACCATATATCGGTTACATGAAAAAAGAATTCTCTGTTTACAACGTTAAACAGACAACGTCAATTGAATTCCACCGATTCCTCTTTTAATAGTAAAAAAAAAAACGTGACGATTTGTTAAGAGGTGAAGAAAATTGGAACAGTTCCGTAAAATCTATACGATGAAATATATTATTATAATAATTCCACCCATTTTTTTTTCCCCGGAGATAAGCTTCGAAATCTCACTGTCGCACGACAACCACCTTGGAACCAGAATATCCCTCTCATAACGAAGCTAACGAATCGTTTTGTCGGAAATAGCTGAACGGTTTCCTAGTGATAAGGATACTCTTTGATAATCGTTTAACGGCAGTAAAATCATGTTTTTATTTAATACAATTGTGATGCATAAAATAATCTTTCACTCCAGAAAAATTCATATATCCGGTGAATCCAGTCCTAAACAAGAAAAAAGTAGTGTTTCCAAAATAGCGATTCGAATTTTGACTAATATCAAACCATATATTGTGAATATTAACGATTTCATCTGCAAGAATAATCAAATCAGCATAGAAAATACACAGCCCTCAGGAAAATTCACTCCATTTCGACCAAAACGCGTCATAGTTCCTCCAATCGTTCGAAGAAAAAATGAGGTGTTTTAGTCAAAATGGAGTGAATTTTTCTAAGGAAGTCAAACGTTCTATCGAATCCATACTTTTGTCATAACAAAATCTGCCTCCGATGGAAAAGCAAAAGATATTTTTTAGACCCAAAAGTTTTATTGGGTATTTTCATCATTATATGCGGGATAAGAAAATATTGTATGTCACAGATTGAAGGAGAAAGGATGTATTAGAATGATAATTGATCCCGTCTGGGAAACTACTTCACTGCATTATAATTATCAATCCAGTGCGAGTTTAGATGAATATCACTGTAAGGTGTCTGGCAAGCTCACTCCGCATTTTATCATTTGTATGTTGTATCAATAAATTGAGCATAAGAATCAATTACTTTAAATATCAAAATACTACGTACGCTCATGGCCCCGTTCAAATCATTTCCACTTGAGTTTTAATTCATTCGGATTAACTCTACGTCCAATTGAATAACTCAAAGGACGTGGAACGAATGAATTCATCCATTTTCTGAGTCCAGAAAGAGTTGAGTACACTTGGGAACAGCCTGCTCATAGTTATCAATTTGATTGATTGGTTTATTATTGTTCACATTTGGTACCAATATCTGAAGCTTGGTAAATACAACCACATCGTAAAAAAAATTCTATTTAATCCGATCACTGTGGGTGAAAATCCTCAAACATTTTAGAATTACCAAAGAATCGGCAGATTTATCATATTCGTTGATAGAATTACCAGAAAATCGAAATATTCACCATACTTTTTGGCATCATTACCAAACCTGCCTAATTTTTCCTAATTTTTCTTTGGGTTGATGAGGAACTTATCATCGTTTTATTCTCATTTTGTTCCACCCTTGAACTCACGACTGTTTTCAGAGTATTGATGAATCCAATCTCTCCACGTAATTCTTGCAATTTCCCTCCGATAAATCGGAAGTTTTCGTGACCCTGGTCTACAGATTGACCCTTGTTGCGCTACACGGAGAAAACGAATATGTTGAAAAGTCCCATAATTTATCGAGGATCAGCGCCAGTCTGTGACGGATGAAGTTATTTACATGAATTTACTTCTAAAAGTACCATAATCAGATGTATTTCTCCAAGAAATTATGGTACTTCTGACGCTATATTCAGGTCAATAATTTTATCCGTTACAGACTAGCGCTGATTCTCAATAAATTATGGGACTTTTGAAAATATATTTTTCTGCGTGTAGCAATTCTACAATTGGAATTGTTCTCCCTCCACTCGTTATTCAATGCTATAAGTGACATTCGCCATATAATAGCCCAAATAACGGCCATTTCGCTTGTATTTTTCAAATTCAAAGACGCTCGTTTTCCTTGCCATTTAATATTCTAAATGACACTTACACTTTTTGACCTAAACACGCTTGCTCCACTCGACATTCAATGCCTCAAATAAAGCTTGCTTCTAGACACCGTCCGAAAATTTTTGCCGAAAACGACTAATATTCAATTTGTGACTATTGTTTTCGAAGAAAACTCGAAATTGGAGGTTGAGAGTGTAGCTCCCCAATAATGCAATTATCATACTCATGCTCATATTTCAATGTAATTAACCAATGTAATGCCAATGCTTGTCCACCGAAATTGTAAGTGGAAAATCGAATAATTTCGTTACTTCCTTAAGCGAACGTACACGGAGAAAAGTTTGTCACATACTCACGGTTCTTTCCACCACAATGAAATATACCACTTTCCCCACGGCTGCGATATAAATATATTATGTTTTACTACAAAATTTTCTCCGTGTGCGTTATATTTTTACCAGGGAAAGAGCACTTCCACTGGTATATATAGCTTATAAATAAAACACTTTTGGTAAAAAAAATCGGTGAACTTACCGAGAAATTCCTCGATTATTAAGCAGCAATTAACTCGAAGAGAAACTTAAATGAAATTATCGACAGTTTGACAATTATTCCAGAGAAATATGGTGAATATACCGATTTTTCGGTAGTTTTACTGGAAAATGCGATGAATTTACCAAATATTTAGGAATTTTTACACCCTGTGATCGGGTTAATTGCTCTCCGACAAATTTCGGTGAATCTACCGAAATACACTGTAAAAAATAGTTTGAAATTTCTTATATCAGATGAATATGAAAATTCTGAAACTTGTGATTGAAATCAAGTTCAATCATGAACTCATGAAATTTACTGCAAAATGTATTAAAATTCATATAAAAATGAAAAGTTTTGAAAACTGATAGAAAATTTATAGTAATTGTTTCACGTATGAAATTCAGGAAGCAATTTTTTACAGTCTAACTCATCTCGGACAAACAAATGTTTGTATGGTTTCTCGTTAATGGCATATACCATTACAAACCCTTCCCCAGTGTTGGATCTTGATTGTAGAAACTACCTGGAGAGAAATTTAATTGGAAAGATACGACGATTTTATTGGTAAACTAGAACTATCCGGAAAAGTCAGACAATAACTTATGTTACAAGTTATTGTCTGATGAAGCGTAATCTTTCCAATCAAATTTCTCTCCGTGTATTGGGCTCTGAGGCTCAAATGATGTTATCATCTCTGGGTTGCGCCATTCCTACCGAGCTAGGCTCGGCCCATCTTATGAGCCTTGCGGCAATCTAACGCACATAGTAAATTTTTACCGGTATAACAATGTCAACAAATGATGTTTAATTTAATTCGAATTTAATAATACCGTTCGCGGATCAGGCATTGTATCTCAAAAATCCATCTGACGTACAGTGGAGAAGGAAATAAAATTGCGTTATTAATGTATCTGCAACAGCGGCTCTTCAAGTTTTCTTTCCACGGTCAATATTCTACCGGAGTAGTCGGATCTTTCGTCGCTATGATACGTTCTTCCTTTAACATCCATGCGTACGTGTATGCGATGTTCCTCTGTACTCAGTGACACTGAGATAGGAATGAGCTATATAGAACCATACATCATTCAGTTCGGGCCATACACCGAAATAGAATTCGGCACGCTTAGTTTCTAAGAGATACTCTTTCTCTTCTCTTCCTCTTTCCCCTGTCTCTGTTTCTCTGTTTCTATGTGCGCGCCATACACGGCATCGCATATCCCCATTGATCCCTATCCACGCGAGAAGACCTCGAGAACGGACCGAATAACGACGTCCATTAATTTTCTCGACATTATATAGCGGACGTCCTCGGTTTGCGGAACGCTTGCTTTTGCTTTACTTCGATTCTCGTCTTGTTTTCTTCTTTCTCTGAAGTCACCTTATGAATGGCAATCCCGAAGAGCGAGTGGTATTATTCCATAAACTTTGGCGCGTTCAAAATTTGCAGCTAAATAGGTGCGTATTCAATAGCGGCCACAATTTCGATATATTTCGTCACTTGATGTTTTCGAAATACAAGGATTCATTGAATTTTATTGAACTATCTCGACTATCGAGTAATATCATACACGTATATGTAGACGTGAAAATATAATCGTATGTATGAAAAACTCCTCGACTTTCGATACAGGAAGGTAAAGACGGATCGCATAAGAAAACTCCGCGTAAGAGTAAGAAAGTGAGATTTCAAACGTTGGTCCAGGCGCGTGGGATGTTGGTTGCAGTTAGGCTCGTGCCTACTCCCGCTCTCACCTCGCGTCCCTCTACGGATCTTTCCTCTCTTCTCTCCATCCTTCTCTTCCTTACAGCCCCTCACCTCCTCCCTTGTCTTCCTTCTTCTTCCTCAACGACTTCTTCTTTCTTTCGCCGTCGCTCTTTCTTCTCTCCTCTTCTTCTCTCTGACTTTGAATACCGGTCTGGTCTGTTATTTCCTGCGTATATGTTCATACGTGTACACGTGTGTGTGTGTGCTTGTGTTACCATCGTCATCGTGAGTGCCAACACGCACACTTTTTACATTTTATGTAGTTTATGTACGTATTCGCGCTTCTACGTGTGTGGGTAAAAGTGTGCGCACGCGCCCGCGCGCAAAAGAAAAAGATGAAAAAAAAGAAAAGACAAAAAAAAAAGAATAAAAAAGGTGAGTGGAACTTCTTTTCTTCGTACACACCACTATGAAAGTGTTTGTGGTTATAAACGTATAAACGTATGTATGGTATGCTGTATGTAGATAGGATTCGGATGCTGCGTGGACCAACCGTACAACCAGTCTCGCTTGAAACAGAGTTCTCCTTCTTCTTTTCCTCTTTCTTTCTTTCGTTCTTCTTTCTCCTGTTCTGTATCTCTGGTGCGTGCGGACAATGCCGGAGAGAGGAAAGGTTTGTTCGTTCCTTCGTTCGTTCGTTCGTTCGTCGGGTAAGTGCCACACCTCTTTTCTTCCTTCTTTTCCAGGCTTTCAGAGGGTCTGGAGCCTGGAACTGGAAGGAAGAAAGGCGCGCCCTTTCTGCAGTTTTATATTTCTATCCTTTGCGAATGAATCTTACTAATATTTTCATATTTTGTTCGAATACTGGCGATCAGGACACTGAATTGGGTAATCTTCAATATGGGGGTGATTTGATCATTACTAAACTTTGGTATCTCATCGGGCACCCCCAAAAATTAACCCAGAAAAGATCAGCTATAAGTTCTTGAGTGAATTCAAGAAACTTGATAGCTTAAATAAATAGTTTTGTGGCTCAAAGGAAACTGATCATGTCTTGGAACGAAAGCTTGGCTTCAAGCGTCAGGGAGGTGCAATATTTGCTGAAATATTTCCATTTTCATATTTGAAATCTTCTTAACATTATGGTGGAAGTAGGAACTGCGTTCTGACGATAATCGCATTGAAAGAATTTCGTTGTAAAAATTACCTTGAAATTTCAGTAATCGAAGGACGAGTAAAGATTCCTCAAGAACTTATACTGTGAAGCTTGTAAGAATGATTCAATTTTCAAACAGTTAGAAGTGATGTTTTCTACTAGTTTTACAAAATACACAGTATTATTTTCAAAAATTTCTACCTGTTCCTTGATCTCTGAAATTCCACGATAATTTTTCAAATAAAATTCTTCCAGTGTGGATGTTGAGAGTCTTGCATAGACAAAAATCTTCAACAATCTACGGTAACCGACCAGCAAATCTTTTATATTTATCCCCCCTCTTCTCAAAATGGAAAACTCACACAATATCAAAGCCATTACGATCACTACTCATGTGGAAATTTGAACCGGGCCAGTACTGGCCTTGACTCAAAGATTCTGGGCCAGTATTGGCCCGGTTTAAATTTCCACATGGGTACTTGTGATTCTTTCCGCAGTTCTTGACTAAATGCACTACAAGTTTCTGCCAAAACTTGAATGCGCTCAGTTAACTCAAAGTGAGCAGATTAAAATTTGTTGTCTCTGTTTGCGCAAACAAAATGGATGTATTAATTCAATTGAAATCAATACCTGCATTATCATTAATGCTTTGTGAAAGTTTAATTCAATACCAATTCATGTTGGACGTTTACTTCATCCTTATGCGTACATACATTGTTCTTGAAATTGGAATCGTTGCTGATGAATCGTCGGTATTTATCTTCTCGGAATAACTCCTTGAAACTAGAAACATCATTCAAAGAACATACTGCAAGATTTTGGGTCTTGAACAGCTAAGGATTTCATTATTCGATCACCAATTCGTTTCAATTAACGATCAGCAACATGTACTTCCTCCCAAAGAACACAACCCAGGTCGAAGAATTTTGGAAGAAAAATTCAGGAATATATTTCATTTGAGTTACATTTTGTCTGCGATATTCATCAATCAGAACGAAATCGTTCAAATTTTTTGATTCGGAAAACCTTTGGAAACGTTCAAGGAACGTTCGCGAACATCCAGGAACCTTCAATGAACGTTCCTGAAGGTTTGTATTCTCTTGAGGTTAGTCGATCACTGCTGTGCTTGATGGATTCCTAACGATGTACACTAAGATCATGTTGTAAATCAATAGAAACAATTTCGTGGTTTTACTGTTGAGGAGACTGAAAAAGAGATTCGATGATTCCACACCTCACAGGATGGCCTTGAAAAAAAACAGCGCACACATATTAAACTCGATGAGAAATACTTCCTCTCTCCTGAAGAAACTTTCTTATTCCTTTTTCACAAGATTACGAAGGGACTGAATAGTACAACAGAATTTTCCTCACATTTAATCTCAAAAGTCTCTCACAATTTGAATGGGAATGTATTTATTTCTCTATATTGCAGATATTTTGCAGAAATTTCGTTGTTGTTTCTTTCTAAGGTTCCCTGCGACGGCGAAATCTCATTTAGCTGGGTCCCTTTTCCTGAGACAATAAACTATTTGCTATCGCAGCAATTTTGTTAGGTATGGCAGCAATTTTCAGCTGTTCCAGCGAAAAATATTTGCTATTTCGTATATAATACTGAAAATTTTGCTCAATCGTCATGGAGTAACCAGTCTTATGACTGGTTTGATGGAATCCTCCAACCCTGTCTATCATTCGCTGAACGCTTAATTTCTACATATCTACGACAGCCCTTATTTTCTATAATGTGCTTCATATAACCTTATGTAGGTCTATCTTTACAAGATTTACCATCCATTTTTCCTTCTACCATTGTTTCCAATATGCTCCAACTATCATGCCTTCTCTCAACGACATGTTTCAAAAGATTTCTTCTTTCATTTACCTTCTCAAGTACTTCTTCACTCTTCACTTTCTCTATCCGTTTTATTCTGAGCATCCTTCTACAACACTAGATTTCGAAAGCTTCAAGTCTTCGTTGGTCAGTTTTACCGTTTGTCCATTGACCAGTGTTACCTGTTAATGAAAATATAGAAATTCCTGCCAGAGCAGGATCTAGAAAATTTGTTAACGGCGGTATAACTCAATCACGGCGTCCCCCGGAGTGGAAAAATTTCAAAAATTATATATAGTTTATACATAATTCTATATAAGTTATACATGCAGTATATCAAATTATATAAAATTCTGAAAATTTTCCCACTCGGGTTCTCTAATCAATTGTCAAAAAGGAACCCTCGCTGAATGAATTGTTGCTCCATTCAATCGAAAATAAAATACAACCATATGTTGTCATCAAATACCCAACCATGATTTGTGCAATAAATGAGGTTCTAGTTCATCAGAATGTGAATGTCTGAGTTTGCAAACGCCCGGACCACTTCGACTTGAGTCCAGACAGGGCCTGGAATGAGCCAATTTCAATTTCTATTCGGGTATTTCACCCAACATTACTTTGTTCAAACATTATCGGATTGTATCAAAAAACAGAACAGGCTCATTCAGTCTTGGAATCGACCATACAGTGATGCTTTTTTCCGATTTATTGACATTGTTCACCGATAGTGTGAAATATGTTTTTGGGGGCACACACCGCAAAAAGTCGGAATTACCAATACGATTTCAGTAAATTTGCTTTTTGAAGTAGGTTTATATTCAAAAAAGGAATTAATATAAGGGCAAGGTCCTATGCAGGCTGTAGTTGGGTGCATTCAAATTTTCAAAACAGGGAAAACGTTGGAAATACACCTTGGCCCTAAATGGAAACCTTGCAAGGCCCTATCAAAGCTGTAGTTGTTGTGCCTAGATTCTTAAAACAGCGGAAAAAATTGGCAATGCAGCGTGGCCCCATATGAGCTTTATATAGATATCCCTGACTTACAAAGAGAAATCAGGCTGAATATCAGCAACCCGATTAGGTCCCTTAGTGGCTAAGGTTAGGACATCCTAAGTTTGGATACCCAATATAAACCCATAAGGGGGCCTATATTCAATACAGGCCACCTGGAAGTTGCACGGAGAAAAAAGTATTGCTGGCATAACAAGCAGGTTAGCGCCTACAAAAAAAATGAGCTGTAAGAGCAAGAAAAATGGTTGACACAGCTGTATTTTTTTGCTGACATAAACACATTTGTTAATAGAACTAACGTCTTAGCTGCTGTAGTGAGGGCAACAAATTTCTCTGTAGGCGCTGTTTTCTCCGTGGGATAATGATGACCACTTAATCGATTGGACCATATCCAACTTACGAATTTGTTACTACAACCATGCATTTTTCTCCGTGCATCAGCTACAATTTTACCTAGCGAATCGCCTGTCATGCCATCATTTTCACAAAACAAAAATTTCAACAAAAATATTATTTTGCCCTGCAATAGTACGGGAACATCTTTCCGTATTTTGTTTTGAAAACTTTCTAATTCTCCACAAAAAAAATCTTAGAACGCGTAATTTTTGTAGAGCTCAAAGTGGTGTTGGCCATCAACTCACACCGTACATTTTATGCATCAATCATAAATCAGAGAAGTTATGAAAAATTTGACACAACAAAATAAGTGAATTACACTTATACCAGAGGAGCTAAAAAGTTATTAAAACACGTCTCATTTTCCCACGTTAGCGGAGGATGATTTTTTTTACAGACAGATCGTTGCAAGCGTATGATTATAATGTGAAATAAGATACGGAGTGTAAATAACATCTCTTCCCATCTCACTATCTTCTTTAGACCTGTGAGTGTGTATGACCCTCCATGTACGCAAGATCGCTTTTCTGCATGACTACTTCTTCTTTGAAATTCAAGAGGATCACTTATTTTTACATATAATTCGGTAAGTATAGAAGTGTAACATGTTGTGAGAGATAAATTGTATCCTCATAATGCTAATCCTGTCTAAAATTCAAGCTTTTGTTTTATTATCACGCCAATGGAAGTATTTTAAATTACATGCACTGAAAAAAAAATTTATTCCAGTCAAATAAATATTTATTTGTCCTGTACCAAAGAAATATTTATTAGAATTAACAAAATATTCTTTGGAACCAAAATAATTTATTTGAATTAAATAGATGGTTTTAATCGTTTATTTGATTCCAATAAATTATTTTGGTTCCAAAGAATACTTTGTTAATTCCAATGAATATTCCTTTGGTACAGGACAAATAAATCTTTATTTGACTGGAATAAATTTTTTTTTCAGTGTGCAGGTTAAAAATTTGCTATAACACATACTGAAAAAAGTATTTCTTTAAATATAAGAAATTATTATTCGAGGAGAAAAGAATATTTAATTCATGTCAACAAATTTATTATTTGGTCCTTCTTGCGAATAGCAAATTTGTTTGGATCGAATAAATATTTATTTTTGTTACAGAAATATCTATTTGAAGTTATTCAAATAACAATTCCTCAGATCCAAAGACATACTTTTTTCTGTGTATACTGCAGTCGATCGATAGTTGCAATTTACCGACAATTTCCAACATTCCTACTGTAATCTACTATAAAAAAAACCGACATCGAAATGATTCGTGTTTCATGATTGTATTCACATTTTTTCATCTAAACTGGAGAAATTTTTCACTTCGAGTGCCGAAAACCGAATAAATAATGAAGCTCGTTCCGTATCCCGTTGTAAATCTCCTTCCAATTTCATTAGATTTATTCCCGCCATAATCCACACACGATTCATCAAAAGGATAATTAAAAAATTGTATATAATTATTAATCGAAGATGGTATCGAATCGATGTGGTCATCAATTTCAGGTTCAAAAACGAATCTGGAATCAATTAATCGGAACCTTGATGACATTCTCGTGCTATTATTTTGGGCACGATCTTCGCTCAGCATTGTCCGAAATAAAGGTTCGAGTTGCGGTTTGGATGACTAGTTGAAACCGGTTTATGTTTTTTCAATGTCGGCAAATGAATGTGATTATCGTCGAATATACCAGGTGAATTTATGGAAAGGATATAATTTTATATGGAGACAAAAAATCAATATCTTATCAGTTTTTCGGTGGATGGAAGTAACGTGTCGGAGATGAATTGGATTCGGTCTATTCGGGGAAGTATAAAATTCATTACGGAGCTATTTTTCTCTCTTCATAATAATCTTGTGTTCCCCACGGAACAATAATGTATTAGATTTTCGGTGATCATTCAAATTTCTGTAATGCATGTTATGAATAACAGTCGATAATTGAATATAATTTTAAATCGATATGCAAAATACAACAGCCGCTAATAATATTCTCTTCGCTCATCTGTACGTTATCATTATTACGCCCTATGCAATCTTTTATTCGATGCGAGTACTTTTCATTTCATGCAGGGAGTCTACCTCCATGTACTTCTACTCTCCTTCTCTCTGAAAAATCCCTGTCGTACGTACCTTGCACTCAGGTGCCGCAACGAAAATAATAAAACCCAAGAAAAATTGGAATACGCGTGTGAACGTGCATGGAATTCGATAATCGTTATGGAATTATGCGAATCAAGTTTGAACGGAGACTATTAGGGTTATATTTTGCTCTGACTTTTGATTAGATTTTCATATGCACGGAAAGACCGGGTCTATCAATATTTAGAAGGAATTTATCAACGTTTGGAAAAATGACTGTCAATTTAGGGAAAAATAGGATCGCTGAAAAATATTCGTAGTGAGTCTAGCAAAAATTCGTAGTCGAAATATTAACAGTTGATAATTTCATTGGTATTTTTCACAGTGAAACTATCAATTGTTAATACATCGACTACGAATTTTTAGTAGATTCACTACGAATATTTTCCAACGATCCTCATTTTTCCTAAATTGACATTTTTCTAAATATCAATAGACTCGGTCTTTCCGTGTGGAGTCTTCTGAACGTCAAAATTTCTTCTGTGCGTTACCATAAAACATGAATCGAAACGACACAATTTTTATTGATATTCATAAATAGTGGATGCGTAAAAACAGTGAATTCGTTACAATTCAAGATGAAAGTAACTGTAACGGTGACACGTAACGGTAAAGGCTCACAGTTTTTCAATCACATACTCAGCAGGCTCTTCGAGAGGAAATTGTCAATTCCATTTCTTTTATAATTGTATCGTATTGGTCAATTGTACGTCTGACGTGTAGAGATAATCGACATAGACTTGATACCGATTCTTCTCTGTTCTAGTCATTAGGTCTGTGTTCTAAACACAAGAGCAAATTCGCTCAGCATGGAATATTAATTAAAATTGACGACCGTTAGTTACATGAAGAAGAAGAAGCACAAGCGAATCAGTTGAATGAGTTGACATTCGAACTGATGGTCGTAAAAGTCATCAGTTTCATCTACAGTAAAATGAAAAAACAACGAGGGATGTACGAATCGGGATTCTTAACCTGCGAATCGAATTAAATTTGGAAAACCGATATCCAATCGAAACGAATTACAAAGAAGTTCAAGGTACGACTCATGAACACACTCAGTATATTTGATAAATATTTAAGAGCATTTATTTTCAGTACACGGAGAAAAAAAATTCGCTGTGATAGCGGAATCTGATTTTGCCGGGTAGCTTTTGCTACAGCGACAAATTTCTTGCTGAGACACCGATCTATTTGCTATCACAGCCATTTTGTCACCTATGACAGCGACTCTTCAGCTGGTGCAGCAAAAACTGTTAACCTCCCCAGCAAGATTCGTTTGCTATTTTATATATAATACAGAAATTTGCTGGTGGAGCAAAGATTTTTGGCTGCCACAGCTGAAAAATCGCTGTCGCAACTTCATTTTCGCCTAAAAAAGTTCTAGCTGATTAATGTACGTTCAGGTATATAAATGCCATTTGTTTTGTCAAAGTTGGATTGTCAACACACATTCATAATTCATTCTCTCGGTAAGTATTCAATACAAAGTTGACCAAAATTCAATGAAATTTTCGAGTACTTCGCATAAGAGTTCTTGATGTTCGATAATAAATCGAATTGGATCTTTATGGATTTGATTTCAAACTATTCATAAAACTCTAAAAACAACGAAAAGGAAAAATAAGTCATTGAGTTGAAAAAAGGAGGGTTTCTTGATTTGACAAGGGGGAACAAATTTTCCCGTCGGAAGCATCGATCAAAATGAATGGATTGCTATTCATTCCTTGAGATTTTGTTTCTAAATCGAATAATTCATATTTTTGCTCAACCCAAAAGCATTTTGCATTTATCTTGTCCATTTGGAAGGATAATAATTCGTTCCTATTCGTTTGAGTCTGGAAAGCAAAAGAATTTGCTACCCTAGTGAGTTTTCCTCCTTTCCAGAAATGAACTGCATCATAGTCGATACATCATTACTATAAAGTTGACTTAAGTTCGTCGCAAGTTTGACCCCATCCAACAGTTCTCCAAGTACATCACTTCAACCGCTTTGACTTTCATTTTTATTCAGCAATTTTCCTATTTGCCTGTTATATTTTATAACATGATACATTTCCCTGTCATTGTGAAAGATACTATTCTTCTTCCATCATTTCCTCGCATTCCAAGTATCACCAATAATTCTTCACCTTTGGAGAGTGAGACGGAGAAATAAATACCCCACAAAAGCGGATTTATTACGACCGAAAGACATAATAAGCGAGGGTATTATAGGCGCGTGTACACAAGTACGTACGCGTACATGGTCATAATCGTATCCATGAATGAGTTTTCTGCAGCAGAAAGTCAGAAAAAGAAGTGGCTTTATAGAAAGAGGTGACGAATTCCACGGTCAAGCTCAGTGCTGTATAGGTGCATTGAGTTGAATCCAAGGAGTTTCAATCCCTTCTCTCTTATATCCCTATCTCATCCCATCCTGGTTTGGTTTCAGTTCATTCAGAGTTGCTTGGAAGGCCTGCAGCAGCAAAAGCAACAACAGCAGCAGCAGCAGCAGCAACAGCACATGTTGATCATCGACCGCAGTGGAATCCAACTGAACCACCTTTTGCGGGACACCGCCACACGAGTTAATGTAGTGCGTATTACACCATTACACGTTCCGTTTAATCACGCCACGTTAATGGTCCACATACTTCCTTTATCGCTTACGTCGTCTCTCGTTGGAAAATATGGCACACAGCTGATATTATACATAATCAACGGGTACACGAGAATGAACCTATCTCAATAACCAACTTCATCTCTATTCATAATCCAATCTACTGGGACTATCTAGAGTGACAATGGAACGTATAGATTCATTCAACTCATATTTAATAACATACCCCGTGCTATGTAATAATTTATAGGACCTTCATTACGTTACGATTACATTATTATTACGTCTATAAAAATCATATAATAATGAATAATGGTAACTCATGCGTCGTAAACTATTGCGACAATCGTTTATCATGATTTTAGTGAACGTTTCACGAATATTTTCGTCTTACTTTTGTGAAGTGGAAATTGAGTACCCTATGAAACTATGTACAGCATTGCATACGTGATTATTACAGATGTATCTATACGTAACATCGTGAATACCATAAGTTACGATATGCACGAATCCATATATAGTAACATATGCAATCGCATAGAGCACTTCAGCGTCTACGCAGTTGCGTATCGAGCTGTCTACTACTTTTTAACGAGCGTAAGCTACTCTTCTCTTGTAATGATAAAAGGCTGCATATCGTATTTAACGATGGGCAAGCTGTTTGATTTAGATATTGACGTTAGACCAATCTGCATTCGAATCTATAAGCGCGTGTAATTATAATACACATTCTGCAGAATAAAAGCTATCTTCAGGAAAGTTGTGTTTAATTGAGATATGCTGTACGATTCACCGCTTCGTACTCGATTGAGCTGTACCGTGTTGGAATTCGTTGAACGGGATAATGAAGTATCCCTCTCTGTACATCGAGTATCGCTCTGAATTGTAAAATTGAGTTCTCCCTAGATTCTTTCGATTCGAGTGATCCAAAAATTTTATTAAAGTTGCACATTACAGTTACCGAATCAAGGAATGATAACTCAAAAAGTTGAGAAAATGTTGACAAGATTTCAAAAATACATCACTCCAAATCCATCATCGTACAATGAGTAATACATTCCATCACTCGGTCTGACAATTTCTTTTACGTGAGTGTCTTTTCGTGTACCACTAAATCAAAATCACTTCGATCAAGGATATACACAATTATATAACGGATTTGCAGTATATTTAGGAAAATATTGAGGAAGTCAAGATCATCGTCATCGTGGCAACAACAATACAAATTTTTTGAATTCACGGAAAGTATTGTACGATCCGGTACACCTCAAGGACGCTCTCATGTTATTTTTATAACGAGCATAAGTTCTCATGAGAATAGTTTCTTCCAACGTTGTTTTCTTCTTCCACGATTCACCTCAAGACATTCAAACGAAACATAGAACAATATAATTCCCTCTCGTTTGAAAATTTCAGCAAAAAGAAGGGTTCGAAAATCCACATGATTAAATGAATCATTAAATTACGGCGTACAACATTGTTTACGAAGAGGGAGAACATAAAATCTCCGACAGGCTTTCGTTCAACGATAGCTTATTATGGAAAAAGACCTTGACGCGAGATTTGAATGTGGCGAATGATTCAGAATAATTATCCTGCAAAGGAACACTTTAATATTATAATCAACTTTCAATCTTGAATCTATATTAATTTGATCGACCTTACCTTACCTCACATAAGCTCTTTGAATAATACATTCTTCTTTATCGTCGTAAGAAAATTGTGATATCTTATCAAAATACCAATTATTATTCTAAACTTGACCTTTCGTAAATCGAGCGCTTTTAGATTGTTGTAAAAAAAGAAAAAAGGAAAGAAACACACTCACGAGCGTCGAACATAGTCCTATTTGCCAACAGGATCAACCTGTTTCACAAGAATTATAGTCACGATAGTGCGGTTGGAAGATTATGCAAGGAGGATAATACCTTTTGTGCTATGATAGATTTCTTCTCCGGCACGTCAAACGAGTCAAAAAAAAGAAAATAAAAATAAGCCGAGGCTTGCGTTACGTTCCCAATGTGTTGAGAAGATGTGAACATCCGATGCGGTGTCTCCTTCCAACTAGCTACATCAAAAACAACCACGCTCTCCAGAGAGAAAGAGACACAGCGAGATAACGCTCGTATCCCCTTAAGTAATGGTTAATTGAATTCGCTCATAATTTATGTGGTCCGATACTCGCCGATGCATAATCTCCGTCTCGGGTGTATAATATAACTGTAAATTTCATATATTATTCCCGGAAATTTTTTTTCAAATATATACATGATATTTCGAGTCACTTCAATGAACTCATCTTTGGAAACAATTTGCACTTGCATAACGCTGGCAAATCATCAATAAATTATCTGCAATAATATAAATTTGAATGCATATACGTGACAGTATTCAACCATGTAAAATAATTTGGAAATTGTCGGGGTACGTGATTCGAGCAATATTGTTTCGTACGAAACTTTGATGAATCATTTTGTTATTCCACAGGACAAAGGAATGGTTGTGCATACAAAAGTGCATGATGTTCTCTTAACAATCGAGGGCATGACCTGAGTTTCATGGTTATACGTGTGCAATATTTATCGTTACAGTTACTGTTTTTATAGTTATATCCACCATAAAATAATCAACGTAACTATAAAGTGTGCTTGAATATGTATCGAACAATGTACGATGTCGTTAGCATTTTTCTTCCGTCGAAGTCGTGTATAATTTACATAGAGAAATGGTGAATTACTGATCAGTTAGAATCAATGAGAATAAATTGAGCAGTGAATCATTGATCGGCTCATTCTGCAACGTATCATTATTGTCGATGTATGAAAAATAATTCTGATGGTGTACGAAAAAGGATTGAACATAAAAGTCAATTCAAAGTTGAAAAACAAATGGGAAATTTTGGTATCCGAATCAGATTCGTACGAGTGTTTTGGAGGGCAATTGACGGATCCTTATCCAACCCGCTGCAGCTAAATTTGAGTTAACGCAAGAGTGAATTTAGTTTGCTCAGAGAAGTTCAGTCCCCTGAGTCTGATTGGGCCCAGCATCCGCAAGCAACTTCGAAATATCGTGAATATTGTCAATGTCTGAGTGGGATATTTGAATTCTAGACGAAAAAGAATGAATTAATGATGAAAAGTATACATCTTTCGCGGTATTAGAACATCAGATGATGATCTTTCGATGTTAAAATCTTTCATGAAAACATCCGCGGATGTTTCAAACTCACTCCAGAGGTGGACTCGAGATTCTATTGGTCGTAGCTGCAGAACAAAACGGCGCAATTTGCCAGAATTTTTGGGAACAGAAGGACCAGAATTTCCTCCTAGTCAAATCAATTTGAGAGGAATCATTTGAATGGAAGGGTATGATATTTTTGACTCGATTCGCAGTGAAATTGAATCAAAAGGTTGTAAGAATTATTGAAAGTTGAGGGTCACTGGGTGCTTACCGAGGCACGCGACAAGGTAGCTTCGAACGTGTGCGTGACTGCGTTCATGTCCCACGCGCGCTTCACTTCGAGAAGCTCTCAAATCAAATCACGTAACTCGTCGCGTTGTACATATGTGAATACGTATATATATATTCAGACGGACATATATCAGTCTCTTACAGTGAATTCCCAGTTAGTTGAATCACGAAACGAGAGGAACGAGAAGAAGCGGGAACGAACGTGTTCGCCACGCGAGTGCGATTGGCGAATCGCAAAAATCCGCCATTAAAATCCGCGAGGATCGAGCTCCTCCCATTGGAGTCCTCTTCTCATAAGTCATAAGTTGTTTTGCGACTTTGCCTTACCCTGAAACCTCTTTCCTCTCTCATTTTGATCCTTTTCTATCCTTTTTCTCGAAGTCACACATTTCAGGGAATTCGATCGAGAAATCAAGACGGCGACGCTCGACGCGACGTAAGACGATCATCGGTGCTCGAAGACTACGCCTCGAGAAAGTTCATTAGCATCGATACAAATCCATCAATTACTTTCAAAACTCTTGTCCATAAATAAACATCGCTTCAGCTCGCAAGGTGAAGAACAAACATCGATCGAAAAAAGAAAAAATCACAAAATAATGATTTGAAAGTACTATAATTGAGAACTGTGAATATCTCGGAATCTTCTAGTATTTCTTTCATCCTAGATATCACGTACACAACAATCGATTGATGATCATAATACGTGCAATTGAGGAACCAATTTGCAAGCGAATTTTCGTTGCACAAACACCTCGTTCTTTCAATGGATATAACCATAATCCCGCTTTCCTTTTCTATCTTGAATTCTAACCGTCGAACTTGCATCTCTTCCCATAACGAGGGAATCTGTATGAATCTGTTTATACGTGTACGGATGGGTTGGCTTGCGTGCGCGCTGGCGCCTCTTGTATCGTCTTCGAATTTAAAAGTCACGGATCCAAGAGAGTCGAGGGGATCGCGATCGTGATCGCGGAAAGGGGTAAGGAAAAGGTTTACCTGGGTAGTAACACTTCACGAGAAACGAGAGAGGAGGTGGAAGGAGAGAACCTTAATTCTCTGCTGCATTTCCCCATATTTGGGCTTCCGAGATGACTGACTGATTCCCCATCATCACGAAGATTAACTACACTCCCGCTGGCGGTTATGAAAAGGAAGAGGAAGTCTTCTATGGTTAGAACATAACTGTGAGCATCGATTGGGCTGCATCAATCACCAATGATTGCCGATGTGTTTCCCTAGCCCCTGGGTGGGCCTGTCCGAGACTCGATCGAGTTTTTATTTGACGAATGTTCGAGATGAAAATCATTCCATGAGAATTGCCTGTGTTTATTTTTTGTATTCTATGAAAGAGAACGACTCGAACACTGATACTGAAAGTTGCTAATCAAATCTACCTATCGATCCCATTTTTCGTGCAGTATCGAACGATGTAGTTGTCCGTGATGATAAAGCTCCGCGATGAAATGAAAGAAGGATAATCATTATATAACAATTAAGCAGAACGGATTGTGAATGCGTTTTGATATATTTCAATCGAGTATCAATTTCCATACACATAATTTCAATGGGAACGAATTTGTTTTCCAATAAGTTTACATTCGTTTAAACCATATCTGTAGGTGCAGCGCCATAAATTACTATTCTAGCAAATGTAAGCAATTCTGCAACATAGTCGACCAGTTGTTGCATACCTTGTGTGCCCACTTGAGTGAGACTCTTTTAGTCGCTTTAACGTCGATATATTGTAGTCTTTCCATTCAAATACAAATATATATAACCCCATCGAGTTCGTTAAGGTTGCATTTCTATTCAACTGTACACCTTGGCAGACTGATCAATCGCTCGTGGTCCTCCTCTGTGTAACAGACGGATGTAAATCTGTTACATGTATTGATCCCTTAATGAGATTTATCTTATTTTCCATCAATGTACCAAGCGAAATCACTTTATCCGATGAACGTATGTATGGTTTTACGATTACTATTGAATCATTCGTGTACAAAGAGCAATAGAATTCGTTCCGTTGATTTTCATATATTCCATTGTCGATTCAAGCTTAGAAAACCCATGATGGTTCATCGAAGCTTCTTGTTGGATCTTTGTTGAATTATTTTTTTCAATACTATACATTCAAACTGAATATCTGAACTGTTTCAATGTTTTCAAATAAAAATTTTAGATGCAGGATCTTTTCTTTCAAATTGGAATGAATTTAGTAAACGAATGCGCTCCAATAAGTTTCATTCGAATGTGAATTTAATAGGATTGTATCGAATGAAAAATTCATTCCTCTCGAACAAAATTACCTCTAATCAAGTAGAATTTCATCAGATGCAATGAAATGTTCATTGAATTTGTATTCAAATGAACCATTTTTCCGAACTTGTGACATAGCTTTGAGTGGTAACGAAAAGACAAGGTTGAAATTTGTGAAGTCACGTTATACAAATCTATAGTATAGAAACTTGATGGTATGAAGTTTTCATCTCCCGTAATTAATTTTGAATGTAACATCATTCTGAAAAATCGCAAATGCTGAGCGATCAAATTGTTTGAATCTATTGTGTATTTTCGAGCAACATTGTTGTAAGATCATGTATATGACAATAGCAAAATGCATAATTCATTCCGTTATATTGTCTCATAACAAGCCTTATGTATTATTCATGCACCATACGGAAAGAAAAATACTTTGAAATATGTCATTGTGAAATTTATACAACACATAGAAGCGTGTTTCTTCGATTTGAATAAGTTGTTGTTTGAATAAGATGAAATAGATGTTTGTCTATGAGAAATGGGTGAACATTGAGTTAATTTGTGCTGAGTCAATCGATCATTGATTTTTCCTAGCGCCAAGGATAGGTTTCAATTTGTTCTGAATTAAAAAACAAACCCTCACAGTTCACCTACATCATTGATTCGATAATCAATTGAAATTATTTGACGATAATATTCCAATATATAAGACTTCAAAATGGTAAATAATGTTGAGATCTCTGTTTTGTAGTGGATTTCGTGGGCATTCAGAGATAAAATCAGGATTGTGTGTTGTTCTCAATGCTCAAGCAAACCTTATAAAGTCTGTTTCAATGTTTCAAAGGAATATTTTTTCTTTCAATGTGAAAATTCTAGAACAGCATTCGGGCAAATTGCTAACTTTATTCTTCTTACAGGTCATTCTGTTCGACATCAGCGAGTAATTAGTCTATTTCGTTAGATTTGCGGGATCCGCACATGTTCTTTATAATGAAAGTACAATTTCGATTGGGAGTTTGATGACAATATTAAATTTCAAATCAATGGTTGGAATATTTTTCTTCTGCTTGTTGTTGTGCTGGTTTGAATAAATGCAAATTTCGTTGAAAAATGATTTGATACGCCATGCATGGTCCAAAATTGGGCTGCAGCAGCCACGTGGCTAACACGAACGCAATCATTTACTGAATTGAATTAGCTCCTGCAGCTAAAAACTTTGTATTCGTATCTAGGATAATTAGATTTGGCAATTTCTCACCAAAATAGCAATTTTCCACATATTTTGGTGACCAAATTTCAGAATTTGGCGATTAGTAGTGACGAAAATTTTTGTTTCCTCACTGTGGGTCAAACCATACCGAGAGAAAGAGCAACATGGTCACAGAAACAATGCTCGCATGGTAAAGGATTTATGATCACAGTGACTTGAAATTTGATTATGATAACCAGGAAAACAAAACAGAAATCACATGAATCTGGTTGTGACAACTACATGGCATGGTCAAAGTCAAAAACTTTGTTATGCACGGAGAAAAAGGTGTCTTGAAAAATACCATGATTTATGGATATTTGGCGTTGGTCAAAGCCGAGTCAAAAAATTTACTTGAAGATACCTGTAAAAGTACCATAATGGCTGGGACTTTTATGAGGAAGGTACCATACTTCTTTATAAAAGTCCAAGAGATTATGAGACTTTTAGAGGTTCGTTAACGTAAATATTTTGACTCGGGTCAGACCAACGCCAAAAATCCATAAATTATGGTATTTTCTAAGATATTTGTTTCCTCAGTGTGGGAACCAACATTTTTCCCCAGTGCTTTGTTCTACAGTTATATCTCATCAAAATCAAACAGAAGTTCTTCAATCAAGAATCTGATGTTTGATTGCTGCTGACTGAAAATGACTGTGAATTTCCAAACAATTTTCGTGATTGACCAAAAAATGTTTTGTAAAAAAATTTCAAATTTCTTTTGAAGCTTCTTTTACAGTGTATGTTTACAGTAAGCAGAGGACTTCAACTGTATAGAATGACCCCAAACCACGTTATAATCAGGGGTAAGTCCCCGGGCGTGGTGCTGATCAATTTGGTTTTTGAAACATCAACAGTATTTCAATAATGAAGTGTGAACAACAATTCTGAAAAAAGAAATTATATATTTCAATACATAATTTGACTTTAAAATGTTCTCATTTCCACACTTTATTGGTAACCTGTATGGAAATATTTCGCTGAAAAATGTCTGCAAAACTATGAAAAATCTCTGAAAAGGAATGAAAAAACTCTGAGAAACTCTGCCAAACTCTGAGAATCTCTGAAATTTTGATAAGAAATCTAATATTTTTGGGACATTCTTTACATACTTTTTTCAGACTTTTTTCAGACTTTTTTCAGAGTTTCTCAGAGTTTTTTCATACTTTTTCAGAGAAATAGTAACGAAATTGCACTCTGAAAAAACTCTAATAAATTGTTGACATTTTTCTGATTATTGAAAAATCCTGAAATTCAATAAATACATTCATATGCCGTATTCAAATATTATGTGTGAAAAAGTGTTTGAAAATTTTTTAATTTTTTTCTAAAAGTCAGAAAAATGTTAGCAATCCATGAGAGTTTTGTCAGAGTTTTTTCAGAGTGCAATTTCGTTACTATTTCTCTGAAAAAGAATGAAAAAACTCTGAGAAACTCTGAAAAAAGTCTGAAAAAAGTCTGTAAAGAATGTCCCAAAAATATTAGATTTCTCATCAAAATTTCAGAGATTCTCAGAGTTTGTCAGAGTTTCTCAGAATTTTTTCATTTTTTTTCAGAGATTTTTCATAGTTTTACAGACATTTTTCAACGAAATATTTCCATACGGGAAAATAATATTGATGTTTCAAAATCAGAATAATTTTGAGGTTATCCATCTATACGAGGCCGCCATTTTGATTTTAATTCGCATGAAAATCAACCTTTGAGGGAGCGTGGAAATACACCCCAAGTAATGTATAGAAATGTATCAAACTACTTTTTAATCCTTGCTGAACAATGTTCTCAAATACTTTAAAGTGAAGCTCTTGGGATTATTCGAAACCTGGCGATTTTTGACGATTTAACGGCCAGTAGGTGGCGACCCTACTCTCTAAAATCTTTGGAGTGAGATTTCACTCTTTAGCCAGCCAGAAGTGAGCCTGTCGAATTTTCGAGTGAAATTCCCACTCTTTTAGAGTCATATTCTAAGGTTTGAGGTTAGAAATTCACAACCACTTCGACGCTAGAGTGAATTTTTCACTCTAAAAGAGTGAGAGATCACTCGAAACGAATGAAAATTCCACTCGAAGCGGACAGGCTCACTTCTGGCAGTTCTCACTTCTGATTTTTCACTCTTTCAGATTTAGAGAGTACTCAAGAACAGCCCGGTCACCTTGGATATACACTCCCAAATCACAAGTATAGCACTCGAGTGAACTCAAAAATAGTATCAGCAACAACACTTTTTCCAAGAGGGCGGAAACTTATTCCCATACCCAATAAATGGCTGCCTGGGTTTATGTTAGCTATTTGACTGCTGTAGCTGAATTTTTTTCCGGGTATATCGGAATTTTTGTACGATATACAAAAATTCAATATAAATTCTATACACATTATATATAGTACAATCACTCTTCCATACAGTACCCCAGTGGAAATGACTAGGCTATTCTCTAAGCTAATAAGACGCCTAAAGAATAACTAGAGGGATTTCTGTTAGGAGATTCGATAAAATTTTCTATACAAAATCCATGAAGCAAATAACAACGTTAATGTGGACGCAATTTCAAATCAATTTCACGTACAAGGGCTGACCTCATCGTCGGGGACACGAACATCCAATTTGATGTATCCTAATGTCGAATACATGTTAGGTAATGAAAGATCGGGAGATAATATATTCATGCAAAATAAACGAATTTGTTGACATTTTAGTGTAAAAATTGAGCACAGAATTTTTGTTTTTATTGAAAAAATGATGAAATTCTTACACAATTTTGGAACCTAATCGTTATAAAAATTGTACGAAAAGTATATCAAATTATAAATTAGAGAACAAGACCATACTCGGTTGTTCGAGCACATAAATGCTATTTCGAGCTCCTCGCATAACAGAACGAGACCAGATATTGGGATAAATTGGTTACACGGCTCGCGCTCAAGTTAATTAACGATTAAAGTGGTTATAAACTATACGAAGCCATATCTTTTCAATTGACTTTTTGTTTTAATCGAACATCGGACGGGAATTATCTTGACACCATTACAGATATTTCATTCTTCGAGTAAAAATTCGGCGAATCGATATAGATGTTTGAATAGATACGTTCATAATTATCGATCAACGACATCGTACAGGAGTTCCAAATATTTTGTGAAAGTTTCGAGCTCGTACGCATGCATATAAAATATTGAATGAACGATGACGAATGAAAAAAATCTTTTAAATATTACGCAACCACTTCCGATTCAACATGCAAGTTCATTCATGGATTCGAGCGATTAAAAGAGAGGAATATCAACGTAAAATACTATTCCTTGGTGAATATATACAAGTTTCGAGAGGAAAAAAGTCTATAAAAATATGTGAAATTTCTTCCATGTTAATTTTGTTGTGAATAACGATGAATTCGAATTAATACAGATGAATGAGCGAACGTGGAACGAGAATGGTAATCGGTAAGAGGAGACAAGATTTGTTGATCACCATCGTCGTCATCGTCGTCATCATCATTATGAATGAATCCGGACAGAGTAATTTCGAAATCACTTCCCGTAAGCATTCGTATCGAGCGTTAACTTTGCCAGTTATGGTCCTACTATTCGACACTCCTGAATTTTTATCTGATTTTCGGTTGATTTTATCTTGACGAGATATGAAACTCTTCTTCTTCAATTCAGTATCGTATTTTCTTCTCCCTTCAACGAGGAGGGTAGTAGTAGTTGAAACAAAGTATTATTCGGTCATGCGGTAAACGTTCAATCTTACATCTCAACCGCATCCACTTAAATAATAGATATAGGTCGATTAGAGGACTGAAATCATATACGTGGAATGCTGTTCCTAATTCCATCTATTGAGAATATTCCCTGTTACGAGTTCAGTGAGTGCAATTCGTCTCACTTACGTACTTAATTATTATTTGTTGCAATACTTCGTCCGGTTATTAAATTCTGTCCAAGGAGAGAGAAATAATAGATTATTTGTCGTACGTAACGATACGACGATATAACGCAATATTACCCAGGAGGAGCTTTTATAATACGCGGATATATGGTCGATGCTATTAACGCGTTAACCGCGGTTAACTCGATGCTAAATATTTATAATTATACACCTATTTAAGAGTTGAAATCTCTTTTATAGATCTGTGAATGATTTCTTCTTCTTCTTCTTCTTCTTCTTCTTCTTCTTCTCACTACACTTAAGAATCAATGGCGAGACCGAGTGTGAGTGGGTATCCACTTTAGGCGCTTTACCTTCTTTGCTGTTGTTGCTGTTGTTGTAAGACGTAAACCTCAAGCTCTTTTCATTCTTTTATATTTCTCTTCCTGCGGCGTTGCCGCTGCGATCTTTACTGAAATTCAAAGGAACGATAGCGCTCGTGGAGACACGTAAACTATCAATTTTCAAAGCATTTCATAACGATATTCCATAACAATAGTCGGTGCTAGATTTTATCAAGAATGTTCATTTCATTGAGGCGGAAGAGAAATCAAATAATAGCATATCCGTGATAAGAATTATGTCGAGAAATATGAAAAATTTTCCGTGTTTTCGAAAAGAATTGTGACAGCTTTTTTGCTATTATTGTTGTCCTTTGCGGAGCAAAGTTGTTTCTATGGAATAAAAAAAAATTTCTCATTGTGCGTATTCATCGTTATACACGAATGTTTTTCGCGACGATGCACGGACTGTAACTCGTTCTCCACCCACCACACACGGGGCAAGATAACCAACGGTCCTGGAACCTGTTTCGAACCGTTTGAGAGTCTCTGTCCTCGTTGTCCTGTCCAATCTTCTCTGTCTTGTCTCTTTCGTCTCCTCTTTTTCTTTCTCTCGTTTCGTCTTCTTAATACGCGCATCTCTTTTTCTCCCTCGCGTGTATTCGCTCTTCTCGCTTGCCTCGGTTGATGCGTAATATCACGCACATAATCGTCACGGGGATGTGTGTAAGCGCGCGAGAGTGTGCGTGCGAGCGATAGGGAAAAGGCTTTTTGAAGAAGAAGAAGTTGATTGTGGCGAGAAGAAGAAAGAGGAGGAGGAGAAGGAAGCAATGAAAAGAGGATAGAGAAGAAGAAGAAGAAGAAGAAGTAGTGGCGCGAGCTGTCTGTAGGGCGAACGGGGTTACGCTCTGCTGTGGCACACGCCACACGCCATCATAATGGAATAATGAGGCAAAGACGATAGCAATCGTGGTATAGAAGCTCCTTTCCGCTCTTTTCGCGACGTCCGTGTCTTAAGGCTGTTAAAAGGCTGTACACTCTCTCTCGGTGAAGCCTCTCCGAGCGCACGAGCGCTCTCCGAGAGTTTGTTCTCTCGCGTTCTTTATCCTCATCGTCGTCATACTCTCGTGTAACGAATTGAGCAAATCAGAGTCACATCCGATGAGGTCATTTCGCTGTCTTCTCACTTTTCTTCGTTTGGATCGGGATCGTTTCTCTTTCTCAACGCTCCACGGCCTTCTTCTTATTTCATTCCTCTCTCCGTCAGTATTTCATAGTTCTTGAGAAATTACTCGATCAGCAACAATGATGATAAAGATGACGGTAGGTAATAATAGCGTTTTGCCACTTATAACATGATAAAAGGGAAGTTCAGAAGAAGACGCGGAGATGGGATATAATATTCCTCTTGGACAGAAGAAAACTTTACTCTCTCTTTTTTTTTCTTTGCAACGATATTGTCAACTTGATTGAAAAACTTGGGAGAAAGGATATGAATTATCGCTCGTACATTTACACTGTACGAGTACACTTGAAATAGAATGGGTAAAAAAATGAGGGACAAAAAGCAATGCACGTGAAGTGGTATATACAGAGAGGAGAGTAAAGCAAAGGGAATGACAGAAGCGAAGAAGAAGAAGGAGAAGGAGAAGAAGAAGAAGCCGTGGCATGTGACCCCGACGGACCGACAGAGTCAACTCGCTCAAGTAGTCGGGTTCTGCCCTCTGACCCCGTCGACCATTTCGAATTATGCGTGTCCGCTAGGACGGGAAAGAGATAAAAAAAGACACTTCTGATAGGAAGTGAGAAAAAGAGAGATAAAAAACAACAGACAGAAGAACGCGCAACTCCCATCGTCGTAGAGATACACAATCCACGACGCGTGCCTTTTTACAGATATGATGAAAAAGGTAATCGTATCGTGTTGCGGTAGCGAGTGTTGAAGTGTGCCTCTGTCCTCGCTCTACCAGTGAAAAATCACACACGGCTATTGCGTAGAGATATGAATTCATCTCCATCGATCTTTTTCTCATACAACACCATCTTGCTTGTTTCACTTCAAATATTCTCTCCACAGAGAATTTAACCGAATATGCGAGTATTCCACTGAAATATTTCATTCGTGAGCTCACAATTATTAATTCTACTCACACTGTGAATATAGTATTATAATTTACATAGACATACTTTCATAGAAAACTGAGTTGCGCAGTTTCCTTTTGTTGAATGAATTAGGATTCCTTTTATAATTTCTTTCCAAAAAAATGAAATAATAACGTCCACGTGGAAATGGCAGAATAGCTCGGGTATAGGAATGATGCCTGGTCAGGAATTCTTTCCATCCGGGAGGGTCTAGATAAGTTTTGTACCTTCAATTTCCTCATGATTTCCCTGAGTGAAATTCCAATTTTTTAAAATCATCAAATCATGAGTTTATCGAAAACAATATTGGAAGGATAAATGAATGGTAGAACTCGTGAAGATAGATTTGGATTAAGGTATATATGGAACAAATTATACAAGACAAGGGCTGTCGTGGATGTGTAGAAAATCAAACGGTTGGTGGTTATTCGACAGGGTTGGAGGATTTCATCAAAGACCGATTACTTCATGATGATTATGAATTCATGATCGTCAGTATTACAATTTTGTGGTGTATTGATTGTGATAGTACTTCCCTGGTGAAAAATCTAAGCAATCCCAATAATGACTCAGAATATTCCCAAGCATCCCGAAGTCCCCAGAAATCCCAAATCTCCTCCCCCACTTTTTCCGAAAACGACTGAATAGATCATTATTTTTCGATTGCCCTCAATAGACAAAACAAAAACTCTATTCTTCATTTTTCTATTCCTGAATATCTCTATTCTGTTATATATAGATATTTTTTGTTATATTTATAAGGGAGTAGAGATTTGTAAGAACAGAGATATTTAGGATGAGTGATATTCAGGAATAGCCTTGTTTGAGAATAGAAATACTTAGGAATAGAATTATTTGAGACCAGAGAAACACAGAATAGAGTTTTTGTTCTGCCGTTTAATGTTCGAATTTACTAATGAAATTTTATGAATTCCCCATATCAAGGTGACTATGCAGTTGAATCGATTCATTCGAGGGTTAGACTCAATCGCAACGAGTTCACTAAACTGTACAGTAGTTAATCCCAATACAAAGTTCATGCAACTACATAACGAGTTTATACGAGTTTGGAACCACCGTCGTTGTGATGAGCCAACCGAATATTTCCCCAGTATCATCATCATTATGAAGTGATCAGTCTCATGACTGGTTTGATGAAATCCTCCAACCCTGTCTATTACCCGCTAAACGCTCAATTTCTACATATCTATAACAGCTCTTATCTTGTATAATTCGCTTCATATAACTTAATCTACTTCTAACTTTGCGACTTTCAGCATTCATTTTTCTTTCTAATATACCCATACAAAAATTTTTGGGCTTCGCCAATGCTGACAATAAAATATAGCTTGGCGCAATGTTAACAGACAAGGCTTGGCAATCTATAAATCTTCAATGTTGATTAACAATAAATAAAATGTTGCACCGATGTCGGTGTTTGACGGATTTTGTTTGTCAGCCTATTATTGTGGCACAATTGCACCAAGCTTGGCTCTTGCTTGGCTCATGCTTGGCCCAATATTGACTAAACGATAGATTCCATTCAACGCCAGGATTATTTAAAATGTGGTTCAATATTGCCCCAAACTTTGGCCTAGTTTCGGTAGAAATTAGCTTTCAATGTGGCGCCGATCATCGGTAATAGCATGGCTCAATATTGGCTACCTATATAATATTTTTGCTAAGTTACTAATTAAGTGTTTCTCGCGAGTGGTGAAACGCGTATACGAAGAATATATAAGGCTTAAGTAAGTCTTTGGAAGAACAGTCAATCGCTCTTTACTATGAGTCACACCAGGAGGCTCCTAACGCTGGGCCAACATACATTGTTTCTACTTGTCATGGCAAAATTTACCGACAAAAGACGCCGAGTTGTTCACAAAAAAAAATGAGGGGAAAACAATAAGACTTCAAACAACATATGTCAGAAATTGCGAAATGCGCATACCTTTTTTATATTTCTGGGTGAAATATGTTTTACTTTGATCATTGGCACAGCATTGACAAACAAGATTTCCAATTGTTTGCCAATGATGGTATATTTAATTGCCATTGTTTCATCGATGATGGGAATTCATTGGAAAAAAACGTAGGTAAATCATAAAATGATGTTATCATTCCAGGTTTGTGACATGCTTGGTTGCCAAGCCTCGGCCATACTTTATCTACGTTGTACCATGCTAGCACCAATTGTAAATTTTTATATGGATTGCTTTCAATAAACTATCATGCCTCAATTTGTGTCCTATCAGATTACTTCTTCTTTTAACGACATGTTTCAAAAAATTTCTTCTTTCATTCACCTTTTCAAGCACCTCTTCATTTTTTACTTTTTCTATCCATTTTATTCTGAGCATCCTTCTATAACACCGCATTTCGAAAGCTTCAAGTCTTCGTTGGTCAGTTTTTCCATTTGTCCAAGTTTCATAACCATAATGTTGTGCTCCTAACGTCACTCTTCAAGAATTTCTTCCTCACTGCTAAGCTGATAACTGTTTCTTTTGGAGAAGCCTGTTCGCCGTGTGCTATGATATTGTGTTGTCAGTATAACAATTGGAAATTGGTTATAAACCAATTCGATAACTAAACAGTGCCACGTATATCATGTATAGAAAGATGGGTTCGATCATTCGAAGACACAATTGAAGCTGGGAGTTGAGATCGCTACAACAACGAACCGAAATGCCAATTATAGGGCAATTAGCTGTTGAATTGATGAATCCCTACCATATTGCAAATTTTTGGAAAATTCTGTCTAAAGTCTTGGAGAAACTGTTGCGGTTTCGACTTCAAGATACCCTAAGATTGCGATAAGAAAGGTATTGAGGAACGCTTTTGGAGCAGAATTAACTGCTCGCAATTTGATTTATTTTCAATTTCTCTGCTCCACGAGTTTATGGGTTTTAGGCAAATCAGGTTTTTACAGGGTACTCCAATTTGGTAGTTTCGGACAAAATTGAAACGCAAGTTTGTCAGTTTTTGACCGGATTTCCAAAGAAAAGAACAATATTTTGCTTGGTTTTGATATAAATTTTCGGCAGGGGTACCACGTATCATCCTAAGTGGAAATGATCTAGTGATTAACGAATTTTGTAACGTTTAACTAGCCAGAAATTAGACACTTGCAAGTACCTCACCAGAACCTTACGAGGCACTCGCAAGCGTTCAGTTTCTGGTTAGTTGAGCGTTACAAAATTCGTTAATGACTGAAGCATTTTTATTAGAGATACTCTTATGGCAGATTAAGGTCATTTTGAATATATTACTGTTACAATGTATCCAGAAATTTTTACTACAGAAGAATCCCTTCATAAAGAGTTTCCGTAACCAAATTTGAGCATGTGAGGGTCTCAACGGAGATCCTCTTATTTCTCCCTTATTTTCACGGCTACCAATTCTCCACCTCCCTTCCACCGAAGTCCCAGGTTGGAAGATCGGTGGTTGTGCTGAACAGGTAGTGTGTCCATGTAAAATTACTTTGAGTGGCCTTGCGTATGGCAGCGCTGAAATCAGTGTAAAAATTTTCTACTTGAGTTTATGCTCCTGCTCCTACTATTTGCAGGGCCCTCAACGGCTCATTTGGAGACCAGTAATCACTGTTTACAGAGTGAAACGTCACCTTCCTTGTTCTTTCTCATTATAAAAGTCAACGCAAAATAAATATCATACACTGTAAAGAAATACTTTACCAACTTTCTTTGGAAATTATCGTGAAAAGGTTTGTGATTATCCAAAAAGTTTTATGATTTCATGGATATTTTCGAAACTTCCCAAATTTTTCTCTGTCAATCCACAGAGCAAATTCGAAAATTATTTTTCCCAAGCAGTTTGGAATTCAACAACTTATTTTTTTTTCGGTGTATGACATTCCTAGCCTGTATGTACCATGGGGCCTGAACTGGTCCAGCATGGGCCCCATCCGGCTCAGATGGACCCAGACTACACCAGAGTGAGGACAAAATGCATCCACGCTGGGGATATGTTTCATCCAGGAGCGGTGAAACGGTTGTGGAGACGTGGAGTATTCCACACCACCTAAAATAACAGGTGTGGGATCACAAGAAATAATTTCTGTGAGTGTGAAACAAATTTCCAAATCTGGTACATGAAATTTACCATAGATAATTCTACAGTGTAGAAGAATCTGATCTTCCGATGAATATTTGTTACTATATTCTTCGATTTTCTGGTATTTCAAGAACCGTCTCACACTTTATTTTCTCAAACAAAACCAAACTACACTGCATGATATTTGAATCTCCTCGCAGTGCGAATACTATCGCTACAAAGATTCGCCTCATATTATTAATTCGACGTTGAATTTTTGCAAGTTATTTCGTGTTCCACAGTTAACTGGGAAGTTCAAGCTACGTACGTTTGTAATACCGTTCTTAAAGTGTTGAATCAACTCACGTGAAATGGAGAAATCTTGAAACGGTGTCTCTTTCCTCATTCTATCCTATTTTGATTGCTGCCGCACAGTGTTCTCAGATATTGGTGTGAGTAACAATTTAAGATCAAAGCGTACGTTAAATGCTCGCATTCGTTTTGTACTTGAGATCCGCCGAGACAAACATATCACTCCATATTATCATACTTCACGCTGGCTTAGATTACTTGAGCGTAGAAATTACTTTCTGGGTTTCTCTGATTTTCAATTTCCCTCAAATAACTTGCTCCGACTTTCATATTTTTCTTTGCCCTCGCAACGAGATAATTAGAGGTCTTCGTGAACCTAATTCAATAATTTTCACAAATTTCAATAAATATCATGTAATTCTGTAATTCATTCTCGTACGTGTTGCTTGACAATTTTCAGTTAAACGGACAAAAATAATGCGGCAAATATCGTTAAAAGTATTCAAGTATTGAAGTAGAAATGATTTCAATTGTATTATTTAAAAGCACTCCTCAAAATTTCGAAAGAACCTCATGAACGCGATATTCAAAATTCATGACAGAATACCACACGAAACTCCACATCTCATACACGACACTTATATCAAAATTATATTCGAAACGTCTAATGATCCCGTATATAATCCAAAATGATTCGATTCGAATATTCGATTAGGAGCTAAATTGTAGCAAATACGTGGAATTAGCAACAACGTTATGCTTTTACACGTTCATGGAATGTCACGTGAAATGTGGTAATTGCTGAGATGCTTTGACCCTGAAGGATGAAGCAATCAAAACTCCTCATCGCTTCGTTTCCAAATTTTGATTAAATTTCCTGTTTCTCTCGTAGGGAATTGATGCACCAGTTAATTTGAATCTAGATTTCAAATTGATGATATTGAATACCAGAATCACGCGTTGATTAATCATTTTACGATATTACGAAGAAATAAATTCGTTATCCAAAATGTATTTTGATATTTTAACATTTTACTTTCCTCGTACCGTTTTATCATTATTGAAATGTAATTTTCGTTACGAAATGATTTATCTTTCTATTTTTACAATACAATTTCTTATGAGAAATCAATCACTCTGGTCTACTCCTCAAACATAACTCGACAAACATAATATCTGAAACTTGTTCAAAACAAAACGTGTGAGACATCTTTCAGGGCTTTTCTAGAAGACATCTGATAGATATCTTGAAGATTTCTCGCGTGATCCTGCTACAAAGGTTTTATATGTTAAAGTTATTGCGATGGATTTTAATTTTTGTTGAAAGGTTCGAGAGATCCAAAAAACTTGAGAAATAAGTCTCAGAAATACTGTTACACGTTGAAGATTATATATTGCTTGTTTCCGTATAATTTAATGAATTCAGAACGTGAAGCTCACACAAAATAATTGTGGTATAAATAATGTTTCAATTAAAATAACCCAATCCGTTTTGTACAAACCGTAATCGAAGGATTTTCTTGAATCGTTACAGCTCATACAACACGAGTCTATTAAAAACATTCAAAGATATTCAATATCGTAATGCAACGTTAATTATATGATCTTGCTTGTACGTTGTCCGGAACACAAGGAACATGTATAAGTTCCAACGACACATAAAAATTACCTGTACAACCACACTCATTATATGGAAGATACATTGCAACGTTTCAGGTTCATATTACGTCAGATTGTATTTCAACAACTTTTAAGATATCACAACAAGATAGTTCTGCGATGTTTCAATTCAAAGATCGTATACTAGGCTCAATGAACATGATTGCAATATTAGCGAATGTCACGTGTACAGACTGAGGTACGATATTTCCATGTTACACGTGAATTCATCAATAAACGATTGACGATATTAATGATACATTCGATCAAATTTGAAACGGAACATGATATTTCTTATAAAAACATATGTCGAGGAGGGCGTAATGAAAAAGAGGGGGATGTGGGGCCAAAGAGAGGGGACATGAGAGAGAATTCGCTATCAAAGATAGTCTGGAATGATTTTTTATAGAGGTCGGTTCTTTCCTGAAGAAGACAAATGATTCATTGGTCCCATTATAGGCAGAACTGACGAGAAAAGGAGAAGAGGAAGAATAAAAGAAGGAGAATCATCAGGCTTTGAACGCCTTTGAACTTTCCTTCTCTCTTCTTAGTTTGATTCCTTGGTTAGCTATTACGATATTAATGTAATGCTGCTAAAAAGGTGTGTTTGCTCGGTTATAGTGGTGAGGTGAGGAAAGAGACGAGGAGAGGTGAGGTGAGATCTGAGCCCACGTAGGATAGTCTCGCCAGATATGGCTTGGGCTTGTGCCGCCGTCGTCGCTATCCTCGAGACTCAACTCAACTCAAGCTGCTTTGCTTTGCTAAGCTAAAGTCCGTGTCTTACTTTGCCTTTCCGTCACACTATCATCGTTGTCCACTGTTGTAGTTGTCGTTGTCGTTGTCGTCTGAGTGGAGTCGTTTGAATCTATCCCCTACTACTTTGCTCTTATACTCAACTCCTATACTGCTTCCATGGAACTATAAGCGCTCTTAGTCCTTCTTTCATTCTTTCCTTTTGGCTTCTCAGCGAGAGACTCACCTCGTATCTTGATTCGGTCATGCAGGTTAACGAGAATAGTTGAAAATCGCACAAATATTTCCATGTTTTTCGTAGATCGATTGTCCTGAGAACGATATCAAGATTCTTTTCTCTCGAACGTGGAAGATTGTGAAGATTTATTGTACATCAAAGTGCGGTAGAATTCAAGAATCGCAAAAGTAGACTCCTATTTGGTAATCTTTTGAAGATCAATTAAGTAACGTGTGAATTCATTGAAAGCTTGTCGTTTAATTATTCCTCACATTCTTATAATTATATGGTATGCTCTTGTTCGTTAACTAAGAATCTTATATTCAAACTCACCCAATAACTCCAAGATGAACTCTAATTATTCTATCTTAATAGTAAATCTTATCATTATTACGTCAATTACGCTGGTGAACAACCAGATTTGGAGTAATTTTGGAGTGCTGTTTATGAACGCACCATCAGATTTGTTGGCACAATTTTTCTAACTTTTCATACATAAAATTCATAAATTATGTACAAAAGATAATTAAAAATTGAGCCAATTCAAGAAATCTAACATTGTTGTCGTATTTAGCAAACCAAAACCTTTTCGAAATAATCCCCAATCCTCAGAAAATAGAGGAAAAAATGTTTGTCCCCGATTTGGCAAATAATGTACCGGGAACAAAGGTTGGCCAGCAAAATTTGGTCCATATTGTGCCAATCTTTCGAATGATCAGTCGATGATGTTGAATTTGTAATATTTCGAGAACGGTCACTGCATTGGCGCAAGCTTGGCACCAGCGCTGGTTATGGAAAATTCTGCAAAAATCGTACACAAGTGATGCTGATGAGCGGGTATTGAATTTTGGATTTATAATAGCTGAAGACTCGGGCGTGACAGTTTGCCCTAGTCTGGCGCAAACTTGGCTCGATAGTTGTACACATTGAGACAGATATTATAGTTGGTTCAAATAGGAAAGGAGCTCAGCGCAATTGTGACGACACACGATGATGATCAACTGATTTTCAAGAACACTGCACCGGATTTCAAAATATCTTGACTCACTTTCAAAACCATTGTTTCAAATATTCTGGTCCAGACATTGTATATTTTGACCACCGACTAAGAAACCACTATTTATGAAATGGCTTTCCAAATATCGTTGGGGAAAATTTATTCCAGATATGATAATGGAATAGTTTCATTGCATATCAGGTGAACAGAATGAGTCCAAATGATACTTTTGATAGTTTTATTGATCTTTAAATTGTTGAGCACGTGATGAGAACACGAAGGCCATAAGTTTCCAAAGCAACTTGTTTGAGAAGAATCAGGTGATAATACAAGCCTGTTCCAAGCTTGGCACATTTGTCCCATAGTTTCAAGTTGATTCCTGTACGGTATCTGAGGAAAAAATTCATAAATTCAAATATGGATAAATTACTCTTCCCGTCACCATCCCTGTCACCAAAAACACATGGGTTGATGCTTGGTAAATCAAAGAAACCGAGTTTGGCACAACCATCGATCTCCTCATCCCCAAACCTGGGCCGAACTTGGTGAAAATGTTCATGACGAGTCTCACCAGGTCTTGGCCCAGACCTAGGGATGGTGATTTGGAATTGATTCTTGAGGAATAAATTATATCGAATTTTGATCTAAATTCTATACAAATCTGTAAAAGCTCAATACTTTTTCTATGGAAAAGGAATCGATTTTATCAAGAATCGATGGCGAATTACTATTTCTAGCCAGGCCTGGTCCACAATTAGACCATTGGTCCATACACGCATGGATTTTTTTCACCTAGAGAAAACAAATTGTACACTTTACATTTTATGATTTATCCCAACTGTGGTATATTTCACATCCACTGTTGTAAAATGAACTTAAGTTATGGCAGCTCGAACTATTTTTGAAATTGTCCAAATATTGACTTCACAAGATGTAAATTTTATATCTTCTTCATTCCCAATGTAATGACGCATGAAAAATTTCCAATTCTTAGCACCTAATTATACCTCCAGAAGAAGATGAAATTGGATTAAAACTAATTAAGGAAAGTCAACTGACAAAGACAAAACAAATCCAATGGTTTATTGGAGAAATTGCGAGATTGTTCTACACTGACGACGGTTCTCAAAAGATAGGTACGTTTGTTCATTTTTCTGCTTTCTCATTATCTGTTTCACCGGAAACACATCTTCCCACGTATTTTTAATCCTAATGAATTGAGAGCGATTTTGTGTTTATATGTTTTTTGCATATCTTTTCATGGATTCGTCTAGAATCATCATTAACTTCGTTTTTATTGAAAATAAGAGACAGCGAGGTTCATGAATCAATAATTATTTCCTCGATATTCGTTACATTCATCCGTCTGGGAAGATTATTTGAAATAATTCAAAAATAAAATGAAGAATGGAGAAGAAAAAGTTGGCTAATGAAGAAGATATCCAAATTACTGATAACTGTAAGGTATTGTCATTTGAATTATACAACTTTGCACTCGATTCATTTGTATTATTCATTGAATGAAAAGCAGAAGAAACTTTAAAAATATAAAATTCCATATAAAGGTTGTTGAATTTTTTCAGATTGTTTTTTAAAGATCATCAATTATATTTTTATTGTACGAATATGTTATGAATCGTATTCAAAGAATATTCCTCGAACGTTTACACATCTCGGTTTTCTTGAGGTATCTATTATAATATCTATCTAATGTTAACAAATTCAAATGAGGTTGATCGTCAAAGGGAAGAAGGATATTCGAAAATCTTATCAAAACCCCTCGAATTTTATGACGGAATTTATCGGAATTCCAAGCGTATATGATTCGAAATAATCTTCCCACGACTGAATTCCATGCTAAATTAGATTGCATACTTTTTGAAATAATGGGAGTGAAAAGAATTTAACAACGAGGAGCGCGTATGTTCATGAACATGAAATCTATCAATATTCGATATACATATCACACAAGACAAGATTTATAATGTCAAGATATCAAACTAGTCCTAGAGAATTCAAGGAATTTCAAAGTTTTGAAATGTAGGTCACCCTGTTGTACTTTCGAAAACTCATTCTCTTTCTCGGTTGTCAATGATATTCATAATCATAATATCATGTTCTATTATTAGTAAAGACCCTAGGATTTGAAATATTTGTATCGTGTTTCCTTCTACCGGTTTTTCTTCATGCCAGTCAATTTAGATTAAAGTGTATGCCCATACATAATTTGCAACATATTATATATTCTTAACTTTTGATATTAATATTCTTGAATCGGTTATCCTTAATACGGTATATTTGAATTTATTGCTCCTGTTGATGAAATATGTGTTTCCGATGATCTACGATAATGAAATGAAAAATTGTTTATTAAATTTCAAGAAAGTTGATCCACGGGGTTTTGTTACTGAAAATCTAGGCATTCAAAATGCTATATATCGAACGGTACAAACGGACGATGCGAATGTGTTTTCACTTCCTCTACTTTTCTTGAGTTTTTCCTTGATACGCCACCCGCACGTTCAACGTATTTACCAGCTCGCTCTGGGCGTTGAACTTGGGGATTCTATAACGACGAGGGTAACATCATTGATACCAGAGTTGGGTCTGGTTCAAGGTCACCGAGAATCGTTTCCATAGCGTCGATGACAGAGAGTAAAGAGAGAAGTAGGAATCAGAGATAATGGTCCTCTCGAAAATTCACGAGTTTCCTAACCACGTAGAGGACAGTGATCTTCGTTCGCGGACTGCTCACCGAGTTCGTTGTTGATACCGGCGCGTTGGTGGTAGGTCGCGTGTACACCAAAGTTAGGAAGGGAGAGAGATCAGTTCTCAAAAGCGAAGCGAGAGAAGAGAAGAAGAGGAAACGACGACAATAGGAGGAAGAGGGAAACGAAGGTGGAACAGACCAGGGGAAAAAACACGTCAGAGAGGTGAGGGAGAAAAGGAGAGAAAGAGAAAAAGGTTACACCTTTTTCCTCTTATGCGGGGGTTGCACCCACGCTGGTGTGACGTCACCCGGCGAACGTTCGGTATGTTACCGACGATGGACGCGCGTTGGCGTTCCAACGTTCAAAAGAGAAAAACTTTGGAGGAAAGAGGACAGGATTCAAAGAGGAGAATCGGGTGGGGAAAACGTATGGATTGAATGAAGAGAAAAGAGTTTGTCTATTTCTCTCTTTCAGGGAATGGAGAGGAATGAATGGAGATTGCACGGAGGGATCCTATATGCAAGAAGAGCAAGGATAGTAAGAAGAATCACTGAAGGAAAAGGGGAGTAGGGGAAATAAGTATACGGGTGAGCGAATGAGAGATAAATGACGATGGAAAGCGTGAGTGGTATAGGGGGTATATCGCAGAGAAAGAGAAGAAGTGGATGAGAAACTTCTTATGGCATAGGTATAAGCACCAACGATCAACAGTGTATTCAGAGTTGGTAAGGTAAGCGAGCGACTCGGCCATACCCCAAGTGATGTACAAGATGGAAAATTCATTCGATCGATAATCTATTTTCTAGGAAAAGAAATATTTATCTCTTATTAAACGTTCAATTTCAAGACAAAAGAGAATAAATTGAGGCAAAGGGACTACGAAAAACACGAGAGCGTGTTGAAAAAAGAAAAACAGAGTTGCCGCCGCCACCAATTGATCGAAGGAACTTGAAGAATTATTATGAGGAATAAGTTGACGTAAGCAAGCAAATGCGCGCTAGCCACACTTTATTAGTCTAGCATGGACCATCGCGTGTCACAGCTTTACTTTGCTCGCCTGCCTTCCTTTGGCTTCGACACTCTTCGCTCTCTGGAGTGAAGCCATTCTTTGTGAAAAAGAAGAAAAAAGAAGAAGGAAGAGAAGGAGAAGAAGAAGAAGAAGAAGAAGAAGAAACGGGTAAGAAAGTGCGATAGCACGAGCGAGTCCACGAGACGAATGATAGAAGTGAAAGAGAAAAAGAGGAATGAAATAGAGAGGGAGAGTGGGAGAGAAATATAAGAGTAGAGAGTGGGAACAGCACAGTCAACAAGGAGAGAAAAAGAGAGGGAAGAGATCATCGAGAGGAGGACAGGCAAGAAGAGTGAGAGAGAGCAAGCAGGACACAAGCCCAGTGATACAGTACAGGCAGCACGCGCGCCGGTACACGTCGAGTTTATCGGTTGCGACCGTCCGAAAGTTCCTCCTTCGCCGGAAGCGATCTCATCTCCCGAACTCTATCTGTCCGTCTGCCTGTCCGTCTGTCCTGCATGTGATTATTATTTTGTCAACAGATATTGACTTGCCGGAGAACGAGCTTGCTGCTCTATACAACGAAAATACGTACTAAAGAAAACAATAGGTCCAAAATATGTACATACAAGGCAAAAGTACCGAATACGATAATAAATAATCGCAAAAGCTGTAAGATAAACTCTACGAAAGATGTTCCAAGGAATGTTTCGAGGGTTTAGTTGAGAGAGTATACGAAAGAGGATTGTTTGGTAACCGACTCACGTTTGACGATTGACGATTCAATCGATCTACGGAAGAAAAATTCATAAGGAAGGAAAATTATTGAAAGTGATTCCAAAAGTGTACGGGAGATCATTGAAGTGATAATAAAAACGTGAGAGTGAATATTTGATTGATAAAATAGTGTGGATAATGTAACAGCCTCCTTCGATCGAAATAGTGACAAGTGGTAGATATCTGTAGATATCTGTAGGTTGTCGTCCTGTGCAGTGACATGTACTTGTTGTCCAGGGTATCGCTTTCGCATCTTATGTCATCTTCGTTGGCATTGTTTCTGGATTGGAAACTGAGTATCATCAATCGAAAGTGGATATCGTCGCGGAGTGAAAAGTCCGAGACCAAAGGAATAATAATCACAGTAAAAAAGTAGCATTTGGCCCCCTATTAAGTAAGATAGAAAAGATGCTGGCTCTCGCGATGCGCCGCGAACACACGACTGGACGTAGCAATTACGAACCCGCTAATCCGATCGCGGGCTTTGAACACCTGCAACAAAATCACAATCCATTCGCGGGGGTGCCGGTCGAAGGGCGCGTGCGCGAAGGACCAGAAACCGAAAACGAATTGCAAGAGTTCGTGGACATTGCCCAAGTTCAACAACTCCTTCAACAACAACAACAACAACAACAACCACCTCCTCATCATCATCATCCTCATCATCATCACCATCAGCAGCAGCAACAACAACAGCAGCAACAACAGCAGCAACAACAACAACAACAACAACAACAGCCGCAGGGTGGCCCTGCCTCTGCAGCCGCAATTCCGGCTGGACCGACTTCTTGTATTTGGGGTGCGGTTTATCCTCCACCTCCTCCGTCTCTTGGATACCATCATTTGCATCATCATCACCATCACCATCCTCCACCACCTCCAGGTATTTTCAAAACAATTCTCAATTCTTTCCTCCGATTCGATTGTTCCCTCTCTTCAGAAACGTTGAAAGATTTCACTCTCGAATAACCGAAATTGATCTATTCCTCGTATTTAGCGGTTATCGGTTGTTGCTACCGGTATTGTCGCTTCGCTCTGCGAAAGCGTACTGCTACAGCAGTCTGTGGTTACTCGATAATAATCGATCTTTACGAGCGCTACCCAAACCTGTATTTCAAGCTTGGCTATTAAATTTCTTATAAATGTTGTAAAGTTTCTTGTATAGTTCTCTTGTAATATAAAAAAACCCTATATACACAATGTCAAAGTGCGAATAAGTAAGAGGATACAAAATCTTTATCAATGTTTCTGAACTTGCCAAGTTATAATATTTTGTAATTCGCATTCACACGATTCCAACGATATTTAACCAAGGATATAAAAATATCGGTGTGAAATTTGATACGAAACACCCGGAGTTCTTACATACTCGTTGTTTGAAAATGAACAGTGTCAATTAAGCACAAAAGTATCGAATACCATCACCTTGCGGTATTACGTTTACCACAAATATTCAAGTCATTATAGGAATTTTAGATTAAATACAAGATCTCCTAGTTCACATGACACCGAAATTTTTATATAAACAATGAAAGGAATGAAGCCTTAACGTGTAGTAATATCTGCTTTTATCTTACACTCTTACTACACTAATCGCTCGAAAATTTGAAAGCTTTGCTTGAAAATAACCGCGAAGTAGATTGATGAAGTAGACAGAAGGTTGAAATTGGAATGGGGTTTGAGGATTCTGCGAGGTTCCGGTTTTGCCGTCGGACGTTCTTATTAGGACCATTCGGGTACGTGCGACATACGTTACGTTTGAAGGAGAAAATGGAAGTTGGTAAAAGGTGGAATTTGAGTACTTAACAATCGATAGCTTCTCGTTTCGATTATATCTGTGTTGTTGTTGTTGTTTTGTTGCTATTGCTGTGCATAGATTGTGAGACAGGAAATCATACATCATGTATGGTGGGCGGGGAAAGGAGAACGAGGACACCTTCTCCTCCCATAATAAACGATTCATTGATGTTCAAAAAAATATATATTTGTGCTTTTCTTTTGCCATGAAACGTGTTCGTTGTGTGGTTCTCTTTTCATAATAATAACTAAGAGGTGTGCAATAATTCATAATAATTGAGACTATTGGTGGTATCTTATATCAATCACATATTGAGAATACTTGAGAGCTGATATCATAAGAGTGACTGAGATATTACATGGAACTAGATTTTCTTACTATGAGGTTTATTTGAAAGAAATCTAGGGTTGAAATGTGTGCGGTTGAGTGAAAAGATCTTACACAATGGTCATTCAATTATTGATAATCGGTGAAGAGTAAGAGTTTATCATAAATAATGAGGTGAACAAAAATGCCTTCGGAGGGAACGTTTTCTACTTGATGATTCAATTGATCAGCACTTCTATTACAGATGTAAATCGTTACTCAATATTGTAATGAAAAACGTCCTTTTTAGAGGTGTTTTTGTTCATCTCATTTCACGGTACGTGTTCGATGGCATTTGATATTCAAATGCTATTGGATGAGTTGATAATTGGGAAACAACAACATTTGGAACAGTACATTGGGTAATTGACGAACGATTGAAAATATATGTTTGTAAGAACATATGTAAAATTACTTGTAGTTTACAAGAAATTATTGTTCATTCAATAATCAAAATCCTATTATTTTTCTTTTCAAATATTTTGTTATAATTGTAAGTGAAACGCTACAAGCGACTCCTGTGGTCCATTAGAGAGATACATTTTCAGTAGTATGTAATTGGTACTGATCATGATTACTCATATATGCCCGAACCTAGGACCAATATCGGATGAAAATCAACCCTAGGTTCGTAAACGCATAGGTAATACCTATCTAAAACATCTGATGGATTGAACATCTAATCTTCCTTAAGAAAATTTACTAAATTTTGGCTAAAACTAGTGTTTTACATAATGAAAATGAGAAAACCATTCGCTGTGCACTGTCAAATCTCTGTCACCTTGAAAAAGTACACCTTTTAATGATAATTTCTGACGGAATATGAGGGAATTTTTATGAGGGGCAAATACATGAATATTTATCTGAAGCCTTTCTGAAGAGGTGATGTGCCTGGTTAGAGGGTTTAACACTGATGTGAATGCTCATCATGTTGATCTTGTTTTCTAAATTTTGTACAGAAAAGGAAGTTGGCTTTGATGCAAATATTATGACATAAATTTTTCAAGAAAAATTGTTTTAGGGTGAAGAGAAATTGTTATTCAATCGAAATTTTGGCTGTAACAAGAGGAAACTTGTAACATCTGAACTACGCAGGGGAGAGTCCTTCAGTACCGACCCCCTGAGCCTTTTTTGAAATATCAGAGAGTTCTTAGTAATCACCTATGAAATAACTGTTCCTATACATAGGAAACCTCCTTTGCTGGGAATATTACAAACAAAATACTGACACAATTGCAATTCTGTTCAACAATTTTGGAATATTGGCATATGCCTCGTGGATCCATGTTTCAGAGATTCTACACCGCATCTTCATCAAATTCTTACCATAGGATATATAGTCTGTTCCTGAAGTGTTTTAACTGTGACTTTCTCATTATTGTTCTTACTTTTTCCACTAACTTTTTTCCGTGGAGTGAGGTGTTACTGCGTGTTACCGATTCAGTTCAATTCTTTCTGTTCAAACATATTTTTGTATGAAAAACCTGTCAAATTTTCCATTCTTTCCTGCCATTAGTTGGCGTGCAGAAACGCTCCGCTTCAGAGCATCTGGAACTAGTAATATTTTTGTGACTATTGATTTGAAAGTATCAGTTTAAGAAATTTCGAAATCCATCCTAACACCTTTTCTACTGCCTTACGTACATTATCAGGATCTCTCTGTTTTGTTGCTATTACAATTTCTCTTTCATTTGCTATGTTCATGAATTGAAAAATGAAATAAACAAAACGAAAATACACTAAAACAGATGTCGATACTGTTGTACAATTCTGTGGCCGACGCTGCAGGGTCCGTGAAGTGAAAATATCTACTGATAAAAAAGCGTTCACGTGTAATTTTCAGCTAAAAAATCTAACTTTTTTTCTAAAATTTTTTGGAATATAAACAATTACTTATTGAATTTCACTCTCAACAAGTACACCGAATCATGTGGTTATACTACCTATATAACAAATAATATTAATTTGAGCGTCATCTGTCACTGGATCTTCTCAAGTACAATTGGCCAATACCGTTGGTCGGCCAGTACCGCAGAACTTTTCCCTACAATCTTCCTTTGGAACCAGAAGATTCTCTTCAATTTGTATATAGAACGATAAATTCTCTCAGCAGAAGTTGATATTTTTTGTAGAGAAAGAGGATATTTTTCGAAGGCTCTAAGTGGCATAAATGATACAGTTGTGAATCAACATCATCACTCAAATCACATTATGAAAAATGGTTTTGAATATCATTTTTGTATTCGGACCAAACAAGAAAGACAAGTATTTTAATTGAGCGTGGTGTCAATTTAAATCCAACATGGAACCGTTGAATCATCAACAGAACTAGAAGGACCGTTACCCTGCGTTCAAGTACCAACGTGTCATCACTGATCAGTTTTGGATATTATTTTGATGTAGAATTTCATTTACATTGTATCTTGTTTAACCGTAAATTAGAAAACATTGGAACAAATGAAGTATAATAATTCAAAGAATAATCAAACGTCTAAGTTTGTCCGAAGTCATGATGGAATCGCATTTGCAACTTTGTCCATGGTTTTGAATGGAATTTCTTGACGGATATATGATTCGAATACTATATCTAAGCTGAGTAAAATGAATCTGAGAATATTACAATATGAGAAAAATTCATCACAATATAAATTGAGAGAAGTAAATGATACCGGGTACCGATAAGTTGTAGATAACTGTTGAACCCGCTTATAACAGTTTTTCCCTTATGTCGATATCCTTAGTAGAAGTCTATCTAGTTTTATTACTATTACCACACTATCAATAGTAAGGCTTAAATTGGCTGCGATTGGCTTTACATTTCAAAGAAGCTATTTCTGGCTGCGCCTGGGATTCAGTCATAGCATAACCTAAATTAAAGACTTTCTTTTTATCGTGTACACGTGGCTAGCTACTAACTAGTCACTGTCTAGTCACTAGCTGCTCATACAGCACAGCAGTTCAGAAAAAATTCATTAGGAGTTGAACTGGGATTCAAAGAATTCATTATGAATTCTCAAGAATTCTTCCTAAACTTCTGTGCTGCGTGGGTAGGGATAGCAATTTGACAGTCACTTCAGAAATTCCAGTAATCAAGGCACATGTAATTCTGAAGAAATTTAGAAGAAATATCTCTCATAGAAGGAGACAGTATGAAAAGTTTCAATTTTTGTCTATCCATGCAAGAGTGAATGAAGTGTGGATTTTTGAAATAGTTCTAGGTCGCTAAATCCGACAATAACAACGAAGAACTGCAAAATCCATCCCTAATTGAAAAATCTCATTCATTTAGATTGAATTCGCAGAATTCCAATTGAAAATAGTAATATCCATTGGATTTGACTCGGACTTTTGCATGTTCAATAAGAATTTATCGGAATGAATAGGATTTTTTCCCACACTCCCGCGGAAAACAGCTTCTTATCGACTGGTTTTTGGGGGAGAATGTGATCAATTGTCGGAGATTTTTCTCCCTACGGAGCGGGATGGAAGTTGCAACTTTCGTCTCTATGCAAGTTTGGTGGAGAATAGTGTGTGAAGGAAAGTGTAATTTCGACTTGTGTGATTGTTTCCCCTCGCTTCCGATTTGACGAAAGCCATTTCTACCTTCGTCCGAAATTACGTACTTTCCCCCATTGCTGAACAATATACTATTATGCGTTGGAAGTTGTATATTTTGATCCTCCAAACGTCTCTTACTAAATCATCCGTCGATGTAACTGAGGCTCAATACTTGGGTTCTAAAGGGTTGAATGTTATACAATGATAAACATCCAGCGGCTTAATGCATTTGGGTCTTGTAGAGTACGAATTTAATAGTATCATCACGAGCTTTTTTCACTTCCCTGTAGATTCTTGAGTTCCTCCCTGCTTCAAAGATCGAAAAAATCCAGACAAAACCATACAAAATATGGCATGATTTTGTTCGGTTTTGTCGGACTTTTTTTGTATGGTTTATGTCCAAGGATCTGTATGGATTTAAACAGGGCTCATCGTTGTCACTATCGAATACGGCGCCTTAAAAACTAACAAAACCCACACTCCATTCATTTTTACGTCAATGGGTGGTAACTTTTACACCATCTTTTTCACTCGTTTTTACAGGCTACGTACACGGAAAGAAATGTTCAGCTGTATCGACTAAATTTCAGCTATTATAGCTAAATATTTTATTACCCACAGGGCAGTTAATTTATCAGCAGCATTAGCTGAAAATTTTGCTGCGGGAGCTAAAATTTAGCTATCAGAGCAAAAAAAAAGGCTGTCCATCTCCCAGCCAATTACTTTTCTCCCGTATAGTAATTTCTCGAAGAATTTCCACTTGTCCCTTCGTTACTGGAAAGAGAAGGAAAGATGTTGATTCAAAATCAACCCTCATCATAATACTATAGTATTTCTTCTCAGGGTAGATTTCAGGGAAATGAATAGATCAATTCCTCCTTCTTCAAGACTCTTCTTGATTAGATGAATCCTATGTTCCGTGTAATTTCTGAATAACGATTATCTCTCCAACCTTGAAGAGGAAAAAAGGCATTTTTTTATTCTAAAGCATTCAAACTGAACCAAAGACGATTCGAATTAAGAATGACCTAACGCATCTGTTTCTCAAGAAATTAGTCATCTGACGTGATGAAACAAAATATGTGTTGGATTTCCTTTACCTCAATTATGATTTTCATGTTTTTCGCATCGAACTATGATTATTGTCGGAAAGAGGCGTGGATCAGAATCGAATTCGATGCATGTAATGGCAGTGTTCGAATCCCACTCGTCTTGATTCTCCTCCTACAGCGTCGCCCGACTTGTCGAGACTTATGCGACTTCGAAAATTACTACGAAAGGCGTGTCATTTCGTAAGGCCAGTTCATTCAGGTGTCTTGGCACTGCTAAACTTGGAGCTTGATTACTGACTATGGAGATAGCTATAAACTGATTCTCCCTTTCATTCTTCCAATTTATCGCTGGAATGAGACTCGAAACCGCATCTTTTGGCATCCAAATTAGATGGATGCTTTGAACCGCTTGGACACCCAGAAAACGGTGTGTTTGAAATAGTTCCGAACGAAATTACAGTTGTTTGGAATATAATTCTGTTTATTAAACATAAGATTCAATCATGAAATATCCTTGCTCTGAGAATACTACATGCCTGAATTAAATATATTTTATGTTGAGATCCACCATAATTATTCTCACGTCAGGTGTAAAACGATTAACTCGAAGGGTATCCCCTACTGGGGATAATTGTGGTGATGTTTGGAGGGCTAAAGTGAAAAGCTTTCACTTCTCACTGAATTTCAAGCGTACTGTTTTCTGAATGTCCGAAAGATAATAATAAGTGTGAAAACTACTTGAATACAAGATTCGTAATTAGATAAAATATGGAAATAATAGTTGTATATAAAGGAAAATAGGTGTTGAAAAATCTTATGGATAGTTGAGGGAATGATAAAATAATTTTTATTTTTAAAATGTTCAACCAAAATTCCTAGCAAAATTTTCAGTATTATACACAGAATAGCAAACGCTTTTTGTTGCCACAGCTGAAAAAATGGCTGCCATAGCTAACAAGATTGCTACATATGATTGCAAATACTTTGCTGTCACAGCAAAAAATTTACAGATTCAGCAGAAGGGACTCAAGAAAATCGCTATCAGAGCGAATTTTTTGTTCTCCACGTATAAAATCTCATAGTCCCACGAACTTCACATCACAATTTTGATGAGATTTTTTTCATAGAGAGATCTATTGCTAAGGGCGATACGCTTAATCGAGTCTGAGACCAGTCCCAGTTAATATGCTGGGACCATTCTAGATACAATAATCAATCGTATAGATGAAGAAGTCACGTAAATGGAAGCATGTTTCCTCCAATTAAACAGAGATCAACCCGTTTGACGTAAAACGCGTGAAGAAAATTGTACAACCGTGAGGATGTTTATATTTTCCGATTGATGCGCTTGCGTGCGACCGTGTAAGTATAAGATTTCAATAAGAAGCCGCACATTAATTTCTTGGTAGGGATTTTTCCGTGCTTCTTATGAAATTATTCATTCGACTCAGACGCAAATGAGTTGATTTTCTATCATTGAGAATTTCAAACATTTTCTATACCTATATCAGATTTATAATGAATCGTGATTCTTCTCTGATTCGTATACATATTTCGAAAGTTTTACGCCTTCGCAAAACGTAATGCATAGTGACTCAGAAATATCTACGCTAAAAAAATGTTATTGTACACGGGAGAAATTAAATGTCAATCCTACAGGAATTGTTCAAGTTATATATATTCCAATAAAAGATATATACCTTTGTGACTATTTGAAAAAATATTACCTTCGAAGTAATTCTTCTCTCAGTGTGAATATATGCTCAGTCCGTCCATATTTCACTACACCTATTTCCTTTTTTTTTTCAATGTCCGAAGAATTCACCACGCGCCCAGTGTTTTATTATTAAACCGTCACCGTGGTACCGAAGATATATCTTTCTCAAAACTACACAGGAAAAAGTATTTCTTTGGATCTAAGAAATTGTTATTTGAATAGGTCCTAATAGATAATTCTTTGATAGGAATAAACATTTTGTTCATGTGAAAGAATTCATTATTTGCTCTATCATTCAAATAACAAATTTGTTTGTATGGAAAAAATATTAATTTTTGTTGAAGAAATATTAGATTCAAAGAAATACGGTTTTCTGTGTATACAGCGAACCAGGAACTATTCGAGGGAAGAGCTGGTAATTGATATATTGCGTGTTCTTTCAAACGGCGTTACCCATGATCTAGTTTCCGAAAATCTTCGAACGTAATACAGAATTGAAACAAATTTGACTTCCAAATGAATAAACAATCAAATAAATCTTCGACGACAGACGTCGAAGGTCACGATTGCACATAATGTTATTTGAATATCATTTCAGTGACCGACGATGGAAACTTGTTCAGGGTTGTGATTATGATTTATTCTGTATTAAAAGAAAATTCAAATTATTTCAATGTTCCTCTTCTCACTACGATGCGTGTGACTGTCCAAGAATATTCAAACAACTTTCAGATTTAGCAGTCACGTTCATAAAATTTTAATATCTTGAACAATAAATTTTTCATTCGCAGAGGCTTTTTAAAAATACGATATCCCTCATTGTTCGTTTCGTTAATGGAGAATATACTGTGAAAGGCATTGGCTATGTCGTTTGATAAGACTTTCCCTTCAGATATTTCTCCATAAAATACATGGTTGTTGATTTAGTCGAGTTATAAGTTGTACGTCTCATACGCTTCAAAAGGAAAAATCTCTCAAATTTCAATTATAATCACTGATAGCGTAATATAATTTCTTTTTATCATCCTTCAGGGTTTCTTAAGTTTTTGCTTCGAGGATATGAGTTGGTATTTGTAGTGTTCCGAATCACTGGATATCCCGAGAATTGTTCTTTTAGTATTCTTCTTCCACCTCTAAATTCAAAGTACTCTACACAATTCTGACGAGAGTTTATGATTGGATGGATAATCTTCACGTGGATATGAAGTAATGATTGTATCAAATAGTTCTTCTTATTAAAAAAAGAAAAGTATTGTGTTGAATGATGAAATACGGCTATTATTGATGGATCCAAATCATTAATTTTTGAAACAACAATTCTACACTTTCAAACCGTTGCTACGATTTTCCCACAACATTTAGTGACAGCGAAAATCCTCCATGAGGGAGACTTGATAGAGTTTTCCCTCACGTTTGGAGGGTTCGATTCTTTCGCGATCAGGGGATGGAAACCACCACTGAAGTAAGGAAAAACTCCCCATATTTGTCACAATGTAGGGGTCTTTCGCATTTTCTCAGGATAATATTGAAATTTGGTCCAAACAATTAAATCTGTCTACGAAAAACCATTTCCTCAAATCAAGCGCGTTTTTCTTTGCAAAATACAAATTTATCCTGTACAGAAAACAAATCACCAAAAAAGTGCCGATACAATGGAAAGTACTGGATTTCAGTCAAGTTTTTAAGTAAGTACAATCACATTCGGTGCAGAGACTTTCGACGAGGTGAAATGAAAAGTATATAATGAAGAAAAAATATATAAAATCAAATGTTATCAAAGAGAAGCAGTTTCTCGTTCTTCACAATCAGTTAAGATTCATATAATTTACTCAATTTCAATATCAAGCATCAAGTAATGAAATCAAAGCCCAGCAGAATTGATCACACTCAGATATTCACCTTCCCCCACAAATCAAAAGGAAAATATGCAAATGAGTAAGACATTTGATCGAACAATATAATAATGTGTATGCAAATATATAAATTACCAACTGGAAAGTGGCGTTGAATCGATCGAAGATAGTAGGAATACTTGTTTCAATTATAATGACAACGGTACACATAAATATTACCATGGTACTTGTTCGTTCTTCGAACGGATCCAGTTAGCGCAGTAAAATCTGGAAAGCTTTTCCACGTGGTCATAAACACCATTCGTCATCCGTTGCTCTCATGGTGTAACTCCCTATCACGTCGTGCTTCGACGTTCAAACAACCGACAGCGTGTTTTATATGTGCATTGTCGTCGTGCAACGTACTTGAGACAACTTATGCATTTAGAGTATCCCGCCAAATTAGTCAACTCACGCGGATCTTTAAATCAATCTATACCGCGCGGAAGAGAAAATATTAATCCATTAAAGAATGCTGATGAGAGTAAATGCATATTTAAAACATCGGTGTAAATCAATAAATACTTGCAGTGGGTACTAATTACAATAAATTTCAAATTTATGATCCGAATCTTTCAGAATGACAATTCAAAAAGAATGAGTTGTTTATTTTAAATTCTTATCCAACAGAGATGCACGTAGAGAAATTATTTAGTGAAAACTAGGGGCCAACGGTTGTGACTTTGGAATAATATTTTGAGAGGTTTTGTGAAATCCTTATTGTACACATGTGCAGAGAAAAATTCTTGCTCGCGAAGAAAAAAATTGGCTAATGTAGGGAATCGAGCATACTAAACTAGCTAAAAATTTAATGCCACAGCTAATTGGATTCCTGAGAGAGCAACATGATTAACTGAATCGGCAAATTTTTCGCTAGACTAGCAAAATTTTCAGTATTATATACGGGATGGAAGCAAATTCTATTGGAAGAGCAAAGATGTTTTGCTGCTATAGATAAAACATCGCTGTTATAGCTAAAAAGACTGCTGCGGTAGCACATAGGCTTCTGTCATTGCAAAAAATTTGCTCTTTCAGCAAAAGGATGTACCACCGTCAGCTAATTTCTTTTCTCTCCATCAAAAATTTGCTTTGCTGAATTTGCAAAATGTTTGCTATTGCAGTAAAAATTTGGCTGTGGTGATGAAATATTTGCTTATTCAGTGAATGTTCTAGCAGTTTGTATATCTACAATTCCGAATTGCTGGATTTTTGACATTCGTTGTTTCAGCAAATTGTTTTTTCCCAGTGCAATGGTTTTGTGGAAAATTATATCAATTTACTCCAGTCAAAACCATCCTAAATATTCTCCAGGTTTCGCAAGACCTTACCAGGCTCTTTCGAGAGGCTTTTACACTGCCTGGTGAAGTCTGCCTGATCAGAGAGACCCATTTAATCTCGTCAAATCCCATTGCTTCAATGAGATTCTGTTAATCTATTTGAATTTCGGGCGATGTTCATGATAAACCCTCATGAAATGAATTCTTTTAACCAAGGCTTGCGATAGTCTAGAGAATTCCTAGAGTAATTTCTACCAGGGTAAATAACTAACTAGATTGTTAAATTACATAAATGAATCATTTTCTCAAGAAGCTACAGTGACTTCGATAGAATTGGAAAATCTTTCAATTCAGACCGAGTACTTAATATTTTGTATGTACAAAAGCATATTCATATTTCAAAATCTTGAAATATTTTCCGATGTTCACTCTGTTCCGTCCCCAAACTGTGCAACAGGAACTAGAATGACCTGAAAGTGCTGAATACGGAATTTGAAAAAACCCGGTAGTGTTTTCTCTGAGAGGAAATTGTTCCACTCACAAACTTTGTTTTCATTTCATTATCGTATCGATGAATCGATGAATTTTACGATCTTGTTCCAATGAAATTCCGTCAGTAATGTTTATCGTGGTCGTGATTGTCGTCGTCGCCTACGTCATTCAAGTAATAAAAAAATTAAGATAACTTGGCACTTGATACCGTTCTCAAATCTTTTGTGACCAAGATAAGAGTACATTATTTTATCTGCTCTCAACAGCTTGAATACTCGCGAGATCGATTCTATATGACGAACACAGGTATATAAAGGTGTATATCACCTATTCAAAAATATGTATATAATGGCGCGTACGATTTACGTGTGGCGATAGTTGCATATCACATAAATAACCGTACTCTAATGTCATGTCGGAAAGACGTAGAGAGAAGCGTTATTACTCTTCCTATTAACGACGTATGTAAGTGTACGTCTGCGTCACCGGCTGACCGATAAGGTTATTAAGTCCAAGTAGCACAAATCGATATTTCGACCTGCAAATACTGTAAATATACGAGGATGTAAGGTGAACATTCTTAAAATACATTTATACGGAGGATCTGCAAGACTCTATATGCGTCTTCTGGAGTTGTTCCATGATTGGAAATCACCTGTTATCGTAGTAGTACAACGGACTCTTTCCTCTACTCAATGGAAATATTAATACGCTGTCGTTTCCTCGGTGTTTATATGTCCGTACTACGAGGTATGGCAGGTCAAGTATAAAAATAAATGCATTCGATAGAAAAAACCGGGGGAGACCAAGAATAATTAACTGTGATCGTTTATCAATGGGGTAGGTTAGACACGAGCCACTTACGTCAATGATCGATCGATGACCGCCGATTCGTGATAAAAAAACCTCGAGGAAGAGGGTGTAGGAACGCAGCGAGGAAATCAAACGAGGGGAAAATTCTGTGGAACGCATAAACAATGTATGGCTCTCGTTTGATGTTGTAAGGTGAATTGGAGGATTCCACATTTGCATAATTTGCCGTTATTTCTATCAGGCGTGTATCATACCGTGATTATAAATAAATATAAATCATGATAAATAATTTTTCATATGTTTCATATTTGTTCACAACGTAATTCACGTTCTTCATCATTTTTATATGAAAATGTAATAACATAAATGAGACTTTTTCATCTTTTCTATAAGTGTGTTTGAAGATGTCATGCAATTCAAGTTCGAAATTGTTTTCGGAATGAACTAATAAGGGAAAATTTTGATTTCCTTCGCTTCATCGCGTCAAGAGAAAATAAGTGAAAATATTTCTTGAAAACAATCGATTAGAAGAAAAGGTTCAACCGTTAGAAAAATCATTACACAGAGCCATTTGGCTTCTAGTATTCCGGAAACGCCTCATGCTTCCGTAGTGGAAGTAGATAATAGATAATAGATAAAGATTTCTTCATACGAAGTCCACTAAAGACAAATAAGTCGGCATATGAGTGAATAGAACGGCCGGAAGTTGGATCATTAATCGACGAGCTGGCCAAAGCAAAAACGTGCGAAAGACTGACCATTACAAGTTGCGAATGACTCATCGCAGTATCCAAGTAATACCGGTAATTTTCTGCAAGAAGAGTTCCCTCGAGTTACACAGTTTTTAGCCGTTAATGAAAATTATTATCTCATTGAAAAATGTGAAACGTTGAGAAAATATCGAATGAGACTCGAGGGGAGATAATTGAAACGTTATTGTTCATTGTTTTGGGGAAGAAATTGATTGGAATAGAATCTGAATTTAAGAATACTTTACTTTCACATCTAATAGTTTTGTAATTGATCAGAATTTGTCTAAAATATTCATAGAAGACAGGATCTTGAGATTTGGTGCACATTCACACGAAATAAATTAGAAAAATTGTCAGAACAAAGTACACAGACGACATTTTAATTGTTACATGTGTATATATATATTTGTACACGACAATATGACAATAAAAATAAACGATCTTATAATAATAAACGGTATACAATGGTGAATGCATTAACAAGCGTGTGCCAGCGTGCCGGGATACCGGGAAATTTCCCGGTGCGCCTTTGTAACAAGATTACATAAAAGCGTACCATTATACTGCACATTTGCAGATTTGAAAAAATATTAACCTTTTCTTTAGTCCGCGATTAGCGCCATCAACTACGTGCAACGCGTATCTGCATGTTACGTAACTAGGGATAATATCATATCATTACATTAAATATTGTGACGGTAGTACTAAAAAATACTCTAGATTGAGGAACAGAAACGGAGGAGAGCAAATCAAATGACTGAAATCATAGGCACTTTTTCTGTTTTAATTTCCCAGTTTCACGGGAAATTATAATTCTTCGAGAATCGGGTAGGTTTTACTATCGACAGTGAAATTCACTTTTTGCGGATCGCAAAAAAGGATATTTTGTTAAACATAGTTTCTATCCTGTGCGTAGAGCGAAAATCAATTCCTCATATCACTTAGGATTTTGGAACAATATACGGAGACACGTATAATGAAAAATCAATCTTATCAGTGGATGATGATGTTAGAAAAATCTAGCGAAAAATATGAAATATATTAATTTTGTATTTAGTTTCTCTGTGATAATTCCCAAACGAGCCACCTGGAGGGTGACGCCATTACTATTTAGAGATAACTTTAGAATATTAACACAATCAACTCCTATGATCTCATCTGATTTCCAAAAATATCTCAGATAGACGAAGATCTAGATTCATTCCACGATACAACATAATATGATAAATATTTGATATTTTGATTGAAAAACTTAATTCGCCACAACGAACTCCGGAATTTTCTGTGGCATTGGCGATTTAGAGTCAGTTTCATAGGATTCTTTTTACTAAACCTGGCATGAATTACTGAAGCCGAAGCCCAATTTGAAGATACACAGTTCATGTTCGTTTGAATCTACATGGAAGGAAGACAAAGATTGATCATCACCGAGGAATGAGATTTGGAAATTAGCCCAAACGTTAATTAAGCGATTTTATCAATTTACGAAATAAGAGTATCGGAAAGCTACCGTTTCTTTTAGAACACCAAGCGGCTAGCAGAAATGATCTTACGCGGATCGGTGACTCACATAATCATCACTTTGCTGAAGAATAAATCGAGAAAAGAAAGAAAGAAGAGAAGAAGTTTCGAATATGAAGTGGTACGTAGTCATCCCGGGTATTTGGGGATGCTGGGTGGCTCAGGTGGTTGCGTGGCGGTCTAAAATAGCGGCATTCGCCCGCGCAATCCCGTGTCAAGTCACGCCGCGAATAGAGCGCGCCCACCACCTCCTCGAACGGCGATGATAATTTTAGAAACATTTTGTTGTCGTGCCAGTCTCTGACACTAACTGACTCTCAAAGTACTATATGCAACGCACGCGTTACACATTATATCATATCGTTACCATACATCCTATTTACTCAAGTTTTGTAACTCGTGAATTGCTTTTTTATTTCTTATTACGCACACTCAACAATTTTATTTATAATATTCGATTTATATGCGAATATAATTGAATAAAGCAATCTGAAAAGAACATAAATTACGATTAATCAATTAGGAGATGGATTTACGTGGAATGCAGAATCTATGCTATTCTTCGCAACATCAATAACCATTTCAATTTCATTTTCATACTTCAATACGCATTACGTTTGCCACCATTCGGAATGTTTTATCATCGAATATTTTTATTTTGTCTGCTCTAAGAGTCTTGTATAATATGCGTGAATATTTATAGAAGATTCTCAGACATTGAACTCTATATTCATACTGGAATGAGCACAGTCCTCTTGGTGAACGTTGAGAGACGGGAGAGAGAGATATATAGCTTCAGAGGAACACATGACTGTTCAATGAACAGACTCAGAATTACCGAGCTTGAATTACTGTTTTCTTGATGAAAAGTAAGTGAGCTACATGAATTCTATATACTCCTGAAACCGAGTGTACTATATACCAAAGTCTTGTTTTGCTCTCCGTGCGGCGAATTTTTCATCGATAGAATATGAATAAAAATCAAAGTTTACTTAAAGATGAAAATATCGTAACAACGTGAGAATAAAGCTTGAGAAAGATGTACACGTGAACGACACATTACGTTGATACCCTGAACTCATCCTGTTGATGAAGTTAACTACGGCGCAGTTGTTTTTTACCTGCACGATGCAATTGACTCAAGAAGGCGATGTAACTACGTGAAGCAATTACCATGAGATTTTCTTCCGTGTGTTCGCGAATGCTGGATCGTCACAAAGGCTAACGGACTGCAATCCGGGGCTGAAATATATATTCGCCAAATCTCAGAATTCTTTTACGAATTTTTATCGTCTTCTCCTTATCGTGCACGATTATATGGAAAATTTAATACTGCAATAATGAGAGAAAAATGAATTCGACGCGACTATGGAAGGAGTATGAAGCTCGTTAACGTGGATAAATTATAACACAAATTTGACCCTCAATTCAAAGTATCAAAAGTATTTGGATTACAATATATATAATATTTACGATCGCATTTAATGGGCGAATTATATACTTTACGGTTCAAATACTCTTCATTGCGCGTGTTACGCAGGAGTTATTATGGTAATATAACGAGTAACGTGATATGCAACAGGTTTCTTGAATTTAATTTTTCAGCTACACCTGACACTTCACAATGATACGTCACGAATCTGATATTTATGCCAAATTATAGAGCAGTTAGGAATTTTTATCCCCCGATTCATATTATTAGTCAAGAATATGTATGTATTCAAAGCAATAAGCCATTACTGAAATGAAGATATTTATCGAAAGATTATTCGATATTTCTTGGATATTCGTTCGATGCAAGCCTTATTAGTTTTACACCACTTTCAGTCAAATCTTCTAGATTTTCGAATTCCGGCAGTAATTTCAATCACTGAATTGATCAACCCTGAATCCTAAATCCTACAACTTTTCAAAAAGTGGCAAATTCTTGTCCGTGCATCCGTAACTTTGCATTATCTTAGATTTTTGAATAAATCAATCAATTTCGTTGGAATGATTTTCTTTATGAGTGGTATATTCCATGATTCGTCACAAGAAGCTTTAGAAAGCCTTTCATTGCGGAGCAAGGCTTACTTATTAGCATACTAATTTTACGCTCGTGCGCTATCCGAGTACGATGAAAGATTTCAAGAGCTGAATACTGTTGCGTGACCTCAAATAATGGAGCATCAGGTGGTTGCTGTATGAAAAAAAAGTTAGTGGCGCTTGCGTGTTTCTTACGTTATCATCTATCTTTCAAGACATCAACGTTCAACTTTGACACTCACGTGCCAGTCGTTAAATAAACGTTGCTAATTTCACTTAGTTCGATAGAAATTTGAGAAAAAACATAATTGTTAATTAGGATGTAAGAAAGTTTGTTATTTCACTCGATGAATAAAATTTCAAACTTCCCGCTTAAGGGGATTCATCACTCTCTGCAAAAGTTACTAGATTCCAAATTTCTCCCCCCAGTTTTCTCAGAAACGAACACATAAAATGAAAAATAATGAGTACCCAGTAAACACACGCACGTTTTAAAAACATCAAAAACAGTCAATAACCACACGTTGTGAATTAGTAATATTTTTGCGTTGATTCAACGTAAAAATGTCGCGGCAGATCACGTGTTTTTCAACCATAAAATAACGTCATATCAACGGTTTGAACATCGTTTAAAATACGTCAAATATTGACGTGTCCTAATGATGGTTCTAAAACGTGAATTGAATCCAACAAATGTTTTTTTGAAAACTCTTCATTCAATCTCGAGAACAATAGTATTTCTGAGTATGACACAAGGTGTTATAAACACATTTTAAACGCGTGATTCAAACCCGTTGAAACCACGTTTTTTGAGGATAGGTCGTCTATTTCCCTATCAAATTTCAACTAAAAATCAACGTTATGAAATCAACGACTAACGTCCGTTTGACAGTCTAACGTTCTTTCAACGTTGAAATAACGTGTGTGTGTTTATTGGGTAGCTGCATGTTTTTCAATAGCCTAAGAAGATGCACCTGCTCATTAAAATTGATTCTATTCATTGAGTACTGAGAAAACTGGGGGGAGAGATCTAGTAACTTGGCTTGTGGTGAATCGCCTTGAGATCTGCAGACGTTTTTGTTTATCAAACTTCTTGTGAATTCAATTTCATTACATTGAGATTCCCGCGTGGGAAAATGTTCCGAAATTATTTATATACAATTCGATACAATTTATATAAGTTATATATAGTAAATCATACATAATTTTGGAAATTTTTTCACTCTCGTTATCATACCCTGGTTCATATTTGGATAGCTAAAGAATTACACTGAGAGAAATAATTACTATCACCAATAACATATTGTGATGGTGCAAGAAATCCATTTCTGAAAAATTTGTACTCTTGACACAAGAAAATTTTCTGAAAACTAAGGATGTATTTCTTGAACTGAAAAAATATTCTCTCGATCCAAAGGAATTCCACTTGAGCTTGCAACATATCAGTTGTAATCAAGAATATGTTTTCTTGGCATTAGGAATTATTTCTCTTAGTGTAGCTAAGGTAACTAAATCATTCCTCTATTCCCCAAAATTTGGCCTTTGCAGTAATATTTTGGACTATAGAAATATCGAATACACGAAGCAGATGCGCAGTTGATTTCTAGCTCCGTTGAGAAAGTCGGTGAAAATTTGCTGCTTCAGTTTATCACGTTGCTCATCCGGCAATCCAGTTAGCTTTGGCAGCGAATTTTCAGCTAGGTTAGCAGAATATTTGCTGTGCGGTAGAAAATTTGTTTTGTCGAAAAATTAAAAAATACTCATATCTCAGAACTGGAAAGCCAGATTCAAATTCACTAATGATTCGTATGTACAAGGACGTATCGACTTTTCATTCCAATTTTCATTTGAAATTATCATAGGAATTGAATCAAAGCTACCCAGGAAGAAAGATAGAGATGTTTGCTTTGAGAATCAAAATGTTCTTCTTACTCAGGGCTTCTTCAGTTTTTGTTGAAGTTTTTGCCAGTCGGGAAAGAAATGAGTTAGAAATTCTATTTCAGGAGACAAAGTTTTTTGACACCGCCAGATATATCACACAAGTTGTCATAGAAAATGATACGTTCGTTTCAAAGAGTGGTTCTGGAAGTAAAAACAAGACACTTGATTGTCACTTCAGGAAAAAGCTGTGAGATGTTTATCCAATGAACACAAGGACATCCCATGAACGTCCATCGTACGTACACGTTAGACACCCGGAACGTTCATAGGATCTCCGATTTAGGGTCGACGGACTTCCCCAGGATGTTGATTCAGTAGTTGGATAGGAAAAGAAAGAACGTCCATAAGTATTCCTAAGGACATCCTGTAGGGAACATTTTGAACCTTCTATGGACCATCATTCAGGGATTATAAATGTCGTCATAACTTTTACATGGATGCTGGAGTGCCTTGTTATGGACGTGTTGAGTGGGTGTATGTAGGGGAGAAATCGGGGTTGAACGGATGTTGAATAGACCCAGACAACACGAAGCTCTTCAAGATAACATATATGTTATCTTTTAGAGCAACTAGCCTGCCGAGGCTAGAGCAACCGTCTGGGGATCTACATGAAACACATATAATCCAATTATTTACGATTATAAAATTGGCACTTTTCACATGGGATACATGTGATTCTGATATGAAGATATCCAGGAATGGATGAGTCATAAAACCGACGTCTAGTGATTATCTTCGCCAATATTCCAATGAACGTTGATTAATGAACATCGAATAGATGATCAGATGATGTTCACGAACGTCCAGAACATCCCTGGTGAAAATTTCCGCTCGTGGAAAGCGAATGTTGAAACGAATAAAGCGTAAAAACGTTTCAATATCCGCTTCTTTCCCGCTTAGATGCTGCTTCTTTGACTCTTCCATGTCGCTCCATATGCTGATTTGCACTAGGGATGGGATGGAGATTCACCGAACATCCTAAGGATGGCCGGTACTGCAAGGGTAGTTACAGAGCTGACTTCTATCAATCAAATGGAAGCTATATAAGTACACTGTAAAAATTATTGGGAGTTCTTTTTTACGTCGGTGGTGGATTCCATCCCCTGATTGTGAGGGAATCGCTTTTCCTTCAAAAATATGGAATCCCTCTCTATTTTGAGGAATTAATTCGTCCTTTGGGTGTTAAGTCCTGCGAAATGTGAGGGAAAACTCCACCAAATGAGGGTGGTAATTTTCCTATCCATGGTGGGACTTTGTCGCCGTCAAATGATTGGGGAAAATCGCGGCTGCGTTTGCAGTAGCCGATGTACTTACCACATGAATGGTCAGTAGACGAATGCTAAAAAACATCCATCTGTTTATGAAGGATGTGATAATATTGTCTGAACAACTTATTCATCTAATTCAATACATCACGAATTATGTATAGCGATTAGACTCGCATAATTTTCAGTATATCTTGTCATTAAAACTTCAAAAAATTCCAGTACTGTTTGCACATTAGCAATAAAATTCTTCTGTGTGCACAAAATGCTTTGACTTATATCATTGTCCAGGACTAAACGATGTATCCTCTGGTCACGTTATTTATTTGTCTGGTCGATGGCGAAAGTATACAAGCATAGAGAGAAAGGAAAATAGTTTTGACAGCAAACTTTATCTTATCATAGCAATTTTGTTGGTTACGACAGTGATTATTCAGCTGTGGCAGCAAAAATGTTTGCTCCTCCAGCAAATTTTGGTATTATATAGCAAATAAATTTTGCTGCCACAGCTGAAAATTAGCTGTCATAGTCAACAAGATTGCTGTAACAGCAACAAATTTGCTACTCCAGCAAAGTTAAATTCCGCTCTCACAGTGAATTTTTTCTTTCCCTTGTGCAAAGATACAATCAAAAAGTGTAATCAAGAATATAAATAATCGCCAAAAATCAATAAGTTTATTCCTGATTCAATCCGCCTCGGTCCACCCTAATTCTATTACTGACGCACCCAGCTTCTACTGCATATCATTCAAGAAGTTTGTGTTGAATAGGAAATAATTTTGAACGTTCAAAGTCCAATTTGATATTTTACGAAAAGACCAGAAACAGACTTCCATCAATTTACTGGCATACGCAGTTTCTCAATTTTCTGGAGTATGTTCCACACAGAAAGAACACGTAAAGAAGAATTTTTGCTGGTATAACAGTTCAAAAAGATGCGCTTCCTGGTGAGCAAATCGTTTGCTCTGATACCAAAAATCTGTCTGTTTCGGCAAGACATTCGCCAATCAGCAAATTTTCTAGCAGTCTGTATATCTACAATGTCCAACTGTTGGATCAGCGAGCGCTTGCTAAAACAGCAGGATTTTCGTTATGATAGCAAACTTTCTGCTAATTCAGCGAAAAGATTTGTGATATCAATGGAGCGATTTTTTCTCCTCTGAGTGAGAATGAAATCCTAAAAATTGTAGCATCATATCTCTCTCTAATATATAAGATTTGGAGACCAAAAAAGAAAAAAATTAGGTAAGTTCCATTCCTGCATGACCCTACTGGTCTACGAAACGCTCATTTCAGTATCTTATATAGAGATCATATGCATTTGCTATACAGAAATAAAATAAAACAGCAAAACATAGAAAGATTCAATGAATTCCCCCCTTTGCTAATAAATACACGAAGCGAGCATGCATCTGTACACGATCGATGTATACCACAGTCCTCGTCACGTAGTTCTAAACAGAAGGAATGTAAATATTACCATAATTCTAGGCTTACGGCATCGATAACATTACATTAGGAATAACGTAATAAACGGATATTGGATAATGAACGATGTATACGTCATCAAAGCTGGAATGTTTCAATAACAAAAGGGATTGAATTCGAATACAAGATAACACGGTAGACGATTTCACGCTCCAGATGAAGTTGGACCCACTGCGATAAGAGTTAAATAATCCGTGTATACCTGCAATTATAACTGCGATAGAGGCACGGTGACGATATTCAATGAATACGGCATGGAAGCTACGTCAGTCAACGTACAGTGACGACGACAACGACGAATGCTTGGATATTTTTATTAGTGCCTTTCTACTTCATTCTCATTGCCCCAATCCTTCATCTCGTTCTCTCCTTCTACAGATACCCTCTTTGAAAACTTTATGTTTCGATGTCTCTGTGTACTCTTGTTCTCTCTTTCTCTCTCTCTCTCTCTCTCTCTCTCTCTCTCTCTCTGTCTCAACTCTATGCGGCGGGAGTTCGTCGTGGTTGCTTGCGTCGCGTGGGGGTCAGATAGTCGCGCGACTTGCTTCTACGTCACAGGGTCCTACGTCACTGGAGAACCTCCAAGGGAGGAGAGATGCGACGATGGAGGGAATCGCGGGGTAGGGGGCGAGGCGCGCGCGTGTGTATAGACAGGGAAGGGGAGATAGATAGGACGTTGGGGAGAAGGTAGGGGAGGTAGGAGCGCGCTCCTGAAGAGATCAAGTGGGGGAGACATATAGCGTTGGACGCTGGCTCTGGCTGGCAATATAACAACGACTAGGTGTAAGGTGGAGGAAAGAGGGAGACATCATATATATAGCGCACACACGCGCGTACAGATAGGGAACCACAGAGCAAAGCAGGGATTGGCTGGCGGTCGCTCGACGCTTCCAAATATGGGACAGTCTCCGTGGTCCATTCATAAAACTACGGGGCGCGCTGCCGCTCGGCTCAGTTCGTGCGCGACCCCCACGCATCGCGCGTCCTTAAAGTCGCGACCAACAACAGTGGTAGTTTTGCTTCGATACCAACAGAAGGATATCTGGTTATACATCTAGAAAGAGAAAGAAGGAGAGAGAGGAAGAATAAGAATAAGAGGAAAGACTCGAGCAACAACACACACGATCGTGCACGCGAGCGCGTGCTCTTTCTCTCAGTGCTTGGACAACACCGTGTATTACATATACATAGAGACAAACAAGTCATTTACCTATACACTTGAAAAGCGGTAGTAGGGAACGCGTTTACGTTGTTACCTACGCATACACCTCCGCATTTGGTCGCCAGTTACCAACCAGTTACCATTGTGCGGTACATGTATTTTGTTAACCACAAAAGTTTGTTGAGAATATTTTTTATGTGAGGAAAAAGAAAAGAAGAAGAAGAAGAAGAAGAAGAGAGATATATATCCGGCTTCGTTCTATTTCCACATCGGTTTGATGTTTTATGTTCCGAGGGTGATACGGAATCTCTCTCTTCCTTTACTCCTCCACCCCCTCCCCGTCTCTTGTTGATCTTTTCCAACTACTCATCGCAAGGAATTTCGTTCAACCACGTAAGGTATATTTTCAAATGATTCTAGTGACGGTGACGGTAGTGGTAAATAATAATTAATATAACTTATGGTGGTGTTGGTGAATACTTAGACGGAATAAAGATTCATGTGGCTGTCGAGCATAATTTCAGAACCACGTGTACCCCAGTTGGCATTAAAACACTAACTCGATTATTATTATCGCTGCTAAATCGAAGACGTGTGAATGTGAGTGTAAGTGGATTAATATTAATACCTACATGATCACTCGAATATAAAATTCCAAACATTGAAATGAGAGAGTGAACGAGGTGTAGAAAAAGACAGAGATATACATCAAAAAGAGGTCCTGGTAAAAGTATTTGTAAATTTGATTATAATGAATCTCTGGGACAAAAAATAACAAGGGAAGAGATAATATAGAAAGATTGATCGTGTCGGGGAACGAGGGAGAACACAATATTATAGCCATAATAATTTCGTTAAACGATACAACTGCAGGCGAGGACCCGCAGTGCGGACCTGAAGAAGCAGCGGCCGCCCCAGGAGGCGACCAACTTCAAAGGATGACGATGGACGGTATGGAAGTTGTGGGCTCGCAGCCACACGCGGCCACCAGCCCATTCCTGCTCTCTTCGCCGCCCCTTGGTCACCATCATCACCATCATCATCATACAACTTTCAATCTACAAACGGTGCAATTGAGTTTTGACGCGTGTCTACCGTACAACGCGGCATCATCTTCTTCAACGTCGGTCGTCATCGGAGGTGGGGGGACTTCAACCCTAACGCCTAACGCATCCCCGTCTTCGTGCTTGACCAGCACGCCCAGTAAAACTATACCGACTTTAACTTTGGCCTCCTGCGTTCCCATACATCACCACCAAAACGTCCCATCGGAGTTGTCCTCTGACCATCATTTGCATCAAAGACATCACCATCATAATCAACATCACCATCGATTGGACGATCACCACCATCATCATCAACAACACCATCATCATCGTCACGATACGCCTTCGTCACCCGGCGATTCGGTGGACGATAAGAGACATCACCGGCAATCCGAGGACGACAAGGATTGCAACAGGAACTGCAGAGAGGATCTACAAGATATATCGGAAAAAGAGAAACCTGGCGATCTGAATACGCCGGTGACTACCAGCAGCGATTTGCCATCATTTTTTGGCCCCTCCGCTCTTGTCGAGCCACCTCCGATCTCAGGTACTTTAACCTCTTCAAAGGTAGCTCTCGCCTTGAATGACTACCACCCACGTATTTCGTACGAATAAAGTCGATAGCTTGATTCTTGATTGTTGTTGGAAGAGAGAGAGAGAGAGAGAGAGAGAGAGAGAGAGAGAGAGAGAGAGAGAGAGAGAGTCGACTCGGAGTCATTTTTATCTGCGTATAACTTTCATTTCCAAAAACAAAGAGTAAATAATCGATTTTGTGTAGAAACGTAATTCATTATCATTGCTTTCCCTTTCTACGATGTGACCTTCTCGTATTGCTGATATCCTTATATTTATATCGAAAAGGATATTTAGAAGTTACCAATCTTGTCTGTATATTTATATCGGTTGCCAATGATTTTGTATAGATTATGAAGATAGGGAGGGACGCTTATTGCCCGTACATGAGAATTCAATGACGTAAATCATCATCAGTTTGATTCGCAAAAACTACTAATATCGAACCTCCTCGGCTTCCGTGGATCAATACTCGGCGACCCCGACATTCAGAAATCCTCCCTCTCCTCCTCTACACTTTGCACTACACCACCTCCACTTCCTCCCACTACACCTTCTCAGTTCATTCATGCTTCCACCCACCTCCCACTTCGACCACCCCGTCAGGCAATCCCGTCTCTCTTGTACACTCGCCCTCCTCCCCTACGCAAACCAATACAACAACCACCGCTGCATTCACTCACTCATTCTGGCATAAATAAAATTCTCTCTCTTTATCTTGCATTCTCATATGTTTCCTCCTCCTTCGCACCGCTTTCGCTACAATCGTGATCAATTGAATGAACGTTTTCTTCAATTACCCTCTCTCTTTCTGTTTTTCTTCATCTTTGTCAATCTTATCGGACTTTCTCTCGATAACTTACTTTTTCGTTCGATCTTCGATGACAATAATCGATATTACAACATAATCGTGCATTGAAATTCATATCAAACGAGATAATTTCAATCTCGGTTGGAATTCTTTCACAACGATTTTTATTCCGAAAGGAAGTAACGAACCGGCAGGATACAGACGTTAGATAGGGCCGGTTTGACCGTTCATGACTCTGTGATAAAGATAAAATCACCCTTATATCGCTTAGCTCTTCCTGCTTCGTGATTGTTGAACTCTCAATTTACGTTAGTTTTACATACGTATAAAATATGTGTAAACATAAAAACTGAATATCTACGAAACAAGAATTTTCACGATTGTTCGTTTTACAGGTAGTTTAGCGGGTGAAGATCTCTCGTTGGAAGAGGCCGCAGCTGACGAAGATGAGAATACGGCTAGTAGAGATCATCACCATCACCATCCTCAAGAAGTGCAGGATAATTCAGGTGCGACCCCAGTGCCATCGTCTTCTAGTCCTTCCCGACATCAAACTCAAGATGAGGTGGATCGTTGCAACGTTCTACAAGGAGGAGTGATATTATACTCTTCTCCGCATTCAACGTCTTCCGTATCTTCGGCTCAAACGACGAGCGTCAATATATGTAATGTACCCACTCTGACTTACAGAGGGGTATTCACGACCGCGTGTCCACAGTCATCGCCGTTGAACAACCTACAAACTCCTCAACAACAGCAGCAGCAGCAGCAGCAACAACAACAGCAGCAACAGCAGCAACAACAACAACACCATCAGCAGACGACGAATCAAGAACTGTGGGGTCCTTTACCTTCCCCGACCTTGACATTAGCGGGTCAACCCTTCCTTCACCCCTCTATACATTGTGGTCCATACAGCGGAGAGACGGTAGAGCTACTCCAGGTCGAATCGAAACCAGCGCCTCCACCGGGATACCACGATACCCCGAGCTCTACTCCAACCACATGGTTGACGACGCACGAGGATGCTTACGATCCCGGTTTATTACCTCATCATCATCCTCATCATCATCAACACCATCAAGAGACCGCTCTGAAGCAAGAGCCTAATGCCAATACAGGATACACGACCAACGTCCCCCCGCAACAACCTCCTCCACCTCCTCAACCGCAACAAGCGCAACAACAGCAGCAGCAACAACAACAACAACCGCAACAATCTGCTTCCGGGGGCCAAGTGCAACTCGCCGAATACAATCCCAGCACCTCCAAGGGCCATGAAATTCTCTCTCAAGTGTATCAACAGAGTGCTCTACCTCTTCGATTGGTCCCCGTCAAACCGAGAAAATATCCCAATCGGCCGAGCAAAACTCCGGTACACGAACGACCGTACGCCTGCCCGGTCGACGGTTGCGATCGTAGGTTCTCACGAAGCGACGAATTGACTCGACACATTCGTATTCATACCGGTCAAAAGCCTTTTCAATGCCGCATATGTATGCGTTCTTTCTCAAGGAGCGATCATTTGACGACGCACGTTAGAACTCATACGGGAGAGAAGCCGTTCTGTTGCGACCAATGCGGTCGAAAATTCGCGAGAAGTGATGAAAAAAAACGTCACGCCAAAGTTCACCTGAAACAAAGACTCAAACGCGAGGCAACCCACTCGAATCCCAGAAATCATCCCCAAACGCATGCATCGTCACCTTGTAATCAATAATTTCTCCCTCTTCTTCCCACCCCTTTTTTTTCTATTCCACCCTCGAATCCCAGTCAGACTCTTATCACAGCCCTGTTGTACAGCATTTTCTTCTCTTTTTACATCACCGTTTTTCTCTTTTCATTTCTATTTATAAAACGTATAACGGTCGTTACGTTGAGAATTCGATGCTTTCTGAATTCCATTGAAACCATTTCGAGAGCATTTTGGAGAAAAAAAAACCTACACAACTGTCACACGATCGTGTGAAATTTGATTAGCGAATGGGCCAAAACGAGAAATACGACGGAGACCTTTCGACGGAAGATTTAATGACCGTCACCGACTGATTCGTCATCGATCGTCTTTGACGATCGACTCGTCCGTATAGGAGATATATAAATGACGTTGCTGTAACGTGTTGGGTATTGATTGAAGAATGCGAGCCCGTTGAAGGATGTATTCAAATTCATAGAATGTTTATGTGAAATTCAGTCCCTGTTCTCGCTCCGCATCATGTGTATCAAATTTTTCTTGTACTTAAGGTTCTCGACGGCATTCGACAAAGTTAATTATCGTGTAATGATGACAATGTTAATGTTCTTAGATTTAAATTTCCTGGTTGGTAATCGATACAGGTATCTATTGTGATTTAGATGAATCTAACTTTCAATTGGCTCGTCATTAGATGTTCTGAAAATTCATTCGAAATGATTTTCTGAGGTTGAATTTGGCGGCTGAATAATGGTTTTCGCTTGTTATTATCATGGTCGTCGATCGAGCCGAGTAGAAGTTTTTGAAACAGTTTCAAGGGTATGGTATCGAATACAAGTATGTATGCCTATTGGTCGCCACTTTCAGCATCATCAGAATATCAACTATACAGGTTAAAATAGTTATCTATGTTAGTTGGAGATATATAATAGATATTTCGATGTGCCTAGTCGGTCCTTTATTTGCGTCCTTGAATATTCGAGTCTTTCAATCGTGCAATCGTGGCAAAAGAAAAATAGCTTATCAATCTATTCTATGCCGGCCTTAATCGTGTACCGAGCACGCTAAATCTCGGATCGTTCTTTTGAATTTTATCTGTCCTTCGAAGTCTGAATATATTTTGTTTTCAAACCAACTTGTTTTTCATGTAACCGTACGTCTCTTCTCGAAGCTCTACCCTTTATCGGACGAATCTATCCCCTTTAAGTCATCTGCGATTTCTCTTTCACGTGACCGCGAAAAACCCCAACTGTAATTATTATATATAAATAAATTATAATGATAATTAATCGTGATCTTTGTTGAATAGAATGCTATTGTACATATGTATATAAGAAATAACAACACATAGTATATATATATATATATATATATATAAATATACATACGTAAGTTATATGTAACATTTAGATAATCTTTCAATCTTTTTTTCCTTTTCTGTTGTTTTCTTCTCTCTATCTCTCTTTCTCTCTCCCCTCAGCTATAATTCTTTTCGTATTAAAATCATTATTCTTCTTGTATAAATATGATTTAGCCACGATTAATATAATGTATATGATGGTCTATTTATTAACAAGAAAAAAAGAACAAATGATATACATATTATAGTTCAAATTGAATGATTATTTTTTATTATCATTTTTATTATTGTTGTATCATCATCATTTGCGAGAAGTCCATTAAAAATGAAAGCAAAAGTCAAAACTTCGCTGGATGTGTCTATACGAATACCTGTTATTACTATTAGACATGATATTAATGTATGTGCCCACATGAACAACGAAGAGAAAAAGAAAATGAATTCGAAAATGAGAAGAATCTAAAGAAGAATGTGAAAAACAATGATCAAGGTATTTATTCTTTTTGGGTTTTCTTTTTCGCACTTTCCTTGTACATGCGAGCACTCGATTCTGTCTCTTCTGAAAGGAAAAAAAGATACTTTTTTACAAATGATATTATATTCTATCGCTAGTTAAATTATATAAATATATGTATAATTATAATAATTATAATGTTACATATGGTGCTCCAAGTGCAATGCACGTACAAAAAATTCTCCCAAACTACCTGTGTAATATTCATGTTGTCGTCCTCTGAACACCCATGCTTTGAGAGCAAAAGGTGTACCATGTGATGGTTATTATGAAAAGAAATACAAAGTTAACAATGATTCAAAGTTTGGTTGGTTTCGATTATTTTCTTTCAATTTCCCCCCTCAATATCCTTGAATAATACGGCGTATCTATCTATGAGCGAGGAAATTCGCTTCTATATTCGTTTGAGGTCAGAATAATTTTATGCAACACTTGGTGGTTCTTATGCAACTTTCTTATGCACATACTGCGTAAAGTATTATACACACCGGTTATCCGTTGCCACATTTAAAACTGAATTTAATTGGTCCGATGATTAATGGCCGCTTCTAGCGGTGGATAAAATGAATCAATTCCTCGTGGAGCAAGTAAGAAAGGATGAGATGGAAAAAAAATGGAAAGGACCCGACAAAAGTTTGACACGCGCCTTCTTTTCTCTTTTTTTCTTTTGACATCATATAGCGGGAGAAAGAACCGAGTACTTCTCCAAAAATGGTTATATATGAGAGAAGTCCAGCGCGAGTCACGTGAGATCGTGACGGAGTGTGTGCCCTACCACTGGATTTTAAAAAACAAAAAAGAATGAAAAGAAAAGTGTGTACTGGATTTAAACAAGTACATATTTGTTTTAATATATATATATATATATGAGTTTAAATGTGTGTGTGTGTGTGTGTGTGTTTTTATGATTTCCTGGATTGCTTTTCTCATCATTCGGTAAGAAAAAAACATACGAAATAATGCGTGAAAGACGAGAGCTGAAGCATATTGAAATGAATTCAAATTAGAAGCACGAGACCCTACTATTCTTGGTTCCAAATTGATAGAGAAATTATAAAGAATGTTATACGTGTAAGGTACGCGTAAATGTGAGTGTGGAGTGCATGGATAAATGTGTACGTATGCAGATCGTGTACGTATATGCGCGCGCGCGCGCATATACATTAATAGGCATAAGAGAGTCACTGCATGAAGTGAGCAGGAGTGAGGCTGTGAGAGCACGTCTATAAATAGGACCGAGACCGAGATGAAACCTCCTCGGCGCTTCGTGATCTGTGTCTTTCCCTCTCCCACAAAATCCCTCTCTATTCTTCTTTGTTCTTCGCCTTACATCTTTCGAGTTTCCATCTCCCTCCTCGAGTCTCTCCTTGTCTGCTCTCCGAGAGTATCCCTTCTTATCTTTTTCTGCCCCATTCCTTGCCTTCTCAACTCTTATTTCTTTTCACTCTCAGACACACCTATCGACGACGAGAATGAGTGGACGACATGGTTCTTAGCCGCGCATACACATATAAGCGATCGCACGAGACGTCTGTTCGTTCCTCGATGTTGTACAACGCACGTATGTTGGTCGTTATTATGCGCGGTATCCAAATTTTTGTCACGAATTGAGGAATTCCGAAGGGAATTTGATATCGATCCGATAAAAATGGATCGATAAATCTTGAAGAAATCTAGAGGTCAGTTGTATGTATGATGATACGTAATGTATAAAGATATTGCGAATGTGAAATTTGATACTGGAACTCATTCGCTGTTTAACCCAAGAAAGAGAGAGAGAGACCTTAAATTCCTTAGGATTTTATATACGAGGACATTTAGAAAATTTATCAATTGGAATAAAATAAGAGATATTTTACAAATCGAACTTGGGATTCTTTGTGGTTTTCATTCCCCGAAGATAAGAAAAATGGATAAAAATTTTGGTTTCTATTGGATAACTGATAAGCGTTAATATCGTGGAGATATTCAGAACCGATGGTGCATCGATTCTATAGGGACCCAGGATCAAATACAAACGAGCAACTGAACGAGCCGGCGAACCAGCCACACCCCGATGCGATTAAACCTGTTGTTGGTTGGTTCGACTTCACTTGCATATCTATACGTACAATATAAAAAATTTTCTAATATCTGACACTGTGATTGCCCCTTTTTTTTCCAAGCAAATATCTTGGATTTGCTCAATGTACTATGTATGATTTGGGAATCGTAATATCTGAATCTAATTCTCTGCTTTTCTCTCTGTATTGATGTGAACATGATTTGATATTCATAATTTGCGTTTAGTTGCTGAGAAAAAATGTAGAAAAACACAATCGTTGCTGCCGAGGTCAAGAATAATCAGGAGGTAAGTCAAACTGCAGTGCAAAAATTTTTCGAGAAATTGTTTAGTCGAACATCATCATCACCCGAGTGGCAAAATTTCTATATAAATTATGTATGAAGTTTATTGAATTATGCACTCAGACAAATACTAAAGTAAATGATAATCCTTCACTGAATACTTCATTTCCAGTGAGTTCCTTTTTCATGTTCACTTTGCTTGACTATTGTAAATGACTATTGATATTATGCCGTTCTTTTAGATTTTATATACATTTTTTGGACCTCGAAAATGGGCCCACAGGATAAAAAATCAGCTATTTTTTCAGCTCCAACCCAGATAGCAATTCAGGTTTGCTGCAGTGTTGTTGAGCAAGCTGACGACAAAGTTGACATGAGCTCCCTAGTTGATACACGACAAGGTTACAAGCTTACGAAACCCGTGCAGCAGATTTGTAGCAACTCCACGCTAATAAGGTTGTCAATAACAAGTCAAAAACACACGAATGACAAGTCTGACAAGCTCATGATAAGCTTACATGTTATCTGGACATGGCTAAATTTTAGCTAATGTTGCTACGAACTCAGCTGCCCTATGGGTGCTAAAATATTGAGCTATTATACAAACTCAAATTTAGCTGATACAGCTCAAAATTTCTTCCCATGCAGGTTAGGATCTTGGAACGTTGGTCAGAATTAAATATCCGATAAAGGTCCCGATAGAAAAACTTCTCAATAATGCATGCGAAAAAATGTTCGCAATATGTTGTTTCATATTGCGTAAGGAGTCTTCACGGAGTCTCGTAAAGTCCTGGTTAGGAAGTAGGGTAGACCTGGGTTCGTTTGCGGAGTTAGACATCACATCTATCCGGGAATCCTTAGCTGGGCAAAACCTGAAACCTCGTATATCAGGTCCTAACCCAGATAGAAGAATTCGAATTATGTTATCAAGGTGTTTACTTTCTTTGCATTATTGCAAGCTGGGCGAACTTCATGATAGGAGATTCACGGCATGTTACAAAATATTCAGAGCCTGTTTTTCTACCTGGGGATTATTATTAACTCCAATATCTACACTGTTAGAAATTTCTGCATTAATTTTAATGTATTTGCTGTAAGTTTTTTTCAAATACGCGCATGAATTGAGTTTCATACACATTTTACATTAAATTCAATGTAAACTATAGCAAAATCTATATTTTTTCAATGTTTTGGTACATTAAATTTAATGTAAAATGTGTATTAATGTGAATTCATGTACGGTATTGAAAAAAACTTCATAATATTTCTGACAGTGTAATTTTTGAATTTTCTGCATCTTGAATAGAGTAAGGGCTTTTCTAAATGTTTATATTTAATTATTAGGTGTACAAATAAGTTTCCGCGGTTTGTCAAAAGATGGCCCCACCAGAAGGTTATGGAGAAATTGTCAGATGTAAAACGTAATATCCCAAGTTTAGTCATCTGGCAACACCATAACCTTAAAGTACTAGTGATTCCGTATCAGCATCACGTAATTTTTTTCGTGCAAAAATGTCAAGTTTTATTCCGAATAAGCATCATTTGCGGGAACTTTTGATTTACTTCTTTAATGTGAAAAAATCTGCAGTTGAGGCGCATCGATTGCTTCTAGAAGCATATGGTGAAGCTGCTTTAAGTGAGAGAAGTTGTCAGGAATGGTTTCAAAAGTTTAAGAACGGTGAGTTTGACGTTAAAGACAAAGAACGCAGTGGAAGGCCGAAAGTGTACGAAGACATGGAATTAGAAGTACTATTGGAGGAAGATTCGTCCCAAACGCAAAAAGAACTTGCACTTACTCTACAAGTGACTCAACAAGCAATTTCACATCGTTTAAAATCGTTAGGAATGATTCAAAAACAAGGAAATTGGGTTCCATATGAACTAAAGCCGAGAGACGTTGAACGCCGATTATGCATGAGTGAAATGCTGCTTGCCAGGAATAAAGAAAAGAGTTTTTTGCATCGTATAGTCACTGGTGACGAAAAATGGATTCACTACGATAATCCAAAGAAGAGAAAGTCATGGGTTGAGCCCGGCGAACCATCAACATCGACAGCTAAGCCGAATATTCATGGAAAAAAACTCATGCTGTGTATTTGGTGGGATCAGCTTGGTGTCGTGTATTATGAATTGCTGAAACCAAGCGAAACCATTACTGGAGCTCTCTACCGAACACAATTGATGAGATTGAGTCGGGCACTTAAGGAAAAACGCGCCCATTACTACTCCAGACACGACAAAATTATTCTTTTACACGATAATGCTCGTCCACATGTTGCGGCGCCGGTAAAAACATACTTGGAAACACTCAACTGGGAAGTTTTACCCCACCCGCCGTATTCACCAGACTTAGCCCCTTCTGATTATCACCTGTTCCGGTCGATGGCACATGGTCTGTCTGAGCAGCGCTTCACATCATATGAAGACACCAAAAATTGGGTAGATTTGTGGATAGCGTCAAAAGATGAAGAGTTTTTTCGACGGGGTATCCGAATGTTGCCAGAAAGATGGGGAAAAGTAGTGGCAAATGATGGAAAATACTTTGAATAAAACGTAATGTACTTTTCCTTTACAATAAATTCCTAATTTTTTATAAAAAACCGCGGAAACTTATTTGTACACCTAATATATATAAATTGTATATAATGTTGAAAATTCGACACCACTAAGACACTTATTTCGAACGTTTAAAGGGTTTTATGTTCAATATCAAAGTCGTAAAGTACTGAATAATACATAAGCTCAACACCAGGAATTGCGTAATTTGTTGGAAAATGAGATAACTATAAAGGTTATCAATTCTTCCAATTAAAAAAACAAGACCAAACAGTCAATGTTTGTTTGTATCTGCTGTGGTCAGAGCTACCATCGCAACCCCAATTTCTTGGCAAGAAATATTTCATGTACTCTGTGATGATCAAATGTTCTAAAACTGATTTCTGAACTGGAGATCGAACTGGGCACCTGTCTCTGTAATGTTGAAAGATTCTTCCGAAGGATAGCAAGATTTTTTTGCTTCCTGTGAGTTATAACAAGCAGGATACCCAGCAAACACGAATGCAGGCCATTCAAAGGACCATTGAAACGCCAGTAATCATTGTTTGTAGGGTAGAAATTGTGCCCTGCTCTGAGAGTATCCTTCCTCAATAAGATGTAAGAATGTTTTCTTAACATGAACGTTGTTTTTCTGGACAATGTTGTTGCTGATTGTTTGACGCGTTGCTGCATAATTTTCTTTGCATCAGTGACGGGTGATGAAGAAGGACTTGTAATCTGTTTTATCATACTTGCAGCTGTGGTTATTTCTTCACAGTTTGATCTAATAGGAGTTCACGCAAAGAAATGGAATAGCTGTGGTAGCTACCCACTTTTTCACCACCCATTTTTCACTGCTATAACTAAAATCACTGCAGCTGTAGCTATTTATTAGCGACTACAGTAGAAAATCGTAGCTATGACGGCACAGATTTAATTTGGGTAGCTGTGAAATTTTTGCTGCTGCAGCTACATTTTATACTGTTGCGGCTGAGTGAGCAGCTGTGGGAGCTAAAAAATAGCTTCTGCAGCTGATTTTTAGCTATCCGAACAATAACTAATTACTTCTCTCCTTTGATTTTCTGTTTCTTTTGTTTTTCCGCTACTTTTATTGAAAAATTTCCTTGGTTGCCCAGGTCCTGATGATGTACCAGCGATTTTTCCGATCACAAACTCGAATTCTAAATCAGGGATCATGATTTTTCAAGAAAACTTCACGTTTTCGTTGAGATCTCTGCCACCGAGCGTTCTTTTCTCTGCAGAACCTGCTATCATTGCTTCCGTCACGTGTTTCAAAGATTCTTCGGATGGATCAACAACTCTGAATTCATATCGATAATCGACTCAAAAATTCCGTCATTTTTATTAGGTTTTTTTGATTTTTTTCCGAGTATCAAAAATTTTAAATCTTGAGATTTTCTTGAGAAAAAACCTAGTAAACACATGAAATTCTTTGTACCATGCGTGTTGTATGTAACTCACATACGATAAGTAATTCCCTACTCATGGATGTAACTGGTTATATCACGGATGTTGTATAAATGTTATATGTGTACAATGTATGTTTCATGTATGTAATATAACGTTTATATAATATTAATAAAATTAGGAAATGACTTATTGTATGTGAGTTACATACAATATGCATATTACAAAGAATTTTGTGTATTCACTGGGAAAACTCAAAGATATTCTGAAAGTAGATAAATAAAGCTAACAGGGCAAAGTGAGATCACTTTAGATACTGATGGCGAGCTATTACTTTTCCTTGAAAGAAGATAAAACATGTTTACTCGAAACCATAGCAAACACAGAATCTTTCAGAAATGAATTACTACGACTTGAGCAGTGGCAATTCTCTTGAGAGTTACGTATGATTTTCGACACTCTATTGTAATTTCAACCCGATAATACAACTTGAAAAGAATCCTCTGAACAAATCAACCGTAGATGAATTACAAAAAGCTAATATCATAACGCCGAGAAAAGGAAACCATGCCAACTTATTTGAACAGGTCATTTTAATAGCTCATCAAGAAGATGTAAACAAACAGTGATTTATTTTGGTACCATTGGATATTCTTTGAGAGTATGTCACATGGTATTCTTCCCAATCTAAAAATTGGTTTTGTTCACCTAGATTGGTCATTTTGCCCACTGTGCACCTGTACAAATTATGTGGGATCGCCGTAATGTAGGATTAGAATTATGTAGAATCGAACACACCTCCTGGAAACTACGAAAATTTCAAAGATTTTTTTTCAAAGCATGAAGGTACATTACTCAACAAGTAGCCACACTGCTGAAAATTCCAGGTAGAACTAGGCAGAATCTCATCATAGCAGAACTAACTCCATGTCCAACATATTAGAAATTGGCGATACTTATCGATAGCGATATGTTTCTATAAAATTGATACGTAATTTCATAAAAACGTATCATCCAACTCTACAACGTGTGCTACTATGAATTTCAAGAAAATTACTATAAATTAGGAGAAATATTCACAAATGACTATGCGTCTCAAAACTTCTTACTCCCGACGGGAAATTTGTCTCATGGACCAGATCTCGTACATTTTGGTTCAGTCCAGGGATTGACAAGGAGATCCTCTGAGCAGTTTCGGTAGAATCTTGAATTATTATTACAACGATATTGACGCGATCTTGAGAGTAACTATTATGAGAAATACAAGATTACAACATACAATTAGGTAGAAATAAATTGCGCCGATATTTCTGCAAGTCACTTTTGTTGTATTGTGTTTGTAAATTGGAAGAACTTTTCTCCAATTTAGAAAAATTGCACCCATGAGATAGGCTGTGATTTACAATTGTAATTTCAAATAGAACTTTTATATATTTTGAATATATAGAAAAATATACTTTCCATCTTATAAAAAAATACGTTTTTGAACGATTTCTAATCCACGACGTCCCCTACACAAACTACTTTTGTTGTCATAAGATGGACTAACAAGATCCTGATATAAACAGAGCGAGGGAAACTCATTTAAACCTTCTAGGATAATTCAAGAGAATTCTGATGAGAGGCTAAATCAGCTTATCTCTACAGGGGTGATCCACATCTCACTCTGATCAGCACCTCAGCAGGTAAACTCCATTTCAAATGATCCATGAGTTGGATTCTCATCATAATCAACATTGCAAACTTTGCAATGCAATTGGAGTCAAATTTACACTGGACCCAATATTATATGTACATCGTTACTGGAGTAAATGGCAGTAGTGTTGCTGTGAAGTCACTATGATAATGTTGTAAATCTAACAGGACTGTGTTGTAGATGTTGGATGAGATTCTCACTGCGATCGTAACCTCACTTCTCATGTGATGCTAACATTTTTTTCCGTATTGGGTTAACACGATGACAATTTCCAGTCGGGTGTCAAGTTTTCTACAGTGTACTAAGTGAGTGTTGTTAGAATCTATTGTAACTACCTCCGATGGATGGTCAAAAATAGCTGGTTGGAGTATTTATCATTGAGCTTTGTTTCTTTTCCCCTTTATTCGAATTCTTGGCAAAACATGAATTCTTTTAGATATAGATCACAACCAGTGTTGCCAACCTTTCACTTTTTTCCCATAGAGTATCATTCCATACAGCAAAAAATTCGCTTTATCTAAAAAATTTCTACTAGATGTCTAAAAGATTTTTTACGCAGTAGAAAGTTTTTAGACAAAGCAAAATTTTTGCCACATGGGATATCATGTACAGCTGTTGAAATAGGAAACTGGCATCCCTCATCACAACTCACATGGACATCATTTCAGTAATTTTCTGGGTCACATTGCAAGGTCTTGGCAGGCCTTGCAAATCCCTTATCAGGGCTCAGGAAGACCTCACCCATACTCGGGAGGATATATCGCGTCTGAAGCGTGATTTTGACATCCCACGAAGATTCTTACAAAAAATCTACCTCTATATAGCTAATTGTTTACATCCCACCAAAAAAGAATTTAACAATTTCTTTAATATGCAAAAAACGCATATAAAGAACACCGATCAGTTCCATCAGTTTACGATTCCATTATACTCTTTCTCAAACGAAGGATAAAATCATTGAATTGAAACATCGAAAACAATAATCCATCAACCTCTCGATCGTTCTTAACATTTAAAATATCGAATCTCTCGCCTCGTTCAAAAACTTATTCAGCGGGATACCGTAGTTACTTTCGTATAAAATTTCCTCTTACCAACCCTCACCCTAAAATGGATTGATAAAGTCGACAGAACTTTGCAGACGAATGTTCTGTTCTGCCGATGAAGGTCTGTCATGAAATACAAGAAAATTTTCTCAATGCATATTCTAGAACAATGATTTATGGAAAGAAAACGTTGTATCGTATTCAACGTTTCCATGTAAGAATCTGAAGTTGCCCTATTCTTTCTTTTCTCGATATGTAAAGTAATTTATGTCAGGATCATAAAAAATCTGTATGGACGGGAATACTCTCCAGTGGTTAAAAAACTTTGCTGATGATGCAAAATCAACTTCGATTTCTTCGAACAATTTTTATATTCAATTCAATCCATCTCGTCATGTGTCATAGCCACGTGATTGACTGAATAAGAGAAAATAATCTAGATTAGACCATTTATTTGACCGTGTTGAGCCGTACAAGTTCATTTGTTTTCTTATTTTCCCGTAGACCTCCAAGGAGGGTATTACATCAACAACAGTATACAATAGTCTATTTCGGTACCTATGTATACTTCTTCATCTACCCCTACAAATCAAACGATGTGATCGATTTTTATTGTGCCAAATGAAATATGTAGTCAAAATTATAAACTTTTACTCTTCTAGAATAATTTATACTTCAGTTATGAATACGTTATGGTTGAATCAATTTTTGCCTTATTTTGGTCGGAATGGAAGTTGTATCGAAATTTTATCGCTAAAAATGAATTCGTTATGGTAGCTCTTCAATACTTATATTGCTACCCTGGTAAAAATAAAGTGTCATCGATGCCACGAAGTGTCATAAAAATTGAATGCGAATTTTGGAGTGTGAAATAACATTCCCTTTCGCGAACGTACATTATATTTTCACCAGGGTGTAACTGAAATAATTGCCGATATCGCTAACCTAGTAGAAATTAGGATTGGAAATGAGATGGGCCCCAGTTAGTTTTCACAGATGTTAAGTTGGTTTCTAGCTAGTTTTCTAACGCACTTTTTAGCCTGTGCTCACCCAGATGTCCCAGGAAATTGCTAGAATGTAGTTCAAATTGCGGATGAGAAATGTGAAATCATGTTCTTTCAGTGAAATCACCCCTATGAATGAGGTCAAAATGTATTTTGAAATGTTATCCCAAGTCAAGTACGTTGCTTTTGAATTTATTTCCATAAAATGATCCCGAGTGATAAACTGAAACGTTTGGGCTCCCTTTTATTTCTCTGACCGTGTTCATGGACTATCAATGTTACTGTACGATCAATCGAAGCATGAAAAATCTACATAAACCAACTGAGTGTTTGAGCACTCAAGTCAAATTGGCTGAAATGTGTTATCTAGTTGCCCTCACATGGGTTTTCCCATAATTTCTATCACGATATATTTTAGTTGTTACAAGAAAAATCCGTAGCTGTGACAGCGCAGGTTTTGTAATTGATATTTGAGCAGCGAAATAATTCAGCTGTGATATTTTTGGTGTAGTAGATACGTTTTTCCACTGTTACAGCTATGTGAGTACCTGTGACAGCTGAAAAATAGCTTTCGTGGCTTATTTTTAGCTACCGTAAACTGAGGTGAAGCCGATCACTATGGGGTGAAGGTGATTTTTTGAAAACAGCATTTTTTAGGGATAAATGTTGATTGGAGCATTAAAAATAAATTTCCGTCTTCACCCCACAGTAATCGGCTGCATCCCAGTTTACTGTATCCAAATATAAGAGAATTATTTTTTTCTGTATATACCATGGACGAGGGATAATACTTTCATCGGTGAACTTTAGCTTCAGGACGATGTCAATAATTAGGATAATTGATTGTATACTGGCCCCTCAATACGTATGAAATGTTCATAACGTGGGATTTATGATCCACTGATCAAAGCATGAAATATTCCCAAGCGATGCAGAAAAGTGTAACAGAAGTGGTAAAAGACATAACTACACAGACAGCATTGTCACTTTGAAGATATCTAAGGAATATCTGAAATGAAATACTATTGTCTTGATCATGGAAGTGTTATCACTATTGACCAAGTGAAAGTATGAATTCTCTATGATTTGTATGTGATGACGAATAAGAAAATAGTATCAAAGAATATGAAATATACACTTTTCTTAATACTGAATTTCGAAGGAATGTTCAATTTGACACAACAATGGTCTATGCTACCATGTTTGAATGTATTTTTAGAACATCCCTAATGGAAATGACTAGGTCTCCACAAATATTATGATACTGCACTACATAATTATTAGTCCGAGAAACGTGAGAGTGTCTAGTGCAGTGTTACGTAAAGGTCTACAGCATTTCTATCAGAGACATATTGATTGAAAGATCCCAGAGAGACCATTCAAACACGTTTCCTTGTGACAGGATACTCGAAATTGAATTCGTAAAAAACAAAACGGTATCCGGGGGCATCTAGGTTTCATACAAAGACAGTCCTTTGTTTTGGGTATAATCCGAATATAGCCGGATTCATACGAGTTCTATAGCGAGAAACTTTTGGTAATGGGAATAGTACACGGCAGTATCTAGGTCCCGTTCAAATGCTACAAAACATACAATGGGCATAGATTCGGATTCATCTGAGAGTTATACGGCTATGAGTTATCGAAATTCGAATTCGGAACTGATGATTGGCACACTCAGAGAAAAATGTAACTGAATTTAAGTCCAAGTACAGTTTTTTGTAGTTTGGTAGTTTCAAAAGTCCTTCGATTATTCATTAGAGGACCTATGAGAATAGTCATGATAGTGAAAATATAGCTACTGTGACTACAAGAATATATTTAGGCTTAAAGTCAGCTACATTTTTCTTCTCAGTGCATTCAATCCGGGTTCATCCGGGTTCTGTCTGAAAAATCCAAGTCAACAGGATGATTGTCATTCAGGGGATGCGTTATCCAAATGTTCTTGAAGTGTGAATCGTTTATAAAAACGAAACAGTCACCAAAATTGTTTGCAAATTCACAGAAAATTTGTGGATTCTCAAATAATTTGGAAATTTACAAATGTTTTGCACCATATTTTCCTTCTTGAAAATTCACAAATATTTTTTACACTGTAGCTGCGATAGCCGAAAAAAATAGCTCGCGTAACTATTTTTTTTAGCTGTTCAAATATTAAAACATCAGTCAAAGAGCAGGAAATGTTTCCCTACACCTTCTTCTCCTCACAATTATCTAAATACTTGAATATTACCAATGAGATGCGTTTTCTCCACCCCGATAAACACGTCTAAATGAACGTCTGAAACTTATTACAAAATGTTACAAGTTTTGGACATTATGTTTGTTCGGACGTCGCACCACGTGGATTTGAGGTGAATGAACAAAATTAGGTAATCTATATAGTCAAAATGAGATGGACATCTTCTCCTTCGCTTCTACATTCTTGAGAGGGAAACTAGCAAAATTATATATAATTCATATATAACTTATATATAAACTATATGAAATCTTATATAAATTATATATAATGTTGAAAATTTCTCCGCTCGAGATTCCATTCATTGATCTCACTTACCCACCTTGAATTCACGCGCTCCACAGTGGGAGCTACGTGACTTACCCATGTAGATGAAGTTGGCAGCCACCTAAGACGAGAAGATTTAGGGAAGCAGCAATATTTGGAAGAATAACAATAACAGCTGTCACTGGGTGCGACAGAAGAGTGGCTTTCTGGGGCCCTGTTGAAGCACATAATTGAGAATTATCAAATTCCTCAAAATCCATAATGAATTCTTTTAGCCGAAATGGAATTCTTCATGAACTCTTCCGAACCTGAGATGCTGTATGGAATAATGAGGGTGGTATGCTCAGTCACGTTTGAAACTAGGACCAGTCCTACATTATGTGCACGGAAAAAATATAGCACAGGAGTATACTTGAAATAGTAGACCTTGTCAAATACTGCTGTTATAACCTCCTTTTGTAGAAGTGAACATCGTAATATTCAACGTAATTTAACCAAAGAACAGCACAATCCACGATGTTACATTTTGAATAGACTAATTCCGCTGCAATTCTCACATCGTAATTCATGAGATAATACCGCCCTAAATGTTAGCATAAAATTACCGAAAGCTGAAATATTCTCAACAGTATTCTTGTGTATTAGTGCCTACTAGAGAGAAGATCTGAAACAAAGAAAGAATTACTAATTTAAGCGAATATCTTAGAGTAATTGTGGCAGAGTTTTACAATATTGTAGGGATAAAAATTCTTCGTTTCTATATTAGAAAATTTTAATTCATTCTCCATGACTCCTTGAATGTTTCAATAACTTGAAAGAAAGCTGTAAAAAGACAGTGGAAATAGTCACGTACAGAACTACAGGAAGAATGAATGCTCTGACGTATAAAAGTATAATCAAGTGTTCAATGCCAGGGTAAATTTTCAATAGCCAGAGAAATACATATACCATTCAAATGTTACATTGAGATGAACGCGGGCCTCTGATCGATCAAGTCCCTTTTCATTGAATAATTTGCAGAACGGTTGATGTATCGATGAAATAATTGATAAGTCTATTTGTATACGTTCAGGTTAATCAGCGGTCTAAAAATTGTTCCTACGGCTACACGAACAAGTTAATAACGATAATAATGAAGGTAAAAATACTTGATTATCGATTAAAACGAGTGCAGAATAACACAACGATCTCTAAATATAAAACGGAGCATTTATTTTTGATGGCTCTTACGGATATTCATAGACAGTTTCTTCATCTTCTGCCACTATAAATATATACAAAAATACGTTTCACAATATTATCAAAAATCTGCCCGCATGGTTTATATAATAGACTATAATAACTCCTGGCGATGACCAGACTGAAAAAGAAATATATCATCAAGGGAGGTAAACATGCCCTCTCGCGAAACCTGTACATGAAATTGTAGCGAAGCATTGTCGGGGGTGAGGTTCTTCACGTCATAGAGAAACTTTGTATTCGTATATCGGTGTGTATGTAGACACGTATCGAGGTGCCGGTTGACGGAATGAGAAGTGGATGATGGTAGGGAGGTTCATTGAGGAACGGCACGTGTACGTGCCGCGATAGAGCACAACGAGAACGTCCTGAAGAACGACGAGGTTCTGGTGCTGGAGGGTGCGGAGGTGCAGAGAGTTGCCAAGCGACCATCGTCAAGCAGGTTGCCCCTGGCGACTGATTACGTCACTGCAGCGCCGCGTGACGTCACGCGACGCCACTGCCCTTGACCGTCCGAACCATGGGAGCATCATCCAACCCCCACAGAACCGTTTTTCACACTTCTCCTCCCTCCTTTTCAAGGTTCCAAGGGTGTTGATATGTATATACGTGTAGATGTATATATATGTACATAAGCATCCAACTTGTGTATAGCCGGTGCAAATACACCTGCTGCATCAAACGTCAGAGCTGACGATAGATTCCCCTCTCCCTTGTTCAACATCACCAACGATCTTTAACGAACCAGACAAAAGTTTGACGTCCGTTTTGTCGACACGTGACATGATGGGTCGGACTTTCACATCCATACCTTGAACGTCCTTAACATTGACACTTCTATCATCTCATAACCGATTCATTGAACATTCACGAATATACAAGGCAAATGATACAATCGATGAAGTAATGTTTATTCTTCATTCAAAAGAGCTGCAACATTTATAACAAACAGTGCGTTTTTGTTATCGATTCATTTGAAGCGGAGCTTTTGTTGCGAGTTTGAAATAACTAAATTCTTCGATAACTCTTTCCAGAGTTCATTACGATGGTGTAGTTTTTTGTCTCCCAAATTTTGCACGTCAATACATCGATGTGTTATCAATAGTACAAGATCTTTCTAATCTTTTAATCTATGAAATTAATGTTGCTTTGTATTTTAGAACATTTCTTTGTCGCATCATCGTAGTACCTTAAACTATTGTGAATATAACGAACATACGAAGAAAAATTGAGGGTGAGTTTAAAATATTTCTTATATTGTTGATGAATTGTTCAAATAATCTGCTAGTTACGTTGCTAAAGAGAAATGTGATGGGTAAGAGCGCAGAACTGCAGTCCGTAGTACTGCGCATCCAGTTGAATTCATGTTTACGCTAATGCGGGTGATACAATTCTAGAAGGACGAAAAATTCAAGTCATACAATTTCGCCAGATTTTATATGTACAATATCTGCGCTTGTTTCACCTTTCCAGTAATCTCATTGAGAGAACAATGATGTTACTATAATCAGAGTGGAAAGTCAGAATATTTTTCTAAACAATTATTTTCAGTTTGAAGAATTTCAATATTTCTTCTCTCAGAAAGAATCCCGGTTGAATTGATTTCAACTTTACTCAGTTGACACATAACAATTATTGATAAATTCGGAAAAAAATAGTTTCGAAGCATCGCATTTTCTCTGCAAAAATTTGATAAACTCTGAGATTTTTATGAAAAATGTAAGGATTTTTTTTCAGACAGATAGGAACGAAATTGCGTTCTAAGAAAATTGTGACGAAACTCTAATGAGCTTTTATCATTCTTTTTTCACTATTGGAAAAAAAATGTCATCAATCGTCAGAAAAAGTTCAACGATTTATTAGAGTTTTGTCAGAATTTTTGTGGAGAGCAATTTTGTTACTGTTTTTCTGAAAAAGGAATGAAAAAAGTCTGTACAGAATGTCCCAAATTTGTGAGATTTGTGATAAACAGTTCAGAGATTTTCAGAATTTGTTAGATTTTTTGGAGAGAAATTGCGACGCTCTTTAAAGATCATTTATGGTCTGCTTGCAGGAGTTTTTTCAACGAAATTATTGAATATGGGTTAACATATCATAGATCAAAAGTGAACAGCATTCTTCAAGTTGGAGAAAATGGGATTTTCGGAAGAAGAATTACATTATCCTAGTATTCTCCGTGCTGGAGTGCTAGCAATACTTACATATAAGCAGTTTTCTTGAGCAAAATCTATATCACCTGCTCCTTTATCAGTCTATATGCATGTGTTTGATGAAATTATAAATAGCACATTTACAACTAATGTTTGAAGTAAACTATTTCAAATTTTTCACCGAAGAAATGACTTATAACATAGTCATTTGCAGTTTTCATCAATTCGAGAGGCTCAAGAGCAATTTCAATTTGTATATCTTACATTTTTCAATAAAGATTCATAATAGAGATGCAATAATTATCTTTCCAAGCTTACTATTATCGGTTTCTCAGAGCAGATGTATACCATCTATGATCTGGCATGATTTAAGGATCAGTTGTAACCCAAAAGTTAGTTCCACACAAAAAACGATTAGTTCTAGAACGTTAAAACGTTGAGTATAATGACACGATTCCAATATAACTTGCATATAAATTATATTGAATTGTATATAATTTTGAAAATTCTTCCACTTGGGTTTTTTCGTTTCTCTCTCAAAATTGAGTATCCAATGTTTCGGTTGATTCCAGATTTTACTTAGATTATGCTGTGTTATATATGTATGAATATACTAATGGAGAAACAGATTATCCAAATTCTGCATTACCGGGAGAACATGATGATAAAACAGACAAATTCAAATAACAAATTACAATAAATAATTATGATAATTCTTTTTTTTTTATTATGAGAATATATTGCGGATAGATCCGTGGTCGTGAATACAATACGCTAGTTAAGAACTAACGAATAAGCTAGTTGTATATTATTGAGGCATCACATCGTTCGAAATTTCATTTTCGGAGAAAATAACACTCAATTCATTGTCAGTTTTCCGTTCGCTACCAATGGCCTCCAATATTTTACAGGTTGCATCCATGTGACAAGATTCTGTAAATAAAAATTGTGATCGAATATTACATTTATAATGAACAATGATTTATAATATATACATTTTTCTTTGCCCTCTTCTTTTTTTCAAGGAGATTGAAATAAATTGATTTGTTATTTCAGTGATTTCAGCATTGCTTTTTTTTGTACTCGGACAACTGAAATGATTCGTTTGAGTTTATGAATTCCTTTGAACATCAAGTTTTTTTATCAACAATTCAATTCGAATTCAGAGTATTCATAATGAGTTCATGTTGACTGGATTTATAACGAGGGCTCTGCGTGGGGACTCTTTTGCTGTATGGGTACGTATTTCATTTATCCCATTTATTTTATTCTAAACCTTCATTTGTTTTTGAATGTTAATTAAATTAACCCAGGCCCAACGAATAATGTTGGTTGAATGGGGAGTACTATCCACTCGGCAAATATGTATATGCATGCATGTATATTTATAATGGTAAATCTTCCCCTCTCCTGATCCATCACCCACACGGGCGGAGCACGGTCCGGCGATTCTGAATCAACATTCAATTATCGAGCAATATAAAATGTATAAAACTCCATCGCATATACGTTTATCAAATATTCTTCTGTAAAAGCTGGAATAATAATTCTGCTATAAAAACCCATGAAATACACTCATATCAAGTTGAATGGAACTCGGCAATCACATTGTGCAAGTTTTTGAAGAAATTTCAAAAGGTTCAATCAAAAATTCTTGAATCAGCTTCGATCAAAATATCTTACAAAATTCAATGAGTTCCTTAACGGGAGAGTCAATATTTTGCAAGAAATACAGAAGGGGATATTATAAGAATGTACATGAGATAATTTTTACGCATGACTCATATTTCATTCATGAAAATAAATGAATTTCAAGTGGATAAAATCAAAGCCAAATGTGATTTTCAAATGTTCTATCTGTCTATGAAAAATGGCATGTACCCTGATGAAAAACAATATGAAAAGGGAGAAAAAAGAAATGAATTCTGTTCTGTTCGCCGTTATTTCTCTAGATATTTCTTTGGGAACACAAGATGTAACATCAACATAACCGTTATATAACCACGGATGGGAAAGGAATCAATTTTTCGGCATTTCTTTTTTTGAAGCGACCAGTGAATGATTTTCAGTCATAATTCTTTAACGATATATTTGACACAGCCTTAGGAAGATACGAGCGTTTGCTTTGGGCTTCTCTTTCTGTCGTATAGACGTGTTTTCTTTTAACCAACTGGCTTGGATTGGAGCAACTCTAAGTTTCAGATAGATTCGAACAGAAAGTTCACAAAAATCACACTAAAACAGATAAAAACTAATGAAATTGGATTCAATATTCATTCGATTTTATTCGATTCTTGTACGAAATGTTCAACAGGATTACACAAAGTTTTGAAAACATTTTTTTAAACACTTTCAAAACTGGGGTGTACGCAATGAAGCACAAAGTAAAAGTAATTTTCTTCGTGATCTGTGGATACTTCTACTTTGTTCTAGTTACTCCTAAGATGTGAAATAAACAAAAATTATTTATACATCATTTTTAAAGATACGAGTGACTGAAAAAATTGAAGAATCCGTTTATTTCTAAAAGCTTTGCTAATTCCACAATTTGGTACTTTATAAATGTTTATCTATATACCGCGAAAATATTTTAGAATCTTAGATTTCAAGAGCCTATTTAATAATTACGTGCTGGAAAAATTACACTGTCTCGTTTGATGTAGTATTTTATCTGAAAAATAAATAATGTGAACCATGTTTTGGATGTGTTCAAATGCCCTATGAGTCATTGAAGAATATGCGCCAGGAATCTTCTCCTGGTCTCTTACAAAACAAAACAAATAAACCTGACTTTTCTTCCCATGTCAAGGAAATACCAGCATACCAACTGAGTGAATATTTTCTTGGTACGAATTCTCCGAACTGAATTTATGAAGAAGTCTGACGTTTTCTATCGCTCTACTTTATCTATCGGGATACAGAGACCAAATTTTGAATTTCGTAAAGTACTTTTTTATAAAAATTTTGAACCTTTTTATACATTCAGTTCAAAGAATTTTTACCCAAAAAATGTTTGCTCTGTAACTGCACATTAAAAATGGTCTGGTTGATTCTTCCCATTTTCAGAAGTCATCTTCTGAAGTATTTTGGATAAAGAGATCTAGTAACTTTTTATTCTATAGGGCGCCTATACGAAGGTTTTTTTCGGACCACTCTTTCTATCGTACAGGCATGTCTTTTTCTAATCAACATGCTCGAATGACAACGCTCGTATCGTCTTAAGGGGATTATACCAATCGAGTAAATATTCTTTTCAACAAATTACTCCGAATCGAATCCATGAAAATTTCAAACCTTTTCATGAATTCAAATCGGAGTAATTTGTAAAATAAAATGTTCACTCGGTCAGTAAGCTCGTATCCTCTTAATTTTATAAGTCAAGTTCATTGACCCGATTCCATATTTAATATTGAGCAATGATTCTTCCTATGCTCGATAATGGATTTGAAAAATACAAAAATTCTATACTGCGTAAGTCCATCAATGAGTTGATGAAATTTCATTGGGATATTGCATATAAATTTACAAATCACACAAGATAGATATATTATAGAATAAAATAGTATAACCTTGTGAGCAACAAATTCCATTAGCTGCACATCTAGCAGTATTTCCACGACACATCGAATAACCTGCAATGCATGGTCTAGATATCAAACTTTCTTTTCGGCATCTGTAAGTTTCTGGAGTTCCAATTAAACAACCGATGGACGGTCCGCAACAAATATGAGGCCCAAAACATTGTCCTAGATGATTAGGTCCACAAGAGGGGCACTAAAAATGTACAAATAGTTACATTTTAATTCTATATCATTTCAATTAACAATTAACGTAATTCCATAGAACGCAACCCTGAATCAAGATCATGTTGAAAATCTAAAAATTCAAGAAAACCCAATTCTCCAAAATCTCCAAAAGTTTTTTTTTACATGGAGAGAAATTCAAAGTTCAATTTACTATGAGATCATAACGATAGAGAAACATCCCGACTTTTTAATGAAATTCACTATGAAACATTATAAATTTTATCATAGAGGTCAATTTGTTTTTCTGCTGCAAAATACCATACTGGATTCAACTCTAAATTTCTGGCACGGTAATTAATTTACAATCAAAGTACAGAGTATACTATTTCTCATTCAATTTTATAATTAAAATCTGTCATAAGAACACCCAAATAATATACATTTGGAACTACAGTTTATTAATCATATGAGAATCAAAATTTTACCTCTGCAAATATAATGAAATAAAAGTAATAACTAAGATCAAAGGTCTCAACGGCAAATACCTCTCTAGCAATGGTTTCTAACCCGACGGTTGTAGCTCCTCGTTTACCACCTCTGGGACAATTTGTGATTAAACAACCATAACTCAACCATAACATGGCAGCGAAGATCACTAATCCCTTCATCATCGTTACTGTAATTATTAATTGAAAAAGGATTCGAACGGAGAACGAGACGGTAACTCAATCGTTCGAGATATGAAGGAAAACTGTGAAGATCCGGCAGGTCGTTGCTTATTTATATGCTTGAATATCCGGCATTCAAAATTCACCTGGTGATTTCTAAGAATATTTTTACCATAAGGCACTCTAGGGATTATGGAAATTAAATCCGTATATAAGGATATTGTAGAAGAATGAAAGGATGCTACTTTCTCATTCAACGACAAGAAAAGTTTCTTTCCATTCTAAAAATTGATAACATTTCATGTACTGTACATATTTTATATTTCTTTTGATGCCATAAAAAACAATTACAATTGATCAATCTACAACAATCTTGTCTCCCATCATGTTTCTCTATTGGGAGTAATTTTCTTTTTTAATTTAACATCTTTTTCTCCATTAGTTGATTTTGATGCTCTTTTAATTTTTCTTTTAATTAATTTCAATTTAGTCTTTTTCATCAATCCCTCCTCATTTTTGTTGGAAAATTTTGTTTTACTTGGATTTTTCTGTTTTTCTAGTTGCATTTTGATGATATCAGACTGTTTTTCATTGTGTACTTTTTTCAGCTTTTTCATTTCTTTGTTCTCTTTAATTTCATCTACGTTTGTTACTTCCTTTTTCATTTTTTTCGGCTGTTGCTTAGCTTTTTGATTTTCTGCATGAAGTTTGCGTTTCTTCCCAACTATGATTCCTGTTGATTTCTTCTTGGCGTTATCGTTGTTGCAGTCTTTCTTCAAATGACCTAAAATGAAATTATTGTAATTAAAAGAATTGAACTTTTGAATTGAAGATGGATAAAATTTAAACGATTGCGTACCGAATTCCAAACATTTGGAACAGCGTCCTGTGGTTTTCGGGCCCTCGCCACACTTGTGTACTTTCAAAAGACATCTATTACATTTTTCACAATGAATCCAAGTGGGTTTAACACAACGTTCACAAATATCACAATGTTTGTACGTTCTCCCATCCTTGGAGGTACATTCTTTACATTTTTTACAGTGCTTGTTTTCACTAGAAACCCACTTTTCGCATTTTTTACAGTATCTATAGTCATTCGGTAATTCTAAGATATTCAATGGAATATTAGTAAAAATTCTTACTGGTGACCCCTTACTCTTACGATCTTGAAATAATGGATGGTTATCGTAATTAACTTTATAATCTGTCATTTTCAAATCCCTCAGACCTCCCGAGATTGCTGGAGGATTGGATTTTTCTCTCATTATACCTTCCATGAAATATGGAAAGAAGAACATGATTTTTAATTCATCATCGTGATTCTGAATATTGTTTGATTTTCTATGAAGATCACAAATTGTTTTTATAGTTTGGGACATGGGTTCGACACGACCGCCGAATGGAGGATCGCATAACAAGTACGTATCTTTACCTCTGTTCTGAGTAATGAAACTTTTGAATACTTGTTCCGCTTCTTCGGTGAAGAAATGATGATTGAATAGATTATAGTGACAGTAATTCAGTGGGCCAAAAAAATTGTGCTGTAATTGTATATGGAGATGAAACATGATTAATCTTCTAGATGATTATTCTCAAAATACTTACGAATCTTCCATCAAAATCCAACAGGAGACTGGACATTTTATCATCGCAATGTTGTAGTATATATTCATGAATTCTAGGGGCTCCGATACATAAAACTTGTTTTGCATTGAGTTTCAAAAGCATGTTGATTATGTCTTCTGTAGATTCTTTCGAGAATAAATATTGAGCTTCTTTTTTGGGATCGTCCAGTGGTTTTAAGATTTCAGTTGGATGATTCATTTGATAATCGGTCAAGCCTTCAATGATTTCATGATCAACGTGTTGATGTTTTTCAGAAATAGGGAATAACTTTTCACATTTGTGACAGTAACATCGTTTGTCTGGATGTATGTTCATCAATTCATGGAAAGACTTGAAAAGAATACGATGCTTATATTTTTGCAATGGTTTTTTCAGGCTTTTTTTCTTTGATTTCTTGGCACTGGGTAGTTCATTCCCTTTTTCTAGATAAAAATTACATAATTCTCTGCTACGACATGCCGAACAACTGTAAAATTCTTTGAGTTGTCCATCGACGTTTTTTCCAAATAACAAAGTTGGTCCTGGATGATAAATAACATGATATGTATAATTTTGCATTGATGAGCAGATAGTTTCTTTGAAAGAGGAAAAGAATGAGACACAATATTCAGCTGGTAAAGACCAAAAATCTTATGGTACATCCCTTGAACGCACGACGTTTTTGTTGCCAAGAGTTTGATTCAAGAAAGAAGATAAATAATAATGATTTACCAAATTTCGTGAATTTGAATTTTCGTTTCGTTTCTATAAACGATTCAATCTTTAAGAATGTCTGTTAATAAGTACATGATAAGAAAAATTTATAGTAGAATCTTTGCTATCAATTTTATAACTGTCTGTAACTTAGTTAAAATTTCATCAAAAACAGACAAAATTCCTATCCATTCTTGATGGAATTTTTGTTAAGGTAGTTTGCTAAAAAATCATAACCTATTTCACACCATTGAATAAATTTTAATTTCAATAAACAAGAATATTATATTGAGTGAATATGAAAGAAAAAAAAATTATAATACAGAAATCATTTACAAAACAAATTTACCATGAGAACATTGGGGATGTTGTTTAATTTCTCCCCAAAAACACTCCACTCCATGTGCGCCGCTCGTTTTAATATTTCTCATCTTCTGTATCAGGAAATTCAGGAGAGAAATATTCAAAAGTGCGTCAAAGTAAGGTTATAAGCTCATCTGAAACTGTATCAAATAATTACAATTTTTTTACTATTTCAAATTCTTATTATTCCGAGTTTCAACAGAATTTCAAAAATGTACATGAAATTATTTTTCTATCACGTCAAAACATTAAGGTAATTTTACAATAGTCTCGGTTAAATACATTAAGTTAGGTTAAGATAGATAAAACGTTACCTTGTCACTGTTATTGCTATTTTTCAATATTAGTGATTGAAGAAGAAAATACTACAACAGTTCCATTTAAATTGAAGCATGAAGAATGATGATGTTTGATATCTTGTGAATAGTTAAGAAATAAAGGAAATATAAGTTTAAAAACAGCGCGCTCATTCACGTCAAATGAGTTAGGTTAACCTAACTTCAAAGGTATCTTTTTACCTATCTTTTTACTACCTCCCTCTCCCTACCACCAAAGATATGTGCGCAACAAATATAGAAACGTCATGAACCGGCAAACGTAGATCAACGTAGATATATTACTGTTTTCACATTTTTTATAGCGCGCAGTTTCATCAAGTTTTACCACAAAGTTCACATAGTTTGTAGGTGTACAAATATATTTTGCTATTACGAAGAGTGAAAAATATGGCTTTGTCAAATCCGGAAATTAAATACACTCAGGTATAAATTGTCAGAAAAGAAATTGAACAAAAAATATCACCTTTTTATTAACAAACTTTCAATTTTATTTGGAAAATTCTTAACTGCATTTGAAATTGTAGAAGTTTGAATAATTTATTTACTGCCACAAAATGATCACTAAAAGTGCACTTATCTGAGGATATATAAAGATCCATGATTCTTCAATATACATTTTAATTCTATCAATTTATTTATGTATTTCAATTCTAAAAAACAGTACAAATACAAAATTTAAATGGAGAACATTGAATGCTTGCCCACAAGCTTGAATTTATACATTTCAACTGGAAACTTGATAAACATCACATTTGAAACTTATTTAAAAGTGTCACAAAAAAATGTCTTACGTGATACTTTCAAATAATTTTCAGATGTTATGTTTATTAGGAACATGAACTCTGCGACTGTAGTGTTCATCGCATATCATAATTTTTTATCCTCAGTTCAGATTTTGTTTCAATAAATGATTCAGACTTCAACGATATTGCATTTCTCTTTTCAGGAATCTATTGATCCTTGTTTAAATTATGTTATGAATTGAGTGTGTATACACACTCAATAAAAGAATGTTGAATGAGAATGTGAATATTGAATAAAAATATGAATTTTATAAATGCTTTATCACAATTGTTAACGCTCACAATTATGAGAAGTTTATAGATACTTCCTATCAGAGATTTCTGTAATGCAAAATCTTTATTAACAACTTATTTTAACAAAGATTGTTTTAATAATTTTATGTAAAATAAATAATAAACTTGCTGAATCCAACAAAAATCAGATCATTCAGATCATTCTGTTTTCAATCAGTTCTAAATAATTTGTGATTTATAATTCCAGAGCTCTGTTTCCAATTTTTAGAAACTGATGGCAAAATTAAGTGCTTAAATTGAAAATTCCATTTGAGCTTTTTTTGTTTACATAAATACACTGCTGATCTAGGTGTACAATATCTGTAGAAAAAGCCTTCTATCTACATATTGATTTCTTATCAATATATTCGAAGCACAGTTGAAATAATAGACAAACAAGATTAGACGTGACAATAAAAGGAATAAATCAATTGGATCGCCTCTTTTTATGATATCGACGAACGGGCAGTTTTTAGCAATTACAAAATTTGCGATAAGATCTCTAGAAAATTTTTAAAGAATTGTTTTCTTGATATAGATAGATCTGACATAAGAGAACTCTATAAAAACCATTAAGACTTTATCTATATCACTTTTTTTATGATCTAATTTATCAATGATACTTTGTTGTCTCTCAGTTAAATTTTATATACATTTCCAATTGAATGATTGATTAACAGAGATGTAATTATCGTATCAATACTTGTATTCTTAATTTGATGATTTTTCAGCTATTCATTAACAATGAATTTGTGGATGCTGTGAGTGGCAAAAAATTTCCAACGATAAATCCAGCCACTGGGAAAGTAATTACTCATGTTTCGGAGGGTGATAAGGTAATATTCATGTAAATATCGTACATATTTTTATCGAAATTACAATTCATCATGTACAATTTTATCTTTGATTTGAATTTATCGGCTCAAAATACATGATTATATTGTTTACAAGTCCCGAAAGAAATCAAGAAGGAAAAGATAAATCAAAGTATTTTTCTTTTTCATGTTTGCACATGATCATAATAAGTGTTCTTATTTTTAGGCAGATATAGACAAGGCTGTGGCTGCGGCAAAACAAGCGTTCGCCAGAGGATCAGAATGGCGAGAAATGGATGCTTCTGCTCGAGGAAAACTCATGAACAAAGTATGATTCATTTTTTTCCTGATCATTACTTACGTAAAATCCCGTGCGCTCGAATGAATGGATTCAGAGTTGTAACGGTTTTTCCCGAATTCCTCTTCATGATGCATCAAGAAATTACCAAATGACAATTTCGTTGGAACGGATTCCTTATTTATTCAGAAAGAATAAATCAAGAATGATAAGAGCTAAATTTTAGTTTACGCCTCATAACGAGATTGTGAAACTATTTCTGGAACCCAATTATGAACTGAAATATTATCATCGTGACGTAATCAACCTGGATAAATTTCATAACACCCAATAAAATCTAGAAGAGCCCAAGTGGATTAGGTTGAAAAAACCTCTGGGTCTTTTTGCAATCCTAGAACGAATGGAACGAATGGTATAGAATATGAAATATTTTAGTTTGCAGATCTTATTCAACGAGATACCAAGCACATCGCTTCCATCGAAACTCTTGATAATGGAAAAACCTACGAGAATTCTGTAGGTGATTTAGAGGCAAGCATAGATACCATTCGTTACTATGCAGGATGGTGTGACAAAATCCACGGAGATACAATTCCAGTCGGTAAATTCGATTGAATATCTTTGTTGTAGAAGCATTCAGCAATAGCTTCCATAGTTCTCTCATTTTGCTGAAACATAAGATGGATTTTGATTTAGTTTTTGAAGCCATATACATTTTTAGATGGTCATAATTTTGCGTTGACTCGTAAACAACCGATCGGAGTGGTGGGACAGATTATCCCGTGGAATTATCCTTTTATGATGTTGGCTTGGAAATGGGGACCGGCCTTAGCAGCGGGATGTACGATTATTCTGAAACCGGCAGAGCAAACCCCTCTCAGCGCTTTATACGCTGCGGCTTTGGCCAAGGAAGCAGGATTTCCTCCGGGTGTTGTAAACGTTGTTCCAGGATATGGTCCTACAGCTGGCGCAGCTCTTGCCGAACATCCCGATGTGGTCAAAATTGCTTTCACCGGTTCCACAGAGGTATGTCAATTGATACATACATTTTTCATTCTCAGTTATTAAAATGAATAAATATTGTTGCGTTTTTTTTTCGTTTTTCCCAAAGGTGGGACATAAAATAATGGCTGCTTCTGCTAATAGTAATCTAAAACGCGTCACTCTTGAACTCGGAGGAAAAAGCCCTCTTGTTGTTTTTGATGACACAAATGGTATGGATTTAAAATCAAAGGGGGAGGATGCCACGTAAGACTGAGTTTCAGTATTATCATTCTGAGTTTTGATATTCAAAGGGAAACAGAAGTCAAATATTTGAACATTCTATTCTCATTTGAATTTCAAAAGAGTAATGCTTGCAGGACCGAAAATCAGTCTTGAAGGATATTCTTTTTCCAAAAACAAATTTGTTTTCATTTCTATGGATATTTATTTGTCATTTGATCATTAATCAACAGTTGAAGAAGCAGCTAAAATCGCACACAATGCGTTATTCGATAATCATGGACAAAGCTGTTGCGCAGGATCCCGCACTTTTGTACAATCCAAGATTTATGATGAATTTGTGAAACACTCAAAAAAATTGGCAGCTCAAAGAATCGTTGGAGATCCATTTGATCCAAATACGGATCAAGGACCTCAAATCGATCAGGAAATGTTCGACAAAGTTATGGATTTGGTTAATTCTGGAGTCAAAGAAGGGGCTGTTTTGGAAATTGGCGGAGAACGCCAAGGTAATGTCGGCTTCTTCATCAAGGTAATGATTTATACTCTGAATATAGTAATAATGTTGAATTATTTACTAATAAAAATTTTGATTGAAGCCAACTGTATTCTCCAATGTATCTGATAATATGAGAATTGCCAAAGAAGAAATATTTGGACCTGTACAATCGATACTGAAATTTGATACAATGGAGGAAGTCATCGAACGCGCTAATAAGACTTCATACGGTTTAGCTGCAGGAGTTATCACGGATAATATTCATAAAGCATTGACATTTGCGAAAGCTGTTGAAGCTGGAAGCGTTTGGTAAATCTTCAATTCTCCTTAAAACTTGAAGAGTGTCGCTGAAGTTTGAATCATTAACCGAAACAAATGCATCCAAATCTGGGATTAATGAGAATATTCGAGACACGCTTCTCTTGAATGAATTATAACAATTGAGTATGTTGTTTCAATTGTTGTTATTGGTTTCAATAAATGATCCTAACTTCAACAAGTTCCCAAAGAAGTAATAATTATGATAAATCATTTGAGTTGAATGAAAATAATTGTTTCTCAAATATTGTAACGAGATTAATTTTTTCAATTTTCGATAGGGTGAACTGTTATGATGCTATAACACCACAAACGCCATTTGGAGGATTTAAAAAATCCGGAATGGGGCGAGAATTGTAAGTAACTCGTAATACTTTCAACTATACAAAACAATGCTAACGTTGCTTTTTTTTTCTCATAGGGGTGGAGAGGGCTTGAATCCGTACCTTGAGGTTAAGACGATTTCAATGAAAATCAAAGAATTCAATTGAGATAATTAATGTTTTACTCGATACATCTATTTTTTATACTCAATTTTTTAACAAACTGAATGAGATTATAATAACTTTGTTGTTAATGAATGAATAAAATGATATCAAGGTTGATTACAGATGATGAAATTTTTGTCCTTTATAAACTGAAGTAAATGAATTATCAGTAATACGAGGAGCATATTTGAATAATTATTTTTAAGATGTTATATTCCGCGTCAACATTTTTGCAATAGAAGGTTTTATCTATTCGAAGAGTTTTGATATTTTTCCAGGGTATTTACCTAAAGATAATTTCAATGGGGTTGATCAATCCCAAAATTATGCAATGAAAAATTATTTATAATCTTTCTATAATTTATATAATTTTTGTGTGATTGAAAATTTTAATATTTGTATTTTTGCTATTGGTCCCCTCGGCCAGGGGCTGCACCCTTGCACCCCCTCTCCTACTATTCGACGACATTGCGGGCTGTCCCCATTGACGAATAGCCACCTTTGTAATCATTATCCTCCATAAATTAATAATAATTTATACTTTTCAATCTAAAAACTATTGTCTAATTTGCCTAATGTGACAATTTCCTAACAAGTAGACTATATTACGAACGATACAACCGAATGGATTCAAATTTGGCGCTTAATATGCAAGAACTGCATTATCAGCGCCTCTTGCGGCTCTTATAAAAAATACAGTTGGTGTGAGTAGGAAATAGAGTTGGTAGATGGATATTTACAGTGATTTACAGTGTGTCAATAAAATGGAAAACAGCACCCAATAGTTTCCGTCATCCTTATTAGTAGTAACATCATAATCATGAACTATTCTCTAGACAAGTTGGAAAATTTCAATCAAAGCTTATTACTCGCGCAAATTTCCTTCCTGTGAATTTGTATTTCTCGGAAAACTGTTTTCTTGTCCCTATTGAAATGTGATACATGTAAAGCATACACTTCATGTTTCAAGTATAAATGTTCGAGCGTATCGTTGAAGCCGTTGATCCGCCTCCTCACAGTTTGTTGGAAACGTTGATGTGATTGATATTATATGAAATAAAACGTACACTTATTGTTTTGTGTGTCAGTTCCGTCAATTCTGGTAATTATGAATTAATGAAGGTGTAATAGCTGGTAATAGCGATATGGCTGAGTACCGTTAGTTTATTTTCTATATGTTCTTTATACTTCTTATCTGACATTTCATTCACATTGGGTTGCAAGTCTCTCAAACCTTAATCTCCATTTTGTTTTCCACATTATCTATATTATTCCCTTTAATTTCATTATTTTCCAAATTTACAGTCACGTGTGGTAAGACAAGTACTAACGCCCATATCATTGTAACAGTTTTAATAATTGAGATACATGCTATCATCGGAACGCATGCAATCAATTTACAAACATAATGATTAGAATGTCCATATGATTCATACGGTTATAAAATTTTGATTTAATATCTAGGTTCCGAGTCCTGTTGTGCCTCTTCCGGGATAGGAAGCGATTCAGAAGTCATGGCAGAATTAGCAGCTTTATTACATCATGAAATCCCAGAGGGTAGAAGCAGTCTTGCCGACAGTCACACGAATCTCGAACGTGTGGCAGAATATTGCGAAGCCAATTATTTCCAAGCTGAAAACAAGAGAATTGCTTTGGAAGAAACCAAAAACTACACTACTCAATCTTTAGCTAGCGTGGCATATCAAATAAACACTCTTGCCTATAATTTTTTACAATTGTTGGATTTGCAAACATCCCAATTAGCTGAAATGGAGAGTCAAATGAATCACATAGCTCAAACGGTGATGATTCACAAAGAAAAAGTTGCCAGGAGAGAAATCGGTGTTCTGACTGCAAATAAAATGACTACTCGTCAATATAAGATCATTGCACCGGCAAATCCTGAGAAACCTATCAAATATGTACGTAAAAGTATAGATTATACTATTCTTGATGAAATTGGACATGGGGTAAGGAGCAGTGGTACGCCCAGGAGCAAGCAACGCGGTGGCAGTCAAGGAAGCGTTCAAAGTCTAGGTGCTGCCTCCACAGCTTCTGGATTGGGAGCAGCTATGGTAGGACCAGCGCCTACTACGAAACCTCCTACTCCTCCTCAGACAGTTAGAACTGGTAAATTCCGAAATTATTCAAATGTCTTGAGAATAGTAACAGTTTACTTATATTGATAGTTTATATCTTTTATAGGAACATTGAGTAAAGGTTCACGCGAATATAGAACGCCACCAGCGGTAGCACCTCCTCAAGTTCCTAGTCATTATGCTCCAAATTATCCATTGGGACATCCCAGACGTGAAAGAGGTCCAGGATATAGTACTCTACCTTTACACGCTCATACAACACATTCGGGTCACAATGCTAACACTAATCACAATACTCATACCAATACTATATCGCAACACACTTCGCCACCTCAAGTAGGAACTGTCCATCCTCTGCAAAGTCATCCTCAAACCCCTCCTCCAGCTCCTCCTAGCATCACTGGACCTGCAGGATACGTTCAGGAACAACTCAACAATATGCCACGTAAGTCATCATACGATTCATGTAATTTTAATTAAATTATTCATTAAAACATATAGCTCATAGCCGCTCTTATACATGAATGAGAAAATAGCTTCTATTGAGCAACAATATGAAGTTCATCTACTGTCCCTAGTGAAAATTGAATATAGAAGAGAATCATGAATTTTTTTTCATAAATCATTTACAATCTCTATAAAGAGGCTCTAAAACAATCTTTGTGATAACTTGTCTTTATTTTAGAAAAATCTTTATTAATCGTTTAGATTTAGAAAATCTGATATTTTATTCACTTAGAAGAATCGTTTGAATTTTCTCGATTTCCGAATTAAAATAAATATATTTGTTGACATTTTAAACCAATTCTGAATTCTTAAACTGTATTTTGTAGTCCCCAAAGTTATTAGATTTTTGTGTTTATTTTATTTAAAGATAATTCGATCAAGAATTCATCTAAGAAACCTTGTTCCGTACTGAAAATATATTCAGCTGAATAGGTAAAAGAATCTAACAACAGCGGAGACTACGGAATGCTGTTAATAGAATTGCGCATGATATGTTTTCAATGGGATACATTAAAATGAAAATCAATACATAAAAAAGATAGAAAGGGAAGTCGCTCATTACTGAACAAAAATAACTCTCAAAGTAATTCGACAACAAAATTTTAATTTTTCCAATATATCACTTGAGAATGTACCAGCGTCGAGACTGTAACCAAATATTTTTAGACTAATTATCCCAAAATAAAGCAGGGTAATCGAAATATCGTTTTAATTTCGAATAGTTTGTGCAAAAAAAATTTGGCTAGTGGCACTCTGCTGGTATCCTCTTAAAAGATAGAATACTTTGAATAAATTAAAAACAGAATTTATCTTCTGTTTAGTTTGTGGTCGAATTGAGTTATTGAAATCGATGTATGTGAAGTGAAATCTCAACGCAATATTCTTGCTTGATGTTAACATTGGCTTTTGCATACTTGAATTCAATATCTGGTTCAAAGACTTCAAAATTAGCGTCCGATGAAACTAAAAAGAACCCTTGATCTACAATATTTTATAATTTTCCATTGGGTCGGTTGAACTTCGGTTCAACTAGGAGCAGACAATACAGATATTACATGAAGTTCTCTGATTAATCAGAGTTCCGATGTTCGTTAACTTCAGTTTTACAGAACGTAACACAATTTTCATAATTGTAACCTTGAGTATTCATTCGCAAGAAAATGATTTAGACTTTCTTCACAAAAATAGTCGAATGAAATTTACATTCTTGAGTAAAAATAATATCTCATCATTTGAAGAGGATGCAAAGCTAAAGAAGCCGTGATAAAATTAAGATTCAATTCATTGAAATTCATAAGAGAATAATAGCGTGATGATGCTTTTATTTTCATTATATTGAAATCTTTTTGAATAATCTTATAAAAATAGTCTGTCTAGAGTTAGGACGCTGATATCCGCTTGAGAATTTTAATCCACTCGAAGCTTACAAAGTGTATCAGGAAGAGTGTGCACTCACTTTAATACACGAGGAAGGAGAGCGGATATTGTATATTGACAAGGTATACATGAAGAAGATTAGGGCTCAAGTATATAAACGAAGAAGAGAGTTCATGTCAGATGTAACGTATTCAATGTCGTAGTGAAACTTACATGATCCCTACTTGATGTACGATATGGAAATTTATCCTCTACTCAAGTTGATATGTAAATTTCAACATTTCCTCAATATCGTATATACAATCTCGATATGGTGTTATACACTTTGTTTTCCTTAAGAGATTGTATACCAATAATTGTTTGCGAGACACAGTATTTATAAATATATTATTACAGTACAGTGAATTATGTCAATTATTAGTTTTATTTTTGTATCCTCTTGGAACAACCTGCTCAGTGATGGCGATTTTCTTTTCTAGTTGAACTAACGATTGCTGATGAAAATGTAGAATAAAAATACGATATTATTAAGCAGTTTTCTCGACTTGGTTGAAACGTTGACTTAGGTTCAAGTCTATAATTCAACAGCAGGTATACAACAGATATACATCTAAGATCTGCTTAAGCCCAGTCGGCTAAACTGACTTGAAACTAATGCGAATAAATAATTTTTACAGTGGAGGTACAATCAGAGAATATGAGATAATCAGAAACCTTTTAGTCATGTAAGTTTTTCTCTGTAGTGAGCCTCCATATTTCTTGTTTTACTTGTATATTTCATCATCCGATCGATTCGGTATTTCATATTTTATTATTTAGTTTCACCAACATTCGGTAGCTTCCTTCATTCGATGACCTTATTTTAGTAATTTTGATGTATCGTGTATTTAGAAACATCCAATAATTAGTTGAGAAAGGGATAGTTTTTATTGATTCGAAACGTGTTCATCACAGTTGTATTTTTTCTCAGTAGAGGCAGGTTTTCGATTCATTTATAATCCAGTAGTAAACGAGGAAGGTGTATTGATAATAATTGAAATTTTACAGCTCCTCCGTCACCCTTGGTCGGTGTTGGTGGTGATATGGCTGACTATACCGGCCATCACACTCTACCGCACAGATTATCCCATCAAATTAGTCGAACGAGTGGCGCCAACAGTCCCCCACTGCCCCCACCGCCACCTCCAGAGCAAGAAGAACATCCCCAATTTGGAAGACCCACTCCATCTAGCGGTGCTATAATGCCTATTGTACCTGACGAAGAAGATTTACCCGGATGGGTGCCTAAAAATTACATAGAAAAAGGTATGTGAGATGAAAAGTTCATGTAAATAAATCCAGTACAACGATCATTATTTCTGTTTCAGTTGTGGCAATTTACGATTATTATGCGGATAAAGAAGATGAGTTGAGTTTTCAAGAGAGTTCGGTGATTTATGTATTGAAGAAGAACGACGATGGATGGTGGGAAGGTGTAATGGATGGAATAACGGGCCTGTTTCCTGGAAATTATGTTGAACCGTGCGTTTGAAAACCGCTTATTTCAGAGCAACATTTAGTCCGTCGAGTCTGTAAGGACTGGGTACTATTGCTTTGAAAAATTCACAATATTGGCTAATTTTGTCATCATGGAATTATGGTGCTGCTAAACTCGAGAATTAAGTAGGCAATTATTAGAGATTGTGTAGGGATTACCGTCGATTGAGTATTTCCGAATTGAATTGAAAGAACGAAAGGTATGATTTAGTAATCAATTATTATTATATTATATTCCATTCCACCATTTTTGTTCAATGGTGAATATTGTATTCAATAGGATCGGTTCTACAAAGATCTTCTTGGTATTACTAGTTATACTACCACCTATCTTACAAATTTTGAAAGAATTCTTTCAAAAAGGTATTGAATTTAGATAGAATTTATTTACGAGTATTATGTCAGCATATTTATGTATACATATGCTTTAAGCTGTGAGGAACAGGTTGAATGTAAGCCAGTAAGAAATATTCATCTCTGTATTAACAATATATTCATGAATAGTATTTATACCATAGACTTATATATGACGCGCTAGACTGCTGACTACCGGATCCCGATATGCAGCCAACTGCTCTTTGTTAAGCATGAAAACTATACTACAGAATTCTTCAACGCATGTTTGAAAATGTACATCGGTGTGCTATGCGAATGCTCAACGAATAGCTTCCCCCGTAACAAACTATATCATGTTAGCAGTCTATGATTTATACGGAGCTTTAGAGATTCATAACAAATATCATAATGATATTATAAAGTGCTCCTTAATTTTTATACAGTATATACAAAATGTACTACTTGAGATTATTTTAATAAATTTATGCCTGCATGATCGATCTTTCGATTCTTGAGAATCAAGGTATTCTGTCATTCCAAAAACATAGGCAGTGAAACTTCGTACTTTTTTTACAATCGTACAATTCAATGTATTTATATGATAAATAGTTATAAAATATATCATCAACCAAGCGAAAAACAAGTGTGTTGATTCACCATCAATTTCACTGAATCCTTGTATTTTGATTATTTCTTTATTACTTTATATATTGATTTCTTAGTTTTATATACTTCAAATCTACTTGAAATCTTTTAAACCTGCAGTGATTTATTTATTTTATATTTCTTTCCAACAAAAGAATGGTACATCGGCGGATCATTAAGTTGATTATGAATTCCTTGAATTACCCTCATTATCGCAACTTTGTTGAAGCTTTACCGTTGTTAAAAATCAAAAAGATGCCGAGTGATGAATACATGAGTAGCAATGGAGCAGTAAAAGTCACACAAAATCATTTTTCTGTTCAAAAATACAACTCGTGGTGCAAAAATAATAATTTAAAGACGAATGACTTGTCGTTTTGTACAATTGCGATAAGAGAAGAACGAGAATTTATTAGTCTCCTTATTTGACAATATTTCTATTGTACTCTCAGAATTCTAATTCGATTTTGGTTTTGATTTATTGTAGAGGAAGTTTACAGTTTTATTATCAATTTATCATTGGTAATTTTTTCTTATTTTCGATGAACTCGATATTTTCGTGTAACAAAATTATTCAACATGGAACAACCAGTTTGACATAGTGGTTGATTAATCAAAATTCTTGTAACGTTGCATCGAACATCCTGCTGTAACTAATTGAGGCCATGGTCAGGTTGGGTTTGTACAAAACCGGGGAGAATTCACCATTTGGCTATCAGTCACTGGGAACATAAATTCATACCACCCACCTAATTTTAAACTATTTTGAAGTCCTCGGTAAGATGAACCAAGATATTCCTGTTACATATCTTGATGTATATTCTCGCTGATTTTGTTTACAAGATCAAAACTGTGCGGCATTCCATCTAGAACTTCGAACTATAGAATCAGTATTGATCTTATATGATGGAATTGCTAAACTTTCATTTCGATTTTTCAAATTCACTCGTTTGGAAAATTTATCCAAAGAAGAAATCGATGCTTTATGAAATTTCCAACGATACGCGTGAAAGTTTTTAGAAATAATGGCAAATATTAACACACGCATATGTAATTTTTTTCCGTATTCTGCGTACACGGTAGAAAACTTCGGGGCAATAAAGCTAGTTTAACGTTATAGTACAACTAACTCCATCCCATTTTAAGTCTCGTGTAACGTGGCCCGTGGGACGTCGTTTTGTAAACTCGTGTATACGTAAATTTGCTTGGCGATATAAATCGTAAAAGTTTCGTTCATTCGATGGCACAAGCTACTCTCGCACCACATATGTTTTGGATAAAAGAACAACATTTCATACCAGCGTACAGACGTACCGCTGCTATGCACAATGTTCTTACCGGATCTTACCTTAGACGTGGTTTTCTTCATTCTTTTTTTTTTCTTTTTTTTATTGTTCGCTCGATGGGTTTGAGAAATGGTATATAGTTGTGTATGTACGAATGTATGCATATATCTGTATATACCGGCACCCCTATACATCACGCTTGAAAGAAAAAGTACAAGAACTTAAGAAATATCAGCATCGCAGAATGAAAATGAACCTTCTTTTTGTTCATTTCATCTTTATTCTCAGAAGATGTTTGTCTTGAGTGGTAATTTCTTTCCCGCGTTCCTTCCGTATCTTCTCGATGAAATAAAAGGAAAACACTTTGGATTAAAAATATCCTTTGAACTATATTAGAGTTATTGCGCTCGGGGCAAGGGAAATTAATTGATTCAGACGTTACGTAAAGGGCATATGGAATGCTGTTTTTTCGAGTTCAGAGAAGATTGGAACGTTTATCAGACATCAGAGGGCTATTCGTTCTTTGGATTCGATAGGTTTATGTTCTTGATGGGAAAACTTTTTCAATTGTAATCTCGCCGAGCATTTCTGTATTAGATCCTCGCATATAGATCGTGAGTAATACCGATGATGCCAGCTTCGAAGTGCTTTTCATTCATGTTCGTACACAAATATGAAATTGGAAAAGTAATTGAGGAAGTATCTTAGAAATATATTATCGTGCAATGTTTCAACGATGGGATAACAAATGACTTATGAAATTTCAGGTGGAGTTCGGTATGTCCATATCACTGGGATTGTCATCTGCTATCGTGGCCTCCACTCTAACGATCAATCGAAATCCGTGGGAAGGTTTTTTTTTCAAATTCTTCAACCAATATACAAATTATCAAATACGTCGCGAAGTGGATTCAACTGTGAGTAATTTGATATCACTTTCGTACAAAAGTATGTGGCTCTCTATTAATTCCTGAGAGATAAACCCAGAAACCTCCCCATCAAAAAATTCAGAAATTCATCGTGAAAAATCTCTGTCATATCTGTGTATAATGTCAGCAGCAATGAATTTTGATTGCCTCACTTTCAATACCATTGATATAAATGAATAAGTTTATACTTTGCAGGAAAAATTTGGAAAAATGTAACCGAGAACTGTTTTCTGAAAATTTCAAGATTTATATACAAATTCAAGAGGACAGAGCCGAGACCGAAGGTACACGTACCGTATCCAATCTAATTCTACAGATTGATTATTCGACGGTTTGCTCGACGAGGATACGCTACACCGAGACCCATCTTCTCTCCGTCTTGGGTCTGTAACAGAAACCGCTTCATTTGATTAATGCCATATCCTATACCGACGTCCCACATACCAAGCGTTCACGCTCAACTTTTCGACTCGTTTCCCATCGAAATCTCTTTCTCTCCTTTCATAGTTTCTACGACTTCGTCGAATCCTGATATATAGCTATTTCTTCGCGTATACTTTTATCCTTAAACTTATATCAAGCAAGTTATCATCGGTAAAGTCTTTGCTCGATACGCGGATATAAGGAAAGATAAATCGGTTCTCCAGCAAGAAGAAAGTATATGCGGCGGTGGTATTCGTTCTTCGATACTTTGTCTCTTCACCGAATCTGAATTTATTTTCATTAATTTAAAAGTATTAGCGAGAATTCATCTTTGATTTCTAAATGGGCATGTGAAGAAAAACAAGTTTTCTCGATTCACGAAGCATCGATCTTTACTTCGGAACGCTACAACGTGATGACTTTGCAAAGGATTTTCATCAGGAATTGTTTCTCGAGTATTAAATCGTGGAAAGTAATTGTCATACAACACTTTTTAAATACAGTTACATTGAAATTCTTTGAAAGCGTGTACAAAGTCCTCGTGGTTAGGATTTCAAAGTAAATGATAACATTGTGGATTCTATGGTGGAAAGTAAGAATATAAATTAAATATACAAGAAGGCGAAGTTGGTTTAATGAGAGATTGAAGAGAATTCTAGACTTTAATCTCGGAGATCGTGGAATAATTTGCATAAGTGGATCTACGATAATTTGAAAGGATGAGATGATCAAATATAAATCTGGTTACGATCTTATTTGACCGGACGATTCAACGTATATAAATGTCGGAATCGAGGAAAATGGGATTCTCGCTGAATCATATTATATTAGATAAATATTAGGACTGTGGAGTCACATTTAAAAATCGTAAATAAATTTCAATCTAATTGAGATTTCATCTTTGTGTTGAAAATGTGTTTGATTTTGAAACGAGGAAAGGATATTGAAATTATCGTCGCACTATTTCATAAATTTATCACGTCATATATACATTAAAAGAGATTATCGTTGGAGAACTTTTCAATTGATATCTGGATTTTTCACATTGTTGTTTTGAAATTGAAAACAGATATCACGCATATCGATTGAATATTGAACGTTATATGATTCGAGAACACTCCGTGCATAGGAATCGAAGTTATAAACATATCCTTCGAGAGATGCAAGTGAAAAATACAACGCCACGATACTTGTGAATTAAATTCTTCTGCAATCCAAGTTTCATATTTTGAATTATGAATACGATTTGAGGGTGAAATAACAGGTTTATATTTCTAAAAATTGCTCGAGTAATAGAAAATCATTATTACTCTTTCGATATAATACGTTGTATACGTTATTTAGTTAGAATTCATTCTTTTAGAATGAAATTTGAAATTTATGAACGAAAATTTCATATTTTACAGAGTAAATTCTTCATGCTCCTGGATTTTTATAATTTGAATGATGTATTGATTTAGATAAAACATATCGGACCATGATATTTATAGTGCGAGGAACGAGATGAAAAACGATTCATGCCATGCCTCTCGATGTCGTAGTAAAGATATTTCACATTATCGCAATATATCAGACTATGATACCATTCGAAGGCTCACTTCTCATACATTCCATCGAATTCATATCGAGTTATCCTGTATACAAATATTTTCTCTACTTCACGTAGATATCAACGTTTGCATATGACTATTCTTTCAATTGTAGCTTGTAACAGATTATTTTTTAACATTATTACTTTGATACCTAGTTTCCATGTTTTTTTTCTTTTTGATTCGCGACATTGAGAGTAATCCTCTCTGACCAACCCCTTTTTTCTCGACATGAATTTTTCATTTAAAAGAGTATCGATATCTTTAAATATGTACTCACCAATCTCGGAGGAGATTGAGAGAAGATAGAGTTTTTTTCTCCTGAAAATCCCTCTTCTCTCTGGATCTGAAAAAATGAAATTGAATTATACATTTAATACTGAAGATAGATTAAGAAAATTACCATCTAGTTCGTGTAAAAAAAAAAGGAAAAGAAAAAGAAAAAGAAATACCTCTTCGAGATCCTAGAATTGATTTCAAGAAGTGTAATTACGTTCATATATATATATATAGATAGCTTAAGAAGCAGTACCACGAGCGGATAGAAAGTAACAGTAACCATGAAAAGCGGAAAAAGAAAGAAGGAAGACACTGGCTTTTATTCGCGCCTCCACTATATAGTTTCTACGTGACCGCAATAATGTACAAGAACAGGGGGTGGTATAGAGAATTTATATAAAGGGATGTCTGAACAGTACTGTTTCACAAGAACGACGGATGTGAGGGACACGGATCAATATTCGTTCCATATCATTTAGATTTCGACTTCTCCCTAACTTTCTGATTCCACTGAAGGAGGAGAAGAAATTTGAACATTTGTATCCAACGCTCGCAAGATACTTTATAGAACCCGTAATTTTAGATGACTCGATTTTAAAACTTCTAGAACTGACTCACTCCATTATGCGTCCCAGTTCAAATTTGATATCGAGGGTTTTTTTTTCTCAAAGAAGCATAAGAGATGAGGAAGTTTTCGTGTAATTTTCATCAAACGACAAACATTAGAGTCATCATTCGATATGATTTATAATCGCCATTTCTAACTTTTATTGGCACCATATTGAATTTTTCGATCAATGAAAATTTCTACTCACAACTGTTGTGAAATGAAGTCACTCGAATGATACTTCATTCTTCTTTATTTGAGGAACTAATTTTTCGTGTGGATCTAATAACAACATTGAGAGTAATCAGCCCGGCAGTCTGGTTTGATGCAACCCTCAATCCCAGTTTATCTCCTGCCAACCTCTTGCTCGCTACTACATATTCAGCACATCCCACATCTCCCGCGATCTGCTTTCTACGAGCTAATCTAGGTTTCCCTCGTTTGACTTACCTACTGTTGTTCCCTTCTATTATTATTTCCAATATACCATCGTGTCTCATAATACGATCTACTAATCTATCTCTCTTGGGAGCTACAGGTTCTTTTAATTATTTGAATTCATCAATATATTTTCTTTGGAATATTCTCTCTCAGCTCTTTTCGTTCTTTCGAAACATCTGAACTTCCTAAAACTGAAGTTTTCTGTACGTCATCTTTCTTCAATTTGCAAAATTTATTATATCCCTTGTGAGCAATATCATGTGCGCAGCGAATGTTGGAATGAACTAACAACAATTATACATGTACAAAACATAGTTTTGAACACATAGAATCAAACTTCAGTACGAAACTTGGAGTCATTAACCTGCACGTGTGCAAGAAAATTACAGGAAGATTGTGAAAATTTTAGGACGTGTGATTGAGATTTTGTAGAAAAAATTGCGATAAAATCATGAAAATTCTAATACACTCTCAGGAAATTTTTGGATTTGTATTTATACTGGAAAATTGAAGTGAAAAACATTAGATTTCATGTAAAACATGGGAAATTCTAGTATATGTGAGCATTTCCGTTAGAACCTTGCATTAAAATTGCAGCGATATTGATGCGATCTTGTAAGTACTTCTCTTTCAATTTATACAAATGCAATATTACAAAACTAACTTGCAAAAATATTGTTGAAATATCACCTGACAACGTAACATTGCTGCAATTCACTTCCCAGAAAACAAAGTGGTTCAATGATTGTACAATCATGTACACTTCGAAGTCGTTCACGATTTTACAATTAACTATATGATAAGTTAACACATTATTGACCAATGATGCATGCATTGAAGACTATCGCAACTGCTGTGCATCAATGATTGTACAATAATTAATAGTATTCACGCATTAGCCATTCTGATAGTACAACCATTGGTCAATTGTTCATGCATCATCGTGTCCATCAGATTGAGCGATCGTGGACTCGTTCGTTTTGTTTTCTGGGTTGTAATTGGATGTTGTAATATCACTGTTGTAATTCTCATAACAGGTACTTTCAAGATCGCATCAACATCGATGCAATGTTAATGCAAGGTTCTAACGGAAATGCTCAGTGGGTTGAATTCCATGGTTTACCAAGGGGAGGAAGGTGGGTGATTGAATAGCGGCGTATTCTTAACAACCACCCTGGTTAAAGGAACCCATTAAATCTGACAAATAAAATTTCTTGAGATTTGGTCAGAACATTGTCCGAGATTCAATCAGATTCACATTGAAGAAATTTAATCAAGATTCAATCGGAACATTGTCCAAGATTCAATGAGATTTGGCAAGAATCAATGGATTTTTTCAACCGGAGCTCTCACATCCCTGTGAGACAGACCATGAAATTCAGATAGATCGCACATGGTCGGTATCCCGAAATTGTTCTGTATAGGGTAAATTAGGGTAAGATGACGCACTCCTCCGCTTTACTGCAGCATGCAATAATACATAAAATTCGCTCAAGGAAGATTCGAAGATTGCAACTGAATTTTCATATTTCTCTTGAACCAACGAGGTTTCATGTACACTGTAAAAAAAATCGGAATTTTCCTGTACGCAGTAACCGGAAAATTCCGATCGTGGGATGGGAAATTAGTTTCTGGTGCAAGTATATGAAATTCACTATGAATTTATCTGAAAATTCAGAACTTTAAGGAATTTTCACTCCCATTTTCAAGTTGATTTCTAAGGCCAAAAGGACAAAAGTCATTGAGACAAGAAAATATTTCATCCAATGGTATTCATAAAATATTTCTTGGAACCAAATAAATATTATTCCAATGAATGAAATGGTTTTTCACCGCATGAAATATTCCATCAACTGAAAAACTATTCCATCCACTACAGTAAAATTTCATCGATCCGAAGAAATATTTTATAGATACCATTGGATGCAATATTTTTTTGGATCAAGAACTTTTTTCCCCCCAGTGTATACACGGAGAAGAAAGACGTTCTAGATATCACTCCATTTTTTACTGAAGTAGCAGCAAAGTAGTAGTAAAAATTATACTATATCACTTATGCTGCTATTTTAGCACAAAATGTAGTAATATTTAATTATTCATTCAATAAATGTTTTAGCTTCACGGTATCGAAGAATTCTTGGTTTTTTCTTCAAAAGCGTGGATTCGCAGTGGTTAAAAAAAAGGAACCAATCAATCGATGCAATGTTTCCCGCGTATTTCCGAAATTATTGAAATCGAGATGTCGAATCTGCCAAAACCACCTCATATTTCATTCCCATGCTCGGTCCTAGAGAGGCTATAAACAGTGAATTCAACAATATCACTTTTCAAAATATAAAATCTATGTAGAGAGAAAAAAAAGTGAATCCAAACAACTCTTCAACTCAATATCCTTTATAGAAGGCTCAAACCGTTTGAATTTGTTCGTACTCGAAGTTTTGTACGTGCGCACATAAATGAAAGGCGAAAAAAATTCAATGGAATGAAATAATTTCAGTTTCTCCGGTTTGTACATCAAAAAGTCCTCTACGTAATTAATTTATTACCGATGCATCCTTGCGTGGTAAAAACATGAGGAAGAAAAAAAGTTCAAGTGAATTTCATTCGCGTTGAAAGCCGTATGTCGTACATTAATCATGCATCTTGTTTGCGTACCGCATTGAGAACCTTGGGGAACCTTCGTACACTTTTTTCAATGCCATGAATATTTTTAACGAATAATTAGGTTGAAATGGAGAAAAGTAGAGAGAGATACACGAATTGATTATTAATGAGAATTTCTTCACCTCGATGTCAAAGAGCGTGACACGATTAGAAGCAATTTGGTGTCATATTGAAATGAACTATCAGGTGTTGGTTTTCTGTTCTATTTAACTCATGAGGATTCAGAATATTTTCGCAATGTTGGAAGAGTTATTGAATTTGATAACGAATGTTGAGTTCTTTAACAGTCGAATTCTTTTGTCTTTCGATAACCTCGATTTGGATTTGATTGATCATTCAATTCCCTCAAGTCCCTGTACCACATATTGTAAAAACAGTATGTAATAACCCATGAATCTCAATCTCCTGATACATTGAGATTTCAAGCCAAAAACTCTATTCCAACTATACACGGTGTGCTGTTCCTCCTCCTCTTTCTTGTTCCATGACTGATAAAACAAATACTTCGTACTTTGTTACCCGGCAAAGTTTTCATCCACGTGTTGAAAGTTCAACATCGACACGGGAAAAAAAGAGTGTACGTACGGTGGCTCTAAAGTGAACTATTTGAAAATTCAACTTCGGTCGTGAATATACGATGCGGAATTGTATAATAAAACACTGTATCGCCGAATGTAACGTTTTACCGTATGCCCTAAAATCCAACGTAATTTCTATCACATCAATAATCATTTCAATTTAACACCCCCTGTCCGCAATATTCCCATATATCTGGGATATAGGCCACGCTGGTTCACCTCTTCAAAGGAGAAGGTATAAAGGGAGAATGCTGTCTGGTCAGAACGCTGCGTTTAATCCCCCTCCAATCAATCTATATCAGTCCGTCCCTTTCATTCCCTAGGATTTCGAATAGTCGGCAGATCTTAGATTAATGTCGTCTGAGCTGTACCGGACGCATGAAGCGAGGCGACTTGATAGTAAACGGCACGGCAAAGATCAAGGGTGGCGAAGGAAGAAGGAAGGAGAAGAGAGAAGTGAATCGCTCGTGAAAGCGATCAAACTATTGGATCTGTGGAGCCGTTAAGGGATCCATCCATATCGGAGGTACTGATATTGACCCAAGACTTCTTCAAGATATCAAAAGTTCCTATCAACTTTTGAGGAGGATCATTGATGAACGGATGAGCCTTGAATGGTCCCAAAGAATAACTTCTATAATCTTCTTGACAGAAATCACACTTTTTTTATACGTATAACTTTTTGCGGTGCCTCAGATACATTGGATGTACGATATCACTATACCAAGTTTAAGAACAATCAGGCCGGGCGATTTCTTTGTATGCTTTTTTGGAAGTCGTACTTCAAAGGGTATGATGATGATGATGATGCAGGAATGTTGAAGTTATGTTCTCTTTGGGCGTGGTTTAGCTGATTGTATATAAATTGTAGAATAAAAAATCCCGAAGTTCTTCGATGTTTGAATTATTCCACGAATAGTAACCCGCAGCCTATGAACTTGCATTTTTTCATTTATATTCAATCAGGTCAGACCGGCTTTTGATTAACCCGATCAAATGTGACTGAATTTCCAGTCGGGTGGCGATGTTGAAACTCATACCCTTTTTAAATCCCGTGTGTTCCAAATACTCTCTGGGTTACGCCAACCCTGTTTGTAGGCTGAGGGTCAATAATTTATCATGATATAAGAACATTCTACGTTCCAACCCAGGCCATCCCATTTCAATTTTGTTGAAAATCTGTGAGGGACATAATTGTTCCATGTTTCCGATAACTCACCTTAAAATTGAGGATTTCATTTTGTAAATCCTGATACTTACATCGTTTCCCCATCCCTAGTCCCTCGAACATTCAATAATTGGGGAGAAAAATCGTTTCGTTTTCGCGTCGAGGTGAAACTAAATCGCTTTATCATCTTTTACCACGTTCACTCGGGTCTGGAATGTTTTTTCTAAATCCATTGACGCTTGAGTGCAACTCTCAGATATTGCTTTTACTTCGATTTCCTCGATAAGGAACTTTCTCTTTTTTCTTCAAAACGGTGACTTGCTTCTTTACTGATTTCTTGACAAGCAGTTTCTGTCACCGTTATTCTTCGCGAATTGAATTTCCGTTTTCTTCAAACCACAATGTATTTTCTTTTCCGTTTCATCCTGACATTAAATAATTCTCTGTGATCAAAACTCTAAAACTTCTTTTCTCAAGTTTCATTGATTTCTAATTGAATTGAGATTTCGATTAAAATCAGGCGAAATTGGAATTGCTGCCTTAAATCTAGCGCGTTTGTTGTTGTACCTCTCGTTTTGCACGAGTTACGCGAAGAAGTTTAAGAAAATTCTAAATACCAATACAAATGACTCTCATAAAAGTTGACGTTATTAAAACGGGGTTCAATCTTTCGACTCGGCTTGTTTATATCCTTCATATATATATGAAGATTCGAAAAAATACGTGACGTAGGAAAACCGTTCCTTTGAATCCCATTTTCATCCCCAAACCGATAAAAACGCCGTCGTCTTCCGACAAATATGCAAAGGACAGGCGTGTCTCTATTCGTTTGTCCGATAGGTCCGATACACCGATGTGTTTTTAACCTCTCTTTTCGCCGGAGGAGATCGTCCTCCTCGCGTTCCCGTCAAAATTGGAATTCTCGAAATAGCTGATGGTCGCCGAGGATCGATCGATCCTTGGCTCCTCTGCCTTTTCCTCGTATACGTGTGTCGACTATGAATGTGTCGAGTGATCGTGTAATGCCATGGTAAGAGATTCTCTTTGACCTCAAAGTGGTACGCTCTCTCGCTTCCTCGTCTCTTTCCTGCGACGTCACCACACATTCATTCGTTCATTCGTTCTCTCATCGACGTTGACTTCAGCTTCGACTATTACCACTACTACTATCACTATTTCTACAACCACACCAACGTTGTCGCTGCAACTGTTGTCACGGCTGCTATCACTACTACTACTACTACTACCGCTGCTACCACTATTACCACTGTTACTCTATACTATGACAAGAGCGCTACGAGAGAACATAGTATGGTCTTTTAGAATCAAGTACGAGAACAGGGAAAGAACGATGCGGAATTCGACGCGTTGTACGCTCGAACGCTCCCGGAAATTGAAGACGAATTTCGTCGGTGAATCGATTCGCGTTATGGGAATTTACCCACACAACATATAAAACTTGAAAATGCCACGCGACTTCACCTCCTCTTCCTCTTGTCTTCCATTTCGGAAGATCCGCTTTGTATTTGTGTGTGTGAGTACACAATCAATATTCCTGTTACTACAGATTTCTCGGAGCACTTTTCATCAGGAAACGTTTCCCGAAGATGGAATGTAATCCTTCGATTTCGGAAAAATTCTTCAGTATGATTATGGATGTCATGAAATATATTTTATATGATTATTGTACGACTTTTCTGTAATATATTTTATATTTGTGTTCACCAAGGCTGCGGAGTCGAAGCTTTCACATAGCCGACTCCGACTCCGGACCACTTAAAATTTCCGACTCCGGCTCTAGTGTTTATTCTCATGAATAAAAATTCCAAAAGAATCAAACTTGGACATAAGATAGACATTATTCGTTATCGAGGTTTTTCGACCTGTGTTTCAACATTTTATTTATTGATATATTATTGAAGTTTGATTTGCTAAATATGTCGAGGCTAAAATGCAAACGATATAACAGAATTCCAACTCGTAACTAATTTCAATGTTCTATTTCAAAATTTTATGCATGAATTATTTCTCCCATCAACATTGTTCAACAGATATGAATATTCCAAATGTTAGAAAAAACTTCGTCAACAACTTTCGACAAAGAATTTTCTCTAAAACTTTCATTCATGAAGCGTTGATCTGATGCGGTACATGAATTTGTAAGTTTTTATATGCAGCAACTTATTGAACAATTAGAACCAACAGGGTGGATGAAAAAGCACGTTTTTTGATTATTTCAAAATATAATAAACACAAGAATAAATGAATCAAAAATATTTTGTTTCTGAATGTTTTCATTCTTCACTGTAAAAAATAAATGTGGAATATTTCACCAAAAATCTTCCACAACGAATAGAGAACTTGATATCCTGATTTGGTAGAGTTTGCCCTTACTTTTTGGAGGATTCAACACCCAAAAAACGGAATAGTCCCTCAAAATGGAGGAAAAATCCCCTATTTTTGATGGAAACCCTGATGGGCTACTGAGACAAATGGTGGACATTGGATGAATGTCCGAAATTTTAAGCAGGTGGACATCGGTTGGACAACAACTGGACAACGATTGGACATTGCGAGACAGTTTTGGATGCGTTTCAGACATGCCAGGACACGCTAGACAAATCATGGACAGTTTTCGGACATACAGATAAGAAGGTTCAGACGCGTTTTGGACAAACGATAGACATTGAATTCGACTTTGTCTAGAATTTTGAATGAATGGACATAAACAGACATCGTGGACATGTTTTGGACAATATTCAGACATATTTGGACATCATAGACTCTTTTCAGACAAAGTTTGGATGTCCCAAGCTTGTCCATTCGCCCATTAGGGAAAACAATTTTCCCACGACCAGGGGATGGAATCCGCCATCAAAGTGAGGAAAAACTCCCCATACTTTTTCTAGTGTTTGTCAATCTGTCACGTCTCTGATAACATCAATGAATTAACACAATCTGCGAATGATTCTCAAACAACTCCAAAACGATTTCCGTTCTGGTAATGAGAATAAGTGCAATATAAATCTATTAAGCGAATAAGCATGGAGTGATAGCAAGAATAATTAGGTAATAATTACTGACTTATCTTTCATTTGAAACTTTCTTATTCATTGCAAACTTGTAATACTGATAAAAAGAGAGAGAAATCCCATACAGCAAATCAGTTCAGAAAGAGTGCGCAGAGAATTCAATTAGGGTCGCATAAATTCAATATGAATTCTTAAGAATTCTTTTTCAACTCCTATGCCATATATATGGAATTTCAGTGCTGCAACAACCTCAGCTCTCCCTGCAGAAACGATTCGAATATGATTCGAACTTATTTAGAATCATTTGAGTCTGAAACGGCTAATCTGAATTTTGCGCATCCTCATTGGAAAAATTTCATTTTGATAAGAATCCATTTTTTGAATGATCTTAGTTTCACGGGGACGTTACATTCCCACTTAGAAATTTCCTATGACTCTCTTTCTCCATTCTCATACCTTCATAGTTCCGTTGATATAAAACAATTATAGCACCTTCTTACCGAACAGATTATGAAAACAAACACATCAATTCCTACTCTAATTTTTTTATTCATCTTATTATTATGTCAACAGAGAATTCTATGTATTTGATTTCGAAACATTAAACTTTGAACTCCGAATCAACGTGTGAAAATACATTGTCCATAAATTAACATATGGATTTCTCGTTTGTGTTGGAGGAAAATTGAAAAAATTTTTTGCATGCAAATTTCATCTCTCAACTGATGCACCTGAGATTCACCTGAGAAGATTGAATATGTGTGTTTGAAATAATGAGCCAAAGAAATGAAAACGTATTCCAAACAGCACACGAAGTTCTCTGAATGTTTCAAAAGCATAGCCTAGGTTCGGCGAGTTTCAACCCCCAAAAGCACATATTTCCAATGTTTAGAGCATTTTCACTTTCAATGCAGCTAAACACGTTCTTAAAACGTTCTTTTAATATACTACAGGACTTCTCGTGATGTTTTTCTAACGTACTACCATGAAAACTAACAATGGAATTGAAAAGATCAGATCTGTTCATTTCATCAAACAATATTAATGATATCGATTTGTTTGTGTGTCGGAATTGTATTGTTCTCTCTTCTAGAGTTAGTATAGTACGCGGTTCGGTGACCGTGAAATAGGGAAGTACGAAAACAGGGAACTAAAGAGATACATCGATTAGCGGAGGACTATGTACACCGCACTTCATCAAATGTTGTTTACAAAATAGCAGACCTCGCATCATTGTCATGAGACCGGATGACCCTCATTGACATCACACATTTCAATTAAGTTTTGAGCTACGCATCTAACGGTCTATCACTACTAGGTATCATATTTTTTATAGAAAGAGTATTTAGTTTTTATAGATTTGTATACAATTTTTCATACAAAAGAATTGATTCCAAATTATCACCCCTGTCGGACATCCGTCAATTACGAATCGGAATTTTTTATATTCAATTCATGGATATTATCGATATCATGGATGAAATTGGCGTAAAATCATGGTACTCAATGCCTTTGATATTTCCTTCCAAATATTTGCAGAATTATGCATTTTTATTTTTATATGCGTAATTTTTTCTGTGCTCAAAATTGTTTTTCTCATCCATGCGGTGAGAATAAAAATAATTGTGCAGTTAGGCACAATTTCGGCATGATTTGAAGTAGATATATTTCTGTGAAGGTTACACGGAGAAAAAAGCTCATAGGATGATCTCGATGCATTTCTGTGTATAGTCAACAACAGAGAGGAGTAAAGGTTCCTATTTTGGTATATTTTTTTGTATTCGAGTATACCAAAATAGTTCAACTTTAATGTCATTCGGTTGTTTGGTAGTATCCTCCTTTACGTTTCGTACCTGTGTATGCAGTTCATCAAGTTTTTCAGCGTTATCTTCTCTTAATACCTTTATCTCTGCTAATATCATGTCCATTCTTCTGTTTTGTGACTGATTATCAGAATTATTCATTTTGCAATCAACATCAAATAAAATCTTTGTATTTATTTCTCTCGAATGTAATGAAACTGAGGTCCTTTATTTTAAATGAATAATATTGTACATGAGGGAGTCATTCTGAATATTTGTACACGCGATCTATTTTTCATTTTATATTGCCACGTGTTACTGTTCACTATAATTAATTTAGAATAAGGTGAAGTTATACTTGGTTATTTTCAATGTTTTGTACATTACTTCTACCCCTCTTCACTGAGAGGAACCATTACTCGTCCCTGTTAGTAACTGTGCACAGAAATGCATAGAAATCGCCCTATGATGTCTTTTCTCCATGTTTCAGTTGTGCAAAATGACAAGAATTCACATTATTGAACACTATTGAACAGAACATTTTTTTAGAACATTGTATTTTACCCTCTTATATGCGAGCTGTATTAGAAATAACAGTAAAATGATATTGTTTTCTATACGATAAGATGAAAATTCTACTAGTTCTCGAATTTTGATTATGAATAGTGAATTATCAGAGTGATTTCAAATGCGAATATTCTCTGTATGTTAACAAAATGACGAAGTGGAAGCGATTCACGCACAAAGTCAATATAAATATACATAAGATGTTTAGAAATGCACTTTCTAATTATTCTGAATTTCCTTTTTGGTGTTGGCACACTTGAGCCTGTACCAGTTTTATCTTGAGAGACGTAGCAGCGCTACGATTATAATTGTATGAGGAAGAATAGTTTAGGCGAAGTAGTAATGGTACATACATGTTCAGACAACTCAGAGAGCTATCATGTCTGTTGACGAGAGAATTTAGAATTTCAACCTCCACGTATTCCTTGCTTGATAACAGATCTTGGGTACAGAATATACTCTTTCACTCTTTCCCTATGCACAATTCATTCCATCCTCCAAAAACCCTTCACTCTTTTCTTTTCCTATTCCTCGCATACTTGAATTCCTCTTATTTCGTTATAATTTTTCATTCGTCCATCGAGTTACAAACGATTAATTAATATATTCAATTTTCGTTTCTATAATTCTCCTTTGGATCATGAATAGGTTGTTTATTTCGATTCATCTTCAAGAGCGGCGCTTTAGATGAAAAATTCAGTGATTCACCTTTGAAAGTCGTCAAAGGAAGATAAGCGTGATTGGTTATGAAAAGTAGATTTTATAACTTCTCGATGAATGTAACGTAGTTTAATACTCAGTTCATTCAAACGATCTCGATTATATGTTTTTCTTTCATTTCAACTCATCAAAACTCATCGAACGAATCCAATTATACAAACATATCGATGAATGAGAATCAAGTTTAAATTAAAGGCACAATTCAGATAGTTCGAATGTATATTGAATGGAGTATTCAACTTTCGAGGATATTATGTTTCGTGGATACACGGGAAAATTGAATCCTCGTTGAAGTCGATCGAAATTTTTCCCTCAATTTAACAATAACAACTGTCAGAGATGTTGAAATATCAATCACGTGTTGCGTGTCTTCTGCATTGTTATAAATTTTCCTCTATCCAGCAAACGTACGTACAGGAATGATTCGCTGATATGTGTGGAAATTATAAATTGATTATGAGGGTTACGCCATAATAAAAACACCAAAACTAGGTACGTTTTTTCATTCTCCAAATGTTGTGTATTGAATATACAATGACAGTGTATTGTAAAGCTGAGAAAATTTTATTTTTAAAGTTTATAAGGAGATATAGGTGCAATTATTATTGTAGCCTCAGAGCAAAGAATAGGTACTCTCCAAATCCAAATCAGTGGAATCTCACTGATGAATGAATCAACGAATTTTTAGTTGAAATGACTTGGAAATTGTGGACTCAACTACGCCACCTTTCATTGTCACAAACATATCACTTGATTTCATAAACCAATGTGTGTCAACGTCAACAAATCACAGAAGAAGTTTCATTCAAAATCTCACGTAGTTGAGTCAACCTCACAGGCAATCGATGCTTCGTTATTTTGTGTTAAATTTATATGGATATTTGACGGAAATTATTTTTCATCGTCCCAATCATTCGCGTATAGTTGACTCAACAGAGTCGGCCAACCTGGAGAATGATTCAATGCAACCTCCAGAGTTGGTTGAACGTATTTAACCTCCTGGCATAGTTGAGTCAACTACGTTTTCGTTCAGTTCACTAATCCTTTTTCTCAGTGTGTAGTTAAAAATCGACCACTGAATTGAATCGGTCGAATATCAGGGAATAATCACTGGTTATGCAGTTGGGAGTGTTCATGACTAATTGAATCAGTGGGATTTTACTGCAAAGATCAGTTGATATTCACTGATTCGCAGTGGTCGACTTTCCTTACAATCAATGAATTTCCACTATTTCAAATTTTAGAGAGTAACTGATTTTGCCAAGCATCGGCAAAATTTTTGCTGATAAAACTAAAAATACAGCAAAAGCAGCTAAATAGTAGTTGATCTTCTTATAAATTATTGATTCTCTTTTCTTGCATACGGAGTAAGTTTGTGTATACTAATTTTTCATCATACATTGCTAACATTATTGATATTAACATTGAATTCTAAAAGCCGAAAAAATAAGAGAAAAGAAAAATAGAAAGAATGTAACTGCTGCTCCACATGATTCAACTGCAAATTTTATAATCTACTCTGCTTCCTGTACAACGCATGTTGTAGTAAAATATTTTATTATGCAAGAATTATAATGTGCCTGCTTGAAGTGATGCTTTATGACTTTACATTATGAATTTTGGAATCCTCTTTTTTCCATGAGCCCCTTTCGTACCCTCAACCGCTACAGGCTGTGTTAACATGTACGTTTATGTGCAATGGGCAAACAGTGCGTCGAGGATTATTTGCGGAACTCTACAGACTTTTCACGCACAAAAAATATCATCTTGACATACACACCTTGTGCAAACATATAGGAGAAGTGATCAATATTTGAGTTTTTTCAATCTCCGTTCGTAGATTATTTGATGAAGAGCTTTTTTCTTGAATATTGCAAATATATTCTTTCAATATCATTCGATAAGCAGTACGAGTTCTTCAATTCATCACTTCAGATAACCAATTACATATTTAGACTCCATAAAATAATCCAATCTTTGAGGCTACCGAGTCTCTTTCGCAACAATCTCAAACAACTGCTGACAACGCTATCACTGGTGTCGTGATCCTGATGGATTCTTCATTGATTAACAAAGGAAAAAATAATATCCATCTTCTTGCGTAAACAATCATCATAGATCTCAAACTTCAATTCCTATTGGGAAATAAAATTCCTCTTGATTCGGATAGAAAGCCGATTTAGAGACGGAAATTACAAACTGTTTGTACCTGATAGAGAGAATTGTACATTAGAAAGTTTTCCAACTTTTTTCGATTACCGTTTCCGTACTCATCTTTCCCAACATGAGTGTGTCTCCGGTCTTTCATATACACATATATCCACGTATATATAATTCCACTCTTTGCTCGGTATCTCTAGAATTACAAAAGTTCTGAAGAGTTGGAAAACGTTAGGTACCGCTGGTGGAAAGTCCTTTTTTTCCAGAAAAACTCACTTTTAGCTCTATCAGTTTCTTATCGCGCGCGATTAATCTCAAGAAACGTCCTCGAAAATTCGGTCATTGTCTCAAGTTGCTATTAACGTCTCGATCCTATCGCGCCTCGTTATCACTTAGCGTCAAACAAAAGTTCTTTGTGCTTCGAATGATCTTGGCGATGGGTCTGAAAATGACACTCCTTTAAGCTCTCAAGGTTTGTATTGAACGTATGAATAGGAGACTCGAAAACACAATTGAAAAATTGTCCGTTCGCTTTTTGCGCTCACTCGAAAGCGAAAAAAGATAATTCATTGCTCTTATTTATAGAGTCGATACGTTTTCGATGTCAAATCAAATGTCTTTGATCATCGAACTGGACGATTAGTTCAATCAAGTCTGGAATAACTCGAGACACCTTGGTGTTGTTTCACTGGTTTCAAATAATTCAAATCATTTCGTTTCAATTCAACTTATACTTTTATGGGTTATCGATATTTCCTTCGGGAGGGTATCTAATAAATTATTGATGGCTTTTTTTCTCATCTTTTCAACTTTGGCATTTGAAGAGACATACAATGAAAGAGTAATAACTTTGACATTATTTTCCGCAAAAACGATCGATCGAGCAGATTCTGAAATGAACAATTTTTGTTCTTCCAATGTTTGTGCTTTGATTCATAGAAGCTTTGAATATGCGGAGTCATGAATTAAAGAACAGGGCTCACGATTACGTAGATCTTATGGATCGCTTTAATAATTGAGCTTTGCGGGTTTCCGAGAATCTTATCATCGTTTCAATGCATATAATCGAATGATTCGTATCCATTACAACTGAAATTATCTGATACGATCGTTTTCGATTGTTACACGCAAATCCGAATCGAATTACATTTCGTCTGTAATACATCAAGCAAAGTGTAGCGATGATTCTTTTATGACGTGGGTGAATCTTCATTTTTCAACTTCATGATAAGTGGAACGAAAAACCGATCAGAAACTCCATTATTCCAGAAAGTTTCCTGTCCAATTTTAAGATACTCAGCCATCGAGGATGTATATCAGGATGTTTAGGATAGGGATCACAAGGCCACCCCATGAAACCTCTAAACATCCCAGAAAAATGTACTTGTGACAAATAAAGTTTATTTGGTGCAACACTAGAACGTTTTTATCAGTTTCTACTTTCATTCACTTTCACGATTTGTTGTACAAAACAATCTCCATCCTGCTATTTGGCAAGTTTGAACCAATGAAAAAACAAATTTCTACGAATTCGAAAAATCCACAGTCGAGAAATTAATGTAATGAAGTTAAGTTTCGTTCGATAACAAACTTCGCTATCAAACGGAATATATTGAGGGAATAATGAGATAATTTATTTACATATATTTTGATATTCTCCACGTTCAATTGTTCCACTCCCATTTGGAATATCGAGGAAAATGGTATTCTCTTCTCATTCTTTCATACCAAAATTTGAGAAAATCCAACAAATTGGTATGTTCGTGTCGAGCATATAGAACGAAATACGCGATGAGGGAAAAAGGGATAAAGAGAAACGGTAAAGAAGCACCGGCAATGAGGCGCAGTAATTGGTCGAGCAGTCGGTAAGTAATTCCAGGAACGTGACTAGCCGTTGGTAGAAAACAGTCTCGACAAAATGGAAATCGATGGGAACAAGACAGACAAAGAACAGACGGAGTATTTTACTTCGAACGGAGGCTTTAGTCTCTAAAAGTGATACTTTTTCTTTCCTACTCCTACCATTATTATTGTTACCTTATCTATCATGTCTTTGGCTCGAATCTCGATGCCACCTTTGCCCTCGTGGACTATCGCTCGAAACATATCTTTCTACCACGAATTCCCAATAAGTTCGTTTAACTGTTGTTTTCGAACTGAATAGATTTTGGCTGAGATATATAAACTACATAGAGTAGGCAAAGTTGTACAAAATCATTCCTGAACTTTGCCATGAATTTTGTCAGCACCCCGGAGAAGTATCAGTTCTATCACACGAATGACTTCTGGAACAATCGAAATTTTTCGAAAGTGACATTCGACATGAAACATATAAAATACGTATGATAATGACGTAGAGTATAGTTTCGTGAATGTAACAGAGGATTAAACCAACTGATAGCAGTGGGTCTTACCTCAAGCATACTCGATGTACGATTCACTATTGAATCCAAGTTTCTCGAATGATTGTATATAATCCTATTAGCTGTATTACCAACCCAAGCCCTGTGCAATCTAGGATTGGATAGGATATACATACATTATACATACAAACCATATACGATCTTTCGCTATATAAACTGTACCTGATTTTGATACCAAAGAAGCTTATGCTTTTGATTCCCTATGTTCATCGATATCTCTACCTTCTTTCTTCAAAGTCAACACTCTTTGTTAGTTTTACACATTCCTCACAGTATTCCTAAAGAAAAATATCGATCCAATGGTAGCGGAGGAATTCGTGATGTCAAGTCACTCTCGTTATCGTTTTGTTCATCTAAATAGAACTCTCCTGTATTTCCTTACACTTGCTGCTGTTACGACTAAGACATAGAAGGATGCAAGGAGAGTTGAGGATACACACCCCACCTAATCGAGGTAACCACGTATCCATGAACAGTTAATTGCAGATAAGCAGTGACCTGAGGTCTTTGTCCGAGATTGCTTTAGTTGCGCTTCGTATACACGTAATGATAACTGCCACTGCAAACAACAATTGTACTGAGAAAATCAATACGAACTAAGAGATATGTTCAGGGATATCAGGATCTTGACCGACAAGTATCGATGTACCAAGATACATAAAACCATCTCTTGGAAAACAGAACGAGAATATGTTAATAGAATTTATCCACAAAAGAAATGATAACACATACGCATAATATACATACATGCAAGCTCTCCAGTGTCGTACCGTGAAAATTCTTCAATCTATTAAATCTTCTGTCTCATATTCAAATGCACGTGGAGGTGTATGTGCTCGTGTATGTGTGTATACGTTCCCTTCGTGTCACGAGTAGTAATTTCTGCATGTATTCGTGCAATAATGCATTTGGTGCGACAGTGCTTGGCTCGCTCTTATAATTCTCTGTGCCACGTCGCGACACGTTGGACGACTGAAGAAGGGTTGAAGGTGGATGGGAATGGAGCTTGAATAATTAAAAGCACGCCCACGTGAGATAATTATGGTAACGGTAAATTGCACGGCAACACACTCATACACTGAAATTTATATGGACTCTCGTATATACACGCTCACACGCATATGCATAAATATACATTTACTCGTATAACTATGTATAGTTGAGATTATATACGAATGTATTTGGGCATATATGATACGTGTATGTGTGAAACGCTTACCGATACAATCATACAGAGTACAGAGAAACCAGAATGAGAAGGGAAGAAAGAGAGAGAGAGAGAGAGAGAAGCGAAAGGGATGAGAGAGGGCAAGATAAAGGTGGAAAGGACAGGACGGGTGTACGGGGGTATGCCACAGGCATAATTGTGTCTGATAATCTCAAACGCAACTGACCACTCTGGACCACTTCACCTCTTTCCACCCTTTCATCGCCACCCCCGTTGCGGTTAGTATATAGTCGATGGTGGGAACTCATTCCAATCTGCATCACGAGACGATGCGATCTACTCACCTCGTTCTCTTTCTTCTCCCATTTCTCCTGCCCTCTCTCTCTCTCTCTCTTCCTCTCTCTTCGCATTCCACACGCATATAAACTTCGCAATTACTAATTAGTGTGTTCCACTTTCACGATTTCTCTAGGCGAACTCCTCTTTAACCCCCTCGAACCACTTCAAGCGGAAATGAGTTACGTGGCTCGATCACGTAAGCTTCGTTCCCTTCGTTTACCCTCAGGAGCTTCTGATGAGACGCACGTTGCAGGGAGACTTTATTTTCTCACGTACTACTGAGATATGGTCGTGTCAATCCACATACGAAAATGTACCCGTGAATATGTATTGGAAAGAGAAACCCAATTCATGGATATGAATGGGATGTGTATACAGCATTCCGTATCACGTCCAAACAACTTCCCCCTTAATATTTCCAAGAATTGATCGAGACTTAAAAATTGATTCCGGATTTTCTTCTACATTGATCAGTTGGAAATTCGATAACTACAATACCTTGATCAGAAAATTCCAACGAATCGATCGATTCCTATTGATTCTAATGCAGGAACACAATTTCAACACATTTATCGCTGATCAGTTCGTTGGACAAGTTCTGGACATGAGAGAATGTGATCAGGGGAGAATATTTGAGACAAAACCAGGAAAACACGACTGCAGGCGTTTTAAACGGCCAGTAATGGCTCTTCATTGGCATTGCGGGGGCATCAACGGCTCATTGAAATGCCAGTAATCATTGTTTGTAGGGACTGGTTAACAGACATTTGGTATCTCAAGGTATGGACACTGATTCGAAGTCGGTGTGATGTGCTGGATACGAAAATGAAGTCAGATTTCTCGACATAGTTTTTTTTTTAATGATGTTTTGTATAGGTTTGAAATCCATCAATTTTACACTGATAGAAAAAGGACCTGGTTGAAACATTCGTGGTCGCAATAACTTGAAATCTGGTTTGATTCACCAGCAATGTGATTGTGATTCATTCCTTGATGTGATAATCAGGATATGTAGTTAATTTTTGCTTCAACCACTTCTTCTGGACATCACAATCACATTCGCTAGTGAATCGAACCAGATTTCAACTCATTGCGACCACAAATGTTTTAACCAGATCGTTTTTCTGTCAGTGTATAGAAATGATAGGTATTAAAATTATATGTAAACAATTAAAAAAACTTGAACTCATTCATGAAACTACTGCAAATCACTTAACAAACCTCAGGATACAGAAAAAAACATTCCCAATAAACACACGCACGTTTTAAAAACGTCAAAAACAGTCAATAACCACACGTTGTGAATTAGTTATATTCTTGCATTGATTCAACGTAAAAATGTCGCGGCAGGTCACGTGTTTTTCAACCGTGAAATAACGTCATATCAACGGTTTGAACATCGTTTAAACGACGTCAAGTATTGACGTGTCCTAATGATGGTTCTAAAACGTGAATTGAATCCAACAAATTATTTTGAAAACTTTTCATTCAATATCGAGAACAATAGTATTTCTGAGTATGACAGAATTTGGAAAGTCCCAATCAGAATTTAACAACTGGCGCAGTACTGCGCCAGTACCGGCTAACACTGGCGGGGTACTGGCGGTCTGCACTGCAGCAGTACTGGCATTTGTCCGAAATGATAACGCTTTTCCGTACTGGGTACTTGGTACTGGCACAGTACTGGTAACCGGTAATGGTCTTCAGTACCGGCGCAATACGCCCAATCAGAATTCCACAACTAGCGCTGTACTGCGCCAGTACCGGCTAAGACTGGTGGGGTACTGGTGGTCTGTACTGCAACAGTACTGGCATTTGGCCGAAATGATAACGCTTTTCCATACTGGGTACGTGCTAGCTGACTCTTGGGGGTCGAATACTGGCACTGTACTCCGCCTGTTGTCAACATTGGCATACTTCGGTTTTTTCTGATTGGGTGATTTCCTATTTGCAATCACTGCAGTGCCTGTATTGTATCAGTACTTGCTCGACATCAAGCTTTCAGTACTGGTGTATCAGTACTGGCACAGTACTGTATCAATACTTGGTCGAAATCAAACTTTCAGTACTGGTGTATCAGTACTGGTATAGTACTGTATTTCTATGTATCCAGTACTAAATCCGTACGTGCTAGCCGACTCTTGGGGGCCCAATAATGGCACTGTACTCCGCCTGTTGTCAACATTGGCATACTTCGGTTTTTTCTGATTGGGGTATGCCACACTATTTACTATTTTGCTTTTTGTTGAAATTTTAACCATTGTTCGGTTTCGTTCGATATTTTTAGCAGAATTTATCTTCAATTGAAGTTCAAACACAAGGTGTTATAAACACATTTTAAACGCGTGATTCAAACCCGTTTAAAGCACGTTTTTTGATGGTTATTTTCGAATATTAGTTTGAATTACACGTCATCAAAACGTAATTCCTGGTGGTCTATTTCCCTATCAAATGTCAACTAATAATCAACGTTATGAAATCAACGACTGACGTCCGTTTGACAGTCTAACGTTCTTTCAACGTTAAAATAACGTGTGTGCGTTTATTGGGTTGTTTCTGTTGTCCTGTAAAATTGGTCCGTACGTTTTGAATTTTAGACCGTTCTCGGATAGTCGTGTCCATTATTCATCCTAATCAGTTTTATAACGTTTATGAGATCATGGCCAACGTGTCCTTCTTTGTCACGCAGGAACCAAGAACGTCTAAAACATTCCCAGGTTGTTGAAAAGTCCTGGCTGATTCTCGGTACGTCCAGTACTCGTCCCGTTGTTGTTCTGAACCGCATCAAAATTATCACAGCACAACCACAGATTCTCCACCTAGGATATCGGTGGACTGGAGGTGGAAAATTGGTGGAGAAATGGGAGAAAGGAGGGAGAGTCTCCGTTGAGGCAACGGAGAGGCGACGGAGAAACGTCCGCCCCCTGTATTGTCAATAAAACCTAAATTCGTGAATTCATACATTCAGATTTGGTTATGTAAATGCACCAATACGGATTACCTATATCGAAGATATAGGGGGTGAACGGAGACTCTCCCTTATTTCTCCCTCATTTCCACGGCTCCCATTTCTCTGCAAATTCTCCACCTCCAGTCCACTGAAGTCCTAGGTGGAGGATCGGTGGTTGTGCTGTACGGGTTGCTATACCATCACAGTTTTTCAAGAGCGCCGCTATCGCTAATCGATGTATTTCAATATACTGCACTAAGCGAGGGGTGAACCACTCTAAAATTCCCCAGACAACGTTCAATCTTATGCGGACGTTATGCCTTGATTTTTTTCGTTATCGATAACTAAAATCTGTATTACGGCATTGAAAAAAAAGAGCTACGCTGACTTGAATACTCACTCTACATATTTTAGATTGTGAAAAAATCATGATTTTATTGTTGTTTACCCCTTGGCACTCAGATATTCTTCAATTTCAAAAAATAAAAAAATGTATACTCGGGAAGAAATTATTGGATCCAATTGGATCCGCCACTTCATATGAATAGATCCCACCAGATCTGATCAAACCTAACAGGATCCGATTGGATCCGAAATCAATCCGATCAGACCTGGTCGAATCTGACAATACGTGGACTTAGTTTCACAAATATTCATTTATTCGTATGAATAGGTTTGACCTCTGGTAACAATCTGAAAGTGAAGAAAGCAGGGGTTGAAACACATGCAGCGTGAAAATGTTCCAATTTCCTCTTACATTATGCTTAGATGATTCTCAGCTTACGCTTTTGTCGCACTCCAACGCTTCATATTCACCAGGAACTAGATCTGATGGGATATGGAGTTTGTGCCAAAAATATCCATTCACCGGTATGTTTCCGGAGAAAAAGCATGAACAGATCTAAACTTTCCTTCCCGGATTTGGTGTGTTTTAGCAATGGTTTTCCCCCCGGAATGCTCGGATACGATCGGATCCACGCAAAATACGGATCTGGTTAGATCCAATCACTTTTTCCCGGTCAGTCCTCTGACCCACAACGAATTTGATATAATTTGACTGGTTTGGAACTTCAAAATCAGTTTGGTAAACCCAAAACATCGTTTCTCAACTTGTTTTTAATGCATTAAAGTACCTATTGAAGAAACCCACCTGGGTCCTAGCCAGGTTCGACCATGCTGCGGAGGATCAAACTACATGGGATCAGGCTGGTACTACCTAATATGAGTCTAACTAGAGATTGGTACTACCCTGCATGGTTCTACCCAGTCCTAGTATCAACCTGGGGCAAACCATGCTTGGTATGGTGGTACTTGGAAGTTCCAGTAGAACAGAACTCCTGTACAATTTATCCACAGTTTGGACATTTTCATCAAATTGCGTCGTAGTTTTGCCCCACTGGCATTTTGATATTTTTCTTCAATTAAAGATTAATTCAAAAGATATCGTTTCTTTAAATTTTGCAATCAAACAGATTTTACGATCTGGTCATCAGTTTGTCAGGCTATTCGCATTCACAATACACTCATATTCGTTGATATTCTTTTGATAATGTTCCTTAATCAATCCTGGTATAAAGTCAAGTATAGAGTCAAGTTCGAGTTGATACAATTGGAATCAAGCCAGTCAAGCTGCAACTAAGTTGATCCTATATTGTTTCCTGAGCAGAAAAATTGTATGGCCAGCCTCATGTTCATTATGGGCCCGGTCGGGCAGTGATAGGGTTCATCTTATTTTGGCACACCTGTTCTGGTCCTGGTGAGGCCATGGTTTGGCACGCCTGATTAAGGTCAACCAGATCTGGCCCTGCTAGGTTTGTCATTTGGTATGCCCTATCATAGTTCATTACATCGGGCTCTGATACAACGGTGCATTACATTCCATATCAGGACCTGATTTAAGATCCGGCTTTCCAGATCTGGTCCTGATCGAACACCCAATATGAATTTCTACTCGGGTTGTTGAGTCATCCATCATGGCCTGTAACTAGCACCAGTTGCAACCAAGTTGGTCGCATGTTGGTTGTTGGACTAACCATTATGATCTACAACTGGCACCAGCTTGAACCAACTTGACACTGATTGGAACTAAGTTGGTCCCATATTGGTTGTTGAGCCAACCATCATGGCCTGTAACTGGCACTAGCTAGTGACAAATCGGTCCAACTGGAACCAAGTTGGTCCAGCTGGGACCATGCTAGGTTTTTTCAACAGGAGTACACGCAATAGATTGTGCCTCATAGAACACTAAAAAATAGAAAATATATTGAATATAATATAACAACAATATACGTGTATCAATATATATATCAGACTTTATGAGATTTTGAATGAGTGAAATTTATGAAATTTTATAACACTGCTATGAGAGTTGATGAGCACAAGATTGGATTTTTATAAGCCATTGTGGAGAATCTCATGAAGACGCATGGAATGGAAATTCCCTATGAGATTTTGATATGTTTTTGCCCAGAAATTTATCAGACTTTTTCAGCAGGGTTGTTAATTATGATTAATTATCAATAATTCATTATTATTATATGATTATAAATATATTTACTATTTATTATTATCATTCCTATTATCAATATAATTATATATTAGGACATGAGAAGCATATTTATAAATGAACAGTTCTTTTAGTGCTGAAGTTATGAAGTATGCTTTTCATGCTTTCAGTTTCTGTTTCCAATGTGGAAATTGAATGAAGACAACTGGAGTCGATTTAGGTATCCTATTGAGAATTCCCAAATAGCACCAGCAACTTCATTGAACATTCAAATGAGATGCGTTTGGTACAGCTTTGTATATCCCTTGGAGCTCCTTTAAACGTCCATTCAAGATGAATATATTCGATAGAACTCCACTGAAACTACTCCGGAATATTTGATGCTACTAGGTTGTAATTAAATGTACCTCCTGTCTATTGAGGAAATGAGTCTGTGAATTCGTAAGTATCCTCTTATACGTTGACAAAAAATCTTCTGTAAAATCTTGGCGGGAAAAATATCATTTTCCGTTGATCAAATTCTTTCCAAGTGAACACTTAATTTGTCGTAATCAATTCACATGTGAAATAATGCGCATATGAACTCGTGAAGAAATAGGAGAAATTTGAAACAAGCTTTGAAAAATTTGAATCTCGTTGTATACGTGAAGTCATCGATAATTGGTGGGGTTACCACTCGAATGTTAGCCCGGAGTGTATGGTATACAAGGTGCTTTGACGAGTTCCCTTTGATACGATGACTGTTACACCAGCTTTTCACTTTCTCGTGGATTACACGTGTCATATAACACATTCTTCATCACGTGTTCCATCGCGAATGAAAAAGTAACCGGCCTCTGTGCGATATTTGATTTCTCTCTTTTTTCATGCATCGTGAATCAAAGAAAATTAATGAACTTGTCCTTTCCTGTCTCAAAGGATCACATAAAATTTGCGCACTTTTCTAACTTTCTAAATCATCAATGTGCGAATATGCAAGATTGATTCTTTTTTCCCCAGAATATCATCGACTCATATTTTGAAATATTCTTTCTGTACGGTTGAATAAGATCCATCGAATATGATTTGAAACGTTATATGACAGTTGAATGACATCAAACTTTCTATACTCATAAATGTACTCAAAGTGCATAAGAAATAAGAGAAATTCGAACTCCTACGTGGCCTCTTGGGAGTCTTTTCGTTTCTCAACAGCCCCGAACACAATTATATCAGATATAGTAATAACAAGAAGGATTTTCTCGTGCTCATTATGTTGAAGTCTTGAACTGCTGAGATCAGCAACATTTGTTCCCTAATGGGGACACCAGTCGAAAGTAGCTTTCATTATCAAAAGCAAGCAGTAGCGCGAGGAGAAGTATGTGAACCATGGGGAAGTCTGATGATAGTCACAGTAATGGTGGTGGCAGGAGTAATGGTGGTAGTTGCAGTAATGGTAGGAGCGGTAGTAGTTGCAATGTACGGCAGAAGAACGAAGGAAGGGCAAGAGGATAAGGTAAGGATGCATGGAACGAGCCACATCCGGCAAACTCCCCGAAGAGATATAAGATGACGATTTATGTTCACAGTTTGCGACTATGACTCGCGAGGAACATTATTTACCGATGGCAGGCAGAAGGCGGCAGAAGTCGGAGAATTTTCAGCTCGCGGAAGTAAGGTATATATATACGCACAGCTTTTAACGGAAGTGGAAACCAAATGCCATCCTTCTTCTCATTACTTCTCTTCTGTGATTTCACAATTTCACCTCAGAAAATTTTTACCCTCCTTCGTTCTTTGTTTTCATTTCAAATGAAAATAATTCTGTTGCAAAATCAAGTGAATTCATCTTGATGAATCGATGTAATTGTGCCGATAGTGTCTCCAGACGGCACTTCTTCGCCACATTGAGTTCGCGTGAACTTCGAACTATCCAGATATTGTCTCAATTTCGGAATAGAGGATCATGTATAATGCAAACTATGTAATTTGATCATTGTTCGTACAACTGATGTCATTCCTCGAGTATTGTGGATTATTTACGGTATCGACTTTCGAATACTCCGTCGCAAGGGTGCATTCTTGACGAACGATTAATCGGTTTGAATAATATGTAGAAAATTTGGCGGATCGTTATCCATTTTTATACAGATTTATATCACACTTGGATGATTTGTTCGAATTTTGGGATTTGTTTTATATAGTTCATTTTCCATAACGAGAAGAGGAAGGTCTGAAAATGAAATCAAAGCCAGGAGAATTAATGAATTTAATTCTATCATTCAACAATAGATTTCTCCGCCATACGTTGATTCAAGGTTTGCATATATTTACATGAGCATTTCATTTTCCATTCTCATTTCCGGTGATGAAGTAAAGCACTCAGGCATCTCTGTATCGCTAACCATCTTCTTCTCTTCATTGTAACGCGTCTCCAGTTCAACGATTTGGGTCTCCATTTTCCCTTAAATGGCATTATATTCGTCTCCCAAGGAGTTATCCAGCATTGACTAATCTCATTTACAAGCAATCACGGTAACCTTTTCATACCCTAACTTCTCTCACCTCATTCATTCATTATTGGAAATCGATATCCGTACATGAGTGATTTTCATCAAACTGATACATTTTGATGCTCACACTTTTCTTGAGGGAACTGTCAACCGATAAGCAGAGAAATCTCACCTCGGGCACGTGGCTGAGATTGAGGTTTGACGGAAAATAACCTTTCCGCCGGGGAGAGGATCAAAGGAGTGTTACGGTTACACGAAGGGGAAACGAATTTCCTTAATCCTTTCGTTCTGTTTCTTCGTATTTCCTTTTAGCATTATCTTAGGATATATAATAACAGAATATAATTCTCCGATAAGAGAAGAAAAAGCTTTCGATTCACTTGAAAGCTTTAAATAAAAACTCTCGTTCGAAATGTGGGAGATCGAGATCTCTATCTCACACATTTCAAACTGAATATACATAGCTGTGGCATTTCAGCAGGTCACTTGATAAATAAATCTGTCTTGGACGTTGTGAAATACACTGAAGAAAAAAAGATTTATCCATCCTCTGTTCGGAGGATATTTATTGGAGGCGATAAAATCTTTAATTAAATCAACCGACTGATTAATGATATCAAATGAATGGTTCATTAGAATTATCGATTCGATTGGGTGCGAATAAGCGTTTACCGTTTGGATTTCGTAGAACATTTTATCGATGGGACGAACGTGTGTACACGCATATCGGTTGCTGCCTATCACTTTCATTCAATCATCAATTCGTTGAGAATTTGATTACATCATATGCTTTCCAAATAATATTAGGAAGTTGTTGCACGTTATCATAAGTTATACGGGTGTTTGGTTGAATTCGTAGATATGTGAGGGTGCACGTATATATGTTTGCATAATCGCAACGTAACAAGCTATCTCTCCAACGAACGTGTAACACACTTGCATGCACATCAGCAACCGGTCTTCCAGTTTCCACGCAGCTCACCTCTTCTTCCTGGATGTGCAACTTCTGGCTGGCACACATAACAGGGTACGGGTGTGTATGGTAGAGCAGAGGAATCAGACCAACCCTCAAACCATAACACACCAACGGAGCGGTCGTGAGACCGCATCGCATAAATTCACACGTGTGCGCAACCAGAGACACGAGCCATTATTTGCACACGCAAAAGTACGTTTATATATGTACATAATTCATACACCCTGCGAGTACAAATCCATGGAAAAATTTTTAAGTGAATCAACGTATCACTCTTGACGTTCCTTTGTCATAAATGATAATGTTCTTTAACGAATACGGTATCAAAAATTCGTTTCACATTCCAAATGTGTTCTTAGTATCAATCAATTACCGCGATTGTTGAAGATTCATTTATCGTGCTTGATATCAATTCATCGATTTTCAAAATATAGTTCATCCAATTTTAATTGAATATCAAAATTTCATTCGAACGAACGTATTCGAACGTGTTTTCTTTATATATACCTTCCCTGTATGACTTTATACTGATACAAACATGTGTATATATAGTATATACATATATGCCTTGGTACTTATCGTATCTTTGGGACTCTTGTTCTCGAAAATTACTTCTTCCCACCTGATTCTCACGAAACGCGGTTGGTTCGTGAGGAACGAATGAAGTAACGAGGATTCGAGTTTCATTTCAAACTTGGTTCTCGTTATGGATTCTCGAGCTAGCTTTGGTGGTGGCTTACCGCGAATAACGGAGAGGAAAGGAGAGAAAAAAAAAGAGGTAAGACAGAAGGAAAGAACGAACGGAAAGCGAAGAAAGTGAGACGAGAGAAGGGGATGGACACGACGCCGTGGGCAGAGAAGATACAGAACGAGGTCTAAACTATGAAGTTGAATTAACCTCCACCCCCTTTTTCCCTCTACTCCTTCTTTTACCTCCAATCTCATCCCATCGTCTCCACCTCCTTTCCAGCTATCTTGTGCCGTGCCGGCGAGATATTGGAAAAGCCATTAGGACTTGCCACTTTATTGTGGCCAGGTACTTTAAAAGCTACTACCCCAACCTACCCCCAACCCTATTCCTACGTATATCCCTCGTACCCAGTACTCTGTCTACGACACTAACAGCTGTTTGTAAAATAAGAAAGAGAGGAAAAAAGTCGAAACAACCGAAAGTCTTTCCCCTTTGTACTTTTCCAGAAACTTTTACCTCTCCTTTTTTACCTTCTCTCATGCAACATTACACGTACCGTCGTGTTGTTTGTCCTGTTTAAGATTGTATTAAATGATTTTAATCCAAGGAAAAAAGTATTACATCGCAGACGGTACGGGATAAGGATGAAACAAGATCTTGCCAATTAATTTTCATCAAGATATATATATATTGAGGGATTGTGTTGTGGTTCTTTTTCTAACAAGAGTTATCGACAAATTGAAGATCAGGGATAAAAAGGAAGAATTGTCAATAAGATCCGCACCAATTTATCATCTTTCGACATTTGTTCGAAAGTCATTAGACATACGAATGTTCTGGTTCTCGAATAATATTCTAATTATAACAAAACGTCAAAGCTTATTCGCGTATCATCGAAGATCGATTCGATGGGAGAGATTATCTTTTCATATAATTCGAATTACGTTTATCCTCATCTCGATATAGACAAATTCAGAAATAAAATTAACAAAAGATAATAATTCTCGTTTTTGACCTCATTTTGTGGACTGATATTCGAAATTTTGGATTGTGAATTATCACTTCAAATTCATCTCATTCATTTAATGGGGGATTATTTGAATATATACCTCCCGGTAACTGTTTTCGATCGAACGATTTTCGCATACGCAAATCTGTGAGTCATTAGTGGATCGTTGATGAATCAATTTCCGTTTTCTCTTTCACTGTTTGCAGTGCTGTTAATACATGAGCAGAGGTTGTGTATAAAATAACCTACCTCTGGCAGGCTATATCTATCAATAACACAAAGATTTCGATAGTATATGGACGATGGTGATGAAACTTGTTAGGAAATAATTGGACGCAGGTTCCAAAACCTTATGAAAGTGATTGGAATGTGGATGCGAACGTACAATAGATATGAAAGTAGGGATTATTATATTTGAATAATTCATGAAACACTCTATACTCTTCCAGTGAATTTTTCATTAAAAGCGGATGATAAAACATTTTCATTGCTTCATCGAAATTCTCGCCAACTGATGCAAAAATCAATATTGTTATTCTTTCATTTGAAGATTTCTGAACAGGGGAAGAAATTGGAAATTTCACTCGAATCGAATCAATTCTTCTTTTCGAGTAGTCGAATTCCTAAAAGTCGAGTCAAAAAGAGCAAGTCGATAAAAAAAACCATTCAATGTCATATTCGACTTTAAAAACAGATATCACGTTTTGATGTCTGTTTTTCCGTAGTAATAAACAGAACACTACATTTCCTGGTAATTCAATTTTACAACACCCCAATGTTGAATTTCTTCCCTTTTTTTACAATCTCTGTTCTCAATGCAAAACTATAACAGTACTTTGCATTGCAAATCTGAAGCAGAATTTACATCAATGGTGCTAGTTGAACTTCATTCTCTGATGTAGAAGTTGTATTAAATTCCTTGCATATGAATATTTTAATTTGAGACGAACAGAGCGAAATTTGATGAACCTGCATCATAAATAAACTGACATAGGAAAAATGTTATCTATCTCTTTGAATTTTCTGTACAATCAATCATGAATAAATTATGGGAGTAATTATTTCCTCGTTTTTATGTGATTTTATCCCTGGCTAAAAAATCGCGTTGAATCCTACAGAGATCGATAAATTTCCGATTCAAATTCAATAGGTTTAAATGGGATCAATGGGACAACCTCAAGTTCCGATTCGAAATGAATAAGAATGAATGGAAATTGATGCACTGGGGAGAAACTGTAGCCGCAAACGAGCCCTAGTTCTTGTCATTTTGAAGGGTTTTTGTGATTATGCGGAGGATGATTGCAGGGGGGTTTTCCCGCCAGGCTGGGACGGCTCAGCGGTGGTTCTGGACTGGGGGAAGGCCTCCTTTGGGCTTGGCGCACCCACGTACCCAAGCTGGCTGAACAATGCCTGGGGGGAGGGGCAGGCCCCCTGAATTGGTAGCGATCACCTCAGGTTATCCCTGGGGGATCGTGAAAGGTCCAACCGGTGACCTGGCACATTTGAGCCGAGACCGGTACCGCGGGTCCCGGAGCACCCACGGCGTAAGCCGTCTCCGGGAGTTGGGTCGGCCCACGGAAGGTGGTGCAATCGCGGGGGCAGTGGTTAAAAGTCCGCATGCTGGACGAGAGGGTTCCGGTTCGAATTCCGGACCCCTGGCGGGTGAGCTGCGCATTGTACAGCTCGGGCGCCTGGCCTGCTCAGCCAGGCAGGGATTAGGAAGGACCTGCCCTCACCTACCTTGTCGGTAGGCGGCGAACTGGCGGGACGGGCATTTGACCCCCCCCCCCCCATACCCACGGGGGTCGGGGCGGTTATGTCCTAGGACAGGAGCTACCCCGTGACCAAACAAAAGGGGGTGCATCACCCATAGTGAGAGTACATTTTTGTAGTTACAGTAGCTATATTTTACTTTGCAGTAGCCATGAGAATTTTCCAGAATCTGATTTTATAAAAATGGATGAGGGAGTTCCAGAATATAGGTGTTGAATAAGTTTCTTCAAGGAATATCCAATCGAACTGCTTGTAAGTTTGATATAAATGTTCGATGGGGAGCAATTGAAAATTTCTTAGATTCGCTTCTACAAGCAGGTATAAGAAAATTTCAAACGACTAACGTCAAATAACTTTGTATAAGAAATCTCCCATTGAAATTGCTGTTGCTCTTCGCCTTATTTGTTAAGGGGTAATATCACCTTGTAACCAGACCAACTGAGCTTCATTTCAAAGGCCTACTGTGGAGTCAAAAAAATTTTTTTTAATATGAGGTTTTGTACTAATGAAAGTACTAGTCTTTAGATATGAGAAACATATTTTATTTTATTTTTTAAATAAAAAATAGAGGCTTGGAAGTAGACTGAAAAAAAGCCGTTTCTTTTCATACACCTGCTCGGCCGTACCGCTACAGGTCACAGTTTTTGATCTAGAACAAAAAACCAAAGATTTTCCTCAAATATATGGTGAAATCTATAGAACATCGTAGGATTTTTTTGAAAAATGGATTTAAAAAAAAATGGCATCGTTTTGAAGTTGAAGAACCTGTTTTCTCTGAAAAAATCGATCGAAAACCGGCTATAAAATCGGTTCAACACCAAATATCGAAAAAATCCTACGATCTTCTATAGATAATCATGTTTTCAAGATATAGTGAAAATTTCAAAGCAATCGGTTGAAAATTGGCAGAGTTATCGGTACGGCCAACTCCAGAGATATGGTTTTGAGATAAACGCGTTCAAAGTTTCAAGTAGTATGTTTGTAGTGAAATTTTTGTTTAAACAAATGCTCTTTCAGTCTCTACATAAGATCAGTAGAGACATCTATTACTCAAAATTGAAGGCTTGGAAGTAGAAATTATCGGTAAATTCCATACAAACAAAATTTCAAAACTCTTACCGAAAAACCCCAGCGCTCTCTAACTATCGCTTATTTCGCTCCTTGACTATGCGCAAAAAATCGTTATTTTTATAAACTTGAAATATTTTCTCCCCTATTATCGACATTTCCTATCATTCTTAGATAGTTTAGGAAGTGTTTAAGCCAATAAAAAAAAAAAGTGAAAAAAAATTCACAAGGTGATATTACCCCTTAATGGGTTTGAATTGGATCTTCTCAGAACCTGATATTATAGGGAGGAATGGGACAGTTTTCTGTTGGTTTCATATGAGTACTCAATGGTTGGCAATAGTTGCACCTACTGCATTCCCTGGCATTTGCTTTTATTAGAAAAAATGAGTTCGTTTGTGAAATTCCTAATTCATATTGCTTCCACTCTTCAGATCAACCGTCGATGTGTTTCACTTGTGGGTTTGCAGAATCACAAACCCGATTTATTTCCATTAGATTTTTGCAATGGGAGTGAATTGGAATCTTGAAATAGGTATTGTAGACACTTCAGCGCGATATTAATCGTCATGTCCAATCTCAATTCGATATAATAATGTTTTAAAAACTAAGACAACCGCCTTCCAAGAGTTCCAAAAGCCTCAATACCGGAATTAAACACAATAAAGACTTTTGTTTCTCAATGCGTTGAAATGAAAATTGAATTTTGATTGACTTCTTGTCAGTTTCGAATGATTTATCACGTACGTGTTTGAAAATAATACGAAAAGAGGAGTATTGATCCATCGATCGTGTTTCACTCACCAGCATAGGTAGATATCAATCGAGGGTTGAAATACAACAATGATACAATAAAAGATGCTGGAATGATGTAATTTACCGTTTGGGTATAGCAACCTCGAGCTCGTTTCGTTACGTTGATCTTCTCTCTGTTATCCCAACAGCGACACTCATTCAATCGAGATCTTCTCACCCATAATTATGTGATGATAAAATAAAATTAAAAGAAAAAGACAGCAAGAGAGTGTCGAGGAATTGATAAGAAAGGGAAAAGGGCAGATAAGAGTATGACGAGAGCGAAGGGCTTCTATAGATTGAGATAGTAAATGGGAAATGAACTTTGGAGGAGAAGTAGTTTAGCTTGATTCTTCCTTCGAAGATACAGACGATTCGTAAATGGGCTGCTGCTGATCGATAATAATGTTTAAACCCAGATGTCTCGTAAGAAAATCAAGGGTGAATTTGTGTACTATCTTCCAAGTATAATATAAACGTACTTCCATCATTTGTGTTCAACACTCTCCAACAAACACATTCTACTTGTCAAAAGAGCACCTCTCATCTCATTATGTGAGCCTCAGATCAAATCATTCGCGATACAAACACTGAGAAATATAAAAGAAGGTTAGAAAAAGAACTCTGTTGGCACTATATTTCTCATTCCGCGTACTTGTATTTTCAAACCTATGGGGTTAATACAAAATACCCTACGTATAAATTATTCTCGAGGATGAAAGGAAAATGATGATAGGAATTAATTAGATTCGGAAGATGAAAACTCCAAGGAATAATAAAAGAAATAAGGTGAAAGCTGAAAGAAGATGCATTCTGTGAACCTTCCAAGATATTTGATTTCACCTAGACTTTCTTGCATTCAACAATGATGGAAACGTCAATTCATAATCTACTGAAATTAAATTCTCAGCTCTGTGTACAAAGGGTAAAATTGTGTAGATGTATACGCTGAAAATGCATTCATACTGGCAGAATGCCCGTGAATACTAGGTAAAACTCAAATGGATGCCAATCCACTGGCATTGCAATCCAAGTTGCACTTTGGCATACACCCTGCAGCTGTGTAGATAGTCACCAGTTTTGTTTACTACATCGATGACCTCGTTTCATGCAAAAATATCTCTTGTGCTCCAAATAAATTGTTGGAGCGATAAACGAATCGTGTTACATAATCTCATTAAGGTGTAATAAAATGTTATTCCAGTGAATAATCGTGCGAATTTCCATGCAAACAAACAACCCTTCGTAACGATGTAAGATTGGATGCTAGTTTTCAAAAGATACGAAACAAAATCCTGATATTCAATCTCTCTTCATTCATGAAGTTGATCGAATGGCGTGATTAACTGAATAGCCAATTCTATGGTGATCCAATCAGAACAGCTTGTCAAAATGACATCAAAGTGACGTTATTTAAACGTGGACAAAGGAACATCGATTTGATTAAGTTGTTGTTACAACAGGAGTGAAATTCCAGTAGGTCTCAACGATGCTTTGATAATTCATTAGCAAACGGTTGAAATGTGCTTGGAATGAGCGATTTCGTTCTTAAAGAAGTGGATCAAGGTGGCTGTATAAAGTCGTCTGTCACCAGGGAAAACCAGAGAGAACACGGCGGTTGATTCATGCTATTATGGTATAGTCCGTGGCTTGTAACAAACCAACTCCTAATCAACATTCGTTGCTCTCTCACCACCTGTAAATGGTGTGTAATTGTGATGACGCTGTCATCGTTGTCGCCAGTTCTCTGTGATTCGGTCGTTCGTGGAGAATAAGGGTGTATTCCCTCAGCATACCATGCACGGGTGGTTTTCTAGTTCTTCCGTTGCCGTTAGCGTATTTTGTTGTGGAATACAGACTGCGAACACTCCTACTCGATTTGACATCCCAAGCCATCTGATTGGAGTGACCTTTGATCATATTCAAGGTTGTTCGCGCACGAGTGCACCATCAACGAAACTGTTCTTCCAACCGAGCTCTACACAGGCTCTCACTTTCCAAATTTCATTTGTCCGTAAACTGATTTCATTCGCTCCTTACGCCCGAATTAGCGAGACTACCCTGGAATCCCCAAAGCTTGTACAACGTAGGTTTGCTAGAAAATTTTTCCTACGCACAAACACCGCCACCGTTAACGGTAATTGATTTTAAGAGTAACCGAATGCAACTTCCATCATTCCTTTTCATCCATTCATATTCCCCTCCATCGTTGATTTCCCAACGAACATGAATACACCAGATACGTGAGAACTTTTCAGTCCGAGAAACGCAGGATACAGTTGAAAAATCGTTGAATAATGAAAATATATTTCCCCTACCATGAATATAGACCTCAAGTTTATTACGGTTCCTCGATTTATCAATTTTCATTACGAACGAATGGCGAGTTGATACCATTATTAACGGTTCCGCAAAAATTTGTGTTCGATTCTTCATCAATTTCTCGCTCAGATTGGGAGGTACCAAAAAAACAAAAAAAAGGAAAGAATCAGAAAAAAACACATCTTTCACATAAATTCCAATTTGGTTCGGTGTCGTTCGCATAGTAGATAGACGTTCTCACACGATGCACGTTCCCAAGAGATAGGTGGCGAGGAAGAGAAGGTGAGTCTGTAATACCCATTCGCTCGACCTTTCATTTCAACTCTTTTTTCATCACCTACGTCTACAAATATCCACGTATGTATAACGAATATAGGATATAAAAAATAATCTGACAAAGGAATCAAGAGCATCGCCATCGTTTGCGATGGAACAAACAGGGGCGGTTGTTGATAAACAATAGTACCTATGATTTATCGTTGGTTTATCAGTAAATCAAATCCATTTGTCATTTATCAGCAAGTCCATGGTGGCAGATCCATGGACACAGCGAGGGGTTCTGAAGCGTGTATATATTGAACGAATATTGGAATGAAAACAAAGATAAAGAGAGGAAGAGAAGATAGAAAGGGAAGGAAGTCGAATTTCGTGAATGAAGGCTTCACGCTTCGACCAGTTTGTGATACGCCCATGGCGTAAAGCAATGCAAAACAGCCGCTGTGAATTATGAGCCGCATTGCTCTGTCTGCTTTTGTCCAACCGTGATTTCCCCAAAACGAATCATTTCGTCGTAAAATTGCCTGCCACTCAAATTTCTATTTGTTTTTTGTTTTGTTCACGAGATCGTATGTAGCGGGATGGAAGAACGCAAAACGATGTTTCACAGTTGATAATCGAGCGTGTATGTTCGCTTGTAACGTGGATGAATCTGTTGTATAATAATCAATTCTATTTATAATCATAAAAAAGTAGGAAATTACTGTATTTATTGGCATCCTCTTTCTTTTTGTATTTTCATCTCACAGGATATTCTTTCTTCCGATTCACTTGAATTGATTTCTTATTTTGTATTATGAATATATACCTGAACTGAAATTTCATCGGGCCAACAAAATGTCTCATGAAAAACGAAAAATAATATGTACATTACAATAATCATACTGACTTGATCTGGACGGAATGGATTTAATATTTATAAATAGGACATATACATATATGCAACGAGAGTATCCCTGCTGGAAATACCAGGCAGATCCGGACTATAAATAGTTGTCAGGTTTTGAACGGTTTTTGTCCCACAAAATCCGGTCAAAAACTGTTCAAAGCGTGACAAGTATTTTTTGTTTGGATGTGCCAGGGATTTCCAGCAGGAAATGCAGTTGGAAAATAAGTATAACGACATAATTTGTGTTTTTTTTTTCTTAATTGGTCTGTTTTAACCTCATTCCCTCATGCTGTCAGAGGCAATCCCTAGTAGACAACTTTTGTAACGCTTAACTAGCCAAAAATTAGACGCTTGCGAGTGCTTCGTAGGGTTCTGGTGAGTTCTTTGCCAGTGTCTAGTATCTGACTAGTTAAGCGTTACAAAACTCGTCAATAACCAGAGCATTTTTACTTGGGATTGAATCGAGGAGTAGTAGAATATCCAATCCAACCCTACTCAGCTGAGGTAAGATTTCTCAACTTTCCAATCGCTGTCTTCTCTGACGGTGTGGTATATGCTTTTGGAACAACTGTCTCAGATAGCAATTCAACCTTGATGCAAGATTGACGACAAGGTTCCTAGTTGACACACATCAAAAGTCCCAAACAACAATTTGATCTTGCTACAAGGTTGTTAGGCAAGTTTGTTCTCAGTTGACACACGACCAGGATACAAGTTTATAAAACCCTTGCAGTAGAGTTGTAGTACCCTTACACTGACGAGGATACGAGGATGCCAATAACAAGCCAAAAGCAATCGAATGACGAGTCTGATGAGGTTATTACAAGGTTATATGTTATCTGGGGTATAAGCGTACAAAACCCTTACAGAAAGTTATCAAATTGAGTCGTATAATCAATCGGGAAGCTCTTGAAAAGAGTTCAAGATCCCCTGATGGGCACGTGGATCAGTTTGAAACATCCAAACTTTGTCTGAAAACAGTCTATGATGTTCTAATACGTCCGAAAATTACCCCAGTAGAAATTCGATCAGGCATTCCGTATTTTCAAGAAGGTTTTGAACAGGTTAGAATCCGGGAACCATGAATACAGAAAATCTTATGAGGCCCTCACAAGGGATTTATTTGATTCCCCTCAGAGGATTCGCATAGGGTTGTAACGCAAGGGTATAATAGGGTCCAAATGAGATTTCCATAAAATCAAGCGAAATAGGGAAAACCGTAACGGAACCTGATGAGGACGTGATATAAAAAATCAGGCATGCCTCGCCAGGCCCTGACATTCTCCCGTAACTAAAACGTATCCACGAAGTCTATTCATGTCAACTTATTCAAAATTTTAGACTGAGTCGAATTTGATGTCTATTGGTGCCCCAAGACATGTCCAAAGTTGTCTATTTGTGATATCCAAAGTGTGTCTATGTGTCTCATAATGTGACCTGTTTCATCCTTACATACACTGAAAAAAAATTAGTGGACCCAGTTAGAAAAATGTCTCAATAATGCCTTCATAATAGTGACACGCACGGCAAGAAATGTTCGCATCATGGTACCCAGGTGTTTTTGCATGAAGCATTGTTATTGGTAGCAAATCGAGGTGATGGTACCATAATGAAGACATAATGTTTACATTGTATGCGCTATTGCAAGCTGAGCGAAGTTTATGATAGTATGTTTACAGCACATCATGTTCCAAAATATTTAGGGCATGGTTTTGTATCTGGGGAGCCAACCTCGCAGAGAGTTCAAGTAGGTCAAACATCGTGGCGAGATTCGCCATACACTGAGAGAAATTTATAGTCGAATTTACTATGGAATCATAGGAATGCAGGAACATACTGACTTCTAAGAAAGAGTAAGCGCAAAAATCGTGTGTTTTTCTAGGACCGCGAGTTACAGGTTGAAATGCATTCTGAAAAATACTTTATGTTGATCATTTGCAAGAGAATACCATTTTCCGGTGGACACAACAATGGTTTTAAAGATACAGAAGACCAGTGTTATGCTAACCAGAAAATGGTATCCCCTCGCTGATGATCAACATAGAGGATTTGTTAGAATGCATTTCAACCTGAAACTCGCGGTTCCAAAAAATAGGCGGAAAAATACTCTTTTTTGCGGTCACTCTTTACTATGAAACATTGTAAATTTGTTCAGGTTTCTATTGTTATGCCATAGTAAATTTAATTATATTATAGTAAATTTCATTAGAAGTCAGTATGTTCCCCCATTCCTATAATTCCATAGTAAATTTAATTATAAATTCCTCTTGGTGTATTTAAACTCATCGCGAGGTTGGCTCCACTTCTCTTTATTTTTAGTACGCATGTAAGCATGTAACAGGTCACATTATGTTATATAAAGATTATATGGTGTCTTCATCACAAATGTAGATGCAACATTATGTTTACACAACAGATGTGTGAAATTACTCTCGATCATCATATTGAACGCGACATTTTTATGACATTTTTTACTATTATTGTAAGTATTGTTCGATTCAAGAATTTGGTCTGCAATATAAAATCAAATTTCGTGGTTTTAAACAAAGAAAAGATCATAGAGATATTCTTGTGCTATGAGATACAATGATTTTTCATTCCTTTTTCTCTTCCGTGCATTCTTTATCTCAACCTTCTGAAAAAACATCACGCGAGAAGTGAGAATGTTCCCATATGCATATATTTACAATACCAAGTGCAAATTTGTCGTCATGCTTCTCGCACTCGCTCATACTTTAACGTCTTAAGGAAGTTGAATGGTATGAATTCTAGAAAGGTTGGGGACGGAGAATAAAAAGGAATTCCAACGTTGGCGTTAAATGCAAAAGAATGTACGAAATACAGAACACATATACATGGGATATAAAGGTATTTGTGAATGTACAGAAGTGGAAAGAAAATTGAAATGAGAAAAAGGTAGATGAGGCCACATGTTGACTTATTTTTCATCCAATTAGCTGGGTGTGAGAGAGATGTTAAGTTGAGCTTTTTCAAATATTTTTCAAATCAATTGATTTTTGAAGAACCAAAATTTGTTATCTCTCAAAAATAAATGATTTCGAAAACATAGGTAATGGAAAAAAAGAAGGAACAATGAAATAATGAAAATGACCCCAGGGAATGTAAATCTAGATAAACTGAACACATTGTTATTCGGTACTTCAATGACAAAAAACAATCAAATTTCACGGGAAGCATCGAATTTCATTTTGTCGAGTTGGAAAGTTCTTCTGGAAAAATATGCTATGTGATCGATGTTTTTCATCGGATTTATTTCGTTACGTATGTCATGAAAATTGGGAATCAATTAAATCATTTCATCGATACATACGCATGTCGTTATCGTTCTCTTTGATATAAGCGTGTATCACATTATCCACCCAATGGGATTCGAATTTATGAATGAAGGAAAAGCATCATCAGTTGGTACTCTGCTTGCTTTTTCCCTGATTTTTTGTAAATCAACAGTACATTGATATGACTAAAGCAAAACTGATACGAAGTGAAATGCATTTTTTTCAAATATCTCCATGTCCCATGTAACACAGAATATTCTGAGAATATTCTCACAACATCCGTAAAACGTACTGTATCGAATATTCTTACAAAGAGCGTAGAAGCTTCGTAAATATTCATAGAAGATTCTTAGAACATTTGAATGGGACTGTTTCGAATATTCTAGGAACGTTCGTACAATGTGCGTACAAAGTTTGTATGGAGATTGATAAGGAGCGCATGCGCAAGCATCTTAATGACATGAATTCAGTAATGGCGGATAATGTTGTTGACAGGCTACAGACCCTTGGATAATATATTATTTTAATTTGTATTTGGGGAATGAGAAATTGATGAATGTGCATTTTAATATCCCGAATGTTTTGAGGGCGTCATGCGTGAAAAATAATCTTCAAAAGTGTGATAAAATTTGAAGAAATATCGTATATATTATGATTGCTTGTTGCGAATCATAAGTATCTCACCCATCCATGTGGATCCATGATATTGCTAAGAATCCATGATGACAGATGTTTATTGATTGAAAGAATTGATTGTGAATTAGTCTTCGGTTACATGCAGAAGTCATATTGGCAGGAATTTCTATTTTAACAGCATTTTTTTATGATATTCCCACAATATTCGTGGCATAATATTCTGAGAATATTTGAAACAGTCTCATTCAAACATTCTGAGAATGTGCGTAGAATATATTCGCACGTAATAAGAATCTCCTTAGAATATTCGAATATCCTCAACGTATATTCTTAGAACATTCTCAGAACGTGCTTGTGCTACCTGGGGTACATCCGAGCAGGGGCGTCATTACTGCCTTGGTAGCCCAGACAACACAAAGCATAACTATATGTTATCTTTAAGAGCTTTGCGCTGCTTGGATAGCCTCAGAAAAACTAGACCTCGCTTTAGGACAGGCATGGAATTCCATGTCTCGAAATGTACAAATTGAATTTTTTTCCTTGGTGCAATAAGCGTTTCTTCATAAGTTTTTGACAAACAATTATTTTCTGGAGATTGATGCCGATTTTCTTATTGAGTTTATAGTAAAGTTGCTAATGTGGAGTAAAATCCCATAGATTGTTAATATTCATGACTTTCACCGGTGTAACTTTCATATAATTGATTGAAATTCCGAACTCCTCTCCCCCCCCCTCCCCCTCAGCTCCTGACCAATCAGGGCTCGGGAGAAAGTGTACACGGAGAAAAATAATACAATAACAATGAGATTGTCTAGGGAATTAGTACTATTAGGTCTCATTTCTTGAGAAGTACCTCTCAATTGTGGAATAAAATATTATAACTGCAATAATTTTTACCACATTCGGTAAGAAAGCCTCACAGACCGTCAGCCAATTGTGACGGCATTGACAAAATAGTACTATTTCACTACATTATTTTTCTTCGTGTAGGTACTGACGCACAACTCGTAGAGCACCGGATGTGGCACCTTCGTTTATCCAGCTTGCGTCCACGTCCCCCCAGGAGCGGACTACGGCCTGTGCCAACGGCGCAATGGCGCAGGGGCAGCAGGCCGTGGAAGGGCGGCAATCGGGTCCAAAAAAAATTTTTCTTAATTCCAACAATTTAAAAACAATTTTTAGGAGAATAATAAGTTCTAAGCAATAAAACAACATTTTTTGGTAATGAACATTTTCGTGAGAAATTAATTTTTGCTGCCATATAAGGGGCGGCAAAAACCAAAGTCCGCCTCTGCGTCCACCATTTATCCACGTAGAGTCCACAGAGATGTGACGTGGAAATTGGGGGCTGTGCTGTTAGGGAACATGACTTGCTTTTTTGGAAATTTTACTCAGAATTCATTATTTATTTTCAATCACATGCCAAATTTCCATTGAAAGTCATTATTCAAAATAGAAATTCATTCTTTAACAGTTGGGGAAAAATTTTATATTGTAAAAAATGTTTACAAATTTCATTGGAGGTTGTCCATTGATTTCATCGGATTTTAACTCTTCTGAACAAGTAACTCACGGGGAATAAACAATTTTCAATCCACAATATGAGCTACTTCTTCAACAATTCTGATGGCCAATCATTAATTGCTTTCAAGCAGATTTTTGAATTTTCATATAAAGCCATGATTTAGAATGAAAATTCTAAGTTTTTCAACTAATTTCATCGAACCTCATTCCATTTAAACGAAATTCAAAAAATATATAAAATTTTCAACAAACAGCATGAATTGGTTTTTCAACAATTTAAATTGAGATTCATTATTTATTTTCAAGAAAATTTGCACAGTTTTCATTGAGATACACCATTGAGAATGAAAATAAATTATTCTAAAGCATGGGAAAAAGTTCATGTTTCGAAAAAGTTCCACAAAATCCAGCCGAATTTTTCCAAATTGTTTTGTTGAACTTCACCTCATTTCAATAGAACTCGTGAAAAATAAACAATTCTCAATGAGGAGCATGAATGGGTTTTGCAACAGTTTTGACTGGAATCCATTATTTGTTTTTAAAACAATTCCACAATTTTTATGAAAAGTTGCCTTTTAGAATGAAAATTGATGGTACATCGACACAAGAAAATCCCTGGTTATTTGATAAATCTGCACAATATTCAAAAAATGTTTTTCAACCAATTTTATTAAAATTCATGTGATTTCAACACAACTCATCAAGAATCAACAATATGGCACCACACGTCTGTCATGATTTTTCAATTACTTTCCCGTATGGAAATATTTCGCTGAAAAATGTATGTAAAACTATGAAAAATCTCCGAAAAAAAATGAAAAAATTCTGAGAAACTCTGAGAATCTCTGGAACTTTGATGAGAAATCTAATATTTTTGGGACATTCTTTACAGACTTTTTTCAGACTTTTTTCAGAGTTTCTCAGAGTTTTTTCATTCTTTTTCAGAGAAATAGTAACGAAATTGCACTCTGAAAAAACTCTGACAAAACTCTGATGGATTGCTAACATTTTTCTGACTTTTAGAAGAAAATTAAAAAATTTTCAAACACTTTTTCACACATGATATTTGAATACGGCATATGAATGTATTTATTGAATTTCAGGATTCTTCAATAATCAGAAAAATGTCAACAATTCATTAGAGTTTTGTCAGAGTTTTTTCAGAGTGCAATTTCGTTACTATTTCTCTGAAAAAGTATGAAAAAACTCTGAGAAACTCTGAAAAAAGTCTGAAAAAAGTCTGTAAAGAATGTCCCAAAAATATTAGATTTCTCATCAAAATTTCAGAGATTCTCAGAGTTTGTCAGAGTTTCTCAGAGTTTTTTCCTTTTTTCTTCAGAGATTTTTCATAGTTTTGCAGTCAATTTTCAGCGAAATATTTCCACACGGGTTCCCATCCAATGTTTCCGAACAAAATGCTGCACTGAAATTCTGTGATCTTCAACGAAATTTTTCAATAAAAATTTTATCGGAATTCAACAATCTTCCAGAGCAAATCTACTCATTTTTCCCCGGTTCATCTTCAACGCAAAATTGTTTGATCCAAATGAAGAACGAAGAGACCATTCAATGTTCCTTAAAAATCTGTGGAGCTGAAGTTCACATAAGTCCCACAAATCTGTTCTGTTCATAAAGTTTTGCTCCCGTTCCTGGTGTCGTTATGTGATATTCGGAGGACTTATTTCGTGAAATTCCTTTAAAGATCACTTCTGATTCCCTAAAGTGGCACGACATTCATTTCGTCAAGAGTATTCACGGTAACAACTTCTTTGCAACGAATAATTATCATAATGAATGAGAATCCACTCAATTTTTTCAGCGCCCCATCCACACATAATATCACCATTTTTCCCATTATTCTCCCTGTTTCGTTTATCACGTTTCATCATTCATAAATAAGAAGCTCTTGAGTCGTATCAGAAGTGAAGGAGTTAATTTAAAAATTGTAAGATGAGAGCTGTATTCCGCGGCATACGAAGAAATAAGAAGAAATAAGAACACTGTAAGTAAGTACGTTCTATTTGCTCCGTGCAGTGAATATAAATCTTCTTGTTTCATCATTCCGATGATATATTTTGAAATGCATGAGGATGGTTTGGTTTCTTTCTGTGGATTGCTGTCGGCACTATCGCACAGCATACAATAAGAACGAACGAATGAATGAATATGAATTATTTGAATGTTCTTTTCAACTCCGCTTAATTTTGATCGTTGAAATTGAATTTGATTCGAGTTCGTCGAATACCGGCTCCGTCAGAAATCTTATACTCGTCGTCGGCCTATTCGAAATATAATCGAGATTCAAGATTTCAAGGGTCCGCTTAAATTTATATACATATATACATATAATAATCGTTTATAGTTGAAGTTGGCTACAAAGGGTCATAATTAGGTTTGAAGTGACAACGGAGTGAAGACAAAATATATATTAGAGTTGAGAGTGGAAAGTAAAAAGGAGGAAAGGGAGATTCTGCGAAAGTCAGAGAAGGATAATCTACGCCATATATTCTTCGAATGAGGGTGAAACGTCAAGACGGTCTGGCGCCACTCGTACCAACCATCCAGAGAATAACAATATCCCTACGTCGGTCTTTCTCCTCTCCCTATCCGAGTATATGTCTTTTCGTGGATATACCTGCACTGGAGAGTTGAAGACCACTTGTGTCTGTTTGCTCTTCTCTCCTCTTCTATTTCTTTCGTTCTTTCTACGTTTCTCTTCTTGGGGCTGTTTTTTTTTGTCCTTTAGGAGCTCCCAATCGGAGGATGAACAACAACCGCCAAGTCAAAAGTGTAAGCGCTGTTACACGAGTTGAATTTTTTTCCCCTCAAAAAAAGGAAAGAAGAGAGTATGAGAACGGAAAGAAAAATTACGCCAAGATTATTGTGTTTACCCACACCCTTATACATTGTCGAACATTCTATATATCAAGAAAACAGGCAACGTAAGATTCAAAAAGTTTCGCCCACGAATAAGGAAGAAAGTCTTCTGCTAATGTAAGATATCTCGTGAACTCTCCTGAATCCCAAAAATACATTTCCCTCCTCATGTTGAATCTCATCGATTATTTGAAAAGGGAAAAAAGCGTGGAAGACATGAGGTATATCCTCTTGGCTTATCGTCAACCGAATTGGATACGCTGGACGATCGGAGTTGTCCTCGTCTGAAGATTAAATTATATTATGACTTTTTCGTTCTTCGTATTTCATCCGTTCGCAGTATTCGCAGTGTTCGCAGTCGAAAGCAACACGACTATAGGAAAGGAAAATCATCAAACCATTATTATCCTCTTCTCTTAATGAGTATAGATGTCCGTCTACCGTACCTCCTTTTCCTTCGCGTAATTGGACTCACTGCGGCGAAAAAAAATAATTGATGACATCCAAGGTGGGGGAGACCTGAATTCTCCACGATTAATCTTATAATTTGTCAAGTGTTCCAGAGCGAACCGAGTCGCGCAGCATCTGCTCGATATGTTTTACGGTTGATCGATAACAAATTGATCACAAAAAATTTTACCTCCGCTGAGAATAAAATCTGTTCCTCAAATTGGATTTATATTATTATTATTATTATTATCGAATTGCCCTCCATACTTTTAATTGGGAATGAATGTTTTGGAGAGAATTATCTGTGTTTGAGCTAACAATAAGAAGAGAAGTTATCATAAACGTATTGTACGAGGGTTGTAGGCACGTCACTCATGGTGGGTGAGCTCGGAAAATATTTCCTTCTCAAATATACTCGTCGTCAACGACTTTCGCACCCTTTCCACCGATCAATTCAAGACCGTCGAACGAGTAAACTTTCAGAGACTACTATTCCTTCGAAGACGGTTCCTTACCTGCATACATGAGTGTACATACATATCTCTACGTATATTTATATGGGAGAAACTTTCGTCCGAATACCTCAGGAAGTTGGTTTTTGGGTGTTAAAAACACATGCCCGATCTTTCTCCCTTGCTTATCCATCCTTGACCTCAGCAATAACCAAACGATAATATTACTGCTTGTTTTCCGTGATGGAAATGGATTCAAGGGGAGGGTTTGTTTTATTACACTTCATTCGTCATCATTTCGTACCAATGAAACCACAGAATACTTTGCTTCCGAAAGGGTAAAACAGGGGCTGAATTATTCTCAGCTGAGCTAAGTACTGTGAATTGTGTATCATACGCGAATATCATCCTCTCTTCCCGTGAATGAAAAATTACATTGGATTTGTATGATATAATCTGTTCATTTCTCCTTTGTTCAGAATGCTCATTTTCATATCCAGGGTAAAAACTGTGTATACTGGAAATACAGGGCGTATCCCTTCCACCTCCAATGGGGTGCATTCACTTTGGATTTGGTGGAAATTTTTTATACGTTATAATATGTTGGGAGGTGTTCAGCGGGACAAGATAAAATGAGATATGATCGTAGTAAAGTACATTCACCGTTCATTTCTTCCACATGATCGATACGGACTACAGATTAGAATTTCAATAGCTCGGTGTTACGGAACTTAACGAGCACGAATTTATCTTGAAAAAAAATTCAATACTAAAATATAACGAGCGCGTGTGATCTAGAAACGATTAACTTTAACTTCACTTTTCATCTGAACGATAAAAAAACTATATTGTCTACAAAGTTTTCGAATATCTTCGTCGTTTCCGTCACCATCCTGTTTTCCTCAGAATCACTGTACCATAGCCTACTCTTTATATAGTTCAACTCTCCAGCTGGCATCTTTTTCCAGCTTCGAGAGAAGCTTGAACACCATAGTCCTCCTCTTTTACCCTCTTTCTCAATAAGAAATATTTACGACACCGGCACGTGTGCACCATGTTATTATACTTACGACCGGCTTGGACCTTTATGAAGTTACCCTGTTACTTCCTTCAGAAAGATTTCCATTGGATCGTGTCAGATCCTCGTGTCGATATTGTATATCGAACGAGCGAGTGTTTTTCTCTTACACTTTCAACGAGTCATGTTATAGAATTGCGTATAGACATATGATGTACGTTCATTGAAAATATTTGAATGAGTAGGTGCTGGTTATTTATTTGACAATAATACCAGATACCAGATACCAGAAATGAAGTAGGTATATTCAATGCTCTGACGATTTATACATAGTATACACGATTTACCACATTTATCGTTTTCAGGGGTTTGTCGCTACAAAAGGCTTAACATGAGGAGCATATTCATCATTTTTTTTGTATAAAAAAATCATTGTATATACATTTAATCACAAAGTGACAAGAAACATTTTTCCTCAACAAATCGCTTCAACAATATTCATTCGATTCACTTCGAATTTCAACAGCATCTTTCTAATACAATTTCGCAGAGAAACACGTACGAAATTCTCGATAAATTGAAAAATTTGTATCTCATCGGTACACCAAAAATATGATTTTCAACTCCACACGTCCGCCATTTTTTAGGAAATCGATCCAATCCAAATATTTTTATTTGCGAAATTGTATTGAAGAGATACTATTGAAATTTGACATTGAACGGACAAAAATTGTTGGAGCGATTTGTAAAGCCAATTTAAAAAGTGGTTTCGAGGAAAAGGCGTTGAAAATTTCACATGTAATTTTTTCGTTGTTCAAAAAAGTTTTTTGTTACTTCGACATGTATACTGAATGTATATGTAATCAATTTTCCGAATAAATAATTTTTTCATGCGAAAAAATGATGAATATGCTTCTCATGTCAACAGCCACTTTGGCGCCTGAGGTTTGAGAACTGATTCGGACTTTTTTGAATTCTTTATATATAAAATTCATCAATTGTATAGATTATATATGCAAATTATGTATCAAAGATGAGAAAGAGAGTGAGCTGATCCAAGCAATTTGATATTCGTTTCGCATTCAACACACCACAAGCGCCCCGAATTAGTAACCAGACCTCGGTTACCAGAGAAAAAAATTTTTGTTGTTGACCTGTGTTGTTATCGACAGTATTCATTGAAATTCAATCAGGATTCTTCACATCAGAAAGTCCAATTTATTTTTCTTATTATCTTTTTGTATGCAATCAAATTTCAACTACGACAGATTGAAGTTGTAAGTGATTGCTGCAGTGAATACTCAGGTGATTGGAAAATACAAAAAGTTATTGATTTTATCAGGAACAATACAACAAGTCACTGTGGAAAGAAATGAATCTTGAACAAATATTTTTCACGCTGATTGGTTATAGAAAAGGAATTTTATCATGATTAAAAATCACGACCTTTGCTTTTATACCAAGATAAAAGAAAATTTATACCGGACGTGAATGTTGACTTCCCAAAGGTAGAAAAAGGAATTACTTTTCCTTCAAAGGAAATCTTGTGAACTATGAGAGACTCGAATGAATTTGTAGAAGAAAAAATAAATAAATAGTCAAATAATGTGACAGTAATTTAGAATAAAAGCATCTGTGGTTCTATGTTTGCACTTTGTTAATTTATACTTGAATTTTCCTTCCAAGTACATCATGAGACGAATAATAATTGAAAAGGACGAAGAATAATATAAAAGCGTGATATGAACGATTGGATATTCCCTGGTTTCGAAGTTATTTACCTTTAAATCATCCTGATTGAATACATTCGATAATTTGATAAAATTTGTTGAAAGTTTTGTTCGACTGAATTCGTGGTTTTTCTCGCTGCCAATAATTATGTTATTCTCAAATCTTCAAATTTTCGGAATGTAGGGTTCCGAAGATTGGTATTGATTCTTCAAGAGCAAAAACATGGGTAACTTTGATCAAGGTTAAAGATACTCAGGCGGAGTCGCTACTGTTTCGGTGAGGATATCTGATGATTCGTTACCGATTCACTACCTTCCGAGGGATAGAGCGCAGGAAATTGAATCGAATAAAACAAAGTCAACACGAGCAGGAATCTACGACGGAACACGATGATTGGTACGTTTCGGAATGTTGTAGATGAGCGATAGCATTCTCATCCATTCGTTTGAAGCTATCTACCGTTGATTTGACAGAATCCCAAGTCATTCTCAAAATATCTTCAACAATACCCGAGTGATCAGGCGTTACTTTCATTTATCTTCCATTTGAAGTTAGAATCAACAGAAATCTCAATTTACAAACTCGAAATAGTCATTTCACGTTACTTATGTTTGGGAAAAAGTTATCGAATCGCCGAATATTTGTAAACAAGAAAGGCATTAGATTGCTGAATAGATGAAAACATTGGACTTAATTATTAAATCTCTTGAAGGTAGTATTTTTTCTACTTCGATATCAAGAATTTGAGGACTGTTATTCAACAATTACATAGACCTATGAGAAGAATTTTTTCCTCTGTGTCTGAGATTTTATGGTTTAGTTTGACTCCATTTGTCACGTAATTGATTTTTACTGAAAGAAAATAGGAATATTTTACAATCATGGAAATGTTTTATGTTTACATAAAAAATGAGGAATTTTTGCAGAAGTCAACCAAATTACTGTTAGGGGAATTCACTGCTAGGGGAAGATTAATCCCAATGTTTTTGGACTACATATTTAATTTCTTCTTGTATTGACTTTCTTTTTCGTTCCAACGATTCGATTAGAAATGTTGCGTTCATTATTTTTGCAATCTAAAATTGGAAACCATCAAACTATGACAGTCGAGTGTACCGAATTTGTGTTATCGCAACCCAAGTACATGATAAACAACCCCTTGAATATCACATTATTCTGCTGTGGAGTTAAAACCTAACTTCCTCAAATTGTATGTGAATTAACAAGTTTTGCACTATCTATCACGCAGCGAACGGAATTGATATTCAGCAATGCAAACCACATTCTCTGGGAATTTCAACGACAGTGATAATCTTACGTACCACAATTTTCGTCATTGTCAATCCTTTGCTGGATCCGCTGTCACGGCAAGTGGTAGTGCTTTCACGTAGTGAACTACACTTACGACGCATCAACACGGCATGAAAATTCAGAGCATGAACTAGCATCTTCACGACATAACAATACAGCGGAAATTCGTTTGGGATCCTTGTAATTGTTGGAACCGTACACTCTCTGTCGATAACTTTATTCATTCATATCTTTTACATATAATTTTCTCTTTCATTTGGAATCTTTTTAAATGAAGCTTCTCGCGGTAAGTTCAATTTGAGACAAAAGTCATTATGATCCATGAAAAATTTTCTATGTTATTGCAATACAATTTTCAGGAACAGTTTGATATTTGTTGCAGTACCTTCTCAGACAGCAAAGTGCTAAAAAAGCTTGCGACAAATTTCCAGCAACACGGAGCAGCTGTTGTTGGGAACTTGCTGGGAGGTTGCGTCGCCAAATGAACAACAAACTTGAAAGTTGTTTTCATAATGCTGCAAAGATTCGTTTAACTTTGGGTTTAACTAAAGGGTTGTTTAAACTTCCTGATACTTGCATAAAAAAAAATTCATTCCAACACTCTAATATGTGAACAATGAACATTGAAAATTGCAAAATATATCGCGAATATTAAAAAAATTTACGAAAAGTTCTTGTCTCTGATGTTCTATACCAAGCTGTTCCTCCGACATTCAATCAAAATAGGAATTTTATCCAATAATGCAATACGAATCGGATATATTGAACACGATTCCCCGAATTCGTTCACGAAATGGTTTAAATGAACAAGAAAACACATGTGATTTCATACAGAGCGTTTGCAAGCGAAACTGGGGGATGATATTCGAAATGATTATAGTCAGAATAATAAAATGTCCAGAGCATACAAGATTTTATCGACAGAATGTAATAAAATTTGATTAAAAATCGTTGTATTGTAGTGTATTAGTTTAGCGATAAGCAAATCTTCATAGTTGTGATAGGACGTCCCATGCAGTTTGAATCGAATCATGATTCATGACTTATCGAATAATGGTTGGTAGTTGAACGTAATTCCCGAATGACATGTGCAGCTCGAGGATGGGATCGAATCGTCCTCTATGTTCTATGTCTGACATCGTACACTCTCCTATATTGTACGTATCTCTATAACTGTTATATATGACGTTAGAGCTATCGGGGGGAATTCGTTCCTCTTCTACGGAGGTGGGAGAAAGAGAAACAACCCAATATCTCTACGTACCAAATTTACCATTACACATGGTATATGCGTGAACGGTTTGTTAATTATGTAGGTACACAGTACACAACCAATAATTCGTCGTGTCTGATTTCATAATTGTTGTATGACAATTTCATTCAAATTCCCTATAACTTCACGTTCTAAGATTTTTCTGTTTCGACAGACTATTTAAAAAATTGCCGTGAAATTTCAGTGATCGAAAAACAAGTAAGAATTTTTTGAAACATCACTGTGCGTTTTGTAAAACTTAAGATTAGAAAGTATTGTTGAAAAATTCACTGATTTTCACTTGTTCTTCGATTACTGGAATTTCACGGTAATTTTTACAACAAAATTCTCCCAGTGTGAAATAAAAGCGATGCATTCTGCGTAAAAAAAAGGTTCAGGATTATATACGAATTGTATATAATTTTCAACAAAATTTCCACATGAGATTGAATTAAATTTGATTTATATATAATTATTCTTCAGAGGTTCTCTATTTATAACAGGAATGGAAAATGTTTTAAAACATCGAACAAATTAGTTTTCAAACATCGCTCATCCCTGATTCCTCATTAGATAGTCAAAACACTGCAATCTAAGTTATAATGGAAATTTCTTGCATCAATTTGTAGACACAAAAGTTACAAGTGCAGTATCGAATCACGTAATCATTGTACATCAAACACGTAGTTAACAGAACATGTCACGCAAAATGTCCATTGTTTGAAAATCGTATCGCAACTTGATACAGAGACTAGATTGCTCGCTTTATCTAGCTGGAAAGGTCAGGAATGTATTTTGACGTGCTGTACTATCATCATAAAACATTCATAGGGATATTACATAGCTGCTCTTTCGACCATCCTCAATCCGTGCATCCAGCATCCGTGATGGTTATTGCGTATCCAATTGGCTGATACCCTCAGCGGACAGAATATTGGATTCAAATAAACTCTCATCCGATGAAAAATTTAATAAAAGGTGTAACGATATCGAATACATATTTTTTTTCCGTTTCACTGGATTTTTCTAATAGAATTGGATGCATTCGATACCCATTGTTTCGGATTTATCAATTCTAATTGGTTCATGAATGGTATAAACGTCATTTAGCCGACACCGTAAAACCAGTGTTTTTTTTAATCCATTGTTATAAAATATAAATTCATATTATGTATAATATTTGTGATGATCTTTGGGGTTATTTATGTAGTTGCAGTGTGGTTGAAAAATGATTCTACCGCATGGTAACAGAAACAAAACATGTTTATGAAATAATTTTTGTTCGTCGTTTTGTTGTATCAAAGAAGAAGTTGAATTTATGTAAAACCAAATTCCCCCAAATGGTACCTTACAAAACTTTGTTTAAGTTGGAGGAAATCCATCGTAGATTGAGACACTTTCCTGATTGAATGCTTCAATCGAGGATTCATGAATTACTTTTTCAGTACTACCTACATAAAACAAAAAGAATTTGAACTCATTCCTATTTTCGAACACGTTTCTCTGGAATTTTTTCAGTCCTTTGAATTCACGTATTCAGCTCCATTTGTCGAAACAGAGTATTTGAAATGTTTAGTTTTTCAAAGTTGCAAATTCGAAGTAAAAGTACGTGAAGTATTCAAAACCTATATGAACATGCAATAAATCCTTACTCCATTACGTGTACGTCCAATTTATAATCTCGTGAACAGAGTTTGTTCAGCAGAGTGGATCATTTCCGATAATGTTATATTGAGGAGAACGTGAATCTCTCCGAGATTGACTCATTGTTCCGCTACGAATTCCAGTTTGAATTAAAGGCAAGTACGGTTAATGTCAATAAAACTATCGTATTGTATGACCGTTGGCAATGGCGGTAGCTGGAGATGCATCAGGAATTATTGAGAATAGCGTACAGAAGGAGGAGAGAATAGAACGTACAGGAGTATGGAGAGGAGATAGGGAGCACTGTATGTTCGTACATATCTATGTTTTTCCTTTGAATTTATATGTATCAATGAACAAATTTACCGAAGAGATGATGCGGTTGATGTCGTATCACATATCATTGTAATAATTTCAATAAACGTAACTGGTCGAAGTTTGTGAAAAACACAACTCAAACGATATTGCGTTACCGTGGAAGCTGAAAATACATATAAGCGAACACGATAGAACGGAAAATTGATACATTATGCAATTTTAATGGCAATCAACTTGGGGGAATATTAAACAACGATTGGGGAATCAAAAATTCATGAGGTTGATGAACAATGATATAATAAATGTTTTAATGCAAGAACCACCATCCAACGCGCAAACGTTGGATAATTATTTGAGATCAGAGGTAGTTTTTTATCGAGTATTAATTAAGGTCTTGAAGAGGAATGTAAAGGTTCATTTTCATCGCCAAATATTCTCATCATAATTCCATTAACCCATTCTTCTCACTATTTGTTCAACCATTCATTTTATTATCGATTTTCAGAATTGGAGAGCATCGAACTAGCTTATAAATTCTCTTCGTTATGTTGTCTTATTTTTCAACTACTTCATCCTATAGATATTAAATTACTATTTCCATGTTTCATATGAGAATATATTTGAAGAGGAATCCTGTTTTATTCATTTTCAAAGATAATCCGGATACAATTAGGGAAAGTTTCAGAACAAAAACTCGCTCCGCGAACCATATTAAATATGGGAATAATTACTTGTTCGTTTCCATGTTCGACGACAGGGAGTTGCTCCGTTCATTCAGTTGAACAAAGTAGAATATTTGGTAACTAATTTTTCGAACATACGTATATATTGCCGACATATTTCTAATTGGCTCTAATGTTTGACTAATTGTAAATACACTTAACAATTATTGTGCATAATATATGCGAGCTCATTTCTAGATTTGTATACACGGAGAGCAAACTTTATATTATGAATTGCTATTTTGCTAGCACGTGCAGGACAAACTTGTTAGTCTGACATTTTTCAAAAATCAGTACACTCGATAGTACGTAATGGGAGAATTCTTGTATATTGTAATTTATAATATAACTTTCCTCTCCGTGTGGAGAATTCAAGAAAAATGGTGCATCATGAGAAATGAGGATTATAAAACTCTTCGATCATCGCGGAAAATTAAGAAACAATCGACAAATATTTTCGAAAGGGAGAATAAGCAGGTCGATCTTCCGGTTAGCGGAATTCGAGAATTGAGGGAACAGGTTTAGGTACCTAAGGAAAAAGAAATATTCGTTAGTCATAAAAACATTCCAAGCGCGAATGAATTTGGTGAAGAATGAAAAGAAGGGTGATCTGCTCGCGTTTACCGAGGGTATCTTTAATGTGTGGAAGAATTTTTCAAGCGAATTATTGAATGTTTATGGGGATGGAGGAACCGGGGAAATGTAGGCATTGGAACTTATTTTAAAGAACCCCAGGTATTCGTAGCGTTTATCGTGGCACATTTAACAATCGATAACGAAATTAAAAAACCATAAGAACGTGAGATTATATCTAAATACTTTTACGATTTTTTGAATTGATGTTTGATAGACTATTATGTCTGAGAAATGAATTATATACATGATCTCATTAACGAATCCGGAGAGGATCGTTAGCAGGGAATTACCACGTCTAAAGCTATGTAAAAACTATTCAAATTCATATCGATCATTGCGCCAGCGAAATAAATTCAAAGAGATTATTCGACTCTTTACCATCAGTTAATCTAGATGAATCACTTTTCAAAGTGATTGATTATTCAATGAAGCATCAAAATCGCAACTCATTAGAATTCAAAACGAGAACGATCTTAGCTGATAAATAGTAATGGTTACGCAACTCGGTACTCGTTACTTATTATATACAAAATATATACAGAGGTGTGAAAATTATTAGAATAATTGTTATTTCCAACACAACTCCAACTTTTGCCTTAGATTATGCATTTATCTGTGGAGTACTATTTTGTTTTGTTGATATAATAGTTTTCCATCCTTCCATTTCTGAGTGAATTATTATAACAATTTTTCTTTCCAATCTTCTTTTCACTCCAATGATCTCAACACCTCGATCTCAAACTGAACAGTATGTGACGATAGATACCCACTGGAAATTTAAAATAGTCAACCACAAATTCCGACTGGGATTTTTATTGGTTTCATCGTAACTCAACTATCATTCCTTGTCGTGTATATAAATTTTATACAATGCAACACCAGCTCCTAATATCAAAATATTGTACATTGTTAGTTATTTGAAGACATATGAAGATGCTCATAATAAAAAACAACTTTGTACAAATGAGATTGTTATATAATAATCATGGAATATTCCTTCGTTCGAAAATGGAGGGCTTAAGGACTATTTATATCAAGAAATACAACCAGTACTCCATGAATGATTGCATTACCTTAGAGGAAAGTTGGAACAGTTTTGAAAATCACAATTATTCTAATAATTTTCACACCTCTATATAATAATATATAATTTTTATACAAATTATATCAATGCTGATAAATGCAGACTTCTGGAACATAAAATTCCATGGAAAAATATTTGAGACTACTTGATATGAATGGATCAAAGAAGAACAAATTCGTCTGATCAACAGAATTTTATAAAAATATAATTCAAATACTCTGCAATTACCGACCAGGTGGAATCAACAAAATGACGTTATCCGGATGATTTTCTTATTTATGGAATTTCATCGCTCAGTTAAATTACGTGCATGAATGCATTTGCAAACGCACCCCAGATGTGAACATTCACTTCGTTCCCCCGTTAATTTTAAATCAAAAGTTATATAATTGAAAAATACTCGTTACCCATCAAAGTGCATAACCGAATATAATAATTTTCTGGAAGACAGGGAATTGTATGGAAAAGAGAAAGGGATAAAAAAGCACAGCAAAACTGAGAAAATCCGAGGTAGATGAAAATTCCCACAGGGGAAATGCTTCGATGCTTTACGGCGGTTTCAGTAATAACCGAGTTTATTGCCGTACGGATTTAGTAAATGCAAAATCCTCACAACTTCGTACTTTACACCCACATGTACACGTATATCCATGTGCATTTATGGCTAAGTAAATGTATTCATCCTATCGTCTATCGTACTTTCAGTCATTATATTTTTCAAATTGCGAGTTAAAAGAACAGAGAGACGGTTTATGACATCTTTTACATCACCCGTTATAAATCTCTACGTACCAATAAAAACGATGATGAATAATGAAGTGTTGGAAAATTTTGTGCTACTTTTTTCTTCGACGATTCTTTTTGTTTCATTTTTTTTGTCAACGTGTTACGATCGATAAACAATACGGCAATATATTTTCTCAAGTATGAATGATTTGTTTTCGACTGGTGATTTTTTAAGAAAAGGAAAGTTACTTTTGCCAACAAAATCGAAGAATTGTTCGATTAAGGTGGTTGTATCGGTGGTCCTCTTGTGTGAAATGAAATTCTTAACGAAGTCGTTTAAAATTTTATAGATTCCCTGATGGGCTACTGAGACAAATGGTGGACATTGGAAGAATGTCCGAAATTTTAAGCAGGTGGACATCGGTTGGACAACAACTGGACAACGATTGGACATTGCGAGACAGTTTTGGATGCGTTTCAGACATCCCAGGACACGCTAGACAAATCATGGACACTTTTCGGACATACAGATACACGGAAAAAAAGATGATGTTGGATTTACAACATTTCGTTCGATCACCATAGAAACCCCTAATATTTCTATGGTGATCGAACGAAACATTGTAAATCCAACATCATCTTTTTTTCCGTGTAAGAAGGTTCAGACGCGTTTTGGACAAACGATAGACATTGAATTCGACTTTGTCTAGAATTTTGAATGAATGGACATAAACAGACATCGTGGACATGTTTTGGACAATATTCAGACATATTTGGACATCATAGACTCTTTTCAGACAAAGTTTGGATATCCCAAGCCTGTCCATTCGCCCATTAGGGTTGTTCTATAATGTGTTTGTAGTTCGTAGATCGAAGTATAAGACGCGTTACCATCTACATACACTGTTATAAATTTCTGATTGAATTTTCAATCACAAGTAATGGAAGCAATTTCCACTCACGTAAATGAGAAATAATATACAGTAGTATTGAAAATCCAATAACCAGTCCTTCAAATTTCATGCACATGTTCATGGTTGTTGAGAGAAATCATGATTGAAAATTCAATAACAAGTTGTTTAAATTTCATGTACATGTTCATGATGGTTGAAAAAAAAAATCACCTTCACAAGATTCGAACGCGAGGCGTCGAAACTGGACGTCAAAGCTCTATCACTCAACCCACCGCCACTTATGTGGGTGGGAGCATTTTTCTGCCTACATGACCTTGCGTTCATTCTTCAAACTTGTGGATCCAGATGTACTTATGATGTAGAAACACTGAACAAATGGTGTGATCTAAATAGTACATAGTTGAAGTGGATACGCGGATGACTTCATCAAAGCGTTAGAATATGGGGTGACCCAAGTGAGAAAAATTGTATTCCAAGGGCGTATTCTGCAGCCATAATGCAAGAATTTCCCGTGTTTTGAAGATTAATTTGTGAGGTATGAACATTTTTACATTTTTTTTCAAATCCAAACCAACTGGGATCACTTTTGTTATTTTCAGTTGGATACCATCACAGCCATGATTTGATTATAATCATAATGACATTATTATGTCATTATGATGGATTGAATTTGTCCAAGTTTTTTCATTCACCTGTACATTAATTCATATTTTCATGCACAATAACTTGAAAATTCAATAACGTGTATTTGGATTCCTATTTCAGTTCACAAAAATTGAATTTTCATTCACATATGTACATGAAAAGTACATGAAATTTGAAGAAATTTCTAACAGTGTAGTAAGAAATTCAATGTGAAATTCCACCTTTAGTGATGCATACGGGTCTACACCTTGGGGTGCTTTTTTCCTACCATGGATGGACACAAAAGAAATTTGCTGTGACAGTGAAATCTAATTTTGCTGGAGCAGAGAATTTTTTACTGCGACAGCACACTATTTGTTATCACAGTCATCTTATAAGCTACGATATTGATATTTCAGTTGTGGCAGTAACAAATGTTTGCTCCTCCAGCAAATTTCGGTTTTATATATAGAATAGCAAACATTCTTTGCTATATTATTTCTGCTTCACACTTCGGGCGAATGAAATTCAACACTGAGAAGAGTGAAATTCTAACCACACGTTCTGAATACAACCGAATATTGAAAAATACATTCAACAGTGGTAATTTCATTCTCAGGTAGAAATTTTGATTCAGAGAGTTTTTAAAAATATTCAGTTTACAGAGACTTACGGAAACTTACAGAAATTTGCAGGGAATGTTCGAATTTTGTGAATTTTTCAGAGATTCTCAGAAAGTTTTGGGGAAAATATTTCTTCCAGGATCTTAAAAACTATATGGTAGAATTTCGTATATTTTGGATCATAAACTGGGAATTATTGATACAAAAATCTATGTGTTACAAGAGGGGTAGCGATTAAATACTTTCAAATTCTGCTCGAAAGATGAAAAACAGGACTTATTGTTCGTTTATTTTTTTTAACGATAACTCTTCCCGATTGCCTCAAAAGTGAAATATCAATCCAGCTGAGGAGTGAATCATTGGACATTCTGGTTATCCGGAAAGACGCCGAAAATCCGAAAAGGAATCGGAGTCCGATTCGGGTCTACACGAAAGCCAATCCGGTTTTTATTTATTTATTTATTCATACGTGCATGTGCCCTTTAGATACGAACTAGTTAATGACAGATCTAACAATAAGAAACAATAAACCATTGATTAAACAATAAGCTTCAACAAACAATAGGATACAATAAACTATTCATTCAACGAACCCACACACAATACAGCATTCCGGAAACGCGAAACTGATCCATAAAAAAAAAACATTCGTTGATGAGATCACAAATACAGCTATCAAAACTGTATTTGCTCATAATTCGAACTTTTTTGGTTAATTTGTGTGACATTTTGTCCCTATCCTGCATAGAATTGTTCATCAATTTCTGTACATAAACCCGCTATCACTTGATCTTTCTGTCACGAAAAATAGTGAACACTTTCCTCATTCGATTGTTAAAAATTACTCAATACAGTAACGCACTGTGAAAAAATTTCTTCTGAAAATTAAAAAAAATATGAATGTTATGTTCTATAACCACTTCCTACTAAATTTCCATGAAAAATTTTACTGAGCTTTGGAAAACTCCAACTGAAGCGTTGAGACGTATTCTGCGGTTTCATCCAAGTTTCTCAATATTCAGCAAAATTTTTCCCGAAAATCAAGAAGAAAGAAAGTGGTTGTAAAAAATCACAGGGACATTTTCTGTATCTTCAAAAGGATTTTCCTTCACAGGGCGATTACACGAATAGCCGTCTATCAATGGAATGAAGTGTTGGTGCTTTCAAAAGGAAAAATAGAACGGAATAGAGAGTCTCAAACTAAGGGTTTACGCAATGATTCTCAAATATATGTATACACAAAAATATATTCCGACTCTTTCTTTGAATCCATCTCACGTTCAGACGAACCGTAGGAGGGAAAAGAGAAGTGGAAAGAGAGCAGAAGGGGGAAAGGTTAATCTGACGATCAGTTGCGGTAACTTCAAAGAGGACCGCTTAAACTTTGCGCAAGCTTTAACGAAAGCTGTGCAACCGGCTCTTAATAGAGAGTTTTTCAAACTTCCTACTCTTCTCATCCTTCTTCGCTTTTCTGATTTGCTTCGTTATCTTGTCATCGTCGACGGATAATCCGCGCTACTTCTCTTTTCTCTCTGATGTTTCACAGCCTAACAAACACTACGAGACATTTTCCTTCACACGTATATAGAATTATTCCCGGCTAATATGAAAAATCTTGTTCCCCAGTGCGTTTTGTATAAAAAATGTAGATGAATTTTTTGATGAAATTCTGGATAATATTCACATTCGGTTCGCTGAACATCATCAAGTTGGTAATAATGTAGGAACATGATGGACAGATCAGCATGTACAACGGGATTTCATGTATAATATGCATATATATATATACATATATATACATATCTTTTATGTACCACAGCATGCGAGCTAAATTATTTTCTACTCGACCAAGCACATGTACACTTTATCGTTCGATACAAGTAGAGGGAAAAGAAGAGTCGAGTGTGAATGTGGTGCTGTCTTTTTCCTTCTTTCTCTTTTTTTTCTTTCGTTTATTCACCGAGTGAGCTTTCGTCTGCACAGCTCAACGACTTCATATTCGAATTGAATCTCGTCTACGAGATGCTTCAGCAACGATTTATCGGCTGTCGTCGCGACTAGATTCGTGTTTCCGTGCTTTCGCACCTTACACAAATGGAAAGCTCGTTTCAGCTCTTCGTTTCACCCTTTTTTTACTTTCCTCTGCCCCATTTTCACCTTTCAACATTTCCCATCTACATTCGTAGTACGATATCATCTCTTCTGCAATTCCGTAGCTTATTTATTTTGTTCATCCTCATACAAGGAAGAAAACGGATTTAATACGGAATATGATTTCCTGAATTGCCAGAAAAATGTACGTCGTCATTGAAAATCCTAAAACACGTTCTTGAGATCACGAAAAGGCGTTTTGAAGTTGATTCTATTCGATGATTATTATACTCCAGGGAGGATGGATGTGAATTCAACCTTTCCCTCGATCGTCTTTCATTGAACTTGACAACGGATGAATGCAACGCTCAAGGATCGGGATCGACACTCCAATAGACCCAACAACTTGATTTACAAATTATTGAGATTTTTCCCTCACTTCAGCGGTGAATCCTGTCTCTATTCCACCTCATTGTGCGCTCATTCTGCCTTTGAAGTTTTCACCATTCTTTTGGGAGAGAGATTCCATAATTGTTTCTCAGAGTTTAGTTGAATCATATAACTATCATTTTATATTCTCTCATTGAAAGCTGAAAGTGAGTTTTTTTCTGTACATGTATTATCTCAATGGTTCCTGTGCGGATCGTATGAACACCTCATTGATATTCATTACGCAGAATAGTTCTTATTCTTCGTAATTTTGTAGCCTTGAACTGAAATCCTCAACAGCAAATAGTGGTGTTTGGGATCCTCAAGTGTTTCTAGTATCGAAGGAAAACATTACTCATCACAAAAAACTTCTAAATTCGGATTATTTTTCATACTTTGACCTGCGGGCCCATGTTCAATATATATTACAATGAAATTTTTATATCCGACTTTTAACACAACAATGTTGAGACATCATGCTGAGAAACAAAGATTTATTCATATATGAGATCAATAATCAGAGCTTTGATGCACTATAATCGCTATACAAATGGAAATAAACTCCCCTTCATTCCGAAGACACATCGAGGAGAATCAATCATATATGATTTGAGTTCCCATCTGATTGTGACGTACATATGTATCGACGATGGTATGCAAGAGAATATTTCATGAGGGAGTAGAGCGTACAGAACCGATACATTGAGATGGGTTATAAACGTCTCTTTGTTCCATACCTAGACCAAGGGTCCTTGGGATTTCTTTTATTCACCTTAAATTCTGAACTCGAATCAGCGTTCAGCATCCACTTTACTATGTTCCCCTCGGGTCGACTTTTCCAAACCATTTCGGTTCACATTTACGACTACGAGTTGCGTTATATGAGCTCTTTTTCCCCTAGAACGAATTTCTGCATCAACGTCAGCTTTATTTTTGAATACTTCATTCACCTCCGTTGTTTTCTCTTTGGTTCCATTTTTGAATGGAAGGAAAAAAAACATACAAACACACACACACACACACAAAGCCCGAGACTGATCGATTGATGATGGATATCAAATGAGATCAAAGGATAACGTTTCTTCTCTTTCACTCCAACGTTTCATTCTCGTCGCAGGGAACGAGGAAGAGTCAAAAGAAGAAAGAATGAAATGAAATTCCAAGAGAATCGTTAGAAACCAAAGGAAATACCAATAGTGCCCCGGTGAAGTGACGTTTCATTCCAACAGCAGGGTGGAAGAAACAGTAATTACGGGTGAGCTCAACATTGTCCCGTTCTTTGACCATCTGGTGGTCAGTAATTGGTCTCATTATCCTTTCGCCTCGTCAATAAAATTCCTCCCGGTGCAGTGTGGTGCAGTCGCAAATCTTCCCTCGTGGTCTCGTCATTTTAAATAGAATAACTCATACATCGAGAAAAGATTTTATATTAATCATGGAATATCATCATGCTCTGATGGAAATTAAAATTGAGCGGAGGGAAATTTATGTGACACGAGGGAGGTGTATCACAATGGGTTGCGTTTAATTCCAACTATTCGTTTTCGCTGAAAATTAGTTCGTGTGATGGATGGAATAAGAGGGAAGGAAAATCAAGGAACAACCTGGTAGATGGAACCCGGAGGTTAAAACCGCAGTTTCGAACTAATCAAGCAGCGTCCAACTATCCACGAGAGACATCTTGTCCTCTCTCTCTCTCTCTCTCCTCCCCGTCGCTTCACTCGCATGTGAGAAGATGAAATGAGGACGAATTCCACCCACGAAGTCGACCATCCATCTATCGAAGCTCCACACCTCCGTTCCCATCACTTCTTTTTTTTCTCACCGCTATGCGGTGACAGAATTTAATACGGCTATCAAGGGTGATTAAGAAAAATCAACTACTCCGAAATTTTTTTACTCGAGAATAATGTGTTTTAGAATATTTGATTCTCGGTGAGCGACAAGCTCTATAATATTGAACTATCAAAGAGCCGAAACAATGGTCTAAAATTGCTTCTAGTTCGAAAATTTAGAGATCGAGAGAAATTTACTCTCAGAATTGAAATCAGTGGAATCTTCTGATTTCCGTATCCAATCGCTAACCACTGAATGGAATCAGGAAGATTTTACTGCATATAATCCCTAGTTGTGTGGTGGAAAGTGCTTCTCCTTGATATTCTACTGCAAGGATCGTGTAATCAGTGAGATCTCACTGTCTCAAATTTGAAGAGATTTATAGTACTAAATCAACAAAAAATTTCTTCTAAATTTTCTAATTAGATATTTGTAAAGTTATAAAGTCCATGCAAGTGATGTTGTCCCAACGGAATAGATATGAGAGAATGGGGAATTCACAAACCGAAATTAATGTAAAGAAAATCAATATTCGAATTAATTGAATTACAAAGAATACATGAAGATTTATGTGACGGTTCACGGTGAATTTATCGGTTTCCGTGAATGTATACGCATAAGGAAGAAAAACAAATGCTCTCTCGCACGTTAATCGCGACATTTCATAAACAACCACCCGTATCAGCACACTTGCTCACGGGAGGCGAGATTTTTTCCTCTAATCCCTCACAATTGCATGCATCTGTCCTCAATGTCTTCTCCCGCACAATTTCTCTACCGTTTATTTCTTTTCTCCCCAACGCCACTCATACAACTCTGGTTGAGCTATAACACAAAGGATTCCTTTCAACATTATTCCCAGATGCATCGTTTTCTCAATAAAGATATCATTTTACCTCTTAATCACATCTGAAATATTCATTCAACAATACTCATTTCAGTAACGCGCTTGATTAATTTAGAAGCTGTATTTCCCTGCGGGAAAATCGTTATCATGAAATTCAATTAAAAGTAAAAGACATCGCTCCTGATGTAAAAAAAAGCTTTCCCGTTTAGTTATCTTATTATCTCGACGTGAATATACTCGATGATTTTCACGTCGATGTGATGATGCGGATTCTTATCACTCTTTTGATATAATCACAAAGCACCATTCCCTCAGGGTTTCGAAGAGCACTTTTTTTTTTAAATGAACGATGGATGAACATTTTAAATTTATATTCATGTTCCCACATTTGTATTTATGTTCTTCACTTCCATAGATACATTATATTTCTGGTTTAAATATGTATGAATCATTGATTCATATCTCATTTTCGTTCCATCATTCCATGCTGGAGAATGAAAAGCACAGCGATGTGATAGTTGTGATAGATGTGAAGTTACAAATTTTGAAGATCAGGAAGCTCTGACGGAAGGGGACTTAGAAATGTATTTGAAGAGTGATGCGAAAAGTTTTCAAAGTCTTTCTATCTTCGCTTTCGTAACAAAGACATTTCTGGTAAGGATGAATTGTTAAAATTGAGTAAAATACTTTTAATACATTTTTCAAATCACAAAACCAATGGAAAATTCTATTCAAATGCAATTTTGGCAGTTACATTTTTCGTACATGCATGTCATAACCAAATTGTCTCTTTCGCAATCATAGGCACTCATTTTTGTTCTATATTCTTCGCATATAATGATATATAACGAATAAAGCTTTTGGAACTTTGTTAACAGTAAGCGAAATCAGAACGGTATACCCCTGGTGATGCATTTAGACGGTACTATTGGCAATACTGGTATTGCTATTTCGAACTTATTTGCATCTTATTTCAGATCAGTCTATCAAAATTATCCCGTTGTTCCTTGTAATTTACCAGAATCTACTTTCAATGTCAATCTTTCCGATTTATCCATCAATATCGGTGAAGTGTTCAATAAAATCTCATCTTTGAAAACTTCTTCCGGTCCTGGTGATGATGGTATTCCTCCTAATTTTCTAAAATCTTGCAAGTTCGTCATTTCTCGGCCTTTGTGGTTGATCTTCAACAGCTCTTTATCCTCTGGAATATTTCCTTCTCAATGGAAATCCAGCTTAATTACTCCTATCTTCAAATCTGGGGACCGTTCTGACGTGAGAAACTATAGACCGATTAGTATCATGAATGTTATGCCGAAAATTTTTGAAGATATAGTTACTGATAAAATAACACCACTGTTTTCTGATATTATTTCTGATTTCCAGCATGGCTTCACTTCTGGCAAATCTACCGTAACTAACTTGTCTATTTTTTCTCATGTTGTGTCCTCTGCGCTTGATCAAAATGCCCAAGTGGATACTATATATACAGACTTCTCAAAGGCTTTTGACAGAGTTGATCATAATATATTGTTAAATAAATTAAGTAATCTAGGTATTCGAAGCAATTTCTTGTCGTGGTTACAGAGTTATATTCTGAATCGTACGCAATCAGTTCGTGTCTCTCAATATTTCTCTGATTCATTTTTTGTATCCTCAGGTGTACCGCAAGGCTCACATCTAGGTCCTTTATTATTTATTATTTTCATTAATGATATCTCTACGATTTTCAAGTACTGCACACATCTTCTTTTTGCTGATGACCTGAAACTGTTTATGATTATAAGAACTTACAGAGATGCTCAAAATCTGCAATCTGATTTGGATCGGTTACAATCTTGGTGTGTGCTATCTAATATGTCATTAAATCTCACTAAATGCCATGTGATGAGATTTCATAGAGGTAAAAATGCTATTTATTTTCCTTATAACTTGTCTCATTCTCTGTTATCACCTATAAATACTGTTCGTGATCTTGGAGTTTCATTTGACTCTCGTTTTAACTTCTCAGATCATTACAATCACATAGTTGGTACTTCCATGAAATCTCTCGGATTCATCAAGCGCGTTTGTAAAGATTTTCGTGATCCTGTTGCACTTCGAACACTGTATTGTACTTTAGTTAGACCTAATCTTGAGTATGCGTCTCAAATTTGGAGTCCTCATTTAATTCGGGATTGTACAGACTTGGAAAGAGTTCAGCATAAGTTTCTGCGTTCTGCTGCCTATCAGATAGGCCGTCCGTTGAGCGTCACTTGTCATGATTACTCATTGATTATGGCTCTACTTAACTTGCCTCCCTTGGAATCACGTCGTTTGTTCAATGATTTTTCATTTTTGTATAAAATTGTTAATGGGAAAATTCGCTGCCCTCAACTGCTTGGACTTGTACGTTTTAATGTCCCTTCTCGTTTATTGAGGCGCCCTAAATTGTTCAATCCAATTTCTTATAAATCGAGACACGGTTATTCTGATCCGGTAAATCGGATATCTATCCTAGCAAATTCTTACAGTGATGTGCTTGAATTATTTTCATCTCATTCTGATCTTAGGAATTCTCTTTCTCTTATTTGTCAAATTTAATATCTAATTGTCCTTTTCACCTATAATTATACACGTTAACTGTTGTTGTAATATAAGATGCATGTAGTCGAGCTTAACATGATGCTTAATGCTTTGATGTATGATATATATAATGTGGTTCAAATAATGTATATTCTATGTACCAAAGGGTCTTTTATACCCGTATAAACAAAATAAATAAATAAATAAATATATACTCTCATGCATGAATTTAATTTGTATTTTCAAATTAGAACATCATAGGCAGCTTCGCATAGAAATTTGAATCACGTTCTCCAAATACATATTATCCAAACATACATTCATATAGAATTGATTCTCCTTGAGAAGAAGATGATAAATGTCTATAGAATATCGAACTGAAAATACCTCTACATCGAAAACGTATTCCGGAAGGTAAAAGTTTCAATAATTGATTGGACTGATTGTGCACTCGTTGAAGCTTCACGTTTCTCTTTCATTCGTTCTCCGTGATCCCTTATAACAAAGACTAATATGCCACTAGTGCAAACTCAGACTGAATCTTTTTCATTCGATCCCAATGAAATATCTCAGTTATTGGTATCGTGTCGCGGATTCAATCAGAATTCGAACTATATACGTAATGGCATGTCGTTTGCAGAAAATCTAATTCCATTTCTATTATCCTATTCATCGACAGACGATGAGATTGCCAGTGAATAATCTCGTACAATCACGGTATTGAAATCGCGATTCTCTCCGAGTTCCTTCCTTTTTTTCAATTTCACGTTTTATTTTCTTTCGAGCAGAATCAATCTCTCGAGAGAGAATTCCAAGATTGTACATATACATATATCGGTTGCATTCTGTGAATAATTCGACACGTCAATAATGTTTCCGTTCAAATTTTCAAGTACCTGAAGTAAGTTTCTGGACATCTTCTTGGAGTTTCAATTGTCTTCGGAGAGACGCTCGAGTGAATTTTTCAAGTCTGAACGTGTGAAGAACGATTTTTGAAATCTCGTGAGTTCGTTGGAGATTTGGTTCCCTCTTTCGATGCGGTTCTCGATTGAATGTGAATCGAGGTTCGATTCGAATCAATCTGATGATGAATCAATGATGAATGATGAGTAGATGTTGTACGGTGAAGAATAATTTCTTTTTTTCATCCTTACCTTTTTATAATTCCTCGTTGATATAATTTTTAGAAAGTAGAAGTGGGAAAAACTAAAACACAGAAAAGTAGTATACATGAGGAAAACAATTCAAGTAATGAGAGATGGAGAGTGGAAGAAACCAAAATGAGTTCCGTGGTTGGAAAAGGAGTAGTAAGAGCATCCATAAATCGGACAAGTGGACGCTGACAAGTGTTTAAGTGGAGTGGGAACTGCACCGATCAGACACAGTTTTAGTAGAGAATCTGCAGAAAATAGAGAAGGAAAATATTTTCTTCTAGGATTCACTCTGAGAGTATTTCCGTATTGTTAACAGAACTATTTCATGCCCTCATAATTCTAATTCTCATCAGAAGAAAGTAAAAGAACAATTTTATTGAACATTAGAATTGAAATCAAAGAAATTCCAACCCATTGTGAAAAAACAATGTAGTCGAGATGAATATGGAATAAATACTCAAATATTGATATAAACTCTCAAACCCAGTTCGAATGACGAAACATCGAGGGAATGTTTCATAAATGTTTCACGAATTTAGGTAATTTCTCAGAGAAACTTCAAAGTACAGTTGTATAAAGATACCGCAGTTGACTCTGGGGGTGTAAATGGGGATGCTTCTCTCCTAATTTCAAACAGTTTAAATAGTTGATGCTTGTAATCTAAAAGGAGATCTTCATCAAAGTTGAATATGGGAACAAGTTAAACTCCCCTGTAATATCGATGTACGTTGATTTATGTTTCAATGGATTCACCCCTACTCATTATCGTATCTTTTGCACCATTTCCATCAACGTTTTGATGATTCTCAGACTCGTACGATAATTAATTTCCCCCCATCACTCATGGAAATAAAGTTGACTGATAATGCGAATGAAAGTTAGCCGTTTACGACGCCAGATGAAGACACACGCGCACATAACACATACACGTGCTCTTACCGTGTGATACGTATGCTACGTATGAGCGATACAAAGCTATATACACATGCCTTCATCTAAGCTGTTTCACGTCTCGATAAATTTTCCCTGTCGTTAATATTTCCACGTTACAACGTATATCACCCGTCAACTCTCAGGTAAGGCAATAATTTCGTATTACTCTACGAATACAGTCTTATGTATATATATATATAATACGTATATCGCCTAGTGTTCACCCTTGGGATTTCCGAAACCCATATCGCAAGGGGCGTAGATAGGTGGGGCGTAACGATTACGTACACACACCCGATATTCATATATACGTACGTATGCATATAAATATGTTTCAACGTACACAGATATTAACACATAGATAGAGGGTTTGCGAGTTGGTGATGTGAGAAGAGAGTGAAGGAGGAAAAGGGAAAGCTAGCGAGCATAAAGTGTCGCCATAATTTCACATTCGGTGCTAACGTACGGCTTTCTACATTCGGGCTACAATCGTCGTTCACACTGCAGTCGTCCTTAATTGCAGCTGCAGCCGGTGTCGACGACGATGCCCAGAACGCAGACGACGACACACTTCCGGTGGTCGCTCCGATGGAGTTTTCCCCCAAAACTGAAGTGTCAGTAAGCCAAAGTGCACTTTACATTATAGCCATGGAATGGACATAGATATACATACATATTATACTTACCTGTTCATGTTTTCGTTAACACGGAAGGAAATTCGAAGAATGTCACGATGATATCTCGTTGTTTTTTTAAAACTATTGATTTCTATTAGATTCAAAAATGTTCGTTTATTTATCGTTCTTAATTTTCATCGAATACAGTCGACAAGGGAGGAAATATCGAATGAAGGTCACCATCGAGACGATCATATTGTTATTGAAGCTTCGATGGAAGTGAGGAATGATGAAAATATGAAAAATTCAAATTGGTAGTCAAATGCTTCGAATGATTGGAGAATAATGGAAACTGATTTGTCCGACGGCTCGAGTGATAACTTGAATTTGTTATGGTTTTTTCCTTTGAAGATGATAGAAATTCCTTTACAATTATATCGAAATTGAAGGTTGGTTCATCATGATAAAAATGTTGAATACGATTATTACATCAACGATGGTGGATAAATCATATAAATTGTTATAGATTATGATTTAGGCTCTCAGAGAAATCAATTTTTATGTACTTCTCCATTATTAGCAGCATTCTTTTGATGATTCCCCTTTCCATTGGGTTTTAGTTGTGATTTTATGTGCAATTCATTCTTAACCGATAAAAAAAACAAGCATTGACGTATATCATTGAAGAAGATCTTCATTTTTCATCAACACAACTGATATAAAGTGAAGTATAATCGGATCTTCTTCATCCTTGCCTTTTTCAACATTCAATATTGATTTGATACATTCCTCATGTCGAGCTATGAACCTTCTCCCTAGATTTGAAACAGTAGAAGCTCCCTAATCGCAGTGCAAAATTGGTAGAATTGATGCATATATACTAAGGATGGGCAATACTTGACAGTATCGATACTTCTTATCAAACTTTTAAAAAATGTTGATGAATATTTTGTGGAGTTTAGTATAAAGTCGAGAACTAATATCCCTAATATACACACTGTAAAATTTGTGATTTTTAACTGGTCGGTGCTGTAAAATATCTGTACTGATTCTATTAGTATCAATGATTTTCAATTGCACGATGAGCGATTGCCCACCTAAAACCAAGATTCTTACAAGAAAAAACATTCTAAAAGTTACCTCATAGTATTCTAAAAGACACTTTCAAAAGTCTTTGTGTTATGTGGGTTTTTACTGATGACGCAGGGGATATCATCGATTGCATTAATTATTTAACCGTTAACCCTCTAGCTACGAACGTTTCAAATTTGCTAGGTTTATTGAATTCCCTTTTTTCATGAATTCCAAGAGCATTTGGTTGCAAACAAGATGATGAGGAATCTGTCTGGATTCCATTCGATGCGATGAAGATTCTTTCGTGCTTGATTGAAGCTTTGGGAACTTAGGACAGTTGAAAAAGAGGAAAATTGTGAGGATTTCGTTTTTACTGATTTTGAGATTGTACTGGTTTAGATTTTAGATTTTAGTACTTGGAGGGTTAACGGTAGGAACAGGGGAATCCCACTGATTTAAATTTGGGGAATTTTTCGGTGACAAAGAACTTCATACTTGCAGATTCCTTACGAGATTTGGAATTGATTTTCCTTTGGTGAATTTTAATCTGAGTCCTAAATTTTTAGATACAACAAGGTTTAATTATCATCACGGAAAAACTGTCACGCGGGTCATCAAAATCGTGTACATTGATGGCCAATGTGCAAGGAAGAAGCATTTGGTTCGCATTGATTTTCGATGCACCAACACAAACGTCCAATGTTCTCACATAAGTCATCGATTCATTCCACACTGAGATTCAATGTGAAAGAGATGTTTTTTCGTTCCATATTGACCACCAATGGCAAGTTGACCAAAACATTGTTTTCCTGTGTGACAGTTTACCCGTATAAAAAAAAGAATTATTATGAAGATCATAAAATAACTTTAAAAAAATCCTATGGTGGATCCAGCAACTTGTCTCTCTCTCTCTCTCTCTCTCTCTCTCTCTTTCTCTCTCTCTCTCTTTCCGTCAATCCAAACATGCAGGTTAAGAAAGGATACAAGAGGGAACGTGCCCCCGCTGAATCGTTACATCATAAAGCAAGGTCCTTGTTGGACTCGCAATGTCCAAGGCGGATTTTTTAAAGTAGTTATCCCATATCCCCCCCCCCCCGCCGTTCGAAGTTTCTGGTTGGTACAACGTGAACTTACGACCTTTCTCTCATTCTACTTTCATACTGTCTACCCTCTTCCCTGGTGAGAATGACAGCATGTAAGAAGTATCATCTGGAACAACTCTACGCTTCAAATGTTCCAGTTTTCGTTCAATAGACGAGTTCAATACACGTTTCCTCTCCACTAGGGTTACAGTATATATCTTCTTCGTGTTTTTTAAGGCGTTTCTGATGGTCATTGAGGTCTTCGAAAAGCCCAGATGCTCTAGCAGAAGGCACTCTAGTCATCCTCTAAGGCCTCACCCAGACCCTTGTGAAAGCCTTGCAAGGTCTGGTAATGCTTGACTAGGAAATGATTAGAGCGATGTCTAGCGAATTATCTCAAAGACATCGCATCTTAGATACTAAGTTTAATACTATATCCGCCAAGTCGGATCCAGGCGTATTTTTGACAACAGATCAAATCAACATACAGATTTTAAGCTTCCGAAGTGGAGTCGCGTCTTGTTTCGGTTGGTTGGACATGTTTTAATGAAATATATGTGTGCTGTATTGCGAACATTTGATTTCGAAAATTCGTACGTTAAAGTGCAGAATGATGTCTTATAACACTTGGTTTTGTTTTCAAAGCTTCCACTTCGTTGAATATCATCATTAATATTAACACATCAGCAAACAGAAACTTCTCGAATCAGTTTTCCTTTTGTACGCATCTTGAGAATGCACGTGAAAATTTAATCTATGACCCCTGATCTAATTATCGATCTTTGAATTCATACTTGTTTTTTTTTTCTACAATACAAATATTCAAATTTACAAGTACATTCATGGATTACAGATCCTATTTCATCGTAAATCTGCTTGGAACGAATAAGATGCAAGGAGAAAGTTATATTTCTGCAGGTATTCTGAGTTTATCTCTTATTTCCGTTTGTGTCAGCTTATTCAATTTTATTTGCACGTTCTGCTTTTTCAAGAAATCAGTTTTCTTCGTTTTTCCTCCTTCATCTGGGTTTAAAATGGAAAATATGAAATCTCATGATGTTACGTGCGTACAATTAAAAGTTTATTATTAATTTTAGTCTAGATTCTGGAAGAGAAAGAAGAAGAAGAAGACATGTTACTTCTCATCATGTCATTGACGAAATAATTTCCTGATGTTCTTATAATTGAAAACTGATTCACCTGTAACAAATTCACCTGTGACAAATGTAAATGCCAAAGGAAAAAACAACACACACCAACAGTTGTTCATCATTTGGACGTCCAGGACGTCCATTGGATGTTCTGTGCTAATAGCGATAAAAGTTAATGGATAGCTGTAGCTATGATTATTTTAGATGTAGCAGCGGAAAAATGAGTAGCTATCACACCGAATTCATGGACCATGTGAAATCACTTGGATGTAGTCTGTAATCATGTCTTGTCATCAAGGTCATTTACAAACCTGTCCTAAATTCATCTACTACGTATATAATGTACAAGGGTTCGTGGAGATTCAAGTGCAATATATGTATCTCTCTCATAAGCGTTTACATGCCAGCATGAGTTTATATCCTCAAGAGTGACAATTCTGAGATCAGAACATCTTTGGTGTGATGACCCTTCACAATTGTAACCATTCATATTCCGTCAGTAGGTATACCAACAGCGAAGTAAATTAAAAACAAAATACTTTATGAGAAATAGTTCATTCATATTAACGTTATTCAGCATCTATGAGACTTCAAATATTCCTTTTACTTCTTCTGGTATGATTTAGGATGTGTGAATCCCATCTACTTGGATTGTCTTTTATTCCTTCGGTCTTACAAATTTACTTTCTCACGCCAACACCGTCTTCCATAAAAATGGCGGATGGTCTCTATGCTAAAATCCTACCATAATTGTTATGCAAACTGACGTTGAATAATGCAACAAGAGCGCACGCGCAATTCATATGCAAAAATGAATGTGCATGTTGAATACCAAAGAGAATTGATTAAATAACTTTGAGGTTTTCGTTGAGTACGGATGAAGTTTCAAAAATCAAAATATCGGACGGAAACGTTGGATCAAATTTTTATATAGCATGAAAAATATATATTCATTTGAATTTCAAAACTGGGTTATTTTGAGTCAATTCCCTTATTAGAATGAATATATTGATAGAAAAATTCATTGAGACGAAGAAACATTTTCTTCATTCGAATGTATACTTTTTTGTTCCAAAGTATGGTTTATCGATCTAATTGAATGGTCAATGATCGGAATCGGAACAAGAAAGCATGCATAAAATCAAAAATATATATTCCTTTGTCATTTCATTGAAAGAAATGAAATGGTAGTTTCTTCGTTTGAAAGACTTTTTTTTTTCTCACCACTGTATGAAATGAATCGGGATTATTGGATGACCATTATTGTATTTCAAATTCATTCAAGAGGAAACAATATCGTCAGTTGAATTAGAAATATAGATTGAAAATCAACAGCATTATTGGTCATTACTGACGTTGACAGAAAAAATCCAAGAACTAATATAATAGGATTAAATAAATAAATGTATATTTTGATAGCATTTTTCTATCTTGCTGCTTCCGGTCGAGAATTATTATACACTCTTTTTATATAGTACGTGTCTTCGGTACAAATAAAAAATTCAAATCGAATCACACAAGCATATATTTCAAGCTAATATTTATTCAAGAGATGAATGTTTGTTCTGGTTTCTGTGTTGAAAATTCAGATTGATGTGTTTTTTATTCAAATTGAAATCACATCTATATTTAAGTTCACAAGTTCAAAGATCGTGCTAACTCATGAGCTGATTTCATATTTGATCCCAGAACGTTGCAAAAATTTCCTGGATCAATATAATGAGAAATTATTTCCATACAACTTGATTCTCCGATAGTTTATCATGAAAAATTTATGTTTGATGATGAATATTTATAAAAATATGTCGGAATGGTAATCTGATAAAGAAATGGATGAAGAAATTAAATACAGATGCATCATTTTCAGGCGCGAGCGTTTGAGGGTAAATACAAATATGAAATTGTTGATTATCAAAACTGCATGGTTCGTTTATAGTGATTTCAAAACCTCCTTTTTTCAAGAAGTCTTCGTGAGCTTCAAAGCAGTCTACACAATTCTTGAAATAAGTCTTGCTAAAATACATTCGGAGGACAAGTTAAAGATTCTTAAAAAAATTACTGTGCAGTCTGTAAAAATGAATGAATTTTCAAACAGTTGAGAAAGATTTCTTCTAAAAATTTGACACAATACATGGTAACATTTTGAAAATTTTCTATTCGTCCCTCGACCACTAAAATTTCACGGCAAATTTCCGAATAAAATTCTTTTAGTGCACCTAAATAATTCGAAAACCTCATTTATTATTGTTCACCCCCCAAGAAAACCATCTTCATCTTTTGAGTGAAATACAGGTTTATTGTCCATAAATTCACGTTCGTGGAATGTTCTGTGGATTATCAAATGTTCGAAAGTTCAATGCACCTCTATTGAATATTCTCTGAACCGTCCTGTTCTCTTGGGGACTTCAATCACTATCGTGGGTCAATTCAATTCGTGAAGGAGTACTTCTGACGATTCCAGAAATTATAGAATTTAAGAGGTCTAAGTGGCTGATTTCATTAGATCATTGTGAATCATTAAATCAGTCAATCGTGATTTATTATTGTTTCTTTTGATATTCCTGATATGTGCGAGATCACATTACAAAATTTTACATACATTCTTATTATTATCATTATTTTCGAGATAAAAATTTGAGAATCGCCATATTTTATTCGCAAGAATTTAAGCGCTCGAGCCAATTGAAAACATGAATGCTAAAAGCATATTTCCAGGAAGGAATCCACTCAATTCAAGAGCGGTTTTGTCAGTTAAGGAGGATCCAAGCTCTCCTCAGTAATTAATTAATAGCAATATCAGCTTCTTAGAGAAGGGAAAGCAGAGAGAAGTATAAAGATCGTTGGAGGCATTATACGTGTCTACGCAAGTCTCAACATTAATTTTCGTCAAGATACTTTTTCTACAAACAAGCTCAAGTACGAAATTCTTCGTACAATTTATTTTTCCGAACGTCAAATGAATATCTCAAGACTCCAATCGAAGTGCCTTGATGTCGAGCGAAGAGAAAAATCATCGTCAAATGAATATACAAAGAGAAAGCAGGAAAAGAAGAAGAAGAGGAGGAATAAGAAACACGAAACAGATAATTTGTAATCGTTTGAACTTCTTCGAATACCTTATACATTGATAGCATCGAAATAATTAATACCACGCATTTGCATATTTTGCTCGTTTCTCGCGTACCGTGAATATAGAAAAGCGAGGTATTTCCCCTCAAGTTTGCAAACACGATGAAGAACAAAGGCAGTTATCATTGAAGCCGAGGCTTTATAACAAGTGACACGAAATATAACGTACGCAACAGTGGAGCGAGCTTTTCATATTTATGTATAGGTGGATGAGGCCAGAAATATGTCGATTATTCGATTTAATATCAGTATCTACGGGCACAAGCGTACGGTGATCAGGTCAAAAATTTACTGCTATGGGAGCGTATGTGTACGCACATGCGTGCAATTCGGATGTATGATTTATTTTCCATTTTTCCGAAAAAGCTCGACTAGTGAACCAACCGATCGTTACGGAACCGTGCTCGCCGAACGTTATCACGATATTGAATCTCAACGATGAATCAATGATTTATCCGCATTAGGTTATGAAGGAACTTTGAATAATTCCCTATATCATGTATTTTTCATTTCCTTTTCATTCGATCACAGTACACTAAATATCCTTCACGGACATTTTTATGTGGGATTTTCCAAACTGCTTCCATCAACCCTGTCTCTTTCTCTCCATCGGATGAATCGCAAATACACGTCGATTATCAAAACAAAGGACGTATACGTGTATAAGAGAGTAATCGAGAGTAGAACATGCGTACAATACAACATGTGTATGTATCATACAGATAAGGATACACAACCTGGAGTATCGTACGATAAAATATAGCTTGGTTCTCTATACAAGAGAAATTTAATTAGCAATTAATCCTTCGAACGTGTTTATTCTTAATTAACTCCGATTGTGCCGCTGGCAATATTATAAGGTGAAGCGAAAACCACTCGAAAAATGCGCATGACAAGCGAACTATGTGAGCATATCGCAGTTGTTTTTTTGCCTCAGTTTTATTTGTCTTCCTTTTTCCCTCTTCCAACGTAACACAGACACATCGGAGCGCTAACAAACTAACAAACGCATTTCATCTCGATCCTCCCTTGGCTCCGAGGCAGATTTCGTATCCCGCCATGAAAAATCTTCGTAAGTAATGAACTTTCTTGATATCGAATACTCTCGACAAATTCTTTTTGCCACAGTGATTCTATTTGAATAATCCTAAATAGACGAAGGAAAATGTTTTCAGAACATAATGATACTTTCTCAATTGCGTTAAAACTATCTTCAAAGATGTCCAAGAGCAGTCAAAAGCGAGAAAACTCCTCTTCGAATAAGTTTGGGTAATACGGAAGAGAGGGAGAAATAAGCGAAATTCTCTCTGACATGGACGACCGTACACAAGAAAGAGAAAATTGTTCAAAGAGGTTATGCGAAAGTGTGGGTCCCTTCTTTTCCGCATGTACGTAGATGAGACTCTATCGTACTGGTGCAAGGTTTTATTACTTAGCAACTGCCGTATCTGGTGTATGAAACTTGGCAAGATACGTTTGCGAATTTCCATTCGAAGCATCGCGTGGATGTATTCAAGGCCATCCAGTTGGCTCCCGTTGACGATAGTGACGATAGGGTAGATACTGAAACTCGATGTCGGAGGATGTTCCAGAATTCGTTCAACGCTATGAAAAGCAACTATCTCCAACTCTTATCCGGATGCTACGTGCATAAAACGAAAGGTATCTCAAATGATATGGAAAAAATCCGGAATGAAGGAAAAAGAGAATCTACAATGAATATCCTGATGTCAATCTATAATCTATGCTCGATATATATCCAACATTCTTCACAATCGTGCATGACACGCGTTCTTCCAACTTTTTTTTTGAGGATTTTATTGAGAAATATCTTCATCATCCTTCTGTAATTTAATTCTTTCATCTCACGAATGCGTGCTTCACCTAAATCGAATGCGGTATTATCGCACTCTCGAGATAATTCAACAAAAGAATGTTCTGACAAAAATAGAATTCAAAAGCTGCATTTCAGCTTAAGGGGTGAGGTAAAAAGACGATCCTCCTGTTTCAACTCTTTTTATACATCTGATAATGAAACAACGTTGAATACAAATACACAACGAAGAATTCTCATGTTCAAAGCGACGGTCGCAACTTTCATAACGTTACTGTGTATTTTGATTCATGTCTCCAGCCTGGAGGCGCTACTGTTCCTGACGTTCTCTTGATATTTGATATCTAATTCTACCGCAAATTGTCGAGCAGTTGGCCTGATTCCGTTTCATGTCAGTACAATATAATTCTTATCCTTTCCCCTTATAGAACTATCTCCTTCAAATAGTTTAAATCGAATATACGATTGTCTTATTTATCCTCTCATATAATTGAGAGCTTCTTGAGAATTTATCAACAGAATGATTTTGGAACCAATGAAACATCTGTGCATAAAACACGAATTCGAGAAAGAATGAATGAATAAGATAACGGTCATCGGATTCTACGACGATCTCCATGATTTTGATCGAAAAGAGACACAGAAGTGGACCTAGGAAGTGAAAAGCTGGATTATGTTGGAAGGATTTTCACATGTACGCGGATATGTGTATCCGCTGACATACGTTTGTACGTAGGAATACATCGTTGTTGGTAGACATAGTCCATTTTCGTTCGCGACGAATAAACTTGTGTCGTTGTCGCCGTTGTCGTATTCTGTCGTAAAATAGAACACTGTACATCTGTTCTCACCCTTCCGTCTTCTACATACAATTCAAACACATACGCGTTTACACCCTTTCCTCCACAGGAGAAATGTATTCGCAGATTCACACAAACTTGCATTTACTTGCCCGTCTCTTGCGTGCATTTGGGACTAAATTCACTTCCAAAGACATTTCAGACCTTTCTCCTGTCCTTCTCGTTTTCTCTTTTCTTTTGAGTTCCTTCCTTGTTTTTCCCGAACCAGCGTGTAGCCCACACCCGAACAAGGGAGTTTATTATAGTAGTTGCCCCCCCCCCAGAAGTTGAAAAAGGATCAAAGGAAAATTACGAATAATAGAAAGTGTGGAGATAGAAGACACGCTTCACCGGGAATCTAACAAGCCAAAATGACGTTACGCGGACTGGATAAATTTATCACAATGGAATTTATTATGGAATACATGGAAAGTGAGGTGTTGATGATATCGCGTTGGGTGAAAGATCAAATACAAGGGAGGGAGAGGAAAAGAGAGAGAGAGAGAGAGAAACGGGGTTGGGCGCATTAGCCAGGAAATGGCAGAAATGAGGGAGAAACGGAGAGAACTGTTCGTTCGTACGTAATTTAAAAAATATTCTCACCCATTCCGCTACCCGTTCCTCCTCTTTTTGCTTCGTTTCACGTTGCTCTGTAGGTCTGATATTACGAAGGTACGCGAGTTACGAGTTATCCGTACCTCGTACTCGTACATTCACTCTTCTCCTCCCTTGACTTCTACTCCTTTCTTTCCAGCTATATGGTGTTGTGATATATCGTGCCGACGTGGCATCGCGTCGCTCCACAGCGAAATGAATTGAGGTATAAAACAGAAAGAAATTTGGTGAGCTGCCGGTGCAACGCTCATGGGACCAATCCCTTGTATTAATTCCTTGGTATGCGTATATCTCTATCTTCTTCCCCATGCAGAAATTCTAAGAGTCCCGGTTTAATAGTGTATTACCATTTTGGAACTTTGCCACATTCTACTGGGGATTGAGAACAAAATTCAATGAAGAAAATACTTTCTTTTATCTTATATATACGTATAATATCTTGAAAGTGTCATCATCTGGGAATATAGAATAATTCTTTCAAGGTACTTCCGGTACTTTTGCGAATCACCGATTTTTCATCGAAGTTATATTCAATATGATTACAAAGACGATAAAAAATATCGAGAATATACGTCATTCGATTTTCCAGAGAAAAGATAAATTTAGTATCCATCTGGTATTATCTTACAATTGCAATTCCCTTATCCGCTGTACGTACTTTGAAAATTATTGAATCGAAGAAGATGACTTCAAAAGCATGTATTTTATGTTGTATAGTGTTGCATAGTAAATTTTATTTCTCCCTCGTCATGGAATAAGACATGGAAGAAATAACATCGGTATTTCAACAAGGAGTATATCTTCAAATTGCTATGCTCTCAACAATTCTCTTTCACTTTGTTTTTATATCTCAAATGGTAGAAAAATTATTCTTCCTTAGAAGAGACGGATATGGAAGTATATGTGGATCCATTCTATTCAGATGTCAAATATTCATATGAAATTTTGAATCCTATTCATTCCTCGTGGACACAAAAAGTCATCTTATTTGGTTCAACTTATTTCCGTGCATGAAATTTTACTGTAACCATCCACCAATGAGTTCGGTAAAACAAGATGTATGATAAATTCACAAACGCGACGACTCTTCTCGGAATATCACGTTCCGAAATACCCTATCAAATTTCTTCCACAGTACAAAGAGTAAATGACACGAAAAGTTATTGGCGGATCAGCAAATAAGTGGTAGACTTCCCCTCATCAAACTCTGCTACGCTCAAAAATGTAAGAACATGTGCACATGTTCTTTTTATGAACTTGGGGTAATACTTTCGCAAACACTCAAGGTATGTCTTCAGAGCCTTATCTGGTTTTACCTCAACCTCATCGTCTAAGAAGTGAATGTTCAAAAGCGTGCGAAAGTTTCGCAGGTAGGTCGGTATGACTGCGAGCTATCTGAAAGTGCGATAAGAGCATACGACTCCCTCAAGGCGCTTTATATCTTGAACACACACATACACACACTCACACACTCATACATATGTACATATACATCCCATGTTCTGTACCAACATGAACCAACATTTTCCGCATTTTCAGCTACACATACACAGCGGGAAATTCGGATATGCCTTGGTTGGAATATGGATATCTTAAAGCCTATGAATGCCTTTGGGTAATGGAATGGATTGTAAGAGCGTAATGTTCTTCGTACGAGAATATCTATCACTGGATGAAAGTCCTTGGTGGCAACGAGTGTAACATGTGCGCAATGTATCCTGGTAGAAGAAAATAAAGTGCGGAGTGGTAAATGTAACGTGTTTTTGGTGTACCACTTCGTTCCGCTATTGACATCTTCATCTGCTACTTGTCTGTAGTTTTTCTACGTGTCTAGACTGTGATATTCTCTGGAACGGTGGTAGAGAAATATAAACGAGGGAGGAGAATATGTCGAATATAAAACAAGTTCTTCGCTTGAATGCAAAATGTTGCAATAATGGATTCCTTGAGTCTCAAGATCGGGCCTACGAACAATCTGAGTCACTTCTGCTGAGCATTGGACCTGGCACGTTGTTCAGTGCTAAAAATTCTATTGAGTTGCATTTGGGCAATGCTTTATTCTCGTGTAGCTTTATAAACGTTGGTTGGACATTGGCATGAATCACACAGGCACGAGTGTTTTGGTCTTTTATTTTCGCCCAAATCGGTGGGCCTTCGATACACCAAATCCTCTTTGCATCGAATGCTCATTGTACCGAAAATTGATCTTCCGAACGCTGAAAGCAATCAAATGCCTCATTTCTATAAAATCTACAAGAAATTGCAATGTTTATGCAATCAAATATATTTGGCGTGATAATCCTTCGATCTATCAGCGTTCGGAACATGAATTTTCAGTATAATGAGCATTCGGTGTTTTCGGTGTAACCCACTTCGAAATCTGCAGAACGTTGCTAAGCTTACTTTATATTCGGCTGTAGTCAGGAATTTTGTGGGCGAATTTTCCATAGCCTCACTCAACAAACGTTTTTTTTTCATTTGTTACTTTGATCTGATAAAATCTTTCTGTTCTGGTCACATTCTGAAATTCTCATCTTTCACTAAACAATCTGGTACGTCTTGTTTAATTTTTATTAGTCGAAAATTTACTCTCGTACACTGTAAAAAATGTAGGGAGTTTTCCTTCACACGATTGGTGGATTCCGTCCTCTCATCGTGGGGGAATAATTGTTTTTCCATCAAAAATGAGGGATTCTTCTACCACTTTGAGAAATTATTTTGCTTCTTAGGTGTTGAATCCTCTAGAAATGAAGAGAAATTTCACCAAATTATAGTGCAAAATTCCCCATCTATGAAGGAAGATGCTGTTACCATTTTTTGGGTTGAATTTCCGCAATCATTTTTGACAGTGTAAATCCACTCTTTTTATAGTTCTCATGATTGAGAAACGGTTTTGATGAATGCAATGATTTTTGTTGTTTTTGGAAGGACTGGTCTTACAATTTCGAAGTACTTCTCCTCACTAAATGTTTCTTCACGTTAGCGTACTTGTCTTTCAACTGTTTCGTTATAACTTCCAAAAAAAAGAAGCTTCTTTTTCACTATCTTAGGAACTTGCACGTTGTTCAAAAGTGCAGATACTTCAGCTTCAGGAGTTCATGGAGCATTTTTGGTTTGCCTTTGACATCTTTGACGATATTTTTCTTTCTCTTTCATTTCTTCTTTCAATGTCCCTTGTGACCTGGCGATTTTGTTCTACGCTTTTTTTTAGTTGCTTCCTTCTCTGAGCCGCTATCATGCTTTGGCGCTTGATATGATTTTGAGGAACGGGTTAATTGGTAGGTCCAGAACTAGGAGGTACACTATTGGAAAAGTTAGTAAGTTTCATATATAAACCATTTGATGAACAAAATTCATGATGAAATATTGAATTCGATAATATAATTCTGAATATTGGGAGTATAAATTAATTCGGTCCGTTTTTTTCACAGTTGAAAATGCGTTTATTTCAGAAGAACATGAATTATCAAATTAATCAAAGTATCGTCCATCGCTGGCTGTCACTTTTTCCCATCCTTCGGGTAATTTTCGAATCCCGTTACGGAAAAACGTCTCGTCTTTCGAGGCGATCCAAGTTAGGAGCCAATTTTCGATTTCTCCGAACGAAGTGAACCGGTGGCCTGCCAAATCTGCTGCATCTGTTGGAATAACCAGTAATCGGAAGGAGCAATGTCCGGCGAGTACGGCGGGTGCGGTAGAATATCCCACTTCAACGTTTCCAGATAATTTTTCCCTACTTTTGCGACATGAGGCCGAGCGTTATCGTGTAAAAGAATAACTTTGTCATGTCTTTCCTTGTATTCCGGACGTTTTTCTCGTAACGCACGACTCAAACGAATCAATTGTAGCCTATACCGATCACCCGTAATAGAATCACCAGGTTTCAGCAACTCATAGTATATAACACCCTTTTGGTCCCACCAGATACACAGCATGATCTCTGAACCATGAATATTCCTCTTTGGTGTCGATGTGAAGTCGATGGCAACGACTGACCGGGCATAGCATAGTATTTTCTTTTCTTGGGGTTATTGTAGAATATCCATTTCTCATCTGTCGCAATCCGATGTAAGAACCCCTTTCTTCGTTGTCTTCGAATCAGCTGCTCGCAAGTGAAAAATCGCCGTTCAATGTCTCTAGGCTTCAAGTCATAAGGCACCCAATTGCCTTGCTTTTGAATCATGCCCATGGATCGTAATCGTACGGAAACTGCTTGTTGCGTAACTCCTAATGATTCCGCAAGCTCCTGTTGCGTTTGACTCGGATCTTCGTCGAGTAAAACCTCCAATTCCTCGTTTTCGAATTTTCGTGGTGGTCCTGAGCGAGGCTTGTCTTCGATACTGAAATCGCCATTCTTAAAACGTCGAAACCATTCCCTGCATGATTCATCAGTTGGAGCATTGTCATCATAAACTTTCACAAGCATTCGATGGGCTTCAGCTGCACTGTTTTTCTAATTAAACCAGAAAACTAGCACCTTCCGCAAATGTTGCTTAGTTAAAACGAAATTTCACATACTTCACTGAGTAAAAATCGGGATTCTAGAAGGAACTCGGAGCGATATCAATTGAATATTATTCACAGGTGTCTAACCTCTCTGAAACAATTGAAATCGGTTGTGACTATGAAACATTTACGAGAGCGAGAGTCATCTTTTCAAACCGGACAAAACCAATTTGTACTCCCAATATAAACACACATGGATGACTTCCGGACAAGAAATGTTGTCTCGAATTTACAATAAGGAGCTCGAACAACTGAGCATTGTTCATTCCCTCAGAACGTATCCTCAACCTAGCAACTCTGTGGCGATCTTAGATTTGAATTTGAAACTGATCCTCAAGGAGATTTTTTTCAATTGCACCCCATATTTTCGACTCCACACGGGAAAAATTGGTGATCCAAATTTCCGTTGACTGGTATGTCACTTTTGGATGGAGCACATTGTCGAAAAGAATTCGTGCACTGGATTTCGATAATTCGTTGACTTTGTCTACTATTTAAACAATGGAAATCGTTTTTCATTTTGGTTGTTGGAATAATGCAGAGGGTCATCGAATAATCACAATCTAGTGTCCGAATTCTTCTCGAATTTGTGCTTCGTCCAAAAGTGGCATACTAGTCAACGAAAACTAATTTTTTCCGTGCAGAAATATGAAGAGCAAGGGCATCTTCCATTGAGCTTCACAATTTTATCAGTGATATTACATTTCCAGAAATATCTGGGAGTTTTTTCTCAATCACGTGTATGTATTCAGGTTCATATACATTCTACATTACATTTAATGTACAAAAACATGGAACAAATAGATAATGCTATTAAATTCAATTTGGAATGTGTATGAGACTAAGTTCATGCACGTACTTAAAAACAACTCCCAGCGAAAACATTGAAATTAACGCAGAAATTTCCAACAGTGTACTTCCCTAAAGATATCAGAATCCCCAGACTTTAAACAGGGTGTTAGAACAATTCCATGGAATACAAAAATAAATCATAATTATTCGGAGGAAACGGTTCTTATTCTTATCAACCATAAAGTTAGGAAAATTTCCACTCGATTATACGTTGTTGAGGCAGGGAGATGGCCTCGAAAATTGATAAATTCATTTGATTTTTATATTTTAGGGATGGGCTGTAGAAAATTCCTCTTTGGGAGAAATAATTTTTTCCCACGCTAAATATATACTGTATATCGGATATTTTTTCCCACAAGACAGTTCTATGTGCAATAACACATTGTTAGAAATGTTTTCAAATCCAATAGCTTTTTCATGTACATTTATGAATGAAATTTCCAATTCTTGGTGAGTGAAATGAGAATTCATTCACACGTAACTGAATTTCAGATTTTTGCTATATTATATCATACATTAATATATATTTTCGTAACTGAAATTTCAATAAATTTTTCTTTTCCGCGAATAACTTTTGTTTCCATCACATGCAATTGAAAGTTCAATCAGAAATCTTTCACCGTGCAGCATATGCAAATGTCCTCAAAATCAGTTCAGCCGTTTCCAGAAAACAAAGTTCATTTATCTTTATCAGTTTTCATTAAAAAAATTCAAAAATTAGTACAGATAGGAGAATGACATGTTTTTTAATCTCAGTATATCGATAGTACCAGGTGTGTAAGTACGAAACCGGAATTTTTGTACAAAAAAAACACGTTTATTGTAATGATATGATACAAAGTAACTTATTCAAAGTATTGTCCATCGCTATCTATACATTTTTTCCATCTTTCTGGCAATTTGTGGATTTCGCGCCGAAAGAACTGTTGCTCTTTTGAGACAAACCAGTCATCGAGCCATTTTCGTACATCTTCGTAAGAAGTAAAGCGCTGCTCAGCAAGTGCGTGTCCCATCGATGCAAACGAGTAGTAATCGGATGGGGCAAGGTCCGGTGAGTAAGGCGCGTGCTGAAGAATCTCCCAACGGAACGACTGTATCGTTTCCTGGACCTGTTTTGCTTTGTGTGCTGGTGCATTGTCATGCAGCAAAATCACCTTGTGTCGTCTTTATTGGTATTCTGGTCGTTTTTCACGCAAAACTCGATCCAAATCGATCATTTGTTGTCGGTAGCGTTGAGTATTGACAGTTTCCCCAGGTTTCAGCAGCTCGTAGTAGATTACGCCCTTCTGATCCCACCAAACACACAGCATTGTCTTTCTTCCGTAGCGGTTTGGTCTTGCCGTCGATGTTGATGGTTCACCCGGAGTAACCCATAACTTTTTGCGCTCAGGATTCTCGAAATATATCCAGTTTTCATCGCCAGTCACAATTCGATAGAGAAATGACTTTCTTTGGAACCTGGCGAGCAGCATTTCGCATGATGTTTTGCGGTTTTCCTGCTGTCTTTCGTTGAGTTCACGTGGAACCCATTTCCCCACCTTTTGTATCTTTCCCATGGCTTCCAACCGAAGGGAGATGGCTTCTCGGGTCATCTTTAACCGATCCACCAGTTGTTGTTGTGTTTGAGCGTCGTCTTCGTCCAACAAGGCTTGCAGGTCAGCGTCTTCAAACTTTTTCGGTGGTCTTCCACGTTCTTCGTTCCTGACGTCAAAATCGCCACTTTTGAACCGTTTGAACCACTCGAAACACTGTGTTTTACCGAGAGCATGCTCACCGAACGCCTCCCCAAGCATTCGATGCGATTCGGCTGCGGTTTTCTTCAGATGGAAACAGAAAAGTAGTGCTGTCCGCAAATCGTAATTTGTTGGCACAAAACTCGACATGTTTATCTCTTATAAACTAATGCTACTGAATGAAACTCGTGTTATTGTGAGTTGGAAATCTTCGTCGGATATCAATACAATAACAAGACACCGCTGACGTGATGTGTCGGTAACTGCATCGACACCTAGCGTCACCTATGGGCAAATTCCGGTTTCATACTTACACACCTGGTACTTACTGACCTTGGAAATACGAGTGCGATCGCTGCCGGGGGTCAATTCATCATTCTTCATGTCTTTTATTCTTCGAGTACTCAAATCAATAAAAACGATCGTTCCAATCAAACTAAAAAGAAGTCATTAATATTCCAACCGATCGTTAATTACCATCTGATCGTTTGGAGACAAAATCTCATTCAAATATCGCACCATCACGAACAGTTTTTAAAGTTAAACTCCCCAGCCTCTTGTTTTCCATCGAGAAAACATTCTTTCATTTGTTCGTTTAATTGGTATTCTTTTTTCCTCGGTTCAAACCTGCGAGTCTCATGAATATATTCCACGAGAAAGCGGGAAAACTTAACGACAACGGTGCCGGCAAGATTATACATAAGTAGATATTTATATAAACTTCATATCCTCATACTCTTTCCATTACCTTATTTCTTCCTCCTCCGAACAGCCTTTCTCTCAGGTCGGAAAGCGTTAGTTCGAACGAAGAGGAGGTGTAGAGAAGGAAAGAGAAGCGAGAGAGAGAGAGAGAAGGGAGTATCCGCATTAACAACCACTTCTACTTGTCTACCCTTGACTCATTTGCATTCTGCGTTGACCGTCGTGTCTTTCATGGTAAATGTCGGTTGACAGTTTCGCGAATTAGCGGACGCCATTGTACGTGACTTTAGAATCGGTAACAGTTGGGGTGATGGTAGAGGTGAGAGCGAGCGAAGATGCTGTTTGATTGGCTTGAGAACCTTGGTGCTGTACCAACGGCGGGAAGGGTGGAGAGTTTGAAAGGCGAGACGCAATTTATAAAACACCCAACCGGAAGTAATTTCCTCTTGACTCTCTTGCGAGTATTGTCGAATATATAGATATACATATATACATGACATTTCTTTCGATTTCGTCGGTAGCACGTATGTACGATTCGTCGTGAAAAGTTTTACAAGACACAAGCTGGCTCTCTTCTTCCATTCTAGAGGAAATTGGACGTTTCTAGAAATTCTCTCCCCACAAATTTCCTCAACAACAAAGGAAAATTACCTTCCGATTGAATATCGGTTGAAATATAAACTGAAGAATTGAAAATCCTTATTTTAATCAAAAGAAAATAAAGCCCGAACATGAGATATTTGTGTGAAAAAATTCGACTTTTGTGTATGATTCGTATGAAGAATGTGTACAAAATTTCATAAAAATTCTGTAATTCCAAAACTGAAATGTTTTTAACAAATCTGTATCAAATGTTCCCCACAGAACGTGCTCTATAAATAAGATATATAAAAGAAATGTGGTTAGATTTTCAAAAGAGTATCTTTTTAAAGTAAGCTGATTCACCGGATCCGAGTAATCAGTTGAAACACTGACCTACAAAGTTAAAATTATAATGGGATAACCTTATCTTATACAGAAAGTTTTTGACTTCGTTATGGAGAGGAGCTGATATAACAAACTAAAGAACTGCGTACTATTATACTGACAGAATATTCTCCAAGTGAGCTTTGGAAGGTATTAAAGAAGCGCTGAAGTAAGGAAATCGTATAAGCAGCCGACAACTTTACGCCAGAGGTTAAAAGAGACTGTAAAAGAATGATTTCATTCTAAGCAGAGAGGGAGAAGGCAGTTAATCCATCATATACCGAGACGCACAGTCGAATAACTTAAAATGATATACCGTTTAATATTTTTCTCATTATCGTCGAAAGGTATGGCGCTGAAATGTTGAATATTGAATTTTTTATACCTCGCGAATGGGATGGGACGGTGTAATTTATAAACGAATACGGAAATGAGGTGAGACCGAAAATTGTATTACTCGAATTAATGTTCTTTGTGAATGTTTTTTGATTGTTGATCATAAAATTTTCTTGTATGACATAGGGTAGAAGCTTGGGTAAAGGACAAAATGAAAACAGAGATTACCGCTTGCGGTGGTAATATGCATCATCGCTATTCTCCTCTACCTTGGCAGTAGAAACAGTTTGTATTTGTTTGAACGTCTCAGCTCCATTTGCTGGCGGCAAGCGAAATGAGTGCAAGAATACACTATTCTCTGAATAGAGAGAACAGGAACAAGGAGATGAATGAGAAAAGTGAAACGGGGTACTTTTCTCATTTCTTCTGCACGAACTTCATATTTATATGTGTTCTCTTTTTCACCAAGTAACAGAAGTGTAGTCAACAGAGCCGAGTGTCAGGAAGGATTATTTACTAGTTCGGGTAGAAAAAACCTTGCACGCGTTGTTTGCTTTATGGACAATTATTTCTCAGCTTCTCGTTCGAACGATCATTATAAAAAGTAGTCTATAAAAAGCTTTTGGAAAAGATGTCAATAGAAATTAAAGTACCACATATGTTGATTATCTGATTGAAATATAGAACTCGTAGTAGTTGCAAGAATTAATTTATTACTTAAGTATAGTTCAGCTAATTAATTCAATACCGTAACCAATTACCGAATGCTCCAACTGTTTCTCCTTTTGCGATAATCAAGCCAAATGATACTATTCGTGCTCAAAACCATTTCTGCGTTTCTCATTATTCTCCTCATTACCGTCTATCAAATTTGCAGCATACCTCCGGTTCAATCCTTTGTAGATGCGAAAATGTTTAGGAATACGATGAAAATATTTGGAATACCGTGGTATTCCTAGTATCGATACCTATGCAGAGTCGACATTCGAGTTCTTCTGTTCAATAAAACATAGTATACTGTGGAATGATAGTTGAAGAGTGATGTTGTATCAGGAATATATTATATCTCTACGAATTATTCAATTGTGTAACACGAGGTAGAGATATAATACGAAGTGACGAGTATGGCGTCAAATATTTAATTCCAACAACATTCTGAATCATCGAATGGATGATAAGTGCTTGAAAAAATGACAGAACGGTCTTTTTGAATCGCCTATTACACGTTCCCCATTACATTATATGCCAAAAGCATCACGACAATTGAGAAAACAATCGATAGTTCAAACGGTTATTATTATGTTCACCAACCATCATCACGAGGACGTACTTAGTACGTTTGCATCGATAGAGAGAATTCTCTCGAAAGAATGACCGACATTGTGGAAAATAATCTCGGAAAAAAATGGATCCCTTTTAGAAACGAAACGATCGTATTCTTGCAGCTTTTAATCCTTACTCTCTCCCTGAGTATTAGTTTGAGGCACGTTCACATTAAAAATGCATGACCAGGAAAAGAGCGAGAGGCAAAAAAAGTGAATAAGGGAAAGGAAAAACCATTGGGGGAGATTTATCAAGGGATCTCGTAAAACTCAATTCTACGCGAAAGTGTGAAACGATTGCGCTGAACGGAAAGAGAGTAAAAGAATTTGTGAAGCACGGTATATGTACCTATGGAGTCTGTTGAAGTTAAAAGCAATCTCTATTGGTATCTGGATTTTCTCTTAAATGCTCTTCCAGTTGATTTGTCTCAAATAGTAACTAATAATGAATGAGGGATTCGTTGTCGATTTCGAGCATGAAAATTGTATTCAGTGGAAAGTGGTTGAGCATTGAAGAGTTATTATTGTCGTGACATTTCATTCGTCATTACGTTTGTTAATGTTTTCAATTCTGAAGATGCATGAACACGGAGATAATAAATGACAATTGTTTCAATTTCACATATTCCAGGTGGGATATATCTCGTAAGAGATATGGGATTACGATATTTCGTAGTGCCGACTATCTGAAAAACAAGCGGTGTCCACTTTTCATGCGTTTTTTCGCGACGACAACCCAATCAGCACTACATTTGCATCGCCATGTGTTCATTATTCCATTCTCTTCGCGTAGAGTGAGATGAAAGAACTACAAAAGAAGTTCGAGTGGAAATTATTTAATTCGACTGTTAATTTATGATCATGAGAGAGTTTGATCATATAATTCTCTCCCTGAAAAAGAAATACTCAGAATCGGATTTATGTGTTTACTCATGAATATATGTTTTTGCACAAGGATTTCCTGATTGTGCAATCGAATGGAATGATGTAATGATATTATTTTAAATCATATAACACAATAAAAGATGATTTTCCTTTTATTATCGATATACGAAAATGAATGGAAATATCCAAATGAAAAATACTCATGAGTGGAAATGTACTCAAACCCGCCTGCATCTGTGGAAACAATACGTTTGCTGCACGCATCACTGACGTATGAATTATCTGTTCCGTTCTCCAACGAAGATATATTCATGTATGATGAAATACAGTTACCGGAGTGAATGTGATAATGTGTTAGGATTTTGATGGACCAAAAATGTATACGATAATACAGGGTATCTCGTGAGTCAGATTTTATGGATTCAAACGAAAACAAACAACTTTTGTCTAAGCCCCTTTTGAGGCTTAGTTTTCGAAAATTTTGATTATTTTCCAGACAACATTGAGAGTTCTAAAAGAATCCGCAAAGAATTCTCGGATGTTTAAGAGTATTCTTCAGGAGCACCAAAAGTAATCAGAAGAATTCCGGTAGAATATATTCAGAACTCTGAAATGTCCAACCAATAGAGCATTCTTATTGTTTTTTTTTCCATCACATTAGAATCAATTATGAACTCACTAGATGATAAAGAGCAAATTAAGACTTTTCGAGGAACTCTTTTCTGTAATAAAAGGAGTTATTTTGAATTTCAAGTGTATCTGTTAATTGGAGATTTTCATGAATTAGATAATATAGAATTAGTCTACATTGGGTACATTGAAATCAATAAACAGTTCCATCCAAGTATTTGAAATGATTTTTTATTCGTTTGTTATTAAATATTTCTTCCTGCCTGCACATAAGAAAAATTTATATTTGACATTGGAATTTGGGAGAATTCAACGTACATTCCGATGTATAAGAGTTTAGTTTTGAATTTGGACAAATTTTTGTTTCAAAATCATTCTTCGAAGAAGTGTAATTGCAATCCTTATAAAACTATCGTCAATTTCAGATGTCAGTTATTTTCGAAATATTAATATTTTAAATATCACAAATCTCTATAGAGAACATCCCAATATCTCTCAGTATACTGATGAAATCACCCCCCGGAACGTTTTATTTGCGGTTTTTTAATATTTATTCAATTTGTCGTATTGATAACGATTATTTATTACAATTCTTCATAAAAGCATGAATATTAGCGTGATAAAAGGAAATGAATTATTTGAATCTTAGGGTGAACTAAAGATATTTAAAACTTCCGCCAACGAGTTGGTTTAACATGTACGAACTGAAAAACATATGATCTTATTAACGCCATCTACATTTTCAACGAATCCACAAATAATTCTTTCGAATTGAATAGAGAACACCGCACGAGTCAGGATCATTGGACATTTGAGAGTTCTTAAATCGCATTTCAAGAGTTGTTCTCGAACATTTTACAAATTCCCTAAATCATTCAGGAGAATTCTCTGAGAACCCCATACGTTCTAAATGAATTCTGGAAGAATTCAATGCTGAGAGTTATGCTGTGTGGTTAGAAAACACGGTTCCTGATTCCCCTTTTGAAATACAACATCACCTTTTAAGACGGAAAAACGTGGATTTCCAGGAAAATAATTGACTTATTTTACATCCTCTATCGAATAATCATTCCAAATAGCATATCATTAAAAAAAATGGTGAGAATATACATTTTTTTGAATTGCCAATGAAAAAATGCAGAAATCAATTTGGAATTCAACAAGCCACCTCCCTGGTTGAAAGAATCCATAAAATCTGATGACATGAAATTTAATAGGATTTGGTCAGAACATTGTACAAGATTCAATCAGATTTCGCAAGATTCAATCAGAATCACATTGAAAAAGTACATTAATCTAAATAAATCTCATTGAAAAATGCTTGAATAGGATTTAGTCAGAACATTGTGCAAGATTCAATGAGATTTGGCGAGAATCAATGGATTTTTTCAACTAGGGCTGTTCACTATGGCTAGCGGAAGATTGGGAGAAATCCAATTAAAACTCAATTGAGTTGACGTGCAATTAACGATTGAAATGTGATTCTTAATTGAAATTTTTTCAAATCAATAAATCACATTCAATTTTTAGTTGAGTTTTTTTTTCAATTCACAATTAAATTCAATTCTGAATTGGAATTCTCTTCAATAAACACACAAATTTAATTGATTCAGAATGAAGCAATGATTGACTGATTTTTTTTGTTTTTTCATCTTCTGTATTTGTTGAGTGAGGAAGAAGAAACAAAACATCAGGAAAATCAATCAGGTAAAGCTTTATTCTTGGGTACTTATAGATGGCTAAAAAAAAATATTTCTGGTTTAAGCGTGTGTTAAGCGCTAGCCCAGGATTGTGAATTAGGTAATTGACGAAGAATGCAATAAACAATTGAAATTTAATTCTCCATTGAAATTCACTTGAATTAACAATTAAAATTTGATTCCTAATTGAAGATTTTCCAATCAGCAATCAAAATTTAATTATGATTCGAAATTTTTTGATAAATCAAGAGGTTACATGGGTTTCAGATTTTCAAAAAATTTTCTCATTTGATAGTACAACTCTACAAGAATATATTCCCGAAATTTCAAGTCGATCCAACTAAAACTCTGGGAGATATAGCATTTTGAACTTTCCCTCTGATGACTGTAGCGCCTGTTTCTCTCTTTTTTCTTTGACTATGTCAAGGAGCACATATTGTAGTACAGTGTTAGCAGCCAAGCAACGAGGTATTTTTGAGTTTATAGGTGTGAAAAATAGCTTGTACCCAACTATTTTAATTTTCTCTTTTTGCAATATGATAAAATCTAAAACTCCCCGAAGTAATAAAAAAAGTGGATTAAACGGGTTTTTCTCGAAACACACTTTTCGAAATCGGTAGTCAAAATTTCTGGGAAACTAATCGTTCGTTCTCGTGCAAATTTCGAACACTTCTTCGAAATATCATTTTGTAGTCTCTGAACGAAGGATTTCATTTTCCTTCGACTACAAAAAATTTGAAAACGTAATGAATCCCGAAAATTTTGCCGAAAAAGTGACACTTTCGTTCGAAACACTGCCAAATATTCAATTTTCATTTTTCATTTAAATCCTTCGTTCAGGGACTAGTTTTACTCTAATACTAGAAGAGAATATTTTTCTTTCCATTGTTCAGATGAAGTAGTCCCAAGTAATTTTGACTACCGCAAACTACCTTTTTGTCGAAGCACCTCCGAAAATCGACTGCCATCAATTCAATTTATCATATTTTCTCATCAAAATTTCCTCAAATGTTGTTCAAAAGTTATTTTTTTAGCCTCTGAAACCCATGTAACCCCTTGAACAAATACAGAACCAGTCGATTATTGCTTGATTTAGAATCGATTAAATTTATTTTTCAATTAGAGAAGAATTTCATTCAAGAATTGGATTTTGATTATTCACTGAGATTATTTCACGAAAATTTTGTGATTCATTAACTCGAATCTCTCTGCAAAGTTTCTAAGAAAAGGTTCTGTGGTTGAAAAATGGTTTCAGAATATCACGATTCGAATATGAATGAGAAGTGATTCAGTTAACATTCAGATCTCATTCTTCAAGAACAAATGGTTTGTAAATTATTCCAATTATGTTGCATAAGGAATCTCTCAGAATTCCATATGGAATATTTTACCATCTCTTGCAAGATATTTTTAATATATCAGAATATTAGTTGGAGAGTTCTCCTACACGACAACAAAGTTGTAACGGAAACCGGGATAAGGATTTTTGGGCTGTATTCCTCATCTGTCAGTGTGACTGTCACAAAATTCGTATTATTTGTACCATCTCAGATAACACACGAAGAATTCTTTTTCAAGAGCAAGAATAGAACTCTTCAAGAACTCTTTTCGAACCGATGAATTCATATAGAGCTCTGGAGGAGTTCGAGCTGTCTGACATTAACAAGTTTTTTGAAAGTACTCAAACAATACTTCTGATATTCTCAAAGAGCTTGTTAATGTCCGACAGATTGAACCCCTCCAGAGCTCTATATGAATTCATTAGTTCGAAAAGAATTCTTGAAGAGTTCTATTCTTGCTCTTGAAAAAGAATTCTCCGTGTGTTATCTGGGATTGTATGGCTTCATGGAACCATATCGAATCTTCCTTTTTTTATCATATATCCACTTGGTTTCCAACTATATTCCACCAAAGTTTGAAGTGGGAGATCGATGGTCGTCAAATATTCTAGAATTTGAGATTGCACTTGTTTGCGTAGAATTTATTGAAATTGAAAACAGACTGTTTCAAATTGTGCTTCCTCCACCCATATATCAGAAAAAGCTTCTAGAATGCATTTTCCAATCGGAAAAGTGTTTTGAATCCTTTTTCGACAAACAGAAATGTTTTTTGACCGCATTTGGTAGATTTCAAATATATTTGTAATACATCGAATATGAATTTTGTATACATTTTAAATACTTCTGTTCGAATGTATTTGAAAAGTGTTTTCTGTTTTCTGGGCAACGAATACCGTTAGAAAATTCATTGCGTATTTTCAATTCATTTCATTCTTCTCCACCAAAATCAGCGTGAATCGAAATCGATATTTTCTAGGAGTTATGAATTTTCATGTGTATCGAAATGATACAGATTCTAAAGAGTCGAACAACAAAACAATCGTTTACTGGACAATTGGACATGAATATTTCATAAAATCATAATTCCAAATTGGCCGACAAAAACACTTATTTGTATCTCAATCTCATGACTCTGCGAGAACATTCAATATCAAGTGAACACATAAATTTATAACAGCTCTAATACGGTTTCCATCGCAGAACTTTTCAACAATTGATGCTCCAACGAAACGGTTTTCGCATAGAAGAAAAGACCTTAACACTACGTTATATGTTTTATTTACTCTAACAATTTGCTTTTGATTTGTACCTCATGTGGACATTTTCTGTCTCATATGTCGAGTAACTTTCTCATAATTTCATTATAGTGTGATTGCTCCATTCATCCAGTTTAAGGTCAGTTCTTGATACCGATTGAATTAACTTTATCAGAGCTACGATAATACAATTACAAAAGTTTCCTCGTTGCTCGAAAAGTATCAAATAATAGTATCATTCCAACCCTCACCGTACACTCTCCTATGACTCCTCAATGTATCTGAATTGATATATCATATCATGTGTATGAGAATACTGTTGAATTCATTCTGGAATATAAACTCGCTCGAAGAGAATGTATCCATTCAATAGGATTCCCAAGACTAATTTTTGAATCACCAAATTCATTGTTGCGAAAACTTTGGAACGAAGTTTCTGAAGGATTCACGGTTTTTCAACGAGGAAAAATCATTATAATATTGAATCATTCATATTGTATTCAGTTTCGTTATTACCACCAAACTTTCTGCCGAACGATGAAAAATGTTTCCAATGGATTAGCAGTCCCTTCTTTTGTACTCGGAAGAGTGGAAGAGTATAACAAAGAGAAGGAAATCAAAAGTTTCTCATATCATTCAAAAACGAAATGAAGAATAGAGGTCTCTTTCGCGTTTTATTCTTTTTTTCTTTATTTTATAGAATTCATAATGCAAGCATGAAAAAGTTGGAAGTATTGGCTTTATCATACTTCTGTCGATTCTTTGTTCTATTCCTCTCAGCATCCACCCAATATACGAACAGACGGGTCGTCTTCACCACGTTGAATTATTCAAGCGAAATCGGAGGTAGGTCCGGCATTGATTAAAAGGCGAGTGCTCCTCTTGTCCTGTCGGAGCCCGATTCTTGTTAAGAGGACCTAAGGCGATCCTTATTCGTCGGTCTCTTCCTCTTCCTTCTATTACTTGCTTCAGCTTTTACTTCTACCGTGCTGCAGCAGCGTGGTCTTTGATTAACGACGACCTCGTTGCTGCCGGGTCGAAGGTTCTGGCATCAGTTAAGAGGTGCATCTATGGTTCCGCAGATTCTCTTCTCATGCTTTCTCTCTTCTCTCCTATCTGTACATCCTTCATCTATTCGGAGTTTTTCCTTCTATTCTTGCGTAATGACGTTCACGCATATACGTCTATGGTACGAATACGTGTGTAGATTACTTATCAATTTATGGAAGACTGTGTTTCACACTTAAAATTCCAAACTTCATGTGCCATAAATTTTGGAACATCATTGATTGAAGAATTATGGTATCAATTTTACATCTGTCTTCCGAAATCATACAGCAAGGAAACATTCGTCATACATTGCAGTACGTTGTGGAGTATGATGCGAGGGCAGACTGGCTCCTGAAATTTTATGTTGGAAACGTTCTGACCGGCCTTCAACAAGTTGATGAAAATAGCTCAAGATATAATATTTCAGTGGTCCAAAATCTTGAAATACAACAGCCCAGGTTCCTCAGGTGGCCAGTCCGCCCCTGGTGTGGTGCAAGAAGATATGTGAGCGCTTGTATGGAAAATAGGAATCGGAGCAGAGCAGGGATCAATGCGATTCTAGATTACTGTGGTGAAGACCGGAAAAAAGTCATACCATATATACAAATGATTTCGTGTCGACCATGGAGCTATGAATATCTGGAGAACGCTTTAGCAGGTTGACTAAGTCGAGAGGTCTTGAATCATAGATAGGAGGAAAATGATGCTGCCATGTCTAGAAAATCTCAATGATGTAGCGTGCTGGAAGAAAGGATAAATCATAAACACAACTTCTTGATATGGCAGTCGTAATCCACTCGTCAGACTTCACTCACTCCCTGGGTTTCTGACCAGGTTCCCTCCAGTTATTGATAGCTCCGTGGTGTCAACTTGCTCCTTGTCATGTTCCTTATCATTCAAAAGATGTCTATAAGTCAAGTTTTGGATGCAATATCGAAGCATTTGTGAACTATTTCATGCACTTATTTGGTAAAAACGACCCTCTCGCACTGTTTTGTTCACGAACTACTCAAGTTTAAAATACACATAATGAGACTTCCTGCTAAGTTTTGGAATCGTTTTCTCAAAGCTATCTCGAATGCTTGAGGTCTCTGTTCTGATATCTAATGTGAAAGAATAGATACCCTGATTGGTTGGGAGCACTATTTCATGCACTTTTGTGGAGCTAATCCTTCTAATTTTTCTTTCTCAATGCTCCACTTCCATTTCATCGAGGTTGGAATAGGTGGAATAATAGCTGGAGGATCGGCGAATGTTCTCTGCGGACAGGATCGCATCAACTCTCCAACACCAGAGACTGTTCCTACTAGGAGACTGGACCTGCTCCTGGTCTTCACCTTCTGAGATATCCCGGACACGGTCGACTTCACGTCAGAACTGATGATTCAATAGACTCGCATTTGTTTTCTTATGGAAATTATTTCAGCATATACCATTAGAAACATCTAATTGAACACGCGTTAAGGCATGATAGTTGATTGAAAACAATACTAGGTGGAAAAACGAAGGGCTGTTGGTGATATGTAGGAATTAAGCGTTTGATGGATAAGAGAAAGGGTTGGAGGATTTGATCAAACCGGTCGTAATACTGATTACTCCATGATAATGACCATTAAAAAATCACTCTCCCACCTTGACAGACAAGCGACTTGGCTAAAACATTCATGATCAAGATGACTTGAAATATGATTCTCATCCCCAGGGAATATAATTGTTGACGACCAGACAAAATGGACCACGCCAAAATCAAGCACATGTTTGGAGTTAGGGGAATCAAATATTTTCTCGGTGTGATAATTGAAAAATTTAATTACCCGTGAAAGACAATTATCGATGAATCCAGTATATCCACATAAAATTTAGGTGTAAAATTATACCCGAATGAAATACATCTTTTGGGGTTGGAGTCATAGTTGACCACGGGAAATGGCTTGCGCCAGGCGTGGCAACCGAGCATGGGGGATTTATATTTAGTCAACTTTGATGATGTGCTTGTGTCGGCAATACAAAGTTGAAAAATGTGAGCGCAAGTTGGTGCCAGTATTGGTTTAGGATTGAATCAACATTGGTCTCAAACTCAAAGTTTTGGATTGGCCGATTATGGCAGAACCATAGAATAAAGCTCACGCCAACGTTGAGAAACTTCCACCATCGTTGCCCCAGATGTGAAAATTGAGGCTCGTCAATTGCTGGAACGATGTTATCTTTCCAGGCTTCAGTCAAGCTTCCACTCAAGGCTCCTTCAATGCACGTGAAGGTTGGGACAGCCTTGAGCAGCTGGTCAATTTTTACATGAATGTTTCTCCACCGATAGCTTGGTTCAATATCAAAATTCAGTACTGGTTCTATGCTTGCAATCGATTTTGATGCCATGATTGATATAAAATACCCATTTGAGCCTAAGGAGTAGGATAGATTGCTTATGGGCATTCAAGTTTGATCGAATATGCACATCTGAACAATTGACCAAAGTTGGTAACAGGTTTGAATCAATGCTCGTCATCATCGGGTGTAGCTTGATTGCCAACAGTGTTACCAAGCTGGATTGATGTTTAGGGTGATGATAATGTTCTTTGCTCAATATCCAAGCTTTCATATATATGCGAGAATTTGTTTGGTCTTAATATTGGTGTCCAAAATTCTATCAACACTCAGTCAGCCATAGCGGGCCACGCATTGACGAAAGTTAGGCTCACAAGACTTGGCATTAGTCTTGGCATTACAAGCCTGTGATGTAGAGGTGATAGACTCCATCGGTGGATGTCCTGTAGGAGAACTTTTAGTGCAAATCATTTGTTTCGGTTATCACAATCATAAATTTCTTGGTGATCAGAACCAGATTCGAAGTCACTGTGATTATGAATCTGGAACTATGCTATATTTTTGTCAATTCACGTGATTCGCGATTGAAATACTGATATAAAGATGTAGAACAATGACTTGTGATCTTTACTTGCGTATATGAATCATTTAAACCAAAAGGTTTAAGATTCGAAATCATTCGAATGTGGAGTGGTTTTGTCTAATCCAAACTCAAGCACGTGGAATTGATACAAACTCGAGCTCATTCCAACGAATTTTGCAAAAGTCTGCAAATGAATTAATGCAAATGGGTGATAGCTCTACGTTTCTACTAATCCTGGATCAAATTATTTCACTCCAACAATTACGCTCGATAAGGTCTCATTCTAAGGGTATGGAATATACATTAACAATCCCATTATCTAGTCTTATCGCAACCGAAACTACATACTTCATCCATTATTTGTATTTCCATGCATAAGCGATTTCTCAATGATATGGAGAAAATGTTCACATGAAGAACTTTACTTTTATCAAAACGAGGGTGTGAGTACATTTTGTAGACGACGATTCGTTCTCTTTGATAATCCCGAATTTTCCAACTGAATTATTATTGAAAATATAATATGTATAATTTTACATACGGGATAGTATGGAGCTGTAATATTCCGTAAGTTAAATTTATTTTGAAAATTATGTTCCGATTTTTGTTATTCTTTTATCCGATATGGGACTGGTGTATTTTTCTCTTCCTTTTTTATTCCGGGTACCAACATAAATTGTTCTATCCACCTATATCGTGAGAATTTTCAAAGACGCAACACGGTGTATAAAGATATATATTCTCTTCCCTTTTTCCCCCAGAGAGCGAGTAAGAGATCATTAACACTCTGTTAGATCGTTAGGAATCTTCATGATATAATTACTCAGCAACACATTTTTCACATTATCCGTCATTATTGCTATGATCGTTATCGTTATTGCTGATGATGATGATGAGAATTGTGGTAAACGACACACAACGAAAGCATGCTTCGGAATTAAGGGAAAATGAGAAGATCCTGTTACAATTTTCTTTTGGTTCGCACATACACGTGAATGTGCACTTTTTTTCGGAGAAATAAAAGTGTAACACAGTGCACTACATAACATGGGTCGTGCAAAACGTCATTATGGTTGGTACTAAATTATTTATTGTCGGGACAACGACGAAAACGACTCAGGTCTATAGCTTTCTCTTGCTTGCGACCCTTGTGGGCCGACCTTTAGCACTTCTTCACGTCTAACCCTCTTCAGTTCTCTCGACGAGTCGCAAATACGGAACAGCGGAGCTCGTTGAGAGCTCCTGAAACCAGAAGAAAAGGGACTAAGAGAAATGTTCAAGAAAATAATACGAAGGCTTTGTCATTGTGCGGATGTATGCGTTAACATATATAGCCTCATTTCATACATTTCTTATTCTGGAGCCACAAAAAACCATCAAAGTGTACAATTTTTCACTGGTTCGCTATAAATTTCAAGAATTTTATACGAGGAAAGGAGTAATACATAAGAGGATGATACAAATATGTTATTGTGATTTCTTATGTTATATTTTCTAAGATCCCAAGACATGTGTATCGTATTATGCACAAACTAAGCTTCCTTAAACGTAAACAGTACTCTGGTCCCCATGTGGTTATAAAGAATTCTTCATGGGATTCTTGGAGATTCCACCTCAAAAAGGAGTCCTCAAAAATTTTTTTGAGGTTGAGTGGATCTTCTGCAAGAAACAGTCAGACAGCAAGATTCATGTGAAATAAAATTTGAAATAAATGAATACCCTGTACATGGGTATGAATTCTTGAGGAAAGTAACAACGAAGAATCGAAAGCAAATTGAAATTCAATACACCTCCATACACTTTTCATGGGCTTTTGTTGGCTCGACTTTTTGTCAACAAAAGGGAACAGCTGGAATACATCAATGAACAGAACGACGTGAAAGAGGATCAACGAATCATATCTAGTTACAAATATCCAAGATCATTCCTGTAACACCAGAAATATCAGGGGATGAAAATAATTTTGAAATTTTCAATTCGCAGCGTCGCCTCGACCCACAGTTGACTAAAACCTTCTTTCTCTCTCCTTCACATCTCTTTCTTTTTCTCTCTGCCACCCTAGCTGCACGTACACAAGAAACTTGGAGGGTTGATCCACATACACTTTCTACCACCGTTGCCTCTACCACTACCAACACCCCATTCGCCAGACCGCCGCTACCATCACCACCGTTAGTGGGGGTCGGCCGCAGTCCTTCGGGGTGGTTTTCCCAACACCAAGTTGTGTCAGCAGTGCGCCGAGCGCGCTCTCCGGGACTAGATGTGCGTATGTAGTCGGTTTCCCGTTTGCAACGTGTCGTGTGTTCATACTCGATCTATATGAAAAACATTCCATTCGACTGGTCGATGGGTCGTCTATTCGTTGAGTTTCAAATCAAAACGTGCACCCTAGATGGAGAAATGGATCAAAATTTTCAGATGTTTTCATATATCGATTAGAGAATTCAATTCAAGATGTGTGAAAAACAGGAAACGTTGTAACAGTGGGGGAGGAACATCCATAAACGTGAGTTACTTTTATCGATACTTGGTAAATTTACATTGAACATGATGCTGCACATGTGATAACGGAAGGGGAAGATTTTCCAACTGCATACGTTTATTCAAATTTATGGATATTTCATGTTGATGCGATACGAAATTGGATGCAAAAATTTTGATGCATATGATATTCTTCGGGAGAATCATTTTTGATTAAAAATTTTAACCAAAGTTCCTTGGCGTGTAGATGTGAATGCATAGATATCTTGTGAGATGGAACAATCAAGATTAATGTGTTCCATTAATTTCTGCAAACATCGTTCCAGTATATTACATTTTTTGTCAAAGAAATTTCATCCTTCGCTGATCAGTCAATAGATTGATATTCCACATCACGAAGGGTTCGCAATATTTAATGCGTTCACGTGACTCCCCACATTGCAGCTTATTACAGGAGAGATTTATGATCGTTGTATATACATCCTCAAGTTATTTGTTCGTTGACTTCGATAAGATCGAAACAACGTTGATAATGGAATACGGAATACATTGGCGAACGGGTGGTATCCATTTTTTGCAACGATCTAATCACGGCGTTACGTGGAAACGGTTAGCCGAACGTGAATTGATTATGCGAGAATTCGTGAAAATTATCACGAATAATCCTACAAGACGTAGAAATGTAGCGTTATCGCATCATCGTTTTTATCGTTGTAGTATATAATGACGTTAAGATGACAGGGAATTATATTTGAACTTGTTACTTTCTAATTTTATACCTTGTTTCTCCTATCCGTGAAATTTCTTTATTTTTTCCTGTTCCCATATTCGCGAGGGAAAAACCTCATCGATCATTCTCGATATGACGTTCGTGTCATATCAAATATACGTCACACGCAAGAGAATCACGCTTCTCTTCTTTTATACACGACCAAGTTAATATCTTATTTACCGAAAACATCTCGTCCACCGGGTTCTCATTCCTACGCTCTACAACACTCCTCTCCTTTTCCGTGTAATACCTCGTCGATCATCTTCAAAGTCTTCTTGTCAAAGCGTCACCTCGAATGTTAGATACGAAAAGAATATGTAAGAAAATAAAGTTTACACGCGAACACATAATGTCGAATTAAAAATTCAAGATGATGGAAAAGCAACTAAGATGTTATATCAAACCTGTATATAATTCATGCTCCAATTGAGATGTTCGCGTCTTAGAACGATCAACCCATTTGGAAAATTTCCTCTAAAACTATATGATATACATTTGGATCCCTGATTCGTTTCTCTGATGAATATTTAAGAACGATGATGATGAAGATGATGATAATGTGAGACGTTTTTAAGTTTCATGTACGAACAACGGATTCAACGCCATCGTAAAAATGTTATTTTTACGTGGCAACAAGATCGAGGACTATGCAATACCAAGATATAAAATGACGTGACTTGCGAAACGTGTTAAACCAACAGGTGGACGCTAGGGCATCATTAAAACGCGGTGCCACGACGACGATATTCTGGCTTTCCACCGACACGATCGACGGCATAGTTAACAAAATTACCAAATTGATCGTATTTGTATATAGTTGCAGGCTACAAACAAATAATGCATTCGATACCACTGTACATCCAGTTCATTCCAAATACTGAGAACTAAATCCTCAAACTAAAATTTGCATCCAGAAGATAAATCGTACGCCGACCTGGTCAAAAACACAAATCAAATTAATGGTCGTTGAATTGACCCGATTTGAATATGCTTCCAGGAAAAAAATGATTCTTGCACACTCGCATCGAGTCCTTCTAACAAATGAGTAGTGGAGATAATAATCACTCTTGGTAGTTGAATTATAATTGAAAAACTGAATATGTTTTTTCTTATAGAATTATGGGATCCTCAATTTTCTCCGTGAGAAACTATTGAACGACATTGGACATTTTCAAGACTGTATTCAATCTTCTATTTATTGTTTGTTAGAAGAGAAAGGAATGATTAGAGGTCAGTCGGGTAGTTTCGAAACTTAAATATGAATTTAACGATGTATGAATAAAAATTAATCCTCAGAAGAAAAAAAAACCTCGACAGAGGGTCGGGATAATTACAGCACATGAATACAGAGGATGAACAATAATAACGAAGTCATGGAGAAATAATGTGGAATCATGTAAAGGAGTGTGACAAAATGTTTATACCACGCATCTCCAACGATCAAACCAAAGAGAAATCAATAAAACAAAACCTCAACTCCGCATTCCAATTTACCAGCAGAATTCTGCAAAACGGAAAGAAAATTCTACTTTCATCAGCATAAAATTCCCTCCAACCAGAACAGGAAGAGAAAACTGAAATCAACTGTTGTTCACATTTTCAAACGCATTCTTTGTACGATCTGCTTATTACGATTGGATGGTCAATCGATACATTCCATATACCATTTATTACAATCATGATATCCTGTACCCGACGAACAATGTAGAACAATTTCTTCCTTGAGAGTTAATATTTTCACCTGTTTCGGTATGCAAAATTGCACATTCATCAATGCCAAATTATATACCTCCACATTCCCGTATACGAAAAAGCTGTATCCAAATCCCGCTTTATTCCTTCCCTTCCTTATTTCCCTTCCTTTTGAAAGCGTATAACTTTACGTCATCCACGTATAATGGTTGAGCGAGTTTATATATCTGTTTTTGAAATGCCTTCGTTCAAAGAAAATTCAATCAGCGAGAGTAGATTATCGGGTAGGAAGTCGAATTTATATGTACGTATATATAGACGTACATATCCTGCTATAAAAGTCTTTTTTCAAGATTATTAGGCAAACTGCAGGGGTTGGGAAACATTGCAGATACAGTTGTATTAAACGCAATTCTATCCCGGAAGCTGAAATAACTCCACTTCAAATCGTATTCATGTAAGAAGTAACATTGTGGAATTGCAAATTCCTGTTATTCATATTTTGTTGCATGCAAATATGTGCTGTTCATTGTCCAGTGTAAATGGTAATCTCAAACAATCTTTTTGAATGGATGAAAATAACAGGTTCCACACGTATGGAATAGTCTTGTTTGAATTATTTTCATAACGAGGAAAAAACATAATGAAGGATTTCAAGAATGTTACGTGCATGATGCAGAACGACTTTATCGCTGAAATTGGAATCGTTTATTGACATGAATCGAGAATTGAATATAAAAAGCATTCAAACCGGAATTGAAACATAGAAATTACGTATGGTATTGAAAAATGTCGAGCTGAAATATAAGTATAGTGTGGGATTGATGAACAGGTTCAAATCCGACTACGTTTGTATTGATCTGGTCCTGTTCATACAAAATTTTACACCAACATTTGATGGAAATCTTTGAAACTATATTCAGAGCACTCAACCCACAATGGTTGAAAATTTTATTTGTGTGGTGATTTTTATACTTGAACAAGCATTGATGATTGAAGGCTCATCCAGCGTTACCAGACTTCCAATTCTTTTCCCATTCCCAAGCAGCAACATAAGTTCGAAGTATATACGAAATAGAAACGTTCGTAGAATGTACGAATGAGATACGAAGAATATATAATGAACGTTCATAAAATATTCGAATGAGACTGTTTTAAATATACTTGAAACGTACATAGTACATTCGAAATGTACGATATTCGTTCAATCGACGTTCGATTGACGTCCCATCGTATATTCGATAACATACGTTCGATGAATATGCATAGCACCTATAAAACGGTCTCATTGGAATATGCATAGAACATATTTCGAATATTCGAAGAACGTTCATAGTATATTCTGGTGCTACTTGGGTTGATACCACACACAATTGTTGAATAGAACGTCCAATGACGAAAGCTGGAAAAGCAGGAGGCTGGCAATGCTGGGCTCATCCAGCGCCTCGGAGTGTAGGTTAAGGTGCTAAACTCGACGTTAATGCGTTTGCGCGGTTTCATCAGATCCAATCATAATCGACACAGTTAATTTGAATAATCATCCAGATAACATGTGAGCTTGTTATAAACTTGCCAGACTTGTCATTCGATTGTTTTTCACTTGTTATTAACAACCTTATCAGTGTGACGCTGCTACAACTCTGCTGCGAGGATTTTGTAAGCTTGCACCACTGTTGCGTGTCAACTAGGAGGCTTATGTCAATCTTGTCACAAGCTTGCCTGACAACATTGCAGCAAGGTCAAATTGCTATTTAGGCATTCCCGTTTTTCATACATTACCCCATACAGCACAACCACCGATCCTCCACCTAGAACTTCGGTGGAGAATTTGTGCAGAAATGGAAGTCGTGGAAATAAGGGTAAAAATCAGGGAGAGTCTTCGTTGAGATAATGGAGAAGAGGCCACGGAGAAATCTCCACCCTCTGTATTTTCAATAAAATTCATAATAGTGCATCCTCATAACCAAATTTGAATGTATTCATGAATTTTATTGAAAATATAGGAAGTAGACATTTCTCCGTCACCTGTCCGTTGCCTCAACGGAGACTCTCCCTTATTTCCACGGCTCCCATTTGTCCACCAATTCCCCACTTCCATTCTACCGAAGTCTTAGGTGGAGGAACGGTGGTTGTGCTGTACGGGACCACGTAAGCACTTTGAGTGTTACGCATGCGCATGAACATTACATTTAGTACCAAAACCAAGATTCAGAAGCGCTGAATGAGCCTTCAATTGTCTATCAACATGGCGTTGGTATAGTCTATCCAGTTAGTATAGAGATCAGCAATTTTGTTTTGGGAAGAAACAATGTTTAGGCATCCACCCAGATAACATGTAAGCTTGTTTTTGATTTGTCATCGACAACCTCGTCAGTGTAAGGTTGCCACAACTCTGCTGCAAGGGTTTCCTAAGCTTGCACCCTTGTCGCGTGTCAACTAGGAAGTTCATGTCCACCCTATCTCAGGCTTGCCTGACAACATTGCAGCAAGGTTAAATCGCTATCCGGGCCCGTACAGTACTGACACCGATCGCTGGACATTTCTCCGTCGCTTCTCCATTCCTCCACCTTCCCACGTCTTTCCTTCTACTTACTTTCAGAGGTTGGACTCTAGAAACAAATGTGAGTTTCTCCATGGTTTGCAGATCTTGAGAAATGAAATTATAAAACATTTTTGACAGTTGGAGGTTATAATTTTGAAAATTTTCTTATACTCGCCAGAGAATCAGTAACAAACTGAAACTCCACGGAGAGAAAAAATTTGCTGACGCAGCAAATCGAGGTATTATATATAGAATAGCAAAATTTTTTGCTGACCTAGCTAAAAATTTGCTATAACAGCAATCCTGTTAGCTACGACAGCAATTTTTTAGCTGTGGCAGCAAAAAAATGTTTGCTCCGCCAGCAAATTTTCAGTGTTGTATACAGAATAGCAAACAAATTTTGCTGGGATAGCAAACATTTTTTGCTGCCACAGCTAAAAATTCGCTGTCGCAGCTAACAAGATCGCTGGAATAGCAAATAGTTTGCTGTCACAGCAAAAAGAACCCAGCAAAAGTGGATTTCGCTGCCACAGCGAATTCCTTTTTCTCCGTGTTATATTCAGAGTCTGACCCTGGACATGGATTTTATTATGGGTCACTAAAAATTTCGATTGAACGTATAATTCATGAAAAAAGTTGGCTCAAAATTTCATTCGCTTCTTTTTGTGCCTGAGAGTGCCTTTGATGATCCTTCCTCAACCTGCATATCTGGATAGATGGGGAGAGAGAGAGGGAGATGTGAACTGGCTAGATCCGCCACTGAGTTATTGGCAATTTATATAATCGTAGGAAACCCTCGAGTACGCTCCAAATTGTGATCCTGCTCTGGAAAAATTGCGGCTAAACTCTAAAATTTCATTTTCATACTTGGTAATCTTTGCTGAAAAATCATTACAGCATGGGAAAGAAGGAATGCTTGCAACAACTCCTCACATAGTCGATTTTCTTCAGTCAATCTCATATAGCATTGAATATTCGCATCCTAGATAACATGGGATGTTCCATTCTGCCCTATTCAAGATTTCCTGTTCGTGCTGAAGCCAGAAATAGATTCTGATTGTCCAGAGATATATGAGATACACATTACTACCCCATTCCAAACTTCCTGTGCTGAGAACAGGAATAAAGTCTGATCGTTCGGAGGTAGATTTTATTATAGACTAATTGCAGGATAGAAATCTCATGCTCTATGCAACGAATCTCATCTACCATGCATATGTAAGTTCTGGATGTCACGGAGTGTCATATTTTGCCATATCCCAAACTTCAAACCAGAGCAGATTGGGGTTGAAATTCACAATCACGATGCAATGATCTATCTTATCAATTTCAGCACCTGGGAATCCGCGGTGATCTCTCAGCAAGACATTCCATAGTATCTGGGCTACGGTTATTCTGTGCTGAATCGACTCATCAATCGATTTCGCATGCTAAGACTGTTTTGTTGGCTTTCGAAGTCCTGCAAAATCGTGACAAAAGCGTGGCATTCCATGGTATTTGGGCCACGATCATCATGCGTTGGATGGGATATTTTGACACACTGACTAATCTTGGATGGATTCCTTAAAGATCACAATTTTTTGCGGGCATTTGAAGGCCTTTAAACTTGCCACTGTATCACCAAGTGGGATTCCATGGTATCTGGGTTGCGATCATTATGTGCTACATGGGGTATTTTGGTTCTAATGACTCGATTTCGTCACATTCACTAATTTTTTATGGATTCTTTGATGATTGGATCTTTTCGCTGGCATCTGGAGGTCTTCAAATTCGCCACTGTATCGTCAAGTAACATTCCATGGTATCTGGGCTACGATTATCACGTGCTTGATATAATATCTTGCGACCAACAATTCATTTCCGACTCACTGACTAAATTCGGGCGGGTTCCTCGGTGATCGAATTTTTTTTGCTGTCTCCTGAGAGGCTCCAAACTTGCCATTATGTTATCACGTGATATTCAATCTTATCCGAGCTACGAAAATTTCGTGACAGACGGAATATTTTAGCAAGTTCAGGATAACTCTTTAGGTTCAATTTCATGGAAGTTTACTGTCATGATAGAACATTGTAAGGTTATCATAGTATGTTTACCCGTAATGGTTTTTTTGTTTTCATAAAATTGAACCTTCATTCAGTTGGATTTTAAGAGTATCCTGCATTTGCTGACAATGATGGGACTTTTCACAGCACAATTTTTCTTATTGTAGCAACTCATTTTTGATTAACTTCGATCGCTTCTTGTCACAGTATACGCAGTCAAAATCTCTTACCCAGTGATGGGTACGTTACTCGTTTCCGTGACTCAATCAGCACAGAAATTGTATAATAAGTATATAATTTGTATACAAAATATATATTATTATATATGTTTCATATATGATGAGTAAGGAGTAACGAATAACGTACCCATCACCGCTTTTACCTGTATAAAAGTAGTTTACTAACTTTCCTTTCGAATGTGGTTAAAATTGATTGAAAAATGCTTTCTGTCAGTATTTAATTAGATTATTCAAAATGCAAACATGAAGAAAAACCGATTATCCAATGGTTTTCAGTTCCTAATGGTTAGTTTTTGAGATTCGGAGCAGACAGAAGCACATGAAAGAACCCCTAGTTTTTCACCGCATTTCCGGTAGCAAAGACTTGTCAAAACCCGAGTAAAAATGTTAATTTCGGTTCGCCAAACGGGACTGGTGCAGACGTGTTGGATTTTTGTGCGGTACTGTTGCAGATTCAGTGCGGGCACATCACGTCCGCAACAGTACCGCAGAAAAATGCAACACGCCTGCACCAGTCCTGTTTAGCGAACCCGAAATGAAAATTTTTATTCGGGAAGTCACAAGTGTTTTGACAGGCATTTCAAACAGGCTATTTATCATATGCTATTGAGTTCAAATAAATGCCCCTATAAGTGTGAAGTATACAATTGAATTTCATATGCCCTTCTTTTTATCGATAAAGGGATTAAATCATGACAGTGACAGGGTATTCATTCATCTTGGGATTACATATGTATGTAATATAAACTTACATGACTGCTCTCATTGTCTCCACACGTATGAACGAGAGCATATATTGAACTCAGCTAATGCGAGGATAAATTTTTTCAGCACATCCTATATATTCCTGCGGTTTTTAATTCACTGATTTCATCGATACAGGTTTTATTACCCAACGAAAATTCTGTAAAAAATCACATTCCTCGTCTGCTAGCTTCAGCTCCATGTAACGAAGGTATACGTTACGATATATATATCACCCTCCTCTCCAATCTTCCTCTTTTATTTTCGCTTCGACATGAACCAAATGACAAAATTGCGAATGTCGATAATAATGAGATTCCATATTGCTGATGTAGCTCTGCAATGTCTTTGAACTTGGTTCGTAAAATCAACTTTTCACCGTTGGAAAAAGATTTCAACTTTAGATTTCAACGCAAAAAATTCTCATTCTTTTGATTCTCTCATATCTTTGTGTGATATTTGCATTTATCGTCACATTTCATCTGAGTGCTCTTCAGAAGCGTTATTTCCCTACAAAGAAGCTACTTCAAATCCATCTGTTCAAATCGAAATATAATGAATCTCAGAATTTTCCCTAGCCAAATATAGATGTTCTGATGAAGAATCTTGAATCGCGTACCTTCGAGCAATTTATTTTATAGGCCAGAGTTTCTCGAGATACGGTATGTATATCATACCATCATATATGCAATGGAACGAAGGTTACGTTGTTCTCGAGAATATGATTCATATATATAATTTTCTTCTCTCAGAACCGTAGACAATCTCATATGGACAAGAAATTCCTTATTTATGATCCAAATGAGATGAAAGAGAAAAGCAAGGAAGAATGTCGAAAATCGAAAATGAAAAGAATGTAAATTGTTCTTGACGATTCGGAATAATCGTTCTTCATTTGACCCCAATCATACGTTTATGCGTATGATGATGAAATTGAATGGTAGAAACTTTGAGGATATAAGAAATGTATATTATATATTGTACTAACACCGAGAGTTATTTCATTCTCCATTCCAACTTTGCCAACAAAATCCTACTCTAATACCACATTATTCAAAAGTGTTTAAAGTCGTGAAATGGTACATGGGTTCACAAATGAGTTGGGAAAATAATTAAATTTTACTATTACATCGCTCTTACTGAAATTTTGTAAACACTGGTTCGAGCTGTTATTTATGTTTTTATGAATTATTTTACAATTCATGAATTTTGTTAATCATTGAATTACATGATAGTTTCGAGAATATTTCGTAGAAAATGAGGAAAGAGAACACTTGGGGGAATTATTGCGATTTACTGACCGCTTATTCAACCACTGATGGCGTTAATGATACTCTTGAAAGTCTTCAAACTATTCTCTCACTTGATACCTCGTATACATTCCGTGTTTGTTGTCTCATCCTTCACGTTTGTTATCCAGTCTCTTTTATTGACAACAGCGCAATTTCCGACCCTTTGTTTTCACGCGGTCATTTGAAGTGTAAATTAGTTCATTCCCTTCCCTACGACCTTACGTACACTCAATGTTGTACCGAACACCCAAATTCTTCATCCGTTATTGACACCTCTTTTATGCCTCATTGAAACCCTTGAAAAATACTTCTCATTCGACTTTGGATGATTCAAAAATTTAGTGTGATTGATTTCTCCAAATTCCTCATACGATACGAAATGATTTCCTTTTTGGTAATTAAATCCATCCCTGCTAAATGAAATGTGTTGAGAGCAATTTTTGTTTACAATTACACAATGATAAATAATATACAATTCCAATGTACATCAAATGTACTTTCCTCGAAAATGAGAAGCAGCAAACTCTCCATAGGGATTCAGAGGAGGACCAACTGGTTGGTAATTTACGTTATATAATCCGGGTCATCGCAACTGTTGTCGAATATCAAAGAGGATGAACGAATTACTTCAGAAAATGTTGGTAATGTAAATTGAGAATATTCGAGTAACGCAAGAAGGTCCAAGAGAGTTTGGAATTGGCTAGATCCATTTGGTGTGGCATCAAGGATTCGATGAGGGTTCGTCGAATGTTCATTTCAGTCGAATGTACGATAAAATTCCAACAAATTGCTGTTGCTGTACCAAACATACCCTATATAAATATCTTATGGGACTTTTATTTGTTACAAACTCGAATATTCCTTCCAATTTATTCGCTCGAAAATTTGGACATGTTATACAATATACTGTGAAAATTTTCATCTTAATCTGTATAAATGATTTCTTCTCGAATTATTGCTTTCACTCTGATAATTTTATATAGTACGTGAAGGGAATATCATGAATTGATTCTACATTTTATAATCAAACGAAGGAGAACTGGTGTACACAAAATCTCACTAAACAGTTATTGCATTATGCTTTGTTCCGTGCACTTTGAAGGATATCACGTTTCAGCGCACTAGGCATCGTCAAAGTGATGCTTATATAACTTCACCGTTTCTAACCTGTGTCAAATACGGGTCACGTACGTAGTTTTGCTTTGTTATGACCCATTAAAGAGGTAGTATAATCCAACCAATTAATTCGGATATAATGTATCATTATACATGTAGGTCTTTATAAAGAGGTGGAGTGTTATATTGGAATTCGAAGAATAATTGAATCGGTTGAACATAAGAAAAAAGCATTCAATTTTCTGTGGGTTTGTAACTCTAATGTTATATTTATAAGAGAATGGAATAAACTTTTGTGGACTGCATATAAAGTATTGGTCAAGATGCTTAGATTTTTACCCATAAAAAAACTTGAGATATCAATTTTTGAAATAGTCTGCTCTGAAAAAACGTTCGTTCAGTTTTTCTATGAATATAAAACAAAATTGCAATAATGAAACATGTCATAACATCATCAATTCATTCGAAATTTTGACCGTGGTGTTACTGAAAGTTAGGAATAGAACAAGGAAAAAAATATTGAAAATAAAGAGAAAAATATTCATCCGCTCAGATTTCATGTTACATTAAAAATTCGCAGCTTTATGAAAATTTCATTTTGAAGCAACGTATGAGATACATTTCACAGAAAAAAAGGATTTTTGATAACCAATTTATTCAAAGTAGTTCTCTGAAAACCATAATTTCCCAAAAATTCAAACTTGAACTCAACAAAAGTAAACTTCTGCGGAATTGTTGAAGCATTCGAAAGCTCCAGACATTATTGTAAAATTGAATATCCACAGTATACTTCGGTTAACCGTATGATGAACAGTTTGGAAACAATTTCCAACAGAATTTATATATATCTATACATAAGAGAAATAATGATTTCGAATATCGATACTTTATTTGTTCCATAAATGCTCGCATACACATGCACCCATTCATATATCTATAATAATTCAGATAAATGGAAATTACGAAACACGCTACGAGTATCATCAACATTTTCTGTTTTGTACAATGTCCGAATTATGGACGCGATGGTGCATTTGCGATGGTACGAACAGATAATGATTTTGTGTATTTTTCCAATATATAATACATATTCAATGTGTGCCACTCGGTAATGAGCATTGGAGGGATCATTATCGTTCTTCCTTTTATGCGAATTGTTATTTCCAAAGCTCCGAATAAATGGATAGCATGTATCGGTTTTGATGAATAGATTCTGAAATACAGGTATATAAATTTCAAATAATTTTTCACCTCAGGATTCAGGTTTGGATAAAATAATCTTATTGAACACCGCGATCATAGTTTTACTGTCTAACATTTTGTTGTTGTAATTTGTAATAAAAACATTCGCATTGAATTTCAGCCTGAAAAGTAATGTGAATACAGAAATCTTGCCAAAAATCACATCGAGAGCGTCAAATTCTATGAATTATGACGAAAAGACGTTATTCAAAGCAGGAGATTGATATTTTGCTAAGAATAATCCTCTCGCAAAAAAGTTTGAAGAACTTATTTGGATGGATCATGGTGAGAGGATTGAAACAAAAGAGAAGTGGATTATCATCAGAATAATGCAATAATAACAGACCGTGTTTGTGGAATGAACAAAAGAAAGAACGAAAGGGAATAATGAAATGTCAAGAGTTAATGGTATATGGACGCAATGTATCACGAGTTTGGAGAGGAAGTCATTAGTTAGGTACCCGAATTACATGGGTAATAAATACATAAAGCAGAAATCAGTTTTTATATAATCTTTCTCTGCGTATTTTGTTTTCATTTTGTTCGGGACGTTGAATGTTATGACATCGAATCGCAATCGTATAATCTCTGACTCTTCTCGCATTAAGTTGATATAACCTATTCAAGGAACGAAATCCCCGTTTGAAAGGAGTAAAAGTGAAGTAAGTTTGATAGATTGTTGTACAGTAGCTATCGTAAACGCTAACTCACAGTCAGCACTCGAGTGTGAAAGGCTAAATCAGTCCACGATAATGTTTTATGTTAGTTTCAAATTTCGTAATTGATCGTCCAGATGGTGTTGCAAATACTGTACCAAACTTGAACAAGCTGTGACTTCATTCCCTGCTCCACTCTTCATTCATTCATTCCCTGCTCATTTTACGTATATAAATCTTGCCTGAATTTTTTAACACCTAATCGTAAAATCTTCACCCTGAAAGTACAGTGATGAAATATAATTTTCAAAATATGAATTCAATTTATAAATCATTTCAATCGGGAGTATATAAAACGATCTATGACTAATCAATCGCAACCACAAAAACGATCATTGAATATTATATAAGATGTGGGAGCTTTTGATTCGAGGATTCATGAGAGGTTTTTGCCAGAGAGATATGTTTATACCTGAGAGTCGTGATCGTATATAAGCCTCTTGAAAACTGATCGTTATCGCGAGGATGGGAAACACGTTGAAATGGTCGTTTAAATATTTTGTTTACGTAGAGATGTGAACGAAAGTTGAAACAACGACTAGCTCGAGCGGTAGCAATAAGACCTCCCGTTTACGAGTTCTCGTAATTTTCATTCCCGTTGACATCTTATCTTCCACTTCAGTTTTTCTATTTCTCTTTCATTCCCTTCCTCTTCCTCCGTCTCGTCATATCTAGATACATGCTACGCGAAGGGAGCGTACGTTTAAAAGTCTCGAAACCATCTTCGAAACCTCATTTCAAAACTTTTTCTCTTTGAGTTCGTTATGAATAATCAAATTTTTCGAAGATTAAATATAATGTTCACATCATGAACGATGAAACGTAAGTAAAATCGAAATTTCATCATTTCCTTTACAATTTCCTTCTTTTCAATGTGTAGGCTCTCGTAGTAATTTGGAATGTTTTTGTGTAGCAGAATTCTAAAGTACCCCTCATGTGTCATAGATTCAGCGTTTTGCTAGCGAATAGGGAGAGTACCATTCACGATATCTCCTTAAATTCACATTCGTATTGCCCTAAGGATTCATTGTTAGGGTGACATACATAAATGACTTGGAATGAGATAGAGCGGATGATTCGAATAGCTGGATGAACCTGGTTTTTTTTTCTTCGGCAAAGAGCAAGAAATGTAACAAGAGTACTAAATCGCATATCAAATTTAAGATATATCGAGTTGTTTCTTTTATTTCACGGATGGTGGAGTGTTCATGAATTTTGGAATCTTCTTTTGTGATTAAATCTCACGAAAAGCCAATGGGAGGGAAATCCGCTGTAAGTAGATACGGACGGAACACGACAGACTACTTCAGTGTAAGATGATGTGGTAACAATGCTGTAGTAGCAAACTAAAACAATGAACGCTGCCGTCGAGATACGAAGACTATTGTCGATTGTAGACCTAAAGTTCTTGTAGAGTAAGTGGAAAGGTTTCCATCAATGAAATCGAATCGAGAACTTGAGAGTGATAATATTGATGACACGCAGAAAGTTTAATCTATTCCTTCGATACAAGTTTCGAGTTATAAATGTCCTTTGTCAAAGTATCTTATATGATATCTCTTTGTTCCACAAATGGAACATCATTTTTCGAACATTGATATTAGAATTAGAAGATCTATCTTCATTTTCTCTTATCTAGTTCTCTTAACTGAGTCGAAGGATTTATGATTTATGCATTTACGATCTTTGTTGGTTGGCAAATAGAAGGTTCAAACCTCACTTGAAAGTGGAATGTAATGTACGATATGCAAAATTCAAATACACATCAGACATAAATTTGAAGAAAAATAACTCAAGATACCTCTGTTGTAACACGTACCGGCTACGTGTCTAGTTTTACAATTCCCCCAGGTTATAAAATACATACATTTCAAGAAGTATTAAATTCCTTTTCAATACATTCACGTGATTGATGAATTATTTGATTTAAGCGTTCACGAAAAGTGGAGCTGAGATGAACGGGAATGTGTGTCAACTAAAACCAATAAATCCAAAGTAAGAAGTCTTGAAATGGTATTTCAATTTGGCATTCATTTTTCATGTCCTTTCTCTGGAAGATTCGCTGATACTTCAGTTGCGTTAATTCGAATTCGTTCGTACCATATATGTTGGAAAATTCGTAATCATTGATGCGCATCTTCATTCAGAATATAATCTTAATTGCCAATTCAAGACTATCTATTTCAAATACAATCATCATTATATGGCATTGAGTCCTCAGATAGGTGGTTCAATGCGATTATCCATTACCATTCTTCGCTCTAACGATCATTCCATTTCACCATGATTACTCCACCTCACGCTCTCCAGCACTCCCTCGATGCGTAAGAGAGTTCCTTTGAAATTCATGAATAATCTCGATCGGAGGATTTTTCGTTCATTCGCTTGTATGACTCTGTAAAGAACTCTTCACAGTTATATTCAGTCTGGAAAGAGTTTTAGAAATTTCAGTTGGTGTGAATTTTCCCCCGAAAATATATTATGAATATTATTGAAACTGAAGTCAATTTTTGATGTAAGAAAAATGTATGAGAAATCGAATTCTTTACTTCAGACTTGAGTTTGACTTGAAACGAGATCTTGAATTTTTCTGAAAAGCAGGTAAAAATGTTATGAATTTTAACATCGTGTACAGAGAAGGTACTGCAAGTGGTTCTCAAAGACTTGTATGAAAATTCATCTCCAGATGTTGAAAATAATTTCATGCACACGCATGAGGGGTGAATGCACCGAGTATGTGCGCTAAATTCAATTTGCATGCACGGAAAGTCAGTTTCCCAAAGCCACACATGAACTTTACACATCGAAATACTTTTTTGTGCAACCAAAGAACATTCTTACTACGTTTTAATCATGTTTCATATTCTATATATTCGACTTTTTGAACAGAATTTCTGATTATGCATCAATTGACCAAATTTTTTTCCATTTTTCTGTTATAGAAAAAAGCGAAAGTGCTTCTTTCATTCGTCGATGTGCAAGCGGATTTCAATCAGAGCGGAACAAAGGCGTCGGGTGAACCAAGCAAACAGTCTCTCTATTTACTCGATCCATGATGAAAGCGAATAAACGATAAACGTCTCATGACATATACAATGATGCGTATGATATAACCTTTGAGTGAGACCCGAGAATGTTTCGAAATGATAGGACACAATCGAACCGCGCGAGTTGATATCAATGTTTAATATAAAACAACGACATACGTGTGTCGAAAGTATGGAAATCTTGTATCGCCCCTGCCGCCGCCACCACTGCCAAGCTCCCTCGTGTTAGAGAGAGGCATATAAAAGAAGAAAGACACGGAAAGTAGAAAAAAGGGTAGAAAGAACGGTCCTACTTTTCTGCAATGCGAATCAACAGACGCAAAAAAACCCGAGGGCATTTCCCTTTGACGCTTGACGACTCGGCTGATTCGTTTCTTCAGGGATCTCTATCCTTCCCTTTCGTCACATGAAAAAGTCACGGGAAAGCTTCGGGATCGAACGTAATTTCCCTCCGGTCGAGACCTCGAGGAGGAACGACGAAGGTAGCAACAAAAAAATGTATATTTTTTTAATCACACGATTCTCGTCTCTTACACGAGACTTTCCCACTGACAGTTCTAATTTGTTCATCGAGTGAATAGAGGAATAGAGAGTGTATGGAATCGATCGATTGAGCGACAAAATAACAACGCGTTAATATGAATGAAAATTATTCGTGGTTCCATTCCGATATACGGTGGTGTGCGCAGATCGAGATTCCCTCTTCGGTGACGTAGAAAGTTGGGAGAATTTATTATTCATAAATAATTCGAGCTCCAAACGTATAATTATGACAGTTTTGTGTCATCGATGTCTGTAGAGGAAATAAAATTGATCCGAGAGAAGGAAGAGACATTTGTGTCTGGTCGAGAGATCCTATTCGTCAGTATCCTTCGCGAAGAATAAATCGAAGTGGAACGGGTAGGGATTCAAGAGACTCTCAGTCAATATCAGACCCTGGAAGACATTCTTGAAAAAAGAAATAGAAGACAAGCTGTGATAAGAAGACAAAGACTACTAGTAACGTAGGGAAGGATCCAGGGAGCAGAGAAACTGGAGGAACAGGAAGAAGTGGAGGGAGAGGAAGAGGGGGAGGTGGAAGGAAGTTTCTGTCTGCCAAAAGTGGATGGGGATGAAAATGCTCGGAGTGTTGCTGGCATGTGTCTGGCTAGTTGCCGGTTCTCCGTTACATCCCTGGCCGTTAATACCCGACAGAGGTAAGTTTTGTGTCTCATGAATTTTTCCTGAATTTTTCACTCACAATCAAACCGTTCTTGGATTCAACAATTTCATTCATCATCGCTTGAAGTTTGTCGACACTCGACGGATATGATAAAGTCGAGATTAGCATCGGATTTTTTATTCTTCGAATTCATGGAATTTAGTTCCATGACTCTAAGTTGTAAGTTAAACTACCATGCATAGTGTAAAACGTACATTCCTGAATCAGGGATTGTCGGACGGTTAAAGATCAGTTTCGCAACAATTAAAGTCACGCATGGTGTGAACTTTCATTGAAATTTCATATAAATTCTATGTAACTGTTCGCTAACTGCAATGATCTCGTATCGAACCAACTATAGCTGACATATAACAATTGCATGTATTAAACTCGTTATATGTACTGTATTCGAACAACTGAATTGTGAATATCCCCACGTATGGATGTTGATTACATAGAAGTTATAGGAAAAGCTAATAACGCATAATATGAAAATTGCATATATATCTATATATATATCGTGTAGCCTTTTTTTCAAAGCCTCTCTTTTCGCGTACAACGAACTCCTAATTTACGTGAATAATAATCACCTCGGCAATATATTAACACATTACTCAACTCCGTTCCATGAGAATTAACGAATACTTTTATTTATGAAGGAGAAACGAATTAAAAATTTCATCTGGGTTATTCAATAACGATTCTCTTTGAAGTTGAATTTATTTGCATATCAAAATTAATAAACTCGGTATGGAGAACCATATTTTCACATGAGAAATGAATTCTAAGACATTTAAGGATATTATGGATTGACAGATCCACAGACAGACAGACGTTCTGAAGCATTTGGCAAAGGCGGAAAGAAAGTTCCCAAAAATCATTCACATTTAGAAGATACCAGGACCTTGATGATCCTCGAATTTTCTTTGTGAGATAGTTAAAAAATGCAACCAAATAATGATACCAATGTTTTTATTTGAACAAATTTCACACACAATATTTGACTCGTGTTATGTTTGTTGTTCATAACTTGAAATGCTTCTCATTCAATTGAAGAAGGTTCATAAGGACAATAAGGATATTGGATAAAGTAATAAACGAGGGAAGAATCAGAACAATGTTATCACTTGTGTTGAGTCTTGAGAGATCCCCGCGATATGTATGTTGAACGATGATTCACTCCTTCACGTGTATGGTTTCTCGTCTAGACAACTGAATTGGTGATCTTATCGCGCGAAATATCATTCCTTTCGGTAGGAAGATTTGTATAACAGTACATCCTTCACCCTATTATTCGAATGTTCTGTTGCTGGCAGGAGGATCTCTCATTTCATTTTACCTTTCGTCTCCTAAAATACTAGACAATGAATGCGAAATAAGACGAACGCGGAATATTAATACCGAATATCGATTTCTAGAATACAGAGAAGTAACTGACGTTTGCTAAAACGAACAATAAGCCAGGAGATCTCCTGAAATAATCATTAAATTCCAACAGAAATTCGCGAACTTCCTTTCTATACTTCCCAACTTTTTTCATTCGAAATTTTTTAGGATGGTGCATTGATAGTTCTTATTAAATATAATATTTTATTGTGACCTTCAAGAGCACAGTGGAAATTTTATTACACCAAGAGAAATGAATTTACAAAAACTACTAAGTAGAAGAAAGAAAGAAAAGACCGATCGTGGGGATATGAATGTATCCTTCGATAATCCAGTAAAAAACTGTGACATTTGAAAATACGATCATCAAAACTTCAATTTATCGTGAGAACATTTGTAGATTATGTAGGCGGTCCCTTTTTTCCCATCACACTCAATAGTTTCTAGAATTTCGAGTATGAAATCGAACAGAAGAAAGTAAAATCGAAAATCCTGTGAATGGATGAATGATTCCTTCTAATTCGAATAAAAATATCAATCGGTAATCTGAATCCCCACAAAGCATCATTGAAATCGGTCTGAAGCGATGTCCATCGGAAATCTAATGATCTAAAATCATTTGTATAGCAATAGAATTAAATCACGTAAACAGGTTTCCATTATCTGATTACAACAAATGCATTCGATTTAATTAACTTGGTGTTCTCCCCGCCATGCTTTCGATATTATTGTGAATTTACTCTTATCAAATGTACGACTGTCAGTTGCGTACATTTTGAAAGAGTAAATCTTATCAATATGTAAAATTCTGTGTAATGTCAAGATTATGAAGCATGGTACATCATCGCGTAACACGGGTAAAATGAATCACTTTGATTCGTGAAATCATTACTATGGATCTCGTTTGATTTTAAATAATGCGGAGAAATACGAAACCGGGACTCAGTTGATTGAAAATTCATTTGAAATTGAAATTCTCGTTCAGTTAACTGATTACAATTACATTAACAACATCGGTTCACATTTACATAACCGATAGCAAATCGGCCGAACAAGAATCCACATTTTCGCAACAATAAATTGAAATATTTGATCGATAACGGGATATGATTCCACCTCAACATGGACATGATATGAATCATAGCTGTAAAAATTGGTAGGAAGAGATTTATCCCTCGAACATTTCATTTATATTCGTAACTCAGTCATATAAATCGGTAATGATAATCAACTCTCGATCAACAGTTTATATACTATATTATTCATGCTGAATTCATGCGGAAAAATTGTTTGTTTTGATGAATAACATGTCATTCGATGATCGAGTCAGCAGCTTTTCAACAAAATTCTCCTTTGACAGTGATTTTTTGTAGAACGATTGGTCTTTGATCTCAAAATATACTTCAGTTTCCGATATCACTTCTTCAGTACAGCTGAATCTTTTTCCCTGTGGTATTCTTTTGAGGTCTGCAAACTAAGTGATTACACATGGAGCTTAGATCACATCTGATGTAAGAAATTTCCATTCACATGATTGGAAACCTACTTTAAAACTTCAATGATATTTGATAATGAAGATTCAAAGAATTCCTGATTCAAACACCGAAAATTGGGGATTTCATTTACAAGTGTAATTGAAAAATGAATAAAATTTTGCTGCAGTGATTTCAAAATATAATTGAAGTTCGATTGACATAAATTTTAGATTTCAGAGATTTCTTAGGGTTTCTCGAAGCCAAGGTTCTAAAGTCCTTTCAGAGTTCTTAAATTTGTCCTGCACTGGACAAAATGTCTTCCCATCGAATAAACAGTTCCTTCAGCTCCTTTGCATAGTATATTCCTTAGGATTGATGAAATATTCAATCAAATGGAATCATAGAATGCTTGCTCCAAATAAATTGGTTTTCCGAATAAATAATATGTTCGCCACCGCCCCAAACAATCAATTCTCGCATCCAATTGAATATTTTATGGATCAGTGAGAATTCAATTCGTAAACTACATTCAAAAACATTTTGCATTCTAAAAGAAAAAAGGATGTCGTTGATGTATTGTGAATTTAAATTCACGTATCAATATTTTGGAGCCCAGGTACACGGAGGTGATAGATGAGTGATGAGAATTTTACAATATACAGGAAACAATAGCCTCTGATACATATATATCATACATATAATGGTTGCGAGCATGATGTATTTTTTTCACAAACGAAGATTTATTAACGTTCAAGAAATATTCATTACAGACAAACGCATCGCATTTGCATGAAACACGATTATACGTATATCTCGTCCTTTGCAAACCATTGATCAAGTATTAATCGTTATTTTCATTGCCCTATTCTTCGACCCACCCCACAAAACATCATTTTTTAATAGATATCATGTCTGAGATCATAAGCCATCACTCTATTCTTTCCCCTCGGTTGTTTCATGTATGATTCCTATAGGCCCGCCCTCCAGAAGGACAAGGGTATCTCGTAGATACGCATCGAGATCCCTATCGAAGGACATTCATGTGTCACATTATACAGTTATTGGATACGTAATAAACATACGTTATAAGTAAATTCTCGGGTTCATGGATTATTTACCAGACATTTTATAGATATGTCAATCAAAAAAATTCGACCACTTCATCATTCGATTAGCTGACAAAACCAGAAAAAGTTGATTGAGTTTTGTGGAAATTAATTCAGTTTTTCTAGGAAATAAGCATCAGAAAAATTGAGAAATATTGAAAAAGATGAAAAAACATTTTTCATCAGTTTTTTCAATTGCCACGGATGAATATTTTGGAGATGGTTATTTCACGAGAGAACAGAATCACATTGCATGATATCCGTGCCAACTCCCTAGGGCGGGAGCGGAGCATGATTTTTTTCACTCTTTTTGTAATTTTTTGTTCCCCGTGATTTCTATCGAAAACGATTGATTCGATCGTAAAAATGAATAGGAACAAGAGAGTAGATACGTGTTATTGAAGTTTCTAAACCCACATAGACATTTTTTTTCAACGCCATTCGTATTTTGGTTCAAAATCGATATGAAAAATACTGATTTTTTTTTCAATAAGTTGGTACAGGAAGTACCAAAAATTACCACACGGTGATGAAATTCACTATCAAATATTTTTGTTCATATTTGCATTGTACATTGGGAAGCAATTCGAATCCTTTCATTCCAGAGTTTGGTTAATACAAATTATAGTGCAATGAAGGCCATACATGGCAATCAAAATCACACTATCTCCAATCAGGCCAAGAGTACCGTGCATTACCTCCAACGTTTTCCACGTTGAATCTAATGAACCGTTCCTATCGTATCAAGTCGAATTATCAGTAGAATCATTTTTGTTGATAAGGTTTTTCATCCAATCTTACGAAAGAACGAGCGAACGAACAAACGAGGTTTTCAAATGATTCCCACCGAACGGTTATCAATCTACGAACGAGGTACAACTGAGAAAGACAATCAAAAATTTGAAGAAAAGAGAAAAAGAGTAGTCGCGGGAAATAGGGAGACAAGATCATACTCTATTCCGCAAAAGCTTTAATCCTCGCGATATTACGTGGCCCCGCTCGCGTAATCGCGGTTTCATTTCCGGAATTAGTCCATCAGGATTCAACGTTGCGTGAGGACAACCAATTCTGACTGCCATTATTTCCTCCTCTTCATCCCTTTCGCTTGCATAAGAATGAAAGAGAGGGAGGAGACAAAAAATCTCTCAGAGTAATCCGAGATGTTTGGCGATTCGCGTTACTCGTGTGTTGATTGGAATTATGGAATAACGAGGAACCTCCTATCGCTCGATCACTCAACTAATTACAGAACACCGCGGTAGGAAGAGGAGTAAAAGGTTACGTCAATGTCGAGTTCAATGAAGATTTCTTCGATTGAGTTGGAACGGCATTTATTCGAAGGGCAGTGGAATTTAGCTCGACGTTTCCCTTGAAATGAAACGAAAATGGAAGCAGAAAAGAGAATAACGCTTTTAACTGTTTCAACCGATGAGCCTTTCGTGCGATCGAGGAACAACGATTCAATTGTGGAGTGTAATAAAAAAAGAAGAGAATCAAAAAAAAGCGGAACTATATTGGTGAATCTTCGAGCTTTATTGCAAAGCTTCCTAAAATCCGTACACTTTAGCAACCAAAACCCGTTGAATCCGTACAAACTCACTCTACCTTGCATCGCATTCGGTATCGAAAGAAAATCCCCATCATTGTTTCAAGTAGAACAATCAACGACGGTGTGTATTATTACCACTCCTAGTGGTGGTATTACAATTATTTTTGGTATTCTCTTTGAGAAGATTATCTGGGTTTTGGTGTTTATATCGAAAATTATGGAAATCTGAGTTCTGATTTGAATTTTGAAAAATGGATAAGAATTGACAAATATGTCACATCCAATTGTACAATATCTCCCCCGATTACATTCTTATTTGTTCGATTCATGATAATTCCGCACATTCATTGCTTTCTTCCGTTCCAACCACTGCCGCTGCAGTTGAAAGTGGACTCTATATATTTTTCTATGCCTCTCTTTTGGCGCATATTTCCCTTCCTCTGATATCCTCTTCCCTCGGTTATATTCGCTGAACTGGAAATGGCTCGATAGCAGATGCCACCGAACCAGCTAGATAACGCCCCCTAGGTAGGTACCAACATATCTATAACCTTTCTGCGTAGGTACGTTAGTTATATATATATATATATACATATATCCGTAGATGTTACACATCCTTATGGATGTAGATGAACCTTTATACATGTAACAGCGCTCTCCACTCTCTCTCTCTCATTCTCTCTTGCCGACATATGAATATGCAATTTTATATTCCGCGGTTTCACGACGCGTCCCTGATATTCGCTCTACTTCCCTTTTCTCTTCTTTGCTCTCTCATCGCTTGGTTTCTTCGTCGTTTTTCCCTTTCCACATTTTCACGAAGCCAGTATTAGCCGACACGGTATTTCCGTGCACAACTCATAACCTGATACCGTTACTGTGAACATTTTCCTCCTCCCTCTTCCTTTCTCTTTCTTCCTCACGATCGTAAATTCGAAAAATATCCACTCTGAGAAACGTGCCAACCGAAAATTTTTGTTTTTCTTGTTCTTTCTGTTCTGGACGAAATCGTTATTACTTTCACCATATGCGTATGGTACATGTCCGTACACGTATACATATTTTATCTATATAGAAATGAGGAGTAATCATGGCGAAGGAAATTGTGTAAGCGTCAACACCAGGTATACGGCATTAACTTTGTTCTTTTCCTCCATTGGCAAAGCAGTCACGAAGAAAGTCAGTGAAATCCTTTCCGTTATGAGATATGTTTACTTTGGGATACGGACGTATAACATTCTCTGAACTTAATGAAAATACCTTGTTTCTTCAATGTGCTTTATGCGGTCAGAATTACGTACCTACCCTCATGCGCTCGTTTTTCGTGCTTTCGTTACACTCGTTATCACTTAGATTGTGAATAATGTGAAGAGTGTTATTCTACTAATAAGGTGATACAAGATTATTTTACTCGTTGAATATATATTCTCTGTTTCGTGCTTGAATATTACTTCTGGTACTCTTCCATTGACGGATGAACTCCAGGAAATTTATTTCAAGGAGTTTTATAACGTACAATACTGGAAACAATAGAATTATTATAGAAGTCGTTAAGCATTCCTCTGAAGTGATCCGAGTGGAGCATGAGCTAAAAGTTAGTTACACAACCCTCGATACATAAATATAACGGTAATGGATTGCGTAACTTTTGGCTTGTCCTGCAATTTTGATAGATGTAGATATAGTATAAGAGGAACTCCGCTTCAATTAAATTTAATGAGATCTAATGAATTCATTTCATCTGTTTCGAACAATCCTTGAATACTGCCGTTGGATTGCCTAAATATAATGCTGGAATAAATTTATTTCTAGGAATTGCTCTTATGAATCTTCAATATCCTTTTCAACGCAATTAATGGGATATTTCCAGTGATCATCGTTGAATGTTGAGACGCTTTTTTGAAGTACCGTACGAAAATGAAACTTGTTTAAAACCCTCACACGTGCAACACTATACATAGCGAGAACAGTTCCCGTATACTCAATTATAGTTCACTGTAAGGCAGCTCTGTCGTTAAAACTGCAGTATTGCCGTTATTGGTTTTTTTATGCACTTGTTCTATATTTTAAAAATAACTTTCGGAAATTCTGTAGAGTTTATTGCCCCCTTAGCAGCTACTCAACACGAAGTGCAATATGTGTTTTTCCAAAATTTCAGTACCATATCACGAGATACTCGATCTCAAGAATGTGAACAAATGAAATCAATCTGTACTAAAATACATCAACGGATGGAAATGAAGAATCGAAAACGTGGGTTTGGATTTATATTCACCTCTTCCTTCGTTAGCCTAAGATAAATCTATCTGCAGCTAATTAAATTTTCGTCTCCAAGTGACATCTCTTGTCACAGTCAACACTTGTTGGATCACTGAATCAATGTTATTTATGGATTCATTTCGGAGAGAATCACACAATGTCGGAACGCGCATATAAATGACTCATCAAGTTTGCAATCAATAACACGCTAGCTTGGACATCACATCCCTCTATTTCCCTCATTTCGAATGAAGTGTAACTGCTTCAAAGTATTTGTCACAATGAATTCATTTGTACCGAGTAATCGACTTTTGGTTTCAAAAGAACATGTTGTTCGTCATCCGCTCATTTTTCACCCTCCATGAATAGGAATGACGCAAAAATCAATATCACATCAATAACGATATGTGAGATTGTTGAGCATGATTGGGATATTAAAATTTTCTCGTTTCATGCAATAACGCACGATGACGTATAAATTTCTGAGATTTCGGGGGAGAAAAAATCTGGAATATTGATCATTAGCGGTACTCGAAGCATGGAATGATTTTTTATGATACTAATTGATCACTGATAAGTAAAAGAGGTGTGAAAAAACATTCACGAAACGAGTCTCGTACCCCTTTATGGACTATTTTCATACATTTGAAATGATCCATCGGAAACGATACACAGCATTGAAGTTGAAAGCAAATCATGTGTTGGTGTAGATTTGTATATTTAGGGAATTCTTTCATCAGATATCTACACAGAACACAGTATTCGATGGATGCGATTAACAATACGTTTGAAAAGTTCATTAATGCAATCATTTGGAAAAAAAAAACACGTAGATGAGTGCAATTTTGAGAGAACAGCTGAGTAGATCAATACCAGAACTTCTACATTTTGAATTCTTATTCGGATCAACATTTTTCGAGAACAGATCATTTGAATGAGTGGACTTTGATGAAAGTTATGACGAATGGAATCACAAATCATCAATATTGATGATATCCAACAATCACTTCAAAGAAAAATGAGATCTTTTTGCTTAAAATGATTAGGTTCAATTCTGAGCTACAAAATGGTATCCAAATAAAAATTATTATTATTGAAATTAACCCATGCCATGACAGTTCATTTGGATATCGAAAGTATCTCATCCTAAACCAGAATAATCTAGAATCAGACATTGGTGAGTTTATATCGAGACAATTTGTACCTGAATATTCGACACATAGGCTCTCACTGCAAAAAAGCACTTCTTTTACCCGACTAGAAATTTGCCCGATCAGGCATATGAGCATGATAAGGCATGCCTGATCATGACCGGGTCAGAATCGGATGAGATTGCCTTTCATGCTGTGCTAATTAGCGTCTCATCAGGTCATGATATCAGTTTTTGACCATGCCCTCATGTATGTGCCTTGAGTAGACGTGGTTTCACATAAAGATATGTGCAACCAGGTAAGAAGATCCGCACCCCACCGGGATCTGATATGTCATCCCAACATGGAATATTGATTTTCCGACGCAGACCGTGACAAGGATATTGAACCGGTATAGATTTCTCTACATATAATCAAGTGACACCAGGTAATATAATCAGGGCCACGTCGGGCCCTCCTGTATGTCCCTGTCGTGAAATATTCATTCCACAACAGATTTATGTAGTGTTAGAGAATCCAATCCTTATCAGGCCCCTATATGGTTGAGTTATAAAAATCGATGCCTTATCGTCCTCATTTCGGAGGGAAATCTGAAAAATTCAAAAGATATCTTAGGATATAGAATAGGATTTTCTTCGTATATGATAAACTAACATCAAGTAATATGACCAGGATCATGTTGGGTCCTTTCATATATGCCTGATCTGGAACACATATTTTGCCACGGATTGTAACTAAGACTCGGTACTCTACTCTCATCAAGCATCCGTCTATCCATCTATCCATTCAAGTGTCTATCTATTCTGAAACCCATTTCCACATATTTTTCTGAAACTTCAGATACCATCCAGTTATATGATAGAAGATGAGAGGTTGAAAAGGTTGCAAATGTCACTTGAAAAGAGAGGTTATATGCCATCTTGCTTGAATCATATCTAGCGTATGTTCACCATCTTTCTTTTATTGCATATGACTGTAGTAGACCTGATAGTATGATCTGGTTGACATGGTCTGAACGTGATAATGGCCCTAGCCATTTTTCACTTTTTCTGGTTCATTGGTGAGGTTAACTCTCGAGGTCCTGATCATTCTTACCTGATCGTTTCCTCACACGGAGAAAAAGGTATCTTAAAAAGTACCATAATTTATAGATTTTTAGCGCTGGTCTGACCCGAGTCTCAATATTTACCTGAACAAACCTTTGAAAGTACCATAATATCTGGGACTTTTATAAGGAAGGTACCATACTTATTCTGAAAAGTCCAAGAAATTATGGTACTTTTAGATATTCGTGCAAGTAAATATTCCGACTCGGGTCAGACCAGCGCTGAAAATCCATGAATTATGGTAATTTTCAGGATATCTGTTTTCTCAGTGCATCATGCCTTTGCGTTACACGTATGATCGGGTCCCGATCGGGCTACATTATCAGGGCCTGACTGCTACATCGGGCTGTCATGATCCGATCATGATAATGGGCCCTGTATTTTTTCTAGTCGGGTAAGAGCAAAAAGTGTTGTGTGGTTAGGTGAGAAGTAATTATCGTTCAGCCCACTTCAAGTATATCTTCAAGTATATCTTCAAGTTGACAGGAATACTCATATCTTTCTTATAATATTGTATTTTTTCTTGGCATTTCCCAATAGTCTGTGCGCGTTTAGGGCTGTAAGATCGCCAAGACTGTAAAGACTGTTCAAGATATGAATATTGGCAGATTCAGCAAACAGAAAGGAGAGCAAGTGTTCTATTCCTAAGGGAATATAGTCAATGGTGAGACACGCAAATATTATACTTCTGGTGGTTTCCTATGGAACGAAGAGGTGGCTGGTTTTTCTTTGCGTTGCTTCCCCACCTGCTACCGAGCGATAAGAGGATTTCGTAATATCAAGTTACGAGCGCGTGTGCAAAGTCGTTACATTGAGGTCGAGTAGCCGTTGAGGACCTTTTATTCCACGTGAGCACTGTCATGAGTAGGAAGAGCAGCAGCAGTACCACCACCATAGCAGCCTGTTTATGTAACTCTTCTCTTTCTTCTTGTGTTTCTTCCATTCGCTTTCCACTTGTTCCCCTCAATCGATTCATATGATTGGATCCATTGCAAGTGCCCCTTCCTACAAGTACCCACTCTTCAACTACTTGTGAATCGAAAACTATCATAGACTCCCCTCTCTCACGGAGGTTTCGATTTAGAAACTTGGCGAAAAAGAGTCCTAGAAACACGGTTCTCGTATACGATCGGTCAAAGAAAATACCAATGGAATCGAAGGGTACTTGGAGTGATTCGTTTCGAAGATCAAACACATTTGGAATATTTATATTTTTCATAAAATATGAAAATGAGAATCGAGTTTCGAATTCATATCATGCGATGTATAAAGTTCAAACCTTAAATAATATTTTACAAGATAAGAGGAGAGTTGTGAACATCAACCTTTCAACTTTGATTTCATTTCACTTTGGATCTTGATGATTTTCAATGCTTGAATTTGATATTCTTGAAGTTGATTCTGACGTTGAATACTTCGTGATGAAATTATTGTTAGCTCCTTCAGTTTTCAGTATTTTCAAATTCGTTGATTTCTGACATTTTATATGAATTTGAATTGCGTACTATAAATATGATTTGAAACGTATAATATTTGAATTTATTATGAACGAATGCTCATTCACTCCAAATTCGAAGATAAAAGGTAGAGATTGAAGGTAATTGAAGTAAATTTATTTGAAACACGCAGATAAGATTACATGGGCAGAACCCCAGCAGCGCACGAAAAAGCAGGGATCACAGATGTTCCATCCAAAGTTCTTCTACATTTAAATATTCGCAACACTTGAGAAAGTACAAAAACAACTCATCAACGCTTCAGAGAGAACACTCCCAGTCGAACGAATGTTGTTCTTCGAATAGACTTTCCGAAGGACAGTTTGAGAGGGATAACATTTTTATAACCTCTGAAAATTCCCTTTTCACAAAAATATCATTTTTACACACGGTATTGTTAATTTTTTTGCCTTGGATTTCCAAAATTTCAAGTAATTTATGGAACTTTCTACTTTCGAAATGTCGAATACTCAAACTTCTCTTGTACGATATCTTTGTGCAGACTTTTAAACGTATTAGCGTCTTTGAATAATTTCAATCTTCCGGTCCTTTGCTGCTATGTTGGACACGTGATAGTTTGTTCACATCTGTTGTTCGTACTGTTCTCATTTCCACGTTCTTGCCTTTCAGTGGTCCAAGTGTGTTGACGGTAATTGTCAAGTCATAAGTCGTCTTTGTACTTTTTAATTTTGCTTGTTTTCACACTTGTGCCAAGCTTGCACCAATGCAGGGGCCGTTCTCGAAATATTACAAATGCTCAATGATTGATCAATCGTTTGAAACACGTTTGGTTTCAGCCGAAGTTTGTTCTTAGTGCATATGGCAACTCTGGAACACGCTTAGATTTCTCTTGAACCTTCTCAATACTTTAATAGGATTCTATCATCCCTTAATTAGAAGTTGAAGCTATTTGAAATTTTTTGAATTCCAGTCAACCACAATTCAGCGTCTTGGAAATATTACAGCTATGGAATAAAGAATGACAGAATAGTTCAACCGTCATCACTCTTTGAGTACCTTACCTGCTGCTGCAACTACGAATGTACACTATTATGGGATTCATTGATTTTTTGTCATTTTGCCATCTATCATGCAGGTGAAATGGGACAGTGATTGGTTCTATGAACCAGTCGTTAACCTGTTTTTTCATCGTAACATTGAAGTGTTGAAGGATGAAAGGAAAAAAAATACTGACCATGGATGTGAGATTGTACAAAGGATTATATAAGTGAATAATCAATGAGGAACACTGGAGTTAATATTTGAAAATCACCGGGTCGGGAAGTCATAAGGCTTGTACAAATCCCATAATGCTGAAGTTGGGTACCATAATCTAGCGGTGGATCGATAATACTTTGAATTTGAAACTGCTGTAAGATTCTAGAATGGTTAATTTGAAATTCTATCCTCTTGAGGGTTACTTTATACAGATCTCAGTTTTAAGGGATTCTCAAGAGAAGAATTCGAAATGATTAGGCAAAATGGATACCCACACGGAGAAAATTTTGTAGTAAAAATCGATATATTTATATCGTAGCCGTGGAATATACTTCATTGTGGCGAAAAGAACTATGAGTATGGGACAGGTTACCACAATTCTTCTTGAATTCAATAATAATAAGAAAATACAGAGTTATAGTTCATATCGTCATAATCGAGTACAACCCACGGGTACGATACTGTGTCTGATAATCCATGATATAAACTTTTCTTTTGTGCAGCCATTTTTTCAGTTCATGAGAATTGATACTAGAGAAGAATGCATTGATTCTGCGAGAAACAATCTATTTTTTTCGAAGAAAGGGATCTCCGATGCATCGACTAAAGAAACGATGTCTCAATTTTTTTTTTTGTTCCCATTCGATTGAACTTCATTTACAGTTATTATTTACAAATTAGAGTCAAATATTAACAGCCTTTCCCACCAAATTCTAGCTTTTTGCCACAAACGGGAATGAGGAATTGTTATTCAGATAGGTCGAAACAAATATTTCTTTGACGGAAATCAATATTTTGTTGATTTGACAGAATTCATTATTTGCTCCTTGTTTTAAAGCACACATTTGTTCAACATCAAAAAAATATCCAAATAACAATTTTCTAAATTCAAAGAAAAACTTTTATCTGTGTGGGGTATGTCAGAAATGAAGCTGATTCGTTTCTATCAAACAGCATTTGAATAATTCGAGGATTAATTTGGTGAAGGACCTATCAACTTCTCCGGTAATTGACAACTCGACTGTTTCAAATTATTCATTATTCAAATGATTGACAATTTATTTTCATCGATTATGATTTATTCTGGAGTTGGACATTAATTAAATTCAATTATCGACTACTTTGACAATTGAAATTTTGTCGGAGATGGAATATCTATTCTGAAATAATTGGTGATGAATATGAGAGTTATTGAGAACAAAATTAGTATCGCCGGTCCTTGGTTTTTCGTAACCCTCAAATTTATAAAAAATGTTTGCAAAACTATCACCAAAATCACCTGGTTTCACATCATCTCCGAAAATTTAACAATTTTTGGTACATTCACTCCCTGTAATCTTTCTTCCTCATATTTATTCATTCAATATTTACACTAAATAAATAATTTGATGAGATCCTCGATTAATTTCACCCATTTCAATCTATTAATACGTTCGATTGAATATTTCACTGATGCTGATGAATAATTTCAAATGCAGAGTAAATAGCTATTCAAAAACATTTTAATTTGATTAGATAAACATGTATAAATAATGTGATTGAAGTTTGAATCGTTTATTTAAAAAAATGTGAATTGAGAAATGATAAAATCTAATCCAAAATAGAGAATTAGATTGAAAATTCGATTATTTTCATTATTACATACTGGTTATGCACAGTTCGGAGAAAATGAAATCATGTGCATTTTAGTAGGTGCTTTCATATTCAATTACGAATTGTTTTCAATAAACGATCCAGACTTCCCAAAATATCACCCAAGTGTGTATTAACGGCGGACCCCATCTACTCCCAGGGTGGGTGCCCATGCTATCCGACGTGGGGCCAACCCTGGGATGATAACATCGTTCCCAGCTTGGCCGTATTGCTTTGCCCGAGAATTGGTCACACCACGGGCCCAGCATGAACCCAGACTAGGCAATCAATACTGCCTCTTCCTTTTTGTTTTGAAATTGGAAAATCCCTAGCATGTATATACCATGGGGCCAGCATGGGCCCCATTCTGCCAATATGGGCCCAAGACTGGGCCAGAGTGGGACCAAAATTCTTACACGCTGAGGATTGTACACACATGCTCGGGATATAAATTCACCCCAATCTTGGCCTAACGCTGGTCCAAATTGGGGCCAAGTTCAAATGTGCCCGTACTAAGATTCAATATCTCCATTTTTTTCAACTATAATTGTATGGGAAAGCACAAGAGGGCCAAGATTGAGCCAACATGGGCCCCATCGTCATTCCCAAATACTGGGTTGAAGAGCATGGACCCAGCCTGGGGCCCATTGTCTTGAAAGGCAATACACGCTTGGGCATGAATATGAAATTCTAATATTACGCACATCTGAATGATAATCATTGAAAAACATACTCAATTTCTGATTCATTGAAATTCATTGAATAAACCAGAAACTGTCGAATTGAAATCCGGTATACAATGAATATATAAAAATTATATAAAAATCAAGAAAGTGAAATTATTTCTCAAGTTCAATAATTGTGAATTGCATGTATTCGACAGAGACAAAAAGGAAGAATTTAAGGAAAAGTATTTTCAATTGTTGGATGATATAATTTACAAGGCAGAAAGTAAGAGTTATTCTCAACTTCATTTTATGAATGATGATGTTATTCGAAGACCTATACTTCTTGATATTCACTTTCACTAGGTACACACAACTATACAAACTCAATTCCGCACGGCACATGAATTCGTGATGAACCTTGACTGTTGCACACCAGGAGAGGCCAATTGGTGCCCCGTATTCTGTTAATTATGGCTTACCCTTGCACAATCGTCATCAAGCGTTCCGTTATGAATTTATCCATCAATATACAGATAGTCATCGAATTTTAAAATCTTTAATAAAAAAAAGAACATAAAATTCCATTACAGAATGTATGCATAATATATTTACGTGTACGATATATTTGTTTATCCGATAAGCAGCGTTGTCAGGGGGATAGTTATTCATAAAAGCATGTTTCAAATCCTGCTCAATTTTGGAACAATAACGAAGGCTCCGGAATGATAAATGATGTCACTCTCAGAACCTTAATATTTTTCACTTTTGCGGTTTATTAGCACATTCATTATTTATTAATTCTTGTGAATGTAATTTTGAATTGAAGTAGGAATCCTCCAATTGTCGTGTAAACAATCGAAATTTTCTTCGAATGACAAAACCGTTCTCAATGTAGCAATATTTGGACCAAATAATTCTTTCTTCTATGCACCGTCTGAATGTTTGTACAGTAAAAATATATTTTCCGATTTTTATGCATGTTACATAAACTTCTTTTTCAATTCCTCATAAATTTTTGATTTTTTGGGGGATTGAAAAAGTATTTTAAATTGCGTTTAATTTTCATTCAAAATTCATAAAACTCCACACAATGTTCAATAAAATATTCACAACACAATATTCAGGGTGATATTTCATTGACTTTGATTGATTTTCAGTAGGACAATCCAAATTGTGATCGATTTTTTTGTCTTCATGAACAATCCATCAAGTTTTTATGGACTTCGATGAAAAGTTGAGATTTCTGTATTCAAATGAGGTTTTCATCAAGCAAACTCCGAAATAATGTGATATTTTCGAATTTTTGTTCTCAAATGAAAGGTCTTCTCTTGAGGTTTTGATGTTTATTTAATTATTCAAAGTGAAATAAGTTTCAAACCGTTTTCTCTTTTTTCCGTCCTTTGAGATGGGTCATTTCTTCAATATAAAAGAAAGTAATGATAGAATTATTTAAATAAACTAAATCAAATGATTCAACATCAATCTAATATTCAAATTTGTTACATTTTCAAGTATTTAATATCCTCTGATATATTTATTTCATAAAATATTTTGTCAATGATAATGACCTCTTAATTGAATTCATCACACTTCATTCAAATTCAACAATCTTTTTGTTGTGACTATTCAATTAAATATTACATCGTTCATGGAATTTTTTCCTTTCATTGGAGTTATTGGCTCATTATCCGCACAATTACCGCGTCCGCGAAACACAAGAAGTATGCATTTGAAACAATATTAGCGTCCAGATTCAATCGGAGATTTCGTGTATGATTATTCGATAATGGTAATATGCACTTCAATAAAATATCCTCATGTATTACAATGCTTTTTATATTACAAAATTGTGGAATATGAGAATATTTCAATATTTCATCAGTAGCACGATACTGGTATTTTCGGTAACAAGTGCGAACAGTAATTCATTCGCTTCAAGATTGGAAAGTTCATTTCTGCGCATTCAATCTATACTTAGAGTAAGTACTTGTGATCATTAGATACAGTGTTGCGCTATCATTACCAATTAATATAACTCATCACACATATTGATGAGTAGCTCACCAGATTTGCCCAACCAACGCTAGTTGGATCTAACTCATCGGTTAGTATCGCTAGATTAACTCAATCAATTCTTCCTCTCCACCGCCCTGTAAGTTATAGAAAAGAATTTGTACATTATTAAAGATATTCTCAAATTTGCTGGAAAATTTCTCATGAAATTTAATATTCCGATATTGAATTTGATAAAGTTCTTGAACTCAATATAAGTCACGGAATTTTATAATTTCTCATTAAAATGTATGAGAAATTAATTATCAAATTTACAAATATCTCATTAAAGTTAAGGAGAAAATTCTCGAAATCAAGGATTATATTATTGAAATTAATATCATATTCTGAGATTTAATAGATTGTATTATGTAAAAAGTTTCATATGTTTATGAAACTTGAAGCAGCCTGTTTTGACAGTGTAACATTCTCTCCAGAGTAATGTGCAGTGATTGACAATCATTTTTCCAAAATTCTATCCACCTAAGTTCCGTGGGAAAATACCTGAACGTAGGGATATTGAATCTTGTTTTGTTCCATTTCACGAACAATTTCTAGAGATTCATGGTCATTGATGGAAGTTAAATTTATTCGAAAAAATATTTATTCATTCTCAATATCAATGATCTAAAATTCCCAATATATAAGCAGTATATTTTCTGTCACCGTTTAATCAAAACTCACGTGACATGGAAGTTATTTACATCCTTGCAAGTAGTTTTCGCATTATTCCAATATATTTCTCTCGTTCCTCACGTTTGAAAGTTCTAGTTACTATCTTTGTGATTGGAAAGAACAGTATAACTTCCCACAATCTGCTCACAAAATGCTTTTATTTCCCTGCAACAGCATAATTCAATTCCCTCCAAATCCATTCAATGATTTTGTCTCTGATATAAATTATGTAGGGTTGATGAAGCAACTTCATCCAAAGTTTCCAACTAATTTTAGGAAATGGGAAAACCAAAGATCGGATATCACAAAAGATAAAGTGAGCTTTCACGAGTGAGTGTCTTGTTTTCAGGATAGCGCATCATATTGTAGATTCAAGGAGAAAGTTTCACGTTGAATGAGTATCCGTCGTTGCACGCGATTGTTACTGTACTTAATTATAGGAGTTACGATGAGCTAGATTCAATTTTCAATCACTCCGCTATACCGAAATATAAAGTTGAGTTTCATTTGAATTCTATGATGATAAAGGTGACAGATTGTTAAACAGACGTTTTCGTTGCGGAGTTGAAGGCGATTCAACTCCACGACATTCATGATACATCGAATTTACGAAACTTGAAGAAATAAAATGCCTTCTTCAAAGAGTCATATCACTTTTTCGTGTCGTTTCACATTCACCGATTCTCGTTTTTCCTTCCCCCCCCCTCCCCCTCAGATCATTTGTTTTTCTGTTCTTCCTTCTCCTCCTTCTCCCCCTCATTGGTTCACAGGAAAGATAAATTTCTCGAAAGAAAATGGATTTTTCTCATTTTCGTAGCGGATTCGAGAGTGTGAGTCTCTTTCTCGTCTTTCACGTTATGATACCACCCTGTGTGGGATGATATCGATGTGTGAGAGCTCGCCGCAAAGATCTTTAACGAGTTTTAAATGAGCGGAACTCCTTCGCTTTTTCATTATTTCAAATATCTCTGCTTTGGTGGTGATTGGAACCCCGATGCAGCGACGGATTTAAAATAACTACGAGGTCAAGGGGTTTTGTTTGAAATTGAGAGTTTTCTTGAATATGAGAATTAATGAGAATAACGAATGAAATTTGAATCCGAGTTCCTTGTATTTCTCGTGTTTCACTCTTCGCAGGTAGCATTCATGGATATGTATGAACAATTTGTTTTGCTCGTGATTCAAAGGAGCCAGCTCTCCATCTAAATGTACATTGTTAATTTTTCAATACTGAATTATTTGAGAAATTGTGACAAGTTTCGTACCTAGTTGAGGGTATTTAATTCAAAGGGGAGGGGTTTGGGGATATCCTCGAGCTACGAACGTGATTTAATTCAATGAGAGAGCAGACGACGGGAAAGCGTAGGAAATCGAGGAAGATGTCGGGTCATTCCTGAGTGTCGAAAAGGAGGTTCGAGAGGGAAGCTTCTAGATGTTTGGAACGGGGAAGAAACATTGCATCTTGAGAGAAAATAAATTAGATTGTACATAAAATTTTTATGAAATTTAAATTCGGTTCATAAACAACGTTCAACGGAACGGGAATATAATCAAAATCTCTTATGAGATTTCTCTTACACTTTTGCAAAAAAATCTATTCAGTCATGAAATATCCACCCTCCTTTTGAATAGTTTCAAAAGAAAAAGCTTTGAATTTTATTTCTGCCATTTATTTTCAGTTTTCAATATTCCTCCACACCCAGAACAGGACTAATTTTATTAACGGATTTGACAAATTCGATAGCTCACATCAACCGTATTTTTCATTCCAATTTTTCAATACGTTTTTGAACAAATGCATCGGAATGTAATAATACTTATCGCTATGTGCGAACTGTAGCGTGAACGGCGCGGCGTGTGTTCATATTCAACGGGATATCGATTTGTAAATATTTTTAATAACCAACCATGGTGTGGATATTGTCCAGTTCAAAATTCAAATGTCCGTCTTCATTAAAAATGTATTCGGTTCAAAATTGTAGATTTCGTACATTGCTCCTGCGGGACTGTCAATCGCACCGTGTGGAATTTCGCAATATCTCTCTTAATCATTCATGGATAATATGTCTATGCAATAACATTTTTCACTGTAATAAATTACATTTGCTCTGTCACCGAATGAACATAAATTCATCAAGAGTTATAATAATCGAATAATGGACTGAGGCTTTGGTACAGCCATGTGGGGATCCACGTAACTGAATATTGGCTGGAAATTAATCGTTTAAAGGTTGATTCCCATCAATTATAATGACGTACGTGATTTCCATTCAATTATTCGGGTTTCCTTTTCCGAATCGTTCATGAAAAATCAACAAATATTCCGTTTTGATTTGGATTTTGCTCCAAAATATTTTGGATCCATTTTGAAAGATAGTTTGAACATTCGAATGCTTCACATTTTTCAAAACTTACGTATTAATTTAAATCTGTGATGAAAGATACAAGAGACTTCTTGGACGTCTTTAAACTTGTTCCATAAGGATATTTTAAGGCGTAAATCGTTATGTGAGTGCGTGCACCCGAAATCGATGGAATGATAGGAATATTATTGTCATTTGAAACTGGTAAAAGGTGATAAAAAGAAGAAACACGCGGGAAAAATCGATATTCTCATAAAAGATGGAGAACGATGTTTTATCGAAGAGTCCTTCATATGCTGTAATTGAAAGTTATGGTTTAACACGTATACTGTACTCCGTGGAATTGCTTCTCTCGATTTCAGATGAGGTTCAATTTCAATATTTTCTACACGTTTTGAAAACTGCTTTTCTCGTTATGTGATGCTATTCGTGATTCAATTGAAGCGATCTTCTGTTCATTTTTGTTACGTTCGTATTCCTTTTTATGTACGTGTAAATAGATTTTATGTACCACACTTGAGAACAGTCGAACAGTAATAATCGGGTGATGCAGAACCGAACAATGCCATGCTTTGAGCTAGAAAAATACTTTTTTATATAGTTTTTCCTGAGACATCCAGAGTAACAATCTCTAGGAATCGAAATCGGAACATTTCGAGCATAAAACATATTCTTTCATCCATAAATCGTCCTCCCGCTTTCTTTATAAACGGTTTATCAGGACAACATTTTTCGGCTCCTCATTGAATCAAAGAGCACCACACTATACATTCCTCCGATGACATACCAAATACGCGATGAAAAAAATGTCTACGTATAGAGAAAAAAAGCAATGCTCACGTAAATAATCTGCTTTTATTGAATGAGCATTCGCGAGGATGAGTGGAGCCGCTTATTTATCGATAACTCGTAAAAGACCGGGTACCAAAAGGCTCGTAAACGAGCCTTCCCTGCAATACATACCATCGGCTACCTATTTGCTACCAATTTGCTTCTCATGACCTGTGCTGTATATCCCTGTATCAAAGCACTCCGTCCTACCATCCTGGAACTAGAGGGATCGTTAGTTGGAAATTTCGAGGCTCTTCGATCGTAAATTTTGGCTATGAATTTTTACGATGCATCCTACTAGCCGTGCACGCGTCAATTTCCATCGTTCGAGAATAACCGATGAACAATGTTGGCATCGTATCCACCCTCGAACCTTTTCAATCGCCGTGTAACTCTGCAAATGGCCGAACAAATTCAACTCCCAAGGAAGATTATTTCCAAGAAATAGTTTAACGATTTTTCTATGTTTGGACGAAACTTTCCCCGTCGATTCTATAGCGGAAAGATAAACGACGAGCGCAATCATAAATTTTGTATCGCGTGTTGGAGCAGGAGAGACACGATCGTGCTTCACGTAAGGCTCTATGATATCTTGATCATGTATCACGTAAGTAACTCCACATTCTTTCAATGGGATCGACGTTAAATCTTATTTCTAGTTTAGTTGATACCATCATACGTGATAAATATTTTAAGGGAGAGAAAATATCGATCGAAAGGATAGATTCGACGAATCGTGGAACGATTGGAAGTCAATTAATTCCGATATGACAATGCAAACCAACTTTGGACAGATCGTAATGCGAAATATGGAAAATGTTGGCTACCTCGACGTAACGAGTTCTCCTGATGCGAGGAAATTTATGCCACTTTTGTATTCGAATTTATATGCATAACATTTAAATGCAAAACAGATTATCGGCTGCTCTTTTGCCGTTGGAACGGGAATTCCCAAAATTGTGCATTGAATAGCATTATAATCGTTCGATATCGTATACGATGATGGTGATAAAATTTGTAATTTCATTGATGAATGATGTGTAAACAGTTGCACCGAATATGAGTGGAATATGAACTGAAAGTTGAATATGTAAAATGGAATAAAAACAAACACACGAATAAGAATACTCGTTATGGAATACTTCATTGTCGGTATATTATGTGAATATTTTGATATTCATGGCTTTGGAATTTACTGTTGAGAAAATATTAAGACTTTGAGAGAATATCCCTAATTCTCGAATAATGTATTTTCAGTGAGCGGAATGTTGGGAAATGATGCAATGGGAGAAAAGGAACATAAGTACGCCCGTCACGTTACAAATTAGTATCATCGATCCAACTACGGTTGGCGTACCATAACGATTCCCGGTTGTCAGGTGACAAAAAAAAAGGAAAAGACATATGAGAGTGAGTTTGGAGAAGAGAAACATCACATGGAGATGTGTACAAAAAGAATCGATACACAAAGCGAATAGCGATACCGGTACCTAATGAAAAGACCCGCTGGACTACGTGGACAGTAATTGCAGTGTAAAAGTTGATTCGTTTGGTATTCGTGCACCTATACACGAGCGAACTTCTTGTATGTGCAAGAGAAATATCAGTGACACGCCTCGAAACACACCAAAAATTGGATAACGTGAATTGGCAGTAGTACAGCATGAATGGTAACTGGTTTCCGTGCGGCGAATAGCATTCAACGATGTATCTCCGATTCAAAAAAGGAGGAAAATAAAAGAAAAAAGTTAAAAAAAAACAAGAGCATCCCAGAAATAATAGTACGAAATGCTATGGTCTTCTCGTTGGGAGTGCGCATAGCATTCCTATGATTTAACGCACCGTAAAAATACATATATACCGGTACCCAAACTCTCGTCGCGAGTTCTGTTCGATACCTGAAAAAAAAGAAATCAAACTGAATTTCGGTATTTCCAATATTCACCGCGTTGGAGAGGAACGTGAATCGAATCGAAGCATTTCACCATTTTCATGTGTTTTGAACATCGCAAAAAAATATTTAACAACATCCGAGGCTTGCATACGAACATCGGAATGATTGGGATCGATTCTCCATTCTATAAAGAAATGAACGAATTAAATATTCATTATGTACAAAATTCAGATTTTCATAATAGATCCATGATATCCGGGGATGGCTCGTCCGTATCGGCGAACTAGACAGTCGGCTAGAATGGAAAAATTGAAGGAGCGGCAAGATTTTAGAGAATAACAATTTCAAATTCCAGGTTCGGAGCTGCCACTCGACTACCTAGAGCCGGCCTTGATTACAACATTCGATTATTATAGTCTTTCAGAATGAAATTTTTGAAAGAAGCCTCGAATTTGTGGAGTTATCGTGGTGTGAAGAGGTGAAGGTTTTTTTCAATACAAATGAAAAAGAAGGAGAATCTGTCGATGACTTTTTTCGAAATTTGTGGTGACCCTAGAGGATCCCATCTGAATGATCCATGGGCGCCGAGTTCAGGGGGCTCGCAGGGTGAGGGCCCCTCGAATTCCAAGGGAAGTAGTGGATCAATTTCATCCCGTGTGGAAATTAATTCTTGGCGTCAGTTGGGGCCAAACTAGGCGTCCTTACTTTATTCCAGGCCCTGTTTTGGTTACCTTTATAGGTCCTAGACAGGATTGTCATGCTCTCATTTCCAGGGCCTGTACTGTATTCCTACCTTAGGACACCCATGATGGGGCCAATGTAGGCTCTGAAACTAGGGCCTTTGGATGTGTAATAAATTTTTGCATAGATTATCAAATTAGATGAATATCGTAAGGAGAGAATAAAATTCCCACCCGGGTAGGAATGATTTATGACATTCCCCAGTTCTATTCAGGGCCTGGTCAAGGCCTGGTCAAGGCCTGGTCAGATTTGATCATTTGATATATTAAAATGATTATTTTGATTGTTTCTTAATGAATCAAGTACCTTTCAGTTCATACAACGTTCCCTTTTTTATTGTTATGTCTACGAGTATAAGGTATTAATTATCATTATGATTTTCCATCAATTCATTGATTATAAAATTTTTATCTCATTGAATTTATTCAGTGAAACCGAAACTATTGACTTTTATCTAATATCAAATGGAAAATTTCTTGCATTTCATTCCTGTCCTCGATCAAAACGACAGAAATTTGGCTATAAAAATGGATCTATGTAAAGACTTCGAATTGTAAATAGTTTAAAACTTTAGTTGAATAAAGAGGTTTTATATTGCTGTTTTCAACCAAGGTTGGGTGCGCCTAACTTTTCAAAACAAGGGGAATATTGGTAATGCAGGTCGGCCCTACGAGGGTTGTGTACAGGTGTGCTTGAATTAAAATCTTTGGGAGAATATGGGAAGCCTAGCACGGCCCTATACGGGTTGTAGTAGGGTGCGCCTAAATTAAAATCTTTGGGAGAATATGGTAAGCCTAGCAAGGCCCTATACGCGCTGTAGTAGGGTGCGCCTGAATTAAAATCTTTGGGAGAATATGGAAAGCCTAGCAAGGCCCTATACGGGCTGTAGTAGGGTGCGCCTGAAATAAAATCTTTGGGAGAATACGGGAAACATAGCAAGGCCCTATACGGGCTTTAGTAGGGTGCGCCTAAATTTTTCAAACAGGGGGAAACATTGGAAATGCATCTTGGCCCCACATGTGCCTCGTATGGGAGGCCCTGAGTTAGAAAAATCAGGCCAAATATCAGAAACCCGACTAGGCCCCTTAGTGGTTAAGGCTAGGCCATCCTGAGGTTGGATACCCGATTTAAGCCCATACAGGGCCTATATTCAATACAGGACGCCCGGACAAATTTCCACACGGGATTTTTTGTGTAGGAATCTCGTAAATCTGTGCTTATACTAGAAAACTTGTTCCCCGAGCTCTCCCAATAAACTTAGTAGAAACGATACATATAAGACGACATACAATCCATATACGATCATATATGGATAGTGATTTCATATATGACCATAAATAATCCATATGTTCTCCACATTTAAGGGGTTATATCTCCCAAACACTTTAAAAAAAAAGCTTTTTTCAATCATTTTTCTTTAGCGTTCCTTGATATCAATCATGAACAACCAATACACTGATCGATTGAGAAACTCTTCAGGAGTAAGAAAACATTTTTTTATTCAAAATTCGTTGCAAAATGGTGGCTGTAGGAGCGTTTTTCTGGAAACTATGGTTTGAAATCAGCGAGCAGCAGAACTCGAAGAGTTTCCATCCGATCGACTTGAAAATTGAACTTTAACTTCATCGTGTGATTATCTAGTGAAGTAAACACGATTCCTACAATTAGTCAACAGGATTTCTTCTTATGAACAATCAAAGTCGTTTTTTTTTCGGAAATTCGAATGTTTCATTCAAGGTCTCACCAGTTTGCGAAAAAAATTTCTAAAATTATAATCGTGTGTACTTCACTAGATAATCACACGATGAAGTTACAGTTCAATTTTCAAGTCGATCGGATGGCAACTCTTCGAATTCTGCTGCTCGCCGATTTCAAACCGTAGTTTCCAGAAAAATGCTCCTACAGCCCTCATTTTGCAACAAATCTTCGATAAAAAATCTTTTTCCTACTCCTGAAGAATTGCTCAATCCATTGGTATATTGGTTGTTCATGATTATTATAAGAAAAATGATTGAAAAAAGCTTTTTTTCTTTAGAGCGTTTGGGAGGTATAACCCCTTGATGCGTATACGGTGCATATACAGTGCATATACGGCCTTTGCATGCATAAAGCGTGACATATACGGGCCGTATATGCGTCAGATATGGATTAAATCTGAATTATATATGTTCATATATGCAATCGCAATATATATTTGGTCTTATATAAATCATTTTTACTAAGCAATCTCCACAACTTGGCGTCTGTGGAATAATTTACGTATATTTTCGAAAACTTGAATCAATTGTAAACGGAAAGACAGAGGTTATGATTTTTTTATAAACATGACTGAGAATTTGGGGAAAAATAGTATCGCTGAAGAATTTTCGTAATAAGTTCATCCAAAGTTGATAAATTCACTGTAAACAATAACAATGAAACTATCAACGTTTAGTATTTGTGGTTAACAGTGGTGCTCTTTTTCCCTAAACTGACAGTCATTTTTCTGAATGTTAATAAATGTTATTCAAGTATTGATAACTTTTTTCTGTCCGTGTATGATCGAAGAACATTTTTTTGAGTGCTGATTTGATTGCAGAAGTCAGAAATTATAAGAAAATCATATATCGAGACGGAGGAATCTTTTGAACGTTGATATTCAAGCTGCCTTAGTCGATCATAGTTGATTCATTATTCACGTAGAATACATTCGGACAGGTCATCTTGCAATCAATATTTCAATACGAAATGATTCATGAGAATTACCGTTCTGATTCTCGTTTAATCCAAACGAAAATATTAGTCTGTTTTTATAATGCTGGAATGAATCTCGAAATAATTCTGATGTAGCTGGTGCATATTTAACGTGACTGGAATGATAATCAAAAATGTTTGCACAGGAACAACGAACTTCCATTTCGTTTCGTGTGTATGCAGCTGTCATGACAATTATTGGAGAAATTTGAGATATGACGTATACCTGTAATTGTAGCAAAGTAAAAACGTGAAAAACATATGGATAGATATTCCATTTTATTCTCTCAATTATTGAAACACATTGGAGTGGATACAAGAGTATTTTTACTGAAAATTTACTTCGGTGTCGAGCTGAACTAACCCTGCCCCAAGAGAACACGAGCCGAATAGATGAATTTTTTGTTGACTTCAGATAAATTTACGTTTAACGAATGTTTATTCGATCTTCAAATGTCCATAGCTTTATTTCGTGTATAATGAAGATTTTTTGAACGTTGGTGTTCTCTTGGGAGGACGAACATTGGTGGAATCGTGGGAGGAAGCTGAGGTCTGAGGTGATAAGATCGTTCCAGCAATCAAGAAGCTTTGACTGTGCTGCCTGGGGCAACAGGGACGGAAGACCGCCAACACTGGCGCAAGCTTGATTCAATGGTTCTGCAGCGTTGGTCGATACGAGACTTTTGATACAAAGTCAATATTGGTTTTGAGGGAGTAAACCACCCTACACGGAGGGGAATTTAATTGGAAAGATTGTCATTTTATTCTTAAACTAGAATGATTTGAAAAAATCTGACAATAACTCATAACATAAGTCATTGTCTGACTTTTCTGAATAGTTCTAGTTCACGAATAAAATGGTCATCTTTCAAAATTCCGAAAACTTCTTCCAAAAGAACTAAGTGATGTATCGAAATTTAGTGGAAGAGTTCTTTAACCTGCTAGCTACAGACGTTGCAAATTTGCTGCGTTCACTAAATCCACTTTTTCGTGAATCCCAAGAGCATTCGTTTGCGAACATGATGAGGAAGAATTTTTCTGGATTCCATTCGATGCGATAAAGATTCCTTCATGCTTGATCGAAGGTTGGGGATTTAGGACAGTTGAAAAAGGAAAACATTTGAAACTTTCGCTCTCACCGATGTTAGATTCTTTCTCACATCATTTGTGATATAAGGAGAAAAAGAAAACAGTTTTTCTTCATCTGCTTCACGGGTTGGTTAATATATAATAATTGAAGTGTATTTTTAAATCTGTTCGGAGCTGCAAACAACAAAATGGTGGCTTCATAGAATCTTTTCCTGGGTATTTTTTTTTATCGTGGCGGTACCAATAACTCCTACAAATTTGCAGACCCAATCGTGCACTGTAAAGGAATTCTATCGGGAAATTCCTATAAATTTGTGTGGAGTAATTAACGTATACATGCTTCAGGAATTTCCCACACTTGTCTGGAAATTTATTCTCAAATGATAGTAAAAATCCCATAAAGTGTAGAATTTTCAAATCAATTCATGGGAAATTTCATACATATATGTCGAAAATGCATTTCCCATCCAGTGATTAGGATTTTCCGGTTGCCATATACAGGGAAATTCCGATAATTTTTACAATATTTTTTTCAATTGATTTTTGCAAAAATTTCGTGTTTTTTCTGAAAATCCGAAGGAACGGAAAACGAACGTCGTTCGAGAATCGTTTTTCCAGGCTTTCAAGAAAGTTATGTCCTAATATTTGAAAGCTTCTGAAACATTTTGAGAATGCTGTTTGGGAATTCTTTCCAATAAAGATCGAGGATAAAATTGAATGAATGATGGACAATAATTCGCATAACAACTCCCCCACACCGGTTTTTTTTTATTTCACTCCCATAAATCCATAAATATCTATTAAATTTCCAATCATTCCAATTCAACAAGAAAAATCAAGCGATTTAATTGAAGAATAGTGTAATACATATTCTACGGTGCAGTACCAACAGAGCAGAGGTGTCGATCAATATTGAGAATACCTCTCATATGTGAGCGCGAGGTCATCATCTGTGGTTCCATCAATATTTAATTTCATGTCTTAATGTGTATCTGTGAATATTACTGTTCGAATTATTCTCCGTATTCGTTGTTACGATATTCAGACGGTCAGAAGATCAGCTTTTTTAAACTTTTGTAGAAAGAAACTGATGATTGATAAGATAAGATCATCGTAATTTTGTTATTCGTGACCGGACAAAATTTGTCCACAACTTTATACATACCACAGTCTGTTTGCTGGACGCCGTTTGATAAGCTCGGTTCATAGCTTTCATAAATAGCTGTAACTGAGGTACGTTGAGAGTTATTTTCTTTTATCACAAATGCCTTTCTACTATCCCCTCAAATTTTACATCCTCACGTTCAATTTCACGTTTTACGGTATAATACGTTCTTATGGACAATATAAATTTTCAGTATTCTTATCAGATTCGAAACTGCTGTAGTTGCATTAAGGTCATACCTGGAGTATTCTCAAGAAATTGAGATTGTAAAAAAAATTGAATACTGTTGTTCGTATGAGAATGTCGAAGCCATGGTAAAGCTATAGTTTTTGGATCATGAAATTCACACACGATGATTTTGAGAAGTCTAATTAAATTAATACATAAACCCCTGAGAGTGTTCTGATACCATACTGATCATGATGATATCATATATACGATCGTCATTCATCAACTTTAGTTCCATATCGAAACAAAAATCTCTCCATTTCCAGTGACATAAATCTAATCAATACTTTCAAGAGAACCTTTCTACGCTCCAATGAATGAATGAATGAATGCATCCGAGTAGAGAAATTTGCATCAATTCCTTGATACAATTTATCCTTAGAAGTTGATGTCATTCGATAATTTGGAATTTCTACATTATTTTTGTTGCAACTTATTACCTCGCTCAATCGGAAATCAGAACTCCTTCCTCACAATAATATTCTCTCAAAGAAAAGAAAATAATAGAGCATATTTTTATGTTGATTCTTTTTATTTGTCAAGGAAAATATATAAGGAAGAAAGATTCATTCCATGTTTCCCAGAACAGAATAATATCAATCAAAGAGATACTGGAAAAACATTAGAAAAAAAAAGTGGATGTTTCCACGGCTTGCGTTAATGAATTTTATTAATTGTGTTTTGCGTTGTTTGGATAAATATTTCGATTGATCGGAGAAGCGATTCAGTGGAGTCACATGAGGGTTTATTGTATCTCCTATATTTTTGAATTTCAGATTGATTGATAGTTCTCCATAAGTGGAGTAGATCAACGTATATTCAGACATTGATGTCTTTTTGTGTTTTTCAATTCGGGAGCAAATTGTCAAATGGAATACAACCCTGGGTATCGACGTGATGTCAATCAATATTGATGTGATTGTCGTCAAACGCTATGTACCAATATCTTTCATTTTATATGAGATATTGAAGAAACGATATCAATCCATGTCAAAGAACGTAGAGTGACCTTCTTACGACTGAGTCATTTCTTTTTCCCTCGTACAACAAAAAGATAGCAACGTCCACCTTACAAGTGATACTCACACAGCATGCTCGTCCCGATGAATTCATGGAGAATAATATGACAGTTCAGAATTAGTTCTTTATGAATTCCTAGTATTCAAACAGAATTTTTACAACATTTTTTCAGAACTGATATAACGGGAGTTCATTTGGGACATGTCCATGCTGTGAGGTTATGGATAAAATACTAGTCGAGTTTATAGAAAATTCACTCACAAGCAAGTAAGAACATGAAGGAAATACTTGTTGAATCTGTTAGGGATCAATGGGAAAAGATAAAAATAGTCAGGTATACGATTTATGCCTACACGGAGAGAAAAGAATTGCTGGCATAGGAAACGGATCTGTCACTGTAATACACGTGAAACTGTATTGCTGTGGGAGCAAGAAGAATCAGTGATACAAGTAAATCTTCTTGCTGGCATGAAAAGATTTGATAATAGAACTAAAGCCTGGACTGAACATCGTTGCAACAAATAACAAAATCCTCTGCAGATGATACAGCAACGATTTATCTTTCCTTGTATTCGTGATGCACTGGAATGATTTCTACACGGAGAAGAAAAATCTGATTTTCCTGAGTACCTTCTACTGAAGCAACAAATTTTTTGTTGTGATAGCAACTTGCTTGCTGTGATAGCGATTTTTCAGCTGAGGTATCACTGTAATAGCAAATAATTCGCTGTCACGGCAAAAGGGACCTGGCAAAATTAGATTTCACTGTCACAGCGGGATTCTTTTCCCTCTGCATATTTAATCAGGAATCGGCTAAGTCATTCAAGGCCTTAGAATTTTCTTCGCTGCATTCTGAGAAATAGTTGTGAAATTTCCCGTTACTTTTGAAGGATTCAACATCATCAGAGCGGATTAGTTCCTCAAAATTGAGTTGGAGTCTCCTATATTTGACGAAAAAACGATTTATTCACTATCAAGGCTATGTACTCCATCTCTGAAGTGGCAAAGAATTCGTCATATTTTTTACAGTGCAGACTAAAACTTCGGATATGCTTTCAGTTCCAGGAATAAAAATGTGTCTTCACTTCCTGCTACACTAGATGAGATTCATACTACATTATTTCTTTGTGAAATTATTCATGTCCAATTCAACACATCTATTCTCGAAATCCCAAGAGAATCACGGTCTTCAAACGTTTGAGGAACATTCACAAACGTTTGTGGAAGATTCTTCAAATGTTTAAAAATTCATGCGCTTGTCGGATGTTTATTGATCATTCAGCGGCCATCTTGTGCCCTTTGAATATCGTACTTGTATAAAACGAAGGGAACAAAAAATGAACTATGATCAAAGTATCAATCCCTGCCTCCAGCGGAAAAATAATTATAAATCCATATTGCTTTCATCATCATCATCATCATCATCATTACACATTGCTCTTTGCTCACTTTGATTTCCATATTTATAGAAATTTCTACAGCAATAATCCAATATTGAGATACGAATCGGTGAATTTTCATTGACATTACATCCAATTTTACACTGCAGTTATTCATATCATAAATGAACTTGTGAAAGCTATACGTGATTCTTCACCAGAAGGTTAATTCGAGATTATGGAGGAAGCGATTCATATTTCACATTATTTACCAATGCCATAGCGATCAATCTGGATTTATCATAAAACGACGTTGTAACGCAAGAAAAAAGAATTCCCATATATTTCATGTAAAATTAAATATGAATACAAATGCGGATGAAAGATAAAATCAACGTGAATGCGATAGTATCGAAGAATAAAATATGATGAATTTGAATCTATCGCAGCGGAATATGAAATAATTTTCAAACACGAACGATTGTGAACGAATATGTTGTGGTAAATCTTGTTACAATATTATGACTCCTCGAATAGAACTCGAACGATCCGTGTCGAACTTACAAACGAAGTCAAGAGAGCTCGAGTGCTGAAAAGCGAGAAAATATCGCTCTCGAATCGAAGAAGATGTGATGGAAATGAGAATAATACCAGGAATATAAATATACAATTATGGATGTCTCGGGTAGAGATATGCGGTGGGATTGGATTCTCGCTGATAAGTTATAACAAAATTCATTTAATGAATACTTCAAATTCTTTATTTTTGAATTAAATTCTTTCTGATTTTTCCATGAAAAATGAGGCAAAAGGAGATTATGTAACGAGTTTTATTATTTATAAATCAACAAACAGTAAAATTCCTTTTATTTTCATTCATCACCTACGGAATGATTGAATAATCAAAACAAGAGGAGATTCTTCATCTATGAATTCAATATTTATCAATAATTAGGAATCGCTGATACTTAATATTGAATTACAAATTTGTTGGAACGATTCGTTCTTTTCGAGGACAGAAATAAGTGATTTTGAAATTTCAATCGAATAATGAACATGGCAAATAAATCATGTTTTAAACGTCCAAGTGAACGAATACAAATTTATTTACCGATCGTGTTCATTCATGTGATATACGATTGCTTACGTAACGTTGTTACATATGACGTCGGATTAAGGATTTATTCATGATGTTTTATCGTGGATAATTCATATCCGCATGATTGCTCGTGCATTTACCGACTACGCCTATCGAACAATCATGTCTTTAGCAACAATTTTTGAAAATAACAGTAGAAATTCGTGAAAAAACATCTCCCTGGCATTCAACACGCCCGTTCCAATTTCACGTGACATACGTACTGTATCGAAAATTAGGAACATCAGACAGCTGCTTATGCATATCATGTACCGCGCGTGTTTGTCAAACATCAAGAAATATCATCGTATGGGTGTGTGTTTCTACAATGCGTTCATCAAACCTCGCTTGATTATTTGCATAATTTGAAACAATGTTCTCATTCCGAATCTCAAACGAGTGGGAAGATTTTCGTGGAAAGAGATTCCAGAGTTCAGAGGTCTAAGTATTTCCACTCATAATTCTGTGAGGTTTTGAAAATTAATCGGCAAATAGTGTTCGTTTCATATAGAATCTTCAATTATTAAAATCAAAGTCAAATTCATAGATCCAGAGAGAAAAAGCGTAAAATCTACAATCTTTATTCACAGGTTGAGGACACCCAATAAACACACACACGTTATTTCAACGTTGAAAAAACGTTAGACTGTCAAACGAACGTCAGTCGTTGATTTCATAACGTTGATTTTTAGTTGAAATTTGATAGGGAAATAGACGACCAGAAATGACGTTTCGATAACGCGTAATTTAAGCTGATATTCAAAAATAACCATCAAACGACGTCCTCAAATAACGTGTTTTGAACGGGTTTGAATCACGCGTTTAGAATGTGTTTATAACACCTTGTGTTTGAACTTCAATTGAAGATATTCTGCTAAAAATGTCGAACGAAAGCGAACAATGGTTAAAATTTCAACAAAGAGCAACATAGTGAATAGTGTGACGTACTCTCCAAATTCTGTCATACTCAGAAATACTATTGTTCTCGATATTGAATGAAAAGTTTTCACAATAATTTGTTGGATTCAATTCATGTTTTGAAACCATCATTAGAACGCGTCAATATTTGACGTCTTTTGAACGATGTTTAAACCGTTGATATGACGTTATTTTATGATTGAAAAACACGTGATCTGCCGCGACATTTTTACGTTGAATCAACGCAAGAATATTACTCATTCACAACGTGTGGTTATTGACAGTTATTGACGTTTTCAATACGTGCGTGTGTTTACTGGGCATCGCGGATCATAGAACATAATCGGTCCATATTGATTCGATGAATTACTATTCAGATAGTAATTTCGTTCCTCCAAATACCCCGTTAGGAATGTTTATGAATTTCATAACCACTGCATTAAGTGATTGATTCAACTACATTCGTAGTTGATTCACCTACGCATAATTGAATGAAGGTTGTATTTAAATTGAGTCGATGGAGGATTTCAGTTGACACAATCCAACTGTCGTTCGTAGTTGAGTCCACTATCTCTTTTCTCAATGTAGGGACCCTGCAATTCCGATTCTTATACAAGGATTTCATAGGAGTTCATCAATGGATGATATGAAATGTTGTTATACATACTGAGAAAAAAAAGTCATGACCGTAATGAATATTTCTTCCGGCCAAGGAAATGAATTCATCCAATAGTGACAATGAAATCATTTCATGGGACTTATCAATCTGAGTATTCATGCAAACAATGTATTCAAATCTGAAATTCTTGAGCCTGAAGAAACATTTCTTTGAATCAAATACCCTTTCTTCAGTGAAAATGAACCTACTCTGATTCAATTAATTATTTCTTCGGAGGAATGAAACCACTCAAACATTCAAAAAAGAAAGTTTTTGAATCAATTAGGAAAATTTTCAATCCATCGAAATAAATCATCAACTTCAAGATGTTCTTTTTTGACTTCGTGAATTCCATCCTGATTCAATAAATGATGTTTCAGAAGTCATTGAGCACAATATCAGATTTTTTCTGTAAAAAAAAATTATCACACTTGTGAAGCTTTCATAGTCCACTCTGGTGTTCCTTTAATCTGTTGATATCCGGGAATTCTGAGCACTTTGGATCAAATGAGACTTCATTGATCGTTCAGTCATGCCGTCTGTTAGGCGAATAGTGCCTATCACTCCATGCGGGACCTGTAATTCAATGCCATAATCTGAAAGAAATATTTATTTGGATGAAGTAATACTTACTAAGAAGACAGAGTGATTAATTCTTTATATACAAACCATAATGTCGAAAGAGAACTTGTGAGAAAGTGACTACACCTTGCGAGAACCAACCGAAAGTCGTCTAAGTAACTAAAACGTAACGTGATTTCGAAAATCCATTTCTTTATCTTACTGAATTTTCTTTAGAATCAATTGCACATACTTTCATATCGATGAATGAAATCATTTGAATATAAAAATCATTCTGTGGATTTGAAGAAATACAAAATCATGCTTACCAAATATTACTTTCATTCCAAGCAGTATAGTATTGATTCGAAAACGTTGTTATTAACAAATTTGTACACCTTGAATTGAAAATCCGAGCTTTTCCTACAAAACGTGACGTAATAAAATTGAAGAAATAAGTTATTGAATTTTCAATCGTTTTTGAATGAAATTAGAATCATGCCTTGCACTTCGCGGTCTGACTAATCCAAAGAATTAATCTTTGTGTTTCTTGTATGTTTCTTGGATTGGAGGAAACTGAATTCAATAAAATAATATCTTTCATTTAACGAAAGAATTCATTATTTCTATTGAATCATCATTTTTTGAAAGGACATGTATTCAGTTCAATGAGGGCCAGATTCAAAAAAATGTATTTCTTTGATGTAATGACTTTTTTTTCTCAGCGCAGAAATTTTTGACGATGTATGCTCGTGTTATTATAGGACACCTTTGTGTCACAACTAATCATGTTCACTTTTGGTGATTCAATTCAAAATTTTTGTAGCTGAAATTTCTAAATATGTTAGTTCCACCACTCGACCATCGATTCGATAACGATCGCGGTTTGAGATAACACTGGCAATCTGATACTTTTTCAACTGGATACTGGTATCAGTGATCACTCGCATGTCTCTGGTTGTGGCTTCACTTTGAAGATAGTATTAATTTCACTATACCCACACTAAATAAAAACTTCACTTTGATGAAGAATTAAATGCGAGAGATGGACGTTCAAGAGCTGTTCATTCTTCAATCTCTCACTGTACACGAGAAACATTTTGTTTTTGCTATACATTCAATATTTTACACGAGAAAAAAAGATGAGTTGGGATGAGTATTTAATTTGTAAGCACATATGGACTCAGTTTTTTTTCCCTTGGTAGAATAACAAATTTTCTTCTTTGATTCAAACAATTTTGAATACTTTTTTTCTAATGAAAAAAAAAGAGTATATACATTTATAAGTTGAATACTCTCCAAAATTTCTAGAGGGAGATTTCAATTTTTTAACCAGCCAGAAGGCAGCTCGTGATAATTTCAAGTGAAATTCCCACTCTTTTAGAGTGATTGTCTATAGTTCACGATTCAGGAATTGATTCAGGGATGGGGGGGGGGGCATCATGAGCATATTTTTGCGATCTGATGACCTTTTTCTTTAGTCGGACTTGGATTATTCTGAGATTCAATTGTAACAATGGACTTTGCCCTAAGTTTTTTGGTTGGGAAGGTTAATGAACCCTGTGATCTTTTCTCTGGATCCACCCCCGCTCACAGCCAGTTTGATTCTAGAGTGAACTTTCCACTCTAAAAAAGTGAGAGTTCCCTCAAAATGGATGAAAATCTCACTTCCAAGGCTGAGTGGAGTGAAATGCATGATTTTTTACTCTTTCAGATTTAGGGAGTTGGAATTTCATTTTGGGGTGGGTCTTCCTCACAAAGGGGGTGCCATGAAACATTTTTTTGATCAAGTTGTTTTTCAGTTCATACTTTATTTCGTATTTTGCGGTTTTGGTCTGAGATAACATACCTTATCCTTCTCATTGAGTCATACTCCGTAATAATAGGAACTCATCAAGGAATCTTTCAGTGTATTACTGTTTCCTAATGATCTATAAGACATCATAAATTCAATTGTCTACGATATTATTAAACTGTTCCATGACGGCCATGACAAGAGATGAATGAATTAGTAGAGTAACAGATGGTTAACTCATATATCTTGAATTCAAATCCGAGTGTATTATTTGGGATCGTTGACGACACTTGGGTCAGCGGGGTTAAGAGAGACATTAACAACGCAACACTCGGATCGATATATTTCATTTCTCAAGGATTCGGACTGACGGTTGATAATCGGTTTTGTCAATAGGTTTGTGAGTTCATAACATTCAATTTGAAGATTCTCATGGAAAGACGGTGTATTGGAATAGCAGTTTTTAATCAACTCTCACTTTATCAGCACTTTATTACCATTCACTGATATATCAAGTGTAATCTAGTGATAAACTAAGAACCATTTGAAGAAAATTGTAATAATGTCTTGAGGAAAAGTTTTTTGGTTATCATATCAAGAAGTTTGTCTATCGTATTCTTTTCGAGGTACCCTTTCAGTATAAGAAAAATACAAAACGAAGTGCCTTCGGTGCTATTCGGAGGAGAAATTCAATTTCAATGGAAAATACTTTATTCAAAGTCAATTTTATATATAAAATACACGGAAACCAAGAAGAAATAAAAATCTCTTTATATGTTATTCGAAATAGAATCGATTTGGGAGGGAAATGTTATGTCCAACATTGTTGCACCGATGAATCCAACATTCAATTATTAAATATCCTATTTTAACTCTAATCTAGACTTTTTTATGTTACTTCAAGTATTGGATATTTTATTTTGATTTATACCGATATGAGAACATCAATTCTCCGACTTTGATTTTTCGTATACAAAATATGACTTCCCACAAAACACAATGTAATATTAGATTTCATCAGGTGACGTATACATAATGCATACCCAGTAAATCCGGATTCAGAAAGGTTTTCCAATATATCCGCATACATATTTTTGTATCTATATATTCATGTATGCATCGGAATATATGTACATCTCTTTGCACACCGTAAAAATTTTAATTTGCAAAATTGCGACAAGAAAAATGCATTCCAGAAAATTCGTTCAGTCTCTTTGGAACTCGTAATCGGCTTTTCAATTACAAATGTGGAAATAATCCGAGAAAAATGCTTGATAAGAAGAAATTCCCCTCAAAATGTACTTCAATTGTTTTGGAGTAATCAATTTGAGGTGGAAGGAATGAAAAATCAACGAAAGTGAAGGAAGGAACTCGTAGTTGATCCTTATATTACTTGTATGAAAAATTGGAACAATGTACTTTTCCATCATGTACTCAACAGACAAGCACAAATTCAGGTTTAACGCAGTCTCAACAAAATAGTCACTCTGTGATATACTTTATGCATGAGAAATTTTCGTCATACGTTGTAGATGCATATTTCATGCGAGCTTTATGTATATCCTCCACATTTTTTGATACGAATAAACATGACGTTCTTATTTTGTGGGACATTAAGAAGTCACGTAAAAGAAAACAACTCTTACCATTGGGAGAAGAGGATTCCTCGCGCTCGCCATGTTCCTTTCTGCAAAATGAAATGAATCTTACGAGCATTAGTAATGCATCAAACTTCAGTTCAATCGCGATCTAGAGCAGAAATAATATTATTGAAATTTCATATGTATATCAAAATTGTTGAGTAGTTGTTAAGCATTTTTTTTATATCACAATCGTGCAGCGTGGACAAAATATTCTACCTTACGTGTGGATATCTGATATAAAACTGAAATCTCTGACAATTTTCAACAGAATAGATAAGAATATTCAATTGATTTACTGCAGAAATAGTCAATGTTTGAAGGTGGAGATTTTGAGAATGATAAGTAAAGCATTGAAACTATTCAATTGATTTGATTATTTTATCTTTGATTAATTCAACGAATTACGAAACCCAATAATTCAGAGAGTGAATTAATACTGCATTGGAGTCATCCTTTGAATAACTTCTGTAGATAAATCATTTCATCCGTAAGCCAAACGACGGTAGAAACGTTATTCCACATCCAGACAACGCACTTAGTTATAGTTTACTACTCGAGGTTATATTAACGTTTGCTATGTAGAAAATATAGATAACGAAGAAGTCCTATCTTACGTACCCTGTATGGAATTGTCTAGAATGAGAAGAACTGCGAATACATTGTAAATCAATATATTCAAATATATGGATTCGTTGCATTGTCTCAGAATGCAAATCGTGCCACGCGAATAATATGCAGGTTTTTGGTTTTGTTTGTCAACTCAGTCGTTGTTTTCATCGAAAAAATATATATGTAATATTTCTTCCAGTGGTTTTCTCTCTGTCGACAAAATATGTTACTTTCGTAACGGTACGAAGAATTTTTGTTTTCCCTTTGCGAAGGTTCAAAAACATGTGCAGTAAGAATAAACGAGTATGTTTTTCAGGAACTGCATTTCCTCCCCACATATATGTCAATTATGTTCTTATTATGATAATATATAGGATGAAAGTTAGACATGTTTCAAGTATCATGCATGTTTAATGAATCATGATATTTTTATATTTAATTTCTTTCTCCCGAAAAAGAATATTCTGAAAATCACGAAAAAAGTTTGTCCTTTTACCGACATCGAGCTTTTTCATCCCCTGAAATTCAAAATTACAGTTGAAAAAATATGCATCGCTCGACTCAACATTATTGATCAAATTTGACCTTTTTTCACATCTGATGATTTCTTGTTTTTCATTTCGTTGAAAAACTCACTGTTCTGCTTTGAAATTCTTTTTCGAATTTCGTTTACTCAGCTCTTGTTTTACAACCGCCAACTACACAAGCTCTTTTTTTCCACTTTTACTTTATTCTTTTTTTTTTTCAAACTCCTCTTTGAAATTTCACTTGACCGGAAAGCTGCAGTCAAGCAGTGGAATGTAGTCGTTCAAAATGTAGACACGGCTTTGAGAATTTCAAATATTACAAGAAGAATGAAAATCTGCGAGTCTTGTGTTTTATGATGATATCTAAATTTCAGAGGTGAATTATGGTATTCCGAAATCCGGTTCTGATGAAAATATATGGAATTTGAGAGAAAAGAACATGGAATGATTTACTGAATCTCGTAGCTAAAGATCGGAAGCGTCCATGATTTATTAAGACATATTTAATATTTTCATATTCCTTTTTTATTTATAGGGCGGAGATGAAAAACGAATGAGTGTATCGAAAGTGGTGATAGACTAGGATGTTTTACAACAAACATCCCCTGCAGTTTATTGAATATTTGCGTATACTTGCACTTTTATATTAATTATCTGGAAACAATAAATATGATCCGAGTGGAGCACATGTTTACTCGAATTCAGTAAATATTGACTACTGAACAAACTCGCTAGTTCCACAGAGATATTCCTCCCAGTACATTATTGAATTGTATCGAAACAATAGAATTCAAATTTTAATGATTCTACATCAATACTTCTGGTGTAGAAAATGCGATGAAATCATTTTCTTCGCATAATACAATTCTATTGTTCGTAAAATGAGTAACTACTGAACTTTGAGTTTGAAGAGGAATTCATTCCAATCGAGTGAGGATGTTTGCTCCTCCCCTGAAGCAATAACTTTATCAATGTGACATATTGATTTTCACAACGAGTTACCTCGAGCACATGATTTTACTACAATAATTCCTTTGCAACTCGATATCAATGGACATGATTCCGTAACCTGGCGAACCGAATACGTAGAACAAATAGATCAATGGAAGTACTATTTTCTTTGAGATTATATGTAAAACGTAACCATGTTGATTTCGAGAGACAAGTTGAAGCCGTTTTACACGGTTTGCTTGAACAGACTACCTAGAATATCCGAGAACGAGGAGGGCAAACGACATTGGGTAGAGATAGGTACTTAAGTAAAGCAGCGGCAACCAAGCGCTTGCTAATTTATCGGCTCGATTTGCGGCGTCGTTCGCACATTTACAACACAACTTCCGACCTTCGCCTCTTCACCGCTGTTATTTTCTCTCTTTCGCCTCAACGTTCTTGTAGACTTTCCTACGCTTTGATTTATTTTTCTTTCGTTTTCCTTCCTTCCTCTTTTCTACCTCTCAACTTATCTAACGTGAACTCTTGCTCGAACGAATAAGACCTGCCAACGTCGTTTGCGTCGATCCATCCATGAAATTATAAGAGCAACCTCGTAGTCCTTGAAATATGATCGATCGATTGCCTCTCGAGTATCGTTCGAAAGGTGAGTCGGTGACATTTCTTACCCACCAACCATTATTATACCAATGTATTGAGATACTTTTCAATATCAACCATCAATTACATCGACGCCATATAATATGAATGAGGTTATAAATGGTGCAGTCGCGTATCGAATCTGAACATGGATTTTCCATATTCCATCCAAAAAGTTCTATGGATTTTCAGAAATATGGAGACACTCTTTTTTGCATGATGATCAATCAATTTGTTCCAAATCGTTATCCAGAGTTATCCATTTGAGTCCAGTGAGAACGATCTTGAGTCAATTCATGAAATTCATTTGTCCCACCCTTTCTGAAGATCAATGAATGAACGAATGAATCTTGCTGGAATATGATTGATTGGGAACGTTTCATCAGCAATCTTGAAGTTCATATGAATATATTCCCATCAGGTGCATAGGCGTAGACAGGATTTCAGGAGGAATTCAAATATTCTAATACTAACAATTTCTGAGACATGTATATTCATTTGCATACAACACACCTGCTTCTCTCAATTCCCTATTCCCACTATGCATACTTCAAAACGAGTTGATTATATAATATTTACCCCAGTAAGAACGTTGACGTTGATAGAAATCTCAATTCTTTTGATATTTTCATGCATGGTGGGGAATACAATTCCAACTTTTATGTGTAAAATTTTCAACCACGGCTTAAAATTCTGAATTTGTTCTAGTTTTCATGGTTCATCTGTTTCTAAAGTACAATTGGTAACTCTTGTTGAATTCCGATTCACATCATTGAGTCTCAATTGCAAAATTCATGGAATAGAAGTGAAGTTTAATTCTTGGTAAAGCATGGGAATCTCAAGGAGATAGCAATTTCTGAGAATCGAAGTTGAAAATATTAATATAAACTATGGAGGTTTCATTTCTAGCACAATACAAATGAGTTCTATTCAATGGGAATTATAAGAAAAACGATTTTGAAGGGATGACTGTGTAATGGATTGCATCAATTCTTCGAATATGAGTTACTTAAAGAATGAAGCAACCGCGAAGCTGTGTATATCAAAGTGAACAGGATTTAGAAGTTCGCATGAACTTTGAGGGACCTTAATTCGAGCATGCTTGAATTCATTGGAAAATGTGTGTATAAATAGTTGTTATTGTTATAAAAAATTGATTTGTAACATTCTGTTTCCGCTCGGGAAGATCATTTTCTCATGCATTTTAAATGTTGATGAAGTTTAAATCGTGTATTGAAACGAATTGGTGATCGAATAACGAAATATCCATATTCATAAAGACGTAATACGTTGCAGTACATTCTTTGAACATTGTTCTTGATTTCAAGGAGTCGATTCGAGAAGATAAACACTGATGATGAATAATCAGATCATTTTGAGTTATTTGTTGGAAATCCGAGACATTTATTTGCATTTATGGATGTTATCAAATGTGGAGAACTATAACTAAATCCTTTTCTCCTTAAACAATGTACATGACGTGAATGAACAGTGATGTGAAGCGTGATGGCATCACGTAACAATGATATACATTTTGTAAAGCGATAAAGTACAATGAGAATGCGTGAACGTGTGAAATTTCGAGAGACATTTGTCATTGTACGTCTGTTACAAGTTATCCTCTGTGGAATATAGTTTCTAAATAGTTGAACGATAAAGATAATGTTGAGCGTAGAAATTCCGTATCACAAAGTCGGTTTCTTTAAAGTGTTTGTTCGATGAGTTGATCAATCCATATAGAAACCTTCAATTCGCTTCACTCAATTTAAAATATCATTCCCAAGTTGGGGACAATTTTTTAGGTTCTATATAAGAACTGCCGCCTTCCCTTCTCTTTCAGTCTTTTTTCCATTCTCTTTCGTGTATTCAGCTGCGGTGATTACACTTCCTAAATAACCACCTGTTAAACACTTGTTTCAATCACCGCCAAGTTTCTATTCAGCCGACATCAAACTACTTTTATTTATGGCGTGAACTCTTCACTCTGTAGAGTAAAATGATTTGGAAACTTCTTTCATCAACCACAGCATAATATTTGCTGCTTTCTAATTGCGGGGGAGAACTTCCGAGGAATCGTTTTGTAATTGGAATACCGACCCATAATTCAAAGTATTTCTACTTCCAATGGAATCGTATCTATGGATAATCGAGGTTTTAGAATCAAAATTGTTGCTTTAACGATCCACCTCAAATTTTTGTCATTATCTCACTTCTCGATGAATGCATGTCTTTGATGGTTCTGATGTTCGCGTGATATGGCGATTGCCCTGATATTTGAAGTGCGTAACGAATTATGTCGAATCATTTTCTGTAAAGAGGGTTTCTATTCCAATTTTATAGATTTTTTCGAATGTAAAAGAGCTAATTTTATCGAATATAAAAAAATGGGGTTCAATTATTATTCACTTTGGATGAAAATTGAATTTTTTCAGCCGATCAAATTTTTCGTGGAATAAAAATAACAAAGTCACTTCCTGACTTCACCGTTACAAATCGAAGATTCATCGCCACATTCGAATTTGAATAATTTATACATGACGTGTAACCACGCCGGTACGAATGAGAAATATTTTAATCCCAAATGGATAATGATGTTGTACTAATAAACATCGAGTAAATAATGCTTCCCCTTCAGATAACCAAGTTCCCTTAACAATGCCATTTCAGAAGGAATTTATAGCAATAGTCGTAAACCTGAAAGCTGTAATCCTTAACGAAAGTTACATTGAATACCCGAGAGGAAAGACGCGCGATTCGAAGTTTGGACCGAAACGTGAACTAGAACAAAGCGAATTCATGAGATAAATTTTTCTGGAAGTTGGAAAGAATTTCATTGAGCTCATTAACTTGGTTTCATAGGTATTACTCACATGAATGAACGAATGAATAAACCAAAACAATGTATAGCATTCGATGAGTATATAGTAAGGAGATTTAGAAATAATAGAATCAAATCTTCACGTTGTGCAAAGATCAATCTAATATTTATTCTCAAGATTCAGAAGGGAATTCATCCCCAATCATCGTTTTTGTACAGTTCAAAACTTCTTGTTTTGAGCATTGGGCAAGATAATGAAGAATTGTCTGAAATATTAAAATGATATATCATGGATTGTCCCGAAGTGAGTATTAAATTGCTGCTGCATTTGAATTACGAATATGAACGCTTGGAGATTACTTGATGGATTGTCGAATTGTTTGGCCACAACGATAAATTAATTCTGATCGGAATGGGGAATGAATCGGTGATTAATCACATATACGTGCGCGTATAAGTGAAGTGAAATGGGGCGCGTACAGGGAGAAACAAACGAATGATGGTGCTCCTTCGCTGGATCCAACCATTACTATATGTGGGAATTTTTGTTTTTCACTTTTAATTGAATGAATACATGGTAAAAATGTTGCATTGATAGTTATTGATATGTGCGGTGTCTCAGAATTGAATTTGATACCATTTTCTTAGTCAAAAACAGTTAATTTGTTTGATCTCACGGAATATGTTTTACTGAGCTTCATGAAACTGGTTACTGGTACCTTTGATACCTTCCATTTGATTGGGAATGTTTCCTGAGATCCTAACTCTATTCCCAGCATAAACAAGAATAATACACGCATACTACAATCACACGGAGAAAAAAGAATTCCTTGTGACAGCGAAATCTGATTTTGCTTGAGCAGCAAATTTTCTACTGTGACAGCAGTCTTGTTAACTACGACAACGATTTTTCAGCTGTAAGAGCAATAAATGTTTCCTCCTCCAGCCAAATTTGTTTGCTATTCTATACATGAGACGGAAATTCGCCGAAGGAGCAGAAGAATCCCTGTTGTCGTTAACAAGATTGCTGTGATAGCGAATAATTTTCTGCTTCAGGAAAAGGAACCTAGCAAAATTCGATTCCGCTGTCACAACGGATTTCTGCTTTCTCCGTGCATCATTTCGCAGAATAATATAATGGGAGGTCTTCATGCAATGATCATTGGAGCGTGACGCGAGGATGATTTGTTTTTTACACCCCGATATTCAAATCGTAACAAGATGAGAGAGGAGTTTCATGAATAAAAGGAACCCTTGCACAATTCATTCATTTAGAGTTTCTAGTACATCAATCATTCTAGGTTGTATGAATGCGTAATGGTAATAAATGAGGGCCATTTTGAGAATTAATGACTGCACAATGCGTTGCTATTTTCTGACCATGCATGAATGGAGACTATAACCAAGTGAAAGATATTCCAGAACATTTCCATTAGTAACGTGTCCGTAATCGTTAGAGATACGTCAATCGCTTGGAAGAATCGAACGATTCAAATCTTTTTTCTGATGAAATTCACATTGACGAATCAGCTCCAACAAAATTTTCAATCAATTCATTTGTTTTATTTGCTCTTCCAATTAAACGTTTCAGTCAGTTCTCCATTCGAGTGAAATTCATTATGTTTTATTCCGAAGATGAATTTTGAAATTTTCATTGTTTTTTCTTGAGTTGGAATTCCAAGTTCATCATCGATCCTTTGGTTCGTATACGCGCCATGCATAAAATTCACAATAACGAGTGAATAGAATCGAACGAATCGATACAGTGAGACTTTGGGCGAGAAGAAGGAGGATAGTGGCGAAAACAGCCCCAACGTTCATTTCGTAATGCTTTCATTGAGGATTCATGAAACATACAGGGTGCGGCTCGTGAAATTGCCCTTTCCGGCTCTCTTTGCTTCACTTCCAGCCTTGATATCTCTGTGTTTATTCTCTTTCCACTCCTCTCTTTATCCATTTATTCTTTTCTTCCAACCGGCTCGATTCTGGTTAGAAATTCAACCTTTCCGGCAATCTTTGAAATCCAAATTCTTCAATCAACTGTAACTTGATGTTCTGGTATAAATGATTGATTACTTTCACGTACAAATCCACTTTCAATACCGCCAGTTCCGTCCCGTCCTCCTTCCATTTTGGTTTCAGGATTACATTTAATATGTCAATTCACCTTTTTGAAACTCTTTCATTCACTCATTGAGCACTGATGCTTTGATTTATGAAAAGTTTCATCAAGTGTTTTCATAAAAAAGTTATTTCCTGATTAATTTTTCTCCAAGTATAATGTGAAATATCTCTTCCCAGCAGATGCCACTTCCCGGGAGTTTTTTTTATCTTGTAATTAGTTCTCTATTGAAGTTAGGAAAAACGAATTCCAAGAACTGCTTCATTCTAAAAGGATTCCATATCAAGAGTTATATTATATGGTATTTCTGAAATATTTTTTATAATAATTCTTCATCAGCTCGTTTGACTCACAATTGATTAGAGATTATTGCCTTTAATTTCATGCAATTTCATTTTCTCTCATCAACTGTTAATTTTCGAGTCGGAATAAACGGAGACAGAGTCTATTCCAATTCTCCTCAAATTCGTAGAAACCAGATTAGGAGGCATTAAAACAATTTCAACAAAATTATCCTAATTCGTTGGAATCGATTTTTCTATCCTAGCAGACTTGAAATGTTCACGCTGTATATTCTGAATGTATATGATTCTTAATCGGATTGAAGCGGAAAGGGTATTGCACGAATTTCACCCGGATAGTTGAATGAATAATATTTTCACTCTTAGTTCATTTAAATACATTCAGAGAGGAGTCAAGCCATTTTCTCCTCGATGGTCGATTCCACCAGATATTTTAATTCGGCGGTACATGCGAAACTTTGATATAAAATATGCAAAGCAGGGCCGGAGGATAAACTGATTTCTGTTCGTAGGAATATGTATGTTATTCGATACAAGAACGAATAGAGATTACCAATCAACTTGTGCTACAATCGACGATGTCGTGTCGAATGTCCTGTGTTTTTTTTTGTTTTAATTACGAATTCACGATTCATCGATTCAATTCTTTGCGTTTCTCTTCTCTGTAAATGTAATGCGATGCAATGAAAATTGAAGAAGTGGGATGCACTAATACGATTGATGATCAACAAGATCCTTCATTATTTCTTTTTGTGGTTCTGAAATATTTTCAACGTGTTACAATTATGCATTTAGAGCAATTACTCAATCAACTATATCAAGAATGTTGAATTGCTTACTCATAAAATGATGGAGAAAATACGAAAATTCTAAGGAAACGATTTTCAAATTCCACTCATATTTACTGTTGAGCAGGGCCGGCGAAACAGTTTTTAGTGGTAGGCCGAATAAGGGTAGGGGTAAGAAGGGACGGTAGGGAAAGGGTAGGAAGGCGTATCCCTATTTTGTTGACAGCTTTTATCGAAAAATTTTCAACTTTATTCAAAACACTCCTTTCATCATGACTTTATTCAAAATTTTCTTCCATTATAACTCTTATGCAATTTTATTTTTGACATAGAGCGACGTGAAACGTGCTAGAACGTTTCGAACTTTTGTTGATAAATTTGTTCAACAATTTTTCAATGTCAATGTCATCGACCATTTCATGATAAATATGAAGAATTGCTAAGTGATTCAATGTACCTTGCAACATTGTTGTACGCGAATAATTTTTATATGTGATGTAATTTTGGTGTGCCGAATTCGGTGCCAAAAGAGTTGGTATGTGGAGTATTGGACCGTCGGGTTACACCTTTCGTCGGCCCTGCTGTTGAGAGTGAAGTATAAGAACGAAATAGAAAGACCGATCACATTGATCCCATTCTCAAGAATAATACATCGTTGATATTTTTCTTGATGTTGATTCTCATTCAAATCAGTATATAAACATATAATCGAATTTCAGAACTCTTCATGAAATTGAGTATATTGAGAATATGGTTCCAATGACACTGGTAAAGTATCGGCATGTGGAACGGTGCATTATTCATTGTACAATGACCGAGAACAAAATCTATTCGTCTATATTGGATTCGTATTGATAACTTTATCGTTAAAGGGTTTTTATGAAGAATGTAATCATCAAGGATTCTCGAATATGAATTGTCTCTTATATATAAGCATTGAACATGAGCAAACCAACGGTACATCGCATTAGAAGAATTGATAATAACCTAGGACCAATCATAAATTCTCATGTATTATTCAATCAAAAATTAATTTCCTGAAGTTGATCGACTTAGCTCAGATTCGGCTGAGATTTTTCATAAGAACCGTAACGTTTGACTACCATCAAAATCTTGTCAGTCAGACCTCGCCCAAATAAGAACTCAAAAGAACATCTATCGCAAATTCTTCATCAGTGATCAGAAAATTTCTCTGATACCGACCTACTTCAAAATTGTGAGATTTTTGTTGAGCCAAGCGTGTCTGCCCTAAACCGACCAGTTCCACTTTTACACACCAGACGCCGCGTATCGCTGCCTCGTGCACAGCAGTCAGGAATACATTCTCCCAGGTATAAAAGAAGGTGCGAACACTCTATGTCTATAAAATAGATCCCTTATTCCTGTCAGAAATAGTCTCTCTTAGCCAATTAACATGTACCTGATGTGTACATAGTCTCGATATCGTTAAATCCACCATCTTATGATGTTGTGACCCGTTTATTTCTGCCAGGGCCACGTTCTCACAGCCAATATCGAATGAAGCCCGATATTTGTTGAAGTCATTCATTATTGACTTGTGAAAATATTGATTTTCGTTAGGGCCAACTAATGACAATATTGCACTAAGCCACATCCTATTGTCAGCGTTGGCGAAAGCAAGGAATTTGGATTGAATTAATCAAAGATTTATGTGGGGAAAATTTGATGAAAAGTTTATTTGTATCGCCAAATTTTCACCTCCCAACATCATCCAGAGGCTCTGAACTCTCCGTGACCTTTGTCAGAATCAGAAAATCAATACTTACAGAATTTCCAAGTGATTTATCTTAGGTATTGGAGTAAATTCATTTTCTCGCATTTTGATGAAAAAAAAAAAAAATTGAAAATTTACGAGCTTGGAACAACAAAGTAATTGACTCAAGTATGACCATATTCTTCGCATACGCATAAATCAAACCATACCCTTCAGCTCATAACAGTTTTATCGAAACTTTAATTCTGTTTTTTTTTCCAAAAATCAAACGAAGCTCCTCATAAGTCGCTAGTATGAAGTTTCATGAATATTTACATGATCTAAGAGTATCCTCCACCCATTTTTCTTCACGAATGAATGAACGAAAAGATCGCTTCATCACCCAGTAAAGTGAACAACTTTATTGGATGATGAAGTATCCTTGTGTAAGCAATGAGAGTTCTTACAGTCATATTTTGATGGATAATAAACTCTTGCCTACCCTCGGCAACCGACGACAGTCACCTCAACCAGGCAGACTCATCATGGGATTCATATTAGAGTTCTTCTGGTTAAACATTTAATTCTTGCACAGGACCGTACGTGTTTGAATAAAGAAAAATTTTCCATGGGAGTTGAGTGTACAATGTTATTTTTATGAATAATTTATTCTCCATCAAGAGACTTTTCTCCGTTGAGAGAGTTCTCATCGTGTGCGGATAACAAATATTGTATCATTACAATTTTTTTGAAATATTCCACAATTTCCGCAGTTCCAGATTTCCCTTTGAATTTTTCATAGTTTTTATGAGAAGACGTATTTGCGAGAAGTTTCATTCGATGATACAGGGAGAAACATGTTCACTTCAAAAAGGGAACACAACTGTATTGCACTGTAAAAAATGTATGGAAAATTTCTAGTATCGTACTGGGAGTAATTAAACTCACTGTAAGAAATGTGGGAAGTTTTTCTTCACACTGTTGGTGGATTTCGTCCCCTCATCGTCAGGGAATTGTTTTTCCATAAAATATGAGGAATTATTTTGTTTTTTGGGTATTCAATCTTCCGAAAATGAAGGAAAAGTCCACCAAATTATGGTGAAAAATTCTCCATCTGTGGAGGATTTTTTGCGGGAAAATTCCACAATTATTTTTTACACAGTGTGTATTTGTGCAGAAAAATTACGTTCAAATTATAAAAATTCTAGTACCTATTGGAAAATTGTATTCATACTGGGAAATATTTCGGTACAACAGAAATTTTCCAGCTCCATGGTATCGGAAAATTCAAGTTTTTTTTCAACAGTCTGATTTTGTTGGATTAGAACGTGGAATGTTGAGTTTTCATCCAAGTTCGAGGGTTCCATATTCAACGTTACACTCAATTAATGCAGCTTATAGGAATTGATTGATTGCAGTTGTGGACACTTGTAGATGAATCATTGAATTATTCCTCATAATTAACAATATATTTATTGTATCGGGGTTCCCTCTTTCCTGTCTACAACAAGAGAAGGTACCGATTACCAAATACTTCAAGAATATTTCATTTTTGGTATAAGAGTTACTGTACTCAATAATCGACAAATGATTATGAATTCGATAATTTGATATATCTTTTTAAAAATATTGAATCCACCAGTTTGGAACTTGACTGAATTTTCATTCCGAATTTATGTGCAACCTCTGCTGAAAATAGCAGGCCACCCTGCGCGGTTAATATTCATTCTATTTTGACTGGCTTTTGTCGTAGAAACTTTCCATTTACTTCAGTTGGAAATACCCAGCATTTGGATATCCAGTTGAAAACTGACATAAATTTATATCTTGGTTTTTAATTGGATAATTCAATTTGAGAATCTCATAGAAAAAATGGTGTCAATATTCACATCATTGAGATACATATCTCTGACCCGATTCCTTGGAATAACAACCGATTATAGACGAATAAATATTTTCAGCAAGGACAGTTGAGATTTTTCATCGCTATGAGGTTACATCCAAAATATGTTTAATAATCATTTGTATATCGAAAAAATTTTTCTACTCTCTGTGAATATAGAAACTCATAAAATGTTGACTGTAAATATTCTTCCTTGTAAATTTTTTCTTCCTTCGATCTCACATCCTTCTTGGGTATGGTACGTAATCTAGGAAATGTTTGTTCTGCACGCAGAGAATCTATTGCCTTCTGCATCGAAGAATCACAGGAGTCAAAATCAATAACAATATGAATCAGATTTAATTGTAAAAATTGTAAACATCATGATCAATCGAAGGAAGTAGATAGATATCATAGATGGTTGATGAGAACCATGCCGGTGAACTTTGCATCGATGCTTGTTAACGTAGGCGGTAGGTACGATGCGAACAACATATGGGATTTGAACGCTCCACATTCCCACTGTGACACGAGATCGTCCAAATTTGCATTTGCATCGATAACAATGGACAAGTGGATCTTCTATTGCCCCATTCCCTGTTCTCTTCGTCTCTCTTCGTCCCTCTTCCTATCTCTTTGTCGTTACCACCTATCACAAAGCGGTTAATTTACGGAACCACGAGTATGTCAAAATTTGCATCTATGCCGATAGCGTTGGACGCAGACGTACGTCTTGTAACACCCACATATCGAATTCTGTGAGGCTTACCTCATGGTATGGTCAGTTGCCTTGTGATGCGTATCATCGAGGGGTTAATCCATACTACCGTCTTTGCTCCGACGATCCACAATACCGCAATATCAACACACGTCGAACGTTAGCCGAGGTTTAATAAAACTTCGGAATAATTTCGAAGGTCACTTCAAAGTTACATCGAATTGTCAACGTCCGCACTTGAGTACAGATTTTCAAGAGTTTCTCTCTTTTTCTCCTCCCATTATTCTCTTTGGGAACTCTACTCTACCTCATACGGTAATGAACTTCAGCGACAATTGATAAAGATTGCATATCGTTGAACAACTCCACGATGGTTCCGAAAGAAATTCTAATCAGATTTCCAGCAAAAGCAGAGATCCGTGCAAATGTAATTCGGGAATGGCAATAGTAACGTTAACGGTAATGATGACGATAACGTCCCAATGCAAACGACTGGACTTTATTTTCAATACACATGCATACATATCTACGTATCTAGATATACATACATGTATACATACCTGCAAAACTCATTATTTTTGAATGGAGGAAAAACTCAGCATTGCGTAACGCCAGTGCCGCTTTTATCCTTTGAATTTTTATCGCGTTCGTTACAACGACCTCGTATAATACAAGAAAAAGATAAACCAACGTGGGTTTGTGCTAGTTCATTTCATCGCTCGTTTATTATCAAAAAAAAGAACTCTATTGCAATACCATAGGGTAACAAAGATTCATCGCGTACATTTAATTCCATGGAATTCGACTTTATTTCAATTAGCGTACAGCGCTAGAATATGATAACCAACCAGGGAAGAAAGAACAAGTATGAATGAAACGAGAGCGAAGATTGATACAATATAATGTAGTCAGTCTCATTTGCATACGAAAATATAAATGACTCGCTCGTGCTCGACCTGTGTGTTATGTTTTTGCTTTTGAAGGATAGCTTAGCCGATTTTCTGGAAACGACCTGTACGGTTCATAGGGTAAAACGAATAGAAATACACATTCCATAAGCTTCCCTTGTATTTCAAATATCAAAACATTAGGAATAATCTTTAATACATTCTAACAGATTTTAATGTATTTAGTTTATCGATATTTCGATGGTTTTAATGATTTTATCGTTCACTCAATTATAACGATGATGTTGTTTCGTATCGAATGACAGATTCTTCAAAGAGCATCGAATACCTTGAAATCTCAATTTCACAAAGCATAATCCTTCCTCCCTCAAGAAACTCATAAGCCCCATTAATCTAACCATTTTTCATTTGTGGGTTTTCAGCTATCACGCAAGGAACCTACATCAAACATTATAGTCCCGTGTGGTACGACACTGCCGCATTGAGGGAACATCGTGCGAGGAGTCGTCGCGGTGCTTCGACTTTTGGATACCCAAGTGATGCGACGTTAAATCTACGTCTCTACGCTCTCGACAGGTTCGTAAAACGAGGTGTTTATAGATTGGAAAACAGAGAAGAGCCAAATCGAGAGAATCAATAGGATAAAAATACAGTACTCGAGAGAAAAATCACATTTGTTTTTCTTTCGATTCGGTAAACTGTCTTTTATCGCGAGTTGAATGAGTTTATAGAGAATCGATGCGATAAATTATCCATAATCAAACTATTGTGAGATATCACACTCGAGTTCCTCGATTTTTTCAATAAACCTTCTCGATTTGAAAATTTGTTGAGTCTCTTTTTTGATATTCACATGAGACTTTGCGAATTCATGTTTTTTCTCCCTTTGCCTCTGTGTGTGTATGTTTATTCTCGTCTCTTTGTTTCTCCTCCCATTCATGATTCTTTTGTGTTCATAAACGTGAATACATTTGGATGTATATTCCAAATAGCGTATGTTTTGTTACTCCTGTTGCCGTTGTTCATGTATTCACATCAGCCTATAAAGGTGCTCTGTTTCGTTTGGGGAACAAAAGTCGGTTGATGTGATAGATTGGATTTCACATCTATCCTCTCTAGGAACTCAAAACATATATAAATTTCAAGCGCATACGAGTTTCGATACAAATCAGGATACAATAAGGAAAGCGATAAACGAAGAAGCGCGGAATTACGTGGAACATACAATATTCGAATATTTATTTATCGAAAATGTGATTATTAAACATGTCTGTTTTGGAAACATTGACGGAACGAACGTGCTCTGTTGGTACAGAGAACACTGTAATGGATTTGAAATACGTTAGAAAAAAGGGCAAAATCAACAGTGCGCGGAGGAAACTATTCCCAGGAGTTGAGTATTTGTTCCTGTGAATAGAAACAAATATTTAGTCATTTAAAGTTAACATGTATTTGTTTCAATGACCACGTTCGTAAATCGGATAAACACAATTCAGAAGCAACACATATATACGTGAAGTGAATAGATATTTACTCGACGTTATTTAAAAGAGCCGACGCTTGAATGTATAAAAGAATAAAACCTGAGTTCAAAGTTACGTTCTATGCTCTGTAATCGAATGCAATTTGTGAACTGTGGATACTCCTACTCGAAGAATACAAAATTGAATCGAATTTTTATATAAATTCTATCTAATTTTTTGGCTGTAGTTTGAAAATACGAGTTTTCCTTTTCAGCGCAAGTTCTAAGTACACACCATTTGTGACGAGAGGATTGATGCTGATCAACACCCCAAATTTGACGAATACAATCGAATTCCTATCGACAAACGTAGATTCTCATCGTACAAGTGCTTAGTCAACAGAATTATACAAAGAACTCTTTTTCAATGGAATTATCAAAGAAATTGGCTGAATTTTCGACGTTGTTATCCCCTGAAAAGCGATTCTGTATTTTCAATACCCGTATATTTGAACAATTTAGTACTCGAAAGTGAGAGAAGAATTCCCAAAGGGGCGATATTTTGTTTTCGATAAGTTTTCTCCTTCATTTTTCTTCGTTCTTTATACTTGTTTTTTCTCTCCGATTTCCCGTTATCGAGGAGATCCTCCAGGTACAAGAATATTGTCTTTTTTTTTCTATTAGATTTCCTTCTGCAACGACGGCAAAGTTTTTACAAAAGGATTTGTCAGGTCTTTTACTTTTTACCTTCAGCATCGGTATTTAATCTGCAAATTCGAGCGAGCCAAGGCATTGCCTGCCTGCTCGTTTTGATTTGAATCGTGTCTCCACGGTATCGATCGAGTTTCCGTTCCTCCCACAGGGAACTAGTACGCTTTTGAAGTATAGGGAGAGATGAAGGTAAGACATTGAAGAGACTATTTAGAAGGCGGTCGGAACAGAGATAGAAGATTTCCTCGTTCAAATGTTCTGCTGACAAACCCAAACCATTGACTTAGAACCGACGTGACGTGCTTTCAACCGCTATAATGTTGAGATCTACCAAGCTTGTGTCGATGCTAGCGATAACAATGCTGATTGATGTGTTGTAAAAGACTCACAGCCAGTTTGATATCAAAAGCCATACATCACATTAATCTCTGTTAGATTTCAGATATTGTTCTTTTGTTTTGAATGCTTCGATGTCTCCATATACGATTGACGAATATTTTATGCTGAGAAATGATGTAACCCTATCGATGTGAAACAATCAAATTGTACCGGATTTTATTTTGCTTGGCAAATATGAATTTGTTGGACACGAAGGTGTGTTTTCAAGGAAGTCGGATCGATCTAGTAGAGAATGTGACAGCGAAATCGGATTTTGGTGGGTACCTTTTGATGGAGCAAAAATCTTTTACCATCACAGTAATTTTGTTGGCTGTCACAGCCATCTTTTTAGCCGTATCAACGAGAAGTATCGACTCTTCTAGCAAAATTTGTTGATGATTTTATATATAATATATTGTGAATATACTGGAAGAATGGTTGAAAAAGTTTGGCAATTCCACACACAAAATTTGGAAGTAATCAACACATACTTTAGTGTATTAAATTCACCACAAACCAATTTTCGTATGAAAATCATTTCAAGACAATATTGTGTTTGAATTTCGATAAAAGTGTGGAAAATTCGATACAAAAATACATGTGCTAATTGTTTCCAAACTTTGGTATTGAAGTGACCACAAATATTTTTTACGGTACGAATAATTTGATACTGGATTGAACATAAACGGATAATGATTTCGAATCGACAGCCTGTTTTGCCATTGAGAAGCCTGAAATTTGCAAACTCTGGGAATGGGAAGGTTTGTGAGAAATGTTCATTGTCGATTCAGAGGAATTCGTTTCGCGAGAAAAGTACTTTGTGAGAGAATAATTCAAGTGATGTGGAGAAAAGTGACACATGTAATTGCATACTACCAGATTTCAGCAAAAGGGGATTTCCTCGGAATAGAAGAGGAATTCTTCAAAGTTAGTTTTCTAACTCAATTCATAAAAATATATCCTCCAAGAAAAATTAATTCCACAATCCTGAATCAACAATTCAACTGTTCGACTTGAAGAACACCAAGACAGTTTGTAAGATATATGAATGATCATGATAGAGTATCATCGAATCAGAATTTTATATTCCAAATCGGTACCGATCGTGCGTATACTAACAGGCGATCAATTAGATACGGTCTGAATCACACGAGATGCGGGCGCCCCCGGGGTACGGTTTAATTGAGTAATGACCATAATCACGGGATTTGATTTGGAAGAGCAATTGCCGTACTGAGAGTATTGATGTAGAATCGCATCACCGTGGAATCGAACTGCTATTAAATTCACTTGAATCACACTTTCACGAATCCCGCGTACCACAGTAGAATGTCTGTTAGATTTGACATTTTGTACCCACCTCACACCAGAATTGATAAATGTGGGTCTACACCTGTGACTGTGTGTATTTTTCGTTGTTTTTATTTCACCATTTGATTAATATCTTCCGTCAATGTCCACTCTACTGTACTTATGGCTGGTGGATTTATTAGGTTGTTCGTGGCATGCAGTTGTTCTGCAATTTATTTTTGTACGACAGGGTATATTCGATTATTTTATCAGAGGCGGATATGAAAGTTGTTCTTCTCAATTACTCCACCATATACGTCAATCGTGGATTTTGCTGCATGACAAATCAATTCGTACAAACTTTTTTCTAGAATTCTTAACCGCAATATGTTTGATATTAGGCTATGTAAACATATTTATGGACCTTGATATCGAAATGTAAATCAGTTTCCAAGTCTATGAATCGCGCAAGCAGAATACAAAGAAAAATAGATCCTGACGAGCATAAGGAAATCTAATACCGGGAAGAGAATTCACTGATGTGTGTATGGACTAATGGCCCAATCATGGATCAAGCCTGGCATAAGACCCGCCGAGACTTGTCTTGAACAATTCATCAAACTTGGTCCAGGTTTGGGAATGCTAAGATTAGGACAAGCTTGGTCCAATGGTTCCCTCAAGCCTGGTCCAAATGATTCGCCTCGCATCAATCAATGATTCTTTTATCACAAATATTGATGACAAGAGTAATTTGATTCATATTTCAGCTTGACTTTCTCCCTCAGAATACCGTACATGAATCATGTTGAAACGTTGGATTAAATATGCCAAATGCCAAGACTGGGACAAGTTTGGGTTTTTTTTCCAGTCTTGTCAATACCTGTATAGGTAGTTCCTTCAACTGAATCTATTCAGGTCATTCGGCATTCAAACGACTGCAGGGAAAGTCTGTGGCCCTGTAACTTGAAGTGCATGAACCAACTCACCTTGAACTACAACCGGTTAGAATTTTCGTTAAAATAAAAAATATTCCAGTTCGGAAAACTTGGATTCTTCATCCGGTATTGTTTTTAGTTGCTGCAACTGAAGTGTTTTCTCAATGTAGTCTTGAATTATTCTCAATATATTTTATTACTCATTATACCTGATCTGATTTGAACAAATGGATACAATTTGTATAATACGATTTGTACAATCCATTTTTTTCCGTGAAGATAATTCAACAAAACGTGGATTTTATAAAGTATTCATAACGCTGTGAAAATTATCAGCAAGCTTGAAGTTTATAAAAGATTTTTGATTAATGAGAATCGTGAGGTATAATAAATTTGATGGGAATTCTCTGTGGGAATATAACGACTTTATACAATATTCGAATTACGAAACGGAATCATGGCGTATTTTGTCTTGTGATGTACGAAAAAGCGTCGAAAATTCAATTTTCCGAAAAGTTATTTTCTCTTCAACGTATCGGGAAGCGGGAATTTCTTGGAAAATTCCATCAGACATACATTCCAAGAAAATTATTTTTCCAAATATTCACAGTCTTTGAGCTTTCAAGAACTAAAGATTTCATTCAACATATCATCATCTTCAGAGTTTTCACGTACTCGTGATTTGTAATTTCCAACTCGGATGGATAACTGAGATTCCTTGTGTCGGAAACTGTGATCAAATGTCAACACAAAAATCACTACATAGAATAATTAGATCGCAAGAGCTGGAATGGTAAGTTACAATTAGCCAAAATTTGATAATTTGGAGTATCCATGTTTGGATTTTGGAGCTCGAAGGGATGTGGAAAAATTTTTAGTCGTTCCAATTCCATGGGAAGCTAGAATCGCTAAAACGAAAAGGGAAAAGAAGCAAACTATCCGCTATGATATCAATCTCGTTAGCCACGACAGCAAGTTTTTAGTTGTGGTAGCAAAATTTGTTCACTATTCTATGTGTAATATTGGAAATCTTGTTAGTCCAGCGAAAAGTTTCTTGATTCGGTTGATCATGTTGCTCTCTCAGCAATCCAGTTAGCTATGACACTGAACTTTTAGCTTCCTTTGCATCAGCAAATTTTTTTCCTCCAAGTGAAGAATGTTGTATTTTATTCCTACACGGAGAAAAATTATAATGTAAATTTAACATCAGTGCATAGATAAAACTTTAAATGTAATTTCTACATTAATTTTGATGAAACTCACATGATACGTACATGATCATTGCTTTGGAAGATTGTAAAAATTACGCCAATCCAAAAATATATTTATTATGATATTATTGACCACGAACAATGTAAATTTTCCATTACACTCGACTGAATCTACTTTTCACGAACGTGATGCCATAAGGCATGCACAACCACATTTCCACTTATTCAATTCTACAGCAATCCAATGTACATTCAACAAGTACAGTTGCTAATGTTACTCATGCTTTTTTGAATGATAATCTGATTTATTTCCCAGGAATTTTATTCTCATTCTCAAATATACAGTTACCGCAATCTGATGTGTATTCAACAATTGCTTCTGCAAAAACTACTCGCCTGTGTTGGTAATACTACTGAGAAGCTTTGTAACACTCCTTTTAGTTCAAAATGATTAAAATCGCGTCACAAAGATGGCGCAAACAGTTTCAACAGTTTTCCGCGAGTATCAGTTTGTTCCTACATTTGATATATATTAAAAACTTGAATCTCCACCCATAGCGTACGGTTAGTGATAATGATAGAATAAGGCGACATAACATTGTATTGTATCTTATTGTAATATGTAATATGTAAGATGTAAGATAATTCAAGCTGAGTGATTAAAGTTCATTTCACTGCTCAAAACTGCATTTGTATATATTGTCTCATTGCAAATTCAACAAAAAACACAACAGCAAGAATTAATTGGGAAGATACAATTTTTTTTATTTCAATTGTCAGTGAAAATTCATAAAAATGCGGCGCAAATAATATAAAATTTTAATCACTTAAATTTTATCCCCATCTTTGTGGCTTTTGGGAAATTAACCAAAATTGTTGTAGTTATTATCGTAGTTCTCGCGTATGCATAAAATATATGAATGAGCGATTGAAATTTTATTCAAAAATCCTAACATGTTTTTTACATCAGACTGATGTACAAATTTCATAAGTTTGAAGTAAATATCGCTTGTCATACTGTTTATATTTCATTCATCACGACAATAGAATTTACATTTGATGTATTTGATAGTTATCAAGTGCGTATGTTAAAATTACATCAGATTGCGGTAGAATTGCGACGTTTTCAATTTACAGCAAAAATGATGTAGAATTTCCACCGCAGAAATGCTATCCCTATATTTACATGTGGATTTTGTCAAATTCATCGCAATTGCTGTATCTGCTACCCCAAATTTTCCTCCGTGTATGAAAATGTAATGAATTATTTTCCCCGTAACTTGTACGAAACATTCACCCTGTAAATACCGACTATCGGCATATTCCGTGGAGCAGAATCATTTTATGAAAATTATCTTCCATTCCGAATGTTTTGAGTTCATGAATTTCTGAAATTAATCATCCAGTTCTTGTAATTTTGTGTAGAATATCGATTTGAAAGAAAGTAACAACCTGTATCAACAATTCTAAAATAGATTCTCTAAAAACCCTTGAAGTACAAGTACACAAATTCATTTCAGTTCCGCAGAAGAGATCACGAACTATTCATAATATCATGCGAGTAAAAATCTACGTAATTCATTTTAATGAAAGTTAGTTGGATTTGTAACATTCATTGTTATACACTCATAGTTTTTTAATGAGTTTCCAACAGTGGTAGAACCGCTAGGTAACTCTCGGAGTAAAGTTATTCATGTTCATGAATGAATGATATACTTCAGAACTTGACACACATCTCTTTTGAATTTTCAATCAAATGACAAGCTTTATGATCAGTAGGTTTTCAATAATTTTTCAATTTTTGAACATATTTTAATGATGACTCCTCGTAGTTATACATTTTATATCAATACCTTAGAAATTTAGTATCAAAATTTTACCACACGTTGAATTCTCAAGAAATAACATAACAGACAATTCATTTCACGTACAATCTACATCCAGAAAATTCCCCAATCGTTGAAGTATCTAAAGTTTCAGTTCAGTGATAATAAAACCTGTACCCTTCCGTCACGTGACATCAAATGACTCACATTTTATTCGATCGTCAAGCTTTCCAAAAGCAGCTTCGTTTCGAGTCGTTCACACTACATTTGACCAGACGCCTGGTTGCGCACATGAATAGTATACTTACTTTTCAACCTTGTATCTGCGAAAGTATAACCTGTTGAAGTTTTCAAGGTGATAACGGCGTACAATTTTGCACTGGAGTGATATTAAAATTTTGAAGAAATTTCAGCGACTATCGTCGTATCGTTGTAGTAAAATATATCCCAAGAGCGGAATATATTTTCTGATAATATTCAATATAATCGTTCCTTTGTGTATTCGTATTTGGGTTAGATAATTTCCAAAGAATTCTAGGAGCGTCTTGAAAGATACTTTATACAATATTTCAAAGCAATTTTAAAATGATTATCCGATTGAAATTCTCTTCGTTGATTCTCAAGTGAAATATTCGATGGAATTCCTTTGGCGATATTTTGAGATCTTTAGAAATAAGTATATAAATCCTTATACAGACTTCTTTCAGGATTTCTTGGAGTTCTATATGAATAATTCCTTACCATTAAATCTTTGGGAAGAGATTGAATTCTTCGTCAAATATTCTCAGATCTAGAAACTCTAATGTTCTAAATCAGACTAACTCATAACAATGATCTAAATCAAGCGTTGCAATCCAATTCCAAGTTGCGACAGTTGAATCTGAAGTTCGAGACAAAATAACATAGACTTCTCCAGTCAGAAGATGCAGGATAATCTCATGTTTCCAAACATGTGTATGAAAATTAGTAGATTCAACTTGCTTTTGAACCACTGCTTCACATCCGGAAGCAACCTATTACAAGAGAACTGCTAATTTCACACGCAATTCAATTACACAAAAACAATTCCTACCTAAAACACATGCTGTTTGTAGCACGAAATAGTGCATCGAAAATACGAGATCTCATTAAGATATTCAGCTGACACAGTGAAATCTTCAACAATTTTTTACCATTAAAAAGTTTTGAGATCGAAAAATTCGAAGATGTCGGTGATTTGTGGCAATCTGCGGAGATAAAAATCGTTCACCATTCCATCAAACGTCGATCAATTTTGCATAATATATTCAACACACAGTTCCTCAACGCGGGATCGGTCCATGTTTTGTGCAGAGTATCCATAATAGTTCGGTACAGTCGCTCCAATGTGTGGTTCACGTACAGCGATTGATATGCAGGTTGCCTACTGACGTAGAATCAATGCGCAGTTGCGCTACCAACGTTTTCCCATCATTGCTAACCATCTAACAACATGAAGAAAGACGTATGCTCGTGTTTGTTTGGCTAATTATACATGGAGCAGGAGAACAAGCTAAGGTACAGCTTGTTGAATGATTCAACCTCGGTTCTATAATGCATTTCGTATTTCGATGCTAAAATGAGTTGTTCCTCCATACACGGTTGCAACCTACATGAATTAAATGGATTCACTTTCACGAACGATAATAAAATGATTTCTCTTCAATTTATAAGTCAAGCTTATCCATCCGCTGATTGAAAAATACACGCATAAATATCATCTCATTACCACATCACACCCTGGATCATCACAAATATCCCGGGAATACGGAAATATTCGTTTGGAATCAATAAATTTTCGTCGTTCGTCAAATCGAAAAAAAAAACAGACATTCCAATTAATTACCCTCCCTACGTATTTACCGGTTGATTCATTCATTCATGTGCAATGCAAAATGTATTTTCCAATATTAAGAGATGCAATTCATCAGGTAATTTCTATAAAACAGATCAAATCGAATTCATAAACAAAATCATGCGGATGAAAATGATTGATATCTTTTATTGAGTGTTTTTTTTTTAAATTTCACTATGAGGAATGAGTTTGAAAAATTCCACTAAAAATCATTGGACATATTCTTTTTCTGATACAAATAATAATCAATATCAAAAGTGAGGGTGGAATTTAACAGTGTTCGGATGGTGAATCTGACAGCAATTCATTCGGATTGTATATTGTATACAAAGTAACTGCATTGTATCATACACTCTGCTTGTACTTTGCATACACACCGAATTAGAAAGATGGTAGGATAAGTGTGTTAACATTCCACCACTTAAGAACTTGACTCCATTTCTTGGTATAGAAAATTGATGAAATAAAGATTGCATACCCACAAAATTCCTCTTGACTTATACGATCTTATCTCCATGATGAGATCGAGAGGAAATAAAAAGTGCACTTGATATTAAATGAATGAATAGTAGACAACCCCTAACAGCACACTCCTTCGCATCTCCGTGGTCTCCGCGTAGATACCACCTATCTCCGTTGAGACCACGGAGATGCGACGAAGTGTGCTGTTAGGGACGTTTCCTTGAATTGCACAATGTACACTTCATACGCTTTCAGATTATTTTGAGTCCAGGGAAATGTATCCAATCGAACGACAGGACATTTTATTACTTAGATTTACCACTTTAAGACTTTATACTTACAATTTTACTTGACGTATAAAGGAATATAAACTCAACAAAGTTTTATCAACATAGACAATCAACCAAAAATGAACGAATTCACAGAATTTGCTGTAATTAATGTAAGACACACACCAGCAAATCAAAATTTAGTGACGTGATTGGATTGAAGGTCAAGTTCATGTTTCACTTGCGTGAGAGATTATGCGCGTTTCCGTTTTACCGATACGCTAGTGGTGCAAATTAGGCGCACTTCCCCTGCATTATACATAAACTATGTAGAAGACTTCCCTACAAACAATGATCAACGGTGTTTCAATGGGCCGCTGATGGCCCTGCAATGCCAATAAAGAGCCGTCATTGGCCCTTGGAAACACCAGCAGTCGTGTTTGCTGGGTTCGTACATGATCTACGAACATTTTTATTGCTTGTAGAATGAATTTTACAGAAATTTCAAGCTAACTCTCGCAGACGTTGATTTTCGAACGTTTATTTTATTCCCAGTGAGCGTATCACAAAATATATGTTTCATTTCTGATTTCAAACACATTGCACAGGTAGATTGAATAATTCTGTGATAAATCATAACGATAATTTTACCATTTGTTGAATCCTCATTTAAAATTCCACTCACATTTGATCGTCTCTCCCTGACATTTTAAATTTACGATCTGTATCATTTATATAGAATCAACCAAAAATATATGATAATTTCTCGATCCGCCTCTTGCAATAATGAATATGTTCCCCTATGCTCGCGTTTTGAAACATCCTTCGTAATAAACAAATTTATATATTGATCTGCGCTAAACATTATGTTCTCCGTTCGTCTTCATTGACATAGAATTTCACAATGCTGTCACGTCCATGGTTAATTACGCGCTGTTGAATTCAGTGATGAAATGAACTTTCGTTTTGATGAATTTTCGCTATCAAATTCAACATTTATCGATTTTATTCTCCGTCATAAAGACTTTTGAAACTCACTTGATAGAAAGTGACGCGATCACGACACAACTGTCGAATTTTTTGAATATTCACAAGAAAGAAGAATTGAATTCGTTGATTCGATAGGTGTTCAGTCACAGATCACATATAGAATTGTAGAGAATTGGAGAAAACCCAATGGATTTTGAATATCATTGTATGTACATATCCTTCCGAGAGAATTGTAATTGGTTTTTGTTCTGGTATTGAAAAAGTTGATGGATAATTCCAATGCGACAGAGAGAAAAAGAAGAATCCATTATTTCCGCGGGAAACATAGAAAAAAAGATGAGTGTTATAAAAAAAATTGTTATTAAAGATTGTTTTTTGACGAGAGGTAAAGTGCGTTATAGTCAATTTTGATATACATTCTTCCAATTCTCTGAACGTTCAACTTGTGACTTTTCGAACGATTTTTCATTAGTGACACTGGAAATAATCATTTGTTGACAAAGTAGCAAATATTGGGAACGAAACTCCCTCTGTGAATTTGAAAACATTGAAAAGATTTGAACGAACCAGCGCGGAAAGATTCACAAATGATAGGAAAAAACGTTCAATGAGTTGTACAACGTCAAAGTGAAAAAGGAGGATTTAAAAGAAACAATTCGTGATGAAAATGTATTAGCAATACCAAAGTGATTTCATCATCCATCCCAATGAAATTGCGAAGCCAGTTCAATGTTATCTTTGAACTCGTACCCACCATACGTCCACTCTAATACCGAATTGAAGTGCAGTTTATAGAGGAATGAATAATGAATGAAGCTCTCTATCATTTTACGCGTAAACTGTTTTCCAACTGAATATTATTCCCTGCTACTGTTTTTATGGATACTATATTTGTATATCGATGTAACAGTAATAAATCGAATAACAGTAGTCATTAACTGAAAAAACAGAAATATACGCATTATTACGAGCACACGTACGGCGTCATCGTATTATAAATTTTATAGGTCAATAGAATTTGTTGCTCCGCATTATAAAATTTTATGAAGATATCTATAAATACATAAAAGTATTATTATCCATATAATGTGTCATGAATTATACTTTCATGGTTTTATCAGATCAATTGTAAGTGAGACATATTTCTTCTTTATTTTACGATGTATTTTGATGCAAGTGTTGTGAGTTAGGACTTGATTCGCATGAAGGTTCGAAGAAAATTCATTCATTTCGGAAACCGGGTTGACAAAAGTTTAATCTGTACTTCACTTCGATACGGAAGTTTTCAAATACCGAAGTTTATCAAGAAGATCCACTTTTGAATTCGCTAGGGATTCTACGTATCGTTGAATGAGAAAGTCCAGCAAATTCTTCACATGTCGGATAAAAATCTTGGTAATGATCCATTAAATTTTCAAGTCCCGTCAATTCTCTAGGGGAGAAGTTCATAGAATGTCATGCAATGTTCAAAGGAAAGTGCGATTTCGATTGAAATTACGACGTTTGGTTGAATGAAGAGAGATTGAATCGGCCCAAGGATTTTGGTTTTACATCATTTTTGTGTGAATAACAGATTCGTCGAGAGATGTGATTCTTCTCATTCAGGGTTTATCAATCTGCTCAATGATGGCACATTACTGGTGAATTGCACGATGATTGTACCCATTGCTGCTGACTCATCAAGGTGATCCTTGAAACATCGACTAAAATTTAACAGCCAACTGCTGAATTTTTGTGGAGAACGCTTTGATGATCGATTCAAGCGAGTAAAATGAATAGTTGGAAGCCACTCCTGGAATTGATTCCTTTCACGAAAGATATTTTCAAAGAGTTCAATAAAGAGTTCCAGCAGTTGGCTGTTAACTTGATAACAGGATGATAAGAGGGCAGTTAATACTAATAGCTGTGAATAATTGTTCATGTATAAAACTAATGATTAAGGCAATAATCAGCTGGAATGATCTTCACTGATGGCTGGAACTTATAACCCTCAACATGCACATCAGGGTCACAGTGACTCGGTAAACGAATTCATTTGAGAAAAACATTATTCGGATTGGTAAATGACATAGATTTCATTGATTTCCAATTAACTACATTAAATGAACGTCTTTTTGATTCTATGATCTTGGGAATGAAATCTACTGTCGAAGCGAGGAAAGACTTCCAATAATCTTTTACAGTGTATCATCATTTCGGCCACTGTACATTATTATTCCGCGGTGCATAGATTTGTCAATAAGATAACGATTTAAATGGAACTCTGGCAATCATTTCTGAAGTTAGCGTTGCATTGACGAAGCATTTTCCGAGGAATGCACTCTACCTCTTGTAATGTAAGATAATTACAACGACCATGTGCTGAAAATGCTGCAATTTGATTGAGAGAATGTTCAATACGTAAATTGTTTCGTTTAAAGGAAACATTCAATGCAAACAAGAAAAGTTCCGCTATCAAAGCAAATGCGCAATTCAATTTGTAACGAATTTCCATTGACTTATCTGTGAAACAGTTACGTGTTTTGTAATTTGAGAAAATCTACTTTGTTTTAATTATCTGATTGTGTTCTTTTTCCGGCTTTAGAAACTATTTCATTCCCAATATTCACGGTACGTGTGATTCACTTAATGAACATTCATTCTTCAAACGGAGAAAAATGCAGTTTGAAAATAGAGTGATCTTTAATAGAAAATCAGAGAATATTTCTTAAAATCTGAGAGTATTTCTCAAGTTCGTAAAGAAGATAAAACAGTTCACATTTTTGTTGAATTTTACTTGGAAAGGAATGAAAATTCATCAACACCTTACAAAAAATTAAAAAAAATTACGTATGAAATTTTACAAAGTCGATGAAAGTCACTTTTGAAAAGTTCAGGTCTGTTTCTATTATTTGTGAAGTATTGATGAATTTTCACTCTTCTTCGAGTAAAATTGAACAAAAATGTGAACCGCTTTATCTTCATTACGAATTTAAGAAATACTCTCAGATTTTGACAGATATTCTCCAATTTTTTATCAAATATTACTACATTTTTGAACTAAATTCATGATAATTATTCAACCCGCAAAAATGGAAAAGAATTTTGAAAAATAATGTGGCAGTAATAGTCTAACGGGGGAATTTTTTTCTTTTGTTGTTGTTTTTTTTTAATCAAGAAGTTAAAGTTTTCCAAACTTCAGTAGGTATGAAATTAAAAAACAAAAATCAATGACTAATAATAATTTCTCAAAAATTATCCAACCAAAAAATAAGAAAGACCTCTCGTCGGATTATAGAGCAAATATATGTCAACATTTTCAAAAATATTCAAAATTGACTGATTCATCGTGCAAATACTGTCTACCAAGAATAGCATAGTATTGCAAAAAACGGCTCTGAAGTTTCTAGTAGGTGAAACGTTCCATTCCAACTTCGTACTGTACATCCATTTCATTATGTATCATCGTGTTTTTCATGGTGTTTTATAACGTCAATTTTTTCTCAATTTCAGAGGTATATGAACTTTCGAATTAGATATTGTTCATTCTGAAATAGTTGAGACTTGATGCAGTTTATGATATCCTCGAGGCTGAGATTTGGAAATATTTCTCGAATATTATATACTACAAAAACTCTCTATTCCATAAACTTCTATCTATTTCTCTCGAGAAACACAGAATGGATTAAACTAAATCAAATAAATATTCCAGTACGCATAAACCATACTCTGGGAATCATTAGTGTAATAGGATGCAGTCCCCGAGTTGTGGAGTACTACGTCGACAGCAATAAAACAGATCCAACATCACGTGTCGTATAATCGTACGGCAGTGCAAGGAACCAGACTTTACACGTCGCATTATACATCCTTCTCCGCCCCCTTCTGTCAGTCTTGTTCTCGGGGGATGTCTCTTTTCGTGACTGCATTACGAAAAAGCAGTGGTATACTATAACACATCGTTGACGAATTTATCCTGGAGTTTCTAATTTTTCCTTCATTCTTCAGAGTTTTCACAGAATAATTTGAATGATTCCATTTGGGTATATTAACTGCTTTCATAATTCTTCCCAAAAATACTCAATCTCTCATTTTATCTGAACATGATGTATGTATATTCATTTTTTGAGATGGAGTCGAGATCCCAATTGCTGATTGTTTACCAAGAAAAAGCGATTTTGATCTACGTAGACCAATTATCATTTCTTGATCAATGATCAATGATGATGTGAATTTCTATTTAGTTCTGGATGGAGCTGAATCAATGAAAATTTCACATTAATTCATCTAAATCAACTTCCCATTGTTTTCACTTCCAGATGATTCCTAAAGATGATATACTTCTGGAAAGAATTATAATTTTTCCAGATCTGATGAGGATCTGATTTTTTTTTTTTACATAAGATTTGATGAAGTCTGACAAACAAGATACAGCCAATCGACTTTTGTGTTCATCAGTTCAGACATCTAAACGCAAATTCTTTTGAAGAGATGTTGCTATCGGTATAGGACCTCTTTTCTAAATTTAAAATGAATCCAACGAAAAATTGTTTGGTTTTGGACGGTCTTTGTTCCGTGAAGAGCGCTAAAAAATTGACTACCCTAGTAAAAATACAGTGTAAGTTGGAACAATCCTTGTTGGGACTTCCTTAAGAAAGTGTCACTTTGACATTCAAAGAGCGCAAAAGGATTCTAAGTGCACATTTATTTCTAATTTTTGCAATACTCCATTGCACTATTGATGCTGCATTTCCGACAGAATACCTTTCTACTCGGCTCTATCTGGAATTCTTGAATTGAAAGATTGAGTTGAAATCTGACACAAAAATTGCCATCAGTTTCCAACTGATTATCCCAGTTTGGAAATTTTGAACAAAACCATTCCAAAAAATTTCTGTCAGTTTTTGACGGGATGTTCCAATTTACAAATCCCGGACAGGAGTCTGAAGTGGAAAGTTACTCGGTTTTCGACCAGTTCTTACGGAACAAAAACCATTCAAAGCCACATTGTAAAAAAAAGGAGTTTTTCATCATTTTTCATCTCTTGATCGTTGGGAGAATTGTTCTTTTATCTAAAAAATATGGAATTTTTCCTTCATTTTGGAGAATTATTCTGTTCCTTGGGTATTGAATGCCTCAAAAAGTGAAAGAAGAAAGTCCCCCAACACGGAAGAATCTTGGTGCCACCATTTTTTGGTGGAGAAATCTCAAAATCACTTTTTAGAGGGCAGACAAGAGTTTTTTTGTAGAATTCTGTTTCACTTTTCAAATAGTGTTTCTTGCGAATTATCCGTGGTACCGACGCTGGTACATACTTTCTCAAGAAATAACTTCATCATAACGATTGTATATCACTTTTATGCGATGAAATTGTTCATCGATCACCACAAAATTGCTCCCCAACGATTTTTCATTACAACGTTCAAATGATTGATTTTGAAGCGCGTTCTCCCGTTTCCATCATTTTCGTCAACATTTCATTCGAAAAGGAGATAATTATAGATGGAAAATTTCCAAGCGTGTTTTTTATTCGAAAGAATGAATAAGCGATTTCCAATACTCGAAAAGTCATATTGCATATATTCCGAATCGTGTAGGGATACATATTCATGTAACATTGTGCACAGAGCGAATGAATAAAATATCTAAAAATCTTTACAAGTTTAATTGTGTGAGGATATTCATAGAAAGTTTCATATTTCCTCACAATTCTGATAATATTGGAGTTGCCATTCTCTCATTGAATATTCATAAATGAAGGGACGTTCAAACATTCTCTTGCATGGAAGTGCAGCTCGCTGTGAAACACACATTAACAATTTTTCATGTCTTTTTCTGGGTTATGTGTCTTCCGTAATCCCCGTTATCGATCATTGCTGTGCAATGTTAACATTAATGTGGAATTTTTAGGAAACCCGATCAGAGAACACAAAACTATATAGATTTTATAGATTCAATAACGGAATGGGATGAAAAAGAATAGTGAATTTCGATAACTTCTTTGTTTCATTCGAATGATGTTAAAATTATGAAAAATGTCATAGTGAAGTTGTGCATTGAAAAAAAGATGTATTTGTATCAGATAAACATCTTTCAAATGCATATTTCTTGATATTCAATGAATTTGTATTTCAGGAGAATATATCACTATCGTGTCCAATAAATATTTGTTTGACGTTAATAATGTTGTTAATCAGTGTATGAGAAATAAACAAGAATCAATGCAAAGAATTCCAGTATCCAAAGATCTGGAAACTATCAGGAAATAATCATGTTATAAGTATATGGAAGAAAATATTGCATACAAAAATTATGAGATGCTTGGAACGCATTTTATGGAAGCACTTTGCAACTTCTGTTTCGAGAGTGAAATTTCTCAATTACTTCGCACAGCATCAAATTATTTTGCGAAAAACAACAAAGCGTCGAAAGATTCAAAAGCAAGGAACTTAGGAAGGGACTATAAAAGAACAACGGCATTCATTTTCTGGGTTTATCATCTATTCATGTCGATAAAAATATTCTTTGTGATTCTATGTATGTATTTCATTTGAAAATCGACCCTCTGCTCTTGAACGTTCAAATATAATGAAGCATGCGGTAATAAATCGGATAAACGCGTTCAATATTTCATCCGCTTTATTTCCATATTTAAAGTACTTATTCGTTTTATTTTTTCGATGTTTGAATCGTCGTTACCAATTTGGAACTTTCAGATTTGCAGTGCGCGAAAGCGGAAGATGAATAAATTTCATTTCAAAATATCTTTCTTTCATTCTTTATCGTTTTGTATAAAATATGAATGTTTAGTCCTCAACACAATGCAGAATTACACACCGGTAACTAATCTTCCCAAATGTGCATCACGAATTAACAACATTATTCATCTTATATTTGCAAGTTTACGGGGAAATCATTGAATAAATTCATACAGTCTCCAGCAACTCAGTTCCCAGCAAGTTATTCAATAGTTTTTCCAGTAAATTGGCGAAGATAAAATAGTTAGAGTCTCAGCGTTAGTACTTCCTTGGATATCTAGAGTTGGATTTCGGTGATTGATATCAATCTATAAAGACGAATGCTTTCAATTGATTATTGTGGATGTAGAAAATGTACTCCTGACACAATTCTGTCTTTGTTACTTCACATGCTGCTACACGTGCAACCTCATCAAAGATACCACGCGAGCTTCGGTTCCTACTTGCCATATAGTTTTGGGAGCATGAGCAAACTTTGGGTATCAATCATCTAGGAATCTTTAATGCTGTATTTCAAGTTATATGATTCTTGTGCAAGTATTCCATAAATGTTCATCTCTCACGCGCACATTAACTGGTGGCTTCGAAGTTAGAAAGATGCTCTTCCATTATTCATTTTGTATTTTCATGTATTTCAATTTAGACAGCATATCTTGTCAGAATGTTCATAACGTGATTTTTATTCCGTTTCATCGAATATAACTAGTCACTAAAAAGATCAACTTATACATCAAATTTCAAACACAATGTGATATAAATATACAGATGCGGTGGAATGAAAATTTTGTGGTCGTAGGATCTTGAAGAGTCAATAATAGTTAGATTTGAATCCAAAACTTTCATACTTCTAATAATTGGGAAAAAGGTTATCTGTATGAAGGTACATCATGAAGTAGGTTATTCTTTCTTACTTTTTGAATTTTTTCCACCAGGGACTTTCATTTTGACGTTACACGTAGGTGAGATTGAAAGAAGAACGGAGAAAAGGATGTCAAATTTCTTCAGGCTAAAATATAATTCGCTCGCTGAACACCTGCGCACGGTTGACACTTTATTCTGTATCACGGTTGAAAAGGATTTGACATTGTATTTTTATTATTCTCATCACTTCGAGCGATGTACAGTGAGTAACAAAGAGTTCTTCTTCCTTCTATGAAGTTCCATAGAAGGAAAATCTTTCGCGTAGAGAATGTTAAGCATCGATAGTACGAAATATTAAATTGTCTGAATATTGCGAACATTTTTACAGTTCATATTAATTCGTATGTTTATACTAATATCTATAATATCCGATAGTTTCCACACGCAGATCGATAAGTTCGATTTTTTTGCTCTATCGATGTTATGAACATTCATTATTTTTGCGCATATTTCAAATTTTCAAGCTTTTTTTCGGAATTCCGATGAATATTTTGTTCTAGTCTTCTCTACGGAAAGTCGATTTAATTGATTTTTTTTTTGTAAAACATTGGCACAAAAGACCATCAAACTTCCCCATATTCAATGAATAATCAATCCTTCTGTTCTTGTCGTTGTATTAGGTAGAAAGAATTTTAGAAAATTCATAGGAGATCACAAAGATTTTGAAATATGGAACCAAAAGGGAAGTTTGGCGTTGTCAAAAGTAGTGAAATATTTGAGAACTTATTGACGGAAGGACGAGGGAATAATGAATTTTCTATAACCTGTCGGTGTCAGATATTTCAATTTATAAAATAGAATGTTTTTGAAACAGAGGATGAACTGTTCGATTCATCCACATGAATTACATAAACGTACAATACATAATTCTTAACTGTGCTTGATTATTTGGAACAAACTGAATCCGATAGGGGGAAAAAAGAAATTTGCTGTCACAGTGAAACATAATTTTGTTGGGTCCCTTTTGCTGTAAATTTTGGTATTATATCAAAAATAACAAACCAATTTTCCTGGAAAAGTCAGCATTTTCTATAGCCATAGCCAATAAGATTGCTGTGATAGCAAATAGATTGTTGCCACAGGAAAAAATTCGGTACTCTAGTGATCCGTGGAAATAAATTCAAACTCACGGCATGGATTTCCACAGGGGTTTTGGTGATTCTTATATCAAATCAACTAATTGTTCATGCAAGAACTATTCGCGATTCAAATTCCATTCTCATAATGAAACTGAACATATGTACTCAGGAATAAGCCACCTCGATAATTGGAAAACTTGGCCAAGTGATTGTGGTTTTCATCTCACCCAAAGTTACATGAATAACAATCACAAATACCGACATAACCGTACAATCACATAAAACTATTCAACAAGTGAATATTGATTGTCTTGATTAAAAAGCTTTCCACGCGGGAAAGCAATTTCAATATTTTTTGCGGATCATTCTTAGGGATTTCATCAACCCCAGTTGATATAATTACAAGTGAAGGATTTTGAAAGCGATTGCACTGAATTTGTAATCGATTTTGGTTTTTTTTTCGTTTGATGGAGATGACTGATTTTATCATTTTCGCTTCTACCAACGTTATGTCGAATAAATTCGACTGGCCTTTTGAATCACACAGTCATTACGTTGAATGAAGGTAACTCGGGGAATCGGAGTATAAAAATCTGAAATTCACAAAATTCGAACTACACATACTTATAAAAGAACGAAAGTCACTTGCGATATCAAATTACAGAAATCTAGACTGCACATTTGTGCAAATTCTAACGATTACTTGATTATCCAAAACTGAACGACACGAAATTTCCATCTGCATTAGTGAATATACGATGACTGTGTTCGTACTCTGTGACGTGCCCGTCTTAATGAACAAACTTGAAAAAGATTCAAAAAGGATTAATTATAGAAGTCATGTTGAGAACATTGGAATGACATTTCTTATCTACGTCAGAGTCCCACGTCGAACCCACACGCAGAAAACAGATGTGTTGAAAAGTCCCATAATTTATTGAGGATTAGCGCCAGTCTGTGACAGATAGAGTTTTGACTTGAATTTACTTTTAAAAACTCCCATATTCAGATGTATTTCTACAAGAAATTATGGTACTTTTGGAGCTATATTCAGGTAAATAATTTCATTCATCACAGACTGGCGCTGATCGTCAATAAATGATGGGACTTTTGGAAATATATTTTTCTGCGTGCAGTCCTTCATAGCGTACCTGTAAAATAGGAAGGTTGAAATATAAATAAGAAAGGGGAATAGAAGACGAATATAAAAGTGTTGTACCTGTAAGATCCATATCAGAAATCGCATGTAACTTCGCCAAAAAGAAACCTGTAAATAATACAATTCAAAATTAAAGTGTAAGAATAGGTGATAGAGAACGATACGTCGCTTACCACACAGGAACACCGTCAAAATAAATACCTGTGACAGGATTAATTACCAATTAGTGAATCAATAAGTCATAATTCTTACCTGTAGTAGAAAATGCCGAAATCGCACAGTAGAACGAAGTGAAAGTCATCCGCGAAAAATCCCAACGACGCGAAACTAGGTTACACCCTGATGGGTTCGTTGAGAGAATTGGTCCGGAGCGACGTGTTTTCGACAAGATTGGGACCAAGAAAAATGGTCCGTTTATTTCGAATTTCGAATCATTCTCGTAAAGTTACGAGAATTCATCACTTGTCCTGATCAGTCCTAAAACGTCCATAGGATAGAGTCCACCTGGATCCACTGTTGTCCGACCGTGGAAAGTTACACTTTGGCATCGTCCAGAGGTCGTCCAGAGTGGGATCCGCTGATAATTTCCGATTAGATCCGTCCTGTGGAGTTCAAGCATGTCCGGAATGATCTAGTTGTGTCCAAACCGAATCGCGATGGGTCCGGATTTCGAGATCGTCCCGGTTGTGTCTTAGGATGCATTCGAGCTTTCAGAAACTCGTTCATGTATGTCCGTAAATGTCCAGGGGCCATCGGATATCGATGCGAACGCTCTCCATCAATCGCAATGAACATTACTATAAATTGAAAAGAATTCCTTCCCTATCAGCTTTTGCTGATAGTCTATTTGAATTTCAAATCACGTTTCGGAGGTAAAAGTGAAAAAAATGATCACAGTGCAAAAATAGTTCTCACATGCTCCGTTGAACGTTATTATAATCATAGATGAAATCAGAACCGAGCAGTAATGGAGGTAGCCCCTGCATGATACAAACGTATAGGTAACCTGCTTATTAACCACGGTGTGTATACCCTTCCACCACACACGGTGTAACATAAACGAAAGTGGATAACGATCATAGGTTACGATTTGTGACTAGCAAGAAATTTTTAATTAAAGTTCAAGTATATGGGGCTTAATGGAATTTGTAATGATATCATAAAATATCACCCAAAGCGTGTTTGATATGAAGCCTTGTGGAAAAAATACAAAATTCTATCAAGCAGTTTCGAATATATTATCACTTATAGGTATATATGCTTTGCATGAAAAATATTTTCCTGAGATAACAAATTTATGAGGAACCAAATCAATTTGATAAATAAAAACACATTATACTTTCTTTCCAACGTAAAAAGTGCGAGAAGAACTGTATATTCCTTTCTTATCTAATTGCGTGGACACAGACTGGTTGATGAGATCAAATTTTTCCTCGCGAATCATCAATCCATCACTCGCCACTATAATTCCATTCAATTACTCCAGTTTAGACCTTAATCCTAATGTTAATGTCTCGATATACCCGACGATAAAAACTTGATAAAGGACGTTTCAAATCGTCCATTAAAATTCATTAAGAAATTAAGCAGAAAATAAATGTTCTCCAGCAAATTTATCCGAATCTTTTCAACATCGTGGATTACTACTGAAAATCATTGTGTCGTTTCATCGTATCGAAGAAGGATTCAATCCGGAAATCCAAATCCCCGATGTCGAATGAATGAAGAGGGAGGTGCAATCTCTCGCAAATCTATGTACCTTTCGGATAAGCCCGATATCAGAGCGGATTCTTTTCGCCCTTACTCAAGAGTTCCTTCGCAGATGTCTCTTTTCAAACTCCTTATCTTGTGTTTAGTTGTCTTCCATGACCCAACTCGGAGGGGATAAGACAATTTGAACACAAGATAGTGATGATGAAAAATACTTTCTTCCTCATTACGAAGAATATTAATATACTTCAAAGCCTTTGCTTGTTGCAGTTTGTCGCCGTTTATTCAGTCTCATCAAACATTTTCTTACTCCAAACTCCAGAATTTTAGCATCTTTTTGCGTTGAATTAACAAGTTTCTCGATCAATAAATATTCACTTAGGTTCAATTAGTATGCATTGAAAAAGGAACCTCTGCTCACTTCGAGGAAATTCTTTTTTCCAAAGTATAAACCGATAGTTCTGTGCAACCATTAAAAATTCTAAAGACCGCTGAGGGAAAAATGCTTTCATAAATTCATTCTTATTCTTGCGCATTTTTTCCATAATATCTATGTGGGGATTTTGTTCTCTCTCCTAACGAAGGAAAAAAAGGTGCGATTACCGAACAATGAATTAATAAATTTTCTTTATGCTTTGGACAGCACATTATCTTCCATATTCTGCCGTATCGAGTCGTTATCAATTCTGTCAATGCTTTTCAAAGCCAACACAGATACTGCTGTCAAAAGTATCGATTATCAAGTCATCGGCATAATATCGTGGGAGGATTATGAATTTTATCTCAACAGAAAATCGATTAATTGATATAATACTGTCGAAGAGTTCGGAATTTTCTATTCTAAAAATGAATACAATTTCATTAGTTTCAATGTTTATTTTTCTGAGGAGATTTTCAGTCAAGAGTCAGCAGTTTTTAGACCCTCTGAACAGTATCGAGGCAATCCTGACCAAATCGCTCAAAAATTGTGTTATTTGGATTCCCTGTTGATTCGGCTATATCTCTGAACTATGGGGCCGTGTAAAATGACCAAGATTTTGTGTCTTGGGAATTCGTATACAGCCCGTCGGGAGCTGGCTTACGCAGGACAATTAAACCTTTGATCACCGTGTGTTAGTTCGACAAAAACTTGCAGTTTTTTTCGTCCGGTTATGTAGCCTCAGTCACACGGTCGGTAATCCACGTTGATCCCATTTTAATTCTCATCTGATCTCAAGCGCTCGATGTGGAAGGCTGTCAAATCTATATATAAACTGTCGGAACTGTGCGAAAAAAACTTTCCCAAATTTTCAGCATTTTTAGTGGTGCCTTTATAATCTTGATTTCAATTTTTGAATGATGAAAGTGGGTTCTTTATTCCGATTTTGGCGCCCTTCTGGAAGCAATCCAGGAATAATTAAATTATCATTACATTAAATGCGATTGTTTGTGACAAGAACTCAGCAGAATGTTCACATCGGACTCGCTTCTAACTTTTGGTTATGGATGTTCAGTAGGCGCGGGGGTTCGAATCCCTCACTGATCAGCCGTCTTTCTCCCTGATGATAATGCCGCGAATGGAGGAATGGTGGTTCGATGCCCCAACCAAAGTTGCCAATCAATGGATTTTCCAAGGTTTCGTATTGGGAGTTCCGTCCAATGGTATCTTAGGATTCGAGCATCCATGGGGGAAAATTCTTTGTTATATTGAAAATGTTGTATAGTAGAATTAAGGTTGATAAGTTAGGAAATCTTGCTCCCGCCGTCTGGATCAGGGTAAATTATAAGGCAAACAATGGAATATATGTAGAGCGGAATGTATTATGAAAGAATATATGTTTTGCCGTACTAAAAATCCCTTTAGCCAGTCCCCAGGCTATGACGAGGCCTCACCAAGCACTTGTGAGAAACTTGCAAAGTCAAGTAATGGCCTGGAGGAGAACCAGAACGATTCTTACCAGGGTTGTCAATGAACACGAATAAACAATTATTACACTGGAAAAAAAATGAAATAATATATTCCTTAGGATTAATGAAATATTTAATCGAATCAAATAATCGAATGCTTGCCCCAAATGAATTGATCTTCTAAATAAATAATTCATTCGCCACAAGTAATCAGTTTTTGCATCTCATTGAATATTGAATTTCTACAAATAAAGATTCTATGGAGAGAGGACAAATAAATATTTTTTCCAGTGTATAATTATTTTCTACCGCTATATTCATTATTTAATTTCCTCCATGTGACTTGGTTGGCGCAGTCGTAAAACTCTCGAGATTCGAACATTTCCCTGTGGATCTCTGGCCCCTTTGAAATAATTCTGAAAATGTTCCGAACATTTCTGAAAAATTCGTGTCGTATCTGAAATTTTCATTCCTCACTTGCGCGTCGAAAAACGGGATCATGTCACAACCCATCAATTCCATAAATTTTGATAAAATACACGAATTTCATTCACATTTTCTATGGTAGAGCAGATGGTTAAATACTTGTGCATATCCTTTGAGACCTCGGTTCTCCACTAGCTTTGACTGAGTCGCTTTAATCGTTTCGTATGTTTGCAACTCGTCGTATTCATTTTGCTTGCACTTTAAACATCATCGACGTTACTCAGAATGTTCCGGGAGGTCCTCGTAATGATTCTCCCAGTTCAAACATATTTTCCTCATATTTAATATGATGTATCCGTGGACTCGTTGAAGGATACTTACGATCATGCATAAATTATGGTCATCGTACATTTATATGTTGTACTTGAACACATACTCGAGTTACGATTCCCTCTGGCATGAAGGGTTTGAAATATCTCCCGTGACAAGGTTGCTGAGCTTATACTGCGGATTACGGATCTCAAAGGATTATAAAAATCCACAAACGTGGAACTCACTTTTGCTCTCTCATATGAACTGTTAAAAAAATTGCTAAATTGATAGAGGAATTGTTGACAACATATTATGAGCTGTGTAATTGATCACTAATAGAACTTTTTTTCCAAGTACACTGAGTACAACAAGAAGTTTTACTGTGAGAAATTGTATCAGAATTCAATGAATGGATCATTGGATGCAAATTCATATAATTTTTGACGAAAATCATTACGTTTTCGGTATCGAACTTTGAATATTGACCCCTCGTTTCTACCCTCCTTTGAGAATCTGAGGAAATAACAAATAGGAAGTACAAACAAACCACAGAAGTACCTAGGAGTAGTTTCTTACTGCAATATCCATAAAACGATTAGTACCAGGCTTGCAGAATTTGAAAGTCAATTCCAAACTTGCAAATGAACTGAATATACTTCTGAGAGTAGAGAAGAAAGTACCATCTGAAGAGAACTTCACTATTCTACCGTCATATTTAATGCATAAATATCGTGAGATATGTAATGAAAAATGATATGTAAGAGATTCGAAAGATTATTGAAAATTTTATGCGATTGTAATATAGATGTAGATTGCAAGAGTGAACGCGAGTAAAAATAACCGAATTACCATAAATTTTCTCCCTTCGTTTCTTGACAGCTTTTTGAGGAATATAATTTTGTAATATGAAGAGTGACGGTTTGTTCTATCCAAACCTGCACTTCTTGTTCTGGGATTTCAAGAATTTTTATTGAAAAAATCAATAGAATTATTCACATTGATCGCTCTTTTGATTGGAAATGAAAATTGAAAGAAATTTCTTCAATAATCTCTGACAACTAAATACGTTAACGAAGTAAATTGAAAGGCTGCCGAGGTCTGTTGATCGAACGGTTAGCGTGCTAGCTTTCGGAAACGACGTCTTGATAATTTGAGAGTTGGAATTCTTACCGAGGCGATCGTGTTTCTCCTGCGTGATGATAAGTCGCGGAATTTTACTTCTACCGCATTGGTAGAGGCTGATAAAGTTAAATGAAGTGGAAGGTAAATCCTTTCCGTCTAACTTGTGACGTACAGGTGAAAGAAGTGAAGATATAATACGGAGAAAAGTATAATGAACCAACGGACTATACATTATTAAGTTAGATTAAGATTGAGAGACTTTGTCTCCTTCCCTGTTCAATTTTTCCTCTTTTTTTCATCATTTCCCGTTACGTACATTTATAAATCATTCACTTGACACTCGTTAGCGCAATAAAGTAGGAACATTCGAATGACCTTTTTGAAATACCGATTTTCTCTTCCTTTTTAACTTGCTTCGATTCTCAACAAACACCGTTCCACGTTTATTCATATCCCGTTAATTGTCGAACGAATGTGTTTTTGAAGGATGTTGTCGGAATTTTTTTCCTATATTTGCACGAGTTTGATTTATGTCTTCATTTATTTTCATAATATCTCTTGTTTCGTTCGTTGTGCGATGACGGAGAGATCATATCGTTGATTATTATATTGATAATAATTGTGACACCAATTCTTCCCGAATAACATTGAATCGACGCGAGGAGAGAAAAAAATGTATTCAATTGAGAAGAACGAACGCGTAGTGTATCATCGTAACAAATGGGACAACCGGTAAAATCGAATATCAACATTTATCCTGCGTAAAAAACACATTAGGATGGGTTCTTTCTCCTTTTGTATTCATCTGTAACATATCAAAAAGAAAGCATATCCCTTGAGATGATCTTCGACAGCGGATTTCATTTTCATCTACGTGTGTTACAGGGTCTTCAAGATGAGACTGGTTAGGGACACGAGCCTTTTTCACGAGGAAGCCATCTTCGAGGGATCCAACGGCCGTCAGATCCCTTTTGATCCATCGCACGTCTACACAGGAACACTTGAAGGTATGTACATAGTTCACGTATACATATGATATGTTGGATGTTCGAACCTTGATTCTCTTGTTTTTCAATTCTGACATACCTTATGTGAATCAACGATCCGATAAATCCTCCACGAAATGATGAGAGCACTTCTCGAATAAGGGAAAGAACATATCATCGAACAAGTATGACGCCCGGGAAAATATATTGGGATGATGATCGTGCGAATACCGAGAGAAGAGCATCTCGTGGTTGAAAAAATTTTCTGTCAAAAACCATTCACGCTAACCGTGTGTCAGAATATCGAGATTCGATGAAATATGAAGTGATCGGGAAGATTTCGATCCTCGGAAGCTATTCGTTCGTTTTAGATTTTTTATTGTTTTGTACGGATACTGAAAATAAGTTCGGGATTCTTTTTTGCATTGGAAGTGAATTCAATTGTAGTGCATTGAAATTAAAATACTGTGAACAAATTTTCACCGTAAATTCACAATTCGAAAAATTGGGAACAATTTCAGGACATTCCTCGAGGTTTTGGGTTTCCGAATTTCATGGTGAATTTATCGAAAAAAGGAGGATTCGTTGATATATTTGAAATTATATTCCCATCCAGAAGAGTTTTCATATACTTGTGTATTGGAGAATTGCCAAATATCTTCCATACCGTATATATTGACTTTATAGATGTCGCAATGATGAACATTTTAAAACGGTTCGAGGAATTAAAATCAATAGATAAGGGCAAAGATTTACAGGAGAACTTTGTATGGGCTGCGCGAGATCCCTGTAATTGTAAATAACTCTATACAGCTAATACACAAACTGCATACGAACTGAATGGTATAATTTGCATGTACAATTCTCTCATCAATTCCTCATCAAGACTCAAGTAATTTGATATGAAGGGGGAGATCCCAAGTTCAGGCTTCAATCGATTGTTGTTAGTATCGCTTCGACTATACCGCAATATTCTCTGAACAATACGATGAATCGAATACAACTATACAGGTGTGTATTTGCGTCTGGAATACAAACATGTAAGAATGGTGAATGTACACGCCAACCTTCTGGCTGTCTGCGTCTGTATATTAAACCACAAAACCACAAAGCGCTGCAGCCCGACTTGGCGCGAAGAGAATAAGCTCAAAGGAAATGTATGCTCGGCCTCTTCGACCTATTCCAACCACTTTTAACCACCACTTCCATTTCCCTCGCTTTTTCGATATTCTTTTTATCCCTTTTTCATCATTTCCCATGCATTTCTAATTTTCCTTCTGCTCTTTCTTACCGTTAATCTTTAATATATTGTCCTCTATAGATACCAAGAATGATAAAACACAGGACAGCACATTAACCTAAGCAGATTATTGGATAGTTTCCAATATGCTGGCAAGTCCAACCACTTTGGTGGGAATATTTTATACTCTTCCGTGTCCTGTTTTGTAATTCTTCGCATTTCGAAAATTCATGCAAAGACTTTGGAAAAATATTCATAACGATAGTCATCGAAAAGAATATTATTGCATTAAATTTAATAATAATAAAATTCCGAAATATAAGGGGAGTCACATCATGTGAGTGATGAAATTGAACACAATTTCCATTGGAACATTATTTTGTGTGGGATCATTGAGTTCAAAATTCATTAAATATGATATGATGTACATTTTATTTCCCACCATGATCATCATCGTCATCATGGAGTTCTTTCATACTTTTTCATTTTAATCATTGCAAACAAGGTTCAAAGCCAAGGTAAAAGAAGAAAAAGAAGAAGAAGAAGTAAAGGAAGATCGAAGAAGTCGTAGAACGACGTCACTTACGAGGGATTGCAATTTTCTCTGAAGATTCTCAACGGAGTAGGAAGGAGGACGCAACCCAGAGTCCCTCCTACATATCCTCCAGGTCCGTCTAGGACACTTTTCTTACTTTTACTCCCTATCCGAGTCTTCTCGTTCTTCTTCGCTTCTCCTTTCGACAACGTTTTCGCCGTCGTCGTCGTCGTCGTCGTCGTGTGTCGTTCTCGAATTCTACAGCGGCATTGGCACACGGCGGTGCTAGATGAAGAAGACCACCCCCCTCTTCCTCCCAACCAACTCCATCCCACCCAGACCGTTTGTCGAAAGCAATTTCCATCTGTGAACGGTTCCCATCGGTTGCCAGACGATCGACCACTCCCTCCTTCCTCTCACCTCATATATATTTCCTTGAATTTCCGACTTTTCCACATCGACCCTACGACAACTTCGCGAAGAATAGAAAAGTACCTGTCGTACAGGATGAAAAAATTTATGAACGACAAGATTGCGAATGAGAATCTAAACTTTCAATAGAACATTCAGTCACCTTCGCAAATTTAATTCACGATTTATAATACGCGCTATTCGGATCAATTCATTCCCGTCATTCGAATCAAGCAACTGAATTTATCCGAGTTCTATCCGCCGTTCCACTGAAATTGTATCGTTTTTAGCGACAGCTTGTTACAAGAGACGTGACCTAATTACGTGCCAACCTCTCCGTTTTCCTCTCCAATACAGCCAATTTCATCTAATTTTCTTCTCTGTGTGGACCAGAGAATTACGATTCCGTAGAGGAAATCAAAGTTGAAAAATCTTCCGTGTCCAATTAATCAAAGTGAAGTCCGTTCGAATATGACTTGGAAGTTATCGAGCGACTTTTGACAATCATGATTGTCATTATTATTGTTGTTGGCACATAGCTTGTCTTGGGAGTTTTTGTATCGAATATGATTGGTATAACCAAACATCCCGTACAGGTACAATATACATTAATTTCAATGAAACACGAAACTAGTGAGAAGTTAATAATTGGGAAATATTCACTCCTTCATCGCTTCGTATTATTTGTATCTTCCTCTATGTATGTATGATGTTAAACTTTCACAAAGCACGTACGGTACAGAGCACCACACAGAGATATAGGAAACAATTTGGAATAGCATATATATATATATAGTTATCACTTCCACCTCTTTATCCGAATGTACCACGTAATCATATGTTGATCTGAATAGTGATACGTATTTTCAACTTATCAGCCTTTTTGCCACTAAAGTATTACATGTTGTGAATATTTAACGTGATATGAACATAATTGTGTGGAGCTGTATAAGTTGTTTTGGACAATCCTGTTGTGAAGTTTCAGTAAAACTGTATAGACCGATTTTATGGATAGGATTTAATGTGTGAGTTTGAAACGATACTTACAGCATATTTATTTTCATTATAATTTGAGTATATTCAGAGGCGGACTTTGGTTTTTGCCGTCCCTTATATGGCAGCAACAAATGATTTTTCACGAAAATATTCATTACCAAAAAATATTGTTTGATCACTTAGAATTTATTATTCTCCTAAAAATTATTCTTGAATTATTGAAACTAAAGAAAATTTTTTTCGACCCGATTGCCGTCCTTTTACGGCGAGCCGCCTCTGCGCCATGGCGCCGTTGGCACAGGCCATAGTCCGCTCCTGAGTATATTGCATTCAACGTTCGAACGTAATTGAATTTAGTTCAATATTCAGTTGTTTCAATTCAAGGAGGTGGATACACTGATTCAGTTACTGATTATATTTCAATTCATCCCAATAAATGAGTATAAACGTTATTTCAACGTTGAAGCATCGTTGATCCATTGAACGAAAGTTTACGATTCTTTTATTACATTCCAATGTTGAACCAAAGGTCCAGGAATGACATTTTCATATAGTATTTCGCAAACTGATTATTAAAAATAACTATTAAACGACGTCCTGAAAAACCACCCATATAGAAAATTTACAATTGGCGCTAGCATGGTGCAACGTAGATAAAAAATGGCCGAGGCTTGGCAACCAAGCATGGCGCAAACCTGGAATGATAACATGATTTTATGATTTACCTACGTGTTTTTCCAATGAAGTCCCATCATCGATGAAACAATGGCAATGAAATATACCATCATTGGCAAACAATTGGAAATTTTGTTTGTCAATGTTGCGCCAATGATCAAAGTAAAAAATATTTCACCCAGAAATATATAAAAAGTATGCGCATTTCGCAATTTCTGACATATGTTGTTTGAAGTCTAATTGTTTCCCCTCATTTGTTCGTGAACAATTCGGCGTCTTTTGCTGGTAAATTTTGCCATGAGAAGTAGACACAATGTAAGTTAACTCAGCGGTAGTTAACTCAGTTAACTCTCCCAAAGACTCACATAAGCCTTATATATTCTTCGTATACGCGTAACACCTGATAAGTAACGTAGCAAAAATATTATATAGGTTGCCAATATTGAGCCATGCTATCACCAATGATCGGCGTTACATTGGAAGCTAATTTCCACCGGAACTGGGCCAAAGTTTGAGGCAATATTGAATGATCCTGGCGTTGAATGGAATCTATCGTTCAGTCAATGTTGGGCCAAGAATTAGCCAAGCAAGAGCCAAGCTTGGCGCAATTGTGTCACAATGATAGGCTGACAAACGAAATCGGTCGAACACCGACATCGGTGCAACATTGTATTTATTGTTAATCAACATTGAAGATTTATAGATTACCAAGCCTTGTGTGTCAACATTGCGCCAAGCTATATTTTATTGTCAGGATTGACTAGGCCAAAAAATTTTTATATGGGCATTCCTTGAATGCAAGTTTATTACATGTTTAACATGTGCTGTATCTTATGTACTTGAACATCAATCGAAGATATTCTGCCAATAACGTCGGACAAAACCAAAAAAACGTGGATAAGAGTTGGATACCATTTGATCCCTGGTAAAAAAAATCTCTCTGAATCTCTTTGAAATCTCTCTGAATCTCTTTATATTTTGGGACAAATTTCAGAGAGATTCAGAGTAATTCCAGAGTGATTCAGAGAAGTTGGATACTTTTCCGATAGTGATACGTTCTGAATTCTTCAACTTTCTCTGAATCTCTCCGCATATCACTGAATCCCTCAGAATTTTACATATGTAAATTTCAAAGCTCCCTCTGAATTTACCTGAATATCTCTAAATTTCTCTAAATCTCCCGGAACCTAATGTATTCAGATTTCAAAGCTTCCTTTGAATTCCTCTGAATTTCTCTGAATTTCTCTGAATCTCTCTGAATTCCTCTAAATATCCCGGAATTTGATGTATTCAGATTTCAAAGCTTCCTCTCAATTCCTCTGAATTTCTCTGAATTTCTCTGAATTTCTTTGAATTCCTCTGAATTTCTCTGAATTTCTCTGGATTTCTCCGAATCTCTCTGGATTACTCTGAATCTTTCTAAATTCCTCTGAACATTTCTGAAAAATTTCACGCACAATTTCTCTCAATTTATCTTCCTCTGGAAGTCTCTAGAACTTCCAGAAAGCGTCTGAAATGCAGGACCAAGAATTGTACTGAATTCATTCCTCTCTGAATTTCCCAGACCCCCCCGGATCTCTCTAAATTTCTCTGAATATCTCTGAATTCTTCTGAAAAATCCCACGCACAATTTTCCCTAATTCACCTGTCTCTGTGAGTCTCTGACACTCTCTGAATACCTCTGAAATCCTGAGCCAAAGATTTAGCTGAATTAATTCCTCTCTGAATTCCTGTGAATCTCTCTGAGTTACTCTGAATCTTTCTAAATTCCTCTGAATATTTCTAACATGTTCCACGCACAATTTTTTTTAATATCTCTGGAAGTCTCTAAAACTCCCAGAAAGCCTCTGAAATGCAGGACCAAGATTTTACTGAATTTATTCCTCTCTGAATTTCCAAGGCTTCCCCCGCATCTCTCTGAATTCCGCTGAATCTCTCTGAATCTTTATGAAAAATCCCGCGCACAATTTTGCCCAGTTCACTTGTTTCTGTGAGTCTCTGACACTCCCTGAATACCTCTGGAATCCTGAACCAAAAATTTAGCTGAATTAATTCTTCTCTTAATTTCTCTGAATCTCTCTGAATTCCTCTGAATATTTCTGAAAAGTTCTACGCACAATCTTTCTGAATTCATCTATCTCTGAAAATATCTGACACTTATTGAACGCCTCTGAAATGCAAGACCAAGAATTTCACTGAATTTGTTCCTCTCTGAATTTCCCAGAATATCCCTGCATCTCTCTGAGTTCCTCTGAATTTTTCTGAATCCTTCTGAAAAATTCAAAGCACAAGTTCTTGCAATCCACTAGTCTCTGAAATCCTCTGAACCACCCTGAATTGCTCTGAATTTCTCTGATTCTTTCTGAATCTCTCTGAAACGTGAAATTTTCAGAGAGATTCAGAGAGATTTTTTTACCAGGAATTCATTTGTATCCGTGCTGATGCGTTTTTTGTCCTTTTTTTATACCTATTGTTCCCCCTTCACTCAGGTGGCATAGAGATATTTTAATGTATTATTCAAATAATACACATGTTCTCATTCGTTTCAATTGAAACTATTCATAAATGACCCTATCCGCTATTCTACTTTCATTGTCACAGCAATTTCAAATCTTCTCCAATTTTATTTAATCTCAACGATACCATTTTTCTCGATACTTTTTGAGAAATTTCTAAAATATAATAATATACCTAGTTCCGCTCATGTTTCAAAACCATCATTGACACGCATTCTTGAACTATTATTACGACGTTATTTAGATGGTTGAAAAATACGTCGAATCAACGTGAGAATACTGATTGCGTATTTATTGGGATGTATGCAAGCGTTCAGCAGAATTCCCTCTTCCTCAGTATCGAATTCACAAATAAGCGTGATACGTGTATTACACGAACCACAAAGTCGAGTAGGTGATTCCTTTGCAATTTCAATTCAATTATTCTGCAATTTTCCCGATCATCGAGTAGTGTATTACACAGAGAGTAATTGAGCGGAAAATTATATCAAGTTGTAGATGGTATTTTAATTCCTTCGTTCCAGCAGCGATGAAATTATATCGTAATATAATTTTGATGGAGGTCATTGACTAGATATAGATTCGACACTTGATTTCATGAAGTATTGGATTCCAATATCATCTGAATAAGCGATCGAGATATGAGTGATGCACAGCTTGCATAAATTATGTACATTTCGTGTATTGTTATCATTATTGTATTCAGAGATAATTTATTGTTCCACTTGACTTTGATAAGAATCTCTTGATCTCTCTCCTGTGTATAACTTCGATCCATCTAGACCGCTGGGAAGTTCCTGAATATCTAGCATTTCTGATTTCTCGACTCATTACAGAATTGTATTTTCACATTGTAATTTGATTCAATTTTTATAGAATTAGTATGAAAAACATTTGAGAACAATTCTTTCCTCATCGCTGGATATTTCCAATGATGGAGTTGAATTTCAATGATTGATTATGGTGAATAATAATCCAATTGATGGGATAATAATTTCATCCATCAACATCCTGAACAAGGGTGATAACATCGGTAGTGAATTAGAATAATCAAAGCCATGGCATGACTGAATGTCCGTTATGGATTATGAATATTACTCGCGGTGAAGCCTGTTGAGGAGGATTCCATGCATTCTAGAATATGTGATTATGTTTATGGAATAATTTATCAACTGCGTTGATTCGGTATCTTCAAATCAAATCCCTATAAAATTTCCCACCAAAAATTGATAATATTCACAATTCTTTTCTTCAACATCGAAGACCGGTAATTGTTTTAACCGCTACTGCCATTGAGTGGAGGTAATTTGCGTGTATATATATTTCAAATTATGAATATGATTCATTAAACGCAGTATTCGTCCTTTCGAATCGAAGCAATTTCATGCTGAATTACTATACCGTTCGTCATTGAATAGAAACATTTGTCAACGAATGCAAACTCGTACGCGAACTGCAAGTGCTGAGAAAAGTCACTCTCTTTCTCTCTCTCTTCACGCAACTGGAGACACACTTCATTTCAGCAACTATTCGAAACTTTTGGAACAAAAATTTGCGAAGAATAAGTTGGCGAGTTCCATTGATTTCATCTCGAATGAGAGAGTTTTCCTAGTGCGTTGGAATTTCGTTGTCAGAAATCTTTTCAGTTGATTTGAAAGTTTGTGAAAAACTCTTGTGCTTGGTATTCGGATGTAAAACTTGGTATCAACTCTTTTACACTTCGATGTCGAATATATCGCTGAGACAATATTCGATAATTAGAGCGCAGAAGACGCAATTTTCATATTATTAATCGTAATTCAACCTCCGGAGTATTATCATTTATACAGAAGAATGTTCTCTCCCGTATTATGCAAAGTATTGAACCTTGATTCGTTATTGAATGTATATTTCAATAATAACAGAAGCATTTTGTTGTATTTTGAAGCCTCCCGGGTCTCATTCATAATCCACAATATTCATAATCTCATGGGTGGGCAGTTGATGATTCCGTTTGCTGAACTATCGGATGTTACGTCCGCATCTAACTCCTCTCGTGACAAAGGCTGATAATCGATAATCATACATCGAAGCCGGGTAAATACTCGAAACTGTTGCGTTGGATGATAATTCAATGCCAACAGACTTGTGATATCGGAAACAGAAATCCAAAATCCAATCACGAAGATATTCAATGAATCTAAATTCGATTATTTCATTCTCTCAGAAACTGTCCTTTGGATTTTTATATACCTTGTTCAGCAACTTTTTAGCCACGGCGTATATCGAAATTCTCCAAGCGAACAATGCGTGTGAACAACGGGACTCATTTCGGTCTAGGATTAGCCCCAGTAGAAGCATCTATTATATACAATGAGGTTGCAAATTTGGAGAATCATTTTGTTATTAGTTCCCAGAATTATACTGAGATTTACAGAAAATTTTAGAATTTTGAGACTTTCTCAGAGATCTCCAGAATTTCTCAGGAAAATACTTCCATCAGGAGATCCTTCTTCGAATGGTTCTAATAGAATCTGTCCATCGAGTTCAGAAGTTTAAAGAGGTGGAAGACAGGAGATTCAGAATACTAGGCAGAACGGGGCGAAAAATTGTCATCCCGTTGAATTTTACCCCGGTTTTATGCGAAATTACCAAATTGGGATATTTTTTGGAAACTAACAGCAATTTTTCGGGATGGTTCTGTTTAGAATTCACAGGCTTCTGATTTGGCGATTACCGACAAAACTAGGTAGAAAGTTTGTCACTTTTTGACCTAATTCCTTAGAAAGAAAAACTTTCAAAACCTGGTCACTATTTTTGGCCCGTTTCTAATTGGCATTTTTCGCAGAGAATGAATAATGTATTCATCGCACACTAATTGAAGCCTCCATCAAGTCTTTCTGATCTGGTCTGCCGTGTGCACTGATAAAAAAAAACTAGTGTTAGTGACTCAATGAATTCGGTCTTTTCAAATATATGATTGTTTTATCATCACCAAAATTTGGTGAGAATAACTGAAGTTTGGTGACTTCCACCATATTAAATATTCATTCCGCCATATCCAACAATGAGATTTGGGTTTGTTTGTCCCACAAAGAAGGAAACATTCAACAAACATTCAATGGGAAATCAATAATAAAGTGATACAGAATATTTGATTGATTCAATTGTATTCCTTCAGATGGGATAGGTATTTTGATATGATTATTAAGAAAAATACTTATTTATACTCAAGAGAGGTTCTTAGCACTCAGAACACGGATGTTACAATCTCAAAGTTGAAGTCTTAGTAAGCCGCGTAAGCTGTGGGAAGAAAATACCTATGAGCAGGGCTTTGAACAATCTCGTAGTTCGAACTCGAGCCTCCGGCTACTTGACATAAATTGGAACACAAAGCTTTGAGGAAAAAGCTCAAACAACGCACAATGCTCTCCTTCATTGTTGCTCTTTTATTAATCTGATTGCTCTCCCTATGTTGTAAACATTGTATGTGTATTGACTATTCAAAAAGCTTTGAACTCATGAAGCAAATATCTTCAGAGAATTCGATTCGAAAAGGAAAACTACTCTTCCCATGTGTTCTCTCGATATATTTTCTTTATTTTGTCTTATCATTAAGGATGAAAATTGAAAAACCATCCTTGGAGGATAAAAAATGTTGAATCAAGACATCGCAAAGGGAGAATTTCACCCTGTTTTAATAACTCACGATCTTGAGAAGTTGCAAGTATCAACGATGAATTTCCCTGCCATTTAACTTCTGTTCACACACAATTGTCCTCAGTTTGGAGGAATATACATTTTTTAATGATCGTACTGAATTTTGTGTGGACAGGAAAAGAGATGAATTCATCATCCAATTTGTTAACCGAATGGCAACGCGATAGGATAGAGTTTTGCGTAACGCTTGGCTTGCGTACAAATTCGTCAAGATTTTGGTGTATAACTCTATATTGATTGATCCGGTTTATCGGAGGACAGGTTATAAATTCTGATCCCCGATACACAATCGTCATGATTGTATCATCGAATACTTCGATTCGAATTTATTCTTTTAGATTTTTGTACCAGGGATTGCGAGAAAAAACTTCGATGATTCGAATTATTATAAACGTTTGTCGAAGTAGCTATTGTTTTGCCTGCAATCTTTATCCGTCTCATTTTATACGAAAAAAACTGGGTTACAGCAAAGTGGATTGCACTTCATTTCAACTCTACATCGTTCTTGGTTAGAAACTTGAGGAACATCCGTCTTTGCTGCATTCTCTCAGTCATTGTCACTTTTCGTTTAAAATTATGGGTAAAGAGGTTTTTGCCTAGAGGAAACTTCTTACAGAAGAATATTTTTTTTTCTTAAACATTATCTGGGATAATTGGGATTTTTATATAAATGTTCAATGAAATTCGTGTTTTTATACTCGCTCTTTAGACCTATAAGTAGATTTATCCTGGAATATTATGACGTGAATTTTAAACAATTTTCAAGATTATTGAATACTTTGTATCATTTTTAATAGAATCACGCCATCTTTTCGTATTTTTTGAATCAATTATGAGTCTGAGTGTTCATAAATTGTGAATAATGTATCGTTTGAGAGATAAAATAACGAGGGAATTGTTTATTAGAGTAATTGATTATTATACACTCCATACTACAAAGGTGAGAAATTATTTTATGATCGCATTAAGTCTTTGTAATTTCGTATGAAACTAGGAATATGTCATTATTAAAGAAAGATATAACAGGTATTAGGATGTTACGGAGAAATCATATCCTCTTGAGTCCACAAAGCTCTCTTCGAACAAAGCTCTCTATCCGCCCTTGTTTATACTGAACAGAGAGATATATTCTTCAAGAAACGCTTTAGAGAGACAATATCGACTTACGGGATATAAGACGTACATATTATAAGATTCACTATTTCTCTCATTGAATTCAAATTGGATTTCTCCAACGCATTTTCATGTTGAATTGATATTGAAGCCTTGGATCCATGAATGGAACTGATTATTTGATGTTTACGAGTTTGAAACCTTTCACGATAAATACAGCGATGTATTTTTTCTCCAGAATAATAAATGAATCCATCTGTCAGTTGTACAATTCACGGAAGTTGATATCAAGGAAAAAGCGCTTACTCCTCGTCATGTCTTATACCCTTGCCCAAATGAAAAGTCCCATTATTCTTAGGTTTGTCTCACCCGCGTCGCGTTCCTATCGAGGGGTGGTGGCAAAACTTCAAACTGCAGATTGGAAATTCTCCTGAAACTTGGTAACTCTTCAGAAAGTTGTACAATTCTCTTCTTCCCTTAACTGAGATTCTCATCCTCTTATTTCGATGAGTACTGAGCAGTATCGGAGGGATGGAGGAAGCCCTTACCTTCCGTTCCTGCATCAAAGCCCTCTTTTCCACGCTTCTCTCCCTTCTATCTTTTGCTATTCCTGGGGCTTATATATATATATACATATACAATCGCAACTTTCGCAATAAATCGCCGTCACCTTGAGTAACTTCCGCAATCGGCGTCGAATCCTTCACGGCCCTTCTTCAAGTTATTTATATACATGTCCAGAAACTCGGTCCTAAAAAGAATTTAAATCCATGTACGTGTATATTCGTGTGACGAGTCAGAAAAACATCTTTCCACGTGAGTTTTTATGTAGTTGTTTTCAAAAACAATTGCAAAAGACAATGAAGTATATGAATTCTATGAAATGTTTCTTTAATGCAAGAACTTTATCTAGTTTATGTATGAATCTCATATGGGAAGATACTTTTGCGATCTACTGTACGCGTATTTTTCAAATTGCTTCATGACAATCAATAGATCAGAATTGAGAAGAGTTTCAAACGAAGGAATCCACATCGATACAGCATCCGCTGCACCCTGCTAATTTTGACCCAAGAGATGACTGAAGTGGGGCCAATACTCGAGCATGATAGGGATTCAATGTTCCGACATCATTCGTCACGAATTTCGACTAATTTATTGAATGTGGAGTTCGCGATTGAATGAATAAGTTGGTACTTTTTTTTTATAAGCAACTACTTCTCAGTTCGTTCAGCTGTTCGAGAGGGTACCATTTGTTTCCTAGACAGCTCTTCTATATCAAACTGTTCCGGTTCGAGAGTAAAATCTAGATAAATTCAATTACCGCTCGTTCTGTTCATGCTCCAAATGGAAATCGCAACTCTTTTACCTGCTCATTTGATGGCAACTACTGCAATGATGGAAAGTGAAAAAGTTTCGATTCGCATCTTGAGGAAGAAACTTGATCATCATGCAGTTATTTAAATGAGATATATTGAAAGTATCTATTATATTCAATGAACTTGAACACAAATAGAGCACGAGACATGATTACATTCATTGAGTTTTTCTTAACATTCAAATACAAAAATGAATTGTTACACAGCTTTAATATTCTATTACATATTAACTTGACTGATATAAATGAGAGTTGTAATGATGTTCTTCCTTTATGGCACTTCATAAATATTTTATACAAGCAAATTCACGAGGTACATGATTTATTTGCTGCATTACAAAAGACCACGGGTACGTAAATATCCGTAACAGATACACCACCGGGTTGCTTGAGGTCATTAGTTCTTAATTTACATCTCACGAGAGCAAGAAAATTCACTTCATTTCTTATTCTGTAATATTTAGAACGGTGTTGTTGAAAAAAGGAACTCACTTACAAAAATAAAATCCCAATCCTGAAATTGTAATTATCATATTACATCTTTTGTTGATAACAAGGGAAAAGATTTTCTTTGAATCATATTGTGTATTAAAAAATGAATTATGGATATATCAATGGAACAGAAATTCTGAAAAATGTTATCAAATAAATAAATTATAACCATTTCTCTTTGGAAATTCAAACTATTATTCAAAAATATGTTTCAGCATAATCGTTGTTAATAAACTCAACACTCATCGGATAAGTCCTCAATGAGGAGCAAGAAATTGAATCGAATGAATTAAAAATCAATCTTCGGAATAGATGTAAATATCAGTTATAGGGTTAAATTATTGCATCACGAAGATTCCATTTCTCGTAGAAAAGCATGAAAGGTTCGACAAGATTCCCTTCGAGACCAGCTGACACAGATTGGATTTAGTTGTCTCTCTAAATTGACAAGTAATTACCGAACTCCTCTTCTAGTAAAAAACTTATCCTTCCAAAGTTATATTCGGTTTTATTGTACCATCAAGCGCATAACAAATCGCATTTCATAAATTTTCAGATTGAGTTTCAACGTACTTCAGAAACAAACTTCGTGAAAAAGGATTCTCCAATTAGAACATATCTCTGGATTATTTCGTTTGAATATAAAATACCTCTTCTATAATTCTTGCAAAATTGATTTCGAAGAGGTTTATTTTTATAAAAGAAAACGTATAATTATATACTTTCTGTTAGATCCTTTACTATATTGTAATGAGTTCTGAGTACTGCTTTTATATTATATCTTCACTGAGGAAAAAAGCAACATCGTCACAAAAACAAAATCACAAAAATCTAGTTGTGAGAACTACATGACATGGTCAAAGTCAAAAACATGGTTATGGGCACCAAATTTCTCTCCCAGTGTTAATCAGTGCAATTCTGAAATACCTTGTTGTAATAAATATATTATTTCAACTTTCACTCGCTTTATCCTACAATTTAACGAGCCAGAGACGTTTCTGGCGCCTAATTAATTTGGTGATTAGAGACCATTAACATCATCGACGCGCTAGGGGATGACAAAATGTCACATTGTTTAAATTAATCAATACAAAGAATATCAGCTATCAACAGACTCTCAGATTTACTATCCCCAATGTGCACGAAATTCCCTGAAATCGATGTTCAATACAAAATACTGTGGGGGTTGTTTTAAAGCGAAAGATACAGCTTCACGTGACTGCATTATTACCATAATTATAATCGAACTAAAAGTGTCTTCATTTTTCCTCCCACTTTCTCTATTGTTTTCCAGATCTTTTCAGAGCGGAGAACATTATCAAGAAACAATTCTTCAAAAATAAATTACTCAAACCAATGAACAATAATTTTGTTTCGCGGTTCATAAAATAACTCATGTGGTTTGATCAATCATCTCCAATTTAGTATTCGGGCGTTCAAATGGGCTGCACCATTCAAAACTTATGGATTTTCAACAAAAAAGTTCCCTCAAATTTCAAGTATTCGTACCTTGCGCAAAAATGAAAATTTTGAAAATCATTTGCTGAGTTCATTTTCTATATAAAGTTGAAATACTATCACTTTGGCTATGATTTCTCAGAATTGATCTCGTGCTGATTGTATAAACAGTTTTATCCCTTGGGTGGCTCGAGAACTCAAAACTCATGAAGAATCTTCTAGGCGAGAGAACGAGAGAACGAGATAGCAGTGAAACGACAGACAGATGTGGTTGCCCTCGTGATCAATTGAAAAGAAGTTCGAACCACTCGGTGATATTCGGTGACGGTACCATATCGAATGTCTTCGAAACATTTCCTTCGTGCCTCCTACTTTTTTTGTCGGGTTGAAATAGATTCACTCTTTCCCAGGCAATGTCAATATTTACGCGAGTACGTTGATTTGTACGAAAAAAAACCGCAAGAATGTCGTACGCGTATCGATGGATATGAACTCGAACTTTTCTTGAGGCGCACTAAATTTTCAAAGTCGTTGAGGGTCATTGTACGGTAAGAAATGAAATCTCTGCGGCAGCCATTCCCTTCTCTCCGCTGCTATAGCGAAAATTAAATTGTAGCTATGACAGTGCAATTTCTCACTGATACAGAGGCTCTGGGAATTTAAAAATAGCTCCCATAGCTATTCTCAGCCATCCAAGTGTCAGGAGATTTTTCAAATCATCGTTACAACTGTTCAAGCTTGAGTTTCAAAACCTTCTTCCATTCGGATAACATTGAAAAATGATTCAGTGACATTCCGTTTTTATTTGCCAATCAGAAGACGAACTCGAATCAAAGAGTGAAAAGCAGTTTCTTCTACTTCTCTGATACCGCTTTTTGTCTTTCCCTCTCATGTATTCCTCTTTTTTCGATGCGTACACCCCGTCGCTTCTGATTTATTGGTGGCTCAATTATAATCGTAAATCCTCACACCGCCAACGGCGAATCGCTCCCCTGGGTGCCAAATGGAAAAAAATCTCGCTTCCCTTCCTCACAGTAGCCGATTTGTATATCGTGCGTATATGTATATATATATATATATATATGTATTGCACAAATAGTGGCCTACCGTGAAGAGCGAATGGTGAAACGGAGGGCGACAAAATCTCGATTGCCGGCTGCTGAATTAATTCTACGTCGACAAATAAATGCTTTTACTTGAATCAAGAATTTTATCCCCTTTTTCGTCGCATAAATAAACACAAATTGTTTGTATACCATCATTGACTCGTTAATACACCCATGTAATTGACTAATGATGAATTCCATCGCTTTTTTTCATTCTTGCCATATGTTTGAGGTGAATTTTCAATCGTTTTTATAAACGAGAGTCTCACTCGAGTACTTTTTTCTCATATCGATCATTCAATCATCATATTTTATCATTTCTGATATTCTCATCTCTGCATCGTTTTACTCTATAATTAATCTTAAAATGTACTCGCGGACTTTGGCTCCTATTTTTAATGAAATTTCACGAAATTTTTCAAACAAAGAATATCTTGACATGAAGGGAAAAAAAATATGTGGAATAATTTTAATTCGAATCGAGATCTGTTATGCAGGATCAGAGAGAACTCGGCTTCTCATCATTTAAGAGTGTTTTCAACTTCATACGCGTCAAGCACGGTACGACGTTGCCTCCGAGCAATGTCATATTTCTTTTTTTTTCTGCAGATCAAAAGTTCCCTATGACACGAACTTTTCTTTCCTCGGAAGATCAAACGTTTTAACGTTGATAATTCTATCCTTACAGAGGAACACAACCATCAACCGCAGAACTCGTCACATCAAGATGAAAAGAAATGTGTCTAGTTTTCATCAATCCCCAAAGGCGTTCTACCCTACATTTGCATGTACCGATGTTATTAAAGTTACATACCTAACAACACGTGCGGTTTTATGAGAGTATAAAAATCATGAGTTCGCTGAAGTGAATGTCATTACAACATGAAGGTAAGATGGAAGATCCTCAAGGTTCTCTGGAAAGTTTGAGCAACGGTGCGTCTTCACACGGGGAAATAAGTTTCTTTTTAGGTTCAAGAGATTATTATTCACATCCAACGATATTTTCTTGAAATAATATAGCCGTAAAATGATTTGTGAGGAACTCGAGTGAATGGTACGTGGAATTGTCTGATCAGTGAATGACTTTTTCTACTTAATGTCGAATCGTTAACGATCAATGCGATTTTTTATTTTTATTAAAATATCTGCAACATTTTGCAGAATTTATGTGGAATTATTGGATATATGTTCTTGAATGAAGAGGATATTATCGTCAACTCAGATCAAAAGCATAAAAGAACAGTCGTGTGGATTTGGTTTATCGTATATGATGAGAGAAAACCTGAAACTGCACAAAATCCTTAAACTTTTCAGAGCTTAACATATGCGGAATATATAAAATAAGAAACAAGCGAGTGTTGAGCCACACGTGCGGTAACAATTCAAGTCGAATTATTAAATATGAAGTATACTGATGTCATAAAAGTGAAACGGAGAGAATGTGAAAGATACATAAACTTACATTTAAATTTCATTCTATACAATTCATGTAACACATGGGCTGAAAAGTCCCGGACCTAACAAAGAAAACACGGTTCTTTTTTTCGGAATGAGCTTTATTCATCAACGTAATCTCGATCAAGAACAACGCAATCATTCCAGCGCCGCTCTAACATTTCAATACCACTTTTGTAGAACGATTCATCTTTTGTCTCAAAATAGGCCTTAGTTTCAGCGATAACCTCTTCATCCGAGCGAAATTTCTTACCAGCGAGCATTTTTTTTAGGTCTGCGAACAGCCAGTAGTCGCTGAGAGCCAAATCTGGCAAATCTGGTGGATGTGGAAGCAATTCATGTAGTTTTGCCATTGTTTTGATTGACTTGTGACATGGTGCGTTGTCTTGATCGAATACAATTTTTTTATTTGCCATATGCGGTCGTTCCTCTGCAATTTCGGCCTTCAAACGCTTCAATAATGCGATTTAATATTCACCGTTGATGGTATTCCCCTTCTCAGGATAGTCGATGAATATTACACCATGCACATGCCAAAATACCGGTGCAATAACCTTTCCAGCCCATTGTTGTGATTTTGGGCGCTTTGGACGAGATCCACCAGGGGTTGTCCACTCAGATCACGATCGTTTCGATTTCAGAGCGAAGTGATGGATCGATGTGATGGGTCCATTGTAACATATCGACGCAAAAATTCCGTGGCCAAACACTGCTCAGAAGCATCAACGCGTTCTTGTTTTTGGTCAACAGGGAGCAAACGCGGCTTTGAACAGATCTTTCTCACAGTCTAATGCTCATGCAATATAAAGCCAACACGTTCTTTTGATATTCTTACGATGTCAGCTAACTCGTGCAACTCCACTCTTCGATCATTCCAAACGATTTTGTGGATTTTTTCAATGTTTTCTGGTGTTACCGGCCCATTTGAACGTCCACTGCGTTCTGCATCATCGGTGTCTCTACGACCACGTTTGAAGTCGACAAACCAACGTTTTATTGTGGTTTCTGATGGAGCGGAGTCCCCATAACACTTTTCAAACCATTGCTTCGCTTGAACGGTATTTTTTCCCATCAACTCTCGTAGAAATATATTTACGCCAAAGTACGCCAAGAACTACACCATTTTACGCCAAAACTTACGACAAATTACGCTCAAAAGTACTCCTAAGTCCGCCGTTTCGAACACATCTGTAGATTGGCGTAGTAAATCACGGTGCTTCGATATTGGTTAGAAAACTACAACTTTCCACGCTCGAATACTTCAAATTATCCAGAACTACCACTCATTACGTAAATCAATGCCAAAAGCAATAGTACATAATTACAACAATGTATGCCTTTTCAAGCTATAATTTTAAGAATGGATGAAAATTACTACCTTCTACAACAATCTACGCCAAAAGTAAAACATACAAAATTACGAAAAACTACGCCTTCTCAAGTAGAAGTACTTCACATCGATGAGAAGTACTGTTTTCCACGTCGATCTACGCCAAATATCAAATATACCCAACTACGAAAAACTACGCATTTTCTTAGTTCTTCGTAGAAATTCGTAGTTTCCACGCAATTGGTTGCATATTCACGTTTCGCCGTGAAAAGTTCTCAAAGTCCCGACTGGGTCGTGGAAATTCTTGGAAATGCGTAGAAAATAGAATTTTCTAAAAGAATCTACGGATAACTACGTCAGTGCAGTGGGACAAACGAAACTGAGAGCGATAATGATCTTAGTTCTTCGTAGAAATTCGTATTTCGTAGTTTCTATGCAATTTTTTTAATGTTCGCGTCCCGTCGGGAAAAGTTCTCAAAGTCCCAACTGTGTCGTAAAAATTCTTGGAAATGCGTATAAAATGGAAATTATCAAAAGAAATATATGAAACCCTATGTCTCCGCAACGGGACGAACGAAAAATCTCAGTATCCAAAATCTTTGTTGTTCGTAGGAATTCGTAGTTCTCAATCAATCTGCTTCACGTTCACGTTTCCATGGTGAAAAGCTTCCAAAGTTCCGACACGGTTGTAAGAATTCGTAAGGAGTTGTAAAAACCCGAGCTTTCTATTCAATTCTACGCATAACTCCGTCCCTCAGTGAAAGCAGTGTCATCGTATTCTTGAATATTCTTATATTCTTCATACTTGTACTCAAACACATGATCATCTTTTGTCCTTTATACTCCTGACTATTCCAAAATTACGCTCTTCCAGCCCCGTGTCGTAATCTGGCGTACTCCTGCATTAAACCACGTATATTTTTCTACGTTATTTTACAACTTTTTATGCCATGCAGGTGAGCCTAATTCCGCGTAATTATTCGTACTTTTTGGCGTAATTCGGCGTAGATATATTTCCACGAGAGAAGAAGCAGTGTAAAATTGAAACACGGAATTGTTTTAAGAATAACAAAAGTAGCGTCACTCTGAGTACAATAACTCATAACTCAATAACTAATGAATAGAATATCATTAAATTTTGACAGTTGTTTTTTGAAGGTGAGTACTGACTGAAAAACAGGTGAATGCAGTAAAATTCGCGCCATCTATGCGTTAGGCCCGGCACTTTCCAGCCCATGTGTTATACATGGAAAATCAGTATACTTGAGTGTTTGGAGTAAGTATTTTTTATCCTGCTGGTAATCAATCATATGGATTGATTCAAAGACACACTTCTTTTTGAGGTCTCGTAGTTAATATAATAATTTTTGTTCCCAATGTGAACGAGCTTATCTAAAGACTGTATGTGGTATGTGGTGCCACAATCAGGTCTCTAGCGTGTCGACATACGTTACAGTGGCTTCTCTCTCATACATACGAACAGATAGACAGAGAACGCTATCAACTATCGACTCACTAGAGATGTGCTCAATATAATCCCTATTTATGTATGTACTCTATGTATGATCTATGTACAACTCACATACACCGTGTACGTTATTGGCAATATAATAAATTGGATTATACATAATGCTTTCACGATCACTCGTCATTATGCATAATCCCCCATTATATGGGGTTGTAGATTACGTGCATTGCTCTCAATCAATATGTATGGAAATATGTTCAACACGAAATGTGAATATACTCCTTGTACGGCTCGTCGCTAACGTGAAAAATTATTATCAAGCGTATGTCTCTTGAAGGGTGTTTGATTAAGGAACTTAGGCATGACTGTCTCCTGTATTTTCAAGGGTGCTCTTTCCAATAGCGATGTTTGGAAGTTCCTTAAGAAAGTTCAGCTATGAGAAAATTGAAAATACACAAAAAACGTGATTTTTTTATCTCTCTGTATTCTTTGAAATGCCTGAAATCTGCCGAATTGACATCCTCGACGTCTAAACTTCAAATAAATCTGGTTCTTGGAAGCTAAAAAATTTTTGATCAATCAAAATGGGGGTTGGAATGGAAATTTTGTTTCAAACTTAGAAAATTTGGTTACCTCTATAAAACTATAGATTGAAGTCAAAATTTTCTTAAGGGAGCTTTTTCTTAAGAACTATAAACTTGAGTGAACAATTTATGAGCATAGACATGTTGTGAAACGAAATTTTTTCAGATTCCCTCATGACGTGTTTTGAAATTTAGATTTCGTGACTCTCCACCAAATTCAAAATTGTCTCAGAGACCTTTGAAAAAATTCCAGAGTACTCTCTGACCAATTCTAGGATATTTTTGCTGTAGGAGAATTTTCCTTACCAAATCCTCACGAGAAACTTGTGAGGAACTTGCGAGCGTCTAATTTTTGTTTCATGTGGAATCCCTACAGAATTTCTATTAGAGAATGAATTTTACTCTTCTGATATTTTCGAAAGTAGGTCTTCAATTTTACGACAACACTATAACAGTAGATAATTGATTTATCATTCAAACGATGTAAAGAATCTTCAGGAAGTACATATAATTTCATAGAATCCACAAAAACTGTCACCTACACGAAAAGACCGGGTCTATTAATATTTAGAAAAATGACTATCAATTTAGGGAAAACGAGGATCGCTGAAAAACCTTCGTAGTGAGTCTACTCGTAAAAATTCGTAGTCGATGTATTACCAATCGATAGTTTAACTGTGAAAAGAACCAGTGAAACTATCAACTGTTAATATTTTGACTACAAATTTTTGGTAGACTCACTACGAATATTTTCCAGCGATCCTCTTTTTCCCTGAATTGACAGTCATTTTTCTAAACGTTGATAAATTCTTTCTGAATATTAATAGACCCGGTCTTTCCGCGTATGAGTCGATTTCAACGATATCTGCTTCATTTTCGCAAAAATTCCCATACAGGAAACCCCGATAATGTAAACACAGCCAATAATTGGCCCATGTATGGCTACCATTGAATGACCAACAATGGATTCATATCATTGGCACAAATGTGGCCCACCACTGGCTGATAAGAAAGGTCAGCAATGAAAACAGCCGATAATCAGCCGATGTACGGCTATCAGGGTTGGGTTTATCACGTGATTTTTCAATTTCTCACGTATCATACTTGGTTTTTGACACGTAATATATGTGAGATACTTGAACCCTCCTGTCCCCCCAAAGGCAAGGGTTTGATTTTATGCGTAAGATACTCGGTTTCTTACGTGTCGTAAACTATGTAAAATACTTCGAAGTATACTACGCGCCATATAAAAAGGGTTCACACTTAACCACTCATTTGAACTAATGTTGAATCAATTATTCTGGAACGCACTCATATCACCATTGGATATCATTATTATTATTATGCCCCAGTAATCTGTCATTGATGGCTGACATTCGAACATTATCCCGAAATTTATGGCCCTAAATCGGGATCATTTAGCCCCATTACTGGGCCAATCAATAATTTCATAAATGGCCCATTATTTATTGCCATTACTGGACCCAGGTTATCATCCAGCAATTAACCATTGATGAGCCATTAATGGGCGCCATTAACGGGCGAAGAACGCCGTTTGTGGTCCAGTAACGTGCCATTATTGGGCTAATTGATGAACCCTGTATGGGAATACCAGAAAATTTACCCCGTGTATTGTATTTTCTCGAATATATTGTACGCAGTTCGAATTCTCTTTTTGAGCTCTCTCGCTTATATATACCACTCGATAGATTTCAGCTGTTCTCCATTCTTCATGTCTATCTTTTTATTTTTTTCAATCGAATAATCATGCGAACAGGTTCATTCAAGCGAATCAGACGAATCATTTGACAACTAGCACCAATTGTGAGATTCATGTTTCAAACAGGTACAAACAAACGTACAGAAAAACATAAACTGTCAAACGTATTAATCCGTTCGGTGTACCACAGTAGATAGATCAGAATATATTCATAACATGAAATGCTACGCACGACTGTAGAAAATCGACGATAAGAATAATGAATGAAATAATGCACGGATGAGATATTGTTTGCGACAAGAGTATTAAAACTGATCTTTCTATGATTACTGAAATAATGCATTATAGAGAGATTAATAAAAGAGAGGAGGAAGTGAAAACAACTCGCATTGGGTATCGTCTGAATATGCATATTTGTTTGACGTGTTGGATTTCCAATCAAATTTGAACCCATGATAAATCCGTATTCAGGATCTTTCACATCCGGAAAGCGTACAAGTTCCATGAATATGTTCTACACGCGAGTACATGTAAAGGTTGATGTTTGAATAGGGTTCGTAACACAATTTATCCGGTGTAGGTATTTTGATGTCGAGAAGCAAGAGAAAGAGTCATCAAGGCTGGCGCCTAGGGTGTAAGTCTGCCCCAAAGGGGCTACCTCGTAGGAGCAATTACAAACTTTCTGAAGAAGGGTTTCAACGAAACATGAAAAGGACGACGCGTGTATGTGTGCAAGCTCCTGCACGAGCATTTGATACACGTATATTCACATGCATCCATTTCCTCTGTACTTGCTTTTTCATCTGAATTTATTATAAAGCTGCACTTAACGAGACAAGCATAAAAGTGAAACAACATATGAGTTCTATTTTTTCACCGCATTGTATGTTAGCTTCAGTTGGTATTGTAAACTCTGAACCTTATCCCTGGTGTTCCACTTGGCAACCAACCTGTGTTATTATTCTAGGTAATTCATCATCATTCACCTCCCTATTATTGTTATTTCCTGTTATAGTTAGAAACATTTTCAATGGTTCAAATGAGAAATAACTATTTTTCTCTAATTCTGACGTGGTATTTCTGATTGTCCAACCGCGTCGACGAGCTTCACTTAATCTCCTTTTTCTCCCCTCATTTTTTACCTTGAAAATCTCAATCTCATGTACAAAGACGTAGAAAAAAAATGGATACAATTGTATTTGAGACAAGTAAATCGTTTTTGTTCCGCCATTGTCGTTGGTTCTCCAGATTTTCCATGGCATCTGAGAGAGAAGGTAGAGGGAAAGAAAGGAAGACCGAGTTGGTGGTCAATAGCGTGTGTACGAGCCTTGAGACAAAGTGGTCGACGAGAGGCGACAACATCTGGCCATTAGAATGAAATACCGCCAGTGCTGACCGTACTACCTCACCTCACAACGGCTCGTGCACACCCTTTCTTTCTCGCGACATCATTTTTATACCTTCATGCCCCATTAAATCCGCCCAACCTTTGCACGTTCACCGTTTATTCTTCCATCCCTTCATTTCCGCACCCGTCTTTTATTTCAAACGATAGCCGCAGACACGCATATACGCACACACACATTTTCTTCGTCATTACTTTCCGTTCCTCGCATTCATTTTTTGCCGACCATTGTCGTGAAAGGATTCATCGATTGATTCACTTTCTTCGTTTAATCCTTTCCTATATACATTCGAAATCATTAGTCTGCCCACGAGAAACCATCAACGATATTAAACTCAAACGAACAGAAATCCTCGGCAGCTGATTCTTATCGTGATTATGATCTCACCTAGAACTCTTCTGAAAACTTTTCGTAAGTAAGAAAAGTAGGATTTTCGTTGGTAGGAAATATAGTTGGTTCTGTTTTCTCGGAACTGAGACAGGATTTCATTATTTTCTCACCACAAGCGAAAGCTGGTTATAAAGTTTAAATTAACTGCAGTTGTCCCTCCAAGTACGTGTATCGGGGTGTTGTACATTTGCGTATGTGTACACGCCGCGGGATTGATTAATTTTATTTTAACTCGAGTTTTGTTTATAACTAGCTCCCTAAGCGTTTACTTCCCAGCAACGCGAATACGAGCTCTAAAGCGTCATTGATTCAATTTATTTCTCGGATTCCCCGGAGAAATTTTATCACTTCAAAACTGTGACACTTTGATCGTGGATTTATATATGGATGCATATATATGAGATTCGAAACATGTTTTCGAACCAAATTCCACTGATTTTTGTATACAATAAAAGGAGAGTGGCAGCATTGGTATATGAGACGTTTAATGTTCATGGAGTCGTTGGGAGTTATATGGTCGACAGTTTCGTTCCATGCGGTCCCTACGTAGGTACCTCTAATATATTCCCTACGGTCATAAATTTCAAATTAGGCGGTAAATGAATATAAAGCGGTTCGTACGGTTTTTATCGCGGAAAGCTTGAGGATATCAAGACGTTGTACGGTCACTTTTTTCCCCGTTACAATGTACAACTCTACTAGAATATTTTCCATCCTGGCATTTGGTTGGAAATTCTTCCATACTCGCGAGGAAGGGATGTTCGTATGGATTCGAAAACTATTCGATATAATTGAATGGAATGATACACACATCGCAAAGTTTTAGCAACTAATTTTAACGCGATGCCAGATAGTTTAACCACAAAACTGCAATTAGGGAGCGAAATGAACAATAATCGTTTTCGTACTTGAAAGTTAATGGCCTTCGTATCGTATCCTCTGATACAACACTCATCGAGGCTATTCAATAATTCCAACGTATCTCAATGTGAAATTGTGGAAGAATCCGAACTTTGATACAGGGTACCGTTGAGAAATGAGAAGAAATCGCTATTCGCGAAGTGAGGTCAAATTCTCACGGTATACCTATGTACGTACATATACATATATCCATACAACGGCAAGTCCAATTCAATTAGAGGTATTTCCTACGCATTCGAAGCAAAAACAGAAAAGCTGGTTTCGGTTCTTCCATCCGCGCTGCAGTCGCAGTCTTTTGCTTCAGATTACCACGTCCCTTGTTTTTATAATTTGAAGACTCATCTGTGCTTTCTGCAATTGCTCGAGTACAGATTTCACGTGAGTGAATGAAACATTTGAAGCAACGAACAATGAATTTTCAAATTCCTGTGCAATTTCTTACATTTATGAGTAATAGCAAACAGGTGAGGGTGGTTGGATTAGTATCGAACGCGTGTCCTGCAAAAGCGCAATTTCTACCTCGATATGGACATCAACTAAACTGTAAGTTGAATGGAAGCCCAGTTATAAGATAAAATGTGAGTTTACATCATGCGTGACACAAGAGAATATAAAAGCGATGCACCGTTCGTGAAAGCTTCTATCGTAATGACCTCGGTACGTAATGAAGTAGGCAAAAAAACAGGCAACAGCAGCGTTATATGTACATGCATTGTTATATGTGCAGAATGTATGAGAATACACCTATTTGTGATTCAGTTCATTATCATTCCAAAATCGATACTGAAGAATGTCAATTTGATATCTGAAATATTTCTCCGAACTCTTGATGAGCTTTCGAAACGATAAATCAACGTCGAGATATCGGTCAATTTTATTCGTCATGAGAAAAGATTTCGATAAATTCAAAGATTGTCATTTTCTCTGAGAATAATACTAAGTTTGCATTGCGAATACTGCACGGAAAAAGAAAAGATTAATTGAAACAACTATTTAAATTTTAAGCGCATATGGATCCATTTATTCTTCAAAATAACCAATTTATTCATTCACCGGGAAGAACCAATTGTAGAATTTACATCTTGTGGAGTCAATATTTGGATGATATAAAAAAGAACAGTTCGAGCCACAAAAATTTCAGTTGATTTTACCTCAGGGAATGTAAGATTCACATCAGCGATGGTATATCTCTTATTCGCTCTTGTAAAATCAATTTCAATTGTGGTAGCTCGAACTGTTTTTGAAATCGTCCAAATATTGACCTCGCAAGGTGTAAATTTCACAACTTCTATTCTCTCAGTGTTGACCTCACTAATTTCAAATAGATTTTTACAAAAATTAGTTGAATCAATGAAAAAAATGATTATTTGAACGAAAAAATATAACGGGGCCATATGTGTTTAAAAGTTGAATAGTTATTTGAACTTCTGTTTCACCGTGCGTATAAAAATTTTGTCCGCCCACTTGAGAGATTAATTGAAACTAACCACAGGGCTCAGTCCCGGGACAATTTCGTTCCGCTTAGCAGTCCGATCCCTTCAAAATTTGCTTCACTCATTTTGAACAGATTTTGACTCATGTGGAAACTGAAACTTGACCCTATACTGGCAAAGTACCACTTAAAGCGGGTCTCGGTGCTGGCAAAAATCGAACAAGCATCATAGAGCCAATGGATTCGACATTACATTCATAATGTCCACCGTACCGAATCCGATTTTTGGATTCTGCAATGCTGACTTTGAATTCATCTTCAACATCCTTTTGATACCTCTAGAGCCTAAGATTCATCCAACTAGGTTTCTAGATGGTAGAATTACCAAATCGATTTCAGTTCTATGAGATGCGACATCTCGAGTTGTCAAATTTGATTCCATTTTTGTAACCAATATCCTCAAAAGCTCCCAGATTTATGCTTCATACCAATTCGTTCACAAATGCAGGGATAACCCAATTGACATTTGCTGTAATGGATCTCTCATCTTGAATTCCTTAATTTTGACTCCAGATACGAACTGCACTGAGAAAAAACTGGAGTTGAAAACGAGCCCAAGTACATTTTTGTAATTAAAGGAGCCATATTTTCCATTGAAGTAGCTATGAGAATCGCTGGGATAGGGGGAATCTAGCTACTATGATTTGAAACTTTACTTGCTCTCTAAATCTGAAACAGTGAAAAATCGCACGTTTCACTCCACTAAGTGTCAAAAGTGAGCCTGTCCGCTTCGAGTGGAATTTTCACTCGTTTCGAGTGACCTCCACTCTTTCAGAGTGAGAAATTCATTCTAGCGTCGAAGTGGTTGTGAATTTCTAACCTCAAACCTTGGAATATCACTCTAAAAGAGTGGAAATTTCACTCGAAAATTCGACAGGCTCACTTCTGGCTGGCTAAAGAGTGAAATCTCACTCCAAAGATTTTAGAGAGTGAGCTCATTTCTGCTACAGTACTTTTCCTTAGTATGAGCATTTCCGGAAATCCCAGATCCACGATTTGTATCAGTGGGTTTATGAATTGTGAGCATTATCCAACAAACTTCCGCCATTTTTTATCAGTCATTTGGAATTTTATGATCTTCATCCAAATGTATTGAGAACACAATTTGTTTCAGCGGAACAAAATTTTGATTGAAATTGATGCAAAGAAACTTTTTGGTCGACTGAAATGAAATTAATTCAGGAGGAATGAAGTTTATTTGTCTGTAAGAAATTGTTGATTCTTGTGAACCAAATTTTGTTCATCTCGAACAAATTTCATCTCAGCCGACCAAAAAGTTTCTTTGTGTTCATTTTAACAAAAATTTTTTGGTGTAGGTTGATGAATCCCAAAATCACCTGACATCCGCCACACTGGATCAGACAACTTCAAGTTTGTAATTTTGAAATCAGATGCGAATTCAGCATCCTCAAAAATCCTCTAAATCCATGATCACAGCGTTTGAAAATCGTGGTCCTCCTTGATCACATTTTAGTAAAAAATGTTGATTTTCATAACTTCATGGTTATCTTGGACATCTTTTGAAACACAAATTCATTGGAAATAAATCAATGTCATTCTATGATTTTTTTAGTTATTTCACGATGATTCTTCAAATATTTGAAGAATGTTAAGAAGATTCCAAAAATACACTACAGTTTGTTGTCACTTTTAGATGAAACAGCTGCACAAACGAACCTGTGCGGTTACAAATCGGTCATTCTATGGGGAAAACCATGAAGATAATTTGTTTGGCCATGTTTTCAGCCTACTAAAAGACAACTGAGAGTGAACTATAAAAATTATTCACTCTGGAATTGCCAGGGAATGTCAAAGTCGCTTAATTGATGTCTACCATATCAGATCCACCATCTTCAATTCCCTATTTTTCACGTCAGATTCGGAATTCGCATCCTCGAATACCCCTTGAACCAACGACTCGTGAGAATTGATCCATATCGGCATCCAAAAAATACATTGGCATCAAAATTTCCAGCTACAGTTTTTTCTCTCACGGTAGTTACAGCAAGGATTAGAAAGGATGATAATCAATCCCATAACGGTTCCCCGTGCAAAATTCTGGCTGTGATTGACGTAAAGATTGATGTCGTAGAGATAACTTCGTTTGAATTTTAAAATAATAAGCATGTGGGTAGAGTAGTGCTCGGAGCGACGCCATCAATTAACGGAGAAATAATCCAATTAGCCGAGCAGTGCTTTTTTATTGTAAAAGCCAACCTTTCACCCAGATACTGGGAACGTATGAAGTGGAAGGGGATCGTCCATAAATTACATAACGCTATTGACTATATCTTTCTCTATCTCACTCATCATGTCTGAAGTTGGTGCAATAAGGAACGACAGAAGGAAAAGCGTTACGTAATTTATGGACGGTCCCAAGACTCCATCGTTGAACCCACAAAAAATTGGATGGGGTGATTCAATAATTAGGATGTGTGTAGAATAGTCCACCTCATCTCTAGGTTGTAATTTCTGCCTTGAAAATGCCCAGTATCTGGGCGAAACGTTGGCTTTTACAATAAAAAAGCACTGCTCGGCTAATTGGATTGTTTCCCCGTTAATTGATGGCACCGCCCCGAGCCCTACTCTACACACATCCTAATTATTGAATTATCCCATGCAATTTTTTGTGGGTTCAACGATGGAGTCTTCCACTTCATCTCTAAGTTGTAATTTTTGCCTTGAAAATGCCCAGTATCTGAGCGAAACGTTGGCTTTTACAATTTCAAAATAATATTCCCGACTAGAAATTCACCCCATGGACCAGATCAGGTCAACTTTGATCCAGCCCAGGTCCTGGTAAGGCAACCTCGTCAGGACTTGACAAGTCATGCCACGCTTTACTCATATAAGGACTTCATGAGGCAAGACTAATAAGGATTTGATGCGGAATCCCACACAGAAAAAAGAAAAAACTACTGGTTACTATGAATGACAACGATCGTTTGAAAAACAAATGAAAGCACGCCGGGGTAATAAGGATTATCACGATCACAGTGATGGGTATTGTCATGAAATTCGTCAATGCTGTTTGGACGGTGATGAGGACTGGGAAACGCAGTACTGCATGGAATGAATTTGAGTTTGAATGTATTTTTGTGATTCACAGTAACCATTGCTATTTTCTTTTTTCCGTGCATACCAAAACCTCCAGAATAAATTGAAATTAGGATATGAACAGCAAATTCACAATCCAAAAATGTCGTATTGGACATGAAGAGATCTAACTTGAAAGATATGCACAGTTGACATTTGTTCAGGAATATTTTCCTAATTTAGAGAAAATTTATTTCACTAAGGAATATACAATCTAAAATTGAGACATTTTGGCATTCACTTTTTCAAACTATGCTTTATAAACATACATGTTCATAATCTCAGGATAACCTAACAAGGTCTTGATGAGATTACAGCGAGGAAAACCTATTTCAGCTTTTTAGGATGATTGAGGGGAAACCTAATCAGGATCAAATGGGCTCATCTCCACGTGGGGCATCCACATCCAATCCTGATTAGGATTTCAACAGGTATACCGTATTACGGATGACCTTGTTAGGTCCTCATCATATGTCAGGTTAACCCTATGATCATTTCCAGTCGGGTTGTATCAAATTCACCTGTCAAAGGGGAACAGTAGATTGGGTGTATATTCAAATCCATTCCCCAGCAATGTCATTTATGGAACTGTCTAGGCCCTCACGAGAATCTAGCTGAGGGCTAGGAACAGTCTAGTGACTAGCGGGAAGCATGTAAGGGCCTAGCAAGTGCTGATATGACGCTTATTCGAGCTAGGACGTACCATCAACTCCGAATTTCATATTTCTTAATTTTTCAAGTAAGAATCCATGAATTTGATGATGGAGAATTGCACCTCTCTATCACATCGGAGATAACAATATGATAAGAATTTACGAATATTTCAGATTCTGTAACCTTTTTGTCAACTAGCTCCAAATAATGTTCGAAACTCAGAAATTCGCATCTTCAATCATTTGAATTCATCAATCGGATACAATTTGAATCCATTGAATATGAATTTACAAATGAGTGTTCTATTCGGTCCCTACCCTACGCGCGGTACCGAAAATTTTCTCGAAAATAAAGCAAAGAAATTCAACAAAAAAAAAAGGGAAGAGAGAAAAATTCAGTAGGAAAGGTTTGGTTGTCCTATGGGACAATGAATGTTGGTAGAGAGCCGGAAAGAGCGTTACCAGCGAGGTTCGTTGCAAAGCATTGTGGTGGAAAAGTTTTTCCCCGATTCTCTTTCACCGGTCCCTTGGAATAGTTCTTCCTGTATGCCCATAGTGGCGCTTCTTGTAGAATAGCCGTTGAGCTTTAAAGCACGGCTGTATAATGCGCTCGAGATTCGTCGAGGCGTGAAATGCTAAGAAGTAATTATCCTGTTACCACCAGCTGTTACATCCTCTTTCGAGACGTTCCTTCCTCGAAGAAATTCGTTTCCGGGTCAACCCTCTTCGCGCTACCCTCTTTTTTCCTCTCTTACCCTGTTCCTTCTCCTCCGTTTCTCATTCCTTCGCTTTTTTTGTCATATATAAAAGATGAATTTTTCCTCAACTAAACGATTCCGGAATCGAGAATCCGTCATTCAAACCTCCACCCGTCCCCCTGCATAATCGAATAAAAATGTTTTCCAAACCATTGGAGCTTCCCACTTATCAATCTGAATTTTCTTCATTTTCATTATGTTTTTTTTATCCTCGACTTCCCTTCCCCTCGGCCTCTCTCTCTCTCTCTCTCTCTCTCTCTCTCTCTCTCCTCTTTCCTTATGCCAACGAAATGGTTGAAGTTTTGGAGAAGTCACGTTCAATATTCCAACAAAAGTGAGCAATATCTGGGTAAGAGCCGTTGAGTGAGAATCCGTTTTTCTTCTATTGACTCGAACGAATCCAATTATTATCGTCATGAACTTTTCTCCTGCTTTTCCTCCTCCTTCATCCGTTCAGTCCAATGGCATTCGATGGCGACCGGAACAATAGATATAACGAGAGAGAAGGTACTGTCTACCTTGAAGAAAAGTGTATTGTCCGTTCGCTCGTTTAAAGACAGGCTCGACTTGAACTTGTCCGAACGAAATAATGAGAGCCTTCCTTTGGAGCGTGAAATATGAAGAAGTAATCATCTTGGTCCCCGAGTTATTGGAGTCTCCATGCCATCACTCGAATCAAAAAACTTCCGAAGAATTCATTGATCAAATTATCAAATTTCCCCCAAGTGGCGGGGAAATATTTCGCATCAGGTGGAATTATATTATCGAAGGTAACGAAATAAATTCATTCATCGCAACTAAGTTTTTCGAATTGTTGCTATGGCGGAAGTGATCATGAAGAGAGAACAAGGACAAGGATTGAATTGGATAAGATTAACGTCTCTACCGCCAGAAAATTCTTTGGTTCTGTGCCAACACGAGACTCTCCTTCCATCCGCGGGAAAAAAAGTTTCGCTGCAAGTAGTTAACCTCATCAAAGATATTCCTTTCGTGTTTCTCCTTGTAAGTGGTGTTCTTTTCTTGTAAGCTTTCTGTCTATTGAATAATCAACAGAGATCCAAGATCCATGAGAAAATTATACTCCGTTCGTTATTCCCCTTGGAAGGGAAATTTTTTCAATTTAGACATGAATTGCGTGGGATGAAAACTTTTCTCTATATTCACTTATAATTATTACGAGTGCTCGATCTGTGAGATATAAATTTGAAATTTAGCGTCAAGGATTTGGAGTATGTTTTATTTGATATGTAAGAATTGAATTAATATGTTAGCGAACGAATTTCAAGTTTTGAGAATTTAAATCGGATCAAAACGCTTCGTCGAAGGGTTTTCACAACTATACTGGGGAAGAATGTCAAGCTTTCGCGAATAGAGATGTCTGCAAGGTTTTTATATGACCTCCTTGAAGGAACAAAACATCCACAGGTGGTCTTCCTTAAAACTTCTAAAGATCGTATTTCTCGAGATGTGTAGATCTTCGAATATGGGAAACTCAAGGTGACTTTCCGATCTTTCTAAAAGGTTGTGTAAAGCATGCTCCGGTTTCTCGAAAACCCTCGTCAATCGCTTTGTATTATACCCTCAAGTTCATGCAATATACTGGTATAATCAGTTCTATTCAATTTGATTCTTTAAGCATTTTTTTCCCTCTGTGAGTTTGAAAACGTTCAATGGGGAACTAAAACGATGCGTCGTTCCATCGCTTCCCGTGCAATTGAAGGATTCTCAAAAGTCTGTTTCATTAATTCGCAACACGAGAGAGATGTTTTTCTATCCTCTTGTTTCATAATAGAACTATAAAGTGAAACACCACGAAATTAGTGAACACGATGATAAGAAAATTGAATCCAAACTATCGAGCATGATCTTAATTCCAGTCTCGTATAACTGCATTAATTCATCCATTTATTCATTCATCGAGTTAAAACGTTATTGCTCCTGGACCGTCACATAGAAATAACTTGACCCTAATATCCGCGGAACTTCACTTCCAAGTTAACGAGAAAAGCTGACCATTTTATGGCATCAAATGTCCCGTCTCCTTTCAGAAATTATTATGCATAAACTGTTCTACAAGCTCCCATTATATTCCCCTCCGAGTTGAACAACGTATAATTGTGCATACGCCGTGAATATATTTGTCCCCACATAATAGCAGCCAACGTCTAAATATTCTACTACATCTCATTGCAGTGTCTGCATAATCTCCATGTAATTTGGACGACCCATTATACTGGTCGGTTAGAAGACCTACATACGTACTACATGTGGGATGTGGATTAGATTACCTGACTTACAGGACTAACAGGGAACACATACAAATTCGTTCAAGTTTGATACAACCTTAACGTTCCCCCACCGTTATAAAAACTAATGATCGTCGTCTGATTTGGAAGGATCCTTGGGTTCGTGGTGATATCAATGACCGATATTCACACATTCTACGGTGGTGAAATCCTTTAACAGGGAGTCTTGAAGTCATTGAAATCGAATTATCCTTGGGAAGATACTTTCAACCATATGCCGCTTATGCTACAAGACATTAGGTGCAGTTAATTGTCTTTTTCCCAGAGAGTACGTAAGTGCACTTTTGGACTTCATAAACGAGGTCAGTTCGTACCAACATTTGGGTTTTATAGTCTTTTCATTTTTGAGGTCGGACGAGAGTAAGAAGTATATTTTTCAAAAGCAACTTTACGAATCATCGGAAACCCTCTGCTCTCTTCTGAATCGTAGGAATGAACATAACGCATGAATATTTTGTACGTTATAATCCCAAACAATATCCCATTAAATTTTGATAAGTTCATCGTATTTTGTTCCGTCGCAAACGTGGAGCTCACGACCAGGGAACAAATGATTCTGCATTTATCTCTTCCACGATGACGATGAGGATGACTATCGCGTATAAATATGGCCTTCTAAGCCTCTCTTTTAGACAGATTTATTGTACCTGAGAGCCCGAGAATGGAAATATCATTTCCGAGAAGCGGAGAAAATACTGTGACTGACTGGATCTCCGGTGACATTTATTCTGAAATATACAAGTTTCTCTGAAGAGAGTGTACATCATTTAATGTACACAAATATTTGAATTCTATTTGAAATTATACGTAGAATAGTTATTTCTGAATTTCGCTCACCTTTTCTCTTGTTCACATTATTTTTAAATAAATTTGTGGGCTCAAAAAAAAACTTGGAATTATAATACACGATTATCGATCATCGAAACATTCCATATTCGGTTGAATTATTTGAAATCCCCGATCAATCGTTCTATCTACTGAAATATAAGCTTCGTGTTTCTTGGAATGAATAAAATTGAAAAATACTCCCTAAATCGTCGAATTATCGTGCTTTCATCGTCTCCCAACAAATTATCACGAATCAGAGAGGAGAAAAATCGATGTAGGGTTGGCATTCAAATTATAAGAATAACATGTCTCTGTGTTTTGTCAGGCACGAATGTTACCAGCAGATGCATCCGCATTGCGAAACGACGTCGCCACTCGTACGCTGCGAGACCGCTTATGGAATAAATTTGTATATCTTTTTTCCTCATCCCGTGTACACGACGCGTGTTCCAATGGGTGTGACGTAATTCGTTTTATCAAGCAAAACGAGCAGCTTGCGGTAATCTCATTTTATATTGACTACCGTATTACCACGTATACAGGGAACCCTCGAGAAATCGGTATTTAATCCGACCGCTGGTAGGAATTTCCATCGCGCAAAACGATGAAAACTCTGTTCCATGTACAGTTTCATCGCGATCCTTAAAAGCAAGTTTGATCGTAACAATGGGGCTTCTTATTAAAATATCCACCAAGCATTACGGAATCCATCGAGCCAGTGATTTTACTGCCACTTTGGGATCGACGCTAGAGAAATAAAAAAGTTTATTCCTTAAGTTTGAATAGTGATTATGGATATATTGTGTTGGAAGGACGGTTAATGGTGCTTTCACGTCGACAGAGAGAGGTTTAGTAATTGATCAACATGGGTAATAGCATCTTTGAAGAGTTGGAAACCCTTGATGTGTGTGTGTATATCTACATATACATATAAATTCATCCACCAGAAGTTGAAGTGACAATTCAATTCGTGGAAATTACCCTAATCACCGCACACGTCTTCGATCAAATACATATCAAGTAATCGTTATGAATCCTCCTACATCGCACATACTCGATCGTTAATATCCTACTATTCTACTATCCTACACCCCATCGCGAAGGAGAAATGCAGTGTCGGCGTTCTCGTTATTGATTCATATCCTCAGTTATTTCGCTTGGTTGCTCTTCCCATTTACATTATATTATGATAATTGTCGTCTTGAATTTGAAATCTCACTAAAATTGTTAGGAAAAAGCGAGGAAATGTATTTCAGTTACATCTGAGGTTATCCATGTGTGCAGGTTTAATAACGGAACACATAAGCAATGAGGTTCTCTGGAGTAACGTCGGTGTATCATAGCTAGCACCCTTTTATCGAGCAGAAACGCTCTCGACCTTCATCGACCCTATCACACGGTGGGAGCAATATCGGGCGTCCATAAATTTTCTCATACCTGTGAGAAATTCCCCAGGTGGTTCCTTTGGTCCGATAGAATGGAAGTGAGGAAGGAAGAAAGGAAGGGAGGACGGAGTGAAGCTTCGAATAAAGGACGAAAGGAAGAAAGAGGTGCAGCTCGGTTAAACGCGGATGAAGGAAGCTCGTCGCGAACCTTATAAATTTCATGTTCGTAGAACGTAGCCGCGTTGAGGAGTGTTGAAGAGAAAAGAGATGGTTCTACTTGAAAGCCGTATTAAGCGCACGAATTGTAATATATACTGGGGTAGCTTCGAGACATCCTGACAATAAATGGTAGGTGAGCTTCTCTCAGTCCAATGGAAAATTGTTAAGAGAAAGACGTGTATGGGGAAGAATGGCTTCATATTCAACATATATGCGTATGTGAAGGGGATATTTCAATAAATTACCCTACGACATTGCAGAGTATTGCTTCTCCGAAGTGTTAAGTAACAAAACAAAATAGATTGGCTCAAAAGTCTTCCCTATCTTTCAAATTTATACCAAAATTCAATTGTTTTATTAGTTTTCCAAAAAGTAATATTGTTGAACCGTGAAAATCACCCTGAGGATGAAATGGATGGGATTGACGTGAAAAGACAAAAGAAAATTGGGGAGAATCATTGTATTCGAAATTACGAAAATGAAGAGCAAATATCATTAACATCAGTATTGATTTATTCTGTACGTATAAACGTGCTCATATTTGTCAATAATCCATGTCGAGTGGTGATTTGATAGCAATTATCATGTACAGCTGTTAATTTCGCTGTAGTTGTCATTCGATGTGCATACAATACTACTATGATAAAAGAGTAAGGTGAAATTGTCATTTGAAACTCCAGGGCATTAGGAAGGCAGGTAATTGTTTCTCCCTAGGTTGGTAGGATTGTCTATAACATTCACCGAGCGTCTGTTTGTCGAAAGGTTCAATTATCTCCGCGAGTTACACGTGTTTTTGTAAACAAGCAAAAGTGAATTTTTCGATTTTTACAATGGGTGATTTTCTTGAGCAAAGAACTTGTTTCAAATTTTGTTTGCGGAACGAATATTCTTGTGTGGACACGTTGGAAATGTTGCGGAAGGCCTTTGGTGATCAACCTATGGCACAAAAAAAATGTTTATAAGTGGTACAACGAGTTCAAAGCGGGCCGAGAACGCGTTGAAGACGAACCACGCTCTGGACGACCATCAACGTCCACCGACGAGGGCCATGTCCAAAAAATCAGAGATTTGGCGCTTGAAAATCGTCGATTGATAATGAGAGACCTCGCTGATAGTGTTGGAATATCATTTGGCTCAGCTATCCGTCCCGAACGGCCGGAATTATGAACGAACGACTCGTGGTTCCTTCATCACGATAATGCACCGACTCACAGTGCATCGGCTCTTCGCGACTTTTTTGCCAAAAACTCGATTCGACCACCGTATTCGCCTGATTTGGCTTCATGCGACTTCTGGCTATTCAGCAAACTCAAAAAGCCAATACAGGGACGCCGTTTTGACAGGATTGAGAAGGTAAAAACCGAATCGAAGAAGGTCTTGAAGGCTATATCGAAAAAAGACTATTCCAACTGTTTCGAGGACTGGAAAAAGCGTTGGCAAAAGTACGTTTTATCGGACGGGGATTACTTTGAAGGGGATGAAATTGATTTGAAAGAATAAATAAAGAATTTACATTCTATCAACAAATTCACCTTACTTTTTGATCACAGTAGTATTGTATTCCACATTTGAGGAGGACTTCTCAAAAGATGAGATCCAATGGTATCAATTCACTAGAAAATGTTGTAATTTTCATTATATTATTTTTCTCCGTGTAATGACAAACACGTACAATGTTAGAGAGTTTTTTTCAAGTACGCACATGAATTTAGTTTTACACACATTTCACATTGCATTGAATGTGAACTATCATGTGCATTATCTATAGTTATTTCATGTAGAATGTGTATGAACCTCGATTGATGTATTAACTTGAGACCTAACCGATGAGCGACATGTTGGAAGGCCAGCTTGAGTTACTACATATGCTTCATATCTAGAATACACAAAGCAATAAGTCTTAGAAAAGCCTCATATATCAATTTTATTTGCCAAAATTACAATTATTATTCAAAATCTCAATCAGAAAATTTTTAATATAAAAACTTGAAATTTTCCCTGCCAGAAATGACAAAGTCCAATAGAAGTGGAAAATTTCAGTGCAACAGTGGTTGAATTCCAGCATAACTGGAAAATTCTATCACACGACCTGAAAATTGCAGTTCAAAACCTGTATAATTCACTGGCATAGGGACTGAACAATTCCATCACACGACCTGAAAATTGCAGTTCAAAACCTGTATAATTCACTCGCATAGGGACTGAAAAATTCCATCACACGACCTGAAAATTGCAATTCGAAACTTATATAATTGAATTGCATACCAAATGGAAAATTCCATCACACAACCTCAAAAATTGCAGTTCAGAACCTGTATAATTCAATTGCATAGCACCTGGAAAATTCCATCACACGACCTGAAAATTGCAGTTAAAAACCTGTATAATTCAATTGCATAGCAACTGGAAAATTCCATCACACGACCTGAAAATTGCAGTTCAAAACCCGTATGATTCGAGTATACCCACAATTAGGTGTTTTTGTCTAAATTCCAAATTTTTTCCAAGTCCTTATTGAGGGGATACTTTTCCTTTGGTGCACAAGAACTGTAAAATTGTAGTGCGAGCCAGTAAATTTTTCGCGAAATCATGGCAAAATTTCAGTACACAATTCCGAACTTGAAACTTCCAGTATAAGGACTGATTTTTCAGTTATGCTTGGTAAATTTTCAATACCGTACCAACAAAATTCCTGTACATGTACTGAAATATCCATATTCCAGTACTAGCACTGGAAATTTCCAGTCCAGTTGCACAGTAAATTTCCAGTTTTTTTTTACAGTGGACGTGATTGAAAAAAACTTCCAGATATTTCTGACAGTGTACATACTAATTTTTTCAAAACAATTCCTCGATTTCTTACACAAATTTCTCTTTTTGATGCTCTTCAGATCTCCATCGGAATAAAAAAAAAAGATAAACCCTGTTAAATACAAAATTATGCAAGTTTATTTAGAATATTCTCGACTAAACGCTTCACTGTCACTGATCATATCCGTTAAGAGATCGTTATAACCACATGATTACCTAGAGGAAGATTCTAATGAGTTGGTAGGTAATGAAAAGATAACATCAAACCAGTAATGAAGCAAACTAGTCCATTAGTTTCTATGTGGCACGAAGAAGTATTTGATATCGACTAATCAAATATAAACACCGTATTCATCGAATCTGTTATACATTTGTTGACTGAAAAAAGCCAGTCCACTCAACTACTAGGGGGAGATTAGATACGTTCATATAAATTCAGTCGGATTCATGTACGATCGATTCAACTTTTCAGTATTTGAATCGAACTCGCGTTATTATGACAAATCACTACTTTCCACATCAGTTGCTATATCAAAATGAAATAAATTTTCAGATTCATGGAAATCACAGTGAAATTTTATGGCATATCTTTTTTTTTCAATTTTCATTTGACTTTTCGCTCCCGAGGAATAATCTGGTGTTCAGATGAGTTTACGCACGGCTAGAAATTCAGATGGATTCGGATGATGCATTTGTCTGTCAATTGCCACGCACTGAGAGAAATTCTTATAGTGACTGTAACTAAAACGTCTCAACTGAATATTTTAACAATGACAGCTGCTAAAAATTTGAATGATTCAACTAAGAAATTATAGTGAATACGTGTAGGACGCGTCGTGAGTCAAAGTTGTGAAAATTGCTACTTTAAATTGTGCAATTTAGATTGTCGGGGGTCTAAAGGCTGAATTGATTTTGAATGCGTATTTTTTTCTTCAATGGGAGTGGTATCTTCACAAGGCATTCACTCTTATATGTAGAAACGTAGTCACAAGTATTGATATAGGTTATAAAGTGGAATCAAACGATATAGTTTTCCTGGTCGACATTGCGATAAAAGTGAATAAAATGTTCAAGAACAAGACGAAAATGAACTCTAGTGTCATTTTCTTAACCTTTGTCATATGATTTTCGTAGATTGTTATCTAGGTTATTATTTTGTACACATTCACAAGTCATTTTAACCAGAATTTATAAATTATCCTATTATAATGTAGCTTACTATTAAAAAATAGTTGTGAAAAATAGTCGTGTTTACTAAAAATCAAGTAATTTCGATCCCAACCTTCGGTTACATCGTACCATAAAAATTAGTAAGTGATACTGAAAAAGAATAGTTGAGACGTTATTTTACTAATTTTTTCAGATAATGGCAACTATGCTTTCTCTCAGTGCGGAATGGTACAATCTGTAGGTGAACCATGAATAAAAATTTTTTATATTCATAAATCCATTACCGGTACACAATATTGTCTTACATGATACGAAAATGGAAGAAACGAAATCCAAGAATTATCGAGGTGAATAATCTGTACGGATTCAATTATTGCTTTTTTTAATAATAGTTGTGATAATATTCAGAGGCAACACGTGCGGTGCACTGCACTAGGGAGAAGGTTTATTTATGTAGGTAACGAACGTACATTTGCTTATGCTGGAATGAATATTTATTCGAATCAAATATATTCCGTTAATAATAAACAAGTGATATTTGGTAGGAATGAACATTTGTTAATAATTAATAAATCATATTCGTGAGAATGATGATAGATTCGCGTGCAATGAATATTTATTCCGCCATAAACAAATACACGTTTGTTAATTATAAATAAATCTTCTCCTCTGTGTGTGAAAATATATGCCTGAAACTTTATAAGAATATTATGAAGTTTGTTATACATGAACAGTTTATTGAATTTTATATTGAAATAATGAATTCGATAATACATTTCTTTAATGCTATCTAGTAGATCCGATGAAAATTATTCATTTGTCATGTTGTTGAAGTTGGATTCGTTGATAAATAGGGTGCGTATTGAGTCCAAGGCCAACTGTAAAGTATCAGGATTTTTTTATCAAATTTCCCTTCCTGACATTTCGTCTAGATACTAGATATTATCAGAGGAATTATCGGAGAGTTGAAAATGAAGGGGTTAAAAAATCGTCCGGACCCATCATTTCGGAGTGGATAAAAACCCGATTTGTCTGGCAAGTACTTGGTTTTTAGGAGTCCATGAATAGGGTGTGTAAAGAATTCGAGGCCAAGTATAAAGTATTACTCTCTAAATCTGAAAGGGTGAAAAATCGCACGTTTCAGTCCACCAAGCGTCAGAAGTGAGCCTGTCCGCTTCGAGTGGAATTTTCACTCCTTTAGAGTGAAAAATTCACTCTAGCGTCGAAGTGGTTGTGAATCTCTAACCTCAAACCTTAGAATATCGCTCTAAAAGAGTGGAAATTTCACTCGAAAATTCGACAGGTTCACTTCTGGCTGGCTAAAGAGTGAAAGAGAGTAAGATTTTTTATTGAATTTTCCCTTCATTGAATTAGGAAGGCCCTGTTGGAGTTGAAGTTTCATTTGTGAGAGGAAAAATGTCCTCTCATACTTCCAGCTTCCCAACAACATTGCAGTCAATACTTTTTAGAGCTAGGCATCATTTCAGTTACAAAAAGGAGCTACCAACACGAGGATTTTTTCTCAGTGTAAAATATATTCTCAAAGTGTCAAGCGGTTCTCTTCTAGTCACCCTACCATAATTGATTCATCTTCATCGGATAATGCGGGACAACTTATCTAGTATCAGTGTCGCAATTGATGGATGTTCTTGTTGGTCGCAGTTTGTAGCCACCGGACTATCTGTGATCAAGTCCTCCCATCTCTTTTCGATCTCCCCTCATGAGACACTAGAAAGGAAAGAGAATAACAGACCAACAAATGTTCCGTTATCGTCATCGTAAATTAAATCCCCCAGTGTCGTATGTACAAGATACCGTTGATGTACCATATTTTTCAACTCACGTTGATTATACGGCGAAATTTTAAAGTATGTCGTCAATTTCCTTACATTGATCGTCAATGTACAATGAAAATCACAACATTTCTGCATTGATAATGCTCCATGCACTTGATTTATGATCAATATACACACATTAACGGTCTGATTTCCAATTTTTTTCGTGTATAATATGAGAGGGAACAATCTCACCATAATTCTGAAAAGTTGTACTCGATTCATATATCATTTCTGTGAATAATTATCTCAATTTTTCAGAAAAAAGGGATATTTCGAATTGTAATTCTGAATTGAAGTAAGAATTAGTATGAGGTATTTGGAATCGGATGTTGGAATCGTTGCAAGAGCAGAAAATAATGTTTGAACTGGACATATGTATTCATTGAACTACCAAAGGTAGATATACTTGCTGCGCTTCTCCGAATACGAGAAACTTTCCTTTTTGGCCTGATAAGAAGATCATATTGGAATTGCATACTTTGAATAGGGTCCTTTATAGTCTGTCGGAGATTTAATGTATTTTTGCGAGATGGTCGAGTGGTTCAATCGTATACCGTTCGTATCGACAAATGTGAAGAGAAAGAAGATTGTCGTTTGCGATCGTAAGTTTGAATCTATTCGTAACCTCAATACCGTTCGAATGTAGAAACGATAACGGTACACAATTTCTATAGCACCATTTTTCGCTTAACGGTGGTATATCCATTGGGTTCGGGGTCGGTTAGGACGCACCGTAACTATATATTCTACTACTACCTTCTTTTCTCTCATCTCCAGGGCGTTTATGGCCATTGTATCGATTTCCACCTCTTGTCGAGGCCACTACGGCGTTATACCGTATAGCCATGCTACGTAATACGTACACATATACGTGCCTAAGCTTGAGTACAGAGGGAATAGGTACGACGAAGCGTGAACACGACGACGAGGATGAAGGCAAAAGGTACCTCGTAAAATTCTTTGCCTTTATGATCTTTTTCATGGTATGAAGGAAAACCTTGTATACTTTGAACACACCTCTACTGTTGTGTAATGCTGTAACAGGCAGGGACTGTTGGTCTTATAACGTGTTGAAGCGGAGGAAACACGCAACAGTTATCAGTGTCATTTGACGGAAGGTCAAATCCAAATTACCCCAAGAAATCACCAAATTTGCGGTTAATTATTTCTCCTTTTTTTTTTGCTTCCTAAAAATTCAATCTCGATTCAGGGAAAAAAACACATTTCTCATGAGATCTCCTTCTTTTATGATGTTGCGAGAGTGTAGATAAGATACACCCACATGTGCATCATGCACGTACGTATAATACGTAAGAAAAGTGGTTGAAGATTGTAAGGTTGAAACGATCGTGTGTACTTTACGGGAACGTACTTCCGGTATTCGTTCTTTGGTATACCTATCGATCGGTTATATGATATCCCAGCGACGTGTGATAGCACTTTCAAACCGGAGACCATATTCCGGTTGAGTGCAGTTGACGAAATGCCAATATAAGGAGAGAAAAGAAAGTAAGACAGGGTTGCGAATGTTTCAATTTCACTAACGAACACAGGAAAAAAAGCCAAAGAAAAGGATGTCATAAATTTCTCTTCAAATTTATATACAAACGTATCGTTGTTTTTAGACATTCTCTTCCTCTCATCAGTTTAAGATTTCACAACAATCATCAACAAATATAATCAAATGTATTTGATTTCAAAATCCATCAAAATTTCTCTCGATTAGGGCTGTGCGTTTATTTTTATCAGATGTGAGGTCTTCTTTAGGAATTTTAATGACAGTTTAATTCGGAAGAACAATTCACGTTCAAATTTCATAACATCTTAGGAACAGTTGAGATTTTCAACACCATATGCAGTAACAGCAGCTCCCTCAGTGTGGTCTGAACAAGAAAGTTCGTTACTACTTAAGTGATAGGAGCCAGGATGCATGTGACTGATCATGCGGTCTAAACATAGGAGTCCGTTATTACTTGTTACCTCTACTACAAGAAAACCTGTCGCGTTACTGTACTTCTCTCCGTGTTTGCCCGATTAGGAGTAAAGTGGACAGTAATAAATCGTTTTCAAAGTTTGGAAAATTTGTGAGCGTCATTAATTTCATCTGAGATTGGTAAATCTAGATTAGACAAGTTATAATTGAAAATTCAACTGCACTGTATAATATGAACATTTCGTTTTTTGTTCCAGGTGAGAGCACACGTAAAGATTGCCAAGCAGTATCAGTAAGTTTTATTATTTCATTATTTCTGTTTTCAATTCAGGGTCTCTTGACTCGAAACAGATGAGAAGGAGAGTGGAATGTGAAGCGTAATGGAAATTCTGACAATAAGAATTCCATTAGAATCATTAACGTTAATCTTCTTGGAAATGAGGTCTCAAGTACATCGAGTTAAGTTGGCAAGAAAAATGATAGTCAAAGGGATCCTTGTTTATTAATTACAAAGTGTTTACGACTCTGAACTGCATCGTGTCCGTCGAGTCTCGGCCACAACATGTAGTTGTCGTCTTGAGACTAGGATCTTCAGAGACACGTTGATGCGGGTTATACAGACATTCATTCTACAACGCACATACATACATACATACCGGCCTTGTACACAAGCGGGTAATTCAAGGAGCACCGGTGGTACTACCCGTCGCTGTGCTCCGAACGTCTCGGTATCTTCAGCTTAATACCAGTATCTCACCACCGCTACGACTATCATTCCTCTCGCTCTTATTCAAGCATTTCCTCGCCCCCTCAGCAGCAGTGAAATATATTTCCTGTACCGAGACACGAGGCACAACGAAAAATTATCTTACAAATGGTCGGTGGTAGGGGAGCAAGGAGGTATGGAGGTATGGAGGTACTATGGTTATCTCCAACTCTACGTGCCCGAAGTGGAAATTCACGTGTCAAGACGTAAGACTTTCAACTCGTACAAGAGAAAAAGACCAAGAGAAATTTTTGTCGTCTTCATATTCTTTTCCAGGACCTTTCAACTCACTTTTACCGTTTATGAGTCAAGAACAAAGCAAATATCTGTAAAATTATTCCCTGAAGAAGTTTGCGTCGTAAGACAAGTGAAATGAAAAAATATGTTCCCTGAGAAACGATTTAATAATAGAATAGAAGGTATAAAATAGAACCCATGGAAATCCAACGGATTACGTATTCTCTGACACATCTGATTCGATTCAAACTCAATTCACGGAGATCTAATTAAATCACTGGAGGTGGAGTGGTTTTTCTTTCCTGAAAGATAAAAAAAAACTGTAACTATCTACTTAGAAAAACGAGGGACTTGTTAAAACAAGCGTTTCGAAGGAACGTTTCAATTTGTTATCTCAGGGTTGGTTCGTGTACTTTTGGTGCCAATTTGCTGCTCGCAAAAACTGGTATACGAGAAAGAAAACTTTTATGCTCGGCGTTAGTTCGGTACGCCTATCGGTCGAAGAGTTAATTAGAGTTCAAAATACAAAATGTATGGTTGGAATTGCGGATTGGTAGCCACGACTTGTCTTAGCCTTTGAGTAATTCACTGTGGTTGGTAATTAGGTCAAATTGATTATATATCAAATATCTATATTTTAGATCTGTTGAGCATTCCATTGACGATGATAAAATCTTTTTCGAGAATGAGATCGCTTTGATCATTGGAGTTCAATGGAAAATACTTCCCTGGTCCGTTTGTGAATGACGGGCAGCATTATTTATGCCAATCGTAGGAGAGTTGATTCAAGAAATATTAATTGGACATCCTTCGAATGATCAAGTTTCCTGGTTCTATGAAATCCACTGTGAGAATCACATATATCATGAAAACTTGATTCACTTAATTTATTATTGTGATTGAATATATCGATCAGTTCCTACTCATTCGCCATGATAACGTACATGGTTTAATAATCAGTCAACATGTAGCTTGAGCGTCGAAAAAATTGTAAATCCTGAAACTTTCTTGTGTTTAATCGAATACTCAAACTCTTTTCAAAAATGAAATCCGAGCTTTGATCACAGGACTCAATGTCTTTAACAAGGGAATTAAATAACTTGAGTAAACGGAATAAGTACGAAAGCGATAGATTGAGGGATTTTAGTGGTTGTTTTGATTTCTCTCTTAAAATGTGGAGATTGTCATCAAATAATTTACTTCGATGAGACAGCCTTATTAATTGAAAATACGTGAAGAGATACTATTTTGGGTGAGATCTTTGCTGAATTGTCACTAAATTCTCATTCACCTGGAATAATTCAGAGAGAACTTTCACCTTACTTACCTCTAATAAGTTTCAATCGACCGGTGATATGAATGCTCTGGAAAATTGCTCCGTATTTGAGAAATGTTGGCAATGCTAAATTAACAAAGTTAAGCGTAAAACTTAAAGACTGAGTCAACTTGTTCTCTCTCCTGGTATGACTGTCCGCCACGTGACATTCCCTTGAAATTCAAGTTTGATACAGAAAACAGAATATAAAAACTTAGAATGGGAGTTTCGTCCTGCGTGAAAGTAAACTAAATTAGAGTTTGCAGCAATCAAAACGAAACCTACAAAGAAAAATAAATTGAATTGATGAGTGAACGTGAATGATAAATCTAATGTGTGGACAATGTAAAGGATATATAAAAAGATAATAAGAGTGGTATTCAACGATCCAAAAGCCTGAAGTTTCTATTAATATTTTTTTAATTACCAGCAGAATGAATTTCACGTGACGCACGAATTTTTGGTCGCATCGAATTTCTCTTCCCTAAATCCACAATTTTAATTTTGATTTGATTTTCGGTGACCTGAAAGAAAAACAGAAATTTCTTGCGATCGCAAATTGCACACACAACGCCATATGGCAGCGTCGCCGAGCAGAAGGATGTGGACTAAAAATAACAACACACGAAAATTCGCAGAATATTTTATGACCACGTTCACCACACCGAACACCTTGCGCAAACTCAACGTTCATCTACAGGGACAGAAACACTGGGTCGTTGGACTGTTTATAGTTTATAAAGTTGAAATACCAACGAATCTGATAAGAAAAATGAAATAAAAATGAAATAAAATGGAGGCGGGGAAAAATCGTTGATCAAGGATTTCTCGCGAAGACACCAAGCGAGAATTCTAAAGCGACGATAAGTAAATCCTTTTTTTAGTTAAAATGCACGGTACGATGCAACCACCGCATCCCAATTCTCTTCAGCAACCTGAAAGTAACCCTCTTTCAACTCCTCCTATACCAAGTGTACATGCTCGGCTGACCACACTGTGTGCTACCATGGTACCTACGGTAATCCATGGGATCGAGTTGCACTCGCGTGCCTGGAAATTATAATTCGTACGTTCCTAGGCTACGAAGACGGCGTATTTTCCCTGTAAGACAAGAGAGAGAGAGAGAGAGAGAGGGAGAGGATGAAGGAAGAAGATTGGCTTTTACGTACCGTGAGTGTGGATACCGAGCACGGAAGATCTGAAAGGGTATTAATGTTATCGAAACGGATCATTCGTTATTGTTTCAATCGTTCTTCGATGACACAAAATCCAAAGTTTCGAATCTTTAGAATATTTGCTTTTTCGCGGGAGGTAGGATCGTGGTTGGAATAAATTCGCTGTCTCCAAGCAGGAATGATATTATTTCCCACTTTGACTTGACATCATCCCCTTACCGACAACCTTTATAAATGATCCTTCGAGGAACTCGTCTCGTTCGATCTCTCCGAGAAACGATCGAGCTGTCGGAATCGCGCGGTATCGATATATTCAAGTCTTTTCAAACCGATGTAAGGGTCATCGATTACTGTATCGAAGTATAGTTTTACCTTAGCTCTTGAGTGCTTTTCGATTGACGCAAGCAGGAAAAAGGTGACAGGAAAAGAGTGGATTTTATGTACGTGGGTCGCTACGATAGTCTCTAGGTTACATTGACCTCGACAAATTCTCTTATATAATCATAATCCACACTGCATTGTCCTGCTTGTGGTATTTTTCTCTGTATATACTCTGTGTACATACAAGTATTCTATGTTGTCATATTATATCCCCAATCGTGGATACAGTGTATTACAACTTTGATGAGAAAACAATCTATCGGCACCCAATTTAAGATTCATCTCGAATATGCTTGGCATTCGCTGTTTCCTCGTCATCAATAGTGATTCACACTCTCTTGTGTTTCTCTTCCTTCATTTATCCATTCAGAATCACTGCATCTATTGTCTTACCTATCCATTTTATTCCCAACATTGTCTTGAAATACCATATCTCTGATGCTTGCAGTCTTGCTCTATCCATTCTTTCTATTGTTCAAGTTTCACTACTGTATACTCTTGAGCTCTAGGTACAACTTTTGGATAACTTTCCTTTCATCCTTCAATTCATATTGTTCGAGCACCATTATTATTCTTTCGAACGAAAGGCCTTGTTTGCCTCAGTTATTTTGTATATTTCTATGCTTCATGTTTATGCTTTTTAGTGAATGAATAATGTTTCGAGATGTAAATTGATATCGTTTTTACGATGGAAAGCATTCATCTAAGATCGAGTTGATGAATTACCACGGCGATACAGTTAAAACGACCTACGTCTGGTATTTCGCTGCACTGAGAGAAAGACATTTCACTTCTTAATAGCTTCTTATATGTTTTCTGCTCGCAAATTCCAGAAGTCGAGAGTAGGGGAACGGGAATCACGGATTATCGAATCGAAGCAGGTTGGATTTAAATGATTTTCATTACCAAACATCTCATCCGCTTATTGCAAGATAAATGAAATCTATGATACAAAAAGTTATAATAAAAAACTCTTCAGTCGGAAATAAAGAGTGGTGATGAATCGTGTACCGGCTGATTCTAGCAGATATCAGGTTATCAATATTTAAATATACATGTATATCAATAATATCTTATCATTCCACATATCATTCCTCATAGAAATCGGGAATTAGGTTAATTGATTGTTGAGTGTATTTCGGTATCCCCTTTTGTTTGAATTTTGAGGTTCCGGAGTGGAGCCGCGTCTTGTATCGGTATACCGCCCTACAATCAACCGGTACAAGACGCGGCTCCACTCCGGAAGCTTAAAATTTATTTAATTTTGCAAGCCGCGGAAGACCGCACAGCGAATTTTCGTTGGAGCAACTCATCCCCTTTTATTACCCGCGAAAAAATGTATTTTGAAAAGTTCCATAATTTATTGAAGGTCAGCGCTAGTCTGGGACGGGTGAAATTCTTCACCTTAATATAGCGTCAAAAGTAACATAATTTATTGTAGGAATACATCCAATCACGGTCCTTTGAGAAGTGAATTCAGGCGAATAAAATATCACATTTGAAATATGCAATATCCTGAACATGATCTGAAAAATAGTGTCAGCATGTCTCCAGGACGTCTCATGCTGTATCCTTTGAGATTGAAGTTCCTCCAAATCTAATCAGAAATTCACTGTTTTCTCTCATTTATACCCCGATGCAACAGAAAATGGAAATTAGTACCTCGGATTCTTAGGATATCTAACGAACAGTGTTACTACGTTAAAATGTTCAAGAACGAAGCTCAAGGTATAATGGATAAAAGCTCCAAAAGGCCAATGCGGAACTCAGGCTGGGGGAGAATTGCGATTCAAGTAGAGGCTGTGTTTGAAGGTAATATCCAGACAAAACTGAAAGGTAGGAAAGAGCTCGTTTATCTGCAAGGCGGAAGGAAAGCGTCTAGCAACCGGATGTGCTAAGAAGCGTTGAAAGGACGAGTTTTAATTGCTCGTTATCTGGGCACACGTAGGATAGCGTATATACATATACATAATATGCATGTACACAACACTCACACGTTCGCGTAGCCTCATAAAAACCACTGAGTTAAATCGGTGGTTTACTTTTTGCGAAGGTCAAAATACCTTGTATACGAAACTTTAGTGCATTCTGTCGTATAAAATGAAATGAAAGGTATGGAATGGAAAGGATTGTATCTTGTGCTGATTTTATGAAATAAATCCAGAGTAGAGAAAACGCGGAGACTGTTGGAAAAAGATAGATATAAGATCTTTCTTGGATATTCAAAGACAAAAGAGAGAAGACATTCGAAACTGGGATTCACTTTATTCCTCTTCCGTTCTCTCTCCCGAGCTAGAGATTATGAGCTTTGATGAAGAGCTTCACTTTTATGCAGACAAACGCAAGTACTCGGCCGGTTGCATTGTAATTTTTATTGTTTCTAAATTGCTTTTGCGAACGAATAAGACCGATTGTAAGACACAGTAGGAAGACTATATCTTCTTCTTTTCTTCCCCATTGGTCTTCAACCTCAGAGGCAACTTCATTCGATTGCTTCTGGCAGATTTTTTCTTTCTTCTTTTCACGGAGAAAAAATATTCCTTCTTCTTGTACACTCATTTCTTATAATCAGTTGATTGCATTTTCTCATTTTCTCTGCATATTGTTTTCAATTTTCTATTATGATTTCGTTTTGCATTCTCATCCGAGAGAAGAAAAACATCTTCACCGGAAGAATACGAAAGGAAGAATCCTATGATTGAATGTGCGTTGATGATCATAATGATTCCTCTAAAAGCAACTTTGGAAACAAATTATCGTAGGTATCGCATATTAACTGTGTTAGAAAACAGGAGTCCTACTTTAACTTCGTTACACTCACCAATTATCCTATGAGCCTTTAATACTTGCTCGCAGTCTTGCTTCGGGTATAACTTTATAACGTTTATAGTTTCTAAATGGGGGTCTCGTAACGGAAAATGCAATTAAAGTAGTTAACATCGGATTTCATTTTGAAAAAACTCCTTCAATCAAAAAATAACTCGATTAAGAATATCAGCATTCTCTTGATCGTCCATTCGTTAAGCCTTTTACTTTATAAACGCTCGAAGCTGGAGTTAATACTTCTTGAAGTTTCAAGTATTGTGAATGGAGTCACAAATGCATGAACTAAGTAAATATTTTAATCCTTTGGAGGATTTAATGAGATTCGTTAGGAATAATGACGTGTGTTATTTTCATTCTCCCGCGCGTGGCTTTGTGTACACAAAAATGAGTATTAATTAAAGTGTGGGGATGTAGAATGGAACGCAGATCAAACGGACTGTATCATTAATTCCAGCCACTCTGCGAAACAAAAAACCGGAATGTAATCAGAAAGTAAACAGTGATGAATCGATCATTGAACGAGCAGAGAAAAATTTAGAATTTCAATCAACCGAAGTATTTGATGTTTCATATGGGAATTGAATCAACATTATGAATTGAAAATTCAATGTAAGTTCGTTCGAATACGCGATGCGTCAATAATTTTGCACCGAGACGATTCGAAACTTGATCAATCCACGTGGAATGAAAATATCGCATCACAAGTTTCCATTTTATCTCCTCGTACAGCAGCTTTGTTCTTTTCGTTTCTCCTCGTTTCGTACGACTTTTAATACACGCCCATAAGCATGAACTGTAATGGTTTCATATTCAACTTCATACGACAATAAACGTGAATTTTAACGATGTTATTATATGCAATGAAAAACTATGATTTGATGAAACCACTGTGAAAATATCACTTGGACTCGGTACCTCGGGAAATAGCGTGTACACTCCATTTATGTATCATCACATCTAATTTCAAATCCAATTAACTTCCACGAAGAATTATTTCTAAAACAATTTGAAGTTTCGTTGAGATCTTTCGAGAGGAGTCCAATAATTTATCCACGCGGATATACAAGATTTACTTCTGGAATTGTATCGCGAGATACAGTACCATCTTTCTTACTTACTTATGCTAGGCCATATGAACGAAGGAAATAGTGCTGCGGGTGAACGCGCAGTACGTGTTGAATATACATAGGATGGCTGGAAAACAAATAAGTTGAAAAACATCTCATTGCAACGTAGATACGCCAGAAGTTTTTCCAACGGTGGCTCGTACTTTATGGCTCTATTATTCTCGGCTACATTCAGTGTCGACGTAGAAGGGATATATTTGTTTCAAGAAGAAGCAAACAAACGACGTAAATATGCGGTGGGATTGAATGAGAAAAGTATAATCAATGAATACATCTTGAATAATATTTTATTCTCGTGGTATCTGCAAAATAACGAGACGCTCAGCAAATGTTCTCATTCGTGTCTCATACAGAAATTTACCATGGGCGATAGCATGGCGCAATGTAGATAAAGTATAACCGAGACTTGGCAACCAAGCATGGCGCAACACTGAAATGATAACATCATTTTCTGAACAATAGAAAAATTTGTCTATCAATGTTGTGCCAATGATAAAATTGTAAAAAATATATATGAGAATTATGCGCAATTTCCAATTTTCAATATATGTTATTTGGGACAGTATTGTGTTTTCTTTATTTATTTGTAAACAACTCGGTGTTTTTTGTCGCTAAAGTTTGCCATGAGAAGTGTACATAACATAGATCAGCGATAGGAGCCCTCTGGTGTGACCTGTAACAAACAACGATTGACTGTTCTTCCGGAGAATTATTCGAGCCTTATATATTCCTTGTATACATCTCTCCCTACTCACGAGAAACATTCGATCGGCAACTTAGCTAGCAATTCAGCCATCAAAAGTTGAAATTAAGGAGCATGCCAATATCGAGCCATGCTATTACCAATGATCGGCGCCACATTGAAAACTAATTTTTATCCGAACTAGACCAAAGTTTGTGGCAATATTCAACCACGTTCCAAAAGACGTTCAATCAATTTTGGACCAAGGATGAGTCTAGCAAGCGCCAAGCCTGGCGGAATTGTGAATCAATGATAGGCTGACAACCTAAATTCGTTGAACACCGATATCGGTGCAACATCATAACTGTGGTTAACCGACATTGAATGTTTATAGATTGCCAATCCTTGGCTGTCAACATTCCGCCAAGCTATATTTTATTGTCAGTATTGGCGGAACCTAAAAATTTGTATATGGGATGAGATGTCTTCTCATTCGTATCATTTCAAAAGGATGTGATTCGTTTTTGCTGTAACGATGAAAGGATAGAATGAAATCCACCAAAAACAATATTGAATCAATATCTGGGGAAGATATCAAAGAAAAGAAACGTTAATATCGCGGCATTCACATTCCGGTCATTTCAATACGTATTTCGCAATCGTATGATGCATCGTGAATGAGAAAGCGAGAGAGATCCATGTGAATCCCTCCTCCGTCGCATAATTTGGATCAAAGGAAACTCCATATCTATACGCTCTGACGGTCTTAGTCAGACTGACTACTGAAAGAGCTGCTGTGGTCTCTTGGAACGGCATACGTTTGGGAATATCTAATGAGAAATGTATATGAATTCCCACATAATATAACTGCAGTAGTCAGGAGTTCTATAAATCCCATGTTCCACGAATGTGCTTATCTTGGAAGAATCGAGAGCGTCATTTAAATTATAAGCATCGTCGTGATGAATTGAAATATTATTATATTATCCTATTATTGGTATACAAATATAAAAAAAGCGATACTGATTTTGATCTCACAAGATGAATCACTGCTGTGTTGAGAAAGATGCATCTTAAAAATCATGAGGTTTCATAGATGAGGATAAAGAGAGCTTTTTGAATTTTATCCATCAAAGTTGAAGCAAAGAAAATTGGGAACGACAGAATGTCTTGCTTGGAGATTCAAATATATTTCTACGAAGCCATTACTCATAATGGATTTTGCATTGAAAGCATGCCTGTACACAAATCTTATTCCAATGGAAGAGGAAAATGTCACGAAAGAAAGAGATGAATATTTTTGTTTCTTCATGTATCATCACACAATGGATAACAGACGACAAAAGTAGATATCAAATTACTATAATATTCTCATGAGTGGTTGAATACTATGTCTCTCGAGTATTTAGAAGCTTTCGCTGGTAGTTTTTTCCTCTCCGTGGATCGTTCTATTTTGTTCATTCAGTCGTATCAAATTTTTTCTAAACATTTATCAATAAAATTCACAACGGTTTATGAATTTTTCAACGGTTACAGGGTACCCACCAGGTTTTTATTGGCCAATCACTTACAACAGTGCTACTTTTAATCTCTTCTGTCTATTATATACGAAAGAAAATCTTCCACAAATCACATTCCCAAAAACACGCTTTTCGAATGGAATAATATCACTTTCAAATGCGAGAGGTTCTTATTACGACGAATACATATTAATTCTAATGAAAAATCGTATTCCGAGTCGATGCAACTGGAAGATAAAAAGGATATAAAATGGAAGAGTAAAAGGATCACCGACCGTCCGGTGGAGCATTTAATTACTTTTCGGACTCGTCGGCTTCGAGGGGTCCTAAGTAAGCTCGTCGAAATCCTCCTAAAAGGCCATCCACAGTTACGAAGAGTACAGGATTGGCCGCCTGTCGTGGAGGAAGCCGCTTAAAAATTCGCGGATTAGCATTCGTTGTATGGTAAAGAGGACGAGGAGGTAAAATCCGTCGTGGAATGCTATTTCCTACCACCGTTCTCTCTCTTCTTCCTCATTCTCCTCCTCCATCTCTCTATTCCTTGCTCGAGCTTCTCTTTCATACTATTATACACCGTTCTTCTCCCAAACTACTCTTCGTTTTGCCTTAGTGCAAGCACGTTTCCGTGCAACCTGCGAGATTGCGGTATTACGACTGAAAAAAAAAAAAAAAGAAAAAGAGTGAACGGAGAGACAGAAAAATAAAGGAAAGAGACGAAAAAACTGGGAGAGAGGAGAACGGAGACGGAAGGGAAACAAAAGTACTGTAATTTCGGTAGAAGGTAGATAGATCTGGATCGTGACCATCAGCCTGATGGAAATCTCTGACAGTTCGCGGGTCAGCGTTTTCATGAGGATTTGAAGCGGATACGTTGAGACAGATCAGGGAGATCGCAGAAAAGAAGGGAAAATGTAAGAGAAAGTGTTCGGAATGATTCGACAAACCTTTTTTCATCTTGAGTCTCGATTCTTCGAAGATGCATGTGAAATGAGATGTGAGTTGGATAATGACGTGTATTTTTACTTGCAGTTTTACTGTCTTTTACGTAGGAAATCAAGTCTCTTTCTTTCTTCTCGTCCCAACTCTTTACGTAACTTTGGATTTCTCACTTGTCCTTGTAGAGACCATCGGAATTCTATGAAAAGTTTTGAACTTCCTCGGTAAACCTTTGCCACAAAAGAGATAAAAAGGGGAGAGCAAGGGTGCGCACGTGCTGCGTCTCTAACGAACCGTATCTACTTTCGAACACGCATTTTCCTCCTCCTTTTATTTCTTTCCTGTTCTCGTGAAAAGTCATCGGAAGCTGTGAGAGTTCAAATGATAGAACGTGTGAATTTCATCCTTATTCCTTCTGAATTGTAGTACAGCTTGTAACGAAATTTATGAAAAAGTGTAAAAGAGAACAATGGATTCTATTATCGAGATTTCAAAGAAGAATCAATTCAAGTTCCTCCCGTTCTATTCTCTCTTTTGGATAATCAACGCTCATTGGTGGTTTTCAGTCACAATTTCAATTCCCCTTATCTACGAATCTCCATGTTCAATCTTCACGCCAGAGTTCAATGGTCAAAGAAAAGACCATTTCTAGATCCTTTTCTCTATACATCTATATCAAAGTTAGGTGCTGAAGAACTAAAACGGATCGTACCCTGTGGTTCAACGATCCGTTTGATGGGTTGGAGGTGAACAGTTCAAATATCGATTCCAAGACCGAAAGGAACCCAGTCGTTTCAAGGGTACACATCTAGAGGGAAGAAAAATAGGGATGATGATGGTAATGATGATAATGATGATGATAATAGTCTCATCGTAGCTGACGAGGGTTTACACCCTAGATAAGTTCAAGTGGAATATATACATCGGGGAGAACCATTTCGATTACTTCTTCAAGATACGCGAAACTTAGAAATATAGTTCAGACGTGACATTAATTTCCTACTGCATTTTTTTTCGATGAGATGATATTCAATTAAAATCGTTGTGTTCGATAATTTACAAACATCCCCTGTACTGTGCGTATTCGAGGAAAAATTATATTCGTACTTTGGAAAGTGCAAATTCTCACATGACTATTACAGCAATTCGGTGTCGTCGTGGAATACGTAACGAGATGTAAGTAATTCACGTCATAGACCATAAAATAGATACGTAGAATGGCAAGAGGGAAGGTTTTGGAGAATCACGTACAAAAAAGAGATTCAGACTTTTCGTGGATCACATTTACCACAGCGTACGATTTTCCAAGAAGATATTTTTAGTAAGGTAAGACCAGTTTCTCCTTCCCCAAGAATGAACGAGTAGATCCCTTTTGCCATTCAAGGGTCACGCGTCGGTTTCCTCTCTTCATTTCAATACAGACACCAAGAGGCTGGGTGAATTTCAAAAAGTCTACTGTGTTATCGAAATACACGATACAACTGACATATTTAGACTTTTTCTGGGTGAGAATTCCTATCTTTCTAGGTTGAGAATTTTTCATCCTCTCTTGAGAAAACGTTTCTCCACCTTAAGTTCAACATATTTCAAAATTGTGACATTGATTCGATCGCTCCAAAGATCTTTTCCAGCCCTCAAAGATTGCTCTCATGAGTAACACAATGATATTATACGAATGACATAGCATATGAAATATACATTCTCTCCTCGTAGTTTGCAATTCTCAATACGAATATGCAATCCTGGTCAATTTGAAGATCACGCATGACGGTATAAATCAATGTAACCTGTGTGGGGATTTTTCCCGGGCGTCCTGTATCAAATGTAGGCCGTGGATGGGTTTATACTGGGTAACTTAGAATTGCCTAGCTTTGCTCACCAAGGGGCCCAATCGAGGTGGCACCCAGGGTGATCCATATACGACTCATGTGGGAACAAACTGGACCACCAATGTTCCCTCTGTTATGGAAATGTAGGTATAGGGCCCTGTCAGGTTTTCCACATTATCTTGAATATCTCAATCTAAGCATGCCTGTATTAGATGAACGTGGTGTCTGATTGAATCATCAATGTATCAAAGTTCCCCTAGAATTCTTAACTTAGACATCCCTATACAAAATCCATACACGGAATGGAATTTTTGAATGTATGAGCTAGATGTTAGATGAAGCTAAAGCTGGTGTAAAATTCGAATATTTTCCATACCAAAAATCGATTGGGTGACTCTTAAAAATGTGATTTAGCTACTCAAATATCACACAAAAAAAACAGTTCTATCAAAAGCTACATCAATCCACTTCTAGTTTCAGCTTCATGAACTTTAGTTATTATAGCTGAATATTTTAGCGCCGACAGGATAGCTAATCTCTTCGCAATTTCAACTCAAATTCAGCTATAGAAGTTGAAAAAATGAGTGTCCATCTGACAGTCAATGATTGTTTTTTATATATGCGATTAATTGGAACTATGAGTATTTTTCTCCGACACTTGAACCTGAACGTTCCCAAAAACAGCACTGACTGGAAATAGACTAACAACCATGTTAAGTGAAAATTAAGAATCAAAAGTCTTCGATTTATAATTTTTGAAGCCAAAGTTCTCTCATTTCAACTAAGCACAGGAATGAAATTCACTTAATTTTTCATTTCGTATCAGATACACGTCAATAATTCCTGTTTTTGATGCAGTACGATAATGTGTGAACAAAGAAATGTGTTGGGTGGAATATTTTGTCCTTGCAATATTTATTTAATTCAATTATTTTCGTGACAATTAGTTCACTTCCTGTAGCTACATTGAGAATGTGATCCAAGATTGATTTTAGAACTGTAATGTTTATTCCTCAGACGCACAGTATTCCTTTCACCTCGATTGTGAATCAACTTTTATGCACGGTACGTTGAATCTAATCAAAATTTCCCCATCCTATGGATTATTCTGTTCTCGTTCCGTGTATTTACGCGGCATTTTCATTATGTACCGGAGAATTTTTTTTGATGCATGATCAACCGAATAGTTATTCAACGCTTGAGAAGTTCTAACGTTCATTCCATTCTGATTCTCCCAGACCGATATATCTCTAGAATTTTCATTGAAAAAAAAATCGTGTTCTTTTTCCATGAATAGCATTCGTTGTTATTTGCTTTGTTAGTTGAAACATTGTTCGCAAAAAAAAATCGAGAGTTCTCTCTGAAATTAGAGTTGTATGGAGGTATTTTTGCTTGACAACATTATGCGTGATTGAGATTTCATTCGTATGTATGTCCTCGAGTCAGAGGATTCACGAATAAGTAATCGATATCTGAACGGGCAGAAAAAAATGTTGTCATGTGAGATGAGATACAAATACACGGAAAGCACATCCAGAATCCATCGAATGAGATGAAAAACGTATCCTAACAAGATCCCCCAGGAAATCTTTGGAGTAAAATAACGACGTTGTCATCGGGTAGCTTTAGTTTCATATCCTAGGGTGGATCTCAACTTACAGGATGCTCACGCCGATGCTTCGAGAGGACTCTTATTCGTTCTTGGAGCGCGCTTATTTCTCTCTTTCTTTCTACTTTTTCTGAACCTCTGTGTGAGAATTATAATAAAATCCATGCCATTCCTATTAATTTTTGCAATTGATTCAAAATGCTGAAGCTACATTTATCTTCCTCATTTATTCTCACTGAATCCCATTCATGAGGGCCCAGTTTGATTGAGACACTCATGAATCTGCTGACATTGCTCGTCAAAACCGGTCAGAAAATTTTTATGAGTTTCTTATAGGTTTTTGTTACGGGAATCGCTGACAAGAACTTTCAGAAATTCTACCATGTTCGATAAGGTTCTTATGAGATACGGGAAACCAGTCAGAAACTTCCAGAAATTTTCTAATCGGTTCACTAAGAAACTTATTCAGTTTTCGTGACTGAAATTTCAGTTGTTTCAACAGAATACTAGTTCCTACAACTGAAAATTTTGGTTAAAACCACCAATGTTCTAATTCAGGCGACTCAATGTTTCCATTTGATATCGTTCTTCGTCATTGTCACTGCAATTCTCAGAGACATAGCTGTGCCGTAAAATCTTCCTTGTTGAAAATGCCAGGCAAATCCGGACAAAAAAGTCTTCAAACGGTTGTTTCCCTAGGAAATTCGGTCAGAAACTGACAAAATTTCTACTTGGTTCCGTTTTGAATTACCAAATCGAAATATCCTGCCAAAAAACTGGCTGAAGTTTTTCCTGCCGATAGAACTCTTCCTAGAAGATTGATAATTCTGAACCAATCAAAATTAACTGAGCTGAATTTAGAGGGATCTTTATATCCGATCCGCGATCGCAGAAATTATATTCACCTCTGTTAAATAATTGTTCTATCAACGATTTCCGTTGAAACTTTCGTTAGACAGAATATTCTGTTGGATTCCCAGCAAATTGTTTTCAAACGTTGAAAATCCATATTTTATGAAAACAGAGAAATCCTTGACTGAAAACAGTCCTTCAAGTACACAAAGTCATTGAACCTGCCTATCCCGAATCTTACCCTACCTTTTTATCGTAATACATCTCGTTTTAAAAATTTTCACACGGAAAAAAAGAAATAGTTGCAGTAACTACTTAAATAGTCGATTTTCGACCATCTACTTAATTAATTACTGCAGCTACTCGGTAGTCAGGACAAGTAATGCGTTCAGCTGGCTGAACTAACTCGATAGTTGCACTAACTAACGTAAATACCTGAGGAATTTGAGTTAGTTGAGGCAGCCAAGGTGTTGGTTGTTCTGATTACTAAGTAGCTGCGAAAATCGACTATTTAACTAGTTGCTGCAACTATTCCTTCTTTTTCGTGCATTATATCAATCACACTCTTCTGATCAGTTTGATCAATTCCTTTAAATGTATAATGAAATATAATAATCTGTGATAAGCGTATCTGTCCTTCTCCTTAAACGAGCCTTCCTGTCCATTTCTAAGAAGTTAATTATTCAATTAACGATGATTAACCTCCACTTAGTAATCGCTGAGCGTCACTGAGTATGATATTTTTATAATCTGCTAAAATCATTACCTCGATAGATCTGTAACTCAGAAAACGCGTTTTAGTATTCTTAATTCGAGATGTTCACGGGTGTTCTCAGTTTCAGTTTGAATCGTTGTAACCCCGATGCAATGAGAGGAACAACTGAGAATTAAATTGCGGCAAGAACGCGAGAACGTTACATTTTCGGGCGCGGCTAGCTAAGGGCCAATATTACCAACGCCCTGGTCAACTGTTCCAAAACTCGTTGATCACTCTGTAGCATCTTATTCCAACTTGGGTATCTTTTATAGCATTTATATCTTTGGCCCAGGCTTGGTCCCATGTAGGCGGGATGGGGGTCATGCTGGCCCAGTGTAGGTATCATAATACATACATGCCGGGGAAGATTTTCGTATAAAGTATTCAAAAACGCACAAGCAAAAGGATGAATCACAGTATCGAATAATTTGAAATAGAAGCATATTCAGTTCATTTGAAGTGAGAAATTTTATCTAATAATATCATGAAATCATGGTATTTGAACAGTTTGAATCCATTCTTCCGAATGAAATTAGCTCTCCGGAGAAAAAAAGGACAATTATTTGACAGAAAATTCGCCTGAATGTGAGGCCAGGCAAGCCAATCTTGACTCGATAATGGCGGCTCTACGTTTATGCACACATGCGTTTGTTCGCATCAAATTCCTTCGAATAACTTCTACAGTATTTAGTATGATCGTTCGTGCAGCGATTTATACTCCATAAAAAATTCCAGTAACATAGTAGTAAGTTCTGATAGCGGCAGAGTTTCAAGCAGACCGCAGAGCTTCAGACTTTCACCCAAGTAGAAATGCTCTAGTTATTGATGAGTTTTATAACGCTTAACTAGTCAGATACTAGACACTTCCAAGTACCTTGCCAGGACCCTACGAGGCACTTGCAAGCGTCTAGTTTTTGGCTAGTCAAGCGGTACAAAATTCGTCAATTACTACAGCATTTCTACTAGGGTAATATTATACTGTTTTTTCTTCCTTTTGAAGAGCTTAATTCTAAAAGAACTAAGAAATAGACAATAATTAATGAACGAAAGCATGACATGTCCATTCGAACAAATGCTGTCAGAGAAATTTTTAGGAAAAGTGCTTCTTGAACAGAGATGAGGTGTAGCTAATTGAAAATAAAGTGTTGAGAATTGAATCATCCGCTACACACGCAATATTATCAAATTGGTATATATAAGTATCCTATTCATGAAAATCAAGCCGAAGACTATATTCTTGATAATGGTAAGAAGATTGAGGTATGAAGCTTCAGAAAGGAAAAGAGATCGTCCTTGATTGAAAGAAAACGATCTTAAATGGTAAGAAACGTTACAGTTCACGGAATATTATAGGACGCCCTACTTGAAAAATCCATAAAATTGCACGATCTGATTAGATTTGATTGGATTTTCCAACCCACGAATAGAGAGTTGAATTCAATCACAAAGAGAACTAAGTACAAGGTCAGTATAACTCCTATCGTTGTATCGTCAAAATCATCCAATTTATATACTTCTCATTTATCATTCAAATCGTTTCTCTGTGATGAAACATACTTCATAATTCACATTAACCGCAGCATTTTCGTATGATCATAACTTAGTATCTCGTGGAACATATCTTAGTACATTTATCATAATATATATGACCATGGAATCATCATAATTTGTCATATTAATGATATATCTCCTGGAAGTAAATAATACGTAACTTTACCAACTGTTTCATAGCGTAAAATTTATCTGAAATATGGAACAGTTTTGGTGAGAAGATATCACTCCCAAGCAACGCATAACCGAATGCTCCACCTGAATAGTATCAACTTCAATTATGTGTAACGTTACACAAATCTTATAACACAACATCAACCGTTTCCTGAATCGATAAACGGCAGAGAACGTGATTCAGATTCCACGATATGCGATGTCAAATGGAAACCCATGTAAAATATACAGCACAATCACACAAATGCACGGAATGAAGTAATTATATATTGATGAAGTTCATTCTCTATCAAATTGCACGTGCCAGGAGAACGAATCGAATTAATAATTACATTCGGTTGACATATTTCCCCAAAACTTGAATTCAATACGATTTGATATAATTTCCAAAACCGGCAGAAATATCGAACCGCGAGGAAGTATCAACCCTATCGACTTATTAAACTATTCATTCATTTATGACGTGGGAGCCAGTTCATGGTATTTGAAATTTGAATTCTACATCGAGCGAATATTCCATATTTAAAGTAACTCCTACGAAGTATATCTGAAATTCCCTCTGACTCGGGAATTTTATTGTCAAATTTGATGGAGCATGTGCGGATCAATCAGCACCGTGAACCCACATCACATCGTTCGATAAAAATTTCATTCAAATTCCACACGTATATTGTTTTGCTCCGTATCGATACAATTCCTAATAGCGTGGTATAGATTTTTTGTGGTCCAGGCGTTAATATTTCATCTGGGAGGTAACATATCCGAGACATCTAAACCGCGGTAACGATTGGGAGAGAAAAAAAAGCAGAACTCCATTGTGGTAGGGAAAACGTATAGGTTTGAGTACACACTTAGTCGTGTATAGGGGCGTCCATATACGAGCGTACACACATTTGTTTATTCGTGCGTACGTATTATATGGTATGAAGAGGACCGATGAGGGACACATCAATCACTAGCGTTGATTGCGAGGTTTTACCCGCGCTTAAACCGGCGCCAAATAACAGGTCCGTGTTCTGCCATCAGCATTAATTTTCGTAACCACCAATCCCAACAGAATACACTGTACCGTATGGGAAGGAGGGATACAAGAGAATGCGAATCTGGCGTAGTTCTGTCACGAAATCTGTTATCCCATTCCCAAGAATAAATGAATAAAAATCCCTATGAAGAGTGAGATGAGGGAACAAGATGGGATTCAATCTGCGAGTTACGCGGTGATTTCTTCTCCGATCGATATGGGATGTTATTTTAATAGATATTGTGTAGATGGAATTGTACATTGGTGAAATACTGTATACGGCTTTTAGATATTACACTATATATTTATCGTCGTTCGTAGTGGCATAAATCAGATGCTGCAGACTCTCGTATTATTAGCAGGTAATTATCAACATTCCGTGGCGATTTATCGGTTCGAATTAAATAGGTACGTGCATAGGAAATTAACGAGACCAATTTTCATGCCACTAAATGCATATACCTCTCTGTGTGCGTCTATGCATCTATGTACGGATTTACATATATATGTATAAAATACAAATCACATTCCAATGTGTCGTATTCACCTCCGCGTGACTTGCGTGCGCAATGAAATATTCTTCTTTTTGCTCTTTTCTGCTTTACTGTCTTCCCCTTTTTCCTTTTATTTTGCCCCGGCCACTGTCCATGGTACCATGTATTAACCTTAATCGGGTTATTAATTTACATTAACGATCGTCGCTGCTTTGTCCGACCCTGCGAATTTGTATCAGATATAATTGTGGAATATAGGATTGGGAATACGATGTAATAATACCGACGAGAGGAAATAAAAAGAAAAAGAAGAAGAAGAAGAACTGATCGCTGATAGTTTCAGGGAAACACTTCTACACGTAGAATTTTTTCAAGTCGACTAATGATCGAGGGAGAAACGGAAGAAAGAATGTCCCTTCGTGCTTAAAAGTAGCATAAAAAAAAGGAGAAGAGGAATAACCAAAAAGACCTTTTTCTCGAGAAATCTCCAAGAAAATACCGATCCTCACGGTCCTCCCGCATCCACGCGGGAGTGGCTTTTACGCAAATAAACAGAGAAGCTTACGTTTGCGAACAGTAAGAACGATAGGGTAGAAAGTCAAATGGGAGGAGTAAAAGTGAGGTAATGTAGAGAGAATGGGACAAAGAGATAGAAGCTAAAAAACTTAGTAGTATGCGAAACAGGAAAATTGTGAAGAGCTGACTGGTGTGCCTGAAGCTATATCCTTTCGCGTCTGTTCACTCTCATTTCTTGATACAACAATTGCCGTCCCTTTTCTCCTATGGGAATGTATCCCATCACTTTCCAAACCGAATCTACTTGTAATGCGAATATATATGCATGTTGAGTTTCAAAAATTCCTTGTGGGACTGAAAACTATTGCCATATGAATTGAATTCCATTATCAGCTGGATGAGAGAATTCATGTTATATTTCTCTAATCTATTTTCCTCCACATCCACATTCACGTTGGATAGAATTTATCTTTTCCTTAACCATTATTACGTTCAAGAGGTAATTGGCAACAACCCAAATATGAAATCAATGCATTTCGTTCGTTTAACCTCGGAACGATAAGAGAGCAAATATCAAGTTATTCCAAGTTGCATCATTCTATTTCACTCGGAATATCATTTTTCGAATTCTCAATTCTTGTTATTGATATACATTTAGAAGATCTTATTACCTCCTTGATCCTCTCGTGATATGCATTTTCAGAAACCTAAAAACTACTGAGATGTATGGAATTCATGAGACCTTTCGATTACACGCATGTTACATTTTTCTTGCTTCAAATTGAAAAGTCCAATCATACATACGAGAATCTATATCGATTTCCAATGCATATGTTCAAGTATATTATATATAAAAATCAATATCACAACAGATGCCTCTGAACAATTCCGAAATTTGTTTACGCTCATTCAATATATTTCTCCACATTTTTTAGGATTTCAAAAGAATGAACCTTATGGATGAATTATTCAGTAATTTTCTATTGACTTGAAAGAGCAGTGTTTTGCGAACATATTTCTCCGAAACAAAGGGAGCTTGAAATTCATTCAGCGATTTTTGTGCTGAGAATGTAAATATCTCGGGAAATCACTGCATTGCGAATCTCCACCACTCGACTATTCAGAAAAAAGGAGAAGAGATTTGTGTGATTGTACATTCAACTAACGATCCCAGTCTCGCGAATCGAATTATCGTAATTTCGCAGAAACATCATTTATGAGTATTTATGAATTTCCATCGGTGGATTATCCCGAAAATGTCACGATAGGATGAAACCAAGCGAATCTAAAGGAGAAGGAGGGAAAAAAGAAAAGCAATATTTCAAGGCGAGTTCGAAAATCGAGGGTAAGAAATACTGTGAACAAAAAATCACATGTCATAGGAGGACAGTGAATACAGAAAGAATAAAGCCGAAGAACGTAAGGATGTCACGACTGGTTCTGGAATCCCTCTGAGTTCTGTGGCCTGAAAAACAAATAAATCCAACGAGTGTTCGATCAAGCAAGTGATTCACTATGAAGGACTTTTCTTCCAACTTGACTTGGAAAAACCCCTTTGCTATTCGTCTTGAGAATTTACTCCTCTTTTCTTGCTTCGTTCTTCTTTCGCGCCATTATGTAAGCAATGAAATATCGTATCATCGGGTAAATTATAAAGTGTTTTGTCTTCTCTTGTTCGAAAGAGAAAAGAACATATTCGGTATATCAAATATATTCAATTATATAAAATGAAAGAGATCTTGACTTTCATCAAACTTTCCTCAATTCAACTTCAAAGGAAAAGAGTATCGATGCACAACTATCTCCCAATGAAACGTTGTTATCTCTACGCTTGAGCTGATTTCCCAAATTGAATCATGCGTACTGTGAAATTCAAAGTTTTTCGTTGATTCATCAATAATCATAAACTTATAGATCAATTTTTCTGTTCCATTGAAATTGCATAGAAGTAAGTCAAAATGGGAAGAAGTATTCGCATGCTTGAAATTTCGTACATTTCCCAAGGGTTGGAAGATGAATCGAATACCAATACATCATTCATTCCACTATTCCATCCTAACCGTGGAATCAACAAACATCAAACCGAATGCTCACGAAAGATACCAGTGTTACGTTAGTAGAACGTACGGACAACTTGAAACTAGCGCAATGTGTGGATACTGATATTCCGATTTCCACAATGGTAGAGAATGCGGTAGTTCCAAACATTTACAATGCATCCGATGATCAGAATACTTGGTATTCATCGTGTTTGAAACAGGATAGTGATCCAATCACATTCAGACTTATTATATCAAAAATCATCAACGTGATCTTCGTGGGGGATCACCAGGGAGACATGCTCGTTATTCCTGTTGTTGGTTCCAGCAAAATTCTAATTCAGCCAAGGAGATCGGCTCATCTCAATCTCAATCTCATGTACATGACATATGTAATGGCTGTATCTTACAACACTATATCATGTACCGTATCTCCCAAGGAATATAAATTCATGTCGTGTGCATATAACACGACTGGATTCAATCTCACGCGGTAGTGAATTTCATGTTGGGTGAATCGTGGTATCGCATCAGTCGAGTTGTGCGTGGACGTGTAGTTTACACAATCAACTACGGAAACAACGAATCGATATGTGAGAAAGTCCTTCAAATTCCATACATTTTTCAAATACGCGTATGTGTCAAATTCCTCATAATTCTTCATGAATGCGGTAAATTTTTCACGGGACAAAATAATTGGGAAACTCAGATATCAAATTTTTATTCATGATTTAAAACCGGAAAACACACGGAGATGGGACACACGCTATGGAAATCATTTCTAGGCATCCTAAAGTACGTCCTCGGCCCGCAGGGATATAACTTGAACATCCAATACCAGATTTTCCGAACCAGGGTTCACTTCGGCCACAGTTAGGATTGTCACGAAAAAAAATATAGACTTTGATAAAAGTGATCTCGATTTATATCAAATTCTATCATTTTTTTCGGGACTATGACATTTCAGGAATATGCCACCGTTGGGATTGAAAACTTCCTGTATTATGATACCCTGCCAGTTCAAGGGCTCTGCGAATGAGTTGCATGTATTCAGTACAGTAAATTACATTTCACGATACTTTCGAAGAAGTTTCTTCTCACTTTGAGGAATTATTCTGCCTTCTACGTGTTGAGTTTGCCAAAATTGAAAAAAGGATCCATGAAATTATAGTAAAAAGTTGCCCATTCATGGAGAAATTTTGCTGCCATCATTTTTAGGGGGAATATCTCAGGATTGTTTATCAATAGTATGGAGAATAAAGCTGCGATCAAATCCAATGAAATCTGATGTGTTGATTTCGTTCATTCATTATCATTTTCATAACAAACTGTTTGGTTATTGGGGAACAGAATGAGAGATCACCTGGATCGAGACAGGAAGACGAGTATTCCCGTATTGGAAGTGCTCTTATTATAATGTTGTTATCGTTCAAAAATAGTTCTGGAACACGTACTCGAGAAGGACTTCACATCGCCAGATAAAACGAGAAATTACGTTCGGTATTATGGAAAGAAAAGATACTTGAAGCGACGTAACTGGTTACCGGGGAAAAGATTATCGCATCCGCAGGAAATCATATCGATAAATGTGGAAAGAGAAGATTATACGCGTAACAGAATCTCTCGAGAGAGTGCCTGCGTTAAATTGAACGTTGAGGATGGGAAAGAAGAAAGAATATCATAAGAATCGAATGGTCGAATGGAAACCTCTGGGGAGATTGAAAACTGCTGCTACTACTGCCGCTGCTGCTGTGGGAAAAATAATGAAAGGAAAAAGGGGAGAGTTTGAAGAGTATGGTTGAATACGCTATAGAGTCGGGAGTAAACGTCAATACCAGTTAGTAGTGAAGAGCGAAGGGAAGAAAGTATGCGACTATGAATGAAAAGATGAAAAATGAAAAAGTTTCAAATGTACATAGTATACACATTCATCAGTCTGGTTGGTCTTTTATTCTATGTATTCTCCTGATAATCGCTTCAAACGCTTATTCGAGTACGTTGGAATTCCGTGAGAATGAAATCAATTTTTATGTCCGGTTTCCAAACTGAGAATGAATTTGTCATATGAAAAATAAAAATGAAATATCGAATCGGATGTCAGGGAGCTAGGTTCTAGCTTGGCCCGATTTAGGCCATAACTTGGCTCAAGTTAGGCGTTGGTTTTGCTTAGCTTGGGCTAAACGATGCCTTGGTCCAGGGTGGAACTCCTCTTTCAAGCAGCAAATTGCAATCATTCTCACCAGGGTGCTGCTTGTTCCTCGTGAGTGGCGAAGCGAGCATCCGATGAATACTTGAGTCTCCTTTCAAGTTCTCATGGAAAAAAGAATGCTTAATCTGTTTCAAGACGCGCCTACTTCAACACCAGAACCACCGGATTCTCGTTATTCGTCAGTTTGAACTGATCAGAAGAATTACGTGTCAAACTTCTTGGAATTTTTCGATATTTATTCAGTTGATGTCGAAGTTATAGAATGAATATTTTATTTTAGTTTCAACTTGAATAAAAGTGACGATTGGTACACTGAAAAAAATATTTATTTGTCTTCTCTCCATAAAATATTTATTTATAAAAATTAAATATCCACTCGGATGCAGAAACTGATTTACTTATGGCGAATAAATTATTCATTTAGGAGGCCAATTTATTTGACGCAAGCATTCCATTATTTGATTCGATTAAATATTTCATTAATCCTAAGGAATATTTTATGGAGAGAGGACAAATTAACTATTTATTTGGTTGGAAGAAATTTTTGTTTCAATGGATGACAAAATTGCGACAGGATTTGCCATTGATGGCATATGCTATCACGACCCTTTCCCCAGAGATGAATTTCGATTGTAGAAACTATTGCGTCGAGGTTCGAATGATGTGATCATTTTAGAGTTACGCCATACCTGAAAACTGAGAAAAAGGCACCTTCTAGCTCTGGCAACTGAAATGTAGTTGTCCAAGCTCAATATTGATTGATGTAATTGGTATTTCAAACCACCAACTTTCCCAGCTGTCTTATATTCAACTAAACTCTTTCCCTCAGTGCAACTAGATTTTCATCACCGAAAGAGTAATTTCATTTCACCAAACGTCCCCTTCAATTATCGTGAGCGAGGTAGAATATGGGAATGATAAAACACAATGTCGATTACAGATCCAACTACACTTTATAGCCACTTGATTATTCTATGACGGATAAATCGGCGTGGAAACAGGATCTCGATATTGAAAAACGTGAGATCCAATAACGATATGATACGAATTGCGGTAATAAAATGTAAGGAGCTGATCGATCCTTTCGCTTATAAAAACATAAATGGGACATCATTCGACATTCCGTGCCAAAATTATGAATATCCGATAATAAAAAGTTACAGTAAGAAAAAAAATTAATTCAGACAAAGAAACCAATCCTTCCAATAGCGATGAAGAAATATTTTTCCGATTGGATGGATATGATTGTTTTATTTTTTCGATGACAATTTTGGAAAAAGGATTATTTTATGGAATAAGTTTTCCCATGGTGTATTTGATTATTTTCATCAATATCACTGAAAATAGTTAAGGAAGAAAGATTTTCCCTCCATTGGGGGTTTTTTTAGAACTCCATTCGATGGAATATTGAAAATTGGAAGTTTGTTGAATCCAAAACGGATTGTAGCGGACGTTGATGGATAGATGTTCACTTTCGACGATCATGACACGTGTCTTATACCTTGAAACGTTGCAAAAACAGTGCGCGACAAAAGCAATCAACTATTACACTGGGCAAGAATCGAATATCGATAAAACCGTTGAAAATCGAGATTTTTCGAACTTGAATTGGTTTGCGTTGTTGTGGATGAATCGTGATTGTATTTTTCTTTTCTGTTTTTGATTTTTTTCAAACACAAACATGCTCTTCTCGCCTTTTGCAGCACGAGTTACTTCCCTTCGCGAGGTACAGAATACCCATCATAATTTGTTTGAAAGTGAGTAAATTTGTTGAATATTCACATGGAGCGAAGCGGCGATGGTAACGTTGATTGCTGGAACTGAATTTTATTGCGTTATCCCTTGATCTGTTATTTGAGTATTCAGCGTTTGATTACCGTCCCCTTGTATTGACACGAAGACAGACAAAGCTAGTGAAAATTGTTATGGCGATTCAGTATTCTGTAGTTCCGTTATCATTGAAGTTCCCTTTTTGGTTCGTATAATCACAGGGTTTATCTTCAGTAATTTGATAAATTGGTCTGCTTTCGTGATTACAATTACTGTGCAGGTTAAACCTTCGAAACTTGTTGGTTTTCTTCTGCTGATGTTGCAACTTCAGATATGGAGTTTAGAAAATGATGAATTTGCGCGATTGTTGACGGTCGTAACTCGCGTTTGAATTATTCCCTAGATTCATCGAAGATGAATTCATACATTTCGCGGTTAAGAAATTATTCCATAGATTTTCGGTAGAATCTGTGGCTCAAACGATTTCTGAAACTTCAGTTACACAATTGATTTTCATTTTGAAACGGAAAATTTGAATATATTCTTCAATTTTATTCATTTCAATATAAATTTCAATATCAAGATATCATTCAGATATCAATATAATTCTAATGAATTTTTGGACATGAATAATATTATTTTTATGATGAAAATACAATGTTTCAATTTAAACAATAAAAAAAAAATTTGAGTTGGAAGCTAAAATTAATTAATGTGAATTGAAAATTTGTGATATCAATATAATTATCATTAACAATCATCAACCTCCTTTTAGTCACAATTGAATAAACTTAATTTTAAATTTGATTGTCAATTCAAAATTAAATGTGAAAATTACTCTATCAAATTATTGGAAATAATCTCAATTCATTAATTGTGAAACTCAGGTCGATTATGTGTATTGAATCAATATCCTATTAATTCCAATTTAATGAATTTTTCAATCATTCACTCAAAATATCAATGATCGAACTCCTGAAGAAATATGATATAATTAAACTATCTTGATGAATGTTTACTAAAGTCATGTTGAAAATTGATTAATTGAAAGAATGGAAACAAAGGTAAGCAAGGGAAAGTTATAGGATTTAATACACATCCAATTAATATATATTGTAATGATTATTATATGCAATTTTATATTAATAATGAGCAGAATAAAGATCAATAAGCAAAAGGTTGTGATGAAAATTATTTCAGTTATTATTTGAACTATCTGAATCTGGATAATTTTTCAATTAATAGATTTTATCATTGGAATTTACGTGTAATATTCTCTCATCAAATCCGATTATAAGATAAAAATCTGATTAAAAATGTTAATATTAGTATATACATTCTTTTGAATCTGTATCTTTTGAAATACTATTTTTATGAATTCTTTTGTACTTAATAATGAACTTGTTCACAGAAAACAATCGTTTGATCGAATATTTCAATATTAAATACGTACGATGAATCAGTTTGAGATATTTAGGTCACGAATATGGCATCTCATTTGATTCGTTTGTTCGATACATCATTCTTTCATAATATGTTCCGATGGAGAACAGCATACTCGAATAAATTTCTAAATATCGAAGGTGTGTATTAATGGGATCATCTTGTATTTGCTGTTTACCTTTAGTCAATGTTTCGCGATACGATTTGAAATATTCATTGAGGTAGAGTGTTCGCGTTCGTTCAATTATATTTCATAATTCATAAAGTGGGTTACATTGATTCCAGAAATATTCGCGAATCGTAAGGAAATAAAATCGAATATCGTTCGAGAAAAGAAAAATCCGTCCCATTCGAAATATGAAATTGACCTAAGTACGTATAAAAATTTCCACGAATCGAGTTTCAAACTACTGTTGAAGCGAAATCGATTCTTCTCAAAGTGAGTTTTCAAAGAGCTCGTCAGTCAAACTATCTCACAAATAAATATTGAGGTTCTGCGAAAGTTTCTTGATTCCTTAGAAAATATTAAAATCAGAAATTTCGCTCAATTTGAGTCATATAGTACAAAAAAAATCATAAATATTGTTCAACTAATTTCAACTACTCTACTAAAAATTTATTAATCGCCTTGCTGGTTTAGAAATGTGATTGAATCCGATGAATGAAAATCATATAGGCATGTATCAGGTACCTGCATTAGAAACTTTCCATTCAAGGATTTTCCAATTAGATTGAATTTGTTTTCTTGTCCAATTTCATCAAGTTGGGATGAAGGTTAGGAATGCAAAGGATACAAGCATCAATCAATACTTTTCTAATCATGAATATCCCGATGAAGGAAGTAATTAACCCATTCTTTTACCCTTTCTCAAATTACTGTGTGGAAATCCTGTTGAAACAATGGAACAATTGTGCCAAGTCTGGAACAAGCTTGTCTCATTTCTCGCGAATTAGGGTGTGCTATGTATCATAACCATCGTTTTCAAGCAAGTTTTACCGCGTGAAATACTTCTGTGCAATTGTTATTTACGCGCTAAGATTTTCACCGCGCGGTCATTTTCGCGATCAGCGATTTCCGCGCATTGGGTATTGCTGGTGCACTCCAAGTTTCGGGAACACTCGTATATTCGATTGAATAGTTGCATTGAGGTGTTTATTTAATCTCTATAAACTTGTGATTGTATCATCAATTGAAGTGGACATTCCATTTGTGCTGTGAAACTGTAGATACCAGCGTCTGTTTGGACCTCTCTTTCTATCGTATAGGGGTGTCCTCTTCTAACTAACGTGATCCCGATGGTAACGCTGGTATTCCCTTAATGCGAACTGCACGGTCAGAAAAATTTAACTGAATTTTATTATCATGTTATGGAACTGATGATAGTATTTTGTTAGTATGATGTTATGAGTTTTAAGAACTTATATTTTCCTCTACAGAGTACTTTTTCAACTCTAATGATGAAGTTATTGGATCTTATGATGGACTTTCGGATTTTAACAACAAATTAAAAAAATTCATAATGATTCACTTGGACGTAAATTATATTTGTTGTTCACTTTGAGTTATAGATTGAATCAAAAAATGTATTTATAATATAACTTCCATCCCCAAAATTGATATTCCAAATGTTTTGTCAAATTTTAGTTTGAGAATAAAATATTCCATCTATAATAAGATTCGATTTGATTTAATATTGAAGAATCATAGAAAATTCAATTTTGTTTGAGGAGATTATTCAAAATCCCGTTGAATCAATAATCTTGAAATAATTCTCAAGATAAACGATCGATATGAAATTTATAATATCAAATAATGAACAAATTTCATTTTGGTAAACATTATCATTCCAGGTAAGAAGCGAATTGTGCCAGCGAATTTTGTGGATTGTTTATTGTACGATAAGACAAAATTTTCACTATCACAAATAATTCTTCCAAATCCTGATGGTGAATTTGAATCGAATGCACTGCCATGGATTATGATTTTTTCTGAAAACGAACAAAGCCAGTTTTCATGAAAAAAAATTTGGTTCATTCGATCTCATCTACTGTGCATAACCCAAATCATATCATGCAATCATTAATCACCAACGATAGACAGTTATGATCATCTCTATTCGTTGAACAAGAACAGCTCACTGAAAAGTTTTATACAAGACTCGAGGGACTCTCTTGAAACCAGAAAATTCATTAATTATAACATCCGAAGCTGATAAACTACCATGACGATCAGATATGCCTGTATCTGAAAAATCCATTCATCTAGCCTGGTTACTCATTGAGAGTACAATACTTTCATATTGAATTTGATCTTTCACTTAAAAGTGATGAAGTAAGACTATTCTATAGAATGAAATTTACTTGTTTTTGTTTATCAGCCATTAAATAATTTTATCAATTGTAACATTCCGATCGTCGCGTTGGTAAATTTCTTCATCTTTGAAATAATAGCTCTCTAAATCTCTCTTGTTCGCTGGTTCCAGAATTTAGGAATGTGGAAATGCGAATACGAGATCATTCATGGTGAACCGAAATTTTTCAACCACACTTGTTGTGAACTTTGTACAATGATTAACCTCGCTGGCTAGATTATAAACCTGAAACTTAATGATAATGCCATTTGCGATTAAGCGATTAACGGACATAACAGAGTGGAATAGTTGACTCATGTAACAATGATGATTCGAGAGAGAAATTTTTATTGTCATTTTCTAAGACCCATCACATGCAGACGACAGAAGTGTTTCAAAAATATGGAGTTTTGTACACATAACAGTACTAGTCCTTGCGTACCAGAAATATATTTTATTATATTTTCTCGATACAAAATGGCTGCATATCAGCACATTCAAGAAAAGTCTGTGGATCCAGTACGCTTGCATGCCGGGTTGCATCAGCGAGGATCAAATAAGGGTACAAAATTCTTTCATACCTTCTTCTTCCTCAGAATTACGTACGATTTAGAATAAATATATATTGTGATGTAGAAACACCTTGAAATTCTTGCAACAATACGGATCTTTACTGAGCTATTGTCGATATTACACAACCCAGCACTTGATGAGAATTTATCGTTGGATTTACATAGGTTCGGTGTGGTAATCCTCCTCAATCTATTCGACGAATAGGTTTCGGTATCCAACTAACTAACTAACTATATAATCTAATAGAGAGAAAAGTCGATGAATATATAATCCATGCATTATCGATCCAGATCATAACAATTCAACGACCTGAGCATCATAAATTTCATCGCACGATTATATTACGATACACATTTTTCAAATCTTTTGATAATCCAAAAACAATTATTACTCGAGTGTAATTTTCTAGGTAATACTTCGATACCAAACTACTCTCCGTGTAACAACGATCTATTACCAACGTAACAAATATTTCAACTCACGTGAAAACTATTATGTACAAGGAACAGGTTATAAATTATATTAGCTCGGACAATATTAATTCTCAATCAATTTCAACTTCCATTTCGTGTGTGGTTCCATTGAAATTGATATCATTATGGCTCAAAGTTTCTAACATAGAATATATCGAATATTTCCTTCAAATATCTTCCCGATAAGAAACTAATATACATCTCCCCTAACTTAGATCAATGTTGAACATTGAATTTTCCGGTTCATCCGGAGATGCGGTGAAAACATGAGACGACGTATTCTATGAATTTATTTCCATCATGAAAGAATGGAAAGTGTTTCCAGTAACGCCAATTGCCAACAACAGTACATATTTATTGAGAGATTCATTTATATAGTGAATTCAGTTAGTAAAATCTTCTTATAAATTCCCCGAGTGGAAAAAATTTCACAATTCTCTATAATTTGAATATAATTTAACACCTTTTCTGTATTTATTTTTTGTATAATTATATACATATATTACATGTCAGTTTCTCACTGGGTATATGAATATTATGAAACTCAAAGGTCGAACATCAAGTTAAATTCGAGTACTATATTTCCAGAAGTAAACCTACGTTCCAAATGAACTTCATCTCATCTTCAAGGTATCTGTCAAACTAACCAAGTGCACAAAATCTCGCATTAGTTGTAAGTTGAGTTTGAATTCTGGTTTCCCATTTTCATACACATCGAAAAGTAAAACTTCCCGAGTGAGAACATTCTCAAAATTATTATACATAATTTGATATAGTTGATACGTAAGTTTTATACACTGAAAAAAAAATTTATTCCAGTCAAATAAATATTTATTTGTCCCGTAGCAAAGAAATATTTTGTTGATTCTAATAAATATTCCTTTGGTACAGGACAAATAAATATTTATTTGACTGGAATACATTTTTTTCCAGTGTACGTAAATTATATATGATTTTGAAAAATTGTCCACTCGAGTCACTTTCATTTTGAATATTAGCTTATTCGAAGATGCAGGGTATATAGGTTAGTACTTTCACGTCAAAATAATTTTATACGCTTGTTCGGGTTGGAAGGTATCTTGGAAATGAGGTTGAAATACATCTCGGAACGTTGGCTTTATATTATATCACTTCCTCAATTCGAGTGATTTTATCAGCAGTAGACAAAATCTTGTTTGAAAGAATCATGATTTATGTACAATTTTTAAAAACCATATATAAAATTTATGAAAATTTTATTCAATAATTTCCCAAGACATAATCACACATGAATTATATACAAACTGATGAACACCGCTCTCTGAAATTGTTAGAGTAGTATTTCACTCTTCAGCCAGCCAAAAGTGAGCCTGTCGAAATTTCGAGTGATAATCTGAGGTTTGAGGTTATAAACTCACAGCCACCCCAATTCAAGAGTGAATTTTTCAGTCTAAAAGAGTGGGAGTTCACTCGAAACGAGTGAAAATCCCATTCGAAGCGGCCTGGCTCACTTCTGAGACTTAGTGGAGGGAAATGAATGATTCTTCACTCTTCTAGATTTAGAGAGCGTGACGAACCTCCACATTAAATACACTGTTAAAAATTTCTTGAATTTTAATGCACTCTTAGTGTACTAGTGTACATGAAATTTCAACTTGAGGGTACATGAAATGACATTCAAGTATAATCACATTAATTTTCAAATCATGTGGAATTGAATTACAATTTGAAGTATCAGTACATTAAAAATTACACTGTAAAAAAAATTTGTTGAATTCCAAACAAAAATGCTTGGAAATTTACAAACTTGGTTTGGAAAAATAATTTCCGAACCTTTTTTGTAAATTGCCGAACAAAAGTTTGTGAATTCTCAAAAATCTTCGTGAAATCACAAAATGTTTTGAATGTTTACAAACTTTTGTTTGGTAATTTACAAAAAAAGTTTGTGTAAAAAACTGCCGAAGAAGTTTGGCAGTTTAGGAAGTATATTTTTTACAGTGTAACTTAGACTAAATCGATAGAGATTTGAGAGAATAACATACCCATCAATAATGTTTGAAATTGAGTGAATAAATTGAATAATTATAATCTTTTTGTGATTATAAATTTTGAAATTATTATTCTCCATCGCATTGGTTTACACTCTACGAGTCATGTCGTTGAGAGTGCTTGAACGACACTGAACCCCAACAGAATCTAAAATCTGTGTACGTCCAGGACACCTCCGAAGGACGTCTGAGAAACGTATTTGGACGTTTCCCGGACGTATACAAATGTTGGGTTCTGTTGGGGAAGGGTACGAAATTTTGTGCGAAATATTTTCGTGAACCACGTGAGAAATACAAATTTTATGAATACGATGATAAAATACATGCTTGGGATTGAGGATTTTAATTTCATAGTGGTTCTGAAACATTATGGGATCGATGGAAAATTCTTACGATTGAAGGTTATAATTCAGAAAATATCATATGTTTCATCTGTCGCTTGAAGGTCCTTAATGAGTTTCAAAGAAAATTTACTGGAAGTTTTTTTCTGGAACGCGAATGAAAATTCATATACAAACTTCATGTATTCATACATTAAATTTCAAATCCATGTACATTAAATTTAATGTATGTAGACTTGAAATTTGTGGAACCTGTACATGAATTTTCAGTTACGTACTTGAAAAAAACTTCCAGTAGATTTACATTACAATTCATGCGAAAATTTTTAACAGTGTACAATTCTGGAGCAACCATTCAAGGAGATAGTTCTTTGACCGACCAAATTTTGAATAATTTTCCGCACAATTTCAAAATACATTCACTAGTTGATAAATATTTCCAATACAACGCAAATCGTGAAAGATAGAACAATGTTTTTTGATGAAACTTGTATCGTACGTTCGTTAGATTCATAATTCTGGCCGTTATTTGAAATGAATCGCAGTTGTTTATGTGTTTTCGTTATTGATTTGCAGAGGATGAGAATTCATTGGTACACGGCGTCGTAACGGCGGAGGGACTCTTCGACGGTACCGTGATAACGGCATCTGACGAGATTTACATCGAGCCAGCTAGCAGATACACACCGTTGATTTGCCATCGTCAGGACAATATTGGAATAGAAGGACAAAAGAAGAGTTTTTACGACATGCATCATCAACAGCACCATACGATAGCTTATCGTTCCAGAGACATATCGATGCCGACGCACGATCGACAGCCTTGCGCGAGCGAGCTATTACGAGAAAAGAGATTCGATAAGGCAAAGTGAGTGATAAAAATTAATTATTCATCTTTTGTGGTTGAAGATAGACCCCACGGAAACTTACGATATAGGTACTGAGAGAAATTGCACCGTATAAATCATTATATTCATGACCTGGTGTGTAACATACTTGCTTTATGACACTATTCCCCAGGAGTCTGTTCAAAATTATCATTCTTCTTCCTATTTAGGATGAAGAATGTTACCATTAAATATTGCGCGGTTGGATGAGATGGCGCAGGTTCCACAGCACCATGCGAATGGAGTTTTTGTGATCTCAAACTCGACAAGTTTTATTTATAATACCGTTTAATTTATATACAGAAGATTCGATACTTTCTTATCTTACGTACAGGGCCGTCTTTAAAGCAGGGTACACCGGGCCCGAGCTCAGGGCCTCCTGCAAAAGGGGGGCCTCATCGTAGAGAATCGTTAAGATTTTTATATATTTTTTGAAAAGGTTTTTTTGAAAAATTTCAAGATTTTACGTCTCCTCACATGGGCCTGCACTCTAAGCAGGCCCAGGGCCTTCAAGCAACGGAAGACGGCCCAGCGTACATATTGTTTCACAAAAGCAAATAAATCGAAAAGCGACATTCGTGAAACACACGTTATTTTCTAAAATCTAATCGTGTATAAGAAGAATGTAACTACGAATTGGGCTAATGCTTTGAGCCGAATGTGTTGAATCTCAACAAGTTCGTCAAGTAATTCACATTACCCCACGTGATTCATGAAAGAGTAATATCACAGCGCGAATGTAAATTCTCTCACAATTTCTCTCGCTGTATTATCAGAGAAATTTCCGAATCATTCACCTCGTCTTTGCTCACGAAGGAATACTATGTGTATTTGGTAATCGCATCGGTGACGATTTAAAAATTAAAAGCAACACAAGCATCGTTTCAAACACGAGAGGTTAATTATAATATATTGTCCTCGAGGATAAACGAAATTACCAGACGATTAAAGAGCTTATGAGTCTTTAAAAAGCGAGCAGTTAACGATTTTCCGAAAGCAGTACGTGATATGAGGTCGGATTTCTACGCATAAGCATAGAGATTATCCAGCCTCCTCTCCGCGCCAAGATAATTAGAGAACGCAGGGGAAAGGAGGAGAAAGGGATAATTGGAAGGGCTGCTTCTACTTCCGATTAATGGTAATATGACTTCACTATACGTGTAACTGAAAACGTTGATAGGCGGTTAGGATGCGAACAATAACCTATATGGAAACGAAAGACTTCCTAACTCGCGAGCGTGAATACGTCGATGTTCCAATTAGTACTCGTTTGCGATAAACATTTCGATCGGTTCGTGCAAGCTGCATTATATACGTACACGTAACGAGGTATCGTATATATTGTTAAATCGACGTGCTGATCTTCAATAACGCGCACCGCGGCACACCTGTCACAATTGAATAATTCAAATGCCATCATTGGGTTTATCGGATCGAACCGCCAACTGCTCCAGTTACCAACGAATTATTTTATTAACGGTTAATCATTCGAAACACGAAATTCACCATGCATTTCCGCGTGTGAAGAAAGTTTACTAGAGTCTCCATAAACACTTTTTGGAGTATCCATGGAGTCTACAAAATTTTCGAAAATTGTACCTAAAATGAGCTGCAGAGATGGATGAACGATGAACAAGTGACGATAAAAAAGAATTGTCTCAATGTTATTATAACGAGGCTTTCAGAAGTAGCTGACCAAGTGACCATGATCTGCACCTACTTCGAAAAACTCAAATAGCAAATTTTTTTGACACGGATCGAATCGACTGAAAAATGGCTTCTCAACATTTTTCAATCCCTTCTCATATATACTTCCAATCAATTAGACGTTCCCCTGATTTCGAATTCCAGGCAAACGCAATCCGAACCGTGAGCTTCTAGTGAACTTTTCGTGCATCCTCAATGGAACTCCGTGAAAGTAAATTGGCTCTCGACGTGTTACAGATTGTTCGACATATGTCATTCTTATCACCCCAGCATCCTTCGATTTTCTCCGCTTTATCCACTCTCCCGACCACCCTTCCCTCGTCCTCCAATTCCCGTGACCTATCAATCTCTACAACAGCATGAAAGATCCACTTGAATCTTTCGGTCTCGAATCTTCTTGTATTTTTCCTATACGTTTATCGGCGAAAAATCGTTCGTAGGACCAATGAAACGACAAGGAGGGACTACGAACATCTCGAGAATACAATGCAGTCGCTTTATCAGCAGCCGAATGAAGAAAGGAATCGTGCCAAACCAGGATTCTATCCCAAGGATGCGAGAAAGAAAGATCCAACGGCGAGTTCTCACAATCTTGAACTACTCGACAAGTGAGTAAAAAATTCTATTCGCTCATGACACCACATGATTTGTGGATTTCAGAGAATCTATCACGTGTGATTCGCATTTTTATAGAGTCGCCCCGTCCGAGAAAATTGCGAGAAGCGAGGAAGTTGAAAAAAGTGTCAGGGGAGTTTATTTTCGCAACTATGATTTGTATTTGTAAGGTTGTTGTGTTTTTTTTGGTATTCTCAATCTAACAGGGAGAATCCTACGTGATAGACTTGACATTTTATCAGGCATATCATGATTTATAAATTGTATGAAAAGAAATCGTCGTCTCAAGTGTTGTATTTCAAGTCTTCTGTACTGTTTGTTTTGTGTAGAGTATGATTCTAGAATCATGATGTAGAGCGTAACGTCATTACCCTCTTTTTCCCTTGTGTGACGTGTGTGACACAATAGAGCTGTACGTGGGTTGTGGCTTAACGGATGTATACCTTGTATTTATACCACAATGTATTCCATGTCGCATATTTGATCAAAGCATATTGAAACAAATGACATGAAAATTGGCTGGTAGGTGACTCTCTCGCTAAATTGTAATTTTCTCATTCATTCGTAATTTATCTGATAGAATATTAGAGCGAAATCTGTGTTTATTTCTCAACGTGGAAATGGAAACGCATTTTATACTCTCTATACGACAACTGTGATCGAAGATTGGAATGTTTGATTCATCATTTAGAAAATCAAATGGAGTCTAACTAGCGCTTTTTTACAAATATCTGCACTTTTTCAAGAGAAATTAATCCATTACTACTCCCTTTTTCCGCTTGTTTCTTCGTAATGAAAAATCTTGAATGAGATGTCATTCCAAACTACATCACCTCATTAATCGATTCTCTTTGTAACTGATTTAATGAAAAAAACTTTTTGCGAGGAAATGAGATTTGTTTGTATAGAACTCAATCATTTTTCTTCAGTTACTCTCTCTCTCTCTCCCTCTTCTAATAATTCAGAATTCAAAGAAAACCCATTTATTGGATATTTTGTCAACTCTTTATGTACCGTTGAAAATAATGTATGCCAAAGAAATCTTTTTCCCTCGTGCGTCTGACATCCGCATTCAAATTCTCGTAGACGTGAAATCGATATTGAAGTGAAAAAAGGGAATAGAGTGAAATATGAATTGGATTTCCTTCAATTCTCAAATGTCATCGCTTCTGAATGAAGTTGATACGCTATTTGAAGTTTGGTCGTCTATTCGAATATCATCATGATCATCATTTCTATTCTAGGTTATACAGAGAGAGATATTCGAAGACTCTTCGCAAACGGACTTCGGTGGATCCAAAAAAAACTACTTGTATGCTGTATCTGCAGGCCGATCATACTTTTTACAATCATTACAAATCCGAGGAAGCTTGCATCGAAGTTATGACACGTCACGTCCAACGGGTCAATTCGATCTATCGATATACCGGTAAGTAAGCTGAAGCATCATTCACTTTTAATTATTCATTGCGGTCTCTTCTTGTCTTTATGAGAGGGTCATTTCACTTGTAATCATCCATGAAACAATCACTGAACATCGAACAATCATATCGAACACTGATTCGCACGATTTTTACCAAGCTGGGAAATTAGAAGATCTCTCTTAAACTGTTGTTAGAAAGGAATGAATGTGTAACGGTAATAAATTGTACATTGACGGTCAAAAAGCTAGCTTTTCTTTTCATACGCTTCTACTTCATTCATTCACGAGGATTTTGAAAAAAGGATTGAAGTGGTATCATCTCCTCCTCCTCAGGTTCAACAACAGTTTTGGATCCTCGATTTGTCACAAAATTTCCCATGAAAAATCGTGTTCAAGGGATTTTTTTGAGATCTCATAGGTTAAATCAGCGACCACATGAGCCTTTTTCTTCAATCTGAATATTTTTGTGAACATTTTGACCCCAGGTTCATTTCGAAATCTTGAAAATTAGTACAGGTATGATTTATTTCCTGAAACGATGTCCCTCAGATTAGGCGCCTCGAAGACTCGTTACTCCACTATTTTTTTCTCCGGAAAGTATCTCAGGTATTGGAATCAAATGTTACATGATTAATGAAAATGTTGGAAGCAACAAATCCAAAACAATTTCATTGAAATCTGAGACATGAAGTACCCGAAAACATTTTTCAACGTGGAGTTCTTTCAACATATCGAAAAATACAGGAAACAAAGATATTCATGTATGTCCTCAAGGTTAATTAGATTCAAGATTCACGTCTCTCTCTGAGAGATTATTCTGTACATTGGAGTAAAAGACAGAGGACCTTTTTCGCCACAATGCCTCATGATTTTAAAGCCAAAGTTTGGTGTACTTCTCAAATTCGCTTGGTATAATCTCATAGTAAAATTATCATGAAGTAAAATTCAATAGAGTTCAAATACTTCCGAGTTCTACCAAGTGCAGTTTAGGGACTTGAAATTCATCCGTGAGGAATTCCATCGCTTTGACATTTTATCTCTGATTTTAAATCGACAAACAAAGTGTTAGCTTCAATATCATGAAGCTCTTTGCGTTCTCCAATTTCTCCATCATTAAAAACTCATCGAAGCTGATCTTTTTAAGCTCGAATAAGGAACGAGAAGTTGAAAAGTCTTAGATAATCGCTCATGCGAATGGATCGATAAACATCTCACGATATCGATAGTGTAATCGATCCTCCAATCCTACAATTCTGACTCTACCGGATACCAAAAGAATCACGAGAGGAGGAAAAAATCAATGAATTCCCTCGAGTTCCGAGAATCAAGAGTTAAAACTGAAAATTGAAATATGAACTTTCTCCACGGCATATGCACGGTTCGTCTACTTTGCATTTCAATTTGAACTTCGAATCTGGATCGTAGGAGATTTAATGAAGGATTGGAATTCACCTCCTTGTCTATCAAAAGCATCAACATCTACATTCGCAGAGTCAAAACGAAGTTAGTCAATTTCGATGAAGAATGTGCATGAAACGTATGAGAAATGCACTGCTCCTTTTGCTTATTTTCGTTGAAAAAGTCGGTCAAGTTTCTGGAGACAAACAAGCAGGATTGTACGTGAACGCTCGTCTTCTGTCTCATTTTGCTGTAATAACTTCGCAAACCAATTAAAACTTTCTGAGAATCCTGTTCACTCTTTCTCTCTACCGCGCCGACTGACTCCCCTCGTGGAACCACCAACTTTCTGCCACCGGCTATCGACGCCAGGATATACATATATAGAGAATCGGCGGAAATGAATGTTCCCTCTTGGTCTTGGTTTTGTCCCCGTCCTATCGTCCCTCTCTTGATTTTAGGTTCTCTTTCATCCTTCATCGAATACGACATCCCCCGGGTTAATTAATTTGTGAAGCGTCGTCGCCTAATTAGCAGCCCCGACCGATGATTATTGATGATTCCATCAACGGATGATCCAATTGTACGTTTGCGACAGATATTATCGAAGAATCTTTCCTCCTCGTGGCATTCATGATATCCATTTTGAAAATTTTATAATCGAAGCTTGGTGATTCGACAATGAAAACATAGATTTTCAAAATCCGAAAAGTCGCGTCGTTTTTTTTTGTCGTATAAATAATGTCCTTCTTTAAGATAGTTTTGAATAGTATTTATATATGGCATTAAAAATTGAAGGAATTATATTCTCAGAATTGGGCGCATCTTCTGAGTTTGAATGAGGAATATGTATTGTATCTCGTTATTGGTATGAGAAATCTTCATACATGATTTACTATTATTGAATCGGTGAGTTTTCAAATATCATCGATACCAAATTTGTTACATTTGGAGAACAATCAAACGTGCATATGAAATAAGATGAGGAGTTTTAAAACCCTTCGCATTGAACAGATCTGTAAAATTATCGTACAACAACATCGAATGTCATTCTTTGTTCATAATATGAGACACGTCTGCTGTCGTAAACGTTTCCCTGCAAGAGATTCAATTACACGTGACCATAGGAAAACAGAAACTTTACATCTCGTGCTAGAGAAGTGGACGTGGTACTCTTTCCACTTTGTTACGTGCATATACCTTGCTCGTCTGTACTTATAACGCTAAGGTTCAGTTTCACCATCATACGATACACCGCAAATGAATTTAAATTACAAATTCCAGGCGTGCAAAAAAATTACGGTAATGCGTCGTTAGATTAGTGACATTCGGAAGAACTTTTGTACCGCGTACAGAAACGTGTATTTTTATTCTGAATCTAACCTTGCGTTTAGGGGATGCGGTCCCACGTTATATCTTATCCGAAGGTATTGTTTCGAAATCCATATTTGGAAGAAGTCATATAGATACGTTCGGAAATTTACTTACGTTTTTTAATCCTAATTATAAGTAATGAAATTCCTCGCGTGCTTCTAGGAATATATTCGTTGTGTGATTCAAAAAACAATGTATGTATATTAATCTAACGGGAATAGTGACAGCGGTAACCCGAAGTCCTATGCTTCTTCATTGCTCTGAAAATTGATTTACTACCCTAGGAATGTACTCTCAAAGTCTTTCGACTTTGGAAATCACCAAAGTGATGTGCTCAAATGGTGCGAAGAGCGGATGAACAAGATCGAAGATAATAAAATTCGTCAAAACAGGCTGAAACTGCTCTGAAAGGAAAAAAACAGTCTATTTAAAACTGCACGGAAAAAAATGACGTGTGGATTTTGCATTGGTTGTTGTTATTTTGACATGACTGCTGAAGTGCATGCAATTGGAGTAAAATTCACCAAAATTCACATTGGGACCAATGTTATGTGTACATTGTTACTGAAGTAAACGGCAGACGCGTTGCCATGGTAACCATGATAACAATGTAAATCCAACAGGACTCTAGGCCCAGATAGAAAAATGTATTCATAATGGTACCATAATGGAGCCATGGTATGAAAAAGAATGTTGGCATGATGGTACCAAGGTGTTTCCGTATTGAACATCGTTATTGGTGACAATCTATGCGAACATCATGTTTCACAACAATTGATGAATTATCGATGCGCGATGTGGCATCTGAAACAAGAGCGAATCATGGTGCCATAATTCATGCATTATGTGGAAACATTCCGTTCCACCATAATCGATTCATTAACGCATACCATAGCGATGAAATCCGAAAGAATTCATTGTAGTATGTTTCATAATATATGAGCATAGATTCAATGATTAATACCTCATTGACACCGGTAAAGAAACCCATTGAAACGAACATAATGCAGCTTCATGAGATTTTCTCAGAACATTGTCCGAGATTCATTGAGAATTGATGCTTTTGAATGAGATTATCGTTGGAGAAACTTATGAAACTGACCAAATCTCATTGACGAATGATGAGATGAGATTTAACGAGACTTTTCAATCAGGCTATAAACATTGGTGGTCCTGTGATTTTTGAATACAAATTTTGAAAAAAGAATGGCAATAAAATACAATGTTCAACCGATAAACATTTTTAGATTTCTCAAACGAAACTGTTTTTTTTTCAACATTAATTTTTGAAACTAACACCAAACCTGGGATTCCCAGCTCTTGGCACTAATCATTCTGATAAATAATTTCCAACGGTAGATTGAATCCAATTTTCTTGACCAGCATCTAAGTATTGCGATTTTTTATGATGTATTCTTGAAATTGTTCACTAAGTGATATGATACTGACTCGAAACGCTTCATCAAGTTTTAGGTTTTTACCACAATAAAACGTGGTAACATAATTCTTGCATGTTGCGTCACATAACTTGACACAATTATTGGACGATTATGGCACCATGTTCAACCATATCACAGTGAGAAAATTTTTCTCAGAAAAATAAGCCATGTTGTTGGCCCCATCAAAGCAGCATTATGTGGTACAAAAATGCGGCTATAATGCAGGAATAATTCCACAAACTGTTTTCACACATGAATTCTGCCATGATGCTATCAAGGTGTTTCCGCATTTCACTATGCTTATGTGAACATGCTATGCGGAGCGAATAGTCTCATGATGAATGCACGATTTCACCATCACGTGCACCCCTAACAAGCTGAGTTATGTTTACAATACCAAGTTGACGGCACGCTATTCCAAACATGTTATGTTATGAAAATGCATAGCACGGTTTTCTATCTGGGGAGTAAATTCTACATGAAATCCACATCGTAATTATAACCTAACTTTTCATGTAATTCTTACGTGGTCATTTTTTTCCGTGTGTTGAAAATTTATAAAGGAAAATTCCAATATATATTTGTGTAAAGTAATTAACACGTCCACGCTTTGGGATTTTTCCGTACTTGTCCACAAAATTTACTGTAAACTATTGGGAAAAATCCTATAAAGTTTGGAATTTTCAGATCAATGTACATGAGAAATTTCATACACTCAAAGAGATTTATAGCCGTGGCAACTATGTGAGAGGACAGCTATTTAATTGTAATTTTCCCAACTTTTCTCACAGTTGAAGCAAGTATATAAATAGTTTTCATCACTATAAACAACTCACCATAGCTGTTTAAATTTCCACATGGATAATTGTGAATACTGAATGTGATTGATTGTCCTCAAATAGTCGATATGACTATTCATATTTAATGGCAGTTGCAGTAAATTATACTCCAAAATTGTCCCTGCCCCATATTTTATGCACTGAGGAAAATTATCTACTATAAATTACTAGACTCACTAGTATATTGAGGATATACTTGCATTTTAAAGTTATATACCAAACATTCTGATCAAAAGCATCAGACTTTCTATTATAAAATGTCATTACCCTACCATTAACTCCCAGAAAGTCTGGTACTTTTGAGGAGAATGTTTGGTATATACCTTCAGAATGCAAGTATATCCGCAATATACTAGCGAGTCTAGTAATTTATAATAGACAATTTTTCTTCGTGTGCCAAATTGTGGTAAATATGACAAGTGATTTTATCACGTGTGGACCTGAAAGTATGACAAGTTTTATTAAATATCGTTTCCAACACTTTGTATCCGAAGTAAAACAGTGATTTTTTTCAAAATTCCCTCGAATGTTCAATTGTTTCTTATTCTTCTGAGTTTGAAGCGTAATAATTTCAAGCGTCGATTTTAATCGATTACAAAGACCTGGACATTCCGCGGCGCAAAACAAAGAGCTTATTTTTAACAGCTGCAAAGTTGCAAGCAAAAGATCAAATCTAGCACTCAGTTCCACACGTTTCCAAACCCAATCGTCTCGATAGCTGGATTTTCAATTTAATGTCAGATGAATTAGAATATCCGTACAATAAATACAAATTAATACTCAAAAATCATTCGAACCATACCAAAGTTGTGGAATCAAAATCAGAATAAAAATGTTTAAATCATAAAAGAACAATACTTCCCATTTCGAAATTTCTAGTTTGTATATAACAATTGAGGTAAGGGAATGAACTGGGCGAATCACCCTCAGTAACAATGATCAAATATTTGCCTCTCGTGACTGAGCCATGTTTAACGTGACGTGACCACTAGTCCGCAAATCCGCGTAAACTATGGCCGCGTGCGTATACATATACATGGATATAAACGAGTCGCTAGTGCATTACTTAGAATGCCTTATCTCGTTCCGTTTGACGATCAGTAAATTAAGTTCGTTTACCATCAAAGTTCCGGAATGTATATGTACACCCACATTTAGTGTATTTACGTAAAGTAATGAATAAACCTTCGTCATCTTTGTTATCGAGCTTTCAACGATCGTAACTGAAAGCTGATTGTGGAAGATATCCTACGTATCTCGAATTTACATATGAATATGTATCATACGCGAACGTTCGACTGCACTCTTTAACTAGCTTTGTTTTCTATCTCATGCTTCTTTAATCTATCCGAATATCGTTTTTTCTCATCGTATTTCTTCAGGATAAATCGTTGGAATACGATAAGGGAGGGATTCTCGACGTTGTAACACCTAATACGTTATCATCAGGTTATACCAACGATCATGAAAGAAAGATTGGAGGTAATAAGAAATGATTGATTGGATGGCAAACTCAATTCGATTCCAAGTTCGGAGAACTTAAACCGTGAGATAAACAGATCAACGTGTCGGGGAGGAAATTCTGATTATTACGGGAATGACTGCGGTGAAGGGAGACCGAAAGATCAAAATAGATGAGGACGGATCTGGATGTATTTTAATGATATTTAATCATCATTCTTGACATTACATGGATATGTACATATCTATGTATTCAACAATGTGTTACCGAACTGCAAAAGTAACAAAACTGAAACTCGGAGAGGGTAAAATCATCTTTGCGTGGCAAGAGCTCATTTTTCCTTTTTCGATTCGTATTCCCTTAGCAGAAGTGCTTGATTAAATGCTTTTTGACACGCGATATAGCATACGAAGATTGATCTTCTATCTTTTATATGTGTGCTCGTCCAGCGCACGGATGGATACGTCTATGCACACAAAAAGTACCTATGCTGTTCGTTATAATAAGTGGAAACACAATGAAATCCACTAATCTCGTATAACATAATTGCAGGATTTTCTTGATTGATAAATGGAATGAATGATCAATTCAGATTCATCAACTCTTTCTGAAGACCGCTTGAATAGTCCCCGTTATGCTAATCAATATGTATTCATAATGAATATTTTGAATTCAAAATGCAAACTCATTAAATTCATCATGAAATCTCGATATGAATTCTTTTGAACGTTAAGTTGTTCACTAGGAGTTCATTTTGAATCCCAAATATTCATTATGAATACATATTAATTAGCATAATAGGAGCTCTTTGCGGGAACTCTTGTGATGTATGGATGAGCTGTTGTTTTTTTTTCTTTCTCAAAAATGATGACCTTCAAAAAAACTTCCTTATTCATAAACGAATTTGAAAGAATTCTCCTGGTTTGGAGACACTCTACTAAGAGTTGAAAACTCACCTCAAGAATGCTAGCAATAAAATTTTGGTATTAATGAGAAATCTCGTTCCACCGCATAGCAGAGAGAATGAACAGGAGGGATTTTAGAGAAATTCTCATCCGTCTAATTCGTATCAATATTGATTGAATTCATTCCCATCAACCCTTTCAGTTACGAAGAACGCGATAAAGATTCCCCTCTTGTTCAGTTTTTCCAAAATAATTTCCCTTCGCAATGAAAATTTTCTTTCAATTAAAATTTTCCATCGTCATCGACCTTGATTCTTCCCAGTGGTATAAATCAAATCAGAAGCATTTAATTTGTAATTCGATTATCATAACGCATCATCCCTCACATTCGATTGTATGTTCAAAATACAATTGCGATATCAAAAGACGATTCCGAAGGATCAGGGAACAAACGATAAGTTAAATTCCCATCCACTATGGAATATCAATTTATCTTCGGATTACATCACGACGAGTAATCATTACAGAACGTTGCTCATGGGTGAATTAAAAATGATGATCCACAGATTTTCAAATAACTTTTTCATCCTGTAAACTGAGAGTAATCGATGGGTGTTCGAGCATAATGAGAATTCGCTAACAAAAAATAATCTCACATTAAAGAAAAAAAAAATCGATATGCGTGCAAATGTAGCACTCGAAGCGAAGCGATCTCCATTATAACACGGCAGAATTACAAATAACTTTTTAAACTGTTATACGCAGTATGCATATACATACACATTCGAGTTAAATTTGCGTGTGGATGCTAGAACGTTCCCACCGGGGTATTCGTTTTCTTGATCTGATAGAGGCACGCGAGTGCTTGTGAGTGGTGAGAGCAGAAGAGAGTATCCAGAAATTAATTACCACTTCGTGACTGTTAATTATTCGACCAGACTCCTCGAAAGAAAAGAACCAAGGATTTTGTAGGTTCACAAAAGGGGAGGATAGAGAGTTAGATAGTAGAGGGAAAGTTTGCGAATGATAAAGTAACCTAATGGCTTTTATTCTTGAATGACCCTACAGATTTTAATCAAGACGGTCAGCCAGACAACATCAGCTTCATGATAAAGCGCGTCAAGGTTCACGGCGAGGGTGCAATCATTGATTCTTCCTACAGATTCACCGGGGACTACGGAGTTGAAGAATTTCTGGAACTATTCTCCGGTGAGTGGAAGCGAAATTCAATTCTATATCTATAGTTACGTACCTATTTCATTTTCCCACTTCTCTCTTCTCCTATCCTCATCATTTTCTACATTTTCTCTTTTGATATACAGTGGAGGAGATATCGATCGATATGAATCGATTGATCTTTGAAGATTGTGGTATATGATTGGACTTTGTGTAACAATGCCACGAAGGAGTGCGCATCACGGAAAGTTTCTCATTTCGTCTTACATCTTGGAATATACGCCAGAGTTATATTATTCCGTGTATATAGTATCACTATCGTTGTAAGCTATAAATTTGAATATTTGTTCATGGAGTATTGAAATTGCGACCATTCTTAATCTGTTCCTGTTGTTTCCTGTTGTTTGAGAAAGAAGGAGAATACTTGACGCTGGCGTAAGCGAGAGAATATCATTTTGAAACGCTACTAGCTGTTTTGTTCATAAAAAGTTATTAATTTATATTTGTTGTACATTCATAGAAATAGCAAAGGTTTCTTTATGCTGAGAAAAAACTCATCAACTGGGATTTCAAGTTTTTCTATTTATTACATCTGTATAATTTTGTCAACTACAGTCAATTACATCAAATATAATGTATTTTGTCTGAACGAAGGTAATTTATGAATATGTGCTATGAGAGCAAGGATCAGTTTGTCGTTGGAGGTAAAAGGTTGTTCTTTAACCGATCGTTCGTTAAGAGACAACGGTATCGCCATCAACGAAATTGTTCTTTGCAAACAAATTTTCCCCATCACCAGTTCATATTCTCAATTATCTGAAGAATAAGTTGATTATGTTTCCATTTTCTTCGCTCAGAAGTAACGATATTCTACTGCATCGATTTATATAGAACATACAAAATTGGAACACGAATTTGAGGGGAGAGTTGCAAAAATTTGCAGCAATTTTTATTGCAACACAGAAAACAATGGTATTTCACCAATTTTTTTTTAATGGACTAGTAACGAGAAATACGAGCACGAATGCAAAAATCTAACAGATACGATTGAATTTTGTTTTTTTGCATTTTCGACATTCCATGTAGTAAATTATGATCGATTTAGTACACGATTTTCATGACTTTTGATTAGAAAATAAAAAGTGTCGCAGATTAAATTAACAAGCATGGCGCAACTCTAAAACCACGATATCGTTCGAGCCTCAGTCCAATAGTTTCTACAATGAAGATCCAAAAGCGAGTAAACGGTGTAGTGGCGTATGTCATTAGTGGCAAACCTCACGAAAATTTGTTTATTAGGAATGATTCACCGCTGTCGCTTCCATTCAAGGTTGCTGATTGCTTGTGACCCTCGTGTGGAATCAATTTTTACTTCAGGCAATGCTGGTTCAAAAAGATGGGCCAGGTGTGACACAGTCTATGATCAATGATGAATCAACGAAGTTGATTTATTGACCGCCCATATTGGTATCATATCCAGACCATTGTCAACAACCTGTGCCTGTATTTGAATTGTCCAGCTACACTTAGCGTTGACGGAACCTGACAACTTTTATATAGGTTGGTAACTTTCTTTGAATTCATTTCAAAAGGAATGTAAAGAGGGTGAAAGAGGTCATTCGACTTAAATTTTATGTGAATGCAGTAATGAAGTTTTCTTGTACTTGAATTCTAAACCATAGTGTGAATTTAGTTCCAATTCATAACTCAACTGCTTAGAACGCCAGCATTTATGTACAAACAAGAATTTCTAAGACCATCTCTATGCGGACGATAGAGAGTTAATGAATCACCTCTGCGATCCATAGAAGGAACCAATTATTGTACCGGGCGTTTATTGGCTGAATAAACGCCCGGTACAATAATTTGGAGGACAATGAAATGTACGTCTATCTCTATATAGTTTACCTGTGATCAACGTGAACAAATATCCTTATTCCTAATTCCATGTTTCCTGATGATGAACAACGGCGTGAATTCATTTAATTCTATATCAATTCTGATTTATGAAGAATATTGTAATTCTTCATGTTCCAATGTGATTTTTTGCGAAATTCAATCATTTCACAACCTCGAGTCAGTACATAAAACAGGCTCTATATTATTTTTTGTCTAATGAATAGAGGCTCGAAATTCAGAGAGCGGGAGCATTCGGATAGCTTGAAATAGATGCTTTATGGTTCTCTACCAAAAGCTGGAGTTCTAAATCGCATTCAACTATAAATTTTGAATGGAAAGGAAAGTTATTGGGATTTCTCACTAAAAATACTTTATCAATTTATACACAAAATCTTCCCTTCAACGAATATTTCCAGAATCAATTCCATTTCAGAACCATTACATTCGTATTCTCCAGCTATAATTTCCAATTTTGAAATGTTTATAATTCGAATAGAACGAATATTGAAATTTTAGTATACGTGACATGGCCTACGAAAAGGGGGCTCAGGTGTAAAAAATCATTTTTCATGAAAAAAATTTGCAGATTAAATTATAAAACTCAGCAAAACCACGAAATTACGTGGTCAAATACGATATTATTCGGAACAGGAACAACACTGTATGTCCTAGAACAGAGTGGGATGCAGGGAGAAGCGAACAACTAAGGCGAAACTGATAAAATGACTTGTTTATCTTTAACAGATGTTTTCTCGAAACCTTGTTTTCACACCTAAGCCCCCTTTTCGTAGACCAGGTCACATATATTGATTACCATCAATCACTCATGAATTTGGATGTGAAGTGCTGAAGGTTATGATACGAAACCAGTCTAAACCCAAATATCAATCTGGATCTTGGAAAGGACTTGAAACAAATTTGAAATGTCTTAGGCAATATCAAAAGACATCCACTTCAGGGAAAAAATTAACATTGAAGCCAGCGAAGAACCTGAAGTACCAAAAAAACCACAAATTAGGCAGTGATACCAGCACTTGGTCGACCGACTCGATTTACCCTCTCATCACACCTATCTGTATAGATATCTCACACACACAATCAAACCTCCGACCAAAGAAATTAGATTGTATGGAGCGCGATTGAGGGGGTAAAACTCGTCGGCCGGCCGAACGCTGGCACTACTGAAATAAGGCCATGATGACAGCCTGACTCTTGCACTGATTCAACTCTTGAGCAAGGAGTAGGTGGAACTACGCTTCAAAGCCATAAGACAAGAATGTGTTTGCGCCTCGTCTTATATCCGAAGTAATGTGTTTCCTACTATTGTGCGTGAGGCAGCGACGCATGACGCCTGGTGTCTAGCAGTGGAATCGGTCAGTTTGAGGTAGACACGCTCAGTACCGTGTTATCTCGCCTTATCGACCAGTTTGCGTAAAGGACTAAACACATAATTGAATAAGCATTGACATTGTCCTGCGCAGCCAGTTATGCTTATGCTTATGCTATTTTGCGTCTTAGCGTTTGTGGGTGGGGATAATGGAACGCGTCCCACACTCAGCTATCGGGTTCACAGCGTGACTGCAGGATGTCACTACTAGTACCAGGGTTGTCTTTAAAGGGGGGGCTTGAGGGTCTATAGCCCAGAGCGGCAAAATTATAGAAATTTTTTTACATTTTTCCTCAATTACATGAATATACTTGATGAAATGATTGAAAATATTGATCCAACTCAAGTTGGAGGCGGCAAAAATGTACAATGTTCCTGACTAGTAGTGTTATTCACAGTTTTCATGGGTTTTATTACATTTTCTACAATATCGAAAATCCAGTTGCCTCAGTAAAAAATTCGCTGTTGTAGCAGAAAGTGAGACATCCACCTCTGGTTAAACGAAACTCGATTGATTCTCGCCAAATCTCGTTGAATCTTGGACAATCTCCTGACCAAATTCTATTCAAGCATCAGATCAATGTATTTCTTCAATGTGATTCTGATTGAATCTTGTACCACGTTCTGACCAAGTCCCATTAAATTTCATTTCATCAGATTCTATGGATTTTTTTAATCAGGACAATCACATTTTTGAGATATCTAAAACAGTCATTATTTATCAAAGATAACTTATTTTGAGTTATCTTCAAGATACGTTATGTGAGAAGCTTCGTCAGTGGTATGAAATTTTATTTCGGTACCTGAGTTTTCATTTTGTATCATTATTTTCAACAAGGACCCGCACATAAATCATCAATATAATCGCAACAATTCACAGGATGGTAGATTTCAAATATACCCCGTCCGAGTGTGATATATTTTCCCCCTTTACAATTTATTTTCCATCTTTTCCCTCGGCGACCGCTCCCCATTATATCCAACTTATTAACTTTATTTTTTGCCAGCGGCAGAAAACGGGAATTTTTCTCTGTTCTTTCTCCCTCTCTATTTCATTACATCGGGAACCGGTACAACAGGTCGTTACCAGATGGATATCGAAAATCGAAAAGTACAGTTTGATACAATTTGATGAATCTAGTTGCCTTCTATGATTCCGTCACTCCCCAAGAGCAATTTCGTTAACTTCCTTCTGCCGATATATCTCTCAAATTGTCTCGGGAATTCTTTTCCTCTTTCCTTATATATGGAAGTGAAGTAATGAACTCTGACCCGTTTGAAATGAACAAACAAAAAAGGAAAAATATGTGTTTGACGATTGATCAGTCGACGATAGGTTATTACGTTGTGAAATATTTGCGTTGGAGCGTGAAGTGTGAATATTATATTGCAAGCTCGGAGCTTATCTCATCACTCACGATTTCATACATCGTAATAATGTAATGTGACTTTGCGATATAATGGCGGCTTCTATATAATAGCGACCCTTCAAAGAGAGGACTCCCAGCCAGTCAACAAGCCAGCCAGCCAGCCAGCCAGCTCAGACAGCCGTAGGGTGCTATAATACCACGCTTCATATTTCACGAAAGTTACGACAACGCCGTCTTAGAAGGTGGAGCTAAGTGCAGAGGTAGGGGTGAGTGCATGAGGAACAGGGAAGAAAGAGGGTTGGTAATCACTATTCCTTGACAAAAGAGACTAGTGCACTTAGCGGGATCAACGACATTTACAGGCTGGTGTGAGACAAAAAAACCTCCACTTCTCCTCTTTTTCCTTGAAGAAGGTCAATTGATATTGATGAACTTCTTCTCTCTTTCTCTCTTACTCTTTCTCATCAACTGACGAAATAATGAAATTGCTGTTAATGAATTAAAGATGACTTCCGAAAATAATACAGAATGCCGGAGGTGATTGAACAACTTCCGTCTTGTTTGACAAACTGAATTATATAGGGGACGGACTCGAGATTATCATTGCTGGAAGGGATCAATTATCCGCAGAATAAAATTATACCGTCATTGTTTTATAAACTATCCCATACTCCTGAGGCATATTTCTTCTGAGGAAGAATTCCCAAATGAATGTTGTGGAAATTCCGAGGAAAAAATCTTTTAGAACCAATTGGAATATGAATATAAAGAATAGGAGGAAAATCAATGCTCTCCAAGAAAAAGGAAGCTGAAGTAAGTGAATTTAGATTGATTCACGTCAAACTTTTCTCGTAGATTTATTTTGATTCGTCATAATTTGAGCATCGGCAATAATGGTATCAGCATGGGATGAGCATAAGGAAAAATGATTCTCATGGAATAAAAAAAGTACTTAAAATACATGGAATGATTGCCATTTGGACCGTCCTCTGATAGGGATTGACTAGTTGATAAATTAAAAGAGATATTTAAAATTAAAAACGTCCAGATTTCCAATATGTTCCATCGATTCTCCGAATCCGGAGTGAATAAATTCTATGTAGAATTTCTTTTCTTCTTCTCTACATTTCCTTCCATCGTTTCTCTCGCTGTGTTCCTTCTCTTCATATCTGTACGTAATCCTCGCACTTCGCCCTTCCATCTCTCTTTGCTGATGAATCAATAAACCATTCTTCACTTCATTGATGCATACAATATAGGTACTTGTCATCTTTCATCCGCTTATGTCTCACTCACACTTCCCTTTGCCGTTCTCTTCTTTGATCCTCGTTTGACCTCTTTCATCGGTATATATGAGTGTTTCTGAAATTCAAGAAGGCTTTCGAGCGGGATATTGATTAAAATTTTATTTTATATTCTCATCTTATCGTCAAAAGAATTCTAATTTTCCCTCGACTTTTGTTCAATTAATCTGCAGCTTGCGAGATATTATATTATAAACGATGTAGTTGAATTTCGGAGGGAATTCGTATAATAATTATCCTATAATAATTGTTTGATAATGAGATATCGATTCCCGGATGATGGATAATCCAAGTTGAATCAATTTGAACTTGGTAAGGTCGATGCTCTCCCGTGGGAAAAGTAGAATAAATTTGAGCGGTTTTTGTCCCATGTTTGAAAATTTGACAGAATCGGAGAATAATTACAAATTCACATCCATCTTTCAGGTTGCGATGGTTTTGAAATGTTTGAAAACACATGAACGATCGATGAGTAGAGTATAACTAATTTTAGTATCGGCTACAATCCATCTCAACATTTCACACATTCTTCGATTTCACAACATCAAAGGAAAATACTTGGGATTGTTTCACTTTCTATCGTCAGCGTAATGAAAAATTCATTTGTATTCACAAGCCTGATAAACTTGCCCCTGGATGCATTTAATTCTCTGGTGCGTGGGATGATTTTACCCGGTCGTTCCAAGAACTCGAATGTAAAGAACTTCGAACGATTATAAACTTCACAATTGATCATTTATAACAACATTTTTGTACGCTGAACAATCGTGCGGAAGGAGCAATAATTTTAATGTGAAACGATATCGAATGAGTTGCAGTTTTCTATCATTTTAAAATTTGAATTCAATAAATATTCTCTTCCAAGTCAAGGACACACCTTACAGAGGAAAAACATTCTATTATTCACGGTCACAGTCGAGCATATTGCTGTGTTTTTCATTTTGGTCGTACTACACGCTACTTACTGATATTTATTCTCCTCTTCGGCTCTACATTTCAATTCTCTTCACACGCTGTTCCGAGTATTTCATTTTGCTCTCTGAAATCAGAGATGGAAAATGTCAACTTGATTTTTGTGTTTTGGCTCGTACAATCCTCCTGTCGTATCAACAGTCCTCGAATGACTGAACAGAAAGAACAGAATTTTTTTTCCTCGTGTTTAAAAACACCAATTTTCTTTTCCAATACAAACGTTCTGTACGATTGATGTATATTTTCTTACTTCTCATGGTTTCTCATCGTTTATTATGTACGTTCGCATACTGAATGAAAAATAACAAAACAAAAGAATGCCGAAATTGCAATCGGAGAATTGTAAAAAAAGGGAGCTCTTTTTCATCAATTGTTGCAACTCGGAGATTACACATGATAACTGTTCAATTGACATAAGAATTGTCGAATGCGCATGAAATTCCCATGCAATAAACAATCATAAATCGATTCAAAAGAGAAACTGGTTTTTCTCTCCATTTTTACCTGCGTATTTGTTTTCTTGTGTTCAAATTCACGAATAATATAATACTTCATTTCATGAACGTATAACCAACTATTCATCAACTCGACCAATACAATGTGTTTGCTATAGTACGTTTTGTGTAAACACGAATGAATATTGTAATATTTGTTGCAAGCATATGAAAATCAATTAGATAGGAAAGAGAGGAACAATTGAAAATTTTCTCCTCATTTTCTTCCCGATTCCTAAATTTTTGCATCGAATAATCACTGTGATTACAGGATTTCGAGTAAAGATCAATTTCAATACTCCTTATCTCCGGAACGGAGACACTTGTAATTACGAAGATAACACAGCAGTGCACTGTTTTCGTTAATTAGAAAAAGTCACGAACGGAAAGCAACCTTACGTCAGCGCATCGTATGGTATAGCACGATATCAGAGCACGTTTGTCGTCATTTTTACACCGCGTTTGTATTGTAACTTGGATCGAGATTGTGATACATCTACGAAATAAAAAGACTTGCAGTTTTGAAAAATGCGTTTTCAACAAAGCAGACTTCAACATAAAATAATTCATTCGCTGAAGATGTGATCCATGAAATCTCTCTCATATCAATTATTTAGAACCTGTGCGGGCGTATATTAGGTATCTAAACGTGAAGTTGCCTATCCTCAGCCTTCAACGGACCTGGCTAGGTTGCTAATAGGTATTCATCAGGATTTTTCTCACTCAAGATCATCCATATACGGTTCATGTAGGGCCAAGATGGATTACCACTGTTTCTTCCTGTTATGAAAATCTGGGTGCACCCAACTACAGCCCGCAAAGGCATAGATATCCACCCAGGCCTCCTTCATTCTCCAAAATATCTCAATCTGGGATTACAATCTACTTAAGACCAAGTTGAATCACCAGTCTATCTCTTTGTTATTGATATATTGATGTGCCCAACTTGGATCCATAACCTTGACCTTGCTTTGCTCTCAAAGTTCCTCCAAGAATTGAAAATTAGGCATCCCCATAAAAAATTCACTCGTAGCCAATTGAAACTACCAATATTTATCTTGGAGACTTGAACCCAGACGCGCCCAAATAATGCAATAACTGGAAATAGTCAGAGAGTACCATGGGAAGTGAAAATTAAGAACGAATAGCCTTCAATTCATAATTTTCATAGCCAAATTTTTTTGGTATCTTCCAAACTTGATTTCGGATACTTCAACCTCCATACGATAACCCTGTTTGAGGGTAGAGAACACAATAAAACGACGCAATAGACGCTACCTATCATAAATTTCTAGACTCGCTAGTATATTGAGAATATGCTTGCATTTTGAAGTTATATCCCAAACATTCTCTTGGAAAGTACCAGACTTTCTATTATAAAATGTTATTATTCTACCATTAACTCACAGAAAGTCTGGTACTTTTCAAGAGAATGTTTGGTATATAACTTCAAAATGCAAGTATATTCTCAATATACTAGCGAGTCTAGTCATTTATAATAGATAATTTTTCTCCGTGTAAGAATGCAAAATTATGAATTCTGAACCTTAAAATCAACTAATCTATTTGAACCAACTTTTTATTTTGGTCTGAACACAAATACCCCTTGGTTACTGTTTGAGGGTTAAATTTGAGATCAAAGCCTGCATTGGAGCCATCGAGGGTATATTACATAGGCCCGAGCTAGAAATATAGTGCAGGCTCTGAAAATGAATGGATGACAATCTCTTATATGAGTTACGTGATACATATTTCATCTTTGTAGAATCATTCTCATTTCATCAACAAGCAAGTGAATCAAATAAAAAATTTGGAATCAGTGAAGTTGAGCGAGATTCATCGAGATTGATGAGAGAACTAATTCGTGGTCAATTTCAGCGGTTCAAATGATAGAAATACTATGTTTACACTCATTGGTTTTGAAAGGAGCTACTATATACCAACAGTGTGCGGTTGTATTCCAGTGATGAGATAAACTGCCAAGGGTTCATTTAACGAAGTGCTGGATGAACCATCGATTCCCTTGATATCATTGTTGTACAGGTAAATGATAGACAGGAAGAGACATTGGACATTGAACTGGAATAACCAGAATCAGCGAATCGAAAGGATCGGTGTATAACATGATTTCATACAATTCCATACCTTATTATTACCTTGGAATATTATGCTCCAATACTAGGAACCCATTTTAATACTCTGAAATTTATTCTACCGATGTAGTCTCAGGATTTAAAAATTCGATGCTGTCGATGGATGAGACGGATTGCTCGGAGATGAAGTTCAAAACAATTGGATCAAGCAAGGAGAGGATTCAAAATCAAGATAAACAAACCTTTCGGAAGTTTCGGATGTAACGGAGTAGAATCCAAAATCGAGTAGAGATTGATTTACACCTAAAACTTCTTCACTAGAGTAATTAAGAGAGTTATATGAATTTATCTCAATCTAAACTAACTTTGAACGGGTTTGATCATTTTCTTACTGAATTTAAATTTGTGATTATATCAGATCAGCATTGTATGGATTCAATTCACTTTTGCTGGGGAAATTTCTTTTGGAATTTCATGAAGAAAATTGATACCCTGAGTACCAAGGATTTCTTTGCCCTCGTTCTGATGAATCTGGTGTCGAAAATTCTTCGTTCCAGTCTGATGAAAACTTCTTCTATCGAACTGATTTTCCTTCCATGGAAAAAAAGATTCATCAGAATGAGGGCGAAGGAAATTTTCAGTTCAAGAAATTGGATTCTCAGTGTATGAGAAGTTTTCGATATATTTAATATCGTTTCCATACATCTTTGTCACCCTGTTCCTGAAGTTTGAATCGTTTATTGAAACGAATTAGTGAGTGAATAATAAAATGCTCAATTGTTGAATGCCCAAAATCTTGCAATCCATTGTTCAGACGATGTTTCTAGTTTTGAGGAGTCAATTCAAAAAGATAAATAAAGATGGTTTATCAGATTTTGAGAGTTTGAATTTTCATTCCGATGTTATGAACGATTCGGACATCACATCACAACAGAATAATAATAAATGATTGATTTCTAAAGCAATCCTAGTAGAAATCATTCTAGGCTGTCCTCCGCTCCTTACTTGGCGTTATCGAGGCAGACTGGGCGTACCCCTGATCTTGATATCATCATATCAAAACGAGGTTTATTCATTCAAGAGAAATATATTTATTTCAATAATTTTTCGCTGACTTAATTTTGGAATTCTGCACTGTAGAACAAATCTGCCTTAAGTTTCATAAATATACTATAAAACTCGTGAAATAACACAATCCAATCAATTTTATCATATGATATTAATTTCAATAATAGAATTCTTACTTTTAAGAATTTTCTTCTCAATTTCAATAAAATATTCGTAAATTCGATGATTAATTCCCTAGATTTCAATAAAACCTTTTACAATTTCATAACTTATGTTGAATTGAAGAACTTCATCAAATTCCATATTGGAATATTAATATTAATAACAATTTTCCGAACAGTGTATAAAATAATGTTATAAATACTATCAAGCGGAGAAATTCCTTTGATAAGAGGGAATTTTGACTAATTTATTGACTTTTCTTCGCGCCTTGAAATGATGCATAAATGTTCCCGCCTATCTGTATTGAATTCCTTCATTTTTTCCTTTCTTCAATTATCATTTTTATATTTATTGATCATCGAACATATCTTCTTTATAAAAACATATTGAAAAATTCAATTATGTTAGAATAATTTTCAATAATATCAATTTATCAAATTTTTACACGCCGTACTTGACAGATAAGCGCGAGCGTTTGAAGGTTGATCCTAAGAAGTATTGCTTTCAGAGGGAACAAATAACTATCTTTTCGGCGCAGAAAATTTGTTTTCAGTTTATAACATTCGTTGAAACAAAAGTAACAAATGAATACGAATTCAAATAATGTGACAATAGTGTAACGTGGGGAAATATCTCCGCAGAATCTCATATTTGACCCTATTTTTCCTTCAGTCCATCAATCTGAATCGTAAAAGAACAATTCGGAAACCAGATATGGATCAAATACCAACGATCATATATATCATGCATTTTCATACAAGCACGAAATTTTGATAATATTGAGCTATTCGTGAGGAAAACAATTTAGTTCAACTTGTATCTCATATAATGCAGTAAGAATTCTTCAATATAGAATTTATTATTCACAATATTGACATCATTTTTGTAAAATGTCAATAGTATTTTACAATCCCAACTTCGATAATTCTATTCGTCATACATCATTTGTTCGTTGTTAGACTCCAAAATTTTCCGCCTCATTTATAATTGAAACTACATAGTTCTTTCTCGTAGCTTCGCAGCTTTGTAGATTCATTGATGTCTTGAATTGATCATGAAGCTGAAACTAGCTGCCAAAAGCTGGCTACCAGTTGATGTAACTCTTGATAGAATCGTTCGATCAAACATTTAAGAAGCCAAACCGCTTACTTGAAAGCCACTTAATCAGTTTCTGATATCAAAAATACTGGGATCAAATTCAATCAAACGTTACAACAACCGGCTGTTTGGTTTTGGTCGTTCTTTTCAGCTTCATGAATTGATCTATTATTCCTCAACACTTTTATGGAGAAAAAATCACTTCTTGTCCCTTTTAAATTAGTCATTCTTATCATCACGCACACATGATTGATCACTTTCATTCTTTCTAATGAGATTCATCGATCTGATTTTGAACAAGTTTTCAAATTTCCAGATTGTGCAACGGCTATTTATGTTGATTTCCTGCTTCTAATGTTTTATAATCAATTCAAGAGGTACGATTTAGTACGAACCAATTCATCAGGCAATACAATTCCTGTATAGAAATGAAAATAGGTCCCTGTTCAATCCCAAGTTCGAGTGATCTGAGACCAAACAGGGTCTTGGATAGCCTAATTTCGGTGAATCTGAGAAATTTTTCTCTGGGTTTTCAGAATGTTTTTTTTCATTGAATGCGAAAAGGTATGGTGGGGTGATCTAAAACATTCATTACCTGAACAAATCGCTTGTGGAAATTCTCATTCGAATTAAATGATCTAAGAAGATTTATCTAAAACATTCACCTACGAGTTCGACTCTTCCCGAAGAATTAATTATTGTCCTTTCGGTCGTTACGAAACATCGTAAACGCATTAGAAATTTCTCAATGCATTTTTAAATCACCGCATATTCACAAAATTCCTAAACCTATGTAATTGAAAACAAAGTAGAATAATTCTGTCAAAAATATAGCCATCATTTCAATTCGTTGCCTCATTAGTTTCATTACCGTGCACATATGGTACAAGTCTCATATACTCGCTAGCCACATTTTAGTACAAGGTATATTCATTGTAACGTAGAAATACAACGCAGACTTGTTTGTACTGTCACTTTTATTCGTTTACATGGACGTTTCAGTAACCCAAAAGCACAATGAAAGCTGAAATGAATTCATCCACGATCCCTCAAATTTGTTTGCTCGAACGTTCAGTATGACAATTCAATCGATGCATGAAATATTCCGATATATTTTTTGATATTTTCATGTATACTCCCATTATATTCCACATTCCGATGCTCCAAATTTCCTCCTGACTGTTCATGACAATCTCGAGTATTCGAAACTCGCATTTCGCGAAAAAGGATTTTACGCGTGTTATTGATTTTCAAAGTTGAAATATTTGATACTCAAAAATCACATTCATCGAAAAGAGAATCGATTGAATATGAAAAAAAAAACCTCGTCTGATGTTGTATTGAAAATGGGGAACAGTAATGAAGTATGTATGATAATGATTCTCGAAAATTCACACGAAACATTCGATTTGATGAAAAAAAGAAAGATTCCAAATATAAATGGATGTTCATGCATCACTGTGAAAAGTAAAACTTACTTTCAACCTGAATATGGCTTTGTCTCAGCTGGAAGTAAACACCGAAAAGAATGGTCGCACAACAGAAAAGACTGAATTTCAGTCAAGTTTTCAAGTGAGATGCAGTAACATTCAGGGAAACTTTTTACACTGATGAAGAACGAGGAATCATTCGAGTTTCACCTGAAATTTCAAGAGAATTCGATAATACTGCGTAGGAAATGTTGTTAACGCTTACATACTGTGTCGCTATGATCAAAATAGTCGAATACAAGTATCGGTTACATGCTACGGTTCCCGTTTGATCCATTCGCATTTGATAGCTTAAACCTACATGGTGATGCATGCGTTGCTGTTAATCTTCATGTACCTTTCATGTTCCGTACCTTGTGCTTCTGGATCTTAGAACCTCATTGATCGCACTGAAAAGGGAATACAATCGGCGTGATTTCGAAAATCAAGCAATGTAATCACACCCTCGTTCTGTGTGGACCAATACTCCAAATTCTGAATTTCATAACAATTCAAGATTCGATGATTGTTTCATACCTCGGTGTAGCTACGTTTCGAAGATGTAAGCAAGAAAGAGATTTCATGCTCCAGTATATAAATATAATTCAGCAAATATCATTCATTACAATCAATATGGTTACAGCGGTTGCTCGAACAACAGAACGACGGAGTAACACGCCATCATTCCTAATTTCACGGCACAGAGGTATCATTGTCGGTGGTTTGAAACAGGCAATACAAGTTCTATATAATAGCGTAACTGACAAAGAGGATACCCAATCATGGTTACTATAATATCATGCTTCATTGGTCCTATACCGACTAGGTAGAAGGGCACAATAGACTTGGAAAGCTACCTAGTTCATGATAATCTGGCTCAACGACGACGTTACTTCACCTTGCAATGGATATATGTCTGAGGTTTCAAAATCATGGAGCGCATCGATTCTTGTTTTATAATATCGTAACATTATGTGGATGTAAAACACACGAACCTCTTCCTCATTCGAGAGGTTGTTCACCTCTTTTAATTAATATCGTTTTCAATGTATTCCGTGATCCATGGTAATATATGTTATCAAAGTATACCCAACCATCCCACAGGAAAAATATCTGAAGCTTCGCTGAACCGCACGATCAACCAAATGACGAGCCAACCGTTCAACTGATACACGTTGTATAATGCTATCCGGTGGACGATAAATCAGTTCGCTAGTTTAAAATGTCCAACAGATTAATTTTCGACTACTTTTTCCCACAAGCACAATACCGTCACTCTGGTGTTCGAATTTGAGGATAAGAAATATAAATGTATATCGATTGTAAAACCACATTTGACTAATCGTTGTTTTTGCATCAACCAACGAATTCTAGAGTTATGTTAAATATTTGTTTCCACGTATGTGTTTCAGAAGAGGACTATGACGCGTTCTGCCTCTCGTATATGTTCACCTATCGTGACTTTGAGAAGGGTACTTTGGGTCTGGCTTGGACGGGTGACCTGAAAAACGCTGGTGGAGTTTGTGAGAAAAACGGGGTATGTCTCTGCTCTGCGCAACATAAAATTCAAAGAATACCGAGATTGACGAATGGAAAACAAGAAACTTACTTTATGAAATATATTTTACTTTGCGTTTCCAACGAATATACAGCTACGAAACAGATACGATCGTGTTATTAGTGTATTCTCATCAACATTGTCAAGCTTCACTGGTTTTGTCTCGCATTACAGCATTACAGAGGAAGCATGAAATCGCTCAACACCGGCATAATCACCCTACTCAACTACGGAAAGCACGTACCACCGACGGTTTCTCATGTTACCCTGGCACACGAGATCGGCCACAACTTCGGATCTCCGGTGAGTTTCCTTAGTGCATTCTCAAACAACTACCATCAACGCGCTTAATGCATATAGTCTGGAACAAGTACCTGCGCGTAGTCATGTACGTACACGTATGTGTATATACACAAAGTCTCTACTCCTTGATACTATCCAAAGTATAAGGTGTGATGAAGAGATTCGTGGAGAGATAAACGGAAGAATTTTGTTTCCCTTCACACCTGTCCGTTAGATGTTGAATACTCAGTTCGAAACAACGCTTACTCGCGTTGATTATCGATTTTCTCTTGTTTCCCTCATACTTGGATCGGAAAAGAACAAGGAATGTGCACAGAGAAAATAACAAATTTCGTTCCTAATTGTGAACCATTTTCGGTATTGGTGTAGAGGTAGAACGTTAAGAACGTTCACCTTAGAATTCCATGACGCTCCGTACTCTCATACCCCGCTATCATCATCCCTCCTTTCCTTTACGATCTCTTCAAAGATCTCCTACTACACCTCAGAATACTGAATACAGATGAGGAGATGTGTAGTATGGGGTTTCAAACTCCCTTGAGGAATACCTTCCAAGACTTTGTGTAACGGTCCTCGTTCTGGACCTCAATCGACCTTTTCTCATACGAGAAAGGAAAGCAGAACAAAGTGAGATGCCGTAAAACAACATTTTGCTAAACTCCAAATAACATAAACGCGAAGGAACCTCCTCCACACGATCCTGGAAACGAAAAAGCATAGACGTGTCATAAATTACCCCCAAATAGCTATTATTGAAACACCGAATAACTCACGAAAACTCACATCAAGAGAGATCGAATTAAATAATAAAAATAATAAATAACCTCTGATTGATATTGCCGAATCTTGAATCATCCCTACCCTCGTTTTTTTATCGCCTCGAGCTTTTCCTCTCTCTCTCTCTCATGCACCCTTTCTAACCCCGAGACTACGAATCCACCGCGAAAGGTGATTTTCACGTGGCAAAGAAATTCAATTCGGAATCCAATTCAAGCACTTTAAAAAACGAGCTTCGTAACGTATATAGTATAAGTACGCTACGTGATTTTCATTATCAAGCAGCGAATGCATAAAACGAAGAGGAAAAAAAATCGGTATTTTCTTATAGCGCGATGCTCTATAACGCGAGATCGCAGTCGAGAAACATCCAAACGAAGTGAATGATTTACGATCATATGAAATTGATTTTGCATTCAGGGTTGTAACGAGGGAAATACAAAATCCAATATTCAATGGGCATGATGCTTTATTTACATTGAATTCTTCGTGACATTGTTCCCGATATGTATATAAAGCAAACTTTTGTACGTGTGTTTATTTCAACTAACGTGCACAACATCACGCAGCATGATCCAGATGAATGTACACCCGGTGGCGAAGACGGGAATTTCATAATGTTTGCAAGGGCGACCAGCGGCGACAAACGGAACAACAATCGATTCAGCCCCTGCAGTCTCGTGTCCATCAACCCCGTGCTGAATGCCAAGGCGCGCTCGATCGAGGGATGTTTTGCTGGTTAGTATATATAACAGACAAGTATACATACACGCGTGATTTATGCATGATAGCACGTTAAACGTAATATTAATCATAGAGTAATTTCCACTCTCTCAAGCATATATTTATACGAGAATATATTTACATCGCGCTTTGGATACATATACAATATAACACACATCTATTATACTCTCTCGTTGAGAAAAAAAGAGAGAAAAAGCACAAACCGTAATGCTCCAAGTATTTTCAAGCGTGAAAGAAAACTGACGATAGTTGGGTGACAATGGAAAACGGTACGGTGAGGGTGAATTCAATTAAAATCGTGTCACATTCTAGCGCTTGGAAAATCGGAGCCGCTTCGAAAATCAAATCGTCCATCTAATCGGTACATTCGATTAGTCGCGACAAAGGTGCCACTTAATGGACCGCTTAGCGACCTATCGAATACGAAGGGACTACCAACCCGATGAAAAGCAATTGGTCCTTCGTGATCGGGAAATTAAAGATACCACCCCCTCTCTTCCACGCGCTCTTGCTTAATTCCTTCAAATCGGAAACTATTCTGTTTGACCGTAGTAGGAATTATTGGATATGGATTATCATTCTACATTCTACCAACGATATATTCTTCATCAGTGTTTGAAACTAAAATTGTTGTGCTCGATTATTTCCAATCGCATGTTTTTATACAAAATTCAAACTTTTATCAATATAGATACAAATTATTATTCTCAATTGAATCATGTGAGGAAACTTTCACGGGTGTTGACTCATCTTGAACGCAGCAGCAGCGAAATGTGGTCTATTCTTTCTCAATACTACCATGTGAAATGTTAAGATTGAGTTATAAGTTTTCATGATTATTAAAGTACATAACGGTGACTCTGTGCTTTATTTTTGTGATTTCAACGAAAACAAGAACAATACTTATAAATTCCACATGGAGCTTTAGATTTGATAGGACGTCAGATCGAAGGATAATCAGATTTCTCAAAAAGTGATAATATTATTCCTTGAAATCAGTGATACATCACTTTGATCGTAGTTTTCAGAAGGGGAGTAGCGGAAGAATGGTAGCGTGCCAACATGCTTTGAAGAAATATTAAGCTCACGCAACAAACCAACTATAGCAATCTAACTTTCGCATTCATTACACGAATTCTAGATCGTCACCTTTATTGTTTTGAATCTATGACAGAATTGTGGAGTTGTTGTGAAGTTTGATACGAAGGAACGTAATAAAAGAACAGGAATAATTTATGGAGACCATTCTAGCGTTACATCTTCAAAATATATTACTTAATTACACGAATTCTTTTGACTCTTCCATCCAAATTCTGATATTTCAGGATTCTGAATATTCGATCATCACATGTATGTGAATAAATTAATATTTATTGAATATCGGAAAACCAATTATTCGCAGAAAATAGAAAATTTATTTTCACAATTCATCTCCATTCTCACCAAATATTGAAGCAGAGTTTTTCTCGCTTTGTACAGATGAGAAAATGGAGTTGGATTTATATGGGTTGCACGGTAATTCCAGAAGCAGCAACAGCGCTATGTTCCAAGTAGAAAATGCTGCAGTTAAATATACGACATTGCTCGTTGTAGTAGTTGTTGTTGTTGTTGCACTTACAGTCGATCCTGTTGTTGAATTCAAGAGATCAATATTGTCATAATGAATGGAATGCTGAAGAAGTGAACTGGGATTCCAGTTGTGTAAATTTTGGATACCAATCTTTAGTATTACGGTCGGGAGAAAAAATCACCTTATCATCTTGTTTATTGATCAAACAGGGAAGGATGAATTTCCCTAAACTGGTGAACATTTATCAATTTCTTGTCTGATATGAAACTAGTATGGAATATGTTATATTCTTCACTCAGGGATAAATTAGATGTGATATGAATCCAACTTACGCGAGAGTTAATATACGTAATGATATTCCGAAATTACTGATACGATAAACACATCTTGAGAGAAATGAGATGTGTCAAGAATGCAAAGATGAGGAGATTATCGAGGGATGGATGAAATTAGGGAGATAGGTGCATCAAACACTCCTAAGATTGATTATTCTCGTAACTGATAGTGTACTTGAGCAAATATTATACGAAGCGCAGGGAAAATTCAATTCCATCCCTTATCGCATACACACATAAGATAGATTATATTTTCCACAATCTAAGATCGTTTAAAATAACGAATTGGTACTCGATATCGATAATTGATATTGTTTCCTTCTTTTGTATCAAAAGTTTCTTGATTCCTTATCCGAACGAAGATAGTTTATATCGTTATTGAATTCCTCTTCAACAACCCATAACAATCCTCTTCCCTCGATCATTCCATTCAGGTTATATATCATCACGAGAATAAAATATCAGACTTAACTTTAATCCTGTTCTTGAAAGTGATTTATTCGATGAAATTCTAAATCAAGATCGTGATAAATTGCAGATCATCTTGAAACGTCTTGAATATTGAACAAAAAAAGACGCAATTGAGAGAAACTTGAAAAAAAGGTAGCATTACTAACGATAGCAGAACCGATATTCCAAAGGATGAAGGAGAAAAGGAGGAGAGGGAAATTTCGTGTTATCTAAATGGGAGGAAGAATCATGCGATTAAGTTTTTTGTGAAATATCAAACGATCTAGACGTTAACAAATAAGCTTTGCCATAGTCATAAAAATTTACGAATGTACGTACTCGATGCATTGCGGACCACAATCGATAATCGATTATTTCTATACAGAGCCTCAGACAGCCATTTGCGGAAATGGCGTTGTAGAGGAGGGAGAGGAATGTGACTGTGGTTGGGAGGAGGATTGCAACGACCCTTGTTGCCACCCACAACGTCTTCATCATACTCCTCTTGAGGTACCATGTCGACTTGCCGAAGGCGCTGTTTGCAGCCCCAGTCAGGTAAGTTAAACTACATCTCAAAAACTCTTTCATTTCAAGCACATGTGCTTGAGGCAGCACACCGACACTCTGCCTCTTTTACTCCTTCAACTTGAAGAACACAAAATTATTTGGAGAATAGAGAAATTCTATGTTTTGTTATCAAACAATCATTTTCATTCTCTTCGATATTCTGATAAATAATTTTGAATCATTTTATGTTAATAATACCTGATATTGTTGGTGTATTGAAGTTGGAATCATATTGTGTTTTATGAGGGTGTATCTTCGTTCTTGAAGAATGGGAAATGATCTTTGAGGAAATATATTTTCACAATCTTCTCACTGTCTCTTGAGCAGAAGTTTTTCCTGACGTTTTGTACCGGATACAAGCTCTGTATGAGCGTAACACATGGACTGAAAAGGCCCGGGTTTAACAAAGAAAACACCGTTTTTTTCGTTCCAAATTAGCTTTATTCATCAACATAATCTCCATCAAGAACAACGCAATCATTCCAGAGTCGCTCTATTCGCTAGATTTCAATTTTTATTTCCAACTTGGCAGATCAGTTCGACAATTTCAAACTCGGATGTGTTAGAATTCTTCCAACAAATCCACGTCGCTAATGAAATTTCCAAGTATTGTTAATGAAAATGAAATGTTTCAAAGGAAAATTCCAAAGAATTACCGATACTATATGAATTTTTAAGAGCAAAGTTCTCGATCATTGTTTCGAGTCAACTTCATTTGGAATTTCTAAAAGACTCTCAAGCAAGCCATGCGAAAATCAAAATTGAGTCACTACGCGAGAATCTCTCGAGACAAAGAACGTAATCCTTTTGTAAAGCCACAAATGATTTACCTCTTCTATTAATATTTCTCCCAAGTTCCTTCGCTTTTGAAGTGAAACTCTCTCCGATGATACCCGCTGGAAGTATCTCGAGACCACAATGATCTACGAAATAGGTCAATTATTGTTTTAGAATTCTTCCATCAGCTATAGAAGGGAACAAAAACAATGATGACACTCCAATTATTTCTGAATATCGACGTTTGGAAGAAAATGAAAAAGAACGAATATTCACAACTCATGCGATGATAATCGATTTCAAAACAAATTGATCATACGAATCACCTTCGTACCATGAATTATTTTGTATCGTATTGAGAATTCTCGAATGCTCCTTCGGTTTTGCTGGATTACATCTCAAATAACCCAAAGCGATTTCAAGGAGAGTGACTTGAATCAATTTTCCAATTTCCGAAGGCACTTCTTTTCCAAGTCACTTGAGACATTTGAAGAATCTGGTTCGAATGATATGAGAAACTTCACAACAGTTCAAAGCAATACTGAGATATTTTCATATGTGAGAAAAATTCATGTAACTGTACATATGATATTTCAAAATTGCATTTCCACGGTCCATGACTTTTCAACTGCGAAATATTCAACGTGATTGTATTGTACAATCTATAGTTTATCGTCTGAATGTGGAGAGGTATGTTCTTCGAATATAATGATCTCTAAATGTTAAGGATTTTCTTTCAATGAGAATAAACGAGAAATCCGTTTGATTCGTTTGGATTAAACGATAACATGTTATTGGAACGATAATTGAAACGACGTTTCAGATACTGAGAACGGTGAAAAGGCTTTTGATATTCCCGTCAGGTATTCTCATTATTATTTCGACATTATCGAATTAACGGAAACTATCGAAATGATAATAGAAACTATCACTGCTTCACCGATAATGATCGATAAAAATAACATGAGTTGAATTTTACTGAACTCTTCTTCGGGATGATAAATTTCAACATTGCTTTGTAAATAAATTAAAAATTGGTTCAGTGTCGAGCTAGGACATAATTTCCTGAACATGTCTCTGCGGTTAAGCTCCCAAACATGGCGTGATTTTGAAATGATAGATCATAGGCATAAGACTACATGGAGGAAATTGATGGATGTAAATCGAATCAATATGGATATAATTGGATATAACCCATGCAGGTGTTGCCAAGACTGAAAAAAACCCAAGCTTGTCCCAAGGTTAGCACATGTGTCAGAAGCAAACCTCTGCGAAGAAAAATCGGCCGAATATTGTTCCATGATTGTCCCGTTATTTCCAATGGATAGTCAGTCATGGTACATTTGTTGATATTTTTGGAATGGTCACTACATTTGGTACAAGCTTGGCACAAGTGTAAAAATCGAGCATTCGTCGAGGACAATTGTGCCAATATTGCCCATATGAGTGGCACAATGTTTATAAATATTGACTTAATTTTGAATTTACAATGGCTGAAGACTTGGAGATAACCATCGGGCCAGGGCTGGCCCGATCTTCCTGTCAATCAATCCTACATACTAGTTTTACACACCAAGCTGGATTTTATTGATCTAAGTAAAGATAGAACTTCACTTGATGGTAATAGGATACTTTGAAATGTAATCATACACGGGGATCAACTGATTTTGAAGAATCCTTCACAGAATTTTAGGATGCCTGGCTCATTTTGAAGACCATCGATTTTGATGAAACTTTGCAGTTTTGTGAGGCTTAATGTCGAACCAAAAACCCTCGAACCATTCGTATAGGTGAACAACCGTTTTTCAGAAATAAGCATTGGTTCAGTGGCAGAACCACTGGCCAGCGTTGCCAACTCAAAATTTTGAAAGTTGGGAGATGGGCTTTCAAAAGTTGGTAGATTTACAAAAAGTATTACATGTGAAGTTGGTAGATCTACGAACTTTTTTTCACGTTTCCAAGAGTTCCAGTTCCATTTAGTATGTAGTACTGAGTAACCATGGAAACCAAATGATTAACCAATAAGACTCACTGATCTATTATAGATTAGTGATAAGTCTCTGGTTTTGACCGTCGCCAGCGCCATCAAATAGCAACTACCTAGACCTCTTGGCCACTTTCCGTTGGAGAAAATCGACCTCGATCGTACTCCTTTCCTCTATTCTCCATGAACGTACCAAACTGTAGTATGTTCGCAGTCTAGAGGATTATATAGAAGTCTGTGGTTCTTATCTTTATTCACCGCGATACAATGAGGGAGGACAAACAATTGAAACCTTCCATAGAAATTCAGCTTGAGTCCAAAGAATTTGCAATTAAACTAAATTCATAATAACAGTCAGAGTTGGGTTTATGACGTGATTCTTCAGTTTCTTACCGTAATATACTTGGTATAAAAAACGTAATATATGCGGTAGATCGCGATGATCCCGAAATAGTGTTGGCCTGAAGCTCGGTTGGCCCGAAACTTGATATCTCGATCAAGAGTAATTCCGAAAAAATTTTGGTGAGATTTTATCTCATTGATGCTCGATTAGTGAATTATAGTTGTATTTGATCAAATGAATAAGTATCCCAGGCAGCACATAAAAATTCCACAAGAATGCTAGAAATAGGACACCTCAAGAGCTCTTTCAGAATACAAAAAATTCTTAAAGCATTTTAAAAATATTCCGATTCGTCAGACATGTGCGAGTTCTTTTACAATTCTTGAAGAAGTCTCATAGAATTTTTAAAAAATTCGCAAATGTCTGATGACTCGAATTCTTTTCGAAACTCTTTCTAAAAAAAACGAGTTCTTGAGAGATTCTTCTTCCAGAATTCTTTTGGGATTTTCTGTGGGCCATCTGGAATTTGTACTCTGTTGAATAATAATACATTAGAATCAATAAACTACAATACATTGGAATTCATTGAACCTAAATAATTCATTTGAATCAAATAAATAGTTATAATCGTTCATTCAATTGAAATAAGCTGTATTGAATATTTATGTGATAGGAGACGAATAAACATTATAAAATATTCTCTGTCATTTACTCTTAACTTTATAATATCAATATATTGATACCCGAAATTCATGTATTTTAATTTTCGCATACTAGAATCATCATTTTGTATTCTACGCAAATTTTATTTAGGTTTTTCGATGAAACCTAAAAAGTTGGTAGATTTATGTCACAGGTTGGTAGGTTGGGAGAAAAAGCCGAAAGTTGGTAGATCTACCAAAAAGTTGGTAGAGTTGGCAACGCTGCCACTGGCCCATGTTTGCCCTGATCTTATCATTCCCAAGCCTGGGCCAAGTTTGGTAACTTGTTCAAGACAAGTCTCGGCAGGTCTTGTGCCAGGCTTGGTCCATCATTGTGCCATTGGTCATGCACACATGGGTAGATATAAATTGAATGGAAAAGCACTCACCGACCCCTCCACATAGCTGGAAAAGTTCTCAGACAAAATTTGAAACAATTTTCAAATGATTTCCAAACAACCACCATATTCTCCTCGATAAACTATCCAAATTTCAGCACCAAAAATAATGTTTAACCTGCGATATTAGCGACGCCAAAAAATTTTTATACAGACTTCTTCGCCATAATCAAAAAATTTGACTATTGTAATCAAATTTCCAACTTCTCAATCTGAAAGACAGCGTGAGACGTATATTTTCAAATTCCCATAATTTGAGTAAGATTCTCCGCATAATATTTCCCTCAGATTGCTCCAACCCTGGAATACATAAATCTTAAGTGACAACGTTGACAAGTCGTTGAGACTATAACTGTTTTATGATCTTTCGGCACTTCAGAAATTATCTCTCTGCATCTCAATAGAATGTTCCAAGCGGTTAAATTCACACTCCGTGCGGAAGCTAGTGGAATCGCATACTGGAGAAGGATATAATCAAATGCGCTCTGTCGGCATATAAAAATATGTACACGTATAGCGGTATCTTATCAAGCTAAAACTTCCTGCATTCTATTCTGAACAACTGACGAATGCTGTTACGGTGGATATCCCATGTGAAAAAATATATACTGAAACATGCGTGCTGTATTGAGAACTAACATTTTATGTATTTCAATAGCATTTTTGTATGTACATTTTTTATAGGTTCATTGTTGGAATTTTTTTCATTTTTTTATTCATTCTTCGATAAAGAGTGGAGGCTATATTATTTTTTTGCTGTATCTCTATGTGTAGAAATAAAAATAATCATCATAGTAATTAATTGAAATAAACAAATTTCATCACCGTTCCGCATTCAATTAGACATCATATACAACATTCATGTTTCACCCATGCACTCGCCAAGCACATTTTTTTCACTAATTACCGAATAAATTTTTTAAACCGAGTGTGGATCATTCATATTCGTTATTCAAGGATGTTGCCTCTCTTGAAAAGTGGAATAATATTAAAATCTCCATTACTGGGGCTAAACGTAATTGATAAGACCACAAAACCTCCTCGCCGATATTCTCTGCTTCTCACTCCTTTTCTCTCTCTCTCTTCCTCCGTTGATATTCAATGATGGCATTATTTCATTCAGAAGGAGAATAAAATCCGAACAATTGTTAAATAAATCTGCGAAAATCACCATTGTTAAGAATCGTTTATCCACAGTCTTATTCTTGTGGCTTTTGACAAAATGATTTCAACATGGATTATTCTGATTTCGAACCAATAATTATTACCTACCTACAATTTTTTTGCAAACGATATCAAAATTGTCTACCCACCTATTTTCCAAACGAAAGAGTTAAAAGAGAAAGAGAATTTCATTTCTTCTACATGTTGTTCAAGTTTGGATCGTTTATAGACGCGAAACGAAAATCCCAACTCACAAAATCTGATGAATTATCGTTATTGATCTTCTAGAAATAATTTCTTGGAACTGAAAACACAAGTAAAGAATGTATTTATAACAGTTGAGTATATATTTCGCTATTCGATTATAAATTCGTTTCAATAAACGATTAAAACCATGGACAAAAAAAACCAAAGCTCATTTGAAAGAAAACTACTGCCACAATTTATTGAACTTATAACAGAGTATGATCACGTTATTTCAATTCAGGATCGATCGAATATGTTGTAGGTAATTTGAACCGTGTATCACAAAATTGAAACAATATTTGTCACCGTCGAAAGTATTTACTTCCCTTCAAATTCAGGTGTGAAAGAAAATCACGTATAAAGGCGTACATTTGTCCTCATTCTTTCTATGGCTGCATCCACCTACCTTATTTCCAGCTCCACGTGTTTTGCATCCGGCTCTTTTCTTCCGACGATGCACCTAATGCATCGACTTCCGTGCGCCCCCTTCATTCCTCTCTCACTTACACGACCCCTTATCCCAGCACCACCTTTTACCGCCGTACGTGCTCTTTTCTTTTAACGTCCGAAACCCCTACTCTTCTTCTTCTTTCAAAGCAAGACGCTTTTCTCGCTACCATCGCCATTTCCCTGCTACGTCGTTCTCGCTTTATCGCACGCTTTTGCGCGATATATCTGGTATAATGGCAGTGTGCGATACCGGAGAGGAATACATCCTGCATGTGTATATGTACGTACACGTTTTTACGTGTATGTATATATAGAGAGAAAGAGACTACAAAGAAACGACCACCGAACAGCTTATCGCTTATCGCACTCCAAAGAAAAATACGGCGACAGGTGAATGACACGCGATAGTCTATTCTCCCTATCACACATTACCACGAGTGTATTTTGTTGTTGATTTTTCCCTGCTATCCTATTTTCTTATTCCGTTGTATTCAATTTACTCTTATCAAATTCGTGAAATATTTGTAGATATACTTCCCTTTCGAATGAGATATCAAAAACGCTTCCTGCATAGATTAATAATGTAATGCACAGTCTTCGCGATAAGAGTGATATATACGATACAGTTATTATTCTAAATCAATTGATGATATCGTCTCCTGCACGTTTCGTTGATCGACTGTTATTGAGATAAAGGTGAGAATGTTTCACAGTGATTCCGATTTCTGTGATTTCGTTTAGCTTTTTCGAGAGGTTTATCTAACACAAGATGGGAGCAGTACTAGCTGGCGACGAACCATTGTCATTAAGCAGAGTGGCAGCAGCAGCAGCAGCAGCAGCAGTAAAGTCGAATCGTGCAAATCGTTCCTTTCTCGTAGTATAATTCAACTAAAAGAGGAGTGCTGCGGATGAAGGAGGAGAATCGAAAGGAGAAGAGAAAGGCGACGCGCTCGGAGAAAGAGGGAAAAGGAAAGAAAAGAGAGGCAGATAATGATTCGGTTTGTGTTAGTGAAGTTGAAGGGAACGGTGGGGAATCGTCCCATCTACTGGGATTACAAAGTAGCAAGATTAATTGTTTTATCTCGTTCTACCTTCTATTTCCCCCTGCGCTACTCCTACTTTCAGGAACGAAACTCGTAGTGGGTTGAAAAGAGAGGAGGAAAAGGGGAGAAGGAAGAGAAGGAAGGGACTCTAGCCGATAGCGAACGCCCCGATTCTCGTTTGATTAATTATTCCCATTTTATCTGCACGGGGTAACCGCGAGTTGAGAACATAGGTACTCGTACACGCGTACACGTGTGAATAATACTGAAAATTAAACGGCTTTTCTCATTCATAACTGTTATAATCCATAATTCTCTGCAGAGTTAGTTTTCTTTTGATTCCCAGCCACTCGTTATCTTCATTTCCAACTTCCAATCCAGAGGACGGACTCTGGGAACTGGTTTTGTTTTCTCTTGGAGCAATTTTCCTAATTGAGTCCGTGAAGTTTCTTAACAAAACCGAGAACTCAATTTATAGATAATATATATTAAATTGATGGAAAAGTGTCAAAAAACAAATCATTCCACATATTATGACCAATAATATTGATTCTAACCAATCGTATACTCTTGCAGTAGCATTCCGTTTACTCATTATTGACATGGCTCGTTGAGTACGCGTTTAATTATCCACAGCACGCCTTGCACCGCAAGAGTATCGAAGTTCCCTCATTTGGGGAACAAATGAGAGCCATCGGTTAGATTAACGTGGGTTTAATGTTAGTATCGGCGAAGAGAAAAGATGAGGAGAGAGATAGCGCAGGTGAGACGGTGATACGTTCTAGCACGTGGTTCTCCTATCCACTCTATTCCATGCCATTAATGATGCTTTTAGCATTTAATTAATAATCAGTATCTTTATCTCCACGTCTTTTTGTCTTTCTCTCTCTCTCGGTTTGGAATCATTATATATTTCACATAATTACTCTACTGAATCTTCTGATTGGAAAATTCATAAGTTCAATGAATCAAAAATCATGTTTTTCTTCTCCAAAAGTTGTTGAATTCCAAACCAAAATTCTTGGGAACTCATAACCTTGTTTTGGAGGAATAATTTTCGAACTGTCTTCTAGATTGACGAATAAAAATTTGGAAAGTTTCGAAAATTTTCGTGAAATTATAAAACTCATTGGATATTTACGAACTTTTTCACGATAATTTCCAAAGAAAGTTTGTGAAAAACCCCGCCAAACTTCATTTGGCAGTTCAGGAAGTAGTTTTTTTTACAGTGTACAATGAGCGGTGACAAAAGTTCGATCGAATAAATGACATAAAATCCAACACTTCACTCTGACATACTCGAGATGAATAGAATATTCAGGACGCAAGGGATAACTGAAAAATAAATCTGTAGTAGAATAGAAATAAAATTCAAATGTCTTTCCGTTTGTACGAAATTGCACACACGGCATAGCTTACGGAATACCTCAAACAAGAACAACAACAACCTAACGTTTCAGGAATAATTCCTCCACTCATAAAGTTCACAATGAAAAATTCACGTGAAATATTGTATCCTTTGAAGTAACTGAAGCGTATTCGTTTCAACATAACTTTTCGCATACATTCCAACTATTCTTAAACGTGAGGTTCTTTATGGAACCTCATTATATAACCACAATCTCTTTGAAATTTATCATATTTGATTATGTATTTAATAACTGTGACTGAATTCTCCACTCCCTCTTTCTACCTTTCGGCGTACATTGTCTCTACGATTTTGAGAGATGACACAAAATTCAACGAGAAGGGGATAGATACACACAAAGATGATCCGACACTCCACGTAATAGGTTCGTGTCATATCCTTTCTCCAAAACCATCCAGGATAAAGGATAGTCATCTCACGGATGATAACCGTTTCAAAGGGAAAATGAGGCATATAGCGTGTGTACGATGATTAACATACGTTACTTTTATACCTGAAAATATTACGATGAAGAATGGTTTGTGTTGTTGAATTTGCATTGACCTATATTCAGAATCGAATGATTCAACAAAGTTAAAATTTACGAAAACCCCCCCAAGCAATCTCCAAAGTGGCGTCCAAGTCCGACTAGCGTAAAACTGGGAACAGAGAAACTAATAAACAATACAGAGGTAATATTTACTCGGTTAACAGTCATTTCGTAATGAAACTGCTTATTTCAATATTTGAGTACTTCTCTAGTTGAATTACTTGTCTCTTGAAGTTCCAACGTTCTTTACGTCCTTTTTTGGATTTTCAAGACCAACTACTCCGCCTTTCTGATATAACAAAGTCTGCACTGCTGCAAGATACGAATAATTTTTCTTCTTTACATCGTTAACGTCCCTTACACAATTATTCCCATTTATATATGTAGGTATGCAATATATCGTGAAAAAAGAATTCTGAAACATTCTTCAATCTTCTTCTTTTTCTTCCCTTCCCTTTAAAATTCATCGCATCATCTTCCGAATACCCCGACAGGCTATTATAAAGAAGGGACTGTCGGAAATATTTCGACGCGTTACGCGAGAAATTTATTTCTCCACGACTGACAATTTCCGGTAGAATAATTCGAATTATTCTACGCTTCGTTATCCATCATCTTTTTTTCCGTTCATTCTTCCTGTGATTTGCTATGGCAATTTTCTTTTACAAGAAACAAATTCAGAAGGGTGGGGTGCATCCTTTCATCGAGGAAGAAGAAGAAAGTTCTGTTTTCATTTGAATAAATATCATTCATCTGGGAAGATGAAATGAGGATCGAACCGGGGATTGAATCATTTTTTAAAGATGACGCGACTGGGGATGAAAGTCAGCGATAAAATATCAAACCCGATTTATCTTTCCATGTCATTTTTATAATATTAGAAGTACCTAAAGAAAATATCATCGTGAATGAGCGTTTCATTTGTCGTATCATGTACAATCTCTTTTATCACTCAATTTTGCGGTATAAAAATCTGCTGAAGTGTTCGAAAGATATCGTGGAATTTTTCATGGAGTTTTATCTAGGGTAAAAGGGCAAATTACTCTCACGATGAAATTTTGCAAGATGTTTGAATTTAATCTGGGGAAACATGAATCAAGTGGTAATCATATAATTGTGCACATACCTTATTCGATCGGCTTATCTTTGTCGTTTGCACAGCTTACTTGCATGGAGAATAATCATTATTATACCCTGGTAAATTGTTTCATTTGATTGAAAATCGAAAACATGTTGAAGCGTCTCTTCATTGTTGATTGTAATCCTTCATTTTCCACATACTTTTGGCGAATTATTTTTGTTCTCCACATGAAAGGTTTCTATCTCTCGCATTCTCAATTTGTTCGTATTTTTCAAATTCATTCCCCTTTGCATATTTCGTGAAAAAAGTTCCAAGTTTTCAAAGAAAAAAAATATCGAAATCGCAGTATCACGCGCCGCACAATCGAAAAAATTGTTTTTCCTACTTTAATCGCATTTTAAAGGATTTTCCGTTACGAAGGATAAATATTGTCATCGAAAAGCGCAGAATTTTCCGCATGAAAACTGTGATTTTTCTATTTTTTACAAGAAATATTTCCACTTAAAGAAAAAGTGGGAAAGTCTCCAAAGAGATCAAACTATGGAATGACCGACATTCTAAATTGACAAATGCAAAAATGAAACCCTGAAAACATAGATATTTGGGAAAAAAATTCCAAACTCATCGATTCTTTGCAGTTTTCAACGTTATCGCCAAATTCACATTGGTTGTCAACCGATTGATTTTCCATGAATCGTTCATGACCTCAATTTTTTCTCAACATCATTCTTTCTTCCACTTGTTCCATACATCACTCAACTCACACGTAAATCTACTATCGAATTCACTTTGTTTCACATTCGGCTTTGTGTTTATTGGAACGGAACTGTCCCATTATTCGTAGACCTTCTTGATTTCTTGCCATTGTCTTTGAACTCACCCTCGCGATGTGTCACCCTAAGTTCTCTTTATTTTATCGCCAGAAATTCTAGACTATTGAAATCCGATAAATTGATTCGTTCGTTCTGTCTCGGATTATTGCGTTCCATCGGATAGAAAGCGGAGATTCGACGAGCCGACCACATGTCCTTACGTAAGCAAAACACGAAGACAATTCTTGCCTTGACACTATTCATAATTTCGGAACACAACGAACGGATGGAATTTTTGATACCGTGGTTCATACTTACCTCTCTTGAACTGCTGATGGAGAGAAAACATCATTCGATCCACCTTCAAGTTCAAATGGAAACTATAAAAACCTCCACCGTGCAATGATCGTACGTTCTTTTATACTTGTCACCGCTGTGAGATTCTAACATTCTCCAAGATCGTTCTTTTTGAGATTCTTCTTCCAATTATCTTGGAGGTGTTCCCAAAAGTACCCTTTATCCTTCCACCATGTCGCCCGGTACTTTCCTCAAAGGTGAAAATGGAGAAGAGGAGTTGGTTTTCTCTTGATTTAGAAAAAGATTCTTCTCGAGTTTCATGCCAGTATTTTTGGATTTTAATTCAACTTTTGAAGTTTCTTCGGATTATCTTCCTTGCGCGTAATAGTTGCCAGTTTTTCATATTGATACATGTGGAGGAAGTCTGAATATCCGTATACAAGAAATCGAATAATCTTGTTTTCCAAGGAAGTATCAGGTACCCGAGTTGCATTCCCGTGAGTCAGATGCATCTAACGGAGACCGACAGAGATGTGTGGTAGTATTTACAAGACCAAACGTATTTCCCACTCTCCTATATATTTAAGTTCTTGTATATACAATGTGTACATAGATCTTTTCTATATCTGCCGACATACAGGGTCCTTGCTGTACGACTGGGTGCACCTTGCGCAATGGAGACAAGTGTAGAGATGACAACGGATGCAGGGATGCAAGCTTTTGCGACGGTCATGGTCCCCAGTGTCCACCATCCATCAACAAACCCAACAAGACTATATGCAACGAGGAATTCGTTTGTTATATGGGAGTAAGTATACATACGTACAACTGTATATGATTTCTCTAACATTATATTTCATTCCAACAAGAATGGAAGTACATTCCACATTGACTCAAAACCAACGGATAGTTGAGCTCAATTTTAACGATATCACTCTATCACGTCAATTATTTTCGATGATTTGATTTATTAAACGCTACACTGGGGAGAAAATTGAGATCTTCTTTATAGTTTTTTTTTTTAGTAACAGGAAAAACTCGATGCTACATAATTCCAAATATGGGCCCTAATCGCTGTTTTTGCAATTTCAGGTCAAGTTTGTGGGGCATCCCCCTCCCCTCCCCCCCCCTCCCCACTTCACCCTATTCATGTAATACATTTTATGAAATCCATGGTAATCACTTGCATGTCTCCTCCAACACAAAAAACAATGATGTGGTTGATATTTGGATAGCTAAGAATTAGCTATGATAGCCATCTTTTTATAGCACACGAAGGAAAAAAGATCATGAAATGATCACTAGAAAAGATAGTAAACTGGTGACAACTACGAATTTCTGTACACAGTCGCTAACAGAAATTCGTATTTTTCACCAGTCTACTAGTTTATCATTCTATGATCTTTTTCCTCCGTGCAGTTAAAATTGAGCAGTTACAGCAATATTTTCAGCTATCCAAGTATCAAATACACAAGGTCGCTGCCAGACCCGATTCCTAGTTACCAATAATGAATTATTTTTTTTCTTGAATATGTCCGCGTGCCCGATTTAATTCAAGAGATGTTATGAGCTATATGATACTTGCCACCAATACTTTTCACCTCAGTATGCGCGTACGTTCCCGATTAAAAATCAACACAGCGCTTTCGGAACCTAGAACATTTGCTGATCGTTATTATCATTCTCTAATATGATCTCCGAACATATCATCAACCGGAACGAGGCTGTTCCGGTAGCGTTCGGAACTCTCAATTCCCAAGTTAACAAGCCACAAAGACGATGTCGTTGATAGTCAGGATTCTCAATTAACTTTTCAACAGCTCGAACGTAAAAGTTCTCACACTTCACCGCCACCCTTCTCGTAGACGAGATTCGCTAACACTTATGGAATCGCTATTGTAGTGAATGTGGGCGTAGAAAGCATGCACAAGCCGAATTTACGATTCTCGACAGAACCCAACCAGTTCTTCTCCAACCTTCTTGACTAGTTACTTATTCATTGGACTCTACCTTCGCCCTGCCTTGGCGTGTTTCCTGTATAACGGAAAACACAATGGGTTGTACGCGCCTATAGAGTGTCGGAATTACATCGCTAATAGAAAGGAAAAGGGGGTTAGAACTTATGAGGGATGAAGAGCAAACGAGTTGAGGGAATAAAGCTGCCTTGGAAATATGGTGTTTGTAGCAAAAGCCTTTTGACTTTCATGGTTTCAAGTATTACCATTATCACGTGGAGAAAATCTCGTGGAGTGAAGGAATTCTCATGTGAATTGTTCTACAACGCGACTGAAGGAAATTCTATTTGGTAGCACAATACCTGGATGTTGAGAACAAATCTGGCTTCATATTTGTACTTTCGAATATTTGATATAAGGAAATTGAATGTACACGCTGTGGTGCTTCTCATTGTTGTTTGAAATTCAAAAAATCAAAATAGAGAATGTGAAATTTGAAATTCAGTTCGCTTAGGTCGATGATTTTGATATTGAAAATTCAAGTGTGAGTGAATTTTTCATTTGAAACACTGGATTCGAAGTTACATGTGGTTTTTGTGGAATCGTTCAAAACGATCAATTTGTTTCCGTGAAATATGGTCGGTATTTTCTCTAAACAACGTAATAATTTCGAACATATGTGCTCCTTCGAGTAAAATTTTGCAGTTTCCTTTTCAAAAAGATGAAATAAATATGTGATTGTAAAATTTGGATGGTTCTATCATTTGTTCATTTGTTTTCTACCAATGAACGGATCGAAATATCTTCACTAATCCATAAATGCATACACACAAATAAGAATTGAATCAAAAACAACATTTATCCAAGAAAACTTTTCCTCGTCTATTATTTCGTTTTTCTTTCCCTTCCTGGTAGCAGTCGTCGTCTTTTTCGATTTTTATACTTTTTCTTCGCGATATATGTGAACGACAGAGTACTCCTTGTAACATCAGTTCCGACAAGCTGAAAAGAAGAAGAAGAAAAAGAGAAAGAATAGAAAAAAAGTTTTCCAACGGTAGGGAAAAGGAAGGCAAACTAAGGAATATCTCTTGGAAGCGACTTATCCGTCTTTGACAAATATTCTTTGGGGAAATTCAATGCAGCGGAATCTGGATAAATTGATGTGATTGACTGGTATATGGGTGGAAATGAAAATGAACGTGGACGTTGAAATGAATCATTCAATGTATCAATAAACATTATTTTCCTAGATGAAAAAAGTTATATATAACTTTTAGTTATAGTATGGTATCCATAAATCACGTGAATGAACAAATGAAGAGGAAAACTGACAGCGAAGATTGAATTTCAGCAAGAAATCTTGTGGTGCAACCGAATGATGATATAACAGAGTTGAGAAAGATGAGAAGATGTATATACATAATGAATCATAATCATGCTCGAGGAAAGGGTTCAGTTATCGAAGAATTTAGAGAATCATTCCATAGTTGACATCAACACGATACTTTGAGTTTAGCGATCCATAAATAATTCTCTTCATACACACACACACAGATGTGCGCTCGTCATTCTCGCTTCGTCGCGCGAAGTTTCTCTCAGCTCCCTGCAGGCTGCAACGACGACGTCGACGTTGCAACACGTCGAATACTATTCGCTACTCACGAATGGGAAAGAGGAAAGCAAGGTATAGGGACGATGTCTCATTGTTACCAGCAATGCGGAAATGCCAAAGCAAATTTCAAACTTTCTCGCGGCTGTTCTGCAACTGTATGTAGACAGCAGTCGTTCACCAAAGCTCGGCCAGAAGGCACCGGTGCGTATTGTACTTGCAGATTACAAACTGTCTGTTTCAGAAAATATCGATTTTCGGGAGTATGAGGGCTTTATACGAATTCAAGCATATGTATTTGCTTATCGATATGATTTTCAAGATTGTTTTAGGAAGTGGGAAAGTTTTATCCGAAAGTTATATATGTGTATTGATGTACTATTTGAAATGTTTCAAACTGATATTCAATTACATAATCATTCATTTATAGTGAGAATCAGGGTGAAATGACGCAGTTCTCCGTCTCACTACAGCAAGGAATTATTCATAAAACCTCATTTACTCAAAGGAGGTTATTGAATCTTTTATTTTTCTCGAGTGAACGGGACTCGATGTATTATCTTATGCTGCAGAGGAGTGGGAAAGTGCGTCATTTCACCCCGCTTTACTATATACATTAAAACACAGAATCTATTATAGGAAAATACATATTTTCTGCTGGAGATGATATTAGTTCACAACGAGGAGTTCCATATATGAGGATGAAGTTGTTCATGGTAACACAAATGTATGAAATTCAAATAGGATTGAAAAAAAAGTTCACCGTGAGATTCAACTAAATTCAATCCATTTTTCAGCAAAGAGTTCCACTCAATCGGACTAAATATACTATAAGTGGAATTAATAATTTTCTGAATAACCCGTGAAAGAATTGTCCACACCTGATCAAGGCTGATGATTGAAGCCTAATCAGGCGTGATCAGGCCTCAATTTTGTACCCACGTGTTGAGGACTAATCATGCCCAATTACGTCCAATCACGTTTAATCATGCTTGATTATGTTCCAGTATACATGAGAAATTCATACTAAATCAATAAGTTGTCCGTAAAGAATGAAACTGTAACAATGTTATCAAACAGTAACTGATTTTCAATCATTTTCACTTATTCTGCTTATGCAGCTCCTATTTTCTAGTTTTCAGTTTTCAGGCATGATCATGCGTGATCAGGCGTACGCGTTTGCGGCCGAAATCAATGAAAAAATCAACACAAAGTCATTTTATATGAATATTCCTCAGTCGGTGAGATTTTGCATGATCACGGGCGAGAATGGTTTGTCTGGCATGATCGCTGGTGGTCAAGCTTGATCACGGGTTTCCACGTGGGTTCAAAATTGAAGCCCTTTGAGTGATGAAGAAGCTCAAAAATGAACGACCAGTTGTGATCAGGCTCACTCACGTGCAGTCACTATTGAACACGAAGAATTTTGCCGTAAAATGTCCATAACTAGGCCTGAACACGCATAATCAGGCCTGAACGATTTTTTCACGGGCAAGTATAAACAAAACATCGGACGAGACTCAATAATTTCATACTGGCGTATAAAATCGCTGCTAGAGTTACCAGAATTGCTGAATTCCAACACCATTTGGAGATAACAGTACTGAATCGGAATTGAAATGATAACATCGTTTAACATCACTTGTAGTTCTGGAAATGCGATTCTCCTGGGATATTTATGGATCATTTGTATGGGCCGGCATTGCCATAAGATATCCCAGATAGCAAAACACGCTTTGAATATTTTGTAACATATCGTCCCGTAAACATACTATCATGAAGTTCCCTCAGTTTGCGATAATGCATAGAATGTAAACATGATGTGTATTCACTATGGTGTCATCACCTTGCGGGAACACCTTGACAACATGATGCGAACATTTCTTTGCATGCATGTCCCTAACATGATGACATTATTGAGAAATTTTTCTATCTGGAATATCAATCCAGGATAGCATCTACATTTCCGACCAGGAATAGGGGCAGTTTTATTCAACATATCATGTCATAATCAACTGAGAAACAGTAATAATGCAGTGTTTTCGTCAACATCTAATGAAGTAATCCCCATCATGACGGGGCCTATTGTACGTCCCTGGGAATGTCAACATGAACAGATTCAGCGAATTTTACCAAGATTTTTCAGCCAGGACTGGAATTTCATACCCCTATTCATATTTTGTAGGGAGAATTCGGAAGAGAATGAAGATATCGAAAGCTAATCAATTGGAAAAAGCCATCAATACTACTGAGCCCAGGGCGAGTGATTGATAGAATTATCGGTAGACCAAATAGAGTATCGTGATGATTTTCCGTGTGTCTATTAAAACAATGCGTACCACGGATAAAGTGATTCTGAATGAATTCCCAATAAACATACATCGCTGTGCGTTGTTGTGGTAGCACTCTATGTCATTTTTGTTTCGTCCCCCTTCTCTTTTATGAGAATGTAGAGCGAATATCACATTCTGATACGAACATCAGTGATTCGTGTATACGTATGGAATACGTGTACGGAAAAACTACGTTATTATCTCTGTCATCCATCGATTTGATTGCCTGGTAATATTTCACACCAGTCAATTTGTTAGGTCGAACAGTCAACGGCTTCTAAAAATACAGAACAAACCATTCCGTTTGTTTACCGTGAATCTGGGATATCCCGATATTTTCTTTACATACTTGACTGATGTTCACCATGATAGAATGACCCTAAACTGAGGAAAATTAGCTTTCAAAAACAGAAGAATGGGATGTATGTTGGAGGAACAACGTTACATAAGCTAGATGAGTCCCTGCCCGGTTCTGTCCGGTTTTTGTCACAGGATCTTTTTTTATTCGGTTCTTGTTGGCATTTTCCGCAGAGTTATAGAGTTTCTTGTTCCTCACCGTACCATCTCCGTCACAGAATATGGACACTCGCCAGGTCCTTCCAAACTCCTTGTTAACGGCTTGACTCTCTCTAGCACCTGGTGAAGTTCTCGCGAGACGAGGGCCCACACAGTTCACTGAATCGCGCGATCAGGCTATTTATGTTCTAAGTTTAAAACTTATACATTTTATTTCTATGATATTCGCGATCATGTTTATAACCAAGAAATTTATTGAATATTTGTATTTGTTTGAAGGAGTGCACTGGGAGTATCTGCTTGGCATACGGCTTAGAATCCTGTCAATGTATTGCAGAAATTGATGACCCTCCGACGAAGAGTTGTGAATTGTGTTGTAAACTACCCGGAGAGAATCATCCATGCTTGTAAGAGTCAATCATTTACAATTCTTGATTTATATTCAAGTATAACATAAAGTCACTTTCACAACAATCAATATTACATATCCTTGGTAATTTTGCAGATCTTCTTTCTCGTGGAATTCGGCGCCTTATGACATTCCTGATATGCTGTCCAAACCTGGAACACCCTGCAACGACTACAACGGATACTGTGATATTTTCCAACGATGTCGAGAGGTATGGCAGTATTGTAATAAAGGAACAATACAACCCATACCGCAAAGAATGTCTCATTAATGTTTCAGAATATTGATGAAACATTACAATGTCTCAGTAAGATTGTAGCAGTATTCTGATCTAATATTCTGGAACCATTGATTCTTTATGAGATGTATATATTCAATGCATACAATCAACGATGAGAATTATAAAGGATATCGAATACTTATATCATAATAAGGTTTAATCATTATTAAATCCAACGAATGCTCACATTCAAATATTCCGCTTCTCTAATTGGTTCAACAAGTATCTCAAGAACATCCATCGGATGAATAGTTTGATGGGAACAAAAGTATAATATCTTTAGGAACTTTTTGAAAATGTTCCTTCTGTTTCTTTAGGTGGATCCAAGTGGACCATTAGCAACTTTGAAGAGGCTCTTACTTTCCGATACCAATTTAGCGGACTTCCAACGATGGCTAATGATCATGCTGATCATATTACCTCTGTTGGTAAGTGAATTTCGATGTTGATCCCATGAATTATTCATGTAAAACAAGAAGGATAGGTACAGAAACGATCTTGTCTACAGTGAACATGAATTTATTCAAATTTGGAAGTATTCAATCAAGGAATCAGATTCCTGTAACTTCGTGGAGCTTTTTAAGCTGTTCTTTAGAAGAAGAAAATGGTAGAAATCGATTCAAAGAATCAAAAATTGCATAAAATAAAATTTCAAGTCTATTTAGCGTTCCTATCTATTTCTAGTTGGTTTTTGGCCCTTTCAATCGGTCTGCATTGTTCCTTCCTTTCGAAGTTCTATTTATAATGTCAATTTCGACAGATCAACGAATTAATATTTTATCACAATCCTTTTCAATTCCAGATCGTCCTAATACGATACTTTTACAAGCAGCAATCATACACATCCCGACTGAAAATCTTATCGATCGACGACGAGACCACAAAAGTTTCCAGGAAAAACTGTACCGCAAAGGAGAATATTTTATCTTGGTCTGGAAATGAAAAGATACGTCCTTCTATGAACATATCGGACATCAAAAGACGATTAGTCGAAGCAATGAAGAACATTGCTTCCTCTCGTAGGCGGAAAGACGATGAAGTTGGTACGGACACCGCATCGAAATCATCACCGTATCGTACGAACTACTCTATCACCAAAATTACACGATTTTTAAGAAAAGATCCCTACGAATCATCTCAAATGTTCCACGGGGAGAAATTGGGAGACCAGAGAGAGGAGGGGAAGAAGAAGAAGAAGAAGAGAAGAACAAAAGAACGGAACGATGAGTCGATTCAACACAAAAACGATGATAATAGAACTATTAAAAATGTTATCGTGATAGATGTGACTGTAGGTGAGGAAAACGAAAATAAAGTGACGGAAGGATGGACAAGGAAATTTCTGCGACTATTTCTACCTCGCCGATACACAACCGATAAACAACGTATTTTTTTACGACCGTGGAGGGTGGATCAAGTCGAACGATATGGAGATTCGTCGAATCCTAGAATGAAGACTGTTCTGAATAGTGATGAGGGTATTGCGATGAATCGAGAAGATAATTGTCAAACCGAACCCTTAATGTTATCCGATAAATTATGTCCTACCAGTGATACAACTGCCCATTCGTCAACGAAGGATCGTATATCGGATCTGACAGTATTATTACCCAACAGTTAGTGGACATGAACTTTGCGTATGTGCATACGATCGAATATTTGGAAGAAAATTCAATCATTGTTGGGAATTTGAGATTTATTAGATCGTATGCGCATGTATATTGTATCATATAAAGTACATGTTCAAAAGAATGAAACCAAAGACCATATCATAGAAATTTATTTTGCTCTTGTAAATATTGTATATAAAATAAAATCTAATGTACGTCTCGTCTTGTTATAGGAAACTTTGTGTAGCTAGACGATTGTGTCCATGTATGCAAGGCTTGCACAACTGAAGCTGTGAAAGCAATAATGAATGTGAACAGGTGCTTTGGTTCAACATGTAAATAACTGAATTAAGTCGTGTATAAAATTATGAAATCAGTTCTCCATAGATAGAAGTGGACCAAAATAAGTTTTAGAGAATATTGTTCAATCGTAGAATCTTTGCATGGATGCCCACATCGTGTGGGGTGTTTTTGAAACATTGCTTTACGAATGTTGGAATATCATCCGTGCTATGATGTTTGAAACAAACCAAAATTAACTTGATTTTTCATTTGATGTACGATTTCAGTACGATGGATGTGTTATTGTGATCACGAAAAATTTGGTGCTCTAGTTTATTCAGTGTAAAATCATGGTATCATCGTTAAATCTACATACGCATACGCATAAATTCTTGTTAAAGAACCTAATAAATAATTATTTAAATGTACGGATAGTGGATATTTTACTAGATAATATTTCAATTGTCCAATGGCGCGATTTGAAATGGAATATTAGCACAATGTGATGACTGTTTCGATGCACTGAATATCTGATATTCAGTGTTATTTCAAGATCATTTGTGTGAATGTAATAATGGATGAATCTGTTATCCTTCAAATTCCTTATACGTGAGAAAATCATATTTATTTCCAAATGAAATATCCAGCGAATTTCTTGGGAGAATTTATACAAGTCAAGTCAAAAATAGCATGAATGAGAATCTCCAAGTGGTACACTTTAGTACGATCTGTTCAAAAGATTTTCAGAAATCATTGGATGGAGTGCTTTCCGTGTGACGTATTGATAGACAAACTCAATGGTAATTCTCCTGATTTTAGCTTATTTCTATCCTCTCCATCTTCTCATGGGATTTCATCATCCGTGAACTGAATTTCATTCAAATTTGATATCATATGCACTATGAAAAGTGATTGAAGAAAACAAAACTATAATAAAGTGTCACTTTCTTATCTCAAGCATGTCAGTTTCCACGTATCTCGTTATAGATTCATGGAGATTAATAAAATACCCGTACAAATAAAGAATTATCAAATAATTAATATAATTTTTCGAGCAGATATGAATTACGTTCATTTTACAGAAAAAAAAACTGTATCCCAACTGTATCTATGACTTACCCTGTTGCGAAAGTCCAAGTGAGAATCCGGATAGCCATCTGCAATCCTCATAGGAAACTTGAAATTCAGCTGGATCCTTGGAAGTGCATGATAAAAATTTCCCATCCAACAAACCGAAAATTTATGTAGAAAATCTTTGAAACCACAACGAAAATGGTTTCATAATTTTCCATATTTCCACATGAAAGTTCCCTTTTTTTTAATTCTTAGAATTGGGACTTTTATGAGAAATTATGAAAATTTATAAGATTATTTCCGCTAGGGAATTCAAGCGAATACATAGAAAACTATTCAAATCTCTTACGTATGCATTCTCATCCGGATTTTCTCAGTAGAGTATATAAATTTTACTTGATTGGTAGATGAGTATATATTATTGATATATTTGATATCATTGATATAATATTCATCTGAATACCGAAATCATTCCGAAAATCCCATAATCGAAGTTGATGATGAACTTTCTTTTTTTGAATAGCATTTCTTCCCAAAACGCTTCCCTTCGAGTCCATCATTTCCATAAGTAATGCATGAATTTCAATTTTGTGTAATCCAATTTCATGTATATCGAGTCTCTCACTTCATTCTTCATTTTCACCAGAGTTTCATCATCGGAACGAAAAATATCTCATTGCAATATCAATTTATCTCAAACGTAACGGTCCGATGAAAAATGAAATAACACACTTGAATGCATATTTGAGCTGGTAATTTTTATTCGAAAATCATAATCTTCCTTTTGAACGTTCCGTCATAACAAAGCGATGAAGGAAAATTGATTTTTCTACGTTTTGAATAATGACTAACTACAGTGTAATACGTTTAAATATGATATGATAATACTTGAAGTACACGTAAGTTGATTGCCTAATGTTTATAAATAAAAATACATCGACGAATGCAGTGTGTTTTATGTCTCTCCAATCCTACCATACCCAATTATACTCTGATATCAATTTCAAGAGTTGGGAATCGTTAGGTTCTTCGTGATTAGTCAGTATTAAGGAATTTAAAAATCATAGAGATACTATCGACAAAATTATTCTATTTTTGACAATATTTTCGTCATTGGAAAAGGCTATTGATAAGGATTGATGTATTGTGATAATTTGTTGAAGAGAAATCCATCGAAATATCATGAAAAATTCTAATGTGATGATATTCTTCCCGTTGACTCATAAAACCTGATGAAATCCAATTATTAGCTCTCATAACGTGGTTGAAGAATGTCATAAATCGTTTGATGAATATCCATATAAATCCTTCGTGGCACTTTTCATCAGATATTTCTCGTAAGAAATCTGATGATTCCTGATAATTCCTATAGCGGTACTCATACATGATGGTATGTGAATATTCAATTTCTGATGAAAAATTATCCGGAATTCCTCATCCAAACAAACCGCGCTCCAGATCTTTGACTATAAAAGTATGACAGGGTGTCTACTCCGGAAATTTATGATTTGCTTCATTGGCGATTCAGCTATTGGCTATATTTAACCCGATTTTTTGATTGAGGGATTGATTCCGTTGGAATTTCTGACTAGTAGGCACCCTGTATGGACTGCTAGTTGACGCTAGATCGGTCTCAAAAATATTGTAGTAAACCATAATTTTTCCGAAGCCCCGAAGTCAGTAATTCCGAAAAAAGTAAAGTCATATTTTATTTCATTCGCATGCGGCTAGTCACAAACTCTTATTTTCTAATCGGATTACTCCCATTTGGGTTGGCTGACTTCGGGACTATCGCACTTCGGGTTAATTATGGTTTCCCACCCCAACAGAACCTAAAATCTGTGTAAGTCCAGGGGACGTTCAAACACGTTCCTCAGACGTCCTTTGAGGCTTTGAATGTCCGGCGGACATTGAACCTCCGAGGGAGGTTTGAGAGACGTATTTGATGTAAAACAATTTCAGGTTTCATTGAGGCAATATTGTCACTGTACAGCGCCTCTACTTTCACGAACAAAATTCTTTAATTTGCGGGGATCGAGAAATAAATCCTAATTGTCGAAGCAGGTTATTTTTTCAGGTTATGTCACTCCAAATTCCATACAGAAGTAGTATTTCAGAATATTTCGTGATTATGTGCAAACATCATAAACTCAATTGAATTGATTATATTTACTCGATTTCATTTTTTGAATTCCCGCCTTTTTGGTATCCGGGACGGATCCTGAATATCGAGATATCTCACTAGAACTTGGAGACCAAGGAGTATTAGCAGTGATGGGTACGTTATTCATTACCGTTACTCATTATATACAAAATATATATAATGAATATATAATTTGTATACAAAATATACCTTATTATGTATATTTCATATACAGGGTGGTCTATTTGAAGTGATATAGTCGAATATCTCGGAAACTTACCCCCCCTCTGCCTGGATACATAATCCTGGTATGTTGGCACAAACAGTGCGGATGCGATCGATCATGTCCTCCCTCATTTACAAAAGAACTTCCAAATTTTGGAACCCCACATGTGAGAGGCAAGGAGACTCACAATAATCAAGCACTCCGGAGGGAACAGAGAACTACCACGTCCGCGTCCACGTCGTTCTTCCTGGGTAGCGCCAAGAGTAGTTCATCAATAACTTCGACGGTCCATACCTTGCACCCCAATGGGCGGAAAGGGGTCCATGACCAGTGTTTCGTAAAGGGTTTGAAACCAGCTCCCTCATGCCAGGATAAAAAAATTGGGATCCCATTTGAAAAAACCATCTTGACCCCTAAATGACCTTCAAAATGACCTCTGAGGGATTTTTCAAGGTCAGCATCATACTTCCCCCTTGGAACCCTGAACTTTTTATCTAGTTTCCGAGATATTTGACTTTATCACTTCAAATGGACCACCCTGTATAATGAGTAACGAGTAACGAGTAACGTCCCCATCACTGAGTATTAGGAGGGAACATAACGGTGGGAGGGGTAAAAATTATTGAAACGGAAACTCACACATTCAAGATCAATTTTTTTATAGATCCAACCAAGATGAATCCTGTTTCCAAAAGTAGAATTCTCTTATCACTTATAGAATTGTGCTCTCATTGATTGGAACCATCAGAAAGTAGATCTTGAAGGTGTGACTTTCCGTTTCATCCCTGCCCTCGATATGTTCTTCCTTCATACTCCTTGTTGGAGCTACCACGGAAGCTTACAGAGTTCAATAGGAAAAATGGAGGTAACTGGCAGTCCATGCTTATATAGTCGAAGGTAGAATACGTTGTTTTATGAAATGTGCTGTTGCAGAATTTATGTTTTCAGGTAGGATGGTATTGATCCACTGAGCACAAATATCGCAGTAATATTGCTGCAATATTACTGCAATATTTCTGCGATATTTGTGCTAGGTGAGGAGGAGGAAATGTTTGTATTCTCATATTTACCATCCCTGGTGGAAATATAGTGCAAGTTCGCCCAAAGAATAGACCAAACAACCCATATATAATTCATACCCAGATAGAAAAATGTCTCAATAATGCCATCATAATGGTGACATGCACGCCAAGAAATGTTTGCATCGTGGTACCAAGGTGTTTCCGCATAAAGCATTGTGATTGGTAGCAAAACGAGGGGATGGTACCATAATGAAGACATAATGTTTACATTTTATGCATCATTGCAATCTGAGCGAAGTTTATGATAGTATGTTTGCGGCACATTATTCTACAAAATAGTTAGGGCATGGTTTTCTATCTGGGTATGTAATCCATATATGACCCATAAATGCGAGATTTTTCCACGTATGTAAAAGAATTATGTATGGGTCATATATGTTTTACTTTTTACTAGGTACCCACAATGGCCCTGTTACTAAATGAGCCTTTCGCCCCATATCAAGGGGTATATTGAGTTCAGTGGTGATATTCATCCTGAAAAAATAAGACTTTATGCTAAAAGGAAGTATCAAACCTGTCACACAGGTTTTCTCCTTTGTTTTTGTTTTTTGTTAAGAATGGAGAGCCCACCCTTTCGGTTAGTCCTTAAATTTCCTCAAAACATGCCCTAAAAGGAGCATTGAATTTGTGAGTGAAATTCAATCAATTTCAAGAATTTTTTCCACCAGAGCTCCCAACCGTTGCAATAGATGATGTGAAAGAGACACAAGTGTTATAAATGTAACCACCGTAGATAATGAAATTGATTGATATGGCACTGCTTTATCCTCTCCAGATGGCATCGCTTCGTGACTTGCATACTATTGCCATCTGTTCGGTGATAGTTGAACCATTGAATTCATATCCCGTCTTGAACTACACCATAACCTGCAAAGTGTGTTGTGAAAGTGTCAACATTCCGGTGAGTTGCGTGCAAAAGAATTTTGTTCATACTTTACAAATAACAACTTGTAAAATATACTGTCATATCAAACCTCATAATAGATAAATATTTTTCAACTGGTGTTCGATTCAATTCATGTTTATATTGATGATTCATTCGAAAATTTCATGGAATCATACTGACTGTGGTTCTGTATTTATTATTTCGGAAAAACATATTCACTACAAAAGAAAAGTATTACATATTTTCTGAATAATCTCTTCGCGTTCTTTAAAGTTTAGTCAAACCCTACCAAAATTGCTAACACGATTCACAATCCATACCCATACAGCACAAAAGTCCCCGCGAAGAGCTCCCGTTATGACAGTAAACATGAATTCATTATGAATAGGTTGAATTCAAAATAAACTCTTGATGAATAACTTAATCTTTAGAAAGAATTCATATCACGAATCCATGAAGAACTATTCAGGCATTTAACATGTATGCATTTTGAATTCATTGAGTTCATATTGAATTCATTTTTACTGTCATAACGGGGACTGTTCAAGGAGTTCTTTCAGAAGTTTTTATGAATTCAAAATGATCATTTGTGCTGTCTGGGTATACAATCCATATATAATGCATATATAATCCATGTATGGAGAATATTTCATATATGGTAGATTTTTTTTACATATGTGAAAAAATCTTGAAAATTCATGGGTCATATATGGATTACATATGAATTATATATGGGTAATATATGGGCCATACATGGATTCGATATGGATTATGTACGGATTATATATGGTCATATAAGACCATATATGAATTTTATATGGATCACATATGATTCTCATACGTTCTTATATGATTCATTGCTACTAGGGTCAGTGACAGGATTTCTCAGATAATAAGAAATAAAATAAGTATGTATTCATTTGTAGTGGCGATGAAAGCGATATGAGAACATTATCTGTTGAAGAAATGTATGAACCAAGTCTTCCAATATTTTATGAGTTATGGAATGGCAAGAATTTCCGTTATGGATGTTTTGGTCTGCGGATATTTTGTCTTGGAAATTTTTCCCAAGGATATCTCCTTAGGTAACCACTAAAACCAATGGTGAATTCAAAAAGTATTCACTCTTTTGAATTCTGAAAAAATTACATGAACTAAATTCATAAAACATTCCAAATGGATCAATTCAATGCCAAATTAATCAAACTTGTACATTGTAAGCACTGAGTATATGAATTCTTGGACTATCCATGTAGAATTCATTCCAGAAGGAGTCAGGAAGCAGTTGAAGATGCTTGACATTTCAGGGAAACCCAACCAGCAAAGTGCTTTCAAATTCACGTTTCCGCTACTAGCAGTGCTAGTGGTAGCAAGCAACGTAGTAGCTTTTCCATTACTGTGAGACTGCGTGCTACTATAACATGTGTATGATTCAATTTATAACGTAGCACTACCTCAGCGCTACCAGTATTATCAGGAAGCGCTACCAAGTAGTGCTCCTAGTAAAAATACTACCAAGTCGCTCCTATTCCCATACATAAATCGAGCCATATATGACAGAAGATTTTTAACTGTATAAGTGGATGGTAGCACCACTGCCAGGAGCACTGCCTTGATTTTGTTGGCTGGGAATGTTGCAAATTTCACACTGATGAGACATATGATTTCATAACATACACTGTGAAAAATAATCGGTATCTTTCTACAAGCAGCAACCGGAAAATTTCAATCATGCGATGGGAAATCAACTTCCAGTACATGTATATGAAATTTCCCACAAATTTAACTCAAAATTCCAAATTTTGTGGGATTTTTACCATCATTTTTCAATAAATTTCCGGTGAAATACGGAAAATTCCCAACGCATGTATGTGTTAATCACTTCCGAACATTCATGCGAAGTCTCTCATAGACATTTTTGAGAATGTAAGAGATTTACAATACACCTTTGGGATAACTTTACTGGATATTTACATCAGGGTGAATGAATGGTTTGACTCCTCCGGTCTTACCCTTTAAGAAGATTCCAATTTCCATCCAAATGGAGAACATCAATTTTCATTTCGATTGAACTAAGTTAAAATACGCCACAAAATGTTGTAAGTTACGAAATTTCGTAGGTTTTTTTCTTCAAAACTTCTTATTGTAACTGGAAAATCATGAGTTCTATTGCAATTATTCATACAAAAATTCAAACAGCGTGGGGGCATCTGTCATTTTTACCCACCAAGTTTTTCATTGCAACATACGATTTTGGACGGAAAAAACAGGAATTTCAAGGCAAACGAATGGAATGACTGGAACGATCCAATACATTTGAATCACACGCTTTCACACTGAAAAGAAAACTGGCTTTCCCTAAGAACGTATTTCCTTGTCCTGAGAGAATGTTTCTTTTTGTTATCTCGAGATGATGTGCACTTGGAATAAGAAAATTTTCTTCACCGACGTTGTATGGCTTCGAACCAGGGAAGTGTTCTCTCGATTCGAAAAAAAGTATCGGATTGAAGTCGATTCATCCAATATTTTCTTGATTTGATTTTTTTCTCTCTCGGTATAGTATGGCTTGTAGCTTATTTCGAAGATTATTTTCATGATTTTCTCGGGTAATAGCAATTGATATGCTACTTCTTCTGTTCACGGAGGAAAATTTAATTGGAACTGTGGATGACTGTGATGGTGAAAATCAAAATGATTACCAAATTTTACCATCACAGTAGGTGAATATGACTAATGTTGAGAGTTCTTTTCTGACTTTTCCGAATAGTTCTAGTTTACTTGAATTAAGAAAATTTTTTCATCAACACTGAGCCAATTTCAGCCCATTCTTGGCGAATGCTGGCAAATTTCACGCTAGGAGAGGGCTGAAGTCCGCTCAATATTTCTGCACGCATGAGTGGAAAAATATCTCTATAATGGTCAGTTACACGAACAGAAAAGCTTGGATCGTATTGCCAAGGTGTTACTGCTCAAACAATTTGCATTGGTGGCAAACCGAGATGATGACGACATAGCGAAGACAAGATGTTTACAATCTATGCATCTTTGCAAGCTAAGCGAAGTTTATTACAGAATGTTCACGGTCCGTTGTGTTACAAAATATCCAGAGCCTGTTTTTTATCTCACAATGATAGTGAATTGATGACAACTACGAATTTCTATGTACAATCGCAATCAATTCCAATTTTAGTATACCAAATTTGATTCAACAAAATACAAACCATTACGCGTGTCTGTTAGCAATTGTATACAGAAATCCGTAGTTTTTTCCAATTTACTATCATTCCTAGTCATCATTTCATGATTCTTTCTGCGTATATTTTTAATGATTGAAAACGTTGCACATGAATTTTTTTCTTCAGGGCCATTTATTTTGGATACGATAAGGAAGTATGAGATGTAATTGATCTTCCAGATACAAATACACTTAGAAAAAAATATTCTCTGTATTATCAATATGAAATCCTTAGTACCAACACCTCGTTTCTCAATTGTAGAATCACAAAAAGTATCGTATAACATTCTCAACAGAGAGATCCTCATTTTTTTCTTGTCAAGTTGGTTTGAATATGAAGCACCGTATGTGATGTATCATTGTATCGCGTTATGAATGATACCTTGGATCCAAAAAATTATGAACACAAAAAATGAAACGACGATTCACGCACATTGAGATGATATCTGCATTTATGTGAAATTTTTTTGTCATATAAATACATTTTCAGATTATCAAATAAGATTCAAATGCAATAATTGAAGATATGTGGATTTAATAGTGAATGAATTATAGTAGGGGAGACTGGATACGGTTGGAACATCGTGAATAACTCACAATTGACCACTCATATATCTATATTATCGCATAAATAATTAGCAAACAAGTTTTTATATGCGAGAAGCAGGGATACCAGCGATCCCTGCAGATGCAACCCGCCGTACAAGCGTACCGACTGATTGAAAATTTTCTCGGTTGGAATACTCTGAACTGAATCCACGAAAAAGTATGAAATCTCCAGAAATCAATTTCCAATCCTTTATCTATCGCGGTACATGGCCCGAATTTTGAATTTCGAGAAAAAAGTTTGTATTACTCAGTCGGTACGCTTGTATGGGAGGTTGCATCTGCGGGCATTGCTGGTATCCACTTGAGCGATCTGAGCTATTGCAAGCTAATCATTGGTTATTCGCGAGGTTTCAACTATCCCCATTGTTTCAGAAGTACCCAGTTCTCCTTATGCAGTTGTTACTACTGTGCAAATTGAATCATTTTCAAAGTACAAATTCTCCATCGACAGAACAAGCACTGGGACAAACAATGCGTTGTAAGACTTACATTATTTGTCTCAATGATAGCAAAATTAGACGCCTCGAAAGTGAATAGTCATAATTCATCATAATCGAAGGCCAATATTTCAAGGTTCTAATCTGACCTCATTATTGAGGCAGTGCAATATGATAAAGAATAAATAAACCGCCAGTAGGTTCCGTATGTTTACATTTCGTACCTTGCAATATCTTTCAGACAGGTTTTAGTTGTCTTGCACAAAAGCTTCAGATGAGTTTCATGTCAATTTTTGTCTGAAACTCGTCCAAAAGATCTCTTCAACGTGTCTCACATGTGAAAGATGTCTTGAAGATAAGTGGTGAGTCATGATTAGTGGCGAAATTTTTCAATTCGAATAATACATGGGCAAAAATTGAAAATTACATGAATTCCAAAACCGTGTTGATCCGAGAGACCACGAACAGATTTGTTTTCTCTTTCCTTGGATCAAAAAGGATCAAAATTTCACTCTGTTGGAGTGAAAAATCAAAGAAATACATATTCCTTATGCAAACGGAGAGATTTTTGGGGAACAAAACGACAGCAACTATTCGCCTCCATTAATGAATTTGATTAACCTTAAGTTGGATGAGTTCTCAAATATGCTGTAGAATTCGAGAACTGAAGACCACGCCTACTTTCACACAGATCCTTTTAACCTTCAAATTGGTGAAATTGTTGGATAGTGTAATTCGCAAAGAGAAAATCAATCCTCGTCATCTGAAAAGTGGTTTGGAAAAGTATATTCCTCATTCATAAACATAAAAAGAAAAACAACGATTTAGAACAAAAATCATGTATTCGTACTCTACAAAATAAATAATCTTATGAATAAAATGAAACAAAGATACGTCAACAATATCTCCCATAGAATGTTCCTGTTAATGTTAATGTTTCGATGAACGAGGTCGTATTTCACTAAATTTGTAGTGAACGATCAAATAATTTTCTCAGTGTGTGCTGATTTTTGTTTGTCGCTGTATATTTCAATCTGAGAAGCCAGAGGGGAAAAAGTGCTCAATTCCAGGCGAATTTATCAGAACGAGAGGAAAAACACTTACTTTCCACTTGCCGACCGAAGAGTGAGAGGAAATTACTAATTCACTCAGTTTCCTTCCACTCTGAAATATACACAAACAGTTTTAACTGCAAAACCTAATGAAATAGTAAATCTTTTATCAAAATAAAATCAAATAATTCTGTCAGTTACAAACATATTTATATTATTTGCAAATCAGTTTATTCCTCTTCAGTCTATTTTCATGTTTTTATAATCCTCATATTAAGCAGTACAGGAATTTATTTTTGCATCCCTCATCTGATATTGTGGAAAAATCCAGACAGCACAGAGACAATCCCTCTGATGCTTCCACAGAGGATTCTTCATAAATTTTCACAGTTTCTGAGGTAGTCATGATAAACTCATCATGAACTGTTTTGCTGTCTGGAAAGTGTGTTTCATGTATCGTCGAAATGAAAAATGAGAAAACGAATTGTTAAAATGAATCCTCAATGAATAAAATACAAAAATTTGTTCAACTCCTCTCAAATACATCTAACCTTTGAAGAAGTTTATCATTCTAATATTATCGGGTCTAATTTTATAATCGCTCCTTGGATCAAAATCAGGATGAGCATTTAGAAAACGTTCGAGATCAGGTTTGGAACGTTTACCGCCCCAACTATTGAAAGGTACTCGACGTCCACCTTTATACGTTTCAGCCATTCGCTTCTCCTCGAGACTATCAACGAACAATTTTTGACCATCCCAATTGGCGAAGAATCTTCCTGTTTTGGTATCGCTATCGCTGTCACTGCGTTTACCACCCCAACTGTTGAACGGCACGCGAATGGGACGTTGAATCGATGCGGTCGATATGTAGGATTCAAGTCTTTTTCCACCCCAGGGATTGAAACCTGGACTCTTCTTCTGTTGAAAAGATTCTCTCCCTCCGTCTTCTCCGAGTGACGAAATCTGAAACATTACGCACAGTGCATTATATGATGATATTATATAATCTTCATCTAATTCATATATGAAAAGAAACACAAGGTTTTTCAGTGTGAAATTCTAATCACCTCATCACTCGTTGGAGAATAAAATTCCGAGGAAGATGTTGGAAACTTTTCTTTTCTTTCCCAAGAGATTTGGTTATCAATTTCTGTCCCGGGAATAGATCTTTTTTTTACGATTTTAATCGAATCATCTGTACTAAGATTTTGTCCTTGCTGTGGATCACTCCCTACAAATTATTTATAATCTTACTGCATGGTTAGTGCTATTAAAAGTAATATATCGTCAGTATCGGACTGGCCCGTCCGATATTTGCGGGCCTATTCAGTTCTCAGTTTTCCTTCTAGGAATCATGATGGAATCTTTATTTTCTCTAGAGTAAACCCCGTGTAGGGGGCTCAACATAATTCCCAGCCGGGGACCTTGATACAAGCCAGTCCGACACTGTATATCGTTTCTGTCTCTCGGCAACACTCACCAACCATCACGTTATTCTCCGTATCATCCGCATATTCATGAATTTCACTTCGGTCCCATGAAAGGGGTTTCTTGATCACAAGTAGTTGGTGTTCCATTCCACTGTAACCTCCTGAAAGTTTGTTGTTTAGTTGTCTTGAATCGTTCACATCTTCTACTTCGAGATTGCCAATGACTGCACGAATCAAAATTGAAGCGAGTGGAACGAGTGCCTTCATCCTTGGTTTGACAAAATTATCCGATGTGCATATGATCTGAAATATTTTGAATTTTCATGAAATCAAGACGCTTGTGCTCTCCTCTACATGAATGTTGAGATAGGGTTAGTTTCGACCGCATCTTGGAATCAGCTAATATTCAGGATGGGAGTTAGTTTTACTTTTTACAGCATAGTCTCGTCATAGTAGGTACTAGGGATGTTTCAGACACTTTTTCGATATTCCAGCTTCACGCGATTTCATGTGGACAAAGTCCACAGAGAATGATCATGTACATTCAATCAACTTTGAAAACAAAACAATATGGGAACAATACTCTCCATATAAAAGCATAAGTTAGTAATTTAATTATTCTGTAATGGATCCAGAAAAGTTTTGATTTATTTCTTCTACACGAGAAAAGTGAAACAAAACTTCTGTCCCAAAATATCATGAGGTCTTCCAAGTATTGAATATTGATGAGGAAATTCAGATACTCGGAAGAACGAAATATCCAGGGGAATTATAATCTTTTTCAGTTTCTTTCATCACAGAAATGAATGGATTCATCAATTTCGAAAGGAATCATAAAATCTTTGCCAGGAATTCGGTGAAATATTGATCTCCTCGCAAGAGAGGAGTTAAAAAGGATACATATTTTGTAGTTGAACTTATGTTCGAAAGAACACATCATACAGATCATTAAATTTCACTTCTATCCCGCACACCTTTTTCGTCTTTTACGCGGCCGTATACCTAAGCATCGTTACGTGTCTATTATGAATAATCTATGTATTTTTCGTGGTTCCTTGTGATGTCTCGGATATATCTCTCGTGCATAATGAATGAGCACCTTTCACTGTTGGAAATCTTATGGGTATACAAAGTTTCGGTGATATGGTGTGTATATGATATTCTATGACATAAAACCATCTCGTCACAATGTTCTTGTTCGATATACGTCAGTGCTTTCAAGTCTCTTTTTCGTTATATCTTTGATGTTATTCGATATTATTTTGTTCGCGATACATGCTTTAGATTTTCAAAACATCATACAATAAATTGAGTGGGTTTACTACACATCATGACCGACAACACAATTTTTACAGTGTTTTGGGAGATCGATTTTGACTGAGAGCAGACAGAAGGTAAAACACTCGTTCAAAGTAAATAAATCGCAGAGGTTTAAACTTACATTTGCTTCCCTTGCTCATCAAGTTACGTACCATTCCACAGTATTTCATGTATTCTAGTCTTTTACGTAGCTTCTATTACATCGCATAAAAATGCGTAATTTAATTTGTAACAACGAAAATATAAACCTGGATTAACGAGACTTCGCCCACCATCTGACATTCGCATGCACTTTGTGGAGTATTTGTCCGATCTTGTATTACGAATTATATGAATTGTAAGTCTCAGACAACGAATAGAGAATTTGATTTTTATTTGAAACTCAAAATTCGTTTGAGATTATTTGTTATCTTGATAAACAAAGCTTTCACCATAATGTTTCTACTGCGATTGGTTTATGAAGAGGAAAAACACGACGGTTCAACACAATGCACTTTTATCAGAAAGCCACGTTAAAATTTCATTAGTAGATGCTTTCAAACCTGTCATTTGAAGTACATGTTTGTTCTCCCGAATCATCTTTGTCTTCGACATGCTCGGGCCTTTTTTCTTTGATACGTGTATGTTGCGAAACGACGCTTTCCAAAGCTTTTATTCGTATATACGTCTATTTTGCAATCAAATAATATTATATACATTGAAAAACTGCGATCCACTGCTCATTTCCTACCGGAAAATATTCAGTGAGCTTAATCATTATTTCTCAAGACTCTTCGGTATGTAAAATTATTATAATTTCGAAATAATATTGATGATTCAGTGTGAGAATTATCTCCATATTCGAATACTTTAATTATGCACTGTAAAAAAAGTTGTTGAATTCAAAACGAAAATACTTGAGAATTTACAACTTTGTTTTGGAAGAATAATTATTTTCGAACTTTCTTTGTGGATCGACCAACAAAAGTTTGGAAAGTTTTGAAAATCTGCGTCAACTCCGCAAACTTTCTTTGACAGTTTTAAAATTTTTATTTTTTTTTACAGTGGGTTGTAATTCTCACACCGTAAAGTGTCATCTTGACACTCGTCTGGAGTTATTTTTACACCGATTTTGAAGTGGACTTTTATGTAATTCACGTGGTGTTGATTATGTGTTCATTCTTACACCTTTTTGAGACTGTGTTTTCTTACAGTGTACGCTGTCAAAAATTTCCAAGAAGAAAAGTATGGTGAAAAACATATGGATTTGTCTTGCCGTGCTTATAAGTAAAAGGCAGTGAACTCAAGTTACTGCCCTTTATTAATGTTGATGACAATGTATTTTTTGGATGCCGATATATTTTTTGGCCTCAAAATTGAAAGAGGCGGTAAATTGAGTTTAATGCCTTTTATAAGCACGGCAGTGTAGATTTGTCCTGATGATTTGGGATGCTACAAATTTTCTGTGAATTTCCAAACGATATTTTTGTGACTTCCCATAAAATTTTCGTCAAGTGACAACAATTGTTTGAGATTTTACCAAAATTGTTTGTGAATTTACTAAAAAATGTTTGGTAAAAACTTCCAAACTTTTTTTGGAGGTTTTTTTTACAGTGTAATTGTATACTGTATGAGAGTCAGAAAACATTTAATCCATCGATAACCCTTACCAAGGAATCAAAAACGCAAAAATTTGTTCTTGTAATATGAAAGAGCGTTTTACTGAATCAGCAGCAGAAAGGTTTGTCATTACGATGAAGATTTTACTTGAAGTACAATTTTTGCAATTAAATCTTGAATCACAAAACAACGTAACGCTACTGAAGTTGGTGTGACAAGGAGACGAAGGAAGAAAAAGCGTTACATGATTTGCGGACCGTCCCTCAACAAATTTGTTCATGTCAGCAGGGAATTTTAGTTCTGTCAATTATTTTTCTTGCTGCTTTAACAATTTCTATTTTGGCGTTATATTGAAAGACTAGTTCGTTGCAGTAGCAATACTTTTTCCTCCGTAGAATGATTATCCATAAATTTTGTAATGCAAAACGTCCGGAACCGAAACTACATGAATCCAATCAATCCGATCTTGCGAAGGATTCTTTAGAGAGAAAAGTCTCGTTGACACTGCAAATTAATCTATTACTATAGCGTCTAGAAAGAAACATTGCCACAAAGACAAGAACAGGTTTGCATACATCTCAATGCTTCTTCTATCATAAAAAAATTCGCGAATAGAACTCACGTCTGAGCTGTGAGAGTGAACATTTTGGCTAACACAAAAAACTTTTTTTAAGCGCTTTACAGTCACAAATCATTTTTCTCCGTGTGCTCTGTTCTCATAATGGATTCGTGTACTCAAATTGTCGAAAACAATCATTTTCACATGAATTACACAACACAGGATTATTTTTTAAATAAATAATCTTGTGAGATTATTGAGATAGTGTCTTGGCTTGTTATATTTTTGATTCTGCAGAACGGAAATTAGATTATTCATACCCGGACAGTTACGGAAGAGAATGAGATTTCGTACCTTATCTCGTCTTAAAGAAACTCAACGTAACAGTTGTATAATACCGCACATTTAGGGATTCCCTACATTCTTTGAAATCTGATCTTCATGCCATGAAAAAATGAATCCGTTTATTTCTCAAACGAAATTCCTTCTCATTTATTTTTTTTTTTTCTTCATCCGGATAAAAATTTGAACCTTGCGAATCGTTCATCTCTACATAAAAGTTGAGGAAGTTTGTAAATAAAAATGCATTTTTTTATGTCATCATTATCGTAGACTAATCAGAATCATTCTCTCAAAATAGGAAATTTGGTTTATTTTGAACACACGTGTATGCTGCGGCAAATTTCTTCACTGCTCAGTTCTCGCTCTTAAACCGGGGTAGAAAATATTCGTGACATTTTGCATGTTTTATTTAGGTCTGGTAAGAGCCTGATGGGATCTCTTCAGGCCCTGGTCAGGCTCTGAAACGCGTCAGGGCCTGCCACGGATTAGTTCCAGCCTTATATATTTCTTAGTATTTTGATCATGATGAAACGATTTGACAGCGCCGAAATGTTAGAAGAGATTGATGAATTTCAAAAATTAAAGATTACAATTCCATGTTCCACCTTTAGAAAGTTCAGTTTTTCCAACTTTTGTTATGTATTAATACTTTTTTACGTCTCATGAGTGTCTCATTCCACAGAAATCTGAAGCATCTCATTTTTACCAAAAGAACTACAAGATATCATTAGATTCTCTCAAAAATTACTCTTTCCCATTTGCATTTCGTTCCATGTAGTTATTTATTAGCTGTTGCTCCTGCTGCTGCAGCAAGGATTCGTGATTGTGACGGCACAATGTCAGTGTTTAATATTTGCATAGCTGAAAATTGAGCTGTGATATTTTAGCTGTTTCTCGCTGTTACAACAGAGGTATGAGCTGTCATATCTGAAAAATATCTCCCCCATAGTAGGAATCATTATTTGAGGCGAGAGGGCTCCTCAAGGGGTAATATTATTTTAACCTAGAGCAAATATCAAAATGATTCCGAAAGAATAGCCCAAAATCTAGTGAAGTACGTGGGAATTTTGTTCAATGATTAAAATTCAACGATTTTATGACAGATTTCCAATAATTTTTGTTAAAAATCACTTTTGTACCTTCAAATTGACAGCATTTCTCTGAAAATTGATATTTCCCAAAAAGCCTACGTCCTTCACTAGATTTTGGACTATTCTTTTAAGATCTTGCTGATTCCTTGTTTTAGGTTAAAAATTGCCACCTATAGATGATCGCCCGGGGTAAATAAGGCGTTGCCTAACATCAGCTACTGCACCGTTATTTTGCTTTGAAATGCTTTGAATAAAAATTTGTTTCTGTACTTTGAAATATTGGAGAATCTGGAAATATTGTCTCCCTTTTTCTTAACAGATTGTTGAAAATAACCTCTGATTTTGAGCTTATTACGAAGTAGTGTTTCACCCCTCAACACTGCCTAGAAAATCTAGCTTGCGCCTGTTTGCGCCAGAGGAGGAACTAGAATGTTCCCTATCAGAGCCGTAGCTGATTTTGAAGTGACCAAACACCGACAAATCATGTTTCTCCGTGGAAACGGTCTACTATAAATTTGTGTCAAATACACTGGAAAAAAAATTTATTCCAGTCAAATAAATATTTATTTGTCTTGTACCAAAGAAATATTCATTAGAATTAACAAAATATCCTTTGGAACCAAAATAATTTATTTGAATTAAATAGAAGGTTTTAATCGTTTATCAGATTCCAATAAATTATTTTGGTTCCAAAGAATATTTTGTTAATTCTAATAAATATTTCTTTGGTACAGGACGAATAAATATTTATTTGACTGGAATAAATTTTTTTTTCAGTGTATTGGCATGAAAAATGTGTCCAATTATTAATATTTATTATTCCTCTATAAGTTTAATCCAATGAATTATAACGGTTCAGAGTAATATATCAATTAGTCTGTGTTATTTCAACACATGAGTATCGAGTTGACATGAAAAAATTGGTAAAATTGATAACTTTTTTGTCATTTTCAATAAAAATTTCAAGTGTATCGTTTCTAACACAAAATCATGGACTGTGTGGAACAATTGCTTTTCTGGAAAAATTTCTTCAAATAGATATTTTGTGATTTAATTTATAAAGCGAAATTTGATTCCAAGAATTGAAAAGGGGGTTCAGTGAAACTGTGTGCAATCAACTGATTGAAATATCAATTTCATTAAAAATTCCACTAATTTCCGTGGAATTTCGTGGATAAGGTTAGCATTTATAGTGTTTTTTTTCACTCCAACTTTCACTGTTTATTCAAACTTGGGTTTTTATTCCACGGATAACCACGAGATCCTTCCGTAATCTTTCTATTCGAATTCAATCTTCACATCTGTTTGGAGAGATTCGTGCGATGTAAACGAAAGAGAATGCGCCTCGAAAATGAAGTAATTCTTAGAAGAATTTAGAAGAATTCTTCATTTTTTTTATTAATGTTAAAACTGCTTGCAATTTCGTGAAATTTGCTTCAACAAAACTAAAATATCAGGAGAAATTGATACATGAAAAAAAAAGATTGGTTGAAATAATTATTCAACATGTGAGCGCATGAGAACTTGTTTTTTTTTTAGTTGAAATAACAAATTTTTCCATTGATCCAACCAAATTTCAATGAATTTCTGCAAAAATTAGTTGAATAAATGAAGAAAATGGTTATTTTTACTAAGAAAATGAGTCCACATGCGCTTGCAAGTTGAAAATTTATTTTAATCAATCTTTTCTTTTCTGAGTGAATTTTAGGAAATAAATAGCACAATCCCATCCTCTACTTTCGAAACGTTGATAATTTTTTTTCCAACTCTTGTTATGTGCCAGTTCGAAAATGAAATTGATTGCACGACGATGTGCCGCAAGTTTTCATAAGGAGAGTTAAACAAAATTATCAAAAGATTACGAGCACAATCAAACAAATCATCGGGACGAATTTTCTTCATTCGCTCAATTTTCTCAAATTAAAAAAAAAAATTAAAACAAATACATTAATTCAATCCCAAGAAAATATGATTCATTTGTATCCCATAAAACTACCTGCACGGAAGAAATTTTGTAGTAATAATTAAGTATTTATTACGTAGCCGTGGGATATACTTTTTTATGGCGGGAAGATTACGACAGATTACCACAACACTTCCTGGAGTCCATATGCGGAATAATAAGAAAATACAGCACATGTATAGTTCCCTCCGTCATAATCGAGTACATCCCACAGGTACGATACTGTGTCTAATAATTTTTAATATCAACTTTTCTCTGAGTGTGAAACATGCATGATATCTTCATTACTGAATCCTTTCGGAATGAAACTCCTTCCTTCAGTATGATTTTCAAAAAAAACTCAATTCCGATACAATTCCTCCCATTATTTACAATGATTTGCAGCTATCGAACATCGTGTCTCATGACACAGAGCTTTTTTTGATGTATAAAGAATCGCTTGATCAATTCATCGTCCTCTCTTCATTCTGTAAATTTTGAATTAAAATCTCCTTGAATACACCATTTGATAATGAAATAAAATGAATGATCCATGTTGCCACGCAAGTTGAAAATCCATTCCCAATTCTATACAATTTTAAAATCAAAATTGCATAAAAACTATATGGAATAAGATTTTAACAAAATTATTAGAAGAGAAACGATATTTGAAGACTTCTTTTTTTTGGAAACTCAACCTTCATTTGTTTCAAACATTTGATGGACAACATTCAGTCTTCAATTTATGCGTTGTTCAGACAAATATCATTACCCAAGATACTCTCCAAAGAGAATTTATTCAATGTTTATGCAACCTCGTCTATCGCAATTTGCATACGATGAAACGAACAAATTTCTACAATTGACAGAATCAATCAACCATAGAGGAACTATTTTCTTTGATTAATCAAAAGAAAACACAATTCCTGAACAGATAACATTGATGGCATTTTAGTTCATTCATTTAAACATTAAAGTCTAAACTTCTCATTCTCTCAACCCTCCCCGCAATATCAAATACACTGTCAGAACTTTCCGCAACAAATTCCAAAATATTTGTATCAATCTTAATTGAGAAGTTTGAAAACAATTGATTCGCATATTTTTGTGATGATTCATCTCCACCTTTATTAAATTCCAAATGCAGTATCAACTTGACATAGTTTTTAGATTGAAATTGATTTGAAACCTCATGAAACCTGAGTTGGTTTTTTCTACACAAATTTTTTTAATAGTGTATAAAATTCATGAAAAATTCTTCGAAGGTATGAATGAAAAGAATCAACGCAATACTTGCCTTGAAGAAGATTTTGAATTATTACACCTTCGATCTTTGTAGAGTAGTATTTTGAAACTGTAGAACAGGTTGAATGTACACGGAATTTGTGTTGTTGTATCAAATACTGGATGCAATGGCAACTCTGGACGTGTATGGTGGGTCTTTTATATATAAACCACGTGGTTATCTATATAGGCGTGCGCAAAGATTCCGTGGTAATGGGGGGTGAAAAATAAAGAACAGAATTCAATCGTTTTTAATGTATACTAAACGTGCACTGAAACGAAAGTAATACCATGAATCTTATGAGATTTTAGATCATCGATGTAAATTGATATAATTCCAAAATAAAAGGTGATAATTGAATCTTTCTATGCTCAGATATTCATTGAATGATTTGTAATCGGGAAGTACACGTGCACCCCACGTAACTCCGCGCGCACGCTTACAGTTGTAGGAGTACACATATCTGCTCATCTTTCCTCATTGGTTCATCCACATCATACCTCAAACTTAGAAGTCTCGCGCTTTCCCTCAACACTCTTTCAATATTACACTACTTTATACATTTTCCGCATTTCTTCCGACATTAGTTTTCCAACTATTTCAAACTGTGCATTGGAATAATGATATCCCTTCGGAATTGTATGATAAGTTCGAAGAATTGATTGTATTCATAATTAGATGTGTTATTTTGGGATTCCGTAGGATTTACTTTGAACTGATATTATTATGTAATATCGATGCTCCATTACATTCTTATTGAATTTCAAATTATAGGAGTATTGAATTTGCAGTGTCCGAGGCAATAATACAATCAAGTGAAATCATTCGAATAATGAACATGGAATTCCATGTGGAGGAGAGGAACAAAGATTAACAAATGGTAATAATCCATCAAAATTGTTAACTCGAGACCTTTACGGGAATACTTCTGGAACAAAAATAGGATGAGTGAAGCAGTGGAGGAACAAGTGTTGGGGATTCTCAAAGGAATCGATGCTTTTCATAGAAATTATATCAAATGTTCATCAATATATTCAACAACTAGATTCGTTTTCTGTAAATAAGGATCGATTCTATTAAAGAAGATCCATCACTAGAAGGAAATATGCTCAAAATCATTCATTCTGCACGAATTGAGATGCATTCAGCAAGAAGTGCTAGTTGAAAGAGGCGTCGAGAGGAGACGGATATCCTGATTGAAGAATTTGAGGATCTGGTTTGTAGCAGCTATTACGAAACTGTTTGAAGCAGCAGCAAATACGAGGATCATTATCACAATGATTTTCAGCATTCTATAACGAATGAGCGCCAAAAGAAGAAAAAGGAAGAGAAGTTACACCAATTGGCCGTTACCTTCTGGTTGCTACCCGTGTGGGAATTGCCAGGAATGCACAAACTGTCTAATACTGGCGGAGATTCATGTGCCAGAATCTGGCATAAACAGTTGAGCCGTTACTGCACCATTACTGTTTTTCAAGTGATGTAATTTATCTGTCAAACATCACATAACACTGAGTCTTGAACAAATCGCTGGATTCGTTGTAATACTGCATCAGCTCTGGCAAACCCATACCGCTGATCTGATGAGCCTAAGTTATGCCAGTGTTCAACCAACCAGTGTGATCCGAAGTGATTCAATTTATCCAAATCTCCTACTCTCTGCGACATTCTTAATCGTTTGAAACCATATAGGAATAAATAGAAACAGTTAGACTTCAAATTCGAATCTATATGGACGAGGAGGCTATTTTTATTATATTCTCGCCCATATTTATTTTATATTCAATGTCAAAGACGATCATCCGAAATGATATCTAAGCTCTCTTTTGAGCCATAAAGACAGTTATTTGATTTATTCTTCCATCGTGTCGTCTGTTTCTTTAATTGAACCGATACATATGTAGTAATGGGATCATTTCCGAACCAGATGTATCAGAACAATCGCTGCAGTTGTGGCAATGCAAGTTCATGAATATTGCCTGTCCCGTCAGTTGACCTAGGTTGAAAGGTAGACCTAGATTAAGTTATATGAAGCAAATTATACAAGATAAAGGTTGCCAGATGAGAACCAGGACAGTTTGGTGACTGATTCTGTCTTTCAAAATCTAGAATATGAATGGTTAGGGACATGAGAATTATCCAATCATCGACTGTCCTAGTTTTCATCTGGCAACCCTAGATAAGGGTTGTCGTAGATATGTAGAAATTGAGTGTCCAGCGGATAATAGACAGGGTTGGAGGATTTTATCAACCCAGTCATAAGACTGATTACTTCATGATGATGAGCGGCAGTTGCTCTGGGCCTGAGCTGGTTGTTTATATTCGCCAGCGCTGGTAACTCTGACAACAGTATTGCGTCAGTATGGGACCAGGTTTCAATTTTCACATGGGATAGTTCCAGTTTCATTGCCATTTAGATCAATACGAACAACCCTTGTAGAAAACGTAAACATTCATCACCCAAGCAACAGCTATTTCTTGTGGAACTCGTCCAGAAATTGGGAGGTAACAATATACAGAGAAAATTTGTCACACTGAGAGGAATTCTTATAGTGACTATAACTAAAACGTCTCAACTAAATATTCTTAATGACAGCTACTAAAAATTTGGTTGATTCAACCAAGATATTATAGTTAATATAATCCAGCTTGTTTTCGTATGCAATTGTTTTTGGACACTCTCCTTTGGATCATCGGGGGTCTAAAAGACTGAACTGATTCTGAATGCGTATTTTTGTCTACAATGGTAGTTTTATCTCCAGAAGACATTTACTGTTACACGCAGAAACGTAGGAACATTTATCGATATAGGTTATAAATTAGAATCGAACGGTATACCGATGGTAGTTGGTCTGGTCGACATTGCGATAAAAGTGGATAACACGTTCAGAAATGAGAGAAAAATTGATACCAGTGTCATTTTTTCAATCTGTTTCATATGAGTTTTGTAGATTATTATCTGAGTTATTATTTTGTACGGATTTACAAGGCATATTTTGACCAGGATTCATGAATTATCCTATTATAGTGTAGCTCACTATTAGAAAGTAGTTGCGTTTGAACTAAAAATGAAGTAATTTCGATCCTAACGTTTGGTTTCATCGCACAATGAAAATATTAGTAAGTGATACTAAAAAAAAATAGTTGAGACATTATTTTACTAATTTTTTTGTATAATGGCAACTAATACTTTCTCTCAGTGTAGTAAAAATTAATGTATTTATATCTTAGCCATGAGATATACTTTTTGTGGCGTAAGGAACCATGTTTTTTCTTGAGTTCCTCAATTGAAGTCCCTGTTCTAAGTAAACCTTTCTTTGTGTATAGTTGTTCATGTCAACTAGTGATTCCCTGATTTCCATGGGTAGAAACTACCCCATATTTTCGATTGTACACTGTGAAACGTGATCGACAATTTTCTGGATACATATAATAACCGGAAAATTCTAATCAATAATCAAATGCCTTGATTACTCCACATGAATATATAGGAATTTCCCAATAGGAGATTTTCACTGTTGTCAGAGTTACACATTGTCCAGGGCAAATGATGCTGAAGTTTTGTCTAGTTTCAATAAACGAATCATGATTAAGTTTTCTTGTTTGCTATTTCAGATCCGTTCATGATATTGAAAATGCATTTCCAAAGAATCACTCTATTGTTTTCTATAATTTATTCCAATACCATTGTGCTACATGATGAGAATCTCTAATTGTTAATCATTTCGATTGAACATCCTCTGATACATGGATTCGCATACACCTATGAAATAAATAGATATTTTGAAATGTGCTATTAAATTCTACAAGATAATATGACATATTTCGAAGCTTCTATCAAATTCACAGCTATTGATTTTTCCATGATTCATATCTGATAGAAATCCATTAGAAAAATGAGTTTCCAGGAGTCATAAAAAATGTTTCAAATGTCATTCCCAGATGAAATATTTAAACAGAATGAACCATTGCATAAAATTTAATCACATTTGATATGAATTGATGAGAACGTTTTTGAAGGAAACAACGAAGGGTAGAACACATGACAATCTTCAAACATACTTCCTCGTGTACTCTTGAAAGTGTATTATCACATTCTCTCGTCATAAATTTTTGTCATGCGTGAAGTATCTCCAGGATATTCTAGTATAGCCAAAAATATGGCCAATTACTTCGTTATATTGTAACCGAGTTCTAATCTTTCATCCTCCAGATGTTTCATAATAATAGAAAATTCCATTATGGATATGAGATGCGAAACATTTACATCATCCACCGTTCTCGAAGTCATGATGAACAAATTGCGGAAAAAATGTGTGAAAGTTCGAGGTTATCCAAAGAAAAATACTCGAAACGATAAATAGAGATGAAGATTGAAATTATCATCGTTATGCTCTTCGTGTTCAAACTCAATGTTTTTTTAGAGCTACAATTTCATAAGTACGTTGAATTCATTTGGAACGAACGGAAAAAAGTTCGTTATGTATGAACGAACATTTTTGGAACAATAATTTGATGAAATGATAACATAGAGACTCTTAACTCTGAAATTCAGCAGTCGTATGCGATTAATGATCACAGTCAGACGAACAAGAATATTGTAATTATTTCCAGTCGATAATTTTCGTACGTACGAGTGCGATGATCTTTAAGAGCAATTTTGTCATCACAAAGCATTTATATCATTTACATTTGTTTCACATTCAATTCGTACATTCTCCTTCTCGTTAGCTCTTCGGTATACATCGAGTGTTGAATCATATACAAATTCAATCTATTCCTTTCTCCCAGCTTATGAATATTCTACGTGACTTATACAATGTGAGACAAAATTAAATAGAGTGTGGGAATCAACAAAAATTGTGGGACTATGAAATCTTGCACAGTGTTATTTCGAACTCGACATAAAGATCATGTAATTCATAATTCATACATCTATATATTTGAAATAATTTGATATTCCTCTTATATTCTATTTACACTGGGTTTTTTTTTATCCTAATGAAATATTCCGAAAAACATGAAAGTAACGCTTCTTAGACTTTATTTTTACAATATTCAAACAAATTTTATTGATCAATCAACGAATCGTAATCCATAAAACCTTTGGAGAACAACGAATCATCATTCAATAGAATTAGAAAATCTTTATTTACAATCTTTAGTCAATCGGTTTGATATCGAATTTATACATGATAGTCACGTGGATCGACATGAAAAATTCATAAACAAATGATGAAGTCTGCTCAAGGTAATATTTCATTCGATAGATTAATCGCATCTTCATTTTCAGAATCAAAATCGTCGCGGACATCGATTATAGGTATACGAGAATCCTTCTTTCCTCTGACTATATAATACGGATCGGATTTCGCGAAAATATCATCAAGCGGATCTCGACGAACGCTAGGTTTTCCGGTATTCTTTTTGAGAATCGAATGAATTCTCTTGCCCCTGGCCACGTAATAAGGGTCAGATTTCAAGAGAAAATCTTCAATCAAATCACGCCGATTTCGATCAATTATCGTTTGCGTGTCGCGTGTGTCTATGGACGTTCGCATTTGTTTCAATTTATCCAATGCTTTCTTACCCCGAGATATAAAATAAGGTTCTTCCAACAGATCCAGCAAATCAGAATGTTTATCTCTTCGTTCGATACTATCCGCACGTAACATAGAATTTTGAATAGCGTTCACCCAATTCTTTGGAATCATGTCTCTGGTTTCTTCCTCTAATAATTTTCCTCCATTCGCTTCCGAGTTCCCTACATTTCTTTTAGCTCTTTGAATATCTATTTTAGAGGCATTGTTGTGCCGCGGAGTAATTGTTTTCTCTCCTCCGTGAGCCCCTAATGATCTCTTATCACGTCGATCAAACGACACCGTCTCGTTCAACTCGTTGTTCTCGTTGTCGTGGAAATTGGCGAATCTTTTACCTCTGGATACAAAGAAAGGATCTTCTTTCAGTGCAAAATCTTGTTTCAAATGATCAATATAATCGAACGCTCTACGCTCTTTAGACTCTTTCTTCCTCTCGTCCGATTTCCCCGATGATTTCTTTTCCATAACACGACCGATCATCTCCATCAGATCAATTCCTTTTGTAATATCCTTCTGCTCGGTCACAATTTTCATTTTCCTCTGGTCTTTCGAATCGCTGTTGATTCCACCTTGAACGGAAGAACCAATCATGTCGTAAAATTTGGACAGCCAGGTGAATTTTTTACCCCTGGTCACGAAGAATGGATCACCCTTGTCAATCGCAGGTGACACATTATCGGAATAGTCCCTCTCTATTTCGACCCAGTGCGGTTCTTCCACGTAGAACGGTTCTTGAATCTTCCAGCCTTGATGTTTCCGACGGCACCTCAAAGAAGGACAATTCACATCCGATCTATCCATACTTTCTATCATTTTCTGCAAATCCAAAGATATCATGAGCAAAGGTTCTTTTTTCACGCAATTTCCAATGCATTCGAAGGAAGGTGGACCGACAGGCACGCGGTTCGAGTATCTTGTTTTTCCATTTGGTTTTGCGTAACTGAAAACAATTGGATTCTATTGTTGTGATGATTTGTTAACAGAATCTGTTTTACGTACGGATGCGAATTACCTTATAAAATTGAGATTGTCAGAATTTATTGAACCATCTAAAACATGGGAGGGTGAATAACTCTCTGGTTGTTTTTTACCTTTCGATAAATTCACATCTAAATCCAAGTCGAGACGAACGGGTTCCAATGAAATTCCTCGTTCATTTATCGGAGAAAGAAAATTCTGCGTTGCGTCGTAAGATGCTAGGGTACGTGGTAATGATATTTGATACGGATTTTTGGCCTAAAACATAAATTTCATGTTGAATTTGTATCAAAATTGGAATCATGTAAATATAACTCTAAGAAATGAATCCGGAGTTATCATGTGCTTGCTCACCTTTGGGAATTTGATTCTGATTCTATAATACTGCTCTGCTATAACATTCTAATATTCTCTTTTCAATTTGATGTAGATTTCTCTTTCAGATCTAATCTAATTTGACACCATTACTACTCGAAACAGCCTGGCTAAAAATGATTTGTGGCATTCCACAGCTCTGAACAGGATATCAACAATGATCTTGAAGAAATTATCTAACTATCTTCCCAGATGAATTCACATCGAACTGGACAACATTTCATTGTGTTTTTTCTCATTATTAACATTTCGACAAACGAATGGAAAAGTAATTAAGAATCGCAATAGAGTTTTACAAGCTTCAATACATAATTTCGCACGCGGGATGACTAGAAAAACAATCCTGAATTTTTCCTGTCTTCATTGTGATGGGCCATACGCATGTGTACTGTAATAAATGTGAGGGTTTTTCTCCGCACTGTTGGTGGGGGAATTGTGTTTCCATCATTTTGAAAGATTATTTGACTTTTTGGATGTTGAATCCTCCACAAATGAAAGAAAAGTCCACCAAATTATGGTGTGAAATTCTTCATCCGTGGAGGAACTTTGCTGCCACCATTTTTTGGGGGAAAATTCTACAATCATTTCCCACAGTGTGTCGAATAACGAGAGACATCTACTTAGAATGCATCCGAATTCTCTAATACTTCACTATCTACGGACCAAATTGCGAAACAAAATGAAAATTATGGTGTTTCTTTTTTACTGAACCAGATCAAAGTATTACAATGGTTACTGTCATTCCCAATATGATTTGCGGACAATGAATTACCACAGTGGTTTCAAATGTAACATTTTCTCTTTGTACAATGAATGATAAATTTTCCAGGAATATAAAATTCAGAAAGTCGATTCATGTTAGCAAAAACCATACTCACCAATATTTCTTCAAATGATACAACGCTCAACAGGACTGTCGACAGAAGCATTCCTTTCATCTCTGAAATAGAATTGAAAATACAAATCCACGTGATACAACGGATATAAAATTTCATGAACAAAAATGAAGTTTTCGATTACGAATTTCCATCTTTTCTTGTTACTATCCATATAAGATCAAGTTTCAACCATCAACTTGGAATATCAGACATACTTGGGAAATTGGAATAATGATTCTTCAACCTGAATCGATTCAACGCATCCAGGATTTTTCATGCATTACGTTATTTACTTTATATCATTTTTCCTTACGATTTTGAAACTCTCTCTATTCGTGCTTTTTAACAACACTCTACATCAATGTCTCATGCATCTTCATCCGTCTCTTGAAGTTTTCCAAATAGCTAGGAACTTTCCACTTGTATATCTATTCCATTATTGTGACTTTCTGCATCGCCAACGCATGCACGTATGAATGCGCATAAAGCTGTCGCTAATATTCGCACCCTTCCATTAACATCCCAATCTTATTTCCTTCTTTCGTAATATCTTTCCTCTCAAGTGAAATATCGATTTGATAACAATAAAATAGTATACAGATTTTCTCTTATACAACTTTCATTCTCTTTCTTTGTTTCTCAAACGAGGGTGAACAATATTCGTTTGTAACTTCCTTCTGTTTCTAAGATCTCCACTTCTCCGAGTTATGCTTCATTATTTTGGATTGAAAAATTAATTGGCAAATGAGAATGATCGTGAAAATGTGACCTCGAATTCTGTGAAATTATTTTTCCACGGTTAATAAGTATCTGAAAAATTTTAGAGCAAGATCCTAAGTCAGAACAGAAATCAAGTCGGAGAGTAAAATTCTCCACTCGAAATAGCTGAAAATATCACTCGAATGGGACAAGTTCGCAAGAATCAAACTATCGATTTTTCACTGAGAGTGAAATTACCATGGCTGGATGAACTCCTGAAGGTTCAATTACTCGTTTTAAGAATAGCAATTCCTTGTCAACTGTACGTTAGGGATTATTGTTTAGATTTCATGCTTAGATAATTTGGATTTGAATAGATTCAAATCTATCAACTAGTCAATCAGTATGAATCAGATTTTTGTTCAGGGATTTTTCTATTTGATATTATTCCAACTGATTATATTTGAATGAGATCAAATAGGAAAATTCCCGGACAAAAATCTGATTCAAACTGATTGACGAGTCAATAAGTTCAAATCGGATTTTTGAAGCGGAGAAGAGGACGTCATTTTTTATTTGAAATCAAAATGGAATCGTAATAAATAGATCAAGAAATTATCCCGATAGATGATTGGCAAAATACAGAACAGTATTGAGGTCTTTGCACCCATTATAAGAATACTGCAATTTCCATGTAAACTGAATAAAAATTTAATGAACAGAAAAGAAACGGCATGAGGCTCTTCATGATATTACCATATGATGAGCAATGGAATGCGTTCTTTGATCCCCTTGCATGGAAATATTAATGAATCAAAATTGTTTACTTACCGAATGGGAATCATTGACCCATAAACGTCTATGGCAAAATTATCATGAGAAAACCTTTTTTTCGGCAAAACAAAATTTTGGTTGAAATGAACACTAAGAAACTTTTTGGTTAGTTGGAATAAAATTTATTTATCTGTATGAAAGCTTTAATTATGTTTACCCCAAATGAATTTTATTTCAGCCAACCAAAAAGTTTCTTCGCGTTCATTTCAACCGAAATTTTGTTTGGCTGGAACAAAATGTGTTTTCAGTGTAACGATAAAATGTGTATGGACATTGAAGTATTTTGTCGGAAGGTGTTTGATCATGGAGAAACACTTCTTTTCCAAGTACTCGAACATTTTTTTCCTTTAAACGATCACTGGAATGATTTTGGATATGAAAACAACTGAAAAGGAGGTTTAATTTTATGGAGAAAGATACATAAAATTCATGTATTCAACGATTTATTTCTCCTCGCACTTGTTGAAGGAAAATCAACTCATCAATTCATGAGAGTTCAAAAAATGATGATGCTCGAGGTTTCACGTTATCTACAAAATCCCCCCTAGTCAAAATTGAAATAAAGAGAAGTGGGAATTGGAACAAATCAAAAGTGAAAATATTTCAATTCCCTTCTAAATACTGCTCAAACGAATGGTTGGTTATGCTCCTCAACCTCTATACAAGGTCATTCGAGCTGGGTAGATTATATTTTGAGAATATATTCCGCAGCCAAAATGAAATAATTCCCCGTATAAGAACGGATTTTTCAGAGGCTTAGTCTTTGAGATATGAAATTTTTTTCCCAAAGTCAAATCGCTCAAAAGGATTGTATGCTACATACTCGAGCTTGAAACCATTCGCCAAGTTGGAAAACGGCAAATCTTTGAATAAAAATTAAACTATCCTGTCATTTTACAATTCGAAACCATAGTGGTTTGCAATTTTTGGACTTTCAGCCAATCAGGATTCAACAACTTAGAATTTTCATAGTTCACATGGGTCTCCCTATTTTCAGATTTTGAGCCGCTGGAATTGAATATTTCAGGACATGTTTTTTTTTTGTTTGAATAGTCAAGAGCCGTTCAACATGTTTTTTACACCAAAATTTTGGAGTCAGTCCACCCTTGGAACCATAGCTTTGAGAGTTGTAATGAGAATGCTTGAAGGATTCCCGAACACGGAGAGTGTGGACAAAGAATATATGTCAATGTATACGATGGAATATCACATTTGAATTATATAACTGTGATGAACAGGAAGCCAGTTTCCGTACTCCCAAAGTGCTATAGAAATCGGTTCAAAGTTAGAATGAATAGAAATGTAACCAAAGTCAAGAAGAATGTGGATATTCTCCAAGTTTATTTGGTATATGATAATATACCCATATATAAATGGAGTAGTGTTGAACGATCAACATTGTGATGATCTTCTCTCAAGTATTCGTGGAAAAAAAATTCGTAAGAAACACTCCATATGCAAAGATTGCAAAAGATGTGGATTTTATTCGTACTCATCTTGTGGGGAAAATTTACTGTTCGACGTTTGCAGCTAACATGGATTCTGTTGCATTTTTTCTGCAAACTCGGCATTGATCATTTTTCCGCGCATTATATTGTTCACAAAATCGTTCCACATGCTATGACCCCTGTATTCAGTTTTACATTGTCCCCACTTATTTCGTCATGGATATTCAACGAGTTGATAGATCATACGTGAACTATGCGACAGCGAATCAATTTTAGTATTCTCGAATCTTTCTCCTGCTCCTTAAAACCATTCCAGACTTTTTGTCTCGACTTTGAAGTTGAGGGGACTTTGTTAATGCTCAATTCCAACGCTTAATATCACAGCGCAAAATATGAAGATGTAGAAAATAAAGAAAGCAACACATCGTCCATCACTTTTCATGCAGAAATCGGATAGTATCGTTTTTCTTGTTAAAAATTAGATTGCAAAAACATTGATCACTTGACTGACACAATTCAATTATCTTCTTTAAAATAAATGAAGAGCAATAAACCTTCGATACCTGGTGAATGATTGAAGTAACAGCAGAGAAACTTTGCAAATTCATTTGCTACAACAAATTTCGCACCACCATTGCTTCCGTCCGATCTCAAGAAATGTGTCTCGTCGTACTTAGTTTTCCTTCCTGTCGACAGTGGATTCGTCACGAGTCTATATTCCAATTTGATGGTGTATCGATGTTGAATAAGGGTATCGAGTCTAAACCTGTGCTATTCTTTCGTTCTTCTGTCGGAGTGAACCCGCTCCGACGAATTCCTCAGTATTTATACATTTGTTAGAAGCTGAAGTTCCTTATTACAGTGTACGGAGGTGGGCTTGTTGCGGTTCAGAGATCGAAAGAATTGAACAGGGAATTCGTATATACCCATAGCACCATACCACCTGCCAATCTCGTGACCGTCCAGTGCAAACAACATGCTTCACTGTTGCTCCCGTCCCGTCGTTGTGATTTTATTATATATATATGTCATATCCGTGAAGAAATAACATCATTCGTTTGTTTATCCGTTTACCTGTGTCATTCATATAGAACTTACTTTGGAAAAATGTGATGAATTTTTTATTCAACGACAATAATTTATAGAATCGACATAATTTTCACACTGCAAAAACTGATATCTTATTCTAAGATACTTTTGTAGTGACTTTTCAAACATTTCAGAATATTACTGGAAATATCCTGGAAAACCAGAATCGCTCCTCAAATCCTGGAAAAGACCTGGGATCATTTGTTTTATCCTGGAAAAGTTGAAATTGCAAAACAGGAAGAAACGATTTTTTGAAAATTCCCACTGGATCCCACCTCTTATTCCTTTGTAAAAAGCTTGAATCGAAATGAAACGTGAATAGAATGGGATAAAATTTTCATAGCTGTTCGACCACACGGTATTTCTTCTCCATTTACGAGAAGAGCGATTCGCGCCCTAACTTAACTATATCTCAATAAGTATCCAATGTTCACGCATGAACTATCGAGGTATTACTCACTGAGAATAAATATAAACAAGCTGCTTATTCTGTTACGTATCGACTATTAATGTGCAAGTTTTGGTTATCTGCGTGGCAGTTTTTCCGTGTACTTACATTTTATGTATTTTGCATTGTGTACGTATCTATTATCATTGATCCACAGTGTAAACGGAAATGTGATCTTGCATTAAATAATTCTCTTTTCTTGTATCGATTTTATCAAATTATATTACAAATATCCATATAAATTGCGTTGCGATGAATCATACTTTTACGAATTTCCCAAAGTTTCAAGCGCTTTGTGATATAATTTTACATCATTTTCATTCGATAAAACATGTTCATTTGATAAAAAAAAGTATATATTTATATATTCGTCATGTGTGATCTTTGAATATATTATTTTTGTTACAGATCCCAGTTTCAACGTGAATTACTTCTAGAAATAAACTTCAGTTGAAAATGGTATAGTTTTTCATATATTGCACGTAGAATTCCATAAATACGCAGGTAGGGAAAAATTTTTCCATTAAATGAAGCCAATCGAACGTTCTGTTGACTGAAGAAACATTCCCCTCGGATCAAGTATATATTTTTGTACTTGAAAGTTGTATGTCTCAAAAAAGAACAAGGTTCCGTTGTAGCGGATGTGGATGACTTTCTTAGAAGAAGAGAGTGTATCCTTGAGAAAAACAATCGCACAAATTACACCGAAAGTCAGTTCAAACTCAAACATCATGCGTAAACACATCTACATTGCGGTCTTATTACACTGTATAAAGTACTCAGATTTTCCATGTAACAACTTGGTATATGAATTTTGCTACTTTTGCATGGGAAATCAACTTCCCGTAACATCTTAGGAATTCTCATATAAAAATGGACGAAAATTCTCATTTCCTCAGGATTCTTTCCATACATAGATGAGCAATTTCCGGTGGATTCATAGGATTTTTTCTGCACTTTCTAGTGAAAAAAATTAATTCTAGTTCGCCAAACGGGCCTGGTGCAGACGTGTTGCGTTTCTGTGCGTTCATATTGCAGACGTAGTGCGGGCACATCAAGTACCGCAAAAAACCGCTACATGCCTGCCCCAGTCTCGTGTGGCGAACCCAAAACGGAAATTACTACTCGGGACCTTCTCTTTCATCCTAACTCTATTATCCTCCGCGCCAGAATAGTGATGGCGTTCAGTGATTTGCTGAACCTTCCCCCTGCCCGAGACAGCATAACGTGCCGCTGAAATGTTTATGGAAGGTTTATGGAGCGTAGGAAAGGTTTTCTGAACGTTCGGAAAACGACCCAGAGACACATTTCGCTGTTAGGGTTAGGGCGGGCTCACTTCACATCAGTGGTGGGTTTAGAAATGCTCTATCCACCACTGCTCCACATCGCGGAGACGCATAAACGTTGCCGTCAAACTAGACTGTGAAAAGTGTGGCTTAAATTGGCTGCGTCTTAATTTGAAAATTAATTGAAATTCAGCCTTTCCCATTGTGTCGGCGATTCTTCTTTTAGCTGCGTCATAAATTCAGCCATGACACAATCTAAATTAATAACTTCCTCTGAACAGTGTACTGGTAAAACAGGGACCCCGTTGCACGATGGTTCATCAGAGATTTATCACTTTTACTAAATGCGAATCGTTTTCCGTAAAACCTGGCACATTTTAATTGAATAAAATTGATCGAATTGCAAAACAAATATAAAAACGATACAGAAAATCATAGTGATCTACCGTGATTGTAATGGAATATTCTACTTATATCCATGAAATAAATATTCATAAGGTTTTTGTGCTGCTAGGGTATGATTTAAATCTGTTTCATCTGTTTAGAAATTCAGATTTCTTGGAGACAGCGATTGTCCGGATTGGTTATTAGCTGAGATTAACACACTTTCACGTATGGTATGTTAAAATATTATTTCTTGTGTTATATATGGTATATATGTGTGGGAAAGAAATAATGAATACTCCTGGTACATTGAATCAATGTGAGACAGGAAGTGATTGAAAAGGACAAAACCGCACAGGAACTCATAGAAACATTGATGTGCGAGTGATCCAAGTTAAGTGTGTAGAATGTGATCCCAGTGAAGTTTCTGATAACTTCCAGACCTCATAAAAAAGATATCAAAAAGATTTCCGAAATCGACGCATTAAAGAACTCTCTGTTAGCATTTAGAGAACATCTCAAGTAGAAATTCACATCAGGACCTGCGGATGTGGCCTGATATGGTCCCTATATCAAGTTATGCTCGGAATGATGAATGTTTGAAATGTTGGAGGGAAAAATGTTAACTGGGTATGGTCTGGTTTGATAGGTCTCGATAAATCAATTCTAAACACCAGAATAAAATCTGGATATTACGATTCATAAAATCAATTTTTCTCTGCGTGTCTTTGATTTGACTATTTTATAATTTTTATTGGAGCTTTATTCAATATTTTGTATCGTGCATTTTTGATTATCTGCACAGAAAAAAGTATTTCTCTGAATCTAAGAGATTTTTATTTGAATAGGTTTGAGAAAATATTGCTTTAACAAGGATGAATATTTTTTTATGCTAACAAATTTGTTATCTGAATGATTGACCAAATAATAGATTATTTCACATGAACAAAATATTCTTGCTTGTTAAAGAAATATCTATCTCAACAATAATTATTAACATCACTCTAGAATTTTTTCCCACACTAAACTGAGCAAAACTAATTATCAGTGTTTGAATTCGGTTCGAACTAATTTTTGATTGCAGACTTCCATCAAGATGAAGATGCTCGGTCAAATTATTGCGAATTCTTTGACAGAAGGTGATTTAGACGTAAGTAAGCAATGTGAAAACGGAAATCTAGTAACCATTTGTATTAATATTTCTGCCTAAAAACATAAAATTCAATCGAAAGTTGAAGAGAATAATTATTTAGCACTCAATTGGTATGAATTTCATTTCGTGATGTCAGTAGATGATATATACCTAAGTGAATTTAAAATTGGATGTAGATGAATTCGTCCCTGTGCTCGAGCACATATTCTATTGTAGCAACTAGGGAGGGAAGACTGGGGTAAATCTCCCACTCCATTCAATTCTGGTCACTTTTTTTATTTTCCTTTGATCCGCCATCCTTTGAAAAACAAATTTCAGTTTTGTATGCTATTGTAAACAATAAAATTGAACATAGTTGAATCCACCGTGTCTGTTGTTATTCTCACGCCAGGAATGTAGATAGTTACATAGAAGTAGTTACTTTTGTATTTTCAAATTGTCATGAAGATCATCAGAAAAAAGGGATAGATTCTTGGTGATTGTACAAAAAAAGTCACGTATTTAGGTCTTATGTTGAACGGTTACCCGAACATCGCGATAGCTTCTCATATGGGGGAGTTGTAATTTAAAAATAACAAGATGGTAGATTGGCCCTAGGTCTGCCTATTCCAATGTTGATGTAATAATAAGGTGGCAATTTGGAGACAAGAACTGAGGAGTTCAATCAATTCTGCAACAAAGCTCAAAATAGTGTGAATTTATCATCATTTTTTCTGGAATAAAAAAGTGATTATGTAAGAACTTCGTTTCCTATGTAAGTCAATCATATCTCATTCAACGCATAACATTGAGATGAAATTTCCTTCTGTAATTGCTGAAATTCATAGTCAAAGTTTTCTGCACCCAATTTCAAATTGACGTTGTCATACGCGTGACATGATCGATCGACTCACTTTAAAAATCATTCTGTTCCCAAAAGAGCCTACATGGAGAAACAAATCCACGAAGTGACCAATGAATGTTTTTCACGAATCAATTGCAATAAGTTTCATTCGTTCTTTTCAAGAATCTCTCCTTACGGTTGATTCGTGACAGATGCTCATGCGCTAGTTCGTACAAATTTTTTTCGTGTACCCTGTTGCTCCAAAAATGTGGTGATAAATTGTCATCGGGTTACACCATTGATACCATTCTGAGGTTCGTTGTGGAATTATTCAATTTTCCAGTGCTTGACTCAAACTCCCTACCTCATAATATAATGTTGTTAGATTGGACCTATACATCAATGTTTACGATCCTTATATTGACATTCAATAATTCTGATTGCAGGAAGAAAAGGTGAAAAAAATCACCCAAGATGCTAAACTCGGTGAGTTTCAAACATGATTTTAGTACAAATCAGACCCATACAATAAAAAAACAAATAGTAGAGCAAAGCTCGCAGCGGAATTGGATTCGGCTAATTCCATGGTGTGGTCGAATCAACTGAATACACAGTTGGAAATTTTGTGTTAAACTCTACACATTTAACATGTCCCAAACGGTTCACACATATTTTTGTGTCGATATCACATAATGTGTTTGTGTTAGCTAGTAACTCAAGCTTGATGTGAATAATATAACACAAAAGGATGTTTCGATTGGAATTTCCGATCGTGTAAATTCAACACATAAGTACTGTCAAATGAAATTCAAAATAAGTAGTGACTCAACAGTTCACGAGTGTAATTTTATGGATTTTTTTACATCAATCGAATGTGAAAATCACACTCTTTTTCGTGTTGAAATAATGCATAAAAATAAATTGAAAACAAACAGTACTCCAATGAGCATTGAACATGGATCGTCGGGACCGAATGTTCAAGCTGTATCACTCAAACCACTGCCGGTCCTTTGGTTGAGTGTACTTTCTTCGCGTACATCAACTCGCACTCTATCTTCAAATTTACATATCTAGAAAACGAATTTCCATTAGAATGAAAGCTAAAACCAAAATGAATGAATAGTTCTTCCGACGACTACTAAAGTTACACGTAGATAGAAGTTTCATAAAAAAATAGCTCCCACCATTGGCGATCTCCCCTTGGTAGTTGAGAATAACACAATTTTTATGTTCAATCTTAAGTTGAATAAAATTTGTGTCATTTTGACACTTTTTTTCACTCGTTTGAATGATTTCACATTATAAATCAGTTGAGACCTGATTACACAAGGACTTTCTGTAAAAGTTACACGTGTTTATGTTGAATATTTAACAGAAAATTCATAACACACGGATCTTTTAACACATTTACACAAAATTTTCAACTGTGTAGCGGTTCACAATGAAAAATTTGTATTTTCTTTCATTTTTTTCCATAGAACTGAATGATGCCAAGGCGATTGTGGCCGCACTGGAATTGATTTTTACTTCTTCCGCTCGGTACGGAGTGTCCGCTACAGACTTGAGCAACGAATTACAACAATTGGGACTTCCACGGGAGCACAGCACAGCTATTGCCAGATTACACACTGACTATTGTCCCAAAATCACGGGGAGTTTGTGTGCCCAATCACTCAGAGGTAAATATACTGCTCAAAAAAATTAGAATGCGAAAATCAGATTATACATGAGCTAGGTTGAGAATTGAAAATAGTTTTGAATATTTCAAAGTTTTCGTTCTTACTCAGTGAAAATGAAGCACATGAATTTCTTATATTTCTTTCTTCTTCAATGGGAAGCAAAATCAATTTCTTGAGCTCTAAAATTTATGATGAATACTATAACAGAATACGCGAACGAATAGAAGTCAAGGGAGAATTGAAATGAAATGAAAATTGGATAATAGTCAGTTTGTACACCACACCAGACATTTCTACGTTGCCTCCCGGTAGAAAATGATGGAATCCGATCGGATTCAATCGGATCTAAGCATTCCGGGGGAAAATTATTGCCAAAACATACCAAATCCGGGAAAAAAAGTTCAAATCTGATCATGCAGTCACATGTATTTCACTAGCTACCCTGGTAAAAAAGCACCTATCGAATCTCACTGAGTATGACAAACTCTGCGATGGCAAATGAATATTCAAACCCCTTGAATATTCCATTAAAAAACCGCCTCTCAATGGGTTTCAATGGTTATCTCCCGTTGCAAAGTTTGTAATGAATCTCATTGGTTAATAGAATTCAATATACATTTTCAACCAGGTTAATGACATGTATATGAAGAAGAATTTTTTTGGCTTGCTCTAAATGCAGATGTTCACTCCTCTTTATCGCTCTACGAGCGAACATTCACACTTGGATTATAGCGCCGCTATAACAAGCGGGAAAAATTCTTTGATAAGAGGAATGCCCCCATCATTCAAATTAGCGTAAATTTCCAGACCGTGGTATTATCCTTTCAGAGTTTCCAAAAACTACGTATCGATGATTTTATCTAAAAGGAAATCCATCTGTTTGTTCCAGTGAGTAGATTATCTTCAATCGAGGTCGTTCCGTGCACCGGTTCATCATCTAACGGACCTCTATCAACCTTAGCACTGAAATTGAAGAGATTAGATGACAAGGATGAAGATATGAGTATCAATATTTCGAAAGATGATGTACAGATTTTGCTTACAGGTAAATAATTATATTTCATTCGATCTCCCGATTCCTGGATTTCTTTCTTATTACAATGAGGGATTATATTTGTCTGTTGTTTTATCTGAGGGAGCTTTGTCGTTTGCACTGGTGTGAGATGTAGCAGTATAGAAATTTGTATGTTATTCTCAATCGATTCCGAGTAATGCGAAATCATGGTATAGTTGTTATGTATTTTCTCAAATTTTTTTCATAAAATGATATTGTAATTTAACGGGTGCTGAGAGAAAAACTACAACAGAATTTCTCACAACCCTTTCCCAAAGTCACTAAATGTTTGATAAATATTACCAAGAAGTAGAGGTGCACAATATTTCATGGTATCGATATTTTTCATAAAAACTTTGCCGATTTTATATTGAATTTTATAAAATATCGATAAAAAATTCATAAAAAATTGTATACAAAACATTGATGTCGGGAAATATCGTGCATCTCCCCTAGGAAATGAACACAGATTTTGAAAGCGTTTCCTATAAACCCTGAAGCAACGATATTAAAAATTTTATGATTCAAATGAAATTTCAAACCAGTAGAAAATCGTTGAACTTTTAAGAACAACTCAATATAACCTTCAGAATATAACAGTTTTTGTTTTTTTTCAGAATTGAAGCGCGCTCGGACAGTGATGGAGAGTCTTTGAAGATGAACTTTTCATTTCTAATATAGAAACGAATAAGTGATACGTGAAGATATTATATAGTGCGTAACAATTCTTTTGCAAGCATAAAATAAAAACTAATCTTGAAGTTGATTAACGTGATTTTTAAAGCATTCAAAAGGAAAATCTACCACATGTGATGCAGGAATCTTTTATATGCAATTCTCATCACAAATGAATTTGGTACTGAAGATGAATACATTCCAGGTCAAGGAATCATGATTGTAATTGAGATCGATGTGAGATATGCAATAAACGCGTTGGGAGAGATAGTTCGATTCTCCATCTAAATTCAAAGCCTATTTTTCCACTCAACACGTTCAATCGATCCAGAAAAAATTCTGGTTTGAAAGTTCGATCAATTTTATTTAGTATTGTCTGGTTTGTACAACAGTATTGGAAATATTGGAATTAATGTACATGCCGGCAAAATTTGACAATAACTTTCGAATTCAATTCAGAATCTTGTCCAGTGATGTCTGGAATGAGACATAGAACAACCAAGTAAGATATTTTAAGCAGGGTTACATGGGCATACTAGGCGTTGGGACGTTAGCGAAATCTGACACGAATGATTCCGCTAGTATGTCTTTATCCAACAAATTCAGATATCTCAGGAAAAACATTCTCCAAATATCTTGAGCAAAATTTAGGAGATCTCTCAGATATCTTTGAGAGTGTTCCGCAAGAATTCCGTAGAAATATTTTGAAAATGTATATGAATTCAGTCACTGTAATAGGATCAATTGAAATGATGCAAGTTGATGCTGTTGAAAAAAATTCTCCATTGTTTATTCTCACTGTGAAAACATATTTGATAATGAATAATACAAAAAGTATCCTACGAAGCACACAATCATCAGTAAAATTAACCATAATCCTCTGCTCAGGCAGTAAAGTCTGGAAAAGAAAAGCAGATATTATTTCAACAAAACAGGATGAGAAAGATTACTGTAGGGATAAAATTGGAGGACTATCCACTGAGCTTATAATATTTTGATTCCACGTTTGAATCATTATGGAACGATATAACAATATCATTTATATAATTCACAGAAGAGATGTAAGCGAAAGAATACTGTTACAATGTTATATGAATTGTGAATCATCGTGAAAAGAGCAGCTGAATGTAACACACGTAATATTTCAAACGTTTATCTCATATCAGGTGAATCTAAGCTCTCAGGCATATGACAGAAGCAGGTAAAACTGGTTGGTGTGAGAATTTGGTACAATTAAAATGCTTCACTCACATTTTCAACCGCGTGCGAGCGGCCGGGATTGTATCTGGATCTTCCTTGAATACATATTGTCGAATTCCTAATACGTAGTATTTGATGTACTCAGGCCAATCTAGTTTGGCAGTGTCGAACATGAACATTTCTCGATCCTCTGCGCTCAGCATTTCATTGAGTTCTCGCATACGATGAGTATGAAAATCCCAATTGGTGACGATGTATCGTTCGAAATACTTGGAAGTTTTCAATAATTTATTACAAAGACGAACCATTTGCGGTTTCGATCCTCTGAGTCGCAAGAGAGTATCAATCAAAAAGGCTGGCAGAAATTCTCCTAAGTATATATAGCACGGTGTTATCATAGGTGTATCGTTCAAGTAGAAGTCAGGATACCAAATTATATCTTTGGACGGATACTCTTTCACACTTCTTAGAATTTCATCAACGAATTTTCTCGAAGTCAGCAAATGTTCCTTGTGTACACAACAATTGTAAAGTGGGACTTTATCTTGCCGGTATATCGCGGTCTTCCAGGCAGTGCAAATCAGCATATTGACTACCACATCTAAGGGTATCACTTGTAACAATACGTTCCCATGCATAAAAGTCGTCCTGTTGAAATGGTTGATATTTCATTTATATGTTTGTCTATATTAGAATGTAAAGAGTGTAGTATAGGATACAGTTACTTCTCGGTGTTTCGTGTTTGGATGATTCTTCATCATTTACCTGTTGTACCCTTTAGAGATTGCAGCAACGACTCCGGTGAATCCAATCAAAGTATCATACCACCCAGGCTTAGGTTCTTTGTAGGATGAAAGTACAACAGAAGGACGCACGATAGCTGCTGGGAACGACTTCTTTTCATTTTCAACGATCCATTCTGCTAATGCTTTGGTAAAAGAATAAGTATTTGGATGATTCTTAAGGATCCTAGGAGTTACATCATCGATCATTCTATCATCCAATATTGTATTCATTTGTTTGAGTCTTTCTAAATCTTCATCCATTGGATATACTTCTTCACGGATTTCTGTAGAACCCCATTGACAAAAAGCGGTTGAAACATGAATGAAAGCCTGTAATATTAGAAATATTTGATTCAGAATCTCTATTTCTTGATTTCAACGATACGATTTCGTGTCACATCTGCGTACACTCACCTTGAGATTTGAGATTTGATGAGAGAATTCAATGATGTGCTTAGTCCCAAACACATTCACGAGAAGTGCAGTCCTTAAATGTTCGTTGAATCTGGTAGTTGCGGCTGAATGGAAAATGATTGACACATTTTTGATCAACGTCTTTCTGTCGACCTCAGAAATCCCCAATCCTGGTTTTGTGATATCTCCTTCCACCGGTATAACTTTCTCAAGTTGATGTACCGCATTGTGTCGTACATCATCAAACAACTGCAAATAAAACGATAATTTCACTCTGAGTTTGTTTTTGGTTCCACTCTTTTTTATTTACCGAATTTCCAAATCACTCTTCTCTCACTGCAATTATCGATGTTAATACTTCAAATTTGATGCATCGAAACAAATGGTTAGAGAATCTTCTAATGATTAGAACTGATCATCAATTTCTATTGATTCTTCTTCATTGATATTTTCTCACCTGTGAATCGAGTAACTCTCGGGTCCTTTGCTTGGCGTCTTGATCTGGCTTCGCTCTGATCAGGAGATATATGTTGCCCACACCAGGGCAAGATCTGAGTAATTTTTCAACTATAGATTTTCCTATCGTTCCAAGTCCTCCGGTGATCAGTATGGATTGATTTTGGAAAAAATCTTTCACAGATATATATTCCATGATTATAGTTCTTCCTGTAATGGAGAATTTCATAGAATTTTCAATTGTGTACTTTCCTCTTGAAAATATTTTACAGAATATCATTGATCAGTGGGAAATTGAATGAATGTTGATGGAATTGAATTATATCGGTTCATATATCACAAAAATCGTTCCTCAAACTTCCCTCATGACATTTCCAAAAAAATAATGTATGATAAATGATCAGAAGTGTTCCAAAAAATTGTCTTTTGATACTCGTTAACTGTCATAGCGGGAATTATGTAAGAATTCCACGGTAAGCTGGCAAAAAACTTTCTACGAATACATTGGAACTGGGGTCGTGTGGGAGGATCGGGAGTTTCACTGTTCATAATGAGATTTCATAGAAAATTCCCCACAGAATTGAAACTCAAGTTGCATTGAAAACAAAAGTATAGCTAGAGGATTACACTATTACGTTAACACAATGAAATCAGTCACTTGGGTTAAAAATACATTATACACTTCTCACTTATGATTGTACGGAGAATATAACTTAAACATCTCAATAATCTCACAATGAACAATTCCAACTCCCTACTCAATGATCCCAATGAGAAGAGTTTCTGTAAAATTTCTATATCTAGTTACATGAAACTTTCAAACAAAATCACCAACTTTTTTCAAATTTTCACAAAGATTCCGGAGATTGATTTTATAACGGAACCGATCAAATAGGATGCTTCAGAATAACTTTGAATTAACTTTATATCGATTTGATGATAACTGCGCAGAAACGGAGAAAAAAAACGGAAAGTGTTTCATCACAAATCCTCGATAAGAGATTGATCACACCTCGATTCTTCACCTAGTAAAGAAATACCCTGGCCTCAGAACTCATTTATATACAATGCAACATTCATTGAGATTTCATTTCCCTCACTGTGAGGTTCAATTTTTTCACGCGGTTCTTATCATTTACATCGAAGTATGTATTATACCTACTCAATCAAAATTCAGTCTTTGAAATGGCTCAATAAAAGTTTATTAGTTTTGTGCTATTGATTCCTGAAGAAGAAGAAGAAAGAGATCTTCCGCAATAAGAAGGGTTAAAGTAATTTGCAATTATAATGCTCACGAGTTTGATGATCAATTGGATCCGCAAACAGATTTCCATCAATATGCAAATTTAATGATTCATCGAGTACATAATTCTCCCAACATTGCGTGTAGATATAGAGATTGGGATGAGATTGTCATTGTTCCCAATCTACCTAGTCCACTGCTTTCTCCTGTTCTGCTAAACATGTTGCAAAGATCCGGAAAAAGTAAGATAAGATTTGCCATAAAGCAGAGAAAACAATCATTTTCCGATGGTCTTGGCGCATTCGTGTGAACAGGAATCTGTAGCAGATGTCACTTTCTTCCAAGAATCGAATATTTGAGTTTGAATATCAAAAGAACAAGTAGTTTTCCATAATGATTGATGACGCGTAATGATTCTTCTACAGGGGAGAACCTACTACACCTCTTATCATCAATTGTCTCTGGGTATTGTGTGATCTCAAATAGAATTTGCAAATCGGATATAGGATATATTAGTTCAAAACAGGTCCATCCAGAGATTCTGTAAGTCTTCATAAAACACGCTTAGAACTTTCAAAAACATTTTTGACACTCTCTAAAGTTCTTGAAGTGAAAATCTACGATTCTGATAAAAGCAAGAATTTCTCCCCACAACAGGGCAATTTTGTTATAACGGAGCAAAATGTTGATCAACTCTGAAGAGGAATTCCTTCACTTTTGTTTATAAGAATAGAATTTTCACGTTTATTGCAATTGCATTAACTCGACTGTCCAAAGTGAGAAACATTCTAAACTCGACTATATAATTTTGCAAATTTGTATCGAAAGTCATAAGGCAAGAATACATCATTATAATCATTCACGCATGATAAAACTTGCAATTATATTATAATCAGTCTATGTGTCAATGACAACCATTATCGTTAACTATGAACAAATAATGACTGATCTTTAGGATAGGTTTTTTTAAACTCGATTGGAACTGTTATGACTTTCCCCAATGATTGATCCCAAAAAAATGGAAATTAAATCGATATTAAAAAAAATAAACTCACCTTCATCGAAATGAAAATGCGTCACACAGTTTTTCGAAGAATAATGAAAAAACGATCAACAAGCCAGTATTCATGTTATTTCATTATAATAAAACACGACGCTCGCGTGAATACACGAGGCTCTATCATAGTAAAAAGAATTGAACTGACTTATGTGTATGCGCATATACATTTATGAATGTTTGCAATTCAATGTATCTATAGAATTTGTGTTTGGTTCTTACAACCAAACTTGTCAGGAACATGAATATTCCAATTATTACTGAAATTTGTTGTCTTGCATGAAGATAAAATGTGAGATTATTTTATATACATGGAGTAGTTCGAGTGGTCAAGAAATTTACCGATTATTGGTCTGCCGGGAAGTTCTGTCTGTTCCCACTACAGCATGTTGCAACACCTTTGCGCGTATTCATTCGAGGCTTATTTGGTTCTCGCTTTTCATTGCTGAATATATACATACTGACCTAGCAAATGAACGTAAATGAAGATGATTCGTGTTATTATTAAGTGAGACGCGAACGTGTACCCATGGCTACCGATAAAGTCCATCTACGCCACTGTATATTGTACGAATTTCAACAAGGAAGAAATGCTACAGAGGCGTGTCGAGATTTGTTGAAAGTGTTTGGTGAAGGTACAGTTTCTGATAGAACATGCAGGAGATGGTTCGAGAGATTTCAAGCAGGTGATTTCGATCTTTCTGATAAGCCACGCTCTGGGCGACCATCTTTGATCAACGACAATACTATCAAGGCAATGTTAGAGGAAAATCCATTCTTAACGATATTGGAGATCGCGGAAAGGCTTAATTCAGCTCAACAAACGATTTCGGGCCATATTCGAAAACTAGGATTGGTATGGAAATATTCAAGATAGGTGCCACATGAGTTGAGTGAGATGAATTTGAATGATCGAGTCATCATATGCACATCTCTGCTTGCTCGAAACAAAATCGAACCTTTCTTGGATCGGATGATAACTGGGAATGAGAAGTGGATCACCTATGAAAACATCGTTAGAAAAAGGGCATATTGTGAACCCGGAAAACCTCCCACCTACATCTCTGAACCAAAGTTGAGTCTGAGTAAAACAATGTTGTGTATATGGTGGGACATTCGAGGACCAATATATTTTGAACTATTGAAACCGAACGAAAAGTTTGATTCGGAAAGGTACTGTCAGCAATTGGATAATTTAAAGACAGCACTCCAAGGAAAGAGGCCCGCGATGTTGGATAAGGAAGAAATCATACTGCTTCATGATAGTGTCAGGCCACATACCGCTTTGGGGACTCGTCAAAAACTTGCAGAGCTAGGCTGGGAAATTCTGCCGCATCCACCATACTCCCCGGACCTAACACCCTCCGATTATCATTTGTTTCTCTCCTTACAAAACTTCTTGCAGGGCAAAAAATTCAAAAACGAAGAAGACATCGGACAAGTACTGGTTCAATTTCTCGCTTCTAGAGACGAGGCATTTTTTAAAAATGGGATATATCAATTGCCATCACGTTGGCAAGAAGTCATAAGTAATGATGGTATTTATATTATTCAATAAAGTTGATTCGAGGTATGAAAAATTCCTCATTTTCTACCATTTCAAAAAATGGACAGAACTTTGCGGTGAATCCATAAATTTCCGGTCTGGAGAAATTGAAGAATGCAGTGCAATAAAAATAAAATAGCACAATCGCTAATCAGAAATACCAGCGACACACAAAATCCATGAAATTACGCCTTCTTCAAATTTTATTGTGCAGCCGAAGACTTTTTCCCTTTCAAATAAATTAACACATCACAATACAAGTGAAAAATTCAAAAAGCAATCGTTGAGTGATGAAATTATTCATGATGAGATTGTATGGAATGTGAAATAATATGAATAAATGAAATATTTTTAGTTGATTGGAACAATTTAATCCCTTATCATCAAACTGTTTTCAATCTTTTTTCGACGATATTTAGTCAAGAACACACTGAAAACACAGTTTGTTCGAGTGGACCAAATTTTCTCCAACCTAAACAAATTTCATTTCAGCCAACCAAAAATTTTCTTTGCGTTCATTTCAACCAAAATTTTGTTTGGATGGAATGAACGTTTTCTCAGTGCATGAAATTGTCCATAACTCAATCATGAAAACAAAAAAAAATACAATTTTCAATATTAAAAAGAAAGAACTATGATCGGATCCCAACCTGCGGCAGAGTTGCATAATACAGGGTAGAATTCCGAGCGTTTTGAGAATATCAATTTTAATTCGCGAATCTGATAACTGAGTGATAAAGATTTATCATTAATCGAGATTGTTTTATGAGAATAAATTCGAAAACAAACCTGGCTTTCATAATCGGGCGATGTAGGTGGTTGTGGCTCTGATCATTTCATCTAGTTACGGCAACCAGATTCACGTGATTTTGTTCTATTTTCATGGTTATCGTCACTACAATCGGTTCAATGAGATTCTCTGAGCAGAATGGATTTCAGATAACTGCGATTGTAAGTCCTTGATTATACAAGGATAGTTTCTGTGACTAGGTTGCTTTTTTCTCAATGAAAATTAAGTAGAAATTAGCTCGACCAGGGTTGATAGCAGCTCTTGATTTCTAACGGAATTGACCAATCACATCTTTCTGTTGAATCACCAATTGGACGAAGAAGAAATTCGAGGACTATCAACCCTGTCAACATCCAGGGGAAACTAGCTGCGGCCCATTTAATCTCCAGTCATAATTCCCCGGGAAGAAATTATTGCGTCTGATCGGATCCAATCATTCTTCCCCCCCAGGTAAAAATTGACCATGGACGCTAGGTTGCCGCAAGGCTCACCAAGATGGGCCGAGCCTAGGCTACCAGGCATGGCGCAACTCTGAAATGATAACATCATTTCAGCCTCAGCCCATTTGTTTCCACAATCAAGACCCAACACTGGAAACAGGGTTGTGATAGCATATGCCGTCAATGCATATGAGCCAACGCTGTAGCAATCTTGCGGCAGGGCTGCGCCCATCTCATGCCAATGGTCACTTTTATTTTTTATTATAATTGAAAATAAAATAAAAAATCCATTCTATCATTTCGATTGAACGAAATGAATGTCGGAGAATTTCAACATGTAATTTTTCTGATTAGTTTAAACTGATAAATGACGTAAATCCGGTGGTCCTGGCGTAGAAGTAGGCGGGTCTGGAAACAGATGAAGAATTATTTCTGTCATGGAATCTTCAAAGGAGACTTATATATTGATTGAATGCTTGGTTCGCCACTCGCAGGAAACAAGCATCACTCTGGCGAGAGTTATTGTAATTTGCTGTTTGAGAAGGAAGTCTCACTCTTAGCCAAGCTATTACTCAAGTCGAGTCAAGCTAACGCCTAAACTGAGCGAGGCCATCGCCAAAGCTGAGCCAAGCTATTGCCCAAGCTGGACCAAGCTACGACCCATGCTTGGTGCAACATGAGAATCCATTGTCATTCAGAGTTGCCTAATGCTTGGAGCAGTGTCCCGCCGAGCCCTAGAGAGCCTCTGTTGAAAGCATGCTTTTTCCTTCAAGCAATATTGGTTGAAGGATGGGCCAAGCGTGGCGCAGCCAATGATCAATGATGGATCAACGAAGTCGATTTATGACTTCCCATATTGGTACAATGTTTAGACCATTGTCAACCATCCTTGTCCCTACACAGATTGCCCAGCTTTGGCTGGCAGCCTTGCGTCTAGCTATATTCCGTCGTCAGCATTGGCGGAGCCTGAAGATTTTTATATGGGCTGGGTTCTGATAGGGAAATTATTTATAGAAAATCTACGAGACACGTGGTTGGAGAGCCGAAGCAGAGAAGAGACAGAAAGCATAGGAGGAATGGTCCTGAAAACCCAGACGTCATCGGAGAATGGAGATAAATAATTATATAACCCATGCTACAGGTATTTTTCGGATGCATTTTGTATGAGAATTGGTTTATAAAGTCTTCTCTGGATGGATATCGATCGCATAATATGCAAATTTGAAAAGTCACAAACATATTTCCTCCCACCATTTGTACAAGTACAACTCTAATCATTTAATATTTAGAAAAAGATTCCCAACTCCTCCAATAGAAATCAGCCCAGTCATTCTCTAGGCCACGCAAGGCATCGAAGCCTGATTTTCGATGAAGATTCTTGACCTCCCATAGAGAACAATTTGAGAGTTTTATTATTGAATTCTATTATTAAGAACTATTATTGGATTCAATATGTAAATATGATATTTTATAAAGAATTCCATATGAAATTTGAGAATTTTTCTAATAGTGTTGTTAAATGTTGTATATTCTTTTCTTGCTCTTTGAAGATCCCAACCTTAGAAACTAATGAATTGTCCAATCAATTAATCAATCTCTTCGTCTCTCCCTCTCGTTTTTATTGGCGTGTTCTTTCCTATCCATTGGAATTGAATAGTAACGCTCGTGTGCTCTGAAGCGAGTGCTGCATCCTCGACGCCACAGCTGTGTCTTTAAAATTGGTTTTAGTTTTCGAATGCATTAGATCAGGAATGCTCCTGTCTACGCAACTGCTTTTTATCCATCATATTTCTATCAATTAGTCTCAAGTGAATCTGTTGTGCTTTTGTTATGTAATGAACCATGTAAGATCCGTAGATCTCACCTCAACGAGAGAAAGGATGTCTCACGGGTATTTTACGAGTATATGTATATATCTATATACATGTATCTATAAAGACGCAAGAGCGTTTACAAACACAATTGAAATGAAGAGTTAATTAACATATTCATTTGAACCAGCGTATATTTGCTTACGTCGTTTACAATCTCTGAAAATGGCCCAGCGGATTCACTAATTTTAACTATAGAGTATTCGTTATCAAAAGAGAGAGGGCAAGATTCAATTTCATCAGTGTAGATAAATACTTATCTCGCCATCCAGACTTCATCAAATAGAATAGTTGACGCCTTGGATTGATCGTACGATGCACTCTTGGGTTGTCCTTTCAGCCTTCCTTGGAAACCATCGATCCCATGAGATAGTGCAAATCCCTAATTATTCGATGACAATCCGTGATTCCCAGCGAATGGATTATTTTATCTTGACCCGTCGTTCCCTTCTGGTTCCAATATGGATCTAGTCCTTGTGGGTGTACCTCCATGGTTCTGCAGAACTCGAATTTCCTTGTAAGTCGATACGTTTGGAGGAAAAATGAACTTTGCCCACAGAAGGTAGTTGATCGACTAGTTGACTCTTGGCCCCGATGATCTCGTCTCGACATCTCTACCCCACTCTCTCATTACCTTATCAGGTATACTAAATACCGTTACAACCAATTGTATCTATTCTTCCTGATTTATGCGTATAGAACGTTGCTTCCAGAAGAATTTGTCCCCAGAGCACATGAAGAATGAATAAGTTGGTCAATAAATCAATCAATCGTGCCGTTCACTTCCTTCAGTGCGAGTCTTATATTGTATGAGAAATTAAAATGACAAATTTTGAATTTTAATCAAAGATTATTTTGATAATATCAATATCTGAATTATTCACGATTTCATCCAACATATGAGGTGGATTATTCGCGTCGATTTGTTAGTAAATGAAATAATGTATCCATGACCCCCGTGTTGCGGTGATCCATCATTCAAACAGGTGATGATGAATCTATCACTATTCAATGAACTTTTTACTGAATCTCGTACAGCACTTTTTGTGATGTACATGAATGCTATTTTACATAGTAATTAGCATAACGTTCATACATCTAACAATCACAAACATTGTATGCCATGCGAAAAAAATAACGAAGGACGTCATTCTCTGGTCCATCGTGCTTCATATGCGAAAATCATGATCGTTGAGTATTGTTGGTTTTATAATGACAGAAATGAGAAATATGTATACACTGATCCGCGCATTGATCTCAGAATTTTTGCTCGTCATGAGAATTTTTTCACATAAAATTACCAAAATCACTTCAATTGTCATTTATTTTACTCACAAAGCCGAAAACTGGAAAGATTAATATGAGCAAATATATTGGATTCTATCATAACTGCAAGGAATTCATTGCAATGAGTGATTTGAAGCAGAACTGAAGGAGTTATCTATGAATTCGCGTCATTCGAATTGGAAAAGCTGCATAACTTGTGACCTATAACTGAGCTGTCAACAGTTCAATGATCACTTGGATCTCCATTTTGGAAATGTGTATTGATCATCCGATTCATATTGATATCTAAATTATCATCGCTGTATCCAACTTATGAATGAAAGTTCAAAAAAGTTAACACAGGAACAAAAATTCTACCAATTTGAATTTCATATGGCTGACCATCGAATGAAGTCGTTAGAACGTCAATCACGTTATTCTCTCATTCATTCAAAATTCGGATTTCATATCAAGCAAACATCTAAATTCAAAAGGCAAGTTTAACAGATGATTTTGATAAATATTCCTTTGATTGTGAATAAAGCAGTCCAAAGAGTCACTATTCAAACTTTTATCACATCTCCCTACGAAGAAAAAGATATATTGAGACCAAAGAATTTGGAATGCAAATGATGTTGAAGTTTACAAATTTATGCTATTTTGAATGATCATGTCAAGAATTCATGAAGATATATATAATGGACTTAGTTCTCAATAAATCAGTTGCTCTTCTAAACACCTTCATACGAGAAAACATACCGTTTACAAAGTGTCATGAAATTATGTCAATCATGCGAAGTGGATTTTATCTCTTGTGCTCCGCTCTGAGTGTGTGGGATTTCTGATCTAAACTAGAGTAGATGAGAAAAAAGTGACGCGATTGTTGTGGATGGCTGAATAACCCAACACGTATTTAACCTCCCATTCATCGTCACGTTTATTGTTGTTTTCATGTATCGGAGTGTAAATTTTCAAACATAATAACGAAATATTCGCAAAAACGAAAGGTTATCCATATGATGCTCAAGAACTTAGTATATAACTCAGTTGAAAGATACTTGGAATTATCACTCGTGGTGTATGTATTCATCCATTCATCAGAAAGTACAGACAGATATCTTAAAAATCATCATAGTTCGTCGTTCGTTTGATCTATCAAACGGAAGTTTGTTATTGGGAGGAGGATCTGTTTTCCCATGAAATGACATGGAAGTGACGCGATTGGAAACATTTTTCAAAAGTTCAAAGTTGATTTCATCGTGAGAGTTAAGTTACAAAGAATAGTCTTACAAAGGAAAGAAGTAATTATGTCGAATACAGAGCAGAATTCCGTCAAAGAGTTCTTCAGAGGCAAATCTATTCTTATTACTGGAGGAACAGGATCGATTGGAAAAGTGTTGATCGGGAAACTTCTCCGATCCTGTTCTGGAATAAGGAGCATTTATTTACTTGTCAGGTCAAAGAAAGGCCGTACCGCGCAACAACGCGTTCAACATATGCTGAAATCACCGGTAAGTATTCAATGATCATACAGTACTCCCATCGATGAGCTACTTCCATGTAGAATTTGAATGGAGAATCGGTAGATGAAGGACATCAGAGGCGGCGAAGAAATTCTTGCGTTTAATCTTCATGCAGACACTATTCTGTCGCTTCCACCAGAATTGTCCTAATAAAACGCTAGATTCACCCGATTTAATTTGAAAGATGTTCGACAACCGCTATGATCATTTTCACTGGGGTGATGGTACTTAAATCAGCCAATGTTATTCAAACGGAGATAGGAATGCGTAAGAGAAGATGGAAGTGCGTAGGAACCCGAGCAGAAATTGAAACAGGGATCACTTCAGGCCATGTCAGGACTTGGTGTGGCCTGATATAGTCCCTATATCAATTTCTGCTTGGGACATAACAATTTTTACGAATAATTACGCTAAAACGGAATCTTCACATGCCACAATCCGTAGAAATTCCAAGTTTTTTACTCTTCCGCTAAGCTTTTGCGTGGTTTTGAAACAAAACCACGTAATCTCATCTCTGCCAATCACGTTGGCCTATGCCAAGTAACATGGCATAGATTGGCAATATTGGCATAGTTCATCGTAGTTTCAGATGTAGAAATATTTTCAAAACAGAATCCTATAGATAGACGTGATTTTACACGATTTGAGTGTATATTTTGACCGCATTTGGTTTTGATATATCCCTGGTTGAAAGAATCCATTGAATCTCACAAATGAAATTCAATGAGATTTAGTCAGAACATTGTCCAAGTTTCATCGTAATTTAGTGAGATTTGGCCAGATTCAACGAGATTCGCATGAAAGTTCTGACCAAATCTCATTGAAAAATCACCGGTGAGATTTAGAGAGAACATTGTCCACATTTAATTGTAATTTAATGAGAACTGATCGGAATCAATGGGTTCTTTCAACCAGGGATACGCAAATGAAACAAAATATGAATTCGCTTCGTTAAGAACCCTTCAACACTGTCAAAAAGGTTCGTTTATAGTCAAGAAACGTATATTTGCTTATGTAGAAATAAATATGTACTGTCATAATTCTATTAGGTGTACAAATAAGTTTCCGCGGTTTGTCAAAAGATGGCCCCACCAGAAGGTTATGGAGAAATTGTCAGATGTAAAACGTAATATCCCAAGTTTAGTCATCTGGCAACACCATAACCTTAAAGTACTAGTGATTCCGTATCAGCATCACGTAATTTTTTTCGTGCAAAAATGTCAAGTTTTATTCCGAATAAGCATCATTTGCGGGAACTTTTGATTTACTCCTTTAATGTGAAAAAATCTGCAGCTGAGGCGCATCGATTGCTTCTAGAAGCATATGGTGAAGCTGCTTTAAGTGAGAGAAGTTGTCAGGAATGGTTTCAAAAGTTTAAGAACGGTGAGTTTGACGTTAAAGACACAGAACGCAGTGGAAGGCCGAAAGTGTACGAAGACATGGAATTAGAAGTACTATTGGAGGAAGATTCGTCCCAAACGCAAAAAGAACTTGCACTTACTCTACAAGTGACTCAACAAGCAATTTCACATCGTTTAAAATCGTTAGGAATGATTCAAAAACAAGGAAATTGGGTTCCATATGAACTAAAGCCGAGAGACGTTGAACGCCGATTATGCATGAGTGAAATGCTGCTTGCCAGGAATAAAAAACAGAGTTTTTGCATCGTATAGTCACTGGTGACGAAAAATGGATTCACTACGATAATCCAAAGAAGAGAAAGTCATGGGTTAAGCCCGGCGAACCATCAACATCGACAGCTAAGCCGAATATTCATGGAAAAAAACTCATGCTGTGTATTTGGTGGGATCAGCTTGGTGTCGTGTATTATGAATTGCTGAAACCAAGCGAAACCATTACTGGAGCTCTCTACTGAACACAATTGATGAGATTGAGTCGGGCACTTAAGGAAAAACGCGCCCATTACTACTCCAGACACGACAAAATTATTCTTTTACACGATAATGCTCGTCCACATGTTGCGGCGCCGGTAAAAACATACTTGGAAACACTCAACTGGGAAGTTTTACCCCACCCGCCGTATTCACCAGACTTAGCCCCTTCTGATTATCACCTGTTCCGGTCGATGGCACATGGTCTGTCTGAGCAGCGCTTCACATCATATGAAGACACCAAAAATTGGCTAGATTTGTGGATAGCGTCAAAAGATGAAGAGTTTTTTCGACGGGGTATCCGAATGTTGCCAGAAAGATGGGGAAAAGTAGTGGCAAATGATGGAAAATACTTTGAATAAAACGTAATGTACTTTTCCTTTACAATAAATTCCTAATTTTTTATAAAAAAACCGCGGAAACTTATTTGTACACCTAATATCAAATATGATTCCTCAACTAGTAACATACGTTCATTCTTACTGAATATCACTCGTTCATTATTAACAGAATACCTTTGATTCGAAAGAATATTTTCCCATCAGCAAATATACGTTCATCAACTGCGAATAAATCTTTCACCCAGCGTACAAATAGATCTGAAAATCAAGCGAAAAAACAAACCTGACAGACTATTTGGAGATTTCAAATATTATGGAAAAATATGGTCGATTGCTGCAATGAACACACACATTCTGTTCCCAGTTATTCGATGAATTGCGTCAGAATGCACCACACGAACTAGACAAAATCGTACCAATGAATGGTAACATTGTGGATCCAGATTTGGGTTTATCCAAGGAAGATGAAGAAATTCTGATTCAAAATGTGTCTATTGTATTTCATTCGGCAGCTACCATACGCTTCGATGAGCAATTGAAATATGCGGTGATGATCAACATGTTAGGTACCAGGCATATGATGCAATTCAGTCGGCGTATACCTCAACTACAGGTGAAAAGAGAGAATCTCATATTTCTGTATACACAATTACATGAACCATTGAACTAATTTTGTATACTCCCAATGATTCATTTTCTTCAGGCTTTCGTCCACGTTTCGACGGCCTACTGCAACTGCGACCGTGAGTATATTGCTGAGAAAATCTATCCAACTTCGAGGGATATAGAAAAGGTTATCGAATTGAGCAAGTGTGAGAACGAAGAAGGGTTGTCAAACTTGACGTCGGAAATTATTGGCAATCATCCGAATACGTATACAATCACAAAAGCAATGGCGGAAGAAATGATTTTTAAGGAAAGTGATCAATTGCCGATTGCAATAGTAAGACCTTCGATCGTTTTATCGTCCGTTGAAGAGCCAATGCCTGGCTGGATTGACAATTTCAACGGACCGTCTGGATTGATGGTAGCCATGTCGAAAGGTATGATAAGGTACGTTTATAGTGTAAATAAATCAATGAATCCATGAATCGTAGAGAATTCAAATTTCCTTAACTGTCCTTCATTTCAACAGAACCGCCTTGTGCGCTGAGATGAAAACACCAGATATCATACCGATCGATATCGTTGTCAATTTGATGATCTGCGTAGCTTGGAGAACCGCAACACATCTGACCAATGATATTCCCGTTTACAATTGTTGCGCGGATAAAAAGAACAGCCTTCGTTTCGAGGAATTTTTGAACCAAACTTATGAGAATTTCTTGAAATATCCACCCTGTGATATAATGTGGTATCCCACGAAAGCGTGTTACACGTCCCACCTCGTGTTCAAAATCAACCAATTCTTGCAAGAAATTTTGCCAGCAATGTTGTACGACTTATTTGCACGATTAAGAGGCTCTAGACCTATCATGTTTTCATTTTATAAAAAACTTGTCAAAACTCTCGAATGTCTCGAATACTTCCTGAACAGAGAATGGCACTTCAGTACTCAAAATACGATACATTTGTCCACGCTACTCAATTCAGAAGATCGACAAATTTTCAATTTTGATACTGAAAAATTGGATCATCCTTCTTACATCGAGAATTACGTGCTGGGACTTCGTCGGTATGTGTTGAAAGAAAATCTTGACACGGTACCAACGAATCGTGCGAGATTAGTGAAGTGAGTGGATCATTCAGTTATTAGACCAAGGAGAATTATGAACATTATTTTATCATTTTGCTCTCTTTCTTTCAGATTGCATCGGTTACATAATATATTCAAATCTGCAATTGCGTTTGCGGTAATTTGTATCTGTCTGCTTATCTTCTCCCGCATTGCTCGTGTATTTCCAAGTCTCAGTTGATATAACATTGTATTCCCTATAATTTACCAATGATCGCTGAGATAACTTTTTTTGATGAAATCTTCATTATGCCACATCGCTGGAGAAGTGAGGAAAGCAGAGGGAAGGAAACCAACTGCGAACGCAGCTACGATCGATAAGAATTTTCTTGACCATAATAGAAGAGATGCTATTCTCGTCAGCTTTCGACTGGAGGGAAGATAGGGAATCGTTGTCAATGTTATACAAAATTTTGGACAATTGTGCGAGAGAACTGAACTTTGAGAACAAACCGTCTGAGTGTCCCGTTGTTGGTAATGCAGGTTCAATCGAGCAAGTATGTGGATTTTCCAACAGATGTCAACAACGACATGATAATAATATCGAAAGCACGTGTACTGGACACCGTTCATGTGTAATGGAAAAGGATAATTTTTATATACTTGATTAGAGGATTCAACTGTTTTCATGAAGATCTTTTAGGAAGATGATTTTATGTCATTTATACACAATTTTTGGATTAGATATATCAAAATCATATTCAACTTCTGTGTACACGTGTTCTATGATTCCCCGTAAAACAGGGTAGAGAGGATTAGTTGAGGTGACACTGGAATAAAATTTTATAAAGGAAGTAATCACGTGGACTCTACGTGAATAAATGGTGGACGTCCCAGTCAGAAAAATCTGAATTACGCCAATGTTGACAACAGTTGCAGTACAGTGCCAGTATTGAGTCTTCAACACTTGGCCAACACGTACAGGATCAGTACTGGATACATAGAAATACAGTGCTATACCTGTACTGATAAACCAGTACTGAGAGCTCAATGTTGGCCAGGTACTGATCTAGTACGGGCACTGCACTGATTGCCAATAATAGTATTATTAGTATTAAATCCTTAGCACAGAAAAGCGTTGTCATCCAAGACAAATGCCAGTACCCTGCCAGTCTTAGCCAGTACTGGTGCAGTACTGCGCCTGTTGTAAATTCCTGGTTGGGGTGGATAGAACGTGGATGAACGAAGATTCTACATGGAGGCAACGTAGAGATGTCCGGTGGTGTACGGACAATCTGTTCAAGTTGCTTTAGTATGACGACACCTATATAATTTTCAGTCGTTCTCCAAGGGGATACCAGCGGCCCCTGACGATGCAACCCGAGTCAAATCTCTTCTGACAAATTATTAGAAAATAAAGCAATAAGAAGAAAATGCCGCTCTGTACAGACCATCTTTATTGATTGAGAAAGGCCTGTACAGAGCGATATTTTTATATAATTTCTTTGTTTTCGAGTATTTTGTCAGGATAGTTTTAATCATGTCCTTTTCTAAGCAATGGGTCTGGTTGCATCTTCAGGGGTCGCTGGTATCATCTTAAGATCATCCTGAAATATATATTCTGAAAAATTCTGAGGGATGTCTTATGGATCATCAAAATGGGACTTTTAGAAGTTTTCATGAGACATTCTTCAGGATTTTCTGAAGATATCTTCGAATATTCCTACACTGTTTGACATTTTTACATGAATTTTGATGTTTTCGCTGAAAGTTGTTCTCAAATAAGTGCATGAATCGAATTACATATACATTTATTAGGATGTTCCGAAAAAATTCCTCGAAGTTGTCATGAGGTAATCTTGAATGTTGCTTCACATCAACTCCCAAGAAACGGGACTGGTCCCTAAAGGAACTACGCTGGGAAACGACATTTTTTATTTTTTTTTTTCAGCAATAATTTGATGTGATACACACAGGAAAAATGGTGAACAAATTCTCAAGGCATCCTGCCCTCTGAACAAAAAAACTCTGCTGAAATTAGTTGAATATTAACTTTTCTCACTTTTGACAAAACTAAAAAAAAAACCAACAAGATTGAACGGATAATAATGTGGTTTAACCAATGTCCGACAAATTCAAACATAACTCATCATAATCTTCCAAGTAAAAGTATCAATATTTATTGAAAATTTCCAATGAATGATCCCTAACGGCACATCCACCGATTTCTACGTCCCATCTCCGTGGACTCTACGTGGATAAATGGTGAACGTACATAGAACGTGGATGAACGAAGATTCCACGTGGAGGCAACGTAGAAATGTTCGGTGCTGTACGGGGTATTGATATTGCTTGGATTTTGTTGACTTTTGATGGAAGGTTGTGTCAGAACTCAACAAGATCCAACATTACCTCTGACGAAAGTCCATCAAAAAATAATAATATCCAACAAACCTCGGGATCAACAAAATTGTTCATGAAATCTTTGGAATCATTGTCAAAAATCAATAAAATCTTTTGGAAGCAAATAGACTCGTATATGAACGGGATTAACAAAATGAAATTATTATACATGCTGGAATTATCAAATATTTTATAACCATTGAGGGGATACCAGCGACCCCTGAAGATGCAACAAGCAGCATTGGTTAAAAAAGGACATGACAAAAACTATTCTGACAAATTACTCGAAAACGAAGAGACGAAATGAAAATATCGCTTCATTTTGGAATAATTCGTCAGAAAAGATTTGCCTCGGGTTGCATCGTGAGGAACCCTTGGTATCCCCTTAAGGAATAATATCAACTCGCGCTAAAAAATTTTTTTGCTATTTTTTGAGACCTACCACAGACCATGAAAACATTTTTGTAATCTGGGGTTTTATACACATGAAAATAACTAGTCTTCGAGTACCAGAATGATGATGATGAATTTTCTGGAAAAATATTGAAATTTTTTTCAACAATATTCCAACGAATTAAACAAAAAATGTTCCCACTAAATGTGATCATCTGTTTTCTCTCCAACTGTATCCATGATGCAACAAGGGCTTGGTGACGGGAATTCAATAATAATCACGATTAGTTGGTATTATGCATTATATTTCTACCGGTTTGAAAAACCCATCTCCACAAATATCCCGCTACAAACACACGATAGTGACAGATCATTCTTTCCCGTGCTTTTACATTTACGATAGTCATTCGTTACTCTCCATCGAATTCTATCTTGAATTTATGCTAGGAATTTATTTGCTTTTATGAGAATTGGTCCCTACACGTTATTTGCATCGCGCATTAACGGATTTTCATTGTGGACTCGCGATAGAGAACAATCATTTTCTGCCGGACTCTGTAGCGCATTGAACATATATATACATCTTCTATTGAATTTGATCATGTATTCTCGATATTGAGGTACATCATTCTACATCAGAATGTTTCGCATGTACTCACAATAGATTTCCATTTTTTTCTTTGAGATTCAACAGTATATCAAAATCCAGTAGTAATCGTTCATTCCGCATCTTATTCTCATAATTCATTGAAATGAATCCATCATTCGTTGAAATGAAGATACTACTTCAAATTCTTTTGATCAATTATTGACTAATATTCAGAATTTTGCAAAAAATTTGCAACGACTCTTGTCAATGAGGATGAAAAAGATTGCGATTTCCATTCTTTTGAATGAAATTCATGTACATCTGAAATGACCGCATCGAGAAGAATCATTGTATCCTTTAAAACTCCATCACTTGTTTCGAAAATTATTCTTGCATTTCATCGATCGAAGAAGATGAAATTTAATGCTATCATAAATATCGGTGTTATTATTTTGTCAATTCAAATTGATGTTATAAATTATTATGTACAGGGATATATTCGATTATAATGGCGAACCAACTATAACAATGTTCTCGAAATTCTCATTATCATCACGACCTGTTAACGAGATTTAATAATTCCTCATGAGGACTTTCCGATATATGTAACTGAAGAACTGAATTAGATTAATTTCGAATGAACCTAGGACATGAATCTTCTGCTCAAACTTCTAATTGAATTTGAAGGTAGGTCCAGGTGTACGATGGAGTGATGATTATTCCACATTAAAATTACCGACTCTTCTTCCTGTTGTTAATTACATTATACTACGTTCGTTGGCGCACTATACCCTTATCAACTTTACGTTCACGTGAAGACTGTTTCATTGTCAGCTACATACAGCTTATTCGATATTCAATGGATAATTTTTTCCCAACATCTCTGACCGAGAAAATAAGTATCGTGGGACAACGAAAGATATCCATCTTTCATGGTCATTCATTCAATCATAAAGCAAAGAATAGATGGGTATTCAAATTTTATACAATCACATTTTATACAATATTCCCACTGCTTTGAGTGTTCTATAAAAACAATTTCATACACAAGGGAATTGCAATTTGAAAATCAAGCTCCATCGAAGAAAGAGAGTATTCTTCGAAGAATAAAATTCCGTATATTCTATCAAACCGGCTAGTGATTTTCATCTTGTCTCATTCCACATACAATCGTATTACACTCTCCACCCTACGCGTAACATATAGTTTTTTTTTCTTCATCCGATCGAAGAGGAAATTCGCTCCCATATCAAATTTGTAACTCGAGAGGAAAAATTGATTACTTCGAAGTGTTCTTCTACTATCGCTTGAGGAAAAAAAAAAAGAGAAAAAGGTGTGGAAGAGATTCAATATTTCCTCATTTGTTTTTTCATTCTTCCCATTGTTTTTTCGCGAATCAAATATAAAATCATTATATATCACTTTATAACAGGGGGGAAAGAGGGAGGAATTGCTTTTGAACAGCAGGGGGATTTGGATATTCAGAAACTTCTTGTACATATGATTTTTCATGTAATTCCACGAGGGAAATATAGTAAAATGCAGCGCGGTAAGTACGTCCTGTGAGTTCAAGTACTTAGCTGTCGTTGCAAAAGCCTCATCCTAACTTTAAGCTACGTTTAATTGCAGCACAGCTCGAACGGAGGCGGCGGTTTTCGATCGCGTTCTGAAACTTTAGGCTAGACTTCTATTAAACTCCCCGTCTCTCTTCTTCTCTCGTCCATTTCCTCTTCATCTACCTCTGAGTAGAAAACCGGGATAAGTCTTCTCTCCCCGGATCATCACAGAGTTGCTTCTTCAACCGCTGCAATCATTGTCGTCGATATCCTTTTACGATCATCTTCCTCGGTGTAAGAGTCTGCCAAGCGTTTGTATTTTAACGAGCAAAACTTGCAACACTCGAACGCCGGTTTGGGAACCTTTGCCACTTCGTTACACGTGTCTCGTGGCCGTATCGACGAGGGAAGAGTTGAATACATCAGGAAAGATGGAGCAAATGAACGAGGATACGCGGATACAGAAATCTTGATGATGTTGAGATAAAACGTCTTTTGGTATGCAAAATTATTGTCAGGACATTCGAATATGTTCATTGTATATCGTAGAATGAAAAACTCTAACCAGTAGCGAGTACTCTGTCCCACTTCCTCTCACTTCACTGAATTTCATTGGATTCTGTTGTGAGAATGATCATAAAAAATTAGCATGAAACATTTCATCGTCGATATCGATACTACGTTTTAGCTGAAAAAAATTTGAGTTGTAAGATATTGGGTCTCACGAATATTTTCCTCCCCACATAATGAATCGCAGATTACGCGCCTGCATGATTGGAAATTCCATTGACTGCATTGACCATTTCGAATGATTGATGATACCTTTGCCGCTAGCAATGAATATTAATCACGACTACAGCTGTTGATACTCGCATGTGAAAAGTGATCAGTTCAAATACTGTATTATTAGATATATTCACCTGAATACGTTCCCCGTTTCACGTCAAGTAAATTGATATGTGCATAATAAGCAAACACATAACACTCATGTAAATGTCTAGATCCGACAACAGATGACTTTTGTGATTAGAGGATCATCATAATTTCCCTAAATAACAATTTTGAGGAATTATTTCGGAATGATCCAAGAGATATATCTGAAAGAATTTCAAAAGACGCATTATGTGATAGAAAAAGTCTTCTTATGATATCTCTTGAAGTTTTCTGGAAGTATCATTTAGTGTTTGTGAATAAATCTTCGATATGAAATAGTTCAGAAATCCATAAGATATCTTTCAAAATGATCCAAAAGAGGAGGAATATCTGAAATATGAGATATAAAGGAGGTGGATCTTCTTCAAAAATTGTGGAAGATTTTTTACTCCCATAATCCATCGAAGATCAATATTTTCTATTCACGTTTTGTACAAGGGCAAGTAAAGTGTGAGTAACATGCAAATGTAGTTGAAATGATTTCGCGTTTAAAGCACTGGAATCATTCATGCAATATTTATGATTTAGTGCCGAAATTTAAAAAGAGAAGATATAATGCCTCGTGTGAAATTCAGATATGTACGATACAAGTACGTATATTGGTTTTATCTTTGACACTGATCGATGTACGTTGCAAAGACGTTTTATGAGACTGGTGTATATCATGGGTCGGGTTTTACTTTGTGACCCAATGCTTACATGATTACAATTCACAGAAAAAGGAAGAGAACGGCTTTAGAAACGTGTCACTGAGTAAGCTTTATACGCAAGTGTAAGCTTCTGGTATTGTCTCGTAAATTGGATTCGGTCGTCGAGCCCCTTATCGTCTTTTATGTACTTTTTCTCGGACAAAAATGCTTCAAGAGGAAGTGATAGAAGAAATCCTTTGGAACCGATGGAAAAAAAACCGAACAGCGATGAAAACATATGATGTAGATAAAAGTGAAGTGTAAAACTTTTCAACCGACCGATGGTTGAATACTTCCTTCCGTTGCCATGAATCAATTGGCAACAAGGGTTTTAATCCATTCACATCTAATTTCACGTTGATTTCATTCGGTTGATGAAAAATGAAAAAAGTGAATTCTTTTGAGGATTGATATTCATAAAAACGTGGAGAGCGAGTATAAAATTCACGATGAACAGTACGATGGACAAACAAGGGATTGGTAGCCACTTATATTCTTTTCAGGAATATAGATTCGTGTTTAATTCGATCATTCTCTTGGCAGTACACCACGCATGCAGTACACTCGGTCATCCGTTATTCATCTTGAAAGCGTTGACCACTTTGTATGGATACACGTGTGCCTGTTAACTATGTAAATTGTCACATAAAATGGAATATTCCGGACAGTTGAATCCTCGACGAATGCCCATTCAATAGATCCGTGAACCGCAAACTTCATAAATGGAAATTCACGATAACTCCTGTCAAATTTCCTATTACATCTGTCCTGTATCAACTGCTTCTACAACTCGATGTTCGGCTAGAACTTCGCGTATGCTCACAGAAAAAATCCGTGGTACCGATTTTGCTCTCGCATAAACCGAAACATGAAAATTTGAGCTATACGAGGAGATCATGGTATGATGCATCGAATGTATTGGGAGGGTAAAAGTCGATTTTTTTCAAATCCCCCAAGATTGAGGATGATTTTAGTGACAATTAAAACTTATCTAGATTCACCTTAGTGAATGTAATTTCACAGTTCAGGGGTCACTGATAATCAATCGAAACAATAATTCGGTCATATATGAAGAAACATTTCTGTTGATTTTGTATACGCTCTGTTCTGAAGACGCTAGTTTGAATGTATGTGAAGTGCCCCAATCACGCCGAGAACCGAATAAGTTTGACCCTACATCACTGCGAAATAATGTTTTGAATAACTTTTTGGTGACACAATCAGAAAAAATGAGTGATAAAATTTACATCTTGCGAAGTCAATATTCGGACGATTTCCAAAATTGTTCGAGCTACCACAATTTGTATTGATTTTACAACAGCGAATGCAAGATACACTACAGCTGAAATGAATCTCACATTTCACGCCGTAAAATCAACTAGAATTGTGGTAGTTCCAACCATTTTCTAACTTTTTTTACTCGGTGCACTCCTAATTGTCTTTGACATGTGATCCTGCGTCAGAATATTCGGGTAACAGAATAATCCTCATGGCTTGAAAGTTTACAACACAATACCTCAGGACCATTAATACTGGAAAAAAGATATCCGGATTACAAAATAATCATCGTAACTGATAAATAATATATCACGACACAAATCTTTATTGATTTACACTGAATTCACAAAATATCTAACGATAATTCAATATTTTTTTCATATCGCGTCACATATTTGGAGAACACCCAAACAGCGACCGAAGTTCAGGAATAATTTTTGCGAAAGGAACGATAACCTTTCCTAAAATTTTAACATTTTCAAGAAATTTCAAAACTTCTTCAAGAATTCTGAAATTTCAAACGATTTCACAGAGAAACCTTACTAGATTATTTATAATGTAAACTATTAATTTACAAAATTCCAGCTGTGGAATATGGAACACCAATATGAAGACGGATTTTAATTGTTTCATGGAGATCTATTATCAATTTCTTGCCAACCGTGGTCGACTGGTTTCAAACAATTCGGAAGTTGATGATGCGCTGCATTTTCTCCAAACCCAGTAAACATAAAATCTGAAACTTGTCCAAAACTATCACGTAAGACATCTTCTAGACAAGTTTCAGATGTTACGTTTATTGAGAAAAGTAGTGATGTGTTTTCCTGTCGGTAATTGTTAAAGTCACTTTGATCCACAAAATGGCAAACTTCAAGGTAAAACGGACGCGAAAAACCCTCACAAAGATTCGTTGATTCCGCCAGTGTTGAAGATAGAATATAGCGGGGTGCATGACTGATTTACCAAGTTGGGCAATATACGTAGATGTCAGGTCGATTGTTAATGGAATTATTGCATCGATGAGTGTGCTCGATAAATCAACCTTGGTCATCCATCATTGATTATAGAGTCCCCTAGACCTGGCTCATCTTTCGCTCAATATTGTCCGATAAGAAGAAATCGATTCCATGCGAGGGTTTTGTTCGAAATACTAGGCAACTGTAGATCACAGTGGGTCTCAATGTTGGACCAAACATCGATGATAGCTTGGCCCACCTTGGGCAGTCGCTTGACCGACTGAACTTAAGCAAAGGCTTGGAATTGCAAGGGAACATGGGATGAACATCTCATTAACACTCAACAAACGTATGTCCATTCTGAAGTTCAATGAATCTCCAAGAAGCGGAGCTCAACGTTCCTCAAACGTTCTCTTGATTCTCTATGAGCTGTGTGCAGGTGGAACTCTTCACTGTCACATTACGCAGTGAAGGTTCACAATTCTTTTTTCTCTGTGTACGTGCGAATGTTGTAAGATATTTTATTGCAGGTATTTGATCTTCTTATTTTCATCCTATCGAATTACCATGAAGGAAGAAACTTTGCCGAGGTAGGAAATCAAGGAATTATACACAGAATAGCTGACGTAGCTAAAAATTCGCTACCACAGCCAATTGGATTGCGAAGAGAGTACCATGATCAACTGAAACAGCACATTCTCCGCAGGAATAGCAGAATTTTTAGTATTATGTACAGAATAGCAAACAAATTGTGCTGCAGGAGTTGACATTTTCTGTTGCCACAGCCAAAAAATGGCTGTCGTAGCTTACAGGATTGCTGCGATAGCAAACAGAATGCTGTCACAAAAAACTATTTGTTGCTCCAGCAAAATCAGAATGTACGATCCCAGCGAATATCTTCTTCCTCCATGGTTCTTTCTTGAATTTGAAATATATCCATGGACTAATTATCAAACTGAACTATTGGACGTCGTATTTGAATATTCTACTTCTAATAATTCATGGAAATCATAGAAAAAAATATTGTCACAAAAATTAAAAGTCGTTAGGCATGATGGGCAGTACTAGGAAATTGCATGAGACATTTATTTTTACGACGGGTGGACGTGGCGTGAGAGAATGATGTACACTGCATCGAGTCCTCGCAAACTCACGTAATGGACTCAAAGTCGAAGCAATTTACAAGACAGGAGAATTATATTTGGAATACGTATCGATACAGTCAAATGAAGACGTATCGAATGTGACGCTGAGAGAATAATTATTAGAAAGTATGAGATTTTAACTATTGAAGGAAGAGAGAAAGAGCGTAATAGGATGTTGAATAAAGCGGAGATGAATAACAAAGATGAGTGCGTATAGCATGTTATGGTATATTGAGAAACCAATCAGCAATGCATGTATCATTATACTATCATGCATATGAAAAAGTATACAATGCACTATCAATATCCGCTGACCACAGTTTGAGTACAAAGGCCTCTGATGTAAATATTAAACATTCCAATGTCGGATCGAGGATCGCAGAGGTCCCCGGTAAAAGAGAAACAAACACTCTTCATTAAACTTTTTTTCATGAAAATGGATGATGTTAGTGCATTATTTGAATGAAAAATAGATAATACTCATGATCTTCCTTTTTATCAGTTGTTAATAACAGAAATCGTAATAAGTCAACTTGAAAAAAATTTTGAAATAAAACAGAGAGGTGTTTCATGCGAGGAAATGTTGAGTATATATAATCATTATATATCTGCTATGAAATAAGACTACATCTTCAGTATACTCCACATGGTAAAGCAAAAAATGAAATCTTTATATGTTACAGAGGATATTATGATGTTTTCCACGTAGAAAGAATCAATAAGGCAACTATCTATTTACTATCTTGAAGGAATCTGGCTGGAAGTTTGGCGTTGAGCTTGCAAAAATATTGGATTAAATCCGGAGAAATCCGACTCAAGTTTTTTTTCTCATAAATTCTGAGGTTTGGGACCCTCCTATAGTTCTATATCACTTCTCATCAGTCCCCGGGTCAAGAAAATTTGGACGGTTTTTGTCCTCATATTCAACTTTTAGACTGAGTTTGTCTTGGCAAGAAAGTCAGATTAAAATCTTGGAGAAATCTCATTTTTAACCGCAATATTTATAACTTAGGACAAATTCAGTTTGAAAATCAAATATCAGGACAAAAACCATCCAAATTTTTCGATTTCAAGAATACTGGAAAGCTTCAAACCCCACACTTTGTAAAAAGCATTTGGTCGGATTCAAACTTCCTATCAGATTTCTCTGAGAAGGTTGTTAGACCAATTTTTTTTCCATTTTTTAGTCGATTATTTACGCATGTTCAATTTCTTACTACAAAAAGGACAGAATTGGAATTCTGATAAAAAAATTTCACATGAAAATACATTTCCAAAAAGGAGGTACCATGAAAGAATGAATATGGATTCGAGTGAGAATGCTAGTTCTGCGGACACACTTGTAATATTTACAACTATCGATTCTTGAGTTACGTGAATTTTTTAACTAATCGATTATTCAAAATTATTCAACACCTCCGATACCGTTCACATCGCAGTCGATGAGGGGAGTTCTACATCTTAGATTCGTGCATCAATTCTATCAAAATTTTAGTAACCAGGAAGTGATTTCTACTCTCTTGTTTTCAAGCTTATGTTCAGTTCCAGAGACGTCGCTGTTTACGATTCTTGATATCAAGTTCATCGATATTCAGAATTGAAGGAGAAAAAATTATCCTCCAAATGAAGTATTATTTTTTCTGAACCATCAACATCCCAGGTAGGAATGAACAAATGGCCCAAGCTTGGCCTGATCTTGGCCCAATTATGACTTATATGGGGCCAGAATCCATGAGAAAAAATGGCCCAAGCTTGGTGAAAGCTTGGGATGATAACCTCGTGCCAGACTTGGTACTCAATATTGGGCCGGAATGCAATGCCAAGCATGGCCCAATGTCTCATGATATATGTATTATGAGTATTTTGGAGTTTGGCTCATACGATTAAACCGGTCCTGGCCCAAGTTGTGTATATTAATTAACTTTTGCCATGCTTCAACCTGATTCTTCAAACATACTTTTTGAAGAAAAAAATGACGGCATTTTTCATGCCATCCCTGCTAAAAATTTCCCATAGAAAACGATAAGATTTTTAGCAGGGATATCGGTACAACTCTGTAAAAATCACAAACATGGAGATGTGGTATAGATTCTCGAATACCAAATGGTTTAATATTGGGCCGATATTAGTTCGCCATGCTTGGCAGCTTAATGTTTTGCCAATATCTTGAACCACTTGTTGTATAGGCATTCCTTATGAAACATGGTGTGGGTTCTCAAATAACAAACGGTTTTGTACTGGGTTGATATTGGTTCGCCATGTTTGGCAGCCCAATATTTTGCCAAGCTTGCACCAGTTGTCATATTGGCATTTCCTATGGAACTCGTTATGGTTTTTAGAATGAACAACGGTTGCATATTGGACCAATATTGGTTCGCGATGCTTGGCAGCCCAGTATTTTGCCAAGGATGGGCCAGTTGTCAATATTGGCATTTCCTACCTGGGATTCTATGATTTGGAGACATTTCTCCCAATAAATCTTCAGAATTCGTGATATTGAAAGTTTTTGGACGTTAATATACAGAGAGATTGTGCGTGTAAAATGATGAATATGTATCATTACGCGAAGACAAGAAACCCGATGAAAAATTCAGCTGTAAATAATGATGAATCATTCCTGTATTTCTTCCATTGAGTGTAAAGATAGAAGTGATCAATGATTCCTCTTTCCAAAACATAAAATAAATCGTGAACCTAAAATCAGAATGGAGAATAATTCTCGGATATCTCACAAATAAAAATTTAATCGACACTTTTTTGTAACTGATTTTGAGTCTTTTAACACAGAATAATGAACAGCATTTGTTTTTTCTATATCCTGAGGCGTGGGAACTGGTTCGAAGTGGTTTCGGTATGCTAAATACAAAAGAAGGGTCAGATTTCTTGAATTGGTTTAATTTTCATAATTGTTTGTACATAATTTTTACATATAATCCACACTGAGAGGAAAAATTTCCGGGAACAATAAAATATTTAGTCAAATAGTCGCCATAAAATAGTTGATTTGAATGATTTTTCATTGTCTCGATTAAATAACTGTTTCCATTGATGAAATAATATTTCATAATCATATTTCAGAGTCAATGAAAAGTGATTCGAATCAATCAAGTGTTGCATGGCGATTATTCAACTAAATATTTCATTGTTCCCGGAAATTTTTCCTCTCAGTGTACATGATCGATGAATTATATGTTTGAAAAATCACATGAAAAAGAAACAATTCGAGAAATTTGATTCTCCTTTCGTATTCAGTTCCCCTCATAGCACCATAGTCTCAAAATAATTCTTGAAGAATTAATAAAGAACACAATCAGCTCAACAAGAATCCTCTATGAATTCTCCTGAAACTGTGATGCTGTGTGGGTCATCATAATCACTTAAAATCAGTGTGCGAACCTCTAGGTATAAAATGCCTGTTGAACAGGGTCATTTGTTCAGGAAAAAATTCTTTTTCATCAAAACTTTGTCTACGTTACATGTCAAACGAGGAAAATTTTCGATATGAAAACAGATATCAACTTGGGCGATGGCGTATGAATAAAACAAGAGAAAAGAACACGACCAAATTCGTTTCAATTTCAATTTGCGCTTGGGAGATTGACGACTTGCCTGGAACAGAGAAGGAGACGATAACGGGAGGGAGTTGGGTGGGATGTGGGAAGAAGAGGGGTACAGAATGTCCAATAGAGAACCATCAATGCGCTCAAATAACTAGATAAATTATTGATATTGTATTGGCTTGGAGCTGTTATTCAAACTATTCGTTCCATTGCAATTGTTAATGACTTTTTTCCATTTTTGATAAACCGATCGATTAATTCCATGCTTTAAATACAAAGTATCAGCTTCGTGCATCCAATCTGCAGTCTGTGTACCTACAGGGACCGAGAGCACCGAGTTTTCGTTCAGATTTTGAATGAATAGAAAATTGAAAAATAACAGATTATTTCAGAATATTCCAATATAAATCACTTGATAAAAATTGCAAATATATATTCTTCACATGGATGTGTGGGAATTTGATATTTTTCAATTTACAAAGATATTTTTTATTCCCATAAGTCATCATCAACGTTGATTTGGTCAGTTTGATTGGTATTCATCAAGGCACCTAATGACAGAACCGGATGTTTCCATGAATGAAATGAAATTGGATATTTGAAGGGTATAATGAATGCAGTTATGGGTAATGAGGATATATTAATATATTTGTATATATAACTCATATTATATAATTTTATACCCAGACAGTACTGTCAGTGCTTGGAATGTTTTAGGAACTCGCCCGTGGTTCCACGACAACCACGGATGAATCCCAATGTTTTCAACACATTTCTAAAACTGACATTGTCAAAACATTTGTATGATTCATGGAAATTCCCCATTTCGTGCCTAACCCTACGCTAACCTACACAAATCATTCATATTCAAAGTTTAATGCATGACTGATATACAAAAAAAATAGTAATAGCATATTGTTTTTCAGTATGTTTCAGTATATTTTGTTTCGAATTTGAATTTCATATACCAACGCATGACGAATATGACTCAATACAACAAAATTTCAATCAGATTTTTATTTCGAATCCATTAAATACCGAGAGTGTGATAAATAACAATGAAAGAAAAAAGTAGATATCTGAATCATCGAAACTCCTCATGCTTATTCGGAAAAAATTTTCCAAAAATCAAACTTTTATATTTTCAAATCATAAACATTCTATTCGAACAAATTCCCAAATTTTCAAATACATCGTTCTGAAAGATATTTCAATCAAATTCAAGGACAAAAATAAGAATTCAAATTTCATTTACAAAGTGGACATGCGGTCTTTGTAAAAATCAAATAACTTATGCGAGAATATTTTTTTTGAAACATTGATGGATATTTCACCAACTTTCTTTGAAGAAAGTAGAAACGAGGGATTGAAAGAAGTCCTTCGGAGGGGCAGAAAATTTTCCTATTAGCAGTATAATTTCTTCCAGGAAAAGAGTTTCATTCGCCAGAGCGGAGTACGTGGGAGATATAAATTCCTTGCATTCTATTTGTAAATTCGAGATTTATATACATATTATAGAAAATCCTCATGAATGATTTTCTCCCTTCGACAAGCGGAATACACGAGATTGTTTGTATTTTCAATACCCTTTATGTATCAGTCGATGAAAAGTAGGAACTTTTTCGATTTATTGACAAATTTTATGATTTCATTATTTTTCAAAAGTATTTTCAGTACAATGTATTGAAATGTTTGAGAATTCAACGTCAATTAAAGACTGAACAACGAAACGAATTAATCAGAATCAACGTTACCTTCCTTCTGGCTCTATAAAACCATCATCAACAATTCTTCTGCATAAAAGTGTAGATCACTCAAAAATTTTCAACGTAAAAGAAGAAAGCGAGATAACGTATGTAAATCATTCTACTCACAGCGAATAATTCAAAATATTTCAAATCATCGTTCGGTCATTTCGCGAGAAATGAGTTTTTCTGTGCTTGTGATCAGCAACGAAGCACCGGGAACATATTCAGTCCACATGTTCGTAGTTACGGAAAAGGTCGAATGTAACATACATATATGTCTTGCGGCAAGTTATTATTCCGGATATTTGCCTAACAGAATTATGCAAAATCGTTAGCTTTACGTTACGCAAAATTTCAGAATACCAAGAGGGTCCATGGAGGATACCATCACATTTGAAAGCATGCAACGATTTCACGACTCGCTTAATACAGATATTATTAATCGTCAAGAACGGAATAGAATTTGACATAGAGTTATGGGAACATAAATGAAAGGTTCTTTCCGGTCGTACATTTTTGAACACTCCTTACTAATCGAATAAAGGATACGATAATAGACGGATATCAAGAGACGGGAAACGAAGGCTTATTATGAATAATATGCAAACCCAAGAACTATTCGTATGTATTAATAAGGTCGATGTATTGAAAAAATAATTCATTGTAAAAACTAGTGAAGATTCAAATTTTCCATCTCAGGATCGAGCTATTTGATCAAATATTGATTCGCGTTTGGTACTCTATGGGCAATCGAGTGAGTACGAATGAGCTTGAATGAATTGGAGAGGAAGTGAAGAGACGGGAATTCGACAATAGATTCTTCCATCGGTGGTAACAACAAGGCACACCAAGAGCGCGATTATCCGACCGCGAAATTATCTTGAACACCACTCTCCTGCCATCCTCTCCTTGTACCATTCCTTCCCCCTTCAAACAGATTTCGCTCGCCTCTCTCATGCCCCTTAAGTGCACTCGTCCCCAATCCAAATCACCCACGGGAGGTTCAATCGTTTTCCTTTTTTTTTTCACATCTCACCTCACCCTTCACGTTTCTTTTATATTTGATGAGATGTATCATCGTTGTGACCGTAACAACAAGTATCAGGGAGAGAATGAACAAAAACGAGATAACCGTCAGCAATCACATTCTCGTGTCGCACGAACGCACGACGCAGAGCTTGTTAAATAGTGTCCGATAGTGCTCTAAACAATTGGCGAAGATCGAAGTGGAACTCTTTCTCTCTTTCCCTCTGCTTGTATAATACAGGATTTTCGAGCGACACGATTTCAGTTTTATAGGTGTAAGTCCCTGGAAAAACGGATTCTCCTTTCCTTTTTTATCGTGTTGGCTTTTTTCAGAAAGGGAGGTGAAAGAAAAAGCTAGAACAGACATAAAATGTGAAAAAAGCAAACAGCTGGGGAACAAAACATGCACCCGAATGAGAAATCGCTCATGTTTTGTACTCAGAGTGTGTGAGACCGTATCATCGCTTGGCTGCAACGCGTATAGCGTTCAAACCTTTTTTACTGTTTTGTTTCTCACTTTATCTTTCTCGTTTCATTTTTCAAATGGACGAAATTCTGATACTGGATACTCCTGCTCTCTCCCTTCTCCAATGCTCATCTTTTGTTCTTTTCCCATCTCCATATGTCGTGATACTTTCACACTTCAATTGTTATTAAGTTACCAACCCATGAGGATTGGATTGACCATCATACAAGTCGTACTTGGTTACACGGGCGCTTGATTTATAGGAGTTGTACCATCGAAAGTATATTCCAAGAATTTTCTGCAGGTATTGTTCAGAGATCTTCAGAGTGAATCTCAATTTTCATTGGAATGTCGATGTTCGATCGATTCTTTCGAGTTTCAGAGTGAAAAAAATTGGAATTGAAGCACAACTTATTGTACAGTTGTTTTTTTTTCTTTGCGAAAAAATGTATTTTCCACACCAATGGATGATGGAAAGTGCGGACGTGTCGTTGATTATCTGGATCTCATTACTGTAACCTCCCTGTAGAAAATTCCCTGATCTGAGAATCAAATGCAAATTCGACGCACATTTCCTTGAGAAGCAATGACCCTTATCATGCGACTCTTGGAAATTTTCTTCAATATTTTCAAATTTTCATCAATAAAAATAATATTTGATCCAGTTACAAATTTGCGATCAAGAAGAGCGTACCTTTTAAGGGAGAGAGCTTTGGAACGGAATGCGTATTGTTATTATAGTGTAATGTGCATGAAATAAGGAAGTCGAATTCAATTTTCTGCAACCTGGATCTGGGTTTCTATCGAATCTGACAATATCTTGTACGACGCTTGATCGCATACAAACGATACATTTTGCACAGTTCTTCGGTGGAATTTCGAAACAGGTTCCACTTTCATCCCAAATGACTCGATAATCATCGTGTTTTAATTCTCTCATCATGTTATGAATAGATATTGAAGAAAAAGAATTGTTCATAGAATCCACTAAATTCTAAACGAAGCTAGTACAAAACGATATAGTATTTTCATCGATAATAAGAAGATTACATACAAACCATCTCGATTTCTTCTTTGTGAAGGAAGATTGTGATCGACCCCTCGAACAACCAGTGAGATTACACTGTAAAAAATAGATGTTAATTCCCTGATATCATGTGCAACTAATATCACCAAAATATAATGGTAATTCGCGATTACTTAACAGTGTAAGAGTGAATGCTGATTTACCCCAATCGGTAAATTTAAATATGCAATGTAGTTATACATGAGTATTATTGATGCTTTTGCTGCGATCGTTAGGGCATAGATTAGATAGGTTAGACATAGTATATAAGTAGGTCTCTAACTGGGGTTCGATACCCGTTGCAGAAACGTTTCCAAGACATTGATGTCGAACATCAGTTCAATGTGGAAATAATTTTTCTCCATTTTATTTTACATAAACATGTGGGTGGCAACCAAATTCACCGATACAGTCCATGTAAATGTACAGGTGGTGGAAGTAATTTTCCTTGATATGAATCTGTAATTTTGCATCATACATACCATGTAATTTTACCGATGCTGGAAAGGTAAATGTTGTTGCGACTGTATATCTTGGTAAAATCACTGTAAAAATGTCTTCCAGTGTACATAAGAGACGATAAAAAATGATGAAGTAGATCGCTGAATGTTCCACGTAGATACGAAGTCACACCGATCGAAATTCCTCCTTCACCTAATCGATAACATCACTTCTGTGCACAAGCTACATAAACCTTCTCTGGATGTTCATGGACAAAAGACCTTTGTTCTCACCATCTATTGTACGATCCTCGAATGGGACCGACCAAATGATATTGTCGTGTACGATAATGACAATACAACATCGCACTATGATACTAATACTAACACATATACGGGAAATATATATCTACCTAATACCAAAGATTCGCCGATCAAACGATCGAAAAGTCACCAAATTCGCACCTTCGTATACCACTTCTTGTTGAATTTGAGAATACGAAAATGCATTCCTTGAGCCTGCGATGGATGATTTTATCTAATATCTACATACTATGAAAAATCCACTGTAAAAAATAGTCTGAAAATTACTGCATCAGATGAATATGAAAATTTTGAAACTTGTAATTGAAATCAAGTTCAATCATTAATTCATGAAATTTACTGTAAAATGTACTGAAATTCATATAAAAATGCATGAAAAATCATAATTCTGTATGAGATATTGTAAAATTCCATATGAAAAGTCCGAAAAGTTTTGTAAATTAATACAAAATTCATGTATTGATTGCGTCACATAAATTTACCCACTGAGCATTCCCGTTAGAACCTTGCATTAACATTGCAGCGATATTGATGCGATCTTGAAAGTACTTGTCTTTCAATTTACAAATGCAATATTACGAAAGTAATTTGCAAAAATATCGTTGAAATATCACCTGACAACGTAACATTGCCGTAATTTACTTGTAATTGGATCTTGTAATATTTCTGTTGTAATTCTCATAACAGGTACTTTCAAGATCGCATTACCATCGATTCAATGTTAATGCAAGGTTCCAACGGAAATGCTCAGTGGGTATTTGAAATTTATGAACCAATTTTTCACAGTGTAATCGGAATTCTTCTGTTTATAGCCATCGGAAAATTGTGATCATTGAATGGGGAATCAATTTCTGATGTATGTTCCCATAAATCCAACGGAAAATTTCAAATTTCATGGAACTTTGACCACCATTATAAAGTAAATTTCTGAACAAGTACAAAGAATTCTTAACGCTTATATATATTAATGACTCCACATGAATTCATAGGAATTTTCCCAGAGAAATTTTCTACAGTTTGTTTTTACAGTAGAAATGCTCCAATTATTGATAAGTTTTGAACCGCTTAACTAGTCAAAAACTGGACCCATGCAAGTGTCTAGTATGTGGCTCATTAAGCGTTACAGAACTTGTAATAAACTAGAGAATTTTTACTTGGGAACCGTGAATCGAACCGTCCCGAGCTGCACTATAAGAAATGATTGTGAACTTTGTTCCCAAAAAACGGTGACAGCAAAGTTCCTCCACAAATGTGGAATTTTTGACTATATTTTGGTGGACTTTTCCTCCATTTGTGGAGACTGCAACACCCGAAAAACAAAATCATTCCTCAAAATCGTGGAAAAATCCCTCATTTTTTATAGGAAAACAATTCCCCCACGATGAGGGGACGAAATCCACCAACAGTGAGAAGAAAAACTCTCCACATTTTTTACGGTGTGCAGATTCCAACTTGACTGATTTGAAATTGAATAATTGTTTGTTTCTTCGGTTGAACCCTGGTGAAGAATGGAGTGTATGGAGTGACGTGGGTGAGTAAACGAAACTATATCTAAGCGCGAAAGAGGAGGAAATTGAAGCATTTTTTTCACGCCTCATTTGTTTCAACATCCACTTCCGAGAGCGAGAATTTCCATCAGGAAAGAGTTTGCTCAATATAAGAATACTGTATGTGAAAAGAACTACAACGAATATCATGTCAATTCAAATTTGGACTCCAACTAATTTATTCTACAGTGGAATAAGAAAACAGAAGATATTGTAGAGTTTGGAGACCTTCACAGGTCAACGGCAAAATCGGATCACCAAGAGATAGGTGCGGAATTGATCGATGAGTCGGAAATAAGTTGCTGAATGCGGAAGATCCTATCTAGCACAGAATAACCGAGCTCAGATGCTGTGGAATGTCTCAGCGAGACACCCTGGCGGGTGTATTATCAACCGATACATCCGAAATTGATTGACGAGTTGGAATTGAGTTTTTGGCTACGAAACACCTCATCTAGCACACTGTAATCTGAGCCCAGAAATCATGATATGTCACAGCAAGACACAATGGTGAGTTTGTTGGTGTCTAGAGGCCAGAAAAAGCATCGGATAACCAAGACATAAATGCAAAATTGATCTGGGGGTCGGGATGGAATCGCTAGACGTGGAACATCTCATCTTAGCCTAAAATAATCACAGTCCAGGTACCATAGACTGTTATAGCGACACAGGGTGTCGAGTTTGAAGGGTTGCAAGGGTCAGCTAAAAAATCGGATCACCAAACGATATATCCGAAATTCATCAACAAGTTTGAATTGGGTTTCTGGACGTGGAACATTCCATGGATTTTTTTCAGAGTCTTTTCATGGTATTGAGCATTTCAAGATTCCTCAGGATTGGTAAGAACTCTGGCATTTTTCAAAATTCTATCACTTGAAAACGTTCAATCGCACTAAAAATATATTCTCTTAAAAGTTTCCTACACTGGATTCATTTTCAAATACTTGATCATAAAAAATTATTCATATCGTAATTTCACCATCATATAGCGCTTCCTATGAGGTATCTTTAAATGCAGCGTATACAGTATCCCCTCGTCAGATAATTAAAAACGAACAGTATTCATTTCAAATCGAGAACCCATGAAATTGATCCTCTTACGGATAACTGCTTGCGTAGTGCAATAGATTGTAGGAGAGGTATCATGAACTATAGTTGAAAGATCCTCACCGGATTGATTTTGTCTTTGGAATATAATACGGGAGGACAGTATAGTTGATCATCTCTCCTCTGGGATCGTGTATTATCATTTCCTATTTCGAAAATCAAAGTTAATCTCTGTCTCTTTGAGCGAAAAAGATTCTTCGACTCTTTGAAATCTCGATAAATCTTTTTTCTTCGTCATACCTGTCCTTTAGATGATATCGTATATCAATCCGTGATTTGATTTCCATGTTCTTTAAAGAAACGGAAGTATTGTGATAGGGTCAAAAATCCATTATCGAAAGGAGGGTGTTTCCCCTTTTTAAAATGCTTCGAAACGTCGAAGAATTGTGATCTTCAAAAGTGTCTGTGTACGTCTGTTCAACTGCCTGTTTGGTATTCGAAAAATTCTATTGTTCAAGATAAGTTTCTTTTGGATTGAGCATGGATTGGAATAAATCGATTCTCCGAAGTGTTAGTCTTGAGAAGAAGACGAGGTTGTCGAATTTTGATCCCGTTTGCACAAATAATTCTGAAAAATACCTCAAGATATCTTATGGTTCCTTAAGAGATTTCTTATGCAACATAATCAGAACTATCAAAGAACTCCGTAATTCTTCAAGATCAACGGAAGCATTGAAAGCCATGTCGCTAAAGGATTTTTTCGAGGATTGGAAAAAACCGTTGACATAATTGCATTGTATCGGAAGAGAATTACTTTGAAGGTGACAAACTTGATTTTGAAAAATAAATGGAGATTCCTTTATTCTCTAAACAAATTCACTCCATTGTTTTTGGATAAAATAGCATTGCCTGATGAAAAATTCCCAAATGAATGGGATTCCTCTATTCGAATACGAATCTAAATGATTTCAGACTAGAATTCGAAGAGTCTCATGAATTTTTGGTTTGTATGCGAATTTGGAGATCTCATCTCTCCAGGAGTTCTCGACTGGATGAAAAATATTCAAAATGCTCATTGCTAGTTTCTTACAGTCCTTTGATAGTAAATTTGAAGCAGAGGAGGCTTCGAAGAAAAATTGAGGGAAGAATGTATTGTTCACCAAGAAGACTTTTGTCTCTCCGACTCGGAGCTGAAGGGAGACAATTACACGAGTGGGAATTTTGCATTCTTCATTCCCCCGCAGTGAACAAAACTGCAAGGAAAGTGTAAATTATCTATATAATTATATGTAGAATCTTCATTGTATATTTCAAAGAGAATAAACAATTCCTGATATTTTTCTTCCGCTCTGACACATTTGCTTGAGATTTCACACTGCTCTCCAGTGCCTCATGAATTATTAGTGGAAGTTTTGTTACAGTGAAGTGAAGTGAATCCGACCAAGTTTCCAGCAATGCAATAAATCGTGACATAATTTTAAAATTCCAGTAAAACTTGATTGACTCCACTCCCCTTTGCTAGTGCTTGCTTAGTTTTCCCGATGAGTGCTGAACCGATTAGTGTTTGATGGTCGTTCCGAAGGACAAAATTGTTATGGAAACATGGAATAAAAAACATTCATGTTTCCATGGAATAATATGGATGATTTCCCATATCAATCTTTTATAAGAATCTTTCGAATTCGATTCATATACTTTACTCTCATCCAGTCCGGACGAAGGTATACTCTAAAAAAAAAAGCAACGTGAATATCGGATCGCTTTGCACGTTACCTTTCCGTATAGAATTCTATGCGGAGAAAAATGAGAAGAACAACAATGAGATCTATGAGACCGAGATATCCAATTGTAAAAACGGGAATCCAATAAAGTCCGACGATCCTGAGTCCTTGACGATCTACCTCGATATTCTATTAAAGATTTACATTATTGCATACACACGCTGCACGTAGGAGCTAACTGCATGTGAATGTAACGTGAAAGAAGAAACGGGGAACTACCTTGACAAGCCAGCAGACTAGAACCTACAAGCCCTCTGGGGATTACGCAAGGTGGGTCAGAGTGAAGTACGAGGAATACTTTGAGTCGCGAGGCGGCTTAAAAGTTTTTCCATTTCCGTGTACACCGGTACAACTTACATATAGTACTCGATCAACAACTGCGATTCTGGCAAGGAGGAATCCAATCACCGTGTCATGCTCGCTCATAGTACATATATATTGTCACTTTTATATCCATCCTTTTATAACAGCGCTTATCGATCTCTGAACAATCATCAGAGAAATTGAATAATTGCTCAGAACTTGGTCTTTGTGTGTGTTCGATATATCTTCGAGATATCACTCACACGGGAGTGGTTCATTATATATATATATATATATTTGCAAGTACCTTGTGGACTATCTTTTCACGTATTGTTGAACATTAAAGATCGAATCAAACGAATGTTTGAAATCGAAAACAATGTACAAAGGGATTGAATAGAAATACAAGGATATTATATGAAACTTGCATCAATTGTTATCCAAGTTGGGCGGAGTGAAGTTATATGAAACTGAGATCCCTCGGAAAATGGGTAATATTCGCTCCAAGTAGGTGCCAGTGAACTCGCAAAGTTTGAGAAGTATATATGTGATGTAAGTAATATCTTGCAAACCTAGTGATATCACTAGGGTATCTGTTTGAAACGGACATTAGCCATCCTCTGATAAATTTGTGTTATGTAATGTGAGTTCGTGCTAGTTGAGTGGGAATAGAGATAGAATATAATGTTCTCGATACATATCTATGTGGTGAGAGTCGCTCGACTGAAAATTTGAAACTATATTTAAAAAAATCAAACAAAAGCTTGTGTACATGACCGCAAACATTCGAATGATCGTATAATGAAGATTTGCGTTTGTGAATTCCAAATCTAGTACATTTATCTTCAACGTTATCCTCCCTCTATCTTCATTTCGTTCACGACGCGTTTATCCACGATATTTTTCTTTTCATTTTCTCTGACGTCGTACCTTCTTCTTCAATTAAAATTCCGTTGGGAATAATTTTTTCACTCTGTTTCACATTTTGACCCTTGTACTCATTTTGCAGTAGATCACAATATAATCAAGCTGCTCATGTCTTTACAAGATAACTCCTCTCTTTTATTTACTCTCAGCACGTTTTGGGAACTCATTTCTTCAACGGTTTTCATGTTACAACATTTCAACAAATAACATTCTCTGTTGTATGTTGGAGGCTTTGAGTTCTTGAACATTTATTCATCGTTATTTTTATTCTTATTCTTCTTTTCGTTTCATGATTACGTTTGCAGTGGTTTTTTTGACGATTCCTCGGTTTGACAATAAGAAGTATAGAATGTATAAGATTTTTTCACGCTTGTTGACTAGAAGGTGCAAAACAGGTAGAAAAACATTTTCGTAGGGGATCCTGAATCACATCCAGGTGACAAACTCCCGTGAGGGAATTCTAAAACACTCTGTAAATTAGGAAAAACTGACTGGAATAGTTGAGAACCTGTTGTTTTTATCGTTATCATAACAAATTTCCCAGGAACTTGAACCAAAATATTCCAACAACGTCACCGACAAAAGTTCCAAAGTCCTTCTATTATTGCTAAAGGAATAGGAATATTTCAATCGGTTCATTCCAACAATATCTCCAAAGAAAATACCATGAAAGACTGTGGAAATGTATACTCCTCATAATTATTCCCTGAACTCTAGGGAACTCCATTGCTTCCATGGCATAAATATATCCCATAAACAGAAGATGATATAAGACATATTCACTAATCTGGGAAAAATGTCTTTCAGTATGCAATGAATATTGCATCCACCACGTACACCAACTGGATGTCTTTCAGAAGAATAGTCGTTGATTCTTCTGTTGCAGCCTTGAAATGAATTCGAAGAGAAAAAATTATGTGTAATTAGATCAGATTTGCTGATGAATAACTAATTTTCCCGAGAGTTGAGAAAACGTTTCAGATCGATCAATTTGATCTGTGATTATTCCCGCAATTATTTTCTTCCAGAAATAATTTGGGAATCTATAGACAAATTCTAACGAAATCTTCCCAGATAACGATGGTGATCTGTCGAAAGAAGAGAGGAGGATCGATATTTCATCCTGATCCGTGTCAAATCTTTTCACAAATGTCAATTAAACAACCAACTTTCGAGGAGATTTATCCACGAAATTCAAATCGAATTCTGCTCGAGTTAGCTTTCACAATACCACCGAATGTTGGTTGTAGATTTCAATGTCCATGGATCGACCAATCGTAACGAATCGACCCGTAAGATTCATTATAAATATTTCAATGGACAGTATTACCTACAGCTACGAACAGAGGTTATGGATTTTCAAAAGCACTTTGCAACGTTCCAAACATTCCTCTCGCTTTCACTCGAATTTTTATGAAAAGTAATCATGTCGAGTGGAAATCATCGCTATTCAGTGAATAGTCTCAGTCAGTGGCGAGGAGTTTGGCAGACATTATACAGATCGCTAAACCTGAAGAATTTAATCCCCTGGTCGTCCTCTGAAAGGGAAAAACCTGCTTTCGTTCTACTCGCTAGACTGGTCATTGTTAATTCAAATACGTTCATCAACAAAGTTGACTACAATTTAATCCCTCTCGACAAACTGGTATCTCTCCTCGAACAAAGGGTAGGGTACGTGATATATACATAAGAGGTTCATCATTTTTTATCATTTCCATTCTCATTGGTTTTCAATGACACACGCAATCGAAATATTTTATCACATATCCGTTTATTAGCGATGTGTAGCGATGTGAGTCGAGTCGAGGTACGCATCATCCGTTTAGAAATTGCGGTCGGAAATAATGTCGAACGAATTTATATGTATATGCATCTACTGCACAACCTATAACAAGGGCGAACGTTCAACTCGATAATTAATAGTGCGACGTTACAATACAATAACACTGCGGCTCCTCTAACAATGAATCCTGCGGTTTGAGAAAACAAGGAGAGACACGAAATAAATTTATATCTATTATTCACGTCTAATGTGCTTTAGACTAGCAATCATCGTTATTATATTCAAACATGTATTCAAAGTTCCTGTGAAGTAACTATTTCTCGCTATTATCATTGTGATCATTATTGTTATCATTCCTTCTCGTACATTAGTACTGTTTCCCAACACCAATGATGTTTGAATTATTATATACCTACTTTAACATTTTTTCCCGCTTCTCGAATGAAAATTATTGACCTCGCATCGTTTGGCAAACTTCATATTCTTCGTACAAATTGTGTTTTACAGCGTGGAGAACAAGAGTTAGAGATGAGATTTCTCTTACAAGTTGGAGCGAATGTCGAAAGGTTTACTTATATAGAAATGAGGTTTCTTTTGCGTGACTTGCTTACCCTCGTTTCAATTTTATTTTTTTTGCCTTCATTTTATGTTTCTCTTCCCCTCCTTTTCTTCTTACTCTTTATACGCGAAGAGCTAGGAAGAATAAGGGAAAAAAAACCGCAGATAAGAAAACTCTTTTTATCGCTGTATACATCGATGTTGTATACTCCTCCTCTTCCAGTCGTAATAGTTGTGCGGCGTTAGAAAAGTCTGAGGATATGAGAGCGAAGAAAGATAGGAAGAAGGTGGATGGATGAGAGAAGACAGAGAATCGAAGACGATTCTTTATTCCTTTCCCTCAAAGGCAACAAGCAATATGAGAAGAATGAATGGACGACAATAAAAAGTTGATTGGCTCGATTTAATTCTGTTCGTGTACACAGGTTTAACGATCGCAACACATCACTTTGGACATCGGTTTGGAGCCCACTAACCGGCTCCCTTTCTTATCTCTTATCTTCAAAAAAATCTCCACTTTGCTTTCATACGTGACCGAAATCAATATTTTCCCTTCTTCCGAATATCCAAACAAGACGAATTACCGAGAATATTCCCGTCATCCAATTCGATACCGTACCGTGATGCTCGTTTCCAATCTTGTTTGTCATTTATATGCTCGTAACAGGAGTTAATTGAAATTACTGTATGATCTATTCACGCCACGTTCATTCTCTGGTCGCAAATAATTATCGCCAGCCAGCTAGTCAGCCAGACGAATGAGGGAACGAAAACGTAAAAGAAGCAAAACGGATATAAAAAACGGAGAAAAAAGGTGATGGGGTAAGAGATGGCTTTTCATGAAAATTCTCAATTAGAATTTCGAATGGAGTATAAATTGAGATGCGAGTCGTGATACAGTTTTTAATTTGAATTTTTCAATATTGCGTTGATAAATATACAAATATTGCCTGACTAGAGTCCTAATTGAAGAAACAACAGGACGAAAGAGAGGGAATACAGGATCGCGACATGTGGTGCGCATATTTCTTTTACCAACGGAAAATTCAATTAATTGTCTTGTATGAATAAAATGATTATTCGATAATATAATGTACTTTCGATAACGGTGAACAAAGATAAAAATTAAATAATCCCCGGTGAGAATGGAAATTAAGTGATGGTATGTCGAAGCTCATTGAAATGTCAATTTCTCTGGAATTGTGTTCCCGATGCGTGTTCGGAGTTCCGATCACTGTGCGGTACGAGTTTCGTTTATGGCCATTTTCATTGAAGATCGCTAATAGAAAATGATCGATTGGAACACGACAGTCAATAACGTTCCATACATTGTTGGAATCAATTTTACTACCGCGTTGGGATAAATTTGAATTGTCGTATTAAACCAGTTCTCAAGTCTTTTATTTTTATAGTTGTAGCAAAGTAGAGGGGTAATTGTCACAACGATAAAATCGCTACGGCAATGCGTAGAACGACACTCGACTTACCGATAAATTACATGCAGGTTGAGTCCAAAAGAAGTGCAAATAGTTACTCGGTTGAATGAGTAGTTCCCAGTTCAACGCGATTGAGAGTTCAATAAAAAATTCATCCATAAAAAACAAAATCTGACAAAAGCCTGCTCGCGAACATTCCTAAATACGAATATGAACAAAAGTTTGAATGTTAAGAATTACGCATTTTCCAATCTCTAAAAAAAAGAAAGGTAGATTTTAATTCAGCTCTTTCATTCTACACTCAATTTGAAAGAATAAGAAACAATGTGTATGCTAGCTCGTCTGCATCAATCAAAACATTGTCACGTACATTCCCGTACTGAGAAATATTGAATTCAGTATCATCCACGAATAATGACATCGAGAATAATTCCAAAACTGATGCATCTGAATTCAAGAGAGGAAAAATTGATCGATTGGTATAACTGACTGTCTGTGAGTGATCAATCAAAGTAAGGGAAACCGAAAATACGATAGAATACGATAATTGAATCAAGTATTAAAGGAGAATACGTTTGAGTGATCTGTCATAGTCACGGGTGGAAATATTATTACAATTACAACGGATTCCATGAATGTAATGATGAGATGATCCATATTTCATGTGAAAAATTCCGCACTTTGGATGATTAAGCTGAAAAACCACCTAAAAACACACGGTGCAAAATGCACGCGTGAGTGTACAAAAAATTGGATCAATATCAACAAGTCGTTCACTGGGGTGAAATCGAAAAACGAAATAAAGATAGGATATAAAAACGTGATATGGTAATGTTCAAATGAATCATCCAACTCAGAATTCTCAATGCGAATAATATTCTGTACAGATATATGGGGATTTCGTTGCCGTTCTCATCGATTTTATTGAGCAAAAAATATATCTTTTGTGTTTTCGACTACCATTGTACATGTGATTCGAATACTCATATTAATGTGGTTTGAGTAGGAGAAGAAATAACAATTCTACAACAAATTCAACGACTCTTCCTTGTGTTGAAATTTATTTCTCTATTCAGGTTTCAATCAAAATATTGCTCCGAAAATCAAAGAATTATGAGACTATTATTTAGATTTTCAAAGATATCAATTCTAATCAAAGATATTCAGAATTCTTCAATTCACTTAGAGAGCACTTATATTGTTTCTCTTTTCTCTTTGAGGTCTCTCAAAACCTTCGATCCAGTTGGGTTTTTTTAAAAATGTTCCGTAATTCCGAGTCAACGGATATAGTGTTTGTATAGTGTCAAAGAAGGTTTGGTTCCCTAATAAATATGGTAATCGAAGAATGGAAACGGCGGTATAATTAAGAGCTGCATAATACAATCCAAGTCTAAATATAGTCTGGGTAATCAAGGATCGTAGATTACGTTGGGCGGACAGGCAAGGCAGGTTGAAAAAACGACGAAGTATAAAGAACAAGAATGAAAATGTGATATAGCAAACTCAATATTGGATGAATGAGGTACAGGTCCCGTTCTATTGAGTGATAAAAATATACATTCGGGCTCTTGCGCACTGAGAGAAAAGCAGACGGTTGCAACAGCTGAAATTCAATTATCCCAGCTGAAATTTAGTTGGCGTTGATAAAAATGTAGTGGTGTGAAATATAAATGAAACAGTTTGAATTTTATTTTTACCATACATAATCTAATAGAAATTCTATAATCACTGTCGCAAACTGGCCCGGAAAATCAATAGAAAACGTGAATAATATCTCAAGATGTTTTAAGAATAGTGCTTCATGAATTCCCCAAAATTCACAGACTAAGTACTTGGAACTATTTAGAAACAATGCCTTGATTCTGTATGCCTTGGTTCCCGAGGAGTATGTCTTCCAAACGTCTGGGGGACCTTGGAGACGTGGATATACTCCTTGGGAGATTTCAACATACCTGAGACATGTTTGCAACGTGGGATATTATCTGCACGCTCCTTGAGTCATCATTAGAGTGGTCTGTAACTACCTCAACTGCATCCCAATCGGTCAATCGCTAGACAACTCTCAAATTCCTAACAGCACACCCACCGGTGACTCCGGCGCATCTCTGTGCTCTTCACATGGATGGCGTCCACCTCTGTGGAGTCTACCTCTAACAGCCTTCGAAGGTTTCTAAAACATTCTAAGAACGTCCGAACGTGTTGAAAACATTCTTAGAACGTTTTAAAAACGACCAAGGAACATGGGCCTGTCTGGGTACGTGGAGGCAACGGAGATACCGGTGGGTGTGCTATTGGGGATGTCTAGAACTTGGAACCACAGTATATAAAGATGATAGAATCCAGTTGGTTGACAATCATATATTCTTATTTTCAATACTATAATAATAGTTATCATTAATATGGGGTTTGATTCAATATCTCGAAGGGAATAATGTGAGACGAAGCCTCAAATGGTGAATTTTTGGCAATTTCCTCCAGTTCGCAAGTAGCAAGATACGGGAAAAGCATAAAAATACTCCCTTGTTGCACAACTCAGTCACTAACATTGATACATAAGTATGGACTGCCAGGAACCCACACTTTTTCTATTAAACACTGTAGGCCTCCGGTCTCCAAGATCTAGCGAGATAAACATCTTTCGATATTTAGACTCCTCTCCAGATACCAAAAAAGCGGGAATCCAAAAAATGAGATTGAGTCAACATGATCAATTGCATTGAGTTTATGATGTTTGCATTTATAATCACTGAATATGCTGGAATACTACTTCTATGTGAAATTTGAAGTGAAATGACCTGAAAAAATTACCTGCTTTTACAATTAGGATATATTTCTCCATTCCCGTCAATTTAAAAATTTCAATTTGTGAAAATAGAGGCGCTGTAACGCTACAATATTTTGGAGACCACTCTGAAGTTATCAACTAGCAGTCCATAGAGGCAAAGGTGGTATAATGTGAACACTAAAACTACCAGATCTAGTTCCCAAACGACACTGTAGATCGCGCTGCCCGCTCAGCTGTTATGATTTGTAATATATCAAGCAGTGAATTTTGTTGTCTTTATCAAAAGTCTGGAAGGTGAGAGTTTGACTTGATATTGCTACGGTTTTTCAACTGGTAAAACCAAGTTCAGGGATTTATTTAATATTCTATAAAGATTGTGTTTTACATGGAGTGATGTCAGTTCACTTATCAAGTTGAGTGTAGGAAAATTACATTTTCCAAGATGGGGCAGGGTGGATGTACGGGCTCCTTGCACTGCGCGTATTATGGGCTCCGGGCCATATTTTGTGAAGAGACGTTTTCTGAAAACACTAGAGGTGAACTGTGAGTTAAGTGTGTTATTTGTGATATGTGGGCTCACAATGATTGTGCTGGTTGCGAAAAAGATGTAAGGTAACTGACCCCATTAGTGAACATTTAAGAACACAAGCACCCTAAATATAAATTATTTCATGAATAATTTCTTTAAAATGAATTTCCACGAGTAAATAAGGTAGATTGAGCATTTCAATTTTCTCTTACCGTGATTTTTTATTCATTGTCTAAGTGATAACAATAAAAATAATGAAATTAATGAAATGTTAACAATACCCCCATTAGTGAACGGGTCGCATGAATTAGTGAACGCTGATTGACCCCATTACTGAACGCGTAGAATCTGAGGCTGCTCAGATGAGTTATTATCACTGTCCTGATGATATTCGAAATATATTCTGTGCACATTCTAATGAGACCTTTTCATATGTGCTATGCATATTCATCGAACGTATGTAATCGAATATATGACGGGACGTCAGTCGAACGTCGATTGAATGAATATTGTACATTTCAAATGTACTATGTACGTTCTGAGTATATTTAAAACAGTCCCATTCGTATATTCTATGAACTCTCATGATATGTTCTTCGTATCTCATTCTCAAATTCTACCAACGTTTTTATTTCATATATACTTTGAACTTCTGTTGCTGCTTGAGTTACTTTGGCAAAAAAAATTGTGAATTTCAAGTAGAGTTTATAATTTTACATGTTTATTCCAATCCTTGGAGAAATTTATAGATTGATTGAAAAATTATGCGCACTATGAGAATTCATGAAAAAATTTTCCTAGAGTGGATACCTATGATATGAATTGTTACGTTTATTCGTTCAGTAATAGATTCACCGATCATTTTCGTGTGTGTATTTCTGAACGCGCAATTTTCTGGGTTAGCGACTGACAGTTATTGAAAATAACCCTATATTATCTTAATTTGAATGATATCAATAGATTGGATACATAAAATAGTTCGATGGTCGCATTAATACTATGAAAATGCACAATTGAAAAAATGTCCATTCTTAACTCACCTTGTAAGATTCACGAAGGCAAAGCTCGTTGTGACACTCGGCATGAATCTTTATTTATTTCGTGAATTACATTTTTCTTCCTTCCATTTGTTTTCGCAATCACGAACAATAATGTTCGAAGATTGGAATAATCTTCACAGCACGTAATAGGTAAACACTTCTTGTTCGTCAAAGAGGTTTTATTATGTCGAGGTTCACTAAAGGGGTCGCGTTCGCTAATGGGGTCAGTTACCTTATACATTTGTAACTTCTGTAAATGAATTGAAACAAAAAAAATTGCCAGTTGGTTTATAATAAGTTACTTTCTTTTATCTCAACGCGGTATCCAAGCGGACCTTCAATATATATCTAGATATTAATGTTGAAACAATGGTAGACCCAACTCTATTTTATATGAATTTATGAATAAAACACCATTTTTCTCTCAATTGTTGTCCTGTTTTTTTTTGACATGAATATCTTGGGGCCATATTACCCGCATGAATGTTAGTGATGGAAAAATAGGAAACTTCAGAAAAACGATTATATTCCTCTGAGGGCTGCGAAGAATACATCGGAATTTCATGCAATTCGTGTTAGATAGTTCGGACAAGGATTCTGATTCAATTCCAATTTTTACACTGAAAATAAAAGAAGTTATTATGAAAAAACCAAGTGGGGACCCATATATCCACCCTTACCTCTACTTACATAGTCAAAGACGTGAATATTATGATCATTGATCCAGTAGCGACATCCCACGATCACGCCACGAACTCGGTAGTTGAATATGTGACGAGTTCGCCAAACTCCCACTCATGAGACAAGCATACACGTACAGCGCGATGCATCACCGTAAAGGCACACCGAGAGAAAAAGCATGCTCTAAACGCAAGGGAGCTTCTAACGCATTTATTGTAACGTGCGTTAAACGCACGAGCTTCGTACCTTCTAAGCATGTTGCCATGCGTTAACAGCACACTATAACAGCAGCGTTGGAAGTGTGAAGGGCTCCCTTGCGTTTAGAGCATGCTTTTTCTCTCGGTGCAGACGCTGCCGAACGTGTCTGCCTTAAACCGACGAATTTCACTGTCAGACTCCAGGCGTCGCGTGTTGCTGCCTCAAGCGCGGCATTCAAGAATACATTTATTTTGATATATGAGGGGGTGCAAGCACAGGTTCCGGCTCTCCGCGTCTCGCAACTCTCAGTGTGGTTTCCCCTGTTAAGGGAAACCACGAGAAGGTATGTATATAGTCACTGTAGAAGGCTCAAAATAAGGTGCATATTCATCATTTTATTTATATAAAAAAATTATTTATTCAGAAAAGTGATTATTGAGTACATATATTAGAGTGACAGAAAACATTTATTCTTGTAACAGAAGAATTACATGTTAAACTTTGAACGCGTTTTTCTCAAAAATATTTTTCAAATTGGCCTTATAAGTCGCTTCGACAATTGTTGTCCGACTGATTTCAAAATTTAACAGCATCTTTTCTAATCCCAGACAACACTGTAAGTTCTCGGAATGTTTTAGAAACGTGCCAAAACGTTTCCAAAACATTTTTATAGTTCATGAAAATTCCCCATCTCGTCGCTAACCTACGCCAACCTACAAATCATTCATATTCAAAGTTTAATATATGACCAATACATCAAAAAATAGTAAAATCATATTGTTTTGCAGATAATCAACTGATTGTCACTGCACAACATAAAAAATCATGAAAATACACATATTTTAGAGAGTAAAACAAAGATATTAAAAAGCGCTTTAGAGTGGAACTATTTTCTACTAAGTCTAGCACTTGATAAGCTTGTACGTGTAATTTATTACACAAAAAATTATGTTACTTGAATATGATTGATTGAGGATTTGTTTTAAATGAAAATATCCGCAGAGGTGTTATCAATTTGATGATTTATAAAGACAAATTCAACATGTGCTAATCACGTTTTGTGAGAATGTAAATAAAAGAAACCAGGAGATTTTCATGTTTTAAAAACATCCATGCAACCTTTTCAAAACATCACAAAACGTTTCTGAAACATTTCGTTTGTAACGAGGTACATTTTGTGAATGTCTACAAAACGTCTCAGTGCTGTCTGGGATACAATTTCACAAAGAAACATGTGCGAATCTCTCACTTAGGATCTCTTTGATGAATTCGCTCAATGCAAAAGCTCAATTTGTCTTCCATACAAATTTATAATTAATCAGCGAGAAGACGCACGTGAATCACTTACGAAATATCAAAATTCACCATCCTCAATCACGTCCTCCCCCATTACCCCATTGATGTAATCCAAAAATCTCATCATAATCATTTTGTTCACAAATTTTCACTCTCTACTCAAAACATTGGATTGAAATAAACGCGAACGTATCCTTATCGCGAGCGAATCTCTCCTTTCCTCATAAATAAGAAGAAAGAATAGACACTTTATACAAATAAAATATATTCCCACGTACCGGGAAAGTTCTCTTTCGTTCTTCAGAATTGGTTTCCACGATACAATACAAGACTGACGTTATTGATTCTATCCTCTCGTTATGTTTCAAAGAAAACAATCCAATATTGATCGACAAATTGATCGAATTTGGATTGATTACACGTAAAATTGAAATGACCACGACCGGATTATATCCCATCGCGCGTTAAAATTGAATTGTACGTATGCACTTCGTGCCGTAGGGGAACAAATAACACCGAGTCTAATTTTCCACCTATCACGAGTGCTCCTCCGTACTGTCCGACCATTACGGTCGACAGGTGCACTATTACCAAACTAACTCTCTGGTTTCAATGTGATTTTCGTCACAGGTTTTCGTTGCTTTCTACTGCAGGATTTTCTATTCTACGTTAATCTCTCATTCGTGAAACTGAAAAAGTAAAGAAAAAAAGAGCCCAAGTGAATCAGCGTGAAATCTAAAGCGGGATAATGGAACGAATAAGTGGAAATTTATCATTGTATATCACTGCCGTAGACTTTTACCAAGTTTCCTGTCGATCCTGTTCAGAAGTAATCGAAGATGAAATATTCGAATATCGAATATCGTACTGATATAAGGATTTGTATGGATGATAAAATTGTTTCAACAATAAGATCTGGAGTATGGTCATCGATTCATGTTTATTGAAGTTCATTATACATATGCGTTCAAAGCCAATCAGATAATTGGGGGTGGTGATCTACAATTTCCGATCAAAATTCGCGAATGGTCTGATGGAAATGTCAACAAAGGTGAATGTTGTTGATGAATAATGATAAATTTTCTGGATGGTTTCCAACTGTATTTTCAGTACGTGAAGTGTACTGTGCTAGTTTGTAAGAGGACTCTTGTGATAGTCTATTTGAATTATTAGGTTTTGTTTGATGTTCTGATGGGCATTTTGATTGGTTCATTTTACATCACGTTGTCATAATATTGCCACATTCGCGATAATGACTTGAATTCATTCATATGTATCACCATAAGGTTCATCAAGTTTGAATAAATAAATTCATTCAATTTAAACCTGTTTTGAATTTTACTGACTACTTCAAGGTTTTGCAGTGTTGCCGAAGGTCCTTTCTTCCTTCAGAATTCAACAAAAACTCACCATTGCCGTGAAAGATGTGCGATACGCTTAGTTCTCCAACCAGCTGCGTTCATCGTGCAATTGGAATTTTTAATATTGTAACGTCGTTGAGCTGTGAAAAAACAAGAAAACATTTGTATGAATGTTCTTCAAAATATGATCAAAGTATTGACTACTCCAAATTTTTACATAGTTTTCCTTCCACCACTCAAATCCGGAAAAATGTCACAAGTGGGTCAACGCATTCTACAACACGAGATATATTTTACGAGTGTAGGCTCTCGAAGTTGCGATTACAAAAACAACATGTAAAACGTGATTGAATGTCTCTTCAACAAAAATCAGATACTACGTGATTCATTTGACAACGAGCTGGTTCGGACAACGGAAAATTGGAGCGATAACTTTGTTCCCATTCAATAAAGGTCATATTTGAATTTATAATACTCTTATTCCACAATTCTTTCCTGAATTTTATTCCCTGAAAAATTTTCATCCATGTACCGTAGATTCTATTCATAAACTAATTTTTCCAACCATCATTTCATCCTAGTAAATTCATAGACAAATGAGATGCAGACTAAACGAATTCCGTTGAAACTAAGAGGGATTCGGAAACGGAACAGGCATAACACCGTTTAAGAATTGTGGCAACCCTTTGTTGCGTATTTACATACATTAATCCTCATAGATGTATATATATAATGGTTCCTTCCAAGAAGCCCCTCTGAAATACGTAAGACTTTACCACCAAGAAAATACTATAAATATAATGTATTACCGTAATGTATCAATCCCCTCGAATTGCCGATTAAATAATCATCATGATTCATCATTTTATCAAATCTATTCTCTCAAAACTTCAGCATTTAGAATAATATAAAATTTATCGATGAGAATTTTTATTCAAAACGAATAAGATATGTGCTCGAGATCTCCTTCAAATTCCTTGCAAAGACGAATATTTTCATCAAGGGATTTGAAGAACATTCATAGAAGATTATGAATGTGCCCCTTGCTATGTGGGGAATAGCGTTGGTGGAGAATCTCTGGTTCTTCGGCTCACTTGGTTGGATCACCGCAAACGCCTGACCCAACTTGTGTGCGCGTAAGCCACGAGGATATTTGGTCGTTACACCTCTAGGGTCGTCTCATGAATTTTACATCGAAGCGACGAGCCATTATCAAATTCCAATAGACAATTGTGGAGCCTCCTACGTTCGTATAGGGTATGGTAAAGCGAGAGTGGTGGCAGTGGTGGTGAGAGTAAGAACGTGCCGCGTGCAAGGATGCGTCCGTGCAGATCCCGGCCACCGACAGGCTTAAGAAGGCCCCTGCAACGAAGGAGACAAAAGATAAGGGTTGGGCGAAGCAGCACATGAGCTAGTATAGTTCAAGAATCCACATAGTTGAACGTTCACACGTATAACCTACATCCGTACTTATGTATGTGAGGTTGTTCTAAATGTTTCAGGAAGCTTATCGTGTATCGGTTCCCTGATAATCGACTATTTTGCACGCAGCTGTGGTCTCCTTTACTTATTGGCATGCTTGATTTTATTTGCTATCGAAAATTCTCTCTATTCCATTTATCTTGGACAGACTGATATACCACTACGACACTATCAACATGAGTCAAAACCTTGTTTCCCGAGGGAAAGTATCGGAAGAAAAATCTCATAAAAAATTCTCATTTCTATACAACTCCTGGGTGTAACTTGTTACTCGGAACTTTTCTTTTTTTGTTTTCTTTTCCTCTCTCTCTCTCTCTCTCTCTCTCTCTCTTTCGAGAACTTCGGTTACCTCAATCTCAATTGCCATGTGCTTTTATAAATATGCGAGTGGATTCTTATTACGTTTAGATGTAATCCCTGATCTAGAAATCAAAGTGATTGCAAAGAGAATATCGCTTCTACTGGAACAGATGTTTGGATGGAAATTCAACTTCGGAATCAAAGTATGATCAATTTAAAACACTGGATAAAATTAGTGCACGATATTTTACTGGAAATGATAGCGGTGAATAAGTTGCTCCGTGGATCGAGAACTCCTGATCCTGATATCCTGGATTTCCATTCCAATTTTTGGAGACTACAACATCCAAAAGACACACGGAGAAAAAAGATTTCGTTATTTAAAGTTATGTAAAGATTCGTTAACATTTCACTGTGTTAATGAGCTAATTCGCTGTATTTACTAACTGATTCGTTATAATTATCAGTCCTTCGCTAATTTTACGAAGCTTGATTCGCCGAAACAACGAATCGCCGTTCACTTCAGCGGACTTGCTTGCTGTCCATATAATAACAAGCGAGTTTCGTTAAGACAGTGAAATTCTTGCTATTCCAACGAATTTTTTTCTCCGTGCAGAATCAATAATTCTTCAAAGTGTACGGAGAAAAGTATATGGGATTGATTACCATTCGCTCTAGTTCTTGTCACGACTTTGAAGAAGGGATTGAGCGACGACTCGCAATTTTGTGATCATTACGATGGTCATCTATCGTTTCCATGGTAACGTAAACAGTTCACCACACTCACCCCGATTCCGAATGGTACTTATTACAATTTTGAAATATCTGTCACCAAATTACTACGCAAGTGTGTATTGACGGCGGGCCCCATCTATGCCCAGGGTGGGTGCCCATGTTACCTAACGTGGGACCAACCCTGGGATGATAACATCGTTCCCAGCTTGGCCGTATTGCTTTACCCGAGAATTGGTAACACCACGGGCCCAGCATGAACCCAGACTAGGCAATCAATACTGCCCCTTCCTTTTTGTTTTGAAATTGGAAAATCCCTAGCATGTATATACTATGGGGCTCACCCCGGGCCAGCATGGGCCCCATCCTGCCAATATGGGCCCAAGACTGGGCCAGAGTGGGACTAAAATTCTTACACGCTGAGGATTGTACACACATGCTCGGGATATGAATTCACCCCAATCTTGGCCTAACGCTGGTCCAAATTGGGGTCAAGTTCAAATGTGCCTGCACTAAGATCCATTATCTCCATCTTTTTTCAACTATAATTGTATGGGAAAGCACAACAGGGCCAAGATTGAGCCAACATGGGCCCCATCGTCATTCCCCAATACTGGGTTGAAGAGGATGGACCCAGCCTGGGGCCCATTGTCACTATAGGCAATACCCGCTTGGGTACTCTTCATAGTAATCGTTACCGTATACTTCTCTTCAGCAGGCTGAATGATTCTAGGCAATTCTATGTTGTTGAAGTTTGAATCGTTTATTGAAACTAATGAGTAACTGGATAATGGAACACTCAGTTATCGAAGATTCAAAATCTTACTGTCAGGAGGGTGGAACTCAAATGGGGATACTTGGAACGTATTTGCGCACCCTCTTGAAATCCAACTTTCATGCGCACTAAAAATTATTCCATCTCAATATCTTTAGCATCTGTCCCAGGTGTCGCGAACTTGAGACAATTTATGCGAACTGAAACCAAAACGGCGCCCTGGTGTAACGAGGTGACCACACAACTATGCCAATCAATTTGGATTTTGAAACATCATCAATAGAAATATTCCCCTGCAAAACTAAATCACAGTTTCTCTGCATAATCCCCAGCAACGTCATCCAAGGAACTGTCTAGGGCCTCGCGAGAACCTAGCCAAGGACTAGAAAGAGTCTAGTGGCTAGCGGGGAACTTATAAGGGCCTAGCGTGTGCTGATATAACGCTTGCTCGGGATCCTGTGATTGTGCAGTTCAGAAGGATGAAGGATTTCTTGTGCAAATTATTACCTGAAAACTCTGCAAAATCGCACCTAACTCTGCATCACTGGAAAAAGAAAGTCTTAAATTCAGCTCATTTCATGGCTGAATCTATGATGCAAACAAATTAAGCCGAAAAAACAATCGCTGACACAATAGAAAAAGCATTGTCTGAAATTAAGATGCAAACAGATCAAGACTTTCTTCTTACAGTGATACTCCAATCAAACGCAGTCATGTTTTCTGCGAATCCCGATGTTTTTCTGCAAAACATACCTGGAAAGAAATGAATAGTTTTCCCTGCCGTCACGGGGGTAGGAAAATATAAGAATCTTCAAAGGGACATATATTTCCGTACATTTTCCTGCGGAACATACCAGCAGAAAAGTGCAGAAATTTCTCTTCATTAGTTCTGTGGTGGGGAAAATAAAGAATTCCACTCAGAAAGGCAAAGTTTACTCTGCACTTCCGTACGTTTTTCTGCAAACCATAACAGCAAACAATTACAGAGTTTTTTCCACAATCTTGTGGTGGAAGAAATGTGGAATTTTGCATGAAAAGGTTGAGTTGGGTCTGCAAATCCTTACGTTTCTCTGGGAACTAAACCAGCAGAGAAATGCAGAATTTTTCCTTTATTCCTGCGGTAGAGAAAATATAGGATCTTACTCAGAAAGGAAGAGTTTACCCTGCACGACCTCATGTTTTCCTGCGAATCATACAACGGCCTCTGTACCAAACTTTATTATCGCAATCATCAGAAAAAGAAAGAATTTTCATGTAATAAAACTCAGGGAAATTCTGCATATATCTGAAAATTTCTATCTTCTATATTCTCTGCTCTCTAAATCTGAAAGAGTTAAAATTTGCACGTTTCACTCCACTAAGTGTCAGAAGTGAGCCTGTCCGCTTCGAGTGGAATTTTCACTCGTTTCGAGTGACCTCTCACTCTTTTAGAGTGAAAAATTCACTCTAGCGTCGAAGTGGTTGTGAATTTCTAACCTCAAACCTTAGAATATCACTCTAAAAGAGTGGAAATTTCACTCGAAAATTCGACAGGCTCACTTCTGGCTGGCTAAAGAGTGAAATCTCACTCCAAAGATTTGAGAGAGTGCACTTTTTTAACTTCTCGATCAGAGTTATTTCGTTGGAAGAAGGTTGGATTATCCCGACATTTTCCTGCTCGACAAATACTGGAACCATCCAATGGGGAGAATAATCTTCTCCACGAATCCATACGTTTCTCTGCAAATCACATTTGCAGAAAAAACTCGAATTTCCCCTTCATTGGTCTGTTTCAAACATATTACAGCCTGTGGCGAAGAGTTGAGTTTTCTGTTCACATTCATGCATTTTCCTTAGATTACATTTGCAGAGAAAAATCAAACTTTCTCACGAGAAAGAATTTTTCAAAATTTTTCTGCACTTGGTAAAATTTACGAGTTGAGATCAACAAACTTCTCTCCCTTGGACTTGAAAAAAAATTCTTTTCAGGCAAAAGTGGACAGAGATAAACAGATTAATAGAGTAATGTAAAAATAAGTACGTAAAGGAGTTTATAGTATGATAAGGAGAGTTGAAGAGTTTTGTACGATTTCGTGGAGAAATTGGGAGAATTATGTAAAATTTTGCAGAGTGATGGAAAAATCTGTAGAGTAATATTTGTGGAAAAAAACTGGATGATACTATGCAAAATTCTTCTCAAACGTCCGAAATCTCAGAGTCATGCAGAGAAAATTCAAAGAATTTTGTTGAGTTCCGCAGAGAAATGTTTTCACCCAAGCGTGTATTGCCTTTAATGACAATGGGCCCCAGTTTGGCCCAGCGTTCGGCCAAGTGTACAATCCTGGCGTGTATGAATTTTGGCCCCACTTTGGTCCAGTCTTGGGCCCATATGGACAGGATGGGGCTCAACCCTGGGCCAAAGTGGGGCTGAAATTCATGCCCACTGAGGTAGAATTCAAAGCAATTTCCCAATTTCAAAACAAAAGGGAAGGGGCAGTATTGATTGCCTAGTCTGGATTTATGCTGGACCTGTGGTGTTACCAATTCTCAGGCAAAGCAATACGGCCCCACTTGTCTGCCCAGCTTGGCCCCACGTTGGGTAGCATGGGCACCCACCCTGGGCGTAGATGGGGCCCGCCGTCAATACACACTTGGGCATTGAGGATCCACGGTATCTCAACAATGAAGGATGAACAACAATTGTAAAAGCGAGATATCAGAAAATCATTATTTTTCTATATCCTATCACACCAGGGCTACTAAATTATTATTAATCTCAAGCAAACGCGTATGACGTCAGAAAACTTCTGAGATCGCATCTCGATTGCATTGTACCACTTTTCGAATCCTCAATATGTAAATTTACTATTTCAGGTTCACGGATATTCCATTACCTTGAAAATTGTCCGGAATCGATAAAAAATGAATCAATATGAGTACATTGACGAAAGGATTGAAAATTCAATAATTGAATATACGTTGAAACCGTGTCATCACGTGATCTTTCATCGCAAAACTCGACCCAACTTTCACAGAGTTACAGGCCGACGTTGTAGTTCATCGACTACAGGGAATTGCGATGAAATTGAACTCTGCAACTCAAAATTCTTCAAATTTGAATATTCATGTATCATCATTATCATCTCGCACACACTGCTCTTGTTACTCCTTTCTGAATAAAAATGAAATACTTTTCCACTCGGTATGCAAAGCACTTCCGTATTCAATGCCGCCAATCTTCGCTCAGTTTATATTCCGTGCCTTTTTTTCCTGAAATCTTCTTCAATATATCCATTTCTTCTCAAGGGAGGATATTTTTGCGGCAAGGTGTAGCGAAATTGGCCTCCGGGAAAGATTTGTGAGATACTTAGTTTCGAACAAGCTCAAGTTATCCAATGGTGCAACGGATACACCAGTATATTCATTTCTCGTGAGACTACTTCATGCATGCACTGAACAATACGTGTACAATGGCGAGGGTATAAATGGTTGTAATTATGTAGAAAAGAGACTACCGGCAAACACATTCTTGTTCCCTCAATTTGGACTTGAACAAAAATATTTCCGGGTTACAGGATCGATGAATCCGAATGAAGTGATAATTGAATTTTCAGTGTTCCATTCTAATGAAAAAAAGGCCATTACACGGAGAGAATATTATATTTGAAATTACTATAGAGGGACCAGACTAACCACATGAGACAAAATCGTACGATCTTGCTTTAATTTACTATGAAAAATTTCGAAACAAACATCAATCATATTAGTACTAATGAACATGATCAGCATATTTTATAGCTAATTTCACGTTTCTTTTCATCTTGATGCGGTATGGTCCTTCGTTACCATCTTTTTATAGTAATTTGTAATACAATATTTTCTCCGTGTAGAATCACGTGGAAGAACTGAATGATATTTGGAAATTAATATCTACGGTAATATTCACAGGAAAGTCAAAAGTGATATTGCAAATTGACATTGCAATTCTCCAGATCTGTCGTAACATCAAACTTTATGTGTATCATTTTTTTCAACACTACACCGTGGTCTTCTGGCGAAAGGTAAGAATCGATAAAACGATATATATCATCATTCAACGATTATAAAATTCATAAAAATTCAAACCAGGAGATTATTCAAAATCATTTCAGATGACAAAGAAGGAAGGATTTCCTCTAGTTCGGAGTTGGATAAAAGCACCAGCATAATTGATTCAATTGAATATTCGATGGGATTATGTTCAATTGACGTTAACAAACACCGAATTAAATGAATTACACCGTCGGATTTTCTCCTCGTTTTACATATGTAATTAAACACAGAACATGTTTTGAAGTGGAAATATTTATGGTGAGAGGATTTGATTCAATCGATTGGAGGAAAGTATGTGGCAACTTGATCGTTGTTAACAGAAATTCAATGTCCGACATTGAACTCCATTAGACATACGTGAATGAAAAGTATTAGGATGGTTGTAGGATTCAACTGTTGATGATTACTTTCCAGGATGGAGGTTTATAAAATGTGTAATTCAGTTGATACAAACAATATTGGGGCAACAAACTTTTTAAAAATTCACTTCCAGGTATTTGACTTGAGCGTATACACAGGTGCATATTTCTAGAGTAACTCACGACCAGCTCGTACGTTTTCACACATATTGAAGTAAGTATAATTTAGCTGGCTAGAGTCACATCGGCGTACACAGCAGCGATATCGATGTGGTACGTCAATGTGCATGTATATGAAGAGTTCTCGCGTCTCTGAGATACTGGAAGCCTTCCAACTAGTACGAAAAACTAAAATGGTTCGCAAAGTCGGCAGAAATATGGCAACGATATAGCCCTAGACTCGTACATCACATATTACGGAGAGGGAGACCGAGAAATCTATAATATATATATATATATATGCATATATAGATTCGTGTATGGATCTTCTCGTGCGAATCACACGTGAGCAACCGTGTATACATCGCATTTGAGCGTACGACTGCAATAATTCAAATTAATTCCCCAAGAATTGTAAAATATTAAAACCCAATGAAAATTTTTTGAATCGATAAGAAAGGATAGTTACGGTCTCCTCTTTCGGTCATGAACATTATGTCTCACCTCAAAATGAACTCACGGCGAAGGAACGGCCTTAGCTTTTAGTTGGTAATAAATTTTCTGATTTTTCCCGAATGTTCCGTGACTCTGCTATATGGGTATGAGTTTGATATTGTCCAAGTGAGAAAATCCAGAAGGAGAGAAGCACGTCTGAGAACTATAAGTTTCAATGGCAATCCATTAAATTGAAGATAGGTATATTCTTATATGCTGCAGTAATATTTCCGCATCGTCCAACGGATGGAAAAAACTTACCGTGATGACGTAGAACAGTCTCCTCCTTGTTTCTCAATCTCATAAATTCAAAATTTCTTCATGCCCTTCAATTATTCCTCGGTATTCAAAAACTCCACTCCCACGTGAACCTCACGCTTTTCTTTCTATTCTCCTCACAAGACGTTAGTTTCCTGCTAGCATTTTTTCCTCACTCGCAAGATATCTCTCCTCGGATATTAATCATACGATTTTTACGACTCAGTCTCTTTCAAAACGATCTTCGTGTGAACCATATCAAGAAGCTACGCAGGAAGTTTCCTTAGGGAAATCAAGAGTATAAGTTGTATTATATGTATACAATCCTCTTGCATTTCGCGCTTTGTATTTGGAGTTGTTTAAAAAAACAAGCAGGTGGGAGTATTTCGATTTATCTCCTTCCCCATACATTAATCATATAAAGATGAGTCTCGACTTGGATTGCTCGTATCACAAAGGAATAGAGAAAACAGAGAATCAAGGAATGAAATAAAAAAAAAACAAATTACTCAACACTTTACACTTCAGAGATGTTGCCAGCAGTCTTCCATAGACTATGTTTACGGGCGCAGTGAAAATAGCGGGAATACCAATGTGCAAAGCACCAGGAGAAACAGCTTTTGATTCTTTGGTTGGTTTGCACGTTAGAGGCTGCTTACTGAAGGACGCTACACTAACCTGCTGAAATCGATTTGCCCCTTTCCTTCTTGCCTTTCAAAATAGAAGGACAAAAAGCATTCGAGGCACGTAGGAAACGAGGCAATACTTTGCTGTCGACGGCACGAGGAATTTGGTCAGTTTACAAGAACGAAGCTCGATTCTTTTGGCTCCTCGCTCACATTCTACTTGAGTATCGAGTACGATGTACGTATATATATATATATATATGCAAGGTACGCTTGTACATCATTTATTTCCCTCAATGACTCCTCATGATGAATTTTTCAAATGACGGTGAAAAATTTCACTCTTCGACGTCAATTTCAATTGTTGTAATCCAAAATGTCACTGTAAGGAGAAAGTCTTAATCTGTTCGTATCTTAATTTCAGATTGGTTTTTTTTTCTGGCTTAATTTGTTTGCATTATAGATTCAGCCATGAATGGATCTGAATTCAAGACTCTCTTGTAAAAGTGAGAGCAGAATTCCTGTTATTGTTATCCCAGACAGGAAACATTTTCAAGATATCGGAAAGATTTCTTCTAGATTTCTAACCACAATCATATGCAACAGTTTCCATGGTTCAATGAGAGCTGTCGCGTCTGATTCTTACTAGATATCCAAAAGAAATCTTATTTCTTTTCCATCATTTTGGATTTCTTCTCAACACAAATTCACATGTTTGGTTGAGACTGCACTAATTGAAACGAGCTGAAGCAATGCTCAGTCTCTTAGAATGAATTCATCACGAATCTAATTGCACAGGTCAAAAGAGCTCTTGTTTACATCGTCCTTTGAACAACCAACTTGGAATCCTTGTTTTCGGATGCAAGGCACAAGAATCTCTTAACCCAGAGAATATACAGGTAACACTATATTTGAACCAGGCGAGTTGACGTTTAGAGTTTGTACGTAAAATCCTATTCGACGAACAACGTAATTGAAGCACTCATTCATGAGCTAATGAGTAGTGAATTTATAAATATACTCGAGTCGATAGCTGAAGTTTGATCGCGAAAATCCTGTTCCAGTAGACAAATGAATTAACGATTGAAGTTCGAACATGAAATCCTATCCAAGGGACCACACGATTGAAGCATGTAATTCATGAGCAAATGAGTGGTAAATATCACATGCAATTCTGATGCTTGTCTCGTACAATGATGAACGATGATGATGCTGCATTTATAAACAACTCGTTTGGAAATCATGACACTGAAAACACAGGTTGTTCCAGCCAAACAAAATTCTGATTGAAATGAACGCGAAGAAACTTCTTGGTTGACTGGAATAAAATTTATTTATAAAAGCTTTCGTACAGACAATTAAATTTTGTTTATCCTAAATAACTTTTATTTCAGCCAACCAAAAAGTTTCTTTGCGTTCATTTCAATCAAAATTTTGTTCCACCGAAACAAACGTTTTCGCAGTGGATGTATAATTCTCTTATATCATCCGATATTCAGGGAATTTACGATGGTTGTTGTGAAGCAGAGAGGATACAGAAGATACTTAGTGTGGGAACACTTATTAATCTTGGCACAATTATTCGCATAGTTTTTTTTATTTAACATTCGACTTGCTTCATCAATTCGACACACCCCTTGCATACCTGGAATTGAGAATCCGAAAAGGATTTATGCAAGACATTTATTGCAGTAGCGTATAAAACTGTAGCATTCGAAATATTCTCATAAAATTTTAAGAGATCAATCATTCAACTTAAATTTTTGCTTTTTCATCCGAGAGATCTGGGTTAAAATGAGCGATATTTGGAATGAATGATGATATTAAACTGGAAGAGCATAACGTTTGTGGAACATTCCTTGACAATTATATTCCAAGAAAAATCGAATACGGAGGATACACATCGATGCATTGATGCATCGAGATATAAAATATGAATGCAGAAATCGATACATCAGAGAGAAAAGTATGAACTCATGAAATATCTGTGTAACATTACTTATCTCCATTCAGGATATCCCGCATCTATTTGACTATCTTGGTTTCCTTCTACTCCTTCTGCCACTACTCGGTTCGCCGTTCCACATCGCGTCTCAATTATTTTCGACCTACACAAATCTATCCCTCATCCAAATTATCCTCGCACAAGTCATGTCGCTCTTTGTTTTTTTTCTTTTTCTTCTTCTTCGTCATTTGTTACCTCATCTCGATTCTCATTCTCTTCTTATTCACAATTTTTTCCGTCATTCGTGTTTCTCATAACCTTACAGTACCGCAGTCTGTACAAACGTTTCACAGAAATACATGTTTTTTTTATTTTGAGATTGACGTTGTTGGAGCACTGAAGCTATTTCTGTTAGTTGAAAGCTTTTTTTCACTGAGGCTATTCCGTTCTTTGTATCCCTTTCGCCTTTTCAATTTGCAGTAATTACACTTCCCACAGATTCAAATTCTTGTACCTGTTCAAACACTCTCTCGTCAAACTTTATAGCCTCTTTATTAACTTGTTTGTTCCTCGTCAAATGACAATTTGCGAATCAAACTAATTTGAAAAAAAAAGAAACGGGAGAGAAACGTATTGGGTTATTTGATTACTCGAGTTATTCGATACCTGCCACGTTGAAAAACAAGAATTTATTTTAGACGGGTGCTGTTGAATTGTGATCAAATGTACGATTGTTCTGTGTTTATCGATCTATAAACAGTAGAAATGATTTTAAATGAGTGGAGTATGGGGTGAATGTACGAGTATTGTTTCGGACGCATACTGTGGTGAGAAGTACAGGGCATGGAAAAGAAATAGCTTATACGAATGGGAATATTTTACGCCCCAGAGACTCGCGTAGCGTTTAATGTTATATGGACGCAGTATTACTGTTGTACAATGTACTGTGCGAGAAAACTTGTTTATTCACAGAATACACAAGATTCGAATTATTATGAATCATGTGGCATGATTAACCATGTAGAAATTGCCATGTTCCGCCGATTTTCACGGTAGAATCTTGGGAACCTATACTCAACCAACATTGGTTAACAGTTGGAAACCAACAGGTTTTGTCATCAAGGGATGTCTAATACATGTTTGTGCGCTATGTGGGAATGAACTCTCCTTTACAGATAATTCGTAGTTACAGCTATAATTAAATTGCGGAAACAACAAAATTATTCGGTAATAATCTGCTAAACTAGCGAAAAATTCGCTATACGAAAAAATCTCTTCGAATGTCTCTGAAATCCCTCTATGTTTTGGGACATTTTTCAGAGAGATTCAGAGCCATTTCAGAGTAATTCAGAGAAAGTTAGAGACTTGCCACGAAGTGATACATCCCGAATTTCTTCAACTTCCTTTGAATGTATCTGAATTTCTCTGATCTCAGGAATTTCTAATTCCTACATTCATTTACAATCCAAAGCTCCCTTTGAATTTGCGTGAATTTCTCTGAATCTCTCAGGATCTTTTTGAATTTTATTTACTCACATTTCAAAGCTGCCTCCAAGTTTGTCTAAATCTCTCTGAATTCCTCTGATTCCCTATGAATTTCTCTCAATTTCTGTGAATTCCTCAGGATTTCATTTATTCAATCCTAAAGCTTTGTCTAGATTGGTCCGAATCTTTCTGAATTTTATTTATTCAGATTCGAAGCTTTCTCTGAATCTCTCTGAATCCCTCAGAGTTGGATTCATTTAAGTTCGAAGCTTTCGCTGAATTTATCTGAATCTCCCTGAATTCCTTTGAATCTCCCCAAATCTCTCTGAATTCCTTTGAATTTCTCTGAATCTCACTTGATGGTTCGATTGCAAATTTTTCCCAATTCCTCAGGATCTGAATGGTACTGAATCTTCTCGAACCTCTTTGGAACTTCCTGAATCCGTTTGAAACCTTGGACTAAAAACTTTCCGCACTTCACTTCTTTCTGAACCTGTGAATTCCTCTGCATCCGTGAATTTATTCTGGTCCTCCTGTTTCTGAATGTCTCTAGAACTCCAATAATGTCTTCCACATCTTAAGATTGAGAAAAAATTTGCAAAATTTTACACAGTTTACTTTGTCTTAACTTTCCTGAATTCCTATGAATCTCTCTGAATTCCACTGAATCCTTCTCGAAACTTCAATATTGAACAGCTAGGAATTTTCATCATTCGAACTAGAAATTCACTTGCCTCAAGTAAAATTCATTTGCTACAGCTGAATTTTTTATCTCCCTTGAATAAGTTGTTCTATTTATATTTCAGACAATTAGACTTTCATTTACGGGAAGTGAAGTTGAGCTGAGGCAACTGCATTTTAGTTGTCCACTCTCTTGAGACCTTTCTCTTATAGTGTAATTCCCAGGTATGCGTTGACAAATGTACCAAGCTTGGTGCCAAGCTTGAGCCAATGCTAGTCAACATTGGGCCTAGCGTGGTTACCAACATTGGCACCAAATTAGATGAATGCCTGGGATGATAACAATGTTCAACGCTTGGCATCCAAGCTTGATTCAATATCAAGATTCAATATTGGTTTTATGTTTTGAACCGATATCGGTGCCATGATTGATATACAATCAACCTCAACGAATAGGATAGTTTTCTTATTGACATCCAAGCTTGATTGAATATAATATTTTCCGACACATGAAGGTTCGGAAAATTGGATTTCGGCACAGTCACTTTAGTCTAGATAGCCCAAGAGTTCTAAAAGAGTTCAGAATTAATGGAATCGATTCATGAAGGACTCAATACTCTTTTAGGACTCTTGTGCTATCTGGGAAAACGTTGAGAGGATACCCGTATTTGGGCTGACGTACATTGAGGCATATAATCTTTCAAGTTTCTGAAATGCCAGAAAAATTCCAAGTCCACGTCATGCGGCTATATCTAGGCTTACGGCGATCCAAGTGTCGATTAAAGCTTGGTTGACGAAAAATAAATCAAACGCAGCAAAATATGCTTAATCCTAGCATTGATGTCTGAGGTGCTATTAAGGGTTGGTGAACTGTGACGGGCCAAGCATCAGTCGAGACTTGGTTAACTAAAATTCAATCAAACACGGCAAAATATGCGAGGTCCTATCATTGGTATTTAAGGCTCTATCAACGTTTAGTCAGCTACGGTGGATCAAGCATTGGCCAAGGCTAGGCTAACGAGACTTGGCATACCAAGCTTGACGCCAATCATGGTCCAATTGTCAGTCTGGGTATGACTTGCCTGGGTTGACCCGTCTTTGAATCTGTTTGAAACTCTCAGGATACATCTGAAAATTTCACTCAATCTATTTTCCTTTGAATTTCTCTGAATCTCTCTCGATTCCTCTGAATCCTTCGAAGCAATCCACCGCACAGTTTTTCACAATTCACGTATCTTTGAGTTGTCCTAAAATTTCCGGCACGCCTTTGAAATCTTGGACCAAAAATTTCACTAAATTTTCCCGAGTTTCTCTGAATCCTGCTGAATCCTTCTGAAAAGTTTAACGCACAATTTTTCATTCTACCAGCCTTTAAATTCTTTTGACTCTCCCTGAATTCAGGGAAGAGGAATTCAGGGAGATTCTTTTTATCAGGGTCTGCTAAAGTATACACGGTACAGCTTATTTTTTCCCCAAGTTAGTTGAGGTGGTACTTGTGTTTGTTTGTTAAGGCATTCTCAACAGCACAACTTAATCAATTTCAAATATCGCTCTAGGGATTCCGTAGATCATTAACGTGGCCGAATAAGGCTTCTTGAAGACCTAACAAGATCTTGATGAACAACCGCAACCATCTCCACTAGGCATGCAAGTCGATAAACCGAAGCACAGTGATATTAATCCATACATCACCGTGATTCATATAAGGCGGATATCTTATACTCGGAAGATTAACTCAACTATCTGATCCGCAGATATTTCTCAGTTAAATAACCTACGAGTATTCGGAATATTTGATGAATCTAGAGAATGATACGATAGCAATAACAAGCAATGCGTCTCAGACCGTTACATATATCACACGACGATAAAACTATCATAAAAACATATATTATTGCGGATTACATTTATTCATCTTACGATATGAAAGACCTTGGTGAAATATAGAGACAATATTCAACGGCGAGGTAACTTATTACTTTCAGTGGCTGTTCGAGTCTACAGCATCAATTCGTCCTGCCTACACACATGCATGTCTTTCAATTTATCGGGATACGAATAGTAGCATTTGTTCTCTTTTGTCTATGCTCTGCATCAAATGTCCACCTGGAGAATGACTAACCGCTATTGGTTCTCCAAATCCACTGCTCGTATGCATTTATATCGGGAGATAAAAAATAGAATGAGAAATATCTGATATTCGACGTAGGTAAAAGAATCTGCTCGAGGAAGAATAAATCGTTGCGAGATTGCCGGATGGAACATGAATTGGAGCATTATATGACACGATAAGAAACCTTGGGAAAGCACTTTGAAAATGTTATTTATACATAAAAGGTGGATTCGGTTGGAAAGGTTTCTCGTCAAACGTATCATTATAATGGTTGCGAAGTTGGATATTACGTCTGATATTTTCATGGTGCATCATTCCCTATCTTTAGGTATTTTCAATTTCGCCTTCTTTGTGCATTGTAGTGATTTCATTTTCATATCGCGTTTCAGAAATTTCGCAATCGGTTTATAATTTTCATCTCGATTCTTGATGTTCGATTAATAATATTCCAAATGAGACGCCATTAATTCAATTACAAATACGTTGTTCAACTTTTATGAGCATTCAAGTCAGATCGATCAATTTTTAGCGTTCAATGAATGTAAATGTAGGAAGATAAAAGTGCATTAAATAATATCGATAATCATGAATCATGAGCGTATGATATTCAATACGTTTAATCGTATGGTGAAAAATGTCTGAATATGAAAGCAGTGTTTATTCATTGGTCATACGTAAATATAACTTTCGTTTGTATATGAAAATTGGCTTGATGCAAGCGCATTAATCATTCATATAATGTTCAATGAGAAATGTGTTTTCAATAATCGTTTGAGGGTATATGCGTTCCTAAAGTGAACTGGGTTTATGATAACTCAGAGAATTTTGCGATAACACTACTATACAAAATATGATCTGCGGCATATGTTAGAAAATGAAACATGATTGTCTTAATGTTTCATATTCATACATTAATGTGGTTTTGTTCGAACTCTTGTTACAGATTAGTTTCTGCAGTGGAGCACTCAAGGTGTGTTCTTTCTGGATTCATTGTGGCTCTTCGCTATCCGATTTCATACAAATGGAGCTGTTTCGATTGAAATTGAGGGTGATTTAGGATAGGTGTAGTTTATGAGTTTTCGATAGATGTTTCCGATGGTTTCGATTTAACTTAATGTACATACCAGATGCGTTCACTTGTACGTATCGATTGATGGAGAAAAAACCACTGAACAAGGGGTTGGAAATGTAAAATTCGTTACAATCTTTGATATGAAAAAAAAAACATATCGAAATCGTAATATCTCAGAGTTGGATAAATTCTGGAACGTGAACATCGTTTCCTCCATTTGAATTTTTTAGTAAGCAACTCAATTTTTCAACTACTCATTTGGTGGAGCCAATAACATAATTCTATGCGATATATCAGTCAATACGAGATCCACCTCGCAATCTTTAATATTCTACAGCTTACACGGATAAACGTCAGCTGAATGCAATAATTTGATACACGGGAAAAAATTTGACTCCATTGGAGTAAATTCAATGGCAGTTGCAGTGAATTATATATCAAAATTGTGTGAATTTTATCCCAAATAATTCGGAGAAAGAGACTTCTGTACAACTCCATCCATGAATGTTGAGGGAAATATCTTTCAGGTGAATTCATTAATATTATATCCAGAATCAAAGAGATTCTTCACTCCCTTCATTTTATCAGCTATCTTTGGAAGATAATTTTGCTCTCTCGAATGGTCACTTGGTACCAATTTGAGAACTGTATTTGATAGCATCTCAATTCCAATTTCAATCAATTTCAAAACTGCGATTTTGTGAGAAATATTTTCATTGTACCCTGTCGAATATGAATCGGGGAGGGAAACTTATATTTATCATTGTGTGCCATCCAAAGGCGGACAGAAGACGATAAGTCATGAAAAAATGTCATCCGAAGTGGCCTAAACAGTCTTCGCGAATGCAGTCTGTACGTGCAATGTATATACATATATATGTACTGTACATATGTACGTATTGGCTGTTTCGATGAACAATCCAAGCTGTTTCAAAGTGTCTTCACATGACCCTCTATTTCAAATTTATGGTAACGCATGTCGTATTGCAGGAGACAATATTGAATTCTCTTCCGAAATTCAAGGACTACTACGTATCGTGTTTCGAGTCGTTTCGTATTGGTTATACCCACACTTGAAACATGTCACAAGCAGATTTTAGATCTTTCATGGGGTCCTTCTTCGTGTAACGACACTCTAGAACATATATCTCCAACAACATCTTCAGGAATCATATCTTTCCTTCCTTCTTGGCGTTACAAACAAAAGAAGAATAAATAGGATCAAAGAAAAACACGGCCAAATAACTGTAACAAACTTTGACATTCCTTATGACAGAAATTGAACGACGCATATATTGTAGAAATTGATTCAATCTCGATAAAAGGTATGAAGTTTGAAACGTGTATCTCCAATATTTGCACAAGTATTCCGTTACTCGTGCGTACATGTATCCATCTTCTTTCCCTCATTCCACATATAATATCAGTCTGTATCAGTCTGCGCCAGTCAAGTTTTCACTTCGAGATCGCAGTTGACGTGAACGAAAAAGCAATCAGATTGCTGAAAACTTCACGAAAAACAAGAAATAGTTGCATCTACCACAACCGCAGCGAATTGGATTCCAACGAATGGTTGCATATACATCGGTATGGGAGGATTCATTCACTGAAGATCTATTGTATATTCAAACACAGCAAACAAATTTATCAACTAACATACACGTCAACATCGCATCCCAATACTCAACTTGAATAAAATCCGTGGTAAAATATCATTTAAGTTATGCAAGAATTGAATACAATTGTGATAGTTTGAAATTGATTCGATGTAACGCAGTTTTTCAGAGTCCGTTGGATTCCTGAGACTCGTGCCCCTGCAAGGTTTTTGTAATTCGCAGCGTGTATCGCTTCGAGAGGTTCGCTCCCCTGTTCTCTGGCATAACTACCCTTATTTCGGTTCCATGTGTACTTTGTCTGTTTACAGTGTATAAATTGTAGTGAGAGTCGATTCTCTTGTGCACAACTGTTTACCGCATTCTCTCTTTCCCTTCCTCAACTTATCACTGCAAGCGGAACTTGAATAGGGGCTCCACGAGAATTTGAACTCAAACTTTCCCATCTCGACCGAACTATGTTGGTATTTCCGATTGTTCAACCAGGGATTTGAACAATACGAACGGGCCTAGGTTTTTCAACATTGGTAATAACGAATTGTTAAACTTGTGGAGAGATTTGGTTATGAGATATAGCAAGTTATAAATTTTCAACACGTAAATCGAATATTCGATTCTCATCAAATCGTATCAAATATAGCCATTGATGTGTCAGGTTCGTGCTTCCGATGACAAAATTAATACCACGAACGATAACTTTCAAGATCAATACTCGCATATGTATATATATGTATATGGACTCCAAACAATTTGGAATACCAATTCCCGTGATTATAGTGAGAATCTGAGCTTTCCAAGAGGTAAGCACTTTCAGATCATGAACGCTTGAATTGTCGTATTCCCTACCATCCCACATTAGTCACCGCAAGTACGTGACGTTAAATTATTTATCTCATTGAGTCTGAGCGAGATTTCGAAGGTATAAGTAAGACTTTTGGGTAAAATCTTCAAGGTTTCTGTATCTTGAGGTATTTTTTTTCTTGTTCATAATATTTGATTTGAGAGATGAGAATTCAAAATTCTGGGGAAAATTCTAAGTAATGGTTCTTTGTGGAATAAGCATTCATTGGGAATTCATTTGGGAATCAAATGAAAAAACATACGGAGATATATTGTGCATATTACATAAATTGAAGTTCTTTGAAGAATGGAATGAGATGTGGATATCAAAAGGACACTCTAGAGATTAAAATTCTTTCAAATAACGCACGTCATTAGTCGAGGGTTAAATTAATCATTCTGGAATGACGCAAGCTAAGAATCTTTTGATATATACATCTTATTCGATAATATGTCGGTCTTGGAAAGATGTTGTGGAATTTATTAAATTTCGCTGATTATTCATTTGAAACGGATATTGAATATAAAAATGAATGATAAAGTTAGACCTAGATTGAATCATAAAGGGCTGTTGTAGATATGTAAAACTTGTACGGTTGGCAGATAATAGACACCCAGGTGAAAATTGACCATGGGAATCAGTCTACCGCAAGACTCACAAAGATGGGCCGCGTCTAGGTTATCAGGTATGGCGTGATTTCAGAATGATGAAATCATTTAAGCCTCAGCCCAGTAGCGTCTATAATCAAGGCTCAACATTCGGGAAAGGCTTGCAATAGCATATGCCACCGATGGCAAACCATAAAAAAATTGGTTTGCCAAGGATGAGTCAACGCTGTCGCAATTTCGTGCCAGTGTTGCGCCTATCTAATGCCAATAGTCATTTTTATGCTTTATTGTAATCAAAAATAGGATAGAATGAAACATGCATTCTATAATTTTGATACGAAATGCATGTTGGGAAATCTCGAGAAGTTCGAGATAGAATTTCCCTGATCAGTTTGAAGTAATGAATACCGCAAAACCGATAAACCTGGTATTGAAGTAGGCGCTTCCGGAAACAGATGAGGAATCTTTTATCTCATGAAATCTTCCAAGAGGACTTATGTATTAATTGAGTGTTCAGTTCGCCACTCGCGTGAAACAAGCAGCATGCTGATGAGAGCTCTGGGCCAAGCTGTCGCTTCAGTTGAGTCAAGCTTACGCCCAAATTGTGCAAAAATATTGCCCATGCTGAGCCAAGCTATTTTCTAAGTTAGGCCAAACTACCACCTATACTTGGTAGGAGTGGATTCCAGACTCTTGAGCGAAATTCAAAAATAGTGAATATCATTCAATTTTGCTATCTTGGAAGGTAACTTTCTACACCAAGTCAGGTGTTGGCATGTAATAGTTGGAAATAACACGTCTGAGAGGATGAAACTGATTGCATCCAGGACTTACAGCAATTCTTCTCTACTGAAGACCAAGACAAGACAAGATGAGATCTTCATTGAGACCGCAACAGTTTTGAATAAACCTTAGTGTTCAAAATCAAAAAGCAATATTCGCAAAAGTTTTCTCCCATCTCATTCTTCAAATATTTGTATATTAGTTCAATGAATTTCGGTCTAGAACCGGGACAGCGGCCAGCCAGGCAATGTTAGTTGAAGGATGGGCCAAGCGTAGCCACCGTTGCCTCTAAATGGATTGCCCAGACTTGGATGTCAGCCTTGCACACAACTATATTTTATCGTCAGCATTGGGGAAGCCTGAAAATTTCTATGTGGGCAAGGTTGAGGAGTTTTTTTACAAACCAGTCATATGAGACTGATGATTACTCAATGAGGATGATAATTATTCATTTCATCTATACAACACTTTCTATGTCAAAATTTCTTGCTCTCGCCAATGCTGACAATGGAATATCGTTTGCCACTGGGGTGAAGGTCAAGTCCTGGAAATTGTTGTACAGATAGTGTTGATCAAAATGTAACAAAACGCTGTACCATTATTGATAATTAATGAATTGGCTTTGTCAATTCACGATATTTCAGCGAACACTCAAGCCTGGGACGAATCATTGTAAATTTCAGGTCTACTACCCAGTGAGCACAGGTACGTGAATGTTACATCAAAGGTACATAACGTTAAGTAACCAGTTACGTAACTTGGGAGTCACATGTGAGTCATATGCGACTCATAATTTCCTACTCAATTACATAACTATGTGAGGAACGATGTTACATCACAGTTACGTAAATAAAAAGATTTTTTACGTGACCAGTGCATAAGTGTAACGTGATGGCGATGTCATGTCAATACTAAAGAACCATATAATCATCACATAAGAATTCCAATCCTTTCGTTAATCACATCCCAGCAAATACTGAACGTAACATTGATGTAACTACCACGTACCCAGGTAACAACAAAGCATGTTGAAGCGCTTTGAAAGCGCGTTGCAACTTGGATTAGCTATAAAACATATGGTAATAGGTTACTTTCGATATTCACTAGATATGTACCTGAAAAAAAAGTCTTCTGAACACCCAACTATACAGAAATAGTTTGACATTCCCCAACTTATCTGACACTCCCCTCACTAATGCATAACATAAAAATGGCAAGTTATGTTTTCTCAAAGTCACTCGCTTATGTAACTGATACATAACATAGAAGTAACAAATCACTACGAAATATAAGCACAACATATTATATAATTGTTACATCACATATACGTAACAGAGTTACGTTACTTGTGATTTCTGTGTTATGTAACATCTACATATGGTGTTCATTGGGTATACACTCCATAAAGTAGATAAAAATTGCACTGAACATTGACAGTAACTAGGACCAATTTTGGCTCCAATCCTCCAACTTGGCTCAATGTTGGCTCTGTGTTAGAGAAACAATTGGTGAGGAGTAAAATGACACTGTTGGGAAGAATATTATGAAGTTTTTTACATGAACAGTTAATTCGGTTTATTCGGTTTGAGTCAACATCTGGATCATGTAATGCCCAGAAAAATTTGTCAACAGTTCGTCAAAAATCCCTCAGAACTCTTAAACGCTTCAACTAATTTTTTCTTATCTCGACAGTACACGGAAAGCCCATGGGTGCTGTAATATTTTGAAAAGTCATCATCGAATCTCAGCATTCTGCTCTTGCATTTTCCCAAATTCTCAAAAGTTCCATGCGACCAACAAGAAATCACAATTATTTTGAACGGATCGATGATTTGATCCCCAATCTCATGCAAGTAGCACTTCATCCATCCAACGTATCAATTGTACTTCCTGTTCAGCAACTGATGATCCTTCAAACTCCTCAACAGTTCTCAGAAGAAGCAAATCATGAATTCTGCAGCGATAGTCGAGAAAGTTAGATCTTCCAGGAATTCGTTAACTCGAGAGATCACACCACGTTTTGAATTGTCAAGAATCCTACCAACCACTTCAGCTGATTTGGATTATATTCGAAAACTGGGTAATCTCCAATTCAATGGAAGAATCTTTAAAAAAATTGTGTCCAACGTCAAAAGGTTACAATTACAATCACATTTCGATACACGTTGAATTTTTTTCCCCTTCGCCACACCAGCGACCCGATGAAATATCGCGTCAACGATTATACGAAATCGAATTTTCAGCAAACATTCATCCGGGATACGGGCAGAAGTTTTTCATGCAGAAATTTTCATTGTTTTAGATCAATGTACATTGTTATGACAATTTCCTCAGTCGATTATTTAATCGGAGCATACTTCTCTTGATTCTTTTCATTGTTCAATCCTCCTGTATTCCAATGCGTAGTCTTTTCAATGCGCAATTCCGTTTCTCTCCTGCTCCTGTTCTTCCCGCGATACATTTTCGTATCGCAACTCTCGTACTAACAAACTATGAGTCTTGTCAACGATGAAATATTATATTGTGGTTTGTGATCCTCCCGTGGTAAAACCAGGATATGACCAGATCATAGATGGATTTTCATTTTCGAGGCCGTTGACCATTCGTGAACAAAAGCGGCAGCGGCACCGATCTTCCATTACTTCTTCTTAGTTTCCAGTTGAAGAATTCTCTCGCCGAGATATATATTTCTGCTACTAGCTCGTGTAAAAAGTTGGACGTACAGATATTCGTTTAGTTGCGTCGCACCGCAACGTTTGACGGAAATCCCTTCGTTTCAATGCTCCCGTGCCCAGTCCCTTCGTCGTTTCTTATCCTCCCATTGTCCCTTCTTATTGTTCCTCGTTCGAAGATGAAGCAGCTTTCAATCCGTGTTATATATAAGAAACGCAGACCAAATCCGTGCTATGAAAGAGAATATATATTGTCTCTGTTCATGCCTGAATAGTTCTGTGAAAAACGTCTCGATCGATTTATAAGTGTCTCTATCAACGTAAAAACAAAAATGTTCTCTTGTTATATTGTTAGAGAGGAATTCTTATCGTCGTTCATTAGTCATGTATACTCTCGTGGATACAATGATGGTTCATCCATTACACGCATCGCATGGATGGAGAAGAACTGAACTTCTCGAGGAGCTGAGATGATTTTACTTCAACTTCCTAGTCGATGAATCAAATACACGAACAATCCTCGATGCGGTTATTGACGCTGTTGTTATTGCCACAAGGACTCAAATTGAGGTAAGTGACACGCTAGTTTTGGTTATCTCTCTGTTCTTGTATTCATTAACGTAACTCACTCTCGACCTCAACGGAGTTCTGAATTCTGGTGGTTTGTTTGAGATACTTGGACCTCACAAACGGATAGATAGTTGAGACGTGAAGAAAGAACAGACGAAGCAGCGCATCGTTCGTGTCAGCAATTCATTACAAAGAGAAAAGAGATGAGATTGCGAGAAAGAAGTCTTCTCGTGTAATTCGTGGAATCCGAAAGGGAGAAGACTTGTAAGCGTCTTTCTAAGATGTATTTGATAGAACGATCGATGAGCGTGATGTGACTCAAAATGTCATATAATTTTCATCTGAATTTCGTTTCGTTTAAATACAATTCCGACAACAACAATACCTTGAATTGCCTTGCTTGTTCGTATACTTGTTTGGAATAACTGGTTCTAGAATATGAATGTAACATGATTACGAATTCAATATTTCAGGTATGTGACGTGGGTTCACAAATATGATATATTAATATATATCGTGTATGAATGAAATGTGTACAAACGCAAATGTTTCCATACATTGTATGTGTATAGGATACGAAGCGAAAAATAATTGCAATACAAATGTATCGTGAAACAATGAATGTTCAATGATTGAATCTCTGGTCTTGATTTTTTATAAATCCATGTGAAAGTATATCCATATTCTGAAGAAAAAAAGGCAAATCTATGAATTTATCCATTCCGTCTATCGACTACAATAAGGAAGCGGAAATGAAAGCAAGCGCTCATAAAGGGTCGAATCAAGCGTTTAGTATTTTGTATTCTCTCCTTTTCGTATCTTCACTCATCTCTTCTGTCCATTCCATTCCTGTAAATGTACGCGCATGTTATTACGAATCTCATTTCCCACAAAATTGTCGCTCCTTGCGAATTGACCTCAATTATACGAAGCTTGGATTACCTCTTGGTGTGGGAAGAGAGGAAGTAGCGACGCTGTTGTCGTCGTTGGAATATTTGTAGAAATAATTTTGAATGAATCGAGCCGTAAAGTCAACTCGAAATAAACTGGATTTGACGGTATCTCTTGTGTTCAAATAATTTTGTTGCAACGGCAAGGATCAACTCCGTATGAAAATCCTTCTGCCCCAACAAATCCACTTTTAGCAATAAAATTTTCTATCCGTCCGTCTTTACACGAGTGGAGATTCTGTTCCCATTTTCCTAGGGTATTCGAACAATCAGGAGCCGCTAGTTGCAAAAGGTTCCAACTCACCTGCACACAGATTCATCCAATTTGGGATTTGTCCGAAGTGAGGCCACTGACCTGATTAAGTTTCGAACGACGATCTAGAAGCTAACCATCCAGCCAGTCACCACAGGGAAGGTACGTTATTGAGTATTTTCAACATCATTAAGACTTCCCGCCACTGGTAACGAGTTTCTACCACATACCATTGTTTTAGGTATCCGTACGTATATGTATATTCCACCCTGTGTACATGTAACACAGTGTTGGTCCAATTTAGTCACGGATGCAAATACGACAAAAACAAAAATAAAAACGCAGCTTTTCATCATCAATTTTATTGTTATCTTTGAAAATCTGATAACTGAAAATTGGTTGGTATACGACTCTCTTAATGAACTAGCTTCTCTATATTCGCATCCATTTGGAATATAAAGAAACAAAAAAAAACATAATAAAATCGAATAACGATTTAATTGCTGAACAGAATCAAATATCGTGATTGCATGTTGAAACCATCAACAGGATGATTTTTTGTTTTTCTTCTGTTGTATGTACAAATTCATCTCTTCCATCTCTTTTATCCATCTTGATCGTATGTCAGCGTGTTCCCTTTTTCTGGAATCATTCGTGTGAAATTGAAATCCGTAAAGGGTACATGAGAGTTCAGAATGTTTCGTTTCAATGAACTGTACCATGAATTCAACTGAATGTAATGGAAAAAATACCTCGCATATCACTGCAGATTTCTTCAAACTTCCTTGACCGTGGAATTCAATAGCGAATTTTCGGTAAAGAATATATGTACGTCAAAAACTACACGAAAACCAGATTTTTTCCATCGCATCTCAATTTACTAAAAGAATATCGAATGTTTTTCTGCATGTCAATTTCAGCATTGTCCACCCGTTATACATCCATATACGCAGTTTTCATCTCGTGGTCGAGGCATTTTACGCATGTCAATTGTATCAATTGTGTTAAACACATCCAAACGCTTCAACGGGACACGCAAATGGATTTTTTTCACAGCGTATCGCGTTCGCGAATTGACGTTTTCAGAAAAAAAAAATACGATTTCGATGAAACTGAATCGTACGTCGATTGATTTTTAACAATTCCTCACTCTCATTACCTCCGTCGGAAATGAACGGAATGAAATCTTGAAGCCGGAGTCCTCTCATTTTTTCCATTATCCTCTTATTTTTATGTGCCCAGCATGCATGCTCATAATCCGATTTATAAAAGACTCGAATATTTAGCTCATCTCGTATCTTCATTGTTCAAAAATTTAATTCCAAGCTCTCCTTCTTTCCCTTCTGAACCCTCTTTAAATCCTACCTGCTCTGACCCTACGGCCCATGGAATTTAATTATCACCGAGTCGAGTTGAGAGTTTCGTGCTGCTGTTGGAATATACTCGATTCTTTCTCCGTTAATTCAAACCATTTCAAATATAAATCGCTCCCAATTTAACGTGCCGAGTTGGCACGTTCGTCTGGATAAAAGAAGAAGGACGACGCACGTATGATCCGGAAAATTGATTTTTCATTTCATTTGTTTTTATGCGCTTCAAGTATAAACTTACGCTCTCGTGTAAGAGTGTTGCGCTGTGTACGCTGTTGGCTGTTAGGTTCTCTTCCTTCTTTCGGCTCTTTACCTCCTGTGAGTGAGGGAGGTAAAAAGAATTCAGGAAAAAAGGAATGAGAGGTGATGGAATGTGAGGTGAACAATTAACGTGTCATGCCAGTTACGCGGCTTTGTTATGTTAAACACATGCCGGGATACACGTAGGACACGGCGAGACGAGAGGAGACGAGAGCAACCAAAGTACTCGCATTTTCAGTGGGGAAAAAAATAGCAGGGGTAACAGGAAGAAAAAAAAAAAGGAGGAGAAAGAGGAAAAAAGGATTTCCTCTAGCGTTGACTCGTTGCTGCTGCTGCTGCTGCTGCCGCTGCTGCTGTTGTTGTTGGTCGGATGGCTCGATTTAAACCCGAAGAGCGCATGAGAGTTTCAACATAGCGCATCGAGAAGTGGAAGAAAGCATATTCTATTCAGCCGGGAGCAAGGATGTCAGGCTGAACGGCGATGAGGACGACTACCGCTGTCGGAGGAATAAGGAAAAAGACTAATTCACTGAAAGCAAAACAAGATCTAAAAAAGCAAATGGGGCTGTGATATCGCTGGTGGTTTTATCAGTACTTGAATATGCTTTCAGAGCATTTATTATATATACTATGCACTTATGCGCCTATACATTGAGAATCGTCTATGAATAGACATCGGTTTGATACTTATAACCAAACAAATTTTCACAATACGATCAAGAAAAAGACAAAATTGTAATAAAACCACCAATGACTTTATAATAATATCAATAAAGACACATGTATTCGATTTAATTTATTCTCTACACTTTCATCGCCGAATTCATTATCAGGAACCTCAAGGTCCATAAACCAAGGACCTCCCTAATCTTGCGGTGGGAGAAATAACTCAATCCAAGATTGATCCAGAACAATCACCCAAAAATCATTAGTTTTCGTCACTCAACAGCTAGTACAATACGCATCCGTTTTGAAGAACTTGCATTTTCCACGAAATGGCATCGATTCGGAGAAATAAGTAGTATTTCCACCCTACATTCACCTGAATCCCGTTGCTTAATGTTGAATAAAAAACGCAAATACTAATATTCCGGAAAACCTGTACGTATTGTGCTCGATAAACATACTATCACGAATACAATAAAGAAACTCCCGAAGTGATCGAGTAAAAATTGGGGGAGCTAGAGCTTCCATCGATTTTTGGCATGCTGTTCCGAGATCAACGCCTTCAAAGTTTCAGGCGTTATGACTGATTATTCCTCATATTTATATGTCTACAACAACTGTGCCATCTATCGTTGTATCCAATAAAACAATATCTCACAAGGCAATGAGGGAATCCGAATAGGACTGGGTTCGAATTGTCGTTTTCGTTTGTCGTCTACTTCTACGTTTCAAAAATTGCTCTTCCACTTCAAAGATCGATTAGCAACTCACGGTATATCATTTTCGTGTCCTTAAATAGTACTTCAAGCCAAGAAAAAATTCTTTGATTTCTTGAAAATTTCAAAGTGGCATTACCCCTTGAATCCGTAATTTGAATTTCAACATGTTCATCGTTCGATTCGTGATCAGCAACCTCCACAATTCTTGCGGAGTGGGTATCGAACTGTTCTGAATCCGTCATATTGAATTTACCGTTCTCGATTGTGGAACAAGCCACACAACACTGTTCTCATTTGCACATTTTTTGACGAAGAAAATCTTTTTCATTGCAAAAATCTGATTGAACGAAAAATTCTCGCGATTCTTCTGTTTTTATTTTATGATAATACTTCAACCAAGTACGTTCGCCTTGTATCTTCCACCTTCTTCATCCAGGATAAATTTTGAATTTCAAGACAAAGTTCTTGTCGTGGTATCAGAAATTCGAGATGACTTTTTCAAATCCTTTTGGAAACAACCGGCAAAGTTCTAACTCGCTGAGTGTGAAATGTTCAAAGAACTCGAGAACTGGATCACCAAAGCGGGTTGACTCGGATGATCTAGTTTCCATCTTTTCCTCCTCAGCAAACGCTCGAGCTTGTTGCGCGGGGAATTATTATTCCACGCATCGGAAGAAATGAAAACCGAAAACTACTTGTTTCAATGGAACAAAAATAATCGATTTGGCGTACCTTCATTGTTCTCGCATGGTAAATAGTATTGTTTATTTCTGTATTATTCCCAACAGCCCTATTTGTAATCATTGTCCACTCATAGGAAAATTATCACATCACATTCCACATTATTAACATGAAAAATATTTCATTCCTCGTGAGATATTCTCGTTGCATGTGGAATAATGTCCAAATTTCTTTCCTTCGATTCCCATGTGTTCAGAAAACTCTCAATCGTAGAGGCATATTTCCAATTGAAGGAGAAAACAAAAGTGAAATATTTCTTCTGCTCCAGAGGGATTTTTCCTCTCATTTCTAGATTACTTTTTTTCGGGTGTACGACAATCGCCATTTATTCGTGATGGAACGTAAGTGAAAGTACCCAATGGGAAACACATGCACGTTATTGAAATACACGTCGCCGTTTAGAAAATATTGCGCTGTCAAACGAACGTTAGGCATTGAATTTGGGTTGCGACACAACCGACTTATAAAATAACATTCTTCGAATGTATCTGGGTCATGCGTTCAGAATGTGAACATCAATTGAAGATATCCTGCTGGACACTGGATGAAAATCCGAACAAAAACTGTCCGTTTACATTCTATTTATCGTCTTTTGAGGAACAGATTCCTCAGAAAACGTGATTTGCCATGACATTTTCACGTCAAATCAATGGGAGAATATTACTAATTGACAGCATCTCTGGTGAAAATCCAAAAGCAAAAGAAGTAGGTATCGAAACAAATGAAGCGTGAAAATGCGTGCAATCCTCTCCTGAATAACACCGGATGAACCTTTATTACGCTTAGATGACTCTTAGCTTACGCTCCCGTCACGCTTCAACGCTTCATTTCTACCAGGGATGTGATTATTGACCATTTCTGACGTGTTTCAAACGTAAATGTGGGTGTATTGAGTGTATTCGAAATCCGCGTGATGAAGAAAGCAGGTTTCTACTTCAAATATGAATTCTGCTTTAAATTTCGAAAATCACGTATCGTCCTAATTTAATTCGGAGAGTAGCAGTTCGTATTCCGAATAATAACCGAGTATCTCAATTTCCATTTGGAAGTACAATGAAGAAAAAAGAATGTTAACTCTGGTTTCGAATCTCGAGTCCTCAATCGAGAATCTACTTCCCTGTATTAAGAAATGTTGAAAAGAAATCTTCCACGAGGAAAATATACAAATCTGAAATATATGCTCAGCAAATTGATAAAAAGAATTCATGATGATTCAAAAATCTACAATATTTCTTTTGAATGGGAAGTGGAATAAACTCGAATGGAAATCACTGTTCCGCGCTTCAGACAATACTCTTCCGGATGAGGGTTCTTTTTTGCTCATTCGAAATATTTCCCGATACGCCAAGGAATTTGAAATTTAAAACATGAAGATGTCAATTGAAGATAATACGACGTTTGAAAAGTACTTGTATTTTCCATTAAAGATTGGAATAGATGAGAGAAGGAATTACTCAAAGTACTTCTTGAAATATTTTATACTCCATTACTCTCGTGATTAATTTCGTTTGTTGAGGGATAAAAGAATTTCAAAAGGAAAGAATATATTACCTCGAACCTCTTGTTGAGTTGTAAATCATTTGGCGGTATGGTCTAATGTTTTGGATATGAATCATAAAAATACATATAATTCAGTGAAATTTCCGTCTATTATAAGAGAGCTGGCGTATTGGTGAGTATACCGATACATGTCTGCTTGTACTTAAACGAAGAAGGACTCACATTAGTTGGACTTCCTCCAACGCCTTGAGCGGAAGTGCTTATACCAACGGTCGGTGCTTTCTGTTTGAAAGGCACAGAATGTAAATCGTTAGAAATCGTGCGGCTAATATTATGCGGAAGCAGGTGCCGGTGTATGATAATGGCGACTACATGGCTTCCTACGACTACCTCTCTAATATTCCTCGTGCTATCATTACATTGCTCTTACCCTACGTAAACAGAATTTTTTTACAGTACCAGAAATTGTCAATGGACTAAGTATAATCTTCAGTCAAGCGCACAGTGATATTCTTATGCTATTACTTTTTTTTTCTTGCTGTTATTCATTCCGAAGAGACTGAGTGTTTCTTTCCCCTTTCGTGCTGAAAAATTTTATATGTATTCTTCTCGTGTTGAAAGTTCTATTGTAAAAAGTCCCAAAGTTATAATTCGTGGACAACATTTACGAGTTCAATCAGTTGATTTCGATTCACTATCTGAAGAATTTTCGCATATGTTTAAAAAAAATATCCGAAATTGAATCCATTTCCATTTGAACCACATATTATTATCTGCGATTCTCATCGAATTGTTCTAGGAAATCTCAATAATTCTAATTCAAGTATTTTCAAAATACCCACATCCAATCGTGATACAACAGTTATGTAGACCGATTCCATCTCCAATAAACACATTATATGGGAAATGGTAGAAACATCGCATCGAGAAAATACCGTTTGAACGATATTCGTTGTGCATACATTAAAATTTAACGTAATCCACACGCACGACGTCCAAACAACGCTGAGTTTTTACGATTTTTCAATCAACGCGTTTATTCAGTCGCATTCAACGGTGAAGCGATGACAGGTCTCATACGATAGCGTATCCATAAATGAATCAATATTTCAATTGCTTGGAAGAGCAGACAAAGGAATCAAAATTAATTGAAATGAACGATAGCGATAGAAAAATAAAACGAAAGAAAGCATCGTGGAACGATTTGGATACTCCATGGAAATATGATTAGATATCTCAATAAATGTTGGTCACGATTCAAATTATTCAGTCTTGATAGCATACCCATGTCATTGCTTGAGTGGCAAAACTTATTAACTTAAATTGAATGTAATAGCATGTATGTTACACGCCTTGAACAACGTGCATACAGAGAAGCAGAAATGGAGACATTTATGCCCCTATAGGGTTAGACATACATACGTACACATATATCAAAGACCGGAGGAGTAGATGCGAGCCCAGTACACCACCTTGGTTACGCGGCAATGCATCAAGCCGAGGTAATTTATAGCAGGATGGTTAACCCTCCAAGAGACAGATAGAGGAGAGTGGGAAACACGAAGTGAGACCGAAAACAGGAGAAGGGGGAAATGTTGCATCGTAGAACGTACATCTGAAAGTCAGATCTTGTAATTACCTGCATCTCATCCTCAAATGCACAATCGGGAGAATATGAACCACGTCTACAGAATATGTAACATTTTTAATCAACGAATTCGACATGACGAAAACGTTGTCTACGCGAAGAAATGAATTCTTCATTCGAACAAAGAATTTTTGATTATACCCAAAAATATTGATGAAGTGAATTCTAGCGGTTAGTGTGCAACATAGCACATGTTACGATGATATATTGAGGTAACGTTGCCGACACATTGGTGGGCATTTTCACGTTATATAAGCATGTCAGTAACGTTAGCGCGATATTTCACAACGCAACACGTGCGATGTCGGAATATAATAATTTATGTGGGATGATATCGAAATATTCATTCGTAACTTTCAAGGAAGGTCAATTGTTTGATAAATTCATCTCTATTTGTCTTTGAATATCAATTTATGAATCCACTAGATCTACGCGTTCTCTGACTTGTCGGTATTCATTCAATCGAGTCATATCATTTTCATGATAAATTAGTATTTTAGATAAACAGAATTTGCATGTCAGTGGTATTTCTTTTCCAATACACCAATCTGAGAAATCAATCGATACTGAAAAATCAGCACGCACGAGTCACACGATGCGAAGGATCGAGTACACCGTGCTCCAGAAACGATTGTAAACGAGATTCGGCCATCACGTTCTATTTCTTCTGCTTGAAATTGCATTGTTTCCACTGTTCGTGATTCTCTGCGATTGGGTGGCATCAGGTATTTGAATAATGTTAAATCTCCTCGTATGAATAATATTGGAATTTTCTTTAAGAACAATCGGATACCGAGACGTACAGAGGATAGGAAATTGTTGACATTATTCTATTTTTATGATCGTTCCGATTAATGCGAGGGATGTTTTCCACAATTGACGAGTTCAAAAGTTTACGAAATTCAATCAAAGCTTTGATGAAAGTGAAGAGATTTTTATAATTTGGGAGAACAAATTTATCAAACAATTGACATTAAAATCTAGGAAGCTGGATCTTCAACCACTATCAATTTCAGGAACATTCCAGAGGGTAATTCCCATACAGGAAGTCCAATCCTGCAACATAGTCGATAACCAGCCCATATGTGGCTCGTATTGAATACCCATTGCTATCCAAGATATCACCCATCACTTACTGACAAGATATCATGGCATGAAAACCCTCGGTAATCGGCCCATTACTAGGCCAGTCATTAATTCTACAATTAGCTGTTTTCTTTTCGCAATTGTTGAGCCCAAGTTATCAACCAGTGGCCCACCATTGACGGAAACCCTCTTTAGGGTTCATAATTGGTAAAAATTGAAATTCTCAATCAGCACCGGCAAGTCCGAAAGCTCTTAGGAAAATTATTGATTTTATTCTCTCATTCGATACATTTGCAAGAAAATTCTAAAAAATCAAGAGATATTACGTATGGGAAGTTCATCTATATTCCTTTCATTTCACCAATTGCAGGGGCACCACTTGAACGTTGTCGATATGCGAGCAATTTTCGGAAAAAAAATATTGAATGAGTTCGTGATGTATGTGAAGTTGTCCAACCACTCATTAAGCGAATTGAATCGGAGGGTTGCCCCTTTCCCACCTTCCTCTCTCAATGAAACAAAAGCGCATTTCGTGACAAATGGCGTTTTTAATTTGATCTGGCTCTTGAACCTCTCCCGCGGCGAAAAGTGACCGAGTTGACGAACGATCGAACGAATTTAGCACGTGTTTTAGTTTCCACATTTCTCTAGTTGCCTGTTTCAAAAATGTTTGCGCATAATGATACGAATTGATTTATACCACAGCAGAATGGAGAAAAAATTCTATGAATTTCCTGTTCAATGACAATACCCAAACGCAAAAAATTCACAACCGACAATGAGAAAATGAGAAGCATGTGGAAAGAAACAGCGAATTTGAAAAACGAACAGTACCTTCGTTTACTTTGAAAACCAAATATGAAATGAATTCTCAAAGCGTTTGCGGTGATACAAGATGATAATGATATAGCACGTCAAAGAGTTACCGCCGGAGAGAAAGAAACTATCGCGTCGTCATGTTTCGAACGTGTCTTCGTTGTCGTGTGACGCCAGGATGCAAAGTAAAGAGATCTTATTTCATCTTGTGACCTCTTTCTCCGTAATACATTCTCAACTTTCATAAAAGGGATACTGAATCTTTTGCTATACAACCGAAAGGCAAAAGAGAGACAGAAATATTGTAGAACAAGTCCCACATGGCAGGGAAATTCCATATCACAACGAGTGACGACAAGCGCTGAACATGAATCTAGAACTGATAGATATTTCAAGCATAACGCCTTGTCTTGGGGGAATTTCTTTCACGTACTGAAAGCGAAAGTGAATGAAACATTGAAATCCTCGAGAGCATTGAACCATCTGTATCGAACTCGAATTTACGTGGAATTAAAACTTCTTGAATTTACTCGAATTTTTGATTTTATGTATTTGTTTATCTACAAACTCTTCTCCAGAAGGGAAAAATTCTGAGATTTCGAGATAATCTTTTTTCTGATTTCTGAAAGAAATCGAATTAGAAATTTTTCATGGTTTGAGAGATATCTCAAATGAGACTTTTGAAGTGGCTCAATGATATTTTATACGTGATAATTCAGAAATCTTATTTGAGATACCTTTTACATCATAGGAACTGGTGCATCCAATTTCTCTTAGAAACCTAAAAGATGAAGGATTAATTAAAATGTCGAGATTGAAATTCTCGTCAAGTTAACAGACCTTTTTCATCTCTGAAGAAATATGAGCAGAACAATTTGTTTTGTGAAAAAAAGAAACAAATAGAAATTTGAATATTACCACAACCGATAAATAGCCAAGGTTGTTACTTCCAGGCGTCAGCCAAAATAATTGTTTTTATTCAGGGGCAGAATTGTTTTCCAACTCGCACTAACTGTTCAACAGATTTGAAACGAGATTGGTTTGCGTGAACAGATAGTTTCATGCCAATGTTAGATCAATACTGTTTCAAAAATACAAAGGAACGAGACGGCGGAGATAACGAACCAGGATTGGTAGGACATTAGCTGATTATGGAATTTGTAATGATTCGGCATTAAAATGTTCAACGCGTAGGAACTTGTTTGTACCTTTTCAGGCCTCGAAGGCATTAAGAACATCGTACTTCGAGGAACAGTATTTCTTCACACATAATTTTATTATTTTCATGGAATTGCCATATTATTCGTCATAAGAAATACGTGTATCTTCGTATACAATTTTGATGATCTCTTTCAAACCGTCTCCTAACCGAGCAGCGCGATTCGAAACCCGCGTCAAGAAGTGAAACCTGATTTAGCTCTGATTCGTGTTCTGTATTGCGGAGTGAATGGGGGTGGATTCTATTTTTCGCTCTAATCTCGCCCTGTTCTCAACCTGAATTCTCATTGAACCTGATTCAACTCTGCACTGGAAAAAATTTCATTGTATAAAGTACTACTTTTCCCTCATCTCAAATTGATATTGGGGAATTCCACATTTGAACTGCTTTTCTTCTTGAATCAATCTTTAATCAATCTTCGATGAATCACTATTCTTGGATGAATGCTTGTTTTAGGCGGTAGATTTTTATTTTCTTTATAGGAAAAAAAATTTGTTGGTTGATTCAACTTACTTCAATTTCAACTTCATGTCATTCCAATATTGTGAATGTAGAGCGGGCGCTCAGATACGCTGGGATTCCGTACTTTTGATGCTGGCGAACCAAATGGCGATTTCCAAATCAACCACACAGGCTGTTTCCTTGAACAAATTGATTAAATTCAAACGAATACACATAAACCGAAGGAATAATATATCATAATTCCTCTTTCGATAAGGAATTGAATTGAGAAATGTGTAATACTTGAAAACACGCACAGAAAGAATTTTATACATTTGAATGTGAATTTTTGTTTTTCGAAGAACTGAAATTTTTCTTTTATGAAACGTTCGATTTCTTCTTTTCAAGAAAAAAAAACATTTGACAGCACAACACACGGTCGTTTCGATACGTGGCTTCATCATCGCTAAACCATACTCTTAAGATTGTAAAATCCTTCATCGTTACGCGGTGACATACAAAGATTCGGATAATAAATTGTTCTTTTCCTGTAAAACAAAATTGAAATCATGAAACCAGATAGATGATTGAAATCCAGAATATGAAAATCATGCGTGATCATTCACGAGAAAAAATAAACCAAAAGAATGAATGAAACCAGATAGATTTTTTCTTTCAACGCTCCATCTATCTTCATGAATTCGACTAAACAAATCCTTAGCCACGATAACAAAAATCTCTGTGAAAGCCATACTCAAGTGGAAGACAAGGAAGACGAGATATAATCGACAACTGATATGTTTAAAAATTCCTTTCGAAATTGAACGAAATGAGAATAGAATAACGAACTGAATCAAGTTCATCCACCGCCTGTGCCATCACATCACATGCTGCAGCGAAAAGAATTTCTCTCAAATTTCCGGTCTCTACGTAACGACATTGAACTGAATCCGGTTCTAGCGTCGCTCTGCAGTTTCTCCAACTACATGAAATCACCGCATCGCTGCTATTGCTACTGTTGCTGTACGCTGACAGCACCAGTCCAATAAAATAGAGAAACTCGAAAGCTTTGGACCCGTCACTTTTTCAGCCTTTTTCACGTTGTTCTGTCTTCACTCCTCTCGCCACACGCCAGCTTTTCTCCTCTTTCTTTTGCTTACTTCCGCTGCACCATCAACAGTTCCAAGGTTGATGGAATTACTGGTTACTGTTCCACCGGAAAAATTGTTTGATACGTAACGAGAAAGAAAAAAGAGCTCTAGACATTTTTATTACTGACACTTTATACGAATTCCAACTTCCATTTGAAAATGATGAAAAGAAATGGAAAAAAAGTATACACGGGGAACTAGGAATTCCAATTGGATCAATTCGCATCGTTTCAATTGATATGCAAAGAAACAGAGGAACAAGGGAGACCAAATAGAGGTGTGCAACACAGTCACACGTTAAACTTGGAGGTGAAATGAATGAAAAGTGAATTCAAAGGGAAAAGAGATTTTGAATTGATAAAGGATGAAAAGAGTTGATGAAATTATACTTTTTTTCCAGATTTTATTTTGAAATTCGGTTTTATTCGATGAAACACTCAGATATTTGTCCCTCAAATTACATTTCATCATATTTTACGAGCAACTACCCAATTTTGACAACAACGTCGCTTTTCTCTGCAACGAACGTTTCTTGAATACGCATATATATATACATGTTATATATAATTTAAGATATCCTTTTGTCGTCGTACGTTGCAACACTCGAAATCGTGGACTCACTCGAATCGTCGTTCACCCAAGTTGAGTTACTGCCCTATCATCCCTATTTCTTCCTCTCTTATCCAACTTCACGCACATCAACTCATCTCCACTTCTCATCACAGTAATTTCTCTACCAGTTTTAATAACAATTTCCAAGTTCCTCTCGGCTATATCTTCATTATCTCAAACATCGAAATAACAATACACAACGTGCAGCGAAATGCATTAATTCCCAGAATGGTGCTTTGATAAAAATAAGCGAACGATTATTTAATTTCCCAAGATAAAACTCTGATAAGAGATTTTAAGCGGAAGTAAACGGTTTAAATCTCCCATCGGTCTTATCTCCTATCAAGGAAAATAAGTTTTTCATCTTTATCTTTTATATTATTCATTTCATTCAAATTAAATTCAAGTTGTAACTCAAGACAACGATTCACAAAACACATCCTCCTCTATCAGTGAAGTCTTGGAATAAAGGATCCTAACACAGCATCCTCCACTCGCTCGAGGACAAAAGTGTGTCTCGAAGAGCGGATGCGATGATGACTTTCTTCTTCTAGCTTCCTGTGAACGACGGGGGCGTGACTGGTGAATTAATTTAATTCGTACTGTTCCGTCTCATACCATTCGCGCGTCGTTTTCTACCTCTTTGAAGACACCTTTTTCTTCCATGCTCATTGTTTTACGCTTCGGCGTAAACGCCCTGGATACCCGGAATCTATCAAAAACAGTACCAATGCTTTATGAAATACAACTGGTGAGGGAACCCATGCGTTTGTTAATTCGGTCAATAATTATATCTTCCGTTGTGCATATACAATACCTACATATATCGACACGGATTTTAATATTCCGCTCTTGTTTTACGCTCAAAGTCCCCCATACTTCGCATCGATTGGAAAACAGACGACATTCTATATTTTGTGGTAATCCATGAACCATTGCTATAATGGTCGTATACTTATATATATATATATAGATATATGTATATATTGTTCGCGATATAGCTTTGTACAACTATAGCGGAGAACAAGACGAGATGGTAGGCACGTAGATGTCGTAAATACAACGTAAACATCGCCGTGGGAAAACGCGAAATCATTAGATCTCCATTCAATTTGCGCCACACACGCAGGAAGGATGAACTCAATTTAGGTGGCGCAGCTGGAAACTCGCTTAACTCGAGGTGAATCGAATCGATTGTGTGGACATAATGCTCATACATCTTCGAAAATAATAATTTTGTCGTTTACCACTGCGACAATGCAAAAAAGTGAAGAGATATTTATAACCATCGGGTGATCGCAAACAACGAGGTACCGATAGACATCAGGATGAGATATCAATAGACACCGAGGACCTTGAGTTCCATCATTCGTGCCTAGCACTGTGTATAAACGTTCAGATATATAAATAGATTTATGTGCGCAATATCGCGAAGCATATAGACCAGGTATTACAAAGATGGATAGATGGAATCTAAATCCATAGAATATATTAGAATACGGTGAAAGAAAATTCCTAATTTCGCTCGTCCTCTTTAAACTCATTATATATTCTTTTTGGGTGAATTTCGTGGGCCTTGAATAAAGTACACATCGTTTAATCTTTCATTTTCTCTACTTTCCCAAAGCTATTCCATGGCAACATAGCGAATTCCTCGCTTCAATTCCTACGAAGGTACGCTTTGAATAGCTACCTGAGAAAAGAGATGTTTGGCTTTGGTCACGTCTTACTCGGTTTTATCTTTCGATAGAATTTGGAAGAAAAGTAACGCCTAGATCGTGTACCATGTTCAACAGATCAGACACGTTGCTTTTCTATTCATACCGTAGGGTGGAATGAGGAAATAAATACATATTGTGCATACGTATACGCGTATATAACGGTACAGATATTACATGCATATCAACTCTTGACTTGCCGAAATGATAAGAAACTCTATTTTCATTATGATACATGCAAGATTAATTTACAAGATTCCATTTTTCTTACGACATAATACGATGATTATGATTCTGTCACAATCAACAATTATCCTGACTGCCAATCATTCTCGAGTGATCCTTTATTTTATTAAATACATTAAGGGCACGTCAAAGCCACACCCTCGCTATGCGTGCTATTTATGAATTCTTAATCTTGTAATTTCGCCATCTTCGTGTGACATTGGATCGATTGATGACACAAAGGTGTCTTTATTACAATTCTTCGCCAACTCGAATGTGTAATTCTTTCATCCCATCAAATGTAACGGCATATTATTGATGACAATTTGAAACACCTTGCGCGATAGATGTTCAAGGAAAAGGACAATATTTCAAAAAAGAGAGAGGAAAAAAATCACATCAGAGTCGTGAAATAGAAAGACCTTCTATTCGGAGTTTCGAAATCTCTTCCCTCATTTCTTTTTCCTTTTACAACTTGTTCCTTCTTTTCTCCTCCCTTGCTTTCTCACCCTCTCACGAGTTTAATACTCCATCTAAATGCTGATTCTCTCAAAGGTTCATTATTTGTTGTAATTCTGCACTTAAATTGTACTTAAAGACAAGTAAGAAGATACTAAGAAAGCCACTGTGTATAGGTATACAGGCACTTTAAGCTACCAAGAATGTGAAGGAAGATAATTTCGTAAGCAATAAAATGTCAGACTGTAATATATAATTCCAACATTTGAATTTCATTTCCACGAAATTCTTTTCAAATTTCATTCCAGGTACTTAGACTCTGTCAAATTATCGCTTGTAAATTTTAACACTCCTGTAAAAGTTGGGCTTGTTTACGCAGGTGAAGAGCTACGTATTTAATTCTTGATACGAATTCAATCTTCGAATGGGCAGTGAAAGAACGATACTCATTATTGAAGATAATTGCAAAAATTCAAGAGCATTTTAACGTAGATCTATCTGCCACTGAGAAGAATTCCCAAGTTTCACGGATGCACCTCTGAGAGTGAAATATGATAAGATTGTGCCTGCTGGGCAACTTCCTTCCGCGGAAGATGTAAATATGAGATACTCCAGCTTCCGCGTAGGAATAAGAAATTGAACTTTCTCGAGTTCAATCTCGGAGCAAGTATCGCTTTGTGCGTGCGAAAGTACAAGTTTCTTGTAATTCTCTTGCGAATTACTTGTGACAAGGCTGGAGATGAATTCTCGTCTCTCGGACGACAAATACTAAAAACAATTACCTTTGAAACAACTGAGAATGAATATATAGAGATACGATTGGTCGACAACACGAACATTGATCTCCAAACGAATCTTGTACAAAAAGTACAATATAAAAATCTTGTTGATGGAAGGAAAAAGAATGTAAAGCAATGAAACGTGTATATATCCAGTCACAAAAATACACACCTATAATGTTTCTCTTAGTGACACATGTTATGTACGCTTCAGCGCCGGATGTTATCCAAAACCAGGCTTTTGTTTTGTGTATGCATACCGCATAGAAATACAGTGTTTTTTGCCGTTTTACGAAGGGGAGCGTTGGGATCGGCACAACCTGTACAACATTTGAAAAAACAAATATCATAAAGTAAAAACACACGGAAGAAAAAACTACCTATATATTGATCGGAACATCCGTGTAGCATCGATCTGAAATTCAATGGTTTGAGGAATCCAACTTCGCCGCAACAAAACTTTTCAATCACAAATTTTCTCTCCTTCCGTGAGATTTTTCATTGACCTATCAAAGAATTATTCTTATGTCGGGAATGATTGATTAAGGAGAGTTTTTTCGTTGATGATGTACTATTTGTAATGTAGAGAGGTGATAAATCGATTCTACCCCTCTATTTGGCAATCGGAATGGAGTAATCATCTAGTTATATATTTAATAATCCATATGAAAATTTGTGGGCTTCGCCAATACTGGTAAGAGATAATGTTGATCAACAACAAATAAACTGTTGCGACGATTCCGTTGTTCAATGAATTTCCGTTGCCACCCTACCATTAATTCACAATTTCACCAGGCTTGGCTCTTATTTGGCTCATCCTTGGCCCAACATTGACTGAACGATACATTTTATTTAAACTGAGGATCATTCGAAACGTGATTGTATATTGTCAAAGTCTTTGGCCTAGTCTCGATAAGAGCTAGTTTTCAATATATCGCCAATCATTGGTAGTAGCATAACTCAATATTGTCATGTCCCTTAATTCTAACGTTTACGCATCCTTCTGATACATTTTTGGGTTCAATATTTTATACAGTTTTATTTACAGTTACCACACGGGAACACAGCGTGCTTTTTTTATCCACTATGCAGAGTATGATTTTGCATGATCATGCATCCCGTCCAAGTACTGACCCTGCATAATTTAGGTATTCGGATTAGAAACAGTGCGTTAAACAGGCTATGGTCATAGACATGAGAGTCGATGGAAGAATTCAATATTTATGTCACACGTTACATTATTTAGTCTCACCTTTTGAGTTTCCTTTTGAAACTTCGAACATTCCTCCCATAACGTTCAATTAGACTACTCTTCGGAAAAAAAAACAGAAGTTTGACTGTGGTGAAAAGTTATCATACATGAGGATGCACCAGATTTGACCATAGATGATCATGAATGATTTTTTCCTAGGTGAACTTGAAAATTATATGTTCCAGATGATCTCACATGATCATGCATGATCATACATGGTGATGAATGGTTTTTTGCAGGTTTATGATCATGTATGATCTATAAATGATCTTACACGGTTCATGCATGATCACGCATGAATCATACATCGTCCACACAGGATCATTCAAGATCATGTTGAACATAGAATTTGAATGAAAGCGGTTGATCAGGGAGCATGCATGATCGTACATGAGTCTCACATGTACAATATATGGATGATTCATGATTTCTATTCATTGCCACTTTTCATCGATGATGGAACTCCATCGAGAAAACACACCAATAAATTATCAAATGATGTCGTCATTTTAGGTTTGCGCCATGCTTGGTTGCCAATGGTGAATTTCTGTTAGGAATGTTGTAATTTATAGTACGAGAGGGAACAAAGATTCAAGGAATACAGTTCAAATATCAAAATAATCTCTAGATTATTGTAATGATCAGGAATGAATTCCTCGTACAAATTCGTACAATGAAATCTGTTATCACGTACAAATTTGATTTATTTGAGGATTCGAGATCAGAAGAGGATAAAAGTTGCTTACTATATTCGAAATATCAAACTATCTCGATACTCGGTTGTATGTTACATCTGAGCTTCTACGTCAGATCGGAAATTGTTTCGTGTTCGAACCATCTGCTGTTCTCGAAAAGAAGAAAACACAGAGGCTCGTTTCGACAGATAATGACAGATAATGTTTCCAATCTGTGGCAACAGTTCGTGATCCGTTCTAGATTCACCCTATTCCCTCTTTCCTGGCCACGAAGATTGATCTTTATGTATATTATACATAAATGGTACAATCCTTAATTACAAGCAAGAGAATAAAGAAGAGAAATTGTTAGCTGACGATAAGTTCGGCTGATCACTCATCACGAGATTTCAAAGAACATTCCAAACAGGGGATGCTACTCGTAAGCATCCTCTCTCTCACCTTATTTTGAAAAAACATTTTCCAATCGTTGCAGATAATCATATCCTGTTATCGTTGGCGCATCGATCGCAAAAGAAGTATACTCTCGTACTTTTCGCTATTCAAAACCAGGTATACGTATATCGATATATCGATACGTTTGCATTCCAAAACGAATCTATTCACTCCATTATCCGTGAAACTACATTTTAAAGTCAAATCGTAAAATTCTCTCCTTACACGTGCATCGGAACACGGACTCCCTTACACAAGGAGGTATACAACAAAACAAATATACATAAATTCTTATAAATCTTCTCATGATACTCGTATCATTCTTCACTTCGTGTATACTCTATGCATACTGCCTGCCAAGTCCACGCTTAAGTTTTGAATAATTCTCCCTTGTGCGGTTTTGTGGCGGAATTACACCTGAGTCAGCTTATTGCAAAAACTCCGGGAACAACAACTCGTGCGTTGGAACAACAGCGCACAGCATAAATTACAAAGCCAGTATAATTATACATTTACAGTTGAAATAGCAAATAGTGAGGGTAAGAAATACGAGACAAATCTTTTTTTTTCTCCAGCCATTTCCTTTGCTGTTACGAATGAAAGTTAGAGGAAAGTTGAACGAACGTCATTATCGCTTCAAGTTAATGATCGAATTACGAACAGAACTGTTGCGTGGTACTTAAGGATTCCTATACCTTCCAGTCGTCGGAACATCATCTTTGCTGTAAAATATAGGAAAATCCTCGAACAAGTTTCTTATTTTCTTATTTCTGAGTTTGAGTTTCGATAGTACTCGTTCACGTTCCTTCGGATAGAGAAAGTTGGGGGAGGGTAAGAGATCTACTCGGAACGGATGAGAATTGAAAATCACGTCAAAATGAAAATACCATTCCAACTCTCCAAGAAATTGAAGTATGTTATTTTTATACTATACGGGGAATTTTTGCTTGAAAGAGAATTACGTTATTTTCACTTACTCAGCGTAACGCTGGATGGGAAATTCAAACGGTTTGCGGATGTATGAACTGAGGGTGAGTTTATACAGAAATTTCATTCTTTGGAATATATATATATATATATATATCTGCTCCTCCTAGGATTCGAATATTTTTTCAAATATATTTTTTCATGATGCGATTGAAACTTTTCTTGAAAATGGAGGAATGTGGGAATTGTAATGGAGGACATAACTTCCGTTAGATAAATGCTTGATGAAAATCAAGGGTGGGTCAAAAGTGAATGAACCGAACGAAAAATTTATCATCTGGATCTAGTCCCAGGTTAATCTACAAGGCTTGGTTATCATCGTCAGCTTGTCAGGAAGAATTTGTCTTGATTTCATACCACGATCTTGAAAATTTAGATCTATAATGTGATGAGAAGTTTCCATGAATTTATTCGTTGAAGTATGAAAGAACTAATGGGATACGAATCATGTTCTTGTACTGATCTGGATTGCGATTGACTATACTAACTTCGATATGAGATATTACAACAATCGTTACTTATCAGAAAGTTTTACATTTTCAAAAAATATTCCGAGCTCGTTTTGATATACTTCCCATGCAAGTATTGCCAAGACTTAAAAAAACCCAAGCTTGTCCCAAGGTTGGCATATGTGTCAGAAACAAACCTCCGTGAAAAACAATTGGCCCAATATTGTTCCATGATTGTCACGTTGTTCCCAATGGATAGTCAGTCATGGTACATTTGGTAATATATTTGAAATGATCACTACATTTGGTACAAGCTTGGCACAAGTTTAAAAATCGAACATTCGTTGAGAACAATTGTGCCAATATTGCCTGCCCTTGTGTGCATAACTATTGGAGCAAGCTTGGGCGAAGGCTGTCCGCTCTGGGGCAGGCTTGGGTCAGGCCTGGGCCGATAGTTATGCTCACAAGGGATGATATATACGTGAAGATAAACCATCAGTTTCTCGATTGATTGAAACATCAAAGGACGCAAATTTTCCAATGATCATACAAGCTTGTCTCAGTCTTTTCACATTTTTTCTATCGTTTCAGGATAATTCATGTACGGTATTCTGAGGGAGAAAGTCATGAACTGAAATATGAATCAATTACTTTTTTCATTCATATCTGCGATCAAAGAAGCATTGGTTGATGCTTGGTGAATGAATTGGACCGGGCCTGACAAAACCACTGGCCCAAGCTTATCCTGATTTAATCATTCCCAAGCCTGGGCCAAGTTTGGTAAATTATTCAAGACAAGTCTCGGCAGGTCTTGTGCCAGGCTTGGTCCATCATTGGGTCATTGGTCCATACACACATGGGTTTGAATGTGTGAAAGAAATCAAACATCTCACCAGATTTATTTTGATGTTCATGAACTTTGTTGATTTTTAAAAAGACAATAATTCATGCTTGTTCATTTGTATTTGTATCTTGGATAATTGGACCCAGTTGTGAATAGAATAATCATTTTTTTACATATCAAATTTTACATATTCGATGAATTGGCAGTGTATTCAAAGCTCATTAAAGTGTTGAATATATATGAAGAGAATCATTTGTGAACAAACGAGTTCTTTTTTTTCCAAATATGAAGAAGTGATGATTCCACTGGAACAAGAAGATAGGTTTCCGTCTGACTGTCTACAGAGTGAAACTTCGCTCTGTTGAAATGAGAAATCACTCTTCAGAGTGCCAAAATGGAACCTAGCTTTTCATTCGAGAAGAATTCTGTATTTTAACTCAGAAAAGTTAAATTTTCCATTTGATGTCGTCTTTAGTTGAAGTCTGTGCTTACTCCTTTACTGAAACTAAAGAGTCTCCTCAGTGAAGTTGCAGCCAAAACTAGCCCTGTTTCAACTGAAAGTAAGCACACGGAGAAAACTGGTATAGTAAAATATGAACGGACCAAAAATTTGGTCACTACATCATCATCATCATGAAGTAATCAGTCTTACGACTGATTTGATGAAACCCTCCACCCCTGTCTATTATCCGCCAAACGTTTAATTTCTACATATCTACTACATCCCTTGTCTTGTACGATTTGCTTCATATAACTTGCTCTAGGTCCACCTTTACCAGTTTTACCATTCATTTTCCCTTCCAATATTGTTTTCAATAAACTCTCATGCCGTAATGTGTGTCCTATAAGATTGCTTCTCCTTTTCACGATGTGTTTCAAAAGATTTCTTTCTTCATTTATCTGCTCGAGTACTTCTTCATTTTTGACTTTGTCTATCCATTTTATTCTGAGCATCCTCCTATAACACCACATTTCAAAAGCTTCAAGTCTTCGTTGATCAGTTTTCCCCATTGTCCAAGTTTCGCAACCATATAATGCTGTGCTCCAAACGTAACTTTTCAAGAATTTCTTCTTTACTTCCAAGCTTATATTTTTTGAGCATAATAACTGTCCCTTTTGATAAAAAGCCTGTTTCCCTTGTGCTATTCTTGCTCTTATATCTCTTTCGCTTTTGCCGTTCTCTGTAATTATGCTTCCTAGATATTTGAATTCTTTCACCTGTTCAATTGTCTCGGTATCTATTTTGATTCTCGTTCTTCTAGCTGTTTTCGCTGCTGTACACATCATGAATTTTGTTTTGTCTTTATTTATATTCATACAATAGTTATTTAGTAATATTGTTTTCATAGTGTTGAGAATATTTTCTAACTCAGTACTACTCGTGGCCAATATAGCTATGTCATCCGCAAATCTCAACATACTTATATTTTCTCCCTGAATCTGTAATTTCGATTGAATTTCCTCCTTCACTTCGTTCATTGCTTCTTCTATATATAAATTGAACATCAGTGGCGATAATGAGCATCCTTGTCTCACCCCTCTTCTTATTTGTGCTTCCCCTTCCTGACCCTCTATGTCTATTATTGCACTTTGATTCTTATATAATTCGTATATTATTCTTCTATCTTTATAATTTATTCCCACCTTCTTCAGGATCGCAAACATCTTCTCCCAGTCCACATTATCGAAAGCCTTTTGTATATCTACAAAACCTATGTACACAGATTTCTTCAGCGCTATCCTTTTCTCTATTACTGCCCTGAGTGCTAAGATTGCTTCTCGCGTTCCCCTATTTTTTCTGAAACCAAACTGATCCTCTGCCAATCTACTCTCTATTTTATTTTCCATTCTCCTGTATATAATTTTGGTCAGTATTTTCGAAGCATGTGAAGTTAAACTGATCGTTCTGTAGTTCTCGCATTTGTCTGCCCCTTGTTTTTTCGGGATAGCGACAATTTTATTCTTTTGGAAATCTTCCGGTACTTCTCCTTTTTCGTACATTTCTCTAATCAATTCAAACAGTGCGTCGCGAGTTCCTTCACTGGAGGCTTTTATAAGGTCCGCACTCATGCCATCTATGCCTGGCGCTTTATTATTTTTCAATTCTTTCAAAGCCTTGTCGAATTCTGATCTCAATATCGAATCTCCCAATTCTTCCTCATCTACATCCTCCTCCTTCTCTAATAGTGCTATATCATCGTGTCCTCTATACAAGTCTTCCAAATGATTGATCCACTGTTCTATTTTCTCTTCCGTTTTTATCAATTGTCGTCCTAGAGAGTTTCTAATCCTATTGCTTCTAGATTTCATTTGTCCGAAAAATCTTTTAATAATCCTATATGCTTCATCTATTTTTCCTAAATGCAATCTTATTTCTATTTCCTGACATTTCTCTTCTCACCACTGTTCTTTTGCTTTCCTTGATTCTCTTATTATTTTATTTCTCAATGATTTGTATCGTTGCTGGCCTTCTTGGCTATCATTATTCTTGTATTTTCTTCTTTCATTCATCAATTCTAAAATTTCTCCCGTTATCCATGGGTTTTTAGCTTCTACTCCATCATTCTTCAAAATCTTATCCGCACTACAATCTAACTAAATGTATCACAATTTCGATTCAGCCGTTCAGTTTTCATGAATACGCAATTTGATCTGTTTATTCCGACTATAAATTTAACTTTTTCAATGCGTACATGGGTCATTTTAGTCCAGGTGATTTCTGTCAAGACCAATTTTTCGATATATTTTTGATTTTGAAACCACACAAGATCCGATCGTTGCCTAATTCTGAGTACATCGGTATACTATGAATTTTAGCAGATTTCTTGAATCACTCTTCCTACGTGAAATAAGGGCTAGAAATGGATGACCCACGTGCGCACTGATGAGGTACCATTTTGTAGTGCGCACTGGGAGCGTTGATCGGGTTGACCCGGCATTTTATTAAGACTAGACCTGGTCCAGATCAAGTCCTGATCAAATACCGGATTCAATCAATCAAATGTGACTGAATTTCCCGGGATATTTTACTATTCGCTCGATGATTATCGCAACTCCTTTTTCTTCGTGCACGGAAACCCACTGTTGCGATATTCCTTGAGCTGGGAAATCGCAGCTTAGTCACGTGACTACATTTCACACTGACATATGTAAGCGTTTTAGCATACCACTGATAGGCTCGAGTCTTCTGGCTATCATACAGCATAACTTGTTTAACTTTTTTCTCCGTGTAGTCACCTGACCAAGCTGCGATTTTCCAGCTCGACGAATATCACAATATTGCCGAAAACAAATGCTGACACAATGGAAGAGACGGAATCCAAGGGGCTGCACCTTTATAAAAAATACTGTTGTCATGGATTCAGTTCCAATCAAACGATTTTTTACAATTGTACAATGATGAATTTTTATTCGACGAACTTTGCGCCCTCGCAGTAAAAAATTGTTTGATTGGAAATAAATCTATGACAACAGTATTTTTTATGAAGTTGCAGGCAGGGTTTCTTTTCTAGTACAATATCTAAAACTGTCATTGGCACTTCCGATTGGATATCGTTTGCCATAGTTTGATACATCAGAAAATTGTACTAAATCCGAAACCCTGGTTGCAGCCCCCTGGTTGAATCTCAGTCAAGTTCTCATGTAAAAAGTAGACCCATTCAGTCGGACTTTTCACAATTTTGCGCATTAAACACGAATTTTTATTATGTAATATTTCTGAAATATTGAACGATAAATTTTTTGGAATTATACCCTGTAACTGTCAACGTTTCTCAAACTTATCCCATTAATAATATTTCAGAACCACTAAGGAATGAAAATTCATATTCAATGCGCGATCCCAGGTACGTCTTCCATCAGCATATACATAAAATTTGTATCTCTCTTACGTAACTGATGAAAAAAGTTTGCACAAAATTTCGTACGCTGCGGATGTCACTTGAGTGCTTTTAACTGTAATAAAAACCAGCGGTCGTCTTTTTCAATCACTTCGTTCATTTGAAATGATTCCAAATTTCTTTGAGTGTAGACCCTGTTCATCTTTATTCGTTCACCTGTATTTTCATGAGTAAAAAATGATATATACTGGGAGTGAAGTTATATACACGTCAAGTATATGATCAAATGTGCTTGCGTTCAATGTGTTCACGTGTATACGAACTGTGATATCGGAAGATAAAAATTTTGCCGTATATAAATAACTCAATATCTCTGCATAATTCAATTTTCCAACGATAGCGTCCATGTTATCGACCGAACGAATTCGAGTGTAGATTCAAATGAAAAATAAATCGCATCTTTAAAAACGAATTTGACGCAATCAAATTTTTTTTTCCAGGGATTTTCAATAAGAACAAAAAGTAAAATAACGTAATCAACGTTCAGATAGAAACTCGTGTCAAGTAAAATCATTCGAAGCGTTTCGCGAAGAAAGAATTTATTCAAACTGTTTTCAAATCGCTGAACCAGGTTTTGGAATAAAAATTTCAAAATTCAACACGGCATTTTATCGAATATTCGTAGCTAGCGAATTTTGAGGGTCGTTGGTCCTAAATGCACGGTTATTGGAACGTTGTTCAAATGTTAAATTCAATATAGGGGATGAAAAAAAACGGTATCCGAGAATTTCTGAAAAATTATTCATGAAACTTGTCTGTGGAAAGAAATTTTATACATCAAAGTGGAAAATTGAACCTTGAACAAATTCACTTTAATCTCAGTTTACAGATTAATAAACCAGCTGTCGAATGCAACAATTTCTATGCGCGGATACTACGAGTTTGATTTCTCGCTGTGTGTGTTTTTCATTTGTATACCGATTCTCCTTCACAGCTCGTTGTTGGGGACGACAATACGATACAACGAAAGAGCTGGGAGCGACGATTATTCCATGAAATGAATATCAGAAAGATGGAAGATAGTTCGACTTTATGTACAAAACCATGTTGCAAGCTCGAAGCGATCGAGTAAATTATTCGGCATGTACGTGAGTTTTTGTTGAAATATCAAAGCACGTATCATGGTATCGTCCTCGTCTGCCCCGACCTGTCGTTTCCATTCGCGTCTCGTTCCGCAATCGTCATCGTTGTTCATTTGAGACAAGAAAAGAGTGGCGCGAGAGGAGGAAAATGTTGTTTTTATTTCTCGCGAGCATCACACCGCACGATAAGATATTGCGGTTCGTGCTAGATTCAATCCTTTTAACCTCGTATCCGATACAATTGGAATATTTGAAAAATGAAATTTCCCTCCATTTTCATATTTCATGAAGATTCACTATAACGGACGTCTTGGTTCTCTCGTCCCTCGTCAATCGATACACACATTCGACGTCTTATTCCTTTGATCACTCGAGTTGAATTATCAAAAATCAACTCCATTCTGTCCGTGTCACGATGGTTGGTAACCGGATGAGAGATGTCTCGATTAGACGACAGAAATCGAATCGAAGCGAGCAGGCAGGCGAGCGAGCAAGGGTGAAGACTGAAGGGAAAAGAAAAAAAGAGCATGGAAAAAAAATATCGTCAGATTGGCTTTGGGATATATATCTTTTTCATCCCCTTCTCGGGGCTTTAATCAATAAATGGCGCGTGTTATGAATTGCCTCGTTTTACTCTACCCCGAACTACTCTCTCCGATCTGGTATCGTGGATATATAATCCAACGGGCCCACCACCTCCATATCTCGCGAGGGTGTGAAGTACCGTCTCTTTTGTCCCTCGCAATTGCCAATCCATAACCAACAAAAGCATATTTTTACAATTTCAAGGTTTTGTCACGTAATTCCGTCCTAACGAGGGATGAATTATTTCATTTCTTTTTTACTCGGTTATACGGGTGAATGCGTTCGGTAATGTTCGTGCATTCGTTAAATAGACATTTGTATAAACAGGATATCAGGCGAGAAAGAATCGGAATACGTACATCCCAATGATCGATAGCGATTGAACTCGTCAATCACAACTCAATACGTTCTGTCCCAAAAGAGTTATCGATTCACCATGGAAAAAAGAGGGTTAAAGAACGACTCACGTGAATTGTGAAGATTAGTAACGTCGATGAACGTAAACAGCGAATAGCGAATTCACCACGAGGAACGGGGATTCGGGTGTGATTGTACCAGGCAACGCACCTGTCATCTCGTCACTTTGTATTGTGGAAAATGATTAATGACTATCAATCCGAACTGCCCACGTCCATCCACGATATATGCGGAGAAATGACTAATCGTTGACAATACCCATGGATAGCCGAGTTCGAGATTCTTAACTCGTAGAACAAATCATAAATCTTATACACTTTTACGCTGGTACAGTTCATCGTTACGTTCGGATCTCTGATTCGAATAATCCTTAAGATTGCGGTACAATACTTTTCATCAACGGAAAATCCAACCTCTTGGATCGTCATATATTGCGTCGTTCAGAGGTGATTTCAAAGTACCTTGATAATATCATCAAAACCGAACACGTGCGTTATCTTCCTGAATCAAAGGGTATGCAAACATTATCTTTGATCTCTACTTCATCGATTGATCCTCAACGATTACTTGAAAAAAAGGGATGAGAAATTTGTTAACACGTGATTCTCTTGATGTATAAAAAACAAAGATGAGTTTCAATCTAAAACGATCCAAGAAGCATCATGGGGAAGATATCAGTCATTACCATGAAGAAAACGCTCATGATCGTCGGAAATGACTAAAATTACAAGTACCTTTTGCACCTTCACACGGGGAAAAAAACCTGCTAGATATTACTACATTTTCCACTGAAGTAGCAGCATAAGTAACATAGTATAATTTTTACAACATTGTGCTATAAAAACCATACCATGTCACTTATGCTGCTACTTCAGTATAAAATGTAGTGTAGCGTATATAGGTATATATATATATATATATATACGGTGTACGGAGTAGGGCGTGTCTTTGTTGAAGTGAAAGAGAAGAACCAATTTTCCAAAATCTAAGGAAAAGCGAAATCGCCTGCAGAGCGCACAGGCAGAGCGACGTTGATAAGCACGTAGAGAAGACCGCACTGTTCCCTGAACTTAACGCGCGTCATCATTATTAATACTAATATTGTATTCGAAGTCGACTTTCAAATTTTGTATCGCCGATCTTTTTGCAAACGACGTTGCAAATGATATGGAATGATCGTGTGTGGATCTGAACTCCCAGCTTGTCAAAGAAGGCTTTTGTTTCGTCCGATTGCGAAGATATCTCCCAGCAAACACAACTGCTGGCGTTTCAAAGGGCCAGTGACGGCTCTTCAACGGTATTGCCGAACCATCAGCGGCCCATTGAAACGTCAGTAATCATTGTTTGTAGGGCTATGAGGGAAATTGGAGCAACGATACTTAGATAAGTATTCAAATAATCTGAATAAGTTTTAGGACTGCCGTATATGAGGTAAATGAATGTTGAGACAATTTTATATAAATGACGATTGTAAAAATGAATAATTGATTCTTTGAGTAGGGCCGATAAGTAATTGGCTAGACAGTGCGGCTTGTGGGCTACTTTTAAGAATTCGAATCTAAATGTAAATCGGCACCTATATGGAAAGACATGTCCAACAACAAATGATTTGGGATATAGTAATTCGTCAAATTTATACAGAGTAGTCATTCATACCGTTCATACATTCATCATACTACTTATAAGTTTATAATTTTCAGCTTTGTAACACAGCTAGTGGGAATATTCTAATAGTTGCGTTACAGTGGTAATATTTCAAACCAAATTTCTCTGTGTGTATATCTATACGTCGAATATTGAAGTAAAGCTCGTGTTCTACGTCAATATTGATCACGATTTTCATCATTGAAAATGTGGGTTCGAGGAATTTATCACTGGAATTTCAAAGCCTGAGAACATCTGTAGTACCAGGGATATTCTCCGAACCAACCCCTTCTCTCACATTATATCCTATGATCGTATGAACAACGTTTTGATTTAGTTCTTTATTACTTCAGGGGAGAAAGAGGGCGAATAGCTGAGAGAAACTTCGATTATCATTCATTCGGTTCAAGGCGAAGGATTTCAAAGACAGGAAGTTTGATGCTTTTGATATTTTTTTCTCTTCTATTCATGTAATAGTTTACCTCGCATCAACTAAACTTCAAATTCAAATATAAATCCAAGGAAGTGAAACTTTCACTTCTCTTATTGGATTCAATTAATTATCCGAGTACACGGAGAAAATAATTGAGCTGCAGCAGCTAAGTAGCTAGCACGGACACGGACAGCCATTAAATTAGCTCCTGCAGCTAAATTTTAGCTGTTATCGCAAATAAATTAACTACAAATTCAAATTTTTTTGCTGTGACAGCTGAAATTTAGCTGCAGGATCTAATTTAATGGCTGTCCGTGTCCGTGCTAGCTACTTAGCTGCTGCAGCTCAATTATTTTTTCAAGTAATCAATATATTCTTTACAATTGTTCTTTCTTCTTCTATTTATTAAGAAACGAAAATTTAAGTCCAAGAAATGTCATTGATCATTGTGTCGATACCCAAACTTTTGTGAACAAAACTTTGTTGCTGTGAGCAGATGATTCCGTTGATCACATTTTGAAGAAACCCTTCGTTGAGACAACAAAAATTCGGTTGCCGCTACAAAATATTTTTTCAGTGTAACGACTCCAACCCAGGTGGACGATCAAACTCAAAATCACTCGCATTTGGAGGGAAACTATCATATGGAAATCCTGAGGATTGCTGATTGAATGGCGGGTTCTGAATACACTGGCGTGGTGGTTCAATTGGACCAATTTGAGAATCGCGTTATGCTTGAAGAACTACACAGAGAAAAGTTTATATTAAAGATTACTATATTTTTATGGTACTCGTGGGATATACTTTATTATGAGGCTTAGAACTATATTTATTTCAAATTATAACATATTTATCTTCATCCTCACGAGGGAGTATGGTGAATGCTCGTATACTCGTGGTTCATAACGACATAATCAAGTATATCCCAAAAGTACAATATAAATATGCTAATATCTAATATAAAATTTTTACTGTGTACGGATAGTTCTTGAATCACACTGTAAAAAATGTGGGAAAGTTTCCTTTATACTATTGGTGGCTTTCGTTCCTCCATCGTGGAGGAATTGTTTCTTCATAAAAAATAAAGAATTTTCCCACAACTTTGAGGAATTATTTTGTTTTTCAGGCGTTGAATCTTCTATGAATGAAGGAATAATCCACGAAATTATGGTGAAGAATTTCTCATGTAAGGAGGAATTTCACTGCCACCATTTTTTGGAGGAAATTCCACAATTATTTTTACAGTGCAAGTTACAAAGATTTTTTCCGAAATTCAAAATTCAGGCTCCATTCAGACATAATTAAATTCTCGGAGAATCATCCTCACAAGTTTCAGATTGTTTCGTGCATTCAGTTTCGAGTTTTTTTGTTGTGAAAGAATCCGCCTGGATGGTAACTCTAGTACACTCTTAACCCTAATAGGGCATCCACCGATGTCTCCGTTGCCTCCTCTCAGACTCCACGTAAGTGGACATCATCCCCGTAGAGAATACGAAGATGCGACCGAGTAATCGGTTAGTATGCTGTTAGGTAAGGTACCAAATTCATGGGACGCTGAGCATTAAACGTCAACATTAGAAAAAATAGAGAATCTACGCTCAGAAAAATTTTTAGTCATTTCAACTGATCAGGTTGATTGAAAAACACGATAACCGCTTTTTATAATTAGTTCAACCTTTTTTCTTCATTTGAAGTGACCAATTTTTTCGGTTATTCCAACTAAAATGCTACAGTTGTCTTAATTTTGTTAATTCAACTGATGCGAATTTTTGTCAGTGTGCGTGAACTACACGGAAAAAAGAAAATGGAGAAATTTATCTTGCAACCCGAGAATAAATGATTTAGATCTAAGTGGATCTAATTAGATCTCGTTATATCTAAAAAATGGAAAATGTAGATCTATTTAGATCTAGACAGATCTGGTTAGATCTACATAGATCTAAATCACAAAAAATTTCATATTAATTAATCGAAATTTGCGTGCATCTACTGCCCATTTTCTTCACTTTTAGATGGTTTTTGAGAACTACATATTTTCGAAAAAAAATCAATTAGATCTCCGTAGATCTAAATAGATCTAAATAGATCTAAATTGGCCCACAGAGCATGAATTTTTCGATTTTTTAGATCTAAGGAGATCTAATCCATTAGATCTAAATCATTTTTTCTCGGGAAGAGAAGAATCTATTTTTGTCTTATAATGTGAACTATTTGACAATATATTTTGTAAACATTCCCATTTAAAGACTCGAAGCGACGCGTTGTCATCCTACAAGATAAATTTCTCCATTTTATTTTTTCCTTGTACCTTTTTTTTCCAATTTTGACGCTTAATACTTGACGCTTCATGGGAGTAATATGCAGAAAGCTCAACTGTTCTTCATGGGTTAAAAACTGTTGATGTCTAATGAAATCATTAAACATCCCTTGCAATCAAGCAGTATCAGTGAAGTGGGGCTTATCACATACTACCTTAATAAATTGTGGTAACTATCGTGTTGACTATTTCGAAAAAATGGGAAGCTAAATTCCACTTATCGATCTTAAATCAGAAATTTTGGGCGAAATAAAATTTTAACGTAATTTATTCCTCGTTTTATCGGAACTTGTGTTGCGGAGGAGACCGAGACTGGTCTCGGTATCAACCCCGAGATCGTGACGAGGCGGACAATTATTTTTCGAGACCGATGATACCGAGAATTCCAGCGAAACGTAGAATGTATTGCAGAGACCGAGAATCTCGACTCGAGGTACACGAAAGAAAAAGATTAGTTAAAATAACTATTTAACTTGTAAGCGCATATGGGCCCACTTTTTTTCGTTAGAATAACAATTTTTTTTCGTTAATTTAACTAATTTTGTTAGTAAATTATTTTAAATTGGTTAAATCAATTGATTAATTTGTTATTCTAACGAAAAAAAGTGGGCCCATATGCGCTTACAAGTTAAATAGTTATTTCAACTAATCTTTTTTTTCCGTGTACTGACGATACTGATTTTTTTGAGACAAAAGCAAGACCGAAACGAGATTATAAATTCCGAGACCCGGTCAGTCTCGGGGAGACCACACGAGACCGAAACACTATTCAAAACCACGAATGATATCGATATTACTATAGATGTTGACTCCACACCACCCCAATCTTGTAGTTCTTATAATCTCCTTCTGAATCCTCGTGTAACTGAGTTTTCAGCAAAAATCAGTCCTCTCGAAATCTATTATAGGGCAAAGTACTTTCCATGGGTTTCGACTTTTCACACTCACAGTCAACCGTATTTGAATTTGACGGTAGAAATTCATATCGTTTCTGTTATGGTAAGCAGAGAGGCACGAAAATCTATACGCACGTCTGAAGTGAGAAAAGTTTTCTGTTCATCGCTCTGAGAACGAATATACAGTCTGGTTCACTTCAATGACATATAATACTTGTCACCTTCGTGCTTACGGTGGTGAATTTTATATCGATTGCCGTGTTTCAAAAGAGACTTTTTTCTCTCCGAATGTGACAAATTGTGAAAAGATTTAGTGGAAAAAAAACATGAGTTCTTTGAAATTCGTATCTCTATGAAATTTTTGGAAATCCTCTCAAAACTACACGAATAATGAACTGAAATGAAGGATGACAAAATTCTTTGCTAAATAATTCCGTAACATACCTGTATTTCAATATAAAAAAACAACAATCTCTTGAAGGGAAGTAACGAAGGGGAAAAAGACGAAACGATGTAGAGAGTTGTATTTCTTGTTAGATTTCTCGTCTGAGAATATAAAACCACTGAAAGGTGTGTGAATTGGAAAAGTTAGAGGGTATTGAAACGAAGTGTAGAAAAGGCAACAAATCTAATCAAATATGAAACATGCTTGGAAGGATTTTATGATTTTCGTAGGGCCGATTGCGAAATCGAACAAACACATCCTGCCTATGATTTCTAAAGGAGGCGAAGGTAAACATCTCTTCTCGATCTTCCTCATCAAGAATTCATGGAATTCATAATTTCATTCTTCCTCAGAACTTTTTCATCGCGAATCCAACGATTCATTGGTTACTGCAAAATTGATGATTCAATCTTATTTGTGAAATTATTCAAAAGATACTACATCCATTTTATGGTTCATTTAAAAACTATGTCTGTATTATCCGGCGATAGAACACCCTCGCATATCCGCATACCAATCCTTGATTCATTTAATTAGAAATAAATTTCCCATAATAAGGAGTGGAAATCCGCACATACGTGGAACTACGCACCATTAATTCGCTTCCCGAATTAGACAAAAGCGTTACAATTTAAATTGAAATTTTCGCATTACGTTGGATACATCGTTGAATACTAACCCCTTTTCCGCGTACATCTTAATATCACACCCTGAATAATTGAAGACACGTTGCTCTCCTCATCGAAAATTCTCTATCGATCGTGATGAATGTTTAACCGTTCAATTCATTGGACACACCGATTCGATAATTCTCAAATCTCTGAGCGACACAGAATATCATGTTCATTTCCTTCGAAACATTTGTTAAGCGTACCGAACGAATCTCAGGCTTCTTGAGATATAGACAATAATACTCTGTTCACGCATGACTGGGTGAGAGGTTACTAGAGCGTATATCAGGTAGTCGGAGTTCCGCTCGGCATGTTAATCCTTCAGACCTTCAAAATAAAGGACTCGTCGAACAAACTCCTGAATAAACTCATTCGGTGCTGAAGAATGTAACGTTATATTAAATTTACGGGAGAGATTGATGAATATCGCAATGCGAAATAATAACGAAATTAAAAGGAGAGCCAAATATGAGATGATAACCATGAGAGTATCTCATTTGGAGTGAAGAAACTTTAATCGGTTTATGGACACGGGTTTGGGTAGAGTGGGTCCAATGCCAGATAATTGAAATCCACGAGGAAAGCTGGACTCTCTGGAGATTGCCATTAATTAGAGCCATAGATCACGCGATGTGGCTTGTGACAACCAACCGGCTCCTCGACATCCTTCCTTCTTTCTCTCTTTACCCTTCATGCTTTAGTCGATCCTTTCTCTCACCCTCTCTCTTTTATTCCACTCCGCTCTATCCATAATACAGAGATCGTCTTTGTAAGTTGACTAGCGGTCCATCCACCGCCAACCACCAGCAGCATTCTATTCTGCCTTAGCGTACTATTAACGTCGATAACGTAATCTGTCAGAGTTTCTCTGTTATGGAACTTGCGTGAAGCAGTAAATTACCGGGAAATGTACGGCACTGGATTATTTGCGTTCAACGGAACTGTTACGTATATATTTCTCAATTAAGTTGCTCGTGGGTATATATATATATGTATCATTCTTTTCTACGAAAATCACAGGATCTATTGGAATTCCTCCTTATGTAATACACATACATAATTGAACGAACACAAAAATTGTAATCAAACTTCGTAAATGTTCATTTCATCCATGTACGTTCCGTTTATCAGCAATATAACTAGATTCGAGTATATACTGTGAGCATCGTGAAGATGCATTTGGAATATCAGATTTGCATACGGTTGGGAATTGAATAATACGATAGAGGGTAAAAGATCGAATTTCATACGATACATGATCGGTCTGATAACTGATTCCGAATTTGAAGAACGCTTCCAATGAATGATCAATCATGATTCAATGTTACGTTCATGATACAATGGAATGCCATTGCTTCTTTGAAATTTGCATCAACTTGAAGTGATCTCCCATCTCCATTCAGAATTCATCGGATTAATTCTTCTAGGATTCAATTTCTCAACGATATCTCGAGCACCTGTTATAGAAAGAATTTCTCAGAATTCCTTAGGGGAGGATTGTTCCTTAGAAAAAGTACGTTAGAACCTTCAAAAGAAATCGATGGAAATCTTTTGTCTGGACGGTTTCATTGTTTTCACCCTAGGATACACGTAGATACTTTATCTTTGAAATCCAGAGCAAAGTACCGCAAAGTCAAACGAAATGAAACAAACGACAAAGCGAATTATCCGGTACTTTTATTACAACTTCCACACGTAGACGAAATGTTTTTTTCACATTTTCGAAATGGCAAAAGTACTCCATCGATGACTCGATATATAAGGATACTTCGAATCATACGAAAAGGAAGCTCCCTTTGAGTATTTCGATCACGAAGCATGGGATTGAAATTTACGTGAAACGCAATTTATCGGAAGAGCCGGTAAACTATACCTCTATCAATAAAACAATCCAAGAGTTTTCTTTAAATCTTATGTGCACAACATTGAGTGAGATAAATAATATTGAACTGGTTTGGAATGAGCTTGGAGAAAAGTGCTTCCGCATCTTCAAGAACCTGTGCTTGATATCCACAAGACTTAGATGGTAAAATCTTTACCTTGCCTGGTTTCGTGGAAGGTTATAGAGAGAAGGGAGTACGAGAACAGAATTGTCGGTCTCCTTGAAAATGCCATCCACGAGTTTACCCCGACCACAAGCACGTCGGAAAATCAGTTCATAGTGAAGAGCCGTGAGCGGAGCCTTTTCGTCTGCTGCACAGAGAACCACATCGAAGTCGGCACTTTCGCTAACGCGAGCGGAAAGTTTCGTTTGCCATAAATGAACCACCCGCAGTCCATTGACGTCTCTTTGGGTCCATCCATTTAGATCAGAGGAACCTTTTTATGTATCTTCCAAATAAAATCAAGTGAAATGAAATGAAATAAGGAAACATGAAAGCATCCCTAAATATTTTTAAGAATCAAAGGGAATGTCAAAAATGTGGACTATGTTTGCCGCGATGAAGACTTCGCGAGGAATTTCATTCTCCATTTAGAAGTATCAACACCTTTGATCGACAAAATTTTAAGAATCGATATAAAATAATCAAAAATACACTCGGAAATATTTCGAGTGAGTATCTCCTATGTTTGACGAGCAAATTCACGACGGTTGTTGAATTACATTTACATCCTGTTACAATATCATTCAAATTTGAGAACATCGATAGGCGTTGCAGGATTTATTCAACCGCAAAATCAATATCACAGCAAATAGAAAGCATTATAACAATTTTTGAATAATCTGGTACCTGTGTGCTGTATAAATTCTAGACGTACGTGACACAGGGAGGAACTTACATCAAAGTAACAAGGATGGCATTTGGCATAATATGTAACTCGCTTGCATATATGCAAAGATAGAAGAGAAAGAGGATCGTGGACGAGTGTGACAGGAAATACATATTTCATGGAGCAGCGTATGCAAATGAAATGGTGTGTCCAACTTAAGTGGTGTAGTATGCATATATTACTTACATTGTTGTTCCATGGTAAGGAGAGTATTAAAAGAAACGTGCGAATGAGACGGAATGATAAAGAAAGGCAGCGTCGGAGGTAAGCATTCCCCGGGACAACGCGGCAACGTGTGAGATACCTTAGGAGCAGGCATACTGTTACTACAGTTATTTTCGTGGTACCACAAGCACATACACATCGTACACAATTCTCGAGAGTGTATGTCGTACAGCGTTAGCTGACTACCGGTGAGAATCGAGCCAAAATTTGTCCCCACCTCTTTCATGCATATCCACGAGGGAACCCAGCGACGTAGGAATTCCGGAAAATACAGATGCAAATGTACTCACATCTGCGTTCCGCGATACGTATACGTATATATACGCTGCGCATCTAACTGAAATTGTCCCCCTAGGTAATTACGCTCTGGCTCGCTCGCTCGCTTGTTCTCTTTCTCATGATTCAATACAAAGGACTGTTATTAGCGATGAGATAATGCAAAAGGATCCAGCGGATCCATATGAGAGTTCATTTTATACGAGGTTTGTTTGAATTTTGTATTCCCCGAAGTAAGTATCGTTGCTTTCAACGCTTTGGCCCTAGACCGATCCTTTTGCATCACCGACTGACGCAAGAACACCTCCAACTAGACGTGGATGGACTAGAAACAACGACTATAGGTAAATTCGCGATAATTTGTGTAGAAATTCAAAGGATGTAACGAAATTCTAAATGAATCAAACAGAGAAATAACGAGATAAGAATGATTGAATAACGTGGAGGATGTGTTTCGTGACTTTACCTACTACGTTACCGTTTCAGAAACGCTTGAACACCGTTGGAACTTCGTCGCTCCGGTTTCTCGCGTTCTTGGTATGTGTAGATATCCTAACTGCCAGAGTATCAGAGAATCTGACAATTCTTGGAATGTTTGATGCAAATATGTTCACGTAGGTGCAGAGGATGTATTATTGGGTGTTATTTGGTATTTAAGATAGCGTTACCGAAACGGTTCTGAAGGTGACTTATGTCTCGATGTCACATGTGACGAGCGAAACATCATGAACAAATGTTTCCTTAATGAGATTAATACGTGTTTGAAACGAATCTGGGTGATGGAAATATTCCATTCTCACACCTCGATGTTCCGCTCTTCACGAATGTTGACCCAAATTATTGTTCATTACCGACTCCTCCTTTCTTTTCTCAATCGTAATCTGTTTCTCAATTGGATAATTTTGTTCGATAGTCTTGGATTTGATGAAAGACACCACGAAGGACGTCAACGCATGTTAAATTTGCGAAATTCCCTGAATCCAAATATCTTGGAATAGCCTGAATAATTGGATCGGTTGATCACGCTGGATGCGTTGAAAATTGTGTCAATGCCTCATTCCAAGCATCTTAAGCACTCCAAGTATCGATTCGTATGGAGAGCGGTGAATGAGTACTCATTTTTATATCGAGCTATTGATGATTCATCCATTCATTCATTCTATCAAGTGATTGTACAATACATAATCATTGGTAAAGTATCGTCGTATTGGTGAACAACTAATGATATAAAGTAGTTATAGTATCGGTCATTCGAACATTATTAACGCACAGTTATTTTATCGATTCATCTTCTAATTGAACATTTAATGCATATATTCACCAGGATATATTACGAAATTATTCAACGATACCCAATTAGAAGATAACCGAGCTAAGTGCTTTCATTATATATTATTTTGATCCATAGTTCATGGCGGAATTAACAAAAATAGATTCTGCGCATCAAGAGAGATGAAGAATTACTCTTCCTCATCCTCGGTATTTAATTGCAAGGAATGAAATTCGTAGCTACGCTGATTAGGTATTATTCAGACATATTTTTTTCCTTTTCAGGTTCAAATTTTAAGTCTTCGTATTGTATAAGTACATCCACGTTCTTGTATCGTACGTGACATTGCGTATTCCAAGATCATAGAGTCAAGTGTTACAATAAGGAGATGTAGGAGAGAATGAGAGACTCAAGAAGTGGTACAAGACAAAGTTATGCTTGGGCCGACGAATAAGAAGTACAAGTGCATGTGCATATGTTTGTAGGAGAACTAGGTTCTCACGTGTGCGTGTATGAAGTCTTGAATCTTCCCTTGTCACCATCACCCTTAGTCACCATTTCTTGAGATTTTGTAGTTCGCACACCGTTCGTTCGTTCGTTCGTTCGTTGTCTTCAGTCAAGTTAAGTTGAGTCGACTCAAGTCTGGTCCATTGACTATGCACTGCGCGACGCAGAATTATGTACGCTTGTGAACGTAAGACCAAACTGTACCATTATAATGAGGAACTCTTCTCGAGAAAGCTCTACAACCGGAAAAGGAACGAATAATACATGAGAGAAAAAAATTATACTCATACATTTATACGTATACGTGCTCATGGAATGCAATGATGAATCAATAAGAGCCCATGCTTTGTCTCTACGAAGCTGATCTGTGATGAAAGAGTGGATATTGTATTGACAGTATGTATGTTTTATTCGATATTTACAATTGCTTCGGTATTTGTTTCACAAAATCATGAAATCATGTTCCTTATGATAATATATGTACGTACTATCATGCTCAATCGGCTGCGTAAACGGAGAGAAAAACAATAGGAAAAGAGTAATACTAGGCTGAATAAAAACTGATCTATGAATAGTCAACTGATTCATAATCATGCCATCTACTTCGTCGTCAACGTAATATATTCCAATAGTAGTACTATTTCAACTATTTTTTCCCTCCGAGTGTAGAATCGTTCCTCATGAGGAGCAGAATATCGTTGCGTATACCGATATGATTCTGATTTTGTTCCAATTTCCCGTTAATTCCGACCAATGCCACGAAAACCTTGTTAAACTATGACTGAACTACCATCCTCCTTCACAGTTGGCTGACCACATTGCGGTTTCACCTTCTCTTTGAATAGACGAGAGACACGCGTTTTGAGTGAAACACTTGGAATTAGAATTTGTCGATGGATCAAACCATGTTCCACGAACTGAGGTTTTTTTCTGATACAATCGTCCAATTCTGGAGTGTTTCCTCCTACCTCACCTCACTGAGTCGAGTTCAATGAGTGCACAAAGTTTCAGAAGGTGATCTATTTCTTCCTAATTTTGAACTATCTATACTTTATACTGGTGAATTCATCCCTCAACGTGACATCATTCTCACTTTTTTCTTCTTTTCTGTTTTTGCTTCCGTTTGAAACATCATAGAATTTAGATTTAGAATACCGTACTTTGATTCAACGAACTGACCAACATTACCTTCCAACTTTCCTCGTTTTTTTGAAGAGAAAAATCTTTCGGAATCAAGTGAGCATAGATTGTGAACAGGCTTTGGAAAGTATTATATGTGGCCTGGCCTGCGGAAAGGGGGCTTAGGTGTGGACCAATCATTATTCACTTTTTTGGCGATTTGGATGGAGTAAAATATGCTCTTTCGAATGGCACAAACCAGAAGTTTCTAACTGGTAGGGAAGTTCGCTGAAAATGTACAAAAAAAAGGGCAGAAATGATTGAAAATGAAAAAAATTTGGAGATCAAATTATAAAATAATAGACATCATTTCATATTTTGGAAAATTTCATTTCAAGGCAAAACCATGCATTTTAAATCAAAATTCACAAATTTACAATTAGAACATTAGAGCATTAGGACTCGAACAACTAAAGCGAAACTGATAAAATGACTTGTTTATCTGCAACAGCTCTTTTCTCGAAAACTTGTTTTCACACTTAAGCCCCCTCTTCGTAGACCAGGTCACATATGTCAAAAATCTGGTAGATTTGTATAGAATCTGTATAGAATTCTGTTAGGGTTAATAAGAGTTTTCAAGACTTTTTATTCCACTTTGGTTTTTTTTTCAGGTGAATAGAAACGAAAGTGCGTTTTGAAAAAATACTGACAAAACTTCAATGAATTTTCGATTTTTTTCGAATTATTGAATAAAATTCGGGGAGAACAATGCCTTGTAAGTGCGAAATCAAAGGTTGTTATTGACAATTCATTTTTAAAAAGAAGACACCCATATTTTTGAATTATGTTTTTAACTCTATTTTGAAAAATAAAGGAATTTTCAAATGGTGGTGCAGTGGGTGAAGAAAAAGGACTCCGTTTTTGTTTATCCATCTCCACAGGTCATAATTTTCAACCTAAGACTGAAAACGAAAAAGATTTCGAAAATCACCTCAAATCCTTGGAAAATATATGTAAGATTCTGATGAAATACTGACTTTTAAAAAAATGGCGTCAATATGAAGTGAGAGTTGTATTTTGAGTTGGAAAAATTGGTCGAAAACTAATGATAAAACGGTTTCACCCTTGAAGGGACACATTTTTCGATGGAATCCACATGACAACCGGGAGTGTTTAATGATATTTTTGGATCGCTGATTACGAATCTAAACTCAAATACTCAAAATTTGAAATGGTGGATCCAATATGGAGTACGAATTCTCAAAAAAGTCATAAATTTAGGCGAAACTTCATATACAACCCCAGTGAAAAAGTTCGTTCTCATTTCTCACCCTGATGTCACCCTGTTCTCAACCTGATCTCGTTCACAAACTTCTCATTCAACCTGATTTTAACCTTCCTTCGACCTCCCTAGTAGAAATTTTGATATGGAAAACATCAGGTCCAGATCAGGGATGCCTGATTGCTGTTCAGGGCCTAACTTGAGTATCTGATAAGGCCCTGACAAAAATGTAACGCAGGGAAAAGACAAGGTACTGATCAGGAAAACCAAACGTTTCCCAATCAGGATCTGATCAGGGTAGTAATTGAATTCCCAATCGGGACCTGATCCGGGTGGTAGCAGAATTCCCAATCACGACCTCATCTAAACTACGAGGTGTGTTCAAAAAGTAAGGTGACTTTTCAAATTTCGTGGGCAACGTACTTTCGATTATCGATTTTTTTGTTTTGTTATGTTGGCACACTCTTCCCAAACATCTGTACCAAGTTTCAAGTGTATAGCATTTTTTGTTTGGTTGTGAGAGGCGTAAAGGTTATGAGTGTTTTGCGTGCTCGGCGATTTCTTGATATCGAAAAATATGGATCAAAGGATTTGCATCAAATTTTGTGTAAAAAATAAAATAAAGTGCTCCGAAACACTTAAAATGTTGAAAGTAGCATACGGTGAGACTGTTCTGAGTAAAAAAAATGTTTACAAGTGGTACAAACTCTTCCAAGATGGCCGGGAAGATGCCAATGACGAGCCTCGCTCTGGACGCCCAAGCACGTCAACAACTGATGAAAACGTTCAAGCAGTGAAGAAAATTGCTTTGGGAAATCGTCGAATCACTATCAGAGATGTTGCTGAGGATGTTGGTTTATCGCTTGGCTCGTGCCATGAAATTTTTTCTAACGTTTTGGGCATGAGACGTGTGTCAGCGAAGTTTGTTCCGAAATTGCTAAATTTTGACCAAAAGAAACGTCGCATGAGCATCGCTCAAGAACTGTTGAATGACGTCAACGACGACCCAGATTTACTCAAAAGGGTCATAACTGGTGACGAATCATGGGTATATGGTTATGATGTCGAAACCAAAGTCCAATCGTCCCAATGGAAGACCCCAGATGAGCCAAGACCGAAAAAAGCACGCCAAGTTCGATCAAATGTCAAAGTTTTGCTCACTGTTTTCTTCGATTACCATGGCGTGGTGCATCAGGAGTTCTTACCATATGGTCGTACGGTCAATAAACAGTATTATCTTGAAGTTATGCGCCGTTTGCGAGAAGCAATACGAAGAAAACGTCCAGAATTGTGGAAAAATAATTCATGGCTTTTGCATCACGATAATGCCCCTGCTCACTCATCTTTGCTTGTGAGAGATTTTTTGGCCAAAAACAACACCACAATCATGCCTCAGCCACCATATTCACCGGATTTGGCCCCATGTGACTTTTTCTTGTTCCCAAAACGAAAGAGACCTATGAAAGGACGGAGATTTGCAACGATTGAAGAGATCAAGACTGCATCGCTGGAAGAGTTCAAGGCTATACCGAAAAGTGCTTATGAGAAGTGCTTTGAGGATTGGAAAAACCGTTGGCATAAGTGTATTGTATCTGAGGGGGATTACTTTGAAGGGGACAACATAAATATTGATAAATAAATAAATATTTTTCCTTAAAAATACAAAGTGACCTTACTTTTTGAACACACCTCGTATATTCTAACATTCAATTTAATTTTCATGGAATTCACTTTTCACAAAATTTTTGGAAACTCCCCCAACAGAAGAAATTCTACTGATGATTCAAATAGACCTCAGTTGGACATTTAAAAAAGACAGGGAAATTTTCTAATGAGTCCTGTGAAAATTCTAAATAATTTGATACATTCATCGTTCTGAATTGATCAGGTCCTGATTCGGCTGTCTTGTCGGTTATCACATGATTGAAATACAGATGAGCCTAGGCAATCTTGATCAGGTCCTGATCAAGGTATCTTGACAGCCACCTCACAATTCAAATACGGATGAGTCAAGGCAATCCTGATCAGGTTCTGATACGAATACCATGTCTGAGTTACTGAAAGGGAAAATCTGACTGGGACCTGTCAACAACCTTGCGTTACATTGTTGTAAGGTCCTAAACAGGATGCCATGTCAGGACCTGGTAAGGTAATTGAAAGTTTTCCTTAATTAAGAGTTCCCTATTGCAGCCTTACAAGGGCCATGTTTCTAATAGGGAATTCCCTGTCAAATTTCTACTAGGGCTGATTAAACTCTGGATCGTTGCGTATTACGGAGTTGATCAGGCTTTAAAGAGGATTACAATTTTTCGACTCGGAAAGGGTTTTCTTTGTGCGATGAATTTTATTATGTTATTGAATTTTATTTTGTTAGATTTATTATGTTGTATTATTAATGGAAAATCTAAAAAGGGAACACACCGTTACTCGCGTCATACAGAGACTAATATTATTTCCAAAATTATTTCGAATGATATTGAGAATAATAGTTACCTATTCTCAATAACTCTCAACATTATGCTGAATAATATTGTCAATATTTAAGATAGTTGATTATCCATGATGCTTTGAAGTATCAAAAATTCACTGAAATTTGAAAATATGACAAAAGAATGATATCGACGGGATAGTTACATTATTTTAAAGATTCTATTCCCTACATAGTAAAAAATTTTTCGTCAAATTCAACACACCAGCGAATGTTAACCATTTTTCTCCACACTCAACGTGTGTTCATTCCAGAGTGACACTTATAAAGTGTTAATTTGAACTCGAATAACATTTTTATGTGTTGAAAATGAACAGCATCGATCAAACAGCATTTGATCAGTGTGTTAAATGAACACACAAAAGTGTTAAATATTCAACACTTGAATTTTAACACGTAGTTGAATATTGAACACTTGAATTTTGACACGTACTTCTTTTTTACACAATGACGGAATTTTTTTTACTGTGTAGGAGGAATTTGATGAGGCATTCCCTATTTTCAATAAAGTCCTGATCAGGCTAGAATCCGGAAATCGCGAGTCAAGAACATCTCATGAGACTCTTACAACGGACTTATCTGATTTCCCCGATAGGATTCAAATAGGGTTGTAACGTAGGGATACATTAGGGTTCGGATGAGATTTCCATAAAATCGAGCGAAATAGGGTAAAATCGTAACGCAACCTGATGAGGACCTGATAGGAAATCAGGAATGCCTCGTCAGGCCCTGGTATTTCCCCATTCAAAATCTCTACGAGAGTTGTGGTTACTAAGTGAGAGAACAGATATGTCATTATAGATACAAATATCATTGCGTTCTTGAATTGAATTGAAAATACACAAATATATAGTCTCCGAGAAAAATTACGCAAATTTGTCAATGTGTACCATAATCAATCAAATGGAGTAGCAACTCCAATAAGCTGTTAGTAGTAGAACATATGACATACTTCGTATACGAATTGAGTTCATATCAAAGTCCCTTACTTCGATAGATATGCAAGATATTTCCTCAGGCTTTCGCTTCAAGTTGGTACACAAAGAGAAGGAAACAGTCACCGTAACTGTTTCCTTTTCTCCGTGTATTATTGAACTTGATTGATTTATTCTTGAGTTGAACGTAATTAATTGTTCAGTATCTGATGATTTGGAAATTTAAAAAAAGAACCGAGTACCTCGATTGAACTTGAAAAATCTGATTGTTCCCTCGGATTCACAAAATCCCTGATCCGGTTTCGGTCTGAATGGGAGGTTCTGGTGTCCTCATTGAGACAAAAATTGAGTGCAAGAATCATCCAAATCCACGCATTACACAACGGAAGTCATCGTTGAGGGGATACTAGCGCCGGCGCTTTAGCCAAGTCTTTCGTGTAAGATTTCGCCACAATAATCGAATATTTTCAAAATATCGCTCTATACAGCATTTCTTGAATGTGTATAAAAATGCTGCATAGAGCGATATTTTGAAAATGTGACAGTATTTTGGAGAAATCTTACAGGAAAAAATTTGGCTAATGTCGCGGCGCTAGTATCTCCTTAACGACAGAAAACAAACGCTTCGAGAGCACAATACTTCAATTTCTTTGTATGTAAGAAACATGGAAGTAAAATACATAAAGTTTGAAGGAATTTCTAACAGTGTACATGAGTCTTACACGAGATCATTAACACAATTTGGCGAAGTAATAATTCATAAGGATTCATTATGATCAAAATGAGAACACATTTGTCAACCATGAAAAGAAGAGATTAAAGAACAATGAAGGTTTCATTACGCCGCACTGAGGATCATATTGACAAAATATGGAAACATATGATCAATATCTCCTCGTGTGATACAATATTCATTCCAATACGTACGATATATTCCACGAAGAGAGAAAACAAAGGGAATTTTTTATCGAAGATAATGTATACGAAAAATTCACGTTTCAGAAATACAATTCCTCCTATTCGCTTCCCTCCAAGACCATATGGAATTTTGTATTTTCAATTTGCGCATTCGCATGGAAACGTGTCTTTAGTTAAATCAAAAAGTCGATTTCAATTCCACTGACATACTGTGAAAATACTACCTCCATTGAAGTTCTCTCCAAATGACGTATCTCGGGTACCGAAATCGTTGCGTATCATATGGCAACGAAAACTGAATCTTCAACAATTCAAATTTTAGCCTGTAGCAGGTTTCATCATCCGCACGTACATACAGGGTTACGATTTAATGACGAGTGGGATATTACTTGCCCACATGATACTCAATGCTGAATTTCGTAACGAAAAATGAGTTGAATCGGATGTAGTTGAAATTAATTTACAGGGGAAAATCCATTTAAAAGCGTACATCCATGAGCTCATGTAAATGAAGGAAAACGAAATTTTATTCAGAATATCTTGCAGGACAACTGCACGTACGTGACAGTACGTTTCCCTCCCTCTGTAAATCATTACATCATGTTGTCACGGTTGGCGAAGCATTGGCTCGTGCAGGTGACTCGAATGTCGAATCGCATTTGTCCTTGCTTCGGTATATTTCTCTTTCGAAAGGAAACTGCCACGTGTCACAGATACACAATACACATATGAACAACAGCGCCTAGGAGGCAAGGGCAAGGATTCCCATTAATTGTGCTTCCACCACTGCCAACCGCCCCTACCAGTACCGTCACGAGATCTAGGCCCTGCCAACATACTTGCGACTTGGTACCTTCCCTACGCGTTGACACGTGGTTATGCCACTTGAATTTGTCAGACCATTTGTCAGAAACCGATAATTGAACCTGCTCCAATATGTCCCGCTACCTGCCACGGTCGGTGTTCGGTTGGTGGGTCGATCGGTGCATAAGAATCGAATACAAATGCAGTCACCGGATGGCAGGAGAAAAACGACCAAAAATAACGGTTCGCAATCATGATTGGTATGTTTGAAAAATAAATGCGAGCTCTTGGACGGTAAAATATGTATATATACGTACATCGATTGATGTCACATTGAGGTAATCCATAGATGAAATTGGAAAGGATACTCATTTTGAACGAGAAGAATGAAATATGTTTGGAGATATTTTTTTTAAATCTATTATCCCATTCGAATGACGTGTATCGTTATGATCTTTCGAATAAATTACAAACATATCTCTTACAATATTGTTTCTTTATTAGATTAAACATCACAATGGTTTGGATTACATTTTGTAATCTCAATGATTACATCATCATCAATTCCTCTGTAACTCGATCAATATTTGTATCCCAGTCCATCCGAACACACAAAATTGGGATAAAAATGAATATGTATGTTTGTAATCTCGAATCATTGTGTCCCCATCTTACAAGACTTGGAATACACGAAATCCCTGAATAAGGGGTAATTGATTTTCCGTGTACAAAATAATAATAAATAAGCCGTTTTTTTTCCTTCACTTGACTTGGCCTCCTACAACATTTTACTCTGTCTTCCGTCATTTTTCGTTATCTCTCATTTTCTTTTTCAATCTCAAACTCTCCTTCTGTTTCCCACATTTAAGCCCTCTTCTCCACTCTCTTAGACTCTTTTTCATCTCCTATTGTCCTTTCTCTTTGTTTTTTTCTTCTTTTTTTTTCTACTCGTTCAACTTCTACGCTTGACACTACAAGTTACAAGAGGCATTCAAATTTGACGCGACTTACGGCTACAAGACACGTCAAACAACCATAAAACAGTGAAGTCTAGTTGAGTAACTTCAAGGACTCGTGTGTAATAAGCGTGTATTGTGAAGATCATCTCTTCGCACCTTCGAATCGAATGGGATTTCTTTCTTTATCACGTAACAATTCAGTCTTAAAGTTCAAGAAATTAGAGCTTAGTTCACAGCATTATATTATCTCATGTACTCAGACAACAATCTGGAAACAAAAAAAAGCATCGAAATTGATCTAAGCACGAAATGCAGATCCGATATAAATGTAAATAGATTATTCAAAATGCCAAGTAAACCGAACGTACGAACGATATTTATCTACGTACAGACGGATTGCTCCCTGAATTCTCTTCATCAGCGTCAACCGTGACGCAAAGATGTATTGCAAAGAATTTCATTAGAACGGTCAATGAAAAGCCGTGGAAAATCCGTAGAATGGTCGTTGCAATAAGGACTTTGTATGTCAGGTGTCCTGGTGAGTACTCGAAAGGAGTGAGAGACATTGAAAAATAGGGTAGAGCGGAAAGAGGATAGAGAGAAAGAAGAAACTATGAGATCGAAAGAGAATGTGGGAGAAGAGACGGACATTAAGGGACACCGAAAGAAGAGTTACGGGGAGAAAAAAGTAGAAGCAACAGACAGTATTACGAGATGAGGGAGAAGGAAAAAGTGTGGAGAAAAAGAAAAAAGATGAACAGAGGTGAGAAAAGGAAGGGGAAAAAGTTCACCGAAGAAGTACGGAAAATAAGAACATCGGTCTCAAAGAAAAATAAAGAGTTTGAGCTATCGAGGATCCTTCGTGAACGATTTGAGTATGATTTTGACACCGTACAGAACAATTAAGGTATCTTCGTTTATATACTTTGAACAAGATTCTACAACTCTTAAAAAAAAATTTGTATCGTTCAATTCTCTTTCTCTTCTCGAACTATTGTGATGTATCAATGAAGATTCTCATCGTTTTTCTACTTTATTATATAACACAAAACAATAAAAGTCTCGGCAATAATATTGCCTTATTCATATACAGTTTTAAGCAATCGTATAGAAAAATAAATAATTCCCATATTTTATACAAATTCTTACGTTCACACCACTGTCTCGATCATTTAATTTTTTCATCTTTTAGCGTTAAATTTCTATTGTAAATGTTCGAAAATATGATGAAACGATTGTCAAATGAATGAATAATATATTATCGAATTCTCAGGTTTCTCAGTATTTTCTTTTTTTTACCTTCGAAAATTGTAGCAGCGATAAAAACAGCCATAATATATAAATAAACCCGATATTATTCATTCTGTATTACAATGATATCATTCGGTCAAAAAATTGTATTTCCCACAATTTCAGGATTTGAGAGAATTGTGTCTTCAATTGCTTGTATTTAACAGTATCAGATGCCCTTTAAAAGCCGATGAACGTTACGAACATCAGTCACAACGCTCGCTACCGTTGTTATGAGACGAGCGTGGAGGGATTGGAATTTTCACCGAACTCGTAAACTTTCATTTTTTTTCTTTTTTTATTATTATTAATGTTGTGTTGGAATGCCAGGTCGGCGAGAAGATTCATGTGTTCCATAATTTTTATCGTTGTTGAAAAAACTTGACGAGAAAGAATTATTTCCTCTAAAACCACGAATGCTTCGTACTTTTTCCGAATAATAATGTTCTTTCATGGTTCATTATATTCTAAAGTTTAACTGTGTAACTGAAAATGGCATTTGATGCAATGAGAGAGAAGAACTAATCGATTTCAAAAGGGAGAGCAACTTCGACAGAGATGTCATCCTGGCTTCTTCGATTGGTTTGATTGAATTCAAAAATAATATCGGTGTTGAAACTAGAATATTGTTCGCCAAGAGGGGAGAGAAGAAAATTTCTGACGAGTGTGGAGTTGGTTTACCCCAGCCGGAGGTGAAGTTTTGATTCCCATTACCATTCTGTCAGGAAAGCACAAATTGTCTGTATGATTGTATATAAAAACCATTACTATTTTTTTTCCTGTTTCTCGAATGAGAATATGTTAGTTGTTCATTTTTCAAGAGTCCTCCCTAAAAATCAGCTCGAAGAAAATTTTTTAAGGGTTGCTCGAGATTATAAAAAATTAATCAAAATTCATTTTTCAATGTTTTTTCTGGTCGCGGTAGAATTTAGTAGTCTCAGAGGCCCATCGGGTCACGATTCCTGAAATACACAGAGTTGCATATGAAGTAAGGGACTGTACATGGAAATTTATTCAAATCAAGCTATATGGAAACGTATATATTCATTACAAACACAAAGTCGCAAGCCGGGCCTTGGAGGCCGCCATCTTTTACATCAACTATGAAAAACGTGATGAAAAAATATTTATATCACTCACGTCTGCAGTGCGAAAACAGTTTTGAAATAGTACATCATGCTACGAGGGAGTAATGAAAACGTACTGCGCAAGCGCATTTGACTGCGCACGCGCACTCATCATTGGTGAGGAAAGGTTAGGAATACGTAGTTTCGCTCCTACATTGTAGGTATGAAATACGACTATTTACATTATGTCACAAGGGAGGAAAATGAGTGATTTCCACCGAATGGAATGTTTGTTGTCCCAGCAAAGTGAGAGAAAAATGCACACGAGGTGAAGATCAGTTGCCTCCTTGGAGCATACGATACTTTTTTCCCAATTTCGGTAAGATAGTGATGTTCTTGACATTTGAATCGTTTATGGAAACGTAAAACGAAAATCCAAAAGATTTGAACTTCAGCAGCGTAAAACAGTGAACATCTCTCGAGCGTTCATTACTCCCTCCATTACCTCCCAAAGCAGTCAAGAAAGCGTACTACGCAATCGGCTACGCACGCGCCCTCATTGGTCAGGAATATATACACGAGAAATTTGGCACTCCCTCTAAGGTAGGTTTTCATGGAGCGTCAAGCATCGAGCATCAAAATAGTAGATTCCAATTCCAACATTGACACATAACCTCATATGCCAGAAAGGAATTGATTTAACCAGGACCAGGAATACAACTCGGTATTTATGGAAATCAATTTTAACGTTGGAAATTATGAAAGTTGGAAGAAACCAACTTCATAAATTCCAACGCTGGAGCGTCGAAAAAATCTGGGGAAATAATTGGACGCTCGATGCTTGACGCCCCATGAATTGGCAGCTCTATACTTGAGGTTTACTGGCTGCACGTTTCAGCCTGTTGGCGTCTGTACGTGACATTGGAGTAGCAGCTACTCCGATCAGTGTACATTGTGCGCAATGCGAAGTAGCTCCTACTCAAATAACAAGTAAAACTTCTACGCGGAGTATTTGGAGTGGCTGTGGGGCAGATAAAACGCAGTAGCTCATGGATTTAAGAATACTCTGGATGGTGCCTAAAGTTCGAATTTAGACGAGGGGTTTCTCCGTGCAGACGGAAGGGGAATCGGAGGGTCGCCATATTAGGTGGCACAATGAAGAAAGATGATCGTATATCAACGATGAAGAGAGCAATGGTGTCACCTAATATGGCGACCTGATCCCCCTCCCATCTGTACGGAGAAAATATCGCACCTTGATGCACCATCCAGAGTATTCTCAGATCCATGCAGTAGCTACTCCGTTTCAGCGCATAGACCCCCAGACAGCACAAATGATCATTTCGAATTCACAAAAACTTCTGAAAGAACTTCTTGAACAGTCCCCGTTATGACAGTAAAAATGAATTCAATATGAATTCCAAATGCATACATGTTGAATGCCTGAATAGTTCTTTATGAATTCGTGACATGAATTCTTTCTGAAAATTAAGTTATTCATCAAGAGCGCATTTTGAATTCAAACTATTCATAATGAATTTATGTTTACTGTCATGACGGGAGCTCTTTGCGGGGACTTTCATGCTGTATGGGCCGTCCTTACGGATGGACGCTGCTGTCGCTCTGAGCCAAGTTTCACCTGTGCGCCAAATTACTCTCAGTGTAGTTTCGTACCTGCATCATACGTATGAAATACGACTGTCTTAGCAAAGTCGGAGAAAAATGACTGTCTCTACCAGTATCTCATTGTTTCCCCGATCCAGCTGAAACTTATGAAGAATCATTATTGGGACCATCACTGAAGTACACGGAAAAAAGTGAACTGTTAATTTTACCAGAATTCCGGTTACTATATGGACAGCAAGGAATATCTGTGACTTTCACTGGAATTCTTGTTAAATTTACCGGAGCCCTTGTTAAATTTGCCGGAGACTTGATTCATTTAACTAGAATTCCGGTTAAAATGGCAGTAATTCTTGCTGTCCATATATTAACCGGAGTATTTTTTTCAGTGTAGGGTGTGAGTTTCATCATTATCGGATGACGAGAAGATGAGACCGTTTTCGGTCATATTATTTTCTTCAACCATCCAGTTCTCTGGAATATATCAGGCATATGTACTACGTAAATATTACAGTGACTTGGGGTGAGTGGTGGCCGACTTCTGAGAAATCGATTCTTTTTTATAAAATTCTGATCGAAATTATAGAGAAATAAATAAAAACCTGATATATTTTTAACCTGATAACCTGAACGAGAATCAAAATAGATACCGAGGCAATTGAACAGGTGAAAGAATTCAAATATCTAGGAAGCATAATTACAGAGAACGGCAAAAGCGAAAGAGATATAAGAGCAAGAATAGCACAAGGGAAACAGGCTTTTTATCAAAAGAGACAGTTATTATGCTCAAAAAATATAAGCTTGGAAGTAAGGAAGAAATTCTTGAAAAGTTACGTTTGGAGCACAGCATTATATGGTTGCGAAACTTGGACAATGGGGAAAACTGATCAACGAAGACTTGAAGCTTTTGAAATGTGGTGTTATAGGAGGATGCTCAGAATAAAATGGATAGACAAAGTCAAAAATGAAGAAGTACTCGAGCAGATAAATGAAGAAAGAAATCTTTTGAAACACATCGTGAAAAGGAGAAGCAATCTTATAGGACACACATTACGGCATGAGAGTTTATTGAAAACAATATTGGAAGGGAAAATGAATGGTAAAACTGGTAAAGGTAGACCTAGAGCAAGTTATATGAAGCAAATCGTACAAGACAAGGGATGTAGTAGATATGTAGAAATTAAACGTTTGGCGGATAATAGACAGGGGTGGAGGGTTTCATCAAACCAGTCGTAAGACTGATTACTCCATGATGATGATGATATTTTTATAGAATACAGAAAACCGATTCTTTCAAGATCGTTCATCACCATTAGGAGTCACTATTTTTTTCACCATGTGGAAAAATTTTCATAATTGTATTGACTGTATATATAATTATATATAAACTATATATAAATTGTATATAATTTTGAGAAATTTTCACATAGAAAATTTTGAAAGGTCTTCTCAAACTCCACATGATCATAAACGTCCCTCGTAATCGACGCTTTCAACTTGAACGTACATTTCTTTGCATGAAAGAGAACGAATTGGTAGAATTTTCATGAAACTACGTCAGGGGTCGTCCATAAACTACGTAGCTCTATTTTTACAACTTCTTGATCCCCCCCCCCCCATGTGGCTCTACCGTGGCTTTCCTCTGAACCTTCACCCCCTCTCTTCACGGGAACGTAGTTCCTTACGTTCAACCAAATTAATTCCAGTCAAAAGAATTTTCATGCAAAAGATGGGCCTAATAAAATTTTCATCAACTGAAATAGAAGATTTATTCCACTGAAATAAGATTCATCTCATTCCAAATGGAATGTACTTGATTCAATTAGAGATCTATCCGGTTTATATTCAAGTGGATCATTTTTCTGGATGTTCATATAGAATTTTCTTCCAAGTACAAAATACGTAAAAAAACACGTAGCCTGAAGCCAAACTCCCCTCACCCTATGTAGCCCAGTATAACATTGCATCTTACTCCTCCCTCCTCCTTCATGGGCCATGTAGTTTATGGACAACCCCTAGAATCGGTAAGTAACATACTAATTGCAGTAGATTGTATACCAAAGGGAATCCAAACGCCCCACGACTTGCGCAATGTTCATCACAACTCGAGCAATGTTTATTAAAAACTAATATCGTCTTCAAAATCGGTCCGCCCTTGTACAGGATGAAAATATCAATAAACTTGTTCAAAAAAATTGAACAAACTCGCTAATTCAATTGAATATCATAATTAAATAATCAATTGTGAATTGCCGAATTGATTCATGAACTCAATTTTTTACATCGTCCCATTGAATCTATCAAATTTTTCATTCTCGTATCATTTCAAAAACTTTTTTCCAATATCAACTTTTAATATCCTCGATTGTGCCATAATTCGCCTTTTCTGGATTCATTCTCGCAAATCGAAGATTCTCACAGCGAAGATCAAGATCAGAAGAAACTGATGATAAGGAGAACCAAAACAGATGCATTGCATGAATTACAAGAACAAAGAATTATCAAGATTCTCTCAATCATGGCAACTATGATGGAAAGGTATAGATAAGCTATTGAGGGGACCACACGTTCTTGAATTTTCTGAACAGAATGTAGAAGGAGGAGAAAAAGAAAACAAGATATCAACATCCTCAGCATTGTAAACAATTTTCGAAGATGGAAAATAACAAGCACGAACGAACGAAATGTATCGATGCGCATGTATCAGTTGGTCGAAGATTGACATATAAGTGATACCGAATCCTGGTAAAAGGAAAAAGAAACAGGCGACAGTGGCATAGAAGTTGGCTGGCAAGTGGCACTGACATGGGCAACCTGCCACTCGGAGGCCATGGAACATATCCAACCGGTTGGTTTCGGCTAACGAATGAAGGAACCAACCAGCCAGGCCAACTAGTAGGGAGAGTCAGGAACGAGTCAGACAGGCGAACGAGTACCAGTCTACCGTAGGCTCACGTCGCGGCAACACGTGAGAGCTTCGTTTACCTCGAGCGAGCTTTAGGTGCAATGAATTCACGAAAACAACGTACAACTGTGTTCTCCGGTGAATAAAAGAAAAGAATATGAGTGTCAAGTGTTACCGATCGATATAGTTCATCAACAATACATGTCAAGTGATTGTGAATTAATACTCGATGTGACAAAATAAGTGTCGATTAATGAATGAATGAATGAATGAAAAGTGTTCTACGATAAATATAGATGAAATGAGAAAAACACAACAATCGTTGGATTGAATTGATGACAACAAAACATATCCAAGGTAATTTTTATTATATGAATAGATTATTTGTTGGGTGATACGTGGACAATCATCGTCAATATTATTTTGAAAAGATATTGAGATTGTATCTTCTGGAAAGGTGTAGGAGAAAGAGAAGGATCAAAAGTTTGGAAATAGTTCCCCAAGTTTATACAGTTCGTACAGTTTATGCACCATTCTGTAAGGAGAGTGTGAGCATATACCTTTCCGTGGTTTTACCTCATTGAAATTCTACTGAATTTAAAAAATCATTAATCTCAAACTCTCGAGGTATGCAAATCATTGTGAAGTTTAACGTTGCCCTCACGTTATTCTTTTGAACCTCTGCTTTACGATATTTTTAATTCAATTCATATTTCAAAAGAATCAAGAACATCGATTATTATCCCATTTAGACAGAGTAACTTATCACACGCCTTATTGAAATATTAATCTCAAGAAAATTCATTTTTCTCGAAATTCAAACTAAATATAAAAAATAATTCTCCATTCTGGGAGGATTTACTTGGATTTTTTTGTGCTCTGGTTTCTTCCAATAATACCAATGTTCTCCAGTAATCTCTTATTGGCAATTATTATCGAGAACCAATACATATATACATAAATGGGGATCGACAAGAACAAAGCTGGCAATATATGTAAGAGATAACACCGCTCTTCGATCGATTGGCAAACATTGACATTATTATTCTAATGAAACCTTCTAGGAATATACTTTTTCTTCATCGCCTTCATCATAATCATCTGCGTCGTTATTGTTATTAGCTCCTCGATTATTTCAAAACTTTTTATTATTTATCCTCCGCCCCCGATATATTATTTGCTCCTTTTTAATCTCAGCTCGAATCTGCAATCTCGGAAAAGAATGGAAAGGAAACCATTAAAATCTGAGTTAATACTGAGCCGCTCTCCTCTTCTTTCTCTCTACTTTTAAGCGAAAAAAATTCTCAAGTTCTTCCTCCTCATCGCTTTATTTTTGCCTCCCTTCCTTCACATTTTTCATTTCTTCCTCTTTCTGCTGGCCTACAAATAAATCCTGTAACACGAAAAGTAGACGGATTTTAATTTTTTTCCCCCACGCGGAGGTATGTAATTGTACATGTGTGTGTGGGTGTTGTGCGTTGTGTTTATTGTATACGGGAAAAATCCTAACAAATTTACACCAATCAGAGCACGTCAGTCACTTCTTTCTGATCGCATTTCTTTCTCAACGAGTCGAGTAATCTCAACTTGATATCTGGCTGCAACTGCGTTGTATTGTACTGTGACGTGCACGCGAAAATGTAATTTTACTTTCCGAATAAGCAGCGGCAACCGTTTTCTTTTTCCCTTTACTAGTCCCTTTTAGTTTTCTTATTCCACTTCCATTTTCTCACAAGTATGTCAAGCGCGTGTCAAAGGCTTTACCTTTTGAAACACTTTCAAGAAACGCGAAGTGGAGTATACATCTCTCAAACAATTCACCCAATCTTGGAGAACGAGGAACGCGTTATTGTGAATGTTAATTGATTCGCGGTACAATTCCGCAAAAAATAATTACGAGCTTCGCCGTATTTTAGAATATTGTTTTTGTGAATATTTGAAAATGATGTGGAATGAGTGATGTTGGTGCCCATATCCGTCTCATGCGCAACGGAGATGCGCTTTATATCACTTTAACTGCCTCCCGTTGGGGGTACGAGGGTAAAAGCATTCGTACGCATTCTCATTTGTATAAGGAAGGTCGATTCTAAGGGATTTATTTAAAAGAAGCGGCGGCATAATCGTGCGAAGCAAGTTTTAATCATGAGAGAAATTATAACGTGTTTGAACGTCGAAGACACAAATGTACAGAGATTTCTATATTGAAAGGAGCGTTTATGTCTTTGACATGATATTTTTATTCCAAGAATATTTCCTCAATGTAACGTGCGTATGATTGTTCATCTTGTGAAGTAAAACTCCATGGAAATCATGCTCTTGAATGACGTGATGAATTAAATTCTGGTATTTATCTGATCAGTGTAAGATCAGAATTTAATGTTCCTCCAGAATTTTTCTTCCACTCGTACGTTGCTTCCTTTGGTGAAAAACATCCCTCTGAATCTCCTTCCTTCAAAAAAAGAGACTGTGCGGAGAGATATAAAACGGGTTCATCAAAATTATTCCCAACTTCACGTGATATATATTTTCCCTTACGAACTACCTTACTCCAAGTTGAATGTACTTTTACTTCATATCTCTTCATTTAATAATAAAATGTTGTGCATTACATAGAAAAATTTCGTAGGATTTGTCAGTAGTTACGAAAGATCTACGTAGAATAATCTAAAATTGTGAAATGAACGGGCAATAGAATTATCACGACATACCAACGTATTACTCGATATATCACGATTGAGAGGACAATTCTTAAACCCTGTGAAACAATTAACAAGAAAGAATATTCAAAAGCAAAAAGATGAAGTCTGTTGCATCCCCAAGTACTGCAAAAGTGAGAATATGAAAATCGATTCAATACCTATAAATTAAATACCCAGACAGTACCCTGGAAATGTAATTACCAGGGAATCCGATCCCGTCGAGACTGTTTACCCGGCCACTTATCAAAGGAAAGTTAGCGGTACAAGTGTCGCCGTTAGTCACCGGTACAGGAAGCAATTAGAACCTAATAAGAGTTGCTGACGCTAGGTGAAGATATTCACGCGATCTTTTCTCATCTGTTTTCGCATATGGGTGGAAGAGGAAGAAGGGAGAACAAGATTATACCTTACGTTATAATTCACGGGGTGTTAAGATATTTATCTCTTCAGTCTATCCCCGATTCCTTTAATTCTTGTAATCTGAGATACGGATTTTTCTCTTTGGGTATCTTTTATTCAGGAAATTTACACGAGAATAAAAAAAGTTCAAACACGACGTTGGAGAATTAAGTAATCAAGTAATGCTGTAAGTTAGATCGAAGAGGCCTGCTGTTTTCTGCTGGATAATTTGAAGCAAATATTTCTTCTTTTTACATTTATACTGATTTTCACAATCGAAATATCATTCAAATTGCTTTTATGAAATAGTAATTATCTTCATTTCAACGTGCAGTATTTGTAATAAATTTTATTGAACTATTTTGGAAGTTGTAATGAAACTTTCAGACCATCTATGCGGTTTGAAGGCTAACATAGACGAAAAACGAAAATCAACGCCAACAAAAATACTCTAAATATTCACGAGTTTTAGAACGTCTATGCTAGCGGAAAACTGAAGACCTTGCAAGTGTTTTTACTGAATTGTCTAATTTTTTGCTAACGCAAGCGTTCAAAATTCGTGAATGCCTGGAATGTTTCCACTACGATATATTTATTTACTTTATCGATACTAACGAGTGACAATATCGTTGAGGTGAATCGTTTATTCAAACGATGGATCGAAATCAAATACGAAGGAGTCTATTTTGAAATCCACGAGAGTGTTGCAAAATTGATTCTGTTCGATGTTATACAAAGATGATAAGTGATGTAATAGAAATGGGATATACGAAAGCTTTAGTGTTTTTGTATTCAATCACTGATCCGTTCCAAGAAATGATTCATGCTTTCAATGGAATTGATTGACAGCTGAGAATTGAAAGATGAGATCAAAAATATCCTTCGAAATTTGTCAAGTGTTTCGAATGTCAAGCACTGAGATAAAATCAAATGGACTGTGAAATCCACTGTAAAATCATTAAATACACTCTGCGATGAACTGATTCATGTTCAAAATATACTTGAGATTGATATAGACTTCCCACTCAGCACAAATATCGCAGGAATATTGCTGTGATATTTTATATGCTGAGTGGGTCAATGAGCAAATCGAGGAATTTTATTTCGCCATTAAGAATGACTCTAGTTATTCTAAATCTTGCCAAGTGTTTGTGGGGAAATTGCAAGCCCTGACAACACTAGTGAAAATTCCATACATGTATCACATGCCTTGTTAATGCCTCCATTTAGAGCATTTCCACTAGGAAAGCCCTTGTAATAACTTGAACTTGTAGCCCTTGAACTAGAATGATTTTCACTAGGATTGATGTAACTTTGAGTTTTGAAACTCGTCTGCAAATCCTTATTCCCTTAACGACGATGGCTGAATTTCCACGAATCTAACAAAAATTTTAGCCATAATTTGGTCTGCCGTAGCAAAACTCGTGTTACATATAAGAATTCAACAAACTGAAACATCTGTTCTTGCAAGTTTTGAGGTGCGTACAAAAATATCCGTCGACATTCTTTTTCTTCATTCATCATTCAGAATTTTCCTTGAAGAATTATCGTGAAATTCCAATAATCGAGAAACAAGTGGAAATACTTCAAGAAAACACTATGCATTCTGTAAAATTTGTAGGAAATATTCCTCCAAATTGCTTAAGAAGTGTCTTTTACGTGTTTTATCATCTTGGCAACAATTTTTGCAAAGAATTTCTCCATGTTCCTCACGGAAATTTTTCCCGGTAATTTTCAAAGAAAAATTCTTCCAGGGGATAGGAATTTGTTTGATGAAAAAAATAGTTGGTTCATTGTGCTGTTGATCCGAGAGCAGAGGAATTGAAATTTTATATTCAAACATTGATCAAATGTATATTATATGCTCTGCAGTAGATTTTCATCCAGATATTTTATTTTCTCACAAAATAAAATTCTGTTTGATAAACATCCGACCAAGCTTTTAAAATTGAAATCATTTTCAGTTCAATTCTGTGGTTTTGAATCGTCGAATGATTGAAATTGCAGAAGATTTAATTCACCGTAATGGATAAAAATAATCATATTTTGAAAAACATTCATTATTTGAAATTATGATAGAAATGGGGCTGATGAATAGCGATTTGAATCGATCAAGTGTTTATCACAAATGGAAAAAAAAAGCTCGATAACAAGTGTATTCAAGAATAATTTCATGAAAATACAATAATCTGGAGCATCGAAAGAAACTAGGGTACTCTGGACTGCACATTTATGCCTGGAACATGCTGAGAATAATTTAAGTCATACAGAATCACTTTCAAAGTGTTAAACGGATCGAGATCCTGCTTTCGTTCTTCGTAGTCTCTTTCACAGTGATTGGATCTCTCTATCAACGGGGAGTAAAAAGGATACCTCGTCTTCTTATTTCTTGAAATAGTTAGAAGGGGTTAACAAGTCCGCTCACATTTTCATGGCAAGTCGAAGGAAAATTAGATCAACGAAACAAGACAAACATCTTTGAGAAGTTACGCGGATTGAGCGTCGTTGCTCTTTCTTTTCTCCGAGCTTTCGTAGGTGATTGAGTGCAGGAAAATATAAAAAAAAGTCCTTTTTATGGAGCAAATTTATTTAGGGAATCGATAAAATATTCTCTTTGCAAAAAGAGATGGAACAATAAATTCTAATTGAGGTGGAATATAATCCATTTCCATTGTAGAGGACTAAATCTTAGCCTCAGGACAAAAGATTAGATCTTCCTCGAAAAGGCACGTCACGGATAATCATCTCTCAACGTATTATTATATTTGATTTTCATTGAGCTCCCTTCTTTGATTACGTCCAAATACACCCTGCGTATTGATTTTCATATTCCATCTTTCATTCAAGATTATTCTTATTTCTTTCGGCTCTCTACTCCCCTACACATCATTCGTAAAACTTAGGAGCATGTTTATCTTTTCCCTGTTTCTATATGGCTATTTACTCGACTATACTCTTTTCTTCAGCTTTCATATTCCTTTTCCTTCTGCACAAGTTCCGTCAACGCCGAGATCAAAGGTGACATCAAGCGCTCAAGTTTCTTTGCTTTCTTAATTGCTGTTTCCCTTTGTTTTCATAGTTTACGTAATTGCTATTTATTTTGTATATAAATCAACTTCCATAACTTTACTCTATTCTATTATATAATTTTCACGCTTTTTTAGAAACTTCGATTTCGCCATAAAAACAAAACAATAAATAATAAGTGAAAGAAGGAAAATCGAGCCTCGACTAATTAACTTTTGCAACGAAATTCTGTTGGAGAAATACCTCAACTATGGGGAACCCTGAGAATATCGAAAAGAAGTTTCGCTTTTGTTGAGAAATATATAACGCGACGACCCGTAGAAACATTTTCTCGTTTCTTCTTTGTTTCGGCCTTAATCTTTTTTCCTATTCTTCCCTTCAATCAATCCCAGCTGAATATGGCTACGCGTGAAAAAAAAATGTTCTCTCTATTTCTTCTGTTTTTGTCTTCGTCGTGCCCTCTTCGTTCTCTCCTTAATCAAGGAAAATATCAAGAAAAGAGAAAAATGGAGATCTTCATCTAGGTGAGAATGAAGGAGCAGATGACGGAAACCCCAAGGGAAGAATGAAAAATTTTCTTAACAAAAGAAAAATTCATCCACTAACCATCATCGAATGTGTTTTTCGAATGAGGTGTTCATTGTGTTATGATTTTGTATTCGGTATTGAGTCACAGTATCTGATATTGATAAGAATCATCAGGGTATTGTCCCTGAAGAACATTTTTTAGTGCAAAATATGTAATAGGAGATAAAAGCACTGATAAATTAATTGACTAATTAATCAGAAGAGCTTCCTTCTAAAGGTTTTTTCCACTTACCTCGATTTACGATAAATTGAAGAATGGGAATCAACTACACGGAAAAAAGGGTTCTTTGAAGCTGAGAAATTGTTCTCGTGAAAAAATATATATCCACTTTGACCCATTCAAATAACAATTTGTAAGGTAAATAAACTACTATACAAACTTTTCCTTTACATTCTACACCTACATTAAAGGGTAGGATTGGGTTTGTGTCAAAGTCCATCAAATCCTAGTGACAATTATTCCATCCACGCAGGAACATTGCTGTCATCATTTTTCAGGAGAAAATTTCATGATTATTCTCCCCAGTGTGGTTCAGAAAATATTTCAGGCTTTTTACCGAAATATTTCAGACCGATTTGTCACGAAGCTCAAAAAAGTTTTCATAAAATTTCACCATGTTTTCTGCATGGAATTGACAGAGGTAAGATTCATCGATGTCGATTATACAAAATTATAAATAATATAAAATCACAATGAGATTCATAACAACATATTGAAAATTATGACAAGCTTTTTCCTCCTCTTGTACATTTCATTCTCAATAATCATAGATGAATTATATTCTCATTCAAACAAACTCCCCTTGAAATATCAACAGCAGTGAAATTCGTCCTCACAAATAGAAGTCATGGTGACCTTTTCTCTGTTCGAAAAAGAAGGATTATCTGCAAAGCTTATGGGAAAAAGGAACTTGCCTCGCCAAACTAGGAGCATAAAATCCATCACTGGAATGAAGTCTATGAATTTTCCTATTATCATATATACAAGGAATTAATGGATCAGACTGCTTCAGATATGACGGAATGTAGCAACTAAGTATTTCAAATTCACACCAATTGTTTTTGATTGCGCAGTTGGATACGGATTCGCAAAAACCTTGATAGAACATGTAAAGAGGCAAATTTTGAGTGATAAAATTTCCACAAAGCCTATATAAAACCTCTTTTGAATTCAACAAGGATCTTCATCACAGAGATTTCATTTCGATCAACCGAAAAGTATAATATCCTTTCCTTGTTAATTGTAAAAACGTTATTGTACAACACAGAACTGTCATCGAAAGTTTTCCTGGTTACCAAGATACGACCAAGTGGACAACTTCGAAAAACTTCAAGTCGACGAAAGTCACCCGAGTTTAAATACTCGAATACTCGATAATCCAAACACCGCTTCTTTTCTGTCACGCGTAGAAGTGAGAATTCTCAATTTATCGTCACTTTTTCATCTCGCTTTCTCTCTCAATGAAACTTCCTTCTTGTTTCTCGACTCAATGACACATGGATAAAACTTGAAATGTGTCGGGAATTCAAGCTTTGTACTTTTGAAGGAACGGAACGCTACTACTTGGACTGAAATGAATATTTCACATACTCCGAACACGATCAATTAAGTAGCGTAGATCGTCGAAAGCTGCTCTTTGATTTGCGCGCGCGAACGTACATACCGTACGAGAATTTTTCCTCTCTGAACTTCACCTCCATTCATTCTGAAATCCTTGTATCCATTATCACAAGCAATTTCATTCAAAATCAACGATTTATGTGTACAATTCATTCACCTCGCGTTCACGTTCTAGTATTTATCATATAATTTCATGAAATGTGCACATCAACGTTTATAATGAACTTGCAATTGGGTAACTCTTATCATCCAAAAGTTGGATCACCAATATAATACGTGAATGAATGTTTCATCTGAATTTCATTAACAGAACGGTTCTAAAGTTCCATTCAATTTCCTGAGTTCTTTCGTTTTCTTTTCTCATTCTCATTGACTCAATCGCGAATCGAATAGGCCAAAAACTCTATCGCCTCCACCATTCAATCGGAGGAAAGATAAAACAAACATCACACGTGCATGCGATTCGAAGGGAGGAGGAGGACATTTCATGGAAATCAAATGCATGTTTTTGCCAATGGAATTTTGAATGGGACCCTTGAACGGTTTGATATGAAATTCAACTGTCTCGACGATCACTGTTGAACCAAACGCGAGTATAAGTTGTCGTGTGGCTATGAACTAGCACGCCAAGAATAACTCGTCAGACACAGCTATACACAGCTAGCACGGCTATACACGGCTATACACAACTATACACAGCCCTGACCTTTTTTTCAATGAATGTATACATATAATATACACAACATTCCGTGGTTGTAGTGGAACGCCAATGTACATACACGTAGTGTCCAGTGGAAAATCAATGACAGCGTAGCTTGGAATTACAGATTTTTTGCCATGTTTTTTTTTTTTATTCATTCAGCTGGTGCAAATTCGAATCGCAAGATTCTTCGTTGCGAAAAATATTCAAATAGATTCCTCTTTTTCCTGTCTCATCGAACATCAACGACCATCAATAACCATCTTTTTCAACTTCAAACGGTTGCAGGGAGAGGAAGATTCTCTTAATTCACAAAGTTCAATTTTTCATAAAAATTGGAAAAGTATGAAGCTCTAGGTCACAATATTCTCTGAAATATGGTACAACCTTAATACACGATGAATAATTGTGAAACTTCTGTAATATTGCGGTATATGTGAATACATATTTATGAAATGTGTGTACCGTTCTGTTATATTTCGCGGTAAGGACGAACATTCAAATTGTTCAGGAGGAACTTGCGGTTGCATGACAAAGGAGTGCTGAAAATCGATCTTACCAAAGCAATCAATCAATCAATTCCAATTTGTCCTAAACAACATATCTAGAGCGGAACGGAATCTACCCTACAATTCATTCGGATAGATGTCCAAGAAAAATACCTTATTGTTTCCCTCGTTTCGTTCGGATGTCTAATTTTCTTTTTCCCATTCTCTCTTCTCGTGCCAATATAGAAAGAACGAAAGCTCAGATTCCGTACAAGCTTCGTCCACTAGTTTCCTTCGATAATTTGAGAACAAATTACTGGAGCCAAAGCGAACATGCTGTGCGAGTTTTCTTCTTCTTCTTTTCTTTGCTGCTGTTGTTGGAAGGTCAGCTTTAACCTTGACACACGGGCCTCTCACAGTATAAAAACTCGAAATCATGTTGAAAATATACCGAGGTTGTCAAGTTTTACGGAACATATGTGCCAAATACACTGTACAATAGAACACACAAGAGGCAATGGCTTTTACACCGATTTTGTCTCCCCTCGCCACACCTCAATGACAAAAGTAAAAGGTGTCGTTTGAAAAAGTTGAAAATTTCAAAAGGAACATTCAGCGTTCGTATATATCGACAGGTAAATTTAGGTGAACAGAAGAAGAATACTCTTTTTAAATTTCCATCAATTCTTTCCTTTTTTCCCTTTCAATTGTGCCATTAGCGTGTTTCAACTCTTTCACTTTGATTATTCCTTTTGATAGCCGAAGAAACGAAGAAGGAGAGAGAGAATATCGGTATCAACTGTTGTAACAGTTTCCTTTTCATCTCTTGAAGAAACTCTCTGAATACTCGGGAATAACTATCATCGGATAATTAGTTTCATTCCACAATAGACTCAAGGAAAGTTTGAGCTCGAAATGTTCCAAGGATCAATTAAATACCATCGCAATTTCCACTTCATCTACCGGCGCGGCGTGCGGATATATAGAGACATCATCGATGGATTACGATCAGGGAAAAATTATATTCCTAATATTCTTCCTCTCGTTCTATATTCCGTATGAATTCTATGATCGATCCGTCTGCGCTAGATATAACTTTGATGCCGACAATCAAGCCGAATTATGTATTTTTTTCCCCACTCTCTCTCCCTCCCTCTCTCTCTCTCTCTCTCTTTCCTTCTACGTTCGCATCGACTTATTCCACGAACCATCAAACGGTAACGCGCTGAAATATCGTCGAGCACGGAAAAGTCGTTTCCAAAGCGACCTAACCTCGAGGCTGCAACTCCCATGCACGCCACATTGTACACAGTAGAACGCTACTAAAACATATTCGTGGCACTTGGTGAATCTGTATATGCGTGAACGTAAATTTATGTACGTGTAGTATTCAACATGTAAAGTACTGCGGCATGGCGATCAAGTGAAGTATGGCGTAGGCGGTGAATATTCTAGGTGCAAACATAGTTAATACCCAAGTCTGTGTACCCATGTCATGCACTTCGCTTACGCTTATTTTTCCGTCTCTCCAACCTCCCTCTTGTTTTCATATCTCTTCGTACATCTTTACCCTTTGTTTTTTTTTCCTTTCGCTTATCATCCCTCGACTGACTTTCCCTTTCATTTTCAAAAGTTAATTGAAATGATTTAACGATCCTAATTATTGCTCGGCTACGAGAACAAGCTGAGCTCGCTGAAAAATCGATCACGTAGATGTACTGGAATGATATTTTACGACGGCTTGTTTACAGCGGTAATGAATTGATTGTAAACACTTTGCATACGACGAGTGGCGAAGCGATATGAGACTTTTTCAATGGATAACCGTTTGAGAATTCCTCTCCGTCCTTTCCAATGGGAAATCGATTTCTATGGAAATATTTAGCTTTCTCTTTCGATACTCGTCTCACAGAAGTTTATTCGACAAAGAAAAACAAATATGCCGCACAGGGAAGAATCTCTGAAAGGGATTTAATCAAAACTGACGCAGTTTGTAATTTCTCAACAGATTACTACCTCAGTTTTGAAACGACTCCCGTGCTTGAAGACCGTACATTAGAAGAGTAACGTTCTGCTCTACATTTTTTGCGGACAAAAGGTCTTTTTACACAGGAAATTCATAAGAGAACATTTCCTGTTTGAGACGAGAAGGGTTTGGTACCGCACGAGGAGTTCTGCTGGAATTCATTTCTTTGGAGTCGAGGTGAGAATTTGAATATTATAATTCGAAGAAAATGGTCGCGAGAGAAATATCGCGCGATCAATTGGGAATAAAATTGATGATTGGAGTGGTAACTTCTCATCCAATATCTGCGTTACAGCACTGATTTAAAATCATTATACTCGTTTCATATCCTATTTTTTTAATTATCTGACCTCATTCACAGTGAATAAATCACTCATCGTGGAACAATTATTACACTGACAGGAAAACGACGTGATTGAAACATTTGTGGTCGCAATAACTTGAAATCTGGTTCGATTCACCAGGAAATGTCATGGTGAGGTCCAGAAAAAGTGGTTGAAGCAAAACTTAACTACATCTTTCAGGTTAGAGAAACCAGATTTTTTTCTTGGTGTGATAGCCAGAATATGTAGGTAATTTTGGCTTCAATCACTTTTTCTGGACATCACAATCACATTTCCTGGTGAATCGAACCAAATTTCAAGTTATTGCGAACACGAATGTTTCAACCAGGTCGTTTTTCTGTCAGTATACCTCGATTCTTTCCGATCAGGATATTACAACAGGCGCAGTACTGTATCAATACGGACCAAGAGTGGTAGGGTACTGGAATTACTGGGTCAGTACCTGGCTGACATCGAGCTCTCAGTCCTGGGTTTCTTCACATTTAGTACCAAAATCGTACCTGCTAGTCGAGTGTTGGGAACCCAATACTGGCACTGTACTGCGCGTGACGTCAACATTGACATAATTGAAATTTTTCTGATTGGGTTTGATCATTTTCTCAATTGATGATTCAAACCTCGATATCCAAAGATTTTGAAGAACTCGTTTGGGATTATTCATTCAACCGAGGCAACAACAAATTATCCGCTCGGTGGCGATCATCCATTTCAGATTCATATCAATTCTTTCTGGTATTGCTTATCTCATTTCGTTTCCATGCCAAAGATGGGTAGCGGAAACAGCCAATTCTTGGAACGAGAAAAGCCATCAGTTCTGATTAACAACATCACACAATCGATACTTCATTCCCTACTTCGACGTTCGTTATACCATCGATCCACTGTACCTCGAGAATGCACGAATGCTTGAGAAAGTAATCTATCATTACGCAAAAGGAAAAAAGATTGATTAGACGTAATTGTTTTCATTTGATTTGCTGCGCTATTGAGTACATCGTGAAACTTGGATTCATGTATTCACAATCCATGAGATTGTAATGCTGAGGATAGATTTCTATAATGAAGTCCCCAAGAAAGAGGAATGAATAAAAACATGTCATGCTTTGACATTTTGCCAAAGTGATCATTTTTTCCCTAGTGGAAAAAATTCTCTAAAAATTTCAGAGGTTTTCATGGAAGAGTGGGTCAGAATTTTCTCAGTGAAATTTTTTTCATCAGGAAAATCATCAACCAACACAGCGACTTCTTGAGAATTTCAAATCGAATGAAGCGATTGAGTAAAAGTAGAGAGAATCTCTTTGAAGCTGTTCCAGCGAAGAATACAACGACGAAGCACTTCCAAAAGATTCAACGATTCACAGAAGAGTGAACAACTAATTTTTAGCGATTCACTTTGTTCGCAAATTTTTTCCCCCGCATCCTCGGACTCTTCAGTTCAACGCGTCCATTGTTCAACTCTCTGCAACTGCTCGTAACTATTCATCTATCCAAGAATTCTCAATACAGTTTGTACAATAACCGCGCTGTTGAATTGTATGTGATTTCTGCGGTTCCCTCTCTTATGAATATGCAGAGTGTCTATCTCTATGAACGAATTTGACCGTACTTCTCTTTAGGGTTGGGAACTAGAATTGGCTCCGTGCACCGGGAACACCCTATTCTCGCACGAAATCTGTCGTCGAAAATTCGAAGCAATTCTACTTGGACTGCTACGTAGACACGTTAAACATATATATGCTTAAAACTGCGAGGTGCGAGTAAGTAGGGTCGTAGTTCTCTATCTACTCCAACTCTCCAAAGTTTAGTCTCAATTATCCGTTGAAGCTTCAAAAGAAAGTATAGTGGTTCAGGTGAGATACTAAAATTCGTGAGACGTAATGTCGATTCAAACCTCTCTTTTTATTTTCCGTTTTGTTCTTTTTTTTTACCCCCTCGTACTCCATATCTCAAGGATTGAGAATTTTCTTTCTGCCTCCACCATTATTCAATTCACTATATTGTTTTCGTCGTAAAATTGAATGAAAAGAAGAAAAACGTCGAGAAGAAAGTCTAGAAAAAAGAGGAGGTCTCCCTGAAGGGAGGTGAGATGATGAGAAGAGAGAAAGAAAGAGGTCGGAGGTTGACGATGTATGGATATACGTGTATTATTTCGTATTTTTATGTGTTCGTATAGATGTGTGATAAGGGCGCGCGCATTGATGTGAAACTGTAAGACGAAATGGTGCGAAAGTCAGCATCTAAAGGAACGAATTGAAGTAGAGGACTTGGAACAATAATGAAATCGGTTTTCGCTTAGCGGGCTTTCAGGTTGCCTTTATTAAATCCACGATTCCGTTTTTCGTCTCTCTTCCTCTTCCCCACGCCCATTTTTTACTCATCTCTTATTTCACTATTCGCCCTTATTATCGTTCCCGATATCTCTCGTATTGACTCACTTCCAATACAGTATCTCTTTATCTCAGACGAGTCTCTCTATTTTATTTTTCCTTCCTTCCATCTTTCGTCTACCAACTTTAATCGATTTATGAAAATACTTTCTCAAAAAACAATCGGAACCCTAGCCCTCTTCCTTTTCTCCATTTTCCTTCTCCTTCCATTCCTACGGAATTGCCTACCAAGATTTGATTCTTTATGAAATCGTAAAAAGATTCTTCCCTTATTTTTTGAGTCAATAACGAAGCCTCGGTGGATTCGTGTCTATCCAACGGCGAAGCGACGTTATAAAGTTGGGATAACTTTAAAAGCTGATAAAAACGTGCACGTAAAAAGACTTGGAAAACATTCACTCCCTAGAGAAGATTTATTTACGGGTTGATACGTCATTACCCTAGTTTTACTTTAATCAGCAATCTTGGAAGGACTCCACGGTGAACACATGGTAGAAAAAACTTTGGGAGTATGTGTTACTCGAACGAATGAAATCGCTAATGGTATTATTTGATACGATAGTGAGAATTCTGATATCTTGAAATCTTCGAGTATAGCGGGAGAGTTGCTGGCGGGTATAATAGTCGTATAAAATTTTATACTCCCCATTTATCTGTTTTCACGTCAATTTTATCAGTGAATGATAACCTTGCACGATCGAAACTTGTGAAAAATCATCTCGGTGCCACTCGGGGATAGATCCACTCGTGTGAAGTCATTACGATATAGTATAGTCTTCCTATTGATTATAATATTCGATGAAACACACGATTACGTGCGATAGGTGCATTCCAAGTTTCTATCTTGCGTATTTTAACACTCTGTACAATAATTCCGGCGTATAGAAATGTTTAAAAGAATTCCCTCGAGGGGAGTAAAATTTCACACAATCCCGAGTCCCTGGTGTTTTATTGGAATTGTGGATACTAACTACTTGCTACTCAATATATAATCACGAATTTATTACAGTCAGCAAAGTTTTTCCTTGAAAGAGCTGTATGTAGAGTATATACAGAAAACTATATTTTCCGTGACCACCTATTAACAATTTTACAAATCCAAGTTGCTGCACAATAACATATTTCTGAAAAAACACAGACAAAATATCATCCTTGAATGGCGTAAATGAGAGAATGTTGTTTCAATGGATCTTTATTCGATCCAAATAATTTCTTTTGGTGTGAAGATACCATCTAATCGAGAAAAGGAGCGGTCGTATCAATTACTTTCTCGATCGGAAAAGGAAGAAGAGGGTTGTATTTATCTCATCCCATGTCGACCCGACTCAGATAATTAAATACGGATTGCGGATGAATTGTGCGACGAGAGATAAACCTGTCCTAATTATTGAAACATATATCTCATACATGTTGTTGTATAAATTCTGTACACGTTGGCTAAAAGCTGAATCATTGTCCTCTGTTCCACTTCATAATAACTTGGATAAAATAAACGATATAATACCTGGTACTGTAAATGGCTTGAGAATTATTACGTGTCCTTGTACTTGACCGTTTATTTCAAAATCACTTGGAATGGTATTAAAATCTACTCGTGCGTATAAGCCGAGGTTGATACATCGGATAGATGACATTTTTCCACGTGAAGACGATGATTTATATTCAATAAAACGAGTACGTGTTCTTGGAAATCTTCATACGCAAGAAAAAGTACTGTGAGTAGTATAAAATGTACATAGTCAGACATCACACCGTGATATACACTGATATAAATTGCTCTGAATTTTACATGGAGAAGAAAAATTCACCGTGAGAGCGGAATCTGATTTCGCTGGATATCTTTCACTGGAACAGTAATTTTTTTGCTTTGACAACAAAAAAGTCAACTCTCCCAAGGCAATTTTTGTTTGCTTTTTCTACATCTAATACTGAAAGTTGTGCTGCCTCAACAAATAATTCGCTGTTACATCTGAATAATTAGTTCACTCTTAATTACTTTTTTGAAGACAGTCTACTTTTGGAGACTGTGTCCCAGGTAATTTTCATTTCGATGGTTTAATTTCGTCTCAGAAAAAACATTTCTGAAATGAGTTCATTCAAGTAGGACCTTAACCCATAATCTCGGAAGGTGTGGTTTCAAAAGTCACTTTTTTGCCACCAACTGTGTGTAAAAGACACTATTTTCTCACTGTTTTCATCTGTAGGATCACTTTTTTCACTTTCTTGAGCCCCAAAGAGCGCTGACACTCCTGCCATTCGTGAATAAAACTTTCGATTCTTAGTAATTATTGAATTGAACATTTATCTATATATACATAAATTAATTTTCGCTATGTTATCTTAACCGTTAATGAATATACTTCTGTATTTCGAATTTAATCTACATGTAATCGAAATGTGATTGAATTTTTCAATTGCTTCAACTCCTCTTATTCTTCATTACACGTAATCCATAATTCAAACATAAATTCGTAGCATAACATTACATGAAGCATTTCGAACCCTCAAACGAAAAATCATAGACAATATGGATGATTTATGGATGTTTTGTGGAATATTTGATCCATAAATCGCATACATAGGGAAAAATATTCCCCCACGTAGAACTACACAATACATTGTAATTTAATCGTATTACAGTTGCTATACATAAACTTCATTCCTCTCATTTCATACCTAAACTTACAATTGCAAGTTAATATCGTTGGAATATGAATTTTTCGTGCTAGTACTGTGACGATATCGAATACAAATAGTTTCAAATGAAACAATATTTTCATAAGTATTCACTTCAGTCTATTCAGTCGGAAGTTATCGAGCGAATGAATTTTTCTGAGGTAGCTGTACAATGTTTGAAATGCCATCACGCGATACCTATGGTACCAATTATCCTGAGACTCAATGGTTTCGACGTTACAACGCCTCCAGAACACTCGCCGTTGATTAAATTACAATATTTGCGATGCTGAGAAATAACAATGAAAAATGAGGTCTTTCGTTGAAAAGAAAACAATACGAATGATAAATAATGATCCGGTCGGAATCAAAGATTTTTCCACATCGAGATGTGATAATTAACAATAGAACGAAACGGCATGCTCGAATATATGGAACAATTGTGACCTAGTTTCATAGTTTTCAACCGATTCGTTTTAACAGGAAGATACCGGATTAAATTAATCCACCGGACAGTACCGCTGTTTATTAAATGCCCATATTTTCAGATCATTGTAGTCTGTGGTGTATTGATGGGGAACAATTGAAAGAAATTTGTTCGATTGGCTGCGAGCGTTGATTACGATATTTCTTCGTGTCGATACTGAACCTAAATCACAGCTTGGGGAGAGTTGTTTTCAATCGCATCTTCGAATGAGTTGACAGAACATTGCGAAGTATTGAAAACGTGAGCGAAGGTTTTTGTTTCCCATTGTGTTTTGAAATCAATAGAATACATGGAAGTAGAATGAACGAAAAGTGTTTGAAAACAAAAAACGAAACTTCTAAATTCGACCAATGAGAGAAAGATGATTCGTACAAAAATCCTTTGTAAAAAACATTCAACGTTCTCTCGAAATAGAATATCAGTTTACTTTGGAGATTGAGATTTAGGTAAGTTAGAGAAGATATTTCAAATCCGAGTGAGGTAGGAATAAATTTAATCCCCCCATACAATCGTGTTTCCGTTATATGCAAATACAGACATCTACACGGAATGAATCCGGTGACGAATAGTCGTGGGATCCTTCTTTTTTTACTTCTCAATCTTGGAATTCCAAGAACATGTATTTCATTTGAAAATGATAATTGAATCGTGAAATGCAAACAACAAAATGTGATAAATATACGGAATAGCAAATCTTTTTGCTGAACTAGCTAAAAATTCGTTGTTACAGTTAACTGGATCGTTGAAAGAGCAACATGATTCCTTGGACCAGCAAAATTTTCAGTATCAAACACAGGATAGGAAACAAATTTTGCTGGAAGGGCGAAAATTGTTTGCTGCCACTGCTGGAAAATTGCTGTCGTAGCTAACAAGATCGCTGTAACAGCAAATAGTTTATTGTCATGGCAAAAAATTCGCTGCTCCTGCAAAATTGGATTCTGTCATCACAGAGAATTTGTCTCTTTTCCATAAAGGTGAGGAATAATCAATGTTGCTGAAGTTTGAATCATTCGTTGAAACAAATTCGTGAGGAAAAAAATTTGCTGAGGCAGCAAACCGAGTTATTATATATAGAATAGCAAATTTTTTTGCTAACCCAGCTAAAAATTCGCCACCACAGTCAACTTAATTACTGAGAGAGCAACGTCATCAACTGAACAAGCAAAATTTTTAATGTTATATACAGAATAGCAAACAAAGTTGACATTTTTTGTTGCCACAGCCAAAAACATCGCCATCGTAGCTAACCAGCTTGCTATGATAGGGAATAGATTGCTGTCACAGTAAAAAATTTGCTGTCCCGACAAAAGGAACCTAGCAAAATCAGGTTTCGTTGTCATAGCGAATTCTTTTTTCCGCGTGTATTCTTTGAAGAATGTTTCTGATTCCGAGGCATTAATTTGAAAAGATGAATAATGATAATTCATCTGATTTTGTGAGTTTGAGTTTGAGTTTCGTTTGTGTAAACAATTCCCTTCTGAATAACAATCGATATGTCCATCTTTGTCTATGTGTAATTTTAGTGACCGATTTGATGTTCTCGCATTGAAACTCAATAGAACTGTCTTATGCTTTCAGGATGTAAATGCCTACGACTAGTCAATGACGAACCGCAATTGAATACGTCCAGGATCCTCCAATTAAGGTAATATGTTCTTCTGTCTTTCATAACTAAAGCTTAGAAATCCTCTTTTGTTCATTTTCCGTATTCAAACTGAATTACTCCATTCGAGGTAAATGACGAGGGGAGGATACATTTTCTCTGTATTTTGTGTTTGATCGAGAGATCACACCGATTAAATTGACTCAAAGATAAATTGAGAATAACGGAATCGTTGAACACCGTCACTGTTGAACTCTTCACCGTTGTATACATCTTATTAGGAAATCTTTGATCTTCCACGCTTTGAAGTTTCATTCCTCCGTAAAAATAGAATCATCATATATTCATACACATACAAGTGAACTTTTCTCAATAAAAATATGATGGAAAAGAAAGTTATGAAAAGAGAATTGAATACAAAACGATTGGTTGATACAAGTAACAGTTGGATATATAATTTTATTGATTCATCGCAGTCAAAGAATTTATAGGGAAACTTTATTCAAGCGTTACATTGACGTAACGTTCTGTCGCACTAGGGATAACTTGAAGTTCAGTTATCTCTATTTCCAGGTGTATCATTATATTATTTGGAATTTACGCCACGGCAGTGCGGAATTCATGAATCTGTGAAGTATGAATTCTCTTATTCCGTATAGCATTGCCGTGTGGGACTTCGCGAGTTCTAAGTTTACTTGCAACAATACACGTAACACGAGGAGAAAAGTTATCGAGTCTACGGTAAGAGACTTGAATTTTGATGATCAGTCCGTAACGCTATATGGAAATTACTTCTATTCTGACGTTTATATATATTTATGGCATTTTGATGAATTTTTGAGACTTCTGGGAACTGAATCTTCCGAAAAACTTCGTATTATTTCGCATGAGATGAAATTTTTCTGAGAAATGAGGGGATTGTCTCAATGAATATTCATTCGAATATGACAGGGACCGTATACTCGAAGCTCACCCTTATGTCACTTAAGATAAGATCTGGTAAGACGACTGTGGAAAATTTTTATCCGTCACCGGGCGGCTGGGGTAAGCTGAAATAATCCTTTCATGTGATCAATGATCTTCCTCGAGTTCATGAGACAAAGATATAATACAGTAGAAGTTATTTTTTGTGTTTCAGGCGGATATAGGGACATTTATTCACGCTATTAAATAATATACCGTTTCTTCGGGAAAATCTTGATATCCAATAAAAGAATCCGGGCATTGATTTGTGAATCTTCAAAATCTTCGGAAAATCCTGTCAACGTATGATAAGATACAGAATGTAGGCTCTCGATTATACGTTACAAAAGCATCCATGGAACCAAGACAAACTAACATTCCATTTCCTGATCCATCACTGCATTCAAGATTCCCAGTTTACGTAATTTTGAATAACAACGTGATTCGGAAGAAAATCAGTTCAATGTTTTGGATTGATTTATACCTACTCCAAGAGCTTCAAATCGACTTGGAATCCCATTCGAAACCGGTTCAAATGCAGATCAGCAGATCCATTTGTCTATTTCGAATTATAAACTAAGCTATTATGGATTTTCATCCCTGAACTTCATTTCCAACCCAACGAGAAATTCATCCCCTGGATCTATTTGGATCAATCTCGATTTTGCTTGGTTTCAGATTTATCATGATATGAATTGTAACGTTTGACTATTATCACCCTCTGAGAAAAAAAAATACCAATAAATAGTTCGAGACGAACATGAACACGCATAATCAGCTGATTGTTAGTTCCCAACAGTGATAGTCGGAAGACTATTTTTTCTCTTAATGCAGACCTGGAGGAGCACGTCAAGAGCTGAATCAGGACTGAAGATCTTGAAAATGAAATGAAATTTATCAAGGGAGGAGAAATTTGTCAGTTCGAAGGATGTAAACTCACGCACTGTGAATTATAATTGGCTGCGGGATTTCATATGAGACATTAAAAACGTTTCCGACAGTCGAAGAATAAATGGAGCACGCTTTACACAGATTTTGATGAATCTAAACAACGTTCGCTTCGCTTACATTTTTATGATTCAAACAGCGCTTGGTACGGTCGCATATAAAACGTTCATGATCAATCACTTGTCGATTCCACAAAAGTCATAGAGAGAGTAGAATATTTCGTTATATATAAGCCAGCTACATCATATTGATGTTTATGAACGTCGTTTATTTTGAAAAATTGAATAGTCCATTTTCTGACATCATAAAATATATTCATATATTCAATGATTCGCTAATATATCTGGAAAGTGTTGAGATACGTTGGGTATCGCAAATAAGTTTCAAGAGAAGTATTATTCCGAAAAAATTCCATACAAAAGTTCTACAATCCGCTGGGAGACATCACTCGACGACCTTGCCTCTGACTTTCAAGTGAAACGTTGAGATAATTTTGAAAGGGCAAGTCGATATTTCTCAGGGGACGTTTTTGTCATCGGGTCAATAATGATAGTACAAGGTCATAAACCGTTTATTTCATAAATATCACGCCGGAATCCTTCAGAATACGGTGGCTGGATGCATACACCTTTGAAATGAACGACAAAATTTGATGACCCTGACCTTGACTCTGCCATTCGAATAAAACCTCTACTGAAGTAGCTTATCAACGAAGAATGACTGTCTACAAGTGGATAACACGAGAACTTATCAACGATGTAAATCTCTGCAACTACGTTCCTTTTGGTTATGGAGACACATTTCGGAGAACTAGCATTTTGAATCTCCACAATTTCTACTATTGATGTTCGGTTAACCCTATTCCTCCCAAACGTGATGAACTTCTGATCAACCGTTGGCCGAATAAGTTTCTATGAAAAGATCGTAGGGAAAAATTCCGATATATGGCGTTGTGAATGGTGCAGAACCTCTTCTTTGGAATGCTATCGACAATTTTGACCTACAATGTGATCCAGGAATTTTATGATTTATTTCTCAAGGGAGATTCACGATTTTTCGTAATGTTTTGTTTTTCAAAAAATCCATGTGTTAAGCATGGAAAAACACCGACTGCTAATTTCAGCTTCATACCCGGCCTGCGGATGAAAATGCTGGCCAGGACGGGCCAATGCCGGCCAATTCGCAACCTCGAGCAGGAAATACGATTTTTCTGCCAAGGAAAACTTTAGAAGAAGAGAAAAACAGATTGAGCACAACAAAATCTTTTGGACAATTATAGTGGAATTTTTGGTTGAGAAAGCTGATTAGTTTGCGTTGGCCTGAGTAGTTTTTGATCAGTTAATGATTCGCGCCAACAAACAAATCAGCAAAGCACTATCTTCACTAGGGGTGGACCCAAGACCAAGAATTGTCTTGATCTTGTCTTGTCTTGTCTTGAAAATCAAGACGAGATCAAGACAAGACTTTAGTGCTCAAGAGTCGAGACAAAACCAAGACTGGGATCTAGTCTCGACCAAGAGTCTTGTAGTCTCGAGAGAAAATCTTGGTCAAAATGCTGAGATTCAGTTTATATTAATAATACATTAATATTTGACCATTTAGTCACTTCAGTGGTTGGTTGATTCAAAAAATTTGACATGAATGATCTCAATAACTTTTAGTTTTTCAACGACTGTCATTTACAAAATGTCTGAAGATTCATTTAGATTCAGGAAGTGTGTCAAGCTTGATGGAAAACAAAAATTCTTTATACCCATAAAATTACTGAGAGTTGAACTCAGATGAAAATATTGCGCAATAATAGTTTTGAATGAGAGGAATAAGATTGAAAGGTAGAAGCATTTTGGTTAGATAAAATTCACTGCTTCAGACAAAAATTTTATTAATTGTGTATTGTGAGATGGAGTCCTGAGTTGAATGATATTTCCATAATACTAACATACTCGTATAACACAACTACCGATTCTCTACCTAGAACTTCGGAAGAATAGAGGTGGAGTATTGGTGGAGAAATAGGAGCCGTAGAATTAAGGAAGAAATAAGGGAAAGTCTCCATCGCGGTAAAGGAGAACGATGGAGAAAATTATATTTAAATATGTGAACCCGCTGATACGAAGTCTGTTAAAAATACTAGGGACGGAATTTCTTCGTCTCCTTCCCGTCGCCTCAACGGAGAGTCTCCCTTATTCCTCCTCATCCTAAAAAATTCTTCATTTTTTATTTGATGAAATTTAGCACACGATGAGATATCACCAATGTGTGTATTTTTTATATTTTCAAGTATTCAAAAACAAATAGACTCGAACATCAACAAAAACATTCAACCAAACTGAAATTAGTGAAATATTGAAACGTGCTGAAACTATGAATACCTTATAACTATCAAAAAGTAATTATTTCACATAAAGTATGTGTAGATCAGAAGTAGGGGGTAGGAATAGTAACACAGAGATTCAAGGATCGATTCCGATTGAGGAGTGTGGTCGTTTATTTCTTTTCTCAGTGTATATTTTACACATGCTTTATATAAGTTTTCCACCATAGCATAGGTTTGACTTTTTTTTTCAATACTCATTTTTATGTATGAGAGTGTAGCAGTTCATGAAAAATCCTGTACAATATTTCACCTATAACAGGGTTATGCATTAGCATATATGCTAAAATAGGAGATTATTTTATTCTATAAAATAATCCTTAATTAATATGATCTTGATGTGCGAATATGATTGTTTTTTATTCAACAAGCACTCAGAAATAGTAGAATAATGCTTAAATATATTAAAATCATCAAAGCGTGTATATCAAGCAAATTTTCTTATTATTATCGCCGTCGAGATCAAGACAAGACCAAGACTGGGGTTAGCAAGATCGAGACAAGATCGAGACGAGACTCGAAATTTGCATATTTTCGAGACCAAGACAAGAAGTTGTATGATCTCGTCTTGTCTTGTCTTGTGTCCACCCCTAATCTTCACATGAAAAATCACATACAATGTTTTAAGAATCTTTTTCAATAGGATCCACATTGAAAATATTATTGTAAAAGATTTCAGCAGAGTTATTCGCAGGGTCGAGTCATACATGATGATGAACGTGATAACATTGATGAAGTGGTAAAAAAGCGCTTATAATTCCAACAGTACTTATGTCATTACGAAAATGAGAGCAATTTCAACTGAACAAGTAATATGAACTTTATAACAACTCTCACTATGATACTATATTTGGATCATAGTAATATTTTGTCACGAACTCCAACCCGCTCATTTTCAAGATGTTAATGATAAACGAATTTGCTGGTTAATAACGAATTAATCCCCTACTTCATTAGGAGAGTAATTGTGAAATGAGTTGATTTTCATTCAACCCAACTGCACTAATTACCTTGATCGCCCCCTCATAACGTTATGACCTTACGATTAAATGTTACGAAATCTAATGAAGTATGAAACTAAGATAATCATCCAACAGCAAATTGATCGAGTGATAATGTGATTCGTCATTTTTGGCTGTACTAAAATTCACGATACACCATCAGTTTTTGTATAAAAATTTGACTAATAAGTGGGTGAAATTTTGATCAAATATTTTTTTACATTGTGGATACTGCATTCAGATTCCGTAATGACGATGTACACAGGGGACATGAATCAAGAGAATAAACAGATTCATAATGGATTTTTTTAACGTCGTTTGCTCTCCACTCTCCATAATTGGGGAAATTTGTTTGAATCAAATTATGGAATAAGATCATAAGGTGTTGGCTTCATCATATTTTTATGAAGTTGGAATTGAATTTCCTAACGTTATATCATGAATCTCATTTATATACCGTCAGAAAAGATTTCATACACGTTACCAGGATTCAAGCCACTAAAAGTTTGGTAGGTAATCGAATGAACTTGGAAAAGAATGTTACATACGTACGATAGCGCATAACGCGTAGATTGCTGATGTGTAATGTAAATCACGTGAACTCAATTATCATTCAAAATTGTATCGGAATAACTAAAGCGAAATATCATTAAATTTTCAGCAATTTGAAGTGTTATTCAATGCACGTTAATTACATTTCGCGTGTTGCGACATACGAGGTGGTATCAAAAATTTTCCATGTATTTTTTTTCAAAACAAAGTCTCTTCCTTTATGGATGAAAATTAGCAAATTCAAAGCACACATATATACAAATTCACATACGTTTCCCTTAGCAGGTTGCACGCTAACGTATGAAAAGATTGAAAAAAGCGGAACAAAAAAGGGGGAAAAAACATCTTTTCATCTTCATTACGTGAAGAGTATAAAGATAATCTTCTCTCTTATCCTCTTACCCCCGAGCATCTCTGAATTTCATTTAGAACTGATCAATAAGACTTTCCGTCTCGCGAATGCAGTAACGAAGCATAATTGAATATTCAAAGAAGTGAAACATCGTGTACACTCTTAAGTATCTTACACGTATCTTACGATCGAAAGAAAAATTTCAAAGCATCCTAAGTTCTTCATCATCACTTTTACGGTAATATTCAATCATCTTCTTTTTTGTGCCCCATCAGAGTCATAAATATACCACCCGAACGTCATCGTCTCCTCGTATCATAAAATGAAAAATTTTACGAGCTTCCGATAAAACCACGAAGGGAAAAATATGTTCTTTAGTTTCCAACTATCAATTTATCCATCCAACGCAACACGATGAAAGCATACACATCAAAAACTGTTCCCCCGACGATACGTTCCGATTCGTATACCCCGCGCTGTTTTGTTGAGTTTTCGACGCACAATGAGAAGACATTATGAAACGTATCGCACATTCGATATGAAATTCAATGGGGAAGGCAAATAAAAGTGTATCGTCATCTTCAGAATCCACCTGTCTGATGAGATGAAATGAGAATGGAGGAGAGATAGAGAAATCGAGAGAAGAATATAGTTCTCCGAGCATATTAATTACGCGCAACATTATCGTTTTCAGTTTCCAGTTTCGCTCAAGAGAAAGAGAGAACGAGGCGCAGACAGTTTACCCGACAGTCTGCGGAAAGTTCGACGAGGGACTTGATAGCCCTCCATCTCTTACACCACAATGCTTACTTGCCATACAGAAGTATTTTAGTTAGGTAGCTAGTTGGGTTATACATATTTGATTTATCTGAAAAGTTTTGTCCTCCGGGAGAGGATATGCATGCCAGAATTAGCGCAAAAGTAAAAAGACAAAGACTGTTCATGGCAATGCACAATTCAGCTTCGCTAATCATAGTTTTGATACTCCCCCTTTACAGGGCTTGTCATATCGTTTCCCACAGGTATTCCCGAATTGCTGGTCTTTCGCGATAGCTACAATGAATTCGCAAAATCTCATTGTCACACCTAACGTATCAATCGGATACATTATAGTTCGTTGTTTCGGTATTTGGTTGGGACCCGGAATGTACGATGGAGGGATTTCAATTGTTTTTGTTTTTTCAGAATTTAGAATGATCATCCGGCATTTATTTCCTTTATCAAATAAACTATTGATACTGCTTTTTCCTCATTTACGTCATTCAGAATAGAAACAGAGGCCATTTCGTGCTGAACATGAACGTCATTCCCAACGATTGGATACTTGGAAATTTATTGGAAATTAAAAATTGATCAATCAGATGCATAGTTGAGAAGAAGCCACGCGAGGAGAAGCAGTTTTAATACTGTACAGGGATACGCGTGAGGGAGTGTGAGGGATAGTTGTGTATCTCAAGAACTTGCTTCGAAGCGCACACCGCTAAACCAAATACTTTGCTCTTCCCTGGCCACCTTCTTGTGCACTTCGCGTGTAATTGATCAACTTTGAACGTTAATAACTTCTAAACTATCCACTTATCAGGAAAACGGTACATGAAAAAGCTGTTGAGTTTGTTTCTATGGGGGATATTATTGTATACTTTTCAAGCGGATGTTACAGGACACCTAGGGGAGTAAAGATATCGGAGATAGTAATTATTTCTTTCTACTCATCGAGTTCATCGTTTTGTTACTGCTTCCGGCGTATTATAGACTTTATTGACAGTCATTTTTTCCGTGTATTCATTTCTGAAACTAATAAAGAAGAGAGGGAGTTACTTTATTTATAGCGAAGAGAGTCACAGTATGATTTATAAGTAGAGAATTATCTTATATATTGACCGTATGTATTCGAGGAATGATAGAACTCACTTACGCATTTCATGTCTTGGAGATGACAACTCAAGATAACCTTTTATCCTAAGACAACTCGCGTAGAAAAATTGATATGACAACCATCTTGGAGAAATCCAGCTGAAATTGTGGCGTCGAGCTTTCGAGGATCTCTCCAAATTTAATCCAAAATCTTCGCAAACTCGATGCCAGACTTTCAGCCAGATTTGCAAACAACGTTGGATTCGAGACGTTGATTTGTGAGATTGAATTTCTTCAAGAGAAAGTGAACTTGTTCTTGAAGTGAGTGTTCTGGTCTTTTTCTCAAAAAATTCCCTTCTTCGTTCTGTATTGATCTTTTGCAACGCAATGTGTTCCGTTTTCTTCACACGTGGGAAAAAAAATTTGCTATCACAGTAATCTTGTTAGCTGAAAAAGAGATTTTTTAGTTGCACTGTTAGAAAAATTGCTTGATAAGTTTCACTAATATGTTATTGGAATTGAGAACAAGATTTCTAATATTAAGGGGTTATATACAGTTGAAATTTTAAAAACATCGATTTTTTTTTTATTTCATTTTCATAATGTACATACATTTAAGTACACACACAGGAAATTTCAAGCCAATTCGGCGATTATTGTTCAACTTACACGCATATTTGTAAAAAATTTTCACTCTATGTCAAGTGCTTTTGAAACTTTGAATGCGTTTTTCTCCAAACTGTGTTTTCAAAGTCGGTGACCAAGATTTCTCGAAAACGGCTGGACCGATCAGTCTAAAATTTTAACACAAGCTTGTTTACTATATTTTTTAGTAATTAATCGAAAGTTTCTTCTCACCGATGAATATTTTTTTCTTAATGAACAATTCAAGGTTAAAATTTTGCTGAAAAATCGATTTTTTTCTTTTAGAAGTCACCATTTTGTCAAAAAATTTGATTTTGCTTATTCCTTCGATTGATTACTAGATTATACATTACTTTGACGGAATCCGTTTGGTTTTTTCATTTTCAAAGATTCAGTACCGAGATATCGTGGTCACCGCAAAGCGGTTTTCTTTAGAGGAGTTCCTGGAGATCAACTATAACGGCTCTCAAAATTATTATTTTTACAAATAAAAAATCTTAAAGTACAGTTAAAAGTTAACTCAATATGTGTACAAATTTTTACAATTATCAATTCAACTGACTCTTCAGGAAAAATTCTTGAAAAATCGCTTTTTTTGCACCTCTTAACTGTATATAACCCCTTAAGAATTATATTATTGAATTCAATATTTCATTATGAAGTTCTAATAGAATGTTCTTGTAAAAAACTTCATAATATTCTTATAAAGTTTCAGCCAGATTTCTCTAACGGTGTGTGGCAGTGGAAAATCTCGATCCCTGCACCAAAATTTGTCTGTTATTCTGTATATAATACTGACAATTTTGCTGGTCCAGCTATAAATTTACTGTTTCAGTTAATCACGTTGCTCTCTCAGCAATCCAATTAGTTATGGCAACGAATTTTGTGCTAGATTACACGAGAAAATACCATACCTTATGGATATTTAGCGCTGATCTGACCCAAGTCAAAATATTGACGTGAAGAAATCTCTCAGAAATACCATAACAGCTTGGACTTCAATGAAAAAGGTACCATAACTTTTTTACAAAACTTCAAGAAATTATGGTACGTCCAGGAATTTGTTCACGTAAATATTTTGACTCGGGTCAAACCAGCGCTAAATCTCCAGCAAATATGGTATTTTTTAAGATGCCTATTTTCTCAGCGTAGCAAAAAGATTTGCTGCTGGTCCATCAGCCAATTTTTTTCTCCGGGTAATGTTTAGAATTTTTGTCTGTAATTCTGTGAAAAACCTCAACGGAAAAGAGGTCGATATTTGATTGAATTCAATTCAATCGAAATTTGACTGAAAATAATCGTTGACTTATTGAGCATACTTCGATAAATCTTTGATTTTGATGGAGGTATGGTTGGTTGTAGACAGTTTTCGACTTGAAGAAGATTTCAACCATTCTCTCCTTACAGGTTGGAGTAGAGTGAAAAAAAAACCTATAAAATCGAGCGCACTCAAATCAAATCTAGTGAGACTTTGTCCAAGTTCCAATAAGCTTTGGCAAGATAAGTTTCTCATCAAAATACCTTATCGAATCTACCCAAATCTGATTGGAAGTCCCCAAATTGGCTTTAACCAGAACATTGTACAAGATTCAATCGAATCCGACAGGATTCAATAGATTTCTCCAACGAAGAATTCAAAGAGTTCTCCAAAGAGATTCAATCATAGAAATATGAAAGATATATAGATATATAGATCTATAGATTTTCATAGAAGAATCACTCATCGATGTATTCAATTTTTTGCCTTTCCAATGCCACTCTACGATTGAAACAGATGACAATAATGGGGTGTACTTTTCGATTCTTACCCCTTACTTTACATGAAATCGACAACCAGATTTATGCTAATGGACACTAAAAGCTTTTGCCGAAAGACAAATATTCTCAAATTTCTTTGAAAATCATTGAAAATCTACCGTGAAATGAAAAAGTAGGGCACATCGAGGTATAGTCAATGAAGGAGAAAAAGGAGCGAAATTGCAAGAGAATACCTATACACTAAATACGGAACAAGATTTATTTTGGATCGCACCTGATCCCCATGAGATTGATTAATTGTTCAATACGGTACATAAAAACCCTTGTACATCGTATTCTATCTCTACGAGAGTACTGTATCTTCCTCTTAGTTCCTTCACAACTTGCTGTTCGATGAACTAAGCTCATAACGCTGAATTCTCCAAACCGTAATTGCGCAAAATAAATAAATGTAACATCATGTAATTACGAGCCGGATATTTTGATAAGATTAAGTAAAAAGTCAAATAGAGAGACCTGTAATTAAACGGGGAAAAGTAAATATTGGGAGAGACAAGTAATGAATCATGGAGAATGTGAATACGATGCAAAAGATGGGAAAATAAAAAATTCAAAGTGCACAAACCAACTCAGAAACTCATTCCAACAATAACCTCCCTTTCAATGAAGGGGCATAGTTGTACAACCAACTCACTCAGGAGCTAGATCAAATATCCTAGCTTTTCCCTAAATTGTGAGATCGTCAAAGTTCGAATTAAACTCGGTTGGTAATTCAAAATGTATGTTCACAGACTGAAATTTTAGAGTAAATCAAAATTCTCAAACGGTATGTGAGTATCAATTCCGTGATTGAGTTTTCAAAACTTCCTCTGAAATCTTCCAAGTTTTCCAAGAGTTGATAACACGGATTGTCTTGAATACATTTTTCATATTTTATTTTCTACATATTTTTATAAAAACGATCGAGAATGGTTGTATGCTAATTTTTATGGATTCAGAATACAAAAAAGGATCTTATAACTCCCCAGGAGGTTTTGTATAGCCACAAAGTACAATATTTGAATTTATATAATTCAACAATCCTCTATTGCCGTCTACTCAGGGGATCAAAGAACGATCCATCATCATAAGGAGAGATCCTCTCTGGAATCAAGTCAACACATAGCCTCCATCGAATGGTAGTAAACTTTCACCATCAGAGGAACATCGATCAGAATAAGTTGATGACACACTTGATGCGATAAGGCCAGCTACACAGAGATGTTTAAAGTTTTCTCTTTCTAAATACATTGGTCACGTTGGATCGATTAAAGAATGTAAGACTGTACCATTATCCGATGAAATATTCGTTTTACATTATCGAAATGATTGAAATATGCATTTTTCTAAACTAAGGAAAGAATGATCGATAACGCATTTGAATAGAACTATGTCTTCGTTTGGACATTTCGAAGAACATTTTTGAGGGTACTTTTTAACCAAAAAAAAAACAATGACAAGTACGTCTGCAATTTGAAACTTATTGTTATTAACAAACGTCAAAGAATATTCACGAATTTAATACACGTGAATATTAATATTCATGCAAGTACGATATAAAGTAATATGCGCCCCGAAGACCGATACAACTATGGATGCGTTGATGAAATATGAATGTTTTATATTATTCCTCGCATGAAATCATTCGCCTATCGTTGATATTAAAACTGTTACTTGATTTTCTCAACTGCGAGCAGTATTCTATTCATAACGATAAAATACGATACGATCTGTTTTTTACTCCGTTTCGAGGTTCAAATATCATATAATGGTCAGTATAAATTCTTTATGATATTGCAACAAATATCCCAAAGCGCTACTGGAAACATTAAACGGAACGAAACTTTGAAACATATAGAGTCGCATAAATAGAGAGAGAGAGGAGAATGAAGATGAACAGTTAAATGAACAGGAAATTGAAAAACCGATAAAAACAAAGACAGAGGAAGATTGCAAAAGAAACTAAAACGGAACAATGAGGATGGCTTTTAATAAAACAGGAAAAATATCATTGAATCAAAAGAAGTAGGGAAAATATATGAAGAGAGAGAGAGAATGGAGAGTAGAATATACCATACGTCTATCAAGAACAAAAATGGCAAAAGAAACGGAACGTGTAATTAAAAAATTCAACGCAATTTGTGGGATATCATATACATTCGTTCATTCGTTTACGTATAAGGAAAGTAATTCAGCGTTTCAGGACACAAAAAAAACACAAAGAAATTCTGGAGCGGGAATGGAATACTGTGAGGAGGATTGTGTGTTTTAGATCGAATGATTGAAAAAGTTTCGTGAGAAAAATAAAGATATGATGTAGGTCTTCCTTCCAGCCTCGAGGCACGCTTTGATCCAGTAGATAAGTACAGATGAGAAAGGAACCGAGGGAAGGAAAAAAATTAAGGGAAGGATATAATAATGTTCAAGGAAAAAACAAATAAAGCGTAATGATTGATGAAAAATAATTGAATTGATGTATACAGAGATTCTACACCGAAAGAAATAATTAGTTACCCTTACTCTAAATTAGTTGCAGCAACTAGATACAGTTATTGATATTTGGTATAACTAAATCGGACAAATTTAATAACTTTTATTACCGGCCTCAATTTTTTTATTACTCGGAACTAATTTTCACAACTAACTGCAGGTGTCCCCAATCTCGCGTATTCAAATTTTGAATTATCTTCAATGATTCAATGATTCAAATCAATATTTTCTATACATATACGTAGGAATTGTATTATCGATTGGGAGTTGAAATAAATTCAACAAACATCTACTTCCCAGGCTCAATTCGATTCGACTCTCCAACGACATCATGCGCTAATTATTTCAATTTCACTAATAATACTAGAACTCCAAATATTGACATTTTACTTGTTTGAAATGTTCATATCAATCATAGTTGCGAAGCAATATTTGCATTTACTGACTGATCATTTACATTGCTCTCATGTTTTCATATAACTGATTCATACGCGTTTACATGCATAATTCGAAAATTAATTTCAAATTCTAATGGTAGTTTCAAGGCAAATCATAAACACCAACAAGAAATACGAAAAATTCCACAATTTTCAAAGCACATTGTGATATTTATTGACACCTGACAATCGATATTATTCTTTGTACTCAAAGCAATTTTGTAGAGATGAATGTATATGAATTTTATTGGAGTTCCGTGAAATATCAAACAAACGTTTCATACTCTGACAGTTATCGTTGCGTTGTTTTCTTTCCATAGAGAAACTTGCAAGTTATTCACGTATCAATGGATCTGTCATGCAAACCGAATCTGTGAATGCGATTCGAAAATATCACCGTACGAATGGAATAACGTGGGAATTAATCAATTCATCTAACGTATGTATAAATGTGAACATACGATTCAAAGTATCCATTCGATAAGTGTTCCAAAATTGCCCTAGCAACAGTGTTGATTAGAAAAAAGTTACATTCCCAGGTCAAAAGTTACATGATATCTTGCGACAATATTTAGCCTTGCATTCTTTCGTTGAAGTTCGACGTTTCAAACGTTAAGGTTTGAAAAAATGTTACATGCATGTTACATGAGAGAGTCGAAAGTTACGTAAAATGTAACAAATGTACCCTTCTGGCAACACTGCCTAGCAAAAATGACTCTGGTCACCTCATAGTTAATGTCAAGGCCCTTTCTAGTAAGTAGTTTGACTGCTAGTACCTTGAAAGGTGCTAGACAACCGCTATAATTATTCTTATCAGGATATTCTGAGCACATGTTTGTTCAAAATTTTAAGATGAATTCTATTCGAGAATAGCAATTCCACGCGTAACAGATCTCAACCCAGGTAGCAATTTCTCCGATTGAGAAGTAGCCCTATCCGGGTCTAGACCTCCCTAACCAGGGCCTGAACGGAGCCAAGAATGGGCCGATTCTCATTTCTACCCGGGAAGTTGGAAAATTGTAAGATGAATGGAAACAAATTACAAAATCGTGTTATCGTCTGAATATCGAGAAGTTGCGACTTGAGACTCTTGCGAGTAAATGTAGCACATATCGATGAATGAATTTGGGACAATTTATTTTGTGGGACTCGATGTATATTACCAGTATTCCTTTCATTGAAGGTGTTACACCGGAACCGTATACACACATACACTATATACGTTGAATGAATATCGATCGGTCTTTTGCGCTATAACTTCGTGAAATATTAATACGCACGGTAACAGTTTAGAAAAACTTGGAAGGTTGAGCGTGCGGTGAGGACATTGGCTTCATTACTGCATATGGGAGTCATGCTTTTCCTCTCTTTCTCCCTTCCATCATTCCTTCCTATTTCCTTGATCCATGGGATTTATCTACAGCGAAGTGAACTATACCCTGGCATTTGTCGGCCTCGATTGTTGTGGCTTGTGAAACGCAGCGAAAACCAGGATTAATCTTGTACTTGGTCCCGTGCCTAGCCGCTTGGAAATTTCACCACGTGAATAGAAGAGGGAAATGTGTGTTTTTCTCGATTTTTGTCAAATGAAATCATGTCATCAGTTATAATAAACGAATCTGAAATCAAATGTTTGATTCTATCGAACGTTGTTCGCTCGACGATGAAATGCCGTGAAAATCAAAAAGTCAATCGCGTTTGATGGTCGACAACGTGGTACGCGAAGGTAAATGCAACGATCAACAGGTGTATAATAATCAACAATCACAACTACGTACTTAAAATTTTGGAACTGTAATGAACTCCCCTCACACACCACATAAATAACTAAAGCCCTCGCATGGGCACCTTATTTTACCGCGTAACAGCTTGAATGTGTTAGTACCTTGTGCCTCATGAGGATGTTTTATTCAAGTTGTTGGTGAATTCGTAACAACGTGGTTTGTATTATTTGATACGTATCCATCTTCATCCCAACGAATAAAGAGGTGAGAAATGGATTATCATTCGAGTCTTTGAAAATTGAAAGAATGAATAACGCATTGGATGATGTTATACCTCAAGAAAATGTGTAGTCTCGTTTAAAAGGGTGAATGATGAATATTTGAAATTCTAATCTATATTCGCTAGGTCATACTGATTTGAATTGAAATTTTTGTTGTATTTTCTTTTTTTTAGAACAATTCTTTTGAATGAGAGAGCTTGCGTTAATATATTTTTCAAGACCTGGAGGAAGACTGGCGGGCGGATCGATACACCGAAACTCTCACACAAATTTTATGTGAAATTCTGAAAACCTTCGGAAAATTATATATGAATCATATATCGCATGAACAGAATACTTGAAACACTATCACGAGAATTCGTATGAAAAAGGGAATGTGAACATTATTGAAATTACAAATGTAGATTTGATTTTATAGATTTAATACACAAAGTAATTATATCATGAGTGATTAGTTGAATTTTGGAGATTTCTCTCACTAGTTATTAGAAATATTCCCTTCGTAGCAGGACGGCGGAGCAGGAGATTCGTCCAACGCTGAGATCTCTTGGGAGTGTATTGAAAATTGAAGCGTCTTATCTGAGTCAATCTTACTCAAGTTGAAAACCGTACTCATGACAGGAATTATACTGACATCTTAATCGAGATATTTCGAATTACCAACATTAATCTTCTAAACAAATCATTGAAAATGGTATATGTCGAATGGGATTTTTCGGATAATTACAGAATCGATATGATGAAGAGAAATGAAGTAGGAGAGGATTGAAGGAATAAACAAATATCTTGAACACCTGGTACAAAATTTTCGATCCATGAATTTCAGTATCTTTATAATTGATTCATCAATCTCTTAAGTAATATCATCAGACGGAAGATAAAAGAATGTGAAATCCGTTTTTGTAAAAAACATTGTAGGAGGAAGTAAGAATCAATCCAAGGATTATCCATCCTGATGCACCAACTTGGGAACAACTTAACAACATAGTTTCAGAAGTTACTGTGGTAAAATATTCAAATTCAACCTTGTGGAAATGTTCATATGTGAGTGAAATAATTCCAAAACTAAACATTAGCAAACTTTCACATTGTACAGCAGAAAAAAAGGAGGTGCTGGTAAGCGAATGAATACAAATAGACCATGTCAAATGAACTAATTCATCAAATATTGCGAAATATTATTTAATTCGATCTTGCACAATTTTTTTCTCGGTGCAGTGAGTCGAAATAGGATCTCCAAATGTGAATTCGTATATATCTGTACAATGAAGGGGTAACTGTACATAAATTCTATAATATCATTCCTCGACAGAGGATTCTATCTAATCTTTACACAGCTTATATAAGTATAAATCTCCAAAATCGATTTGAAGAGATGCCTCCTTGACTCACTCCGAAAAATACAATACACCTAGTAGAAATATAATCAGTTTTCCCCATTACTGATGAGGCACTGATGAGGAAACGCTAATCAGGAAAAACTGATCATTTACTTATTGGGAACTGATTTGTCTAATATGATTATTAAAATTCATATGAAACTGATCAAATTCCGACAAGTTCTCGCCTTTATTCGCAAGAAATATTAATAGCGTAAATGTTCATAAAAAATATTCGGTTTAAGAAACATATTCATTGTTATTGAAGTGATATATTGCAATTGTGAAATTACACATATTTCCGATATGTCTTAACCAAAATTTGAAGTATCTCAAAGAAATTGAATCGAATTGGTTCAGATTATTTGATCCTGGGTTCGCTGTATCGAATCGATGAAACCTAACCTCAATAATTATAAAGAGTATATGCACATAACAAAGCTACCTTGGAAATTGTTAGATTTTGTAAGGTTATGGTATAAAAGGAGATGAGGTGTAATATGTATACTTATTAGGGGTGTGCGGGTACCCGAGTCATCGGGTTTTTATCGGGTCGGGTCGGGTACCCGTCGGGTCGGGTTTTTCAATTACCCGAGTTATTCGGGTACCCGATTACATTCGGGTAATTCAAATATAGCAAACGTTTTTCTCAGCAGGAAATATTGTGACAGCAACTCGATCAAGATTACTGACAAAACATGTGGAAGAGTTGTGCTCCCTCCATTCAAATTTAAAAATATGAAAAAAGAATGATATTTATAAGAAGAATATTTATTTTCATTGATATTCAAGATTCTATATTGTGGTTACTAAATAAGAAAATAGATAATATATTATTTATGAGATATAAATGTGATTATATTTTTTAATTGAATTAAAAAATAAATATAAACATTCCATGAAGCAATTTGGAGATTTCTTAATGCGCTGCATAATCAATTACATGGAGTAACAACCCTAATAGACTTGTAGTGAATATGGCATTCTTCATATTAGAATTGAATTCATATGAAATCCCCTTATTCCTACAATCGCTCAAGACAATTTGTCCTTAAAATATCAACGGCAATGGCAACTTCGAATAGAAGTTGAAAATATTAAATTCAAGCGATTTTATTATATTCGGGTACCCGACTTGGAAAACCCGATTTAATCGGGTACCCAACCCGACCCGACCCGAAAAGAAATACAAATACCCGAACCCGACCCGACCCGATAAAAAGTGCTACCCGCACACCCCTAATACTTATATTCTTTCTTGTTGTGAAATAATATAGTTTTGTTATTTATTATGAGTAAGTATAGTAGTAACTTGAATATTATCTCATGATTGAGGTGGAAACACCATACATATGGTTTGATATATTTTTTGTCCTTGGCCAAAATTCCTACATTTTATCGGAGAAAAAGTCTAGGAAAATTTTTCCTACGGGGGTTTTGCTGAAAATTTACTTTTTAATCCTTGGAAACATCGTAAAGAAAAACATAAATTATTATTTAGGTGAAGAATCATCAATTTAGTGTTATAATTTCATATCTCCATCGACATAACCTGCACTTTTGTGGGTGATAAATGCTTCGTTAGTTACTCGCAAATAACTCATCAACTACCGATCAGTCCCTCATCAGTTACTCGCTCATATCTGCTCAGTTTCTTCAATCAGTTTCTGATCAGTCAGAGCGTTACACCCCTTGTCGGAAACTCGTAAGTTTCCTGATCAGTCCCTGATCAGTAAAATGGACAACTGATCAGTGCCTCATCATTTGCTAGAGAAAATTTCTACTAGGGATTTTCCTTCCAAAATATCTAAAAATTTCAATTTGTTGATTACAAGTGCATTCCTAAACTCTATGAATCATGAAATTCAATCAAATGAATGACTCCAAATGAAAGAAAGAAAAAATTCAATGAAATGATCTATCATTTGATAAGAAAGAAAGAAATTTGAAAAAGAAAAAGATCAACTCATCTAATTTCCTTTTGTCGAAAAAAGCATAAATCTAAAGAACAGACAACGTCGATAGCGATCCTTAGGGATAGGTACGTTCTTAGCTTCCTTTGAGATACTCGAATTCAAACAACGCTTGTACCTTCTACAAAGACACACGAGTACTCGATATCCCAGCTGGTAGAATTATCTATTTCTCCTTCTCGTTTTCTCTTTTTCATTAGAATATTCAAACTGGTGTATTCATGAACGAGGTGAAGGATTATATTACTCCATCCAGTTGCTCTCGTATGTTCAAAATTTCATGAGGAAATTTCATCATACCCATTCAAAAGAGAATTCACAATTGAAAATTCCAGTGACAGAATATACCCGAGTAACGCAAGAGGTTAAAAATGTTAAGAATATGTTTGGAAAATCCTATGAACATCCCGCCATGAACCTCCAAATGAGACTGTTTCGAATGATTACATGCTCTGCACCTTCATAGAATATCTGAACAAATTTATCCAGAATAGTCTCATTTTCACATTCCTTTCATACTCATAGAATGATCATAGCGTATTTGAGAAGTCCTTGTGTTACTTGGGTAAGAAGGTATTTACTTGTCACATCACGAGTAGTTTGAGACAATTCAATGAATCACTAGAAGGGTAGTAAAACATAACTTTTGTTAATTCTGTTCTTTTTTTTTATCATGCCGTGCATACACAAAGTAGATCCTCTACGTACCCTGCACACGTATTACATACAATATTTGTGAGTTGGTCACGAATAACTCCTAAAATATCAATCTATGAATAACATGGAATGGAGAAAAAGTGGTTCGATTTTGATCGGGGAATAATATCCTTCTGAGGTAGTCATTTCGGTACGTCTTGTATACTTGAACTTCATTCCATAAATGCACTATTTTCATCTCGCAATATTGCACAAAGTAGTCCATTACGGTTACGCGCTGTGGCGGACATTGCAATTCAATTTCTGACCAGCTACAGCAGATTGCTTTTAAAGTGATATTTCCCTTTATATTTGGAATATAAGTTGTTACCGCATTCAAGGTAAATCATAAAATTAATTCGAGAAAGGTACGAAGAAGGTTGGGAGAATATCAAAAGTGGCGTTTCATGCAAAAAATAAACATAAATTCTTCGAAGAATCATCGAACGAGGGTGAGCGAGTACACATTTTTGAAAGGAAAATATTCTCCGAATGCACTCCCACGCACACAGACACACATTATATCCAAAGAAGAATTTGGGTCAAGGAATCCATTCCTTTTTCATATCGATTATTCACGTCGATAACCTATTTTGAGAAGTAACTTGACGTATGTGCGGACTTCTTTCGCTCGGCTGAAGATCGTTAACAGTGGAGTTCTTTCTTCTCTCGGTCCTGGTTGGCTGTTCCAACTTTCCGGTTCTTCGTCTTTCATAATCGAGAATTAAACTTCTAGGCTGGTAGGAGTATAGATCATGGAGGTTATTGGAGCGAATCCAGACCATAGAGTAGTATAGTAGTTCACCCATGTGCAGTCGGTTCTTAATACGCGTTCCAGTCAACCAAGTCGTACCGAGGTATTTTATGACAACGATAACAATTGTCAATGCTTTGGCATTGTGTGTTATCAACGTATACGTACATGTACATTCGGGACAATTTTTCAAATCAAAAGAATGAAAACCAACGATATATATTATATTTAAACGCTTATCAATTACATATGGTGGATGGTAATTAGGAAATAATATTTTATATCCCTGATGAGGAATTTCCGATCGCAAGAGAAAACGCAAAATAGACCAATGGCCCAATAGTGTACCAATCCCAGCACAAGACCTGCAGGCCAAGACGCACCATGAACGTTTTTACCAAGTTTGGCCCAGGCTTAGGGATGATTATTGTGCATCATCGCGTTTAACGGTACGATATTAGAGTTGCGCCAAGCTCCTTCCTTATTTGGATCAACTATGATATTTGTCTTAATGTGTACAACCATCGAGCTAAGCTTGAACCAGACTGGGGCAAATTGTTTTGCACGAGTCTCAACCGTCTCAACCATTACAAATTAGAGATTCAATACTTGTTTATCAGCATCAATTACGTGCTTCTTCGCTAATCTTCTAATCTTGACGCCCGCTTCAACGCAGTAGCTATTCAAAAATGAAGTAATTTTTATAAGAATCTCCTCAACGGAACTGAAATATTGAGAGAAATTGATGGATTTTGGAAAGTAGATATCAAAATTCCATGCTTGGCTTCGGAAAAGTTGATTTTCTGCAACTTTTGTTATGTTTAATTAATTTCCCATTCCCCATTAGTAAAATTCAACGAAAATCTTGAGCGTTTTATGTTTATAAAAAAACCTACGAACTATTCTTAAATTTTCCGTGTATTTGTTGCTACATATCTCAGAAAAATGACGATGAATTTTCTCAAATCGTTACATGAGGTGTTTTTCCTTGCAATAACAATTCTTTCGAATATCCTCCCGAAGAAAAAACATATAAAAGTACGAATCAAGCTTGAGATATACACGATTCCCATTTGCTGCAAATTATATTGCAATTCACCCCCACCGACCAATAATATTCTGCATTTCAAAGCGATTATATACATTTACCAAGGCAAAAACGGATAGCTCTGTGTGCTTATTCGCTCATAATTGGAGGGTCAAAATGGGTCAATGGTGATGATAGGCGTAGAGGAATTCAATGCAGTATTAACGTGATATTGGCGTTTAATCGAGTGTATTCATGATTCCAATCGGGGATATGTTCAAGGGTTCCCTTTCGGAACGCATAACGTAATCGAAAGAGTGAAATTACCAGTAAAATTGAGTATCGCGCATGAAGAATTCGATGACATACGAATACAAAGCATTCCCTTTTTTCAAGATTTGATTTTCTTTCAAATTTACTCTCAATCGTTCGGTTGTTCAGAAGTGACAAATCAGCTTCTCCCCCATTCTTTCAACTCTCTCTGGAATCAACAGCGGTCTTCGTAATTGATCGATGAACGCATTAACCTTCAGGAATACAATTTCGTTGAACGTTGATGTAACAAACTCGAAGGTTCCAGAAGATGAACGTAATTTGATATAAGATACAGGATTTTCTCCTATAAAAGTTCTGTCGTGAAGGAGAACAATTGTTCAAACTATATCTCGAATTCTTGAACTTTGGGAACAGTACGCAAATCATAAACACAAACTAGTCGATTCTGCATCATTATACCGGAATAAAAGTGGTATTTTCCAGTTCTCGAGTGTACGGTAAAGTGAATGGAACTGGCGCTTAAGAGATCTGCGTTGAGTATTAAGGTGAACCATTTAGGAGTGGCTTCACCCTTTGGAAACTTTGTTCTCTCGTACAGGAATAGTGTTCTTATCTCTTTTTTCTACACATACGAACGGTACACACGCGCTCCTACGTGGTTCGAAAATAATAATATGATTTCTCCTGTTCTATTCGAATTTCAATTCTCGATCATTTGTTCTCCATCGATGAACGTTTCTAAATAGAAATCGCTAACTTTTGCGTAAATAATTCCACGCGATGAAAGATCAAAAAGGTAGGAAAAGGATAATAAAACCATGAGATGAAGTTAGTTTTTAAGGGTCATTTCTGAATTCACAAAGATTTAAGTCGACAAAGAGCTGGAAAAATGGATATCGCGTAACAACACAGTCGGAGAAAAAGATACATACAACCGTTAAAAAAGGACGGTCAACGACGAGATGAAACAAGAAAGGAAAGAGCACCGTGAACCGAGTAAAAGAACGTGAATGGGAGAAAGGAATGTTGTAAGAAATGTCGCTGGCAACAGGGAACAGGGAAAGTTCTTCACACCAAAAGGAAGAGAGGAGAGAGAATACAGGGTTCTGAAGGAGCGATAGAAAAAGAGAGGAACATCCAATTCATCCGAGTACCGGAGTTTCCAAGAACGAAAGAAGAACTCGCGAAGAAAACGAAAATCAAAAAAAGAGGAGAATGAGTTGAACCTTAGAAGCACAAAGGGCTTTTGAGAAAAAAATTGATGGAATAAAATATTCATCAAAGCTTAAAGAAGGAAACAAAAAGATTAATAGAATATGGTAAAAGTGAAGACAAAACGGGGTAAGAAAATGATGGGAGTAATCTTTGAATTGTTTATTATTGTAAATCTTCTGGATTACGATGTTCGTTAATTATGATATTTGATAGGGGGGAGGGGTTTGGATTTTGTCGCGTAATTTTAGAATGTAAGAACAGAGGAGGAGTATTGGATATTTCAAAGCATTTCATTTGCAATTGGAATCTCCAATTTCCATGTTCCATTGATACAACATATCGACATGGATTTATAATAATCATTCCCTATCGGTAATGGATTAATTCCGCGCTCATTCATTATTAAAAGATTGATTTCAATCATGTAATTCGTATTTTGCTATTGAGAATTTATCTCACTCAAAAGAATATCATTGTAAAACAAAAATTTCTCCATCACTTTGTCAATAATTGAAAAGAAACAATGAAAATCAATTGTGCAAAATGGGTGGACATCAAGTACGGAACATAATTGAATAACTAAACACCGGCAACTGTTTACGTAGAATTTAAAGAAGAAGAAACAAAAAAGAAGCGTTTTTCCGGGAGTTGAAACAGTAGTCTTGCACCAACAATCGTATTAGTTGAATATAGTAATACCCTACCCAGTCTACCGTTTTTATTTACCCCATTTCCATTATTGACGCACAAAAGAAAACAATATTCCCACTCGTTTCGTTCTCTCGAGAAACGTTACTCCTCCTTTTCCCACTTGTACTCTCGTGCTCTTACCCTACTTTCCTATTACCCGCTCCCTTTCCTTATCGCTCCACGCATACTCGTTACATGAGTCTTTAGTTATAAAGTTCAACAACGGGAAGGAGAAAAAAAAGAAAAATCTCGACGAGAAAGAACCATAAAAAATGGAGTTGAATAAAATGTGGAACGGATAGAGGGAAAATTGGAAAAGCGAAAACAACGGAGAGAAACGGTAATGCTATCAGAAGGCTGCATTTAGAGGCAACACAGGTAACAAGAGTTGTAAAGAATTTTCACAAAGAAAGAACAATTACAAAGTGACAAAAACGTGGAATATAAAAAAAAAAAAAATGAGGATGATGCTTTCCACTCGATATTATTTTTGTACGAAAATTGATTTTAAAAATCGATTGAATTGTACGGGTCGGTCGAAAGATCGATATTACTACTTCGTATCTTGCGGAAGATTACCAGCTTGAAAGGGAAGAGACTCGAGGATAGAGGTGGATTTCTACACAAGGGATGGCGCTCTTTTATTACGGTAAATGGCATCATTACCGGGTAGGGTTTTCTTTTATGGATTGTAAATATTGTGAGAGTAGCTCATACGTGCTCTCTTCATCTCGCATATTTTTTCTCCTCTCAACAATGATTATTCGGAAGTTCTGTATCGCCCCTGCTCTTACCAGCCAAGTTGATCGATGTAAAGTGGAGATACATTCCATCGACCGTATCACGAAAGGATGATGTATTTTTCTTAAAGGAGAAAAACGAGTCAACAAAATCAAATTAACGAGAAATAAGATGGAACTCGGAGAATCGAGATTAAAATATCACGAGCAGCTTGGGAGAAATGTAGAGGGATGTCAAGAGGTTGTGGAAGTTGGAAAAGAATGGAGATTCGCATCAGACCTAATTGCGCTTGATGAAGAATTTCTCTTTCGATATATCATAAATGTTTGAAAGTTGGAGCATGAAATTCAAGCAGATGTTCGTGACAATGAACTCTCAGAGCACATATATCGAGAAAAATGTATGAGAGGATCCATTGTAAATGACTCGAATCGACAAAAATGAATTTTCTTTTTCGAGGGTAAAAAAGTTATGCGAGGGAGGGAATAACCTCTCGATAACCAAGCGTTTGAGTGGAAGTCCAAATGCGAAGTTAACGAAGTGAAACTGTAGCGAAGCGTCCAAAATCAAAGCACTATCGTCAACAGAGCACGTAGGTTTTTAAATTATAAACTACCGAGCCTCGAGCGAAATGAAACTGAAAAAGAATTTGTGAATGTGGAATTGAAAGAAGGAAAATAGATGGCAGAAGGGGTCACGCCCGAACAGGAAACTCAGTAATATGAGAACAGTCAATATAAAAATCAACCAATGTCAAAATGGTCAACTTTGCATTCTTTGGCGCAATCCTGGTCCAATTCTGTAGGATTCGTTCCAGTCTTTCTCCTCCTTGATCACATGATTTGAATAAATTTTTACATGGAAAATCAATTATTTCTCCATTTGTATGAAATGAAATTGAATTTGTTGCCAGAGCAACGGAGGATCCGTAAAACTGAAAAGAACAAGCAATAGAAAAAATTGTCTTTCAGTTTTGGTTTTGTTTTTTTAGAAAGGGATTGTTACTCTTCTTTGTTATCATCTGGTAATCAATCATCGATGAAAAACTGATGGGTGCTAGTACTGCGCGAATAACGCTATCTATGGTCCAGAAAGGTGCCATTATTGGACTGAATCTTGAACCTCCAAGAATAATGTAAAATTATAATTCATCAAGGAGGTTTGGGTGATTCATGGAATAGAACAATCGGTTCAACTCCAAAACCTGTGAAATTTGGAAGAATTCGAAAAGTACGGGAAATAAGTTGCATTTGCATCAAGATGCCGATTAAAGTCGAGGAAAATTACTTCCGAAAAAATCTCCTTCTCTCGTTTCATCTAATCTTAGCGTTTTTCTTCCTTCCATTAGAAATGTCCAAGGAAGTTGCTTTCAGGTGTGCGATTACCATTTTATCGAGTCTGATTTGTGAGCACTTTGCACGAACTGCCAGTGTGTTACACAGAAAGAAGGAGAAGTGAGAATAGAGGGGCTTGAAGTGAAACGAGGATGGTAACGCTCACCTCTCATGTTATGGCAACGTTCTCGTTCTTCCTTCTTTAGAGCTTGAGTTTCCTCTTTAGCAGGGTGTAAGGTATGTGTTGCAGTGCATGCATTCTGCACCTGCGTTCGCATATTTGAAGATTTGATTCGAGTTTGAGTTGATGATGATGAGACTTTGAATATCTATGGAAAATAATTTCACAGAAACGGAATTTCTACGTAAATTCTATGATATCGCATGACACGGTTGAAGACATAATAACAAATTTTCCAAGATGTGTGTGTGTTTTTTTGGTTTCATTCTCCGAATCTAAACGCGGATTCGTGAATTCTTACGTACTTCTACTGGTACTGGTTATTTGATTCATCGAATAGGAATGTCGAATGAAAAGAGTACGTTTCGAAATTAGATTTGTTGGTACAACAGGCTTCATTCTTTTTATACCTCAAAGAGATGGTTCGAGTGAATACTAAATCCTTGGAAAAATTGATTAGCTGGCCGCACTGAGGGAAAGATATAAGTATACATATATATGAATGAAATCTCTTCTTGCCAGAAAGAATTTCTTCAGACTAGTCGTACTCCGGAGTCATCCACTCGAAAACCATCTTACATTCCAGTCAGAACAAGGAACTTTCCGCTGACGTAAGGAAATTTCATTTCGTTCAATGTGTTATGTGAAACACATTGCACTTTAGTACACGTATATCGCTCATCTCTTTGTCCTAGAAAAAGTTCAAGACACTGCCACATGAATCTAAATAAAACAATCTGGAACTGTATCACCAGCTTGTACGATACGTATCCAACTTTTCTCATGAAATAAATAACACGAATGTCGCGCAATTCTCGATTCATTCGTGGGTATAGTTATTATAAACAATTCCGCGGGATGATTTTATCATAATTCAATCTTCAATGGATATTTCAATAACACAGTAATATATGACAAATCCTAAATTACTGTTCGTTATATGTTTTCTTATCATTCCTAAACGATATTCAATGGTTCATTTTTGGAATAAATAGAGATAAAATTCTGATATGATATTTTTTCAGATTTCCCAACTTCAAAAATATATTTGTATCGTTATAACGTGATACGTATTCTCGCAATTCACCCCTTTGTGCGTGACAATATGCACTTTGGAGATCTATGTATGTGAATTCCGCGATGAAATGTCGAATTATATCCATTTTGTTTGATTTTATTTTATTTTTTTTCGTTTCCTTTTCTCCTGATGAAATATCCCTGCCTTGTGTAAAAAAGATGGAACAAAATCGATGCTAGTATTCATTTATAACGGTGCGCATTATTGTGGAATAATAATGAACATTCATTTGAAGTTTGCACAGATAAAGAGTATTACATTTTTCACTGGATGAATTCATGCGATTTTTAAGTGATTCAGAAATCAGATTTGATATCCAAACGTACAGAGGAATATTAAAATTCACCGTATCGAACATTACAGAATGTCATTGCTTTTGAAGATAATACACCAATCAAATTGAAAAATGTTGACACAGCTCGATGTTTAATGACAACTCTGTAGAAATAATCAATTTACATTTTTTAATAATTATTTGAATCCAATATTCTCCAAATGTCAAAACAAAGAATTCTAATTACCGATTGCATGATAGAAAATCTGGATTGAATTCTTCCCAGCTGAAGAAGTTCTCAACTTTCGAGTTATCCAAACTCCAACAACAATGTAAATTTACGTTAACGCTTCGATGTTGTGGCGGTGGGGTATAATTTCATCTCTGAAGCATGAGTTTCCCTATTTTACTTTCTCCCGATTCAACGAATTATCGCGAGAAAAGTAAGTACATTCGGATGAAATTGGAAAAAAATTGAAAATAAAAAAAAAAGGATCGAATGCACTTTGGAAAATCAAGATCTCTTCTGAACTAAAGTCTATCATACTGTCTGTTCCTGTAATCCCGTCTTGACAACCGTTTCCTTCTGACACGTAATTGTATTCCACATCGATAAAACTGTATACCCAAATGATTTCCGTGAACATTATTATCATAATCTCATTCACACTCCACGTTCAACTGTCAGACTCTAGTCGTAAATGCTGAAATTCGCCTCTGAATTCAATTAATAACCTGCATTCTCCTCCTTACCTCTTCGATTACGTCAACTCATCGATAAATCATTCATTTTGAAGCGTGATCATTTGAATAAAGAAGGAACTTGCTTTCGTTCCTCGACTTGAAAACTTTTCCCTTCGGATCAAGAAAATGTTATTCAACATCCAGATAAATCGATTACGAATGAAAATTCACGGTTGGATGAAAAAGTTCCGTGAATTCGAATTTCATCCTCACAGGAGAATATCACTACTTTTTATAATATGTAATCTCGAGTGAAAATCGAGGATCTTTCTGAAAGGGATCATCGAGTGACGGGTTATTTAGAAACATAGAAATCAACTATTGCCCTAGGAATGGGCAACGTTCATGAAGCTTGCCCTAGCTTTCGCATTCAAACTTGACGCAACCTTAAAATGATCGCATAGTCTCTTCCCCACCTCAATTAATTTTGCTAAAACTGCCCAATACTGAGACTGATTTATTTACCTGACTTCGCTCGAGGCTGGTCGACATGATAAAGTATTGTCATTCAAACTTGTACCAAGATTGTCGATTCGGTCGATAATGGTTCATAAAAGTCTCCCACCAATCCCCAGTGATAGTACACCATGTTCTCCATTGTTAACCATCATTGTTTGAATATACCCAACCAATCCTTGGCTGCCAGCCTTGCTCCACTTGAATTCTGAAATTTCTACATGGAATCTTGTTTTTACTTTATATAACATGAATAATTTGACGCTTATTCTTGTGAGAGACAATCGAATTCATAACTCCTGAATATTTCATCAGCACTAGGGTACAAATTCATCCACATCCGGGGGTTTCGCAATTCGATCGTGAATTTTATATACATGCCTATACAATGACCAAAGCTCATAATCATTATTTGATCCAACGTGATCCGGAAATACAAACTCTTCATGCAAGGAACACGATCGTTTGCGAAATGAGAGATGAATGTATTTTGATACTTGTAATCAATGATAGAATAATCAGCTAGGAAAACAAGGATATCATTACGTTCTCCAATCAAAATTGAACACGAAATAATTACACTCGCCGCATTAATCAATTTTGTTATTGAATTTGTGAACGATATTAATCCAATTTAAATTTTCCTGATGTTAATTACGCTTTCATACCCCGCGTAGAACAAATACCTACGTTATGTTTGGATTGACGTTTCCACGGTATTGAAAAAGACGTAAAATTTGGTATTCGTTTTGTGTTCAAAATAATTTTCCATGGATTAAAATGTCACTTGGATGGGGAGTTCTGTGTATACTTAATGTGTTTCACATCAAGCCTTCCTAGAACCGACTACGTTAAAAGATTAAATCCTGTGAACGTATAAGCGGATTTCAATCTAATGACTGAGAGTATTTTCATTTTTCCTGGAAAACAAGATGAAAGTTGTCCCGATGCTCCAGAAAGAAGAGAGAAAAGAATTGGAGCGTTGTTGAACTTAAATTTGAATACTCTGATACTTGAAGGTATTCGATGACTTTGGTCTGCTTTTTCATTCATTCTCGATTTCTTATAGGTTCAAAGTGAAATATTTTGAAGAGGGATTGGACGAGAATTCATTTCATTGTGTATAAAGTATTGATCATCTATTGTGACGTGCCTGTCTAAATTGACGAACCTGAAAAAGATTAAAAAGGATGAGTTATAACAGTCATGTTAAAAACACTGGAATAATTCTTGATTTCAAAAAAAAAATTGTTCTCAAATTCGAAAGTTGAGCTCTTTGGCGACGTAGATAAAGTCTCGAAGAATCATCCCTCGAAATTCCAGATTTTTTCATGAATTCAGTAATTTCGAGTAATTTGGTAGAAAAAGCACACAATGTCTCAGTAATATTCTCAGAATATCACAAATATCTCACTCGAAACATTCAATGTTAAATATTTCTACGAGACTCCATAAATATTGCGGATATAATATTTCATTACAAATATTTTGAGAATCTCGCAATTCAAATATTGCACATATTATATTCTGCAATGTTCTGGGAATCTATGATGAGGGATATTTCATGTTTGTCATAAATGAAATATTCTGAGAATATTTCAGTAGCAATATTTTATATGGCAGTAAGAATTTTTATTCATCAGACCCGTTACTTACTTGTTAGTGAAATTTATAAGTCGAGGGTGAAAGAAAACTTTCTCCCACGACCTATTCAATTTCAGTTTCAGAGGATTTTGAATTGGTTGGTCTATATCCCACGAAAACGCATTTATCAGAAACCCATCATTATGATGACGAAGAGTAGCAATTTGAGAACATTGGAGTCATCTTAATGATTAGCTGAGGTGATAGAGGCTTTGTCTATGACTCGGAGAACTAGGGTTCGATCCTCACTGAGGGAATTTTCCTAATAATCGATTTTCAATGTGTATTTCTCTCACAAAGCCATCCAAATCATATTCTATACAACATTTGTAGAGGAATTCACTCTGAAGAAATTTGTTTTTCACCAAAAGCAGTATTTTGTAACATTGTTACTATACGTCATTATGAGATGTTTTCCTGTATAAAATATCCCTGAAATGATATTTCAGAATGTCCCTAGAATGTCACAAAAATGGTGACATGAAACATTCTGGAGACATTTTGACAATATTCTTGAGATGTTTGCGAGAATGAAAATTCGATATTCATTCCGAATTGAAGTCGAAAACCATACTGAATGCTTGAAATCTTTTTCTGTCTTGAACAGACAGAATTAGATGGGATTCAATAAAAAAATGATTGTCCATTCAAATTATATTCAAGGTTGTAAATTTCTGTTCCAAAGATATCTTTCGAATGATTTGAGTACAAGATTTTTCAATCCAATACATGAAACATAAGACAATATTGCGTGTTTTCAACCGTAGAATCTGCTTCGTTGAAGTTGATGGATGAGAGTGCTCGGAGGAATCGGTTGTTAGCAAAAAATGTAAACATTGACATTCATTGTTTGCAGAACTTCGAATTAATCATCCCAAGGTAGGCGATCCACATATGTACTCCTCGATCAACTCCCTGATGATTCATCAGTCTCATTTTTATAGTTCTCAAATTTTCTGTAGGTTTTAATTGATAAATGGTAGGAATTTGAAGAAAATAGATGATCCAACTAAACTAATGTCTTTCCACCATCATAAATGACATGGTCAACACACGTTGTTGTTATCATCACCAACTAATGAATGTTATAATAAATTCCTAACTGTATAAATTCAACGTCATATCATCACGACCCCCTTTTATCGTTCAAACGTTTATTCATTGTCATTCATAGCTACTGTCCCACAATCAAGATTCCAGTCAATATACAACTATTCATTGACATGTACATAAATTTCCCAACGTTTCGTACGTGTAAATGACAGAACTAACAACAACAATAATAATATTCTCCGATATGAAATTTAACGACAGCTCATATTTCATGTTACGTACTGCGTATAAAGTACGACATCGCATAAAACTGTCATTAAACCAAACATCTACCATGAGAAATTCAAAATCTGGAGAATAATCTAATATTTTTATGGAAAACATTTTATGCAGAATCAAATAGTAAGAAAGTATAATGATTTATGAGGACATATGAACACCCTTTCTAGCTGTCTTCTCTAGACTACGACACGTGTCTTAGCAAAATCATAAACGAGGTGAACGACATAAACGATCTCCAGCCGTGCACGACAAAAGATGTTTCTTTTCTCTGATAAGAAGCGAGACGTTCAGGGATATTACACTCGACTTGAATGCTTGAACTTGCAGAGACTTTTGTATTGAAGGACAACAAAGGATGAATTATATCCCCGCGCATGCGTTTTCCAACTGAAAACCAGCAGCAGGAAGAAATCATCCTTCTGTATCTTGAGGATATAACTCAAAACTATTTCCCACGTCCTCGCGTAATGTTCGGAGGATGAATATCGAGTTGTGAACCGGATGAAATAACACTCTGAAAATAATTTTTCAAAGAGTATTCAAATATTCTCTTGAAGTTCTCAAACCTGGTAATACGGACTTTGTTCGAATACAATACCCATCTGAAAAATTTGCAAGTACAAACTCTTGATTTTTCGATCAAGCTCACTTCTCGATTTTTTAAACCGAGGAACGTAGACTTTTGTTAGCATAATGCTTCATATATACTCCCCTACAAGCCAAAGTATACGTGAAATTTTAATACCCTCGCTATGACCGAGCAGACTTTGGAACGTTTATAATCAATGAAAATCTTGAAAATTTATTACATCATCTCACAGAGATTTGGTTATCTATTCATCCACGTTCATTGAATTCTTACTCAAAGATAACTGAATAATGAATCACGGGGTTCGAAAGATAATTCAGAAATTCAATATAGTTAAACAATACCAAATGATGAAATAAAACATTCTATGTTTCAATCAATCTTTTGTGTAACGATTCTCAAATCAATAAGTTCCAGAATATTGAAATTTCACGAACTCCGAATAATCATCATTCTCCGACGAATTGAACCTTCCCGGTCAAAGCAATCAGAAAATCCAAGAAATCTCTGAGCAGCGTATTGAAGGAACGAAGAGTTCTCCAACAAACACCTTATTTCAATTCCTCAGTTGCGAATCTCAACCGGAAACGAGAACGAAACAAAAGAAATAATGTGAGTAAAAAATATGGCACAGGATGTACGTATTCTCCTGTGAGAAGAAAATTTCTATTCTCATGAGCGGAAAGTAGAGAGAAACAGCACATCGATCCTAGGTATTTAATCTTCGTGAACCAGCTGAAAGGAATCGAACGAGCACCTGTCCATCAGTCACGTCGAGGGCTATGGAGTCTTTGAAGAAATGAGCGAACTTTTGCTCCGTACTTTCTGAACAATTAAGCGATAAATACAAATTTCAAATCTGCAGTGATAAAGTACGTGGTTAAAATTGAGCTCCGAATATAAAATTGGAACTGCGAATGATTTCTCAAAATAATAATTAATAGTTAATAATTGTCATAACTTATTTTGAGCGTAATCTTAACAGTGCACTCAAAAAAGATTTCTTTCCACCAAATAAATAGTACATTCGTCCTCTCTCCATAGCGTTTTTCTTGAGATTGAATATTGACTGGTATTATAAATAAATAATTTAAATTGAATCTTTAATTCCTTCGAATGAATATTTTATAGAGAGAGGACGAAGAAATATTTTTTCAGGTTTGTATATTTGAAATTTGTGATCATTGCTTATAATTGTTAAAAAAACAACGTAGCAAAATTTTGTTCGCTTTCTAAGGATCCATGGCTCTGAACTGGATCTATAAATTATACATACTTACCCCGTGTAAGAGGATAGGGGAAAAAAATTGTTCTTGTGAAACGGAAGTCCCTCCACGCGGGTATAGCGGCAAACTTGATTCTCTCCGCGACTTGTGGGAGTCTATAAGAAAATTTTATTGTCAGATCATTTGTTCTGAAACATGCTTCGATATGAAAGCGAACAATGAACCTTTTCTCTTTTTCCTTCCAATTCCTCAAGGGAGAACAATGCGATATAGATAAAAGAAAGAAAACCGAAGAATCGAAGAAAAGGAACTATTCTTTCCTTTTCCCTTGCCGTAGAGAATTTAATTGAAGAACGATGAAATATATATTCCATAGTCATTCTCAATTACGGTTTATAGGGATGTAGTCTTTAAGATGTATTTTCGTCATTTCGAAGTCTTGGTACCAGACACTTTTTCCCTCATTCACGAACATAAAGTCGCAGCTGTGAGAGCATCGAGTTAGGATCCTTGGGTTCATTTAACAAGCGAGACAAGCGGGACAAGTTAATTAAATTACACCCCTTTATTCTCTCGGTAAGTGTAAAAATGTCGAATATTTGGAGGAAAATTCCAATAGAAGATGAGTATAGAACTAGTACGGTGTATCACAACGCAACGTATGCGACGATTGATAATTTTCTCCTCATAGATGAAATATGTTTAGATTTTTTATATTCAAGAAAATATAAAAGTATACGCTTCATTTGATTTTACGACGATCATTACAAAAGATGCCCAAGCCACAACGGTTGTTATTGATTCCGATGCATTTCAAGAGCTCATAAAACGAACACGAATAGGAATATGCTACGATTATGATTATGAATCGAGGTTATCTGCTCCAATGGATCGAATATCTTTCACAAAGATGCAAAAAGCACACGTATGGATTTTACGTTACAAAAGGATGTTGTTACATTGTAAGGGAGTTGGGTTGCAATGTTGCAGAATGTGGAACTGGTTGTGAGAATTCAACAACTAATTGGTACGTAATAAATTCTTCATACTATTTATTATTCCATGATCGGACGGGAAATCTTCGAATGTCTGGATTTTCTTCTTCAGACAATAGACACCGGTTGTATCATCTTCGTTCATCAACTTCGCTAAACAGATAAGAGCCCGAGGGAGTTGGTAAATGCAAGCGATATCTTCGAATCAATCTCCGTCATTCCTGAGAAATCTAACAAATCAGACGCCGCGCTACGTTTGAGTGGCAATCTTCCGCGTAGCGAATCTCCCTTTTCGATCTCGATACTCGAAGTATCTTTAGGATGACGTCTAGATTTCGCGATGTCGAGATAACTTTGGATAATGTGACATCCCTAGTTAGGCTGTCGCTTACTTTTAGGCTTTTCATTGTCCAGTTTCTTATCAGCGAGAGTTTTAATTTGTGCCCCTTTTTTAACGCCGAGGGAATTAAAGGATAACGAGGAAAGAATTTATCAGATTATTCGAACTACGAGTGCAAACAGTTTTTGTTGGGAGAATAATCTGGACTAAAGACGTTGAAGAAATACTCATTTCTTGAGGTTGTTATCGATGATCGTGACAAATTATAAACGTCGATCGTCTTTTTGTGAGACCTCACTTTTTTTTGTTTGAAAAAATCTTTATCCATCGCTTCGAATTATTCTCAACGGTTTCAACAAGTTACTTTGGTGGGATTTGGCACGATATTCATTCGATTGGTCGGTTGTTTTCGAAACATCAGCATAGATCAAAGTGTAATCCCTTGTAATAATGCGTTATATAACGTGCTGTCTGTTTCGAAAAAATTGAGTGTTTTTGTTACTGATCGAGATTTACCGCGTCTGAGGTCCAAAATGTTTTCCAAAATGGTGTTGAATTTTGTTGCACCAAATCTCGGTTTCGTTGGACGTGACTTTCATCAGCAGAGGTTGATGGTCGTCCGAGGTGCTTTCCGTCTTCAACTCGTTCTCGGCATTCTTTGAGTAGTTCATTTCACTTGTGAAGATTCTTTTCCGACAGAATCTCTCCACCAAACGCTTCCTGCATCATTCCGAATGATTCCACGGCAGAAATTTAGTTCAACAAAATTAGAAAATAGTATTTTTCATGAGTGAATGATTGACAATAATCGATAGAAGGAATACAAATATAATTTCCCTATTCGCCACATAAACGATCGACATCAAAATGGATTGTACACAAAATATGGCTCTCATCGCGAAGAATCATACAATTTCGTTGGTGAGAAGACGGCACGACATTATAATTGATAAGAGTTGAATTACATTTTGCACTCTTCCGTGCGCTATCGTGAACAATCAAGTAAGCAAACTGTTAGATTTGATCAAACATATATGTGTACCTAAAACAAAGAGTGATATCGACGGATGTTGGAGATATCGGTAAACAATGAGCAGATCTCTTCACGTGAAATTGAAATTTGCCACATTGTCCAATTGAGGGATGACGAATGTGTAACCATCATTCTTGGATTTGATCAATATATAAATACGCGTATGTCGAAATCAATATAAATCAATTATTTTCATCGGAATTCCATCATCGTCATCGACGGGAAATCGATTTCTCCCCTTCGCTTTGCTACTCCAACCAGCTTAAATTCAGTGTTGGATTCATCTTTTGAAGGTCAATCGGACATTTCATGCACAATCCACGTTCCCCATATTCCAGTGTTTATGCACCATGGTCGATGTGAACATTTTTTTTCACGTTGTGCATATACGCCTCAACATATCGTTAATGTCAGGGAAGATAAATTGGCTGTACACAACTTATACGTGATTTATCGCGTTGGTTTTTCATATCCATGATGCCATGATATTTTCACAATATATCAAGCGTATTGTTTACTACCTATTATTGTTTTTCACGGTTATTACGCGCTTATGAAATAAACCTGGCAAGTTTTTTTGATTGCGCACCAACGCAGTATTTGTCCTAGGAGTGCTATGGATGATCCTTTTTTGATAATTAATTTAATTTCAAAAGTTGTATTCTAAAGAATTCTCAATTTGAATACGTAAGGAATGGAAGATCGATTCGTGTCATCAAGATATTCTATGGAAGTGGCTTCAGATCCCAGGCATAAACTCCAACTTTGGCATAAATTGGTTGAATCAATGAATAAATTTGTTACTCTAGCGAGGAAAAAATGGATCCATATGCGCTTCCAAGTTAAACAGTTATTCCAACTAATCTGTTTTTCCGTGTGTATCAGCTGAATTTTCTCTGTTATAGCGACACACTCTAGCATCCACAGGATAGATAATTTCTTGACAACATTAGCGAAAACTTAGAAAAATTTTGCTGAAGCAACTAAAATTCAGCTATAGGAGCTCATCTCACAGGTAATTATTTTTTCCCCTGCATTTAAATAACTTACCTAAGATTTGTTCTTGTCAACTGTAAAAACACGCGCTCAGAATACGCGAAGACAACTTCAAGATTTCAAAATTGATTTCATAAACAGATTTTCCAGCAATGGAAAATATACTTTCAAAGCTCCTCTGTAAGGCACAGCTCGTATCTAAAGTACAATTAAGTCAATCTATCTGTATATACATTCGGCTCCAGGTCATTTGTTGTAAAGTTTATTTGTATCGTGTGCTGCCCATAGAAACAGACAAAGTAAATTTATCGGTGCGAGAGTACAGAGTGCGTTATCACGTATCCTCATCGTTAGTTATATAGATCCACACATACGGACAAGACCATATACATGTATACACATCGCCTCTGGCATTAACAACGTATAGATTTTCGACTCACGTAAAAGAGAGTTACGGTCAATGGAACTCTAGACCCGTTCTATCGTGTGAGTTAGAGTGACGGATGGATATAGCTTCTATAATTTTGGAAAATTCGACCATCTATTCGAATTCGTTGACTGCATAGACCGTTCTTTTGGCTTCCGAAGAGAGTAAATGCAAAATTTCACTAGCACGTATCTTTGATACTTGTCGAATTAAATCTCACGGAAAATGTTTGAATCGTGAGAGAAGAGTAGAGCGGGAATGAAAAGTGTTTACGATGATGGTGAGAATCGTAAAACCGAGGTGAAGATAAAATTCGCGGATCGAAGTTGGCCGCGACATCAACGGACATGAGCGGATGATGTGAAAAGCCGATACAAGTGAGCCCAATTACCATTCATTACTTTGTTGGGGCCAATTGACATAACTGATTGGTATTCGAAACGAGGTTTAGCAGTAGTCCTCCCTCAAAGGACTCCGGTATATGCCCGAACGTGCATCAGACACGAGTGACCAAACGGCTAAGGGGTAGACTAATCTAGTTTGCTACATTAGTCTGCTTCGAGGGCTCCCTATACGGCTAACAACCGTCACACAATCTGTATATGGACATTGACATGACTATCAAACTTCCCACCAGTTTCAGCGACCAATGACATGAATTCTATTGAGTACGTTCATGTTCAATGCACCCTAATATTTCACAGCTTTCCTTAATTGAGAAACTTTACTGTGGATTAATAGAATTACTCGATGAATCTCGAATTTCGTTTGAATTCTTTGCGATAATCACCTCCTCCCGTAGAGATGAATCCAATTTTCATTTGTGAATTCATACGTTTGTAATTTCCTTTTCTCAAAATAACTTTCATGACAGAATCCAAATTAGATACATCATTTTGTACGTGTCTGAATTTAATTGTGAATTTTGAAATGATCCTTTCAATCTTTGGACGAAAGAATTCTCGTAGACTGTGACTTTTTTCATATCTGTGTTTACTAAAATCTATTTGAAGCTTGAAGATACCATAAAAGATCATATATTCAGGCCAAAATTTCGACAACTTTCTCAAGTTTCTCTTTAGCATAATTTTACAATAAATTTACTCATTATTCCACAGAGTGCAGAATTTACTACATATCTTTCAAGATAAAAATAGTTTTGTATCGAGGATCAGTTTCATCTGATGCACGATTTCCTGTATTTCAATGACACACGTCTTCCAATTTTCAGAACGTTGAAACTCGTATCGACCATTCCCGCAACACGACCGATATAATTTACACAAATGGATCATCCAAAATGTGTGAGTAAATTGAAATCCGATAATCCTTCAACGCGGAAAAAGCTTCATAACACGGATGTAAAGATTATCCTATGGTTCCGTAATGTACCGTACATATCTATAAGTCGATGACTCTTTTCACGCTTGACGTGGTCTAAAATTATCCTACAGATTCAATTAGATGCATCAGCAGCGTCGTCTACCGAATACATCACCTTTCAGAAAAACAATATTCAACGAAGAATAAAGTGACTGGAGTTATCTCCGTTTTGTTCAGTGAACGATCAACGAATGAAGAATTCTATTTCATGACAACTAAATTATCATGATTAAAATTCAAACGGAATTAGGAAAATAAAATGAATTGAACGTAATAGAATCTTTCACTACATTAAAAGTTAATAAATATCAAATTGCCAAGTATTACGGTAACGGTGTTTTAATATATACTTGGGAAAAAATTGTGGGGTAAAGTGAAAATTAACGCATTAATTATTTACATACTAACGCGGCAATTAGGAGACAACTTGATGGTACAGTTTTTTAGTGTGAAGTTTCTAGTATGGTAAAATATTGGAATTCAACTTCGGAAAAATGTCCATATGTGATCAGAATAATTTCAAAACCAGGCATCCCTAGACTTTCACATTCCACAACAGAAAAGAACTGAGATGCTGGTAGGGCTACTAGTTTTTCCACTAATCACGTTCACTTTATCTAATTATCTTTTTTCTGCCCAAATTTTGTCCAAAAGCAACTGGAAAACAAAGCAGTTTCTCTTATATTTACCGAGTAAAAGTCTAGCTACACAAGATTCATACACATGGACGCAGATTTGAATAAATTCCCTGGAAGGAAATTCGCTCGTTTCGCAACCGTTCATGTGTAGATTTATGTTTAGGGAATTTCTATCGCTGAAATATAATTGTTTATTCAGCGTATTATCACGTACTTCCAATAAACAATCACTCGACAAATGTACGATTCCAAGATTTCAATTCATCATTTTCATTGTGAAATTTGTTGTCGAATAATTGTATTAAATGTCACTTAAGCAACTGGACAAGCGGATCTAATTTTGCGCCAACTTTTTTCATAAGTTACTTGTTCAATTTGAATTTTGAATCGATAATGATTGAGTACATACCTGAAATTGCACTTTGAATATCAATTCAGGTTTCTTCATAGTCTGCAAGTATTGGAAAACAAAATTACAAAAAATTCACAACAGTTGGAGATTATTACTTTTAAAATCCTCTTATACTCGCCAGAAAATCAGTAAAAGACTGAAACTTATATTTGAAGTCTAATCCCAGTTGTGAATTTCATTATTATTCATTGAAAATTGCCGTTGAATGCGTAATTCATGCTTCTTCTGGTGCTGGAGTGCCCTGAATGCACCGATGGAAAGAAGAAAAAGTTGAATTTGTTGGTACAAACCGTACAAACGTATTAATAATGACCTTGCTGAAGATGCCAGGCAGATCCGAACAGAAAATAGTCGTCAGGTTTTGAACGGTTTTTGTGCCAGGAAATCTAATGTTGCTGAAATTTGAATCTTTTATTGGAACGAAATAATAATCGAATAATGACATACTCGGATCCAATCTCAGTTAAACATTAAATCTTTCAGCACATTTTTTAAAAAATGTTTTCAATTTCAAGAAGTCAATATGAGGAGATGAATAACAATTTTTCAAAATTGATAAATACTTCACAATGTACCAAATCAGAGTCCTCTTCATTTAAAATGTCAATATCTGAGAAAATTTCCCGGATATTTGTTGATTCCTGAGTGAATACCTAGATAGCGATCTAGCCTTGCTGCAATGTTGTCAGATAAGCTTGTGACAAGGTTGACATACGAAAAGGGTACAAGCTCACAAAATCCTTGCAGCAGAGTTCCAGTAACCTCACCTGGACGAGGTTGTTGATAAAAAGACAAAAACAATTGAATAACAAGTCCGACAAACTTATCACAAACTTACATGTAATCTGAGTATCAATTCAACACGATCTTTTTTCACTACACTACTCAAGGATCGTGTGAATGATTACCGGAGAAGAAAATGAGAGATTATGTAATACATTTTGTCAAATCTATGGCAGTGACTTGCATATCTGCTCCGATGTTTCCACGCGGTCGATTTAGTTTGGAGAACGTTATGAGCTAAACAGTACTCATTCCCACAATGTTCTTGTCGGTGTAATTCAATGGTTCTGCTATGGTTAGGCGGTAAAAAACTTTAGCTATGGAAGCAATGTTGATTCACCCTTGACTGAATGTTACCAAACTCGTGTCAATGCTGCTCGAACTAAATTTATCTTCATATTGCCAGCACAGGCACGTTCATATGCTGTGTTGTGTAATGTTGTAATGTATCGATGGATGATTAATCCATAATCCTTCCAAATTGATTGAATATCGAAGTCAAAATAATTGAATGAATATGTTATATTTCAATAACGCGGATATAATGTATCAGTATCGGTTCTGCACTGCTACGCTGCTTGAAATTCGTTACGAACACATCACGCCCGTTTCTCTAATCACTCTCCAACAGTGTGATCGTGTACACGAATCTAATATAACCTCTATTGACGTACTATTATTAGCAACCTCATGTACGCAATTCATCGGTCCATGTTCGATAGAATAATATATCTAATTAATAAAGTCGATTCATCTTTTATTGGACGTTACTTTTGTCTGCTTTATCAATCCACGCACGTGAAAAATAATGTAGTAAAATAATATTATTTTGTCAAATGTCGTCACAATTGCCTGACGGTCTCAGAGACTTTCTTACCGAATGTAGTAAAAATTATTGCAGTTGCAATATTCTATTCCATATTTGAGGAGTACTTCTCAAGAGATTAGACCCAATAGTATTAATTTACTAGAGTATGTTGTGATTTTTATTGTATTATTTTTCTCCGTATATGAATATTCCATAGACCGAATGAATTCAATGGAATCCCTAACAGGACATCCACTGATTTCTACGTCGCATCTGCGTGGACTCTACGTGGATGAATGGTAAACGTGGATGAACGAAGATTCCACGTACAGGCAACGTAGAGGCAACGTAGAAATTTCCTGTGCTATCCCAATAAACACACACACACGTGATTTCAACGTTGAAAAAACGTTAGACTGTCAAACGGACGTCAGTCGTTGATTTCATAACGTTGATTTTTAGTTGAAATTTGATAGGGAAATGGACGACCAGGAATGACGTTTTGATGACGTGTAATTTAAACTAATATTCAAAAATACCCATCAAACGACGTCCTCAAAAAACGTGTTTTGAACGGGTTTGAATCACGCGTTTAAGATGTGTTTATAACACCTTGTGTGATATTCAATGAAAAGTTTTCAAAATAATTTCTTGGATTGAATTCACGTTTTAAAACCATCATTAGGATGCGTCAATATTTGACGTCTTTCAAACGATGTTTAAATCGTTGATATGACGTTATTTTATGGTTGAAAAACACGTGATCTGCCGCGACATTTTTTAAACGTGCGTGTGTTTACTGGGATACGGGATCTATCATAATTTAGGCTCCCTAAGCAAATTGATAAACAATGATTCCATAAAAACACAAAACGCGTCATTTTTGCTCCAATGTTTTGGAGGAAAAATGAAGTGTTTTGGCTAAAATGAAGTGAATTTCCCTGAGGGCAGTGCTCTTCTCAGTGATCCAGAGAGAATTCCAAGCAACAATTGAATAACTTGATATTCAATTTGAGAAACGAAACAAACAGTAATAGTCTGTTACAAAAGACTCACCGAAGCACCAAATTTTAATTATCAATCACACGAATTGAGTGGCCGTTTGATATAAAATTAAAAGCATAATACAAATTTATGACCATTATCCAACGGACAAGAGATTGGAATGTCTCCATTTCATGTCGATAAATAATCTAGCAATAAATTGCACGTGGTTGGAATTTCACTGAAATTTCCGAGAGAAATCTTTGTGTACCACATTATAACCGGTTGACAATTGACAAGAGCTATAGAGATAAAAGGTCCCAATGAGCGAATTCTATTGAATTTCAGTATTGGTCCAACGATACTTTTTAAAACGCTGAACTGAAATCTAATTCGATACAATGTCATTAATGTCCGTGATTTGCCGATAAATTATTCAGAGTAATTGGATTCTGATGCCTGATGCATAAAATGCACCAGCACCATCACCAACGTTGGCCAACGTATCGACATGCCATGGAATAAAATTGCATTTAAACGTGACCAATGTACTTTGTACATATACGAGTGGATGTGGGGATGAACAGAGGCAACAGGGATCATCATAAATCTTAAAGAAACGGAGGAAAGAGTAGGAAGTAGTAGGGTAGTATTGATATAACTTTGAACCAACGTACAAGGTAATTAAAATCACAATTAAATAAAATTTTGAATTTCTTTATATTCCCAAAGATCAGTTTTTCTTTCTGCCCCCTGTCATAAAAGCACATCATTGAATCTCATCCAAAAGCAATAATTATTTATTTTATTATTAAGTATTAAAAAAACACTGTGTTCAGAGAGTCAAATCAGTTGTAAATTTGAATTGCTTGGATATATCGAATTTGAGAACTCTTTTATTTGAATTGGTAGCACTGTGGCAGACACCTGTGCCAAATTTCACATCATAAATTTTATTAGTGTTTGGGCTATGCTTGGTCTTTTACGACGCAAAAAAGTTATTTCTGGAATTTTTACAATTCCTGATTTTGTTGAAAAAAGAAGCTGCATTGAATTTTATTCGTGAAATGGAATTCCTGCTGCGGTAGGGTTTCGGTGAACAAGTTCTATTGGGAAGAAATATCCACAAGTGATATAAGCAGTTCATAGAAGGCCGAATATAAGTCGCAAACGAAGAGTGCCTTGAACGACCATGAACCTCCAACGATGAAAGTGATGTCCAATCAATGCGAGATTTGGTGATCTAAAACAGTCGATTAATGATAAAAGCCCTTGCTGATGATGTTGCCATTTCGAAAGGATCAGTCAACTTCATTTGAAGAGATAATTAATATGGGAAGAGACGTTATAAAACGCATTATTACGGGAGATGGGACCCGATCTACCTTTATGTTCTGGAAACAACCGATCAATCGAGTGAATATTATGCTGAAATAGCGCCAAACCCGCTCAAAAATCAAGGGTATGCTGATACTGCTCTTCGATTATCGTGGTGTTGTGCATTATAAGTTTCTCCCGCCGGGGCCAACTGTCAACAAGGAATATCATCCAAGCGTTGGACGTCGTTTGTACGAAGTTATTCGCGAAAAGAGGCCGCATTTATGGGCAGGCGACTCTTGGCTTTTGCACCAAAATAATGCGCCACTCTTTCTGCGTTTCTTATTCCCGAGTTTTTTTAGCAAAAAAATTCAACTAATCTCGCTCCATAACCACTGTATTCATCTGATCCAGTACCGTGTGATTTCTGACTGATTTTCTTGAAACTTAAGAGACAGCTCCGAGGACAACGTTTTGAGTCGATTTAAAAGATTCAACGTGAATCACAGCGCGTCCTGAAGGCTATATCAAGAGGTGATTATTTGATATCCCCCAAGGGATCGTCTATAAACCACGTGGCCTTTTTATTCGTTGCATTCCTTGTTGCACCAACTTCAGACATAAAGAGTGCGATAGAGAAGGAAGTGAAGAAAAGACCACGTGCTTTATGGACGATCCCCAATCAGAAAAATCCGTAATATGCCAATGTTGACAACAGGTGCAGTAGAGTGCCAGTATTGGGTCTCCAACACTTGGTCAACACGTACGGGATCAGTACTGGATACATAAAAATACAGTAATATGTCTGTACTGATGAACCAGTACTGAGAATTTAATACCGGCCAGGTACTAACCCAGTACTGGCCCTGTACTGATTGCGAATAATGGCATCAGTACTCAATCCCCAGTACTGAAAAGCGTTATCATTCCAGACAAATGCCAGTACCCTGCCAGTCTTGGCTAGTACTGGTGCAGTACTGCGCCTGTTGTGAATTTCCTGTTGGGCCCAGGGAAAAATTTACCATGGGCTTCAGACTGGCGTAAAGCTCACCGAAATGCGGCCCAGCCAACCTAGGTTACCAAGTATGCTGCAACTCTGAAATGATAACACCATTTGAGCCTCAGCCCACTTCACGCCAAACCTCACCTTTATTTTTTTTATTCCAGTTGAAAATAAAAACAAAACATTCATCCAGTAATTTCGATTAAACGAAATAAATGTTGGAGAATTCCGAAAAGGTAGGTCGACAAATAATTTTTCCGATCTTTTGAAGTCTTGGTGCTATCTGGGTGGTTTGCCACTCACCAAAAAAACGCAACACCCTGGTGAGCGTTATTGCAATTTGCCGCTTGGAAAGGGAGTTTTATCCTGGGCCAAGCTATTGCTGAAGTTGAGTCAAGCTACCACCTATGCTCAGTGCAACAAGGAAATCCACTGGTATCCAGGGTTGCCTAATACTTGGGGCAGGGTTCCGCCATACGCGAAGGACCCTTGAGTGAAACTAGTTTTTTTTCTCCAGACAATATTGATTGGAGGATGCATGGGGAAAAAAATTAGTTGAAATAACTATTCAACTTGTACGCGCATATGGACCAATTTTTCACGTTGATTTAGCTATTTTTTTTAGTAAATTATTTTGAATTGGTTGGACCAATGGATCAATTTATTATTCCAACGAAGAGAAGTAGTCCACATGCGCTCACAAGTTCAATAGTTATTCAAACTAATTCTGTCCCCGTGCGGGCCAGGCGTGGTGCAGCCTACGATCAATGATGCATGAACAAACGTGATTTATTGACCATTTTCAATCACTCTCGCCTTCACGCAGATTGCCCAGCCTTTCGCCCAGCTGTATTCTATCGTCAGTATTAGCGGAGCCTGAAAATTTTCATATGGGATCCTACAATGGAATATGCCCATGATTACGTTCCAGCATCATCTAACAACAGAATGAATCGAAATAATTTTAACTTTTCAGTGAAATTTCTCACCACCTGAACTTTGGTTTCTTGCCAATGTTTGCATCCATGCGTTAATTCCCACCCAAAAATAGTGAAATAAAAACGTTTCCCGTGTCTGAGAATACAAGAAGTGCAGATACTTCAGACATTCAATAACAATCCATTGAATTCTATTTTAGTAGAATATAAAACAATCCATTCAAACTGAGAGAATAGTTCTCAACCGTTGGAAATAATTCTCCGTACAACTCCTTGTTCTTCATTCATTTTCATTGTTTCAAATAAGAAATTCGCATCCATAAAAGTGAATTGTTGAAAAAACTAGTATTTGCTCTGTACAAAATGATATCTTTCCATATCCATCGATGCATTTCCCTCTGGTTGAACGTAAAGTCGAATAGAATATAAAATCGGATACTTCCTCTTCGATTCAAACACTCGGTCCCTTCTTCACAAAGTTTTCGTGAATGTGTTCTAATCGTAGCATACAGAAAATCGTTCGCGATGCTTTATAAAGGCATTAACTCTAAGCTGGATGAAAGATTTTTCCTCGAGGACTTAGTAACATTACGGTTCCCAGAATAACACACGTACAGAGAAATTTTATTCGACAAGTCGTTTGAAATAAAAATATAACTTCGTCATTCGAAACTTCGCTGAAACATCGCTCCTGTGTCCGCGCCGCCATCATCGACTATGAATAAACAATGATATTCGGTTAATGAATTTCGTGTAACGGGGACACGGTCTTTTGATAGACATATCTCATGCGATATGCATAATCTATAAAACATGTCAATCCAATCAATTATTTTCCAACCATTAATATCGAACAGCGTTATATTGAATTGAAATGATTTCCCTGTGATTTTTTTAACCATTGTCACGATTGAGATGCGCTCTATAATTGAAAATTCAAATCATCGTCATAAATGTTGATCATTCAACATGTACGACACGGTTCTGAAATATTAAAACATTGTGTGATTCTACACGACCGAGAGTTCAAGAATTATGTTTGAATTGGAACATGAAATTCAATCACCTTCGAGTTTTTTATTTGATATAATTCTATCCAACTTTTGTAGGATTATTTGTATGAGTGGATTCGATTAGCGCGAACAATAAATCGATTTCCTACTCGTTTTCTATTTATTTTCCCGCACCGCACAGAAACGCGTAATGAAACTTCTGTTCCACATTCAATTATTTCAAATGAATTGTAGGGTGTAGGGTAGTGTGTGGTGGAAACTACATATTCTCTGATGAACCTGACGTATCGAATGTACCCAGCAAATACGATTTATCGCAGGGATATAACGTTTCATATTACGCTCTGGATCGACACGAATGTAATGTTTTTCGTTCCTTGATTGTCATATTTTATTTGAAAATTCGAAATTGCCGTAAACAACAACTGTGAAATCATTTCTCATCACTGACCATGCTTCCCTTGAAAATGAATGCTTGAGAAAGATCCTTAGAGGTCCATGCGTTATTCGAACACCGCATGGGTGTTTGAAGATACTCTACCAACAATCGGTGTTGCAGAGGCATTGTTCGAGAGGACATTGTTCTTGACTCTATATTCTCGCAAATACAAAAGAAGCACGATAGATGAGAATAAAAAAAACAAAAGACAACCGTTTAATGCTTCTTCTTACTCTTCTTTCAGTTCTTTTTTTTTTCATCCCCAGAGTGATATGGGACTGGGAGATTTTTAGTTCGTGATATTGGCATACAGCCATTTTGCTGTAACACCTCAGCTCTTGATTCTAGCCCGTTGTTTCGTCATTCATGAAACAGTCTTCAACGATTTAAATACTTTCACTAGAATTCATAATTCATCATCAAAGCGAATCTCGAATGTGGCGTTGCCTTTGAATGATAAAAAATAATGTATTTGGAATCATTATTCATGCTCGTTACAATTTGATACCAGCATCATCATCATTATCATCAAAATTTAAGAGCTACTTGTTCTGAAAATTACTCAACATTATGGAACAATTTGGAAGATTACGTCATGATAGAGAATAGCTCGTTTCAAATCCTTCTCTACTGGAACACTCTCGTAAATGTGGAGTAAATTTGTATTTAGACATTGTTTTTTTACAACACAACGTACCGTGAATTACTCGAAGTAATTCTATATAAAATTCCCTCCAATTGAAAGAATAGTAATTCATTCGAGTGATAAAAACCCTTTCCTCTTACGTTATGAATTTCGAAATATTCTCTCCTTTCGGATCGAGCAGTAAAATAGGAAACTTTTAAACTTTACTCGTATAAGGTGAACTACAAGAGGTCATAGTGATTTGACTTCTCAGTAACTACAAACCCTTAAACTTTATCAGCATTCACGGGCTACTGCAAGAAGCTTAAAGTAACTCCACTTTGGTAATTGTACCCGTGGAAGAAAGTAACCATATAAAAGCCTTAAGAAAAGAGCTTGAGGGAAGCTGGAGAACAGTTTCCGTCAACCAAATTAGTAACCATGAAAAGCTGAACGATGAGCAATTTTTTGTCATCGTACGCGAGGGAGAGAATTTCAGTATCACGATGAAAACCATCACTACGTTACGCAATGTACAATAATTCGAATATGTGATTTGTACGAATAGAATAAGCATGCCATGATCGTGAAGAATAAGATAAATACAAAACTTTGAAGTGAATTGAGCACCTAAGATCTTTTTGATAAATACATTTCCAAATATGGATACTCGGTATATTATTCACAAATCTTTATTGGAAACCTATCAAAATACATTCAACGAGAGTGGATAGAATATAATCTTTCCTGAGAGATTCCCATGGAAACTGTATCTTCAATATTCAACGTTGCTAGGAACTTTGAGATTAAACCGATATAATATGAATAATTTCATATCGTTTCATGGACGGAAAATCGTCTGCACTATATGAATTATTGAATCTAAAAAACGTATTCTGGACACACGATGTCATTTCATCACGATACTACGACGAGAAGAAATTGTACATCATGAATCAAAATTGTAATCCATCGGTAATTATTTCGTCCCGAATAGCAATTTATGAGATCAAGAGAATATCTGTATACTTGAATAATTCAATATGATGTCTAGTTTAGGAAAAAGTAATGAGCAGGTTGAGCTGCTCTTGGATAACGTAATTGAGGATCTAATTAGGAATTGAAAAGCATGAAGTTTTAGATATCGGTACACACAAAATACATTTCTATGACCCACATTATAATGTATACGGACAGGGTAATTGAATTTTTGAATCTTCTCCACACCACACAGCGGCTCAAGAAGAATTCTTAAGAATTCGTATTGAATTCTTTGAGCCTCAGTTGAATTCTTTATGAACTCTTTCTGCTATAGAACACCAGAAACGAGCACTGTTTGTGAATTTGAGAAAAAAAAAACTATTCATTATATACTTTTTTAATTTTCAGCATCGATTTTTCATGTATTGAGAAATTCAATTATATGGGGATTCAAGCAAGGTACAGTACCGAATATGGAAATATTTTACAGAACTGTGTTTCTGCATGGCGTGTGATGTGAATCAGAAAATTCTTGAGGGATCATAATGACTTTTGTTTCAAGTTGAAATGATTGAATTTCCTTGAATACATATTCAAATTAAACACGAAAAATTCATTCAACAAGAGCTGTTATGAAAGGGAATGTTAACAATTTATGCTAACAATGATAGTGTTTCTTGAAATGTGATCTAGAAAATTTATCTACGACAGAACAATTAATTCTCAAAGGTACGTTGATAAACTTCACAAAAAAATTGTTTTCTTTTCTTCCAGACAAGTTTACACGAGATGCTAAAGTGCATGGTCTGTAAAAAGAATTTTAGGTACACTTTCATTACGGTACCTTGCTCAAAGTTTGATTGCATCGAAAAATCAATTCGCGAATTGCAAAAATATATATTGAATAGTTATCGAATAAGTCCTCCTTAAAAAATTTTCTCTCCCATTCGTAGCAACACAATCCAATCGACTTATAGATAAAAATAAAAAATTTCAATCCCATGCTATATCTTCCACACATTTTCATTTGTATTCCATATAGCTTGGTAGTATTCTTATGTCTCCCATTGTTCTCATCGAGTCACAGCTGGTTAAGATATTTGTTACATGCTGCAGAGTTAATTGTACACTTCGATACCAATATCCTGCCCCGTATCATGATAAATTCAAATTCCTTGATAGGACTTATTATTTTCCAGATATCCAATTAACTCGACCAAGCGTAGTTACTGGGGAGATCCGATATGAGATCCACAGAATCCAATAACTGATGATTCACAAACCCGCAGAGATCTTCGGATGAAGGAATGGGATTGTAATTCGAGGATTGGAAAATACATCAATATTGTGGTCTTCGTGATCTATTTTGGTGCGTAAATCATGGTGAAGAAACAAATTTCGTTATCATTTCAAATAAATCAAAAATCGAATCACCATATGCGTATTTTAGCTTTCGTTCGGGTTGTTAACAACCATGATGGTACTGAAAAGGAACTTTTTTGAACGAGCACTCGGTTCTTTTCATTTGAATCGAATATATATCCTCGAAGAATATCGAAGAGTCGATTGAATTAATCTCCTAAAACGTGTTTCTTCGGTAAAAGAATGTTTCCAGTGTACAAGATATATTGTATAATACTTTCCGAATGGATTCGGATCAAAATCATCTTGTATGCCACTTGAGGAATAAATCGACGCTCGTTTAGAGCCGAAAAAGATTATCCAGATACATGGAAAACAAATTACAGTGGATTCTTTCTCTTAACTCCCTAGAATGCGGCTGAATCGCGGTTGAATACTCGAAAAGTCGGTTAATGGGATGATCATCGATAACCGTCAGAACGAGGAATAGACTTTAAGAAAAGTCTTTATACTTTCATTATTCAATATTTCATCTCATACTTTGTGAAACTTGAATCCTCGCCGCATCAACTTTTCTTCTCACTTCGCCACTTTTCAAACTATTCATCTATTTCATATCAATATAACTGTATTCACTTGAGAACTCGTTATTATTTCCAGAGGAGGGAAATCATTTTATTTATAATTATTTCAATTTTCTTTCCAATTCACTTTCAACACTTGTGATTGTTATTTGTATCAATCTCATTCTCGATGAATCAGGAATCTGTGTTTGCAAACTTCAAGAATTTAGGTTGATACGAAGATATTGGGAAACGAAATTATGATAAACGTTAGACAAAACATTCTTTTTCAATGTACCACTTCCCAACCGGAACTCCAATCAAATTTGATCGGATTAACCTTAACTCTAGTAATTCTCTAGCCCTTGCGAGGCCCTTGTGAAGGACTTGCAAAGCCTTGTAAGGCCTTGTAACTGCTTAGAGAATAACTACACGGGGAAAAATTTATGCTAAGGTCTCCTCAAAAATTATCGTGCGATACTTCATACAGTATCGTAATCGTGACTTACACTTACAATATGCAATTCCACAAACATTGTCTCACAACATAACTCATCATACAGGAATGGAAGAACATTTTGAAATGCGAAGCGCACGATCGTTTGATGGCTCGACATCGAATCGAAATTCCTCGAAACTAATAGTTCGCCAATTCACGGGAAAGGAACGGGAATAGCTGCTTCGTAAAATGTCAAGGGATAGGATGGATCGTAAAAAAAACATCTTCTCCGAACACGTACCTTGAGAGTATTCTTTTGATCCAAAGGAAAATCGGCAAGGAATTGTGGAGGAACAGGGACAGCAGAAGGAAATAAACTTTCGGTACAACCTTACTTATGTTTCACAGCGCAAGTCATCTTTGAGAGACTAAATCCCCTTCTACCGCCACCATCACTGAGGAAGCATCGCAAGAAAGGGGACGAAAAAAGAGGGGTGAAAAAAAGGGGGAAAAAATGGCTTGACACAAGAAAACCACAGCTAGTTAAGCTGGAACAAATGAATGTAGAAAAGTGTGATAAAATGGAACGTAGTAAAGAGTGAACAGGCCAGAGACGCGAAAAGAAAGCACCGAGGGAATGAAAAAGGCCATGGGTTAATTAAGACCGGTCGAGCCATTTTATACCAAATAAGAAACTATGTCTTTGATTATCTGCGAAATACGTTCGCCGATGTGTTTCGCGAATGTGTGTACTACTTCCCTGAAAAATTGTACCCCTTCTCGAAAACGGACAATGAAATTTTAGAGAAGGAATATAATGATGACAGTGAGGAACAAAGAGCGTGAAGAAAGAGATGTTTTACGAACAAAACATATGTGGATATCATTCCGCAAGATACCAAGACCGAACAATTGAATATGCAAACTCCTGGTAACAAACTTCTGCAGTGTACCATACCAATGTTTTTATGAGCGTGTATCGTACAAGTGTGTATATTTACGCTTCTGTATAGGGTGCGTTTTTATATTTTCAAGCATGCAAGTATCTTTTCGAGTTGTTTTAGCTCAGACAAATGTGTGAGAAGGAGACTGCAAGATATATATATATATATTCCTAAAAAGCGGGACAAAAGAAGAAAGCATGGAAAAAAAACACAAGATGAGAGATAAAGGTAGAAAAATGTTGAAGAATGTGCACTCAGCGTGATTGGTGCAGCGCGCCGTCGCACATAGCCGGTGGCTGTTGGCATGAAAACTCGAGAACATCCCCAAGCACTCACAGCACATAACGCATACGTGGCGTGGATATATACATATATTCGTCTTCAAGCATTCGCGCACAAACCCACACTTCTGCAGACAAATGAACAAACTTTGTCCTTTTTGTTCTGTCTCGGCATGAGAATGTGTCATAATCGAACTACCCCTTGAACTGCCCTACATTTTCCTCCGGAGAGGAAGTTCTTTTTTCTTCTCTTCTCTTGTTTCTGTTTTCCAAATCCAAACTCTATTCTTTTTCCAATACACTATTTGGAATGATTATCGATTTCGCCGACGACACGTCAAAGCGCGAATATCGCTCGAACGAATTACTTAAATACACAAAATGTTTCAAAGTAAATTGCCAAGATTTTGATCTCAAAAGCCGAAAAGATGAAACGTATAAAAGTGTATGTATGGCGAAGATGAGATATAACGTACAAAGAGACAGAAAGAGAGAAAGGGAAAGGGAAGAAAATGTTGAATTCGTGAGAGCGCTGAAAAGAAAGTTATGCGGCATATATTTGGAATATCAAGTCCTCTTTAGGGATCTTCATTATGAATATTTAGAAACTGGAAATTTCGCATAACCAAGTTCTGACGCAGAGCGAATCCAATGATAGCTAAGGACGCCGTCGACTGCTGATGAAACCACAGACGTGTGTTTTAATGGATTTGGGTTAATGATGACTTTTTTTTCATTGAATACGAATGCATCCTCGCGTAAATAGGGTCGACTAATGTAAGAAGGAGAGAGTGAGATCGATTGTGACGAGAGATGCAGATTTTTTCAGTGACCTTTTTAATATTTGAAGAAAGAGAAAGAGGGAGAATTTATCATATCCCGGAACCGTGAATTAAAACCATCAGACTATTACGTTCATTAAGCTTTTGTCGAATGAGAAGCAAATAATTAGAGGACTTATTAATTGTATTCCTCCAAATTAAAGCAGTTTGTACGTGAATTTTTAGCACGCGCAGCGGCGTATAAAATAACTTATATTTCCTTTCAACGGTAATCCGGTTTTCATTTATGCGATTTTCAAACAATTTCTCCTCGATAACGCACCAAATGAAATGTCATTTCGCGTTGAATTCCTGAAATATCGCGTGGAATACGTCACTAAAAAATGTCATTTCTTCGATAGCAGGAATGCGGTTAACCAAATTCCTCTCTTCCGATATTTTATAATAACGATTTTAAACCATCGCGAACAATACCATTTATCGTATCCCAATTACCTTGATTTTCGTGGAAAAACAGGGAGAGATTGTTGCAAATGATACAACGATGATATAGTTATACCCAATGCGTACAGAAACAAAGATTTTTTCATTGTGGCGTGTCATGTTATGAAGGAATACTTGTGTTCGTAACGTACGCCAACGAAACGATACCTCGAATAATTTTAGGAATCAGGATTGATGCCGATGAGAATGATGAACCTCCCAATTGTTCTATCGTCATACATCCCGAAATGATATTTCCTTTTGTATCGTCAACTTGTTCGATTAAAAAAAATTCAATAAACATCGCTCCAAATTAAAACTCAAACAAGAGGCTGACGAATATTGGACCAAGTGATATTTCCCTACAACTTGTCAAATGCATATGGACGTCCAGAAATTCTGATACAAGGACTTTGATCGAACTCAACGTACGTTCTATACAGTTACATGTGTATATCAGTTGAATCAATATCGAATGCTGGTTCTCTTCTCGCTAACATCGATGTACTTGGATTTTCGATATGTACGGTAAAGCCTGGCAAAGGATTTGAACTAACGGTAATCAGTTACCGCAAACTTACACAGCAAATTGTGTTAGGATGATTGAGATCAAAAAAACAAGTTTCCACTGGAAAGTGGAACATTGAATATTTTATTGATTCATTGGGAATTTGAATGATTCTACGAAATTTAATTTTACATTGATATTGATACTGATATCAACGAGGAATGGAAGTGAATAATTTTTGTGGGAATAAAAATAATATTGAATTATGGAAATAGTTACATTGAAGAATTCATGTTGAAATTCAAACCAAAAATTTATTGAATTCAAAGATTTTTAAAGCAATCTCGATACTTTTGTATTGATTCCACAGACCTCAATATTCAACACAGATTTTGAGAGATAATTAGTTATTCTCACTCAGAATTAATTCCGGCAACTAGATGCAGCGATTGATATTTGGATAACTGAAACGGGAATTATACACTCCCTGCTCAAAAGATCCGATTCAAACCTATTAACAGGTCAATCAGTATGGATCAGATTTTTGTCCAGGAATTTTCCTGTTTGATCTTATTCAAATTTATAATCGGTTGGAATAAGAAATTTTTACTCAATGAGATATAATCAGGAAATTCGGATCATATATATGCGAATTTACTGATTATATCCTATTGAGCCCTGATGGGCTACTGAGACAAATGGTGGACATTGGATGAATGTCCGAAATTTTAAGCAGGTGGACATCGGTTGGACAACAACTGGACAACGATTGGACATTGCGAGACAGTTTTGGATGCGTTTCAGACATGCCAGGACACGCTAGACAAATCATGGACACTTTTCGGACATACAGATAAGAAGGTTCAGACGCGTTTTGGACAAACGATAGACATTGAATTCGACTTTGTCTAGAATTTTGAATGAATGGACATAAACAGACATCGTGGACATGTTTTGGACAATATTCAGACATATTTGGACATCATAGACTCTTTTCAGACAAAGTTTGGATGTCCCAAGCTTGTCCATTCGCCCATTAGGGAGTAGAAATTCCTTATTCAAACCAATTATATTTGAATGAGATCAAATAGGAAAATTCTCGGACAAAAATCTGATTCAAACTGATTGACGAGTGGATGAGGTTGAATCGGATTTTTGGAGCAGGGCTGTTAGAAAAATTCTTGAATTTGATACGAAATGCTTTATGAAATATCATATTTCCATATTGAATTGAATAATAGTTATTAAATTTGATATTATTCATAAGATTGAAAATCTTTTTTTGAAATGTAATAATCATTCATGAAATTTCACAAATAAGAAAGTCCTAAGATCAAGAATTATATTGTTGAATTGAATATTCTATTATGAAATTCAATAAAATGTTTATGTGAAAAGCTTCATAATATTTTTATAAAATTTCAAGCAAATCTTTCTAACAGTGCATCTCAACTACATTCAAATACAATTCCGCTGACTTTAGTGGCTGTTATTGATTTGAAATTGCCTTTGATACAGCTTTTATAACCAATTCCCATCATTTTATTACGTGGGACTAATTTTCACGCCTAACTTCAGTTCAAATGCATTATGTTCTCTGGTGGATGCACATACACTCCCATGTGTGTATGGACCAAGCCTGGCACAAGACCTGCCGAGACTTATCTTGAACAATTTATCAAACTTGGGCCATGCTTGGGAATGATAAAAAGATCAGGACAAGCTTGGGCCAGTAGTTTTGCCAGGCCGGGTCCAATTCATTTACCAAGCATCAACCAATGCTTCTTAGATCGCAGATATGGATGAACGAAGTAATTGATTCATATTTCAGTTCATGACTTCCTTCCTCAGAATACCGTACATGAATTATCTTGAAACGATAGAAAGAATGTGACAAGACTGGGACAAGCTTGTATGATCATTGGAAAATTTGCGTTCTTTGATATTTCAATCAATTTTGTTTCTATTGTCCAATGCTCAAACTAAACTAATAAGATCTTACCGAAATACCATCACATGAATCTTATAATGATCTGATCCCGTACGGAATTCAACATTAGAATCCCCCGAAAAACTGATGGTTTATCTTCACGTGTATATCATCTCTATTGAGCATAACTATCGACCCAGGCCTGACCCAAGCCTGCCCCAATAGTTATAACTTTATAAACTTATAAACATTGTGCCACTCATGTGGGCAATATTGGTACAATTGTTCTCAACGAATGCTCGATTTTTACACTTGTGCCACGCTTGTACCAAATGTAGTGACCATTCCAAAAATATTAACAAATGTACCATGACTGACTATCCTTTGGGAACAACGGGACAATCATGGAACAATATTGGGCCAGTTGTTCTTCACGGAGGTTTGTTTCTGACACATGTGCCAACCTTGGGACAAGCTTGGGGTTTTTTTCCAGTCTTGGCAATACCTGCATGGGCTGTTGAAGAAATTTTTGGATTTAATACACAAAATTTGTTAAGTACTTCCAAACTTTTGCAATAACATTCACACAAATATGCTGAAATTTGCTGCGGGAATTTTCAACAATGTATATGTTAAAAATACACGCAATTTTCTACTCTTCAAGAAACGATGTATTTTGTTGCCGGCATCATTCTTACAGTCGCCCAGACATCATGTATTAGTCAATTCCACTTGAATTATTACTGATAAAATTCGATTCAGACAACGTGATACAACTGAAGAATTCATGTTCCATTTTCGAATGATTTTTTAATCTGACGTGGGATGACTCAAAATAAAGAATTTGAATGATTTACAAAACGAAGGATCAACATCGACAGCCTATGTTTCCTCCGGATATATAAATACGCCCTCAGATCATAAACAATAATTCGAACGATTCGATGATATAATTTCTTTACCCCAAAAATTAAATCGAGGAAATACTTTGGTTTGACAAAATTTCCTTCCTCATTTGAATATTTTATCACACAAAAAAGTTTGAAGGATATTTTCATCCGTCGATACGAGTGTTAACAAAGTAATTCAATCCAACTTTTTTCCATTTCCTCTTCTCCAGAGCAAAATATTACGACTCTTGGCTTAAGCTGTACAACGTGAAGTAGTCTAGCCATACAGATATTAGCTCATAAACTTCGCACGAATTGCTTTTTTTACATACTAATTTTCAAACTTTTCCCCTTTTTATAGATTCCGCGAGTGTGTAAAATTTGCTGGAGTTGCAGTAAAGCAATCATGCGAAAGAACTGATATCGTACATCTTCTTTACACACATTGACACGATATGAATCTAACGCAAACTATCGATCGAAAGTGATGTGCGTTGGAAATTATATCGAGTCATATCGAATAGGGGAAAACGATTCGCGTAAAGTACATGATCTTTTTCACCGGTTCGAGTTGTCCCAATCAATGTTCAAACAAGTATGGAAAATATATCCCCATACGAACTATGGAGATGAATAAATTGAGCTCCTCAACAATAACGTGATGATCCAAAATATGGTACAAATAATCAATATATTTGCCTGGATTCCCGGATAAATTTGATTTCGTTGATTATTCAAAATTTGCAATACTTCTCGCATACCACAGATGATTCGATATATACTTTGAGTTCAATTCATTGTTCATTATTGAATAGTGAGCTTTATAAAATATTCATCGATTTTCTCCGAGGTAAATTGTTCTTCGATTGTTCTTCGCTGTATAAAATAATCCTCACTTCATATTTCGAAGAGAACATTGTACACTGACAGAAAAACGACCTGGTTGAAACATTCGTGGTCGCGGTAACTTGAAATCTGATTCGATTCACCAGAAAATGTGATTTCGATGTCCAGAAAAAATGGTTGAAGCCAAAATTAACTACATATTCTGGTCATCACATCAAGGAAAGAATCTGATTTTTCTAACCTGAAAAATGTAGTTCATTTTTGCTCTAACCACTTCTTCTGGACATCAAAATCACATTTCCTGGTGAATCGAACCAGATTTCAAGTTACTGCGACCACGAATGTTTCAACCAGGTCGTTTTTCTGTCAGTGTACCAGGGAATATTGGATGACCCGTTCGATTTCACATAGAATATTCACGAAACTCAAAAATAAATACTGATAAATATTCAAAATTTTCCAAAAAAAAAATAAGCCAACGAATACTCACTTTATACACGTATACATCGGTTCATGCATTCTAGGAATATTTGAGGATGATCGAATAACACCACGATCTTCGGTTTATTTATCATTTTAATACTCGATTTCTCTTGGACTGACTAAAAACACTTGAATTCGATAGAAGGTTCCATTTTCTACAATATTATAATATCATTTTAAAATAAACGATTTATTATATAATTTTAATATTGAGATTAACAATTTATTACATACCAAATTCACTGATTTCATAACATTTATTGACAATACAAATACTTATTTCTAATCACACCCAATTATGATTGAACAGATAATAATGAGAATTTAAAACAACGAATCACATAGATTTTGGAAGTAAATCTGAAGAGGTTAACACGACGGATGCCGACGCCGGTAATACTGTATGAGAGGTGTTGATTCTACTGCCAATACTGACACCAGAATACACGCTCGATGTATAAACAAACATTTCTTCTGGAATGTTGAGCCACGTTCTTGCATCGACGGTGACTGGTTCGTCGTAGAAATTAACTAGAGCAACAACGAGGGATTTGGATTCTGGAAGTCTTCGTACGACACCCAGAACCTTTTCCGTGACTAGAAGGAGATCTAAACTACCTTTCGCGACGATGGGAGTCTTCTTCAACGCGGACAAAGCTTTGAACACTTTGTAGTGCGAGTGTTTGGCAATTTTTTGCGCCGCAAGATTCAAGGTTTTATAATTATCGTGCACCGGTAACCAAGTTTTAGGATTCGTGGAGAAACCCGCGCTGGTGGTGTTGTCCCATTGGAAAGGAGTTCTTTCCGGATCTCTGGACTTCAACTGATACCGATCCGGCCCAGCGTTGCATCCAGCGGGATCCACAGTCTCGGCGTAAGTGAAAAATCTATCTTCCATTCCAATTTCGTCTCCGTTATAGATGATGCTGATACCTGGGAGGAGAGTCGATAATACAGACAATTGATCGGCTCTCGCCGTGCCATATCTAGTAGCCGCACGATGATTATCGTGATTGCCAACGACCCAATTCGGCACTTGCTCCTTTTTGTTTGGTATATTATTCATCCACTTATTGGAAACTCTCTTGAAATCAGCTGCGCTAGATCTGTTATTCAATTCAGCGATGAATTGGAAGTTCATAGGTGCGTTGGCCCCAGCCGTGTAGAATCTCATCGTCAAATCCGTGGCCGTGTAAGCTTCGGTGAGTATCATTTTAGGATCACCTTTGACTTTTTTCGAATGATCGTCAAGTAATTTACGCCAAGTGCTGAGCACCACATAAGTCTCGTCCAAGTTTTTCGTATAGATATGATCTAAATAATCATAATCGTTGATTGGAACGTTCGCGTGCTCGTTTCGCGGTTCGTCTAAGAATCTGGGATCTTCGAACATGTGATTGATCGCATCGATGCGGAATCCTTCGACCCCTCGATCCATCCAAAACGATAGGACATCTTTCATCTCTTTATCAAGAGCGGCACTTCGGTAGTTCAAATCAGGTTGACCAGCGGCAAATTGATGGAGATAATATTGTTTGCGTACGTCGTTCCATTCCCAAGCGGAGCCACCGAAAACGCTGAGCCAATTATTCGGTGGTTTTCTCACCCCGTTCACGATCTTGGCGTCCTTCCAAATATAATACTCGTCATACGGTTTGATTCTTCGAATACTTTTTTTAAACCATTCGTGCTCGTGTGAGCTATGATTCGGTACGAAATCCATTAAAACTTTGAGACCCAGAGATTTCGCTTTAGCGACCAAACGTGCGAAATCCTGTAGAGTTCCGTAACCTGGATCGACATCCGTGAAGTTCGCGATGTCATAGCCAAAATCCACCTGCGGGCTCGTGTAAATAGGAGACAACCAAACAGCGTCAGCTCCGATATCCGCGATGTGTTCTAATTTACTTGTTATGCCGTTTAAGTCACCGATCCCGTCACCGTTACTGTCTTTGAAACTTCTCGGATAGACTTGATAAACCAATGCGTTTCTCCACCAATCTTTGTTCACTTTTTCGGGGGGTTTTGGGGCGGCGAGCACCCCAAGCCCTATGAACAGGGAGCATACGAGCAACGTTACGTTACGAATCATGTTTGAAAAATGACTAAATGCACTGATCAACCGCATGGATTTTATACGACTCCACGACGCCGCGTCTCGTCGAAGAGTTTTCCAACAAAACACTCGAATGTATAATCAATACTGAAATTTTTAAATGCCTTCTACCGATAACGGACAAGCAGAGATTAATGGAAACTTTGATGAAGATGAACATCGATAAATAAGTACACGAGTATTGTTTTTCCTCGTATCGTAGGAGACGTGATGTTATTGTTTCAAAACATGTTTGCTCAGGAATATTAGATTGAGTGGAATGTGTCGTATCCACTTGAGAGGTGATAGGGCAAGTTACGTGAATGTATTCAAACTACTCTCAGATAAATAACTCATTTGCCACTTTCATATACGGATAATCACATTCTATCTAAAGTAGAAAACTTCAGCGTTTATGAAGTGAGAGATTCAAAACTCGAACGTAGATCTATATATCAAATACGGGATATCAATTATTCACTATTTCTACACAATTCACAAAATTCTCAATTTTATTCCATCTATTATCCGCATAATTAATTCATGACTAATCAGAGTATGAAGAAAAAAAACGGATTAAAAATACATATCACATTTTCTCACGTTCTTTCAAACACTGTTTTCTCTGAACAATATCAGCAACACAATGGATGAGACAAAAGAAGAACGAAGCTCGAAGTTTTAGATATACTGGGACAAAAACATCATTAAAAATTACTCGAAGTTGGTGTGATAATTGATGCGAGGAACAGTAATTTTTCATAGTAAAATGTCAAACTCCACAGCGATTACCTTGGAAGATTATTACATTCCTCCTCAATTATCACAGCAACTTGCAATATATCCCCGCAACAATGACAAAAGCAGTAATTCTTGATGATTTTTTTTTCTCAGTGTAAATGCATGACGGTCGTGCTTGGACTAATCTTCGAGCATAAATTAAATCGATTAATATTTTCAAAACAATAATAAAACAACAAAAACTCGTGTTTTTTGTACTCAAGCATATATCACTAATTATAATTTCGAAGAATGAATTTCATAGCGTGAATATGAAACTATATCATGCTCTGTAGATGGTTTCCATTAGCAAAATCAAAAGAAAAGTTAGATTCTTCTGTGAAATACCACCCAGAAGGCAAAATTTGCTCCTTGTGAAATCAAAATTTGGACGATTTCAAAAAGTAGTTTGAACTATCACAATTTTAATTGATTTCATAGCTAAAAATGTAAGATTGACTGGAAAATCAACTGGAATTTTGGTACCTCGAACTATTTTTGAAATCATCCAAATATTGACTTCGTAAGATGTAAATTTTACAATTTCTTTTTTCTCAGTGTACAACGTTGAAAACAATGAAACGTTTGACAAGCGATGAAGAAACATTTTCAAATACTCTATTTCTTGATTCAACCTCTTCAACGATAATCAAAAATTTGTGAATAATCAATAGAATATTTGAATAAGACAGATTAAATCAACAAACGGATATGGAATTGATTACCGCGAGGAACTCAGAAACGATAAGAAGTTATCTGAATCAATATGTTCAATAACAGTTAATAAAGCGCGTTGAACATGAGTGCGATATGTCATATCGCATCGATACTCAATCCCGAACGATTATTCGTCCGCACCGTACATTCCAAAAAGAGAGTATAAAAGGTGTTTGAATCAGACCACCCGTTTAGTTTGATATTCACGATGTTTCGTTATTTAATACCGATTGTTTGTGCAATAACAATCGTATTCGGTGATAAAGATTGGGAAAAGAATATACTGGTATATCAAATCTATCCGCGAAGTTTCCAAGACAGTAACGGTGACGGTATCGGGGATTTAAATGGAATAACCAGCAGATTAGAACACATAGCGGATATCGGAGTAGACGTTATATGGTTATCACCAATTTACAATAGTCCTCAATTAGACTTTGGCTATGACATTGAGAATTTCACGAGTATCGATCCGGAATACGGCAACTTCGAAGATTTCGATCGTCTCGTTGCGAAAGCAAAATCTCTTGGTTTGAAAGTCCTGTTAGATTTCGTACCGAATCATAGTTCTCATGAACACTGGTGGTTCAAACAGAGTGTTCGAAGAATCAAACCTTATGACGAGTATTATATTTGGAAAGATGCCAAGATAGTCAATGGTACCAGAAAACCACCGAATAATTGGCTTTGTACTTTCACCGGTTCCGCCTGGGAATGGAATGATGTGCGTAAACAATATTATCTACATCAATTTCACGTCGGACAACCCGATTTGAATTATCGTAGCGTTGCACTCGATGGAGAGATGAAAGACGTTTTATCTTTTTGGCTGGGTCATGGTATCGATGGATTCCGTATCGATGCGATAAACGTCATGTTTGAAGACGCTAGATTTTTGGATGAACCACTCAACGATATCGCAGGAATTCCACCTGATGATTACGAATCTTTGAAACACATTTATTCGAGAGATCAAGAAGAAACTTACAGGGTTCTCAACAGTTGGAGGAAATTGATCGACGAGTATTCGGAAAAAACAGGAACGGAGGGAAAAATCATCCTATCCGAGGCTTATGCGAGTTTAGATTTAATCAAAAAGTATTACGAAGCTGGTTCGACTGCACCTATGAATTTTCAATTCACGCTTGATTTGGATAACAAATCAAGTGCAGCCGATTTCAAAAGAATATCCGATCAGTGGTTGAACTTGGTACGTGGTAACGAGGAGTGGGTTACCAATTGGGTAGTGGGGAACCACGATAGTCATCGCGCGGGTTCCAGATACGGGACCAAACGCGCGGATCAAATATCTATCTTATCGATGTTATTACCCGGTATTAGTATTATCTACAACGGCGATGAGATTGGAATGGAAGATAGATTTTTCACTTATGCTGAGACTGTAGATCCTCTCGGATGTAATGCTGGGCCGGATCGGTATCAGTTGAAGTCCAGAGATCCGGAAAGAACTCCTTTCCAATGGGACAACACTACGAGTGCCGGTTTCTCCACGAATCCTAAAACTTGGTTACCGGTGCACGATAATTATAAAACCTTGAATCTTGAGGCGCAAAAAATTGCCAAACACTCGCACTACAAAGTGTTCAAAGCTCTATCAACGTTGAAGAAAAAACCCATCATCGCGAGAGGTAGTCTACAACTCCTTCTGGTCCCGGAGAAGGTTTTGGGTCTCGTACGAAGCCTCTCAGAATCCATCGTTGTTGCTCTAGTTAATTTCTCCGACGCTCCAGTCACCGTCGATGCAAGAACATGGCTTAATATCCCAGAAGAAATGCTCGTTTATACATCGAGTGTATATTCTGGTGTAAGCATTGGCAGTAGAATCAACACCTCTCATACAATATTACCGGAAGCAGCATCCGTTGTACTTACTTCCTCAGATCTAATCCTTGATTAGTAAATTCAAGTTATCCCTCTCAATATTATCTATTCATAATTTCATATCCCATTCATATTCATACTCCCTCTGTTCGATGTGATCTCGTTGAGATATCTACTATTGATCAGATTCATTTCCCGATTCAATTTTCATTTGCACAATAAAAGCTTGATGAACTTCTAATTTGGTATCGAATCAACGAAACGCGAAAATACGTAACATAGATAATCAGTAGTTATCTTGTCAATCAGTGAACTTCTATATGAAATACTGATTTGAATAACATTCATACATTTCCTCAGAATCATTAATTGCCAACTATTAAACATTGTTTGGATCGATTCGAATGTTCTCAAACTTTCCCGCAAATTGTAATTAAATGGAACGCAGAATTTAATTGCATGAACGAACTTGATCATCAACGTATGAAGTACGATAACAGAATTTTATAGATTCAGACAGTTCAATTAATTCCAATAGGAACGAGTATTATTGAACACGACATTCGCGTTCGGAAGATTTTATTCGTAGTTGAGAATATTGTGGAACATCATCGTTATTGAGATAATTTCTAAAGTATACCTCAAAAGTTATTATGAAAAACTCAAGGCAAAAGTGGAATCAAACCTCGTGGATAGAAAACATAGAAGTGATGAGGACTCCTCTTGTAACGTTTTAATATCCAGTAAATGAGGAAAGTTATAAGTCTCGTTAATATTGTTGTAACGTGCTCGGAGAAAATATCACCCTTCCTGAGCTCTCTGAGGAAAAAAAAAACACGAAGACCGTATTGCATAATGAATTAAAAGAACGGCGGGCTAAAATCTCTCAGCAAATTCGTGGTTTTACGTCTTTTCCTGTACGCGCAGCATTTCATAAATGTGTAGAATTATTTTTAAATCCTAGGATTTTGTATTGAGTTTTTATTTCGTGTTATATGAAACTTGAATTGGAACGGAAAATCATTTAGCTTCGTTGTATATGTTTGAGAAACGATGGTATTGTCTGGGAAAATTTCGTTGATATCTCCTGTAATTACATATTATATCAACTGTCAAACGATAATTAAAATCAAAATTCCAGGAATGTAGAGGTATTTACTTGCTACGAGAAACCTCGGTTTCCAGTGAAATTGGAAATTTTAAGTATTGAATCTCATGTATGATTCAATATGTTGTTACATGCTTGTTATCTCAACCCTTCACTTTTTAAGAATAGAAGAATACTAATGATTAACAATAAAGATAATGATTTGTGCCTCAAAGGGTGAGCCTTCGACGATCTTCCTCTGAAAAAGTGCTCATACGCTGGGAATAAAATTAAAAAAATTCTGTAGATAAGTTTTAGTTCCAATTTTTACATGGTTCCAAATGAACTTTGTAACCCTTTTGTAACGTACATCCATCATTTATCAAACAAACTAGTGTCATTGTGAAAATGAATGGATTTTTGAGAATCGTTTTTGAACCTTTTTTCCATGAATCGAGGGAAAAAGTGGCAGTGCAACATAATTCCTGTTGATTATGACAAGATGTAATACGTAATTTACACCATTTTATTATTCTGACTATCTGATTTTATAAATGATCGCAAGAGTCGAGAAAATGTACAAAATTAATTTGATACGTTCGCGGATTCGAAGTATGAAACGTTAGAAACATTATACGCACGCAGTTTATCATTGTTTTGCAAGTGGATAATTACAGATAGCACAAGAATTCCAAATGAATACAATGTGTGTATGAAGAACTCTTTCAGAACTTTTGTACTACCTCGGATACTATATCTCGCTGTCTGCGCGCGAATTTGGATTTTTTTAAAATGGTTCCTCAAAAAGTAGCCTAAATTGTCTCTGAGATAGAAAGAAAACTGACATTCAGAGGGGAAAAGTTATCCTGAATCTGATTACTCATAATATAAAACAGAAACTCCGATACGTGCTGATCCAAAATACCAAAAAAATTGAGTTGAAACCAAATTTCCATCAAATTTTTAGATGGGCTGGAATCCTCCGATTTATTTGGAATTTCTTTTCCAACGGGAATATTTTTTTTCTCTGGAGTGTCAGATTTTCAAATAGAACAAAGAACAAAAATATCGTGTAAAAATCAAACAAACAATGGATGTGTTAGGGTAGAGCGAAAAAATCTTCTGTTATCGTGTCTCACGTGAAAATATGTTACTTTTTCATGCTTCAAGAGTGCTCTGTAAATGCTAGCTGGAAAAAAAATTGTAGAGTCGCTCAAGATTTTAAAAACTTCTAAAAACAGTCTAAATTCATTTTTCATTATTTACGATTTGTTTTCTAGCAGCGGTGAGATTTAGTAGCCAAAAAAATAGTAACTGACACCAAAGTTCCAGCTTGAAATATTTATTTGTAAAGATTGCTGATTTGTTTATGAACATTTTTAAATCGATTGCTGTTGATGTTTTCGAGCGAGATTGGAAAATTAATTTCAACATTCATTCTGTACTATCATTTTCAATTAGCACCGTAAAAGATGAGAATAAATCAGGTGATGAACTAATTTGGAAAATTAGATCATTTGAATGATTTGAAATTCAATTTGATCAATTAATTCGATTAATTAGTTAATCTCATAAATTTTCGAATTGCTATATTTTTATAATTCTCGGGTGTTTGCTCGAGAATATCGAAAGCAATGAATTTGAGAATGTTCATAAATTTTGAGCGACCTTTAATTAAAAATATTTTAAGCTGTAACTTTGAAGAAGTTACTATTTTTTTAGGTACTGAATTTTATCGCAACGATAGAAAAAATACAAAAATGAACAAAGATGAAGTTCAACTGTTTTTAGAATTTTGATAAATCCTGAACAACCCCTAAAAAATTTTCTTTCGAACTATCCTTCAGGAGAATTCTTCGAAACTAACATACTTTCAGAAAATAATGGTTGTTTTTTTGCACCACCCGAGTATGTGTAATATTTAACCTGAATCAGTTTAATATTTATAATTAATATTTGATCTCGACTCTCAGGAAGATGTCACGTAGGTCTCAAATTAGTGATGATAGAAGTAACTAATCATCATTCTAAACCGAAGATTCTCTTCGTTTAATCAAACTTATACTGGAAAACCCAAAGGATGTTGGTATGTGTGACTCTCCCCTAATGATCAGTGACACGCCTTCCCCTACTCTCAAGCGAACCTCGAAATCTGACGACCCAGAGGCATGATTGGGGACTAATTATTTAATTAGAGGTAATTAATATTGCCACCATGCTAGTCGACAATGAAACGCCACAAGGTTTTCTGTAACTGTCCAGTCAAGGATCTGGAATAGAAAATTTCATTCTTGTTCATTTTTTTAGATTCAAATTTTATACTCAGAGAATAGAAATATTTGCACCGAACACTTCAAATGCTTTTTTCTCGAAATGCGTTTGTTCCGCCCCAAATTACTTAGAAATTTCACCAGGTATTTTTCAACTTGAGTGACTATCGAATGAACCTGAAGTGACGTTAATTTTCTTTATTGAATATTGTTCAACACTTTGTTGATAAAGAAAAAGTGATTTCTTTTTTTCAGAATGTCCTCAAATTTTTTTGTATTCTACTAAATTTATGTTATTTCAAAGCGGAGTGACTCATTTTAATGAAAAAATTTTGTTTCTTTGAATTTTGTTAATTGCGATAACCTGAGAATTCTTCAAGGCAGTATCATAGAGCTCACTTGGAACCGCTGCAGTGCCATCATTTTGTTGCTTTTTCATTATTAGAAAAACTCTTTTGTGTATCTTTAAACTTGAAACATGTCAGTTTACTTTGTAATAAATAATTGAGAAACAGGTCGTTTTCATGCAACTCTCCTCTCAAATTTTAATCAGGTCTGCTTCTCTTAACTTCGCACGTTTGAGTAGAAATTATATTCCATTGAATTTTCTAAGCCTCACCGTCCCAAGTTTATGAACAGAACTATAAAACATTCCCACATTCTAACAGAAATCACTCAATTTTTGCTTAACATTTCTCTTCGTGCGGAGTTAAATTTCGGCTTTCTCACGGTTCGTGTATGGAAGAGAAGGACTTTTTCACAGTCACTACGAAAAAGCAAAGACCAAGGTACTGTGATCGAATAGATCTTTTGTGCAACGAATGTCATCGTGCTCAACCGGGTGATTTGAAAGAGGAGGAAGGAAAAGATTCGTTATCGAGAAATCGTAACTAGTTCTCTTAAAAGAAGTATATCGTTTTTCGTGTACTGACTCTAATATATCTTCCTTTGCCGAGAACTCTTTTTGTTAAATGCCGAAACTCAAGAACACAAGCTGCATTTCTTTTGTTTCTTTTCACTACATCGAATCTTTTCATTTAGATTATGAAATTAATGAAATTGACATTACGAAATGAATCGTATAGGTTTTGAAATCTTTCACTTCATCGTTTATAATTTACTGAACTAGCGCATATAATTTGATATATATATATATATATATTTATCTCTGCACTTGTAATTACTCGGATGTTTGAGATACTACTCGAATTCCGTGTGAATTTGATGAATGTGTTTCGCACGTAACTCTGAAAGGGAAGAGAATTTAGTTCTCAATCAACAGAACTATAATTTTAAGACCAACATAAATCATTTTGCTTCTCGTATAACCGAAGTTATTCCACAAAATGATAAGAAACTGTACAAATAAAGTATGCATAAATATAATCGAATCGAGTATTATGCTTGATAAGGAGTATGAATCGTTCTAATATATTCAGGTATTTGTTCATCCCCTCGTTTATTACTACAAATTGTTTTGTTTAAACTTCGTATACGGGATTGGAATATTTCATTACGGGTTAATGTTACGAAAATCTGATCATTCAGAAAATCGTGATATCTCATGCAAAATTTGTGGAGAGTCAAGATATAAAATCACGATAACAGAAATTTGAAAACAAGTAAAAGAAACGATGTCAAGCACATAAAAGAAGTTTCGAAGAATGACATACATTCCTTCGAACAATAAGAGTACCACCATTGTAAAAAGCTTACAAAAAATTCAACCACTCGTAGAATAAATGAAAAAAAAAAGACTTTTTTTAAATAAATTGCCGAGTACATTGTTCTCTGTAAATTACCATGGAACAATAAATGGTTCATCATCATTAAAATGTGGAGAATCGAATCGAATGTGGGTCTTAAAATGATTCGAAAACATATTCCGATATCTCATGAATAATCAAGTATTATTTCAATATCGGCAATTTATTGATCGCAGTCGCAGTTTCTCTGTGATTTAACAGAGTCTTCAACTTTTCATAAACAGGGTTTAAATCATTCCAAATATCATATACTTTCTTTCCCGTTATATTCTGTATAGGATGATAAATTAATATCAGGTATAAAGCGTTGTTGTCTATCTCGACATATCGATTATAACACTCATCCGATACTCGGCAAAAGGTTATTCCCCAGTCCACCTCCACCTCTTGCGAATCATTATGATATAGAAACAAAAGATCTAGAGTTTGATAAATATTCTAATCAGCGAATACCAGCAGATTAGAGTCATCCTGAGTTATCATCGACTCAATTGAAAAACAGATCATACGATGTGTCGAGAGGGGTGACGAGTATTTATAAGGATCAATCATGGAACGTGAGAATCTATCGATTGACATAATTGTGTCGGTTCATTGGTTTAAGCTTCACGATGTTTTTTCGAAGTGTTTCAATATGGCTGATATTCATCGCGATTATAGTAAATACATCCTATGGAAAAGTTAACAAAGATTGGTGGAAGAATGCTTTGGTCTATCAAATTTATCCACGAAGCTTCAAAGACAGCAACGGGGATGGAATTGGTGATTTGAACGGTATAACTAGCAAATTAGACCACATTGCGGATATCGGAGCCGACGCTCTTTGGCTATCACCAATTTTCACAAGTCCACAGAAAGATTTTGGTTATGATATCGCTAATTTCACGGATATTCATTGGGAATATGGTACTCTGGCCGATTTTGATCGTCTTGTGACAAAAGCGAAATCTCTGGGTCTCAAAGTATTGCTCGATTTTGTACCCAATCATAGTTCCAACGAACACCCATGGTTCAAAAAGAGTATCCAAAGGATCAAACCTTATGACGAATATTACATTTGGAAGGATGCAAAAATTGTGAACGGTGTGAGAAAACCGCCGAATAATTGGCTTAGTGTTTTCGGTGGTTCCGCTTGGGAATACAACGATGTACGCAAACAGTATTATCTTCATCAATTCGTCACTGGTCAGCCAGATTTGAATTTCCGTAACGCCGCGCTGAATAAAGAAATTAAAGATGCTCTTTCTTTTTGGATGGATCGTGGGGTTGATGGATTCCGCATAGATGCGATCAATTTCATGTTCGAAGATCCAAGATTTTTGGATGAACCACCCAGCAACGTTTCAGGAATTCCAGCGGATGACTATAACAGTTTACTTCATATTTATTCGAAAGATTTAGACGATACTTACACGATCGTGAGTAGTTGGCGAAAACTTTTCGACGATCATTCGAATCAACACAAATCTGATCCTAAAATGGTACTGACCGAAGCGTACACGGATTTACCGCGTACCGTTAAGTATTACCAAGCAGGCTCTAACGCTCCCATGAATTTCATGTTCATGGTCGAATTGAATAATCAGTCGAGTGCCGCAGATTTCAAGAGAATGATAGATCGATGGAATAACAACATACCTAATAAACAGCATGCGAAGGAATATGTTGCGAATTGGGTCGTGGGCAACCATGATAATCATCGAGCTGCAACTAGGTTCGGAGTTAAACGCGCCGATCAGTTGTCCATGCTGTCCATCATTCTACCGGGTATCGGTATCATCTATAACGGCGATGAGATTGGTATGGAAGATAGACCGTTTACGTATGCGGAAACGATCGATCCAGCGGGTTGCAACGCTGGCCCAGATCGTTACCATTTGGCCTCGAGGGATCCAGAGCGAACACCTTTCCAGTGGGATAACACGACCAGTGCTGGATTTTCTACGAATCCCAAGACTTGGTTACCGGTGCATAGCAACTACAAAATCCTGAACCTCGCTGCGCAGAAACAAAAATCTCAATCTCATTATAAATTATTCAAAAAACTGTCCACTCTCAAGAAATCACCTGTCATGAAGCATGGGAATCTCGAAGTGATTTTGGTGACGGATAAAGTATTAGGCGTGGTCCGAAGAATGCCTGTTTCCAACACAGTGGTTACACTTTTGATTAACTTTGCCGATACACCGGTCACCGTCGATGCTCGAACTTGGTTGAATATACCAGAGACATTATATCTATTTGCTCCTAGTATTCATTCAGGTGTAACCAATATTGGATCCGTCGTCGACACGACCAAGATATCTTTACCTGGAGCAGCGTCACTCGTACTAGTTACCTCAGACTTACTATCGATTTCTTTGTAACATGTTATAACTCATGAAACTCGATATTCTCATGTGAAGTTGGAAATTTATTCAACAAAAATTCAATTTTCGATCAATGTACATGTAAGAGATGAAAAATAAATTGTATATTTGAAATATTTTGGAATTGCTTTACTTCTTTCTAGTACTTCTTTTGATCACGATTATTTAAAAAACCAATTCTGCAAAGTTCTGTAGGATTTTGATTAGGGTCGCTGGATTTTCATTACTTTTATGCACTTTTCGCGAGCTTCCTTTCGAATTCTTACCCACGGGGGAGTGATTTATGAAAAACAAAAAAAAGTAGTTGTCATGATCCGATCGATTTTAAGAAAAATATCTATCACCTCTCTATTATCCGCTATCCGCATATTATACATTATTCAGCCTAGTTCCGTGTATGTTTACGACCTAAAGTATGCATCTCGATCAATAATGCGTTGAACTACTCAACGCTGTCATAAACATAATCAGCGTTTTCCATACTTTACCTCTGAAATTCGAAATTTTGTCTCCAAAGCGTGAGTATAGAATATTGCACTATCCAGAAATAATTTCTCCACAATTTATCACCAATTTTGAATTCCACCGCATGGACCAAAATGCAGTTTCACAAAATAACATATCTTCTTTGATCCAACCCGCGATTGAGTGTTCAAATCAAAGAAATGTTGATTCTTTGTGCAGGATCAAAAATTTATTCAATCCACACTGTAAAAAGAAAGTCTTGATCTGTTTGCATCTCAATTCAGGACAATCCCTTTTCCATTGTGTCGGCAATTGTTTTTGTTTTTTGGCATGATTTGTTTGCATTATAGATTCAGTCATGAAATTATCTGAATTCGAGACTTTTTCTTTACAGGGCGAAACTGATTCCGTCTAATGATTTCATATTTTTATCCATCACGAACACGTAAGTTTATCCTTCGAGCATACGAGATCACATTAAAAATGAACTCGTCCGAATTTAACGCATCGATTGTAATTTTCGTAAGATACCGAATTCCACTCACTAAAATCCAATATCATGCTAATTCTTTGACAATTATCGAAATATTCACGTCGACATGCAAATGCGCTGTTTTAATTAAAACGAAGATTCTCTAGCAATGACAGGCTGAGTAGTTGGGACGAATTTGTACATTTTCCAAAGCGAACCCAGTCACGGATGAGTTATTCACACTCAAACACGATCTAATTCAACATAACCAGAGTAATGTAGTTTGAAAATTTGCATGATATTCTATGCAAAACCAAATTTACTCGGATGTTCCTAATCAAACTCGGTTTTGCTTGATACAACATTGAGATGGGATTATACATTCGTATATCGTTCTCAGCCAAAATTTATTGAGATGAATAAAACCCTGTATTGTCGCGGTATTTCCCTTTGGTGCAAAAAGTGTTGATATTTGGAAGGATGCTGTTGGGGATTAGCAACAAATAAGAGATTTCACGAACAATGCAAGTTCTCGTTCGCCTGATACGATGATCGTTGAACAAATTGGGAGAGGTTTTTATAATCGATCATTGTTTTTGTTTGCATACCGTGAAGTGTCTTATAATACTCGCAATACAATAAAATTGAAACATTGGAAGGAATTTTCATACAATGATATAAAAATTCGCGTTAGGATATACTTTATCCTAAATTATCCGATCAATACAATCACTTTTGGGAGAATGAAATAGAATATTCAGCGACGTATGTGTTCAGAAACCCACTTGATATAGAATAATTATCCTAAAGATATGTATCAAACCATGTGGAAATCATCGGAAAATGGAGAGAAAAACAATGCAGTACTAGCTAGGATTTATTTGATACATCATGCGTCAAACTTCTCTAATAATACATCTATCAAGCCAATCGAGTTTGAAGTTTTCGAAGAATATAGCTCCCTATTCTACAATGAGAAAAAAATAGTAGAGCCAAACTCATATGCGGTTGGTTCCACTATGTTTTTCCTCAGTGTATAAAATTTCATCATTGGAGTTCCCATTCAGCACGTTTATGTGAACATAGATAGAAACTGACTGGAAGAGTCAAAATTTGCATCACGGAAAAAAGAAAACAGCAATGGTTACTGTAAATCGCAGTAATTCGTTGAAAAAAAAATGGAAAATCAAATTCACGCCATTCATTACTGCGTCTCCCAGTGACCGTTGTTGTCCAAGCAGCATTGGATATTTTCACTGTAGTACACATCACTGTGATCGTACCAACCTCCATCATCCAAGCGTGTTTTCATTTGTTTTTCAACTGATTGCTGTTATGGACAGTAACCAGTGCTGTTTTCTTCTTTCCGTGTACACTGTAAAACATTTCTATGGGAAAATTCCTGTGTATTTATGTGGAATAATTAACGCGTACATGCGTTAGAAATTTTCCATGTCAAATGTTGGAACAAAATTCTATGAATTTTGGAATTTTTAGACAAATTTATGGGAAATTTCAAACAAATTTACCGGAAATTACCTTCTCAGCCGGTTATTGGAATTTCCCGGTTACTGTACACAGAAAAATTTCGATTATTCTTTACAGTGTCGGAAACGACGCAGTCTATCTGTCTTTATGCAGTTTTTCACCCTTCCAATCGGTTTCTATCCTGTTCTTTTCCCAAGGAAGCCGTAAATCCCGATCAAAATCGTACAACAGGTGCAGTGCTGTACACTGGGAGAAATTTGGCACTCCTTCTATACTTTACTAGCTGCGCATTTCAGTTTGTTAGCAGCTGCTCCGATCACTGTACATTGTGCGCATTCCGAAGTAACTCCTACTCCGATAACAAGTATAAAACTCATATGCGGAGTATTTGGAGTAGCAGTGAGGCAGGTAAAACGCAGTAGCTACTCCGTTTCAACACGTAGGCCCAGTGATGCCTGCAAAGAAGGTGCGGACCGGAAAATTAGCCTCTACCGCATGCGAACGTGTCATTGTGTAAACAATGGAGGGGCTGACGTAGGCCATCCTCACTGATGGGCACTGCTGTTGCTTCGAGCCGAGTATAACCTGTGCGCCAAATTTCTCTCGGTATACAAGTACGGGCGAAAACTGACAGGGTACGAGCGGTCTATACTGAGGTGGTATTGGCAACCCTGCAATAAAAATGCCAGGTAGAACGGGACAGAAAATTGTTGTCAGACTCTGAATGGTTTCTTTCCCAGGTAGTCCAGGCGAAAACTGATCAACATTCCACTCGGTTTAGTCCGAAAATATGGAATTGAAACATCCCGAAGCAACACAAAAGGTTGAAAATGCTGAGAACGTGTTTGGAAAATCCTACGAACGCACTTAGAACTTCCAAATGAGACTGTTTCGAATAATTATGTGCTATGCGCCTCCATAGAATATCTTGACGAATTTATCCAAATTAGTCTCATTTGCACATTCTTTTCACATTCAATGTATCATCATAGAATATTTGAGAAGTTCTTGTGTTGCTTGGGTCCAGTCAAAAACTGACAAAAATTTTCTCGCCAGGTTTTGAAAGGGTGTACAATTTGGTGATTCCAGACTAAATCGGGAAGACGGTTTGTCAGTTTTGCCTGCATTACCTGGACAAGAAACCATTCGAAGCTTGAAAACAATTCTCTGTCCGGCTCTGCCTAGTATTTTTAACAGGGATTTGTCTGGAACGATAACGCTTATCTGTGCTGGGTAGCTGGGACTGGAAATCTTCATTTTGCCTTCTGATGAATACAATCGATTCGAAGGATAATAATACTCCCATACAGCTCCGGAAGATTTTCTCAACATTCAGAAAACATGCTTTCCGAGCCTTCTAAAAAGCTTCCATATATATCCATTGTGCGATGTTGTGCTGGTGGAGATTAGTTTTCATGGAGACCCAAATCGCCATTGGCTTGCAGGGAGAATGATCGTTTTTTGAGCGGTAAATTTGAAGTGTATCAACATATTTTCAACAAAGTTTGCATTATTTATTCATTATATATAAGCACACTGAGAGAAGAGTTTGTTTGTGACGAAAAACCCTAAATAATTATATAAACAAACCAACTTTGGGCCCAATCAGGTTTTTGAATAATTAACAAATCTCATTTGATTGGAATAAATGTGGAATATTATTTGATATAAAATTCATGATTCACTTTCAAAAAATTTTCAAGATTCATGTTTTGAATCATGTAAATTTTTAAAACCCTTCCCATTGTAATCAATCATGATTTTTCGAAATTTTTCCCCATGTAAATGATAATAAGATAATTAACATTCAAATTGTCCACAAAAACCGATTATTTATCCTACGAAAAAAATCACGACTCAGAGTCTACTGTCACGTTCAATTCCTCACAATAATCGTGTATTGTGAATGTGTATCTTTCATCGATAATGGTTAGCACAACGTCGATGCCATCGATATTTGGACCAAATTACCCTGGAGAAATTATTTATTTGTCTTCCCTCCATAAAATATTTATTTGCAGAAATTAAATATCCATCAACTGAATGTGAAAACTGATTATTTATGGCGAACAAATCATTTATTTGGAACAGCATGGGGTGAGCATTCCATCATTTGATTCAATTGAATATTTCATTAATCCTTTGTCATTGCACATTTTCCCCACCATTTACTTTTTATATGGGAGAACCGGGCTGTTTCGTGCAGTTGCAGGGGCAAAAGGTTGATCCCAAGAATCATGTTATGGAAAGAGGACGAATGAAGTATTTATTTGGTAAGAATAAACGCTTGTTTCAATGTACCTTCAATAACCCTGATAACACACGAAGAATTCTTTTTCAAAAACAAGAATTGAATTCTTCAAGAACTCTTTTCGAACTAATGAATCCATAAAGAACTCTGAAGGAGTTCAATGTTTGGAACGTTAACGAGTTCTTCGAGAGTATTAAAACAATACTTTCGGCATTCTCGAAGAACTCGTTGATTTCCCAAACATTGAACTCCTTCAGAGTTCTTTATGGATTCATTAGTTCGAAAAGAGTTCTTGAAGAATTCTATTCTTGTTTTGGAAAAAGAATTCTTCGTGTGTTATCAGGGAAGATTCATTATCGTTATTTGACAATTGAAGGAAAATTCAATTCATGAGAAGAATAACATATGTTTGATGAATCGATGGGATATTTGAAAATAACTTCTATTGTTCAAAATCAAATAAGGTTTTTAATGTAAAGATATAGAATATATAACAAAAGATATTATTCGTCATGTACACGTAACCATTAAATTACTAACGATCGAGGTGAATGAGAGAAATGGATCCAACTGTTGTCAACTTTACACGAAGACAAAGTACGTACAAAACGTTACTAATTGAAAGTCCATGTTCACTGGAGTATATGGCAATTAATTGATGGGAATACAATGTTCAACAAATCGAGGTATGACAAATTCAAACAAAATCCAGATATTCTAGGTTTTCCACAAAGAATATTCACAACCCTCGTATAATTATATAATGACTCATTAGGAGCTTACATAATATTCAAAGCATACAAGGAATTACCCTTGGATCGAAGTGATATAAGTTGCAATTCGCAAAAATCAGGCTTCTCCGTTGTAAAGAATATACCCGACGCACTCGTACCAGTGATCGCAAGGACGATGATAAGACGACGTTCTCTCTCTTCCCACAACTGTACTTTCACCCCGTTTCTTTCTTACCTTCTTCAGAACTCATAAACCCAGGAACCCGCGCCATCTCGCGTGTTCACGTCGTTTATGCGTGTTCGCTCCGTGAATGTTATCGCAACTGTACCTAATTATGCGATGGCTGCTCTCTCCCTCTCTTTCAACCTTCTCCACTTCCACTACATTTCTCATTCTTTTTTTCCCTTTTCTGCGTGCGTTCAACTCTCGACCCTTCGACGGTCAATCTTACACGTACATAGGTACGTATACTTGGAGAAAAGTTCCCTCGATAATTCGATTTACATCCATAGAACTCTCGGAATCATTAAAATGCATTTGATGAAATGTTCGTTCGAATTCCTCACGTTTTTCGATGACTCCGACTCATACGTGACCATTATTTTGAACCACCATAACTCTGAGGAATAGCAGGAACGGGAACGATATCAGCAGCTGCCGCTGCTTCTTGAAAAATTGGTGTCGTTGAATCGCGTATTCGTGCAGATAACAATCTACAAGTTTGGAAGCAAACTTTCATGCCTTCCTTGTGGACGGAGAAATTAATTATCCATGAATTATCAAATCTCGGAGGAAGAAAAAAAATGGAGAGAAATCAAAACGATTTTGATAGCTGATGAATATTTATGAGAGAGACAAATCGAAGAAGTATATCATTTGTCAAATGTGTCTGATAATTCGCTGAGAATGAATCAATTCAGATTCACATAGTGATAAATTAATCCTCCGAGGTGGCAATTAGAAGGATCGGTAGAGTTTTTTTCTTGATTTTATGAAAAAACAAAAGATATTCTGGACGAGTGCAATTTTCAACAACTTTCAACGAATATGAAATCTGATTTCGGAAGATGAATTCCGTGGGGATGTTAGACACACTGGGAAAAATGATTTCCCCTAAAAAATGGTGGCAGCAAAGTTCCTCCCCAGACGGGTAATTCTTCACCATAATTTGGTGGATATTTCCTTCATTTGTGCAGGATTCAACACCCAAAACACAGAATAATTCCTCAAAGTGGTGGAAAAATCCTCCATTTTTTATGTGAAAACAATTCCCCCACGATAAGGGGACAAAATCCATCAATAGTGTGAAGAAAAACTCACCACATTTTTTACAGTGTACCCAGAGAAATCTGGAATAGAGTTTTTCACTCCACATAACCTTTGGGTATCCTAATTTCTCATTCCACTTTAAAGTCAGAATCTGAATCGATAGTTTTGTCCTGGTGTTTCCATATAATACATCGATGTTTATTATTTGAAATGAGTGATGTTGACATTTTGGGAATAATTTTATAACTCCGTTGCATGGAGAAGAAGAGATGACAATTGCAGGAGCCACTGAAATAGACAATTTTCGACCATCTACTCACCCTAATAGAAATTATTCCAGTCCCTCACAAGGCTATTACAAGTTCTCTTTGTGATGCCTTACAAGTCCCTCACAAGAATCTGGTAAGACCTAGAAAATAACTAGAGTGACTCCTACTAGGGTTAAGTAGTTGCTGCAATTACTCAGTAGCCAGAACAAGTACCATGTTAGCTGCCTCAACTAACTCGATAGGGGACGGACGGGCAAGAAGGATATGTTAATTTCAAGATTAAATAACAAATATATATCTCAATCATATTTATTCAAAACTGTGCTGATTAATTCTTTGGACAATTATACTTCATAATTGAAATCAAATAATAATAAAAATAAAAACCTTCTTATAGAAAATAATAATTAAAGAAAAAGTCCACTTTATCCGTTTTGCCCGCCCTGGTCGGGCAAAACGGATACCCAGGTCGGGCAAAACGGATACTGTTTGGAACACGCATTTCAATCAGAGCAATCGTCGCAAAAATATGCACCATGTCCAGAATATGAAGAACAAGCTTCATGTGTCCATTCTTGACACCTCCCACATTGAATCCAATCTTCTACTGGCGGGTCAACATACTTTTCTTTGCATATAGTACACAGATAAGACGTGACATAATTTTTTGCAATTTTTTTTGTTCGTCGTTGCTTCTTCTTATCAGAAGGACCAGGAATGTCCATTGGAACTTTTCGTTTCGCAGCTGCAGCATCTTGTTTTTGTTTTTTGCTAAACAGAAAGTATTCGTTTTGCCCGGTTCCGTTTTGCCCGCCAGGTAGTATTTTAACATAACCCGGAGTTATTAAAAATTACCAAAGTGGAAAAAAAAATAACTTGATTATTTCATGTCTATTGATTACGCATTGTGCTAAAAAAAATTGAAATCCACATATTCCTTAACAATATTAAAATAATCACAGTGTACTTACGGTAGAAAATTCTAATTTTTCTCCCAAATTGTAATATTTACAAAAGAAAACATCACGCAAGTGCACTATACCGGCGTCTCAACGATCACGGTAAGGGGAGTTATATAATGAATCGAGAAATGGCAGTTCAGTAGGTTTCTACCGACTGAGCATCTTTAGAAAACGGTTATCCGTTTTACCCGCCCTCTCCATCTTGCCCGTCCGTCCCCTAGTTACACCGAGAGAAATTGCTTAGTTGCGTGGGCAAAAATACTTTAGTTGATAATCTGTTAGTTCGTTTGAATAAATCTTTATTCGATATGGATAAAAATTTGTCTGCCTCAGCAAAAACAATAATTTGACGTCTATTCATTTTGAATAAAAAAGTTTGGTTAATAGTAGCATAAGTATTTTTCCTAACAGCACATCCACCGATTTCTACGTCGCATCTCCGTGGACTCCACGTGGATCAATGGTGGCCCTGGTAAAAAATCTCTCTGAATCTCTCTGAAAATTTCACGTTCCAGAAAAATTTAGAGAGATTCAGAGAGATTTGGAAAGATTCAGAGGAATTCAGAGCAATTCATCGTGATTCAAAGAAATTCAGAAGGATTCAGGAACGGATAGATTAGGCAAAATTTTGCGTTGAACTTCTCAGAAGGATTCACAGGAATTCAGAGAAAGATACATTGAGTGACATTTTTTGTGCGAGATTTCAGAGGCATTGAGGAAGATTCAAGGAAAATCAGAGAAACGGAAATTAAGAAAAATTGAACACGGAACTTTACGGAAGGGTTCAAAGAAATTCAGAGAGATTCAGGGGAGTTCAGAAAGATTCAGGCAAATTCAGAGTAAGCTTTGAAATCCAGATATATGAAATTCTGACACATTCGAAGAGATTCATAGGAATTCAGAGAGATTCAGAGGAACTCAGACTGTTTCAGAGGAATTGAGCATGAGCTTTGAATTGTTAATAAAAGAAATTCTGGAGAATCCGGAAAGATTTAGAAAAATTCTGAAGAATTCCTAGAATTCCATAGAAAAATTAAGAAAGATTCAAAAAGTGTTGGTGGGACTCAAGATGTATGACTGTCTGACAAGTCTCTAACTTTCTCTGAATTACTCTGAAATTGCTCTGAATCTCTCTGAAAAATGTCCGAAAATATAGAGAGATTCAGAGAGATTTTTTTCACCAGGGGGACGTGGATAGAACGTGGATGAACGGAGATTCCACGTGAAGGCAACATAGAGGCACTGTAGAAATGTCCGGTGCTGTAGGGGTTATTTGTAATAACTAACAATTTATGCGCGTTGAATAAATTGTTTCATTTCGAAAATCTTTATTCAAGGCAACTTCAAATATTTATTCAAATGAGTTCCTCAATGAATAGGATCTGATTACGCATGTGCTGGTACTGCAGGCTACCATTTCATCATTTTCAATTGTTTCACCGACATTTCCACCCATGCAGGGGGCTTCAACTCTGTAGGATGACCCCAAATCACATTAATTCCCTAGAAAAATCTTCAGCATCTGATGATTGGTTATTTCTTGTACAACCGGCCAATCATATTTTCAATTTGGAAAGAAATGACCAATGCCACTTTAGAAATACTGAAGTTTCAAAATCTAGAATACTGGGCTACACGAGGTCGCCATATTGATTTTTAGTTCATCAAAGAACTCATCTAAGAGGCCATTTCATCATTTTCAATTGTTTCACCGACATTTCCACCCATGCCCACTTCTCAACGACACGTCTGCAACTGCGTGCAACGTCGATGAGAGATTTTGGATTTTATCTTTGGAAGAACAGATTACTCCATAGCAAAAATTTTCAATTTTATCGGTTTATCGATTTTGTGATCGTTTTGTCGGAAGAATATTCGTACAAAATCTTTTTTTATACACTGGAATTGTGCTCAAATATGGAGCAAGTGAGAATGCAAAGAATTTTTAAGAAATTCTCCTGACTAAAATATCCTCGATAGAAATCACTGTGGTTATTCTCTAGGCCTTGCAAGACCTTACGATGCCCTTTTTGTGTTAGATTTTCAAGGCCTAGCAAGGGCTTGTAATAGCCTAGAAAATTACTGGAGTCATTTCTAGCAAGGTTGTTCAGAGATTCCTAGTAGATCTTTGATTTTCAATAACTGTCAATATTTCAGTACAATCATATTTTATCAACTAAATAATTCAGTTGAAATAACATTTTAATTCGATTGGAATATTTGGTTGTCACAACGTCAAAATATTTATGTGGGAGAAGTGAAAGTTTTACTCATTCCTACTAAATTCAATTAACTAAACAAAACAAGTTGATTTGAATGAAAGTTTAGCTGTCTGATATATGAATAAATTATTTTGCTGCTGTGGCTGGCATTCAGTTACAGCAACTATGTGATTTTTCTCAGTGTATGTGAGGCAGCTAACGTGGTACTTGTTTCGACTACTAAATAGTTGCAGCAACTATTCTTTTTTCCCCGTGTGATCTTCAAGAGTAACGAAGTTATTAAATTGGTCTGCTTATGTTGCATGACATATTTTTTAGAATAATTCTTCCACAAGGACATTAGTACTATATAGAAAGTGAGTCGAGAGAACTTGTTGGTTCATCTCAAGAAAGAAATTCACAGAGATTTGGAAAATCCAGGGAATTCCAGGAAAATTTAAGAAACTTTAAAATGGCTTCACAATCAGCGATCCGAAAACTATGGTACAACGATTTCGCCCAATTCAAATATCGATGTTGAGTCTTTTTCGAATGAGTTACAATAAATGTTCCAAGATCCTTTCTAGATTTTTTGTATGAAATTCCGAGAGCATTGTTTCATAACTTGAGAGGTCCGTACAAATTCTTTCGTCAGTAATTTCACACATGTTACTAATTCAATTTCATTTTCATTACGCATTTAGTCGAATTCATTAAGCTCACGGTTACTCAAGTGAATAACATTCCACTAACAGCATCGTTGTCGGCATCATCATCATCATCATCATCACCATCATCATCATCATCATCATCATCATCATAATGAGTTTGACAGAATATTTTTTAGCCGCGCAAAGTTCTTGTGGTAGATATCGTGGTCTACCCAATTATCCTCTATCTTTTTGACGTTGATATTCTACTTGGAGGAGAGAGAATAATGACATATATTACTCTTTCCGCTTGAATCAAAGGAAACAACCCATTTTGTTGTCTGTTCATCATACGAAAGCATGATAATGCATCGTATATAGCACCACCGTTTATGTACATGAAAATGAATTTGTGCGATTACATATGTATATCACTTACTTGTGGAGCACCTCAAATCTCTGTTCCAACTACACCTACCTGAACATTGGAATGTGTCGAATTAACAGATTCAAACTTTATACTGCGACATATTCAACGATAATTTAGATAAAGTAAACAGATCACAGTGGTTTTACACTGAAATTCAATCCTGTTGAAAATAAACTCACAACTAGAAATTTATCCTCTGGACCTGATCGGAAGAAACGATAAAAAAACTTATTTGCTTGGACTTCTCAGCTATAGTTTCAGGTACATACACGTTATCCGTGATGTATCCGAGTTTTCCGAATTAATTGGATCGGGATATAGATGACATCTTGGTGAGAGGAATTTTCAAATCGAGGAATCGTGTACAAATTGATAAATCGAGTATATCATCAAGATTTTCATTCGACTAATATGGATACGAAGGAACAATTAAACTTAAATACTCCCGAAAAGAGAATTTTCGCGCAACATTTGGATCTCAATTTGAACTCTATATGAAATTTAATACTCGTTCACCTCCCGTTCCCGCTCATTGATTAAGCTAAGGTTGTAAGATCCGTCGTTGATTTTTGTTCCAGAACTTCAGCGATAAGAATTTCAATTTCCCTAATGGAGCGATCGCGCTTTGATGTTGATATCCTTACGTACTTCAAGAACCTATTTCCAAAACTGAGATCTGCACACTTATCAATGTCTGAGCAAGAAAAAGCATGATCTAAAGAAAATTGTACGATTCGATGTATAAGTGAATTCTAAGAAATTTACAAATTATCGTCTTTCTTTATTCATTACCACTACCGTTTGTTGATAATCGCTGTCCGAAGGGTCGATAAAATACTTCCACGTATAAAACTGCATTCAACTGCATGAATACCGTATGGAGAGTAATAAAATTGTATTCTCCACATAACAAGGGATAGAACTACCATAGTTGATACATTATTTTCCAATTATTTATATATTTTATCTACAAATACAAGTTATACATATATAGACGAATAGAATGTAGTCTTCATATTACAACCTTTAGATTAGACAATCGTTTTTTTGCGTGTGACACGCTTTGTTGGAAACTAATTTGTCAAATGAAAGTTCTGAAGTCCCTTACAATGTCCTCCCTCATTTGAACAACCAGCACATGCAATACTGTATTGATATTATTCGATATTTTTAAACATTGTCAACCATATACATATATCTCTAATCATCAGGAAGTAAAGAAACCTAAAAACCTGATTGCGATCAATGAAGTGAAAAACATTTTTCTCTCGAATATTCTGCTGTATTTCTTTTTTCCTGAAGTTTCTCCGTCACTTTGAGATTAATATTCAAAGTGGCGAATAAAGGAAGAAAACATGTTGAAGGCGAGACGAGAAAGGTGAAAGAAACAACAAACTGCACGTATATGTATATGCACGTAGAAGTATATTAGTGACAATGTTTGATTAGAGCAAATGAGGCCATTTTATGTCAGTCACCCTGAGTGTGATCAGGTAACCAAACAAGTTTCCTGCAGTTTACAACCGTAATTAACTTCTCGTGTTATCAACCTTACGAACTGAATATACCTTATTGCGCACTTCCATTTTCTACGGTGTAAAAAACTGCTGATGATGATTGACTGTGGAATGCTTTCTCATATCAAGTCTTTAACTTCATTTTATAATTCTCTTTATTGATATGAGAATCATGATTGAATTCTTTCTCATTCGTCTTAATATCATACATTGTAGGTAAAGGTAATCATTTCACAATCGCTGCACGATACATCTAATACACACGGGTTTATCAAACATGCCTCTATCTAAATACACTTCGAGTAATTGTGATTTCAAAGACTTTCTACCTCAAGGAAGTTCAATTACATCCTCTCATGGAATATACTATTTCTCAAATTATTGATGGATTTCATTATCAGATGAGTTATTCCGATAATATTAAAAAAAGATTGAACTCACAGTTGAAAATTGGTACCAATTTGATCATCCTTTTGATCCAGTGGTATATTTATAACATTCATCTGCTCTTGCACTACTGTCAATATCAGGAATTTAATTTCCGATCATCACGGCAAAAGCATAGATAAAGTTCATTCTCGACTCCAGACCGAAAATCACGCCGTCATGAAATTTTCATGTAATTTGGATTCTTTGTCCTAGATGAACCAAATATCGACGGAGTAAAAACAACATAATCCTCCTTAATCCAATTCGAAATATTAAATCTTTTGAAATCCCATATTTTCACTGTGAAAAAATTTTGTATTAATTTTCATAACTTGTCTGACTTTTTATATGGAATTTCATGATATCTCATACAGAATTATGATTTTTCAGTAAATTTGAACTGTAAATTGTCCTGATTGAACTTGATTACAATTACAAGTTTCAGAATTTTCATATTCATTTCTGATATGGGAAATTTCAGACCATTTGTTACAGTGTCGAGTGGGTTTTTATGCATATTTGAATGCGGAATCTCCTTTCTATGTTTTTAAATCAATTTTTCTCAAAACCAGGTTATATAAATAGTTGATAAAATACTTCGTTCATTCATTATTTCGAATCCGGGTATTATTTATTCTCGAAATGAATTTCAATGAAAATTACTCATATCTCCTATTGTTTCATTACAGAATGAAATATCTGGGAATCGAGTGTTGAAAACATCGAATCAATCGAACAGAGGTATGTATCTCGATGAAAGAAAGAAGTACTTCAATAATGATAATTGATAACCAAGACCAGCGACTGATCGAATGAAATATGCTTTATTATGATAACTTAAAAGATACAGTTCATAAAGCTAAAAGCCTCATGCATATAGAAAATTCTCACTCACTCGGGGAACGATGAGTTGAAAAGTTTGTGAATTCGCTCGCAGCGCAGAATAATTCAAAGACTCCAAGTCCAAGTTAACCATGATTATCCTAAGAAGAGGACGATGGTGATCAATCTTTCAGCACTTTTACGCTAACCAAAATGGCATTCTGGAACAAAAAATTAAAAACTCTTCATTGAAAGACGGAATAAATTATATCTAATATCCTTCCTCCCTTCCACTTGTTTAGTTCGTTCATTATGCTGAGTTCTCACTTGTGTCTATTGTTTAAATACATAATTCTCTTCCTCGTTTCTCCATTGATCCGTTCTACTTGTATAAGTTTCACACATCAATAGTATCGTAATACACTTAGGTATATTGTTTGCCACGATCAGGATCTCATTGTTTCGATAAATCTATTGTGACATCATCGCCGTCATCGCCATCCCAACGGATAATTAATCACATTATCCTTACACAATTAACCGATACCTTGAGAATTTTATAAACGATATGAAAAAGGTATGAAATAATTCCACGGGTGTTGGGATATCATCGATCATCATCATCATCATCATCTTTGTGGAAATTCTATTCCTACCGATGAAAATTGCCGATATGTTATCCAAGTAACACAATACGATCACATACATCGAGATTGTCTTTGTTAAGGCATCATCTCTGTTATTCACAAGCGGTCGTTGAATACGAACGTTATATTCGCAGAATTATTACATCTATCTGTTCAAACAAGACTTACGTTAATTATGAGCATCGGAATAATATCATGTTCTAATGAGATGAAATTTGTGAGTTTATAATGCTCGCAAACAAGATAAGCTGACAGTGAATTCCGAACTGCGCAAAGACGATGCTTCACGTCCTTTTAATGAAATACCACTCAGTGTTCCTCGGAAACAATGTTAACTGTTTCTTTTCTATCCAAGAATGGTGTGAAAAAATTTGGAATTGCTGAGAACTAATTGTTTTCTCATGTACCGTGATTCTCTCTGCGAATACTATGAAATATTATATAGAATTTAATTTTATTATGAAAATGTTTTTGTGAATAATTCGCATTCTAAGAAAAATATGATTTCATCGCATTCAGTCGTCGCATGGAAAGTATATAAAAGAAGATATTGAATACATATCAATCGTGGAGAATCGTAGTAACTGAGTATAAGTCGCCAAGAAGTTTTACAGACTGAAGTTTTCAAGATTCTAGAATAATTATTTCAATTCCAGTTCAGAAAAGTTCTCAGCCAATTCTTCCTTCCTTTATTTACAACTGACCATGCGGAGAGTATAAATCGTAAGAAAGTTATCTTGTTAAAATTGACTGAGTTTTTTATTTTCACGAATATATAATTTTTCTTCCAATAGGTGGATGAGTTATTCTTCGATTCAACAGACAATTCTTCTGCAAATCTCATGTTGAGATTGTTATTGAAATAAAATATACTGTAAAGAATTATTGTGGAATTCTCTCCCACAAAATGGTGGCAGCAAAGTTCTTCCATAGATAGAGAATTCTTCACCATAATTTGGTGGGCTTTTCCTCCATTTGTAGACGATTCAACACTTGAAGAACAAAATAATTCCTCAGAGTAGTGGAATAATTCCTCTACGACGAGGGGAGGAAATCCACCAACAATGTGAAGGAAAACTCCGCACATTTTTTACAGCATAGGTAAACAATTCTTAGAATCAAAAGTTTGAACGAAATGTGCAAAAATGTTTCTTTTGCTTCTCAAGTGGTATAGTACAGTCAAATCGTACAGTCGAAGGAAGCTGTTCTTGTAAAGATCGAACAAAATCTGCAAGAAGTACGTTTGGTACCACAACGTGCTTGAAACATGAATGAAAAACGATGAAATAAAGTTGAGGTAAAACATGCTCTGTGAGTTTTCTTCCGTTGAACTTTCGTGAAACATTTCTTCTACATTCTTACATGCATTTTTCCCTTTTCCCATACGCCGAGGACCCTAAACAACGCTTTGCACGTTGAATAACCTACTCTCCTTTTCTTATGTATCTTTCGACTTCAGGAAGAATTGTATATACAAATTTATGTTGGGATAAAAAGTCGTAATAATTCATCCGTGGTTCTTTTAGAACTGATTTTTCCACATATCTATATTCTTGATAGTCTTTCATAAGATTACCTCGGCTTTGAGACCACCTTTATCAAACGATTTAATGATATATTATGCTCTCATATTCAATACTCTGCAGAAACCGTTCAAATACTCATAAACAATGCATCAATTGGAGGATTGATCATAAAAGTATGTCAATTCATCCTCATACTCCTCTTCTTAATGTCCAACGAATGTGAACACGATACCGTCATTTTATTTAGATTCCAAAATAAAACCTTCCACAACAAAACCTTGACTGGATAATTTTCTGATTTCAAAACTGTAATTCACTTTTCCTTCCCGCTACACTCAGGAAAACAGTTTATTCGAAAATGAACCTCCTAAACATTTCATTGCATTCAAGTAAATTTTATTTGGAATAAATAAACATTCCTTCTGATGAAATAAATTTCTTATTTGACCCAACCAAAACCCTACTACGTTCATAATGAAATAAAACTTGAGTCAATTCAAATAACGTTCAATCAATAAATCCAAATATAAAATTGTCTCGTTGTGTAACTAAACAAGAATCGATATTATACGTTGACTAAATCAACATTTGCCGCTCCAACTAACTTCACCCTTACCTTATGATGCTGTACAAATATTTGGTGATTATCGATTATTGATTTCTAGCTGAAACTATGAATCATTTTCTTCAAGCATTGCATATTGACGTTACAAACGTGGGTTGCGTCCATGTAAAATAATGCACCCTTCGATTCTCTCCTCGTTTCGTAATATAATCATAATTTGTTTATACACTTCGGAAACAACCTCATAAAACAAATTAAGAAAACCACAAATTCAAAGTAAGCACCGCTGCAGAAGTGGAAATAATTTCTTCAGAGGAATGCTCAAATCCAAATAAATTCTCAAAAGATTTAATGGGAAGCGCAACAGATGAGAATCTATTGCAGTAGGAGTTTGAAAATAAATTTAATCCGGTGTTGAAAAATCTTCAATGAATTCATCTTCTTTGGAATATACAACCGGTGAAAAATATTTCGTTCAAAAGATTTGAAAGGAATGAGCAATTTGAATGCCTTTCAGAAGGATTTATTATATCAATGACATTGACACATGATTGTGCAATTAAATAGAACAAACAACCTGCAATCCCCTCCCATATACCGCATACACACAGAATGTTCTGGAAAACTGAAACTAAATTTTAAGGAAAAAATCGTGCATTTTGTAACGAAAAATACTTTGACACAATTGCGGAGTCTCTAGTAATTAAATAAAGGAAAAATACAATGTACAGAAAGTTAGAAGGTCCAGTTCAAAATTATTGTCCCAAATGACAGAGTCCATTTATCCTCTGATTATACTTAGCAATTATGAAAAAGTTCTTCGTGAAATATAAGTGTAATTGGTGAAGCATCATTCGAAAAAAACAAAACGCTGTTTCAACATGCATGCTCTTTATTTTCGCATCAAATTCGAACATATTGTGAGTGAGTAAATTAACTTTACGTAATTCATGACCAGTGTCTGCTCCTCTATGAATAATAAATTGATTGGAATAGAAAGCAACAAGGTGACTCAAGGTGTCACCCACTAGCGTCAGTTTTTTATGAAATTTTCTAACTACGTTTCAGTTTTTGCTCACTTTTGACTTTCAGAATAAAATTAAAATCTCATCTCACCCCATTAGATACTTGAGATAGGATAGTTTGAAAGTTGGTTAGAATGTTGATTTATTTATTCAGAATTTCAAATAGATTCATTCGTTCCAGCAGTTTTACCAACAAGAAACTATAATTCATAGTTGATACCGCAAAAAGATTTGACTTGAGAACGCGAAGAGGAATAATGCCGGGAAAAACATTTGGAAAATAATTTGATGTAACTTTTCGTCATTCCAATCTCCTCCCTTATTGCCCGTCAATCTCTTCATCTTTGAATACCCAGTAAATCCCACACACCCCTTTGAAATTGCTCGCTACACGCCACTCTTGGCTTTCCCTTTGAAATGTTCGTCTTCATCTTCCCCTATATATTATTGTTTTCAGTATACCGTCATGTTTCAACGTGTATCCCATTAATTCATCTTCCCCCTCATTACGTCTTTGTGTATTTCTTTCTTCCCCTTCAACGTACTCTGAAGAACCTCATTTGTGACCTTATCTATTTGTTTTATCTTCAATATCCGTCTGTAGCCATCATCCTTCAATTCCCTCTTCAATTTTCATTTACTCGCTATATGTTACCGTCCCTTTCATAATGAAACACTTCGTGTCACCCTTAATAATTTTCATGTCTTGAATAACTGTGAATTTTTTACAAATGCTGTGGTGACATTGTTCAGAAAATTGATTTTTTCCCTCCCTAATGTCCGCTATTCTTGAAACTGGAATGCATCTATTAGTTATTAGGATTTTGCTTGACAGAATTGATGAATGAGACAAGCGGTGATATGATCAGTACTATTTTTTTCAATACAAATTGAAATAATTAAGAATCATGACAGCGGTTGAAAAATCTAATTCGATCACGCGATTTGTCACTTTCATGGAATTATCGAAGCTTTATTTGAATCATCTATTTATAAAATTCATGTAGAATGATATATAAATTATGTATAAATCACATATAATTTTGAAAATTTCTCCACCGGGGGTAATTGGAGACGTGATTCTGATTCACCAGCGAAAAATAATTATGAATGTTTGTACGTGGCATGTATAATGTACATTAAAGCATATGTTGGAGAAATAAATATTCCAGTTTGAATGAATTTCATATAACCTCAACCCAAGATTTTGTATAATCTATTTAAAAAATCCCCTGATTTTATGAACTTTTTCTACAGTTCTCCACGGTGTGAAGTATAAAAACTCAGCTCACGTCTGACCATCACTGCTAATCACTACTGCCGTGCCAGCTTTGCAGGTAACGAAATTGAAAAAACTATGCAAACTATGACAATTACAGAACATTCTCTTTCTTTCGATGAATACAAGAAATTTGGATTCATAAATCTTTATTCTTACATCACACTATATTATTTATCGCTTGGATTTCAATTTGTATGTGATAAAATTTCATATTTATCTCAACTCGAAACTTTGAAGAATTTTCTGGGAATCCGAATCAGTGAAAATGACTGAGAATCAGTAAATTTCACTGGCGAATCAGTGCTAAGTATGCCACTGATTCAACCAGTGGTAGACTTAGCACTGATTCACCAGTGGGTTTCACTGATTCTCAGTACTTTCCACTGATTTGGATTTAGAGAGAATATTGTGATGGTACAGAGTGGAAACGACACCGAAGATATTTTTTAATCGGTTCAATTCAAGTTGTGCTATTGAAATATCTTAATTAACTGTCGGATGAATACGATTCGGTGTCCATTTCACACCGCCGATTTTCTATAATCGTACACAATGACCGCCACAGAGATTCGAATTTCGCTATTTTACCTTATCTCTGTCAATAACGATATTATTATTTCATTAGCAGCCAAATATTTCAAAGAAGAATCGAAAACTAGTTGGTCATTTTAACAAAATCATTACAACCCGAGTAGAAACGTCGAGGCATTCAGGAGATTTTTAACGCTAGCGCTAACGAAATACTAGACCCTTGCGAGTGCCTACCAAATACTTGCAAGGATTACGAATGAATCCCTCGATGAAATTGCTCGTGAACAATTAGATTTGTATTGCCATGAATAATTCTAATCGACGATTACTTCTGATGTCTGAAGAGTAAATTCGACACGAGACTTTCAATATAATACATGCATAATTTATTGTATTATTATTTGAAAATAAATAACTATTCAACTTTTAAGCGTGTATGGACCAATTCTTTCGTTGGAGTGACCATTTTTCTTTGTTGATTCAACTAATCATTCTAGTAAATTATTTCAAATTGGTTGAATCAATGAATAGATTTGATAATCTCACGAAAAAAATGGTTCCATATGCGCTGACAAGTTAATAAATTATTTCAACTAATATTTTCTTTTCATGTGGTTTCTGAAGTCATTTTCACTGACGTGGAGGCTGAATAGGGGTCGAAAATGTCCTTTTCAAAGTGGTTGATACTACTGTACGCCACTGTAGCGATGTACTGGACTTGGCCTTGAGAACTGAATATCTATTTCATCTACACTTTTTTTTCTAATACAATTTTGATGGCGTTTATTGTGACGAGAATCAAAACAATGGATAAAAGTAGTAAAAAAGACCCATTTTTAGCCATTGTGGGAAATTTTACTCAACCATTACGATAGGAAGAATTCTATGGTATAAGAACTTACTTCTTCTTGATTGTTCGTAAAAGAGAGGAATGTAAGCGATTTATATTGACTCCCACATCTAACGATATACGAGAGATTTATCTCAATAACTTTTATCATCAATTGTTAGTGAAGTAGTTCATAATCGGTATACGAACAAAAATAAGAATCAGAAAAATGAAATTTTAGCATCATTCAAAGATTTTATAAATGGAGATGACTTCTATATCACGTACTGCAGTGACATTGTGATATCTTCGTAAGATGAATGAAAAATACAGTACCTTGTGCATCACCTAGCGACAATAAAGGCATATCTCTTCAGCAACATTACATATTTACCATGTAATTTGGAGTTCAGCACAATCCCCTTCATATGTTCTGTTTCGTTCACTCCTATAAATTTTCAACGAAGGAAAAATAATGTATCGACTGTTGATCCAATATCGTGTTACACATTCTTCGAGAATATCATGTACTGTACGGAATAATCGATTCTTCGAAGCGTTCAAAACACCCGGTTTACGTAAACACACTACATCATGCAAAAGGCTTCTATGCAGCACATATACGATGTCAATAATTGTTTGTGAAAATTCAATGAAAAAAAGTCATCACTCTCCGAAACCTAGCTACAATATAACACTCAGAAATACAATTTTCTAAACTTTATGAATAAAAGACACCCTCTGTGAGTGATAGATTCTCACTCACAGGCAGACTATAGTTCACTCATATTTAATTCATTCGAAGTTAGATCGAATCGATAAAATTAATATTTCAAACTCTTCTGATTTGTTTCTCCCGAACAATAAGTTTCATCGAGTATTGATAAACGTTACACCATTCTTGTTCAGGAGTTGATCAATTTTCATTCGCGAGAAATAAACCGTGACTTGATGAATCCAACTCTGATAGGTACACCATAAAAAGAGTGAATTCCAGTTTTAGTTTGAAAGATATCGACGACTTCCGCTAAGAACGGAATAACACCGAGTATATGAAAATTCAAATTCGGAAAATATGTTCCCACTTGGGAGAAATTTATGAAATCACAATGAGAATACATTTTAGTGGAAACATGAGGTCTCGAAAATTCCATGTGGAACATAAGTGTAAATCAAAAGTCACGTTTACGAATTTGACTGTCTATTCATGATTGCTTTAGACATAGAATTACAAACAGCACATTATGGTTGGATTCCAGTAATAGCTGCTAAATGTGGTGTTAAATTATTCTGTAACACGTAGCATGCAGAATCAGGAATATTCTGAGACATGTTTATGATTCGATGATTTCAAGTGCTTGGAAGATGAGAAAGCAGAAGTGATTTATCAAATTCCAATTCAAATAAAGAAATAAATTCATGCGAATTCATGCATTTATCGATTCTCAATGGTACACAACTCGGGAATGATACTGGATTTCTGTAATTTCCAATCATTTTCAATAAACCGTTCATAAATTTTGAATTATTCATTCATTCATCTATGACTCTGATTCATCCCTAATCTCTGATCTTGAAATCCACTCTTTGCTGAATTATGGATTAATCACGTGCTCAATTCGATGTGGATCGGAGAACGCAGCCTAGAGTTACGTTGCTAATAAGATTTCCGATTTTCATTAATGAATCTTCAACTTCTCTCACACAATTGAATTTGATCAATCTTTCATATTTCCCACTGAGAATACCAAGATTGAAATTTTTTGTCCCCATCTCTGGCAATTATAAAATTATGAGCAAACAAACCAGGTGATTATGTATGTTTTTTTTTTCTTTAATTCCCTCTAGGATGACGTGTAATAAATATTCATTTGATACCGGTATTTTATGTGTCATGTGCTAATCTGAATTCTTTGAACCCAACTTCTCTCCCTACTTGACTTGAAATTAAAATCATTAAATCAGTGCTGAGTTGACCCAAGCAGGCTGATAAAATTTCATTAAAACTTGCAAAGTAAGTTTAAGGTAGAACCAGAGAAGACCTCCCATTAACCTTGGGTTACGTTGTTTGTCTAACGAAAAATAAACCGTTGTTGTAATTTGAAACAAACGTAAATTCAAAGTTCTCTAATTTTAGATAACCATGTAAATTTATTATGAAGTATATATGTTATGTTTGTTGAGGATAAGAAAACATTTTCAAACACCACTTGAACATTATAATGTGTCAAGTAGTGTAAGTTTATTTTGTAGAAATGTTATTATCAAACCAATGAACAATCATTGAAAATCAATTTACATAAAAATATCCTCTCTTTCTGTCGACATTTACATCATTCCAAACCTTATACATTCGATTTCCATAAAGTTCATCGAGATTTCAAAATCATAAATACCGCCAAATCCCGGGTGAAATTATTCCCAGCAGAACAATGTAAGTTTAATTACATTGACGATTACAACAATTGATCTTACAATCACGGTATTCGCGATCGTAATGGTGTGGGTCGTGATTCACATTTGTTGCGGTTACACGCAACTCACTTGATTTTCCATCAACCTGCGAGTATTTCAATCTCTCAATCATTCAGATTATATGGAATCCCAACGGAAAAAAATCTCCACCACCTCCAGCGTTGCTTGGGAATATACTATACTTTTCAACTCTATTTACGGATATTTCTCATCTCTACATAATCGAAAGCGTGAATCGAAACCAGAGCATTGTACGAGGAAAATTCAAGATCAAAATCAGCTGATTCTCCTGTAACGCGGAATCTGTTCGATGGTGAGCTTTTCTGGAATGAGAAAAAAAAACGCACACAATTGTAAGGGAAGTGAGAGAGGGTGGATGGGCACAAAAAATCTGACTGGCTTGAAGAGAGAGTGAACGTATCCGCCACGGCAATATTTATAGACCGACGAGGAGAAATGTTTCACGAGGCCCACGAGATTTGAATTTATACACAAGTATATTATATAGCACGCTACCCGCAACTCTCTCCTGTATGAAATGGAAATACGTTGAAATAGCTCCCTCGATCACTTTGTGTCAACGAGAGACGAGACGTTCGAGCATGAAGTAAAAGCACGGGTGTAATATCGATTGTATTATATACGCTACGTGTGCGCGCCTTTGAATTCATATGATTCTATGTTCCTGAAAATATAACAACGGACGCCAACGGTTGGCGAAAATATTATTTCGTATGAATACACGTATTACGATGAACATTCGAGACAAGACAATTTTCTAAATAATATTTATTTTACTCCAATGAGTTCGAGTGTTTCCTTTTTCTCGATTCATAAAATCTTCCATGGGAATGGGTATGGAAATTTCTCTGTGAAGGATGAAAACGAGGAAGCTAAATCTAAACTAGTTCAAAACTTGAATCGCCAACTTTTCTACCATGAAAATGAAGATAAAAATTATATTAACCCCTGTTTCGTCATTGTAACTCGACATGTTACATGGAACTTGCACTTGCGCCCTCCCTTTTCCATACAACAGGATATTTCCTTGAAATTTTCTATCTTCCTCACAAAACGTGTCAACCACTCTTCCTGAATGGAGGTACGCGTAATGAAAATAATTGGTAAACATAATCTCGGTCCTAATGGTATGCCATACTTGAGAGTACCGCCCGTTGAAAAAGAGACGCATTCATTCACAGTCGAGTCGCAGTCACCGTTGGAGTGAAATATAATTAAAACGCAGTACGGTTAGATTCTTACCGACATAGCTATGCCTCTCTCTCTCTACACTTCAACCCTCTTTTCACTTATTATTCCATGACCATGTCGTGTGAAACATACTTTTGACTTGAAATATTTCCTCCCATTTTTCTATTCATTCTCCGCTGTCATCTCTTTCCTTCCCACAACCCATTTTACTTTCATCTTAATTGAAACGTCGATGGATAAAATTTAAACGATTTATCGAACTGTGGAAATCAACCAACATTTCCCATCATCATTTCATCGCATTAATTTATGACGGATTCAACGTGGGATTCAATAATCCTCAGCTGACGGATAATGATTTTATTTCGAGTACATTGCCCGCCATATAGAATTGATTAATTAGAACGTGAAAGTAAAGTAGAAGGAATGGAGGTCAAGTTGGTAATTATCTTCTTTTTTTCTTCTCAATCTACAGTCACGGCTCATCATCATCCCAGTTTCAACTTTCGAGTAGCTCGTTGAAGGCTTCTTTTTTCGAATGTTTAAATATAATGAAAATTCCTTCCATCTCATCTTCGAGAAAGTATAAAATAATTCAATTATATGGAAGAATATATACAAAACAGGATAAGATATTGTTTCTGTATTCGACAGAATTGTGTGATGTTTAAAAGGGGCGAATATTTACTCCGAGAATCTCGTATCGATTGAATATATGCACTCCTCAACTTTATTTAACCATCCAAATGAGATGTTCTGATTTAAAGGTAAGGAAAAGGCAATCAAATCTCGAGAATGAGTTAATCGATTCGGTTAATCAGATGGCGATGGTGGAATTGAAATACGTGTTACATTCTCCTCTTCGGTATTTCATGGAAAATACAGAAAACCAGGCTCGAATGGGTATTGTCAAAGAGTTGGAATAATCTCCCAGACTCCCTTGGAGAGACAATACCGCGAAGCATCATTATCAATTCGCAACAACGACCTTTATTCCTTCTACAAATTGAATGACCTTTCAATGGAGCGAGCAATTAGCGATACCAATAGTTTCCGACGCTACTGATACATCTTACGCAACATTAATGATACGTTTGCCTTTATAATCCCTCATGCACGTACTTGGAACTAATATATTCCATGTACAGAAGTATACGATCTCGGATTATGTCTATCGAAGTTCAATAACAGATTCGGATTTCACAGAATGAAGTTAACAAACAAGTAACCGTATAAAGCACTACATTCATCTTAACGATTTCCTCTTCGAATGAAAGATATCAGAAGTTTGTAACAAATTTGAACTACCAAAGGAAGCAAATTTTAGTTTTTCCTCATACACGCATTACAAGCCATTGCTAATAACTTCGAAGAGAGATTACACGATTTGCCAGTGAATTAGTTTTGGAAACTAGGTTGGAATGAAATTGTTGGAATAGCTGTTGCCTTTGAATAGTTAAAACTATTACAGAAGCCACCACTGGATGGATGCTGTGATAAATTTGGAACCATCATTTCAACTATTCGCCAATGAATAGAACGATTAGGTGATGCCTGTGGTAAATTTCAATCACATTCATAATATAATCGATCAGCTAAAAAGCTGAAGCAAACTCTTTGAGAATTTTACTATCTCTAATTCTCTATTGTATACCGAACTACAAACCGTGGCAATAAAATCCTTTGAAAAACAAAAGAAATCAAAAGCAATAAAAACGAATATTTATCGCGGTGTCATAAATTAAGCTTCTGAATCTCACATTGTATTTAAATTACAATTACATTGTTCTTTGAGCCCGTGGACTGACTTTGGTACAAGGAATGAAGAAGTGTGTTTTCAGAGAGAACATCGTAATATACAGTTTTCCATGTTTGAATATTCATCATCCAGCGACCAGTGGAAATCATAATCAAGGTAATATAACCAAACAAAAACCAAGCTTCAAAAGATTCTCTATTAACCGAGAAAGAAAAAAATTGTTACGTTAAATCATGAGAAAATTCATTCTTTCCAATGGGGAATTAGTTTTGCATAAATATTTGCAATGCCGTAGAATCTCGATTATTTGAATTTTGATGACGAAGAGGAATAAAAATCCGACATTCCTCGCGCTTGTTCTTGCTCCAAGTAACTTGTTGAAAATGTAATTCCACGGTGCGGAGAATGATCGATCCAATATCGCTGGTAAGATGTACGGTCCAGCGGTATGTGTCAATTCTCGAACTGAATTCGAAATTCAAAGTTACACGTGCCAATCATAAATTCATGAGTTCCACAAATTTTATTCAAGTTCCCAAGATCTCGCGGTAAATGTTGTTTTCGAAGATTCATGTCGATGGTACGTATATCTACACAGAGAGAATCGTGTGGTACGAATTATTATGTTCTTATCGTAGTCGTGCGATGTGCTACAAATGTTCTTGCAGTCATAATCATGTAAGTGGTGGATATATTCTACGAGTACTATACATGTATACTTCATCTGCCTTGGTTAATTAAACAAACACACTCAGATTAAATTCAATGGAATCCAGCAAGAACACTGTAACAATTTGTAATTAGATTTTTCATTGAAAAATTCTATTGAATCTTGAACAAAAATTTTTCACATACAACTGATCGACTGAAATTGAATAATTTGTATTGAAATAACTATAAAATTTTATTGTGGAAATTGAGATACGATTCTAGTTAGAATTCAAGACGTTTGTGCGAGGTATAAAGGAGGAGCTCGTAAATATTGAGGTATTGAGTGGAAAATGCGTTTAACTGAACGGCAAAAAGTTTAATAGAGAAAACGTAGGAAGTGAAGAATGAGAATCTTTGTGAAGGAAATAATAGGAGACGAGGATGGTGTGGGGTGAATCGTGAGGAGAAGTGGTCAGAGGTTAGAAATGCGTTTAGGAAGGTAGTATGTGAGGAGAGAATGTCAAATGGACAGGAGAGTTACATTCAACTAAGAGAGAATAGAAGAAATCGTAGAAAAATGGTGAAAAGGTTACAACGGTGTAACCTTTATAATACTCCGCAAGAAATTTAGATGGCGAAGGAGAGAAAAAGGTTCGACTGAGGTGAAGAATTTCCACAAGAAAGTGATAATGTTTGAAATTAAATGACAAAAACTAGCAGTTGAATTGATTGAGGAATTGAGGAAAGATACTGTGCATATATCAAGTGCATATCCATAAAATTTGAACTAAAGTGCAATGTGAATTGTATAATGATGCAATTAGTCACATGAGTCAAAATGTCTCAGATCTAGATTCTCTTGGGGGATCACGAACGTTACTCGATAGTGTGTCTTTCTAAAGTGATACGTTATCTCTTTTCAATTAGTAGAACGAGAAAGAGCTAGACCATTCGAGCGCTCGCATCGCCTTGGGGCAAGTTAAGACAATGGCATCGAGGAACTAGATATATCTCTAGTGTTACTTCATTGTTCCATCAAGTAGATAATTAATCGTACTTTGAATACGACCAGAAGAGGAAAAAACGTCTTTGCCTAACGTCAACCATTAATGAATTTCCTAATCTGCAGGTATTATGGATGCGGGTATTGAATCAAAAGCTTCTGACTCGCAGTAGTCGTTTTCATTAACCTCCTACAATTTTTTTCCATGAATTATTAAATCAACTCTATCTGCTCATCGCAACAATCAATACTGCAATTAAATTAATATCAACGCGCCATGCGCACTTTCTCAGATTACAAATTATAAGGCGGTGTTGAATGAAATTCAATACCCCCTTCAAACTTTTTGTTGCAGTCTGATTGAGAAAAAAATTCTACAATGTATTTGAGTTCATCGGGAGAGAGATTGATCTCGACGTCATTAACCGAGCTATTCCATCTCTGATGTGGATTCCCTTACCATGCCCGGAATCGTTTTCTGAAAACTTCATTCATCGGTGAGTAAGGTTGTAAATATTTTCCATGCTTTAATCCGTATAATCACCAAGTCTGTAAATGTTATTTGGTTTCCATTTAATATTTATAATGAGTCATACACCACCTCTACAACATTCATATTGTTCAAACGACTGCCATGGATTCTTTTTATTTATGTTATCGTAGAACTGATGAGCTCCTTCCAATTGTGTTTGAGAATTGTGAGAATTGTTGTTTACTCTCATTCGAAGGGAAAGAACAGAAAGTTTGTTTTGAGATGAACACGAAAACAAATTAGTATGCACACGTTTGTACTTGGTGGTTTGAAATTTCGAAAGTTGGCAAATACGTTTCTCGTACCCAGATACAAGTTTTTAGATTTTCTACGAACACGTGGTATGGAGAAGAAAGTCTCCAAAAAGTTGTGGGAATTTATTCTATCGCATAAGTGAGATCAAGTTTAATATTGCTGTATCAAAAACGATTATCACGATTAAAAACAGAATTTTTAATACCTACAAACTCTGGATAAAATTCTGCGATACTTGAAAGGAATTTTTCATGCTTCAATTTCAGAGCTAGAGTGGATTTCTTAGATTTCTGAAATCCCAACCCAATGAAAATCTAGTATTCAAAACATCATATCAACATTTGACTCACATTTCTCTGTATATCGTTTCTATCTCACGTTTGTACCTTGGTATTGACAATTGACAAATGTTTGAATAAAAATATTGCGAACGTGTTTGAAGAAAATTGCATATGCATAAACGAATCTTTGTGCGTGGTATATCATTGGATATGGCATGCGTTCCCAACAAACCAGAATAAAAACTACTTTAAATTATTAATCCTCGGGGATAGAGATATTTACAAAGAGACTTCGGAATGTATTTCATATTTTATGAAAGTCAAATTGTTCGATTAAAGCGTTATTACATAACATAAATACAGAGGAATCCTCGATTCGCGGCATAAGATAAATTAAAAATGAATATTCGATGCAGTCGTTTCCCTTCAAATTCATATTTCCACATTCATCGTTCGGAGCCAAAAAAATGAAGATGATAAATGAGATACGAGAATTTTCAAATATCATTCGAGTACATCAATTAATCCAAATAACGAAATTCAAGAAAGTTTATCAATTGTTTGGATAAGGCTATCATGGATTCAGGAATATCCGTGGAATTACGAACGTATCATAATTCATCTTTGTGCTACTTCGCAACCTCATCGTTCTTTGGAGGTAGTCAACAGCTTTATGGGAGATATATAGCGGAGCATCTTATGTACATTGCGCTGCAAGGTACACGAAAGGATTAAAAGACACGAGAAACTCAAAATCAATCAATTCAGTTCAGTTATCCTTGGTAACATAAATGCACCTATTCTGGCAATCATGAAAAATGTGGAGAGTTTTTCTCCACATCCGTGCTAGATTTCATTCCCTTGTCGTGAAGGAATCGTTTTTCCATGAAAAAATAAAGGATATTTAGTACGATATATGGTACGACAAAAGGCGATTTGAATCCTCCAAGGGCTCTATTCTGCTGACATCTTCATAGTTCAATTGGAGGCCCGGATGCAATGAGGGGACTAACGCTCGAAAACACGGAAAATTATTGTCCAAGCCATGACGTCACACGTCAAAATCCAAAGTCGGAATTTCGAAAATTGGAAAATCTTGGTTGATAGGGCTTGAAAAATGAATATGAGTATCTGTTTACCATTTTTTTCTAGGATCGATAGTTTTCGAGAAAAAAAATAGAAACTTCCTATTTTTTCGCACCAAGAATTAATGTTTTTCAATATTAAACTCGTTCTAACTCGGTCATTTTTCGATGCATCGGAATGAACCTTGCGAATTTCGATTCGTAAGACTTTTCCGAAGACAACAATATCGTGAAAGTTTGTAAAAATTAAGAACAAGTGAATAAATTTTGAATTGGAAGTGAAAATCACGTTTTCCATGCTTTGCTTCAAAAAAGTGTCGGGGGAAGTATGAGCTACAAAAAACTTCCAGCGACAAAGTTGTTCGCTAGTATATGGACAAACTTTGTGGAAATTTTTAGATCGATTGGACTATTAGTTCGTAAAATACAGCGGTTTATTCATTACAGCGGAACGAAAACTTTTCATGATTTTGCGTCGTTTACAGGTTAAGTATTGAAATGCTCAGGAAAAAATGTATTCACTGGATTTCTCATCGTGAATTCATGTTTTTTATCGAAGAATTTTTGTGAAAATTGTTATTAATTTTTTTGTGATAAACAATTTGATTGCAAAATAGATAAATGAATAATTGGATGACGAATTTCACAAAAATTCTTCGATATTTGGATTCTCCAACCCAAAACTCATAAACCCACGATGAGAAATCCAGTGAATACATTTTTTCCTGCGCATTTCAATACTCAACCTGTAAACGACGCAAAATCATTCAAAGTTTTCGTTCCGCTCTAATGAATAAATCACTGTATTTTACGAACTAATAGTCCAATCGATCTAAAAATTTCCACAAAGTTTGTCCATATGCTAGCGAACAACTTTGTCGTTGGAAGTTTGTTGTAGCTCACACTTCTTCCGCCATTTTTTTAATGCAAAAAATGAAAAAGGTGATTTTCACTTCGAATTGAAAATTTATTCACTTGTTCTTAATTTTTACAAACTTTCACGATATTGTTGTCTTCGGAAAAGTCTTACGAATCGAAATTCGCAAGGTTCATTCCAATGCATCGAAAAACGACCGAGTTAGAACGAGTTTAATATTGAAAAACATTGATTCTTGGTGTGAAAAATAGGAAGTTTCTATTTTTTTTCTCGAAAACTATCGATTCTAGAAAAAAAATGGTCAACAGATACTCATATTCATTTTTCAAGCCCTATCAACCAGGATTTTTCAATTTTCGAAATTCCGACTTTGGATTTTGACGTGTGACGTCATGGCTTGGACAATAGTTTTCCGTGTTTTCGAGCGTGAGTCCCCTTATTGCATCCGGGCCTTCAATTGTGCACTGAGAGAGAGGTACCTAGTTGGGACAACTAAACGTTAGTTAGTTAGCTAGACTCTATTTGGGGTGAATAAAAGGCTAGCTGTCTGAAATATGAATAAAATAGTTTATTCGATGGGAATAAAAAATATAGTTGTGACAAATAAAATTAAGCTGGCACAACTAACTTTTTACTTACAGTGGCGAATATTTGAATAGACCCTTTCTCTCAGTGTGGTTCCGAAAGGATTCAATGAGATCTAATTTCTGTAACTTTTGCTATCTGGGTGATATATCCTACGATGTATAATTCCTACTACTGCGTTCGAGGCAGCAACACGCGATGCCTGGTGTATTCCAGTAGAACTCCCCAGTTAAAGGCGGACGTACGCGGGAACGTATGTCGCCTTTACTGGTAGGATCCAGCAATATCGACCCACACAGGACACCTACGTCGCCTCTCCGTGGAATTCAGGGAGAAAAAAGGGATCGATGGATACAGCGTGGTACGACGGAGAAAAACGACGCCCGAGAAAACGGCCCGGACATTTCTCCGTCGCCTCTACGTTGCTTCTCCAACGTACCACGTGATATCCACCGCTCCCATTCTTCTCCCTCAATTCCACGGAGATGCGACGTAATTCTTCGGTGACTGTCCTGTGTGGAGAACACACCTAATCCTCTAAAATAAAATGAGACCCGAATGAATTTTAGGAACTTTGGAAGTGCTTGGTGGCTGACTGGTAACTCATGGGATTATTCTATTCGATATTGCTGGAACCTACCGCCTTCACTCTCTTACGTCACACGGGAAACGTATGTTGGTCTGATTGGTGCGGACAGCGGGATTCGTCGTTGGAATTTTTGGATTGGGGACAACCTGTTCTGGGGTACCAAGTTCGTGGCGCGACAGCGAGATGCCGTCACTGTAATTGACATCAAGTTCGTTCTCTGAATTGCTCAAACTTGTACCAAACGGATCATTTCGTTCTTATGATTGGGAATAGCGAATCCAAAATATTTGAAGCAGGTTCGGGTAACTTGGGACATCACTTGAAGAACTTGGCTATTTTCTGACGGGTTTCGTTGTCACTGTAGGAGAATGAATCAGTAAAATCCACCATAAATTGTTTCCACCGTACCTTCAGCTCTCAAATTCCCGTATTTGAATGACTTTCCCCAAATTTTTTCAATGTTTTCAAAAATCCCCTTCAAGTTCCCCTATTATTCTGAATCTGAAACGGAAAACTCTCCGACTCTCTGAGTGAGAAATGACATAACTCTGGAAGGAATGATCGAAGGCAGGAAAATGAAAAAGCATCTTCAAGCTCAATCTATGCCTCTATTCGATGTATACTGTCATTTTTCCGCGCAATAATCACCTAAAGGCATGCGAAGATTCGAAATGCCGAGAGAGAAAGTCAAAAAATATCGTGAGTTCAACTGAACTTGGCAGATAACAAACTTCACTCAGGAAGCTAAAATTTCTTCAGAAATTACAACGATATCCGGCTGAAATATGGAAAATCAAAGATTTTGCGTTTCCTCGAGAGGTGGTAGAACACTTTTGACCGGTGTTGCGAATGTTTTCCGTAACTTTTCTTTTAAGGGGTAACACCACAGTGACCTCTCCAAAAATAACGCCCTTTCAGATTTTTTTTTCGAAAATTAGAAAGTTCCTATTTAAATTGAACTACATGAAGGTGTTCCGCTACTATTAAAGTACAAAATAATTTTTTTATGGAATTTTATTATGAAAAATGGGGGCTTGACAGGTGAATGACTGGAGCACTGTGAAAATTCATAGTCGTGCGGTGGGATAAATATAACTCGGTCCAGAATTGACGTAGAACACAGAACCAAAAATAATTATTTTCTGTAATCCAAAAGCTAGTGAAATACGTATCCGTTTTGAAAAATGTGCACTTTCCACGAAATGGCATCGGTTTGAAGGAAAAAGTAGAATTTTCACCCTAAATTTCGTTACTTAATGTTGAATAAAAAACGCAAATATCAATATATCGAAAAACCCGTACGTGTTTCACTAGATAATCATATCACGAATACAATAAAAAAAACCCCGAGGTGATTGATTGAAAATTGGCGGAGCTAGAAACATACTGTTTTGAAATAAACGCGTTTAAAGTTTTTGTAACAGTTGAGTAGTTGAAACTATGTTTGTAGTTTACGGTACATCATTTTCGGGTCCTCAAAGAGTACTTCAAGCCAAAAAACAAGTTTTTTTATTTTTTTTTAAATTCCACTGTGGTGTTACCCCTTAAACAGTGTTGAAGAAATTTCATGGAATATTCTAACGTTCCTGACTTTCATTCAAACCTAATCGGAATGTGAATGAATTTTTCAGTCACGTGAAGAAACTTTTGCTTCCATTAAATTTCATTGGAAATTCAGTCACAAATCTTCTATCAGGGTACAAGTATCGACAATTACTACGTTTCGATTACAATAATTTGTTCATCCAAGCATTCAAAGAAACGGAAACCGAATCAATGTAAATTAGACATGTTTCAATCAGATATCTTGTAACAATTACAGCTATATTATCATATCATTGATATTTTCTTACACACGGTACAGTACTTACACTCCAACTTGCTCTCTATGGTATCGATTAGAATAAATGTCACTGAAACACAACGCATCGCTGTTCAGATATATCATACCTTGTGCCTCCTTATAATACAGTGCTACGGTATTATTACTGTCTATTGGGAACATTTGTTCTTATTCATTTGTTAACCCACTCACTCCACTCTGGCAAATGTAATGAAAACTGGGAGGAAGGAAGGTTGTATGAAAGAATGAAGTATATGTATATTCTCACTCACACTACCCCAACGTGTAGGCATGAAAGGAATAACCATAGGAATCAACTTAGGATTGCATGATTCCCTAACGACGAGGGTTCATTACATTGTTTGAACGAACATTAGTGACTTGCCTTCGAGGTTGAATCAGGACTGGAATGATGAAAGTCATTGCAACGATAGTCTTACCTCGATTCTGAAACTGGGGCATTGCTGACTGTGAACAGTTTAAAGTTTGGCGAGCAATTAATCCTTTATAGGGCCGAGGTCGATTAAGCGAACACCTTATAATGATACTATCGGATGAACCTTCTCCGTTCGAACTGGCCCTTCGTCGAGGACACGTTATTGCAGCGGTAATCGATTCTCGATTCTAACGGCGAGACAATGCTTTGAAGCAATGATAATCTGACTGAATGTATTGCCTTGCGGGTCATTTCAAATCCCATGAATTGAGAATTTTTTCCTCTCTACAAAAAAATCATGTTCGAAAAAATGATCCTTGGCAAGAAATTCAAATAACAGAATTCAACTTTTGGTACTGATCCTAGGAATATTTTGAATAATATGTCATTGTTCCATATTAAAAAAAAAACAAATTTGCCAGCGATGGGGAGAACACAAATTCTTCAAATCCATACATCAATCCAATTATTCTCGGATGATTTTGATTCGATCGATAGCCAGGTTTCGTGACAGACACAAATCCACCTACTTCGTGAGAAAAGCTTCAGACCAGCACATATTATTTAATAAACGACGTATCTTTTGAATCAAATTGTGCATTATTGCATGAACATGAATAGATTCACGATACAATGAATTTGTAAATTCCTGAATTTTCAAAAGCACTCAATAATCATTTCAAGTATTTTATTCGTCTCTGGAATTTTCAGAACTCATTTCAAATAATTCTCATGATCAAAGCATTGGAGTTAAACATGTTCTATAATTAACGTTGTCTCCATCACTTGAATTGGATCGATACGTGAAAAAGCATTCTTTTTCCAACAAAGAACTACGAAATTGATTGGAAGCGTAATAATGAAGAAAAATACAATAGAGTACAAAGTCGATAGGAAATGAAGTAATTAACACCTGTGATTTTCTCGGAATACTAAAGGTAAATGAAAATACAAATCTGTTTGAGGAATTGGTGGATTTTTCATGACTGGGTTGGGGATTATGCTCCATTGTTTGGCGAATAAGTCGGATGTTGGATGAATAGATTCGATTGAGGGTTTTTCGAGCTTGATTTCCGGATACTGCAACGTATTACCTGGTTTCGTTACATTTTTTATCAATGTTTCACCGGTGATTAACGGATTTGCATTCTACCCGTATTGTACGCATGATTTGTTATTGTTGTTGAATGGATTAAGTAGAAATTTATCAAAAAAATCTGGAGATCAATCAAATCTTCCCAAGTGGAGATAACAATTATTCGACGACCCTTTAGAATTTTCTTCATACGTTATTTTTATTTAATGGTTTGACCTTTTCAGGGTACAACGTTTATAAAGGGTCTTTGTCTTCAAGACATAGTATGATTATCGTTTCGATAACGACATTCAGCAAACGATCATCTAGCGTGATCAGCCAAACTGACCGTAAATTCTATGGACCGGAATCCATGAATACACCTTGTTCCACGATCATCAACCTCTTCATTGTTGTTTGTCACAATTTTCGACCGCTATCATGTTCGATTCAGAAACTAGAATTGGGAAGTTTTTACAAGGGTTAATTATGAAATCGGTATAATAAATCATTCAATTCTCTGCAGCTGTTCGTCTCCTCATTTGAACCTTTCCACATGAAACAAATCAACCCTCACAAATTCTCATTTTACTCTTTGTTTCACGATATCGCGTGATCATCTGTAACAATTTCTCAACCTCACATTCGATTTTTATGTTCGAGCTTTTTCAATAAAAGAGAAATTTTTCATTCACTTTTTGTTATCTACAAAGTAATTTTTCTATTTCTCAGGAAATACAGCTTGGAATGAAAAAAGAACATTGCGCGGTACCAAAAATCAATGACGAACGGCAACTAAAACTGAACCCGTACGGTAGAGAGATATTCATTAGATATCGATCGAATATCCGATGGATGTCATATTCAGATGTGCGGTGCGGGAATTTCGTTCTGCGATCCTTGAATTTGTAATTTGTAATCATTCCTACTTTGAAAAAATAAAACAAAAGAAAAAGCTCTTGATTCTTTCGAAATCTTTACTCAGAGAATAACAAAACAGGAATACAAAAAAATGCATTAAAACATGTCATTCGAATACACACAACGTCAGCGTTGAAGTTGAAAGATAATCGAGACAGAAATTCATATAAACCATTGAATGATCGATACTCCGACCATCATTTGTACGGAAGGAAAAATAAGAGAAAACATTTTCTGATTAGCTGCATTTTTTGCATTTTGAGGAGATTCTGAAAATGGTAGAAAATGAGGAAACATCCGAGGAATATGGTACTCTTTTATTTCTAGAAAAGTAAAAATGCGTGGTGGGTGATGATAGAAAAAAGAAAAAAGAAATATATGTGCTGGTTCAGAGAAAGGTACTGTTGATAATTCCGCATGAATGATTCAGACGTTTGCATGAAAGAAACTTTGACCTCGACGGTGCATAACATTCTACAAGCAGGCTGATAGTAATGAAATCTTGGTTTTAATTGAAATCCACCCACCTCATCGAACGATGCAAAATACCGTTGAGATACTCCGCCAGGTATGGATTAATTAATCGTTTCCAAGTGATTACGACAGCCTGAAATGACTAACAAGGTCAACTCGCGAGTATAAGGTATCAACTAACAGAGTTGTCGCAAACCAAAAAAGACTGAGTATATAACGCTTCCTTGCTTGCAATTCCCAGCTAAGCAAAAAAGGAAATTTATATTTACCTTTGAAGCGGATGGACATGGATAATGAGAAGTGCGCCATGTATGCTAGCATCAAATAAAAGAGTTGAAGAATATTTGAACTCCATGAACTTCTTTCAGTTCTAACGCAAGGTGATTTACCAAGCGAGGTGTGCTTTATAAACTCAGCGAATTTCAGAAGAATTGCTTGGATCTTTATCAAATTACAACATTCATTCGCAACTATGTTCCGTAAAGTGAAATACAATGAAAGTTATCATAATTATTTCGAAACAAAAATTTGTTTCTGAATCTTCGAAGAACAGGATTATATTTTCCATTTTTCTATGGGTTTCTTAGAAGCCCCAGTCCTGGTATGCACAAAGGAAGTGGATTTTAAGAATTTCTCAAAAGTTAGAACAAGAAAATCAGTCACAATACATTCGTTTCAACTTAGAGCAAACCTGTTCAGAGGAATTTCTAGTGGATGTTGTATGTTTTTGAAGTGCACAACTTTAGGGAGGAACAAAAGAAAATACATGTTTGATAACAGAAATATCATAATACAATAATTTCGGTGTACAATGGTTCGTTATTTCAGTTGTATTATTTAAAATGTACATTACAATACTCAATATTATTACACAATGGTGTAATATTTTCTTTATCAGTATTTGATTACGACCAACGGCTCTTGGAAAGTATTATATATGAAAATTGAGGGAATCTCAATTTATGTACATATTCATTGCAAATAATTTCCCTGTTCGAATTGAAATTTTTTACTTTGATATTTAATAATTTTATTGAACGTGGAATAAAACGCATATATCTTATATTATAAATAAACGCTAATGGAATTAATACGATTGAACATCATTGTATATTCAAAATATGATTCGGGGATATCTATTTACTCTTGTTTATATATTGAAAAATCATCCCACCTTGATGCAATCATAAATATATGAATGTGGATTGAAAATTATCCTGGGTCTTCATATTCGTGAATTACAGCTATTGATTTTACGTGTACTAAAAATAATAAAAATGAAATTCATTATTCCAACATTAGCCGTACGTAATATCGTAATAAATTGTTGAATATTGAACGTACTTCACGATCTACAACGGAAACACTGTTGAAAGTCATCAAATAAATTCAAGGTATCATTTTTCATTAATTATAAATTTTTATTGATGCACAGAATACATTTCATATTTATGGTGAATAATATTTCAAAAGCCTTTCGATTTTCAGGTATCTGAATGAAGAAAAATGAAACTCGAAAATATAATAATTTTTATAAAAATCTGAGGCTTTTTTTCTTGGTTTTTTTAACACATCAGAAACGATAAGGTGTGAAAAATGGATTTTTACTTCAAATATGAAAGACTATGAATATTTATTCAACGTGTTACATTTCATCACATTTTATCATTTGAGGTGGATCGAACGAAACTGATTTTTATAATAATCCCTCGGACAATTTCATGCATTTTTATATGAATTCAAATACATTTTGCAGGGAATTTCATGAATTCGTGATTGAACTTGATTTCAATTACAAGTTTCAAAATTTTCATATTCATCTGATATATGAAATTTCGGACTATTTTTTACAGTGTAGACACGTTAGCAGAGATGAGTTTTGTTGTTGGGAATACACAATTCCCATGAAACCGACATAGTAATCGTACACACATATAATTGAACTTCATATGATTCGAAAATCGGATACCTCAGCTGAATGAAAAATGAATCCGATGTCAGTGAAAAATTATGGGATCCATTTGTGTGAAATAAAATCTTATTGCTTCGAATAAATGGTTTTCCAACAGCCATAGATCAATAGACGAATAAATGAATACAATTTACTGTCCCGCAGACTAGCGAAACGTATATTGCTCGCATACGTACATACCTGTACACATAATCTCATATAAAAAATCAACTAAATTATAAATGAAATGAATTCAGGAGGGATATTAAATTTCCAAAGTGGTATTCAAATTAAATTCATTTCATACTTCCATAAATTCGATTGAAGTAGGTGAGATTCTTGTTCTCGTATATCCTGCTTTTGAAAAAAACATGTAATTTGAATTGCGCATAAATGAATATATTACCTATTCATCGCACAACTGTTGAAAAAGGAACATTGGATTTTTTTTTCGTTTTCTCTAAGAATATCAAATTGAGCAAGTACAAGTGGAAGTTTCAACATTTTGAAACTATGATTTTCCATTGCTTTCAATTGTTAACAAAGTATTTATGTCAACTTTAGAGAAACGTGTTATATTTCATTGACTTCGCTTTACTTTTCGAGTCTCCATAAGAACATTATAGTTTTATTTAATACACGTGGAAAGGGTAATAATTTTTGTATTTTTCATTTATCTCTCACACATTGTCGCGAAGTGTGTCTTCTCTCGTATGAAGACTAGAAATGGGAAGACAAAATACCCTAGCTGCCCCTGTAAGCTTCCATTTAATACCTATCTTACTACTAAGTCAAGAGCTCACGACGGTAGTCCACTTCGGGCTTATATTCTCAATAATGGAAATGAATGTCTGTACATTCAGTACTACCGTTGCTCTGAAATAGACATACGTAAAAATTGGTAACTGGAAAAAAGGTATTAAATTGCGAGTGAATTCAGATTTTTTTGGGGCATTATCAATCATCAGAACACATTTTATACAGAATTCAACACCAAGTTCTAGAAAATTAGAAATTCACATATAGGATTTCTCATTCCCTCTTCTATTCTCAGAAATCTTTGGAATATTTCCAAGTACATAGAAGATTATAAATTTTCACAAGAGTCTTTTGAAAGTTTCTATGAGGCATTGATCAGAACCATCTCTTTCGAAAAAAAAGCAATTCTTCAAAACAGGAATCCATAGAAACATCTGATATAGCTGCTGCACAGATTTATGAAAAAAGATCTATTCAGAAGCTTGAAATTCTTTGAATTCTAAAAACTACGATTCCTTATCATTTAACCCTTCGCCGCTGCAACAGCACAAAACAGCGAGTCTCTAGTTTCCCCTAGTTTGAGAAACCCATCGATTCTCGCCAAATTCCATTCAAATTGAATGAAGAGCTGATTGATCAATCACATCTTTGTCAAATTTCAATGAAATTTGGCGAGAATCAATGGATTTCTTCAACCAGGGTGATATTCTCCAACAGCGCTCGAGATTTTATCACAATTATCGCACACAACAAGTTACCCAGTTTAGGTTTCCTCGTTTAGTCTTTCAATTAAACTTCAAAACAGCGAATTCATAAGTGCGAGTGTAGCAAAGCGGCTTCAATTGTAATGTTTATAGGTAGATATAAGTACATTATTCTTAAGTTCAAATCCCCTCCGCGTGATTAGGATTTTTCATCATAAACTGTACTTAAGAATGTATTGAAAATCACATGATTGCAATCAACAAATAAGGTGGTAATACTCCGAAGGTTGGACAACATGAACTAACAAATGTGCCTAGAAATACGTTTTTGCAAGTAAATTTTGTTTTTCATTTTAGTGAATGATATTACCATCTTTGATATGGTGACAATTTATTATTGCCTTTGCTTCGATTTTTAGAGCTCTTGCTTGCGAGAATTTTGAAATAAAGTGTAAAGAAACATGACGATCGCTGATGGTCAAAAGTATTAGCATTGCCTGGAATCATCAATATTACCTTTGTTAGTTTTCCTGAAGGAATTTTGAAATTGTTGACAAAGTGAAAGTTACCATCATGATCATTTTATTTCCAAGCTATTCCCAATAGTTTCAGTTTACCAATTTTGATGATGATACATATTACCTACGTATTTCACCACTTCCAACCATCAAATTTCTCTCCATGATGAAAGCGGCGCGAATCCAGCACCGTCATATGCGAGTTTTTCACAATGAGAGGCACCATAACGCACATATTCTTCGAGTGTACCAAGTATGTTCATAAATTTTCTGTCACACATTTTGACGCTTAAATTCAGTTATTTTCGAAAAATTCGCGTGGGTCAAGAAACACGATGCGCACATATCATGTTTGAAACGAATGAATTATTTATCTCGTGTAAAAACGATTCAACAATTCCAATCAATTCTATAAAACATTCGGATAAAAGTGAAATAATCGATTTATCAATTCAACTCACTTGATCTACAGTATGTGGAATTTCCAATGCACGAATGAGAAACACAACAGTTATTATGAATGAAAATCATCTCTGCAGCAAAATATTCCAAATGTCACGATTGAAAATTTTTAAACGAATGCATCGTTTTCATTCCTGAAACAATATCGATGCAATCATGCATGCGAACAAAACGCTATCATTTTTTTCCGTCTCCATGATACTCAATAAACCCTCCCATTCTCATTGTCATCAAAATTCAAATTGAAAACAGAAAATCTGGAACGGAAGGTAGAAAGATTTATGAAATTTTCATCAAACTTCCATTCGTTTGATATAACTCCTTATATTACAAATACCTCGAATTCGAGATGTGCTTTTTAAACTGACCGCAAAATGAAGCGAAGAAGAGGTTAATCATTCCTTTGCATGTACGTTACTGAAGTCACGTTTCCTTGCTGGTTTTTCACAATATATATGCTGTGCATTATTGAACGAAGCAAATCCAATTTCTTCGGTTGTCGTTGTTTATTATCGCGTGAAGCAAATTTTTTCATTCTTTACTTATCCAATGAATGATGAAGAAAATACGAATAACAGCGTAAATTATAATGAAATCAAAATTTCATTTTTCAACACACAACAATGTTTTTTTTTAAACAAGAGACAAGGAACAATAAATTAAAACGATTGGAAGTGATGTAAATCAAAATAAAAATTTCTAGCTGTGGTACAAAAATCAATACAAAAGTGTAATGAAAAATTTGCAATATCGTAGCATAGTGAAGCAGAGGAATGAGAGTATTTTGAAATTAAATGGACAAGTATTGCAATACTTGGAATCATTTGAACTTTTAAAAAGTTTGATAATCGAAAACAAAGAGGATGGGGAATGTAAAAAAAAATCTGGCTTTAATATTATCAAAAGATCAATTCAACAATGTAAAGGCATCAATGTCAAAGACATTTGTTCGAAGTTTAAAATTATGGAATATGAATGCTAGCTGTACTGAAACTAAAAAGAACACAATAAAATGAAGAAACTTAGCGATACTTGAAATAATTTAATCCTACAACACTGTACTTTACCCTCCAAAGTAAGTGCGGTAGATTTGGAATTTTATCAACAACAACTAACAAATAACTGTTGATAAATTATTCGAAAAATTAAAATTCTCAAGAAAATATTTTCTATACGTTCTTCGTAAGGATATCAGGGCTAAGTTCGAATTCAAATGATCAATCTACCGAACTCCCGTCGTATGTCACATCTATTTATGTACTATCGTCATTTGCATAATGTACAATTCTGATTAAGTTTCCTCTCAAGACGAAACCTCACGTGTATGTACATAAAATGCTACCTCTGCTTAAATACAATATAATGTACATAAACCTTAGCGTGGCAACAGAGCAGAGGAAACAAAGGGCACGGGATAGGTACCTTCGAAGTGTACCACCGGTGTGATATGCAAAGTGCACCAATTCCTGTACACTGCTCGTACGAAACAATGGCCAATGGCAAGATTCTATTCTAGGACAAGTGACGAGGTTTTACCGGAAACCTGAGTTCTGCAATTCCCTTCAGCGGCATCCTTTCCGGAATCGTCATTCGTAACTTATCTTACCCATTTAGAGTCTGAATTCAAAAATAATGATCCCTCTCTTTCTGTCTTTTTGAAATAACAGGGAGACACGGGATTATACATTTAACGAATTAATTTGTTACTTCGCTTTGGAGTTTCACAATTCAAGTTGAAATAACAAACCGGGATAAGCGAAGTCCCATTCGAGATGGAACTGTATTAATATTCAAACTCATCGTAATCCGTAATAACTTTCCGATCTGAAACGAATTAACGCCCGCAATGTCATACAAAATTGATTCATTTGTAACGTGTCAGTTCGTGCAATGTTTGAACGATATAACGATCAAGATATTATGTAATTTAATTTCCACCTCGCTTGAAGAACTTTGATCATTTTCCCTGATGAAATAAAATAACTCGTACACCAATTTATGCATCAGAAATTATCATTCTTTCTTTTGAATTCTATTTTAATACAATGGAATTATGAAAAATTAAAATTCAAGTCTTTCACTTCCATTTAATTAAATCATCCATCCTATCTTTTACTTTCACAAAAGTGAACTTCAGGTCGCGTCAAACAATTCTATTCAACAATACTAAGCCGCATTTCAATTACTTTGAAATATTGGAGAGGATATGGAAATTTTTAATATTCTGTAATCATTCGAGCAATCAATGAAAGATAATTATTGATTATTCTTCTTTTGATAATTCAAGCGATATGGAAAAAAATTTCAAAGAATTGTAAATTTTCTACGTGGTATTGGAAAAATGCACTAGGTGGCCGGAGATATCAGGAAAGTTCGACATTCGTAAGTACATGGATGAGTGTACTCATCTGCTGTAACAAGAAGGGTGTTCATATATTTTCCTATGACATACAATCATCAATCACAAGTACATAACTGAACTTCGCGTCATTAAGAACAAATTTCGGAGCGCTTGACAAGGTTATAAATTATTTATTAATTTACTCAATATCTAACGTGTAACCAACTCCTCTTCTGGAGCACAATAATACATCAAACGGAAAGATGATACATTGAAACATCGCTCACAAGGCATATGACATGAAATATTAAATTGAATACAAATAATATAAGTAATTCATAAATTCTGAATGATTTATTGTTTCTGGAATTGAAACGAAATGATGTTGTAACTATATACCGAGAAAAGTTCAGTGATACTCAGTGATTATCTGTCGTAGCTACTTCATCAAAACGTTCCCACGTATACAAATGTATTAGGAAATACAATGGCAAAAGGCTTCGCTGATTTTTTCCGAAAGTTCCAAAGACTGAAGAAGTTAGTGTTCCCTGTCCTTGTACTAGAAGCTTCCTTTTCATTCTTATACTCAAGTTTGTTCCGTAGGAACATTTTTCCTTTCTTTTTTTTTGTATGTTTTTTGAAAGAGGTTCTGCGACGCTTAAAGCTCAAGGGGGTGGTTTGTGGAGTAGATAACCGCCGTTACTACCATTACTACCGGCACTGCTCCTGCTACCCTCTACGACAGCGCGGCATTGTCAAAAGAAAAAAATGAAACGGTAAGAGTATAAGTGAGAAAGATAGCTGAGAAAATAGGAAAGGAGAAGAAGAAGAAGAATAAGAAGGAGAGAAGGAAATAGGAAGAAAAAAAAGTAGCTTATCGTAACCCAAATCTAAGATGGAACGAATTCCCGTAGTTTTAGCAATTTTTTCCTTTTATTTTTTCTTTATCAATACCGTTGTCTTCGTGCCTCGTGCATGATTCCAGACGAAAACTAGAAGGATGGTTTATACGGAAAGAGGGAAGAAGGGTAAAAAAAATGCTGGATTTGAGAGTTGAACCCTAAGTCACTCGTCAACCTTCATCTCTTTGTGAAACATGTTTATGGAGCAGGTTTTTCCCTTGCTTGTCGAGGAAGAAAGATATAGATCGTTCCACCGACCTTTGATGACTCTATTTGGTGTAAGACAGGAGGATGAAACGACCATTCTCATTCCAGAATATATCTCTCGATCTAATCACCTTTCAACAAGATTTTCCAGATATTTTTCAACGTGATGAGAGATCACATGACTCATGTTCAGTGATATTGTTTGGATTTATATACATATTAGGTGTATAACTGTGCTTCCGCCGTTTTTTTTCGAAATTCGAGGCTTTATTGTAAAAAACTGGTTATACATTTATGATTCAAAGTATCGTCCATCGCTGACCACTACTTTCTCCCATCTTTCGGGCAGCATACGAATCCCGCGTTGAAAAAAGTGGTCATCTTTTGAAGCGATCCACGAATCGATTCAATTTTTTACTTCTTCATAAGACCGGAAGTGCTGGTCAGTTAAGCCGTGTGCCATTGGTCGAAACAAGTGATAGTCCGAGGGAGCAACGTCTGGAAAATACGGTGGGTGGGGTAGGACTTCCCATTTCAAAGTTTCCAAGTATGTCTTGACCACTTTCGCAACATGGGGTCGAGCATTGTCATGCTGTAAAATCACTTTATCATGTCTCTCATTGTATTGCGGCCGTTTGTCTTTCAATGTTCGGCTCAAACGCATTAATTGCGTTCGATAACGATCGCCTGTGATTGTTTCAGTCGGTTTTAACAACTCATAATACACTACGCCGAGCTGGTCCCACCAAATACCGAGCATAACTTTGGAACCGTGAATATTCGGTGTGGCCGTCAACGTGGAAACATGGCCGGGATATCCCCATGATTTTCTGCGCTTGGGATTATCGCAGTGAACCCATTTTCCGTCCCCAGTCACGATTCGATGCAGAAATCCCTTCCGTCTTTGCCTTGCAAGCAGCTATTCACAAACACACAAACGCCGTTCAACATCTCTCGGCTTCAACTCGTACGGCACCCAATTTCCTTGTTTCTGAATCATTCCCACGACTTTCAGGCGTTTTGAAATGGCTGGTTGCGTCACTCCCAATGATCCTGCCAAATCTTGTTGCGTTGGACACGAGTCTTGATCAAGTAATGCCTCCAATTCTGAATCTCCGAAAACCTTCTCTCTTCCACCGCCATGCTGGTCTTCTTCGACGTTAAAATCACCGTTCGTGAAGCGTTGAAACCACTCTCGGCACGTTCTTTCACTAATAGCGGCCTCACCATGGGTATTTGAGAGCATTCGATGAGCCTCAGCCGCAGACTTCTTCATATTAAAGCAGAAAATTAAGACCTCCCGCAGTTCAATCGAGAATAACTTTATGATGCAGACACAAATCGATTAATATTTCGATGGCGTTATGTTTACAGTCCCTGAGCTTATTGTATGACATCTATGATCTATTTATTTCAACTCTCACTCATCGCTACAGCCATCTATCGCAAAACGGCGGAAGCGAAGTTATACACCTAATAAAATCGCGAGAAAATCGTTCGTTTTATTTTTTTACCGAGACTAGCACTTTGAGGTATTCGACAATGAAAAATTATCGTGGAATGAACATCAGATGATTCACTGCTCCACACATTCCACATTATGAAATTTAATGGTCTCGATTGTTCATTCAGAACCCAAATAAGCCGAGCCACATACACATACATCTGGCGAATTTCTTGCAAATTTATCCACTTCATACGCGTTAAATAATTCAAATTTTGTATCAAAATTTCACATAACATATCCGTAATGTGAAAACTCCGAAAGTAATCCTTGGATAATGTTCCGGCTGTTTTTTTCATAACTTGTAGAATAATTAAAATGGATAATAATGTAAAAATATGTGTTGATGAGTCCACGAATGTAATTATACTTGGATTTGGACAAAAATGTCGAGCGTTAAACGAGAATTCAAACAAACAAATATTCAACCGGTGAAAATAAATATTTTTCAACCATAAAAATTGAGAATTATCATATTTATAAAAGGATTTTATATAATAATTTCCATGAGATTCGCCAACAAAGCTATGCACTTTTATATCTATAAAGTAGAACTCTCTAATTGATCAACCATTATTTTCCGTAATAGCGAAGCGATTACGCTGAAAAACATTTTGATTGACGGTACCAACCACCAACTCTGTGCATGAAGTACCGTCACGGAAAGAGATCAATTGATTGTTCAAAGATTCCAACGTCTGTACCTGTCTAACATCAAAGGAAGATCAGGAAGAAAATTAATGAGCCACACAGATAACGCGCAAGATAATACCATCATTTATGGAAGGAAAACAAATTCAATTATCATCCACGAGCGAGAACAATTAATTCTTTATTTTTGAATCACGGTTTTACGTTCGTCTCTTCATTACAACCTCATTTTTTCTCCTTTTAATATAACATGAACCAGAATAATTAAATTGCCTGACGTGATTCAAGCAGGAAATATGATATGCATTTTTCAATAACAGCAAAATGAAAAATCAAAATAAAAAATCAATGTAAAAAGTCTGGTCTCATTGAAATAGCGGCTACAAATGCGATCTTGGGACAACTCGAGGGAAGAAAAAACTTTGAAAAATGTGCATAATCAGTGAAAAGAAAAAGGCGGGGAAAAAGAGATTACATAAGGTGCAAATTTGCATCCTCGTATGTAAGATAACGAATGAAAAAAGAAATGAAAGCAAGACATTTTCATCCGCAATTACAATGGAGAGTGAGTTTTGGAGTACCAATAGCATGCACTTGTACACTCGAAAGGCAAAAGAAAGACCGCGTTCTCGGTGCGTAATCATAACATGCATGAAAGATCAAAGAGAATATCACCGGTATTTTCAAAACATTCAAAACTGTAAGGAATAGAAGTGAAAGAACATTGTGCTGTGAATAGAAATTTCAAGTGTTTTCTTTTTGTTGTTTTTTTTTTTAATAATAATGAATAAGTGTGACCAGGAGGGTGGAATATTACGTATTCCGGATTTGAATTGAATTGAGTAATACGACTTCCGTGAATAAAATCGAGTAATATTGAAAGTAATTTGAAACTATACTTAGATTCCCTTTAATGAGATTTCAATCATAATAAAAATTCACTCTTGTTCGTGTTTTTCAAACCCATTACCCTACGATCATGATTTTCCAGTGACAAAATGCCGATTCAATACGAATGACAAGCGTTTCACCCAGGAAATGCAAGTAAATTTGCCGTTAACTGTAAAATTATGGAAAATGATGAGAAAAGGTCAGCAGAGGCAACCATATATCGCGCATCGTGACTAAGTAGGAAATCGGGACGTCGATTTCTGACGTAGGATTGATGGTAATTTAATTGCAGCAATCTGTGTGATGGTTACTGCTGTGTATTGGAAGTATATGAACTCAACATTGATGCTCTGCACACGAGTTGCGTTAATATGACAATGAACGATTGAACTGTGTATAAAGACGAATCTGTAAATCGTTCAATAGTGGAATCTGAACCATTTTGTACCATATGTTCAACGATAATTTAGTTCCGATATTGGAAAATTTTAGTAAATTCACGGATTTTTTATTGCAAAATCCTTATTTTCACCCAAAGATTCCACTGAAGGGGCTGGAATTTTTTAGGTAATAATCATGAAGTCCATGACTGGGATTGAACTCTGAATATAACCCAAGTATGTATTGACGGCGGGCCGATTCTAAGCCCAGAGTGGATGCCCATGCTGTCCAACATGGGGCCAAGCCTGAGATGATAACATCGTCTCGAGCTTGGCTGTATTGCTTTGCCCGAGGATTGGTAACACCATGGGCCCAGCATGAACCCAGACCAATCAATACTGCCCCTTCTTTTTTTTTTTAAATTGAAAAACTGCTTTGAATTCTCCCCCAGCAGGCATGAATTTCAGTCCCACTTTGGCCCAGTCTTGGGCCTAGTGTTGAGTCCCATCGTGCCTATGTGGGCCCAAGATTGAACAAAAGTGGGACCAAAATTCATACACGCTGAGGATTGTACACACATGCTCGGGATATAAATTCACCCCAATCTTGGCCTAACACTGGTCCAAATTGGGGCCAATTTTATGGGAAAGCACAACAGGGCCAACATTGCGCCAACATGGGCCCCATCTTCATTCCCCAATACTAGGTTGAGGAGGATGGACCCAGCCTAGGGCCCATTGTCATTATAGGCAATACAGGTTTGGGAAGTTTCAGTCTTTTACTGATTTTTGGGTGAACATAGGAGGAGTTTAAAATTAATAACCTCCAATAAAATTGTCAAAAATTGTTTGTAATTTCATTTTCCAATATCTGCGAAACATGGATAAATCCAAATTCATATTTAGAGTCCAATCTCAGGTAAGTACTCACTTATTATCAATTTCAGATTTGAATTTATTGAGTAATTTATGCAAAAAGTTGGCGCAAAATTTGACCTGCTTCTCCTGATGCTTGAGTGCCCTTAATTTGTAGTAAAATACAAAAATCTTTCAGTAAGAATGTTTTACAATACATGTTAGCATCTTACGTCCACAAATATTATTCTATCAGTTGAATTATCCGAATGAACTAACCAAACGTTTCTAAATTCAATGAACCATCGATTTTGAGTATTTTCAACATAACTGAACCAATTATGAAATGTATAAATTCATGAATACAGTCAACAATTCTCGTCAACAAACTTCTTTGAACTTTCACTCACAATCAACGTGATTAAATTCTTCAGCTAGCGTAAGGCAGCATAAATAATTCAGAAAAATTAATCTACGCGAGTGAAACTTTGTTTCTATTGCCCAAAATTTCATTGCACGTTGATGAGTACCCCATGCTACTTTGAAACGAATGTTTTTTGAGTGCATGATTACACAACTAACCGCTTTGTTCAAAAGCGGATACTTCTGTGTTTAAGGAGTAAAGAGCATTTTCGAGGTGTAATAATACCTTATATACTCCAAGTTAAAGGCAACTCTGAAATGAAAGTAAAATAAACGTAATCTAAAAGAAAATTCAAAGCTTTGTGGAGGTAAGCGAGGTGTAATATTAGAACATTTCCACAGTCTCCTGTAATTCAGTTATCAATATTTCATGATACGTTTCAAGCATCTCAGAGAATCCGGCACATTCTTCGCAGACTATTCTCCCCCGTATTTGTAATTCTCATTCTACAATTTACTTTCAGGGGAGAATCAAATTTTAGCAATTATTATTCGGTAATCAAGAAAACTTTTGCTACTTTGAATGAAAATTGAGGAATTTCCACTCATTCGCAATGCATTTTAATGTATCAAAGTTTAAATTTGAAGGAATTATGAAGAGCATCCGAACTCTTGTACTTTGAAAGAACAAATGAGTTTGAATATGAACCGAAGAACCAAAGGATAAGCAAAATACAACATATATTGGGAGTGCAAATAATTCGGTCCTTTTGTTTGTATTTAAAAATGCATGTATTTCAGAACAAAATGACTGAACGTTTCAACATAAATTGTTACTCCAATTGAGATAAATAAATTTAAAACTCAGACAATTGGAAGCGAATATTGTGTTCATTCTCAAACAATTAATCAACTCAGTTTCAGGACTCGACCTGGCCCTATTTTCAATGCTATGCATAATCGCCTGTTGACGTGTTTTGGTTTCAGTTCATAAGATATATATGTTGATTGCCTTGCTTGTGAATCATTCTCACCCAGTTAGTACACAATATTCAAAGAACATTGCTTTCATATGTCCGAAAGTTCATCCAATCAAAACATTTGAATTTCATGAGTTAATTTCATTCAACAAACAATTTCGTAATCTGAATTCGATTAGATTATTAAAACTCTTGCCAATAATATGATCAATCAGAAACAGTGGAAATGGCTTTCAGTACTTGTAAAATGGCCATTAAAAATGAATGTTGTTTTTTTATACTGATGTGCAAGTGATTTGGACATTTGCACGTTACCGATATGTCTCTTTGACATTTTTGCACATTGTGATAGGTTTTTAAAAAATAATTATGCATGTTTTTTTATTTTCTTCAATCTTTTTTCTTGTTAAGGTAGAATTTGATACCTGAAAAAGTTGTACCTTCCCCGAATTTACAGCCCCAAATATTCATTTTTAAAGGTGGCTCAGAATTTATGAACATATTCAAATTAATGAATGAAAATTCAAATTTAATCGATAAAACTTCACTTTCGCCGTCGCTGGATTTGTTTCTTCAATCAATTCTTTCCATGAGCAGAACGATACCCAAACTTATTATATTTATATTCATTGCTTTTGATGTTTTCGAGCGAAAACTCCAGAGTTATACAAAAAACAATGAATTCCCTGAAACTTATAAAATTAAGTAAATAATCCAATCATTTGGTTAAATTTTATTCAATCCATTCAATTCAATTTTCTTAGGATACTTCATATTTTCGTGATATATCAAATTTCTTTTCCATCTCGCAGTGTATTCTTATCCATTAAGGTGCTAATTCCAAAGAATATTACATATTAAATGTTGATATGAATTTTCTAAAGGTTGCTCGAGCACTTAAAAAACAATTAATTGAAAAATGTTCATAAATTTTGAGCCACTTTTGAAAATAATGATGTTGAGCTGTAAATTTGAGGAAGTTATCATTTTTTTAGGTACGAAATTTCACTGCAACGAGAAAAAAAATGGAAAAAATATGGATTTTCACGATTTTGGGAATTGTTTAAAATTCTGAGCGACCCCTAAAAAATTTTTTCGAACTGATCTTCGGAGAGGATTCTGAGACCATGAAAGAAATTCAAATACTCTCATACGGGATACGAAAACAAAAAATAGTGGGGTTTTTTACTCCACCTTAGTCATCGTAAAACATTCTTTTGAAAACAGACCAAACTAATTTGTACTCCCGATATAAATTTCAATTTCACCCCCTATGCTTTCTCGGTTTGAACAATTCAAAACACCAGCACGGAATCAAAAAATATAGCCGATATGTAACAGAAGTTCGATTTTTCTCGCTTTACTTTACGTTTATAAAGTCGTTCTAAAAAAAAGTCATATTCCACTTCGAGAATTATTAGTCTCTACGGGTTGGATAAATTATAAAAAATGATATCAAGCTTGTTCTTTTGCATTTTCCAAAGTATTATCCTATCGCTTCACACACTCGCAGACAGTAATTCCATTAATTGTGAAAATGTGTTGTCTCGCTAGAATTGGATGAAGTATAACGTAACGGAATAATAATCAATGAACTCGTATGAAATATCGAATATAAACTATGATACAGACATCAAATTCCTACGACGAAAAAAAAAAAAAGCACAATTTCAATAACAAATATCAATAAAAATGAAAAGTTGTGATAGAACCTCCATAGTTTCGAATAACCGGATGATCGAATGCTTCAAAAAACTATTCGTTATTCAATATTGAAAACCTGATTACGCAAACTTTGAAGATTTTTCATTCAAATTTGACAGATTTTTGAACTATAGAGTAAATGAAAGTACGCGTAGCAGTATATCACGTTTACGCTACGTCAACAGTGCACGTCTTGCTTTTTTTTATCCCAGTTTCACCGAGACTTTACGTTCTTTACATGCCATAATGTTTGAGAAGGAGAGCGCAACATGCGATGCACTCAGGGCTTGAAAGCGATCATGCGCACCGTTGTTTCGATTTTCTAGTTCGTCATTTCACCTTACTTGACGATCATCTGGATCATTAAAAAGTTATATTTGCTCCGAACAATGAAATATCGATTTCAAGAATACAACGTATGCAAACGATATTCTGCATTGAATTTTGTGGGTTAAAAAGATGCCCTGAGATACGTCTTGTCAGAATCTGAGAATTATGGAAGAGTCCCAAACTTGATATTTTATATCATCACAATATTCGAATACCTCCGATACGAGAGTTTGATACCAGACTTTCAGCAAGATTTCTTCGAGATCGTTGTCATACTAGTTTTTTCTACGCGAGCGTGACGTTACAGGCGCGACGTTACGGGCGCACGGGCGGGGTCTTCGTGTTCAACACGATTTCCCCTCAAGCATTTTTACCTCACTCATTTTCATTATTCTCATGATCGTCTACCACCAATTAACTCCACTCGCACCATTCGAGTTATATTCCATCATCTCATTGTCCACCCTTCCATTATTCACGAGAAATTAATCAGCGATGATGATAACGAAAGACCATGATGAAGATGAGAGTGAGAATCTTGCCATATGGTTGGAACACTGTCGTCCTACAATGAGTTCCACTTTCCCTGCATTCTCGAATATAACGATCGTCTCTTCATTTTCGCGAGTGATAGATACTTCTCTCATGACTCAATCCCACTCGTTCCAAAAAAATGTTCCTGAACGAATCATTCGACACACATTTATTATATAAAACTTCTCATACAAGTTTCAATCCCAACTCTCAACATTTACTTGAGAAAAAAATTGTCGAAAGGAAGAAGTTTCAAATGAAGAAACCTATTCAAACGTTGAATCGCGAAATCTTCTCTGTTTAATTCAAAACTTTTATCCTCATAGAATTTATTTACACCATTTTCCTTCTTATGTTTTTTCCAGATTATTTCATCAACTGCCAGGTTCTTTTATACCTCGTTATGTTCGAGAGAAAAAGTGTGTTCCTTTATCAAGATTATATCTTGCAAGTTTATAGTTGATCTCATTATGTTTCTTTTAGCTAGGCGCGAAATCTGACGTTACTTTGGACGCGTGTGTAAGCACACATACGTGGATGCATAAATGCCCGCATGGTGCAATATTTCACGCATCATATTTTTTATCGTTGATTTTTCAAAGAAGCCAAGGTTTCCCGTTCTCAGTGGTGTAGCTTTGAAGCACGTGCTCTTGTATTTGCTAACTACATAAGCATCTATGAAAAGAGGGTAACCTCAAAAAGTCACAACAGGCATAAAAAGGCGAAGTATAGTAATCTCAACGTCTGACGTTAATTAATTCGTATTCCCTCCCCTGAACCTCGCCACTGACGCAACAACGACGCTTGAACATGAAAATACGGCGAGGATGGATTATATATACTATACTTCCTAAGATTAACAGCTGTGGATAGCAGATGCAACCAATGTAATTTGATATATAATTGATCGTAAGTTGCATTTATAAACGTAATTACGTGTTATGATGTAGAGGTTCAGTTCCTACTATGTACTTGTCATGATGAATGGATTGGATTCTATGTGCCCGTAAGATATATTTTCGCTTCCATACTTTTATCTGCTCAATAATTCAAGTGATCTACGATGAACCTTTTATCGCGATTCGATAAATCAATGTTCCTGGAATTATCAAAGTTTGTTTCAATCATTTGAATATTCTAGTAATATTAAGGGATTATCGTACAACATGGAACTTTCTCAACTTAAAAGTAATTTGAGAGGATCTCAAACTCGTGATCCGTGGAAACAATTTGTTTATTCAATGCAATCAATCTTTCATTACACAATTCCGATCGATAGATGTATTGTATTCACCCAGTGAGCACAGATACGTAAATGTTACATCAAAGTTACATAACGTTAAGCAACCAGTTACGTAACATGGGAGTCACATGCGAGTCACATGTGACTCACAATTTCCTACTCAATTACATAACTATGTGAGAAACAATGTTACATCACAGTTACGTAAATAAAAAGATTTTTCACGTGACCAGTGCATAAGTGTCATATAATCATATAATCATCACATAAGAATTCCAATCCTTTCGTAATCACATCCCAGCAAATACTGAACGTAACATTGATGTAACTACCACGTACCCAGGTAACAACACAGCATGTTGAAGCGCTCAGAAAGCGCGTTGCTACTTGGATTAGCTATGAAACATATGATAATAGGTTATTCTCGATATTCACTAGATATGTACCTGAAAAAAAAGTCTTCTGAACAACCACCTATACAGAAATAGTTTGACATCCCCCAACTTATCCGACACTCCCCTCACTAATGCATAACATAAAAATGGCAAGTTATGTTTTCTTAAAGTCACTCGCTTATGTAACTGATACATAACATAGAAGTAACAAATCGCTACGAAATATAAGCATAACATATTATATAATTGTTACATCACATATACGTAACAGAGTTACGTCACTTGTGATTTCTGTGTTATGTAACATTTACATATGGCGTTCACTGGGTGATTTGTGATGAAATAGCAAAATAGCTTGTGAATGTTGAAGGGAAAATATCAGGGTATATTAGGCGTGAATATGATAAATCCCTACCCTGAATTCACAAGATTTACTTGAGGGAGATGCATGTAATACAAATAGTTTACGGGAAAATGATGGATATTCCTTACACGAAAGTAACATAGCTGAGAGATTTAGGTAGAGTTACTTCGAATACAATTCAAAATCCGTATGGTTGAGGAATATTAAGTGAGGCACAGACGAATAAAATCCAACGTCAAGCGCAATCGATACACATTATGCTCAAAATGGAAATGCATAGGTATGAAGCATACTTGTTATGGTATAAGAAGGAATTTCAAAACCAAAGATGTCGTTTCCTTCAAAATTTATTACGAACATGTTCGACTTCGCGATACCATCATAAATAATGAGACAAGACGAACATTCTGATGTTCCAATGAGGATTACAGTTTTATGGGTTATTTTGAATTCACATTCTTCTGAGATTTTCAAGAACAGAAATTTTCACCGAAAGGATAACGTACTTTACGATCGAATTAAAGGTGAATGGGACATTCTTCTTTTGATTCAACGATGCTTAAGGATGTATTACACCTATTTTTAAAATAATGAAAAACTCACGAAAATCTGCGAAACGATTCTTAATGATCAAACAAATACTCCTGCAAAATTTCAAATCGATTCAGAGCTTCCTTCGAAAGTTACATCAAAGTTAAAATCCATTAATTTATAGATTATAGATTGAAACCATATATAAATGAAGATGAACGAAAAAATATCGTCCTCAATATTCATGAAAACATTCGAATCAGAGTCATTCGAACTTATCTTCAGTAGTTTTATTGTGCCATGGATCATATTTTGAATCACGGGCCATCGGCGATGTATTATTTTCAAAATCTATGTAATTCATCCTTAAAGTGTTTTGCCAGAGAACAAATAATTTCATATTGAGCTATCCCATGTGGAAACATGTACAATTGTATACATTTTCTGACATTTTTTCCACATGGGAGTGAACAGCGAGTGATCACATATATCAAACATAATAGCTCTGTGAAAATGTATAAATTCTATATAAAAATCCTCGACTCTCTTTGCCTAAAGAATAGGTTTTCAAGATACTCTTTTCGAATATAAGAAAAAACGAAATCCTTTTTAAAAAAACAGGCTTTGAAATATAATCTGAAGAAAGTGAATTTCCACCAAAGTGAGAAATAAACGTTGAGCATTATTATTTCTTTTTTAACTCAACTCTCGTGGCTTTCTTGTACATTCAAGTACGCGTAGTGTTCGTTCAACGAGTCTGAATGCATAATGAGTGCTCTGACAGACGAAACTTCTATTTGTATGAATTTTAATCTGCGCGTAGCAAGGAGACATCTCTACATATTGCATTCACGTCATCTTCAATTCGCAATCATCATTCAATACCTTTTGAATTCGTTTGAATGGGTATTCGAATTTAACCCTGAAACAATCCTTTTGGGGAACAAAAACACGAATTTGTGATGGCACGTATTCACCTTTTCTTGCCGCTACAATTGGAATATTTGTAGCAGCTATAAGTGCTCACGAGCTGCCACAGGTTTTGTAGTTGCATGACACAATTCAAAACGTAACTGTAACAGCGAAAACGCTTTTCTACCTAATTTTTTGGTGAATTATTTTTCCCAAATATAATAAGTGAACATAATTTCCTTTATTTGAAATTGGATGATCACGAGCTGATGAATGAAGTTTGGGAATATATGAAATCCGCTAATAGCGGGATAGTTGCATGGAAAAGGAAAAATCCCCGTGACAGCGAAATCTGAGTTTACTGGGTGGAGTTTCTGTTGGAGCAACAATTTTTTTGCTTTGAGAGCGACTTTTTAGTCATAACAGCAATGAATATTAACCCGACCAAGAAAATATGTTTGCTATTCCGTACATAATACTGAAAAATTTGCACACAGCACTTCGGTTCAGGAAGAATTTTTAGTGAATTCATTTGGGGCTATAAGAATTCAAAACGAATGCATTGAAAACGCTTTCTCAACTGTGATGCTGTCTGCCGTGGCAAAAAAAAAGAAATTCACTGCGTCTCGGTAATCAAAAATTCCAGTATACGCTTGCTGAAAGTTTATGGATTTCGTACTGCAAAATTCCAATTCCTGCAGTAAAATTGCAGGGGATGTGCTGGAATATTCGTGTCAATTCACTAAGTAAAATACTGAAATTTTCCGGTGAAATTACATTCAAGAGGTTACAAGGTTACCATTCAAACATGGTTATTTTCACTTCCGTAACAACTGAGCTTTCTATCTTCCTCTCCGTTCATTCAAATAACGTGCAGGTTAGTGAAGAATGGAGGGAGGGTCCAGGGCACCCCCATTCTATCCTTCCCTAACCTGCCCGTTTGAATGGACGGGAAGACAGATTGAGAAGTAGGTTGTTGCACCATTGGTTATTTTGATAAAAATATTCGATATGGGATTCATAACAGGAATAAGAAGACGCAAATAAGGTCTCGGGGAATCATTTGTGCGAATTGAAAATCTTTTTATAAATTTAATTTCAAGTAATTGAGTCAAATGAAACAACCCGTTCGAATGATTACTGCGTTTTTTCAAGAGACTTTATCGCTCCCAAAATTCACAAATGTTTTTTAACAGTGTAATTCACAGAATGATTATTCAATTCATGGCTCTCTCTTCTCTGATCGTGTCTCTTAACATGAAGATATAAATGAACAATGATACTAAGTCGGTATCCTCTTGCAATAAATATGGAATCTCAATACCGAATCGCCATTGGACATTCGAAACTGAATCGACATCCTACAGTCGTGTACCGCGCAACATAGAGCTATCGATTTCTTACTCTTGAATTCAATGATAATTTACAATTCCCTCACAAACATTTCACCTCTCGTTTGATTAACGATGAGATATGGAATTCGGTTTACGATAATCTTGATACTTTCATGTTACAGTCAGTCTTCCGAGGAGTGCTCATTATCAGCTGTTTTCACCCGTGATATCGCATCACCGTTTCATCATCAACTCTTCCAAACACTTCAACTTCAAGGACACCTGCATTCAAGTAAGACTCTTACACTTGACAGAGGAAAAGTCCGAAGAATACTCGAGTTTCGATTGAGTAATACTCATAGTATTATCAGGAATGCTCACAGTTTGCACGTTTTTCCCGATTCAATTTTTCCACTGTTGGTTTTGAAGTTTCCATTCATATTGTCATAGGATGAGTATTTTCCAATGCTTTTGAACAAACATAGAAACGCGTCTTCAGATTTTATGAAAAATTCATAAATCTCGAGATATGTTATACGAAATATGAACAAATATCCACAAAAACAAATACCATGTGAATTCTGAAGAGATTGTTATTAACTTGACATGACCACTCACCTAAATGCGATTGGAATGTAATTTACATGAGGATCAATTTGGATTTGTAGGTATGTGCATTCCCAGTGAAGTAAACAGCAGTAGTGTTGCTAGGCTAACCATGAAAATAATGTAAATTCAACAGGAAGCTGTAATAGATTCCATATGAGATCCACGTTGCAATCGTAACATCACTTTACATTGAATTTATCAAGGATGATATGAAATATCATAACAACAACAACAAACTGTGAAGTTAAGAATACCAAATATATTGTAATAGATTTTGAAGTTTTCCTGCTGAAAATACCAGGCAGATACTGACCAAAAATTGAAAAATTGTTAGCAGGCTTTGAACTGTTTTTCTCCCATGAAATCTAATCAAAGAAACACCAAATTTTTTCCCCGGTGTTGTCCGGAATTGCCAAATTATAACATCCTGTCAAAATTCGGTGGGAAAACTTTTATCAGTTTTCGACTGGATATGAGAGATTTCAAACATTGCGGTCAGGTTTCGATGGGATGATTTAATTTGATAATCCTGGACAGAGCCCAGTAGCAAATTTATTAACTCTCGACCGAATTTCATGGAACACAAACCATTCTGTTTACTGTTAAGTCTGAAAACTATACCCGTGCGCTTCCTGTGAATTCTCTGAGATCAAGAAACCCGATTTCAATAAAAAACCAACTCCCCGCCTCATTCTAGTCTTGGATCAACATTGACATGGTGAGGCCCATGCTAGACCGACAGGGGCCACGCTGTCGATGTATGCTGAGCATATTCGTGCAATAAAATTCATACAGCAGAGTAGAGTTAGCACAGTGAATCATTCTTTCGTTGACAACCCTTTATATGGCTTAACGACAAAAAATAACTCACCGAGCTCTATTCTCCTCTAAAATTGAATATATTCAACGATCCCAGCACAATTCATACACTTCAGACAAACTATGTAATTTAATTTGCTGTACCAAATGTATGGAGCTATTTAGAAGCTTCTTGGACCTTTTGAAAGTTCATGATATCATATTTCATGCGCGAAGTGGAAGGAATAAGTGCTTTTTTACACACATCCCATCCAAAAGAAGGCCCGGCAAAATATATCGCGTGCTCATATTTCCTTTTACCCGCTGTATAACAGCCTTCAAAAATGATCGAGAGATGCAGTTGCTTTCATATTTGTTATCCTGATTACTGTTATTATCATCGCCTCACTCTCTTTCCGCTTTTTATGACACCTAGTTTCTTCATGAAAAATACATGTATACATTTATCTACCCTTCGCTCGCTTCCAATTTGTGAGCTTTTGATTTTAATTGTTTGCGACCATCAAAGTGATACTTATGATTCATACCTCGAGGAATTCGTTTGAAATTTCGACCCTAATTTATGCAGCGAAGACATATACACTCCTCGACATATCGATTGTCGTTCCCATCCGCCACGTTAAAACCAGCCGGAAAAATGTTCAACCGACGTAGCGATAGACATCTTTCTTTACCATGATCAATTGCCGAATTCAAATCTCCACGAGTTTTGCTGGAATTCTAAATCCCCTCGCCATTTTTTCCAACTCAACATTAACTCGAAAGCATTGTCAGAGTTAAATAAAAAGAAAAATTGAGAATGTAACAATGATATCTTTTTAATTCAGTCATTGGTATGAAATTCAGGTCTTGAAATCTTAAATATATTCATGTATGAAAATCATATTCTCGGATCTACTATGGCTTCTTCTTTAAAGACTATACCATCCCATTTACTTTAACCAATATTCTCTTCGTTCTCCTAACCAAGATTCGGCTTTTGGAACGAATAATGTCAAGGATTCGAGCTTTCACTTCGATCGTATTACTTACTCTTTGATTGCTCCTCGCCAGGATTTATGCTTTGAGCTTTCGTTGGTTTATAGACTTATACGTATCCATCCTCCTTCTTCACCCTTCTATCACTCGCAATTCATGAGACTGGATCATCCCTTACGTCTCGAGTGGAAGCGAGGGTTATAAAATGACACACACGGCGATGGAAATGGAAGGAGAGCTGGTTTATTACCGTTCCACTCTGAGTAGCATTTGTCACATACATGTTTTCCTTGTTTCCGAACTATTGAATCTCATTCTGTTTTACGCGATGCACTCGACCATCTGCCACTCCGATTGACTTTTTATTTCCCACGATAATATAGTCACTTCATTTCGAAATGAGATTAAAAAAAATAAGAAAATCTCTAGAATGAACAAAGAGCAATAATTTTCCATACTTACTTTTAATTATGTTATTCCTGAATTCTTATTTATATTCTCATAACTTTTATAATCTCCTGTTCTCCATCGAATAAACAAAGTTGAGTGTACATCATTGCCATTAATTCCATTCTCACGGGGAACTGTTGATATTTTGTACGTAAGTTTTTCATACCTTCGATAAATTCCCGCTGAAGCGGGTTTTTACTCGTGTCATCGCAAGATACGATCACTTTTTAAACTTCATTATCGAAAGTGTCAGACAACGGAGATTCAGGTATACTTCATATCATGTATCTATTTCGTTACGTTTATCATAATTTGATATCAAACTGATAAGGATGAGAGAATGTTAATCCACGATAACGAAAAAATGATCTGATAATCACCATAATGCGAGAGCGTGAAAGATTAAACGTATTGGTTTTTATCTGTCGTATTAATTGCAGTAGATACAAAATTTATCGAATGTATGAAAACCAGAAAAAAGTTTGTTTTCATGACAAAATTAAAATGAAAATTAGAATCTGGTAGTAATGTCTTCAATATTTGAAATCCTTTTCATAACTAGAACATTCGAAATTAAGAAGCTACATATAATTTCGTGAAAGGGAGAGACTTGAAATATAAAATTCCCTTATTTTTATGTACTAATGCTGTTTCTCAAAAGCTCGAGACGAGCCTTGGTACCACCTCACAATGACGTTCTATCGTATTCAGGAACTACATTGAGCATTTGAAACGATGTTGATAAGGAATTCGGAAAACATCACATTTAGGAAATGCACGCCAAACACGCTGTTAGAACTGCAAGCTATCTAAGAATTGCTGTGAACACATCTTGAAATCAACGTAAGCATATGGGAGAATGAAAACGAGGAAGAATTTTAAGAGGTTTCTAAAGACCGAATGAGCAAAACATTTCGAGGAAGAGAGGAAAATTTACAGGAATATTTCATTCTTATTAAATTTTCTTTTCAAAGCTGTCTTATATAAAATAGATCTCGTATAAATAACATTCCAAATGACTTCCTTCCATGAATTAATTGGGAATTGATTCGATCTTTGATCTCAACCTCTTTGATTAAAAATGGAATCTTCTTTAGATTCATTCAGCTGTAGAAAATACAAATTCTGTAGCAACCGCATATTACAAAATATCCTTCATCTAACAATTTCTTAAGAATAAAACCCAGGGAACATTATCGGTAATCGAATAGATCTGCACTAACTATCCCTCCTCAGCAGTCAACCGAGTTAAATTTCACAATTTCTTCATTGATCGATCAAATTCTAACCTTCGTGTACATCTCAACTGGAATTTCAAATTCGAAATTTTCAGTTACATGACTTTTTCATTTTAATAACCATAACGACGATCCATTTGTTTCTGCAGAACAATGGAAGAGAGACGGATATTTTTCTCCAATTTTATTCAGAAAAATAATCGAGCGAAGGGTAGATTCATTACCAATCCATTGTTTTCAAAGTTACATAGCACTTTTTACTTCCACTTGATTGGCAGAAGATTAATTCTCGTAGTGGACGATTCATCTTCGACGTATTCTCGATCAAATTCTGTTGCTTTTACTTTGCTCCCAGTTTGAGAAAAAGCTTTCGTACGTGATTGAAGATTGATTATGTCTCCATTCTTGTTGAAATCTTGCTATAGGATATCACGCTTTATCGAATCCGCAACAACTACGGTATGAAGTGTGCATATATATAATATTTGTATGTTCATTTCTCGAGAATGATACTTCACAAGAAGCATAATTTTTTTATAAACCTTCTCTCTGGAAAAGTACAGAATATTCTGCAGTAGTTTATATCGATATGAGAGAAAAAATATGTATATCGTAATATCGTTAATCGTGCAGAATATGTTCACCCGTTTTCTCAAAGAAACATAAATCTTCAAACGGAAAATTCATATAATTAACTTCCCAAGTCTTCCTTAGTCTTCCCAATTAGATCAATTATTATCGATACTCAATTAAAAGGATACGAAGAATTGCAATATTCTTTTTCTCTTGACAACCAAGAGGAACCAATCATTCGATTGATATTTCATTTATTCTTATCATTATATACTTTACGGTATGCTGAATTCAAAAATATCAATTGTTTTTATGTATTTCGATTATTCGAACGTCGCGTTCATTCGAATGGAATGCCGGTTAATGGATAAATGTAGTATGTATACTGCAGTATGTAGTAATAATATAATAAATAACTGCAGAAGTTCAGTTCCGTTCAATTTCCGGGCGTAATTATATTTTTAACTTGCATTTTCGCGTATAAATGTGACAGTTGAAACTAAAATTAAACGGAATCTCATACCGATGAGAATTTTGGAAATTTGACAAATTCAATTAGCGAAATCTTCATCGATAAAACAAATAAGTGTTGAAACAGTGTCGCGCCGTTCTCTCGTCTGTGTTATGTCATGAAGTGTGAGGTTACGGGTATAATACGCAGCTAATCCAATTTCTCATCGCTATTTAAGGAGGACGGATACCTCACGAACCAGAGAAAACCACCCTTGTACGTTGAGTGTATAATTTATCAGACTTTGATGCCGATGAATGGTTGGAAAATCCATCTGAACTCTGAATTTATGCATTCCACGTGATATTATGTGAAGTGACCCTCATTCCGAATATAAATTAAAAAGCTTCGAACATATTTGAATCGTAAAATGAGAAAGGAATCGAGAGGTGAATGTATTTCCAATATTCATATCCGTCACATGAAATTTATTCGTTCTGAGAGATAGTCGAGTACAAAAATAGTAAAATGAAAAAAATGATGCATCGATTGAGAAAGAGGAAATTGAATCGCGAAAATGTATATCGTGTATAAAAGAGAGCGGGCTAGATCGACATTTTTGTGCTCTAATTATTGGAATCTTGTTCGATGATGCATCATTTGATTCCAGTAAGTGGAGCTTGGAACGGTGCACTGTGAAAAATTTCTATGAGAAACTTCACATAAATGTTCGGAAGTAATTAACACATACATGCGTTAGGAATTCTCCGCATTTTACCGGAAATTTACTGTCTTCATATACAATTGTAATGACATTGATCCGCGTGATTTTGATCGGCGCTGATAAAATAACCCCATTCAATGCCACTATTGAATCTCATTGATTAATGAACATTAATACAAACTTTGCAACGATGAATTACTATTCACACTTGTTCAGATCTATTGAAACCCATTGGAACCGATTGAATTGATGAAATTCAATGGGAATATAATGGGTTTGAATGGTCATTTACCGTTGCAAAGCTTGCATTGAATATCATCAATTGATGTTCTTCAAATACACAGAGAAATATGCCGCTCGAGAATGTAAGAATTTTTGTTATTGTTCTTATAATTAGGAATATTGTAATGAAGTAGTAGGTGGGATTGAAATTTAAACGCTGAACCGTCAATTTTATAAAGCGTACAGTAAAATTTGGTTATTCATTCCCAACCCCCCGTATTTTCATGTAAAAATTGATTCTACAAACCTTCCTGAAAATTCAAAAGTAGAGGAAGCGAGTAGTGAAACAAATGAAGCGTGAAAGTGTTCCAATTCCCTTCTTATCAACGCCTGGATGACTCTCAGCTCACGCTTTCGTCGCGCTTCAAGGCTTTGTTTTCACGGGTGGAATTCCACGCTGTTGGAGTGAAAATTCACTCTTCGGGCAGCCAGAAGGAAACATATCTTCGCGTTCGGGTGGAAATCTCACTCTTTTCAAATTAGAATTTTTTTTACCAGGGAAGGTTCGTTTCTTTTGAAAGGTTTTATCGATGTTCCATTGACAAATTTTCAGTATATTCAGCATTCGCAGTCCCTGCAAATTTAGTTGTTTTACCAGAGCACTCGATAAAAACGTTACATCGATTGATTATGAATTTTTCATTTTCAATCACATGAAGAAATGTTTGAATGACTTCTTCACGCACATTTTATTTGTTTGGATCTTCAATAAAATGTTTTTATTGGAAATTTTCAAGCAAATCATGACTTAATAGCATTTTGTTTTCGAAACATTTCAAACATCCTCAAAAGAATTACATATCGAAGCAAAAAATGTATGCTTCCATCATTCTATATTCAAGTACAAACAAAATACATACTCCATTTTTCAAATTCGATTATATATTCCAAGATTCACAGTCTCAAAAGAACCGAAAAAGTTGTTCTTTGTTTTTACCAAAGTGTTGAAACCAACCAACTGAAAACAAACTTTTGGTAACTCAAAATCTTGTAACCTCAAAACCAAATATCACGATTGAAGTGTTAAATTAATGAACATATTTATACGTATCAAATCTGGAACTTCATAAGATTCTTGACAAACGCGTCGAGTACTTCGCTAAGAAGATATCAAAAAGCTGCTAGGTAAAGCAGAAGTTTCTAATTGGAGAATTGACTTTGATCATCAACAAGAAAATCTAAATCACAAAATAATCATCAGCAACAATGATGAAAGAACAATGGCTTCCAGCTGGTTCATCAAATTTCAAACTCATGCCAGCATGATTTGTCCGAATTATTGATTAATGCTGTAAAACGTGAGGAGAATTAATCACCAGAATAAAGTGAGAACATACACGTACAATGAATAATGTACATTGAATTCGTTCATTTCCAAGGCCTGCGTCAACGTTCGTGAAAAATGGATATCGTTATAATTCTTCTAAAGTGATATCATTGCAGAGAATAGTTACTGGAATTCTTGACTGCGCTTAATACCAGAAATAAATACATTAACGCAAATTCCTTTGCGTTTGTATACACAGAAATCGATATCGTCCTCGATTCAAAGACAAGATCATACATTCCTTCGAAATAAATGTTTGCAGGGTATTGAGGCATGAATTTCCTGGTATCTTATAAATTTGGTATTCAAGATTTATATCAATATTGTAGAGTTCTGTTGTTCAGAGTTCATACTCGTACATCAGACATGACTTGAGCGTTCAGAATGTTGAGATAAACTTCAAAGTCTATGATTCACTCGATCAAATGCACTCGATCAAGAGCAATTACTTCCCAACAAGAAACATCACTTTGTAATAGTGTATGATGATACGTAAATTCTATTTCTCCAGCGGTATATCCCTCCAATACATTTGCACGAGAGGAAACAAATTCAACACATCCAGCTCTGACAGAAGATACATGGAAGAGAATGGGAGAATAAATAAGAATACTGAGTTTTAGAAAGAAAATCTTCCGTTGAGGAGCAGCAAAACTGTTCTTATTCAAGAATTTATCTGTTGTTTCAGAATTTATTTTCAATGCTTTATTAACGGAATCCTAGATGTCGGAGTTCGTACGTTGTATTGAAAGCGTGTTTATTGTGATTGATTTCATGGAGGTGAAGAATGAAGAATGTTCCACTTGAGAAAGAGTGCAGTTTACTTTCTATTTGTTATCCGAAAGCGATTCCCAGTTGCACACAAGAAAGGATCTATGGAATCCTTGTAGAGATACTTATTGAAACATGGATTCTATACGCTCTTAAATAGAACATAACAGATTATCTTTATTGTCCTCTGTTCTTCTACTTTATATACTACCGACTTTCTTTTTTCATTTCCTTATTTATCTTCCTTGAGGAAATCCATTTCTCTCGCCTCTTTCCACACTTTTGTCTCCCCAAGTTGTTTTCTGAATATAAGTTGGCGTGTTTCGTGGTGTCGTAACTTACATAGAATCCAATCGCACCTGTACGAGGTGAATGTCGAGACAATAGAAAAAGAAATATTCCTTTAGAAAAGTATTTCAGAATAATAACTCGTATAATGATTGTTAGCCGTATCAATGGAAATTCAAATATTGGATTTAAATTCGATACACCGAGAATCTGTCCGGAAAGATATAAAAACTCCTTTGATCACCGTACCCAACTTTTTTGCATAAACTTTCAGCATTCAAGAGCTCTCTAACTCTATATGCGCATAATACGGTGTTTCCTTTTGCGATGGCGCACAAGTGTGGAATCTCCACAAAAGACATAATCCGAGCGAGATTGCTGAGAAGTCTGGTCTTGGATTTACGAGAGACCGGACCAACGCGTTAGAGTTTCTGCTTTGACAAGCAAATTGGATGGTTGGTCAATACAAGGATTTTACGTCTGAACCACATCCGTTTGAGAAGAAAAACTCATACGCTTGGTCACATTCACAGGCTCTCTCAATCTCTTAACTCTTCTCTTATCAATAATCATTCACGTCCTATAGGATACAATGTCATTATCACCAGATCCAGTTTCTTTTCCCTTGATACTTAAACGAGTGAAGTAGTCGATGGAAATTCCAATTCTCCAACGATCGAAGGACGATAGAATCTCCTACAAAATAAAAAAAAAGCCTTATGAATAGACTTTCTTTTCAAACAATTCATCGAAATAATGTCACTGTTGAAAATTCATTTCCAACATGGACAAGTGATAGATTCAAATCAATTTTTCTAACTATTTTTGAACAGGTTTGTCAATAATGGGTAGTAAATTTTTGTCGATGAGAAAAATGTTCCTTCAAAGCAGTGGAATGAAATCTGATCACCGATATAACGTATACACACATCGAGCTGAAGGCAATCGACTGTACAAAACCATTCGATTGCAACAGAGTTTAATAGTTTTTCATCCTATCCCCCTGATATCGCTCAAATTTCACATCCATTTAATGCCATGCTTCGAACATGCGTCACCAAAAGTTGTTTTCTAATTTCCAATATATAATATGAGCCAAATATAAAAGTTGTTGAGTCGTTGTCCCCGTTTAAAATCTGTATCTCTTGTGTTATTGCATTTCCCAATTCTTTTTAGTTCCACACGTCGTGGTAATTAAACTTTCAGCATATCGATGGACTGACTCTAATACGTTGCAGTAATCCGTATTCAAACAATTTTTATAGAAAAAGATAAACATTATTCGTCGTTGTGAGTTCTACCTACAACATCTGTGGAATTGGTTTTGCTTTTTTTTGTGAAAGTGAATCATGAAAATTGTTCAATTAGATTATGCGATAGGATTGAGAAACGTTATTGAATCCGGTAGAGGAAGAAAAATTGCAATGTTTTCTACTATAAACGATGATTACTAGTCTGATAGTCTGCCGGTGAGAAAGGGCCATCACTAGCCCATTGCAACACTTGCAATCATGTTTGCTAGGTTTTATTTTATTTCATATGAAACCTTACGAAATTTCTTAATTAAACTTCCAAGTAGATTTAATCATTTAAAATTGTTAACCTCTTAATTTGCACCGCATTTCACTCTTTAGGAGTGGATTTTCACTCCAAGAAATTTAAAGAGTACGTAAATGTTTTGTGCAACGAGTATTCGGATATTTTATCCCGTTTCATTCCTCCTGAAATCATTTCACCGAATTTTTATCGAAGGAATGCAAAAAGAATAATACTTCAACCCTCGCCGATGAAAATCGTTTTCACACCCGATTTGAAATTGATCCCTGCACTTTGCTAAGTTAACCTCGGTCTCGCTCGGTTCCTCATGAAGACTGTAACGTTGAGCAACTGTCAAGACTTTGTCAACAAGTTCGCGTCCAAATTAGGCCTCAGAATAAAATTCCAAATTAAGATCTTGGAAAATCAAATCAGATTATAGTTGCTTCGGCGAAGATTCGCTGTGCGGCCTTCCGCGGCTTGCAAAATTCAATGAATTTTGAGCTTCCGGAGTGGAGCCGCGTCTTGAATCGGTTGGTTGCCGACGTTTTGCCGTCATTGCAGCTGGCTTCTTCAGGGCAGTATCAGGCTTACTTGGGTGTGATGAGAAGTCGGCATAAATCCATTCGCGGAACTGATGGGATGTAAATCACGTACTCCAGGTTGTATTTGGCTAAAAAATTGAATGCTCAATTAAACAATCCCACGTTTCTGCACAAAGTACGGAGTTCCCCAACTAGAAGAAACGAATTTCTCACAATCATGAGCCAATGAAGATTTCCAAATGTTCTTTCCAAACCCGTCTCAGCCATATCACACGTTTTGGATCATGTTAAAATTCGAATCGTTCAGCGAATTTTGTAATTGAATATAAAAATACAATAATTTTCTTTTCCCGGATGATGTTTAACCAACATTTGTTAGGGATCATCCATAAAATACGTTCGCTTTTCGTTTCAACAACGTGACATCAGTGAGGACTGACAAAGAAAGCCATATTGAAAAGCGAACTTATTTTATGGATGATCACTTATTGAGATAAATTATGTCTTCAACACTGTCATTAATTTCGTATTACGTTCTGTTATGTTCCATTACAAATTCATCTCGATAAACAATTCAAATTTCAACGCCATCGATTTGGTGGGTAATATCTACCCCGAAAGTGCATTACAATTCATGCGATGTAACTGGTACGTGTTTGGAGCAGACATTTTAATGACTTGGTTACATCATTGGTATGTGGCATTCGTTTGTTCTGACTGGACAAGTCGCTCACATTTCAATTATCCGAACAAACCTCCCTACGCTCGTATTTTCACAAACCGAATCCCTAGTAGAAATGCTCTAGGCGTTCGCGACTCTTGTAACACTCGCGATAGCCTCGCTAAATACTTGTAAAGCACTCGTAATACTTGCAAGTATTTGGAGTACGAGGGTGGATTGATAAGTTTCCGGCCTGACCAAGAAAAACAACGTTTTTAAGAATTTTTTTTTTTTTCATTTCTCAACATAATCTCCTCCAAGGCTGATACATTTCTCATAGCGGTGTTCTAGTCTAGTAATGCCATCTCTATAGACTGATTCGTCAAGCTCCTCAAAATACCCATTTACAGCTTCGATTACTTCTTCATTGTCCGCAAATCTCTCACCGCCAAGCCATTTTTTGAGGTTAGGAAACAGATAATAGTCACTCGGGGCTAGGTCTGGAGAGTAGGGAGGGTGCGGCATTAATTCAAACTTCAGATCGTTGATTTTAGCCATCGCAACGATTGACGTGTGCGCTGGTGCGTTATCGTGATGAAACAAGATTTTTTTCTTCGCCAGATGAGGTCGTTTAATTTTCACTTCGTGGCTCAAACGTTGCAATAAGTCTGCGTAGTATTGACCAGTGATAGTTTTACCCTTTTCAAGGTAATCAATGTATATAATACCTCTTGCATCCCAGAAAACAGTAGCCATAACCTTGTTCGCCGAAAAAATTGTTTTTGCCTTCTTTGAAGTTGGTTCCCCTGGTCCAATCCACTGTTTAGACTGTTCTTTGGTTTCAGGAGTGTAGTGGTGGACCCAAGTTTCGTCAACGGTTACGAATCGACGCAAAAATTCGCTTGGATTACGCTTATACAACGCCAAATTGGCGGTAGAAATGTTCTTTCGAATCAATTTTTGGTCGACTGTTAGCAAACGCGGCACCCATCTTGCACAGAGCTTTTCCATATACAAATGTTGGTGCAAAATATTTTGTACACGTTCATATGACATCTTACAGGTCTCAGTCATCTCACGAACTTTTGATCTGCGATCTTTCGGCACTATTTGATGGATTTTTTCGATCATATCTGGAGTTGTGACCTCAATGGGGCGTCCTGAGCGAGGCTCATCAGAGGTGCTCACACGACCCTTTTTAAACTCGGAAACCCACTGCTCAACGGTTGAATATTATGGGGAGGATGTCCCCAGTGTTGAGTCCATCTCTTCTTCAATTTCCTTCGGCGTTAACCCCTTCAAATAAAAGTATTTGATAACAGCACGATTTTCCAGCTTTTCCATTTTTACGAAAAACACAGAGGCGTCTTGGTCAGCGTGCTCTCAAAACTAAACTAACATGGCGATCGGACTGAAACTATAGCTACAAGCTATCTAAGGATGGTACTATAGAACGCCACCTCAAGGTAGGCCTAGTGGCGCCATCTCTTGGTCAGGCCGGAAACTTATCAATCCACCCTCGTATTAGGACTTCACTAGCGCAAGCGTTACAAAACTCGTGAATGCCTAGGCGTTTCTACTATAGGGATAGTATTCGCTTCGCTCATATTTTTATATGCTGATGAATTCAAAGGTGTTTGCTATTTATTTGCTAACTATTTTATGAGCATTATTGAATATTTGATCCGACGTTTTCAAGAATATATATTTGATAACTGTTACCAGCCTTTTTTCAGTCCAGCAGAGTCCATGAGGTTGCCTTGAGTGAACGAATATCCTTTCCTCTAAAATTTTGTGCTTCTCAACTCCCGATTAATAAAATATCATTGATTCTCTTGAGATCAATGAAAATTTAACCATTCAATTAGTGGGAAACCTCTCCATTCGGTAATGAATATCGCGACGTGATGAGTGAATACTATTGATCGCAAAGTGAAATAATTATTGATTGACGCAGTGTTCTGTTCACCGATTCACAATTGAAGAGTATCGATCGACATCGAAGGAAGTCAATCTAAAACGGTATCCAGCTCAGGAATCTTCGACTATTCCTTGCAATTTTAAATAACCCTCTAACTGTTTAGAATTGATTCTAGCTTTGGAACTAAATTCTGTAGAAAAATTGATTGTATTATATTTTCTTAGGATATTTCAAGCTCATCGATGAAGGGATTATAACATGACAGGTGTTTTGAGATTTTTATGGTCTCCATGATACATTAAAATAATCATTCATCGATCTCCGCTGAAGGTTATAAAATCTTCTGTTATCCGAACACATAAAAGCTTAAAAATTAAACCACATCGAATGGATGAATTTATTTCTCCAATTACGACGGAGAATTCCTCACTTTAGAACCAAACGTATAAAGGCGCATCAAGAACACACAGGTATTCACTGACACATGAGCGTTGAACGAATTCAAGCAGAGCTCCTATTCCTGATATTACCCCGCTGAGAAACCATGGTGTCTTAACAGTCGCTAAAAGTTTTCCAATTGCCAGTACTTTTATTTCAATTGTATGAAATAAAACCTAGATTAAATATATTACCGTACATTGTTAATTGAGGAAAAAAATGCACATATATTCAACGATAAAAAAGATGATGAATTTCGTTTGTTAAAAGAGAATTGGAACTCTCCTAGGGTGCAGTTCGCCTTTGATGATAATCGTCACGAATACTTGGAATGCGAGAAGAATGAGAGAAATTGAAGATCTTAATCACTTCGATCCTTGTTCCAACGAACTGTTATAATAAGACGAGTAACATAAAGAGGAGAGCTCAATCGCTTTCATATCCTAAGTTGATCGCTCTGTTTAAATTTCATTTCATAATTTCAAAATCAAATTTGAGATCAATTCTTATAAAAACGACTCTCCTGATTCATAAGTTCCTCCGTAACGAAGAGATCTTTAATTAAAAAGGAACGAGGATTGGTTATGAGATTGCATAGGTCAATGTAAATCATAGGAGTAGAATAACTGTGATTATTGGAGAGTGAAAAGTGATGTATAATAGAATTCTCTTCTCATACAGGTCATGAATATTGAATAATTCGAATTGAATATTATCCTCACAAGACGAGAAAAGATCCGATTTTGCTATCATTGCAATTTGTTTTCCATCACAGCAATATTGTTAACTACGACAGCATATTTTTAGTTGTAACAGCAAAAAATTTGTTCGCTATTCTGAAAATCTTGTTGTTTCAGTTAATCATTTTGCTATCTCGGCAATCCAGATTAGCTGTGGCAGCGAATTTTTCACACAGAGGGATTGAAAATCACAATCAAAAACCACTCAATGTTGTACAAATTTTGTCTCAACGGATATCTCGAAAATTCATTCTGAAAATCTTCCACGTAACCATAAATCTTTGAGCAATTTTGGAATATCTCCCGTAACCATTCTCGAATTAATCACACAGTCAATGCGTTACGATTTTGCGTATTCAAGCAGCCCACCCAACCACCTCGTTTCTTGTCGAAGGAAAAGTCGTTGCGGGATTATTCTACCTCCTTTCACGCACTATAATATTCTCATTATAACGGTTTGCTGTATTCAGAACGACCTCTTACGTCAACTGCGATGAAGAAATCCTGCTTGCCTGTTAAATGGAAAAATGATTTTCAGGGTGAAGGATGTGGATCCTCAAAAGATTAACGAGGCGATCTTCTGTAATATATTCTCCTTTACTTCCACCCTGTCTGAGTTTTTTATGTTTCGCATAAAGAAAAAACAATTTCACAGCCTTCTGTTTACAACGTAGAACTCGGTAACTTGTTGAAATTTCATATTTCATCGTGCCACGCGGAGAGATATGAATGGAAGGTGTTTCTTTTTGTGCAGCTGAATGGAAAAGGAATTTGTATAGGTTGATGAATTGAAGGAATCCCTTCTCCTATTAGAACTTTTTACAATGATTTCAACGTAAGTACATTGCGATTTCATTCAATATTGAATCTCGAAACATACGTGAGACTGCGGATTGAATTCGTCCAAGTGCTCGAGGGAAACAAAACGTTCAAGAACGTTCAAGTAACGTTTTTTAAACTTTCAGACGTTGGATGGACGGGAATAACACGTTTTTTCTTTCGATATTTCCTTCTTCTTGAAATCACGGCACGTTCGACGAGTTTGAAAATTCCCAGCTAAAATTCCCTTGATAGATATGATTGTACGGTTAATCAGTCTCATCATTATCAATTCTTGATAAAAAATATGTACTCTCATAATCGGTTATGTTTTCAATTACGTGAATTGATTATCTCGTATAAATTCCTTGTCATGTATACACAATATAAGCACTCTTTTTTGCACGATCTTCTTGGAATTGATAAAAGTCCAGAGCGTAGGAAGATACTGTTATCTATTAACATTGATCGGTCATTCATAACATCAATATCAACAATGGATTGACAACTAGAATCAAAAAACAATGTTTGGGAATACCCTTATTCCTGATCCCAATCTATCATTTGTAATAAACAAAAATTATTCACGCTGAAGAAAATTCCCAAAATTACATAATCTACGATTGAAGCTCTACTAAATCTAAAAATTTAGAATTATCTACAACTTTATTTGACATGAAACATTCATAATTCTAAATCTCAGAGTATTTTATGAATGTTCTTCAGAACATAGTTCGACCGGAACTTCTGATATTAAATCAATAATCTCGATTCCACAAGACGTTCCCAGAGAGATTTCGTTTACGTAACTTCACTCATTTCTGAAATTCCTCTCCATTTGGGGACAGTTTAATGAAATTTCATTCATTCCAATTGATCAAATATCGTTTGTTTCACGAGCACGAATTGAAATAAATAACAAAACTCGTCACTCATACAGAAAACAATTACACTCGATAAGTTCTATTGAAACAAATTCAAAGAATTGATTGGAAGTGATAAATTTTCACGTTGCACCCTTTTCTACATGATGAATAATATTAAAAAATCTAATCGACCTGCCATCGAATACAAAAACCCCTCATAAGAAATTAGCAATGATTTTATCAATCGTATCACCCTCGCCACAAATGATTCACCATTCTCTCTTTAATTCAGCTTTCGTCACATCTTTCTCTCTCATAATGAACCAGAAAATGTTTCATTCGGTGGAAAAAAATCGTTTGTGCATCGTCTCTCTTCCTTTTTGTAAACTGTTTTTGATGTGACTCAATGCCTTTTGAAATGCATCTTTTGAATTCTTCATTTATATTTTCTGTGCTGTTTCCATTACAACAGACACTTCCATCAATGAAAGAACCGACTATCCGGAGAGATTAAAAGTGTGTGCCGAATATTTACCCGAAGTTCTAAATAACCTATTTCATTTATGCATGAAATTTCCAAAAAATGAAGGAAGCTTTTCTCTCTCAGAAAAGAGAAGGTCCATATTTATTCGAACGAGAAAAATAAGCAAAACATATAGACTCAACAATTGACAGATGAATTCTTTAGATTTTTATATCAAGAATACTTGAAAATATAATATAGTGTATGATGGGTTTTTTTTTTTAACCAGGAATGAAAACCGAAAAAGATCGCTGTTGAAATCAGCTCGCAAATATTGTATGCAATTCATGCAGAAAAGTTTTCAATTACATATATATATATGCGGAACAATACTTCGAGAAGCGAGAAAACTGTTTTCTCCTCCTCATTCACTTCGTTTTGGCATTTGATATGGAATCTAATAGGAATTGAAACGTTCATTTAATGTATTTTGCTATCAGAGTTCATATCTCATGAGATGGATTTCAAATTTTTGAGAGAATGCAACAGAAATGAACTAAAGACTTCGAACTAAAGAAGATTGTTCAACGAGCATTTTCAATAGCAAAAGCGGTAAGTCTGCTGGTATTGAAAAATTTCTTGTGAAGTGGGAAAACCATAGTACCAAATATTGGAGGTTCGCAAGGTGAAGTATCGCAATCGACTCTCTCCCATTATATTCTTGTAAATCTCCATTACGAATAATCTAATCAATCTTGAGCATTGGTAAAAATAATTGGAATCGAATGGAAAAAAATATGTAGACTTTATTCGTTAACTGTACCTGAAATTCACATGCATGAATGCTTTCTGATCCAGTGAACCTCAATAATTGACCTAGTTCGACGCATAACTGGATGATTGATTCTTTGTTTCCTCTGTTTGAATAACGGTACAACAATTTCTGGAAAACTTCTTTACATTCATTTCAATCAAATATGGACCCAAATTCAATGACATCTACATTAACCGTCATCTCTCCAGGGTTACCAGGGAGTCATTTTTGTCACTTTTAATCACTCCTCTGAAGACAGTCTACTTTTTTCACTGTTTGAGGAAATATGGCACTATTCCAAAGTTTAGACACGGTGGAATCAGATCTGTCATTTTCAGGCGTAACTATTCAACTATTGGACAGGGAAGGGACCAAACTCTGTCGTAGGGACTCTGGAGCATTATTCTGAAGGGTCACTCAGCGGACTACACGATGAGGAAAAAACTACTCCCGTCAGCAGTACGACGTTTACGCCGTAATTGTTTTTTACCTTTCAGTGCACTTGCGCTACATTGCGATGCAAGGATCTTGTTGTTGAAAGTAATTGCTGCCACAGCGTATGGGGCTGGCTTCAGCTGAATGATCTTTCAATTGGATTCAAACATTTCGGTTTTATAGTCTATACACCCAAGCTTTCAACAACTCGTTTGCACCAGGACCATTTGGAGAACAAATAAGAATTCCAAGGCAGTTAGTATATCAAGTGTTGCAGAATCCGTTGAAAATACTTGACAGGCGTATTCGGCAGCCAAAATGTAATGATTCTCCGTTTCTTAAAGCATTTTCACATTTTTTTGAAATCAAAATCATTCAAAAGCACCATATGGCACATACACGCTGTTTCGCCGCGCAGTTGAGTTAGCTGAATGTCGATTGAAATGGTTGACCGAGGATTTACTTTAATTGATATTCAGTTGATTCAATCCTACGACAAAATTCACCGTATCCAAACACTTCCGGGGTTCGCTCCACTATTTTGTTTCTCAATATACTTGAGCTTGACACCATTTGCCAAATTGGAAAACGGCGAATCTCTGGAAAAAAAATTGAACTATCCCGCCATTCATCTTCTCTAAAATTTTTATAGTGCGATTCCACTCTTTATCCAGCTGAAAGTGAGCTTGCCAAAATTTCAAGTGAAATTTCCACTTCATTAGAGTAATAGTTCAAGGTTTGAGGTTAGAAACTTGCACACAGTGAAAAGTAAGTCATAATTCCATGATCAGCTGATTCTCAGATGAGGCTTGAAATCAGCAATATTACGATTTCGTAATATGAGAAGAAAACGAGTTATGACTATATCAAATTCACTTGAATCAAATAATGTGCTGATTATCAGCAATTCATATCTTATATAGTCAGCCACGTAGATTTTGATGAATAATTCAGTCAAAAATATCTAAAAATCAAGTCTCAAATAAAATTATTCCATCTTGGCTGCAGGATACACCTGTGAAATGAAACACTCCGTATAGCCATTAAAACACAATAATTTTTATCCCGACGTGTAGTAAAATATTCAAAACCAAAAACAGTGCGAAGCGAATTCTATATCTCACTTTCAGCTCATATCACAATAAATTCTATCACCGTAAAATACATTGCGATCAAGTTGTAATCGGACTTTTTGTGAGATTTATATACCATGTATACTACATGGATTTCAATTTATCTTTGAAGTCCGTTATAAAAGAGAGAAAATTTCCCATTACGGTTTATTCGCACTACCGAGAAAACGATTGAAAGAACAGAATGAAAACCAATTTCGAGACAAATTCGAATTTTAATCCAAGTATTGAACGAGAAATGAAAAACAAATGATTTTCTCATAACGGAATGTGATGTTACGGGTGGGTGAAGGAATTCAAAATCCCAAAGATCAGAAATCCTTAGTTGAAAAAAAATCGAAGGTCACCATTTCTCCCGACCGCTCATATCAAAATTGACCATTAGTTCTTCATTATACGCTCCGCCAATCTTTCTTTCCAACATACCTCCAACCAACAGTGGTAAAAAAGTGGACCGAGTTTGGGACAAGGCTGACGATCGCATCTAAGATCAAATCTAGCTATCCTTAGCGTATATGCACTTTGGCCCTACTTCGGCGCAGTCTTGGCCCCATGCAGCCGGGATGGAGCCCATGCTGGTCTAGTTTAGGTCCCATAGTGCATACATGCTAAGGATATTGTCAATGCTAAGTGCAATACTTATCTATTTCATTCAGTCTATATTGAATTGGTGATAGCTTGCCCCAAGCTTGAATGAATACTGAGACAATCATAGATTGACGAAACCAATGCACTCATTACCAACAATGGTACATTATTTTTTCATGTTCTGATCAACGTTGCCTCTAAATGGATTGCGGAGATTTAGCAGGTCGCCTTGCACCAAACTCCCCAACCAGAAATTTACAACAGGCGCAGTGCTGGCACCAGTACTGGCTAAGACTGTCATTTGTCTGAGATGATAAAACTTTTCTGTACTTAACCTCTCAATACTGGTTTATCAGTACAGGCATAGTACTGTATTTCTATACATCCAGTACTGAAGAACCAATACTGGCACTGTACTGCACTTGTTGTCAACATTGGTATAATTCAGATTCCTCTGATTGGGTGTATTCTATTGTTAGCGTTGGCGAAAAAAAGAAATTTTACAATTGAAAAATCAAAAATGACAGTTGAGAAATTTCTCGTGGATATCTCGTTGAAAAAAAATCCAATTGAATCTCACCAAAAGGACCAATTTGAAAGTTGTGAAATCAGATTTCGTTGGATTGAATGGGATTCTTCAATGAGCCACCTATTAAATTTTGTTTACTTCTACAGTTTAGTTGCACACAAAAAGTCAAGTAGGACTATTTCATGACATCCACTGTCCAACTCCAAAGGGAAAATCTTGGAAATCGGTGGAATTCACCAAAAAATAGTCTCGAGAGCCTTTCAAAGCTTGAATCAAGGAAAGACTTATCACTGAGAGCCAGTAGAAGTTCATTTCCTCCGTGTAGATTCCATGACTGAACAGTTAACGACGATAATCTACACAGAGGGATGGACGTTGGGATTGCTCAACACGTCACTGAGGTTATTAAGTAATCTCAACCACGAGGGTTGATGAATCAGAGACTCTCATCTTCGCTACATAGATTAATCAAGGAGGAAAAAAAAGGAATACTCTGATAATTAACACTGTTGTTCTCCTGTATTTCAAACCATCGTTTCATCGAAGGGTAGTACGTTACTAGCCACTCATAAAAATTCATGAAATGAAAACCACAACATCGCTCCTCCAAAAGCAGATTACGAATTCATAATTGAATATCATTTCTTCTCTGAAGTACTACTCGATGTACCAAATATGAAGTTTCATTCATTTAATGGAAGGGTGATGCAAAATTAGGTCAAGCTCCGAATCTTTCCCCTGCTCGCCAACTAAAGAAAATGGAAAAAAAGATGAGGGTAGGTGTACCAGACTGGTCAAAATATTTCCCATTTTAAATTTCAGCAATCATTCCGACCCCTTTTTTTCAATATGAAGCACAAGATTAATTTCTTCAAATACTGGGAATTCAAAATTCTGTTCATTCATTTTTATCAAATCATGATTTACGTCCTCGCCCATTAATTATACATTGATCCGAAAACATCTGAGGAAAGATGGAAATTTTCTACTCGATATAAGCGACATTGATTCAACGAGGAAATTAAAATAAAATGAACTCCGATCCAACGCGAAGACGATAATTTCATGCACACATTTGAAAATCTGTTGACAGTACCTTTATTAGAACCAAGTCACGTTGATCTGGGTTTGGAAGCATTCCGGAGTCAAAGAAAACGAGAGACAGTCAATGAACTGACTGAAGAGGAAATCGTGAGAGATCCTTTACCAGAAACCGCAATTGAGATTCCACGTTAAGCGAGTAAGGCAGTGATTGAATCGAAGTTTCGTGGGAAGTCTCTCCTAAAGCCGATAGTTATGCAGCGAGATGAGCAGACCCAAGCGCAGGAAGTTGACACGAAACGACGCCAGAAGAGGAAGAAAATTTTCTGAATGAATAAGATCTGCAATAGTGAAATCATTAACACAACGCTACAATAAATTCTTCGATTTGTTTTCACGACATTTGGAATAATTCGATGAATTGGTCGAGGGGATGGAACCTGATAATTAACCGATCGTAGTGGTATCACTATGAAAAAGATTATTTTACTTTATCCTTCCAAAGAAATTTGCCCTATTCCCTTGGTAGATCTCGTCGCCTCTTCAAAAGAAGTACGATACATTAACGATTATTCTCAAGCAGATTCAAACTTTCACCCATACTGTACAAGTACAACCCACATGTTCATGTCCTGTAATAAGTTTTGTATGACGCACATGTTAATTTGATAATGGCAACTGTGTTCATCGTATCACTTGAATGATCAATTTGCATTCATCAAGAACCTAGGTAGAGGTAGCGTCTCAATACAAAGTTACAGTGCCCTATATATCCTACGCGATTCAACTTTCAAGGATTTGTTTACTGGAAACCGAGATTGCTGCTTTTCGCCCTCACCGCATATTTGATTTTTTTTCACGAAAAAACAACATAATTCCCATTGAAACATGGTTGAGAAGTTCAGCTGCAGTAGCGAATCCCACATTTGCTTTAAACATAAAGCCAATGTTATTACATTTGTTTGTAACTGTGAATTTACCATAAAATATTCAATTACAGAATACTGGAAGATTAATGCGAGAAGTTTGTTCTCGCAAGAAGAAAAATCTGGAATGAATGAAAATGATAATAAAAAATATATTTTCATAATAATTGCTTTGACTTCGGTAATCAACAGAACTAAACGAGCATATATTTTCATGAAGTTCAGATACATGTTATTCAGAGAATTTTCTCAATTATTTTAATTCCAAACTTTGGAAAGTGATGGAGTATAAAATAGTTTGTTTCATATACAGAGGCACGAGATTGCGGAGAAGACGAATAACTAAAGTTTTAATTACGAGAAAAGTCATCATTCATATGATATTAAATTCGCAACGACTTGAGTCTCATAGGTACAAGGTATTCCATAAATACGGTTCAAGTTTGGTACAGTAAGCTCTAAACGAAAAATTTTAACAATAAGTTTCATGAAATTCAATGACAAGGAATCAACGGAAGTTAGAGATTCAAAGTGACGAATAAAACTCTAACACAGATTGGATTTGGAAAAAGACTACCAGAAGAGAATGGATGGATGGATGTTCATGATTGAAGCTAATGAACTTGATGTTGAAAAGAGGAAAGTTTATTTTCAAATGCACAAATTATTCAAAGGAAGGAATCTCTGGTGAAGAACTGTCGTATATGCACTTTATTCAGTCAGTGAAGTTTATAAATGGACATATGTAATTATACATACGATTAAAAGCTGACCATTGAATGGAATCAGTGAGATATCAGGGAATAGTCACTGGTTATGCAGTTGGAAGTGTTCCTGACTAATTGAATTAGGGGTATTTCACTGCAAAGATCAGTTAATATTCACTGATTGTGTATTGTATATACACTGATTCGCAATGGTCGACTTTCCACTGCAATCAGTGGAATTCCACTGTTTCAAATTAAGAGAGTAAGTGGCCGCAATTATGTATAATAAAACATATATTCACTTGTATGATTATCTTAAATGTCATATAATGGCCACTTATAATATAATAATCCCAATATAAAATACATTTTCTTTTACAAGTATACTTTATACTGACAGTTCTCAATAAATATGGATAAAATGACAAAACTCTCCCACGATACAAGAGAAAATGAATTCCGAATGATGACAAAATTATTGCCATAAAACATAAATTTACAGTCCTTGAGAGAACTCAATGTCAAAAGTGCTTCAAATATCTCAGCTCTGTATCACATTCGTTGTATCAGGACAATGATATTTATAAAAACATGTTTTCATTAGTTTCGTTTCTCTCTTACGTTTCATTTTTCCTTTATAGAATATTCATATCCGCAACTCCGATCTGCGGCAACGGAAAAATATGAAATTTGACAAATAATAATACTTTCAATGCCGAAGCCAGACCCATTTCATGCATTAATAAATTTGAAGGTTTAATGGTTCCTCTGCTCATTAGTTTTGACATTCAAAATGCATCAAGCCTCTTCGAAAGCAGAAAACTCGTTGCGGTTCGTTTTCCGAGCTTGGATAATTGCATGGTTGTAGTAGCATGCCGTCAGGAGCGTGCACACGTGCCATAATGACGCAGTTTCAAGGTACACATTTTTCCTTAATATCACGAATGATACTTTCATTTAAATTCAATATGTAAAAGTTCTCAAATGTTCAGACGACGGAGGAAATTTTGTTATTAAAGCATCAAAAGTGCACTTCGAATGCTTTCGACGAATATTTCAAGGGTTTTGCCATATATTACGAAGAATTGAATATTTGTATCGTATGCTACTTTTATTGTTTCTTAGAATCATTTATTGATGAAACACGAATAATCTGATATCTCAAGCAATTGTGATTGGAAAATTTCGATACTAACAACTGGTTTAAGCTTGGCAAAATATTGGACTGCCAAGCATCGCAAACCAACTTTGATTCGATATAAAACCTTTCAGAGGAAATGCCAACATGACAACTGGTGCAAACTTGGCAAAATATGGAGCTGCCAAGCATGGTGAACCAATATTGACCCCATGTACAACCATTAATTATTTGAGAACCTACACCGCATGTTCATGCTTGTAATTATTGCAAAGTTGTACCAATGCTAATGATTGTCATGATATGACGTGATTTTTCATGTCACAAATGGCATGAAGTATGAAGAAGCAGGTTGAAGCAAGGTCCGGTTTGTTCATGTAAACCAAGCTCCAAAAAACTCCCTGAGTCGAAAAATGCAATGGCAATACTTTTAAAAGCCTGATCCCCTCCGTAATACGCAACGTTCCAGAGTTTGATCAGGTCGAAAAAAGGTTAACATCAGGTCAAATGAGAAGTTTGAAAACAAGATCAGGGCGAGAAATTAAATCATACCTGATTCACTCCGTAATACGCAACGAATCAGAGCTGAAGGGTTTCACTTTTTGACTCGGGTCATAATACGTCCCAATCGGAATAATAAATCAAAATTTTGACATGGTTTTGACTTCTTGTTCCCGTTGGGATGTATCATTGTACATCGAACCATGTTTAGTATTGCATTCTGGCCCAATATTTGGAACCAAGCCTGGCACGAGTTTATCATCCCAAGCTCTTACCAAGCTTGGATCATTCTTTGTCATGGGTTCTGGCCCAATATAAGTGAAAATTGTCCAAGGTCAGGCCAAGGTAGGGCCGTTTGTTAATTCTTATCTGGATTGTTGAACATGCTCCTTTGTTACACCTCTATTTTCATTCTAATATGAATCGTCCAGTGAGGAGATTGAGAGAATGATACCAACTTTACTCCCCTATTGGGAATTCTATCCTTGCACCTTCGCAGGTTAGACTCAATCCTACTCAAATCCAGACAAGACTTGTAACACTTAGCTACCATCAGAACCTTTTCAGGAGGACCTCACTGGAAAACTGCTTTGCACACAGTGAAATATTCATACATTTTTTTGTTTTTTATAACCTTTAAGTTTGTGCTCGGAAATATCAAGAGCAATGGATTGGAAAATGTTCATAAATTCTGAGCGACTTTTGGGCAAGAATATTTTGAGCTGCAACTTTGAAGAAGTTATTATTTTTCTAGGTACTGAATTTTACTAGGGACTATTTTTGGAATGTTTCTTCAATTTTGAAGGTCCCTTAAAAAATTTATCTCCTGTTGATTTTGGAAGAAGGTTCTCAAAAGATGAAATATTTTCATACGAGAGACGGAGAAAAAAATAGTCGGTTTTTTGCGCCACCCTAGTGTATATGTTGATAATATCATATAAATGTATATGAGGTTCCCTATAAATATTTCTTACAGTGTATTTGAGGCGAGGATCAATAATATTTTTCCCCTGTTCCTGATATTCCAATCGAATCCAGTGCTCATCATTCAGCTGAATGATATGTCAGTATATAAACTGTTATTCCACATTGTTTTAATAACTTTCATAATTTATATTATTCTTGTTACAATATGTTACAACAAAATTCATACAAATTGCATTCCGTGTTACAAATTTTTGATATATGGATGTGAATATTTGAAATTCAAAATCGATAGAGAAAAAAAAACAATCCCCGAGGTGAGTGGCTAAAAACTGATTGTATTACATGTTATGAACATATTTTTCTCCAATTATTCCATGATCAATTTTTTTATTCGTGCAATTGATATTCAAATAAATTCAAGAAGAATTCATTCCTCCATCGTACGTTCTGATATCATAAACAGTTGTTGGAAATTCTTCAAACAATATATAGATATTGAATGAATGAAATTAAATCTCCGATTTTTCCTACTGCATTGTATTCTGTTCAATAACTTTTCAATGTGTGTATCATTCAAAATCGATTCTTCGAATGATCAATACTATTATGAAATTATGAATAATTGAGTTCTTAATTCATAATTATTCAACTAATTGAGAGGATTAGAGACTACACAAAAACGGAAACAAATTAATAGAAATAGACAGACTCTGAGATGTTTTCTATTCATTTTTTTGTTTTTATTGCTTGTCTCATCCAAGCATAATTTTTGTCCAATTTGCACTTGAATAGATGTATTATTAAAAATGAATTTCTTTTGGATATTTGAATCAAAATCATTGAACAAATCATTTATGAAGTACGTATGACACATGTGTGTCATATACATAAATGTAATTAAACCTGAATTATTCGCTCAATGGCACTGAGTGCCACATTTTATACGATTTTTGAAACAATGCGTGAATTCAAAATTAGATGTGGATTAACTTTTCTCTGTTTTTGAATATTATATTGCACCTACCAGTATTAAAATGATAATAATATGGTGGCAATTTTGAAACAAGCACCGAAGAATTTGATTAAAAATGTTCTCAAATTCAATAATTGCTGATGAAATCTTATATTAACTATTGCATTTTAATCGAGAAATTTTTTAGCAGCCCACAATAAATCCGCCAGATATTACATTACCCAACCTTTCGCGATTTTTCATCTTGCAATTACACAGTCAAAAGTAAAACTTACTTCCAACCTTAATGTCGACTTATTTTTTGATGCAGCTAAAAACTAGCCCTATTTCCGCTGAAAGTGTGCATCCAAAACAAACGCCGACACAATGGAAAAGACTGAATTTCAGCCAAATTTTCAAGTCAGATGCAGCAACTTACAGTCAGACTTCTTACGACGTAGGTGATATTTTATCTGGACTGTGTGAAAAAACATCACAACATCGGAGAACATAAATCTCAAATCTCGGTGACATTATTTCACCGTGAAGTTGGAGATCTAGAACCGAGAGGTTTGGTAATAAAAAATCATCAATCGGTTGATTTTGTTTCACGGTAATTGCGAGATAAGAAGTCACGAAATGTGAGGTGATGTAATGTCTCGCGGATTCCCTGCGTGAGTGCAAAATATGAGTGATGTACACGAATTGTTGACTGCATTTTTCGAATGATAATCTAGAAATGTACTTTTTCACTCGCGGTTACTCACAAATCATGTGGAAATGAGATGTCGAGAATTCGTTTTTGTCATCTGTAGCACGGGAACAAGAATAGTTTTGACAGCACATAAAACTACATTTCAACTTCTAATAATACTCTGACAACTATGGATGCAAACTTTATTTTGTGGTTTGTCCTCTGCAGTGAACACAAGCTATCAAAAAATATTCATTTCAACATTATTGGATTTTTATTAACATCACGTTAACATTTTCAAAGTTCAAAAAACGCGTCGCTTATTTTAGAATAATAACGAACTTTTGAAACATCACAATTTCATTCTCTGAAAAATCCTCGTTTTGAAATATAACTGAAATATCAACAATAAATAGAATTCTACGATTGTGTTCAATATAATTCCCGAGCTCAATGATTCCATTCAATTCCATTTTTTAACGCACGATAGATATTATTCCACACATAAAAATTCGGGATATTCATCAGGGATTATCAAAAGTCAATTAAATTCAACATTCCAATACAGACAATTGTTATACTAATAATAATTCTATCAATATATCCTCGAAATACAAGTATGAGGTTGAAAATCAATTTGAAAATCAATTCCATGACGCAGTTTTGTGTTGCAATCGTAACAACTTTCAATTCTTACACAGCACTTTATAAAAGCTGTTTATTATATACACTTGGTTTCACTATCCAACGAAATGAATGAAAAACAAACTCGTATATATTTGTGAGTAGGTGTTATATTCTTCGCGATCAAATAAATCGTCATCAAAAAATAGAAGGCTATTACCATGGTTTACAAGAAACCTCATTGTACACTTCCTTCTCTGATGGAGATACCATCGCAGAGAAAACAAAATTATCTACTCGTATGCGACTATGACAATAAAAATAATGAAAATAATTTCCCTAATGGCAACCACAACAAACATATCAGTTTCATTCCAGAAAGACCTGGAAGAAAATCAATCACAAGATCACAAGTTATCACAAGAGAATTCGATGAAAATTTCGTACTGACTTCCATGTATGTGATTCATCGACTTTCACCCTAGTGATGGCGATCCTGAATAAGATCGATGTTTTTTTTGTATGAAGAGTTATTCCACACGAATCCGTGATTTCTATTTCTATATTCTTGGAGCCAAAATTCCCAACTTTATCATTATACCAAACAAAATATTGGGAAACTTTCGGGAACACAACAAAATCATTGTTTTATTCCACAAAAGGAACTAAAATGGAACTCAAAATTCAGGCAATTCCTGTTAAAACACATTGACTACTTTTTCTCGCTTGTTTTAACAAAATCCATACCATAAAATATTTCACATTCATGGCAGGGGTGAATCCAAGGAAGAGGAGAATCATGGGGAGGAACTCTGAAAATTACTCTATTGCCCTGAATCTTAATTCGACCTGAAAATAGCTAAGTCGCCCACTGGACAAAATGTTGCGAAACGTTTCTGAAACTTTCCAGAGACTGCTAATGTCCTGTCATTGTTCCTGGGATGTTTTCTTGAAGCTTCTCATTGGGAACGTTACAATAGTAGGACATAAGCAATCTCTGGGATGTTCCAGGCAGATCCTAAAAGAAAGTCCATCACGGATCGCCCTCCCCCAGAATTCAATTTTGAATCTGCCGTTGCTTCATGGATCAGAATTCTACGTTTTTGACTGTAACTGTGAAAGGAAAACTGAAAACAATCGAATGAGATTCCTCACATATCATCATCCCGTAACACTCGATGCATTAACAATTACATGAATATGAATGCACATCCTTTCACAGTTGCGATACGTGAACGAATATTGATATTCTTCACCGTCTTTATTTTGATGAAACCAATAATACTGCGAAACGCATCAAGCATACAAAACAATACCAACCAATGCAATAAGCCGTATTCCGTAGCGGGATTCGATATTGATTGATATTCTAGACATGCGGATGATTGAAAAGAGAATCTAAGTTATCCTTGTTTTAAAACTTCTATTGAATATTGCGAAAAACTGAATATAAAACGAAGACGGGAAGAATTTCGTGATAAAACAGACACCTTGAGAGGAATTTATCACCCTCATATCTCCAATTTGAGAGATGAATCTTGAATGGAATTGAAAATGCTGAAAATATATGGTAAAAACAAAGTTACTAGTATTTGTATGGAATAAAAATTGTAACGTTTCAAATCTGAAGACACGTCAAAGATGTTCAATCGAATCTAATTAATATACAATTTGACACCACAGATAACGCACGAAGAATCCTTTTTGAACTAATGAATTCTTAAAAAGCTCTGGAGGAGTTAAAATTTTGGGATATTAACGAGTTCTTTGATAATTCTGAGAGTATCGTTTCAGTACCCTCAAAGAACTCATCAATGTTCCAAACGTTGAACTCCTACAGAGTTCTTCATGGATTCATTAGTCCGAAAACAGTTCTTGAAGAATTCTATTCTTGTTCATGAAGAAGAATTCTTCGTGTGTTATCAGGGCCCCTTGTGCCTCTAGCTCGCCAAATCCGAGGTTCAGGAGTAGGGATAACGCGGGCTACAAATTATTATTGTAATATTTCGTGATTAAGTCAAGATATACTCTCTAAAATTTTTAAACTTAGATTTCACTCTTCAGCCAGCCAAAAGTGAGCCTGTCAAAATTCGGAGTGAAATTTCCACTCTTTCCGAGTGATATTCTAAGATTTGAGGTAAGAAACTCACAGCCACTCAAATTCTAGAGTCAATTGGCTCACTTCTGAGACTTAGTGGAGTGAAACACGTGATTTTTCACTCTCTCAGATTTAGAGAGTACATTTATTCTTAAGATGAGATAAAAAATCGGACAAGTATTGATCAGAAAAAGATCAGGGGATACGCTATATTACTTAAAATTGATTAAAAGATGCGCGCGTGGGTTGAATCAACTAAGATTTTACAACCCCTATGGGGACCATGACCCGTTACAGACTAATGTTCGTTACAAATACGTTAAAGCACGGTGGCGCTTTAATTCTAAAAACTGATTATACGAGGGTGGATTGATAAGTTTCCGGCCTGACCAAGAAAAACAACGTTTTTAAGAATTTTTTTTTTTTATTTCTCAACATAATCTCCTCCAAGGCTGATACATTTCTCATAGCGGTGTTCTAGTCTAGTAATGCCATCTCTATAGACTGATTCGTCAAGCTCCTCAAAAAATATTTACTTTACTTCTTCTTTTTTTCTTTCATCCTTCACCTCTCAAGCCATTTTTTTTTTTTTTTAGGGTTAAAATAGTATAATAGTCAGGGGGGGGTAGGGAGAGTAGGAGAGGGAGGGCATTATTTTTTAATTCAAACAGATGATTTTTAGCCATCGCAACGATTGACGCGTGCGTGCGGTGCGTTGATGTGATGAAACAAGATTTTTTTTTTCGCGGTGGTTTCGTTTTTATTTTTCACTCGTGGCTCAAACGTTGCAATAAGTCTGTCGTAGTAGTGATAGTTTTTTTTTTTTTCTTTTTTCAAAAATAATATATAATAATAATATCCAAAAAAAAAAAAAATAATAGCCATAACCTTGAAAAAAAAAAAATTTTTTTTTGCTTTCTTTGGGTCCACCCAATCTGGTCCTTTAGACTTTTTTTTGGTTCAGGAGTGGTGTGGTGTGTGTTTCGAGTTTTACGAATCGGACGAAATCGACGCAAAAAATTCGCTTTTACGCTTATATAAAATAAATTATTGGTGGTCTTGTTCTTTCATTTCAATTTTTTGTGGACTTGTAGCAAACGCAGCACCATCTTTGCACAGAGCTTTTCCATATACAATTTGTATATAAAATATTATTTATTTATATATCTACATCTTCTATCTTCAGTCATCTCACTATCTTTTTTTCTTTGCGATCTTTCCACTTCTTGATTTTTTTTTTTTTTTTATTTCAATCTCTGATCATGACTCTCAAGGGGGGCGAGAGAGGGAGGCTCATCAGAGGTGCTTAAACTCTTAACTAAACCCTTAACAAACTGATATGATGACGGTTGTGAGGATGTGGAGTGTCCATCTCTTTCCATCTCTTCTTAATTTCTCTTCCCTTCCCCGTGAAATAAAAAAAAAGTAATTCATTGATTTTTTTTTTTTTTTTTTTTTTTCCATTTTTTTCAAAAAAAAAAAGCGGCGTAAAAACTACTAACTAAACTAAAAACTAACTACTACTAACTATAGCTATGCTATATATCTATATAGCTATCTAAGTACTATAGCCTAGAGGCTCAAGGGCGCCATCTCTTGCAGGCCAAGGCCCTCAATCCACCCTCGTATGTCCTGACATATAATTGGACTTCAGAATTTTCTTATTTTCTCACTTCATTGTTGGAATATTATTGATGCCATACTGGCCGAAGCAGCCAATTGGCATTTATCTCACATCGGGTGTTTCCGACACCAAGGAGGGATACCAAGGGAGTAGAGTGGAGTGGATTATCTTTCGACCAATTGAAAAATTGAAAGAAAAATTCCCAATTTTTGATTGATTAAAAAAGATAACCCTCACTCCACTCTACTCCCTGGTGGAAATCCAAAAGTGGAAGGAGCGGATATTGAAACAAATGAAACGTGAAAAAAATGTTCCAATTCCCTCCTAAATCACGCTTAGGTGACTCTTGTTACGCTCAGATGACTCTTCGCTTGCGTTTTCGTTGCGCTTCAACGCTTCATTTTCACCAGGGAATCCCTTGGTATCGCAAGCACTCTTTGTAAGTCGTTTGATAAAAAGAGTCTTTTCTGTCACTATTGTGCAGTTTATTTTAATTGGTGACTCGTCACAAAATCCTCTGAGTTTGGTTCTCATTATTATATCAATGGAGTATCAATACTCTTGATTGACAATCAAGGATCATCCAACATTGTGATGGGAAATCGAATTTATCACAGGCACCCATACCACCATTTTGTTAATTTTTGCCAAAATTCCGTTGAGTTGGATTGTTCTTTTTCCCACTTCAGAACATTGTACACATTGATGATTCGGTTCAATACAGTTTAAATTCTGTTCATTCGTATAATTGGATCACACAAATCAAATCATATGAGAAGATCAATGATACAAATTTTGGATTTTCTTCGAGATCGCCGAATATGTTACAGCAAATATATATTCTATTTTTCGCGAATTCAATGTCCGATTCAAGATTTATTCTCCAAAGGTTTTGTTCGCGTAATACATATATTTTAGAATACTGTCTACCATACAGGGTGCATTAATTAGCCCAATAATGGCACGTTACTGGACCACAAACGGCGTTCTTCGCCCGTTAATGGCTCTTATCAATGGTTAATTGCTGGATGATAACATGGGTCCAGTAATGGCAATAAATAATGGGCCAAGTATAAAATTATTGATTTGCCCAGTAATAGGGCTGAATAATCCCGATTTATGGCCAGAAATTTCGGGATAATGTTCGAATGTCAGCCATCAATGGCAGATTACTGGGGCATAATAATAATGATATCCAATGGTGATATGACTGCGTTCCAGAATAATCGGTTCAGTATTAGTTCAAATGAGTGATTAAGTGTGACCGAAAACACTTTTTTGTTTTTGTTTTAGGGAAAATTGTCATTCCAGTTTCCCCAAGATCAGAAATGGATGTTTTTTTTCTAAATAGATTTGCATGCCCGATATTTCCACAATCTCCAATGTAAAATTATACGAACCAAAATTATGCTTATTCCTTCAAAAGTATTAATTGATTATCTATATAAATAAGAATTCATGTAATCATGTAAAACGTATTTCATGGATGTGAATCATTTATTCAGTGTAATAGAAATAAGGCTTTTTTCAACAAACTTTTTTCACGGGTGATTACGAATACAATACTTTCAACTTTGAAATCCATTTGATTAAGTAATAGACCATATTTCAGCCAGTAACGGAGAATCAATTGTTGGCCGTTTACCATAGCCGTACATCGGGTGATTATCGGCTGTTTTCATTGCTGGCCTTTTTTATCAGCCGGTGGTGGACCACGCTTGTGCCAATGATGTGAATCCATTGTTGGCCATTCAATGGTAGCCATACATAGACTGATTATTGGCTGTTTTTACATTATCGGGGTTTCCCGTATGAGCTGAAAGATATCTAAAATATGCAGTGTTTTCCGTCAAGTTTTAGACGTATTGTATATTGGATCCCTCCGATAACAATCAATTTCCGTTAAAGAATGAATCCTTTCGAAATCAATCGAGAAGTAATTCTGAAAGAAAAATTATTCTGAATCGACTTTCGTAACACAAATTTCGACATATTGCTTCACCGCGAACGAATGTCGTTACGATCAGATCGATAAAATACGGTGAATTTTTTTGTGGCTTTCTTTCATTTTGTATCAGAAATTTCCTCTGTACATCCTCTTCGTATTCCCGACGAAACGTAATTGTTTTTGCTCGTTCGAGGATGATGAAAATTCGGACAAAAAAGAGAACTCGATTTGAAGCAATCGCTTATAATCGAAACTGATATTCGAAATTTTAAGAAATCGTACTCCAGTGTTATTGATAGATCCAATCAAGGAACATAGTTGATTTTAGTCTATTTCATGGATATATCCCCCGATTAATAAAATTTCATACAAAACGATTGTCAATTTCTCCTCCAAGCGTTATAGTAGATATGGATACACGGAAAAAAGGGAACACTACTGGTTACTGTGAATGTCAGCGATCGGTTGAAAAACAAATGGAAACACGCTTGGATAGTGAGGATTAGCGTGATCACAGTGATGGGTATTGTAATGAAATGCGTCAACGCTGACTGGACAGTAATGAGGATTGGGAAACGCAGTACTGCATAGAATGGATTTGAGTTTCAATGTATTGTTGTGATTCGCAGTAACCATTGCTGTTTTCTTTTTTCCGTGAATAAGATGAACTGAAAAAAAATCTCTCTCGACAAAAGAATGGTTTGTTTGTCCTCTCTCCATAAAATATCTCTTAGGATTAATGGAATATTTATTCAACCGAATCAAATAGTGGAGTGCTTGCCTCAAATAAATTGGTATTCTAAATAAACAATTCATTCGCTACAAGTACTCAGTTTTTGCATCCAATTGAATATTTAATTTCTACAAATAAATATTTTATGGAGAGAGAACAAATAAGGATTGTTTCCAGTGTGAAATTTACAAATGTTCCTTTTCTTTCATAGAACATGGTAAATAAACTCAAGTTTTTTTAACACTCATTCAATATATCTTGAAGCATACAAGAACATTTTTCTTAGTCAAAAATTATGTTATTTGAATTTTGTATACAAGCTGAAACATCGCTGCTTCCAAAGAAGTATCTAAAAAGGACGGCATTGTAGCACCTGCAAATATTATCTGAAATCAGGATAACAAACATTTTCATGAAATATATCACATTTGTTGAAGCTTGAACCAATAAAACCAGCAAAAAGTCAGAAATTGAAAATATGGCGAACATACTGATTTTAATAATGAGTTTTTTTCCCTCTTTAGAGTGCTATAAAAAAATAATAATAAATATCATCATTTTTTTTATTTCGGCGCTAGTTAATTTAATCTAATGTCAGATGAAAAAATAAAAAATAGCGATATATTCAGGAGTTTTAGAGATATCCCTGCCCACCCAGACAGCACAAATGATCATTTTGAATTCACAAAAACTTCTGAAAGAACTTCTTGAACAGTCCCCGTTATGACAGTGAAAATGGATTCAATATGAACTCAATGAATTCAAAATGCATACATGTTGAATGCCTGCCCTGATTAAACGAACCCATTCATTCCGATTAAATGTAAGAGAATTCCGATGAACCCGATTTTTCCCGATTATTTTTGTTGAATTTTTTTTGCATTTTCGAAATAAATGAATCATCATCATTTTTTTTTAAACCAGGGTGAATAGTTCTTTATGAATTCGTGATATGAATTCTTTCTGAAGATTAAGTTATTCATCAAGAGTTCATTTTGAATTCAAACTATTCATAATGAATTCATGTTTACTGTCATAACGGGAGCTCTTCGCGGGGACTTTTGTGCTGTATGGGTAGTTGAAAAGCCATGGTTTCAAAAAAGTTTTAGGATACAAATCTTTTGACTTGAACAAAATTTTTTCATCCACTTCAAGACCCATTCGATAAGTATCAAATAAACTCAAGTTCGTAATTGATTTACTTCTCGAAAACAAAAAATTCGAGAAAAACCCTTTATTTCGGAATTCGCTTAATGAGAACCTCCCCTCAAAGTAAAAGAAAATCACCGATAATTCGTAAAGTTTACATACAGCATTTACGTATACATTATCGTTATGGGATCTTATTTGATCATCGAATGATACCAAATCGTGAATTCAAGTTGGACAAGTTATTGAGATGAAACATATGGATGTATTACATATTTGAATGACACGAATAAAAGTTTTCATTCATCCAAATCGACCACATGTTCTAGATATACGAGCCAGAGCTTTTCATAAAAGTGCAATTTCAAATCCAGGTTACATACGTCTATATTTTTCCAGCTATTGAATTAAAACTTTTTCAAGTGTATGTGATTTTTCAACGAGCGTTTTAAATCTCTTCTCGTGCCCGTATGAATGTGAAAAAGTACAATCCCGTTGACGAAAGTGAATGAAAATATTGTGTTTTTCATTATTTAATAATAGAAAATGGATATTCTCTGTTCTTGTCAAATAAATCTAATGAATTTTCATCATGTTTTCTGCACGATCTCTGCAGAATCTGTATTGAATAGAATTCATATTCCGATTTATATGATATACTGAGAAAATATCAAGGGGAATAAAGGTATAACCGATGGCTCCTTTCTTTTGTTGTACCAATAGTTTCCATCCAATAAAATAGTCTTTCAAGATGATATTCTCTTAACGCAACCTAATCGAAGGAAAATTTTATGTTTTATGCTTACAGAAGCACTTCAGAGCGACATCGAGTGATCGACAAAACGATGTCCGATTTAGAACGAGCGGAGATAGAAGTGGTTCGATAATATAATATGTGGTCGACGTGGCCACGTACCAGACGAAAGTGGCGAGACCTGGTGTCTCTGTCGTCGACTCCATCTACTCTATCAGCGTCGCAATTGAAAAAAGACTTTAGAAAACAACGACAGCCAAAATCTCTGGCCAATCATCATCGTGGTAGCATTCGTATAATTTATTCGGTAGTCCTTGCAGCCTGTATGGCTACTCAGGAAGCTAAATGCGCCAAGTGTCCTTCACCGGAAACCATCCCAGGTTGCCCTTGTTACAACTTCGAGGATGGTTTATTTCTAGAATGCGCGGGCGCAACGGAAGAATCTTTAAGAAGCGCTCTAATTGGAGTCATGAACGTCGGCGGTGATCCTCAAGGTATGTGTTTTCGATTAACCACGTCATTGGGTACGTGGATACGTGGTTTGATCGATTGAATAAACCTAATCGAAACGATTTGATTACAGGAACGATAGTCCAGTCGTTGAGCATCTACGAATTGGATCGAAAAGTCGAAGAATTGAGAGCAGCGGCATTTCCTCCGGGTTCTCGAATCAGGCACTTACAGATCTCCCATTCGGCAATCCGGGAGATAAGTGAGGACGCTTTTTTGAGGTTAAATAAAACCATGGAATCGTTGGCGTTGGTGTCGGGTCGACTACCTCAAGTCCCTCAGAAAGCATTATCCTCTTTGAGCCGATTGAAAGCGTTGGATCTAGAAACTAATCTGATTCACGATCTCCAAAGTTATGGATTCTATGGTTTATCTTTGATAAAATTGAATCTCAAAGGAAATCAGATATCTAAAATTTCCGAATATGCTTTCGCCGATCTTGAGGATACTTTGACGGAACTTGATTTAGCTGAAAATAAAATTCGAATGTTCCCGATGACTGCTTTGAGACGGTTGGATCATCTCACTTCATTGAGACTCGCCTGGAACGAAATCTCTCAATTGCCGGAGGATGGTTATTCTCGACTGAACGCGTTGAATTTTCTGGATCTAAGTAGTAACAATTTTAAAGATATACCTCTCAATTGTTTTCGTTGTTGTCCATCGTTGAAAACTCTTTCACTTTATTATAATGCGGTGGAGTCGGTCGATAAGGATGCCTTCATCTCATTAATCGATTTAGAATCTATAGATCTTAGTCATAATAAAATTGTATTGCTTCATGCAGCCACATTTCGTGCCAACCAAAAACTTCGATCCATCGATCTTAGTCACAATCACATACATTACATCCGAGGGGTGTTTTCGAGACTCCCGGAATTGAAGGAACTCTTTTTGGCGGAGAATAACATTTTGGAAATTCCAGCTGAAACTTTTGCTGGGAGCACCAGTTTGTCTGTAGTTTATCTTCAACAAAATGCTATCAGAAGAATAGATGCTCGAGGATTGGCGACCCTAAACCAACTGGCACAGCTTCATTTAAGTGGTAATTACATCGAAAAAGTGCCACGTGATTTTCTTCAACATTGCGAGAGTTTGTCAACGCTTTCGCTCGATGGGAATAATATACGAGAGTTAGAAGTCGGTACATTTGCAAAAACTAAACAATTGAGGGAACTGCGGTTGCAAGACAATCAAATTACAGAAGTCAAAAGAGGAGTTTTTGCTCCGTTACCTTCGCTCCTTGAGTTACATCTCCAAAATAATGTAATCACCGACATGGAAACTGGAGCTCTGAAATCTCTCAATAGTCTCCAGCATGTCAATCTTCAAGGTAATCTTTTGGCAGTTTTAGGCGATGTGTTTCAAGTCTCGACCAACGAGGGGGACACAGGTCAAAGCGGGAGCTCTTTAGTTTCCATTCAATTGGATAACAACGGATTAGGTGTATTGCATAATGATTCTCTCAGAGGGCAAGCCTCCATTAGAATTATGTGGCTTGGTCACAATAGATTAACGAGACTCCAGGCTCCTCTTTTTCGAGATTTGTTGTTAGTCGAGCGACTGTATTTAACGAATAATTCCATATCGCGGATAGAAGATTCCGCTTTTCAACCAATGCAAGCTCTGAAGTTCCTTGAACTGAGTATGAATCGACTCAGCCACGTCACAACTAGAACATTCTCAGAACTTCACAAACTCGAAGAACTATATTTGCAAGATAACGGACTGAGGCGCTTAGATGCATACGCTTTGACCGCTTTGAAGAGATTAAGAGTGCTCGATTTGGCTAACAATCATCTCAACGTCTTACATGATAAAATATTCCAAGAAGGATTACCGATACGGATTCTGAATTTAAAAAATTGCACCGTGAGCCTAATTGAGAGTGGAGCTTTCAGAGGATTGAACAATTTATATGAATTAAATTTGGAGCATAATCACCTGACTGCCATGGCCTTGGATCGACTCGATATACCCGGTTTGAGGATCCTTCGAATATCTTCCAACAATTTCAGCCAAATAAATTCAAATTCTCTAGATGGATTACCGTCTCTTCAACATCTAGCTATGGAATCATCGCATTTACATAGAATCCCTTCGGATTTATTCTCGAAGAATAAAAATTTAGCAAAATTGTTACTCAACAACAATCTCCTCCAATCACTGCCAGGATCGTTGTTCCTCGGCCTCGATTCTCTCAAAGAAGTAAAACTGGATGGAAACAAATTCCAAGAAATTCCATACGATGTTTTTCTAAACGCGACATCCATCGAATTTCTTTCCTTGGCGAGTAACCTGATCTCTTACGTGGACATTTCACGACTCAGTGGATTGATCAATTTGAGAGAACTCGATCTCCGAGATAATTTCATATCCATGATCACCGGTTTTGCCATAGGTAATCTCTCGCGTCTCATATCCGTGGATCTCAGTCATAATCATCTAACCGCGTTACCAGCTAATTTTTTCTCCCGTTCTTATTTGCTCAGGAAGATCGAATTGTCGGGTAATAGATTCAGGCAATTACCGGCAATAGCTTTGTCCTCTCAAAATGTCATCAATTTGGCATGGTTGAATGTATCCGGCAATCCCATCATACAAATCCACGAAATCAGCTCTGAAGATAAATACCCAGCTTTACAAGAAATCCACATTTGCAATACCAACTTAACCATCATCGGGAGTAGAGATTTTGAAGCATTTCCCGCTTTGTTGCACTTGTTTATGGGAAATAATGGGATACTGAGAATATCTCCAGGTGCCTTTCATACTTTGCCAAATTTATTGACCTTGGATTTGAGTATGAACAAACTAGAATTATTACCGCAAGAGCGTCTCAAAGGATTGGAACATCTAAGACTGCTCAATCTCACCCATAATCGACTCAAAGAGATCGAAGATTTTCCCCCGGATCTCAAGGCGCTTCAAATATTGGATCTCTCGTATAACAAAGTTGTAGGGATTCGGAAGAACACTTTCCAACATCTAGAAAATTTAGCTGAATTACATCTTTACGGAAACTACATATCGTCGATTTCCACCGACGCTTTCAAACCGTTGAAGAAACTCAGGATATTGGATCTCAGCAAGAATTATTTAGAAAATTTACCACTCAACGCTTTTGTACCTCTCGAAACTCAAATACGTAGTCTACGAACGGAAGGTGAATTTTTTATTACTAAACAATGTCAATATCGTATCGGGGATTTATAAAATATAAAATATTTTCCACGATTCTTCTAGGAAATCCCCTCAATTGTAGTTGCGAATCCGAGGAACTGTGGAAGTGGCTTCGCAATCATCAGAAATTAATTGGTGGTGGAACCAGTCGGCATCGCGGTGGAATCAGGATGAACAACATGGAAAATGGATTGTTGAGGTGCGACAAACCTCCTGAACTACGAGGACTTGTTTTCTTGGATTTAGATTTGCACACGTTTTGTTCGACTCCTTTGATTCTCAAAGTTGCCATTCAAGACATACAACCATTCTCCGTAGTCGTTTCCTGGCAAAGCAGGAACCATTCTGAATTACGCGGGTATCAGATTGTCTACGAATCTTTGGATAATGAAGATGAGGTATGCAAATTTGATCTTTCGATAATATTTCTTAACGGAGCATGAAAAAGAATTCGAATTTATTCCTGTTGCATGTAATATGTCTCAAAACTCTGACATTTTGAATTATAAAAAGGTAAAATCCTTACAAAAATTAATTCTATACAGCTATTATAAATTAATATTCACAGTAAAAATCAAGTACTCGTCAAATCTTTTACTTGTACGACAGTTTTATGGATAGCAGGTATTGTTGAGAAATGTTCAAGAATTCGAAAGTACGAGAAGAATTTCCAGGAAACCTTTTAAAGGATCCTTTCTTGCTCAGGTCATCAAACGAATGGGAAAGGATTGAAACTTGTCGATGTGCAAAATTTTCAATTTCACTCCTTTTCAAAGTTTAAAGTTTGCATTCTCGAAACGTCGGATGATCAGAGCCTTCGAAGAATCCAATAACTCTTTTGAAATTGCGGTGAAATTCATCAAAAGCCCTATTATGTCGAGGTTTTGAGAGGACCAAAAACACAAATTTGCCTGAACTCGAAGAATATAAAACTCGCTAGCGAGATAGTATCTCATGATTCGTTGAAATATAATATTGCTATGTACCTCGACTGTACAAATCACTTTGCACAGAAACTTCAGTCATGACAATACCCTCACGTTTACATTTCGCAAATCAATGAGATCGAGGGGGTTGGGGTTTTATATACGTGAAGATGAAGGAATTAATTTCTTTGCATGCGAATCTCATTAGGAAACAGCTCGTTAAGGAAAAATATTTACGGTGAGATTCATTTAGAATTCAAATGAGATCTTTATAAAGGAGTGACACGAACTTTTCTAAATTCTTCGAGTCACATTTATTAAATAGTTCCTTTATTTATGAGAAGAATAAGGGATAATGGAAAACCATGAACGAAAAAAAAGATTTCAATTCGTAAATCGCTACGCTCTCCGGCAACTTGAGTACATCAACTACGTCGGAGAGCTATTTGTTTTTCTTGGTCATTCGTATTTGTGAAATAATAGATTAAATCACAATTGTGAAAAGTGTTGACAAATATCATACCCCTATCGCAATTTATTTTTTCCTTGTTTTGTTACTTGATTTGTTTCAAAAATTCTGAAAATCCAGTAAAAGTTCTTCATCACTCACATTCGACGGTACTTTTGTTTGACTTTAGGATTCGCTTAGAAACTTTCAAGATCCAACACTGAAGTTTGTAACTCTTGACTTCTTCTCTCAACTTTCTTCCTATCGGTTCTTTTAGTCAATTTTTCGAATTCCCTGATGTCAGACTTCGACTCGACTTGACACTTCAGTTGAAAATTCTACCAATCTTGGACAAATTTTCTATTGCGATGTACATAGAAACTTCTACGAGGTTTATTAATTTTACACCCTCTGCGACCATTCCGTATATCCACTTCCTCTCATCGAAAATCATGAATTCCCTGTAGTTGATTCAATGACGCGTCATTCGATCGATAAGAATTCCAACACGAATTCCAAACGGTACTTTTTGAATCGATCGGAACGCCACTTAATGACATTTGACTACACAATGCAGATAAATGAATTCATCCCATCTGTTGTCACGTTACAGATTCGTGGAAAGCTGCTTCAACCAAACGCGCGTTCAACCAAATTATCAAAGCTGATAGCGAACACGCGTTACCTGATCTGCGTGTTCGGATTAGGTAACTGGCTGACAAATGATGACGAGGAGGAAATCTCTCTGGATCGATTTAATGTTTCCAAAGATGACATAATCGATTCGGCGTCGATACCACAGATGGGTGACTCATCGACGAGTCGATGTACCGAGGTTAAGACCTTAGAAATGCCAGAAGCGGTCATCAGCAGCGACGGTTCGTCGATGGGTGACGTTGATAACGTTAGCAATTTCCTCACTCGTAGACTAGGTTTGATAGTGGGATGCTGTATGGGTTTCGTCGTCTTCCTTCTATTGGTTTCTATACTCGGTTATCTCAAAGTTAAAAAGCAGAGGGAAGCGGTGAAAAGGGATCAACAACCGATACCACCGGAGTACATTTCTTATCGGCACTTTAGCATTCAGAGTGGAGAAGCAGGCCAGGCCGCGGCAACTAAGGCACAAGCGAACCAAGAAGGACATCAACAAAATTACATCAGCAATAACGTGAATAATGCTTTGAGCGTATGAGATAAGTCGAGAAACTCCCGGGCCGGGAGTTTCTCGGAAGCCTCGAACGTATGAATTCCATCTCGTTGATGATAATGATGTCCTTTTTTTCATATCATCGTCAACTATCGCAATCAACGAATCAAGTTCAAATTCTCAAAGGAGAAACAATCTCTCGATATCCAAATGACGAAACCACGGAGAACTTCCCTGATACATTTAGAAAATTAGTACCATCGAAACCGAATAGTGCATTTGCAAGTGATTTGTGACTTTGAATGATCGATTATTATTGTTATTATTATTATTATAAAAGAAGGAATATTCGCGAACATTTTGTAAGGAATTTTTAATGATTCTTCTTATAATTATCGTCAGCTCAATGTGTGTGGCTGTTGTTCTATTATCCACCGAAATTGAACCCCAATAATTGACGGATCACCGGATAGAAAAATTAGTTTAAATGACAGCCAACAGCTACACAAGTAACTTCGATTACTACATGTAACTTTGTACAGTGGCTCATAGCCAAAATAATTATAGGGTATGCATGGATGTTATGTACGTGCAAGGGAGAATGTTTTCGAATCGATTGAACTATCTTGTCAATCGAGAAAATCGGAAATAAAACTAAAAACAATCACATTGTTATAAATTCGTTGTGTCAATGTTCGAAATAATACTCGAGGCGGTGTTGTAAAATATTGCTTTGAACCACCACACCCCACGGGTACGAGATTTTTCGAACATGATGTGTTATATCGATACTACCCTCCGGTCATTGACAAAAATATCCTCTGTGAAGATTCATCAAATCTTTGTTCGATACGATAAAAACGGATTTACTTTTTCCTTTCATCATTTTCAGATTTCATCGGAATTTTCGTTAGTGCGATGCGAATCACATATAATACATCCCTGTGATTTTACGAGACAACCGATGATCGTCATCGTATGAAATCACGTATAGTAGCGATAAAACGGAAAAAAAAGGAAGAAATCGTTCACCGAATAGTCTGCAAGTCTTTTCTATCTATTGCAAAAGAAAAAGAAATTTGAATTTGTGATTCTGCAAAATATGCAAAACCATATCGATAGTCTCGAGTGAATTTTATTCTCAAATCGTAGGTATTATGAGACAGCAAACAATATAAAAGCTCGAATAGATTCGTGTTGTCGGATATAAAAGATATTGTGCGATATCCTTGTGTGTACACCATAGATACAACTGCGATCAGCGTTGAACGGAGAATCGATAATGCGGTAGCGCCTTTTTTTTTCTTTTTTGATAAGCTATCTGGAATGAGAATCAAATTCAGAGCACAATAAAAGAGAGGAGGAAGGAAGAGAGGGGCATTCGCGAGTACGTACGGAATAGAAGAGGAGTACCGAAAAAGAACGTGGCAAGGTTTGACGATATTCCGTCGCGGAACGGAGACTGTACGAGAGCCTTTTGTGACTATCGACGAAACTGGCAATATAATTCGTGGCAACTCGTCAAAAAGGTCCGCAAATGAGAAAAAGAAGAGCAAAGGAACAAGGGTATGAATGATATTCATGATATTGGGTCGCATTTGAGGAAGGAGATCGTTAAAATAGTGTGCGTGCGTGCATGCGTGTGTATATCTGGGTATACATATATATATTGAGTATGTCCTGAACTGGTGTCACGGCGCGAAACCACCGTCTATTGTAATATATACGTCACTGTAATAAACATGCAAATCCTTTTTTAGCTTGGATACTTTTTACACTCTTTACCGCCTTCTCCTCCTCCGCCTTTTAACCCCTTAGTTTATATTGTACTTTCTCACGTACACGCGAGACTACTAAAAAAATGTATGTGCATGTCATATACTTTATACATATATATACAATTCTGATGCTTTTTTAATATCTTTGAAAATATTTGAAAAAATGAATCCATAATTTCGATAAATCGAAATTTCGATTATTCAACGATAACCGTATAAGTATTGTAGTCCGCAACGTGAGAATTCCAACGATATCTTGATGTTTAGAGCTAGTCTGAGAGTAGAAGTAATCGGAATTCGTAAAATATGCGACTCGGTCTCGTTTATTTCGGCTTCCGACCAAGCAACCCACCCTTTTCCAGTTTTCGAGCTTTCCTACCACTACCGCCTACACGACTGCTCCTGCTACCGCTCCTTCTTCTCCTTTTTCTCCTTTTTCTTCACCCCTCTTACAGATTCTTAACCTAACCTCCGAGACTTTTGCCTCCGACCTCGCATAAATTCTCCGGCGTTTCAACGAAACGCTTCGCATACACTTAATCGCATTTCCTTGCAATTAACCCCTCCACGCTTTCCTTCGTCCATCTCAATTCCTCTTTTTCTTTCCCTTAAACCTTACTCCCATTCCGAGTCGACTTTTCATGAATTCAAGAATAATTGTACTGACAGGAAAAAGAAAACACGAATATGATCCGTGCATATATTTATCTCCGTTCCCAAAGTAGGTACAGGAAAAAAGAGGAGCTCTTTGAAAGGACTATGCCTTAGTTCTGTTATTCCCAAGAGCGCAAAGGCCAAGATGATGAATGTAGAGTCTGTTCCATAAAAGTCGTAATACGAAGGGAAATATTCATACCTTCAATGACTATCTAAGTACAAGGAACGGTGAGTATACAGATTACATATATATATACGATACACCATGAGTAACCCGAATTGTAGGGAGTTGAGAACTCGTCGCACGTAATTTCCACCACCATCACCACCACCACCGCTGCCGCGATTATATCCTTGGAAAAAGAAACCAAGTTGGTGAGTAAGGCGCGGGGAAATGCGTTGTTCTCTACATTGCCAGTTGTAATTAAGGTTGCCTAATTAGCGCAATGAGAGAACCGCGATACCCGCAACGACCCGCTAATCCTTCTCTTAGGTAAATGCAGAACCCATAATCCGATGCCAACCGTAGTTACTTCGTAACCAGCTGCGTAGAATACGCTTTTGACGAAATTTCGAATTGTAATTTGAATTTTTTTTCTTTTCATTTAATTTCTTCGTTTTGTAACACGTTATCGCGATTATTTTATTATTTTATTGTCATTACTTTTCGGTTAACGAATCTCTTGTATAATAATGCCATTAGAATTCATCAAAAAATATCCCAAGTAGCACAGAGATGTTCCAAGAACATTCGGATTTCATTTATGAGTTATTCTGAGAATGTTTATGCACGACATTCTTGGAATATTCGTGTGAGACTGTTTCGAACGTGGAAATTAACGAACGCCCCAGTACTGGTTCAGTACCGCTGCCATAGCTGCCAGTGCTGTCGAACTTGGAATGCCATTACTGACCCAGGTCGTTTGACAGTACCGAACCAATACTGGGATGATAACAATGTCTGATATAAGGCCCATTATTGGCGTTCAATTTTGCCGGTACTGGCATTTGAACGTAAACAGTACTGGGATTCAAACGGAGACAGTACTGTCATTTCAACCTAGCCAAAACTGATATTTTAATCGTACCTGAATCAAAATTTCAATCTTACCTGCACTGGCATTCCAAACCAAACTAACATTGGGATTTCAATTCTCCCTGAACTGGCATTTCAATCTCACCAGCACGGCCATTTCAATTCTACTTTTAATGCATTCCACGGGGATTCTCCATGGCGTACTATTGGCACTTTCAATGGCAAGGTTATTGATCCCATGTAGACTCCACGCAGCCACACTGCGTGTGCTGTTACGGTAATTTTTATAACATCAAAAAAGCTTACCAATTTTATCTCATGGATGTCCCGATTGTGTTGAAATGAAAAAATGGAATTTTTATGATATATAACTTCCTATTAACCGACAAGTAATTCTGAAACAAATCACTGGAGGGTTGATAGTGGTCTTGAGTGAAATTTTGCGCTTACTTTTTCCATCAATAACTTGATAAATTTTAATTTAAAACAGATAATCAAACTATTCTCTCAGTGTAACCATGTTGCCGCGAAGGTAAGTTGACACCCAATCCACAATCGCTTTTGGAATGAAACACTGTTGCATCGATGCTGGCACAGTATTGTCTTTTCGTGAAATTTCAAAAGATTACCAACTCTGAATCAGTGTTCGCTAACCAAAGTAGCAATGTTTCCGCAGAAATGGGTCGACCCCCGATTCCCTACCAATTCTGTCGTGAAACAACGTGGCGTCGATGCTGGTGCTGTACCATCTCAGTGTAACGCTTCAAAATATTATCAACTCTGCGTCAGTACTGGCACAGTATTGGCTCACTAAAATGACCATGTTTCCGCGGAGATGGGTTGACCCCCGATCCCCTACCAATTCTGTCGGAGAACTACATTGCGTCGATGCTGGCGTTTTACCGTCTCTGCGTAACGTTTGAAAATATTACCAACTCCGGATCAATACTGGCATAGTTTCGTTTTTCTACAATCTAGGTGTGCTTCAATCAATATTGATTCGGTACTGATCCAAGACTGTCTGCCCAAGCAAACCGATACCGTCTGAAAACCGTCGAACGACTAGTACCAGTTGAAAACGAGTAATGGCACTGTACGGGGGCCAGTTGTTTTGGCCGAAGTATGGCAAATACAAACTTGCCAGTACTGGGCCATTTGTCATCTCTGGGAATTTCCACATGGGAATTTCCATAATGCGTAACGATCGTTTTGAGAAGATTTATCAAACATGCGCACGGAGATGATATAGGAATTAAAATTGAATAATGGTGGATGTTCTTAACAGACATGATAAACATGCATAAAATATTATTATTTTATTCAAGAATATTCAACAGTTCAAGTAATCGGTATGAGTGGAAGAAATAGGAAATGATTTGGAATATCAAATAGCAGATTCCCGGGTGAATGGACAGCGAAATTCGCTTCCAGACCCACCCGGAACCATTCGAGTTCCCACTAAAGGACCTCGTTGACCTTCCAGATCCTGCGCGCGAACCTGCAGGGTTCCTTGAGTTCCCACTTAGGATTGCTCAGTCTCTTGTCCATCAAGCGGGAACCCAAATGGTCCTGACCCGCTACCGGACGGACTCCGAACGGAATCCAAGTCCGCATGTGAATTTCACGATCCTATTTATCTGGGAATTTCCAACAGAGATCACAATTGCACAATATGATCGGAGAAACTTTGATTGTGAATTTTTTATTAGGTGTACAAATAAGTTTCCGCGGTTTGTCAAAAGATGGCCCCACCAGAAGGTTATGGAGAAATTGTCAGATGTAAAACGTAATATCCCAAGTTTAGTCATCTGGCAACACCATAACCTTAAAGTACTAGTGATTCCGTATCAGCATCACGTAATTTTTTTCGTGCAAAAATGTCAAGTTTTATTCCGAATAAGTATCATTTGCGGGAACTTTTGATTTACTTCTTTAATGTGAAAAAATCTGCAGCTGAGGCGCATCGATTGCTCCTAGAAGCATATGGTGAAGCTGCTTTAAGTGAGAGAAGTTGTCAGGAATGGTTTCAAAAGTTTAAGAACGGTGAGTTTGACGTTAAAGACAAAGAACGCAGTGGAAGGCCGAAAGTGTACGAAGACATGGAATTAGAAGTACTATTGGAGGAAGATTCGTCCCAAACGCAAAAGAACTTGCACTTACTCTCCAGTGACAAAGTCAACAAGCAATTTCACATCGTTTAAAATCGTTAGGAATGATTCAAAAACAAGGAAATTGGGTTCCATATGAACTAAAGCCGAGAGACGTTGAACGCCGATTATGCATGAGTGAAATGCTGCTTGCCAGGAATAAAAACAAGAGTTTTTTGCATCGTATAGTCACTGGTGACGAAAAATGGATTCACTACGATAATCCAAAGAAGAGAAAGTCATGGGTTAAGCCCGGCGAACCATCAACATCGACAGCTAAGCCGAATATTCATGGAAAAAAACTCATGCTGTGTATTTGGTGGGATCAGCTTGGTGTCGTGTATTATGAATTGCTGAAACCAAGCGAAACCATTACTGGAGCTCTCTACCGAACACAATTGATGAGATTGAGTCGGGCAAAAACGCGCCCATTACTACTCCAGACACGACAAAATTATTCTTTTACACGATAATGCTCGTCCACATGTTGCGGCGCCGGTAAAAACATACTTGGAAACACTCAACTGGGAAGTTTTACCCCACCCGCCGTATTCACCAGACTTAGCCCCTTCTGATTATCACCTGTTCCGGTCGATGGCACATGGTCTGTCTGAGCAGCGCTTCACATCATATGAAGACACCAAAAATTGGCTAGATTTGTGGATAGCGTCAAAAGATGAAGAGTTTTTTCGACGGGGTATCCGAATGTTGCCAGAAAGATGGGGAAAAGTAGTGGCAAATGATGGAAAATACTTTGAATAAAACGTAATGTACTTTTCCTTTACAATAAATTCCTAATTTTTTATAAAAAACCGCGGAAACTTATTTGTACACCTAATAATAATAAATTACACCCATCCGGAATTAGTCTTGGAATGTTGAGGGAATAATTTATTTTTACTACACTGTTTAACAATAACGATGGTATTCTTTCTTGTCCTACCAATATAGCAGAAATGCAATAATTTCCGACCCTTTATTTTCCTCCGTGTATTCAGATCCCTAACAGGACATCCACCGATTTCTACGACACATCTCCGTGGACGGTACGTGGATAAATGTGGAGGTGCATAGAATGTGGATGGACGAAGATCCCACGTGGAGGCAATGTAGAGGTGCTGTGCGGGATGTGATAAAATGATTCTCAGGATGTAGATTTATTCAAGAAAAATATTCGTTAATATATTGTTGTAAAATCATGCATTTAATTATGATCAATCACGAATCACTGCAGAAATGATATCAAAATTTGTGTCATTCGAGCACGATGAATATAACAACGCAAGAAGCGTTGAGATTACACTGCAATCGCGAAATAGAAGAATTCCAAAAAACATTGAATGAAAGATAACAGAAGTCACAGACTCAGGGATCGAATATTCATATTAATTTGAAAATTTATACACGACATAAATTTACGTACGACTCTTTACATCCCAACGACGATCGATGGATACGATAATCGGATTTCATTTGGAAATATTTATGAAAGCAACAATAATTCTATAATAAATTTCCATATCGATTGTTTTACGTAAATACGTAATCGCTTTTTTGATTCTACGGATTAAATAGAATACATATGTTGTTGGAAGTTGGTAGTGATTCATCACAAGTACGACATCTCATTAATTCCAAACCAGTCAAGTTTTCTGCATATTAAAAGGTAGAATCATACGGTACATCGATTTCATTCAACCCCCTACCACCTACATCTTACCCATGACAAATTTGCGCTCGGCTTGTCTTTTACAACAGAGACTCGGTGAGAAGATTTGTCTTCGGTAATTCACTTTGTTCTCATTTTCTCGTTGTCCTTGCTTAATTTTTCTCAAGAGTAACATTATTTTTCCTCCAGCGGGTTTAAAATATTCAACTGGTGCCAGACTTTGTTGCGAATAATGGATTGGATGTAAAAGAAGTGAGTTCGGGAGTTACAATGTGACAAATAGATAATAATGAGTATGAAAAATTGACTGCTGATTAGATTTCCTTTTTCCAATGTGAGAACAGAAATTTATATTACGTTCGTCATATGATGAGTTCGTGTGGGATGAGAGAGAATATTTGATTCTTTTCCAATCTAGGGGATCAAGAGATTGGAGAGAAACCAAGATATCTTAGCGAACCTTGCGAGGATTTAACAAGTGCTGCAACAGAAATTTCACTGTTCAAGGAAGATTTATTTTTACTCCTAGCAGGAACGTTATTGAAATTCAAGAAATCACGACTCGATCATTCTTTTTATGTGTTACAATACTGAAACATGAAGATTAATATTGTTGTTTGAAAATTCATTCGGTGGAACTTCGTAATATATTACTTTGTTCTGATTCTTTTTGAGAGAATTTTGAATTTCATGATGAAATAGAAAAACTGAAATTATCTGATTTGTTTTTGAAACTATTTTTAGGTATCATCGTTTCAAATCAGAGAACTCGATTTTCGTCTCAAATAATAGTTGGAAATATTTGTATATTGATGAATATGACTGGAAATTTTGGCTTCATGCCAATTCTCAAATATTGTAGCTTCCTTCTTCAAGGCAAATCGTGCAGTCTGGAAGCACCACCCAGTTCCGTTCCGACAATTTATACAGAATCATGGGAAGTAGTTACGCGTGATCTGGTTATTATATTCCGCTTGGCCACCAATGATCAGTAGTAAAAAACGATGGAATACGGAAAAGATAAAATTTATGTCTTCATTCCTCAAACATATCTACTTTTAGACAATTCGGAGATAACTTGACAGTATATTTTTTTCAGGGTAAATTTGGTATGTTTAAATATTTAAAAAATGAACCTTCCCTAGTAGAAATTTTGAATGAGAAAATACCTAATTTCCTATTAGGTCCTCATCAGGTTTCGTTACGGTTTTCCCCTTTTTGGCTCGATTTTATGCAAATCTCATCCGAACCCTATTGTACACCTGCATTACAACCCTATGCGAATCCTATTAGGGAAATCAGATGAGTACCGTGTAAGGGCCTCATAAGATTTTCCTCATTCACAGTTTCCGAATCCTGACCTGATCAGGACCTTATTAAAAATATGGAATGCCCGAATAAATTTCTACTAGCAGGGTTGAGAAGAGGTTCTTATGTGAGTGGAATAATATCAAAACCAAACATTGGTAGACTTTCATATCCTAGACTGAGAAAAAAAATTATTCGAATGAATGAAATGGAATTCATTTAAGAAAACGTCTTTTTGATTCTGTAATCATTTTATAACCACAAAAATTCGTCTCAATCATGCTCACGAATTGCCTGATTTAAATTTCTGGAATAAAAAAATTGTGAATAACTAATCATTGTTATCAATATCATCTTTTATCCTAATTATAATTCTCATGTAATAAATCCCAATGTGAAAATTATTGAAATACTTTTTCAGTTTCATAACGGGAAGTTTCCTATGGAAATTGAACGTGATTACACCTGAAATATGAATTTCTTATCATTCAAATATCGGCGTAATAATTCATTTCTCCGCCGAAATGATTATGTGCTTCGAATGAAAATATTGGGTATGGGAATAAATTTCCGCCCTTTTTCAAGCAAAGTTAATTTTTATCCAAACAATGGATTATTACGTAATGTTATTCAAAATATGTACCATTGGAAGCGACCACTCTTGCCCATCTCTCAAGCAGTATACGGATTTCCCGGAGAAAAAAAGCAAGTTCTTTTGACTCGATCCACTCATTGAGCCATTTTTCGACACTTCCGCAAGAATTAAATCGCTCTTCAGTAAGAGCTGATTGCATAGATCGAAATAGATGATAATCCGAAGACGCAATGTCTGGGGAATACGGCGGGTGGGGTAAGATTTCCCAATTCACTCCTTCCAAATATTTTTTAACAGGTTGAACAACATGTGGCCTAGCATTATCATGCAGCAAGATAAGTTTATCATGTCTACCGTCCCATTCCGGTCGTTTTTCTCTTAGAGCTCGATTCAAACGTATTAGCTGTAGTCTGTAACGATCGCCAGTGATTGTTTCTGACGGTTTAAGAAGTTCATAATAAATGACACCTCTCTGATCCCACCAGATGCACAACATAATTTTTGAAGCGTGGATATTTGTTTTCGGTGTCGATGGACCTGGTACACCTAGTAGCCCCCAACTTTTTCGACGCTTAGGATTATCGTAACAGATCCATTTTTCATCGCCAGGGACAATACGATGCAGAAAACTCTTTCTTTTCTGCCGTTCAAGAGGCATCTCGCACGTTACCAAATGTCTCTCGATATCTCTCTCCTTTAGTCGATGCGGCACCCAATTACCTGCTTTTTGGACCATTCCCATCTTGTGCAAGCGTTTACCGACGGTCGACCTGTCAACACCCAACTTTTCAGACAACTCATCTAGGGTTCGACATGCATCTTCATTCAATAATTGTTCCAGTTCTACATCTTCGAATTTTTTCGGTGCCCCTCCGCGTTCTTTATCACCCACGTCAAAATCGCCACTTTGGAATCGTCGAAACCACTCTTTACAAGTTGTATTAGACGGAGCGTGATCACCGTAAATATTGCACAGTACACGATACGTTTCAGCGGCACTTTTCTTTGAAATAAAATAATGAAGCATAACTTCCCGCAAATGCTGTTTTGTCGGGACAAACGTTGTCATTTTTGACACCAGATAAAAAATGATGTTTACGCTTGTAACAAATGTCAACTACCGCAATCGACACCTTACATATACACTTCCAAATCACAAGTATAGTACTTGAGTGAACTCAAAAATAATATCAGCAGCAACACTTTTTCCAAGAGGGCGGAAACTTATTCCCATACCCAATATATCTCATGAAATGATTATATAAACATGGGTTATAAATGACGAACTTTCGCCATCGCCACAAACAATACGAGATCAGGATTATGAAGTGGTTATTTATCAACCTGTACAAATTGGAGTACAACAATTTCATTCGTTTCAATGGAAGTATATAGTCTTTTCACTCGATAAAATCAAATTATATACTCGATAGTTTGGGATCTTAATTTCAAGAGATCTGTTTTTTAACGAAAATCTGATTTTATGATCACAATGAAATAATGCGTCAATTCCAAGAACGAGGATAGTTTGAATGGTTTTCAAATCAATGAAATAAGCCTTCATGATCCATGATGATTTCAGAATTACAATCTATTAACCGTTTCTTCTGATCAATACATTTCGCTCATTTATAATGAGATAATTGATTGATCCAAATTCGTAGCATGGTTGTATCGAGTGTCACAACATCGATGAATCTTCTCATTTGAAATAATGGTCGTTTTGAAAAATTATTCTCTCCAAATCAATAAAGGAAACCAATATAATTAGGATTAATGAAACATATTATATTGATTTTTAATTCATTGCGTTGAATAAATATATTTTTGACATTCCAAGAACTGTCCATAAATTACGCCACGCTTGTCTTTGCTTTCTTCTGTATCCTATTCAATATTGTTGAAGTTTGAATCGTTGATAGAAACGAAATCAAAATTCCAACTCACAAAATCTGATGATTTATCATTATTTATCTTTGTAAATTGACTCCTTGGGACTGGAAACATTATTCAGAGATTATTTTGCAAGATTTGAGCTCTCAAACAGCTGAATATTTCATTATTCGATTATGTTTAGTTTCAATAAAACCATTCAAACTTCAGAAATATTACTATTCATTACATCTAAAGTTGATTTGACGAAAAAAAAAAAACAAGCGAACCATAATGTAATTTATGGATAATGTTATAATTATTTTATAATCAAAAAAGATGGTTCTCTTATTTACGCTAACAAATCACCTCATTGAAAATTCTCATTTATAGTTTGGAAAGGATTTTATTGCCTACAAAATCCAACCCACACAGCACAACGAACCTAAAAGAATTCTTTGAAAATTCTTCTGGGACTGTAATGCTGTATGAGGATACATGCTGCGAAATCGCACTGCCTTTTGTAAAGCAAGGTTTTATCCATAAATTCGACAGATTGATCTAATTCATGAATTCATTGAAATATATAAATATGTTTCTGAAACAAGTGTATTCAATTCACTCCGACAAATAGCAATTAATTCTCAGAAGATGGCGATACTTTTTCACAAGCTTTTGAAGAACTAATTCACCTTGGACCTATGAGAAAGTACTGCTTCGTCCGAATGAATATTTCTTCCAGATTACAGCATTGAACATTATCAGCAGATATAACTTCATCGTAGAGCAGAGCAGTTTCTTCGAACTTCTTGAACATATTAATCATCTGATCGGATAGTTCAATTGTTTCAAATGAATTACAGATCACACACAAACTAAAGAAGGCGATCCCGCCCTTGCACAGGTACTGACCTTCTTTTGATACTTTTCATTCTGGAAATTTTGTGAAACATAATTCACCCCATTGATTCGAATAAAGATATATCTATATCAATAGTTCTTTTGTCAGTTGATTTGAAGATCTCTTGAATTGAGGTGATTTTACAATAACTGATTTCATACATTCTATGAAATAGAATTTCTTAAATTGGAAAAAATGTAATTATTCAAAACAAATTTTCATTCAATACTTATGAGAAAATTTTATTTCAGATGTAACAAATATTCATACCATTCGAATTGATATGTTTCTATCATCAAACTTTTATATTCAAATAATGACATATTTTATTGATGAGGAAAATTATTATTCCGGTACTAAAGTTTACTGTCGAGGTGTTGTGAATTGCTTTGGACTATCATATACGTATAATTCATTTAATCGAATTATATTTGATGTATTCGAAAATCGAAATTTTCGATGCAATAATTATCAATGGATTATCATTATTTATTATTAAAATAATTATCGTTGAAAGTTAACTTTTTCATCAGCTCTGAGTATCTCACAATTCAATCAATGATCCCACCACTTCCGCGTGAATCATGTGTTACGTGAAGTTAATGCGATAACTCCACAAATACCATTGACTGAATCCATTTCTTCGGCTCAAAGAAAAATTGAGCAGGTTATAAGCAAGAGTTTTTCAAGGTTTTTCAGAGATTTTCATGAAATTCAAAGAGATTTTGAGAGAAATTTTTTTCACCTGCAGGGCAATCACAGTTATTTCGATAAAATGTTCTTCGATTCATTTTTCATCCGAGTGTATTAGGTTTTTAACTATCGATGAAAACGCAATGAACGATTCCTCTTTTCGATCGTATAACAAAGTACGGAACAAGTTAATTGCAAATGGAGCAAAATATACACGAAACGCATTCGGAAGATTCGCGACGGATGTTATTGATTTGAATGGATGCTCTTGGTATATTCTCATGAAACACATTTCCATCAAACACATTCATTCTCGAGCGAATGTTTACCAATTCTAGCATGCATATATATTCCACCACCTAGACAACATTTGAAACCCTATTGTTTCATTATTTCATCTTGAAAGAGCTTCATTCGTACAATACGACTCAATTGTTTTCATCGCTGATATGCTGATATTCATCTGCTTATTGCTAGCATTATTTTAGTTCAAAGTATTTCACTAGCAGAGAATACGTAATAGAATTTCGAAATCAAGCTTTGTACATCAGATCTTGCATTGAATCTCATTTCGTATTCGTGCAGTGTAAAATCACATTAGAAACTATAACCTATTCGATCAGCAAAATAACAGTCATTCTCATTTCTCTTTGAATACACAAATTTTTTGAATTCAATATTAAATTTCATCATTTATCAATTTGAGACAAAACGCCCTATTCCGAAGTCTCAGTTTCTAAATTAGAACTGCGGTAAAGTTGAAGTGTAGCTTGATTCATCAAAGTAAAACGAGCAGTCTGAAGTTTAAAGCTTGGATCCGCTCCTTTGGGAAAGGGGCGGAGCTGGAGAGGATTACAAGACTCATAAGATTACTAACTTTAGAACTTGAATAGATAATTGCTACTCTTTTTTTGACAACTTTCAATTTATTTCCATTCTTTGAAATATCTGCACAGGATTACGAAGTTCCAAACTTATGAGTGCAATTAATTTGTGCAGGATTCTTTAATACTTGGTTCTGTATTCTACAAATGCTTGAATCCTTATACCAGAGAAGAAGAAGAAGAAGGTGGAGTTTATAGCCAGATCTTACGCAATATTGTCTCCCTTTCGAAGTTATTCTACAAAACAAATGTCAACTTTGAATAATGAATTTCAAAAACCAGGGAGAAGTGATCTTCAAATATAACATAGCATGCTTCTCCCAATGAGAACAGCTTGTCAAAATCACATCAAAATGATGTTATTTTGACTCAAAGTTGATCAAAATCACGTCAAGTCGTCAAGAGATAGCATCTCGACTGAGGGGTTCTCATGGTGCTCAACTCACATTCAGAAAATTGAATTCAATTGAAATTTACATAAAAACAATTCAATGCATCCAAACGTTGTCGATTTGAACAAATTTGTCTCAACACACGAGGATATAATATACGATTCAAAATTTGGTGAATCGTTCAAAAGAAGAAAAAAGACCAATAAAGGGTAACAAAAACAACAACGAACCGAAGTGAATAGAGGTATGGAACAAATTGATGAATATTGAACTTCGAATCTAGTGGACAATTCAATGAGACTGAAAGAGATAAAGAGGTCAGCTTCTAGGTAGATGAAAAACGATGACATGGTAGAACGCTGCTCTATTAAAATTCCTCTCGGTCGCATCGTTTTCGAACGTTTCGATTGTCATTATTCCGATTACTCTTGATCAAATACGTGTTGCGCATGAGTTTAATCATGGCTGAACAGGTTTTTTTCATGACCACAATTTTTAAAAGCGTATCCATTCGTTCATTCATCCCACGCCAAAGTTGAATGCTGCTTTGTAAAGGGGAAAAAAAAGAAAAAGAAAGGAGAATCGATTCGAGCGTTTGTAACACGATTGACCAATTTGATTGGCGCTGAACGGATTTCTTGGTTCCATCGGGACTAATTTATTCTGATGAAGATATTACAGGTTCTTTTCTTCCCTCTTCGTTGACATTCATCACACAATATAATCGAAACTGATTCGAGTAATTGAATTATAATCTGTCCATCAACTCGAAGTCGATTCTTCTTTTTTCTTTTGTTCTAAATCGCTTATTGCTTGAAGAAAAAAAAAGAATGATGAATATTTTCACATTTTGAAAACATCGAAACGCTTTTAAAAATCTACAAATACGGTCACAACGAAGCTTGTGACAAAGAAAGTGATTTATATATAGTTGTGTAAAGCTCTTGTTTTTCCTTTCTTAACGCAAGCGATAAAAAATCCTTTATAACCGTGGATGCATATTTTAAATTAGCGTTTTCATATTCATTTGTGAATTTATTTATACTCGCATGTACGCGCGCATACAATATAATCCTTATCACGATGAATGCGCATTTACGTTCCATTTTATTTGATGTACAATGGATCAGTTAAATACATATTCCTAGATCTCGATACGACTGAATTATAAACTAATTCCTACTGAGTTGAACTGCATTTAATTTTATCTATGCAGTAAAAGATCTTTATCGAATGATATAATGGTGGAGTGTGGAAATTGACACTGTTGAATGTACTTTTCAACACTCAGCTGTATTCTGAGTATTCAACTTCACACTATTGTACATTTGTCTTTGTACATTTATATCGAGAACGTACAAATGATGACTTCAAAAAAATAGTTGAAAATTCCCTGAAACTGAATCGAATTGGTGCTCGAACGATTCAGCTGTTAGAGACCAAAAATCTTGCAGTACATTCTTCCAACGGTGTTTTCGATAATTCATCAGATCTTGTGAATTTGAACTCACGTTTTGTTTCTATAAACACACAGAAAATATTTCATTAAATATTACCGTATACCACCGGATCAGGGCGCCACATCGGTTTCTTCGAGAAAAATCACTGTGTACGATTCAAACTTCAAGAAGATTCAGCGTATATTCTTTCACAAGCGAAAAAGTACGTTATCGAATCGACGTTATAACATAAACCCTAAAACATTCAGCACTGAATACTCTCGACACGTGTATACGTGGGAACCTGAGAAATGTTGGTAGCCATCAAGCTGTTGAAGGTGGCTGGGAATCAAGAAAAGTCACCGCAACAGCTCTCAAAGGAATTGCTCACTCGATGAATTGTAATAAAACGATTGTTCAGGACGATCATCCACGATGTCGAACGATTTCACTTCAACCCCCTAACAATTCAAGCTTTTACAGTATATTCTCTCATCCCAAGGACGAAAACGAGACTTTTCACAAATATTCATATTCATAAAAATAAATTCATCTAACAACCAGCTCTCTCATCGCATTAAAGTATGAACGAATATTTGATTAATTTTAACCATTTTTGTATTCATACTGTTCTTGTATGCTGTTACGTTCGATTCGATTATTGTAATATTCAACATTGAAATTCAGAGTATTTCTTGAACCCTTATGAATAAGATTTCGCTTTTACGATGATCATCGGAAGTGAGGGTCTTTTTGTTTCATTGAAACTTTCCCTTAAAAGCGTGAAAGTGGGAAATCGTTCAGACATGGACAAAAAAATGAATTCTCGTAATAGCTAAGCGACAGCTCTGAGATGGTGATGATGACGACGATGGTACGTTAGTAGCGTAGATTTCAGATATACGTATAGCTCAAAAGATTACCCCGCTGCAAAAAAAAAAGGAGACCGTTGTCTGCCTGTCAATACTCTCTTCAGTTGGAAAGAGAACTCGGATGGGGGTGTGTGAAAAATAAAAAAAACAACAGAAGATTCTCACCACCTTGTAAGAGAGACAAGAGGGATGAGGAAGTTGAATATGAAGTCAACTCGATTCCTCAAAGGATTTGAAAGTATTTAATTATTAATTCTTTCTGGTCTTCACAATATCACAAAATTTCAAGAAAAGGTATTGTTCTTGCAATTCTTTATGAGGGAAGAAATTCAACCAAACTCTCAAATTTTGAGATATCCTGTACGAGATAAAATTCTCTTGCAGCAAAACATCACTGTCCCGATGAAGATAAAACAAATAGAGTATATACAGAGGAAAATTAATACATCTGCATAAAGAAGATAAATCATTTACCTATCCATTCATTTCAATGAACTTCTCGTTTTAATAAAACAACAATATTCCTCTTTGACTTTATACGTACATATATATATATATATTTTTCATTCCACTTCAATGGGAGAACGATTCATTTTTGAGTCAAAGATACTTTTGTTTGCATCATATATAATGATGATGATCACAATAATAATAATAATAATAATGATACAGCAAGGAAAATAAAACAAATATAATATGAAATTCATATTACCAATGGTGAGATACAATTCTCTCGAACCGTAAACAATTGTAGAAGAAAGAAAGAGAAGGAGGATGAGAGATTTCATGTTTATAAATTCTGCTTGACACAATTAAAAACGGTCTCACCACTTCCTGTGCCACTGTCATCGCATCCTCTTCATCACGCAACCGATTTCGCTTGCAAGGACGCCAACGACCAATTTCACACCCCGTTCACAATACGCGCAAACACAAATTCACGTTGTATATATGAATGTCAGAGCAAATCCAGGATCAAATCCAGAGTACAGTCTGTGGAGGAAATATAATTTTCGAATGAATTTCGAAGAAAGGTTTTTAAAGCTGATATGTATGTTATCGGAGTGGGCTGAGGTAAGAAAACACACGCATTGCAATAAGATGTTGCCTAATTGAGAAGAAAAACGGAATGGGGTTGGAATGATTCATGGAATCTCCAAGTCATCGTGATTCGCTCCTTCTAGGAACAATAAAAAGGTGGAGTTTCCTCCTCCGAAACGCTTCTTTAATCATCTCTCTTCCGATCAATAAAAACCGAGCAATTTACGTTTCACTTCACGTATTGGTCTCGCAAAATAATATTACGGAAAAAACGTCTGTGATATGCCTTAGTTTTTGCTTGGATTTTTCCCTCTTTTATTATCCGATGTTGTATAGAATTGTACCGGGGAGATATAATGTATGACTTTTTTTATGCACAACGATGTTTCAAAATAACAGATATTATATTCCTTTTTTCTGTAAAATTGTCCTCAATCCGATTGAGCTTTGTAGTAGAATTAATTATACAAAAGTATATATCAGATGCATACGTCTATCGAAAATGGCATAACGAATTTCCATGAGAGACTCGGAAAAAATGTCTTATTCGAGCGAAAACAAGTAAACTCGATGTTCTTGAGATATAAAAAATTTATCATGTTACAAACAGAATTTATGACAGACACCGTGTTTTAAAATCCAATGAGTCTGTAAAAAATCCGATATATAGCATAATAACCATATCATCGAATACGGGGAGTTATCTCAAAATGCAAATGATCGCACTCTAAATGTGAAATATACATAAAATATATATAGCACGATATATACAATCCATAAATATCTTACATTTTACTTTATACCTCTTTTACACGTTTCTCTGATTTGAGCTTTTGCGAATCAAAGAAAGTTCTCCGCATATTCATCATAAAAATAAACTGCTGACGCCAAAAAGAATTTTTCTCAACAATTCAAAATATCATAAGAATAAATTATTCTCGATTATTTCAACTGCAATTCCATTGTAACGCAGTCACACACGATGCCACGATAATTTATTTCATAATAATCTTTTTACTCCTCATATATACAATTACGAGCATGAGAAAAAAAAATGTTGGTTACATGTGTGCAAAACGGAACAAAACCAGTTATGATTCATAGTATTTTTCACATTAAAAAAAAAAGAAAAAAGGGAAGAAGTGCTATATCGAAGTACCAATATCGATTCACCGGAATTGTTTCGTAAATCATTGTTCTGATTATCACCCCGAAGTATTTTACATAGAATACCTACCATTGATAGATGGTGCGAAATTTGTGAAGAGAAAGAAAAATTCTGAAAACACATGTTATCTCTGTGTGTTTTATACGAATCACGAGGATAGCCAAATGTACAGTAAAAGTAAACATTCTGCAACATATCTTCTCTCACTGTTCTCTAGTTTCATGTTATTGATTATACTGCGTGCTCAGAAAAAGTTTACATACCATTCATTTTATCCCATTCCAACGGCATCGTGTAAAACACGATGACAAGAAAAAACCTTCCTCTTGTACTGATTTTTTTAAACTTATTCCTGTACATGAAATATCGTGTGTCATGGAGGTTCTTATGTACTCTTCAAGATTTTTTGCATGATTCACCGTGACAAATACTTGTATAATTGAGATTCGATCATTGGAAAATGAAGTCATTGAAGGGTATAGGAGGTAAATTCACCGAACGAACTTTTCGCCGAAGAGACGTAATTTGACAATCACTAGTCATTTCTAGATGATTGTTGAAAAGGGTTCAGCGATTGTCGGAAGAGTATCATAATACCGAAAGCTCACAATTGTGACTGTGGCATAGTCCCAAAGTGGCACAATCCCGGAAGATCATAGTCTCAAAAAAAATTATAGAATATTTGATCTTTTTATCATGAAAAATGTTTTATTCCGATTTAATGTGCATCAACAGAACATTTTTCATGAAAAAAGTGATCAAATATTCGATTTACATTAAATCCTGTAATTTTTCTTCAGCCCCTACCTCGTTGAAGTTTATGGAATCGTTTATCGAAACAAATTTGTAATTGAATACGGAAATACTGGAAAATACATGACTTCGATTGCTTTTGAACAATGCGCTTGAGGGATTTCTTTGACTGCTCTGAAAGAAGAAGTAGCAGAGTCAACCCCATAAGCCACTGATGCCAATTTGGATGCGTAATTGAAAAATTCCGCTGCATCTAGCGATTTGTTTGCAACAATAGTCCATTCATAATTGTGAAGAAGTCATGCATTAATGTCACCCATGTAACGAGTCGAACGAACTCATCAACGAGGCATAAAACCCGTCAGCCAATGAGTAGCGTGCATCCCTAGTAAAAATTTGACAGAGAATTCCCTATCAGAAGCATAACCCTCGTAAGGCTGCGATAGGGAACTCCTAATTAAGGAAAACTTTTAATTACCTTATCAGGTCATGACATGGCATCCTGTTTAGGACCTTACAACAATGTAAAGCGAAGTTGTTGATAGGTCCCAGTCAGATTTTCCCTTTCAGTAACTCAGACATGGTATCCCTATCAGAACCTGATCGGGATTACCTTCACTCATCCGTATTTGAATTGTGAGGTAAAAATGTGAAGATACCTCGATCAGGACCTGATCAGGATTGCCTTGCCTCATCCGTATTTCAATCATGTGATAACCGACAAGACAGCCGAATCAGGACCTGATCAATCCAGAACGATGAATGTATCAAACTATTCAGAATTTTCACAGGACTCATTAGAAATTTACCTTTTCTTTTTAAATGTTCAACTGAGGTCTATTTGGATCATCAGTAGAATTTCTTCTGTTGGGGGAGTTTCAAAATTTTTTATGAAAAATGAATTCCATGAAAATCAAATTGAATCTTAGAATATAGCTTAGATGAGGTCGTGATTGGGAATTCCGCTACCACCCGGATCAGGTCCTGATCGGGAATTCAATTACTACCCTGATCAGATCCTGATTGGGAAACGTTTGGTTTTCCTGTTCAGGACCTTGTCTTTTCCCTGCGTTACATTTTTGTCAGGGCCTTATCAGATACTCAATTCAGGCCCTGAACGGAAATCAGGCATGCCTGATCTGGACCTGATGTTTTCCATATCAAAATTTCTACTAGGGATCGTAAGGTAACGCGCCTTACGTGGCGCGTGATGCGCATGCCGCTGAACCACCCCCCTCCCCCCGAATTCCGAGCTTCGAGACGTTAAACCAAGAGCGCGCACGCAGCGACTCCCATGCCCGCGGCAAAGAGAAAGTCCAGCAGGATATATGATAATAAGTTCGCAAACTTTGGATTGTGGAACGTGCAAGGGTATGCAACTTTATAGGATGACCTCAAACCGTATTTCAATTACGGTCATATTTATTCACATGGTGGCGTGTCAATCAGGGACTAAAACAGCAATGGCGGCGTAGTATAGTGACATAACCTTGGTATCAATCTCATCAGTTTGGATTTTGATAGATTACTGACAAAACATTCTCTTAATACATAGATTTCCATCCCCGGACGTACTAATGCACAGTCTTTCGTGGCTATATTCCGGACAGGTGAGAAAGGTTTCTAACTGTATAGGACTAAACCACAACCGTATATACAGGTCGGAAAACTTCCGTAATTGGGAGGCGAGGCCCTTATTGATGCATTTCATGGTACAATAATCACCACCAGTTGGTTCTGTATGTCGCCAAAGGGTTTGTTGATGAAATATAAATGCAACCTTTACATGAACAACACGGAGAGAAATGTATGGTAATATTTACCATGCTAACATAGTATTCGTTCTTATTTTATTGAAAATCGTAAATGTTACTATGTGAGAATAGAATCCTTCGCCATTTTTCTGGTAATGATTACTATACCACATAGAAATCAGACAAATAGAACTCAAAGCAATGTAAAATGGTACTGATTACCATGTTACAATAGCTGTCATTCCAGTTAATGAAAATATGCACGCTGTGGGCAATATCGACACGACGTGTATAGACATACATATATTATACGTATTATTACGGTAGTCAGCCCACTATTAATAATCAAGTAAAAACACAGTTATTATTCAGAAGACTGATATAATTTGTTTCTGACTGTGTGCTCCCTTTTCTTTCTATTAACCATTTCATAACCCAATTTATTCATTTATAACCTCATTCACTGAAAAGCCTGGTGTGTATATACATGTCAATAGTTTAATTTAGGTTATAATCAATGAAAAAATCATGGTCAATATTACTTTATAGCATTGGATTCATGTTTAGTTGCATAGTACTGTCTCCAATGTAACATGGTAATCATTAGTATGTTAACAGGGCTAATGTTACCACATAAAATCGGGAGCATCACTATGTCAAGTGACTCGCACCATCTGGAAATTTTCGTCACCATGTAACATAGTAATCATTCCCATGCTACATTGAGAATATAACTATTCTTTTCTCTCCGTGAACATCAATGCCACAATTCATAAATTGCTTGTTGACAATGAAAGTAATATCAATAATGTGGAAATTTTAAATTCATTTCCCAAAGATAACAGTGTTCCACATATTAATCATTTTGTTTGTCATTCATATTGCATCCTCACCCCGCAACAGAGGAGCCTGAAAACGGAAAAACAGTTCAACTATACATTGAAAGTTCATCTCAATGAATTCCAATGTTATTCAAGTCAATGATAGAACATCATAATTTTCAAGTTCAAGAGTTATCTGAAAATTGAAGAGGAACCTGGAAAATGATTTGCGGGCGCGACACATGCGATTGTTTTGTACTAGTTCTTGAAAATTTTCACTCTCCATACCCATTGATAAATATTATTTTCATTCATTTGTGATATGCAGGAAAGGATACTTTCATCGCATGTGATATTCACTGTTGTAACCGCGTATACACAAACGAATGTTTTCACTCGTCTCTACATTTTCAATACGAAATCTGCATTGTATTATATTCGACCTATTCCACGCTACATAATCTTATAAACTATCTTTCTCCTATTCCACTTCTTCTTCCTTCTGCTTTGAGTTTTCCAATCCCACAATTCCCGACAATTCCCATTTGCAACTTCCTTCCATATAATCCTCTCCAAAAATCCTCTTCATTCTACCATCTGTCCGAAATATGATCTCACTCTTCTTCTTCCCACCCTCAAATCCTTCTCTTATCCTTTTCTTCCTCTGAAACGTTTTCCTCTACGCGGTATGTTCTTGGATCTGAATCTGCAGCTCTTTTTTCTTTTTTCTCTCATCGAATATCGAAGTTTCTCAACTCCAATACCATCCCGTGTTTTTTATGAATAAAAGTGAATTCAAAGTGGCCCATACAGCACACAACTAGCAGTTACGTTTCTGAAACGTTTCTAAAACGTTCCAAACACATTCGACACATATCTATATGGTTCTCAGTGTTATTGAATAATGTGGAAAAATATTGAATGCAAATTCAGAAAAAATTATTGCATGTTCTTGACTCCGGGAAAATTCTAGTGAGACCTTAATTTGGTAAATAGCATATATTGCAGCTTCATTTCTAGTTGAGTTGATCATCGTCTGCTTCTGTGAACTAGAAGACTTGATTGGTTTTTTTTCGGTTTTATGATTAACATGGAAGCAATGGTGAAAATTAGTTTGCAATTTTATTCTCTCCACTTGTGACTCCTCTAAGTAAATGTATCATAGAATATAACAAAGAAACTGAAATTACAAATTTCATCAGTTGCACGTAAGTGGGAATGTAAAAAATCTTTACGGGGTCATAGTAGTGTCAGGTAAATTTAATAAACAACCTGATCCTACTATTACTCGGCAAAGGTTTTTTAAATTCCCACTCACGAAAATCCCATTGGTTAAGTACGGTCTAGATCTTATTGATTTATCTGTTTCATACTCTTCGAATGAATTCTATTTTTCAATTGCCGGAGAAAACATTTCAATGATAACCCTGTGAGCATAGCTATAGAAACAAGCTTGAGCCAAGTCTGTCCACTCTGGGGTAGGCTTGGGCCAGCACTCGGCCGATTGTTATCCTCCCTAGAGTCACTATATTTCTACTAAATTGACAAGAGAAGTGAAAATACCACTGGTATTGGCGGGTAATGTGGCCCCTGCTGAAACATGGAAAGAAACCGCATTCAAACGTATGGAACGTATCAAAATTGAATACCTTCCCAACTGAGTTTCTTAGCAGGGGTGTAGAAGTGTACTAGACAATGCCTGAAAAATCAATTATCCTTATTACACTGTCTGACAATAACAGTAGTATTTTCACTCATCTGGCCATTTTAGTAGAAACGTAGTCATTTTTGAAACGTTATTCTGCCGTTCTAAGTCAAAAGACCGTATGTCAACAGAATTTTTCTCCGTTTTTTACATATTCATATTCGAATGAGTTCTTTGTATGTGTTTTAATTCAAAAAATTTTCACACTATTGAAACCTATGTGAAATTAATTTAGACATCACGGCGTTTGTATCATTGAACATTTACAAGTTTAAATAAAATGCTTGATATCCCAAAACATCAAGATTTTGACATACGGCCTTTTGGCTCAGGACAGCAGAATCCAGTGGAATATCAGTGGTATTTTGGTATTTCACCATGACAAAGGAACGGTGTATTTGTGGATTTTTTACATCAATATCGTTTGGTTTCTATTCAGAAATTTGATGTATAGTAACTGTATTCCAACTGAGAACAGGTATTCAAAGTGGTCGCCTGGTGTAAAACGGGTAAAACTGGTTTTTGGTGTAGTTCTGGTGTCAATTATAGTGTGGAAAAGTCACAAATACTATTCTCTAAATTATCTTAAACACAATCTATGGTCACGATATATCGCAATTTAAGTATTCCCTGCTCGTCTTGGAGAACTGCTGAGGCGATGATTGAGGCTATGTCTTTAATTCGCAGGACCCGGACGTGAATTTTGCTGAGGTAACTTGTCAGCATTGAAACTCGATATTGCGAAGGCAAAACATACCTGTACAGCCCTTTCCGTCGCCTTTACGTTGCTTCTTCGTGGTACAAAGATAAATTCGAACCAAAAAAATCTTGTTTTTCAGGCCAAAAAAGTATTTTTCCGCTTGTAAATATAAATTCTTCAAACCCCTAAATCAAATCACAAAGTCCAGCATCTGAATTGTTGATAATCTTGACAATATAATATTATTACCAATCAAGCAATATTCACGGTCATATTTTGACGATATTTATTCTGGATTGCTATGTAACAATACTCTCTGTCAATTTGAAAAAAATTCATGAACTTGAAGGGAAAACTCGTTTTTGGTACAAAATATCATTCTCTTGAAAGCAGAAAAATCAGCAGTAAATTCAATTCTCCTCTCCGAATTAGAGAGTTCGATTAGACGGCCCTATATTTTGTATGCAAAATACGAGGAAAAAATTCAATTCATCCTGAAACTCACCCCTTTGTCACAAACTGTAATATTTTTGGGACAGAAGAATGGATGAAAAATTCTAATTTTCCCTGCAATTGCGATTTACAATTAAATGTACAGCAAAAAGAAATTCTTCCCTCATCGAAAAATGTGAATAAAACTCGATATCTCCCAACACATCAACTTTGATCAGGAATAAGTCAAATACGTTCCGGAGGAACTCCACTTTGTATTACTAGGAAATTTTCATGGTTGCGCAAAATTTCACAAAGTTTCATATCATGAACCTGTTGGAAAAATCCAGAAAAAAAGTCGTCTCAGATAACTTCTTAAATTCAATAGGAAATCTCGAATGAGATTTGATGAGTGATCATTGAATACAAGAAGTGAATATAAAATTTCAGAATTTTTTGTAAAAATTTATATATTTGAATTCATCATTCTATTGAATCGTGAAATCATTTATGAAAAATAATGTGAGTTCTTGAAATTCCAGGAATATGGTTACGTAAATAGTTCTATAATATTTTTTCTTCCCCTGAAAATTGCGATGTTGCGAGTTTTGTAGAGAAATTATTGGAATCGCGCAGGGAGATATTTTTATTGGAGTTGTTATAAACAATATTATTAACCTGTGGAACGGGGTTCGAGTTTATATAGGCCGGAGTTCATACACGCTGAGGTGACGTCAAAACAAAAAATTCACCGGAATGCTTTCTGATAGCAATTATAAAAAGTTTATGCCGCTGATTCTACAGTGGAAGGACTGAATATTTCACGACGCGTATTGATAGCGTAATGATAAAATATCTCGAATACCGACGATTGAATTTGGAAGTTCTAAAATTTTTTCAATCAAAAAAATCAAAAGACCAAATACTCAGCTGTTGAAACATGCAACACATTCTTCAAACAATGTTTCCAGTTTCAAACAATTCAAGAAAATGAACACCGAAGATTCATGAAATTTTGCGAGGTTCAATTTTCGTTCCGTTGCTGTAAACGATCCAAACTTCAACAATATCATAAGTTTTTTTATTTATGACAGAAGTGCTTAGAACGCAATTCTAAAAAATTTTCAAGATTATTCCCTCTTTCGGATCGCAGAGGTAACTATCGAACGAAAAGTACACGTTTATTGATTTCAAATAATTCCATCATGCAAAAGGAAAAATATATTTTTGTACCTGTTTGATTGCAGTATCGTGTAACCACCGATGTTCTTTTCATATACAGGCCACTGACCTGCCATCTCACATGACTTCACACATTTTCCACATTTCAACAATTTCACTGTTGAATAATCAAAGTTGATACGCATCTCCTGAAAACTCGTCCGTTTTGAATGGAGGAAACGGTATTATCAATTACACATCGTTAATATGAACTCAATCACAATTAAAACTTGGAAATATCAATTCACAGAAATTTAGAGTAACAGGAATGAACTATGGAGTTAATCACGAAAAGAAGGGTTAACAGTTCGATACGTACCATATACGAACAAAATGTATGTATTTCGCATACATATGAAACAAGATGAGAGAAGTGTTGTATCTCGTGTACATAATTTATGCATGGAATATAGGTTATAACTTCCACTAAGCACCAATTCACTTCTCGTAAGCTCCCGCTGCGGAGTTTTCAAGGTAAAACTGAAATAGATCCGAACGAATTGGCATGAGAAAATATCGAGCAATTCAAACCCTGAAGGTTTAAGCTCAAGTGTAAAATTTCAATTTTGTTTTATAACATAGAATATCATATCAGGTTTTGTAATCCATGTTGGAATCGAACATAACTCTTGATTCGGGTCTCAAACGATAATACATTTCATTCCCACCTCTGAAATGCTTCAATTAGAGCAGAGAGAGTTGAATGGGAGGAAACAAATCCCAGTACAGCTACAACTACTTGCAAAATGTTTGGTAGACTAGACCTATGGTAAATTTAATCACAGCATCGATGCATTCAACTACAATTGTATTTACCCAAAACTGAACGTGAATTCTATTTCCCCGAGTAGAGATGAAAATTTTATTTCGAGAATAATCTTTTGAATCACCTGATTCGGAATTTTTGTTTTTTTTTTATTCATGCCAGTAAAAACAATTGCTCCGTTATACAAATTTGAACAAATTTTCTTTCGCGTTATTTCTTTATCTCGTTAATGAGTATTCGAAATTTTCACCCACAATGTATCATCCAACACCATTTAATCCATACGCAATAAATATATTTTCCACTTAATATGGATGTAATCCACATATGTTACGTGTACTTGCACGCTTGGAACCGAACGTTACACGATTTTATACAATCACTTTGCAATTAAATCGGTTGATTTTTAATAATTTTAAACAATTCAATTTCCCAACGTTCAACGATTCCAATCAATTCGTACAATTTTAATGGTAACCTTTCAGCCCGATAAACTGAAAACACAAATCATCCACTTCTCATTCAATTTATTATCATTAGGATAAATGATTCAATTACGAAGGTTGCTCGCATTATTGTGAATTGATTGTACTTTTATGAATACACAAATATCGTGGTCGTGTAATATTGAGAACGAAATTCGAATAACTTCGTGCCATACAAATTCAGATTCGAACTGTTTAAACGTGACGCATTTTTCCAATTTTCTTTTGCGCAAGATGACCGCAAAGCGAGAATCTTCGTATCATATCGTTCATACAATTATCAATGGTATTCACATAAATATTTATGTTAGTGTATAACAATAAGTATAACAATAAAAACATAAAAATACAAGCCTACATCGAGATCGCTCAGCTGATCATCTAGGATGACACGATAGCAAACAATAGCTCAATGTATGGATCAAGAAAACGTTGAAACAAAGCAATATGATATTTGAAACTTCAATAGAACAATGTGAATCGACCGATATTTCGTAACACACCCAGACACCAAAGTACAGCGAAAATTTTGCTTTGTCTGAAAGATTTCTACTGGATTTCTAAAAGATTTCTCATGCAATAGTTTTCACTGTTTTCAAAATGTCTTCGTTGAAGAAATCTAAAAGATGGCTTTAGATCTCTTGCAGATGTCTTTTGGATTCCTCAAACGAAGCCATCTTAAAGACATTGAAAACCGTTGCATAAGAAATCTTGTAGACATCCAGTAGAAATCTTTCAAGCGAAGCAAAATTTTTGCTGTATGAGTACACTGAAACTCCGATTTGTTAGATTTAAAGAAACTTTCTTTGCCCTCATTCTGCTGAATCTTGTTTTCAATGGAGAAGATAGTTCATTCCAATGAAAGAATTTTTCATTAAATTGAAATTAAATTCCTCGAATTCAAGGACGAATATATTTCTGTCTCAATTTGAACATCTTTTGTTTCAATCTAATGAAGGATTTTTCCATTGAAAAAAATATTTATCCGAATGAGGGCAAAGAAAATTTCCTTTCAATCTAAAAAATTGGGTTCTCAGTGTATAGAAATAACCCAAGTAGCATAACAGGTCAGAAATGCTAAGAAGGTTCTTAGAAGTGCTGAGCATGTTTTATGATCATTCTCAGAATCTTCAGTTTTAGAATGATTTTTTTGGATTTATCTATTTATTCTCAGTCTCATCTGCGGTATTCTATGCATGATCACAGAACGAACGCAGAATTTTTGAAAAACATTTATGCTGCTGGGGACAATACTTGATTTCAATATAATGTTTCGAAAATTTTCTGAAAATGTATCATAGCATGTCTGAATAATGTCTCGAAAACTTGTTTCCCAGCACAATAAATAAATTTTCTTAAGGTGTTTGGAGAACGTGCTTTGGAAAACCAAAATCTGTATAGCTATTGACACGTTTTTCAAACGTTTTGAGAATCCCGGAAAAAAATGTTTAGCTGTACACTGAGAAAAATTTATAATTAAATTTACTATGGAATTATTGGAATGGGGAAACATACTGACTTCTAATGGAATTTAATATAAAACATTGTAAATTTTGTCAAGTTTCTATTGTTATGCCATAGTGGGATTCATGATATTATAGTAAACTTCATTAGAAGTCAGTATGTTTCCCCATTCCTATAATTACATAGTAAATTTAACTATAAATTTCTCTCAGTGTATCAGCTAGATTTTAGCTATCATAGCTAGATAGTTTGCTGCAGCAGCTAAAATTCAGCTGGTACAGCTGAACATATTTTTCCGTGATTTTTGGTGCTCTTTGAGAATGTAATGACAGCATGGCCATCTTGAAACTCTTATGCACACATTTTTTTTCAAAAGCGAATGGGAAACAAACAATCCATCATTGTCGAATAAAAGTTTAGCTAACGCAAGTCTCATAAACATGGACGCAGAGGTGAACAGATGCGCTAGACAGAAATTTGTGTCGCTAAATTATATAATTGTTTATTGAGCGTGTCATTAGGTACTTCCAGTTAACAATAATTCAACGAATATATGATTCCAGAATATCAATTTATCATTTTCATAGTGGAATTTGTTGCCGAATTATGTTTAAAATACCGACGGAATAAAGAAGTGAAATTAATTGGTACAAACGTGTTGATCATAAATGACCATTGTCCTTCAAATTACTTACCGTTGTTGCAGGTCCACAGGAAGCCATTTTTTAAGGTGATAACTGTGAAATCACTTATTCCTTGCATAGAAATTTAATTACTTCAGATGTACCTAGTGAAAACACAAACCATGGAAAATTTCGTTCATTTTCGTTTCGTGATTTCTATTTCGAACAAAATAATTTGATTTTGTGTAGGAAAGATCGTATTCCTCCATAGAGGTTTCCAGAAATCGTACTCGCTCTCATTAAAATTCTCAATTCCCTTGAATGGATAATTTTTTACAGGTTATTATTTCCCAAGTGTATCAAATCGCTTTGGAAGCAATCACAAAGTCATCAGCCAAAACAAACACTCTTTATTTCACTCAAACGTCTGATATTGGAGGTAGGATCTGAAATTGCATCTCACATACAATTTGTGACGGCATTTTTTATTAAATTTCCATTTTATTTACAAGTGGTGAAAAAACAATTCTCCTTCGGGATACGATAATCACAACTGCATTGCTTAAATTACCGATTTCGATATTTTATGTACACTAATCTGATGTATTCAATTTTTACTATTTTCTATATTTTTCTAGCTAATATTTTTACCCATATAGGGTAGTTAGGTATCTATCCCTTACAAATTGATATCTACATGAAACACGTTTATGATACATCAACTGATATTTACCTTCTTTTTTTTTCACTTTCCGATACCTCGAAATACGTGAAATTCAAATGAGATCAAAGGTTTATAAATGCCAATTCTCATAATTTCGGTATTATTTGAAATAACAGGGGATTGTTCGATCAGTATCGAATTCTAAAACGTCATTAAGAGGATAAATGTGAATGATAATCATTCCCAATAATGTCACAAAAGATCATTTAGAATACATATATCCTCATTTTTCTGTCTCTATTATTCGAATGTGCATTCTCCATTGATCCCAATTGGTGTTAAATTATGAATCCATACATTCGGTATTATATCTCTGAATAACATTGCACCATAATTATTGGAAACGCTAATTGATGTCACGTTGAGAGAGACGAGCTGGAAGTCTTGCTCTTGCCGTTATTATCGTGAAATGAGCGATCCGTTTTCCAAAATTTATTAAATTGGGGTGATATCGAGGGAGATGTGTTCCACACAATTTGAAATTCTATAAAAATTTGTAGATGATGTGACGTTTCATTTGTTTTCTGTTTATTCGATACATCAATTAAAAGATGAAAGGAATTAGATGAACGCAATGATCCTCCGAACGGATTATATCGAAATATATAGCATCACAGTTAGTGTGATACTTTTGGGAAGGAATCTTCATGGAATCAGTGTATTTGTAAATTGAGTGGAAATGCTTCATTCGCTGAATCACATTATTCTTGTTGATTAATTAAATATGAGGTACGAGTGATTTTGAATAAGAAACAAAATCAACTTGACATCCGAACGAGGAGCGTACTAATCTTCGGACATGGGTGTCCAACGGGCGTGGAGGTTCGAATTCCTGATTAATCGATTCATCCCTGTCTCCCTCTCTAGCAATAATACTGCCGAAGAAGAGATGAAGGTTGGGATCTGTCAATCCAAATTCCTTTTGTCGCGGTCAATATGCGGTTGACAAATCAAGAACAATTAATGGAGATTTATTTTCCTCTCTTTTCATTAGTCACGTAAAGCGATGTGAAGGTGTAGCATCAGCTAGATTAAGAAACAATTTGGAACAAGAAATTGATAAAAATATATGAAACGATGATTATATTACTGAATATCATACATGATATTCGGCAATATACGTTTTCAAACTCCTCGAGTGTCACACAATTTGAACATTGATATTAAAATCAAATCAGAGGTGAGTTCATTACAAGTATCTTGACATCGAAATAAATTCATCAAAATTTATCCCACAATATTACAAGTTATGCAATATCTGTAAGATTATTTCATGAAAAATGAATAAATCATAGATATACATATACATTCGCAAGAAACTCTGTTCAAAAGCATCGAAATTTCTTTCAACCCCAATCCCTATTTTTCTACTCTCGGAGCGACTCCGAAGAAAATAAATAAAAAGAAAAGCATCTTTTGTCAAGATCTCTAGCAAAATTCTCATAGTGCGTTGTTCCAAAAAATATTATATGCCATATATCTTGTTCTTCCTGTAATTTTATTTGATATCGTAACGAATGATACACTCCTTCGGAAAATTTGGCACAAGTTCAGGGGGATCGTATATATCTAAACCACGCTTTCATCCCCAATAGTCTCCCGCTGTGTTAGATCCACCCCTGCAATGGGTCGTGTTATTACCTCGTAACACGTTGCAGTTAGCTCAAGCGACCCAATTTCGTAACAATACATATAATGTTGCGGAGAGAAAGGCGGAGAGCAAAAACTAAAAGGAGAAATACAACAACTAGGAGTATATAGGAGGATTTACGTATGTGTAGACTTGTAACGTGCAAACGTACACGTATATACGTATGAAGGAAAGTAGTATCGGAACGTTTAAGAGAAGAAGGGGAAGAAAAACAGAGGGAGAATGAGCGATTTCACTCGGGTATTTGCTCGGACGAGTTAAAATTCATACAGCAGCTCGCAGGAACTGATATTTTGCAGAAAATGAATCACCTTTATACAAACGGTACGACATATAGTGGCAACGGGTACAATAGTGGAGAATTATACACAGTGCTGGATAATGTAAGGGAAAATGGTGACTCTTCATAGTAATTGTGGTTACCACTGACAGATAGTAGAATAGAGAGAAAAAGTAGTTGTTTGTATATTATATGTAAGAGAGAAGGATTGCTTTTCTGGAGAATCTCGTGGATTGTTATTCCACTGGAAACGCTTGAGAGGTAAACGGAACAAAGCAAGAGAGAGAATGTAATTCGGTCTTGCGTGTACAATGCATTTTTGGGAGATTTTTCGTGAATTCAGCCGGTGAAGTCGGTTTAAAAGCGATCCGAATGTCCTTCAAATAACAAAATGTGTGCTCGCGGAAATTAAATTGTAAGGAATACTGCGATGTCTCCGAGTAGGGTATAAATTCTCTAACCCCTTTCCTACCGTGATTGTCTTCTTTTCTCTCCCGTGTTTCGTTCTGTTTCGTTTTCTCCTTCTCTCTTCCTTTCTGTCGTTTTTTAAATTCCTTTATACAAATGAAAATCATATATTCTTTTTTCATTGGATCGTAAATTCATTTTAAATTTGATGAGATTCTCCCTACAATAGTGGGACGATATAGAACCCATTTGCTCGGACAAAAGGTTTATTGTACGCATAGCTGATAACAGTATCCCGTATTCATATCTAACCTAATCCCCAAGGTTATAGAACATCGTGCTTTAGTTCTTTAGATATTTTTTTTAAACTCGTCATGTCGCCATATCCTTTTCCAACCTCTTTTAAGGACCGCCCGTAACCCGAAATCATTTTTGTCCATCTTTTTCTTCGTTCACCTGAAGTGATTTAATAGACACAAGAACGGTAGAGAATGTCATAAAGATTGTGTCGTTGAGGATGATCTATGGGAGCTCCATGCCCCGGTCTGCCCCAGAATCTTCTCCAGGTATCAAGGTGTCTGCGACAACTTTCTTGTTCTATCCGTCGCTCCTCCTGCACAAACATGAAATTTCACAAATATCAAACCTTCGCCGATTTTCACCCGTTGACGTAGTTATATATGAAGCTATTATTAAAAACCGTTTCTCGCTTTAAAAAGATAAATAAATGAAGTAACGTAACTTGAAGTGACAGAAACATACAAATCGATGCAACGAATTTTTATCGTTAAATATATATATATATATTTTCACTACCCGCATAGAAGAAATCCTTAGATAGTGAAAAATATTGCAAAGAATACTCTTGTCCACGAAGGTATTTCTTCGATGCTTCTTCGGCGACTTTACGACCCGCCACCTTATATCTAAGCTGTCTCTCTGTATCGTGCGTGGATGATCCACTTTTTCTTCGTTGCTTCCGCGTGGCTATCTCGTATGGATACACAGATTACATTTATTCCAACCATCTTTATACTCCTGGTCATAGAATTCATGGTTGCGGCATATCATAACCGAGTCACGTCGAAAAATCAAATTAAGTCATAAATTAAAGATATTTTATGCGAGCGACGATGAAAAATATCTTGCGGAAAGATCTTTTATGGATCGTTTATTTTGCAATCCTCCATGTTCGTGTGTTATAAAAATTCTAAAATGTTTGAAATATATAATGCGACGTGAAAATTTCACATCTCGAAAAGCGTCGATCGTAATTTCACCAAGTCCCAGCGTTAAGTGGTGCAAATTATTGAGACGGTATCAGATAAAATATCCGTAAAAGTGTTGGAAATTTTCAGTGGAGATAGATATCGCGCATGAGGTATCCATTAAAAGTTATGACAGTTATAGATCTAATCACGAACAATGCATAATGAACACGCTCCGCGTGTCCAACAGATGGGTCGGTGTAATTAATTTCGACTGCATAAATTACAAGCTCTCCAACATCCTCTATGATCATCAATTTCATCTGGACGTCAATCATCGCAACTTACCAATACTCCGTCCTGTTTACGTCGAATCTGTTCAGCTAGTTCCGTTATATACTCCCTGTTGCCAATGCCAAGTGCTCTCAACCTGCCCAAAACAAAATATCTATATTTATTCGACGAATTCGAAAATATCTCATCAAATTTTCAGATTCTTTGAAATGTGAATTGTTCACAAAATTTCATTTTTTAGAAAATCACGTACAATTCTTGTACATGGATATGGGATATTCTGCATTTGTTCGAATTGTTTATGTACTGTTTATGTATTGTGAAGAAGAGGAAAAGAATATTATGAAACTCGAAAAATTGTGTCTTCGTGGAGTATTCATTTGAATAAATAAAGTTATGTGGTGTGGATTATTACAATGTACGTAATATAATTGTGAATGCTGTCACAGGATGTTCCATTAAACATTCCGCACCTTTCAAGGTTAATTTCTAAATCAAAAGTGAGAGATTTTTTCCTATGGTGGTCAAATATTTGGGAATATTTAGTTTTTGATTCATAATCAACATGAGTCGATCACTTGAGCTATGAAACTACGCATCGTAGAGTTGTTTTCTAAAGGGAAAAGTGTCTTGTTCTCGCCTCCACCTCTCACCTCTCTTGAACTTTTCGGATTTGACAGAGAAAAAAGGAAACAGTAGTGTTAATCGCAACAACTGACTAAAATTCAGAAATCAGAAATTTCATCGTTCACAATAGAATTTAATAGAATATTTCTACCTGGGGTGCTAAGCTTCGTTATCCGATTGCCGTCGTTCACTGTAACCAGTGCTTTTTTTCCGTCAACTTATATGAAAATCAAGGGAAGAAAAGAATTTAACATAAAAATATTTCAAGAGCTCACGAGCGTCATCGACGCAGAAAAAGTATTTTCGTAAAAGCCAGGGAAAGTTCGCTGCAAACTTTTAGAGAAAACACAAATAAAATTGAAACTTCTCGCGCATGGAAAAGAAGTGAGCTAGACTTTTCAACCTGCACGTATATAGGATTCATAAAACATGTGTTGTAAGGACATTTCAGATATAACGGATTATCATTCTCAAGTGAAGTATGAGTTGGAGCCATGTATCAAAAACATAGCACATTAAATTCTTCATCTTGCAATTCTATACATAACATTCATACATCCTTTGGAATAAAGAACCATGCAAATCAAGTTCTCGAGAGTTGGGAGTGAGACATAGAGAGGAAACATATTGAAGTATGTGTTTTTTATGACAACGATGAAAAGTAACTATAAAACTGTTTATGTAACATTCTTCCGATCGTTTTGAAATTGTTCTCTTCCACTATCATCAATCTCTAACGACATTTTTACGCTCTCTTCGTGCAGTTTTATAATCCTCGAAGAAACTAAATTTACATTCGAAGTTTAATCTCAAGAGAATTCTTCGCTGTCACTTATCAGAATTCAGAGTTTCATTTGCATTCTCTTATGAAATCTTGAGACAAAGTTTTCTTCGTTGTCAAGACAATACTTTCCTCACTTCGATGAAACTTGAAGACTCTCAAGGGAATATGTAATGCCCCCTGGTAGAATTATCTCTTATTACAAATCATTTGTGAATTACGGCATGGTGAGATCATATAGGGATGAATATTCAACGTCGTTCCTTCATTTTACTTGTGCTACATTTGCAAGAGAATATATATTTGAGAATTTGGATGAAAATATATATGACGCGTATTACCAATTTGCGAACAGTTGAGATTTTCTAGAAATCTCTGTGTTGTCTCGTAATTATGAACACAGAGAAAAAATTGTTGTAATTATAGAGACAGCATTGAATTGTTGTAAAATATACCGAAATTTCTGTTCAATCCACCAAAGTCTCCGATAAAAATGAAAATTTGCTGCAGTGGTCACATAAATTGCGATAAATCTGATAAGTATTGCGATATAAATTACAGCAATCTAATGTTATCCCTATATTTATCGGACATAAGGTAAATTTTAGAGCAAATTTTTTTCTGTGAACATTCCAAAAGCGATATTCTCATCTACGCACACTTGCGACGATAATAATTAACAACTGAATAATTTACGACTCATTCCCATAATTATGCGAGTTATTACGCGCATGGCCATAACATTTCTCTTCTACCGTGTTTTATATGTCTGAAAGTTGAAGACTCGCGTATTTTATCCCGTGGGCTTCTCCGACTTGCGTAGAAAATGCAAAACGCTGAGGTGACTTAAGCAGATGATAATGATAACGGTACCGTTCTGAATAATTGATTCACGTACCCTTTCTATCCAAGATATACATACAGACGCAGCATTTAGTACATTATCTTGTACGGTACATGACCATATATAATAAACAATTCAGTCCAGGTAGGTAGTTCGGCCACGCGAAGCGTTGATCACGCTTCATGGTGTATTCCATTAAACGCTATCAAAGTGTCACATTATATACGTCAGTCAGTCAGTCCGACGAAGGTATTTCAGCAATCCTACAATATGGAACCGAGCATGCCGTATATGATGACCGCTTACGTGGCCGTACAATGTTATCGGACGATAAATCAGGATTAGCGTCTGTATCGGAAACAATGACACGCTTCAATAAATAACTTGATCCTCCGTCTAATTACTACATAAGACTCTGGTACGTAGATTCCCCTAAATTCCATCCAAATTCTATCGATTTCCATTACTTGATGAAGCATCATAAAAACTAATCAATTCTAAAACTCTTTGAATTTCTTGAATTTTAGAAAAGCAAGGAGAGAAATATATTTGCTTTGAATCTAAATTCAAAAGGATATTATTTAAGCCAAGGTAAGGAGAATTCATTTTCACTCCGGACTATTGTGGACTGAATTGTGCAAGAAGGCAAGAATATTGAATCTCAGGTATCATCCGACGACTGACCAAGACAGTGAATAGCGACTGTCAACTGTTATAGAACCAGACACCACCGATCAAACCTCGGATTTCCGTAGGGATTTCCTCCCTGATCGAAGTCGAAAGCAGATCAACAAAAACACCAAAGAGCTACATTTCAGGACAAAAGAGGAACAGATTCAACATTTTGGAAAAGAGAATAGTTGAATGCATAGAAGATATATGATTGCATTGTTCAAATTAATCTCAACTTTGAAATCATTCTAAAGAATTTTGCCAAATTTTTTTCAAAGAATTGACACAAATCAATTATTATCTTTGTTGTCTATCCATTTTTCTACCAATGAACAGTCGCATATTTCAATACTCTTATCTTCGACTACAATTCAAACTTCAATGATAAAGAATTGAGAAGTTTTTATGAGGATAAAATAGATGAAAATTTAACAGTAAATTCCTTGTAAAAACTCTTTTGTATATTCTCACCTTGAAACGACGAATTCTATCAATACTGTCAGATACTGACGTGTTCGTATTGTTGGAACTTATTTCTCAACGTAAAGAAGTGTATCGTGCACTTCACCGAATAGAGATGATATTCGATGAGAATGAAGTGTCAATTATTTGAATAATGAACAATGTGGAACACTTAAATTGTCGATTACCAGAGAAGTCGATAATTGTTCCACCAAATTATTTCTTGAATTATTCAAATAATGTTTGACAGAAAAAAACGGATGTTCTACAATCATCTTTGCCCATCAGCTTCATTTCTGACATACGTATTCCATGTTAAAGATATGAAATCATCCCGGATAGAGAAATTTCTGTGCCGAATAATTCATAATAAACTTAATAATAATGTTTGTTGACATCTTTGAAGATTACATTACAAATGAATGAGTAATTGAGATACTAAATTTCTCATGGATTATTCATGATTCAAACAATCCATAAGATTTCAACAGTCTGGTTAAGTAATTGATGGAGGAGAGTCGCATGAAACCGGGTAGGTAGGTCAAACTGGATACCTCAATATCTCCCTGATTAGTGCTTCGTTCTAACAGCAAACACTTGAACTAGTAGCAGTAGACATTTTGAGCAGTTGGAGAGAACAACAGCATCGATGCAATGTGGTTTCTCACATAGAATGTTGTTTAAAGTTTTCTGTGAGAAAATGGTCAAAGTTGTTGCATTTGTGTAGTGAGTTTCAAGTGCTTTACGAGTCTCTCAAGAGAGTGGCACGTATGTACTTCAATTGAGCATGTTTTCCTGCGTATTTTCATTTTTTATCAATTCGCCTAGAGCAACGTATAATCCATCTAAGCCATATTGAACTCGACAAGTTACTGTCAGGTCAAACTGGGTACTTGAAATTTTACCTTCCAATTTATGAAATCATGATTTGTGTTTTTGTTCTTAACTGAATTATTGGCCTGAAAAAGTTCTTTCTCTAAATGATTTTTTTTTAGTTTGTCAAAGTATATCAGTTTTCAAACATGACTCATGTTTGTTTTCGAAATTTTTTATCAAATTCAACCGACTTTTTGTACCTTTTGACTAAAACGAATATAAAAACATTGTATTAAGTTTAGAGCAATATACGAAGTATGTTGTTAATGAATGAATAAGAAAACTGAAAAGCTTTGGTTGGTTAATTTATTGCTAATAGGAACTTCTCTATGACCGATTGTAGTTATGGACCTTCCCCTACTTGGTAATATACAGATTATTATCAATTGGGTAATTGATAATATGTTCTTCGAAAAATGCAAATTTTTTCTTGCTGATCCCTGCTTCAAGTGATTCAAATTCTTTAAATTTCCAAGTCCAAATCAAAAGCTGAATTATACATCGGAAATTTGTGTGGATAATTCAAATCATTCCACAAATGAAAAGACAAATTACGAGATTACACGCTCCTAGAATCTCTATTTATCTCGGAAATACTAAAATAGAGAAGCATATTTTAGCGAATTATCAGAACTAAAGCAAACTGATATATTGAAAATGCCATACAAAATAATCTCACGAAATCTTCCCTTTTGGCTACAACTTTTGAGACAATTGAAAGGAATTGAGCCGCTACGTACAGAGAACGGAACAAAGGTCAAGGATTTCACGCCTATAATGTTTATCTCCACCAAGTTGCATTTTTCAAATGCAAATAAGATCCGACATATGTACACGCATATATATGTATATATCGATCCACATACTCCTGTACGATGTTGTTGGGAAACTGTAGTACCGTGTTGTACTGACTGACAAGTACACAGAGTAGCAGGTTACCACGTCAATACACAAGGGGGGATGAACGGCCAACGCGAGGCAACGCGACGCGACGCGATGGACAGGTAGAGTTGTGGAGGTCGAGTGCATTCAGGTCAATGAGTTGATTACCCGTAATGTAGTTACATCCCTCGAGTGCTGTACGAACCCTAACCAGTTCTGAAACCCTGTTTCGATCCCCTACCACTTTCAATCCACCCCCTGACCACTGTAATGTCATATGCCTCATGTCGCTCGTCTTGCTCATCTCTCATCGTACCCTCACACCCTCCCGGTATTTCCGTAGAAAAGTTAGTTATCTCGCATCTCGTCGACACTTGCCTGACTGAACCACCATTGTGAGAGTATAAAAGCGACAAGGTGGAATAAAGAACACAATCTTGTTCCAACGACTTGATGAACGAATTTTTAAATTATCCCTTCATCGCCTGCTCCTTCACTTCGAGAAATTGACAGATCGAATCACACGTTGGAAGATGATAAACGTATCTCATAAATTCATATCCTCGTCATAGATTTCATTTCTTCTGCTCTTCTTCCTTGTTCGCAAGTCACCAACTCTGTTATAGTTTGTAATGGGAAATGTCAGGAAAGTGTCATGCAATACCGAATTTCTTCTGCGCATCCTTCTCTCTCCCGCTTTCTCGCTTTCTCTTCCCAAACTTGACATCATATTTCGTAAATGCAGAAAGGATGAAGAATTTAGTTCAGTCAATATTCGGAGAATATTTTCTCACAAATGTAGGAGAATGTTACGAAGGTAACGTAACTCAAAACGATCGGATGAAAAGTGCACTTGGAATGCTAGAAATTTTGTAAATTCAATTCGATTATGAACTTTAAATGACTAAAAAAGTCAAATAAGTACTTCCGAATATCGATAACAAGTACAATAATAATTAACCATAATTCCACTATACATTCATAGAGCGTGAAATCATGGTGTGACTATTTTCTATTGCCGTGAACACGATTTGAATTATCAGAGTGGAAAATTGACCAATTTTCCAATCAAATGGTTCTTAAAGATACGAATAAATACACGAAATCCATTTATTACGTGTCACGACGATTCAAATGAATCGAAACACTACGTACAGCGTCTGTCTATTCAAATTTCATTCGGTACACTGTCAAAAATATCTGGAAGTTTTTTTTCAATCACGTACATGGATTCAGGTTGATACATTAAATTTAATGTACAAAAACATGAAAAACATATAGATTATGCTATAGTTTACATTAAATTTCATGTAAAATGTTTATGAAACTCAATTCATGCACGTATTTGAAAAAAAACTTCCAGCAAATGCATTAAAATTAATGCAGAAATTTCTAACAGCGTATATGATGATTTCTGATCTAAAATGCATGGTTACAATTCCACGATGTATTTGATATTGATTTCGATTCTCATATTTCTTCTAGATAACTATTCGAGTTTGTGACAGTATTGGCAGAAAGTCTTCTACCAGACGCACCATAAATGTATAACTCTATTAAAATCTTTTATGAAAATTGTGAAATCTAGAATAGTTGGAAAATCTGAAAACTTCATCTCATTCACTGCGGATAAGATATTCATTTGATTGCAGTAGCATTTTCTTTCCTTCTTTCGGAGAAGAACTTCACTCAAAAATGAGAATTCCTTTAAAATAATAAACGAGTTTCCTTTCGTTTGTGTGAAAAGTGAAACATCCCCCTATGAAATTTACAGATCACCCATAGTTTCGCCTCCGACGACATTCACCGATGTTAAAGCGATGAGGTGATACGGTACTATCTTTCTATGTTCAGGGAGAGATGTGATGTGAATTTTCTCCCACCCTTTGATGATCAAGAATTCATCGAGTTTTGTAAAAGCTCTTGTTCCCGACCAACGGAACAAAATCTAACTAGTCTGAGTATGTAAACATGGAATCAAAATGGTCAGTTTATTTTGAACTAAACAAATCTTATTCAAAACTTTCATGATGTTCTGAATTGTTCAAAGAACATCGTAACAGGAATAGGGACTGCACCAAGCCAAAGTTCTCGGATTTCAATTTTTTGTCATCTAATATCCGTCCAAGGGACCTTTTGCATATGATTTTTCACGTTTCCCAACCTCCAGAATCGACTTTCGGGATCGTTAGTAAAAATGATTCATATAAGACCCTGTATAAACCATAACCAAGTATGAGCGTGATGGCTTGCAATTCTGTCAAACTGTTCATGAATCGCTTTCCTAGCCATTTGCATATAAATCGCTTACATTTGTGCGCAAAATATTATTAAGGTAAGTACATTAATTTTCATGACATACTTTTTGCCGTATACATAATGAAGATGTGTTATCCGAAATAATTTGGGATATTGAATTAGCGAAATCAATCGACTGAAGATGGCAGCTCGAATTAACGAGAATCATTAGAAACTATTGAATGACATACGTGTTCATCGATCAAAGTATGCATAAATTCTGAGAATTTTGAACAGAAATCCGCCTTGTTAAATATCGTTGATGTTCAAAAATTCTCTGAGTTTGTAAAGTCTTTCTATTACCGGCAAAACGCAAAAAAAAACCAAACTTGTCTGGATATATAAACATGAGATCAAAATGCTTATCTCATTTTGAATCAAATGAAGCTTATGCACAGCTTTTATAACATTTTGAATGGTTAAAGAAACATCAAAGCAGGAATAAAACCTGGTTATTTTGTAACGTTTATGATAAGATATTTGAATGACATTGATATTTTCAAAACCACACACGTGTTGCACGATTCCGAGTATAATTATTATCGAAATTTATTTACTTTCAACATTACTCTAAGAAAAAAATGTATTTGAAACAAAAAAAACGCTTTATCTATCAATAGTGAAAAAGATATGAATATCCATATACAAATAATCCCAGGTAAAAATTGACCATGGGCGCTAGGTTGCCGCCAGGCTCACCAAGATGGGCCGAGCCTAGGCTACCAGGCATGGCGCAACTCTGAAATGATAACATCATTTCAGCCTCAGCCCATTTGTTTCCACAATCAAGACCCAACACTGGAAACAGGGTTGTGATAGCATATGCCGTCAATGGCAGACCATACAAAAATTTGTTCGCCAAGGATGAGCCAACGCTGTAGCAATCTTGCGGCAGGGTTGCGCCCATCTCATGCCAATGGTCACTTTTATTTTTTATTGTAATTGAAAATAAAATAAAAAATCCATTCTATCATTCCGATTGAACGAAATGAATGTCGGGGAATTTCAACATGTAATTTTTCTGATTAGTTTAAACTGATGAATGACGTAAATGCGGTGGTCCTGGCGTAGAAGTAGGCGGGTCTGAAAACAGATGAAGAATTATTTCTGTCATGGAATCTTCAAAGGAGACTTATATATTGATTGAATGCTTGGTTCGCCACTCGCAGGAAACAAGCATCACTCTGGTGAGAGTTATTGTAATTTGCTGTTTGAGAAGGAAGTTTCACTCTTAGCCAAGCTATTACTCAAGTCGAGTCAAGCTAACGCCTAAACTGAGCGAGGCCATCGCCCAAGCTGAGCCAAGCTATTGCCCAAGCTGGACCAAGCTACGACCCATGCTTGGTGCAACATGAGAATCCATTGTCATTCAGAGTTGCCTAATGCTTGGAGCAGTGTCCCGCCAAGCCCTAGAGAGCCTCTGTTGAAAGCATGCTTTTTCCTTCAAGCAATATTGGTTGAAGGATGGGCCAAGCGTGGCGCAGCCAATGATCAATGATGGATCAACGAAGTCGATTTATGACTTCCCATATTGGTACAATGTTTAGACCATTGTCAACCATCCTTGTCCCTACATACATTGCCCAGCTTTGACTGGCAGCCTTGCGTCTAGCTATATTCCGTCGTCAGCATTGGCGGAGCCTGAAGATTTTTATATGGGAATGCATTTCTCTATTTCAATCAAACTTTTTTTCCCAATGTAGAATCAAAGTCACACACTGAGAAAAAAAATTTGTAAAATCTACATCTTATTGAGTAAATATATGGATGATTTAGAATTTAGTGCAAGCGACCACAATTTTAGTTGATTTTATAACAACGTCTGTAAAATATACCACAGCTGATGTGAAAAATACCATAGCTGAAGTGCATCTTACTTTCCCTGCGGTGGAATCAGCTAAAATTGTAGTAGCTTGCACTACATTTTCAAATCATCCATATATTTACTTAACAAGAGGTAAAATTTACAACTTTCTTTTCTCGGTGCAAAATTAGGCAGTTTTTGCCACGATACTTCGTTTGCTCCTAAGGGGTAATATCATCTTGTGTTCAGGGAATCGAGGGTCATTTTCTCTCTAAAATACATAGGAAAATTTATTGTCTTCTTCAGAGATTGTCCATAAATTACGTAAGATATTTTACTATCTGGCTTTCTGTCACTCTCAGTTCCGCTCAGAAGTTGGCGAGAAAGAAAATCAAACATGAAATTACCTGACGTAATTCATGGACGAGCCCTTACATTGGAGAACAGTTCTTGAGGTATAGAAAATATTTTTCTTACATGGTAATTTTTCAAATAAAATTCTCTGCGTGTGCATTGATCAATTTTGCAGAACCTCAAGCATCCGATACTCTTCCACCTTCCGCTATTATTTTGCAAGTAGAGGGGCACAGACCCGAAGGTTCATTTTCCCGAAGGTCCGATGTACCGAATTGCAGAATTCCAAAGTTGCACAGTCCCAAATTATTCCTCAACGTTACTGGTAATCTGACAATTCTATTCAAAGTTACTGGAAAACTTTCGGAACTGTGCAACATCGTGATTCGATACAACAATTCGGCACTCTACCTATTTTTCAGCCCCGAGGAAGTGGCTCAAGAAAGAATCGTAGGTCGTTGAAGTTCAAATCCTTTACTGGAACGAATTTCAAAAAGAAAATGACAAAATCTAATTACAAACACACATAAGGATTGAGAATTTTATTTTTTTTCAATAATCAATAAACACTGCCCAAACATCCAACTACAGGAGCTGAAAAAATGGCTATCCATTTCACAGCTAATTACTTTTTTCCGTGCATGAATATTCGTCCCAATCGCTTCCAAAGGGGAGAATGAGATTGAAGAGAAAGAACAAATAAATATATGTATCAAAAGATTCAGAAAATTTCATAAAGACAGACTGAATTCCCCGACAAAAACAATATACTCTCACATTAATCTATAATTACCGATAAAGTCTGATCAATCCAGCTGAGTTCCAAATGGATTTTGACTGACTCGATTGTTGTGCGGAAAATTTATGTAGTGATTGCCTACACGGACGTCTAGGCTTCCTTTGGGAAATTTGAACGGTTAACTGAATTCCAAGCTGGATTTGTTCTATATAGTCTATTGAAATGTGGATATCCGATTACGAATCACGTACTCAGACTCGACTCGAATTGAATATACGCAATCCTTCATTTCTTCACAACGAGCATTCCAAAGCACAACAAAATAAAATATTATATCACCAAAATTAGAACGTCCAATACGAAAGAAAACTCACAACAACAAATCTTTCTGAATATTTCTGTATGAATCGTCATTATTAATTCGATAAATCCATGAATGTTCTTTCAACGATTTTGTTTGTTGCTACAAAAAATACATGAGTTCTTTCTCTCTCTTTTTCTTTCTCATACCTACACATATTTGCCATATATATTCAAGAATATTCATACATCATGAAGATTTTTGTATATTGTCAGCAATGTTTTTATTTGTTTTTGTTGCAACAGGGCATTGATCGCAAAAAAAATAATTAAGTGATATGAACAAAGTTTCATCGAGTCAATCAAATACTTATCCTCAATAACAAAATATTTTATACAATATTCAATATTTTTTTGAAGGTATAAATTCAATACAACTATTTTTCCTCTCAGTGTATAGTTACACCCTTGAACGTAATAAATACCTATCTATCCATCTAACTATCTCTCTTCAAACTTATTAAATTTTTCAACAGTGGATATTTTCACTCCGACCATTATTATAGTAATAATCATCATCATTATGTGGTATATTCACTTCGTAGATTGATTTAATGCGATTTCCTATTGCACTTTTCATTCCACGTCTTTCTTCGTACAACTTTCAAGATCTAATCCTCTTACTATGCGCCTTGACTTTTCTTCAACATGTTTCCTTTTAGTCGAAGTCTTCAACATTATCCTCCACAATAATGACTCCATAGAGAAGAATTTCAAAAACTCTTCAGTAAAATTGATCGCGAGTAACTAATTGAATTTAAAAAAACCGAGGTCCACGAGAATTCCACGAATCGATTGCAAATAACTTATGAATTTATATATATCAACAATGTTTAATTCGTAATTGACTGAAATCGTATCGAAATATGACTTTCAATGATTTTGATATAAATAAAAACATGTTTCATGTCACATCTATTCGATTTCTGAAAAAAATTCCTGCGAGAAGAACGAATTCTAGAATTTTATACTCGAGTATTATACATGTGTATGTATATTATATGCGGGTGAGTTCTCGTTATATTGTAGCTTCTATCTCTTCGCGTCTTCATTCACGTCAAGATACTTTATTCTGGCCGTAGAATTTACTTTTGTATTCAATTTGTTCACACCTCTTGAACCTTTTTGAGCTACTGTCGGTGAGATTTCACTGCTGAAAATTAACTAACGCGAGAAATTCCATATAGAAACTGTAGACGAAGACAAGTGGAAGTGGAAGTGGAATCAGTAGATTGGAGATGGTTATTACGTTATTTCGTATCCCATGTTTATATCCATATATGGTAACCATTCCCATGTGCATTTATTAAACATCCCTGCGATTCTCCATATCATGCGTTCTAACTTAACCGACATCACCAAGCTGTCCCTCAATCATCATTTGTACATGTTAATCATTACATTCCACTTCTCTCAGTTATATTTGTTCATCAATAGATACATTCTCTATGATTCTTCATAATTGAGAGTCAATTTTCAATCACTCTTCAAATACCTGTTCAAGATAATCGCCCTGCTAGAAATAAACAATCGAAAAGGAGTCATCAGAATTAAAATTTGATATTGAAGAAATTGATGAGTTTGATCCCAGTAACGTTGTTACTAAGGGATATTATTATCCCTTGCTAATTACTGGTAAGTTTTCCCGATTAGTGCCTCACCAATAAAGAGAATGAACTGATTGGTGCCTCATAGTTTATTAGCGGGAATTTCTATCAGGGAAGGTCACGCGACTTCGTTTCGCACGCGTTTAAACCGTACTTTGGCGCTCCGTTGAAGCGACCCAAGAGCTGTCAAAGTTACCCTTAAAAGTCAACTCAACCTCGTTTTACGGTATTGATTTCAATCCTTTTCACGAATCAAAACATTAGAACAATAAAACGTATTCAATTCAATGAAATTTTTTGGATTCATTTGAACACCTTTTTTCCTTTTCAACTTGGTCAATTTAGTTTGAAAGTCACAATCCTCATACATTCACAACGAACAGTATTCAATAGTTTCATGTCATCTCAAGAATAATCTTCTCTATCGGTATAATCATGTTTGCTGAAACAATCCGGATACATTTTTTATGGTGACTCCGTGATACGTAAGTGAGTTAGAGGTTTATGCGATCGTAAAATCGGAATACGGTGAATGAACAACGAACAGGAGTTTTTAATAGTTCTATGTTATATATAAACTCAATTAGATCAAACCTAAACGAAATTTTATGTATAGTCAACATTGAGAGAGATTTATAAAACATCATTTTCATACGTACTGCACCGTATCACTGGAATCATATGAAGGACATCGCAATACTCTATGATCTTGTATGATTTTTATATGTAAGCGTTGGAATCACTAACGCGACAAGATTGTATGTTTTGTAAATGGCAAAACTTACGACTCTATCGTATAGCCAGGACGTGTAGCATCGGTTACAAGATATCGAGTGGTTTGTGGTTGGGAATGATGGCGCCGGCTGGTCATCAATGGTACCAGTTCAACACCACCCGTCAGCTGGTAAACTTGTACTTCCTCGTTATAATGATTTTCCGAAGGAGTCAAGTTCGTCTGTTGTCGTCTCGTCAGCTGTGATTGCCCAGCCGCGATATCCGAAGATGTAATACCTTCCAAAGAAGAAATGAACGTGAAATAAGAAATTTTTATTACTCAGAATTTAGAATATAACTCCAACCTATCGAGAGGAAAAATTCAATCAATTACAAACAAAAAATTCGTCGGTTTAATATATTTACCTGGTTCCACTTTGTCATCGTAAAATTTGTTCATATTCACTACAGAAAGAGGATCGATATTCCCTCTACGAAGTCTCTCGATCGTCGAGTTACTCGTCCAACCCTGTGAAAAACGAATAGAAAAGAACGAAAAGAAGATAGATTTGAAAATAAAACAATCAGTTATTTTGCAAGAATTAAATTGACAGGGGACTATATTCAGATGCAAACTCATGACATGAATCTTACTTGTAATTTATGGAATAGTGATTCGATTGGACATGATTGGACGATGAAAAAAAGAGCAGAAAATAATTTTAATCTGTAAGAGTCGACGAGTGGATTTTAAGGATACTCTAAGCCGTGAAGGAGAAAAAGGGGAGGAAAAGAAATCTGCTCGTCGGTGCATATACCATCTCGCACGTTGGTTCTTCATTCATCAACGTCTATTCGGTTAGCCAGCCAGTTAAGGATAAAGTCGCCTAGTTTATTACAGAAAACAGAAAACCCTTCCATAAATTCATCTACCATAAATCTGTGCTCGGAAACAAGTTGGCAAGAGAGAAAGAAGATGATGTCACGTGTGTAAGACTGCGTATACGGTTACCTTGCAATGAGGAGTAACTTTGCCACTTTTGGATGAAGTAGGGTTGATAAATTTCGTTTGAAATTTGTCATTTGATTAAACCAGAGTAGATTGCGCTCATGATGATCGTTCAACGCAGGGCAGTAAGAAATCGAGTTAACTACGCGGGAACGGATTTTATAATCTTACAGGGAGCATATCGTTGTACGAATATGTACAGTATATAACCTGTGTTCCTATGTTCGAGGACCAAACATATCCACCTAAAGACTGCTACGAGAAGAAGTTAATCGAAATTCAATTAAATCAAGTTTCTGCTCTCGTTAGAATATTCTGTTCGGAAGATTGAGACCACTTAAACTAAGGTACTCTCTGGCCCACTACCCCGATATCGGTTGAAGTTGAGGAAGATACGCTCGATTATGCCAAGAAGAGATGTGTTCAATCTTCCTCTAAGGAAACGTTAACCGTGGCAACGATCCAGAGGAGCTCACCTCAAGAACCTACTTGTTTCTCCTCAAAACGATGTTTACTAAACTGAAGAACTATCCAGAGAGTAGTAATCTCGATGGAAAAACTCTCATCTTGACGTGAGTGAGTCATCTGAGTCTGTCCGAAGATACTGCATATGCATATACCAAAAAATGAATTTGTCATCTCGCTTCAAAGTATTTCTAGAAATTCGGAAAATTTTTGAAGAAAAATAGTTCAAAATGAATTTGAACGCTCAACTATCGAACAAAAGATTCGACAATTTCGTATTTCACAAACACGGAAGTGTGAAAATATCAAAAAATATGCATGATTGTTTGATTACAATTTGGCTTGAAATAATTTCATTCGTCGAAAAATAGAACATTCAAAAATGTCTCTAAGAATTGGTTTGCGTATAAACTGCGTTAAGGGTGACGTTCTTCGAATGTCAAGTGAAAAAAAATCGAACAATGAAAAAATGCTTTCACGTGTTTTCACGGATTTGAAAATTAATTGACTCGTTACACGGAAATCCATCGAGAAACTTTGATATGGAAATATAATTTATTATGTTTGACTAATCAAGTGTTCGAAGAATTCTGTAAAGTGAAGAAGATATTCAAAGTGACAGTAAAACGATCTGGTTGAAACATTCGTAGTCGCAGTAACCTGAAATCTGGTCCGATTCACCAGAAAATGCGATTGTCATGTCCAGAAAAAGTGGGCGAAGCCAAAATTAACTACATATCCTGGTTATCACATCAAGAAAAGAATCTGGTTTTTCTAACCTGGAAAATGTAGTTAATCTTTGCTTCAATCACATTTCCTGGTCAATCGAACCACATTTCAGGTCACTGCGACCACGAATGTTTCAACTAGGTCAACGTTGTAGAATATTTTGATAATATTCCCTAGGCTATTTTAAACCAAGCCTCTTTTGTATGTAATGTTTTGCCACCGCATTGAAATTTCCAGTACTAAGCTTCAAAAACGCATGAAGTAGTTCCAGAGCAGTGGAAAATTTTGTGTACTTCCATCAAAAATGTATGTTTTAGAGGTCCGCTGAAACTTAATTTACTTCAATATCAAATCACTCAAATGTTGTTTTAACGAAAACAAATGGGCAACCAACAATGAATAAGTGATCAACAGTTGAATTAATGTTCGGTTTATTTGATGTTGACATGAATTTTCGACGAGATTATACAAAATTTCGTGATGTATTATATAATGAATAAACAAGTGGAATCAAGTGATAAAAATCGAGTTTCGAAATCGAATCAATGTGAATAAAAATACTTGACGAAAGATCAACTTGATCAATTTGCATTACAGCTATGCATGAGCTTAATTGAATTTAAATTCCTTCAATCAGCACTCGTCTATTCAGCGTACAAATCCCGACACTCGACTACTACCCGGACTACAGTTCAAAATGCACACCCTCTACATAGACGACTGTTTGGTTTGCTGGTACGTGATGCTGACCCTAGTTGCATGCCAGGAAATCTTAGTCAAATTTGTCTTGCAGTGGTGTAATGCGGATCAAATATGCAGGGATGACAACCACGAGGCAATGTGCTCTTTGTAAATTAATGTTGAAATTAAAATTTCAAAGATCAAACATTCGAATGAGCATTCGTTTGTTTCTCTGATTCGTATGGGATCTAACAGGGACTTGCATTTTTCAATATTGTACATAGAATTTAAATCATGGAAGATTTTCAACTCATGACGTTATTCGTTCCAACGTTACTCTCATCCTCTAAAATGCACTTACGAAATTGCAGAATCTCTTCAAAAACATATGAGAATTTCGAATGAATGATGCATACGTGGTTACAAAAGCGAAATACATGCTTTCAGAATATTCTTATTGATTTCGAAATTTCATCCACAATGTTGGGAAAATTCTTTTTTCTCACAGTGCAATGTTTCGTTTTTGTAATTAAAAACATCCTGGTCGAAGAATCTTATGTAAAAAAAAAAAACGAGAAATCCTGCATTTCACGTGTATTGCGAAATAGCTGAGATGAATCGGTAGGAAATTTGCAAATGAGCATTCGCTGGATCGAAATAACTAACCATCTTTCTTTCAAGACGAACAAACTGTATGCAGAAGAATTTAAATATCTATTCCTATTCTCTCTTTCGATAAAATTTCATATAAGACACTTTTACATAATTTCCACCCATTTCACGGACGTGATGCATGAAAATTGTGCGATAATTAAATGGAATTGATGTACTGTACTCAGATTGCGGAAATAATATTAATCGTAACAAATGGAGCGATCAATAACGTACGTCATTCCCTTGCATGCAGATTATTCATAATCTGTCATTGAGATACGTTACACTATGATTCTTTGAGAACAGATGGAATAATCAAATCAAATATTCCTCTGGATAGACTCAATGTACCGGTAACGTAATACTCTCTTCCAGCACACAAAAATACTATTGATTTTCACGTTGGTTTTGTTATTTAAACAATGGACTTTCATGTACATCGTATATCATATTTATTAAAAGGTAACAAAATTCTATTCACAATGAAAAATATTGTAAATAAAATAACCCGAGAGAATGACTGAACACAAGAAAACTTTTACAATATTCCTACTGTGACTTGTTATTATTCGATCACACAATATTAGGGAACAGATATCATTTTTCACATTACACGTCATGTTTTCAGAATTTTGGAAACCTCGGTATATTGGCATTGAGTTACAGTCGAACAAATTCTTCGCTACTTTTTGTCAACAGTAAAATCAATGAAAATCAAAACAGTAATGGATTGTTTCCCTGGGTGTGAATTCCTGTGAATGATGAGTATCGTTTAAAAAAGCATAGAAATTTATTTCCTTGTGTAAGTAATCATAAAATTTTGATTACCGCTCGTACAATTCCAATTCATTGAAGTATGGATGTTTCAATTGTCTCATGTTTTATAGAACTGGTGTACACAGTGGATATCGCTGTTTATAGTCAGACATTCGATTGAAGTGATTTTATTGCAATAACAGGGTTCTAGGGTGACAAAAATGCCACATAAATTGTATCCTCTTAACATTAATATAACATTATCAATATTGATTCAATTGGAACGACGCATTTCGTTGGTATATTTCCGTAAAATTGTTTCGACTTTGTTTTCAAAGTCATTGAAATTTCAAGAATACTTCGATACGTTTTGAATGAATAACTCCATTGAATGTATTCGAATACTTCAGTATCATTCTTTAATTATACTGGATAACCAAATAACAAGCTAAAGATTATGATTAATCCGTCCTCCTATTTATTCATCCCCCAACAATTGGGTAAATTATCACAATATCTTCCTAGAGGATTTTCAAATAAATAAAAGTTCTCTTTACACGCGGAAAATGATTCCCTGTGAAAGCGGAAAACCAATTTCATTCCAGATTGTAGGGAATTTGACGGAACATTTCTTTTCTCTTTGCAACCTACCGATCGACGGATCGTTTTGAAATAATCAAAAGATTCAATGATAGAATAAGGAATTGAATCCTCCGAGTACATTTTAAAGTAGCAATCGAGTGATCCACAATAGTTTTCATTTATATTTTTCTGTTATATATAACCTATGAGATGGGAAAAAAAAATCAAAAGAATGAATTGTCTCGCGTGATCAATACCTATGCTCTTAGTCTTCTCAATTGGAATCGCTGTACAGTGTCCTATTTTAAGCAGTACAATATACAATTTCACGAAAATCGGAATGGTTCGATCAATATCTATCTTCTTTATCTTGTCGGCGGGACCCGGAGTGCAGTGTTCTATTTTAAGCAGTAGGATATATACAATTTCACGAAAATCGAAATAGTTGCTACATTACGCCATACAGGATATTCTACTGTTTACTCCATAGTGAATTGGATTTCCAACCACTACGAGGAAGTGTAAAAGTGCTTCCCTGTCGCCTTTGGGATACGCTTCCATCTTATTTCCCCCTGCGTTTCGTATCCTACGATATTTCCGATATTACCATAGTTATCGCAACGTGACGATCTTTTATTTACATACCGTGTTTTGGAAATTCTGTTCGAAATCCCCCTCCCCCTCTCCCAAATGACGAGAGTTTCGAATTTGAAGAAGTTTATTTTACGAAGAATTCAAATCGTGAATTTTGTTTGGAAAATAATACCAGGCAAATGAAAATGAGAATACATGTGATGGGGCGAATGCGATTAATATCATCTAATCGTGCGCGATGTGACGTTAGTGAAATGATAAGCTTAGATAAAGGAAAGGAGAAAGTGCATACCATAGATTCGAAGAAACGAAAGCCCATCAACTTGGGATCTCTCCAAGGAACTCCTCCAGGACCCGGTCGACCCCAGGGATGTTGCGACACGGAGGTGTGGGGCTGCTAAGCACACATGCCACCATCGCATATTAAGCAGTTACCAAGGATATCGTTTTCAACATTCAACCAGTATAGGTTAACGTTGTACTCAACGCGATCGTTGTTTCAAGCCCGGACACGTGCTTGTCTAGTACCTATATATGCATAGAATGCACAACAAGAGTGTCTGCGTACGTGTTCGGGCTTCATATCAAATTTGACGACATACGTAAGCTTCGAAACGTTCCCACATAGGATATGATCGTTACAGAATACAACGTTCGTATTCAATCTTCCCTACGAACATATATATGTCCTGCCAACGCATTTGAATCCTAAAATAGGAAATTCGGATTTCGAAATCAAGCTCGATTTACGAAATTGATGTGAAATTTCAACAACATGATTTTTTCAATTTCAAATTGATCCTCGAGGGATCACGTTCGATCGTACCGAAACCGAGTTATAACGGGGTTGTAACGTTCTCGTTCGTTCCCAACATTGCATTCGCAGGTTCATTTTCCTGTACTAAAAATGAAATCAATGAGTGTTAATTTGTCATGATTTCTTTCTACAAACTCCACGATATATTACAGGATATGTAATAAAAGTAAAGTTACCCAATCTACGTGTGCTACTTTCAGAATGCTGAGATTTCGTTTGCAAACACGTTCGCAACTAAGGTAAATCGACTTTTGGTTGTCCTCCTCTCCGTCCTCGTCCTCCTCGTTCGTGTTGTTCGACAGAAGTAAAAATGTATTTCTACGTGATCGGAAAAATCGACGTTGCGTCAATATCCGAGTGAAGCGAAAACGAGCAAAAATTGAGAAAATGTCTTGAGAAGGTCGGGAATTATTGTCACCGCAAAACTATTTCGCAAACACGTACTAGCGAGTCAACAAGTCCATTAACGATTCATGGTTCTAGCTGTTATTGTTCTTGATGCATAAGTATACAATAAACTCACGAATGGAATAAGGAATCACTCGAGCCTTCAATTGTTATACCTCACTCGAACACGAGTTAGTTTATATTCGAGAATGCATAAACTTCAAACAATGCTGAAAGATGAAATACGTTTATAACGGCAAATCCTGCGCAAAATTTTGACAAATATTCACGCAAACAATTTTTAGGCTACGTGATTCTTTATTTTATAGATGCCACGAGAATGAATTCATATATAGTTGAAATTTTAAACTTGATTCAAGTCTGTTTTGAAAACAAATTTATTAAAGAGAAATCAGTTCAGAATTAATGTCGAATAAACCTCGCACGCCCTAGGTGAAGATCTACGTGGAGAATTTTTAGGCCTTCTCAATCCAATTTCATACAATGAGAACAAAATCAGAATTCATTGGAGTATCAAGTATAATCGAATGTTATACTCTTGCAATTTTATCCGTTCTGTGATTGAATCCAATTGAATCGGATAGCACTACCACTTCAAAGAAGGGGAGAAAGAATGTATTCTGTAAATGCGTGCAACATTGTTTGACAATTTCCATTGAAGAGATTACCATTTGAAAAGTTCTCAGAGATACGAAGCCTGTAATGGAATGTAACGCAAAACTGCATTTTCACGACTTCTTCTACGATTCGCGAAAATTTAATAAAATCTCTTTAGATGAATTTGAAATGTACTAAAGTCTAACATTCTCACTGTGATCAGTTATCGTAATTGATCTTGCTCTTATAAAGGGATTGTATTCAAGAAAGGAACGAATTTCGATGTTCGGATTATTGCTGGAACGTTTGTTCGATTTATTTTTTATTATTGAATAATGTTTTTAAAAAAATCAGCAAATATGATTGGAAGTTGATTTTTCACTTCAAAAGACGACAAATTGAGCCAATTTTTTGTTAGGAAGTAGCAACGAATTGCCAACGAATTCAAATGCCACGGAATAAAATAAGTGATTTCACGGTAGAATGAAAAGATTAAATCTCAATTAGAAAATAAATTATCCAACATTGTCTACGGACAAATGATTACACGGAAAAACATGCAGATCAAAAATATAATAATCTTCAATAGAAATTTGAAAATATTCCGTCAATTTGTAATCAAGATGAAACAGTGCATATTTTTCTGGACTTTTATTTGAAAACAGTAGTAAAGAATATGAACTTTCCAAAAGTTTCACATCAAATTTTACAAAGTGAATAACAAGATTTCGAAATTTTGTTATTAACTTCGTAAAACTTTATACGCAACTTTTGGAAAGTTCATATTTTTTTCTATCGTTTGTTAAGCACTGACAATTCTCCAGTATTTTACAAATCAAATTCCAGAAAAATGTTAACCATTTTATCTTTATTACAAATGTAAGAAATATTCTTAAATTTTTATCAAAGATGACTATATTTTTGATCTGCATTTTCCTCTGTATGCTTTCAAATTATATACGATTTATGTTCAAAAGATAACATATGAAGTATCCAAAAAATTGAAACACTGCTCATCAATGTGACTAAATTTTATTCATTCAGTCAAAAAAATGAATATCAAAATAAGAATGTCCCTCTTATTTTGATGCAACTTCTTCTCTGATATATGGTATCGAAAGTATTCATCTCCATTCGAGAGGAATAGTTTATGTGGTGAAAGAATTTTCATTTGTTCAAAATCCTAGAGGGATATTCACAATTGAAGAAGAAAACAAAAGTGAAATATCTTTCCCGATTGACAGGGATTTTTCCTCTCATTTCCAAATTACTTTTTTTTGGGTGTTTGAAACAAAATACGTTGTAACGATTTTGCGCAATTTTTCAAATTTGGCCCTCTTTTCTTATCATTCTCGGAACCCTACAATGACAATACATTCTAAAATTTAGTCCAGCATTTAGATAGGAATCCTTAGGGTGGTATGCATGCACAATCAGGTCTAAAACTGATTCTTTGCCGTTTATAAGCTTATGAGCTGGGAGTAGGTGCAGTCTCAGACCTGACTGTGTATACCTCTCTTTGTCTCACTGTGAACCACCCTCACTCATCCTGAACCACACGGATAGGGACAATCTCAGTAGCCCCACTGCAACCCTCGCTATACCGATGTATACAAGGAGAAATCTTACGGGTTTACCAAGTTTTCCATAAAGTCACGGTCAACTGAGTGAAATACAAAATAAACGCATCCCTGGTGAAAGGGAAGCGTGTAATAGAAAGTGTCAGGAACGTAGTTGGAAAGTATTTGGAACGTGGATTTAAGCGTATACCGAGCGTCAAGTGGAACATTAGGAGTGGTTCGAACGTATATTTGAAGTGTGTGAAGCGTATCCGAAGAAACCCCAATTTCATAGAAACCGGGCTTTACGTCCGGAAGCGTAGTTAGAGAGTGGATAGGAAGCATATGAGAAGTATTAGGAAAGTAATCTGAAACATGCTTACGCTGGAAAAAAAATTTATTCCAGTCGAATAAATATTTATTTGTCCTGTACCAAAGAAATATTTATTAGAATTAACAACGTATTCTTTGGAACCAAAATAATTTATTGGAATCAAATAAACGATTAAAACCATCTATTTAATTCCAATAAATTATTTTGGTTCCAAAGAATACTTTGTTAATTCTAATAAATATTCCTTTGGTACAGGACAAATAAATATTTATTTGACTGGAATAAATTTTTTTTTCAGTGTACGCTTCCGTTACTCTTTATGACACGCTTCCCTTTCACCAGGGATACCATAGAGTTTTTATAGTAAAACCAGATACACTATCCACAAACAATTCTATCTTAGAAAAGCATGGATACGGTTGAATGAAACTTTGAGGAACGATAAACTGAACCGTCAGATTAGGAATAAACAGATAAACTTATATCTCAGACTTCACAAAATTTGAAGGACAATTTTGAGCAGGTCAATACAATTGAGTATTGAGTAAAAAAGGCACATTTGGAGAAATCTTTTTTTTTTCTTTCATTAGTAAATCATCATTCGATTCAAAAGAAACTTCATAGATTTATCAACCCAACATTGGAGGACATGGATACACTTTTCTCGTAATTTTTCATCCCAAAATGGTGGCTGTGGAATGACAAAGGAAGCGTATAAAATTCAAAGAACCTAGATAAAAAATTGAACCGCTTGGTGAGATTCGAACCGGTACCTTCCACCATGCCACACGATACTCTTATCCACTAATCGTCGTTGGTATCAGCTACTCAAAGGTATCATTTGAGGTCAAAATAGATATGATTCGCATACGCTTGATGTAACTTACTATTACGTCCGAGATCGAAAGCTTATGAAGCGCATTTTTCGCTTCGTATGCGCTCCTGTCCCGCTTTGTGTATATACGTTTAATTTTCACCAGGGTCAAATAGAGTGACCAATTCACTCTTATCGAAACTGCAGTATTTTCCCGCTTCAAAAGTGGATATCCATCCCTCAAAATTCAGAGACCGAATGAATGTCAATCTTCAAAATTCTTTACAATCTCAAAATCGGAAATTATAAATTATCTGTTGGAACATGTATTTCAATATATACAGTTTCGAAATTCTCACAGGACTTAGTCAAAATGATTGAAGTTGCAATATTTAATTCTACATCTTAGAAGTACTCCTCGAGAAACAAGACATCGTGGTACTAGTTCACTGGGCAATGTAATTTTCATTGTATTTTTTTCTTCGTGTACGAGTGCCATCGAGTTCCTATTATTTTTCGAATGCATTATGACAGAATAAAAGCTTTTGTAGTGGGTTATAAGAGGTTGTATCGTTAACATAGAATATCGTTATCAAGAATATCGTGGGTTAATGATATCGGTTTTCAATACATATATTCCAAGATACAGAAGAGGAAAGTGTTGTTTTTCTTCTTATTATGAAGGAGAATGTATGAAAAACGATTAGAACAAATCCATATAACGACAAGAATTTTAGGACACATGAACATTCATGAATAATACCTCTTCTTTTTCGTCAAGTTATAATAATTTTTTAAACATTTCTCATTACAGAGGAGCCAGTTCCGCGTAGAAAAGGTAGATATTATATAAATTGAAATAGAGGATATTTGGTACTTTCACACGGAAAAAAATAATTGGCTATCATTTAGATAGCTAAAAATTACTACTTTTTAGCTGTCATAGCTACTCATTTAGCGGTAACAGCAAGAAATGTAGCTGCCGTAGCGAAACTTCAACAGCTAAATTGTTTGGCTATCCAAATATCAACCACAAAACCTGTGCAGTTACAGCTATGATTTCCTACTGCGGCAGCTGAAAAATAGCTACAGTTGCAATTATTTTAGCTACAGCGGTTAAAAAAGGGTGCTAAAAAAGTGAGTAGCTGCCACAGCTATTTCCTTTTTTTCCGTGCATATATCCCAAAAGTGCAATCATTATGGGAATCCGTTCTCCACCTTTCCAGTATATTTTGCTCCGTGTATTAGTTTCAAACATCATTGCTTATGATTCATTTGTCTATTAAAAACCGTATGAAAGTATTACATACATGATATATTGTTACACAAATAAGTAGAAAATCGCGCCACGTAATATAGTTCTGAATATCTAAATTAAAATTCTGAATTCTCTGAAGTAAGATTCCAGAGAGACATAAATGATATTCATAAATTCTAAATTTTTTCCCATCTTTTCTGGAACACGCCAAGAAGTAGTCAAATACTTCTTTTTGTCACCGAACAGAAGTTTCCCTGGAAGTGAGTCGATTATACGAAAAATTGAAATTCGTTTCCCAAACAAAAGTATTGAAATATTTTTCACACTTCCTTCCCAAAAATATGGTTCAACGCGACATTCCACTTCATCCAGACCATTTTCAAGTGAAAAGATGAAATAGCAGGGCTTAAAAATCGATACAATCACATATGTATGCCCCAACCCCCACACCACCCCATACCGTATTCCTTTTCGACTTTCAAAAAAAAATCAGCTTCAGCGTGGTATCGAACGGTATATATGGTTTACTCCTGTAAATTTTGAAGTAGATCGAGTAATCCGTTGTTGGAATGATGGGCGACACTGCAGACGTACATCGTTCTAACAAGGAGAGAAGATAACCCAAGTGTGTCTCGTCGATTTGAAGGTGGCTTTGAAATATGTTGTAAAAGGGATAAAATAAAAAGAGATACGTATCTCTTCTCCCATCCCATTACTCATGTGGTAAAAAGGAATCACCCTCTTGGGCGATAAGATAAAAGTGTTTGGAAGATAAATTACATGAAATTGTGACAATACATGTCGTAAATATTACCCCAAAATCCAGAATTTAAAAAATAATAAATCCATACGAATGGCAAAACGCAAGGAAATATGTACACGTGATTTAAGGTTAGATTCGATTCATAATACGTATGGTGTATACAATTTTGATGAATCGAACAAACAAAAAAAAAGATACAAAAGAAATATGATGGAGATTGCATATGACTTGAATGCGAGTTAGCGGATAGATGCAGCAGAACGGAGATAAGGTGCACTCGTCATTTGAATTCACGCTCTATTGCAATATTGTGCATTGTCTTTTCTATCTTGGCTGTATCGTGTCACCGGAAGAGAATCCATTTAGATTCTAAAACGGAGATGAATTGTTGGATATTCATTCGTTGTTTTGACATTCATTAAACACCGGAAAGCACAGATTTCGTTGAATTGAATTATTGAGAACGTTTCTACTCGTCCTAGCATTTACGTACCATGAAATAATATTGTAATAGAAAATTTGATATATCGTAAAAGGTCAAGTTATACCCTGCGTGAAATTTTCTCTCTGTTTTTCAAATGTTTCGAAACTGTAATTTCGAGAGATAATTGAAAAATTTAATAAGATTCTGCGCTTAAGATAATAGTGGCAGCAGTAGAAGATGAAGAAGATCGAAGGAATGGAAAAAACGAAGCTTGAGGAAAAATATTATGATGTAAATATGAATAAAAAATAAAGTGGAGAGGAAAATTTCAATTATAAACAGTACTGTGTGTGTGTGTGCTAAGGGAAAAAAATCGCCAGAGATTTGAACAGAAAGCATAGAAAATTAATGTCAAAGGATAATTACGCGAAGACTCGATGTGAATAATGTATAGTTGAGATTAAGCGAATGAAAAATAAAAATTAATAGAGTAGTTGAAGGACGAAGAGAGAAATATATATTCGACGATTGTTAAAGTATAAAGTTGACAGGGGAAATTCAAGTAATTTCGAAATTTGTCTCTGGAATACGATACTTGAACAATTGTTGAGAAGTTTTCTCCGTTGAGAGATGAAGTCACTGTACTTTTGTTTTCTGAATTTCATTTCTTATCATCAGACAATGATGTGAAGTACTTGTCATTATTTTCATTCAATCTTTCAAATTACTTCATTTCTGTTGTGCTTCGGATATTTCGCAATAAATACATCTGGGGAATAAGGTTATGAGTCCGAGCCATCCATTAGAACTAATAACTAATAACAAGATTGAGAATTTTATGTCGGCTTTTGCAAAACTTTATCAATTTTCATCCTACAAAATTATCCAATTGGTCGATACTTCAAAAATGCATCGTAACGCAAAACTTCCTCAATTACCTTTCAAATATACTATATTACCATATAACCCGACGTTAAACACCGCGATAACGTCCCTTTAAAACTACATACGACAACCAAAAAGGTGGAGAAAAAAACTTTCAACCCATGCGAACATTATGTAAATTATTTTCATGATTCGTAAATTAGCGGAATTGGCTTCTTTCCAGACACCATAATGGATTACGTGACTTGTTTTATCAATGATTTGATGAAAAGCTTCAAACTCGAATTGTGCTCTCTCTCTCTTCTAATTCTTACGTGGATAAATAATCTGATTCTTTCTCATTCTCGATTCCACTTCTTTTATCGAATGTGGCTTTTCCTCTCCCAGTTTTCACGTATATATACATATATATATACACAGTCCATGGCATTCTGTTGTAATATTTGCTGGAATAACGACTACGAGGTGCGATTTAATCAACCGAAGCGCCGTCGAAGGGCCGGAACTGTAATTGGCACTCTCTCGACTCATTGGCGACGACTCGAGTCAAGAGTAAACGACGAAGAAAAAGATCTCGAAAGACAAAGACAAGAGAACAAAGAGTAGGAAAAAACAAAACTTCCGCGCCATTTGGTGCTAGAAGGAAAAGAGTGTTGATCCTATTTTCATCATAGAGGAAGAAAAAAGAATCGTAAGAGCTTTTTCACAGAGAAGAAGGAAGAATGAGGGTGGAATCACATGAAGAACATTAAGTACCCTAACAAAAGATCATAAAGTAACAATAAAAAATTGTCTGTTGACGATATTTCACGCACTCGAATTGATTGGGATTCAAATCGAGCAGTTCCTGGGAAGAGATCATCATAGATTTCAATCATCATGCGGAGGGTGTCTATTTTTTCAATTCCGATGAATAATCAAGTTCGTCAGGATTTACTAAATCATCAATGTGAAAATTCCAGAAACAAAACGTTACTCGTTGATCTCCGAGAACAATCTTATTCACGAATCCAACAAAAATGTATAAATTGTCTTTAACAAAACAAATGCAATTCTCAAGAATACAAGCAGAGAGAAATATCATCGATTTTGACTTACATAGCACGTTGCTCTTGGGTTTGTTAGAACATGCTTCTTTCCAGGAACTTTGGATTCTCCGTTCTGTTTGTAATTATATACCGTTGAGCTAGGTAACCTGAGAAGGAGTAAAACTGAATCTATTATTCTGTTCCTTCTTTCTCAGCTTCTCCAGCATTTCTCTCCGAGCGACAGACAATGCATATATTCTCTCTCAACTACCTTCCGTTTCAGCAAACCAAGCGTCTCAACGTTCAAAGTGTGATATTTTGAAGAACAACATCTTCGTGTGGAACATTGATCACACGTTGTAAACACGAAGCTTGAGCCGACTTCGACCTATTATCTAAGTATTCCACTCGCTTTTGCTATTCGTAAATGGTATATTTATATATGAATTCCTATTGTAAAAGGTGGATCGTTCTTTGAATCTTAACCGTTGGAATTCGGTGGTAAAAATTACAGTGTGTTTTCCTTCAATGGAAGTGTGTTTTTAACTTAACCATAACCTAAATAACTCCAGAACAGAGATTTTTAATAACCTTAACCCGAACCGTTACGACTCTTGATTATTTGGGTTTCAGTCCCTGTTATTTAATGCATCCATTGATTATAAAAACATGTCCTTGAAGTTTGAATTGTTTATACCCTAACGGATCTGGGTGAACCGACAAGCGACCATAAATTTCGGTTACATTTTGGTGAAGAATTCTGGGTTTCAACCTCAAGAAATACCAAAAAGATTCCAAAAACAGACCACATTTTTTGGTGACCTTTTGGTGGCAGATTTGTTCTAAGCAACCGTTATACAATAATCATTATTTATCTTTTCAAATTGGCTCCTTGGAGCCCGAGTAAAAATTTTCATTTCGGGTTCGCTAAACAGGACTGGTGCGGGCGTGTTGCATTTTTCTGCGGTACTGTTGCGGATGTGCCCGCACTGAATCTGCAACAGTACCGCACAAAAATGCAACACGTCTGCACCTGTCCCGTTTGGCGAACCGAAATTAACATTTTTACTCGGGAGCTGTAAACATGGTTCGAAGGATGTAATGCAAGATTTTTGGTCCCTGAGTGTTTTGTTATTCGTTTGAACGAACGATTCAAACTCCAGCAATATTATAAAAACTATACATTCTTGAAAATAAAGTTACCCTTCGCATAATAGATTTTCTGTGTAGTGCGAAATATACCCTTGCAAATTGTATTGTATATCCAGACAGGTGTCGAATTATTTGACTCATTTCTTCTCTAATGACCTATAAAATGAATATAAAATTAGAATTACCTTAAGATTCATTCCGGTCGGAAGATAATTCGATGGGAATTCTGGAGGTTCTAATCGAACGTTCTTTTTCCGAAGAGTGGCTGCACACGGAGCACCCCCTCCTGGTTTGCCCCATGGATAATAATTCGCTAAAATTTCTCGCATCTGCAAAAATCAATTGTTTTTTCTATATAGATTCTTTTTCGAGCGAATCTTTTCTTTTTCAATCAATTCCTTCTCACTTAATTTCGTGTTATATCATTGTCTTAATGAATCTCTGGGAAAGTGATGATTCCATTATGTTAATTTTCATGAATGCAAACTTGGTAAATTACTTTAGATATATATAACACCAATCATAGAATTTTACATTCAGCTTCTGGCAATTTTATTTGCATATTTTTCAAATTTTTTATAATCAACTACTTTTTCGCCCGATAGAACTTGTAAAACATCCTCGAATCTTGGCATTAAATTAACGTTTATAGCTAAAACGTCAGCCATTAGTGTCGTTTAATTCTGGCGGTATATAACGAACATTAAAATTTTAATTTCCATGTTTCAACGGAATCAACATACAGATATAATTTGTTTGTCATAGTTTATTAAACTTGTTATCTTCTATTATCATGCGATAAGTACATTTTTTTTACTACATCAGTAACGTATGTACTTTTAAAGTTTGAATTATGTGCATCATATATCACGAGTTATGCGATAAGTGTTCCATGAGACATATATCAACTTGTAACGTAGATAAGCTTAATTTATAAGGTTTGATAAATGACTTCTTCTTGAGATCTCTAAGATTTGCAATCCCTTTCATTACGCATTTTCATTCAATCAATATTGGTATAAATAAATTACGAGAATTAACACTAATTTTATTCCTGTTGAATCCAAAGTATGATATTTTCCCATTGTCGTGACCTCGTTCTATACTTATTTGTCTTGAATCAACCAAAATAGTACCTCCACAAGTGAATCTGAGAATCGCATCTGTATCAGAACATGAATAGAAAGAAGATTTCTACGGATTAAAATTTCCCCCACTCTGACCCAATGCTGACAATATATAAGGAACAAGATCGTAAATCATCTCATATCCATGGATGATGAAAAACGCTCATCCAGATCTAGGCAACGTCCTAAATTGTACCCTGGATATCTATAAATTCCCATCGTACAATGATACAATGAGTTCACCGATATCCAGCGGGCATTTTGGCACGTGCCTCTGTGAAACGATTTACCATCTCCAGAAATGTTGGTATCTCTTGGAACTTCCTCTGTCACTACGCTAGTCCCGAACGATACACGCTCGCATTAGCAAATGGTTCGACCGATCTATTTGTCAGATAATAGTACCTTCCAATCTAATGTCCATAGTGACCAACGTAATTCCTTACTTATCACAAACCCATAATAACATCCCCCACGCGTACGTCCCGCCCCACCGACGTATCGCAACGATTTAATTGCGTTTTTGATGTCCCTTCCCCTTTAAATCGATACATTAGTTGGACAAATCAGCATTTCAGATGTATTATTTTACACGGTATTAACAATTCAAAATAGCTGTGAGTTATGATTGACCACAACGTGTAAAACTTCACACGAAACATGTAAATTTGAATGAACGTATCATAAAGCATTCTGCGGTATTCTTATCGAAGGGATCTCCAGTATTAAGATCTGTGACAGAATTAATCAAGTGCGTCGAATGTGGGCTACTGGAACACCGAAGGGGTATCAAAATTGCTGAATCGATATTGCACAATCGTGTTTTCTAATCTTGACCCTGCATAATTGCAAACTTTTTTTCAATCTATCGATTATAATTTCAAGAGAACATATCTAGGTTTTTCTAGATCGTATCGTATCTGTCATTAGCATTACAACCTGTTTATTTGGAAAATAATCACAGCTCATCGCATGGCGATTAATCAAATATTAGGTCGGTATTAATTGCCCAGAGAGCTAGGGATGTGCGAATTATTCGGAATCAAATCGAATCAAATCGAATTTCCATCGATACAATTCCATTCGAAATCGAACCATGAACATTCGGAATCAAATTATTAGAGGGTCTTCGAATCGCATGAATTCGATTTCGAATCGTGGTACCGTAACATGTATATACAATTTCTGTCGCGTATGAAGGATCTCATTGGAAGAATTCAACCCAACGGTGATTGGCAAATATTCTCATTTCGACATAATTCAGATCTAATTGATGTATAAATATCATACAGCGTGTATCTAATTTGGAACTAATCTACTCGAATTATCATATAATTACCTCCAAAGCAAACACAATTTTCTCCACCCTGTATTCCGAAAATCAAATATTTATTTATATTTATACATCTATTATTCAATTATATATCAATCAATATTCAATCGATGTTGATTGGATTATCGAAAGGGATGAACAAAATGAGAATTCCTAGAATTCTCTCTTTCAAATTTTGAAAAAATCGAACTTCCAAACAGAGAAACTGCATTTAATTAACAACATCAAAAATAGACTGCAACAAAGTTCAAATCCATTCATATAGAAGAAGAAAAAATACCAACGATGTAAAAATTTGACAGTACAGCGTGTCATTTTTCTGACATACTTCGTATACTTTATTCTGTGCTCAACTAAAAATTGATCGGATCGGATGAGTCACTAACGTGTATTCCGAAAGAATTCAATACCGTTTCTCCTCATATCTTCCAAGTTAGGTCAATCGAGAATAAAAATGCCTTGAATTTGTATAAATTGAAGCAATATTCGATTCATCGATGCAAATTATTCCCAACGAATTTCCATACAAATTACAAGCTATTGACCATGAATAAACCACAACAGAAATCTATTGTTTTAAGTAGGAATTCATCAGTTCTTTTGAATTGAATGTTTTTTCACAGAGCACCAGTCCCTTCACGCTATTCACTGACGTCACACGGGTAGGATTCGGAAATAGAGGTAACGCGATGAAAATGCAAAAGACTGGGTCGATCGATATTCCGCACTTGCTTGTCCCATCCTCCATACCTTTAAAATAAAGACGAAGAGAAAATGTGTGCTTTAAACTATTCATAAGACTTTTATGTAGATTATAGGGACGATAATTACTTTGACAGATGGTAATGTTAACTCGTGACACCGACGCGTTATTTCTCACAATGGGTGGTCGACTTCGAATCCTCTTTGCCAAAAATATATCATCTTCGTGAGTATCGGTAGGAAATCTTCAAATGTAGGTAACTCACGATGAAGTATCTCATCCGCGTGGAGCATTTTTGTAGAACATTTTAGACATTTCATGTCCCAATTTCGTTGTCTTGGGAGATATTATTCCAATTTCCATTGTTCGATTAAAATTCAATTGTCGTTCCAAACCACCTAAGATTATAGTGATACATTTTATGCGATTGAAATTCTAAATTCGACTGCAATTGGTGAACCAATCCTGATTTGAATCATGTTAAATGTACATAGTTACTGCGAAATGTATCACATCCTTTTATACTAGGTCACGTTCATTCTGAATATTAATTGGACGAGAGAACGAACACCGCGTTCCGTTTTATTGATAAAATGTGAAAAAAATGTCTGTGATTTCAACCGACTCGGTATTCGCGAACAATATACTTGAAAACAGTATCGCGAATCTTGACCTGTATAGCATTTTCAATGAGAAACGTGATTTTTAGCTATTATTCTACGAAGACGTGACAAATATCTCAATGTGATCATCGACGAGCGCCGTGGACATCATTCTGTGTTGGGAACATTAAAGTTGTATCGTAAGGGAGTATCTAAACACCTCACTCAAAATAACTTTGGTTCAAACTAATATTATAAAAATATCCAAAATATAATTCATTTGAAATGAAAAACTTCGTTTCTATTCAGTCATATCAATTCATTCCTTCAAGACATTTGAAAGAAAAACGAACTTACAAAAATCTAAAAAGTATCCCAACGATAAACCCGATTAAATGTGACTGAATCTTCGGTCGGGATCTTGTGAACATCTAAACCACTGTTGCCAACTCACGGATTTTTCAAATTCTCGTATTGTGAGTTTCGTTTAATAGTATCTTGAGGTTCGTCGATAGGGCTTATTCGCACGAGACGAGACAAGAAGAGATCGGTGTGACTCTCGTCTTGGTCTCATCAAAGGAAAAAGAAGATGTTATCGTCTCGGTGTCGTATCAATATCGGATAAATATTTTTCTTTTAAAAAAGCAATAATCACGTTTCAAATCATGATATATATATATATAAAGGTACAAGTGTGTATCAACGGCGGGCCCAATCTAAACCCAGGGTGGGTGCCCATGCTGCCCAACGTGGGTAGTGTTGCCGCGATCCGAGCTAATCTGAGTTTTGAGCATGAGCTCGGCTTGGCTCTTGTGTTTTACAGTGAGGATCGGCTTGGAGATCGGATCGATAGCTCCACTGCTCGGATTGGATCTAGCTCGACGATCTTACAATCTCCATCCAAAATACATGCTAATCAAAAATTTGTGCATTCAAAAGCTCTTTGGAATGGAATATATTTCTGAAACTCTTGAAGCTGGAGTATGAATCAACGCTTTCTCAAAATTTTCATGACTAATTGAATCAAATTTTACAAATGTGTTAATTATAATACCTCAATGAATGCATCTTTTAATGAATAGGTGGGTAAATACATCATTGAATGTATCTTCAGAAGATTGGTGATGAAGAAAAACCAACTTTATAATAGAAAAATATCTTTGTAAATATATTTCTATAAAATTCCTGACTTTGCTACTAATTGAACACAATATCGTTTCATAAACCGTAGTAAATATGAAAAAAAAATTACACTCTGACTTATTTCTTGATAATCTCAATATTGTTCCATGCATAAAATCAAGTAGTTTTTCATCCCATGTTTTTTCTGTTTCCTCGTCTGAAGGGGAATTTCCTCAGTGACGATCTAGCTCGTCGATCTCATAGTTCTGGCTTAGCTCGAAACTCGGATCGACTGAAATTTTTTCAGCTCTGCTCGAAGATTGGCTCGAAATTTCGATTTCCGTGCTTTATTATGCACGGAAAAAATAATTTAGCTGCAGTAGCTAAGTAGCTAGCACGGACACGGACAGCCATTAAATTGGCTCCTGCAGTTAAATTTTAGCTGTTACAGCAAAAAAATTTGCATTTGTAGTTAATTTATTTGCGGTAACAGCTCAAATTTAGCTGCAGGAGCTGATTCAATGGCTGTCCGTGTTCGTGCTAGCTACTTAGCTGCTGCAGCTAAATTATTTTTTCCGTGTGAGGCTCAGAATTATATTTATTTTAAGTTATAACATATTTATCTTCATCCTCACGAGAGAGTATGGTGAATGCTCGTATACTTGTGGTTCATAGCGATATAATCCAATATATCCCAAAAGTACAAATTTTCACTGTGCAACAAAGTTTTTCCTTACAACAGTTAACATTTCTTTATCCACATTAGTGATTTGTTTGCTATCTGTTTAACAGCGAACATACTTTACTGCGTAAAGTACAAAATGATAATAATACACTTATCAATTCAATAACTTTCGAATAGTTACAGATTCATTGCAGTACCGCTTCTAGGAAGTTCCCAAACTTATTACAAACGAATGAAACTTTGGGAGATGAAATTTTACATTTTTCAAGAGTTCTGTTCAATTCGATGTCCAACAAAAGTTTTCATGTTTTTTCGTACTCTGCGAAAATTTTGAATTCAAACGAAAGTTTCGAAACCGGTGAAGTTCGACATTATTAAGTTTAAGTTTGGATCTTGCTGTAACTTCACGCAACACGATATTATAATACGATTGTTACAAGACTTACATGATCCCATAGCACTCAGAATATTCTCAACCGCTTCGTTGTAAAATTAAATTACTTTAATTCCTGTTCATTATTCCACTCACGATACGATATAATACATCCTTGAAATGCAAACTATTTTATTCCTTTTTTATCATTCAACCAAATATATGAATTACGCATGATATTCGACTATACGTAACCGCTGGTCATATTTCATTGTTCATACTTGAGAAATTTTCGCTCCTGAGGAGTCCAAATTAGTCATATACACACAATGAGGTTCGTTAAGTTCACAGGTGGACACAAGAGTTCCGAGAAGAGCAGCTTGATTAATGCGATATCTCAGAAGCAGAGCGCGAACCCTACACGGAACGATTGCATACATTATAATGTAGAGCTCCTGCTGAATTAGATTTTATCCCACAGCGGAGAGTGTACAAGCCAGCAGTTTGAGATCGTCGTCGTCCCCTTTAAAATTACCGATATATTCCACAGTACAATGACAATCGAAGATTCCACAAATACTCAAGATCCATCTTTGAAAGAATTCTCTGCGCGCTTAGTATAACGATTGTACCCATTATCCGTCTTGGTATTACTACCTCTTCACTTGTCGAGGTGATAAAATTACGCATAAAGGGGCGGTAGCGTTGTAACGCGGAGAGGCGTTGGTTAGCCACGAATTCGATGAAAAAAATCAATTGAAAATCAATAGGAATCGAACGAAAAATAAATGCTCCTCCGCCGACGGAATTCTAATGGCGCGTTCCCGTTCTTTTTACGTATCAAACCGGCGTTCGATACGTGAAAAAAAAAGAATCGTTATGGAGCTTTTCGTATAAAAAGACAGTGAATTTCTATTGTACGTGTACAACCAATACTGTCCCCTTCGATTCTCCCTCGATTCTGAATTCTGTATACGATTCGTGCATAATTCTCAACATTACGGAATGAATTGTATGACTTTTTGCCCCACGATTAAAAAACAAAAAGAAACACGATGAAATCAAAATCTAGTTGAAAATATAACTTTGGAAAGAAGATCGCGTTTCTCGTTTTGAAACGAACATATTCAATAACAACGAACACGCACTGTATGAATGTGGACTGCCCTAGTTTAATTTTAAAGCAAAGATATATCCGATATTAAGCGGAAGATACGCGAGTAGATTTTCATCTCGTACGTTTCCTCGCGCCAAATCATTTGCGGTGAGACCCAAAAACCAGAAGTCATGAATTTCTAACCGCCAATCAAGAGACAAAACCACACATACCTGTCGCTGTTCTCTACACTTTTGCCGTTGCAATTGTTCTTTCCGTCGTTTCCCGAGAGCTGTACCTTCTTCGACGACACGGCGTTCTTGTATCTTCTTCGCAGCCTCCTCGACTTCAGGAATGTACGTTGTTTCGTGGTGAACCGTCTCCATCGTTCTCTTAATGTCGTTTCGATAAATATCTCTTCAGTGAAAACAAGAGAATAAGAGAAAAATTATTCGAATTTCCAAGAAGAACTAAAAAGCGTAAGTTTGAGTACTTTTTCAATCATAAACTCGATGGAAAAAAAAATGAAAGGAAGTATATCGTCTAACTGAAATTTAATACTTCTTCTTAAACTCTCATCTGAAGTTGAAGTTTCGATGTCAAGGAATGCTTGAATCGCTACCCATCATAATCAGATATCGATTTAACAGAATATTTTCCTTCTTTTCTTCTTCAGAAGAACACGTGACTCGGGCAATATATTTACAACGCGTATAAACCTTCGTGTACATTTGTACGCGATATATGTTCATTCCTATCGATGCTATACGTGAATTACAAATCCATCGAAATTGTTGTAATTACATCGTGGAGAAAAGATTTGATGGAATTGACATGTGCGTGATGAACGTTGACTGTTTCTACTGATTTTATGATTTAGGCTGACTTACCACGACTTTTTCTACTGGAATAAAACAACGTATTCGCGATACGTCGTTTCGTTGCGTTCTATGTCAAAGATTTGAATATTAATGTAAAATGCGGGTGAGATGTATGCAGGTATGGACAACAAGTTTTCGAATTTTGAGAAACAGAGACGATAATTACACTATAAAAAATTGACAGTGTTACAAAAATTTGATGTTATTTTGACACCGAGTTTGGGGTGGACACTGCTTTTTTTGCAGGGTACAATCTTGATACTTTGGAGAATGAAAATTCACATCATTCCTACATTAATCACATATATCGGTGCGGAAAGTAATGGAATGTCTATACACCGAGGATCTCATAGGATGAAATTCATCCGAAGTTTCCATCTGCTTTCATTTAACTGCGCTCACTAATTCAAGACTCAATCAAATTCAGATTGGGTTATTTTAAACTGAAACCTAATTCAACCTTTGAATAAATGATAAAACTTATCTCACGGTTTCATTTTTGAATAAAACGAGAAACAAACATCTAGTAACTCTCAACTATTTGGAACGCTCTTAATTAAACCACAACATTATTCAAATAACCGAGATTACATGGTTCTGAACAGCTGAAAAATTCCAGTTCACGTTAAACTTTTATTACACTTGCACAAAAGAATCTTTTAAATTATGTATGAAATAAAGACGTACTACGTAATTGCTTCCAGTAAATATACGAGACAATAAGTAATTAATCACAAAAGAATGCACAGGATTTCTTTACAAAACTGTAATTAAGGGAATAAGAATGAACAGCGACTTGGGAACGAAATTATTTAAAAACAAAGAGGAGAAAATTATAAATTATAATAACGATAAAATGATCCATGAGATTGAAAACGGATTTATTATTGATGTCAAATAGACTTACTGGAATATCCTGGTAAACTCTGAAGATAAATTCGCGTGTCTGAGGAAAACAGAACGGAGCACACGAGCCGAACACCAACGAATGAGGATACTTGGTGAAGCGATTACATTCCTTCGTTATACAGACTGCTTACACGACGATGAGGGAACACGCGACTACCAACCTTGGGTAAATCCTACTCTACTCGGAGCACCTTTACCTTTTACATACCACGAGGATGTAGTAGTCACAATATACCTTTTCTCCACATCAATCTATCCTTCCTTTTCGCACTTAACCCTCCAGCTTTTCTTCCAATACACGTAAAAGGTAGATTTGTAATGTATTCCTTGTTACATATACCTTCTCTGCATACATACAAACGTATGTACATACATTCGCAAATTCCTATGTTGACCTTCGAACCAGGGGCGAGAATTCAAAGATGTTTAACAAGAGAGACCCTGAACGTTACATTTTTCAAGAAAAATCTGACTTTTCATTAATCAATGTCTACCCCCTATATATTTCGCTTTTTTTAATTCTCAACGAATATTCAACACTCATAATTCATTGTTTTGCTTTTCAAATTGAAGAAACAATCAATCTATGTCTAGAAAAAATGGTATCGAAATGAGAGCTAATAAACTGTATGGAATGTTCTACGGATTTTTCAAATATTCGTAGAATCTTCTAAATACATCTGTGGGAATATTTCAAATGCTCAAAGTCCTATCAAGATATTGATGTGCTGGGAATATTTCATATCAGTTCTGGATATTGTAGAAATTTATATCCTGCAGTTATCCTGATGTCCTTTTTGATTATTGTAACTGAAAAGGATTTTCGGTATAGCTTCGAGATATTTTTCGGATAAAAGAATCTTTCAAGAGCTCTAAAAGAAGCGATCATGTGACTCGATGACAGAATAATGTTATTCACATCATTCCCAGAGTCACACACTTTGTTCTATTCAACGCGAGATATACCTTTGAAAAAAATGGTTGAAAGAGGAGTTCCACGAAATCAAATGTTTCGTACGAACGGTGTATTGCAAACGGAAACACGGACCATTGAATTTCCTTCAAGCAAATTATGCCACAAGCATACGTTGCCTTTGGTAACTACCCAGAGCTGTCGTAATCGTGTTGGAACAGTAGAACGATCAAAGTTGAGTATCTCTATGATTTCTCCCAAAGCCAAGATTCGTCGTTCGCTCTCCCAAAAGCACTCGATCAGCTAATATCTAGTCTAGAACTTGTAATAATCATACTCAAATGATCATTCTGAACAGTCTCATGAGTGGGTTCATTGAAAATTGAAGATTATGAATTTTCAAACTAATAAAAACGAACTGCATAACATAAGATAAGATCTTTGAAAAATTCAACTGCATGCAATTTTAGCATCACCCAACGTTAATAAGTACCGTGAGCTGTATCTCTCCTCGAGTATTTATTATTTAATTGATTTATTAACGAAAAGAATATCCGAAAACTGGATAAAATGAGGGAAGAGAGAATTCTATAGGAAATACGAAAAGTATTCGAGTTTCATTCATCAATTCAAATACGCTTGGTACATCGTAAAAATTTGCAACGAACCCATCGTTCACCGCCTCGTAAAGGAGAAGCAGATTCGCTTGGTATGCTTACCAAATATTCTTTCCAGCATTCACGAGATATTAATGGCGTGATAAAACAAAGCGCAGCCACCTAAACACACTACCCAAGGAAACTTGTAAGAGAGATCCGTATATTCAAATTTGGATTATGCACCTGTCGGAAGAGTTTCCTTTCAAGACATAACGATACAAATACAAAATCCTCTTCATTCCTTTGCTCACCAGGTTTTTTAATCAAGAGTTCTTGTCCGATGCGAAACCTCATAAAATTGTTCTTTCCATATAGAAAGAAAAATGATTAGTTATATCAAGGAGAACGTGGACCAAATAGTTTCTTTATTAAATTCCAAAGTTTTAGTGCAGCTAACTCGCTTTGAATATCGAGAGCAGAGAAAGAAATTAAAGGAAAGTTGGATATCGCTTGAACAGCATGACAAGGCTTCGTAATTCATTTATACGAACAAATACAAGAATTTTCGCAATTTCAAAATTATGATCAAAGAAATAAATGCGGAGATATACTGGAAGATCTGATTAGAATTCACTGACTGTAATTGAGGATAAATTTGGAAATTCTCAAACTAGACGAAATATCAAATTTAACTTCAAACGCTTTTAGAGATTTTAAGAAAAGATATTTTCTACAAATATCGGTATGTCAGTCTATCTGTTTGCGGAATTCTTTTGATTTCAATATATCATCGTCGAGGTTTTCCATTTGAGAATATACTTATTTCACCTTTGAGCGTAGCGAAGAGAATTTTTTTTTTTTTATATGAAGAAGAGAATCAGGATATGTGTTATGATATCCATATATTTTGCATTCGAAGTACCGTAGAAATGGAAAATATAATGTGGTTCTTTCTACTTTAACGTAAAACTTATCGTAATAGCTCGCAGTGCAGTCTGCTATAATGCAAACTGACTATTAGAAGCACGTAAAAATCGTCTAAGAAGAAAGCATCTGTTCAAACAGAAGGATGCCACATCATATTTTGAATTCATGGCTATTGTAGAGATTATCAGAGAATACGCGATGCTTAACGTGAAGTCAACTTTTGATGTGTTTTTAGGTTGATAAATAATGTGCTTTATGACGAAATCCACAATCCTGGCGAAAAAAACGACCTTAAATCCTAATTAATTTGGTCCGTTTTTTTACAGTTAAAGATCCCAAGCGTGTGTCGCCTATAATGACAATGGGCCCCAGGCTGGGTCCATCCTCTTTAACCCAGTATTGGGGAATGACGATGGGGCCCATGTTGGCTCAATCTTGGCCCTGTTGGGCTTTCCCATACAATTATAGTTGAAAAAAAATGGAGATAATGAATCTTAGTGCGGGCACATTTGAACTTGGCCCCAATTTGGACCAGCGTTAGGCCAAGATTGGGGTGAATTTATATTTTCCAATTTCAAAACAAAAAGGAAGGGGCAGTATTGATTGCCTAATCTGGGTTTATGCTGGGCCCGTGGTGTTACCAATTCTCGGGCGAAGCAATACGGCCAAGCTGGGAACGATGTTATCATCCCAGGGTTGGCCCCACGTTGGGTAGCATGGGCACCCACCCTGGGCGTAGATGGGGCCCGCCGTCAATACACACTTGGGATGCGTTTACTTCAGAAGAACATGAATTATCAAATTAATCAAAGTATTGTCCATCGCTGGCTATCACCATTTCCCATCTTTCGGGTAATTTTCGAATCCCGTTACGGAAAAACGTCTCGTTTTTCGAGGCGATCCAAGTTAGGAGCCAATTTTCGATTTCTTCGAACGAAGTGAACCGGTGGCCTGCCAAATCGTGCTGCATCTGTCGGAATAACCAGTAATCGGAAGGAGCAATGTCCGGCGAGTACGGCGGGTGCGGTAGAATATCCCACTTCAACGTTTCCAGATAATTTTTCACTACTTTTGCGACACGAGGCCGAGCGTTATCGTGTAAAAGAATAACTTTGTCACGTCTTTCCTTGTATTCCGGACGTTTTTCTCGTAACGCATGACTCAAACGAATCAATTGTAGCCTATACCGATCACCCGTAATAGAATGACCAGGTTTTAGCCACTCATAGTATATAACATCCTTTTGGTCCCACTAGATACACAGGATGATCTTTGAACCATGAATATTCCTCTTTGGTGTCGGTGTTGAAGTCGATGGCCACTAATGACCGGGCATAGCATAGTGTTTTCTTCTCTTGGGGTTATCGTAGAATATCCATTTCTCATCTCCTGTCGCAATCCGATGTAAGAACCCCTTTCTTCGTCGTCTTTGAATCAGCTGCTCGCAAGTGAAAAATCGCCGTTCAATGTCTCTAGGCTTCAAGTCATAAAGCACCCAATTGCCTTGCTTTTGAATCATGCCCATGGATTGTAAACGTACGGAAACTGCTTGTCGCGGAACTCCTAATGATTCCGCGAGCTCCTGTTGCGTTTGACTCGAATCTTCGTCGAGTAAAGCCTCCAATTCCTCGTTTTCGAATTTTTGTGGTTGTCCTGAGCGACGCTCGTCTTCGACGCTGAAATCGCCATTCTTGAAACGTCGAAACCATTCCCTACATGATTCATCAGTTGGAGCATTGTCACCATAAACTTCCACAACCATTCGATGGGCTTCAGCTGCACTTTTTTCCAATTAAAACAGAAAACTAGCACCTCCCGCAAATGCTGCTTAGTTAAAACGAAATTCGACTTCCTTCACTGAGTGATATCAACTGAATATTATTCATAGATGTCTAACCTCTCTGAAACAATTGAAATCGGTTGTGACTATTGAACATTCATGAGAGCGAGAGTCATCTTTTCTAACCAGACCGAACTAATTTGTACTCCCAATAAAACAAAAATCTATAGGAAGTAATTGGAAATGGGGCGGGCTTTTGTTTATCCATTATGTCGTATGTGGAATTTCCCTCCAAAAGATGGAGGCAGCAAAGTTTCTCCAAAGATGGGAAATTCTTCGCCATAATTTAGTAGACTTTTCCTTCATTTGCAGAGAATTCAACGACCAAAATAATTCTACAAAGTGATGAAAAAATCCTTCCATCCATTTTGGATGAAAGAACACTTTTCAACATTTTTCACAGGGTATTCCCTGGTTAAAGGAATTCATTGAATCTGACAAATGAAATTTCATGAAAAGTAGCGAGATTCGATCAGATTCACATTGAAGGAATTTATGCATCCGACTAAATCTCATTGAAAAATCGCTGAATGAGATTCAATCAGAACATTGTCCAAGATTCAATGAGACTCGACGAGAATTAATGGATTCTTTTAACCCGGGTTATTTCTCAATATTTCTCGTCACTTTTTTTGTTTCATAATAGAATTTACCGTACAGCACAACCACCGATTCTCCACCCAGGACTTCGGTGGACTGGAGGTGGAGAATCAGTGGAGAAATGAGAGCCGTGGAAATAAGGGAGAAATGAGGGAGAGTCTCCGTTGAGGCAACGGAGAGGCGACGTGGATTTATCCGCCCCCTTTATTTTCAATAAAATTTACGTTAGTGGATTTACACAACCAAATTTCAATGAGTGAATCCACTAACATAAATTTTATAGAAAATAAAGGGGGCGGACAAATCCACGTCGCCTCTCCGTTGCCTCAACAGAGACTCTCCCTTATTTCTCCCTTATTTCCACGGCTCTCATTTCTTCACTGATTCTCCACCTCCAGTCCACCGAAGTCCTGGGTGGAGAATCGGTGGTTGTGCTGTACGGGTTAAGAATGTTTTTAATCAAGGAAAGTGAAGCATATTCACAAAAATATTCAATACTTGCAAACCAAATTGGTTGTCGAAATCGTTCGGAATATAAAGTGTTCGATCTATCGAAGAACTAGCTCACCCAGATAGAAAAATGTCTCCATAATGCCATCATAATGGTGACATGCACGCCAAGAAATGTTCGCATAATGGCGCCAAGGTGTTTCCGCATAAAGCATTGTTATTGGAAGCAAAACGAGGTGATGGCACCATAATTGAAACATAATGCTTACATTCTATGCATCATTGCAAACTGAGCGGAGTTCATGATAGTATGTTTACGGCACGTTATGTTACAAAACATTCAGAGCATGCTTTTCTATCTGGGTCAGTTTAGTGTATATATAAATTCTAGGTAGACACCAAACTAAAGTGGTCTTTCTATAAATCCCTCAATAGGCCCTTGTAGATTCTAAGAGAATAATGGTGGAATTTCTTGTTCCACAAAATCTTACCACTTCTACTACTAAATGCTCTGTCCTGATTCCACAGGACGAAGAAACAATTTTTTCCCCCGTTTTCTGAAGCTTGGAAACTAATTCAGAATATAGGTTCAGAATAGGTTGGAAGTTTTAAATACGAAAACAATGTCAGATCCCACACAGCACTTTTGGTCTTCAAGATATCTTGAGGAATTATTCAGAAAAGTTTAAGAAGTCTCATGCAACATGAAAAGATATCCTTGAGATGTCTAAAACAGTACTTACTTCTAAAAGATATCTTTTAGAAGATCTAAAACTTTTCTTCCGAGATTATATCTTTTAGACACCTTATAGAAATGTTTTAGAAGTAAGAACTGTTTTAGATCTCTTGAAGATATCTTTTCATGTTGCATAAGACCCCTGAAATTTGGTTTGAGATATCTTTTAGAATTGAAATGCTGGGTGGGATGTCATTTTCATGATTTTTTATATATAATTTTTATATATAAAGAGTAAATATTATTGGAAAGGTAGAAATTTTGTCAGTTTTTGACCGGATTTCCTGGAACAAAAACCGTTCAAAGCCTGACAACTATTTTTTATCCGGATCTGCCTGGCATTTTCAGTAGGGATCGATCGAATTCCATAGAACTCTTAATCTTGGATCCCCATATTGAATCGGCAATTTGAAATTTTAGAAATCCGACCTCAAATTTGTAATAAGCGACCCAAAAAACCCTGGTTAAACAATGAATGTACTTCTTTAATGTGATTCTGATTGAATCTTGATGTCCTTGAAGTTTGAATCGTTCATAGAAACGAAACGAAAATTCAAACTCACAAAATCTGACGAATCGTCGTTATTCATCTTCTCGAATCAATCTCTTGTCATTTTTTGCAATTGAAAACATCGATCAAAGGATGTACTGCAAGATTTTGAGTTAACAGCTGCGTATTTCGTTATTTGATCACCAATTCGTTTCAATAAACGATTCAAACTTCAGCAACATGAATCTTGCACAATCAGAGTCCTCAGTCCTTGAATATCTCCTTATTCTTATTGGTTATACTATTCAAAAGCAATATGTGATTGGTCAATTCCGTTAGAATTTAAGGACCGCTGAGAACCCTGACAATGTTCTGACCAAATCCCATAAAATTTCATTTCGTCAGATTCTATGGATTTTTTCAACTATGGAACCCTAGAAACTCATTTTAATTTAATTCAAATGAGTTTTAAATTTTGGTCCACCATCTTGGATTCATCAAAATAACTTTTGCCGGTAGTCTGTCAGTGTTTCCAATCTTACTCGAATTTTAATCGACAATTTAACTGAATGGTTTGTTGATTTGACGGATTACATGAGCCATAAAAGTGGAGGATTCTCCAAAAGGCCACGTTTCTTTCAAAAGTACTTGAATGGATAAATTTTGAGCTGTCATTTGTTATTTCGGAACGCCCTGAATTTTGAGCAAAACGGTGATCCGGTTGACGTGGAACACCCCACATATATAATTTTCATTTCAATGAGCGCCTATCATCGCACCATTCGAGTGCCCTTATTGAAAATTTTAAAAACCCATACAAAAATGTGAAACAGAGGAGAATACGGAGAGGTAAATTACAAACCAATATTTCTTCATTTTCTGTCATAATTTATTTAAAATCATATTTAATAACTTGAATATTTATCAACTCATGTATTAAAATCCAAGTTTTAGCCATTTAAAATTTTTCATGACACGCTATTTTCAACTCTAGTTTTCTTGTTTTCATTGAATTTTAATAACCACCCATACGCTATGTTTACGATACTGAAAACACTATGATTCATCATATTTTTCAATGAAAATGAACATTAGTGATATTTTTCATAACTTTTTACCATAGAACCTTAATTATTTGATAGTCTTTGTAATTGCACTTATAGTGAAATCGATACAAAACATAAATAATTTCTTATATAGAAAATTAGAAGTATTTCTATCGTGTTACACGAATGACATGTTTTAATATGTACAATTACAATGTTGATTACTTAATTGATATTGAGAATGAGATTCATTACTTATAAAAGAATGTTTTATAAATTATTATTCGCAAAAATATGTGATCAAAAGCATTTTGTCCATGTATCAGATTCAAAAAGAAACAAGAAATTAATTTTTTCATCTTCCTTTTGCCGATGAATGAAAACAAAACTAAAACAAACTATTTTCAACGTATATGCATTGTTTCAACAATATTTCGGCCTGCAATTAAATTGATGACATTAAAAAGAAATCAATGGAAATAGAGTAAAATAATTCTCAAAAATCTGCTGAAGGATTAATTTTTTCCAAATTTAGTTGTTTCACAAGAAATATCATTGTGAAATTGAAAGAAAAAATATTTTATCCAGACTCAGAAACCAAATTCTCACCTACTTGGAAAACACATTATATCGATTTTTAAAGAATTCTCTTGAAATCTTCACATATTCGAATACATACTATAGTAAAATATTATAACATAATTTGTGACCAAGAGTATATATTTCTTCATTTCAATAATCAATTTTCTCAGCATATGCAGATGACACTTTTTTAAAGTAAAAACTTGCCATAAAGGTGAACTCGGCCCATTAATTTCTTACTTATTCATCAATTAAGTAAAGAGAAAATAATTAATCTGATTAATTGAATTTAATTCAATCAAGAAAGATATTTTGTTCCAAAATTACATTATATTTATATCTTCAATTTAGATTTTAAGGTTCCGATGAAAGAAACTTTTAACATCATCTATCGAATCTTGAACACAACTTTGAAAAGAAAATTGATCAAACGGTGAAATTTGTTGAAATTTGTTATTCCATAAGATGAATTTACATCGACCTTACAAAAAGATCAGAAATTTCCAATTTTTTATTGCACATAAAAATACTTTCACTACAATCTTTATATCACAAATAGAATATCAATTATTTGTACTTGAAAATTTCAAATCTTCTAAATAAAACCAAATTTTATTCTTCTTATATAACTGTTTGTGTTTATAAAAATGCTTTTCATCCCATATTTTCACAATTTTTATGGTACCAATCCAATGATTCTTATCAAGATCTGGAATTTGAAGCTGAAGTTTCAAAGCGTCATTCGAACTTCGACTAATAATTTTTTGAATGTTTGTATTCAAAAATCCACTGATGAATTTTATGAACCATAAGCAGGTTGAAATCCAATATCACAAATTTGGTTTCGAAACGCATGTTTGAATTTTGCTAGAAAAATTTTTCTATGTAACAAAAAAGCAAAATAATTTTTCATCAACGATTGGTATATTCAGATCCATTTTTTATTGTGCTAAGCACCTATAATTGCATACGATACTCATCTAAGTCACGATAACACAAACATATCACAAGTGACAGACATAAATTAAAGATAACTTCAACTTTGTGCATTTGTTATATTATTTGAGATCATTTTACCCCATGGATTCTAATATTATTAAACATTGTCTACAGAAACATTTATCCTGAAAACAGTAGATGGATTAGCTAAGGCCATTCTGATACTATTTTCAAATTTTTCTTGTATGGAAGAGAATTCCATCATGTTACTGGGTTTAGAATCAATCCAAAACCCATCAAATTCGTAGAAGAGGTAACAATAAAATTGATGAAAGGCACGAATTGTTGGTAGTGTTTTTGAAGAATTGTAGATATGAGTTTTGGCTGAACCATCTCTCAACAGTCGTAAGGCCATGCTAGTGAGATTAATTCCAACTATGGCAAATGCATATCCGTATTGAGGATGAGTGGAATGCGATAAGACGTGAGTGGCGGCACTAGGGTACTCTTGAGCAAAATAAACAAGATTCTCTAGTCCTAGGATCCCCATACCTCGGAAATCCGTTTTAGGATCGTCTCCTTGAAAACCTATATCTTGCCACTGCTTTGTCACTCTGGCGTCCAAAGGTTCATACGGCATCAACAAATTCCATAACTTTAATAATAGAGATTCGTGTTCTTTGTTTTCCGTGTCATAAGGTGTCTTTCTCAGTTCTTCGCACTCCACGCACAGCTGACGATAACCCCATATCAATTCCACACACTTGCCAAAAGATTTAGCAAAATCCGGATGAGCTATCGGATTTATATTCTTAGCAACGAGCACCGTTCTGATCGCTTCTTCTAAAATTTTACGTTCAGTTTTCGTAGTTATGCCTCTCTGACCGACAATGTCATCCAAATACACTATCAATGTTTTGATGTTAGGATTTTTAGATCGTTGTAAAGATTCTTCGACTTTCAACGTACGCGGGGCTCCACTCACTTCTCCATAGCAAATTCTTTGTAATTCACACATTTGCGTTGTCTGATGTAAACACCATTTTATAAAAGGTCTAAAGTAATAACATATCCACGACCATATATAATGAAACATACTTCCAGAAAACCACTGATCGAGTACAAAAGTTTTCGTATTCATTGATCACCGTGTTATCGTCACAGTCAATTTTTTTATTATATGCACTTTGATTATCACCGACAAATGGATAATTCTTTCAAATTATCACAAACGTTCTTGTAGAAGATCACTTTTTAATGTGTACCACATAACCTCTTAAAATATGATCGTTCGTTATTCGTGGTTGGGCCAACATTTTACACCAAGTACAAGAATGGATAAAATTGATTATGCATGATCGATGACAATCAAAATAAATCTTTTTGAACAAAAAAGTAAGTCGAACAAACTTTGTGAAAACATCAATACTTTGCGGGTTGACAGAAATCAATATTAACCTGTACAAAACTAATGGACAGTTGTGGATAACATGATATTTGCCGCCGTTGCTAACCGAGTCAAATTCAAAATAGAGGTGCGTTCCGATGGCTGTTCTCTTTTTCCGACAGCAAGGTTAACCTCCATGCGATTGCGGGAAAATCTTTAATCCGTTTCCTACCACCTGTAATGAGTTGTGGAAAACGATGTCATAAGTCACAAAATTCTTGATGAAAATTGAATTTCAAACACGTAAATACTTCAAAAATGATTTAAATAAACAAATCCAATAAACATATGCGGTTATAATCGGAATTCATCTGAGGGTGTTCTTAAATTGATGGAATAGGGCGGGGCTAGAATAAATCCACCCAAAGTACAAAAAAATTAAGTTTTGTAACACATCAATCCAACACTCGAGCAACTTCGTATTAGGAACCGTACACAAGCTACATGAACGTAAACGTAAAGCCTGTATCACATGGAACTTTGAACAATTGATTATTGGTTAGTTCTTACAGAGCTACCCAATCAACAACGTCTTCACAGGAATTGATCAATCGACAAAATCTGGTAGGATTTTGTTGGCCATGCTGAGACCGGTCATGGTTTATACGTATTTTCATTCAAAAGGTTATAATATGATTGAAAGATTAATCAGAGAAAATATTTTATTTGAATAATCGTTATTAATTTAAAAAATTCTGCTATCATGTTCCAAGAGAAGCCTTGTCGAGCTTGTACAGATTTTAAAACTTGGGCTAAGATACAAAAACAAACGTTTGATTCAGAAAAGGTAGATAATCCATATCACACATTATTTATTTTCACTTCTATGGGATACTTTTTTGAAACTTTGCGGTAAAAATCACATTATGTCGCTATGAGGGATATAATAAAATCTCAATTACAATCAATCGGCTGTTGGATATTCAAATAATTAATGTTGCCTAATAAAATTATTGTCTTGCTATAAGTTGCATCATCGCTGTATCAATATTATGATTTATCCAAAATCTGAGAAATAAATCACTGTCTGCCTGTAGCATTCATTCTTTCGTATAATTAAAATTTTTTACATATTTACGTCTTTGTTCAAACTAAAATTCAGATACAAAGGATGATGCGAACGAATGGTTCGTCATTCGATTTCACTCTTTACCAACGGTAAAAACACCTCGTTACACCCTCATTGCAATTGTTACGGACAACGTGAAAATACTCTAAATTCTTGGATCTCGCTATATTTTGGGATTAAATTTATTTGGAACTTTGTTCTGTTCTATATTTTGGAGATTGCTGAAACCATGAACTCTCTAATATGAAATATTCAACATTCTGGCACTAATAATATTTTATATTTTACAGGAATTAAAAAAGCAGCGAGAAAATAAATCAACTTTCAACAACAATGTTCCTAGAGAGGATTGTCCTCTGGACAAAGACGAATTGGGATCAAAAACATGGGCATTTTTACACACCATGGCAGCATATTATCCCGATCATCCTAGTGATCAACAGAAGTACGATATGAAAACTTTTTTCCACATTTTTGCAAAATTTTATCCATGTAACACATGCGCCGAGGATTTACAACGAGAATTGAAAACACATCCTCCGCGAACTGATTCTCAGAACATATTAAGCCAGTGGCTTTGTTTTATACACAACGAAGTGAATAAAAAATTAGGTAAACCAGTATTCGATTGTACCCTAGTCAATCAAAGGTGGAGAGATGGATGGCTGGATGGGTCGTGCGATTGATATTCAAATATCCGTTATTGCGATGGAATTTTGTATATAAATTATATACACACGTGTTCACATACGAATATGCGCAAAAACACAATTTGAAGCATTGTAACAAATGTTGAATTCATATTCAATGATATATTTATAGAAATTTGTACATTGACTAGTTAGTAGATTGTTCCCATGTTGACAAATATTTTATATTTATAAATTGGTTCCCAGGAAGGCATCAAGTTCCTTGTTTTGTTGTATATACATACATACATAAATACATACATGCATGCACTCGAATGTCCCTAACAACACACCCATTGATATTTACAAATTGCATTTTCATGAACGTAGTAAGACAACCGGGAGGTGCAAAATCGATGAGTGTGCTTCTAAGGATACACAATACAAAATAAATGAATATAAGTAAAGCAAGTTTTATATGATTTCAATATTTGATTTTAAGATATCAAAAAATAAATGTACATTTTATGTTGATCGCACACCATGAATATGTTAGAATATTATTTTTCTTCTTCAAATACAAATATGAAAAATAGATTCATTGTGAAATGGTAAACATGGGGACAGTTGTTTGAGCTCGCGGAATATAACTGTGATCTTGTCCATCCCCGCCGATTGGAACAACTTGAGATGTTCTAATGTGGAATGGAAATCTATAATTGGCCATGGAAGGACGAGTAACGTACAGGAACAATGCGTGTCCTACAAAAATGATCCACAGGGAGCAACCCTTGACGATGCTTTCTCTTATCCATTTATCCACCAATAAAGTCATTCCTAGAACCTGTATAGAACTTTTATTTATTAATTCAGTTTTGTATAGTCCTCAAAAAGGAGAATTTCATTCACGTTTATGGAATGTATTTTCAGATATTCTCCTTTTTGCAAAGAAGATTAAATACACGATCGTTTGCATAGGCATGGAATTTCCTCTCACGTTCGTGAATCTAATCTGAAGATATGTATTTTCTTGTCATTGAATTTTACCGTTAACGGATGAAAAAGAAACCACGCGGATCCCAGGGATAGCAACGAGGCGTAAAAATGAATTTTAGTCTTCATTCTGTCGCTCGTTTTGAAACAACGGTAGACAAATATGATCCAAGCCATAAGTTTGAGAGCTATCAAACCGTAACCAGGCGGAGATTCATAAATATACAGTACCAATCCAGGATCAAAAACTTCAGATTCGTATATGTAAAGAGTCAATTGGCAAATTCCACTGAGAAAAATGAAACTGAAGAGCCATTGTCTTTGAATAGGCGACAATACGCTTTTTGTCACTGTATAACCAAGAGCCAACAATAACATCAGTATCGTGTACAACATCTCGGAACAAGCTTCGAAAATGTGACCGAATAAAGATGCATTTGCTACACTGATTCCTCGCATCGCAAGATTTATGTAACTGTAAGCCTCTAAAGAAATTCCTAACAATTGGCAAAAGACTGAGCTTATGAAAATTTTGTAAGTTATGTGTAATAGTCTTCTGGAACGTAACTGTTTGGCCACGTAACAACTCACGATCAGAAGAATTGTGTATACACAAACGGTTGCCAACAGTTCCGGTAATATATCTGTAAAATAATAGTAATTATTACATCACTTTATCTTTAGAAAGTTGACTAAAATTAATTCTTTATGATAATCTTCGATTTCATGCTTTGAGTTTCCTTGGAAAGTTTCTCCCCATTCATAATGGGATCATAGATGCATCAACATTTTCAACAATCTCACCAATCAATCAGAACATTTTACAAGTCAGTTGAGTAAAAGTACATTGTGCATCAAGTGAGAGAAAACGAAAATTTCCGACGAGTATAGCAACAGTAAACTCAGTTTTTCCGCGGAGCATCATTTCACAGTCGAATCTATTGCCCTCTGAGTATGGATTTTGATTTCCATACGCGAGTTCCCATAAATAAAAAGTTTCTGACAGGATTATCTGAGAAAGAAACCGTTCAAAGCCTGACAAAAACTTCCTTTCCGGTATTGCCTGGCATTGTTAGCAGGGAAGGTCATGCTATCTATTTTGGTAAAAAAAACCGAATAGAAACCAGGCCGGAACCCAAATGACACAGTGTCCGAGTCCACATAGAGTTCATAAGGGGGAGGTTTTTGTAGTCCAGGGGCTGCGAAGCGGGCAACGGACATGAATCTGAACTCGGACCGATTCTATCCGGGGAAATTTCTGATAATGGGTTGTGTATCCAGGTCTACCCGGATTAGAGACGCCGATTCTTGAACAGAATTCATAGAAAACATATTCAGTTTTTATGGATTTGTATGAAATATCAATAAAAATTTGATATATTCTGTATGAAAAACAATCGGAATCACTAATCCGGACGCTACCTGGGAACTGTGAAATCTGAGCAAAAAAATTGTGGAGAATAGATTGGCTGAACCGAATAGGTATCCGAATTCATCCAAGAGTGATACTGGAAAGTCACCGAAATTTACTTATAAGTTTCATTCGGTATGCGATCTAGATTCTATCCGGGAAAGTTTTTGAAGAATGCGTCCTATAAGCTCCAAAACAAAAAACGGATATGTATCCGAGTTTATGCGGAAATGATACTGAAATAACCCAGGCAGCGCAAAGCTCTCAAAGATAACATTTTGAGCTCTATTCGAAGTTAATTTTCAAAGTACAGAATGATTTGTCCGATCCAGTTTCATCACCTGATACAGGATCAGACGCATATCCGGTGCATCCTTAATTTCAACTCCAATTCCTGAGATAAATCCCAAGTGAAACCTCGGATAAGGTTCCCTTACTCCAAATGTCTAACAAAACCGGGCAGATAATTTTCTGTCCGGATTGCTGACAAGACCAGACAGAATTTTGATCCGGATCTGACAGGTTCTGTTTGGCTTTGTCTGGCAGCCTGTGAGTTTTTAAATTGATGTACAAACCAAGCAAAACTCCGGCTCAAAATGTTGTCTTCTGGATCTGTCAGACTTTTGGAACAGGGTCCCATATCTATCCGGATTCTCCTAATTTTCCATAATTTTTCGTACCTCAAAAAATAACAATAAAAGAAAAATCAAACTTTATAAAACAATATAGATTTTGAGAATTCAAATTCATTCGAATATCGAAGATATTTTGTTACTCAAAAATCGAAAAATAATTGAATTTCACTGGATGTGAAAGCCGTATAAAAAATTACTTGCAGAATTCATCGGCCGAGAAATGTTCTCTCCAAAAATGACCAGGCGATGCATTGGTCAACGTTATAAAATAAGTAATATCCATGCCACTTGTCGAGGAACAATCCGATAAAGCGATGAACCACCATCTTGGACGGGACGATCGAAATCTTCTATAACTTTGACAGTGTATCACGGAATTTGCCTCTTCGAAGCATTCCGAAGACAACAAAGTCAAAGGAACTATTTGTCCATGTTCCCAGCTCAAGATAGATTCTTTCTCTTTACAAGTTTTATTCGACGGATAAACGCTCGGCCATTGTTGAGGCGAATCGTAGTAAAGTAATAAGTTTACATCCTCTGTACTATTCCTCGCTTGGATTTGAAAATCATAACGAAATATACCTTGTTCCGTTAAGAAACAAAATCTTGCGAGAAATGCCCAATTCTGTGAAAGAAATGCATACAAATGTTATCATATCACCGTTATTACGTTTTAAAATACGTTTTCATGCCGCACAAATCTCGAATCAATTGAAAATATCGATTATACAAAGAACATAAACTATTGTGCGTATACTATGAACGTACTTCTGATGTCACCAATCGTCCACGAAGTATTTTAGCATCGAAGGTATCCATAAAAAAACATGTCATAAAAAATATCGTTGGATTGTTAAATTTAGCAAGCATTTCACAATATTCTGTTCCAACATTTCACTGCATTCTACTAGAAACACACTTGTTAGTAGACGTAGCACTTTTCATACTATAATCAATATTTGCCCCCAACGGCCGTACTTGGTTTGCATTTGTGTTATCATTTGATTGCATCAACTCGATAATGAAAGGGGTATATACATATTTTATGTGTTACGCGGGTGTTCGATTCGGAGATGAATATTTTGTTGTTCCAATAATGCGAAGATTACTTTCCAATTTATGAATGATACCAAAATGTCGTCAATCGTATATCTTTGCTATTATAATTTTATTCAATTTTAATAGTACGGAAACCTGCAAACACGAAAAAAGGTTTGTACGGTTATTTTCTATTCATCTATTGTGATAAAACAAAACAAAAACGGAAGACATATACCTGCGATCAATTCCTTCCCTCTTGTTTCATTTCTATTCATTCCTTTGAGAATTATCTTTTTCTTATTAACAATTCGTTCAAAAACTTCAAAAATAGCCAAATGAAAAAAGTGCAGGTATGGTTTGGGATACTAAATATCAATAACGGTTTTTCCTTTATAAATTTATTAAAAAATTTATTCAGTGTATAAAATATATTAATTTTTATAAACATTTAAATAACAAAACTGCACGGACAATATACTGTAATTCAACTGTACATCTACTTGAGTAGGATTTATGAGAGGGTTTATGTATACATATTTTTATTAACAACAAGGTATAAAACTTAACTCGGGACGGAGTATTTGAACTGATTTTGGGCAATTGTTTGAAATTCTTTTTGAATGAAATAAATATCCTTTCAGTCCGAGGATGTTTATCATCTTTGATATCAGTTCATTTCTTTGTAATGATCAAACTGTCTTAAAAATCTCCCATAGCCGCTATGATATTGGACAAGGCAGTCGTTGCATCACTTTCTTCAAAAACACTCAACACTTCCATTGCTTTTTGAGAGTGTTCCTTTTGTAACTGTTTTGTCAATTCTACTCCAGGTCCGCTCATAACTATTTCGAATACCTTTCAAACGAAAACTCATAAATATCAATTACTGAATAAAAATAAATAAATATTTTCTTATTGAATCATAATTTCATTACCTTGGCATAATCCACATTTTGAACCGATTTTAATCCTTTATCGATTTCCTTGAGAATCGATGGATCGTGTTCAATGTGAAACATAACTGGAGCAGAGCAGAGGTTGAACGGTGTTGTCTGATCTTTGGCAATGAAGGGTCCCAAATCTAAACACGCCTGTCGATTGAAAACGAATTTGATTAAAAATGTGTCAAATACCTGAATTTTCATACTAATTAATTCTTATTTTTTAAGGATAATTGTTTCCATTACTTCGAAACATGAGATTCATATTACGGAAGTGGGAAGAATAAAAGTCTATCAACATGAGCAAATAATTATAGGTAGTCAACATTTTGTTATGTTGTTATCGAACGTACCTGCCAAGCGAGGGCTAAATGTTTTCCAAATTTATACCCTTGTTTTTGTATCTCTGAACTATGACCAGCCAATTTCAATGTACCTTGACAGGATTTACCTAATAAAGCACCAGCGCTCAACACATTTATCAAAGTCCATTCTTTTACGGCATACCCTGTACGATCTTCAGGAGGTATAGACGGTAATGGATTATTTTGACTGTCTCTGCGTCCAATAAATTCCGCCTCGGCTAAATCTCTAACGGCGCTCGACATTAATTCTACAACCTAAGTAGATTTGGAATGAAAAATCCATTTTACAAACAAAACGAGTTTTTAGTTGAATTGTAAAACTTACATCTTGATTTCTAAGTGCTGCTAATTCCGCACAACTATTGCCAAGTAAATAATCTCCGCTCAGCAGGGCTATTTTATTACCAAAAGTCATATCGTTCAACTCGGAAGCTTCAGGATAAATACCGGTTTCTATATTCACCAATCCTTTGTGGACTAAATGACTTGTACGTATCATTTCTGTAACTTCGGCCAATGCTCTTTGACTAGAACAATGGAAAGAACTTGAATTACAATATTTCTCTCCGGCACCTACGAGACAAATTCGTTCATCCCAACGAATGTACGATTTGGGACCATGAAGAGAGTATATGTCATGCAAATTGTGATGTGAATACGATTTTGAATAATCGTGAAAATACCTGTGTAATACACCTGCAGCTTTGTCTTCCTCCATATCGTCTACACCCAAATGACCAGCAGCTTTTGAAATTAACAGAACGATGAGCCCCCATGCTTGCATATTATTACGTCCATTGTAAATGAGACTTCTAAAATCATAAATATGTATATCTTATTGAATCATAAATATACTGAATGCAAAGTGTTACGATGCTGCCAGCGTTAATTAGAGTCGTTGGTTCTCACTTTGCAGTTTTTAATAGAGGATGATTCGAGCCAACTAATTTTCTCAAATGTAAGGCAACGTTCGCGATTTCGTCGCTCAGTAGCCATCGCAAGCTTAAAAAAGATGTTGGATAACCAACAATTTTCTCCGCTTCGGAAACTGCTCTATTCCAATCTGGTTTTTGACTGGCAACCAATTTGGTTGCTCCTCTGTTTGATTCATTGAGATGTAATTTGTTTACCACTGTCACACATACATTTCTTTGCTGCTTTTTCAACAATGAGTTCAATTGAAACGAACTGTTGTTGTTTCTCGATACACTCAAGATCAATGGGATTTTAGAAAACATGATTAAAATGTGGCCACTCTGTCTAACGAAACAGTTTAGAAATGTTCGACCAAACGCATTCGACAAGTCCTTGACGTATTAGGTATGCACATATATGACGGTTGATGGCCATTTTGTGAAACTTTCACTTCTGACCTGACTTTCTATAGGACGAGAGCCCGGCATGATTCTTCCATTCTTCGCATTCCAAAGTAAATACCTGTGCTCTGTGCTTCGGATTAAAATTTGACGTTTTCAGGGTTTGGAGGGAAAACATCTGTTGTAATAATAATAATAATATTGAATAAAGAGGGCAGTGTGAGATTGGAGATGACAAATACGAATTGCACTTTCTACTTTATCAACCGTTGTTATTCGTGTTTGGTGTGAACGTCCGCACCATTTGTAGGACGGGATAGAAAATAAAAATACATCCTCAAGTAATTGATGCGCGATCTCTTGAATCGATTGTGAATTCTGATTTGTCAAATATAGTAGATTTTAGAATTCGGACCAGGGTTCGGAACTCCCAGGATCGTACACGATTTTGATTGATCACTCCTCACAGAATGTTGAACGTAAATGGTTGCTACAAAAGAATTGACCAATGAACACCGTGTACGATCCCTGATTCGGGTCAACGGCGCTTCGGACTAACGGGTGTTTACCGACAGAGCTCAATGATTCTGTAATTCTGTATTGTTCTGTATGACGAAAATATAAGAAAATGTTGAGTGTTATTTTGTGGAATCGTTTTCCTCATAGACTTCCACGATGCAATAACCGTTTTTGGATTATATGCTCAAATATGAGTTCTTCAATCTCCACTCAGAAATCACTGCTTAATAAAGGGAACTCTTTTAATGTTTCTTCGAGATTTCCTTTAATCGCAGTCAGGGTAATATTTTTAACCTCACTTAAAAAACATTACTTCATCATTAACATTATTTATTCGAATGGATTTCTATTCATTCGAAACATTTTAGAAATTCGAGTGATTAACGTTTACAGTTATACGAAATTCCAAGACATTCATCGAAGTAATCGTTTGAAATCTTCTGAACAATACAAACAAAAATTCTTAGCGATATTACCATATCTGCAAATTTTATTCAAAAATGTATGAACTCGTCGTACATAGATAAAAAATTTATGAGTAATTTATGATCTTGAATGTTATGTAATCGATGATTTACAATTATCTCAGACTCGGAACTTAAAAGTGTTGTTATACAGGTTATGTCTCAAATGAATACAAGTCATTTTCAAAATATTATGTTGTCATATGTCGACCATCAATGAAAGTTGTCAAATTTCTTTTACTCGTCACTTGAATTCCAAACATGTAGAAGATGAATCGAGCATTGAATGGAACGTGATATGTTAATTTTTCACATAGAATAAATGTATGCATATAAATTTTAAATGTATAATCCAAAGCCTTGTAACTAGGATCACGTGTTGGATATAAATTCAAGATTTCTACTGATAACTCTTTATTATGAAAACAAATCTCAGAAAGATGAGTTTTAATTCAAGTTTTATAATAACTTATTCTCTCTAAAAATATGCTATTGTTACAAAATTTCTGTTAGGGAAAGTTAGTTGAGTTAAATACGTTGGAAGAAGAAAAATATATCCTGCTGAGAGAGAAAGCGATTGATTTACCTGCAACGTAAGCAAAAATCGGTATCTCAATCAAATATATATTAATCAAAAATATATTACAATGCCCCATCCAATGTATTCTTAGTATTCAAAATTCGTTAAGAAGCTTGAAGTTTCTGTCAACGTGTGATCCTAGATATATGCTTCTCTGTATCAATTATGTGATTCATGAAAGGAATTGATGCAAAATCTGACCAGTTTTGGACCTTGAAGATATCTTAAATAATATTTGAAAATTCTACATATATTTGTAGAAATCATGTCATTGACGTTTGAATAGTTTATCAGAACAAGTTTGTGAATGAATATTTTTTCTGGACTACACGTAACCTTTATGTGTTATTAAAAATGGTTATCATTAATTTCACATCAAGTTTTGTCTTGGTCTGTTCTAAATTTGTTTTGATGGATGATTCAAAATACAACAACATTAGAAATTTTACTTCCAATGCAATCATCGATGTATGTATTTCATGTACAAGCAAATCATACACGAGGAATACAGACAATCTTCTTTTATAGTATACAAACAAATCTGTATGGAAATTTTCAGTACATTGTCAGAATTCGTTAATATATTTCAAGCTCAACACGATACATGAAATTCTAATTCATAGTTTCAACGAAACAAATCCATAATTTGCATACCAAAGAGTGCTTTATAGAATATTATTACTTTTGAAAATACATACAATAAATATAAAATAATGATACTTCAAAATCATGCAAACATTTTTTTTTTTTTATTAATTCAACAGATATAATGGGTAGAACGTCACGGAAACGTCACAAGAAGACACGACTGTATGAGACGGACTATGAAACTAGAAACGATCGAGTTTTTATACACTTGAAAAATGACCTGATGAACAGGAATTGCTCGTGCATCGAGGATCTAGTGCCTTTTGATTTTCCAATCACGGGTCGAGGTTTGAAAACACTGAAAGATATCAATTGTGATCAAGCAATTATAAAATTACCGTCAAATATCTTGATAACTATAGCTACGGTTATGTCGGAGAGCAATGTGAAAGTCTTATTTCCCCCAAATAAAGTTTACCCCTGTCAAAGTGTATTAGCATCCTTTCTCGTGTATGAAATGCATTTGGGTGAAGAATCCCAATGGAGTTTGTACATTAGCAGCATTCCAAAGACTTTTACCGTGCCAGATTTTTGCTCTCGCAATGAAAAGAATTCTTTGCCAACTTTTATTAAGAGCGCTATAAAAGATTTGAAGATAGAATATTCGAATATTATAAAAGGCAAAAGTACATTGAGGTGTTCGCACTGTAATCTTCTTTTTCGAGAAATTCTTGATTTTCACAGATTCAAATGGGGTTATTATGCTGTAAATACAAGATCCGTGTATATAGACCCGACTTTTAACAGTACAATGGACTGCGGTGATCAAGCTTTAGCACCATTTTTGGATCTATTCAATCACGACGTCAAAGCTTCTGTAAAAATTGAAATGAACGATGATCTGTATCAAATTATCAGCCTCAGACCTTTTCCAAAGGAATCTCAAGTTTTCATCAATTACGGTCCGCATAATAATTTGAAGTTGTATGTGAATTATGGATTTTTCATTCCCAACAATCCTTTGGATGAAATTTATTTCAATGAAATTGATATTAAAGTTAGTTGCGATGTACCTGAATCGTTATTAAACATCGCAATGGATTACGATCTTTGTAAAAATCCAGGCTTCAACGCAGAGGGATTGAATTACAATGCTCGAATTCTATTGTTCATTCTCTGTGAGAAATTAGAAAGGAAAAATTGGAGTAAAAGAATATTTGAACACGATTTTCATTGTGAACATTTGCATCAAATCAATTCTTTAGGTATAAAAATTCTTCACGTGAAACGCGAACAATTGATTACATATTTAAACGATATGAATAAGATAAAACATCCATGTTCAAGTTTTACGATTGCCAAAGATTTAGTCAATGAATACATATCTATATTAGATAATGCGTTGATAAGCATAAAGGATGTATTGAAAATTTAATAAATAATGTATAAAATCAATTTGAATTTTGATGAAATTTTATTCAAACTTTACTGAAACCTTGATAGTTAAATTTCACGTGAACAAACGAATAGCAACAGAAATTTGGTGTTGTAATTGGTTAATTGTAAGTATTATACCATAAGTACATCATTCGTATTAAAAATTTTGCAATTGATTGTGTTTCAAGTGTTGCAGTGGCAATGTTATCGACCGAGCACAGAAAAAGAAGAGCGTACCTCAGTCAAAAACAGTTGTCAATCCTGTGAAATTGGCCCTAGCGGTCGCTGGATTGACAGGGGCTAAGCATGGACAACAAAAAAGGAATTGTTTTCATCCAGGAATATCTAGTCTAAGCAGGGATACTATAGAGTTTCAAAGTAACAAATCTGTCACTGCCAATGATATGATCAAAGTAATGCTCAAATACATTTGGCCACAGGTATGATAAATTAACAATTCATATTGAAATTTTGATATTCTTTTTCTTTTTGCTTCCATAGCTGAATGAAATAGAAAATTTATTATACTAGGACGATCCAGATATAAGAAGAAGAGTGAAACTCGCTCTTGGTTTATTGGTTGGAGCGAAACTTTTAAACGTAACTGTTCCTTTCATTTTCAAATATGCCATTGATATTCTTAATGCGCAATCCATAGCTTCTAGCGGTGAAGCTTTATTGTCTCTAGGAACCGCACCGGAAACTGTTGCAACTATGGCTACGTCTTTACTAATAGCGTGTAAGAACAATTATATTATATAAGTACTCGTAACGTTAGCCGAATGCTCTGTCATTTTTGTTTCATTATTTAAATATACTTCGATTTAATCAAAAATTCGCTCTGTGTACAGACACATAACCTAATTAAAAATAAGAAATAATCTTTCTAAAAGAATTTATTTGTCGATAGATGGAATAACTCGCGCTGGAGCTGCTGGTTTTAACGAGCTGAGAAATGCTGTATTTGCCAAAGTGGCCCAACATTCTATAAGAAAGATAGCCAAGAATGTGTTCTTGCATTTACATAATCTGGATTTGGGATTTCATTTATCCAGACAAACTGGTGCTCTGTCAAAAGTAATCATTCTTATATATTCTTTATACTTTCAAAATGAACATCCCCTGCAACATTTTTCAAGGTTTGCAGTTATTTCTGATATTTAATGATATAAGAAAGAACTGAGAAAAAATTTCGAAAGTTTCTGACGGCTTTGTTGCAATTGGAATTGAACTGGAATTGGAAAAACATGGTGGCCCCTGACCAGGAGAAAATCTTGAATTATACGTGAATAATGAGTCCAACTGAGAATTTTTTAACATTTCATAAAATCCGAAACTAGCGTTATAGATATAGAATCTATGAGTATTAAGAGGGTACGAGTTTACTGATCGAGCACGGTTTTTTTACTAAATTATTCGAAACTGAATTCATAAGATAATTTGAAATTTTCAGGGATGATGCTTTGAAACCTTATCTATACGTCGCTGAAGAGACCGAATTTTTAATTTTTTTTTTGTTCAAAAGACATAATTCAACGTGCACTCGTGTCGGAGTCTGGATATGATCGCTGAATAATTTGAATGAAATTCAGGTTAGCGATAGCACTATGATAACCAATTTGTCCTCTAAAGCAGTGCACAAGGCGGTCGCAATTTAATATGTTTGTACAGGAAAATTATATAACATAGTTCAGTTACAAATCAATATATTCTAAAAATTTCAAAACATACGATGGGACATCTTTCTCTAAAAAAAATTCCAAAAAATTACCTAAATTTTGAGCCTTCACATTGGAAAAGCCCCTTAAGTGAGAATGGATTACTGACTTGTATATTAACTGGATAGACGATAATAATGAAGCCACATGGATGGAAATATGAATTCAACGCCCGAGCTTGATAATCTGTGAAAGGGCGGAATGATTATTCAAATCATCGTGTCGATTATGATTGATGATTATGAACTGCGCTCGCGTATGAACGATTCGTTGAGTACTTCGATCAATTTCCACATTGTACTCTATTTGGTAGACTACGTAAATTCGATTCTTCTATCTCAGTGGCTGCCCTGTTTTTTTATTTTATCAATAGAGCAAAAATAAATAATCCGATGAAGCATCAAATTCTTGATAATTGTTCTGTGTAGAGTAGTTATCAGAATCAGGCATAATTTTCAAATACGCTAATAAATTTGTGATAAGTGAGTTGAAATTTACAATTCTTTGTTTGTTTTTCAACAGACCATTGACAGAGGTAGTCGTGGTATTAACTTTGCCCTCTCCGCCATAGTGTTCAATGTCGTACCCACAGTGTTCGAATTAGCATTAGTAAGCACGGTACTGGGAATGAAATGTGGATCCCAATATGCGTGTGTCGCTTTGGGCTGCGTGGGCGTTTACGCCGCATTCACTCTAGCGGTAACGCAATGGAGAACGAAATTCAGAGTCTATATGAATCAAGCGGAAAATGAGGCTGGCAACAAAGCGGTAGACTCGTTGATTAATTATGAAACTGTAAAAGTGAGTTAAGATTTCGATTAATTAAAATTTATATAACAAACGATAACAATAATATTAATATTAATGATGATATTTATCTTTTCAGTATTTCAATAACGAAAAGTTTGAAGCTGACCGATACGATGAATCTTTAAGAAAGTACGAAGCGGCTTCGCTAAAAACTAGTACAAGTTTGGCGATGTTGAATTTTGGACAAAATGCTATATTCAGTGCTGCTTTGAGTTTGATAATGGTTCTTGCCGCGAATAATATTATGCAAGGTACTGAAAGCAATTGTTGTTATTTGTGATAATTCTAAATTCCACAACTGTATTATGTTTTTCATTTTTTTCAGGAAATATGACTGTTGGGGATTTGGTGATGGCCAATGCGCTATTGTTTCAATTATCAGTCCCATTGGGATTCTTAGGTTCAGTGTACAGAGAAGTGAGACAAGCTTTCATCGATATGCATACAATGTTCACGTTGATGACTGTGGATTCAACTATTAAGGTACCAACTATCTTTATTCAAAATAATCCCTTAATTTTGAATTGTCGTAATGAAATTATTTTGTTTTTCAGAATCAACCAGATGCCGTGAGATTTACAGTGACGCCGGAAACTTCGGATATTGTATTTAAAAATATTAATTTTCAATATGTCGAAGGGAAATCTATTCTCCAAAACTTGTGTCTTGATATTCCTCACGGGAAGAAAGTAGCCATTGTTGGAGGATCCGGTTGCGGGTTAGATATGTTTATTACTTTTTTTTCACTCCTTTCAGGGGCAAGGTCACTTGAAAATAGAAAAAACGTCACTTTGAGAATTTTTAAGAATACGATAAAATCCTCATCAAATCGGTTTTGAAATTTTGAAATGACGCTCATCATTTGACGGAAGCAGGAGCGGTTTTTTCAATCATCAAATAAATAGTTGCAAAAATTCAAAGTAGTCAGCTAACAGTTATCTTAACCGCTTAAACCAGTAAATTAGTTTAAACTGATTTTTAGGGTTACAAAGAACTTTGTTTCAATTCAGAGTGCCCTCTCCCTTTGATTTTTTCAATAATAAGAAAAGAGAGGAAAATTATTTTTCCGTTTATTTAGAGGAGTTGAATGATGAACAATTGATTTGCTCATCGATGCTTTCTTTCGATTTAAGCACCATTATCATACATTTCTTTATTCATTTGCAGAAAGACAACCATAGTGAGATTATTATATCGATTCTTTGAGCCTCAAAGTGGAGAAATTTTAATCAACAATTACAATATAAAAACAGTAAATTTGGAAGATCTGAGACGATCCATCGCTATTGTACCTCAGGTATTTGAAAATATTTACGCTTCATTCCGTTATGAAAATGTTCTTCACAATATCCTTCCAAATCAGTTATTCGGCTGTAGAAGCGAATAAAATTTCAAACAGTACTTTCTAAATTCAAAAGAGGTTCTGTATTTGGACCCCAGTCCATTTTGAATTGAAATAAGGGATCAAGTTACGTAATTTCAGGATTCTGTTCTATTTCACGATACAATTCTCCACAATCTTCATTATGGAGATCTATCGAAACCTGAAAGTGAAGTTTACAAAGCCGCGGAAATGGCAAATCTGCATGACGTGATTTTAAAATGGCCCAAAGGATATCAAACTCCTGTGGGTGAGCGTGGATTGAAATTGAGCGGAGGAGAAAAACAAAGAGTCGCGATAGCAAGAGCAATCTTGAAGAATAGTCCTATTTTGATATTCGATGAAGCTACATCCGCTTTGGATTCGATCACGGAACACGTAAGAAATACAGCTATCGATCATTCGATGAACGGATGAAGGTATTTAAGGTATGTTGTTGATTACATTTTATGTTTATAGAATATTTTGGAAGCCTTGAGAAGAGCTACAGATGGTCGTACATCAATCGTGATCGCTCATCGCTTGTCAACGGTCATGGACGCGGATGAAATTTTGGTCTTGGACAACGGTCGTTTGGCGGATAGAGGAACTCATGATTCCCTTTTAGCCAATCCCAATTCGTTATACGATAAATTATGGAAAGTTCAACACATAGGTTTAAGTAAAACCAATGAACAAAAACAAAGTACTTCTGAAAAAGCTGTTCATTAATTTACTTGTTGATTTATGAGTGCTGGTACACTTATGTCAATATCTTTATAACATTATTCAACTGTAAAAACGATGTAATCATATGACATAATCATAGTAGAATTTCAATCCAATATATTATTACTGAAAAAACAAACTGGAAGAATTCATCAGTATTAGAATCATCACACATCAATCAATGATATACATTATTTTATTTGTACATATGAAAATCAAATAAATATAAAAAGAATCTTGTTTATATCGGAATAGTAGATTCTTGAGTAGATGAAGATTTGAGATAAAATTTTGCGAGAGGATTCATAATAGCTACCAGCTCGCATATATGCGTACAGTTTGATTGTTCCGTTCCTATGACAACTCGTACGAGATACAACAATGGACGACCATTGTAATGATTCATTTCTAATTCGTTTACTACGGTAACGCATGTGATGGCTGTGATGATTTCGTTTCGCATGTTTGTCATTGAAAAAATTGTACCCGCGTTGACCTTCTGAAAAATGCAAAGTGTAAAATTAAGTTTTTTATAATAAATAAAATGAAAATCGATACGCCCACGTTGTTCTTTGTGGTGCGTTTGAATGTGTCCTCCAAGAATTTCAACAATAGATAATATTCACGTGCAAAACGGTTTCTTCGAATATATGGAGATCTGTGTCTCCCCGACGAATGAATATTCATCGCAAAATCTCGCCACAAAGACAACTTTTATAGGAAATTGTACAAAACACGTAAGGTTATGAATTTGAAAACAGAAAAACAAAACATTTACAGACGAGAACTCTGCGGAGAATCGAACGATCAAAGTGTTGTTAAAAACCAACTGTCATGCAAAAACATGGCACCTTTCACATCAAGTCAACAGATGCACCATCATCCTTTTAACGGTTTGTTGAATATTTCTTGGTGAAAGATGATCTCGTTTATGAAAATAAATAACGTCATTTGTTTTTGTTTGTTCTTTGAATAGGAAGACCGTATAGAAATGGTATCAGGCTATGTTCGTTACCCGATAGCCGTTCAAAATCGGCAAGTAAGAGCGATGTTGGACAAAGAGTTTCATCGGCGAAGATGCTACGCATCAAACAATTGCAAAATCAATTAGCGGATGCACATTTTCATTTGAATGTACGGTCAACTCGTTTGTGTTGTACGTGATCATCGTTTTGAATGTTTTTTCTTCTCTTTTGTAGGAATTATCAAACGAAAACAGATTGCTTAAAGCTATTCAGAAACGACAGGATTCTGCTTTGAGGAAATACGAAGGAACCAATGCGGAATTACCGAGGATCATCAATTCCCATCACGAAGAATTGAAAATCATGCAACTTAAACATAAAAAACTCAAAGCAAATTATCGAGAAATATGTGAATTATTGAAAGATAAGGAAAGCGAAATTCATTCCTTGCAAGTTAGTTGGTTTTTTTGATTGCACTTTCTTTCATCAATAGGACTTTCTTAGATTAATAGGAATGCATAGGATATGAAATATTTAGAATGTATGTGAATTTTTTTTATTAGGAGTCATCCATAAATTACGGAAGACGGTTTTAAAGTTTAAATTTCAAATTTCTAAACAGACAGGACCTGATGGGTTCTGTCTGGCTCCCCTTTTAAGACATTGTTAGATTTCATTGGAACGTGTATAGTAATGAAGAAACTCGAGTTCATTGGATGATAGTATTATTAAACAGAATTCAATTTTCAATATTTTATGTGATTCATGGATGACCCCTTAGTCTGTTTTAACGAATACAATTCTTAGATACAAAACAAGCATTTGGTGAGATTGAGTAGAGATCGAAATCTCGAGGAAAGGGAAAAATTGCAATCACAAGTGGCTGATTTGAATCATAGAATACAAGAACAACAGGAAACTATACAAGTACGTTATCTACCGTTTGTTTATTTTCTCGTTCAATATTCTTTGTCAATTTGAATTGTTTTGTTCTAACTAATTCTGAGATGTTTATTCCTTTTAACAGACTTTACACAGAAAATTGGCATTGGAAAGCAAAAGTTTGAAACATCAATTGAAAGTAGAAATTTCAAAGCATAAAGAAACTCAGAAAACTTTGCAAAAAACCATGAATAAATTGAAATACTTGGAAAATTATTTAGACAATAGAGGGAAGAGAATGTTTCAAAATGGGCAATTACTTCCTAATTCTATTGACATGAAAGACAAGCGGTATCAATTGGGCAGCCAATCGCTGATTAATTTCAAGGAATCAAGGTACACGTTCGATTCAATCCACGAATGCTTTGAAGATTCAAATTACTAAGAGCGAATTCCTCGTGTTCAAACAAGAAGTTTTCTGAATCATTCAAATTCCCGCATACTTGTCTACCAATATCACTCTCTTAGTTAAAAGGGATGATTGATTCTGACCAAATCCCTTTGAATGAATGATGAATACCTCGAAAGTACCTGAAGATTAGGGAAATCTTAACGTATGAGGCGTCTTGTTCCCAATTAGGTGCGAACAACGACGAGAAGGTTCATTCAATCGGTTTCAATAAGTGTTTTACGGATTTCGAGCATCATCGGAATTGTGAGGTTCTATGTTGCACTGCGATCGGGGATGTGACTGTTCATTCCATCGGATTGGATGACTGTTTTGCCGATCCAAACTTGGAAGTTCTGCCGTACTGGGTACAAAAATGGTTAATTCAATTTTTTTTGGAAATCATTTCTTCGTGTTATCCGATTCAGGGAAATTTGTCGAATCGAATGGTACAAGAATTTCGTTTTGGACAAAAAATTGAGTTCAGCAGTTTCAATGACATACATTTTAATTTGAACATCCCAATCGGGCTCATCCCGGGAATGATTGATTGGATCCTACTGCGTTTCGAAGCCGACAAACTAGCTCAGTATTGTCACTGTAAAAACTTGATAGCGTCCCATAGCAATAGAAATATACTATGACCCAGGGATGAAAATCTACGTGTCATAGAAGGTTTTCGACAGTAATTTACAATGTAATATATAATGTAGAATACGTAGATTACAGAGAATTACATGATTTTCAAGGTAAATTACAGTATTTTGCCTGTACTTGTGAAGTACCGTGTAGATTACAGGAAGTAAATTACTTGTCCATCCCTGCTATGAACGTTCAACAAATATTGGGTGAAAATGTTCAAAGTGAGCCCATGAGATTATATAATTTGACGATTTCCTATTGAATCCCGTTCGAATTTTTCGTTATGCGTATTGGAACTTATTCAACTTCATCAGTTATATACTGGATTCATTTCCTGTTCAGGAAAGTAGGAACGACGATGCCAGTTGTACGATTAGATTGTTGGATTTGATTAACTGATTCAACACCGTGGTTTTCTGATGTATTTGTGAATTTTTTAACATCATAATTGACACTAGAACTACACAAAAAAACAAAGTGTACTCGTTTTACGCCAAGCGATCACTGTGAATATTCTCAGTTGTAGTACGGCTACACCGAAATCTCACCGAATTCACCCTCATTTTCTACTAAGAAGAAACCAAAAAATATTGGTGTAAAAAATTCACAAATACACCGTATTTTCATGGCGAAATACCAAAATATAATTAATTTTCCACTAAATTTACACCAAAAACCACAGTGTAACATTTTCGTTAGAGGATCATTAATTCCTATCCAATTCGATTTGTTCATTCATAAATGGGATTTGGTCAGAACGGATTGGTTTTTTTGAAATCAATATATTTCTGTATACACAAGTGTATTCATTATGCAATCCTTCTATGCACAGTTATTCTTCGAACCGTACAAGGCAATCGAATAAAAATAAGAACAGTTTGGTAAGTAATTGAATATTTTTACTCTCACGAAATACAAAAGGATTCAAATCTAATGGAATTCAATTACAGCCTCTACTCGCTGTTCCGGAATCAAACGGTCAGGAAGTCTTCAATATAGATTCAAAAACCTCAGAAATAATAGGAAATTCTAGACTGTTCGATAATAATGATAGAAATGAGGTATCTTCGGAAGAACACAGAATCAAATCATCTGACAAAGGGGAGAATAAAGACAGCGTGAGATCTCTGAACAGAGCCGATGCATCCCCGGAAAAGGATCGACGAATTTCAGATAAATATTCTTACGATACGGACAGCGATCGATCGAGCAATGAAGCATCGTTTAAACATTCTTCCGACTTGACAAAATCCATAATGAAATCACAAGAATTACACGCTAGGTTTGAAACATTGATTCATCTTCTTTCGCTCTCTTGTTTTATGTTTTGGAATAAATTCATTCCACGTATTTATCGAATCAATTACAGATTGATAAACGGAGCCGGGGACTCTTTGGATTACGCGGATGATATGCTCAGCAGAGATTTGAAATACGTGGAAAGATGCGAAGCGCATTCACTGAGCGGAAAAATACGATATCACAGCGATTGCGATTCCGAAATCGAGGAATATGAAAGCCTGGAGAAATTTTTCGCCCTAGAAAAGTCAATTGAGGAACACGATACAAATACCACGAACGAGAGTTCCCCGAACTTGGGAAAGTCGGATTCCTCGCGTACAAAAGAGTGTGAAACTTGTCTGGATTTGGCCAACGCGGTGGCATCGCTCACCGGACTGCAAAATTCAAAAGAATCCTCCAACGAAGGTTCCAGGTTGAAAGATACGGAAAATAATGAATTAGAATTCAAAGGTTCCGGTTCGTTCATGACCAACGGTTTTGCGGCGGATCATTTAGAAGAGTCCATAGATTTGGAAAGGATACTGAATAAAACGGAATCTCAAGAAATTCATCCCAGTGTAGATTCATTGTCTATATCCGAAGTTCATCTGGATAAATTGAGTTTGGAAAATACCAAAGACGAGGTAATGAGCACTACGTCCGAAGCGAATACCGAACGTCCAAGTTCGAGGAGTGATAAATCAAAACTTATTACTTACGATAAGGACAAATTACTGGCCGCCGTAAAAGCCATAGACGATAACGAAGATATCGAGAACTTGAGTGATCCCTCGAAACGTAATTCTTTTAGAAGAAGAACCCAAATCACGGAAAATCTATATCTTGGTTTGCCCACTCATACGAAGAGATAATCATTGGGTGTTTGATAACATCAAAATTGATACACAAGGAATTCTGAAACGGTAAGTTGAAATGAAAAACTGCACTCATATAGAATGAATTTATATAAATTTGAGAAATGTCATGTATATTAATTTATTTTTGTCAACGTATGAGAGTATTATCAATAAAATGAACATGAAAAACATTTGACGAATGCGAAAAGATTATGAATTTTAAATTCTTTTCGTTCCCCCCAAGAGAACATAAATGTTCAAAAAACGTTCCTTAAACTTCAAATAAAGCTATGGAAATTTGAAAGTTCATTGAATGTAAATTCTTCTAAAATCGATCTATTTGACTCGCGTTCTCTTGCGGTCTTGTTCAAGATAACTCAATCTTTTTTTTATCATTTTTTCACAAATCGGAGGTGTTCTCAGAACTGAATCTAAAAAATGTTTGGAGTAGAAGAGAAGGGTAAATTTTGCACAAACTTTTTTCAAAAGGTACGTAACTTGGAGTGCGCACTGCCGCGCACTTTGAATTTCCCAATGATTTCTGAAGTCTGAAAAATGACGAGTGATTCATTATTATTTATTTTAAATTTGTATCAATTATGTACCTTTTGAAAACAGTTCGCGCAAAATTTGACTTTCTCCCTTCTCCACTTGCCCATGCTCGAGTCACCTTAAGGTGAGACTAGTGGCGTAGCAGCAGTCAAATTGTTTATGACAAACCACGGGCAAACGCCTCAATTTAATCACAATATCGCTCTGTACAGCACTTCTCTGATTCAAATACAAGTGCTGTACAAAGCGATATTTTGCTAAGATTGGAGCGTTTGCTCGTGGTTGGTCATAGACGATGAGACTGCTGCCACTCCGCTGGTATCCCCTTGAGAGACTACACTTCAGTGAAAAAATATTTAAGGGCACTCAAACACCAAAAGAAGCGAGTTAAACTTTGCGCCAACTTTTTCCGTAAATTGTGCGTTCAACTGAAATCTTTAGTGAATAATCGTAAAGTCCATGACTGGGATTAGACTCTAAATATAAGTGAAGGTCTTTTATTGATTTTCTGGTGAACATAAGAGGATTTTAAAATTAAAAACCTCCAATTATCAGAAATTGTTTGTAATTTAATTCCCGAATATCTGCAAATCATGAAGAAACCCAAATCCGTACTTTGAGAGTCCAACCTCAAGTATGTACTCAATTATTATCAATTTCAAATTTGAATTTCTTGAGTAATTTATGCAAAGAATTGGCGCCAAATTTCACGTGCTTCTCCTGATGCTTGATTTCCCTTACAATTCATAAATAGACCAAGTACTAATAAGTGGCAGAATGTTCAATGAATCCACAATCCTATTCAATTGATAATTTTATTGAGGAATTACAGATGGATTAATATTGATATTTTTTTTATCAACTACAATAACAATCAATTATCCGATTACACTTGCGACGACGACACAATCGCATTCACATACAGTGAAAGTGAATTAGAAAATTTTATCCTCCGCGACGTTTCAAGTTACTGCTCGTTCGTGTACTTAAACCAAAAATCAACTTATAGTACATCTAGAATTAAAAAAAAGCCTAGTTCTTTTATTACAAAAATTTACATCCAATTGACTATTCCTTAAAATGCTATTTTGTGCGTAGAGATATATTTAAAATGGTCGGAATTGTAATGCCTTGCTTTATCATCAATCGAATCTCAAAAATACTGACTTACATAAATTAAAAATATTCCAAAATATTATCACTATCAATTTCAATGATTTTTTTTGCTCACTAATTCAAAAATAAAAATCCAAACTAGATGAATAAAAATTAAAACAAAATACAAATCTTCAAATTATTCAACATTTTCTTTTAATAAATTTGAAATAAAGAAATGAAGAAACTCTTAACACTAATGGTTTTAGACACATCATACTCTATACATTTTATTACATTCATTATTTATATATCTATATTTTTTTTTCTTCTTTCGTAATCAGCCTTTTTTCATATAATGATGTCATGATTATATAATTATAATTTTCCATTTGAACAAAATATAACATAGCAACAAGTTCAGTATTTAAAAAAAAAAGAAAAAGACAAACTAAACAAAAAACAACATAGCCTTTTTTCCTTGAATAGAAGGCGAAAATAAAAACTGTGTACCCTGTTACACGATATTACATCACATAATCCACTCGAGGTGATCGTAAAAACCAAATGCATTTTCATTATCCGAAAGATAAAATCGCGAAATAATGCAAAGCAATTGTACAAATATCTTGTTAGACAATAAATAAATGCCCCAAAATTATATTGATATGATGAGGAAAGATTATTATTATCATTATTATTATTAAATATGCAAATTCGTGGCAGTGATTATTAAAAATAATTCAAAGATCTGAACAATACTCTCGATACAAGAAAACAACTCTTCTTTCACCTCTCCGAGCGCCACAGACGATTGATAAATTTTTTTTTTCTTCAAAATTCTCGAATAACAGTATACAATATTATTATATTATACAGATAAAATTCTCCATACGAGTATGTATAATTATATAATTCTAAGTTCACGTTATGAAATTAGATTTCGATTTAGCCCTTTGAGAGTTGCCTTTGCCAGTTATAAATGGTCGGATGGACGGGATTCTCAAATTCGCATGTGGATTTCAATTCCCGCCTGGGACCCGTGTGACCCTTCAGGTTCCCAACCAACACCACTCGGAAGGATTCAAGAGTAAAAGAGTAATACAGGGTCCTGGATGGGAATCTTAGTCTGTATGCGAATTTGAGAATTCCGTGGTAATTCGCAACTGGGTTAGTATTCACTCCTCCATACTTTGATCCATCGTCTGTTGTTTCAAACGAATATTCAATATATGGAGAATCCTTTTGTGGATAAAATTCGTTTGTTCTCCTACTCAAAATACTAAAACTATAAAGAACGTATTCCAACGTTGTACTTATTCGTGAATATGATAAATATTTTCATTTTCGTGAATTGAACTTCTAATACTCGACAGTCACTTGCGTTTGTTACCCCAGAATTTCACTTAGCGATCCAAAGAACGTATAAATGAGCAAAATATCTCTACTCAAATCTTTCGTTGAATGGAAAAATGTATTTCTCAAAGGGTTAAATTGGCCGTAAAGAAATACATCTCTTGAATATTTTTTAAACTGCTTCGAATAACCATGAGATTATCGATAAATGTTTCTAAATTTTGCCACAAAGTTAATACTAATTTGCGACATTTTAGTATTGACATTTGTTACGTTATTTGTAGTCAGTCTCAATCCCCTATGACTTAGGCTGTACTGGTATGATTACTGGCACCGCTGATTGTACTAAAAAGTGCGGCACTGTTGCGTTTGAAACTACCCACTTGATCATCCGGCCATACAGATTCTCCGAGAAGCGATGATAAATTTTGACAAAGTTTCTGATAGTTTTCACGTAGTACTTCTTGATACTCGTACTGATCGGAAGTTATTAGTTTACTATTAATTTGAAGGGCTATGTAACATATTTTAATGAATTCTCTGAAACAAAGAACAATAGATGAGAATAATAAAAGCGATAAAAATCATTCCTCTGTTACTGGGCGTGTTGCGCGCATAACATACGTACCTGAAAACATCTTTTAATTCTTCAACTTTATCATCGGCGTACTGCGGAGAGAGAGCAGGATCTAAGAAAGCAGATGCATAGGCGAGTGGTCCAGCATTGACGGTGACGCAAATACTTCCTTGCAATCGTAACTGCAATTTCTTCACGTCGGTCGGAGCTATCAGAGCTACGTCCTCCAATTCTTGTACCCTCTGTCTCATCTCGTCCAAAGCTACTTCAATTGGACTGAGTTCCATTATCTTTTTCTCGGTGACCAAGATCCGTTTCTTGATATAAGGAAAGGAGTATTGAGCTGCAAATAAATGATACAAATTATCAAACGATTCAACCACCCCAGAAATTTTTGAAGATAAAATAATCCATCATACTCGTTAGTATGGTTCTTCTTTTCCATTGATCTTCAGGATTCCCTCTTGGTTTACCTTCCTTCGTGAAAGGTGTTTCGAACATGAAACAACTCACATTATGATTCTGTTCGAATTCCGTTTGCCGTGATTCTAATTCATATTTTTCAAAGTACGGTGTAACGTGCGTAACTTGGATATAAGCTAGTTTTGGATCCAACTCTGCCGCATCTATAGCCACGGAATCCATAATCATTTTGACATTTTCCGCTCCAAACTTTTCTGAATACAAACGATGAAGACGTTCCGATATCTCGGATAACGAAGTTATCTTAGGCTCTTTATAAATAAATTCTTGACCATTTTCATCTTCAAAGTAGGCCTGGAATAAAAATGTTTTCATCAATTCACAGTTTTTACCTCTCTGTCATCTTTTAATCTTACCGATCCAAAGAATGCGACTCTGTAGAATCTACCGAGAAGTCGTTTCCCAGTTCGCGTAACTTCTACTATTTTATTACAAGCTTGAGCCAAATGGGAATAACAATTAGCCAGAGCTTCGTAATTACGTTTTTCTTCGTACATAGGAACTATCAATCGATACAAATGCCCAAGAAGTTCGAAACGCTCTGCTTTTTCCAACATCCCGCCACAAACTTCTAATTGTTCTAACAATAAGTATTCGTTGTAATGGATATCTTGAACACCTAGGATTCAAAACTATGCATGAATAAATATTCGTATGGTATATTCAATAACATATTTAAGTATCGAATAAATTTTACCAGCATCCAGTTTTAAACCGCATTCGTCTCTAGATATATTTACGGAAATCTTATCGAATGCTTCAGCTCCCCAAGAATGCACTTTACGTAGTTTCAAATATTCAGCCATCAATGCAGCGATATGTAGTTGACAACAAGCCGCCTGTGGATATAAAGATTATTCAGTATAGAAAAACATTTTGTTTTGCAAAATATTGCCTACTTTTTGTGTTCCATACCTCTGAAAAGTTTCCATCTCTCGCATGATTTCTCGCCATTGTTTCTAACCACGTATGCCTCAATTCTGGAGTACTAGCGTAAGAATTAGCTAAACTGTGTTGTAAATCAACGAGCATTTCTGGATCGTTGTTGTGTTCTCTCATCTGTGCCGTTGCCATCAAAACTGTTCTGATTCTTTTATTCAGATCTTTCACTTCTAAAGGAAATCCGGTACCCTTCATAACTTTATCGGAGGAGGCGTAGCTGTTTATCAACGACAATGATTCTTGAAATCTCGCATTGTTCAAACCAGTCACGTTCCCCAACATTTGTGAAACCGATATTATTACCTGCAATGACGTTAGCGATGGATATTATTCAATCAACAAAATGATCTGAAAATTGTGAATTTTTCTCTCCTTTGCATACCTGTAAATGCACTCTAGTCAATCCTTTTCTGCTTGTAAATTCGAAATTACTCCTCATGAGGAGATACAACAGAGCGCAAGATTCCTGTCTAATACAACTAAGTTTACTGTTGCAACAACGCAAAAGTTCATAACATAGTCTACCACAAAGAACCGCGCTTCCTACAAAAGAAAAAAAAAACACGTTCTTATTTTCAATAAAGAAAATTGTTGAGAAAATTGAAAATATGAAAGTGTATGCCTACCTTGGAATAAAACAATGGAATAATTGTTCAAAAAAGCTCGCAATGCAGCAAAAACGTGACGCAATAATGTTTCGGATTGTCCTACTTGCAGGAACGATAGATAAATGTCAAAGACTTTTTGCATCACCGGATTGTCGCCATCTCCTGCCATAAGAATATCCTAGAGGAAACAAAATGTGAAGAAAATTATAAGTGAATTTATAATATTCAAATCGCTATCAGAAATGCACGTAATTCTATTATCAACGTACTTTAAAGTGTATACAAAATAATCCTAAACAATCCAAGGCAATCAGACCGACTTCAGTGGCCATGTTAGCTTCCAATAAGGCTTGGTAAATTTTGTAGCTATCATTCTCTATGAGATTTTCTCTTACTGCACTATTATGAGGTTGTAATGTACCAGTAGTGGTATTTTCGGTAGAAAAATCTGGAGGTGCCATCCTGGCGGGTAAAGTCATAGCTTTCACGGTTTTTGGTTTCCCAGAAGAACTTGTTAGATTTGCAACAATTTGTCTTTTTCCAATATATTTGAAATGATGTAAACTCAATCTGCGAAACAAATGTTTTAAGAATCTTTTCTACATTCTTGTTTCCATCAGGGAAAAGTGTTTGTACCCTGGTGAAAGAATAACGTTCACTCAACACAAGAAAAATCCGAACACGTTTCAATTTCAATGTTCATTCTGGACATTCTGGAAACTCAATTAGAAAATCTTTTTTTTTTTTTGTAGAGACGTTTCTTCCACATTTTATGCCTTCCTTAATCACTTTTCTCTCCATTCTCACCAGGGTATAGCTGTTATAAATACAAATTTGTACTCACTCGATCACGGTAAAAAAACTCAATATCTCGGAATCGCTGCATTGTTGCCACCATGCGATCACCTGATGATCGCCTAAATACTTGATAACGAATAAAAAGCATAACAATATATCTCTAATTTCGGACGGTTGAAGTTTATCGCATCTCATCGACGGTTGAGTAACGCTCAAAGAACGGGAATGTCTTTTCTTAATATCGTTGACGGTCCCATTCTCGTAAGGTTCTCGTATTATTGTGGTTTCTTGTGACACGTTCGATTGAGATGCTCCAGACATCGTTGATGTGTCGGATTCTATACTGGCGCAAGAATACCCGTTTACTAAACTCTGACCAGCGATAGCGGCGAAATATGTAGAGTCTCTTAAATGCATTGATACTCTTGCAGGAGATTGATTATCCAAGTGTACAGTTAATCTGAAAGTATATCAAATCTTTCTCAATGCTATGATGCAAAATAAATTTACGGAAGACATTAATTGGAATAATAAGATTGATGGTTTACCTGTGAATGGATTTTGGTGTCCCTGAATTTATCGTATTATTACCGATATCACGATTGACTAAAAAGGAACTGCTCGTTGACATTCTGTTGATACCATTCTCCATCTTTGTATTGTCATTTTGTAATCGTTGTACATTTTCCAAAACTATACTCAACCAGGGGATATAAATTGATGCTATTCTACTCAACTGCCCCTGTATTTATTGATGATGAAATTTTAATATAAATTTTGTACTCTTATCAATTACTTTACAACGTTTTCATTTTTTAAACCACATTTTCTGAACGCAGAAGAACGCAGATGTCGCTGAATTCAGCAACCTAGTTTGAAGAAACGATTGATTTTGGTCAAATCTCATTGAATGGATGATGAACTTGAATCGTTGGTACTTGGCGAAAATGGGAAAAGGGGATGTGTGTAAGTTAATGCCGAATGAAGGGAATATGACAATTCGTTTAAGGTGATACCAGCGATCCCTGAAGATGCAATCAGACCTATTGGTTAGAAAAGGGCACATCCAAAATTATTCGAAAACAAAAGAATGAAATCAAAATATCAAATAAAGATGGTCTGTACAGAGTGATATTTTTCTTTTACTGCTTTATTTTCGAATAATTTGTCAGAAAAGATTTGGCTTGGGTTGCATCGTCAGGGGCCGTTGGTATCCCCTTAATCGAATTCAATCAAAGTTTAGCTGAATCGGATCATCACTGGGAAGACTTTTGAAGGATCTTGAACAGACTATTGAGGGATTTTTGATGTAGTTTTTCGAACAGATCCTCTTGGAACTTGAAGAAGATTTAGGATACTTCCGAAGTAAGTGATCCAGGTGATCCGGATTAGTTTTCAACCTTTTGGATTGGTCCCAAAGCTGTCCAAAATTACCTAGATTCTCTACTTCGGAAGCTTCCTTAGAGAATCTAGTATCATGAGGCGATGGAGAAATGTACGGCGATCGGTGGTTGTTTTATACTTCATTCAGGAATAGGATTTGATTTGAATGAATCGTTTCTTTCCATCAGGTTGATTTTGCTCAAAGAAAAAACAACAGAAATGAAATTCATTTCTCCGCTTCGATACACATACCTTATTCTGATATCTATCATCAAGTTCATGTTTGGCCATTAAATCTCGTAAGGTGAAGATAGCTACTTTACGAATCTGAACAATCTCGTTCAGCGTGGATTTCACCTCTTGCATCAGTAAACCGACCAGAAAATGATGCTTACAAAATTCTTCTGACAAACAATACTCGTTCAACAAATCTGCAAATAAAATTATATTATTTATCATTCAAACGATGTTGATGGATAACTGAAATAATCAATGTTGAATGACAATCAAAGCAAATTCATTAAAAATGTTGCTAATTTTCTTCTAATGTTTCAAACGAAACAGAGTTGGTTATGGTAGTGTTTAGAATGTGGAAAAAGGATTGTTAAACGAAAACATAAATCGCAAACAGTAATTCCAAAACTACCTTAAATTTAACGTAGGTTTCAGACATTATCAACAGCGTATAAATCCAATTCTCAAAGGTTCGCGTTATGGTGATATTTTGAAGAAAAATTGATTTCTCAGATACCATATAATAGAATCTGAAGCTGATCAAATTTTTTATACGTACGTATACATACTCATCAAAATACTGTATGTTATAATTGGAATACCATTTTACATAGATCAAGAAAATTACACCATAGAGCAATGTTCCAGTTGTAAAAATATAATTTGATTCACAACATTTCGAATTCATTTTCATTCATGAAATTTTGTTTTTTCAATCTTCCAAACTATACTCAATGCCCAATAGATGAAAAGAGAGTTGACAAGTCACACATTGTTCAACTCTATGTAAATTCAAGGTGTCTACTTGATCTTAAATTCAAAATCCCTTGATTGTCCATGACCTCGTTCAGGAGGTTCAGAAATACAGCTGAATTAACTTTAAGAAATCTTCGGAAAACACAGTGGAATGATTATCAAGCGTTTGCGAAACATATAATTCGAAGTAGAAATGATTGCGTCAGGCCCTGACAAGAGCTACGGGTGGCCACGATACATTTTTACGTTTCCCTCGGACCGAAAATAACCGAAAGCAGCTGGTCCATAAAGCACAGCAAAGTTCAATCTATGTTCAAGGAATCAGAGAAGATATCCGGAAACGTTGACGAAAGAATTTGATATTTGTAGTGTTTTATAAGTCACAATAACATACGAGAAAAAATCCCGCTCGAAAATATAAGACTTTTTCTTATTTTTCTTTGTAAAATAGAAACAGGAAGGTTTGTCAAATGAATTTCCATATGAAAATATGGACAATTACGAACACTGTAGAAAAAGTGATAGGTGAAATTGAAATTTTAAACGTTGAACGCTGAATTGCTTTTATAAACCGTAGAGTAATATTTAGTTATTCCATTGTAACCTTTCATATTTTTATGTGAATGTTCATTTTACGAACCTTCCTGTTTGTGGTTTAGCAAGCAAAGTAAGAAAAAGTTTCATATTTTTCCATGTAATGGCAGTCCAGAGTAATACATGTATTAATGTGGTTCGGACTTCTGTAGTTCAATAATCGTGTAAATCAGATTTGAGGAGTATCGAGAGACTCCATATTGATCAACTCCATGGCTTTTCTGTGATTTTCATCATCCGTAGACACCCTAAAATTCGATTATCATCATTTTCAGAGGAGAGTATCTCGAAATATACGGTTGAAAAATAATTGGCATTATTTTCTGTAAAAGGTATTCGCTGCTTAAAAAAAAAAATTGTATTAAAACTTCATCAAATGATTTTCAAATCCATATCAGACCGAGAATTCATCAAATTCTCACTTCAGATTCAGATTAATGAAAAAAATGTTGTGAGAAAGAACGAAAAATGAAGAATTTCAAGCTCAAACAGAAATATCTAGGATTGAAAAAACAATGGAGTAAAAAACACAATCATTGAGACCTCAAGTTCAGCAATCGACAGGTTTTCACTTGTGAATTCATTATATTTATCGTACCCAATTTTGATAGTGTTACTGAATTGTCAATCACTGTAGTCCCAAAGTGGCTGCTCAAATACAGAAATCGAATTCACGTAGTATTCCCAGTTCCCTCGGTCAACTTTCAGAAAAATCAAAGTGAATTTTATGGAATTTTGTCTATTAATACAAGACAATTATATCATCAAATATTAGTCTCTATAAAAGAAATTTAGACATGAAAGCCCATATTTTTACTTCCTTTGAGAAATTTCTACAGTGCGTTCTGGTGCCTCGGATTTCTTTCTCGCTTGAATGCTTAATTTTGATAGAGTGAGGAAGATAACATTCAGCACTACTCAAAGAGCGGATTATATCTGATTTTGGGGTTTTCAAAATGTGTCAATTTCTTGGGTAAGGACTTTACATTAATTATATACTATATAATTTATGTATAGAGATCAATAAGCATTCCAGAAGCTCGTGAGGTCCAAAAATTGCCGAACATATCGTTCAAATATCCTTCATTGATCCACTTTTCTGTCAAGTTCAATGAAAACTAGCATTATGGATCAGTAGCTTCACTTGTATGAAATCAACGAATTTACGGATTTTGTTCCTTAATTTTGATACCTATAAATTTCTTTTATGTACAACGAAAGTTTGGGATATTAAGAAAATTATAATTTGCTGACAATTAAAGATTTTTTTCCAGTGATAAAAAAATCCAGTTTCTCAAAAATTGCCGATCGGTAGCTATCGTGCCGAAGAGGTGTCAATTATTGTGCCAACTATCTTAGGAAAATTCTGTTCCAAAACGGACGAGAAAAAAATTATTAAAAAATTCCAACTATGAATATCAAAATAGTACGCTTTCCTTCTCTCTCAAAAAAATGTTCAGGAGCACTCGGATGCTGTGTTATCTACATTGTTAATTTTTTTTCCTCGAAGAACATGGCTGGTACTGTACTTGAGTTATCAGAATAAGCGTGATATAATTCGTAAATTATGCTCCAATCGCAAGTTTCAAACGTACGCGAAGAAATTGAGTTCTTTCTTCAAAATGAACTCCCCATCGAAGCACAATACCAATTACGTACTTCACTATTTCGAGGAATTTCAAACTCATATTTGTTACAAAATTAATGATAAAAAAAGTTGTCACAAAACTTGATTCGTTACTTTTCATATTCGAGTCCTTGTAGGGATAAAATATGAACACAATAAAAATCATGTGCAACTTATCTGTGCATTCGTATCTATACTATGCAGTGAACAAATATATAATGAGGTGTAACAATGAATGAATGAATGAAGAGAACTTTTGAACACCATTACTCGACGTACCATCATTACATTCTGGCTCTATCTCTGTATCTTCTGAGAAAGCATAAAATGTACACATTTATATTACAATATTTACAATTTAGATTCTCCATGTTGTTAAAAGAATATATAAATTTACCTTTAGAAGTGATACGAGACTGCATCATTGGTAAATTGAAAGATACGTAATGTTCGTGGGAGCATATGATTTGTAGAAACGTGAATTTGAAATCATGCAACGGGCGTTGATCTCCAGGAGAAAAATTGTCTAAATAAGAATTGATAAGGCGAAAGACGAATCCTCTATCCATGAATGTTAAACATCGCTGAAAATAAAATATATCACATTTATTTTCACTAAGGTCGGTTCTGACTTCCACACTCATGGTATTTTTTTTAATGGCCATCAAAAATTGTTTCATTTTTTCAAATACATTGAACGATTCCCTCGATTCTCGCAAATTGATTCCCAAATGACTGTTGTAACCTAACGATTCAAGAGCATTCACCAAAGGCAAACTTATCAGATCTCTCCCCCCAGTTTTCTCGACGAATAATGAATAAAATCGATTGCAATCAGCAGGTGCATCTTCTTGGAATATCAAAGAGAATGCAGCTACTCATTATTTTTCATTTTATTTATTCGTCTCTGAGAAAACTGGGAGGAGAATTCTCTGAACTGAATTTATGAAAAGGTCTAAAATTTTTAGGGAACAATCTTCAGTACTGGATTAGAATTTTTCCAATGTTTATTACACCATCTGTTTTCAAAATGTTAACCTGCTACAGGGAAATGCCCATAACGCTGATTCGTGTGGCACTGTAATTCAATTCAACTGCACTGGATTGTACCCTACAATAATTCGCCACTTCTCATAAAATCAAAAATTTGATTAATTGTTGCATGAAATTGAACCAATCATTATCATCCACGATAATTTTACAGCCAACACTAATCAATTTATACACACATCTGAATGAAATCAGTATCGAAAAGAGAAAAGTAGTCAACGTCTGAAAAATTTCCAGGTTATTCTAGACATTTCCCTGACAATTCCAAGTTTTCAAGGTTTTCGCAGGTAGTAGACAACCTGCCAATAGTTCCTCAAATTTTTTTCAAGAAGCCTCTCACATCTTCCTCCAAAATGACAATGAAAAATGTATCCCGAGCGCTGTATACCGTTATAATCACTCATTTTTTGTCATCAAAATGACTTTGAATGACTTCCACAGATGTTTATCACCCCACCGACTTTGAGTAACTTTTTTTCTCAACTCAGGGAAAGAGTCAAAACATATTTGACATTAATTACTTTTATTGTATTCTTCAAGAAAATCCCCCAAAATTAACCTTCCTTTCGATTCTAGAGTTGCCTGACCTTTTCGAATAACCAAATAAGGCCAGTCAAATTCAAATAAAATTGATTATAACATTTGAATTACCTTCAAAAACTGTGCCAGACTTTTGTTGAGTTCCGTGGTTTCAACAGGCATTTCTTTATGTTTATTCAAAAGATATGGAACTATTATATCCAGAAGATTCTTGATTTTCTCCTGATATTCTTTGGAAAACCTCTCATTTCTGTGCATCTGAAAGATAATTCGATTGAAAAATAAACTTATGTTCGAAACAAATATTTTGGAATGTAAAATATAGCAACAAAGATTTACCTTTATCCTCCCCGTAGTAAGCAAATGCTGAGCCATGCTTTTGATCATTATTTCAAAGAAGAAATTGGAATGATGAATGAATTTATTTACCACCAAAAAATCTGTGCTGTTCAGTTGTAATAGGATTGGTAAGTGTTTCCCTAATTGTTCGTGAACTGTCATGTTATTACTACCATTTTCTTGTAACGGCGAAACGAATACGAACTGTGGTAAAAGAATATGAACACAATTAGTGAATAATAATCATAAAACGAAGAAGGATCATTAAAATAAATTTCAATCTGTCCCTATCAAACTACTTTCATCATTCATCAGTCTTTCAAAAAAATGAAGATATTTTATTCTCCCAACACTATAGGAGACTGATCACTAAATTCATTCAGTTTTCAACCTCAATGACTTTGAAATTTCATATCTTTCTGGATAAGGGAAAATGAAATAGAAAAAACAGCTTTATCGACTTTCCTGCTTTATAAATAGACGAAATATTTAGTCCAAGATCGCCTACAGTAACTAATTCGTAACCAATCAAAAACTTGAAAAACAAATCTTCGATTCGGTGGTCGGAGGAAACTTGTCTACTCCCAATGAGTTTCAAACTATCGCCAATCTCTATAAATATCAAGTTATAAGATATAGCAATAACATGGTTTTTCATTACCTTTACATAAGCTTGAAGAATCTCCTTACGTCCAGCTTCGTGCACCATATTTATGATATGTATCAAAAGTCTAATAATATGAAGTTTCACATCATCGCTCGTACTTGAAGTCAGTAACGCAAATAAATGGTTTAATAATGTGGGTAGAAATGTTATGACGGTAGTCAACTGCATAGCGTGAGCAGCTTTTAAGATTTTCAAAGTCTCTGAATCGCATGGCATTGCCGATGGTTTGGTATCTAATATACGTTCCGAATGAGAGAACAGATTATGTAAGTGGGCATCGCGTGTAAATACAGTTGAAATTAACTGCAAAGCGACCGTGAATATGGGGCGTTGAGAATCTATCCACGTGATCTCCGGTCCAGAGTTCTGAAAGTTCACTCATTTCAATACCCAAAATAACATTTAGGGTGAAAATAAAGGAATCGTTAAGTTACAAATACATGAGCCTTGAGCTAACATCAAACGATCAACTTATCCTTACCCCTTTTCCTAGACCAAGAGGTTGAATGGAAAGATAATTCACGGGTAAATGTGTCGCCACTGGGAGAATTTGTACATTCACATCCACGTCCACGTTCAATCTAAACGAATAAATTAATTATCGATCTATCGACAAAGGTTATTATTCTATCACAAAAGCAAGGTTGATCATCTCACCTTCCTTTATTCAGCAAAGGAGCCCAAGCGTAGCCAACACAATTTTCAACACCGTTTTCTTTTTTTTTATTCATATCGCAGCTGATATGATAGAAAGAAAAAAGTATATGATGCTTAGAATGTAGTTTTGCTGGCAATCTTATTTTAATTTCCTCGTACCAGGATGGCACCGCATTGTGATGTAATACTGCGCAAGAGGCTTTTGTACAAAGCAAAGGTGTGCCCGGTCTTCCATAAATACACTAAAAAATACAATTGTCGATAAAAGTTAACAATACTTGTATAAAAAATAAAAAAGAAAGCGTACCTGCAAGGGTTTGACATTTTCGCTATCGTCTTCTCTCAATTCCACGATACACGCGATATTTCTGGCCCTGGTGAATATCTTCTGAGCATCAAAGCACAGCGTTTGCGGATAAACGTAGAGATGATTGATGTAAGTGGTATAAGGATGAACATCTTTTTCGCAAGTACTTTCAAACTCTGCTATTTCAAAAGTGGGCTCGGAAGTTGGTGGTATTGGAAACGGTTTTAACGGGGTCAAAGATGTTGATAATGTGTCTATAAGATTCGTTAAGGTATTAGAAAAGGATTATTTTTTATAAAAACAGAATAGGGAACAACATACTTTCTGGGATGTCTGTAATAGGCTCGATTTTGATTTTCAGCCACCCTGGTATCACAGTCAATTTGTTCAGCTTTTCAGGTCTACAAAATCACCGAAATATGCAATATGAATTATTATCAGAATTCGATTATTAATTCGTACAAGGTATTCCAGGATTAAATATTCAAATTCAAACTACGTTTAGCGCGTGGTTTCTAACGAGATATGAGCATACCAGTACAGTGGCTTATCGGTGGCGAGGTTGAAAATTGAATACGTATAATTAGATTAGTTGTTCAACAAGGTCAGTAAATAGATTTATTATAATAGGAGATGAGTTATTGTTTCTGTTAACAAAAGTACGATAATTTTCATATGTTAAAAGGAAAGAGAAAGAACTCATGTAATCATCGAATTATCAACGACTTCCTGGAAAACCTCGTTTCTGCTTAAAAAAAGTTAATGCATAATAGCGTACTTCCTATACTCTAGAAGAAGTTTCAACAATTCATCGTCTTTAATTTTATTCCCTTCTTGTCTGTATATTGCCGGAAAATCCGAAGAAGTATCCAATTCGTTGCTATATAACCTAAACAATGGTCTTGCCGCCCAAGCGAATGGCATCCTATAACTTCCCAATCTGAAAAAGGAATAATTGTAAAAAGGAATGAAATAATCGAACTTTCCTTCGAGTATTCGATTATTTGAGTTTTTACCTCTGGCAGCAAGTCTTAACTTGTTTGTGTACTTTCAAACCCAATCTAGGATCTTTCGTCGCTTTCAAATACGGTTCTGAAGTCTGACTTATGTTGCCTTGTAAAATTTTCTCTATTCGTACTACAATAAATATGTCTGGATGAGGATTCGTAACACTAAAAATAGCCTGAAACACATAAACATATTTGTAATACCGAATGTGCGACTCTTTGGAGTAAAACATACCTGTTTAGAACGTTTAATCCAGTCTTTAGGAATATTTTTCAATTCATTAGGTAAACGTATATTATCTTCTTCCACCGTATTATCTTCAGTTTGATTGAATTCTTTCATCGTGTCTCTGACGATCTCATGATTTACGTCGAAATGGAAATTTTCCGACAATTTTCTACCGTTTCTCGCATCGAACAGACACAAACTGGTATAATACGGTTCCACTTGGCAAAGAGTTTCTTTCTCATCTATAGGCGCTTGTAATCTGAATTTCAGACTTTCGCATTTCAAAAATATCCTATGACCAAATTGTTCCTTGTAGGGGTCTATGTTTTCCAAGGAGTTTCCCGTTTGAGTTTTTGTATGAAGCATATGAGGATATATGCTGAATAAACGTTTTCTATGTTCACGCCTGGCCAATGCTATACTCGTGTCAGTCTCTCGGGAATATTTGATCAATTGCGGATTCATACTTTGTTCCAATCCCTTCAACGTTCCATAAACCTGTGGAAGTATACGAAAATAAACACATAGGATGCGAAGGAAATTGATATCGTTGAAGAATGATAATATTACCTGCATGGGTTGAGGAGAAGCAGGAGGCGTGTTGTTGTTATGATTATGTCCCGTCCTTTCCAAAGAAGCTGCACGCTTCTCTTCTTGTTGTTTATAATGCAGTAAAACGGAACTCAATTTCAACAACCAATCCTGCATATCTGCTTCGTTATCGGCCGCTAACGTATACGATTTTTGTGTACCGCTCATTTTTAATTCGAAACAATACCGTCCACGTTTGGGATTTCTTACAACTTCGGTACAAAAATCCATCACTATCGTTAACTTGGCTTCCCCCTTTTTGTCATCTTTGAACAGTTCGAGAATATAAGTGCCATCCACTTCTTGCCTCAAATGGCAAAAACGTCTTTTGAAAGATTTGGAAATATGACCGAACATCCGATCGCTGCTTCCAATTTCAGGTCCTTTCATGAGGAAGCCTTCCTTGGTTATTCCATTATTTCTTTTCGTTAAATCCTAAAACAAGGAACAACAATAAAATCATCATATTCTATCGAGGGACTATTTTTTTCTTCTCTTACCTCGTCGATGTGATCCATTTCTTTATCGATTTCATAAATCTCGTCTTTAAGATCATCGTCCCCCTTAGGTATCCTTCGAGACAGAATTTTATCATTAGAATTCAAGCGAAATGAGATCAAGACAACGGTGAAAGAATCGAGTAATTTAAAGAGAGATAAGTATTCAAATTACAAACTGTTCTGATGATACTTACTTTGGCAATTCCAAATAAGTTCCGCTATACGCTGAATATTTATAGTGTACAAGATTCCAATTAGAGATGTAACTGCGTAAGCATTCTTTTGTGAGAAGGAATTCCTCTCCGTTTGAATTTTCGGAAATTTGTTGGGCTGTCGGGATGACGGTTCTATATCGTCTTGGCAAAACAACTTGCTGAAAATTATAATTCATAAGTGATTGAAGTGATAGAAAATAAGAAAAGACTTCTTCGTATTTACATTGAGAGAAACTTATAGTTAACTTTACTATGGAATCATAGGAATGGGGGAATATACTGACTTTTGAAGAAATTAACTGTAAAACATTGTAAATTTCATCAGGTTTCTATTGTTATGCCATAGTAAATTTCAGTAAAAGTCAGTATGTTCCCCCATCCCTATAATTCCATCGTTAATTCAACTATAAATCTCTCTCAGTGTAGTTTTGTGGTTCTAAAAGAGCGTGAAACAGGGATAGGATGGATATCTCGAAGCAAGATTTTGAGAAGAAATCATTGATTAACAATTATTGGTAATCGATATGAATGATAAGAATTTCGCATGATCGTGAATTGTTCTGTTCACTAATTTCCCATGAATTTGATGAATCAGGTAAATTACATTCACCGTGTTAAAAACCCTTTATTGCTTCACAATCAGTGATTTTTAGAACATGTATTAGAATTTTCTGATGTGAAAAAAATGTTAAAAAAGATCTCAAGATGTAAATTATCGAGTATTTCACACCTTAAGGGGATACCAGTACTTTGAGATCAACTGATTTCCTCCATAAAATTTTGCGAAAAAGGTGAATTATGTACAAATGCATGTTTTTGCAAACATTTTCCAGAAAAAATCAACTAATCTCACGACCCTTGTATCCTCTTAATTGTTGAGTAAATTACACCCGGCAATTTACCACCCTATCACCACATATATCCGAGAGAAAAGAAATGACGTCGTTTTTCACGTCACCCGAAGCTTTGGGAGGAGATTCATTTTATCATGGCATTCCACGTGTTTTGTTTTCTCCCTGGGATGGAGTTGAGAAAATATCAACAATGGGATGGAGAATATTTATTTTATTGAAACCTCAATTTATAAGGAATTTGTTCAGTTTTCAGTGATTTTAAATTTTAACCCTTTTGGTTACGGATTTTGATTTTTAAAGATCACACATTTGTTGTTTTATTCTCTTGTTTCTCAAGATTCAAAGAATTTCTTGTATTTATAAAAATTTGCTTCCGTTCTTCTCGAAACAAATTCACACGACCTACACAGTAAAAAATTTTTCGTCATTGTGTAAAGTGTTAAACTTTGTGTGTAGAATATTTAACATTCTAGAGTGTCGATTCAACACAATCGTTGCTAACGCAAACAAAAAAAAAACACGATCGTGTTGAATCAACATTCTAGAATGTTAAATATTCTACACACAACTTTTGACACTTTACACAATGACGAAAAATTTTTTACTGTGTAAGAAAAAGATATCAATCGACCTTCATTTAGAATCATGATACAATTTAGAAATCCAAAGACAAAAAGAGGCATTCATCGGTTTTTCACCGATTGTTCTACCTTTTGATTGAACGTTGCTTAAGCTCGGTTGACACTACACGCAGAGAATTTTGTAGTATCGATTACTATAATTCTTTTGTAATGTTGGACTATACTGACACTGTGACCGAAATCATTCAACGTTGATTTTTAAATACTTCGCGAGCATCTCTTTTCACGGAAGGAAAATTGTAATTCTTCTTTGTTTTGTGTCCAACTTTACCACATTGTACCGTAATTTCAATCATTATCATAGCAATATTCATCGTAATGTCAGTATGGTCAAACTTTACAAGAACATAGTAATATTCAATACATTTTTGTTACAATTTATACCACAAAATTTTCTCCGTTTACACTGCTAAAAATTTCCTGAAATTTCATTCATTTTTCAAGTACACTGGCGAATGAGAATTTCAAATTCTTGGTGATTGAATTAAGAATTCAGTTACACATGATTGAATTTTCAAGTTTTGCTATATTATATTACCTATATTAGAATACACGGAGAAAACGAATGTGCTGGAGAGTCCCATAATTCATTGAGAATCAACGCCGGTCTTTGACGGATAAAGTTATTTACCTAAATTTACTTCTAAAAGTACCATAATTAGACATATTTTTACAAAAGATTATGATACTTTGACGCTATATTCAGGTCGATAATTTTATCCATCACAGACTGGCGCTGTCCCTCAATAAATTATGGGAATTTTTAAAATATATTTTTCTGCGTGTAGTTTGGTGACTGAATTTACATTGATATGTAATTGAAATTCCAAGAACTTTTCAAATCACGTGACTGAAAATTGCTTCCATCACATGTAATTGAAGCTTCATGCAGAAATTTTCAACAGTGAGGAATCGATTAAGCAGCGTTGCTCTGAACGTTTCAGATGCTCAAATCCGTGATAAGAGTTTTCTGTAAGAAGTTATGACTATTGGCCGATAGCTCTACGACCGACAGTTTCCACTGCATTAAATTTCTGGGTTTCCCAGGTGGAAAATACAAGATTTCTCTTGTATTTTTCCAAAGTATATTACCCGCGTTTGTCAGATATTGTCTCCAGATAGTAAAAGTTCCAAAAACTAAGGCACACTGAATTCTAACTAAATGAGTCCCTAAAACGTTAGCAGTATGAAATCCTTGAATAATTCAGGGATTCGTTTAGTTATTACGGAAGAAATTGATGTGATCTCATTTTCGAAACTCCTGCTAACTTGGTGCTTTTCAAAGAAAGTCAGAACAAGAATGCAGAAAAATTAGGACAGAAGTAAATTAAGGGTCATTCTCGGGGTACAATCTCAGGGGGATTCAGGAAGAGTCAGTGTAAATCACAAACGAGTAAACTAAGGAGAATTCTAAAAAGTTCAGATAAAATTCAATTTGGAAGAATCGTCGCTTACAATTTCTACAAGAATTATTCAAAGACTTGCATTGAAATTTAAAGAGAAGTGAATTTCGAAAAATTTTCGTTCTCAAATTCCAGAGAGATCCAAATTCTGAATAAATTCAAAATGATTTAGAAATTTCTCAAAAAAATGTTAGGAGAATTTTGATTCTGATTTTGAATAATTCAGAAAGTTTCAGACAAACTTGAAGACAGCCTTGGAATCTGGATTCTGAAAGATCAGAATCAGGATTTAAATCTAAATCTAAATCGATTAAATTCCAAAGAATTTAGACCAATTCAAAGAGAATCAGATAAATTCTCAAAGAGATTCAGAGATAGCTTTGGAATCCGAACGAATGAAATTCTCAGACTTGTTAAACAGATTCGAAGAAGTTCAGAGGGAATCAAAGACAAATTCGGAGACAGTTTTGGAATCTCAATAAAAGAAATTCTGAGGGATTCAGAGAGATTTAGAAAGATTTTGCAAAATCCCGAGGAATTTTTTAATCTCAATCAGAAAAATTCGAAGAGATTCAGAATGTATCGCTACCTGACACGTTTCTAACTTTTTCTGAATTACTTTGAATTATTCTGAAACTCTCTAAAAAAAAATGTCCCAAAACATGGAGAGATTCAAAGAGATTCAGAGAGATTGAGAGAGATTTCTGCTGTCACTTTCCTCCCGTTGCAAACGGTCGGAAAATATTTTCCTCCCGCTGTGACATATTCACTTGGAATTTAGCACTTTCCCCCATAAAAATAGGTCAGGAAGCATCAACTTTCCGTGCAGATGTGGGGAAAAAAGAGGATTTTCGATCCACTCTAATACACAATCCGATATTTCCTTATTTATTTGAAGAGTAACTTCAACTTTTTGAACGTATGATTCTCAACTATTTTTTCCCCACAGGGTGTTCTAGAAAGTGCTTATTTCAGTATGATGTAGAGTTTAATGGGTTCAACGAAATCTTATGGTTGTGATAATCATGCACTTCGACGTGATTTGGTTTCAACATCCAAGTACTGCCTTGTGACAATAACTTGTCAAAATTGTGGAGAATAAAATTACCTACATCGAGTATGTATCACTTACAAATTCTGAGCGTAGAACTTGTATAAGTTCCAATATATTCTCCTTATGCTGATCATAGTGCTTTTATAAAACATTATAATTGATATAAGTCTTGAGCAGAACGTTTTGTTTCGCATTGTGCCTTTCGAATTTTCCCGGGTAATTTAAAAATTCGATTTCCAAGGTTACTTGACACATGAAGCTGAAACTAGCAAATTTGAGCCAGCAGACTTAGACTCTAGCTCATCGTAGAATGATAAAACCGACTCCAATGAGATTTTTGAATCATAATCTTTGAAAATATGTATTTTGAAAAAATTCAAATTTACATTAGCTCAGTTTATAAACGCGGTCTGCTAGTTCACGTCTGCAAGTTTCAGCTTCATACTCGACACCCTGTTTTCGATTGTGGATTAACCTTTGATTGGTATCGTTATTTTTGTAAAAATTTAATATTCCAGTTGTTGTTCATTTCATGGTATATTATTTCTACTTCAGAGAGACGGAAACATACTGAATGCAGACATTTATGGGCGCACAGTACCCTCAAAAACAGTTAGATAGAAGATTCGAGACTTTGAAACTTTTTCCTCAGCGGTATCACAGACCACGATACCAATTAAGGGTTAATAACCAATCGACGAGAATTTGACGGTTGTTGCTAACAACCCTGTTTCTTTCTAACAATCATCATATCATCGCACAGTCTTGAAACAGTGTTTGAATTATAATTCATCAACGATATTTTATTTCAAAACATTATCTTTGGGGCTTGAATTTTCATGACACGATATGTATATCTTTCCTTATCCATTCGACATTCTGTTTCAATAATCGATTGAAAAAACAGCAATTCCAGAAAGGTAGGACTGTGCGGTTAATCGATTGATCGAATAAAGCGAATAATAATGGCTACCGATTAATCGATTAATAAATTCTTTGTCCTATGAGAGATGTTCTAACCATAATTACTCTAGAATTCTTCGCACAGTGAATATATATCTACCCTCGAAGAGCGGAGACAAATAAATTATGTTCTTTTTCTTTGTAAATTGATTCCTGGTATTTTTGAATGCGAGTAATTGTTGAGTAGAATCGACTTTGACATCCAAACCTATACAATTCAAATCCAGATTTGGTAAACGTGATCCGCCCGTATGGGAATATTTTGCTGAAAAATTTCTGAAAATCTCTGATCCCTCTCTGCAAAAGTCTGAGAAACTCTGAGATTTCGATGAAAAATCTAATATTTTTGGGACATCGTTTTCAGAGTCTTTCCAGAGTTTATCAAAGATTTTCTTATTAAAATTTCAAATACATAATTATGAATTTATTCCTGATAAAACTCTGAAAAAGTTATGAAAAATGTTCGTGTTTTCTCCGAAAGCTATAGAAAATTCATGAAATATGCATAATTGTTATAATTTTCTCGGGTTTTTCTCCAAGTTTATCAGAGATTTTTCATCGAAACTTCAGATTGGTGATTATGAATTTATTCCTGATACAACTCTGAAAAAAGTATGATGAATGTCTGTGTTTCATCTAAAAGCTATAAAAAAACCACGGAACATGAGTGACATTTGACGTAATTCAATAAAGAGTCAGAACAATCGTCTGCTAGATTTACGGCTGATAGTTTCAACTCAAAAGTTACGAGAAAAGTTCTAAACATTTTTCGCTTTTGATAATTTTTACTCACCTGTCCAGGAAAACAGGGATTTATCACATTTTGTCAGGGTTTTCTCAGAAATGAATTCATAATCATCGATCTAAGGTTTTAATGAAAAATCCCGAAAAAACTCCAAGAACGATGTCCCAAAAATATTAGATTTTTCATCGAAATCTCAGAGTTTCTCAGACTTTCTTAGACTTTTGCAGAGGGGAATCAGAATTTCTCAGCAATTTTACAGAGATTTTCAGAAAATATTTCCATACGGGCGATTTCTCGCATTTGTGAATTACTGAATAATTTCATTCGATAGATGGAATTATTTGGTGTTCCCTGGTGAAAATCAGCATATGAAGCGACACGGGAATCAACTAAGCAGCATCTAAGCGCGAAAGAAGCGGATATTGAAACGTTTTTACGCTTCATTTCTTCCAACATTCGCTTTCCACGAGTGGAAATTTTCACCAGGGTTTCCTTGAAACTTTCAATTGAAACTATCGGTCAATGGATGAAGCATTTTTTTGAACGATATCTCGTATTAATTTTTTATTTACTTTTCTTATCAAATGGTGTTCACTCGTTTACTGGGATAAAAAAATAAAATCAATTGAGTCGATTCGGTTCAAATCATCAAGAAACTACTAAAAACTGAAAAATCGCTAGAATTGAAGATTGTCATATTTCTTCTTTCTTTTTCACAAATCCAACAAAACCCCCTCCCGAAAACTTAAGGCCTTATAATAAATATCTCAATCAGAATTTACGTATAAAATTAATTTCATAAGAAAGTATTAACGAGGAGATTCACGAGAATCAATATGCGTTAATATTTGTTACTTAATTCAAAGTCGTGGATATAATGTCGTTACCGAACAGCTTATCAGTTCATTTAACGGATGTATATTCCGCCAAACGTGATTGATAAGAAATTCCAGCTTTACAACTCACCGAAACATCGTCTTGAGGATAGAGCAGTAATTCTCTCTGTGGATCGTTTTGTAGAAGTGTTTTATTTTTGAGTATGAAATTCTCAAAATCTATGGGTTCCACCAATTGCACTTTACTCTGAAAATACAAAATAGAAAAGCCAAAAATATGATATTATTCTTTGTTCTTTATAAAAATTCTATCGATATAAAAACTACGATCGTAAATCACGAAATACGAAATGATGACAATGGCAATGATAAATAATTGCAGTAACAACAACAGTACCGATAATAACCCTTTATGGGTTCAGAACTTGAAATAGACTTGCGGTATTCTTTGTATAAAAGTTGATTACAAGTGATGCGAATGTATGTCAACTAGCAACTCCCTATAAGGTAATCTCTACTTAAATCTCGGTTAATATGAATGAAAATTTAATCTTAACGAGAACATGGTTGATAAAATTATAATATTCCTCTAATTTTGTACATATTTTAGACACTTCTTCATCTCCTATCGATTTATGAAGTTAAAAATAATTAGCTTTCAATGATGCATTTTTATCTGTTTCACTGTCCTTTATGGTACAATGAATCACAGAAGTCTGTTCCGATCTGACGGAAACGTTGTTATTTGTCATGTTTCAATACTTTTGAAATACAAATGTAGAAATAGAAATTGTAGAAATGCAACAATTTCATGAATTGAAATTCTTTGATACAGTTTAGTTTTTCTATTGAGATTATTAAAAATTCATCAAGAATTTCTTGTTAAAATTGTTGGATATTTATGACAATTCAATATCCTTGATATGCAATAAAGAATTTCAAGATAATCAAAACAATCGATTGAAATGCATCAACATAGCGGTCCTGATCATTAAAATTGATTAGTAAAAAATCTATTATGATTATCTTTGAATGATTCCTGCTCAAGAAACTAATCTCAAACGAAACTTGAGTGCTAACGATCGATAGATAATTCTCTGTGAGCGACATAAGGTTTGTACTTTTAAACAAGGAATGAAATTCTCTAGAAAATATTTCATGATGAAATTTCTAATTTGTATGTCTCCTCAAGATTTTTAGAATAAATAAAAGAAAAACAATATTCACTTTTCGATATCGAATCTTGTTTGAGACAAACAAAAAAAAATGTAAAGAGCCTCGAACTCCATTATTTTTTCATATGCAATAAAAATGACGAAAGAGTAATCCTTTTGGCCTTGCAAGTGTAAAGAACGATTAGTTATTTCAATTTTCAGAGATTATTTATATATTTCAAGAACATCCTCTCTTGCTAGCATGATTTAATCATTCTTTGCTCTCGATCAAAGTATAATCGAGTCTCTGTATTACATGTCTATTATTCAGGAATTGCCTGATATAAAATTTTTACACAAACTATTATTATTGACAAAAACAGAGAACCATCATAATCCATCAAATATACATGTCACAATGCTTCAAATAATGATGTTTGTAAAATCAATTGAAAGCTCGAAATTTCAAGTACGTTACAAATGAAAAATCACTCCATTTATTGCATGGAAAATAATTGTGTATACGTTTTATTTAATAAACACATATAATTAAGTTATCGGAAGCAAAAGAATAAACAAAATGTTATTCAAGTTGGAATCGTTTAAACAAGCGAATTTGACAGTATCAACTTTTCTAAATTCTCTCTACCGGTTCTGGATAACGTGTTCCACCTGTAAACATCAATTCTGTGACAGTTATATTCGTGAAAAAACATACTTTCTCAACTTTAGTTCAGATTTTGTTTCGATAAACGATTCAAACTTGGACGATATACGACAAATGGAACGTGATAAAGTAGTGATTTACTTTCATCGCATAATTGTAATTGATGGGAAAATCCAAAATAGGTAAACATGATTATAATACCCATAAGAATATGAGTTTATACGTGGAAAAAGAAGCATGTTAATGGCTTTTTACCTGTACGGTGCTTTCACGCACCACTTGGGATACAGTTTCCCGAAGTTGAGCGGCCATACCCGGTTTTCCTAGACCACGAGTAAATTTTCTTTCACTCATTTTCACCGATGACAAATCGATCCCGTCACCGTTTCCGATAAAAAACAATTGAAAACATTACGCTCGCACGAACACCCATCACACTCCCTCTTTTATCATAATGATTAAAGTGGCAACACCATTGAACTGTACGCAAAAGTACCGGAACGAGCACTCCCCCCAAGTTTTCTATAGTGTGTGCTGTTGGAGACTTTTTAGAAAGAGACACAGTACATTCCTCTTTGTCCAACTTCAACTTTGTCCCTAGCAATTCCAAAGTGACCAATTTTTTGGGTTTACTGTCGGTTATTCTTTGGTTTGGTAAAAATTAGGTCAGAAAATGGTTACCCAGATGGTTTTTACCATATAATGACCGATTTGTGATCGAAAACTAACGGTTGCTTTGAACAAATCTACCATCAAAAGGTCACCAAAAAATGTGGTCGGTTTTTGGAATCTTTTTGGTATTTTTGAGGTAAAAACTCAAAAAATCACCACAAAATAACCGAAAAATCCTCAAATTGAGATTGGTTGAATTTTTGTTGAAAAAAATGTCCTAAACGACCAACAAGTTACCAAAACCAAGATTTTCCACCAAAATGTAACCGAAATTTTTTGGTCGCTTGTCGGTTCACCCCAGTTTGGTCAGAGATGAATCGCCATTGAGCTGTATATGCATACTGAAGTAAGCGCACCATTGTAAAAACTTTGGTCAGTTGACCCCAATCCCGTTTTTTTCTCTTGTAAAAAATTATGTAATCGATTGAATTTTTCTTCTTAGCTTGCAAAAAACCCGACTGCTTGCCATCGGCTGAAAACAAATGGTTTCTAGTAACATTGCTAAATATCCCTAGCGATCAACCAATAATAGTGGAGTCGGGCTTCTTGTATACTACCTTTTCATACTCTTCAACTCATCTCTCACAATGTATTCATATAGAACTCATTCGATACTCTTGTGCTTTGTAGGATAGTAGAGATCAGTGTCCTTACCGTTATAACAGGGATTCAGTGATCTACTCAAACAGAATTAATAATTTCATAGGGGAATGCTTATAGAGCTGACATGGAAATGGTTGATTCTAGATTCACAAATTCAGAATAATTCAGATTTAGTGCCGATGGACACCGATGGAGTGGCAATCATCATCATTCAGCAAAGGTAAAAGATATTTTTCATTTCTCACCAAAGCATATGTGCATATGGCCGAGTTTGTCTTTAATTGGAAAAGAATCAAACATTTCAGTGTGCACCGAGTGTTGCTGAATGCTGAATGCAGCTCACGCAAAACGTCATTAGGTATGTTGTTTTATTCAATATATTCATCTCTGTATTCATGAATGAAAGTACTTGACATTGCACTTTAAACTTGTTTATATTTATTTATCTTCCAATTCTCTTCAATTATGTTTGATTTATTCCTCATTGGTTTGCTGAAATCCAACTTTATTTTCTACAAAAATAAATCTTTGTAACACTGCATAGGTTAGCAAAGTATAAAATTCAGTATTTTTTTTTGTATTTTAGGACCAGGTATTCGTAAGTTGCAATAGTGATCCGTCATTCATGAATAATTCCAAAGAATCCTCGAATGATCAAGATCCTGACTATGTATCTTCGGTTCCTCACAGTGAAAGTCAAAGGAAGATTATCGAGGGAAATGGTATGTACAGTTTCACCTGTTTACCTTGATTCTTATGAAATTCAATAATACGAGTTTAACGATACACTGTGAAAAGTGGAGAACTGTTTTACAAATTCCAAAACTATTGTGATAAACTCGATGTTATGTTTTCATTTTCTCGAGGATTGTTGAATTGTATATCAATGTTTCTTGGGATTCAAAGATTGGACACACGCATTTATTTATCGCAAGTCACACAAATGTTACATTTGTCATAGAAATTTCATATAACTTTGTAGAAGTGTCACATGTAACACAGGTAATCAAAGTCCTTACATCGAACATAATCACAACTGAATGTAGAGATTCACTATTCTCGTCGTGAATGTTACATGCTTAATATCTAATTTTTCTACCTATCCTAAGCATAATGAAAATACAGATGATTCTCAAATTCTCAAAGAATTCATTTCCTGAATTTTCTTGAATTTTGAATCGGTTATAGGAACAAAACAAAAATTCAAACTCGAAGAATTAACTCCTTGAAACTGAAAACATCGTTCAAAGAATGTACTGCAAGAGTTTTAGTCTCTAACAGAGAAATATTATGTAAGTCGAGCACTAATTCGTTTCATTAAACGATTCGAACTTCACCAACATTTTCCTAATCAATAATGTTATATATTCATTAAAATACAATTATTTTCACTGTTCACTGTGTATTTTTCTTTTTTCCAGCTCGAAATAACGCGGCAAGGAAGATAACAGAGATAATCGAGAGGGAATTCTCTCAAGAGATTGACTCGAAGGAGAAAGAAATACTGCAAGTACAAGAACAGTTGCACAGAGCTTTGAAATCCCTACATCTTCTTCGATATGTCATTATTACCGATTATTATAATCGAAAACAATGTCAAGTGTCGCAAACGGAAGAAACGAGACAAACTCAAATCCATCCAGCGATTAAACAATTATTAGGTAAAACTCCAGCGGGGATACCGTACAATACTAATACCGCTTCAACCTCTACCAATCATAGCAATGTTTCACAAGAATCAAAAAGTTCGTCGACCTCTACGATTTCCGCGACGCAAAAGAAGGTATGTTTTGATCTATTATTAAATTCGGGTGTCTCCTTTAAGAATCATTTCTTAGAAATGGTATTAATTTGATCTAAAATATATTTGATACAAAACATCTATAACTTTTGAAGAATATTTTTTGTGTGAAATAATTTTAATTTGATAATTATTCAGTTGTCAGGGCATCAGCGACGTATGGAAATGAACGAAGCTTCTGTAATAGATACCGGGATCGATAAACAGGATTCGAATAACGAGGGTCCTCGTCCTCGAAAAATACCACGTTACATACCACCGAAAAATGTCATCTCTGATTCGGTCAGTCCTTCCAGGGGTATTCATCGCAAAGTGAGAAAACGTATTGTCGTTGGTAATCTTTCAAAATGGATCCCCGCGGAATGGCGTGAGGATGCAGCTAGTCACAAATGGATGATGTATGTACGAAGCACTAAAGAGGATAACATCGATGATTTCGTCAGCAAGGTTGGATGTTTAAATCCATCACTTTTATTTTTCTCAACATATAAATATTCGTTTCATATCTTTTATGCGCCTTATAAAAAGAAAGATATCCCCTTTATTTGCTTTATTCGAAAGCATCGAATTCGGAATCTCAATATTCACTTTGGATCCATAAACCGCAATTCCGCAATTCAAATATTTCTTTAATTCTACAGGTCAGATTTTTCCTTCATCCCAGTTATCGACCTAGCGACGTTGTGGAAGTCACGAACTCTCCATTTCATTTATCGCGACGTGGCTGGGGCGAGTTTCCTGTTAGAGTACAACTGCATTTTAAAAATTCCCTCAACAAACCAATGGATGTGATACATCATTTGAAATTAGATCGAACTTACACTGGATTACAGACCCTAGGTTCAGAAACCATAGTTGATATTTGGATTTATACGACAGAACCATCTGGTGTAACGAATAATAAGGAACATAAAAATTCTCGAAATACGAAGTGTAGTGGTTCGAGTGTCAGATCGAATGAAGAAAAACAACAGTCAAGGACTACTACGAGTACTCACATTTCACCAAACAAAACGTATGAAAAGAACAACGTTTCTGAGGTGCAAGATTATATCAAGCATGAAAATGAATTCACATTTTCCACGAATAACCATGATAACCTTGATTCAGAGGAAAATATCTCCCTCCATTCCTCCGACGTGGAGCAAAATCGTCAATTTGAAAGTGAGAATATCAATGAATCCCAAGAAAACCAACCTACTTCTGCACCCAAAACAGTTAATAATCGGAATATTTTGTCCCGAACATCCAAATTGATAGAAAATGGTGAAATATTTCAAAGAGATCAAGACGTACGGTCGAATAGTGTTCAAAATGAGATTTCATGCAATGGAAATACTTCGTTGAATTTTTCGATTGACGAAGCTAGTATAAAACAGGAGATTACGGATGAAGAACAAACAAATTCAGCATCGCAATTCGTGGTGTTAGATAATAACGCGATAAAGAGTGAACGCGAGTGTGATGAAAACTGTATATCAGAGAATCAAAGTTACAATAATCCTGTAATAGATCATGAACTTTTACGATATTGTATAGCGTTAGATCATGATTATTTGGGAAATTCTCATAGTTCCCGTTACAATTTAGAAAATAGATCTTTAAATTCCATCGAAGAGCGATGCACCGAAAATAATGAGATTAATCCAACTTTCGATACAAATGAAAGAAGTAATGATCTGAATTCACTTGAGAAATCAGCAGTCGACACTCATCTAATTCCGCGGAATATTACAGAACCTCCACCCTTAGTACAATCGTCTGCTATCGTAAACAAAATCTCAAAGCATAACGAGGACCCGCAAAACAAACAATTGTCAGTCTTGAAGATATCTCATACAAATGCTTCATCCTCTATTTCTGCAACTTCGAATTGCTCGGAACAAAGCGCTGAAAATAGGATTAATTCAATTACGTCGAATGGGAATCAAACGATATCCACTCCGTCGTCAACGTCAATCAAATTATCCTCGTTGAATGCTTGTAATACGCGTAGTACGAATAAAATCATTTCAGAAAATTTGAAGCCATTAAAAATTTCAATACCTCCGACTTTTGAAACACTATCCACGGGAAAACGAATAGTAGTCCTGAAAAATAATCAACTTGTCTCTATCAATGTTCCAAAAAGCAAGACTGATAATAATGAAAAAAATATAATAATTACGGAAAGTAGGAAATCGGATACGAGAAAAACTTTACAAATCACAGAAGGAGTTAGTTTATTAAAGAGTTCGCAAAATTTAAACAGCGAGAAGAAATCGACTGCATCGTTTACGGTTAATACATCAAATACCTTATTTTTAAATACCAATTACACCGTGCCGGCTCTACAAATCGCCGTCAGATCATCGAATAATTCAGCCACTCAAAGTTCACAAAACTGTAACAATCGATCGAACAGAGAGTCGACGAGGAACGAACAGAGAATTAATAACGTAGAAACTTTATCAATTGAAAAGAATAGCAATTCGCAGCAGCTAGATAATGGTATTTCAACATTCAACAACGCTTCTTGTTTAAAAACGGAAGAAGGAAGTAAGGAGAGTGAATCCGAATCGAATATTCTCGAAGGCGTATTTCCAGAATCCGATACGCGTACGAAATTATCTAGAGAACTTTGCGACATATCGATAGAACATAAGGTAACTAAGCCGAAGATAACCCTGGGCAAAGATAAGCATAAGATTCAAAGCAAGATGCAAACGTACGAAGAGGCTTTGAAATCGATAAATCTTATAGGTAGGGATTCAAAGATGATATACTTATTGAAAAATTCATGAACCAAATCGACGACATTATGTTTATCTCTATTTCCAATGGATATATTTTTTCATCAAAAAATGAATCGTCATTTAGAAACTGAATTTTTTCAAAAAAAAAAAAAAACAAAAATAACAAAACCATTGTCGATTTTTGTGCAATAGTTTCGTGAACGTTGTGTTATTTCGTGTATCGTGAAAACTGCTTTTATAGGACCCGACAGAGCTGATGCAGAAGGTTTGATACGATTCATTATACGCAGACTGCCAATCGTCACCAAGGACGCCGAGGATCCAGATTACAAACGTCTACATCCTTACGCGTGTACAAGCGAGGATGAATTTTTAAGTTACAACATTGGTAAACAGCGGGCGTACGAATGGCTTCGAGCAAAACTTTTGAACAAAATTTTGAAAAAAAAATCTATACCGGATAAACAGCTTTGGACGGTTAAAGAAATCATCTTGTGGGCGAGGCTACACGGTTATACACCTGGACGTTCTTGTTTCTTTGGTAATTCATTCTCTTCCACGTTGAATAGCGCGAAGAAACTTCCCGATTCATTTCCTATTGATTCTAACCATCTTCCGAGCCACACCGAATCGCTTCTTCATCAGTGGTTGACCGATTCTCGAAATACAATCATCAAAACCGAGGACGATCAGGTAAGAAAAAGTTTGACTTCTTTGTAATTGTTGTTTCTAAACTTTCAGTTTGTACGGCTTGATTTCATTGTTATTATTATTATTTTTTTTGCGGTGTCCAGGAAATGAAAAGGGAATATCAGAGAGTGGGGCCATTTCTTTGCAAGTAGGATTCATTTTCTAAAACCTACAGGGTTGGCAAAAAAACTGGCTTATATTACTATTGTACTAGCAAGTGAATAATAATTTTAGTCAAATTTGGCTAAAAAGATTTATTTTTCCCTTCACATTCATCAAACTCTATCGATCAAGTCCATATCTGGTGAAAGAAAACAACACAAAACCGATCGAAGAAGCCAAACATCGGACAGAAACAGACAAGAACAAAAACATTTCGAATGCACCTGATTGGCTAAAATTGGTTGAACACTGTAATAAAAACCAGAGGTGGTTAAAACTAAGCCAACCCTGAAGACCTATCGCCCAGTATTTTTCAATTTTCGAAATTTCAAATTTTTTTTCGTTTTCCGATGTGAAATTGAACAATTTTTCCGTGTTTTCGAGGGTTAGTTCCTGCATTACACCCGGTCATCCAATCGAGTATCGCGGTTGAGCGCCAAACGGTTCGAAAACACGGAAGAGTACTGTCCAAACTCAATGACGTTAGGAATCAAAAATTGCAAAAATATTGAGTGATAGGGCTTGGAAAATCAATCCAAATCTCTCTTGACAATTTTTTTGTGGTTAAAATTAACATGTATTGATTCGAGTTCTACTGAATATCTGTAATTTTAATTTTATAGGATGAAGAGATTGAAATTCTTCTTGAAAAAAGAGTAACTGAAGGATCCTCGGCGATCGAACAAATTTCCCATCATTCTACCGATGCAAAGATCATTCCGCTTCCTTTAGAAGAAAATCTTATACCATTGAACGATTTTGTCTGCGAAACGGCTAGAGATATTGGGATCGAACTTCGTCCTGAAGAAATTATTCCCAACGTGATTGATTGTTCATCCAGCAGAATGATTATGAAAGTAAGTTTTTTGATTTACAAAAAATCAATGAATAATCTAAACATCAATTATGAATGAAAATATGGCAGTGATATATTGATTCAGTGTATATTTTTCAGCATTAATTTTTTGCTTTTGTATTTTCAGGCAGTGGAATGTCTTATCGAAGATCTTGTGAGATCCTCCTTGGCGAAGGCTTGGGAAAGAGAAAATGGCAAAAGGTAGTAATAAATTATCAAAATGTTAATTCAGATTTATGATTTCAACATCTCATAAGGATAATGCTCATCTTCTTTTATTAAATGATGACATTTCTGTTTTTTATTCACAATATAGATATCCAAAACTGCTGCAGGTAAATGACGTTTATAATGCGATTTTGAGTCGAGAAGAATTTGATATTTTTACAAATAAAGGTTTGGGTTCTTATCAACAAATTCCAACGATGGATCAATCGTGATTGATTATATAAACTGAAATAAAATAGCGAAATGAACTGGAAGCAATGTTCATTGGCGTTTCTTTTTTTCTTTTTCTCAATTTCTTTTTAACCCTTAAGGGCCACACGGGATGACTAGTTAACCCAGGCATCAAAAAAGTGAAATTAGAGGTTTCAAATCTTTCAAATAAATACAACAAACAGCATCTGCCGGTGACAGACATATGTGAGGTGTGACTTCACTACATAGTAAGCCTACATAGTATTTTCACGTTCCCAATCATGAAGATGTATTTAAAATCTAATAAAACGCCAAAAAAGCCAATGTCATGATTTGTAATTTTTTTCATTTTTCTTTCTAGTAATTTTGCAAAATAAATATACTTTTTGAGTAATTGGTGGATACTGTTATTCTTTTGGTTTTAGTCGTTAATATTGTAAAATGGCGGAATAGTGAATTTTTTTGCAATTTTTCTTGAAGAACTAATCAACGAACATGACACAATTAGTTAAAAGTCTCAAAACATCTATACCGACCTATCTAGTCCGACCAGGTTTTTCAGCGTGGGGTAATGAGTTACCCCATGTGACCGTTATGTGGCCTGGGTGAGGTGTGGCCGTTAAGGGTTAACGTAACTAACACTCCTTAATGTTCCTTGAAGTTTAATAAGTTCAACCACACAAATGACAAAGAAAAATCCAAATTCAACACAATCAACTCAAGTATTAGGAAATTTCATTCGAAATGTTGACATAAAACAAAATTTATAAGAAATCGGCAATAACTTTCTTAATTCTATGAATAGAACAAATATTACATAACATTCTATCATTTATAAGATCTTTGTACAAAGTTTGTGAGAGAACGCGGAACGCTGGTATCTATTGGGTTTATGCAAAAAAAAATGCAACTTTTTTTCATTGAGCTGGACTGTATTTAAACTTGAAATTCTTTCGCGTGCTTTTGTGCTGTGATAGCTCCACCTTTGCGCTATAAGAATTGACAAATTCTTGTCAATTCGCTAAGTAGGAAACATTTTCGTCATCGTCCGTTTTATGAACTTCAATTTCAACAAGGAAAGAAGGCAGAAGATGCATTTAAATCGTGAACTAAAGTCTTTGATGATGGGACAGAGAGTTATTCAACAATTATCAGATATTACAAACGCTTCAAATTATAAGATCACAGTTTGAATGACCATGAACGCGAAGGTGTCCCAGAAAAGTGTTTAAAAGACGATTTGCGAGTGTTGCTTGACGAAAACCGATACCAAACTCAAGAAGAATTGGCAGAAGTGCTTGAAGTTGATCAAGGAACGACCCAAACAGGAAACCCAGTCATGGAACACAACCGATAACCGACCAATATATGGCTCGTGTTAAATGACCAATGATTGATTCTTTATTGCTGGCCGAGGTATGGCCCATCACTGGCTGACAAGGTATTCGAACATCAAAACCCTCAGTCTTCAATTTTATCATTGGCCGTTTATTTTTCGCCATTGCTGGGCCCAAGTTATCATCCAGCAGTCAACTATTGATGGCCCAGTCATGAGCTACTGTTAGGCCGATCGTAAAACCCTGTTAGGGAATTTCCAGACATTTAAAATTACGAAGGCAAGACGATGGGTTCCGCACGAATTAAGTAAACTAAATGAAAATCATTCTCTCCACGTTCGGAAAATTGTAACGGGAGATCAACAGTAGATTTATTTTGATAATCCATAACGTAAGAAATCTTATTTCGATCTCGGGCAACCTTCCACATTAATTCCTAAACAAAAAATTCATGCGGATAAAGTAATGCTTTACGTGTGGTTGAATGGGAGAGGGATCTTGTACGTATCATGAGCTATTTCAACCAAAGCAAACAGTCACGGCGAAACTATATTGTCGACAATTAAACCGTTTGGGCGAAAAGTACCCTTTTGCTGGCCATGGACAAACATTTAGTGGCATTTTTATACAATAATGCCAGAGCACACATAGCAAAACCAGTCCAGGGCCTCGCTCTTTCTGATCACCATCTTGTTAGATCGATGAATAACGCGATTCAATTTGTTGCATCACAAAGCCAAGAATTCTTTCGCAAGAGAATCTATGAATTACCAAGTCAGGGGCAAAAGGTATTGAACAATAACAGACAATATTAGAATAAAATTCGAAAAATCAGGAAAAAAGTTGCATTATTTTTGCACACACCGAATACTTAATCACGTGGAATAAATAATCAACTGCTACTAAAGAAAAAGGCACTCTCTTATCAACTCCTATAAAGGAAATCACGTGAATCTATGTTTTTTTTTCCAAACTCCATAATAGTTAGATAATTTGAACTGGCATATGTAATCGTTGTTCTAAGAATATTAATTTTTATTAATAATAATCATAACATAAATATCACTTCATTTATACACGTAATTAGGTTTACAAATATTCTTACGGTTCTATGTACAATAGCTTTTGAGGGAAAATAACATTTGTTACACTCAGAAAAATACCGTCCAATGATGAGACGTGACTGCATAATCATAAGACGATCTCGTTTTAAAATTCTTTCAAACGAAGATCCGTCTTCAACGATTTCATTTCTTCCTTATAGCGATGAGACGGAAAACAATACTCGAATTCACTCATTTAGAAACAGATTAGGGACATTTTTCTTGTTGTGAGACGGATACCGCCTTGTAACCAGACACGATTCATTTCAAGATTAAACAATTTTCATCTGTTTATAAAATAGTCGATTGTTATATTGAGACGGCTGCCGTCTTATGATTAGAAATAATACATTACGTATCAAGGGAGGAAAACACGCCATTACTAACGAGTGTGAGTTTGTCGCACGAGCAAAGCGAGGACTGTGATACACGAGTTGTAGTGGCGTACTTACCTCTCGAGATACGTATACTATTCTTCATAACACTCGTGTGAAAAGTTCACGCAATTCGCGTAAGACAATTAAAGACGTATTAAACTCATCTATTATATTCTTTCTCTAATTTGTATTACATGATGCTTGGCCCTGTATCACAAATGAATGATCAATCTATCCTATCTGTCTGTTCTCTTTGGAATAAAGAAATAAAAGTTGCTAACTTTCCCTCCTTAGGGAGAAAGAACGTACTTTCCTCCCGCCTTACAGACATGGAAAGTGGCACTTTCTGCGCGAGTGTTGTGAGAATGATTTTTTTGAATGTATGATTTGTGAGCTTGTTAATTTCTTCAAACTAATGAAATTACGATTCCATGGCATCAAGAGCATTGATACAAAGATCTTGATATTCTGGATTGCTATCTAATGTTTGCATATGACTGCATAGCGTCGAATAACAAGGAAGCGGAAGACCCACGTCGTTACGAAGAAAATTATAATTTTTCCTGCCAACTGAATATACAGTGATTTATGATTGAAACAATTTTGAAACAAAAAGAGATATATTATTTGAAACAAAAGTATATTTACCAGCAAATCGTATTTGAATGGCCAATTTCATGACATCCGTCGGCCATTCCGATATGGTTTTCTGTCCACATGCCAACAACTTTCTCATAGATTCAGATAAAAAGGAATTCTTTTCAAAACTTTCCGTTAATTTTCTATTCTTTTTCTTCAAAGCCAATACCTCTTTCTGACTTCTCCATAAAAGTCTCTTGTACTTTTGTAATTCTTCTTTTGTCTTTTCTAATTCCTGTTCTATCTTACTTTGTCCAATTTTGTAAACCGAAATAGTTTCCATTCTTTCATTTCTTATCCTCAGTTCATGCTGAGGTGAATTATTTACATTATCCTGGTTTTGTACATATATTATGTCTTCATTTGGCTTATCATTGTCTACATTATTTGGTACGTCAATTGCTACGATCTGATTTGATTCCGTTAAGATTTTTGAGAAATTTACGTTGCTAAATATCGTGGGAATCGCATTGGGTTTCAGTTTGATTAATCCATCTTTCCTTTGTGATTCGAATTGATTTTTTTCAAAATGATTCTGCAATTATATATACGTATATTTATACAGATATCTTTAAATATTCTTCGTGAAACATTTCTATCATAAATTTGATACTGGGATATTTTGCTTCTATAGTACTACTGTTGTTTAAAATAGGATAGAGATATTCTTAAGGTTTACCAGAAGATGATAAGATTTGTATTAACGAGAATAAAAACAAACAAAATATCCAAAGATTTATCAAAATCGATTTACTATCCTGGCAGGCACAAGGATTGAAATTTTCATGTAGTTGAGCAAGTTCTTCCCGTTAGGGCGACTCAATTCTCTTAGAATGGATATATATCACTCAGTTTGTCATGAATACAGACATACCCATCTGAAAATTTATATTTTTAGCAGGGTGATCTATAACGTACTGGAATGAACATTGTTTAGATTAAAGCAGTCAGAAAGGATAGTCTGTTTTCTATCTTCCCTCTTGAAATTCTGGATTTATATATCTTAATAGGAGACATATTCTGAGACAAAAACCATGCCAGATTTGATGGAACAATTTTTCAATTTTGTCCGATTTCAATGTGTGTAAGAATAATCTTCTTCGCGTGTATGAATTTACATAGAAAGTGAGGAGAAGAACGAAGTTCCTCATATTCTCCCTAAATTTAAGTCATTCGACAAAGTTGGTGAAAAACATGATACACTGTGAAAAAATCAAGAATCAATTCCAATTCTGGATTGTGAATTCACATTAGAAGGATTCTGTAATACTGCTACTTTGATTGTATGAAAAATACAAACTGAAACTTATGAGATCACAAAAAATTTTAAATATGTTACTTTGAATATTGATAAACTACAGCGAGTTTGTGAAATTACCGTTGATTTACAAAATCTGAATGTGATGTATCGTAAAATCACAGATTTCTGAGAAATCGTCACTCCAAATGTTGGGAATTCACATTTTATTTTTATAAAAACTTTACACACAGACTAGCGAAGTTACATTTCTCTCATCTAAAGCCCAACATTCAAAGTAGGTAATTTTAGTACCAACTTTGAGAGTGGTAAATCTACAAAAATATTTTTCACGGTGTATGAGTTTCTAAAGAAGGATACAAGAAATGAGCGAAGAGAAGTTTCATAGGATTGAGAGCCATGGAGTCCTTGAAGAAATGTCAGATCTTTTGCTATGAACTTTCTGAACAACTAAGCAATAAGCGCAAGTTTGAAATTTGCAGTGATAAAATACATTGCCACAATTGAACTGCAAACGATTTCTCAAAGTCATGCAAACGATTATAAACATATTGACCTACAAATGTCAATAATTTCTATAACTTGGTTTCTTATGTCGAGGGATACGTTTTGGGCCTTGGATTTCTGTTCAGACTGTAATCCTAGCGGTGCACTTTATTGCTGTATATAGATTTAAAATTTGTGATCATTGCATAGTTGTTTAAAAGCTACATAGCAAAATTTTATCCATTTTCTGATACTCCACGGCTCTTGACCTTGGTGTTGTCCGAGTCAATTCAACCACCCTATTGTGAAAACTATTGACAAAACATAAGTGAAATCCTTGAAAAGTTAGTATAAGCAGGTCAAGAAGAATTTCACATTAGAGCATTCAAATTGCTCAGCCTAGAGAATATCTCCATCGTTTGGTGGAATGACAATCATAAAAAAAAGAAATAGGAAACAAAAAACGAAAGTTTATCACATGTACGGTCATCCTCAAAATTCTGAAAGAACGTATGAAATGTGACAACCTTGTTTTACTAGGAAAACATGAATCCATACCATGTAAGTACTCGAGTTTGCGACAAATGTAGAGTTTTGTTTTTAATGTATCTACAGATGAATGCTTTTATATACTTTGTGCACTACCATTGAGTGTTATTCTATCGAAAGGCAATAAAGTTTGTATCATATTTGTGTTTTGTCAATCATACAAAACCTAAGTTTTCTATCGAAGTACGATGACAAGAAAAAAACAAAAATTTGCTTTTACCTCGCATAACCTCCAAGAATTCATAAGCTGTCTACCGCAAAAAGCGGACCATACTTCTCGTCTTATAGGATTTGCTGGAACTTTAAACAATTTCGTTCCACTTTCGGATCTACTTTTGCAACCAGGAGCACTACACCCCGTCATTTTGTTGTTGATTTCATGAAACTGTTTGCAAAACGAGTAAATACGTTCTACAGTGAAGTAATCTAATTGCTGTTTTTATACATGTTTACAAACTCCTGCAACTTTCAAGATGATACGAGCGTTACCATCAGAGCACATTGGTTAGGAAAAAGGATACGCCTATACGTCTGAAAGGGAGGTCCACGACGAGACCGCTCGTATCATCTTAAAGGCATCGATTTTCTCCCTAGAAAACTACTAAATCGTTTCAACCAGGGTTGAGTTTATTACATGATTTTTCAATTTTTTACGTATCATACTTGGTTTCTGACACGTAATATATGTGAGATACTTGAACCCCCCTGTCCCCCCAAGAGCAAGGGATTGGTTTTATGGGTAAGATACTCGGTTTCTTACGTGTCGTAAACTATCCAGATAACACACAAAGAATTCTTTTTCAAGAGCAAGAATAGAACTCTTCGAGAACTCTTTTCGAACTAATGAATTCATATAGAGCTCTGGAGGAGTCCAATCTGTCAGACATTAACAAGTTCTTTGAGAGTACTCAAACAATACTTCTGATATTCTCAAAGAGCTTGTTAATGCCCGACAGATTGAACTCCTCCAGAGCTCTATATGAATTCGTTAGTTCGAAAAGAATTCTTGGAGAGTTCTATTCTTGCTCTTGAAAAAGAATTCTCCGTATGTTATCTGGGTATGTAAAATACTTAAAAGTATATTACGTGCCGACCCAGGTTTCAACCTTAGCCCAGAGGATAGTATGCGATAAGCCCGAATGGCACTTAATCCCGACTGGCGTTAGCCCGATCGGATTATAACCCGAACGACTTGAACCCGAATGACAGTTGATCCGACTAGTTATAAAAATATGATCAAATAAAATGGAAAATTAATCGAAATCAAAGCTTATTCAACCTTTTACTGTAAAGATGTGTAGATTAAAGGTTAATTACGCTTTGATTTCGATTAATTTTCCATTTTATTTAATTATATTTTCATAATCAGTCGGGTCAACTGTCATTCGGGTTTAAAGTTGTTCGGGTTAAATGCAGTCGGGCTTAAGTGTCATTCGGACTTATTACCAGTTGGGCTTATTGCATCCCTGGCGAAAATGAAGCGTGCTCTAAGCCTGGATATCCGCCAAATTACTCTTCAGAGGTTGACTATCTCTTTTCGAATATGTCGTGTGGAAAGAGATAGATAACCTTTAAAGAGTAATTTGGTGGATATTCACGCTTAGAGCACGCTTCATTTTTACCAGGGATACTACCACTGGAGTGAGCGTGGCAATAGAATCGCGTGGCACGAGAGAGAGGATATTATAAGACGACAACGCTATCTACTCAACAATCATAGAAGCACAGGTAGACCCCAACAGACCCGGAAGGTAGGGGGTCTTTTTGCCGAAAAAGTTTTTCGCCGAATAAACTTAATTCGACAATCGCTAGTCATTTCTAGAGATCACTACGAAATCTCCTAGTGATTTCTAGAGGTGACTATCGATTGTCAAATTACAGTGTATTCGGCGAAAAACGTTTTCGGCAAGAAGACTCCCTACCCTTCCGAAGTAGCTGATCCAAGTGATCCGGATCACTTTAAAAGCATTTTGATTGGCTGGAAAGTGATCCGGATCAGGCTGGTCTCCCATGCAACCGGATTGTCCGGAACGGAACGCTCATAATTAGTGGATCCCTAGTATTGTTATAGTTATATCTAAATGAAATTAGTATTCTACCAATTAAGATCGTTCCGTTCTGGAACAATCCGGTTGCATGGGAAACCAGCCTCACTTGAATCAGCTACTTCGGAAGGCTCCATAGAGGATGCTTCTGATTGCAGGCAGGGGCTAGCCCCTAGGGGGTAGTCCGCGATTATCCCGAAAGCGTGTTGGCCCGAAAGTTGAAATCCCGAATAGAAGTAATCCCAAAAAAATTTTGGTGACATTTTATCTCATTAGCGCGTGACTAGTAAAATATGGTTATCTTTCGGGATTACTCTTGTTCGGGATTTCAACTTTCGGGTCAACCAAGTTTCGGGATAATCGCGGTCTACCCCCCTAGGGCTAGAATACTGCATTCCCATTGACAGAATCATGGCCCCTGGGGCCAAGAGCTCTCGCAATCGGAAGCATCCAGAGTTCACTAATCGAGCTCAATGGGTCCACCCGATGGGGAAATGGGAAGTCAGCAGGGTCGGCGAAGTAGCAATGAACATTCGCTTCCAATTGGCTATTCTTTGTAACGCAAGATTATGATTAGTCAATTCCTTTGGAAGTGGTATTCATCTGGCGATCCTAGAAACCAACCTCAGGCTGGACTTAGAACACACTTTGATTTTGATATCTTCTCAGTCGCATGACAGGAAACAGCCATTGCGGGTATAGATATATTTATATAATAAGTGATTACATGTCATTATACCATTGACAAATAATAAATCTAAAACATACAAATGTCTCAATGAAACTAAGAAATCATGTGAAATATCGTGTAAAATTGACACCTAATAAATTCAATGTATATTATGATTTCATGGGGTGATAGTATATCAAAACATACGTTAACCTTCAATCAGCGTTGAAGGCTGTAATTCATCATCACCGTGCTTCGAATTCAAAGGTAAAATTGGGATGAGCTTTGTCGTAAAATTAAGAAAAAATCAGCGATAAGGTTAATCATATTTCAAACTTTATCATGAATGTGAAGTATTGTTTATTTCTAATATGATATTTATACACATTCTGTCTGTTCCCCAAGATTATTCTGTACAAATGATAAGTATCATAAACATAACTTTCTGCAGAATCATTCCGTTTCAGTTTCAGTTCACAATAAAAATCATTCAATTCCGATATAAGTTATCAACAAAACATTACAAATTCATACACATATTTTTCAACATTTTTATCACGATTCTTAAGTTTATTTCATTCAAAATTCCTTTGTACGTATGATGTATGGAGGAAAAAAATTCTTTTGTCATTTCACCATTCTAAAAATCGACGTTTGAATTATCAGCTTTTGATGTTGCACCTTTATCAATGTGTATGCGATTTCATTATTCTCGGTATAGAATTCTTGCAACACCAATTTACATTTATGAATTTTTAATTTTTTTATGATAAATAGGAGAGAAGTACTCCGATCAAATTACTTTTTGAAACATTTTCCATTGTCTGAATTTCGTTTATGTATTTCTTTTTACAATAAATGTACTATCGATTAGAATCAGATTGATGCTTCTGATTAGAAATATGTCAAATGAACATTGCGGGTTTTCTTTGATGTTGGATAATTTCATAATATTCATTACAAAAACATACATTGAACGAATGTCTATTATCGAATTGTGTAATTGTATGCCGATAAATCATTAATTATCATCATTATATGTGAATTAGACTAATAATCAGAGATAAGTTTTATCACTGGTTTTCAATCTATCAATCAGAAGTCTAATGATGCATTATACATTCCCAATAGAAAATGATTGAGATCATTTACAATCTTTTCAAAAGGATATTATGACTTGAAAGATTGCAAGTTGTGATACTGTGAAAAATGTATGTTTAGTTAATTCGATAGTTTGACAAAGAATTTCTGAAGAATTTGTAGAGATCTTTCAATAATCCTCTTTTTTCTTTTTTCTATCAGATTTAGGAATGCTCACGAAGAATCTTCTCAAGCTTCGTCTTCAGTTTTGAGTTTCTGAGAAACAACTCTCCCATTGCCTTGTTGTTTAGAATTTCTTAATTTAACATATCAATGTGATGAGAATTGATATGTTATAAAATATACTGATTTCAATCAACATACAAGAAGAATTCTTTAAAATATTTCTTGATAGATTATGGTCATTTTTGTTAACTTTCGAATAATTTTGATTGTACGTAAATGTAAAATATCATTCGCTTGTCTATGTGATTATGTGTTGTTTTGAATTCCATTTTCTGATATCTAAGATGTTAATAAGTATGGTAATTGTTCAGCTAACTTAATTTCCTAAAAAATCAAAACCACTAGTGCTGTCGCGATCCACAAAACGAGCTTTCACGATCTTTAATTCCAGTTTTATGCAATTGAAAACCGATTCTTTTGGAGTAACAACAATTAAATGAAAATACGATTTTGAGAACATTCAACTTGTTTTGGGAATCCAATCATCTGTATTCGATCTTAACATTAAGATTGAGGGGAGTGCAGCTTGATATGAACCCACTCGTAATCCAGTCCTAGTTCTAATCTGAATTCGAATTGAGCAACATAGAAATCTGAAGATCGTAACGGCTCGTTTTTTGGATTGCGGCAACACTAAAATCCACAGGAAAATTGATTTTTTCATTTCACAGTTAATTATCTGTACAATTACCTAAAATTTTGATGAACAAGTATTCCTAAAATGTCTCTCGACATTATCCCAACACACAACACTTCAAAAACTTGTCAAAAAATGTTTCATAAAACGTTTTTTAAATATTCAACAGATATCTGATAGATATTTAAAAGACATGGAGCTGAGACTGGCAGCCGCAAAGCTAGCAGTTGATTGAACGTTGTTGGACCTTTGTGCACTCCAGAAATTGATAAAATAGCATCACAGTACAGGTTTCAGATACTTACATTTTTGATACAAATTTTGTGTCAAAAGTGATAACAATTTGCTGCTAGCTTTACGGCTGCCAGTTTCAGTTTTATCTAAAAGACATTTTATGCAATATTCCTCAACAATTTTTAGACGGTGTGTTAGTTGGGCTGTTATTAGAATTCGTCATCTTTAAGAAATTTTATTTGAGATATCTTTTGGATCATGAAAACTGTTGCATCCGATTTCTCTTGACAATTTGAAAGAAATCTTCTCGATGTCCCAAAAAGAATTTTACTATCCGGGTCAAGAGCATTCCGTAGAAGCGAGAAAACAAAAAAATGCTGAAAACCAGCTTTTGTTTCATTAATTATAAAGTGTTTAGAAACCCCGGAAAATTCCAGCGAGGTTTAGAATCATGAAAGATTATGATTTTTGGGAAGAATCCCATAAATTGGCAGTACGGTTACCGAGCAACGTATTTGGCATGAATCGCTTGTTTTCTGGCAGCAACTATTCCTATCAATCATAATCGGACATACATAAAAATCTCGAAAATGTCTCGATTTTCCGATGGTGAAGGATTTTTCATGGCAGCTGAACATATTTTTTGGATGCACGGAAAGAAATTTTCAGCTATTATAGCTAAAATTTAGCAACAGGAGCTAAGAAAATGGCTGTCCATCTCACAGCTATTTACTTTTTTCCGTGTGCACTAGACATAAAATCCTCCGTATACAGTTTTTTTTATGTTTACAAATTTTGAGTTGGAAATTCACAACTACTTCATTCCAGGAGTGAATTTTTCATTTCTGAGACTCGATGAAGTAAAACGTGTGATTTTTTGCTCTTATGAATTCAGGATGTATAGTGTTGAATAGATTCCCGTAACAAACGCCACTATTCAAGGGGTTATATACAGTTCAGAGATGCAAAAAAACTGATTTTTCAAGAATTTTTCCTGAAAAGACAGTTAAATTGATTAATGTAAAAATTTGGACAGGGTATGATTTATGCACGTAAGAATCATACACGTATTAATTGTACACGAAAAATAAAACCCATAAGTATTTACACCAATAATAATTTTTTTTTTTTTCAATACCTCATATTTAACACATAAGCTTTGGTGCACGTAAAATTATTTGATAAGAAAATTGTACACTAAATATTTTTCATGCTTGAAAAAAAAGTGATTCGCAAAAGTGGTACATATGTTTTCATGCATGGTAATTAATTAGTGTATAATGATTGTACACCCAATGAAATTCATATGAGAAATTTTTTGCGTTTTACCGAATAATTACTATGAATTAGATTAGGATTACAATAATTATACACTAATTAATTTTATTTTCTGATCGTGCATAAGCAATGTGTGTACAATTTTTGTTGATTACATTTTTAAAATGTATTCAATGTAATGAATTAAACGTGCAAAAATAATAATTGCATAAAATATTATGTGTTGGACAAAAAATACTTTTGGATGTTATTTTTCGTGTACAATTATAATACGTGTATGATTCTTACGTGCATAAATCATATCCTATCATTTTCAGGAGAATAAAAATTGAAAAAAAAGTGGCTGTGAGAAATTACAGTCACATTTTCTAAATGTTCAGAAAGAATTTCTTTTACAGTGTAGTAAGTTGAATGGAATCATCTCTTCGTTCACATGATTTCAAATTGGCTATCGAGCCAGGGGATTATTGAACCCCCTCGCATGATCAACGCGTCGTTCATATTTACGCTCTTGATTGTACAATGGGTAGATGACATTCTAACTTGTAGGGAGAACCCACAAAGTCTCGTGACTTTATCATTTTGATAAGTGATAAATTCTTTCCTGAATAACCAAATCAACTTGGAAAGACATCAGCGAATGTCTCGTATCTCAGAAAAATTGAGATGCGAGGGTAATTTCGCCAGGGAAAACTCGACAACTTGGTGCTTTGAACATGACTTTTAACATATCTTGTATATACACTGTGAAAAATTTCTATGGGAAACTTTACATAAATCTTCAAAAGTTGAATTTGTGAGAAAATTTAATATACATGTTCCGGAAATTGATTTCCTATCCCATGATCGGAATTTTCCGATATAAGACAATTGCAATGATTTTTTTACAGTGTATATTATACGCACAGGGTATCGCGCATAATATACGCATGCACATAAAACTAATCAACCGATGAATTAATTTTGCATGTTACGCTAAATGTATTTTTCTTGAATAACAGTTAATTTACGTAGTCGTAGTCTGTATCAAGCAGAATGATTAACTTCCTTCTATATCAGGTGATGGTGAGAAAAAGAGTAGGTCGAAAGACGAGCACTATTTCCAGTGTGAGTGAAATCGGTACAACTGAAAATTCAGAAAACAACTCTCATCGAGCGAACAGCAGGGGCTCTGCGAGCACCACAACACTGACGTCTAATTTTCAACGCATGACTCGTGAAAAGCTTAAAGGCTTGTTGAGGGAACAGGGTCTACCCGTTACAGGCAACAAAAAGAACATGGTACACTTAACACGTGAACCACCGTGAATACGTCTCTGTTTTATGCTTAACATTTTTCATTTTACTTCCTTCTCCACCAGTATCAATAATCAATTCTGTATTACGCACACGTAGACATTTTTGAAAATTAGTTATTGATATCGACGAAACATTGTACTTTATTCAAATATCGAATATTCACGTAGAATACACTAATTTGATACGAATGAAATCATGATTTTTCTTCGATACCAGGGATTAGTATTTCCTGAAAATAGTGCAATCTAGTTCCACACAAAACAATGTTGTCGATATTATTGTATTATTCTTATGTCTATTATTTATATAATTATTTATGTATATATACTTTTACCTCAACGTAACGTAACGAAAATTCAAGACTTCCTTTTTCTGCACCTTTTTATTTCCGTGAATTTGATCATTCTCGAGTTGAAACTTTCAAACGACTGCATGTGTTTTGAAATTTTTTCAATCTACGATTATTAAATTTACTCCCAAGTTAAATTAACGCTAATCAATTAATACAGCTTGAAATTCATGTGATTGCTTCGCTATTAACAGACACATTTGATTTTTTGAATGCTTCGTTCTATTCTGTTTTGTTCCTGTATCGCCTGTTGAAAATTCAACTAATGAATATTCGTTGGAGAGTGGCCTCGTTTGAAAGAACAAAAAATCTCTCTTAATGTAAACATCGCATGAAATTTTCATACACTTATCGAAGTTGAATTGTATTGAATTGAAGAATAAAAATGCACGTAATGATTTCCAAGCACGTGATGACTTTAATACGAACTTCCTCGTTTCGAATGTTTGTAAATTATTTTGAATTCACTATATCGTTGATTTTGGGAAAATTAATTGAAACGAGTGGGACGATTAGTGAGATTTATCTCCACTAGATAGTACTGGAATTTGAACTTTGATCTAGAACAGATTCATTACATTGTTGCTTAATAATAACGCTTCTCAGTCGTTCTCACGTTTTACATTTCATCAAAAATGAAGAATCCTCGTGACGAGGACGTTTGAAAGAACAGCAAAATTGTATCCATCGAGAGGGTGATTTTTTGAAAAGAATCGATACGATGAAATACACGAAGACGAATAAAGATTACATAGTTATAAATTTGGATTCGATTTGTCACGACCAAGTAATCTATTCATTCCTTTATATAGCCAAAATTATAAAATTTCACCACTATTATTATTATCATCAGCAGTATTTACTTTGTTTGCCTTGAATTTAGATGACATATTTGTGACAATAGAATTTAGTTGGAAATGAAAAATTTGAAAGAATATTTGTTATAACGCATATTATTTATTCGTTTCAGATAAATCGATTGAGCAATACAATGGTAGGAAATGCAGCTACGGTTCGACGTGGCAAAGATTCCGTCTCTCTCAATGGAACGCAACAAAATGTAGGAGAGAAAACAGTGTTAACTCAACAGACGTCGGGTTCTTCAAAATCCAACGTCGAATCCAATATAGATCCAGATAGTTTGACTTTATGGCAACATCCGATAATTACATTAAACTACTTTCTACGAGAACTATTTATCGATATCTTAACGTTAGCGAAGAAAACATTTTGTTATAAAAGGACTGTGTGGAGCATACTATTAGTTTCTGTGTTATTTGTTTCCTTGAGCAGGGTCTCAGGACCGCAACAAAAGGTAAATTACATCGATATGGCTCTTTTATATGGCTGTCCGAACGAAGGAATTATTAATTTGAATATTCGTTTTCAATTTCAGACATTTCAAGCATGGGAAGGTAAAATGATATGGTGGTTATATTGGGTGGGTTTAGGTGTTTTGTCGAGTGTAGGTCTTGGGACGGGCTTACATACTTTTGTACTTTATTTGGGACCTCATATAGCTTCCGTTACCATGGCAGCGTACGAGTGTGGTGCTTTGAATTTTCCCGAACCTCCGTATCCCGATCAAATAATATGTCCATCCACGTTGGATCCGAGATGGACGGCGGGAATATTTAATATTATGAGAAAAGTGCGTATCGAAGCTATGCTTTGGGGCGCTGGTACTGCCCTTGGCGAATTGCCACCGTATTTTATGGCTAGAGCCGCTAGAACAAGTAGACAAGACGATAAAACCAAAGACTGTGATCAAGAAGAATTGAGGGAATTGGAAATGCTAGAAGCTCTCGAGAATGGTGAAAATATACCATTGACCATGCGACTTAAGTTGGCCATGAAACATTTCGTTCAAAAGGCCGGTTTTTGGGGTATTCTTGCCTGCGCTTCGGTACGTAACCAAGAAACACTTAAGAGAGAATTAGATACAGGGGAAAAGAAAGGGTCAACTTTAAGGGGATACCGGCGGCCCCTGACGATGCAACCCGAGCCAAATCTTTTCTGACGAATTGATTGAAAATATTTGATTCCATTCTTTTGTTTTCGAATAAAATTTGTCAGAATAGCTTTGGTTGTGTCCTTTTCTAACCAATGGATCTGGTTGCATCTTCAGGGGTCGCTGGGTATCACCTTAAACGCGTCATCTAGCGAGCGGGTTAACGCAATTTTAATACGAAAGGGAAATCAGAGAAAAGGATCGATTTTTCTCGTTCTATTCCATTAAAGTTGTGTCATTCGATTCATGAGGGAGAGTTATTACTTGCAATATGACATTTTATATTATATTTTATAGAAACCTCCGCTCTATCTAATTCTCTTTCAGTGAAAATATAAAAAATTAATATATGTGTGCGGTCCAAAAGTTTCCGGTCAACTGATGAAAGAAGATCAACTGTACGAGGTTTTATACACGCAGAAAAAAATGTATCTCCTATTAAAGGGATACTAGTATCGAACCTCTTTTTTTATCGTGTAGGAGTATCTGTTTCTAATCAATGTGCTCGGATGGTCACATATGAACCAGTATTTCTCTCTAAAAAAATGTCAGTTATTATTAAAGACTATTCGGAGAAGCTTGAGCGGCATCCATTGGAAACTTAATTGCCATGTGCAAATTTTTACACTTCGATTTATTATTACAAAATAATAAACCATCGTTGATAAACAACTCATGTTCGATATGACACATTGAAAAAATCACGGGATAAGGAATAAACATGTATAATCCCAGACAGCACGAATGATCAATTGGAATTCACATCGACTTCTCAAAGACTTCAGGAACGATTCCTGACATGCGAGTTAGAATGAATGCAATAAGAATTCAATTGATTAAAAATGAATACGCGTCGAATGCCTGAATAATTCTTTAAGTAGACGTGATATGAATTCTTTTTGAATATTGAATTGTTCATCAAGAATACATGTTTAATCTGAAGTATTTATAATGAATATACATGCATTAGCCAAAAGAAGCTCTCTGTGGAGAATTTTTGCGCTGTATGGGATTCCCATCGAGATTTGAAATCCTGCAAAGTAGGCGATCTTTCGTCAGTCGTCTAGAAACTTTTGGACAACAATGTAGATGAGTGAAAACGTTCAAAAATTCACCTAATTTTCCAATAGATTCCAAATCCGCTGTTCGATCTTGCTGGCTTGACATGCGGACATTATCTCATTCCATTTTGGACATTCTTTGGTGCGACGCTTATAGGAAAAGCAGTCATCAAAATGCATATACAACAAATAGCTGTGATCATAGCTTTCAATGAAGAACTTTTAGACAAATTTATTAGTTTATTGGCAATCGTGCCCTATTTTGGCTCGAAATTCCAAGGCCCATTAAAAAAGTATCTCATCGAACAGAAACAAAAACTGCACGACAAGAAATCGATCGTAAGTGTTAATCATTGAAACAAAGCAAAGCTCATGTTTTTTTTTTTATGACTATCGATGAACAACGCTCGATTACAAACTTGACAATTTTGTTCGCAGGATAACCAGACAACAATTTCATGGATTTTCGATAAATTTGTGATGTTGATGGTTTGTTATTTCTTGGTAACGATTATTCACGCCTTGGCGAGAAACCATCACTACAGAAAAACAAAGGCTAATACCGATTAAAGCTCACAAGTGAATTTATTCAAGTCTGAATGAAAAAAAAATAATAAATGAATTCCACACAAGAGTTATGCGTAAAAGACATGCCATTGACGAAAATACAATAAAATGAGAGTGAGATGATAAGGACTCGTTACAAAGATGTACAGGGATTTTCATTTTCTTAAAAACAGTTTTAGGAGAAAAGATATCATTAAATATAAGACATTGATAACTAGATGAAACGGTGTTGAGTTTTCTATTTTGTTGATGAATAGTTTAATAATAAGGATAAAATAAAAAGCACTTCAAGGATTATATTTGACGTGCTTAATGGTGCAATAATGTACATCAACCGTTCATAATCTTCATAAGAAAACTCATGTAAATCATATTTCAACTTCATTCCAAATTTTGGATAATCGTTTGACGAACGGGAAACATAAAATTTTACACGACTTTATTATTAAGGGCAGTTTATATTCTATCGAATGAAATACTTATTCCAAGTATTTGCTTTCTGGTTAAATACAACCGATCGCTTTCCGTTTTTGGATTTTTATGGTTCCGCGAATGATGAACTATGAAATGCATGTACTACCGTATAGCGAGATCGCATTTTTCCTCTTTTGGATCAAAAAGAGCGATATTTTATAATTAATGAATAATAAAACGGAGGAAAATTTTACAGTAATATAATACGTAGGCAACTTATTACTCTTTTGAATGACATTATTCATTCGGATACTCATGCTACGACTATTACATATAAGTTATTTTCTAATGGAAGCACTCGTATATCTTCGTATTTGTTCCAAGATGATCTTCAATCGTTATTCACATTTCAATTCAATCGCATAAATGGCATAAAAGGAGTCTTCAGTGCCATACATTCTCCCCAATGAAGTTTTGTGAGGAATAACGATACTTGCCATAATGACAATTATGATCGCGTGCAAAACCAATGTTCGAACGCAGAATTTTTCACGTGAAACAAAGGAAATCGAATTATGCTCATGTTATACCGGAGTGAATGAGAAGAACACGAGAAGAAGAAGAAACAAGTGGTTGAAATATCACTTATACCTTACGGTGTAATACTATTGGGAACGTATCAATGGAAGTTGAATCAACTTTCCAAGTATTGCCATCCATCCTCGAATGCAAATCAATTATACAAATATGTATATATACAAACACATGCATATATACATACAACTTGAAATAAATTTGCTACATCAGTCTATTTGAAACATCGTTATTATCATTTACGCGCCAGTTGCCTTATATCGATATTTTGATTCGAATGATCAGGGGAAGAGAAAATAAACTAAAAAAGGAGAGAAATAAAGAAGCAGCTCATTTTGTATTTTATAATTTGTTTATAAGAATACCAAAGTTGGAAGACAGTATACATGTAATACAAGAGTAATAATATATGTATGTGTACCAAAGTGTTAGCATAATCTATTACCACCGATTATATTAATGTAAATTTTTAGCATTTCCATATTTAAGTAGATGAATGAGTGATCGGGTCTATCGCAAAGTGTGCTTCGCGATAGACGTGCGTTATAAACCAATCTTACGAAGTATCCATTCAATTATAGAAAATTGCATCGATGTCTATAAGATAGCTTATGCACAGCTTATGAACTTCATGACAGGTTTTGTTACCCTCCCAACACATTGTGCGGGTTGTACATACATAACTTTATATAGATAGGTCATCTCAACGAATATAAGGATATTGAGATGATAGGAAAGAATAAAAACGACATTTATATCATGGGAAGACTCAATCATTTACGAATGACATTACACCAAATTCATTGCGGTTGACTAGACAGAATGGAATTGAAATTTTGAATAACTATTATTTGTTACACTTTTATTTCATTATTTGAATTCACGTGAGTCGACGCTGAATGTTACCCAAATAGCACCCTGATTTCACAAGCATTCGAAGAGAGTTCTCAAGAATTTTTGAGAAAACTTTTTAAATTCTTTTGAAGGGAGTGTGCTATATGAGTGCTGGTATGAATCCACAATAAAAGATGCACAAAACAATGATAAATGATTAAAATTCATCGATCTGGACCTAAGATTCTAAAGACTTGCATTCTGACACAAATAGCATTGAAAAAGCAACTTTTCTTGCCGTGATTATCTCCGGTGAAGGATTTAATGGAATTATAACAGGATGGCAAGCTTGAGCACATCGTCGCTCCGAACAACGCTCAAAGATTTCGCTGAAAAAGCGAGAACTGATGTCTGAGAGTAACAATCAGCTTTGCAGAAGTTATTGTGGAAACTGAAAATTCACCTTATGAACCAGGGATAGCAGATCAAGGATGAATCCGAATTTTATTGGCGAGAATCGTATTTGAACTTTTATATGCATTTTTCTCTAAACTGCTGACCACAATATCTCGTAATCTATCGAACGAATTCTTTTGAAATGTTGATGACTGATTCAGCGCTCGCGTAGACACTTTTTAAACTGGGATCATTCTGTTTCATCGAGCGATTTCTTTTGTTCTTTTGCATATTGAAAAAGTTGTAAAAAAACACCAAAATGCAGGATCTTGCAGCATATACTACTGGAGCGATAGGCATTGCCTATGATTTAGAGATAGATCCGACTCTTGGGCAGTTTTCTCTCTTTTTATGACATGAAATTTAAACAGAGATAGCACTGCCTGAAAGTCAGAACTCTCCCCTGCTAAATTTTCCCAATAAAGAACGATACAGAACGATACGATTCTTCTATAGTTTTCAATGAGGTTTCTGAATACGCAATTTACAATATTATATCGTTATTAACAGATAGAACTCTATCGTTCTTCATCGTATTCTATGAAATTAAACAGGATACATGGGGTTTTATCGTGAAATTTGTATAGAAAAAGTACCAGTTATTTGAAAAAAAAATAGTCATGTATTCATACTTTTTCTATAGGAATTTAACGATAACATCACATAAATTTTACGACGAATTTTATAAAATACGATAAGAAACGATAAAATTCTATGGTTGAATAACGACATAACATTGTAAATTCCGTATTCAGAAACCTCATTGAGCACTATAGAAAAAAATGTATCGTTCTGTATCGTTCTCTATTGGGAAAATTTAGCAGGGTCATTCTATCTTCAATTCAAATTGACCACACTTCTCCGTAGCCTTTGCTCGCTCCGTTTGTATATGCTTTGAAAGCAGGACGCTCGCAATAGTGGGTCACCGCAAAAAACTTTTTTTGAAGACGTGCAGCTAAGTTGCCAGGTACCTACCTACCAGTTCCCAGTTACAAATTCATTCCATTGATTCGCTGCTGGATAAGTCCCAGGATGATTTTGCATAAGCAATCAGGGGGTATTGGGTTTCTAAATTTCCAGGGAGAATATATCTTGTCAGTATATGTCAGATGTCAGATGTTCTGTTGTAACAGGGTTTTGAAATTCAATTCCTATTTCTTAATTAGTATGTACTTGTGATCAGACTTTTGACAACTTGTCCTAAGGGCACTGGCTGGAATGTTGGCAGATACGGACTGAACGTAAGCGTTAATCAAAGCGCGGATATCTCATCGAGCTCGTACGCTTACGTGAAAAGTGCTCATTCGTAATATTATCAATTTTCCTCCCAAAGTTTGGCAACATTCCAGCCAGCGCACCTGGCGGATAAAGGATATTGGAATTCGGAACGGACAATGATCTAGAAGATGCTTCCGATTGCAAGCATTCGTAGTCCCTGGAACCAAGGGCTTTTGCAATCGAAGGGATCCAGTGAACATCCGTGCTGTTGACAGGGGCCTGCTTGTGATAACGTTGTAAATACTGCACGTGAATTATATCGTTGAAATTTGCATCGTTTATTGAAACTGAATTCAAAATGAGGATAGGAAAACAAAATCTTGAACAATGTTACCGCAGAATTCATGGTTCTAGATGGAACATGTTATCCAGAAATAAGATTAAGAAATCATGGACTTTTACATTCTCAAGTTCGCCAACATTCACATTTATCGTTACATACATCCTTAGATACGTGGTCTAATTTACATATGATGTTTATTCATTTTACGAACGTCGATTTCATTTTATCACACTAATATCAAACAAATACTGAAAAAAACACACATTTAATTTTCTTCCAACTAATGAAGATATACTTGATGTAATAAAACATGTAAAGTAGCGAGTTTAACTTGGTAAAAAGAACCGGATGAGAATTCGAATAAAACCTGGAGGATAGACTGTATCCGGATGAGACTACGGGTTTTGCGGCGATTCTTTTTCTAACTCTACCTGGACCATATCCGGATTTCGGTGCTGCATCTTGTGCGCAATCCCACCGGAAATTCGGATAGAACTCATTCGATTTCTTGTTCGAGGTCAATATTCTGTCCCAAAACTCATATTCGCGCCCAAATACACCGGATGCAAACTATCCAGGTATTTAACAGGGTAGGTTTTTATTGCTATTGTATTATGTCATATTCATGTAGAAAATAACATATTTTCTCCATGTTTTGAGCACTTATAGAAAATTTTTGTTCTTCAATACTTTTCTTGAGGAAAAATACGCCAGGAAAATTTGCGAAAAAACAGGTTTTTTAATGTTGTTGCTCTCGGTTACTTTGAACACTGACTTTAATACTGAATTGATATTCACAGCGCGATTTCAAGCGAGCACAACGCTGTTATATTTTCCAAAAATATCGATCAAAATTATACTTTGGGTTTTGACTATTTTCATAAAAGCTTGGCACCAAGTTCTCCATGCTTTAAATTAGAATAACTTTAACTTTAACTTAGAATAGTACATTGTGTACCAAGGAGGTAAAGAGCGTGATGTTTCCAATACAAGTCGTAGGCGCGCGAGCCGAAGACGAGTAATGAACACATCGCGCGAGGCGTCAAAGGCTCTACCTCCGTGGTGCACACAGTACTTTATGTAACAAAGTACGATTTGTAAGTGTTCAAGTAAGGGACTTTCAACTCCTAGTACAATAATGAGTACATTGGTTTACAGTGTGGCATTCCCACCCCTGATTTTCCCCCAGTCGCCAAAAAGACCGTTTTCATGCCTTGAGACGCGCAAATCGTACTGCGTTGCATAAAAATGATTTCTTGTAACATTCAACAATTAATTATTTATATTCTCCATTTACCGAAAGTAAGAGCACATATAAGCCTAACAATCATTCACTTTGACGTTCTCATCATTTCGTATGATGATAGTTATAGTATGTTGGTGTTTCTTTCAGAATCTTACGAACTATATCAAATTTTTTTCTCAAAGTATACATGGCAAAAGGAATTTCAAATCAACGTACATAACATAAGTATTTTCTGTATTGTCTTGGGTACATTCCATTCAGCTAAGATGGAGTTTATAATAAACTCAATATCAGCGATTAAATGGAAATTGTTGAGAAATGACTTCCCAGATACCAATTTTGTGGAATTCTTTCGGAATATTCTAAAAGATATCTTAGAGAATTGTAACAGATACCTTCAAGAAATCTCACATGAAGATTTCTAAAAGATATCTTTTCGAACCCCCAAGATCTCTTTCAGAATGATCCAAAATTGTTACGTGGGTTGTCAACTTTTCATTTGTATGTACATATAGTATCTGGAATTTTTAACATTAAATAAGCATTTATTTTTATATTACATTCTCGATCATACAAATAATTCGTACAAATATTTCTAATTTCTCCTTGATATTTGTGTTTAGTCTTTTTTCATATGGTTCGCCCCCGGATATTCTGAAGATTAAAGAAATAAGTGAGAAGATGAAAACAACTGATATAACATAGAATTTCGTACCTTCTTCTTCATCGTCGGCATCTAAGATGTCTGGACAACAGATACCGTAACAAATTAATGACAAGAATCCAGCTGGGAGACCGAACAGAACCATCGTTAAAATTGGATTACCCGTCCACATATTTACAAGAGTGGTTTTCAGTTCGAACCACGATCTGTAGAACCGCACGAACAAATGATTTCCCCCGTATCGCTACACAAATGAAAGAGATTTAGTTAGAATTGAGATGTATGGGGGGGGGGGGGGTGTTTTTTAATTCAATTTCTCAATACCGGAGCACTTTCGTTGCGAATCTGCTCTAGGAACAATTCAATCACATGGGGGTTTAACTTTCTTGGTTCATCCTCTGGAATATGGTGATGATGCGTGGTTGTATTGATGACTATTAGGCTCGGTAAGGGTAAAACCATCATTGCTATGCTATTGACTAGATCAGGACTAGCTACCCAACCGAACTGAAAATGACTAAATATGCGTACATTAGATTTATATTGATCAAGAATTATCAAAGCACTCAAGGCGATATCGACGAAGTAAACGTTTTCTCGGTAAGAATTCTGTGAACTGAATTTATGAAAAGGTTTACAATTTTCAGGAAATAATCTTTAGTACTCCTTCTAGTAAAGAGTCCAAATTTCGGATTTCAAAAAGAAATCTTTCTTTTTACCGATTGAGGAAATATACTATTTCATAACACTCGCGCAGAAAGTGCCGCTTCTCATTTCTGTAGAACGGATGGGGACCTGGCAAGCAACTGCCACTTTTGATACTTTTGAATGAGGCTTCACCCTGTTAAAGTTTGGGGAAAAAGGGAACCAAATTGAATAGATTCACGTTGTTAAAGTCTACCAGGGTACAGTCTCATTAAAATTTTTCAAAGTGGCGGCTGCTTGCCGTCCCATGTAGAACGGGAGGAAATTTCTATTTCTTGATTCCAAAGAGCTCGAAAAACCGATAAATGCACAATGAAAAAGAAAGTAATTGAGTTTGCATTGGTGACCAATGTTGTCAGTTCATGCTAGTCTAGCACTGTGTTGCCAGAAACAAAGGAACAAGATTCTGAAGAACTGAAGTATTCGATTGGATATAAGCCGTTGGTTCCCAAAATTTCTGGCAACGCTGATCACTCTAGCATGGAATAATATCATTGGTTACTAATGCCAGTGCCACCTTATTTCCATGTTGGATCAGCATTTATGATCCAAGCCCAAGCATCAGACAATACAATTCGGGAGAGAGAAAGAGAAGAGCAAGAAGGTAAATAACAATTTCTGTAAACGATTCAAACTTCAACAGCGTGTGAGAATAATCATTCCGAAGATCCCATAAACGGTCTCTGAGCAATTTCAAGTTTCTTGCGCCGTCTTACGCGAATTGCGGGGACTTTCCGCGCAAGTGTTATGAAAAATTGTATAGGTATTTTGGAAGGTAAGTACGTCGTTACAACAACTCTTGTATTGTCGTCGTTGCTTCGTTTACAATTCACACTCGTTGGTAATGGCGTACTTTTCTCCCTTGATACACAATATACTATTTTTTAGATGAAATATATCAAAAGTATTGCCTGAAAATTTCAGATCTTTTGATGAATTCAATTCGAAGAATTCTTACCGACAAAATCGGTTGACATCGTCGGTACACTAATATCTCCTTAATAATAGAGTACTTACTCGTGATACTTCTCTCGGCTCTTCTTAATTACCGATTCGACCATATCCTTAAATTCTATCATATCGGGAGGAACTTCTTCCAATTGATTCTCCTCCACTACGGCTAATACCAAATTTTTATTCGTCAAAAACAATTGATTTATATTCCCTCTTGTGACTTTTGGAAAGGTGGGGAATCTTTCGGCGTTGACCCATTTGTACAAGGTTTCGTTCAGTTTTTCAACATCACTTACATCGTGACCTTAAAGAAATCGTGCGATCAGATGAAGAATGCAGTTACACTGAGAAGAAAAATTTCCGGGAACAATAAAATATTTAATTGATTTGAATAAACTTTCATTGATTCAATTAAACAAATATTTGCCATGCTATCAAATATTTTATCAATGAAAAAGAATATTTAATTGATTCAATAAAACCCTCCCTTCTTTATTCAAATCAATTATATTCTCTAAAATTTTTAGAGTGAGATTTCACTCTTTAGGTAGCCAGAAGTGAGCTTGTCGAAATTTCAAGTGAAATTCCCACTCTTTCAGAATGAAAGTCTAAGATTTGAGGTCAGAAACTCACAGCCACTCCAATTTTGGAGTGGATTTTCCGCTCAAAAAGAGGGGGTTCACTCGAAGCGGACTGGCTCACTTCTGAGACTTAGTGGAGTGAAACGCGTGATTTTTCACTCTTCCAGATTTAGAGAGTAAGTATTTTATGGGGATTATTCAACTTGGGGAAATGTATTCTCTCAGTGTAGTATTTTTTCAACGAGTAAGTACCTGTGAAATTATAATGTAAGTTCTCTTTGTAGACGAATAACGCGGGAACGTTGCCCACTGGCGCATGTTGGCTGACTACGTGCTGATGGGATTGATAAAAAAATGCATGTGGCTGGAATACATTTGCAGTCTTATGATAAAGTTCCTGCACATGACAAAGAATCATTAAATTCATTAAATAGAAACCATTCATTCTCGATCGTAAGAACATTCAATAATTACCCATAAAGATCCAGATCTATCTCCAACATATAAAAAGTATAAATCCCGATCTTTCTTTATGCTTTCAAAGCTATGGGTTTTTGTTACTTCTTGAACTGGAGGACCGCTCACTCGTAAGGCGAATTTAACTATTTCCTCTCTCGTTCTATCTCCGTGATAAGTGAATTCTTGATCTCCTTTAAAACTTCAATAACGCAAAGATAATTAAAATTAATCATTATTTTAAAAGGCCCTTATTGGCAGGATTGCCAGGTGAAAAGGAGAACAGTTCGGTGATGGATTCCCTCTTCTAGAAACTCCACCATCACCATCATCACCGGATCAATTGTCCCGTTTTTATTTGGCAACCCTGCTTTTTGAATCTTGATGCATTTTGATGTCTACTTGATGTATGGAATGTACGAAAATGGAAGTGTAATTCGTCGACTTACAATAAAATCGTGGGAAATCCTCGGATTTTGAAAGTGTGAGCGACGCTTGAGAATCGTGTACAATCGATACGACCAACTCGAATAGATGTAGCGTGCAAATGTTGAGCAACGTGCGCCCAAATTGGTTCTAATCTTTTACAGTGTGCACACCATGGAGCGTACATCTAAAATTCACGAGTCATGTTTTTTTGCTGTTTTATATTACATTACATTACATAAAAATCTTGTGGAATAATAATGATCAACAGTTATAAAAATTTATCATTTTTCAAATTAAGAGTCTGAAATATCTTCTTTTTACTCTCTATTAACCGTGAATGGTGCCAACAAAAATGTGAAAATGCAATGAAAAAACTTTTTGAGCATTGTTTTAATCTTCTGAACTACAAAAAGCTTTTATACATGCAAATAAATTAAGACTATAAATGGGGTTTTTACAGTTGTAAGGGAACATTTAGTTCTCAGCTTTGTCCATTACGTACACGGAGAAAAATAATACAATAAAAATTATATAATAAAATATACTATTGGGGCTCATTTCTAGAGAAGTACTCCTCAAATGTGGAATAGAATATTTTCTATACAATAATTTCTGTTACATTTGGTAGGCAAAGCCTTCGAGACAGTCAGGCAATTGACAAAATAATAATGTTGCTGAAGTTTGAATCGTTTAGTGAAACGAATTGGTGATCGAATAACGAAATACTGAACTGTCAAACACTCAAAATCTTTCATCAATACTTTCTTTTAGCCAATACCAAGGAGGTAATTTAAGAAGTTGAATAACGATAGTTTATCTGATTTTGTGGGTTTGAATTTTTGTTTCGTTTCTATAAACGATTCAAACTTCCGCAACATAAATAATACTATTTTACTACATTATTTTTCTCCTTGTACATTGTGCAGTGAAGTGAACAAGTGAATATTTATTTTTCTGATACTTTTCAACAATAAAGTTATATTATATTACTTTATCGAAACATTTTATTGATTCGTTCGAAGTATTAATGTTTCACAGCACGAAATGTTGCGTCGGCATTTTAAGTAAATTAAATTTGATTTAGGAACGATGGTTGCGCCAAGTCATCAATAGGTCAGCATTTATACACATTCAAGTTAAATACGACAATTGACAGAAAAACTGAGCTTAGAATAATTTTGAATGAATCGAAAATATGATCTAAAAGTATCATATATTATCAATTTTTTCATGCCTATATATTCCTTATAACGTCAATGTCTGTTGCATGTGCTGTGAATGTAGACACTTTGGTTAAGAGAATCCATAGAATCTTACGGAATGAAATTTCATGGAATTTTGTCAGAACATTGTGCAATATTCAATCAGAATTGCATTGAAAAAATACATTCATTTGATTGAATCTCATCGAAAATGGTTGAATAGGATTTGATGAGAACATTGTGGAATATTCAATGAGATTTGGCGAGAATCAATGGGTGTGTTCAACCAGGGCAATGTGCAAACAACATCCATGCATGTTCTACGTATATCTTCTATTTTACATGCTATGAATATTTTTTTGTATATATATGACATGAAGTTAAATGATATGCAAAAAGCGTACATATTCTATATTTATGTATTCAGGGTTGGAAGAAACCCGCCCCACCGGTTTCAATCGGATTTTATCGAGTTTAATGAAATTGGACAAAGGTTTATCTAATGATTCGCACTATAATTTATCGATTTTTAATTTTCACCGTATGATTTCATCATTTCATACATGATCATGTAGAATAATATATAATGATGATATAAAATGATATATTATTGTATATTATCATAAAGATATACTCAATAAACTGAGAAGTTACTGTTCACATAAACTGGAATTAAGCTGGGAACCAGTGAAATTCTCTAGTGCAATTTACTACAACTGTAATGCAATTCAAATAAGATTTGGCAGTTTTTTTGTGTTGGTTCTAAAATTCAACAAAAAGTTTCATTGAGTCGGATATATCAAGAATTTTCAACACAAAATTATTCAGGAAAGAAACTGATTGGAATCATCAAAATGTTGTAATTAATTGATCGCAATCATATTATTCTGTTCCCTGTCACAAATAATCGGGAAAAATCTCATTAAAATAATAGGTTTCAATGATATTCAATCAGAAATTTCACCATTCGTAATAGGATTCAATAGAATATTTCCACCTGGGTTCTCATCATTTGCCAAATGTATTCAGAGAAATGAATTCGTAATGTTGGTGCATCTCAAAACATACCAATTGGATTCAACTTATCAAAAAACCTATAATGTTCATATAATATTATCACAATATTATAACAAAATATTCACGAAATATTGTATGTCCACCCTAATAAATATTATAGAAATATTTGTCATTGTTGATTGAGTTATCAAATCACGTTGTTAATCTGTGGAACTTGAACTGAATTGAAGGTGAAAGTACAACATTTTATGTTCATGAGATCCCTGATAGTACATAGTATTTATATAATATCACTAAAATATTATACTAGAGCAAGAATAGGAATAGATTGGAATTGATTAAAATTCTGTCCAACTGAATCCATTTGAATCAACTTTTATGAAATATATTCCAAAGTAAATAAAAATTCTATCCAATTCAATCAGAATTTGATCCCAATATAGTTCATTGATTAAATAGCGCAATTCAACTAATTCAAACCAGGGAGATATTTATAACTGCAGAACCAGTGAAATCCTATTGATTCTAATTCAGAAAAAAAGAATAAAATAACAAAAAATTATATTAAATCAAATAAAACTATTGATAAAAATGCCCCGAGGGGAAAAATTTTTCAAATCATATAGAATTTGTATAAAATTATATATGAATTATATTAAATGATGAAAATATTTTGTCCTTGGGTTATTTGAAGTTTCGAATGGGTTTTTGAGAGTTCTTTCAATGCGTACCGACCCGAAAAAACCCACTGGGCTCAACTGGGTTGAACCCACAGATGCCAAACCTGTATGTATCCAAAATATACATTATGTAAATGAAATCATATAGTATACAAGTCATCCCAGAATTAGCGGACCAAATTCTACAGGTATATTTTGCAACCAAAATGCAATAATTCCTCGTTTGGAAAAATTTGTTGATGTTTAGTTTTTGTGATATGAGGATTTTTAGATTTTTTCTCTTTTTAAATCCAAATTTAACACTACAACCTTCAGGTTGACACCATTGGCTAGAATGTTTAGGAACCGGTAAAGTTTAAGAAATACATAGTCACTCTGAGAGGAGACAAACTTCGTAAGTCAATTTCAGGTTGATTTCAAGTTGATATACGTTCTTTAGAGTTTCATGTTTTCTTGGGACGTTCATATACCCACAATTTATGTCAATATAACATCCATCTGCATATGTAAACGATATATATACAATAGTTTGAAACCTTGGACAATGTCGTATGGATATATCCATTGCAGACATGTTTTACCAAATTTTCACATGCAATGGATTCGTTCGCATATCCATTCAACAAATACATGAATATTTATTTATCACGGATGTACATTGATTGCACTTACTTTGCACATCATAATGTTATAAGGGAGGTGGCTTGTAACTTCTGCTACTTGAACAAAAACTTTTATGCGACTGCCAGCCATTGATTTTCATTTTTTTAAATTTCATAAACGCCTTCCATACGGAGAAAATCGTATAATGCAAGAAACCATTCTAACACTACTGCGTACTGGAGTAGCTGTAGAGTGGTTTGTTTTACACTATTCTCTACACGGAACAACCATAACATTGGTTCGTGTCATGAAGAATATTAGGTCTAACACTATTGATTACTGTACTCACACGAATCAATCGTATTTTCTCAGTATAATATATTGTGAAAAAACGACTGTTCAATGTCGATACAATAAGTGTTGAACTTTTTTTTCTCTTCTAATTGGACACAACTTGCTCGTGTTACCGCAGTAACCAGTAGCGTGGAAATGATTTTTTTTAGCATCACACGAGCCAGTCGTGTGGGTTACAGTACTCATCAGTGTAGGATTTTCTCCGTGTACATCCTTATTTTTAACAGAACATCTACCAAGGTTTAAAAAGTTCAAAAAACTAAAGGATTCAAAAGTCTTTTATCCTGTTGAATGATGTGAATTATCTTATTCAAAGTTGAAAACATACCATTACGAGCCATTGTCCTTCCTTATGTATATCCAAAAACCTGTGAACGAAAATGAATGAATGAATAATCAATACCAATACGTATTTTCAAATTCAGAAAATCTTACCTATCGCTCAGCTCGAGCACACGCGATGCTGCAGTGTGCACAAGGATGGCTAAAAATGAAAATCCTTTAGATAATTGTTGAAACTTATGGAAAAATTTTGGGACAAGAATCTTTCAAACTACCTCTGTACAGTGAAACTCAAGGAACTTTTTTTGTCATTCTATGATCGATTAATAGAAGTTGACTGGCTTTTGTGAGGATTTTGTATAAACACTATGAAATTCCTTCCCATCTTGTTATTCTCAGAGATGAATAAAAAATATTTTGTCAAAAATTCTGCCAATTTTTTTGTTTGAAGTTCACAGGTATTTGTTTTTATGATGAATAGAGAATTAAGACTGCAACTTCTTTTTGGATATTCAATGTCTCATGCAATGTGCAATTGGAAAAAAATATCCTTATTGAATAATCGTAAAAAATTTTCAAGTGAAATAATACACTGTATTGTTAAAGACATTCAGCTGTTTTCAAAGGTGGGCTGTTTGTATGTAAATAATCGAAAACAAAATTGAAATTCACAAATTATAGTGGAAAACAAATCAATGAAGAATCTTTCTACTTTGGTTGAATAACTTTATAAAAACAAATATATAAAATCAATAAAGAAACCTGCATTAGTTCATATGAAAATAATAGACAAGTACATTATTGATCGGCTAAAATTTGAGGTTAATAACTGGAAATTTCAGTTATAATCCTTCGTATGGAGTATCATTGAATTTTTCATCATTTTTATTGCCATTGGTTTAAAAACCTTTCAAAATTATACGTACCGTAAAAAGTAGTGATGAATGTGAGCCGTGTCAGTGAAACCATTTTCGCGTTAATCGCTTTAGAAAGAATTTACTGAATTGAATTTGAACTGAAGTACCCTGATTATAATTTCATGTCCACATGACTGCTCTTATCGCTCTTCTTCATATTGTTTGTTCTGAATTTTCAATTTTACCGAATTATTTGCATTGTTATTGAGTTATTCTTTCAACTTATGACATCGTGAAATGACACTTTCGATACAACACATATGTCAACTTATAGGCGTATGGCATACAGGGTGTCCCAAAGGAATTTCCCTCTTTTCATTCAGGGAGGTAACTATTGGATGTCCCGAAAGTGATGGTAACCACTCGTTAAACCGAAAGACTGTTGACCCGAAATTTTTTGATCACTCAAAAACTACTAGTTTTCAACGCATCCAGAAATTTCGGGCTAATGGGTAGTTTCGCCCGAGTTCGATTACGATGGCCCGAAATTCGTTGATTGGTCAATTTCTAGAAAGTTTTTAGTAAGTTACTAGGAATTGATCAATCAACGGATTTAGGGATATTGATCTTTACCATTATCGTGTCAAATTCAAGTTTTATAAGTCCATTTTCCAAAGAATTCGCAATTCAATATGTTCATATTTTAGGATCCTCCCTACGATTGGCTCGGATTCATGAATCCAGGATTTAAAACACGACGGTGGAAAGGTAAACAGTATACTTTTTGAATTCAATTTCCGCGAATGCGTGTTGAATACCCATTCTCGATAAACAATTTTGGAATTTCTGATTGGTATTTCCATTTAACTCATGATTATCATAGGGTGATCTAACAGAAATTATACTGAGAAGAACATCTGTGGTGCAGATATATATATATATATATATCTTTGATCATCTGTGATGGACTATGTAAGAGTCCATGTGCTCAACAGCCGATCTTATCGTGAAAGTACAAAAAAGTGAGTTTATAATTGAAACCAACAATTGATGAAAAACAATGTACATTTGATTGTTAGTTCTCTATGCGCACGATAATCAGATTAACGCTTTCTCTGTTATAGGGAGTAAAATTACTTCCTAATTTATTAGTAAAACAAATCAACATATCTATCCTCAACAAACGTTGTTATCTGTACTGATAAACCATGTTGACACTTTTAAAAACTTCAATCTTATTGTCACTGTCGAGACAAGGAATGATTCGAAGATAATACTGTCATCCTCTTCAATCAAACAGTACAGATCTCATTGTACATCGTTCATTCGTCTAAGGCTTTAGAGATATTATTATCAAGATGCTTCGCAGTTTGATTCTCATAAAGAAATCTTTCCCCTCGTCGCTTAAAAACAATGGAGTAGTCACTCAATTGTATTCAACAAAGGTCAGTGTTATTAATTTTCTGACCATCAATGCGATTGTTACTTGTTTTTTAATCAACATTTTCCATTTTTACTTTGCAGGGCTCCCAAGATGGGAATCAAAACACTTTGCGATCTACCGACTCCAAAAATGAGAATCCACCAAATCCTTTTGAAGAATACGACAATATTGCTAGCAAATTATCACCTCGAGATACTTCAATGCAAAATTTTTTCAACATTCTCAAGAAAGATTTCAAAAATTTCAAATCAATGTTGAGTTCGTGGCATAAGAAAGATCCAATGCCCCTACCGGAAGAACCTTTCCCTTCTCGCTGTGATATACTTATAATAGGAGGTGGAGCTATGGGAAGTTCCATTGCATATTGGCTGAAACAAACAGTGTATCGTAAAGAGATGAAAGTTGTAGTTATCGAAAGGGATCCAACTGTGAGTATATTTTGCAAATTATCTACTTTTATATCGCATAATTTAGCTATTTCGATTACAATTATTTAGATGTTTCAGATTTATTGCAGGTAATTTATAATTTGTCCATTGACACATATATATACACTGTACAAATCTTTTTGAAGTTTACAACATTCAGAGGTTGTACCGAAATTACAACCCACTTGGGGATTGTTTGTTGCGATTTTGATGGTCAAGTTCTCACTTGAACAAAATTATGAATTACCCACATTTGGTATGACGATATTTAGTAAATCTGTGATTTTGCAATTGTTTGTTCAAAACATTACATTCAGAGTAGCGAGATTACAAAATTCTTTGAATGTAAATATACAATTAGAGATCCGCATCTTTTTCTATGGCACAGCTAGTTCACATTCAAACTGTTTCATTTAGTTCTATCAGAGTGCATTAAGAGAGAATTTTTTCTAATTGAAAGATTTATATAACACTTGTTGGTTCACATTCAAATTCTTTTTGTGCTTAATTTTCCTAAATTAACATAGGCAGTATCTTATTGAGTTTATTTCATGTAATCTTTGTATTTAACGTATATCTGTTATTTCGTAATAATTATGGAAAAATAGATAATGAAAACTTTATCGCTATTATATAATAATCTCATAATATGGAGATAACGATTGATCGATTTTAAAAGTCTTTTTCTGATTATTCGATGCAACAAGAAATGAATGGGGCTCATTGAGCTTTCATCGTACGTATAGGGAAATGTTGAGGGCACGAGGGGGAGATTGTATAAATATAATGTATACGTGAATGTGTAAATCGTGCATATACGTCTGTACAGTATATTCTCATGATAAGATGTCGTAATAGCATTATCAGTTTTATAATGTACATGATTATCAAAGATGCATTTAACATCGACAAGTTCACATATTTTCACAATTTTAATGAAAAAAATCATTTGGATTCATCGAAATCATTAATTAAATAGTAATAATTATGATCAGATTAGACACTTGAGATAAGATACAGATATCTCAACATTACAGTTGAAATCATAACAAATCAATGAAAAATAACTTCGAAAACGAACAAAATTGAATATTTAATCATTTGAATTGCCTATATTTGACTAAAATTGTCTTTTCTTATACATGCGAGTATACATCTTAATGAAATGTTTACCATAGAGTACAGTGTTTTCTTTGAACATGTTCATAAAAATCAGTGTGCATCATTAGCGATGTTAAGGGGATACCAGCGTATCGATTGAGTAAACATTTTCTTGGTGAGAATTCTTCGAACTGAATTCATTTAATCACAGATCTTGTATCTCAACGACATTCACGTAACGTTCCTTCCCAGCGTAATGAAAAACTTTCCTTTATCTCGACCATCTGAGAGTAGGAGGAATGTCATGATAAGATATACAATAATGTATCGAAATCTATCTTTCCATTTAAAAATGAGTATGTTAATTAATTACAGTACGCTAAAGCGTCCACAACGCTATCCGTTGGGGGCTTGCGTCAACAATTTTCTCTTGAAGAAAATATCGAGATGTCCTTGTTTGGGGCGGAATTCATACGTAACATCAACGAGCACTTGTGGATCGAAGGGGAACCTGACATCGATGTGAATTTCCATCCTTACGGATACTTGATGTTGGCAAGCGAACAAGGCGCTGAACAGCTAATAGCCAATTCCAAGCTTCAAAATTCCATGGGCGCGAAAAATGTGATTTTAAACAAAGCCAAATTAAACAGAATGTTTCCTTGGTTGAATACCGAAGGCATTGACGCGGGCTGTTTTGGAGTCGAAAAAGAGGGATGGTTCGATCCCTGGTCCCTTCTCTGTGCCTTTAAGAAAAAAGCGATAAGCTTGGGTGCGCAATATATTCACGCTGAAGTCAAAGGTTTCACTTTTAGGAAAATTCCAGGAACTTTTATTCCGGGAGTAGATTTTAAGGATTATCAAACTTTAAACGAAGCAGTAGTAAGTTTTCGTTCTATATAGCCTTCGAAGAGAAATGTGAAAGAGATTTTCTTGTTAAAATGCTGCTTGCAGGTACAAACGCCAGACGGTGAATACAAAGCAATAGCTTTTGCAATCTGCGTTAATGCTGCTGGTGCGTTTAGCGGTGACATTGCTGATATGGCAAAAGTTGGACGTGGAAGAGGGGTTTTGTCCATACCTTTACCCGTGGAACCTAGGTAATGATTTTTCTTTCGAAATCGACATTAGTTGTATTAGAAAATTCATTTTTGTCTTCTTTTAAAGGAAAAGATATGTCTATTGCTTCCATTGTCCCAACGGACCTGGTCTAAATACACCTCTCACTGTGGATCCAACAGGCACATATTTCAGGTAAATTTATTCATTTATTCAACAATTCATGGGACGAAACGCAATATAAAAAAAGGATGTATAAAATAACGCAAATGACTGTAGAAAAAAGTACCATAAAGTAGAAGTACAAAAAGAGAAATGAAGCCATAAAGCATAAATCAGATATCGTTCAAAACTATAAAATCAAACAGATAGGAGATGCATCACAGAATGTAACAATTTTTATAATCCTTATAAATGAATCCAAAAAAAAGTATGCACTAATTAAGTTATCAGTTTTACATAACTTCGCGATCAAAACATCATCCCTATAATTAGTAATTGACCTCGGAATTTGGAAGAAATGAATCTTAGGCCTCATAGGGATACAAAAGTTGATATTAAAAAGCAGCTTAAGACAATTAGCAATATTGTTAAGCAATTTAAAGAGAAAAACTGCTTCATTAAATATTCTCCGGTTAGATAGTAAATGTAAATTAACCAGAGAAAAAGGAAAACTATAGTCATGATCACCCTGGTAAAAAAAATTTCTCTGAATTTCAGAGCAAAATTCTGATAAACTTTCACTTATCGGGCACGTTTGTTTTTACTGAAAATATTTATGAATATCTCTGAAAAACTCTGAATTTTTCTGAAAATTACTGACCCTGGTTAAAAAAATCCATAGAATCTGACGAAATGAAATTCTATGGGATTTGGTCAGAACATTGTGCAAGATCCAATGAGATTTGGCGAGAAACAATGGGTTTGTTTAATCAAGGGAGACTCTCTGAGAAACTATGAACACCTCTGGAAAACTCTTCACTGAAAATCTCTAAAAATTCCAGTGATTTTTAGCGAAATTTTTTCACCAGGGTATCTCCACCCATAAAGAATCTCGAGAACCTATGTTGGATCCTTTAAGTCAATGCAAAGGATTGCAGGGTATACGGGAACCAAACATGAAGTTGAAACTCGCAACCGTAAAGCAGATTTAAGCATCTGAAACGCTTAGGGGAATGCCACTCAATTGATTTCTAGGGCAAATCAAGTTTCAGCAACGTTTAATCAAAAGTTAAAACAATTGATTGCTGTGGTTATAAAACAACAGAATTATATTCTAAAATAGCTCTATCTAAAGATGTGTAACATACAGTCTGACAATAGTACAAAATTCATTCGAATCAGAGGCAGATCTTATAACGAAATCAAGAGCCTTATCTTTAGTTCTAGATACTATGTTCAAGTAATGATTTTTGAAAGCATAAGTGTGGCCAGAGTCCGATTAGTGTGGGTGTCAACGACCGAAATTCCGCCTTCTGAAACCCCTTTATAATTTTTTCTTCAATTTTCGAACGATAAAAGTTGTTTTTTGTCTTGATTTCGAGCTCTTCTGAGGGCTGGCGTGGGTAGCGGGTACCCACCGTGGCCACATCAATGTTTAAAAGTAAAGGAGTCGTTCAGGCAAACACCGAGATCTTTAATCAGAATGTTGCTGAAGTTTGAATCGTTTATTGAAACGAATTAGTACTTGAATAACAGAATATTCAACTATTAGAGACCAAAAAATCTTGCAGTGCATCTTTAAACGATGTCTCCAGTTTCGAGAAGTTGAATCGAGAAGATAAATAACGATGATTTATCAGATTTTGTGAATCCAAATTCTCGTTTCATTTCTATAAACGATTCAAACTTCCACAACATTAATCAAACTAGGTACCTGAAGGAGTATTCTATTAATAAAGTGCGGAAATGAAATACACACAAGGGCACGCGACTTCGTTCCGCGCACGTTTAAACCGTACTTTGGTGCGCTGTTAAAGCGGTCTAAGTTACCCCATTTTACAGTATAATTTCTAAAATTTCATTTTTACAAATTCAAAAGAATAGATTGCATTGACAAATATTTTAATTTTAATGAAATTTTAATGATTTCTCAAAGATTTTTAGGTTTCAGAGAATTTATGCGACCCTCCACAAGCTATTTAAGGATTTCAAGATCCAGATAGTTCGAAATTTTTCTTGATTTCAATGCAAGCATAGAAAGACCACTTTTGAAGGTTGAAAGAATGTACCGGAAGTTTTCTAAATGCCACAAAAAATTTCATTGTTTTTTTATAAGCGAAAATCAGGGTAGTTGGTCTGTGATTAATTTCCTTGAGAATTTCTGAAGTTTTCTCGATCTGTCTGAATCCTGTCCTATAATAAGACCCACAATTTATCTGTGAAATATATTTGATTTCAGGAGAGAAGGTTTAGCTGGTCATTACATAGCTGGAAGGGCACCAGATTTACAAGACGAGCCATCAGTACAGAATTTAGATGTAGATCATGAATTTTTCGATACACACGTGTGGCCGCCTCTTGCGGATCGAGTCAAGGGTTTTGACAGTTTGAAGGTTCGTCTCACACTTGAAAAACTAATCAACCGTACATTTTTTTTTCCTTTTTACATAACATTTCTTCCGCAGGTGATATCTTCTTGGGCTGGATATTACGAGTATAATACTTTCGACAGAAACGGCATAATCGGATCACATCCTTATTATTTTAACTTGTATTTCGCGACTGGATTTAGCGGTCACGGTATACAACAAGCACCCGCAGTAGGAAGAGCTATAGCGGAACTCATAATAGAATCTAAATTCCTTACCATCGATCTAACCAGATTGGGATTCGAACGGTTTGTCAGTTTAGAACCCATGAGGGAGAGAAATATAGTGTGATATTCTTATTAAATATCATACATGAGAATTTATTTACATAAATTACACTCTGACATTCGATATTCGATGAATTTACAATGCGAATGAAGAATTGCGGGAGAAACAGGGCGGTTACAGATTTTTTATTTGAATTGTTGCGGCGCTGGTCCGAAAATACTACCGCTTTGTTTACTGGCTGTTCGGGATGGGGCAAAGCCCAACATCTTCTGAATGTTCTGTAAGACGAGTGAATCATTATTGTGTATATAGAATGTGAATTTTGATTGTTAATATATTCATATTGACTTTTACATCATGCGATTGAGTTATCTGTATCATTTGGTCATACGATAATCATTATTTACCTGTCTGATGCTCATTGTGCAAAGGATATAAAGGAATATGAAAGAGCATTCCGTGTAATCATCGCCTGGTAAATTTCTATGAGATAAACCCTGTATCCAACTAATTGGAACGAACGGTAGCCTCGCCACTACTCTGCCGTCAAATATACTGTTGAACATACTGAGTAACGCAGTGAAAGCAAAACCAATTGCAAACATTGATTTCATCTTTACTAGAGATAAATCACGATTGTTGTTCTTCAATCTCTCCTCTTCTCGTTCAATCTTTTTCTTCTGTTGTTTGTCTAGAGAGTCTCCATGTGCTTCTTTTCTCTTTTCCACTGGTCGAAGAAATATTTTTTACATGAGTTTTGAACATTTATTGTTTCGCAGTGATATCAACTCTATCGGGATTGTTGATGTTTTGAGATCAACTATTATCGATGGTTGAAATTTATTATTCTAGGGACAAATCTTTACTCATGTTTTTGATTTCATTAATACTTTTGACATGACTCCAATTGTCGAGGAAAATCGATTTCAAGGGAATATCAGTATCGTTAGATTAACTAACTGTCTGTACGTTTAAGATTTTACAATAATGGTAAAATATAATTGAAATATCTCAACATATTCTTATTTTTTGATTCAACAAGAATAAAATTAGATTGAGGTATTGAAATTTCATGTTCCCATTAACATTCTTCCAGTATTGGTATTCCTGGCTCCAAAGTATCCCATAGACGCTAGAGTTACTAAATTTCTTTACTTAAAACATTCAAAAATAATGTGATAAGATGGAAAAGATCAATAACCCAGACCTTGTTTCATAAAATCAGAAGGTTCGGCTGGTTTGTTTATTCCATTTCACCCAACTTTCCTAGAGTCTTTTTGGGTAAATAAAAATCTAGTAATTTGAGGGTTGATGAGATACCTTTAAAAAAATCCTAGTAATATCAGTGATGCCATTTGATATTTATGAAGCATATAGCTCTTATACAGAACTTCAATACTCGTAAAATCTCATCAAAATGTGGAATATTCATGCAAATTATTGAAAAATATTAAATCAATATTTGACTTACATTTTTTACTCTGTTTCTCTACCTCGGCTTTCAACTTTTGGTACTTTTCAGTTCTGTATACCATTAGCCATGTTAAACCTGGAAATGATATTCAATTTTTTGATTCTCATCTCATAATCATTTACATCAAAAATATTATTTACCTTCTCCTAATAATGCTGTACATATACTGATGAAGACTATTAAAACTGTATCCGCCCACATATTAAATTCAATATAACAAATGCATAAAATTGCTTTGAAACGTAAATTTTTGTATTAATAACGAAATTAAATAATCTCCATAATCTGTAGAAAATGTAAATTTTTATGTGGAATGGATACCAAGTCCAAACCTGTGAAAACACAATTTGTCTTCAAGTTTCTAGGTTAATTCACGCCACATCAAGGTGCACGAAATCAAGTGTGACCGTGAATGACGGTGATAAATACCTGCTGAGTCGAAATATGAAGGTTAGGGATGCGTTCCTGTATCGTGTCATCTCTGTTTACATGAGATGACAGAGAAAGAAAACAGATCTAGGGTGTTTTTTGAATGTCCCCCTAGAATCTTCTTCTTCGATTTTGGAATAAAATCGAACGCAACCTATGCAATGTATGGTCATCGTTTTGAATATGTACGTCCCTATCAATAATTACAATTTAAAATATGATTCAAATACAATATTTGAATTGTTATTATAAACCACAGTCTATGATAAATGAATATGAAAATTTATTAGCTGAAAAGAATGAAATCTCATCGTTAATAATTTGAAAAATTAAAAAGGATCGGGTTGAACTTCTGAAGTTAGGTGATGATACATTATTGTTTTAATTTATTTATTTAAGAAACGTGTAAATCACGTCATTTAACACGTTGTCAAAATTGATGAAACGCTGACGTATGCAGATTATTTCACAAAGTAATTTTCATTCATTTCGTATTTGAACTTAAGTTTGCCAATGGCCGATGTTATTAACTCCATTTTGTTTCATCCCTTGCATCTTCGAATACTGTTGTTCTACGTACTATTTCTCTTCTCCTTCGTAAACAAATGTTATTCTCATAGCTCTCTCGATATTTTACGTAATACAATAAAAGGTAGATATGAATTTTTCAATTAATTATGTATCGCGGTGTTTTGTATTTGATCAATTTGCTTGTGTACATACATCATTCAAATTCTAACCATAAACTCATGGGATATTGAATCCCGCGAGTTGAATATCATTTTATTAATCTCGATAAATTCATCGAATTTATATATTGAATTATTTTGATTTCCATTTGTTGATTTTATATATTCTTCAAGAACCTTCTTGAATCGTTTATAGAAACAACGGAAATTCAAACCCACAAAATTCATTTATTTGTTCAAATTGACTCGTTGGAAACATTTTTCTACAAAACGTGCTGCAGCTGAGTATTTCGTTATTCGATTACTAATTCGTTTCAATAAGGGATTCAAACTTCAGCAACATGATTTCATCTTTCGTAATTTGTTTCAAATAATATCAATCAAATGAATTGTGAATTTAAAGGTTTTTTTTCCATAGGTACTCCCACAGACTTTTTATTGTGTCGAAGATGTGGCGCGGATGTCGGTAATTCTGGTCATCTTATAAATCAGTTGAGCCCAAAAGCTCTATCCGTGAGAAATCAAACTTTGTTCGGACGGAAAGGTATTGCGACGCAGAGGCTAAGATATTTATTAGATATAGAATATTTGGTAATCACTTCGTCCCATGCTTATTGCGTAGGAGGTCTGAGCCACGTGAGTTCTATACTTTCTTCCGCTTTCTCTCAAGTTATTGAAAAATTTTTCATCATTCGTTTCTTTATTTTCCAGTGGAGTACAGAATATACTTGGTTTCCTGGGTACGCTGGGAAGCCTTGCGTATGTCGGCATTGCGGAGTACACATTGGATGGTAAGATTCATGCAAAGCTATAATGTCTTATTGTGTTATTAATATGAATTATTTATCAAAGGATGTTTGAACCTGTGAATTATGCATCAGAAAAAAGACTTGTTCCTTCAAAGAAAGGATTTTATGCTTTGATATTGTCTGAAGTTCTCAGCGAGTTTTGTAAGTATCGATTCAAAACATATAAATCATTTTGTTACATGTGTCGATGTTCAATTAAAAATCAACAAATTTAAATTTAGTTAAATGTATTTTTAGACATAAAATACGATTAGAAATTGTTGCTTTGTCGTCCACTAGTATGCTCTTATTGTTGATAACAACTGATAAATGTCATTTTGAATACAATACTTTGTACGATTTCAGTCGCAAATTCTCTTATCGCCACACCGAAGTTATTCAAGGATTAATATCAGAGCATGGATGAAATGAACATGACGGACGAACAAAAAAAGTTTATGGAAGAATGCGAGATCGAATTCGCTAATCGTTATACGGATGAGGATAAAGAATTTATGAAAATAAAAAATATGGAGCCAAAGAAACCACCGATAGTGGATCCCTGGCACAATAAACCTCGTAGAAGTTCCGATTGGGGGCGTCGAGATGGTAGGCGCAACCACTGGGAACAACGGCATAACAATGAAAGACACGACAGAGGCGATAGATCCGATCGACACGGGGGTAAACACTATCTTCATCATCGTTCTAGACCTTAATAAGGGCAAATGTAATTATCGTCTAGCAGCATATTTTAGATATACATGATTATTTTGTAATATTTATATTTTCTTGATTTCTTGAACTCGAATAAAAAGTTATTTTTCACGAATCTCTTCATCTCCCTTTAGCGTTTATCCTAGATGCCTTTGATTCGTTTTTGATCGGACGTTGCAGTTTCATAAAATCTGCTACGAGGCTACTAATCCAATCATCCGTAAATGAATTTATCATCTTTGTACAAAAATAGCAACATGTGTCAATTCCAGGCATTCATTTTTCGTCGATTAACAAAAACATTCTGTACTACTTTGTTTCTTCGAGATGTTATATTCTTCTTATAATTTGTTTTGTTTTCTTCTTTGTATAGATAGAATCATGGCAGAGACTTTTTCCTAAAATAATCGAAGATTGTTTTTTATAGACAAGATACGAGAAATCATTTCGTCAAGTTTGAATTTCCCGCTGTTCGTGCACGATACTTTCATAACGCCAGTATCAATGAAGAATATTTTCTATCGTGCGTGAGTCGAAGAAAGCTGTTTAAATTTTAAATTAGAATCGAATAAGATTCCCTCACGATACTCGTTACAAGAACTCGGGGGAACGGGAGCAACGATATATTTATGAATAAAAATAAAATCGAACATGACGAGCCAATGGTAATGATTGAGAATGACCATTGGTGAAAATCGAGACGAAAGAGATAAAAAGAACAACGTGATAAAAGAAAACACTAGAGTTTTACGAGTGCGATACACAAAGAACGAGAGATGTATTCGTCGGTTTGAACTCTCAACTTTCGCTGCATATATTTTGTATTTCTCATGATGTACATATCGAGTATAATTTTTCTAAATCTTCATATATGCATGTAGTATCGATAAAAAAGTGTTTTATCGTAATTAATCGTTGTACTTAAACTCGTAGAAAAAGTGTAAAATAAGATGTGTGTTCGATACTTGGTGGATTCCTGACAAATACAAATCAGCTGTTGTCGTCTCAGACAAAGGAACAACAACAACAAGGAAAAAGTGAGATTCTTTCATTCTTATTTGTTAAAATTTGAAAAACGATAACACGCGATCTGAAATGATTGAAATTTAAATGGTGAAATAATTCAACGACATTCACATTTCACGCTTTGAGAGTCACGGAAATGATATGATACCGTGCGAACAATTTATATTTTATTTAATGTCGATAAAATCAACACGATATGCATCAGCTGATTCATGCCAGATGAACAAATATATTCCATGTTATTTTTATCATTGTTATATTAAGGGTTTTAAGTTCAAAGCAGACATGCGTGTTGTAACCGAACGAATTAAATTTGAATTCTAAATTACTGAATTCATGTTCTTTAACCTATCATTCACACTGATTACAAGCACGTTTGAGATTATATGTTTCTAAATGATCATTTTGGTTGAGAAAGTTCCGGTATTAGAATTCTGATGATTCGTTTTTTTAACCTTGAATAATCGATATTTGTTTTCATTTTAAATTTAATTCGCGTAGAGATTACGATACATTAGTTTTCTAAGGGATTTCAAGATAAAACGACGATGATGATATTCCAATTGATTTCATTGACAAGATACGATTGTCAATCGAGATTTATCTAGGATAACGGTGCGCTCTAGATGTATTCAAGATTTCATTTTAAGTGATATTAGTCTTGAAAACAAAAAAACCTAGCTGATGAATCGAGCATTGAATAAATCCTCTTTTTATTATTTCGTATCACGTTGATACATTTTTTGAATTGAGATGAAAATTTCTGAACATTTTCAGAGAAATTTTTCTTCCCAAAAAAAACTTGACAAACATATGTAAAATATAGTTATGGGATGTAAATAAGCATTGTCAAAAATGTACGATGAAAATGAGCAGTGCTTGAACATATTGATCTTATCTTTCATACATATCTGATTTTTATTGGATTTTATGAAATACATCTATGTAAAAACATAAGGTTTTTAAACATCACTCATCTCTAATACATTCTCCGTACAATGAGTTCTAACACTATTAGATTATATAAAATTTGTATATAAAATAGGTTTATATATATATGAATTGTATACAATTTATATATAATATATCATAAATTCCTTTCTGTACCTGTTTTATCAATGTTATCGAGTCCGTTTGATATGTAAATTAATTTACATTCAAAATATGTAAATGTTCTCAAAGAACAACAAAAACACAAAGAAAAAAAGATTGTGTGTGTGAATCCCGAGTGTCTAGAATTACATTTTACGATCGACACTGCTGTCAATAACGTTCGAATGTCTGACGCGTGACATGGAGAACGGCATTTGTGTAAATTAAGTTCAAAAAATATTCGAAATTGAAAGATCAAAAGACACGCATCGAATGTACGAGGGAAGTTTTTGGATGTAAGTAGATAGTCACTATTTTTATGCCAGCGTTTGTTTGCGGTAGCTGATTTTTGCAATAAATAAATCTGTCGAATGAAGTTCAGAATTCTCAAATTGTTGGAGGACGTGGGACGTGATTGATTTGTTTTCATTCGGTTAGCATAGGGAATGAATTTGAACTATGAAGTAGTGGGTGAGTTCACCCTGATCGAAAAATACGATTGAATACTACAAAACAATTCCATTGAATTCCAATTTAGTTTCTAAGTCAACATTCCGATTGAATTCGATAAAAAGATATTTTATCGAAACGAATTATGTTCTCGCATCGGAACATATATTTTACAACACATTTCATGACCAGCACCTTTGAAATCCTGTTCTCAAATAAAAAAGAAAAAAACAATTATTGGAAATCATGGATGGAATGACAAAAGCACTCGTTCTCATCTGATGAGATGAAGAATCCCAGTTAATAGAATAAAGAAAATCATTTGCCATGCTTATGAAATTGCATCCTAAAGAAATTTTGTTTAACCAAATAATACTGGGTTTGAAAAACCGTATGAGGACCGGATGGAATCCAGTATTCGAACCCGGAGGGAAAGATATCCGAAATCATTCGGTTTTTATACCGACACAATTATCAGTTTCGGGAACGTATACGGGTTGATCGGGACACTCTTCGGGAAAATGTAATAGAAAACGGAACTTTATTCGATTAAGACCTATATAAACCGATTTGATTCCGATGCAAATTCCGGATAAACAAATCGGCGGTAATGAGAAGTAATCGGACACCCACACGGAGAAAAATGTGGCTCGAAAATATAAGAATTTTTGTTATTTTTCTTAGTGAACTAGGAACAGGAAGGTTTGTAAAATGAATTTTCACATAAAAATACGGAAGATTACGAATATTGTAGAAAAAAACAGTTGGTAGGATTGAAATTTTAAACGCTGAACGTTGAATTTTATAAAGCGTATAGTAAAATTCAGTTATTCATTCGTAATCCCTCGTATTTTTATGTAAAAATCCATTTTACAAACCTTCCTATTTCTGGTTTAGTAAGCAAAATAGGAAAAAGTAGTATATTTTTTTCTCCGTGCAAAATTTCTTATTTATGATGAATAAGAATCAATATGAATAAATCAGATGGGCATTTTAAATCAGAACTGGTTCGGAAATATCTGAATAAAAAGTCCCCCTGGTATAGGAAAAATTGCAAAATCCGGAGACATTCCGATTAAATTTTGTAAATCGGTTGTAATGAGATCTTTCAAGCAGCCCTGGTAGAAATATTTTATTAAATCCTATTAAGAATGATGGAATTTCTGATTGAATATCATTGAATTCCATTAAAACCTATTCATTTTCCCATTCATCGATGAGATTTTATAGATTATTTGTAACAGGGAGGGGACTGTATACGGGAATGTTTTCAAAATTCGGAAATGCATTCGGGTTCATTCGGTCTTTATACGGAGCATGAAAATATGGAATGGAAATTTATTCGGGCGCATTCATATGTAGTACGAGGATCTCAAAAAAGACCTGGATTGAACTCGGATTGATTCGTGCATGAACTCGAATACGCTTCCGAAATCTCTCCGAGTTCTATTCGGGTTTCAATTCTAATTCGTCAGATGAATCCCGAGCGATACCCGGATTGGCCCAGGTAAAACTCGCCCTAGTGGAAGAACTTTTGTTGAATTTCGTTCTCAATTTGGACAATTTTTTTTTCATGAATTTTTCATGAAAAGAGAGTCCAATTTGTGAGGGAAATTCAATTAAATTCAGAAGTTTTTTCCGACAGGGCGGACACAAAAAACCGGATTACTCGCCATACAGGCCCGCATAAAAATTCGATGTTTATCCAGAACTTATCCGGTTTTCAGCAGAGTTCCGTTTGATTAGGAAAAATCGGGAATGCAATATAGGGGACATTTCAATATGACCGTCTGGAAAAAGCATACTCTCTAAATCTGAAAGAGTGAAAAATCACGTGTTTCACTCCACTAAGTCTCAGAAGTGACCCAGTCCGCTTCGAGTGGGATTTTCACTTGTTTCGAGTGAACCCTCACTCTTTTAGAGTGAAAAATTGACTCTAAAATTTGAATGGCTGTGAATTTCTAACCTCAAACTTCAGAATATCACTCTAAAACAGTGGAAGTTTCACTCAAAATTTCGACAGGCTCACTTTTGGCTGTCTCCAGAGTGAAATCTCACTGTAAGAATTTTAGAGAGTACTTTCAAGAATTTTCATCCCGGGAATTATTGAACATAATTGGACAAACTTTTTTTTCTTTTAAGGGCATCCCGTAGACCCTAGAGATCCCTGGTTAAAAGAACCCATTGCTTCTGACCAATTCTCATTAAATTACAATTAAACGTGGACAATGTTCTGACCAAATCTCACCGATGATTTTTCAATGAGATTTGGTCAGAACTTCCATGTGAATCTCGTTGAATCTAGCCAAATTTCACTGAATTACGATTAAACTTGAACAATGTTCTGACCAAATCTCATTGAACTTCATTTGTCAGATTCAATGGATTCTTTTAACCAGGGATACTAGATCTCTCTACCCAAAATACTTAAAGAAGACTAAATAAAATGAGATGAAATAACCAGCCAGACCTTCTATTTGTAAAAATGTTTATTTATGTACTTATAAAATAAAATACGAGTGTTGAAGAAAAAAATATTTCCTGCTGGCGCAGGTGATTCTCGCCCTATCCTAGTGATCTGAAACACGAAAACAAAGAAGTTTTTTGATCCATGTGGTTGTCCCTATCGTCCGTACCCTGTTCAAAATATTTCATAAAATCTCATTGACGAATGGAAAATTGAACGGGTTTCAATGGAATTCAATGGTATTCGATCAAAACTTTGAACACTTTCAATGGGATTTTATGGAATATTTCTACCATGGTACAGTGTAACAGAAAAAGTGTTAAAATCCAAATATCAACAAGGTTGAGGTACAAACGATAGCCATATGATAGTACTGAATGTCCCAGATAACATTTCGGAGCTCCCCCCCAAGGTTTGCGTGCAATTCACGCGCAAAAGCTTATCCATGTGCGTTGCTTCGTGAGCGCACAAACATATTGCGCGCAAATTCTTATCCATGTGCGTCGCTTCATGAAAGCATGTTATCTGGGTATAGTGTTAAAATTTGAAATTGATACACCCAGTCGTGTTTTAAGAATCATCTACACCAGGTAATCCATAAAACTGTTCAAAAATTTGAGCGCGCGCAGTTTGAGCTTCTCTTTCGAGGCGTTACAAGACAGAAAACACCTCAACCGACTTTAGGATATCAATTTTATGGGTAAAAACTATCGAAAAATACTCCAAAAAAAGAATTCACATTCTTCAACCCGTCACATTGGAATGTTGCTGATTCAGCCAAAGAGACTGAAGAAGTACAGAGCCCAATAAATCATTTCAACTATCATTAAGATAGTTTCTCAAATTACATCCCATTTAGAGCATGTCACTGAAAGCCATTGATTCCAGATAAGACAAAATACAAGATAAAATAGAAGAATTTCCAGACTAAAGTCTGATTTCAGTTCATCGATAGCGTTCAGTAATAAGTTCAAATCACATCTATTAAGTCAGAAACACGATTTTGAATCGTGAAGATTAGATACGAGCAAAGAAATCCAGAAATCATTTCCGAATTCCATCAGTTCATTGCAAGTAGAAGGTACTTTAATTTTTTTAAATTATACACATTGGTATTGACAGTATTTATCTCCTCATTATCTTACTCACGGCATTTATGAACTCTGTACGGTTCAACGTACGGTAGCAGTGAAGTACAATATGAAGTGCATCGGAGGAAGAGGTGCTCGATCCACCGTGTGAAGTATGAGTTCAATAATGTAAAGTTGAATATTTCATTTTGATTTACATTGTTTTGTTTCTTGTGGTTAAATCTGATATTTGAATCTCAAATGAGTATTGACAGAGTATAAAAAATAAAATAATCGCTGATGTTTTATGAGATCATTAACAAACTTAGTACGAGTGTATAAAAATTGGTACATTTTTACAGTAGCAGCGATATCATCATAAATTATTCTAATGGAAATGAATCATACACAGAGTTCTACACAGCTCATTCACAGATAACATTGTACGAATCATCTCTTTTCCATGTATACAATACAATGAATATAAAATTCCGTGAGATTAAGATTCCTTTTGGTTTTGATTATTTGAATTTGAATAGGAATTTACAGATAAATCTGTTTGCATTCCTATTGTAACTCATACCTTTTGTTATTTTATCACAAATAAATTCCCCAAGAATTGAATGTTTGGTATTAAACCTTTGAGAGAACATCCAAAAAGCTCAGTTCCTTTTTTAACGATAATTTTCTTTCAGGTAATCATCGAACAATGAAAAGTGCCATATACTCGGAGATGAGCTGATATTTACACAATTTTCATTCCTCTTTCCTTCTACTCAGAGTTTCTTCGAAGGAAAGATTTGAAAGAACTTCTCAATGGACTGGTGTAGGAAATTATGCGCTAAGAAAAGGTAAAAGTTTTCCGAAGAATCTGTAGAATTCACATTATTTCAATCTTTTGTTGTCTTGATTTTAGAAAAGCGACTCCCGTGGACGATGATTTGGAAACTGTGGCACAAAGAAAAGAAAGATGGAAAAGCGTTTACGTTATTTATTTTACGATGTTTCTCATGTCCCTTGGATTCAGTATTATACTCACCGGTGTTTGGCCGTACCTCGATAAAGTGAGAAATCAGATGATATCGTATGAGGTATTTTGAAATTTTTTTTAGTGCAGTTAAAAATGTTATGTGGATTATTTCAGTTGGATCCTACCGCTGGAAAAGAGTTTATGGGATACGTGGTTGCAGCCAATCCTTTAGGACAAATGTTATTTTCTCCCCTGATAGGCTGGTGGGGGAATAAACGAGGATCAGTTCGATTGCCTTTATTAGTGACTTTGGCTGTTTTTACTTGCGCTTCCGCTGTTTACAGCATCTTAGAAATTGTACCTTCTCATCATAAATTTTATATGGTTGCTGCGAGGTTCCTCGTTGGAGTTAGTTCAGGTTTATTTCATTTCATATCGATTTTCTTGAATAAATTTCAAAACATGTGGATGAATGTCGTATTATGTTTATAGCCAATATTGCGGCAGCGAGATCTTACTTATCAGCAGCTACCAAAGTATCCGAAAGAACTCAAGCGGTGTCTATGGTCTCTTTAGCGCAGGTATACATATTTTTCTTTAGCTTTGTTTTATAAAGTGTGATTCAAAAGATTCCCTTTTTTCTAGGTATTAGGATTCGTAGTGGGACCTGGATTACAAGCCGCTGTAACTCCCCTTGGAGATGAGGGTATATGGTTTTTTAATCTCCCATTCAATATGTACACCATGTGCGGTTGGATAAACGTTCTGATGGGAATATTCAATTTCATCCTGTTTTTACCTTGCAATTTTAAAGAACACAAAATCGCCATAAAGGAAGCGATGCATCTCAAGGGACAATGCAATGGTTAATATAAATAATCTTTTTTTTCTTTGCTGTAGAACACACCCTCTTTATGGAATTTTTCTTTTATAATCAAATGCATTTTTTTTTGTAGAGGAAGACACATGGAAGTCCGTGAAACCTGATTATTTGGCTGCGTGGACGTTGATTTGTGCTTTCTTTGTGTTAGTTTTCAACTTTGTTCTACTCGAAACGTAAGTAAAATGGTTTACGGTAAAATAAGTACCAAATGTTAATTGTATTTATTCATGGAATATTTTTGTTCAGACTTGGTACTTCATTGACGATGGATCAGTTCGCTTGGTCCAAAACCGAGGCTTTGTACTATATGGGATTGTTGATGAGCATTGGAGCTGTGATAGCTTGTATAACATTCACGATGATCGGCCCGCTTTGTAAAAAGTAAATATATTTTTACATGATCTTCACATGGATGTTCCATTTTTCGAAAGAATGAAATGAAACGAAAGTTTTGTCGATACAGATTCGAGGAGCGGAAGGTCATGTTATGGGGTGGATTTTTCTTCATGGTAGTCGGTAGGATATTTTGTCTCCCGTGGGGTCCGGATCCACCAAAAATCGCAGAGTTAGGACGTAAGTGATCCGATACTGCAACAATGTACACAATTTGAGCTCAAAGCATGAATTATATCGTTTTCTTACAGCTTATCACAACACCACAAAATACATCAACGGTACAGATATTTTAGGATGTCCAAGTTCACAAGAATGGTGTCGTTATACTCCACAAATCACGATAACTCAATTTTTCATCGGTTATGGATTCACAGCTGTTGGATATCCTCTAGGAGTTACTTTAATTCAAACGATATTCAGTAAAGTTCTAGGACCGCGTCCTCAAGGTGTTTGGATGGGTTTGATGACAGGTGCGGGATGCGCGTCCCGTGTGATGGGTCCTATTTTCGTGGGTCTCATTTACACTCGTTACGGTACTTATCACACTTTTGGAATCACCGGTGTGATGTTGTTGGTTTCCATGTTTTGGTTACAAATTGTAAATAAGCGGTTGATTCCTCCTAAATTGGAAGACGAGGATAAAGAGAAACATGACGTTGAACTGCCATTGGTCGACGGCAATAATCAAGCGTTAAAAGTCACACAGACGTTTAATGGAAATAATATTGATATACCTCTGATCGATTCGGTTCAGATATCTAACGGTGGCACAACGAACTGTGAACACAATCATACAGCGTGATATATATATATTTTTTTAATTGTAAATAATAATACAGATCGACTGCTGAGATAAGTAATACAAACAAAAAATACTATACATTTTTTATTTTCCTTTTTTTCGTATCTTTAATTTTACACGGCGGGGAAATAGATATTTTATAAAAATTTATCCAATATAAAGTGTCCTTAGTTACAAATATGAGATTATAAGTCTTCAAAAGTACAAAGAATAAATACAATCAAAACATGATCACATTTATTTTTTCTAAGATACATAGAGAATTGAGAACAAAGAATGAATGTAATTTCTATAAAATCCTCAATTTTATGTAAAATAAATTTAATATACTTTGAGTAAAAAATGCAAATTGGCACGGTTTTTTTTTTCAAGGTACATGTAATCTACGTGTCGTATATATATATATTTATGTATATATAAATGTGTGTGTGTATATTTTATACTGGAATTTCGTGATGAAGTGTGTTCGAAGGAGGAACGAAAGAGAGCATTGAACATAAGTGATAATAATACTTCATCATGAAATCCCGGGCTATACACAATGAATATTGACGGAATAGTTCTCTTTCGTGCTATGCGACGTAAGAGAAACAATCTTTTAATCTACACTGTTATTTAAAAAATATCCATTGTGCGTAAAAAAGAAGACGATTTATTTTTCTTGTCACTGATTCGATTATTCATCAATGTTTTTCGAGGGTTTGGAGAAAGATGAACAACCATTCTCTTCGTAATTTTCAACTAATTCAAATGTCTATCACGTAAGTCTATTTGACATTCATAACGTAGTATTATTTTTTTTTTACGCACAACAAACGTTATCCGTCAAATCGACTGAATATTCATATTAATATTGATTTGTTTTACGTAAGATTCTGATATACGTACAAGAATAATAATAATTGAATAATCATACCATTGAAGTTTGAATTGTTTATCGAAACGAAATTTGAACTAAAGATGGGAAAATATGTTATTTTAACGAACAATATCGTGAATGTTGTTACCATTTCCAAACCCTAACAATTCGTACTGTATCACACACGCACAAATTCGAGACAATACAAATGAATCATTACAGCAAAATCGATAGCAATATTTTTTTTAGTACGTACAATGTTTCTTATGACTCAATAGTGATATATTGTAAATAAATGGAAAATAAATACAATTTGTATAAATAATGTTAGAAAAGAAGTTTTGAAATTTGTGACCTCTGGCTAATGAATATACAAAAAACAATAATTCGATAAAATAGCATTACAAACGTTGAACATGTTCGTGCGAGTATCATTTCATTTCAACAAAATCGCATGGTAGAATACGTTTTCGCGTCGCACTGTTTCAAACTACCAGGAAAGTTTCTGCGTGTAGAGGGAAAATTAAGTGTCAATTTACTGAAATTCATATTTTCATGTATGTAGAAAAAATTTAAACTACTTACGATAGTTAATCTTTTTTCTTTGGCTTTTTTGGATTACGGGATCTTGATTTGGCCTTACAAAGCGGACAAATTGGCGCGTTTCTGTGGATTTGTTGATGGCACGAAAGACACGACTTCATAGGTGGAGGTTGTTGCCTAGGAAAATTGCCATCATTGTACAGATCAAATTACGTTTCGCGTTGGTTAAATAAATTTATCGTATTATTTATGAAGCTATAATTCTCAATTTAGCGAATTTTTGTTGACTATGTATAGCATTTTTAAACAACCGTATATGAATAATTATATCAATATGTAATCTCAAATAAGAGAAATCAATGGTAATATTATTTGAAAAAGGCTATACATAAGTTCATGTATATAAGTATATAAATGAATGAAAATGGTTTTGAAATATACCAGTGGTACCTGAATGTTGGAGCAGGGGGACCTGGGGCTGGTGGTAAAGGTCTAGGTTCTGGCTTACTAGGTCCTTGAAGTGGCTGAGGTGCTAAAAATGGTGCAGAAGCACCTGGGTGTCCAGGATGATGTAAAGCCAATTGAGGTAACAAATCCTCCCCCCTGACATCTACTCTCCATTCAGCCTTTTGCATAGGTCGGTCAAAGTAACTGCGAACAAACCGTCTACGCCATCAAAGTTTCATTCATGATTCTTAAAAAAACTCACAATATTTTGGTATAAAGGGATTTTTCTACTGCTTTTCTAATAACATACTGCTCGAAAGATTAGTTTATATTATGAAACTTCACTTACTCTGGGGATATGAGTTCAGATTCAATTTCATATAATTCCGGCAATCTTTCTAGACCTAAAAATTCTCTCCTCATTCTATCGATGTCATGTTTGAGCGGTTGATAATCATTATTGTGAATGATTTTTGCAGTCTCTCTTGCTCTGTTTCTCGCTTCTTCAGCTTGTTTTATTACAGATTCCATCTGGGAGAAAAAGATACGAGGACAAATAAATTGAGGGCTATGAGATCGATATATTGTTTCTTAATTTTAAAAGATAATGTTGCATATAAATTCAGTGAATGTCTGAAGCAACAATCTTTCTAGAAGTTTAATTGATTCTTCTTTTGAGCGACTTCATAATTATTTTATAAACTATCGACGTGACTTCAACTAAATCTATTTGAATTTGATAAAAATCATCTTTTTTATTGTAAACCTATGAGCGTGAACTGTTGTGATAACAAAATATATTGCTCAGGTTGTTGAAAGTGAATGAATATGGAAGTACCTTGTTATTATAACGCAAGGCACTTTTTTACATCCATGATTCTTTATATCTGGATTTTGCATACAAAATTGTGTCCTCAATTTTTTCTAATTTAGATGCAAAACGGTATGCTCGAAACAGCTTCAAATATAAATTACAGTTGTTTTGGCTACGATAATTGTTAACAACAGAATTTTCATGGCGGTCACAGGTAAAAATGAAGTGTAATATGCTTTCTTGTAATACCGTTTCTTGCCCACAAAATACATTGTTTCAAATTTCAAACGACATGATCTTGAAAGTTCAATGGAGCGCAATAGAACAGATATGGGCATCTAAGCGATGAATAAATATGATTTCTTACGGCATTAATATCCGCATGTATTTGACGCAATTCTTCGACGTGTGCCATTTTCTCCTGCATCAACAAATCCATCTCCTGTTTGTACTCTAACAAACATTTCTCCTCCTGCTCTGTCTGTTCAACTTCTTGTAAAATTCTTTGTTTCATTTTGTCTAATTGTAACGTTTTTGACCTGTAATATAAAAACGAAAATGAAGATCTTTAAATTGGAAAAAACAAATTAAGAGAAGGAGGATAAATTTTGAGGATTTGATAATATTTATCTGATATTTAAATACCTAATATCTTTCAAAGCTTCGAGTTTGGCAAAAAGAACTGAAGTTTCCGTGGTTGACATTATAGAGAAAATGTTCTTTCTTCTTTGCACTTGGATACTTGGGCTAATTGAGACGAGTATTCGATGAAATCAAGTTACAATAACAATCTATAATCACACTTCATTGCAATTATAAAGAAGATTCTACAGTTACACACATTATTCTTTACTTTCAAGTGCATATAAAGGAAATAACAATGAATTTGACAACAATGAATTCCGGATTTGATCACGGAATATAAACTGGCTTCACTTGTTTGAGGTGGGAAAAAATCTGTGAATTATTGAGGAAGCTCTATCTGTTGATGGATATTTCCAAGTTTATCCTCGTGTTCTACTGTACCCGAGACGATGGGTCGGTAATATTACCGATTGAGGTGTTGAAAAAAAACGCTTATCGATTGACTGTCGTTGCAAATTCCCCAGATTTGAATCGAAAAGTTGATATTGGAAAATGATACAATGATACTGGAAAAAACAACAAAGATGGAGAAAATAATCACCTCCAGTCAGGGTTGTGCAAGTAACTTACTTCCTGTAATCTACACAGTATTTTTCATGTAAATTACAGGTAAAATACTGGAATTTACCTTGCTAATTATGTAATTCACTGTAATTTACGTCCCTGGTGAAAGGGAAGCGTGTAATAGAAAGTGTCAGGGACGTAGTTGGAAAGTATTTGGAACGTGGATTTAAGCGTATACCGAGCGTCAAGTGGCACATTAAGAGTGGTTCGAACGTATATTTGAAGTGTGTGAAGCGTATCGGAAGAAACACTAATTTCATAGAGACCGGGCTTTACGCCTGGAAGCGTAGTTGGAGGGTGGATAGGAAGCATATAAAAAGTATTAGAAAAATAATCTGAAACATTCTTAAACTGTGTATTATCTGAGTTATCATTTAATCAGAATGAATTCATCCCAAGGCCACTTTTCATTCGGATATTTTCAAATTAGCCTGATTCAAAATGCGCGTCTGAATCATTCATATTGATTTTTGTTTATTATGTATACGAAATTTTAGGTGTTCGATTAATTCTTGTTATCATCGATGAGTTTATCTGAAATTTGCATCGGAATTAAATTGGTTCATGTGGGTTTTAATCAGATTTCCTAAATAGAGTGAGTTTGGATTCTGCAACGCTCGTTGCTACTACAACGAATCTTGTTTTTATACTTCCATATTCACCGACTATCCAGTAAGAATTTTGTATCTTGCGATATCTTGTAGATTGGTTTTAGATAAGAAATTGTCTAAAACTTATCTAAAAGCGTTGTGGAAGACACCTGAAACCTCTCTAAAGCATGGCGCAAAACACAAAATATTCACAAGATGCACATCTTGTTTGAAATTCAATTATGAAAAGGGATTTTATTATATCTTCGTAAGTGAATGTATATTAATAAATAAATAAACTTGTCGCGGTATAAATATTCAGCCGGTTCTACATCATAACTCGAGAGGAAAATTTTTCAAATTTATATATAAATTATATATAAATTTATATATAAATTATATATAATTGTGACAATTTGTCTACTCGGGAATGCATAGGGTATAGACCGTGCATTTTCGTTATAACACTAGAGATTATTCCAACACTTGACCCCAATTCATTCAGGACATCAAATGAATACACTGCTCGTGCTTTGAAATTAAAATATCTACCATGCTAATCGATTATGCCTGAGCTCAATGAACGCGGTTACATTCATCAATCATTTATTCAATGAGCGTTGTTAGGTTTAATAAATGTACAGAATGAAAAATCATGTTGTGGTATTTATATCTTGTGAATAAATATATATTATCTCTTAAAAATTTATTGCCTGAATTTGATATATCAATTGAAACAAAATTAAATACGATAAAAATCTCATTTTGATAAATTAATCCTCTTGAATGGAATATAACAATCAGACTTGTTTTTACAAAATTTTAAAATATACAGCATTTTTCCGTAGCATCCATGAGTATAGTCCATACTTCGATCCAATCTTGGATGAACATAGGCAGAATGTGGTTCATACTGGGATTTATGCATACAGGGTGTCCCAGAATTTGCGGACAGACTTCTACAGGTGTATTCTGTAGCCAAAATGCAATAATTTCCCGTTGGAAAAAACTTGTTGAGGTATCAGCATTTTCAGATTTTTTTTTTAAATTCAAATAACTCAGAAGCATTGTGTGCTTTAAACTCCAGCTTGGCGTCATCAGCCAAGTTAGAGAACGGCGAATCTCTGGAGAAAAATTGAGCTATTCTGTCATTCTTTGTTTCGAAGCTATAATAATTCAAAATTATATTTAATTGAAATTCAAAAAATTTCAAATCGTTATAGCTTCAAATTGAGAAATCACAGGCTATGTCGATTTTTTTCAGAGATCCACCGTTTCCCAACTTGGCGAATGGTATCAAGTTCAAGTATGTAGCACACAACGCTTTTGAATGATTTGGATTTGAAAAAGAAATCTAAAAATGCTCATATCTCAAAAACTAAGCCTCAAAACAGGTTTTCTTTTGTTCGAAAAATTATTGCATTTTAGCCGCAGAATATGCCCTCAAAATATAATGTACCCGACTCGGGTCATCCGACTAGAAATTTAATCGGATTAACCCGACATTTGATTAAGGGGGGATTCCTGTTTTAGGAGGGCTCAAAATAGTGTTTTTTGAGAATTTTTTGAGGTACCAAGAAAATAATTTCATCCAACGAACTTTCCAGAGTATTTTCATATATTTTTCAAGTGAATAAAAAAATTTTGTCTAGTGTGAAAAGACCATATATATAAGAGTTATGTCCACATTCGCAGAGCGCTTCGCAATCCAAGTCTTCTATCGGTGGGAAAGATACAGATCGTATTTCTCATCTAAAACAGAAAAACCCAACGGCATTCCAATTTTCATATACATCATTCTTCTATGTGAACTAAGAAAACCCGGAAGAAATCGTGAAATTCAAAATTTACTCGGGGTTTGAAAAAAAACAGCTCTTTCTGGAGGAAGAATAATCACTCAAACTTGCTATAAAAATTGCTTAGACATAATATTCCATAAACTTTTCAGGTTCAAATAGAAGAGGACACAAAACTGAAGATGACAAGCTTTGATTCATTTCAATCGGACGTCTAGTTTGTTTTTAATCACTCCTACCAGTTTATAACGATTGGGAAAATGAAAACTGGAGAAAACACACTTCCCTCCATTATTTCCCATTGGAGAAAATTTTTTTATCAACTTGAAACATACACGACTACACTTCAAGAAGTTCGTTTTATTCAATCATTTTTTTTCGTATCTAAAAGAATTCTCCAAAAAAACGCTTTTCCGAGGCCTCCTAAAGCAGGATCCCCCCTTAAAACCCGAGCAGGTCGTCATGATCGGGTACTAATCAAACGCCGGGGTAACCTGATCAAATGTTACTGAATTTCCGGTCGGGTACCTTCATTTCAATTACTGAATTTAATTCGTTCTCCTATACTCAAGTGGGAAAATTTACAAAATTGTATGTAATTTATATAGAGTTGTATATAAATGATATATAATTCCGCAAATTTTTCTACTTGAAAACAACGTATATATTTTTTGTAAATTGATCTATGTGTTTGAATCTGAATCACTGAAAGCGGCTGAAAATCCGGGAGGAATGTACTATGCACACCTATGTCATAGGCGTAAAATATACCCGAGATTTTATACACGTCATGATATCGCGAAATTAAAATGTTTATGCAGGGTGTCTCGAGTCGGGTAGATTATATTTTAAGGTCATATTCTGCAGCCAGAATGCAGCAATTTCCTGTAGGGAAAATTTTTCTTTTGACGCTTTGTTTTTGAGATATGAGCATTTTTAGATTTTTTGTCAAATCCCAATTGCTCAAAAGTGTTGCATACTTGAACTTGACACTATTCGCTAAATTGGAACACGACCAATCTTTGGAAGAAAAAATTGAACTACCTTGTCATTTTTCAATTCTAAGTTACAGCGATTTCAAATTTTTTGGCGTTTAGCCAACCAGAAATCAGCAACTTCAAATTGTTATAGCTCCGGAACAAAGAATGAAAACATGGTTTCATGTTTTTTTTCCAGAGATCCGTCGTGTTCCAACTTAGCGAATGGTGTCAAGTTCAAGTATGTAGCACACAACGCTTCTGAGCGATTTGCATTTGGAAAACAAATCTAACAATGCTCATATCTCAAGAACAAAGCCTCGAAAAAATTTTTCTCATACGGAAATTTATTGCATTTTGGCTGCAGAATATGTCCTTAAAATATAATCAACTCGACTCGGATCACCCTGTATACAATTTATAAATATTCTTCTAAATATTCTATGGAATTACACACTGAGAACCCAATTTCTTAAACTGGAAGAAAATTTCCTTTGCCCTTATTCTAATAAATACTTTTTCCAATGGAAAGAGTTTTCATCAAATCGAAACAAGAATATATTCCTTCTTGAATTCGAAGAATGTGATTTCAATTCTATGAAAATGTTTCCCATTGAAATGAATTATTTTTTCCATTGGAAACAAGATTTATCAGAATGAGGGCAACGAAATTTTTTTCAAGTCTAAGAAATTGGATTCTCAGTGCACTGGTCAACAGCCATTTTGTTGCATGAGGTTTGAGAACTGATTCAAAGTAGTTTCAGGAAACAACAGATTTATTGGATCAGCTCGTTTTTTATAATTTGTTGTATACAAAATTCATCAATTATATAGATTGTATATGCAAATTACGTATAAAAGATAATAGAAAGTGAGCTGATGCAATAAACCTAATGTTGTTTTTGTGCTCAGTGCCTTAAAACTACTCCAAATCAGTTACCAGACCTCGCGCACCCGAGAAAAAGATTTTTTGTTGTTGACCTGTGTTATCAATAGTATTGTGTATTCCAGATTTCTCAGTAAAGATCCTACGATCGGATTATAACTGTGAATTTAAAATTGTATAACAACGGTTAAATTGATGGGAAAATTCATACCTTCGAAGCGAAGGACGAGTATCGAGTGCCTATAAGATAATGATCATTCCATTACGTAAACTCACTCACTTGTCTTCATTCAATTTCCAATTACTACACCGCATTTCTAACCAACTATATTTTGTTACGTAAATGACTCAGATAAATTGAACCGTCTTGTCATTGTTGAAATACCTGACATTTCTTGGAGAAAACACGAGGATAATGAGAAATTGAAAAAGGATCTTTGACTTCGATCGAGAAAGGAATTTGTACGCATTGTTTTGAAACAAAGCCTCGAAATTGAATCAACCCCATCTCTAAAAATATTACACGAAATATGCTGCGGAGTGAGCGGTGTGAGAATAGAAAGAAAAAAACGCGTTGTTTTTATAAGATATGAACGTCACTATCTGAGCACATTTTTTCGCAGCAATATCCTCGAAATTGAACTCATAAGAAAATCTAAGATTCTCAGGAATCCCTGGTGGACAAAATTTTTTAATTCAATTGACTTCTATTCAACGTTGTTAAATATTGCTGTATTTTATTGAATTTCACTCACAAATTGATCAATTTCAGCAACTTTCCATGAAATTAAATCAAATTCATTAGACTTCGCCAATTTTCTTTAATTTTTGTGAAGATTCGTGTATTTCTGTCGATTTTTAATTAAAAAATTGCCCAAATTGAGAATGAAATTTCAACAAAAGTTTTCCCACCAGGGATGACTCTTCGAGACTTTATTCTCGTCTGTACGGACGATTTTTCTCTCAGTTTTTTGAAATCCAAAATTTCGAGTCTGTACAGAGGTTGATGAAATCTCGACAAAATATCTCGAGTATTTTGTTGCGAAAAAACACGTGGTCGAATGGAAACGGTTATATCTTCTCAAAAGAAATCATTGCATTCCGGTATGTGTCCTAACAGTCAAATTAATTTTAATGCAGAATCTATCGTTCGGTCAATGTTGGACCAAGTATGAGCCTAGCAACCGCCAAGCCCGGCGGAATTGTGAATCGATGGTAGGCTGACAACCGAAATTCGTTGGACACCGATATCGGTGCGACATTGTATTTGTTGTTAATAAATATAGAATATTTATAGATTGTCAAGCCTTGTCTGTCAACATTGCGCCAAGCTATATTTCATTGTTAGCATTGGCGGAACCTCAAAATTGTTATATGGGTGATAATATCTCCATTAATACACGTTATTTTCAGTTTCTTAGAGCTTTTAATAACGCGAGTCTATCCCACGCAGCACATGTACTCGAAAATCAGTTGACAAAAGTTCCTAAGAAGTATTCTAAATGAACTATTTTTTTCGAATTCTTTTAAATTTCCTGACAAATACATAGGATTCGTAAAAAATTCTTTCAAAGTTCTGCATAGAACTCATAAAATGTTCATGTCATGAATGGTTAGAACAGTAAATATTGATCATTTTTTAATTTAACCAACCGATAGGCCAAATCCTATCGGAATTAATGATATCTTATCGATTTCTATGCAGTTTTTGTCACAGTACTTAGGGGTATCCAAGAGATTCTATGTGGAATTCAATATTCTATTGGTTTTTATCGATCCAATCAACAAAACCTGATAAATACTGATAGGAACAAAATAATTCATCGCTTTCTATGAGGTTTTTGTCACAGCATCTATTGAAATTTATTGGAATCTGTCGGACTTTTTGGACAGGGCTACCTGTGATTTCATCATCATAGTTTGAGATAATGTTTTTCCGTGTAGCAAAGGTTTGTTGGTAATATCCTCATAAGCGTCACAAGCTTTGTCGAATAAACATCTTCGTCAACTCATCTCTCTAATCCTGAATCAAAGAAAAACACTGAGAATAATCAACGATATTTCTTTGAGAAACCGTGCTAAGTGACTTGAGATTTAACACCGTTGGCCCGCAAAAATCCACTGACTCTCATTACTATTTACTGATTTGCATGCTTTGATAGATTTGAGGATAGCGGAAAATTTCTAGAGTTGATAAATTGGATGGAACTTATAACACAGAAAACTAATGAACATGATTAGAGAGAAGGTGCGTCACATCAATAATTTCCGGTAACAATTTTGTTTCTACCACGCCACTGGGATCGATGTTTCACAGTGAATGCGTCCCTGAAACTTTTTTGGAATATGTAAAGACTAGTTTAATAGCAATTCATCAGCAAAGAGTGTTCTCTGAACCCTCTTTCATTACCTAGAACATAGCATATTGAAAAAGTTTTTCTGGTAAATATAATTCAAATATAATTATATCAGACGTGATATGACGAAATTTCGTTTTACCTGATATGTAATCATGTAAAATGGTACTTTCATAGGTAGGTAATTGTAATATCAATATCATCCGCAACATCTGTTTCTATCACAAGTGACAGTTGGAAATTACTCATGGCGTATATATTCCCTTTCACATTTATCATCCATAGCAAATATTATTCAAAAAATTGGCGTTTAATATTTTATTTCAACTAATCATTCACACGACAGGACTTATGGATATGGATATATATATTATACGAATAAATTATGTAAGTGATGTGGTCAAAAATGTGCAATATCTATTCTTGGCTTTCGTGAACGGCTGTTAGCTATATGCATATATAATTTAAAAAACATCAAGGCTGTTGTGGTAAACCGCAATTGCAAAATAATATTCACCTTTTCGATGGATAAAAAACAATTTTCCGGGTATCTGAAAGCATTTCAATTTCTGAATTTGAAAACTGCTAATTGCACCGACAAAAATAATTATATTCTTATATTCTTTTATTACTCGGAACTGATTTCCACATGGATAACTTCAGTTCATTCGGTCAAATATAGTATATTACACACCTAGGGCAGTAAAATAAGAAATGGCTAAGATCGCATGTAATTGTCGGCCGAGGCGAAGCCGAGCCTGAAAAACATGCGATCTTGGCCTTTCTTTTTTACTGCCCCAAGTGTGTATACTATTTTTCTCTCCGACGGAGCCGGAAAGTGGCAACTTCGTTTTGGCCAGCGGACAGAAAGTTGCCATTTTCCGCCCGGAGGAGAGAAAAATTATTTTTTTCGGTGCGGACACCACAATTAGTTCCAGATGCGCGCAGCATGCTACCTATAAATTTTGTAGTAATTCTCCTATTACCCGTTAGAGATAAAATATTCAAACCAACTGTAATTTCAGAAAATAATAATTTTTTCCCTTATGAAAAAACTCAATATCGGAATTTCATTGTTGAATCATCAGTTATTGTATTGATACTATCCGAAATCTATCGTGTTGTTTCATTATCGTGGAAGTCCGACAAAAATACGATATCTACGATAATTATCCAATGTAAACCCGATACAGATATCTATCGGGAAATCATCGGGTTGCTGGTTTGGTTTTGTATCGGATAATCATCGTAGACATCGTATTTTTATCGGACTTGTCTGATAATGAAACAACACGATAGATTTCGGATAGTATTAATACAGCTGATGATTTAACCATGAAATCCGGATATCGGGTTCCGGATATCTTGCAGATGTCCTCCCAAAGATATCTTTAAGATATCTCGAAGATGTTCGAAGAAAATCGAACCAAGTTTGAAATCTCAAAAGAAAGAGTGACCGCAAAAAAGAGTATTTTTCCGCCTATTTCTTGGAACCGCGAGTTTCAGGTGGAAATGCATTCTAACAAATCCTCTATGTTGATCATTAGCGAGGGGATACCATTTCCCGGTGAGCATAACACTGGCTTTGGAGGTGAAGTAGTATCAATTTTCGATCAAGATTATATAAAAATCTACAAGTTTTCCATAGAAAAGAATCGGTTCTGTCAAGAATCTATCGATTCTGTCGATTTCTGTCTCTCTAAAACCATTGTTGTGCTCACCGGGAAATGGTATTCCCTTGCAAATGATCTACATAGGGTATTTTTCAGAATGCATTTCAACCTAAAACTCGCGCTGCTAGAAAAACAGGCGATTTTTGCGCTTACTCTTTTAATATCACTCATAAACGAAATTAGTTATATACATCAATTCATTATTTTAATAAACATCACTTCTTTCTTCCTCAATTTATAATTGGAAATCATAAGAAGTAATATCGAAATCGATTCGATTTAACTCAATAATAAATGAATAAATTATTTTTCAATATTCTAAACGGTACTGATCAGGAATAATCCATTCGATTGTGAGAAACAAAAGTTGCACGCAACAACGAAAGAGGAATAATGCACCGTTTGATTCTCATCGACTATTTTGCGTTCAAAGTTCGTTATAATGAGTCATGTGTCTCACTGTGCACGGGGATTACCCCAGCTGTGTTGAACGTAAATTTGTCTCTTTGTGTATTAAATGTGCAGACGCCTGGTGAACGAACTACTCATATGAAACAATCGTGTCGTCTTCGCTTGAAAAAGATTCTTTGATTCGTCGCTCATCATGTTGTTTTAACCAGATGGTTATTGAAACCTGATTTTAAAGATAGAGATTTGTAATTCCCTGGACTACGTAGAGTATCGGATGTTTCTTTCATTTTGTTTTTTATAATCTTGACGTTCTCTTTGTCCGGCTTTATTTGATTTCGTTTGAATCTTCACATAATTTCTGACTATTACCTTAAAGAATCTCGTTAAAAAATTGATTCTCGATGTGTTTGAATCAGTTTTCTGCATCGGAATCCATTCCAGATAGCAATTCAACCTTGCTGCAATGTTGTCAAGCAAGCTTGTGACAAGGTTGACATAAGCCTCCTAGTTGAGACACGACAAGGGTGCAAGCTTACAAAATCCTTGCAGCAGAGTTGTAGCAGCCTTACACTGACAAGGTTATTGTCGATAACAAGTCAAAAACAATCGAACGACAAGTCTGACAAGCTTATGAGAAACTTACATGTTATCTGGGAATGAGAATCAATCGGTTCAATGAGATTCTTTAAGCAGGGCTTCATCATATCTCACTCTCTAGATCCAAATCAGTGAAAAGTACTGAGAATTCGTTTATTCGATGTTGTGATTTGTAATAATTCGTCAGTGTAGATGCGATAGTATTACTTGAAGTTGCAGAAGAAAGAGAGAAATGCTCGTATGGGGAGGTTCAAGACACAAACTTCCAAGGAGTTGAAAAGTTCTTCACTGTTCTATGAAATGGAAGATTCAACATCGTTTCTTAGTCAAATCTCATTGATTTTCCCTCATTGGAAACTCTTGGATGATTTTAATCGTGTATATTGGAGCTAACTGGAAATATTCCATTCAACCAATCAAATGTGAAAATCTTTACTCAATTCTACAACTCTTCGAGCAGCATTACCAGCAATCTTCGATGAAACGTAAGAGTTCGGTCTGTATCCTCCGATACTTCGTGATACTGAACTTCAGGACATAACAATTCAGAACAGCAAACTTTCAAGATATCACATTTCAGAACATTGAATTTTCGCATTATAAGATGAAGGCACCTAATACCACTCTTGTTCCTAATATCGTCTTCTTGCTCTACAGTACTCGTAACAAACAGGTACGATGCTCTGCAGCTAGCAAATTGAACTTATTGACGACAGGCAGTGGTAGACGTATATCGCGTTTAAAATCATCTGGAATATAATGAAGCGTTCTAGTTGTTCGGATTCAGGAACAAGTGAAAAAAATTTAATTAATGAAGGGTTAACTTATTTAATGAAGCCTTCTCAGCACTGTTGAACAGTTCCGTTCGTTGAAACACGATACGTTGAGGAGGCTTAATTAAACAAATGAAAGCTTCGTTAAAGGAAAGCTTTTCCATTGGCTTCTGAATTCAAGCGACAAGGCTGGATTTTTTACCCCTTAGGAGCGAGGTGCACACCGTTGAAGTATAATCTGAGATATATTCTGCAAGATCTAGTCGATTTTATTCTGTGCAGTTCTAATGAAAATATTTTTCTAAAAAGTTTGCTCAAAATTTAACATATCTCTGATTGAAAAAATCCATAGAATCTGACGAAATTAAATTTCATGGGATTTGGTCGGAACATTGGGCAGATTCAATGAGATTTGGCGAAAATCAATGGGTTTTTTAAACAGGGTGTTCTTTATGTTTGATGCAGCTTTGATTAATTTAGCTTATCAGCTTCTTATATAATCTTCCTGACTACAAATTTACCCGATCACTTATAAAGTCTTGACTAATACAGTTTATGATGCTTCGTTCTATTTTAATTCACTTTTCAGCCAGTAGGTGTCTCTCTTTTATACGAGCCCCAAAATTTGTGGCGTGCAACTTCACTGGCTTGCTTGCTGTTATTAAGGGGACCCTCTATTGTGACAGCTAAAAAAAGCCTATGTTCAACATTTTTTTTCTCAGAGACTAATGCATATAATTGGGCAAACTTTTTTCCCCCTTAAAGTTATATATTTAGAGAATAGAAAAAAATTTTTTCGTTTCAAAAAGATAATCATTTATTTAATTACAAAACTTTGAATATGGTGGTGAAAAAAAAATCCTCTCCACTGGTGGGAATGATTCCAGCACTCCAGGATGTCTGAAACCAAAAATCCCAACAGATTCTCAATCTGTGATCTTGTCGTTATCGTCCGTACCTGAAACAAAATATTTTATTGAAAATTAACAAAATGGCGGCGTTTTTTGTAAAAGCGTACAAAAAAACGGCTTTTTTTTGTACTAAACGAAGTAAAAAAATATGTTGGAATTAATTTTTCAACACAATCGAGGTACGGACGATAGCCACGAGTGTGCTGAATATTGTGTAAAATTTTCAAGTCAATATGTTCAGCCGTTCTTTAGAAATCACTTCCGCCAGGTGCAAAAATGTCATTCCGAGATATTCATGTTTTAAGTTTTTCTATATGGAAATTGATAAAAAAAATACCTTTGTAGCTAATCAGCAATGTCTGCACCATAGATTATCCCTTCCTCTGTATCAAAGAACTCTGATTCAGCAGCTTTGCTTTCTTTTTTAAGGATGTGAACTCGTTTGGAGGCTTCAGAGCTTCGTTGATCGGCTTGGTGTTTTCTGAGCCAATTATACATCCCATTGTCTCCGAAATTTCCAAAATAGTTGCGTCCCCTTCATTAAACACACATGCAGCAATGCTTTGTGGAAAGTTCCAATATCTTTTTGCCACAGTACATGTGTTTGAGTACCAAATGCTAAACGCAAGAATCAAAACTCTCGTTATTATTTTGCGTATTAGCACCTAAACATCTTTCAAGAACATAATTTTTCTCCGTGTGTATATATATATTAAAAAAGGTATACATGAAAAATAGCTGCTCTTAAAACGCTCACTCCGAGAATCTGCTCCAAAATTCAAGGTTGCGTAGTTAGCGTTTCTAGGCACCACAACTGGTCAAAAGGGTTGGAATCGCCCATACCAACTACAGGATATTAATTTTATGAGTATAAACTATCGAAAAATGCAAACAAAAAAATCGATTTTTTTGAAGTGTCATAGTAGAGGGTCCCCTTAAGTCAAGACGCTATCGTCGCTCTGAACCTATGAATATTTTAATATAAAGGCATGACCAGGTATCCCTAGGGTATGCTCTGAGATTGCCTTTCATGCTGTCCTAATTAGAGCCCGATAAGATTACAAAATCAGGTTTTGGCCAGGACTTCATATGCTTGCCTTGAGGAGATGTGGTACCACATAGAAGTATGACCAGGTAAGAAGATATGTGCCACATCGAGATTTGTGACATCATTCGAAGATGAATATTGATCCTTCGTCACAGACCGTGACAAAAATGTGGAACCGGGCCGTGATCGAGACCCGATAAGTTTGCCTTAGGTGTAAACTCTTCCACATATAATGAGGCGATACCAGATAATCTAAGTCAGGGTCTTCCTGGGTCTTCCCGTATTTCCCTGTAAAATACTCAGCTCATAACAGACTTATTTAGGTTTGTCTTATCAAAATATCATTCCTCATAAAGACAATCATAGGGAAGGTGATCGACAGGTCTGCCCTCACCCGGATCTGACACATCATCCCAACATGGAATATTGATTTTCCGGTGGAGACTGTGATAAGGATGTTGGACCAGGTCTTTATTGGGGCGTGATTGGTTCGCTTCAGGTATGGGGTTTCTATGCATAATACAGTCACCTTAGGTATCATACTCAAGGCCACATCAGACTCTTCTGTACATTCTTGTCGTAAAATACTCACCTTAGAACAGACTTATTAAACCCACAAGGTTCTGATGATTCTTGCGTGCTCGTTTTCTCCACAGCCGTAATTATAGGGCGGGGCCTACGCCAAGGGCACAAGCGTTGCAGGGACGTAAAATCAGAGATCCTAATTCTTTTTTCACATATTCATATAGTTTTTGGAGAACGGATCTATTGCTGTCCGAGTACTGTGATATACTCTTACCGGGTGTTTCAAAATGCACTGAAAAAACTCCACAAGCTTTATTCTGCAGTCAAAATGCAATAATTTTCCGTATTGCAAAACTTCTTTCGAGGCTTAGTTGTTGGGATGTTCGAATTTTTGGTTGTTTTCTTCGAATCCAAATTACTCAGAGGCACTGTGTAGTACATATACTTGAGCTTAACATCATTCGCTAAGTTGAGAAACGGCAAATCTCTGGCAAAAATTGAACTATCCAGGCATTATTTGTTTGGGAGCTATAATGATTGGAAGTTGCTGGATTTTGATTGGTTGGAAGCCCATAAAATTTCAAATCGATATAACTTTGAATTGAAAAATGAGAGGTTGCTTCAATTTTCTTCCAAAGGTCCACCGTTCTTCAACTTAGCGAATGGTGTCAGGCTCATTTATGTAGCACAAAATACTTTTGAGTGATTTGGATTTGACAGAAAAATCTAAAAATGCTCATATCTCAAAAAAAAGTTTTCCAATGCAGGAAATTATTGCATTTCAACTGTGAATTCCTAAACACCCGGTAGAGTATATTTAGAGGTATATATAGAGGCGTAAAAATTAGATCTACGTGGAATACATCGGAGAACATGTTGAAAACATTAAAAAAGAACTTCTCAATTTTTTTTTATCAATCCACAAAGGAATTTTTCACAGCGCAATTTTCTTCTTGGAAATCCATAAATATTTTTTACAGTGGAATGACAGAGCATTATCAAAATAAACGGAAATGCGAATAATCAATACAATTGATTTGTAATGGTCAGTGCTTTTAATAGTTTTTTTTATCATCCAACACTACGCAGTCGGGATAAACGCTGTGAAGAAAGATACTTCCAAAACTGCCAAAGAAAGTTTGGCGGTTTTTTACACAAAATTTCTTTGGAAATTATCCCAGACGGCACAACGCGCTACTGGAACGTTTATGGAAGGTTTATAGAACGTAGCAGAGGTTTTCTGAACGTTCAGAAAACGTTCCAGAGACACATTGTGCTGTTAGGGATGGTAAAAACCTTGTAAATATCCAAAAAGTTTTATGATTTCACGGAGATTTTCGAAACTTCTCAAACTTTTGTTCGTCAATCCACGAAGAAAGTTCGAAAATTACTTTTCCAAAACAAGGTTTGCTTGGAATTCACAGTGAAACTGATCACATTATTCGTATCTTTATTACTTGTCGATAGATTATTCTCTCATCATACAGAATTATAAAAGATTGATAACAAGATTTATCTATTATTTTACAAGCCAATACGCATTTCTCGATCCATTTAGAATTCGAGTAAAAAATTATTGAATGAATCGACAGCACCCGAGTGGAAAAATTTTCAAAATTATATATAATTTTTATATAATTCAATATAATTTATATTTGATCCATATATAATTCGATATAAATTATGTATAATTTTGAAAATTTTTCCACTCGGGCATGGACAAATATTTATTCCTTCATCTATTTCTTGCTCATCAGCATGCGTCGCTCGACAAGAATCTTAGCAGCCGGCTTTAGTGCCATCACCGCCGACCGTCAATGACTGCTCGTCTGCCTCTTACAGGGTTGCCACTTTCGCGACCGTCAGCTTCAACCTGTTACTTGGATGTCTGCTTGAATATCCTCCGCCCTTGTATAGTATGTCGAGAAGAAAATTTTACACTTATTTATGTCAAAAAAAAGGATTATATACAAATTGTATGAACAATTTACGAAAATTATATATAATCTTCCATAAAACATCATCTCATGAAATTTTTACACTGGAAAAAATATTTATTTGTCTTCTCTCCGTCAAATATTTATTTGTAGAAATTAAATATTCAATTGTATGCAAAAATTGATTACTTGTGGCTGATAAATTATTTATTCAGAAGACCTGCAATTTATTTGGGGCAAGCATTCCACGATTTGATTTGATTGAATATTTCATTAATTCCAAAGAATATGTTACGGAGAGAGGACAAATAAACTATTTATTTGGATGGAAGACATTTTTTTTCCAGTGTATGGAAATAAATTTTGTAAAATATACGTATATAATGGGCACATTACATACTCGTTACGCATCACTACTTATATTCGAATTTACATTCAAAAATACATACAATTTAGCTTCGAATCTTGTATAAAAATAAAATATGTAATCCGTATACTTTCTTTTATATTCCTTACGTTTGGTAAGAACACAGATTATTTCACTCGAATTACTGTAAGAATGTAATACGTTATATCTAAATCCACGTTTTCCTAAGCTTTATTGGTTGAAAAATGTGCATGGGAAACCAAATCTATTGGAAATTTCGCAGGACCTTCGCTCTTGGTATTTTAATATTTCAGTTGTGTAAAAAGGATCTTGTAGCAGAGATAACTATGTAATTGATTGACAACGCTATTGTCATGAAATGAACATTATTCTCCAAGAGATTCTGGATTGATTCTAGATATCATATACATTTTTCATGCTCGTGTGAATACATTTACAGTTCCGTTTGCGTGCTTGAGGATTATCGTATCGTTATCTACACAGAATAATGTGTAATAAAGTGATAGATTATCTCGTGAAACATTCAGAGGAATTAGTTATCGCAGTCAATTCGATTAATCAAAGTCACGTTATATTCGAGTCTAACGATGAATATTATTTTTTAATGATTTTCTCGTGTTACGATATTTGATCAGATCAATCATTTCATGGTCATGTTATAGTCCTCCGTTGAACAAATTTTCAATTGTACTGAAAATATTTGTAAGACCTTGGAGACATTCTTAGAACGATGGGACTGGAATTAACCACATTGCCCAAAATTTTGTTAATTAGATGTCGCAGTAATTACAATGCTCACGGTTTTGAATCATCGTAATATTGTGCCAACATTTCGGTAGTTTTATTGGGTTTAGGGAAAAGTAAGTTCAGTTTTTATTCATGCTTTTCCAAACGAATTTATTCATATAAATTTCAGACCACCCTTATGAAAAAACCCGATATCGGAATTTCGTCGTTAAATCATCAGCTGTATCAATACTATTCAAAATATATCGTTTGATTTAATTATCAGACAAGTCCGATAAAAATATGAAATCGACGATAATTATCCGATATCAAACCAATCAGCTAGCCGATGATTTCCCGATATCGGGTTTACATTGGATAATCATCGTAGATCTCGTATTTTTATCGAACTTGTCTGATAATGAAACCAAACGATAGATTTTTGATAGTATTGATACAGCTGATGATTTAACGATGAAATCCCGATATCGGGTTTTTTCATAAGGGCACTTTCCCGTTGGCACCATCGTTTGATTATTGTAAAACTTCTAAGATTTTTGTGCAAAAACTAAACCGTGTGATTCTCACGAGCGTCGTTTGGAGCCAGCTTTATATCATTAAGAGAGTTCTGCAGGGACCGAAACAACTCAGATAAAAAGTGACTATCGGCGCTAGGTGCCCTGGTGGAAATATTTTTCTGAGAATTTCTGGAAAATTCAGAATAACTCTGAGAATCTCTGAAAATATTCGGAGCATTCCTGAAAAACTCTCAAAATTGGAATTTTCACCAGGGTGCACATGGAAAAAAGTGATTAGCTGTGGGATGGTCAGCCATTTTTTTAGCTCAATCAGCTGAATTTTAGCTAATGTTGCTAAGAACTCAACTGTCCTGCACTGTCAGAAATACCTGGAAGTTTTTCTCAATTACGTACATGAAATCAGGTTCATATACATTCTGCATTAAATTTAATGTACAAAAACATGAAAAAACTATGAATTATGCTATACTTTACATTAAATTTCATGTCAAATGTGCATGAAACTGAATTCATGTACGTACTTGAAAAAAACTTCCAGTAAAAACATTAAAATTAATGCAGAAATTTTTAACAGTGTGTGGGTGCTCAAATGTTGAGCTATATAGCTAAAATTTAGCTGATACAGCCAGAAATCTCTTTCCGTGCATAGTGCAACCCAGAGAGAATTAGGTAGAGTAGAAAAGGGAACAACCCTGGTTGAAATATTTCTCTGAGAATTTCTGAAAATCTCTCAAAAACTCTCAAAATTTGAACATTCTCTGTAAATCTCTGTAAGTCTCTATAAAATTCAGAATAATTCTGGGAAACTCTGAAAATATTCTGAGCATTTCTGGAAAACTCTCAAAATTGGAATTTCTACCAAGGAAGACTAAGCTTTGAAACGAAATTTTAAAATTGCGTAAATGTCGCTATCGCGTGGGTATCTTTCGTTCCGATTAACCGATTATTATGAAATTTTCACCCCAGTTTCATGCGGTGTCGATAGTAGTACCATATTTGACAGGGAAGCCATGTGCTTATCCATTAGCAGCGTTTTTTTTTAACAATCATCTTTCGCAAAATGTTTGAACTGTTTGAATTAATGGAAATAAAATGAACCAGAAAATTGAGCCTCGACTCGGTGTAGCTCGCTGGAACATCAAAATGAACAAGAAAGTTACATGGATTTTCAAATTCCCTTGTTTTATTTTGTTGTTGTTGAGTCAATTTCTCATTGAGATATGAATTTTCCCCACGCTTGACATTCTCTCGTCAGTTGGTCGGAAATTCTTGGACGGCAGTGTATGTACCATGGTCCATTCCAAGGTGAAATAAATCAAAAATTTTCATTCTCACGACCATGTTCGGTTGAGAAGATTTCCACTTTGATCGAAAGAGGTGCAGAAAAGAGAATGACATTATGACTCATTCCACAATGAGATATTCTCTTGCCAGATAATTGAATTTCTATCGGGATAAAGAAGAGAATATGTTATATAAATAATCATGGAACAATAAATGTTAGAATAGTAGGAGTAGATATTGTGGATTGTGTGAATTGGAAAGGTTGAATGCAATTAACATAGTTTCTTAGTTTTGTATCACGTCGAAGAGCTGTTGGAGTATTCAAATCACGTATCAACAAATTATTTCACACATTTTCATGCACAAAGCATAGAACGACTACACCTCCGGTACAATATTCCCCAACACTTGCAAAAACTTCAAATCCAATGTTTTTGTATTCCGTATAAGATATTGTTTCACATAACACAAAACAGATTTGTCTCATAAATTGTTTTTTTCTTGCCAACTTTGTTTTGCCCAACAGTGGAAAACACTGGCGAATAAAAATCGTGGGAGAACGACGAATCCCCTAATTCGCGTACCGAAAGAGAAATTAAACTCTAAAATGATGACATTCCATAGATAAAATTAACGACAACAACAACTCCCGGATATTTCATAAATCGATTCGTTAGAGGACCGGGAATTCTCGATCGGAATATGAGCAACGCGAAATCCACTATTTGTTTACAATGAAAAGTATTGACAATAAGCGCGGGATAGACGCCTATGAACATTGAATGACGTGTAGGTTCACGAGCATGCTACGTGAACGGTTTGTTGACCCAACTTTCACAATACACAATCAAGTCCAGATACTACCAATTCCCGATAAGAGATCCCAGAGAGGCGGGAAAATGTATATACATATGAACGCAGCGGTTGTATGTGGTTGCGCGTTGTCCACTCATTTATTTGATCTGAAACATCAAAAGAGGGAAAAGATAAGAAAAAAGAGAACAAAAGATAAAGAAAGGAGGAATGAGGGGCACCACAGACAGATGAGAAGAGGAGAAGAAAAGAGATCAAGCGGGAATGAATGAGGAAGAAAAAATAGAAATTTTCATCGTTTTGTAACACTCGCGACTCTCCCAGTGTATATCGGACACTGTTCCTCACTACTTACGTGTCCGCAGTATCGCTCCTACTCCTGATATTACTGCTGCTGCTGCTGCTGCTGCTGCTACAGCTACACTACTAATACTACTACTCTTTTACTAATTTTTCTTCCTCTCTTTCCCTCTCTTCCTCTCACACCTCCCACTCTCACTGCCAAACTTCTTTGGAATTCGTTATATTATGACTAACCGAAGCAAACCAAACCCCAAAGTTGTTTCGAGTCTATCTCACATAGCGGTTGCCAGGACATAAACATAGGGATAGAACAAAAAGAATCAGTGTGATCGGTGTTGTGGGTGCAAGTGTGTGTGATATTATTTCCATTTACATTTTTCTTACGCACAATTGTCTCTACCAAGACTGTGATCATGGATAACAAAAGGTAAGTGCTTCAAATTATTCTACAATCTTTTTTATTTGATGTTGAAACTTGTTCGATGACAGTCACGTTCATTTATTTCGGTATGTCAATATTGTGCAGCGCAATTTGCAATTCATGAGGAACTAATTTGATGGAAATAATGTGAAATTTTTGAGTTACCAATAGCAGAGACTGCGGGATTCTTCTCTTTTTGTTTGTCGACGCTTGCACTCGTTGGTGATACCATTCGATCAGTTTTACAATAAGGAGGATTTTTACTCGAACAAAAGGTTGTTAATTTCCTTAAAGTGTGCGGAGAAGAAAGATTATTCAAAGTGAAGTACACTGAAAATAAAATTCTGGAACGGTTAACGTTTGGACATCGACGGTTGATGTCCGTGAAAAAATGAAATTGGTAACCATGGAAACATCACTGGCTCATTTCATTCACATCAACTGTTGATGCGTAACTCCCCTAGTAAAAAGTAAACATATATGACCCATGCTTAATATATATAACCTATATATGGTTCATACATGAAAACGTGTGGAATCATATATAATCCATATACAATCCATATATGACCATGTATGATCCATGTACAGGGTGGGGCATTTAAAGTGTCGCGGGCGTTTTTTCCAAAAATAAAGTGAGATACGAGAAAATTTTTCGGACAAAAGTTGTAGGGTACCGAGGGGGACATCCGATGGTGGCCTTGGCTTTGACCTCAAATCCCATCTTCAAGGGCATTCTGAGATCAACTCATGTTTTTTAAATAGCATCTCATATTTTTTACTGCAGATTTGGATTCTAGGTCAAAAACCAAGAAACTTTTGTCTGAATCATTTTCCTGAAATCCGCAAAAATGGCGCTCTAATCGATATTGTTCCATTTTGAATCTGACATTCGAATAACTCGAAAACGAAGGGTCTTGCAAAAGAATGTTTCGTACAAAAGTTGTCAATACACAACACATTTCAATCGTCTACATTACCACCATTCAGAGCTCACGCGATGTAAACAAACGACGGGGTTCAGTGAAAATTCACGATTTTGAAAGTCAGTTTGTCAGTTACATTTGATTATTACTTGGTTTATGACAAATTGAAAATCATGGATATCCGATACACGGTTTCTGAAAAGATCGATATGATCTACATTTACGGTGAAGTGCATAAGAACCCCAGACAAGCATATGACTTGTATGCAGAACGATTTCCTGAAAGAACAACGCCATCCATTAGGTATTTTCAACGCATTACAAAATTATTCTCAGAAACGGGAAGTGTTACAAGGGAAAAACGACATCGAATGAGAACTGTTAGCGGAGAAAATGCGGAAGTTAATGTACTAGCTGCAGTAGCCAATAATCCTCACGTGAGCTCTCGTGAAATTGAACTCCATTCGGGAATTTCTCGAAGAAGTGTTCTTCGAATACTGAAACGTCACAAATTCCATCCGTATCACATTTGTTTGCATCAAGACCTTCACGGTGATGATTTCGAAAATCGTGTACAGTTTTGTCGATGGGGTCTAGCGCAAATGCACAATAACAACTTCATCAACATATTATTTTCTGATGAGTCGACGTTCACCAATCATGGTCAAGTAAATCGACATAATATGCATTACTGGGCGACAGAAAATCCAAGATGGTCAAAGACAATGGCTGTGAATGTTTGGTGTGGTATTTTTCGATCTCGAGTAATTGGACCGTACTTCATTGCAGATACGCTAAATGGAGAGAAGTACAGACATTTCTTAGATCAAGTACTTCCAACATTACTTGAAGACATACCTATTCAGGAACGATTGAATATGTGGTATCAACACGATGGTTGTCCATCCCATTATGCAGTCACAGCTCGAGAAATATTGGACAGAGATTATCCTGGACGATGGATAGGACGTCGTGGACCAGTTCATTGGCCTGCCCGTTCTCCGGATCTTACTTCTCCAGAGTTTTTTTTATGGGGATACATAAAAGATACAGTTTATCAACAAGCACCGACTACACCTGAGAATATGCGTCAATGAATCATCAATGCATGCGCGAGCATCAATGAAGATATTTTAGCACGAGTTCAGCAATCTTTTGTAAAATGTTTTGAAATGTGTATTGAAGTCGAAGGCCATCATTTTGAGCATCTACTGCATTAAAATTATCCAAGTGATGTAGACGATTGAAATGTGTTGTGTTTTGTCTGTTATACCCCATCACCTCCGTTTCAGTTCAAGGGGTCCCCCTTGGAATCAGACAACTTTTGTCCGAAACATTCTCCTCCAAGACCCTTCGTTTTCGAGTTATTCTAATGTCAGATTCAGTATGGAACAATATCGATTAGAGCGCCATCTTTGCGGATTTCAGGAAAATGGTTCAGACAAAAGTTTCTTGGTTTTTGACCTAGAATCCAAATCTGCAGTAAAAAATATGAGATGCTATTTAAAAAACAAGAGTTGACCTCAGAATGCCCTTGAAGATGAGATTTGAGGTCAAAGCCAAGGCCACCATCGGATGTCCCCCTCGATACCCTACAATTTTTGTCCGAAAAATTTTCTCGTATCTCATTTTATTTTTGGAAAAAACGCCCGCGACACTGTAAATGCCCCACCCTGTATAATGCACATATAATCCATGTATGGAGAATATTTCATATATGGCAGAATTTTTCTACATATGTGAAAAAATGTTGCATTCATGGGTCATATATGGGCCATACATGGATTCAATATGGATTATGTACGGATTATATACGACCATATATGAATCTTATATGTTCTTATATGATTCATTTTTACTAGGGGCCAGAATCCATGAGAAAAAATGGCCCAAGCTTGGTGAAAGCTTGGGATGATAACCTCGTGCCAGGCTTGATACTCAATATTGGGCCAGAATGCAATGCCAAGCATGGCCCAATGTCTCATGATATATGTATTATGAGTATTTTGGAGCTTGGCTCATACGATTAAACCGGATCTGGCCCAAGTTGTGTATATTAACTTTTGCCATGCTTCAAACTGATTCTTCAAACATACTTCTTGGAGAAAAGAATGATCATCCCTGCTGAAAATTTCCCATAGAAAACGATAAGATTTTTAGCAGGGATATCGGTACAACTTTGTAAAAATCACAAACAAGGAGATGTGGCATAGGTTCTCAAATAAACATTGGTTGTACATTGGCCCAATATTGGTTCACGATGCTTGACAGTTTAATGTTTTGCCAAGCTTCAACCACTTGTTGTAATGACATTCCCTACGAAACGTGGTATAGATTCTCAAATAACAACTGGTTAATTATTGGGCCGATATTGGTTCGCCATGCTTGGCAGCTCAATGTTTTGCCAATCTTGAACCACTTGTTGTATAGGCATTCCTTATGAAACATGGTGTGGGTTCTCAAATAACAAACGGTTTTATATTGGGTTGATATTGGTTCGCCATGATTGGGAGCCCAATATTTTGCCAAGCTTGCACCAGTTGTCATATTGGCATTCCCTATGAAATCCGGTATGGTTTCTAAAATGAACAACAGTTGTATATTGAACCAATATTGGTTCGCAATGCTTGGCAGCCCATATTTTGACAAGCATGGGCCAGTCGTCAATATTGGCATTTCCTACCTAAGGAGACTACAAGCAAAATAATAACTCGTTCCTGCAGCTAAAGAAGGAATAATGTGATGATTAATTTACATGCTTGGCATTTGAATAACTGTGCATGTATTATTCTAATCAGTTTCAATGTTTCCGGATTGAGATTTTCATATCAAGTCTATTCGAAACCTTTAGCAATGTCAATATTCCATCAATCGAAATTTTGTAAAAAAGTATCGATACTGCAAATTTTTGGCATCCCCAAACCAAAGTTTGGCTTTGATATAGGTGTCGAATGAAAGATTCTCCACAAAATTTGGTATTTGAAACCAGAAGCATTATTGAGCTTAAACATCAACTGCATTGAAGATATCATTGAGAAGTTGGTGCTATGCAGTTTCTGAATGAATTCTTGATGTATTTGACACTTTGAAATTTTTGAATACTGAAATTCACGATGCACGGAAGTACTTATTTCATTCGTGCGTGAAAAACATGATTTGAAAATTAAAACGAAACAAATATCAACTGTTTGTTTTTCTTCAAAGAAATCGCGTTTAAAAATATGAATATTTATTAGGCGACTGAACTGTTCTTTTCTGGTGGGAATGGGAAGGAAGATAAAGCGCAAACGAAGAATATGATGCAGCATAAGATAAACGTTAATGAGTGGTAAGCAGAGAGTAAATACGACGGATTCGAAGAGTATTTGGAGCAAAGTTTGAAATAAAGTAAGCGTGTAAAAATGAACGCTCCATGAAGAGTACAGATAATGCAGAAGAAGCGTCCACAAAGGAATCTTAAAATAAAAATGCTGATGACTGGTGGGATTTGAATCCATTGCGTTCGATATTCTGATTCAGTGTCTTATCTATTGAGTCATAGAACGCTGTGATTTCTAGGTATTTAAGACCAATACTCCGAGTCTGCAATAAATGATTCATATACGCTTTACGAAACGTCAAAATTCTTGCTTCGAAGCTTATAAAAAGCATGGGCAACGTGTAATTTGAGTCCTCTACAACAAGAAAATGTTCACGTTTCTTGCGAGTTTCAAGCTCGCTTACGACGAGCGTGCACTTTTTATTAGAGTTACATAAAAGAAACTATGCGACTTTTTCTATAAGTTTTATAAAAGTAACAAGCGATTCATCACAACATGTGAGCGAAACGTGTGCCATTCAGGATGACAAATATGCGAGCGCAGCGAACACCATTTACATTATAAAAATTCGAGCGAGGCAAGTGTTATTTGAATTCTCAGAATCTAAAGGGAGCCAGATGAAAAAATTTTTCAGGTTCAAAGGTTAGAACATATTGCAAATGAATTGGAAAAATTAAAAGTGCATAGATTCATCGGATTTGAAAGTTAAAAAAAATTTTTTTAGCTTATGCGTTGAAATTAAATAACACTCCCCACAAACGATGATTACTGGCGCTTCAATGGGCTGCTTGAATGCCAACGTAGAGTCGTTACTGGCCCCGAGAAACACCTGAAGGCGTGTTTGCTGGGAATGCATTAATTTGCGGGTTTCCAACCGATAATTCGTTGAAATCTTTTTCATCAGGAATTGAAATTCATATTCACAAAACAATTTATATCTGCCGATACATAGAAAAAATGAACGATACTTTTACCGCAGCCCCTGCCCCTATTACTACGTGGGCAGTAAGAAACATCTGTCACCTTTAAGTAAAGGTGATAGATATTCCTTGCTGCCCACATATTAATCAGAGCTACGGTGAAATCAATAGTTGATTTTTTGGTTGAAAGATGTCTCATGTAACATCATAAACTCTTCTGAAGTCTAGAAAATCTCTCCCCAGGTGAAAATATTCTATTGAATCGTATTACGAATGTTGAAATTTCTGATCGAATATCATTGAATTTCATTGAAACCTATTCATTTTCTCATTTGCCAATGAGATTTCATGGATTATTTGTAACAGGGTCATATTAGAGACACGAACTGTTATGTAAACATAGAGAGCATTTATTCTGAAACTGGTTCATTCGTAACCTTAACACAAATTTCCAGCGGATTGTTTTCAGTATAGAATATTCAGTGTAGCGTGTAGCGCGCAGCTGATTGCTCTACTGATTATTCAATCAATGCATTTTTCTTTCAAATGTTTCATAGTTGTTCACGTGATGTATGAATGAATTGATAAAGCTGAAACTAGCGTACAAAGGTAGCAGCCGAATGACGTAACTTTACATGTAAATATTCTGTCATGTAATCAAGAGAGTAAAACATATGGCTGAAAGCCATTCAATCAATTTCTAGTGGGATAGCAGATACCTGTTGTATACAGTTCAACCCAAAGCTGGAGTAGTTGATCACCTATTTCAACTTTATGGTGAATGCATCGCGATACGTCGTAATTGAATTCAGGTCAACTTTGGGCTGATTATGATTGATTATTGCGATACTTATCTTCTGCCTAAGAGAAGGCTGAATGTTGCTCTGATGTAACACAGGCTTTTATTCTCAGTGAAAATGAAATCGGCCAGAAAGAGAAGCGTCAGTTTAGTGTAAAAGAAGAGTAGAAACATTTGAATGTATAAAAATGTTTATTGAGTTCCAGGTGGTTCCGAATATCAAAGAACATTCATTTCAGCTATTATTATCGCGATTTGCAGCGCAAGCTCCAATGATCTCTAAAGTCTGATTTGGTTGAACTGAAAATGCTCGTTTGAATTCGATCTCATAGACCACCCTGTTACAAAAATCCAGCTGGGATTCCACGTGGATTCCAGATCCGAAATTTACCTGCGTTGCCAGCTAAGACTTCACCTGGAATCCAGAATCCTAACTGGGATTCCACCTGGAAATAGGAATCCCAGCTGCAAACGCAGGTAAATTTTGGAGCTGGAATCCACGTCGAATCCCAGCTAGAATTTCGTGACAGGGCAGGGGTATCTCAATTTAATACATTCAATCTAGTATTTGATCTCATCTCAATCTAAATTTTCTTCCGCATCAAAGCTGCGTTGGGAGTATAATTCAATTAAAATTTCGAATTGATTTCAATTTTAATTTTGATTCAATCTTTACTTTTCATATCAGTTAAATTTTAACTGGCGTTAATGAAAGTCTAGTTGTTCGAAATACGAATAAAACAGCGTATTTTATGAAAATAAAAAATTCGACTGTAACAAATGAGAAATTCATTTGATTCAAGTGAGTTCCTGTTTAGAGTCCCTACATTTCCCAGCTGTTGGATATTCAATTGAATTCTTCTTCTTCTGGTATAGAATTTAAAGATCGTTAACCATTTTCTACGGTCGATCGGGGCAACATCATTTTTAGCATCATTTATATTTGAATAAAGTTATTAGGTTTGGCATGGAGTATGTGAAACTTATTTATAGCGTGCAGTATTTCTACTTTACGATGGAATTAAGTTGTATACGTTTGATCCAAGCATAAATTTTGTATTGAAATTTGAAGCTATTTCGAGTATGTTTATACCCATCTGTACTAATCCCATCACTAATAATTAATAAACTAATTTTCAGGGCTCATAATCCCCAACGGGAACAATAAGTAATAATCATGTCAACATTTTTGCCAAAGTGATCATTTTTTTTTTTTGACAAATTTTCAGAAACCCTTGAAATGAGAAACGGGCCAGTTGGGACTCCATTTTGTATGATGCTCCAAAATTGGGCCTCACCTGATGACCTATTTTGTGTTTCAAGAGTTTCCGAACATTTTATCAAAAAAAAAAAATGATCACTTTGGCAAAAATTTTAACATCATTTTGATTTATTGTTCCCATTGGATTCGCAGTATACATCATCGATACTAGAATCGATTTTTCTCTATACTGAGAGAAATAATTACTAATACGAAGAAAATGTATTCTTGTGTGGAGCCAAGAGATATTTTCTTGAATCAAGAGAAAATATACTATTGATGATAGTAATTATTTCTCTCTGTGTAGAACTCTTTTGAACAGTAATAATCTTCGGCATCCATGCAGGATATACACTCACAGAAAGCGTTTCTTGAAATGAGAAAACTTTTCTTGTCGCTAAAAAATTTTACTTGGATCAAGCCCATGTATAATATTTCAGAACCTTCCAATGAGAACTTAATATACACGGAATACATTTTCAAAGAACACATCGAATATTCATGTAGTGAATATACATTGCGAAAGCCTTACCTCCAAATTAATATCGTTTTTATGGAATTTCGATTACCGTTTCAAAAACCACCGGAGTTTTGTGTGTAGTATTTCCGACCAATCAATATCATATTGAACATAACTGATGAAGATACAAGCAATCAATTATAAAAACACAAGATCAAACGAGATAATGTAATATTCGTCTACGTAAATATGTTTCGGCTTTGCCTCGATGAAACTATGATTTACATCTCGTTGTCTCTCGTATTGGTCTCCGCTAAGCGTAATGAATGCAAAAAATCTGAATTCTTGATTCCAACGCGTCATGTTAATGATGAAATTTATAGTCGAATCATATTGTTCTTTTTTACAATTCATTAGAATTTCGATTATTTAGTTGGAAGAAAAAAAAATGTAAATCATAGGGTTTAATTTTTATAGAAACCAATATTAAGGTTGTACGATTTAACATTGGAGAAATGAACGTCACACATGCGTTGATGGATTGATGAGATTCATCGATATATGAATTAATTGTCGATAAAGTCATATAATATTGAAATTATTCTGTGATGATGAAATGAGAAGTTTCGTATCGAATGTTCTTTTCTGTTCTGGCCTCTTTCTGTTTCCGAGAATGAAATCGATTGGGAATTGAAATATGCATTTGAGAATAATTTTGTTAACATGCTTTTTTAAACGATTGCGAACGATATCCAAAAATTATGAGTTTATTTCTTAAAAACTTTTTTGTCTCAAATGAGGATTTATCTCCGTTTGAAAGAATATATTTCAATTTCAGGAAAATATGTTAATAAAATAATTGAAAAAATTTTGGGCATGATGCTTTATCTATCTCCTGAGGCTTTTCACGAATCGAGTCAATTTTTGGTATCTTCATATGATGTGAAGTACCGCTCAGATAGGCTATGCGTCATGAATCGAAACAAGCAGAAATCAGATGGAATAACGTGTGATAAAAATGGGGGGTGGGGTAAAATTCACCACACTGAGAGGAATTTATCATTAAAAATTACTGGTTTGTGCCATTAAACGAGAGATGAACTTGAAAAGAGGTTACAAGTTGATGGGAAATACAAGTAATTTTTCATAACGTTATTTTTCATCGGTTTTAATTTTCAAACTTCTTAGGACACTGAGAGAACAAATTCCCGGGAACAATAAAATACTTAATTTGAATAAAGTTCCATTGAATCAATTGAATATCGATTCTTACTAACAAAATATCTTGTAATGAATGAGTGATAAAGGAGATCGAGCAAGGAGTGCTTTATTGTTCTCCAACGTTTCGCATTTTCAAGGATAAGGATAATAATGCAATCGTAGCGGCGAGGACTTTTGCTGCTCCATCGTCGTTCCCCCGTATTCCTTTGGATAGGAATACGGACTTTATTACTCCTTCATTGTGGTGCCAAATACGAGTATTTTTTTACATGAAAATATTTTGTACAATATTGAATATTTTTGTGATTGAATGAATATTTAGTTGATTCAATGAAACTTTATTCGAATCAACTAATTATTACGTGTATGACGTGAATTCTCATTGGTTTTCATTTTCAAATTTCTTAATATGAAAAATTACTGGTTTTTCTCATTAATTTGTGATCTCATGTCAAGTATATTTCCCGTTTGATCGGGAAACCAGTAATTTCTACTCATGAATTTCCCTCAGTGTGAAGCATCATATCCCACACTGAGGACCCAATTTCTTAGCTTCAAAGAAAATTTCTTTGCTCTCATTCTAATCAATCTTGTTTTCAATAAAGAAAATAATTCATTGGAATGGAAAAATTTTCCATTGAATTGAAATCATATTCTTCGAATTGAGGAAAGAATATATTTTTGTTCGAATTTGAAAATTCTTGGTTTGAGTTTGATGAAAATTTTCTCCATTGAACTGAATTTTCGTCCATTGCAAGAAAGATTTATTAGAATATGGGGCAAAGAAAATTTCCTTTCAATCGAAGAAATTGGGTTTTCAGTGCAGTTTTTTTTAGATACGCCTTCTAAATTCTTCAACAAATTAGAATGATCGAAAAATCAGATGGAGGTAATTGACAAAATTCAAGATCGTTCAATTTTAAGGGGAGGTTTACCTTTTTCTCGACCAAAAAAAAACAATTTTTTTGCATTTTTTTGTAGTAAATTATGTGTAGAATACATTACCAAAACCCTTTGGTCGAATATATTTCTTTTCAACGGTATGGCACAAAAACGAGACCTATCTTCCGTCTCGAAAATTGAAATCAAACAGTAATTCGAGCGAAGTGTATTTTACATAAATATTTTTGAATTGGGCGCTCATATATTCGTAGTAAGCAGAGGCACCATATGGACCACTAAATGTCGATACATGGGCCATGATTCCGAAAAATTAAAAAGTGCTTTGAATCTTTGAATGCGTTTTTCTCGAAACCATGTTTTTTGAACTGTTGGCCACGATTACTCAAAAACTACTCGACGGATCACCTTTTCTGTTCTTTGTTTCAAAGCTTATTAGATTTATTGGAGCCTGAACTACGATCAAGATGATATATGCATAACTCTTTTTTTTACAGAACTTTAAAGAGCGAAAAAAAGCAAGAAAAATGAAAAAAAAATATTCAAATGCCCGCCATTTCCTTAATTTTTGATTTTCAGCGATGATTGTAGTTCAGGCTCCAACTACACTCATATATTTTATGAAAATTTTTCAATTTCCGATCATTTTTGCAGGTGCTAGAGTGGCCAACAGTAGACCACCTTTTTCTGAGACGGTTACTTTACGGGACGCGTCGTCGGATACAGTGACGCTATTTTTTAATAAAAAGAATATTTTTTTCTAGTCTTTGATGTATCAAACGAGTAGCAAAAATTTTGAGTTGATTACTTATTTCCTTCTATAAAAAAAAAAAATCAAGAAAAAACCGTTGTTTTGGTCAATAAAAAGGTAAACCTTCCCTTAAAAAAAGAATATAATTAAGAGTACTCATGAATGATTATAAACATTAATTTGTCCCAACATATAAAAGGCTTTGGCTTTTTCAATTTTTCAATTCTTCGAGCAATTTCCACTTCCCTTCACTCCCTTTTCAATCACAATTCATCATAATTTCTGAACATTACATAAAGCCTTGGAAGAGCTTTTCTTCAAATCGTCTCATCGAAATTCCATGTAAATTCAGCTCTAACCATAACTCCATTGTAATTTTCCTACAGAAAATGTATTCAGGACACCTGAATTCAAATGAATATCACATACAATGAAACGAGGATATAAATGATTGCGGAGGAAAGTTGGATGAATGAAGATAATATCTAGCGATGAGATAATATCCACTTTGACAGATTTATCTAAGAACATAATTTCTTGTAAGTATGTCATGGACAAATTTACACATTATCGGAAGATGTTTTCATTTCTGACAATTTTCATTATATAAAAATTGAATCTGATTCCATAGTGCATTGAAGTAAAGGGACAAGAATGAAAAGAACGAGGAGGCTTATGGATTGTAATTACAATCAAAGTAAATAACTTCATTTTGCGGGAATTTATTCATGCGTGCCATAAGATCAAGGATGGGAAAATGTAATTCACGTACTATGACTTTCGATAACTCCTGAGGTATACCTAGTTTGAGAGACAATTTCGATATCAATATCACGTGTTTTCAATATCACGTATCAAATACGTGGATTTCCCAAATGCATTCGTACCACATTATAGGCGTTCACTTGTTTTTACCAGGATAAGATTTTTGAAATCATGTATGCTCCTCTTTCGTGATCTCTCTTGCATTATTTATACCTTCCATCCTTCTCTTATGCGTTCCATACGTGAATCGTCATATTCTCGTGCGCATTAACAATCATTCAAGAGAATTCTCATCTCGTAGGAATGCTTGATAAATGTAACGCGAGTCCGGTATAAATTGCAGGAAAACGTTGCGGTTTATACATTGCAGGAACCAGAAGATAAGCGAAGTTCAAAAGAAACTTCTTTTCCGTCTAGGAAAAATGGTTTCTTCATTGCATATGAAGGACAAATTTGAGTGTTATAGTGCACGTTCGTGATTAGAAATTATCATCAGCTAGATTGACCTGATATTCCACAAGGACTTGATAAGGTTATTGTTCCGCCCGCATTTGAATAATCTGAATTTTTTGTATCATTAGGTTCATTTAGTGGAATAAAAATAAATATACTAGAGGTAAGGGTGGATATATGGGCCCCTACTTTCTTTATTTGTAACAACTCCTTCTATTTCCAGTATAAAAATCTGAAATAAATCATAATTCTTCTGTGAACTACTCAACACTAATTGCAGGAAGTCTTGTTTCATTCTTCGCAGCCATTAAAGGAATATAGTCGTTTTTCTAAAGTTTCCCAGTTTTTCATTACCAACATTTGTGCGGGTAATATGGGCCCCAAGGTATTTTTGTCAAATAAATAAAACAATTAAAGAAAAGTGTTCATTTACTCATAAATTCACATATAATAGAGTTGGATCTAGATATAAATTGAAAAAATTTTCACGGCTTTCTCAAGCCCATTTTTTTTTCCTTAATCGCTCTTATAGCTTCAGCCATGTCATTTTTATCCCACAACTGACGTTTGGACTTTTCAATGGGCACTAGATTTTTTCGAGGCATCTGCAACATATACGTGTATATATAATAAAACCACCCAAGTAACATCAATATGCGTAAAATATCCTCCAATATTCTCACCCTGACCATCTTGGAGAATAAAATCCACACAGTGAGAAATGTTGTGTATTTTTAACACTCGTGTATGTCCCAGGAGGTCCACTCGCAATTTATGTTAAATATTAACACAAGAAATATATCAAATCAACAAAAAAATGTTAAATTTACTCTGAAAATCTGTGAATTTCAGAATTTGATATAGTTTTTAAGTCAAAATCAGAGTGGACCTCCTGTGACACAAAATTCTCCGCTGTGCAGCATTCTTCAATAGAATATTTGAAATTTATTCGACGCATATCTTGGAATCCAAATAATTGAGAAGTCCTGGCAGCTTACAAACCCCATTCATAAAGTGGAAAAATAAACTATCCTTCGAAACACGGAACGAATTCCAGTACGTTCAAACAAATCATTTCATTTGGTGAATTTGAATAAATTTTATTCAAATTAATTCAATTACGTATAGTCAACTGCATATTTAATTACTTTGAACTAAATGATTTGTTTGAACGTATCCAACGTATCCTCACCACGTAGTTGGGTGCACCACTCGTTTTCTCACCATGCACAGTTGGAAATAATTAACATTGGAAATATGTCGTACACAATTCACTTTAGTTTCATGTTGATATACTATCAAAGACACATCCTCTTGACATTTTAAAAATCCGAAAGGAAATATCTTTGAATAAAAATTGTATTACAAATTCATTTTCACCGAAATGATTTGTGGTCACGAATATCACATGTAACGTATTTGATCTTCTGCTGGATGAACTTATTTATATTCTGTAATGGATATCGAAAAGTTCTCCAATACGTGGGTTTTGGGAATATTTGAGGACATTCTTGTAAAAGGTATCTAAATGCTGTTTCAAATTTGATTGAACAAACTTCTGAATAATTTCAAGATATCGTGATCCTGAAAGATATTCAAATTTTAGAAACCACCGGTTCTTCCATGAAATTTTCCGGAAAATACGTAATCAGTAACTTAATCATACAAAACTTTAACCTTAAAATCATACGATATGTCATTTATTCTCACATATTATATGTTTCTTGCACCGAAATGAATTACTAATTGATTATTACATTGTGTAATTCATTGAACTTTATGAGGCACTCTCAAAATCTCGTACACGCACCTATTCAATCAATTTATAAGAGAAAACATACTACTAATTGTATCTTGGACATTATTTTATTCAAAGACATTTACAACTTCCATTTTACATTTTGAACTTCCATAAAGATTCATATTCACAGTCGTAACGGGTAGTCTTTACGAATACTTCATGCATTTTTTATGTGTATTTCAAGAACTTCTACATGTATTCATCAAGAACTCTTCAAGAATTCTTTTGATACTCTATGTGTTCATTTAGAATACTCCATGAATTCATAGAAATGAATTCCGTAGGCATTGTTCACTCTGAATTCTCTGCGAACTCCAAAGGGACTTGTGTGCTGTCTGGGGTAGCACGTTACATTCTTGATTCTTAAATGAAAAGCTGCTGGATATTGTTTCATACCTTTAACGCTGAACCTATACAAAATATGTATATCATTATCATAAAATTTCATAAATGTCTGAACAAATTTTGACATAAAATCTCACAAACGAGTCTTTATAAGATCTTTTTCGCAAAGTTATAATAATTTTGTTGACTTAACTATATGTTTCGCGAGATTGATATTTATTTGAAGATATAATATGTTCGACCTGACGTTCAAACTTTGTTATGATGCATAAGTGATACCTTCATCGCCGATTTAATTATATTTTCAATCATATAATCGCCTTGCGAGATAGTTCATAATGATTTTCACAAATTGTCAGGGAAAAAAGTTTGTCCAGACAGGGAATTTCAACTTGACGATCGTGTCACAATTGTGTCTACACGTTGATGTTCCGACCTGAATTGATTCCAATCGATATCCAATCTCTCAAAAACATAAAAAACATTCATCTGTTCCAATTTCTACTTATCATTGTTGATAAATAATTATTATCTGTAATCAAATAGGTGAGATACTTTCTAAAAAAAAAAACAAAAGGAAAGGTTTTTCGTTGTGGAATTCAATCGCACTCCTCTTTTCCCATGTTATTGAAAGCTTGGGGGTATCAAAATAATTGCAATTGTATGTAATACGATTGTGGAAACGTAATATGATTTGTCCAGTTCATGTGGTGTGATGAGTGTGAGATATACCCGAGTCCAACAAGTGACCGGCTCAATCTAGTTCCATCAGGTTTTGTTGAGTTATAATGTGAGCAAACTGATGAAAAAGAGAGAAAAGGAAGGAAAAGGGGGGAGGATTGAACATGGTATGCTGGATTTTTAATTTAAGATGTTGTTCACAACAGGTCTACGTCCAACGCATCATACAAGATAATCCATTGATTCCTTTTACGAATTTTCATAGTACGTATTCATTATGCCCTCTTCTTTTAGGTTGTTCACCGCGATAGAAGTATTCAACATTTGAAGAGTATTCAAGAAATGTATATTCATTCATCGAATTGTTTGTCCCTCAACTATCGATGTATTGATCGAAAATTAATGGGATGAATAACTGGTTGGAAATTTTTACTGTTAGTTTTATTACAAATTACTGTATTCATCGGTATCAGTATTTCCAGGACAGACTTGGATCATGAAGTTTTCCGTTTTAAAAACTGAAACAATCTGTGTGATCGAATAAGATCATTCTCCGATATTGCACTACAGGATATATGTGATTAAATAACATGCAGCAAGTCTGTGATGAAGATCATAGCGAATGTAAGAATTGATATTGTATCGTTTTTTTTTTCAAGTGAACATTTGAAAATATGTGGATGTTCTTTTCAACATAATTGCCTCAAATTTCAAACTATTTCATATAATCAGGAAATTTTAGAAATTGATACAAAGTTAGTGAAGACAACACATACACCAGATATATTCATCAAAACTTGAAAAAATTCATCACTATTCGATGTACAACTGACTTTTTTGTTCGAATTAAAATACAAGTTTTCGATTCGTTTGCATCTTTTTAATGAGAGAATTTATTTATAACGGGAGAAAAAAATAATGGGAATCACGATTACAGGAAAACGAAAACAAGCGCTCGATATCGTTGGAGAACACGACTGAGTGTAATTTAAATGTTATCGTGGTAAATCTTCTGGAGAATAAGGAGGTTTTTACGAATTCCTCGAGATGCCTCAATGGTGTTTGATTGATCAGAAGGATGTTGAGAAAGTTCATAGCAAATCAATCTAATACGCGGTGCATATATCTGATACATCTAATAAATACTATGGCACATAAATTCAATTGAAATTTATGGTATAGAATTCTGTGTTATCAGTTCTCGGAAGGAACCATACGCGTGTCACATATAATATCGAATTGTGCAAGAAACATTCATCACGATGACGTTGTCCAACATCGATGATAAACATGCAGACCAATACACAACAGGATCATTCATATTGATTTTGAAAACTAAATATTATCGTTTCCATATGGGTCTTTGAGAATTTTAATATCATGGTAAGATATTTCAATATTTAATAAATCCTTCACAGAACCATAACTTCTCAATTTTTCAGCAAATTGCACACTGAGAGAACAGATATTTTGAAAAATACGATAATTTATGAATTTTTGGCGTTGGTCTGACCCGAGTCAAAATATTTACGCGGACGAATCTCTAAAAGTCCCACAATTTCTTGGACTTTTATATAGAAGTATGGTACCTTCCTCATAAAAGTCCCAGCCATTATGGTACTTTTGGAGGTATCTTCACGTGAATATTTTCTCATGTGTGTATGGATCAATAGCCCAATCATGGACCAAGCCTGGCACAAGACCTGCCGAGACTTGTCTTGAACAATTTACCGAACTTGGCCCAAGCTTGGGAATGATAAGATCAGGACAAGCTTGGGCTAGTGGTTTTGCCAGATCCGGTCCAATTCATTTACCAAGCGTCAACCAATGCTTCTTTGATCGCAGATATGGATGAAAAAAGTAATTGATTCATATTTCAGTTCATGACTTTCTCCCTCAGAATACCGTACATGAATTATCTTAAAACGATAGAAAAAATGTGACAAGACTGGGACAAGCTTGTATGATCATTGGAAAATTTGCGTTCTTTAATATTTCAATCAATTTCGATTCTATTGTTGAATTATGCTCAAACTAAATTAATAAGATATCACTGAAACAACATTGGAATCCCCTGAGTCACTCTAAAGACTGATGGTTTATCTTCACGTGTATATCATCCCTAGTGAGCATAACTATCGGCTCAGGTCTGATCCGAGCCTGCCCCAGAGTGGGCAGCCTTCACCCAAGCTTGCCCCAATAGTTATGCACACAAGGGATGTGGTGCTTTCTTCACGTGTATATCTGAATTAACGGTGCCAGCTTCCTTCATAAAAATCACTCCTGGCAGGAAGATCGGGCCAACCCTGGTCCGATGGTAATCTCCAAGTCTTCAGCCATTGTAAATTCAAAATTGAGTCAACATTTATAAACATTGGCACAATTGTTCTCAACGAATGCTCAATTTTTACACTTGTGCCAAGCTTGTACCAAATGTAGTGACCATTTCAAAAATATTAACAAATGTACCATGACTGACTATCTATTGGGAACGACGGGACAATCATGGAACAATATTGGGCCAATCGCTCTTCACGGAGGGTTGTTTCTGCATATGTGTCAACCTTGGGACAAGCTTGAGTTTTTTCCAGTCTTGGAAATACCTGCATGGGTTGACTCGGGTTAGACCAACGTCAAAAATCCATGAATCATGGTATTTTTCAAGGTACCTTCTTCTCCGTGCAGCAGTTGCTTGAAATTTCTCTGAAATTAGCGTAATGCACTGATCTCAAACATACCTTAATCGAATTAACAATACCTACTGGAACGATACTACAGAGTCTTTTGAAAAAATTCCCATTCAGTCGTCGGTGAATTAATCCATCATTAAACCATGTCGATTATTCAATCATCCAATGATCAAATCGAGAACATTTGTTGGTTGATCAATTCGCTGTACCAGTTGTGCGATTCTGATTCATTGTCATCGTTCAATGTACCACTTAGTCTATCATACTAAACAATGTGATCGACTGATTAGGTAGGTATTTTCAAACACACGATTCAGTGTTCACTTCTTTGACAATGTATCAATTACCTAATCAGTTGCGAAAGAAATATTCATACAATTATAAAAGGTAATCTATTGTGTTAGGGAAATTCGTTGTTTGGAATGCAGAACTAGGTGAATCCGTGAACACGATTTTGAACATCACCCTAGACAATTCGAAAATGAATTCTCTGAAGAGTCGAGATTGATTCACAATAGAATGCAGAGAGAATATAGAGACAGTGCATCGAATGATTCATTTTAAAGGAGAATCAATTAGAAAAATTTCTTGAATTGAATGCTTTTTTCTTGTTCCCATGTTTCGAATTGAGAGAATTGAAGTCCTTCCGCTTTCGAGATTAGGAATCAGCATAATTATTCCACATAAGTTAATAATAGTGAATTCATAAGGATTCGATGTTGTGTTCAATTGAAATGCATTCAAGTGTAATATGAATGCACCCAGGTAAAAATGTATCATTGACGTTGGGCTGCCGCAAGGCTCACCAAGTGGGGCTGATCCTGAAACGGCGGATACAAATGAAACGTGAAAATGTTCCAATTCCCTCCTCAATTACGCTTAGATGACTCTTCGCTTGCGTTTCAGTTGCGCTCCAACGCTTCATTTTTACCAGGGATATTACTGATAAGATTTTCTGGATAAATTTTGAAATTTTTCACAAAGTCAAGTTTCATGAACCATCGTGACAGTATTGCTTCGAAGTTATTTTCAATAATTCCAGTTCATAAGAGTGGATTTCTTGACGTTTGGAGGTTAAAATTTCACAATTTTATTTTATATCCGACAAAAATAGTTGAGAACTCCAATACGCTTGGCAACGTATAATCCCAAGTATGTAATTCCTTATCGTTTACTTCAAATTAGTATCAATTATTAAGCAACTTCGGAAAAAAAGTTCGCACAAAATTTGATATTTTAAAATGGATTTCAAAACCAATCGCTCGAGTAGGAAATTTAAGTTTCTCAAGTTGGGTATATTTATTCGTTACTGCTTTAAGCATGATCTACCTCACTTTTTGTTAATTAATGAGAGCAATGATAAGTTCCTCTTCTCAGATCATAATTCATTAAAATTTTCTTCCACTTAATTGACAAGGATAATATCTTTGACAAGCTTTCGATTTATTATTTTATGAATTATGTTTTAATTAAGTTCATCATTCGTTCGCTGTATCAAAGATCGATAATTCAACCATATTTCCATACTATCGTAAGATATTAATTATTGGCGTTTTCAATCAACGGCGTATTTAATGAAGCAACTCCCGTATGTTGGAGATTTCTACAAAATGAGACAGTCGCGCTCGGTTTCGATAATCTCTCAACGCTGTTAATCATTTCTGAGGTTTTCTCATTGTGTAATGATTACATGTAATATTTCTAAGAATTCTCATCGGTGGCGTTATTGAAATTATCCCTGTAAAAAATTATTCATTCAAAATTATTGAAGGGAATCATAAATATTAACGAGGGACGAATACGATTTATGGATTCTTTTGGAAATTAAGGGAAGATGGGGAGGGGAAAAGTCAAATTTTTACAACTTTTTCAAAGGGTGCATAATTAATACAAATCTAAAGTGCTATCCGAATAACTGTTTCAATCAATCGAATAGGAATTCAATCATACGAAATAAAATTCTAATCCAATCGTAAAAGGGATAAGAAATTAACAAGAACTGAAATACACGGAGATTCTTATGGTTCAGAAGAATATACAAGAAAATCGTATTCATACGTTCTTTGTTAATTCTTTTCTATGGAATATTCTTCACAGTGATCAGGAACTTGAGTTATATACCGATTTGAAACCGACAAACGTTATATGCAAAGTACTATGTTCATCATACGTAAGGTAATTGTCCTTATTAACGATCATACTACACAATCTTTGAAACAATTAGATTACAAGATAAAGTAGACTAGTCAGCAAGCTTCGCGTTTACGAAGCGTGACCGTGGTGGAAATGAACCTCGTTTTTAAACAGTGGAGGCAGCATAATATCGTTCAGATGACCTTCTCGTACTTTCCGTATCACTTGAATCTGTGAAAATAGTTGTCGCCCCTCAGATTTTATGGACTAAACATTCAGAAACACTTTGGATGTCTCGAGTAATACTAAATATTACGTTATGATTCAGTTTAATATTTTAACCAAGATTTGGCAGAATCATTAAATGAAGTTGAATGCCAAACAGAAATAAAAATCTAATTTCTCGGTGAAAATCAATGTGAATGTAATAATAATTATATCCATGAAGTCTATTATTGTTTATGTAAATTGAAGGTCTGAGACACCAAATTCTTTGAAAAAAAAACAAAAACAAATAAAAACAATTATTCAGATAACAGCTTTATAGAAGGTAACCAGAGTCGGTGAGGTTATATTTTAATAGCACATTCTACAGCCAAAATGCAACAATTTTTTTATGAATGAGCATTTTTAGATTTTTTGTCAAATACAAATCGCTCAAAAGCGTTGTATGCTGCATACTTGAATTTCACATCATTCGCTCAGTTGGAACACGGTGGATTTTTAGGAAAAAAATTGAATGACCCTGTCATTTTTCAATTCTAAGTTACAGCGATTTGGAATTTTTTGGCGTTCAGACAATCGAAAAATCAGTAACTTGAAATTGTTATAGCTCTGGAACAAAGAATGACAAGATAGTTTGATTTTTTTGCTCAGAGATCCATGGTGTTCCAACCTAGCAAATGGTGTCAAGTTCAAGTATGTAGAACCCAACGCTTTTGAACGATTTGGTTTTGACCCACTGAACTTTACTTGAACAGTTCCAATTTAGTGCATCGAATACATTATTAGTCCATCGACAGAATGAAATAGTTGACGTACACGATCTTTCAACTCCAGTAAGAAATAAAAATAACATGCTCAAGCTTTGACTATATATGCAATTACAGAACACTTGAATGAAAATAAACAGAGATTAGAAAACTAGCAGATGATTAATTCAAAAGCATTCATCAGTTCTATTCGCACTCGCATTACCACACAAACCCTTATTTTTGCTGAGCTAGTTAAATTGATATGATTTGTTGTGATTTTAGGACACAAGTGAATTTTTTCAGGGAGTCCTTGATCTTCCTCATAGATCACACGAAAATAATTTCATAGTATAAGCGGGTGTTTAAGATTCATAAAAAAATCATACCTTGCATGAACTATGAAGGAATAAAACTGTTTACGCTCTGTGTTAATTAATACCAATCTTAAGAACTCAATTATTATGTCACCTATTCCGCATTGTTTTGACGTTTTGATCAGATGAGACGTGTCAGAAGACAAATAAATTTTATGATCATTTTCAAAAGGATTTGGAAAATAAGTTTTAGGTTTTACTATGTTTCTTGCTAATCATCAGATCACTCCGTGAACTTCTGCCTCAGCTTTGTCCAGCAGTATTATTGCTCTCAATACTAATTTAACAAGAGTTATTTCGTCCACAGGGCTTCTACACTCAAATACGGCAATAAATTGATTGCGTGTATGAACCTGCCAATGGTTGGAACATAAATACCAAACTATGGTTAGCTTTATCGTTCAAACTTTGTTGTATAGAATCATCTTCTCTGAAATCACTCAAACTAACGTACGAGAGAGTTTTCGAGTTGACAGCGATACTTTCACGGGTTGAAATTCCATCGAGGAGAATATATATCCACGCGCATACAACTCAGAACGTTCAGAAAGGGATTTTTCAAACACTTTGCAAAATTTAACATCAAAACCACATTTCAATAGCTGAAAGATTTCTAAAAAATGATACATGTTTAGAACATTGTTTTTATATTATTTCAGACTCAAAATCCATAGACAAAGATGAAAAGGACTGATTCATCACCTTATTAGACAGTGCACTAGTCTCTGATACATTCATAAAGAGTTCTCCATAAATTCTTATCATGTGAAAGGTTCTCAAAATAGCGATGATTTTGTGATTTACATTTGGGAGATTTTCATTTCTCCAAAATTGCATTCTTTTTCCTTGTGAACATTTTCATTCCGGTTTGCTAAACGGACCTGATGTGGATGGATTGCGTTCTTGGGCGGTACTGTTGCAGGCGTAGTGCAGGCGCAACAGTACCGCACCCATTTAAAAACCCTAGTTGAAAGAATCCATTGAATCTGACAAATGAAATTCAATGAGATTTGGTCACAACATTGTCCAAGTTTAATCGTAATTTAGTGAGATTTGGCCAGATTCAACGAGATTCCCATGAAAGTTCTGACCAAATCTTATTGGAAAATCACCGGTGAGATTTGGTCAGAATCGATGGGTTCTTTTAACCAGGGAATGAAAATTTTTACTCGGGTTAGATATTTGATTATCTGAAAGCATTGAAGATTATTTCGTTATTGATAAGTGACATTTTTTTATAGCAATGATTTTCTCACCTTGCAGCAGCGAAGTGGCTAGCACGGAGACGGACAGCCATTAAATTACCTCCTGCAGCTAAATTTCAGCTGTTACAGCAAATGAACCAGCTACTAAGGCAAATTTTTTTGCTGTCATAATTAAAATTTAGCTGCGGGAGCTAATTTAATGGCTGTTCGTGTCCGTGCTAGCCACTCCGCTGCTCCAGCTAAATTATTTTTTTCGTTTGGTCCAAGCGTCATAGCTTTTGGATAGATTTTGGATTTTGCAACATGATATCCATAAAAAATTTATAGAATTTCATGGATGAATATTTATGATTGATGATGAATTCTTATACTAGAATAGTGGAATATTGATCATCGCCTGATGATTACGAATCATTACGAGCTATGACTTAGAACGGGGATTCTTAATGAACACTCATTTATGGATCAATAAGATTTTTCATAAAATCGGTTCAAAAAATAACGAAAACCTTGACGGAACGAAGCTCCTTGGAGGTTTCTAAAGCGTTCTAAGGATGTTTTTAACACTTTCAGACGTTCTTCGATTGTTCGAAGACCCTTCGAATGCTAGTAGGGAAAAATATGAACTATTATGGAAAATCATATATAGGATGAATATATCGCGTTCTGACCAATTTTTTTCGTGAAACCCCAATTCAGGAATATCCAATAAACATTTCAAATAAATTGAGGATGACTTATACAACACTTTCAGATATTCTTTTGAGATTCAATTGCAAAACATATTGAGAATATGTCAAGAAATATCAGTGTGAAGAAGTCACAAAAGTATTTTTGGCTGACAATTAATTTACATGAAATGAATAACGTGGAATGTTTTTGCTATCATCTATGTTTTCAGTACCATCCATTTTACATATATTATAAATATTGTAAATATTGTGTTCAATACATGGGATTTACATGGAATTTTCCCAGCTATTTGTAAATTCTATACATTTGATAAATTCATTATTGTGCAGTTAGACTTCGATCTCAAAAGAATTGCATGATCAACATTGTATTGTATATGATTCAGATATGAATCAGTTGAATCAGGGTTGTACATCGGTTGAATACAAACGATTCTGTGAGTACTTTTAATGTAGATATTAGTATTGTCTGTATATTTCGAACCGGAAAGTACATGTAGCAATTGATGAATACAAATCACGTACACTGTTCACATAGCACCAATGTTCGTGCAATGTTCTTTAGCATTCCAAGTGATATCTCTTAGAAATCTTTTTACTATGTGGGTGGACCCGGAGAAAAATGATCAGATCTGCCCAGATCTGAAAACCTGCAATTTTAACTTGTATTTGCTAACACGCATGTTCAAATTTGAATTTAAACATGAGATAATATGACAAAATTTTTGGTAGTTGAACAAACAATTGCTCTTCAAGATTAAATGTGATCTTCAATTCAGATTTAACCAGATCTGTTAAGATCGAATTGGATCCATTGAGCCAAAATTCGGATCTACTCAGATCTGATGAGATCTAAATAGATCTAATTTTTTTCCCCGGGGATGTTCTAAAATTCACGAAATACCAGGAGATGATGACTCTTTTGGAAAAGTAAAGTTTTATGTGAAGCTTGAATTTTGTAACATCTGCATAGCTATTTATCAATCACACAAAGAAAAGTACTTTACATTTAAGAACTGATTGCATGTTGAAACTATAGAATGTTTGAACAACATTCATATATATTTTATACAAGAATTTTCGTTTAAATCAACAGCACAAACCTTAGAAATCTCTCGCGTATTTTGAATAAAAATATGGCAAATTTTCGGAATTTTCTAAATATATTCATGTCTTAACTGCTCATTTAGGTAAAATTCCTCAAAAATAGATCATAAATCGACCATATTCCGGATTTACAAGAGTAGACAAATATAGGACGGCATTCAATAAACTGTAAGTCAAAGTTTCGTTCATTCGAAATTTCGTTACAAGGAGACAGCTAGTACATGAGCACATACCGGTGAACACGAAGGTCACAATCCATTGTAAATAAAGCATGAATCGAAAATGGTATTCAAGTGGGACAAATGAATTCCCATTACGATCCGAACAAACCATGTTCTCATGAATTTTTTTGTATATAAGAATAACTGCTCTAGATTCTATCTCGCATACCATAAATTATTATTAGAATAATAAGTTTGCGGATGGATTTTTGATCGAGGTTGAACAATTGATGTGATTTAATACTCAATCAAAACTATCATCGATGTGGTCAACGACTGATCTCGAGGGTTCGCTGTACTCCCATTGATTCGAGCGAAATCAATTGGCAACATGCATGTATTCCTCTTTCCTTCGCAAAATCACTCTACCAGATTTCCCCTTCCGCTCTTTTGCCTTTCTCGTGGCCGATGCAGAAAGAGGAATGCAATTTGCCATCAAAGACAGTAGTCGTCGACAACGTAGACTCCGAGGCAGGTGTGTACAAATTAGAATATCGTGCATCTGAGGTGGATTATAAACGTCGAAAACAGTGACCGTGTAAAATTGAAACAGAAGTGTCGTGAATTTAAATGAAAACAACCATCAAACCTTCGTGAACCAGCGAATTTCAAGGTAACGAATTTTAATCGATATTACTCCGCGAGAGAGAACAGGATTTTAATTTTTCTGGAATCGTGGGTAAGATGGTTGTATCTTCGGATGTGGATTTTGAGATATTTTTTTATATTCATTTCACACCTCATCGTGCACGTTCGTGAAATTTGTGGATTTTTGTAACAGACCCTTCATCCTGTTTTCTAGAAATTTCTTGCAAGAATATTTATTTATTATTATTTATTTGTCACGTGATTGAATCATGAACAGTCTACAGTGAATATTATATACATAAAACGGTATTATGATGTGAAATATAAGTTTGCGCTTGTCAAAATCAAAGTTTGTAAACTGAAAAACGGAGGGAAAAAATGTGTCGACGTACCGTCGAACGTGAATCGAGACCTTGATCAATTGTATCTTTTTCCACGGTGTGAATTGATTCACAATGGAGGCCAGTTGTGGAGTTTCGAATATTTATTTTCCGTTTATATGGAACGAGGTTGATTTCATGTATCTGAAAATGAATATTCGTTTGATTTCCATTCTTGTTTCTATGAATGGATTATCGTTTGTAGAATAACATTATGATTCATTAAAGATACAATCTAGATTAGACTGCTTTCATGCATTTGTTGATCGCCTTCTACGGATCTAGAATGAATTATCGATACACACTCTCCTGTGTTTCTGTACTGAGTTTCATTATCCCGTGGACGAGATAACATGCGATCAGTTCTCCAGAGGACAAATTTTATTGAAAACCATTTTTGGAAAAGCGTGAGAATTGTATCATTCTCAAATTTACACCGAAAAAAAAGAATTTATTAGACCGAATGAACTGAAGTTAGTTGTGAAAATTAGTTACGAGTAATGAAAGAATAGAAGCCGGTAATAAAAGCTGTAGTAAAGGTAACTTCAAATTAGTAACAGCAACTATAGTGGGAGAAATTACGTTTCAATTTAGTTGAGCCAACGCCTGTTTTAGTTATCCGAATATCAACAACTGTATCTAGTTGCTAGAACTAATTAATTATTTTTTCCGGTGTATAGGGATGAAAGTACAATATATCAACCGTAAAATTCAAAGTCCCTGATGATTGAGAGTAAAAAATTTTCCAATTAGGGAATTTGTGAAGTGGAGCATCGTTTTTGTATAGATAATGTATCGCAAAGGTATACGATTACTTTTGAGAAAGATACGCAAATAAAAAATGCGGAAGAATACTGTATACGTATTAATGGAGTTAATAAGAACACTGTTCCACCGGGACCAAAAATCAGCTTTGTTTACTGTCTTTATTTACACATTTTTTCACGTGCCGATGCAGATTATACGTAGTCTGACTGCAGTTGTTTTATATTTTCATTTGCAATTTTTAAATGACGTCTTTTTTTTCCCGTTTGTTTGAACATGAACGATAATTAAGTTTTTTTACACCTTCAACACTGCAGAGGGACAATTTTTCAATTCAGAAATAGTGGATTACTAAAATCAACTATGCATTGAAGAACGCCAAAATAACTCATACGTTAGAACACTGTGATTTGAATTTAGTTCCAAGCTTCAAAATTGAAATTCCTCCCTACGCGATGTATTTTGAAGTATTTCGTATTCTTCCGTTCGGAACGTGTGTATATTTTCTTTTCATTATATGGAGAAAACAAAATTCACTAGGATAGAAAAATGTGATTTGGCTGTCTCATTTTTTGCTGAAATGACGAATTTTTTTCCTAACGTAGCAAAATAATTTACGTCAGCCAGTGATTCAGTCGTAGCAGCAAGTTATCTGCGGAGGTAGCACAATTTTCAGTATTATGCATAGAATAGCAGACCAAAAAACAACTGTTCAAATTGTCTGATCCGATTTGGACGCACAGAGTGTGAAAATATCAGCGTGAAAGAAGGAGAGAGATCCCTGGTGAAAAAAATTTCTGTGAAAATCTCTGCAAATTTCTTCGAATTTCTCTGAATGTTTCTGAAACTCTCTGCAAAACTATGACCCTAACAGGACAATGTGTTCTTGGGACATTCTTAGAACGTTCTGAAACGCTCCAGTACGTTCTCCAAACGTTTCAGAGATATATTGTGCTGTCTAGGGAACATCTTTGGAATCTGCTGGAAAATCCTTCACTGAACACCCTCAGTGTGTCTGTAAAGGATAGACAATAAGTACAGTTAACGAGTTTGATATGCATCGGTCTCGGAAGCTACCTTATCCATGAGGACTAAATTCATTTGTGCTGAGTTAAACGCCGGCCACTTGTAGAAATAACATGATTGAAAAAAAAAACTTTCCCCTATTCACCGTAGTCACAGGTTGCATTGTATTTTATACCTTGTATTTGAAATACATCTTTCAGAGCATTTCCCCAGTCCTACATGAGTCGTATATCCAACAAACACCGAATGTCTTGAAGACATCTACAAGATATCTTTAGGAGGACATCTTTTAGATATCTTTAAGATATATCGGAATGATATTTTTCAGACATCTTCGAGAGATGTCAGAAACACGTCTTCAAGTTATCTCTAAAAGACATCGTGAAGATGTCGAATCAGCATATTCTAAAAGACCTTGAAAAATGATATTTTCACACATATCCCAAAAATTGTCCAAGTAAGCAGGGCAAAAGTCACGCCATGTTCATTTCTCAGAACTCATTAGTGATCTTCCTGTGCTGTCTGGGATGCTTCCAAAAAGACATCTTAAAGACATCTAAAACATATCGCTAAGATATTGAAAACGTGTCTTGAAAGTGTAAAAAACCAGAGACTGTAACGTTATTCACTTCCGTTACTCATTATATATACAAAATATATAATAAATATATAATTTGTGTACAATGTATATATATATTATATAAATATCATATAAATTTTATATATAATCAGTAACGGAAGTGAATAACGGTACAGTCCTTGTCAAAAACATATCTTGAGGCATCTAAAAGATGTCTTCCACATATCTAAAACATATCTTTTACAGGACCTCTTTGGGGTATCAAAAACTTGTTGACATTTGTTGCATAAGACATCTTTTAGATGTCGAGAAGATATCTTCACGAAAGTCTTCCAAGACATATTTTTCTGTTTGTTGGGTATAATCCTTTCTTGCTAGGGTTATTGTTCATGGAATTCAACGTTATGAGCACACCGGAAAATTATTCGGAATACTGATTTCAATCGAGAATTGAAGAATTAATAATCAAATCTGTACAAATATTATAGAAAGAATGAATGATATAATTGTGATCATGATCATTATGCATTTATACAAACCTTGAGATGTTGAGATAATATTCTAGAATTTTAAAAAGATTGTTCAAAATAATGTATGCTCGGTGTAAAGTGGGGAATTAATCTTCAAAAGATTCCGATACTCTCGTTGAATCGATGCAGGAAAAACATAGGTATTACATTTTCCTTTTTCAAACTTCGTATTGAATTATGTTATTAAGAGAACAGAATCGATAAAAGAAGGTTCATCGTTGAATTGAACCATCCAAGTGTGAAGTTGTGTGGCTGATTTAAATTCAGTGGGTGATAGCAAAAAAGAAATAATAATTCACGAGAAGTGCTGAAGTTATTGTCGGGTCTAGAAGGGAATCGATCTGAGTCGTAATAAGCGAGGTGAGATTCGAAATACTTGTGGGAGAGTGGATTATGATGGGAAAGGGGAAGATTTTGATGTTCTGAAATTTCAGATGAAATATTTTTTGGAAACATTTATGTCTCTCATAATAATTAAATCAGCAGAGGTTTAGGGTTTTGAGAAAGGTGTTGCCTGGGATGTAACCCTTTAAAGATATTTCAAAAAAGATTCGCGTCATATTGGATCCATCATTTTGGTCTCCACAATTTAGATTTCGGATTCGTAATCAGCGAGCCCCAGAAACAACACTTACTAAATTGCACCTGATTGCAAACATGTTTTCAGAACCGGGACGCTGTACTGAATCCACCATTCTGTTCGTTCCGATTTTCACATTAAATTCGTAATTAACGACTCCCAGAGCCCCTGGGTGCCCACCCAATAAACATTTCATGTCTCAAAGACCTATTTCACAGATGAAATGTGTGTAAAAGATATCTTTTAGCCACAAAATGTTTATTGCGCGGTAATAATCATAGTAATTTCAGTTCAATATTTATCGGGCATTTCTCTATCCTTTAGAGCAGTTGTAGAAGGTTGTTAATAGAGTCCCTTTTGAATCAGTTACCCTCATTTATTGTGAAATATGAGTCATTAATCTGGCTAATCGACCAGGTTTATACCTTTGACGGTTGAGTAATACGCCATTCATATCGGAGCAATGCTGTTATTTTGTTCAAGCTTGCATTCAAGTGTTGTTCAGGAATCTATGTATCACGCACTCAAGATTCAACGAAGGAAAGGAAGATAGCATTTGTATCGTTTGTTGCCACCTGGGTTTCGCTCAGAAACGATTTAAATCAGGGCTGAAAGTGCTGATTGATGTCATTCGAAAAATTTTCCGCATTTATTAACGTGAGTAGACTTTTGAAGTTAAGAGGGGTCAATACATTACAACAATTACACTGTGAAGAAGTTATATAGGAAAATTCCTATAAAATTGACGTGAAACAGTGAGTGAAATTCCATAAAGTTTGGAATTTTCAGTTAAATTTATGGGAAATTTCCTGCGTATATATCGGATATTGATTTCCCATTCGATGGTTGGAATTTTTCGGTCCCTACACACAAGAAAATCCTGATTATTCTTTTAGAAGGATCTTTTTTAAGATTTTTTAATTTTTCTCAAGAATTTTTCTAGACATGAGGGAATTTGGCAAAACAAGAACTGTACTCTTTATTGCTCTATTTTCAAATACTTCTATTCCTAAACGGGAATTATGTCCAATCGAGAATTATGTCTTTTGCTTGTCCAATTTATTCCCGTTTGAAATTAAAAAATCCTCTAACTCAAGTTATCCCAGATCATTGGGATTTTGATAAACGATGTATCCAGGGACACGTTGTTTTGTTCGAGTATTGTTTCTATATTCGAAGAGGAAGTAGATATGTTTTGGACGTAAAAAAATGAAGTTTCTACAAGGAAAAGACAGCGAAGAAAAAATTGAGCTGCACCAATCGATTGTTTAGTTAGGTTTGGCTGAACCCATACATATAAGAAATCTTCTGTTTCGAAACTAAAAAATTCTCATTTATATTCATTCAAATAAATATTGATCCAACAGAAATGAACAATTTGTTCATTACAAAATTTTCATTATATGCTCCTTCATGGAAGAAATGCCTTTGTTGGCATTGAAAAAGTATTCATTTTAGTTAAAGAAATACCCGAACTTTTTCACCCTGTCACGAAAATCCAGCCGGGATTGGACGTGGATTCCAGCTCCGAAATTTACCTCCGTTTCCAGCTGGGATTCTTCATTTCCAGGTCGAATCTGAGCTAGAATTTCAACTCCAACGTGGGATTTCAGTTGGAATTTCTGATTCCAGATGGAATCCCAGTTGTAATTGAAAATCCTACATGGAATCCAGTTGGGACCCGAGTAAAAATGTTAATTTCGGTTTCCCCAAACGGGACTGGTGCAGACGTGTTGCATTTTTGTGCGGTACTGTTGCAGATTCAGTGCGGGCACATCACATCCGCAACAGTACCGCAGAAAAATGCAACACGCCCGCACCAGTCCTGTTTAGCGAACCCGAAATGAGAATTTTTACTCGGGGATTCTTGATTCCAGGTGGATTTTCAGCTGGCAACGCAGGTAAATTTCGGATCTAGAATCCACGTGGAATCCCAGCTGGATTTTTGTAACAGGGCAAGTAACAATTTCTTAAATCCCAAGAAATCCTCTTATTTTTGCAGTCTTTGCGATCAAACACGTGGTATCTAGATCGAACTTTTATCCGAACCAATCCGATCGTATGATCACACTTTGCAAATTTCTTGAAGTGAAAATTCACTCTTGACAGAACCAAAATCCTACATCATAACTGTTTGCTTTTGTTTTTAAGCAGAGATATAGAAATTTAGAATCTCGATATGGAATCGCGAGTTATCGAGTTTGTGGAAGAATGAGAAAAATACTGCTGGATGGATAATTTGCCCCGAGTACTTTTGCCCATTGGGAATCCCGGAAATCGAATACATTCTTTCATATTCCGAGTGAAGAAGATGATTTTATCAAAATATTGTGAAGAAGATTATGAAAACGGAAGAGAAATGATACTAAACGAGTGAGGACAGTGCGGTTCACTTATCCCCACTCAGAACGCACTTGAAGAGGGTACTTTACTTAAATACGCGATTGCATGCACGACATTGAGAATCATCTCACAAGAAATCTAAAGTGCATCGAAGAGAGGTATCCTTCAAATGGCATCATAAGTGGAGTCAAAGGGAGCGTTGATGATGAAATTGTTTTTGAACCAAGTACGTATTTTTTTCAACATGCATATCGAATAAAATAGTATAGCTGGAAATTACAAAAATTCAGATTAGAATTCTCGTTGTACGGTATTAAGAAAAGAGAATTGTTGATGTTTAAAAGGAATTGAGCCACGATATACAAAGTCGTTACGATTTTATCGTCCTGATATTGGTGTTATTCGTTCCAGAACATTTTCGTAATCATTAAATGCTTGTACGATCGTATTTCATATTAATTGCAACTTGAGAGCGTTCATGGTACTTCATTTTAAACTTAAATTATCCGTGAGTGATTGTTGAATTTATATAGCATGTTAATGAGGGACGATTTATCAAGGGACAACACTGATATAAATAAAACATGCGATTGAATGAATGGAACTTTATTTATAAGTTTTACGTTAAGTGAACGCGATGCGTGTGATGGATCGTGCTCCGAATGTTCTTGTTCTTGATTTTTCAACATCACGGAATGTTGGGGGGATGTCAACTAATTGTCAGGGGAGTGTTATCGAAATGTGGAAGATAGAGTGCATTGTTCAAGTTTCAAAGCTTAATTTATTTTGAAGCTTCTCGATGCATGAGAAAGAATAATTATAAATATAGTAATATAGTCATTTTTAGAAAGTGTCTGATTAAATGATATCATATCGGCAAGTCTGTCCCGTACACGGAGAAAAAATCTAGGAACTAGCGCATGAGCAGCGATGATGTATCAATCACAAGAAGTTTCACCAGTTTATTCCGTGGACCTCCTTGGAATAAGAATATGAACCTACGCACTTATCGCATTGCCGCATGGGATGAGCGGATAAGTTCATGCTTTCATTTCAAGAATGTCTTCTTGCGATTGATATGTGATCGGTGCTTATGCGCTAGTTCCTAGATTTTTTCTCCGTGTACATGCTAGCAAAATAGTAATTTATCATATACACTGAAAAAAAAATTTATTCCAGTCAAATAAATATTTATTCGTTCTGTACCAAAGAAATATTTATTAGAATCAACAAAATATTCTTTGGAACCAAAATAATTTATTTTAATAAATAGGATGGTTTTATTTTTTATTTTTTTCATTGAAATATTTTTTTTTTCTTCCAAAAGAATATATTAAAAATCTAATATTTTTTTTTTTACAAATAAATAAATATTTATTTGACTGGAATAAATTTTTTTTTTCAGTGTAACTTTTCTTTCCGTGTATCAAAAAGTGTGGAGCTAAATGATGGTTGTAATCGGTTTTGAGATGATTGCGTTATGAATATACCGGATTTTTCAGAATTCATTGGAAATCCTTCACAACCGTACTCTGCAGCCAAAATGTAATGATTTTTCTTTCGGAAACATTCTACTTGATGCTTAGTGTTTGCGATGTGAGCATTTTTTGATTTTTTTCTTAAATCGAAACCACTCAAAAGTATTGTGTCCTAAATACTTGAATTCGACACCATTCATTAAATTAGAATACAGTGGATCACTGAACAAAAACGAGCTATCCCGTCATTTTTGGTTTGAGAACTGTAATAATCTGAAGTTGCGAAATTTTGATTGGCTGGAAGCCTAAAAATTTTAAATTCCTATAACTTCGAATTGAAAAAATCACGAGATAGGTCAATTTTTTCCCAGATATAAGCCATGTTTTACTTGAAAGTATGAAAACAAGCATTTAAAACAAATGCCTACACAATGAGAAAGACTGAATTTTAGTTGAGTTTTCTACACGGAGGAAATTCTACACTAGTGGTTACTGTAGCCCACACGACTGACTCGTGTTATGCAAAAGAGTCATTCCAACACCACTGGTTATTATGGTAACACGAATCAGTTGTGTCTTCAAAGTACAGAACAGTGTAGACAAATAAGTCTCTACTGCAGAGACACGATTGATTCGTGTTACCACAGTAACCAGTAGTGTTGAAATGATTTTTTTGCATAACACGAGCGTCGTGTGGGCTACAGTAACTTCTAGTGTAGGTTTTTTCTCTGTGTAGTGAGGGGTAGTGACATTCAACCGGTGTTTTTATAGTATATCATTTGCATTCCGCCAGAAACTCATATGAGACTCAGAAAACCATCATTGAAGCATGGTATGAGTTTCATCATAATTGATTGATTAGGGACGAGGAAGTCGTGTGCTAATTATGAGCAGAGTATCATCACCTATGCTTGATTCATGGAGTATTATGTCAAGTAACATGAATTCTGTACAATATTTGTTCGAATTGTCGAAATCGATCTATACTTCGTCAAAAATTCTTCAAGATTGTGTATGGATTCCCAAATCAAAATTGTCCATTGGTACCCTAGAGAGGCACAACGTAGCCCAAGATTGGGCGAGCCTCAACATTAGGATGGCGCAACTGTGAGATGATAATATCATTTTATGCTCCGTTAAATCCTTTTTTCCAACATAGAACCAATATTGGTAAAACAGTGAACCAAGTTTGGCGCGAGATTGACGATAGCAGCCAAGATTGAGCCTAGTTATTGGCAATGCTCGGCGCAACATATTAATTTTATCCAGTCTATCGGGCCGAGGATTGACTTTAGATTGCCCCAAGTGTGAATCAGTGCTGAGACAAAATAATTCACAAATGAATAACAATGTTAACTGATGGTACATACATTGCCAAGATTTGGCAATCAGCCTTGCATCAAGCTATGTTCTATTGTGAGCATTGGTGAGAGCAAGAAAATTTTCTGTATGGATGTCCGCTTGTTTCAAATTTCTCACCATCGAAGGAATATCCCTTGTCGAATATCTGTTTTTATGGCATGTCCAACACTGTAAAAAACATGGAGGCCCTTCTCACTTTAATTGCGATTCCATTCGCTCATCGCAAGGGAATCACTGTTCCATAGAAAATGAGGGACTTTTTCTACACTGGGGAAATAATAATCATAATTATATCACGTAGACTACTTGCATGAAGTATTCCTTCACAAATGTTCCCACTATTGGTTACAATAGTGATGCACTATTGACTGTGAACGATACCTCGCTCGGCATTTCTCTTTCAAGGTTTCTATTTGCTTCCAACAGCGTCTTACTATGCTTACCAATAGCGATATATTCTTGGTAACACACAATCGGTCATCAAAAGTGTTTTATTGTTCCTACAAATAGCGATATACTCTTGGTAACACCCGATTGGTTAGTATTTAACAGTGATGGATTCTTTGACCAACAGCGCATCACTCGTCTTTTTTTTCCCAGTGTACCATTTCAAGCAACATTACGCTCAAGGAACGTATCAGGACCAAAAGTGGATATCACTTTTCGAGAATAGTCTATAATTTGAAACGAACCGACCATTTTTTCTGGTCCTAACCTTGTCATCTGTGCAGAACTTGCCCTAACAGCACACTCACCGTTTCCATGTCGCATCTACATGGAGGCGACGCGACGTGAATACAAGGGAGCCTTCCGAAGTAGCTGATCATACCAGTTGATCAAGACCACTTCTCAACCAATTAAAGTGATCTGGTCTTGATCAGCTACTTCGGAAGGCTTCAAAGTGGAGGAACGAAGAAGCGACGTAGATGCGATGGAGAAATGTCGGGTGATCGGTGGTAGTACTGTACGGGTGTCCAATGAACTAATCAGGATATATTGATTGAATCCGTCAAAAAGCACCAACAAAGTCCACCAAATTTCCAACATTCATGAAGAGCATCCCTTTCCACGTTCCAAACAATGTCACTCAACGCTATTCTCCAAGTACCATTTTTCAAATTCGAATTCCATTTTTGCAATGTTGATTTTCGCAGACGATTGAAGATGAATTTTTGAGGGAACAAGAACATCGTAGAGATGAAATGCATATAAAATGTTTCACCCGCTGTCCGTCAGTCATCCTAGTTAGGTTTACTTACATTCATATACATTGAATTTTATATAAGCTGCTATTGTACGTTAGAGGGTATGAAAAATGGGGTGATGGTAAAGCCGCTGGTGTCGAGCGACTTGCGTGCGAAGCTGCACTGTGCATAATATAACGGGATCAGTTTTCTCACGATATGTAGAGACGAAGAAGGCAGCAGAAAGCTTTCTTCCATAAAAATTATGAGAAATGAGAAGGAAAGAGGAACCACTGGTCCTGGACCAGAGTGTAGTGATAAATATGTATACACACATGTATATGTATAAGATTCTCGCTTGAACTTGAATACATGTACCTACGTACGTCTAAACTCATGTGCATTTATATACATGTATGTTCACATGAACGCATACCGGTTACATGAAAAGATAACGCGAAAAGGCGAGAGGCAAGCCGTTAATCTCAACGAAGGATTATAATGCGCAACGAAGAAAATTAATGGGCGACGGTGGTTGAATGTATGAATATGAATATGTGTGCATGGAGTAACGTGTGCACAGTTTGATGGTTCTCGATGAGAACAATTTCCCCGTTCTTAGATGCTGATATAGATCGTATAAAGTTTATGCGGGTTAAAACGCAAAGACAATGTGTCTTTATTGAAGAATGTAGGTGAGACAGATTCATAAGTTGAAGATTATACGATTCGATCTGCGAAAAAAGAGCTTTCTTCGGGGAATGGAGTTTATTAAAGTCTGAAATATAGCAATTCGCGCTCATCGACGGATAGTTATAGCAGGGATATGATCTATCCTTTTCAGGATTTACTTTCTAATTCGGCTGTTCTATATTACAGATTTATGGGGTCTGTAACATTTGCATGTCTCTTTCATTCAGAGAAAGATGTTCATCAAAAGCTTGAATGAAACTAGTTTCCTTTTTTGTAGAACTCTGAATAAAATGTGAATATATTGTCGTATTGATATTAAATTGTAATATGTAATTATGTAAGAAATTGAAAGTGAATGAATCTCCATTGGAAGTTTGCATTCCAAAAAGTCCACTCAAAGTTAAAATTCATATCAAATCAAAAATATCCCTAGTAGAAATTTTGGAAGGGATGTCTGATTCCCTATCAGGTCTTCATCGGGTTTCGTTTCGGTTTTCCCTTTTTGCTCGATTTCATGGAAATCATATCCGAACCCTATTGCACCCTTGCGTTACAACTCTATTTGAATCCTATCAGGGAAATCAGGTAAGGACCCCTTGTAAGGGCCTCATAAGATTTTCCTTATTCACGGTTTCCAGATTCTACCCTGATCAGGATCTTATTGAAAATAGGGAATGCCTGATCAACTTTCTCCTAGGGGTGTTGTTTCTACAGGGGAGTATGTTAACAGAGCAGGGGATATTATTGATTCAATATTTTTATGAAACATAAATTTTTTACTGTAAAAATTTCCATGATTCTGCACAATATAGATTCTAATGCGGTTATTCTTGTTGTTCCAGGCTTAAAAATGAGGAGGGGGATAGTGTGAGATTATTCCAAGCCGATCGCAACGAATTAATGCCTCTCAAGATGAAGGATCAAGAAAAAGACCAGACGGAAGGTAATTTATCAAATGATATGAAATTTTGAATGAATGGCATTTCAGTCATTGATACATCGATAATACAGCACTGCAGTGGAAAATTATTCAAAACTCTCAAAAAATTCCTACTCTCCCAGGAGCTATTTATAACAGTCTTTTAATACATATGATAGCATTTTTTAGTGCTCAAGTTTGAAGAGAATTGAATTAAAAAAATATATCTCTGTTCGCTTTTTTTGTATCTTCGAAAAAAAAAATATAAATCCATCAAAGAAACACCGAATAAGGATGGGCTTAGAATTCACAAATCTTTCCAAAGTTTGATGAAAAAGCACTCAAGAGTAGATAGAGGAGATCGATTGGGTCAAATTTTGTATAACCCCAAGCGATATCCCAGGTATGTGTTGAAAAATGCACCAAGCTTGGTGCCAAGCTCGAGCCAATGCTGGTCAACATTGGGTGTAGCATGGTTATCAACATTGGTACCAAATTCAATTAATGTCTGGGATGATAACAATGTTCAACGCTTGGCATCCAAGCTGGGTTCAATATCCAGATTCAATATTGGTTTTATGTTTTGAATCGATATTGGTGTCATGATTGATATACAATCAACCTCAACGAATAGGATAGTTTTCTTATTGGCATCTAAGCTTGATTGAATATAATATATTCCGACACATGGAATTTCGTATTGTTGGATTTCGACACAGTCACTTTAGCCTAGATAGCACAAGGATTCATAAAGAACTCTTTTAGGAGTCTTGTGCTATTTGGGAAGACGTTGAGAGGATAATCTTTCAAGTTTCTGAAATGCGAATAAAGTTCAAGTCCACGTCATGTGGCTATATCTAGGCTTACGCCGAGCCAAATATCGATTGAAGCTTGTTGACGAAAAATAAATCAAATGCAGCGATGTCTGAGGTGCTATCAAAGGTTGGTTAGCTGTGACGGGCCAAGCATCAGTCGAGAATTGGTTAACGAAAACTGAATCGAACACGGCAAATATGCTCGGCCTTAGCATTGATATCCAAGGCTCTATTAACGCTTAGTCAGCTACGGTGGGTCGAGCATTGGCCAAGGCTAGGCTAACGAGACTTGGCATACCAAGCTTGACGCCAGTCATGGTCCAATTGTCAGTCTTGGTATTACTCGCCTGGTATAGGGTTACGAGGTTTAAGTGATAAAATTTAACAATCTTACCAAATGTTTGCATAACTCTTTTACATCCACTTGAAAGTCAATAAGATCGGAATCAATGGGAACAAAATGCAGAAACATGTATACGAAATATCTGAAACCTATTCAATGCCAATCATAAAATAAATCCCTCTTTTGAACCATTCTTTCCTTTGTTTATCACTTTCCATAAGTTTATCTTCATCTTTTTTACATTTTGGGCTACATGATTATTTCGTTTACCGTAAATCCCTCGATATGATTCGCGTGTGTTTCAGTTTCCACGACGAGAAACTCTGAATTGAAAATTTTCTGTACAAGTACCTGCGTTGTATTTGAACGGCTTACCGCTATCGATTTCACGTTTGTTTCGTTGATGAAACGGAAATATTTTGTACAATTTTGTTCGAACAATATCCCATAGCTAAAATGAATTTGAATTTCTTGGTCAACATGTGATCAACATGATTTTGTAGATTTCATCACAAATATTGGAAAACATTATTGAAATTCTATTTTTCGTTTATCATAAATATAGCGTCGCGGTCATTCATATTCGCTATCTCTGTTACGAAGGAGTCAAGTGATTTCATTCACTGGCACAGAATGGCACGTGTTCGAACTGATCAAGAGTTTGTCGAAGAGAAGCGTCGTGTCACTTGATGAACCAGATACGTCAGATCGTATTAGGCACAAACAATCAGAGATTCATTAATTAACTTATTTGATGCGTTGTGGTTTATCGCTTTCATTAAAATAACTTTGGGTTATCTTGGAAGTACATGAAGATCTCTGTAATATGATGAATCATGATTGAATAAGTCTCGACTGTAGGGTCGTTGAGAATCAGATGCGTGTATTTTTACTGTGATCACGTGGTGGAATCCATAAATTGTATCTATATAAAGTTGATACTCGTGAGTTCATGCTCCGGTACAATTCAAATTCATTGAGTTTATTTTTTCTTCAGAAAAATTAGGAGAATCTGAAAATTGAGAATTTATGATCCTTCCTTTTGTTGGGAATTGGGCATTCTATGTTGAGAATTTATAGTCTTTCAATAGTTTTATTGTTCATATTCGATACAAAGTGAACAATTCAAACACAAAGGCAGAGATACAATTTATTTTTTTCTCAATAAAGTTTATATTTCGGATTTTCTTGAAATCTGTTTAGAAAGTTAAATAAAAATTGATGGGGATTTACCCAAAAACAAAATCTCATTTGAAGTTTATCTGGTTTCAAGCGGATTTTGTTGTTCTCAATTTAGCTGCTATCTGACATTGTAAACAGGGTCGTCAAATTCAGGCGTTGATGTCTTAGAATATGTTTTTACTTGACAGAACAAAAGGCCATGACGTCCATGGCAGAGGGAATAGAACGCTTTGGCTTATATCAACTGAGTGTATTTTCGATACTGAGTTTCCCGTTACTACTATCGGCTGGAGCAACTCTTTCGTATGTGTTCACCGCAGGAGAAGTTAAATACAGGTATGTATTGAACGATAGATGAATAAATTTTAGGACAAACCTTGTAAAAAAAAAACAGACTTTATGAAATTTCCTTCATTTTTTGTGATTTCTTTCTTTTTTCTATCCAATCAGGAGAAAACGAGGGGTGAATCAGCAGGATAAGGTTGAGAGTTATGTGGATGATTATAAAAATTGTGGCTTTGATTGGTTGCGTTTTAATTTGAAGAATGAGTGAAATAATTAAGCTTTTTGCGTTTTATCGGCGATTCATTGTTTTTTTTTTTCTACTGATTCAATCATGATATTATCCGAATTCAAAACTATAAAGAACATAATGAGAGAAATAAAAAAACATAGAAATAATACCACCAAACAACTGGACAATTATTTTTTCAGAGGCTACAATTATAAAAATGTAGTCCGCTCTCTTTGGTAGAATTAATCAATTTTATTTCTCTGTGTATACAGGGGAGTGACCACCAGAAATTATCCGCTTTCCGTTCAATAGAAATACATCATTGATAAATTCTTTTGAAATTTCTGGTCAGTCGCCACTCTGGCGAATAGTAACTAAAATAAAGAATTTGAACGGCAGTTACAGTGCGTTCAGCAGAATTAAGCTACGCTTACTTCAACGCTATCTGTAGATTTTAGTTTTTAAAAAATCATGATTTCAAAGATTTCCCAGAAAGAACATTCAATCTTGATCTCGCAAAGAAAAATAAATGCTTCGTTTTTCAATACTAATAGTAAGCAAGTGAAACTTTGAGAATATTTCCTGATTTGGAAGAAGATTTCCTTGAACGGAAAGAATATTAGATTAAATTGCTGTAATATACTATGTTCTTGACAGGAGAGTTTTCCTCTCTCTATCTGTATTGATTATTATACGTCATGTACTTGATTATAACGTACTGATGATAATTGATGTGAATTATTAAATGTATGCTGCAATATTCAAATTATTATTATGAAAAAATGGTGAAGCAGTGAATTCATACAGTGGTAGAAATTGATACGAAGGCACTGAGTTCTTGCATGAATAACGAGTTCATTTATTTTGAAGAATAATCATTCAATTTATTCCACATCTTTGAGGTACATGGAAAAAATGAATAATCCAAATTTTTGTTGACTGTTGTGTCACTTTTGGACGGAGCATACATTCAAAAAGAATTCCTACGCGGAATTTTCAATTGTTTTAACAATGGAATCATCAAAGTTCGGTGTACGAATTCTTTTCGAATGTATGCTCCGTCCAAAAGTGACACAACAGTTCACAAAAATTTGGATTATTCATTTTTTCCTTATACCTCAAAGATGTGAAATAAATTGAATGATTATTCTTCAAAATAAATGAACTCGTTATTTATGCAAGAATTCAGTGCCTTTGTATCAATTTCTACCACTGTATGAATTTACTGCTTCGCCATTTTTTCATAACAATAATTTGAATATTGCAACATACATTTAATAATCAACATCAATTATTGCCCATATCTCAACAACAAAGCCTCAAAAAAATTTCTTTCATACGGTAAATAATTGCATTTTGGCTGCAGAATATGTCCTCAAAATATAATCTACACGACTCGAGTCACCTTGTATACACTCACATTGATTTTGTTCATTGTGCTTTTAAGGGGATACCAGCGGCGTGGCACTAGCCAAATCTTTTCTGAGAGATTATGCAAAAATTAGGCAATGTAATTAAAATTTCGCTTCGTACAGACCACCTTTGTTGATTGAAGAAGGTTTGTACAGAGCGATATTTCGATTATGTTTCTTTACTTTCGCATAATTTGTCAGAAAAGATTTGCCTAGTGTCACGGCGCTGGTATCCCCTTAAGATTGAAATAATTCCTCAATCTTTGCGATAATAAATAATTTTTATGACGATCCATGGATACTGTAGTTGTATTTCACATGTGACTCCCATATGTACTCATAAGGAACCTTCCTGTGATAGTTATCAAATGATGAACTTTTTCAAGTTTAGATGCCTGGTGCCAGAGTGTGAGACTTCTCTCAATACAACATTTGATCCCCCTTGGGTTTCATATTCAGCTCCGAAAACCGATGGACGTTTGGCCACTTGTACGCGTTACGAGGTACAAAATACCACCGACGGTATCTGCTCAAGTTCTTCATTCACCAATATTACACGCGAATGTGATTCTTGGGTCTTTGATCCAAATGATAGCACAGTATTAAGTGAGGTGAGTATTCTCAATGGAACTAGATTCACCTTTACACAAACCGGATACGAAATGGACTATCGGACGAAAATTTGTTTCGGTAGTTGGTTAAAACGTTGAACATGTAAATTCAAAGGCAAAATATGTCATTCTCTAATATTTATTTTTCTTGAGAGAATTTTCCGATAACTCATGCTAGAAGATGTATTCCACAAAATTTGTATTATAATTACTTGGAGTTTTCAATACTTTTTATTGCTAGTAATAAGAAAGTAGACGCATGTTTTATACTTTCAATTGTATCCCGACTAGAATATTGCTTTGAATGGACATGATGGAATCCATCAATGACGTGAGTTCATAATTTAATTGGTAAAGGTAAAATTTAGCACGGAAAAAGGTGGATGCTTTCATGACATTGTTAGGGCAATATTCTTTTTATGTATTGTGCAAAATTTGAAATTAGAATTATTCTCATCAGTATTGAAATAATACCATTTCGGATGGATTGGCGTTGTCAGCAAGAGGCCCCTTTTCCTCAAATCATTATCCACAGTACCCTGGTTTAAAAAAACCATTGATTCTCGCCAAATCTCACTAAATTACAGTTGAACTTGGACAATGCTCTGGCCGAATCTCATCCAGCAAATGTCAATGAGATTTGGTCAGAAAGAACAGTCGATTCTCGCCAAATCTCACTGAATCTGGCCAAATCTCATTGATTCTCGGACAATGTTCTGGCCAAATCTCATTTAATTTCATTTGTCAGAAGTAATGGATTCTTTTAATCAGGGTAATTAAAATTCGGATTTTTGAATCCCGTAAAAGGACCTCCGGTGAAATCCAGCCCCAGTTCCCTTTTTGCTAAGAGCCGGCATTGGAAGTACCAGAATTTCTATTATGAAAAAACTATCACTTTACCATTAAGTCACAGAAAGTCTGGTACTTTTGAAGAGAATGTTTGATATAAAGAGGTGTGAAAATTATTAGGTGTACAAATAAGTTTCCGCGGTTTTTTATAAAAAATTAGGAATTTATTGTAAAGGAAAAGTACATTACGTTTTATTCAAAGTATTTTCCATCATTTGCCACTACTTTTCCCCATCTTTCTGGCAACATTCGGATACCCCGTCGAAAAAACTCTTCATCTTTTGACGCTATCCACAAATCTACCCAATTTTTGGTGTCTTCATATGATGTGAAGCGCTGCTCAGACAGACCATGTGCCATCGACCGGAACAGGTGATAATCAGAAGGGGCTAAGTCTGGTGAATACGGCGGGTGGGGTAAAACTTCCCAGTTGAGTGTTTTCCAAATGTTGTTACCGGCGCGCCGCCATGGACGAGCATTATCGTGTAAAAGAATAATTTTGTCGTGTCTGGAGTAGTAAAGGGCGCGTTTTTCCTTAGTGCCCTCACTCAATTCATCAATTGTGTTCGGTAGAGAGCTCCAGTAATGGTTTCGCTTGGTTTCAGCAATTCATAATACACGACACCAAGCTGATCCCACCTAATACACAGCATGAGTTTTTTTCCATGAATATTCGGCTTAGCTGTCGATGTTGATGGTTCGCCGGGCTTAACCCATGACTTTCTCTTCTTTGGATTATCGTAGTGAATCCATTTTTCGTCACCAGTGACTATACGATGCAAAAACTCTTTTTTTTATTCCTGGCAAGCAGCATTTCACTCATGCATAATCGGTGTTCAACGTCTCTCGGCTTTAGTTCATATGGAACCCAATTTCCTTGTTTTTGAATCATTCCTAACGATTTTAAACGATGTGAAATTGCTTGTTGAGTCACTTGTAGAGTAAGTGCAAGTTCTTTTTTTTTTTTGGGACGAATCTTCCTCCAATAGTACTTCTAATTCCATGTCTTCGTACACTTTCGGCCTTCCACTGCGTTCTTTGTCTTTAACGTCAAACTCACCGTTCTTAAACTTTTGAAACCATTCCTGACAACTTCTCTCACTTAAAGCAGCTTCACCATATGCTTCTAGAAGCAATCGATGCGCCTCAGCTGCAGATTTTTTCACATTAAAGAAGTAAATCAAAAGTTCCCGCAAATGATGCTTATTCGGAATAAAACTTGACATTTTTGCACGAAAAAAATTACGTGATGCTGATACGGAATCACTAGTACTTTAAGGTTATGGTGTTGCCAGATGACTAAACTTGGGATATTACGTTTCACATCTGACAATTTCTCCATAACCTTCTGGTGGGGCCATCTTTTGACAAACCGCGGAAACTTATTTGTACACCTAATATTAGAACAATTGTTATTTCCAAAATAACACCAACTTTTGCCTCAGATTATGCATTTATCTGTGGAGTACTATTTTATCTTGTTGATATAATAGTCTTTCATCCTTCCATTTCTGAGTTAATTATTATAACAATTTTTCTTTCCAATCTTTTTTTCACTCCAATGTTCTCAATACCTCGATCTCAAACTAAACAGTACACGGAGAGAAAAAATTTGCTGACGCAGCAAATCCAGGTATTATATATAGAATAGCAAAATTTTTTGCTGACCTAGCTAAAAATTTGCTATAACAGCAATCGTGTTAGCTACGACAGCAATTTTTTACCTGTGGCAGCAAAAAATGTTTGCTTCGCCAGGAAATTTTTAGTATTATATACAGAATAGCAAACATTTTTTGCTGCCCCAGCTAAAAATTCTCTGTCGCAGCTAACACGATTGCTGTCACAGCAAAAAATTTGCTGCTCTGGCCAAAGGAACCCAGTAAAAGTAGATTTCGCTGCCACAGCGAATTCCCTTTTCTCCGTGTATGTGACGATAGATACCCGCTGGAAATTTAGAATAGTTAACAGCAAATTCCGAGCGGGATTTTTATTGGTTTCATCGTAACTCAACTATCATTCTGCCGTACAAATTAAAAAGGCACTTCAGTCAATAAATAACCAGCGATTAGGTGGAATTTGGGTGGAACATCGTTGAATGAATCGGTTGTCCTTTGCCTTCGCGTGTTGCCTTTGCTTCTCCGATGTGAACCGTACATCCGACGATTCTCCACCTAAATTCTACGTCAAGATGACGAACCTCATCGGTGATTTTTTTTCCGGTTGAGTATCCGGCCTCGATTCGATCTCTATCGGTCTTTTTTTCACCAAAGTTATGTTACACATCATTGAGATATACACTGTAAAAAATAGTCGGAACTTTCCTATACGCAGCAACCAGAAAATTCCGATCATGGAAATCAAATCAATTTATATGTATATGATATATATTATTCTCTCTTCTTTGTGGAGTTTTGTTCGTGTAAAAAAAAAAAAAAAAAAAACAAAATCATATTCTGATGAACCATCATTATCTTTTAATTTTAATTATTTCCACATCAACATTGAAAAAAAAAGAAAGAATTTATTGATTTTTTTTTTTAATATATGATTATTCGCGCACTCATTCGTTTCAATAAACGTTCCAAACTTCAGCAACATATATTTTCCATAAAAATAACTGAAAATTTCAAACTTCATTGGATTTTTCCTATCATTTTCCAGTAAATTTCCGGTAAAATACGGGAAATTCCTGACGCATTTATATCATTTTGGAAAAATGATTCTTTCTCTGAGATTATAGTTTTCATTATATCATCAATGAAAAATCTTGAAATGAATGAAAATTGATAAAAGAAGAATTCTCTCGAGAACAATAAATCCATCAACAAATAACTAATTTATACGATCCATCCATTTTTACCGATACTATTCCCTCGTTCTTTTTCTCTGTCTTCTCCATTCATCTCATTTGTACATGTTTCTTTGGATCATAGTGGAACATCACGTGCAACTCTAACCAGTGGAAGCTCACGCTGGTGGGAACAATAAATAATGTTGGTCAATTTGTCGGATTGATTTTCGCTGGTTACATATCGGACAGGTGAGAAGAACGATTATTCAAAAATTCCCAGTAAATTCAATAGTAGAATGATCATTAGAACGGAAAGTGGGACAATATAAGTAGAAAAGGGGATATATGAATTAGCGTTTACGATACGATCCTCGTTTGCGATGATTATTGTTTAAGGATATGTCAATTAAATAGCGTCCGTGTACAGTAATCTCGAATACCTAATAGTAATGACAATAGCTGGAATAGAATTAACGGAATGGTAAAGTAATATCACAATGGGGCTCGTTGAATTTTCGCTCATTGATGTCTTTAGGATAATTAATTTGTATGATGGGTCGGGTAACGGGATTTGGTCTCATTTTGTTTGAATATACGGGAGGAAATTTTTTTATTCGATCAAAATTATATCTAGTGCAATCGAATAGCTTTGACCATTTCACCCGTTTTAGGTATGGACGTAGAACAATTTTGACATTAGCTACGTTTTTGAGTGGCATCAGCGGATTGATACATTCTTTTGCCGTGAGTTATTGGATGTTCGTTATCTGTGAATTTTTCGATGCCACCGCTTCGGCTGGTCTTTACAGCGCTGGATTTATTTTGGGTGAGTGATCATTCTTCAATACGGACTGACAATTGTAGAATTCGAGTGATGAGATACGTACACTTTGAATATATCCGATTAGAAATTCTCCTAGAAAACCTGATCGGTTGAACCAGAATTCTGTACAAGGTGTGTGACAAGAATCCTAATGCTTAAAAATCTATCATTTAAGGGCACTCAAGCATCGAGAGAGGCAGGAAAAATTTTGTGCCAACTTTTCACATAAATTACTTAATAAATTTTTATTTGAAATCGATAATATTTGAGCACATACCTGAGATTGGACTCTAAATACGAATTTGGGTTTCTTCAAAATTTTGACAATTGGAGGTTATTAATTATAAAATCCTCTTATGTTCACCAGAAAATCAGTGAAAGACTGAAACTCTTATTTAGAGTCTAATCCCAGTCGTGGATTTTATGATTATTCACTCAAAATTTCGATTTAACGCATAGTTTATGAAAAAAGTTGGCGCAATGTTTGACTCGCTTCTTTTGGCGATTGTGTGCCCTTAATTTCCCTATAAATTGGAGATCGTTGATAGAAAATACCATCAATAACTAAACCTCCTTTGCAGGTCTATCACTTTTGTAACGGTTATTTTATTCCATTGTTTTTTAACGTTATCAAAAAATAGCATAAATAACATTTACTAGGGATATCCAAACTTGCCAGCGTTTATTCCCACTAAATCCATCCACAACTGATTCTCATCAGGTTCTCGAGAGATGCATCTGAGCGAATAACTCCATATGAGATCCTTATGTAATTTCTGGTTAACTTGATGATAATCTCTAGTCGAGTTCATGATTATAAGAGCTTATATCGATCACAGGAAAACTCCATACAATTTCAACAATAAATTAGCCAGGATTCTAATACTACTGATATATATTTTAGGTATGGAAATGGTTGGAGTGAGGAATCGAGTACTTGGTGGTACTATAACTTGTTGTATGTTTGCAATCGGTGAAATTCTTTTGGGTTTACTCGCAATGTGGTTGAGATCATGGCGAGCTTTACTTCGCGTGATATACACACCGGCTTTATTGGCGGTTTTATTGCCGTGGCTCATTCCAGAATCAGTCAGGTAATTTATTGTTCATTAAATACACAACGAAAGTACCTTATTTTATTTGTGATTCTTCGGACTGTTGTTGCCGAGGAATCGAAATAAAAATCATTGGATAAAATAAATAACCGTAGGGAATCTTGATTTTATAAACTTGAAAAAATGTATCTAGTTTAGTTGAAATTGTTCTCATCATATCTGATAATTTCTTATTATGTCAACTCATGGAAAAATTATGAATTAAGATAAAAGGATGTTGCGTATTTTGACTGCGAGAAATTGTGAGATATTATGGGAAAAATTTTTTTTACGGCATGAAGTTACGGTATGATTGGATTATTTGCTATTCATTTATTCATGTTGTGGAAGTTTGCATCATTTATAGAAACGAAACGAAAATTTAAACTCACGAAATCTGATAAATCATCGTTATTTATCTTCTCGATTTGACTTCTTGGAATTGGAAACATCGTTTAAAGATGGAGTACTAATTCGTCTCAATAAACGATCCAAACTTCAGCAACATTATTTATGCACTGTTTTTTTAAATTAAACGATGTATTTTTCCTACCTTACCTCACCTTTCACCACCTTACACCTTATAGAGTGACCACTATTTTGGAGTATTGTTGTTTTGAACCTTTCTCCAATTTCAATTGATAGAAAAAAGCATATATGCAAAATGTTCGCACTCTCTGTATCTCAACATAGACCCCTGTCTGTGAAATATCAGCTGCTTGAATTTCAAATAACATTGAATTTTACTACAACAAGAACGATTGTGTATTTACCTGAGGTGGAGTTATTTGAGTGAAATAAATATTTCATTTCTTTCACTGTACTTTAAATGCAAGGAACCGGTATTTCTCAGGCACAGATCAATGCTGATGTGCAGTGTAGATGTTTAGCATATACACTTTTTTCATCAAGTGGAACTGAAGACAGGTACAGAAGCTCAACAATAAGGGCCACCCTATTACACCATTTCTCCACCTCGACTCGATACATCAACTTTTCTGATAAATCTGAAAAATTGTTTCCTCCTGATGTGTTGTAATTATTCATAAAATTTGTTTCCAGATGGCTCTTGGCTAACGGTAAAACCAAAAAGGTGGAAAAATTGTATCGCAAGATGGCGCATATGAATGGCCTGCAGGTGACTGAGCAGGCCATGACTATGTTCAAAGAATTAAACGTCGTAAAACCAGAAAAGGTATATCATCGATATAATTTGTAGACGGGGATTTAGAAAAACACTCACCTCCCTTGCAAGTTTTCCTGAAATGCTTATTACCCATTACCCTTGATAGTTCCATTTAGAAATTCATTTGGAATAATGTTTGCTTTACAGAAGGATCATTTGGTGGTGACTGAAACAAGGAGTCCATTTATGCAGGTTCTTACGAGCTCAGTGATTCTCATTCGTCTACTCACTTGTTCATTCTGTTGGTTAACCAACACTTTCGTTTATTACGGTCTCTCATTAAATTCTGTTGCATTCGCCGGTGATAAGTATATGAACTTCGTGCTGGTTGCAGTAGTTGAAATTCCTGCTTATTTCCTTACTTGGATCTTAACAGACCATATCGGCCGGAAACCGACTCTTTGTGGTTCTTTCTTAATCAGCGGTGTACTTTGTCTTGCGATACAGTTCGTTCCCGCAGGTACGTGATAATCGACTAAACACTCGATGAATCCAATTTTCTTTGAATTTTCTCCGGAATAATATTACGTGATGAAAATTTGGTATTGCAAAATATCGAATTGTGGGTTCGTGTAATGAAATTATAGTGCACAACTAAGTGTCTTTATAATCCCTGATTTAGAAATATTAAGGAATAATTTTTTAATGTCCCGAAGATTGGAATTATCAAGTTTGTTTCCACGTGGACAACTCAGGAGAGGATGAATGATATCATAGATTCAATTCAACGGCAAATTCAGTTTCCACTTTCAGATTGCGTGGCTAGGAAATCAATTTGTTAATGAAAAGTGGAACGAATAAACGAATCTATAAATAACTTGTTACTATTTGTACAGTCAACTGTTCGTTCCAATTTTTCTCCCTATGTATCACGATATGAAGAATACTTCGAATCTCGATACAATACTTCGAATCACTTATCCCATTCCGATGGAGAAGTAGAAGGAGAAGAAGAAGAAGGATTGATCACAAGGAAACACGTAAATCCTGACAATTTTTATTCCTTTTACAGGACAATGGTCTTATATTCCTTTGATCTTGTACATGGGAGGAAAATGGTGCATCACAATGGCTTTCTCTGCAGTATACGTTTATACGGCGGAAATGTTTCCTACCAATCTCAGACACTCTCTTTTAGGAATTTGTAGTATGACTGGTCGTGTGGGGTCAATACTCGCACCCCAAACTCCCCTCTTGGTGAGTAAAATACTATAAAAGGTGCATTCCTTTTTCTGAAAGTTTAAGAAATCTATTTGCACGGATTGCTTTTAGTTTCTTTCATATAGATTCAATGTATATTTCATTTTTGAACATTGAATTTCTCCCGTTTGGGATTAATGCTCCAGATAATTCATAAAAAAATAAAATCTTTAATTTATTATACAATAATTATGCGAAATTTTACATTTTCCCTTTCAACAGGCACACATTATGGCCGAACTACCCCTCATTCTATTCGGTACAATGGGCATTTGTGCTGGATTTCTCTCTCTAATTTTCCCGGAAACTCTGGGAACGAAACTTCCAGATACAGTATGGGAGGCGGAAAACATTGGTAAAGTGCAAGCCAAACAGAATCCACAAAATTCGTCGCCGTCTTAAGGGAGAAAGGTAGGAAAGGAGAAGGAGAAAGTGAGGAAATAAATGCAATGTCGACGACCACGAAGATGACGAGACGAAACTCGAGTTTGCAAAGTGGAGTGACATTGTTGGCTTTTAAAAAGTTTGATAGAGCGAATTTTGAAAGCTAAAAATCGAACTGAAAGAGTGAGTTAGCGAGTGGAGGAGTGAACATGTATGTGTGTGTGTGTGTGTGTGTGTGTAAGTATATGTATGTGTACATGCTTGAGAGTGGAAGAGAGGAGAAGAAAAATTTCAATCATATTATGATATCTGGAAATATCATATTTTCGAGGAAAGAGAGCTTTTAGGCACTTTCCGAAAGTGTGCATTTCCTGTTTTTCTTCTTGTTCGCAAGACCATATTTTTTCATGTACAGTGAAGCATTTGGAATGATATTTAATGTTAATGGTTGTTTCAATATCGTATCGAATACAAACTAAATTTGTACGTTATGGAAATTAATAAGACCATCAAAATGATGTATTTCCCAATGATGTATTATGTCAATGACAATAGGCCTCAAGACTTTCATGTGTTCTTGTCTTTTTGAACAGAACTTTTGAATTTAAGTACTTGGAGCTGATAAAGAGTAATGTTTTTTTGTTACATTCTGCGAATAAATAAGAGTTGAATCACGTGCTGGGAAAGTTGGAGGGAAATTCATGTGCATAGAATGTTGTATAATTTATCACACGCGTTGCAGGCAATCGAAATGTATTATAAGACTTGATGCAATATTATCATAATTTTATCGAGAAATTAATTTCGAAATTCTTGTACTGCTGAAAATCAACGGAAGAACAATTTTTGAATTGTAGAATAAGTATTAGAAAGCATTGGAATTAATCACAGTTTTCATTATAAATTATTTTTAAATAGATAATATTAAGATAAGAGACTGATTTTACGAAATTCCAATCCGGCACGAAATTCTCTTCTCGATGCATGTTTGTTTTAATTTTTTTAATTGTCATTTTGTTATCGTAAGTATCACGATTTGTGAATTAAAAAAAGAATTCATGGATTTTTGAGTATTTTTTTTCAAGAAACATTGGAAAGTTAGCGTAGAAGATCGTAGAATTTTGCGTTCGAATGATTATTTCTTTCATCAAGATATTTAAAATTGTGTCAATTAGAAAGATTATTTCTAATGTGATTTCATTCGAAACAGACTGAACCATATTTTGTAGAATTAAACGGTGGTGATTGTACTGTCCTTATGAATTTGTTAGATTGGAGAAGGTTTAAACAAGACGAGGACCAAAAAAGTTGATTCGTATCTTTGAAATTTTGGATGTTTCTTGCGGAAGTGAGGTCCCCTACTCGGTCTGATCAACTCTAAAATGTTCATAAGATCATGTTCCTCTGTATCCACTATTGTCTGACTGTAGAAACCCATGTGCGTACCCGGGGAAAAAAGTTTAGATCTGAAAAACTGCAATTTTGGCTCATATTTGTCAACACACGTGTTCAAATTTGAATTCATACATGGGAAAATATCAGAAAATGTTTGTTCATTGAACAATCAATTGCTCATCAAAATTAAATGTGATTTTGAATTCGGATCTAGCCAGATTTACATGGATCTAACCAGATCTGTCCACATCCAGTCAGATCCATGGAGATCTGAATAGATCTGAATCAGATCTTGTCGGCCAAAATTCGGATCTAATCAAATCTGATGAGATCTAATTAGATCCCAACTTTCTTCCCCGGGTGTAAACGTGGGGCTATTGTTGATGCAAGATTGACTGACCTGGGTCAAGAATGCACCAAACTTGGCCCCAAATCCATGCACACGTGGAAAACTGTGATGAGCTGCTCAGATCATTGTGGACGTTGAGTAAATGTTTAAAGCTTAGTAGAAATGCTCTAGGCATTCATGAGTTTTGTAATGCTCGCACTAGTAAAATACTTGAGGTTTTTTTAGGTTAAAATTGTCAAAAAATTTTGTAGTGAGGGAGAAATGAATGCACAACTCACGAGGGCCTCACTAAATACTCGTAATAATTGCAAGTATTTGGTGAAGCACTCGCAAGTGTCTAGTATTTCGCTAGCCTGAGCGTTACAAAACTCGTGAATGCCTAGGCATTTTCACTATTTGAAATTTGGACAGCGAATAAAATTGCTGCAAAAGCTAGGTTTCAGCTCCTATAGCAATAACTTTTGTTACCACAGGTGATTTTTAGCCTTCCGAAATATCAACCACGGCCCTAACAGCACATCCACCGACGTTGCATTTCCATGGACTCCACGTGGATTAATGGTGGGCGTGGATAGAACGTGGATGAACGGAGATCCCACGTGGAGGCAGCATACAGGCAAGGTAGAAATGTCCGGTGCTGTACGGGGGGTTATAAACAGCCTTACAAACAATGATTACTAGCGTTTCAATCGACCGCTGATGGCTCTGTAATGCCAGGAAAGAGCCGTTACTGGTCGGTTGAAACGCCTTCATGCGTGTTTTTTTGCTGGGAGGTGTACCTTTATGGGTTCAGAATTCGAAAGAAATAGACAACAACCATTCTTGACACCCATTCAAGTCTGAGTTGATTCTTTTGGATTTCCGTGGTGAGCGACTCTGCCAATTGGTAGACATTTAATGAATGTGCGAAATTTGAGAAAAAGCCAGAAAAATCATAGACACCCCGGATATACAACGTGGCACAACGGAGAAGCAACGTAGAGGTGACGGAAAAATGTCCACACGAAAAAACTGGTCTAATATTTGTCCGTCACCTCCAGGCTGTATCCAACGATCCTTTTTCCCCCTCAATTCGACGGGGAGGTGACTTAGGTGTCTCGTGCGGGATGATGATATACTACAATCACTGAGTTTTTATTGGAAATTGGTAATTTTCCTCTCCGATTATGGCAACAACAAAGGCAACACTTTTTCCCACATAGCATTATTTTTTAATTCTCTATAAAATTTTCAATACGTCGTTTATTCGCATCATCCATGAACTGTTTGGTCAGTTGCAAAATGAGAGAGAGAGAGAGAGAGAGAGAGAGAGAGAGAGGAGGGAAGTAAAATGAAACAATCGAGGGAAACGGCGGAATCTTGGCATCTCATACCGGGATAACACAAGAATTCATTCGTGTCACGTGCATTCAAGAAAACTTCATAAAATTTAACAGTCATTTGAAATGAAAAAAATATATGTGGCTTTGGAATGAAACACATCTCGAATTCTCGCAGAATAGAATTAAATGAAAATACAATATTTGTACGATAGCGGGATATCTTATCTCTTATATTATTCCAGGAAAATGAAGGTCGAACTTATCCTTGTATAAAAGAGGAAGAAAGCACGTGAGCGGAATTATAATCCACCATGTTTATATTACTTTATTATAATATGAACAAAAAAGAAAACACTAATACGGGACTCGTGTTCTTTGAACAGATTTAGAAGATCTCATTTTGTTAGGGGTCAGCCAAATGTTTTGGGGCGAAATTGAAATAACATACAGTTGAACGTCGTTTCATTGCAGCTGCTGTGCACACGCACGCAACGGTATCCATGTATGATGTGGCTTTTTCTTATTTCATGAACACAGATAACAGCGAGGACAGAAGGTAATGAATATTTTCAGCTGGGTTGTATAAGTTATGGGAGCTACGAGAGAAATGCATGGTCCTTTTTTTATCTCCGCTTAATGAAAAAAATCTGTTAAAACTTGTCAGGATTCCAGAATACTCAGTTCCAAAGGATTTTTAATTAAAAGTAATTGTTTTCATTCATCGCCTCGCACTTTTTTTTTATTTCTTTTCATTAAAAAATTCTCATACAATCCTTCACAGCTATGAGTTGTTTCGTTATCCTATGTATTCAACCTTCGAATATTTGTTCGATCGAATGCTTTCGATCCCTGTTGTGAGGGATTCAATTTAACATGTATTATGCTTTTCATTTCTATCTTCGCGATAAACCATATACGATTTAAGGATTTCAAAATGCAAAGTGTGAAAGCAGGATGTTATAATTAGCGTATCCCAATGCCAGTTAACGTGTCCAGAAGAATCAATGATCCATTAAGTTGGTCACATAGGTCCCTAGCGAGGACCATCGCTATCTGTACGTCAATCATTTCGTTCTGGATGAACACCATGCAGCTGACCAATATCAATACCAAGCCATACACTGTGACAGTTGTGATTTATTCATCCAGTCCATAGGGACCTGACGATATTTCTGAAGGTATTTCAAGCGTTTAGAGAGAAGGAAATTTTAATTCCCCAACTAAACATAGAATCCACGAAACAATCGCATACGATTCGTGCGAACGAACAAAAGAATCAATCCGTTTACACGAGAAAGGATTGAGAGGAAAAAAATGTGGATTTTTATCAACGATAGTGACGTGTAAGTTGGGTGAGAATTAATAACGTGTGTCGGGAAGATCATAATAGAAGATTCAAGAAGAACTATCCGTTCCGAATGAAAATGTGCACCAATCGATTCACCCTGGAGGCTAGGAGTACTATCCGTCAACTTCGATTCCATCTCGATAGTAGTCCCCTCTCTGATTTACTTGGGTGAAAGCCTTCCGAGAGATTCTCTTGATTCCCTCGATATTCGATTGGCGGCCATCTCTCGTTCACTCGATTCGTAGAATTCTTTTACTGTCCAATTTACATTTCCCTAATCGATTTCGAACGGTGCATTCACTCGTCAGAGCTTTGCAGATAGTTTTCCGGGAAGGATTCTCGATTGTGTCTCTTCCCACGTATTACCGTGAAAGAGTTGTGAAATTGTTTTGACAATTCGGCCGGGAAACGGGAATAGAAGTAAGAAGGAGATTTCTGATCCTCGAAACTATGCGTCAGGATTTGAATATCGGTAAAAGCAGCCAGACTGTCGGGAATGATTTTCCAAATCTTGCAAAGAATTCCAAAGATATTTTGCTCTCGGTTGGAATTTGAAGGCTGTTTTCATCTACATCTTCAATTTGAAGAACTGGAAATATGTTTTATATTATTATTCGGTAAATGTGTTTGAAAGTTATGTTTTTTTGGATCACGCGGGAAAGAGAGTTTGTTGTTTTTAATCTTTTAAGAATGAGAATCAGTTCGTTTGAGAGAGTAGAAGATTTTTCTTGTGAACGTCTAAGTAATTTTTTATGCAATTCCGAACGAGTGTCTGCGGATTGGAGTGGATTTTACAAAATAATGTATTACTACTGTGGTACTGTATCGATTGATTTGTTGTGAATTCATTTCATTGTACACCCATAACACGACTGCTGAGATTTTACACCCAAATCTGACAAGATTTCAGAACTGATTCACTTGAATTTACGTGCATCGACTTTGATTTAAAAATGAAATTCACATGCACGTTCGAGTGCGAGTGGATAACATTTTTCATATTTTTGGGATTCTTTTGTGCATATAATGACTCGTTTAAAAAACTATCTACACAATTTGTTGAAAAATATTTCATCCAAGTTATTTCATAGGGAATTTTGAAGATGCGAAGAAGTTACTTTTTATCGAAGTCGGTTAGCCCTTTTTCCAATTACAGTTCAATTATCGCACACTTGTTTTATGTAGCATGTGCTTGACAGCTGACGGTGCAATTATTTGCTGTTAAAAGCTTTGACGTATATCACTCCTGGAAAGAGAAGAAAAATCCATCTAACAATGGTGGAAATAGTACGTCCGATGGATGTGATCGTCCTCTGAATGTTACTACCCCTGTGTTATTCTTGATACAAGCTTGTTTAACACAAGGATCTACGTTTTTCCGTCCTTCAACAGCTGTTTCTTGATTTCGATCTAACAATGTAATAACGAGATAAGCGTTGGCTGGTGCAGAGAAAAAAGTGAAATTAATGGATTTTCAAGAGTCTTCTCGTTATCAGTGTGAAATGAGGCGATACCTTTTTTTATCTTCAGTTATCGTGATTCTTTCTAATTAATTTGGCATCTAAGGTCATGTACACGTTCTAATCAATTATCGGATTAATCGAAAGTCTTGTACAATACCGTATGGGAGGGAGAAATATACATCATACATTGAATGATTTTGTTCGAAATTTTTGGATTATTGGTATACAAACTGCAATAGGGTGGGTAGAAAATCAATTCTTCGGTTATTTCGATTGCGATACGTCAAAGAAGTTCCTTTTGGCGAGCTGGGGGGAATACATGGAAACAAAATTCGCTTCAATTAACAATATTTTTCGTTCACGCATTGCATTTGAACTTCGAAAAATTCCTATATTTCGCAGTTTGTTGTTGATTTTTTATAATTACGGAGTTGGCTACTGTCAGAATGCTATAAGTTCGGATGTGAAATTTGGCGTCTGGAGAACACAGAACCAAATCCAAAACTTTAATTTGATTTTATAAAATATATATAGTGGGGTGGCTCAAGAAAACAGACTATTTTTTGGTTTCGTGTCTCGTATGAGAGTATCCCGTAGAACAGTTTTTCTGTCCATTTCCATAAACTTCCGACAATAAGAATCCGAGTTTTTTTTACAAAGCTATGAATTTTAATGGAGAACCTCCTGGTAGAAATTTTACCTGGGTGTCCCATTTACCATCCACCTACTAGATGGAGGCAGCCGGATAACACATTTCAGCCAATTTGACTCTCGTGCCCAAACATTTAGTTGGTTTATATAGATTTTTCATGCGTCAACTCGAATGGCTCAGGACCGGCTCGATACAGGCTGGCAGTGTACAACCGTAGGCAGTCAACGTTGGTCGAACTGCAGAATGATAACGCAAAATAACTCCGATCTGGTACCGTCGCTAACCACTGGTTACCGACATCAATTCAATATTTGCAACCGATGTTTTTTTCAAAATTTAGGACCTTCTTGTGTACATTCGTATGAACTCAGATATTCAGGCACATACGTAATATATAGATCCTGACGCGTGAACTATTATATCGAGTTACATAGAATACATTTATCAATTAAAAAAGAATTCTTTTGAATTTCAATGCATTTGTAAGTCCTTAATGAGTCGGGGATCAATCGATGCTCATGAACTCATGGTGATATCTAATGAAAAGCGTACGGAAGATTGTCAGCTACTCACGTAGTTCATAATTCCGTCAATAATAATGCTATTTTCTACGAAATTATTTTATTCCATAATATTTTTCGGAGTTCACCCGTGCATCGAACAATATAGGATTATCACATTGTGCAAATCAACAGTGTTATATGATAAAATTTCTGAAATCTTTCGTCCAAGTGCACTACATATTTGTTCACCTTGGTTTGTGATCCATTCAGGGTTGGAGACCAACGCTTGCTCATTAAAATTGTGTTGTTGTTGTATTCAACATTCGTGGGAAATTGGTCAACAACGGTCGGTTCAGTCATCAAACCAGTACTGATTAGAACATGAAATTACCTCGTTCCAGTATCGACTCGGAATCAGCAGACAACCGTTGTTAGCCAATACTATCTCAATGTTGTTGCGTTCATCACCGTCACCTTAAAACTGGCATTTCTACGTGGGTGATGATCCATCAACACGGTCAGAGAAATAAAAGGAAGCCTCAACGCTTGAATTTGTCACTCGGGATTATTTTATGGAAATAAATTCAAAAGCAACGTTCTTGACTGGAAATGAGGTATCAAAATACATTATTACCTTATTCATAGGTGTGATTTTACAGGAAACACATGATTTCATATTTCTAATTACCAATTTGAACAACATTCTAGCGATTCCCTGGGACATCTGGATGGGCACAGGCTAGCAAGTGCGTTACAAAACTAGCTAGAAACCAACCTAACATCTGGAGAAACTAGCTGGGGCCCATCTAATTCCCAATCATAATTTCTACTAGGGCCAGTTATGATATAGACAGCAAGGAATATCTATCTTGTATACCGGAATTCAAGTTTCCGGTAAGTTTAACAAGAATTTTAATTAAGATGATAGATATTCCTTGTTGCCCACACAGCACACTTACGTTGCCTCTCCGTGGAATTCAGGAGAAAAAAGGGATCGACGGATGCAGCATGGAGAAATATCCACCCAAAAAAACGGTTGTTTCTCCTTCCCGACACGTTGGATCCACCGCTTCCTTTCTTTTCTCCTAATTTTACGGAGAGGTGACGTGATTTCATCGGCGATTGTCCTTTATGGGTGTCCATATAGTAACCGGAGCTTCGGTGAAATTGACACTTCATCTTGTTTTCGTGAACGTTTTGCGTTGTTCAAATTTTTGTGCAATGAGGGTATTTTGGTAGAGACTTTTCAAGAGGTAAACTTTTTTCGGAAAATTTGGTTGAAACAAAAGCACATCCAGAACCTAATTTAAATATAAAAGTTATTTGCTTCCTTCGTTTCTGCGGTTAGTTTCATTCAAATATATCTCCTCATGCGTAATCTTTGTTTTTCCCATCGCAATTTGTGTGGTGATTCACGACGTGCGTGTTGAATGATACACTTTTGTTACAAATTACTGTCAACATCCCCTAACAATACTAGTTTGCCACTGAAAATGGTAATTTCTACTATCAAATTCTCCTCCGTGTACAGGCTTTTGAAATTTCCATATTCACATACGATTACATTAATATTTCAGTATACACATCAGTTGTGTCACTTTAATCTTACATTTTCCATATGAGACAAAGGCACATCCTGGCGGCATTGTACGTTTTATGTAAAGACGTACACGTGTACTATGATGTATATCGATATACGGCCATGCGTCTGTTCATAGTTAATCCTGGATTTGAAGACTGTGGACTTGCATTGGATGCGCAGGCGTGATGCATTACGATAACTACAAGTATGCAATCCGTACACAAGAGAGATACAGAGCTGTGATGTATAGATAGTCCAGAATTGCTCTGAATTTATATTGACGAGAAGTATACGAGAAATGGAGAATCAAGATACGGTGTGAATACAAACATAATACATCGTATTCTGTTTTCCCTATTGATGTCGGAAGGGATGTAGAAATATACGTCCGGAAGAAAGATAAAATAAAGATTATCTGTAAGGAGAGATTTTCATTGCATCCGATATGTTTTTGTGTCCTCTGCGCGTCATTGAAGTTCCTGACATTTTCAATCACAAAACAAAAAACAAATCTTTAGAATTTTCATATATTTGATAAATAAGGACAAAACAAAATTCATGATTTGTACAACAGCGAAAACATGAAGAAGAACGAAAATCAAAACAGATGCAGACACAATTCAACAAGTCAAAGAATTTAAGTACCTAGGAAGCATAATTACAAAAAACGGTGAAAACGAGAATAGCACAAGGAAAAGAGGCTTTCCACCAAAAGAAACAGTTACTATGCTCAAAGAATATTGGATTAGCAGTAAGGAAGAAATTCTTGAAGAGTTACGTTTGGAGAACAGCATTATATGGTTGCGAAACTTGGACAATTGGAAAAACGGACCAACGAAGATTTGAAGCTTTTGAAATATGGTGTTATAGAAGGATGCTTAAAATCAAGTGGATACAGCAAGTAAAAAATGAAGAAGTACTTGAGAAGGCGAATGAAGAAAGAAGTATTTCGAAACATGTCGTGAGGAGAAGAAGTAATCTGATAGGACACGCATTAAGGCATGACAGTTTATTGAAAACAATATTGGAAGGGAAAATGAATGGTGAAACTCGAAAAGGTAGACCTAGATTAAGTTATATGAAGCAAGTTCTACGAGACAAGGGTTGTCGTAGATGTGTAGAAATTAAGCATTTAGCGGATAATAGACAAGGTTGGAGAATTCCATCAAACCAGTCATGAGACTGATTACTTCATGACAATGATGATGATGAGGAGAAATTTTATTGATGATTATATCTAATCAATACTCATACAAAACTCAATGTAGGGTAATCGAAGACACAATTTCAATCTAGTGAGAGATGAATTTCACTCTAAATGGGAATATAAATCGATACGTGTTGACGTTTTTAAAACAATTTATTACAAAAATTCAACATGGAGCTATTTGAAAAACACTAAAAAATCCTCCCTCTCGTCCACGATATACGAAACATGCAGTTATCTTTTGCAATATTTAGAAATGTGATATACTATACTCACATTCATTGTGGTAACTTAGCCGCAAGCGATTTGAATAATCTATGATCCATAATTGGCAAATAAACTGAACTCCGAATAATATGAATCCCCTAATGTTCAGCTATCACTTCGTTGCATAATTAATTATCGAAATCCAATCGAATCATTACGAGAAGAGTACCTAATTAATTATTCACGAAATTGATTATTAACTCGGTATTATTATTTTTTCATTGATTAGCTGAGAAAAGCCTCAAGTGGAAGTAGAATATCATTTTAAGAGACAAGGATGACAAATAAATTAGTAAAAACTCAGGGGGATTTGGGATATCTTTCGTTTCTATTACCCAACATTTTTCCATTCTTTTGCTCCTTCGGTGTCTGGCTTCCACTTAGGGAAGAGGGAATCCTGTCAGACTCGTTAGGTTGGACCATTTGTCTAGGAAGAGGAAGCCGGCTGAAAGAAGCTAATTTCGAGCTTTCTGAGTCCTTGAGAGAGCGAAAACTTAGATATCTTGGGTATTACGGCAAATATCTTGAGGGTATATCTACCTCCCGCTGAGTTGAGCTCTTCTCTCTTGTAAATGTGCTTATCGTCCTCTGGTTTTATTTGTTACTTTCAATACGTATAGTCTTCAGCCACGAGGTTATATAAAATGAATTGGAGCACAGGATCACTCACGAGGATGGAAGTATCTCTAATTTTCTTTATATTTTTATAACTATAATGAACTGTTTCTATTTTGTATAATGATCAAGTTCAGAGTGAATGAATATACATTTTTATATTCATACAGTATTTACATACTTGTAATCTTGATATTGAATACAAGAACATGGTATTGTGAGTCAAATTTCATTCTATTACATCGCGAATGGAAAAGAATTTTTTCTAATAATCATTCCAATTATCTCTGAAATGAGGTCATATGCAGAAGAAAAAAAATAACTGCGATTGACGTGGGTCGTACTTTACCGTAAATTCATATCCGGGGATGATCTTTTTTACATTTTTCTTTTCTCTTTTTGGAAAAATTAATTGAAATGGGGAATTTTTGAATAAGATTTCTGGACTGTAACGATTACACGAATTTATAATTCTCCTTTTTTTTTATTATTTTTCATTCTGTACGTATCTGAAATGAAAATTCAAGTTGAATTTTTTATCTAGTCAATGTAAAATAGTGGATAATGAAGAATGATTTGCCTTATTGAACATATTTTTAATGGGAAACTCATATCGAATTAGAATCATCCGTAATTTATTTTTCAAATATTCTGAATTATAAGAAAATACTGCACCTGAATGTAGACTACACCCCTTCGTTCAATCGACAACCTACTCAGTTAGGTTATCGTATGTCAGGAGGTAACAGGAGTTCGGTAGATCCTAATTTATTTTAAATTTAATAGAGTTTTCAAGAAATTCTTTCCAATCCGCAGGGATGGTACACAGCATGAAAAAAGAATGCACTAGGAGAAGTGTGCTGTAGAATGATTTCTTTCTTACTTGGATTGAAACTCATGAATCTGATTCCATAGTGTACAAACTTGTATTCGAATTCTTCCATCAAAAACTATTCACATGGTTTTTCTTGTACACGGAGAAGAAAATTTATTCAATATTACACTGAGAAAAAGGATGGTTTGATTCAATCGAGTTTCAGTTGCCTCAATTCCGCCGCGCATTTGAATACGCGGGTTTGGAAAATAGTTGTCTCAATTCCGCGAGAAATTGAGTCAAACCCTAAGGATTTAATTGTCATTCTTAAGAACTTGATTCAATTGGTTCTTTGTTTTGAAACGGCGTAAAACATATTTGTATTGAATCAAAAGACTTCTAAATAACAACATTTAACATTTGATTGGATGTTTACCCGTTGTGTTGATGGTAGTCGTTTTGATGCTTCAGATGGATTACTTGATCGATTATTTTCACTGGACAATGTCTTGTGAGGGAATTTTGAAATAAAAATTTCGCTCCACCGTCGTCGAGGATCGAACTCACAACTTCCAGTCTTTTAGACTAGCGCTTTACCCACTGAGCTATGGAGAAAGAGTAATAACTTCCACCCAGAAATGCTATGTTAAATATGATTCATCCGATCCAAGAAATACAATTGACATAATGTCTTATAAAATGAATAAAAATTCATCTCGAATTTGTAAATCGAAATGAATCGTATAATATCATTCTACATCAATTCGCGTGTTTTTTTTCATATAAATAGGAAATAATTCTGTATTCAACGATTATGAAAGATCAACAGCGATTACATTGGTGAGTTGTTTCAAGTCCGCCAATTTTCAGTCAAACTTATTGAATATTCGTCCGATTAACCAATTTACTGGAAGCAATATACGGAAAAAAATACTCCGGTTAATATATGGACAGCAAGAATTACTGCTATTTTAACCGGAATTCATGTTAAATGAATCAAGTCTCCGGCAAATTTAACAAGGGCTCCGGTAAATTTAACAAGAATTCCAGTAAAAGTCACAGATATTCCTTGCTGTCCATATAGTAACCGGAATTCTGGTAAAATTAACAGTTCATTTTTTTCCGTGTCGGATGAGTACTCAGACAGCAAAAAAGATCTGTTTGAATTCTTGAAGACTTCTCAAAGAATTTTTGAACAGTTCCCGTTATGTCAGTGAAAATGAATTCAATATCAATTCAATGAATTCAAAACGGATACATGTTGAATGCCTGGAGAATTCTTCATGAACTCACAACATGAATTCTTTCTGAACAGTAAGTTGTTCTTCAAGAATTCAATTTGAATTCAAAGTATTCATAATGAATTCATATTTACTGTCATAACGGGAGCTCTTCGTGGGGACTCTTTTGCTGTATGGGTATGTTATCCCAAATCTTCATCCTTTCCAATTACACCTGCATGCATTTTAATTACTTCAACATGTGATTGAAACACCTGCTGGGAATGGTACGTTCAAAATTTGTTGTGTTTTCATCAATGAAGTGATTAATTGGAACACGCATCTTATTTAGTTACAATATCGCTGCGGGGTTGACTCAACTGCATACCTGCTAAATTCCCGGCGCGCTTGACAAAAAACCATATTTTTTCTCAGCGTGTATATAGAGTAGCTAAACTAGTGAAAAATTCGCTATCACAGCTAACTGGATTGCTGAGAGAGCAAAATGATCAACTAAAGTAGTAAATGTTTAGTATTATATACAGAATAGCAAACATTTTTTGCTGCCACAGCTAAAAAATCACTGTCTCAGCTAAGAAAAGAGATCAATAACACGACAGAAAATTTGATGCTCAAAATCAGATGTCGCTGTCATAGCGAATTCTTTTTTCTCCATGTGATAAGCGTCGAGAACTTGACGTAACGACAATTCCCGTACAGATCTTCCTCGTCGCAATTTGAAATTCTCTGCATAGAATTACACACATATTTACCCACGTGAGACGTGTAAAACCAGGGTGCGTCGTTTACAGTTTCGCAGTTAGCTTAGAAGTGAACATGGTCTGGGGCTCCGTGGTTGGGTTGAAAGTTAACATGGTACTGATTTTCGCTTAACTTTACATCGTCTCCTAATCAGGACAATATCGTCTTAACCAGACCGTATCTCTACTAAATTACATTCTCGCGACGAGTAGCAGTTGTACTCGAGTCGAGAAATTCAAGATCCTCAACCTGAAGATAATTTCATCCTGAGAAAATTGTGTGCAAGGTTGAACGATAATTCTTGATGATTTGGATATTCTTGAACGTCGAAGATGAATCAACTGTCCATAGACTTTGAAGTATATTATGTTAAAAATTTCATTTTGATCCGTTCATCCTCATATGGATTCGGGGTGGCGTGAGCCCGTCATGAATACATTTAACGAATCGCGCATCCATGGAGAATGAAATGTCGATTCCCTAACTGTATCGTAACTCACGCTCGTAGATTCTCGTACACTTGTGATCAGGATCTATCTTTATTTGAGCTTATATTACTCTATGGCAGATGCTGTTAGCTACAACGCGCACGGTGCTCCTGCAACGGCAGCACGTGTTGGCTAAATAATTTAGTAGCTCGTTCTGCAGCAATTAGCGCAGACATCGGCACAGGCCTCTCACTGCATCAACGGATCGATAAACCGGGTGTGTATGGCTCGAGAGCACAGAGTTAATTAAAGGTTCTCATAGTTGCCAGGATAAAATGAAATTCACAATTTTGCAAGAACGTTGCGCGCAACAACTATCTCCTAAAATATATGCAGGTTCTTGCTCGAATTTTGCGAACAAGCGATTCGTACTCGATTCATTAAAATAACTAATCTCTCTAATTCGCTAGTAAATTGTGTATCGAATTGATATTTTTCACAGGTTTGAAATACAACATTTATCGTCACTCTTTAGACGCGATAGGGAGTACTTCGTTACTCCGTATTACATCTTTTCATAAGTGCAAAGAGCAGACTCCGTCTCCGAGATATTCCTCATTTCATTCATAAGTTTTAGGAATTTGTATCCCGCATCGTATCACCCTCGACCACAGTTCGTTTAATGTACGCTTCGGTTAACTTATGCAAATATAGACTCCCTTGCATATGCCGTTCACCACACCATTTAATTATGCAAATGCAATTTCTCCATACCACTTCTTGATTCCTCTCATCATTTGGTTTCCTGCAATATTCAAATTTTCTTGCCAAAAATTTTTCTCCCGTAGATTCTAACATACCATTCACCGCAATGTGTTCTTTGGTCGCGAGGGGTGATTTGAACCCTCGTGAATCCACCCACAATTAACACATGTAAATAAATCGCAACCACCCTAAAAACATGTCGACCCCAATCCAATGACATTAAGAAATGCATTTTAACATTTTATCGCCTCTCGGGTATATTGCTTTGCTGCTACTTTGGCTTTGTTGCTCTTAAGCCAAGGTATAAATTCTAGGGAGTAATCCAGGGCCGGGTGTTGTGAATATTCGTGGCGGTAGGTTTGGCTTCCGTGTATGCCTGCGATACATCGGAGACTTGAATTCGATTATATTATAGCGGAGAAGCAGAGAAAGGGAATAGTAAAAAGGGATGCGCAAGTGTATATAGCTGCGTACGGAGGTATGTGTTTTATTTAAAACCATCATGGGTGAACGCTTCGTACACAATGTGGTCTATAAGAGTAATATACCAAGAGAATATTACGTTCATGCATTATTCAAGCACGCCGTGATATCGATATTACTGTTGTCAATTTTGTATTTTCGACAAGTCAGGTTATTTGACTACGCGAGGATTAGCATTTTTATGAAATACTATAAATATGTTTGGGAATATTTTCGCTATTTCGATAAAGCCGAGTGGTCATGTGAGCCGACATATTCGATGTTTGAGTAACTACGTTCTCTATGGTACAGATTTCATATTTTATGAACTGAGTATTTGGGATTGTTTGGCTTTTGGAATTCATTCTCGAGGTCTTTCATTTTGTATGTTGTAATCATGGGATATTGCAAGGCTCTTTTAAGGATGAAGTAATGGAGTTTGCATTTCAATTTGTCAATTCGAAACAGTCCCAGTGAACACAGATGAAAAAAGCCCCTTCTTAGAACTCTTAGAGCTGACCAATGTCCAACCAAAAGGTATCTAAGGGTTCTCAGAAAAGGCCTTTTTCATTCGTGTTTACTGGGGTAACAATCCATACAGCAAAAATTTTGCTTTGTCTAAAAGATTTCTCATGCAACAGTTTTCACTGCCTTGAAGATGTCTTAGTTTAAGAAATCTAAAAGACATCTAAAAGAGATCTGAAGACATCTTGTATTTATAATCACACATAGCATTTTATGTCTACAAGATAAACTGAAGACAAACTGAAGAAATCTTATGCAATACGAAGAGATATCTTCAAGATATCTAAAATAGTTCTTACTTCTAAAAGATTTCTATGAGATGTCTAAAAAATATCACCCCAGAAGACAAGTTTTGGTTCTTCCAAAAAATATCTCTTAGATGTCTTTCAAAAGTCAGAACTGTTGTCAGGACATCTTGAAGATATCTTTCTGTGTTGCATGATTCTGTTGCAAACGCACTTTTGCAATCTGTTATGCGCTCGTAGTAAAATTTCCACAAAATTGTGTCTTCAAAGTCATGAACTTGTATTGGTATTCATTTTAGCTAGGGAAAGATTGTGAATGTCTCATGCAATACTTTTGTACGGGGATGGCTTCACGTAATAACGTCTCAACCAACAAAAAATTTTCGAAATTTGATAATTGGGCATAACAAAAAATGTTTTGTCAAGATTTTATTGCGCAAAGCCATCCATGTAAGGTTTGTTTATAAGTTTTGATTGGAGTTAGATTTGTATAAAACTGATGTGGAAGGTATCTTCTAAATGTTTACAGTCTAATTAATGTCTTGAAGATAAATTGCGATGCATTGCAATTCATGTTGAAGATACCTTTCAAACGAGTTTCGGATAAGCATCAGTTCAAAACTGATATAAAGGTGTCGTTGAGCATATTTGACATCTCTAGGTATAAAATGTTTATCAAGTCATTATGAAATTATCAATTGCCATATATTCCAGCAGACACAAACTGCGATTAATCTTATCTTGAATTTTCGAATGTTCTACCAAAATGAGCGAACCAAATTTGCTGATCTGATAGAAAAACATCACACACCATTGCAGGGCCAAATATGAATTTGATATATCGATTCCGAAACGCATCTTTTTTGAATTTTTATCGAAATCATATTTTTTGATAAAGATCGAAGATGAAATAAAAGCTTTTTGGTCGGTTGTAATACCCATAAGTAACGATGAAAGGGAACCAGCACATTGGGGGTTGATTGTGTTTATTTGGAAATATGTTCCAGAGTTCAAAATTCTAAAAACCCATTACTTCTCTACCATGGATCCAATTTGATGTTCAGTGGATGAAATACTTTCAAACAAGAAGAAAAAAGTGAACTACCGGAAAAATGATCGAAAAAAATACAAAGGAAGCATCATTCATTTTTGTCGTTTGAGGAAAAAAATGTATTTTTGAAAGGCATGGGAGAATGGAGTGAGTTAGATGGAATATTATAGAATCTATCTAGTTTATTTTCATAAATTCAAGTGCCTCGCAATTGTTCGAGTCAAATGGTCGTGTTACACAATTGAATTATACAAGGAAAATTTCCAAACAATTTGTGAACCCATATACCGTGGAATAAACTATACTATTTTTTCCATTAATATTCTCATGACGAAACGCATGTGAAAGTTTATTTCACTCGAAGTGCTTGATAAATTTGTTTATTTTTCTTTCTCAGCGCTGAGTTCAATAGAGTGCTCTTTTATGAAGTAGAGACATTCTCTAAATAGCGGATGGAAATACATTATTCGCAGGAGCATATTCTAGGTAGTAAATAAAATTACCATACAAATAAGAGGAATTCGTTAAAGAGTTTACTATTAAAGTTTGTCGCTCGTAATTTTAGTGTACTTTTCTTGGACGTGTGTGTATAGAATGTAACGTACAGCGAGAGGAAATGCATTCTTCTCCACAATATTTATCCCTTGTTTTGTTTAATTCCAGCAAGCGACGAGAGATATCCAATAATTCAAGCACGGTGAGTCGAAAGAATCATACGTTTAGGAATCTAAATAAGTATATAAGATGAAAATTGTATGAAAATTCCGCATTTCTGAATTTTATGGAATTATCTTTCAATGTAAGATTTCATACATCTTTTACATGATTCGAGTATAAAGATCTGTATTTTGTATGAATTTTCACGTGAATATATATTCAAATTCAAAAGTGAAATATACTGTTCTTAAATATTACATGACTCAATTGACTTCGTTCGTAGTGTTTCAGCAATTCCTGTACAACGTAGGAGCTACAGTTTCAAGGGGTTGGATCTGTTTGAAATTTTTTCTCTTCCCATTGTTCTTCTATTGGCTTAAATGATGTAAAAACATCTTAAGAATGATATCAAACAACATTTATTGATGAAAACATTTTTTGAAAATTCCTAAAATATGAATTTTTGAAGCAACTCTGGGCGGTTCGAAATGACAAATTCTGACTTTCTCAATCGTGTAGCGATTTTGAATGTTACCAAAAATCGCTAAATCGTCCAAGAAAGAGTTGGAAAAGATTTATTTGAACTTAGAACGGCAGTTATAAGGTGCTGGGATCGCAGACTAAAGGTAAAAAATATCAGCAAGCTTCTATTTTAAGAATTTCCTATCGTCAACTCATTCTCAAATTTCAAACGCAGTTTTTCTCGAAACCACTTTTTCAAAATCGGCCGACATCAGAACTCGAGTAATTTTTATCCGATTGACTTGAAAATTGACCTGTAGCTTCTCGGATAGATTATCCATCGAAGTACATAGGGTTTTTACGATTGATGAACAATTCCGATTTTTATAAACAAAATATGGTCGATTTTTTCGTCGAAAATGCGATTTTTTTCTTCAAATTGATGCCAAAATTGCAAAAATCAATATTTCTCAATAATCCTACGTACTTTTGTAGTAACATCCATGTAGATTGAGAAAACATTTTGTTCATTGTTCTAGCTGCAGACATACGAGACTTCTGATGTCGACCGTGGAGCGTCTTCAAAAAATACGCTTCTTTTGTATATACAACTGAGCCGCCATTTTGTCCTCAATATTAAAATGAAAAAATTTGTTCTTTCACCTCAAGATACGTATAATAAATCCTCGACACCTTATATCGATCGTTCCATTTGCAGAGTTACAAGAAATTCACAGAAAACCCTTTTATTTGTAAGCTTCAAACAGATATAATCCCTTATTGGGGCGAAATATTGTTGAAATTTCGATTATATAATCTACTTATGATTATTCAAAGTTGAAAAAGAGATTAAAAGGAAAGCAGCAAAGAAAAAATAATTTACACAAAATTGTTACATTTTAATCCATGTGACAGAATTTTCAAGAATATATATAATTCATATATGATTGTGCAGGACTTATAAATAAATTATGTTGAATTATATATAAATGATATATAATCCTGGATTATTCCCCACGCATGGAACTTATATAATTCTTTTCTTACTCAAGTTGCTCTGCTACATTTCATTAAAAGGTGGAATCTTGGATTTATCGGGGTGGACATTTTCAATTTGCATCCCGATACTCATTAAAATAATTCTGAAAAAGTATATAAAATAATTCTGTAATGAACTTTTCAAAAAAATCTCTGGAAAGTGAAAGAAACCAGAGGAGAGGAAAAAGTGGGAGCTGGCGATAGTTGTTGAAATAACGATTTTCAAAAGTCTGCTCTATTCAATTACCAAAGCATTTGCTGTTGAAGCAAAAAACAAGAATTACTCTCTGAGCTCCGAGGAACATTTTGGTCTAAGAGACTTTGAGTTTGGAGACAAACAAATTTTTGGTCCCTCGAAATGATCACAAAGCTTCCCTCTAACGAGGAAGCAATTTTGCTGTTTTGGCATAATATTTGCTAATTCGGCAAATTCTCTTACAACTGTAAGTACTTGCTAAAGGAACAAGATTTTAAATGTACACTGGAAGAATTTTGTTTCAAAAATTACCGTGAAATTCCTGTAATCGAAGAACGAGTAAAACTTTTCAATAAATTACTGAGCAGCCTGTAAAAATGAGTGAATTTTTAAACAGTTGAAAGCGATATTTTTTATAAGTTTGACAAAACGCACAGGAATATTTTTGAAAATTCCTACTTGTCCCTCAATCACTGAAATTTCACGGTAATTTTTCAAATAAAATTCTTTCAGTGTGGAAGCAAACTTTTTTTTGCCAATTCAAAGAGAGGATTTTTTATATCAGCAAAGCAAATTTTAGACATTTCCTGTTTCAACAATTTGTTTGCTCTCAGTGCAGACTTATCCTGCCGTTGCCTAGGTAAAAGGCAGTAAACTCAATTATCTGCCGGTTTTAATTTTCAGGCCGACAAGTATATTGCAAAAAATCTATTCGCATCAAACCAATAAAAGGCAGTAACTTAATCCTGCGTGTGTGCACTTGTTTTTCGGGACACAGTGTGTACGCTGGGTCACGTTCCTTAAAAGACCCAGGGTTAATTTTACTGTGTAATATAGATATAATGTACATATATATGTAAGATATGGTAGAATGATAGGAGAAGAGAAGGGGAACGAACCTCCAGAAACGGGGAACGAGAATTGAGACAACACAACGAGTTGAGAGGTCGAAGCGAATACCTTAAGTCTAATCTACGTATGACATTTTCAAAGTAAAAACTCATTGATATTAATACTATTTGAGTTTGACTCTATTTTGTGTGGAATTCCTTAAAATATCAACTACATTCGGAGAGATTGGCCAATCCTAATTGAATATGGATATATATATATATTGAGAATTCAATTACACGGAAAGAAGGAATTCGTCGCAACATTCAATATCAAAAAGATACGTATAACTCAGTATATTCACCTTTATACATAAAACTGTAAGACCTGCTCATCAATCATGTTCCAATAACTCGTTTATCTTTTGCAAATACAGTGCTATAGCTAGAGTAGCCCGGCTTGTGGGTGATACCAGCACTAAAAGTCGAAATTATACAAAAATAATCCGTTAATGTACATTTATAGTTACTAACGAAAAATTGAGATTTTTATAAACACTTCACTGTACATTATGAAACAAGAAAATATCATATTGTTAATCACCATAACTTTGACTTACGCTCATATTATTTTTATGACCTATGGACTCTTGATCATCTTTTCATTATAATTTATTTTACTCCTACAGTTTCTTGAGATTTTAATGTATTTGAAACGATCTAAAATAATACAGCATTGTTTCAACTGTATTATTTTGGACACGGAATTTCATGAATATTCAGAGGCATTGATACTTTTATAATATTTTGAATGCTCCGAAATTTCATACTTGTAGTCAATCCTTCATTGGAGGGCATGTAACGGGAAGTGTGCCTTTGCGCGTCAAGGAAACGTACTATTACCCTCCGACAGTAACTAGCCACGGAATCGAATGAGTCAAATGACAAGGGTGTTGGTGGTCCGAGAAGGGTTCAGTATTCACGATGCATGATTGCTTCAGTTGAATCTAATTGAACACTTCGAGTATTACGTTTCTGATCCACCCTGTAGGAGATAATTGTAGACTTGTTCCCTAACAAATGGTAACAGCAAACCCTAGCAAAAAAGTTTCGCATAATTTCTCATATATTTCAATATTTTTTCATATTGCTCATCATTTTTCATACACCGAGAGAAATTTATATTTGAATTTATTTGGATTGACTAAACTTTGTTTGAATCAACTAAATTTCTATTTAAATATAAACCTACTAGAGTTTTGGTCGAATCAAATACAAAATTTATTCATTCAAATAAACTTTTATTCATTTCAAATAGAATTTATTTAAATCGAGTAAAATTTTATTTGCATGCAATGAAATGTCTAGTAGGTTCATATGCAAGTAAACTATTTTTCTGGGTGTAAATTCTTATGATTCCTCAAGAAATTGGAACATTCTGTATGAGAAAATGTTTTCAAATAATAATTCATAATTTCTCATAAATGAAATCACATTATTTCATATATTTTTATAATTTCTGATAAAATTATATAAAATCCCTCATAAATATAATGATCGCCGTGAGATATGGTTTTTCATAAAACTTGATAATTTCTTATAAAAACTCATAAATTCAGACCAAAGAAGTTATAATCATTCATAAATAAAAGTATATATCATCATATAACACTGGTCAACAGCCATTTTGGTGCCTAAGCTTTGAGAACTGATTCGGAGTAGTTTTAGGGCACTGAACACGAGAACAATATCAGATTTGTTGGATCAGCTAATTTTTTCATAATTTTTTATACATAAAATTTATCGATTATATAGATAATACATGCAAATTATGTATAAAAGATCATAGAAAGTGAGCTGCTCCAAGAAATCTGATATTCGTTTCGCATTCAACACACCAAAAGCACTCCGAATTAGTTACCAGACCTCGGGCACCAGAGAAAAGAATATTTTTTGTTGGCCGGTGTAGTTTTCTGATATCTCATGAGAATTGCATATATTTTGATTACTCGAAAATTCCATAAACTTTCTTCTCGAATCCGTAAGGACGAGAAAAAAAAGGAAAAGCGTACTCTCTGAATCTGGAAGAGTGAAAAATCATCCATTCCACTCCACCAAGTCTCAAAAGTGAGACAGTCCCCTCCGAGTGAAATTTTCACTCGTTTCGAGTGAAGTTTCACTCTTTTGGAGTCAAAAAGTCACTCCAGAATTGAAGTGACCGTGAGTTTCTAACCTCAAACCTTAGATTATCACTCTGAAAGAGTGGGAATTTCACTCAAAATTTCGATCGGCTCACTTCTGCACGGAAAAAATGCCGATGTAAAAATTACATAAAGAGTGAGGTAACGATTACAGCGTGCATCTCATGTAAAATTTACTATACTGTCCTGTTGGATTTACATTGTTATCATACTTACTTCACAGCAACACCACTCTCATTTACTTCGGTAACAATGTAAATATAACATTGGTTCCAACGTAAATTTTATTCTAATTGCATGTATGTGAGCAGTTATGTTGAATTAACAACAACCAATGTAGAATTTACAAGGGACTTTTTCCCGTGCGGCTGCCCAAAAGGTGAAATCTCACTCTAAGAATTTTACAGAGTATATGGGGCATTCTTTGACAAACCGAACCCTTTTTTAGATCTACCTAGAAATTTTTCATAAGTTCTATACCTGAAACGGACGGACACGTGTATCAGGATTTTTTTTTATTTTCACTATTTTCAGAAATACACGAGTTCAAAATTTCTCCCATCTCCCAATCAGACATATTTTCAAACGATCATAACTCTGGTTCTATCCATCGTTGAGACTTGATTTTTATTTTAATTTGAAGGTAATGGAACGAATTTTACTCACAAGCAGGTAACATTCACTAAAATTCACAAATTCATATAGTTATAAGCAATTCAAACGTTTAGAACAGATTTACTCACTGTTACCCGAATCGTAGATACCGGAAAGTTACACCGTCGTTTTCCGCGTCCATTTTCCTATGGAAATCATCTTCTATATTGATTGAGTCTCTGCAAGAAGTGTTGGATAAATATTAATTTGTTAGGCGCGACGCGTCGATTAATGACGCGCTGAGTCCGCCACACCCAAGACTGCGCGCCTTGGAACACTCTCTGTTCGATAGACGAATTTTATTCGTGCCATGAACAAGTTTTTCCGTTACCGCACTGAAAAAAATACTCCGGTTAATATATGGACAGCAAGAATTACTGCTATTTCAACCGGAATTCTAGTTAAATGAATCAAGTCTCCGGCAAATTTAACAAGGGCTCCGGTAAATTTAACAAGAATTCCAGTAAAAGTCACAGATATTCCTTGCTGTCTATATAGTAACCGGAATTCTGGTAAAATTAACAGTTCATTTTTTTCCGTGCAGTGTTTGAATAACACGTGAAATATCAAAATATATATGCGACTCTTGAAAGATAAAGAAGCGTTGTCATGGGTTTCAGAATAATGGGTACTTTTCTTATAAAAATTTTACCATAGTATCTCATCCATTCTGCCGTACTAAGCAAAGAAGTGATTAATTTAATTGTTTTTGAAAAATTATCTGTTCGTTTCATCCGATTCAGGGGAATTTTCCGAATCGAATGGTACAAGAACCTCATTTTGGACAAAAAATTGAGTTAACCATTTTTTTGCCTCGCACGGCAGCATTCTATAATGAATTTTATACAGTTCGATACATCACGGAACATCAGAGTTCTATCGATAACAACTCTAATTTCTATGAATCATCTTCGAGTCAACGATTGCCACCTGAATATATATTCCGATTGGCGAATAGTCGTGTTTTTCCACGAATACGTCAGGAGCTTTTCGATTTTCTCCGAGCTTTCAATAATGTCACGACTGGACAATGGTGTTACACAAGTTGGGACGCTGTAAGTACCGTCAAATACCATTTGTCACGTACAACTACGAATACATCCATCGAATGATGGGGTAAAGCAACAAAATAAAGTAAACAGGTAAAGCTAAATCAAATAGGGGTGAATAAGTAGGTGTGAAGAACAGCGGGAAAATGTAGATTGAAAGTGAAAGTGAGAAGAGGAGGAGACTGAAAAGAGGAGAAGATCAAAAACACGCAGAGAACAGTTTCAGGAGGATGGAATCGGATGAAAGGAAATGAAAGAGAGGAGGGAAGTTGTACGCGTAACGTGGATGGATAGAGAGAGAGAGAGAAGTAAAGAAAAATGAAGAAAGGGTAGAGCGGAGGGGATTTATTCAAATGAGTCTGAATGAAATTCCTTGAAATACTATTAATTGCAACAACATTGACAAAGCTATTGAATCTTCTAAATTTTTGATGTCATCATTTAATTGATAAAATTATCTCTACCACGAAGCATCAAGTAAAGAGTGACCGCAAAATCCGCCTGTTTTTTTGGGACCGCGAGTTTCGGGTTGAATTGCTTTCTGAAAAATATCTTAGGTCAATCGTTTGCAAGGGAATACCATTTTTCGACAAAATGGATTCTTTTCTATAAAAAAACCTATCGAGGTTTATTGATTTTTATCAAATCTTTATCAAAATTTGATATTACATTACTTGTAAAACCAGTGTTATGCTCACCAGGAAATTGTATTCCCTCGCAAATGATCAACATAGAGTATGTTTCAGAATGCTTTCTAACCTGAAACCCGCGGTCCCAGAAAATAGGCGGAAAAATACTCTTTTTTGCGGTCACTCTTCTACACTCCTTTCACAATACATATGCAATACCGTTTTTTGATACATACTTCGAAAACGATTCAACTTCGACTATCAAAGGAACGTAACAACCTTCTCGTGTTCAATGGCATAAACCTCAAGCGTTGTGACCGAATAAGATTGCGAAATATTGCATTTATAAGATCGAATAGTCGGTATCGGATGTCAAGATATCTCGTCAAAAGCATTGAATAACCGGTATCGAGTCACCAGATACCTCGTCAAAAGCGTCGAACGTTTAGTATCAGATCGCGAAATATCTCATCCGCGGATGTGAGAGGATTAAACGTCAGGTTCTCGGTTCCCATATTCGTTTATTCTATCGATGACGATGACGAATGAACGTACTTGTGGGAATATAATAATCGTTAATCATTCCATTAATCATTCGGTTTCCGAATCGAAAAATTGATCATATCAAAAATCGTGATATTCCAAAGCATGAAAATGACGCGGACGAGCATTTTTTAACGCCAGAAGAAAAAAAGATGAATTTCAATTACAAGAAGAGAGGTTATAGTGTCTCTTTATCAGCCTTTTATCAACACCGTCGTTGGGTATCCAATGTCTAAGGATGGGACCGTTCAGAAAGAAAACGAGAACTTCTTCCATAATTTCTAGACAAGTTTATATCACAGGAGGAAAGTTTCTATGTAGCCCCGACTGTTTCATCAATTATACGTAGATAACATGCTATATAAAGTGCTTTGAAGTGGCTCGAGAAAATTTCGCACTGTTGCACTTTATCATCAGCTCGTTAATTATTGGGTCATCGCTTGGGTCGACTTTATCAGATTACGACGATACTTTTTAATATTCCTCCTTTCACAAGGAGTTTCCTACAAAGGTTTGCTTTCAGACAAGGAAGCGATATTGTATATCTGTCGTTCATGGAAAATTCCTTAAAATTACACGAAATATTATAATACGCTGCGATGCGCAAGCTTCAACGGCCGTCTTACCGGATTACCGGTATATGTCTAAAACGTAGAGTCAATACGTTTGTATGTTAGTTATTGGATGAATTTCGTTTTCTCTTTTCTTGCTCATCAAGGAAAACAGTTGCAGATCGCATGTAGATGCATATATCCTCGTTCTCTTCCTTTTTCTTGCTCTCCTTCCTTGCTCGTCTACGAGAAAAATCTGATGATACGGTACAGGGATTCAAAAAAGCCAGAGGCATATCTAATCAAAGAGAAATAGCAACGTATAGTAGTAGGGTTGGGGTTGACTCCGAGTCAACCCCTCAGAGAACGACATAAAAGTGTGTATTACATGCGGCGGAAGGAATATAGATGGGAAAAAAACAGGGCGTGGGTACGTCGGAGAACAATTTGAGGGTGAGAAAAATTTTATTGCACATATATGTATATAGATATATACAAATATTATGAGATGTGTGTAATTTGTCTGCGTTATGGTGTGTGGAGGAACGAGATTCGGTAGGTCTTGGCTTTCACCCTCGACCCTCTTTATAAGAATAAAAAGAAGGAAAAAAAGTGCAATTTTTCTCCAACGAATCCCATGCATCAACCACGACGCGCTATGAGATATTTTCCCTAACTTGACACGGTGGCTTTTGTGAATTTTATATACTTAGGATGCCTCGCCTTTTATTAGATTTCCTCTGTGCGTATGAATCGATTTCGATAATGAACACCGTACAGTTGATCCGAAGGAATGAAGTTGAAATCAAAAGCGTGAAGTTTATTTTGTCAAATTCTTTCACTTTAAGGATATTTATTGTAATGGATGGAAACGTATCCGTGAATGAGAACGAATGATGTTTACGATCGGACTGCAAAATAAAGGCAGGTACGAAACGCCGCTACCATGCACTTCCAATTGGAAAATTCGTGTGAATTACAAATCAAATGATGATAAATCGTTTGAAGGTAAGAGCATTAAAAGATTTATGGGATTACATATATCGGGAGTTCACGGTGAGATGCTGTATAAATTACTATAGGGTCTGTTCCCCTCGTGTCAGCGTCATATGGAATTAAAAAAATAACGCCATTGTTTCCACTATGTTATGAACGTTCGATATATGAATTCGTGGAGAATTTATTGCACTGCGAAACACTCTGTAACTCTTATGAATATATAAAAAATGATGATACTTCCTTTGATGTTGCGTTCCTTTATTCGTGACAGTATTATTTCATAAATTACAATTATTCGAAATTCATTCCTAGCGATAGAAGGGAGAAATTATTCGAACGGCTGGAACGATGAAATAGTAGGAAATATACGGAAGAATTCGTTAAGGGGTCTGTTTAGTAACTCACTTTTGGTTTCGTTTGGAAAAAGATTGGAAGAAAGTCAACTCTTCGAATAATCTGAAGGAATTTTGTACGGTCCAGGCATCGCTGACTAGGCGTAAGTAAGTTTTTTTTAAGAATTTCATGTAAAAAAAACTTTAAACGCGTTATTCTCGAAACAACGTTTTTACTCGCCTTGTTGATGAAATTTTCGAAACTACTCGACCGATCCTTATGAAATTTGAAACACATATTCTTTGAACCTATCGCTATGTCCCCTATAAATTTTTTTCAAAAATTTTGAATTTTACTATATTTTTTTTTCAAAAATCGGCGAAAAAAAAACGGTTTTTTGAAAATTTTTCGTTTTTTCTTTACCATTTTTTTATTTTTTGAAATAATTGAATAAAATTCATAGGGGACATAGCCATTGTCATACCAAACCTAAAGCACTTTGATTTTTTTGTTTCAGACAACACAGCTCCGAGATTTTATCAACAAGGCGGACCTACCTACTTTTCGAGGTGTTGCGTTTGGCTGACGTTTTTGGTCATAATACATGTATAAAATAAAAGAAAAAAGTTTTTTTATGTATTTCAAGAGTGTATTTACTGAGCCTAATAACTTTTATATCATTACCTTTATCCAGTATCCCAAGGAATAATCACGAAAATCGCGTTTTTTTCGGCGCGAGCTACTAGACAGACCCCTTAAAAGAAAGCAGGATCACGGTTTTAGAATGACATCTATTCCCCAAAAGCACTGATTAAGCATCCCCTATCACGGATGGTGCATAGAATTTCGTCCTGAAAATTTACTTCCGTAATATTCCTTATACATGAATACATGAAACCATTTCCTCCATAATATCTAAAAAGAACGTATAACAGTATCATAACGCATCATATAGAGAGAGGGAGCGGTCTTTTTCTTTCGTTTGTGCATATAAGCACATACATACATGCATGCATGCAATATTCTCATGTTCTTGTCTCTTGTTCAACGATGCGACAAGCAAAGGGGTTGAGAATGAAAAAAAAACAGATATAAAAGTCAACTCCCGTCGCAATGCGATATGATCCTGGCTAGTTGTCATAGTCGTCGTCGTTAATTCCAAATGTGATATGACATGACTAAACGTGCTTGCGCATGCTGTATCAACGGGTTTGATTTTTGCACTCTCGCGTACAGTTCATTCTAGATATTTGTAAGCTATAAACATACAAGAATCACCAACAGCTGTAATATATCTTGGAATTAGTTGGAGATTATTTTTAATTCATTGACGGTTTTCAATGAATTATGTTGATAGCTTTTCATTTGAATACATATGAATTACACGGAAAAGATGATGTTGTTGGATTTGCAATGTCTTTTCTTCCGCGTATATATTGTTGAAATCAACTTCGAAACTTATTTCTCGACCAAGGGTTGTTCAGAACTCCAACGTTCCTACAAATAAGAACTTCCGATGAAAACATGTAACACATTCCTCTGAATGTTTCTGAAAATTCCATGTTCCAGAGAAATGCAGAAAGATTCCAGAAGGTTCAGAGAAATTCAGAAAAAATTCATTTGGAGAGATTCAAGAGAATTCAGAAACTGATGGATTGGGAAAAATTGTGCATCGAATTTTTCAGAGGGGTTCAGAGGAATTTAGGGAAAATCAGAGAGAAATAAATCCAGTAACATTTTTGGTCTAAGATTTCAGAGGCATGCCGGGAATTTCAGAGAGATTCAGGGACATAGATTCGGAAATATTGTGCGTTGAATTTTTCAGAAAGATGTAGAGAAATCCAGGAAAGTCAAGAGATAATTAAATTGAGTAAAATGTGTGGTCCAAGATTTCAGGGGATTCTGGGAGTTCCAGAGAGTTGGAGACAGGCGAATTCAGGAAAATTGTGCGTTGAAATTTTCAGGAGGGTACATTGAGTAACATTTTTGAAGAAAGAAGAGGAGCCCTGTTCTGGAATTAGGAAACTGTTTGAATTATCATTAGGAATAGGATGATTGAAGAACATTTTCTTCGACAAAATTAAAATTCTTCCATATTAATCAATACTATTGAACGAATAATCCCACTATCGATTCAATCGTATTAATTCGAGGATGAAATCCTGAATTTCAGTGCGAACTATCAGTTGAATTATTGATGGTAATCCTGATGACCAGTAATTTTATTAGGTTATTTCAGTTATAGTTAGGTAATAATGAAAATAATGATTGCAGTTCTATTTACCAATAATATTAATTATTGTACCACCGATTTTAGTTCCAATCAATAGAAAAATTATTTCGCGGAACAAAGTGGACTGTCAAGTGTGTGTGTGTGTGTGATTATGTTTTATGTTGCTCTCGTCAATTTGTTTAACGTCGCAATTGTTGCTGTTATTTTTTTTTGCTACATTCAGACTAGTAACAGTGGACAGAAGCTACAAAACTAGCTAGAGATCACCTAATTCTCCGACCTGAATTTTTACCAAGACAGAAGAGAAGCAAGTAACGAATCTCGAATAACAATCACAACGCTTGTCAATCGATTGAATTCGAATGTAGCAGTCTTGCAATTTTCTTCTTTACATTAACCACCAATTCAAACCAAAAAGCCGACAAAATTTACTTTCAGCATTGGTTCAACACGACAACAACCAAACTTCATATTAATGGAATAATAAAGTTATCCGAAAGATAGATCGAAGTTTGGAGAAATGAGTGTTGCACATACTCTTGAATAAAGTTTCCTCTCGCGAGTTGTTTCTCGAGGTTGAAGATTCTCGTCAAAAATTCTAACAAACTTCACGAATCATGTTCCTCATACGTATATTTGAATAATTTCTATTTCTAAACTCCGTTGAAAAACAATCCCATCCCCCAAACATTCGAATATGAAATTTCATTAGTTCATTGGTAGAAGTTCAATTCTAATTCTTCTAAAACTTGTCGGTAATGAAAGAAATTCAACCCCACGAAATTCGAAGGTCTTGTTCGTTCCGAATTAAATACCTCGTCTCTTTGGAATATATTTGATGGGTTTGATCGAGGATGAGATGATAAAAGGAGAGGGAGGCATTAGTTAGCATTAAATAGAGGGGTGTTTCAAAATCGATTGGATTGTAGGGAGATGATGATGAGCCAGAGGGGAAAGCAGAACGGTCTGACAACGCTTCTGTCGATGTTGCTGCTGTTACTGCTGCTTGGAAAGTAGGGTTGGATCAAAGCGTTGCTAATGAGAAGGTTAACGGCCTTGGCTGTATATTCCGTGCATGTGCTCGCATATGTATTGGTAGACAGACAAACAGACAGATGGATGGTGAAAGTGGCGCCCTTAACACCACGAGTATAGGGTTAACAAGACAGATCCACGATTCCACGATAGATTGTTACCCTGCAACGTTTGATTGTCCCAATACATCATCGCTCATGTTCGCAAATTCCATATCCATCTGCATGTACAATCGATCAACGATCACGTATTTGCCCGCAACGTCTTCACAACAAGGTATCGAACAAATCATTCTTGATACAAGAAAAAATAAACCCCCGCGTCGCTCTTTTCTCGCACGAGGACAAAAAAAAATGTACTTCCATCAATTCGGTTGAATCTCTCTCCTTTGAAGCGGCATTTTTTCCAAACCCCGATGCCTCCAGCATACCAGATCAGAGCAGTTAAAAGATACGCCTCGTTGCTTTATAGGATCCTCTTAAAATGCAAAGTACTCAGAACTTGGAACGTATAACTTTTATTCCTAACTTGGAGAAATAAATCGAGTCGCGCGAGCCCTTTAGTCTCTCTTGTTCTGGTGCCATTCGGGAATTCTACGTCTCAACGTCCCTGAGAAGCGTCTCAATTAGGATGAATTTTAACATTTCTTCCTGACCTGAAACAAATGTACATCAACAAAGTTTCGCCTTCATTCAACAACTCTTCGTTTCTTCCGTAACTTTTGGAATCACTTCTATGGGTACATAGATGGGAAATGCCGACTTTGAATTACCTTGTCATTAACCAAGTTTAACAAATAATATTATATAATGAAGTTTTCTCGAGACTTGAATTCAATGTTTTCCAGATGTAAGTTTTTTGGTGAATGATGTGGTAATTTGCCTGAGAGAAGCAAGTTGGGTTGGGGAGAGAAGAAATAATTTTGATTCGAAGGTTTCATGTAGCATAATTATCTTTTCATCGGAAGGTTTATGTTACTAAAATTTTAATAATTCCAACACTTTTTTTTTGGGTTTGCATACAAAATATGTTATTCAGACCTCTCTCGATAGTACTTTGAATGTTGATAGAAATGATGTAGTTATATCAAGCAATTCAATGGATTGTAACAATAATAAATGAGACTTTGAGATCCAAGTAATGATTGATACATGTGCCTACTGTTGTTGAATACAAAATCCATACATGGGCTAACCAACTATACTAGTGTGTGGTCTACCTGAATGTCAAAATTATTCACAGGGTTATTCTAAAAAAAAAAAAATGAATTTTTACTGTTTTTAGAATTTTTCCAAATCTTGAGTGACCCTTGAAAAAAAGTTTTTTCGAGCTGATATTGGGAGAGGATTTTTAAAACATGGAGAATTAATATATCTTACAGTCAGTTTTTGGCACTACCCTAATATAGATATATATTTATCATGAGATTAAATTATATATGTTCACATTCGAATCGATATTTTATTTATTTAATAACTTTTCCTAATTCAGAGCCAAGCATAGTGAATGTCGTTTGGACCACATGAATACGAGCTGAGTGATCCCCGTTGATGGTGCAAGAATGCAAACTTTTTTCATTGTAAATAATCCTCTTACCTTCTGATTTCACAGAAACATGCCAAATGAATTGCACCATACCAAAGCCCAAATTAAAATGAAGATGCAAATGGAATATTTGAAATATCTCATTAAAGTAGAACTTGAAAAATAGGCCAAACATGAGGAAGTTGCATTTGAAAAAAGATCTACTTACGGGAATCTGGTGATTTTAATATCGTAGACGAGATCTTCTGAAAATGTGCCTGCAAAGCCCAACATTTTACATAGATGATGATAAAGATAGAGTGAAACGGTTACGAATGAAATTGAAAAGTTCGAGATATTGTGAATTCTTAGGAGAGAAACTTGAAAACAACATTCGAAAAATCGTATTAAAGAAAAGAGAGTGGTTTGATAAAATTCAGACTAAGGTATCAAATATTCCAAAATTTCATCACGGAAAATGAAACACGCGATAAGAAATGAAAAAAGTATAACTTGTTTCGGACAACAACTATTAACCAAGGCACGGAAAAACGCAATATTACACTTGGCGCTCGTTGAAACTTGACGAAATCCTCCAAATGGGAGGGAGATAAAAGGAGAGAAAACGAAAAAGGGTGAGTTGGAGTGTATGTGCTATGCGCATGTAAAAGTAGCGGATGGTACCGTATGTCACGACTGAAAATCTCCTGCTGCCATGGCCTTTGCTTAGCGGATGACTCGATTCAAGCCAGGAATTACATGCAAGAAAAAAGTTACGTTGCATATTATTATTGTCGTCAACGCATAAACTTTCCGTTTCTTCGTAGTTAATCCTTCTATTCTTTCTCTCTCGATGATAAAACAAAATACAAACATGAATTTATTTGTCTCTTGAATTTTTTGTTTTTGATTATCAAATGATGAACAGTTTTCAAGGGAATGGGACGCTATAGCTTTTTACAAGAAAAAGTATGTTGAAGTATTTTTTGGCTGATGATACAAATTTTACAGGATTCGAAACTAAATTCCGCAAGTGTCAATTAAAGTCAACGATAAATTTGATGAGAAGTTTCTTCCAAAGAACTCAATAGGATAGATTAATATAGAAATTACTAAACAAAAGTAGATACTTCATGTAAGAGGATTAAGTTCAAAAGCTCCCAAAAAGGTACATGCTTTTGTACTCCAACATAAATTCATATTTCAGAATTTTTTGAAATACCGTCAAGACGTGGTTTGAATTCTAACATAAGTATCCTTCAAGAGACTTAAGAATGCAGTAAGGATTTCGAGAATTTCATCGAAATTTCCAATAGTGGAGGTATAGAGGAGGTCTTGATACGAACAAAGTATCGTCATCGGATAGCCACTTTGTGACAAAATCGTTGTTGGGAATTCAACTACTGCATAGCTTCGCCATCTCAAAGCAATTAAGGAGTGTTATATCGAATCGGGCAAATATTGTACCATACATTCAATTTAAGATTTCCAACTTTGTCATTTTTAAAATTTTTATTCATTCTTCGATCTATGATTTCAAAGATGTTCGCGTATTGATTCAAACTACGAATTGTCGATGAAAGATATCGACAAGCGATCCATAATTACCAGAACACCTTTGAACTTCTCAATCCTATGGAAAAAGTGTTAGACTTACGCGAATGTGTGAAATGTGGAAACCAGGAGGATGAAATGAGGAGATCGGGAGGATAGTATTCCAGGGAAGAAACGGAATTGTATCGAGGAGTACCGAAGATGATGATCACGGGAGGAGAGATAAGAAGATGACTGAATAAAACAGGATGGAGAAGAGAAAGACGATGAGATGAAGTAAAAGGCAGCTGACAGGAGAGAAGAGTGTGCATAGCGAATCAATATATGGAAGAGAGACGAAAAATAACAGATACAAAAGAAAATTAGATTCGCATGGAGAAGAAAAGGAAGATAATTTCCTTTGAGTATTGAGAACAGACCAGCAATGAGATGAAAAGATTGAGGAAAAAGTGAGAAATATGAGATAGAAGTTGCAGGAAAAGACAATGGAAAGCAATAATATCGGAGAGCTCAAGTGAATCATTGATCATGTACGGATAAGAGCATTGGACATGCCATGGTACGACGTAAGAAGCATTAAATTGAGAGATTTCAATAGCAGAATTATGACTCTCAGGATTCGCGTATAAGAATTTTCCTCTAGTTGTTGGAACTAGGATTCGTTACATTGTTTCATGCGAATAGTTCATAAACAATCAACCAAACGATGATACAAACAGGGTAAGAATGACGCTAACCTTGTTTTGTATGTACTTGGCGTCAAGACGCTACTGCCGCGTCTTTTGATCGTACAAGATACATTGTTTTCGGTTGTCAACTACTCCTCCGCTTCCATTCCATACTCTAATACATATACATAAACCTTGTACCTTTTGTTCCTTGAGTCACAACTTGAAACGTGAACGAAATCTGACACGTCAGCCATGCTTTTACTTACCAGAATAGAATTTGTCTTCACTTTCTTACACGTCAAATAAAATTCAAATAAGACGAGGGTCAAAGTCCCCCATCTCGAGTAACTGAAAGCACGTTCACTTTTACATCCTTTCTTATTTGTTGCTTTGTTCCGAATGGACCAATTTCACCGATTCAGCCTGCCGCTGGTTACTCGAAGGAGAATCTAAGAGAAAAGATGGAACAAAACTTACGATATACTTCGAGGAGATTGTTATTGATTCGTGTGATCTAAAATTCATCACGATATCGTGTATCGTAATTCCTCGTAATGCGAATTTTCAAAAGTTTCCGCTGTGGGATTCTTCTTCAATCTCTCGTATCTCATTATAATTCTACACGAGTTTCCTTTCTCATAAAAATGATATGTTTTCCAAGGAAGTAAGATTATTTTTCTCTCATTATTTACGCATAACGAATTTGCCACGGTAGGAAACACAAATGGTTCATCTCGTGTACTTGAAACGAACGAGTCATAAAGTTCAACGATTTCTCTTGTAGACGTTGTCTTATAATTACAAAGTTTGGGTAATTAAATGGCACGTCATGTAAATGTTTACGAAGCTTGTGTCCACATACTCATATCGTATGTGTATATACGTATACCTATATAATATATACCATTACTTTGAGCCACGTACTACAAAGTCTTGCTGTTATCTGACGGACTTTCAGCACACAAGGAGGGCGATGGTCTGCTTCTAAAGCGTTGAAATTTTAATTAGTGTGGAAGTCCTTCTTCAACATCATCACCGTCGTTAGTCGTCTACACTACCTACTATTAATTTTCTTTTCTCATCTTGACGAACGACAAGCCTGAGTTTCTTCTTTCTTGCTCGAGTCGGCCGAGGGTCCCTTTCAATACGCCTTCATCACTCTTGCCGTATCATATATACGTCAAAAACACGCTCAGAATTTTCGACCTTGATGATAAAATGACGTGTTGGGAATACTAATGTTTTCAATGAATCAGTCGTGTGTCGATACGATCATCTCTTGATGCCATCAAAACTTTTGCCCTGGCAAATTATTTTTTATGTAAAATATCTCGTGGGGAAATGAATACAGTCCTTCTTAGTATTCAATACCGTTGGTATCAGCTCTTCTCAAAGTTTCAGAATTCTTTCATTCAACTTTGACAAAATATTATTAGATCCGTCGATAATTATCTTTCGTTGTTTTTCTTCGTACAGAAATAATGGGATGAACAGGAGGAATATAGAATGAGATTTTTAAATTCGTTTCAATCCCTGCGTCATTCACTGTTTACAAAATACATGAAACAAAAGAGGAACGATCATCAAGAAATTTGATATGATTCACAGAAATTCTGGGGTTGTCTAGTCGGATTTCACCTCACAACCGTCGATTCAGAGGTTAAGGTACGAGATATTTATCTCGTTAGAGCTCTCCGAAGGTATGCGCAACCATAACGAGTACAGAAAATCTAGGAATAATCTACGTACACATCGAATTGGATTATATCGTTCGCACTTGAGAAAATATAGCGATGACAGTGATAATAACGAGAACACATCATAACGAAACTAGGTTTGTTACAGAAAGCAGCTTCCAAATTAAATAAACGAGTACACGCTCAAGAGTCTTGTGGAACATTATTATTATTACATGTGGTCGAAATGTTTCTCAACCAAAGGGCACGAGAAAAGCTACTCCCTCTTCAGTATAAGTACTCACTTATATACAATATGAAGTAACCATTCGCCCCATATCCGCCAGATCATAATTAGAGACCCGTCGTCCTCTCTCGGGAAAACGACGTAAAGTCAAGTACAAGCTCCGCGGCTTTCTATACTGGGTTTGAAGCAAAGTTGAGTAACTGCGGTTATCTTCCTCTCTTATACTTTTTCTGTCTCTTTTCCCTTCGCTCTTATACGTTATCTTCTTCTCTCTTCTAGCCTCAAACTAAAACTATACTTTACTACAAGATATAGGAGCAATCGTTCAACGCGCGGTTGTTATTGCTGTTGCTACCACATCAGATGCTCCTGCCACCTCTTCGAAGTACCCTAGGAGAGAACTGTTGGATTAAAGCATAACGCTTTTGATGAAGAAGTAATACACTGTAACAAAAACTGGAAATTTCCAGTCCTAGTACTGGAATATGGATATTCTAGTACATATACAGAGATTTTGTTGGTACTGGAAATTTACTAAGCATGACTGAAAATTCAGTCCCTGTACTGGAATTTTCAAGTTTGGGATTGTGTACTGAAATTTTGCCATGATTTCGCGAAAATTTTACTCGCTCGTACTACAATTCCACAGTTCTTGTGCACCAGAAAAAAGTAAGGTAGATGACCCCATTTATGAACGCGACCCCTTTAATGAATGTTTTGGTTTTTAATTCATAGTACTTTTCATTTAGTGCTTTAATTTCATCCAAGCATGACTGACTGCATACTGAATCAACCGCTGTTATGTGAATAAATTCAGAATAATATGCCATAGGAAAGATATAATAAATAAACGATTGTTCGCTAATGGGGGTTAAGGTGTTCATTAACGGGGCCGGTCACCTTATCCCCTCGATAAGGGCTTGGAACAAATTTCGAATTTAGAAAAAAAAACCTAATCGTTGGTATACTGGAATTATACAGGTTTTGAATTGCAATTTTCAGGTCGTGTGATGGAATTTTCCAGTTATGCTGGAATTTAATCACTGTTGCACTGAAATTTTTCACTTCTATTGGACTTCGTCATTTCTGGCAGGAAAAATTTCAAGTCCTCATATTAAAAATTTCCTGATTGAAATTTTCAGTAATAATTGTAACTGTAGCAAATAAAATTGATATATGAGGTTTTTCAAAGACTCATTCCCTTGTGTGTTCTAGATCTGAAGCATACGTAGTAACCCAAGCTGGCCTTCCAACATGTCGCGCTATACACTGTAAAAAAAAACTGGAAATTTACTGTGCAACTGGACTGGAAATTTCCAGTGCTAGTACTGGAATATGGATATTCCAGTACATGTACAGAGATTTTGTTGTTACGTTACTGAAAATTTACCAAGCATAACTGAAAATTCAGTCATTGTACTGGAATTTTCAAGTTTGAGATGATGTACTGAAATTTTGCCATGATTTCGCGAAAATTTTACCGGCTCGTACTACAATTTTATAGTTCTTGTGCACCAAAAAAATATTCCTCAAAAGGACTTGAGAAAAATTTGGAATTTAGAAAAAACCTAATCGTTGGTATACTCGAATTATACAGGTTTTTAACTGCAATTCTCAGGTTTTGTGATGGAATTTTCCAGTTACTATGCAATTGAATTATACAGGTTTTGAACTGCAATTTTCAGGTCGTGTGATGGAATTTTCCAGTTGCTATGCAACGGAATTTAATCACTGTTGCACTGAAATTTTCCACTTCTATTGGACTTCGTCATTTCTGGCAGGAAAAATTTCAAGTCTTTATATTAAAAATTTCCTGATTGAGATTTTGAATAATAATTGTAATTGTAGCCAATGAAATTGATATATGAGGTTTTTCCAAGACTTATCCTCTTGTGTTCTAGATATGAAGCATATGTAGTAACCTGCTGGCATTCCAACATGTCGCGCTATAGCTCATCGGTTAGGTCTTAGGTTTCAGTTGGTAGGCAGGTAGAAAAGTGTGGGTTCAAATCCTGTTAGGTAGACATGAGTTTCTGTCCATCCAAATGAACGATCAAAAGTTTCTCAATCATCTTGGAACACAAGGACCCTGCAAAATCACTTTGCGTGAGCAATTTTTTTTCAATTTTCATGGATATTTTCAGCATTAATTTTCCAGTACATGTCCTGGAAAAGTCCAGCTCGTGTACTGAAAAATTCCAGTACCGAGGCTCAGAAAATTTCCAGTTTTGTTGCGGAAATTCCATAACGTTTGCACTGAATTTTTGCAGTACAAATGTGCTGAAATTTTCCGGTACATGTACAGGTTAATGACTTCCAGTACATGTACTGGAATTTTCCGGTGAAATTTTTTTACAGTGTAGCTCATCGGTTAGGTCTTAGGTTTCAATTGGTAGGCAGGTAGAAAAGTGTAAGTTCAAATCCCGTTAGGTAGATATGACTTTCTGTCCATCCGCATCAACGATCAAGTTTCTCAATCATCTTGAAACACAAGGACCGTGCAACATCACTTTGTGTGCATTGATTGTCCAGTACATGTCCTGGAAAAGTCCAGTTCGTGTACTGAAAAATTCCAATACTGAGGCTCAGAAAATTTCCAGGTTCAATGCTGAAATTCCATAACATTTGTACTGAATTTTTGCAGTACAATTGTGCTAAAATTTTCAGGTACATGCACAGGTTAATAACTTCCAGTACATTTACTTGAATTTTCCGGTGAAACTTTTTTACAGTCTAGATACATTTAATGGAAAAATACTTTGTTCACATAATTTGCAATTGCTTCTGACTATAACAATTCGTTGAGTCGATATTGATGAATTCAATTAAGGATTTCCATTATTCCATTTCTTTGCCAAAGGTATCGATAGAAAAACGTTTTATGAAAGCTTTGAAAAATAGAATCCGTATCATCGGGTAAAGTACGGGTAATGTGTTTCGTTTGGTATTTTATAAATATCTGTCAACGATAGAGTTCGCCTCGGGTCTTGTGAACAGAACTGACCAGAATTGTTCTCACATTCAAATACATTTTCCTGATGCATGGAATACATGTAGCTTGAACATCTCCAATGAATTGATTTATTTTGTTGGAGTATGAACAATAGGTAATTTATCTTTATACTGGGTCAATGGAATAAACCACTCGTTCATGGATCAGTAAGTGATTTCAATTGCTGTTACGGAAATATTTATATGTTATAACATTTCTGATATTCCAGATATTCAACAGTTCTTTTTTTGTACATTCACACAACCGCAATTTAAACCACACATCCAAGATCCTTCTGTATGAAACATCTGCAATATTTATACCATTCTTTAAATTTGGAAGGACAGTAGATGTTTAATGGAATGATGTTGTATTTAAGAAGAAAAACAAGTATTCGGGAGATGAATGGTTCAGGACCTAGAATGAGAGAGAATGGAATGTTCAAAATGTCCAAGAAAATACGAATACAACAGCAGAACAAACGAAGTCAAATGAAATGATAGAGAAGGAAATAACCGGACTCAGCTAAATACTGTTCAGTATTCAGATTTCTCACAATTCGTTGCACATGATTAAATTCTATCGACTCATGGACACAAGTGGAAGAACACAAGTTCTGCTCTCTAATTGGCCAAGAACGGACCTGAAACGTACACAAATTGATCGAAAAACGTTCTCTTTGTTCAGTGGACCATTGATTCTTGATATCCAATTTCGCTAATCGGTTGTTACATTGACAGTATCGGGAGAGCACCTCATCCAATACTTAACGGAAACCAATCACCACAATTAAATAAACGAGAACAAATTAATGTGATGAATAAAATCCACGTCATATGCCAAACTTACGGTTCTATATCATTATAATATACGTCAAAGGAATTCCTTATAATGCTCTGCTCGCCTTCACATTTAATTTATTCCCTCCTCTTCAAGTGAATCTTGATCACGTGGTGTTCTTGGTCACGAATTTTGGTCACTAATTTCAGTAGCATGAGTAAGGTTTTACTCGGATCAAAAGACAAGTTCATTTATCACTGTTATGCGAATGGAAATTCATGACAAGATATCCAAGAATTAATGTTCAAAGAAATTAGGTATCTCTACTCTTCTGCGTGTATTGTACCAAAAAGCGGTTAAGGATATCATGAAATTTTAAATTCTACATCACATTGGATCGATCTGGAGCTGGAAAATGGGGGTTTATTAAGTTTCATTTGATACAGTCCTCATCCGCGGAGTAATACGAATCAAATCAGGCTTCAGAAATAGACGAAATTGGTATATATGCGATTTGAAATTTTGATGGAACGGAGGTAAATTGATATCCTAATTAATGATTATCTTTTCTGGAATTCTCTTAAGTTCGAGCTGATGTGAAAACGTTACCCTTCGTGTATCCCTGTCTTGAATTTTCAACAAGAACTTGCGATTCCTGCTTTCTTCGTCGAATCATTTTCCCACTGCACAATCAAACTTCTGTTTTCAAATAGGCTCGATGGAGAAGGTGGAGAACTGGTACGGAGGGCATTATTGCTCGCAAATCTTTCTAAAAGATACACAAATTTAATAGCACAGGGAGTGAAGAAAATATCTAAATCGTGTACACGTAGAAAAATTCGAGAACGTTGAATAAAAATTTTGAAATTCTTGTTCTCGTAAGACTGAATGAAACAACTGACGGTTTCTACATTTTTATAGAAACATGAAAGAGGAATTTCCCTCGTTCCTCGAGTTGCAAAGGAAAACAGGAAGAATGAGGAAAAAAAGTAGAGGAAAATGCAACGCAGGGAACATGATATACGTACATATATATGTATACACGCACATACACAAAAGTAGGAAGCAAGTTTCTAACGAGAAACATTAGCGAAGTGGACGAAGACGACATTAAATATGTAGATAGCGCTATGGGAAATTTCTCCGGAGAACAAAGTTACTACACGAGAGGAGGTGATGAAAGGTAGCAAGAGAGGAGAGCAAAGAGGGAGAGAGGGTGAATGAAGGCTAAGGTTTCTTCTTCTTTGCCTCCAAGGTAGATTTATATAAGATTCCCTCCCCGAAGTGTTCTCTACAATATAGCCTCCCCTGTGGTGTCTCTACCCTTCGTATATACGTTGGATAATAATAGGAAAGTCTGCGTACGGCCTGGTGTGCACAGAGAGCACGAATTAAGTCTGCGGAAACACTCCACGTCCGGAATTGATTAAAACCCTTGCTCCATGAGTTACCCACCAACGCCGTTCCATTCCAAATGTATTCGCTTGAAAGGGAATAGTGGTAGGTTTGTCCTCGTAGCGTGAACCGAAGAGATCGATGAAGTGCATATACCCGATAAAAGAAGAAATTTCACGAGAATTCCAGATAATGAATGCATTTTTCTGATAAATGTGTATAATTTTATTATTCTTATCGTGACAGTTGGTCACATTCGAACTGAGACGCTCATAAATTTCAATCTTTTATTACATCACGTGCCAACCAACGATTCTCATAACCTTCCCGTAAATGTTCCAAAGTACTTTATGAACAGAGTGAAATGTTTCGACAATTTCTTTGGACTTGGCTTGAGATATTCAATACGTGCTGGAGACTCCTTGTCATCTCGGTAAAAGTTTAACGATGGATTTAAGGCCACTCGAATCACCAGGCTCCGCAAACACGTTTTCTCCGAAAGGAAGTAAACTCGTACGAAACAAAACGAATTGAGTTTGCTTGAGGAAAATTATTAAATTTTATTAAAGCGAGCAGTTTAATATCATTCGTGTCAATGATGCGGAGGAGGGTATATTTTCAAATGGTTTTTATCGTATTATTTGAAACAGAGAATTTCAAAATTATAACTGGAATTTGATTGCGGGATTTTTAATAGGAAATTTCACCCTCGTGGATAGACGCCCTCGAGGGTTTTAGCTTCCATCAGATTTAAGATAAGGGTGCATCAATCGTGTAAGGTTTATCCCGAAACGTGAATTATTCTCATAAACAATGTGGATTGATTATTTTATTCTGTTTTAAAAATATTCTCAGAATCAGACAATTCGATAGTATAAATGGCGAAGCACTTTGATATTGGATTAATACATTTGTGTTTTCATTATCATCATACATTACCATAATTCCCAAGTGAAGTCCGAATCAAGCATGAATAAATTCATCCGGGTATTACAGGAACAAGATGTACAATATAGGATGTCTCTTCATTGGCATTAATACTGTATACCATGAGTACCTCGTTAATAGCAAATTCCGTGTAATCCTTCACCCCATATCCTGCAAGATTGACTTCAAGCGTGTACAAGTAGAATCAAGGTGGCTTATCATTCATGGGTTATAATTTTTGATTTTATTCCAACTGTAGTTTTCATTTGTTCATTGATTGATCAATTATATTTTAGATTAAGTTTTTGATTTTGAGGACTCGCTTTATATCTATTCAAGGAGGAATCAGGTTAACAGATTTTTCATGCTTTATCAGTATTATCGCATCCCATTGAAACTTGAATCCTTTTCAGTAAGATATATATATATATATATATATATATATATATGGTACAATGAGGCAGTTTTTATGGCGTACAGCGATTGGCTGGAAAAACGCAGGGTAGATAAAATGACAGCAAATTCGGATCCCTTTTGAGGATTGGAAAACTGTCAAGGATATCATATGTTATGGATGACTTGACCGGTTTTCCATCATCAAAAGTTTCCGTCTCTGGGTCCCCCATCCACTTTTCATAGTCCTTGCTTCCCCTTTGTATACCGGGATGTATTGTCTGAACGAATCATCCAACCAACTAACCCTCTTGCAAGTGTCTTCTCCCTATTGATGTATATGTCACCGTTTCGTGGCACTAAACTGTGCACTGATTTGCCACGCACATGTGTCCGAATCTAATAGTCGTTCTACTGTGAAAGCTACCTACTCAGCCCGTCGATCGATATCATCTTGATTCAAATCAACCGTTAAATCTAATCAAATGGGATTCGATAAGAATCATTTTTTATGAGTTCACATCATACACTTCTGGAAATACGATCAACTCACTTGAACGCGTCAACTGACGTCGAGTAAATATTGTATTCAGATTATTTAATTATCGGACGTGTTTATCCTGATGGAAACAAATACAACGACTCCACACTGTGGTTTTGTGGTAGATTTGTGGATTTTTCGCACGAAAAGCCTGAATATTCTCAGTTGGAGTACAGTTACAACGAATTTTGAGCGAATTCACACTCATTCCCTACTGCGGGAAACGAAAAGATATTTATGTAGAAAATTCAGAAATACACTGTGGTTTTAAGGTGAAATGCCAAAATAATAGTGATTTTTCAATTGATTTGCCCTGACAATAAATCTATACCAAACAAGTACAATGTAATATTCTCGGTTTTGTTTCAAGACGAGAGAACCGGTTTGTAGAATTACAACATGTTTGGCTAACATTGCAGGTTGCAGAATGAAAATGTACCAGCATTGTTTGTTCAAGCTTTAGTCCGGGTAGGGAATGCAAATATTTGCAGAATATTGGCGAAACAAGAAATTCCAAGCCAGGGTGGATTCAGGAAACGGGCGATAGGAGTGATCATCCCTTCAGAAGATTTTCATGAGGTTGGTGTAATTTATCTATGTATATGATGATATCAACTCTCTGAATCAGAACCAGTAAAAAACCACTGATCCACCGTTGAATTCCACTGATTTCATCAGTCCTAAGGCTGCCACCGAGGACCAGTGAACAACCACTCTTTCGATCAGTGCAAAGCACTGGTTCAATTAGTGAAACCGCAGTGAACTGATCATTCAGTGATTTCAACCGATTCAATTAGAGGTAGAGACTATTTTGGAATAAATTGAAAAAAAAATCGCTTTGCCGAGCATTGAACGCGGGTAGTTGGGACCGGACGTCGAAGCTCTATCATTCAAGCCACCAATGGTTTCTTGACTGATATAGCAGGGATGATTCTTTGAAACTGTATCTACATCTACACAGTCCGGATTTTGGATTTCGAAAACAGTGTGTTCTAAAATTTCGTGTTTGTTTACAACCTGCGAAACTTTTTGTTAGCGATACGCTGTCCAAGAGAAAAAGTTCCGATACCTATCACGCAAAAGTGGATGAATTCAAATACCTTTTCATGTTTTTGTGACTTTTTCTTGTAACTTTTTCAATACTTTTTGTTTCTTTGTCAGAGAGAAGCTTTGTGACCGTCCCGAGGGACCGACAATTTTTATGTTGCTGATCCCAAGCGTGTATGGCCTATAATGACAATGGGCTCCAGGCTGGGTCCATTCTCTCTAACCCAGTATTGGGGAATGACGATGGGGCCCATGTTGGCTCAATCTTGGCCCTATCGTGCTTTCTCATACAATTATGGTTGGTAGAAAATGGAAATAATGAATCTTAGTGTGGGCACATTTGAACTTGGCCCCCATTTAGGCTAAGATTGGGGTGAATTTATATCCCGAGCATGTGTGTACAATCCTTAGTGTGTATGAATTTGAGTCCTACTTTGGTCCAGTCTTGTGCCCACATAGGCACGATGGGACTCAACACTAGGCCCAAGACTGCGCCAAAGTGGGGCTGAAATTCATGCCCGCTGGGGTTTCCAAAAAAAAGGAAGGGGCAGTATTGATTGTCTAGTCTGGGTCCATGCTGAGCCCATGGGCTGGGGAAGATGTTATCATCTCAGGCTTGGCCCCACTTTGGGCAGCATGGGCACCCACCCTGGGCTTAGATTGGGCCCGCCGTTAATACACACTGGAGATGTTTGGATCGTGTATTGAAGCGGATTGGTAATGAAATACCAAAATATCTACTGTTAAAGGCCCAAAATGTTGCAATATATTCTTCTAACGACATCTCCAGTTCTAAAAAATAAATTGGAGGAGATTAATAACAATAATTCATCAGATTTTGTGAGTTTGAATTCTCGTTTCGGTTCTATAAACGATTGAAATTTCTACAACATCAATTTTTTCGTCTCAAAATTGAAAATCCCCAAAACCAAAATGTTTTTTCGAGGAAATTCAGAGGAAAAATTTAGGTTTCGTGTGTGTCTGTCTCTCTGTCATCATCTCCGTCGGTCTTTCAGCGAATTGCGAAACACTTTGAAAACTCCAGTACAATCAATTTTGAATTTGGAAATTTCGAAGAAGTCTTACAATTACTTGAATGATGAAAGATTTTTGTCCACCTTTTTGGCTCATCCCGCATGTTTTGAGTGTACTCAAATTCTTCCCATACGAAACTTTTTAGGAGAATCAAGTTTGTTATTTCAATGTATTTTCGTATCATTGAGTCACGAGAGGAATAAAAGTTAAACGATATCATCGTAATTCTTTTCTGTAAGGTATTAAAAACCGAACGATATAACAATAGAATATCTGAAATCGATGCGGAGGAGAGATGTGAGCACATTAAGACACGTTAAACAAGCGTACGTCTGGAGAAGATAAGTTTTCTAAACGAGGAAAGAAATGAAATATGGAACATAATCCCGCACGACGTGGCAGAATTGATAAGTAATCTAGATTATCATTTCTCACGATTATCGAATCTTCATCACACTATTTTAAGAGCATACATTACGAGGATGATATTAATGGTAGAACAAGAACGTGATTCAGTTTCGTACATTTATCGATCATTCATAGTATCGTGAATCGTGCAATTCTACAATACCATCTCATATTTTCTATCATCCGATTAATTAGCAGACGGTTCAGTAGTCGGAAATGAACATCAACTCCAATTATTAAATTCCTGAAACATCAATTTTGATCACGTTCGTGGGGTTCTCTCGGAACGTATTTTACTTATGTGGATTCACGTGTAATGCGATATCATATTCCACACACACGCAGCGTTGTCATAAGAGCTTTGCAATGTAAAAGAATATTGAAAGCATTAGATCAGAGAATAGAATAATTCCCTAATTAGGAATCATAATCCACAATCATCTTCTTGTTCATAATTTTTAATATATCCCATCAAAGATCGATCAATTCTGCGAAATGAAATTTCCAGTTATTAAGTTTCGTTTAAGAATTGATATTACGTTCTGATAACTGTATGTTATTTCTTCCTGATTAGCTGTGAGGCATATTGTTCTAGCAGAGATATCTCGAAGAACGAATAGTTTCGATTAATTAGGTTTGCCATGGTTCGTTTCCCGAGTATATGATAAATCATTCGTTTCCGCAGATATCCGCAGGTGCGCATTAATATCACATGAGGTACGCGTGGGGAAAGAAAGAGATCAAAAAACGAAGTTAGCATGGGGAAGTTGATGGAAATGAATTATCGAAAGAGATTGTGAGACGATGAGATTTCATCATTGATGATGTAACATCATAAAATATGTACCAACCTTTCAACCTTTTTTTCTTATTGAGGTTCAAAACGTATTCGAGTAATTTCATTCGGTAAATATTCCATGCGCTTCTACACTTCATATTACTACAACATGCTGCGAAAAAATTGAAATTCTATATCGTTTTAATTGGTATCGGATCATAACGCTGTACACATTCATTGTGCTAGATTTCAAGTATTTCATTGTATCCACGTGGCACGTTTTCGAAAATGACACGTGTTACACGAACGATAATAATTTCGAGTATTTTTATGTCCTGTGATATTTTGAATCCAATGAACAGATAAGAGATCGTCTATTGTCACTATTTTTTCGTCCACAAAGAGACCAGGTGGTTTCTTATGCAGAACGAAAAGAAGAAGAATCAGTTGATTTATTTAGAACTAAACAAGCAAAGTATTGTTTCGTACCTATACGGACGTATGCGTAACCATCTGTGGTCACTTAAGTATCGGGTGGGACAATCAATCATTGTACACATATCATTATTGTTATTATACCTATGTCATCGTTTGGATCATGGACCAAAGAGCTGCTACTAGCTTAACGTTGGTAAGAGCAGCAGTGTGTACGGTTGAACCACTCGGCTATAAGCTATTGTTCTGTATTGTGTACTTGTATGTATGAACTACCCTTGTCTCACCCCCTTCTCTTAATCTTCCCCTTTATATTATACCCACCAACTGACAGGTTGGCTTCCGTCTCGTGACCCACTGTACGCTGATAGTGTTTTTCATTATAAATTTGTCCCCTCTTTTTTCTCTTCTTTGCCAGAGTTAATAATCCAGAACCACATCGTTCTTGCTATTATGTATGAGCTTCAAATGCTATTTTTGCTCTTCTCATTCTCTCCACAACAGTATTATTACGGGAAAAGGGAAGGATTTATTTGATTCTTTTTCATAAAAAATTCCATTACCTTAATGATGTATTTGGAAAGAAGAATTGCAGGTTATTCAATTGTTTGAAACTTCATCTTCAAATCAACACTTCATCAACAAAAAACATGAAGTAAATTGATAAATAACATTTTTTTGGGTACCTTTGTGAATTCTAAAACACCTTGAGCGTTTTGCAAAATCATGAATTCAATGGTTTTTATTATACATGTGTTACCTGCCCGACTAAAGTCTTGTATTAGGTGGAGAAAACAATTGTTTGTACTTCGAGTAGTCAAGCACGCAAGTTTGCGTGTATATCTCAATGTAACCGTCATCTTGTGACTTGGATACCAAAAACGGAGTAGCATAATTGAAAAGATTATTTCGTCTGGAATCGTAAAGAGGAGAATCATAAATAATAATTGGTTAATTTCGTAAAAAGGTTCAGAAACTTACTGTTAAAAGGAGAATTTAGAATTATATAAAGAATGAAAACGAGATATAATTTAGATTTCTAATCAGGAATTACATCCTGTGGAAAGTTTATCATGCAACGTATTATTCAGGGACTGTAATTCAACGTGCATTTTTGTTGTAACGTTGTCATTTCATGCTCAAGTAGCACAAGAACTTTTCAAACATTCTATGCTCGTTATGTGATCATGCATAGAATGTGCAGGTGAGACTGTTTTGGATGAATGCGAAAAAGATGGTCTAAGAATTTGTATATAACATATACTTATCCGAAACAGTCTCATTCAAAGATTCTGATGAAGATCATAGAACATTCTTAAAACTTCGGAGAATCTTCTTAGCATTTCTAACCTGTTGTGCTACTTGGGTGAAAAAAAATTAGTGATTCAAATTTTCGTTGACTAGGATGTCGTTTTTGGATGTAGCAAAAATTTAGAGAGGATTCGTACCCTAGATTTTATTTCGTCCATTGTTTCAGCAATATAATTCGTTTCTCATTTTCAATGTCGAAATAATGGGAAAAGTCAAAGAATTATTCAAATGTTGTATACGAATCCTTCTCAAATTTGTGTTCCGTCTAGAAGTAACGTACTAATTCACGAAGGTTTGGATCCCTTATTTTTACCAGGATCTGCTGCTTAAATTTGAGAATATGGCTCCTTCCTTGACATGAACTAGGTTTCAGGGATCTCACAGTTTTAGGGTTTACTTTCCCCGCTGAAAATACCAAGCAGATCCTAGGAGTTCCTGGGACAAAAATGATTCTACTCGGTCTTTGTCCCAGGAACTGCTAGGATTCATCCGAATTCGCCTGGTTGAATTTCAATCTTGAGCTCAAAGAAGTAGAGCTTCAGCGGAGAACAGATTTTCGATAAACTCAAAATACCATGTCACTCGAAAGGATGTGAAAAGTCCGCAAGAAGACCCGAATACTTGCATATTTATTTCCACAGTACTTCTCACAATATATTTCACACTTCTTTGGTAACAACTCAGTACTTCTTTTTTTTTTTTAATAAAATGATCTCGAAACTGTGAAATACTTCATACGAATGATATTTGAGTGATATTTATTTTCCTCTTGACGAGGGATCTTCTTGGAATATGTTTTCCCTTTACCGGTAATAGAGTTTGAATTATAATCTCTGTCTTTTCCGCCAGGAGAGGAATTTAACGTGAAAAATGCATTCAGATTTAGATCTTACGAGGGTTACGTGTGTACGCGTGTATTTGAAATGTATGAGTGTATCAGTGTGTGAACATACGAAAAACTCTTTGAGATTCGTACGCGAAGGAAAGACGGACTAGAAAAGATGTAAAAACGAGGAACAACCTTCTCACCTAGTGTGTTCAATTTCACGGCAAATACGGTTAGCCGCGTCAAACGAGTGGCTTGTTCTGACAAGCCTGGAATTTTCTTCTTTACCATCCACATACCCGCTTTTCACCATCCACTTCCAGACGGTGCACCAGAATTCGGAGAGTTGAGGTAAATGAGGATATGTATGTGCAAGGATGGAACAAAAAAGAGAATTTGATACATGGATTATGTGGTATAATATCAAGAAAAAGTTCCTAGAAGTTTTTACTCTCATAACTAAAACGTTATCTCTGTAGAAAGGAAGAGAATAATGTAAATGACATGAAACCACCAATTTAGATCATCTAATTTTATTGTCTTTGTTAGAAAACCATCATCATTTTCTTTAATGTATTTTATTTTAAATATAGTAGGATTTTTTCTCTCCTGCTTCTTCATTCATCGGATTCTGGAGGGGTCGATGTATTTTTGCATTTTACCTAAATATTAAATAATTCACTTAGTTTTGAGGAACAAAATTCCACGGCCATCACTTCTTCAAATATTAATATGTATTACATTACAAAATTAAAATTATATGTCCAAATTGAGAAAACTGCTCGGAATTCATATGGATATCGTGAATTGAAATCATGATAAAATTATGCGTATACCAAATTTTTCTGAAGTCTTAACTCTGATTCCAAGTAATGGTTGTGAGTTTTGAACCTTCTTGTGGCTTTGAAGAAATAATATTCTAAACATTCACCAGATATACTTCATGAATTATGATGTTAACGTTTAATCGAATTGAACTTGTTTGAATGGAATGAGTTCAACTTTCGATCCAAGGTTTCCTTTGTGAACCATTGTCGGTAAAATGGCTAAAATATCCATTAGATATTTTTAGAAATGAAATTGAGAACAATGTAACCTGGATAAATATTTTTCAATGTTGAAGCATCATTTAAGTACAGTATGATCCAAGTGCTCATCTACATGTAGCTATCAATCATCGTTATCTTCAGTTCTGATATTCCTGATTCATAATTTTGGTTAATACCTGTGATTTTGAATAATATGGCTATAGTTCATTATTCAAATTTTGAAGTAGAATTATAATTTAATTTCTATTTCATAACTGGAATATACTTTCATTTTACAATCACCAAAATTCAACGTAATTTTGTTGGAAAAAGGATGAATTATAAACAGAAACAAGTGATCGATTAAAAGCGAAAACTTTTCCAAATTACAGGGTGATAAAATCCTCGTAACGAGTATTCTTTTCATTGAGTTTAATAGAAACAGTCAAAAGATAACGATGAAAACCGGTACCAAGAACATTGTAGGTTGCTATTTACGTACGTCAATTATATACAAACTGGATAAAAACTAAGTACAAACTCTATACGCGGTATATGAATTTATCCTTGGATGCGGTGTTTTCTTTGCTGTTTTTTTTTCAAAGGGTATCTCAATTTTATAAAATCAGATGTGACTCTGGAGGAATACAAGGTAGACTTTCTAATTGAATGGGCTGTCTGAGAATGAAAATAAACGGTGGAACCTTTGTAAATACGGCTATGAACTTTCGATTTCTCAACACCGCAGAGTAAATATTTAGACGAAAAAGATCGTATGTGGAGGATCGTGAATCTCTTTAGGTAAAAAAAAAGACAGGACGCAAAGGTCGTCGTGCGATCGATTCGTCAAACGTGACGTTTGAACCTATCTCATACGTCATATCAGATCCAGATAATACTTGCAAAATTTTTATGACAAAAGGACGGATTTCAAAAGGCTGGGATTTTAGGATTTTCAGTTCAATGGATGTCTGCAATAGTGGAAATATCTTAACAATTCGTGGGAGAGTATTTTATTTAGAATTGTAACAGACAGTTCATTGTTGAATGTTACATCATTTACAGATAGAGTTTGGAAGTTTTGATGTTTTGATTCATAAAAACCTTATGAATCGTCAAATTCTTTGATTTTTTTGTAGGAATTCATAAATTTCTCTGTAAATCTTCAATTGATTTTGTAGAATTTTTGAACAATGTTTATGAATCGGAAAAACTAAAATTGTTCGGATATTCACTTTGGTGAAACTCGAGATTATTTTCTTACATTGTAATTGAATTGAGGAGGAATAAACCAGGGGAAAAATCATCAATATTGCTTCAAGTTTCAGATTTGAACCGTGGGATCAGAAAAAACAGTTGAAGTCATTGTGAAAAGCTCTGTAGAGGGCGAATGCAATTTGTTGAGAATTGATAAAAATGTATTCCTAACAATTTCAGGATTTTTCAGTATCCAAATTTTGGATGGTTTGTTTGGAAGAACAATTCCACTTAGTGGAGCTACTTCTACGTTTATAAGTACTACGAATACAAATTTTCAGCTCACACAGCGAATTGTGTTTTTAGTGATGCGAATACAGGAGCTCCAGATCACTTTTAGAAAGTGAGCGATGAAGTCAAGTGGTCGATAATGTTTTCAATACACTGAGAGAAATTTGTAGCTAAAAACGAACACAAGTACACTTTTGTAGTCACAGTAGCTGTGCTCTCCATCGAAGTAGCTATGGGAATTGCTGTGATATAGTGAATATATTGAATTGATTTGTTAACTGAAAAAAATTCAATTGAGGAGTAAGTTTATTTGGTAATTCTAAAACAAAACAATTCAAAATTTAATTGAATTGATAATTGAAAAACCTTTGAATGAAGAATTCAATTTGATTGTTAATTAACCCTTTTCCTCCCAAATAACACTAATTTTTGTCAAACTTTCCGCCTCATGTCTCACAATGAAAAAATCATGTGAAAAATGTATGAAACATCATTTCTTACAGCTTTCGATCTCCCCTTTCGAATGGCGTCGAGGAAATTTTCCTAAATCATAAGCCGTTTTTTTGTTTTTTTACAAAGTTTATTTTGATTTTTTTCTCCAACTTTGCGAATTTTTCTCAAAAAGTATTTAGTTTGATGAAAAATTCTCAGGAATTAAGATGTCTTAAAATTAGTCGGAAAATGCCTCAAAATTTGTTCAGGCTGATTTTACAACATTTTTGAAAATTTTATTTCTCTGTCCCTTCAGAAAAACGTTTCACATCATGAATATCACGCCTCTTGCCGACAAAATGTTTTAATCGTTGCCCGACCCTCACCGCGTGAAGATAAACGTGAATTGGAGGGGTTTTTTTTATTTTTTTGAAATAGTCTTTGTAATTTTTCAAATTTTTTAGATTTATCCAAATTGATTAAATTTCTCTCCGTATTATATGCTTGTAATAAGGGCTCTCAAAATTGAGAATGTTATCATACCGCATAAGATTCACTGAGCATGTTTGACAAGTGTATTTATTGCATTCATTGCAATACCAGAAACTACGTTTGCCACAATCGTATAAGGACTCCCTATAAATATTAGTTTCGTGATAATTATGATTTCCTAATTTTGATTCTAACAAATAATTTTGTGCAATATTCATTGCAAAATCTATAACAGTTGATTTTTCAGTCCCTTCCGGAGGCACAGCATTAACATTACTTTTGAATTTTTTCATAATTTTTAAAGACAATTTTTAGTTTCTCTGAAGGGGCAACAAAAAATTTTGAAAAATGTTGTAAAATCATGCTGGAGAAAGTTTGAGGTATTCTTTGACTAATTTGAAGACATTTTAATTCCTGAGAATTTTTTACCAAACCAAATACTTTTTGAGAAAAAATTCGCAAAGTTGAGGAAAAAATGTTTCCCTTTTGGACGCCATCTTGTGTCTGCCATTTCGAATTCCAGAATAAAACCAACGAGATTCTATAGATTGGACATCTATAACACCGTTTGCAGTGGTGGAAATATCTTTGAAAATTTTTTTTCGAAAAAAACGTGAAAAATTTGTTAATTTTTTAGACAAATGGCCTATAACTTTTCCGGCTTACGATTTAGGAAAATTTCCCCAACGCCATCCGCAAGAGGAGGTCAAAAGCTGTAAGGAATGATGTTTCATACATTCTTTACATGACTTTTTCATTGAGAGATATAAGGCGTAAAGTTTGACAAAAATTAGTGTTATTTCGAAGGAAAAGGGTTAAAGGAAATTCAATTAGGAATTCAATTGAATTGTTAATTGAAGGAACATTGGATTGACAATTAAATTTGATATTGGGAGTTTTTGCTCTCACATTTATAGAATTGTGAACAGTTTGCGATCAAAGAAGATTGAAGAATCTTGTTTGTTATTAATAACGTTTTATATTTATCTTGATAATTTATCATAATCAAAATATTGCCACGTGTTGAATAATTAAATCGCAAACATTAACATTCCAAGTGATTCGGAATACCAGGAGAGCAGTTTCCTTGGATTTATTCTTTTATGAATTCTCATCGATAATCATCGTCAACTGGGCAGAATCGGTACCAATATCAAACTCACAAAACCCTGGAAGTCGATACTCCTTTACTATATTTGGATACATTCGTTCGATACAACGATAACGTGTGAAACATTTTCAAATCGAAATTCAGTCGCGCAATATTGTTCAGTGTCTCATTTATCGTTTTAAGATCTACCTCACTTTGTTCCCATTGTATGTGAAAATACAATCCGCGTACGCAAAGGAGGCGTATTTGATGTGGGAGAAAAAAGAGATTCATGTGAAGATTACCCTGGGGAAAGTTGGTGTAGAACGAGCTTCGGTAATGGCTAGACAACGTCATGAAAGCTTCAAAAGATAAGAGTAACGGAGATAGAGACAAAGACAGGAAGGGAGAAAGAAAAGGAGACAAACAGCGACAGAGAAAAGAAAAAGCTTTTGATGTGGTAGTTCAGTGGTACTCTGAAGACACGCCACCAACTTAATATCTCCTGAGCAAGGAAGCGCTTATCAGTACCTCATGCTTGTACTTGACTAAAACCATCGTGAACACGATGAAAGAAAATTGACAATGAAGAGAAACGGAGAGTGAAATGTTTTAATACGATCAACACTTTGTAATGTCTGGCTCAATGTTTGCGGTTTGAAATTTGAATATGATATTACGATTGTAGTATCTGTATTATTTGATCACTCGACGGGTGTTTTTTGCTAAACAAATAAAATGCGAAGATAAAAGATCTCGGATCGCAAGAAAAATGCTATAAATCCTTCTAATTCGAGAAGCTTTGAAACTCGAGGCACGTGAAGGTTTTGCTTTGGTAAAAAATTGCAAGATGTCTTCGCAAAATGATGAAGGTTTGAAAGGTGGTTCCAGAGGGTTGGTTAACAGAGGTACACATACACGCGACAGCTTGTTTCAGGACGATCCTCGCAGCAAAGGTAGGAGAGGAGCTATGTGCCAAACAAGATTAAAACCATCCCCTGTACTGTACCGAACTCGTATAGAGACGCGCCATCCGTGCCAATAGCATTTACACGCCAAAAGTAACTCCGTTGCTGGGTGCTGTAGCTGATGTTAATAATGACGAGGGAATAGGAATAAGTAGGGAGGAAGAAAATCGTAATAATCGCATACGACGTACCGTAATGAGAAATACGATACTTTTACCTCTGATTTTAGAAGCCACGTGATGCTTTTTTCTCCGAATCGAAAGTACGAAGGGAATATAATCAATAGCATTACCCGACATAATAATTCACTGACGATTATACGAGCGACGCTATAGTTGATTTCATATTATCCTCATCATTTGGAGCGAAACTGATTTTAATTGAGATGACTTTTACCAATTACTCCAAGCAAGGGGAATCGGAACGACACGAAGGTTCAAAAGTTATTCCTGTGATCGATTGAACCACTTCTTTTCACCAAATGAAATCATGACGAGAGCGGAGAAGGGAAAAATCGATTTCAAACTCTGACAAAAGTGCAGAAAAATGAATACGCGATACATTGGATGGATTGTTTGAATTGAATCGAGAACTTGTGAAATCACTGGAATAGGCTCCACAGGGAATTCGATGATGATAGGTGGAATATTGGAACATTAACTTCACGGTGAATATTTGTAACAGAAATTATTTCAATGTTTTCACAATTCCGGTTGTTCCAAAGAAATTCAAAGAAATTTTCTGTAACTCAAGATTCTGATCTGAAGCATTCAAGATTTCTGTTTATATCACGATGGTTTACATATAGGTACTGATTAAATGTTTCGTTCCAAACATTGATAATATATAGGTACGGAATGTTTGTCAAAGTAGCGAACGGGAAGGATGCAAATATTAATGATCGATCCACAACGACCCAGGAATATATAATGGCTATTTGCATGACATTCTTTCTCTTTATCTCCATCTCTGTTCGTCTTCTCCGTCATTGTGTTGTAATGTACATTTGCGGTTCTGTTTTCTCTTCACTCTTCCTCCATCGGTTCAGCTCTGCGCATAGTTAGATCGGGTTTACTTAATGATCCGCACGCTCCTGATGTTTGCTAAATTGTGCACTGCACATACATTCATTGAGTCTGCAAATCGGGATGACTACACGCGTTGAAATAACAAATCGATCATTGATTTAAGCATGTTTGAATATTATATGGTGATGGAGAAGAAAAATTAATTTCTGTAGGAGGTAATTTCGTCCGAAATTTCCAACGTTTATTGCGGAGGAGAATTTTCGTTGCTGGCAGTGTAAAACAATTAAAGAAATTCTTCCCTCGTGAGTGGAGAATTCCTGCTCGCAATTGAAGATTTATTTCGATGTATTATATGGCTCCAATCTAGTGGAACTGTAGTTATTTTCTAATAATACAAAAAATTTATCCGATGAATGAAAAACGTGAAGATTGGCGAGACAAAATGCATTTTTTTGAATAACGAGTGACAGTTTCTTAATCGAAATGTATTAGAATCAAGGAATAAGAGGAGGATGAGACATGTATCATCAGTTATAACATGTAACGTTGTTTTGTAATCTCCTTCTTTTAGTTTATGATCCTGATGAGCATTTTAATTACTATAATGTCTCTTTATAAAGATGCGGAAGAAAAAGTGGGAGAGATAAGTCATGCACTTTTCCATGTTGTTGTCGTTGTTGAAAAAATGTATTCATCTTCCTTATACAAATAGTTTTTAACTCAAAAAAATTCGTAATACAAATTTCCACGTTCCATGCATAACTTTATGGAAAGAAAGATAATAATTACAAAGAAAATAACAAAATAATAGACAATAACAACCCAAAAAAGCATTATAATGAAATTAAGACGGAATCTAAAAATGTATTCAGTAAATGAAAAACTCTATGATTTTTACAACCAAACAACACTTGTGTACTGAATTCAAATGTTGTTGAGGTGTGACAATCACACTCTTCATTTCAGACCTGAAATGTTCGGATGTGAAAACCATACAGTGTTTCCATGGATATTTCTGGTCGCTTTCTCCAGTCTCCTCAAAGGGAAAAAGAATTAACTAAGATAGCAAATCTAAATCAGCTGTGACAGCACTTTGATTGGTTGTGACCGTGAGTTTTCAGTTGTCACCACGAAGAAATTCAACTCTCTTTACTGAATTTGCTTGCTCTTCTATAAATGATAATCAAAATTCAGCTGAGCTTACAAGGAGTTTGCTGTTCAAACAAAAGTGGTGGTAGACGGACTTGGAGCATTTTCCTGCCACGTTTGTTTGATATTTGCTTATATTATTTTGAAGTTTACTGGCTACTGTGTAACATATATCTCTCGTTGTTCTCAGAGAAATCGCCGTAGAATATGATAAATAATTCAATTCAATTCAAATGGACTCATTACTTCCGTTGTTTCCGTTGATTACTGGCGTTTCAATGGACCGTTGATGGTTCTGCGATGTCGGTGAAGGGCCTGCATTCGTGTTTGCGGGGCTCTCTCTAATGTGATTCTCTCCCTTCATGAGCGTGTTTCACTGTTTCAAAGAAAAAAGTTGAATATTACCTTATAACAAACTCATAACAATTCATTTGCTCACTTTATATACTTCCTCAGAAAAATTGCGATTCTCTGCATCAAACAAAAATGAAATAGATGAGAAACAGAAAAAAAACTTTTCAAAACAAATTGTCCATGAATTGATTCGTTTTCATACTATACAACACGTTTATGAAAATGTTTTCATCATCAAAACAAAATCCTTGGATCGAGAATGCATATAGAGCATAAAATTTATTGGAGAATGACTAAGACTTTAATGTCACATCACGTTCGTGCACTCGATCGTGTACGGTTCGTTTAATTGATTGCTCTAGATGATCATGACGACAATAGTTGGACGAACTAGCATGCACTGGTACATGAAGAACTTTAATTGGTCTAGGGTTATCCAATTAATGCAATTCCGGAATTTTCAGGTCAGAAGATGCACCATGCGCACCACTACACGATGCAACTGACCACTCGGTGTCTGAAAAGGTGTTCGACGAGAATGATACGACATCATTAGGTCAGTGGGATAATTTGCCTGTGACATTATTCTTGTATTTATACAATGAATGAATCATCCTCATCGTTGTAATGGAGAAATTATTCGCATATTCAATACCATGAATTATTCATACAATTTTATTTTGAATATCATATGTAACGATTCTTTTAGCCTTTTCTTTTTCCAAAATCAAACTCTTCGGTTTGAGAATGACTGCGCGAAGTGACGGTAGATGAATTCATTATTCAAATTTCTGGATTCAACATACAATTGTGTATGTAAAAAACTCTCAAACCTGGCGTGTAGAGTTTGATGCAGATAGGTCCAACACCGGAGGTACGGTGAGATATGTTTGATGTTGAAATTCAGCCAATAAACTTCTTACTCGAAATTTTCAACGAGTTGGGAGGAGATTTGAAGGGTGGAACAAAACAGGATGATGTATTCCTACCGATGAACTTCCTTTCTACGGACTCCGAGATTAAGAGAACTTCAATGCTAATTTATTATCCTATAGTAAAAACAGCGATTAGATTTGATTGTTTCTTATTCCATTTTCAAGTTGATTTTCATTTTATAAGAAGCTATCTCCGACTGTTTCGTGAGATAAATCTCGAATGGAGAATTCATTATTCAAAATAAATATGATGTTTTTTCACAAAATTTCAGGGAGGAGTCATTTTACTTGCAAAGTATTCGAAGAATATCAGAAAGGAAGTTGTATGAAAATTTACTTCAGACTACTGAACGCGTTTCAGAGGTGAAGACAGAACTGTGGACCATAAAATAATATAAATCTTGAGACTAAGGAATTTTCAATTAGAATCCTACTATTCGGAAGACATTTGTTCTTCCATTAGTTTCGTTCTAATATTGAATGCATTTCTTACGAAATAATGAAGCTTTAATGAGATTTTTCCATCCTGCAGAATAATGTATTTTCATTCATCGTGGTGGCATTTCATTTTGAACTAAAGTCATTTGAGAAAGAAAATAAAAGCAATGACAAGAAAAGTGCAATTCGAAAATACTGATGTCTTTTGTTTTCTATATAAACGAAAGACCTCAGAGTAGTGAGATCATTATTATCAAATGTTTTGATCACTGAGGACAGAAAGTTAGAAGAAGCTTGAAGAATTTTCACTGAGGGAAATGAATTCCAATTCCATTGTTGATTAAATCAAGGATCCGATTCCAAAAGATATCTTTTAAGAATTAATAAAAATCTTCATATGAATTCTCGATAGTAGTCTTGGAGAGCTCTTTGGCCTTAGTTAATACAAAATTACTAAGAATTCGAACATTATTCCAGATAGAGGTTTCATGATAGAAATATTCTATTAAATCCCATTACGAATGGTGAAATTTCTGATTGTATATCATTGAATTTCACTGACACCTATTCATTTTCCCATTCGTCAATGGGATTTTCATAGATCATTTGTGACAGGGGTGTCAGCAATTATATTCTATTTGAAACTGGATTTGACCCATAAGATGCAGAAGCTGTAGATGGTACCAAACCGATTCCATTGACATGAACACTCATTTTTGAATCCAAATTCTTTAGATCGTAAATTTTCAATCATTGAACAGTAGGTAATAACAAACCCTGGGGCTGAAATTCGAACCTTGGTACGTTTAATGTGAAAACATTCATTATAACATCATATATCCTGTTCACTAAGGTTTCCCTTTGAAGGAATGAAATCCAGCACAGTTTCTCACTATTATTATTTGTCCGAGCGTAGTAATTAGTTGATGAACACAATATATGGATTTTACGATATTCCAAAGGCACAACAAAGTCTAACGAGTAATGGATGAAGCGGAACGAAGGACGATCTGGTATCAAATGAAATACAAAAATCTAGTACAACGTGAGATGTACTTTTGTGAGAAAAGAGAGTGATGTTTATTGTTGACAAGTCCATTTTCTGTTTTTCAATTTTCCTGTACATTCCATTTTGATCTAGTGATAAAGTAAACTGAAATGTGATAGAAATTCATTCAACCCATGGTCATGATTTTCTTGTTTTCTTGTGAATTGAGGAGAAATAACAATTTTTGTTCATCAAATAAACATCGTATCGATCGCACGCGATCTGACAGATACAAGATTTTTTATTTTTGTCCCCAGATAGCATTAGATTTCCTGGAAATTCAAAAAATTTACTTGCTCACACAGAGTAGAGACCCTGAAGAGAGAGATCAGCTAAATAATAAGCACGTTTTGATTGGTTGACTTCGTATCGGGAAAAACGGGAGGGTGAGAAGGAGAGTATAGTATGACTATACTTTGATGGGAGGAGAAAATGACGTGGTTTATCTTGAATCGTCTCCAATTGGCAGGATATTTCCGGAAAAATATTCTGTTGAATCAAAAATGAAGATTCTTGGAACGTATGAAAATCTGCTCCTTGGAGAGGTTTTGTTTCTCAAATGTCCAGAAGAATCTCGATGCTATGTGGGAAATGAAATCACGACAAGTTTTAATAGAAACCAATTGAAACCGTTGAAATTGAACAACTCTCCAGATGAATCAAATGTTGTTGAACAATCTTGAGGAACAAGCCGGCGTGTTTTGGGATCAAAGTGTGGGATATTTGTGGTCCTGATGAATTTTCGTTTGACATTTATCATGAGAAGCATTCGAACATTCATGCTTCAGATGGAGAAGTTAAAACTGAAAAAATGTACTTCAGAAAGTCGTGTTGTTGTGCAAATGGTTAAAAAATCACTCGTTACAATTATTGTACCAAGGAAAATAACAAAATATCATATTTATACTTTGACAATATCTTATCAGTCCATTGGGAAAAAGTGTATCTGAGAGCAACATATACCGTCAGGGAAACAGAGTACAAATAGGAACTGAATGACTGAGAAAGGTCGAGAGAGGAACATTCCTTTGCCAAGTATCCCAGGTGGAAAAAAATAGCTTGGCATCAATCTGGTAGAAAAGTCTCGCAAGACTACTGCAATACGTATGAAAGAATAAGGCATAGATGCATGGATAATCTCGGAAAGAGTATGGGAATTGAGATTATACCATACTTTTTCCATATTCTTACCAGATTGACAGGGTCTTCTGCAGGAATTCTTCCGCAAGACTGACGCCAGACTATTTTTTCCCACACGGGATGAGAGTCAATGCGATATCACTTCTTTATGTTACATTTTGAGGGATTTCAAGTCAGTGCCTTCATTTTCAACAATTGCCCTCCAGCAACGCCATTCATGGAACTGTTCAGGCTCTCACGAGAATCTAACCAGGGGTTAGCAAGAGTCTAGTGGCTAGTGAAAAGCTTGTGAGGGCCTAGCGAGTGCTGATATAACGCTTGCTCGGGCAGGTGTCAAGCCTTCGTCGAATATTGCAAGGTATTCTAAAAACAAAAGAGATAGAGCAAATATACCTTGTCCCAAAGCATTTATGTCAGCTTTGTATTTATGTATACTTGGCTTCTGTGGATGAAATTTCAACTGAAGTGTTTGAATTGAAACTTGGTAAGTATTATCAAAGAGAAACGTAGATGATCCGATATCACACGAAATTGCAAGAGTGAATGCAAAGAAAAATTGTGAAACTTTCCATAAATGTGCTACGAGGAGAACACACAAGATGTGTGGAAACTGTACTAGATCTATTCATGTTTGTCCTGTTTTACGCCTTTTCATGTCAAAAATGAAATTTCAAATAGCATGATTTCAGACCTGTTGATATTTCATTCCGTCTCATAACTTCAGCGCATTCGATATTTAAAAATGGATGAAATACGAGAATTATAAACAAAAAGATCCCCAATCATGTCAATGATGAACAATGGGCTTATTTTATCAATATTGAAAACCTTTGGTTGAGATTCGTTGGCATGATTGTTGAATATTGGTCGTTACAAAAGATCACCTGATGGATTTCATCGTGTTCTTCAGAATCCTCACTGTGAACTAATTCCTTCTTGAAATTCAGTACAGTTGATCTGAAAATTTAGGAAAAGGTGTTTGTAAAAAATTACAGTGACATTTTCTGAATTTTCAACAGAAAGTTTTTTACAGTGCTTCCTCCCGAGCGTTGTTACACACGGAAAAGAAAGGAAATAGCTGTGGCAGCTACTCACTTTTTGAGCACTCTTTCTTAACCGCTGTAGCTATTTTTCAGCTACCGCGGTAGGAAATCGTAGTTGTAAGTGCGCAGTTTTTGTGGTTGATATTCGGGTAGCCAAATAATTTAGCTGTTGGTGTTTCGCTACGGCAGCTACATTCCTTGCTGCTACCGCTAAATGAATAACTGTGACAGCTAAATAATAGCTAATTATTTTTTTTTCCCGTGCATCTGCTCTCGCCAGGTATTTCCCAGTTGCTAGCTAGCTACTAGGCTTCCGCTAACCCCTGGTGACCTTTGTTAAGAGGATCTAGACCGTTCCGCGAATAGACTTCTCGATTAGACTCTGTTGATAGTTAGACATTACCATTCTCACCAGATTCCTGGCAAGATCGAGATTGATTCGATTGGGAACCAGAAGACGTATTCAAAGTATGAAGATAATTCGCAATAACTTATCATGAAAAATAAATCTATCGGAAAATACCAATACTGTACTCAAAGTAATCCACTTGCAACTTTTTCGGAATGAAAATTAACAGTCACAAGAAACTTACCTGCGCTGCTGGTTCAGAAAAATATTTTGTCACACTGCAGAGATCCTAATTTAAAAATTGAAACTGCGATTCCATCACACTTTCATTTCGAACTGTCTAGGTATGAAACGATAATCGTTTGTCTCAGTTGGATGCAAAGAAACTCCTCATTCCAACTTCGTGGAATATTCTTTTTCGAATGATTCGCAACTCGTGGCTGGTTGTAATGTTTTATATATTCACACCCAACGGACTATGATGTGAAACAGGGAGTTCTTTATGTCCGCTCTCAGACTCTTGGAAAGTGTTCTTACACAGAGATGAAAGAGATCCTTTGACATTCTCTCGTTGCCAGCTTTAGTTGTAGAGTTGGTAGACCATTTCCCATTTTAGTAATATACCAAAGCCTTCTACACTTGTGCGAAATCCCTCCGTCGTATACACATCATCTCATACTAACAGTGTTACGTATGTGACTTTGTACCCGACGATGTTACTAATGTATCCGTTGAGTACATCGTTAATATTTAATCGTACGTCTATACGGTGAGTAAAGTCTGTGTCGATGTCGTCGTCTTTAACGTTCGAGCAATTCTGCTTTTCCTCTGTCTTTCTATCTCTCTTGTTGATCAATGGAAATGAAACTTCCCCGACATCGGAATCTGGGTTGTGATAATCAAACAATGTTTACATCCTTCCAGAACAGGTGGATCACGTTATTCGAATGTACGTTCATTCGTCTTAAGTAATCATCTTACGTGCTACCTTACTTCCACTATCAAAAGAAATTCTCCCTGGTATGTATACGTACATATATATATATGATGATATGTAAATTGAACATTACCGCTATCACTTGATGAATCGTCTGAAGGTACGATGTCATCTGTGGTTCAAATACAAGGCAGATGTTTCTTCATTTCTGAGTTCATTCCAATTAATCCATTTTATCTCTGTATAACATATGGTATGAGAATCTTTATGAATCGAAAGGAATAAGCGAGGATAAGATGGGATAAAATATATCACTGAGAACTTATAGTTTGAATGAAGGTGTAGGGATAAATTTATATGATTTAAATTGACGTGGAGGAGAAAACATGATTCAAAACAGCACACTGCTCATTTGACCAAATTGCCGTGTTGACCGATTGCCTTTGATTAGTGGGATGACGTGATAATGCAATACTGTTATTAGATCAGGCATGTGCTATAGTGCACGTGAGAATCCAGGCTTGATCCTTATCGTGCTTCTTGTTCTACGGACCTGGTGTGTTTACGACATACATCAGTGTACAATGTATATATGTGAGAGACGTATAACATTGCAATCATCTCTGTTTTCATCTTGCGTATAACTGGTGGAGAAATTTTTTCATTTTCTCCTCTCAAAACCTTCTCATCCTATATGACCTGGAGATTCAATTATGAGATCCATATAGACTTAATAAGAAACTGCTATTCTGGCAATGACTTCAACATGTTCCAATGACAAGAAATTCTTCATGTTTTCAGGGCCTGAACAGAAAAGAATTGAACTGATGTTCCGAATGAATTTGTGATATCATTAGGAGTTAATCAACATCCCTGATGAAAATGGAAGCGACAAGGAAGGGTTAACGAAGCTCATGCTAGAGCGTAACAGGAACGTTAATGAAAAGTATACGGAAATGGAAACAAAGGAAGTGCATAAAATTCAAGAAACCTAACCAATAAAATTCAACCCCATAATAAGAATCGTACCCATGACTTCATTTTCACCAGGGATGTCTTAGTTATACAGTTCCCTTCACGGTTTAAAATACCTATCTAACAATAATGAGGGTAATGAGTGAATTCGTATTCCTTCAGGAAATAAAATGGAAACAAACAGAATATCTCGTGTTGTGAATGCGTGAGAAACAAACATTTCTGAGTTTTCAGTACAAAATTCTAACAATCGCGTTGACTGTAGTGTTCTTATCGAATACGACTTGAAAAAAATCAGCATTTCTCTCTATTCCTTATCTTTCCTCTTCCTTTGTGAAGAATCATGATTTCATCCCTTACTCTCATGTTCTTACCAGATATTGAGAAATAACACTTTATCAGGCTGTGCAGTGGAAACATGTTGGGAGATTGCTCATATATTCATAAACTACTTGGGATACCTTGAGGTTGTTATGTGAATTTCAATCCAATGAACAGTTTGAAGGAGAGAATGTATGTATTTTTGTTTTTTTCTTTCCACAAGGACTTCTGATACGCGCAGTAGATACAGATAGGACCATTCAGACAAATGTCCCTGCGTTTGAGTGTTGTACTTCGCGTCACTCTCAAGATAATTCAATGGATCTAAAGTCCTCCTGGTCTCAGAACGCTTCAATCTTCTTTCCGAATCTGAATGATCAGTAGATAAATCATTTTGAAGGAAGACGGGAACAGAGCTGGAGTTATTAAAGGAGTTGATTTATATTAAGAGTTCATAATTCAATCTATCGGTTTGGAAATGGAAGAAACATTTGTCACAAGGAACAATCATTTTGTCTTTACAACATAATAACAGATAAAGCTGTGCATTTTTTGGAGGTTGGATACGACTCCAAAACTGATCTTGTAGTGTAAAAAAATACTAAAAGATTTGATTCTCAATTTTGTTGCAACACCTTGGAGTGCGCGTTGAGCGCGATCAGACAAGCCTTGGACAAAAACCAGGGTAATTCCATTGAGCTTATCAATTCTACACTACGTTTTGAGATTGTGAGGATGATCAATCAACATTTACAATGGAAACCAGGATCTATTGATTTGTCATAGGCATTTGCCAGAGCCAATGCAAGAAATAAGGACTGATTGGCCTCCCTGAATTACCGATCAGTTGTACTCACGAAATAAGCTTCTTCATGTTCCGTTCTTCACATTTCCAAGAGATCTTCACACTCAATGCAAAAAGAATGATCTCTTTCATAAAATATACTCATTTTTATCACTTTATTCATTTGATTTGAAAATAGTAAGATTTTCAATCGGTTATTCGAACAAAATTTGAACTGAGGTTAAAAAAATATCTTTGTATTATGAATCTTACTGTTACAGAGTTTGCTTTCACATTAAATTTATATATTGAGAAATTATGAACTTTTGTATTCTTGAATATCCGAATTTTGGGTTATTGTTCCTTCCATTGATTCCATTGTTACCATTGACATTCGTTCCATTAAATCATTGACTATTATTCACCATCATTCAGCATTGCATATTGTACATCAAATGTGAGTACCTTGTACATATGCGTATCTTATCTCCATGTTCTCATCTCCGATACCTTGAACAATCTTATCTGGTCCACCTGGATCATCCACTGACGTCTGAGGGGGAGAAACCGAGAAGGGGAATTGAGGGAGGATTTCCTAGTCTCCAATTCATTATTACTATTACCAAGAAGGATAGTGATTTGGTGATAAATGTTTCAAGCTTGAAATAAGTAATATTCAAGATTGAAGAGAGTGCGATGAACCGCTCCCGCTTCAAAATTGACAAAATACAACAGAAACGGATACTTTGAGGTACTTTTCCTATGTAAAAATTCAGCGATTCCGCCAATGTTGACCACGGGCAATGGCTTGGGCCAGGCATGACAGCCAAGTGTAGGGAATTTATATTGGGCCAACGTTGATTGACAATGAAGGTAATACCTTGCCTGCGTTGGCAATACAAACATGAGAAGTGATGAAACAGTGGAAGCACAAGTTTGTACCAGCATTGGTTCAACATTGATTTTATAGCAAAAATTTTGTGTCGGCCAATCAACGCGAAACCATTGAATTAAACCTACGCCAACATTGGTAACCTGTCACCACCGTTGCCCCAGGCGTCAAAATTGAGGCTTGTTAATTGCTGAAACGATGTTACCATTTCAGTCCTCAGTCAGGCTTTCTCCCAAGGCTTCGCGGACGCTCGTCAGGGCTGGTTCAGCCTTGCGTCACTGGTAAATTTTTGCATGGGTGGTATGAATTTTGTTCCTCGTGATTCGATTATGATGTGTTGTTGCCACTTTTGTTCACTTCCATCCGAAACTTTATACAGAGATGAAAATTAGAATGGATGGTAATTAATCACTAAAACCTCCTCTCCTTGCAGGTTCGCTACCAGGTTTATTGAAGTCTCTAACCGTTCACCGACTCAAGTCTAAAGAAATGTTGAAGCTACAGAATATTTGTAATTTCCTTTCCAGATCTAGGGGTATTTCTGCAATCAGTCGAAGCCTAAATGGAAAAATACCAACGCTTGAAATGACATACCAGTGAACCTCGGTCACTTTTCTATACCCTGGGAAAACAGATATCTTGAAAAATATTATAATTTATGGATTTTCGGCGTTGGTCTGACCCGAGTTAAAATATTTACGTGAACGAACCTCTGAAAGTTCAATAATTTTTTAGATTTTTATAAAGAAGTATGGTACCTTCCTCATAAAAGTCCCAGCCATTATGGTACTCTCAAAGGTATATTCACCCAAATATTTTGACTCGGGTTAGACCGACGCCAAAAATCCATAAATTATGGTATTTTTGAAGATACTTTTTTTCCGTGTAAAAATTGAGTACTCGAATAAGCTTGTGCGATTATTTTCTGTTTCGATTTGAGATGATGCCTACTTTTCTTGAAACAGACAGATTCTGTGATCAAAGAAATCCGATTTGTGTGAAGTGAAGTTTTAATACTGTGGGCGAAGGCCATGCTATCCATGGGAAGTAATAATTAAGGAGCAATGTTTGATGAACACAATTGATGAACCATCTAAAAATTCCCGGATGGACAGGATTCCCAAATTCACATACGGACTCAGATTCTCGCTAGGAATCCATTAGTTTCTGCCCAGGATCCATGTGACTTTTCAAGTTTTTCGCCTGGGACCATTGATTTCCCGCCTGACAGGTTCCAGATGGGAATCTAAAGGGTAACGTGGGTCCTGGATGGGAATCTGAGTTTGCATACGAAAGTGGGAAGCTGGGGAGGGACTGAATTGCGTATAAACAATTCCCAAGTTTCCTCAATTGATTATGTAGCATCGTAAGACGAATCGAATAGAATTATTTTGGGGTAAATGGAGGCACCCAGAAGAGACATTAAATGGAATCATAACTTACTATGTGATTAATAAGAAGGACGAATGCTTACTATCCGCTAACAATCGATTACAAACTTATCTTCTCCGTGGCGTTATCTTATCCGTCTCAATGATCTAGCATACCCAGGGATGCAGTACATCCCCAGTAAGAACCATTCTAATAATTCTCCAGGCTTTGCGAGACCGCACTAGGCTATTAGACCTAGAGGGATTTGCAAGGCCTCGCAATGGCCTAGAAAACCACTACCCTATCAGAAAAATCCGAATAATGCCAATGTTGACAACAGGTGCAGTACAGTGCCAGTATTGGGTCTCCAACACTTGGCCAACACATACGGGATCAGTACTGTATACATAGAAATACAGTACTATGCTTGTACTGATGAACCAGTGCTGAGAGCTTAATACCGGCCAGGTAATGATCCGGTACAGGGACTGCACTGATTGCGAATAATAGTATTAGTACTCAATCTCCAGTACAGAAAAGCGTTATCATCCCAGACAAATGCCAGTACCCTGCCAGTCTTGGAAAGTACTGGTGCAGTACTGCGCCTGTTGTAAATTTCTGGTTAAGTACTGGGAATGATCTCGTGCTGTCATGTTGAACAATTTTTTCGGGTGGTTTGTGACGGATTTTGAACAGCACTGATGATGATTCCATCCGATTTCAAGAACTCATAGCATCCCATGCCTTCCCAATCCCACCAAATACACAACTCAACTTTCATGAATATTCCATTCAGCTGCTGGTATCGATATTATCGTAAAAAATCAATTTTTCATCCTCAGTTACAATTTGATGCAAACATAATTTCTCTCCTTTGAAAATCGTCTCATTTTTACTTCCATATCTATTTTTATGACAAAATGTATGTGTCGATGATGATACTACGGATAAACTTTTCGATACTCGAAGATAAAATATAACGCGTATCTTGCTTATAAATACGGCAATTCGGCGTTCCCGGTATTAATTTTGCATCATTCCACGAATGCGAACGTACAAACGTGTGTATAGTAAAATCGTAATCAATCCTGTAAGTGTATGTTCATAGTCCTTTGACGTAAATGGGTATATACATATACATACGTATTGCATTTCTATTCACGTGACTCTGATTAGAGAATGTTACACCTGTGCTCCTGCGATACTTGCGCGTTTATGTGATTATATACGTGGGGCGTAATATTTAACCAGACACCGTTGGTAACGCATGGTACGTAACGTGGCTCAGACAATGAGGATCGTTGAATTTCACGCGGTTTCCATGGTACATATGTAAGGGGCGTAAATTTCATCCACATACACATTTGATTGATCTACGTATTTCATTACGAGGGCTATGTGAATTCGCTGCGTGGAATGATGACCATGTGAGTATATGACGAAAAAGAGGATTGATTGACTGAATTTCAAATTTATGTATTTGTAATCCAATTGAATTTTCGTTTTTTTTTCATTGTTACTTGAAAAAGTATCATGTTTAATCACGTCAATCTATGGGAACTTACTTTTACGGCAGCTTAAGGTGAAATGATTGGCAGTTCCCTTCCTGTTGACAGGAAAATGTTTCTCTGGATCGATAAAGAAATTTCCCATAATAGAAATAAACGATGATGGAATGATGATTGGGTTTTTTAAAAAATCACACGATTCATTAGGTGATAATCTATACACAAGTTTCATCTGAAATATATCAAAAGTTTATGAGGGTATAAAATAATTTGCAGACCGGATTTTATTGGTGTATTCTGCGAGCGAAATTCAATAAATGCGATTTTGAAAAATTGGTTTGGAAGCTTAGTTTTTGAGATATAAAGATTTTTAGATTTTTCTTCGAATCTAAATAATTCAAAAGAATTATGTGCTGCATACTTGATCTTGACACCATTCGCTGAGTTGAAAAATGGCGGATCCCTGGGAAAAAAAGTTGAACTATTCTATTATTGTGCGTTTGGGAGCTATGATAATTCAAAGTTGCTGAATTCTGATTGGATGGAAGCTGACAAATTTCACAACGCTATAGCTCAGGAACACACAATTATAGAATAGTTCAATTTTTTTCCCCCAGAGATTCCCCATTTTCCAATTTAGCGAATGGTATCAAGCTCAAGTATGTCTCCCACAATGCTTTTGAATGATATGAATTTAAAAAAAATAAATCTAAAAATGTTCATATCTCAAAAACTAAGCCTCCAAATTATTGTATTCTTGCTGCAGAATACACTTATGAAATCCGTTCCGCGAATTATTCTACACCCTGCATATATGCCCATATAAAAATTTTTATGTTTCACCAATGCTGACAATAGAATATAGCTTGGCGCAATGTTGACAGGCGAGGCTTGGCAATCTATGAATATTCAATGTTGATTAACAACAAATAAAATGTTGCGCCGATATCGGTGTTCAACGAATTTCGGTTGTCAGCCTACCATTGATCCACAATTCCGCCAGGCTTGGCGCTTGCTAGGCTCATCCTTGGCCCGACATTGACTGAACGATAGATTCTATTGAAAATTAGGATCATTTGAAACGTGGTCGAATATTGCCACAACGATTGATCTAGTCTGGGTAAAAATGAGTTTTCAATGTAGCGCCGATCATTGGTAATAACATGGCTCAATATTGGCATGCTCCTTAATTTCAACATTTGATGGCTGAATTGCTAACTACAAGTTACTGATCAAGTGTTTCTCGCGAGTAGTGAGAGATGTGTACGAGGAATATATAAGACTCAAATAATTCTCTGGAAGAACAGTCAATCGTTCTTTGTTACAGGTTACACCAGAGGGCTCCTACTGCTGATCCATACTGTGTATACTTCTCATGACAAACTTTGACGACAAAAAACACCGAGTTGTTTACAGATAAATAAGGAAAACATAATAAGATCCCAAATAACATATATTGGAAATTGTGAAATGCGCATACTTTTTACATATTTTGGGGTTGATTATTTTTTAAAGTTTTATCATCGGCGCAACATTGATAAACAAATTTTTCTATTGTTCGCCCATGATGTTCTATTTCATTGCCACTTTTGCACCAATGATGGGGCTACATTGGAAAAACACATTGATAAATCATAAAATGATGTTATCATTTCAGTGTTGCGCCATGCTTGGTTGCCAAGCCTCGGCCATAATTTATCTACATTGCACCATGCTAGCGCCAATGGTAAATTTCTGTATGGGTGATTTACATTTGATTCGAGCCAGAGTTTATGGATACAATTCGTTGGGAACTCAAACTTGATTAATATATCTAAACCAACCTGAATACTTTGAAATTTGATTCTATTCAATTCTCGAGATCTCTTCTCAGTACTTTGGAGTTATCGAATGCGCTTGTATTAGGACCTTGAATGAGTTTAAGAATTCAGAGTATTGCCCATCACTAGAGACCACTTTCTCCCATCTTTCTGGCAGTATATGAATTCCGCGGTGGAAAAACGACATGTCTTTTGAGGCTATCCAAGAATCGACCCATGTTTTAGCTTCTTCGTAAGAATGAAAACGCTGGTCAGCTAAGCCATGTGCCATCAAACGGGATAGGTGAAAATCAGAAGGAGCTTTGTCAGGTGAATACGGCGGGTGGGGTAGAACTTCCCATCGAAGCGTTTCCAGGTAGGATTTCACTGGTTTTGCAACATGAGGCCGGGCGTTGTCATGTAACAAAATCACTTTGTCGCGTCTCTTCTCGTATAGCGGCCGTTGTTCTTTCAGGGCTGGACAAACGCATCAATTGAAGTCGATAGCGATCTCCCGTGATAGTCTCATTCGGTTCGAGCAGCTCATAATAAATTACACCTTGCTGATCCCACCAAATACAGAGAAGAAGCTTCGAACCATTGATATTTGGCTTCGCGGACGATGTTAAAGCATGGCCAGGCTTACTCCATGATTTTCTACGCTTTGGATTATCATAGTGTATCCATTTTTCATCGCCAGTCACGATACGGTGCAAAAAACTTCTTCTTTTCTGACGCCGAAGCAGTAGTTTCGATGTCTTTTGGCTTCAATTCATACGGCACCAAATGTCCTTGCTTCTGGATTATTCCTAACATTTTTAAACGTTTTGAAACAATTGACTCGCCAACTTGTAATTGTTTCCCAAGTTCTGCTAGCGTCTGAGATCGGTCTTCATCGAGTAATTCTTCTAATCCTCTGTCTTCAAGTGTTTTTAGTGCGCCAGAACGTTCTTTATCCTCAAGTTCAAAATCATTATTTTTGAAGCGTCGAAACCAGTCTCTGCATGTCGTATCCGACAGAGCATTGTCACTATAAGTCTCAACAAAAATTCTATGTGCTTCAGCTGCAAATTTCTTTTGAATAAAGCAGTGCAATAAAATTCCCCGCGAATACACTTCGGTTGGCACAAAAGTAGACATTTTCAAAACTAATAAATAATTACTTTGTTAACACCAAAGTGAACTATCACACACCGAAATTTCAGGTCAGATACATTACTTCCTTGCAAGTGCGTTATTATATACCATTCGAAATTTCAAGCACGGAGTACTGTTAGTGCCATCTGTGATGAAACAGCGAGAACTTATTCAAGGTCCTAATATTTGCAAGTGACGCATGGAATTTCTTTCCAAAATTCACAAGAAAAAAAAACACTCGGTAGATCGGGAGTAATCATAAGTAGAATTTTTTGTTCAGGTTCACTCAGTTTTCTCAACACCACACGGAAAAAAGGAGACACTACTGGTAACTGTGAATGATAGCGATTGGCTGAAAAACAAGTGAAAACACGCTTGAATAATGAGGATTAGCGCGATCACAGTGATGGGTATTGTAATGCAATTCGTCAATGCTGTCTGGACAGTGATGAGGACTGGGACACGCAGTACTGCATGGAATGGATTTGAATTTCAATGTATTCTTGTGATTCACAGTAACCATTGCTGTTTTCTTTTTTCTGTGTCGGGAATTTGAAGAGTGATACTGAGAACAATAGAGTACCAAATATGGCCAGTTTCTGTACAGGGCATCAAGTAATTCTCTTTCAACGATATATCAACGTATAATATTTCGAATATGAGCCTATCCGCATTCGCCATTCAAATGAATGGTGAAATACATAAACGTATAAAAATCATGATTTACTTGACATATTATGTTTAACGCTAGGTGACGTTTCGAATAAAATTCGACTTTCCGTACTATTTTGATGGAAAAATACCGGGAAATGGGATTCGAGCGATCCGTATTGGTCGGACGAATATCTATTCGAGAACATATTTGATCTCAGACGTTAAGAAAAATTTCTTCTTCCGTGTGAGGTATTGAATGATTCAAATTTCATTATAGTCATCAAATCTAAAAGACCTTTTACTTCCTCATACCGGGTTCTTTGGAAAATACCTCACGATGGAGAAGGAAAATTCTATTCCATTTCATTGGCAATCCTTTCAACTTATACGTCTCTTTAACCAGCTTGTTTTTTGTTGTTCGCGTCTAAAGATCGTATAACGCAAGCAAGGAGGCAGCTTTACGAATCTATACGAGATGTTGTAAACTTGCCAAGCTTTAGAGAATACACGTATATGTATACTATAACAGCAGGAGCCAGCACAAGCAGTGAAAAACGTTGATCTGGTAGGATAAAAGGGAGTCATAGAGATCGGGTGTGTGCTATCGAAGTAGTTGCCAGTTTTATATCATTCCGTAATGTGTCTCCGTCGATCGACCTTATACGATGAGACCAACTTTTATCTTGTCGTCGACAACGAACGAACGAGGACGAGGACGAGGACGAGGACGACGGCGACGACGGCGACGACGACGACGACGACGACGACGACGAGGAAAAAGGGCTGACACAACAACGACCTCGCCGTTGACGTATGAACTTGGCGAAAACTTTATTTATGCCAAAATAGAATCTCGTCTTCACCGCTGAACTTTTTATGTTTCAGTTTTCCTTCGTTTCATTTGGAAGAAGCTTGATTGAATCCTTTTATATCATCAATCGTTCTCGATTACGAATCAGCGAAGTTTTGTGTCGATTGATCAGGACTTCGTAAATAATAAAGTAGACATTTTATTCGTCGTCTACAAAATCGTTGAATACGCACTTGAGAAGGAACGTTATTCAAATACGGAGAAAACAGTGTAGGAAAGATTTCTATCGTTTATATGGAGTTGCACCATGATTTATGGATAATTGGCGTTGGTATTGAACGGATGAAATTATCTTCAATCATGATTCGGAAATTTTTTCTTGATAACTTGAATTCCAGACTATCAGCTTCCAGAAATTGCCATACCGATGGGAAAAATAATCATCACTGTGTGTTACATATTTGACCAGTATTACATTGCAGGGGGTAATCGTGTGGAACAAAAAGTATAATGCAAAACTTCCCCATCAATTGGAATCAATGCAGCTATACGCGTATGGTAATTTCTTTGATCTTTATGAAGTACCAGTCTATATGGAAAAAATAATGCACCTGTGTTTGAAAATAATATATCTATACGGTAAACGATACTTCCCAGGTATACTTTGACAAACGTACCGTGCTTGGTGCCAAGCTTGCTAACATTGGCACCAGACTAGATTAATGTCTGGGATGATAGCAATGTTCAATGATTGGCATCCAAGCTGGTTCGATATTGAAATTCAATATTGGTTCCATGCTTGCAATCGATATTGTTGCCATTATTGATATACAATACTAATTTGAGCTGAACAAGTAGGATAGATTTTTCATTGGCGTTCAAGTTTGATTGAACATTCACATTTGAGTGATTGACGAAACTTGGTGACAGGTTAGAGTCGATGCTTGTCATCACCGGGTGTAGCCTGATTACCAACGATGTCATCAAGCTAGGTCATTGTTTAGGATGATAATAACGTTCTTTGCTGAGCATTCAGCTTTCATATGTATCGGAAATTCAACACGGCAAAATATGCTTGGACCTAGCGTTGGTGTCCAAGACTCTATCAACGCTTAGTCAGCTACGGCGGGCCACGCATCGGCCAAGGCTAGGCTAACCAGACTTGGTATACCAAGCTTGATGCCGATCATGGTGCAATTGTCAGTTTTGGCATTACGAGCCTGGGTTACCGAAGATTTGGTCTTCTCTCTTGGAATTTTGCTGGAAACGGAAGAAGTGCAAAGCGTTTGATATATTTTGAAATGGATTGTTGAATGTTCTGTCATTAAGAGGATACTAGCGCCGGGATTTTGACAAATCTTTAAGATGTCTCCTTAATACTTGAAAATTATCAAAATATCGGTCTCTACAGCATCCCTTGAATGTCTATAGGGATGCTGTATACCCTGAAGAAACGGTATGGCTCTCACAGCTCTACTATTTATGTGCTCTTGCTGTCAGGAGGTATAAGGATTCCAGTATAGCTCCTACAGCCGACAGATTGCTATGATAGCGACGCGTTCGGCTGTGGGAGCTACACGGAAAGAAGAGAACAGCATTGGTTACTGTCCATAACAGCAATCAGTTGAAAAACAAATGAAAACACGCTTGGATGATAGAGGTTAGTGATCATCAGATGATATATGCTGCAGAAATTCGTCAATGCTTTGACATTATAACGTACGGTTACTGGCAGTAAATGAACGAAACGAATTTTTTTTTTTTTTTTTTTTTTCAATGAATTACTGCGATTCACAGTAACCATTGCTGTTTTCTTTTTTCCGTGTATACTGGCATCTTTATACCTTCTGACAGCAAGAACACATAAATAGTAGAGCTGTGAGAGCCATACCTTTTTTTCAGTGTAGAGCGATATTTTGAAAATATTCAAGTATTTTGGAAAAATTTGACACGAAAAATTTGACTAATGTCCCGGCATTAGTATCTCCTTAAGGGCATCCCGTGGACTCTAGAGTTACTGGATCTTTCCAGCCAAAATACTTATGAAGGACTCAATGAAATGGAATGAAACAACCAGCTAGTCCTTCTATTTGCGTGGAACAAGGTCTGGCTGGTTGTTTCATTCCATTTCATCATATTTATATAATTTTATGTGTGAAGTGAGTGCTAGTCTTAAATATGCTATGTTATTAATTATATTCTTCACGCTCAGCCTATATATACGGTGACCATACGTCCCAACAAAATCGGGACAGTCTCGTTATCCCGATTATGAATGAAACTGTCCCAGTTTCCAAGTTTTGAAAAATCAATAATCATACTCTGATAAATGTGCGTAATTAAACGAAAAAATAGGTTCCATTTTGTTTTGAAGTCCCATCCACAATTCCCCCTCCCTCAAACAAAGCAGTCCCAATTTTCATTGTCAAAAATATGGCCACTACACCTATATCCTCATGAAGGCTCTAAGAAGTAATAAGCCGCCCTGTTGACGCACAACGCCCTCAACTTATTCATTTATTTCCACTTCTGCAAGAGCTTACACATTATCTTCATTTATTCCGTGAGTCATAGAAAAGGATCGGCCAAAAGGCTATCACATTTCTGCTCGGGATTCATTTTTGTCCTTCGAGGACACTTGAACGCCTTGCCGAATGATTCCATCTGCGAAAGGGGCTCGTTTACACGCAATCTTGCGGGCACATGTCGTAAGTTCGGCGCCATAATAATCTTGTCGACGTAAGGTGGATCGTAAGCGGTACACTGGAGCTGTAATCAACGATACATTCTCTTTAGGAACTTCCAGATGTTACTTGTAAGATTGGATAGAAAAGCATGCGCGGCCAAAATAGTGTTTTGTGGGTGTGGGAGATGTTTTTGCAATTTGTGTGTTCAAAACAAACATCCGGCACAGGTCACAATGAATGGATTTTAGGAAAATATAAAAATGGATACGATGAAACCGAATTCTGCTGTGAGAAACCACGTGGGGTTTGTATGCGAAAATTCCACATAGGATTATGACGTCAGAAATTTACTTTGAATGTCCAACTTGGTTGAGATTTGCACGTAGGATTCTTACATTCACAGACAGACGAGCCTGGTGGAATTTGGTTGTCAGATTCTGACATTTGTTCCAAAAACCAGTCAGATTATGACATATAGCACCTTATTGTCAGAATATGTCAGATTCCGACAAAATATTATCGGTTTTTGGGACAATATGTCATATTATGTCATAATATGTCAAATCTGAGGAAATCTGACATTCGGCTTCCACCAGGGGACCTGGTGAAACATTCGTGGTCGCGGTGATTCCTAATTCGATTCGCCAGGAAATGCGATTGTGACATCTAGACGAAGTGGTTGAAACCAGAATTAACAATATACTCTGGTTATTACGCCAAGAGAACGTTTGATTTTTCTGACCTAAAAAATGTAGTTAATTTTAGTTTCAAGCTCTTTTTTTGGACATCACCATCATATTTCCTGGTAAATAGAACCAGGTTTCAAGTTATTGTAACTACGAATGTTCTGCCTAAGTCGTTTTTCTCTCAGTGTGAGTGTACATAGGAATATTCCCGCACAGCATCCCCCGATGTTCACGTTGCCTTCCCGTGGAGGCGTGGTGGATAAAAGGGAGATATGGATACAAGTTGTCTGTACAATACCGGGCATTTCTACGTTGCTTCTACGTAGCATCTATGCAGTATCTTCGTTCATCCACCTTCTATCCACGTCCACCATTCATCAACACAGAGTCCACGGAGACGCAATGTGGAAATTGGTGGAACGGAGAAGCGACGGAAAAATGTCCCGGGATCAGACATTATTCGTTGAGTTCAAAAACGGGGGATCTCTGTTAAAAAGAATGAACCATTCTATCATTGTTTGTGTCGAAGCTGTAGCGATTTGAAATTCTTGAGCTTCCAGCCAATCAGGATTCAGCAACTTTAAGTTATTATAGCTCCAAAATGAACAGTGATAGGACAGTTCAACTTTTCTTCTAGAGATCCGTCGTTTTCCAACTGAACGAATGGCGTCAAGCTCAAGTATGCAGCACATAGTGCTTGTGAATGATTTGCATTTGAAAAAAACAATCTAAAAATGCTTATATCTCGAAGACTAAGCTTCTAAAAAGTTTCTCAAACAGGAAATTATTGCATTTTGGGTGCAGAGTATCCATCTGAAATCCGGTCCGTGAATTATTTTACATCCTGTATGTACGCATGTTGTTCGGGATTGTTGGAGGAAAAAACTCAATGTATTTAATCGACACCGATACAGTACAGGAATTGAAACTGACGTGATAAGCGATATTCGGCGTATAACTTATTTTTTTCTCTTTTTCACGAGAAAAATTTCATATTATGAAATACATAAACACCAGTACATTGTTTTCGATGATCTTGCGCCATCGATCGGGCAACATACGAATACCATCGCGGAAGAAACTTGCAGGCTTTGAGGCGATAAAGTCATTGACGAAAAAAAGTGAAAAGTCAAGTTATACACTTAATATTTAACCGTATCGATATCCCAGTCACGAAAATCCAGCTGGGATTCGACGTGGATTCCAGCTCCGAAATTTACCTGCGTTTCCAGCTGGGATTCCTCATTTCCAGGTTGAATCTGAGCTGGGATTCCTATTTCCAGGTGGAATCCCAGCTAGAATTTCAACTCCAACGTGGGATTTCAGTTGGAATTTCTGATCCCAGGTGGAATCCTAGTTGAAATTGAAAATCCCACATGGAATCCAGTTGGGATTCTCGATTCCAGGTGGATTCTCAGCTGGCAACGCAGGTGAATTTCGGATCTGGAAACCACGTGGAATCCCAGCCGGATTTTTGTAACGGCGATGTCATAAAAAGATTTTTTTCGTGTTTCTGTTTAATTTGATACAATATTAACACCAATTTGAGACAAAATATATCGATACTGTCAAATATCGTTCACCATGAGTCGAGATCAACGTGTTTGATGCAAAACAGATGTTATATATCGGTTCGATCTATTCACCACAATATTCTTGTACTCACTCTCGCATAGGTGATGAAGAATAGTTGACGGTACGAGTAACTACGATACGATGCAACACCCTGATTTTCATACAGAAGGGATGCTGCTGCAAATAATTGATCCGCTGTTCCTGTTCCTAGATGATTGATGAGATTTTCGAATATTGTTCTTCGACCATCCAGCTATTGATGAAATTCAAAACAAAAAGGTTATTAACAAAAGTCTCGGCATTTTAATTGTTTTTCATGGCATAGAATTTCGAATCCTGATGGAAATAGCAACGCGACGCTTCGAAACGCTGCATTGCTAAACGGAGAAAAGTATATGACACTGATTACCATTCGCCCCAGTTCTCATCGCGACTTGAGAATAGGAAGTGAGTGATGACTCGCGATTTGGTGATCATCACGATGTTAACCTATCGTTTCCAAGGTAACGTAAGCAGATAATCGTACTTACTGCGATTCCGAATGGGAATTACTACTGTGGGCAAAAAGTAAGGTGAATTTTTAATTTAAACTTCGCAGGCTTGACATTCCAGGCTAGTTCTTTTTTTCTTAAGTTGGCAGGACTGTTAATGACATCTGTGCCAAATTTCATGTCAATGTCATTATCAGTAATACATTTACGCTTATGTTTACCAAACGACCAAGAGTGCATTTTTCGATTTTTACAATGTCTGATTTAATTGAGCAGAGAAGTGCAATCAAATTTTGTTTGCGGAATGAAATTTCGGCTGCGGAAACTTTGAGGATGATGCGGAAGGCCTTTGGTGATTCTACCATGTCGCAGAAAAATGTTTATAAGTGGTACAAAGACTTCAAAGAGGGTCGAGAACGTGTTGATGACTTATTAGAGCGCTCCGGACGACCATCGACGTCAACAGATGACCAACACGTCGATGAAGTGAAGAAATTAGTGCGCAAAAATCGTCGGTTCACTGTTAGAGACCTTACTGATATGATTGGAATATCGGAAGGATATTAGGACCAGAATTATGGGCCAACAACTCTTGGTTTTTGCATCACGATAATGCACCGTCTCATACTGCACTCGTTCTTCGTGACCATTTCGCCAAAAATTCGACGCATATCGTTCCGCAACCACCGTATTCGCCTGATTTGGCTCCGTGTGACTTCTGGCTATTCCCAAAACTCAAGAGACCACTCCGGGGAAAGCGTTTCGAGTCGATTGAGGAGATCAAAGCTGAATCGAAGAAGGCGCTGATGGCTATACCGGACAGGGACTATTTAGTAGGGGTGTGCGGGTACCCGAGTCATCGGGTTTTTATCGGGTCGGGTCGGGTCGGGTACCCGTCGGGTCGGATTTTTCAATTACCCGAGTTTTTCGGGTACCCGATTACATTCGGGTAATTCAAATATAGCAAACATTTTCCTCAGCAGGAAATATTGTGACAGCAACTCGATCAAGATTGCTGACAAAACATGTGGGAGAGTTGTGCTTCCTCCATTCAAATTTAAAAATATGGAAAAAGAATGATATTTATAAGAAGAATATTTATTTTCATTGATGTTCAAGATTCTATATTGTGGTTACTAAATACGGAAATAGATAATATATTATTTATGAGATATAAATGTGATTATATTTTTTAATTGAATTAGAAAATAAATATAAACATTCCATGAAGCAATTTGGAGATTTCTTAATCCGCTGCATAATCAATTACATGGAGTAACAACCCTAATAGACTTGTAGTGAATATGGCATTCTTCATATTAGAATCGAATTCATATGAAATCCCCTTATTCCTACAATCGCTCAAGACAATTTGTCCTTAAAATATCAACGGCAATGGCAACTTCGAATAGAAGTTGAAAATATTAAATTTAAGCGATTTTATTATATTCGGGTACCCGACTTGGAAAACCCGATTTAATCGGGTACCCGACCCGACCCGAAAAGAAATACAAATACCCGACCCGACCCGATAAAAAGTGCTACCCGCACACCCCTACTATTTAGCATGTTTCGATGATTGGAAAAAACGTTGGCATAAGTGTATTTTATCGAGAGGGGATTACTTTGAAGGGGATGAAATTGATGTAGAAGAATAAATGAAGATTTTTCATTTTACAAACAAATTCACCTTACTTTTTGCCCACAGTACTATTACAATTTTGAAAGATCTGTTATCAAATTACTATTCTTTGTAGTAACTGTTACCGTTCACTTTTCTCCGTCTACATAGGTCTGTTGATCTCCAATTCAAATTACTAATGACGCTCTCTGCGGAGCTAGGGCTGTGGAACCTCCCACAGGGAAAGCCGTGGCAAACGCGTCTATTGAGAAAGCTCAAATTCATAGCAAGTCGCTGCGAAGGGAATCGAACCTTTACTCAGAAAAAAACATACTGGAGCCAGGTTCGTGAAGGTTTGGATACGGCGAATTTCGCCGCCCGCTTGAGTCAACTGAATATCGATTGAAGTAAGTCCCTGGTAAATCATTTCCATCGACATTTAGTTGACTCAAGCACGCAGCGAAATTCACCGTATCCAAACCCTTACAAACTTGAGCCAAATCTGGCGTTTTCTCAGTGTTATATTCTCAAATGTTCACGATATAGTAACAAAAAACATGGAATCACCGCGATTCATGTGGCGTTTTGTTGGACAGTCTTGAGCCAGCGAAGGGTTCTTATTGGTAATGGGTAAACATGGAAGATACTTATCGATATCGATAAATATCTATAAAATTTATATCTAGTATTTATACATTTCGGTAAGGGTTTTGATCAAAACTTGATACGTATTTTATCTTTGAATTTCATAAAATGTCGTCAAAAACTTGGTACGAATTTGATAAAAGGCTTAAGTATTCTTATGAATATTTAAACTTCTGTTCATGAATTTCTGGGTTTTTTGGAACAGAAAAACTTTGATCCAGCGCATGCAGGACAGTCGCCAGTGAAATCGCATTGCTTGTCCGTGGAATTGAGGGAGGAGGAAGAAAACGGTGGATTCAAGCAGCGTAGAGGCAACGGAGAAATGTCCGGGCCGTTTTTTCGTGAGGACATTTCTCCGTCATCTCTACGCTGCTCCTTCGTTGTGCCACGCCTGTACTCGCCCGTACAGCACAACCACCGATCCTCCACCTAGGACTCCGGTGGACTGGAGGTGGAAAATTGGTGGAGAAATGAGAGCCGCGGGAATAAGGGAGAGTCTCCGTTGAGGCAGCAGAGAAGCGACGGAGAAATGTCCGCCTCCTATATTTTCAATAAAATTCATGTTGGTGGATTAATACATTCAAATTTGGTTATGTAAATGCCCCAATATGAATTATACCAAAAATACAGGGAGCGGACCATTCTCTGTCGCTTCTCCGTTGTCTCAACGGAGAATCTCCCTCCTTTCTCCCATTTCTCCACCAATTTTCCACCTCCGGTCCACCGAAGTCCTAGGTGGAGGATCGGTGGTTGTGCTGTACGGGCACCGATTTGTTGCATCCCCCTGAATCAGGCGGACAGGCAATGGAAGTGTCCTGTGTGAGAGAACATAATAATTCACAAAGAATCATATTCACCCGTTTATGATCAGAGGAGTCAATAACTTTGCGCTTGTCATATAGATCCTTGATGCAAATAGTTCTGTTGAAAAAAAGGTCTACTGAATCATGTTCCGACGTCTGCAATGAATTCCATCTCCTGACTAGGTCTAAAGCTGCAAACAACGGGTAAATATACTTCGTTAATTCATAAATCGAATCACATTGAGGTGCATCGAAGGTGACACACAGTGTTGCTACACAGAATCTAACGGGGTCGATCAATCATGTGGTCGTATTAGTACGAATGCCCTAACAGCACACCCATCGCTTTCACGTCGCATCTTTGTGAAGGCGACGGGGATAAAAGGTGGAGAAGCGGAAAGGCGACGTAGAAGCATCGAACGAATGCCCGACGATCGGTGGTGTTGCTCGTTTGGTCACCAATTAGGAAGAAACGAGAAGCAATGGTGGTAACACGCGTATACCGATGGAAACCGCTCGTACTGTACAACCAACGATCGCCGGACATTTCTCCGTTGTTTTTCCATTTTTCCACTTTGTATCGACGTCTATCTTTTATCTATCGCGCCTCCATGAATGAGGAATTCACAGGTATTCATAGTTCTCCAGAGAGTTCCAGCGTTCTCTCACACGTATTCAGAGTTCCTCAGAGAAATCTTCAGTAAAAAAACGTGTCCAAAGAGCAAGATTTTTTCAGTTAAATTTAGAGAAAGTTTTAGAGATTTTTAGGGGAATTTTTTTTCATAAGGGAACCCTCATTGAAGGATCCCTAGGCGCGAGATGTCTCGGCTTTGCCCAAAAGATATCGTTAGACATGAACTGTTTGTTAGTCACAAAACATTCCTCGGAAAACTTACCTTCGAAGGCTATCACCTGACCTATCCTCCTTGCGAGCATGAATGTAAGGGAAACCATCTTCATAATCCTGAAACGATCAAGAATTGTAATGGAGTTTCATGTTAAAAAAAATTCTTCCGAGAATTTGATCAAATTGATAATCATTTGATTTTTGAACTACCGAATAGTAATACTAAGATTTTTTTCATTAATACAACTCGCACTTACCCCAAAACATTATTGTCCTCAAGTGATCTGGAATCATAAAAAATTTTGAATATTGAGTTCTGTATTGCAATAAGGTGAGAGGTGTGATGATTGTAGGTAAATTTATTTTGACAGTACAGGGCAACCTCTCAACAAGGCCGCGCACTGTCGCCTTGTCACGTAAGGCAAAAACCGTTCGAATAAGAGAGAGCGTGAGCGGTCTTATTGACTGATTGCACTGCAAATTGAAACTCACTGATCTTCCGAGCGGAAACCTAGCCATGGGATTTCCAAACTTGCAGGTGATATCACTGAAAAATTGAAATCAAAAATACTAACGAACACAGAAAATACGATTATATGATTCAAATGAATATTCATTCACAGTAGAAAATTTTGTGTATTTTTCACACACGTGCATGTTTCAAACGGTCCACTCAAAATTTGTATCAAATATGGATACAAAGGACGTGAGAAATCTACACAAAAGTGTCAAGTTCACACGAAAATTCATCAATTTGACACTCATTTGTGTTGATTTTCAACACGAATTTTGAGTGGATCGTTTGTAACACAAAAATTTTCATTGTGTTCCAGTAGATCCAAAAGAATATCTATTTCAACTGAATGATTCTTATTGATTTGGAATGAATATTTGTTCGAGTCAAATCATTTTTTTGTCTGTGAGAGGGAAGAACACTGTTGTTATTGTTTGAATACTGTAGAAAACGAACGTATGTGTATTTTGTGATATTTGAACAGATATATGATAATTGAGTTCAATATTGTCCAAATATGGAGGAAAAAATGGAATAGATTGAACCAATTTGATGTAGAAAACTATCGGAAACCACCAGAAGGATTCCAACACCTTCCAGTAAATTTTCTCGAATGACGAATGAAACAATATTCGTTTGCGGTACCTCTCATTAAATTCATCTCTTGTTGAAGAAGAAATGCTCACCCAAGATATTTGGATCAACATGGCTGAAAAATACATCTGCGGACATTAACCTCGAATCAGCTCTGAAACACATTGTAGATTGAACAAAAATTTAATTGGGGCAGGCAACAAGCTAGCACGAACAGGTCCAGCCCCCAGGATAAAATCAGCTCGTTTAATTGAAATTCATCTATTGTAAGTGAAAGTATCCTTTATAGTTCATTTCTACATTGTAGCAGCCAAAATTCACTTCAAATTCTTTTTACGTCATTCTCTTGGAGTGAGGATTTCACTCTCCAAAACTGGTGAAATTTCACCCCTCAGACCGAGTTGAAACCCCACTCTGTTCGAGTGAGAATTCACTCTTATGGAGTGGAAAGTCACTCTTTAGGAGTGGAATCTCACTCTTCCTGGCCTTGGAGTATCTTCACTCTTCGAGAGTGAATTCTTCACTGCAAGGAATTTAGAGAGTACTTCACGGTGAAGTGTAGTAATTTTTGAGGTAATCATCTTCCGCATGCACAGCTGCAAAATAGCTACCATAGTTAATTTTTAGCCTTTGACACATCAAGGACATCATTTTTTCCTGTAAGTTCTATGTAGTTTATGTATGGATCATTTTCTCGAGGAAAGAGTACTTACTTGTGTTTTTGTATTTCATTCTCATTGTTCAGGATTGTCTGAAGATAATTGCCTCCAATGATATCTAACTATAAATCATGAGAAATTTATTACCACGCATGGCCAACAGCATGGAATTGTACTGATTGGATAATTCCTTACATTCAATTGTACAATAGTTGGATCTTCCATGGCTGATGAATTCTTTATCTTGGTATAGCCTAATTGTGGCTCAATCTTATATAGTTTTTCGCGGAATCCATCTCTTATCAAATCCGTGGGAAATGTGTTGTGAGTTTGGGCAACGTAGGTTTTGATTACGTGACGGATAATGTCGGAAACCTGAAACCATGGAATACTTGCAGTTCGAGAGACCATGGTACTCTCTAAATTTTTCGGGGTGAGAAATTCACTCTCACAGAGTGAAAGTAGTGAGGTTTCATACCAAAAAAGTGAATTTTTACTCCGTGAGAGTGAAGACTCACTCTCTTAGAATGGAATTTTTACTTTGTACAATAAAATTTCATTCCTTTATATGAGTGAAATGCTCACTCCAATGGAGAGAACATCGACTCTAATCGAGTGAATTTTCACTTTTACCCTAGTAGAAATTTTGATATGGAAAGCCTCAGGTCCAGATCAGCCATGCCTGATTTCCGTTCAGGACCTGACTTGAGTATCTGATAAGGCCCTGACAAAAATGTAACGCAAGGAAAAGACGAGGTCCTGGTCAGGAAAATCAAACGTTTCCCAATCAGGATCTGATCCGGGTAGTAATTGAATTCCCAATCAGGACCTGATCCGGGTGGTAGCGGAATTCCTCATCACGACCTCATCTAAGCTATATTCTAACATTCAATTTAATTTTCATGGAATCCACTTTTGATAAAATTTTGGGAAACTCCCCCAACAGAAGAAATTCTACTGATGATCCAAATAGACTCCAGTTGAACATCTAAAGAAGACAGGTGAATTTCTAATGAGTCCTGTGAAAATTCTGAGTCGTTTGATACATTCATCGTTCTGAATTGATCAGGTCCTGATTCGGCTGTGTTGTCGGTTATCACATGATTGAAATACGGATGAGCCAAGGCAATCCTGATCAGGTTCCAATAGGAATACCATGTCTGAGTTACTGAAAGGGAAAATCTGACTGGGAACTGTCAACAACTTCGCTTTACATTGTTGTAAGGTCCTAAACATGATGCCATGTCAGGACCTGATAAGGTAATTAAAATTTTTCCTTAATTAGGAGTTCCCTATTGCAGTCTTACGAGGGACATGCTTCTAATAGGGAATTCCCTGTCAAATTTCCACTAATGGAGTGGATTTCCACTTTTTTTTGCACTTGCAGTATTTTCACTCGAAGAAATTGGGAGAGTACGCATGGGAAAAAATATAAAATAATTCAATCAATATATGGATTACTATTGTTGGAGCAAAAGTTACCGAATGAGAGTACTGTGTACAAATATTCAAGAAATATTCACTTTATAAGCAATAATCCATACTAAGAATGCTGTAGGAGCTACCAAAAAATGGCAACCAATGTATGTCTGGAGTGAAATGTATTCTTTGATCTTTCCCTATGTGGGATCTTCTTCAAATAAGACAGAAAGCCCAATTCCTTCGATATCACAATGAGTGTTCACTCATTGCTGGCTCATTGTTGCTCTTTGAGTATTGTCTCGGTCAAATTACGCTGAATTACCATTGTTTTTGTGTTTTCATCGATGAAAACACGCGTGTATTCTTGGATTAGTTGTTTCCGTAACTCATGATCCTTAATGCACTGATCAGGGCGACTGCAAAAATATCCATCATTTTATTTCGAAAGAATGAAAGTTTTGTTCTGATGATTATTTATCAATCCATACGAATTTCTTCTGATCGAAGATATAGAGAAGAGACTAGAGAAAAAAAATACAGCAAGAACAACTATGCATGTAATTGAATATGAAGAACGGGAGTACTAGTACGTGGTTGGGGTAACTGGATATTTGGAAGACCTGACTGAGTTCTGTTGAGTCGATTGAATATTCAATCAACTCAACTTCGTACTCTTGTTCGCCAGGTTTAATGAATTAGGTATTTGCCTTCGCTAAATTTTTTTCCAGCCTATGTACACGCAGAAAAATATAATTCGAAAAGTCCCATAATTTATTGAGGATCAGCGCCAGTCTGGGATGAATGAAATTATTTACCTTAATATAGTTTCAAAAGTCCCATAATTTCTTGTAGAAATACATCTAATTATGGCAGTTTTTAAAAGTAAATTCAAGTCAAAACTCTATCTGTCACAGACTGGCGCTGAGCCTCAATAAATTATGGGACTTTTCAACACATCTGTTTTCTGCGCGTAGTATCTGAAACGAGTCACCCTGGTGAAAAACATAGCGTGCGTCAAGTGCGCGAGGCCGCCAATTCACTCTGTTCAAGTTTTCTGTCTTTCTTGTAATATATCGCCAGAAAAAGATAGATAATTTGAGAAGAGTGAATTGACGGCCATGCACGCTTCAAGCACGTTGTTTTTTTCTTCCATCAGTGCAATCTACATATTCATACTTTCCATGAATTCGAATTCTCAATGGCAGCTTGACGTTACAAAATTATGATAACAAACCTCATCTCCTTCATTCGATAACCGTTGTATGAATTTATTTGTTCTAATTGAAAGAGGAGGGTTCTCATTCCGTCATTTGTGTACTTTCCATAACGTTCAATGGTGTACAGTTGAACATGATGAACTGTTCAGAGGAAGATATGTTAATCAGAAATAATCACAGTCCTTTGCAATGTTATGTATGTATTAGAATGCTTACTAAGTACATGATCCTTTGTGTTATCCAATAATTCGCCCAGCTTCTGGAAATAACTCAGACGTTGAAATTGGACTGTTTGCGGCTTATTTCCGACCCTCCAGCATGCATCTAATCCTCTCTGCCATTTGTACTGTTGAACATGGAAAATGCAATTTTTAGGGAATTCATCTCAACTTCAGTCCGAAACAATACAAATTAAAATGTTTTCGGAACTATCGCACGGAGAGAAAACATTCGCTGTGACAGCGATCTTTGATTTTGCTGAATACCTTCAGCTGGAACAGTAAATCATTTGTTGTGATAGCAATCTGTTTGCTATCCCATCAATCTTGTTAGCTATGACACTTGTTAGTCACTTCTCAGCTATGGCATTAGAAAATGTTGACTTCCCCTTCAAAACTTGTTTGCTATTCCATATATAATACTGGAAATTTGCCACTGTCACAGCTAAAGAATCGCCGTCGTAGCTGAAAAGATTGCTGTGATAGCAAATAGTTTATGGTTGCTGCAAAAAATTTGGTGATCCAGCTAAATTAGATTTCGCTGTCACAGCGTATTGTTTTCCTGCGTGTGAGCGCTGCCGTTTATTCGAATCAAACTCCTTGAATATTCGTAATCCATAGATTCCCAATCCGATTGTAAGCTACAACGTCATTCACCTGCTTTGGTGCGAACAGATTTGCCGATTGACTATCCCCTAGTGTTACGTTTCTGAGCTGTTGATCGTTTCTAGAAGCGTCGAAGATAATCTGAAAACATATGTGCCTATGAAGTTACACAAACATCCAGCCAGCGCAATTTGTTGGAATTAGTACCCTGACGACATTACAACCGATTAGTTCCATTACTATCACTTCGCCCTGTGACTGCCTCTCTACACAGGTGAAAGTGTTTCTTGGAATTTAAGAAATTGTTATTTCGAAATTGGTCGAAATTAATATTTCTTTGCCTGGAATCAATATTTTGCTCTTTGTTCCAAAGCATACATTTTTTGAATCAAGAAATATTTATTTCGATTTATCCCAACAACAATTTCTTAGATTAAAAAAATATCTTCAGATGTCAGCAACTGTTCTCAATTTCGATGTTGAAAGATATCATAAAAAAGATCTTAAAGTTATGTCCCGACAAGGATCCTCCAGATATTTTTTTGATCCAACAAATCAAGTCCCAAGCAACACATCTGTCACAGTGGCATTGCAGTGACATAGGAAAACACGGTGATGTCCAACCAAATTGCACTCAGAAATTTCAAATTGAATCGAATCAGAGAATTCATTGTTGAGAGGTAATTGTGCGCCATAATTTGAAAAATCTGACAATCATTCCTTGAGGGCATGCTTTTGTTTTGGGAAATATAGTTCCTATTGCGAAAATGAAGGTCTGAATGGAAATATATCAGTGAACAGGATCACTCTGTGAGTTCACAAGATGAGAATGGATATTATATTGAGGGAAACCCTAGTAGAAATGTTCTAGCGATTCATTGGCTTTGTAAAACCCGTCCCACGGAATAACCAGACATTTGCTAGTGACTTGCAAGGTACTGGCAAGTTTTATAGTTTTTCGTTCGGATAAGTGTTACAAAATCAATGAATCGCAAGAGAATTTCTACTAGGGAACACAACCATTTCCAGTTCATCACTTTATTTGATACTCACTTGGTACAATTCTTGACGGAATTGGAAAACTTCGTCTATTGTGCTTGAAAGAATGTTGTCATCGGAATCCGATGGTAGAAACCTTTTATATATTTCCTTTAGAATGCATTTGTAGTCGTTGACATCTCCGGTACTGGTCTCACGACTGTATATCTTGGACCTGAACAACACGCTGGGAACTAGGATCTACACAACGCATTTCCAAAAATCAATTAAAATATGAAATACCGGTCCTATTCCTGTTGTGAATACGTTGAAGCCCTGTTGAAAACACTGGAACAAGTGTTTTGTTATGGCAATTTTTGATGTTTTAACCAAAAGTTTTTGTTGGAATTTGATCAACAAAATTCTTTGATTCAAACAACAAGAGTTTTTTTCAGCTTCGAACGCCTGAAAGCTTTCCGAGCTGATCTTTAGAGAGGACTCTCAACACGTGAGAAACTAATATATTTTCAAGCGAGACATGAAAACAAAAAGAAGTAAGTTTTTCTATATTTTTGAAATTTGAATCGCTCATAGAAACGAAACGAAAATAAAAACTCACAAAATTTGACAAATTATCGCTATTTATCTTCCTCAATTAACTCCTTGGAATTGTCAACATCGTTTAGAGAATTTACCGCAAGATTTTTGGTATTTCGTTGTTCGATTACTAATTCGTTCTGATAAGCGATTGAAACTTCAGCAACATGTTTTTTTTGCGCTATACCCTGATACATACTCTTGGAAGCTCTTCTCTAAATTCATCCGGAACAGTTCTTTTTTTTTACATCATAGCATGATCGTAAAATTTTTAAAAATATCAAAGGTTGATCGTCTCATTGTTTCATTTTTCACAGTGAATATATCAACTTATGGTAAATTCACTACGAATATTCTTCAATGATCCTCTTTTTTCCTAAATTGACAGTGATTTTTCTAAATATTAATGAACTCGGTCTTTTCGCGTATCGTTCCGAGCGATTACTGAGTTGTGCACCAGTTACCACATGAGATTCAAGGCTGAATGTGAATGGTAGGGCGAAATTTGATGATATATTCTTTCCAGTTAACAAGAAAAGGAAACTAACCTGCAATGAGAGTTGTAAATACCTTATAAAATGGACGATTGTTATCATCCTGCGCAATACTGTAATCGAAAAATGGTCCATTTTGCCACAGACGTATGACTTCTATGAGAAGGTCTTCCAGAGGCAATTTAATTTCTTCTTCGGAAAACGGGAATCCGCCACGATGATTTAGTAATTGTTCCAATGTCTTCATTTCTTTCTCACCTACAATCACCAAGGAACCGGAAAATTCATCCTTCGAGCACTGATAGATTCAAGAATTCTTTATCTCTCCTCAATTCTCCAATCGATGCATGAAAAAGGACTACAAAGGCAAGTGTTAGCATCAATTGGAGAAGGATGGAGAATCCTTGGGACCCCCCGGTACCTGAATAACAATTCCATAGCAACGCCACCGATGGAAGCATTCCTGATAAAAATTGCGGTTAGAAACTGACAGAAGCTCTATACGAATCTAACATTCATTTCTATCAGGGATTGGACTTTTCGTCTCCACATCACATTGCGTGGATTTGAAGCGATAAACTGAGAATTTCTCAATACTTCACGCCAAGGAAAAGGCTTCCGCTTTGCCTCTTAGAATACATTTTTTGTTTCTAAAAGACATCTTCAATGGCATTTAAAATTCGTTTTCAAGGGATCTTCTGGGTGCAAGACACATTGAAGATACTTCTTACACAAGTGGTAGACGGAAATTGGGCTAAAAGTGTTGTGCAAGATATGTAAAATCTGTTTAAGACATATCGCAAGGCACAAGATGTTTATTGAACCCAAGAATCATTCTTTGGAAGATCTTAACTGTATGTTGAGACATCTTCCCATGTGAAACATTTTCCGTAATTATATATAAGTTTCGTATAACTCAATATAGTTTATATGCAATGTATTTGAAAGTTCATATTCATTATACAATTCAAACGGAGCTGAACTTTTCTCACCTGCCTTCAAACAAAGACCATATAATTTTTTGTGGATTGGATCGATCCTCACCGGTTGCCTGGATTCACCATTCACGAGATCTATGGTGAGAAAATAGATTGAAAACCGTAATTGGTGCCCCCTATATTTAATCAATCTGGACAGCAAGATACGGTCTTTGATATATGGATGGATTACTGAAATTGTTTTTTTTTTGTTAACCCGGTCTCTTTACGCTGCCAGGGCCAATTCGACCGGGGGAAGCGTACTTCCAACCTAACCTGCGTGGCAGGGGTAAGATTCCCTGACTTATCAACCGTCGTTCCCCTATTACGGTGGTAGCTGCTTTCGGGATAAACTTTGGTTGACGCACCAACCGCCATTTCCCCTTTCGCGGCATTACCGTTAGGGAGAAAGGCGGATTGATTAGTCAGGGATTCGAACCCCCAGCCTGTCGGACATCCATGTCTGAAAGTTAGTGCGTTAACCGTTCGGCCATGGAGCCAGTTTGACTGAAATTGGTGTTTGAAGATTGAAGGCTAATTTCCATTTCCATGCGGACATTTTTGCATGGAGAAAAAATCAATAATCCAAATTTTCGTTGACTAGCATGTCACTTTTGAGAAGGATTCCTACACTGAATTTTGATAATTTGTCGATTCTTCTCATTATTTCGACGATAAAATTGTGGAGTGAATTCCATCGTTGGTCAATCGACAAAGTCAACGGATCATCAATATCCAGTGTACGGATTCTAGAGATCGACCGAAATTTTTTGCCGAAACTGACTAAAATTGAAGCTCTGATTATTGGTTTCGGAAAAAACTTGGTATTGGACGTTGGAAGTGTAAATAAGCTCCTTGATAATGCAATTATCATACTTAAGATCACATATCAATGTGATTAATGAAATAATTTCGATTTTCGGTTTAAATTTTTTCGGCTAATGCTTGTCGGCCGAAATTGTAAACCGAAAATCGCAAGTATTTTGTTAATTACAATGAAATGTGATCGTAAGTATGATAATTGGATTATCAAGGAGCTCGTCTACACTTCCAACGTCCAGTCCTAAGTTTTTTTCGAAACCAATGATCACAACTTTAATTTTAATGATTTTCGGCAAAAATTTTCGGTCGATCTCTAACGGATTCATACGAGGGCATTGAAAAACTTTTGGATATCTCAAAGACGTTTGATACAACATTTGGCAAGTTTTAGATGTTGTGTTTTGTTGGGACTGCATCGGTGGAAGTGCTGTACGAGTTGTCGATCATTTTTTTATTAATCATAAACTTTTATCATTCGTGTCTGATGCAAATCCATGAAAACAGGTGACATTTCTTCGACTGAATTTACGATAAAAATTCAAGGACTTGGAGTTGGATTACTATTGTGGGAACACGATAAATTCTTATAAATAGCCGCACGATGCTCCTACAGTTCTTCCACATTGAACGCAATACATGTAATGAATAGAAGGAACTCATGCGATCTAATTGATTTTCTGTACAAACCCGATAGTGGGAATTACCAATGAAATTCGGTACTTCCATCGCTCAGGTTTGTTACCTTCCAAATAGATTTCACGAATTCCAATAGATTCTAATAAATTTTCCATTCGAATCCATTGTAATCCATCCGATTTTGCCAATAAGAAGGATATTAGTGTTGGTTCCGTTCTAACCTCGCAGTTTCGTTAGGAAAATCCCTTCTGCTATGGAATTCATGTCATACTTAGATCCACCAGGCGGTACAGGATTTTTTCGAATGAATTTATCGCACGTGAATGCATAAAAATCTTCACAAGCTCGTTTCTGATTACCCAAATCAGCCAGCAAAGCTCTCACTAAGAAGACCAAATCAAGATAGTCATTAGTAAATAATTTTTCCTTCCCCATCTGAATTCTATATTCAACTTTCCATGTAAGTGTTGTAAGAATGAGCCACAAAAACTGGAATCTAACTCAATCTGCTTATGATCATTACGCCTAGAATTCGTACCTGTCGATTGGAAGGTTTGTTGTGAATGGGTTGACCACGCGATCAGTAGGATGATTGTAATTTCTACCAGAGGCCTGTTGATTGAACATAATAGGTAAAATCCGGTTCTATTGTGATATCTTCACAATTTGTTCATCTGTTTTTTACTGTTGAAAATTTCTGGACAAAACTTCAGCAATTTCTAATCACTCAATTGAAGAATGAAGTTACATAGGGGAAAAGTGTTTAAATAGATCACTGAAGATGAAAAAATCCCAACCCGGCTCAAAATGATCTGTAACATTCCCTTGATCTTCTCAGGACCTGAGGAGTTGATGAGGATCAAATTAGGCCTCTTCGAATCTTGTTAGACTCAGGTCAGACCTTGAAAGGCGTTTAGAAAATGTCACAAATCATTTTCAGCCGTGTTGAAATCGTTTCATCTTGAAGGATCATTTTAGGCACTTTATCCCAAAATGTCTAATACGATATAGTAAACATTTGAAAGATCAATCATATATAAATGAATCCTCAAATCAAATATCAAGAATTGGGAATTCCAGTCCAAAATTGTGTGATAGTTGATTCTTAGTTTTGTCGGTTCATTGAAGGATCTCTTTGTTTTCCAGTTCCTCTCAGTTCTCTAATCAAGTCCTAGGTATATAATGAGAAGAGAAATTTTCCCTCTCGGTTCCGATTCTGATTTGTCATTTGGAAAAATTCCTAGACTCCGACAATAGTTTGTGAATTACATAAAACATACTCACCATTTCAATGATGACTTCCCACAGTGAAACATCGTCCAGAATTTTTGATGCGATTTTGTTGTAGTTTTTTTTCAATGTTCAATGTATTCGCAAATGGAATTTTTCGAAACAAGGAAGATAATTTATATAGTTGGTACTGTAGTGCCATAAATTCTGTACGTGTGGTAGAAATCAATTTATGAGAATCGTGTTCCACGTGTTTTTTAAGTTGTATCCTTCTTTAAATGGAGTGTAAGAACGACAGGAATCTGCGAATCATTCCCCTAATCACTAGATATTGGGAGGGGGGGGGGGTTTACATTGGGAGGACAAAATTAGCCTGCACTTTTTCATGATGGATTTATGATAAAACTAGTGGATGGATCTTTTGGAAATTTGTACACTTTGTTTGACATATCTTTAAGCGAACGAAAGATTTTTTTTGCTGTCAGTTCATAAATATAATTTCGAAATGATTCGAAGGAACTCATTAATCAATCAACAAAAATTGATAAAACATCTGTTTGAAGTGAAAAATCGATTTTAATTACGAATATAATTTTATATTCATATAAAAGGTTGATGAAAGTTGACAAAAGTTTAATACTCCTTATTCACTAATGTGATCAGGTCAATCTGCTATTTTTGCTCTGTATAAAAGTCCTTCGTCTTCCTCATACAGTTAGTTTGCCTTTGCACCACTTTCTTGCATCGATTGTTAAAAATTCTTACTTGTCGGCCTGCTCGAAGCGCTTGGGACTTGCGCTCTTTATTTTTTTTGTACTCGTTGCGACTACTTCAAGTTTGAATCAAGGAGTATCAGGAGGGAATATAACGGGGGAAGGGGTGGACATTATTGAAACAGAAACTCACACCTTCAAGACCAACTTCCTCATGGCTCCAACCAACGGAAGTTCTGTTTCCAAAAGTAAAATTCATTTCTCACTTTCAGAATTGTGTTATCATGGATTGGACTTATTAGAAAGTAGATCTTGAGGGTGTGAGTTTCCATTTCTCCCCTATCACCGTTATGCTCCTTCCTGATACTCCTTGGTTTGGATCTGGGTTTTGTACCTTGAGAGCATATTCTATAGATGGAATTTCCAATCTGAGCAAAAAAAAAATCGATTCTTTCATCCAGAGATAGACCGAATAGGGGAGGAAGACCCAGTGTCAGAACTATGAGCAAAAAGTCTCAGCCAAGATAATTCGGGTTTGGATATTTTATAATTTTAGATGTCCTGAATAAAATATATAATGGGCAAAACCGTTTTCTATGCGTAGTTCAGCCACCCCAGGCTCCAAAAGAAGGAGGAACTTCTGAATTTCATATCTCGATAATCATCTTCTTAAGGAAACACAAAATCTCTTCTTTTGAAGCCTGGAGCGGCAACGCTATACACAGGAAATGGATTTGCTCATTACATATTTCATTCAGGACATCTAGAACTACAACGTATCCAAACCTCAGCTCTTTTGGCCGAGACTTTTTCCTCCGCAGTACTGGTACGGGGTCCTCCTTTTTTACCCTGCATTTAGCCCAAGATGCAGTGCTTGTTCAGTCTTCTATCGTGTTGAATTTGTCACAAAAGATATATATCCAGTGTATAGAAGAGACTAGGACGCGAATAGGGATCCTCCAATGAGGGATAAGACAATAAGCTTCTTACTTTCCGCCATTGAGGGGATAGAGTTTTGTTTGCGCGTCATTCAATAAATAAAACTGCATAATTCATTGAAAATTTTACGGACAAGTGGGATTATCCATTGAATTACGCATAAATTGAGTGTGCATTTGTTGATTTTCCTATTAATGGCGAGCCACAGAAGGATTTCTAGGCGTGAGAGGTCTTGGCCTTGTCTAAAAGACGTCGTGAGACATGAATTGTTTATTAGTTCCGGAACATTATTCTCCGAAAACTTACATCCTAAGGATATCACGTGACCTAATTAAGGAAAACTATCTTCGAGAACCAGAAACGATCAAGAATTCATCTAAAAACCAATGTGCGTTTCTCATTCAGGGATACTTAAAATACAATATTTTTCGTAAAAGTGTTTCTAAACGAAATGATATTTCTTTATATGATTCAGGGAAGGAATCGAATATCAGCACAACAGTGAAAAATGATATCCAGTTTTTAAGCTCGGTACTAGTTTCACTTTTGAACTTTGTAATAGCCGGGAGAATTGAATTTTAACGAGTGACATGATTGTCAATTGCTTGGAGTATCGAAATGTCCCATTGTCAATTTCTCGACCGATTAAAGTATGGAAAATTAAAAGCACATAAGCGGCCAATTCACATCATTAATTATTATCGAAGTGATGAAGTTTTAAAGGATATCACTTTACATCTATCAAATGTACCAGCGCATTCCAATAAAATTCAAATTCATTTGTCTGCTTTTGTTCTCTCCACCGAATCCGTTATCCAATCAAGAGTCGATTAATTACCGTAGCACTGCCATGATTTTCAGACAACCATCGCGTCGATACGTCGTTCAATTAATGAACTAATTAGAGCAATCTGTGAATTATCGATTTTGTTTCATCTCAAAGTATTTCGATCAGTGGTGAGAATTACACGAATTGAAATAGCATTCCTTTGATGTTGTTCGAATAATTCCAACTGCAGCGAAATTTTAACAATCAACAGATTTCTCTCCAGTTCGCAGATCGCTTTTTACTGCCATTGCAGATGATACCGAGGAACATATATCTAATTGATGATGAAAAAATTATACAGGATATCTCTTTTGATAGATTTATGTATTTATGTTTGTCTTCTACAGGGTTGAAAATTCGAATTGAAATGAAAAAAACGAAGGTATACATGGAGAGTTTATCAATTAGGGGAATAATGGGACATTCTTAGGCTATTTACGTCATTCTTGATCATCCTTAGTGTCAGATTCAATAGAATCAAGTTTATCGGGAATTGGATTTAATCGATTTCGATTTAATCAGTCTTTTCGATATCGAGTTTATTGTGCTAGAATCATTTTTGTATCAATCTTTGCGAGTGATGAAATCTTGTTAGAAAATCCCAATTCATGGACTTAGTTGAATGATTCAGGGATGATCTCAAATTTGGAATTGACATTCGATTTTGTACATCGAGCACCCATCTTCCTGTTAATTACAGTATAAAGTATTTTACTTGGAAGGCAAGTCTGTTACTTTCGAGGGAGGTACCGGTTCATTTCGAATACCCCGATTCCCGAAGGCACATTCCTTTTGATCTGGAAAACAATTGATCCTCACATATTTCCGAGACTATTCGCCATTAAATGCACCGTTACAAGCTCATTACAGGACCATGTCACATACTTCTATTCATATTTAGGAAGTTATTTCCACTCACGTGCATACAGTTGGTACATTCGGTGTATCCATTCAGTGCTCTTTCCGAAACGTTTTCCAAGTGCTGCAAGAAGCGTGGAAGAGAAGAGGTAGTGTAAAAGACTGTAACATTGCGTTTTGTTCCGTTGTGAGGACATCAATATCGCAACGCTGCTCCCGAGAGCCAAGTATTCAGAATGCCCTTCAAGAATTTTAATGCGACGGAGAAAGAATTTATTGCGACATAGAATGCACGGTAATGGCGGAAATACGTATAAAAGCCGGGAAAAGGGTGTGCATTGTCGCCGTCTAATGGCCTGCCTCGGGCGCGGCCGTCGGGGGCCACACAGTGACAACGTGTACACGCACCCACCAGGAAACTCGAGTGGTATTTGTATATATGTACGTACAGAGAATGAATCGATTTCAGGTACAAAAAATTTATAAGACATTGCGTTCAGAATATAATGATTAGGAATAGAGAAAGAATGTTTGCAAGAATTCGAATGATTGCCGAATGAAAAATTCAGGTCGCTTTCATTCTTTATGTTTTGAATATGAAATTTACATAATAATAGATGACATAATTCTTTCGGTAGGTCAGGTTAGTTGGAGAAACGAAGGATGGAGAGTTTGAAAGAATTGCACTTTTATTATTGCAATGAACTTGATTGTTATCGCACTTTCTCAACCTTCCCAGGTTTGCTTTATGTTCATATAATCTTTGTGTGGGATATTGGCTGTACTTCACAAGTGGTACTTATAAAAGTCAACGTTCGAGTTGAATTGACCGGTATGTCCTTTGCCTCCTATAATTCTGAGGAGGGACTTGAACATTGTTATCCCGATGGTTATTGAGAACTGAATGTTACATGGGAGATGTCGTATAATGTACTCAAACCAATATTCCTTCGAGTATTTTATAGGTATTTCAAGGCCTGTGGAAATCTCCAGATCAATGTTGAATAAGCCAGCACATGAGCAGGATGATAACAACATTCGAGAATGTGGCGAAGAAGACACACTTTCTAGACTGTTAATTAATCTTTGGTAGGTTTTGCAAGCACATATTTTCAAGCAAAAGCGAAATACTCCACAAACAATGATCATTTCGATGGCCCGTTAATGGTCCTGCAACACTGATTAAGAGCCGTTACTGACCCTTTGAAAATGCCTACTCTCGTATTCGCTGGTTACATGCAATCCAATTATTTCTGCTGACAATTTTCATCGAGTTAAAACATGGCATCATGGAGTTGACTAACACAATTTATTCCTCATCATAAAATTAGAACAAAAATTCATCGAGAGAATCTTCAGATGGATCAAACTCAATGTTTGAATCATGAATCGATTCCATCTCGGTGCATTAATTATTTCCTCAGATCGTTTCCCTATAGCCCATGTGGAATTCCCTAATTAGTTGACAATCTCTGTCTCGAAACTTTCCTTGGTTCACTAAATGAAACTAACAGAATGGTTCCTGGTTTACACCCTATGCAATCTTTTACTTTGAAGACAAATATTGGATGCTAGGCTGTACGTGTATTAGAAGGAAAAAGAGAAGTCGAGATGAACAAAGAGATAGGCAGGCAGATAGGGGGGAGAGAAGGGGGAGAGGACTGGAAAGGAGAAGGCCATAGAACACGTTGAACAGAGAAAGTGAAAGAGAGTGGTACAAAGGATCAAAGCAACCAAGGCGAGTCTTCGGGAATTCAGTGAAAGTGAAATCTACTTGATTGGGTTGGGGGATGTTTCCCTCACTATCTTCTCTGATTAACTGCGCTCCAAGCACTCAAAGAGGTACACCAAGAAAGCAATTAATATCACTTTCTTGTGTGTATACAAAGCTAGGGTTGATTTTGCAATAAATTCCTCTCATTGTATATTAACAAATTCTCTAAAAGGATTTCATACGACAAAATTGATGTGCTCTTTTGCATTACAAAGATAAGGACTTGGGGGTTCCCGAATTAATTTCGATTGTGTTATAATTTCTTTTGCATCCCAGCAGCTGTAAAAGATTGATCGTTTGCCGAAGATTTGGATGATGTTTACGGACATGGATAATTGAACGAACTAAAATGGTAATGAAGAATTCGTTCGATAACAGGAACGATGATGAAGCAAACCTCCGAGGGTTGGACGGATTTTTTGCTTCAATGATGAGCGAAGGTCTGAAAAAATTGTTTTTCCCGAACTATAACAGAAATGAAGGAAAAAACACGTGAATGTTCGGAGGGGTGAGTAGATGGAATCAAGGATTGGAGTTTGCATTCTCATTGGAATTTTCTTTAATTTGAATCTCCTTGAGCGATGGAATGAACATTTTTTCCCAGATTTTATACTTCTGATGCGGTCAAAGAAATTTTGGAAGCATTGGGGAAGGTACTCTCTAAAATTTGTAGAGTAAGATTTCACTGTTTAGTCAGTTCGCAGTGAGCTTGTCAAAATTTTGAGTGAAATTCCCACTCTTTGAGAGTGACAGTCTGGGGGTTTGAGGTTAGAAACTTACAGTCTCTCCAATTCTAGATTGCATTTTTCATTCTGAAAGAGTGAGAGTTGTTTCGAAATGAGAAGCGGACTGGCTCACTTTTGAGACTTGATGGAGTGAAACGCATGATTTTTCACCCTCTAAGATTCAGAGAGTATAAAAGATAGTGAATTCATATAGAGACTATCTACGAACTTTAACTAGAACTTTGTTTTGGTTCTCTACAGGTTTAAGGGAATACATATTTTTCCTTATTGGAAGAGTCCAAACCAAACAAAAATTCAACCAAATTCACTCCAACCAGGATATTGTGAAAATTTTATGGGATGAGTTTCATTAATGAAGGTACAGTGAATTGTCTGGAACTTTTCTAGAGAAATTGGTGCCTACCAATATCAAGAGACCCTTTGAAGACTCCCAACTACACAAGAAGGATCATTTGTAATCACTATTCCACAGAACTGGTTATGATGGGGATTCAACTGTTCATGGCAATTACCGAATGGTCTTCAAAACATTCGACCTTCAAGTTGAATTATTGCGAAAATTTGAATCACCAACACTCCTTTCCATTTTCTGCTTCCAAAGAATTTTCATGCGGAACTATATACCTACTATTCCTCACGTTCCGTTTGAACTCTACGTAAAAACATCTCACTGATTACATTATTCCTATATCTTGTCACGCATAAATCAGATTTCAAAATGGAATCAGTCGATAAAATCCAATTTCGACCCAGATCGAAACGTTTCGAAGAAATTTCATAATTTATCATCGACGAGGAATATCTGATATCGTAAATAACAATCACAGTATTTGATTTCTTTCTCATGGATTTTTCAGTTTGATTGTATTCGCATCATGGAATGGAATCAATTTACATCAAAAATTCGTTGATCGACCAGAAAAAACGGATAGACGAGCGCGGTAGCGGGAGAAAAACAATCTTTATTTTCTGCGTTTGATGAGAGTTATGTCGGTCCTCTGATTGCTCGTTGACTTGAAAAATCAACTCTACCAAATTGGTACATACGCTATATTGATATATAGGGACCTACATATACGTATGGAGATGCAAGAGGATGCACGTGTGCGATGCGCGACTGTTCCTATTTGCATTTTAATTCATTGTCTCTATAGGTGCAGAAAAACAATCGATTGTCTCATGAAAGAATCAGTTATATGAAATCATTCAACGAAAGGTAATAATAATCCTGGGTATGTGTTGCAACATCGATGCAGAATTTTCATTTTCGATTGCTGATTCTGCATAGATTTATCTCTATACGTGAAATTTCACAATAACATAGTGATAAACTTTGTCACTGTCACAATACTTCCATGTGAGGAACTGCGAATTAGATTTTCAGTCCGAAATTTATCATCTTCTAGAGCTGAGGCTTTTGAGGACAGTATAAGAAAATGGAAAGTACTATTATAAGTGAGAAAAAAAGCGTTGAGGAAGATGTTAGAATGTTCATTGGGAAGGATGCTCCTCCGAACGCAAGTATTTATGAAAGCAATTATAAACACCTTTTGTATTTCCAAATGAATCGAAGCAGCAGCCAAGGACACTTAGACGGACTATTCGAAGAGGTCCATGGAGGACTTGACTTCCCCTCTTTTGATTCCTTTATTTGGGAGAAGGAGAAGAAAGAAAACAAGTAAGAGCGATCTTGCAAAACAAAAACCATGAAATTGAAAGAATCGGAGGAATCCAACCCTGTTGAAGCGCTCAAGTGATATATTTTAATTCTCTGATATTTTCCAATTGGTCTTCATACTTTGGCAAATGAATTTCAGACTTCATTGGAAAAGTTTGTTCCGAACTTGGTTCCAAACAATGATGAAGATTTCCCAAGACGTAAACTACATCACGTTGAAAATTTCAAAAGCTTTTTTCCCCGAACATCAGCGTCGAATGTTGGCGTTGGAGGAATAGAGTGAAACAATATCAATCAGTTCGATGTTGTCAAACAATCTATAGAAACGAGGCAAAAGTTTATTTAGATACAGTAAATGTAGCAAATTTCCAATTGAATTCAAAGCGAGGGTAATAGATTAATTTTGTTACTAATCCTTCCCCAGGATGTTCTAGTTATCAAGATCCCAGGTCATCGTGGATTGGTTCCAATCATTGGCCAATTCCAATGCTCCTAATGACAATTAGCTAGCAATTGATCAGTGATCTGAGATTTATGTAGATCCAATCTGCGTATATTCATACATATGAATGTATGAATATATTTCATGGATATATCTGTCTTGTTTTGAAACTAAACCTTACCTGGATTCTTACAGTAATATTCAGAGCGATATGAGCCTTGAAGTGCTCCAACTACCCTCAGTAGAATGATTTATCTATTCTTATTTGAATTCCTTAATTACACAATTCATCGCATCTGCAAGTGACATATTCGAGGACTCGATTATTACAATAATTTGATACTTCAATCATTCATCTTGTTGCAAATAATTGCGCCACAAATTTTATTGTAAAAATTCTCAAGTGTGTTCATAAGTGGAAATTCGAGAATAATAATAAGTATCATTATAATTGCTTCCAGTTCATGAATACGAACAGGAATCTATATAAAATTGTTTTGAATAATGGAAATGTCGAATCCTCATTACCCGCTAACTTCAGCAAAGTATGAGATCTTAACTGAATAATCCTCATTATTAATTTAAGAGAAATATTACGAAAGCTTTTCATCGATATTCATGAAAAATGTATGATACGAATAATAGACTTATAGAGATGAGGAGAATTATTCATTTGTACCATAACTCGAAAGACATATTTAAACTGCTACCGCTGAATCCAACGTAACAATCGAAAAAAGGAAAGGAACGGCAAAAAGAGAAACGAGGCTGAATTTGTCGTTATACACTTTAAAATCACTCCTTGATCCTCCTCTCTTTTCCTTGTTCGGAAGTTGAGTTTCAACATCTTTTGTAACGTTTCTCAACACTGACGACGTGCAACTGGCGATAGGAAGAAGGTTTTATGGGAGAACGTTTTACGATCCGTGTTCATTGAAAGACCGACAAAGAACTAGGAGAAAAGGGGTGAATAAGGTTTATACAGCAAGGTGGCGTATCTGAAAAAGGGAGGGATATGGTACGAAGGAAACGTTTCCACTCGATCCTTTAATTCCCTTAGTTTTTCTTCCGTTCTCCGTTGTGACTCGATTTTTCAATTTTCCCACTTCGTACCGAGTGTATATCTATATACATACATATATATATATATCGAAGGCTTATAAAATACCATGTAATGAGCGTTTGTTGCTCTTAACTTTCGTGTAAGTTTAAGAACCACATAAATATTAGTTTCTTATTGTTAGATAGAGGTGGATATAAAAGATCAAATGAATCACGACAATCGACTGAAACAGATGTTCATTTGAAAGAATTTCCAAATAATAAAATTCAAAGTAGAATCTTGTCCGGTAAAAGAGACGTGCGGTACGGATGAAAATTGCATACATATATATATATGCATTCCACGCTACCAAGTATGTCACCCTGTTTCCTCTTTATGCAGGTGTAGCGTTACTGTTCGTGTTTTCAAATTTACATAAGCCTAAAAGAATTCTCACTAGAGTCCTCGAGGGAGAGAGTTGGTCGTTCTTCTTTGAATGTGAAACTTTATTCCAAGTCTCCTGAAGCGCAAAGTTGAATTTTTAAAAGGATTCGCCAAGGGACACTCGGGATACAAGTTTTTATTGCTTTTCCAATGATGTCTATAGACAAACACGGTAGATCGACTGCGGATCTGGTAACAAAATAATTATGTGAACATTCGAACCTTGAAGATTATCTTCTTGCATTGATCTTTCATGAATCTCTTCAATGGATGTGTTGATACGAATACGCTCCTTTGATGGTGAATTTTGGAAATCTACGAGAAAGTATTGCTACAGGTGGAACAAAGGATTGCATTTCAGTTGTTCTTGAATTTCTATTTTCAACACGATTTTTATTCATAATACTTCTTCAACTTAAACTGTAACATCATTCCTCTTCATTTTGTTTGAGGGTAGTTGTGATGAGTATTTTTTTTTCAGTTCCTCTGCTTATTAATAAAAAATTCTGACAGTGCAAATAATCTCATCAGATGAATTTTCATTTTTATTCTTCAATCAATTTTATAAATAGACGAAAAAATATTTGTATTGAATAAATGTTTCATGGAATATGGCGAAACAAATATTTCTTCCACTCAACTGTAGTTTATTTCCCTCAAATAAATATTTCCTAATAGCTAAGAAATTCACATTTGAGAGGAATACACCACGCTCGTAAAGCACCACCACCAGCACAGTTGGATTACGTCACCTCCACGTAGCATTTGGGAGGAAAATCCATTGATGACATGAATCGTTGGGGGAATGGTGGCTCGATGCAGGAACTATCAGGGCGGTGAGGAGGTTTCAACATCGTTTTTCGGGTCGAAGATGTCTATCTGATGTTATCATTCGATTTCTCGAACATCCTCCTCGTCTCCTCAAACAACGAAAGAAAAGAAGGGAGTTCCTTCTGATGACAATGAGCCTGATGAGAAGTTGTTTTGATAATGAGAAAACACTCCATACGATGGGTCATCTCTGGTTTTTTCCTTGTGGAGTAAGATGAGAAATGTTTAATCTTGAAAACCTTCAACAACAAGCGATGACGTGATACTTATCGTAACGCAGATACCATGGTTGTCACAAAACAATCGTCCATGCGCTTTTTCTCCATGGGTCAAGTGTTTCATTAAGCTAATTTTTCATCGATTGGATCTAGTGGCGTAGCGGAGTAATTTGGCCCTCGGGGCGAAGTTTGCACCCCCCGCCTCCATCAATACATATCAGAGAAGGGTGATCCAGATTCGATCTGCACAAGATCGATTTATTCCCTCCGATTCTTCGATTTTTATACAAAGCTCGATCTTTTTGTTTCGATTTTTTAATCGATCCATGAGAGAGTATTTTCTTCAATTGTCAGGTAAACAATGAAGGAAGGATGGAAGATTTTAGTTCTCACGAAAAACATCCTTCTGTAATGGAAGAAAATTGAATTTAACCCTTGTTTACCACACTTCACAGGAATCACATACTTGCCACACTCGGATGATTTCCACCCCAGCGACAAAAATTGTTATAAAAAATTGAACTATTGAATATTTTTACTCGCCAATTTTTTTATAATTGGTTTGAAGTTTACTTTGAACGATTTCATGGATGATGCAACCGACAATCAAATTTACGTATACTAAAAAAATGAAGTATGAAAAGAAATATGGAGAACCGACTGTTTTCACAATAAAATTCATAGCTTAATTATTTTTCAATATTTTCAGCGGAGAACTGCTGATAGAAAAGTATCTATTCTGAGGAATGAAGGAAAAGAATTTGTAAGAAAATGAACTGTGTGTTTCCATTACAAATTTTCAATTCACGACTCTCAATAACTGCTGCAGACAGACTAATGAGTTCACCGGAATGTTAGGGTAAGTGTGCCAATATTGCACCACTTAAGAACCTGACTCCATTTCTTGGTATAAAAAATTGATAAAATAAAAATCTCATGCACATAAAATTCCTCTTAACTTATACAATAATACTCCCATAACGAGACAGGGAGAAAATGAAAGGCGAACTTGATATTAAATAAATAAATAATGGACAATATTTTCCTAAATTGCATTTTGGGTGCTTAAATTGCACCATATACATTTAATACATCTGTGTACGCCTCCAGATTATTTTGGATTAAGAGGAATTTGTCCGATTGAAAGTTAAGACATTTTATTACTAAGATCAACTACTTCAAGATCATATCCTTAGAGTTTTCCTTGTCGTATAGAGAAATATAAACTTGACGTTTTATCAACACAAGAAATTAACCTGAAAACAGACAAGTTTACAAAATTCGCTGTAACAAAAGTAAAATGCGCATCAGCAAATCAAAACTCAGTGAGGTAACTGGATTGGAGTTCAAGTTCATGTTTTACTCGCGTAAAGGATTGTGTGCATCTCCGTTTCACCGATACGCCAGTGGTGCAATTTAAGCAATGGTGCAAATTAGGCGCACTTCCCCTACTGCGCCACAAACTAGTGACATCCTTCGGTTATCGACAGATGTCCCTATGAACCCCGTCCCCTTGGATGAAGATACTCAAAATTAAGGTGGAATTCCAGGACTGGGGTGAATTTCACTCCAGTGTGGTAAACAAGAGGTGAAAAATCAAGAATAAAATAAACGTAGATAAATAAAGTGACAAAATAACCAAGTACAACAAATAAAATTGAGGTAAAATAAGGTGAAATTAAATTGTCAGTGATCAGCAATTGGCATTATTCAGAGGGTGACATTAGCTTTGATATTTCATTTCTTCTATTTTCATCTCATTTCTATTCTTGGGGGCCTGATTTTGAAACTCATTCTTTTAGAATCACTCTAAATCGCTATTGAGTACAGATAATATTGAAACGACAAATTTTGGCGAGATTTCAATTTTTCAGAACAATTCGATGAGTAATTTGATGGTCCACGAAGGGCTACACTTCTCTCAGACTTAATCTGCAATATCATTCATTGGAAGAAGTTTTCAAATCAATGAAAAAAAAATTTTAATAAAATTGAATTCAGATCAAAATATAGATTACGAATGAGATTCAACTGAATTACAGTAAATTAAGTTTGTAACGGGGCATTTATCGAAATATTAGAATGAAACTTGGGAGGTGAATATACTGAAGTATTTGTGACCGAAAAACAGACTGACCTTACAAACGAATTTATTGTGAAATAATAATAAAGTTCTGATCAAATCTACAATGCTCCACAGTAAATTCGATTGGAAAGTCGATATGCTTCTCCGTTGTTGGAGTCTCACAGTAAATTTTATTCTGAATTTCTTTTCATCTAGATATCATGTGGACTCTAAATAATTTCAATTTTTTCTTCTCATAATCTTGAGGATGAATTCGTTTGCATCAATCAGGAATATCGATATGTACTAATTGCATGAAAATTTTTCTATATCTCATTGTCTCTCCCTTGCAAATGCAATGATTGATTGAATTCCCTTGTTGCTTTCATCGCTCGAATAGTGTTCTCTTTCCACAGTTGTCATCGTTTCTTCGTTATTTTTCGACCAAAATTCCCAATGCTTTTGAGCATCCAATTGCTCGTTAGTGATTGATTTATACGACTTGTCAGCAGATTTTTCAATTAATCCATGTAAAATCGTGATCAATTAATCCAGAATAGGATATTTGTGATGGAAGAATGAATGCAAAGTATCGTTAGTGTAGTTAAAATCAGTGATTGACGTGGTAAAAAAAATATTCCGATCTTTTCAATTCTAAACTCCTAATTGATGAGTATAGAAAACTTGGTATTGGTGGTTTATTTTAGATTCAATGAATCCCATATTTTCATCAGCAACAATTTCTGAGACGCTGTTCATAACTGATGTAAAGTTCATTCTTGATTGCGTTTTTCGTCAGACTGAACTCTTCAAATATAATGGAACGAGATACAGCAGCAAACAATGAATAGCGTTACGTAGTGTTATAAGATCCGTTATAAGAACAAAAGTGGATAATTTCATGCAGAAATTTGTTATCATTGCTCTTCGCTCTTCAAAATCCCATTTCTGAAGATCAGAAGGTCAGAATAAGTTACCTCGTGAAGCAGTTATTTAGATTCCTCTTATAAGAGAGACTCAAAGAGGGAGATAGAAATTTTCATGCTGATATTAATCACTCCAGTTCAGTTGCCATGTGCGATTTCTATTTCAGATTTGATTCTCTTTTCTTAATTCTACTTTTGTGCGGAAGGCAGAAAATAAGAGGGGGACTTGAGGATCACCCGTTCTTTTGTATTCTGCAGTTTTATGTCTAAAATTGAACATCTCACAAATACTTTTTATGTTAAAAAATGTGAGATGATGAGCATTGTTGAAAATGCAGAGTGAAGCGGTTGTACTTCCCATCCCATCCATCCTGCCTTTGCTTCAGAACCGACCCTGTCGATTATCATATGTAAATCTACTAAAAGTGAAGTAATATCACATCCCATCATGTCAGAGAAATTCCGGTGGTCCTTTGATCAAAACTCCTAATGAAGGGTCTCATGAACTCATTGGTATCCTCCCAAAATCAACAATCTACTATGGAAATCCTGGGTTTCCGACTGCCGAATTGAATTATTCCATTCTTATACACTGATGATAACGTGAAGCTCGCTCGAATGATCTTGTTCAAAGTGATGAATGTGAAATGAAAATTTCGTTACACGAGTGGAGAAGATTTCACGAGATGTAAGTATCTATTGGAATCAATACAATATTCATATTCAATAATGAATTGATTGAAAAGGAATTGAAAAATCTTTCTTCTCATTAAAATACTTTTTTTCAATATCATCCTCATCGCATTCATATTACCTCTTTTCTTTCATAGAAACACTCCGATGCATATATTTTTCGTCGTATTCTCTCTCATTTTTACATTTCGAACTCCTATTTTACTTAGAGTGAAACACTTCACTTAAGAGAAAAAGAAGTGGCAATTCCGCCGCAAGGCATTTCAGTTTTGTTCCCTTCATATTCCACGATCTTTTTATCATCGGCTTTTCATCCTCGGCTCACTCATTCCACATTTGAAATTGTCCAAATTTGTATAAGAGTCTTCTTCAGAGACAAATGTGATCTTCTGAAAATCGAGTCCGAGAGCACTTCGAAGTACAGTACCCCAAGGAAATATTTATTCAAATGGTATGTAGGTCATGCGAGGCTCTCAACGACATAGAACAATTTTTTCACGTCCTCTACAGTTGCAAAAGTTTTATTTTTTCCTCGTGTATGTATGCACCGCGTGCAAAGACTCTTTGCTTTCGGCAATTCGTCTTCCCAAACATGGAGTTGTTCATAAAAGTGTGTCAGAGGAACGATGTTTTAAGGAAAAAGTACTGCCTCCAGCCAGATATTTCATAAAAACTCTCATTGAATATCTCTCAATGAAGCTTTTTCCAATCCTTCAGATGAATTAGAGATTTCTTCTAATTAAAATTTGTATCTTAATTGGAATGCTCCTGTTCGAAGTGATATGATGAGAAAAAAAAAATGGCTAAATATTGCGTTCATGTTCTCAATAAAGTGGGGAATTTGATCTCGTTGCTACCAAAAAATACTCCTCCATTGTTAGTTAATTAGAACCCGCATCATGCATAATTCTCACTCATGTTGCGTATTTGTATGATACGGTAGATTATTCGATCTTTGCATAACGTCAAGTTAAAAATCCCTGAAGCGGAATTCTGTCTCGACTTTGATCTTCAGCTTCTGTACATATCGCTACTACGGTCCTTTTGCGCGAATGGATATAAACGTGAACAAGTGCAGAATAGGTGAGAGATGACGTGTGTATGCTTGTGTGTACAGATGGCTACGAGAACGGTATGTTGCCTGGAGCGAAGATGTCGATGATGGCGCACGTTCACAATGCAAAACAAATTTTTTGAAGTCTATACAGAGAACAATAATGAATTCTTTTCAGTCTTGGCTGAATAGAAATCAATGGGAAATGAACAAATCGATACAACCGCAAAAGTATCGAACAATAGGGACTGTCTAAACAACGTACAATAGAATGTTTACAGAAACATCAAAGTGATTTGAACGGATCAAATACGTTTAGAAAAAACTCGAGCTTTGGTTCTGCTGGGTTTCAAAATCCCAGATTTCTTCCGGATATCATTTTCAATGTACCCTGTGATTTACTTCTGGCACTTTTACTTCATTTGGAAGAAAACACTTCTTCGAAACCTTCAACAGCACGATGTAGTACTGCTGTCGAAGAAGGGAATAAACTACACTGAGAGAAAGGGTGTAGTTGAATATTAGACACCTAGAAAATTGGAACACTCTAACTTTCATTTGTCACAGCTCAATTTTTTTATTCATCCTGAATGAATTGCCTTATTCATATTTCAGACAACTGGACTTGTATTTAGGCCAGCTAAAATTGACCCGGGAGAACCAAATTTCAGTTGCCGCAGCTAGGTACCTCCTTCCCTCCGCTGAAAACTGGTGTGAAAATAAGGAAGAGCACTGACTTTCACAACGGTTTCTAAGATCAAGGTTCTGCAACTCTTTGTGGCTATAGCAAGCTCACAACATGTCCAAGTTAAATAACAATGATAACATTCTAATACGATGTAGTCATTGACTATTTATTGTACGATAAGACTGCATCACGCTGTTCTTTAATCTCTAAAGGGTAATATGGAGGGGGTCACCAGCTTCCACATTCTAGGATTACTGGTTCAGAAACTATTTTTGTTGTACATTGATGATCAATGTGCGCAAATTGACGCCCAATTTTACGATCCCTACGCGTACTTTATCTTATGACTCGTATCAGGGTTTACAACAGAATTCAAGTCGATCTACAGTCATAAAATGAAAGTATTTTCAATTTTGTTGAATGTTAATAGATTCAATCTCCCATTGCAGACGTATCGGACTTGAATTATTCATTCTCAAATATGAAAGTGTTGAAGCGTCTAATTGAATCAATAAAAGCTACCAAATGGAATTTAATTATTTTTATTCCCCTCGCTGAATTTATCGATCATGTAATCTGAGGCTGAAGTATCGGGGCGAATATTAAAAATGTCGAAACTGGAATACAGATATCATTACGATATAAAGAAAATGAAAAAAAAAAAATTCATTCGCATCACATCAAAGAAACATAAGATATGGCGAACTTTTGTGCACTTCAATAACGGACAGCGTGCTGACGTACAGAGGATGGTGAAAAAAGGATATAAAAAACCACCCCCTCGTAACTCTCCAACGAGAGAATATCATCGGAAAACGCAGCAACACATACCAATCGTTCCAATTCCTCCGACCCTTTCTCTCCACGTTGGACTTCAAAGCTTTTCATGTTTCACATTACGCACCATGGGTACCGTATATCACATACATCCCACCTTGTGCTCCAGTCGCAAGGAAAAAGCATTGGGAATGAGATGTAACGTGCGATGTATTCAATATTACCCTCTGTGGATCTGAGTTGACTCAAGCTGAACAAATATCAACTGTTGAAACATAATTATCGAACTTCATTGGAATATTACTTTTGAAAATAATTTGTGATTTTTTAATTCATTGATCAAATCTAGATGAATGCAAGTTTATCCATGTTCCATATGCAATTTACATTTGTGTGTGTCTCATGTGATGATTATGTTTTTTATTTGTTCCTACCGGGCCAAAATGCAATAATATCTCGTATGACAAAAATTTTCTCGAGGCGTAGTTTTTTTTCGAATCCAAATTACTGCTCCGCACTTGCGTTCAACGCCATTCGCTAGGTTGCACTGAGAGAAGAGCGATTTGGAGGTTCAGTAAATAGTATTATATTTGATTGATAAATCTGAATATTACTGAACTTTCAGCGATGTTTCATGAAATTTCAAGAAACATTACTGAAATTTTGCTGTACATTACTCAGTGTTCTACAATCGTTATTATAGGATACAATATTCATAACCAAATTTGCTGTGTAACACTCAATTACTAGACGTATAGGAATTGAGTGACACACAGCGAATTTGGTCGTGAATATTGTATTATATAATAACGATTGTGGAACACTGAGTAATGTAAAGCAAAATTTCAATAATGTTTCTTGAAATTTCGTGAAACGTTGCTGAAAGTTCAGTAATATTCAGATTCATCGATCAAATATAATACTATTTACTGAACCTCCAAATCGCTCTTCTCTCAGTGTGGGAAACGACGGATCTCTGGGAAACAAATTGAGATATCCCATTATTTTTCAATCCCAAGTTATAGCGATTTGAAATTTCTTAGCTTCTAACCAATCAGCATTCAACAACTTTGAATCATTATAGCTCTAGGACAAACAATGATAGGAATGATAGGTTCAATTTTTTTCTCAGAGATCCACCGTCTCCCAACTTAGCGAATAGGCGTCGAGCTCAAGTGTGTAGCACACAATGCTTTTGAGTGATTTGGATTTGAAAAGAGATTAAAAAATGCTCATATCTCATCAACTACGTCTGGAAAACATTTTTTTCACACGGGAAATTATTGCATTTTGGCTGCATATGTTTTTTTTTGGCTTTCTCACTTAGAACGTTGTTTACAGTTTCCTACGAAGAAATTATCCAAGTTTTTTGCATTCGCGTAGTGAGTTTCAAGTGCCTCGTCACTCTCTCAAGAAAGAGGCCCGTACGTACCTCAATTGAGCATGTTTTCCTGCGTATTTTCATTCCTTAATAATTCGCCTATAGCAACGCATAATCTATCTAAGTCATATTGACTTCAAAAAGTTACTGCTCTCTAAATTTGAATCAGTGGAATTTCACTGGATTGCAGTGATAAGTATACCACTGCGAACCAGTGCATATACACTGCGACTCAGTGAGTATTCGCTGATTTTCACAGTGAAATACGACTAATTGTAATCAGTGAAAAGAACATCCAACTGCAGAATCAGCGACTATTCACTGATTATGCAGTGGAATTCAACTGATTGAAATTAGTGGTATACTTATAACTGCGAAATCAGTCGAATTCCACTGATTCAGATTTAGAGAGTGTGGGGTCAAACCGAGTACTTCAGATTTTATCTTCCAATTGATGAAATCCAACAAAATTTGTGTTTTTATTCTAAAATAGTCATCAAAACATGTTCATTCTTGAAGATCGCTTTGTGTGTGCTGAGTTGGTCGCAAAAACTTTCTTTCTCTGAACAATTTCTTTTAATTGGTCAAAATATATCAATTTCCAAACATGACTCATGTCTGTTTTCGGATTTTATATCGAATTCAACAGTTGGTGCTGAAAATTTCACAATTCAGAAGTGTTTTGCATCGATTTAAACGAGTACTCGGTTTTACCCTACCCATGAAGTGGGACCGGGTTTTTGTACCTTTCGACTAGAACGAATATAACACAATTTTAATTGATTTCACAGCAATATACGAATAGTATGTTGTGATTGAATGAGTGAGGAAACTGAGAAGCTTTGGTTGGTGATTCTATTGCTGATAGGAACTTCTCTATGACCGATTGAAGTAATGGTATCCGGTTTTATCCGACCTTCCCCTACTTGTGCAGTTCTGCGCCTGTTGTAAATTTCTGGTCGGGATCTTTCCAAATTCCTTCTAAAATCATTCCATTGTACATTTTTGATTTCGAAGACTGATTTTTGTTTCCACCCCGGTTTGAGTCATATGTTTATCACCTGGGGATCGCAGCGTGTATTTCAGCTATGAGTTATATTTCTAGTTATATTTTCATCTGTATAGTCCACTGTCCCAAGCAGACCACATCGAAATACCCAGCTTGATCGATTCGATATCGAGTGGTTCGAGCTTGAAATTTTGATGAATTTTCGCCATGTTGAAAACTTCCGGATGAGCGGGATCGCGAAATTTGCATGCGGATTCAAATCCCCACCCAGAAGCCACGTGATCCTTGCAGGGTCCCTCACATTGCGGCCTTGGATCGCACGGGAAGAAAGGGATAGTTGCAGCAACTACACGGAGAAAATCCTACACTAGTGGTTACTGTAGCCCACACGACTTGCTCGTGTTATGCAAAAAAATCATTCCACTGGTTACTGTGGTAACCCGAATCAGTCGTGTTTCCACAGTGGAGAATAGTGTAAGAAAACGACTCTCTACTGCGGAGACACGACTGGTTCGTGTTACCACAGTAACCAGTACTGCTGAAATGATTTTTTTGGATAACACGAGCCAGTCGTATGGGCTACAGTAATGACTAGTGTAGGATTCTCTGCGTATATTTGAATAGTCGGTTTTCGACCATCTACTTAAGGGACTAGTACCGGTTAGAATTTTGAAAAAATTCATTTTTTTCATAACATTTCATGTCACCTCATACCTTCAAAAATCACCTCCTAAAATTTTATAATGAAATTCGAAAAAATAAGAGAGTTGCAGGGATGGGCAGCCGGGAGTATTTTCGTACTCCTGGAGTACTTTCAGTGGGGTACTCTCTTGTCTTGTATAAAATATGTTGTCATATGGGGTCAACAAGAAGTATTCCTTACTGAAAATACTCCAGGAGTACAGAAATGCCCATCCTTGGGGAGTTTTAGTAATTCAAATGTTCTTAAAATTTATCGTAAAAAAACTTCAAACGCGTTTTACTCAAAATAGCATTTTTTCAAACTGCGCTGACTTATTCTCCGCAACCACTAGATAGATTTGTTTCATTCTTGATGCATTTGTTTATTTTAATCTCCTCTACCGTAATTCACCAGAAAATTGCAGAAAAATTGGTGACAAAAATTTGGCAAAGGGAAAAAAGGTGGAAAAATACGTGTCTTTCACATCGCTTTTTTCACGAGGCCGTCATTTTGTTTTTTTTTTTCAATTTTTCATAAATAGGTGGTGAATTACGATGTGAACTACCTTTCTCTTTGAAATGATTCTTGAAATTCCTGTTTGAGACATGCCAGTTTTGAGATGATCTCAGCGCAGTGTGAGGGTCTCATTTTCGAGGACTCGACTTTGGTGCCTTGTAGTAAATAATGATCGATAAAAAAAAAGGGAAAAAAATTTGTATACAAATTGAAGGCCAAAGCTTGTATAAAGTTTTGTGATAAAAGAAACGAGAAACAAAAAGTTCAAATATGGGTCGTTTTTTAGTCTTGAAACCGGTACTAGTCCCTTAAGTAGTTGCTGTAGCTATTTAGTAGTCAGGACAAGTCACACTTGAGCTGCCTCAAAATACCTCAAGTATTTACGTTGGTTAGTGCAACTATCGAGTTTGTTGAAGCAACTCCCGTGTTACTTGTCCTGGGGCTACTAAGTAGCTGCAGCAACTACTCAAGTAGATCGTCGAAAATCGAGTATCCAAGTGGCTACTGCACCTTTTTCCTTTTTTCTGTGCGCTTGAGTTCCTGCTTGACATGACCACACACGGAACCCTGAAGGGCTGCACGCAGAACCGGTAAGAATCACATGAAACCTTTTCATTATCTCATATGAAATTTGTTTTATTTATTGAATTTTTTTCACATCCACCAAGATTTTAATATACATGCGTGGTATGGGGTTAGACATGCTAGCACATATATAAATACTCACTCTACTACTCAAACGCAACAACACCTGCACAAATGTTGCTGTCTGCAGAACGTGGCATTGGAACGTTTATGTAAGGTTTATAGAACCTAAGGGAGGTTTTCTGGAAAACGTCCCAGAAACACATTTTGCTGTCAGGGATATTATTCACAGATCTTGATTATAAAACTCACAATCCAAATATGATGAGTATCTCTTCACCCAGTTAAAATCGCCAAAGCATACAATCATACATCGAATATCTGGTTTATTATTCATCGATTACACGACCAAAACATTATCATTTAAAACAACAAACATACGTAATATATCACAAGCACGTGTATTATAATGCAATAACAGCGAAAGATAAAATGTCGCTCAAAACACGTTATCAGTGCATTCATCTTATCTGAATCGAAACATCCGTACCAATAAACCGAAAGCGTTTTTCTATTATAATTATTACTCATGTTGAACGCGATAGACGAAATTGAATAACGAGAACGGTACAGGGAGTTTTCATCAAAGGATGAATAAAATTATATGGCATTCTTTTTTCAAGTGAGGAAATTGCATTTATGTATGTATACGTATAGAGGGAAAGTGAGTGAACCGACGTCGTCGTACCAATGAGCACATAGCACACTTTGGCGAACGCATAATTCACTTTTGCGCGAGTTAACCGGTGGTGCTACTGCACTCTCCCTTTCTCTCCCTCTCTCTCCTTCCTTCCTTTTCTTCCTTCCATGGTGGAATATTAACATATGGATGGGGAATTGCACCAGTGTGAAGCGCTTATCATACAATGGAGCCCGCCATTGTCATGTAGATTCCCCTTTTCTCCTTCCGGTCTTCTCCCGGTTTAATATAAAATGATCATCAGAAACATTGGGGGTGAATCTGCTGCAACCCCCTATAACGTTTATCGCTTCCCCCTCCATTCCCCCTCATCTCGTTCACCGTTGTCTGTCGCGAAAGCTTTCGGGTGTATTCGTATTCGTAAATGCATTTGCGCATGCAACTTGTGGGGAAGGTCGGTGTCGCATTGAAGCTCGAAACGTATCGATAATGTTCCATATACGATATAAAGTGAATGGCTTGTAACTAAAACAAGAAAACAGGAAATTATCTTTTCCTATCTCAATTTCTCAGAATGAAATTGTAATTTCATGTGCTTGAAATAACAGTAGTTGTTCTGCGAGTATGTGTAGCACGTGAATACATAGTCATATGCTCTTGATTATATATGCATGAGAGTGAATATATCGGGTTATTGTCGGATGGAATATCGATAATATTATGATATTTTTGAATTTAATTCAATAATTGGTCGTACAGAAAAAAGATTTTATGTGTTAGTTTCATTTCAATCGATTCCCGAGTCGAAAAATTGTAATACCTGTTAAAGCCTGATTAACTCCGTAATACGCATCGATCCAGGGTTGAATCAGGTCGAAAAAAGATCAACATTAGGTTCAATGAGAGATGAAAGCAAGATCAGGTTGAGAGCAGGGCGAGATCAGAGTAAAAAATTAAATCCATCCTTATTCACTCCGTGATACGCAACGAATCAGAGTTAAATCAGGTTGATATAGTTCATTAACAATTTTTCGCTTTGCGTTATATTTGGATATTCGACAGAAGAACAGAGCGAGTTTTCTGTTCGTAACTACATCCCAGGACGTTTACATCTGGGGCGAGCAATCAATTCCGCATGAACTTCAAGGAGAATAAACAAAACCCAGTGACTTCGAACACAATAATCGAAAAACCTCACGGAAAGCATTCAGGAACAATTTAAATTAAAATTCATGCCAGACGAATTTTTCAACCTCTCGTGAACTTTCGACGTAACAATACCCGGGAACGTATCCGCAAGACACAGCAATTCCACACTACAATGGATCAAAAATCCACGATGTTCTATCGAAGATTCAAAGGATATAACAATCATAGTAGGTACATATAGTAGTACAGTCTGATGTACATTGTGTATAAAAGCGTTAAGTAGTGCGGATATACACTTCATTCGTACTTCTGCACGCATAGTTGCTTTTTCTCGAACCTCTGGAATATATGAACATACTGCTCGTAAAACTCAGGGAACTAGAAAGAGGATGAAAGAGAAGAGGAGGCCTGAAAGAAGAGCAGTCCCAAAGGAAAAATAAGAAATGGAAGAAAAAGTTGTGTTCTGCTTTGCAAGAGGATGGGACGACTGGTAGAGTTGGAGGGAGGAAAGATACACTGTACGTACATACCGTTACCACTGCAATTGCAAATAACGAAACTTTACATCGCTCGGCTCAGTTTGAGAACTAGTGGTAGTAAGCGAGTGTGTGTTTTCATCACACGAAATGGAAGAGAAACTGTCTAGACGCATTCATGGTGCGCTTTCCTGGCACAGCAAACCACGAACCACCTTTTATGAAGCGGCTCTTCTCTCTGCGTTTTCCCGCAACGCACTGTTTTGTTTTCCTATTTTTCCACCTACTTGGATGTCTGTCCCTTATAGTTTCAGTTCTCAAAACGTCGGTGAGCCGCATGATCGTTGAAAGAAAAAAAAAATGATGGAAAAAACAAATGAGCGGATGAACGGAAAAGGAAAGACCACGGGAAAGCAAATAATCGGTATAGCGATTGTTGTGTGCGAGGAATTTGAATTCTTTGAATTAACATTCTTATTAAATTCTTATATGAAATAGCATGACAGATCGAAAAGAGTTCACAGTTTCGAGACTTTTATCTTCAATACCGTACCTCTTTGATGTCACAAGTATAAACAGGGGTTACAGATGTTCGTCTCTGCGGCTGCTCATCCGTTCCTTTGACTCTTTGTACCCCTTGCTATTTTCTACCTTCTTGACCTCTTATCTCTTTCAGTATCCGGTCCAAGAGTAGTATCATGAAACTTTCTTTCTCGACTTCAATATCGTCAACTCGTCTCTTTCCGTTCGATCGTGCGTAGTGTATTCGATTAGAGGACAGAAACAATCTCTGGATCCTCACATCTTTGGAATTCTTCAAATTTCATGAGGAATGTAATTGTTTCTGATCCGAGTCTTGGTGAGAATGATTCTTTGTGACCCGAACAGGAACATTTTATGTGATTTTCTTTCTAGCGAAATTGATAAATCATAGAATACTTAAACCTCGAAATGTTTGGGAAACTGAAAAAATGCTCTCTCTCGCTTTCTCTTCTGAAAACTGCGGATGGAGATGAAAAAATAAAAACGAATGCATCGGATACGAGTGTACGTAATCCGAAGAAAGGTTTCAAGGAAGAAAAAGTAGAAGAGAAGTAGGATAATGGGAATACGGAGAGGATGGAGAATTTTTTATCAAAGCTCGATCGAAAAATACGTGCTGATGGTTGACTGATTCATGGCGCAGTAAGGGAGAGATGGAAATCGTACCCATGTGCGAGAAAAGAAGATATTGACCCATGGAATTGGATAGTAAAGTTATCGGGAGATCAAGGTAAAGAGTTGAAGCATTCTGCAGAAACTCTTTCCTTTTTTTCTATATATCGTTATAGCGCAGGAAGAAGAGAATAAAGCTACAAGATCGGTTATACAGGTGTTGATTATGTAAATGCATTTCCTTTCAAATATGATTAAAAAAATCAAGCACGTCGTTTGAGATGGTAGACGTTTAATGGCTTATAGATACATCTACACAGGTGAAGATATTCCATGTCCATTTACATTATCGATAACAGGGCAGAGACAGCGAAGAGGAGAAAAGAACTCTAATGAGACTTGTATTCGTAAATGGAGGTCATTTCTGAGACACGGTTACGGCCACTTTGAATATCAGCGCATCGTGTAATTACGTGTGAACAATTTACATGTAAATGAGAATTAAGGGTAATACATTCGTAAGGAATGATTAGAAAAATCACAATGCACTGAAGAAGCGTATCGAATAACTTATCAATGATAACAGTGATTATAGTATCTTTCTCCTTCATCTTCGTTCAAAAGATAATAATCAGTAATTCAAGTTCAACTCGTGGTCAAATATAGAATAATAAAAATGGTTAAACTCTTCACGGTGGATCTTGAACGCCGTGGATATCATTCTCTCTCAGAACACAAACACTTTCGAAGTGAAAAGCTTCGTTTCATCCAATCCTCCCTTCCTTTTTATATCTCTTTTCTTCCATCTTCAGTATTACGAGACTTTACATAGTCATACTATTGCAACGTGAAGACTGAATACTGGTGACAAAATCCCTTTGGATATACATCAGATGGGAACAAGAGACTTCTCGGGCTGATGAGAATGGAAAATTGTTTCCATGAGGTGATTTTTTGAAACGACTGGAGGATCAACGTCTTATGGTATTCTATGCATGATACAGACGAATCGGGATAATAATTGTTCTGGTCTCTGAACACGCAAGGGATTTCAAAATGCTTCTTTTCAAAAGATATTCAAATTCGATATAACTTTATTTAAAAAACCTTCATTTATTTATTTAATCTATCGAATCCCACTGTATATCGAATAGATATCGCGTAGAATGAAACGATGGAAAAATAAGAGTGTTTATTGAAGGAAAGATACGAACCAGTTTCATTATCAACAACGCACTTGGGAAATTTCTGATCTGCGAATGAAACTCTGCTCCTGATATGGCGTGAAAACAACAATTTCAAACAAAATATATATATATTTCTTTTTGATCTACAAAGAAAGGATCCTATCAAATGCATTCAAAGTGGAACCTCGATGTTCTTATAAAAGTGGTCCTACGGGAATTTTTGGAATTTTATAGTCACTTTTCATAGGTTAAAACGTGTTAATATGTCAATAAAATGAATTTGATGTTTCATATCACACGTTCCATCTATCCGATAGTATATTTACACACTTTTGAACGTTTCGAAACCCCTACAGCAACACCATCGATGAGACACGTTGCCTCCAAGTCACACTATGTGGATTGGAAGTGGATGAGCAAGATCGGTGGCTACAACGTGAGGCGACTCGGAAGGATCAAAGCCATAAAATGGAACGAAATACAGAAGTGAAAAAAATTTGATTACTCCAGATGAAAATCGCTTTTTATGTTATATTCAATCGAAAATATATTGCAAACCGATGTAATATAATATTGGCCGAGTTGAATTTCTTCAATTTGTATAGGTACTATCGTTTCCAAGTTTTTTTCTTCTCAAATCAACAGAAAAAAACAATACAAAATAAACATTTCATTCTATCTTCAATATTACTCGTATTACATTTAATATAATGACAATATTGTATGAAAATATTCATCAAATAAATATATAACACAATCAAGGATTGTACACCTGTATACCATAATTTACGAATACTAGATTGGCATAAATCGATATCAAATCAATAATTAATAATGCTTCCACGTGATAAAACGTACAATACAAGGAAAAAACAGTCGGGGTTGAGTGACTGACAATTCCAATTAATAAATGTTCGGTTTTTCTTTACAAAATTGTGGTAGGTATTCGAATGACATAAAAGAGAATGTCGGGTTGATTATTTAACGTTAATCATGAAATAATAACTAAGATTGGAGGTAGAATTCTGTCAGTCACATCGGATACATTCAATTCTTGCATATTTTCTCGATCTATCTTGCTTCAAGGATATTACTCGTTTAAATTCCTTGAGAACTGGCTTATAAATTTGATGAAAAAGTTCAACTTCGGCGTCGGAAAATTGAAAGCAAAATCAATTGTAAAGACTGTGGGATTCGATGAGGCTAATGTTGGCACATCCTTTCCAATCCTGAAAGATGTTCGTGAAGAATATAGTTCCCTTGCTAGTACTCAGATTACGTGTACACTTGTCATAAAGCTTTCCAGGTGAAAAAATTGTGTAGAATTCTTGTGAGGATTTTTCGGTTCTATACAAATTCTACACCATGAATGCAACATAAAACATGATTTAATAAGAATGATTGTGTAGAACCAAATCCTGGTGAGAATTCTACAAAATGTTTTCACCTGGGTTCTTAGACTTGTCATTCGACCCTAGAATTACTAGATCTCTCTATCCAAAATACTCAAAGAGGACTCGATAGAATAGGATAAAACAACCAGCCAGACCTTGTTCTATACAAATAGAAGGTCTGGCTTGTTGTTTTATCCCATTTTATTGAGTCCTCTTTGAGTATTTTGAACAGAGAGATCTAATAACTCTGGGTCTACGGAATGCCTTTGAGGTTGTGTATTGACCAGGAACCTTTCGTCACCTTTTCCACAAGCTTACCTGCCAATCTTGCGGCGAGATGAAATTGCTATTCGAGTAATATTCACCAGACAGATGAGTCAGATTCATCAACAGTCCTCTAGAAACCACCTTAAGTTATTCTACCGACAGCACCGAAGTAGGTTTCTCAGATCACCTCTGCTGAAAGAAGAAAAAACATGACATGTCGCATTATTGCAACAGGAATGTACCTTCTTTTCCCAAATGCAGCTTCGAGTTTTACTCTGTCAACTGGCAGATTTCAAGCCTCGTGTTCTTCCATCACTTCCTCATCATATTGCACAGATATGCACACGTCACCTTATCGCCTGTATCCAGCAACTCGAGCGGAAATTTGTTACGGTTACATTGCGGTCCTCGTCCTGTTTGCCAAATTATAAATACGGTCCTAGTGAGGGTTGCCGGATCCGGCTCGTATACAAAATGTAACGCCTGAACAGATACGGTCCAAATCTGACCGACCGTTCCGGTTCCTTATCTGAAAAATGTATGGCACAGATTATTAGACTATTGAATTTGGCCCTTTTCTCCGAAATTCCATGCGCTACGTGCGTATCAACTGCTTGTCGTACGCATCTAATGACTTTTCCCATGGCAATTTTGACTCAACGAACGATTTTTTGAAGATACATCATCGAAAAAATTCTAGGACGATTTTCTTTCTGGAAGTTTTTCATCGAAGGTTCTAATTACAAAGTTATGAAGAATGGAATTTTGTTTGCGAACGTAAACATCTTGGAACATACGAGGGTGGATTGATAAGTTTCCGGCCTGACCAAGAGATGGCGCCACTAGGCCTACCTTGAGGTGGCGTTCTATAGTACCATCCTTAGATAGCTTGTAGCTATAGTTTCAGTCCGATCGCCATGTTAGTTTAGTTTTGAGAGCACGCTGACCAAGACGCCTCTGTGTTTTTCGTGAAAATGGAAAAGCTGGAAAATCGTGCTGTCATCAAATACTTTTATTTGAAGGGGTTAACGCCGGAGGAAATTAAAGAAGAGATGGACTCAACACTGGGGACATCCTCCCCATCATATTCAACCGTTAAGCAGTGGGTTTCCGAGTTTAAAAAGAGTCGTGTGAGCACCTCTGATGAGCCTCGCTCAGGACGCCCCATTGAGGTCACAACTCCAGATATGATCGAAAAAATCCATCAAATAGTGCTGAAAGATCGCAGATTAAAAGTTCGTGAGATAGCTGAGACCTGTAAGATGTCATATGAACGTGTACAAAATATTTTGCACCAACATTTGTATATGGAAAAGCTCTGTGCAAGATGGGTGCCGCGTTTGCTAACAGTCGACCAAAAATTGATTCGAAAGAACATTTCTACCGCCAATTTGGCGTTGTATAAGCGTAATCCAAGCGAATTTTTGCGTCGATTCGTAACCGTTGACTAAACTTGGGTCCACCACTACACTCCTGAAACCAAAGAACAGTCTAAACAGTGGATTGGACCAGGGGAACCAACTCCAAAGAAGGCAAAAACAATTTTTTCGGCGAACAAGGTTATGGCTACTTTTTTTTGGGATGCAAGAGGTATTATATACATTGATTACCTTGAAAAGGGTAAAACTATCACTGGTCAATACTACGCAGACTTATTGCAACGTTTGAGCCACGAAGTGAAAATTAAACGACCTCATCTGGCGAAGAAAAAAATTTTGTTTCATCACGATAACGCACCAGCGCACACGTCAATCGTTGCGATGGCTAAAATCAACGATCTGAAGTTTGAATTAATGCCGCACCCTCCCTACTCTCCAGACCTAGCCCCGAGTGACTATTATCTGTTTCCTAACCTCAAAAAATGGCTTGGCGGTAAGAGATTTGCGGACAATGAAGAAGTAATCGAAGCTGTAAATGGGTATTTTGAGGAGCTTGACGAATCAGTCTATAGAGATGGCATTACTAGACTAGAACACCGCTATGAGAAATGTATCAGCCTTGGAGGAGATTATGTTGAGAAATAAAAAAAAAAAATTCTTAAAAACGTTGTTTTTCTTGGTCAGGCCGGAAACTTATCAATCCACCCTCGTATTGTATTGTAAATATTTGTTCCCCGTAACATCCGATTATCCATGAAAACGTATTAATTGTTTCCCAATCTCTTTTTAAAACTCATACTTTTGAGTTATGGCTATTTAAACATGGATAACTATGAACGATTGAAATAGCTGAATTTTTAAAAGTCCACAACTTGGAAAAAAGAGGGCCTAAGAAGCTGTTGGGAATATGAATAATGAAATGCTTTAGGGAACAAATACTCTAAATGATTGTTGAAATTCACCCAATGATTGATTTTAATCAGAATAGAACCTCATTTGCAAATAAAATCGAGAATATCTGATCCAAACACAGATAGTTGAAATACGACATGGCGATAATGCCAAGCGTGAAATTTAGTATGCCTGAAATCAGAATACCGATGTCAGGTCCGAGTTGATAGAATCGTAAAAGGGTCCACACTAGAAAATCTCATCAGGCCCGGATTTGATGAAAAACGGTATGTCGCATCGCGAGAGTCCTACGGCAGTACACATTTGGGCCTATTTCATATGTGTGCTTCATTAGGAGCCTATGTGGATTCGATGATAATGTATCCCGTGATACAGCCTGATTCGAACCACATCAGTATTACGGCTAGTCGTATCAGATTTCTGCTCAGGAAAGTCTGCATTCTGGGTGTATGATTTTTCCTTTGGAAGCACGAAAAGGGCAAGAGGAGGGTAGAAGCAGCGACAGTTTATTTGGGGTGCTGAGACACTTACATGATCTTTTACATTCTGTCAATTTCCTGACAGTGGATCAATCACATTTGATTATTCTACGACATAAAAGAATGCAGAAAAGAGTCTATAGGGTGAGCTACCCAGTAGATGAACGATGACCAGTACACGGAAAAAAGAAAATGAAGAAATTTACCTTGTAGGATGACAATGCGTCGCTTTGAGTTCTTAAATGGAAATTTTAACAAAATATCCCTGGTAGAAATTATGATTGGGTATTAGACGGGCCCCAGCTAGATCTTCCAGATGTTAGGTTGGTTTCTATCTAGTTTTGTAACGCACTTTTTAGCCTGTGCCCATTCAGATGTCTTAGAGAATTGCTAGAATGTAGTTCAAATTGTTGATCAGAAATGTGATGTCTTGTTTTTTTTTTATAATCACACATATGAATAAGGTGAGAATGTATTCTGACATGTAATTTCAAGTCAAGAATGTTGATTTTGAATTTATTACCATAAAATAATCTCTTTTGTCATCCTACAAGGCAAATTCCTCCATTTTCTTTTTTCCGCCTAGATGAACGATTCATAAGAGAAGTAAATTTCCGCTGCATTTAAATAATCCAATTGTTTGCATAAGAAGATACTTCTATTGTGGAAACAAACAAATGATTCAGAGGTAGCAGAAATTTTGAATAGTTACTTCTTTTACGAATCGTTCATCTACCGGGTAGTTTACCCTCAAAATGAATGTTATCACTCACCTCATCGCGTACAGCCCCCAAAAACTCTCAATCCATATAAAAGCGTACCTGAAACATGAAGAAAAGCAGTATATATCTATATCGGATGAACCCTCTGAAAATTCCTCATCCGTTATTGTTTAAATCAGACGTGTTTGCTGTAGCGTTGCGTGTATCAAATACATCAGCCTTGGAATCGGATCGAATTGATTCAATACTCGAGATACTTCCAAATGTTTAAATTCGCTTTTTGACCTTCGTATCGTGTCTGTGTATCGACACGCGTACATATATTCCTATCCGTATAAATCTATCAATTCTCACTCAGCGTAAAAAAACTCACACTCAAACGTGCCGGAGTTTAATAGGGTCAAGTAAAACTCGATACAGACCCATCAACTCCAATAAAACCTTCTCTCGGCATCAAAGATTTTATTGGTATAGATTGTACAATTGCTTCGAAAAAATCAAAAGTAATCAAAATTAAAGCGAATATCCCGGGGAATTGAATTCCCAGCACTTTGACCGAATACAAACGTATGTACCCTCATTCGATTGAAAATCATTGAAAAACAACTTTAGATTCCACTGCACATCGATTGTTCTTTTCCGCGTGAATCGTCGCACGATATATCCATCGACGCGGTATGAAAATGAAATCTCATTACCCCAAATCGATCCGAAGAAATATTGTGAGCTCGCTCATTCGTATATACTTCTCTAATATCCTCCTTGGAAATAGATTACCGTGCCTAGCATCAAGTAAGTGTCTACTTCAAGTTATGCGCGACCTGGTTGGGGCGGGTCTTCCTATTTGCAAGCAACCTGCTCCATCCAGGAAAATGTGGGAAATTCGTTCCTTTGGTATACCTATATGTGTGTGCAGCGTCTCGAAGACCTCGACAAGAGACAGAAAATGGAGGAGGAAAAAAATACACTCATATATATGCGAGAAGAAAGAAAAAGGAGAGGAGGAAAAAGCAAGAAAAGGAAAAAACTGTAAGAGACGCTGATAAGAGAGCTCGAGGGTCTGCTGGGGCTTTGACAGCCAGTAAATTAAAGTTTATTTCCACGGCGCTATACACGAGAGAAGAAAAAGAGAAAGCGGATGTATTGCACGCAATGTGTAATCCGAGAGATTCCTGAACGAGATGAAAGGTAGAGACGCCTTCTTCAAGGGAAAAACAGAGAGAATAAGGTAGAAAATTTCTTTTCCTTGTATGAAAATTTGATCTTCAATGGAGTTCTATTCATTGGATGTGTTGGATGAAGGAGGAAAACGGAGAGAGAAATAAGGGAAAGGAATAAACTGAAATCAATTGTCGACTCAGCCAAGATTATACTTGGAGGAAATTGATTCTGATCAAAGTAAATAAATCATGGAATGAGATTCATCGTGTGAGAACCTATTTAGCTGTTGATATGTGATCTTCGAAAGCTCGATTGGTTGGATTGGATCATCAGGACTTGATGACTCACAATGTTGTAACCACAGGAAGACGTAATAAACCTAGGGTGACTTTTTTTCATAATATTAACGCTTGTTATGCCATCGAAAATCCAATTTCGGAACGCTTCAGAACGCTTTGAATTTACGATTCTTATGCTACAGAATTTACATCATGCACGTCGTTGCAAAGAGGAACACATGGAATAATCTAGGACCAAGGAGAGGGTATGAGGAGAAAAGTAAAAGACATTCTTAAGTAAAGGGTGTAACGACAGATATCGAAGTTGTCATTCGGGTTCACAGTAAAAAAGGACTCCCAACAAGACTAAAAAGACATCTACTGATTTTACAAAGGGACGTGCAGGATCGTTTTCTTCTACCGTTCTCTTGACTTCGTTTTATTTTTCTGCCCTCCTCAACCCTCTCTACCTCTTCGCCATTTCTTTCTAAGAATTGAACCGGTGGACACGATCAGTATTCAGACGGAGCCAAGGGTCGTGTGACGAAAGAAAAGACGATGGACGTACACAAGATTTTCCTTAGATTCTTTTGCACCACGTCGACGAGGACGAGGACGAAGACATGAGACAGGATATGTCTTTGCCTAGCCAGGCCATAGCAAACTGACCCTACGTGATCCGGCTCCTTTATACGTCCCTACGTCATTTCCAGTTTCCGATTTGGCTTCTCCGTAGGAATTTCGATGGAGGTTCGGAGTTACTTTTGATCCTTCATATATACAAAATTCGTATAAAGTCACGTGTAGTCTCGTCGATTCACTCCTATTTCGTTCACCATCAACTTTTATCCGAGGTTGTGAAAAATGTGAACTAGCCGGTTTTGAATACCGATCAATCGTCATATCGATAGAATCAACGGAGAGTTTATTTTTGTCGTCATATGATAATCGATCTTCCTTCTCTGCATTTTTCCACCGATTCCATTACGAGAAGATTAAATTAAATCGAGAGGGTCGATTGGCTACATTCAAATGGAAATCACGACACAAGTGAGTATCTTTTTTTTTTTTCATATTCAACGAAGGAGGATAATCTCCCTTAAGGCGGTTGTCCGCGATGATTCAGCCGCTATTATAGCTGTCATGTTTACTTTTTAAACACCTGCATTCCATCAAATATGATTTAACGAGGGAACAGGAATCGTGTCGCTATTGGGTGCCTGTATTACAAACCCTCTCCTCTCCTCTGATCTTTCCATTTCAGATTAGTATCATAAGATCAGTCTCAGTCTGACTTTCGATTATCTCTTCAACTGTCAGTAATCTTTTGAAGCATGTGAGTCAAAGAAAAATCTGCTACGATATTTTTGTATATGTATTTTATTCTTCGGAGAAGGAAAAGAGAGAAATTTTCATGATGAAGAAGATTGTGTAATAAAGAGTGTATTAAATTCTCATGATCAAAGATGGAAGAGAGATATGGATTTGTTTGTGGGATTTCATAATTCAGAATATATATTTGTCGAAGGTTCGAGGAATGTGAGAGTTCAATTTCGTTTATATTAGAATTTTATTTATTACACGGAGAAGATACTCGAGGATCGGAAAATGATACAATATATATTTTACGATCGGATTGACAGCTACTTGCATATAAATTACGTGAATATTTGACTATTTTTCACCTTCCCACCGTACCGATGATAAGCTGAAATCAGTTCTCCACTTTGAAGCAACACGAGGAAAAATTGGAGAATTTTTTTTAACAAAATCTAAAAGAAAAACTTGGATAGAGTATAAAACGTTGACTCGCAATTCCATTAGGTTTTGCTTTTTCGTGTAACATTCCAAGGACGAGAGAAAGAATTTCTTGTCCCTCCCTTTACCTTCCTGTGACCAACAATGGCTTTGCTGGTGCATTTGAAAACCATTGAATATATTTCAACGTTCACGTAGAAGTGTGTATACATGTACTCCTCGTATACGGTTCTTCACATACATGTATTTATGTACAGGGATAGAGCTTTGTGAAAGTCGCCATTCGTTCGAAGAAGACTCGTCGGGTCTGATAAGGAGCTTAGCCATGGGTTTTAAGCAGCTTCGTGGTCTTCCGAGGACGATCGACTAGAAGGACGCTGATTCTTCATGAACTCACCTCACCTAACCACCTACATATTCACATACCCCCACACGCCCAACCCCTGTGTACGTTGCAAACAATGTCTGAGCACGTCCCATAGAGTGGATAGATAGAAGACCCTGGAGGAAATCTCCAATGATTCTGAGATCAATAAACACGTTCGATTACTGTGTGCAGTGATTCCCGAAAACTCATCTTGAAATGGAAACGATGTGGCCCTCGATAATTCCATTGAGTCGAAGAAAATATATCAAAATGTATCGAATGCTGAATCTAATTGATTGAAGAAAAAATCAAGAAAAATATGATTTATCAGAAAAAGCATCGAAGATGAAATCTGTAATTTGAAAGTGTCACGCGATCCTCATCATTTATAATGCCACTTAAGCTCTCGATTTGATGTTTGTGATGGGAAAGTTGTGTACAAAGATCCAATACCAGATATCTAATTCCTTTCCCAAGGGTCAATGGATTCATCCTTGAGCATCCAAGTGATTGGACAACTGAGGAAGGAGGTCAATCAATCATCATTTGACGTGTGCTGGTCGAAAGAAGAATATCGTCTCATTGAGGGTGATGCATTAATTGTTCAAATAACAATCCATCATCGCTGAGTTCTACTTGATGCTTCGAATGGTCACGAACGGTAGTCGTATCTTCTCTCTTCTACATTGAAATCTATATTATTAGGTTCTTCCGTTGTGAATTCGAATCAAAATAATGAAAGTATCATATTCAGTGATCATGATGAGTCTTATCAGATATCATTTCATTCTTTATATGCTGATCCGGGATCTCATATGAAATTGTTTCAAGGCTTGAGATATTCTGCACTGGAAAGTTACAAAAATACTACTCACATAATTACGTGAAAGTAGAGAAAATAGAGAAACGCGTACGTCGTACCAGGTGAGTAATTTTGAAATTTTTGTAGAGAGATGAACATTCGAAGGGAAGAAAAATACAGAAAAAGGGAGGAATCGTGAAATTACAAGATGCAACAGTCGGCGCTTATACACAAACACGAATAAGCGTAGCTCGTAATTTCACGGGTCATGGATCGTCTTGATAAAGCGAGAGATCCCTTTTCTCCTCCCAATCACCGATATGTACAGTACTTACTTTTTAGGATACTATCTAACAATGAGTCTGACTCCCGTCTGTTTTTCCTAACGAACTGTACGAGTTCCACTATTATCTTCAATGTAGCTGGACATTGAATTCCTGAAAAGGGAAAAACGAGAAAAAAGGAATGAGACCGCCACTAATAACGATTCTTCTGAAACCCCCTTCGTGTTTTTTGTTTATGTTTCTCTCGTCCTTCGATGTTTGGATGCTTTTCTCTGTACCACCCTCTTTTGCGATAACAGGGACGACACAAAAGAATTTAAAGACTAGTTGTGAGATTGTTCATTTCCGGTGTAGCTGGAAATAGAAACCAACGAGGACAGAGGACTTGCTGGTAATATGTTGTTTGTAGCAAATAGAATATGGTTGGGTCAAATGAAAATCTCCTACCTCGTGGAATTTGGAGAAAGAGTGTGATATCTCAAAATGGAGAGAAAAAACTTCTCAAATATCAGTGGATGATAAAAATTCAAATATACGGATAATAAGTAGCAGTGTGAAACTTCGGGGAAAAAGAACCATGCGTCAACTGAGGTACTTCAACACTTCCCCAAGAAATATCCAAGTAGAAATGTTGTTGTTTATGCAAATTTTTCATAGTTTCGTAACTTCAAGCAGCTTAACGCTGCGCGGAAGAAAGTTTGTAGTGAGGATTACTTTATGTCGTATCCGTGGGGTATACTTCCGTTATCTGAATACAACGATAAGTTGAATTGAGGTATTTATGCTTTTACGTATCGGGATGGTTCCGGATATGTCGGGGAACATAAATTTTCATGTTCTCGTACTTTGTTTGAACTTTCATTTGATGAATCGTTTTTCAAAGTCCAACAAAATTTCAACAGCGTTGAGAATTATGTGAATTTTTGAAATGCCAGAAGCCACCCACGTGGTATGAATTGACTTCATTTAATATTTTATTATTTGAGATTCAGTCCTATACTTTGTGACTCGAAGAAATTGACTGAGCTATTTCAATTACTTATGGGCGTACAGTAGAACTTCTCGATGAATAAATCTTCCGAAAGTAACGCTCCCTTTCGTTTTGGTCCAACGAATGCGGAAGCTCCCCAAACTCCACGGTGTGTTTCATACGAATTTCAGTTCAGGAAATCCTTTAAGGGTGATGGATGCGTTCTTACGAGGGTACATTGTTTTTTCAAAAATTTCGAATTCGTTTCCTTTCTTGTCTCCTGCTGATGATGCTGTTTAAAAAGCTAGGGTGAATGAGTCATGCACGAAGGTTCCACAATCGAACAATCGTGGCTTAATTTAGTCAGAGCATGGTTACAATTATTTTATGAGGATGGGAAGATCATTTTATGATGTATCATCAGGAAATCCGGAGATTGTTTAATAGGGAATATCAGTGATCAATAGTTTGTTTATTTGACGTATCTGAATTATACAAATCGAGTAAATCGGTCAGTTTCTCTTCAGATTTGTATGATACTTTCCAATTTGCCGGAATATGATTCCAACGAATTACCATCAGATCAATTCGAACTGTTCCTGGAAGCTTAGAAAGAACCTTCTATCCACGTTATCAAAATCAAATCAGGCTCGCACTCATTTTGTCTCATTTTGACTGTTACTGATCAATCAGCGTGCTATCAACGTTTGGGTTAGATTTATCTTTAATGAAAAGTGGGATGACCATATCATACCATACAATCTTAAGTTTCATGGTGGTTCCAACTTAATAACAGATGTGGACACTTTCTGGGGTTCTATCCCAGATAACATGTTACCTTGTCATGAGCTTGTTATTGATAATCTTGTCAATATACGGTTGCTACAACTCTGCAGCAAAGGTTTTGGAAGCTGATATCCTTGTCATATGTCAACTAGTAACCTTGAGTCAACCTTGTTTGCCTGACAACATTGCAGCAAGTTTGAATCGCTATTGCTGGAATCTCTATCACTTGTTTAGGTCGAAGAGTCCCATTACTTCATTTGAGCGATTCGAGTGGTATCTGATCCTGGTCTTCTTCTGACTCCCAAGTGCAGGACTACCACCTATCAAAACTCATTTCCAATGACAGGGTCTAAATTTAGGAATAGACTCCACATTTTATTGTGGAAAAAAGTTATATAACATCCCATAAAATCGATCTATAAAAATAACTGCATGATTATTTATTCTGTTGTTACTATTATTAATTATTATAGTTCATTGAATTCCTAGTTAAATTAGGTTCTGATTGTTTTTCAGCTATTAAGAAATTGTTTGTGCATGATCTGGTGTCCTCAAACAGTGATGAAGCCACCCTCATTGTTTCTTTTTCCAATAATTGAATTTTTTTCATCTTTTGAAAATTATAAGCTCTATGAATCCACAGTATTAGGATTTTGCTATCGGAGCTTCTGATGCTACTTTCATTGACAGCGGTATTCCGTAAATAAACATATAAGTTATCATGATTTTCAAATTGATTCCATCAGTTTCGCTTACATGCACTGTATTGATTTTTTTTCTCATTTCCACATTAACAGCGTTTTCAGGATGAAATTTCCTGGTAATGTTGCCTTTTATCCGTCGGAGAACTTGTTTGATCTCCTGAGGTCGAGTTGGCGAAAAAGTTGCTTCTTTCATTGGAGGGGTGGAATCATACTTCTCAGTCGAATGCAGGCTAGAGCTTGCTGCGAATGAAAGTAGCTCTTCAGTAGATAGTCTCTGATAGTGGTACGATTTTTTTCTTCCTATTCCCGTTCGTACTTTCCTGGTACAGTTCTTTGGGCCCCTCAGAGTTGCTTCCAATCAGACCACTGTAGTAGAATCAATATCATATATATTGAAGACTTTGTTAGAGCGAAGTTCAAATTTTTTTGTCTCAGTACTTTGTTAGATTTATAAGTTTCTTCCCACTTTGCTGTGCATTCACTAGATAAATTATCTCTCTTCATATTCTCTCTTCATCTCTTGGAAAAATGAGTTCTCTGATACGGTTGAATGGAATTTTTTATCAGTTTGCTGGTAAATAATTCGTGGTCTACTTTTAGCGCAAGCTCTATTCATCGACAAGTTGAAAAACTAACTAAAACTCACTAGTTGTGAAGTCGAGATACGAGGCAGCGTATCGACGCCAAGTACATGAAAAAACTTGGAAAACACAGAATTCGTCGTGTACTACACGGAAAAAAGAAAATGGGGAAATTTACCGTATAGAATGACAACGTGTCGCTCCCATTTGAAGACTCGAAGCGACGCGTTGTCATCCTATACGGTAAATTTCTCCATTTTCTTTTTTCCGTGTACCGAGGATACATCTTCCTCAACCCTAATTCTAACTCCTCGAGAAATCTTCAACGTATGTATGGCAATGCTAGAAATAATAAAACATGCATTAAACAATTTGAATTCACACTTTCGATCAAGTTCATTACGAATTTTGTCAGTTCATGCGATACTAAAGTATAAATGTTTCAAATTTTCGTGCGATCAAAATGTTGCGAATTCTTCTCCATCATTATGATTCATTTTTGATTACGATAGATTTCCGGTATTTGAATTCGAGTACTATACGTACTACTTGAGTACTACGTAGTATAGTATACCGAATACTTCAGAATTCATTGAAAATACTTCACAAGCGTATTTTGCTGCCCAAGAGCAATGATTTTCTGTTTTAAAAATATTTATTCAAGACTTAATTTTTAGGATATGAGCATTGAAAGATTTTTTTCCAGATTTAAACCACTCGGAAGCACTGTTTGTTACATATTTCAGCCTAACACTATTCGCTAAGTTGGAAAACGGTGGATGTCTGAGAAACAGGGAACTCTATCTTGTCATTCCTTGTTTTGGAGCGATAATACGAGGCGCGTTCATAAAGTAAGGGCCGTTTGGTCACAGAAAGAAATATACTCGTAAGAAACAAATTTTATTGTCATATATAGTTAGGTACAAACTTACTTTACTCCTCTACATAATCACCGTTCACTTCTAAGCATTTTTCGTACCGCTGCACCAGCTTCTTTAACCCCTCTGCATAGAAGCTTGCTGCCTGAGAGTTGAACCAGTTGACAACGGCGTTTTGGAGTCCCTCTTCGGTTTCAAAACGTTGTCCACCGAGCCGCTGTTTAAAATGCAAGAAGAGGAAGTAGTCGCTAGGTGTAAGGTCAAGACTGTACGGTGAGTGGTCCAAAAGTTCCCAACGGAAATCTTGAATTTTCTCCTTGGTTTTGGCAGTAGTGTGAGGACGCACGTTATCGTGGAGGAGGATTATGCCAGATGACAGTTTCCCGTGGCGTTTGTTTTGGATCACACGTCTCAATTTGTTGAGCGTTTCGCAGTACACGTCAGCTGTAATTGTTGTCCCAAAAAACTGTAGCCATCAATTTTCGACTTGTGTATGGAGTTTGCTTAAACTTTTTCGGTTTTGTTGAAGTTGAGCGTCGCCACTACATCGATTGCAGTTTTGTTTCACAACACAGTGGCTCGGTGGACGACGTTTTGAAACCGAAGAGGGACTCAAAAACGCCGTTGTCAACTGGTTCAACTCTCAGGCGGCAAGCTTCTATGCAGAGGGGTTAAAGAAGCTGGTGCAGCGATACGAAAAATGCTTAGAAGTGAACAGCGATTATGTAGAGAAGTGAAGGAGGGTTGTACCTGACTAAATATGACAATAAAATTTGTTCCTTACGAGTGTATTTCTTTCTGTGACCAAACGGCCCTTACTTTATGAACGCGCCTCGTAATTCAAAGTTGCTGAATTCTGATTGACTGGTGGCTAGAAAACTCCGAATTACTATAACTTTCAATTGAAAAATGACAGGAGGGATGAATTATTTTCAAAGAAACGCTGTTTTTCAACTGAGCGAATGATTTCAAGGTCAAGTATGTACTATGTGTGTGCTTTTGAGTGATTTGAATTTAAAAAAGAAATTTTCAAATGCTTGTATTTAGAAAACTACACGGAAAAAAGAAAACACTACTGGTTACTGTGAATGACAGCGATTGTTTGAAAAACAAATGAAAACACGCCTGGATAATGAGGATCAGCGCGATCACAGTGATGGGTATTGTAATAAAATGCCTCAACGTTGACTGGACAGTAATGAGGACTGGGAAACGCAGTACTGCATAGAATGAATTTGACTTTCAATGTATTTTTGTGACTCACAGTAACCATTGCTGTTTTCTTTTTTCCGTGTACGCCTCGAATGAAATTTTCCCAAACAGGGAATTATTGCATTTTAGCTGGAGGGAACGCGAAGAAGTTGAATTGTTTGAATTTGTGATGGGGAATAAATTCGTCGATTCGTTTTCAGCTGATGTGAGTTCAAAAACAAGTAGGTATTTCCACATTTTCAGAGGAATAGATTGGTTGTAGAGATCTTGTGACATAGCCTGTCAGGTCTGCAGATTTATGATCTTGATTCTTTCCTTATTTATGGAGTGCTCCCTGTTACGAAATCCCAGCTGGGATTCGACGTGGATTCCAGCTCCGAAATTTACCTACGTTTCCAGCTGGGATTCCTCATTTCCAAGTGGAATCCCACGTAGAATTTCAACTCTAACGTGGGATTTTAGTGGGAATTTCTGATCCCAGGTGGAATCCCTGTTGGAATTGGAAATCCCACATGGAATTCTGTTGGGATTCTGGATTCCGGATGGAGTCTTAGTTGGCAAAGCAGGTGAATTTCGGATCTGGAGTCCACGTGGAATTCCAGCTGGAGTTTTGTCACAGAGTTTTGAAGAAGGTTATGTACTTACAGCTTGTATAAGTCTTTTAAACAATGTTCCGAACAAAATTATAGTACGCGGCGTTGATTCGTCAATTCTCAAAGATTAACCAATCATATCTTGAATTCTATGAGAATTGAGCAGCGAATGAAGTATACTATAATTTGGTTGGGATCTCTGCTTCTAAGGAACATTCAATTGCAATGTACCGAAGATCAAATTTCTTCCATTGGGTGGACGGTGACGTAAGTAGTGGATAAACGTAATTATACCGTCATCACCCTACAGTGTTGCCAACGATGTGGGGAAGAAATTCCAAGATATTTCCGTTAACACTGTTAACTTTCCTTTCTTGACGGAAAAAATGTTTCAATTCTGCAGCATGAATGTAACTTTTCAATCCACAAGAATTTCAAATTCTTTTGATTCATTCATCATCATTAGCAATCTCTTTTTGAAAATCATATGGATGACACGGTGACTTTTTATCACATCCCTGAAGTCTGTGGAATGTATTACACGGATGAAGAGAAAATTAGTTCTAAAGTCATATGGAGAAGAATCGAAATAATACTGGGTAACAGGTGGTATCACGGTCACAATGGACGACGTGGAGGAACAAAGTTTTACAACATAAATGAGAAGTCATTCAAATGAGTCAACGAATTCGCGTATGTGTAGAATCTAGATACAGTGAAACATTCACGCACGAAATTTCATGAGCATGTGTGAAGTAGTCTGCACATGAAGTTTATGAAATTTCATCTGCATATTTTGAATTTTGATACACGTATATTGAATTGGATATCGCGTTCTCTTGAGAGTGACGTTGTTGAGACTATCAAATTTCAAAATTGTGTGCATTCAGCTTAAAGCAGTGTAAATTAAATATTTTCTCTGCTTTGATCATAACGATATACCATGTCGAGTTTATAATCATTCGAATAAAATATGTCTGTTTACAATTGTTAAAGGGTTGATTATTCGAAATGATTGTATGTTTTGTTCAATCGATCAGGTACTGGAAATCAAGTTAATTAGATATCTAATGAATTGCTAATAATGACAATGTTATTCATAGCGGTAAATATTACAACTGTTGATTATTTGAAGAATATATTTGTATTGTCAATATGGATAATTGTGCAATCACGGTGTTAATGTATGGTTGAATACACACGGTTGTTTTCATTCTTCCAAATTGAATGTTGGTTTTATCGTTCTACTAGAATATTGTTGGGACGATTAAATGTTCTACCCAAACAACACGCAATGTTATTCGCAGAGATGTATGAATATTTAAAACTGGAATGTACATTTGTTGAGAGAAAAGGGGGTATGGAATTACGGAGAAAAAGGAATAGTTGCAGGAACTACTTGAATAGTTCATTATCGACCATCTACTTGAGTAGTTGTTGCAACTGCTTAGTAATCAGGACGAGTTTAGCTCACGTTTAGCTGCCTCAACTGATTAAATACCCCGTGAGTTGCCAGGTATTTATGTTAGTTGGTGTAACTATCGGATTAGTTGAGGTGTTTGAATAGACGATCGAAAATTCGCTATATTTTGAATAGTTTCCCTTTCACTTTTCACCGTGATCGAGTATTGATTCAACTGTTCAGAATTCCAGGGAAGGAGATGCTTTATCAATCACATTTCAAAGGAGATGTTGAATAATTCCCAAAATATGTGAGGTAGTGATTTCTAAACACGGCATTTGTGTTTTTGCTACGTTTCATTGAGCTGAACAAACTAACACCCATCATCAATCAAACACAATACCGCTCATATGTTTGGAGGAGTTTCACCCTCAAATCGATCTGTCTCTCTAGGTAACGTACGTTGATGAATATCTTGGTAAGCCGCAGGACGACACGAGTGGAAGGAAGATGCCATGAGTAGGCATTCGTATCGTGATTCAGATGCCGCTATAAACGCATCGCCTGGCTGTAGGGTGGTTACGAAATGAACAAATTCAAGTGAGCAATGAATTGGATGAGCTGTGAGCGAAGGGCATTTGACGACTTTACGAGTAAGAGAGTGCATTCAAGAAGGAGGGAATATCACAGATACTTATAAATACCATCCATTTGGAAACGTGTTTACACATTTTCTGAAAATTCGTATAATCTAGAATGGAACAAATTGAGATTCAAATGAGAAGTTCGCACAGTGAAGTTACATATTTTTACTTCATCGCTCTTCTCAACTGTACATTCGCTCAAAATTGCATGAAGTCAAACTCAGTGAAACGTGGTGAACTTCTCTGAGATTCTCAAAGGTGAGGAAAGCTGCCTTTGATTTCACAAATGCGGATATGAGTCTTTTGAATTGATATATCACGTTTAGACAACCGCTGCTCCGCACATTCTTCCTAAGTTTGTACTCAATTTCATCGTTCCATCAAGTTCTTGTTGGATCGTATTTGAAACTATCCTCTCACATGTTGTTACCTGTGTCCAGCTACGCTGAAAATTACTCAATTATGTTCACTACTGCTTCTGAAACGTCGTAATTCATTTAGTGCATTCACACGAGTAACAATATTTGCTGTTATGTACAGCGTTGTATTTTCCTCTTTCCTTCTACTTCCTCCCTCTTGCATGAATTCTGGATGTAATTTGCGTGAGTTGAACCACGTCGAGTTTACGTCAGTCTCAAGCGTCCTCATAGAGTGTATGTATATACAAGTGAGGTGTATACACACATGCAGGTACGTATATATGATTCTGACATAACTCATTTTAATGTCATAAAATATAAGAGTATATAGTCGTATGGGATCTGAGGAAAGAGATTCTTAAAAAAAGCATCGGAAAGGTCGAATTCACGTTTCAAATTATCACATTCATTCGCAACTTCATTCATGGTATTTCATTATTCTATTGAAATCTGCTAACGAGGTGAATTTGAAATTTAATTTCTATAAAATTGAAAGAAATGATTGTTTGATTCAAATATTCTCATGATTCATTAATTTTGCCATCCCACGAACAACCATGCATCACTATATACAACGTTCCGGAAGGATATACGTAGACACATATCGCTACGCGAAACATATGGATTACAAATATCGGCATATGCGACATCGTGGAATCATCCTTCGTATATGTATTCACATATGTGCTCTCCCTGCCGCCACCGCTGCTTCTTCTTTCCTTTCCTTCCTACTTTTGTTTCTCTCCTTTTTTCGTCTCTTCGCTGGTAATAGTAATAAATTTTTCAAATAGTCTTTTCGCAGTTGGCCGTACAGAAGCCCGGCAGTATTAAAGGGGGCGCTGCCCGCTCTTTGACATTGAAAATATTTATGATTATATCCCTGGGCATTAAGGCCAGAGCCAGAGCAGTAGTTGTAGTAATAGCGGTGGTGGTAGTAGCTTTCGTAGACGTAGAGTCAGCCAACCACCAGTCGAACTCGCCAAGCGTATACCTAGCAAAGTTCATGATCCCTGTTGCGTATAAAACCTGCATGAACACTGGACCGAATAAATGAGATACATTGAGGATATGGGACGAAATCCCACTTGAATTGTTGCAAGTGTTATTTGTGATTTGAATCGCTTGAAAAATATTGTGGCGAATTTCAATCTATAAGCTCGAGTTCAACAACGCGGGCTTAACGATCGATATGGAAAACAATCGAGGTTATCGAGAATATTGATTTTTGGGAGAAATATTTGAAATGTGAGGATAAAACCGATTGGTTGGGGGAAACTCGTGGCGACTTCAAGTCTACTTTCTGGACAATCAATTGATGGTTATGGAATATACTGATAGAAGGGGTCAAGATATGTCGTTCGTTGGCGAGGATGGACATTCGGTTTTGAAGCTTGTACCAAACTGACACGTGATTAAAATTTAGGAGTCCAGGTGAATGTGTTGCTGACTGAAGCATGTACGGAGGAAAGAGGAAGGGTTGGTCCCTCATAACTGGTTGTGTATTTCAGTTAGAGAGTTACAATTCGTTCCAGCGGCAATTGTCTGTAAAAGTGGCACTCCTGAATGACTGGGGTAATTGTTATTTTTCATGAAAAATAAAATAGACAATAGTACTCATAAAAACAACACACCTATGTGAATAATGGATGCAAAAATGATACATACCAGAATGACATCTACAAGTCAGACAGACAAGGATATAATTATTGACGACAAGGATTCATTTATGAATTCCATTAGTGAATGGATAGAGATTTTAACTGCGTGTAATCGTTAACATTACAATTCACCATTACAAGCAATCCCATGCGCACAATCTAGAATTTGAGTTCTTCCTTAATAGCAAACTTATTAATGTTAGCATCATCAACCATGTTATTAATTCTGGTGTCAATTGATAGCGGAATTATGAATTTCAGCATCGATTTGAGCACGAGTTGATGGTAAAATTATGAATTTGAGTATTGAATAATAAAATTATTTATTCTGATTTTAGTCAGTCAATAATGAAATTATTGATTCAGGGGCGTCCATTGATCACGTGAGGTGTTCAAAGGGGGCAGAGGATCAAGCTAAATCTTCCCAAATCTCACTTGGGGGAGAGGGGGGTTGCAGCAAATATCACCCCACATAACAATTCATGTCTTGCGATGTCTTTTCGATAAGTTTAAGATGTCTTGCGCAACACATTCGGATTTCTTTTAGACCAAAGAAGAGTTTTAGACATCTAAAAGACATCTGAATGTGTTGCGCAAGACATCTTGAGCTTATCGAAAAGACATCGCAAGACATGAATTGTTATGTGGGACGTCATTTTTTTCCAGCAGAAGATGGTGTAACATTGCATGAAAGTAAAGTTGAATTGGAGTAGGAATTATTTCTAGAATAAAATGTGGCAAAATCTTTTATTAATTCCCGTCAAGCATTTATTATTTAATTCCATCACTGTGATCTCAAATTACGGTAATATTCTCAAATACTAGTCTTTGCGCGTCTTAAGGGGTCTATCCTAATTAGAATTTTCAAAGAATCGATTTTTTTGTTTTTTGCATTGTTCTAAAGTACACATTAAACATTATGAAGAAGAGGAAGGCACAATGTACGGTGCAGACATCGCTGATTAAGAACAGGTAACATTTTTTCACGATTTTTCTCTGAAAAAAACTTTCAACGCATTTTTCGCAAAACAACGTTTTTCGATGCCTTGTTGATAAAATCTTCGAAACTACTCGACCGATCCTTATGAAATTTTTACCACATATTCTGTACTACTACAGCTACAGCGCATAGCGAGGGTTTTTCACAATTTTGATTTCAACTCTTTCTCTTTTGCCAACAACAGTAAAATAAACGTGTTTTTTTCGAAAAATGTCCGCCATTTTGTCAATTTTCAGAAAACCAAAAATCGTTTGATATGCGCTATAGCTATTAACATACTAGATCTAATGCCGTTCAATTTTTTCGTTTCACATCATTCATCCCACAGATGTCATCAACAACGCAGACACACCTTTTGTTTACACGGAAAAAATCAGTGATCCAAATTTTCGTTGACTAGTATGTCACTTTTGGACGGAGCACAATTTGGAGAAGAATTCGTACACTGGATTTTCATAATTCGTTGACTCTTTCCATGATTCCGATGATGAAAATAAAAAGTGGATTCCATTGTTCAAATAGCGAACACAGTTAACGAATTATTAAAATCCAGTGTACGAATTCTTTTCAAACTTGTGCTCCGTCCAAAATTGGCATACCAGTCAACGAAAATTTGCACTACTCATTTTTTCCGTGTAGGACTTTTTTTTGAACTATCATTTTCATGTATAAGAACTTACTAAAATGTACAAGAAAAAATTTTTCTATGTATTTTGATAATGTATGAATACAGTGTAATAACTTTCATATCAATATTTATATTACAAAACTGTTTAAACAATTCTGAAAAAAACTGTCTTTTTTTGAAAATTTCAATTAGGGTAGACTCCTCAAATAAAAGTGATAGAACAAATTGTGTGTGTTTTTTTTCAATCCCACGCATTTACACGTAGAACACAAATTTTTACGAATCTCATGTGAGATTAGGAGTGGGGAGGAGGTAGTTGCGGAAAATCTTACGAAATCTCACCAGGGGGCAGGAGTTGATTTGAATTTTTGGTGTTGATTTCTGATGAAATCACTGATTTCAGTATGCATTCGTAGTGAAATGATCGATTTGAGTACTATTCGAAAGTACTGAATATCAGGAATATCACTAATTTCTCTGTCGATTATTAATAAATTAGTAATTTCAATGTTAACTCATGGTTGCCACAATCTGGAAATTCTAACCGAATTGATCAATCACGAATTCGCATTGGATAAAATGATTAATGAGATACATTAAATTTCCAGGCGGTGACAACTGTTAGTGAAATTATGAATTTGAATACTTTATTGGAATTTTTTATTTCAGTACTGTTCAAAGGGATACCAGTGTCGTAGAATTAGCTGAATTTCTCTCAAATTCTCTCAATTTCATCTCAATTCTTTACAAATCAATGATCTCAGAAGACGTCATAAAGTTATCCGATCATGTTGCATAAGACATCTTTCATGTACCTTCAAGATAACTTTACGAAAAAAAACCTCAAGATCCATTCAGATATCTTCGAGATATCTTTTTGTTTATTTTAGAGGTTCATCCGATGCGGACAACTGTAGTACAATGGAAATGCTTTTTCTTTGTTCATTTTAATCAATCACAAGGGCTACAGTGTAGACCAATTGGTCACTTTTTTTCAGACGATTATGTTTCAGCACGTGTAAGCAATTCCCATGGCATTACTTTTCGTTGGAGGGAAGTTTTTTACGTACCTCAAGGCTCATTAAATAAGTGTCTAAAAACTTATATTCTTCGTTTACTTCTTTCCATGAGAAAAAATTCGAGAAAATCATCTTATTTCGAGGCCGCTTCATGAGGATTTCCCCTTCATTTTCTTCTATCATAATTATTTGAATAGGATAAAATGGCCCTTTGAATACTGTTGGAAATGTCATCTAGGAGGTTGGAAATTATGATAAAAATATCCTCTATGATCTGAGAGGATGTATGCAGTAATTTATAGATGATTTAAATACATTGAAGTGTATCAGTTCAATGGTTTTGAAGCGTTTGAATCCAATATTCGTGAAACGACGTTATTCAATGTTCTCATAACTCGGAACTTATTGAGTCACAACGTTTCAGAGGGATTGAATTCAAATATCGTCAACGTATTAAATTAATAGACTTATAGAAATTGTAAATTACAGAGTATTGACATTGAAAATTTCTAATGTATTCAAGAAAAAATACCGAGCGTGTATTATTCACACGTGAGTTTCGGGTGAATAATAATGAATTAAACACTTGGGATTGCGCACTGCCACGCACTTTGAATTTCCCAATGATTTCTGAAGGCTAAAAAATAAGATTGTAAAATTTGTTGACATTCAGAGGTTAAAATTTTATAATTTTATATTTTAGCCTTCAGAAATCAGTGTGCAATTCCAAATACGTAATTCATTATCATCCATTTGAAATTCTTATTAATTACGTACTTTTTAAGAAAAAATCGCGCAAAATTAGACTTTTCCTCCCCTCACTTTCCCCTTAATCTGTTGCCATCTTAATTTCAGGCAATGATTTTTCCATTGTGTCGGCGATTGTTTTTTCGGCTTCATTTGTTTGCATCATAGATTCAGCCATGAAATGAGCTGAATTTAAGACTTTCTTTTTACAGTGTGGCGCACCAATAACACAAGTCAACAAAAACAATGTTTTCTCCTGGGTTTCTGTTCTCATGCATAAATTCTGATGCTAGGCCTCGAAAAACACAAACATATACATTCTTAGCTTCCGAAATTTGCTTCAAATATGATGGGAGATTACATTTAGGTTTTAATCAAAGAGAAGCTGAGAGCGCTTACGAGCACCTATGCGCCGCTAGTAAAACTTCCACTGGCCTCCTGGCGGCGGTTGGATCATGGAAGTAGACCCACAGCGATTTTATTTTTCAATAACAAAAAATTACGCACTCCTTTTGAATACTTCTCAATACATATTTGATCAAAATTTAATTATGTATCGATACCGAATGGATATGTTTCTTCATTATCATGAATAGAAGAAGTGAAAAATGAGAGAGGGGGTGTTTCACATGATCCACTCACTCAGCAATCGAACCCCGGCCGTGAGCGCTCTCATCTTCTCTCTGGTTTAATACGAGAAAGTCCATACAAACATAAAAAAAACCACTAAAAATCTTCATTTTTGAACTAGATTTTGTATTATTTTACATTTGTATGGTATTAACAATTCTTACTCTTGAATTAAAAAGACTCCGATGTTCAGCAAAAATTTTTCTGATTGTAATCTATAGTGGAATTATGAAAAAATCAGTTATTTTTCTTAAAATTCAAAAACTTCCTCTGGTTTCTACAAAAGCAAACTTTGATCAAAAAAATCATTTTTCACGCCATTGGTAACGCAGAAGAAAATCAAATTCGACATTCAGAAGTGAGACACAAAAATAACAATATATTCATAACAATAAATTCTATCAAACCTTCATTGAGTAACCAAACGTAAATTCTGAAAATCTTATGTACATCTACCGCTTGGGATTTCTCGTTTATTTTGAGTGACTTCGCCCACATAAAATGTTTCCTAAGCTGAACCACATTCTCTGTGAGTCACTGTGTTGTAAAACTCGCAGCAATGGTGTTTTTTCCGATATCAAATGAAACAAGGATAGTTGACAACTCTCATGGCAAGCGCGATATTTGATTTCAGCAATAACAACATCATATTTCCCCGTAACATAACAAAGATTTATCATTCTTCATTGGCAGCTTGAGGGAGTCAAAATGAGAACTTCATCAGTAAATTGACGCTTCTATTTCACACAGAAATTGATCAAATTTATAAAATCGAGTTTCAATTAGGAAAGGATGGTTCAAAGATCTTCGAACGTTTCGAGTGTGATACTCAAAGCCCATTCGATGAACTTTTAATGGATAACTGTCGTGTGAACTCCTATCGTCTGCAAGTTGCAGACCAACTCCCCTTTGTTTGTTCCAATATGTCTCATTTTTCTCTTTCCATCATTGGAGACGAAAAACTTTATTATCGTTGTTATCTTCGGTGAATTCCTTCATTCGTTCTCTCAAAGACAGAAAAGAGGAACAGTTCTTGCCAAAGTTTCCACATTAACCGTGAGTCCAGATAGTAACCGTGAAATTATTTTGCTTGTTTTTGACGAGAGGATTCTTCAAACGTAGAAGTTCTGTGTATCAACAAAAGTGTACATATACGTGAAAATATTAATTCAGTTGAACTTTGAATTTCGCTGGAAATATTTCATTTTGTAAATTATTAAATAATTCCCTGTGAGAAAGTTTATTTATGATGCAATAACCCATACAGGACACCCACGTTACCTCCCCGTGGAGTTCAGGGAGAAGAAAGGGATCAGTGTTTCGTTCTTGTCTCGTCTCTCCGAGACTGCACGACTGACCAGGTCTCGATCTTGGTCTCAATTTGGTCTCGGAATTTATAATCTCGTCTCGGTTTCGCTTTTGTTTCGACAAAATCAGTATCGTCTCGGTCTCGAGTCGAGATTCTCGCCATTCTCAGGTTCTCGATCTGGAAAAATAATTGTTCGTCTCGTATCGGTCTCGTCTCGAACTCGGGGTCGATACCGAGACTACCCTGGTGAAAAGGAAGCGTGTCATAAAGAGTAACACAAGCGTAAGGATGTATCATATGACTTTTTTAATACTTCTTATCCACTCTTCAATTAAGCTTCCATGCGTAAAGCTCGGTTTCTATGGAATTGGTGTTTCTTCCAATACGCTTCAGACATTTCAAATATACGTTCGAACTACTCTCAATGTGCCGCTTGACGTTCGGTATACGCTTAAATCTACGTTCAAAATACTTTTCAACTACGTTCCTGACACTTCCTAATACACGCTTCCCTTTCACCAGGGTACACTGTAAAAAGTCTGACTGAAAGTGGTTTTGCATCTTACTTGAGAACTTGACTGGACACTTACTTTCAGCTAAAATAAGGCTAGTTTCGGCTACATCGTGAAATAAGCCGATATCAAGGTTGGGAGTAAGTTTTACTGTTTACTGTGTAGTCTTGGTCTTGTCCGAAACACTAAAACAGATCGGTGGAGACAGCGTGGTACGACGGAGAAGCACCGTAGGAGGCAGCGGAGAAATGTCCGTCCGAAAACCTGGCCTGGACATTTCTCCGTCACCTCCACGTTGCTTCCCTGTTGTGTCACGTTTTATCCACTGCTCCCTTTCTTCTCTCTCAATTCAACGGAGATACAACGTGGTTCCATCGGCGACTGCCCTGTATGGACAGCTATACAGCGAGTAAAAAAATTCTTTATTTTCTTAACAGACGCTTTTTTCTAGGCTTTTTTCCAGCAGCTAGTTTTTTTCTACTCTATCGGGCATAAAAACTGTTGAATTCATGATTTCCCAGGGGGCACGAAGGGCCTTAGAAACTCAGATCGTTACAATCATTCAAAGAAATCATCAACACTTTACCAGAAACTAATGAGGGAATTGCGGCATTGACCAACGAATGGAAGAGAATAAGAAAAAGGAATCTACTCGAAAGAGATTTCCCGGACGTATGAAAAAGAAAAGAAAAGTTGTGCAATAACGTGAAACAGTTCTACGAAACGCAAACACTACTCGTACTCTGCCTTTCGCGGTGAAGTTGGTAAAAGTTGAAATTCCAGCGGAAGTGCATGAATGTATAGTATGATACGAACGCAAAGTTAATCTCAATAAAGTATACGGAAAAGAATTCGAAAATAATCTTATACCCAGAATGAATTTTGAGCGTGATCATTGAGCATTAACGGTATCTGTGAATGATGAACCGCATCGGATAAGAATTATAATAACTGGATCAATGTCGACCACCCAGATAACACACGAAGGATTTTTTTTCAAAAACAAGAATAGAATTTTTCAAAAACTCTTCTCGAACAAGATGAATTCAGAAAGAATTCAAGAGGAGTTCAATGTTTGGGACATTCACGAGTCCTTTGAGAGTACTAAGACAATACTCGTCAATGTCCCAAAGATTGAACTTCTGCAGAGCTCTTTATGAATTCATTAGTTCGAAAAGAGGTCTTGAAGGATTCTATTCTTGAATAAATTTTAAGCTTCCGGAGTGGAGTCGCGTCTCGTATCGGTTGGTTGCCGATGTTTCGCCATCATTGCAGCTGGCTTCTTCAGGGCGGAAGAAACCAACCTATACAAGACGCGGTTCCACTCCGGAAGCTCAAAATTTATTCAATTTTCTAAGCCGCGGAAGACCGTACAGCGAATTTTCGCTGAAGCAACCAATCCTTTTCTTGTTTATGAAAAATAATTCTTCGTGTGTTATTAGGGTGCTTCTCCGTACGTCCACAATATCGAAATGTATTTCTATTCGGAATATGAATCAACTTTTCACGTGAAGATGGTATATCACTTGCCAGGGAATTCTTTTGTCGGGAAGAAGATTTCTTTATTCTCCCCTTTTCCCTCCCTCTCTCAGTTTCGTCCATATTTAATGGAAATACATAGCCACTACATTTTGTTTTTCTCCCTCTTTTTTTCTTTCCGGTATACAGAGTTTCGTTGGAAACTCACCTTCAGATACTTTTACGGAATTGTAGGAACGAACTACGATAGTAAGGTGAGCTCGACGAAACATTTTCAGTGAGAGATGCAGAACGACCAACAGCTATATACTTTCCTACTTAATATTTACATCGTGGAAAAGAAAACCTCAAAGCACTCCGCTGGTATTAAAGACTTACACCAAGAGCAGTGGCAGTTTGTTGTGGAAAGTTGTATGAAGATAGCGCGCGAGACGAGAAAAGAGTTTGTGGGTAATTTGTTTGTAAAGAATTTAGAAGGGAACACAGATACGCAATCTGAGACATTAACTTAATGTTTTCAGAGAAAAACAGTGGATTTTCAATTTTTCGTATGTCGTTCAACGTCTGGGGAACGGTTCGCCCTCGTTCCATCACTATCCCGCGAAATGAAGGGTTTTCAAATTGATAATCAAACGAATTTCCTTCAAACGTCAATGATCATTCTATACTTGATGAATTGATAAAAAGGAATGTAATTCCTTGTGTACACAAACATCAATCGAGACATGAAAATACGACTAATTATCGAATCGACAAAATAAAATCTCTCTTCTCCGACGAATGAGAGGAAAGAAGAAGAGGGATCAAAATAAAATTCAAAGCAGGACAAATTCATTAAAACTAATTGAGAGCAGTTAGCGATTCACGACAAGGTCAAATCTTTCTTAACAGTTCTATAAATACCTACAGAAAGTCGTGTTGTCGTTGGAGTAGCATTCATTAACCGAGATAAAGAAATATTTTCTTTCTAAAACTGTTCACAATTGGGATCGTTATCAATCAAAAGGGATTAATTCCATCGGTCAAACGAGACAATTTCATGGATCGTTCATTGATTTGATCTGAAAACAAAAATTCTCCGAACCAACTTTATCTCTTTCGTTTTATGAATCATACATTTCGTTATCGTATTCCATATTTTTCTTCCCATTGGTCACCCATATATGATATAAAAAGGAAAAGTTAAGCGGACAAGATAGCGAAAATCATTTTTCAATGATAATGTATCGGCCTGAACAAAATTGTGTACGATCAGAATGACATGTGTTAGCCAATAACATTTCCTGGATCTTCTTTGTGATCAAGTTCACATTCGATTCTTACGTTTCATTGAAAATGTGGGCACAAACAACAACAAACAAAATTGCACCATAAATCATTTTCTCTCATTGAGAATTGAAATTGAATTTGAAAGAAAATGTGAGTATTCTCGTACATGTGATTATTATTTTTCCTCTTTGTGATTCATCAAACAATTGTGAAATTTCTATTTCGTTCGGGAGAGTTGTCTCTCAGTGTACGGATAACCGTTGATATACGTTTTACATTTTCATGAATTTTTTATCATGTACAGAGAGATTCTCGATCCATTCGAATTGATATTGATATCGCGTTGGATTATAAACATGTTCCGACGATCTGTCAATTCATCCTTTTTTTCCTCAAATCCATATCCATTCGCTCAATTTGACGATGTAGATAATTCATGATTCTGAATGGAGCGATGTATCGATGGCTGGAATGGAGACTCGAAGGTAGTATTTAAGAGAACAAAATTTGTGGATCTGATAATCTCAACAACGTGTATTCGTATATAAACGGAGTTACACAACGCAAAAACTCTCATACCCTGTCTCAAATGGCAACCTAGTAGTATCAAATGAAATTCAATTCACAAAAGATTAACTAATTCCACTTGGATATAAAGTTTTCCTTTCCTCTGAAATGGAACCAGTTCCATCGAAGAGTTTCGTTTTACGACTATATATTGGTCAGTTTAAGCCAAACAGCATTAAGGTTGTATTACTAGTTGTAGTTACATGAACTTGTAGGAGGCCGGAACACGGTTGTGTAAGGGACAACATTAGACACCAACATCGGTAAGTCTTTGCTACTGCTACTTCTACTACTAATCCTCCTGTAGCGTAACTGACCGTGCCAAAATCATAGAAAGGCTGAACGCGAGACTAGGCCATTCATCCGAACATGGTTAGCCAACCAACGCGACGCCAAATTAGAGCTCTCCGTACATATAACCGTACAACCATCGTCGTTCCATCCTCACCTATATAATGAAGTTGAGAGAAACGTACATTGGAGTTTCCGAGACTAGGCAAGCCTATATGTTAAGGTGCAAGTGCAACCTTAATGCAGCCGAGAAGGGGGAAACGGCGGAATCACAGACCGGAGAGAGGGTTTATACGCTCTATAAGGATCGTACCGGTGCAACAGTAGTGTAAACATTTCGTGTAAAGCGTCTGATAGCCTGCCCAATTCAGAGTGTAACCTGCAGATACGTATACGTTTGTTGGCTAAACCAGTAACTGGTGAGCAAAGGTCATAGTCACGTGTTATCTTGTAACGAGTTTGCGAATAACAGCCAAGAGAAGTAGAGTAAGAGACTTGGAATTCCACGCTCTACGTGCCTCGTTAAACTCAATCAGATGTAATAATACAATGTTCTGCCACGATTCCGTTTAGAGAATTATTTTGTACCATTGAAATGGAGTCATTCATTTCACATGATATTTGACAACTATCGTTTTCAATATCCTCACAGGTTGTTTTATATACGTTTGTGTCTGCGAGGAAATGATTGTGAGTTTTTTCCCCTCGTCACATATGTTGTTCACGAGAAGAATTTAATAACGTGAGAGAACTGCCTAGGAAAGACCACACAGGAACAAACGAACAGACAAAAACAAGAACGAAATTACTTACGGGGAACGGAGAAAGGTGTCGAACAAAAATGTCTAGACGACAATTGGGCTTTCGAGTACGTATATAAACTGATGTAAGCGTGACGTTCTGAGTGACGGTTTGAGAACAATATCACTATATCTGTCTCTCTTATGTGCGTCGAAGGGGGATAGCATGCGACAATAAGGAGAAGAAACGGTACTGTGCAAGAGTATAAGAAACAACGGAGGCAAGAAGAATAAGGGTTGGGGTTGGTTTAACCGGTGGCTGGATATTGCGCACTGACGCAAACAAAAACCACCCACCCACCCCCTTTACGCGAAACCGACGGAGTCTCTCCATCTGACGTCGAGGTTGGGCCAACGACGACGAAAACAAGGACGTGGTAGCAGCTATCCCTCCACAAAACATACATAAACTTGGGTAACAGAAGGCAAGAAACTTAATTCACTGGAAAATACAGACAACAGATAAAGGTTGCCTTTTCCAAGACGTGCAGTGCCGAGGAGGTACATCGTGCTCATTTATGTCTAAGCCGAAGTAGTACATTTACCAAGCTGACTCTGTAAATGGCGTATGATGAGGACCTGGAAATTCTTTGAGAACTTCTATTACAATTCCTCTAGATACAAAAGGGGCTTAATTAAATCTGAATAGATTTTCATATCAACGAGAATGAGTTTCCACGTTCCTTTGCAAATTTTTAATCTTCTAAGGTAATTGAGTTTACACAACTTCTACGATGGCTTGAATAAACCAGAAAATCCAAATAAATATGTTACTATAAAAATCTTGTTCCAAGCTGTGGCTAAGTTATATCAAAATATAAGTTAAATTCTCGCTTCTAAAAAGAACGGAATGCAGAATTTCCCTGTTGGAGGATTCGAAAATCCTGAAGAATTCCTGGAATATTGTGAAATTTTCTGCATTTCTCAGTTATGAAGTTATGAAATTGATTCTAGAAGGAACTTCATTTCAAAGTCACAATTCTGAGAGGTTTCGGAATTAATAAAAAGGATAATATGCAACTTGATAAAGTTCGACACAATAATATCTGTATGGGAATTATTGAAACACCTAGTGTGTTGTTCACTGTGAGAGGAACTGGTATCAAATTCGGAGAATCTTTACAAATTGGTGATTCACAACAACACATGTTGAAAATCTGTAGAACTTCGTACCACGTGATGTATCCGCACTCTCATGCCGATACATCATTGATCGATACTCCTTGATGTTTCCACTGTGGTAGCGTACACATCCCGTGGGAGGGAAAAACTTGTCTAGAATTCTTCTGTCCATCAGATAAGAAAACCTGGACTAACAATACAACGGGCTATTACGTTCTCCTATGAGTGTTTAACTTCCAAGAAGAAGATTCTGTTCATACTCCACTATATATCCTGCAACGTGAGATAAGAAAATATTAAACTGCTGCGTGGTGGTTGGGCGTGACCTACTGTGTCGTGAGTTCAAAACGCTGTAATTATTGTTGCTTTAAAAGTGAAGAACTCTCTTATAACAGACTCATTGGAAATCCAAAAGGTTATCCACAAGAACTTCGCTTGCAAGATGCTGTTTGGCGAAGCTCTTTATTTTTCATACAATGCACAAAAGATGACATCAAGTGAAATTGATAAACTCTCCAAAATTCCCATTCATCTTTTGCGAAAGTTGAAGCCATTCTGAATTCACGCTTCTCAATCTCGGGACCAATTTTGTCGGTGTATGCGAATCAATATCCGATGTGTATTCAAAAACGCTTACAATCCATCATTAATTTCTATACGAACGCGCGTTACATTTACATGTAAAAACATCATCACGGAGAAAGAGAATATACATCGTATGGAGAATGAAAAATTCTATTAGAAACAAGAATTCAAAATAAAGGCATGAGTTGTGAAGTAAAGGTGTCAGTCCATCCAATTCGAATACCAGGGAACTCCCTTAGTACTACCACGTACGAATATCGGAGGGTTGTTCATAATTTGAATCATAAAAGGAATTTCTAATGTTTCACTGAAACACTTGTCATTTCCTCATCCTCGCTGTTCTCCTCTTATAAAACAAGTGTGTGTATACGTACAAGCGAATAATTGTCGACTAACATATAACACAATACACATTGAACATGTATGTGAAAGACGTTGAATATTCTATCGCTCCGAAGAACGTTGACTTCCTTCGGTATTTAATTAACTTCGCTGTGATCTTATATTTAATCTGACTCCATACCGAGGAGGATCCTCCCTTATGCGTGGCCTGGAATTTTTATATGCGGCATAACTTGGAGAAAAATCCGACTACGGAGACACTCTTCCTTCGAGTGAAATGTGTACGAGCAAAACTAAAAAATAAGAACGAAAAGAATGAAAATTATAAGACGAGATTACGTTGGGAATATGTATATGTGAATAAAATGTGACTTGGAATTTTTCGTTTTGTGGAATTGTTCAAAATTTCATACATTTCGTCGCTCTTTGCGGTGTATTGTGTATGATGTCAGCGATCGTTCATGCATTCGCGTAATAACTTCCTTTGGTATCGTTAGAACGGGACACGGTATGATTGTGTTCAGCTTAATGATCCTCCGTTGAACGCCCTCCAGTGATTTCCAGCATCCCCGCGTGTTTACTCTGGGGACATCATTTTTGTTGCAGGATAAGAGAATACCGTGCATAACACCAACGTGTTGAAGAACTCACTGTTCTGTGAATCAATACACGCTGGGAATGACAATGCACAAATCTTCAGTGGTTCGTTATTCATCGTCAATGGATATACTCCTGTGTTCCTTCTTTCGAATTACGTTGTCGTCTCCTGATTATTGTCATGGAAATTCCTATGTTCAATGATTCGTAACTGAATGGAATTTTGTATGAAACTTAATCGCATTTGGAATTAAGTTATGGAAAATTGATCCGTATTTGAGAGTTTGAAAGTTCTTATTCAAATAATGATAGAGGGGGGGAAGGATTGCCATATAAAAATTTTTAGGTTCCGCCAATGCTGACAATAGAATATAACTTGCGCAATGTTGACAGGCAAGGCTTGGCAATCTATAAATATTCCATGTTGATTAACAACAAATATAATGTTGCACCAATCACGGTTGTCAGCCTACCATTAATTCACAATTCCACCAGACTTGGCGCTTGCCAGGTTCATCTTTGGTCCAACATTGACCGAACGATAGATTCTATTGAAAGTGAGGATCATTTGAAACGTGGTTGAATATTGCCACAAATGAAAATTAGTTTCCAATGTAGCGCTGATCATTGGTAATAGCATGGCTCAATATTGGCATGCTCCTTAATTTTAACTTTTGATGGCTGAATTGCTAGCTAAGTTATCGATCGAGTGTTTCTCGCGAGTAGTGAAAGATCTATACAAGGAATATATCAGACTCAAATAATTCTCTGGAAGAACAGTCAATCTTTCTTTGTTACAAGTTAAACCAGAGGGCTCCTACCGTTGCTCCATATTGTGTATACTCCTCATGGCAAACTTTAGCGACAAAAAACACCGAATTGTTTAGAAATAAATGAAGAAAACACAATAAGATTCTAAATAACATGTATTGGGAATTGTGAAATGCGCATACTTTTTATATATTTTTGGGTTAATTATTCTTTACAATTTTATCATTGGTGCAACATTGATAAACAAATTTATGTATTGCTCGCCAATGATGGTCTATTTTATTGCCATTTCTGCACCAACCGATGGGGCTCCATTGGAAAGACACATTGATAAATCATAAAATCATGTTATCATTTCAGTGTTGCGCCATGCTTGGTTGCCGAGCCTCTGCCATACTTTATCTATATTGCGCCATGCTAGCGTTAATGGTAAATTTCTGTACGGGCCTTAAAACCAGCCTTTTCTCCACAAAACTAAATGAATTACTCGAGAGATCTCAGTCATGAGATGTGAAATCAATTCACACTAATTGTAAATTTTGTGAAATAAATTTCATCAAATGATTGATCTAAGTAACTGAGATAGATAATCTAATTATTTTGAAAAATTGATGTATATATACACAAATATATTCTTGTATTCATTCAATGATTATTTTTCCTTTCGGATCAACAAAAGTCGCTTCGTCGGTGGTAAATCAAAACTCGGTTTGAGGACATCGTGATGCTGATATCAGGAATAATTTACGACCACTTGGAACAACGTACACCATTCGCAATATTCATACAAGCAGGAACGATAGCGGTAGCAATAGGAGCGAGTATTTCACGACCGTTTAGTAGTCACATAAAATTTCTATTGCCAAGTTGAGACTGTAGGCGTCATTATGGCGCACCGTAACGACATCAACCATGACAAACCAGATCTCAGTTTTCTCCGTCATTATAAAAAGGAATATTGATTGGATTCAAGATTCTTCAAGATTACATTTCGTTCTTTGGTTGTTCTACACAATGTCATACGTGTAAAATACTCTACTTTAAAACTTTGCGAACATGAAATTATACATCAACGTTATTCATCTCCACATTGGATAGGTATAGCAAATCATAATTTCATGAAGAAATTTTAATTTTAATTCTCCATTGATGATAAATAATCCTTGACCCACATTTGAAAATACTACAACGTCACATTGAGAACAATCTGGAGTTTCTCACCTAAATAAATCCCCTTCCGTCTATTTTGCCTTGATAATCCTCTTCTTTTGTACAGTAATACGCTCAAGTCTTCTTCATTTAAATCCACTTTTAATACGTTTCGAAGGATCAAATATCACGAAAATAATCAGCACAGTCCTTTTCCAGAAACACATCCGAGAGGAATCGACAACTCCGAGTACCCTCTTTCTTGAAAATTCTCCAAGATCTTTTTCATCGTCGTTATATCAGAGAGAAGTGGTTGAACGATGAATAACTTGTTTCCCTAAAACTATTGCTCTGAGCGGTGGTGTGAGTACAATAAAGAACAGAGACACCCCGTAGAGAATCCCACAGAGGACGTCACGAAAACTGACCGTCGCTTTCTTTTCACTCTTCCATTCACGTTACGCTTGGACACAGAAACGTTTGCTCTTACGCCCGAAAGACAGTTTCTCTCTGACAGTTGGGTTGGTCCGACCCAACGAGGTTATAAGTCATCTAAGATTATATGGGGGAAGAGATGAATTCTCCACTGGAAGATAACTGTTCGTCGTGGAATCGAAATTTATGCGTATTTATCAAAGGAAAAAAAAATACAAATAAATTGTGTTTTCGTTATTTACTTTGCGGTCGATTAACTCGTCACGGTCTGTGTGTATTCTCAAAAGGACAATCCGTCAGAATACCAAAGGAGCACCGTAGGACTATTGTATTTTTTGAGGTATCGAAAGTTTATGGATCGATCGTGTGGATATGACAATCTGTAGTTTGGAAAGTACGGTTTTCGGGTGGATCTTCTCCGAGGGAACAGTCTTTTTCAATGATTTTTCAAGAAAAGTGAGGAGAAAAACAGAAGGGGAGAGATGAAATGAAAACACGATTGGGAAGGACGGTATTCAATATAAATATCCGATTGTTGGGGGAATACGAAGGATAGTGGTTCATTATGAAACGAGGGTTGGAAGTTTATGGTATGAGAGTCGATGTAAAAAATGAATCAATATTGTGGTTACTGTATCATCGATGAATATATTGGAAGTTTCGTCAATTATTTTGGGAACAGAATGAAGAGAGATGATTTCATGTTTGCAACTTTTTAATCCAAACAGCGTTCGTTTTCATCACATATTTGTCATTTAAATAACGCTTGTTTTACTCGTAAGTATAGTGATAAATCAATCGTTAATTTTATAGAAAGATTGATATTTATAAATGTTGTTTGTTTTAGAAAAGTGAGTAGTGTTGAAACTTGCTCAGGTGGAAGCACCTGAGAGCTACCAGCTACCGTAATTTATTTGGTACTAGAGAATCGGTTGACTGTGTAGCATTAGATTATCGCATGGCTTCATTGCTGCATTCCTCTGACAGCCGGTGATGGCCCGCACTCCTGCCAATGACAGGGAATTCATCGGTTACTATCTAAAAGGAATCATACATCAATTTCCCATACAGATTGAGTCGTGAGATTTCGAATAAACAATACCGAGTATCAATCTACAGTTCTGAAATTCCTGAATAATCACGTAAGAAGACGCGATGAGATTTGTAGAATCCGATCCATTTCAATTATGCGAGTCCGCACTTCACATCCACAGACCCTCACCCACTGCCGATATGAGAAATCGATACTTCTTCCGAAGGTACACAATGGAAGAGGAGAAAGTGCGAGGTGTAAGGTGTACGAGTGGGATGATTTTAGGGAAATAAGATATGAAAATACTTCCAAAGAAGGTCAAAATGACAAGGAAACATGAGACAAAAGCTCTTACAGTGGTAATAAAACACGGAGAGGATGAAAGAGACGATGGCGTGTGGTGCGAGGAGAGGGATGCTGAAAGCAACGAAGGTATATCTGTGATGATGACTTGACAAGGAAAAAACAGGACGAGACAAATCATAATTTAGTAAGAAATAAGAATGAAACGAGAGTAAATAATGAAATATCAGAAGATGAATGTAGATGGATGCCAAATGGGTTGAGAGGAGATAAAAAAGAAGAAGAAGAATAAAACGGATCAAAAATGAATTCATGAGGAAGTTGCTGGAAGAGGATATATAGAAATTCCAACCCTGGAATATAATGTTTGATGAATATTCATCAAGAATATACCTTCTCTTACTTCACATTTTCGGAAATTTGTAGTCTCTTCATGAGATTTTAATGTCCATAACAATCACGAGAAGTTGGAATTGATTCTTGAAACCGGATAGAACTTTAATTTTCCATTCACTTGTTGAAAATCCAGCAGGAAATTGATATCAAATTTTCATGGATATGGGAGAGCAATGATTCGCGAAAAATGCAATTTCAATTCAATGATGAAAAAATAAGTGAATTATAATAGCTGTGCAGCTAATTCTGAGTTTTCGTATCCCTTCCTCAGATCTGGAACCATTATAAAACACGTAAACTTTATGACACATAATTTATTATCTCAGGAAGTCAAAAAAGTTTCCGCGTTGAAAGAATATACCAGGATTTACCCAGATATTCACGAACTTCATCATCTCTATAAAAATAAAAAAGATAACAATTGTTCCTCAGGGAACCAGGTAGTTCAACTGAGCGAGAAAATTTAAGATATTCTAAATTTCGCACACGTTGTTGAATCGTGGAGAAAATAAAAGCATGAATATTTTCTTTTTAGATTACTTCTCGTGGGCAACAAGTTTGAGCTTTTGAATCCTCGTTGATTATTCACAGTATTTAAGCTGCTCCTTCCCGTCTCGCGTGGTATTAAATAATCACGATACCTCATGAACCTTACCCATTCTCTGAAAATGCAGGTTTTATTCCACTCACGATCCAGTCGGTAATTCTTTGTACACCTTATACGCAATATATATGTATACACATCGTGTTTAATCTTGACGCGTGGTGGCTGCAATCAGCACTTCTTTTGTTCTATCGCCACTACATCGCAGTGGTACCATCGTATCTCCATATATATCCATGTACATAGATTCGTTACGGTGAATTTAGTGAAATCTTGTGCACTTTTCCTTTTAGTGTCACAGGACTTAACGGCGAAAAGAGAAAGAATGAGCGGGAGAGAGAGAGGGAGAGACGGAAAGACCGTCAGTGCTTGTAATGCATTTTGTATGCAACTTTCGTAAAACGTGAGACTTTGCTCTTCATCATTTCCCAGATACACTAAGTTGTAAGTTGGGATGAAGGTTCAGAGATGAGTATGCGCGAGTTACATACGTACGTGTGAGATGAAGAGGGAGAGAGAAGAGTTTGATATAAACAGAGCTATAATGTCACAACCCTCTCGAGGAACACTCTACGACGGGTTATATGGAGAAAGTTCGAAGAGCCAAGGTGCTAAATGCATTCCAGTTATCTGATCTCTCTCCCTCATAGTCACGAGAATTTGAGGCACAAGAAAGTGGAAGAAGAACGAGGAGGAGCAAAAGAACAACGTCTTTCGTGGAATCTTCCAATCATCGACAGAGATCGTTCAGTAATATGTAAATTGAATTGGCAGGGAGGATGAGATTTTATCGATAAACAATTTGGAATGTTTAATTCGGCAGAATTAATAATCGTTGACAATTTTGCACGAAATATTACTGGATTAAAAAATAATTCAAAATCAAAGAACAATAAATAGGATCTCCTGAACTGAATATCAAAATGTATCGGCAATTTCCAGCAAAATTTCAATCTCATGTATACGAACATTCGAGTTTCTGAAATGTTCAATATTCGTTGAAAAAAATGTCCACACAATGATGGAACGATCTCTATGGTCAAAGATTCGTTTACGTATTTGCTCTAACGAGTACATTGTTTGTACGTGCGTAAACATGATTTTCTGGCACCGATTTATCATTTATGATGCCATATGTATCTGTATTTCCACCAGTAATTGCTGAATCTTGTATTACCCGCTTATTAGTTCTCTTGAGGGAGTTGGTTTGAAATTCATGAGAACGTCATAACCATCATCTCCTTCGATATGAATCTGCCCTATTCCCCTTCTGTGAGTCCATTGATGCATTCACGTATACGCATGGAAAAAGAATGGATGGTAAAGGAGCAACTAATTCATGAGAGGAATGGAAAATACGTGTAAACCCATGCATCATCGTGTCGTGGCTTTTGATTTGATACCATACTGCATTGAACATCATGAATGAGATGATCGATATCCTTCAGAGTCGTGCAAATCCAACGGGAAAGGAAGACGAGGGTATTCCAAGAGCCAAGGGGATAACAAGACTGAGCATCTGATTGGTTAAATGAAATGGACACTCTCATCATACATTTATTCATTTGCTCACGCTTTCACGAATCCAATAATCTCAGTCAAGTGTTCTCTATATTAGTTACTCCAATGAGCTTGAAAACAAATATGAGTCACAATTCTTGTGCTTCTGTTTACCATTCGACTCTCGAAACAAATGAATCATTCGTAGTTGGGTGCTTGAGAGTGAGGGAAGGGATTTGAAATTAGGTTCATGGCTGATACCATTATTAGGCTTATGAAACCTATCTTATGCTTTGTAAAAAGTGAAAATTCAATATTTTCACTCTACTGAGTCTTATTCTAAAAAATTGTTGGAGAGGTATTTCACTCTTCAGCCAGCCAAAAGTGAGCCTGTCGCAATTTCGAGTGAAATGTTCACTCTTTAAGAGTCATAATCTAAGATGTGAGGTTATGAACTCACAGCTATTCCAATTCTAGAGTAAATTTTTCAGTCCAAAACAGTGGGGATTCACTCGAAACGAGTGAAAATCCCACTGGCTCACTTCTGAGACTTGGTGGAGTGAAACGAGTGATTTTTTACTCTTCCAGATTTAGAGAGTAGCAGAAAACTCATTTGATTTGGTTTCTACTATTCTGCATCGAAGACCTTAATTCGAAATTCCAGTACATTCAAGATACAGGGAATACTCTACCTCTTTCAGAATGAAGAGTTTGAATGATAATGATAAGTACCCATATAAAAATGTCCAGCTTCCCTGGTGAAAGGGAAGCGTGTCATAAAGAGTAACGGAAGCGTTAGCATGTTTCAGATTACTTTCCTAATACTTCTAATATGCTTCCTATCCACTCTTGGATTACGCTTCCGTGCGTAAAGCCCGGTTTCTATTAAAATGGGGGTTTCTTCGGATACGCTTCACCCACTTCAAATATACGTTCGAACCACTCTTAATGTTCCACTTGACGCTCTGTATACGCTTAGTCCACGTTCCAAATACTTTCCAACTACGTTCCTGACACTTTCTATTACACGCTTCCCTTTCACCAGGGTTCCGCCGATGCTGACAATAGAATATAGCTTGGCGCAATGTTGACAGGCAAGGCTTGGCAATCTATAAATATTCAATGTTCAGCAACAACAAATATAATGTTGCACCAATCTTGGTTGTCAGCCTACCATTGATTCACAATTCCGCCAGGTTTGGCGATTCCCAGGCTCATCCCTCGCCCAACATTGACTGAACGATAGATTCTATTGAAAGTGGGGATCATTTGAAACGTGGTTGAATATTCCTACAAATTTTGGTCTAGTCTAGATGAAAATTAGTTGCTCCTTAAATTTAACTTTTGATGCCTGAATCGCTAGCTAAGTTACCGATCGAGTGCTTTTCGCAAGTAGTGAGAGATCTATACGAGGAATATATTAGACTCAAATAATTCTCTGGAAAGACAGTTAATTGTTCTTTGTTACAGGTCACACCAGAGGGCTCCTACCGCTGCTCCATATTGTGTATACTTCTCATGGCAAACTTTAGCGACCAAAAACACCGAATTGTTTACAGATAAACGAGAAAAACACAATAAGATTCCAAATAACATATATTGGAAATTGTGAGATACGCATACTTGTGATATATTTTTGGGTTGATTTTTTTTTACAGATCTATCATTGGTGCAACATTGATAAACAAATGTATGTATTGTTTGCCAAAGATGGTCTATTTTATTGCCATTTCTGCACCAATAATGGGGCTCCATTGGAAAAACACATTGACAAATCATAAAATGATGTTATCATTCCAGTGTTGCGCCATGCTTGGTTGCCAAGCCTCTGCCATACTTTATCTACATTGCGCCATGCTAGCGCCAATGATAAATTTCTGTACGGGTAGATGATTTGGTTTCTATTGATGCACTTTCAAATCAATCTTGACAATTTCTCAGGAATAAGATTTTTCCTGTATCACGTTTACTTTATGTGTTGAAGATTATGAAACCGAAGTTCAACATATTTATCAGAGATGTGTGAAATCAAGTTCTTAGTTCAAAGTAAAACAAAAAGACACATTAATTACGAATGTTGCGTTAGAAAAAAAAGATAGCTACAATATCATGAGTGAGATCACAAGAATTCCATTATCTTCGAAACATTGCTGATAAAATGGTACGATAAAAATGATATATGACTTCAATGTGGAGTTTATATTATCTCGAAGAATAAATCACATCCAAGAATACTTTGGAAAATCATTGTGAAATTTTTCCCTCAAAAAATAGTGGTGGCATCCAAGTTTCTTCATGGATAAGAAAGTTTCCACCATAATTTGATGGACTTTTCCGTCATCTTGTGAAGAATTCACAACTCAAGAGGTAGGATTCCACGTAGAAATTGACGGATAGTCCAGTACCGGCTCGATACAGGCTGCCAGGGTGCAACCGTTGGTGGCCAGTGTTGGTCGGACTACGCAATGATAACGCCAAATAACTCTGATCCGGTAACGGTTACCAACATCAATTCAGTACTGGGAATCTGTGTGGTTCCGACATTGAGAACTAATACTACTAGTATTGATCGCTATTCAAGCACCGACGACAGTTCATCAGCCGTTATTCGCGCTTTGGAAGGTTTTGAATGCATTATCAAAATTTCTGCACTAGGGGGAATTTTGAGTAAAATTTACTAATGGATCATAGGATGACCGCCAACGGTTGCAAACTGGTGGCCTGTATCAAGCCGGTACTGGACCATTCGTCAATTTCTTCGTAGCCAATCAAGTCTTCTCTCAAAGTACACGAGATATTTACTCACATTGATTTGGTAAGGAATCAACGTTGGAGGCTAACGCTTGCGTACTAAAATTGTGCCGTTGTTGATCCAACATTGGTGGAAAAGTGGTCAATAACAGTTGGTTCAAATATCGAACCAGTACCCACACGAACTTGACATGAAGTCGGTTAAGTACCGATCCGCAATCGGCAGACAACCGTTGGTAGTCCATACCTTTTCAGTACCGATCCGTTCGTCACCATCGGCTCAGTACCGATTGGAATTTCTACGTGGAATAGTTCCTCAACGTAGAGGAAAATCCCGTATTTTTGATTTCAAAAAAATTCCTTCGGAATCAAACCACTGAATCAAGAGAGATTTGTACACAATTTCGTAATCAGATACGAAAAATATTGATCGATATATATGATATATCTCGTTGAATTCTGAACTATGGAAATTGAAAAATGAGCACGATTAATTCCATCTCATCGAGATTATGGTCAATGAATATCCGATTGGTAATCACATTTCAATATTCAAAAATGTTTCACGTTTACAGGCTGTATCGTCCGAATTCAATTTCGCAGGTGTCAAGCAATCGTTTCCTCATGGCAGAGCGACTTTAATTCAATCGGTACTTTGAAACGAGTAGCTGCGTGACAGGGTGTCAGGCAGTTAAAGAAGGAGGGACGATGAATAACTTCGAAGGGGTGTCAGAGCAGAATGAAGCACACTGTGGCAAAGGTATGAGAGGCTCTCGAATCTGCAAGGGAAATTAACAATGTTTTCCTCTTTCTCTTCCCTCTCTCTCAAGACTCACTTGTCACTAAGTAGCCTCTTTTTTTCTTCTGTAACAGAAGCGCAAGGAAACATTTCCATTTTGATGTTACTCCTTGCCTCACTCTTACCTTATTATTATCATTACACGGTTCGACATTGGCAAAGAAATGAGAAAGTATAGCCTCGTAATAACCTTCTCAACGATTTTCAGGAGAAGATTCTTTTAGAATCGAATGACGACATTCGAAACTGGGACATCGTCCCTTCCCTCAGTTCCTTCAAAAGCTGATTTAACGAGCACAAAACTGTGGATTAAAGTATCCAAAACGAATGATACGATGGTTATAGAGATGTGTTGTGTTGTGAACCAATCGATTGAAATTCCGGAACAGTCAACACGATTGATTGGATTAGATGAAAATTTGATAATTTCTGTAAAAACAGCAGATGAATGTTGAATAATTCGAATTGTATTTGTTTCATCGAATGGAATTGAATGGCATTGTGATTTGAATAAATATTACCAATCATATTTCAACAACAGTGCACATGTAATGCCATGATACAATATCATCATGAATTTCGAGTCTTTCTCCTCAATTTGTTTGAGAGCATTCATTGGAACAGATATTTTATATCCTCTGTGTAGTCATTCATCGAATTTTTTCATCCATTAATGAAACACTTTACATCTTTCTATGTAACTGTCGATTTTGATCAATTCAGATTAAATCAAATGTATATAATTTCCTTTCTACTTCCATCAAAATGGAAAATTCATCAATCACCGAATGTTTCACGCAAACTCTCATACTCGAAGAGCAATTACGAGATGACACATTTTCTTTTGAAGTAAGAGCTCTGCTCTCGCGTTTGTAATTGTGATCTTATTAATTTCCAGCCACTCGACATTGATTGAAGTTAAACTTTCATCTTCAAATTTCAATTAGAAATTTCTTGAGTATGTGAGCACGTTTGTATATCAAATTTTCAGAATTTTCACAGGCTTTCGCGAATTTTATGGGCGTTACGAACGTGCCGAAAGAAATTGAAGATACAAAATAAAAATAACTACAATTGATAGGATGTGAAATATCATGTTCATTTCAGTTGACTTTGTAAAAAGAAATAATTATCGAATCGAATATGTTTTGTTCCTCGTGTTTTTTATTCTCTGATAAGCCATATATGTTAGTAACTTCTTGTACGACGAATAGATATTCAGTGTTCGCATTATTTCCTGTTATTTTGGGACAATTGACGACAAATTGGGGTGTTGAGATTTGAGCGTGTTGATCAACATGATTTCATTGTTACACTCAATCTCATACTCACTCACATGTTGTTTGCTTCGATTGCAAGTATAGAGTTTGTCTCACCAGGAATGATGAGGGGAGGAGAATTCGAGGAGGAACACTTCGTTACTGTGTTATTATCCGAGAACCTTAGCTTGAATTTTAGGTGACGTCCAACTGACAGCTTCGACGACAAACAAGAAGATCCGCTTTCCATCGCTGCCAGTTTCGCGAGAATTCAGCCATGGAATAGTAAGGCATCGAGTAACACCAGAGAGTCGAATCCACTTCGTGTCAATCCTCGTCAGTGGAATATCACTAAGTCGTCTAAGTCGTCATCAAGCGACTACATTCCCCAATTACACGGTATTTGTATAACTCACTGGAAATGTTTGAAGAATATGCATAGAACATTTAATGTACTAAGAAGGTTCGCAAAACATGCCGTATTGCCATTGATGTGTCACTTGGGTTGGGAAGAGTTCAAAGAGTCTGAAAATCACACATCAGAAGTATCGATGGTTTCATCGGTCAGGAACGTCGCTTCCAGCAATTCGTTGCTTCCAGAACTGAGAAATTGGCACGAGATCGAGGGTAGATCCTCAAATTTTGCTAGACGTAAAGACAGATCCTCTCTCAACCATCAGAAGGAATACAAAATGACATCAACAGAATGATTGATGAGGATTCGGTGAGTTTTCAGGGGTCACCAAGACGAGTCCTTGAAAAATAGGACGGTTCTGATTATTTGCGAAAAGGACAGGATTTCAACTGAATGATCGGATACACCACTGAAGAGGGAAAAGAGAACCAAGAGAGTACTGCACACTGCAATAAATTTTCTGTAATTTTTTTACAACAACAGGTCTGAATCATCGGAAAGTTCTTCATTCAGATTTATTGCTGTACACTGAGAACCCAATTTCCTCAACTCGAAGGAAATTTCTTTGCTCTCATTTTGATAAATCTTGTTTACGATGAAAGGAATAATTCATTTGATTGGAAAAATTTTTCATTGAATTGAAAACACATTCTTCGAATTTAACAAGGATTATATTTCTGTTTCAATTTGAGAATTTTTCCATTTAACTGAATATTTTTCCGCTGACAAAAAGATTTATTAGAATGAGGGCGAAAAAAAGTTTCTTTCAGTCTAAGAAATTGGGTTCTCAGTGTAAAAAATTACAGAAACAGTCTGAATTTTCAGAAAATTTTTTCCAGTGTGTCCTGAAGGGACTCTTAAAATCCAACGTATAAATTTCCTCTGAACTCGGTATCCAACGGGTTTTGGGGTCATTGATCACGATTCCATTGTCAAGATTTCAAAATTCAAAATAGTGGCTGCAATATAGCGAACGAAAATTCCAACATCCAACAGATTTTCTTTAAATTCGGCACTCAGAGACCTTTTTGGTCACTGGTTACAGATTCGTTGTCAAAATTTTGAAATTAGAAGTCTCTAATGCGGTGTGGCAAATGTGCACAAAATGGTGAATTTATAAAAATGCATTTTCATTTAAGGCGACGAATTTGTAATCAGCAACCTCAAAAACTCTCGAGTGTAGAGTTTAGGAACGATAGCCACTGTGACCCAAGCATTACAAAATGTTCGAAATGCTAAGAGGGTGTTTGGAAAATCCTGTGAATTTGGTTGAGAACTCCAAATGAGATCATTGTTTCAAATAATTATGTGCGATGCACCTTCATGGGTATCTTGACCCTGATCATACCGTGAACTGGCGTTACTTTGTGGCACACGTCACGAACTCTGAATCGTTTTCTACACGATTTTTGACTCTTCTAATTGCACTCACAGAAAGGATTTCTTGGAATGAGGAAAGTTTTCTTGTCGCTGGGACAAAACTCATTTTTTTCTTGAGTCTAGAAAATTTTACTTGAATCAAGAAAACTTCGTTTCGATTTCAAAAGAAATTTTCTTGATTCAAGTAAAATTTTCTAGGTTCAAAATAAAAATGAGTGTTGTCCCAGCGACAAGAGAAATTTTCTCATTTCAAGAAATCCTTCCTGTGAATGTAGTTCTCTATCATTTCCTTTCCCCAGGGAAGATTATTTTCTAACAATCCCAAGTGTGTATTAACGGCGGGTCCGATCTAAGCCCAGGGTGGGTGCCCATGCTGCCCAACGTGGGGCAAACCCTGAGATGATAACATCGTTCCCAGCTTGTTCCCAGTGTATTGCTAACACCATGGGCCCAGCATGAACTCAGACTAGGGAATCAATACTGCCCCTTCCTTATTTTTTGAAATTGAAAATTTGCTTTGAATTCTACCCCAGCGGGTATGAATTTAAGCCCCACTTTGGCCCATTCTTGGGCCTAGTGTTGAGTCCCATCGTGCCTATATGGGCCCAAGACTGGACCAAAGTGGGACCAAAATTTATACAGGCTGAGAATTCTGCACAGGTGCTCGGGATATAAATTCACCCCAATCTTGGCCTAACGCTGGTCCAAATTAGGGCCGTACTAAGATTCATTATTTCCATTTTCTACCAACCATAATTGTATGGGAAAGCAGAACAGGGCCAAGATTGAGTCAACATGGGCCCCATCGTCATTTCCCAATACTGGATTAAAGAGGATGGACACAGTCCTTGAACGGGTTTGAATGTTTCTTCAACTAGGAAGGTAGTTACAAAAACTTGTTTCGGTATGTTATTGACCGTATAATGAACTACAAACTAAAAAATTTCAATTGAAAATATCAGAAAATGGTGGTGTTACGGTCATTCTTCCAATGCACGGATAAGAATTTTCGATCAGATCTCAATAAACATTACGTGTCCAAAAGATATCTCTTAGATTCATCTCGCGTCTAAAAGATATCTCTCAGACACGAAATGTTGATTGGGATGTTATCAAATTTGTAACTATAAATAAAGTCAAATATTCAGAAACATATTGATATGATTTGTGCAAATCATATACCGGGTGTGTGATATTCTACCCACTTTCCACACGAATGATTTAGAGATAATTGAAGCCGACGTGGTTCATCCACTTCATTTAGATTCCAAAACAGATCCCAATTGGCAAGTGACAATCCCGTATTCGAGGAATACTCGATTACTCGATGATTAACTGGATTTCCTTGATTAGCTTCATGAAATGAACAAAAATTCGTCACCGTATTTTCACGGTGGATCAATAGCTTTCCGAGCACTCTTGATATTCCATTTGGTTACAATCGAAGGAAGAAAACATTTGAGAATATAATGCAACCCATCGATTATTCACCATCCAATTCCCTTCCTCTTTAGGAATGCATGGAATTACGTTACATACTTTCGCTAATTTTCTAATCTATCGTCGTTTGAATTTTCGGAATTCCTGAAACAATATGTTGTATATATGAAATAAAAAGCGATAAATGGATTCGTGGAGCGTTGCTTTTCATCCTGCTCACCTCTATAGAATCAAGTGGAAGAAAAAATCTATGTATATATAATATATACACTTGTGTGTGTACACAAGCGACGAATGCGATTTAACTTCGACGTTGCATATTTCCCACAGGGCTCACAAGGTGATGCATTCCGTAGCGTGAGAAAATCGATACTAACGCCATGCATCATCACGTGAAAATCTGCGAGGTTGATACATAATCACAAGGCACTATGTTGAAAAATGTAGAATTCTTGACCGTGTCGTTACTGTGTCACAGATGGTTTTCTATCTCTACAGCAATAACATTCTTGCACAACCTGCTCGAATGGTTTTCATATTTACTGGAGAGAGCCTCGGGGAATTGATACGTAGTGTCAACGCGTGGTGAGCGGAAATTATTATGATAGATATGAACTTGGACTTACAGCGTTTATATGTGGATTTGCTTTATGGGATTCGAATAGTTGTGCTTGAATAGTTTCCTTTTGATAAATTAATTCCTCTCTTGTATATCGTCTGAATAATTCATCAGGATTCATCGATTGATTTCAATTTCAAGATCAGCTGAATATAAACAAATAATATTGTATACTATTTTGGATATATTATGTATGAATCTTAAAGATTTCGCTGAATTTTGTCATTGTTGAAGTGAAATGAAGATCTCAAACGAAAAGCTGCTGTGCAACCGTGGCTCTTACGTTGTTTATCAAGTTGCCTCAAAGTTGCTGGGAAATTGCTACGCATGTGATTGAGAGTTTCATGAAACCGAGCAACTTCCTAGCGAGACGATAACAACTCAAGCTAAAATCTGAGATTTACAGCACATTGTTGCGCATTTGACGACGCAACGTCCCTGCAAATTGCTTCAAACTGTTGTTGTACGTTTGCAACAATTTGCCTCATATTTGCTCAGCATTTTGCTGTTTGGGTAATGAAGTAAATGTATTCATCGTGAATGAACTGAAAATTGATTTGGAGTCTTCTCATACAGTAATTTTTTCTTAAGGACTAAGCACCGTTCAGGGATGATTTTAAGGATTAAACGAAGGAAACTTTTAGTTCCATTTTCTATGAAAATATCAAGACTGATGAATCGACTCCCTAATCCATCAAATTCCTCCAATCTGTTCCTTGATTGCTCACAATGTCTCTCGATGTAATCCCTGAATCGAAGGAAAAAATAAAGTTCCTTTATGTCAACGGGACAGCGAATCCCTTCAGAGAAATGAATAAGTTCGTCATACTCTTGGTACCATCTTGCCAATTCGATATTTCCCTCACCGACTGTAACTACTTTCTTATCCTTTTCTCTCAACTTCATTCATTTCTGCTCCGTCTTGTCGGCTGTTCATCGTAATAACTTCTTGTTGCATTTGTTTTACGATTTGTGTCCCTTCGTCTTCCTGTTCAAACTCATACTTTCACTTCGTGCATCACTGCACTTTCTATCAATGAATTCAATAACTTACAATTCTCTCCGATCCTATTCTCTCTGCGCCTCGTGCTTACCTCATCACTATTAACCCTTCGTTCTGATACCTTTTCTGATACTTTCTCCTATTTCTGCTATTTATCTTCGATTCATAAAACATAACCTATCCTCGGACCTATGGATATCTAGATCCCTCTCTCTTTTTCAATATTTTTATTCGCACCAAAAACATTCATCATTTCTTTCTGTATCAGATTTTCATTAAAACTCACGATGAAACTGTGCACACGGAAGGGTGTGACTTCCCAATCAGAAAAAACCGAAGTATGCCAATGTTGACAACAGACGGAGTACAGTGCCAGTATTGGGCTCCCAAGAGTCGGCTAGCAGGTACCCAGTATGGAGAAGCGTTATCATTTCGGACGAATGCCAGTACTGCTGCAGTACAGACCACCAGTACCCCGCCAGTCTTAGCCGGTACTGGCGCAGTACAGCGCTAGTTGTGAAATTCTGATTGAGCGTATTGCGCTGGTACTGAAGACCATTACCGATTACCAGTACTGTGCCAGTACCAAGTACCCAGTACGGAAAAGCGTTATCATTTCGGACAAATGCCAGTACTGCTGCAGTGCAGACCGCCAGTACCCCGCCAGTGTTAGCCGGTTGTTAAATTCTGATTGGATTACAGTTCGCAGAGATCTTTGATGCTATATGACAAATACTTTGAATTTGATTCTCTAAAATCTTCTTATGATTGAAAACTGACCGACAATATCTCTCTCTCTACCTCCATTATGAGAATGATAATGTATCCGTTTGGGAGAATGAAAATGGTGAAAAAATGGAGTTACACCACTCGGTCTTATTTTATCGGAATCCCCTTCGGACAGAATCGAAGCTAAGTTTTATGGCTGAATGATTCACGTACCACTCGCGTCCAGGAACACAAAAACTTTGCAGACACTTGGATTCGAATTTCTATTATTATTCGATCACCTTCTCGAACGTGATAGTACCGCAAGAAGTGATCGCGGTTGATACGTCAACCGAAGTTTCTCTAGCGTGACCACCAACCAAACCACTAAGGAAAACGAAAACGGGGACTCTTCTCTGTCATGTAGGTTGAGCGGAGGTTAGGGCAGGATGATTTGTCTCGCTTGATATCAGCTCTGGAGGAAATAAAAGGGGTACCGCTTGTTTCCTTTGATGAAAAATCTACAGGAAGCCCGTGATCGAATTATTTAATAATGCCCGCGATCTTCGAAATCTGAAGGGATTCACTTGATTGAGAAAGACCAAGGCTTCAAAGAGCGACTTTCAACTCATTATTATCGTTCGTGATTTATGAGTTCGGATTTCATACATAAAAGCGAAGTACAATGATTACAAATAACGTGAACTGCTCCAAGAATATATTCTATATACTTTAGATGTAAATTCTCAACGGATAGTGGGAGGAATATTCAAAGAGTTTTAACGGAAAAGAAATTATCTGAGAATTTAAATACGTTTATGTAAAGATTCTTCAGCGCGTTGTTCACGTCAAATACGTTTGATAGGTACGACAGTATTACTTGAGATATAAGAAATTAATCGAAAAGTTGGTTCGTATCAACGAGAGCACTGCGAGATAAGGATTATGACACCGGATTATAGACTTTTTGCGGTAATAATACCACAGGGGCGATTCGAATCCCGAGATTCCACTAATATGCAACTTGGTTTTCCGTTCGATATGAACTTTTGAGGCGAGGTATAATTAGGTCGATGAAGAGGTCGTATCGGTTACTCTGGAACAGAGTATTCGTTTTTTCCCCCATTTCCTTCCCGCGTTTCTGCTTCAAAAGTTTCCATTTCCGTCATTCAAAACTCTCATATCGATAGCATGTCAAATTACGAGAAGTGATCATCGACGGCTAATATTCAAAGTTTGATAAATTTTAGTTCCAATCGATTCGTCAATTTATCGTTTCATCTGTGATATCGTAGAGCAATCGTGATTTGATTCACCATATTCATGAATTTTCTTTAATACTCTAATATGAAATTGAGAATACAGTGATGTTGTGTCACTTCCTTAATGGAATCAAATACATCGGTTCGAGACGGTGGTTGTCTGATGTATTTGTGAATTTTTCGCAACAAAATTGACACAAAAATTACACCAAAAGCCAATTTTACCCGTTCTACACCAAGCGATCACCCTGAATATTTTCAGTTGTAGTACAGTTACACCGAATTTTTACCAAATCCACACTTATTTTCTACTGGAAACAAACCAAGAGATATTGGTGTAGAAAATTCACAAATACACCGTGTTTTCATGGTGAAATACCAAAATACCATTGATTTACCACTTGATTTGCACTGACACCAAATTTACACCGAAAAAAGACGACGTAAGACTGATGATTCAATGTTGCTGCACCAGTTTATGTTTTGTTGTTGGGGTATTGATTTGATCTAACGTGTCATAAGTCTATGTATCCAAACATTTTCGCAGCATCATGATGACCTTCAAGTTCGCTGCAGTTGCTCCGTGTTGTTGGGAAGTTATTGCGAATTTCTTTAGCACTTTGCTGTCTCTGGGGCGTTCTGTCAGTTCCCGTAATGACATAGATTCAGGTTTCATGCGTTTGTTATCAAGAAATTAAATCATTTTGAATACTGCAGTGGTTGCGCAAAAAAAATAACATTCCCAGATAGCAATTTAACCTTGCTGCAATGTTGTCAGGCAAGCTTGTGACAAGGTTGACATAAGCTTTCTGGTTCCCGCACGACAATGATGCAAGCTTACAGAACCCTTGCAGCAGAGTTGTAGCAATCTTACACTGACAAGGTTGTCAATAATAAGTCAAAAACAATCGAATGACAAGTCTGACAAGCTTAGATGTCATCTGGGTTGTTGCTTGCGCCGTATAATTATGAGATATATATTTTCTTGTTGGCCTGGTTCAGATAAAAATTAGGCCTTCCAGAATTCCTGCAACCCAGATAACACAAGAAATTCTTGAAGAGTTTCTGAAGATCTCGGCATTTGTAAAAAGCATTCATCAAGAATTCTAAAGTAATCGACAAGTGTCCTTCTCAATTACCCTGAGAAGTCATTAATGTCCTGTTGATAGAACTCTTGACGACCTCGATCCATTAATTGACAGAAGTCGTTGCGAACTCTTGACATGAATGGGTAAACAATTCTCACAGAACTCATGTGTTTATCAAATATGAAAATCATTCCAACATATTATGTGTATATGGATAATTATTCAATGATTGATTCATCTGATCTTCTACGCTCATCAAGCTTTTATTTATCGAACGATCATTCAATTAACAGAAAATATTGACGTTCAGGCACTTTTTAAAAAAATAACTTACAAAATTGATCATACCAAATCAATCATTGAAATTGGTAGTATCGATAGATGCCAAAATGTTTGTAATTTACACGAGTGAAAAACAAAATATACATGATTAGTTTTTTGTTCTCATTCAATATTACTAATTACATATTCTTTTATTTTATAGACTCGAACCAACCATCATCACTTAATTATTCTTACTAAACGTTTTTTCACAATCATAGAAATCTGCGGGAATTCAACATGTACACTGAATTCGTGAGAAGTTCTTCTTTAGCAGGGACAGAGCTTCATAAGAGTTCTAACAAACGGACATTGAAGAGTCCTTCGAGTCATCTCAAAGTGTTCTTTCAATACTCTTATAGAACACCCAAGGGATTTATTATAGAGCTGTCAAGTAATTCTTTTAGAATTCAAAGAACTCTTTGAGAACTCGTGGAGAGTTCGGAGAAATAATTCTCCCAGAGTTTAGTTCAAGAACCCTTTTGGATCGGCTGACGAACTATTGTGTTATCTAGGAATTCGATGCCTCAGATTTGGACCCGCCCTATTGAAAAAATGCGGGTGGAAATTCAGGAACTTGAAAATCCACTTGGATCTCAGAAACCAGGTAGGAATTCATGTAGGAAACCATGAGATCCAAGCAAATCCATAGAAAAGCACCCGAGAGAAAAAGATTAGATCTCTTCAGATCTCAATTTTGGCAGGAATCACTACAAATCTCTTTGGTATCCACTTACATCTGAAGATTTCCATTTTGTGAGAGGTCCAAAAGATATCCAGCGTTCTCCAGAATTTTTTTTGAATCCCCCTATACCTTTTTTGATCCCTTCCAAAATTGAAATCTTCAAATGTAGGTAGACATTAGAAAACCTCAAAAATTTTTGCCAAAGTTGAAATCTTTGCATATAAATAGATATAAAACGATTTGTAGAGATTTTTGCTCAAATTTAGATCTGAAGAAATCTACATAGATCTCATCAGATCTAATCTTACTTTCTCGGGCATACGAACTTCCTACAGGAAAACATGGAGTTCTATCAGGATTCTTATATGGATTCCACCTGGATTTTTCAATACAGTAATGTTTTTGTGGGTATATCAGTTCGCCAAAAACTGTCTAGTGCAAGAAATGTTTGAAAAATGCTTGATTATTTGCCTTCTAGTGAGAAGACAGAAAAAATATTCATTACACAAAAAATCACCTTTAGACTGCATACTTCAAATTGACCTTTTTTTTTCGCACGCCAAATTTAACATAAACTTACATTTTTCCGTTTGTTTATTAGGTGGCACTAATACATCGGTTTATACTCAAGTTTTTCCCTTCACAAATGTCTGAGTTGAGACTCACATTTATTGTCAGATTCTGCATGTTTTGAATACTCATTGAGTTACGCTAACCCACGCCAAAAAGAAACGTTGTGAAATTTACATCTTGTTAAGTCAATATTCATCATATTCGCGTTCATTTCAATAAAAATTTTGTTTGACTGGGAAAAACTGTCTTCTCAAGGTGGAGCTTGTCTAAATTTATTCTTCTAGTAGGTCTTTTTATTCCAACTTCATTGCGAAAGGCACTCATAGTTTGTGAATGTTTCTTGGGAGGGTAGAGTAATTCACACAATAAGATAACAAAATTCAAGTTCAGTATCTGAACATGTCTCTGAATTTTCGATGTATTCTTCGTAGAAATTTCTATCATCAGAATGTTCAGACATTATTACTGTGTATTGATTTTCTGTGACCAATTCGAATTAACCCTTACTCGTACATCTCTCCTGTTCTGTACCTTTCATTTTGATTTCCCATAAAATTTGGTAGAGTCAAAAAACGAACTTCAGTGTATTTTATAGTCCAGCTTGGTTCAGTGGGCAGTGATCTTTTGCTTAGCTGAATTTGAAACAAGTTTCAAAGTAAATTCATGCTCTTGAATGCATACATTGGTTCAAAATTCGAACCGATGGTGACACCGTGAATGGATGCAAATTTTTGGATCGGATTACAGCTCCATGAAACCAAATTGTGCAAATGGTGAGTGGTGAGTTGATCTCTACTTCCCTCAATTCAGGTGACTCCGGTTGAAATCTAAAACTCGTTATTGCTCGATTTACGGTTCGCGGTAACCCTAATCAGACACAGGTCTAATCTCCACTAGGTTTTTTGTTTTCATATTCCTGCTGAATTTCACATCAGGCATTGATACTTCCCCAAAATCGAGTGCGACTACAACTTGCATTTTGTGACTTCAATTCTACAATTCGAACAGTTTCTTTGGCATCTCAGTTCGATTCGTCTTTTCGTGAAACAAAATACCATTGCACGATCTCGCGTATCTCTGGATTTTTTGTATTCAATTAGAATTCGTAAAAAACGTTTGGTTCGCGATGAAGAGGCTTGGAGACTGCAGAATTTTCAATGTGACTTCCATTTATGAAGTTAGGCTGTGTGACTTGGGGTTAAATTTCAAATATAGTAGACTTTCATTGTATAAGATATATTCTACCCTTGTTTCATCCTATCATTTTGAAGAGAATACTGCATATGAAGTGAAGGAAAGGAGAAAAAAGAACGTCTCGTCTGTGGAGATTCTACTGTATAATGAGGCATAAAAACATGAAGTCCTATTCAAGATTTGTTTGTTGACGAAATCCTTTACACGTATACATACGAATACCGGGAACATGCACGTTTCTAATACGTCAAATGACAAATTCATACAACGAAGGAATACTGAAGGCAAAAGTTGAACAACCCCCTTTCTTCTTCTCTTGGTTTTTCTCCGTCTCGTTCCTCTTCCATTGGAGAATCGGCTGTTTCGCAACCCGTTCACGCGTGAATGGCTTCCCTTTTTATCTCTTAGAGAGAAACGAGTGACGGAGTTTTGTTTCGTGAAATGCTGTCAGAAAGTGCATGACACTTGAAAAGGCTTTTGTCATTTCATTTCACCATGATTTCTCTAAGATGTTTGAGGTGAATGGGAGGGAATATCGCAAAGATTTTCCCTTCACTTTTTCAAGTAACCAATGTGACGTATTGCCGTCAAGGTGACAGGTTCGTAAGTTTGAAAGTTGATCTCCAACGGGAATAAAAGTTGCCTGTTTCTTGAGTCGTAATGTGCTTCCATCGCACACGCATTAGGAAGAATCAAGAACGCCAAGTTCGATCCAATGGATACTCGCATGGAGTCGAAGGGAACTAATTCCTCACACGATATTCCTTCTTTTCCAAATTCTTCCGATCGATTTGAATATTCGAATAGAGACCAGAGATTCGTCTAAAATGTTACATCATGAGATGATTGTCGTAACACGTATTTTCACCCCGAAGGGAAGAGTTCCTGCATCCAAAGTGTGTATGAACGGCGGGTATAATCTAAGCCCAGGGTGGGTGCCCATGCTGTCCAACGTGAGGCCAAGCTGGGCAGACGAATGGGACCAACCCTGAGATGATAACATCGTTCCCAACTTGACTGTATTGCATTGTCCGAGGATTGGTACCACCAAGGGCCCATCATGAATTCAGACAAAGCAATCAATACTGCCCCTTCCTTTTTTTTGAAATTGGAAAATTGCTTTGAATTCTACTCCAGCGGGGATGAATTTCAGCCCCAATTTGACCCAGTCTTGGGCCTAGTATTGAGCCCCAACGTACCAATAAGGGTCCAAGACTGGATCGAAGTGGGACCAAAATTCGCTGGTCCAAACTGGGGCCGAGTTCAAATGTGCATGCACTAAGATTCATTATTTCCATTTTCTACCAACCACAATTGTATGGGGAAGCACGACAGGGCCAAGATTGAGCTAACAGCCTGGGGCCCATAGTCATTATAGGAAATACACGCTTGGGATGCGATTTATCTTTTACGAATACTTAGAGGGCAGTCTAACATACGATTTTCCTGGTATGATTATTTAGAGAGGAATGATAAATGTCCAAAGTTGTTCATTGAATGTTCAATATTATAAAAGAAAAGTGTTTTCTCCTCTCTTTTCTGTGATATTCCGCTGCCACTGCACTCGACGTTTCGAGTATTCGTATTCCTCAACTTCTCTGTTATCATTTATCTCCGGTTGGTTCTTTTTGCAAGAATAAACAGCTCACGATGCGGATGTTCCTCTATATGTTTCATGAAGAACTAAAATGAGGGTTGAAGTCAGTCAGAAGTGAGTGGCATCTTAAAACAGGGAAGATACTTGTGTATACCAAATGATTCTATGCTTCAGAACATTTGTATCGAATACATTAGAAAATTCAAGAGAAAATGTCTATGGATCAGTGCAACGAATATACGAAAACTTTACATATCATTTAAATACATGTTTTGATAAAATCGTTGATCTTTGAGAGTTCGCACTGAGAGAAAAAAATTCTCAACCAACAGCATAATGAGTCGAAGAAGCGTTCAACAGAATTCCCTTGAAATCAACTAAACACTCCTTCAGTGGAGTGCATTATTCCTCTTCAGTGAGACAGCGTTTATTCTATAGGAAGAGTTCAATTAAACTCACTCAATTATTTGAAATCTGAATATCCAAAACAGGATCTTTATCCAGGAAGTATTTTAGTTCACGATAACGTATCACTGATTAACATCGGATGCTGTTCTCCGAAGAACGATCAACATCGGTGACATTTATCAAACGTTTGTGAGCTACAAGGACGATTTTTACTGATTTTCCATGGATCGTCGATGAATTTATAATAACTATGTAGATCGAATAATAACTGTTTCCAGGCACATTATCGATAATATAAATATCTTTGCTCTTCATGATTCACAGTGAATTTAAAATCAGACAGTTCTTACAGACTGTTTATTCTTCTCCAATCAACTTTTTGTCTACCGTAATTTAAAATCTGAAAAATGATGCATCGAGCATACAACGCAGAACGAACGCTCTGAAAAAATTATTTGATTTGGCTGCCTCATTTCAAAGACACAAAAGACTTGGTTCACTCGAATTGTGAATTTATTGTCTCCATCTCTTTTGTGCGTTGAAATCAAGAGTCAGGTGTTTGTAAAAAAACTTTGAAGGAAGATCTCTTTCTTATTTCTCCTCATTCCGTTTTTCTTTAGTATTTCGAATCATGTAAGCCAGTGCTTCAGAATGAACTCTGAAGGAGCCGAACTCAGTTTCCATAGCGAAGTAAATGTAGAATTCTAAGAAAGTGAATGAAAGTGACTTGTGATTTAATGAACCCCACCCTTCTTCTCATCAGAGTGTGCCTGTTACGAGCTTTCGTAGCGTTTTCTTTCATTTTCATTCGTTTCAGCTTCTTTTCATTCAACAAAAGAGTCAGAGGCTCGATAAGAAAAAAGAACTCGGTTGGCGTCTCTACCTGAGATACAGAATATTCACGGCGCGAATTTGCTTATGGTATAGCTGGAACGTTGACAATGGAAGATCTCTCAATTGACTATTCATTCGCCGAGAAGAATTTTTATAATAAAATCAGTAAGAATTTATCAGCTGTTCATCTAGTTTATTTTTCTGTCTGAATAATATGAGCATTCATGGTTACGTTTTATTATTAGTACATGAAGTGATTTCGAGGTGTCAACAATGCTTTTGCAGGTAAAATATTGTTATCCTCGATTCTGTACCCAATTTTTATTACATTGTCATGGGGAAAGGGCAACAAGGGCCGATACTGGCTCAGAACTGCTGCTAGAATTGCCAGTACTGGCAAATCCAAAGCTACCAGAGCTATAAAAATTGGCAAGAAGTCGGCATGATAACATCATATTACATAAGAGCCTGTATAACATTTACAACCTTCTCATTACTGTTCGTTGGTGAGCGCCAAGTATAGTAAAATTCTGGCATTCCAACCTTGTTCAAACAGTATCGATTTAATACTGGCTCAAGACTGTTCACTCAAATCAATACTGTTTGAAATTCATCGAATAGATCGTACCAATTGACAAATAATAATGACCCTGGATAGAAACAATTGTTCCCTCCAAAGTTTCGCAAATACAATAACCTTGCCAGTACCAGGCCATTTGTCGACTTCGGCAATTTCCACATGGGTTACGCCCCATGGTTTCCAGCACTTGTCAACGCAGATCACTCATCAGATATCCCAAATTCATAAAAATTTCCCAAACTAAGGTGAGAATCCTGGAAATGTGTTTTTTTTTTGCATCGTTGTTATTTCCTGAAATTTTCATCAGCATTGACAACATTTCAATCCAATAAAATAGGGAATACGAACACGAGACAGCCTTCAAGGATCTTTACGGTATTTTCTTTGTACGATCAATCAAATTCCTGTATTCTAGAATACATTTATTTAGAAAGAAAAGGAAAATTAATTACCATAATAAATTTCTAAATACCACAATCTTGGAGGGATACCTGTTTTAATGTTTTCCCTTAAATAACTTCCCTTAAGGTCAGCATTGTTGGGCGAATCATAGCTCCATTGAGAACATGTTGTCCTGCGGCTAGATAAATCCGAGACTAAATGATCGATCATTCCTGTTTGTATATCTACAAGCGGTGGCTACCTTTCTTTCCATTCCTGAATATGGCTTCCTCTCATTAGAGTTTTACCCTCTTCGTATGCATATTTTGAAGATTCCAAGTGTTTTGATTAGGTTCATACTACTTTTGTGTCCAAAAATCAATACTCTTGGATTGAATATGAGTCTACTATGATTGGCAGTTGAACACTTCGAAGACTAATTATGAATTTACTCCCAAAAAATGGTGGCAGTAGAGTTTCTCCATGTGTATATGGAACTTTTGACGATAATTTGGTGGGCCCTTTGCCACTTTTTCGAATATTCAACACTAGAAAAGCAGAATACGTATCCAAAGCGACAGCCAAATCCCACACTGAGAAGAAACTGTTGCTGAAAACGAGCCCAAGTACACTTTTGTAGTTACAGTAGCCATATTTTCCTCTGAAGAAGTTATGAGAATTGCTGGGATAGGGAGAATATGAGGTGAGGTTAGGGAACAATGTATATGATGCCAAGATACATGAATCATACAATTTTCCACCGGACTTTATATTGAGAATGCAGAATTTTCGATTAATAACGTTTGATGGACTTTATGTAATGTGAGAGAGCTATATAAACTTGAATGTTCATGTACTCTACCCAAAGCTGAATTGAGAGCGGGGCCAATGGGGCTAGTGACCCCAATGTCCCGTGGTCAGAGGATTCCAGAGAATCTCAATAATTTTGAGAAAAATTCAGTGTTTTTCAAAGATTTTCAGAGGAATTCTCCTCACCAAGGCCCCTACCAACTGGTAGTCTTCACTTCGCCGACGTTCTTGCCATTTTTCTCTTAGAAATTCGTTTGCTGGATTTTGAACAACTAATGACCTGGTCTTGGAGAAATGATATCGATTTCAATCGTAAAGGAGCCTCCAACTATTCTTTTGGCTCCAGGGCTCCGTAAAGTAACAAAGCTTCGAATTGAAACTCGATTTCTGGATCAATTGAGAATTGTCCCGAAAATTCAATGTCCAGAGTAAACAAATCACCATATAAAATCAGAAAGATCTTATTCCCACGTAATTCTTTTCGGCGAATATATCGTAATTCTCTCGTGTTTGGATATCGTTACCCACACAAGCATCGTGAATTTGTTCATTTGTAGTACGTACACCGATAATTACTCACGTCATCATGCGGCGGCAGTATGTTACCAGCCGCATTGTGTGATTTTTCACACTGTCGAGACCGTTGATGTGTACCAGACTTATGAGCGCACGAAACATTGGATAACAAACAGTGCTGTTTTTCATCACTTTATTAGCGAGCGTTGTACGACGGGAGAAACAGATGAAAAAAGGTATCACGTATTGATCTAGCGATGAAAAAGGGACTTCCATGTCGGGAATTAGCGGAGAACATTATTGGTTGTGGAGCGAAACAGAATTCTGATCACAGCTGTTTCATGTTTTTTTCTCTTTTTTACTTTGAGAAGCACTTTCTATATCGGACGTTGGATTAAAATTAGAAATTGTTAGACCTGTCGATCGCGAACATTTCTCAGGACAGAAGGAAAGAGTGAACCAAAATTCAATATTTTTTCATGCGATTGAATATGGATAGGCTCTCGCGTATGGATTCGATTTTATGTATTTTGGTTATGTATGAAGCGAGAAAAAATTAGAAGACAATATTGAGTGCCCTAGATCTTCATGGATCTTCATAAATCATGAAATAATTCGAGTTTGTTCAGCAGAAAATCTTCAATCCCAATGTTTATGAAAAACTTCAAGCACATTGTTGAATTCTATTCTCACTATCGTACAGTATCCGTAAATCATTCTGATAATGAGATATGATATTCACGTCGAAATGTATTGTGAGATTCAATTAGCGCAATCAGGGCGTTATCAATATATATTGAATTTCAACGGAAGATAATTTTCTCAGATAATAAGTAACACTTGCAAGAGAATAATGTCGAATCATTACTCCACAATCGTATTCATAGTTTCATAGGAAGTAACGTTTCCTACGTTTCTTTCAAACTTAATAAAATCTAACAAAAACAAAGATTTTTATCACGGTGGAATTAGAGGACTGATTCATCACTTTACTTAGACATTGACCACCAGCATTGCTTTTGTAGTGACCGATGTTGGTCGGTGAGATTCGTTTCGAAAATGAGAAACGACTATACACAATGAAGATCTCATCCTCTTTGCTTTCGCTTCTCTACTGTTCTTCTTTCCTCAGTTTCTCTACCTCTGTTCTGTTTGTTTGACTCCGCAACAGGAAATTAACAGCTCAGTTCCGCTTCCTACACGTATAGATACGTCGGCAAACCCGTATTGTCTGGTACATGCGAAAGGTAATCTGGGATTTGTCACGGGCTTCGGCCCGTCACTCGTATGTGTACCTGATATAAGGATACGGGGATCCGTTTTACCCACATCATATAAACTACTAAACGGATATAAATCTGAGGATAAGTAATGTTTCAAACGTGATTCAATAATTCACTCATATGGCACAGCTACCAATTTTTTCTCCAAATTTTTTTTTGTTCTCGTTTTTGAATGAACGAAAGATTTTTTCCCCCACTTTTTCCAGCACTCGACTGCAGCTTTTCAATGAATTTCCGAATCCATCCAAGTATGAATCGAGTTTTAAGATGGGGCTTCAGATTTTAGAAACACCCATTCATCGCGGAATGATGCGAATTGTTCATCATCAAGATTACATAAGATTCCTTTATAGACAAAATTAACGATTCATATGAAAAGAATGAAGTTCTTCTTCGATTTTTTCTTTTCCCAGTCGAACTCATAACACGCAGTGATTCCATTCAAAATTTTATCGCATCACTGACAAAGAATGTGTTCAATTCGCCATAGTCGTTCAAAAGCAGGGTCCATTTCATTTTATTTGAAATTGCACGTGTTGCCTCGCATCGTGTCGAACAAATTCCGTTTCACTTTATTTAACTTTACAGAAGCACGCTTGCAAATGGGAATGGAGCTGGATACGTCATTTCAAGTCACGCAGAATATCTATGCGCCGTATGGATATCTACTGCGTTCGCTGAAAATTCTGAGCTAGCGTTTTTAATGTTCATTCATTTATTTTTTTTCTCGTGTACATAATTGTCTTAATCAAACTCTCCTATGCTGTAAGATTTCATTACAATTTTGAATGGAAATGAATCGATATATTTTATATATATTTGTGAAAAAAAATTAGTTCTTTCTCAGTTGACTGTTACAGCACAGGAAGTCGTTCACAAGGAATCCACATAAATCTCTCGAAACATGAGAGAATTTGAAATGGGTTTGAATTTTTTCTGTACGTGCCGTGATGCGTGGATTCCCGTATACGTGTTTTTGGTCTTTTCGTGACTGTGTTTGTATCAAAAACTACAAGAAGGGAGAACTAGATGTGGTTCTCCAAGAGGATTTCTCGGATAAAACTTGAGCCAAAGGAGAAGATGACGTAGGTCGTAATGATTCCGTTCCACCCAAGATAAGGAAACTTCTCGAGAAAGTGAAAGAAAATATGACGACCTACATTCCCCGTCGAATATCGTATTTTATTATTACGATATCGAAAAGATTACTTGGAAAAAGAGACTTCTCGAATGATCTTCGGAAGAACATTTCTCTCCCCTAATAAGTTACTTCGAAACTCGGAGAAAATTTGATGTCTCTTTTCATGAGTTGCAACGGCAGCCTAAAATTGCTGTATAAAAGGGATTTCGATTTCAACAGTTCCCTTAGATCGCAACGGAGGAGATCTTCATCGGAGTGTACATAAACAACAGTTTTGACATTAAATGATAGGAATCCAAAGAAAAAGATGTATCAAGTGGAGATATACGAAATTGTGTTATCAAAAAACCTGAATGTCTCGTGATTCCATCAGATACTGATTCATCGATTTGAAATTCAACGGTACTAATGTGTTCATGAAAAGCAAAATCATGTTAAATTCGACATTTATGGATTTTGACTGGAAGTTTCTTTGGTTTCTATAAAATGTCGGATCAATCTCATGATAATTTCATTGAATCTCATTCCGGAGATTGCCGATGATTAATTCTTCGACCCTGGCTAGAGTATGGCCCATGACTGGCTAAAATATAGTGATAAGTCAGGCGCGTGATGTATGATCGGCAGGTAGGAGCTTCCAGCGTTTACCGCTAGGCTTGCCATCGCGCACGGTGCTAAGCATAATTCCCTCCGGGTATAAGAGAAGATACTGTACGCAACGCAGTCATCGCCAGATTTTGTACTTGGATTATCAGTTATGATTTATAATTCATGTTTGCAAAATCAATATTTCTCCAATTACTGGACAAAGGTGTAAGCTTATCATTGCCGGCTGGTTACAGATTTATAATCACTCATTTTCAACGTTAAGTGGAATTTTTGGAAAAACAACACTGAATCGATTGAATGAATTTGGTTATGACAATAAAATATTCCGTGAAGAGCAGTTTCGGTTCCAGACAAGTCATTCAACACAACTGGCGTAACAATCAACTCCTCCCTCCCTATCTTTGTCTATTCAAACGTGCAGATTAGAGGAGGGTAGAATGGGAGTGCTTTGGATCCTCCCTCCATCCTTTACTAACCTGCACGTTTGAATGGACGGAGAGAAAGGTAGAAAACTCAGTTGTTGCGCCAGTGTTCAACACTATAGGAGATAGATTGATTGAATACATTACCCATCAGTTCAATTCCGATAAAAATACTGTGAACGATTGTAAGGTTATATGTTGAAAAGGCACTCGACTTTGTTTGGCATGAAGGGCTGGTAGTTGAATTATTAGCAATCAAAGTACCGGATCAATTAGCTGTAATACAATCATGTATAAGAAATGGCAAATTTGAGGTATGTTTGTAGGAAATTAACTCGAAAGATGATTAGCGCTAGCATATCGCAGGGGAGTATTCTGAAACTTTGCACGAGACTTGCGTCAAAGAAAGACAAAATAATTACCATCAATTATTCGAATCTTTTGTGACATCAGATTGATCACGAATGGTTATCATCTAAATCTTTCAATCAAAATGACCCAAGATATGTTCAAATACACATCGGGACTTGCACCGAGACTAGTTCTGATACTGAAAGGATATCTTAGTTCATGTCTTTAAATGAGATTGAAATTTTGCACACTTCTGTTACATCTCATGCAGAAGTTTGAAAGGTGCCAGAATGACCACCCAAGCAAGGTTTTTTGCAACAAAATACTCGAAACAGAATTTATAAAAAAACATCTCAAAATTTTAGAAACAATTTATTGAGCTTTTATCTACGTCTGTAAAGAGCCCGAATTTTGAATTTCAGACAGAACAATTTGGAAAAAAAACTTTTTTGAAGGTGTGGTTGAAAATTAATGATATGAAATTTGATGATTAGTTCACTCAATGGTTATACTGTGAAAAATTGTTTTTCGCATCTTATATACCTCCATGTGAAGCGATCAACACATAAATTGTGTGATGATTTTGAAAATTTTTTTTGAATTTTCATATGACATTGTATGGAAGAATTATGATTTTTCCTGGATGTTTATATAAATTTCGAAACATTTTGCAGTAAATTGGATTGATTTATGATGGAACTAGATTCCAATTCCAAGTTTCAGAATTTTCAAACCATTTTTCACGGTATATGTTTTTTGTTGAGGAATAATAATTCTATTCCTTATCTTATTGAAGATAGTGTTGTAGGATGTAGATACTTGAATGGAAAATCATTATCTGATTATCAAAGACAAAATTCACATATTGTAATCTTCCATCAGTGAAGGCTGTTATTCAATTCATAGAATAAACAATGTGTTGAACATGGAAAAAGTCGAAGGTTTGAATAGAAAAAAAAACTCAAATATCTCGATCGTGATTGAACTGTAGACTAGAGTGATGTATCAACATCTGAAGGTTGTTCTTGTTTCAGACATACTTTAACTCTAGAACCACAAAGAACTTTTCATGCTCTCCAAATATGACTAATTGAAATTTGGATTGCATTAGATTGGATGCAATGGACGGATGAGAAACTTGATGCATTTCAGATATTGATATTGTTTATTTCATTTCAGAGCGAGGCCCGCTTGAATAGATAGTAAGAACAATAGAGCTAATCAGTGGCTGACATCTTAGACGTCATAACAATAATACACTGGAAAAAATATTTATTTGTCCTTTCCAAAAAAAATAATTATTTGGAGTAATTAATCATTCAATTGGATGCAAAAATTGATCACTTGTGGCGAATTTATTTGGAAGAGCAGTTTATTTGGGACAAGCATTCCATTATTCAATTTTATTAAATATTTCATCCATCCCAAGGGATATGCTATGGAGAGAGGACGCTAATGATAATAATAATTATGATTATTACACGGAAAAAAAGATTAGTTGCAATGACTATATAATTTGTAATTTGTAAGTTGAATAACAAAATTTCTCATTGAATTGACAAATTAGTCATCATTTCTTGTGAAAATTAGTTAGATCAATGAAGAAAATTGGTTCATATCAGCTACAAGTTCAAATATTGACTCCAACTAATCTCGTTTTTCCGCGTTTGATTATGCTGAAAGATGAACAATAAATCACTATTGAATCACCCAATAATCAGACCGGAAAACAACGAAGACAGTAAACTAACATAACTGTTTCAGTATATGGATGTCTAGTTATGTGAGCAATCAAAGTGTCAGGCAATTTAGGCGCACTGTTAGAAAATTCCTGCATTAATTTCAATGTTTTTGCAGGAAGTTGTTTTCAAGTACGTGCATACTAATACACGGAGAGAAATTTGTAGTTGAATTTACTATGCGATTATTGCAGCCGAGGGACACACTGAATTTCTAATGGAATTTATTGTAAAACATTGTAAATTCGATCAGGCTTCTATTGTCTCGTCATAGTGAATTGCATTGTAAGTTCAGTCTGTTCCTTGGTTACAAAGTACCATCGTAAATTATACTCTAAATTCCTCTCCGTGTAGATATTTAACATTGAATTTAACCGACTTTATAGCATTACCTTCAGCTGTCTCATGGTTTGGTGCATCAAATCAATGTAGTCATATAGAAAGATGTTAATTTTTCATGTGTCAAGAGTCTTCTCCCAAGATCAGCTCGGAAAAAAAATGTTCACTGAGGAAAAAGATTTGATAGGTTCAACCAAAATATGGTTATGCCAAACAAAAAATTCTACCAAATCACTTTCAGTTCAAAAAATCAAACGTGATGCGGTAAAACAATTTGCTTAACGCACCAAAATGTTGGTAAAATCCACTGAATTTTCAGTTTCGCGAACAAGAAGTTTTGATTGGGGATATATAACAACATAATGCTTTGGTAGAAATAACAAAGTAGTGTTCTTAGTGTTCAGAGGGTCTTCAAGATTTTTGAAAATTCTAAAAATAATCAAAATTCTTTTTTTTATTTTTCAATTTTTCTTCCCAGATGCGGTGAATTTTGTTACCTGAAAAAAATAGTGAACTTCTCAAAGGTACAGCTCAAAATATTTATTTTCGAAGGTCCCTTGAAATTTATGAACATTTTTTAATTCATCGCTTTTGATTTTTTCGAGCAAACAATAGAAAATTATAAAAATTTATGAAATCAACTGATTAATCTAATCAATTCAATTGATTCCATTTATTCGATCAATTCAACTTATTTATGAGGAAAATTTGTATTCTTGTGATGTATCAAATTTATTCTTTATCCATCAAGTTGCTAATTAAAAGTAATAGTATATATTGAATGTTGGTATGGATTTTTAAAGGTCGCTCGAAAATATCGTAAGCTATAAATTGAATAATGTTCATAAATTTTGAGCGACCTTCAAAAATAAATATTTTGAGCTGTAACTTTGAGAAAGTTACTATTTGATTAGGTGCTAAATTTTACCGCAATAGGAGAAAATTTGAGAATAAGAAAAATGAATCTCGACTATTTCTAGAATTCAAGAAAATCTTGAACAACTCCGTAAGGGGGAATATACTTTTATGAGGGCGAAACCAAGAGTAATTTTTCACAATTCATTCAAGAATGATGACGCGATATTTTCAAATTCGGTTTTTACGCCTGTTTATGTAACTCTTGGAGTACAAAAAAACATTTTTAGGCAATTATTTAACAACACGATGGCGGTGTGGGGGCTGGAGAAAAAGAATGGCTGCCTTTAACATGGTCGTGTTCCAAGCACCTTCAGTTTCGAACCGACCGACTTGGAATTTCAGCTGCAGCTTCCTTATTACATTTTCTAGAAAAGTATGTATAGGATTTTTTCATTAAGTTGAAATTTGAAAATCTCATGATCGAAAAGCGACCAATTTTTTCAATTAACAAAATACACTTTTCTTTGATATTAACGCCATTTTTTTCAAAATGGATAATTCCGAAAAATCGTACGTACTTTTCTAGGAAATATAATGAGGCAGCTACAGCTAAAATTCCAAGTCGGTCGGTTCAAAACTAAAGGTGCTAGAAACACGTCCGTATCAAAAGCAGCGATTGTGTTGTTAAATAATTGACTAAGAATGTTTTTTGTACTCCAAGAGTTACATAAACAGGCGTGAAAAAACCGAATTTAAAAATATCGCGTCATCTTTCTTAAACAAATGGTCAAAATTGACCCTCGATTTTGCCCTCACAAGGGTATATTCCCCGTTAACAATTTCTCCTCGCGCTGATCTTGAGCAAGAGCTCTCAAATAATGAAAAACTAACATATTTTCATTCGAGACACGACTCGGATAGCAATTTGGCCTTGCTGCAATGTTTTCGGGCTAGGCTATGACCCAAGTAATACCAATGTGCGTAAAATATTCTCCGAATGTTCCTACACTGAAAAAAATACTCCGGTTAATATATGGACAGCAAGAATTACTGCGATTTTAACCGGAATTCTAGTTGAATGAATCAAGTCTCCGGCAAATTTAACAAGGGCTCCGGTAAATTTAACAAGAATTCCAGTAAAAGTCACAGATATTCCTTGCTGTCCATATAGTAACCGGAATTCTGGTAAAATTAACAGTTCATTCTTTTCCGTGTAGAATATATAAACGTCCTGCAAACATTCTTAGAACGTTTGACGAAGATTGTGTGTTACTAGGAGACAAGGTGGACATAAGCCTCCTAGTCGACACACGACAAGGGTACACTGAGAAAAGTGAATTGTAACCATTACCATGCGAAAATGGTAGTTGAATGACAGAATCTCTAAGTTGATGATGGCGACAACGTTATTTGGTATCCATCTTCATGTGAATGGTAACCATTCACATTTGCATGAACATTGCTACGATTCTCCATAGTATCCGAAACCAAATTCGCGAAGCTGTTCCCCAATTACTATTTGTGCATGGTAATCATTACATTCCACTTCTTTCAGTGTACAAGCTTACAAAATCCTTGCAGCAGAGTTGTAAGAACCTCACAATATCAATAACAAGTCTAAAACAATCGAATGATAAGTCTGACAAGCTTATGATAAGCTTACATGTTATCTGGGGAAGACAGAAAAACAGTCGGTTTTTTTTGCGCCGTCCTGATGAACATGCATAGTATGTTTACAACATTCCAGACTAAGAAATACTGTCTTTTTGAATTATACATTAAATCTAAAATCATAAATAATTTTCTTCGTCTCATACACGTGATTAATAAAATACTTACTCTTTCATGAACCTTTTTCTGCACAAATTTCATAACTCTGACAATGGCTGATGGATTTCGTTGATCAACGATTCATTTGATACATAATTGAACTCATTTCAATAATATTATTTTCCCCCAAATATTGTTGCGAAACGAAATCATTGGAATAGAAAAAATCTGAGAAACGTGTGGAATGTATCTATAAAATACTAATGTTTTCCTCTTAAGAATCGTTGGAAATTTTGAAATCAGTCAGACAATGACTCAGTTGCCAAATCTCAAGTGCTGGTCAGAAAAAACCTGGTTTTGGAATGATGAATCGAAAATTTTGTGTTGTATCCGAGCGAATCAACAATCTACAATGAGCAATTTGTATCCCAAAATCGTGAAACAATAATCAAGTTCGATAAAATGAGTCCAAGGACCCTTGCATAGTCTATCTGTCCTAGCCTAACCGAAATTTGAAATCACGAAATCTAACGAATCATCGTTATTGTTCACTTCGAACCAATTCCTCGGAACTGAACACATTGTTTGAAGAATATATTGCAAGATTTTCAGTCTCTAACAGCTGAATATTGGGTTGTTCGGACACTTTGCCGTTTAAATAAACGATTAAAGGTTCAACAACATTGTATAGTTTACAGAATTCCATGCTTCTGTACGAATAGAACAATTACCGAATATTTCAGGATGATTCAATCGTCAAATCTCTCAACATAAATAGATGATTTATATGCAGAAGTAAATTGAAATTCATGGCACGGTGAACATGGAGTTTTCTCTTACCCATGAAATACTTGACATAAGATTTTTATCACAAAAATATTCCCAATTTCATATCATATATATGTATAGTCTAGTTTTTCATCCATTCTCACGTTATACCACACGTCGTTGAATCTCGATAGAAGACGTGGCGGTGAATCGATGCCTCACGTTGCATCGCCCGATGGTAGTAAGGATCATATCTATTTCTTTTTCTCTCTCTCTCTCTCTCTCTCTCTCTCTCTCTCTTTCTCTTCTTCTTTGTGTGTATGAAGTGAGGTTTCACGGGAGATACGATGAGCGTGCAGGATTTTATATCCAACCTGTACCTCTCACATGCATGCATTCATGTATAGAATATTTATATATACGAGTAGCTTGTATCATCTTGTAGGAAGATATGCATGTACACGCTTGTATGTGTGACGTATAGGTAAGAACCTCTTAGATTCTAAAGGCACCCAACCAACCAGCCACCCACATACCCGCCCAACGGTATGCAATTCGCGAGCACTCGAGCGTATCCGCGGATCAGCCTGCAGGTAGGTAGGTAGGTAGGTAGGTAGGCAGGCAAGCAGGCAAACAGGCAGGCAGGCAGGCAAGCAGACAGACAGACAGACAGAAACAGGCGAGCAACCAAGTGCTTACAACCACCGTAGACGAACATGTGAATAAAAGGAAAGAGATATAGAAATGCGTCTCCGCGTGGTTGTTATGCTCAGAATATATTCAAGGCATCGGATGGAATAAAGGAGAAAACTGAACTAAAGGGATGCATCCGTGTTCACGCCTGTTTTCATGAATCACGGTGTTAATCGTACACGAAATTCTATGTATAGAATTTCAAATTGTATTTCCTCGGTAGTTTCAATTCGATTATTCTTAGTTTAGAATTCCAATCATCTCGGGTTTTCACAACCAAATTTGGAACACGCCTAGTGAGCTGGCAAAATATTCACAACCTCTCTCGCTGGATAATCGTTAAAAAATACTAGAGTTAGCTTGATGCTGAACATGATGTTTGTATCTATAATATATCTAAAAGTATTCTAACAAAGCGCGGAATAGTGAACTGTGTTATATAATTTACGAACAACATCGTTGATTAATTTTCAATGTATGCAATGATATACATCATATTACAGATAGGGAATGATCTCATTTCAATGAAATTATCTCTCATCGTATTATCGTTGAACGTGAAACCAGTGTATCGATGAGCAACAAAACTTTTCTCTCTCTATTTCTTAGTAACTTTACTAACATGTCTTTTCCTGAATACTGAATTTCAATTCCATCGACTTTTGCTTCCGATACAATATTCAATATTCCACGTGATTCCCATAAATCGATAAATTTTGATTAATAACCAGCAGAGGATTCATTCAAATTTCGAAATCAAATTGAACAATTCAATTGAGATATTCCAACTAAAAATTCATTCCCCGGATCTGGTCAAGTCGAGTTTAATCTCGCTCGAGTCTTCGCAGAGACTGCACTGCTTCAGATTATTATCAGAATCTTGTCGGGGAAGCGAAAAAAGAATTGGGGCTTGATTGAAGACTCTGAATTAAGGTCTTGAAAAATGAAATCAGATTCATGAAATGATTGGGAGCTTGTGTAAATTTATTAACTAAAATTCGAGATGACTGATACGATATAGATTGCGCTCTTTGAAACTTGGCATGAAGCGTTAGAAGATATATTGATTATCATGAACAAATTCTGCATTTTGTGCAATAGACAATGCTGGGGAAAAATAATAGTCATCCCACGTGAGAAATCTGTTTATCAAAATAATTCGCATGATTTAGCTCTTTCTGAAAGGAAGTGCGATGAGTGCTCATGAAAAGTTCAAGCACACTCCAAGTCCTCCCTTTTATAAACATCCTAGAAGCCTAATTGGGGTTACATTTTGTACAAACGTTTTGTCCACACTTCCTGCGTGTCTTGGATTTGATCTTCATTGATGGATGCTTTGAAGCGGTAAATTATGCTGTTCAAACTTTTCGTATTCTCTTAATTGACTTGGCAAGCACCTTTTTTTATCCTTTTAGTTGTACGCTCCATTTTCACCAGGAGACAAGTTTCTGGGTTTGTATTTTCATGATCCGAACAGCACTCGCTGCACTCAAATCTTTGTGATTCGAACAGTGCTCGCCACACTGTAATCCAAACGATGTTCATTTCAAAACCTTATGTCATCCAAAACTACATAGAAAGTCTAGTTTAAGATATATCTGGTTAGGTTTTCCAAGGATTTTTAGTCGTACTTTTGTACGTGGAAAATCAAATTTCCTCTTGATTTTCCACAGATTCTTCAGTTGCTTCAGAATCAAGTAACCCTAGCAGAAGTGACTCTAGTCACCTTATAGTTAATGTCAAGGCTTTGTCCGGTGACGAAAGTCACTGCTAGTGTTCCGAAAGGTGCTAGACAACCGCTATAATCATTTTCACTCGGGTATGATAATCAAGACCGCGTTAAAAGTCTATCAGGAATCGACAAAGATGTGGATTCATACAATTGAGGTGACAGAATCGTTATTCGTCTTTGTGAATATTTATTGTGAATCGTTATTGTAAATATTTAGGGTCGTTACTTGTATGAACGAGCAGGTTGAGAAAATGGAAGAGATTTAGAATTGTTACTTGTACGACAACGTGATTGACAAAGTCATTGAAGTAAAATTGAGCAAAATAAATAAATTCATTATGAGGCAAGTGTACCGAAGCCTGACTCTGTACAAGTAGCTGACCCATCGTATATAAATTCAATATAATCAGCCAAAAATTTGTCATTTGTCAAATAATTATTATAATTTCATTTTTCCGAACCGTCTGTAGGTTTTGATGCATGGAAATTTCACGAATAATTAATACTTGGCTTATCAAATTGTATCTATACTTAAAGGGTCAGCTATTGGTGTAGGTTCCCATCTTATGTGGGAAGGAGATATGTAGGATCATTATCGCCTCTGATACAAGTATCGCACAGCTGTGAAAAATGCATGGAATTTATGAATGCAAATATTGAAATGGCTCGATCATTGTTGATTGCACAAAATCGAGGAATGTGAGTCCAAATTATAATTTTCATCAACACGATGATCGAAGAACAAAATAAAAATAGACATTTTCTTCCTATCTTCATGAAATCTATTCTCCTTATTATATCATTAGACATAGATTTATAAAGAGACCTTTCTAATCCACATCTTATCATAGTTTACATATACTCTTGGATTGGAATTCCAATGATTGGCTATTTCTTGAAGGCTATTTTTAGTGCTTTGTCGATGATCATTGCTGACGAAGGTTCATGTTATATACTTAACATTGACAGTTATTTTCTTAACTGACGTGTCTGTTATAGAACAGTCGATACCATTCGTCGCAAATGAGAAATACTGTTTGGAATGGATGATAATCGTGTCTGTTGTTGATGATGCTACGAATATATTTCTCCTGTGGAAATTGCCTGGATTGAAGAAACAGCCCAGTACTGGTGGAGATTTATTGGCTAAATTCTGTCGTAAAAAGTTTTGCCTTTATTGCATTATTACACTGAGAAACCATTTTTGTTGTAAATTTTGAAAAGTTTTGTTATTATATGCCCAACAAAAATTTTTGGTTGTTATAACTCAAAATTTAGTAGGTTCCGTCAAAATTTGGTCGTGCAAACCCGAAGAGAATATCATCAAATACAAACCTTGTAAAATCTCTTGATCAACCCTAACAGCACCCCCCTTCGCATCGCAAAGTTGAACATCTTTTGCTCTCTATGAATTTCGGAAAACGAACATCACAATGAATCTATCTACTGCACTTGACTTTCCAAGAAGTTTTTCTATTGACCTTCTATTGAACTTCTATTTCTATTGAAGCCCCCATCTTTCACGAATGATTCGTAAAAAAGAGTGTTGTCATTAATTTCTACTAATCCAGTATTTGGAATCATGGAAAAATTTGAACAATTAAATCCCACGATGAATGATGAATGCTATCATAATGAGTAAATATTTGTCAACCTACTCCAAGAAAAACACGGAGCTGCACGGAGCTTATCAAATATCCCATTGTCTTTACAAGAATTAACTCGACTTGATTCATATCATCATCTAAGATAAGTATGTGCTATAAATGGAAAAGTTTTCCGAAGAAATGTCCAATAAATCTGTGTGAAATAACAAAAACATGCGCAAATTTCCTATAAATATTCGGAAAATTTTCTATATATTGTTGGAAGAATTCTTGAATTCAAAAACAAATTCTTCATGGAATATTATGTTTCCATAATCTCTCACTGAAATTTACAAATGATTGATTCGATTTCGCAAATATGTTGTTAAAATTGAGAATAAAATTTTCAACCTTTAGAATTATATTATAAAATTCAGCATGTTATTAAATTATTTATGTAAAAAACTCCATAATATTCTTATGAAATTTTAGACGGATGTTTTTACAGTATAAATTTTCCATAAAAATCCAAGGAACATGGTTTTGTTCACATATTTCCAGAAGAAATTTATTTTTTATAAAACAATTTGAGATTTTCCTACAGTCGTGAATGAGAAAAATCAGCTGATGTTATGAAATCTTCACTAGATTCTCAAAACAAACCCATACCAAACGATCGAATCTATGATCAATCGGAACGCACATCAGAAAATTTGGATTCTTCAGTCGAGGAAGAAAATCTTTGATAAGATCTTCCAAGCGTTTCATTGTTATGTTCTACACTTACACCTACACGCTCGTACACTTTTCACGAAAGTATTATCGCACGTGATGTATCAACAACATCTTTCTGGAAATACTACGTGGGCAGCTGTGTTTGTATGCATGCACGTATGAAACTGTACACAAGCACTTGAAAGATACAATAAATTAATCTCTACGAAGTGCGGAAGCTTGAATGCTTCAGCGTTGATGTGCTTTATCAATCGGATCTCCGTTATCTCCAGACCCCCCGGCAAAAGGAACGTCGAGCGAATAGATAGTTCAATATACAAATCAATTTTTTTATCCTTCTGATCACGTGATTTCTTACAACTGTGTTTTGGTCGAAAAAGAGGAAGAAACGTAATTCAATGGAAGGTTTTTAAACAAAACGAGTGTCTTATCGGAAGTATCCGCAGTCGGTCGTACATCAAGCATGTGATGGAAAACAAATAATTCTCATGAAACGAATGATAACGATGTTTTTGAAATGTCACTCTTGATTCACGATTCTTGAACGAGGTTCCCTAATACGATTCTTTGAATTTTGAACTCGATTCATTGGAATTTTTTATATCATTGACAAGTCCAGAGGTTTATCTTCGAGAGAGGACTTTTACGGATATTGAAATGTTTAATTGAGATTTTGAGAAAATTTGTTTATACATATTTTGCTATTCCGTGAAGGATCAACGAATACTCACGAGCAAGTAAAATGCGTCACCAGAAAGTATAGGGCAAGGGTTTACCGCTAAAAAAATAAGACAACATTTTTAAGAGAAGTTTTGGATTTGGGAACGAGTGGGTAATTTACGTGTGGGCCAACAGGGATCTACCAGCAGGGATTCAGTACGCTGGTTGAAATGAAGCGTTGAAGCGCGACAAAAGCTTAAGATAAGAGTCATTTGAGCGTAGTTTAGGAGAGAATCCGATCATTTTTACGTTTCATTTGTTTCGATACCCGCTCCCTTCATTTTTGGATCTTCACCAGAGAACCCTTTGAATAAAAGTTCATTCCAAACCTCCAACTGATTCCATTCAGGCAATTTGAACTCAATCAGACATTATAAACCATAGAACGTATTATGTGAATATTTGTAACATCATTTTCTAATTTTTCATCTTTGCAGGAATGTAGGATGTAACTTTCCTCTCCGTGTATCCTAAAAAACTGTTGCTTGCAACTAGTGGTTGTTTTTTTTAACCAAAGGAGCGGTACAAGGTAACTTTCAGGGGCACGAAATTTTCGTGAAATGTTAAATTGACAAATTTTCCTCAATGAGCACATTTTGGAGCACTGGATACATGTTCGTGACATAATTTGAAATCTTCTTTAGAATGATTCAGACATGGTTGTCAACAAATCTCCAGATCCTATGGATTCTTAAAACAAAGGGGAAAAATTGATTCACATTGAATAATGGAAAGAGGATAGCGAAAAGAAAGCAAACAACCTTACGTAAGTCATAATCCACTTGAGTGGAGATCAACTACAGATAATGATCTTAGAAATTAACAAAGCAATCTGATTATTCCTCCTTCTTCGAAGGAAACGCAGTACGTGGGTACCCTGATAACAATATGAGGTATAAAATACCATTCCATATCGTCTCTTCAACAGTAACCGCAAGTTTCATCGCTTCAACATTTCCACATTGAGTTTCCTCATCGCACATAGAATCCCTCAACATGCGGAATAGCGTGCTCAATATCGTGCTTCTGTGCCTTAGCTTGGCTGTTTTCGTTACAGCCAATGATTTGCGAGTTGGTCAAAGAGAGGAAGGCGATGTATTAGTTGCAAATCGTATCATTTATAAGGTAGGCGGATTTTGAAGTTGGAGTAAGAATTACCATGGTGTGCGACAAACAGTTGATCCGTTTGAATATTTCATTCCGACGAAACGTTAATGACGACTAGTTCAGCCTACACGGAAACAAATGTGGCTCGAGAATGAAGTAATTTTTAGAAGAATCTGAGAATTTTTCGTAGTTTTATGAATAGGTAATGTTGAAACGGTTCGCATTTTTTTTCAAATTTTCCCCAAGGATACTGAAGTATTATGTGAAATCGATGAATTTGAGAAAGTAAATAGTAAAACTTGATGCTCGAATGTCAGAAAGTTCTTTTTCTTTCAACTCTTGTTATATGTAATGATGATTTTTCATTTCTCATTAGTGGAATTACACAAAAATCTGAACAGTTTCAGGTTTACTAAAAAACTATAAGAAATATTCTTAGATTCTCTCAAACATCACTATATTTTCCAGCTGAATTTTGTTCCGTGTTGCGTTGATATGTATTAGTTCAGTTAATAATTTAAGGAATATACCACGAATCCTTGACCACGCGAATATGGTTTCTGTAATCTTCTCGCTTCTTCCTGAGTGCAATAAAATACTGATGGGACATTTTGGGACATTAATGTTCTATTTCTTCGAAGACTTGTTACGGGTCAGTTTATGAAATGTTACTTCTCAATGGATCACCTATTCCTCAAGTGAACTTTGACTGAATCTCTAAACGAGACAAAATGCCAGGTTCCCCATTAATGATACTAAACATCATTAGAATAGTAGAAATGCTTTACATATTCACGATCATAGCAGAAATGATCCTAGGTCTTTTATAGTTATTGTCAAGGCCCTTTCTAGTGACCAGCTTAACTGCAAGTGCTTTGAAAGGTGCTAGACAATCGCTATAGTCATTTCTATACTAGGAGAGTTTCGTGACACTACAATAGAGGGAAACTAAAACTTTGAAAGTGCCGTATCAAATACTTACGAAGAACTTACCAGCGTCTAGTGTTTGTTTAGCACAGTGTTACGCAATTCTGCCGGACTATTCTTGATTCCATCTGAAAGATGACAACTTTTATTGCAAGAAATTGTGAAAGTTCCACATCTTCACTGTTGTACTGATTAAATAAATCGCGATTATTGGAGGCTAAGCAAGACATCTCGGGTAGTTGTGAGATTCACTTTCGCAACAAAAGAACATTTAGAATGATTTTTATTAAGGGAATTAGAGGAAATTAGAGTTTTCAGTCGCATGAGGTGTTCAATTGAGAAGGTACCGAAATTTTTTGTCGAAATGCAATAATTCATCGATTGAATTAAAATTGTAGTTGACTCAACTACGCATACTTGAATGAATCTTGAATTCAAATTGAGGTGATGAGGGATTGTGTTTCAATGTATCTAACTGTCGTGGATAGTTCATCGGAATGTTCGTTGGTATAGTTTCGAAATTTTCGTATGAATTATAATTAAAATCACATCATTCACTAATGGAAGATTCCAGTGTATAAATTTCGTACATGATTATCTGATCGTGATTTTTCATTCAAGTACATTCTACAACACTATCTACATTGAGATAAGAAATTTGATTATTATTTCGTAATAAGAAACGTAATCGTTCGACAAACTAATCAGCTATCATCAAATTTCATACCAATAACCCGATTTTTTAACAATATCCTCATTCAACTGAATTACATTTTCCTCATTCAATATGTAACATGTTTTAATAATCGGGATCTTAATCTTTGGGAAACGGTTATTGCGTTGAATCACCATTGAAGATAATGTAACACTTCTTTCTTTGCAAAAAAATTTTGCTCATTTTTACCAGGAATCAGCAGTGGGCTAAGAATTTCTTCATCCTTCCTTAACTCGCGTGGAAACAAAGATGAGAACCGGGTAATCTTCCAGTTCTTATCCTTTGTTTCGGGTAAAATGGAGGAAGATAGAAGAGATCTCAGTCCACCATTGATAAGAAACATTACTCTTCTTTGTTAGAAATTCTTATATGTGATCAATTCACTATCCATTGCGAGTAATCAGTCACCAAACAAATTTTAGAACACTGGATATCGAAAATCAATCAATTATAATAACATTTTTGCTATTCATTTGTTCTCAGCCTCCGATTCCATTCGTGATGATGACAGCAAGAGTAGGAGCTCATGCTCTTGGTCACATTACATTCATCAATGTTACGAATGCTCCAGGATCTGATGCCACAGTTGCAATTATAAAAGGTGGCGTTGGAAATACATCAGTTTTAGTAGCCGCAATCGGTGCACGTGGGCAAGGATTGAGATTACGGTTCCAGGTTTACGGCACTTCGAAGGATTCAACTTCAGCTCCAACTGAGCCGTCAACTACGATAACAACAGGAGGATCTACGGTCACTGTGAGACCAACGTCAACTGCAGCACCAATGACAACGCAAGGATCTACGGTCACTGTTAGACCAACGTCAACTGCAGCACCAATGACAACACAAGAATCTACGGTCACTGTAAGACCAACGTCAACTGCAGCACCAATGACAACACAAGGATCTACGGTCACTGTGAGACCAACGTCAACTGCAGCACCAATGACAACACAAGGATCTACGGTCACTGTAAAACCAACGTCAACTGCAGCACCAATGACAACACAAGGATCTACGGTCACTGTAAAACCAACGTCAACTGCAGCACCAATGACAACACAGACCATAACTACAAAATCAGTTCCACAAGAATCTACTCCATCAACTTCTTCCAATCCAATCACAGAAGCAACTTCCCAAGCAACAGGATCTACTGTTGCGAAGCCTATCAGTGTTGCTACTGGGACCATAGATGTCACAACAACTGCAGCGTATAAGCAGAACGGTGAAGAACAGGCTCCGGCTTCTGAAGACTCTTTCCCTCCGTTATTTAGAATGCTTTAAGAACATTGTATGAATACGCATGTACCTATAATTCGAAATCAATCCAAGACTGCACTAGGAAAATCAAATGATGAAGTTTTGAATGTGTAACAAAACTATTGTATTATAATGATATTAACAATAGATAGATAAATAATTTTCAATTTTAATAACATTAAAATAATTTAAATCATAGTATGCTGCTATTCATTTCGATGCCTCATCAAAAATTGATACATTTGCTGATCCATTAATCGAAAACACCATACGTTTACCCATAAGATGTGTGTAAACTTGAAATGGATTTGAAACAAAAATCTTCTAATTAAGAGGTAACGCTACTTTGGAATTTTCAAAAAAATTTTTCCTTGGCTTGAAGTACTATTTGAGGAGACAAAAATGATGGGTATAGTATACCGTAAGTTGCTAATCGATATTCGAAGTGGAAGATTAATTTTTGGAACGTAGAAGTACGAGTGGACAGAAACGCGTTAACATTCTAGCGCGGCGACTTTCGCAAACAACATCTTGGACCCATTATCGTTCGGATTCAGTCATTGCCTTACGAGATATTGTTTTATTGGACAAACCGATAGATGGCACGGTTGCTGTAGACATAGAAATATTAAGAATAATCAGTCGTAACGTTTGAAACTCGGAACAGCATTTCAAAAATCGGTGCGAGTTCTAGCTCCGCCAATTTTCAATCAATCACTTCGGGGGTTTCTTTATTGTATTTGTGATATGTTTATCTATTGCAATACTTACGAGTTTTCCATTCAACATTAGATAACGGGATTGAGGGTGAAAATACTACTTTTTTCTTCGAATCGATGCCATTTCGTAAAAAATGCATATGTTTCAAAAAGGATACGTATTGTACTAGCTGTTGAGTTACAGAAACTGATCATTTTTGGTTGATTGTTCTAGGTCAATCCTGGACTGAGTTATTTCTCCTACTGCAAGACAACGCTCCAGTTAATCACCTGTCAAGCCGCCATTTTTAGGAATAAAATTCAAAAAAGAATTATTTTGTACTCCAATAGTAGCAGAACACTTCCCTGTAGTTCAATTTGGATATAAACTTTCTGATTCTACAAAAAAAAATCTACAAAAGCGTAATTTTTGGAGGGTTAAAAGTGGCGTTACCCCTTCATGAAAAGTGGCATCTTTTCCTGGTACAAAAACTGAACACAAATGAATAGAATTGAAAGACAACACAATGAACTGAAATTGAATTGTTCGAATTCTCGTGAAAGATATTATCAACTTCCCTATATTGTCACAGTACTGATTCGATGCTAATTACCGTGGTATCGTGTAGTTCTCAATACTGAATTCCACGAACAAGTTAGGAGTGCCTTGGTGAACGTGTCAAACCTGCGACATTCATTACAGATATTGATCTCAACACTCGTCCAATACTCGCACGATATGGATTAATCAACATTACCAAGTACGATTCTTGTTTGAAATTATTCGAAATATCAGTAATAATAGTTATCGTCATGTACAGAATTATTGAAATTGTATGTGACCGTGGAGGGGTCCCGATCCTTCCAGATCTCTCGATGAAACTGTACTTTTTTTCCCATTTTTGTTTCAATTATCTGTCTTACATGACGACTCAGAGACTCAGAGTGAGGTATTGATCTGTGACTGAAAGAGCAACTGATCACTCATCATTTCGGTTGTGATTTCCAGAAATGAGAGTGACAGTTCATTAACCTCGTTATCAATCAATCAAAACCGACAGTATTCGATGGATACTGTGATAATTGAAGTATCTCAAACAATGATCAACTAAACTCGGCGAGACAAGAATAATTCGAGTAATGATAGAATGGAATGAATCTTCACGAAACAAAAATGAATTCAAAGTTCCACTTCCATGCAATCAATAATAATTTGAAGGTAAAATAAAACAGGCTCTTGGATATCCTGAGAATCAAATACCACGCATTTGGTATCGTATTTCAAATTATTGGCTTTGATCGTTGAATTCTATCTTGATACATCCCAGTATTCAGTATGATATTCTGAATATTGTCGTGAATTTTATAGGATTGTTATCTCAGAAATGTGATAAAGAAGAGCAAAGTAAATGGATTGAATGGTAAAACGTTTATCATTCCGATGCCATTACCCCTAATCATCTACCATAATTTTCACAAAGGATTAACATTGAACGATTTAATTTGATAACTAATACATGATATTTGATTTTGGTAGTTGGGATTACGGATGCAAACGAAATTTCTCTCAAATGTACACGCTATTCTTCCTGAATGAATAAGAATCTGAGAAAAGTTCCATAAAAGTTTCGCGTTGGTTTTCCAGAAGTTTCTCGGTTCATCAAAAGTTCTGCAAATGTGAGGATTGAATAACTTAGAGTCATCATTTGACAAATGTTTCAGCAATGTACCAAACTCATACCAAAACATATTCAACATCAAGGAAGATTATCTTATTTTAAGATTCATATCGATTTATATGATGGGACCATCGGGTACCGAGACCTTTATCTCAAGAAATTCAATGGATTTGAATATTTGGCGCATATCACATACGTGCTCTGATATCAAGCTTCATACGTTGCAAAATATTCTTCGGTTGATTCGTACTGTGTATGAGAAAGCATTTATGCTTTTCCATTTTAATATTCCAAACACGGAACTTTTATCGACGCCACACATAGCGAAGTGTAATATTTCTCTCAACAACGGTGTGGTCTTTTAGAATGCATTGCATGCAAAACGTACATGTAAGCTCTATGGCTGGTTCTCTCTTCTTCGCGTTATTGTTATTTTTTCAGACTTCCAGTGACTAGGAATTGTTTCTTTCTTCGACACGATGAAAACATATTTATGATAATCATTCAACTGACATGGTCATCGTTTCACGAATTTCTTGATAAGTTCTTACACTTCCAACAAGTACAAAGAAAAAAAGGTTCCCGAAGTTTGTTGAGACTTGGAGTGAAAACCACTGAAGAAAAGAGTAGTTTGAATCAACTGCTTCAGTTGGTTTCATCTCGTAACGCGTTTAGACACGGTGCAACTGATCTAAGATTTCACTGAACTATTCTGCGAGCTTGGAAAGAAATACTCCGCAAGGAATTGAGTCGATACCTTCGGAAATTCATTATGATTCCTATGGACTACAAACACAAACCATATGCAAAGATGTCAAGAATAGGCCAAATAGGTATCAAATTAGATTTCCTATTGGGAATACAAGCTGTAAATAGGTCCATAAAATCTATTTAAATACAGAATATAAGATGGGTAGATTTATATTCTACAATTCAATAGGTTCCAAGAATCTATTCAAAAGTGAAATTTGAATATCGTATTTTCTATTTAAATAGGTATTTCAAATATTGTGCACATCCCTGAACATATGCTTCGAACTTATGCCCTTTCTCATATTGTGCACATCAAACTGGCCATAACAAGCCGATCATTTTGATAATGCAAGGGTAGTGAATGAGGAAATGGAATTTTGGTAATAAATGATGTTTTAAAAGTCCATGGCATCAACTATGATGTTCAGCGACTGTAACACTTCTCATCAAAACATATGCAGTTTTCAAAATTTGTTGTTACGAGGTACAAAATTTACATGTTGACTAAAGGACGCATTTCAGAAACTGTGCAAATGTAGTGACCATCCCTCAAATCTGTCTTTATGAACTTAGGGAAAATATTATTTGAAATGTAAGAAACAAAATCAAGAAATTGTATCCTTCCACTGAGAACTGTCAGTGAGAGTAATTTGTTATTGTTATCGTTTATTATATGACGGAGAATCAATGGTAGTTCATATCGTCAATTACCTTCGAATAAATCAAATATTATATCACAAAGCAGATTACAAGTTAAATGAAAGGTCGGGATGTTTTGAAAGAAGCATTCATAGTTGATACTATTTCACAATGTACGTGAATCGTCGTCATAAATTATCCACCATAGTTATAAATGGGTTTGAAATATTTTTTGCAACCAGTTTTCTGTATATCTGCTATGGGAGGAAAAAGAGACGAAGATTTTTTTTTATGAACGAATTCAAGACTCTTCTGAGATATTTTTATGCATTCTTCGAGATATCTTGAAGATATTTTTGAGAAATCTTGAAAATGTCTTGAGTATATATCTTTTATAAATCCTCAAGATAACTTATAGGTGTCTAATGCAAATTTTTGATACTTTTCCTAAGAGTTTTTGATGCTCTTCCAGATAACTTTTGGAGATCTAAAATAGACAACTCAGCCAGCACAAATGATCAATTTGAATTCATGAAGATTTTCTGTAGATCTTTCGAGTAGTTCCTGTTATGCTAATCAATATGTATTCATTATGAATATTTTGAATTCGAAATGAAGTCTTAATGAACAACTCAATGTTCAGAGAGAACTCACATGGAGATTTCGCAATGAATTGTCTAGGCATTCAATACGTTTTCATTTTGAATCCATTGAATTCTTGTTGAGTTCATTATTGGTCGTATAACGGGAACTATTCAAGAAGTCTTTGAGGAGGCTTTATAAATTCAAATTGATCTTTTGTGCTAGCTGGGTTTTACATTTTGAAATTAAAAACCTAATATTTTCTTCAAAATTATTAGACTCTCTATTATAAAATGCTATCATTTTACTAGTGAGTTACAGAAAATCTGGTATCTTCAAAGAGAATGTTTGGTATATAACCTCAAAATGCAAGTATATGCTCAATATAACAGTGAGTCTACTAATTTAAAATAGGAAATTTCTTCCCGTGTATTCATTTCAGATAATTGTTCATTCATTCTTCATTCTAATGTGAATTACGATAAAAAATTGCACAAATATCGATGAGCCTATTATTAATAATTCTTGAGATTGTTCTGCATGTTCACAATGCGAATCAAAAGCCAATCTTCAATCAATGTACTGAGTTTTTATTACAAATCATACCATTGATTGTTCGATTATCGATGCTAATGCCAGGATGATCATATGATGATATATACCCATTCTATTCTCGATACATCGATTATCGACATTCGGTACAAGATAATTGAACGCACCATCGTTGAACAATTCAGCGAATCGATTCTCTGTACATCAATTATGTTTTTCAAGAATGTACCGGTACGATTATAAACTGAACTTTATGTTCTCATTTCAATGAATTTTCTGCATGAGAAATCAATCTCGTGAGTCTCGTTCGGTCGTCACACAATGAACATTCTTCAATGTTAGAAACAGAAAATTCTACATTACAACAATTCTTGCAATACGAGTCATACAATTAAAAATACTTGCACGAGAAAGAAACTTTTTCAATCCAGAGTTTGCGGTCAAGATGATGGTTTCATCGAGTGGATGCGTCCTCTTGAAAACTCAAACCCTGCTTTTTACTACTTTATTTTTCATTTTCTCCCCCATTTCTTTTATCTCGCTCGTCAAAGAGAAGACAACCGCAGTAATGGCGCGCTTTGCGTCTTTTGTGCCAAAAGTACAGCAACAAGTGAGAGAGAAAGGATAAGTGAGCTGAAGAGTTATTGGAATCCAAGAGCCCGTAATAATCGCATGCTTTGTGCGCAGTTGGAATTGAGGGGAATCGAACCAATAACCAGTATTCCAAGTGGCGGAGGAATTAATATGCTTGTGCCCACTCGTAAAGAATTAACTTATCCATTTCGTCGCCTCTTATGAATTGGATATATTAAAAATAACGTTCGGTATTTCAACCCTCGATGGAAGAAAAATCTGAGATTATTGGGCTTCGACGACTCTTGAGATATATATTCACTTTCATCATTCTGAGTTCCACGAGATAAAACAAATAACTTTGTTACAAATACTTCAACGGATACAACAATTTATAATCCCACATTCTCTCCTCTACTCTTCTCGTGCTCTACTGAAAGTGAACAAATGATAGATATTATATTTGAAATTGATGAAAAATTCCAAATTTTAAGGTTCTCGGCACGTACATGATGCACATATCTCAGAGCTTCATTTTACAAGAGTATTTTCGGTACAGAGCCACCAAATTATGAAGAGTAACGAAGAGTGTAGCTGTGTAATGGTGATAAGTTAAAGATTCTAAGCACAAACTTTGCGCTGATAACGCGTTTCTATCCATCACGTTTTTCCGCACAGAAATAGTGGAATCTAAGATGGGTTTAGGAGTGCATTGCACGTAAAGGCCAACTACCGCACGCCGGTTACTTGATTTGCTTCATCTTTCACGGTACTGCCTCTGCGGTTGGCTTAGGGACCTCGTTTCATGGTTTTTTGTCTTGCCCGAAGCAACCGAACGGAGCAGGAAGAGGAAGAGGATGAGGAAAAGGTCGAAAGATCAGGAATCGGTTTTCCTTCTTCGACTAAGTCTTTTTGTGAAAATTGCACTCCAATTTGGTAAAATTCGATTTGTATGGATGGCGGTGATCAGGACATCGATGCCTCCGTAGTTGTTGAGCTTCATGTTAGATATAAACTTATATTCTTTTCTCTCTTTTTATATTTGTCTGCCTCACCAGAATATTGATGGCTATTGAAATGTCAATTTATATACCGATAGATTCTTTTTTCTCATTGATTTGGAATGATCTTTTTCCTATGAAATACGGAAATCATATGAAAGTTTTTCATTTGGATTTCAGACAAAATATCCAATATCGTTTCGAACAAAAATTCAATTCCAGACTTGATCGAAGTGATATTGAATTCAAATAAAAAAACAAATCATCTTCAGTTGTAGTTAGCTTCAATGAAGTAATTACTTATTAGTGAGGGCTCACAAAAATTTGATCGTGATTATCCGAAAGAGTGCGTATAAAGATCATTGAGAGGATTACGCGTTTCAGAAGCGAAGATCATCACTGTTTTGGTGAATTATTCTATTGATATTCTGATATTATTTCAATTGAGTATCTTTCATTCAATACAAGAAATTACTTACATACAATATAACACAATATTTTTGTTATGAAGTTTATTATGCTACGTATACGTTTGTAAAGGTCACCGTGAAACGGAGTTACTACCGTAGTAAAATTTCCAGACAGAAACGGATAGAAAGAGACAGGGATCTATCTGGTTTCTATGCTGTTTCTTTCCACTTCTATCTCTTGCCGTTGGAAGTTCAGTAACACGGCTTGGCACTAGTCATTTTCATCAAGAGACACTATACGATACACGCATTTATATATTTTGAGGAATATTCTCGAATTCCCAAGAAACAAAGTACAGTGAGAAACTTATGGATTTATAAATCTCCAGATTATTTTGGGATTTTTATTGTGTTCTCGTGGGGTGAGATTACATTTTCTTTTTGGGGTTGTCAAATATCATGTATGAGTCTGACAACGCTGTGCCAGTGTCGATCAACGTTTGTCATTTCAGTTTCATGCCAATGTTGTGCGCCAAAGTTCGTCAATTCCCGTATGAGATGATGGAATACGTCCACAAAACAATGTTTTTTTTCAATCGATTAATCAAATATTTGTTTCGCAGGATTAAAGATTCATCCTCCATTGCGATTGGAAATAACAGAATAATGATAGAATAATCTCGGTAAATAGGAACTTCAGAATAATAGAGAGGATTTTTTCAACGTTTGAAAAATGAAATGCTTTCGTATCACTCTAAAATCCATCAAATTGGAATTTCAACTCGGAATAAAAAACGTTTTATCGAGGATCATTCACAATCGTTGCAATATAAAATTTATTCCTGGAAAAATACCTTCAACGATTATGCAAATCCGTTCAATAATGAAACAAAGTATCGCATGAGATAATCGAGACATTCACTAACAGGTGAATTAATGATTATTCAAAAAATTAAAATCTATTGTAAGAATCAAATTTGTCATCCCTGGACATTGTTTTTAACTCTCCTCGGACACGAAATCTTGAATGAATGTAAAATATTTGAATAATCAACGTGCAGAATACTTCACTCGGATGCTCGAAGCACCTAGAGAATGCGACCTCATATTTTGCGCAGACGTACAAGCGATATATGTACGGCTTTCGTTTGATATATCAAACTAACTTCATCTCCGAATATGCTTCTTCAGTATTTTTTCTTCCTGAGCGCTTTGTAATTGTGAATATACGCTGAATACATACACTATGGGAGTATATGACTCACATGAAGATTACTATTAGTGTTAGCATGGCGTAACGTACATACGGTATGGCCCAGGCTTGGCAACCAAGCATGGCTAAAACCTGGAATGATAACATCACTTTATGGACCATCAATGTGTTTTCGCAATAAAACCCGATAATTGATTTAATAATTCTTCATTATGACAATAATTTTATTGAAGGAGGTAATTAGTTATAGCTGTTCCAACGACAAAATTCAACTACCGCAGGTAAATTTGTTTGTTCTTCTATATTTAATATTTAAAATTACAATTAATTTGATAGTTGAAACGACTATAAACAATTCGCCAAGGCAACGAATTATTAGCTAAGCCAACCAAAAATGAGCTGTTTATGTCAATATTATAGTTGTAAGTATTACAAGGAATTGGTATCGAATTTCTCTGACTTGATTATTCCGCCCCAACCCCTTTTACTTTGTAAACATAGTATATGGCTTGATTCGGTTCACCCGTGAGTTTTAATTGCTGCCTGCGCAGGGACTTTTAAGACTTCCAAGACGATTTACCGGACGCGATGCACATGTTACTCGAAGGAATTGAATTCAATCACTACAAATACGAACTTTGAAATAAAAATAAATAGATTTCTTTCAAATAACTACAAAAACTCAGTTGAGATGGATAATATTTACTTGACGAGTTGAGTGAATATTTCAGTTCTCTAATACTCAATTGGACTACTTCTCTCGGCGTGATTTTTCGTCTTGTCATATTTGCCTCAAAGAATCATGCGTTCGTCAATCAATTTCCATTGATACACAAAATTGACAAACAATGCGATTATGGTATTATCCTGATATAACTAACAAGATAATTTATATCATCATAAGAGGTTTTAATCCCATGTTTACGTGGCAAATTACTTTAGTAGGGGAGTGTTGCTTTTTGTCAATAGATTAGGATCGAAAATAATCTATTTGACGAGCAAATTGACGATTTTTTCCATGTTCATAGATAGATAGCCTAAAATGATTTAGAATATCAGTTATATTACATCTCAGATCAAAGTATAAAATTGTGTGTCAGATCCCGGGTTTGATCATATGAAATATCATACGTATCTCTATCGGTCGAATAATATGTTTCCAAAAGAAGAAAAAATGCGTTCTGTGTGCGTTGTAGTGGTTACAATAATTGTGTTAACAGCAGCCAATGATATCAAGCTTGGTCGACGTCGAGAAGGAGACTTTCTTTTGGAAAATGGGGTCATTACCAAGGTGAATAAATTAATGTGGTACATTATCTTGTCTCGCATATTATTCAGAACTTTCTATTCTAATATCGTATTAAATATTTGAATATATATGTGACGAGGACCAAAGAGAGTTCAATCAATTTCTTCAAATTTTGATTAGGAAATTTCTCACAATTTTCCATAAATTTCAAAGAATCTCAGAATTTCTATAAGAACAGGGAGATCTCTTATGATAACTATTGTCTCTCCATTTATTTCAAATGGAAGCATTTTTTCCATATAATCTCCTACCCAATAAACATGAACATCTTCAAGATATCTTGAAGATATTTTTTGAAAGACATCTACCAGACATACACGGAAAGACCGGGTCTATGAATGATTAGAAAGGATTTGTCAACGTTTAGAAAAATGACCATCAATTTAGGGAAAAAGAGGATCGCTGAAAAATATTCATAGTGAGTCTACCAAAAATTCGTAGTCAAAATATTAACATTTGATAGTTTCATTGGTATTTTTCACGAATTTTCAGTAGACTCACTACGAATATTTTCCAGTGATCCTCGTTTTCCCTAAATTGACAGTCATTCTTCTAAATATCAATAGACCCGGTCTTTCCGTGTATCAAAAAGAGATCTTTCCGATATGTCTTGAAGATGTCTTTCAAAAGATGTGTTTTAAGATGTTTTGCCAAATGTATCTCTAAGATTAGCAGTTTTGAGGCCATGAGTGCATATGGATAACACTTCAAATGTCTTTGTTTACAATCAAATTGCAAAGAAGGTGAATTCGTTCATGATTCAAAAGCTTGAATAATCCATGTAAATACTAACAAATTCTGTGAAAAGTACGATTTTGTAGCCTTGCAGTGCCAGCACTAAAAGTAACGAATCTCCAAGTCACAATATTTTCCGAATTATGGAACTTCTCACGCTGAATTTTATGTACGGCCTTCGTGTACGGTGATTTTATCAAATTCTCATTTACATTCACTAATGAGTAAGGCATTGTCAGTCGTATTATTTACCAATAAGTTGTTTTTCAATAACAGTGAGAAAAGAATTATTTAAAGGTATCTATGATATTCATGAGACACTAACGACCACTGGGTCATGTACTTCAATATATTTCACCAATTTCATTAAACTGTTCAAGTTTCAAGCACAATAATCAACTTATCTTATATTTGTATATGTAATAAACACCTTGTCCAAGAGATCACTTTCACTCTGAAAATATACACCGCTGACATTATATCTCACTATGTTATATTGACAATTATGAGTACCGTCATCAAATTGTCCGTATGGCTCAGGTCATTGAAGCGTAGGTACGTCGGGAAATGTCCGGGTTCGAATCTCGCAACCCCAAGAATCCGAAATGAAGTGAAATCTGTAGGACTCAGAGGGGGATCTAAAGAAAACGAAGGAGGAAGGGAAAGAAAAAGAGGGAAGAATTTTTGTCATGCACGATTCAAGATATTTTTATGAATTCTTCAAGACATTTTTAAGATTTGATCGAATATGTCTAAAACATATCTTCACTGTCAGAAATATCTGGAAGTTTTTTTCAATTACGTACATGAAATCAGGTTCATATACATTCTGCATTAAATTTAATGTACAAAAACATTGAAAGACTATAGATTATGCTATAGTTTACATCCAATTTCATGTAAAATGTGCATGAAACTGAATTCATGTACGTACTTGAAAAAAACTTCCAGTAAAAACATTAAAATTAATGCAGAAATTTTTAATAGTGTCCGCAAAACTTTTTTGAGATATCTCAACCTTGTCGAAATCAGTCGCCTAAGACATCTTTTAGATTTCTAAAAGACATCTTTGAGACCTTTTTGCAAGACATCTTTGAGAATTGCCAGATCTCTTTTAGATATCTTTGTTTGTCTTTTTGTTTGATTGGGTACTTTCTCAAAGAATTTCGTGATGTTTCTTTTAAATCAGACTTGTACCATGAGATGTATTTTTCCGTATAAAGTCACGACCTTTCCTAATTCCTCTATTCATTAATTTTGTTTGAGATTAAGTAATTAAGACCCATGCCGGAATTGTGGAGCATACGACCAAGGTGATGCGTGGAATCTCAACGTAGCACCGGTAAATTGCTTTTCCAATAAACCAATGTGTGTAAATAAATTGTTGATATATGAAGTATTTGAACAATTTCGTGCGAAAATCGAGTTCTCGATTAAACTTACACTGTTAGTTGATCTCACGGAAAAACTTGTGGAAGACGTGGGATCGAATCGACCCTGCAATCACGATTTGTTATACAAACAATCATAGAAAAATTCTGCACTTTTGTGCCGATGTCAAAACCAGAAGATGGCAGCATCTATTACACGTTAACAGAGTGTCGCCGTTCTCTCGACCTTAGGAATAATCACAAATTTTGAGAGGAAATTAGCATCACATTTTATCTACGACAATGTATGATATAGATGCTTTACTGATTCAAATGGATGTGGATAGAAACAACTACACAAGAGAGCATACATTGAGAATTAATTCCAGTAACTACCATTACCTGCATTATATTCTAAAAAAAAAAGAATAAGTTGGGAAATTCGTTAATTGCTGTCAATGAATTGGTTATGGGAATCAAATGACTTAATGTACACTGTGAAGATTCTACCGTAAACTTCATCAGAATATAATGTATTCTGTTGCATGCACAGTTTATTGGATTCCATAATATGATATTGAATTGAGTAACATGATTTTTAACGTTAAGAGTTTTCTCCTGAATTCCAAGAGTAGCATCTTTGTGAAATTCAATATATAGAGTGATTCAGGGTAAGATGACGCACTTTCCTGCTTCGCCATAGCATGGAATAATAGATAAAACCTCGTCCACTCAAGGAAGGTATGAAGATTTTAAGGGAATCTTCATGTTTTTCTTGAGTGAATGAGATTTTAAGTATTGTTCCAAGCTGTACTGAAGCGAGAAAGTGCGCCATCTCACCCCACTCCACTCTCATTGTTATATACTGTGAAAAATAATCGGAAATACCCCATACGCTGCAACCGGAAGGTTCCGATTATGGGATGAGAAATCAATTTCCGATGAATGTACATGAAATTTCCCATAAATTTTACTGAAAATTTCAAACTCAATGGGATTTTTACTATCATTTTGCAGAAGATATCCATTGAAGTACGGAGAATTCCTAACGCATGTATGTGTTAATTACTTCCGAATATTTATGTCAAGTTTCCCATAGAAATTTTTTACAGTGTATTTCAGTGAGAAATTTTGAAATTTCATCTCTAATATTAAATTAAGGGATTTTATTCAATTGAATGTGGAAATATAATATTTCATGGAAAATTCCATATCAAATTCAAGGATTCTTTTAAAAATTCAATAATAGACTGTGTTTTCTGAGTGAAGGTCAATTGAAACATTAGTTTTCATCGCTGAGTATCAAATTTGAATTTATGGATTCTCAGAGTGAAGCGCATCGAATACAGTTTTTTGAGCGAACGCACCTTGAATCAATATTCCCATTCTTTCAAAGAAGCGTGCAGTCAGACCAAATAGTGTGGGATGGATGGAAATTTGAAATCAATTACACCAAAATGCATATCTGGAATTTTTTGGATTCTCATTCTTCATGAAACATCATTCTCACAGTTTCGATCAGTTACTGAGAATTGGGCATCGGTCTTTTACTGGAATTCCATTCTCAATATGCATCGGGACATGAATTTTTTATATAGATTTATGAATTCTTGGGAGGTCTTCTATTTGACATCACTTCATCCATACCATTCTACATGATTATATTCGGATAATAATTATTTCAACAATTCTAGTTGAAGAAGTGATGTGGTTTTTGAAATTATGTTTTGAAGGAATGCTGTAGGATTGGAGGAACGAATTGATACATTGATATTTTTCCGCTTTTTCAAATTTGATGTACGATACGTAGAAGCGAATGACCAAAAGACATGTTTCAAGCTCCTTTCAAGAATCAGGAAATTCTACAACATTTAAAAATAACTAAAATCAGAATGAATTTCTTCTGTGTCCACTGAAAGGGTTCTTCTTTCAAATTTCAGAAATCCATGCCACTCACGTCACAAATGCACAATTTGGTGGCACGTACCGATAGAGGAATCATAAGTGCCATCGAGATCACCAGTGGTCCCGAAAAAAATGCAGATATATCAATTGCGAAAGGGGGCCTTGGAGAATCTGAAGTAGAAATATTTATAATTGGAGGACAGAACGAAGAATTGAAACTTTCCTATCGTATCTATGCCCGGGCTTCACTATCGGAGAAACGATATACAGTTTCACCAAAGCCGACTCCAACCACACCAACCACTCCAACAACACCGACCACTCCAACAACACCCACAACGCCACCAACGCCAACGGAACATCCGGATTATGATGCGAGCAGCGCTACATCCAGAGCTGCGACCCCAACTACGCCAACCACTCCAACCACACCAACCACACCAACCACTCCAACCACACCGACCACTCCAACCACACCGACCACTCCAACAACACCCACAACGCCACCAACGCCAACGGAGTTTCCGGATCATGATGCGAGCAACGCTACATCCAGAGCTACGACCCCAACCACGTCAACAACTCCCACTACACCTACGACTCCAACAACAGCTACGACTCCAACTACAACTACGACTCCAACTACTCCTACGACACACCCGACTCGGCCAACACCGACGGAACATCCAGGCGATTGTTCTGTATCAACAACTACAATTCTCACAACTTCACCGGCTCCGACGGGATCAACAATCTCATCAACTTCAACAGGATCAGCATTTTCATCAAATTCAACAGTCTGGGCAACTTCAACAGGACCCACAGTCTGGACGACGTCATCGGGATCATCAGTTTCATTAACTTCATCGGGCTCATCAGTCTCACCAACTTCAACAGGATCGGCAGTTTCAACAAATCCAACAGGATCAACAGTCTGGGCAACGTCATCGGGATCATCAATCCCACCAACATCAACAGGATCAACAGGCTCGACCACTCCAACGGGATCATCAGTCTCACCAACTTCAAAAGGATCGGCAGTTCCATCAACTTCATCGGGCTCATCAGTCTCACCAACTCCAACAGGATCAACAGTCTGGGCAACGTCATCAGGATCATCAATCTCACCAACTTCATCGGGATTATCAGTTTCATCAACTTCATCGGGCTCATCAGTCTCACCAACTTCATCGGGTTCATCAATTTCATCAACTTCAACAGGATCAACAGTCTGGGCAACTCCAACAGCACCCACAGTCTGGACGAAGTCATCGGGATCATTAGTTTAATTAACTTCATCGGGCTCATCAGTCTCACCAACTCCAACAGGATCGGTAGTTTCAACAAATCCAACAGGATCAACAGTCTGGGTAACGTCATCGGGATCATCAATCTCACCAACATATAGAGGACTAACAGGCTCGACCACTCCAACGGGATCATCAGTTTCACCAACTTCAACAGGATCGGCAGTTCCATCAACTTCATCGGGCTCATCAGTCTCACCAACTTCAACAGGATGAACAGTCTGGGCAACTTCAACAGGACCCACAGTCTGGGCAACGTAATCGGGATCATCAATCTCACCAACTTCATCGGGATCATCAGTTTCATCGACTTCATCGGGCTCATCAGTCTCACCAACTTCATCGGGCTCATCAGTGTCACCAACTTCAACAGGATCAACAGACTGGCAATCTTCAACAGGATCAACAGACTGGGAATTTTCATCAGGAACAACAGACTGGGAATCTTCAACAGGATAAACAGACTGGGAAGCTTCAACAGGATCAACGGACTGGGAATCTTCAACAGGATCAACAGACTGGGTAACTCTAGCAGGATGGATAGTTCCGACCACTCGAAGGGGATCATCAGCTACACCAACTTCAACAGGATCAACCAATCATACCAGGACAACAATCCTCACAACCTCATTGTCACAAATTCGTCCAATAGTTCCATCAACTTCAACAGTATCCACAGTCTCAATCACTCCGACGGGATCACCAGTGTCGACAATAATGTCAACAGTTTTCTCGACCTCAAGATCTCCTACTCCCTCCAGAACCCCTACAGGTTCATCATTCTCATAAACTCCATCAACTCTAGCGAGTTCGAAATTTCTATTCCCGCTACCCATTTCAACAGTTCTCACATCCTCATCAATTCCAAAACTCTACAGATCCCACATTCATCATGATCCCCCCTTACTGAAGGTCTAGAAGACCGCGAAGAAAGTTTATGGGGTCATAGTTTGGAGTCACAAACTTACTTCGGTTGTGAATCTGAAGCAGTGTCCTTAAGTCTGTGTTTGAATCTGTTATTGCCGAAGGGCATTACTGCTGAGATGTGAATTTTTGCAACAATATTTGGGAGAATGAGTGAACGGTATCTGTTTCTTTGGTTGGAGGTCCAAAAGACTATTACGTAACTGCTTGGAAAGGTAAAGTCATCGGATTGATTGCACTGACTCCGATTGTTTTGATGAATCCAAAATCAGCCACGTCTTGAATTGTGATAGCCTCTCCAAGAAGCTCCAATACTCAAGTTTTGCTAATTCCAAGCAGGTCGGATGAGAAGGTGAAGAGCGATAGGATATTTTCTATGGTTTGAGAATTTTGCAATGGATGGACTTTTGGAATGATATCTACGCAGAAGTGGTGCCCGTAAGCTGCTTCCCCTGAGCTCGGATTCCCTCCCTATGCCTCTGATTTGGATTACTTACGTCTGGAACACTGTGATTTGTTAGGACATTGATTCAATCTCTCTCCTTTTCATCTCGATCGTAATCTCAATAGGAATCCAGAATATTATACTCACGAGATGTATCGTATTTTCATAGATGACTAAATAAAATCAATACCACATCCGTTTGTAAATTTCTATTATTACCTCACTGAATTATGTCCAAGGACTAAAGAAGTGGTTCCATGGCATTGAATTTTAACTGCAATCCAAAGCAATCACAATCAGCTCACAAATTCCTGAAGACGGAACAAGTGTGCTGAAAACTTCGGTTGATTCTTATATGGTTAAATGTTTTGATGAAGCAAATCAATATCTTCCGAATGTGCCACAATAACTCGATTCTTAGTGGTATTCAAAAGAGATTAGAGAAACCATTTGTAATGATTGTACAAACAATGATGACCCTACCCGGATGATGTGTACCCAGAAAAATAGGATTAGTTGCAAAAACTACTGACGTAATAAATACCTTTAGCTGCAATGGTATTAGCGTTCTGGGAGCAAAAAAAGGAAGTGAAACAGTGTGTAGCCACCTCACGGGATTCGTTTTCATTCTCGTTTGTATGCTAAGATAAAGTTGGATACCCAAAATCTGAAGTTTTGATGCTTTCGAAAATAATTATTATGCATTCTTTCATGTTGCAGAAGTTTTAATTGTTTGTTGAAACGAATTGGTGATCTAAAAAAATCCTGAGCTGTTGAAAATCCGCAATCTTGCGGTACATTTTTCCAACGATGTTTCTAGTTCCAAGGAGTTGATTGGAGAAGATAAATTTGGATGATTTTTCAAATTTGACGCGTTTGAATTTGCGTTTCGTTTCAATAATCGATTCAAGCTTCAAGGACGTATTTTTCGTCCATAATCGTTTACAAAAAAAGTATTTTTCCATCAAATAGATTACTCTTGTTCAAACATGCGCTCGGTAACTTTTGACTTCCATTGCAATCAAGGTACTCTCATGTGATAACAGACTTCACTCTGATTTCAAGTGGAATACGTAACATACTAATTCTCTCAAACAGCATCGTGATAAATCATTTTACGAGTATTATTTACTCATTGCTAGATCAAGAATGATATTCTTAATGAAGTACAACAGTCATTTCTTATCGTATAATACGAATAAAGATAGGTTCTCACTTCAAATATTGCTTATAATTTACATCAAACGATATTATGATATAATATTATCAACGACAGTTCTGAAGATTCAGACAATTATTGTATCTCTCTTTGCTTATAGTTTGTTTGTAATTTGAGTCCTTGCGTAGTGTATCAGTTGTTACACCAAAAAAGGCATGGAAATTTCAACGCACAGCGTGAGAAAAAAGCTATGAAATTTACATCTTGTGAAGTCAATATTTGGATCATTTGAAAAAAAAAATAGTTCGAGCTACCACAATTCAAATTGATTTCACAGCGGGGAATGTTGAGATTCACATCAGCTGTAATATATCTCACATTCGCAGGTTGTAAAATGAATTCTAATTGTGGAAGCTCGAACAATTTTAAAAATCGTCCAAATATTGACTTTGCAAGATATGGAAATGGAACAAGGTTTGACTTCAAGCTTGAATTATATTCTTTATCATGGATTCTGGTCTAATCTAAGTCATATCTGGAACAATTTTAGGCCCAGCGTTGGCCATCATTTGTCAAGTGAAGTAGACCATTGATCACTAAAAACCACTTATACATATATTTTCTTCCTCGCACAAGGATATCTGATATAATTTTATAGAATCAAATCTATCCTCTGAAGGATAATTGAAGAATTTCATTTGAAAAATAGTGGCCGCAAAGTCCGTCTATGGATTGAAAACTCTTTACCACGACTTGATAGATTTTCCTCTCGCTTTTTAGCGGATTGACCTAGGAAGACGTTATCAAGCAGCAATCTCGTAAAAATTCAAGACTTTCCGCTATTTGCTCATGTCCCACGTTTATTCACACATCTCCCACACGAATCTACGTGTGTTTCTAAAAGATGGCATTAAGATACATGGATGATATTGGCGAGATCTGAGTTTCTAAAAGCTTTTCCACGTATGAATGTTTTACTGGACCTGATTTCATTGCTTCTCATATCTGTTGGATTCTTTCGCTTTTGATATTCCGCTATCGTCCCTTCTCTCAATCCAATAGATTCCTTTCCATCCGCTTTAGCTAAGAAATGATAGAAGCATTTTCTGAATACTGATATCTCATTATTCGCTAACAGATGTTGGTTGAGAGTTGAATTTCTTCGTTACGTCTTGATAATGTTCAACAGGGAAACACAATTTACTCTTATACCAGTTTCCGCCATTTAAGCCTGAGAGAAAAATTAGTTTTCTCAACATTGATCTGATAATTCAATCTCTCGGTATGTTCATTCGATAGTTAGATACGATTGGATTCTCTGAATGGTACAAAAAAAAAACGATTTTCTAGAATAAAACGTTACTTCCGAAGACTTCAATAGTAATGCAGTCTATCACACTTTTCTGACGCGAAAGTACGAATAAGCTATGAAAAATTCGCATTTTCCCAGTCTGTTTGAGTCCCAATCAATTTTTGAACTGAGATGATATTTAATTCATTTTCTTCTCATGGGACAACTGTTGTTCCAATATTCCTCCACGAGTTTATAAATTTCATTCATTCCTATGATTCTGGGGTATCGATACTTTAGATGAGAGAAAATAGATTCCGAATACTTCCAGACCACTGGATGTCGCTGAACATGCCGTTCTGATTTCCACGTCATCTCCAATGAAGTGCCATCTCAACGATTCTAAATTATTCTTAACTTTTCATATTCATGGAATCTTTCACAAGTAACTACGCTTATGATTATACAATTCTCCGCAGATGAGGGAAACTCACGTCCCGGAATGAGAGCAGGACTAACTTCCAAACTGGTCGTATGTGGACAACTTTTACATTTACTTTACTCTTGAGGGTATATATGTACTATCATGCGATATGACGCTCACGGTAGAAGTAAGGACAAAATGTTTGTCGTTTCATGTCGGTCCCTCTACTTCTAAACCGCAGTGAGTGCGGCCAGTCATGCTCAGACATTGAGATTTACATTCCCCATTTGCAACGAATAGTCGATTTCATGTTGATACGAGGGCAGAAGCTCTTTTCAGACTCGTGATCAACTAAAAATTATTATTTCGAGAAAGTACGATGAACTAATTGTAGCTGATCATCAAGTCACTCTTTACGTTTCTAGCTGTTTATTTATAATTTCATTCGACAATTTTTCTACACAGAGAAATATTTGTTGTAAAATTTACCTCATGTCCGATGAATATAGGGATAACATTGAATCGCTGTAATTTATACCACAATATCTCTCAAATTTATCGTAATTTATGTGACTACATTGAAAAAAAAATTTCTTCCAACCAAATAAATAGTTTATTTCTTCTCTCTCCATAAAATATTTCTTAGGATTAATGAAATATTTAATCGAATCGAATAATGGAATGCTTGCCTCAAATTAATTGGTCTTCTAAGTAAATAATTTATTCGCTACAAGTAATCAGTTTTTGCATCCAATTGAATATTTAATTTCTACACGCAGAGAAAAGTTACCTAAAAAATTACTACACTTTATAGTGAAATAGGGACAAAATCACATTTTGGGGTTATGTATTATATATTCCCGGATAGCATCGGGAGGTCTTCTAAACATTCACAAAACGTACTTGCTCGCGTAGAGAACGTTCAACTGAGATCCCAGGACGTTCTAAGAACGTCGCATGTACGTCCCAGAGACATACAACCCACATAGCACTGAAAGTTCTCTAAACGTTGTCAGAACCTTCAGAGAACTTCAAACGTTTTAGAAACGTTCTCAGAATGTTCTCAAAACTTTCATGCTATGTGGGAAATGTTCCGTAATGTTCTATTTATCTTCACCAAGCGAAGTTTTGGGGATGTGTTCAATAAAGGTGTCAATGACGTTCTGCGATATGTTTGTAAAGGTTAGTTTCCATGAAAGTACGTTTGGGAAAACATCCTAAGGACGTTCCGTGTGAGATGAAAAGAACGTACCGGGAGCATATTCGAGTGCACTAAAAATGGAGGTTCTTTGAACATATCAGAACCTACTCCCCGGACATCAAGCCACGCAGAACTTAGGTTATGTTGCTAAAACGTTCAGAAGACTTCTGATGTTATCTGGGAATTGTCATTAAAATTACTATACTTTCCATTAATAAATAACAGAATTCCATCACTGCTTACTAGAAAGTATATAGTAATTTGAATAACAACATATAATACATAACCCCAAAATGTGATTTGTCCTTAGTTTACTATAAAATGTAGTAATTTTTTAGGTAACTTTTCTCTGCGTGTGCAAATATATATTTTATGGAGAGAGGACAAATAAATATTTTTTCCAGTGTACTGCACCAAATTTTAATTTTCATCGGAGGCTTCGGTTGATTGAACAGGAATTTCGGTATATTCTACAGCAGTTTAACGCTGTCCCTATAATTACAGCAATTTTCTCTCTGTGTAAAAAAATTTGAGATAGATTCAGAATCCAAGAATTCTATAATAAATTTGAATTGAAATGTATCTTCGGGCTGGAAAATGGCTCTTATTTTTTCACTTCTCACGATTTTCTTCATTCAAGAAGTTGGGGAATAACTTCTGCACATTAAAATATTCTCAAAAGCATGAAAACAAATAGGACGTACACGTTGTAGAAAAACTGTTTTTTTTTTCATCTCAAGAATATCATGTCAATCTCCCTTTTACGTAAGAAAATCAATCTCTCTCGGTAACATGGTAAAACCGTGTGATATGCATGGGTTTTTGGTTTGTCAGGTATAGAACAATGAGCTAATCACCTTTACCTTTCACCTTGATAGCTAAGATTACCAGTAAATCAGGGTGGTTGTTATTTTTATAATGTTGTACTCTCGAATCTTTTTGTGGTTTTAATTGACGAAGGAAAAAACTGTACGCTAAAACATCTGCACTGTACGCTGAGCAAAATAAATGTTATAAAAATGATCTTTTAATGTGGTAACGCACTTCAGGGTAGGAAATACATTATTTTCGTGGTTGTCATGGTGGCTGAGGCAGTGAATACCATTCGATTGTTCAATAAAACGAAAAGAGAGGTGGGAAATACGTTAATCATAGCTTAAAAGGTGAGCTTTCAACGAATAAAAATAAGTAAAAAAGTATTTTTCACCTTTATGAGGGTGGAAAATTTACGAAATAATAGTTATTTTTACATTTCACTTTTTTCAGTGTAGCTTAACATTAACCCGTGTCTGTGACGTATCGGCTTCTTGAATTTGAGGTAGTTCTCCGGGAGAATTCAGGATCAACTTAGAAAAATGATTGTCAAGCAGAGCACCAAGGTCGAAGGAATCCGATAATCATATTCGTTGGGACTTATATTCTTATTTATGACAAAAAAAGAACCAATTCGAAGTATCAATAAACAACCTTGTAACAACAACGCGAAATTTGACATTGTTTTTTTCTTATAAAATTTCTATTTTTGATTCGTTTATGACTTATCGAGGCTCATTTTGTTCCTTGTGAGATTTAAAAAACCTTTACTATGGGGATTTTTTTTATATGACTCATCATGACACTGTCACATGCTTTTGTTTATTAATAGTAAAATACATTCCTAATTCTCTTTGAGTGGAGTGTTTGTCAATTTTTCTCATACAAGTGTAGAGAATAATTTTATGATATTCCACCAAAAGTGGTGATGACAACCCACATCACAATCATGTCTTGCGATGTCTCTTCGATAAGTTTAAGATGTCTTGCGCAACACATTTAGATGTCTTTTAGATGTCCAAAACTCTTCTTTGGTCTAAAAGACATCTAAATGTGTTGCGCAAGACATCTTAAACTTATCTAAAAGACATCGCAAAACATGAATTGTTATGTGGGAAGGTTCCTCCATAGATGAAGAACTTTCCACCCTGATTGAGTGAAATTTCCCCTTATCATCTGGACAATTGAATGCTCAATTTTTCAGAATGGCAGGAAAGTCCTCTATTTCTGACGAGAAAACCATTCCCCCCGATTTGTACATGGAAGAAAGTTATCAATATTTGAAAAACATTTAATCACATGTAGAAGAATCACTGGTAATTCAGGGAGGAAGAATAGCTGAATAATGTTCATAGAGAGCTTACCAAAAGTTCGTAGTGAAAATATTAAATGTTGATAGTTTCACAGTTATTCTTCACAGTGAAATTATTAACTCGTCGTGAATTCACCAAGATTATCTTCCAGCAATATTCTTTCCACCTGAATTATCAGACATTTTCCGGAATCTTAAGAACCTCTCAATCCCTGTGGAAAGTAAATGAACTGTAAAAGATTTTCAAGAAAAAAGCGACTGTAATTTTGGACAGTTGTTTGTTGCTCAATTTTTAGATAGTTTTTGTAAAATTTTTAGAGATTTCATCCGATTATGATTGTTCCGAGAAAGTTTACCAAAATCCAGTGGAAATTGAGGAGAGCAATAATTCTCTCACATCGCATCAGCCAAGAATGTTCTATAACTAATTCTCAACAAATTCTCTGGAGCGTATGTTCAAAAATAATCTCAGAAGAAACCAATTAATTCTCTCTCAGTAAACACAGCTGCAGGTGTTTCGAAGGGCCAGTAATGGCTCTTCACCGGCATTGCAGGACCATCAGCGGTTCATTCAAACACTAGTAATCATCGTTTGCAGGATCCTAGTCCATCAGTATAGAAGTTTCTCCTCTAAGATGAGATTTCACGCTCTGAAAATTAACTGGGGCAATTTTCTCTCGAAGCAAGTGGATGGAGAATTTTTTTTCCACAATACGATTGGCTTTTCCTTCCACAATTAGGAAATTCCACCCTAAGAGCGAAGAATGATCCCCTCAAAAACGGGACAAAAACATTCATCAGAGACGAAATTTCTCCTCGAAGAGTGAACCATTGAGTGATCTCGTAATAAATTTCTTTTCAAAGCGAACATCCCAAGGAAACAAAGGTCACTGATATATCGGATGCTGAAAATGGATTGGGTCTCAATTCAAAATTACTCCCCTGGACAAGAGAAGGTGAAAGATTATTGTCGTATTGAAAACTTTTTTAGTAGAAGGTAGCTGCAGATTACGGATTCGTGAATAAAAGGATGGAATTGTGAGGGAAAATTAATGAGAGAGAAATATTGTCAAGCATTTCAGGGAATTATTTTTATCTGCGAAATGATATTTCCATTGGTCTGGAAAATGTTCATGTCATGTTGAAGAAATGAACAAACAAGGATAAAAACGAGGAAACTTATCACAAAAATAATTGGAATATATTGTCGAAATATCACTCATCGTCGGAGAAAATTGGTATCATAACATTTTATAAAATTTCATGAAATCTCTCTTTTGGTTTTCAGATGAATCTTGATAGAACTCGTGTACAAAATTCATCCAATCATGAGTCTCTCGTGCAAAAACTCTGTGTGTAAATACAAACTCTTGATTGGAAAATATTAAAAAGGAGTTTAATTATATTCTGGACGATCAGGAAGTATCTCATATGAATGCTGGTAGCTTTTCAGGGATTCATTTCCAATATCAGAGCAACGCTCACAACACACATTTGATGCGGGAACAGTTGCAAGATAACCTGAGTACAATATTTCGTCTTCTTCTGCTATGCTATGCTGTTTCAAATCAAATTACATGCAAGTAACTACACGTTTCTTCATCTCGTTACTGCTCTCAACCATGAATTATATGATAATGATACATTGAAAAACATTAATATCAGAAACCGTCCATAAAATTGCATATCAAGTAATTAACTCGTACGGAAGTTCTTATAAACTTATTATAAAATGCTTCATGATTTCGGAATTTCTGTTTGACTCATAAGCCGTGAACCTCTCATCTACTGTTTTTGTGTCGATTGGTTTTCACGGAGGAGAACCAGTGGGAATCCTTTTCATTAATCTTTCAAAATTTATCCACAATATCAAGTTGTATATAATTTTTCATGAAGTTCTATAAACAAGATATATGAACATTCTTTATCAACTGAACTCTATATCTAGTCTAATGATTATACATTAGAATCAATACAATTAGGAATTTCAAAATAGGACAGAGCTGAATCAAAGTGTAAAAATTGTATAAAAAATTAGAGATCAATGCCGAAGAGAAATGTTCTTGACAGCGAGCTGTCCATCGAATCTTTTCGATAAGAGAGAAACAATATTATCGCAATGATAGCCGTATATAATACCAATTTTCGTGATTGAGGATTTACGATTCTACGTGAACAATACTCGAAACGTACACCACTCTTCATCCAATCTCAGCCTCGAAAATGGTAAAAATCTTAATCATCGCGCCGACTTCTCGTCTGAAATTCAGAATAAAAAAATGTGAAAGCAAGAGGAATGAAAGGAAGAAACAACCCTTTGGACGATGATGTTGAAAATTTTCTTCACGTTTTGCCGCTTACTCGTTACGATTGCCATTATACGCGATTTCTCTTTCGTGATTATTATCTCGCGAAAAGACTTCATATTCTCTTTTTCTCTCCTCCTTGCCTCTTTGATTATATACAACCCATGAAAATTGCAATGCACTTCACACCCAAGTCGAGGCGATAAAAAAGGAAGAAATAATAAAAAGTCATGTTCGGTGTGTGATACGATACATATAAAATTTCATATACCTCTCGATACACTCGGATGAATCTAATTTGAAGAATGATTTCCAATCCCTCATTGATCTTCATAGGGAATTTCTTATTAATCCACGTAACATTTTTTCCGATATAAGGTTGAATCAAATGAAGGACGTGTTTTACTTGCTGGTCACCCGATACATGGAGGGCCAGCAGGGCGAGTTCTCAGCCGGATTGACTTGGCTATTGGTTGGCGTGAAAACCGGTGGGTATGATTACCCACTTTAGTTAACGATCCTCGTAGCACCCATGGCGCAACAAAGGCTGGCAAGCGGAGTAAAGAAACCGCATACAAAAATCTTTGTCCTCGAATGTATAAAAAGAAAAAAAGAAGAACAAACAAGACAGGAAGCTGTAGTCATGAAATCAGATCAAGTTTGTCGAGCAACAACTTATTTATCGAACGAGTCAAATTATTATTCACGATGATATATTCTTTTGTGCGAATGAACAAAAGCGAAAAGTTTCTTTCTTAAGAATTTTGTTTGCGTGGAGAATGATTATTTATCAAACAAGTTCAAGATATTTCAAATAATTATATTCCAAGTTTTTTTCTGCGAGATGCTTTGAGGAGATAAAGTGTTGATGATCCCTTGTTCATTCTGTTACGCCTTGTACTTGTATCTGGCGGGCATTATCTCTGCTGAGCACCCGACAAGCTCAACGCGTATAACGTGCCGAAAAGTCTACCTTAAATCATAACCCGGTATTTTACATGAGAGGTGAGAAGAGGTGTACTGTGATTTGACTGGTAATGCTGCGTTCCGAAAATTACACTCATACATAATGGATAAATGATGTGAATCATTTTTCGAATCCCAGTAGATGTGTATTTTCTTCTCTTTATTGACTGAAGTAAACAGTTCGGTGCTCACAAGCGGAATGATTCGGACCGAACTTTTCACGTTTTCCATGGAATTCCGTGTTCAGAAACAATTGAATAATGTTTCGGACAATCGAGTATGCTTCTCGAGGATTCAATTTTTCTGTAAAATACTGTGAATCTTGATTCTCCAATCAAAAATCTGTATAGCTTAGAAACGTTAGTCGTTCAAATTTATTGTGCATTATTGCAATCCCCTTCGTTGTCTTGCTTTGTCTTAACTTCGATTAACGAACGATTGCTTGGGTGCTGATAGTCCTGAGTCCACTGTCTTCTCAACTTCAGCAATACAATTTTCTTTTATATCTAGTTCATTTGTTCCTTTGATTCCTGATAAATTATTTATTGATCATTGACAAAAACAAAATCTCGTCTATTTATCTAACTATTTCACTAGAAGTGACTACAATTCAAGGCGATAATACACAGAATACTTCTAATTGAAAAGTGATGGAGGATAAAAGGAACATGCATGCTGGAGGGCAGTAAGAATATAAAGGGTGTCCCAGAAAACACTAGCCGCCTTTCACCAGCGAGTTTCTGAGACAAAACTGCACTGAGAGAAAAAACTGTAGCTGAAAATGAGCCCGAGTACAGTTTTTAGTCACAGTAGCTGTATTTTCACTATCATAGCGATTCTCATAGCTACTTCAATAAAAAATATGGCTACTATGACTACGAAAATGTACTTGGGCTCGTTTTCAGGTACATTTTTCGATCTGAGGCTTAGGGTCGGATTTATAAAAAAAATAAGTTGACCATATCCAGGTGGCAAATACATCGGCTACTCCGATGAGCAATGAGTAGACTTACGGAGTTGCTCCTCGATTTGGTAAAGTCAACTCAAAAACTATACCTCAGATCAAAAAATGGTGAATGGAAAAATCCGTCTAGTTTTCTCTCAGGAATACGCTGGTGAAAGGTGGGTGGTGTTCCCCGGCGCACCCTGTATGGTTGATTATATTATGAGACGTATTCCTTTTGACGTTCCCTTATTCTGATGCCTTTCTAAGACGTACGTCAATCATTTTGTACGACTGAGTGGAGATTCAATTTTAAAAATGACTACATTATTTCGTTGCAGAAATTTCATCTTCTACTAACAGCCTAAAATCTGGATTAAGATAATACTATGGGCGTCCTTTCTGGAGGGATCTATCTTTCTTTATTTTCAACATATTTGTTTTTGCACTTCCACCCCATGTGAAATAGAATCAGAAGAAGAAGAAGAAGAAGAAGAAGAGTGGGGTTCTCCCGTGAAATATCACCCATGAAGTGGGGTGAAGAAGAATCCTTCTTTGTTGATACTGTTACTGCATGGAAAAAATAATTTAGCTGCAGCAGCTAAGTAGCTAAATTATTTTTTTTCCGTGTGCTGTATTATTACGTTCATTGTTTTTGTCTTCTAGTAACGCTCCAGGATATCATGAAAACACTCATATTGTATTACAATTGTACACAGAGGTTTGTTTGATAACGGAATGACATGTCATTCTGAGTTTATATTGATTCGATATTCAGCAAACTTCGAATTTCCTTAGGACTCGAATTCTCACCTTGAATAGGTTTGTACACTGACAGAAAAACGACCTTGTTGAAACATTCGTGATCGCAATAATTCGAAATCTGGTTCGATTCACCAGGAAATTTGATTGTAATGTCCAGAAAAAGTGATTGAAGCAAGAATTCACTACATTTTTCAGGTTAAGGGACTGATACCGGTTTCAAGACTAAAAAACGACCCATATTTGGACTTCTTGTTTCTTGTTTCTTTTATCACAAAACTTTATACAAGCTTTGGCCTTCAATTTGTACATCTTTTGGGAGTGTATACAAATTGTTTTCCCTTTTTTTTTATCGATCATTATTTACTACAAGGCGCCAAAGTCGAGTCCTCGAAAATGAGACCCTCACACTGCGCTGAGATCATCTCAAAACTGGCATGTCTCAAACAGAAATTTCAAGAAACATTTCAAAGAGGAAGGTAGTTTACATCGTACTTCACCACCTATTTATGAAAAATTGAAAAAAAAAAAACAAAATGACGGCTTTGTGAAAACAGCGATGTAAAAAACACGTATTTTTCCACCTTTGTTTCCTTTGCCAAATTTTTTTTCACCAATTTTTCTGCAATTCTCTGGTGAATTACGGTAGAGGAGATCAAAACACATAAATGCACCAAGAATGAAACAAATCTATCTAGTGGTTGTGGAGAATAAGTCAGCGCAGTTTGAAAAAATGCTATTTTTAGTAAAACGCGTTTGAAGTTTTTTACGATAAATTTTAAGAACATTTGAATTACTAAAACTCTCCAAGGATTGGCATTTTTGTACTCCTGGAGTATTTTCAGTAAGGAATACTTCTTGTTGACCCTATATGACAACATATTTTACACAAGACAAGAAAGTACCCCACTGAAAGTACTCCAGGAGTACGAAAATACTCCCGGCTGCCCATCCCTGCAACTCTCTTATTTTTTCGAATTTCATTATAAAATTTTAGGAGGTGATTTTTGAAGGTATAAGGTTACATGAAATGTTATAAAAAAAAATGAATCTTTTCAAAATTCTAACCGGTACTAATCCCTTAAAAAAACCAGATACTTTCCTTGGCGTGATGACCAAGAAGTTTTTCTTGACATCACAATCACATTTCCTGGTGAATCGAACCAAATTTCAAGTTATCGCGACCACGAATGTTCCAACCAGGTCGTTTTTCAGTCAGTGTATTGTTGATGCTGCTGATCGCCTCGGTTTGAATGCAGGATGTGGTCGTTCTCCTGTGCGCCAATACCCTTGTCCCGCTGGTAGCGAGACGTATGATGAGTGCGAGCATGCTCTAAACAGACAAGGACAGAAATCAAACGCAAAGTGGTAGCGTACAGCCGTGAACCCGCCCTCAGCGAGTGCTACGTTCCGTGTCCACCAGAGGCGTCGTGTCGTTGCGTAGCGCACAGAAAGCAAAATTATTCTTAACCGGAGATATACGAAGGTACGGCACCGTACATCGACCCTGCGTCTGGTCGGCTCTTCATGCAGTTGCTCCATTTTCCAAAGATTCTGCTCAGATGAATCAGGTAGTTCACATAGAAGATTTTCCAGCTGCCGTCACGGATCTTTCTTATGGCCAGGGGGTTTACCTCGGTGCGAAAATGAACAAGATCGAAACTTTTCAGTGGGTTTATCTTCAGGGAACTTGAGCATGGAGAGGTGGGGGAGGAGAAAAGTAAAATTTTGCGTGAACTTCTCTCAGATGGCACGTAATTGATATAAATTCGAAGTGAATCACATATACTGTAAAAAATCGAAAACGAGATCTCCCGTACATTTGTAAATTTGTGATGTATAAGTGTGAATTTATCATAAAATCGGTAAGAACTTGACTTTCAAAGTAGGTAATAAAATTCCCTACATTGAAAGTGACGTATTTACAGACGGTTGTAAAATTACAGATCTTTGATAAAATCGCCACACTGAATGAAGGGAATTCACATTTGTTTCCGTATGAATTTCACACTCATAGTAGTGAATTCACATTCATATCAATGGAAAAACGTCACTTTGAAAGTGGGTAAATTTCGAAAAAAAATTTTCACAGTGCCCTTGGGATTACGCATTGCCCCAAACTTTGAATATCCCAATGATTTCTGAAGGTGAAAAAATAAAATTGTAAGATTTGTTAACGTTTGGAGTTTCATTGGGAACAAGTTCACTTCGTAAGTCATCAATATTTGAGTGGTAATAAAATGGAACTGTGATATGCTGTGTTGCTATGGCAGTTACAATTTTTGCTATTATAACTAAAACGGGAGCTGTGGAATTTAAAAAACAGCTACACTAGTAGGATCTCTAACACATAGAACAGATTCCAAACTCATTCCGAATTCATGCTGAGTGGCAAAGTGATCTGAAGAACTCCTTTTGGCTGCTCAAGTTCAAAACCGTATGGAGCTGTACCAACAGTTTCATAACAGAAACAAAAAAACAACAATCAAAAAATTTTCCAATAGATTTCAAACATTCTTCACTGAATAACGACGGAAACGGGCCGAATTTAAGGAATTCTAGAAAAATTGCTGGGAACTTTAGAATAATTCATCGAAGAAATGCTGAATAACTGACTATGCTTTTTCTTCCAAACAGTCCAGCTTCCCCACATCAATTCGTACCACATCCTACCCGTAAATGTACAATCATGTAACCTGAATGGGACAAAAGCAGAGGAAGGATGGTCAACCGCTAGTGTATGCAATTCGCTTGGATATTCGCGCGAGCGTGAAATTATATACATATAACGCGCTTCCTACATAAGTAACTCCGGTTTTATGTGTACATACGTTCCCGTATACACACGCACATGTATATGTCACAAGGTTTACATGCGTGTTCACACGTTGTATCCATTCCTCCTGCTGCTTCGCTGTTCTATTCTAGATTTAACGCGCCATCAATCGTTGTACGCATCATGTACAATGGTTGAAAATCCTTACTTTGGAATTTCGTTAATGATTGGACGCTTGGAAGCGTTGCAATTATTTTAATGAAGCGCCCAAATATACGTATCTCACGCATAGATTCTCTATCCCTCTGTGTTACTCCCTGCTCATATTGCAAATCCGCATGACTTACAAATGACACAATTGTCACTACAAAGCAACTATTCGATACAATTTACTGTCACGATAACGTGAAATAGCGTATCCCCATGGGATATAAATTTTCGAGAAGAATGGACAAAAATTTTGGGATGTTATAGTCAAGGTGTAAACAGAAAATTGCACCATAACTTTCGTCGTATGAAAAAATTGGAATTTATCAATTTTCCTCAAAATTGTGGCTTCCATTTTTGTCGCAAATGTCGCATTATATGAATTGGAAACGACAAATCGTAACGAATCAATTACAATAGGTAAACGTTCATATTAGGTGTGCAAGTTGAAACTCAGCTTTTTTTTGTCAAATTCAGTTTTATTAAAAAAATACTTCTTTCAAAAATTATCGATTAAAATATTCGCCGTTATTATCTACAGTCTTTTGCCATTTATCGGGTAGTAGATAAATGCCTTCACGATGGAAACTTGGTGGTTTTGAAACAAAATAGTTATCCAGCCGGTTCCGGACATCTTCGATATTCATGGAGTGCTGCTCCTTCAAATAGGACGACATTGATCTAAATAAGTGATCATCAGAAAGAGCTAAGTCTGGTGAATATGCCGCATAAGGTCCAACTTCCCAGCCTAAATTGAAGATGAGTTCCTGGGTTAGTTTTGCTGTATGTGGACGTGCATTACCATCATTTTCGCCTTCTTTGCCCCGTAAATGGTCTTTTTTCCTCCAGAGCATCACTTACTTCGATCAGCTGAGGGCGGTAACGCTCAGCTAATAGTTTGGCCAGGTTCGAGAAGCTCGTAGTAAATGATTCTTTTCCAATCCCACCAGACACAGAGTGAAACTTTCTTTGCATGAATATGCGGTTCTTCAACTGATGTAGATGGCTGGCCCGGATCAACCTATGCTTTTCTATGTTCAGGATTGTCGTACAAGATTCATTTTTCATCACTCGTAATGATTTTATGCAGAAAATTCTTCTTCTTGAACCGAGAAAGCAAATTCATGCAAATGGCAACTCTTTGTCTTTTATTTTCTTCCGTCAGTTTATGAGAAACCCATTTTCCTTCCTTCTGGATTTTCCCCAATGCATGCAATCGGAGTGAAATTGCTTGACGAGTAACTCCTAACTGTTCTGCAAGCTCTTCTTGAGTTTGACATGGATTTTCATTCAGTAAAACTTAAAGTCCTTCATTTTCCAATTTTTTGATCGCACCTGGACGTGGATCGTCCTCAAGACTGAAAATTCCATCACGAAATCTTGTAAACCACTTTTTCACTGTTGAATGGCTCACAGAATGTTGACCCAATGTCGTATTAATCGATTCCATAGCTTGAGCAGCATTTTTATTCATTTGAAAACAGAATAATACAATGGCGTAAATGTTGTTTATAGAAATCCATCTCATAAAATTGATACACAGGAAATTACTACTTAAAAATGACTGATATGACAACTGCAATGTCCACGCTACATATAATATATCCAAAGTGGCGGACGAATTGGATGCGTTCAAATATTTTGTTTCATGCAACCAACTTAAAGCCGCGTTCCAACTTGCACACCTAATACACGAATAATTATGAAATGAGGATGAATGTAACAAAACATGAATAATGGGAATTCATCATTACATTATAGACGATCCTCTTCGAAATACTTGACGAGTTTTTGAAAGAAGTTTGGACTTTGGAATAATGCGAGCGATATGGGACAAAGAATTCTCATTCATCAATACGAAAAGTTTATGAATATTTGGAGATGAGTCTCGAATGAGTTTGTCTCGTGAAGAACGTTGTGTTTCATAAAAGGATGAATCTTGTTCCCATTCACTGTATTGTACACGTACGTCTGTATTCTGCATTTAATTCGAGGTTCCACAAACACCTATGAATGGCGATAAATCATTTTCTCGCGTGTGCAAATGTACTGCTCACGAAAATCCAGGTGGTCAATATGGCGTCCATTCGTCACCGAGTACACAGTATGCTGTAAGCTCCATTTTGTCGAACTGCAATCGATTTGGTATTCACGTATGTGTACACCAGGAGGTAAATTGCATATGAAAGCTGCCTCCGTAGTTGGAATATATGTGAATGCACAATTTATGTGATGGAAATATAACTATATATTTCCCGCTAATTGCGGTATCGTCTATGTGTTGATATGATGAAGAAATTTCACACTCAGGTTCCTTTTATTCAACGATATTTCATCCTTTATAAAGGAAATTTTGTTTGAAGTGATTGGAAATGTGTGAAATATTAATATTATTATCGTTCTTACCTATTCACACTTCGCTGTACATTTTGAGTCTTGGGAATCGTCCTAATTTTTGATTATTTGATCTTTCGGCAATTCCTGCATTCGTTGAAACGTATTTTTCGGATATTCAGTTTCAAGTTCGTGTATTAAAATTCATTCAACGAGTTAACATAGTCTTCCAGTTTCGGAAATCACCTCTTGATTCTGTGGTTCAGAAATTATTATAATCGACAAAAAGAGAGCAGGAACGTACGATCGTGATTGAGCGATAAGCTGGAGTTGATGTGACACGTGATCAACTAACAGAGAATGATACATTCAGAATGTAGCCAGCTGAGTACGTTATAATAGAAAATGTGAAGACACGTTGAAGAGTTGTTGGGTATTCATTTGTGTGCAATATCCTGACCAATTAAATCCACTTCGTGCGACTTCAAGAGCTAGAGAGGGAAGTAGAATGAGAGCGAAAGAGAGAAAGGAGGCGTGTCACGTTATTATTCAGGCAATGTTGTACTATATACACTGTGAATGAGTATGCATACGATCTTAAATGCCGTTAGATGGAAATTACGCGAAGATTGCGTGTGAGATGTATTACGACCTACTCTAGAGCTTCTGAATACGTAATAAGTGTCAACATCCGCTACTCTTGATTACAGCGCGTTGCATATATGCACACGTTTATACGTGATGCTGTAGGGCACTTTTTTTGGAAGGTGAATCTTCTCTATCGGCGAAAGTTTAAGTTTTGGAAATTATGTCCCCATTATTTCCTAAAACATCTTTGCATATTCACATCTTCGGATATTCCGCATATTCGGAATTCTGGATTCAAGAAGTTCTGGTTCCTATGCTCGCTGCAATGAATTTTACCTAAGAATTTCAGAAGACGCACTATTGTGTAAGAAGATACGCAATCATCAGAAAGATTTGTACAATAAACTGCTTTTTGCTCAATTCAAATGATGATCTAGTTTGGAAATGTTCACTTTGAAATGAAAATTATGTTATTATACGTAGTCTGCAATAATCAAAGTTACCTTGCACATCTCTCATATGAATATACGTTTCGCCTCATCCATATTGATAACATGCCGCTTTCATTGCTGAAACAATCTCATTCTCTAATTGGATTGAATTAAAATGAATTTATAGAAACACAATTTCATTGCAATCGATTCGTATACAATCATGCATTTAACCAATTCGAATGAACCATTTAATCACCAACAGATATGCGCCAGATAAAATTTATCAATTGTTGGATTCAAATTAACGGATTAAATCTGATCGATAAATTACAAGTTGATCCCGAGCAATCGCTCGATCACGTGGAAGAATATTTGATGGACCCTGTACAGAGACTCTGAAGAGTTCATGTGGAAGGATGCTTGCATAAGAGAAGAGATTAATTTAGCTGAAATGTGAATTTAGAATCAGTCGCTAGAAACACTACTTGAAATTAATCCTCCGTCGGTCACCCTCGAAACAAAGATATATTTTTCCATCATCCTCCATCGAGGGTACAGCAGACTTATGGACACGCAAATTGTGGTTTTTGGAGAAGAAATAAGTAAAGTTTTCTGACGCACAAACTCGAAGGTTTCAAAAGTTGAGGATGTAGAAATTACTTAAATGAATCAGAGATGTAAAATTGAAGAAACAATAACTGGATGCAGACTTCCAAGCTGAACAGAATCATCATTCTTGAAAAGCGATCAGTTCTTGAAGTCTAAGCTCGGAACTAAAGCTCATTCTACATAAATTCTCTCGTTTTTCAAGAGTCTAAAATATATATTTATATCGCAATAAAGTGAATGCTGTGAAAGGAAACTTGAATTGAATCGAATTCTCACGATCTCGTTCTCTTTTTTGTAATAATAATATGCACTCATCTATGGATGACTTTTGGAATGTAGTCTACCGTAGAAATACTGCAGGAGAGGGGGAAAGAGGAGAAAATACGAGAGGAAGAGAGAGATGAGAAAAAGAGGAAGGCACGCGGTTATATAGGAACTAGGATGAAAGGAAGTCGAAGAGGAGACGAATCGAGGAGTGAGGTTAGGCTAGGGGTGGAGTAGGGAGAAGGCTTTCGCAATCATGCCGACAGAATAATTGCGTGGGAGAGGAGAAGGACAGGGAAGGGATTAACGTGCATTGGGAATGGAAGACAAGGCGACGTAATTGTTGGCACTAACTAATTAATTAATAGCCCGAGAGACTCTGTGCGATGATTAAACGAACGAAGGCTGCTGAGCGAGAACACCTCATCACCCCTCGCACAATCCTTCCACGACTGAGCTGGAGTCAGTAGGAAGGAAATTTGCCAATTTTCGGCCTCCTTCTGTTCTGAAGACCGATTATCCCTTGACTGAACAGCACCAAGAAGAGAAAAACCTAAATGTTTTATTAGGAGACGATTCCTTCCTTTGTTCAAGGAAAATGTTCATTTTGGTGGAATTAGAAGCCAAATTTATGGGAATGAGAATTGGATGCGATAAGACGTCTCCCTGGTTTGTGAAATGAATACTATTATTGAAAAAACATGATAATTGGAACATTTGATCTAACAAATACGAATGTTAATGATTCCAATGAACGACGACAGATATTTCATACTGAAGAGCATCCTATTCGAATACTCTCATCCTGCCTGTCAATCTACAATATCAGTTTACGTGATACCATTCCACAATCTTACGACGAAAACGAAACTAATTTAGAATATTCAACACTCCACGCGTTTTAGGAACACGACAAATTAAAACATTCCACGTCAGTGCATTCCGCATGTAATAAAAAGTCTTCTTACTTTTGGGATGGAATGTATAAAATATCTTTTCATTCAAATAAAACGAGGAGATTTGTGATTAAATTTACTCATTCAATTTAATATTTGATAATTTGGATATCAAAATATATGTTCCTAATGTGAACAGAATATGCTTGGAACAAAACAAAAGATAAGAGAATACAAGGTAAAAAAACAATGAGACAACAAAAAATCATAATTCACAAAGAGATCTTCCCACCAGTTGTTACCCTGAGTCGATACTGATGAAATTTATTATACTATATGATATATTTTTTTCCATCTCCATAAAGATCATCCAGATTCGAAGGATTAATTTCTTATTTTTTCTCCTCTTCGCTCTGTTGCCGTTGTCATTTATCAACGTCTGGTTACACAAAAGTTCTTTTTTTTTGCCACAACAGAACAAATCATTCCACGTATAACGACGTACATACCATACGTACGAAAAGAAATTTCTCTCGCTGAAGTATTCATATATAAAACATTCTTACGTTAGGGCGAGTGGTTGGTTACTTTTTTGGTTGAACTGATTTTTGGCCACACAAAGGGAGTTCTTTGTATCCCATTATCTTCTGTTTCTACGGTAAGATACAAACGGGTGTGCATGGCGAGAGATCGAGAAATTCATGTTATTTTCTACAGTTGGATTGGAAGGAGTGAAGAAAGAAGATTAAAAAACAAAATTTTGTAACGCTTTCGATGAGTAAACTCGCGTGGACTTTTGGAAATGAATATTTTATGAAACTTCATGTATCGGTCGGAGATGCGGCGATGAGAAATCGAACGAGTTTAAAATAAAAAGCAAAACTTACGTCGGAGTCTTCTCTAGCTTACTTGGCAAATTATTAACAATCAAGCAGGTGTTTGTGCGCTCGCGAGAACAGATTTGCTTGCTAACAAGGCGGCGTTTTCGAGGTGCGGACTTGAGGTATATAATTACATGCCTTGCTTCTCTTCCCTTGCCCCATAATATGTCCATCAATGTGTGAAAGTATATGTATTCATGTACATGCTTTGGTAAACTCACGTGAAATTGCCACACATTTACGTATTTTTATATAGGGTGTGACCATTGTTACGTACTCACAAAGACACAACGTGTATACATCTTTTGGAAAGACTATACTGATTAATGGAAATTTTCATAGAGTAGAAAAGAGTTTGTCGCAGTCTTTGGAGTCATTCCTATTTTGTACTCATCAAAATTTGTTGAGTTTTCATTTATTTGAAGCTCATTTCTTGCCAAGTTTGGGCCAACGACCATCTCAACTTGGCCAAATTTCAATGCACATCGCAGGAGCTCTATACCGGAGCTGATTATATACGTGCTAGTAATTTCATTCCATTTTTCTGAGAAATGGGAGCTGCTGGATCCCAGCGGATTCTCTTTTCTTTTTCAAATCAGATGGGCAGTTCCTTAAGAAACTTATATAAAGATCGTAGAGTTCTGAATAAAAATCCCACGTGAGAAATCAATGAATTCTTTCTGGATATTTGAAGAATAACAGTTCATCCTGAGAATTGAATTGCGCGGAATGCAAAATTGTTCACTTTACTAACCCTCAATATCATACTTAACATATTTGAACTTCATAGAGAAATTAAGTTTCCCTTCTTTTCCAAAGCGTGTAACTGTACATCATCCATATATAATAGACGGGTGAATTCGTGTATTTTCCCTCTCGAAAATATCACTGCGAGTTTTAAGTGCGATAGAAAGTGGTCGTAATAAGATTCAGAAAGGAAGTGGGGACTAGTATACCCCAATGAAATTTACTACCTTTTTCAAACAAAATTCAATCAGGGGAAGTGGTTTGGCCATTGCGATGGATGTTGAATTTAATTTTTCACTATTCCAAGTATTGAGTATTTGGAGTACTCAACGATTCAACTGGGATCATTTTTGTTTGGACCTAACAAATACTGTCAATAATTCTGATCGAGGAACAAATATTTCATGAGATTTTGGTCTCTTGCGTGAATGTTGTGAAAAATGTTGATGTTCATAAGTAAATCGAATGATTCTTGAGAAATAAATATTCAGAACATGCTGTTGGACTTTTTGAGAGAACGTATAAAACTGCTCTCGAACGCCAAGCCGTTCCAGTTCTCACGAAAGAAGTCACGAGAATGATAATTAAATATTACATATGATTTGTAATTATGATTTAATCCGATGTATTTGAAGGAAATCAATAATGTTTGCTTGAGATGTCGAGACGGTAGGTAATAAATAATTGCTGGGATTCTCAGTTGTGTTGATGTTTTAGATAGCTGATTGATGTTGATTCCTATCTTCTTGATTTTATGAAATATTGAGGAATATTTTTCACATACTTTGTATCCTTGTCTTCTGTACGTTCCAAAAATTCCTGAGAATCTTCAATAAACCAAAAGACATACTCACGATTGAATCATCATATAGTATAATAAATGAACAACAGAGGTATATCTCATTAATCATCAGAACCAATTTCCTTAAGGCTCCCAGCGGAAGTATGCACCTTGTTTCTGTTCAATTTGATTGTGAAATTCAATGAAATCTCATCATTGGATAGTTTAGAAGAAATCAAGCTATCCGACATTGAATGAATAAATAGAAACAGTGTTCCACGTGTAAAAAAAACCCTTGTTTTGTTGACGTACGTGACATGGATCGTAAACGATGCGGTCACTGTGAACTCTTGAATTGACGTAAAGTGGGAAGTGATGTGTTCATCTTATGTCACATGGTATATAATATTGAGAAGAATCGAAACGGCGATTCTATCCTCGTCGCGTGTAAATGACTTCACGGCAGACGCTGTCTAATGAAATCGATTTTCAACGCGATGTTCCCGACATAGCCGTGGTAAAATGAAAAACAGAACTGCCGCTTCGATGTCAACGGCCCTCCCTTCTTCTTTTTCTTTATGAGAGACATAATAACTCGGTTGCATGGAGCGGAGAAGAACAAAACTTTATGAAAAAAGGTTTCTTCTCCGTCCTTCTTTATCTCTCCTCGGCAATGAGACGGCAAGCTTGTGTTTCATGTACGTTCGTTAATCTTGTCGCGATATTGCGTGCTACCGAGCCTCGAGGGTACGTTGTGATTGATCACAATGAATCGATTTTTGATCGATAGGTCTCCTTTGCAACTTTTTACCGACGCTCGAATGTTAATGAACTGGAGGGATGAGCAGATTTGAGGCGTACCAGTGTGGAATATTCAGCCATACGTTGACGTATATATCGTTCCAGATAATCAACATGTTCGAAGAGAAACATTTTTTGGTTGTTTAGAAAAAATTCATGGATACGGAGGATCATGGGATAAAAAATTAGGAGGAGCAAGGAAGTACTCCATGGAAAGTTTTGCACCAAAAAAAATTAATATCAAAATAAAAGTATTTCTCTCTCTTTGATTTGGTGGAAGAATGTTCATTTGTTTAAAATCCTTAAGGCATATTCTCAATTGAAGAAGAAAGCAAAAGTGAAATATCTTTTCTGGTTGAGAGAGATTTTTCCTCTCATTTCCAGGTTACAACTTTTGTTTGGGTGTGGATTTGAATTTGGAATCTCTGATTCAGATCCTGATTCATTTTTTCGCTCATGTTGATTGATACACTGAGAAAAATGCGCATCAGTTGAATTAACAAAATCGAGACAATTGTATCATACTGATTGGCATAACCAAAGGATTAGTTATTGCAATTGAGAAGAATGGTTGAATTAACTACAAAAAACGGTTGCCGTGTTCTCCAATCAATCTGATGAGTTGAAATGACTGCAAATTGTTTTGAGTGTAGGAAAGTGGATTTTCATGTAGAAATCCACTACTAGCGCAGGAATGGCGTAACGTTGACGAAACTTGGCGCAACCTTGAAATAATAGCATAGCGTCATCCCTGTCTCAATCGATTTTGTAATTATCTGACAATAGAATGCACTAATATTGTGGCTCTCCCTGGTGAAAATGAAGCATATACACAGAACGCGATGGAAGCGCATACGAAGCGAAAAAGGTTTCAATTCCCTCTTCCTGGAGCGTGTGATGCTCGTTCGCTGTAAAGTGATGGAATCATACGTTCCATATACGCTCCCTAAGCTTTTGATCCCGTTTCAAACACGCTTCATGTGACGTAACTGTAGGTTACATCAAGCGTGTGCGAATTATATCTATTCTAAGTTCAAATAATGTTTTTAAGCAGGCAATGCCAACGGCGGTCTATAGCTTAGTTGATAAGACCTTCTTACACTGAGGTGGGAGTCCCTGGTTCGATTCCCACAAAAAAGTTTAATTTTTTTTTCTTTCGATTGTATACGCTTTGTTTGTTTCAATTCCCGCTTCACATACTCTTCTTACACCTTTCGTTAAGGCTCCGTATACTTTTCATCAACTTTTCTGTTACTTTCCAGCATACGCTTCATTCACTTTTCCTTTCTGCTTCCATTTTCACCAGGGCTATCAAAAGATTTATCTACAAGACTTCACTCAAAACTCAATCAGCATGATAATGAGATTAAACCAAGACTGGCAAATGGATGTCCCAATAGTTTTCCAATTTTCAGAAATTCTACTGTAATTTTTTCATGAAAATTTGCTCTGGGTGAACAAAATTAATTGGAACGCGCTTGTGAATATATCAATTCGAACCTGTACCATGGTTGGGCCAATCTTGCCCTGAATATGAACCATTATGATGGCATTACAACGATATCCGTTTATACCATTCGCCAATCTTTAATATGATATGCACTAGACTATTATCTACCTACGACAATCTGATGCTACTTAAAAATCTAAATAGATCTTTCTTGAGTATTGCGCGAATTGGTATACACACGAATTTGTAATCATGAGAGATTTCGAAAAAACTTGAGCGTTCCATCTCTCGAAGTCAATTAAAGAAGACATACCTTGATTACTGAGCTACTTCATCATTGCGCGTTCACGGATTTGCAAACATTTATTATCTCCAGAATGAATGAATGGAATAACGATAATTTCTTTTGTTGGCCTCTTACCTACTTTGAAATATTGCTGTTGCTTTCGGAGGAATTATCCACTGATCAGCAGATTACGCCAAGGGCTTTGTAATAGCACCTGCATCGGTGTTGGCGTATCAGATACCATCCTCATCGTATATAACCGGTTTCTCATTGAATCATTTCTTCCAATTATGACTTCAAAGAGAAAAAATTAAAGCTCGTGCAAAATTATATTGGAGAAAAAGTTGTAGGGAAATTTCCCAACAATGATGCTTCTTAAATTTTGGAATGACTTGTTAATTAATTTTTTTATGCCATGATACGACACGGTACAGTTCTATCGTGTCATAAATTTCGATTATGTTATTCATTTTTTAGGCACTCCGATCCTCGATCCTTTGTTTCGGAAAATTTTCGCGATGATTGATTTCAGTGCAATCGGTTCTCATCAAACATGTACTAAACAGTAAGGAGTAATCTGGTCGGGAAAGCATTCCACCGAATGAACATGATCGCATGATGACAATCGCTAATCATTTCTAGAGATTATTAGAAAATGATTTGAGCCAGTCTTGGCTCCATTCAAGCGAGATGGGGCCTATGGTAGCCCAGTGTAAACCCCCATAGTACATAGTAATTTGAAGATTATTTCGATGAAAAATTTTTGAACACAATTGGCTGCTTTTTCTATTTCTTTGAAAATTCATGTACTACCTTAAGAATGTATTTCCAGTTTCAAGCTCGAACGGAAGTCTGAAATGTCCTTAGGAAGTCATTGAAAAGGTACTGAGAGCAGGCAAATACGGTCGAACAGGGACGCGCGCCTTCTCTCGTATCCTTTTCTTGAGCTGCATATTTGAACGAACGGAGGCACAAGTTGCTGGATATCCGCTACTGCGATCGAAGATCATTGAATTTGTCGAGAGAGGCCGAGACTGTTCTGAAAGAGCAAAGATTGCACAGGCAGATGTTCTGCTGTAGAAAAAGCTACGGTCCTGGGATCTTACACCGAGCTTGAATAACTATAAATCACTCCAAATCCTAATTTCACAATTGAAAAGTTCAAGCACGTTTTTCTCAAAAGTCCACGTGGACTCTGCGTTGGTTGTTGTTAATTTTACATTACCGCCCGCGTAAATAAAAATGGTATAAAATTTACATTAGATCCAATGTTATACGTATAGATTGCTACCAAAATAAACCGGACTATGCACACTGGAAAAAAAATTGGAAGCCTCAGTTCCTCAAAAATACCGGATGCAGCACTCTCACGAATTGATGTGTCTGCACTCTCAGTTTGGGTGGACAGACTCTTCAAAACAGGAAAACAACAAGTCCAGCAGCTGATCGACCAAATGCTTGGGTTGTGGCTTTTCGATCTTCGGGAGTCTGCCCACCCAAATTACAAGAACAGACACGCCAATTTGTGGGAGCGCTGCACACGAGATTTTTGGGAAGCTGAGACTTCAAATTTTTTTCCAGTATTGTAGATTCCACGTGAGATCCTCACTTTCTATATGATTTCCACTTGGGAATTTCTTTCGGTGTATGTTTTTTGTCGCGCCGGGGAAAATAACTAAAACAATAATGAATCGATCGACTTGAAAATTGGAATAGATATTCTCCAATTTACTGGCCATCAAATGAATCTGAAAGTCATTTTTTTTCAGAATGTTTTCAAATTTTCAACTTTCAATTGGCAATGACAAGGACTTGGGTATTCATCGGCGCTGAATCAATAAACTCATTTCGAACAGCTACAGTGCCACCATTTTGTTCCTTCATCATTCGATCCTTCAGATCGGATGTCAATTTTTTGTGATACATCATTGAAAAACAGGGCGTTTATATCGGGCTCCCCCTTGGATTGCTAAAATTTGTCCACCGTTAAAATGTCACTTCATCCCATTAATCTATAATTATCAATCTGATTATAATAAATTATGAAGATTCTCCCGTGTGGAAATTTTTCCTGGGCCCAGACCTGGGCCAGGTTTATAATCTCTACTTGAAAAGTGGCCTCAACTTGGAATGTCACGCTGTTCAATCTAGGTCCTGTAATGGTATCAAATATCCGGGCAAAACAATGGTAGCCAACTCAGGGCCTATGGGGCTGTGGGTGGACATACCTGGATTGAGATATTCCAGGAATACACTGGTAACCCCAACTGGGGTCAACATGGGCCGTGGGTAGACAACCTTGTATTGGATGCCTAACCCTAGCAGAAATGACTCTAGCCACCTCATAGTTAATGTCAAGGCCCTGTCTAGTGACTAGCTTCACTGCTAGTGCCTTGAAGGTGCTAGACAACCGCTATAATCATTTTTACTGGGGAAGATATACCCTTACGGGGCCAGGGCCTACCTTAGGATGATCTCCACATGGACTGTGCTAGTTGATATTCAGAATTTGATAAGACGAGCGTATATACACGGTGATTATAATCACCGGACAATCCGACTCATTCGACTGTACGTTTAGATGAAACTGTTATCAAAATGATATTGTGAATTTACTACTCAAACTATGCAAGTGATCAGGTCCGTGGACAATTTTGTCAAATCAATTCCTACAATTTATTCTAATTCTCCATGATTTCCGAAGCTAGGAAGGTCTTTTCAGGTATATTTTCTCTGTGCCCATCATATAAACGTCGACCACTTTTGTCTACAGACGATTACCTTGACTTAAATTTTCCCTTCAAAACCTCATCATTATCTTAGAGTATTTTGAACTCAAGTTCCTCGAGACAAATTGTAAGGTCTTTGGAACGTGATCAACATGACATTGAGGAACACATTATTTTATGAGATTTTGATATTTTGCCATAATTTTCAACTTCAGACTCTGAATAAGAAGTGTTTGAGAAATTCCAAGGAACTAAGTATTTCCATTCTTGACTAACTTCTCTTCACACGTTGGGGAGACGCCAGGGAAAATGAACTATTAGTCTCAGTGCAGTACTCTGATCCACTCGAGACGGAGGAAGTACTGATTGCTCAATGAAGTGAAATGAAGACGCAAAAGGATGCGTGTTTTGTTTTCCACACTATAACATTATAATAGTGTAAACACAATATAATGAGATCCCAGAATCAATTAATTATCTCAACTTCGTTATACAATCAATTTATTTTGACATTTTTAAGACATGAAGGGAATTCAATTGAAGTAAATTTTTCTAGTGAAAATCATGGAAGTCAGAATGCTCCTGAAGACTGCCGAGATTGCCAAATCAAAGACCAGAAAAATCTCTGCATTATTTTATTATCCTTGTCTTATTCTGACTCCTGTCGTATTACAAAAAAAGCAGAAAACATTGAATATCATCTTCACCATAATTTCAATTCCACTTTCTAATATTTTCACACCCCTCCAGAGGAAAAATGTAATAAGATTTCACAAAATACCCCTTAATAAGTCCATTAAAGACGCATAATCAACGCAAAACCACACGCAGGACAAGAAAAAAAGATCATATTACATCTACGATTCTTCCCTTCCAATGACTTCTCTTCTCAAGAGCATTCATACCATTCGAATTGATGTGAGTACGTTAGTTACACAACTCCTTTGAATCCAAACTATTCTTCCTCTACGAGTCTATCCGCAATTATTCACGTCCAAGACAAATTGAAAACCCTGCGTCCTTGAGAATGTAATTTCCTGTCTCGGCTTTCTGAGGAGAAAGAAAAAAAGAAACAGGTGAGTGAAAAAAAATTCGAGACATTCGTATAAGATACGCTAATACGCCTCGGCGGTCGACTATCTCTGACAAGTCGATTAGTCTGCGCTGTGGTCTAGTTCCACTTCTCGGCATTCTACTATGGCGTCATCAAAGTAACAAATGAGTCTGAGACTCGGAACCTTTCGCATCCGCGATGAAACCACCCTAACCGACTGAACCGCCTACGGCGTTTCGTATTAAGGATGCGCGCGAATGACGTGGAACGAATTTCTATGCAAAGCAATGGATAGGAAAGACAGAGAAAGAAAAGGAATAATAAGGATTTTGGTTGCTGCAGTAGTTATACGATGCTTCACCTTCTCTCTAACTGATTAATAAGTTTGAGACCTCGTTTTCACAGAACTATTAGCCCACTCTTGTTTATCTTACAACAATACGAGAAGAAAGACAGGATGAGTGTATCTTGAAATCTCATTTGTTTGTTATTTTCGTCCTTCAATTTCATTCAATCCCCAATATATATTGATACAATTTATGGATACAATGTTTCCCGCACGTAGTTTCTTTTTTTGTTGTTATCTTTTATACGCTGAATCGATAATTATGTAGCTAATCTAGATGTTGCTCACCTAATGGACCAAGTTTCCAGGGGATATCGAGAAAATGGATTACAATGTCATAATTATCAAATTTCGGTGGTTTTATCGTAACATGAACACGAAATATGTTTCTCGTACAAATAATGTTTCGGGTCATTAGGTATTATTATGCCATTGTGATCAACTGAGCGATTAACATTCAGAACCCACTTCGACATATTTTATTGCCCACCGAAAGTAATTATCATTATAATCCGCAAGAATATATTATAGTATTGATGAATCGATTGTCGATGTAGAATATACGATATGATATGAATAATTATTGAGTCCACGCTAATCATGATAACATGACTGGTCGTTAAAATCTTTCATTAGACTTTGGAGGAGGGGTTATGAACACGTCTATCAGATAATGTCGGTTTTCAATTCATTAATGATATTTCGATACCATTCGTTTAACGGAATCTTACCGTGTATCTGCCAATTTCAATTAATCAAAAGAATAAAGTGTTAATCAAGAATACGAGGTATAACAAAATTTCACACTTTCTCTGTGAAAACTATACAATTTTTCTCTCGATTGAATGCCCTTAAACAAGAGTTCATTTTCACGTCTTCCTCCAAAAGCATGGTTAACTGAGCGAATTGGTTCCCAAAGTAATGCAGTAATTCCTCCATACGTCGCGTACTTTCAATTATTATATCTTCCACGCGTATCCACAAAATTTACTGAAATGGAACTGAAACGGACCTTCACATTCCATGGAGTTCCGAGAAATGTTTACATCCGTTTCAAACTCATTCGCATCCACACACACACACACACGCTGTTTCGAATACCGGTCTGCATTAGTCGATTTAAAGTCTCAATTACCACTACAAAGTACGAACTTATTGGTTGTTTTTGTTCTAACAAATGATGAATTTTGGACGAAGGCGTACGTAAGTGCCCCATCGCGCTTCGATGAGCACGAGAGCAATATGTGCATACATGCGCGCTATCATAACAACAAGAGCAACAACAAAAGACTACAATAAGAGTACGATGGGTGAATGTACAGAATGAACAGACGAGTGAGAAGAGCAGACTGTGGTGCTTATTCCCTGTAATCAAGTGCAATCTCAGCGACTGCTTATTTACACCTCAGAACTCGTGAAAGCCCTGCAACAAGCAGTTGAAGAAAGAAAGAAAGGAAGACAAGAAAGAAGGAGAAGCGCTCCGCCACAATGAGGTTCGTCTGCAAAAATCGTAAACACCATGTACGAACCTGGTTTGTAAGTTCTTCTTCGCCGCCGATGAAAATCCAACTGCTGCTTTAACGAACAACACCATCGCCTGCGCTGCAATGAAATATGCCAAGAAAAATTTGTTCCTCCATCGCAGCCAGATGGTAAAATTAGATTAAGAATAGGATACGGTTTCAACATTGAGGTATAAATAGACGGAGGATGAATCATAGATCCTTGCAACAAATTCAATTGATAGGGAGGTTTATAGAAGATTCGTTCGATATATCGAGACTTCCAATGTCCTGTAACGTTGAAGAAGGATAGAATTCTATGTGATCAAACTGTTTCACATTATTTTCTCTGATGAAAATTCAATAGGAAAAAAAATCAAATTCTTTGTAACAACGATGTTCTCGTATCGTAAATGATCGAATGTAAAGCTAAATTATGGATTTTTATACCCTGAATTCTTTCTCTTTTGCTATCTCATTGAGGAACGATTGGTTTTATTCTGTAAATTGTTTAGCTCTAGGCACATTGCATAGAAAAGTACCTAATATTACCTTCTGTGTATGAAGAATGAAAGTAGAGGAATGACAGATTGAATGTTCCGACTCATCGATTGACATAAAAATGTCTACCCCTCGATTAGGAGTTATCATTCAATTGATCAGCAATTCTAGATGCACAATTGGACTACAAGGGTTCCTATTTATACTACGAAAAACAAGTTTGTAGATGGAAGTACACTATTCCTAATTCTATGAATAAAATCTACATCTCGGAATGCTTGTTGATTTTCGAATTCTCAATCTTCATTTCTCAAGGAATGATTTCTTACGATAAACAGAGTATCCTGATACAAAAAAATCCATGGTATTTTCATCTTTCGATCTGATAAACGCTATGTGGGGAAATAAAAACTGGAATCCCTCGAGATCTTCTCTTGTTCTAGAGACGTATGTTCTTAATGTTACCCGAGGGAAATACGCTGTTATTGCAAGAAAATTTAGTTCACTCATTTTCTCAAGAAAGAGCTCAATAATTTTGATATAATGAAAGCAATTTTTCCTGGAATGAAATTTTGATTCACACATATGATTCAGAGATAGGCATTTCTCCTTCTTCTCAGTGACTCTGTGTTGCTCCTGATGCGATCGGTCGCCTGTCGTGACGGCAGATTTTCTCCAACTAGTTACGTGACATGTATCTCACGAAACGAAGAAGTTGAAAGAAAGAGGAGAACATCAGGCGTGTATCACATGAACTCGATACTATCAGCGTGCTCTTATTTTCACAATTTCCTGTTAAGCGCTTTGTATCTTGATTGGTTTGTTTCTAGAAACGATCCAACCTTCCCGTTGTGCAACTCATCTCTCTGTGTAAAAATTCATACAATTTCTTATTCGACATTCAATTTTTATCAACTAGTTCAAAGAAAAAAAATAATTGTATATTCTCTTCGTCATTAATACTGATATTCTTCCCGGTTTGTATGGTTCGTATATGATGTCCAGTTTTTCTGAACAACTGTTTCTTACGCTCTGTGATACACTCTCATAAGAAACTTTGTAAACGTAACTATAATATGAAATAATATACAGAATCTGTCCTTGTTGGAGAGGCATCGAATTCTTATGTATTATTAAGTAATGATGATAGTTTTTGAGAGAAGTACGTGGATTTTGGAAACAGGAGGTAATCCAGATCATGTCATGCACTGTTAAAAATTTCTGCATTAATTTTAAGGTCTTTACTGGAGGTTTTTGTCAAGCACGTACATGAATTCAGTTTCATGCACATTTTACATGAAATGTAATGTAAACTATAGCATGATCTATAGTCTTTTCATGTTTTTGTACATTAAATTTAATGCAGAATGTATATGACCCTGATTTCATGTACGTAATTGAAAAAAACTTCCAGATATTTCTGACAGTGTGTATGTATAGGTTTGATTGAAAATACGTGTAAATAAATTTTCTACTATTATAAATATAAGCAATGTTTCAGATGTCTTGCACGCGAATGTACTGCCAATAATAAAAATGTGAAACCAACTATTTTTCCTCTGCATATCGAGTCAGTTAGAATATTCGACAGTGAATTGAGTATTCTCATATTTCTAACGACACGGTTATGAAAGATCAACATGAGAGAGTCTTGTTTCCCATTTCATCCCCAGGCGATCATTCTTTTTTCCACGGAAAAGTTCTCTGGAAACAATGAGTGAGACAAGTTTCAAATTTCCCTTGATGGATAAGAACTTCTTTCCGAGCAAGATGATTGGAAAACAACTTTTCTTTCTGCGATCGGTGAACTGGAATGTACACGTTTATCAATATGAATGCTATACGAATTTTTTAAAACATGAATATGAGATGATTTTATCATAGTTTTGTTCGAACAAAGATCATTATTATTCATTTTGCGGACGTAGAGTATTTGTTTGCTACAAAGCAGGCCTCAAATTGATGTACATAAGTAATATACGACCAAATAAATTAAACTAACAATGATGAAAATCAATTATCATTGTTTGCACGTTATTCTGTAATTTAATGAATTCATAACAATAATTAACCAGAATTCAATCAATTCATGAGCTTTTCGATAGTAATATAAATAAATCTATAGAGAGGTTAGTACATTCATCACTTGGGATTTCATTCACAGGTTCATGCAAATTTATCACATGAATTTACAAACGAATTTCAACCGTGGTGAATATAAATATTTGCAGAATGTTTGGAGAACAATTTATGTATCGACATTCTATAACATGAGCTATCCTATTTTTTTTTTTTTTTCATAGAGAACCATAATGTCCTTTACATTGATATCAAAAATACTTCATGTCATAATCGTTACCTCCATATCTTGAATGTAATTCTCCCTTTCAACTCTGACAATGCTCGTTTGGGAGCTCTTTCTATCTATTCCAGGAATCACATTCTTCCCTTGATCCCAATTAATTTCTTCGAGTGATTTTATGTACGCTGGCGCGTACGTCAGGCTCGCTGGTATCGTTAGCACATACCATAGCGAGCAACGAGAATATCAAGCACATACGACATTCACATGCACACAGCTCCTTATTGGGAGTTCAACAATTAGTTTTCTCTAGAGATATTTTAGCCATTGAGAAGTCCAACGGTTAATAAGGGGATACTATTCGACAGTGCATCAGGTTTATGATACAGTTGCAGGTTTTTCAGTTTCATTGAAATCTTGAGATTCTTCAGTTTTCTACACGTGACATTCCGCGGCATGACGTTTGTTCGTTTCAAGTTGATTTAACGAAGGGAAATTGATATGTGTAGTCATGAAATGATGATGAGATTTCATATTGACATTTTCCAATTAATTGAGCGAGTCGTAAAGACATTACGAGTAGAAATTCATATTGGGTGTTCGATCAGGACCAGATCTGGAAAGATCTGAAATCAGGCCCTGATATGGAATGTAACGCACCATTGTATAAGAGCCCGATGCAGCCCTATTCCACTCCAATACAAAAACTATCTCGAAAAGAGGCCACTTATTGTCGTTGACACTAGACCCGAACCAGGTGGCGCTTCATGTGCGGTGAGTACGGAGCGAAATGAACATAGATGGGAACTTAGCCTTCCAAGTGAGGATATAGTAGCTTCGAGAATATTATACGTGTTGAACAGAATAGGAAGAATGATATGAATAATTTATTGGAACAATATCACCACTGCTTGAAAATATTGATCTAAATAATTTTTCATTGAGGTCATGTTATGAGCTCTAACCCAATCCCTGCGTACCCAGTGTAAGATTAGCGGAACTCTCATTCTCTCTTCAATTCAAACTAACCACACTTCTCCGTAGCCTTTGCTCGCTCCAATAGTATATTCTCTAAGGGTAGCAGGGCCAGATCTGGTTAACTCCAATCAGGCGAGCCCCATCACTGCCCGATCGGGCCCATAATGAACATGAAGTTGGCCATACAATTTTTCTGCTCGGGACACTCCTTTACAATAAAGATCATGTGGGATGATTGAATGAGAATCAAAATTGAAATCTATGATGCTTATCTTGATCAATTTTGAATCAATTTTCGAGAAAAATGGCAGAGTCGAATTAAAATCCAATCGAAGGATCGCATTAGCGTTTGTTCGTATAAATCTGACTGATGGAGAACATTCTTGAGAACTTCCAATTGCTCAAAATCGCGTTTCAACAAGAATGAAATTTGTCTCCGTCAAACAGTGCAATTACGAGGAAGAAGAAAATTTATCAACCCTCTGTTTTAAATAATTCCTTCTGGTGAGGATCTCTTGAATGCAGTGAAGAAATTTCCAAGGAAAAGCGTGACATTGTACACACAAAGGAAGCCACGAACTTCACTTTAAAACACGCAGGCGCACACATTTCACGTGCTTAACGAACCAAGGCACATCTATATGAGACACGAGACAGTCTCGTTTTTGCATTATTTCGTGAAAAAGTCAATTCCACGAAATTTGCAGTTCTATGTATTCATGTGCTTTTATACTTCACCATGAAATTATATGATATACGTGGAATTTCAAACTCTCCCCAAGTCGATCAATGCGTAAACAGAGATCAAACTATATAAATTAATTTGTACATACTCGACGTTGTGGATTTCAAATCGATAGTCATGTATTGATTTGGAAAATAGAGCTTCCATTCTTCTCCATTTTCATAGGAATTTGTGCTTCTCTTAACAAAGCTCATTATAATTCTGAAGGCAAATACGTTCGTGGCTTATTAATGGGAATCGATCTTTCTCGTGGGGCGTGCTTCTCTCCTTCATTGGCAGGAAATTCCTATAATTATTTTCGTCTCTCCCAAGAGCTCAGAAGAAAGCTTATTATGGTAACGATTCATTTCTTCTTCGTTTCCATAGCATTTAGTCTTTTCTACCGACTCTATCACTATCACACCAACATCATTATCATCATTATCATCAGAATCCTTTCGCTCTATTCATATGCTTCAATTCTTTTGTATTCCTTTTTCTATCACTCGAACAATAGAAATCTTGTATTTCAACCTATCAAATAACGCGGATCTTGTCTCAATTGAACTTGAAATTCGGTATTGAAATTATAATTATAGAGTGAACTCCTCGGTAAATGAACGATTCATAAAAGAAGTAACTATTACAAATTCCTGCTACACTGAAATAATTCCATTGTTTTCACAATAGAACTCCTTATAAAAACAATCGCATTATTTTAATGTAGCCGAAATTTTCAATAGTCATTTCTTTTATGGACCGTTCATCTACTTGTTATCGTAATTCAAATATTCGCTTTTTTGGGAATTCGATCTGGCTCACCCGGGAATCAGTACTCTATAGGTCCAATAAAACTTTAAACTTTTTAAACTTTTTTGAAATTCCAATGGTAATTTTTTGTAGGGGAAGATCTTTGAAAAGCAACTATAGTTATAATTCATTTATAAATAAATTGGAGAAGAAAAATCAGTTATGAATTATGGGGTGATTAGAATGAAATTAGTTTCAGATCTTGGCATTTTATGCAGAGAGTCAAGCTCTGTGAAATTGTCTCTTTGTCCTGACCCCAACACTGATTTCAAAGCTTCCGTTACAACCCGTATAATCCTCTCTCCGAACTAAGTGTAACAAGAAAAACAAGCAATTGTTGGCTCAGTCACAGTTCTATTCTAAATATAGAATTTCAATCCCACATTTGAAAGGTGTTCTCTCTCAGCGAAGATTTCATTGTTCGATCAGTGGATCATAAGGTGATATTGGCACGCATCGAAATATATTTTTGCCACGTTGAACTACCTATGGAATTTTTCGGAATTCTCTTTCATCACAACTGGACATAAATTTCGTGTGAGCTACTCGACTCATCTCAGGACACTCTTTGGCAGATAGGCCGCATTCTGGAGAAGATGATGATATGAAGTGCCAATATGAAAGGAAGGAAAGAAGGGGGATGGGGGGGGGCAGCCAACGCCCCCTCCAGTGGGTCGCTTCCTACAATAGTCATTGCTGCACCAGTGGAAGGGCACGAGTGCCCCTACTCTGCCGCACCCCTGGCTTTGACTCAACCCTCCTCAACAGAAGAGATAGCGAGAGATAAGAACGGGTGTGGAAAGAAATTACCTGGCGGCATTGTATCTTGAACTGATAAGGAATTTGAGATAAGGAAGTTATTTTTATTAAGATGAATGACTGAAGGGTGGTGGACAAACCCATAGCAAGCTAGTCACTTTGCTAAAAAACCACAAGTCAAAAAGTTGAATAAATTCTTCAAAGTAATTTGGCATAAATTGCCAGTGCCAGTATATGGTGTAGCACCTTCTTATATATCCGATTGAGAATAATTGTACTATGAGAATAATCGTGGCGATATGACACCTCTAGTGGAAAAGAAACGAAGGGTCCGCTCAGGGCAGACTCGTGACGGTACGCTACTACCTTCAGCTCTGGCGCGCGCTTCAATTTTGTCCTTCTTAGTTGTCTCACACACACCTCATCACCAGGATCCATGGCATCGCATGGTCGGCGCCATAGGCACTGTCTTTGGAGTCATAACTGTCACAGATGATCCAATAAAAGTATCTGCCCCAGTTATTCAGTAAATTCTATCAGATTTAATTGGATCCAGGCAGAGTCAGGCAACATACGGATTCGGTCAGATCCACTAATTTGGATTCGATCATATCCAATCATTTTTTCCCGGGTGATCATGAACTACCAAAACATTATCTACCTCGGTTTTTTATGCCACTTATATTTTTCCCTATAACTTTTCTCGGTGAAGGTTCAAAAAAACTGTTCATGGCACAATCACCTAAGGGTTGAGCCCTTCTCAACGATACATTCATGATAAACAGCGGAAATATAGAAAACCAAAAGATTTTCTGTATAACTGATCATTTTTGTCTTTCCACTTTCAGATTTAATCCAACTTAAGATATGTTTCAGGTATGGATCTTAAATACACAACTATAAATGTGATAACAGTTTCAAACCACCAATAACATCTAGAAGATTGTCATTCAATGGTCAACGCGAAGATAATCTTGCCACTGAATAAATTAACAAATTCTCTCCGTTCTGACTACTATACTTCACGACCTCTATTTCCCTTCCCACTTCTATTCCTCCCTTTGATCTCTCTTACTCACTCTTAAGGCCAACATGGCCAATCATACTCTGAATATCAACTTCATTAGACTAGTGGTTTTTTACCACAGTGCCAGCGCTGTGGGTTTTTTCACCACCCTATGGTCTATCCTCATGAACAATCAAAAGTCAATTCCTCGCTTATTAATACTAGACCTAGAATAAAATGCCCAACGGGTAATTTCTATCCACAACTCTTTCACTACATCGCTATCTCTCTTCTTTGAGGAGGGTTGACCTTTTTGTCGGGGCTATGCCAGGGTTAGAGTATCCGTACTGGTATAGCAACGACATTTGTAGGAAGCAACTCACTGGTGGGGGCGTTGGTTGGGCCCCCCCAGCCCCCTTCTTTTCTTCTTCTTCTTCTTCCTTCCCAACGGACAAATGATCACTGAATTTGGAGCAAATTGTCGACAGGGTGATTCTTCAACACGTCATATTATAACTTCCACCTTCAGTGATACAAACGAGCGCAAACGTGAGAGATTTGAATTCCGTTGAGGAAAACTTTCTTTGGGGATTTCGCAGTCCACTGAGGGAGCAGAAGTGTCACATAGTATTCCACTCTTTTATACTCTCACCTGGCTTCTTAAGGGGATACCAGCGATCGCCGCTGATGCAACCCGCCATACAAGCGTAGCGACTTAGTAAACATTTTCTCGGCAAGAATATTCTGGACTGAATTCATCAAGGAGTATGAACTTTCCAGAAATCAATCTTCAATCCATCATCTACTGCTGTACATCGCCCGAATTTTGAATTTCGACAAAAAAGTTTGTGTTACCGACTAAGAAAAAAAATGCACAGACTACCTGGTGATTTGAAGATCCACATAGTTTCCTGCTTTCTAAATTCTTCCTGATTTCGACGGAATTAGAAAAAGAGTAGGAGATACTCTTACGGTATTATCCCACTGGAAAAAATGTCATAGAAACTCACTGGGCTCATAAAAACTGATAAACAGTTGTCTAAATAACACTACAGAACCTGATGAAATGTATAACGAAAATATATCAATTCATCAGAAAAAAAAAATATCAGAATTTGGAAAAGAGAATTTTACTTACTTCACCGTAAATGGCATTGTCAGGTCACTCGTGCCTTTTTGAATTTTATTCGGCTGCTAAGACTGTTGTTTTCGAATTCAAGGGACGACGCTTGGGGAGCTTTTTGCCTGCTAGTGTACAATTATTCAGGATATAATCTGATCCTGCCCCTACCCTTTTCTCTGAGCTAGCAAGGGGAGAGAGTTTGGGCAGGGCACGAGTGACCCGACGATACAATTTAAGGGTTGAGTATGCGAATTTTTCTCATCCACGAAAATTTCATCTAATTCAAACTTGGATAAACATACCAATAAGATGAATCCGATTTTTGTTTTCAATGAACTGTCTTATGATTATCTTTTCATACTGTTTTTGGATGATTTTCACATTCATATTTGTAAATGACCATGGTCAGCGTTTGAACCGTCGTCTTTGACTCGTTTGATTGACAATGTTGACTGCTATATATTCGATTTTTACGATTTTATTCCTTCAAGTTTTTGATACATATCAGTTATAATGAAACCATACGTTTCTCAGAACGACGTATCATTCATAATTGATCACCCACTCAGGGTCTTGAAAAGATGACAAGTACGGAAATGTCGGAATCAATTATTCAAAACGAAACTCCTCGTCTAACACGTCTTCCTCTCATTTATAAAAGAATGATTCCCCAAATCATTTCAATTACGTGATATTTTTAAAATCAAATTTCCTCAGATTATAATATCACTCCCTTGATTTCTCAGTATTTACGAATTCATGAGAAAAGTTTAAACAGGCGAATGAAAAGTACCGTTGAAATGGATCCGCAGTTCAAATTGAAGTTTCCCAATAACCTTTGAAGGTTTTTAGTACATGGATCGAATTTGTTGATGTGTATTTAACGGTATCCAAAATCCTGTCACCTGTCCTAATTTGCAAAGTTATAATAATTTTTCCATCGCTTTTCGTCCCCTCCAAAAACGTTCTTCTCGAAAGAATATCATAAGATCCATTTAAGTACCTATATCCAGAAAGTAATTTCCTCTTCGCAGAAAACGTGTGGTTCCATTTGGAATGCAAGATAATCGACAAACGCAATCGTGAAAATTCGAATGGGTGTAAGGGAAAAGAAACGAATTAAACTCAGGTATACGAGCGACAAATTGATCCGGAACTTCGTTCTAACCGATGGGCGGAGGCTCGAATGGCTTTGAAAAAGTGAAAAGCACCCGGAACTCTAGGGCAGACAGATTGACCGACTACTTGGAACAACTAGTTGGGTTGGACGAGTGAAGGGGAAGAGCTGGGGAGACACTGTTGGTTGCCTCGGTTCGGTGAGCCGGCAATGAACTTTTTTCCAAACCTCCACACTTTTTTCTCTTTCCTCGTTTCTCATCTAACAACTAACCAATCTTCAGTAGGTTCCAACGGATTGCACGATCAATTGCTTGTATACTCACGTGTGTAAATCTCCAAGTAATCAATCAAAGATGGGAATTTGTGTTGATATAAACTTCTTTCTTTGAGATAATGTATCTCTCCGTAACTACACTTTGAACATTTAATGATGTTTCTAATCAGTTACGACGTCAAGTCGTTTATTTTCTGCAGTTTATGAATTTTTACTTACAAGTGAGTGAGTGGGTATCGTCGGAGTAGTATTGATTCGTTGAATAATCCAAGATCCGTCAATCAGGTGCGGAATTTACGTTATTTGCATTCATTTCATTTGTATCTATTTTGAAAAGAATCCTTCTTAGAAGTTCGGCTCTTTGAACCTACATCGTATCAATCATTCTCACGCCTACAGAAAATGTACATACTTTATTACTATGATTTCTCCCTACTCTGATTCGTAGGAGTGCATGAGGAGTGCGATATCATCTTTCGATTACCTACCCTAACACATAAAAAAGATTGTATTCTAGCTTTCATATACCTACTTCTACGAATTAGAATGATAAAAAAAATTGAATAATTGAGATGACTGTGATACACAGACGTGGGAATGATTGATTGGATGGAGAACTGGGAGAACGGATCCCTCCAACCCGACCAGCTAAGTGTGTATATGTTGATTAATTTGTTTTTTTAATTTCTCAATAATAAATCACGCGGGGGCTTTTTTTTTCTTCTATGATACTCCGGGAAAAATATATCAATCAAATTATTTGTCTTGTTCCTTCCGAGGATACATTTGAAATTGGTAGAATTAGTATAAAACTTTGCAGCACTGTTTTTAGAGATCATTATTTCTCATGTTACTCGTTGGATTAATATCAAATATATTCTTCATTAACTCTCGGCGTTCATTATTCTTCGCGGTATTAATTCATACCCTCATCCATCCAATTCATTCATAACTCAAAGAATACGTTTAAATAAATTCAGTGAGAATAGCAACTTTATGAAATTGTTTCAAAGTTTCCAAGACAACAAATTTATTTAGCATTTCAACAGAAGGAGTTCAGAAGAATAACTTTTCATGAATTTCAAAGCAGAGTGCAGAGAGGTTTTTGAATAAACTTTCATTGTAGTTAAACGTCAAATGGAGAACGTTCTCATTCCTTGAAAAATTTCTATCGCATAATGCAAGATCAGAACCTTGTCGTCCATATCATTGGTTTCAACGCGGAATGAAAGTCATACGAAAAAAGGTCATCTCTCCACGATAGCTACCGTAAAATCTCAAAGACGGATTTATCTGAGAATCCCATTCGCGATTCGCTTGTTATTCACATTATGCGATCATAAAAATGTATTTTCCGAAAATATTCGTACCGCTTTGTTTCATATTTTCGTTTACGTGCATTCACAACGCGAGAGGAGATTCTTTTGAATTTTTTGAAGGAATGGAATAAGCGAAAGCATTCTTTCTCCAATTTGGATGGAAATCCGTTGAGTAAAATGCAGGCACAAAATTATTCCGCTATCATCGTTATTGATGAACGATCCGGCAAGCGGAGACATACAAAACTTTACTTGACAAATGAACATCGTTCAAGGAAACAAACAAAAAATCAACAAAGAACATTAGTCAAGTTAATTCGGAATCAGACGATCGAAATGCCTATTGTGTTGTATATAATATTCGTCTTTTACTTCAGGTGATACGGGTTAAGTGGAGGAGCATAAAAACATTGATGATCGTCCTACAAGAATTTAAACCGGTTATAATTAGTAGGAATAATTATAGCTTTGGAAAAACATTTTGTGCTCCGCCTTGGGTTCAGATGAGTGGCAGAGTATCTTCCTCTTCTTTCTTATTCCGCAGGTGCGCACGGATTGAGATTTACGATTTCTTCTCTAGATCTTCTTCTCGTTCCTCTTCTCGCCGTATATAACTAACCAAAGAATTCCAATAATATTCCTCGTATGATGCATGCGAGCCAAATGTATACGTTGTCTTCTTGCTAGAGAACATTCTATGTTGTAAATAACGATCCTTGACAGATCAATGATCCGTGACTTTCACAGATGAAGAAGAAGCAGGAGCAGAAGAAGAAGAAGAAGAAGAAGAAGAAGAAGAAGAAGAAGAAAAAGGAATCTTTTTGCTTTGTATCACAAGCCACATCGATTTCGAAGTTCTCAAGGGCGCATGCGTATCCGCTAAAATGGGTAATGATGAGCTCAAAGGATTTGTGTATTTCTGGCAGGAGATTTCAAAATGTTACAGGAGTTATCAAGCCAAATAGCTTTTCAATTGAGGAAAACAGATCAAAATGGAACTTCCAACTTACTTGAATTCTATGGAATTATTACTTATTTGGGATAAAAGTCTCTACAAAATCTATGTGTAGATACATATTCTATAAATATTCATGTGTATTGATGTGTGAACAATGGAAAAAGTTTTGCAAGGTGTTGGGAATGAATAAAATGTGACTCCATAGCATGAAACTCACAAGAAGAGTCAATCGAACAATAAATATCATTGAAAAGCTTCGCAGATTTCAATGAGAGGAAAAACAATGTTGCTGAAGTTTGAATCGTTCATAGAAACGAAACGAAAATTCAAAGCCATAATGTCTGACGAATGATCGTTATTTAACTCCCCAAATTAATTAACTCCTTGGAATTGAAAACATCGCTCAAAAAAAGTACCGCAAAATTTTGGGTCTTCAACAGTTGAGTATTTCGTTATTAGTTTCAATAAACGATTCGAACTTCAGCAGCTTGAAAAAACAATTCAGCATAAATTACTACATTTATTAATGGAGGGCAGATTTGGAGCATTCAATTGCAGCTTTATAAAGTTTCAAGATTTATTGTAATCAAATATCACGATCCTTCCAAATTAGTACCAACAGATATAGCAATTTTGAGAAGGTATATCTAAACATGCTAGAAAATATAGTAATTTATGATTTAAAGTTTCTCTATGTGTAGAAAAGATTGTGATCAGAAATCAAACACTCTATATTTCCCAAACAAATTTCATCAAAAACGCATTGTGCAAAATTTTGTAATTATCCATATTCTCCAATAACAATAATAAGTCAACTTGCAAATCGGATGAATCATATTTCCCAGCTATTTTTATTTTTCAAATACAATCTCGACAAATTGCTACGTGAATAGTGACTTTAAGAGGGCGAAGAAAAGAAAAGATGATCTCTCCGAGGTACTTTTGAAACTTCTGGAATACAAATCCTTTAAGTCTTTCGTTATATCTTCATTCGGGTAAAGCACCATCACGGACGCCTTGAAGATGTATGACGAGGATTAGTGTGTTAAATCATTATCAAGTTTCAGAACTTTAACGGCACAGAAACGTGAGACAATGACGAAAACTTTTAGTGAAAATATACGGTCATGAATTTTTTTCATAACTCTAATATGCGGTAGGATGATTTGTTGATGAAAATATAACGTTGCGTCAAGTTTTATTCGAATGAACTTGGAGAAGAAATTTCGTTGTATCGTTATATGAATGTGAAATATCCCCTTTAAGGATATTTGTGAATTTTCATTCGAGCGGAGAATCAGATTACGTTCCGTCGATTTTCAGACTGCTTAATATTTTTATTTTCAAATAGCTAATTTTCGGAGGGTAATCAATCATTACACGTTTCTTTATCTATTTCTCAAGAACGCGAGGTTTGAAGACGGATTGAGACTCATTATTCACGATGGAAGTTTTTTTTATAACTTTTGAGAGGGGAAAATCAATGGTTTTCATTATTTAGTATAATGTGATGAGAGGAGGTGATTTGTGGATGATAAATTTCTTTTATGGCATGAGTAATGTCAGATTCTTTTTATATTGTAAATGTGTTTTCCTATGACACATGGAACGGAATATTGAAAGAATTTGAGCTATGACTCTTTGAAATCGTAATGACAGAAAGGTAACGAAATGGAGATTCATCGTTCCTGATTCCGTCTCCAGTCACGGTGATTGATGTTTCATGGTTCTTTAAATCAATTTTCATTGAAAAAAGTATCCATGGTCTCGCAGGGTATGTTTTGATACGAATTGATTACGGGGGTTAAGCTGTTACAATGTCGATCACAACATCTAGAAGATTGTAGGCCGTATATTGAAAAATTTTCAATTTATATACAAAGACTGGAAGACTTTTTCATATTCACAAGAATATTTCTATATGTTTGATCGAATATTTAGATTGTAATGCAATATCCATTTTCTGAATTCAAATTTTAGATCATTGAAGACTGATAGAAAAACATTCCGTTGTCATTCTTTTCTAAATTAAGGAATTTGAACGAGTTTTATACACCTTGACTGATTTGATCTTCAATTTGATGTGATTTTCAAGAACTGTTTTCTCGCTTTCAGATTTCAGAGATTTCGGTGACATCTTTGAGATATCTCAAAGAGATTTTGAGAGAACTTCAAGACATCTTGAAAAAATTACGCTAAAATCTTCAGATCTTGCATGTAATATCTTTCAGACATCTTGAAGATGTCACAACAACGAAATTCAAGGGTTTATATCTCCCAAACGCTGTAAAGAAAAAAGCTTTCTTCAATCATTTTTTTTGAGCATTCCTTCATAATAATCATGTACAATCAATACACCAATCGATTGAGCAACTCTTCGGGAGTAAGAAAAACTTTTCTTATCGAAAATTTGTTGCAAAATGGTGGCTGTAGGAGCGTTTTTCTTGAAATTATGGTTTGAAATCGGCGAGCAACAGAACTCGAAGAGTTTTCATCCGATCGACTTGAAAATTGAACTGTAACTTTATCGTGTGATTATCTAGTGAAGTACATACCATCATAATTTTTAATGACCAATTCACTCATTGTCATTATTATTTTGATAAAAGTATACTACGATATACTGCTCCAAGCTTTCCATAGGGAAATTATGTCGTCTATCATTCAGAATACGTTTGAATGGATAAAACGAACGTTTCACATCTACTGGAGTCACTGGACAGTATTTAAATTTTGGTGCTCTTTCAGGAGATACTGTTGCAGGTAATACTTCATCTATACCGTTAAAAAAACACACATTTGTTGCAAATATGATTCATAATTCATTAATGCCCCAAACAGCACCGAAAGTTCTCAAAACGTTTTAAAAACGTGTCCATAGTCCCACAGATGTTGGTTCACAAAAGTATATTTTCTAAACATTTTGAAAACATTCATTCAATGTGCTGGAAAACACGTTTTGGGGACATTGTTGGCAAATGCTATGGTACGTTTTCAGAATATTTTCGAAACATTATATGAAAACTAAGTATTTTATCTCTAATCTATACAAATTTATATTTATAGAGTTTTGTATCGAATATCTAAAAAGATTTCATTTCAGAAGTTCGAAACTATCGGCAGAATATAAATTATCAAGAATTAAGTCGATATATTGAGATTGGCGCGGAACAAAATTTCATTGTATGCAATGTATTAAAAGGATGCAAATTTAATTTGTGAGATCTATCGATACAGGCTCCACCGCAGCTCATCTGCATCGACTCCAAATGGAGAATATTGGAAGATTTGACACAAGTTTGAACATTAACAAATTCTCATTTTCAATGTCTCATAAACGTTCTTTGGAAACCTAAATCAAACTGTACCAGCCATTCGTACATTCCTGGTACATACATGCGATGTTTCCTGAACGTCCTCCCGGTGCTGTATGGGTGAAGGTCAATTCGACGGTCATTAATTATAATTATGTGGAATAAGTATTCATTTCACTATATCTAATGAAATATTAACTGATTACACATCATTTTTCTATGATCAAGAACAGTTTTTGTTGAAAATAGGAGTTTTTCCTAGAAAATTTGTGAGAAATATGCATTTTATAACAAATAATAAGCGAAATATGTAAAAGTTTGAATATGGACAAACTATGCGATTTGCATATAATCCGGTCTCTAGTGATATGATTTTGAGTTTTTTCGTGATTCGGAAAAATTTTTCCACATGAACTTGTATCGAATTGGAAATAATCATTTTTATAACCTTCTAAAGTCATGAATAAATTGCAATTTGTGTCGTAACACGTGTACAGTTGAAACAGATCACTTGTTCGCAACACACGTAGGAATAAAAAGAACGAGAATGTTCGTTTTCAAATACATACTTTTGATGAGTCTGAATACCGTTTTTACATTCAAGATCGTATGTTACTGGGATAATGTATCAGGCCCGCGTCAACGTAAGAGAATAATGAAAGGATTTGCTCTAATCGTATATCGAATTAATATTGTCTCTTTTAATGTTTCAAGATGTGTCACGTTTCAAGACCGAATACTTAGGGGAATCCTCAGAGTCTTGCACAAATTTGATCATTGGTTTTGTTGGAGTGAAATCTCAAGGTCTATTAAATCCACAACTAGATACCGTGTTGGTAAATATTGAGGCTGGAATTTCTTCTGCGAGAGAGATACCCCATCAAAAAGTATTCTTGGGGATTGGATGTACCATTTTTAATCGACAGCCTTGTGATCCGTCACCTTACGAAGCCATTGTTAGTAAAATCATTCGGAGACACAATTCACTGCGCGTCCAACGGTGGTAATGATCCCTAACAGCACATCCATCGATGTTTGCATTATCTCCACGTTGACTCTACGGAGCTAGTTTTTATCCATGTGAAAACCACTGAGATGCAACGGAGACGTGGATGGGAGTACTGTTAAGGGTATCTCATAATATTGATAATAATCGCATATAAATCAAACAGTTGTCATCCACGATTTGGCAATTGTTGCTCATCAACGACCTACTCAAGTACGTAGATTCTCTTGGACTCGATGGTATTGACTTGTCTTGGCCCTTTAGATCGGATATTGGAGGATGTAAGTTTGTCTCAACGACTGAAAAAGAAAACAATGCGGTTGGAAATGGTCATTGCAACTATTATACACGAAGAGAAACTTGTAGTTCAATTTACTACGGGATTATTACGGCCGAGGAACAGATTGAATTTCTGATGAAATTTACCCCGGGTACTCAGCTAGCGACTGTCGCGCGCGACATCATTAGAAGAAAAAAGAGATCCGAGTTGGAAACATCTTTCCTCCTTTTTTCCTAATGATGTCGCGCGCGACAATCGCCAGCATGAGTACCCGGGGTTACTGTAAGACATTGTAAATTTGATGAGGCTTCTATTGTCTCGTCATAGTAAATTTCATTGTGAGTTCAGTTCGTTCCTCGGTTACAAAGTACCATAGTGAATTCCTTTCCGCATTCCTATCTTGCAACAATAAAATACTTTTATCTCCATAGTTTAGATAGTTATATAATAATTTTACAGTATTGTTATCAAAACGATATTTTTAGTCCGTTCAAACGAGCCTTCGTCGTCAAATCAGTCAAGAACATCAGATATTCGGAGAATCTTCACTGCCTTCATCCATTCTTTATCGTCAAAACTAAATTCAAGGGGTAAAGTTCTGACTCTAACCGTTCTACCTCGCACCAGTGTGGGTGAGTATTTCGGTACGAAATGTAGGATTCAATCTGAATTAATGAATATCCTCAATCAACAGGCCATTATAATATTCTTGAGATACAAAACTCATTGGAAGCCATTAATTTATTGACTTTTGACTACGTGAATCCAAATATTCAACGTCACGTCGCGGAGTACACCGCCCCTTTATTCTCCCAAAGGCACAGACTTGGAGTCAGCGTACACGATACCATAAGGTACGTGGGGATAAATTTAGAGTTGAATTTACCACGGTATTTTGTAATCGAGGAACAGACTGAACTGACAATGAAATTTACTATGACGAGACAATAGAAACCCGATCAAATTCACACTGTTTGCAGTAAATTCCATTAGAAATCCAGTCTGTTCCTCGGCCGCCATAATGCTATAGCAAATTCAACTAGAAATTTCTCTTTGTATATATTTTCAACTCTCACGTTTGTTCTATGTTGATTATGTTGTCACTGTTGAAGGAGTTGGATACAAGCAGGAACACAATTACATAAAATTATTATGGGAATACCAACTTTTGCCCGCACTTGGGTTTTGTCAAGATCTGTGGTACTTGGTATTCAAAATTCCACATCGGTGATGAGAGCGCTGAATCCTAGCACAAACGGTCGACGTATGTACAGGTCTGGTGTACTTGCCCTTCCCGAAGCATGTCCTTCTATAACGCCATCGGTGGACGGTTTGGAAAAACCACCCGTGGAATATGGATATTTTTTATCACAGTTCGTAGATCCTGAAAATTCGGCAGGATGTCACAGGATTGGTATCAATTTTAAGAAGTTCATCTTGTATGCTACCTATGAGGAGTACGCGACAGTGTTTCGGAAAGTTAAATACGTGTTAGATGAGAAATTGGGCGGTGTTGGAATTTATGATTTATTTTTGGATGATTACGAAACGACTTGTATCTATCCATCGGTTATGAGAAGTGTCAAGAATTCTTTAGATATTTTAAGGAATTGATTTAAAAACGTATTATGTGTAGAGAATACCCCAGTAGCAATCATTTTCCTTCAATAGAACATTCAAAGTCTATTTCTTCACTCGACTACGGGTTCATCCACAGGAAATTACAAAAGTGGGTTTGGATGAAGAATCTATTGCAGATTCACTGTGATTTTCACCTTCAGAAATGTGATGTAGGGTATGAAGTTCTTCCATTATTGTCCAGAGTTAGAATTACAACAGATTTGAGATAGATGCTTCTGCGGCTTACTGTCGTAAGTTTTTTCTGACAGATACGCAAGCAAATTAGAAAGCAGATCTCAAAGATTTTGTTGAAGGTACATGATTGCTGCTGGAGTATGTAGAGTAAACTGGGGTGAGATGACGCACTTTCTCGCTTCAGTGCAGCTTGAAATATTACATGAAATCTCGTTCAATCAAGGAAAATATGAAGTTTTACTTAAAATTCTTATATCTTCTTTCAGTGAACGGGATTTTATCTAGTATTTTATACTGTAGCGAGGTGGGAAAATGCGTCATCTTACCCTGATTCACTCTATTCGAGCTTACGAATTCGATCCAAGGAAACATTTATGGATAAATTTGAAAATTATGATTTTTATTTGTCAAGGCCGGCTGTTGTGCACTAAAGAAACGATTTGGTCATATTTATCAGTATTCAGTAGTAATTTCTCAAGTCGTGACAAAGGATTCCGAATCACATCGAGTTCACCTTCAGTTGTCTATGAAAACAAATACTGAAAAAACACGTCAAAAACAGAATTTAAGGAATTGAAAACACTTGTATACACTCACAGAACCAAAACAGATTCTCAATGTGGTTCGAAACATTTTTTATCTTCATTTGATAAACTCTCTAAATTTATAAATTTTGATAAATTTTCTTACTCGCGTTTTCTTCAATTTATTAGTGGAAGCAGTTGAATTATTGTCCCACTCAGCACAAATATCGCAGGAATATTGCAGGAATATTCCTGCGATATTTGTGCTGGATGGGGTGTATCCGAGATTAAAATGGTTAAACGCCACACTGAAAAGATAGTTTTATTCTCACAAATCGATGCATTTGGTCGAACATTGTCAAAAGGTATTTTTTTATGCTAATAAGAGTCATTCTTTATACCAAGACATTGTATTGAATCAAAAAATTCATATTTATCAACTATAACTGAATCATTTATTCAATTCAAACTAATCGAAATTGATTTGATTGCATATGATTTTTTCCATCAAATTCAAATTTCTCAAATCATATTCAATACGAAATTGACCCAGAGAAATATATTGAACTCCGTGAAAAAATGAATATTTCTTCGGCCGTACCGAACTGTACGATTCATTTACTACCCGTGAAAGAATCGTTCAGGTCTAATTATGCGTGTTCAGGCCTAATCATGGACATTTTTCGACGAAATTATTCGTGTTCAATACTGACTGCACGTGAGTGAGCCTGATTACACCTGGTCGTTCATTTTTGAGCTTTGTCATCACTCAAAAAGGCTTCAATTTTGTACCCACGTGGAAACCCGTGATCAAGCTTAACCACCAGCGATCATGCCTGATAAACCATTCTCGCTCGTGATCATGCAAAATCTCACCAACTGAGGAATATTCATACAAAATGACTTGGTGTTGATTTTTCTATCACAAATACATCTACTTGATCATGCTTAATCGGCCCTAAACGCAGGCGCGTAAGCCTGATCACGCATGATCATGCCTTAAAACTGGAAACTAGAGAATGGGAGCTGCATAAGCACAATAAGTAGAAATGATTCACAATAAATTAGTGTTTGATAACATTATTATAGTTTCATTCCTCACAAAAAACTTATTGATTTTGTATGAATTTCTCATGTATAATGGAGCATAATCAAGCATGATTGGGCGTAATTGGGCATGATTAGTCCTCATCACGTGGGTACAAAATTGAGGCCTGATCACGCCTGATCAGGAAACAGTCAGCAGCCCTGATCAGGCGTGAGCAAGCGTGGACAATTTTTTCCACAGGTATATAAATAAATTTCATTTGATTCAATGTACCTCCTTTCCCAGCATAGAAATAAAGAAAATTACAGATATTTTGGTTTGAATTGACATGAAAATTTGTTTTCCATCCGTATGAGGTGAGGGTGGGATGTTAAATTAACCCACCCTACATTCTTGATTCGTTGTAAGTGGATCCGAGCATGAAGAAGTGGGAGAGGAGAAAAGTCAAAGTTTACGTGCACTTTTTTCAGAAGGTACGTAATTGATACAAATTTGAAGTGAATAATGATATATTACATACTTGGCATTCCGCATTGCTGCAAACTTTGAATTCCCCAATGACTCATGTAGGCTAAAAAATAAAATTGTAGAATTTGTTGACGTTTGGAGGTTGAAATTGAACAGTTCATTGCTTAACCTTCAGAAATCATTGGAAGATTCAAAGTTTGTGGCAATGTGTAATCCCGGGTATGTAATTCACTCTCACTTCGCATTAATTATGTACCTTCTGAAAAAAGTTCGCGCAAAATTTAACTTTTCTCCTTTCCCATCTTTTCATCCTCGGGTCTCCTGAATCATTCGAGTACTAAATTTCATCAAATTTTCTCAATTCGATCATTTTATCACATGTTCCAATAGCATTTGAATAACGGAATGAGGTCATGATTATATATAAAATTAACCCTCCTTTAATATACCTTTAATAACTTTATCTTCGTGTACTCTGTTTAATCCAAGATTAATAAACCTAATCCAATGATGCTGAAGATCTCAACGTTCATATATACGATATGGTAAATGACTTAAAGTTATAAGACTTTGTCTTTGCTTCTCCGGAGTATATCATACAAATTCAAATTCCTTTAAAGTTGCTATGAATATCTCATAATTCCCATCCAATGATACTAAAACTTATTCAGTGAATTCTCAATGAATCATCGTTTTATGTTAACTCTCAATCCCCGGTGAATAAAAAATTCAATGTCGAAATCACTTCTGAACATAATTATCATTGAAATGATAGAATCCCAATACCTCTGTCTAAATTCAGTTCTGTTCCTCTGTATCCCAGGTTTACGGGGAACTAGTTTCTTGGAGAGATGGAAGAAAACGTTGAAATCGGACAGAGGTGACAAAGATGTTCACGTTAACGCAACGTCAATTAATCGTTCAGCTGCCGTTGATCTACTCGAGATGAATACGATTTTTTTGTTTCAACTAAAAATTCAATGTGATTTCAGGCATGTGCGATTTATTCTCCATCTAAGTACACCCGGTTTATAGGATAGACTTGATGGTGATAGTACACGTATACTCCAGTAACTGAACCGACGAATTCTTGACCTACCTATACATTTGCTAAATTCCTGCCATGCTTCGCACAACTCTGGAGCAGGGAGTTTGATATTATCCTTCAAAGCTTGGTCAAAGTATACATATTCGGTGAAGATGCATTTCACAGAAATTCCAACATCATTCTTCTAGTTTTCGTAACCATAACACGAGTACGAATAAAAAGAAACCAGACCTTTGAAATTGAGAATTTTTGAATATTTCAATAACGAAATGAAACATTGAATTGACAAATAATAAATTGTCGAAGAACCATAATTTCTCTAGATAAACCGATCATAAATGAAATACATCATTCCAAAGTGAACAATATACCATGAAGAAGGACGTGATTATGATGAAATTCGATATCAGTATGCACGATTTGATCTCGAAAGGAATTTCTAGGATGAAACATGACAACGTATCTCCAGCAACATCACAATTTCCTCGATTACATTTTTGAAAGTAGCTCCGGAATGTGGTATCGCTGCAATTTTTTGCTCCCCTTATTACAAACCCGTAGTATAGGATAAGAAAGATACGAACTGAATCAAGCGAGTATCCCGGCAACGCGAGCTGCCAATCACAGTTTTCTTATTATAAATATCGAAACGACATAGAGCGAATAAGAGATGGAAAAAGAAACGAACGCGACAACGACTTCACATTGGCTTATTGGCAAAAAGCAAAGACTGTCTTTCATATGCAAATGCCAAGGATGGACTCCATTCGGTTCAAAAATTCTGCTGTTGACTGCCATTGCCGCTGCTACAATCGCTGCTGCTGCTGCTGCTGCCGCCGCGCCGCTGTTGCTTCGTCTTCTTCTCTTTCTGCTCCTCTTCACGTAAAAAGTTGAACGAACTGTGCAAAAATTACGACTCGCTAGCGTTAGGAGAAGACTGGATCTTAACGACCTGATTGTTCGGAGTGTGGATCGATATTCTTACGCGTTGAAAACATTTGTATGGAAACGTTTGTGATATATCGATTCATGATCTTATAGTCATGACGATTATTCAGCCTCGATTCTAATTCCTAATTCTTATGAAGTCGTAAATTGAGCGTAATGAATTCTAGTTGCGGTTCTCTGCCAGTACGGTTAATTAAGATTCTTTTTATTGATTTTCCCGCATTGTCACGATTACCGTTGTTGATAATCGACCTAATAACGGTTGCTGAGAGCGATTGGAACCAAAGTTCTATTTGAAGCACAGAGAATCAATCACACCGTCAATGAATCTGCCGGAATCGAATTACGTAAATGCAATTACACGATAGAGAGAATGCACGTGTGTAATCAAATACGACAATCGGGATCGTATGAGCTCGGAAACTGTTGTTCAAGATGAAAATCAGGATATTTTAAAGCGAATTATGGAGAGATTATGAAAATGTTCCGGTTTTACGAAAGAAAAGATAATATAGATCTCCACATTTGGAATAAACTTTTATTCCATCCATGGTCATCTAAAAGATGACATAACAAGATTGATCACCTGTCAGAGTGCTAAAGATGATTTCAAAAATTAAAACGGAATGACTTCCTCAGTTTGTACGACACAAAGTAAAAATTCTTCCCGAATGAAGAAAACAATACTTGGTTGTGGTTTGAGAGATACGGGTTATATATTGGTTCACGATGACTGCAGCATTCTTATAAATTGCCACCAGTGCGACTAAGGTCTTTTCGTAAAGCGTCAATTTCCGGTGTGGTCGATGACAAAGTGAGCGGCTGCTGGAATCGTATAACGTGTGTATTTATAAAAGCGCTCCAGACTGGCAGGAGAAATAATAGAAAAAGAGAATGACCATACGCGAAAAAGAGTGAATTTGCAGTCGCAAACATAGAAAAATGTTCAACGGATGCACGTTTTTTGAATTCAAAGTACCACAATTTTCATACCAATGTATACAAATTTGAATAAACTGTACGAATTATTGGGAGGTCAGTAAAGCAACACTGTACAGTGGAGTTGGGTGAGCATCTAGATCATCATCAACATGGTTAAGATTTTATAATTACAAGAGATTTGAAATGTGATTATGAAGAAGATAATTATTGAATCTGATTATAAACAGTAGATATTATGCTCGGATCCAGAACTCACCGAATGCTCCATCTACATAAGACAGGTAATGATCTACTGAACGACTGCGGTGATCGATCGGTGTTTCAACAGGACTAATGTTAACCCGACTATACGTCAATTTATAAATCCAACGCAAAAAGCTTGGATTTTATTACTAATTCTTTCTATGAATGAATATTCATTCTACAAATATTGTATCCATGCGATAAATATTTTCTTTCTACCCAAGAAAGAAGGTTTGCTAACATGAAATAGTGCGTGAATCATAGTTCCTGCCACTCGTTGATGTCATTTTGAGAATTGGTTGCCAGTATCGTGATAAAGCGGGCAGTTATTAGAACCAGACTTTTCTCACAGTGCACTGGTTTTCTTCGAACTCAAACTGTCACGACCTGAACCGCTATGATGATTGAATACCGTGACGTGATAGACAGGGAAGAAAGGGTATAATAATAATAGTAATTCCAAGTTAAATTATGGTTAATTAGAATTTTCATTCTAGTTCAATCCATCATTTCTGAGGGAAGAATTTGATAGTGTTGGTGAATTGTGTGAGAGTTACAGTCCTATTACCCACGATAGATCTACCCTTTGTCATGAAGCTGGAAGCTTTCAACGACCCGTTGTGCGTGACTGACGGCTATGGTTTCTGGCATTTATTGGTTGGGATCTGATAGGGTCGTTCATGTTTGTAAGATCACAAGAAGACAACCTAGATTCTTTGGTATCATATTAACGGAATAAATCCATCGATTTGTGTTTGCCTGGAAAAGAATCTTATGGGCAAGGTATGTGAACTTCTTCATTTACTCTAGGAATACACGTTTATTTTGATACAGTGACTAACTGATTTTTCTTCGGTAAATAGAATTCAAAGGATACCGTCTGAATGTGAAGATAAAAGTACTTCTCTTATATTATTAATTGCAATTCATCTAGTCGAAATGTGGCAACAGTGTCTCTCGTCTCCCACATTCCACTCCCCTATTTCAACGCAAACTCCTGTTCTCACCGATGACGATAAGGTACTGGCGGTTGTAGTCGCGGTATCCAAGCTGTGTCCTCGACGATTTGTTGCCAAATTTATTGCTCCAGAACTCGAGGAGGATGAAAACAGTTGAAGATAGGGGATGCCAATGAAGAACGATATATAGGACGCGACAGAATTTTCGACTGATTTCACAGTGAATTCAAAGTTATTCGTTATTTTCTACTGCAGAGAGAATTTGTATGAATCAGTCATTTGTCGTGTTGTCAATAATCGATTCACGTGGATATTTTCCTAATTATCTTCATTTTCAACGAAAGATTCTTTGGTGTTTATTCTAATTCAGTAGATGTAATTTGCTGAATATTGATAATATCAACTACATATATAATTTCTTCCTTACTGCTAAGCTAATATTCTTCGAACATAGTAACTGTATGATCAGTGATATGAAAAAGGAATTTCTGCATTAATTTTGACGTTTCTGCTGGAATTTTTTTTCAAGTCCGTGCATGAATTCAGTTTCATACACATTTTACATTAAATTTAATGTAAACTATAGCATGATCTAGTCTGGTCTTTTCATGTTTTTGTACATCAAATTCAATGTAGAATGTGTGTGAACTTGATTTCATGTATGTAATCGAAAGAAAAACCCCAGATATTTCTGACAGTGCGGAGTTCAAAGAAAATCCGTTGAACATTGGGCTTTTTGTTCGCCAGAAATGATCGATTGTCAGATGGTTCATGAATGTGGGTATAGATCTTGATATTTCGATAAATACACTATACTTCCAATCATGAATATCTTTTCGTTGAATAAACTTTCCTTATTCACAAGGAAGTATTTCATTGCTCTCATAACTTTTATTCAATAGGAGTGCGACTGAAACTAGCACTACAAACCGTCAAGATTTGTAATACTGTGAGCATAGAAAGTGTCATCCGATCTACAAAGATGCGAACGAAGCCAGCTGTATATATGCACATCGCGCAGATGCGAATACAACAAGCACCTTTCATTTTCAAAGGATTCAAACTACTGTAAGGGATCTTTCTGGTTAAGATTTTCGAGAAAAATTGTTTCCCAACATTTTTCTCGGAGAAAAAATACGGATATCGCTTCAAAAATTTGTAGGTTTGTTTATTGAAGATCAAATATTACGAAAAAATTGTTTGTAGATTGAAAAGATTTTTTTTTTGACAGAGTAATGTTTTTGTAAGAATACCAAAAAATGACACTGGGTGCGATTTTGGATGAATGGATGGGCCTGAGAAGAATAAAATATATGGCATATTATTCCTTGTTAAAGTGGCTATGATATGTGATAGAATTGTTTTGATTGGTCAACATTTCACCGATTTACCAATCTTAAAAATCGGTTTTTGAAAAAAAAATGGCCGCCATTTTGTTATATTTTGATAAAAAAATATTCTTATTCATGCGATAGCCCCTTCAACAAGGAATAATTTGCTGATTTTTGTGTTTTTGTTTTTTCATTTGAACCAGCATGTCAAAAAAAAAATTTGTTCACACTAAAAAATTGTTTTTCATATTTGATCTACAATAAACATGTTTACAAATTTTCGAAACGATATCCTCATCCCTTGTATGGGAGAAGAATGTTGGAAAAAATTTTTTTCTGAAAATGTTAACCAGAAAGACCCCTCGATCATCAATAATGGCATGTTTTGTGAGAATATCCCAATCCAGCATGAATTCGTAACATTCACTTCACCGCCAAAGTTGAAGGGGAATTTTCAGAGTTCTCGTGAAGATTCAATTAAAAAAACCCTTCAAGGGGTCTTTCTGGTTGAGATTTTCAAGAAGAATTTTCCTTTCAAACATTTTTTTTCATAGCAAAAATTAACATATCGTTTTGAAAATTTGCAGGTATCTTTATTAGACCTTAAATATTACGAAAATTGTTTTTTCATATTTAAACAAATGGTTTTCTCGTCAAACTAATTTAAACAACAAAAATCACTGAAAAATGACGGTGGGAGTGATTTGGGACGACCGGATTATCTGAAAAAAACAAAAAAAAATGGCAAATTATTTCTTGTTGAAGTGGCTATCGCATGAACTAGGATCTTTTTGATTGGTCAAGAATTTTCCAATTTCCATCCGATTTTCCACCCTCAAAAATAAAAAATGGCCGCCATTTTGTTATTTTTTGGTGGCAAAAAATATCCCAGTTCATGCGATGGCTACTTCAACAAGGAATAATTCGCCATTGTTTTTCTTTTCAGATCATCCGGTCACCTCAAATCACTCCCACCGTCATTTTTTAGGGTTTTTTTGTTCAAATTATTGTAACGAAAAAAAAAAGTTTGTTTGAATCTGAAAAATTTTTTTTTGTAATATTGAATTTTTTATAAACATACCTACAAATTTTCAGAACGATATCTCAATTTTTTTCATGAGAAATAAATATTTGAAAAAAAATTTTCCTTGACAATCTCAACCAGGAAGACCCCTTAATCGCAGAAATAGGCAACCTCGTTGGAATTATGTATGGAGATCCTGATTCAAATCGAATCACTTCACTTCCGTTAAGATAAGCAGTATTTAATTCTAATTACGTGTTCCTGATTCCGAACAACTTCGTCAGGTTCTTATCAGGTTAATCCAATAATAATTTCTACATAAGGACCTAATGAATCTCATACATTTCTTCGTAGTCCCCCGCGGTTCAACCATCACCACATACAACCCGTAGAGCATATTAATTCCCTCCCAGTGGATGTAAAAAATGTCTTCTGGAAGGAAAAAAAAAACAATCTCCACCAAGAAAAATGAGAAAATTTTATTTTTCAATTCTTTTCCTCGGTACTTGGCTTTTTGCCAAAAGAGCGAGGTGAAATTTTTGCTACGGGTTGTGATGCGGTTCAAGGCTCTGAGTTTTTCCGGACGAATCTACTGTCCGGATGGAAAATTAATGGGGATCGAAAGAGAAACCCTCACACGCAAATCTGAGTTCCCGCACAAAAGATGACAAAACATTCCAACATGTTACTAAAATGTTTCGGGATGTAGAAATTCATATTTATACCCAACTTGATGATGGATTTTACTTTATAACCCACAAATGATTGGGAAACATAAATCCGTAGTACGAAACCTGCTAAACACGATAGTGATAGTCATTCAACGGGAAAATACAGAGAACGTGTCAAAAATCTACAATAAAAGTGATATATGACCGATAAATGGAACGCAATCCAATAAATCAAACATGTACACACATTCGTCACGATACACACATCCTCCCATTATTCAATGCTTCGCAGAGATATCAACGGAACGTTCATTGGATATTTCCACATTGTAGGAATAGTTTCAGAAGACGAATATATTGTTGTGTATTCAATAACGGAGATAAGAATGAGGAGTAGTGGGAAATGTTTTCAATGATTCGAGGTGATGAATGAAATACTCTATTGTGACTTGATAAATTTTTCTACGTCAGTTCTGATTCCGACCCTAACAGCACTGGGAGGTTTTCAAAACGTTCCAAGAACGTTGGGACGTTTTGAAAACATTCTCAGAACGTTTTCAAAACGTCCAGGGACCTTGGTGCTGTTAGGGGAATAACATGTGCGAGGGATATTTTAAGAATTATTTAGGTATTTGCACTACACTGGAAAAAATATTTATTTGTAGGAATTAAATATTGAATTAGATGCAAAAACTGATTACTTGTGACGAATAAATTATTAATTCAGAAGACCAATTTATTTGGGGCAAACATTCCATCATTTCATTCGATTAAATATTTCATCAATCCTAAGGAATATTTTATGGAGAGAAGACAAACAAACTATTTATTTGGTTGGAAGAAATTTTTTTTTCAGTATAGAATTGAAAAATATGTTGGAAATTTATGTGATGTGAATAATTCCAATATTTATATCGCAAAGAATTGAGGCCCTATTCCATGACCAAAGAAATCTAGCAGAAAATGTTGGTTGTAGTAATTTCTTTGAGGAGAAGCAAACAATGCAAGTACGGACGTATGCGATCAACGGACCGAATGGAATAGGACAAATAAATGTAACCAAGTTATTTTCTGTGTGAGAAATTTTGTAGCATACAACCGCGTCATTCATGAAACGTAGCAAAAAGAAATAACATTTGAAGAGTTTCAACAAATCTGGAAGTGATAAATTTCTCTTCACTTCAATAATGATTGAATCATTGTTGCGATAGACAATTATCCTTCATTTTTATTTCTTCGCTAACAATGACAGTACGAAAATACCCAAACGCGTATAATTAACATTCACCTAAGATCAAATATTATCTTTGGTAATATGTTTGAATTTGAACACTGTAAATTCTGGAACAGCATTGATAAATGTGACATGAAATGTACATAATGTATGACACTTGGAACGATTGATACCGGTGGGAATAGTATTATGATTTCGCAAAAGATTCACTACACAGTTCTCCGTTTGGAATTGAATCATATCCATTGTAAAGAATACATCGTAAACCTGTGCGCGCTACATTCATTGAATATGATCGCGAGATGAACTATGATAATGTATTACTACTTGCTCTACATAGCTTGGAAAGTTTGTAGACCATACAAGTAATGCTTTTAATAGGATTACTAGCAATAATATTATAATGTATGAGTTGTTGCTGTACGCAGTTTAGTACGGATCTAAATACTTTACGAACGTGAACACGACAAATGTCAAAACTTTTAACATACGTTTATCACGTGAGATAGTAGGTGTATAATAATACTCTTCGCGTAAAGTAAACTGAATTCCTGCTGTTTGTATTCATAATTATGTTACATCCAAAGGTATTCGAAGAATATTCATTCCAAAAACCATCGAGAAGAAATTATTATTGAACATTAATCATTTAAAATAAGTTTCCCTCTCTCTTGTGTCATGGACAAGTACAAGGAAAAACCAGAGCGATGTAGGGAAGAAAGTTGAATGAAAACTTCGAATTATATTGGAAATACAATGATATTTATTATTCAAGCACATGAATATAAATCAATTTTAACAAGTTAGAAGTTTTGAAAATTTCAAATCCTAGTCGGATAATTCGGTGTATTTTTCTGATGAGCTGATGCAAGTTTCACAATCAAAGAATTCTATTTCATCATTTTCAAAATTTTCGCATTTCGTGATTTGATTAAATTCTTCTTCAATCAAGTTATTTGAAAATACTTCAATTCTTGAGATTGCTCATTTTGAAATTGTCTCTTTTTTAGTGTTTTAAGGAGTCTTTCTGGTTGAGATTTTCAAGAAAAAATTGAGATATCGTTTTGGGAATTTGTAGGTATGTTTATTATTCGATTTTATGGACCTCTCATCCGAACCCTATTGTACCTATCTGCATTACAACCCTATTTGAATCCTATTAGGAAAATCAGGTAACTCCCTTGTAAGGGCTCCACAAGATTTCCCTTATTCACGGTTTCCGGATTCTAACCTGATCAGGATCTTATTGATGGCATAGATATCTGTTCTTTCAAACTCAATCGAAATATTTACAAAAATTAAGGTGGCGAATTCAATATGGCGGTCAAAATATGGGAAAACTGTGAAAAAGCCAGTTTTGACGTGTGAACTTCATGAACACATGCCTGAAATCGTTGAAAAATGTCAAGAGTGCATTGTTTATTCAAAATCTGTATCACAGTACATAATTGAAAACCAGGTATGTTTATTAAACATTCCATATTACAAAAAAAATTTTTTCAGATTTGAACAAATTTTTTTTTCGTTATAATAATTTAAACAAGAAAACACTGAAAAATGACGGTGGGAGTGATTTGAGGCGACCGAATGATCTGAAAAAAAATAGCGAATTATTCCTTGTTGAAGTGGCCATCGCGTGAACTGGGATAATTTTTTTCCATCAAAAAATGACAAAATGGCGGCCATTTTGCGAAAAAATCGATTTTTGAAGAAATTGGAAAATTCTCGACCAATCAAAAAGATCCTAGTTCATGCGATAGCCACTTCAACAAGGAATAATTTGCCATTCGTTTTTGTTTTTTTCAGATCATCCGGTCGTCCCAAATCACTCCCACCGTCATTTTTTAGTGTTTTTTGTTGCTTAAATTAGTATGACAAGAAAAAAACTTCTTTAAATATGGAAGAACAATTTTTTCAATATTTGAGGTCTAATAAACATACCTACGAATTTTCAAAACGACATCTCAATTTTTTCTATGAAAAAAAAATGTTTGAAAAAAAAAATTCTTCTTGAAAATTTCAACCAGAAAGTTCCCTTAATGACGTTATACCACGTTGTTCCTGTGTAATTTATTTTCCTTTAGAATCTTTTCACTCAATTTCATCCTTTCTTTCAGAAAATGAGTTTTCTGAAAATTGCCAAATCTGTCATTGAATGAATATGGATGGAATAGTAAGAGACAAAAGTTGAGAACAAAACGTACTTAACGCTAATTAGATCCATTGTTCTTAAATATAAATATACATCAGCTTACTATGAGTTACATTTCACTCAAATTTGAAAATATGAAGAAAGAATAATATTGATGGGGAATTTATATTATTTTAAAAATTCTACTGTGGGTATTAAATTGAAATATAGAAATTTTATCAAACAAAAATATGATCACATTTCTCAACCTAATTAAGGAATGCACGATGATCAACATCCCATGAAAACTTCTGCAAACTTGCTAATGTGAACCAGTAATAATTACATAGACTACAATGTTGGAAAAATTCTTAAATTTGATACAAAGTTCTTCATGAAATATCATATTCGCATATTGAATTCAACAATAGTTTTTCAATTCAATATTGATGAGAAAATACCAAAATTTCTTCTTGGAATATAACAATCGTTGAATCAATTCCACAAATACGTTAATAAAATCGAGAAGGAAATTCTCAACATTGAGGATTATTTTATTGAATTCAATATTTTATTATGGAATTTAAAAACAACTCTAAAGGGCTTTTAGAAATCGAATATATGATATTGTTTATATATAAATTGAATCCATATGAAATTCCCTCATTTCTAAGATTGTTTAAAATATTTTCTCAGGTTTTTACTTCAAGTTAGTGTTATCAAACTTGTTTCACTTATCCTTATTTCAGCGTGAATAATTGTTCAATATCTCATGATTTTTAATTTATCGAAAAATCAAATTGGGTGTGATAGAAATACTATTGAATTGGAATCCCTTTGATAATATCACCTTGAATCAATACTCACACACATATTGTTGTTGATATTCCTTAATAAAAATTACCCCTAAATTTCTGTACATTTCTCTGAAAACGTTCAAAATTTGACAATATTCTCTTCATTTCTTTTTTTCAGAAAAAAATATTCGAAATCGGACTTATAAAAAGGTTTGAGAATTTCAGGGATGACGCTTCGAAGATTTATCTAGGTCTGTACAGAGGCAGGATTTTGAATTTTGAGAAAAATATTTTCTTTACCGACTGAAAAAATCTTCTCGTTACATTCAAAATTTTGGCTCTGTACCGACCTAGATTAACCTTCGAAAAGTCACCCCTGAAATTTTTAGACCTTCCCTGGCGGAAAAAATTTTGTTGAATTTTATTCACTTTTCGTACAAGGTTTCAATAAAATTCATTAAAATTCCACAAACTTCAATAGAAGTCAATAAATTTGAATAAAAGTCATTGAATTTCATGGGAACTTACTGAATTTCACCGAAATTTTGTTGAATTAAGTCGAATGTACGAAAAGTGAATAAAATTCCATAAAATTCCACAAAATTCAACGAAATTAATGAAATTCAATAAAATAAACGAAATTTCTCTATCAGGGTTTCTATAAGTCCAATTATGTGCTTAGTCCAATTATGCGCTTCTGTGCCATGCGCTTGTATCCTCTCAAAAGGGAATTGAATGAGCAACTATGAGAATTCATGTACAAAAGCTTTGATTTTTCAGTGTACATGCAATTTGAGGTTCTTCTTATGAGTGTATACAATTATAATAACAATCAAATTGATGACAAGAATCTATTCATAAAAATTTTTAGGTTCTGCCAATGCTGAGAATAGAACATAGACATGCAAGGCTTGGCAATCCATTAATATTCGATGTTGATTAACAACGAATATGATGTTGCACCGATGTCGGTGTTCAACGAATTTCGATTGTCAGCCAACCACTGATTCACAATTCTGCCAGGCTTGACGCTTCCTAAGCTCATCCTTGGTCCAACATTGACCGAACGATAGATTATATTGGAAGTGAGGATAATTTAAAACGTGGTTGAATATTGCCACAAACTTTGGTCTAGTCTGGATGAAAATTAGTTCTCAATGTAGCGCCGATCATTGGTAATAGCATGGCTCAATATTGGCATGCTCCTTAATGTTAACTTTTGATGGCTGAATTGCTAGCTCAGTTACCGATCGAGAGTTTCTCGCGAGTAGGGAGAGATCTATAATACAAGGAATAATAAGATTCAAATAACTATCTGGAAGAACAGTCAATTGTTCTTTGTTACAGTTCACACCGGAGGGCTCCTACAACTGATCCATATTGTGTATACTTCTCATGGCAAACTTTAGCGACAAAAAACACCGAGGTGTTTACAGATAAACGAGAAAAACACAATAATATCCTGAATAACATATATTGGAAATTGTGAAATGCGCATACTTTTCATATATCTTTGGGTTAATTATTTTTCACAGTTTTATCATTGGCGCAACATTGATAAACAAATTTTCCTATTGTTTGCCAATGGTGGTCTATTTCTATCATCAATTGATGTTCTCATTTATCTAGATTACACCATACTAGCGCCAATGGTGAATTTACAGTTTCGGAACGACGAGATAAAAAGCATAGGACGTAAGAACACAAATACGTCACATGTGTAATTTATGTTGGGTTGGTAACGCCTTCGGGACCGTCAAAACATTAATAGGGATGTTCTTTTTTTTCATGACGATCAAAATTCTTCCCATTGATCCCTCCTCCTCTGAATATTATACACCTGTTCCTCTCGAAGGTTACATCTCTGATTTGTAAAAGAAAACAGTCTCTTAGGAAATTTCATTCTGTATCAATCACATACATCCACTCCTATCTATCTTGTTCATTCACCGAACTTTGCCCATAACTGATACTTTGAAAAAACATTCATCATAAACAGACATCGAGTGGAGGTTTTCAAGATTACGATTTCCATTCTCTTTCATGGAAAATTCGTTTCTTGATTTTTCCTTCATGGATAGATCTTATCTTCTCTGAATGCGCGTGTTATAGTCTGAGAAATCGGATGAAAGATTTACTTGGAATGAATCTTGCTTGATTCACAAAAAAAAGGAATTTATTTCAGGGGCGTTTGACAGCATGGAGCGTAGATAAGATCTGAAGTGAGAAATAAAACTAGACTATATATTTGTGTGGGAATATATTGTATTGTTGAAGAATTATGCATCGATTTGTTTCAAAAGTTCAAATAAAACAAGTTGGAATCGTTGAAACGGGGGAATACCATATACTTTCAAAAACTTTGTTGCCAAGTGTTGATATTATTTATGTATGTGAAGGAAAGAATGAATAATTAATATTATTAATGTGGGAAGGAGGGAAAAATAATTTTGAATGTCTCAAGTATCGGGCCTTTTACTTGAAAATAAAAGATTCATAAAGAATAGTCTATTTCTCTGAACTAAGATACAGTCTTGGATAAGCAACGGATCAGTTAAGATACAGCTGTTCCCCACTCCCAGGGTTATGCCTCGAAAGAACACCTACCTGCATCAAGGTCTATCACCCGCAGCGTGGTGAATATATAGCCGCAACAATCTAGAAATACAACCCATGCACTCTATCAACGACAGTATACGAAAGACACAGGCCCACACCGATTCCAAGGGCTTGGTGAGCTGACCTATCAACGACAACATATACCCAGAATATAGTAGAGGTGGAATTATATCACTACCACCTATGGCGTAGCTGCGAACGCAGCATACGTTCTCTGAAAGGTAAAAGCATATCGTTACCATTTCAAAAATCTAATCAGATTACCGCCTTGACCAGTTCTACAGCAGGTTTCTACAAACGCTGCCCCTCTCCTACATATACAAACAACCTCGAATTCCTATCAACAATCCGTTCAACGCGTATCCGACTTATTTTCGAAGAATAGATCTTGGAACGCGATACGGATGAGTATTTGATTCTACACGATCAATAATAAGTATAACCAGATATTTTTCATTCCCGCAATTTCATGTGATTTCGTAACTGTGTCGACTCTATCGCACAAATGAAAGATTCGTACAACCGTAATATTTATTCAACAATATACAAAACAGCAAATGTTCATAACCTGTCGTACGGTATGTGGTATGTACCAAAAACGAATAATAAATTCAAGCTATCTGGATATCAGATTAAAACCGATCCAGGTCCGGATTGAATTCGGATTCTGATACCACGCCGGCACTTGAAATGAAATTCGATCGACATCCTCAATCGCGTTGTTATTATTGATAAAAATTCTGAACAATATCTCATCTCGTGCATTTCATCAAGAAACATAGGAATGTCGATTCTGATCGGAACTTTTGCGTATTGTGAACAACAGTTCAATCGAAATAGGTAGGAAAACGTTGGCCGCGGTCTTTTTCTCGCTCGTGCTCTCTTTTTCGGGGTGATGTATTGCGAGACCCCCACCCCGCAACTACCATCGTCCCTCGGGAAATTTAAAAAATTTCGTTTCGTACCTCTTTTTTATTGTAAACAAAAAAAGGAAGAACATGAAAAAAAATAACAGATATGTTGTATTTTTACACGAAACTATTCATCTTATCTTTCCTTCCGTGTTTCCGGTTCAAATCTCCTACACTTCCCAGCGAGCGCGATATAAATCCTTGTATGATGAATAAGAACGTAATACGTCAAGATATACGATGGTTCGTATCCGAAGGGTTACTGCACGACGGATATCTTTCATCGGTTTGAGCACAGAATCTTCCTTACGGATCGTGAAATTTGTGATTCCGATTGAAGGAGGGTTGAAAATTGATTCCAAATGTTTGAAGATTTTATGAAAGACGTGGAACAATGGATGCGAGCTTTCTCATCGATATTTTTCGAAGAAGGGAATTCATTCTCCAACAATCGGTCCCTGGAAGTGCGGTGGTTTGAATTGTCGCAAGCGTTGATTGTATGATTCCGCGGAAGGTATATCGAGGTAAATATTCAATTTCTTCCTTTCGACAAGGAGAAATGTAAAAAGCATTGTAAGAAGCGTTGTAAAAAGCATTGTCACAGTTGATCGTTTCACAACACTTCCTTATCTTACCCTCAAATCAAAATTAGGATAATAACCTTTCTTCTGAAATTGTGTCCTCTTGGTTTAATAACGATAATGCGTTCTTTGAGTTGGAGTGAGAGTAAGTATCAAAGTGATTCATTATAATTCTCATCTCATACGTTTCAGGCAATACAATCATATCTCATGCTCTTAAGAACAGTCAGAAGCTTCGCGGAAAATCATCATTACGTTCACACAAAACGTTAAAGGATCGAGTATATCAAAAGGTAATGTACACATCTCGTAACGTAACATCTCAAATATCTGTTTTACTTGAATTACTTAAGCATTCAGCAACTGGAATCTGAGATCTTAAGTAAAATTCGTATGTATCAAACAACATTTGAGGAACCAGGTACTAAAAGACCTGAGTAATGGAAACCGAATTAATGGGAATGTAGATTGTATATTCAATACGAAGACGTAGATCTCTTACAGCGTTATTAAAGTCACTAAGATGTCTTCGTGAATTCGCACACAGTGTATTGTAATCAATTTACCTCGTTGAAGCAATTGTCGGTTACAAGTACCTGGAATTCACCCAAATATCAGAATATCGAGTATGCGTTGAATCTCTTGAATGCAGTACAATCATTATTTTGGGAATGTGATTATTTTAATCAGAGGATGCAATATCGTCATTTACGAAACTTCGAAATGCACTGAAATCTGAAAAACAATTTATATCTGGATCGTTCGAGTGCATATGTAATTTCACGTTGCTACCCCATCTTACCCACCACCACCCTGTAAGTACAATAGCGTATACAGAGGAGAGAGGTCGATTGCGAGGGTTGCACGATTTTATCTCTCTGCATTCTTCTTTAAAGCAGAATAGGGAATTGTTGACGGAGATGAAGAGGAGAAGGAGTGAAAAGGTGCACGTTTTTAGAACCCTCTTTTCCCTTCGATGTATGTGTGTATCCCACAATGGCGACTCAGGACCGTTGTCGTCCCACGGCCTTTTAAGCAAGCCAAGGAAATCTTGAGACACGAAGAACCCTTTATCCCTGTTTTTTTCTCTTCACCATCGTCCACCGTATGTGACAGTATTAGCAAGTTAAGCTTCAATCTCGTTCATTTTTTTTTCTTCTTTCAATTCAGTGTGTGCGACATCAATGGTTAGATCTCATCTGATTAGCTTTTGGGAATCGTTGGGTTTTTTTTTGTCAATACCAACTCAGGTATTTTTTAAATACTGTACAGTGTTGTACAGAAGCGGAAGATGATTAGAAAATCCGATAAAATCACACAGGATAATAAGATGAAAAAGGGATGAAATGTTTTTCTTGCTTTCATTCTGCGATGCATGACGGGAGCGAAAGGATTGAAACGATTATTGAAAGGAAAAGTTTCAGTTGAAATCTCGCTCTTTAGGTTCATACAGTTTTGTTCTTTATCGAATGCAGTGTATCGACGAGCAATCCTTTGAATTCGTCGAAATACATTCCAGATGTAAAAGATTATATGGATTTTTCACGGATTTCCTTCATTTTTTTTTCTGTTTTTGTTTCATTATTCAATTATCGGACAGAGATGAAGCGCAGCACGTTTGAATCGTTTGGTTGGGAGTTCGAAACATCAAACGTTCATTCGAATACAGCTTCAGTAGAACTCATCGTTTTTGAATACATGATCATTCGTTCCAGAGTACTTCATTGGAATCGTATGATGAAATTAATTAATTGATGAGTTTTGTAAGGATTCGTTGGCTTAGTACGCATTATTGCGAGCAGCAATCTACGGCATCGTGTTTCAGTATTTCTCCTGTTCCTCTCACAATATCTTACAGTACATTCGTGATATCTGAAGTGAAAAAAATGCCATTCAACCTGGAGTGTTTTTTCCAAGTGCAGTGAGAGATACGCATAAATAAAATTTGTTCTCGTGAAAGAATTGTCTTGACAAAAGATTATGATATTAGTAGGTACACATATCGAGATCAAAATTCAGTTGCTTCTATACGTACACAATATCCATAGAAATAAATCATGTAGGATTACGTAGCAACGGCCAACACTGACTTCGTGTCGGGGATCCATACAACAACACACGTGTAGAGGGTTTCCTTCGAATACGCACACATACGGGTGCGGGAATGGATCTGTGAACTGAGTGGTGGGAAAGAGGAAGAGAAAGAAGAGAAAGAAGAAGAAGAGAGGAAGGAGAAAGTTTTTTAGATGGAGCAGAAAAATGAAACTCAATTCATGCATTATTCAGATGTTCTTATATCGAAGAACCTACCCTCATTCTACTAACCCTGATAGGCTCGTCCCTTTTGTATATACGTGTTTGTTATATACCTATATGGATGTGAGCGTGCGTTCGATTCGACTGATTTGTTGAATTATTTAGGTCTTCCGTGCTCGTGTTTCGAGTAACAGGTGTAATCGATGAACAATGTGTTTAACCTGATTCTTTATTTGAGATACCTATGAAAGAATTTAATAAAAGAAGCTATTCTCAAACGCGAACAATGTTGAGGGTAAAAAATGGAAGGATAATGAACAAGGTTTGTATCGCGTTGAATAATCGACCTGTGACAAGTTGGAAAGCAGATATCATTGTAAATTTTTCACTTAATTTTCTCCACTTTGACACACCAATGATATTCCATTAATAGACAACTCGTTTTAAATGCCCTGGAATGAATCATAGGAATAAATCATCAGAATGAATAATGCAAATCCATTGTTGTTATGAGCAAAAGTTCAAGTTATTTTGAATTGATTTCAATTAGAGGGTCACATCGGTTTCAAAATTTCAAAAAATCGATTTCTCCTCGAAGTTTCAAACCCTTACGGAATTTCCAATTCCTTTACCGCGGCTTGTGCATACTCAAAACTTTAAATGTATTTTTTACTGAACCGCATGTTTTGAAGTTGGTGAGCACGATTCCTCGAGAAACGTTGTGAAGACATCTTTGAAATTCAGCAAACTTCTTCTAGATAGAATTCACTGGCGATTAATCAAAGGAGTTATCGTGTCCACCGCGAGGACTCTTTTTTTTTTCAAGTTCCATTGACTGAGTTTCCAAAACTTTTACTTGGAAATTTACAAAAATATTGTTCAAATTGCACTCTTTGAGATGCTTCAAGGTTTGAAAGAAAATAAAGAAAATACGTTCTCTTTTTGGCAGCTGAAACCTCCACTGTAAAAAATTTTATGGGAAAATTCCTATATATTTACGTGAATTAATTAACACATACATACGTCAGGAATTTTCAGATAAATGTATGGGAAATTTCATATAAATGTACCGGAAATTGATTTCCAGTGATTGGAATTTTTCCGTTGATGTACACAAGAAAATTCCGATTATTTTTTACAGTTTATGTAACCCCTTGAATCAAACTTTGCTCCAGGTAGAACACAAATTTATTGCTGTGATCAATTGCTTCTGTTTCAAGGATGGGCAGCTGTCATTACTTTTTGTACTTCGAGTACTTTTTTATTCACTTTCGTCTCTTGTCTTTTCTATTGCTACATTTCCATTCTTTGGGATCCATAACATTTGAAAGTCTTCCCGAATCGGCTCCAATATTCTTGGATAAAAAACAATTGGACTCTCTTTCTTGGTTGATTGTGCATGAAACATTTTCATTTCTGCCAAGTAAAATATCATTCGATGCACACGAAGAGAAGTGTATTTGGTGTATTATCAACAGGAGGTGAGTAACAACGTTGCAATCTGGTAATCATTGCTATGTTAACCCCTCTTTTCCGTGGTGATGTAAACGGTTTATGACTCTGTTTCCGATGTTGAATGATACTCATGACAATTCTGGAATCTAATCTATCATCCAATTGATACTATTCTTTCTTGTAATCGTTACCGTATATTTCTTCCCGTGTAGTCATCTCAAGGCAAGGATAACAACAGAAAGTTGCGTTACGTATATCATCAACCTACTGACTTTCTGCTGAGACACGCTGGCTATGTTTGCAAGTCACACACCTCTTGGCATTCTTTTACTTATCCACTTACAAACGTCAGGGCCTTATCATCAATGATACTGCCTTCAGTCTTCAAACGTTCCCTCTCCCATTACTTCACCTAGCGTTTGATTTATCGTCTGTTGTACGTTTATTCAGTAAGTCCGTGAATCACATTCATATAGAGAGCATTATTCATGATCTGTTTCTTTGGAAAGTATAGGATTTGTAATTTGTAACCTTGTCTCATTTTTGTAACCTTGTCATCAGGATTCTTCTCCTTTCGCTCATCAGATTTTCCCAAGATTGCTGACATACCAATCCCCTCAACGCTTCAAAAAATGCTATACATCAATATATTCCTGATCTGAATGAGTTTTTTCTCTCATTCTTTTAGAAAATTGTAAACTTTGCAGTTGCCAGATTTGTAGAGATCTTCAAGAGTTCTTGTTTAAAGCATCCCTAGCATGTCTACCGTCCCAGGCGAAAAACTCCAAATTCGTTTGAACGGAGAAGATTGAGAAAAACTATTCTACATCAAAATTCTATGATGTAATTATGATTTTGACAATATCAAAGCGGTTCTAGGGCAAATAAGGGGCGCTGTTTTTAATTATTCTAGAAAAAAATCAATATTTTTAATAACAACGCATGAAAAATGAGTTGAGGATGTTTGGTGAACGAAAATACCTATCGAAAGAACTCGAGTTACGGTTTTTTACCATTCAACAGTGCTCGAGCATCATGCTATGATAGTTCGCTCTACAAGCGAAGAGACGTGTCAACTCGGTATTCGACGTTCATGAAAATCACCATATAATTGAATTCCAAATCTATGGATTAGATATTTCCAAAAGTAATATTTCTTTCACGTGGAATCAGGTTTAATTCTGCCTTTTGTTATGTTCACTTTAATAGTTCAAATCCATACATAGTGGGACTTAAGATCTTTCTTACGACCATTTCTGAACTGTATCGAAGCCTACGACCGGAATTCACGATTTTCTTCCTTGGTAAATTGGCTCCAGGCTCAAAGAGTTCACAAATCAAGGAAACCCTAACTCCGAAGAGATTGTTTCCGAATAGTACGGGATATTTGCTCCTTATTGATTTCACCGAGTGAAAATATCGTAACTCAAATTACGATCTTTTCGTCTGGCAAAGTGGTGACGTATTCGTTGGTTCTTCTCATTTTGATGTAAGTTACGGCTTTTTTCTCATGATTGTCTGATTTTCAACTCGTTCTCAGAGAAAATAAACGTTTATTATGCAAAAATTAGGAGCAATAACTGATTTTTATTTCTATCACAGTTGAATGCGCCTTGCCTCCCTGAATCGAATGATATAAAAAACTCATTTTCGAAAAAAAATTGAGTCAACAACTTTTTTGCCTGGTACGGCAGATCTATGTACAACAGAACCAACAATGGGTCAGCATTTCTAATTCAGTAGAATTTCTAAGTAGCAATTTCTAAAAGTGCATGTTATTGAAAAAAATCGATCAATTTCAGTGGTCACGCGAACAAAATGTTCATGTATGCACGAATAGTGTGCCAATTTGTGAAGGCGATGGAACGATGTCTGACCTCGATTTTCATCTGCTGCATTTGAGATTTATTTTAGACTAGCGAATCTACGATTCACACTACAGTTCCCATCCATCTGTTAATCAATCTTTCGAAAGTACAATGCAGGATACTTGGTTGATCACGTTACGGTAACTCTTTAACTATGAATGATCTTCCACAAGTTATTGCAGAGAACTTTTCCTGTAGTTTACTATTCCTGGAGACTTCAAGAATCCACCTTTCTCCCATTCTTGAGTGGAGTGAGCAGGTAATGAAAACTTGTCGCAAAGTTCGTTGCGCTTTCTACAAGCTTCCACTCAATGACTATCACCTTCCTAGGCACATGAAAGTCAAATTGGTTCCCGCGTTGTCTCGTTCCAATTAACGTCGTCTCCCTCTCCTAGATAACACCAATAAGCAATATATTCCATCGATATATTGGATTTTCCTCGTTTCAATTATGTACTGTGATACAGATTTTGAATAAACAATGTACTCTTGACATTTTTCAACGATTTCAGGCATGTGTTCATGAAGTTCACACGTCAAAACTGGCTTTTTCACAGTTTTTCCATATTTTGGCCGCTATATTGAATTCTCCACCTTAATTTTTGTAAATATTTCGATTGGGTTTGAAAGAGCAGATATCTATGCCCTCAATAAGATCCTGATCAGGTTAGAATACGGAAACCGTGAATAAGGGAAATCTTGTGAAGCCCTTACAAGGGAGTTACCTGATTTTCCTAATAGGATTCAAATAGGGTTGCAATGCAGATAGGTACAATAGGGTCCAGATGAGAGGTCCATAAAATCGAGCGAAATAGGGAAAACTGTAACGTAGCCTGATGAGAACCTAATGGGAAATCATGCATGCCTCATCAGACCCTGGTATTTTTCTATTCAAAATTTCTATTAGGGTAATTTCAACTGCAAGCATCGTAGATTTTACCAAAACTCTTATACACTGAGAGGAATTTGGCGCACAGGTTAAACTCTGCTCAGAGCAACAGCAGCGCCCATCAGTAAGTCCTTACTATGGAGGGTCTACGCGCTGCAACGGAGTAGCTACTGTGTTTTACCTGCCTCACTGCTACTCCAAATACTCCGCGTATAAACTATACTTGTTATTGGAGTAGGAGCTATTTCGCATTGCGCACAATGTACACTGATCGAAGTAGCTGCTACTCCGATGTCACTCACAGGTGCTAACAGACAAAAACGCGCAGTCAGTAAACCTTGAGTGTAGAGGGAGCGCCAAATTTCAATGGTCCTGTATTTTACTAGACGCGTTAAAACGCGATCTTATGAAAGATTTTTTTCCGTGTGGAAAAACATCATGAATAATCCTCAACGTTGCTCGTAATGATCCTATGACGTTCGAGTTATAATCCGAACGTCCAAGTTTTTCATTTCTCTTCAAATATCAATTCGATTCGTAGATTTCTTATAAAAACTTGATCGAAGCAGAAGTTCATTGATCAAACTTCAATTTTTAATACGAAAATATTTCATATTCAAGGAATTCCTTTGTGCTTTGTGGGGTCTTTCTTGAGCGTTCGTAATTACCCCACTCTCTCACTTGTACTTGTTCATACAGAAGTATGTCCTTGAACGTGAATAAATATTTTATATTCTACTCTCTTCTGATCCTGGAGACTGTTTATCCTCAATCTAAGTAACAACATTCCGCCCACAGCATCGTCTGGTTCACCAAAATTGTTTACGTACAAAAGAAACGATCCCGTTCTAGACGATCAATGGTTTGAATTTTCTCAGCATTTTCGTCACTACAACATAAATTTTTTCTTCATATCAACATTCACCCTGTGTTTTTTATACGCACAATTATATATTTATATACTTTCAAACTGCATCTTTCCAAAGTTTTGCATACGAAACTACTCCACCCACCCTGCGAAAGGTATGGAAAAGATAGACTTCACGTATTCTTCCTGATTCATTTGGAATATTATTGAAACGTCTCAATTACTTTGATACAGAATAAATGAAATATTTCAATTTCAGTTACGAAAACACCAATTCAAATCCGATACAGAATTTCGTTGTTTATGTCCTTCTATCTATTCCCCGTTGTTTCCTCTCGTTTTCATAATTCCATAAAATGGAATGGCGTCATTACGTCGTTATCATACTTGCCACCGGAGATACATTCACACTCATACAATGAGATCATTTCTCACTCAATCACACATTCATAACCGTCCCTCGGTTCTCCTCTTTTTCACGAAAGTGGCTACAAATCACACGAGTCCTCAAGTCGTGTATCAACTCTCTGCATAAACACATGTCAAGTGGTTTTATCATGCTCCAACAATTTGAACGTCAAACGATAATAGGTGGGTACGAGTGTACGTGTACACAAATTTCACCACCAGAAGGGACTGACGGTGAATAAAGTCCGGAGCAAAGGGACTTCTTCACGCCTCGGGAGACGATCAATTATACGAGTTTGTTTAATCACATATATATACCTTGCGCGGGCAAAAAAACAACGCGCGAGTGGAAATGAAATTTTTATCGATTCAATAGATGCGTTTCGCGAGTATTGACGATGTTTAATTACATATGAATGTGAAATATCATATGGAATTCATCTTTGTTACCTGTAAACGGTTATCAGAAAATCCGTTGAGCAATTAACCACTCTTATTAATGGCCATAATTGTGTATAATATAACCACAACGGGATGCCATATGGTCATTGTGAGCGATGTATCTCCAGAGTCCTCATTAAGTTCTGATATATAACTGTGCTGTACGAATATAGCGAGAAAGAGCGACACTGTGTGCGTTGGTGTAAGATATACGCGTTATTTGAATAATAGATGTCAAGCATCCAATGAAAGTTCTCATATATCAACGTTCGTGTACTCTACGTTTTATCAGATAGATGGAAAGTTTGAGAATTTAATTGTAAGTTACGATATAGATATGAAAGATGTGGATGGTGTATGGAAATCATCCGCTGAAGTTTTATTAGAGAAATGGAGATAAGGAAAAATCTTGATATTAAACATACGGCAAAAGTATATGAATGTCTTACACTGAGAATTGAATTCATAAAAAATTAATATCTTCGAAGTTCCTGATAATATGAAAGTGTAGAAATCATCAGCCGCTCATATTCACTCCAACTAGTATTAGCGTCTTAGTGGGAATCACTCTAACCAGTCTTCAGGCCGTCACAAGGTCTTACCAGACACCTGTGAGAGACTTGCAAGGTCTAATAATGGTCTGGAGAATAATTGGAGTGATTCCTACTGCGCGGTTGATGAATTAGAAATGAAAGACAGCAGTTCGCACTTTTGCGTACGGAACTGCATTTGATGGAGTGCAAACATCTCTTGATCGCATCGATCGCGTCTCCTCGTGTAATGTCTTTAGACATCGATTGAAGATACACTCAATCTTAGTCCAAGATGTTCCAGATGTCAACCTAAACCACACGTGGCGTGGCCTGCCTGATGTGCGTGTCGCCCAATCACCAATAATACCAACGGTGGCTCGGAACATCCCTACATTGTGGGAAAAATGTCAAACTAATCATCATTTGCAGTGAATTTTTGTCTTCGCTACTCTGACAAAGCAGCAAAGTGAATAAATATAAATCGTGCAAAATCAATGCGCGATGATCACCTCGATTCACGAACAACCTGCTAAATAATCACCCCTCAGTTCATGTTCCAACGTCTGATATAAATAAAGCAGTTTTTTCTAGATTCCAGATGTCCACGGATGATGCTGGCAGAATTCACCCTGTCAGTTGAATTCACCTAATTTGATCTCCTCCTTGGAGTTTCTCCGAGTGTAATTAACCGGACGTGACCTCCAGTTCCGTGAAGCAGAATGATCTCTGACAATCCCACGAATAGTCGGGGAATAAAGAGTTACGTGTATCTGTACCCGCATACTACAGGGATCTCATATACTGCGAGAGAATGACAAATATTCAGAAGAAAAGATACGGTCCTCTATCGTGTATGAGTATGACTGATAATATATACTATTCGATATGATTGTACTTTATGTAAATCAATTCCAGATTCAAATTTATCGATCTATGCTTCCATGGCTTTCATATATATTCGCAACAATTGAGTGATAATTATATCAGTGTGATTGAATTCATATGTGATCCGTTGTACAAGTACTTCAGGTGTTCAGAACGCAAGATTTGGGTAGGTAACCGCATATTCGAACGTTGAATTTTCCAAATAACATGTCGATGCAAGGTCGATCGTTGAACTATCGCAAATTTGGTTCAAACTACGTGTATTTCTGTGCCTGTACATTCTGTGTACATGTGTGTTATTAATTCAATACGATTAGTAACAGCGCCGCGTGTTGATTACTGTTATATGTATGAGGAAGTCAGCAGTATTACCCACCTGGCTATTCCAATTCTAACTATAGGGACCCATATTATACTCAAAACCGATATATTCAGAAATATTAACGTTTGCATAGTATTTGAGAATTTAATAACAACTCAACCGGTTGGGTGGAAAGAGATAGAAAAGGGGTGAAGGGTGAAATTATATACGGTTGAAGATAGAGAATTTCAAAGGGTTATATCATAAGCTATGCGCAAAGTTTAAAACAATAGTTGCAATGGATATTGAACGAAATAACTTTAATTCGTGACGTACAGGTGCATACGGATTATTTTGGAATGGTTCTTGTATTTTGAGTTTCAGCGCATTTCATATGTGACATAGCGAGCCATGCGTCATTAAGTCATTCACTTGGAATATCTTATAAACCCTAGTAGAAATTGTGGTTGAGAATTAGATGGGCCCCAGCTGGTTTTCCCAGATGTACTCTCTAGCCTGTGCCCATCCAGATGTCCAAGGGAATTGCTAGAATGTTGTTTAAATTGGTAATTAGAAATGTGGAATCATGTGTTTCTTGTAAAAGCACACCTATGAATAAGGTAACAATGTATTTTGATATGTGATCTCTACTTAAGAACGTTGCTTTTGAATTTATTTCCATAAAATAATCCCGAGTGACAAATTGAAACGTTGGGGCTCCCTTTTATTCCTCTGACCGTGTTGATGGACTATCAATGGTACTATACGATCAGCATGAAAATCTACATAAACCAACTGAATGTTTGGGTCCTGAAGTCAAATTGGCTGGAATGTGTTATCCAGTTGCCCCCACGTGGGTCCCATTTAGTACGTGGATGGTAAATGGGACGCCCAGACAAATTTCTACCAGGGAAATCGGCAGATCAATAGTGCCTCAAGTAGTGTTGGTACGTGACAAACTTTATCAGTTTGCAATGGTGAATTTTGGAAAGATCTCTCAACATCCTTTCGAATTTTTGAGGTAAAGATTTCGATTATTCTTGCAAAGACAACATTTGATTGATAGTGTTATTATAATCGAGGCAAACGTTGACTACATTCCATGATTAATTGACCAAGTACAGCAGTATCAAACTAAAGTACTATTATTACTTATAATGACTTTCAGCTTCACGCTAGATCTTCATGCATTATGTTATCTACAAAGTCAAATGAAGTTGAGAAGGTTATCAATTCATGAATACCGTAGAGATTCTGAATTATGGTTTCTAATTTTGAAATTCCACGTAGAGTTATATTAATGAAACAGTATTATCCAATGATGTAAGAACAATGAAGAAACTACTGAGGATGAGTCATGGAATCGAGAACCAAACACCTCTCTCTCTCTCTCTCTATCGCTAATTCAATCATTGATAGAACTGCTTTTACGTCACTGAGAATACTTTCGAACAATCGAATTATCGATTCCTTTTTCCAAACAACTAAAGTAATTGGTCACAAACAATTGTCAATTCCGTTTCAAAGTTATGTCAGGTTCGCATTTTTTGTGTTTTTATTCATGGGTTGAAAAGTCAGATTGAAACGTGTTGATGAAACACGAGTATATCTGAAGAAAAAGCACAGTGGTACGGAATCCCAAAGAGAATTTTCCTGAAATTATTTGGTTTCAATCTACGTGTACAAAATAACTAATATAAGCTCATGTTCCTCAAAAGTATCTTTGCCATGGTATCACTCATGATCATACGTTTGGATATCTGTGAATTGGTGTAAGATATGCATAAAGTGAATTTCAAAGGAGGATAGCAGTTTTATATTCCTGCATAGCATCAGCAAACGTGTAAGCATTGAGAACTACCAGTCTACGCTGAGCCACGTGTTCCAGATCACCCCATTTCCTTGCGGTTGGTATAATGCGCACACATTGACACACAGAATATTTCTGATGCAGAAAATGAAATGGTCAGCGGATGTACAATGCTTTTTATCACAGATAAATGTTGAAACTACAGCAAGATTTGTGCGATCAAATTTCAATATTCGAGATATGCTTTTGTCAAAGTTTCTCGATTGAAAAGAATTAATTGTTCTAACATTCGCAACAAAATATCACCTTGCGATGAGATTATCTTTTTCAAATATTGCTCTGAATCGTACGCCGAGGAGTATTCAAATTCAAAAATTAGCAGTGAAGTGAAGTGATTAGTTTGAGAACAGAAGAGCATTATTTATGAGCAAGATTGTCCTACTTGCGTACGTAATTCATTGAACGCGAAACTTGGAAGGAATTTTCTATAGAAAGTTATTCAAAAGTTTCCGCAAATTGTTCTTGAAGGTATAATCAACAATTCAGGAGCTGATGGATCGAATGAATCAAGTGATGCCTAAGTAACATAAGAAGCACTGTTGAATGTCCATCCTCGAAGTTTATTATCTAATGCGATTAATGTATTGAAGTCCTCGCGGAGCTTGAATGAAGTCTCCAAAAAAGACGTTGACGAAGACGAGTAACATTCATCTCTACTTCGGATCATCCTATCCAACATACAGTCATGAATTACATGAAACTCCTGAATGATTTGTTCAAGAAACCTTTCCATTTCTGTGATGAAAGTTCTATTATATGGACAAGATATAAACCACATTCTACAGTATTTTATAAATCATTCCCGAATCCATCCACAAAAATTCTTATCTCAACGTTTTCAGAATGGTAGAAAACAAATTTGCTGAACTGACAATGACGGATTTTCATTCTCACTCTTTGTTCGGAATGTGTGGTACAGTTTTGTCAGTTATATTAACACAAACACATGTACCCAAAGTTGTATGAGACGATAGCAATTCGAAATTCTACCGCTACCACTACCGAGATCCGTTTTTGCTGACACAGTCGAAGACTATGAGGACGATGTGCTGCTAGCGCCCGTTTCACTGACAAACCCATTGTGAAAGCGAGCCCTTAGCTTGGGGATATCTCAAAGTTTAATGGAGTTATGCTCCCTGGCAAAGGGGAACAACTACGGCGAACACGAAGACTTCCAAGCAACAAACCAACCTGTGCGATTCGTGTCCTCGTCGACGTCCTGTGAAAACTTTCAAAAGATTCAAAGAAGAGAAAGGGAGATTCCATAGAATGGCTCCCTCTTCGTATTCTCATATAGTATTTAAAAGTCAACTGTGTTGCGACGAGGCTACTGTATACACACCTGTTTCATTTTTCCACAGAATTTTCTGATATGTTATGAATGAAAACTGGACGAGAACAATGGATTTGGTGGTTCATTCAAAGTGATTTTACTTGGAAAGAATGAAAGTCTCTTTATGCGGTATCTTTCTTATTTGAGTCTTATGAAACTCTGGTTGGATATATCTGATCGATCTTTGGTCCTCGCCACTTGGAATAAATCTGGGAGTATAGTATTCATACTTTTGAATCATATCGCCCGCGTGTGCATGAAATGCTTTGATATCTCTTGGTATTATTACACGAACGCAGGTAACACTGGAGTTGGCAAAGATTGAAAAGAAGCCTAGCGACTCTTGTATCGTCTTGTAAAAATGTTGCGGTATCAGAGGGGAGAAAATGAATACACAGGACAAGAAAGAGAGCAGAGATTCTAAAGAATTCTAGAGCAGGCTTCTTTCCATACTTCTCATAAAGTATTTAAGAGGTTTTATACACAAAAAGTTATACCGACCAGACGAAGAGCTTCGTACAGAGAGCGTACCTTGCGTTTGTGGCGTTCTTGTTTACATATTGAAAAATGTGTACAATATTCCTCTCCCTCATTATTACGTTACAAGATATTTTTCCAATAACTTTTCGAGAAGGGATCTTTTGTTTATCATTATCGTCGGCTCCGTCCTCGTCTTTCGACGAAGAATAGACAACAACGCGAAGTGTCCTGACGATATTCATATATTCATAAAAACAAACAAGAGAGATGATTCTTTCGTCAGAGTATTTATTCTCGAATTAAAAAAGAATTTATGAACGACTCGATAATGAATTACCAGATCAATTATAAAGTCTTTCTCGAACAAGAGAAGAAAGGTCAAAGAATAATCAGTGATCTGTGAACATTGTGGAGAGTGAGTTTTCAATTTCACTTGAGAAAAGGACATTTTTAGTGGTGAAAGGGGAGGAATGGAAAGAAAAAGAAAAAAGGGGAGAAAAATTGTTCTTTTACCCGACCGCACATATTCTCCAGCCTTTTGTTCATGATGACGGGCTTCTATTATAATTTGTAGCCAGGGATTTATCCCAATTATCTCTTCGGCCCATTTCATACATTAACCAACCCTTAATCTCGCTGTCCTTTTTTTGTGAAAATGAAGAGAAAAAGCGATTCAGAAATTCTTTTCTCCTTCGAATACAGTCTTTATCGCTGTTGCGAGGGTGTGGGACGGGGATGATATATTTGGAAATCGGTTTGAATAAATAGAATGAAAAATCATGAGAATGAAGTACTCATTGAATTTGGAGGAACAAATAAATCAAAGAATGATGATATTCAACGATGAATCCAGCTATCGAGATTGCGATTGAATTTTCAACGATCCCCTTCGTACGTTATGAGAATGGTTCGACGAAAATTTGATCCCTTCATGGAGTTTCTTATTCGCAAAATTGAAATCTGCGAAGTGAAATGTTTAGTATATAGATCCACCGGTGAATAATTTTGTATGCAAATATCACTGAACGAAGAAAAAAATTGTTGTTATCAGTTCGCTTAGAATGAACAAAATTGGTTACATCCTCTCACGGTAAGTTACACCCATTGTAATACAATAACACAGTTGTGTATTAATATTCATTTGTGAGTCCATTCATGCATGGTTTTACTGTATAAATTTATATCATGTTCATGCGATACATAAAACAGTACCATAGAGAATAATTACGAAGAAAATTTTCCCTGCGTATATGTAAATGCATTAATGAGAGAAATGCTCATATACTAGTGTAAAAGGGAAAAATGCATATGGAACATAATTATCGTCCGAACTCCCATATTCAACGATATTCTCACTAAAATTCATTATTCTCCCAGGCACGCACCAGTGATGGCCCTAATTTCAGATGAAAATCATTCGAGTTGTATTTTCAAAATTTCGGGATAAAATTCCATCACTTGTGCCTTTGTTCCAATCCGACGGAAAATTCGGTCCCTGAACTTAATTAGGTTGATCTTTTCACGCTTGGATACTTTCGAAAACTTGATCGGATTGAAATTGGGCTAATGTCTGTGCTTACGAGAGTAGGGTGTGGACCCTGTGAGATTCTCACTCATTTCGAGTGAACTTTCACTCTTTTATAGTGAAAAGTTCACTCTAAAATTCGGAGTGGCTAAAAGAGTGGGAATTTCACTCGAAATTTCGACGAGCTCACTTCTAGCTGCTTAAAGAGTGAACTCTCACTCTCAACATTCTAGAGAACATGTTTATAATCTGTATGGCACTTGCTACGCTTCTATTTTTATAATCTGTTTGCCACTCTCCGATGCAGAGATGTCTCCCCTGGTGGCTGTCTGAAGCGTGAAATTTCACTGCGTTGAGGTGATGATTTAGCTTCTCGACTCTTTGCACCCCATCAACTATATTGAGTGGCAATTTGCTATCCTAATACAACGCAAGCGGACCCTGAAGACAAAATGAAGCCTGTTGCTACTATGTTTATTAAGGTAATTCAGGAAAAAAAAATTTTTGATTTTCTTTCCGGTACCATGACCAAAAGTAGCAGGAAATTCCATGAATGGCCTGAAGAGTTATCCGTTTTTTTTCAATTTTTTATAATCCAGACCAGAAAGCAAATGGTTCCATTTAAAATATATGTTCATTTTATTTATAATTATAAATTTATTGAATCTGAAGATAATTTTTATATGCTCGAATTAAATTATTTTTAGATTCAATAAATTTATAATTATGAGTAAAATGAACATATCTTTCAAATGGAACCATTTGTTTTCTGATCTGGATCATAAAAAATTTGAAAAAAAAAAACGGACAATTCTTCAGGCTATTCATGCAATTCCCTGTTACTTTTGAGCTCAAATCATTCAAAAATATTTCTACCATAAAATTTCAGCGATATTTCTGTTTTTTCCAAACTTTGAGTACTTAAAAACAAAGTTTCAGTTCGTTTTGAGTCCATTAACTTGAAGAATATACGAGTTTTTTTTGGAGAAAATGGCTAAATTGATGGTAAATTTGACTTTAACCATTAATAACTTTTGACCGAGTTGACCTATCGAAAAATGACTACTGAGTACCTTTTTGGAGGAGCATTCAATTCTCTACAAAAATATTCCAAGAACTTTATAACACAACATGTTGTTCGTTGATTATAAAAATCAAAAGAAAACAAGAGAATTTTTCCCACTCCATTCTTAAGGAAAACAGAGAAGTGCGATGCCGAAGTACTTGAAATAAATATTAAGGGCTCATATTTTACAAGACCTATTTTTTCATCTAAACGAAACTTTTGAGCATGGTACCGGGAAGGAAATCAAAAATTTTGTTTTCCCGAATCACCCTAATGTTTATCTACATTTTGTCTATCACAAGCCGTATGTTCGTAACTGCTGGAGCTACAGCTTCAACTCCAAACATCAAACTTTAGGCAGAAAGGTTAACACGTTTCATAATAGTCGCAATAACATTATTGGTGAAAATATATTTACGTTTCTACGTTTCAGGCTTGTGGGTCGCAGTACAAGAAGTTGGGAACTTCTTACATGATGAAGTCCTCAAACTACTCCCATCAGTGTCATTAGAATCTAATCTTCCGGACGTAGTGTCAGTGATTTCTTGATTAGCCTTTTACTTTTCTACATCCCGTAGTTGTCTGATGTCAGCTTCTACTTCCGTCTCCTGAATGCTCGTCTATTTCTATGATCCTGCAGCTAATATCGTCCTTTCTATTTTCCATTATTTCCAGAAGGTTTTTAATAGCTATATAAAAGATTTCGACCAAGTCTCCTTTAAATATTTTTCTTCCCATTTGACAGCTCCGAAGCTTTCTTTCTCGATTGATTTTTTAGAAAGATGTATACACTTACCCAAGTGTGCTCAGTTTTCATTCTGCAGGATTCAGTTTTTGAACAGAAATTCTTCCTCTCTCCCAAATTTCCGGGATTGCTATTTTCCTCTTCTGGATGGTAGAACTGGAATCTTGCAAACGCTGCTCAAGTTTGAATCGTTTATAGAAACGAAACGAAAATCCCAACTCATAAAAACCTGAAGAATTATCGTTATTTAACTTCTCAAATTAACTCATTGGGATTGAAAACATCGCTCAAAAAAAGTACTACGAAATTTTTGGTTCCAGACAGTTGAGTATTTCGTCATTTGATTACTAATTTCAGCAACATTCTCATTAATGGTGATCTGGTATGGGATAGCATTTCGGATAGTTTTCTAACCAATTATAGTCCAACTCACATCAGTTTTTATAGATTCTGATTTCCTTGAAGTAACTTTCCTACTGGGGATGGAAAATGTTGTTTCTGAACAGTGAAATCTTTACTCGATTGTATGAGGAAAATATTGCAAATTTTAGTGACCTGCAAATATGATGCAACGGGGTTAACTATGGATATGAACAATCCTCTTCGTTCAAGGAACAGAAAAAAATTTGTGAAGAGTCACTTACATTACATCAAGTGAACCACTTTCATATATATGAATAAAAATAAAAACAATTCACTGATATAAAAAGGAGGTCTAGTTAACTGTTGCACATTTATGTTTGTGAATCTTATTCATTCTCAGAGAGTGAACAGTTTATTACTGCATTGTTTTTCATCTCACCCTGAACAACTCTGGTACAAAGGGACTCGTGAAGCCTAATCAGTCCTCGTAACAACCTAGATAATTCTAGAGTTGTTTATACCAGGAAAGGTGTCTTTTACGTAACTGGAATTAACTTTTTATAATGGGTTCCAGAATTGTCAGAATTGCGCATATGAAATTTTCATCTCAGCTTTGGATTTTGTGATTATTTTTTAATTCTTTGGGAGAACCTAATGTATCTCAGATTTGCATTTAACACCGTTTACTGAATGAGATGAAGGGAATGTATCCCCAAAGAAAAATTGAATCAATCTAGTGTTTCTCGTTGTGGAGTGATAATGATTCAATGTTCTCAAATTCTATTGAGCTAAAATGCCCATAATTTCTAAGTATCCATGTACAAGTGTTGAATAATTCTGACTTCATACTTCAAAGAACATAGGTTTGTTTTGGAAAAAAAGGACAATGAACAATAACATGTAAAAATTGTCTCAATCTGTTTGAATCCTTCGGGAAACTGAAACAACGGATCCCCCTGAAACTCCTGTCCACATTTTCCTCCCCATTTGTACACGTCTAGAAAATCAGAATTCTAAATTCGATTAATGAAATTCGCAACTCATTGTTGGAAATAATGTACTTTAGAATTAGAATATTTAAATCACTTACATTCATTCGAATAACATTGATAACTGTTGATGCGGTAAATGTCAGCAATTTTTTCCTGGAAATATAATTACCCTCATCGTTACGTAGCAGTTGACATTGTCGGGAAAAATGAATTCAGCGTCACGAGAACAAATACGGGTCAAATTCAAATATCACCCTTCAAAAAAAGAATCATATGTTGGAGTGATAGTATAGCTGAATATACATGTGCAGAAACGTGGAGGATGTTGCCTCAAGCCCCGAGAGAATGGTTTGGAGTATAGGTAGTTGAAACGCAAAATTCAATGACTACATCTTTTGAAATATCAAGAACTACTAAATATGCTTCGCCTATGAATATACATCAACTGATATTGGAAAAAAGGTAAATTGTATGATACTTCCTCAGCTTTCTTCGATCTATCCTCATCTACGACGATGATGAATATTCCATCTACCCTGGACAAACAACACACGATGAATGTGTGAATTTTAAATTCACATAGTCTCACGCGGATCCAGCGAACGTTTCGTTTAGAATCTTTTCTCTATGAATAGAAAACAACCATCAAATTCATCACTGCATGTTGCATTGGTCACAAACGATTCACCGCGGCATAAGAATTCAAAGATTTCATTCAATTAAATTACTTTGGAATTGTTTCAAATTGATTATACCTACTTTTTTTTTCTATTGTAACAAATCTGAATGACGAACAACATCGATATAAAGCCACAGAATTTCATTCGGACAAATGTTTCGTAGAATTTACTGTAGGAATTCCAATTGTATTGGTAGGATTTATTATTTTCCTCGATCTCATTGTATGTACAAGAGCAAAACTACGCGGCTTATGTTAACACAAGCGTGTAACTATGAATGCACCATTCAATTCAACAGAGTATTTTCTTTGTAAATTTCAGAAAAAAAATCGAATGTTATTCTTATATGGTGTTCTTTGCAGATTTAGTTCGGCTTTCTGAATACACGTTCAAATGAAATCGGTAGTCTCATGAATATATTACTGAATTCTTAAAACGACACTCACTTCGCATCCATATGGAATTTCAATCTCAAAATATGATCTCCCGAGTCGAAAAAATTTGGACGGTTTTTGTCCTCATATTTCGTTTTTGGACTGATCTTGTCCTGATTGTTGAATAATGCGGACAAAAACAGTACTTTTTCATGATTTCAGTCTAAATTTCCCTCCCAACGAATGACAGTGATTGAGGAGGTATTCGGATTGAAATAATGAAAAAGTACTGTTTTTATCCGCATTATTCAACAATCAGAACAAAATCAGCCTAAAGATATAGAATAAGAGGACAGAAACCGTCCAAATTTTTTGACCCAGGCTGTTCACAAGAACGTTTGCAAATTTTCCATACATTATCTGATTTTCTTGAGAATCAAAATTCTGAGTATCATCAGAAGATGAAATTGCCAAGTAGAAATTGCGATTAACGTGCCAAAGTCACCCGCGAAACATTCAGAGAATCATTCCTACCGTCCGATACATAAGTTCCAATACAAAATTATCTTCAATGAAGATTGCCAATAATCCCCTTCTTTCATTTATCGGTGATTCTTTGTCATTACGTCAACGTAAATAGAAGATGAAAAGTAGAAGGAAGGGGGAAAGAGATTGAATAGAATTGCGATTTGGAAGAAGCATCAACTCCATTATCATTAGGGATAATCGCAAACGAATGTAAGAAGAGACAATGGACAAAGGGAAGTCCTTGTTCAACCATATTCATTCTTGCAAATGTAATTTATTTATCCTTAATTTCTCATCGAGCTCTCGAATCCCAGCGTGGTATTATATACGTGCGTATCAAGTATTATTACCACTAACATCGGTTGTATCTATCCTCCGTTGATGGTGTGTGGTTGGACTGCAGGACTTTGTACGAGTCGCGTTTACATTGCATAGCACAGGGAAGCGGCAACGGCAACGGCAACGCATAGCGGTGCACAATAGCGCCGCGAGCCGTAGTACATTTTACGGTTGGCCAGTCAGTAATGTAGCAATTAACGTTTCTTTCATGTACTCTTTCGCTTTCACCGCCGTCGCGCCATCCAGCCACCACAGAAACCAGCTGTGAATATTCTACATACACGATATAACGCACAAGTGTTGGAGGCAAAAGTATGTGCGACCTCTAGCCTTCTTTCCATTTTCCACCCTTGCTTTACAGTAATTGTTCGACCACCGACCATTCTGTGCTCAGTCTCTCATGTCTGAATGTCAATTGTTCTTCGAAGTGATTAAATGGATGAGGATTGTTCAAATTCTATCCTATCTTTCTGGTACAAATGAAACGAAACGGAATATTATATAATTTATGATCTTTGTGCGATGAATGCTTTGTACCAAAACGGGGTTGCTGTGTCGCAGTGCGAGGGGATTTTTTGTTTTGAATTTCTTTTGAAAGTTAATTGCGATTCGGTAGAGGAATTTTAACGGGACTCAAAAAGCATTGGTTATGAGATTCACGATGGAGTCCCTGAAGCGATATATCTGATGGAAGTGAATACCGATTCCATAGTTGCAATTAGATTCATAGTGACTCTAGAAGGTTGCAAATTTATTCCCTGGGTGTGGTCAGGTTGAACTCGGTCATGTTTGGTCCTGGGTTGCCATCGGTATTGTGTCAAGAATACTTTATATGAATTGGAACTCGAGATTTCTAATCAAGATTTCGAAAAATCAAATCAGACCTATGAGATAAAAGCTCATAAATTCAACTGTTCGAGTCTCCAAGAGCCAGAGGAATGTCGAACAGACATTGCAAATTACACTCGACTGCAAAATTTGGTATGAGATGCTGTAAGAATTATTATGTATTAGGAGAAATTGCAAATTTTCGTACCATAAACGGAAATTGCTTCACATACGTTCTCATAATCTAGATCAAGCTTGTTTCATTCGCATTTGTAGATGTATTCTAACCGATGCTCGCTTCACTTGCTCATACGCTGGAAACTCGAATTTTCAATGAACCGTTAATTTTAGGAAACAAGAGTTTCAGTAATGAATAATTATGAAAGTGGATGCTCGAGGGCAGTAGGTTTCTTACTATTTCTCACAGTGAGACTATCCGATTAGAATAACAAAATACAGGATTGGTACTGAATTCAACTGATGAATTTTAAATGATCCCTAATCGTTGAAATCGAATGGAATTACTGAAGTAAAAAAGCATGGAACACGTTGTGACCGGGTATTCTTGCACGGAAATGAGTGAGTATTCATGTTTCAGGCCCTGGTCTACCTATGTCTCTCACCGAACCTGTCCAGCTTCCACCTCAGATTCATCCGAGTTCCATAATGGTTCTACTCCATCCTCACACTCTCTAAATCTGGAAGAATGAAGAATCATTCGTTTCACTCCACTAAGTCTCAGAAGTGAGCCAGTCCGCTTCGAGTGGGATTCTCACTCGTTTCGAGTGAACTCTCACTCTTTTAGAGTGGAAAATTCACTTCAAAATTGGAGTGGCTGAGAGTTTCTAACCTCAAACCTTAGACTTCCACTCTAAAAGAGTGAGAATTTCACTCGAAATTCCGACAAGCTCACTTCTGGCTGCCTGAAGAGTGAAATCTCACTCTAAAAATTTTAGAGAGCACCGAAACCACCTGCAAGGCGAAAGAATCATAACACGCCAGACTAGCCAGTTTCACTTGGAGTGATGCAGTTCTAAAATTCAAGTCCACCATGTTGAAGTGGCCATTTTGAATTCGAGAATTCTGACTAAAGATTCGGATCAAACGACCTTCAACGACCATTGATTCGCCAGTTGCATCAGATCTCCCCTAAATTCAACATACTAAAAGTTTTACTTAATTATATTATCACCTGCACTGCATATGTTTGTCAGCGCTTCGCTATGTTCAATCGAGTATTGAATGGAACTAAACAGGAACGAAAGTGGAACGTGTGTTCCATACAATAATACTACCGCACGTGGACACTGTAAAAAAACTTCAAAAAAAGAAGTTTAAAAGTTTTTTAACAAACATCTTTTGGTAAATTTTCAAACAATTTTTGTCAAATGATAATTATTTTCTATGAAGTGACAAAAATTGTTCAGAAATTCGCAGAAAATTTGTTAATTCCCAAAGAATGTGGAAATTTCCGAATTTATGAGTTTTTCACCATACTTTTCTTTCTGGAAATGCCCAAATATTTTTCGCAGTGAATAAAATGGCGATTCCAAGTGTGCATGGGAGTTGAAGAAAGGAAATCCCCTCTTGTGTAGTAAATATCTATTCTTATGGAATGGAATTGTTTTTCATCGGAGTTGCAGTGTTTCATCTCTTCAAGAATGGACCAGGGGGATTCAACTCCATCGGAAATACTCAGTCGCAATTTAGTTCAATTGAGGAAGTCTTCAGTGCGAGGGTGCAATGATGATCAACCACCCAATAAAAATCCATCATTGTACGATGATAATTTTCATTTGCCGAATTTGGCGCGATTGTTGCGCCCTCGCACTGAAGACAATCTTAAGGGGCCCGAACACTGTAAACTGCGATTTTTCATATGATTTGTATTTTATTTATTAAAAAAAAACAGACGTTCCGATTTACATGAAACTTTACACATATGTTAATAAATGTTTATTAATGTTAAATTATCGGGAAAAAATTTTTTTTTTTAGCGGCCATCTTTGTATTCTGTAGCTGATCCAAAATGGCGCTTTTTTAAAATGACCCTCGTCGCGTTGACAGCAAATCAGCAAAACGGAGCCTCCTAGAGCAAAAAAACAAAAAAGATTTTTGAAATATACATTACTGGCTACTGTTTGACGTAGGAGATTTTAAAAATATTGATTGGAAGAAAAATGGCGGCTGTTTGAAGAAAAAGTTTTTTTTTTCGCGTAAAATTTTGCACTAAATTATTTATAAAAAAAAAAGTTTGGCATATATCGGAAAACGGCTACGTCGAGCAGAAGCGACACTATTCCCGAATAGAATGCAATTTGAATCAGGTCTATCGGATAAAAACTTCTCCAGTTATGCTGTCAACGCGACAAGGGTCATTTTAAAAAGGCGCCATTTTGGATCAGCTACAAAATACAAAGATGGCCGCCAAAAAAAAAAAAAATTTTTTTCCGATAATTTAAACATTTATTAACATATGTGTAAAGTTTCACGTAAATTGGAAAGTCTGTTTTTTTTTAATAAATAAAATAAAAATCATATGAAAAATCGCAGTTTACAGTGTTCGGGCCCCTTAATTGAACTAAATCGTGACTGAGTATTTCTGATGAAGTTGAACCCCCTTGGAATCGATTTCCACTCCCAAAAATCCAGGGGTTACATTCAAGGTTATTCTCAATGAAATTCCACACACGTTCAGAACAATTCATTCTTTAAATAAAAAACACGTAATACATTAAACGAAAATCGAAATATTGACCGAAGTTGGTTGAAACATCCCTTATGGAGTTGCTGGATTTGAACCTTCAATCGAAATATTCGAATGATACCTCTAAAATTAATCGCAGAGAGCAGCAGGAATTTGGTAATCATGTACAGAGGAATATTTGACATGGAAATTCAACCATAAGTCCAATCCTTCTGCTCGTTAGCTGGGTATAACAAGTTAGTTTCTAGGAAGAAGAGGGGAGTGCATTTTAACCGTTTTCGATCCATCTAGAGTCTAACCATACCCGAATCGCTATTATGCATGACACGTTGAGTTGGCTTAAAATGTTGCAAAAATATAAAATAAAGCACATTCTAAAAAATATGAAATATTTCTGAACCGAAGAATACTTATGAAATTCCCGACATCGCATTTCCCTTCCTCACGATTTCCCCGTGTAATTAGAAAATAATTACGAATAAAATCATGAAACGTAGTTTTCTCTCTCATAAACGAACTTTGCTCCTCGCTCTCGAGATTTTATATCGATATAAATACATCAAATTGAAGAAGTTAAATTAGTTTACAAAAGATTTCCACCCCCGAGGTACTTGGAAACATTGTTTTGAAGAGACAAAGGGGAATAAACGTTTAATAATTCTGCTCGCACTATTTGACCAATACTTGAACGGAGACTGGTATGACGGCGAAGGCAACGGAGACGCCGCCGAAGTAATAACGTGAAAATCCTTCTCTCCCTTAGTCGTTGACCATTTTTTCCATAAAGACCGAATAACCCTCGAGTAGTGGAACAGGAAAGATGAAGTTATTAAATTGATATTCTCTGCAATATAAGTGAGTTGTTGTTATTTGCCAATGGGAATGAAAACTGGCGGGAGGAAAACTTTGCCGCCGAAATAATTCAATGTTATCAAAGTTTTTTCACCAACACACGTAGAGGGTCTCACCTCTACTCGTAATTTTTTCCTATCCGTAGCAATATACGTGGGAGCTTTATGAAGTCAAGGTAGAATTCACTCCACGTTATTTCTTTTTTCTTCATTCCTCATGATATGAGACTGCTTCAACTTCCAACAATAATGAAACAAACAAAATCCTCTTTGTCTCGATTCTGTATAATATATGTATACATTTTTTCCTTTTCCCTTTCTCAATGAGTTTCAAAAATTAGTTAGTGTCAATCTTTCAGATTGAGTATTATCATTGATAATAATGTGTTCTCTCTTCTTGAAGAAAATTCCTCTTTTTTTTTCATGTTTAAACTCGTCCACGTTGAATGTACGTTGAAGAGGAACGAGAGAAAAAGAAGAACTTGAGATGAAAGTTTCGGTGATTCAAAAGAAGAAAGAATCGGAAAGAAATAATTTGTCGTTCAACAGCATTTTGGCTCCTCTTGAAAAGCTTTTTGTTTTATTTTTTCTACCTTTTTATCCACTTCATCTGCTCTTTCATATTGCAGGAGCTGTCAAGTATTTATGGTCGTCGTGGCATTATTTGTTGTGCATCGCAATGACGGTAGTGACGAAGAGAGATGGTGAACGAGGGAGAATGAGGATAGAGGAAGGCATCCATCCTCGATCGAACAGACCGAGTACAAGTCGAGTGCATCGCTAATATTGGCACACTCGGTGCTCTGCCTATGCCACGCTACGCCGGCGCTTGGCTGAGCACAATTGGAGCATTATGTAAGTACAGACTGTGCAGCCTCATCAATTACGCGTTCAATTAGCAGAACTCAAGAGAGCGTAATGCAAGAAGAGCAAAAGGGATGCAAGTGCGCAATGTAATCGTGAAAATTCGTGTTCAAGGGATCCCTTCTGCGTCCTGTGCGTTCCGTGCTTTCTGCTCTTTATAACTCAAGATAATGGTTATACAGGATTTTATGTTTTTCCTTCTACTTCGTTTCGCACAAAAGATGTGAATGATTGTTTTGAAAATGGATAGCACTGTACAAAGAGGGGTTGGATATTGAAGTTCCTGAAATCATGCGGAATGGAACGTATTCTCCATAAATCCCCATTATCGCAATTCAGAAATAGACTGCTTTATTTTCCTTCAATATAGTCTTTTGATTCTCTTCATAATAAATGGATGAAAGTATTAGGATACACAATTTATCCTCGATTCATGTAAATCTAGGTTACAAATGCCACAAGATGTTACTTCGGGAAGATAAAATGTTCAAAAGTTTTGTTCCAATTGCTAGTTTTCAGCTGTTATTCGGTTTACGAGAGGAAAAAGTGAGCTTGTATTATACTCGTTACTCCTCGATGTTGAATCCTACGGACTTCTCTTCGTCGTGTATCGTGTATTAGTGTTTCAACAGCATATGCAGAAAAGGGGAAAATATGGGTAACTGCTGCTGTTTATAACTACTGCCGTTGTGTGTACAGTGGAATAACAGGTAATCCGAGAATATTAGCAGAGGCCATTGGTAACAATATCCCCGTAGCTCTCGGAAATAGTGGTGTAGTGACTAACTGATCAAACACAGCCTGAGGACATTCTGTATATTCCAAAGCGACAGAGAAAAAAGGGGTCTTTCCCAAGTTTCACCCTACTGACACTGTTATATTGCTCGGAATGTGTACACACGTATATGGTTGAATTCATGAGCGTATAGATACGGGAAGTAATAAAACCACCAATGAAACGAATAGTTCTCTCTGATATAATTGTTGTAGGGCACAATCAATATTGTCGATAAAATGTAAAGAGGTTCCATTTAAACCATAAATCTCCCAAAAATACGTTTCGAAGGTAGAAGTTTCGAATATTTCTATATTTGAAATTGAAACTCAGCAGCCTGTTGTTTTATCACTTGCAATATGTATTATGCGGTACATTTGTTTTCAAAAAATCCAATTGAAAATGTCGTGAAATTATTATGCTCTTTAATTTCTCGATATTGTATTTTGAATCCAGATCATTTCTTTTTCAAAAATAATTGTTGAGAGATTTCCTCGAAAACCTCTTCATGGATAAATATAAGCAATTTTATCGAGTATTTATTCGATGAAAAAACATTACTCATGCGTACTTTTGTTTTCACCGTGAAAATGAGAAACAACTTTTCAAAGAGAAATATATTGTTCCTACTTTGTTGCTTGTCTCAACCTGATACAGAAACATTCACAAACGTGAAACTAACTATAATCTCGATTTCTTTATTTTATTGTTTTTTCTCTTGGTATCGCGTAACCCAACCGTATGATTTCACGGTGAATGTGACGGAACGAAAAATACGCATCATATTTCGTTTTGTCACCACGATGCAAATGGTACATTAACACCCGGACATGAGTACACATAATTCTCACAAACTGTAACGTGCAGGATCCTCTTCGATCTCATAACTCCGCGGTATTGAAGAATCACTGATGCGGACACGTTTTCAAGATTAACAAATGGAAAGAAAATTCCCAGTTCGAAAGCGTTGAGTTTATAAGAAATTGAGACTCTCGAATAACGAAATTTCCAAAACTTGGGAATAATATTTTACTGTGTTCCTCGTGTCCATCATAAAAACGTCGATACGATTGATTTCTCCAATTAACGAGGTACATATGTATGTCCAACTATCGACACGAATTTCCTCGTTAGAAGAGTCGAAGTGCATCTGTGGTGCAAATGCTCGGTTAAAATGGAAAAATGCACGGGGCAATGCATCACGAACACACGATTTCCGTGAGAGGCAAATGTGATATACAGAAGCAATCAATTCATGATTCAACGTACCACGAATCGTTGATTTTTACATTGTGTCCTAGTTCATGTTTCCGATTAATTCATCGCTCTCGTCCAACTATCCAAGTAATTGAGAATTCCTCTTGATCCTTGATACTTGCGAGTGAAATAATATTTGTCGGTTAGAACGGTCGACCGGAACACATTAAAACTCAAATGATTGTCAAATTTGATAATTTGATTTCCCATTATTTCCAGATTCGGGAAGATCCGAAGGAATCTAGATGTTGGAATCGTTGATCAATAATTGATTCAACCTCAATCGGAATAGATACGATCTTTGGTACCTCAACTCGGAAGAGTAAGTAATCGAGAGTCGAACATCGATTTGTACTGCGGTGCACGTTCTCCGTTAAATGGCCGAGGATCGTTCTCGTTCAATCAGAATCGCGTGAACTGGATTCAAACTGTCGATAAATATATATGTTCATTCTCCATCAATTTCTACCATGCCGAATTTAGTCACATGGACATTGTTCATTGGTTGAATGTCGTTGGTCTGACAACCTGTCTATATGCGGTATGCTGTATCTTTGGTTAACGGAACAGCTAGACGAGAATGGTCCCTGATGTTGCTTCTGCTGAATTTACTATCTGAAGATCCAACCACTTGTTGGTCATACTCTCGATGAGATCTTTTCAGGCATTTCAACTTCATTCCTACATTGTTTCTTGATGGAGAAACAGGTGTTGTGTCATGAAAGCTGTCAAAATATATTCTTATTTGATTTCGAGTTCTACGTTTCATATGTGTAGAATTGAATCTGTGGTCCGTTCGATCGAACTATGACTAAAAACTTGAACTAGGTTTCATCCCGAGGAGAGGACTTGAGGATGGAATGTTCAAATGGAGAAAAATATCGTGAGTGGTATCAGAAAATTTAATACTCATGTGATATTCCTTTTACAACAACGGATTCTGATAATTCATGGAGTATTTTTTCAGCAGTACTTTTCCTATACAGCACCTAATACCTCAGTTTATTATCGGAAACGTGTTCGTTACAAAAACGGACATACACGGAGAAAATCCTACGATACTGAGCACTGTAGCCGACACGACTGGCTTGTGTTATGAAGAAAAATCATTCCAACACTGCTGGTTACTGTAGTAACACGAATCAGTCGTGTTGAAATAATTTTTTCCCATAACACGTGCCAGTCGTGTCGGCTACAGTACTCAGTATTGTACACGGAGAGAAAAAATTTGCTGACGCAGCAAATCGAGGTATTATATATAGAATAGCAAAATTTTTTGCTGACCTAGCTAAAAATTTGCTATAACAGCAATCGTGTTAGCTACGACAGCAATTTTTTAGCTGTGTCAGCAAAAAATGTTTGCTCCGCCTGCAAATTTTCAGTATTATATACAGAATAGCAAACAAATTTTGCTGGGATAGCAAACATTTGTTGCTGCCACAGCTAACAATTCGCTGTCGCAGCTAACAAGATTGCTGGAACAGCAAATAGTTTGCTGTCACAGCAAAAAATTTGCTGTTCTGGCAAAAGGAACCCAGCAAAAGTAGATTTCGCTGCCACAGCGAATTCCTTTCTCTCCGTGTAGAATTTTCTCCGTGGAGAAACATCTCAGAAAGTCTTCACATATCTTCCAAACACGTTTCTATGTCCGCTTTTGTAACGGAGACGTTTCTGATACATTACTGGAGTATTCGGTGCTGTATGCACTGAAAAAAGAATCTAGTTGTAATTTCCAAATTCATTTGGTTGCCTCGAATATGTGATTGGTTTATTATTACCGATATTTGGTACCTATTACCAGGATTTGCTAATGATAACTTAAGTTTGGTAACTATAAACAAAGGCATTGGTTGTGAATCTAACTAAATATTTATTTTGCCATATTCAACTATGAGATTTGGTAACTATTACCAAATGCTGGTAATTATAACTAAATCCTTTCCTCAGTGTGGGCTTAGCGCATAAAACTGATGAAGGATAAATGACTCAACCCACTGGATAAAATGTTGCAAAACATTTTTGGCACGTCCCAAAAACTGTTAAAGTCCTACCATTGTAACGTCTAGAATGAAATCTTTCGAAATAACTTCTCTGAAACTTCGCAGGAATGTTTTATGTTTCACACACGTTACATAAAAGTTATTTTGAAACATTTCATTCGAAACATTGCAATGATACCCGACTGGAAATTCAGTCACATCTGATCGGGTTAACCCGGCCCATGATCAGGACCCGGTCAGGTCCTGATCAGGTCCTAATCAAACATCGGGTTAACCCGATTGAATTTCTAGTCGGGTATGGCATCAGCAGTGTTTGGGAGGTTCCAGAAATATGCTGCTACATTTTGTTCAGTGGGAATGTATGTTCCTCTGATCCCGGAAAAGATTGTTACCCTTGTATAACATCACAACTTTGCCAGGAAGGTGTAGCTTGAATCATCAGAGTAATTCATCGGATTTTCATCCAAACATCATATGTTCACTTTTGCGTAAATGGAAATTTCATTTTCTTGTTGATGAATCAAGATTACCACCAAACTGTAGAAGGTGATTGAACCTAATTCACATGCAACAGGACAAATAGTGGAATAAAAGTTTCCCGGTATGGAAACTACCAGAGTGAAAATATGCAATATTGGCAAGGTTGTGTTCTTCATAGTTTGGCGAACATAACGGGTTTCGTTCAGAATCACTACTATTTCTTGAGTGGTAGGGATTGTTGGACGGATTTAACCAGACATTAGTCCCCGTATATAGAGTCTTGACCCAGTACTTAATGATTCATTACTGTTTGGCAAGAACCCAATTTGTGTTCCAACGGAACTGGGCCAGTATCCAACAACAGTTGGTAACATAAAAATACGATACTGTACTAGTTTTCATTTCATGCTGATTGTGACCGAAACGAAATCGGTGGGAAATCGAAGTTCAAATCAACTTTGTAAATACATGGATGTTTTGTCGAAACAAGACGACGCAAAGCAGGGTTGGTATGTTATACTTTTGTATGTTGGTGGTTGTACTTTTTTTCAGCGTAGATTGTTCTAATACGGAATCAAAATTATAAGTTTTCATTTACCAATATCAGCAGAACTTTAGCAACAATGCCGAGCCAATATCAGCCGGTGTTTCAATTCCCTCATGCGGATGACTTGATTTTGGGACACGGACATCAAATATCATTGTTTTGTATCTCCAATCGGAACATCTTGAGATACATATCTTGGAGAAAGTATCCTGTACGAACTATCTTCAACCATAATATTCCCAATCAAAGTATCCCGAACACGAATATCGCGAATAAAATATCCTGAGCCGCATGTCCTGAACAAAATATCCTGTACGACATATTCTCATGGAAAGCACCTGCGGTGGAATATCAGTTTAACCTGAGCTTTTATTGATTCCTTCGAATATTTTAATTTTGCCTATTATATCTTTCTTTTCATCTGCTAGATTTTTCATGTGGTTGATGGTTTGGTGAAAATCTTTTGTTTCAATGTTCTTTGGGACATTTCTAATGATGATAAAACCAAAAGCCTGATGGATCATTTTATCATTCAAATCATTATGTCCCCTAACAGCACCCTCACCGCTTCCATGTCGCATCTCCGTGGAGGTGACGTGGATAAAAGGGAGATGTGGAAACAAGGTGAAGGAACAGGGAAGCGACGGAGAAATGTCTGACGATCGGTGGTAGTGCTGTACGGGTCTCTTATTTTTAATACCCCTTAATTCTTATCCCTTACAGCACAAGCACCCTAGTAAAAATGATCCCTGTAAGACCACATATAAACCATATATGATCATATATGCATTGGGGTTTTCCTATATAAACACATATAATTCAGATTTGATCCGCATGTAATGCATACACCGCGCATATACGGGCATATACGGTCCGTACATGTCAACCTTTATGCATGTATGCACCATATATGCGCCGTATATGCATTAGATACGGATGACATATGGGTTTTATGTGATCATATATGAAATCTCTATCCATATATGATCGTCAATATGTGGTCTTATATGATTCATTTTTATTAGGGGCACCGATCCATCATCTAGGACTTTGGTGCATTAGAGGTGGAGAATTGGTGGAGAAATGGGAGCCGTGGAAATAAGGGAAAAGTCAGGGAGAGTCTCCGTTGAGGCGACGGAGAAACCCTAGTAAAAAGTAAACATATATGACCCATACATAATTCATACATAATACATATATGATCCATATATGGAAACGTGTGGAATCATATATAATCCATATATAATCCATATAAAATCCATATATGACCATATAAGATCCATATATAATGCATATATAATCCATGTATGGAGAATATTCCATATATGACAGAATTTTTTTCATATGTGAAAAAATCTTGCATTCATGGGTCATATATGGATTACATGTGAATTATATATGGGTCATATATGGGCCATACATGGATTCAATATGGATCATGTAGGGATTATATATGACCATATATGAATTTTATATGGATCACATATGATTTTTATATGTTTTTATATGATTCATTTTTACTAGGGAATATCCACCCTCTGTATTTTCGATATAATTCATATTGGTGCATTTACATAACCAAATCTGAATGTATGAATTCACGAATTTGAGTTTTATTGAAAATACAGGTGGCGAACATTCCTCCGTTGCCTCTCTGTTGCCTTAACAAAGATTCTTCCTTATTTCTCCCTCATTTCCACGGCTCCAATTTTTCCACCTCCAATTCACCGAAATCCCAGGTGCAGGATCGATGGCTGTGCTGTACGGGATGTTATTAACCTAAATATAGATATTTTGAGGATGACTTGATCAACATTATATCTTGAAATTATTACCACCACCGTATGTATGAGAATAGTGCCATTCCTCTTCCATAATAGATTTATTATTATAATAAAAATTTTATCTGGCTCAAGATACTTTATTCCCTCTATTTCACAGAGGGACATTCTGACTCTCAATCTCCATTATATCAAAATATCAAAAATAATATGTTCAATTGTTTTAGTATTAAATTTGTTATTTTTCAATTAGTTTGAAAGTAATTTCAGTGGTGCGCATGAAGTGCACCACTTTATTCGCATAGAGTAGTGTTATTTGTATTAGCTTTGTTTTGGATGGATCGATCAAATTATTCTATTGGTGACATCCCTGAAGGACAGTGGAACACGCATTGCGTTTTCGTTTCTGTTTGTTTTCTTTTTATACTTGATTGAACATAGTAAGTCGGGGAAAGACATATGCAGTGTGCGTGACAATATAATTAAGTGAGTAAACTCTGCTGGAAAAGAGGGATTAAAATGAATTAGAAAAATGAAATTGAATCGAATGCGTTCTCTTGTTCCAATGTTTTGAATTGGAGGGGATCGAAATCATTCTACTCTTAGAATTGAGAACGATTGAGATCATAACGGTTATTTCACGTAAAGTGTGAAAGCTCAAAATTTTAATGATTTTTTGGAACTTTTTTGAGACAAAAATATCCCATCGAATGTTTTGAGAGTTTGAGAATTTATATTGGCCTAAAACTGGACTATGTTATATAATTTTGTGGTAGCAGAATATCGAAATGCGAACTGCTCCCGGAAGCGTCGAGGAAAAAAAGTTGCTCGACTGCTGCCATGATTTCGATCGCTTGAGTGGCTGAATTAAAAAATAAATGAAAATTATGAATTCGATTTCTCATGAATTATTTTCAATCGTTCTTCTGTAGCAAAGGGACGTTTTTATTTTAGTACATCCGGTCAATTTAAACCTGTCATTTTGAATTAGGAAACTTCAGATTCAGGATCAGCGATCGCGAAAACCTCCGACGACTTAGTTTGATTTGAATTCAACAGATTTTGAAATCTACGCCTGACATATTTCCTGTCTAATCTAGTTTCATGTAATTCATTGTAAAATTGGGTCAGACAAAAATATCAACACATGTTCATGTTTTGAGGAATACGGTTTCCTCTTTGAAATGATTTCTTCATTTTTTTCTATGAGATTTTTCCCCTAAAGTATGAAACTTCGAAAAATTTAGTTCATTTCTACGGGTACCCTGGTAGAAATTTGCCCAGTTTAGCTGGCCACTGGCCAGCTACTAGTCGGTAACTGGCCAGTGACCGACCAGAAACACCCAGTTTCTGCCTACTAGCCAGAAACTGACCAGAAACCATGTAACGCTTTCCACCAGGGTAACTTCAAACTTTCAACTGGCAATGTATATTATATTGAATCTCATATAGATCCAATCAATTCATTTATTCGGTCTATTCTTTCATCTCTTCTTATCATCATCACTGATCTCTGCAGGAACAATAATCACCGAGGAAAAAAACAATTACTACAAGAAAAACAATTTATTGAATGGATTTTTGCACAGTGTAGTTGAATTTTTTCTCTCCATGTGGGATGTTTTTGTTTAGAAGGTTTCTGTTTAATGCATCAATACATGTATTTTTCTGGAACGTTTCAGCCTGGGATATTTTTGTACCAGACTGTTTCAACCTGAAACACTCTTTATAGTAGAATACTCTACACGGAAAGACTGTGTCTATTAATATTTAGAAAAATGACTGTCAATTTAGGGAAAAAGAGGATCGTTGAAAAATATTCGTAGTGAGTCTACTAAAAACTCGTAGTCGATGTATTAAGAATTGATAATTCCACTGTGGAGAATACCAATGGAACTATCAACTGTTACCATTTTGACTACGAATTTTTGGTAGACTCACTACAAATATTTTCCAGCGATCCTCTTTTTCCCTGAATTGTCATTCTTCTGAATATTAATAGATCCGGTCTTTCCGTGTTGTCTGGGTTTTTTGTACTAGGATCTTTCAACCTGGTAACAATTGCTCTGGACTCTTTCCCACACAGCACTTTTGGTCTTCAAGATATCTTGAGGAACTGTTCAGAAAAGTTTAAGAAGTCTTATGCAACAAGAAAAGATATCCTCAAGATGTCTGAAACAGACATCTAACAGATATCTTGTAGAAATATCTCTTATAGAAATCTTTTAGAAGTAAAAACTGTTTCAGATCTCTCAAGAATATCTTCTCATGTCGCATAAGACTTCTTAAATTTGGCTTGAGATGTCTTTTAGAACTGAAATGCTATGTGGGTTGATTTTACTCTACCACAGTCCAAAAATTCATTCAAATATCTTCCAAATATGCTCAGCTGATGAATAAAATACAACCATTAAAATAAAATTTCATGTGTAACAGAGTGGAAGTTTGAAAAACTTCGAAATTTGCTAAAACGTCGATATGTCTTCGTTTCACCGAACTTTGAGTAATCTTCCGTCAATAATGCTCCTCCGCGTTTAATTGAAATTTCAATCACTCCTTCAATGAAGGGATTGGAAAAAGCTTTCATCACATATGATGAGAACGTTATTCAAAAATTGGCAAGAGATTGATGTTGGAGAAATTATCTACTCCCCCCCCCCTCCCCTCCACCCTTCTTCCTGTGATGCGTCTGAGCGAATACATTGTTGAACGCAAATTTGATATTCAAATAGAAAATCGATATTTTCTGCCCACCGTCTATTCAGCAATATTATATCTGCTTGTGAAATGATGAGGAATATGACCCAAATTGCCGTTACATCATCATCATATTTTTCTCTCATATAACATAGTCACGTAAATTCCTTCCGAGTGACTGAATTTGCATACCATCAGCACTGATATCATTTTATCTTCCACCCTGCTGCTATTCTCGATTACATAAATTGCGAATTTTTCATTATCAATATCCAATAACAATACGTGTTTTATGAAGCCAACTCTGACAATGAAAGATACCACAACAACAATAATGACTAGCTGTGAAACTTGATTCTCGACCTTTAGGGAGAGAATTTATTGTTCATTTATATGAAAACAGATAATCTCTCCCAGTCCCTGTAGGAATCGTTTCGATTACTTTCCACAAATTTTCCCATACTTTGAGTAATGCGCATATTTCGTTGCAGAAAATAATGGTTTCGAAATGGTTAACTCGTTGATGCTTCCGTCGATCTGCTTTAGAGACTCGTAATGGAATTCGACCAAATAATGGGGAAGTTTCAGGAGTCGGGGAACATGATTTGAAAGTGGAAAATGTGAAGAGTACGCTGTGTGGAATGGATTCTTCAACTCAAATTGTAGATAAATTTCAATATTGTTCCCGCTGTATGCGATTTAATATTTTTTCCATCACCAGTGAAATTTTGTTGCGATTCGAGTGAATCATTCGATCGTCTTGGTCAGTTACTGCTTCTATGAGGAAATTCACTGAGTTATCGAATGGGGTAGTACTGGCAAGGTTGCATTCTTCATAGTTTAGCGAGAACAATGGTCCTGATTTAGGGTTATGATTATTTCTGAACTGCCACTGATTGTTGGAAAAATTCCTGAAGATATTGTCGCCTGTACACGAATAATCTTGTGTCAATCCTCAATTTTCAGCTCTGAGCGAACACCTAAGTTTTAGGTAAACAGAACTGTGCCAAGATCGGAGCAAAATTAATAACATTTCAAGTTGAATCTTATCATATCTTCAAAGAATCACAATCGACTGTTGCTATTCGAACAACATTGCTTTTGATACTGTTTTTACGTTATCTCCCTAGCACTGTCAGCGACATCACCTTATTACAAATCTGAAAGATCACGTTTCAAGATAGTGGCATGAGGCGGTAATTGAGTGATCATATGGGCCGAAAATTGAATTGGACACTCAATTTTTTAAAACATGTTGACAATTCACCAGCTCAAAATCGACAAAATCAGAATGTTTAATTTCACATTAACGCTATTTATTACATTACTGAAAGTGCATACGTGGAATACTCAGTTATAGTTGAGCCGAGCCTCAGTAATAATTGAGCCCAATCATCTTGACGAACCATTTAATTATAAATGTGTGTACCAATATCAAGTCTGCTATGAAATTTTGGATATACGGGTTGATAGGAAATTCATAATGAAATCCACTCGTGGTACGGTCGGGATAGATTGTATGAGTACGATATGATGGTGTAGTAATATTACTAACAACTAGACTAATTTGTATTCCTAATGAATCATCAACCCAATTAAGAGATTCAAGATTACCATTCGCTATGCATCAGGAAATTCGTTCACCAGTTCCGATTCAAGGTGAATATAATGATGATCGAATCAATGACCTGCATTGCATGACAAATTTTCTTATAGTTCATTAACGATGGCATATATTTTATTATCCTCCCTTTGTGTCCTGTTAATTCATTGTTCATTCTCTCATTCGATATAAAGTTCAATGATGAGATAGAGTTATGAAGAATAATTATCACAACGAGGAAATGTTATTTTGTTTCCGATTATTACTAAATGATGATGATCACAAAGACTCGGAGACTAAAAACAAAGGCCAAAAAATCACCGTCGGAAGTTGTAGCACCCAAATCGCTCTGTTTTCATCGTATCGTAATCACATACACCTAAGCAGCTTTGAAGACAAGTCGAAAGTCGAGATTCTCCCGATTGTTTGCTCTCTCAGGTGGTAACTGGTGAAATCGCTCCAAGATACTCTCGAGCATTGAACTGAATACCACACTATATACCAACACACCAATCATGTCAGCAACAGGTATATTGAGGAGTACTCCGAGAATAAATACTGTTCTTTGATGCCAAATAATGGAATCAATTTATCATATGACGATCTTCATTTCAAGTTACATTTCCCGAATGTTTATTTGTCTATCTATGAGGCATCGATTGACAATTCATAACAACGATGGCGACGGTGATATCAGATATCTTCGTGCAACACGGCGGCTCACTTTATTTACCGAACGAATTGTACAGCAACAGGTCGTGTAGGAAGAAAATGCTTATTTGGAAAATAAATAGCTCGTGGCTGTAGAACCATCTTAAAATACTTGGCTGTATTATCAACTCGACGGATATTTTGTTATACGATTAAAACGATGGAAGGAAAAGAACACGCGTGTTGTCATCAAACAAAGCTATCCACCATGCACACTTGGTCTTCTCACATTCTTCTGTCTCTCGATGTGATGGAAAAACCGTGTTCTCATAGAATCTTACGTTCAAAAGAAATTTTACATAAAGCATTAAATGAAGTGAAATATGCACAAACCTGAATATCTCTAAAGATCAGACCAACATGTTTTATTCAAGAGGTCTGCTGGTGAAAAAACGTCTAAATCTTGAGAAAAGAGTAGGAGCCAAGCGCGTACAAAGAGAAAAAAATGGATTCCTAGGGCCCTCATTGAAAATTCATCAAGATGTGGGGTGATATATCATTTCCATAACAAAAACGATGCGTTGAAGAAGGATTCCACTTGCGTGGGAGGTGAAAGTAGAATTTCGTCCAGATTGAAGTTTGAATAATCAGAACGGTTAAGCGAGATAACAATATTCGGTGAATTCTCAGGGAACATTCGTTTAATGTGTACATGGAATTGTTTGGGGCTGAAAGTACTTGATATTCATTGAAACGTAAGTTGATTGCATTCACCGAACAAATTAACGTCCTACCATAATAACCGTAAAGCACAATGCCTTGAAGCTTTATTCCTTCAAACAATACCCCATTCATTGAACAACTTTTAAGTTCATGATCCAAAAATCAGGATTATAAGCATGATACGTTGATGATTTTGCAAATCATATGATAATCCTGTGTACAACTCGTAGATCATGCATCATTCCTATCATTCCTATCGTAGAATATCAAGATATTGAACAAAATTTGAAATCTGTGATAAACTTGATAGCGAGGTGGAAGACAAAGCTTACGAATGTTCTTTACGTCAGGCTATTTTCGTGGATAAATTTGTATCTTTCCGTTTGACTTACACTGTCGACACATTAAGCTTATCACACCCACATGAATTCTCTTAAGCGATCCCGAGGTGAAATGTTTGACTGCATCGCAATCGCCCACGAAATACATACGTATACATATCACCTTCACAACGATATATGGAGAAGTATGTGAAAGCTCGTCGACGATATACTTGACAGTTCACTGAACGATGATCATCCTCTGGCAACGACCAAAACCTAAAGCGAGCTTTTGAGGCCCATTGTGAGGTATTCAACTAGCAAAATATACAGATAGGTGTTGATGCGTATAGCGACAGAGTCCGTCGCCACAATGCAACCCCATGAATTGTATTCAAAGTCAAAAGATCAAACAGAGAAAGAGAGGAAGACAGACCGAGACAGACAGCAAGATTGACAGGGGATGAGGGAATGAACAAAATTCATCACACTATTAAAGCTTATTGAAAATTCAGAAAGAAGTAACTGGGGAACAATGACGTTGTGGAAAAAGTGATGAATGCGTTTAATGGGATAGCCATGCAAATTTGGATACAGTTCTATGGCCATCCTGAGGGGAAAATTCAAGTCAGAGAATTATGAATTGATCAATTACTGATGAATGAATAACAATAAAATTATCGTAAATCTTCACTTCGTTCAAAAAATTGCGTCCTTGATTGACAATTTATTGAAAAATACCAACCATCAACGAACTCTGTTGAATTATTCTAATGAGTTGCCCAAAATTTCCAACAAATTTCCACTGGACATCAAATTGAAAAATTCATTATTCATTCATTTATTTATTTATTCATTTATTCACGGGCTGAACCCCATTGAGTACAAAGATAGGATGATACAAAGTCTGCACATTAAAATTAAAACTTAAAAATCAATAAAACTATAAACACATGTGTGAAAGATTCGTGACAGTTATTAACAAACAGAATATTCGAAGAAGCAGGATGATCAAATAGAACACAAGAAAATGATGAATAGCGAAACATACTAAACTGTAATAATAGAAACATAGAAAATTTTTCAACAGGAATTCAAACTGTTGAACGATTTTTTGAATGCATTCGAGGAAACCGGGAAAAATTCAATCATGTTACTGCATGAATTCGCAAGTGTGCAGATACGATTTATAGGATCAGTATTACCATAACGAGATTTATACATAACAGTATTGAACAACCTATAAGTTCTAAGAGATCTTTTAGGCACATTGAAATTGATAAGATTAAGGATCTGCATGTTATTGACGAATTCATTTAGAATTTTGTGTAAAAAAGACAAATCATGGAAAAGTCTACGCGATTCAAGGGATGCAATATCAAGTTGTATTATAATGGCTGAATAATCATGAGAATTCGTGCTCATAGGGCTTTCAATTTTATAAGCAGCAAAACGCAAAAATTTGTGCTGAACTCATTCCAGTACGATGAAATCCTTGATGAGATAAGGATACCAAATCTGAAAAGCGCACTCAACGTGAAGACGAACCGATGATAAGTATAGCGTACGCAGAGCTCTCGGATCATTAAAATCTCTACTGACTGTTTTAATAAAACCTAACGCTTTCATTGCACTTCCCACTGCAACCTGATAATGAAGAGAAAAATTCAAATTATAATCAAAGTAAACTCCTAGATCACGAGTTAAATTAATATGAGGTAGAATTAAGTTAGATAAAGAATATGGGAAGCGAATGGTATCATTTCCTCTTAGAAATGTCATAACATGGCATTTGGAAATATTGAGCTTCAAATTGTTTGATTTACACCAAAGTTTGATTTACATATCATGAAGAATTTCACCTGAACTTCATGAATCATCTCTTGTCTGTGACTGTTGGAAACATTCTCGACAACGAGAAGAATAAGTCGAAGAACTGTGAGAAGCAAATGACGTGATGCTCGCACCACGGTATAAAATATCTTCTCAATTTTTGAGATACTACACAAGGAAAAATGAGTAACTACCCAGAAAAAATTCCCAGGTGGGTGGGATTCCCAAATTCGCATGTGGACTCAGGTTCCTGGCCGGGACCCGCCAGGACGAGCCAGGTCCTGCCTGTAACCCCTCTGCTTCCCGCTCGGGGCCGGTCAGGTTCCCGCCCGGGACCAGCTAGGTGGTGACTCGAGCGGGAACCTGACAGATCCCGAGCAGGAACCAGAGGGTTTCCAGGCAGGACCTGACGGGTCCCGGCCAGGAACCTGAGTCCACATGCGAATTGGGGAATCCCGTCCACCCCGGAATTTCTGTCTGGGTAGTAAGGAAGGATCTGAACATCGTAGCGTATGGGACCAATAATAAAACTTCAAACAGCTTCGTAGAAAGCTTCGTCAAGCGCTGAATATTAATCCAGAAAAATCTTGATTGGAAACTGTTCGTAACAATGAAATCATATTCCGATACAAGAATGTATATACGCTTCATATAATCATACAACTCGAGAGCGTTGTAAAGAATATTACAAAGAGGGAAATCTTGTTTCCATTTTAGGATATCATATTATTTTCTGGAATACCCTGTATATCATCTCAAACGAGAACGGCCCGAATAAAAACTGACGATAAAAAAACACGTGAATGGGTTCAGAACCTTCCAGTAAAAACGCGATAATACGAAAATGTAAATCTTGTTAAAATGAAGTCATCGAATAGAATTTCTGAAATCGCGAATGTGGTATATCATCGGCTTCATATAACCGATTATATTCAGAAAACGCTCGAGGTCTGTGGAAGGAAGTATAGATAAAAACAGGACAGAGGAGCAGGAGGGAGGAGAGGAGAGGAAAAAGAGAACAGGTTGATAATACGACTGGATAATCTATCCACTCTAAACTCTTTCATAGAGAAGAATGGGTTGATAATGGGAAATCGATTTACTTCTTCCTCCTAAGGAAAAGCGGAATTCTTCCCTTTCCTCTTGTATTTTCAAAGCAAAGACGGAACGAAGGATTTTTCAAAGCGAATCGTTCCATTCTTTCATGTATATGATACACACCAGGCGAATAACAAAGAACACTATACAATTCTTCAAACAGAATTCTTTGTATATAATTGATTCTGTGATCGAATAATATTTTTGTGCGAGAAATATTAATTTCCAATATTCCCTGCATGCAGCGGGGACATTTTTCGCAGCTCTTGTTGTTGGATAGTTTCATAAAGATGATGAATTTTATGAATGAAATTGAAGAGTTTATTGAAATTTCTTTTGTTTTAATGATTTTTATTGAATTTATAAACTAAGAGTACACTGAGATGTTTATAGTAAATAAATCGTATAGTCAACTTCATACCGATGATGATTCGATAAACCTAAATTTCAGAAGGAGCCGTATTCATTCAAATCAATTTCGATCAATTTGAATCGAATAAATGATTTGTTCATCATTAATAAATATAAATTTCTCAATTCAACACAATGTTTGATGATAATGAATAAGTTTTATTCGTACGAAACGATATCTCTTAAAAATGTTCAAACAAATGCGTTGATTTGCCAGAAGAAAACCTTTTCCTCAGTGTATAGAAAAGAGAAAACAAGAAAGTTGAATATGTTTCAAACTATCCTCAATGTAATTAAATTTCTAACCATCCTGAAGGCTCGTCGTGAACAGTTGGTTGAGTCAATATTTCATATTACAGGGTGGTACATGAATCATATGAATATGCAAAACTTAATAGTCTGTGTTTATGAGTCTCATCTACTGGGTTCATCTTTTTGAACATTCCCATGGACCTCGTGTGAAGAATTGTTAAAAATGGGTTGTATATCTATATCTGTTATATCTCGTACTTTATCACCCTTGTAACCACAATCTCGCCTAACAGACGTCCATACGTCAAGAATGTAAAATGAACCCCTCGTTTTAGTGGTTACACACCACTACACTTTGTGTTCGAGATCCTACTCGGGGAATACAGTATTACTTTCCAGCAAGATACAGATATGAGAATTCTCATGTCCAATACGCAACTTGTATACGAGAGGAGGTTTTGTCATAGTTATAACTGATCTTTCTACTTGTGCATTGATGTTTCTTTATCAGAAAATGACGATAAGAATGATGTATGTAAGTTATTCCCACTAACTTTCTCAAGATTTTTTTAATCTAATGATGAATTACAGATGTTTATTTCTGTTCTGAATTTAAAGACCCATATTTTTCTGATTGTAAACAAATCTATTCCTTCGAAACTTTGAAAATCAACTCCAAATTTGATAATTTCTTCCCCCATTCAGGTTCAGGACGTGAACCTGGATTCGTAAAGCAGAGACTGAGACTGGAGACGAAACAATAAACAGGATATATAAAATCGAAACATTTATTTCTATCACTTAAGAATTGTCTATCACATATTCCTTAGAAAAAAAACATTCGAAGAAAAGGTATAAGAATTGTGGAAAAAAACTTTGAACAATCTGTGCTCAAGTGTGAATGAAGCAGTAAATCTCATCAAAGACAGATCATCCAGGCACAGAATGAGCACAATCTGAAACAATCGAAATACGAGTACCAACGACAGACGAATGCTCCGAAAGAAGTGACATGGAGGGTCGAACTGTCGAGTGGACTAATGTAACGAAGAGGGTTGTGGTATTCTCAATTTCATCCTCCGTTGAATATAAGTAAAAATTAATCATCAAATTCCACCCCTTTTTTCACTCCTTAATAAAGAAGATGATGCTGTAGAGTTTTGAATAATTCATAATTCAATTCATATTAAACGTGAAGAAATTGTCAGCCATTATCAGCATTCGCTGACCCAGAATACAGATAGGATTTATTTATGAAAATTCAAAACCACGGTTTTGTTTGGATTTTGAGATTCCAAAGTTATCGAATCGATATCCGGTGATTGATAAAATTATGAGAGTAAAAAGAGTACAAAAGTTTTTTTTTACAGTCATTTTGAATTTATGAAGTCAAGTATTGTCGGAAAGAAAATATCTCGGCACCCTGTAGGAAAATATTTCATGGAAGAGAAAATACAATCACACATTTGAATCCGATTTTTCCGAATTTATCTTCGGAAATAACACTACAAGAAGTGTCATACAACATGAAAAGATAGGGTTCGAAAGTTTTTACAAGATATCCTCTGGAAGCTTCTGCAAGATTTCTGAGAACGTCCTTGAAGATATCTTTTCGTGTTGCTCTAAGTAGAACAGATAAGTCAAAGAAACGTCATTTCGCACGGAAGAAAATGATTAGCTATTATTTGGATAGCTAAAAATTAGCTACGGGAGCTAGTTTTCAGCTGTTACAGCCACTCACTTAGCAGTAGCAGCAAGAAATGTAGCTGTCGCGACGAAGACTCAACAGCTAAATTATTCGGCCATCCAAATATCAACCACAAAACCTGTGCAGTTACAGCTACGATTTCCTACTATGGTAGCTAAAAAATAGCTACAGCTGCAATTATTTCAGCTACAGCGATGGAAAAAGGAAGCTGAAAACAACAATTCAAAGTCATCGAAAAAAGGTCAAATCAACGTCAAAATGGTAAACTTAAAAACACTGAATTGTGACATCATTTCATGTAAATTCATTTAAAACTGATTTTTACCCTAAAATATAATAATTCTTACCTAATTATTATTATTACATTCGAAATATAAAAGCACGAGAATGATGTCGAAAAGACAAAAAGCCCGTGTCGGACTCAAAGCACTGATCATCCTCACACTTTTTATTGCCATCGCTCTCTCGCTTACAATCAACTTCATTGGAACCGCTATATCACCCTTTAGATTGATCGCGAGTGAAATTGTAAATTGTATGACCAGATCAAATACTTCATAATATCACATGTCGTTGGAGTTTGAATCGTTTATTCGAAAGAATTCGTAATTGAATTCCAAAACATGAAAGTGTATACCATATCCTCACTTTCCCTAACACCATACCCACTCCACTGGAAAAAATATTTATTTGTCCTCTCTCCATAAAATATTCATTTGTAGGAATTAAATATTCAATTGGATGCAAAAATTGATTACTTGTGACGAATAAATTATTTATTCAGAAGACAAATTTATTTGGGGCAAGCATTGCATTATCTGACTTGATTAACCATGAATCCGCAAAAATATTTTATGGAGAGAGGACAAAAAAACTATTCATTTGGTTAGAAGAAATTTTTTTGTCAGTGTCGTTGTATTTAATAAAAAAGAATTGATTCTGGATTATTTTTGGATCCTGATCGATTAAAAATTAGATTTTTTCATCATTCATTTCGAATTCGTTCCGAGAAATAATTGAAATTCAAGTGATATTGATATCATCTCGATGGAGAAAAAATCAATAGATTAAAATAACTCTCCGTTCGCGAGTGGCGAAATGAATATTTATTTGAATCAATTTGAACACTGTCATTAATTAACTGATACATTCCAACATTTTAATTGAAATTGAATCATAATTGGGGTATCATTATTCCATCTATAATAAATTTACAGAATATTGAAGTCTGGGTTAATTTTATGCTCAGTATTGAAATGACGGGTATTATTAGTGAACATTAAATACTTCAACGTATGGTTTTCGTTAATTACCGCGGGTTGGATTATAGTTCTATTGTTTTCTTTGTAAACATTGAATGTTAGAGTCAACATTTGGGTTGGTGATGTGAATCGCAGTGCACCGTTGAAAATTTTTTGAATTTTCATTCAATTTTCAAGTACACTTTGAATGAAATTTTCAATTCTTGGTGGTTGAGTTAGGAATTTAACCATATGTCATTGAATCATCAACTCTTGCTGCATTATATTACCTATAATAATATAGTCTCCTAATTGAATTTTCATTCAAATGTTATTGAAATTCTAAGGACTTTTTCAATGACGCACTGAGAAAAAGGTTTGTTCATAGTTCAAAAACGTATATTCCCTCACGGGGAAATAAATATCTATTTCACGCCAATCTATCATGATTTTATCAAATATGATTCATTTATATTAGGAAACGTTTATTTCCACTAAATATCACTTGTTTATCATCAACAGGATATATTTGATTCAAACGAATTAGAGGTGGACTCGAGACTCTGGAGCAAAATTCAAAAATGGTAAATATCATTCAATTCTACGATCTTCGGAGACAAATTTCTATATCAAGTCGAGGTCGGGCATGTAATAGTTGGAAATTACACGTCTGAGAAGATGAAATTGATTGCATCCAGGACATGAAGCAATTTTCCTCTACTCAAGACCAAGAAAAGACAAGAGAAGACCTTTTTCGAGACTGCAACAGTTTTTAATAGACCCTAGGATTTAGAATCCTAAAAATTTTTCCCAAAGATTTTCTTTCATTTCATTCCTCAAATAATTGTACATTGACCCAACGAATTTTGCATTAGAACTGGTCAAATTAGGTTTTGTTGGTTTCACTCGAGATTCTCGAGTCCAGCCCTAAAACGAATATTTATTTCCCCATAAGCGAATTTACGTCTGTGACCTATCAATAACACTTTCTCTCAGTGCGTGAGTGTAAATTGCTCCCATCATATGTAATTAAAGTTTCATGCACAACTCTCAAACAGTGCGCGTCAGGCTTAAACATGTATCCGAGCTCAGATTTTATCCAATTCTAAGTATTTTTTGTTCATCAAAATGAACTATAAAATGGGGAGAAGGGGGACCCTCAACTAATCTTCTGTCCCTTATAAGCAAAAGCTGTTCGTTTGATACTTTCAAAGGTTTATACCTAATGAATATTCACGCCAAGTTCAACTGATATATTTTTCATCCCTGCTAGTTGTAAAAAGAAGAATCTTCATCCTTCATAAGTTCTACCCGGGGAAAAACATTCTTAACTGTAGTCGCTGAATCTGAGTTGCTGAAGCTGTATATTTCAGCACCTACAGGATAGCCATGTATTTGGGAATACCAGTTAAACTTTCGCTGATAACGCCAAAAGTGTTGCTACAATGGCGAATATTCAACTGTGGCAGTTAGCAAAAGATTGTCTTTTCATTTCTACAGAATTTTACGAGTTATAAAACTGAGGCAATCCTGTGTGTGTGTTCGTGTTTAGTTTTTTTTGGAGCTGACTCGAGGAATTCATAGAAAAAACTAAATAGACCGATTTTCCGAATCTCAATTTGATTTTATCAGTTTTGAAGAAGAGGCTCGATATGTGTATTTGCGAAAGTATTCGTGGGATTTCATGAGATTCCATAGAGCTTATGAGATTTGATGGGATTTGATGTCACACACTTCCACCTCGTCCATAAAATCTCACCAGAACAGATGAAACTCCAAAGTTTATATGGTCCAATACGTGTATTCACGCAGGATCGATGAGATTTTATTCTATGAACAGTCCTCAACAAGGACATAATCTCTCCATAATAAACACTCTGCCTCCAATTGAATATAAAATACCCGATTATGATATAAAAACTGTGCATATTGCTCAAACATTTCGTTTCCTCGCAATTATTTTCCTGCAGCGAATACCCTCGGAAGGGATTTTCCCGTCCCTTTAACTCTGAGGATTATTAAAAAACAAGGGGACAACAAACTTCATCCGAAATATTGCGTGTGCAGATCCACCGTATAGTGATATAATAATGGCAACGAGAAGAAGAGGAAGAAGAAGAGCAGAAGAAGACGTTGGGCTTAACCATACACCCATGCCTTTGTGCAGTCAAAGGACCGAAGATAAAGTGAAAGCTTGAAAGCCGATTACGTGGAACTGTGTGTCGTGCCTTCCCAATTTCCAGTTCGCTGTACAAAAGCAGAGCATCTATGCTCAACGTACTCCCCACACCCACGTATATAGCGTATATCATTAATATCAATATAATATCCGCACCAAAATTCACAAAATGTCGACTGGCATGAAAGCCAAACTCTACATTCATTCCGAACTTTCACACAAGTATAAGAAGATTATTCGTATTTTGATTCGGTATCTGACATTGAGAGGAATCCAATGTTCCATTATCGCATGAATCATGGAGATGAGGATCAATATTCATATGAATCATATCTCCAAACAGACTGATTGATGATACAACTCATGTAAGCGAATGCAATTACTCTCACCTTGTTAATGATTGAAGAATGTTCATTGGAACTATCATTGCTTCTCCTTTTACGTTTGAGAAACCTTGTTGAATTGACAATCGCGATCATTCGAATTGGAACGAAATACCTTCCCTCATCCTATACAAGTTATACACGGAGAGAAATTTGTAGTTAAATTTACTATGTTATTATTGTTTCCGAGGAACAGACTGAACTATGACGGGTTCCCCCATAAAACATAGTAAATATGATCAGCATTCTATTGTTGTACCATAGTAAAAATATGCTCTTCATAGTAAAATCCGACAGAATTCAGTCTGTTCCTCGGAAACAATAATAACATAGTAAATTTGACTACAAATTTCTCTCCGTGTATGAGAGTTCCAATTATCGATAGATACTTTTATGAGAAATGCAGTAGATGAGGATTGTAGTCAAAAATATTTTTCATCTAAGATATTTCTTTGTGGAATAGGTATATATTGGTATATTTTGCTTAGAATATCGTCAAATTTCTATGTAAAATATTCTCCCTTGATATCGATTTCTTTCCTCAATCGTTTTGAAAATTCAAAATTTATGTAAAGCGTGACATATCCGATGATAGAAGAGAGGGCACGAATATAACGAATTCATTCTTGATACGAAATTTCATTTCAATTAAAAATCAAATACGGAAATTAATTCATCGATTTTGGCCTTCGCCAAAACAAATGCATACCGAATGAATGAATTTCCTCGACAATGCAAACCATGAAATCCAAATTTCCAATCACGAGAAATCCTTGATATTTCACGTTGAAGTTCGTCTTACAGATGGAAGCTTAACTACAAGAAGTTTGAAGCTCCACATGATTTCTCAAGATGCACTCCACATCTCAATGCTCCTCAGAAAATATAAATTTCAAATAAACATGTATTTTTCGAAAAATTCCTGAAGAGAAATATCGAAGAAGAAATACGAATGAAAACGTATTTCGACCGAATGATCGAATTCATCCTCAAATTCTCCAGCTTTATAAAAAAAAAAATATATAATCAAATTAAAATTTCGCACATGCACCGCATTCAATCACCAAAAACGGATTATTGATTTTCATGAGAGTATCTCTAATGCTCTGACTCTTCCAACCCTCCGCAAATCTTCTACAGTCAATTCGGAAGATCGTGGAAACGTAGATGGGGTCCAGTGGTGCACTCTGAGCTGAATGAATCCTTTTCAACTCTGGCCACCTCTCGTTTGGCCAACTGAGAGAAGACTACTGTTGGGTAACTGCTGGCAATATAATCTAATCGCATTTAATACCGGTCGGTAATTATTGTATATTCCAAGCCCAAGAGCTTAATTAAAGTATTAATAGATGCAGGGAAAGACAGAGATGAAGTAACTAAGAGATGGACTTTGAAGGGAACTAACTTCGTTATACTTCGTCAGCTCGTTAATTCACCTAGCGTCGCATCGCATATTAATCGTAAATCGCAATTATTTTTATTAGAAGAATATCGTTTGAATTGAAATTCATTCGCTATTCTTGTTCAGATAATTATTCAAGGGGATAATATCCAAGACAGAACTTTGAGCATTCATTTTGTCTGACCACCGAACACACAGATTAGTGAAATTATTGAGTCTCATCGTGAATTATAAATGAAAATTGTGACACTCAAGTTCCTTCAAATTGCGAGCAGAAATTTTCTCTAAACCTTCAATATCAATTACTGAAATTATACTATAATCATTTATTCTAGTCTATAACATTCTCTATGATGCACGTTATAATACGTTTATATGAAAAATTGCATCAGGATGTTGTATCAAAAACATAGTATGAGAGAGAAATACAATTCACAAATGGGGATTCATATAACTGACGTACAGTCCATAAGTGACATCTACATAAATCATATATCATATACGGGGTGAAAGTATACTCTCCACGAACAAAGAATCCTATATCGAATTTATTCATTGCGATTCGATAAAATACGAATATTAAATCGTCAACAGATGTTCAATAAATATGAAATCAATTCAAATCAGCGAAAATACCTCAAAGGAGTGTACAATAAAGAAGTCGTTACAAAATCAAACCATCGTGTTTTTTTTAGGGAATTCTAACGAAGTCATATCATTCAACGATGAATCGAATACAAGAAGAATGTTTGATACGGTAAACCCAAATGATTTGAAACATTTCTCCCTTTTTGTTCGTTTAATTCTCACCTCATCCAATGTTCTTTTCAAGGTTTTTATCTGCAATCCTTCATCATCACTTCCGAGACTTGAGCTTCTCAGAATTCACTTGTTCATTTCCCCTGCCTCCTCCTCATCATCAGTCGACCGCGGTTGTCTCTCAGGGAATCTCGACTATTCAAATCAGACCTCGTCAAATAGAAGAAGCATGTAATGCTGTGTGCGGTGACTGCTTGGGATGAGGAGTGAAATGAAAAAATTGATGCCTGAAAAGGTTCAACGGAGATATCAACTGCCAGGAATGACACAAGTAGAGAAAAGATTCCTTTCGCAGAGGGGCTGGCTGCTGGCGAGTAACTTTGTATTTCGAGGGGTTAGAGCGGGAAGTAAAGTAGGGGCCAAAACCTCGAGGCAACGAAATAGGACGAGTAAAGTGATTGCAAGAAGCGCCAGTGGGGTCAGAGAAAAAAAAGAAAATGGGCTACGGTGGTTTAATAGACTGTGCCATGATGGATGATACACCAGGATCGATATGACGTTTTTTTCCCACCTTTTAGGTTCACGTAACAAAATAAGAAGAAAAAGGAGAAGAAGAAGAAGAAGAAGCGGAGAGAAAAGGAAATACTTTTGAAATCATTCATGTTCGATTCGTTAAATCGATTTCTCAATTCTCCAGAATCGTGGCTAATGAAATTCTGTCGCAACGGGGAATTGTATCAATCAAAAACTTATCTTGAAACGACAGTTTTAGGCGTGGAAATTCGAACACGATGGCAATTCAAGTCTCGTTTCGTTCTCCCTCCTTCGAGACACTAACAGTAATTCAGTGCTGCAACCACGCACTACGCATTCCAATCAAGATCGTGCAAAGAACAATGGGTGAAAAGGAATGAAGGATTTATAGATAAATTTATTATCATCCCCGAACCAAAAAGTCCTTTGAGACGACGGTTACTTAAATGTAAAAGAATAGAATGAAATAGATGAGAGAAGGTAAGAATAATAAAATCATGGAGAGGGGAAAAAAACTCAGTCTGGTACACTTGTTGAATTTCAATCTCGTCGGAAGGTTTCTCTCTCAACTTTTGTTTTAGCGAGAACTTTCGGTTCTATTTGTAATTAATTACTATTGATTAATTGAGGTGGTTCGATCGATACTTTCTCGCGGTACGAGACTTTTGATACACATAAAAATGTTCTTGGAAAATGTCGTTATGAGAGCTGAATGGTTAATGCTTTCGTCGGAAAAATCATTTAACAGCAGACGTTGAAAAACCAAGACATTCGAAGGACTTCGATTTCATGCGAAAGAATGAGAATTTTATTCGCGAAAAATTATGTAAAATATTTCAAGTTGTCGAGTGTGATTTGTTCGTACTTACATCATTCGTTTCGTGGAAATGATCACAGTTTGCGCGACTGCAGTCACATTTTTTTCTAAGAATAGCATACGAACTCTTTTTTGGATTGAATTTCGAAGTTCACATATCCTCTCTTTGATCAACTCCATTCCAACAAATGAACCACCACTGTGGGAGATAGAACTTTGTTATTGTTTTGCAAATTTGTATTTCAAAAACTCAAGGAACTCCCTACGGACCCTAGTAGAAATTTAATCAGGCGTTCCCTATTTTCAATGAGGTCCTGATCAGGTTAGAATCTGGGAACCGTGAATAAAGGAAATCTTATTAGGCCCTTACAAAAACCTTATCAAATAGGGTTGCAAGGCAGGGGTATAATAGGGTTTGGATGAGATTACCATAAAATCGCGCGAAATAGGGAAAACCGTAACGAAACCTGAGAAGGACCTGATAAGAAATCAGGCATGCCTGGTCAGGCCCTGATATTTCCCCATCCAAAATTTCTAGGTGGTAGGGACAAACTTATTCCATTTAATCGAGCACTACATATTGTTTGAATCGTAATTCTAATGAAATATATGATTATCCAATTGGATTGAAATAAATTTTCATTCCAATGCAGTTCACGATTATTATCTATGTCCCTGATACAACCATTGATCATACTGTAATAACATAAAATTCACAGCTGCCATTTGTCTGCGAGATTTGTGATTATGTTCATTCCATATTTAACAATAATGAAGACACATTATAGAAAAACGCATCTTCACGATCAAAGCTAATTTTAAAAAAACACAATTTCATGAAGAAAAATGTTTAAGTTCACACATTTGATCTTCATATCTGTTTTTCTTCTCCCTGATACAATTACGACAATGAAAATGCAACGTTCGTTCGTACTTTAGTTGAGAAAAAGTCAGATGTTACTTTCTGTTCATTTGTTAATTATTTTAATAATATGTTGCTTATCCCGACCCCATACGCCGTTTCATGATAATTTCATTCTCATTAAAGGTCGTGTAAAAATAAGGAAATGCAAAAAAAAACACCTAATTAACGTAACTAATTAAAGAGAAAGTAATTTGATGTTACTTTACATGCACATTCATGCACAGTATTCTGTTCACGTATTTTACATAAACGTGCCATGAATGGTAACAATGGAGCATTATGATTATCAATTTTTCATTTACTTTGCATGAAATGAAGTATGAAACTGTGAAGAATACGGTGAAACTTAGCATAATTATCATCATCACACTCAAGCAATATAATTTGAAAAGATGTGTTACTGATGAGGGAAATTTTCATTCAATTTTATGTATACTTTGAGACTGCTTTCTCTATTTTCAGAAAAGCAGTTGAGAAGGCGTATTACTTCAAAATGATGAATCAACAGCGGCGTGTATCGTTTAGCAAAATTAGATTTTATGATATAAAATTGTTAATCAGTTTTCATATTAATGCACAGCAAAGGGAAGTTAGATTCTCAATTATATTCATGATGTATATGACATTTTTTCAACAAAGTCAGAAATGAGCTGCAGAAGATTTGCCATTTTTGAATTGTTTTTGCAATTATGTTTCTTTTCAAAGTATGTCCCTGTTACAAAAATCCAGCTGGAATTCCAAGTGGATTACATGTCCGAAATTTACCTACGTGGGCAGCTAAGACTCCACCTGGAATCCAGAATCTCAACTGGATTCCATGTGGGATTTTCAATTCCACCTGAGATGAGAAATTCCAATTGAAATCTCATGTTGGAGTTGAGGTTCCACCTGAAAATGAGGAATCCCAACTGGAAACGCAGGTAAATTTTGGTTCAAAAGTCAAATCAAGTCGAATCCCAGCTGGAATTTCGTGACAGGGGTATCTTCCAGACAGGGCCAGATCAACGCATGGGTATGACAGGGAACGTGCCCAAGGCTCCGAACGTTTATGTAAAAATATGCTTAAACTCCTCCAAGTCCGCGGTCCGTTAGAAATTCTACCTTTATAAGGGGGACCCTATAATTAAGAGCCCAGGGGTCTCAATAATGAATACACTGAGAGAAAAAGTAGTGGAGCGAAACCCGTAAACATTTGGATCCGGTGAATGTCGCCGCGCGGTTGAGGCAACTTAATCTCAATTGAAGTAAATCTCCGCTCAATCATCTCTTTCGATATTCAGTTGACTCAACCACGCGGCGACATTCGCTCTATCCAAACGCTTACGGGGTTGAGCCAAACCTGGTGTTTTCTCAGTGTAAGGTCCAGATACTTTCTGATACACGCTTCCCCTCCACAAGAAATACCAAGCCAATCTGATGATAATTTCTATTCAAATCATTGCTGTAGCATTTGAACGCACTATATTTTACCACTAATTCCCACTCATTGCTTGCTCAAAAGGTTAAAATTCGAATAGCGAGATTCTGATCTTGAATGTTAGATTATCACTTCAAAAGAGGGAAATTTCATTCAAAAAGTCGATAAGTTGATCACTTTTGACTGTCCAAGGAGGGAAATTTCAATTCAAAGATACCCGAAAGTACATAGTTCACGATAACAAATTTCAGTTCCAATGATTCCATCGCTTTAGATTTGATTAGATAATTCCCACCTATGGATGAACTAGTTTGTTCATTCAATAAAATCTGGTATCGGGAAAGAGTTGGAAGTCAAAAGCAAATTCTGACAAAAATTGGATAACTTCAGTATTTGTCAAACACGACTTCAAAAAAAGAGAGCGGATTCTATCAGTGCTTAAAAATATCGGATAATCACGGGAGATTCTCGTCATCCTACCGGAGCTTTTCATATATACACGAGCTTACCTTTTGACGTTCTTCATCCATATCTACCATTCTCTTCTTTCTGTTTGTCCAGCAATGTTGATGAGCTTTTGAAGAAAATTCTTCCTTTTTTCGCAACGATCCTTAAGTTATCTCTGTAAGTTTTGAAAAATGGTCATTAAAAAAATATCTTCACTTCTCTTTTCAATACGTTGATTCACTTGTTAGAGTGTCAAAATAGAACATCTGTAGAACTTCCATGATATGATAACAGAGTTGTTTTCATGCATTTTTCAATGATATCAAATGAACTGAAAGTACACTTCAGATAGGTGCTGATGAGAAAAACATCAGTGTTAATCTTTTTCAAAAAATGTGGTTGGAAACGAATTGTTGAGTTCCCTAAAAACGACTACAAAGTGCAACTTGGTGTCGAAATTGTGATTAGTTGATGTCCTGAAATATTAGAAAATTTAACATAATCGGGGAGAAATATCCTCAATGTGAAAATGAATGTCCAATGTAATGAATAAAACAATTGACCCCATCGCAGTGAATGAAAATCGGTGTACATTGATCACATTTTCTGGTATAACTGCCAAAATTTAACTCAATATATCATTCTTAGAAGTTTTTGTTCGTGTTAATTGTAGTTTGAATGACCGAAGAATTTCTCGACGTCGATCAGTAAATTTATCGATTTGTTTACACCACTGTTAACTCTGGAATACGAATATAAAAAAAAACAGAAAATTTCAAATTGTTCCCACACAGCACTCGTTGTCGAAAAGATATCTTCAGAAATAATTAAGAACAATGCAAGAAGTTATCTTTCAGAAATTTCTAAAATGTTTCTGAAAACGTTCTTGGAGATATCTTTTAGAAGTGAGAACAGTTTAAGACTTCTAAAAGATGTCTATTCATGTTGCATAAGACTTCTTGCATTGTTCTTAATTATTTCGGAATATACCTTTTAGACAATGCGTGCTGTGTGGGTTGTAACACATTTGGAACTCAATGGAATTGAACTCTCTATGGATGGGTTTTGTTAATCAGAATATACACATTTTAAAACTCTAGGATTGAAACTAACTAATCACAAATTCCTAGGAAAGTAGTTGACTAATTAATTTTTTTTTCGTTCCATTCCATAAGTTTCTACTTGCACTGGAAAAACTGGTCCCTGAGCCTACTCAATGATCTTCATGACCCACCACCCGTGATGAGATATTCAACTTCTTTAATGACTTCTAGTGGATCGAAGTACAATTTATCATGCAATGTGAACACCATGAATCATTATTCAGAATATAGAGGTGTCAGCATAGCGAACATCTTCTGAATCATATTAATGCGAGCAAAGCTAACCCTGTCCATTGGACTTCGTGAGGTCTTTATAAAATATCAGGTCAGCAGATCATAATTTATACTCGTATGAACACCACATGGAGAAAAGTGGTTTGTTCTTTTAGCGCGGACAAAAAACTTTGTTGTATTTGCAAAAATGTCCACCTCAACAATCAAAGCAAGCCAGAAGAAAACTTGAGTTGAATTACAAATTTTTCTTCATAAACATTATAATCACAAATCAGTTTACCGTGCCATCAATATTTTTCCATTCATAACCTCCCAAGAATTCTATTTTGAATAATAAAGGATGTATTTGCATGCAAAAAAACATATATGTCGATATATTTTTGGAACACATCTAATAAATATCGTCACTAGGACCCGTTCGTACCTTCGATCATCAACACAACACTGCCCTTTGAGTAAAATGGCTTGCCAGAGCTTTTAATTTGAAACCGTTCATCGTTGAGAAGAATGGTTTGATTTCGTTCCGAGTTTGCTACCTTCGAGAATAAATCGCTTTTAATTTCTGAAATCAATTTATTTCAAACGATCTGGCGATTTTTCTCAATTTTCTACGTCACTTATCAAACGGGGTTAAATACAATAGTTCCAACAAAAACGGCAAAAATCAATCATTCGAGATTGATTTTTCTCGAGCAGTAAATAATTAAACTCGTTCGTGGACGTGAGGAGGAGAAAAATTTCTTCACGAGCTGAAAGCGATGTTCGGTCATCGAGTGAATTCCTCGCTCTTTCCTTCGATTTGATGAAAATCGGTAGAAACAAAACCTCAAAGATGTTTCATTAGAGAACCAATTGTCGAGGAAAAAATCTCTCTCGTACAAATGGGAGAATTTTTAATTGTTAACAAGTCAGTTTTGAATATTTTTTCGGACTATGGAATTTTATCGCACATGAATGTCCAATTTGGAAAATAATCCTTCGAGGGGTTTTCTTTTTTACTGAAAATGTACAAAAAATTCCTTATTTGTGAAGTTTCTGACAAATGGATGCACGACGGAAACTTTATATACGTTAAAAACTTCATGTACATATATTTCAAGTTTGCTATAGAAGCTTTTGAGAAATTGGGTCAACCCGAGGATACATCAGAAGCTAAACTCGTGCGAATTTCCTCATTGATAAAACTTTGTTCCTATCCGCGTCTTGCATCTAATCATTCATTCATTTTCTTTCGCGAAAATGTATTTGGAATTCTTCTGACTGCATGAATTGGAATGTGATTTGAAATCTTCTAAATTTCCGGTGAATCACTTCTATGTGTCTCAAATTTTTTAGGGAATAAACTGAATTGGATGATACTTTTCAAATATTTTCAATGCAAGAGCTATGATTGATTATCAATAATTCATGTCAAACAACAATGCTGGGTTCGATCTGATTCATTTGATTTTCAACTCGTTCAAATACCATAACAATATGCACTGTAACACCAAAACATGGAAATTTAGTCGATATTCTTTCATTGAGATGTGATATGTTTGAATAAAGTCAACTTTTTCGCTGTGAATTATCCCACTGTTTTAGATTGAGAACATTCGAACTGGTGTGACGAATAGTGTATTCAAAATAAATCCCTAAAATTCGCGAATGGGACTGATTCCTGAACAAAGGTACGCATCGGGGTCCATTCTGATGAAAAGACCTCAGAAAATTCATTGGCAAAAAAAAAAGTAAATAAATACATCATACGAATAGTCGATAACATAATTTCATTCTAACAATACGTTTTGTGTTTTATCATATGACTTGTTATCAGAGAACATCGTGAATACCAGGATGACGCGAACACCTGACCTGTTTTTTGTTTCCAACCCATGCAGGTATTGCCAAGACTGAAAAAAACCCAAGCTTGTCCCAAGGTTGGCACATGTTTCAGGAACAAACTTCCGTGAAGAACAATTGGCCCGATATTGTTCCATGATTGTCCCGTTGTTCCAAATGGATAGTCAGTCATGGTACATTTGGTACAAGCTTGGCAAAAGTGTAAAAATCGAGCATTCGTTGGGAACAATTGTGCCAATATTGCCCACATGAGTGGCACAATGTTGATAAATATTGACTGAATTTTGAATTTAAAATGGCTGAAGACTTGGGGATAACCATCGGGCCAGGGCTGGCCCGATCTTCCTGCCATAATTAATCCTACACACTAGTTTTACACCCCAAGCTAGATTTTATTGATCTAAGTGAGGATAGAACTCCACTTAATGGTAATAGGATACTTTTAAATGTAATCGTACACGGAGATCAACTGATTTTGAAGAACTCTTCACAGAATTTTAGAATGCTTGGCTCATTTTGAAGACCGACATTTTGATGAAACTTCGCAGTTTTGTAAGGCTTAATATCGAACTAAAAACTCTCGAACCATTGGTCCAGATGAACAGCGGTTTTTCAGATATAAGCATTGTTTCATGCTTTCAGATAAGAAGCATTGGTTGATGCTTGGTAAATGAATTGGACCGGGCCTGGCAAAACCACTAGCCCAAACTTGTCCTGATCTTATCATTCCCAAGCCTGGCCCAAGTTTGGTGAATTGTTTAAGACAAGTCTCGGCAGGTCTTGTGCCACGCTTGGTCCATCATTGGGCCTATTTTTCCTATGAAAATATATTAGTTTTTCATGTCTTCAGCCTAACAGTCAGGGCATATTCTGAGGAGATTCGAGAACTAACCGAAACGGTGGACACTCTATTTCTAAGAAAAAAAAGGAAAACATTTGTGTGACAAGTACGTCCTGGATTATTTGATACTTCCTTAATTTTACTTTTGGCATGAAGTTTTATTTCTTCAGAATGAATATCACTACTGAACTCAGTATACCCCTTGATATGGAGCGAAAGGCTCATCTAATGACAGGGCAATATTGGATATTCAATTTGAAAAAAGAAAACAAAAGAGGAAAACATTTCACTAAAAATTGGGTAATCTTTTAAGAAATGACTGTTTTACGTTTCAGAACAGCTCGATTTTTTTGTAACTAACTGTTTGATAAGAACTGACCCTTATAATATGGCCTGCTAACAGTACATTCACTGATTTCTACGTCGCATCTCCGTGGACTCTACATGGATAGAACGTGGATGAACGAAGATTCCACGTGGAGGCAACGTAGAAATGTTAGGTGCTGTACGGGCAGAGTTCTCTATAAAAATCAGCTCGGAAAAAAAGTTTTAAGGGTCATGCAATATTTTTTCAAATTCTGGAAATCGTAAAAATTCCTTTCTTCGTGAATTTTTAAAGTCTTGCATTCAGATAAACGTTTATCGATTGGTAATGTTAGGAAAATTGTATTTAAGAATTGATGTTGCGTGTTGTTATTGTATGTTTCTGTCTTTTTTTGGATTTTTTGAGCTGACTCAAACCACCCAACAAATTTTCTCTTCGTTCAAATTTTTCTCACTTCTATAATTGGGAAGGCATAATGATTTCTTTTGCTTCTAATTTGGATGACCAATCGTGCAGAAGCGTAGATTTGGTGTTAGCTTTCAATTCTTTGATATCTTCATCTGACACCATCTGACACTCTCTCATTTATTATATTATCCATCCTATTATTCATTATCTTTTATATTTTTGGATTATTCAAAAAATTCGTTGGAAATTTCATGCAATCAAGTTTCAACGAAGAAGCCTCGAGGTCAGGGTGAAATATCCTCACATTTTATTCATTATATATTTCGATTATATTTTTAATTTTTTTCAAAATTCGTTGGAAATCCCATAAAGTCACGAGGATTCGAGGCGTTACTCCTCCAGTGGGATCAATTAATTTTCACAAGATTGTTTATATGGAAATTTTGAAGGATTCATCCAATTAAAAATCACAGAGTTGATAACGCTGATTCTTCTTCCTTCCATAGCATCAATGATTCTTGTCAACCTCCGGTCCATGTCAAGGTTATATTCCCAACGACTCGTTCCACTGCAAGAACCTTGAGATAAACATTTTTATCCTCGCCATAACTATGAATCTTGTTTGTGAATTGAATACATCATGTTGAATTATACGACTCATTATCATAATTCCTCCTAATAATCAAATTATAACTATTCTCATATACGACCAAATAACCCCGTGTGTTTTAATAATTATCTTCAAGAATCACCTCCCAGCTCAATACTTTTGAGCAAGTATTCAGTTGCGCGTATATAGCACTCTACAAGAGGAAGTTGCGTCGTCCTGGGATACTCGAAAGTACTGTACGAGGACGAAGAGCGACTCGCGGCGGCGTACAATATAAAGTTACTGGAAATTACATCTGCATATTATTTCAGTTTTGTAGATTGTTCAACTGCGGTTTCCCGTTGAATGTATATGTGTATGTGTACGCAGATGTATTTGTACGTGTGCACCCTGTGAAACGACGATCCATAACTGGGCTAAAAGTTTCCCTCGTCTGGATAATCTCTTAGGTGCCCTCGTGTGTGTGTGTATATATGTGTTCAAATTGAACGTTTGTAGCCGTGAAACTTAGTGCAACTGATTGGCCGTTGTTGAAAAGATTTATCGAAAATCAATGAATATTCAAAAATGCGTTCGAAATTTATATATTCTTCTGGTATGAAAAATGTGAAGATCTTCTGAGTTATTCGTTGTTCATGATAAACAAACGACAATAAGATCAAGAAATTGATCAATCAATTTTGATGGAAGAAGAGGAATAAAAAGAGAAGTTTCTTTTGCGTCTCTTCATGTTTAATTCTATTCCGAAAGATTATCCTCCAAAAGAGTCATGGAATGTCAGCAACAGTTTTATCAATAACTGATTGGCTCAATCGAATTAGGGAAGTTGACTTCCCGAATAAAGTGGTTTTCAATTTGGCTATGTTTCGCGAATACCACAGTCTGCTTCATCAAAGTTAAATGAGGAGTCTGATCTTCATCATCATCAGATTACTCGTTCAGCCTTGATGAAGCTAACTCTGATGTTTGCCAAACGTCTGCAACGCAGTGACACGGATTGCGGCTTCACAACGGAACAGTTACTGATTGAGGGTAAATTTGTGCAAAGACAGAGCGCAACAAGTTGTTGAAAAATATTGTTATTGCAATTCCTAAAATTACCATTAATTCTCAGATATCATTGATCCGTGCTTCTTACGTGATACACATCACTTGGGATTTTTTCATCCTCGTCTAGGGCGGGGATCCTCGATAACAGCCCCTTGTGCAAATTCATTCACAATCGTTGAACTCCATCGGAATTTTGCTGTTGAATTCAAGACAGATTATGTACACGAGAAATATGTTGACGTAGGTTGATTACTGCAGGGTCCTGAGTTACACGTTCCAGTCAAATGATTCGTATAAATACGGTACAAGCTCTACGGTACACGAAACAGTTAATCGATTCGAGAGACGGTTGGAATACGTTGTCGACATTTGGAAATGAAGCGCCTAAAGCTTATGAACATAAACACGAGATCGTTTTTCAATTTCAGGGAATTTTCAAAACACTTCCTTCGATCGCAAACCCTATTTTTCGTAAGACTCGAACACACCTTCCACGTTCCTGTAATCACGGTGAGCCTTTCCTAATGTGGTGGAGCTTTTGAGGGAAACTGAAGAAGAGGGAGAGTGGACAGTGCGTCGTTTGTATCAATTTACTTCGGGCCAACCTTACGCCCACACCGACTTGCTACGGATTTAATCTAATACCACGTCGAGAAGAGTAATTCATTAAACAAAGATCCACGATCCCACGAACTGAACCCTGTTCCACCATCCGCTACCACTACCATCACCACCATTACCACCACATCTTCCGCTATTCGACCTACTACCTTATCCGTATCGTCGGAGATCAGTCGGAGAGTACCCGATTTGTAGCGAGTCGAGGAGTTAATAATTGATAAATTCAGGTTACTAAAATTGATGCTCTATCCGTGCAGGGAAGATAAAAAATCTCGAGCTTGAAAATTCAAACGTTGGAGGTTTCAGAATATTCTATAATGTACACATGGATGAATTTTTATTGTTATTTCACATTTTCTTCATCTTCTCATCTCTGCGAAGATATCTACGCTAATTATCCAACAGCGTTAGAATGTCAAAGTTATGAAATCGTAGTATAATTCTAGAGAGAGGGGAAGTTCTTTAAATTGATGAATGTTTTTATGATCTCAAAAGTTTGATGGTACAAAATTTGATAAGCACTCTACAAATTCTTGCACAATATAGAACCATTCGGAATGTTGGAATAAAGGAATATTATTCCAAGGTAATGTGGAAACAACATTCTCCCCCAGGAATAACAATCCTAAATCAAGATATTCCGGAAGAAAATCTTCAAAACGCTATTAATTTAATCACCGGGACGAGAGAACCTTCGGTACGAAGGTTAGGCAATCGATATCTCATTTATAAATTATTCCTACATTAGGGTACTCTCTCGAAAGACACGAACCGTTGGTCGTCTAGCATTTTTAGAACCTTGGAAAGTAGATTATTGAATTCATCCCTTGCACTCGCTCGAGGTTTAGGGCTCTATAGCGAATTTCTTCCAAGTTTGAAATGGCGTTTTACCCGGAATGGATTCTCCGGTAGATAAATGGATGAAGTGAGTGTGAATTATTTAGAACGAACAAGTTTTCCCCGCACACTCCCGTATCAATTCACCGAAGACGTGGAATAATTGATTGATAAGGCATCGTACATCGCAAAGAAAACTACGCAAAATCATTTTTCAAATGAATCAATTTTCCACAACGTGTATCATCAAGATTTCAGGAAAAAAGAATTTGATAAGCTTTTGTTTCTGTTCGTTTCAAAGATTTCAGACACTGCCGGGGGAATCAAATGAATACATTCCTGTTTAAATAAGGAATCGAATTCTTTTTTTCCCTTCCATTCGGAGAAAGGAATGTGGATGAAATTCTCTCTCTTCCTCCCTGTCTACCTTATTTTATTCTGCTACGAATAAGAAGAGAGGAGAGCACAAGAGTCGTTGGTCCAAACGTGCAGGAAGTTTAGCGTGATCTATCGGTTGAGTTTTCCTAGCTTGGAAGCACCGTCTGAATTTAACGAGCCGCTCCCGACGAATATTTCGTACTTTGCTATCCTCAACCACCCACGATACCACCATTCCTCTCTCGCACTCTTCTTCCCTTTGCCTATCGACATCAACGATACGTAACGATATACTCCCTCCGCAGCTCGGATCTTATTTCGATAATTCGTGACTGGGGTTTTTAGCGTGACCGAGGAAAAAGAAAGCGTAATACCTTGGAGTCAAACTCGAGAAGATGATTCAGATTTTGTCAAATCTTACACTTTTCCTTGATAGTTCATAAAAGGAGGACATGATTGTCCTTTGAATCACAGAATTTTCACTTCTCACTTCATACTTTATTGCAATTGTGTTTTTATGCCATACGTTCTGGCTTTTCTTCGCTATGAGTTGAAATTGAATGAACATATTTTTGCTACCTTTCCATTATAAAAGAAAATAATGTTGGACTAACTGTAGACCATTTTGCTGAGAAATGATTCGAGTAAAATCCATGAATTATCAGAAATTCGATTAACAAGAGTTCGTCTCATGCTTTTCATGTGAGAGAAAAAAATTCTGATAATGAGATTTTATACTCCTATGAATAAGGGATTGGGATTATATTCCAAGGCAGACCATTTACTCATCGAATTTGAAGCTTACTTTCTTAAACACCTGCCATGATCCGAGAACATAAGAGACGTGCCTATAATTTTCATGATACTCATACATATAGATTCAACATTTATTGACGGAGCGAAATACCGCCTTCACAAGATATGAAACTAAAGGGACAAAAGAATTGGTTTATTAATAGGTCTATCCACGTGGATAACATCAATTCGTAGATGATTATAATATGATTTTTTTAAAACTCTACTACGAGTTCTAAGTGAGGAGATTTTTGATTAATTTTCATATGTTCTTGATATATTCCCGATATATGGTTTCAAAATTCTTCCATCGAGTTATGATAAAAATTATTCGATGATATTCGAATTGTATTGAACTGTGAACTGTTATTCAATTGAAAATCTTCAAAGTAATAATAAAAGAAAGTACGCTCTGTCAATTGTTACCCCTCGTATTTCAATTCGAACTCGATTTTTTCAATTTGTCTTTGAAACAAATTCCGATTCTGATATATTCTCAATGATTTTCTAGAATTCAAAAGATAATCTCATTCGTACAACAAATATTGATAGAATTAATGTAAAAATTCAATCATCTCCGCTTCGATGCATCTCTCGAAATCCCTCACAAAAATTTCCTTGGCATTTCCTCATCGAAGAATTTCCATTTTCGCTGTTTCCCTTGGAAGAATACCAAGAAAAATAATAATAACAATACCGATAATGTTAATTCTTCCATACGAAACGGGTGCATTTTAATATTCTCAAACTTTCTTCGCATTTGTAATTTCTTTAATACCTTTCAAAACTCTTCCTTATAAAATCCTTTTAAAAGCTTCTCTGTGACATTATGATCCCGACTACAGTTCCGAGTAGTAATGAAATTCCAACTCAATTTTCCCATCGTATTAGAAAGACGTAACTTTGCGGCGCTTCGATAAAGAGTTGCATCCCTAGAAAATGGAATCTAACTATCGATCACAATGCTAAAGAAAAATTCTTGATTACCGTAATTTCATTGAGATAAGACAACATCATTGTCGTTGTAAGTAAAACTCCAATTTTCATAGTGAATTACATCTTGAAAGTTCAATTTACCTTCATTTTTGTTTCTAGAATAAAAAGGGCGATGTCTTCTCCACGGTGTCTTGGCAATTACGATAATACCATGATCCGATAATGGAACTCCGCACCATGGAGTCCTTATTTCTTCCGACTTGTCTCGTGGCTTCTTCTCGAAATGAGAAGAGAAAGGCAATGTGTATCCACTCTCCATTCATTTATTCCCCAATTTTCTTCTCCTCTCTCAAACCCGTGGTGCCTCCTGATTTTATGCTCGAAAAAGGAAAATATCAAGACTATTGAAGATAAGTCTAATGTAGACGAATAGCTCCCTTTCAGGGAAACCTGTTTATTCAATTTTTGTGATGCATGGAGAATTATTACATGCATCGTGGAAACAGTACCCATGTGTAAATTAACGAACGCCCCAGCACTGGTTTAGTACCGCTGCCATATTTGTCGAATTTGCAATGCCATTACTGGCCCAGGTCGTTTGACAGTACTGAACCAATACTGGGATGATAACAATGTCTGACATAAGGCCCATTATCAGCGTTCAATCTTGCATGTACTGGCATTCCAATCCAACCAACATTGGGATTCTCAATTCTCCCTGAACTTGCATTTCAATCTCACCAGTACGACCATTTCAATTCTACCTTTAATGCATTCCACGGGGATTCTCCATGGCGTACTATTGGCACTTTCAATGACAAGGTCATTGATCCCATGTAGACTCCACGCAGCCACACTGCGAGTGCGGTTACGGTAATTTTTATAACATCAAAAAAGCTCACCAATTTTATCTCATGTATGTCCCGATTGTGTTGCAACGACAAAATTAAATTTTTATAATATAATTTATAATATATAATATATAATTTCCTACTAACCGTCAGGTAATTCTGAAATAGATCATTGCAGGGTTCATGTGGCTTTGGGTGAAATTTTGTGCCAACTTTTTTCATAAATTACTCGATAAATTTGAATTTAAAATAGATAATCAAACTATTCTCTCAGTATAGCCATGTTGCCGCGAAGGTAAGTTGACATCCAATCCATAATCGCTTTTGTAGTGAAACACTGTTGCATCGATGCTGGCACAGTATTGCCTTTTCGTGGAATTTCAAAAGATTACCAACTCTGAGTCAGTACTGGCGCGGTGTTTGCTCACCAAAGTATCCATGTTTCCGCAGAAATGGGTCAACCCCCGACTCCCTACCAATTCCGTCGTGAAACAACGTCGCGTCGATGCTGGCGCTATACCGTCTCTGTGTAACGTTTCAAAATATTACCAACTCTGAGTCAGTGCTGGCACAGTGTGGCTCACTAAAATAACCATGTTTCCGCGGAGATGGGTTGACCCCCGATCAACTCCCAATTCTGTCGGAGAACTGCATGGCGTCGATGCTGGCGTAGTACCGTCTCTGTGTAACGTTTGAAAATATTACCAACTTCGGGTCAGTACTGGCACACTTTCGTTTTTCTACAAACTAGGTGTTCTGCAATCAGCATTGATTCGGTACTGATCCAAGACTGTCTGCCCAAGCAAACCAATACCGTCTGAAAACCTTCGAACCACTAGTGCCAGTTGAAAAAGAGTCATGGCACTATACGGGGGCCAGTTGTTTTGGCCAAAGTATGGCAAATACAAACTTGCCAGTACTGGGCCATTTGTCAACTCTGGCAATTTCCACATGGGTACCCATACAGGAAACCCCGATAATGTAAACACAGCCAATAATTGGCCCATGTATGGCTACCATTGAATGACCAACAATGGATTCATATCATTGGCACAAATGTGGCCCACCACTGGTTGATAAGAAAGGTCAGCAATGAAAACAGCCGATAATCAGCCGATGTACGGCTATCAGGGTTGGGTTTATCACGTGATTTTTCAATTTCTTACGTATCATACTTGGTTTCTGACACGTAATATATGTGAGATACTTGAACCCTCCTGTCCCCCCAAAGGCAAGGGGTTGATTTCATGCGTAAGATACTCGGTTTCTTACGTGTCGTAAACTATGTAAAATACTTCGAAGTATATTATGCGCCATATAAAAAGTGTTCACACTTAACCACTCATTTGAACTAATACTGAACCAATTATTCTGGAACGCACTCATATCACCATTGGATATCATTATTATTATTATGCCCCAGTAATCTGCCATTGATGGCTGACATTCGAACATTATCCCGAAATTTATGGCCCTAAATCGGGATCATTTAGCCCCATTACTGGGCCAATCAATAATTTCATACATGGCCCATTATTTATTGCCATTACTGGACCCACGTTATCATCCAGCAATTAACCATTGATGAGCCATTAATGGGCGCCATTAACGGGCGAAGAACGCCGTTTGTGGTCCAGTAACGTGCCATTATTGGGCTAATTGATGAACCCTGTATGGGTAGATGAGTGTGAAAAATATCACCATCAATATTTCAGTGTTTTTTCAATTAGATGCAGACCATTAGAATTTGTATTCCAAATATGTTCCCTGTTAATCGATCTTTGTTTTGATAATGAAACACGAAACCTATTCTCCGAAGAATAATTAGACAGTTTGATGATAAAAATGATCGATCACGTACTCATTAGGATTTTGTTTCGTTCTACGGTTCTGTGCAACATTCATCTCATGGTCCAAGCATACACGAAATATCAAAATGCGCAGACCAGGGACGGGAGAATAGAAAGAGAGAAAGAGAAAAAGGGAAAACCAAATCCTGCGGACATCTCTTATACGTCAACCCACGTAGATACATATGAAACATGACGTGTATGCATCCATACCGAGGGAACGAAAGGGATAGACGCAGTTTTGCATAGAGTACGGATATCATTAACCAAGCGTATTACAAGTGTCACGGACTTTAACGGCCAGTACCTCGTTACCAGATGAGAATTAATTATTTCAGGGTAATGAAGTGTCAGGTATAGAGGAGTGTACGTCGTAGAGAAGCCTTGTTCATAGATATCCAACGGATGATATTTTGTCACGAATCTCGTGCGTGTTAAAACGTCAAGAATAGTGCGATACTTCCAATTGCACATTATTCAGTGAAATGAATGAATTATTTTTCCATCGGTTCTCGAGTGCATTTAAATCCCTGATAAAAAATTACACGTAGTTTTACATTTTTTATTGTATGTCACTCACTCGTTTGATGCCAGGATCCTTTGAATAGCGGATATTATTATCGCGTGATACATTATTTGTTGAGCGATTATTTTATGAAACGTAATTCTGGAATGAGAATTTAATGAACGAGAGAGGGAAAGAGGATTTTTATACTTCATGAAAAGCGAGAACTAGTTATTGAGAATTCTAGAATGGAAAAAATATTCATGCGACACGAAAGTATAAATGGATACGATTTAACATGATTTCAAACACATTTGTTTTTTATACTCGTATAGAATGTTTAGTTCTTTTTTTTACACACAGATTGGTCTTGGATGTCTTGTGTTATTCTTCCATCCATCGAGATTAATAAACTATGATTTGAATAGAAAACAATCAACAGAGAGTGGAGAAAAAAGTTCAAATTGTGCAGTGGACTTCTTTTTTAAAATTAAAAACACTCAACCGAGAGGTACTCTCATTCGTTTTGGTAACTACATACACAACTCGTGACTTTTAACAGGAGTGGCTTGAGGTGCGGATAAACCGAGTGACCGCCCGGGGCGTAGACAACATTGAGGGGCAACAAGGAGCTCGACATTCATACGGGAATGAGTGCAGAGCAGTTGGTGAACATACAATGGGAGAGAGATAATATTAGTCAAAGGTATCAGTATTTATTGAAAAGACACAAAACCTCTTGCGTTGAATTTCACGTTGTTGGTCTATTTTTTTTATATGAAACTATAAGAGGACACAATTACACGGTTCATGACCTCCCATATAGAAATTTACAATTGGCGCTAGCATGGTGCAACGTAGATAAAGTATCGCCGAGGCTTGGCAACCAAGCATGGCGCAAACCTGGAGTGATAACATCATTTTATGATTGGCCAACGTGTTTTTCCAATGAAGTCCCATCATCGATGAAACAATGGCAGTGAAATATACCATCATTGGCAAACAATTGGAAATTTTGTTTGTCAATGCTGCGCCAATGATCAAAGTAAAAAATATTTAACCCAAAAATATATAAAAAGTATGCGCATTCCTGCAATTTCTGACATATGTTGTTTGGAGTCTTATTGTTTCCCCCTTATTTGTTTGTGGACAACTCGACGTCTTTTGTCGGTAAATTTTGCCATGAAAAGTAGACACAATGTATGTTAGCTCAGCGGTAGGAGCCCTCTAGTGTGACTCATAGTAAAGAGCGATCGACTGGTCTTCCAAAGACTTACTTAAACCTTATATATTCTTTGTATACGCGTTTCACCACTCGCGAGAAACACTTGATTAGTAACTTAGCAAAAATATTATATAGATTGCCAATATTGAGCCATGCTATTACCAATGATCGGCGCTACATTGAAAGCTAATTTCTACCGAAACTAGGCCAAAGTTTGGGGCAATATTGAACCACATTCTGAATGATCCTGGCGTTAAATGGAATCTATCGTTCAGTCAATGTTGGGCCAAGGATGAGCCAAGCAAAAGCCAAGCTTGGCGCAGTTGTGCCACAATAATGGGCCGACAAACGACATCCGTCGAACACCGACATCGGTGCAACATTGTATTCATTGTTAATCAACATTGAAGATTTATAGATTGCCAAGCCTTGTCTGTCAGCATTGCGCCAAGCTATATTTTATTGTCAGCATTGGCGAAGCTCAAAAATTTTTGTACGGGCTCTTTCATGACACGCTCACGAACAATGGTTTATTTATTCCAATATTAATACAGGGTTCAAGGGAGAGTATATTAAACTGCGATTAAAGACGAGGAGGAGCAGCAAAGGAGAACAATTCAGATGAATATAAATCCACCTCATTCATTTTATTTTCTCCCGATCGTGTGTTAATGAATTAAGAATCAAGGATAACCTCTCAAGCAGGACGAAATGTCTGGTAAAAGAAGAATACAAGCATTAAAATACACTCGTTATGAATATTTACTCGCCCGATGTAAGTTCGTCACGGATATGAGTCTTCTCAGCTTATCACCACCAGAATCTCACCCAACTTTGAACTCCACCCATTTCACAGTGGCTAGACAAATCATGTAACCGCACACTTTCCCATGATGGCGCTTAAACTCGCAGCTGTCATCGTGAATCTTTTGTGTGTCTTCGACGTCGCCGACACATCTTTATGGTAGTAATAGTGGATCAACGTGTACCTGTACTCCCAAGCATCTGTCGTCTGTGTCCTAATGAAAGGAGTTTATTAGGACACGAGAACTGGGAAGAGAGGCAAGGGAAGAAAAGAGGATTTGCATCCCTTATGCGTAATTTCGCTTCGATATTGGATTAGACGCCAATAAGTGTATGTGTGCATCGTGTATATGTATACGTGCGGCTTTACAAGATGTTGCTCATTAGTTGGAGGATAGAAATACAATGGAATCAAGTCAAAAAAAAAGAAGGGAGCAAAAAAGAATGCTGGAAGAACTTTTTTTACCCTCTCTACATTACGACAAAATACGAGGGATCGTGGTGCGGCGTTACGTGTATTGTCTCGGAATTAGCAGGTTAAAGGTGGAGTAACGAGAAAGAGGTGGGAAAGTAAAATAGAAACTCGCACCAATGGTAGCCACGTATCACGAATTCGGTGTACGAGAAATGTTTTATCTTTTCTGTTTACCACGCATTCGTTTAACAAAAGAGAGTTTTCTCTCTTCTTTCAATTCCGGGTGCGTTCATTTGCATGCAGCGAACGGATTACACAATGAGAGTCGCTACGAATAAAATGCTTTCCGATACATTTGCGTTGGTACATGTCTCCAATTGTGAAATCATCATCTGAGATTGAGAGAAGAAGGTCTAATTGATGGATATTGATGGTCTTCTTAATGATACTGTACGCACCCCTTTGGGAATATATATGTATCTACGTCAAATGATGCCAAAAGTTACGCCTGACTATGCGGCAATGTAATCCTCATCACATCCCTGGTAAAAAAAATCTCTCTGAATCTCTCCGCATATCACTGGATCCCTCAGAATTTTATATATTGAAATTTCAAAGCTCCCTCTGAATTTACCTGAATATCTCTAAATTTCTCTAAATCTCAGGGAATCTAATGTATTCAGATTTCAAAGCTCCCTCTGAATTCCTCTGAATTCCTCTAAATATCCCGGAATTTAATGTATTCAGATTTCAAAGCTTCCTCTGAGTTTCTCTGAATTTCTCTCAATCTCTCTGGATCACTCTGAATCTTTCTAAATTCCTCTGAATATTTCTCGAAAATTCCGCGCACAATTTTTCTTAATTTATCTCCCTCTGGAAGTCTCTGAAACTTCCAGAAAGCCTCTGAATTTCCCAGACCCCCCTGGATCTCTCTGAATTCCTCTGAATCTCTCTGAATCTTTCTGAAAAGTCCCTCGCACAATTTTTCCTCATTCACCTGTCTCTGTGAGTCTCTGACACTCCCTGAATATCTCTGGAATCCTGAACCAAAAATTTAGCTGAATTAATTCCTCTCTGAATTTCTCTGGATTCCTCTGAATCTTTCTAAATTCCTCTGAATATTTCTAAGAAGTTTTGCGCACAATCTTTCTGAATTCATCTATCTCTGAAAGTGTCTGACACTCCTTGAACGCCTCTGAAATGCAGGACCAACAATTTTACTGAATTTGTTCCTCTCTGAATTTCCCATAATTTCCCTGAATCTCTCTGAGTTCTTCTGAATTTTTCTGAATCCTTCTGAAAAATTCAAGGCACAAGTTCTCTCAATCCACTAGTCTGTGAAATCCTCTGAACCACGCTGAATTGCTCTGAATTTCTGTGATTCTCTCTGAATCTCTGTAAAACGTGAAATTTCCAGAGAGATTCAGAGAGATTTTTTTACCAGGGATGGATTAGAAAAATGTGGAGCAAAGGTACATGAAGTTACGACATAGAAGTGAAAATACATATTGTAGTTCCACGGTGCATTATCAAAAATATATCTGGAATTTTTTTCAATGCCGTACATAGATTTAGATTCGTACACACTTTACCTTACATTTCACAAAAATATAACCCGAGTCGAAAACTTGTAATACCTGTTCAAGCCTGATTAACTCCGTAATACGCATCGATCCAGAGTTGAATGAGGTTGAAAAAAGATTAACATTAGATCCAATGAGAATTTTTGAAGCAAAATCAGGTTGAGAGCAGGGCGAAATCAGGATGAAAGATTCTAGCGTTGTACAAGGCATCTGAAACAAGTGTAAAAAATATTGATGCTATGTTGCAGGCTGTGTGGGTAATTGCACAATAACCTCTGAGAACTTCAGCTAAAATGACAAAAATTCTGTGTAATTTCTGCTAATAACCTTGTACATTATTTATGAGATTGATATCGTAAATATGCATGTCCATGTAGGAATCAATCTCAGTTCGTTTTTCGAAACACACTTGAAAAAGTATGCCAATCGGTTGAGTAAGATTTCAAACAATCTGGTAAAGTATTTCAATGAACGTCTTGAGGTAGTACTCGGGGCTTCCGTTTCGGTTGTCTGTATTTTCTCGCAGCATATTGATTATTTCTGGAATATTCCATCACTTCGGTGAGTACTTTTGAGTGAAATTTTTCCCCCAGGAAACATGTGAAAATATATCTTCCGATGGAAATAAAAGCTGTAAAACCGAATATAAAACGTACAAAATCTGATACCAAATGTAATCAACAGTCTTTTTAATAGAAGATCATCTGATCAAACTCCATTTTACATGCGCCATAAACTGTGTACAGTATATAAACTAAATTTGATGTACCAAATGAGATAAAAATATAAGGTTACCGTTAAATGATACTTTCAGCGGAAATGTTCGTATAAATTATACAGCAAGTAGCAGTGATAACGTTCAAAATACTATAGATAAAATCATCTTCCTCACGACCTCGTTACAACTATATTCACATGATAATATTCTGCGATCGAAATGGAATTCGCGATGACCCTTTGGTCCCTGGAATAATATTCCATTAATTAAACAGGTAAACAGATCCAATGTTTCCCCGTCATTCTTTCCAACAAACATTTGGGCTACCGTGATTCGCTTCTCTCTTTCTTCTCCCGAACGTTTGCGTCTAGCAAACGACAATTTATTATAACGACTTTGGCGTTGTAAAAGAGCTCATATACTCCATAGTACGGACCATATCCAGAGAAAGAATATCAAAGTACCTTGCTGCTGTTGTCGTTTTTCTCTCGGTTGCACGGATAGAATTTGGAATGATATTATACATGGGCATACAGTACCGGATAAATTTACAGTTACTGCATTTTTATTCTACTGGCGAATATATGTTGTCGCGGTTAATGGTTTGGTTATTTTCACGGAGAACACATTCGATGTATTTATCGGCAGTATGCGGATGAAAAAAAAAACATCAAATTTATTCATCGATCCCATCAAATAACACGAAAAGTTTTTAATTCTCCTTCGAAAGCTTGTTCGACGATGACACAGGGGCTAAGCACGAATTTATTCTCATTCCCCCCGATGTTCATTTGTCTTTGGCTGGCAGGAGAGTGTATAAGAACTGGAGTATTTTCTCCTGATTCGTTGGCTGAATTAGGCTCGACTCGAAGAATGAGAGCAGTATGTATGTATATATATATATATATCAAGATGGACAAAGGAGACGGTCACATCCCGTACCAGAGACACATGTGACACTTGCAAGAAAAACGATTCCGTCAAATCGATCTGAATTACATATCCCTCGAGTGGGAAAAAAATATTTTATTGCCGCAAGAATCGGTTTCATAAACATTCATCCATCTTCTTTTTACGCCGTGGATAATGAAACTTCCCAACAGTAGACTTTTATGAGATCCTCATTCGATGGTTTATAAATGTACACACGTATACGTTTTATTTTGTATCGATAAAACATTCTCTATCGCGTTAGTGTATTCAGTTTCTGTTCTTCCGACGGAAATCTCTCCACTCTTTAAATCCTTGTTTCCAAGAAATTGTTCAAAATTTAATCTTGATTTTGATAAAAACGTATCAACACCATTCCACGAATCCTAATATTGAGAGACAGTCGTGGGGTTGATTGCCGATTACTTATGGTTCAATGATTTCTTTCTCTTTTCTCCAAAAGCCTCATCGTCAGTCTTTATTACCACGAGAACGTTTTTCTCTGATAATCTGAATTGTAGCAATAAATTGAGCTGCTGAGAGGAAAATTCATTTGTTTCAATGATGAATGGTAATCTCCTTCATTCAAAGAGAAAGAAAACGAACAATCGGTCGATATAATATGGAATCAGGGAGAAAGTTTAGCACTGAGAAGGTGCGAATGAGCAAATTCAATCGTGAAATAACCCAAATCAATTCTCTTTTCTCTCAAATGAAATATATTTACAGAATGAGTGGATTTAATGATTCTATGCGTTCAACGAGTTTAATGTTTTGGAAAGGGAATTTACGTCATGAAAATTCTGCCGTTAAAAAGAAAGATCGATGGATTTTGTTGATGAAATACAATTTTAAATCACGCGAGGGGAATTTACACTTAATACTCAAAAGAAACGATCGAGAGCAGAGTTAGAGTCACGATAATGGATATCTGAGATAGATCATATTGCCAGATAGGCAGAGATCAGCGCCGAAGATTGTATAAAGAACGTGCTCAAATTCATATATTGCCTCGTGTCGTCCATTATCTCAAGGTCTCTAGCGACAGTTTTACATGCGTGTATATACTCTTCAAATAAGAACAAGGTATATCAAGAGTGAAGATCGGAGACTATAGAGCATTGTACCTTACGTAAGGAAATAAACTGGAGTATGGAAAGAAAATCAAAAAGTTGTACATACAGGAGAACCATTTCGACAGCAATTCGAGGATGCGAATGAAACAAATAAATGTTGATATAAGAAAATGTAGGTATTCATATTTAGTAACTATTACCCTCGAAGTTGGCTACTTGTATTTGTTTGTACTATCTCAGGATTTATATATCGTTATCAATTTGCATTTGTTTGCTTTGCATATTCAAAGAGATTTTCACTGGTGGTATTTTCGACTGTCCTTCTGAACCACCAATCTGAACGACACAAAATTCACAGTGCGCAAATAAATGTACAGTGATTATTCTATTGCACACATCTGAACTACACGACTTTTGAACTACAAATTCCTCGAACGAATTGTTCTCATCAATACACAATTATTGCTTTTCATACTACAAAAATCTGAATTAAGCCATATACTCACTACACACCCTGGTAAAAAAAAGTCTATTGAATCCCATTGATTATTGAGATTGATTACAAACTTTGCAATGGGGAATGACCATTCGAACCTATTGAATCTTCATTAAATCCTATTAGTTAAATCGGTTTTGATCGGTTCCAACGGGATTGAACAAGTTTGAATGGTCATTTACCATCGCAAAGTTCCTTTAAAATCTCATTGACCAATGGGATCCAATAGACTTTTTAAACTAGGACATGAGAAAGTACGAAGATCGTTATAACTATACAAGTCTATACCATTCTGAACCATATCGTTCCGAACCATACTGAAAGAATGTAAGGAGTAACAAAAATGTAGGGGATGATAACTGAATAATAATTCATTTATAGAATTCACATATTAACTTACTTTATGTATTTATTGTTCATATATGTACATTTGAGAGTATTTTCATGTCAAATATAAATGCACGGGCATGCGTCCAGTTTATCTATCCCTAACATAAGTGCTAAGCAAATATGTGGCAAATTGCTGAAAACACTTAGCAACAGTTTGAACCAAATGCGCAACAATATGCTGTGAATTTGGGATTTTGGGTTGAGTTGTTGTCGTGTTGCTGGGAAGTTGCTCGGTTTCATAAAACTCTTAACCACATGCGTAGCAAATTCCCAGCAACTTCGCGTAAATTTAAGAAACAACATAAGAGCAATGGTTGCACACCCTGGTTAAAGAAATCCATTGATTCTCGCCAAATCTCATTGATTCTTGCCAAATCCAATTAAATCCTGTACAATGTTCTGACCAAATCCTATTCAACTTTTTTCAATGAGATTTAATCAGATGAATGCTTCTTTTTCAATGTGATTCTGATTGAATCTTGCCAAATCTGATTGAATCTTGTACAATGTTCTGACCAAATCTCATGAAATTTCACTTATTAGATTCAATGGATTCTTTTAACCAGGGCAGCAACTTTTGTTGTATGGGATTGTACTAGTGTGTCCAAAAAGTAAGGTGAAATTTGAATTTCAACTCTATGCGCAAATGTATTTAGGAAGGTGCTCTTATTTTTAGGTTAGTAAGACTGTCTTTGATATCCGTGCCGAAGGTCGCATCAAAATATTCATCAGTGTTCGAGATACGCTTCGTTTTGTAAGCTGCTGAAAGTGAATTTTTCGGTTTTTCAAATGTCTGCATTTGTGGAGCAAAGAATTTGTATTAAGATTTGTTTGCGAAATGAATTTTCTGTTGCTGATTCGTTCAGAATGGTGCAGGAAGCCTTTGGTGATGGGCCTATGTCGAAAAAGAATGTTTACAAGTGGTATAAAGAGTTCCAAGAAGGTCGAGAACGTGTCGAAGACGAAAAGCTTCCCGGTTGACCCCCAACTTCAACTGACGAAGTTCACGTCCAAAAAATCAAAGATTTGGTGCTTGTAAATCGTCGATTAACAAAACCAGGTCTTGCTGATCATGTTGGCATTCCAAAAGGCTGAGTTGATGCCATTTTGGAGAATTTTTTGGGCCTCAGATGCGTCGAATCTCGATTGTTACCGCAAACACTGAATTTCCTGGAAAAACATCGTCGCGTTGAAGTGTGTAAAACAATGCTTCCTGACTATCAGGACAAGGTGAAAAGCATTATTACGAGAGATAAGACGTGAATTCATGTTCATGACCCAGAAACAATCAAGATGATCAATGATCAATCAAGTGAATATCGCGCTAAAGGCGAGGCAAAACCACGGTGTATCATATAAGTGACATTAGTTTCAGAAATAACTGTGATTTTAATGCTGTCCTTTCTTCGATCACCACCGTGGCGCCACATGCACTGAGTGTACGGTCACGTGATTCATATACATATATGTATATGTGTATATAAATTTGTTTATAACTTAAATTGAAAATTACATTCGAAAACTCTGATTCAAAACTAATGAAAGTGTACCAAAATCAATTTTGTTGAATGAAATGTGACGATTGAACCAACCCTACAAACAATAATTATTGGCATTTCAATGGGCAGCTGATGGCCCCGCAATCCCAATGAAGAGCCATTACTGGCCGTTTAAAACACCTGCAGTCGTGTTTGCTGGGAAAGTAACCAGAAAAATCAAGGACTTACAAGCTTCAATATTTTTATATCTGGATTAATCATTAATAACCTTCAAAAATCCATTATTTTGAATATTCGCGGTGTGAAGTTGTATAAATGTAAACAAAATCACACGACCTGTACATTAAAATCAGGTGACACCACTAGTGATAGCAATGTGAAGGGCAGCATTAAAATCACAAAACTTTATACAGCCAAGATATGAACTTGTGTCACCTATACCCGAAGAGAACATGAAGCTTCAGCGAACGTTCAGATTAGATCTGTATAGATCGGATCGAAGGTTCATGACAGCTAACTTTTGGATTCACAAACGTTTGTCAAAGGCACTACGAACGTTGAAATGTCCGCCTCAAAATACTTTCAGAAAATATAGATGGAACGTTCATTGGAGGTTCATCGAAGGTTTGAGGAAGCTTCACAAAAATATCTATACTTATATTGATTTATAATGATTCATGTTTATTAATTAATTTATTTTCCATATAAATTGATAAAAATTAATATAAGTATAGATATTTTTGTGAAGCTTCGTCGAACCTTCGATGAACCTTCAGCGAACGTTCCATCTATGTATCTTGAACGTATTTCGAGGCGGACATTTCAACGTCCGTAGAACCTTTGTCAAACGTTTGTGAATCCAAAAGTTAGCTCTCATGAACCTTCGACCCATCTATACACATCTGATCTGAACGTTCGCTGAAGCTTCATGTTCTCTTCGAGATATGATACACCGTAGGCAAAACCAAAAAAACCGCGCCAAAGTCGCTCAAAAATCAAGGTTATGTGGATTGTTTTCTTCGATTATCGTTGTTTTGTGCATTTTGAGTTCCTTCCGCCGGGTCAAGCTGTCAACAAAGAATATTATTTGAGCGTTATGCATCGTTCACGTGAAGCTATTCGCCTCAAGAGGCCGGAATTGTGGCGAGACAATTCTTGGTTTTTGCACGACAATGCACCGGCTCACACTGCATTGGTTCTTCATGACTATTTCGCAAGAAACTCGACCCATATCGTTCCACAATCACCGTATTCACCTAATTTGGCACCGTGCGACTTTTGGTTATCCAACAAACTCAAAAGATCACCCCGGGGACACCGTTTTGAGTCGGTAGAGGAGATCCAAGCCGAATCGAAGAGAAAGCTGAAGGCCATCCCGGAAACCGACTTTAACAATTGTTTCGAAGATTAGAAAATGCATTGACATGAGTACATTGTATTCGGGGGGGAGGGAGGGGGGTGGATTACTTTGAAGACGATGAACTTGATTCGGGAGAATAAATAAAGATTTTCTAAATAAAAAGACGTTCTAAATATCACTAAATTCTGTACTAAAGTCGCAGCATAAGTGACATAGTATAATTTTTACAACACAGTGTAGTAAAGATTCATGCTTTGTGATGTGAAGTCGCGCCAAATTAAACGATTTTTTGAATCATTGAGCAATCATTTTTACTACACTGTGTTGTAAAAATTATATTATGTCACTTATGCTGCTATTTCAGTACAAAATGTAGTAATATTTGAAACCACATTTCTCTCCGTGTAGCAAAAGAGAATCATATTTCTAAGATTGGAAGTTGTACTCCAAAGTTGGAACTCTCTGGGAAAAAATGACTGGATCCACCTGGGTTCAATTAGACCTGCTCGGATCCGATTAGATTTGCCACTCCCGTGCATGGACTTAGTCCCACCAATGTTTATCTGTTGATAATTGTATAGTTCAGACTTAGGCAGTGTTGAGGAACTCCCAAATTGATTTCGCTTCTAATTGTAAGGAACGAAAAATGTTTTGTGCGACAACAAGAATTGTTCAAGGGATTTTCACTGTAGAAAGCGTCGAGCATGTCAAAAGATTAATTATAGTTTCCCTAACATATGGTGAAATTTTGAATAATTCTATGAATTCTCATCTCAATTTTCATTTGACACTTACAGGTATATGACACAGGATTCCACTGAATTCGGGGAATCATCAAGAAAAAAGAAGAAGGTTTATACAATGTTTTCGGATTAACAACCTCATGGTTGTAGAAAACCGTAATCACCAATTAACATTCCTTCTTCAATCACGAAGGTTCACATGCTCGTCACAATCGGGAGGCATCCAGTTAGAAGACTGGTTTGATGAAATCCTCTAATCCCCCTTCTATCAACCAATATCATTTCATCTCTACATATTTATCAGATTCTACGTCTCTCATCATCCGCCTGTCATATTTTAATCTCCTGCTTCCCAAGGTTGAATCTTTCGTTTTACTTCTCGTTCTAATACTATTTTTCATAACCATTTGATATCGTATTGTGAGCCTTATCAGGTTTTATCTTTTTTTTTCCTTCTGCACTTACACTCTCACGCTCCACCCTCAAATTCTGCTTTTTTTTCTTTGAAAACTTTCTGTTTATTCTATTTCCGAGGTATCATTCCGTACTAGAATTCATTATTCTCCTATCCACGAGCTTATATTTCCATAAAAAGTAACATCTATGATCGATGTTGAAATCACGCCAAATGCGATACAATTTTCATGCTATGAATGTTTCTTCCTCGATACGAATTTCCACCGAGATCCTTTCTGAAAAGATTATTATTTCTGAATCTGTATCACGTATATATTACGTGCACGTTGTGTGTTTTCATTTCCATCGACTTATTCCACTCAACAGTGTACAAACCCTGAAATCCATCCGTGGATCCGAGGGGCAGTACTTTTTTGTTTTCACGAGCAAGTACTCGTACGCGTATGTGTGTCATTTTAGATCGTTAATTTGTCGCGTAGAGGGTCTGTGTCGAATCCTAAATATATAGAAAACCAGACGGGGGATATTATACGGTTTGGACTGAATGCAATGTGTACGGCTGGAAAGACCTACTACCTACCTCTCTTTCAAACAGCACCGACAGCGAAGAGAACCCACCCAACGTACGACAACGACGACTACGACTACGACGACGACGACATTTAACCGGAAACTTGATATCGGTGGACATTCTCTGCTCTCTTTCAATTGATTGTACAACGCACAACAATGAGATTCGACGAGGTCGAGTCGACGAGCTTGTAAAGGTACCGAGACAACCTGGCAAACGAGTGTGTAGTTTGTAGTACACTACCAGGGACTAGGAGAGATATGATCGCATACTACGACCTCAGTGAACAGCTAAACGAGAACTTGCCGTTCTTTTGTGAGGTCCACGTACGAGTAAGTATACATATACATACGTATATTGGAGGATGTTCCTGAAAAATTGTAAAAAGTCCAAGCAAAAGGGACAACCGGAAGAAAATTCAAAGCGGTGAATTCAAAGGGAAAGGAATTGTTGAAATAGATTGCATCCTTTTTGATTCGCACAAATAAAGAAATGAGAACAATTTAATCATGGATGGAGGGTCGTTCTGTAAGAAAGGCTTTTCTTTTCCAATAAATTGTATCGAATATGACGAAGCGTATTTTCAATTACCATGCTACGATATTGTATGTGCATCGTGGTTTGAAATCTAGTATCGGTTCCATTTCGACGGAAATATTTAATCGTATACTCGAATCTAGGTATCTGTTTCTTTGAGACAAATTTTTGATTGAATAAAGCTTATGAATCACCTTTTCATGCTTTAAGAACAAGGTTAATCTACAGTATATAGTAGATGTTAGATTCACACTGAGTGAATTCAGATGCAACAACTGATTCGTGTAAGAGGTTCGTTTAATCGTTCAGACCTTCATCGTAACCATGGTTTGCGTCTTAAGCCTCTTCATGCAGCTATCACTAAAATTTATACGATCTACAAGGATACTCACTTGTATGTAATAACAAAGGAAGCCTCTTGCGTAGTTTCAATAGGGAAAACAAATAGAGAGGATACGACGTGGTTAGTCTGAAAATTCATAGTTGTAATAACAGTAATAATCTTATCCCGTCAGTCAAACAGTTATTCAGCTGACGCTTTGAACTTCATCCGTCTATTTTCACATTGGCATGATAATGATAGATCATAATTCTCAAAAAGAGTACACTAATAAAACTTGAACATTCAAATTGGTTAATTTAATATACTCTTCTTATTTCTTTTGCACCTAAAATACCGCAACCAGCAGCATTCTCGTGTTCCTCTCACACTTTTGCGCCTGAAACTCCTCATTTGAATTCCATCGATTCCCACGATCTGTTTCAAATTGATGATTCTCAAATCTTCCATTCACGATATTCTAAATATTTTTTCAATTTCTCATCTCCCAAAGGATGCAGAATCATTGCATGGATTCAACATACGCGAAACGATCCTTCATTCGTATACCATAAAACATGAAATTTAATTTTTCGGACATGCCGAAAACGATTATGAAGAACTCATTAAATTTATATTAAAAATCGAACTTGGACTGTCGTTTCAATATATCATACATATATTGTCCCAAACCCATAAATTTGATCCAATACTTTATATACGGAGAATAATAAATTCCTTCGATTGAATGCCTCATATAATCCCAGCGGAATTGATTTTCAAAAATGAATTATCTTTAAACTCAAAGTGTTAAACTTTCGACCTAAGTTTGAATGATCGTGGCTCAACCTGTCCCCTTTCCTTGTACGGTAACTCTCACACAGACATCCGAGGCAACCGTACCATAATCCCGGATCATAAAAAGGTCTCGATCAATTTTTAAGTAGCCAAGGGACGAAGGCCTTTTTCTTCTTCCTTTTTTCGGAATAAACATAGCGATCGCGTACCAGTCACTAAGTCTCGATCTTCTCCTCTTATGTATGAGAACGATGGTAAAAAGGATCTTCGGCCAATCCGAGTCTCTGCTCTGCTGATTCATCCTGATCCCTATGACAAGTGACTCTTTTCAATTTGATCGATGATCGTTTGAGATACCTCGGAATTCGATCTTTTACAATGAGGAATACAGTCAAGAGTTTATTCATCGATACGATATAGGAAAAAATTCGGCAAGAAAGATGCAGGCAATAATATCGTTTTGTAATTAACGAAATGGGGATTAGCAACAATTCGAATAAGGATTTGAATATCTTTTTTGCGAGATAATAAAGCATCGATTCTGAAGAATTTGTGGTTGAAGATTCATTTTGAGAGATTTAGAAAGTTATGCTAAAAGGATGTAGATGAAGCACAGATGCATAGTTGTTTCTTTCTTCGAATATTTCCTTGATACACGTATAATACTCCTGGCATTCAATAATGTTTGCAACTACAACAACTATGTCTAATAGATTGATCCTGCGCGACCACTCCGCATAGATGTCCTAAGGTGATTTGGAATAGCTCAATTCAAAGGATAACTGGGCCATGAGTTAATCAAATCGAAATTGTTTGGATATTTCCTACGTTTGATTATTGGTATCGATATATAGGTAACTTCATAAAATAACAAATTTGAATCGATTCAGAACTCTTACTTGTTATGACAAGAAATGTGATTATTCTCTCAGAGAAGGTGAAAAAAACGTCCATCGAGGAGAAAAAAAGTTAATTAATTTTATCGTTCTCGTTATGATGAAATGTCAACTTAGTCGATTATTTGCGAGATCTTCTACCCTTCTTTGGATCAAAAATTTATCTCAGAGTGGAATTCTGCAGCTCCTAAATCTAACTTTCACCACATTCCTTTCAAATTACCTGAACAAACTAACAATGTTGATTAAAAGAAAGTTGATATCACTGCAGTGCAAAATTTATACTCCAATTACAGTCTACGATGGTTTAAAGTTTCGAGGATAGGAAAAATCAGAGAAGAGTTTATGGCAATTTAGATAAAAGAGAATGAATATTTATTTTACACGGTTGAATTTATTTTCCTTAAAATATTCATCGAAGAAATTTTTTCGAGTCAAGTTTTTGTTTTGAGAAATATATTGATGGGTCCAAATAATTCTTATTGAGTTGATTACATGAATTCATTAATTAGATCGTTAATTAGATTCTCGAGTTTTTGCTCGAAAACATCATGAAAAGGTTCATAAATCTTGAACGATCTTCAAAAATGAATATTTTCAGCTGTAACTTCTTAGGAAGTGCTGACTGTTTTTAGGTACTAAATTTTACCACTACAAGAGAAAAATTCAAAAATAGCAACAATATGAATCTTGACTATTTTTAAAATGTTTTCAAATCTTGAACAACCACTAAGAAAATTTTTTCCAGGGTGATCTTTGGAGGGACTTCTGAAAACATGAAAAACTCACTATATTTTCATATGAGATACGAAAAAAATAGTCGGTTTTTTTGCGCCACCTTAATATATGAGCATAAATTGATTGGTCGAGAAATGAGAAATAGAATATGATGTTGCCGAAGTTTGAATCTTTCATTGAAACGAATCAGTAATCGAATAACTGAATACTGAGCTTTCAAAGAACCAAAATCTTGCAGTATTTTCTTCGGGTGATATTTTCAGTTCCACGGAATCAATTCGAGACGTTGAATGATGAGGATTTATCAGATGGTTGTGGGTTTGGATTTTCGCTTTTATAAATGGTTCAAACTTCAGCAACATCAGAATATGTTGAATCCCATCATGGCCAGTGTCGGACTGGCCCGCCCGGCTGTCCGGGGGTCCGTTCAGTTCTGTTTTCCTTTCTTTTGTTACGAATTATGATAAAGTTATGATTTTCCTGAGAATATGCTCCGTCTACAGTGCAAAAAATATTCATTAGTCCTCTTTCCATAAAATATTTATTTTTAGTAATCAATTATTCAATTGGGTGCCAAAATTGATTACTTGTGGCGAATACATTATTTATTTAGAAGACCAAGTTATTTGAGGCAAGTATTCTATTACTTGATTGGATTGAATATTTTTTCATTCCAAGGAATATGCTGGAGAGAGGACAAATAAACTATTTATTTGAGGATAACAAATTTCTTTTCAGTATAGGGGACCCAACGTATTCGCAACTGTGCGGAGTTGAGGAATTGGAGAGTCAACTGTAGAATAAAATTCAATCGTGCCATTAAATTTTAACATGAGATTGTATACATTCTTTTCTAATGTATAAAACAAATCTCACGCTGTACAAATCTATAAGATGAAATAGAGTTCTATTCACAAGAGCACGGATTTCTCAATGCTCACAAAGAATCAACGGACTTTTTCATGTTTTACGTGCACGAATAGATTCCTTCTACTACGACACGCGAACGAAAGAACTCCCACATTTCAAATTTTAACAGATTGGTTCCCCGCTCTATTCATGAGAAAACCCTGAGGAGATTTTATAATCAAATAGAGTAAATCAGGGTAAGATGACGCACTTTCCCGCTTTACTAAAGCACGGAATAATAACATCAAACCTCATTTACTGAAGGAAAATTTAAAGATTGTAATTGAATCTTCATACTCATTCATGGAAACTGCGTCATCTCACCCCCATTTCCGCTACTACTCTGACGAATGAAATAATTTTAATCAGATCATTGTACGTTACAACATTCAAGCGCGAAGATAATTATGCATAGATGAATTCAACATTGAATCCCGTACACGTAATATCGGTTCCGATTATGATTCCAATTGATAGTTGAAACTTTCCGATTGACCCCATTGAATCCGATTGAATTTACACAAGATTCCTGTTGAATTCTATCGGATTGTTTAACCAGGATGTGTTGTTTTTTTCGTGGTCTGATATGAAAACCCATTCCCTCAAATTCATTCACAAACTTGTACCTCATCATCTGATATTTCCTGAGTATATTTGTAACATGGATTCCCTCAATTTGCAAGGATATAATATTTTCTCAGAAACCCCTCGAAGCGTACGTAAACAAAGATCATTTTAATACGTACACAACATTGAACGAATTTCGATTTCCAGTACAGTTCGAAGTTGAGTCATAAAATACTGATAAATGGGCCGTAACGTTGTAAAATAGAAACTTTTATTAAAGCAATCCTTACGTCTGTACGCGTATACAACATTGAAACAAAGTGTACAGTTTGTATATGAAATCCCAAGAGATTTTATATTTCACCCTTTTTCCATAAAACGTTTTTGTTGATAATTTACGTACATGATATCTCACCCATATCTTTCAGTGTAGAATTTGTACTATTTTTTTCGCAATCAATGTGCGTATCGAGATAGCAGTTGTCGAATATAAACTGCTTCGGCGTAAGATGAATAAATACACGTATTCATTGATTTCATAAACCATTTATTATAATATATACATGTAAGCATAACGTATATACTGAAATGTATTCTCTCTGCTCTAATGGAGAATCATGTACATAGGAGCGTCAGTGGATCCTAGGGAGCTTTGAATCGGTAGACTCCGTTCTGCACAGCGTTAGAGATTCAATGGAATTCATCGAACTTTCATGTGGATTAAATTTTCCATAGAGCTCTTCCCAACCTCTAACGTTTTGAGAAATTAATTCCATCTAATAATATAGATGTCTTCCCCAGTAGAAATATCACAAGTTCTTCCTCATGACTCATGAGTTATTCGCAGGGAAAAACTTATTAAAATAAAACTAGTGAGCGACTAATGAATCACTTGCAAATCTTATCTGACTAGTGATGTTTGGATAAAACTTGTGAATGTCTTGCAAGGTTAATCCAAACATTACTAAGAGTAGATTCATACATTATTAACTAAAATCATTGATAAGCAGTTTTATTTATTAGATCAATATTATTCTGATATTAATCAATTTCTGGATAACTGGGCTGGAAAACATGTCTCTTTATTCTGGAAATAGAATCCTCTCCGGACAGTGTTCTTTTGATGCAAGAAAACAATGTTACTACCAGAAAACAAAATTCTCCGATGAAAAAATTCTCTGAGTTAAAGCAAATTTGTTCAAACTAAGAACATATCTGAATCAATTATAAATTCAATAATGAGTTTTTATTTTTACCCTAATTGTCCTCACAAGTGCCATGTTAGTTTCTAATAAGTTCCTCGTTAGATAATGGTGACTGTTTCACTAGTTTTGATACATGGAATCTAGTTAGTTGGAGTGTTACATTCTAGTGAGTGTCTTGTGAGTTTCCCTTACTAGTGCCTCACGAGTAGAAGAGATAAACTCGTAAGTGCCTCATTATTCACTAGCGAAAATTTCTACCAGGGTTATTGGTCAAGAAGTTAGGATGAATATCGCCCGTTTCAATTCATACATTGATCCGGAATGTATTGAAAATTATCATTGTATTATACACAGTGAGAAATTTTGTGTATTTTTAACACACGTGTATGTCCCAGGAGGTCCACTCGTAATTTATGTTAAATATTAATACAAAGAATGTATCAAATCAACACAAAGATGTTAAATTTACACTGAAAATCTGTGAATTTCAGAATTTGATATGTTGTTTTCAACACAAAATCTGAGTGGACCTCCACACAAAATGTATGACACAAAATTTTTCGTATTATTTTTTGAAAAAAGTACCCAAGTGGCACATGGATGTTTCAGATGTGATATGAACATGCATGGAACATCCAAATGAGACTGTTTTGGATAATCACCTTCTATGCGTGTCCATAGCATACTGTACGCATCATAATTCCTCCTGGTGCTGCTTGGGTAACATTACAGCAGACACCTACGTCACCTCTCCGTGGAATTCAGGGAGAAAAAACGGATCGGTGGATACAGCGTGGTACGATGGAGAAATGTCCACCCAAAAAAACAGCCCGGACATTTCTCCGTCGTCTCAACGTTGCTTCTCCATCGTACCACGTTATATCCACCGCCCCCCTTCCTCCTCCCTGAATTCTGCGGAGATGCGACATAATTCTTTGGTGCCTGTCCTGTATGGGGTGTTCGGTCAGGACCAGATCTGAAAAGTCTTCTTTCAAATCAGGCCCTGATATGGAATATAATGCACCGTTGTATCAAAGCCCGATATAACGAACTGAGGTAGGGTATGCTGAATTACAAACTTATTAGAACCAGGTCTGGTTAACCCTAATAAGGCATATCAAATTTTGGCCTCATCAGGACCAGATCAGGTGTGCCAAAGAAAGCTGAGCCATATACACTGCCCGATTGGGCCCATATTAAACATGAGGCGGGCCATAAAATTTTCCTGCTCGGGTAGGTAGAATTTAGGGATTTATAGTAGAACCAAGACTACCCAGCCAACAAAATCAAGGCAGCGCTTCTGGCAGTGGTGCTACCATTCACTTATACAGTTAAAAATCTTCTGTACATATATGGCTTCATTTATGTATGGAAATAGGAGCGATTTGGTAGTATTTTTACTAGGAGCACTACTTGGTAGCGCTTCCTGATAATACTGGTAGCGCTGAGGTAGTGCTACGTCATGAATTGAATCATATATATGTTATGGTAGCATGCAGTCTCACGGTAATGGAAAAGCTACTACGTTGCTACCACTAGCACTGCTAGTAGCGGAAACGTGAATTTAGGAGCACTTTGCTGGCTGGGTAATACACGTAGAAAAAGTAGTGCAGAACACACCATCTTTCTTGTATGCTGAGGGTTTTCAAGCGACAGTTGAAATATCCCTGGTACACATTTTCGCCAGAAAACTGTGAGGCATTAATCAGGTGATTTTTTGTGCAAACTATTTGGCCCTAGACAGCCGACGATTCTGGGTCCCCGGAATTTCGCTCCCTCCTTTCGCATGTTATAAGGGCATGGAAGCAGTGATTCAGCGACTCAGCCGGGTACCGGTACATCTCCGCTGCCTGCCATTTTTGCTTGCAAGTGTTCTGAACGCAGACAACGGGGTTTTATGTGGTTAATGGGTTATTGGATTCAATAGCATGGGTTGATGCAGGTTGCGATAATACGGTTACAGTGCAATGATTCTGCATTTTCGTTATCGTCCACCATGTTAGAGATTTATGGGATTTAACTAATTCGGGTTGGTGTTTGAAGCTCGAGTCATAAGGTTATCTGAGTTTTTAGCTTAGATCATGAGATTCATCCAGGTTGTGGCAAAACCTCGTCACAGTGGGGTTAAATGGATCTCGGATTCAGATCCAACGACCAAAGAAAACATAAAATAAACATGGTCCGATACCCAGACTGAAGAATTTTTCTGCCTATAGCTGAGTAATTATGTTAATTGTTTTATACTTGATCGCATATATAACTACCCAAGCAGAAAAATTGTATGGCCGGCCTCATGTTCATGATGGGCCCGATTGGGCAGTGAACTATGATAGGGCTCACCGTATTTTGACACACCTGATCTGGTCCTCGTGAGGCCATGATTTGACACGCCTGATTAGGGTTAACCAGATCTGGCCCTGCTAGGTTTGTAATTTGGCATGCCCTGTCATAGTTCATTACATCAGGCTCTGATACAACGGTGCGGTACATTCCATATCAGAGCCTGATTTGAGATAAGACTTTCCAGATCTGATCCTGATCGAACACTCAATATGAATTTCTACTCGGGTATATATGTCAGTACACAAAATGTAAACATCGACAATAATACATAGTGACCATGGGTTGTTTCTTCACTAATAATAATCTTCCATTATCAATAAAATCCTGTCCCACAAGGTTGAAAGTAAATTGACAACCACGTGTACAAACTACGCTTTTGTAATATTTATGAGAGTACAGAAATAAGAGATTTTGAAAGAGATCATCTTTTATAGGATACCCTATTATATGAAACGTATTACGTTAGATCCACTCAATGTGTATCATATTATATTAAAGGTAGATACATGGCATTGCTAGCTTATTTTGATGTCTGAAGAGTACAGTACTGAAAGGGAACATATTCTTTGCAATTCATGAAGGTCATCACATTCATTTCTCTTACAAATCCTCTATATTTTTATATGAAACCGCTTTTGAATGATATGAAAACCGCGTTATACACGTGCGCTATTCTTTGAACGAAGAGAATGTTATAAAAATATATCAGTCGTTGATTTTTCAAAGCATTATCTTTGAAGCGTCTGAAAGATGTGTACAAAGAATCGATTCAAGAAGCGACTCATGCCCTTCCAGTATTGATTTCATGCCAAAAGTAATCCAAATGATTCACAAGGGTAGACAACTTGATATCACTATGATTTGAGAATTCACGAAAACACTGTTCTGAATTCCAAACATTTTGTGTTTCGAGATATCTTTTGAATCAGTTCAAAGTCACGTATCAAACTTTCAGATATTCAAAATTGTCACAAAAAGCATTATAAATGTTTCTTGAAGATATTGGAAGAAATTCGTTCGCTTCAACTCTGTAACATTCTAAAATCAAACACGCAAGATATGATTCATTGAATGTAAAGTACTCGGAAGAAGGAACACTTGTTGCAATAATACATCAATTTCCCTCTCCTTTCTTCAGACATCATTTTTTCCATCCCAAAGAAGGTCGGTTATCTACCAAGGACGCCAATTAGAGTCTAATTCGAGAATCAATTAGTAGGTATTGGACCTTGGTTTTCTCCAACCGTCCTCTTTGATTTCCATGCATATAAGAGATGGTGGATCTCCGTCGTCGTGGAAGAGACGATGAAAATTGCAAATTAAGGAATAGGGAGATGGAAAGAAGTTTTAATTACACCTAGAATAAGAGTTTAATCGAGCAGGAGGGATTAATTGCCCGGGGGTTGACACGACCAGATGAAAAGGAAAAGCAGAAAATTCGTAGAAAAAGAGATAGAAACTAAGGTTGGATCTTTACACTCCTTAGCTAATGTTAAAATGACTTTTAGAGTTGTTTGCTACAAATATTGTGTACACTCCATTCAGATTCTAGATTGAATATGCAAAAGGTTGGATGCTTCGAATTCACTCATTTTTAATGAAAAAACGCGTCTACGATTGCTGGAGTTTTTAGACATTCTTTTTCTTTTGCTTATCAGAGTAAACGATATCTTCTGTGCATAAAAATAGGGTGAATCATTGAAGGAGAGAATTCGATATCTACATTTTGATTTCCACTTTTCTATCTTCTAGACATTAATCATAATAATTGCTTGTAATGTTGGGTGAAATATTGTACGAATATGAAATCAGTGGAGAAGCATGGAAATAGTCAGACACATGAGGATTATTTATTATAATTTTTGCAATTCCAGTTGATAAAAAGATTGATCATTGTAATATGATTATCATGAGACATATCACGATTCGAACTGATTTAACCCATGAAAGAATTTGTGGATTCTTAAATATATTTTGTGAGCCTTCAAGTACAGGAGATTTTCCCGATGATTCTGAGAGAGAGATATAATGTATTATACATTTAATCTTGTCTTGCTTTTGGATTCCATATTGTCCTGATCCCTCAAAATGCTTATCAACCCTTCGATGGTCGCATGACAATCCGAGACAGGGTAGTAACGGGGTAGTAATCATGTGAAATTTTCCTCATCATCTCCAGCAGACTGAGTATAAAAATTCAAATTTAAATCCTGATTTGAGAAATACTTCTTCCATTCGGTGCACAAGAGTGGTGAAATTTTAGTACAACCCCAGTACAATTTTCACGCAAGGATAGTAAAATTTCAATACAAGGACAAGGTGTACGTAGTAAATTTTCAGAATCATAATAATCAGTTTTTTTACAGATTAGGTTATTCTTCCGCGAGAAAAAAACGTGTGTTCAAGTGAGAGAAATTGTAGAAAAATTGAACTGACCCTGTTTGTTCATCGAAATAGCAACTAATGGATCAATACAATTGAATGAATTCAATCTCATGAATAATGAATGATAAAAGAAAATAATAATGTATGACAAAATAAAAATAGTAAAACAAAAGTTAATTCGATTCAAAGGATACTCAGTCAGTTGAAATAGTATTGACAAAAATAATCCTCAAAAACAAGATAGGAATGGTTTGCGTGGAGCGTAAATCATATCTCACTCAACTTTGACGTTTATTCTAACAGTGAAATGTATCTCTGGGGCGGTTGGAGAACGTTAAAAAACATTGCCCATGTCATTGAAACATTCTATAAACTTCACGAAGACACGTTGTTCCTTCAGGGTTATGAAAAATCCAAAAGTACATGTGCATATGTACCAAGTTGTGAAATTGTTCCGTAACAGCATTCTCAGTAATTTTACGTCTCATTGCAGTAGTTTGAGCACTACTCGTGTACCAAATTAGACTACAGTAATTTTGTATCCTGAATAAAATAGTACAAATGCGATTAAAGTTGCATTGCACACAGGAGTTTTGGAAATCGATAAATTCAATAAATTCAAAGCTAGAAATAGATTTTTGTAATTGAAAGTTATCAATCTTATATAGCAGAAGAATGTATCCATTCTTCATTCAAAATTCATCTCAATATTCATATTTTCATGGTCGATGTCAAATTTGATGTATCGAATGTCCAAATTCGGTTTCCAAATTTAGAACGAATAATGTAATTCTCTTATCTGTTTCGTCCCTCAATTCAAATCTATCATGGTAGAATGATAATCGAATTCAATTTCTTGCCAATGAAGTCTTTGCGCATCGACGTTCATCACAATTTTTAAGTGAAGATCAGATTCGTAGGCACTCGTTCCAAAGACTATATATAAGTTTACATAATCAAAAATAAATTTCGTATTATCGTATTAAAGGAAAGTGGGATGGATGAAACAATGTTTGAATGCACACATCGATGAATCGAATGAAGAATATTCTTCCAATCGAATGAATTTTTGGATCTCAGAACCAATCGACATAGTTACTAGATATCTACAATTGACAATAATTTTCTTCGAGGAAATGTGGTCTTGGGAATAAATATTCATTTTGTTCGAGGAAATGTCCACAGGAGAATCGTGTAATCTAAATGAATATTCATTTCTATGGTATGCATGCACATTCATTCCACTGAACTGAATAATTGATCGATGCGAATAAGGGGATAGTCAAACCAAATGAACAAATTACTTCACATTGAACTTCTTCATATAATTATCTTCTACAGCGGGAATAACACCACTGAATCCATTACATCGTAATAACAATTTTTCAGATTATCATTATATCCATTATTATCCAATTCCCACTTGAATATACGATTATACAAACCTATCAAATTTTTTTAGGACAAATGATAGATGATCCGTGGTTCACATAGTTCCTGGTTTACGCAATCTGATTTGAACATTCAGCACACGTTTATTGTAAATCCAAATCCTTTTTCGTGCCCCAATATTAATTGAATAATTATTCACATTTGTTATTCCCTCTTGTATAAATCAACAGCAATTTCGCGTGGAGAAGGAGAATGCATATTTTCTACAGTTATATCCAATATTCGAGTTCAGCCAGCTTTGAACAACGGACAGACGAGTTTTTCTGTACATGGAAGAATGTAGAGTACAACGTGAGCTTTATGGCAATTTGATTTACAATCGGTATTTTTCCGGAGACGCAACGACCAATGCTCTCATTGTACAGCAAGGTGCATCGGAAATATGTACAGATGACACACAGTTGCATAGATATATAGCTTTTTGTCAATCTAATACGTCACTGACAACACATCTATAGGGAGGAGACAAAAAATATCAGTGTGATGTTTTTTGGTACATGGAAATATGTTTGAGTTAGAAAACCAACCCATCATTCGTTGATCAAGCGTCGATTCTTCCACGTACGAATAAGTACGTCATCAATTCTGTACCTATCTTTTACATTTGAAAATTTTTACTTGCTTCGATGAATTTTTACCAGAATCGACATTGACGAATAACACCACTTTAACCACTTCAGAAATTACGCCTCTTGACATTCTTTTTCTAGAGAATCGAAAAGTTTTTATTCAAATTAAATTACAGTAAGGTGTGATATTACTGAATTACAGAATGATATGTTTTAATTTGTTTTGTAAAAATGGCAGTTTGACAGACGCCCATGCAGGTGTTGCTAAGATTGAAAAAAACCCAAGCTTTTCTCAAGGTTGGCACATGTGTCAGAAACAAACCTTCGTGAAGAGCAATTGGCCCCATATCGTTCCATGATTGTCCCGTTGTTCCCAATGGATAGTCAGGCATGGTACATTTGTCAATATTTTTGAAATGGTCACTACATTTGGGACAAGCTTGGCACAAGTGTGAAAATCTAGCATTCGTTGAGAACAATTGTGACAATATTGTTCACATGAGTGGCACAATGTCTATAAATATTGACTGGGCTGGCCCGATCTTCCTGCCACAATTAATCCTACACACTGGTTTCACACACGAAGCTAGATTTTATTGATCTAAGTGAGCATAGAACTTCACTTAATCGTAATAGGATACTTTTGAGTGTAATCATACACGGAGATCAACTGATTTTGAAGAACTCTTCACAGAATTTTAGGATGTCTGGCTCATTTTGAAGACCATCGATTTTGATGAAACTCTGTAGTTTTGTAAGACTTAATGAAGAAAGTCATGAGCTGAAATATAAATCAATCAACTTTTTCTTCCATATCTGCGATCAAAGAAGCATTGGTTGATACTTGGTGAATGAATTGGACCAGGCCTGGCAAAACCACTGGCTCAAGCTTGTCCTGATCTCATCATTCCCAAGCTTGGGCCAAGTTTGGTAAATTGTTCAAGAAAAGTCTCGGCAGGTCTTGTGCCAGGCTTGGTCCATCATGGGTCATTGGCACATACACACATGGGCGGTTCATCAGAGCGCTACAAAAATTTATGGTTAGAATTAGAATTGACCGGGAACAATACCTGAAAAATAATTACTTTCTATAGCTCCAAAGCCAGCAAAATGCGTAGACTTTGGAAAAAAATACGCATACTTTCACAAAATGGCAAAGATTTAAAGGACACCCAACCAGAAATTTACAACAGGCGCAGTACTACACCAGTACTAGCCAAGACTGGCAGGGTACTGGCATTTGTCTGGAATGATAACGCTTGTTAGTACTGGGGATTGAGTACCGATGCGATTATTCGCAATCAGTGCAGGGCCAGTACTGGGTTAGTAACTGGCCGGTATTGAGTTCTCAGTACTGGTTTATCAGTTCAGGCATATTACTGTATTTTTATGTATCCAGTACTGATCCCGTACGTGTTGACCAAGTGTTGGAGACCCAATACTGGCACTGTACTGCACCTGTTGTCAACATTGGCATATTACGGATTTTTCTGATTGGGCGGTGTAATTTGCAGTTGTAATTCTCGTGTTGAATTTTGTTAATGTCGAACAAATGACGCAAATATCAATATTCCAGAAAAACCGCACGTATTTCACTGAATAAAAATATCAGGAATATAATGAAAAAAAACAATCGAGTTAATTGATTGAAGATTGGTGGAATTGAAGATCCCGCCGGTTTAGTCTTGATCAAAAATCATTTAAATAAAAATTGAACTCACTGAAGTCCGCTGGTTTATGACTATTAGGGAACAATTTGAAGGGTCACATCTATTGAGATGGGTGGAAAATGACGCTTCTTATAACATTTTTTTCTCTGCTGTTCATGAAACAATCAAAAAATTATTCATAGGATCCATTTTACATATGAATAAGTAAACAAAATGATTCTTATGTCAAGTATAAAATGTAATCATGAAGCTATTGTCGGAATTTTGAATCGATCCATGCAACAGTGTTGAAGTAAATTGTCAAATATCACGTATGAAGTACTGAATTTCTGGTACAAGATTTGAAATTTCTTTTTATGAGAATACAATCGGAAAAATTTCATAATATGAACTCCTGCCTGCCGCGAATGCCAGATGAAAGAGGATCGAATTGGACAAAAACAGATTCAAAGGCGAACTATCTCTATGTGTTTCTATGCGGTTCTTGTTCTTCGCAATCCGTTTCCATTTGGCATTTGCGCCATGGCGATTTTTTGTTTGTAAGCTCAGCACATTCAACAATTTTGATCATGATCGCTTTGCTACTATAACGCCTACAAAGAAATTTGTTGTGCTCGCAAAAATATTCACTCCAGCACCTGTTCACAAATTTGTTTATGTCAGCAAAAAAATTTAGTTTATACTTGTTATGCCAACAACACTTTGTTCTCCATGTGGAAAAGAATGCCGTCAAAACGTTTGAATTCTTTCTGATTCAAGAACAAACATGAGAGTTCATCGTAGAAATTGATAATGCGAAATCGTGCAAATTGTATCGAAGGCTGACTGGAAGTTAAAGAAAGCTAAATTGTACTCCCCATTCCTTTTCATCGAGACACTTTGGTACACGCAGAGACTAAATTTCTCCATACTTTGAAGAATGACTATCAATTTAGGGGAAAAGAGCATCGCTGAAAAATCTCCCCAGTGAATCTATCAAAAACTCGTAGTGACAATCTTAAAAGTTAGATAATCTCACCGTGTACCTATCAACTAATGATAAATTCACTACGAAAATTCTTCAGCGATATTTTTTCCCTCTCAATTGACAGGCATTTTTTTAGATATCAATAAACTCGGTCTTTCCGTGTACCACTAATTGGAATTTCTTTTGTTGACAATTTTATTATACGTATATAAGATTTTTATACGAAATGAGCCGATGGAAGGAGAAAAACTGGTTCGCTGGCATCCCTGCGATCCAATATGATGAATGAGTATGAGAGTTTCAAAATTCGATCAACGAAATTCGACTGGTTATGTATCTTTTGAAGGACACAACAGTGAAGTTACCAAGTTTTTAAGGGTGAAATGTGGGACGCGGGAGACCTTTTCTCTTTCCCTGAAGCGCAGGTTTAGGCCATTGACGAGCCGTCAACTTGTTGACTCAGCTTACTTTCTAACTGTCACAAAAGACATGGGTCCTTTCTTTCCTCGGACAAAGGTTGTTCGTTTCAAGGCGGAACAATTTGCACCTTGATATTGAACTTGGAGAGAAAACTTGTGGAAAGCGAGTTGGTTTCGTATATTGTTTGCGGTGTGGGATAATCGACAGAAACACACAGATACTCCATAAACTTGATCACTTCTTTCAATTATTGGTTATCCAGTACTTTCATACTGTCACGATGAATTATAATCCATCGACGAATGCGATAAGAAGAACATTGTATCAATTTTATTTGATAATCGGTTTTGTGAATAGATGTTAAGTGACTTCCTATTGATCTCCAACCCTTCAATTTGTAAGTTAAACTTGAAATGTATAAACAAAATTGTTCGAATCAATTAATATACAAAATAAACAACAACGAAAAAAGTGATTGTTCGCGTTAGAAAAATGTAACTTGGGAGTATAGTACTTTTTATAAAAATTTGAGACTGTTTTTGAATGTTGAATTTTATAAAGCGTGCAGTAAAATTTGACTGCGCAGCATTTTAGATTTCAATAATGTTTGTTACTTTTTAGTTCTTGATTATGATATATCATACTTTGGAGTGACACTTCATTTTCTGATTCTTCACATTGCTGGTTTATTAGAACATTAAGTTTTTGAAGACACGTGACTCTGTATGATAATAATCAGCATTAGAGCAACATTGATAAAAGAGTGGTCCAAGAATAACTATGAGAGTGAAGATTAAGACAAACTGCTATCATTGCTTGATTTAACACTAATCTATTTGATCTGTTATATATTGGAATGGAGACTAGCAAACGGAATACCTCAAAATAGAACGAATGCTGAGAATTCGTAGAATTCATACGAGAACACGTGGAAAAGAATCAATTTATTGTTATGAACACTTTTTCACTGGGTTACTTTTGAGGTACAATCATCATCATTCTTTGTGCGTAATTTTCAAAGTCCGTTTCATAACATTTCAGAAATTCTTTTCCCCTCGCCGTGAAGCTTTGCGGAAAATCATAAAAAATACCCTTTCAAAAGTTTGTTTAGTACACGAAATTAACTTCTCACATTCTCTAATTGATACACTATTTCACGAGAGAAAACATTCATTCAAATTCTCGGAATGCTTTCACGTCGTGATTGAATGATAAAATATACCTGCATTTTCAAAAAAGATGTATGCATTAATTTCCAATTCGATTACACACGGCGTAGTTGAAAACAATGGAATAATTGATGGATTACAATATGTACAAAATTATACATTCATCGTTAAATAACTCCTTGTCAAACACACGATCGTATCTCAACAAAGTGATACGAAAATTTGAAAAAAAATGTCCATGAAATTCAACACTTTAACATTTTCATATTTCATCAATATTGAAAATCATTGCATATTCCAGTTATTCATGCCCGTATATCTAGAATATTCTCGTGCTATGAGATAATGTTCATAGGACATTTGTTACTCAACAGGCAAGTTCATAAAATATCCGTAGGATATTATTGGGTCGCTTGTATATAAGTCTCATATATTTTACTCAAAGATAATACCTCGTTAACTTCCTTGATCCTGAGTCTCTATCCATTGTTATTTAGCTTCCCTTACTTCTCTGATCATTCTGTACCTTAATACCTGGTATTGAATTTTGTCCCCTGTCGCCCCAATCATATTTTTATTCTCCTCGTTCCCAACTAATCAATCTTAAATCCCTTCTCTTCCCGAGGAGGATGCATATGATCGGTTGTTACAGGTATGATTCTTCCAAACATCGAAAATTGTGTGAAACAACAATGTTGGGAATTAATTCAATGACTATTGCCTAGTGCAAACGCTCCAATAATTCATGAGACTTGTAACGCAGAGTTGAAGAGAAACTTGAATGAGATAAATCTGTGATATCCTCAATTTTCCTCTAGGAATAGCATTACAGTTTCGTGGATCACTAAAGCATTCATTCACAATTGTTTCACCAAAACGATGATTTGATGCAAATTGATTTATCGTCCGATTAATCAAATAACTGATTGATTGAACTCTTCTAGTCCTAAAAAAGATGTCTTATTGGCAATGAAACTCCTCGAGTGGAAACATTTTCAAACATATGTACAATTTACAGAGGTGCGAGAATTATTAGAATGATTGTTATTCCCAAAATAAATCCAACTTTTGCCTCAGTTAAGCCCATAAAAGAATTTGCTGTTTTGGTTAATCATGTTGCTTTCTCAGCTATTCAGTTAGCTGTGCTAGCAAATTTTTTGCAAATTTTTGTTCTCCGTGATAGTATTTAGTATAACCTCAAAAGCTGGAGTAACTACCTTTGTTAGATGGTTGAAAATCGCCTATTTCAGTAGCTACTACAGCTATTTCTTATGCGTTGTATCGAGTGATTCTCCAATTAATTAGTCAAATAAAATTTCTTTGTATAAAGAAATATGTAGAAATTCAGCGTTTAGCGGATGATAGACAGGGTTGAGGAATTTCATCAAACCAGTCATAAGACTGATTACTTCATGATGATGATGATGAAAATTTCTTCGCTCCTAAAGCTGGAAAAATTATTCCTATTTCCTTGTTTTCGTTGTTTTATGCATATTTTTACTGCATTCCGTATTCCCTCCAACACGTTTCCCACATGTTTCATCCAGTCTCCAAATTAGTGTTGCGTATGAATAATACTGGGGCTTTAGAAAATTTTACGTTCATTCTCTCATGCATCAATTGGAGGATGAAATTCATCAAAGACAATTCTATTGGACAAAACAACAATTATTCACAATGCTATGTTGATTGATCAAGCGAGAATATATATACAATAAATTAATTGGAATTCGTCGACAGTTGATCTGCAAATCAATCAATTGAAAGATCAAATAATTCATGAAATCATTGATCGAAATTTCAATTAGTTGATCAGCAATAAATCAATTAAATAAGTCGTTTTTGTCAATCAATCCATTAACCACACTGCCCTAATTTCATTTTCTTATTAGACTTCAATCATTTTTCAACATTATTCGAGTGATACAACCCGATCCCGGGTTCACTGTGTCCATCAATCGGAAATCTGTTTCATTATTGTGAACCAAGTGTGAAATAACATACAGAATATTCACATCAAGTAAGATATTGAGGTATATTATTGTCAGGAGCATGATATAAAAACACTAGTAAATAATCTCTATCGTAAAGAGTGTAATGAAGAACACGTACAAGTATCGGGTTATGTGTGATGATTGTTATTCCAAGTTTTTCTTTTTGTATTATTCGATATTCATAGTTCATAAATGATACGTACGAGCTGACGTTTTATATCTGCTAAGTGATTATACGAGCATTCCAATTTACCCGCAGGATTTATTGCTTCAATTTTTCAGTATTCAATCATATGTGATTTATGTTTCATTAGGAATAATATTGCATATATTATTGTGATGACATAAATGGGGTGTGTACATATGAATATACCTCTGTATTAATTATACAATTACCACATTGATCGTTATCATTGACGAATAAAACGTTTAAGGAAAATATGGATGGATGAAATTCGTAGGGATGCAAATGTTTGTATCTAATTAGAGTAGTGTACATATTATTTTATCATAAATCATTCGTCGTAAACGAATATTGTTTGTGGATCGGTTTTGTTCGTGCATTCACTTTCAAAATGTGAAAATAATATTATCGGTAAAAGGTGAATATTACGAATCGTTTTCTTCACTGGAAATATACAACACACAAACCATGATGAAAACCGAATCATCTCATTTGTTGCGCTTTGCCTTCACAAGAATTCGTCAAATCTCACCTGAACAATTGAACTTTCCATACCTCGAAAGGTAAAATTTGAAAAATTATATATAATTTATATAGAAACTATTATATACAAACTGTACCTAATTTTGAAAATTTTCCCACCCTAAACTCGCTTTCCGTTTTCTGGATCTAACTCTTTGAAATGAGTCATTTTGTAACCAGATATCTTCTCAGTGTTCTGGATGGAAAAATTCGCGGGATTATATACAATTTATATAGAATTATATAAAAGTTATATATAAAAATTTATCGAATTATATATAAATTATATAAAATTGTGCAAATTTTTCCACTGAGGGCACTCGAAAGTGTTTGAAAGATTTCTAAAAAGCTTGAACTCATTCCCAAGTGCTGGATCTAGAAAAGAAAAAATAAGATATTTACATCGGTACATTCTACTCGTAAAAATTATTCATTTAATCCTATCGAATGACAATATCGAATATCAAAGGCAATGGGAGAAAAGAGCACAAAAATACATTTGAAAGTCAAATGCATTTCAATTCGGAATCGGATAACGCTTTTTTCAAGGGGTGATTCGGTATTTTCAATCTATCATTCAATGATCCCCTATAACACGCGTGATTTTTTGCTCGTATGGAATATAAAATTTAATAAGCATACATCAGGGTGATCGGAACTCCTCTGCAACACATTGACCTCCACGATTAATTTCATTTTTAGTGAATGACAGGGTAGCGCGAAGTGGGGTAAATTTTTCGATCATAGGAACCAATATGACGTTCATCAAATATAATCGATTCGATACATTTCACGGGAGCGATGTTCCAAAATGGTCTCACAGTTTAATGGATACTTTTAGGATTCATTGAATTCGAATTTTAAATGACTCCATTTCGAGATTTACCAAAATAATCGAAATCGATGTGTGTGAAAATAATACTTGATACGATGATCAACCCGAATATCACAAATTCTTTGTGTTTTGTTTATCGCTGTTTCGTAGAGATTCCTCCTTCGATACAAAAAAAACACCTCATAACTTAAGGTACAAATGATCCCTATACGGTAAGGAAATATTCGAATAATACACTTAAACCTAGTTCTACACAGGTTGCAAAATCCGCGATAAGCTAATATTAGCTTACACTGGGTACATTGCGTTTTGTTAAACGGCTCACGATTATCTGTCATAGTGGTACAGCATAAAGTACTATTACAGGATCAAGACTGTATATGTACATGGATGTATGTGTTCAAACTCATACCGCAACACAGCAAAAACCAAGTCCATGATAGATGCATACGTACTCTAACCTGGCTCTAGAGTTAGTTAACCACGGCACGCGTATATGCTGAGAACCCTCCTCCAACACACAAACGTGAGGAACGTACGCGTACATCTGCACACACAACTCGCACACCATAATGATGGTGCATCGATCTATGTATGCGCGCACCAAACTTGCGCCATCCCATTTCCACCATGGATGGAAACCGGTCATAGGGTACTCCACTGGCGTCACTAGAACACGATGGTATGTGTCGTGTGCGTGTGGGGCTGGCGCTGCCACGGTGTTGGTGAAGATGATGGTGGGGTAAGGAACGATTGGTGGACGTTGCTGCTGCGTCGAGTTAGATGCCGAGGAGATCCCTCCCGTCAGTCGAGCGGTAGCCACCGTCGCGTTCACTACCGAACTACCAGGATATCGATTATGTGTATTTGAAAAAGGAAAACAACAGTACGCGAAATGTTGTCGCGTTATCGCGAGTGCTCGACACTTATCGGTCCGCTGAAAACCGATTGGAGAGTGTCGTAAACTACAATTATTGTGTAGTGTGTGTGCAAAATGAATGAAAGCCGTTGAGTAGTGATTTGAGTTTTCTTTTTGGTTTATTATTTTATTTTCCCTTCAGCAATTTGACTTGTGATGAAGAAAAGACAGAGAGAAGTTAATTAAAAATGCGAGAATCCGTAGTTGGCCTTAAAAAAGGTCACGGAGGATCTATAACCTGTTGCAGTATTTTCTTATTTTCTATTATATTTTCTTATTATTTCTTCGTACCGGTGTTGACTTTGACGAGTGAACTGCCGCCAAGACTCGATGTACCGGAGAATTGTTTCTGGGACTCTCATCAGGATGGTGCTCTCACGTGTATTCATCGTTTCCTCAGTGATAACGACTCCCTTGGGACGAATTTCTCTCAGGCCACGAGCGAATACGTGACCTCGATTAACGTCACCTGCGAGAAATCTTCATCCTCCTCGGTTCTCAACGTTGAGGGTTCATTTCATCATCTTTGGAGATTAAGATCATTAAAATTGACCGCCTGCAGATTAGTAAAATGGCCGGAAAAGGCATTGCAGGGACTCAGAGACTTGAGAAATTTAACGGTGAGAACCCTCGAGGACGAGGGAGGGCCGAAGATCAAATATCATTTGGAATTGGAGCCGGGTGCTTTCGACTCGACACCTCAAATCGAAAAAATTGATCTCTCGTGGAACAACATTTGGCAAATACCCGAAAGATATTTTTGTCCGTTGACCAATTTAGTCAGTTTGAATATTTCATGGAATATGTTGAAGGATATCACGGAGTTGGGTTTTCGCGATACAACGGCACAGTTTCCCTCTTGTTCTCCGGATATACAAACATTAGATGTATCTAATAATCAAATCACAGTCCTTCCGGCTCACGGATTCTCATCTTTAAAACGGTTGAAGACATTGAATTTATCAAACAATGCTATTTCCATGGTCGCAGACGAGGCACTCCACGGACTGAGATCTTTAGAAACTTTTGATTTATCGGGTAATAGAATCGTCGCTCTTCCGAAAGAAATGTTCCGAGACGCTGCAAAATCTCTGAAGGAATTGAGATTACAAAATAATTCCATTACCGTATTGTCGCCTGGCTTGGTAGCCGATATGAATCAATTAGTGGCATTGGATTTATCGAGAAATGTACTTACCAGCGACTGGTTGAACGCTGCGACATTTTCAGGCCTTATACGTTTAGTGCTTCTGGATTTGTCGTATAATCGTGTGAGCAAACTCGATCCAGCTCTATTCAAAGATCTCTATACCTTGCAGATATTGAATCTTCGTTACAACGAGATCGAGACAATACCCGCCGATACATTTTCTCCAATGAGCAATCTACATACACTTGAATTGTCTCACAATCGACTTAGTTACTTGGACGCTTATTCCTTGAATGGTCTTTACGCTTTATCTTTTCTTGCACTTGATTCGAATTTGCTCGAAGGCATTCATCCGGATGCCTTCAGAAATTGCTCTAGTCTGCAAGACTTGAATCTCTCGGATAACAGTTTGGAAAGTATACCAGCTGCTTTGAAGGATATGAGTATGTTGAAGACCCTTGATCTTGGTGAAAATCAAATCAGAAGCCTTCACAGGCCCTCAGGTTTCAAAGGTATGTCCAGTCTTTACGGGTTGCGCATGATCGGCAATGAGATCAACAACGTCACGCAAGAGGATCTGGCCGAATTACCCGTCTTGAAGATCCTGAATCTCGCCAGGAATAGAATCGACTACGTTGAGGATGGAGTTTTCTCAAATCCTGCCTTACAGGCAATACGGTTAGACTCGAATCAGCTTGAGGACATATCGAGTTTATTCACTGCGGCGTCCGGTTTATTGTGGTTGAATGTATCCGACAACATGATCGTGCATTTCGATTACAGTTTTCTGCCAGAGAAACTACAGTGGTTGGATCTGCATAAAAATCTAATTATGGATCTTGGTGTTGCCCCCCAAGGTATGGAGTTACAAACTCTCGATGTGTCGTTCAATCGATTAACAAGGATACATTCCAAATCTATCCCCGATTCCATTGAACTATTATTCGTGAATGATAATCTCATACACACCGTTGAGCCGCAAACCTTCTTCTCGAAGAAGAACTTGACGAGAGTCGATCTTTATGCGAATCAAATAGTCAAAATGAATTTATCGGCATTTCAATTGGCCCCTGTCACCGAAGGCCGACCTTTGCCGGAATTCTACATAGGTGGGAATCCTTTCATTTGCGACTGTACCACCGAATGGCTTCAAAGGATCAACACGTTACCTTTGAGACAACATCCTAGAGTAATGGATCTCGAATCGGTATATTGCAGGTTACCTTACGACAGACAAAAAGCTTTCATACCACTCCTGGAGGCCAAACCTTCACAATTTTTATGCACGTACAAAGCACATTGTTTCGCCTTGTGTCACTGTTGCGAATTCGATGCGTGCGATTGTGAAATGACCTGCCCGCACAATTGTACCTGTTATCACGATCAATCTTGGTCGGCCAACGTAGTGGATTGTTCGAGTTCCGGTTACAAAACATTACCCGGTCGTTTACCCATGGACGCGACAGAAGTTTATTTGGATGGCAATAACTTTGGAGAACTGAATTCCCATTCTTTCATAGGTCGAAAGAATTTAGAAATATTGTACGCGAATCAGAGTAATATAATTGCTGTGAGAAATCATACGTTCAGTGGACTGAAGAGGTTACTCGTACTCCATTTGGAAAACAATAAAATAAGCCAATTGAACGGAGTCGAATTATTGCCGTTGGAAAATTTGAAAGAACTTTATCTACAAAATAATTTATTAACCTATATCGATAATAGCACATTCTTATCTTTACGCCAACTAGAAGTTTTACGATTGGAAAATAATCGATTAGGTACTTTCGCCGTTTGGCAGCTCGGTCAGAATCCATATTTGGTTGATATAGGTCTATCGAACAATCCTTGGAGCTGCGACTGCACGTACTTGGACCGCGTACGTGACTGGATGACGCGTAATCGAGCGAAGATAAGCGATTGGACGAGCGTTACTTGTTCTCTGGGCATACCACTCATCGCTTTGCCATCCACCGCAGACAATAGTTCCATGGTCATCAATTGTGCCGCATTGACGAGTACCACATCCATTGTGGAAATGAGGCCGCTCGAGGCTTATCTGCCACTCTTGTTGGCCACCGCTTTGTTGATATTCGCCATGGTGGCCTTGGTGTGCGGTGCCTTCAGGCACCGGCGTACTTTGAGAACATGGGCGGCGAGTAGGTGTGGACTCAGAGCCTGTTACAAAACCGCGGCTTTCGAGGATCAGGAAAAGCCTTTCGATGCGTACATCTCGTACTCGGCCGTGGATGAAGCATTTGTCTCGACCATCCTCGTACCAGGCCTAGAAACTTCTTATAGACTATGCTTGCATTATCGCGACCTTGGAGCGGGGAGTAACGTCGCTGATGCTGTAGCCGAAGCTGCGGATTCCTCGAGGCGGACCATTCTCGTCTTATCGAAGAACTTTCTTCACGGCGAATGGTCGAGGTTTGAGTTCAGAGCAGCTCTCAGAGATGCCCTTAAAGGTAGAGGAAGATCGGTCATTTTATTGCTCGTGGGCGGTGTATGTCCTCGCGATCTCGATGCTGATCTCAGAAAGAGGATTTCCTCGCACACGGTCCTCGTTTGGGGTGATAAACTATTTTGGCAGAAACTGAGGTTCGCCATGCCAGATGTATTACCGGTTCCAGTATTAGAGAGACCGTTGCCGCTCCCACCACCTCCACCTCCACCGATGCATCATCAGTGGACGTAAAACTGAGTCATTTTTTCAGGTGAGATATTTTACTCTTCGCTACATTTATATTTTATATACTATAGGATATCCCTTCGTGTCATTGTTAACCAAGGTATCAATACCAAGTAACATGTCCAAATTTTCTATCATTTCTTGCTCAATGTCTGATATGTTTGGAATAATTCGTTTGATATTCGTGCAATTCCTCAAAAAGGAAAAGAAAGTGTCGATTCTAAATTTCCAACAGATGTTCTTATTACAAGAATACAAATGACTTCTTCTTACAAATACTTCTTTTTGAAAAATTATACAAAAATAATGAATTATCCTCTCTCGTATTTATCGAGATGTAATTGTTTCTTATATTTTCTTTAAAACGAAGACGAATGTTGTACCCTCATTCGTGATCCCAAATGAACATTCACTGATATTTTCACGTGTTTGAATATCTATTCACTCGAATGGTAGAGATTTTTTCAAACGCGATTGTTTAGATTCAAATAAAGTAGCAAATAAATGTCATTGTGTTCAAAATAGGGCAGAAAGAATACATATGTTGATTGTGGAGGAATTGTATAGTGATGTGATGACGTTCGCAGGAGCTTCTTTTTCAATGAATCCAATGTTTTGTTGAAATGAAAGTAAACGCTGGTAGCATGAGCATTACATGTAACTTATCTGTGAATTGTAATTCTTCATTCAGTGGCGCTACGCGTTTTGTTGTATTTCTCTTCTTTGTATAAATGTGATATTATGTGTATATCGAGAAAATTCATCGATCATTCTACTTCCACTTCATTGTTATGCATTTCTCATACAAGCAACCCTGATTGTCGCGAAAAAATGATGTCTCATAAGATTTCCGAGGAAAAGTTTGAAGTTATGTAAAGAATATTTTCATATATATTATTCAAATTCGCATGTGATGAATTTTCTTCGTAGATATCAAATCTCATCCACATGTTTCAAGAATGAAATCATTTTATTACACCGGTACTGATAATGAAGTTATCAATTGATAGAGTTCATTTATGGGAAATAAGATTTGCGAGATTTCAGGTTTATGACCTGTTATAAATATTATTTGGTCTGAATGAATTCTCCGGTGTGGGAGACCATGGAAGTGGTTTGAGATCATTCAATAAAAACTCTCTACTTCCAAGGGAGGGAGCTAATTAAAAAAATTGTGTTGAAATTTCACATAATTCTCAGAATTATATTGTCCAACAAAAAAATTCATTAAATCAACTCGTGTTTGAATTCCACTTTTTATTCTGTGTCTAAATTTCATTCTCCTTCTGATGCACGAAATATCATCTCTCCTCTGGTTACACAGTACAACTGTGGCATTGTTTTATTAACTCGCTCAATGTTGGTAAAGCATATATGCTCCATGAACAAAGGATTCGACAATACACAATGTGTTTTCCATTCCTGAGAGATTGATATTATTAAATAAATATGTTGTAAATAATGACGTGCGCATAAAAGATGATTCTCGTTTTATTTCTCAAAAATGTTTTTCCTCAATTATGATAGCTGACTCACCACGATTATTCAAATTCAGAATCCACCGATCACTTTCTTTCTTGAACATCATAATTCTTGACACACGTTTCCAAAACATCCACCCCAATAAAGTGTTCTTTAATATTTTCCAATGAATTTTTTCAAATTCTATAAGACGTTCGTGGTTTTGGATACAACAACATGATATAATTCTTTTCAAACCATATTCAATCCATTTCGACAATAAATTTAAAATTCCCGACCCTCCAAATAACACAGGCTTTTCATTTCCTCTCGTTCTATGTGAAGCGTGATAACGATCAGTGGAAACATAAAATATTCGACGATGAAAAGCTTTTTTTCGATTTCAATTATCTTTCATCGCGTTGATTCAATCTTAAAAGAATTCCCCGACCATCAATATATTTAAAAATATCATGAGTTTGGTTTCCATCTGATTCACCGATATCGCCTTCTTTCTCGGATGCTTAAAATATAATGTCGTGATTCAGTTGGATTGTGATTTCTCGTTGAGAGATTCGAACGAAGCTTTTGTAGAAAAGATCTTCACGTGCCTGGACAAGATCATCCAAAATATCGATAAAATCCCGTTTATTATTAGGATGTATCATGTTGCAAGAACAATAATTCTTAATTCCAGAAAAACCAGTGTGTCGTATAATTTCAACAAGCTTGTCTTCGTGACAACGAATTCAACATTGTCGATTTAATCTTTCATCTTCGACTTCGATTTATTGAATGAAAATAATCTCAATAGAAGAGAAAATAATTTTTTTCTCTCATTCATAAATCGAAATCTCATTTAATTTATATCTTCGAACAATTGATATATCGTCGTGTTGAAATTCGCGCAAGAAGAGCAAAATTATTTGAATTGCTTCTTTGCTTCAAATCATCCCAAGTTTTTCAAATTTCACAATAATGAAGAGAAAAATATCTTGACAGTTTGCATTTTTACTCCACTCCAACGAATCCGATTCATTGAATGAACGGTATTGAATTCAAATAACAAATTTGCGATGAACGGGAATCCATTTCGTCCCAATGAATCCTATCATAATTGAGTTGAATCCATATCAATCTCGGTAACGAATCAATGATTTCATGGAGTGGAAAAAGTCTTGACAGGTAACAAAAAAAAAACGATGTCTCGCGTAGAATAATATCATAGTAACGTGAAAAGGATCTGATTTCAAATTGATGGTCGTTACGAGTACATTTTTGAACTTACGAGGAATTAGAGCGGATCAAAGATATTGTTAGTTGTGAGCTTTGAAACGGTCGTTGGTCGTTTCAGAAAGAACAGATTTTCTTTGAAGAGAACAGATTTTCAAATAATATTCTCAATTACATTTCCTAACATTTTAACCCATTCTGTGAATCCACGTGAATGCACAAACGGATTTCGTTGTAACTTGATTACAGAATGAATCATGCGCAATTTCATATACTTTGAAACAAAAAACATCTCTGACGATATTTCTGTATACGTTCTGGTCAATGTTTTCGTTACGTATACTGCAATTTATTTGAATAAATCATAATCCGAAGTAGAATTTATCAACAGAAACTTTTCCTTCGTTATACATTTTTTATATTCCTAATTTCGAGCTGGAGTTCATTTCACATCCAACTCTGGAATGATTATTCTACTCGAATTACAGTTGATGTTTTAGAAACTACGCTCATTCTAATTATTCGATAGTCGTGTTACATTCTTCGGTATAAATGTCAAGTTATCGGATGAAACCCCCGAAATCCAAGTGATACATGTTCTCCTTTAGAATCAGAATAAAATTAAGCCTAACGTATTGACGGTGGTATCGGTAATGAGCAGGATTATACGAAATTGGAGAGAAAAAAAATAAAATCACATATCTGTGATAAGACTTTGCGATGAAGCAAAAAAATTTCAGACCGCCCTTTTATTGCCATCGCGAGAAGAAAAGAAAAATAATGAAGTTGAAAAATTGCTTTCTTTTTTTTCTCCTCGAGCAGAGTAACGTGCTTCATTCATGAATATTTAATTTCTTTGAAATCAGTTATGGAGTCACTTCAAAAGTTGCGAACAGCCGTTTAAAAGAACTTTATGTGATAAATCAATGCGATGAGTACTACAAATATTTAGCGGCACCAGATTAGCATATGCAAAATAACCATGTCTGCAATACAGAGATCTTAGGTAATAAACATAGCACGGCGGGGAGTATCCTAAAAACTTACAATCGTATACTATTCGGTTCGATCGAAAGAATAATTGAGAGTCATGAAATTTAAGAATTCGATAGTTTTCGGTTTGTAACCTAGAAAAAAGAAATAACAGATGCGGAGAAGACATGATTTACCACCGATTAATGCGAATTTGGTGTTTTATTCCAGAAATTTGGAGATTCGAATTTTACACCCCCAAAAAAAAAGGAATCTGGAAATGAGAGGAAAAATCCCTCTCGATCAAAAAAGATATTTCCTTTTTGTTCTCTCCTTGAATTGAGAATATGCCTCTGCAATTGAGAGTATTTTGAACTAATAAAAATTCTTTAATCACAAGAACTGATCCTTCCAAATGAAGGGGAATAATTTTGATACAATATATTGGAGGAAAACGTTTTAACACAGAAAAAGAACAATTCACTGTGACAATAAAAAAATGTCGACTTTTCTAGCTAAATTTGTTTGTTATTCTATATACAAATATAGAAAATACAGATGATTCATATTTGATTTTGATAAACAACTGATCGAATTTATCCACCAACTGGTATGCATTTGACAGATCGTATTGAAATTATACATCATTTCAGAATGACTGATGAACGGACGAGACTGTATGTAACAGTCAAGTCATTAAACAACCCACCATGACTGGTTAGTTCGACCTGCTGCTGTGGCTTTTATCTCTATCTTTCTCTTCCTCTCCCTTCCTATCTCTCAGCCCACAATTTAATGGCGAGACATTTTGCACCATTGTATGTGATCGAACCTCCATGAATGGGGGTCATCTTCGATGGGTGGTGGTTTTGCGGCACATATGGGGCAGGAAACGCACGAAAATTCACATTAAACTGGCCATTATATTCAAACGCCCTGAATGTTGAACGAAATTAGGATTTTGAATAGACGTGACGATTGTTCGACTGTATAATCGAACGAACACGTTTGGCCCAGACCTGACGTGACGTTTCGAAGTCCTGGCGCATTAAAGAAATCAATACCACAAAGTCAAAAGAGAGAAATTAAAATCAGATCGACGTGGTCCGTTCGGATACGAAAAACCGAACGACTCGAATTCTTTTACGCAATGCTTTTTTTCCTGTTACCATTCGAAGTAAACTTCTTAACCCCTCCAAGAACCGACAATCTCTTGTTGGAATAATCCCGGTCCTCGTTTAGTTTCGATTCCATCGGACCGTATCTGACATCCCATCAATCACTTTTTCTTCATCCATCCGGCCTTGCGTAGTCTAGTTGGGTGCCCGCACGTACACGCGCACACAAGCGTAACTGGTTAAGCTTAACTCACGAAAAGGACAATAATGAAAGAGATACGAGCCAACTGGTCGGTAATTTTGCTCTGAAATATCCGAGAGCGAGGAGATCAACGTATGAGAACGAAAGTGGAAGAAATTAGGAAAGTCGATTGACAGAAATTGACATAGACTGCTTTGAATGCATTTCCGTGATAATATATGTAATGGGCACACCACCAGCAGCAGCCTTTGATGTTCCCTAGTCGTTGCCTTGGGTGGTCTATGCTCGCGCACCAAATGGTTGCCACCTTCGAATTCAAGCGAAACGAGGAAACAAGATGGAACTATTGTCGGAAAAGAATATATAAATGCGGCGTGTTGATGTGCACGAGGCATTGCTCTTCGATGAGACACAATTATACAAGGGTTCTTTTATGTCCCTCTCTTTGTCGTTATGAATGAAACGCACGATAAAAACTATGACACTGAGACGTGAAAAGAAAAGGGGGACGTTTAATTTTTTTTTCTTGGGGACAGTGAATAACGCTTATATAGGATGGTTCAAATGTTTCTTTCTAACTGACAATGTGGAACGAAACGAATTTATGAAAGGATCAAAGTAATTCTAGATTTCACACTGAATAAGAGTAACTATTTTTCCTTTTCGTTGTAGTTCAAAGAGAAATATGTTACGCCATGAATCAAAATTTACATAAATGTATGTTATTTGAACCGAAGTTTGACGTGGCATCATCGGGAGAGAAGCGTGGAAATGGAAAATGTTCTTTGTAGATACATTCTGCACGCTCAGATATGATTTTCTTAACAACTTGTCAACCCCGCAGAGATCGGCAATTTTTAATCGCAGTTAAAATTCCAAATTTCAACCACGAGTGATAAGAGAGAGAGAGTTTCAACATTTTGTTGATTTCTTGGGAATTCAGCGTTTTAGCATCGAGTGGTTCAAATACTCTGTACTTCAAGTACTTTTCTACTTTATGTAAATAGAGATATCAAAGAGAACGATGAAGAAGTGCTTGAAATGCAAACACCACATAAAGTGGCTCATCTTGATATAATCTGCAAATTAAATAAATACAGAAAAACACATTCGTATGATAATTCTATGAAAATAATATCAAATTATTACATAATCTCATCTAAAAGTGAAATTCGGGGAGAAAAAGAATCTATGTGCATTATTACCATTCGAAATGAAAAATATAAAAAAACTGTCTCCACATAAATAATAATCTATAAACGTTTCACGCTTCAATCTCTTGTGGGAACGCATCAAATGAATGCGGAGAATACGGAATCACGTATCATCGGAACAAAGGGAAAGAACGCTCTAATCTGTTCATACTCGGAGAAGGTTATCTCAAACCGTAACGACATGTAATATCTTTTACGGTGCGCTTCTTTTCTTCTACGGATCCCTGACCAAGTATATTTCAATGGAACAAAAACTTATGGTAATGCTACTCTGAGATACAAAAGCTCCTCGTGAATCAAGTCAAGTATTTATCAATTCTTCACAGTAGATTTCTTCGAAAAAACGATTTATTGTGAAAAAACACACTGTACATTCATGGATATATACTCCAATACAGTAGCAACTTTCCAACCACAAATCCATGAACATGTTACAAATTTTTATACATGTTAAACAAAAACTATTTAGTTTTTAAATATGTTTATTGAACAGTTCTCGTAGTCGTTAAAACGAAATTTTAAAGGAGATTTAATCCTCTCTTTGTGCATTTATTATACACGTAAAATATAATCCACATATATATTCAGGCGGTAGAAAATTATAATTAGTTCAAAAGGGCGGTTTAAATGTATAGACTCACGCACCCGTGTTCACTGTAATTTCCTTCCTACGTGTATATAATGATCGACGCTTTGGCCCGAATAATTTTGAATTCGCATAATGAGAAAAAAATGAGGGCACATCGTGGCGTGTGATGGCCTGGATCTTTTCATTCACTTTTTTTCCCTTATTTTAATTACATCTTCCTTTTCTAACGTTTTTTTCCTCTAGCGAGGAAAGATAGTGGGAAAGAAGGAGCAGTAATTCGAAGACAGGAATTATCGACTCAATGGATACATTGAAGGAAAGTAGAATCTTTACCAAATGAGATAAGAATTCTTGGATTCGAATCATTCTCTGTTGACAATGGGGTTTTCGAGATTCGAATTGCTCTCTTTTTTTGTCGATTTGTTTCAAATTTCAACGTTCGTTGAGAATTCTTCGAACTTTCATAACATTTGATTATTCTTTGCAGATAGGATTGAAAATGAAGGGAAAAATTAGATAGAAAAATAGAATAATTTATAGACCTTTGTGCAATTTCAATTTGAGTCTCTCTCTTGAAATGAAATCGTGTTTTTGGGTTGATTGAGTTGTTTCAATTATTCAGGTATTCCCTTTCGTTCAAAGACATTCTTGAATTTCTACGAAGATCTTGTCTGTATTTGTTGCATTTAATGTTTGTTCCCGAAATTTTGGTCTCTTGAGGATAATCCCCATTTTATCATTCATTATTTTAACCAAGAGCATGCGCTGATCATAGAATTATAAATTACCGCAAAGTTTAGTAGGAGATATTGATAGAGGGTGAATGTTTTGAATTCAAAATATGCTAGAGAGACATATTATACTGTTTTTGCTCATTCAAATGTAAGGCTGGGCGTTTACAATATGCATTGACTTCTTCTTTGAATTCATGATGGTTTAGCGTTGTGTTAAAAATCAAATAGTTCATGTAACATTCTGGAAACACGCTGCTACTGTTGTTGTTAATGAAATATGATTAATATTAGCATCGCATCTATGCCCACCAGGCATATTATCTTATGTGTTGCTGGAAGTTGTTGTTCAAGGGTACCAGCTTATCGTTATGATATTGACATATACTCATCAAACGCACATGTTTCTCTTGCATACAACAACCTCATAGCAGTTTCCATTCCATTATAATTGCTCCTCAAATCATACATTCGTGCATATCATTCGCACCAGCGAAATTTTCAAATTACTAGGATTTTATAGGAAAGTTATTTCAAGACTCCTGCCACTGGTATCATTTTAGTTGAAAGATTTACACATTTTTCTGACATAAAACGAATGTTTGATCCCTTTCATACATTTTTTAGAATCAACGAGCGATTCGTCACAACATACGAGCGATCATTTGAATTGTAAAGGCTCGAGATTCACCCAACCGGATCTAGAAAATGAATTTCCACTCAGTCTATTTTTCGACAGTGGTTGAATTAAAGCATTCAAGTTTAAAGTTCAAAATTCTTGATGAAAAATTCTATAACGAACACCTCGTTTGAGAGACAGTATAATCTATATATCAAAGCATCCGTTTCTCCAAGGGTATCTCTTCAGTCATTAGAATATAAGACAATGAAATCCAGTTAGTTATTCAAACGGATATAACGTTATGAATAGTATTTTATTATGAATGTAGATTAAAACAAAGAAGAAACGCGTACACATTGCTGAAGTCTTATCTAATTTATTCCGTGGAAAAATGAGAGGAGGAAGAAAAGTTTCCAAGTTTTTGTCCAAGAATATTTTCTGTATTCTTGAAATGCACCGGCAATTTCCTCTCGCTTCTCAAACTTATCACCATCGTGATTTTTATACCACAGTGTTCTCCGTAGAGCCGGTTCTTTTTTGCTCACACAGTTTGATATATTTCAATGATCCTTTTCAACTTACTTTTCGAGTTAACTTTGTTCATCCATTGTAACATTGGATACTGAAATTTGATCTCCGTTTCTTACGGGGTCTCTTACAGTGCCTTTTGAACGATTCAATATTGTGTTTAAGAAATGGATATCAACTTATTGTGATATTCCATTCATATTTTTGGCCGATAACTTTACTCACCGCGGTATCACGCGATATTAAATTTTTATTCATGGAATAAAATCTAAAGGAAATATTGACTGAACATTCGAGTGGAGGAATGAGAAAATAATAGGTATTATCGGGCGAGCGTTGCATAGATCATATACCTCTTAACGAGTACAAAAAGATCTTTTGTACATCGATGAGGATTTTATTGATGTAACGTGAAGAATGGAAATAATGTTGTGCGAAACCTGTGTGAAAAGTGAGCGGATAAAATCTGTGCATGCGATTAGATGGATTTTAAATTACATGCCTGAAAACACATTTATATGCTTTATGTAATCTTAGTATAAATATATAATTCGTGCGTGATTAGGGTCGACAAATGATTCCATATTCTTGAAATTTCACAGAGTTTGAGAATTCCTATGATAATGTGTGTATATTGTTCGAGTATATACGTAACATACCTCTCAACGTAGTTAATGACTCATAATTCAAATATGATTTACGAAATATCGCGCATCGATTGTATCCATAAAATTTTTTTTATTTACCGAATTCTAAATATCGAAACCTCGAATTTAACATGATGAAATAAGACCTCTCTTTCACGTCGAATACAAATTCATGTATTCAACGGTGGAATGAAATTCTAAAACTCTCATCATGATTTACAATCCTTACAAATCCGACTTCATTCCTCGGTCGGTATTAAAATAAATATCCTCACGAAATTTGCCGTATCTCTCTTTCCATACACTCGACTCAAGTATATCCCCCTGTTCTTCGGAGTAAAAATCTCTCTTCGAAAGCCACTCTTTCCTTTACTTCACGGCATAATATAACTGTGAGTGAGAAACTGTGGAGTCTAATAAGCCTTGAGAGGCACCACACCAGTCAGCGGTAGAGCGAAGTTCTCTTTACTATCACGAGCAAAAACCACCGAGTGGCACCCATCGCTTCTCTCTCCTCTTCCTTCTTTTTCTTCTTCCTTCCCCTGTCTTTCTCTTTTCCTTTCACAAGCAACACTCGAAGGAGCATTCAGAAGTGGATTCCCTGTGAAAATGAGACCCCGGTAATACATTCACTGGAGAGCCTCTGTCAATGAGGAAACCGAAACAGAGTTTTCGTGTTACAATTCCCATACATCCATTCTAAGATCGTGCAATGGTGGTAGTAGTGGGACGGATACTCCATCGACGAAACAACAAATGTAAATCAAATGAGGCGAAATGTCGTCCCTTTTCTACCCTTTTGACGGTTTTTTGAAATCCAAACTTCTGAATCCAATGATTGAGCAAGGATGGAGGGTGTGTCTACAAAAATATGCTTCGAAAAAGTGCCTTGCCTTTTGTTTTGGTTTTAATCAATAGTATCTTGTCTCAAGAACTTGGTCTCAAAGCTTCAAGTGGAGGTTCAAGTGTTAACAGTTTGGACAAGTTCTTTCATCAATCTTTTTTCTTTTTGAGATTCAATCAAAACAAGCCCTGTTTTCATCGAGAGTGAAAATTGTTGATCAAAAACAAGTGCTAATACAATGGCAAAAATCAGTCAGACTTTTTACAGGGCTGAAGCTCGATTATATTGGCACCATATTTTTTTAATACTACGATGAATCTGATTGATTCTTTTTCTCAATTCTCAATGTATGTCCTGCTTGAAAAGAGTTATAAGCAAAGAAAACCGAAAAAATTGGGCGAAAACATATCTTTTTCAGTTTACTACATATTTTGTAAATTTTGCATCAAGAATGGAACCATACTTATTAATATTCCGAGACTTTTTGTACTATTTTATTCATAAAATTCTAATAAATGCCCAAATGCACGCCATGAGAAAGCAAGTTTGTGAGGCGAATATTTTAATATAGACATAATATATGATGGGAATCGCAAACATATTTTGTTGAAAAAAATGAGCTTACTTTTTATTCCAACTTGGAAAATTGAAACAGAAACTAGCAGCTTTTACTGTGTATTTTACCTACTTGAATTATCGATAAAGTGTTTTCATGAAAGCATGTCTGAATTGGAGTTTAAAATTATGCATAAAAACTGAATTTGTTTACACATCCCATCAGTAGTAATTCATCTCAATTCAATTTCATTCCATTCTGCCGTATCAATCCTCTCTGAAATTTCTGGAGGATATACAATTAAATCCAAGAACCCAATTGAATAACACAACAACTGGTTTCAAGAGAATTACATTAGTTTTGGTATCCAATAAATTCACCAGATCAACATATCATTCCTCATATCATTCATACCCCTTATTTTCTCCCGAAGGAATAATTTACAAGAAAATTCGTTGGAAAAAATTCTCGTCTCGTAGAGAAAATGTATTTCATCGTTAATGTTTTCCTCCATCCTGAATCTCAAGCGTATGAATTAATCGAGTCACAGTTTGAGTATCAGAATGATCGAAGATTTAATGACAACAAAGCATGTTGCGCAAAATACATAATTAATAAGACATTTATCAACTACAATTATTCTCAACTCAAGTATTTACTTTATAAAATACTGCTAACATGATTACTGCTGACAATCTCGTTTGTAGTTGCTGAACTTTCATCATTCACGTTCATTGTATGCATCTTGTATTAATTACACCAAAGCGTTTCGAGTTGCTTTCGGGATCATTCTTATGGAGCATAAAGTTGATTAAATACATTTGATGAATAAATGCCATTCTTCATCTTTTGAATATTTCATATGTTTTATATCATCGTATTAACTTGAGGATAAGTATGAACTGTAACGTTTTGGGATGTTATAGATTGGGATAAAATCGATTATACGAAAGGGATGTTTTCTCTGTATACACTTTGAAAAATAGCTATTCTCTTTTAATGCCCGGGTACTAGTAAAGGGGAACAGTCTCCTTCGCAACCAACCTCTTCGTCATATACCATTGAAAGAGACCCCCAAAGGTGCGGAATTGTGAAGGGTTAACTACGTTGAGGGTTTTCCGAGTTAAAATACTTATCATTGTTCGTTAAATGCACATAAAGGAAACCTCCTGCTCATTGTGCAAATATTCCGCACGTTGGATGCAGTTTTGTTCTGATCAGAGCCGCCATGTGCCTGCATTTGGAATGGAATTGTGAATTTGAATTCATTATCTAACATATTGTGCAAAATTAGCTACTTCTATTGTCGTTTTATGTTGAATACGCTCAGTTCTGTGAGCAAATTCACTTTGTGAATGAAATTCATATATATTTCATCTATTTTTCCACGTGGAATATGAATATGTAAGTAGAAGTTGTCGTTCTCTTTTTGAATTGAATGTTTTTCAGGAGTTAAGTGACCCTGTTCACGCCAATTTGCGAAAAAAAACTAACCCAAACTGAACACATGCGTTAGTTATTTAATGAATTTGATTTGTGAGGGGGTTTTGATTACAAGGGTCTCGTGCTTACACTGTAATTGTTCAATTTTGGAATAATATTGAGGACTTCTTATGGAGTGGATAACTAAGCAATTTCGACGAAACAACATTTTTTGTTTACACATAGTTGCTGCAGATGTAAATGCAGGGAAGAGTCAGTAAATTCCAAAGAAAAGCAGGAAACTTTTTTAATTTAAACAACTCAGTCAAAATAATGCTCATGATATTAATTCAATTCAAAACGACTGAGGAATGGTTCTGAAAATTTATAAAAAATTGATTGTATTTGGTTTATTATATATTTTGACGCTGAAGTTTTTTTGACATATTGATGAGGAATTTATTTTTATCCATCAAAATGTGTTTTGCATGCTGAAATATTAATCTTCCAACAACAATTTTCCAATAATTAATGACAGCCACTTCAAAAATTTTGAAAATGTCTGAAGAAAGAAGTGGTATGCGTCGCATGTGGCATGTTGGGTGCATTGTAATGGTATCTCTCCACACAGCACCACAATTCAGCAAAAGTTCCTAGCGCATCTATTCTGAATTCTCATAGTTCCGAACGAATTTATTATGAACTCCTTCTGAACTGATGTACTATGTGGGTTGAGTATTCTCATGTAACTTCCTGTACCATGGCGTTGAAGTGTCCCCAGGTAGAAATTTCCCTGATTGAAAAGTGGCCCTGTCCGGACCAGGGACTGAACGGGGCCTGGAATAGGCCGATTCACATTTCTACCCGGGTTCACTCTCAAAACAATAGTAGGAAATTTGCTATATCACATAAATATGGAAACCCTGAACCTTGTAATTGAAATCTAGTGAATGATTTGTTTCAGCATTCGATTATATCATCATGTACTCCTTCCATATTTTATGGAAACCCATGTTGATGCAAAACTGGGTGGAGTCTGTATTTCAAGTTGTCGTTCCAAATGCTCAAATTCTGAAATAAGGATTGATAATTTGATTGAAGAAATAATCTATGATGAATCACCCTAGTGGAAATGTTCTAGTTATTCACGAAACTTGTAACGCTAGAAGGAAACTTGAGATAAAACCAGTTGTGTCGGTTTAAAACCGGTTTATCTTGAATTTTCATCTACTTCAGCGTTACAAACCTCGTAAATCATTTCTACTGGGGTGATAAGGGTGTGGTATCACAAGTAAAAGAAGTGAGGAAAAATGCAAATTTCCTGTCTGGAATACTGGGAAAAATCAGGATATTTTTAAGAATCGAGTAATACATTTGTATTTTGCTCACAAAAATATACCGAATAAAATGTGAATTTGGAAACAATTCGGAACAAAGTTGCTTCTATATACAATTATTATGCATCAACGCCACTTCAAGAATGTTATCTTATTTCAAATGAACATGTGACGTTATTCAACGCTTCGAGTAGGTAATCGAAATTCAAGAAACTATCACTGAAATTCGAAGTTAGGTCAAGATATATTGTCCACCATATGGGAATAGTGTTACATGCCCTAGGCGTGTGAAATTCTAGATCTTTTCATGTTCACAAAAATATCACTGAACCTTGGACTGAATGAACGAAATCTAATATCTCAAAAATACAGGGTGCTCAGTGATTTCGAAACTTGAACCATACTTTCTCTTCTCATCAATCAATAATTCCTGAATACGAAACAAAATTTTGTTGGAAATAAATGAAATTCATTCCAAGACAATAAAATATTTTCTTATGGGAATGAAAACACTTTCTGTGAATAATTTAATCATTTGCTCTCATAAAAGGTAAATATCGTGTGTATAACTCTCAATTAAGATATAATTAGAGAAATGTGTTGCAGTAAATGATTCTACAATGTTCAATGAGTTGGATACGTACACGCTCGTAGTTACCGGTAGGAGAAATTTTTCTGCTCGATGAGAGGGATTGATTGCGTTCATTTCAGTAAATTCTTCACAAGCTCATTGTAAAAACGTGCTTTCTAAGGTTCAAATTTTTCAACTAGGATGAATGTGCATGGAATTATTAATTTGCTTCGAAATAACTCGATTAGAACAGTAAATATTACTTCTGTATCAAATTCTTCCACGATATATTTTCAGTTTTTTTCCTTTTTTGTTAACGTACGTGTTTTTTGAAGTAGCATGTTTGATGAAGTATATTTTTTTCTTCCTCAAATCAATGAGGAGATGGTATAGTAATGTCTGTTTTTTAGATCCATTAGACTCGAACGATACGAATATCAAATTTGTTTGGAATCCTTGTTCTTCCTGACCGCTAGGAGCGATCGATATGATTATACCTCTACCCACATTAAATTCAGAATTCATGAGGGAAAAGATTTGTGGATTTTATTTATGTCGATGGAAATGTTATATCTCATTTCATAGAATACATGAATCAAGATTCACAAATCTTCTCCCGCAGTAAATTCTAAGGATGACATAGGTGAAGTTCAATAAATCTGAATATAATGTACATAATTTCAAATACAATGGGTTTATAAAGTAGCACAATGTGTTCATGGATAGTGAGCTTGAAATCCATTTCAAAGAGAAATATTAAGGAATATCCAGTTTATGCGATTCAAGATTGAAAGCACGTTCAACTGCATGTTGTATTATTTTTCAACTGACGAATCATTCCTTCCGTAATTTAGTTTGCAAACTCTTGAAATCTATCAATATTGTTACTGATGCCTTAAAATTGTAAAAACCATTACAAGGAGAAAATATTTCATCAAATATTCCGGTGTACCACCGGATCAGGGCGCCACATTTTCGCTGACGTAGCAAATCAAGATGAAATATATATAAAATAACAACATTTTTTGCTGGCCCAGCGAAACAATTGCTTTTGTAGTCAACTGCTTTGCTTTCTCAGCAACTCAATTGTCTGTGGCAGCAAATACTTGACTAGAGTATCGAAAAAATTTCCTATTTTCCAAAAGCTTTTTCTCCGCGTGTAAATCATTGGAATGAGAAAATTGGATATCCAAATTTCAAGCTGCATCATTTATTTCCATTCTTGAAATTCTCAATTATCATTGACGAAAAACGATTTTTGATCGAAGGATGAATAATCACAATGTCATCACTCTATTCCATAAATACATTTCGCTCCTCGTACGAATTCCATGTACTGGAATAATCGAAATCAATCAACCATATTCCCATCTTTCAACATTCTTTACGTCACAACATTGAATACATATCACGGGTTTATGAATGGAATCTTCAACCTCCGTACAGTCTGTTCGTAATCAACGTGATATTTCGTATCAAACTCCCAAGCTCCCACGCGAAAAATCCTCTTAGATGGGAAAATATTGAAATAGAAGGAAATAAATTGTTCCGAAAATAAATATCTATCCTATTCTTTTCATCTTTCTTTTCCTCTCGATAAGACGAGAAGAACAGTATTTCTCTGTTTACTGTGCAATGCTCTCAGGGATCATGTTTTTTTCCTCTCCGTTCATTCTTGCTCTCTCTCGTGAATCGAGGAAATACGAATCAAATGAGACAAGAAGCAGTAAGGCCTCTTATCTTGAGAGGAAACTGACTGACGTTTCGTCTTGTAGAAATGAGAGTGATAAAAATAAAACCTCTTATGCCCACTTGACAAAATATATTTCTCTAGTTCGTCTGCAACTGCCGTTCCGAATGTTTGTTCGCGCAAATCCTGGGATGGGCGCAGGAATTTTACAATACGATTCCCGCGAACAATAACCCGGGGAATGAACGAAATTAAATGAAATTCAATTCTGGAATTTCCGGATATGTTCCTTTTGGTAGATGTGCTACATTTTTCTTCCGAAATAAATGGTGTTCTTCTTCGTACCATGATGAATCAATTCTTGAGGGATCGAGCACGAGAAAAATTCAAGGGAATTTTGCGAACTCTCAAGCGTAATTACAAATTGGAATATTTGTAATGTTATCTCAACAATGTAGCATAAATTTCAATTAAATTCAACATCATTGAATAGGAGGTAGAGAATTGTTTTGCGCACATGTTGAAGCTTTATTTCTTCCTTTTTTCCTTCTTTTTCCATTTCATTGTTCTTACAATTAACCTGGAAATCGTTATAATACGGAAATCATTCGAGCGAATGAAATTCATTGAAGTTACGTAGTATTCCGGAATCAAATGATTAATCCACTGTATAATGAGTGGATTATAATTGGAATAAATGAGTGAAAGGAACCACATTATCTTAACGTGGGTACCGTGACGTGGAATGAATTTAGTTCATATATGATTATCGTTTCTCTATGTTTGAGAAAAAAAAACAGTATAACTTTGGAAGCTAGCAAACCGAGCTGAAATAATAGCTTGGTGCCATAGCTGTTCGATAAACAGTTATAACGTTGCTCTGTGCTATCTGTACCGTTGGTGTGCACAGCGGTGAACTTGGGTCTCAAAATAGTGGGACTTCAACAATATTATAGTATTTATTAACACGGAAATTGTTTGATCTTGATGGAAAGAAAAGAATATATTCATTATGGTGTACATTTACGATCCAACAATTCGAAATAATCGATGTTTTTCAATCGAAACTTGAAGCGTGAGGTGATTATTTATAGTTCCCATCCTCGACACCATGCAGCAAGATTTGATTTTGTATTTCATACATTTAATTCTTATATTGATTTTCTCGTAAATTTGAAATAATTATCATGCTTTGAATAGCACTGCAGTTTTCCCACAATAAAATTGAAATCAATTGCCGCATCATATCTGCAACTTCGATGCCATAAGCAATTAGTTTGAGAATCGAAAAATGTCAATTCCTGAATCGAGTTGCTGGAAAGTCAAGTTCATCGTGATCGAGTTCATAATAAACTAATGTCTGTTCATTTATTAGCTCATCATTACACATTTGCGTTATATAGAATCAGTATTTGAATTTCGATTTCGGATTACGATGCATATTGAACTAGAATGGTTGCACGATGAATAATTACGTACATTAAGCCATCGGTGGCAATGAAGTGGCAATCAATGCGGATATGGTTTGATGATTAGGTTCCATCCCGTGTTATTTGAAAATAATACGCAACTCCGTCAGCATTTTGATTAGAACTCCCAGCAAACGTTAATATTCGGCTCTCGAAGGATTCTCTCGTATCGAACAACGAATCCAATTTTTTCAATGAAATTGATCAATATTCAAAATTGAGAGAACCAAAAGACGTGGATGAATATTAATCCCTTCGGTTACATCGAAGCGGATTGAGAATCCTATCATCACATTTTACACTACACTTTCATCGAGGCGGAGTTCCTCGAAACTGGGGCTAGGAAATCCTGCATATTTGGTCTACCAGGCTGTCAAAGGGGAGAAAAAATATATGGGTGGTCTGAAATGTTCGTGACACATCGTGCGAACTTTCCTCGGCACGTTTCAGCTGTTTCTAGAGAGATAGGTGTTGCATGTCGTTCATTTGGCTACTTGGAAGCGAAAAGGCCAGGAGGAGACCCTTTTTTTATCCCCCAACTTCTTCCACGTTAACGCCTGCGCGTCACTCATCGTTCTCTCCCGTTTCTTTTTGCCTTTACTACCAGAGAACTATCGGCAACGGTAACACCAACGCAGTATCGCTTCCATTAACGGCTGAGCCGTCGATAAGCTGCATCGATACGCTTTCCCTCACCTCCCCCGACCGTTATTCAGCTTCTCGTCCCGTTGGGATTACGCAAAAAATATATTTAGTCGAACAATGTACGTGGAAATGCTCATTGTCGTGATGCCCCCAGGAGGTTATCCTACCCTACTTTTCTCGGAGAACCAAATTTTCCACCTATGAGGAGAAGCTTTTTTCCACTTCAGCCCGTCAAATCCGTCAATAGGCTACCTCTCTTCGTTAGACGAATCGAATAAAGAGAATTTGATATACAGAGAAATGGGAAAATGGATCTGAAATATTTCCTGGACTTCGATATTAATATTTCAGAAAAGATTGAAATATGAATCAGTAATTACAGTGATTGATATTCTCCGAATCTGGTTTTTTGTTTATTCATAAAATGTATTCGCATTGAGACAAGCATATACCCTTCAATTTGAATACTAAATTGCTGCTCAAGGAGTACCAAAAATAGTATCCGCAGCAGTCAACCTAGATAATCAATAATTACGTACACAAAGGTTGTTTGTTCAAAAAGAGATTGTGTAACGACCTGTAACGATCTGACACTGACCAAGAAAGTTTTCTCCTAACAATGAATACACCGCCGTATAATACCGGTAAATCATACCACTTTGATGACTCTACAAAAACCATTCATATTGTAATAGTACGAGTTACGACCTGAGGAAGAAGATTGGATACCATCTCAATTCCAGGTACTAAATTTGAAAGTAATAATCCTATTATATTGGGGTGGGTAAGAGAGAGGAAAATTCATAAACCCGTACCTGTATCTTTGAATCTTACAATGTAAGGAAGTGAATGGACGATTTCTTCCTCAACATCCTTGAAAGAGGAACGAAAGCGTTCCTTCAGTTTGGATGGATTGAAATGAATACTTCTTAAGAAGAGAAGAATATCAGTTCATCATTTTTATGTATTTTAATTTTAATATGGATTCAATATAATCTTTCAACCAATGAACAATGAATGAATATTTTCCCCGCACATCAGTGAGGGAGTGACAATTCTTTTTAGAAGCATTCAATAGAAATGTAACTGAGAGGATTGATGGATATATTGTAGGAAATTTCACATATATGAATGATAGTAAAAATCCCTTGATGTTTGGAATTTTCAGTCGAATTTATGAAACTTTCCCGGTTGCTGCGTATAGAAAAATTCCGATTAATTTTTAAAGATAACAAAATTATATTATCTAAGATGTTTCATGAATATTCGTTACACGAAAGAGAGACTATAGATGTTGTATTTGAAATTAATAATATTCTCAAAATAATATGATAATTGAAAAATCGTTTGCATTGTTGTTTCCGACAAAAACTGTTATACGTCCCCCTGTAAAAATATTCCATTGAATTTCCTTTGATTCGACCATATTAATTTTTCACCCCATCTCGCATTTGTTTCACCTTCATTTTTCCTTTGAGCCAGAGGAAAGGCAAAATGAAAAATAAATGAGAAGAAAATAAGCGGAAATTCAAAGAAAAATAAGAGGAAATTCAAAGAAAAATAAGAGGAAATTGAAGAATGGAATGAACATCGTTTTAATAATTGAGTTTCATTGTCGTGCAGTTTCCTTGGATGTGAGGAAGAAAATTTTATGTACTAGAATTTGTACAGAATGATTATAATGTTTTACATTGAACGTGCTAGACGGATGATTTAAAATTTTCATCGCATAAAATATAACGTTCTCGATTATCAATTTGATTTTTTATCCTCATTTAATCAACAACGTGAATTATTTGATGATCTTGCACAATTCATTTTTATCACATTCTATGAATTTACAGGAATAATTTGAGATTTCTCAAAGTCTTTCTTAGTTTCTTCAATAAATTATCATTTAATTGTTATATAATATAATTAGAATTGCACTATAAAATTATTTGGAAATATCTAAAAACAATTTGAAGGATCCTAAATTCACTAGAAGTGTCGCTTTGAACATAACATCTATAAAAATAAATACTATGAGTCTCAAATGGCGCCTAATGTTTCTATTTATTTTTCTGGAGGGGAAAAAAGTGATTTGTGGTGATAAATCATCTGAATACTTCATTGCTCTCCTATGTATTCAAAAATCTGTATACCCGACTAGACTATTCAAGTTGATGTATTTATCAATCCTCGTGTATCAATTCTTCAAAGACTCGAAGACCGTTGATATCATAGTAATTCTCGTAAGATTAATGATCATCGTATCAAATTATTTGTAAACTCGTCTGAACTCTCTATTATATCGATAGATGTTTTGACCCATGTAATTTATCATCATTCCGAATAATCGCAGCTCCTTATTATTGTCATCAACCTTGAGCACACATGTCATGTAATATCACACAATCATTCGGGTTAATAACTCGGAACATGCTCACGTGTGCTCATATCGTCGAATCATAATCATTTTTTCGACAAAATTAATTGTGTTGCGTGTAATTTTTTTGTTCAAAATTTGAATAGCGTATGCATCTTCATTGGTATGAATTTAACATCGCGCACGCGAGTCAATTATTTCGTAAAGAGAAAGAGGACTCACGATCCACTCATCATCGTCATTATCATTCTCCCGAAACGTACGTTCAATTTCGTACATTTGGCTCTCGTTTTAAAGTTTCAAGTCGCTCCAGTATTTCCTTCTTCGATTGTTCGCAAACACAAGTTTTTGATATATTCGGTGTAATATGTCGCGTTGGTTTTGCGACTGATATAAACTTCTGGCGTGCAACGTCATGTACGTCATATGGATTCGAGTAAAAGTAGAAATGCAGAGGGAAACCCGTGGATGGATATAGTGAATGGACTTTGAAAGGGAAAAGGGAGGAGAATGGTGAAAGAGAAATGCGGAGGATCAAGAGATAGATCGAGGAAAAAGAGGAGTGTATGAATGACAGGTAAAAATAGTTTGTTCAGCATAATGTTCAGAAGATAGAATCTTTGGTTGTGAGTTGACTATGAAAAATAAATAATGCGGATCGTAATCGATGTATGATAATAATCATTTCAGACTAGATTTTAGATGAACAGGTGGATGGTTTTTATTAACTTTGATTACACACGAAAAGACCGGGTCTATTATTATTTAGAAAAATGACTGTCAATTCAGGAAGAATGAGGATGGTTGGAAAATATTCGTAGTGAGTCTACTAAAAATTCATATTGGATGTATTAACAATTGATAGTTCCACTGTGAAAAATACCAATGAAACCATCAACTGTTATCATTTTGACTACGAATTTTTGGTAGACTCTTTTTCCCTAAATTAACAGGCATTTTTCTAAATATTAATAGACCCGAGCTCATAGAGTGTATTTTCACTTCAATGAACAATTTTCATGCATGATGTATGTTTCGGAAGTTCTCCTTTTACTCACAGTATCATTTTTTTGTCCAGATTAACCGAATTCAACAGCGAATTAAAACCAGACTATTTTTTTACACGAGAAACTTCATACGAACCTTTACACTTGAAGTACAAAAATTAATAAATTCTCATTATGAATATGGAAGTTCAGAAATTAATTACTACACAAGTACGTCATAAAACTTCTGCGTCTTGTCTCGCAATGTTACTCAGACTTTGACGTTGAATCAAATTTTACATTAACAAAGAATTCCATGATATTCCCTTTTGTAAATACTTTTTACTCTCTTGGTGGGAATATTTTTTAATGTATGAAATGTACATTATTCATCCAGGAAAAGTCGAGGATAATATAAAAAGCTGTAAAAAAAGTATGCAGATACATTCACTGGTTCGGTTCTGAATTCAAGTTTTTCTAATCGAAGATATAAAGTTTCTAGGCATAATTAACCTTAGATAATTGATCAAGTATAATAACGAGTTTATTTTCCGTTATGAAAGTTACAAGAAAACAATGAGCAACTTTTTTCCATGAAATTCATCAAGATAAGATACACTCCTTCTCAGTTGATGTTACGAATATAAATATTTGATAACAATCTAATGAGGATATCAAAATTCTATGAAAGATCGAATGTGTTTTGTTCATCGCGTGGAAAAGTTTACAAAAGTAAAATGATGGATACTGTTCTGCTTTAAGCATCTCAAGTACATTTTGAACTTTATTTACACGAAACTTATTGTTGATAGAAATATGATCCAGTCACGTATGGATTCCCATAAGTGCTGAGTAACGTGAGATCACAATCATACAAATAAATTTCACGTTCAACTCAGTGAGAAAAGAATTTTATCATTCCGAGTCAACACGTGTATCAATGGATCCATTGATTATTATGAATAAATCAACCAATTATCGGAACGATGATTCATGAATCTTTAACGATCTCTGAAACAAATCTATAAACCCTTGAGTATTTTCTTTGAGAATTTTTTGTAGAATAAAACGGGTTCAGGAATGTTTTGTAGTCATGCGTGTCCAGATTCGAACGCACATATTGATAGAAGGCAAGGAAGTGGAATTGCCGTTGTCTGGAAAATTGCGAAAATCGAAATACCTTTGTGTGTGCGGGTATACGGAGCTACGACAGCCGAGCTCTTTGGAAAGCAGAAGAATGAGAGGCAGGGTGGTTTTCCTCGGGAATGAAAAGTTCTTACGTACAATGTACAAGACATCGCTGCAAAAAGAAGACGCGGTGAAGGAATTGTGGTGAAGAGGGAAAGAGAAGTTTTATTCGAATATTTGAGATAGAAGGGATGTTGAAAAACACAAGTATCGGCGAGTTTTGGATGTTGCGAGGTTTTTAAATTTTCAAGTTTTCATACATTGTCCTTGCATGTGGATTCTGAATTCAAAGTTCAATCAATTGACTGACCATCATTCGAATCTCTGCTTTTTTATCGAATATTCTCTTCCTTTCCATTCATTCTTCTCTGGGAATTCCTGGCATTGTTTGCAGTCTTTGGGTTGGGGATTCAATCGAATCTCTTGGGGTGGAACAACGAATATTCAATGATTATTGATACTCGCAACATTTTTACACTCTAATCGCGAGCACACATCTAATAATAGGAAAGATTCGGAAAGAGAAATATTATTTCATGCATGGAGCTGGAGTTTTTCCTTCTAGTTTCCAATAATTTCTTGGAAGACAAATGCAATTATTTCAAACAAAATCATACGCATTGGAATTTTTCGAATCAAAGCATGTCTGACAATTGTTTCAATGTAACAATCATCTCACATATCTGCAGCATCTCCATATCATTACCATCAGTGTTCTTTTCTCAATATTTATGATTATGAATGATTGTTTCTGATTGCTTATTTGAAAAATTATGGATAGTATTATTCATGGTACGTGATTTCATCAATCCCGTCAGCTCATTTCGTTCAATGATGTATTTTTCTGTTTTTGTTACTCTGACAAAAAGGATTGAAATGAAAGAATGCGAAGTTGTGTCGCCCTCAATGTTGTGTTCTCAACCATTACGAACTCCTATTAGTTCTATTAGTGATTCTATATAGTATGACCGACGTTTACGTGTGATCTTTGGATTCTTATTCGGTTGGTTAAAATTTAGTTGAAAAATAGGTGTTTGACGGTTTCTTACCACATTGTAAACAAGAACAATGGTTTTTGAATGGTCAGTGTTAGACAGTTAATTATTCAAGCATAACCATTTCTCCATTGTTTGATTCTTGTTGAGAAACGAATGTTGAGGAATATTAACTGGAAAACACCTGGGAGTTTTCACCTGCATGGTGAGGACAGTTGATTTTTCGTTGTTTTCCAGTCGAAACTGTCCAAAACCAACCATAAACTCACCAAAACTACAAATTCGAAGAAATACAACCACAAAAAATTTGTGGTAAATGTTAGGATGGGGATCATTTCTATCACCATTTAGAACAAACTATGGTAATTTCAACTAAATTGGAGTAGATTTAATGGCAGTTGCAGTAAATTATGCTCCAAGATTGGGTCTCTGTCCCAAATTTCATTCAAAATTGTGTCGAATCATAAGCAATTGTTTTTTTAGACAAGATCAAGTCAACAGTTATTTTTGGTCAATTTTCGGTTGAATTTTCTTACAGTTCTCAACAAACAATTTTGGGCAACAGAACTTGTTTTCAAATTGACCGCAGCTTGAACGATCATCCCTGTTCAGTCGTTGTCAGGTTTTCGAAAACTTTTGCCATGGCCCTGTGAAACATTGAGTTTAAAGAGGGACAATCCTGATTCGATTTTTTCCCTCCAATTTTTCGTTCCTTTTTTTGATTTTCATGTAGTCAATTTTCACGAAAATCGATCCTTCTGTTTCGATTTTCTATTCGATTTATTTGTCAGATTAACAATGAAATTTGCTGCAATTACGACGAATGAAATCGAAAAGGTTGAAAATGAGATGTGAATAAGAATGAGAAAATAAAATCAAAATGCAACACAGTCGAAAAAATAAGATGAAAGAAAAATAAAGTGAGTAGAAAAGTAAAAAAGAAAAAGGAGGAATAAGAATGAAAGAATAAATAATTTGATAATTATAAATTATCAGTGATGAGAAATTGATATTATGAAGAGTTTGAATTCTATTTCTATTACATTCAATTTTCATTTTCATCCATTTTGATATTTTATCTTCTTCATTCTCATTTCATTTTTATTTCTGAGAGTCTTTAATCTTAAATGATATTCTTATGATTATCGAATATAGATATTATAGTAATGAGAAATTTTTACGGTTCTACAATGTATTAGAGGAATTTGATGAATAATTGACAGATCACGAGGAGCTGAATTCATTTTATAATTATATAAATATCTTGATTTAACTGATTAATTTGAAGAAAAATGGAAGAATTTTTTATAGAATTGAGTTTGGATCCAAATATAGATTATAAATGAGATTTGATTTGATTATATTAAATTTGAGTTGAGGATAAGAACCAAAAATAATTTTTTTGAGAACGGATTCGGAAGTAAACGTATTGGAATGTTCAATTTAAATATATAATTCGAAATATCAAGATCATGATCATATTCGTGGATCAAGTCGTAACACACAGTGAAAATACTAGGAAGTGTTGTTAGAATTATATTCATAATTGAATAAATAATTTGTTGTAATTAAATTTTCATGAATGAAATGATTATATTCTACATTTGTAAGATGAAATTCAACAAACAACGAGTGGAAAGTGGGACAGAAATAGAAATCGTATCGTATAGGAATAACAATAAATGACAGAAATTGTATTATTAAATACCTCGACATAAATATTGAAAATCAATTTAATATTCAATTTATTGGTATGAATTGGAATAGAAATGAAATTTATTTCTCTTAAAAAGAATGTAATAATTCGAAAACAAGTTTATTAAAAATTTTTCACTTTCCTATAAAAATATCGATATAAATGAAAATTAATAATAAATCATTATAATATGAGAAACAAAGTTCAATGTGGATAAATTGTTCATACAAAATCTATCTCATGAATTTGACGAACTTTTATTATCCATTCGTTCATCAAAAACATGTCTCTTTGAATTAAAAACTTTCTCTGTTCCACGAACCCAAATTTAAATGGGTGCATGAATTGATTGTATGAAGAAAGCATAATCATTTGTTTTTCAATTGGAAAATAGTATGTATGAAATACAGAAAAGAAATCCCGTAATAAATCCTGTATCGGTTGTTGTTAATTTTATTAATCAATCACATGAATGCAATTGAGATCAAATTCACACTGGTACCAATTTTTTATGCACATCGTTTTTAGAGTAAATGAGAGTAGTGTTCTATGTGTATAATAATCATGATTTTCTGATTCATTCGATTGAATGGAAAATTCTGTTGAATTGAACACAAAATGGAATATGCTAGGACATCGATTTTCCTTATAACATGAAGTTCAATGCAAATCGATTTTTTACAATTTTCAAGAATCGATGTTTTCCTGCAGTTCGTTCGTCTCTGATTGAGTCATTCTTATGATAATTTTTGTTCAGATCATTGCAACTTATAATAAAATGCATAACCTACGGTATCACGAATTCTTCTTAGCTTTTTATCTAATTAGAATTTCGCTTACGACAAAAGCTTTTTTCTTGAACGAGTAATTCTTCTCAAAGGCGCATACAAGTTCTTCGTACTTTCCTTCCATGCATTTTTCACATGCGAAAATTACTATCTCGCATAAGGTTAGTCCGCTGTGCTGTTGTATGGAATAATGAGATTCATTGTTGCATGTGAACGCAGATTATTTCTCAAAGAATTTTTGCACACATGGGTTTACAAAGAAAGAACGAAATTTATTTCAGCTTGATCATGTACTTCAACTTCAACTTACAACGAAGGATTGTGCTTGCAATAATTGATGAATTCTGCATTCCGATGTAACGATTTGGCATAACTGGATCAAATTAGTGTCCTAATACGTCCGAATATCAAACTTTATAATATCTGTGACAATTTTGGAAATTCTATGAGAAAGGAAAGGAATTTGACTCACAGATGAGTCGAACAATTCAAAGTCCGTCGTTCTATTATGCAAAAGCACATGAACTCAGTATAGAATTCAATTCACCGCAATCGATTCAATATTCAATCGGATTTCCCTCTGCTTAATCTTTTTCACAAAGTTTTCGGATGAAAATTTTCCCATTGACGTTTATATTAGAAGTTGAGATCCCGTTCAGGTCGAATTCATCAAATTCGACTATAAGAAAATAACGCTGAAATTCATTTTTCATTCATGTGCACTCGACGTTCTCATTCGCAGTGATTGAAAATGATTTGAGAAATATGGTGATATAAATCCTTCGGATTATGTCATGCTATTTTGAAATCGAATATTGGGCATGATTTGAAATCAGTATATGTATATCGATCTCGTAACTCATGAAAATCGAACGAAACTTCCAACAATTTATCGTATAATAAAGTTAAAACTGTTCGTGCTAGTTGGCCTCATAGGGATTCCATTCTATACAATGATGAACGTACAAATAATTATTCGGATTTCGTATCATGAACATCATAACAGAATGTACAGAACAAATTCTACCATTATCGCGACCTCAATACAATTCAACCTCTCCAAACAGTTATTTCAAATATGTAATTTTGAGAATATAAACGAGTTGAAAGTTGAGTAATTACAATTGTGTTTGGTATGAAAATTTATCTTCCGGAATACACGAATTTGCGAAATTTTTCTCTCGCGTTCTCCCACGTAAATTAATTTCCCTGTCAAACGAATGCGACAAGAGAAAAATTGTCAGCTGCTAGAAACTAGGATAGTTTTTTTCTCTCTTTCTTCGGATTCTCGAGATACCAATTTCTAATTTTCTAATCAAGAGAGTTCGCAGGTTTCTAGAAGAATAGTTTACAACGTGACCCACTTTTTCTATAGAAAGTTGATCTCAAAAAGCGCATAACTTGAAAAAACCCTGGCTGTAAATTCAATTTGCAGTAGCAGAAAGTTTTCTTCGTTCTAAGTTTTCTAGGTGAAGAATATGTACAGAATTTTCACTTGAGTTCTGAAATATCCCTCGCACGCATCTGTTTTTCTGACGCGGAATGGAAAATTCTGATTCTCCGCTGGTGATTCAATGACTCTTCTCTCTTATCGCGCACCGTTTCCTCTGTAGCGTTCAAAAACTCGCTCACTCGACACACTTTTTTTCTTTTCTTAAAGAACATGTTTTTACGATATGTGCGTAATGATTTAATATATCACTTCGCGGCATATGCCATAAACTTGTTCATATAACAAGTGGGTCCATTAAATAGGGTGTGATACTTGGGCAAAGTTTTTCCTTGGTAATTCCAGCCACTTATCTTATCAAGGACCATCGTCTTCGTCGTTGTCGTCTTCGTCTTCGTCTTCGTCGTTGTCGAGGTCGACGACGCTCAACTCGTCTTCCAATTCCCCTCGAAGCACCTGCATGCATAACCATGCAATATTTGAAGAACCAGAATTTTTATGACGCTGCCAAGTCCTGTTTACCTATAATTTTGTTAGCAGAACAACCTCAGTTCTCTCTAGATGTTTTATCATTTCGAATGAAATCATTCAATTTCTTCCTCAACGTGAAGTTCTTTCACCAACTCCGTCGTAAAACCACAGGCTCCTTTGCATATGAATTTCCAATCCTTTTTGGACATGAAAACATGTATATTATATGCAGGTATCGTAATCCTGTAGATCAAATGATGCGATGGTGAAATCAGGTGATACGAGAACCTGTTTTCTTTTTAATGAGAAATCATTATCTTTCAAAAGTTGTCTCGGAAGAATAAGATTTAGAACACTCGATGTGTAAAAGATGATACTAGCATTCTTCGCAAATCCTTTTGTAATTAACGTAACAGAGTAGATCTACAAAAGTAAATCTATTGAATTACACGCGACATACTGTTGTGAGTAATGCATTCCGATAGAAGCAAGAGTTGTGGTTGATAGAATGCTCGATCGCATTTAACCTCAATTAGTTGGAAAACGGTATGTTCTCGTCAATCTTGATCGTGTGATAATGACAATTTACTCGGGACTATTTCAAGTGAAACGTTGAGTTTCGAATCCATGAAATTTCAAGCTATTATTAAATATCGAATGCAGCGGATCAAGGAAATTACACAGCAAGAAATCAAAATCCCAGAAAATTAATGATCATTTCGTTGACGTACAAAATATACAAAAATAAACAAGTAGGGTTTCAATACATGTCCAATTCTGTTATTCATAAAACAACAAGTATATAAAGTTTCGATCGATATTTTATATTTTTCATTGAACAAACCAAAGCATCAGGGATACAACAACCGCAGGGATTTTGTCCTGAATCTTCAAAATACGAGTATCCCCACAATTTTTAATGACTTCTGGCCAGAACCGATGATTTTCCTAAGAACGGCATTCAGGAGAAAGTAGTATCACATCCTACGTGAACCATGAAAAATTGGACACAAGGTAAACTTTGTCTAACATTCTTTGAGAAAGAAAACTTGTCGAACTGAAGCAGAAAACGACTAATTTTTCTTTGAGGTTATCGACTCACAGCACTTGGGTTCCGATTGGTCACAGTGTAACACAAAAACGACCAACATCGGTAACAATGGAGAAGGAAGGATATTTTTACCTTTATAATGCTTGTAGCATAGACAAAGGTTTTTCAAACCCTGTCAGCCCTCCCTCGGCAGGCCATAAAAATTTCACGACACTGAGAGGACAGGTATCAGTTTGAGGTCAGAGAATGGCGATCGTGGGTACATTGTGGAAAAAAAAACTTTCAACGTTGAAAGTTAGGTTTAAATTGTTGTTGACGATCCGAACCGCATCCCACACAAATGATTTTTTTGATCACCGCACACCGATTGATCGGTTCTCTATCAAAATAAGGAACTCTTCCTCCATTAACGAATTTCGAATACAAGAATGTTATGATATAATAACACATACATATATCCTGAAATAATACATTTGTACATTCACGAAAATAAATATCGAATGAACAAACGAACTTCCAAACAATGTTATTCGGTAATGCTTTTAGCATCACAGTAAACATCAGACATTAATTTGTATTACATGATACGAATTATGAGCATTGTATTTGAGTTGCTTTCACAAAGGGTTGAATTATCATCCTAGAATTTGAATTCCTACAATTTAGCTTGTGGAATTTTGTGAATAGATTCCAATTTTAATTATTTATCTGCCAACAAATTGCTCCCCTCTTTGTATTTTTATCAACATTGAAGATGTTTCTGACGAGCAGGTACAAAGAATGGATCATATTCGAAAAAATGTCCAAGGTCAAAACCATTGAAACCATAATTTGATAATTGCACGGAGACTCTAGTAAACCCATAACTCGATTCATACTAATCATTACTAGCCCGCCCATCATGTGATTTACAACCAGGGCCCAATGTTGACCTTTTCCATCAAAATTTGTGATAGATTTATGGAGTTTTTACGATCTGTTGGAAACATATAATTCAATGGAAGGAAAAAAAAGTTACATTTGACAATGTTTCGTGGATTCGCGGTTTGAAAAACTGTGGGTACGGTACCCCACAAGCCTGCACTAAAATTGAATGATCTTGAAGCACCTAATATCGAGATACATCAACTATTCTATTACCAGAAATAAAAAGGGAAGTTGATATCCTCATGTTACGAGTAATGGTACAATTTCGTTGAAATTTTTCCTTTTGAACAAAGAAAAACAAAAGAACCGAGAATACGTTTCATGTTTTCACCATGTTTTGTAACAGTTTTGCATCTTGCTGTGAGCGAATGCAATAAAAATTCCACTCCTATCTCGTACAAGCAACGCTGAATTTTAAAGTGAGATATACATTTTTGCATATCTTGAAATAGAACTGGCAATAAAGAATATGACAGTGGATGCACACGAAGCAGCTGCTGTTGATCAAAAGAGCAGTTCATTTTATGGTTACAAATTGAGAAATAGAGATCCGTTACAATTCCTGCAATCAGTTTTGATGGAATGTAATTTGATCCTTTGAAAATTCCACGCCGTTGATTCATGTGCATTTCTTTTTTCTCCGCGTTCAAAAATACAAATTTCGATTTACTTCTGTGACCCGGATTATTAATTCCACTCTGGAAAATCTCTATTAAAAATCTCTGATTTGAAAATTTTCATCTTCACCGTTGGGTATTCGCTCACAATAGTTACGGAAATTCTTGAATGTAGAGAAGAACTTCTTTCCATTTATTAAAGTTTTCACCTCGTTTTTTCAAGTGGAAAAAAAATATCTGTACTTCAAAATGGATACATATAATAATTCACGATTTCATTTATGAATAATTTTCGTGGTTTGATCGTTTCACGCGATCATCACAATTCAACTATGTTTTTTCTCTCAATACATTCCCTTCAAAATTGTGAAAATAGTAATCAAGTGTCGTTACAGCGGAGGAAATGAAATGAAAACTTGGAAGGAATGAATTTCTGAGGGAACGAATGCGATAAGAATACATTTGAAGGAAAATCACGATTTTTCATCTCAATTTTCAATCGCGAGGCACGATTCTTTTTGTCTTCGAATGAAGATAAGTAGGCTATCGAAGGAACGCTTATAAATGGTGACATATGATTTTGATGAGGCGTTATGTTTTCATTGATTGCACCACAGATCCCATACGACAAAGTGATATTACCCTAATACAGGGATAAAAAAGAAGGGAGTTGTGAAATACGACAGCATTGATTACTTTTTCCTCCCTCTTCGTCTGATCCAATACCATTGCAATGGGTTTGTTTTTGTCCTGCAACTAACTTGTACGCCAATTCGACCCTATTTCTCCGTTCTTCTGCGGTTCCTTCACCCTCGTTGGCGTTGCTAAATATATGAGTCACCCGTAGGGGATCTTATCTCGAATTTCGGCAGTGGCAGTGAATTCCTCATCGATACTCCATAAAATCAATATTTCATGGTAGAACTATTACTTCCCGGATATAATGAACGAATGAAGAAGAAGGAGAAAGAAATTCTCAACTACGAGGTTATACGATGTTAACAAACTCAAAATATCTTCATTCAAAACAGTTACTTCGGAATAGTTGTTTTTGGAACAATTCACACGTGAATATCAGCAAGGGAAAATTTATAGCACTGTAATAATGAACGTTGAGCCTGTATTCTAATCCTCGCTATCTCCTTTCACCATTGCTGTCATTAATCAATTGATCAAGGATGGTAGGAAATGGATGATGAGGTAGTTAAACATGATTAAAATGTGAGGGTGTGGCTTATCGATAGGGGAAGAACACCCTACGTATATGATCTTAAGAAAATGAATTCTGAAAATTCAGTCAAAGTCATTCCGAAGAATCCCTGGGTTTTGTTTTGTAGGTGTCGGATTAGTTCCATCCACTTCGAAATCAAACATTTCATAAGTTCTCTGCTTCGTTTTTTTATAAAATATAAAAGAATAACTGAAAATGTCGAGTTATATAATCTCGTGGATGAAAATTTGTAAATTGCTGTATGAGTTTTTAATCGTTTTAATTGAAAATTGTTATCAAACCTTACATTCTGTAACCACCGGAGAAGTACAAGCGAGGAAACTTTCAAGAATTTCTCGAACTTGTTCGAAATTATTGGATTTTAAAACTCATAGAAACTCGGCGCGGTGTGTATAACGTTATCTCCGTTCTCATAACTTTTTATCATAATTCTCTGTTCGATTGTAAAACAGTAGTTTTTCCTGAATATTTCCATATTGCCATTCGCGATAAGATTCCCCTCATTCCATAACGATAATAATGTATTTTTTCAGTAACGACTTCAACTTGGAATCCTGAAGATAATAACGATAATGATAGTAATAAATTGAGATGTTAAGATGATGTTATCACGAAACATTTCTTTTCCTGGTATAACGATTTAATTTTGGTAATCTGATAAAAAAAGAAGCTTGTACCTTGGAGCCTGATGTTCCTTCACCTCTAGATCCGAAGGAATTTCACGGGTATTTGATGTTATCCAATCAGTTGATTCCATCAAATGATTTCTTTCAAATTCTTTGTTCTTGCGTCGGGGCGTTCTTCCTTACGTGTTCATTCTTCCTCTCTACTCGTATCATTCGTTCTACACTCGTTCTTCACAGATTTGTATCCAGATCTCCAAGGAACCCGCTTTTACCGCAAAGTGTATTCTCAGCCTCATACGGTGTACATGTGAATAAATACACGCATTTGTATCTGGGAGGAAAAACCACTAAGGTTCATTGTAACATGCACGGTGTTACTGGCAGCACGCATAATCTCTTCACGCTAGGAACAGTCATGATCCCTTTTCCCATGCACACAACATTCTCGTTCACGTCGTCGTCGTCGTCGTCGTCGTCCTCGTCCTCGTCGTTGTTGTTGTCGTCATTGCCGTCATCGTCGTTCTCTCAGCTCGTTGTTAAATCGGCCCATATACTTAAGTCTGGTCACGTTCGTGTTTGCTGCTTGCGTGATAAATTGATTGCGTCTCGAAATTCCCGTCGTCTTTCTCTTTCCGTTTGTATCCCTTTCTCTTTTCACGAGACCTGGTTGCAGCTGTTAACGTATTATGTGTACATATTGTACGTGTGTAGATATAGGTCTGTACCGATTTTCATGGCACGCTTCGTTATGATTTTATGGTCGTCCTTTTATATACATTGCACAACCTGTCACAGTTTAAGTTTCACCATTTGTTTAGCACAGTTGTTCCCGGCGCTATGAAAAATGAGCATCGCAATTCTGCGGTTTAATTTCATATCTCTCGCCTGTCTATCCCATGATAAATGATCATCATCAACGGAAAGAGAAGGAATAAGTCATTAATATGATAATTGGATATACATATTCCTGGGATTTCAGGAAACACGTTTATCATTTGTTTTGAACAAGAGAAAATGGGGAATATTATGCCGTAACCTAAAGAATTATCTCCACAGGGAGGAGGAAAAGAACATGATATCCCGATCTATATCGAGATAATTACTTTCGATTCGTGAATTTCATTTAACTTTTATGTATATATCATTTCTATAATTAAGTTCCATTTAATTATTACATGAATCATTTGCATTTGTATTTTAAATTATTTGATTTTTCATTTTTATTTTTATTTCAATTAGTAAGTGTGTGTATAATTGTTTATTACAGTTGCTGTTAGAGAGGATATTGTAAATACGCTTCCAAAAGACGACGAGAAGAAGGGTTCGTCCGCTAGCCACAGAGTGACGAAGGACACGTTGTAAATGTAAATCGACATGCATTTATCCGCTCAGGGAGAAGACTTACGTATTATTTATGCGATTGTATATAATGTAATTATTATCTTTATTATATTATAATTATTATCAATAACTATTATTAGTTTCCACGTTGAATATCCAAAGATGTTTTGTAAATTTTGTATTATAATAAAATTAATAGAGTACGAATAAAGAAATAAGAAACGATATCACGTGTAATGTTGATGTATTCCTTTCCCCTTTGGATCGATGAGAATAATATTCCGATTCAAACTCGTTTTCACTCTTCATGATCGAAGAATTCCAATAGGTCCTTGTGACATTTCATTACTCGAAAAAGTATCTGAACAATAAACGTAATCTTCAAGTAGATGTTTTCAATGACATAAATCAAACACCTCTCGGTAACGAGTGAAATCAATTTTTGTTATCGTTGGGAACCGGATTATGTGTAACATTGATATTCTCATATGCATTTTGTTTTCATTCAGTCATTCTTTTATAATCTGATCCTCAGTTACTGATAGACCTGAATAATTGATGCGTTTAAAGTCTTTGAAAAATATTCATCCACAAACTACTGGAATAATTTTTCATAATCTCAAGTGTCCTCTTTTTACATTATCAACACTCATCGAATCCAGAATTTTGAGAGTTTCTAGATCATAAATCTTCTCCGGTGAAACTTCACTGTTTTAATCGTAATAATACAAACAAACGATGAGTCGCTATAATAATTTTAGATTGAATTAATAGGGGAATCAGGGCATTGATTCTCACTTCCATTCTGGAATCTCAAACATACATCATTTCTAATATTCTTGCCGAAATAATTATCTTCATAAATCAGAATCCGAGAGAATTGTGAATATTTGAGTCAAGATTCAATATCTCCAACGATGTCGCAAGGGGGACGACATGTCTCCTCGAATTTCGCTCATGGCGTTTTGCGGGCGAATGAGTCTCGTTTATCCATTCAATGGTTCTGTTTGGTTCGTAAAGTACCGTGAGCGAGCTTCAATAAGACATTCCATCCCCTTCGGATCTAGCAAGACGTTTAGGGAGACAATGGATTCTTACTTTGCGTGGAAAATATCGATCCGGAAAGGTAATATGTGATTTTGAAAACATGGAAACATTTGTATCAAATCATATCGCTATGAATAATTTATGTTCATGCGTTATATATATATATATATAGCTAGCGATTCACAACAATCCATAGTCTTCTTTGTAGTATGCTTTGTAATCATATTCTGACGGATTTTTCTTTTGGTAATATTCATCCTTTAAGGATTGAGTTGATTAAATGGATGCGCGCAAAAGTAAATATATTGTGTTTGTATATGTTTTGAGAAGAAATCTACTTTGATTGTAAAAAATTGTGATTTTTGGATAGTGGAAGTAATTAAGAACTGCTGTGCTATTCTACGTAACATGTTTTATACACATATCCTAAAGCTTTACAAAAAATTAACAATCCGAATATCATAGTTTATAGTTAGCGTACATGGTGCAAGCATCTTTACAGGATTGATTGTTGTATTTTTCGTTGACCATCATCAGTAAATTATGAAAAAATTACTCACCTTCGATTTAAATTCAAGATTAGATCATGCTTATGCTTAGTACAAACTAAAAAACATAAACTAAAGTACAAACTTTAGTACAAACTAAAGTTAATGGATGAATTTTTGTATGGCCTCTCAACGGTGATATCTTTTATTCAATCAGAGGAGACATAAATTGCTGAAATTGATTCAACATTGCGTTAATATTCCGCCAATGATCCAAACTTCATGTTGAACAATTGCTATATAAGATATAACACATAATTCGAATTACAAACTTTTGAATTTCAAAATTATAGCCAATCAATCAGTTCTCATCAACTTCCCGACAAGGGTCAGGTTTCCTCTTCACAGTACTGTGGAAAAATTGGTAAACTGCCGAGACTAACTTTCACGAACACAATGTCGCATGGTGGGTATGGATGGATCTTCACGGGACATTTGTATCTCCTACCTAGAACACGAATGTGACGTTCTTAGAACGTGTTGAGATGTTATTTATGCGTTCTCTGTGTAGCCAAGCATGTTTTCTGGACGTTTAGAAAATCCCTTAGTGTTATTTGAATGATTCACCAAAGAACTGAGATCCGAAACGTACACAAACGTTGAATGAAGAGTCTTTGAACGTTAAATTCTCCTAATATTTGACAAACATTTATTTATACGTTCAGCCTGATCTTGTTTCATTTGGAAATATATGACATTGATTGTAAAAATTGCTGTATAAAACCATATAATTGAGAATCGTGGATATCCGTTGCTCTCCACTGTGGGTCGGAAGCCTGAAAACGTGACCAAAAAAATAGGAGGAGTTTTCGGGGTCGTTGAATAAGAATCCGTTGTAAAAATGTTTGAATTCAAAATGGTGGATCAAGACCCCAAAATTCATTGCATTTTCTTGGAATTCGTTACCCGGTCGTTCTTGGCTCGCTGAATACAAATCTGAAAAGCGAATTCTAAAATTCAAGAAGACGGATTCAATATGACAGACCGAAATTCGATTATCCGTCAGATTCTGTTGATAATTGTCACCCAAAGGTTCTTGGTCTTACTCATTACAATTTCGTTTTCAAAATTCGGAAATTCAAAATGAAGGATTCAATATGGCGAGTTAAAACTTGAAAATTTATTGGATTCCTTTGAAACTTGTTTCTTGGAGACTTTCGAGGTCACTGGATACAATTATAAAGATAGAAATCCAAAATCCACAATAGCGGATCCAATATGGTGCACTGAAATTCGAAAATTCATCGAATTTCATTTGACTCTCGTCAACCGGGGTATTTTAGGATCTATGAATGTAGCGCCGAAGGCATTGGAATAACATAATTCGTTTCTAACTTCTAAGCAGTTGGCGATACAATTTTTTGAACAGCGATATATAACTTCCATTCCCTGCGGAATTGAGAAACAAAAATATTGGCATTCCATAGTGGATTTGATTTTTAACCCTTCATCGAGATGTTGGAAATCAAAATATGTAAAAACTCCATCCATTCGAAATAAATTGTATTCAAAAGTTGAAGATTTGGAAGAAACTGTTTCAGTAATTCATTGATCTCGAAACATCTCTAAAATAGCTCAATGTTCAGCTTATATTTCACGTGAAACTACGTGATCCCCTTCAAAATTGCTTAGGAGGCCTATCCACTTTGAACGCAGGGAAAAGAAGATTATTTTCATACAGTTTTTGGTATGTTCATATTGTTCATATTGATTAAAAAAAGTTGTCATGCTTGATACATACACTCTCGAAATACATAGAAAAAGTTATTTTGATTAATTTTAGTTGTTTTGTATGAATAAAAATGGGGAAAAAACAAAATTCCTAAACAACACGCTGTGAATCTGAAAGGAAAAAACCAAATGATTTTAGATTCAGTATGTTAATAGCTATAGCGCATATCATAAAATTTCTGATATTCGAAGAAATGACAAAATGGTGGGCGCTTTTCGGAAAAACGTGCCTTTTTAAATGTTTTTTGCGATAAAAAAAAATAGTAAAAATGAAGATTCTCAAAATCCCTCGATATGCGCTATCGCTGTAGATGTAAAGAATATATGGTGAAAATTTCATAAGAAGTGGTTCAGTAGTTTCTGAGATTTTACCAACAAGCTGTGTAAGAACGTTATTTAGAGAAAAATGCATCAGAAGTTTCCGCTAATGAAAAATTACGAGTGCACAGACGTTGCCATTTTTAAGTTTGAAACACGAATGATGTTGAAAAAGCCGTACACGCGGGGTACGCTGTCCCCGTACAGCACCCCCAACTATGGGATACGTCACTTTTACTCAGAATTCAAGAAGAAAACCCGAGTAAGGTAGGTGAACGTGCTCAGATAGTAAAGTAAAGGTTACAAAAAAATGCAGTTAGACCGTTCCGAGCTTTATAAACTGTTAGTTCAGTACTTTAAGGTATGCATACTTTCGAGAAATATGGAAAAGAATGGATTTCCTGAAAACTTTAAAGTAGATACACCCATTAATATTCACGAATTCATCGGAAAGTCAATCTGAAATTTGTGTTCAGTAGCCTTCAATACCCTCATATTTCAATTGTTTCTCAAAAATATATCTACCGTATTGGATCCACTTTGTTGTTTTTGAAAAATCCGATGTCAGATTCAGAACCCTATGGAATCAAATGCAATGATTCAACCCTGTGGCTTCCTGGTTCACCAGAACTACACCAAAAGCCAATTTTACCCGTTTCACACCAAGCGATCACTATGAATACTCTCAGTTAGAGTACAGTTACATCGAATTTTTACCAAATCTACTCCTATTTTTTATTGAGAAGGAAACAAAAGATATTAGTGTGAAAAATTCACAAATACACCGTGTTTTTATGATGAAATACCAACATACCACTGAATTTCCACTGGATTCCCACTGACACTCAATCTACACCGAAAAAATACGGTGTAACATTTTCATTAGGGAATCAGCGACCCAAAAAAACCCTGAGACAATCAAGTTTTTTAATATCTAAAAGTTTCCTCCATATCATGATCGCTATATTGGATCTGCCGTTTGGTTTTCGACAAGCTCGTTTTCAGATTCGTAATCACCAGCCCGAAAAACTTTTAGTTACAAAGTTTTGTCGATTCTGCAGCTTCATACTCTAATCACTTTTCAGTATTTTTCGTGCAACACACAGTCGAAAAATATTGCCATTGCAAAGAAATTACCTCAAACTTGGGGGTGCAAAGATTTGCAATTGATATCCCCATATGTTATTGAAAAGAGTTCTGTCGGCATGTAAAAGAAATATTCTGATAATCACCGGTGGTCAAAATTAGTTCCACGTTTGAAAAAACAACGGATCATTCGTTGAATATGTGACAAGAATCATCAAAAGTTGATAGTAATTAACAATAAAAACATTATTTGATCCAGATTTAGAATCTGTAGATTCTGTAGTCATTACTGTTAGGAAAGAGATTCCATATGGGAACTTTGAAATCAGTTAACCTTCACAAGAATCATACGCTTCTTAAAACAAACGATGTATTTCTCCTTGGTGTGTTCAAAATGTTCCGTTGGCGAAGTGAAACTTCCGGGTGAGCTCTAGAGTCCGGTAAGAATACCTGAGTTTTCCTCATCATTTTTTCGAGGTCCCTCGCTATCTGTAAGACAATACCGACTGTCAAACGTTTTTGCGTTTCTGAACTGCTATGCTCCCGAACATTGTCTTAAATTCGAAATAATATTCAGCCATTCTGTGAAGCTCTTGATATAGAGTCATTTTTTTCATATCTAAACAATATTGGAATAATGCTGAACCATTGTCGTCTTTACAAATTCTTTTTCTTTCTTCAATCGATGTGTAACAAAGGACAGCCGATGGCCATACGTTGCCTCACGTCGATTGAAGAAGGAAGAAGAATTTGTAAAGACGGCACTGTGCTGAACATGACGATGAGGAATGACGATGGGAATTATGATTCTCCACATTGGTGCAACATTTTGCGGTTTGTCACCCCATATCGACTCTATGTAGATTTTTTTCAGTGTAAGTCTTTAAACGTCAGCATTGGGTCTATATATTTTTTATCATCAATAGTAGCGGAAATGAGAAATTTTCACGTAGATGATTTCTCGCTGCAAATTTCAAAAACACCTGTAAAAAATTGAACTTTATACTAATCATAAGTTTTAGACATCAAATTGTATAGAAGTATCGTCTGAAATTAAACCGAATTTCCAAAAAGAAAATACTAAAATTTATACCACGCCATGAACCACTCATTAATTTGATGATAGTATGTTCCTGAAAATCAGCGGATGAAGCGAAATTTTTTACATGAACGTTGAGAGGAACGACCATGCGATGCAAGGGAAAAAATAAACAGCTTCTGCTTTCGAACGCATACGAGGATCGACTCGTGGGTACATAATACAGCTAACGAGTTTTAATCAAGTTAATCAGTCGGTCATCATAGCTGTGTTGGACATTTCTCTCTGATGAGCTGAGTGTAGCTTACTACCCTAAGAGGAACAAAGCCCCATCATTTGTTTCTCTAAAATCTCCAGAGGATATCAGTGACATGACACTAACTAGATCTCTTGCATGAGATTATTAAACAAAATGTAATACAATAAGAGCATTGTTTTATAAAGTCATTTCCCTGAAAAATATATATATCTTCCGTGAAAACGTATTTTATACTTCTTGTGTCTAATATTTACACATTTTGTGATACATATATTACGTATCAAATCATCTGTACAAATTTTGTTCACATAATATTTCATGAAATTTTCAATAAAATAACAATGTTCAATTGCTGTCGAAATGCGTGTAGAATTCAATTTATGTATATTTGATCAACTGATTAGAAAGTTGAGTCGACCACACCTTGAGTTTCTGTTGAATTATTGAAACATTTGTCTCGGATTATTGAAAATTTCTATTCAAACACGAATGAAATGTATTCCCTGTATATTTGTTTTCAGCATACTTTTTAAATAAAGTGCTCGATTCATACTAATTCTCATAAACGTAGACGTATGTTTTGCCGTACATTTTTTCTTGAGAGTTTTAATGCATTGATGTGAAAAGAAAACATTCACCAAAGAGATTTCCTCTTCTCAAGAATGTATTTCCCTAGTTTTACGGTAAGAAAATATGCTTTCAGGACTGAAAAAATTGGTTTACGCGAAGAGAAAATATTTTCTCAATTTAAAGAAGATGGTTTTCTTGAACCAAGAAAATATGGTCCCGGTAAAAGTGATTTTTTCTTCTCGCGTAAGCGGGTTAAACAGTCCTCTCTCCCTTCAACATCGCGTTCACTTTATATCTGATTTATCGTTTTAGTGATTCCTAAGGTGGCAAATTGGATTTAACATTGCACTCTCCTCATACAAATGGTGTCTGTGTTCCATTAATATTCCATAACAGAGGAACTAAAATATAAAGGTTTCGTGGATTACGTGGATTAGGTGTTGAGTTTCTTCTCGAAAGTCGGTTTAACTTTTGATATCCCTCTTGTGAGAACTGAGTTATTTTGAAATTTCATCGAGAGAAAGAAGTGTATGGTACAATATGGATTGACTTAGTTTATCGAAATTCTATCGAAGATCTAAAATTGAAAATGATTGTGAACAATTGTACTCTCTAACATAACAAATGTTAGGAGAGTTAGAACAGTTCAAAGAAAATCAATATGTATGATAATTTCATTGCTAATTGAATCAATGAATGGACGGACGGGTAGATTGATAATCGAATCCATATCGATTCGTATCACGCAACCGTTATTTAATTCGAAAAACTAACTCGCGGTTCGAAGCGATATCGAATCACATTGCTTTCTCTTCCCCAATACATTCAGATACTATTTCGATATCAATCGGACTATTCGACTGGCGAAGCTTTTATTGTATACAAAGCTTCCAATATTGTCAAGTGTGTACATTGCGAGATAACAAAGATCCTCTGTAATCTTACGGAATGATATCAAAAAGCGGTAGAGATGAAATATCTTCTCCATGTTTCGTGGAGGACATTTATATGATAACGATTCCCATCCATGAGAACAATAAATTTCAGTATTATATGTTAGATTGACTCGATTAAAAGGCAGGAGGGAGTGATGATCCTGTTGTTCAACGGCTTACGATGGAACCAGGCATTCTTTTCTTGCTTCCCTTAGCTCCTTCTACACGTGTACAAAGGAGCTAATACACTTTTGATTATAAGGACAGAGGGAAGGCAGGAAAATGTATGTTATTTTCTCGACATTTTGATTCCTTCGGTCATTTGGTTGGACCGTTGGGGCAATAATATGTTTTTGATTTTCTCTTAAATAACAGTATATTTGAGACCTGGAAAAGAAATTTCCAGAAATTTCAGAAATGACTACATGAAATTCTCATGTTCAGGAATATCAATTCCCACAACTTCATTTCATGTACTCGCAATGATGATGAATTGTTCCCGTTATCTGATTATCTTCATTAATATTGTTCAATTATATCGTTTCACATGATCATATACAGGAAATTTCATTTGGCATTTCGAACAAGCATTACAGACAATATGGAAGCTACATCAGGGTGATTTTAATACCAGACATTGTATTTACGGAGTTCATAGCTTATGATAATTGTGATATTGATTATTTTATCAATTTTTATTGGATTATTAACCAACGCATCTGATTTCATATCATTTACGATGTTACCACACATTTTCATAGCTTGCGCTCACTTTTAATGATCTACGTGCACCAGTATGTAATGCAAGTATAATTTTTACTATCCGCATTAGCTTATCCTACCTTGGTACCTGGTTATGTCCTGAATATCGATTTCACCATTCCCCACGTCGTAAAATATATATCGCTATCTGGTTTAATGTGGTCACGAACTGATATATATTTCCAAATGTTATGGAATTTCCAACCGATGTTCTGTGAAAGATCATCTTCAACTATTCTCACATCTAATCATGAGAATTTGAATTCTATATGAGATATAAATTTTACCATGTCCATTTCTCCTGGAATCCGACTGACATTTATCGGGAATCGCGCATATCTCTCAAGATGTGGATAATCTTAGGGAGGATATACTTGTTGGATTTGAATCAAGAATATTTTGTTGGATCCAATTGGTTCCATCCAGACTTAACAAAAACTGTGAAAGTTTATCCTGAATTTGAAAGCTGATGAAATAAATGACACATTGAGAATGTCGGAATTACAAAATGGTCTGCTACTGGTGCTATTCCGGATTAATCTGATCGTTCCATCTTTCAATGCTGAGAAAAAAGTATTCCAAATTCATTCCAATCAAATGAGGTTTGTTAACTACACAGGTCGACACAAATTCTGGTTCAGAAACCAGAACATACTTTTCCAAAGGTATTTGGCGCGTAGAATTCGAATTCTAGGTCCAAGTGCCTTGATTGGCTCTAGTTTTCCGAATATGATAACCTCAAACTGCAAAAATAGCGATTTTGGCCTATATTTGAGATTCAATGAGCCTTCTTGGTCACGAAAAAATTCTCCTCTCAATGAATAAGATCTGGGAATAATTCTTACAACTTCCACCCCCTGGTACAACTTTGGACATAGATCATCGATTCCACTGTCACTCAGTGTTACATCACTATTAATTAGCATATTGAATGATTCTTCCAACTCTGGCTCATCACTGCAGGCGCGAATTGAAACAATCATGATTTCAATTTCTACTAATTATCGAGTCCTTAAGTCGGCTAATGATCTATCAATATCAAGACAATCGATGCCAGTTAACAAGTATTGGAACCCCAAATAGAAAAAGTTGTTTCTGCCGAATTTTGGCGAATACAACTTGTAAAATACTGAGATATTCGTTAACACTAAAAATTCATACATCGGAGATCCATTCTTCCATACATCAGTTTCACTTTTTTTCATTGAATCCTGATATAAGCGAGGTTAAGCCTCAATCACTTTAAAATCCCTTGAATTTTATTGCTCCTCCATTCCTTTCGAGTTTTTTGCAGATAAAATTTCCCGAGAAATGGGGTCACAATTTAGTTTCCAGCAAAAAATCTACGGGATTTTGTAAATTGACAGACAACAAGTACAGGATCTGTATTAAAAAAACAGCCAAATCTGTTTAAAGATCGAAGGTATACTTTATCGTGGAATACATTTGGAATTGATGATTAGAATAGGATATGTTTGAAAATGTAAAACCCATCCTTTTGAAGACGTAAGCAATAAACTTTAGATGACAGTAACATGGGTTGGTCACTGAATTCATGCACGTGAGACATCAAATTCCTACGTGGTATGTTTTATTGAAGAAATTACGTTTTTTATGTTATCCATAGAAGAAGAACGTTCTAAGGCACATTTACATTTAGAAGAGGCTTTCATGTCATGAAACTGTTGAATTCTTAACTCTGAACCATTACATTACGATTCAGTAGAATTGATGTCACGAAACGACGAGACTGATGATATCTGCATGGTTCATTTCAATTTGAAACTGTTATAAATTGCCACCCAGTGAACTCAGTTATCAAGAGGTTTCACATCTGGAAATCTGCACTGCAGGAAATAATCGAAATTTCTCAAATATGTAAATTTCTTAATAGTGTTTTTTTACAGTGGTTGTAGACACAGAATGTTTATTGGATAATAAAGATATTGATAAGAAATCCTGAAGAAGGCGTGGGATAAATGGTGAATATAACAGGAAATTTGTTTTACATCCTTGTCGTGGTGACAATTTTGGATACGAATTTCTATTCTGAAAGGAAATTCAGATGTATCAATTTCCACACTGAAATCTTGCATTTCATTTCCTTCAGTGGGCAAACTACATCAGTTTCCGTAAAGTTTTGAACATGAAGTGTGTTACATAGGAAGAAGATGATTATTATGTTGGATCCATGTTGCTTACTAACAGTTTCAAAACTTGATTCGAGCTGATTTCACCAAACAACACATGAAATATCAATAAATTCATGTCTTAGAATTTTAGCGATAATCAGGATTGATTGAGAGATTCTACGAATTGGAGGATCTATAAAACAATTCTTATTAGAATTCTTTTTCAAGGATATAACGTCTTCCGATAGAATTGCCGAAGGCGAACTTTCATATTTAACTGTAACAAATGTATTTTTTCGTTGTATATATACAATATTATTCAGAAGCGCAACGAATGCTTTTATTCCGGCAGACAACGATCAGGCTTTCGTGAAGGTCACTGGTGTAATACACTTGAGGATCGATTTGTCTCGGCTCGACACAAAGATCATCGTTCGTAACTATGAAGAACCATCATGTCCATCGGGTCTTCGGTCTATTGGGAATAGGAGAAAATCTTGTCGGGTATACAACACGCATAATATTGAGAGGGGTTTTTCAAGTTTTACCAGATGTCCTTGCAAGCTGTTAAACGGAAACCAATTTCACGACACCAAGAGGACAGCCATTAATTTGAGGTCAGGCAAGGTACCCGTTGAAATATTTTACAACTATATCAGCCGAAACGTAGGATTTCAACCCTACGTTTGTATTTTACGACTATCCACGCCTTCGATTTATTTCTTTCTTGCTCAAACAAAGTTTTATGATAGCACAATTTTGTTTGTATGAATTTCAATTCACGTCCACGGTAGAAAATTGTGTGTATTCCTAACACACGTGCATGTCTCAAAATTTGTGTTAAATATTGACACGAAGGATGTGAGAAATTAACACAGAAGTGTTAATTTTGAGTGGACCGTTTCTGACACCAAATTTTTCATTGTGTATTTGATCAAACGATTCTCTTCAAAACGTATCAAAACTTTCGAAGCTGATTATAAAATCCTACACAGCTGTTGCAGAAACTATTGTTCGGGAAATGCAATTCACCGCATTATATCGTATTCGACGTACGATCGCAGAAATCTAAGATAAATCTCTGAATAATACTTTCTAATATATAACAGAGTAGGGAGAGATGAAAGATTTCCCACAGTGCGCAGTGCGGGTACAGAAGAAATAACGCCAATTATGCAGCACACCAAAGTCAATGAATTTGTTACGCCGCACCATAAAAGTATTTCAACAATGAAGGACGTCATGTCGTTTGCCCATGAATACCGTGTAACATCGTTCAATGGGGCGGGTGAAAAGGAGGGTAGCGGACATTTTATCGTATCCCGTTGGGTACATTGGATATTCTTGCATTGTGATGGGGTCTCGCGAATGCTTTTCCTTCAAGGTTTTTCCATGTCAAGAGGGGTCCGCCGTTGGTAGGAGTAGCGATTTCGCACAAATCCATGTGGAACCAACGAGATAAGAGGTCATGGGATTTTTTCAAAAAGATAATACAAAATATTAAAATTCAAGGACTGGATTTGATACATTTACGTGCACAAAATTTGTTGTTTGTAAATTTTTCCTCTCCTTTGTATCTCCCTCATAAACTTTTGAGAGAAAATTCAAAGCGTGGGCCTGAGTTCAAACATTTATATCCAACAATTCCCAATAAAATCTTCAGTTCATTTCCAACAGTATTATACATAATTTTTGTTGAATTCTTTTTACGCGTTGCTTCGTGATAGAGATTCTTAGACTCATTCTTTTGAAAATAAAATCAAATAAGAATCGAAAGTATTATGTTCTGGAGGTACTTGATATATATGCACTTTGGTGTATTTACATATGAATAACACGCATATAAGTTCACCTTCCACATTGTGATCCAGCAGGGTTTCACTTTTAAATTTTGTGGCAACGACGTTGGTACGTTGCACAGGGGGAGAATGAAAGCAGGAGGAGCACTTAAGCGAAATAGGCTGTAAAATAAAAATGAACGGTTATATTTGGAAGTTATTGAATCGATGAGATGGAGGAGCAGTGTTCATGTTTCAAGACCATATATCGATTTTCGAATCATTCTCAGATTGATTTGAAACCTTCTTGAAGAGATCAAAAAGGCCATAATAATGATTTCGAGATTCCATCTCGGGTTTGGAAACAAAAGAATAACACTGTAAAGAATATTCTAAGAACAATATTTCGAACTGTTTGTATTCATTATATTCGTATTTTGAAAGGTTTATACGCTGTATCTGGAACACTTCATTCCCAAGGCAGTCGATACAAGCCACTTACTCCAATGAAAATAATACATTGTATAAATAAACATCGTGAAGCGAGGTATCGGAATCACCTTCCCACTCTGCTGAGTCTTATTTAATCGACACCAACAAAAATTTACCAAAAAGAACATTCGAGTTGAGAAAATCTTCTAAGGAGATTCTGTCCAACAAACAACCCACATAAAGTACTCCTCCCTTTCTCCCCTTTCCCATTCCATCCGCTTCGTTCTAGATTCAAACAGTTGTCGTCGGTTTCCTTCTTAGCTGTTTCCCTTGTTATTTCAATTGCTTCAGCTTGGCCCCTTCGACCTGTCATCAAGATGTCAAAGCGATTCCCTTCTCGGGTCGGTACATTACCAAATGGATACCTCGTATTTTTTTATCTTCTTATTCTTTTTCTGTTTTCTTCTTTTTGAAAATTGTGCATGTGACATCAGCAAAGAAGAAACAACACGCAGCGAATAAAAATACAAACCATTTTACTCGTCTTCAATGTGAATTTACATTGAAGAAAAATATCTCTAATTTCTTATTATCCTTATCACTCAAGCTGATCTCTTTGCTGTCGGAGAGCAAAGTTTTTTGTTCTTGTCTCAGTCCCTTGCCATCGGTTTCCTGTGTTATTCCAATTGCCTTGGGGATCTTTTTGGGTCTTGTCACCGAGATCATCATCATCCTCCGTGCACCAAAGACCTTGAAAAACCTTTGAGGTCTTTGAAAAGAGCAAACGACAACGACGACAACAACGGCATGACGAGACGAAAGGACGATGGAATTTTTTCCATTCCCTCTTTTCTGATTTCATTGTGAATAAGGCGAGCGTAAAAGCGATTTCTAATGCCCGAGCAAGCAAACGAAATTTCTTTCCATTGCGGACCGTGAATGCTCTTCCTACGATTTATATTCCTTCTCCGTTGTACAATCTATAGCAGGATCGAGAAAGATCTACTACCGTGTCCTATCATAACATTCTCATTATTAGTTTCTACTTTAAGAAAATATAGTTATTTATTTGCTTTTGAAATACGCTTGAGGTTGGAAAGGAAACTCACAAGCAAATCGATTGAAAGTGGATCGAAGAGCTCGAGGTTCGGAGTATCGCGATTTCCATGAATGTGAAAGAAATATGAAACTTGGAACAAAAATTAACTTTGTTCTGGGATTTTTACTCGCAATCAAAGCACGCGATGATGTTCTTACGCTACATTTCTTCCTCTACTTGCCGCTGGCTTTTTCAGAGTTTGGGTAATTGAGCGTGACCGGTGGAAAAACTGCTATGTCAAGTCATTGAGTTCATAATTTTGTGCGATAAACTTGCAGAAATTGTAGAATGGATGTGGCAGTACTGTGTATACATCCTTTCACGTATTTCGATTTTATAGAACAAACCTCTGTCGACAATTTTATAAAATTATGGAACTTGTATCCGTTAGTTGGCAATACGTTTACAACATAAAATTCTCGCACGTGGTCGAACTTATTGCGAATGGATATAAAATCCAGTTCCTTTTCACACAGGGTTTATGCAAAACATACGTACATGTACGACATTGAGAAGATTCAACAGAAACCAGTTTCCCTGATTTTGAGGATAAAATAGTTTTGGTTGGAGTAAGTCTTTAGGAAAACTGTTACGAAACTCTTTCAGAGTAGATAGATAGGTCGATTATCCTAGGTCTGCAAATTACTTGGTATTTATGATACCCCTGATATTACATTTCTGGAAATTAGCATAACTACTTCCCGAACTATCGAGGTTTATTGAAACATAATGAGCATCCAATAATTCCCAAGGGTATTCCTCTGTGAGAACGTTTATGATGATTATCACTTCTGTTATTATAATTTTCTATTTCCAACGAATTCTAGGTCTCTTCGATGCATATTCCCGATTCCTCTCATCATAATTGATTACGATTTTCGATGATCAATTATTTCAATATTCAGAGGGGATGTTTCAGATATTGTTTGTTTCACCTCAGAAACAATTTTTGAACAATAATTTTGGATTTATTTCAAAATCATTGGGGAAGGTGTATTCTTTCCGGGAATCTCCAATCAAGAATGCTGGAAATGATTGATTGAACTTTGATGAACATTTTATTTACCTTTGAAATAACTTCATTCGATAAAAAACGTGGAAAAATACCAGAACCATTCCAATCGTATAAATATTGCACCGGATATTTGCAGAAAACTTGAAAAATTTTGCTTCCAATAACTATCCCCGCTTGGTCTCATTTTTACATGTCTCTGAAAACTCTTCAATATTTGACGCACTTGACCCCCATTGTATGATCTCAAATTTATTTGTCGAGCAGTTGTCGAGGTATATCATTCAAGCCAGTTCGACCGACGACAGTTCGAACAAATCGACAAATTCGATTTCATTTAAAAAATCATAATGTTCTGAAACCTTGCAAAATTTCATAACGTCACTTTATTTGATGAATATGTACTCATGATATATAAAATGGATTTGTAATCAATGAAAACAATTTTTTTAGAAAAACACGTGGTCCTTAATTGTTTCAGTTCAATTGAGATTATCATAATTGGAAAAATGGTGATGAAGGTTGTTTTTTTGCGGAATTTAAATCACGAAAAATGATTCTCAGCTGGTCATTTGGTGTCTAAAAATTTATGGAAAAATGGTAAATTAAATTTCCTCGTTTTTCCTCGATGCCGCTGGATTCTAATTAACGTTAAATGGAGCTCATATATCCTTTTATATGAACCCAATCTACGTTATGCTTGTTCCGAAAGAATCACGAGGGAAAATCGATGCCTTATAAAAATTTATACGTTAATTAAATACGAGCGTACTAAATAAAGTTTCTTCAGTGATAACTGCTACAACAGATAGCATCAAGATAATGTGTATTTATCACGTACGCGGAGATACTATTGAATGTATTTTTTATTTCTGTGAAGCAATCTCAATTTAATGTGTATTAATCCATTTCTGTTCTCAATTTATTCGTTCTATCGGAAAAAGAGATTGAATAATGAATATATATTATATCCATTAATTCTCAATGTAGGGGAGATGCGAATTCAGTAAACGTAGGATTATTGAATCTTTTTGTCCCGCGATACACTTTCACGTCCTTCAGATTTTTTATAATCTATCAAATTCGATTCTGAGTGATAAGAGAAATTGATTTTTTCTGCATAAAAATCCAGCGAATATAACCAAATCGGTCGAGTTAACACACCGATTCGGCATTGTAAAATTAAATCGAGCCAGCTCTTATAGGAAATCGTGGCAAATTTACGTCTCGTTGCCGCATATCACCTTCATAAACCTAACTAAAAAGATTAATTACACAATCAAACATGAAGAATAATTAATAATTTCGAAAATTCGAAGTAATCATCGATTATGATGATCATTATTATTGTCATAGATAATTTACAAGTATTCAATTCAATTAAATTTCATTCTCGTTGGTTCGATTTTACATTGAAGAATTCAATCAATTTCTAAACGATAGTTCGGCACTGGGCCAATGAAAGGTTCTTGATATATGAATTCCAATACCGTTTCACTGCCTGCACAATGATAGCCCGCTTTCATTCGGTATCATCATTGTTTTACTAACATTGGCTCATCGAATGGTTACCAGTGTCAGCAGTCATCCAACGATGACAACGTTTTACCGGAAGGCGAACAATGTTCTTGTTTTTGCTGGATATCTTAATGTACATACATTAAGAGAATTTGCGAACACATGAAGTTTATTCACTATGAAAGCTATAGGAAAGATCCAAACGTGTGGGAAATGGGTGCCACATGAATTGAATGAAAAAAAGATGGAAAACCGGAAAAACACTTGTGACATTTTGCTTCAAAGACATGAGAGAAAATCAGTTTTGCGTCAAATTATTACTGGCGATGAAAAATGGATTTATTTTAAGAATCCTAAACGGAGAAAATCATGGATTAATCCGGGACAACCATCAACATCGACTGCAAAACCAGATTGATTTTGCAAGAAGGCAATGCTCTGTGTTTGGTGGGACCAAAAAGGTGTGGTGTATCATGAGTTCCTGAAACCTGGTGAGAGTAATCTTTTTCAAAGATCTGTGGTTCAAATTGTAACAAAATGAATTGTTGAAATATGAATTTTCCAACACTTTTGCCACAAAAAATTAAAAATACTTTCCTTTTCACGCATTTTTCGATCATTTGAAGGTTTTCAGAGAAATAAAAGAAATCATGGTTTCTGAAAAAAAGCATTGCGAAATACTGCAATGTTATCAGATGACAAGGAAACAAATATCAAAGAATAAGAATAGAGTATTTCGTTAACTAAATTCCAAATACTTCAATCCCATTCAAGAAGATACAATCAAATAAAATGATTGAATGGACACTTCTACATAAGTCTTTCATCAAAATACAATTTTACAAACTATCAACCTTAAAAGCAACAGTGTAAAAAAATCTACCTTCATCTCCATACGAATATTAGGATGTCTTTTACATAAATAATTTATCAAATTTCGTAGTAAAATACTGATTTAATAATATAATGCTCAAAGTTAAGAATTTTCTTCGCAATTTTCATAACATATTTGTTAAATTTTAGTGAAGTTTGAATCGTTTATTGGAAAGAATTAGGGATTGAACAAGCCCCCATGTGTGTATGGAACAATCGTCCAATCATGGACCAAGTCTGGCACAAGACCTGCCGAGACTTGTCTTGAACGATTCAATAACCTTGTCCCAGGCTTGGGAATGATAAGATCAGGACAAGCTTGGGCTAATGGTTCGTTCCAGCCTAGTCCAAATGATTCGCTAAGCATCAATCAATGCTTCTTTCATCACAGATATTTATGAGAAGAGTAATTTGATTTATATTTCAGCTCAAAGTTCTCCCTCGGAATACCGTACATGAATCATCTTCAAACGGTAGATTAAATGTGCCAAGACTGGGACGAGCTTGGGTTTTTCTCAGTCTTGTTAATCCCTGCATTACCATTGAGTCAAGTTTTATTCTTATTTAGATCAAATATATCTGTCTTAGTGTGTGAAGCTGGAGTGTGGGGCCAATCATGGGGAGGAGATTGGACTGGTCTTGGCCCGATAGTTATGCACAATTCTTTATCCATTGTGAATTCGGAATTTGGTCAGTAATTGAAAACACTGTGCCACTTATGTAGACAACATCAGCTTAAATAATCATCTTAACGAAAGCTTGATTTTTATGCTTGTGCCAAGCTTGTCGCAAGTGCAATGGCCATTCCAAAGATACGAACAATTGAATGTCCCATGACTAACTATCCATTGGAAACAGCGGGCCAATCCTGGAACAATATTGGTCCAATTATTTTTAACGGAGGCTTGTTCCTGATACACGTGCCAATCCTGAGACAAGCTTGGTTTTTGTTCCAGTCCTGTCAATACCTGCATGGGCTATGATCAAAACTCTTCCTAACCCTGATGTGACTTGTTTGGCACCTTTTTTTGGCGGCTTGTACACGGTAGTTAGAGCAGTCTAATTCAAATTTCAAGTAACTGCGGGAGATAAATTGTCTCCGAGCTGTTGATATAGAACTCTTGGATATTGTTGAAAAATCCTTCGACAGTTGAAGGGTCGACGGTCTAAACCTGTTAACTGATATTTCAGAAATTTTACACGGCGAAGAAAAAACGTTGGCATTTCTTTAATTTTTGATATTTTCCTAGTCTATGAAAAGTTCTTTCTTCGGGTTACAAGGGTGAATGATACTTCCAAATTTCAGATCATTTGAATGAAAATTGAAAGATCTGGATCAAGTTTTCTTCGCCGTGTAAAATTTCTGAAATGTCAGTTAACAGGTTTAGACCGTCGACCCTTCAGTTGTTTCACTGAAACTAGTATTCCTTGATCCTACACGGAGAGAAATTTGTAGTTAAATTTACTATGTCATTATTGTGCCCGAGGAACAGACTGACTTTCCGATGGCATTTACTGTAAAACATAGTGAATTTGATCATGTTTCTATTTTCTCGTCATAGTAAATTCCATCGTATATTCAGTCTGTTCCTCGGTTACAAAGTCCCATAGTAAATTTAACTACAAATTTTTCTCCGTGTAGTTTCCTAATCGATAAACGTGGGTAACGCTTGAAATCTCATATAGCCAGTCCTTTTCAGCTTTCTCGTTTCTTATCCAGAATTTTGATAGTATTCGCTATTTCAAAATCATGAGCGAGTTTTAGAAATTTAACTCGTGTAAGTCCGGAGTGCATTTCAGAAGTCATTGTTGGATATTCTCCGAGGAAATTCTTTGGTTCGTCCATGAGAACGCATTTTGTATCATATAATGCGGTACGAAAGTGTGAATGAAATTCTCATTCTCAGGTAAAAATTTGAATTTGTTAACATGCTTCAAAAGAGTATTTTCGTGAGTCCTGTCACAAGTGCGATTCGACGAACACTTTTATCCTCCTTCAAAACTTTTGACACTGCTGTATATATCGATTGAGGTTCTGGGCCTGACCGCTTTATACGATTTTTCAATTTAGCACATACGTTACGTGATTTTACATTGAAAGTTCACGCTGTATATTCCGGGAATATGGCGAATTCAAAGCTAGTTTATATTGTTATGTTGTTGTAATATGAAGCGGATGTTACTATACAAAAAAAAGCTGGATACACTAATATTTCGGAAACAGTTTATCAATTTCAATTCCGGAAATAGGATCAAGTAGAACAATCGATACTCCTGAGTGTATTTGAAATGAAAAAAGTTCGTCCATTAGAGAATGTATCGAAACGTACGAAGAAATTCAGAACAAAACGATGAGACGATAAAATACCCTTTCATTTATATACGTGAATTTAATTGAGATATATCTTTCTTGGCACGAGAAAAAATGGACAATTTCATGCGAAGACCTTGTTCAACCTCCCTCACTATTTCACCATCTCCAATGATCGCAGTCAACCTCTTATTGTCATTACAGGCATTAAGGCTGTCTTTGTTCGAACTCATCTCCTTTTTTTTTATTCTTTTTTATTTCTAGTACTTGTGTGGCAGAAGGAACGAAATTACGCGTGTGGATCCCCTATAATGGTCGCTTTATTAAATCTACTGTGTAATTTTCATTCCATCCGTTCCAGTTTCAAAAGTTCTACGCGTTCTTCCTTTGTGTGTGGTTCTTGTGCGCGTCGTTATTGATGGAATCTTTGGATTTGTTGTACATACTGAATATTTCTACAAGTCCCATACACACGAATACATGTACTTTTCTTTTCAACATGATTATCCATCACTCGACACTTGACTAATATTCTTCTTTTTCTTTATCTAAGTTTTTTGCTTACGTCCTCTTCTTCATAAATGATAATTTAATACCATCCAATATATCAACCTCGTCCATCGTCGAAAAGTTACGCTTTTTATTACTTTTGCGTCCAACCGGACGCCCCCCCCCACTCCTCCTTCTTCCTTTGCTTCGCCACCGACCTAATTTCCTGCTGGGTTCAGGTATTCTGGAAACGGTATACGGTAAAATTTTTTTAGTTGGTTTTGTGTACTGGATTTGCGTAAAATGATTCATATGCATCGTAAAATGATGGAATTTTTCATAGCATCAAGTGCGGTGTGGTATCCGGATTCAACGGGTTATGGTATTTTTTGTAAAGTGTTCAATCCAGATGCTCGATATTGTTGATTTTTTTCAAATTTAATAGAGGAAATGTTTGAACTTCGAATCATCATAACTATTGAGATTCAATATTCCATTGTGACCCATCGTAAGAATTTCTGATTCAGAATGTATTTTCGCGTTTGATTGAGTGGGAAACAAATATCGAATGAAAGGACTTTCATATGATATTAAATCATTTTGCGTCTGGTCGTTGGAAATACATTGTGTACGTGTCTTTATTATACCATACATTTCATACGTATGTTTATAATGTCAATAAGAGGAGAACCCTCTGCTTCTACTGGCGGACGATGTGGCGTGAACAGAGGTGATGGACCTTGCATTAGGAGGGGACGTGAGTCCGTTTTCGCTGACTAGAAAGAACCCGGTAACGCGATAACGTGTTCGTGTGCGAATGCGATTTATCTGAAATTGTCTTGATAAAGATAGTTGTAATGGGGAATATACTTGGAGGTATAATCTTGCACAGTTGGCATAAAAATATTCAGAACTGTTTAGCTTGTGAATGACGTGTTAATTTGGCTATCGATAAGTATGAATAAGTAATGACATGTGGATTGTCGGTATACGAATTATTATCGTGTAAAGTGATTGTATTAATTCAAGATACTTCAAATGTGTAATCATTCAGTGTTATATACAGCTGATTATTTATTTGATTTATCAAGCCCGATCAATAAAATGAATTCATCATTCAGTCGTACGAGTAGCCCTGGCGATTCCGAAGTGATCAATTTTCATGGTTTACTTTCGGTTGTTTTGGGTTTGGTAAAAATTCGGTCAGAAAATGGTTACCCACACGGAGAAAAAGGTATCTTAAAAAGTACTATAATTTATGGATTTTCTGCGCTGGTCTGACCGAGTCTAAATATTTACCTGAAAAAACCTCTAAAAGTACCATAATGTCTTGGACTTTTATACGGAAGGTACCATACTTATTTCAAAAAGTCCAAGAAATTATGGTACTTTTAGAGATTCATGCAAGTGAATATTCCGACTCGGGTCAGACCAGCGCTGAAAATCCATAAATTATGGTATTTTTCAAGATATCTGTTTTCTCAGTGCAGGTGATTTTTATCGTATAATGACCTATTTGTGACCGAAAAGTAATATTTACTTAGAACAAATCTGCCACCAAAAGATAACACAAATCGACAAAAAAAATTTTGTCTTCTGGATTTCTGTTCTCATGCATAAATTCTAATGCTATAGGTCTCGAAAAACACAACAATATCCATTCTTAGTTTTTGAAGTTTGCTTTTATGCATCTTAAGTCGATAAAACAGTTTTGAACGAACAGTTCATACAAACTTGAAAAAAAAACCACGAAAAGTCTTCATTTTTGAACTAGATGTTGTATTATTTTACATTTTTATGCTATTACTAATCCTTACTCTTAAACGAAAAAGACTCCGACGTTCAGCAAAAATTTTTCTGATTGTAACACAGGCCTGCGAAATATGACTTTTTATTCCCCCCTCGAACAATCATGTCTTCTTCCGAAGCATTTTGATGCGCTGAATTCGAATCTGTCTGCAGAATTGCTCTATCACATCAGGTTTTTGAGATATTTCGACCTAAAAATGTGAAAAACACTTGGGGTGACGTAAAGTTGAAGGGTAATTTTTTTTCACAAAACTAATAGATGCTCCTCAAAGTATAAGTCATCCTCTTCCAAATGCCATTGAGTTTGCTCAAATATCTTTTTTTTTCATTGAGATACGACAGTTTGAAAATTGTGTCTCCACCTATTTATTGAACACATGAGCGCACAAATTTCAAGTTGTCGTATCTCAATGAAAACAAAAAGATATTTGAGCAAACTTACCGGCATTTGGAAGAGGCTGACTTATACTTTGAGGTGAATCTATTTGTTTTGTGAAAAAAATTACCCTTCGACTTTACGTAACCGGAAATATGTCAAAAAACAGTGTTTTCCACATTTTCAGGTCAAAATATCCCAAAAATCTGACGTGGTATAGCAATTCTGGAGCCATATTCGGATTCAGCGCAGCAAACTACTTCAGAAATGAGAATTTCATTTGAAGGAGAATTTCATTGCCGATCAGTGTAATGAATGTGAATGCTGATTATGTTGTTGGGATATATTATACAACTTAGAATGGTCGTAACTTAGCGAGAAAAAATCAAACATGACCGTTCAACAGCTCATTTTAAACGGGAAGAGTAGTATAAATTGATACAGTTGAGGAAAAAGATCAAGAAAATTTTATGCGTCCTGTATATAACCTCAAAAGTAGCAAAAAAAGCATTTTCCCAGTATATACCCTTAGATATCTCAAAATCCTGACGTGATAGCCCAATCCTGACTCCGGATTTGGATTCTACGCAGCAAATTACTCCGGGAAATGGTCACCAGTTCCAAGGGGGGAAAACCTCGCAGGCCTGTGTAATCTATAGTGAAATTATGAAAAAATCAGTGTATTTTTCTTGAAATTCAAAAACCTGCTCTGGTTTCTACAAAAGAAAACTTTGATCAGAAAAATTATTATTCCCGCCATTAGTAACGTAGAAGAAAACAAAATTCGACATTTAGAAGTGAGACCCAAAAATCGTGTTGGCCGGTGTAATCAAAAACCGTGGTCCGTTTTTAGAATCTTTTTAGTATTTTTGAGGTCAAAACCCAGAAAATTACTATGAAATAATCGAAAAATCACAAAAATTGAGATTGGTTGAATTTTGGTTAATTTTTGTTGAAAAAAAAGTCCCAAACGCCCAAAAAGTTACCAAAACCAAGATTTTTCACCAAAATGTAATCGAAATTTTTGGTCGCTTGTCGGTTCACCCAGATCCGCTAGGGATGGCATTCAACGGTATGAATTTTTGAACTTCACATTGTTAAAGCGGTGTTGAACTTGTTGATCTCTCCAGATAAAAATTTCTGCAATATACACATTCCATTCTCAAATATAGCACAAAGTTCTAAAAGACTAGACTTCTATATTTTTTGTTTGTCTTCTGAAAGAGAATGTATTTATTCAAAGGTTTGATATTCCGAAATTAGTCTTCAACTGTCGTACTTTGTGCAATATCGTCAGGCAATACTTGGATTTTCATATTTTTTACCCCTTTCAGCATTTATTCGTATAATCACTCTAATTATGCCTTCATTACAATTCAAATGCTTACAATAAATGATAGATATTTGGCTTTCATCTAACCACAATGCTTGACGATTAATTCTCCAAATCGTTCTCGTCTGTTCGCATCACGTATTTATATAATATGGAATAATAGATACTATTATGTTGGAGAATGATTGTATTGTGCAATTGTTCCTGCTATTCATCAAAGCCTTCCATTTCTCCGCGATCTGTAATGATACGGAGTGAGAAGATAATAATCAGATGTGATCTTTATATTCGATCATTAGGTTCTCAATAATTCTTCGAATCATATCTATTAGATTTCATAACAGAGTTATACGATATTATATGATCGATATTGTCCGGGATACGAGTATTGTATTCCTTCTTGAATCGTTTCGATTCAATATCTAGCACTACATCATTTCGTTTTCTTATATTCTTAAGAAAATGCTATCAACGTGAGATTTCTAGTGAATGTTGAATATTGTGAAAGGCTCCTGATACGATTTAAGACATTTTTAAAACGTTATTGAGACTCTCTCAACGTTTTATGAACGTCCCAGGTGCACATTGTACTGCCTGATTAAAATTGGAGTAGTCCGTATCATTATGTTGAGGATTAAGAAAAGATAAATAGGAAAGATTTGGCAACCTTGTAACTCTCGTATTTTTTCGAGAAATATTAATAAAAAGATCTTAAATTCTCCACTGGAAGTGAACAGTGTGATTTTGGTGATATCTATTCGAGTTTGATGAAAAAAATGGATTCTCCTTCTTAAAACAAAATAAATAAATCCCCCATTCACGCAGAACGGGAATAATTTTTTGGTTCTAAGTTTCGCTCTATCGAAAGTAGGAACAAAAATCTGAATTCCGATTCTAAAAAAATGGATCCAGCGATCGAACAGGACAATGATTGAAGTGATTGTTCAAAATATTTCAGAGTTGAAAATCCAATGCCTTGGGCCACAAGTGTGGTCGATATTATTTATGGGGTGACTGACAGACTGCTTGCTTACAATATGTGTCCCCAATCTGTTCGGCGGTTGCTTTGGGAGAATATAAGCTCTGATTTTCATAAGAAAAATTCAATTCCCAAAACATCATTTGGATTTCCTTCTATTTTCTACGAAGTCCTCATAGAAAATTATGGGTTTTTTATTCATGAAACAAATATTTGTATGAACAGTAATCAAAATAAACGATCAACATCAGAAAGAACGTCGATTTTTCCAAAAACATCACGTTTTTGCACATTCAAAGCCAATTTCCTATTTATTTGATTTTTCACTTAGGAAAAATGAATGCCTCACTACACTGTATAGAAATGCTATCGCGATTTTCCCTCAACATTCGCTGGCAAAAAAGTTCCACCATGAATAGAAAACTGTTCATTCTGATTTATTAGAGTTGTGGTTCACTTTTGGAATAGTTCCTCAAAATGCAGGAAAAATCTCCTTTATTTTATAAGAAAACAGCAGGGGATGGAATCTACCACGGAAGTTAGGAGAAACTTGCCATATTCCTTTTCTAGTGAAAATCCAAAAGTGACGGAAGCGGGTATTGAAATGAATGAAGCGTGAAGATGTTTCAATTTTCTTCTAAATTATGCTTAAATGACTCTCAGCTTACGCTTTCGACGTGCTTCTACGCTTCATTCTCACCAGCGTTATAGTGCAAATGACAACTAATTATTTGAAACATCAAACAGGAAACTTACTGAATGCAGCCAACGGGTTTGACGTTGATGCAAATATTTTTGGATTCTTCATTGTTTGAAAAAAAGTGACAAATGTAAAAAATGGTTCAATAACGCTGCCGAGTCTGCCCTATTTCGTAATGATTTCTTAACTGGATGACTCGAAGCTTTTAGAAATCAGAAACAGGGAAAGTTTTTCAATTTCTCAGCGGTTTTTCAGAACGGAAGAAAAATCACTTGCGATACGTATGTTTGTATTCAAAGGACTATTGTAACCAAACTCAAAGATACAATACAAGATGTGATTAGTATTTGATTAGCTCAGAACAGGAGAGGTTCAAATTCAGTCCTTTGAAGTAGATGGTCTCACACTTCCAGCTATAGCTTTCTTCGTGGGTTCGTTTGGAACCCGTTTGCGGTTAACTTCCACAGCCTTGAGCAGCAATTGCTTCTCTCCTTCATCATTTGTAATGAGTTTGTTGGGATCTTGGAACAGTTTGACACTTCTCTTAGCAATGTCATATACTACACTGAGATTTTTCACGGTCCCTTTATCTCTTATGTATTTCGGATTTTTATATCAATTACTAAGATGGATTGTGAGCGATGATTGATGAATTTTCAACTTTAATAATACTTGCAAGCTTCTCCAATTGGAAAAACATGAGAATCCACATTCATCATAGAGTGAAGTTGAATTTCTTCTCACTCAACGTGGTAGTGGTCTGTTATTTTGTGCACTATGTTTCGTTTCTTCTCTTCATTTACTTCAGAGATGTCTTTGGAAGGGGACTTGAGGGTCTATAGCCGAGGGCGGGCAATCTCAGAGGAACGGAAAAATTATGAAAGCTTTTTCACATTTATTCTACATAATGTAAACATTCTTGATGAAATAATTGAGAATATTAACCCAGCTCTGGTTGGGGGCGGCAAAATATTATTAGCCTTTCTTCATCCTTCCCTTTTCTCTCTCAAAATCTTTGTTGCTTTTCAATGAAATGCGCATCTTCAGAGGTAAATATCATTTTTCGGCGATTGTATTGGAAATTTTACATTTCTATGACAAATAAGTGCGAGAAAAAAATATATAAGAAGAACATCATGTAAATTTAATGGACATCGTCTTATATTCCAAAACAAACTTTTGAAATTTCATTAATCATATTGAATTTAAAAACTTCATCGAATCCAATATGGGATTATTGAATTCCATAAGAATTTTTCCAACAGTGTTCGAATTTAAGAATGAGATTTTGAAGAGAAAATAACAAATGAACAAAAATTGAGGAAATATTCAGATGGATTAATGAATTTCAATTTTATTAAATAAATATGTTAATTCACATTTTATTTGAATGACATGTTGTAAATAGAATCAATTATATATTGACATTCCAGGCCTAATTCCCTTCGAGTTAAGCACTATTCAGGTCAATTTCTATTCGAGTTTGCTATCTATCTCAAAAATGCCAAAAGATCGATCTTTTTTGTGAGTTATAGAATCGATCTATACACCCGATCCATCCAAATAGCTCTGATCCTAGGATCGATCCGATCCTCACTCAGGATCGACAACGTGTTGGATTAAAACAGTAAAAGTTTCCGCTGGGGTAGCAAAAAATCTTGCTATGTAAAATACTCTTTTTTTCCCGTACTATGTAAAATAATTCATCCAATTCGTTATCGAATAGAAACTCATTTGGTTCCAACAAACCCTTTCACGTGCTAAATAAATTCTGTTCAGATGAAATTAACTGTTCCATACCTTCAGTGAAGATGAAGAAATCTCCAACTCGATTGGTACATCGACTAAATGATCACTTTCATTTCATTGAATTCAATGCTGGAAAGTTTCTGAATCTCCGTTTCGGAAGAGGAGTCAAATTTTCCAGTCGCATTTCACTCGAAACAATCTGCAATTCTTAGAATCCTCTTCCCGATCAGTTTTGGTACATGTTCTAACTCTAGGTAAACCAATTCAACCACCATGGTTGATTGTATCGATAGATTTCTGGAAGTTCATTCAACTCTCCGAAAACTTTGATAATCAAGGGAAAGAAAAGGTAATATCACTTCAGTGGATTTCATTCGCTCGTATACATAGGTGTATCGTGGCTGATATTGCATATATAGTGCGTGCCACGACATTCTATGGAATTGCACTCGACCGTAAACTTGACACAATTGCATCTACGACGGCGTAACTTAGGATTAGCAGAATACTCAACTACATGCCGAAGCACGTTTCGAGAGGGAGACCGTGTACCGTATGCATGTGATTGCCGATGTATAAGTGTAAGTGTGTGTATGTGTGTGTGTGTGTGTGTGTGTGTGTGTGTGGGTGTGTATGCTACCGCATACGAACAAAAAGTATAGTGAATGGAGGATGAAACGGAGAAAGATGGAACCTTGTAACATGATACATAGATAGGTTCCCTCTACCGAGTGACCGCCATCATTTTCCTCCTACTGTATCCTCTGTAACCTATTGTACTGAGGCGTGAGGTTGCAGAGTGAGCATCTGCTTCCGACACATTGTGTTTATATATAGAATGATATATAGAGTGACCAGGCACGGAACTATATTAGATTGCGATGTAAACATACATAACTATGTTAGGATTAGTCATCTTGTTTAAGATCGAATCTTCTCTCCAAATGATTTTCTTTGGTTTTGTAAGAAATTTGTTCTCACAAATTCCTCATCTCTTTCCATTCATTTATCACTCATATCCCAAAAATGTTGCTGTTTCTAAAAGATTTCTTATGAAACAGTCCACACAGCACTTTTAGTCTTCAAGATATCTTGAGGAACTGTTCAGAAAAGTTTAAAAAGTCTTATGCAACATGAAAAGATATCTTTAAGATATCTAAAACAATTCTTACTTTTAAAAGACATCTTCCCGAGCAAGCGTTATATCAGCACTCGCTAGGTCTTCACAAGTTTCCCGCTAGCCACTAGACTCTTTCTAGCCCTTGGCTAGATTCTCACGAGGGCCTTGACAGTTCCATAAATGGCGTTGCTAGGGTTATAGAAATCAAATCTCTTAAAGATATCCTTTCATGTTGCATAAGACTTCTTGAATTTGATTTGAGATATATTTTTAAACTGAAATGCTATGTGGGAGTTTTCACTATCCTCAAGATGTCTTCGTTTGAGAAATCTCAAATACATCTAAAAGAGATCTAAGGATATCTTTTAGATTTTTCAAACGAAAACATGTTGGAGACAGTGAAAACTCCTGCATAAGGAATCTTTTAGACGGAGCAAAATTTTTGCTGTATGGATAAATGATGTACCATCTTGTATCTATCGAAAGGATTCACACTTTTCCGATTTCCATGCCAATTGAATGACGCATCAAGAAATTCAATTGTAGTAAACTGTTTCCATGTGGTAATCAAAATCGTTCTTCCGACCAATTCCGAATCTAATTCCGGTTCGTTAGAGAATTCAACTAAAACGTATCACGATATCTCCTATTTCGGATACAAAATTGATATAGTTCTTTGAAAACTCACCCAGTGAATCAATTTGAAGGACATCATGTGACATCAAATGGAATAATTCCTCTTTCCAACATTTGCCGATAACAAATCACCTATTCGTCATTTGATGCGCGTTGTAAGACACGTTTTTTGTGGATATCCCACTTGCGAATGAAAGAAGAAAAGATGTAAAACCGTGAGGGGGATCGTATTCGAACGTCGAAGAGAAGAGAATATAGAAAAGTTTTGATCGATTCCTTGAAAAGAATCCTAGAGAGCACTCGTACTCAATAAGTTTTTCACTGAGCGAGTTGGCGAGTAAAGCTCCAGGAAGTTTGAACTTTGCGAAAAGAATTGCGCGAAGTACAAGATGAAATGAAATCTTCCTGCTTCCTTTGGTAGGGGGAAAAAAACCATGGAATCGTTATTATTCTTTTTGAACTGTTGAATATCAATTTGGATTCGCAATTGAGATCACGATAGACGGACAAAAAAACTTCTATTGACAGTGAAATTGAAAGAAAACATTCTTCTGAGATGAAGTGGAGGTTTTATAAGAGAGAAAGATACACGTAATTGGGTTTATAGAAAAAGAAGAAAAAGAGTCGTAAGAATTGTTCATTCTCATATCTCTCTGTTTATTCTTGTGAAGTGAAATAATGGTGGGAATTCAACGTTGGAACATTGAGGAGAATTTTGAATTGATAATTTAATCGATTAAATAATATTATGTGAAATGATTATTCATGAACTTGGAAATTTCGTGTATTAACATTAAATACAGATAATTCTGTCGGTGTATCTTCGTTTCAAAGCCAGGCGTTAAACGCGATGAACCAAGACGTTAGTCTCGAGTCTTTTGACATGGTAAAAGGAAGAATCAAGAACCCTGCACCTGTTTGAACCAGTTCAGTCTGCATACGTAGTGAGCGCTCACCGTAACAACTGCTCGTAATTGGTGGGTGTTGGAAAATTTTCTGTTTTGAGCAGAATTTTGATGAACTGTTAGTATCTTTATTAATCGAGTTCTTTGAATACTATCGATTATTATATCATAATGATAATCAGTAACCAAACACTATATACATTCCCTCTAACAACAAGTCACAATAAGTTCTGCGATTCATGATATTGCTTGTTTGAGCTGGTTATTCGTTAATGCACCAACTCTATATGTGATGCGAATTTCCACGTCCTCGTTACGTAATCTACGTATTTATATATGCTTTCATATATTTTGATGATTAAATATTTCTTCCGATGCAGGCTTATATTTACTTGCGAAGTGACAAATAAACCTCTTATCTACTAAATTCGATCCTTTGTGTTCCTCTGGTAAACTTTACACCAGGATATTTCATGTATCCTTTGTTTGCATTCACCTATGACAACGACTAGCATGAGAAGAACGAATGGGAAGGAAAATAGAACTGAAAATTGAGAGAAATCCAACTGTGAAATATGCGTGTTGTGAAACACAGTTAAATTATTTCATCTCAAAAAAGTTCCTTGAATTGTTTGATTGAAATAGAATTTAGTGATTATTTTATGTAATTCCGACTAGTTTCGTTTGTGCTGGAGTTTTGTTTTCATCATTTATAACATAAGATTGCATCAAAACTATTGTGGTGTCTCGGAAATACGAGAATATGCTTTCTATTTGTAATTATTGAAGTTCACAATTTTGTACAAAGAGTGATTCCTGAGATGAAAAGAAAACGCTCGTTGCTTTAGTTCGATATTTGATAATGCTTAGTTTTGGAGTTATCAAGAGAATAAGTGGAAAATTCAAGTGAAAAATCCATCATCCACTGCGAAGATCGATGAGTAAACTATTTTGGCTTCCTTTTGATTGATTGAAGTCAGCTCTGAAAGTGAGCATTTCACAGCTTTATCACACAGGAGAAAGAGCTCCGTTCTTGCTGCAGAAATCATCCCTTGACAAAGGGTGAAGGTGGAATGTTTCTCAAGACACACGTTACGCCTAGGCGCCCTCTCATTTTTTTGATAATAGTCAACATCAGGTGGAATATCTGTATCCGAGAAGAAAAAAGATGATGCTAAAATGCTTTGAAATTCCAGAAAATTTCACCCCCTGTGGACAAACTGCGTATTCCTTCAGTGTTGAAATTGTAAATTCGTTGCATGAAATTGCGTTGGACTTTGTGCTCAACTTGATTTATTCCAAAAATCACAAGTATTTGTGGAAGAGACTGAATCCTACGAGAAATTTGTACTCAAATAGCAGCATGCTGAACACGTGAGAGGTGAAGCGTGAATTCATTGAATGTCAAGGACTAAGAATCTGTGAACAGAAAGAATCAGTTACCTACTGTGAGGGAAGTTCCATTGAGACTCAATGTTCACCTGCAGAAGAAAAATTTGTGAGAAATGTTTGTCGGTACAATTTGAAAGTAAGATATTGTTGGACAGAGAACGTTAATCCATCCTAGTTTGAGAAGACGTTCTATTCTAGAACTTGGAAAGATTCTCTCAGAATGGTGATTTTTGAATTACAAAAAATAAAAGGCCCACATGTGAAATCAAGGAATTAAACCGCATTTCAACACACTACTTTGAGCCAAGTCCTTTTCATTCAACCAGAAGTCCGCCATCTATGTTCGGAGAGTCTCACTTATCGACCTCTCCCCTATCCAGATTCGGCTTCTCTTGGCGGAGGAAGTCCTGAGCGAACCCCACTGTCCGCCGATAGCGGTAAGTAATCGTGGATATGACGATATTATCGGGATTGATGTTTCTAAGTTCTTCCCGCAGCAAAATTTCACTACTGTCCCTTATGTTCTCGAAGTTTGAATCGTTTATAGAAACCAACCGCAAATTCAAGCTCAGAAAATATCGTGAATCATTGGTGTTTGTGTTTTCGAATTAACTCCTAGGAACTGAAAATGTCGTTTAAAGAATGTACCGCAATAATTTGGGACCTCAATAGCTGATTTTTTCTTTATTTGATCACCGATTCGGTTCAATGAACTATTCAAATTACAGAAACATTGTTTTTTGGAGTTCCATGAAAGATCATGTTCTTGCAGAACATTCTTCTTGAATCGTCCTTATGAATGAAACGAAAATTAAAACTCACGAAATCTGACGAATCATTATCATTGTTAATTATTTGATTTCGCGCGCAAAGCAATATTGCCAAATTTATAATACAGTCTATGACTTAAGTTACACACTGAACGGACGTTCAGTATGCACACTCGTCTTCCGTCTTGTTCGTCAGCAATCGCCAACAATGTCGCTTCGATAAATATAATGTATGAATAAAAGTATATATTAAAATGAACACAGGAAAATTAATGTACAACACTTTTTGAATGCTCTACGGAGAACAAAAAAAAGGTATACATAACTAAGAATACATAAATTCAATCCCTGGTAAAAAAAATCTCTCTGAATCTCTCTGTATTTTGGGACATCTTTGAAAGAGATTCAGAACAATTTTAAAGACATTCAGAGAAAGTTGAAGACCTGTCAGATAGTCATATATTCTGAATCTCTCCAACTTCCTTTGAATCTCTCTTAATTTCTCTATTGAAATCTATAAATTATTCAGGATCTTTCTAAATCTTTCCGAATTCTCCAGAATTTCATTTATCAACCATTCAAAGCTCATGCTGAATTCCTCTGAAACAGTCTGAGGTCCTCTAAATCTCTCTAAATTCATCTGAATCTCGTTGAATGTGTCAGAATTTCATACATCCAGATTTCAAAGCTTACTCAAAATTTGCCTGTATCTTTCTGAATTCTCCTGAATTTTTGTAAATTTCCATGAATCTCTCTGAATCCCTTTGAATCTCCGTGAATCTCTCCGGATTTCAAATATTGAGAATTCAAAGCTGACTCTGAATTTGTCTGAATCCTTCTGTCAAGTTCCATACTTAATTTTTGTCAAGGTTCGGTTTCCTGATTTTCCCTGAAACTCCCTGAATACCTCCGAATTCTTGAACTAAAAGTTGCACTTCATTTATTTCTCTCTGAATTTCTCCCAATCCCTCTGAATCTCTCTGAATTTCCCTGAATCCTTCCTAAAAACGTTCTGGGGTCAATTTTTCCTAATTTCCGGGTCTCTGAATTTCTCTGAAACTCCCTGAATGCCTCTGCAATCTTGAACCAAAAATTCCCCTCAATTTATTCCTCCCTGAATTTCTCTGAATTCCTCTGAATCTCTCTGAATTTCCTTAAATCCTTCCGTGAAGTTCCATGCTAAATTTTTCCTAATTTCCGTTCCTCTGAGTTTTTCTAAAACTCCCTGAATGCCTCTGAAATCTCGCACAAAAAATTTTTCTCAATGTATCTCTCTCTGAATTTCTCTGAATCCTTCTGAAAAGTTCAACGCACGATCTTTCCTAATTTACCCGTTCCTGAATCTTTCTGAATTTCCCTGAATCACGATGAATCGCTCTGAATTTCTCTGAATCTCCCCAAATCTCTCTGGATCTCTCTGGATCTCTCTGAATTTCTCTGAAACGTGAAATTTTCAGAGAGATTCAGAAAGCTTTTTTTTACCAGGGAATGAAATATCAGGTTAGATTACGAATTACTTATTGTAAAACTACAAAATGTATATTTATGTTGCAGGCGCCTTTTTTTCTTCTTTTATTTTTAATTTAGATTTGACATTTGTCATCATTATAACTCTGAATGAGTTGTTTATTGTGCACACTGTGAAGCGTGTAATACAATTAATAAATTAATGTGAGTCACATCGCACATTAACTGGATCCGACACGTGTCTCGATTTGGAAACCCCATCCATAGCCTAAATCTATTGCAAAACTCTGCAATTAGATAACAATTATTCATCTTCTCCAATCAACTCTGTGCAACTGGAAGCATCATTTAAAGAATGTACGGCAAGGTTTTGGGCTATAATAGTTTAGTATTGTGTTATTCTATTACTAACATGTTTCACTAAACGATTCAAATTTCAGCAACATGGAAGATCGATGAAATTTCTATATTATATTTTAATATAGATTATAATATTATAATATTTAGATTCTCTCAGTTTACATATAACGTGGAAAGTTCTTTGAAAGAAGAATATCTTATTTCGATCCATAATAGTCTGAAAACGCTTGTAATTATAATTTCCGCTTCAGTCTGAAGTGTAACCTACTTTTCCATATCAATGAGGATCCATTGAAGGGTAATGTTTCACAAAATAAATTATGTTCTATTCATTTAAAACATTCCATCTCTCAATATACGCGATAGAATGAATCTGAATTGGACCTTAGTAGTTTCAGTTACAGTACTGAAGAGGCAATTCCTACGGAAGCTTTTTCTATTGATCAAAATGTTTCTGAAGAAATTACACTTCAAGAGGATGTTGCAAAAGTTGGAGAGTACTCGAAAGAAGTCAATGGAAAGCAGTTCAATGTTTTCAATCAAGCAAAGTTACGTGAACTTGTGAGAGGTATACAAATCTATCTTATGGATTTTTTTTCAATCCCTATCATTCAGGTCACACCTGAAAAGTTAAGCATCACGCTTACGGAAGAGTCTTTTTCTCTGGCATTATTATTTCATTGATCTCGAAGCCTTAATGTTGCCGCGATCCGAGCTAATCCGAATTTTGAGCATAAGCTCGACTTGGCTCTTGTTTTTGACAAATAGACTCGGCTCGCAAATCGGATCGAAGCTCGGATTGGCTCGAAGATCGTCGAACTAGATCGGAGATCTCACGATCCTACTCCGTTCAAAATAAACGCGAATAAAAAATTCTTGCATTCAGGGGCTCCTTGGAATAGAGCATACGGTACAGGCCATAAGTTTGAATCAACCTAAAGACATTTAACATTTTTACATCTTCGCTGTTCGAAATTGATTCAATTCATATAAACTATATAAATAATAATCCAAAAATTTCTAAACAATATAAAACACAATAAACTTATGTAAATAAAGTAAGTTGATTTCCTGAAACAAACACACCAACTGAAAAAATTGTTTTTCCTTTGGGTGTATTCAAACTCTTGGCCTGTACTGTATTTCTGAAGCTATTGGAGTTCAAGTATAAAACAACGTTTTCTCAAAATTGTTATGACTTGGCAAATCAAATTTCATAAATGTTAGTTATAAAAACTCCATGAATGCATCTCCCAATGAATAAATAGATAAATATATCATTAAATCTATCTTCAGAGGATTGGCGATGAAGAAAAATCCACTTTATAAACATATTTTCTTAATATCGACTGTGTTACTAATTAAACATTGAACAAAATATTGTTTCATTAACCGATTCTGACAAATAAAATTTCATGAGATTTGATCAGAACATTGTCCAAGATTCAATGAGATTTTGCGAGATTCAGTGAGATTTGGCGAGAATCAATGGTTTTTCTTAACCAGGGTCCTTCGTCGGATAGGAAATTTTCTCAGTAACGATCTAGCTCGTCGATCGATTGAAATTTTTTCAGCTCTGCTGGAAGATCGGATCGTTTGAAATTCTTTCGCTCATGCTCGAAACCCCCAAATGAGACTGTTTCGTATAAACACCTTCTACGCATGTCCACAGGATACTGTACGCACCATAATTTCTCCTCGCGCTGCTTGAGGGTGCTATGTGGGAAGGCAAAAAATTCCAGCATTCATATACCCGAGTCATAACCCTAACGTGTTAATTGGTCCGAACCCGCATTTATTCCAGATAAATGCTTTTCTAACATCTGTGAAGAGCAAAGGTTTATTGACGGAGCAACCTTCAATAATAACCTCTGAATATCTTGCAGGGGATGAATTCAACTAGAATAATTGTTTCGAGTAAATTGCGAGTACAATGGAATTCCATGGAAACAAGACTGCGAGGTATCTCACTTGATGAGAGAACATAAAAGGGGACAGTCACAATAATTAACTCTGTTCAGAAATGAAAGAGCGGTATATGAAAAATATAATAAGTGTACTTTTTTGAATGCAGAGATTTCACGAAACGAAAACAATTCACGAACTCGATATATCATCCTTTCCAATTCAAAACTCATTGCGTCAAATATTTACATACAATCTGAGAAAGAAGACGCTTTATTTTGAATTACCCTGTATATGTTTATAGTTATCACGGCATTTCGCAAGACATTACGCGTAATGGTTTCACTGGGAACTTTTGGTTGTTTCACGACATTGTATGACATACCCTTAAGACAGTTGGGAGAATCTTCTACATTATCTGTCAGCATATCATCTGGATGTTCACTACGTGTAATGTTCAAAATGTAAGAACTTTGATGTGATACGAGTAAACTTGCTGTCTCTGTACTACGAAGGGTGACAGAGGGAGATGTTTTACAACGTGGTATAGAAATCAGGCATAAACGATCATCTTAAATGTACACAGAAGATGGAATCAAGAATACTTGAATTATTACACTTTTCTTCAAAGTTTCAGTTTTATCGTGTTACTCTATCTTCACCTTACGCGTACTTACAAAGCACTTGGCACCACATCTCCCGTAGATTAATGTATCGATCTTTTCCGTGTATTTGCTCGTTCATTCGATTCTACGCATTGTATTCTCAATGATTAATGAAAACATGCCGCAGGGAAACAATAACTGTGAAGTGAAAATCACAAAGCTCTGATGGGAATTAATCCATAAGGAACTGGGAGTTCCGATTTATAATTTATTCAATGATCTTTCAAACATGCATATACATATTCCGGTATTCGGTATGAAATAGAAGAACTTTATGTTACATTTTCATTAAAATTTTCGGTATCAGACGATTTTCATTTTCTTTTTTACCTTCACACGTAGTTAAATTTTCATGCTCGTGGAATTTTCGTTATACTTTGCGACGTTGATTTTACCCTTGGAATATGAGACCTCCATTTGACGATTAAAAGATATTTCATTTATACGACTTTTAGATATTTTCGTTTGACGAATTACTCGCATGCGATATTTTTCACAACTCATCTTGTTATATTATACGACTAGCATACTCATTTGTTCATCGCTTTTATTTTTGAATTACTGTGAGAATCAGATGAAAATAAATAGAATATAATTTCATATTATGGTTAATTACTATTCATTCCAAGAGGATGAAAAGTGTATTATCGAAGAAAAAAAATCACTGAACGATAGATACGATGAATTTTATGGATAATATAATGTCTCTTGGAATCTTTTACAAACTGCACCCTTTGACTGGGATCTCATAATAATTTTTCAGACAGAATTCTTCCCCTCTGTCTACTGCAACCACAATTTTGTGCTCTTATTTGTCATCTCCGAGTTTTTTTGTAGCGAGTTATGCTCTTCCTAGACAGATGAAGCGAGGAAAATAAATCACTATAATGATCGAGTCCCTATCCCTAGTCAGGTTCAGTTCAACTGTCGCGACATTGTTATAATTAGAGCGTAGATTTACATTCATTTTTTGTTCAGATTGCGGCGACAGTGATGAAAGTCGATTCCCTCCTCTTCCGGCATCGATCTTTTTTTTTCTCCCAACTCATTATTACGTTCGAGATTTCTTGAAGAGCCAGACTCAAGTTCATCTACTGTATTCAATATATTCTTTCATTTTTTTCGCACTGAATTGAGTTGATATAAAAAAACCGGTTATCTAATATATAGAGTGTAACGAAATCTGAACGGCATTGGCGGTGGATTTGCGTGCGTTCCCCTGGAAGTCATTGTCCGGAACTTGACTCTCTTCTTTGTTACCGTTTCTTTCTTCACCTTACCGAGTAAGAGAAGCTGTGAAGTTGTGTAGAAATCCTCCACGCGGAACGGACTGTGCAGATTTCTATATAATTACTTGGTCTATTCGATCCATTGAGATTAACGATTAAAATTCGTGGAATTTCTTTGTCCAACGTTCTGCTTGGCTTGTTTTGCTACTTCTGTTTCTTTTTCACTTTTTTAACACTTATGGGGTTACAGTTGAGGATTGTAGGGAAGAAATTCCGATTTGCTGAATTGTTTAGAAATGAAATCTGTCAGCCTGATTGAAAATAATTGATTAGAGTTTAGGAGATTCTCAATGAAAGTGAGATATGTTTGGAATATAATCGCTCATATAGAAATTAAATAGGGGTGTGCGGGTACCCGAATTCAACGGGTTTCTATCGGGTGGGTCGCGTCGGGTTTTTTCAATTACTCGAGGTTCCGGGTACCCGATTACATTCGGGTAATTCAAATAGTATTTGATTCTGCCTGCCACTGAAGTGAGCAGTGAGCGAACTTTTTCTTCTCCACCCAATATCGTTACGACAAATCGATCATTGTTGTCTATACATGTGGAAGAGTTATTCTTCCTCCACTCGAATTTGGAAATATGAAAGAAGGTTAATATTGATATGAAATCCATATTGTTACAGAGATTTTATTGTGGTTGATGCATCGGACCATAGAAATGAAACATTTGATGATGAATATATCATGAAACATTCCGCAAACTCACCAATACCCCCCAAGTAACACAGAACATTCTGTGAACATTCTCACAACATCCGTAAAATTTAATGTATCGAATATTCTCACAAAGACCGTACAAGCTTCGTGAATATTCACAGAAGATTCTTCAGAACATTTAAATTAGACCGAATATTCCGTAATATTTGTTCCGAGTATTCTAGGAACATTCGTACAATGCATATGGTTAATCGTTTTTTCGGTTAATCGTTCTGTGAATTAATCGGTGCATCGAGTTATACGTGGATTCTAGGGAATCATTTCCACCGTTCATCGGTCACCAATTGATCAATTGAACGATAAATTGTCAACACCATTAATCGGAACTACTGATTAATCGGTTAATCGATTGATGGAAAAAAATATTAACCGGAACCCAACGATTAATCGATTCATTGGAAAAAACAATCAACTGGGATCCAACGATTAATCGATCAATCGTCAACAATTAATGGTTTTATTCGATTATTAGATTAACCGTACAGCCCTAATATTAAAGACACCTTCTTACCCGAAGAGAACATGAAGCTTCAGTGAGTGTTCAGATTAGATCTGTATAGATTGGATCGAAGGTTCATGAAAGCTAACTTTTAGATTCACAAACGTTTGTCAAAGGTACTACGAACGTTGAAATGTCCGCCTCGAAATACTTTCAGGAAACACAGACGGAACGTTCAGTGAAGGTTCATCGAAGGTTTAACGAAGCTTCACAAAAAAATCTATACTTGGATTAATTTATAATAATTTATGTTTATTAATCAATTTATTTTCCATATAAATTGATCAAAATTAATATAAGTATAGATATTTTTGTGAAGCTTCGTCAAACCTTCGATGAACCTTCATCAAACGTTCCATCTATGTTTTCTGAACGTACTTCGGGTCGGACATTTCAACGTCCGTAGAACCTTTGTCAAACGTTTGTGAATCTAAAAGTTAGCTCTAATGAACCTTCGGCCCGATCTATACACATCTGATCTGAACGTTCGCTGAAGCTTCATGTTTTCTTCGGGTATATTCCTTACTCAGTCTTTAGTTGTTCGAACAGTTTGATCGCTACTTCATTTTGTACTTATTCATTTTGATTTTGTTTATCAACAAGTCTTGTGCTGCTTTTTCACTCTGTTATTCAACAATAAGCATCAGAGTGTTTGAGTATCAAAGATGCTCAGAGTGAACAAAGACAATCATGAGTGTGAGAAAGATCAGAATACAGTATTGAACAGCATGAAAAGATTGTCGAACAGTTTGTGTGAATTTAGGAACTTTGAAATCGAAAATTGTCTTGGGATTCTATTACAATTAAAATTGGATTTGTAGATGTGATTTGAATATCTTTATAAGGTCAAAGGTAATGAAAACTGCGAGTGGTAGTTGAAAATGGTGAACTCAAACGCACTTGAATTTGGGTGGCCTGAATGAATTTGGAAAATCTGATTGGTACCCGTACACCCCTAAAATCAAATAAGGCATGACATGAGAACGGATTGCACTACATTGATACCATTGAGTTGTGATAAATCTTATGAATTTCAGATTTTGATTTAGAATGGGAACACTTCGATTGAACGGACAAAAGAAATTCGCTGATGCAACAAATCAGGGCAAATTTGGGCTAGTTCAGTCTAAAACTCGTTACCAAAGCCAACTGAGTTGCTGACAGGATATTGCAACTAGCCGACACAGCGAAACTTTCACTGGGGTAGTAAAAACATTCGTTATTTGATATCTAATACTCCAATTGGCTATGTTAGCGGCTGAAGATGATTTATAAAGCACTCCCTAGAACTTATTAGGGCCTGGGAATCTAATAAGGGTTTGAAAAGCCTAGTAGAAATGCTCTAGTAATTGACGAGTTTTGTAACGCCTAAATAGCCAAAAACTAGACCCTCGCAAGTGCCCCGTAGGGTTCTGGCGAGGTACTCGCAAGTGTCTAATATCTGGATAGTTAAGCGCTACAAAACTCGTGTATAACTAGAGCATTCCTACTTGGGAAGGTCTCTGCAGGCCTCAAAACTGACTGTGTTCAGGCCTTGCAAGTCAGGTTGGGGCCATTTTGCAGACTTCTCTGCTATGCGTTATAATCCCTGGCAAAACCCCAGCAGGATCAAAGTTAATTCAATCACGTCTGGGAGATGAATTTTTAGTTGGATTTTCACCATGTGGAGAATTCAACGAATCGAATAGGATATAATGAATATTCTGTGTAACATGATGGAATTGAAATTTTGAAGGGAATTCGGGATTTCTCAAAACGTGTTTATAGTTCGTGAATGAAAAAATGTTTGAATATTTACTCAAATGAAAAAGTTTCTTCAGAATCCTAGGGTGCAATGAAATTTATTATTTTGACCTCTCCTTCGTAGGAAATTCAATGAAACACGCAGAAGACCATACCATCGAGCTGGAATGTTAGAAAACCTTGCCAGCAATCGATTTCCGAAAATCATTCATTCCCATTGTTTCACTTGGCATAGCTGTTCTGAATATCTATTACATTCAGAAATCTCCTAGTACTTTTTGAACATACTCGCATGAAACATATGTCGTATACCCACATTCTTTCCATGAATACATGTTCAATACTGTTCTTTATGGAATCTCATTTTGATCCGCCTGAGTACATTATTGAGTGAAAATCGATGTAATGAAACTTGAGACTTGGTTTTTCATTACTCTGAAAGTTTTTCTTCATTAAATCTTCTCAAAAGTAGGTATTGAAAATTTCAAATAGAGTACATCAGTCGTGAGTTAGAAGTTTGTTTTTTTCTTCCAAAACAGCTAAATACATGCAGTTGAATTCAAATAATTTTCTACTCAACTTCACGCGCATTAAATTCTGAAGAAATACTGACTTGATTCAATATAACTTCTAAATTTTCATTCGAGGGAACTAAATTACGCGAAAACTGGTGTTATATCCTGGGCTTATGTACACCAATATCTTCAACACCAGCGTTCTTTATCTGAAAAAAAAACCTCGTCCTTGATGAACGAATTCCACGAACAACTGCAATTCGATCTCTTTCATTTCTCACAGATGAAATGTACTTGAAGCGTTTGGAAAATCCATTCTTCTTCACGTACACCTTCCGCGTGTCTGTAAACGAACCTGTTAGCTTTTATTATATTCTTTTGTTCGGTCATAAAGTTCTGAAAGCGATTCTATAAAAACGATGCAGGTATTTTACAGCAGAGTTCAAATTAATTCTCCGAGGAAGAATGGAAAACGTTGCATTTCGCGAGGCATTCTCAGTTTCCAAATAAATTACCAGCTCCACATTATGTAGAAAGTGAATTAATGTCATGAAAAAGCGGTTTCGAACCTTATTATGTTTATTTAAACAGCAACTATACGAATTAAATTTGAACAATGCCAGGTGGACGTCAATTTTTAATGTAATTTGTAGTATTTGAACGAACTCTCACGCCTTAAATTCCGCTTATCGGGCATTATTGACGTGCGCCGTTTAGTTCTGTTCCAAGATATATTTTCTTGCTCTCTTTCGCATTCAACGAACAGAGATGCGCAAATAACTGTGGGAGCAAAATAGCGGTATTGCTTACATGTATATTTTTCGTACGATATATCCGCGCGTGTTGTGAAAGGCGTGTAGCGTGCTGCTCTCTTCTACTGCATTTAGGTATACGGTACCATCAAAGAAGGAATTACCGGGAACTAGTTTTCCATGGTCTGTTTCTCTGTCCTTTTGCCGTTTTTCCTCCATCTCTCGTTGCCTTTTCGTCCTTTTTCTCGTGTTTTGCTTCCTCTTCATCTCTCGTCTTCCTATTTCTCCCTCTCATATGTGAACGACTGTTTTCGTCTGCAGGGTTACCTTAGCCCGTAGGGTGGGGTCAAACTAGAAAGATGATCCATTACAAGTTTCACCGACTCCTTCTTCTATACGAAATATCTCCTCTCTTTTTCTCTATTCCTTCTTTCATTTATTTCAAGAGTGCCAACACAAATTGGATTTTTTCTGCTCATACTTTCTGGTCTGTTTTTTTACGTAACAGCAATATTTCGTTATATTATCTTTTATTTCAAACAATTGTACCGAAAGATGTTGTACACGTTACACGTGCGCGTATTGTTCAATGAAAAATTAAAATAACGTATTTCGTAGATTTCCCAGAGACATTCGACGAATTCAACTCAATTAACTGATATCTCTCGAATTTTGCTTCACACACTTTTTTGCTTGAAAAAAAAAAGAGAACTTCGTTGTTTCGTTGTTTGGCGTACAAGTATGAAGTACAGATGAAGTTTCCTCCGTGATTGGAAAAAGATATCGAGCGAAATCTTGTTAATATCTCTTTTGAAACAAACTGTAGGGAGAGTACATGGATGTTATACGAATACATACGCGCGTATATAGTGAGAATGGGAGGTTCTTTCGTTATCTTGGTCACGTCTTGTCTGGACCTCTAGGCGCATTTCCTCGTTGGGAAAAGTAGATACTTGAATATTTGTTGCTCGAATCCCTCCGCAATCTGTACACTATGCTATATCTACAGCATATACATAAAACCCACGAAAATAGCTCCAGAACTTTATGGTGCACGTGATTCATTACTAGGATCGGGAGCAATTTAGATTTTAATCAAATTTTTTTCCGCGTAACAACGGCTGCCTTTTACGAAATGGGATCACACAAAAAACAAACATCATTTCGCGACGAGCGAGTGTTTAGAGCGGCAGGATACACAAGCATGAATTGCTCAACAATGTTAAAAAAAAACTCTTATCGATTATCCAATTAAGTGACATCGATGCAGATAGTTGAATAAAATAGTAGCAGCAGCAGCGTGGGGTTCTCGTTCGAAACATGGATTGGGTGCCAAGGCACGTTTCCTTGAATACGAATGAAGAGAGGAACTCTATAGAATATTTCAACATTTGAAACATAAAGTATGGCATATATTATTCATTCCCTTATGGTCCCTTATTCGAAGTGTAAAGCGCATGAACTTTTGATTATGCAATATTATGGGGTGTGTGTAGAATCGAATGTGAAAGGAGATATAAAAACATTAGAGATATGAAAAATTGGATGAATATTCAGTGCGAGGAATTTTTCAATCAATGGTTTGAATCGAATGAAACTGTTTGGAATATAATAGATTCCACAAATTTTGAGATATAATTGATTGAAAAGAAAAAATCATGAAAAATTGTCCACGTCAATAATTAGTCAAAAACATTTATTATTGAGAGTGCCTTCGGGGATCGATTTTGTTACAAAAATGTGATGATTAATGACCTATAACACGTGGTGCATTATTTTGAAGAATTTTGGAACCGACAAGCAAGGAGTCATTAGAGAAATCATCAAACAAAACGTCAGAAATTATGGGAAAATATGAGAAATTATGAGGTTTCGTGAGAAACCATTGGAGGAAAAAAAATTATAAAAAATAAACGGAAATTTGTTTGTCAGGGAAGAGGAGCTCAACATAAATCCATCGTTTCAATGTAAGAAAAATTCAATATAAACTCATTGGCTCAATGTGAGAAAGATCTAATACAAACCCATTTCTCTGATGTCAGTGGAATGAAATAGAAAATCCATCTATTTAATTTGATATTATGGATGTTCATTCCACATTTATATCTCTGTCAAAACTGATACATTCCCATAGAGAAAAACGATTATAGAGTGGATTATTTCGATTGATTCAAATCGCTTTGATCATTGAAAATCCCAATAAAGAACAATTAATTTTAGCATCGTTAACAATTGATTCCCAGAGAAACTTATGATGCTTAATTAGTGTATCCTTACATCATAAACTTGATTCATTTCCATTGGATTTTTTTCAGTACGAAAATAATTATGATTTGTGAGAATGAGAAAGTTTGTTTCTTCTAAAAATGGAATCTCTCACACTAAACGACTTTGAAGGACTCGAAGTAGAAATTTGGCTCCATGTTTAATGTCTGTCCGTCAACGTTTATACGGATGTCCTATGACAAGTTAAGTGGTAACAAGACATGTGACGAGCAGCGATGCCGTAAGTGCGTCGTACAAAAAGATAAAACGATACCGCTACGGTTCTAAGACGAGCATTGCGCAAGAGCGCGAAATAGCGCGTATTAACTTTATCCGTAAATGGCAGGTTCCAGCGTTTACCGCGAGGCTCACCGTTCCGCACGGGCCTAGAAATTAGTCTCATCAAGTATAAGAGGAGGCGTTGCCGTGTCTCAGGGGGCATCGATTCAAATGAAGAATTTTCAGACAGATTTCAGTGCCATCCCTGGTTGAAAGGATCCATTGAATCTGAGGAATGAAATTTCATGACAATTGTTCAGAACATTGTTCGAGATTCAATCAGTTTCATATTGAAAGAATTCATCCTTCTGACCAAATCTCATTGAAAAATCACTGGATGTGATTCAATCGGAACATTGTCCGAGATTCAACGAGAATCAATCAGATTTGGTGAGAATTAATGGATTTTTTAACCAGGGATCATTCGGAAGTACAGTTGAAGTAATTTTCCACAGATACCGCTTCGAGTATCAGGTCCAAAGGGTTATCAAATTTTGAATCTGGTCCAAAATTTACAAGGGAGAACATTTAAAACAAATTTTCTTCACTCATCAATATCAATTATTAAGCAAAGGGAGTGCTCAACTGTCGGCTCCGCCCCAGGAAACATACATCCATGATACGCCACTGGATATCTGTTTTACAAAAACATATCGATATTGATAAGTATAACTCATCCCTGCTCATCAAGGTAAAATCATCTTCATACCTTTTCATGTCCTCACTGTTTTTACATACTTTTAGTTTTCATTTCACAATTTTAGCTCTGATGATGAATCGAGGAGTTGATTCGAATTTTGAGCTAGTTATTTCCCTCTTTCCGGATTAATAAAAAGTCTGGAACCTGCGTGATTTTCTTCCATTTCTGCCGTCGGAGGACTTTTCCGTATTATTTTCATGCCATAAAATGCTAGAATAATCAATATCAATAATTTTTCAATCTCAAGCCTGAGTCTTGTGCCAACTTGTATTCTCCAAAATCCAGCATCGTTGTAATTCGTATTTATTTTCAAACCGTGACAAGAATAACTCCAATTTTAATCTTCAAATTTTTATCACGCACGAAGCAACACTTCCAACTTCCCCTTGTCATCCTTCAAGATTTTGGTTGAGAGAAAAATTCGTACATAAATTGCACTGCACCAACATGAATATTCAGCTTCCAACCCCATATTAAGTATTATTTTGTATTTCATCTTTGTAGGATCTCGTATTTTTGAATATTTTCCTCTCTCCCTTTCTCCATACATAAATTATCCTGCAAAATCTCCAAAAATAAATTCAAGATTAAAAATTCGGACCAACCACCGTATAAATTCAAAATTCACGCCAGAATGTCAGAAAACGTAATTCCACAGGTGAGACCGCACAGAATATATGACTCGTAAAAAATGTTAAAAGTAACTCCATCGTCTTGAGAGAGATATTCCTCGTGCAAAGTAGGACAATTGGCGGTTTCCCAATAAATTCGACAGTAGAACACAGGGGAAAAAAGTGGGACATGTGGCCACCTTGGATCAGGATTTTCCTCATGCTTCAAACCCACTTCTTTTGGAATAGACAAAAGAATGACTATTGGACTGGTTCCATGATACTCCAGCTTCTATAAATTTATCGTTCCTCATCTGTCAGATTATTGTGATGGCATTAATCAGTCTTGTACTTGTAATTCGAGTCTGTGGAATTCTCGACTCGATATGATCGATTGGAAATTGAGTGAATACGTAACTTCCAACGAAGGGAAACCAGAATCTTCGACAAATCCCGGTTCTTTGTATGCGCCAAATGAAATGTGTTTTATTTCTCAAAGGACAAACTTGAGTTATAAATGAACAACTTCCGAGCCAAAGGAAACTTCACCGATATTTTCAAATGATCAAAAACCTTGGCGGAATGTGAATAAAGGATGCAATGTATAGTAAATATATTGAAACGAATAAAAGCGATTGTGGAGGAAGAGAATAGGATACAAAATATAATATGAGAAGAACAAAACTCACAATACACCACGAAACCAAGAAGAAGAACGACAAGAAACTGAGAGGGAGAAGAAAAGGAATAAAGTATTGATCAGAGAGGAATCGGAAATGTTAAAGAAAATGGCACGACACATAACCAGGGAGTATAATCTCTAGACATGAATCTATATATACGCAACTTTCTTACATCCCGATATTTCAGTATACCGGTTCGATGTTGTGAATTTTCGTAAAATCACAGTGATAGAAGTTTTGTAACCGAATGCGATGCGTCATAAACTTTTCAAGTATTGAATTCAAAAAGAGAGAGCATATAAGAGAAGAAAGTTTATGAACGTGAGGAATGATGATCATGGTCGGAACTGCCGATGTCGTCATCATCATCATCATCATCAGTATTTTTGATAAGATTTCCTATCAATCGATATCGGCTTTTGCAACACCCAGTATATGTACCCATTATGTATTCCTCTCCGATATATGGGTGTGCGAGAACATCGAAGACGTCCGCCTTGTGCCAACATTTTGGTGGCGCCGAAATCTCAATACCTCTTTCCCTCCCCATCTTTCGTGAATTTTCGTTTCCAAGCCACCAGTACCGCTATCACCGAAGATGTTCCATGACGATAATACATTGTCATGCATCTTCCTTTTCATAACCCATGTCTATGCTTTCTGCTCGCATTTCTATACCACGTTATTTATTTCTATAACACATTATTTATGATGTACTCAGGGAACATGTTTTCCTTGTATATGACTTGGCAGTAGATAAGAAAATATTATAATGATTATTGACGGAGGGGATATTTCCATTTTGACGATTTTCAAAGTACAAAGAAGATATTTATCTGCATTCCTCAGTGCCATGTTTATATTATGACAGAGACATTATTTTTCTTCTCATCCATTCAGTTTTCATATATATTTTAAAATAAGGAGCATGTTCGATCTATGTTCATATTCCATCTCGCGTGTTTTGAAATGTCTGTATTCGCGCACTGAGAAAAAGGATTAGTGAACTGAACGAAAACGTAGTTGACTCAACTACGCCAGGAGGTTAGATACGTTCAACCAACTCTGGAGGTTGCATTAAATCATTCTCCAGGGTGACCGACTCTGTTGAGTCAACTACGTGAATGATTGGGACAATGAAAAATAGTTTCCGTCAAGTATCCATACACATTTGACACAAAATAATGCAGCATTGATTGGATTCATTATATGCTTGATGTATTATCTTACACTCCTATGTCGAATTCATTTAACAATTGAACCCGAATTTCCCTTTCAATCGTTATTTATGTATCATTGAATCAATCCTATACTCGTTTGGAATCAATTATCATAAGAAGTTTGGTGAAATCCGCAGTGTCTGATGTCTGATGTCTAAAAGGAACAAGACAACCTTCGAAAGAAAGCAACAAGAGAATCTCCATGATTTGAAAAAAAAAACAAATATTGAATTTGTATCCCACGATTAATGTACTCCTTAACGCATCGGCCCCAGTAAAAATGATTATAGCGGTTGTCTAGCACCTTTCAAGGCACTGGCAGTGAAGCTAGTCACTAGACAGGGCCTTGACATTAACTACCCAGATAACATGTAGGCTTGTCATAACCCTGTCACACTTGTAATTCGATTGTTTTTGGCTTGTTCTTGACAACCTTGTCAATGTAAGGCTGCTACAGCTCTGCTGCAAGCGTTTTGTAAGCTTGTACCCTTGTCGTGTGTCAACTAGGAGGCCTGACAATATTGCAGCAAGGTTAAATTGCTATCTAGGTCTGAGGTGGGTAGAGTCACTTCTGCTAGAGGGTCGATATACAAGTATAGCTGGGCAGTCAAAACACAAAGTTTGAAGCCCTAATCGAGAATTGAACCTACCTACCTACCTACCTAACCTAACATCATCAAACTTACGCCTTAACTGACATAGCTATTCCTGCAAGATAAGATGAAAATGATTTCCTAACCCTGTTAGTATCCTGTATCTCGTTGTAGTTAGAAATGGAAACTCATGCCAATTATATTGTTACGGAATTCTTCACTGTTACGGTTGAAATATATTTTTGTGGGCTCTCTATTTGGATTAAAAAAATATATAGATCGAATATAAGAGGATAAAAGAATGATTTCACAGCTTAGTTCAATCAGAATCTTTCTTCAGTATGATGTTCTACAGGAGAGGCAATATAAAAATGACGCAATGATGAAATATCCAAATTGAGTGAAAGGAATAAAAGAATTTGGAAACAAACAATTATTCAAAATGTATCAGTAATTTATTCGTGAATTTGATTTTTGAAAATATTTTGCACCAATTTCATCAAAATTCCGTTGTTTCGTTAGAGCCACATGATGTTCAGATAAACAGATTTTGTTGAGCAGTCTCTATATCTCGGGTTCTTTTCAAATAAATGCTGCGTGTATTTTTCATCAATGCATTGAAAAGAAACAATTGACTGTATATTTGAGTACCCTGAACTTGAGAATAAACTTGCTCCGTTTCAGGTTCATTGGTGAATCGAACAATTGAAACAATTGAAATAAAAACAATTATTTTCATTCCATTAAAGATTTGAAGTTTATATGTGAACAACATTATTTTTTCCATGCAACTGTTCATGTTAGTAGATTCACTCCTAGCCTGCGAGGTTGACTCAGCTATGTGGGATTTTGAATGAAACTTCTTCTGTGATTCGTTGACGTTCACACAGGGGTATGTAACTTCCCAAGCAGCACCAGAATATACTATGAACGTTCTTCGAATATTCGAAATATGTTCTATGCACATTCGAATGAGACCGTTCTATAGGTGCTATGCATATTCATCGAACGTATGTAACCGGATATACGACAGCACGTTGATTGAACGTCGATTGAATGTATATCATAGATTTCGAATGTACTGCGTACGTTCTAAGTATATTTAAAACAGTCTCATTCGAACATTTTATGAACATTCATTATGTGTTCTTCGTATCACATCCGTACATTCTACGAACGTTTCTACTTCGTATATACTTTGAAATTCTGTTGCTGCTTGGGTTTATAGCATGATGTAAGAAGAATAGGTGTGTTATCTTTTGTATGTGTTGTGAGATTTTTCTGTCCTAGTTCTTGATTTTGCCACTACGAAATTCGAGTAGCTAAGGCCAAAAAAAAGCGGTGAATTCAAATTAGATGTTAGAAATACTAATCCAAATTGATCAAGACAGAAATTAAAATCGTATTATAAGACATAACATTCACTGTAAAAAAATTTCACCGGAAAATTCCAGTACATGTACTGGAAGTCATTAACCTGTACATGTACCGGAAAATTTCAGCACATTTGTACTGCAAAAATTCAGTGCAAACGTTATGGAATTTCCGCATCAAAACTGGAAATTTTCTGAGCCTCGGTACTGGAATTTTTCAGTACACGAGCTGGACTTTTCCAGGACATGTACTGGAAAATTAATGCTGAAAATATCCATGAAAATTGGAAAAAAATTGCTCACGCAAAGTGATTTTGCAGGGTCCTTGTGTTCCAAGATGATTGAGAAACTTTTGATCGTTCATTTGGATGGACAGAAACTCATGTCTACCTAACAGGATTTGAACCCACACTTTTCTACCTGCCTACCAACTGAAACCTAAGACCTAACCGATGAGCTATAGCGCGACATGTTGGAAGGCCAGCTTGGGTTACTACATATGCTTCATATCTAGAACACAAGAGGATAAGTCTTGGAAAAACCTCATATATCAATTTCATTGGCTACAATTACAATTATTATTCAAAATCTCAATCAGGAAATTTTTAATATAACGACTTGAAATTTTTCCTGCCAGAAATGACGAAGTCCAATAGAAGTGGAAAATTTCAGTGCAACAGTGATTAAATTCCGTTGCATAGCAACTGGAAAATTCCATCACACGACCTGAAAATTGCAGTTCAAAACCTGTATAATTCAATTGCATAGTAACTGGAAAATTCCATCACAAAACCTGAGAATTGCAGTTAAAAACCTGTATAATTCCAGTATACCAACGATTAGGTTTTTTTTTCTAAATTCCAAATTTTTTCTCAAGTCCTTTTTGAGGGAATATTTTTTTTTGGTGCACAAGAACTATAAAATTGTAGTACGAGCCGGTAAAATTTTCGCGAAATCATGGCAAAATTTCAGTACATCATCTCAAACTTGAAAATTCCAGTACAATGACTGAATTTTCAGTTATGCTTGGTAAATTTTCAGTAACGTAACAACAAAATCTCTGTACATGTACTGGAATATCCATATTCCAGTACTAGCACTGGAAATTTCCAGTCCAGTTGCACAGTAAATTTCCAGTTTTTTTTTACAGTGTTTACAGAGGGAAGTTATTTTTCATTTAAACTTGATTTTATTTTAAAAAATCGAAATTTATCTGGCCTTCACGACACTTTCGCCAACTGGTGGCGAAATTGGAACTAGGACAAAGCCTGCATCAAAAAATGTTCACACCGACAGAGAAGATAACACACCTATTCTTCTCACATCGTGCTTTATAGGATGACCTCAAATCGTATTTCGATTACGGTCATATTTATTCACATGGTGGCGTGTCGATCAAGGGCTAAAACAGCAATGGCGGTCTGATATAGCGATATAACTTTAGTATCACTCTCATCAGTTTGGATTTTGAAAAACTAACAGTATTTCAACAATGAAGCATCAGAAACAACTCTAAAACTCAATTAGTCTAACTGATAATTCGATTTCAGAATTGTTCAATACTCTATTGTTGAAATATTGTTGATGTTTCAAAATTCAAACTAACTATGATAATTTTGAGGTTATCCCGGTATGAAAGACCGCCATATTGATTTTTAGTTCGCATGAATATTTATTAAGGAGATGGCGCGCAAATAAGGTTTGATTGTACTCATTGGAGTTGCATCCCCCTGCGTTCACACACATTGGTTCATAGAATCAAGTGATATGTTTGAGACAATGAAAGGTGGCGTAGTTGAGTCTACAATTTCCAAGTCATTTCAACTAAAAATTCGTTGATTCATTTATAAATTCTTCAACTACGCGTGGTGGTTGATGGCACTATTATTTTGTTCTCAGTGCGGTATTGTGATGTATTCGAAGCTAGTATTCTCACCAGCTTCAACCAATTCTAATCGTCCCAGTTCCGATTAATTATTTCTTGAAACGCTATCGCTAGTTGTTAACCAATATGATTCATGTTCTTACCTCTGGCTAGTTTCATTTCCTCTGTACTCATTCTTATCGCAACATCATTGAATTTCAATACATGAACGTTCGATACACATGCGTATGTGAAAAGGAAAATTTCAATAAATCGAATAAAAATTCCTGCTGGTATGAATTTTTGGAAATTTTGAAAAAATGAAGACCTCAAATATTTTCTATCGAATTTACGCCAGAGTGAATCCCATTCACCGCCGTACCATTCATCATAAACACTCTTCAAATATTGAACCACGGATCAGAGAAGATGTTGAATGTTTGTTCGAATCGCGTGTTCATAACATCACCACGATAAACATTATTGTATTTTTCCACTCGTCCTCTCCCAACCCATAATTCGAAACACTAAAAAAATCTATGATAATCGAGAGATCTTCATTGGATTCATACGCGTGTACATACCTATATCTATCATTTTGAAAGATGTAATTACAGGATACCGCGGGCGCGAGCGCCCTGTTACACATAAATTCAACAAATGGAAATAGTTCCTATCGTATCCCGAAATTAAATCGGCCAGCGACATTTCGAACTGAGTTTAAGTGCGGCGGTACACGAATCGCAATTTCGAACGACAGCTGGGTATATGTGCCTGTATGTTTAATTGTTCGCATGTCTGTGTGTATGTATTTGAGCACCCGTATATGTATGCGTGGCACAACGTGGTTCTGCAGCTCGATAAATGTACCCTCCAGACTGCAACTGTTCACGACAGTAACAGCAGTTTCGTGCGATGCGGTTGCGTTTGTTGCAACGACGATACCCGTATGTACGTAAGTTGTATTTGAAGCCTTTAATTATTTGCAACGCGATCCGCAGCATCTGAACGACTGGTGAGAGAGTGTTATTCTTTGGATTTCTAAGAAAATTGTAAGGAACACACGAACAATCCTGATCTAACGTACAAATCTGAAGAAAAAATCGATATTATGAGTCATGAATCCATGATTATTCAAGAACTTTGTACGATAAGTGCTAATGTAACGAGAAAAAAAATCAATTCTTGAGATTCGAAAATAACATCAAGGAGATTGACCTTCGGTCGTTAAAAATAATTGAAGAGAAATCGACTTCAAGAGTTGAGAAGTGGTTAGAAATAAATCTCTTACTCTCGACAGCGTTTTTTTCGTCTTCTGGCGTTTGCATTGATCACAGCTCAACTATGAAGTATAAAACTTCCATTCATATCCTCCGCATTCTGAAATTGCATCCTTAGTATAATCGACTCAGTGATTTCAAGTGCAAAATATTCTGATGAGCCTGTTTTGAATACACCCTTGCGAAACGGTGAATGTATCGGTATATCTGAAAGTTCTAACAGTATTTAATCACTCCTTCTCGCTCTCCCACACTTTAATGTTCTAGATTAACTTAAGAGTGAATTTCATTCAACACAAAGTAACTTCAAGAAGAATTTCTGGTCTTGCGGTGGAAGTTGATCGTTTTGATATTCTCTCCATATTCTTTTATATTTTGCAGTATTGAACGCAAATCCATAAACCAAGTTCCAATGTTGTCGGATATCACCTTATAATCGAAAACTTTCAAGAAACATCATAGGTAATTTCCCTAGAGCATAGTCAATTTAACTGCTCGGAAGGGATACAGAACGTTTCAGGTATGATACATATTACATCTCACGGGTGAAACATTTATTGCACTTCAAAAGCGTAACAATTGTAATATTCATCTCATTACGAACACGAGAGATAAAGTGAAATTGAGAGTTCTGCATTGTTATTCGATGGTGCATCAAATACTCTACAATCAAGTGGAGTGAAGTGGAAATGTGTCACTTTTGACGGTCGAGTTTTGAATGTCGATTACAGAAAAACGCTGTTGTTCGTTAAATGAATTGTTTTGAGAGGAACTACACAGAATGATGATGTTGTTTTCAAGGAAAGAAATACACGAGATTGTGTTGGAATGAAATTGGCAAAGAACCTGGGCATGTAAAATAGAATCGATGTAACTCACAGTGATACTACGCGCTGTCATATGGTCAATGATTTTTAATCAACAAAGCTGGAACGGAGTCAAAGTATCTGTGTTTTCTGTTCAATGGTGATAACATCTTGAAGTGATATATTGCACACACGGAAATAGTTATTCTACACCCGTAGTTTGAATATAAATACTTACAATAATTTTATTAGATAATACAGTCAATCTGATGATGGAGTATCATTTCGGAGTCTGAATATCTACACTGTTAAAAATTTCTTGAAATTTCATGTATTTCTCATGTACATATGTGAATGAAAATTCAATTTTTGTGAACTGAAATAGGAATCCAAATACATGTTATTGAATTTTCAAGTTATCGTGCATGAAAATTGAAATTAATGTACAGGTGATTGAAAAAACTTAGAGAAATTCAATCCAGTATAATAACATAATAATATCATTATAATTATAATCAAATCATGACTCTAATGGCATCCAACTGAAAACAACAAAAATGATTCAAGTTGGTTTGGATTTGAAAAAAAATCTAAAAATCTCAAAAACTAACCTTCAAAAAACGGGAAATTCTTGCATTATGGCTTCAGAATACGCCCTTGAAATACAATTTTTCTCACTTGGATCACCGTGTATACTAACGCTTCGACGAAGTCATCCACGTATCCACTTCAACTATGTACTAGTTAGATCACACGGTTTGTTCAGTGTTTCTACATCACAAGTACATCTTGATTCACAAGTTTGAAGAATGAACGCAAGGTCATATAAGCAGAAAAATGCTGCGTCCCAGATAAGTGGCAGTGGCTTGAGTGATAGAGCTTTGGCGTCCGATTTCGACGTCCCGCGTTCACATCTTGTGAAGGTGATTTTTTTTTTTCAACAATCATGAACATGTGCATGAAATTTAAAGAACTTGTTATTGAATTTTCAATCATGATTTCTCTCAACAATCAAAAACATGTGCATGAAATTTAAAGAACTGGTTCTTGAATTTTCAATACTTCTGTACATTACTTTTCATTTACGTGAGTGGAAATTGCTTCCATTACATGCGATTGAAAATTCAATCAGAAATTTCTAACAGTGTACTGAAAGCTATGCTACTTTTAAAAGTCAATAAATTCGGAGTTCATCATGTGGAGTTTGGAAATCATTTGGGCCAGTCTGGATTAATCCTCGTGAAAACAATACTGTCTAAAATAGCGATTACGAGGATCTTCTTGAAACAAATTGAGCAATATTTTTGCCTACGATGAATCTTGGGGAATCCCTCGATTAAAAATGTTGTACAAATATTCATTCCACTATGAGAATTGAAGTATACGAACTGACGGTAAATTGACTATCAAAAATGATCCATCATGTGACAATGTCATAACATCTCCGACAGCTGAGTTAATTTAGTTTCCCGATCAATTATCAACCCTATGGGAAGAGTCGAAGTTACCATTGGCCAAGCATCAGGAAATGCGTTCATCAGTTGTGATTCGAAATCAATACACTGATGATCCAATCTTCCATTCACATTGGCAGTTGAAGTTCCTTATTGTTCACCGATGATGGGGAATTGGACTATCATCCTGTCACCAGTATTGGATAGTAGTTGAAAATGACAATCAATGTATCCTGAGATTATGTTATCATTTTGAAGTTCCCTCATCATTGTTTGTGCAGTGATTAATAATTGTTCTTTGATAGATAATCATTTGTTCTATGTTGCATGAATTGAATATGACTGGAATTTTGTGTGCTATGAGTAGTTTCCAAATACACTGAAAAAAAAATCTCTTCCAACCAAATAAATAGTTTATTTGTCCTCTCTCCGTAAAATATTTCTTAAGATTTATAAAATATTTCATCGAATCGAATAATGGAATGCTTGCCCCAAATAAATTGGTCTTCTTAATAAATAATTGATTCGCCACAAGTAATCAGTTCTTGCATCTAATTGAATATTCAATTCCTACAAATAAATATTTTATGGAGAGAGGACAAATAAATATGTTTTTCAGTGTATTTGTCCATGAAATAAATATGGCGATTCGTGGAGTGTCGGATGTATTTGAAGGGAAAACTAGTAATCAGAAAATCAGATAACGAATATAATCAAAAACCTTCTTCTTCCCGGGTAGAAATGCAAATCGGCCCATTCCTGGCCCCGTTCAGGCCCTGGTTAGGAAGGTCTGGGCCCGGACAAGGCCGCTTTTCAATCGGGGAAATTTCTACCTAGAAAACTTGAAAATAACAAAATATTCTCCTAAATATTGCTCACGTAAGGTGTTCATGGTGGCTTGAAGGAAAAAAAAAACTACTGGAATACGATATTTTTCCTGCATTGATGGTCGAAAATTTCTTGCGAGTAGTGCAAGACGTATGCGAAACTATAGGAAGATCAGATAGTCCTTTGGCAAAACAGTTAATCTTTCTTTTTTACACACACTGTTGGAAAAATTGTCAAATTTGATAGAGAATTTCTTATGAAATTCAATATTCTCACATTCAATTTAATAGGAGTTAGGGAATTTTAGAATGTTTCATTGAAATATAAAAAATTGATCATTAAATTGACAAATATTATTGAAATTGATATCAGGTTATGAAATTCAGTAGATAGTTTTATGTAAAAAGTTTCATAATGTTTTTATGAGATTCAAAACAGTTCTTTTTCTAACAATGCAGGCTGTACCAAAAGTCTTCTACTGCCGATTCATATTCAGGATATATAATATAACAGTCATAATGAATATTAATGCACTATACACGGGGAAAAATGTTCTGGTTGATATTTGGACAGCTAAAAATGAGCTATCACAGCTAAAAGTAGCTCAGTAGCCACAATTCAGCTGTCGCAGCAATATTTCTGGCTATCCAAATATCCAAAACACGAAATAGTTACCACAGTTAATTCTCAGCTATCATAGCAAATTATTTTTCACATGCATGGGTTGTTCCATGGCAGATTTACAATAAGTTTCTGAAGATTTTCAAAATTATTACTCCCGAATTTTTGGTTGGAGAACATGTACATTGCCGTTGAAGTTTTCGGTTTTGCCATATCCAGTTTTTTGTCAGATCTCTGTATCTTAAAATTCCTAACCAGGACAATCAAACTGTTTTATTTTTTTTCAATCTTTTGAGTTTATTCTTTTCATACAAAAAATATATTCATTCTTAATTTTATTCTATTCGGAAAATTATCTGCAAAATTTTTTACATCTATTTCCTAAATTTTCTGCACATGTTTGGATTGGGATCAAATCATTCTCAAATATTTGCCGTATACTCAGATAAGGCAGACCAACGATTGCGTAGCAATATACTCTAAAACCATTTCAGAGTATTTCTTTTGTATAAAAACAAATCTTTTCTTCCAATTTTTGCAAAGTTGTGGTCTCAAAAAATGCAATCAATTTCAAGAAACCTCAATGTGCGCGTATAAAATTCCTCAAAATTCGCTCTTTTCGAAAAGTTTTGTTGACAATTCAAAATGTGGTTTATTGCAAAACAACGTGCTGCGACGGTAACTATGGTATTCTTTTAAAGACTGATCGAAATTCGTGCGTTTCATCAATAATTTATGAATATAAAAACGTTTCCCGGAATATAATTTTATTTCAATGAAAGCTTCATATTATTTTTAGAATTATTCCTGATTAGAGTGAATGAAAGTCAGGCTAGGAGAAATTGATTTCTGTTTACAATTTGTGAGGTAGAATTTATCGCACCACCAATAAGAGCGTTTCAGAATCTTAGACTCCCTTGCTGATATCGTCGTTTCTGGTATCAAAGACACGTTTACGGGAGGTTGATTAGATAACAAAGGATGAAAGCATTGCCTTACGAACCTATAATACAAATTTAGTCATATGACAAAAATAAGACAACAATTTGACGAAATTCATCTGTTAAATCATCTTAATTCAAGGGAAGAGTTGTTATTTCAAGTAATAAAACGATTTCATGGATGTCACGTAATCCCATGTAACACAGAATATTCCGAGAATATTCTCACGACATCCGTGAAACGTACTTGATCGAATATTCTCACAAAGAGCGTAGAAGATTCGTAAATATTCTCAGAAGATTCTTAGAACATTTAAATGAGACTGTTTCGAATATTCTAGGAACGTTCGTACAATATGCGTACAAAGTTTGTAGGGAGTTTGATGAACAGTGCATGCGGAAGTATCGTGATGACATGAATTCATTAATGGCGGATAATGTTGTTGACAGGCTACAGACCCTTGGACAATATATTATTTTAATTCGTGTTTTGGGAATAATAAATCTATGAAAGGTGCATTTTAATATCGCAAATGTTCTCTGAGAGTGCCATGTGTGAAAAATAATCCTCAAAAGTGTAATGAAATATTGAGGAATACCGTATATATTATGATTGCCTGTTGCGATCATAAGTATCTCACCCATCTATATGAATTCATATGTTGTTAATCATTCATGATTACAGATGTCTAATGATAAAAAAAATTGATTGTGAAGTAGTTTTCGGTGACATGCAGAAGTTTATATTGACGAGAATTCTTATTTTCACAGCGTTTTTTCCGAATATTCCCACAATATCCGTGGCATCATATTCTGAGAATATTTCAAACAGTCCCATTCAAACATTCTGAGAATGTGCGTAGAATATATTCGGACGTAATGAGAATCTCCATAGAATATTCGAATATCCTCAACGTATATTCTCAGAACATTCTCAGAACGTGCGTGTGCTACCTGGGATATTTCCGACATTCTGAAAAGTAATTCTCTACTAGAAATCAATACACCGACAGAAAAACGACCTGGTTGAAACATTCGTGGTCGCAATAATTTGGAATCTGGTTCGATTCACTAGGAAATGTGATTGTGATGTCCAGAAAAAGTGGTTGAAGCGAAAATTAACTACATTTTTTAGGTTAGAACAACCAGATTCTTTTCTTGGTGTAATAACCAGAATATATATTCAATTTTGGCTTTAACCACTTTTTCTGGACGTCACCATCACAGTTCCTGGTGAATCGAAACAGATTCCAAGTTATTGCGACCAAGGATATTCCAACCGGGTCGTTTTTCTGTCAATGTAGTAACGAAATTCCTTCATGGATAGAAAGCTTTTCTTCTTGATTCCGTAGACTATTCTCTCTCTTCTTTTTCTTTTTGAAAATTCATCCCTCACAAAGCGAAACATCTTTGATCAAATTGAATCAACTATTGCAGTGATGAAAAACAGTGTGCACTGAGGAAAAAAAAACTCGTAAAATATACATCTCGTTGAGTAAATATATGGATGATTCAAAATACAGTGCAAGTGACCACAATTTCAGTCGATTTTACAACAACAAATATTAAATATACCACAGCTGATGTGAATATTACATTCCCTGCGGTAAAATCAACTAAAATTGTAGTAGCTCGAATTATATTTTTGAATCGTCCATATATTTACTTAACAAGAGGTAAATTTCACAACTTTTTTTCCTCGGTGTACAACTTGGTCCTCAGCGCTCGAATAACTTTTCATCTCACCTATTTTAAGTTAGTTCCTAGTTTTAGATACCTTCATCATGCATTTGAAGATTTGATATTCTATTTTTCAATTGAATACGTTTATTCTACCTCTTTTCATTCCACTTGAGCTATGAATTTTTAATTTTCTTTCTTTTCACTCCCTCTACACTATTAGATATTCCAGGCTTCTCTCGTTTTCGTTCACTTATTTATCTTGTTGTAACATGTCTTCTAAATCTTATTATACTGTATCTGTTTTTGCAACCCCTTGTCTGTTGCCTTGATAATCCTTACTGCCTCTTTATCCTATCTCCTCAGCTTATCCAATCTGGGTTAGCTGAATCCAATTCCTCTCAGAAGCGCTATTCGTTCCTTTTCATTTTCCGACTTATGTTTCGATTTAAATACTCTACACACAGATCTTCCTCTGGGTTTCTTCAAATCTCAAGAACGTTTTATACGCTTGAATTCTTATTTGATCTACACTTAATATACAGTTTTGACTTATCTAACTTCCGATTTATTTTTCCAATATCTGCAATTGATCGCAAGTCATATTTACTTCCTCAGTTTATTATTTCATCCCAAACATCACGAATCAACGCCTTTTGATTGGAGTAGAAACCAAAATCCTAGCAGCGATGGCCGCAAAACATGTTAAAATGTAATGCGAAATGATTGAATTCCAATGCAACTAGGCTTCGCCCCAAGAGTACGGGTCTTTCACCCTTTGAAATCAACATTGAAAAGATTCGTTCCAATCGATATGCTAATTGGAATGTTCAATTGAAATCAAATGAGACCATATACACAATCGAAATCGATCTTTATTGTTTCAGATTTTCTGTAGAACTGTCAATATGGAATGTTTTTCTTGTTCAGAGTCAATGAACGTCAAATCTACTAAAATGTGATTATTATTCGCAATGAATTCACGTACATGATCATAATCTTTGAGAAATCGTGCGGATATCTGTTCGAAGTTATTGTGCCTCCAACAATATCATTCGTGTCATTGTTTTATCACGGTTTTTGCTTCTCGATTGATTCATTGCAGAAGGGGTGTACTTGCTATATGATAATGTTCATGGAAATATCGTTGATTATAGTTAATCTTCTACCATAGTTGCGTTACTTTATCTTCCAAATTTACAACATTGACATTAATCCGTTCGAAGTTTCATCGTAAAGTTTCTGGAATCCCTTCTCTTGTTTCATCAAACTCACAAGAAACTTTTGTATATGCTTCGATACAGTTTGAATTGACGCAAACACTACACATATTTTACAATTATCAATCGACCACCTGAAAATTCGTGATATTTTATTGATTATATAGGGGTCATATATAATATGCACCCATGCCTCACATATGCTGCATTTTTACTAGTCAACAGTTACATATGCATCGACGAGAACCGATGATGATCTTCCTTCGTGTGTCGCTTGAAAATGTGTTAGTTTTTCATATTCTAAGAGTCCTCTCCCAAAATCAAATTATATGGCATTAGTATGTATTTAGCGATACAACCACAATACAGTAAGCGAAGATCATAAACCAAATCAAGTAAGAGAAGATCGTTGTCATTGAAGCGTTGCTATTTCCATTGAGTAGATCTATTGAGAGAACGCGTTGTTGAATATGTCAAAACGCAGACAGTAAGACAATATCAAATTAGATCCGAGCGAAGTAAACTGTTAATTCACAATAGGAATGAATAGAGAACATTTGTACGTGGAACTATGGACTTCCGAATGCGTGGAACTGTTGGGTAAGTCATTAAGCTATCGTGAAATTGCTGCAATATATCTTTGTTACGATGGACTGTATTAATGGATCTTCCTTTATTTTGTGTATGACTGCTCACGGAGTGTGAAATGATCTCATCTTCATGCTTCATCTGTTAAACTCCACTGATGGGAAAGTAGAATTATTTTATATATATTGTGAGAAAATTCCTTTATTATCAATAACATTATCAGTATTCAGATCTAATCAAATCATCAATTATTATTTCAATTAAAATCAATTGAAGAATATATATTCTCTCGGAAAAAGCATTCTGTTGATTCCATGAACGTACTATAAAGAATCCTCTTGCACATGAAATCGAGCAGCATCTGTCGACTAACATATGAATTATTAATCACGCATTCCTGAGTTTGTGTTTGCATTATACGTCTTCTGTTACGCGATGTTCGAGGTACACATTTGGATGAAAGAGGTGTGTTTATTTCCAACCAGTTGCAAGTTGACTAAAAATTTGCACAATCTATTGCGAATCTCTCTACAAGACTCGATTTTTATATCTTCTTTTGAATTCCTCTTTGTTGAATAATTAACGATTATATTCGTTAACGTAAATTGATGAGCAGCGAATATCAAATCTTTATTTCGTTTTGAAATATTCATAAAAGGAAAGTTGGCTTCAATCTACCGTGTATCGTTCGAGTAAACGCTGTTGTGTAACATGACGTAATTACCAGAAAATTAAATGAAATGAATGTGATCTCGCTATTACTCGACTAGAAATTTATCCTCTGATAAGTAGAAAATTTGTGAACCACCATTCCGCATAGATCCTAACAAAGCTCGTAACACTTTGTTATCTTGCACCCAGAATTCCATTACTTAATCACAAAACTTGAGATAAGAAGTTGAAAAATTATCAAAACTTTAACCATCTTTCATCCTATTCGTCCACTATTCATAAACAGGGGATCAAATCGTATAAAATCACAATAAATTCTTTCTCAACCCTCGAATGAAGTATCGAATAAGCGTGACGATCCATCACTCCACATATATTGCAGAGAAAATAAGAATCAATTAGAAACCCTCTCTCATCACGCTCCATCGCCAACCATCATATGCGGAGAAAATTAAATCAATCCATGGAAAATTGTCGCTTATAAACTTCTTCATTTTCTATAACCACGGCGAAATGAAGTTGATTTATGCACTCAAAGTGTCATTATTAACATTTATTATCCACTCACGATTATTTCGAAGAGAAACGAGATGAATTAAAAAAATCAATAAACTATTGTTTTTTCCATTATTTCCATAAAAAGCACTTCACTCATTGAAGTCAATTCACTCTCCCGCAGAAATTTATTCTGTGACAATGAATACCGCGTGAAAATTTCACATGAAAATAGAATACTTCGATAATACAATTAAAGTGGATAACTCAGTGATCATTGAATCGCGAAACCGGGGGAAAAATGTGCATGCACAATAATTTATTCCACATCTGCCAGTCTATCATCATTTGTGCGTCAATGAAACCCGTCGTTGATGGATTTTTCGTGTCTCATCCGGTGCAATAAAATCATACTTCTGTATGATTATTATACTGTTGAATAGCGAATAATTGTTAGGTCGATCCAATGGAAAAATTGTTCGTGTTTTTTCTTGCAGATTGAAAAGCATCAAAAGCGCTCGAACATTTTTCTAAAATATTCGCACAATCTATTCAAGGGAATAGAATACCGTACGCAATGATTTCGTGCTCCTCGATAATTCGATCTGCCTTTATTAGTCGTGATGATCATCTCAATTTATTAATGAAGATGTATAATGATCCATCATCCATGATTACGCTCTGATTATCACAATTATTACTGACCGAACCTCTAGTTCGGCGAACTCTCATGTACGTATTACGAAACCAATTTGCTTGATAATTTGCTCTGCATCTTACGATTTCCTGCATCATACTGTTGGGTAGAAGGTATCTATCATAGTTACTTTTATACCAATTAAGTACAAGCTGAGTTTAGTGTTATTTTCCCTCTTTCTTTTCTCATCTCATCTCCACGACTCCACGGTTCTCGATAGGACATTAACCACGTTTATCAACCCAAACACCGCGATGAATTTGATTCCATTTATTATTATATCTCGACCATTCTTAACTCACAATACCATCCTCGTAAGATGGAGCATCAACGACGACGATGATGATCGCAACGCTTGAATTATCCAGGGTAGGAAAAAAAGTCAAGATATTTGTATCAAATATATTGTGATTCGCTTAAGAATTTATGATTACATCCTTGGCCAAAAAGGAGCACACATTTCTTCTTTTGAATGAAGCTTCGATCGAACATTAGGCGTTCGCCAACGGTACTCAAGAACCAGGATCCAAGTTTTTACTACTCTTCCGACGACTACTTCGACCCCCAACGACGTCTCCGAATCGTAGTTTTCTTCAGCTTCGCCACGGTCATTAGGTTCTTTGCGTCCTCATTTCTACTCAACGACGGCCGATTGGTATCATCTTAACGTCTTTCTCAGAGTTCATACATTACTCTACCCTCCCATAACGCCTTTTAATGGAAATGGTGACTTCAATGAAAGGAGATCGTATTCGTGAATCTTTTCATGAACAACAACGGTGGTAAGAAAAAAAACGAGAGTGGAACGAGTTCTGCTGGTATCCTGCGGTTTGCATTACTTTCGCAAATTTCGTTGATCATTGATATTGATATTCCAAGCTAAAACTTTATTCGGATCATCAATGAGGATATCGTTACAATTTTCTGACGATTTACGATTCATTGGTCGGGTAATTTTATGTACTTTTAAGTATTTTATATATTCATACATTTTTAATATTTTAACTACCCTGGTAAAAGGGAGGCGTGTCATAAAAAGTAATGGAAGCGTAAGAATGTTTCAGATGACTTTTTTATCACATTTTCCATCCTTTTCATCAACTCTCCAATTACGCTCCCATGCGTGGAGCCTGATTTCCAAAACACAGTTGTTTCTTTCGATAACTTTCACGCATTTTAAATGTAAGACCAGACTACTATCAAAATTTTACTTGTCACTTGGTATATGCTTAAATCTACGTTCCAGATATTTTATGATTACGTTTTATGATTCCTGACATTTTCTAACGCACGTTTCCCTTTCAACAGGGTGAAACAGAAATAAATGGTGGGTATTTAAAAAATTGCGTGCTTCATGGGACATCCTATTCTTCATATCTGTTCCTGATTTTTTACTTAACTGCTAGTTACTAAGTTTATTTGTATTTGCGCTGATTAAAATTACTAGCCCATGGTGATAAAATATTTGAATTGATTAGCTCATGGAGAGACAATGAGGACTCCGAATTTCCACTCGAGTGTTACTATTCCTACGGAGATCACCCTAGTAGAAATTATGATTGGGATTAGATGGGCCCCAGCTACCCAGGTAAAAATTGACCATGGGCGCTAGGTTGCCGCAAGGCTCACCAAGATGGGCCGAGCCTAGGCTACCAGGCATGGCGCAACTCTGAAATGATAACATCATTTCAGCCTCAGCCCATTTGTTTCCACAATCAAGACCCAACACTGGAAACAGGGTTGTGATAGCATATGCCGTCAATGGCAGACCATACAAAAATTTGTTCGCCAAGGATGAGCCAACGTTGTAGCAATCTTGCGGCAGGGTTGCGCCCATCTCATGCCAATGGTCACTTTTATTTTTTATTGTAATTGAAAATAAAATAAAAAATCCATTCTATCATTTCGATTGAACGAAATGAATGTCGGAGAATTTCAACATGTAATTTTTCTGAGTAGTTTCAACTGATGAATGACGTAAATCCGGTGGTCCTGGCGTAGAAGTAGACGGGTCTGGAAACAGATGAAGAATTATTTCTGTCATGGAATCTGCAAAGGAGACTTATATATTGATTGAATGCTTGGTTCGCCACTCGCAGGAAACAAGCATCACTCTGGTGAGAGTTATTGTAATTTGCTTTTTGAGAAGGAAGTTTCACTCTTAGCCAAGCTATTACTCAAGTCGAGTCAAGCTAACGCCTAAACTGAGCGAGGCCATCGCCCAAGCTGAGCCAAGCTATTGCCCAAGCTGGACCAAGCTACGACCCATGCTTGGTGCAACATGAGAATCCATTGTCATTCAGAGTTGCTTAATGCTTGGAGCAGTGTCCCGCCAAGCCCTAGAGAGCCTCTGTTGAAAGCATGCTTTTTCCTTCAAGCAATATTGGTTGAAGGATGGACCAAGCGTGGCGCAGCCAATGATCAATGATGGATCAATGAAGTCGATTTATGACTTCCCATATTGGTACAATGTTTAGACCATTGTCAACCATCCTTGTCCCTACATAGATTGCCCAGCTTTGGCTGGCAGCCTTGCGTCTAGCTATATTCCGTCGTCAGCATTGGCGGAGCCTGAAGATTTTTATATGGGTAGTTTTCCCAAATGTGAGGTTGGTTTCTAGCTAGTTTTGTAACGCACTTTCCAACCTGTGCTCATCCAGATGTCCCAGGGAATTGCTAGAATGTTATTGTTCAAATTGGTAATTAGAAATGTGAAATCATGTGTTTTCTGTAAAATCACATCTATGAATGAAGTAACAACGTATTTTGACATGTAATCTCCAGTCAAGAACGTTGCTTTTGAATTTATTTCCATAAAATAATCCCGAGTGACAAATTGAAACGTTTGGGCTTCCTCTTTTATTCCTCTGACTATCAATGTTACTGTACGTTCAGTTGACGCATGGAAAATCTACATAAACTAACTAAATATTTGGAAATCAAAGTCAAATTGGCTGAAATGTGTTATCCAGTGGCCCCCCCGTGGGTCCTATATAGTACGTGGATGGTAAATGGGACGCCCACACAAATTTCTACCAGGGCAGAACTGTCTACTGTTCCCTACTTCATTTTTCTAATTTCATAGGTATTTGTTTCCTAAGAGCACACGAATTTTTGAAGAACGTTCCATGAACATAAATTAAGAATGTGGACATCCAAACATTCAATAAACGCTCATAGAACATATATAAACTCTAAATCGATCTAAAATTGACCTACGATGCTTGCGCTGTTTTGGGGATTGTCATTCAATTTCCAACTTTGAATGATGAATAGTGAAAACACACAGTTTAATTTTTGGAAGAGAAGTGATTAACTCTGTTGAAAAATACTCAAAATTGACAGCTTTATCACCTTTTAACGAATTTTCATTGCATTCACTGCAGGTGAATAAATCGTCAGTGACATGAAGAAACGTAACAAATTACGTCATTGAATAATTCTTATTTTTGTACTCAGAAATCTTTCCGATTGCGATCACTCACAAATCTGGTATCTCAAAATGTTCGTCTGAACCATAACCATCCTGATGAATTCATCTCAAATGATTATTCAACTCCCACGATAATGAGGATTGAGAAATCATCAAGAAATAATCACGTAACTTGTGAGGTTTTGTCTTGTCACCGACAAAACGGTTAACATGAAGTTTCAAACCAACAGCTTTTAAAATAAGGCCACATGGTGATACTCGATAATCTCTATTGTATGGAAAAACAAAAATTTAGAGCACGTTACTCATTTGATAATAGGCATTAAGTGGCAAATTCGAGACGTACTAACTGTAATTTCTACCACATGACAGTTTTCATCTGGGAACCATTCTGGTGAGTCATCATTTGTTTCAGTTCTGTCGATGTATTTCTTTTTACCGTGCTTTCGAAATGACATAATCAATAGGCTTGCAGGGTTTTATTCAAAATGATATGTTGCTATGACAAGTTCGTGCTAATAACATATGTTTTAAATAAATTTGCTGCCTAGTGAGAAGCTAAAGGGGTATCTTTCCATCCTTTACGTCACGTGTATTGAAATTAGATTCGTGTCCATAATTCATGGTTGGAACTTTCATTTTCAGTTTTGAATTTGGAGGGATGAAAATCCACGAGATATTCATTTCTTAGAGGTAGTGAGGTCTCATCGAGCTTATTCGAATCAAGAGATGTTGAAGAATTCACGATTTTAAGAGATATGTATTTTCTATACCCATCCCTACTATCGAAGTTTTCAACCCTGTGTACACAACTGTTCTGATTATGAATCTGACAGAGGAAGGGTGAAATTCGAATTGGTGTCTTCATTATGACAGCCCACACATGGAAAATCGAACGGATTCGCCTGAAATCCAAAATTCGAGAGTTCTCATGATCGGCAGTACACTGAAGGAATTTTATTTGAGAAATTACCGTGAAATTTCAGAGATCGAAGGACAAGTAGGAACGTTTCAAAATATTACTGTGTACTCTTTAAAACTTGAAGAAAATATCATTCTCAACTGTTTCGAACTCCACTTATTTTTTCAAACTGCACAGGAAGTTTTTGAAGAATTTGTAGTTGTCTCCCGATTACTGAAATTTCACGGTAATTTTTATAACAAAATTCTTTCAGTGTATCGAATGTGGAATTCACCATTCCAAATTCAAGATGATGGTAACTAGAATATGTCTGGCTCAAATTTCAAATTACACTAAATTCTCTTCTTACAGACAGGTGAAAAAAGCTTCTTTCATTCTTCTAAGTTTATTGTCCTCTCAATCCGAATCAGTACACATTACTAAGAATCAGTGCATTTCACTAATTTGCCTTCATCCTTATTTTTATCTCAGATAATATTTTTCGGATAAGAGTGGAATAATTACTTCTCTACTTAATAAATTTCATGTATTCAATATTTCATTGATGTATTCAAAGATTGCCGAGTGTTGGATATATAAAAAAAGAATTAATCACGAATGTCCTTTATTTATTTACATTACAGTGAAACGAACGTTGTCTGGATTATATAAATCCCGAATCAAAGAATTTGGACGGTGTTTGTCTTCCCGTTTGAATTATGGACTGATTTTGTCCTGACTGAAGAATATCGCGGATCAAATGAGACTTAAATAAGCTGTTTACCGGAGAAGAAATTCAGGAGTACATCTCATTTAAGTCCCATTTTACCCGCGATATTCATCAATTGAGACAAAATTAGTACGAACTTCAAATAAGAAGACAAGAACTGTCTGAATTTTTTGGAAAAGGGTGCGAACAAAGTGACTACTGCTTATTGAGGGGGAATGCAACCGTTTAGATTGTCGATAACTTTTTTTTCCAGACGTCAAATTTTATGACATTGTTCAATCCAACATGCGATGTTCCCATCATGCCATCCATTTCATCAACGTCGTAGCTGTCGCAAAATTTCGGATCTTTTATAAAGACTTGATAAGAACAAACAATCCGAAACATATCTAGACCCACTTAGAATAATGCATAGAAATCCTGATTCAAATTGAATCTGAATTCTCGTGAGATCCTTAAGAGGTACGCTTGATTTCTACAAATAAACTCATCAGGTCCTCATGAATTATCGAGGGCACTTGATGATAATATGTAGTCTGGAGACGCTGGAATTAATCATTCTGTATTGCACAAGACGTCTCTCAAATGCCTGTTTGTGATGCAAAATCGGTATAAAACTCTATAACAGGGAATTCAAGCGTGTACGCAATACAATCAATTCCCTCAGAGATTAATTTGAAGTAGGTAAGGAATGGTTATTCGTAATTACTTCAAGAATAATCGCAAAGCATACACAACTCGAAGAAAAGTATATTCAAAGGAAGGCAAATTGAGTGTATATAAAGTAAGAAAGAGTAAACATAGATAAGCATCATCGAAAGACGTGGTAAAAAAACCATAAAGTGGAAGTAGAATGACAAATTTGATGCTTCCCAAGTTGTTCATACTTCACCGAACACTTTACACGAACATATACCATGAAACAGGTATCACTCGCTCCACTAAACGTGTATTGAATCATTTGCAAGTTTCCCTCAAACTTCACTTCACGCTCCATTTCTCCGACTCAAACGATGCAAGCTTTAGAATTTTTTTCCGGGTTACATTCAAATTTGACGATAAAAAATTCTTCGATATGAAAAATATAGTATAAAAATAATGCTTTCCATCTCGCTCAACATTAAATTGAAAATCCAGGGGAAATGAATTGACAATGCAACCCTTATCGGATTAGGCGCCAAACAAAATCGATCGAGACAAATAATCGAAAATGACGATCGGAGTAGATGAAGAAGGCAAAACCAATAAACTCCGATTCTTTGGCGTGCACATATTGAAAGTTTCTTTCCCTCTCTATTTTCATTTGATGGCGAAAACATGGAAGTTGTAAGTTCTACGATTGTACGGTCTGGTCCCCCTTTGGAAATATTTAAGTACAATTGGTACGTCGTATAAAATCAAGAGAGAAACGAGCAGCAGGTGTTCCAAGGCCATGGTTCTCTCGACAAACACTTGTACAAGCGAACGTACGAATACACAGGCAAATAAATACCTGTATATGTATACGTGCGTGCATAGCTCGGTTAGCAATTTCTTCGCTTGCGACCCACGAAAATGATTGGTCGCACCTTGCATCGGTTATGCTGCAGTTTTTTTTACGACACACCATATACGTATAAGCTGCACGCTAACTGAAGGTAATAATTTAAAATTGAGATTGCTAAAATGAGAAGACCTCCAACTCACTGTTTAAATGAGTGAAACGAGAGGGAAAGAAAAATTCCATTCTACAATCAAAGTGTTTTCAAATTAATTTGATATTGTTCGTTCGCATTCGTTTTGCGAATGTCTGTTGTGATTGAAAATCAAATACGAATGATAGGAATCGCGTTACGAAATCTGGATTCTGAAGGGATTTGGATTTCCTTGATTCAGATTTTTTATCTCAATTTCTTGTTAAATATATTCATACGATTCAGCGTTAAATGAGAAAAAAAACACATCATGTGTCGTTATCGAAGGTACATGAGAAGAAATCTTGTTTCTAGCGTGAAATATAATGAAAATAAGCTCCCACCGGGATCGTGTGGATTTACCGTCTGATCACACAGTTTTCTTGATTAATTTGTAAACGCGTGGTAATCGAATGTAAATATTCAGCTTCATGTAAGCAAATTACCTTCCATTCGGATTTGCTACTTTTCATCTGAGCTTATCATTCGTGAATTTGAAAATATATTTCCATTTCCTTCGCAATCTTTGATAATGGAAATGAAATATTCGATTGAACTAAAGCTCTCTCAGCTTTGTTTATTGAAGATAAATTATAAACTGATGAAGGTCTATCTAACAATGCCATGCTGGCAGATATTTATTACGGAACGCTGAATATGAGATCATTGAATTTTCTTATGAAAATACGAAAACTTGCAACGTTATTCTGTAACATTCGAAATTGAATAAAGACTCTTCTGGATTCAAAATCTAGTGACGAGGCACCGATACTTCAGTAACACGATATATCCGTTATCATGCTTTTCGCATCCTCGATTTCATAATATTGGAATCGAATTTGAAACCAGTGAGTTTAAAATCTGCGTGAAGCATTTTTATAAACCTCTGATATAAAGAGTATGGATTCTTATTGACTGAATCGCGTCTATGAATTCAGAAGGATTTTCTTCAAAGTTGATGAGCTATGAATATTCTGATGGAAACTGACTTCAAGAGGATGAAGACAAATGCTGAACTACGCACTGTTGTCACTTTCTGACTTTGACTTTACCTCTCATGGTAATCGTGATGTAAACCGCTAACAACGTGTTGGACGATGTAAATTCTCATTAGTTGGCTCGGTTTTTCGGCACGAATAAGGGGAAGGAGTTCAGTGCTGATGCAGCTATGATCATATTCTACTTCATATAAAGTCAAATTCTGACTTGAGACAGTGAGATATATCTAGACTTCTTTTTCAATGTCATCAACTTTCTAAGAATTTAGGCGAATACTTGTAAAGTTCACACGAAGTCAGAATTGAAGCTCAGAGAAGATCAGACATGAGGGATTTCTGATGAATTTTCAACAACTTTTTGACGTTACTTGTGGAACTATTCAAACCAGAATTCTACAACACGCGTGGTACTGCACCAGTACAGGCGAAGATTTGCAGGGTGTTGGCATTTGTTTGGGATGATAACGTTTTTATGTACTGAGTATTTATCACTACACTGTAAGAAATTTCTATGGAAAACTTCACATAAATGTTCGGAAGTGATCAATATAAATAATATAAATGTTCAGTTAAATTTATGACCGAAATTTTCCGAATGCTGAAATCGGAATCCTAATTCTTTGAGAAATAATGGCATTTTGTGAGAAGATCTTTCAATCACTGGAGACCAGGGTATTAAAATAATCTCTGCATATATTGTGGATTAATTTTATTTTCATTCGAGGTGTTGACTTGTATGTTGAAGTGAATCAACCGTCACGCATTGGTAATTACTTTCATCACTTTTCGTATACTCGTAAACTTTACGGAATTATATACTTAGATCTTTATTCCATTTCCTTCATCAGCGTTCTGTATCTAACGATGTAAAATATTCCTATCTTGACAGTGCCTTCCTTTCCTTTGCTTTCGTGTTCCATAAATCTTCTGATAATCATTCGGGTCATCAATGGACTGTATTGGACAAATACAATCCACCGTGGACACATATTATTATAATAAAAGGATCCGGAACGAGCTTATAAAAGAAAGGTATACATCCTCCTCTAGAATTATCACGCCCGAGTTGTTCTGTTCGTTAATAAGGCATATGAATGTGGTGTCGGAATGCCTCATTCGTATCATCGGGAACGATAATTGAAGACATCGTGATTAGAAAGTGGTTCAAGAATTATGGGATATCGTATAAGCAGGTGCGAGAGAACATCTGTTGGAATAGTTAAAATGTGGATAAAATTTTGAACGATCTTCGAGAATAGTGTGAATGTTTCGTAATGGATGGTTTTGAAGATAATCTGTGAGAGCTGTATAAGAGGTGTCAGAAGCCGACAAGAAAAAGGAAAAAAGAATCCAAAGTTTGTCAGATGTTTCGGTAGATGAGCTGAAAGTAAAAATCCAAGCAAGAAGTGATTCAACTAAAACGCATCTGTCGATGCATTATTTTTCCAAACCACTCCGCATAAGAATATTTATCCAACGAATTTCGCATCAATATGTTTTTTTGTTTCGAACAATTCATCACCAGCTATAATCTCGTTACGAAACCAATATTTACCCTCGAAAATTCACATCGATGTACCACGGATATCGAAATTCATGCTCTCGCTGAAGATTCACGCACAAGAAATTCTCTCGACTTCATTTTTAAACTATAAAATAATTCAACGAATAAATTCTTCCACTTTGGAAATTCGGTTCAGCGATGTGCGATGAAAATAATACCATGAACCGTGAGGTAATTATTATTCGTTCTTCATTATTGAACGATAGCGAAGAATATTATTTTCATTTGAATTCGATTTATATCGGGAACACAGTTATGGTAGTTCATAACTCTATCTCTCTATATACGTTTGTCCGAGGTAAAGTGGAATTTTCGTCGCATCATGATTCATTTCATTCACAACTTGTCATCGATGTACAATATTCACACTGGAATAATAATAATAATCATTACCGTCTATCGCTGAAGGTGTTTTCAATGACGAGATGAATTTGGGCTCAACGAATAATATTCGCATTGTATACAGGGCGAAATTTGTTTCGAGTAATGAAATTTAAACGGAATCGATAGTGTGGATGTGGAACGATAATTTCATTTGATTGGAAGAAAGCAATTTTTCTGGTTAATTCAATGGGACGGACAAAATGGAATGCGTATTATAAATTCGTTATTTCGATGTGAATATTTTTTGTGTTTCCACTTCAAACGTCATATATATATTTGGATAAAGCACTTGAACTTTTAATGAAATATAAAGTTTTGATGAAATCGTGTTTCGAAATTTTATTTGCGAATTTTATATTTCGTTTTTCATTGGATAAAAATGAATTCGATATTGACTGGTCGCGTTGTATTTTATTCGAAGTGCGTAGAAGAGGAATTTCAATTCGTATCGTTGAAAATCTTGAATGTTATATCGGTTTGCATCGTCATGTGTAAGAAACATTTTCTCGGGTTTTGGTGTACCGACAAAGAATTTTGAGATGAGAAGAATTATATTCCAGTTAGATCAGATGTGAGAACTTACGACCACGTTCTTCGCTCGGTCATGCGCCTACGTTGGAAGATCCTCGAGATAATGCACGGAGAGGATTTTTATATTGTAAATCACTGTACCCGGCAGTAAATTGAATATGTATTGCGGTTATGAAGTTTCTCGAGTATCTTTCCGGTGATTTTATATAAAAATAAAAAGAATATGGTAGTTTGGAGAAGTGCAGAAGAATCATCCAAATTCTGTCTTTGTATTTTCAAATTCAATACAACCATTTGAAATTCGTTGTCAATACATCAATTTTAACAATCAAATAAATAATTATATCGATTCTCTTAATAGAAGTGTAAGATTCAAGAAAAAATCCCGAATCTTCAGTCGATTTTGAATCGAAAAATAAAAACTCAATTCCATTAAAAATTTCCCAGAAAAGAATCGAAATAAATCGGGCATGAGAACAACTCTTATCTTGATTTCTTCCTTCTGGAATATCTTTATTTAGATTTTGTTGATTCCAAGATATGTGGATTTCAATACATTCCTGTTCCTACTATTCGTTATCCTGAAATATTTTTCAGCCTAGATATCTCTACTTTTGCATATCTCACTTCTAAAATAACACGATCCCAAAACATGAATAATGGAAATTCAATTTGCTCTGAAATATTCTCTCTGATAAGTATGTTGAGTCATAGACCCCTTTGATTTCTATTCCTAAATATCCTTGTTTCAAAATATTCAAAAGAAATATCTGAATTCCCGTTCAACTCCGTTTAGGATTATTCAATTTGATTTAATTATTCATCTATTGTGTTTCTATTGATAATTACGACTCGTTCATAAATTATGTAAGACGATTTCATGTTTGTTTCTCTTTCTCGCCAACTTTAGAGGAACTGAGGGTGACAAAGAAGCTAATAGTAAAATATCTTACGTAATTTATGGAGCATTCCTTATTGACTATTGACGATTGTTGCTACATGCACAATAAACACAATAGAAATGTCAAAGAATAGAGATATCGTTTTGTTCTTCGACTGGTTATTTGAGAATAGAAATGTATCAGAATGAAGGTATTTGACAATGTAGATGCCAAAGAATGCAAATAATTTCAGGGGTTGAATTTGTCGAGTTTGATGAAAAACCACACTTTTTTTAAGAATTGTTTTTCTTTGCTATTCATCAAGTAATAAAAAAATCTTTCGAAAGGTTTATTCCGCATATAATCGGGTATGCAAAATAATTGTTCTCCCTATTTTGAGTCCAAAATGGCGGCGTGGCTACTGGCCAAGCGCAAACATTTCTTAGCGTACAATACGATGGCGCAAAAGACCCCGAATTTTTTGGTTTCCGGATCTTGTTTGAAAGTATGTTAGTTTTTCATGTTTTAAGAGTCCGCTCTGAAGATCAGCTCGGAGAAAAACATTTAGGGGTCCCTTGAGATTTTTTGAAATTCAAAAAATAGTAAAAATTCACATTTTTTTCTCATTGCTGTAAAATTTAGTACCCAAAAAAATAGTAATTTTTTCAAAGTCACAGTTCCAAGTATTCCTTTTTTCACATTCTTTAATTCATTACTTTAGATGTTTACAAGCCACCTTTAAAAATTCATATTAACGTTTAGTATTTACTGTTACTTTTAATTGGCACCTTCATGGATGAAAATAAACTACAAGATGGAAAAGAAACAGGGCATAATGTAAGGAAATTTAAGAACTAACCGAAACGGTGGACGCTCAATTTCTACAACAAAAAAGGTCCTGTATCGTCGTTATGAATTAATAAAACAGTATATGATAATTATTAAACTTAATTTCTATTTATGCATTCAATAAATGATATATCTATCTCATTACGTTTTATTTAATCGAGATTCCTTTTTCATAAACTATGCGGTGAGAACATCAGCTGAAAAAAAAAGAAATAGTCTTTCTATTTCGAGAGAAAACCCTTCCAATATGAAGTGAGAAATCTGTGTGACAAGTATTTCTTGAATTGTTTGATGCTCCGTTGATTTTATTTTTGGTATCAAAATTTATTTTTTTAGAATGAATATCACTACTGAATTAATGATATACCTCGATATGAGGTTGAAAGGCTTATTTTGTAACAGGGCAGTATTGGATACTCGATTTGAAAAAATAAAAATAAAAAGGAAAACATTTGACTGAAAATTGGGTAATTTTTTAAGAACTAACCATTTGTACGTTTTAGAACTGATCGTTTTCTTCTAGAATTAATTTTTTGGTAAGAACTGACCCTCATATTATGCCCTGAAGAGGAATTTAATATATCACAAAAATATAAATTCTCCTAATGAATGAAATAAAATAATTGGAGAAATTGAATTAATTAAATCAGTTGGAATTAAATTTAATTGAATCATGTGATTGATTAGAGGAACTTTATTGATTATAAGAATTTGATTTCTTTTATAATTTCTTAGTTTTTCTTTGTAAACATAAGAAGCAATGAATTAAAAAATGTTCATAAATTCTGAGCGCGCCTCAAAGATGAATATTTTGAGCTGTAACTTCCTGGCAGGTACTATTTTTTAGGTACCAAATTTTACCAAAGCGTGAAAGAAAATTGGAGAATGAGAAAGTCAATTTTGACTATGTTTAGAATTTTTTCAAATCTTTAGCGACTCCTAAAAAATTTTTTCGTCGAGCTGATCTTTAGAGAGAACTCTTAAAACATTAGAAACTAATATATTTTCATATGAGACTCGAGAACAAAAAAAAAAGTGGATTTTTCGGGTCACCCTAGTGTATAACATAACTCCAGTAAGTTTTATCCGATCGACTCAAAATTTCAACTAGGGTGAGTGCACCAGTGAATGAACACTGTCCGCAAAACTTTTCATAAATAATTTGAAGCTAATTCAACCCAAGAAAATGTTAGTATAAGAGAGTTTCAGAATATGCATTTTCAAGCTGTTCATTCACTGGTGAATTGGAAAAATCTACATATTTTCATGAATATCTCTGCAGATGAGAACACATCCATGGATATTCAAAGGAATTTATGATACTGAAAGCTTCATCAGTTCATGTGATACACAAAAGTAAGTGATTTTACGAATTTTATTTGAAAAAATTAGCAGTTTATAGCAACGAATGCTTAATCGTTTATTCAGTGGTGCACTGACCCTACAGTTTCTTAAATACATTTTCTAGAATAATACACACGATTTTGAAGATTCATTACAAATTAGATTTTTTGTAAATAAATTAGAGTCGAGCATTAAAATTTTCTCGTTCCAACCAGTGGCATTTTGTGAAAAATCAATATTTTGTCATAATTGTGTGTATCGCTCTAGAGCATCTATCTAAGAAGCTGCAGTAAAAATATCAAGTCGACTGAATAAAAATTGCTCGAGTTATACTATTTTGTTCACCGTTTGACCTGTTACAAAAAGAAATGTTCGCGCTTGACCTGCAGTCATGCCATTATTTTGTCCTTGGAAGAAAAAAAAAATTGAAATCATTTTGTGTACCGAATTACATCTGGAACAAACCCATGGAATGCTTGTTTCATTACTTGGAAATACGTCTGATTGCGAATCCATCATCAAATTTTTCAAGTTCAAAAAGAGAATAGATACAAAAACTGATTTCAGTTCGCAATCAAATCAATTCTTCGAGAAAAAATTCGTGAATCATTGAATGTTCTTGGAAGAAAATTAATCCTGCGATGAAAAAAAAAATATTTGCAGAAAGACAAATCTAACGCAAGTGCGAAAATTTCGCAAGGATGATAAAAGAATTCCCCAATACATCATAATAATGTAATTCTCTCCCTTCATGTCAGACAAGATTTGTTCAACAGCCAGAGGCACGATAACCGCTCTTGTTTTAAGCACCTAACAAGTTTCATCCAAATTCACTATAATCTCGAATTTCATATTTCTACAAACAACAGCAGTTTCTCACAGTTGAAATTTTGTTCATTATTAGAAGCAGTAGAACACTGCAAATATTAGCTTTCCCAATCTCCTGGAATTATGTTCAACGGTTCCGCAAAACGAATCCAATATCTGTTCAATATAATATTTAGAAAATTTAAAATCTATTATTTTCTGTACGTAATATTTTTATGAAGAAGCACGTGACGTTCATTTGGGAAAAAGAATTTCACATCCAGCTTTTCTGACTATATTCAAACATTTGTATTTAGAAATCGATCGAAAGATAGATATGGAAAGTAGTGTAAAAGAACGTTAAGGTTACACATAGATGGTCGATAAACAGGGAGAAGTGAAAAAAGTGATAATGGAAATCTAGTTTGTTCGACTTCTGTAAACCTCAATTCATTTCCCTCAATGGCTCGCACTCTATAGTCAGTCGATGAACAAGTTTCTATTCAATTCGAATCAGAACCATATGGTGTGGTGGAGTTTCTAACCATCACAATCTTTATTTCACTATAGTTCTTACACACTCAAAATTCTTCCTGCTACATCATTTGATATTAGATAAATTTACATTCCGCGAACGTTGAATAACCCTTAAAATACTCACAGCTCCCCTGTAGGTTCAATATACGTTCGTTTAACGTGTGTCTTCTTTTGGGAATCTTGTAAATGAATATTAGTTGGTTGTCGATGAACTTTTTCGACAAATAAACGATGCGTGAATGAGTATTTGAGTATTCAAATGAACTGGTTCATTGTTTTTTTGTCCCCAGTCAAGTCTCGCGTCTGCGAAATACACTGGAGACTATATGATTTTGAAGTTGTTTTAATATCACCTATTTCGAAGTTATGGCACATCGTGATTGATTTCGTTCAGTGTTATTCCTCTGCCATGCTACCCTCTCACGCACGTTTTACGTCTATCACGAACTTCAGAACTTCTTGACGAGAGGTTTTTTCCCCCCACTAATTATTCGATGTTCAGGGTGCCACGATTCCAAAATATAACATGAAACTTGAAATACTCTTACCCAGTTTTGCAAAATTAAATACAATTTTGACAGGATTCTGGGTTTAGAAATACAGTTCTCGTTAGTTAGTTGAGTTAGTATATAAATTGGATACAACATTCATACGAGTTTTGACATCTCATTAATATCCAATAACTGTGTTTGGTCACAACTTTACCTCCAGCTCATTCCGGTTGCTGTCATCAAAAACCCATAAGAACATCCAACACGAAGACAGAAATCGAGAGCGAATAAAGGAGATCGTTGTCTTTCCATTTCCGCTCCTCCTGAAAATGTCACCACTGATTCAAAGCTGGAAAGCAGGAAATACAAAGGGAATACGTGGAAGGATGGGAGAAGAACACACACGTATATGGAGCACTACCCACGTATCGTGAGGGAAAGGATGAGAATCCAATCATCAGTAATGATATGCGGTATAACATTATAATTATACCGTATTTCCTAGACTCTTTCTTTGATTGGCAGTTTCAAACGTAACCTAGTATTTTTGAGTTCCTGGAAGGTTATAAAAACCCACAATGCAAATTGCGAAACAAGAAATATACCACACATTTGGCATAGTTCCGCGAGTAGGAGTTGAAAAAAATTTCAATTGTTGATAATTATCAGATTGTTACAAACCCACTGCATGGCACGCGAAGAAAGCAACAAAAAAATGTAGCTGTTGGAACGTTCTTTTTTCTTTTCCGATTATTATCTCGTGCTCTTTTTCTCCATACCTCCACGATCCCTGTCATCACGTTCGTGATTTTTGTATAAGATATCCGGAGAAAAACATTTTTCATCTCATATTATATGATATTTCAAAACATCAGATTTACCCTTAGAAAAATTCCTCTCCGCGTTTTTTACGTGTCTCGAGGTTTTCATAAAACTCAGCACAGTCTAAAAAACTAGTTCAGCTTATCGAAAACAAGCACTTGCACTTTACGATCTCATGAAATGAATTCATAGTACATATGCGTGGAGATATTTAATCTGATCCAACAATTTGTTACTTCCCTGAAATAGAGTAGCAAAATCTATTTTATACAGAAAAATTGTTTCTTTTTCACCTTCAGTTATCACTTTGTATCCCGCAATACCGGAAACACTTATTCCTCTTTTTATATAACAGTACAGTAGGTAACATCGATACAGTTTTTTATATACAGAAAAGGTGGAATGATTTTCTCTTATTGCCTATACGTATAAACATTACGTATGAACTCGTACAGATCGATCCGGTTAGGCGGAAAGGAAAGAAAATCTTCCCCTTTATCCTGGGTACGATCTTCCGAAACGACACTCGACCAAAAGAGTTATTCCAAAGAAAAAGTGAGGCTCAAGAAACGATAACACCTAGAATAAGTACAATGCTTTCCTCTGTGAAAACTCTCTTTTCCCTCTTTTCGTTCCTCTGCTTCCCTCCTCCATCAATCCCCATTGGATACTGGAATTGGATGTTCGAATGGATGAGAATGGAGTTGATTCGTACGTAGAGAGGTAGTAAACGGTATATCGGAGCACTGTGTGCACGTTTCTGTACCTACAACACACCTTCATGTTTCTTTGCCGCGCATTGACCGTGGGCAAATCAATCAGGGACAGTAGTTTTGATCTTCGGGATCTAATAGCGGAGGTCAGGGGATGAAGCAGAACGAGGCAGAATGAGACAGACATTGGAAGAGGCGGTCTCAATTGGTCGTTCATTTCTACTCACTTCAACAACTTCCTGGATTGTTTATCCAAACACAATTACTTGCGGCAATTTCGAACGTTGTATTATCATTTTCATCGAGACACCTGAGAAGCTTCTATGGATTGTCAGAAACGGATGCAACATCGTCGAAGCAGTTGATAGAAATTTTGAAAAATCACTCATTGTGAGATACGAATTCGGTAAGCCAGCTCTTTGGATACAAAATGGAGTTATCAAAAATTAATCTCCCATGTAAAATAGCCAATGCCACGGAGATGATATTTAAAAATTTGTCGTTGTCAGCCGTCATTCAATCGTACATAAAACATGCGATACACGATACACGGCGTTATCGATCGCCGTGCTCGACCAGTAACCCATTCGAATATTGAAATTTCTCTATTATTATCATGCGTGGGAAAGGAACAAAAGGTTTGATACCTCAAGGGAAAAAGCGAATTTTGATCAACATCGTAAAATTTGGAGTAAATGTAATATTCATGAAGATTCATGAGGAAGTCAGTTCCTCTGTTATACTGTAAAAACAATTTCTTCTTTGGAGAATCGTGAGAATCGAACATCATTTATTGTTCATACTTTCGAATATCGTTCCAAATGTTTTTCATTCTGTAATGAATTCTATCATCGACGATAATTTACTCATCTTGCGAAGAATTCATTTCATCATGAGGAGAGTAAAAATTCGAGAATCTTTCACAATACGCCAACGGAGAATCATTTCAATGAATTTCCATAAAGTTGCTCTGAAAGATATGTGGTAACTTGAGGTTCCGTTCATTCTCTTGTTGTCATTTCCAGTCGACCTGTGAATAATATTGTCGAATGTTTAATTTCAAGGCAATTCGTGAGAAAGGTAAATATAATATTCTCATGTAACGTTTCGTTCGACTGTGAGTTTGATTTGTATTTTTAGGATCAACAAGCATTATTTGCGAACATAATGATTTTATAGGTTTTTGTACGATTTTGTTCGAATTTGTTAGCCTTTGAGAACGCAAAGGCAATGCCAAAGGCCAACTTTGATAGGAATTCCAATTAATTCGATGCGAGTACTTTTTTCACAGATTCACTCCGCTATATTCTTCGCCATGGAATTGCACGGGTTATTAGTATTGTTTCTAATCGGAATTTATTCTAACCGATGGTCTACGAAGAAAAGTTATCGATCTCGGTCTACAGTTGAACCACATGGTCAATGTATAATGATTTTCCGCATTGAACTGCTGGTGATTCATAACCGAATGAATACCTGCCATGAAGGCTATGTAAATTCATTCCTAATGGATATGAATGAATATTCTCATTGTACGTGAAGAGGAATATATTTTTGTTGGATGACTGTTCAATTTTCAGTATGCAATTTCCTCACAGCAGTTTCCGTTCCTAACCAGAAATTATCATTTTATTCCATATAGTCGATATTCCATACAATCCTGACGAGTTCATCCAAAATTAGGCCATCGCCCAAGTAGTACCAGAATATACTGTGAATGTTCTTCGGATATTCGAAATATGTTCTATGCACATTCGAATGAGACCATTTCATAAGTGCTATGCATATTTATCGAACGTATGTTCGTTAATTGAACGTCGATTGAATGAATATCATACATTTCGAATGTACTATGTACGTTCTAAGTGTATTTAAAACAGTCTCATACGAATATTCTATGAACGTTCATCATATATTCTTCGTATCCTATTCGTACATTCTGCGAAAGTTTCTATTTCGTATATACTTTGAACTTCTGTTGCTGCTTGGGTGAAAGATCATTCAAACCTTATACTCCACAACAAGACATTCGCCAATATCTGTTCCAAATTACTCCAAGCTTGCCACCAGAAACGGATCAGAAATGGTAGTTTCAACAGCTACTTTCTGAAATTTTTAGAGTGAGATTTCACTCTTCAGCCAACCAAAAGTGAGCCTGTCGAATTTTTGAGTGAAATTTCCACTCTTTTAGAGTGACATTTTAAGGTTTGAGGTTAGAAAATCACAGCCACTCAAATTTTAGAGTCAATTTTTCACTCTAAAAGAGTGAAGGTTCACTCGCAACGAGGGAAAATCCCACTCACAGCGGACTGGCTCACTTTTGAGACTTCGTGAATTGAAATACGTGATTTCTCATTCTTTCAGATTCAGAAAGTAATCAAATGGATGCATATGCACTCACGAGTTGAATAGTTATTCCAAGTAATTAGTCAGTTGTTTCGACTAACCAGTTTCTTCGAGATCACTGTTAACTGAGCACTTCATATGTGAGGGGAAAAAATTTGGGATAAAAGTATAAGATATGATTTGATTCGTCCAAATGCTAATTTTCAACTTAGTTGTTGAGTCCTGACTTAAACGAGGCGATTTCCACGAACTCTTGATAAGGCTGAGCGTGTTACATTCCTTGCTAGGACCCGTATAAGACCTGAAGTTGACTTGACAAGGTCCAGGACCTAAATTTCCAGTTGGTTGTTTCCAGAAGTACCTCTTTGATCAAAGAATTAATCTTCAGCCAAAAAAAGTCTCACTCCCTAACTGGGCTGAAATGAGATAAAATTGAAACAATGTCACGTGATTCAATCTTCATTTTTTTCCTATGAAATTCTGTGGACTATGTTTGTCTTTCATTTCTGAAGGGAGTTGTTATTAATTATGCGTGCTGTAGAATGAATGATTAGAGCTTTGTCATTCACGTGCGTATAATTACAGTTGAGATTTCAGACAATTTCGTTACTCTTGTTAGGGCACACAGCAGCATTTTATTCTCAAGAGAGCACTGCGTGATGAAAAACTCTTTTTGATGCTCTCCATTTGAATACGAAATGTAATCAATATAACCGCTCAACACTAAAGTGAGATATGATATGATTCTTTGAATGGAAAACACAAAGATGCCATGTTTATTATTATTTTCAATCCATAAAATTTCCTCAAAATATTTTACTTGAATTTCCACTCTTCATCTATCTCTTGAATCAAAACAGGCGAGATATGAGATTTATATATTTTTCATTGCCCCCAACAAAAATTCACAAGTTTCTTTGGAAGTTCGGTGAGTAAATCCGATTTTTGGATACCATTTGATACGACAGAATAACAATTGATTGAATATGCTCATATGAAAACTTGTATTATATTGAAATTGATAGTACGTGGTTGGTAAAGTTGAAAGAGGGAAAATTCAAATAAACCGAGACTTCGTCAGATTCTAAGGAAGAAAAGAGGGATGACAATACACTAGGTTTGACTGCACTTTACAATTCAGAATTTGCATTACTCAGACGGCTTAAACCCCACTGTCTTAGCGGTACAGTAGCTGGCGATTCGACCACAAGGTTGTTGGCTCGAATCCAACTCCACCTCAAGTCATTTGTTTGTCGGTTTTTCAATTGTCTATTGAACTTCGAACCACTTGGTCCCTTTTTCTTTCCCACTAACGCATTTTCGAGGATCTTATGTTATGTGCAAGTTGTAAACTGTGAAATCAAGCGGGGAAATGTCTGTGAATTCTCTGATCAGCAATTCACAAGACCTTCCTGTTAGCCAAATGGTCTAAGACCATAGAGGATAGACTCGAAGATTCGAGGAACAGGGATTCAATCTTCGAACGAAGTTTCCAATGCAATTCGTATCTTTTATCAGAGTCCTTTTTATTCAAAATCTCATGGAAATAAATTATGTCTCTCGCGTACAAGTACAGGCAAAGAAATCCATCTTTAGAAGAATTCCATCACGACTATATTTTTATTCATATTCTTGTACGAAAATTCAATTTCAGTTTACCCGAAAAACAATTCCAACGAATCTGCTTCCACATCCTTCGTTGACTGATTAATTTGTGGTTCGAAACGGTTTTCAGTTCTTACAGTTGGACAGTTTTGCGACGAATTCATCAATTGGGAAATTAATTAGTTGATTTCTCTCTGTGATGTGACTAATTAAATTTTCATTAGTCTGTCAAAGCATGGATATCGATTGAACTCCCCATTGATTTTGCAATGTCGATTAATCGGTTTTTCTATTAAATCCCTTCAGCCCTGAAGAGTACGTTAGTCAGTTATATCCGCATTCCCTCTCAATCATTCTTTGCGTTCATATTTTTCAATTCTCCTCTCTAAGCCCTTTACCCTTTTATATTCTTTTCAAGCGAGTATCTCAGGTCTTCCGATATTTTATCTGTAATAATGAATAACCCGAAAATGTGATATAATAAAGAATATCTAGAATTAAAATTGGGAATCCTTTTGGTGATTCATCTTTGAACTTATGAAACATTAGGACAAAAAACAATATAGTTCAAGATTCATGATCGCGATGAGTTGGAATCTGGTTCTGATCACTAGGAAATGTAGATGCGATGGCCAACTACATCTCCTGATTATTACTTCCAGAAAAATTATTTAGTACTTCTAACCTGAGCAATGCCATTAAATTTGCCTTGAAACATTGTATCTGGTTAAATTATGATTACGTTTTCACATTTCCTGGTGATCAGAATCAGATTTCGAGCCAACTGCGACCATAAACATTTTGCTGTCAGTGCGGAGAGATCAAAATTCATTCATTATGTTGGAATTTCATTGATCAGATTCAAAGGTATGGGAGAGGAAACTATTCCAGATAATATTCAGAACATTTATTAACATTTTCCAGAAAGTCACACAATAATTCATCGAATAATATTTTCTAAGGTGTGAGTGAGAACGATACCATTAGTCACATTTCCTTATTCTTGTTGACAACTTTTATTACACCCCAAACACTCGAAGTTCTTGATTCTTCAAACTTCTGCTCTTTTCACTCTCACTTCACTTCGTTCTCACCCTTTCCGAATCCCATGCTCCTTGTTCTTTTTTCTACATTCACCTCGATGTTCTTTCCTCGGACATAGCCCTCCAACTTTTTTATTAAATCTTGTATTTCGTTCTCGTCCTCTACCACGGCACCATAAAGCCATGTACTCATGAGCTACTGATACAAACTCTCCTCTCATTATCGTCTTCAAAATTCCTGGTTGTCGAAATTCGTTTGTATCGAGAGTAATAAAAATTCAATTTACGATGTCAAAATGTAATCTCAGTCAAAGCAATTATACTGGCGAATAAAGTTCTCGGATAGCAAATTTCCCTGCCTCTCCCATCTAATTAAACAAAGCATATGATGGATAGATACATAAGATGTACATCGCCACTTGGCCACTCCGTTCACACAGGACGTGTAATTATGACCTGACCAATTAGTGTATGTTCAGTTTCAAATAATACACGAGATTTTTCTTCTTCTCTTACTCTGTAGTTTAATTTCATACAATCTGCCACGTTTTAATTCTTGATTCCTTCGTAAGCGCTTCTTGCACGGATTTCCGATGTTGTCAGTTTTCATTGCTGTTTTGTTTGAGATGCTGGAACTGGTGAATTGAGCTCTGCTCAATCTAATTACGTTCCTTTCAAAGGATGAAATGCGTTGAATTATTCGATCAACTTTCTTAACTTGTCAAGTTCAAGTATTCTCGTTTCTCTCGAACAATTTCATGGAATCTTCCAAGGCCTGATTTTCGCAACGTATGGGGAGGAAGAAAAGAACGAGTGAATAATTTATTCCTAACCAAAGACTGTACCAATTTGTCGATACAGTTGAAATGACAATTTAATCTTCATGATTGTATTAAATATCGTGCTCTTTTATTGATTTCATATGTAGTTGTTTGTTCCCTCACTTTTTTGGTCGATGACGGTGACTTTGAGGATGGGGACTGAACATTCATTGTACCAAATATAGAAGCTCTCATGAGAATGATTGATAAGAACCCATACAGCACAAAAGTCCCCGCAAAGAGCTCCCGTGATAACAGTAGACATGAATTCATTAGGAATAGTTTGAATTCAAAATGAACTCTTGATGAATAACGTAATCTTCAGAAAGAATTCATATCGCGAATTTATAAAGAAATATTCAGGCATTCAACATGTATGCATGTTGAATTCATTTTTACTGTCATAACGGGGACTGTTCGAGAAATTCTTTCAGAAGTTTTTGTGAATTCAAAATGATCATTTGCGCTGTCTGGGAATAAGTGAATTCGATGAATTGATGGAAAATTCCCCAAGTATTTGTACACTATCATCTAATTCACATCTTTTTATGTTCCAGGTATGTGAATTCAAGATGTTATCATTTCAACCGAATTGTGAGTAAGTAATCGCATTCCATATCTAGAAATTTGTATTAAACATTTCATATTCACATCAAATTTGAGAAATTCATTTAATTCTGTTGTTGAACGTCATTTTAATGGATTCAACACTGCACAATGGGAAAAATATTTATTTCACTCCTCTCCATAAAATATTTATTCGTAGAAATTGAATATCCAATTGGATGCAAAAATTGATTACTTGTGACGAAGCAATTATTTACTTGGAACCAGCATTCCATTATTCGATTTGATTAAATATTCCACAATGGAGATGGGGCTATGGACAGAGGAAAAATTTTTTTTCCAGTGTACAATGTAATACTATATTGCACGTATTCGGATATCTGGATGTAATGATCTTCAATTAGATTTTATAGGATAAATTGCTTGTACTTTTTGCATAAATAAAATCAATAACCGTCATGAAATGAATGAAAAAGACGATAACCTAATCCGAATTCCTTCCTGATTTCCAATAATCGATAACGGAACCAAAGAATATTGAAGGATTAAAATCGATAATTAATACTGGAACGTTCGCTACTTATAGAAGTACACGAATATGAGCAGAATATTGTAATAAACGAATTGATTAGTTTACATGAAATCGCTTATGAAACCGATATCCCTCGTTTTGCTGGAAAAAAAAATTCAACGCACTTTGAAGTTGAAAGTAACGATCGAGTGAACTCTCGTTCAAACTTCCTCAATTTAGCTTAATCGATGAAATTTGTTGCGTACGAGGAGTAGAATGTCAACTCGAGATGATTTTCGTGGCACAATCAATCCATCGTTATAAATTCCGCACTTTAATTGAATAACTGCAGTTTCATGAAATTCACTCTCGCAGTTAGAATTCCGTTGAATTATTGTGAATACATCCAATGAAAATTGAAATCAAATATTGATGTTGAGAATATTCACGTCCTCAATGTCCAAAGGAAATTGATTTGAAATGAATCCAGAGATGATGTCACGGAGAATTATTCAATATTCGTGATGGATGGAAGTAACCATCAATTCTTGCAAGGATAATTCGTTCCCCTCGCATTCATCTCATGCTTTTATTGCATTATCATTTTTCCTTCTGCATCCCCTCCCATTTCAATCACGAAGGGACAATCTCTCTTGTTGTTGTCTCTGATGGTTTTGTCCCTGAACAAGGCATCTAGCATGTCAGTTGCACGCGTCTTCCCGCTCACTGATTCCATCTTGCGGACCGCTCATCCTTACAACCTCAGAGCTATCAGTTGATCGCACATCACTGCACTCAATTATCATTGAAAAAACGTGAATCAATTCACAATAGAACGATGCAAGTCGTGTAGTTAAGTAGTGTATGCACTCGAATGAAGTTACTTATCGAAAAAGAGTACCAATTCACGTGTGAGGAAGTTCACGTTGATTTGACTCATCTTTATCTTTGAGAGAATGAAAATTCACGAAGTATTGGGATTTGGGTATATGTACTTTATGAAAAAGTTCATTATCGAATACAAGACTTCCGTCGAACTTCAGTTATGCGGGATATGAAAGTTGAATTATCTTGTAAGGGAACCTCTAATGAGAACAACATTTTTCTCTTTGGATATCAAGCATCATCTATCTTCATCTAACGGTGATCGATATTGATGTATCATGTAATGGATTAATACATTCGCTGAAATCTTTGAGAAATTTACATTGAACCTTTCGCTGCATGTTTCATTTATTACAACACATTGTGATAGATAACACTGATGGAATTATCCAAGCTTCGTTTGGGAAGTAACTAGGGAAAATTGATGGAGTATGCGTCTCATCCCTGAATTACATCAATTGAAAATATCAAGTCTTGAGGATTTTTCAACGGAAATTAGACTAGATTTATTCTGATATTCCATATTCCTTGGCGGATCTGGTTGAACCGACAAACGACCAAATATTTTGGTTGCATTATGGTGAAAAATCTTGGTTTTAGTAACTTTTTCATCCTTTGGGACATTTTTTTCAACAAAAATTCAATCAATCTCCATTTTAGTGACTTTCTGGTTATTTCGTGGTAATCTTCTGGATTTTCATCTCAAAAACACCAAAAAGATTCCAAGAAACGGACCACATTTTTTGGTTAAATAAAATAACCGAAAGTAAACCATGAAAATTGGTCACTTTGGAATCACTAGGGTTTTACCATCACAAATATCGAAAAATTTCTTTGATTGCTGCTTTAAATCACTTGGAGTGAAATTTTCTTGTATACCAACCAATAAGATTCATCCTACGTATAAATGAACCGAACGATCAATTCGATGTCAGATCGAATCATTGGATATTTCAATTTCATAGCCCGCTTGAACGCGTGTTGTGTACATAAATCAAAACTTCATCATGAAATTGAATTAACTTAGTTTCGTACATGGAGCTCTTCTTCCCGAATATGCTTTGAAATTTGCTTTATTAAGGAAAAAAAATTTCTACCAACACCTGTGGTACTGCTCATAAGTTATGATTTTCCAATAATTGGACCGAATATCGAGACAAATTTATTAGACTTGAGATTCATATTCTCGTGGTACACTGGATTCGATTATTGAGACGTTGGCCCAGTATACGATTTTTCAAAAATCAAAATTTTCAATTTATTATAATGAGAATGATAAAATAAAATGGAATTTTCTTCATGTTTCGTTGGAATATCCAATTTTTTTTACTGATTTTAATGTATTGCTCTCACTGTTTTCTTAGAGATTTTATGGATAAAGCGCATCCCTTCAAAAGTTTGAATCCACTCTGGCCAAAAAGTATGATGAATGCTATCTCTTTTTACCGATGCTCTTATAGTGGAATCTCAGCTTTCAAAGGATGTGTGTCAACTGAATCAAATACTTCATTCAAAAAACTCAATACGTATGCTGTAGCCCCTCCTTCTTTTTTTTATTGAATTACGACGGAGTCTGTAGAATCGCTGGAAAAATACCTGAGAATGAATGTTCATCTCATGAGACTATAAATGAAATGTGCACAACATACCGTGGGTACACTGAGAAAAAAAAGCGTAGCTGAAAATGAGTCCAAGTACAGTTTTTATTCACAGTAGCTATTTTCCCACTGTCACAGCGATTTTCGTAGTTATTCCAATGGAAAATGTGGCTACTGTAACTACAAAAATGTACTTGGGCTCGTTTCCAGCTACAGTTTTTGTCTCAGTGTACTGCGCAAGGAGCCTATGAATGCTGAAAATGAACGACTGAAGACTCTCATCATCTTCATTTTTGATGGAAGTACGAGGGTGGATTGATAAGTTTCCGGCCTGACCAAGAGATGGCGCCACTAGGCCTACCTTGAGGTGGCGTTCTATAGTACCATCCTTAGATAGCTTGTAGCTATAGTTTCAGTCCGATCGCCATGTTAGTTTAGTTTTGAGAGCACGCTGACCAAGACGCCTCTGTGTTTTCCGTAAAAATGGAAAAGCTGGAAAATCGTGCTGTCATCAAATACTTTTATTTGAAGGGGTTAACGCCGAAGGAAATTAAAGAAGAGATGGACTCAACACTGGGGACATCCTCCCCATCATATTCAACCGTTAAGCAGTGGGTTTCCGAGTTTACAAAGGGTCGTGTGAGCACCTCTGATGAGCCTCGCTCAGGATGCCCCATTGAGGTCACAACTCCAGATATGATCGAAAAAATCCATCAAATAGTGCTGAAAGATCGCAGATTAAAAGTTCGTGAGATAGCTGAGACCTGTAAGATATCATATGAACGTGTACAAAATATTTTGCACCAACATTTGTATATGGAAAAGCTCTGTGCAAGATGGGTGCCGCGTTTGCTAACAGTCGACCAAAAATTGATTCGAAAGAACATTTCTACCGCCAATTTGGCGTTGTATAAGCGTAATCCAAGCGAATTTTTGCGTCGATTCGTAACCGTTGACGAAACTTGGGTCCACCACTACACTCCTGAAACCAAAGAACAGTCTAAACAGTGGATTGGACCAGGGGAACCAACTCCAAAGAAGGCAAAAACAATTTTTTCGGTGAACAAGGTTATGGCTACTGTTTTTTGGGATGCAAGAGGTATTATATACATTGATTACCTTGAAAAGGGTAAAACTATCACTGGTCAATACTACGCAGACTTATTGCAACGTTTGAGCCACGAAGTGAAAATTAAACGACCTCATCTGGCGAAGAAAAAAATCTTGTTTCATCACGATAACGCACCAGCGCACACGTCGATCGTTGCGATGGCTAAAATCAACGATCTGAAGTTTGAATTAATGCCGCACCCTCCCTACTCTCCAGACCTAGCCCCGAGTGACTATTATCTGTTTCCTAACCTCAAAAAATGGCTTGGCGGTAAGAGATTTGCGGACAATGAAGAAGTAATCGAAGCTGTAAATGGGTATTTTGAGGAGCTTGACGAATCAGTCTATAGAGATGGCATTACTAGGCTAGAACACCGCTATGAGAAATGTATCAGCCTTGGAGGAGATTATGTTGAGAAATAAGAAAAAAAAAATTCTTAAAAACGTTGTTTTTCTTGGTCAGGCCGGAAACTTATCAATCCACCCTCGTATATGCTCATCCGTCAACTTAGGCAAATTCTTCTCAAATAAATGATCATGAAGATCAATCTTATAGGCGAGTTGTACGATGTCTCGAGAAGCATACTAACTTCAGATCTCCTTCTTCCACGGTTTTTGTAGCATCAACTTCGAGAAGCTTGTTCAATAAATTATTGGACTTCATTCTTTTGAGAAGATCGGGTGAATCGAAAAAAAGAGTTATTCGATCATCTATCAAAATATCCTCACCTGCAAATATATAAAATGTTGTAATAATATTTTAATAGCAGCAACAAATGGTCTTCATTGATTGCACACTCTAGAAATAATTCAAAATCCAGCTGCAGTTACTGCACGAAAAAAAATTGTGGTAATCTCAACTAAATTAGAGTAGATTCAATGCCAGTTGCAGTGAATCATTATTATACTCAAAAACTGTTCCTGTCCCAGATTCAGTTCGAAATTGTGGTTCAATGTGACATGTATTTTCTTGCGTGTGGCTCCACAGTTCTTTTGAAGCATCTTACTTGTTCGCAAAAGGCAAAAATTATATGAATTTTCTATCCTCGTTATGTCTGGCGTAGGATGTAAACACACGCAAATTGTGATATCCTCCTGGGCCCCCGATCTTGAAATACTTTCCCAATACCCCAGATCTCATCTCTTCATGAACATTGATCACCGTATTTTCCAATAGTTTTTCGTAAAGATCTTCTTCTTGAATACAGGAAGAACTCGAAAGACGAACGCTGAGCCCATTGTTGGATTTCAATCTTCTGAGATTATAGGAAAATGCATATGCATCTTCGACAAAATGCAACCCACAGGTTTTATACTATCGCAAACTCTCAGGATTCCACTTCATTACTTCAGAGCATTCCGCTACTTCTTTCCATTTTATTGAAAGGACACCATCCACGACATATTCTAAGGAAATTTAAGAACTAACTGTTCCTTGAATTATTTAATACTTCCTTAATTTTACTTCTGACATAAAGTCTTATTTTTTAAGAATGAATATCACTACTTAACTTCCTATACCCCTTGATATGAGGCGAAAGGCTCATTCTGTAACAGGGCAATATTGGATATTGGATTTGAAAAATAAAAAGAGAAAGGAAAACATTTCACTGAAAATTAGGTAATTTTTTAAGAACTAACCGTTTTTACGTTCTAGAACTGATCCTCTTTTGGAACTCACTTTTTGGTGAGAACTGACCCTTATAACATACCCTGACTTGCAGTTTGGAGTTGTTACATTTCTATTCGATCATTATCATTTCCGGAAAAAACATTTTCGTATGAAAATCTATGTGAAAAATCATTTAAAAACATGGGGAACTGGGGTTTTATTTCAAAATCATCTCACAAAATAAGGATTGAATATTAGATTCGATAATGTTATTGTGATGTATCACGAAATACGTTTATTGAAAATCTCACGTGACTAATTACCCTCTGGTTTTGAAATCATAGTCAACATTACAGAACCATTACCTTCAGCTTGCATCAACGTTGACAATCTGCTCACCGCCGCGCCGTTGCCCTAGGTGTCGGAATCGAGGCTCGTTGATTACTGGAACGATTTTATTATCTAGACCATATAGTCAGGCTTCCTCCCAGGGTTCTTCCGATATTCGTTAAAGCTGGGTCAACCTTGCATTCCTAGTAAATTTTCACATGGGTAGATATCAGACTTAGGGGCAGATTGGAATCAAACGTATCCGGGGACGAATGAACTCCCAGGACGTCCCACTACTGACGAGAGTTTATAAAAACAAATGAGCCGGACTACACCATTATCATCTGTGTGAAAAATATCAAACAACGCTGGGTTTGGAGAATTGCCAGATTTCATATCGATATTGAATCAAATTTATGCCATCGCAGTACCAGAATGTGTCTTGGGAACGTTTGCAGGACTTTCAGAAAAACTCTTCAAAAGATATGTGTTTCAAGCAAATTCCATCAAACATTTGGCTGGATGTGTTGATGTATTGATGTCCCATGGCACGAAAAAAAAATTAGAATGCAGCTTTTGATTCATGTTAAAAAACCCCAAAACTTGCATGCAGTCGAAAATGCCCCTCTAATTATACCATATAAAAACCGCACGTAAATTGTCCAACGCAACCAAGCCTTGCAATTCTGTGGAATCAATGTCGACCTGACCAGGTTCAAGGAAGGAAATTCTAATTGGGTAATCATTAAATTCAATGAATCTCACAATAATTTTCTTCGTTTCTTTCAACTCAACCCTCTGGACTGACCGAACTTTTTTCTCTTCATTCTTTTTTCTATCGTCCAAACAAAATAGTACACGAATACCACTTTTTTGTTCCCTCGCACGCAAGACAAAACCGCATTTGAGGTATACAGATGATAATTATCATCTTTTCCGATTAACGGGCCGTAACGTTTTCCACAAGAACTTCCTTCGTTTGCGCTAACTGCTCCCAGAGACATTGCAAATTCTCATAAAGAAAGTAATTTAGAAACGGAAAGAGAAGACTATCTATCTCACTTCTTTTTTCCCCATCTCCTCATCTTGGAATTTCACTCTTGAATAGAAGTCCTTCCGTGTTTACAAACAAGTGGAACTGGTTTTTGAACCAGTTTTTCATCCATATACTATAGCATTACCTCCCGGAGTTAGTGAGGGAGCACACGTACGCTTACATAGATACCGACATGACAAATGTGTTAGTATGCGGTCGTGTTCTCCGTGAGAGAGACGAGAAACTGGACCCGCCCTTGTCTATAGTTTGACCGTGCGAAAGAGGTAAGCGATGAACGAACAAAGGGCACAGTATATGTATATCTGTATATCTATATAAATCCTTTGTCTCCGGGACATTCGACGACAGAGTGAATATAATGTGAGCGTGTTAATTAAGACCGACGACGGCGATTACCACTACGAAGAAGAAGCAAAAGAAGGAGAAGAATAAGAAGAAGAAGAAGAAGCAGTAGAAGTAAAAGAAAACGACAGTGGCATTTTACTCTATTTCATATACCACTACCAGTAAAACAGTCGGTTCTACTTATATTACTGCAATGAAAGATACGAGCGGAAATAATAAGATCTTTTCATACAATACTCTCCCATTCTTCGGACACACCAAGTTTTTTGCTTCTCCTCTCTCTCTTCCTCTCTTTCGCTCTGCTTTTGGGAGAACCTCGCCGAGAGAGAAGAAGAGAATCTGACTAATATACACAAGAGTGTACGAATGATACTTGAAGAAAAAAATGATGAAGAGAAATTTATGTGGCTACGGAGGGAAAAGAGATCTTTGGAATATATAATGCATAAAGCAATTAGTGGGAGATTTTATGATGAGAACGGTACAGGTGGTAATGGTTTTCGAGAATCATTATCATTCGATCCATCCGTTCAACCATTCCGGTAGATTATAAAAAAAAGAGCGTAAGAGGACATATTCATATTATATTGAAAACGAATGATATTAACTAACCTGTTGAGAGCGGATTAAGGTCAAGAATTTCATCATCGGTACAGACATTCTAAGGGAATGAAAAGTATCATTATTCTGATAACTCTCGTGAGAGGAAATTCAAAGATTTTACTCTCTTTTCCATTGGACTCAATATTGATCTTGGGAACAAGCGGTTGGTTTGTCGAGGTGATACTTTCCAATGCTTCGAGTACTGCTTTTATTGTGAACAACTCGTCCACGTGGATACTCATGATCGATTTTTTCCTCTCGTCCAAAGGAGAAATTCTTCTCCACCCTTTGGAGTATAAAATATCGAGGAACCATCCCCCCCCCCCCCCCCCTCCTCGTGATTGTCGCAAAAATCGTCATTTCATTCGAATACTTTCTTCTCAAACAATAATTGAAATCTGCAACCAGGATTTTGTTTCTTTCCATTCATATAAAATATATATATATATATATATATATATTGTCATAAATTCAAACCCATTGAAGAGATGATATCTGAGAAATGAAAAGCTTTGAGAAATATTTTTTCTCCCCGTCAGATCTGGTACGTAGACTTTCTTGGACTTGAAAATACCAGCACACTGGGATCTTCAATTTTAATGAACCAAGTGAAGCAACGCAGTTACAGCGAGGATGAAAATATAAAAACAACTCATGCTTTGAAAAGTCTTTAAAACAAAGTTTTAGTGTGTATACTCTTGCTACTGCTACTATTGCTGCTCTTCTGTTGTTTTCCTACCCCTGGAATGCTTTTTGTCTCCATTCAAACTTGCGAAGAAGCGGAGAAATTTTGTTGTTCGTGCACGTATGATGTTGTTGCATGTAAACATTCAGGTCTGCATTCATGAATCAGGGTATACACAAGCGATATAATATTCTGTAGATTAAAATTTGAATGATAAACTTTTAATTTGCAGCATTTCAAGAGCGGACCATACTTGAACTACTTTCGTTATTAAAATTTTCAAATGGAAAATTATGATGGCAAAAAATATCTCTCAGAAGAGTACAGTGGGTCAGCGGAGCGTCACTCCATATGAATACCATGCATAAAAATTGCGTGAATTCACGATTTTTGTATACAACATATTCGTGAGTTTTATATAAATAAATGCAGGATTCTAAGAAATACATGATTTCCACACGCTATTATGAGTGGCTTCCATGGAACATGTTGTTGTTCACATTCTGCAACAGGACGGCAAATGAATCTTTTTTTGTATGATAAAAGAGAATGGTTGTGATTGAAAGACTCTTCAACATCCTTTTTGGTTCCAAAACCACAACATAGTAATAACTACTTCAACGTTTCCTTGCGGTTGAAATCATCACACAGAATTTTATGATGCTTCTCGGCTGAAAGTAGTAGTATACAAAAATTCATAGAGAAATTCATTTTTCCTTTTCATAAGATCCTTAACTCGTGAAGTTCAAAGCACCTACTCTCTAGAATTGTTAGAATGGTATCCCACTCTTCAGCCAGCCAAAAGTGAGCCTGTCGAAATTTCGAGTATAATTTCCACTCTTTTAGAGTGATGATCTAAGGTTTGAGGTTATAAACTCACAGCCACTCCAATTCTAGAGTTAATTTTTCAGTTCGAAAGAGTGGAAGTCTACTCGAAACCAGTGAAAATCCCACTCAAAGCGGAATAGCTCACTTCTGAGACTTAATGGAGTGAAACGAGTGATTTTTCACTCTTTCAGGATTAGAGGGTACCCATACAACAAAAGTTGCTGTACAACCGTTGCTCTTACGTTGTTTATCAAGGTCACGCAAAGTTGCTGGGAATTTGCTACGCATGTGATGGAGAATTTTATGGCACCGAGAAACTTCCCAGCAAGACGATAACAACTTAAGCTAAGATCCTAGATTCACAGCATATTGTTGCGCATTTGGCGACGCAACGTCCCTGCGAATTGCTTCAAACTGTTGTTGTACATTTTCAACAATTTGCTGCATATTTGCTCGCAATTGTGCTGTTAGGGTACCCATTCAGCACGAGAAGTCATCGTCATGCCATCTCTTATTTTTATTTTGCAAATGTCCTCTCCGAATTCTTCGAGAGTTTCCCAAGGAATCGTCCTATTGAATCCTTTTTCAATCAATCGGAATTGTATAACAATGAGGGATGATTCTTCGTCATCGTCATCACAAAAACTATTTTTTGTGAATTGTGTTATCAAAGTTGTAAGGAAAAAGGGTGAATTTTTGTAAGACAGTATTCAATGCATTCACGCTCGTTTTATCTTGTTTTCTGTAAAATTCATGTATATTACAATTCACATACACAGAAAAAAAACTATCTTGTATCAAAAAAATATTGTTCAGTCTCAGATTGTCTCAGTTCAATGCGATTTGCTTTGAATCGAGAACTTTGTTTTTTCCTGTGTTTGATTCAAAGCAAATTGCATTGAACTGAGACAATCCGTGTTTCATATATAACGAAAACAATATTGTCGTGACACAAGATAGTTTTTTTTTCCTGTGGACCTTTTCTGACGTGAAAAAGCAGACAATTGCATTCAAAATTGTTCCAAAAAGCATGGGAACTATTTTGAAGAAGCTTACACGAGAAACAAAATAATATATGTGAGAATCTTTTCTATTTTTATGAACTTGCACTAAACAGTTATATAATTGTACCGAATCTCTTTCGATGGAGTACCAATTTTGAATTCATCGATGCTTGTTGCACATCAATTATTTTTGCGCAAATGTGACCTAGTACAATGATTTTATACGCTATGAATTGTAAAGTGTCTGTCACCTAATGAGTTGTTGAGTCTGGCTAAAATGACGTAGGTGTATTCGTGCTTGCGAATGAAAGGATGTTGCTGAAGTTTGAATCGTTTATTAAAACGAATAACGGAATAATCAGCTGTTAAAACCTTAAAATCTTGCATCATATTGTTTGAACGATATTTCAAGTTCCAAAGAGTTGAATTGAAAAAATAAATAACCATAATCCATCAGCTTTTGTAAGTTCCAATTTTCGTTTAGTCTCCACAAATGAAAATATGAAAGATATAAAACCTCATTATCAGCATTATTCACTGTGTACACTGTGGAAAAAAATCTGCCTTGGGTTTCGTAAACGTATTATGAAACTTTCTACATAACACAATCTATTAATTTTAATAAGATAATTCTTAATTTCTTGAAATAATATATTTCTAAGGGTGATGATTAATTTCTTACATTTCAAAAAGGGATTCTAAAATTTCATTGAATTTAATATGAGAATATTAAATTTCACAAGAGATTAGAGAGAATTTTGTCAACAGTGTATATATTTCTCTTAATCCTTCCCTGACAGAAGGAAAGCAAACTTCTCAAGTCACATTGACAGATCACCTGCCATGCCAGGATCTGTTTTACAATCTTCTCGATACCAATTGGAATCACATAACTGTCTAATATCTGATCAGGCAGAGTGCTGGAATCCATTTCTATACAAATGTCATTGGCCATGACAATACAAGCACACTGTAAAAAATGAGGGATTTTTCCACCACTTTGAGGAATTATTTTGTTTTTTGGGTGTTGAATCCTCCACAAATGAGGGAAAATTTCGCTGAATTATGGTGATAAATTCCCCACCTGTGGAGAAACTTTCCTGCCATCATTTTTTGGGGAAAAATTCCAGAATAATTTTTACAGTGTACTTTTTAATTTTTTCTTTTTGGCACTTCTCTTTAACCTTCCACTCACCTCAAAGTACAGGTAAATATTGATTGTAACACAGCATTTTTAATCATCAAAAAGATGATACCATTCTCCTAATAAAACACAATTACTCGCGTTTGTTTTGTATTCATAGCACATTGGATCGAAATCTCTCTGTATTTTTCGAGACATATTTTATCACGCATTCACCAGCAAATTCTGAACGCTAATTTCTGGTCTTCACAAAAGCCATCACATCCGCTCCGACTGTTTTGAAACCGGCATATCAGATACGCTCTCATTCGAATACGTATGAATATAAATTCCTATTAATTTAATTCAATATTTGGCGTTGAACAATCTATTTTCTTCAGTGCAGACATTCCTTTTCATCTCGTACATCCTGATTCGTATCTGGCTCGACTGAATGAAAAGGACAAGCGATGGTGAGCTGTCATTCCGGTGTGTCATTCCCTTTCGAGGAATTTCCCCGCCCTGGATGAGAGGCGAAATTCGAATGATGCCTTTTCCGATCTCCCCCGTATATGGAGTGATTTTCTACCTTCTTCTCTTCCTCTTTACCTCATCTCTTTTTCCTCCTTTTTTCTCTGCTCATCCATGCGAATTCTGTCTTTTCAACACTCTTTCGGTCTTCGTAGTTGGATTTTACGATCGACGATCATTGAACCAGCATAAGATTTTTCAATCGTTCGATTCCTTTCGGAATATCACTACTAAAACTCAAGAAAAACTGTTTTTCATGATGAAATTTTTATCTCAGTCGCGCAGAAATAGATTTGGAAATATTAACGTGATTCTGTCTCAGTTTTCGAAGAATAAACGCAACTTTCGTTTGGTCAATTTTAGGAATAATGTATCGGAATACTTTCATGTTTCGTTTCGATGTTGGATGGATTTCACATGAATATTGATATAATTCAGTGGAATCTTCCTTTCTTTTGCATCATGCATACAGTTCTGTAATGTTCGAATATCCTCCATGATGATCGGAAAACGAGACGGTCGCTTGAAATATCATTTTTTTTCATATTTCTATGCATAAATGGTTTTCGTGAGGGAGATACTGAAAGAAATACATATGGTTTTGAATTCAATCGGATTTTTATATTTTGATTGACCGATGGATGTATTGTGTAAAACCCAACTAAAATAGTCCATATGATAGAACGGATTAGGGATGAGAGTGGAGAAATTTCACCCTTTTTCCTATATACACCGATGTATTCGTGTTCGTGCTTATCATGCGATCGGGCGAATATGAATTTTTTATATTCTCTTGCAAAAATATCCTTGTTAAATGTGGTATGGATTCAAAATAATCCCACCAAAATGATCCTGAATGGAACGGATTTTCTGTAATTGTTCGATCTATTAAGATGTAGTATCGCGATGTATGAGACAGAAATCAATATTCGATTCGAGATAATTGAGAATCCTTCAGATACCAAGTGGAAATTTGTATACTCCAAAAGTCGGATGTACCTTGTGGGAGGGATTCACGACTGGAAAAACTGCCAAACGACGAAGAAATAGAGATTTCTATCAACTTGTTATTTAATCTTGAAATTTTTGTAAAAGATTGATGATCCGAATAATCAAAGTATACAATTCACGCAAAAGTCCAATAAAAAAATGATTACAGGAGAATCTTCGAAATACTCCCTCGTTTTCTTCCAAGTCGTATTTTTCTGGTAGCAAAGTAATAAATACACAACGAAGCGATATAGTGTCACGAGTTGAACCGAGGTCAAAGAGAGAGAACTGGGAGAGACATTAAACTTCGGCAGATACGTTCTACAAAAATATTTGTTTTTAGATAGTCCTGTGTTTCAGTCCTTATCTTTCATATCCATTACTTCCACACGAGAGTTCGCTAAAAAGGATTGAATAATTTTGATTCTCGGTATAGAATAGGTAACTGTAATTGTGAGGGTAAATCTTGAAAAAACTGATCTATCATTCGTTTAATAAAAATTCATTTCGTTCGAACGATTCAAACGAATCCACGAATACATATATATCTTCTCCCCCAAGAAATTCGGTAAATCCGAGATTTCAACGATTTCCGATGCCGCTTTGAGGGATGTGATCATTGGACCTAAATATTCTTCTCACTTAAGCACCCTCTCTTTGTCGTATCTCAACCTAACCGGGGCGAAACGAAATTCTGGTAACCACCCTAAAAGAAGAAGACACCATACTCGTTCCGGATTTTCCACTTGAACTGACACACCTCTTTCCTTCTGTGTCGTTCCGCTTTCATCCTTCCCCCCTGACAGTCCTTATGTTTTATGCTGTCTCACTAGCAAACTATCGCAGTTTGTCTCACGTGTGTGGCGTGGATGACGAGAGGGATTGCGTGGAGAACGTAAAAGGGTTGAGAAGAGATTCTAGATTTTAGGGTGGAAAGCCTATGGGAATCAATCGGTAATCCGTAGACAAGCAAAGTTTCTGATACGAATTGTACATTTAGTTGTACGATGGATTCGAGAAACCTGGAGAGGAAAAGCTTCTACCGTAACTACCGCTGATCGATATCTCAAAGTTCATTGAATTAACCCAATGACAAATTCAAGTCGATTCGATGGAAAACAGATCGAAAGTTTCGTTTATGATTTCCTCGGTGTTTCTCTCTCAAAATGATTTGATCAAAAAAGTTTTTCCCGTTGTCCGACGACAGCCGAGCGAGCGGCAAATTTCCATAATGTTCAAAAGATATTGCCTCTTCTTTCGAGCACATTCGAATTCACAATAGCCAAACTTCACAATCTAGTTCATACGCTAGATTGACTCAAATCCGATGAGTTAAGGCACTACTGTTCGACTTCTAATCTTACCTTTTGCCTGGTTGGTTTGTTGGTCGCTTGGTTGGCCAAAGATTGCAACCTCTGGGACTTGAGAAGAAAATGGCATATGTCACGATTTCCGTTTATCTCGACCACTTTCTTTTTCCTCCTTCTTCCCTTTTTACTTTCTCTTATCTCCCGTCCTCCGAGTCTTTCCTCGGTACCTCTTTTCTTGTCACGTAGTTGCATTTCACTCACCACTTCGAAAAGTGCACTCAACCGAGGCTCAGGAGCGCACTTTGGTGTGTAAGTATAAAGGGCATTTATATAGGGACTTCTCGCTTGATATTATGCAAAAGTTCCTTCAACGCGTAACTTTACTTGGATTGAGAACGGATGAAGATCGTGGGATAAAGGGAGGAAGAGTAAAGTTTTCCTCAACTATGGAGTATATGGACAGTATAAAATATACCGTGCATTCACTATCGTATCCTGGGGACAAATAATTATCTTTGTCAATTCACTCGCTGTGAAGTGAGATCAATTTGGAATTATTGAAACGGAAGGAATGGAATATTGGCATTGTTTTATTTTAGTGCAATCAACAGCGATTGATGAAATCAAGAGATTGCTGTTGGTATTTGATTTGATATATAAATCCATGTAGAGATCCGAAAAATATATTTGTAAAGATAGGAAGATTAAAATTTCTCATCCAGAAGTGCATGAAATTTAACATTTCATTCTCTCTATTTGTATATATTCCTCGATGTATCGAGCTAAATAAATACTCTGTTTTGTTCCCACTCATCATCCATCGTTGTGACAGTTTTTTGCATATGATAATACATGATTTCTCGTTGAATTGATTATATTCTGAATTTTTACTTCCCTGTCATACCGTGATACACCCGCATACACTGAGTTCCAAAAATACCCTGTTATCATCGTTATGATGGGTAACCTATGCTGTCGCTCCAAATATTTGCTTTGACATATGTCGAGGATATCACTCTAACAAATATTTTTTTCCTAACAGGAAAAGAAAAAGGAAGATGTTGCAAAACATTTACCGATGACAGCTTTCATGATATGATATATGTATGGGTGATTCTCAGTTAAAAGGTATTTCCTGCGGCAATGGAAGAAAAATACTGAAAATTTAGGATAAAGTGCAAGAAATGTATCTTCCCTGGTCTGTCCTTTCCTCGCTTTTCGTACAAAATCACTGGAAAACGAGATCCTGTTCCGGTGATATTGTTATAATACTTCGTGTATATGTTCTTCCATGTAGGGTTGGAACTACCAACGTATTTCTCGAAAGTGATTTTTTTTCAGTTCAAATTATGTCCCTCAACTTTGATGTATCCTCACCTGGCATACTTTTATACTCATGAATAATCATCGGATGTTTCACGAAAATTTCCATCCACCTATGTAGGGGGTGAGGAATGATGTAAAGTTGCCAACAAATATCAATTGAATTGTTTAGCAATCTTCATTGATTACTTTTTCCGGTATCATGGGATCTCCCCTGGTTGATTGTTCTCAATGAAGAACGATTTATTCATCATTGTCGTTATTGTTGATACACTATAATAAGTTGAGTGTCAAATTTGGTCAATGTTCAGGTAAGTCAAAACTCTACGTTTGTTTTAATCTCAACATTTCTTCCAAAAAGTATCTCCCCTGTCTGATCAGTTGGCCAGGGGAAATACAAAATATCCAGGGAAGATACAAAGTGTCTACAACAGATACGTTCACGTGATACGTTCAACATTATTTCATACAAATTGACGTCTAACTATGGATTTCAACAACCAAACTTGATTGTAGATTGTCTCTACACCGAAAAAATTGAGTAGCTCTCCCCTGGTCCAAATATTTCCCCTGGCCTCTTGTAAAATCATTGAAAATGAATAAATTGGTTGATCATCTTCAGTGAGTGGATGAGTTACCTCTAAATAAGCTAATCAATATAAAACATCGTGAACCAACTGTGTTTGTTCGTTTGCAACAAACCTGTAGATTTTATACCTCTTAACTGAGAATTACTTTCGTTGAATTCCTAAAAATATCAACAATTCCATGTAAACGAACACGTCTGCATTTGATTTAGAAATATCTGCACCCGTTTTGACGTAGTAAAGTTTCCATGAAGCAACTTTAGAAAAAAAGATTCTCAGTTCAATATATCATTTCTTAGATGTTTAACGACTGGTGGATGAAACTTTTCACACCACGATATACTCATTCTATTTTATCACCCACTTGAATATCCAATTTCAAAGAAAATGGCGCTAGAGCAAGTGCACGCAATTCACAACTATTTCCAGTCTCATATAAAGCATTTCAAGTACATTGCATACCACATAGAGAACACAGTTGATTTCAAATAATTAAGAGGATATTTTAGTTGCTCTTATAATACCCAGTATTAACTGTACAATAGAGCCAAAGTTTGAGAAGAATTTGTTTCAATACATGAACATTTGAAAACATTGCTTTTGCCAAGAAACTTTCTTGGCTTCGTGCCTGTCTTCCACCGCAAAGAATCTTTCCATTCAGAGATGTTTTCATTAGAAGTGTCAAAAAGAACTGAATTTCAAGAATATCAAGAAATCATTTCATAAATATTATATTTTCTCCTATTCTTCGGTTATTTTTACGATATAAGAGAGTATCTCTCTCGATATGGGTTGATTATACATATCAAAAAGGATAAAAGTTCATTATCCACAATCTTTAAGCTTTTGTTTTCAATTATCCAGCAAGAAAACAAAGACAGAATGAATTTCATGTCATCTGTAACATCCACGAAATCACAAGCATTCACACGCTGTTGTGACACATCACACGTTTTACATACCCCGGGTAATACTGCGAAAACTTGGTAGGTCTGCCAGTTTCCACCAACTGATTATTCTGATTATATTTGCACCGTTTCCGCATAATATTTGTATGAGAAATCTACAAAATTCTGTGATGATAAATCTTTGATTGTGAATGAATATATGTAGCATTCATATCGCTTTGTTGTTCATCGAGCGTGTCTTTCTTGGCATTAGCTTTCTGCATCGAATTTCAAGTCCTTCCACACCCAATCTATCTTTTCTAAAAGTTTTGAAAAATTGTTGGTCGGTTGGCGAGATTAATTCAATCGGAGTTCTGTCTTTGACTCGTGATTTTCAGATCTGAGAATAACTGGTTGGAAGAAGGGTCACCACGTTCAAACTCTCTCAACGCAAGATGTTACGAACAGGACGTTCTAACAGTACCCTTTTACTCACAATGTCGATCCCAACACCCAAAGGGGTTACGTGAAGAGTTTGGTGAGCAACGCGTTCAATTACCGTAACCAACCTGACGTGTAAATTTTTCTTTATACACGTAATCATTCGAATGATTGATCCGGATGAATATTTTCGCACAAATTTCCCGCCAAATTGAACGTTTCACTGATACAATTGATTTCCGATTTAGGATTTCGTCTCATATGGTTATTGATATTCAAATGAATCTCTTATTCTCTTCAAATGTTGAAATTGTGACACGAGTATGTGATACATTTCATAGATGAATGCGTTGTGTTGTGAATATCAATCATTGTATTTCACGTGCATTGATCTTTGTAACACGATATGTTAACTCGTTCTCAAATAGTAGCATTTTTATCACCAAAAGGGTCGATTCCTAGATAATGGTTGTGTGATATCATGTAATGTATTGGATCCAATCATAAATGAGTTATTCTTTCAAGTTGATTGATATCACGAAAGTGTAATAATTGGCTGTTGACGAATCAAATTGAGATTTAATTTCAACGTTCTTGTATAAATGGGACAAAATCTTCTGAGAAAATAATTCCTCGATGACCATGGGACAAATCCCACATCAAAGCGAGAAGAAATTTCTCGCAGTTTCCACAACGTATATTATTCAGTATTCATACACCATATACCTCCAAATCCAATCCCCTAATCTGTAGGTGCTATAGGCATCGCCACCTTTATTTATCGTATTTAACTGTTCCTCTTCCATAAAAGATTCAAGAATCAGAGCTGAACTTGAATTCATTCCTCATTCCTTATGGAAGAGAATCTCAACGATCATAAAATAAAACTGTAATATTTTCGAGATCTTTGGTTCTTTTCGGTTGAAGGTCGTAAAATATGTCTTCGAATATCTTGAAATGTGCTTCGATCGGGATATTGATATTCATACGATGGTGGAGGTGTATAAGAGATTCAATCGAACATTCGAATTGAACGAAAATATGAATGAATAACAAGTGAATTGAAATACGACATACTTTGTATTGACAAAATCCAATGAAATATATGTATTATCAAGAGAGGAATTATTATTATATGTGTAAGAACGAATCAGGATTATGTGCAAATACCAACCTATCATTCCAGTTTGATAAATGTACATTCCAGCATGTAGCTCAATTGAAAGCTCCATAGGTTTCGTACGTATTCGTTCCTCGTGGAAGAAACTTGACTCCATCTGTTACTCTCCAATCTTCAATTCCAATGAGATATGTATTTCAGTGTAGAATTCTTCAGCGTGTTTTCTCAAGATACCACAGCTGATTGTTACTCATATACGCATTGATTCTTGAAATGAGAACACTCATTACGCAGCTACACAGGAGAAAAATTCCCTGGTGTGGGAATCAAACTATGTTGATTATATTTCTGCGTCCGCTGAGTCTAAATGCGAGATCCATTTAACCCCATTCAATTGAAATCTCGTCACAACTTGAGGAAACCCGCAGTTTTCATTATTGTCCTTCCTTCTAAAGAAATCTTTATTTATTCTTCCGAATCTATTCCATCGCCTTCAAAGTAAACCACTCTCCTGGATACTGTACACTCTTGTCAACGTTTTTTCTAACCCTCGAAGCATGCCAAATGTACGTTGGAATCTCTCCAATCGACTCAAAACGGTGTTTCCAGAACGATCTTTTGAGTTTGAGAAATCACCAGAAATTGAACGATGCTGAATCAGATAAATACGCAGGTTCAGGAACGATGTTAGTTCAATTCCTGACGAAAAATGTATAAAAAACTAATGCACTGTGAGCTGGTGCATTATTGTAGTATAAAAACTACTATGATAGCTTTGACAAAAATTGTTAGATTTGTAGCTATAAATTACTTGGAATGGTGAGTGATAAGATCCCAGACAACACCACAATCTCAGAAGAATCAATGAAGAGTCCTTATTGAACTGGTTGTGTTTTTCATACATCCTTCAAGACCTCATTTAGGACTGTGGTGCTCTGATGGATTGCTTAATTGTTATTTTTGAATTCAGCACATTCTAATCGTGAACCTGTGCAATGCATCTTTGAAAATCTATAAATCTAAATTTTATCATAATTGTTTTCAAGAGTCTGGAGAATGTTTGAGCTCGGTTCACTGTTTAAATGTCCGTCAACTTGGATTTGTTCAAGCTAACGAAGTTTTGACAAGCTCCACATAACCAACGAAACATCGACTATTAGATATTCATAGTTCAAATAGCGCTATCCGAATAAGAATCTCTCTCGATTGTTTTGACAATTAAGGTCTAGGAAACTCTAGGAAAATTTGATTCATATTTCATCATTTGGTAGAGTAGCTTTATTCACGTAGCTGCTTAGAATGATTTAATTAATCGATTCACTACTCCATAGACGGTGATAGCACACGTATGATATTACAACACTGAGCAGACTCTAGCAACACTACTGAGACCTACATACCAGGTCACAAACTTTTCATATTGCTCTCATACGAAATAGTAGAGGAAACTTGGGAAAATAGCTGGAACGTGGCAAACAACGTGTGGAAATATAAGACGAAGTCTCATTTTCGACGAAATACGGAATGGGAGAAAGCAAAGTTAGAGTAGATGAAGGAGATGAAGAACGTTTCATCCAAATGATTAGGCGAGTGCCGTATAACTTAATGAGAGAAGCAGAGGATCATAGCGGAGCATAGATTGATATTTTATCCATCAAGTTCAACCTGGAATACACAAAACCCGTCATCATTTGACACAATTTGAAAAAAGAACTGAATAATATTCTTCCCGCTCCTCTGCAGTTCATTATGAGGATAAGGAAAGAGATTCCATACGTATCAAACGTCTCAAGTTCTCCGATTTGTGTTCACCAAAATTTTTTTTGAGATCTCATGACAAATTCGAAAAATATTGTGCATATCGAAGTGAAATATTTAAATAATCTCGAATAGAGAATATAGAGAATGTGAAGTAACATGCTTGAATTTTCAGCGAGTTGCTGAAATGATGATAGATCATTATGGTTGATAAGTGTGGATCGATTAAAACAACTCTCGAAACTTCAGAATTCATCTTCTATTAACATGAATCAGAGGAATGATAGTGAATTTGGATTCAAAACGATTACAACTGTAGTAGTTCCTACGTAGAGCGTAAAATGTGGGTAAATTATGGCTAGAGATAGGTTACTCTGGAAATTACATCACTCAAATTCGAAATGTCATTTCTCAGATAAGGCTGGATACAATGCAGCAAGACATATCATTTGTAATAGGGATATGTATGCGTTCAGAAAAGCGTGACGTTTGGTTTGGCTGAATTCTGCCAAATTGAAGGTTTGATTCAATTTGTACTGTATCTAATATTCAGAAGTACCCGTATAATCGCAAATATATTGATTATTCTCTTTCCCTCTCCCCAACATTCATATCCATGATTTTGAATGTGACCAAATTTTTGTCATTCGGAAAGCATGATCAATTTCTTCCCACTGAATATTGACTTTCTAAACTTATCTCATCATCAGGGCATATTTCTTCCATTACGTGTAAGTAAAGAGTAAACATTTTATCTGGAATCAATTGATCCTCATTCTGCATGGAAATTAACTGACGAAAATATCAATCTAACATTAATTCATATCTGAGTGAGCGAAATGTTAATGGGATATGTTCTCGATGTATATCAACTTGAGAGTGGAACGGGTAATTTCTAACAAATTCTCAATGTTAATTACACTGAACTATGTAGCACTTTGGATTCCGAAGTCGACTGCTAATGTATTACCTGAATAGTAATACGAGGTTCAAACTGAAATCAACTTCATGCACACTGATAACTGATGTACAAATTTACATTGATTCCACGTGTGTGAAGTTCCTCCACAGAGAAGAGATGGAATGAATATTTGAAAGGAATATTATATACATTAGGGGGGAGAGAGGCAGATAGATTATTATGCTAGATGCATCAACAGGTAGGGGAGAGTCCTGCAATATTGGCCAATTGCACTTGAGGAGGTCCTGTGATACATTGACGCTTATATTAATATTATGTCTCACACGGTATAATTATACGAGTATCCAGCTGAAGAGAAGTTCACCAGTTTCTCAAACCAATATAGAGTAAATCAGGGTGAGATGACGCACTTTTCCACTCTACTACAGTACGGGATGATATATCAAACCTCATTTACGCAAGGAAAATTGAAAGATTGTAATTGAATCTTCATACTTTCTTTGCGTGAGGTTTGATGTATTATTTTATGCTGCAGAGGAGCGGGGAAGTGCATCATCTCACCCCCATTTACCCTATTTTTGACTATTGTCCTCCATAAATATTTATAAATTTACTCACTGATACTAAAGGACAATATCTTTGTTATTGATCCCTTCGCGTCCTGTAATTTTTAAAATAAAACCATGATTCTGTAGTTATGTCAGTATTCAATTCGTAATATTCACACCGAAGAAGTCCTCATGTCTATGTGAATAGTTATTTCATAGGCCATTGCAGAGAATTCTAAGATATTTTGAAAGAGCCTTTGAATTTCGGTACCCGAAGAGAACATGAAGCTCCGAAAAACGTTCAGAATAGATCAACATAGATCAGACTACCATAAAGCTCCGTTGGAGCTCAAGTTTGGATTTATAAACATTCGACGAAGGTCTGATGAACATTACAATGTCCGCTTGAAAATCATTTCAAGGTAGGTTTGAAGAACGTTCATTGAAGGTTCACCAAAGATTCACTCGAGTTTCAATTTTTTAATATAAGTTTTTTTCAGTTACGTTTTTTTCACAAAGAAATGAACGGTGGAATAAATTATAATGGTGATCATAATTCCCTTTGAAACTCGAATGAATCTTTAGAGAATCTTCAATAAACATTTTATGAACCTTTCTTGGAACATTCCAATGTTCATCGAAACTTCGTAGAGGGTTTATGAACCTAAAGGTTGGTTTGTACGGGCGTTTAAGGTGATCTATGTTAATCTATTTTGAATGTTTGTCGGAGCTTTATGTTCCTTTTGGGTAGGGGAGAACTTTGTCCTACAGGTATTTACATGCAGAATTATATTTTTGTAACACTTTATACAGTATGTATCAATCGACTGGATGAAGTTGCATCACTTGACCATCATGTTTGAAGGCACTCAAGTACCAACAAAAGCGAGCCAAATTTGGCGCCAACTTTTTTCATAAATTATGCGTTCAACGGGAATTTTCAATGGACAATCATAAAACTCGGCGACCAGGATTAGACTCTGAAGTTGTGTTTCAGTCTTATTCTGACTTTCTGGCGAGTGTTGGGGGATTTTCAAAGTAACAACTCCAGCAACGTCATCCATGGAACTGTCTAGGGCCTCGCGAGAATCTAGCAAAGGTCTAGAAAGAGTCTAGTGGCTAGCGGGGCACTTGTAAGGGCCTAGCGAGTGCTGATATAACGCTTACTCGGGAACCTCCAACTGTCAAAAATTTTTTGTAATTTTGTTTTGCAATACTTGCAAACTATGAAGGAACCTAAATTGATATTCAGAGTCTAATCTCAGGTATGTACTTGATTACTATCAATTTTAAATTCAATTTTATCAAGTAATTTATGAAACAAGTTGGCAAAAAATTTTACCCACTCCTCCTCATGCTTGAGTGTCCTTAAAAGTCCTGGTAGAATTCCTGAAAAATTTTTGCCTAGCCCTGATTAGTTTTTTCCATGCGATCAATGTGGTAAAAAACTAATAAATTTCCTCATCAGCTCCTGTTTGGTATTCTACATTTGAAGAATTCAGTTGGATATTGACTGACATTTCATAACTGATTTTGTTTTTCAATCTATAGCGGATAATCGAATCAAATACTAACGGTAAATATTTCTTAGATTCTAACCGGATCTGAAAGGACACATGGATCATTTTGATATGGGTAGAGAAGATCTGTCAAATTTCGACCGCGTTTTCCACCACACAAACCGGTCGAAGTCAAAGTCGAACAGAAATTTTCGAAGGAATTTCAAGCATCTTGAGCAAGACATAGACGGTAATAATCGCATTCATTGATGAATCATTGAGAACTGATTGCTGGCTGATAACGTAAGTCTAATAATGGCAGTGCATAATCGAGCAAATATAGAACCAATCATTGGCCTGGTAATGAGGTAAAATTGTTTTCACTTATGGTCAGAACTCATGATGGTTCACTGATACAATCGTAGGAGTATTGCATATGGATATGTTTCCCCATTAAATACAAATTTAAAAGAAAAACTTTCGGTATGGATTCAATTTAGAATTCGTATTCAACTCGTGAGTCATCGAAGTGGTAACTCAGAAGTTTTTGTCCAACATGCACATTGCAGGAAGGTCTCAAATGGCTCTATTGTTTCGCTATCTTATTCGTCAGCGCTGTACCATACTTGTGTTGTTAGTTTATTATTACAGAGGTGTGAAAATTATCAGGATAATTGTTATTTCCAAAATAACTCCAACTTTTGCCTCAGATTATGCATTTTTCAGTGGAGTATTATTTTGTATTGTTGATATAATAGTTTTTCATCCTTCCATTTCTGAGTTAATTATTATAACAATTTTTCTTCCCAATCTTTTTTTCACTCCAATGATCTCAACACCTCGATCTCAAACTCAACAGTATGTGACGTTAGATACCCGCTGGGAATTTAGAATAGTTAACAACAAATTCCTACCGGGATTTTTATTGGTTTCATCGTAACTCAACTAGCATTTATTGTCGTGCATATAAATTTTATACAATGAAACACCAGTTCGTGATATAAAAATATTGCACATTGTTAGTTATTCAAAGACATATGAAGATGCTCATAATGAAAAAGAACTTTGTACAAATGAGATTGTTATATAGTGATCATGGAATATTCCTTCGTTCAAAAATGGAGGGCTTGAGAACTATTTATATCAAGAAATAAAACCAGTACTCCATGAATGATTGCATCCCTTTAGAGGAAAGTTGGAACAATTTTAGAAATCACAATTATTCTAATAATTTTCACACCTCTATACATTCGCGCACGCGTTGAAAGCTGAGTGAATTTAAAAAATCATCTTGAAGGTTATACAGTGAAGAAAAACTTGAATTGCTGATTCCGGATTTCCTATTAGGGAATAAAATTGAATAATTCATCAAATCAGGACGGATAGTGGGATTTATATTATATTTTCAATGGATTACTCAGTATTATTCATTAGACGATGCATAAATTGGCTACTTATTTTTTGGTTATTTCATTAATGACGCCCGTTATCTCATCCCTCACTGGAGGATCCCTATTTCCTATTAATTTTTCAACTATAAAAAATGATATAAGAAAAAACTTTTATTCCAGTACTGATGTTATTTTTTACGGATATAACTTTATCGAAAATTATTCCATCTGCAGAAATAAACAAATCGTTTTTCATTTTGTAAAATAATGAAGTAGTAATATTCTGACAAATAAAGTTTCTGTCTTGAAGAATATAATAAGAATTACGATATCCCAATCTTTAGTATGCAATTTAGAAAACAATCAATGTTCAATAATTCGTGAAAAATTGTTCCACTTGAAGATTAAGAAAAAACCTTTCGTCAGTCTGTAGAGAGAATAATCATCAAGATTTTCAGGAAAAAAATTGACTGAATTACCGTGCTAACACTGCCTGAGAACATGGTTTTGGAAAAAAATATGTTTCAAGTTCCCGGTAGATACAATCTGAACTTATCGCCAGTCTCCCACAGGGTTATAAATGAGGTAATTGACGAATAATACAATTACCAATTGAAATTAATTTCTTGATTGAAACTGGTTCCAATTAATTAATTAACATCCAAATTCAATTTCTCATTGAAATTTTCTTCAAATCACAATTATTGAAAATTTAACTCTTGATTCAAATTTTTCCAATTAACAATTCAAATTCGATTCTTACTTGAAATCTTTCTCAATTGACAATCAAATTCAATTCTTAATTGGAATTCCTTTCAATTAACAAATTACTTCATCTAATTCAAAATCAAGACATAATTGATTGATTCTTCTGATGTTCTCCTGTTTTTTCTCAATTAACAAAAACAGAAAAACAAATAAACAAGAAAAATCAATCAATCCCAGCTTGATTTTGAATCGAATCGATTCATTTGTCAATTGAAAATAATTTCAATTGAGAAATCAATTCAATTGTTATTTATAAAAGATGTCAATGAAGAATTAAATTTGAACTATTAATGGGAAAAAATTTTAATCAATAATTCAACTCAATTCAATTGAGTTTCAAGGGCACTTGAGTATCAGGAGAAGCGTGTAAATTTTGCGCCAACTTTTTTCATAAATTACTTGATCAAATTGAATTTAAAATTGATAGTAATCAAGTACATACCTGAGATTAGACTCTTTAGGTTCCTTCATAGTTTGCAGGTATTGAAAAACTAAATTACAAAAAATTTTTGACACTTGGAGAGTATTACTTTCGAAACCATCCAAGCACTTTGGTTAGAAAAAGATTGACCCATACGGTAGAAAGAGAGGTCCGAGGCGAACGCTCGTTCTCTCTCAACTTTGGAGTTTAATCCTGGTCGTGAATTTGATTATTATTCATTGAAAATTTCCGTTGAACGCATAATTTATGAAAAAAAGATGACGTTGAAAGTTGATCCTTGAGTGTGTTCATAGCACGTTTGGAATCGATTTTTTGAAAATTCCAGGGGTATGTATATATAGTAGGCTCTCAACGACAAGAAATGTTTGCTCAATTATGTATATGTACATTTTCTTCCAACTTGATGAATATATTTCCATTCACTTAATTACATGAATGGAAGAAAAAGAAAAGTGTGAAAATTGCATTGATTGTACACCAGGAAAAATATTTCGATTTCTTTGAAGTGTTCTGAACCTTTTTGTTCTTCAAAAGTGGAATGATACCTCTGAGAGATTACATCAAATAATTAAGATTCGCAGAACTTTGAATTCACTATTGATCAATGATGTAAACATCGTAAGAACCAGCTTGGTTTGGATATTCTTCGAAAGTCTACCACTCGTGTTGAACTGTATTCGTTGTGCCTTTCAATTTTTTTTCGCTAGAAACTGTACACTCACTCCGGCTGACTCCATAGTCTATTACTTCCCTGTAGCTGCAAAAAGTTCTGTACTTGCTTTTGAAGTCAGTTTTTCACCGGAAACTTTCAAATGTTTTCCAAACTTCACGTTTTTCTTATCTCCTTCTTTTCCTCGCGTTTTACAACGTCTGAAGCCATTTGGTCTTATTTGATCTTTGAATGGGAAATCTTCTTGATTTTCGTTCAAGGTTCACGAAGCATCGAGAAATATCGTATCGATAATGTCCTTGATTCATTGATCGTTTCCACACTTTTATTATGCTCGATGTGAAGATGTTTTCGTTTATCGAGACCTTTTTCTTATTCTAAAGAAGCTTTTCGATATATATTTTTCTGAACCAATCATATCAATATCAGTTCCGTTAAAAATTCGTGGAATTTTTTTTATAGAAAAATATACTATTTTGCTCGAATTCTGCAAAAAATATTACTTTTACTGGAAAAGAAAGGAGGTATTTCTTCTTCGATGAATTGATACACAAATATTATTATGTCACGCTACGTGCGCTGAAATTCAAAGGTATATTCTTCCAGCAAAAATCAACTCCTCACGGCAAAACGATAAAAATGTTGAGAGCCAACGTTCATGTCCTTGTATTTGTACGCAGATTCTTTTTCTTCTTCTATAAAAATCTCCGACGATGAAAAAGTTGTGCCCTTGAACACACAAAATTGGTTTCCAAAATTGGAAAACTTGATGTACCTAATGAATGTTTGGGAAATCAACTCAGGATGTGAGATTTGCCATGGAAGACGAACCGTTTTCTTCCTCACACAGATTTCAAAGTTTGATTTTCGAAATTGTGTAAGATCTAAAACTTTGAATTACAGTTTTTATTTGAGTTCCTTGATAACATCTGTTGGAGTGTAGATCAAACAGAGTGTGCAGAATGATTTTTTTCTTACAGGGAATACTAACAAAGAAATCATCCGGAATGATTGATTCACATCTGTTACATGATAAACTTTCATCTTCGCGAATATGCTCTATCTACACTTCGAAGTTATTGGAGAAAATGAAACATCAATGAGTACTTTATCAGGCACAACAGGCTTGTGTTATTGAAAAAAAGTCTAATACTACTGATTCATGTGAATATAGGTGATTAATGAATGGTGTTAGGCTTCTTTTGTTTTCATAACACGAACCTGCTTGAAAAAAGTTCTTTTTCGAACTGAAATTGTTGATTTTATCGGAATATCGATTCAAAACCCAGAATACAAAATCAATGGATTATCTCGAAATGAATTCCACATCATTGTGTTGTCTTGAAACCCTACTCATAAAATTCATTAATTTCAATCTCATTCTCATCAAGGTTGTCTTCGAATGGTATTACGAAGATGAATGGATAATCTTCACGAGACGACAGTGGCATTATTAATTATTTTCATAATCTCTAGATTGTCAGTCGAGACAGATTCATTGGAATCAAAGAAAATTCTTTTCATAACGTCTAAACCATCTCGAAAATCGATTCTCAATATTTCCTAAATTTCAAACACTCAAGATATATTGTTTTCCCCTCTCGTTTGCGTAACATAAATGGTATTTAAGTACACTGAAACTTGGAAATTCCTTTTCCAACACTCGATTTTGTTTCCTCATTTTACTGCGCGGGTTCTGCTTGCTTTCTCCTTCTCCTCTGTCCTCTACTCTTCTTCCATTTAATCTATAACGAGTTGAATTAGCAACTTGTACTCCTCCTTCGTCATGAATACAAGGAATCTTTAAGAGATGCAACGAGATAGTAGAAAATACAAAAGGAACGTTCATTCGCCCGTTTTCTTCGATAATAATTGGAAAAGTTATCAGGCAAAAGAGAGCGGAGGGATGAAGTTTTGCTCAGAAACGCGACTAATATTTTACGCCCACGGGCGGTAACGCGCTCTCGGCTATCGTTATGACCTGCGCACGCACACGTCTTACTTATGAGAGAATGGAAAAAGAAAACTTTCAGCACCGCGGAATAACTTCGGGGAAACTCCGATCCTAGTTTCTGGAATAATATTATTTACTCCATTTCTCGACCCACAAATTTCATCTGTTTTATATTTCTTCCGTTTCTTATTACGCAATGATTCTTATATGATTTTGTTTTCATATATTTATGGTTGGTATTTCATCGTATATCAAGTTCGATTAGACGATTCAAGAGAAGAAATTCGAAATAAGATATTTATGTCATATCAGTTTTACTTTCATGAAATGGAACTATAGTTTCGATTCTCATCTATGACGAGTGATCATTGTTTGAGAGACAAATGGAATTGTTTGAAAATAGTAACAATTCTGGCCAACAAATTGAATACGAGCGCAAAGCTAGGATTATTATGCGAGACATTTCTCTTTCAAAACACACAAACTTCACAGTAACTTCCAGTCACGGATTTGAAACATTCTTGACCCTACTAACCACTTTGATTCCAAGAACTTTTCGTTGCTTGGATACTTCAGAATTCTTTAAAATTGTTCCATCTGGGAAGATGTTTGAAACATTCTTTTAGTGGTATCAAATGGAGAGAATGTTCTCTTGTCCCGAGTTTCAATGAGGTGATCTATGAAGAGAATATCTCAATCATGTGCAGGGTGTTTTGGATCGGAAATCAATAACTTCGGATACTCTGTCTGTGAATTCAAGAAGAATCATTGATATGTTCATGATTGTATGCTGCAAGTACTCTTCATTCGACGAATTGATTCTGAGTATTCCGTGATTACTCCGTTTCAGATTCATTCGAAAATACCATACCATAAAAAACATCTCGCGAAGTATATTTTTCAATAAAATCAATCCTGAGCATCCAAGGTAGGCCCTGGCTTCGTAGGAGTATATCTCAGGCACCAGATACAAGGTTGTCTACCCACGGTCCATGTGGGCCCCAGTTGGGGTTGCCAGTATATTCCTGGAATATTTCAATCCAGGTATTCCCACCTACAGCCCATATTTTTGGCCTGGATATTTGATACCATTACGGGGCTTAGATTGAAAAGCGTAACATTCCAAGTTGGGGCCACTTTTTAAGTAGGGATTATAAATCTGGCCCAGGTCTGAGCCCGGAGAAAATTTCCACACGGGTACCTAAAAGTAAACAGTACCTTCCCATATAAAAATCTTCAGGTTCCGCCAATGCTGACGACGGAATATAGCTAGACGCAAGGCTGCCAGCCAAAGCTGGGCAATCTATGTAGGGACAAAGATGGTTGACAATGGTCTAAACATTGTACCAATATGGGAAGTCATAAATCGACTTCGTTGATCCATCATTGATCATTGGCTGCGCCACGCTTAGCCCATCCTTCGACCAATATTGCTTGAAGGAAAACGCATGCTTTCAACAGAGGCTCTCTAGGGCTTGGCGGGACACTGCTCCAAGCATTAGGCAACTCTGAATGACAATGAATTCTCATGTTGCACCAAGCATGGGTCGTAGCTTGATCCAGCTTGGGCAATAGCTTGGCTCAGCTTGGGCGATGGCCTCGCTCAGTTTAGGCGTTAGCTTGACTCGACTTGAGTAATAGCTTGGCTAAGAGTGAAACTTCCTTCTCAAACAGCACATTACAATAACTCTCACCAGAGTGATGCTTGTTTCCTGCGAGTGGCGAACCAAGCATTCAATCAATATATAAGTCTCCTTTGAAGATTCCATGACAGAAATAATTCTTCATCTGTTTTCAGACCCGCCTACTCCTACGCCAGGACCACCGGATTTACGTCATTCATCAGTTTAAACTAATCAGAAAAATTACATGTTGAAATTCTCCGACATTCATTTCGTTCAATCGAAATGATAGAATGGATTTTTTATTTTATTTTCAATTACAATAAAAAATAAAAGTGACCATTGGCATGAGATGGGCGCAACCCTGCCGCAAGATTGCTACAGCGTTGACTCATCCTTGGCGAACAAATTTTTGTATGGTCTGCCATTGACGGCATATGCTATCACAACCCTGTTTCCAGTGTTGGGTCTTGATTGTGGAAACAAATGGGCTGAGGCTGAAATGATGTTATCATTTCAGAGTTGCGCCATGCCTGGTAGCCTAGGCTCGGCCCATCTTGGTGAGCCTTGCGGCAACCTAGCGCCCATGGTCAATTTTTACCTGGGTTCTTAGACATTATTTGGAATTCTTGCGATTCCAAATAGATTCATTATGAACCATTCCTGAACTGATGCGCTGTTTAGGTTTTTGTGAATATTCACATATCGCATGAACATTCCAGGGAACCTCGATGAGACAATACGTTGTTGTATAAAACCAAACCCTTCTTAATATCTCATCACCGAATTTTACGTGAATTGTAAAGTGCGTAACGGTGTTAGAAAGGAACAATACCCAACCGACGTACATCCATAAACAATTCAAATCACCTCCCAATGGAACGAACAATGTACGCGTGAATGATTCCATTTGACCAATTCGAACAGAAAAATGACATTCAATTAATGATAATTCCCTCCAATTTTTCACGCCTTTGTGCGAATGTATAAAAACTTCTACCTGTATATTTTCTGTGGTTGCGCAACTCGACACTTGCCGAGGCAATCATCATCGTCGTTGTTGTCACCGTTGTTGTGTTTTGCTCGAGCGGCTCAGGCTTTTTCTCCTCGTGGCTGTTAATTGCTCTCGAGTGAAGTAGTTTCTTCACCTCATCTCTCGTGCACGCGCGCGCTTATTCGCTTTTAACGATTGTGTGAGAAGAAAACCCCTCGAAGACAAGTTCCGAGGAATTCACTTCTCGGCGTCCTCCTCCATTATGAAATGAAGATGAAGAAAGAGAGATTCTCTTCTTCGGATAGTTACATTGTGACGTTTACGATCAAGTTAAGAAGAGAAAGAGAATTAACGTCAAGAGTGTGGGGACAACTCCATACGCGTTGTAACGCATCACACCGTTGTTTCCATTTCATTTACATTCGGTGAAGAGAGTCGGGCGCACGGGAAAAAATTTTAATGTCATCCGTAGTGTTTACTCATATCGATGAAACTCAGGTAAAGTTTACGTAAGAAAGCATTATCACTGGAAAACCAATTTCGAGTTCATTGGTTCGTTATGTGACCCATGGTGAGCATATAAATTCAACAGAATTCTGAATTCTTGACATTTTGCAGGAAATTCTGAAGAAATTACTCTCACAATTCTACACTGAAAGAATTTTGTTGTCAAAATTACCGTGAAATTCCAGTACAAATTCTTCAAAACATCACTGTGCAGCCAGTGAAAATGAGTAAGTTTTTGAGAAGTTGCAAGTTATATTTTTTACAAGTTTCACAAAATGCATAGGAATTTGAAAAATTCCTTCTTGTCCTTTGATCACAGAAGTTTCACGGTAATTTCTCAAATAAAATTCTCTCAATGTGGGTTCATCTTACCAAAGTATCGGAATCCGCAACAACTTCCTCCCTTGGGTCTGATCAAGACGGGAACATAATTCATTCCTAAAAAAATAGCAGGGTACACTCATTTGTGAAGAAATCCAAATTCTCTACTCAATTGTTGAAGATCCTCGCTTCGATTTAACGGAGCAAATGACGTGAGAACTTACTCTGGTGAAAAATGTTTATTCAATCCCATTGCTTAATGAAATTCAATTTAACCTTTGCAATGGCGAATTACCGTTCCAACCTACTGAATTCTCATTGAATCCCATTAATTTAATCGTATCCGATTGATTTCAACGAGTTTGAACAAGTGTCACTAGTTATATACCGTTACAAAGTTTGTACTGGATCTCATTAATCAATGGGATTATTTATTTGAAGGTTTTTCATGAAACAGCACAAAATTTCGCTGCAGTGATTCCGCATTCTTTGCTACAATACCTTGAAACTCGCTATCATAGCTATAATAAAACAGTTCAGGCAGTGAATGAATCGCCTTTACAGCGAAAATTTCACTGTTCCAGCAAAACGTACGGAAACAAAAGAGATATAGCATTTCAAGTAAATTTGTTTTCCCTGCAGCAGTGTTAAAAACAAATATAAGTTTACCGGAATCGTGATATTAAAACACCATTGTTCCAAATATGATTCTAAAAGAAGTTATGTACGGAAGAATGAAAACTATAAATTACTATGTATCGTTACAATTCCAAAAATGTGGAAGGCAAGAGAAAAATTTCAATGCATATCACAAGTATCGTATACGTAGATGCAGTACGGAATCTTCCAAAGAATGATTCAAATAACGACCCGCTGCAATATATTGTACATCAAAAGAATATTGGAAAATACTTCCCTGGTAGAACATTACCATGATATGTGCTGACCAATGACATTTTAGAAACTTTTTTGCATCGATTTACAGTTTCTCGTATGAAATCTTCTTACGAGAAAAATTGATTTGTTATTAAGGAATAAAATAAAGGAATTCTTAATTGGATGCAAATAATAGGATTAGTTCAAATAATAGTGGTATTTGAAATTAAACAGAAATGAATTTCTCCGTTTGCGAATTATTGGTCAATCGGTTTTCATGGAAAAAGACCGATGATCTTACCGTTCGTTATCTCTCTTCGGTCGTGCTCTAACACGGGAATGTTCATTCTCCTATGTTATATAGTTCAATAACTCAACTTTATCGGAGTTTCTTCCCTGGTAACGCTGCACCATTCGACGATTTATGTACTGATCATATGTGGTTTCATCGAAGACAACATTTATTACACATCCTGCGTCTGAGGAAGAGTTATGTACATACGTATGCATAAGATATCTCGGATTAGTAGATCAGTTCAATTGCTATGATACAGATATAAAATATGAATAATACTGAGACATAATTTTCAGATATTATACGTACAAGTGTGATGGATTTTTCTATGAATCGTGAAACGAATGGCCTTTGGTATTTCAGCATAATTTATTGCTCTATAAAGTAAGAGAGATTGATGGAATTCTTCTGACTCGATAAAACTCTTTTCATATTTTGGAAATTTGAAGGGTTTATGGAACAAAATGAGAATTTTAACTCATAGAATTTGATCAATGATTAGTGTTTACCTTCTCGAATTAACTCCTTGGAACTGGAAACATCGTTTGAAGAATTTATTACAAGATTTTGAGTCTTGAGGTGATACCAGCGACCCCTGAAGATGCTACCAGACCATGGTTAGAAAAGGACACAACCAAAATTATTCTGACAAATTACTCGAAAAAAAAAGAATGAGATCACAATATCGCTTTGTACAGAGTGAGATTTTCCTTTTACTGCTTTATTTTCCAATAATTTGTCCGAAAATATTTGGCTCGGGTTGCATCGTCAGGAGCCGCTGGTATCCCTTTAAACAGCTGAGTATTTCTTCATGCGATTACCAATTGGTTTCAATAAACGATGCAAATGTTTTGTACACTGAAGAAAAACGGGTTGTTGTGGAAAACCGTCATGATAAAAAGATATTCCAATAAAAGTGTAGAATAGTTTATTGTGTATCAAAGGCGGAAAGTAGGCGATTGGAACGAATGGAAGGTGCAATAGAGCTGAAAGATGCCGATGATCGTCGAGGCTCTACTGCACTTTTTACTCGACTCAATCGACTTCCGTTCGTGGCACGTACAATATTTTTTGTCACAACGGGCTCGAGGATGTGCCTTTTCGTGCGGGTTGGGAGAACGCAAAGCGAGTGATCATGCTGGGTAATGATAATGCGGGTGGAACAGTATATTGTTCACCAAGGGAGGAAAGCGGGAAATTTCTGACGAATGTGAAGTTTGTTTCTCTGAGCCGAAGGCAAGGGAAAACAATCACACGAATGCAAATTATCCACTCTTCCCCGAGGGAAACATACTATTTTCTCTCACAATTGCAAGGGAGGTGCAAATTGTCTGTATGATTGCATATAAAATATTTATATATCTGTGTACTTCAGAGCGGGAGAACAGATAGTATTTTTTTCCCGCTCTGACATATTCGCTTGGAATTCAGCAACTTATCCCCTATAAAATAGGTCAGAAAACATCAATTTTCCGTGTAGGTGTAGGACACACTCTCGATGCAGGTTTGACAAAAAATATTGTGTGTGCCAAGGGTGGGAGGCGATTGACTCTCATGCAGCCTCCCTATGCCACTCCAATACAACACCTATCTCGAAAAAAGGCCACTTATCGTCGTTGACACTAGACCCGAACCAGGTGGCGCCTCATGTTCAGTGAGTACGGAGCGAAATAAACATAGATGCGAACTTAACCTTCCAGGTGAGGATATACCCTAACAGCAAAATGCTGAACAAATCTGCAGCAAATTGTTGAAAACGTACAACAACAGTTCCAAGCAATTTGCAGGGACGTTGCGTCGTCAAATGCGCAACAATGTGCTGTAAATCTCAGATTTTAGCTTGAATTGTTGTCATGTTGCTAAGAAGTTGCTTGGTTTCATGAAGCTCTCAATCACGTGCGTAGCAAATTCCCAGCAACTTGATGAACAACATAAGAGCAACGATTGCACAGCAACTTTTGTTGTATGGGTAGTAGCTTCAAGAATATTATACGTGTTAAACAGAACAGGAAGAATAATTTGAATAATTTCCCAGCAAACACGAATGCAGGCCATTCGAAGGACCATTGACGGCCCTTCGCCGGCATCGCAGAACCATTAGCGGCCCATTGAAACGCCAGTAATCATTGTTTGTAGGGTTATTGGAACAATATCACCACTGCTTGAAAATATTGATCCAAATAATCTTGTATTGAGGTTATGTTATAAACTCTAACCCAATCCCTGCGTACCCAGCGTACTATTAGCGACGTCTCGTTGCGAGAGACAATAAAAGTCCTACTTTAAAGTGGCAGTGACATAGGGCTGCTCTCATGTGAGATGCAATAGAGCCTCCCACTCGCTTCAAACACCTACTTTCTGCCATTGAAACACAATATACTATTTCTTGGATCATGAGGGTGAAGAGCTGACGAGATACGTTCCAGTATATATATTTTGGTAATACATTGTGATTACAACCGAGAATTCTAGGAGTTGACTGTTCAGGTGTATTGCAAATATACGAATTGTCCGGTGTATCGAACGCTCAATCCACCTTGGATACTTTTAAAACATTTTAAATAGACTCGATTGTCACTCGATTCTGGGGTTCGGAGCGCTGAGTGTTATAAGTGGGGAATCACGTGATCTAGCACAAATTTGCTGAGTTACATGATTGGATTGCGTGACTATGAATTGTACACTGGGCAAAAATTGGAAAAACAAGCTTCCCAAAATTGCCCTGAATAGTGCTCCCAACATACTGGCGTATCTGTTCTTCCACTTTGGGTACTCAGATCTCCCAAGATGAAAGAACAGCAACTTCAGGCAATTTAAGCTGATGAGATATTTTCTCATCTTGGAGGATCTGACCACCCAAAGTGGAAGAACAGATACGCCAGTACGTTGGGAGCATTATTCACGGCAATTTTGGAAAGCTGGTCTTCCCAATTTTTTTCCAGTGTACTGACAGCGTTATTAGCGGCCCAGAACGCAGTATAAAGTGGTAACGGAATTTTCTAGGGATATTCGAGCAAGTTTCACTCTCCCTTCCTGCTGCTAAGACTTTCTCCAAATACTCATAGCTCCATGTATACATAAGTTTTGATATGCATTGACAGTCATCATTCATTGAAGTAAAATCACCCATCAGTTTTTTTGGAATGAGTTAAGAGACGAAGTAATTTAGCTAGAAGTTTCAAATGAAGAAGTTAATTTTAGATCCATTTTTTGCACAAATAAACCACAAAAACCTAGAATATAAGGACTGATCGGGTATACCCCTATTCCAAATGCCCCACAGATCATTTTCTGTCAGGATTTGGTCGGTTTTTGTCCTGGGCATGATGATTTCCGACGGAACCAGACAGAATCCTGACCGGAATCTTTCAGGATCTGTCGGACATTTTTAATAGGGACGTTCACTGATCGGGTATAGGGTCTCTTACCTTATATGCCAGTGAATCTTATGAATCGCTATGTTACTTTTGTTGACTTCAGCGGATGGCAGCTGGCTTCAATCCTTTCTATGGGAGTTTATGGATATACCATGAGAGTTACATGATTTCCCGTTTCTTATTTCGTCAAAAACTGTTCTGCTCGTTTCTCATTGAACGGTTATCAATAATTTCAAACTCCGATATAACTTCTATTTTCTTCCCTTCAAATCTTTCATACCTCCACACGCGTATGGTTTCTACGTATTTTGTCTATACATACACATCGATGATTACAACGTGACCCCTGCCGTGGGGAGTATACTAGCTACGGAAAAAAAACTGAAACGATTGGAATTGCAGAGCGAAGTCAGTTCAGCGTAAATATTCGAAGGTGAATTCATTGGGGAAAAAAATGCCACAGAAAAAAGGGGTTGGTACAGTGACCGGCAAGTATACGAAGCGAGTAATCGTCATGCAAAAAAAACAAGAAGGAAGAATAAAAAGAGAGGAATATATAAAAGCATGCTCGAGTCGTACAATTGAAAACGTTGGAAAATTGGTTTTCCGTGAATAATTGTTTTGAAATTTCATCATGCAAATATGTGTATGTATCTATTAATGAATTTGAATGAAATATTGGATTCTATTCATTTTTTTCATTCGCCGAGTTTTATTTTCGCTTTGGCAGTGCTACGAACGAAGGAATCGGAATTAAGAAATCTCCGTAATACAGGAGCGATGAAAATTGAGCGAAAGTGTGGAGTTTGCACACGTTATGGACTTTACATGTATTTGTAATATCTACAACGCCATCATCGTTCTATAAAGAACACACAATTAACGCGAGGAATTCATTTTCCCCTCGACTTCTTTTTCCATTTTCCTTTCAATATTTTTCAACGCACACACAAGTACTCGTCGATCAATGGAATAATGTTTCTTTCAATCCTTCAGGGAAAATTAAGAGAAATGTGTTCAAGGTGAAAAGAATTTCAACGCGAATCAACTCGGTATTGAATTTCTATGTCGAATGTTGTGAGGTTGTATTCTGCTTCGATTAGTGTGGTGATTGACATTCTCATTATTGCGCAATAATTATCGTCACTTATGTACGTGAAAAGGATATATATATGTATATACATTGTTAGATGATTGATACAAATAACAAAATATGTCCGGAAACCATCACATTATTGGAGTGTGAATGACATTAATTTTGAAACTGGCAACCAATGTGATTATTCAAGTTTAGAAGGACTTTTCAATGAACATCAACAATGATAAGAAAAATAAAGCCATCGAACGAAAACAACAGTTCCAATCAGATCTGAGTGAATTTTTTTATTGTTTTGCACTTTTATGCGAATATCATATTCCGAATAGTGATTGGAAGATTTATGAATCAATTCAAAGGAGTGTAACAACCTACGTCGTCCACTCTGTGAAACTAGCCGCCGGTGTCGTTATTAGCTTCTATCTGCGACTGCTTGTAAATCAAGCACATAAATTTCATCCTATCTGCATGAAATCGGAGTTGATAATCTGTAGAATGAAAGAGTGGAATAAGAAGTTTTTTAAACTTGAATCATTAATGAAACTTGGGTAAGTCATTACGTTGAGATCAGATAAACAAGGAAAAAAACGTGAATAAAATCAATTCAATCCCCGCTGGGAAATACATAATAAACTATAAATGAACAGCGTCTGTCTCACAGCTCTTCGACTTTGTAAATATCAGACTGCTCAGACTTGCAAAGATGATTTGAATCCTATTCCACTAGTTGTACTTCGTGAAAACTATTCTTGCTGTTGCCTATGCTGTTCTTGTCTCATCATGATGTGAAAAATTTCAATAACATATGGCATTCTCGACAAACCGTACAGAAACTAGTTTGTCAAGGATGAGCCAATCTGGCGACCCAATTATCGCTCAAGTTCAGTCAAGTGCAGCCCAAGTTAAGCCAAGTTATGGTCTGAGCTGGGGCAAGCTGTCACCCCTCGAGCATGAATTCATATTGGGTGTTCGGTTAGAACCAGATCTGGAAAGCCTTATTCCAAATCAGGCCCTGATATGGAATGTACGCACCGTTGTATCAAAGCCCGATGTAACGAACTAAGGACCAGGTCTAGCTAACCCTAATCAGGCGTACCAAATCGTGGTCTCTCCAGGACCAGGACAGGTGTGCCAAAGAAAGGTGAGCCCTATCACTGCTCGATCGGGCCCATATTGAACATGAGGCTGGCCATAAAATTTTTCTGCTCGGGCCATGCTTAGTGCAACATGAGAATCTTTGCACTGAGGAAAATGTGTTTCGTAGGACTAACAATAAATCAATTTTTGGAATTTTATTGTTGGATACACAATAATTTTTGTTCTTCTAACAACGCATAGTTGTCTTGTTGACAATAAAATTGCCAATTCAACAATCTTAAACGATATTTTTACGATTTTATTGTGGGTTGATATATAACAATATTTGATTGTCGATTCAGCAATATTATGGCTAGTTTTTTTCTCCGTGTGGTCATCCAAGGTTGCCTGATGATCGGGACAATCTCCCACCATGCACTAGAGACTCGTGTGGAATTATTTTTCTTTTCTTCAGCCAATATTGATTGGAGGCTGGATCAGGCGTAGCGCAGCCTATGATCAATGATGGATCAATGCAGTTGATTTATTTACCACCCACATTGATACCAAATGTGGGCAATTGTCAACCACCCTTGCGTATACATAGATTGCCGACATTGTAAAAAATAATCGGAATTCCCTCATACAAAGCAACCGAAAAATCCCAATCATGGGATAGGAAATCAATTTCCAGCACATGTATATGAAATTATCATTTCTCCGGGAATTTTTATATACAGAGAAATCTAAAGTCATGGCAACTAAGTGAGAGGACAACTCACAACAATTATAATTTTCCCAACTCTTTATACAGTTCATGGAACTATTTAGTTTTCATTACTATGAAAGAGTTACCCTATTAACTGTTCATATAGTTGTGAATACTGAATCTAAATGGTTGTCCTCAAATAGTTGATGTGACTATTTAAATTTTTCTTAGTGTATCTTCAGGATTTGTGGAGCTCTAAGATTCTTATATGAACCGATTTCCTAGATTCTTTGATACCTCTGTTTTCTCTTCTCTTGCTCTTCAACTCTCTGTCCCTTGATCTTTATTCTCTCCTCACCATAGAACCAAGTATCAACTGACCAACCTGAGTATGCAACGTAACTGCTGTGTCAAGTGCTAACTAAATGATGTGCGATCGAGTAGCGATGGCTGGTAGAATTCGCAAGTGCTGAGTAATCAATTTTCCCTCCTGCCAGCGCATCGTGGTGGTTGCGAGCCAAATTTTTATGACTTTCATTCGGCTCACAGTGCACTATTTCATGAGTGAGAATCTCAACTGGAATCTCACCAAAGAATTATACCTAAAAGAATTGTATAAGAATCTCTTATCGGAAAGATTCGGGGGATGAAAAATAGAATTTCAGAAGAGAGAGTCGAGGTCGAATGTAGTTTGATAAACATGTATACCCAAAATCCTTCAAGAATGAATAGTGTCTCAATGGTAAAGAGTGAAGTTTGTATTCAAAAAGTATCTGCTTCGATTCTTTTTCATAAATTATGCTTCTATCGTTAGAATCTTTTATAGATAAAAATTCTCAGTTAAATGTCTGGGTAAAATTCACTATAAAAACTTCCTTTCTGGAAATTGAGGAAATGTGACTGTGATTTTCTACAGCCACTTCCTTTTGAATTGTGAGGTAAGTCTTGCTAATTTTGAAGAAACTTCAGCTGAATTTTGGAACGTATTCTGAAAATTCAGTCGAATTCCTCGAAATTTGGTAAAACTTTCTGGAAGCATTCAGAGGAAAGTGGCTTTGAAAAATTACAGTGACGGTTCCTGAATTTTCAAAAGAAGTTTTTTGACAGTCCCAAGTAGAAATGCTCTAGTTATTCACGAGTTTGGTGACACTTAACTAGCCAGATACTAGACACTTGCAAGTACCTCACCAGAAACCTACGAGGCCCTTGCAAGAGTCTAGTTTTTTGGCTAGTCAAGTGTTACAAGAGTCGTCAATGACTAAAGCATTTCTACTAGGGGTGTTCTCAGGTAGGGATGGATTTTCCCAGAACAGTTTTCTGTCTTCATTTCCATACAGTTGCAGAACTTCTATTTTGTTTCCCATGTTTTGAGGGGAAAGTAGGGAGAAGGACAAGGAAATTTTCCAATGCCGAAGGAAACTCTTCTGAGGATTCAGCGACTTAAAAAACTATTAAACCGAGTCTCACGTAAACCACTTCTCAAAATCATGAAATAAACCTCGCGGACACTATGATTTTATCAGTTGTTAAGATACTTCTTGATAATTCATCTCAACGCATTTCATACGGCGTCATCTACGTCATAGAAGTTGATGAAAAAACTCGAAACAGTGGAAAAATGACTCCACTTGGTTAAAAAAAATGTTTCATCAAAACTAAGGAGACTGAATGGTTGACTAAAAGGGGAAGGAAAAAGGGTGGACGTATACGCGTTTGGATAGAAAGCTTATGATGGGAATGGAATGAGGAGTTGAATGTGGTTAAAAGAGCGTAATGTGTCTGAAAAGAGAGGATAAAGTTACAGGGAGAAGTAAAAACGCAAATATATCTGGTTAAAAATGGGATCTGGAAGACAAATTGTAAGAAGGTAAATGAATAAAGATTAGAGGATGAGCCGAAAGGTACAGAAGGTGGTGGATCAGAGTAGACTAGTGAGAGGGAATGAAGAAGAAGGAAAAATGCTAAACGAGGTGAGGAACGAATGAGAATGAGAAAAATAAAACATCATTGCGTTAGAAAAGCGTACATGAAAAAAATGGAATAGGCTAACGTTCAGATCAACTTTAATTGGTACTCAGCGATCGGAATATGAACAAAGAAAACGGTTGACATTGTGGAAAGAATGATAAGAAGGAAAATTACAGCTCAGACGTGGAGAATAGTGGAATTTTCATCTTTGTATCAAAGCACTGGACTATTAATTTTTGTTTTGATATACGGCGGATACAAAAAAGTACTCTTTGACAATTAGTCACTAAAAATCCTACGAAACCTCCGAAATAATATCCGGACGGACCTAAATCTCCCGCAATTCAGGAGATTTCTTGTAGATTAGCAGCAATGGTATCAATCGCATAAAGCCCACAAGTTCAGAAAACTTCAATATGAATTCTCTAGAATTCTTTTTGAACTCCTGCGCTGTGTGGGATCTTCCTATATCCCCATTGTGTTCCATAAATATCACGTGCGAATCTTGACTAAGCGTTTGCCTCAAGAGGAATAGATCAACAAAAAATATGTACATATATGAATAAAGCAATGATCAGAAACTTAAGAATATCAAACTTTCCATTAAGAACGGAGGAGGAATTCCAGCAAGTCGAAGCGCAAAAAGTGAAACATATACGTTTTTATATATTCCTTAAATTAAATACAGCGATGGATGGGGAATAATATTCCTCTTACTATTTTTAGTTCCTTTATTCGAAGATAAGAGAAGAAACTCCAGAGTAAAAAATTCTTCAGGGTGCCAAGATTGTCTTCCTCTTTAGTTGTTTCCTTATATTGTATCTGTGCACGTGCACTTACATTGTGCGAGGGAATTTTTCTCATACGAGGCGACATGCCAACTGCACGGAGAAATAAATACATTTCGACACAAAACAGCAGCGAAGCGGAAGTTTGAATGCTTTTCTAAAAATGGTATTATGTCGCGGAGCAGAGGACCGTATTTCCGTTAGGATTGAAATAACGACTTAAGAGATAAATGAAAATATGATGGGTGATCAATGGTTCGCTGTATGATCTCTTCGCGAATAACGTATTCGTATTTCTGGGGCACACAACTGTGTTACATTAGGATTGAATGAGGGAGCACAGTTGTGCTTCACTGTGTACATACGTGATTGGTTGAGTGCGAAGAATGATTGGAAGTTTTCTAGATTGAAAACTCGTTCAGTCTTCGAACCGAGGAATGTAGAGAATCATTTTTCGGATACAGCGAGTAAGATATTGTGTTCTAAATTGAGGACTGGTCACTTCCTTGGAATAACCCAACCAGAAATTCACAACAGGCGCAGTACTGCACCAGTACTAGCCAAGACTGGCAGGGTACTGGCATTTGTCTGGAATGATAACGCTTTGCCATTATTCGCAATCAGTGCAGGGCCAGTACTGAGTTAGTACCTGGCCGGTATTAAGTTCTCAGTACTGGTTTATCGGTACAGGCATATTACTGTATTTTTATGTATCCAGTACTGATCCCGTACGTGTTGACCAAGTGTTGGAGACCCAATACTGGCACTGTACTGCACCTGTTGTCAACATTGGCATATTACGGATTTTCCTGATTGGGAAATAGCGATAAATATGGTTGAAATACACATTTTGCATGTTTATATGTCAAGCAATTGCAAATTAAATCTCAAGAATCGATGATCACGAATAATAATTAGATGCTTGCATTTTTTTGTTTCAGATTTCATCTAATCCAATTATTATGAATGCCAAAATCGCAGGTCAAAGCAGGTGAGGACGATTGAAAAATTTATCACATAAGAGCATAGGAAAGATTGGGGTAATTCGCCACGGGCCTAGTTCCGCTATTCCCAGTAGAAATTCTGTAACACTGAGCTCGAAGAAAAACTCAGTGTTGCCAGAAACTCTTCTTCAATTTTCCATATTTATGTTCCACAGTTCTTCAAATCACCAAAATTTGATGAAACTTTGGACAAATTGCAAGACGCTTGTAAGTGGCTTGCAGGCCATCTACTAGTTTTCCTCCCACTGATCTATATTAGGGTGTTTAAAAAAAAAAGTGTGATTTTTCAACGGTCATACATCATAAAAGTTACTATGCACCAGGAAAATAATCCTCCTCCAACCTGGAGCCAATCGGACAATATTTAGAGGTCGCTACAGTAGAACCTTGTTTATTGCGAACCCCGTTCATTGCAAGCCCCGTCTATTGCAATTTAGTGTCTCTCCTCTCTCTCTCTCTCTCTCTCTTTCGCTATAGGGGCGAATCAATTTGTGAAACTTGACGACGTCAGTCAACTTGTTACTTTTGTAATCCGACGTGAGAAATCAAACTCTCAAATCCAGATCTTCGTTCATTGAATTGATTTATTTATTAATTCTTTTCATTTCCTTTCATGTGTTTCCTCAATTGACTCTGTCTTTATGTTTCTCGCCTTTTCTTTCACTGTAACCCGTCACACCACCAATCAACGTGCGTATTGCGAACGCCCTTGTTTGCAATAACCGCGATTGTCATGTTTCTCAGTGTTTGCAACAAATGGGGTTCCACTGTACCGAGTCGGTACAGGATCATTCACTTTTCTTGAAAGGGAAAACGCTATTTCATATAATTTTTAGGATAAAAGTGTGTATATCTTTGAAAGTACAAGTGCGATCGCTCTGATATTATTTTTATTGTAACCAACGATGAAAAATACTACACAAATGATAAAGTGGACGTGATAGAACCACTTCGAACATTTTCTATTCAAGCTCGAAAACGAGTGTAACTATAGAGGAAAAAATGACTTGAAAAATGGCTTTTAAAAATCGGTAGCGACCTCTAAAAATTGTCCGATTAGCTCCAAGTTGGAGGAGGATTATTCTCTTGGTGCATAGTGGCTTTTCTTGTTGAAAAATCAAACTTTGATTCTTTTTTCAAACACTCTAATCTATATACTAACTGGATAAGGCCATAGAGCCGACATCTTAGAAATAAACCGTTCCCCATTGAAAAGTCTTTCAGCGCCTTACAACTTTCAGCTTGCGCCGCATTACAACACAAGCGTATAACTAGAGATGATTTAAAGAGATTGCTAACGCAGTGTTAAAATCATGGTATGCGTCACGTTCTTCTCTTTTGAAGAAAATTATGCGATTGGTTGAATTTTTCTTCTAAGCCAATCAGCAAGGAAGGATCAACGCAAAACGTGATACCACTAATCAGAAACTGGACCAGGGTTTTCATATATCATTAGTAATCTCTTCAACTCATCTCTAGTATTACCGTCAAAAGTAGTTCCATCCCCAACGTGTGAGGCGCTGATTGATCCTTCTAATGCATCCAATAATGACTTTTTCTTTCGTTTTCCAGTATTCGTTTCCTTTGTGCTTAAAAAGCAATATTTCACTCTTCACAATGAATTAATTCCAATAAGCTTTTCGAATGCGACTTGAATCGCATGCGGTGGCCGTGACTTCTATTCAATTTTATGGAAATTTCACAACAGCAATATTTTCAATTCCTAACTAATTTGAATGATAGGAATGTTAAATCTATCAACCGCAGTGCTGTTCAGGTAACACTGGATAAAGCAGAAAAATAAAATCCTTGAGACAGTATATATTTTTTTTTAATTTAGGGTTTATATTTTTTGAAACTTATATTCAATTCTTCACCGAGATGCAAGAAATATGCGAATCGTAATTTAACGTTTTAAAATGTTCAGCGTCGTTAACAAGGTAAATCTTTCATCAAACCGAGACGGAGTTGTCTCGAGTAGTGGGCGAGGTTACCCCGCAGTTAGAGTAAATTCGCCCACTTTGCGTTTCCTCGGTATTGGATTTCTTGAAGCTGTGATTATTGAGATGGCTGGTTGTAAAGCCTCATGAGACCTGTGAGACTAAAAGAAACTAGTTCAATACAAAACCACTCGAAAATACATTGCAATGGAATTACATGAAATTCGAAACTCAAAATCGGAAGGATCACTACTCCTGGTCTTCCTCACGAATAATGAATGGTGTGGGATGATACACGATCACCGCATTTTGACCTTGATTCACTCGAATACTGTATAGAACGAACCACATAGCAGCAGTAGGAAGGATCGATTAGCAAAATTCGTATAGGTTTTTGCCAGTGGAAAATAATGTACACTCTAAAGTTACAATATTCTATTTCTGAAGTTTTTATTTTTATTGACTTCTACAAGGATTCGCTTCAGTATTTTGAACATTTTATCTGTCAAGTGGAAATGTTGTGGATCTGGTGGAAGGTACAGTTAATCTCGGTAGCTTGTACCATGTCTGTAACATGTCTGCATGGAGAGTGAAAAGCTTGCTTCACTGTGTCGAAATTCAGCAAATAAAATCTCATATTCTAGTACAAAATACTTTCTTTTTTCATTTTTGTTTCAAGATTAAATATTCTATGTGAATATACAACAACACAATTAGCTAAAAATATTCTCATTCAATTTTACGGGAAGATAAGAAATATAGGAATCATCATTTCAGTGATACTTTATGAATAATTTCACAATATTTCCAATCCATTGAACATTCCGAAATTATATATATATATATAGCTGTAACTGAGATCTTGTTTCTATGAAAAAACAACTCTTGAATAAGAAATTTTCCAAACATATTGAATACATTCACTGTTTGTTCCAATTCGATTTCAACAACAGAGCCCTTCATTCCAACGGAATCGTATGAAATAAAGAAACATTTCCTCGACATGAAAATCTTTCTTCCATCAACCAAATCTGATGTCAAAAGTCCTCCAGGAAATACATTTCTGGTAGAAAAATATTTTCCTCTCAGTGATGTGTTTCTGGTCGGATTTTAATTCAATGGTTTTTCGAATTGACATTGCACGGTTTTTGTTATCCCAAATTCATGCTGAACATCGAGAAATTTCAATTTACAGTGAATCACAAGAGGACTCGGACTTATTTCCGATTCCACTTCGTACTCACTAGGTCAGTATCACACAAATATGTGAACTGGTGAATTTGGGAAAAGGTTAAGAAGTATTTTGACTTACTTCAGGAGTTCTTGAACAGAGTTGATACTTCTTGATATAAGAAAAATATCTGCTCTCCGGACTTTTTTTCGGTTGTTTCATTAACGCAAACTCCAGAATTTTTTTATTGGAAGTCAAACAGAAGAAGTTTTAGAGACATTTCGGCAAAACATCCTAGAGCGGTTAGTTATATCGTATGAGATAATCGAAAGAGAATCATGAAAAGTTTGAGAAATGTTGTTAGAAGTAGTTCTACATTTATACGGTACATTTGGAATATCGTTTTTCTTATGTGATAAATACAGAAGTTTATTTTCTTTATGTTTGAATATTAAATTCATATTGATACACTCAAAATATTCACATTGTGTTCTCAGTTTTTGAATAATTGAAAGTATCGTCATTATAAAAGATTCAACCTGAATTATTGAATTTGCAGCGTAAGCACGTTGAAAACTCACTTTCATCTAAATCTATTCAAGAGGTATAATCTAGATTCGAGATATATTGTGATCGATCTATCGAATTTTTGGCGGATTCCTCGATCCGATTTGAACTATTCGTGAAAGTATGATCGATATTTTGTACTTTGTTTGCTTGTCGCAATGTTCTCGTGTTTTGAATGTATATATTAATATTCGTATCAAGAGGTGATTGTCCGGCTCACCCTTTCAGCTGCATTACAAAAATCCCATCCCTCTCCAACATTTCATTCACAACTTAATTCCACGAATATTTTCAAGTTATCAAATATCGTTACATTTCATCATTCCATAGATTTTTCATGAACTCGTGAAAGTATTTGATACTGGAATATATAGGATACATGGTATCACAAATACCTTGCCAAAATATTCCACTGAATTCATTCGATATTACTCGGAAGGTGAAATGCTGTTAAAAATTCCTCATTGATACTTCGCGTAAAATTCGTTTCTTCAATCTCATAGAATAAGTATAATTCCGATATACTCATCAGTTCCTTGAAAATCTAATCCAATCATTTCGTCTCATGAAAACTTTTATGGACAAACATCTTTATATCTCTGAGGAAATCAATTTATTAAGACATTGGGATAAATTCGTGGAAAACTTTTTCTTGAATCATCATAATAACTCTATATAAGTTCTTCATCTTTCATAAATCTCGTGAGAATCCATTATTTTGTTTTCAAGTTTCTTTGAAAATTTATCATCATTCGCGTTACAAGATAACTATTCTGTTATCCGAAATTAGAAGCAATTGCTAATTGTAAGCTTCACATAAAATTCTGAGGGTTTTGTTGTGTTTTTTTTTCCAGTCACAATATCATACGCAAATCGAGATGAAAACCAATAGATCTTATGATACAAAATGATGATTACGAACGCGGGGTAAAACCGAACGTCGTCACTTCTTTATGTCCCTGTTCCGTTACAGCCATGCGCTCTTTTATATATAAAATTTCCTAGTTTACACTCAACATTTTCAATCAGATTAAAGTGAGAAAAAGGTTCTTGTACTTGAAAATCGTTGTTTTACGCAAATTTCGTAACTTTACCAGATCTCTCTTTGTTTTTCTGTTACAGATGCGCTGATCGTCGTCGAACAGATTTTTTCTCAACTTCATTATTGAAAAATACTCTCTCATCCTTCACGTATTATCACAAGATGTACCCGCAGAAGATACTTAGATAATTCAAACAAAAAATTTGAAAAGAAAAAAAAATTGTCCTCGATTGTTCGTATTTTTGGGAATCGTGATAGCTTCGTAGCTTGTAAAATGTAATTAGCGCTGAGACAAAGAAAAAAAAAATCAAGTCCAAAAGAATAATACCTGTTTACTAGCCAACTAAAAAATGAAAATAGAATTTTCTCTCTTTTAACTCGACTCGATAGTTTGAAAGAAGACGAAGAAGAAGAAAAAAAAAGAAAACCGAACTGAAAGCAACAGGGGAAGTCGATTACCGTAAACCACAAAAAATCAAGTCTGTCTGTTCATCCAAGAGACAATGATTGTAAATAGCGACAAGAGTTTTGTATATTTGTAACATAGATAGTACATTTTATTATGAACAATGAATAAAGTTATTTATATATATTTTAACCACAAAAAAAATAAAAATAAAACCTTCATTCGAGATATCCTTTTTCTCTCAGTCACCGATGTACGTGTTCCTATAAATAAGCCCTCTAAGTTACAAAATATGTTGTGATTTTTGTTTTTGGGTTCAGTTCGAGAAACGATTATAATCTTCAACGAGCGAATTTGTTTGAATTATGATGACGTTATACAACGAGGCTGGAGTCGAGGCATAATTTCGTCGAGTTAATTGCTTCCAAAGTACCATCAATTCTCATCTGTTATTGGCAGTCGAGCGCGACCCCAGGACGACGACATCCACTACATCATTATCGTGATTAAGAAACACCATCGCCACGCATATAACAAACTGGCGAACACTGGCTACAGCAGAACGTTTGAACAGGTCCATTCATCTGCACCCAATTCCGTTGCGAATTAATCAAAGATTTTAAAGCAAAAAAGCACGCGAAGGGAACACGAGTTTTAACATAACAAGGAAAAATTATTTGCTTCAGTTTGCTTTCCCTTGTATACTTTTGAGTATTCGTGTGAGTATAGATCGCGTGTGCATGAGTTTTTGATGAATCGCAGAAAAAAAAATATAACACAGCTTCACTCAGGATCGTTAACGATTCTCGAGGTGGAAATGAAAATTCAATGAAGTGTAATGAGATGAAGAATGGATGTCACTGAAAGGAATTTTCATGCATCATTTGCGTTGCTGCATACTGAAAAAGTTGTATACGTACGTATTGTGATTTATGCGCGAAAGTAGTTCCGTGTAATGGTACATCACAAACGATTGACTTTCACGTTCCTGTGCTACAGTAACTACATTTTCTTTCAGACATATTTTTTGATTATATAGCAACTATTGTACGGGATCAACGTTATTCGTAGATTTGAAACCTGTGAGAAAGTATACAAAGGTTCATCATAATACGAAAACTGGATTTTGTGGGGATTTTCTTGAGACGCGAACATACAATTTTCTTCTTTGTCCAAGGTTTATTTAAGCTATTTTGTAATTTTTCTAATAATTGAAATGTTCTGGAAACGCTGGAGAATCTGATACTATTCGCCAATTGAGAAGAAAAAAGCGAATTTTCCAGAGAATCGATAAAATTATTCACTGTCTTCGGTTCTACACGGAAAAAAAAGTGTGGCTATTATAACGATCTGAAGTATGGTTAAGAAGAGATAGCTGTAGTGACAATACTGTATCGCTATAGTGACGATACAAATGGCTATGCTGGCGATCTATATCGTTCCTCGGATGATTTGTATGATCATAGCAACGATACTGATACCACTAAACTTTGGATAGTCATCACAACTATCCAGTATCGTTATGACAGCGATATTTTTTTCTCCGTGTAAAGTTATAAAGATTCAAAGTTTTGAGACCGGGCCCCAAGGAATTTTCAGTCTCTAGAACTCCAGAAAGGAAAGAACCAGGATAGTTCTTCTCTTCTCCTGTTAGAAGTCCGCCTGTCTTCGGCCGAACAAATGGTGTTCGAATCAACAACGCGAATTGCAGCGTTTTTGAGATATTCGGATTTTCCTAAAAATTCAAAAAATGCTCAAATCAAATTCTGTCGAAAGAAAGATCAATTTTTCTTCGCCTCGAAAATACACCCCATCAACATTCGGTCCAAGAATTATAATACATCCCATATACGTATTTCTTTTTCATCTTCTTCGCATCGATTCAAGAATATCAACCAAAATCTCAAACCGTAAGCGACAAATCCAAATTGAGTTCTCTGGTTCCGAGAATTTCCCATTTATGCTGCGATTCTTTTGAAAAACTTCGCAAGTTTCGAGTATTTAAGATATATAAAAGATTATACTTGCGCGAACTGGTGTAAAGTTGCATGAAGATGGGGAAAGAACTATTGTTCGCGACATTCAATTTCAGATGAATTCTTGGATGGATTTCTTTCTTCTCAATACAGAAGGTATATTCAGCAACCTCGAAGAATCATAAAGGTTTCAAAGTCTGGATGATACTCCAAACTTCAGAGATTTATACTCGACAAAGTTTCCAAGATACTGGGATGTGAAAAGATACATTATATGAAATGTCCTTTGCGATCCACAGAATTTTTCATGTTTGAACCGATTTTTCAAAGTATTATAGATCTCCCTTTGGCGCACTAGATTGATATTAAAACATTTGATTGATCTCATTCTCTGTTCAACCTGCTTTTAGAATGACGGATTCTATTTTTCAATTACGCGTATATTTGGGAATGTTGTTTTAATCTATGGAATGTGATTTGAGATATATTTTAGACACAAAATGTTTATTGGGCCATTACCGAACAATACAAATCTCCAGAGGAGTCCAATTAATGTTGAAACAAGTGAACAATTATCAAGAAGTCAAGAATCGGGCAATTTCGTGAATATTGGCCAGAACTTTGGTGCACTCAAAGAAATCAGCAGCCTTCGATTCTATGATGTAATAATTGCTTGATGATCCGTATCCAAGTTGTACGACGGTTTTTGCCCCACTTTCCAGCAACTGATTGATATTTTTTATTGCAAAAGCCAACGTTCCCCCCAGATACTGGGCATTTTCAAGGCAGAATTACAAACGTAAAGATGAAGTGGAAGACTCCATCGTTGAAACCACAAAAAATTGGATGGGGATCTGGGGTGCCTGGGCGAAACGTTGGCTTTTGCGATAAAAAAAGCACCGCTCGGCTAATTGGATTGTTCCTCCATTAATTGATGGCGCCGCTCCGAGCACTAAACTACACACATCCTAATCATTGATATTTATACCAAGATATTTTCCATTGTAATGGGTGAATTTATTCGGGGAATATTAACCGCGTGGAACCTGGAAGATTTTGTTGGAAGATCTGAAAGTGAGTAGTCATGACGCAACAAATAAGCAGTATAACCTGTACAATAACAAAGATGATAAGAAGCTCCCGATATCCTCATTATTCATGATGAAATGAGCATGCGTGTGGTACGAAGCAACTGCCTAAAAAAGTCATCAAGTAACATCTGTCGGATTTGTCAAGCAAAGAGTGACCGCAAAATCCGCCTGTTTTTTTGGGACCGCGAGTTTCGGGTTGTATTGCATTCTGAAAAATAGCTCATGTCAATCATTTGCAAGGGAATACCATTTTTCGGTGAGCATAACATTGATTTTGGAGATGGAGAAATCGACGGAATCGATAGATTCTTGACAATATGGATTCGTTTCTATAAAAAAAACTTTTCGAAGTTTATTGATTTTCATAAAATCTTGACCAAAATTTGATACTACTTTACTTCGAAAACCAGTGTTATGCTCACCAGGAAATTGTATACCCTCGCCAATGATCAACATAGAGGATGTTTTAGAATGCATTCTAACCTGAAACCCGCGGTCATCTTTTGCTTGACACTCACGACTGGACTCTGTCAAGCAGTGATAGCCAGATAACCCGGAAAATCTTGCTGTATTCTTTTTCAGTGTGGTGATGATAGTTAATTTCGGATGTCAATGTACCCTGATAGGAGATTCGCGCATTTTGGAGTATGAAATGACCCCCTTTCACGAACGTACATTGTATTTTGACCAGAATAACGTTCAATTGTCCATCCCCTGAACAGTTTCTATAGGCAGAAATTACATCACGTTTTGATTGCTAATTGACCAATTTCCGAGGGTGGATGGTGGTGTTTCGTCTAATTTTACCTGATAACCATTCATTTCTTGCGTCCTTACAGTGACTTTTGTTGATTCATTTTCATGGGTAGTATACTCCACTATTTTCAAGTATAAATATTCTTGGGAGTTAAACTAACTTTCAATTGGAGTAAATTTATTCTCTTCACACTAGATTCCCGTAGGTAATTTTTGGGCGATTCAATAGAACAGAAATTAACCAATTACTGGGAAACCTATTCGCTTTGTATATCAAGGAAAGAACAAGCCTGGCGAAAATGAAGCGTGCTCTAAACGTGGATATCCGCCAAATTACTCTCCAGAGGTTATCTATCTGTTTTCGAATATGTCGTGTAGAAAGAGATACACAAACTCCAGAGAGTAATTTGGTGGATATGCACGCTTGAAGTTCGCTTCATTTTCGCCAAGGAAACTACGTCGACAACAATCTTGCTTCCATCTATCACTACACTTGTTTCTCAATAGTTTCCTGATATCCCATTCTATTCCTTCTCTCCTTTTCAATTTTCTTCTATTCTAGCCCTAGGGTAAAAAGCTGTTGAATGGAAGAAAAACGATACCCAGGATTGATTTTCAGATTAAAAGTCGACTCCAAGTGATGTTGATCTTGGTTTCATTGTAGCGAGGTGCGAAAAACTGATTGCGCCCACAATTATTGGCTTTTTCTCACAGGAATGCTTATAAAAACTGTCATGAATATTCAGATCGAATAAGAATAATTATCATCAGGTTAATTCGATACTTGATATCCACACAGCCCTGGGAGGTATATCAACATTATTGGGACGTTTTCTGAAACATTGGAATGTTCTGAAGATGTTTGAGATGCTTAAAAAACATCCAGGTTTTCATGGAACGTCTATGAGATATTTATACGGAGAGAAAAAATTTGCTGACGCAGCAAATCGAGGTATTATACATAGAATAGCGAAATTTTTTGCTGACCTAGCTAAAAATTGGCTATAACAGCAATCGTGTTAGCTACGACAGCAATTTTTCAGCTGTGGCAACAAAAAATGTTTACTCCGCCAGCAAATTTTCAGTATTATATACAGAATAGCAAACAAATTTTGCTGGGATAGCAAACATTTTTTGCTGACACAGCTAAAAATTCGCTGTCGCAGCTAACAAGATTGCTGGAACAGCAAATAGTCTGCTGTCACAGCAAAAAATTTGCTGCTCTGGCAAAAAGAACCCAGCAAAAGTAGATTCCGCTGACACAGGGAATTCCTTTTTCTCCGTGTATAATCAGAATTTGGTAATTAACAATTTCCCTAGCGAATCTGGGTGAATAACCAAAGGGCGACCAAAAATTTCGGTTACGTTTTGGTGAGAAATCTTGGTTTTGGTAATTTGTCGGTCGTTTAGGACATTCTTTTCATAAGAAATTGACCAAAATCCAAGAAAAATTCAATCAATCTCGATTTGATGATTTTTCGATTATTTTGTAGTGATTTCCTGGGGTTTTACCTAAAAAATACTAAAAAGATTCCAAAGACGGACCACATTTTTTGGTGGCAGATTTTTTCTGAGCAACCGTTAGTTTTCGGTCACAAATAGATCATTATATGGTGAAAACGATCTAGTTCACCATTTTCTGACCAAATTTGTACCAAACCAAAAAATAACCGAAATTCATCAAAAACATTGGTTACTTTGGAATCGCTAGGGAATGATCAAACTTGTGCCAAATCTTTCAATATTCTACATTTGGAGCAGATGCAAATGAACTGTGGTGGACTGTGTATCGATGGATTTGATAAATTACTTTTGCATCCTTCTAATACATCGCATGTAGTGAAATTTTGTTTCGCGTTCACGGAGAGAAAAAATTTGCTGACGCAGCAAATCGAGGTATTATATATAGAATAGCAAAATTTTTTGCTGACCTAGCTAAAAATTTGCTATAACAGCAATCGTGTTACCTACGACAGCAATTTTTTAGCTGTAGCAGCAAAAAATGTTTGCTTCGCCAGCAAATTTTCAGTATTATATATAGAATAGCAAACAAATTTTGCTGGGATAGCAAACATTTTTTGCTGCCACAGCTGAAAATTCGCTGTCACAGCTAACCAGATTGCTGGAGCAGCAAATAGTTTGCTGTCACAGCAAAAAATTGGCTGCTCTGGCAAAAGGAACCCAGCAAAAGTAGATTTCGCTGCCACAGCGAATTCCTTTTTCTCCGTGTTAATTTTGAAGTTATGTGAATCTTAATATATTGACTCAATTCTTGATAATTTACATTCTGCCAATAGTTGACAAAATGTTTGATACTTTTGTGTATCATCTATAAATAATGGTGATATATGGCAGATAAACGTGATCAAAGTGGTGAAAGTTCAATTAGATTTATTTTTCTTCCTTTATTCTATTTTATTTATATCTTTGTTTTGTTTCATATCTTAGACCGTACATTTTGGAATTGGAAACTTCTGGAGAGAATTTATCAAAATGTTTTTCATTCGGATTATACATAATTTATACATAAACTACATTGAATTATACATGAATTGTATATAATTTTGAATTGTCAGAAGACCACACACATTCGTAGGAAATTCGATTGGAAAAAAATATGCTGAGTCTGAAGCACAAATATTTGAAGTAAATTCCCATGCTCAATTTTTCGTGGTCCTGTTTCAATCCGCACTTGTTATTGACACATTTTTCTCTCAAACGTTAGCCATAAAAATGAGATATTTTTCACAACATCGTTGCAGTCGCACATTTTCATTATTTGTTTTCTTCGTTTCGATCACCCTGTTATTTCTATTTATGTGCGTTTTCCACTTTGTGAATACGAAGACCATTCAATCGATCGAAAACCAACTGATATATGTTCCAACCAAACTCATTCTTGTCGTGATTACATTTTTTTACACTCATAATCCATATTGCAATCGCTACTCCTACCCACATCCATATTTTTCCATTATTGTTGCAAATGGTCCAACGAATATCGTAAAGCAAACGACATTGTGGTAATATTGCGTTCACGTCATCGGAATATGACTCTTCGAACACGAACTTTTTTCATCATACTTCGATTTTTTCTGATAAATTTGATGGTAAAAATTTCTCTACTCTTCCTTTCATTCTTCTCTCATTCCTCTCGATCTCTCTTCTACATTTTCAATTTGTTAAAATTTTAGAATAATATACATTATTTTCATAATCGTCATTCCACTTGTCTTATGTTTCTATGTAATCTTTTTCATGCCTTAAGATATAATATTAAATCTTTTTGACAAATTAAAGCCCGCATTCCCTTGATTGGAGTGGTGAAAGCACGATAATTGACTCGCGTTGAGAATTTAATACGCTCTTCAATTTGCAAAAAGAAATGAAGTATGAATCATTTCTTTGGTATCTCTTTTCACCGAAGAGTACAGTAGAAAATTTGAGAGGCGCAGGTTCTGATATGTAATGAGTTCAATGTGGTATGCAGTTTCATATGCAAGTCTCCTCATTTGCATGAAATTTGAAAGGAAATAAAGAATAATGGAAAAATATTTGAATAGTTGAACCAAATGTACGCAAAATCCTACTCTGCAGTATCGAATGGGAGCCTCGATTTTAATTAATGATATCGAACGGATGGAAATGCTATCCAAATCAAAAAACATATTATCCCAAAAACGATGATTTCGTGTAAGCGGATTGTACTGAATTGCATTGTTGGAATCATTCTGCTGAATTAGACGAGTGAAATTCGATACGAGAATTGTACTGGATTACACGAAACTGATCATATCGCAAATTTTATCGAAATGGATCGTAAGCAACAGAATTATTAGTTATAGTCACTTGTTCAAACCGATATAATTGTAACTGCATATGCGTATTATTATGCGCTGCATCCTGTGAAACAAATAGCCATTACAGCAAATAGGAACATCATTGTGATTGATACTGGTAGTACAATTTGTATACATGATCAGTATTCCACTCATATACATTAACTAAGTTCCGACTCTCCGCGAATATCAATTCAGAGAAAACTCGAATGCTATGCTTGGGATGCAGTATATCCCAAGACAATAATATCCGAATTCATAATATAAATCAGAACATTTGGGGATATTGATTTTTCAACACTTCCAACGCCTGCAGTTAAAACTTTGTCCTCCCACGTACATGTTCTGATCAACAATGTTCTGATCTATTCTTTTTTTGCAGTTGAAGGATGCAGAAATATGTGAAGCTTGTTTTCAGATTTTGCTTCTGATTCATGAGAATTTTGAATGATCAGCAATGAATGGTGATGAATTTTCATCCCAATACATTTATTATCAAAATAAAGATGAACGTTCATATTCTTGAAACCAAATTCGCTTGTCACGAGGTAACCACACGGTAAAATTGTTCTGCGAAGCACGAGCCGTCCATAGCGCTCCTAAATCCTGCAGAGCGCAAAAGAAACATTCCGAGACCAAAATTACACCTACAGTGGACACCACTCGCCATTTCATTTCAAAAGCCGTGGTGTACGGTTAACATGAATTTCTATGTAATTTCGTTCCCTTCATTTCTCCTCCTCGCATTTTTATTTGATACACTAAACCACGAACTGCAACAAGAAATGAGTGAGGTCAAATTTTGGGTACCAACGATAACAATGAAAGCTACGTCCTTTACAGACCTTCCTATAATTTTGTAACTTTAATAAAACTAAATTACACATATAACGCACATTATCGAGTTCCATCAGTTCTCATATAACCCAGTTGATGAATTTATGCAATCTTCCGTCAAGATTTTTCTGACAAAGTTTCGATCTCAGCCAAGCGTTACAATCCTTGTCAGAATCCAAGCAAGATCGAGGTTACCCTGGATGAATTCCTAGTTGAATATTCTCATCGATTCAACTATTTGATGCACCTGTACAAAAGATTTATCCCTTTTTTGAAAGAAAATGCGTGAAATGGATATCTCAAAAGAGATTCGTCAGATACAGATAACGAGAGGATGGATCACTGTCTGTTCGTTGAAACATCTATATCTTCTAGAGCGAGTCAAAGATCGACAATACGAATATCGATACTTCATATGCAGCATTGTAGAGTTGATGTGCCATCTCCGACCCTCAACACATAAGTTTCATCTCTTATCAAGAGCCGGCATTGTAGTAGGAAGCCGTTTGTGAGAGAGTGATCATACAGAACCACGCGAATAATGACAAGTGTGAGCATAAAAATCAGTATCACACTGAGGAATACAGTGTATCCTCGTTACCGTGGATGGAGTAGTGACAATAATTCAAAAATCCATGCCCTCTTCTCTGGGAACATCGTATGACTGAGAATGGTATTGAGGATAAAATAAGAGGTATAGAAATGAGAATGGGAAAAAATATCTAGCTCCTCATTATAAAAGAATCAACTAAGGTTGCTATAGCGACGACACGTTCAATTTATATTATCTTAGCGTTTGAATGGTGAATTGAAAATACTCTGACGAATATCATGTATCATTTTAATGATATAAAATGAATAATCTACATGATCTTCGAGCGAATCGGGAGAGTTTTCGCATGGAAGTTCTTCTAGTCACAACACCACAAGCCTACGGGGATTCAAAACGTCGAGGATAGTGAAAGAGGAGGGGTTGGTTATGATAGAGGGATCTGCACTTCCAATCCAGGGAAGGGCGTACCGAATCAGGGAGGATTTTCATTCACATGGCAGAGTTTTCTCTCGCTATTTCTCTTTTGTCCACTCCTTTTTACTTTTCTTTCTCTATTTCATTGTCAAAATGCGCACGAGACAGGCAGAATGAGAGCACTGGCAAGCGAGGATTGAAGTGCTGTCAGGACCAGTGCACTCCATTGCACGACATACAAATGGCTATACCAAAAGTGGAGATAAACGTAGAAAGGTTTTTATATGCGAGCGCTGGTTAGCGAATAGTAGTTGAGAAGGGACAGAGAAGTTGATTTCACGTGGAGAGACAATTTGGCCATTTATTGTCATTCATTAACAAAGACAGAATAACTTGCGACAAATTTGATGTCATTCGTATCGTACGTGACCCTATTTGCGGTCGCTGTAAAATTCAATCTTCGAACAGACGTACGGTATTCGCGGTTAAATAGTATTTTCGATAATAGAATGGCTTGTTTATCGATACCTCGGTTTAATTGATTGATTTACCGACTCGTATCGTATCTCAAAGTATCTTATCGAAGTATAACTTGTATTATGGCGGAGTATTCGAAATCACCAAACTACCAACGATATCACGATAGCGGAACAATATTGATTTCCTATTAATTCACGAGTGATTTAACGTATGTAATTACATGCACTGATACCATGTTAATTCCAATTGTCACATCCTAAGCAATATTTATACGAATTTCGATACATTTGGTGTGTTAATGAAGAGACAATCGCTATAGATTATTATTAGGCTGGATTCTATTGTCAGGTGTGTACGGAGTCAGCGATGAACACCACAATTCATGGAATATCGAAACGCAGCAGTCGGATAATTATTTTCAATATTAGCTTAAATTCGACACTGATTATCAACTCGATAACGACCCTGTATCATTAGATATTTTGCATCGTATACCGGGTAACCGTAATCCACCTAAGTATGATTTCCCAATAACAAGCGTCACATCCTTTCGTTCATAACTCTTCCTGTTATCGGACATTCCATATCATTGCTGTTGATGAAAGTTGGCTAAATTCAAACATTGATGACTGTTCTTGCAATCCCAAGGGTTTCATACTCATGTAATTTGATGGAACTGGCAGTGGGTGGTGATGGTGATGGTGATGGTGGTGTTTGCTTATACATGAAATCTTCTCTTCAAGTCACCTTTATTGCTTGTTCGCACGATGACACGGATACTCCAAAGTTAGAGTACTCACTTATGCAATCAAAAGATCCACGAATACGTAAGTTACTGGTGGGTGTGGCATATTGGCCACCTAAAATTGCCTTTGGTGACTTTGAGCAGATATTGACAGATCAAGAACGGAAGTCTTCATCAATGGAGACAAAATTCTTGTGACTTCGGCAATGTGAGTGCGTCAAAATTACCCCTAAAAGGTGAGATCCCGAAAACCACGATTTTTGATTTTTTATTCTTACACTCCTGAAAACTGCAGACGCGTTTGTGATGAGGAAATCGTCGTTTATAGCCTTCGGAGGGGTTCAGGAAAACTGAAATATCTCAGCTCTGGGTTATGTTAGGGAGTTGAGGTTGATACCGTTTTTTAGAGCAGGTTTCAGGCTACATTTTCGCTGCATTAAAGGTTCTTCTAGCTTTCGTCTTGTTGGTGGAATGCAAGCTCAAGAAACGGTTGAAAAATACGAAAAAGTTGGCTCTTGAGGGATTTTTTTCCCATCAAGGTGATGATTATCTGGTCTGGTCTTTCGGAAGGATGTTACTAGAAGTTATTAGTCTCTGTAGAAAAATCGCCAAGCCAGATGCTCTCCTCCCTCAGACCGTAGAGCCTCTAAGAAATGTCAGTTTTGCGATTTCCACTTGTTTTCAAGATTCAATATCTCTGATGGGACAAGGGTTAAAAATCTCATCCACATTGGAAGTGCACTTAATATCCTACAAATCAAAAACAGAAAAACGTTGTATTTCGCAAGGAGACCAAAGTTATGGCCCTTTCAAAACAAGTCAAAAACCGCGACCCAGTAAAATGGTAACACCTGCTCCGCGCGGATCCACTCAACTTTCTCGGTGCAAATTGTTGTGAATCGATGCATCTAATCGATTCGTTGAATCAGGACAAGTGTTTTCTGAATAGTGCAAAGACCCAAGTAGAGAAATTAGGCATTGACGTTGAAATACATTCTCAAACCACTCCGATCTTTTCTTAACAGATGTTTTTATTCTATCAATGGAAAATAAATAAATAAATCATTCTATTGAATACCAGACTGAAGTTTCTTGGAACTTAAACGAGGAGTCCTCATTTCTAACCCCATACCCCATTGTAGAAACCCAGGTACTCATCCAAAATTCCCACGGAGAGCTTGAAAATCCAGTTGAATTGTTCGATTGTTTGTATCGATTTTTGTTTATTCGATTTTCACGGAAATCAAACTTTTAGTTTCAATTTTAAATTCGATTCATAAGTTAGGAATTTCATGTGCTTGAAATTCGAATCGTTTATATAAACGAAACGAAAATTCAAACTCACGAAATTTGATGAATTATCGTTATTTATTTCCTCGCATAGACTTCTTGGAATTGGAAACAGCGCTCAAAGAATATCCAGCAATATTTTCGACTTTTAACAGTTGGATATTGTATCATTCGAGTACCCATTCGTTTCAATAAACGATTCAAACTTCAGCAACATGGCATTTCTTCATTTGTCCGGGAAACAATAAAGGAAAAATGACAAATTTTAATTCTTATGAAAAACATTTTTCTGTACTTACAGGAAATTAAAATGAGAAAATAAAGAATCAAATAAAAATAAGGAAATAAAATGAAAATCCAACACAATGAAACAAATAAAATGAATTATGAATGATAATGATTTCACAGCGCTTGAATAATTCACATTGTTCTCTACTAATTCATAGGTTGTGACACTATATATGCCATGGCCTATATCACATAGTCCCTCACTAATTCTGCATCATTTATGAATTCGAATTCCACAAATGTAATATAAAATACAAATAGATAATTGTTTGCCTGTAGTTTTCCCTCTAGTGGGGAACAATGTGACATTTTCTCTTGATTTGGAAGAAACAGGAATCAGAAATTTCTCCCAATCTAGTTTCAAGGATGTGGAATGCTCAAAATAATTCAAATGAGAGTTTTGGATATTTTCATACGAATGCAACATACACATAAAAAATTTGTCACATGGTGCCCCACTCTCCCCTATTTCTAACTTTAGGACTTAGATTCTTTTCACGTAGGTCGCAATTCAGATATTCATTATCCTCCGATATAAGATCTCGTGGGTCTATTCGTAGTCACAAATCGGACTTGTTCAAGTCTCTGTTAGCAACCTGTAATCAAGGTTAATATAGTCTGAGTCATTAGTTTTTATTTCTCTTATTCATACTCATTATTTTACCTACCATACAATATCGCTTTGATCTCTCCTATGATTTCAAACTACTCTCTGTATTCTCTTCCTCTCCTCCTTCCTGCCTCTTCTTCTCATCTCACCTCGCATGATCTCTTCATTTCCATATTACTCATACCTTTATACCATAACACTCTGATTTCTTTGTTGTGCCATAGCGCGTTCTCATCAATCTCATTGCACCCTCATCTTCCATCTGTTCATGATCTAATCAATTTTGGCCCGTGAGAAAATCATTCAGGTCTGATCATGGACATTTTTTTGGCAAGATTTCCCGTGCTCAACACGGACCGTAAGTGGTCGGGCCTGACTGCGCCTGATCGTTCATTTTTTGGTTCAATCATAATTGAAAAGGCCTCAATTTTGTACCCACGTGAAAACCCGTGATCATGCAAGACAAACTATTCTTCCTGCTGATCATGCAAAATCGTCTCAAATAAGGAGCATTCATACAGAATGACTCTGTGTTGATTTTTTTATCACACGGAGAAAATATTTCATTGAATATTCCAGTGTACCACCGGATCGAGGCGCCATATCGGTTTCTTCGAGGAAAATTACTGTGTGATTGTTCAGAATCACGCGAGATCATGCCTGAAAACTAAAAGATAGAAACTGCATGAGCATAATAAGTAGAAATGATTAACAATACCTTTCTTATTTGTAAAATTACAGGAAGGATAATGAAAGAAATCTTTCTTTTTGCCAAATTATCAACCTCATTGATTCTGTATGAATTTTTGATGCATAATAGAGCATAATCAAGCATGATTAGTTCTGATTACGTGGGTACAAAACTCAGGCCTGATTACGCCCGATCACGCTTGATGAGCAAGGCCTGAGCAGGCGTGGAGAATTTTTTCACAGGGAGATTCTTTTTTCATTCTGTGAATCTGTTCTCAAGAAAATTTCATTCACTCTGGATTTTAACCTATGAGCCTCAATAAGCTTTGGAACATCCTGTTACAAAAATCCAGCTGGGATTCCAGTTAGATCCCAGATCCAAAATTTACCTGCGTTTCCAGCTAAGATTCCACCTGGAATCAAGAATCCTAACTGGATTCCATGTAGGATTTCCAATTCCAACTGGGGTTCCACCTAGGATCAGGAATTCCAACTGAAATCCCACGTTAGAGTTGAAATTCTAGCTGGTATTCCACCTGGAAATAAGGGATCACAGCTGGAAACGCAGGTAAATTTCGGAGCTGGAATCCACGTCGAATCCCAGTTGGATTTTCGTGACAGGGCATGGATGAATTCCTATCTATTGATCCTTTTCTTTCCTTTATCAAGTTTTGTTATCCTTTTCAATATTAGCACAGGTCAAGTTCATAATTATTGCTTCGGAATTTTTTGAAGTAATAATCCACACTTTGAAAGAGGAGATACCACATCTTTGGAAAATTATTAAAAATTCTGATAAAACATCAAATTATGATGGAGATGAACTACTTTCTTCATTTCTATTGATTTATTCTTGGAAATAGAATCTATGAGTAAGTATTCTTCATAATATCATGATCATGTTTTTTCCTGCTTGGAGAAGTGGAAGAAGTATGAAAAAAAAGTGAGTATCCAAGAAACGACATGCAAGAAAATCACACGAATGCAAATGAGAACTCGCCTGAGACCTCGATTTTGACATTCAATCCTGTAATTTCCTCCTCGCCACGTTCGTGTGGGAAGAAAACAAAGCTACCTTGTTCTAGAACTTTGACTATCTATTATCGATTTCTACTCGAGTAAAGCGAGAACTCAATGAAAACATCAGGGAGAATCTAGATTCATTATCACGTGGTTTGCCGTTGTGAGGTGTCATTAGGTAGATTTTATAAGAGATTGTCGAATCAATTTGTATTCAACACACGGACATTGTATTTTAATCTTGGCGAATCGTGTCAAAGTTATTGAATAAATGAATTTCTAATCTGTTATCATTATTGCCTATGTAATACCATGAATTCATCGTTTGAGATAATTGCGGAAGATTTGATTAGGAATTCCCATCATTTCGGTTGTTCAATCCTGTTGAAAGTACATTGGATGTACATTGTTGAATACACGTGAAAACCTTTGCAATTATGGTACACAGAATAACCAGACGAGTAAAACTAATCAGAACAGAACGAGAAGGAGAAATGAGCAAATGTACTTTGAATTCCTCATACTTATATTCATAAAAATAACGGGAGTGGTTACTATTTTATAGTCTTGATTACTGTTCAGGTCAACATATAACCGTGGAAATCAACCTTTGGAAGTCTAAATTCTACTATTTAGATTTCGAATGAAAGAATGTTTTCATTCGAATAGCTTTTCGCAGAGGAAAAGATGAAGATATGTTAATTTTCATGAACTTTTTAACGCTTCGATTCGATCTTGATACTTCCCCCTGGATTCAATATGAAAATACTTTGTACGGTACACAGTGTAGACAAAAGAATTCAATTTTATCCTAATCAAAAGTTGAAGAAATAAGGGAAACATATTTCCTCTCATCCTATCCATCTGTGAATTCTCTCGAGACCGCCACTTGCCGATGTGAAGTACACGCTACCTAGAAAATGTCTTTCCGCTCTCATCTTGACGTGTACGTTCTGTATACTAGCTTTTGCAATAGCGACGGGCTTTTCATTTTTTCTTCTTTCTTTTTTCTCTTCTTCTTTCTTCTTTTTCCTTCGTTTCACGTCGGTTCACTTATATCTACAACCACGATGAAGATGACGATGACGCGCCACGACGACCGTTTCCACTGCGTAATGGAAGAGCAAAGCAGCAGCCAACTGTACAAGGCACAACTTAATGCAAGTATAAGCCGAGTCGAGTGAAAGAAAATAACGAGGATAATCGTCAGCACTCTCGCTTATTTGTATGTACATGTGCTTCAGAACACTTAAATGGATGTAGGAGAAGTAAAGCCAGTCATTTGATAAATTGAATCATAATGCTCTACAAATGCTTGGAATGATCAGTTATGATAAATGACAATGAAAAAATGTTGATCAATGTCATCCCCCTGCTCAAACTCTGCAAACAAAAGTTCATTCCAAGCACTCTCTTCGACGCAGCTTGATTAATCTCCTCGAAGATAAATGAAATCAGGAAAATCTACTACTAATGCTCCTCCTACTATTACTATCACTTGTAGCAACATGCTTCTTCCGAGGAATGAAACACCTTTCTGTGAGAAGGCGCATAAATGGACGATCAAAGGTGCCGACTAATCCGAGCAAGAACAGTTTTCGCTTCTGCTTCTTCGTAACAAGATCCACAACTCTCCGGTGTATTTGCACCAAGGTTATAAGCGTAACTGAATGGAGCTTAATTTCTTTCAGTTGACTTTGAAGTAAAATGCATAAGAACGTTGTGTGAGAATTCCATTCGACTTCGTTCGTCGTTTCCAACGTGTAATTACATTCACGCATGTGATTTTTAGAGTAATAATGATTCATTAAAACGCACGTATTTCAATACCGTTCGATAATTAATTAATGTTTGATGAAGAATTATTGTCAAACGGGAAGAGCGTTTCTTCGAATTAAGAATTTTCTCACATCTTGAGAAATCGTCATGTTCGAATGATGTGACATTGATGAGGAAGAAAAACATAAAAAGTGGGACAAAGAGGATTTAGCATCCAGCTGAGGTGTGAGTGATGGAATAACTACTTCCGCCATAACCAAGACATCTTACGTCTTAACGTTAGAATGCACTTCTCACTCGTTACTCTTCGTATGCACTTTGACATTCACCAGCACTTAGCACGTGAAACCACAACAGTGGTAGTTATTCCTTCACGATGATGTGGAGTAATGAAAACATATCCCAAAATTATGGTATTTGTCGTGGACGAAATTTCAGGTGACGAGGAATAATAAAATGATAATTATTCCTAGTATTCGAATGACCCGAATGTAGTTATGACTTTGTTGGCTCTATATGAAGCAAAATTTTCAAATTTCACCGAAAATGTCATTGACAGAAGAGAAGAAGTGAGAAATCCTGGTGGTATGTTCACTGAAAATCAGGAATTAAACATCAATGGAAATCCGATAGAACCTATCAGATTCCGTTCATAATTTTGTTCAGTCATATCTGGAGTCGTCGAAAACAGATCAGAGCCCTAGAAAAAAATTTTATGTCTGTTTATATCTGGTATTTCGAACAAGGTACCTTTTTCCTCTCGATTGAAGAGTCCTTGTTTCCCAGTTCGGAAAATATGGGTATTTGCAAATACCCTGATAGAAAATATTCTAGCTCCTTCTTTAACGCAACCAAGACGCAGCCGAAACATTCTAGTCATTTTTGAGGCCCATTCTCGCGCCACAGACACGCATATAAGGGGCCGTCCATAAACTAAGTGGCCCTGTTTCTGCAACTGTTTGAAACCCCCCCCCCCTCCCCCATGTAGCTCTACCGTGGCTTATCTTTGAACCCCCCCCCCCCCCAACGTGGGAACGTAGTTTTTCACGTTCAGCTAAATTAATTTCAATCAAATGAATTTTCATTCAAATATGACCTTGATAAAATTGAAATTAACTGAAATGAAAGATTTATTTTATTGCAATAAAATTTCTCTCACTTCAAATGAGATTTACTTGAATGAAGAAGAATCTTATTTGATCCAATCAAATATATATTTGGGTTATATTCAAATGGATCATTTCTCTGGATATTAATGTAGAATTTTCTTCCAAGTACAACATAAATAAAAAAACACGTAGCTTGGAACCGACCCCCCCCCCTTCTCCCCCATGTAGCCTAACACAGCATTTCATCTTACCCCTCTCTCCCCTTATATCGGCCACATAGTTTATGGACGATCTCTAATGACTTCTATGAAGTTGAATAGAATAGGCCTCCTTGAATTGTTTCCGATTCGTTTCAATCCAAATTTTACAGAAGAGAAACCAATTTTATCCACACTGGAAGAATGTTGAATACATTTGAGTCTGTCAGTTGCAGCAACTCAGATTGCAAAAGTCGTGAGTTGCATTCTCTTCTTTTCTCGCCGTGCCCGTGTGGAAATTGATTCTTGGTGGCAGTTTGGGCCAAACTAGGCATCCTCATCTTATTTCAGGCCCTGTTATGGTTACCCTTGAAGGGCCTAAACAGGATTGTCACGCACTCATCTTCAGGGCCTGCATAGTATTTCCAACTTGGCCCTATATAGGACCCCCATGATGAGGCCAATGCAGGCGCTGGAACTAGGACCGCTAAAAAGATAATAAATTGTTGCGAATATTATCAAATTAAATGAATATTGCAAGGAGAGAATTTCAGGTGGAAACTTCATCGATCGAAAATTGGGCTATTCAAGGCCCTATCTGTACCCAGACCACTTTGAATACTTAGGTATTCTATCCAACATCACTTTGTTCATACATTCTCGGACTGCATCACATCAGTGTCATATTCAGTGAAACAGGCACATAAGGAAATTACCAATATGATTTGAGTAAATTTGTTCCCACTAGAATAGAAACTCATAACGTTTTGTTAAAATCTGATGAAAGTGTCCAAATACCGCTATTGAACCTGATAAAATCTTATGAGGATATATGGGATTCTATAGCGGTACACGGAGAGAAATTTATTTGGAAAGATTACCATTTCATTCGTAAACTAGAACTATTCGGAAAAATCAGACAATAATTTATAGCATAACTCCTAATCATTGCCAGCTGTGATGGTGAAAATACAAATTAATCTCAATTTTTACCATCACAACTGGCAATGATTAGGAGTTATATTATAAATTATTGTCTGGTTTTGCCGAATAGTTCTAGTTTACGAATAAATGGTAATTTTTCCAAATACATTTCTCTCCGTGTATTTGGACATCCATGAGATTTTTCAACAGGGTTTTTGACGTAGGTTTGGTAATGCAGCTTGGCCCCATATGGGTCTTATATGGGTGTCCCTGAGTTAGAGAAATCAGGCTGAATGTCAGCAACTCGACTAGGTCCTTCAGTAGCTAAGTAAGTAGGACATTCCAAGTTTGGTGCCCATACGGGACCTATATTCAATACAGGACGCCCGGAAAAATTTCCACACGGGTGATGGACAGAAATATTATATTGTCACATTCCTCTGCACTTTAATGCATATGCAATAGAGGAGAGTCTATAAAATGAGGATGAAACTGAGAAACAAAGTGAGGAAAAATCCATCAAACATGCGATAGGAATATATTGTACCGTAATTTGCCACAAGATATCACTATACATCAAGTTCATGATTTGTTTTGCAGTCCTGTGTGCACGCAGTTCCACCCTCAAACCCTATTACTCGAAATTTGCATGAATCGATTGGAATACAAGTCTGTTTTTGACTTTATTTCACAATCTCCAGGGATGTGTTTAATTTGATGTATGGTGGATGAATAAAGTCTACGCCTCCTCAATTCGTTATGGTGATAATCCCAGAGTCTGATTATCTTGTTTGCGGTGACTCTCGGATGTCATTGAACCATAATAAATCGTAGGAGTATCAACTCATTCCATCCCGTAATATACAAAGAACCTCAAGAATCCATCTATTCTGTTGTCACGATTTCAACCATTCCGTTAGACATGTTCATGGGAAAAATCAAATTAAGAATTCTGGGTAATGATACCTAGTAGCACGGGGAATCATAATTTAGTTACATAGAGATTTTATATGAGATGCACTTGGTACATCGAAATATGTTGACTGATGCTTATTTTCAAGGGATGTTTGAATAGTGATTTTTTCTAATCGAGTCAAGTAATTCAATGATATTCTGAGTACTCGATGAATTTTCCAAAATTTATACAATATCTTATCCCTCAAATTTGTGGAGATTCTACAAAAATCAATGGATGCACGAAAAATTTCTAAGACCTGGACAGATTTCGAGTACCTCCAGAATTTTTATTAGGGGAAAATACTCGAAAAATTCGAGTGACTACACATATTTATCACTCATCCCAGATTGGTATCGAAGAAGTTCACGTTCAACCTTCAGAAAACTCGGAATATCGCAAAAATTTTATAGATCAATCCCGTCCTCTGATCCAGATTCTGGTTAGTGCCAGATTGAATCCTCTTAAACTTTATAGTAATCCTCATAAAATCTCTATTTCAAGGGACAGGAAAAAATTTGAAATTATTAATTGATCAAATTTTCCATCAGTTATATACATAAATCATAAAACTAAGTGAAACAAAACGATCTCGTCACGACTTTTTGGGCTATATCATCCAGAAGTTGAATTTCATTCGAGAAGACAATCCATTTTTTCCATTGAATTCCTATAAAAGAATTCAAAAAAATTGCCAAACTCATCTATTACCCAAAACCCATCGTTACAAAAATTGGGATCATCGTCGTCATTACGAGAACCACGTGTACTTGAACAACTTTTGAATACACTCAGAAGACGTTTAATATCTGAGGTATGCGTCTTCTTATTCTACTTTGGTCCCATTGGTACTCTTTGACAAAATTGGGGTTGGAAGTTTGTTCTCCCTCATTAACATATTTTAATTTCCCCATCTTCGCGCTTTACGTCCTGTAGTCGGAAGTGGTATCAGCACACTGATATTATTGTGAGTTCGTTACTGTCATTTTTGTGTTCACAATTTCAAGAAGAAATAATAATGTTATTATTTGTTTGCAAAAATAAATTTCAATAATTCCATAATCGATAACGATTTGAGAAAAAATTTCTCTTCCAATATTCTCAAAATTGAATTGATACACGGAGAAAAATTTGATTGTGAAAATTACTAATTTTTGTCGTAAACTAGCATTATTGGAAAATATTGACAGTAATTTATAACCTAAGCGTATTATTTTATACGCACGTATAGTAAATAATCGTCAGCTGCGATGGTGAAAATGAAGATTCAGCGTCAGAAAATATATTTCAGTAATAACAACTATGAACAAACGGAATAAATACCTTTTCTAATGAAAATTATCATCACTTGACAATAATAGATTTTGTTTGAACAACTATTCTGAATTTTGAAAGCCACGAATCACATTTACTACCAATGACGGGTCGGTATAATACAAGCGCTGATGGTAATATTTTCCAACAATGCTCCAGATTTTCTCACAATTATCGTACACAACAACTTATCCAGTTTAGGTTCCCTCGTTTAGTCTTTCAATGAAACTTCAAAACAGCGAATTCATAAGTGCGAGCGTAGCAAAGCGGCTTCAATTGTAAGGTTTATAGGTAGATATAAGTATTCTCAAGTTCGAATCCCCTCCGCGTAATTAGGATTTTTCATTATAAACTGATTTTCTGAGCGAAAATCTATTTCCTAAACCGCACTGTTTATTCGAAAATTTAGACGAGGTGCTAGATGTTTATAAAAATTATTATATTTATGTTTATAACAATTAATCAAAGTTTTTAGTCTCATTACATTGTTGTGAGAGTGAAATGATGATTATTTGTCATTCAGATCATGCCAAGATAAACCATTCGTTCTGCTTTTTGATTGGTATGAAGGTTAACTCGCGCAGTAGATGGCGACGTGTGTGATCAGACATGATACAATCTGATTATTCTCTTTCACATGAAACGGTGCGACTCTTCATTATCTTGCGTAAGAGGCATCTCTTTGCCAACTAGAATGAAATTTCACTCCTTTCCACCGAAATATCCTAATTTCATTTGAGATGTTGTACGAAGATATTGAATTTCGACCGTTTTACAGAGATGAAATATGGATGAATAAAGAAAGATTCATGTTCAACTGATCTACGATGCTTTTCGTACCTGCTACTTGTATGAAACAAACTTACCGGAGCATCTCATAAATTCCGCTAGAGTTCCTCACACGCGTAAACGCCATGTCGAAAATTTCTCGAAGAAAATTTCATCAAGTGATAAAACCTTAACAGGAGTTGACGGAAGAGAGGGGATTGAAAGATATGGAGATAAAGTTGTCGAGTTTGGTAATTTCCATCTTGTTAAAGATTAGACTCGCTGGATGTGTATATAGTATATGATACTGTGTCATGGATAACCAAGCCACTCTCAGCACGCTGCAAAGTACACGTTGTATCTATATGTTTAGGTTCATCGTAAGCATGTTACCTTACGAAAAGCGGTGGAGAGAAATGAGACGTGAAAGAAGAAGGTAAAGTGGAATAGCATGAGCATAGAAGCGAGTGGAGAACTAAGATCCGCTCGAGCGTGTTTCGAAACCCAGTAGTGTTGTTTTAGACATCCGCAAAAGGAGAGAGTGACATCCAGTTCCTGTACATGTTATGTCAACTTCCGCTTGACTATCCAACCCACATCGTGCACACATTTTGGCAACCTCTCTCTTATGTTTCTGTTTCTCTCATTCTCTCTGTGTTGTCTATCCGCGGTATCTATGTTTACGACAAGATATGAAAATACAACCTACGATACCCTAACACGGTCTATTCCGCTTAATTTCGATATCCGAAATCTTGATCGATTATGAGGAAAATTAATTATCCTTCGTCTCGCTCCGAGTCTCCAAGATGTTACGGGTGTTATAGGATCTGAAGCGCATGCACACGCGTATCCATATATTGTGTAATATAAAAGTATAATGCTGCGAGGCGCAACCCGTCTATCAGACACTGCACCTGAAAGTTCTGAAGGGTTTCCATAATATCATCTATGCGAGCTACTTTCGAAGTTGCTGGCTCTTGGCTAAAGTTTCAGCACTGTGGCGTATACCTCTAACTCCGATCAACCTAAAACCCCTCATCTTGACGCGCCGCCTGAAGCTGTACGAACACGCGAAAACGAAAGAGCTAGATCAAACTACATTCGTATCTTTCGCTAAGACTAGGGACTTATAATTTCATTTTCGATTTGCGAAATATCTTCAACCGCGCTGTTCTAAATATTCGAATCTTACTATGAAATCGTATCTAATGGAATTTAATTAAACGATAGAGTGGATCAGAATTCTAAGCAGATATCGGAGAAAGATATTTTATGCAATCAATCGTGTGATCCATTAGATTTGTGTAACAGTCGTTTCACTATTACTGGATAACCTGTTATCGAGCTGTTCCTCTATTCCACTCTGTTGGATTCAAAACTTTAGCCCATTCAAACGCAGGAACAAAGTTTGTTTGAGGACTCTCGATAAGGACCACTGGCAAATTCTATATGATTTTCTCGGATCGCATGTACGTGTACACATCTGAAGTAACCAGAGCGTGGGATGTGTAATCGATACGTGAGGAATTCAGTTGAACGTCATTCTAACGGAGTCATAGAAATATAACTAAAAGTTCAATGATGTGTGCAGAGTGTGTGAATGTTTCGTTGATATATGAGTTTTCCATTCTTACGAGAAGAAAGATCCATTCGATTTATATAGAATAGAGTATTTCCACAGTCCATGAATTCTTAAGAAAATATTCCGGAAATACTGAGAATCGCTTGGAAAAATTGTATAATGGGATCATCCGTGTATCACGTAACACATTTTTTCACATTTTTGTTACTTTCCTCTCTCTACATCTATAGCCACCCCACTTCCATATACTCCCTCCCTTCAGCTGTCATTAAGTAACAGTTTTATTCCCTGTTGATCTTCTGTATATTCTGGGAGTGAGGAATAGATCTAATATATTGTCTCCTTTATGCATAGCGATGTATGTGTTGGCCATATGGGAAGAAAAAATTCACAAGGTGATTAAATTGTTTCATCAATCTACTTTGTCTCAATTTAAATATTCACTTAATTGTTGATCAATCATATGATTAATCAATGTTCGATTCATAATGCTCAGAGAGAGCAGACACAAGAAAAGATTCATGAAATTATAAGCCTATATCGGCTTATATGATAAGAACTGTTCGTTTAAAACTAACCAAAGTAGAAATGCTTCAGTTATTGACGAGTTTTGTAATGCTTAACTTACCAGTAACTGGACACTTGTAAGTATCTCACCAGAAACTACACTGTGAAAAAAAACTGGAAATTTACTGTGCAACTGGACTGGAAATTTCCAATACACATGTACAGAGATTTATTTGGTACGTTACTGAAAATTTACCCAGCATTACTGAAAATTCAGTCCTTGTACTAAAATTTTACAATTTCACAGTTCTTGTGCACCAGAAAAAAGTATCCCCTCAATAAGGACTTGGGGAAAATTTCGAATTTAGAAAAAAAAACCTAATAGTTGGTATACTGGAATTATACAGGTTTTGAATTGCAATTTTCAGGTTGTGTGATGGAATTTTCCAGTTCCTATGCAATTGAATTATACAGGTTTTGAACTGCAATTTTCAGGTCGTGTGATGGAATTTTCTAGTTGCTATGCAACGAAATTTTTCAGTTATGTTGGAATTTAATCACTGTTGCACTGAAATTTTTCATTTCCATTGGACTTCGGCATTTCTGGCAGGAAAAATTTCAAGTCTTTATATTAAACTTCCCTGATAGAGATTTTGAATAATAATTGTAATTGTAGGAAATAAAATTGATATATGAGGTTTTTCGAAGACTTATTCCTTTGTGTATTCTATATATGAAGCATATGTAGTAACCCAAGCTTGCCTTCCAACATGTCGCGCTATAGCTTAGGTCTTAGGTTTCAATTGCTAGGCAGGTAGAGAAGTGTAAGTTCAAATCCCGTTAGGTAGACATGACTTTCTGTCCATCCACATCAACGATCAAGTTTCTCAATCATCTTGAAACACAAGGCCCGTGCAAAATCACTTTGTGTGAGCAATTTTTTTTAATTTTCACGAATATTTTCAGCATCAATTGTCCAGTACGTGTCCTGGGAAAGTCCAGTTCGTGCACTGAAAAATTCCAGTACTGAGGCTTAGAAAATTCCCAGTTTTGATGCTGAAACTCCATAACATTTGTACTGAATTTTTGCAGTAAAAATGTGCTGAAATTTTCTGGTACATACACAGTTTAATAACTTCCAGTATATTTACTGGAATTTTCCGGTGAACCATTTTTACGGTGTAACGAGGCACTTGCAAGCGTTTAGTTTTTGGCTATTTAAGCGTTATAAAACTCGTCAATGACTAGGGAATTTCTACTAGGGAGTGAGCAGTCTAATAACGGAAGCATTCTTAGCTTGTCTTCGTCGATTCTCATCTAGAAGAGGACTTTGCCATCCGATATATTCTGATAATGTAGTGAATTGCATTGGCGTTGGTTTCGAGAAAACTGGATGAGTTATAACACTTTTTGGTTGAATACGAAGATGAGGTTATCTACAGGTACTTTGTGGAGATAAAAAATGGAATAGAGACACATTCCACCTCGCTCCCCTTATTATAGTGACCTGTCGAGTCGTCCTCGTTGAGAGCCAAAGAGGGAGATTCGAAAAAAGAATTTATACGTTCCCAGTAAACACACGCACGTTTTAAAAACGTCAAAAACAGTCAATAACCACACGTTGTGAATTAGTAATATTCTTGCGTTGATTCAACGTAAAAATATCGCGGCAGATCACGTGTTTTCCAACCATAAAATAACGTCATATCAACGGTTTCAACATCGTTTAAAAGACGTCAAATATTGACGTGTCCGAATGATGATTCTACACCCAGAGAAATGTATATTTGGATTTATTTAAATTGACTAAACTTTGAATCAACTAAATTTTCTACTTGACTATGAACCTACTAGAGTTTTAGTTGAACCAAATGAAAAATTTATTCCATCCAAATAAACTTTTATTAATTTCAAATGAAATTTACTTGAATCGAGTGAAATTTCATTGAATGCAATGAAATGTCTAGTAGGTTTATATTCAAGTAAACTATTTTTCTGGGTGTAAAACGTGAATTGAATCCAACAAATTTTTTTTTGAAAACTTTTCATTCAATATCGAGAACAATAGTGTTTCTGAGTATGACCGAATTTGGAAAGTATGCCACACTATTTACTATTTTGCTCTTTGTTGAAATTTTAACCATTGTTCGGTTTCGTTCGACATTTCTAGCAGTATATCTTCAATTGAAGTTCAAACACAAGGTGTTATGAACACATTTTAAACGCGTAATTCAAACCCGTTCAAAACACGTTTTTTGAGGACGTCGTTCGATGGTTATTTTTGAATATTAGGTCAAATTACACGTCATCAAAACGTAATTCCTCGTCGTCTATTTCTCTATCAAATTTCAACTGAAAATCAACGACTAACGTCCGTTTGACAGTCTAACATTCTTTCAACGTTGAAATAACGTGTGTGTTTTTATTGGGTTTAAGGAGCTCTAGTGATTCCAAAGTGATTTTTTTGGTTCACTTTCGGTTATTTTTTGGTTTGGTAAAAATTTGGTCAGAAAATGGTTACCCAGATAGTCTTTACCATTTGATGATCTATTTGTGGCTGAAAACTAACGGTTGCTTTGAACAAATCTGCCACCGAAAGGTTATCAAAAAATGTGATCTGTGTTTGGAACCTTTTTGGTATTTTTCAGGTCAAAACCCAGAAAATCACCACAAAATAACCGGAAAATTACCAAATTGAGATTGGTCGAATTTTTGTTGAAAAAAATGTCCTAAACGACCAACAAGTTATCAAAACCAAGATTTTTCACCAAAATTTAACCGAAATTTTTGGTCACCTGACGTTTCACCCAGATCCGCTAGGGAGTGCTGTTCCTTATAATGTGAAATCAAAGCTTGATTGAATTCCCATCCCTCATCTCCCTTTCCATCTGACGCTTCTGATTTTTCCACACTCTCTCCAACCTATTTTCTCGTTGAAGTTCTATCTTGTATGTGAATCTTATGGCTGCCGACTACTTAGAGACTCCAAACAACCGTCTCTCTCGATGATAACATGTGCAGCGGCGGTGTCAACCCATTTAGAAATGTTGGAGTTGAGAGATCCCAATCAAACTTCAAACCAGGAACAAGTAGCGTACTAATGCCAATAACCTCGAAATTGGAACACCCGTTTTAATCATCGACAAAAACTCCCCCAGTTAAAGAAACCTATGCATTCCCGTTAAACATGTAGATTTCCGAGTAAAACCTACTGCATTTGAATAAAAAATCTGCACTTTCAATAGGAATGAATGGGATTTTTTTTCAACCAGGATTGGCTGCACTATCTGTTTCCGCAGTGTATGTTCCAAGGCCGCCGGGATGTTGAAGATAATATTCACGGTCCTGACACCTACCTCTACTGCGCATGATTCTGAACGTTACGAGAGAGACCCGACAACGAAAATATTATTTCATATAAGAATAAAAACAAAGAAAAACCACAGTTCATCGATCGCAAGTATTCAAATCGTCATTATTTTCCTCAAGCGGATAAATTACCAGTCGGGAATTTGAATTTGAGTTATTCTAATTTTCCGCTCAATGTGATTTAAGATAGCACACAAACTACGCGGATATTTAAATCTTTCCTTATAACCACTTTGTTCTGTCCGTTTAAAGTATTAACCAGTTTACCAAGATCTATGTCTCTGTGGAATATCGCGGGACGTTTGTTATTTTGCGAAAGGATTTCGCTGAGCCATCCCGTTGCTATCACGTTCGAAACGCTCGTTGCTTATGTGTAGCGTGCCCATTGCGGTGAGAGCCCATTCTATCTCACATCGATTACCGTTCTCTTTCAGCTTATTATCACGAGCGAGGATTTAAATGCAGTCACAATATAAGAATTTCAACTTACACTCCTAAAGCACGCATGTATTTCGAATAAACGGTATGTTAACGGAGCTTGTTGTTGTGATTTTCTTGGAAAGGAAACATCCAAAGTTTCCATCCAAAGATGTTTTTATGTGCTTCTTTTTCCATCGCATGACAAATTTAATTATTCCCAAACAATATAAATTCGAACAGAGCCGCAAAAATGTCATTTGCTTTTGAAAAAGATTTGAAAATTCCGCGGTTGAAACGTGGTTTGGCTCGACGATGTTTCATTTTTTTCCCCAGACTAAATATCGAAGCGTACGTATAAGTATAAACACAATGTGAGATAACGCGTGATATGAAATTCGTGTATACGTACTGGAGAGGACAGTTTAAAATATCAGAAATCGATCAAAGGATGTGAAATTCACGAGGCGCCGATAAAGTTCGATTACGAATATTCTGTAATTCAATGCCGGATACGGAAGAGAGATCAGGTTGGACTAATACACGCTATAGTTATATCATGTTTTCGTTGCACCGAGGCTTTTGACAAACGGCCTTCAGGAAACGTCGATTATAATGGAGAGGAGAACTTTTTAGTGCGAGGGATATTTACGTTGGTCGATAGAGATATATCGTGTTGTTTTTCAGAAGCATTTTCCCCAAGGATATTCCTGTCTCTTTATCTCCCTTTTGCTCTCTTTTTTCCTCCCTTGACTTCCTTAATTCAATAACATTCCGACCGAATAATCGATCGAAATCGATTGACTTCCGAATGATAAGGTATTCAAAGGAAAATCAAACAATGCAAAATAAGTTGAGCGTGATGCATGGAAAATTTAATATATCTCAACAACAATGATTATGGTTCCCTTTAGGGTCTGGGATCAACAAGAGAATGAGAAAGTAACTCCCCTAAGATTACCAACTTCCCGTTCTAACGTGACATTTTTACCATATAATTCTGTTTCGTAAGAATCAATAAGACAATACTATACTCCTCGCATTCCATTTTCAGAACTGCACACAAAGTGGTGCGCTGGTATTGGTGGTTCGTCGCTCTCCAAGTGTTATATTCTTGATACTAGTCGCGTGTTCAACCAAGCGGAGACCCGCTGAACTGGTTTTGCGATTAACGTTGCGATTATGGAGGATATACCTACCTGACCGAGCAGACGGATGAATATTCTTCTCTCGTGTAGGCAATAGTAAACCGCATATACCCTGTGTTTCATCATGGACGTATGATCGATTCGATTACACGTTGCAATTGATCATAAGACATGTATAGTTATGCAATACGGCAATGGATTAATCGAATTACCAATTAATAGATTCAAATGCATACGTTGTAATAAACGTGCGGCATGAATAAATATCAGTGATTCACATTCATCGATTCTCTTCAAGCTTTTCTCCCTGGGAAACTGATCCTTTATCGAATAATTTCATCATCATTTACGGATTGGACTTCGTAATGGGGAACGAATTAGTATTCAGATGTCCGAATCGGATGATATGAATTACGCGTCTTTGTAGGGACAGAATGTTTACTAATTAAACACTTGATTGAGCGTATAATGCGAATGCATTGAAAGATAAATGTGAAAGTCAGCATCCAGAAATAAATATTCAACGAAAGTATTCATGTATAATAACTTGCCATCGGAGAGCACGAGGGAGGGATCAGAAGGATATTTGATATGTTATACGAAGCGAAACTCCACAAAGAGAAATATCGACATACAAAATGATCTCTCACGTACTTTATCATATATTTCATAATTGTGAAGCGATTGCCCAATATTCTAGTTTAATTTACACTTTTGTGATCACGAAATCGCGATTAATATCTGTAACTAATTAAATCTTTAATCATTCGCCGTTACAGGATTTATCATTTACAAGATTCTTTATATTCTCGTTCCAACTATAGAATGCAGTCTTTGGATTCCAGTAAAATTTATTGTTCACTCAATTTCATTATAATCGGGTCCGGACAACAATGAAACTCACAAAGTCCAGATTCCGGTGCGATATCGATTTCTCATCGTGATAATTTTGTTACACGATTGTGATTGAGATACAAATTGAATAATCTGATTCTCCTAATTGCGTTAGATCAATTACAATTTTAAGTTGAAAACAAGGATCCCAATTTCGACTTGAGAAAGGGAAATGAGACAAGTTCAAATGGGTGAAAACGGGTGAAGAGGCGTGTACGAGACGTCAAGGCATTCTCAGAGAAGTGATGAATGATCGCATGATTTCCTGGGGCTAGACACTCTCTTTCACGTACAAACTCACACACGTATTCCCTTCATAGCACGACAGGGTGACATTGTCTCTGAAATGCTACAACCTCCTCAGGGCTGATGAAGGTCTCGATTGCAGCTGCTCTAACTCGTTCATCCACATGTATTGGTGTACATGAGCATTGCAAGGCGGAAATCAGACTTGAATGATTATATGTACAAGTTTGATTTAATTTCTTCCTTCCACGTTCAAAATATGAGATTATAAAACCTTGGTTTTGTTGTATATTCATCTTCTGTATCTTGATAAGAATTCCCGAACAACAACGAAACAATGTGATATCATCGCGGTTTCAAGTATATTCTAATGTTACACGCACAGCGAATTCTCAGTACAAAGAATAATAAAAACCACATGATGTAAAAAAATCTCTTTAAATCTGTTTATTTATGTATATGTCGGATGATTCTATCATCGTTGAAATTTTGTTCATTATAAATTTATATGAATTGAATTAATGGAATTATAATATTTGATCTACGAGGAGTGGGAATATATTTTCTAGAGAAGGGAGCTTTTTCAAAATCAAAAGGCAGATTTCACGTTTTGGTTTTCCTGGTGAGATAGAATAGAATTACTCTCTATATTTCTTGCATTGAGAATTTTTGAGTAGTCAGCGAAGGATGAACCGGGATGAATTATTCATTCCCCATTGTTGGTTTGTTGTATGTAGACACAGGGTTCTGACTAAAGCTGACACGAAGTTTGTGCAAGACTGTAAGTTATACTACCGATTTGGTAACGAGGAGATTCCGTGAGAATATCACGGGATGTCTTCAATCACCAACAAATCGAACTTGTATAAACGATCCTGTGCTACATTTACATGTGAACTTTGAGATAAGACGGTAATGGAATATTCTCAAATGCGTCTGAAAATAGATCGATTGTTTCATCTCCTGGAACATTCGAAAACATCTATAATACTGAAAATGTGGTTTCTTTCCGTTTGGAAAGTTTGTGGATATAGCTTTCCTGAAATCAGAAAGCTATTTATTGTAAACATGTTCCACTATTTGTCAGCGATTCAGTCGACTCTGATGAAATTGAATCAGTGACTTCCAAGAACATTTTGAGAATAGGGGATAAAGCAAAGTCCGTACAAAAATGTAAACGCTTACTCCCTGGATAAAATGTTGCAAAACGTTTCTGGAACATCCCGGAGACTGCCACTGTCCTACTATTGTAACGTTTCGAATGAAATGTTTCAAGAAAACATCTCAGGAACGTTTACACATGTTATTCGAAATGTTACAATGGCAGGACATCAGCAGTCTCTGGGAAATTTCAGAAACGTTTCGCAACATTTTGTCCAGTGGGTAACGATACCATTTCACAGAAAGTAGGAAATTTTTGGTTGTCGAAGCAATTTTGTTAGCTACGACAACGACTTTCAGCTGTGGCAGCAAAAAATGTTTGCCTCCAAGATTGATGTGATACTGAATAGATGGCTGTCACAGCGGATTTTTTTATCTATGTTGGAGAAAAAATTCTTAGGAAAAACACTTTTCTCTTTCTAGAGTCACGAATATCATATCTCTCGATATGGCAAATATGCCTCATGAAAATTGGCCCATTCAAAGTCCCTTTCAAGCGCAATTTAATGCCCTGTTGAAAATCCTGGATGTATGGACTCCCACCAGAAACCTGTCGGATTCCCACCAAGGACCCGCGTTGTCCTTCCAGGTCCTGGGCGGGACCCTTCAGAGTTCCGTTTGGGGTCCTTCAAGTTGCAGGCGAGTACCATTTGGATTCCCGCTTGACAGGCCCCTGAGTGGTCCCGACGGAGAATTTAACACTGGTAGGAATGCTTTTGTAATTGACGAGTCTTGTAACGTTCAACAACTATCCAAAAACTAGATGCTTGCAAGTACCTCGTAGGGTGCTGGCGAGGTACTTGCAAGTGTCTAGTATCTGGCTAGTTGAGCGTTATAAAACTCGTCAATACCTAGAGCATTTCTACTTGGGTAAGGGACCTTGAAGGGTCCCGCGCAGGACCCGGAGGGACAACGCGGATCCTTGGTGGGAATCCGACTGATTTCAGGTGGGAACCTGGGTCCGCGTGGGGATTTTGCGATCCTATTCATCCGGGAATTTTCAACAAGGAGTGGACTGGATCCAAACAGAGCCTGGAGCAGCTCAATTTTTAGTCGGGGAAATTTCTCTCTATTCTTCTTATTAGAAAGTGTGAACATTCCTTGGCAGGGATAATCGCTCTAACAAATCCGGTTGAATGTGGCTGCATCTTGGAAGAGCCCATGTGTGTATGGACCAATGGTCCAATGATGGACCAAGCCTGACACAAGACCTGCCGAGACTTGTCTTGAACAATTCACCAAACTTGGCCCAAGCTTGGGAATGATAAGATCAGGACAAGCTTGGGCCAGTGGTTTTGCCAGGCCCGGTCCAATTCATTTACCAAGCATCAACCAATGCTTCTTTGATGGCAGATATGGATGAAATAAGTAATTGATTCATATTTCAGTTCATGACTTTCTCTCTCAGAATACCGTACGTGAATTATCGGAGAACGCCCTTCAAAATCAGTTGATCCCCGTGTATGATTACATTTAAAAGTATCCTATTACCATTAAGTGGAGTTCTATCCTTACTTAGATCAATAAAATCTAGTTTGTTGTGTAAAACCAGTGTGTAGGACTGATTATGGCAGCGAGATCGGGCCAGCCCTGGCCCGATGGTTATCCCCAAGTCTCCAGCCATTGTAAATTCAAAATTCAGTCAATATTTATAAACATTGTGCCACTCATGTGGGCAACATTGCCACAATTGTTCTCAACGAATGCTCGATTTTTACACTTGTGCCAAGCTTGTACCAAATGTAGTGACCATTTCAAAAATATTAACAAATGTACCATGACTGACTATCCATTGGGAACAACAGGACCATCATGGAATAATATTGGGCCAATTGTTCTTCACGGAGGTTTGTCTCTGACACATATGTCAACCTTGGCACAAGCATGGGTTTTTTTCAATCTTGGCAATACCTGCATGGGAGCTCACATTTCAGTTTGGAAGTGAATTTAATTTCTTACTGTGATCCTGAGGAGATTCTGGGTCAACTTTTCGTCTGACAAATTTTCATCTGAGTTGTGGATTCTGGGATAGGGGCATTGCAAAAGTTTTCGATCAAACTGAATATCTCAGGAATATTGTATCAGTGACAATCGAATTCAACAACATTTGTTAAGTCAGATCAAGGCGTAACCCTGGAAACGATTCAAAACAATCAAGTGTTTCTCGCTCCTACACGGAGGAAATTTTGTAGTGAAGATCAATATATTTATATACTTCATTATAGCGGAAACAACCACGAGTATGCGACAGATTATCACGACTCTTCTTAGATTCAATATGCGAAAATAATAATAAAATACAAAGTTGGAATTCCTATAGGGGACCAGGCCTAATAATCTTTGATATAAACCTTCTCTGTGTACGTTTTGGGATTTTAGAATCAGAATTCAATAATTTCAATCCACTGAATTGCTAGAATGGAACAATCTTTAGATATTTTTCACTATGCGAGCTCGTTTCCAACAAATGAAATGGAAAAGAATCTAACGAAATATCATGGAATGATAACTCAACAAGTACGAACGTAATCAAGGAAAAATCTTTTGCGAGAGGATCAGTCGATGTACTTCACCATTTGAAACGTTGAAACGAGAGAAGAAAGTTTCGAGACAAATAAACATCCCAAAGTAATAAAATAATGTGTCCGATGCAGATGTTTCCCTCATTGAGAAATTTAATCATAGCAAGAAATGAGAACAATTCGGTCTGTACCTGGCATCATTTCGCCCTCGTTCTCATAACGATTAGAAAAAAAATCGATATGCCATTTGAAAATGAATGAAATCAAGAGAGTCTGATAGAAAAAAAGTGACAGAACCATTATAAGGCACTCAGTCAATTCCTTAGCCAATTCATTCTCCTTTCTATACCGACAAAAGAAAACAACGAAAGTTTCTCTCTGGAGTGCCCATTGACCTGTCTCTCTCATTGAATCTGCAATATAACAATACGCGGCAAAGAGCGAAAGTTCTCTCTTGCGTTCGATACCTCATGGGACAATCCCTTTGAATTGAGTTACGAAGAAAATTAATTAGATTGACGAGATATAACGAGTCATCGCGAATACGCATACAGATGATGAAGTTGATGTTTCCATAAAAATGAGAAACTCCGAACACTTTGATTTTTTTGCCATCCTCCACGTGTATGTGAAATTTAATTAATTATTAGCAGCTGCAGTTGTTTGAAATTTTCGTTCCAATCCACCGTAACGATTCTACGAAGTTTCCATTCTGCCCAGACTTTTTGTACCCAAGTACGTGTGTGGATCTGTATTTTGTAACACATTTATAGAAGGAAGGTCTTTCTTTCTCTTCTACTTCACCTTGACAATCGCGGCGGTCACAAAGAAAACTAATTAGACGTTGTGGCGTCGAGACCGGTAGTGGCTGACTAGCTGGTAGCTTCCTTCCAGTAACTGTAGCAGCTGCAGTCTGGAATGCGCTCAGTTCAACGATAACGAGGGACAAGGTGTGGTGGAATTCATGTTTTTCTCGAGAAAAAGAAAAACCTCGGTCTTCTCGTTCTGTTGATGATCGTAGTGAATTCATTATCAGATTTCTCGAACCTAATCAGTAAAACAATCATAATTGGACAATCTTCCATCCATTTCTAGCTTCGTTATCAAGAACAAATGAGATACACTGTTCTCTTTTTCCTACATGCTGTTTCTCATTCTTATGAATTTTTATCTTTGATATCAGCGACAAACAAGATAGTTTCAGGTGAGGGAATACACGAAGTTTAATCACTTCTGGACTCGATCGAAATACACTTTCGAATGTCTTTCAAATGTTTTTGAAAGATCTTTTCTTTGGAAATATCTTCACTGATGTATCAAAAGGCACTTTTTAGAGATCTTTCATACGAAGATGTTGCGTGAGATATCTTTGATCTGTCTCAAAAATATCGCGAGACACGAAATATATGTAGATCACGTATGAATATTATCACGAAAATGATGATGAAAAAGTTGAAGATAATCGAGACTCGAATTCGTTTAAAGTTTGTGAAACAAGGGATTTCGTATCAATAACCTCTAACGAGTTTTCCAAACAGCATAAGATGGTGTAAGAATATACGTTACTATCAAGTGGTACATGGATATATCTTCATCGTGCCTAATTGGCAATTTCCTTGTTGCTTTACTACCACGTAACTACGACAAACGTTCACGCCTTAACAAACTTTAGACGATAGTTACCCTCTATGACGTGATAATTCTAGGCTGATGATATGTGTCCCTCTGTTGTTGTGTTGCATGGTAATCATTATCTCACCCGCTCTCTCCCTCGTGTAAGTGAAATACCGCGGAAACACCGAGGGAATAAAAAGAGGAATATGAGTTTGCCGGTGAAATATTCCAAGAAGATAAGAACTTCGATCTATAAATTGCTAGAGAATTGAGATTTGATTAGATGCCTACTTATAAAGCAATAAATCATTCACACGCGATGTTGTAGATGCAGCTATACAAATCATGTTCTGAATTTTGTATCTGCGAATGAACGGATATCAAAGCGAACGCGGGATTTATAGATTCTCTTTTCTCCTCTTTTTGACGATACGATTCTCCTCTTTTTGAACTGATATCCCGATGAAAAAAAATATACCCGTTACAGTCTCGCGTTTGTTTTTTGCTTGCGCTTGCTCCTTTCGCGAATTCCCACATTCTGTTCACAATGTGATATTTAATTGAGCATGTACGTCGATGGCGCACCGATATTTTCGTTACGCTCAGTTAGGAACTGTGGTCTGTCCGCGTTAACGTTTCTCCTAGAGTATTGTAACCGCAATTTTACTGTCTAGTGCGAGATAGCGACTACAGCCCGTTGTGTCCCGGTGAACGTATCACAATTGATTCCGCAACAAAATAACGTAATATAAAGGGGGAAGAAATGAGGTTTCCGACCGAACTCTGTTTGGATCATTTCCAATGGTTCATTTCATTCGAAAAACAACTTTGATAAAATATGCTGGAAACCAAGGTATAATGGTAGCAACGTTCTCCGTTGCGGGTTCTCTGGAGGTATTTTTACATGTTTGAAAGAAAGTGTATCTCATATTGCATATTTCATCAGGTTTTCACATGGATTCATTTTTCCTTTATCACATAAGCATGAATATTGCGATGAGGAAGATTCAATCGTGATCCTCCGAACTCCTGTCAAATCAATCCTACCAAAAAATTCACATCTCATCTTTTGGGGTTTTCTAAATTCCAACCCGAAGCATGAATATTCGTGTTAAAACGAAATTCATATCCCTCCATGCGCATGGAGGCGAATAGAAATACATATGTATTCTCCTGTATTATTTGACGTGTTTATACCAAACGCACATATGTGTTGGGATGGAAATTCAACGCTATCTTAGTGATGTGAAAGATTTTCACACAAGTTATACATGTATTCCTGTTCAAGTATCTGGAACCCAACCAACTTGGCCGGCGTCGTCATCATACGAAAGATGGTTAGAAGTCCGTCGTTGCGAGGGAGATGGGAGCCTTGGATCGTTTCGGAATTCTGCGGTCGCACGTCGTATTTGAGGTTGCGATGGTTCTTGTTGTTGTTGTTGTTGCTGCTGCTGCTACTGTTGTTGCTACCAATGCTGTTACACACATGCATTTGAAAAACCTCGGACTCGAGAACGCGCCAATGCAATTTTCTATCCTTAAGCCGGATGCATATAATTTATTATGCTTTTTAAGCAATTGGTCCTGGTTATCGTCAATAAGGTACAAGGGAACGAATAACGCGATGGCATTTCGGAGATAGATAAATTTTTATGATTCTCATCGTAAGGGATTTCTCAATTTCAAATGGAATTGGTTGTAATTTGATGTAAAAATTGAATCGGATTCGAGAACATGAGGAGTATTCTGTTGGGTGAATGAAAGTAAAACGTATCACGATATGTTTTTTGAATCTAAGGGATAAATTCAGGGCAATGATGTTTGTTTGAATGTTTCGAACACTAAAATTACTGTAAACCTGCTGTTCTTCGTTCATTATGGCAGTGGTACGAATGCATCGATTTGAAGTCTAATTTTCTATGCTTCATACTTGGAATACATACTGCTTTATGGCGCAGCGGATGGCCCTTTGAAGTGAGGAATAGGAATCTTTGATGTCTATACCTGGTATTATAAGGGTCGTACATGAACAGTTTTCAGAACATATCTGAATCTACCTGCATGTCATCCATGAACTGTGGAAAGGAAATATCACATTTCTCCGGGTTTATTCTGAACGTTTAGAAAACCTCCCCTACGTTCTATAAACCTTCCATAAACGTTCCAGTGGCACATTGTGCTGTTTGGGTTCCCGTATTTTACCCAAGAAAATAAAACACCATGGCTCCGCTTTTTTAAGTCTAAACCAATTCGGTAGGGATGAAGTGAAATTTACAGTTTTATATAAATGTTGAGTATCTCACATCCCGTACAGCAGCGGACATTTCTATGTTGCTTCTACGTTGCCTGTACGTAAAATGTCCGTTCATCCACCATTTATCCACGTAAAGTCGACGGAGTTATCGACGGCTGTTCGGGATAAATACATTCAAAATATCTATTCGATGTATTCACAAGAAAATTGTGGAATATTCTGAGAATGCCTGAACTTCGACAAACATTTCCAAGAAAGAAACATATTTCAAAATATCCCAAAGCAAGACAAATATATAAAGCTTCACAACTGAACTAATCACACCCGAATATTTTTATACTCGAACTTCCATGAACTTTCATTGAATCCGAGAAAAAACAATGAGAAAGCTCATTTCACGTGCCGACGCCAACGTGTTATAATAACAATTATTCACAGCTCGTAAAACCATTAAATCGAACAAAACAGTTCAGTCATAATTTAACCTTATGAAAATAAAGTTCATCCACCACTTTATCATTACGATTATTGCCATTATTATTATCATCAAGGTCTAGTGAATGAAAATAAGCTACGAAATTGGTCCCTGAATGGCTATGTACGGATATATAAGAAAGAGGTGGTACTCGATGCCAATAACTGTACAGGGGCCAATAACTATATAACTTGCTCGACTCAACATCGTGCGCTGTTTCTTGATAACGATATCTTTTAGATCGATATTGAACTGATGGCATTTCACGGTGGTGTACAAAAAAGGATGTGCATGTGCAAAACGTTCGATGACACCGAGATACCAGACGTAATGATAATTACTTCCCTCATCCCTTGAATTTCATCCAGTTCGATTGGGAGGTCTAATTATGCAAATGTACGAACATAATCGTTCACCTGCAGTTCATTGGGAAATATTCCCGAATATAAATATTGAAGATAATGATTGGAGATGATTATTCCAATGTTCGTTGTTTTCAAAGTAAATCGTATAGAATTCGTTGAATTATTTAAATTCACGTAAACAATGATAACATAACGTTTAGTCGAAGGCTGTGACTTTTCCTCAGATTCTCAATCCAAATTATCCAGGCAATCACTCAACCAACCACCTCACCATGGAACAAATAATAGGTGCACAGTGTTTCGCGTCGTGTCGTATCACGTCGCGACGCCCAAATGCGCACGGGTAAAACTTCGAAGGAAAGTTGTCTCTTTGGAGCTTCAAATACGTGAGTGAATGAGTTGGTGCGTGTGGAAACTGTATATATATATATAATAGACTTGCAAATTTCACTTTGCATTTCAACTGGCATCGCCGTGGCTACACCATCCTAACTTGGATACATTTTCAGCTAAGGTCGTTGTAAGTTGGATTTTGTAATGAGTTATTGAAGGTCGGTTAACTTACATGATGTTTGATGTGTAAGTTAAGAAACTTCCTATGAAACCGGATGTTCGATGAAGAAATTTGGGAGATGAAAATGTGTGTGTGTACATGCAGGGGAATTAATCCTCGTTGATGCATCCCCATTCTTCACTCCAAACCAAGTCAGCGCTGTAATTTTTCTACCTACGTGAATGAAATAAGAGAGACCTTATGAGAAAAATTTTGAGAAGTTTGGTAATCAGATTTATTTTTAATTTCTCCTTCAGTTAAGACTGAGATTCTCTTCTCATAGTATGTACTGATTCTTAGTATAAAATTATAATAGAAGTATGCTAAGAGTGGAGAAGAAGCAAAGTTTCGTAACACGATGGTCTTATAATAATCGAATTCGCGTATCGAGGGATTCCTTTTATCCCCTTTTACGTTTCTCAGAAGTACACCTATAGTGATGAAATCTCGCATTATATTGCCATTGTAACGTGATAAAGACTTTTTCTACTATCTACACGGAAAGTTGTTATTCTCGCGTATACGATAATACCGAGAAATCTCAATAATATTCAGCAAAACTGTGTACATATCCATAAAAATACAGGACGCAATTGTTATCCCACGCAGAGCGAAGAAAAGCTTTCGTTTCACATTGGTAGAGGCTTGCATTCTTGTATACATATATATACATACGTATAAAGATAAGTGGATTGCTCGCAAGTTGAAACAACGTCAGCACGTTTGAGAAGAGATGGAAAGAGAGAGGAGAAGAGTTGAGCATAACTTTGGAACAATCGAAAAACTGGTAAAAGAATGGAATAGTGGCAGTCACCACGAAATTCCATGATGAATGACCCTGAAAAAGTCGATATATGTATAATACATACACCAGTCGGAGATATGTGAAAGAGGAGAAAAAGAGTAGAGAGCTGTCACCGAACAGTAGCAAAATAATTCAGCCAAGTCAAGGATGAAAATATGAAAGAAAGTGGGCAAAACATACATCAGCACTTTTCAAGTTTTCTCATGTGGTTAAAGTATATCGATATTCCGATAAGAAAGTGGTAGAAAATTTCCTGGTACATAATTTCACGGAACCAGGAGATGTTTGGTAAATATCTTTACGGAATTGGGTATCTGGGATGAAATGAGAGCATCCGAAGGTTTTTCAGTCGAACTTTTCGAATCGATGAATAATATGAAGTTTGTTTCAAAGATGAAAACGTTTCAATCACGTGAATTCCATCCAATGGAAATGGAGTAATTATTCCATGCGGAGATTCATCACCGATACGAATCAACGATCTTCAATTCGAATGTATATAATTGAAGAACAAGAAGCGACATAAATGTTGATTAGGTTCTATTTCACGAGATCCAGAATTGAGAGATAGAGATCAAAATGGAATCGAATGTTACAAGTATAAAAATAATGAAGCCTAACTATTCGAATCAATTAGAAATATCTTTTCAAATCATTCTTAATTCATTCCATTGATCGCGTTGCGAGTGTGTGTTAAATGAAATCCTGATATGCGAGAGGAATCCACCACGAGCTATGAATGAACACACCCTCTGGGTTGATGAGTTATCACAAAGGATAAGAATCATAAATTATATGGAACATCGTTCCGCTTGAGAATTCAAATGATGAATAATATTTAGATCTTGATTAAATCTGCATACATGTTCAACATATGTAGATCAAATCGAACAACGTATAATGAGAACAACCGGTACAATAGACCCACCAAAATCTCTGTACAATAACAACAATGAAAATATGGGCCAGGTCGAGATACAGGAAATTTCAACCAATACAAAATTTTCGTGGTTTTAGCTCGTGCGAGAACATTAGTTTCATTCGTTACATCGTAATTTCCTGGGACAACACCAGATGCTATAAATTTCACAATTTTCGTTTCTGGATATTACATACGTATTTTCAACCGATAGATAAATTAAAGGTAAAATAACAGATTTTAGGGAATTCAAATGAGTTAATTCGATGGCAATTTTCCACAATGAACGAATTTTCAAACTACATAATTCACATTTTAATAGAAACCAAAGTCAGAAAATGAGTCACATATCATGTCTAATGGATTTTCAGATCATTAGTGTGATTCCAATGGATACTTCATTCACTTTAAACTAATGTATTTTGATCGAATCATACCGATTCGTTGGAATTGGTGGGAGGATTTTTGAAAGATTGGACATCACTCGTTGCAGAGGATTGTAATTTATTGTACGATTCGCAGTTGAAAGCTTCTCCAACTAATGGAGAAAATTTGTGTGTGTCAAACAATAGATTCCCGTCGTTTCCAAAGAAATCAGAAAAATCTCAGCTCCCCTTTCTTTGATTATGAAAAAGTTACACCTACGATTTTTCTGTCAGATCTAGAATACATAAATTTCCAGATAAAAGTAGAAGTTTTCTTGGTATCACGGTAACAGCAACGAAGGAAGAAATACTCAAATTCAAATTTGACCTTACAGTTATCTTGAATCTCTCTTCCAAACAACAGTGCCATTCATCTTCTGAAGTTGTCCAAACAAAAAGGTTACAATCTTTTGATGATCACAATCTAGGGCGCGCGGAAGTCTGTCTCCTCATGATTTTGTATCGATTTCTGAATGAATATGTGATTATTTGTGGCAATACTTTTATGAAAATTTCGTTATCGAAGAAGATAGATGTAAATAGAATTCATTTTGGGTTCTCGATCAGAGTGTGGACTAGGGTGTGGCAAAGAATCGACTATTTTTTGTTCTCGAGTCTCGTACGGAAGTATGTTATTTTTTAGAAAAACAATTTTTAGGGGTCGCTTAAGATTGTTGGGTCTTGGAGAAAGATAAACTCAAAGAGAAGAGGAAATGGGCTGATTATAAAATTTTGAGAGAACAAATTTGGTCGTTGTCTTCAACAAAGAACGGAAAATAACAGGTTAAACGCTAGAAACCCAAGCAACGCAAGAACTTCTCAAATATTCTATGATGATACACTGAATGTGAAAAGAATGTGCAAATGAGACTGGAAGACTGATAACTTCGTCAAGATATTCTATGGAGGTGCAAAGCACATAATTATTCGAAACAGTCTCATTTGGAAGTTCTAAGCGTGTTCGTAGGATTTTCCAAACACGCTCTTAGCATTTTCAACCTCCTGTGTTGCTTGGGAAAGAACAACAGCAACTACTGTACTGAAAATTAACTTACTCCTATTTTCTACCGATCAAGCTCCAGACAATTGGAAGAAGAAGATTTGACAGGAGTATTTTGAACATTTTTCATATATTCACATTCCTTACTTGAAGTACCTGTTACAATCTGTTAGAAAATTTCTGCCTCAAGTAGACTAGTTTTTCTGATAAGAAATAAGGTCAAAATATGACAGACCTTCCACCCGTATCTGAATGGTGCTGAACATCATTTCAGATCCAGATTTATTCCGTTGAGGAAATTTCCTGCCATCTTTCAATTGGATTGTCCACGCGATTACAAATTTCCATACAAAAGTTTGGAAAAATCAAACACAATATTATCCTAAAATGATTCCCATCCTATATTTCATTCGAATTCTCATGAAATCTGCAATGAGTTTCAAACGCAAATAAGTATGTTAATTGTTCCCAAACTTTGCGCATTGAATTCACAAATCTTTTCAACAGTGCAAGGTTATGATATGAACCTTTGTTTCGAAACTGATACAAAATTTCGTAACATTGATACGTGGAAAAATTTTGTATCCGTACCATGAAATTTTGTACTGATATTTCTAACAAATTCTAAAAGGCGACTCCTTTTGAACGGAATTAATTTTTGCAAACAATACAAATGAATCAATATCAGAGAATTCGAAGAAGTTTATTCGAGAAATAACTTTCAAGAGCGGTATTCTTTAGAACAATGAGAAGCAATAAATTAGGTTTGAATCTTTGAGTTAATTCTGATTGTGAAGAAATGGCTCGTTAATCTGGAGTAGGACTTTAAAATCGAGTCCTTGAGAACAAGTAAAACAGGTATCCGTTATTGGCATAGATTTCAAAGACTTTCAACGTAAATGAGAAAGTTAGGTAACCATTCTCAAAATCTTAATGGATGAACCAAGATCGCGTTGGAAGGTTAGCATCTGAGAAGGGAAGCTGTGTATAGAAATTGCCATTGAATAGAAATACCACGAAATCGAGTACGTGTGGCTTTGAAGTTCTAAGATTCTGATATCATAAAGTAAATGAAAGAACCTCATGAAGGACGATTATTCGACCGAATAGTCTTCTCCTCGTTCTCTTTTGTGGCACCACTAATGACCGTCGGAATGATTATATTCGAGTCACTATATACAAACTTTGTGGATAAAACGAGATGAATTGCATTGCCCTTGCATTCCGTTTGTGTGATTAAATCCTGGGAATGATACTTCGAGTGGGAAATGGGCGATATATAGGTAAATTGACTCTCTTCAAGATCTGCTCCTTTCGTCGATCAAATCAATCGATCATTTTCTCTCCCGAGTCGAAAAATTTGGACGATTTTTGTCCTAATGGTTGATTGATCCGAACAAAAAGAGTACTTTTTCACAATTGCAGTCAGGATTTTTCCTCAATCGCTTTTATTCGCTGGAGGAGAAATCCAGACTAAAATCTTGAAGAAGTACTGTTTTTGTCCGCATTGATCAACAATCAGGACAAAATCAGTCTAAAAATGAAATAAGAGGACAAAAATCGTTCTGATTTTTCGACCCAGGCTCGTACGTTGATTCTTCGTCATCGTATGCGAATCACCGCATTCATGAAAATTCATCTACCAATTGAGGTGTCAATTTTAAAATCATATTCTCAATTCTCCCTGAAATTGGTGAGTTCCTCATCCACTACAGGGTCTGAATTTTACATGAGTTCAATGTGGAAAGAACATTCGTTTTGAATACATTTTTTCGTGCTTGTTCGATGTAAGGGAGAAAACAAGTAAATTTTATCATCCTGGTATCAATGCATTTTGTACCAACTGGAGTGCACGGTTCATAGCGATATCCAAACTGTGAATATTTCAATATCTTACGTTATTCTACGTTATCAGTTATTCTGAACCATGAATAGTACTGAATTCTTCGTTTTAACTGTGAGTCAATACCATAATAGACCGCATTATCATGCAATCTACGAATACGTTATACATGGTCGCAATATTCACACACAATGAAATCTACTATAATGACTAAAAGCCATAATTGTGAGGATTTTGAATATTCTATGTTGATGTTAAACCACTGTGCATTAATACCGATCGATCAACCACAAACGTCACGTTTATTTCAATTACCGAAACTCGATTGTAACATACATGTTGAAGCTATCGTATCGTATTCGTATAGAGAGCTCGGTTCGACTAACTCACGCGACTTTGGCGAGGATGAGATGAAACGAGAAGACGAGAATCGTATATGCATTTACATATACACATCCGTATCTATACGTACATATAATCGTATACATGTGATCAAAAAGGAGAAATAAGGCTCGAGCGGAGAGAAGCGCAAAGCTACTACGTATCCAACCGAAGTCACGGTAGCTGACTTTCGAAGTGCTTTGAAACTGTTCTGCACAACGGAGAGTTGCATCTGCAACTTGCCTGCAATAGCCCGCGGGGGCCAACCGCAACTCCATTCTCGTTGTCGTCGTAACGAGTACCTAAAACGCCAGCGAAACTTGGTGCCAAGACACGTTTCAATGCAATCTAATACATTCCATATCAAAGTCTGCGGCGCGTTAACCGTAACCGATATTCGATACCCAATGATACAAGGAACGTATAATAACATGATGGATGTGATAAAATATTTGCACCTGAATTTGCTTCTGTGACAATTCGATGCGATGTCCCACCTATGTAGAACTCGATCACCCATTTGTATTTCAGAATAATCCTACGAGATGAGAATAAAGGACCGTTTGTTATATTTTTATATCTCTACTTCCCGCGCATGATAACGATGCACCTTTCTTTTCCTCCTCGCAAGGATATCGGTAGAGTACATGCAATTCTCGCGAGGAAAAGCGGAACAAAATAGTAAGAAAGTTTTACATTTTCTCAAAGTCTTAAGCACATTTATACTTTCTCTTGGAACTTTTGGTACACCCTTGGGTCTTTTTTTTATTCGAAACACGTAACAGAAGTCAACGACAATTGTATGCTACTATAGAGCCCGAAGGTGTTGAAGACTTCACTGAAAATCTACGACTCGCGCGCGTATATACAAAACTCACGGCAGCGTTCATTGTTTCGTTTTTCCTTCCATTCATTCGTTCGAGTTTTCCAAGTCGTTGTCGTTTTAACGCCCCGGTAAGATCGCATTAGAAGAGCTTTGAGTCGAAGATACACCCGGAAACTCGATGTGTGTTACAGCTGAGCTTTCAAAGCACTTTGAAAGTCAGCTACCATGAACTTTGAAGCGCAACGAACCAACAATGCGCAAGTTTCAAACAATGCTTGTCAGATATATTCCTCCTGCGATGTGCGCGTCTCCAGTTCTATCATGATTTATTATGCATACACTTGAATTATTGAGAAGAATACAGTTGACCTATTAAAATGGGATGAGAACTTGTAATAGACGGTCTCGAATTTCACAAAGTTCTGTTGAAGTAATGGAATGAAAGGAGAATTGGATTTTGGAGCAAAGGAAAATTCTTCTGCAACCTCAAAAAGCACAGTTGTCAATTTTTATGAATGAATAAAAATGACATCGATGTTTTGAAAAATTCAACGCAAAATTGCGACTTTGATTACACGTCATACTTGAGTTATCGATATTTCAATGATTCAGTGTGAGGTGTATATATGGATATATTTATTCATGCATGAACACACAAATTTTCAACATTCGCAGCGATATATCTTAAAATTTCTTAGCTCATGATCCATGAGAAGTTAATTTACTCCGTTCAAAGACTATCTTGTTACCTCTTGCCATTTACTCCGTTCCTTACCTTTCGTCTCTATTGATTATAAACTCCTGGATAATTGAATTTTCTCGCCTATCCCATTATTTCTCACTATAAATTGATCATTATCTTATTTACGTGATCAAATTCAATTTTTCATTGTGAGCTGCCATCATGCCTTACTTCTCTCACAGTTTATAATTGAACTATATATTATTTTTCTTTGAATACATCAATTTGAAAAAAATCGATTAAACGTAAACGGTAACTGAAATCGAATTGGAGTGATCTAAACCAAAGATGTACGAACGATATGAAAGAGCATATCAGAGTACACCGCGAGCGACCTCAGCATACGTTGTTTTTGTATCCCGTCCATTCAAATAAAATACGAAGTACCATCGTTTAGGTATCGAAACTTCATACGTCCTTATCAACGAGATCACATTTTTCCCGTGAAATATTATAAAGCAAAAAAATAGAAATTGAATGGGATCCAAACCACCAACGATACAAAATTCAATTGATATGATATCACAGAAGTGGCAATTCAAAGCGCTGAATATTCGCATGGCTGGGAAATGGAGCAAAAACATCTCTTGACCCAGTTTTCGTTTTCTCTACATTTCATCATGAAACATCCCCGATAAAAAGTATTATGTGGAAGTCATGTCAGTTTCATATTCCATTGTTTCCACATACAGTTCTGCGGACAAGAGATAAAAGACTTGAAATGCACGGAATTCAGAATTCAAAGGTTTCGAGAGAAAATGCCGGGTAGAAGATGATGGTAGGTGAGTGCATAACATAAAAATGTTGAAATTCAACGATTAATGAATCATTCAACAGTCGTGATGGATGTAATAAAATCGATACATCGTTTTGTAAATATGTATATCTGCTAGTCGAGATTGTGGAATCAAATTTCAATTATTGCATTTACGTGTGTGATGAATGAAATTTTAGATACTTTATGATATCGAGTATCAATGATCAGTCGCTGACATGTTTTTAATTCTAAAATCGAATCCATTCGATGTTGATTCATGTTCGTCATGTTCTTGTTGATATAGGAGAATTAATATCATGAAGAGAGAGAGAGAGAGAGAGGGATCCGAAAATCAACCATTATCACGAATCAACAACAAATTATTACTCCTCAAACTTGACTATTTGCATGTTTGTAAAATGAAGCACTTCGAATTGCTTGTTCCAAGTGTACGTCTAGTGAAATTATGTATATTGTCGGAAAGGAGTAATATTGGGCGAAGGTAGAGAATGTATTGACATGAACAACGAAACTCTATGATTACCCTGGTGTGCCAGTTCTCAATGATTTCAGAGCGCCAACCGTAATCGGAGTAGTATTTCTAGAAATTGGACCAAAGTTACCGGGGAAGACGAGGTAGGTACCTACCTTCAACCACTTATTATTCTAACTTGTATCAGGTCTCAACTTTGGTGATAAGTTCGTGTTGCTCAAATGGGAACCTGACCCAAGCGAATCTCTGACAGTGAAGATGCAGTTCCTGAGAGATTGCACAATTAAGAATTCACGGTATTGTTTGTCATTTGACATTCGAACGAATTCCTTTTTTATTTGTCTACAAATTCTCAATTTCGAAGTGAGAGTTAAAATAATTTGTAAACTGGGGAGAAGATTTTCATTGTATTTCACAGCTGGGGATTATGCGGATGCGAATTGCGCGATTTCATGATTAAAGGATTAAATTCAAATCCTTTTCCATGAAATTTAATTGGAATTCAAAATAAGGGCTTTAGTCAATTGAGTTTTATTCGTCCCTAGGGTTTGAATGTCCACGAGGCAATTTATTGTCATCCTGGGTATCGATAGAACAAACTTCGTGTCTATCTTAATCAATAAAATTTCATTCGAATTGAAAGTACATTCCACTGGATAGATCGACTCCAACTTTTGTTGTTGCGAAAGCGCCTTAGAGAACCTTTCTTGGGAGAAATCAAAGCAAGAGTTGCCATAACGTGACGTTCTCTAATCTAATAACGCCTCGGTACCAATATAACGGGGGTAAACCACTCTAAAAACCAGAAAGAAAGAGAAAATTCCGAGAATTTTTTTCGAAAAACCTAAACGATATATCGAAATTTGTTACGAAATTTTCTGTTAAATATCGAAGTGTGTTTTGATATTTCTTCGGAGTTGTTAATAACAGAATTGTGGCTCCTCAGTTTTTTTTTCGTGGCCGGACAAGAAAATTTCAATTCAATAGGGATTTGATAGGATTTAATAATATAAATATCGCGTACAATTAATAAGTTTTGTTAAAACCATGAGAAAAGTGAAAAAAATTCCACCGAAGGTTCGAGAAACAACTGTTGACATTACAACAAAAAAAATCTATAATCATTCAGCGTGAAAACATACAATCGCAAACCATTTCCTAGAAGAATCCATACAACAGTTTGATCTTTACCGTGGATTTTATTTGGTATAACAAAACTACAGAGATCTTAAACTCTGTCAACCCTAAGGATTGTAATTTTATGACGTGAGGTTGTGCATGAGCGCGACTCACCATTGCATACTGAACGATGTGTTTTATGTTCTCAGCAGTTCTCTTCTGTACGGGAATTATCTGAAATTTGTTCCATGATGTTATTGTTGGCTATCTGAGAAAAGAATCTGGGTTACAATCATAATTTTTACGAGCTCTATATCAAAAGTTATCTGAACACACTACAAGAGGTTGAATTGAATTTTGTTTTTCCAACAAACAAACGATTCTCTACACTGAAGAATCATAAATTCTACAATCACATCACATTTCATCCGCAATTATTATGAAAAAGTTGTAAGTTAACGGGTAATACAGCACAATGACCTTGACTTCACTGAAAAAAAAATTTCTTCCAACCAAATAAATAGTTTATTTGTCCTCTCTCCATAAAATATTCTGCAGGATTATTGGAATATTTAATCGAATCAAATAATGGAATGCTTTTCCCAAATAAATAATTTATTCGTCACAAGTAATCAGTTTTTGCATCTAATTGAATATTTAATTTCTACAAATAAACATTTTATGGAGAGAGGACAAATCAATACTTTTTCCAGTGTAGACTTAGAGAAAAGTGCATTCAACTATGCCGATGGTTGAATAATTCCAATCTCGAATAATAACCGAATTAATTCAAATCCTTTTTTGAGACGACTTTGCGTAGTTGAAAATCAACTACGTGTGCGGGTAATTTACTTTGATATCATTAATTGAAATTCAATGCATCCAACCTATTCATCCGTTCCCTGGAACTGAAATAAAGCGCAAAGAGCGAAGGGTAGGGTGGGGCGTAAGAGAGATGTGATTATATCTGAAGAGTATTCGGAGCAAAATTTGGGATAAAGAAAGCGCATAAGAATTAACGCTTCATGGAAGGGACAAACAATGCAAGATAAGCATGCATAGGAAATGCGGAAACAAAAATTTTCATGACTTCGCCAGATTTCAACCCATGATTTTGACCATCGCCGTGCAGTGTTGTATTCGTTGAGCCACAGACCGCTATGGTTGAGAACAATACTTGAGGTTAGTGTAAAATGACCCCCATATATTTCATTAAATGTAACAGTACTCTTTTCGGAATGACATGCAGAGCGCATAAAAACGAATTGGAGACCTGTAATTTTAGTATTTCACTGCAACCAAATATGTGGGTTAGTAAGGAGAAATGGAACATCAACGTTTCTTGTCAATTTCAAATGCGCTCACTAAAAGCGTAAATTTTCACCAGGGTTGGCGTAATTGAATACACTACTCTTTCTTCTCAAGGTGAAATTTTATTCTGTTCCCTGTTGTACCTGATTCGTTTTTTCATCCACGCAAAAAAATGTCTATCTGCAACTGCTAAATTTTAGCTGTTATTGCCAAATATTTCAGCACCCTCAAAACAGCTAGTTTCGTAAGAAATTTTGCTGACGGAGTTACAAATTTCACTGCATCAACTGAAATTTAACTACAGAAGCTAAAAAAATGTGTGTCTATCTCTGATTACTTTTGTCCGTGATTTTCTCTTCATCCCAAATCAGGACTTGGAAAAAATTTCGAAGACCAATTCTCTGTGAAGATTGTAAAGAACGGACAACCGTAGTGCTAATTTGGGCCGAACCAACTCACCATATCGATGTTCACAGTGAAGAGTAAAACTTACTTTCAACCTGAATATCAGCTTATTTTAAGATGCAGCCAAAACCAGCCCTCTCAGCTGAAAGTAAGCCCCGAAAACAAATGCCGACATAATAGAAAAGACTAAATTTCAGCCAAGTTTTGAAGTGAGATGCAGTCACTTTCGGTCAGACTTTCGTGGCAATTTCATCTGGTACGAACCAATATCATTATCTCCAAAACAATCGACGAAACATCTCCATACTGAGGGAAACAATTTGCTGACGCAACAAATCAAGGTATTTTATGTACAGAAAAGCGAATCTGTTTGTTCACCTATCTAAAAATTTGCTGCCACGGCCATTTGGTTTGCTGAGAGAGCAACATGATTAACCAAAATAGCAAATTTTTTGCTGGACTTGCAAAATTTTCAGTATTATATACAGAATAGCCGACAGATTTTGCTGGGGGAGCAAATATTTTTGGCTCCCACTGCTGAAAAATTGCTGTTGTAGCTGACAGGATTGCTGTGATAGCGAATAGTCTGCTGTCTCGGCGAATGAACCCAGCAAAATTGAATTTTGCTGTCACAGCGAATTTCTCTTTTCCGCGTGTACACGAAGAACACATATCGGTATTTGAATGGCTTGAGAAATACGAAACTCCCAAGTGATAGAGATCTTCCAAAGTCATTCGAAAATGTCATGCATAGCAAAAAATAGTTCCTGATCCTAATAAATTACATTATAAAAAATAGCATGTTATTGGCATACCAAGTCTGTATAAATTAACGGATCACTCGCCATTGGAGAAAGTGCTTTCATATAGGAGTGGATTATGTACGTGAACATATTTGAACCTTTCAATAATGAAAACGTTGTGCGCATCGTACGGTATTGAACATAAATAATTAGTACTGCGTCATGTAATGTGAGATTGATTTATCAACCACGTAATCAATTAATCCACTGAGAATGAGGATGATTAATTATTTCTATTAGTTTGTAATGATATATTGAATGAGATATAGATCGAATTTTCTTATTTATAAATTCTGTTTTATAAATTCTGACCTTCCGGTATTCTCTTAATTTGAGAGAGTGGAAAATCGATGATTCTACTCTATTGAGTCCCAGTGGTGACCTCACTCTATTCGAGTCTTATTTCCACCTTCTTCGAAGGGGGAATTTCACTCTTTTATATTGAAAAATTCACCAGGGAAATTAGAGGGCTTGTGAAATTTCAACTTCTTCTAACCTTAGACTTCCACGCTAAGAGGATGGAAAATTTTACTCAAAATGGACAGATGTATTTTTATCAATGATTAACAATTTGTATTCAGAAAAGAATCAATGGACCAATCAACGATATGATATGATTTCACAATTTCATTCAATTTTATACAGTTCGATAATACTTAAAACTAGGTCAGCTGGTAATGAACTACGTGGTCCGAAGGATAAATTATGTTGATCAAATTCCTACGACGTCTTCGAAGTTTCTCAAACAGGTTCCAAAAGTATGTTGTACTACGTGATAAGATATTCGTTCTTTTGATTTATATTTTTCTATCACAATTTCAGCCCCTAATTAGTATTGCTATAGATGAGTGGGCAGAGATTGCTAACGGGGCATCGAAACGTGGTCCGGTTTTTGGACTACCGCCATCATGGAAAGCAAACCCTAAAAAGTTGAACTTCATCCGATTGGACGGCTTAGGTTGGATTGAATGGAATTACTGAAATCCTATGGAATCGACCAATCCCTAGTAGAAATTTTTTATGGGAAAATACGAGGACCTGATGAGGTATGCTTGATTTCCTTTGATCAGGTCCTCATCAGATTTCGTTACGGTTTTCCCTTTTTTGCTCGATTTTATGAAAATATTATCTGAACCTCATTGTACCCTTGCGTTACAATCTTATCTGAATTCTATTAGTGGGATCAGGTAAGGGCCTTGCAAGGGCCTCATAATATTCTCTTTCATTTGATCAGGACCTTATTGAAAATAGGGAATGTTTGATCAAATTTCTACTAGGAATCAGTTGGAGTTCAACTTTTTAGTTAGGTTCACTTTCCGTGATGGCACCAGTCCAACGATCAGACCACGTTTTGAGGCTATGTTAGCAATCTCCCCCAACTCATCTCTAGTGTTACCATGTTGCATTCTCGAGAGATTATTCCCATCTCATTTTGTTTGGTTTTTTCAATTTCCTTTCTATTGACTCCAAGGGGATACCAGCGTACCGTGCAAGTCAAAATTTTGTTTGCAAGATTTCTCCGAATTGAATGTATGAAACAATCTGAAATTTCCAGAGACTAATCCTTGATACTTTCCAAATGTCTGGAAATAACTTTTTGTACGGATGAATTCAGTTCGGAAAAATCTTGCGGACTAAATGTTCACGCGGATGGTACACTGGTATCTCTTCAAAAATCCGTATGGCACAGCTGAGAAACCAATAAGGGAGACGGGGGCTAGTTTCCAGACAGCACAACGTGCCACCGAAACGTTTATGGAAGGTTTATAGAACGTAAGAAAGGTTTTCGGAACCTTCAGAAAACTTCTCAGAGACACATTCTGCTGTTACGGTTGTGACACAGAGTAGGTTATTACAGGGTCCATAACTTCCATATTTTCAGATGGCTTATGTTGCAGCTCCTAAAAATATGTTCCAAATGAAAAGATTAACTGCCATTTCGATCGCGGTAGCTCTTACTCCAGCGTCCAGTCAGTATATATGGATGACTATTTTCGGAAAAGAAGTTCCTCCATTGAAGTACTTCTTACCGATTTTCAAGAAAAATTGTAGACCCTGATAACTTATCTCTATCACAATCAGCTCCACTCTCCTGTACTTGGAAATTTGTAGATTGGATTTTAAAAAGTCCGCAGCTCTCTGGATTGTTTTTTTGAAGCTTCTTTCGATTCATGTTAACCTAATTTCTGAACATGTAAATTAGGTTTCTGTTCCTTCTTCACAAACGCGGTCAAAAACGATACATTGATGACGAATTATTGATTTATGGTGAGAAAAATCGATGTTGAAAAAACTGTTAGAGCAAAAATATTTGTGATTTTTTAGATATTTGGGTTGATCTTTCGAGACCTATCGCTTTGCATGCATTTTCGTGTTTCAAAATTTTTACTTTCTTCAATGTAAAAAATTACAGCTTGAACAATACATTTTCGCGCTTTCGAGCGCTCGGAGAGTTATCGAATGCAATTCAATTAGAAGAGTTTATGCAACATTCGTGGAAATTTGACATGTTTTTGAAAAAACCTACCTACATCCATCGTAACAAGAGTATCCCAAGGCTCCATTCATTATAACACTGATTGAGTCACCACCTCGAAATGATCTGTTTGAATAATGACAAAAGGGTAATGGACAGTTTTTCAAGCACAAGAACTTAACGTTTGATATTTCCAATATCCGTCCTTACAACATTATGAATAATAAGCGTACAGATAAACGACAAATATAATCGAACTTGTAAGCTCGAAACTTTGATATTGTCTCACGATGGAGATACAAGCAGTCGATGAATGCTCGAGAGGGCAGCAGATTGATAGGCAGAAACTAAGTAATCCCAATGATTAATTTCTCATTACTGGGAGCAATATTGGCCATACTAACCTGAAGCAATTTTGAACTTTCCTATTTAATTATAGTACTCGTTCACATTTTATGCTTCGTATACGTGAATGATTTGTCATTTTTCTCCTCTTGATATGAAATAAATCTTGTTTGATATAATCCTGGTCCAATTCCTTCAAGATTTCATAATCAATATTGTACAAATATATACATATGTCACGCTGTAAAAAATATCTGTGGATTTCCAAGAATAAAAGTATGGTGGAAAACTTACGGATTCTTGAATTTCTAGATTATTTGGGAATCTACACATTCTCTGTGAATTTTCGAATATTATTCGTGAGAACCCAGGAAATGTTTGAGATTTTAACCAAATGGTTTGTGAATCAGCGTGTAACATGAGTTCAGTGTAATATTTGATAAAATCACTACTCATCGCTCTGATACAATGTAATGGAGTTGAAATTTATTCTCTTTGAAATCGAATACAATTTCACAGAATAAATAAAAACATCGCACTTTGATCCATAGTTAAACTATTCGAAATCATCCCTCCGAAAAGAGATTTTTCTACAAAACTAGCGTATTATCGTTTTGAAAATTCTTGGAAAATTACGAATTTTCCTCAAATATCCAGGTATTATGAAAGAGAACTGAGATTCTCGTATACCACAATACGATGAATCTTTTTCAACTGATCTTCCGTTTGAATTTTGATACTTCCAGAATACTTCATTCCGATTGAGTTGACGTTTTTGATGGGATCGAATCATCGCGATTCTGTAATTTTCTTCATTTTTTTACCATGGAATAAGTAAATATTGGATCAAATTTTCATGTATCTTCGCTCATCAGGTTTGTTGGTTCTAAAATCGAAGTTACAGAGTAAACACCTCTTGAGGTAGTGTAGGAATCAAGTAAATAACGCTGAATTCGATACCACTTTGCTGCAGAGGTTGCGCAAACATTGTAGTTTGCTTTTCCATAGATGAACGAGTACCTTCCATCTTCGAGTTCGTCTCCAGGAATCCGTGATAAAAACGATCGGATAGGACAAATTTATTCGTTATGAGGTTGAAACAAGCATGCTTCCGAATAACAGATTCACGACACTTTCCAAACTTGAGTCACTAGTCCAATTTTGTGTCAATAATATCAAACACGTTTTGTCAGTTCCAACGTTGAAGCTACAGATTCGAAACGCGATGACATGAACGGTATGAATTCACAATTTACGACCAGGTGATTCGATTTCATTCAATCTTGAATATACAAGCACTCCGATCTTCGAGGGAGAAAATATATTCATAGGTGACACGATCGGAAAGGATAACAAAATTAGCTTTTATTTACGGTCGATCCTAATCAGTGGGGGGTCGAAGTTCCAAAAACTTCACATTTCAATTAAAAAATTTCAAGATGATGTGTGATCGTTGACAATGAAGTCGTAGAATTCTGTTGTAAATAATTTTCAAATCAGCTCAGTTTCCAGATGGTTCAAGTTTGTGAAAGAAGATTGGCTTTTGAATACATTATCCTTTCAAGATACATCGGCGCTCTCATAGAGAAGAACATGCGAGTAAAGGTAACATTTAATGAAATGTACAAGAAAAAAAACACTCCTAGAATCTACATCGTCTCTTATTAGACTCAGAGAGCGTTGTAGTTTTCTGCGTCATTAGCATCAATCACACATATACATGTATAATTCCTCCTCTTTTATTGCCGCTTGTAATTCCATATTGTAATTCGAAACTTAGAATAATAACAAGTAACACGTGAAACGGCATCGGCAACTTGATTTACTTCATCGTTCGAGTGGCACGATACACACAATGTTTCTAATGGTCTTGTTTTAACGAGCTCAGATATACGACTTGTCGGAGGAATTTCAAAATTCGATAAAGCATTTAACGGTTTCTCAGCATGTCATCAAACGACTCAATTCGGAACCAGGAATATAAAGAAAAGAAAAACACTATCATACATGGGTTTATACGGTATACGTGTAGCTGATATCATAGATCACTAGATATATACACACAAGCGCGAGTCTTTTTATTCCCACTTTACGAGCGTCAGGAGCCATCCTGCAGGGCCAATTTTTCCTCGAAAATCCACTCGGTGAAATTCCATCCTACTCGCTATCGCAAGTACAAAGAACTGATGAACTCTGTGTGGAAAGGGAAAAAGAAGGAAAAAAACTGAATGCATACTTTTTTCTTCTATGCCATTTACTTTTGTTTCGTTCATGTTTGATACGAGATTTCTACTAATATAGGGAAACGTTGATGAATTAATCAATGGAAAAAGGGCAAAAAAGCAAAGAAAAAATATAAATTGGTTTTTCTCATTTGAATATTTCTCATTACAATTTTATTAGTGCGACGGGAGAGATGTATTTTTACGATAAATCTATTTTTGTTCTCTCCTCCTGTATATGTATTTGAAACAGAAGAGAAAAAAACGCAACAAAGTAGAAAGTTACATCGAGGATTGCTACGGGACGAAGAAAAAATACAATTCATGGATACTCGATGTTAATTTAGTCACGAAGTGCTGGTCTCTCCGATTGCTTGAAATTAAATTTCCTCCCAACTGTCGTCCCACGTGGCAGCCGAGGTCTGTCAGCTTTGCCGTACGGATTATTCCACCCTAAATCGTGTTTTCGTTTCGAACCAATGTCATTCTGACATCGACATTCGTTCGCGTATAAAGTAAAAGAACGAGAAGTTTTGGGGGACACCTGCGTGGGCCGTGGAAGGGTTCCAGTTTCTCCCACCATTCGCTATCTATCCGCTTCTCTCGTGTTCCTCTTTTGTTGGTCATTATTTGTTGTTTTATTTGTTCAGGATGTGTCTGCATATCTTTCCTCTCTGTTCCTTTCTTCCTTCGGTATCGTCGTTTGAATCGTTCAAGGGTAATTCTGTCGAGGATTGGAAGGAGAACTGATGAATGCACGGTCAACAGATGGTATGGATTAAAAAGGAGAGCAAATGTATCGGTTTACGATCAGATGATAAATTTGGAACGAAAGCTTACTAATTTCGCTATGTGATTCACAATTTTCCTTTTGAAAATTCTTTCGAGAGAATCTGTTTCAGTTGAAGAGAAGAATGCCAATCCCAGAGCAAGATGATGATACGGGTAAAACTTTTACTGGGAGTGAATACTACGTCAGAATACTACAAAATAATCATTTTTGCCATGCAACGTACCCATGTAACACAGAATATTCTGAGAATATTCTCACAACATTCGTAAAACGTACTGTATCGAATATTCTTACAAAGAGCGTAGAAGCTTCGTAAATATTCATAGAAGATTCTTAGAACATTTGAATGGGACTGTTTCGAATATTCTAGGAACGTTCGTACAATATGCGTACAAAGTTTGTAGGGAGATTGATAAGCAGCGCATGCGCAAGCATCTTAATGACATGAATTCAGTAATGGCGGATAATGTTGTTGACAGGCTACAGACCCTTGGATAATATATTATTTTAATTTGTATTTGGGGAATGAGAAATTGATAAATGTGCATTTTAATATCCTGAATATTTTGAGGGCGTCATGCGTGAAAAATAATCTTCAAAAGCGTAATAAAATTTGAAGAAATATCGTATATATTATGATTGCTTGTTGCGAATCATAAGTATCTCACCAATCCATGTGGATCCATGATATTGCTAAGAATCCATGATGACAGATGTTTATTGATTGAAAGAATTGATTGTGAATTAGTTTTCGGTTACATGCAGAAGTCATATTGGCAGGAATTTCTATTTTAACAGCATTTTTTTATAATATTCCCACAATATTCGTGGCATAATATTCTGAGAATGTTTGAAACAGTCTCATTCAAACATTCTGAGAATGTGGGTAGAATATATTCGCACGTAATAAGAATCTCCTTAGAATATTCGAATATCCTCAACGTATATTCTTAGAACATTCTCAGAACGTGCTTGTGCTACCTGGGTAGTTGTATTTACCGAAAAAAAATGATTGAGGCCTTTTCTCACTATTTTCAGCAGTAGCGACTAATAATTTCTCTCATTCAATGAACACACACACGTTATACTTCTGTGAATTATGAAGTCTTTTCCTATCCGTTTCGAAATTGATCCGAATGTCACCTAATATTATTTAGATATAGCTTTCAAGTACAGTGAAAAAATTTTCAGAAAATTTCATCAATCATTGTTGTTTTGACAACTTAATTGTGTTGATCACATTTCAACAAAAACTCTTTGTCAAAACAATAAAAAATTTGTTACCACATCAAATCATTTTCTTCCCAACAGAGTTTGTCAACAAAAGAGCTTGGAAATCTATCATTAAACATTTTGTTGGTAAATTCGCAATTTAGTTTACAAACATTCATTGGAAATTTAGAAACTCATAAGTTTTTTGCCATATTTTGCTTCGTAGAAATTCACAAACATTTCCTACAGTGTAGAAAGTTGTTGAATCTAAATCAAAATTCCAGTGCATAATTTTATCATTTTTTGGTATCAGTTCTGTCATCAAATCTGTCCAATAACTTCTGAAATTTTGCTTCATCTTTGATGGAATCAGTTATGACCTGAGGATGCTGTTACGCATAAGAATTTCGTATTGGAAAGAGTTAGCGATTCGTGTACAACTATTGTTAATTGACACATGGAAAACTGCTGTACTAACATTGGTAGTTCCTAAATCGGATTTGTAAATTCATTATTAGCTGAGTATCCATTCAAGTTTATCACAAGCTGTCGCCAACTCTTGATCAAATATAGAGTGGATGGAATGCATGAATTATTCTGCTATTGCACTCTTAAATTTGAATTTTTCATCAATTCCTTCAATGTAGACAAGATCTTCTTCATAAGATCCTGATGTAAAAAAAAACGTTAAGATTCCTGCAAGATCCGAGTAACAAAAAAGTTCATTCAAGTCTAGAGAATTAATTTCCTAGTCAGGTGACACGAGAATTTTAATTCCTTTTTATCCACGCAGCGTGGGTACCGGAGCTTGAATTCTCGAACTCCTGGAGTTGTCTTGAAATTTAGGTTGTCTTTACACAAAAATCCTGGAGAATTCTGGGTTTTCATTTTCAATCCTGAAATTTGTCAAATGTATTCAAGATTGATATTTCGAATTTTTATGAAGATTTTCCATGTGTGAAGATTTTTTCATTCGCATTGAGTGTTTCCAGGATTCCCGGCACGGATAACTCCTCTTGCAATTTGTTCATCTCGTCAAGTATAAAAGATCCACTAAGTTTGAAACTGATTGGATCATGGGTTTTGAAAATATGACTGAAGTCGAAACTTTGCCAACATTAGCGATTTATGATGTGATTCTTTATAGTTGATGTGAAAATGCACGGGATGAAGTGGTTCTATTCTGAAGATGGTGTTCTTCTGAATAACCCAGGCGGAAAAATTTTGTTGAATTTTGTTCACTTTTGGCACAGCGATATTTCAATAAAATTCAATGAGAATCCTCAAACTTCAACGAACTTCAATGGAAGTCAACAAATTTAACTGAAAGTTATTGAATTTTGTGAACCATTATTGAGGTTTACCGAAATTTTGTTGAACTGAGTTGAATTTTGCTCATTTTCAATGAAAACCGAATGTGTCAAAAGTGAATGAAATTCAAAAAAATTCAACAAAATTTGTTCACCAGGGAAGAAGTTCAGGGATGTGAGTTTGATATTCAATGGCACATGCATTTTCATAATTTATTAATTATAATCATGCCGTTGAATTCTTGACCCTTTCAAATAAACCTTGAGTCAACCTGGATTGACTACGATTGTGAATGATAAATTCACTCCAACGAATATTTGGGAATTTCCAAGCAGGGAAGTGTGGTGACAAACCTATGGGTTGGTAAATTCTCAGATTATTTGGAAAGTCACAAATTTTCTGTCAATTCTCAAACAATTTTCCATTGTGATTTCCCAAAAAATATTTATCAACTGACGAAAATTGTTCGAAATTTCATCGAAATAAAAAAAAACTCCTAAACTTTTTTTTGGAATTTTTTTTCATAACGCAAATTCCGGTGACCTGAAATCTCGTATTACTCTCAAATGCATCCGCATAAATATTCATTCCATGTTTTGTAGTCCCTGAACGGCACTCGCATAGCCCAGTAAAGAGCTACCTGTTCGGCATTGTATGTTTTCCTTCTATTGGTAATTCACATTGATCAAAGTATATGATAAGTGAACCCATAAAGAGGAAATATCAATCTGGCAGCTCTGGCTAAGTGTACAAAACCTGTTCCCGAAAATTCTTCTTTGCAGAATTCAAATAAACTCAATTTGAATATCGATTAGTTAAACGTTAAGTGCGAAGATATTGATGGAATATTTCTTCCAACAACAATGGGGAAATACATTATTACTAATTGAATACCAATGCCTAGAATATGAGTATTCTTATTTTGGCCATGGAAGAAGATAGAGAGAACCAAAGGAATTGAGGAAGGCGAATTTAATAAAAAATTGGAATAATTTGTTCCATCCAATGGCAGATTTGGTATAATGACATTCCCAAATTCAAGAAGCGATTTTTAGAACGGTTTTTAGCGGTTTTAGAACATTTTATTTAGAATTAGAAAAATTTCTGATTACAATTAACAAATTGGCAACCTCAATGAAAAATGCATTACTAAAGATCATGGTAAGAGCTTCACTAGTTTGAGATAGAACTTAATGCATGAGAAATATACATTCATCGTGGATACCATTCAATTGTCCAGCAACAATCCAAAAGTGATTTTATCAAATACAGTTTAAAAAAGTGAATTATTAGAAACTAGTAAAATATTGTAACCCGTGCAATGCGTATAATATGTTCAGCTACCCTGCTCTTTTTTCCTCTTCCACTTCCTCCTCTACGTCCTCCTTTGCTCCCTCCTCTTCCTCTCCTCCTCCTCCACCTCCTCCTCTCACTCGCAGTCCAATAATACGCCCGAGAAATTCAATTAAACTTTGCCAACTTCGTAATTACTTTCGTTAGATTCGTATATTTTTTTTCATGCTCTCACTTTTATGAAGTGTATATGTGAATGTATGCGGCAGTCCGGATGGAAATTTTCCGGCGCAATGGCGAGCAAAATACGATCGATGTTTTAATCGAGTCACAATCCGAATTGATTGATATCCATCATCTCGATAAGTAGCACATTTCAGAGATTATGAAATTCAATATGAAGCAGGGAGCGGAAGAACGGTGATGATAGGAGGGGAAAGAATAGTCAAGGATCAATCGTTCCATTTTCTAATCATGAGAGAAGATGGATGTATTCGAGGTAGATCAAGAAACGCTTGGAACATCAAATTCAAGTGTACAAGTTTGAAACAAAACTGACACTTTTTGTGGTATATGTAAATGAGGGTAGCGCAAAAAAACCGTCCATTCTTTGTTTTCGTATCTCGTATGAAAATGTTTTAGTTTTTTGTGTTTCGAGATCCCTCCCTGAAGTTTTTTCGATTCCAAAAATAGTCAAAATTCATTTTTTGATTGTTCAATTCTGTTTTCATGTCGTGGTAGAATTTAGTACCTCAAAAAATAGTAACTTTCTCAAAATTACAGTTCAAAATATCTATTTTTCAAAGTTGCTTCAAATTTATAAACATTTTCTAATTCATTGCTTTTAATTGTTTCGAACGACCTTTAAAAATTCATATTAACATTCGATATGTACTATTACTTTCAATTGACACCTTAATGAATAAGGACACACCACGACATGAAACAGGAATTCATTACATCATGAGAATATAAATTTTCCTAACGAATGAATTGAAATAATTTAAAAAAAGTTTTAATGGATTACATGAATTGAAATTGAATCAAATTGATCAATGAGATTATTCAATTAATCCCACAAATTTCAGGGATTTTATTCTTTCATATTCGCCGAGTTTCCACTCGAAAAGATCAAGAGTGCACCGAAAAAAATAATTCATTTGACCGAATGAACTAAAGTTAGTTGTGAAAATTAGTTCCGAGTAATGAAAGAATATGTTAGTAGCCGGTAATAAAAGCTGTAGTAAAGGGAACTTCAAATTTGTAACAGCACCTGAAGTCAGAGAAATTAAATTTGAATTTAGTTGAGCCAACGCCCGTTTTAGTTATCCAAATATCAACAACTGTATCCAGTTGCTGGAACTAATTTGGAGTCAGGGTAACTAATTATTTTTCTTCGCTGTGATGAATCCAAACACGTCCATAAATTCTGAGCGACTTTCAAAGGTAGATATTTCGAGCTGTTACTTTGAGAAAATTACTATTTCTTCAGGTACTAAATTTCACCGCAACGGAAAGAAAAATTGGAACATGAAGAAAAATTACAGTAAAACCCCGCAGTAAGAACACTCAATTTCTTCATTCAACGCAAAGCAATAACCGTTCGAATGACGAAGAGGGTGTCTTAATATAGTTTCTACCATTTTTGGGATTCTTAAAAGTTCCTAAACAATGTTTTTTCAAGTTGATCTTCAAAGATGACTCTTAAAACAAGGAAACAAGGAAAAGAATAGTCCATTTTTTCTATATTCTAGGGGAATAATGAAAATTCACATTATGAAAAAATCAATTTTCAGCTCATCTCTTTTTTTGAGAATCCAATTTTTTTATGAAATTTTGCAAAACACATGTGTCCAAGAAAAGAAAAAAATTATTGTATATATATTCAGTTCATAAACTCATACAGAATAAAATTTTTTGTTATGAGAAAATTTCTTCCAAATCAAAGTGCTTTTTGAAGATCAGTGATTGAAAAATGTTCGATTTTGTGAATTTGAAAAGTTTGAGGAATCGTATCTCGGAAATAAAAGGTATTAAATAATCGTATTGATTATTTTCTTTTCTGAAATGCGAGAAAAAATGTTGGTTGAAATTAAAGTTTTAGTTGTAAATCTGATATAGAATGACCCAAATATGATAAGGAATTATTTCACTATAATTTGATTTTTCAATACTTCATCATAAAAAATTCATGTTTGATGAGAAATATGTGGAAATAATGATGCACGAAATGAATCAATAAATTTATTACAGAAACACGCGACCATTTGTGCACCATTTAAAGGCGCAAACGTTCAACAGCTGAATTTAAGAAACACTACTGCTAACATTCCACTCTTTGAAGGAATTGACCATTGATAAGAAAGTTGTGTGAGTAATCTAATCTTACGATAGGAATTCAGCTTTTTGGATTATAATTATTGAATTTTACGCCATAGACTTTGATCGCAATCACACGATTTTGATTTTTCCTGATAAAAGTTCATTGTGGTGATTTATATAAAATTAATAATCGGTTGCAGAGCAATTGATTCACTTCAGTATTGACTTTGCGAAAGAATTTCTCACAATGCAGGAAATTTTTACGATTCAAAATAAACTGAACGCCAAGAACTTTCAATCAATGAAATGCAAGAACAAATAAAGTTGTGCTCAATCTGATGAATCGAATATCCACGGTATGTGAAAATGTTTCGAATAAATAGAATTTTCAATGCACCGCATGTCAACTTGTCTAATCCACACCTGATTTGAATGTCCGATATAACTTTTTTGTGGGATTTGAAAAGAACTTTTCAATTCAATTTATCCTGACCGAGAAACTGGCTCATGGAATTTTCTAACAGAATTTCCTATGAAATAGTAATAAAATCGTGATGAAATTCACAGTTCGTTATAGCAAATTTAAATTTCAATACGAATTCCTCCTTCGTCCATATTTCCTTGATCCAAAAATGTGTTGAAACTCGATGTTCCTGAAGTTTGAATCGTTTACAGAAAGGAAACGAATATTCAAACGCATGAAATAAAACGCGAATCATCGTTATTTTTATCTCATTGAATTGATTTCTTAGGATTGAGAAAATCGTTTGGAAAAATGTATAGTATAATATTCTTGATCTTTTACAGCTGAATATTCAGTTATTCAATTACTAATTTGTTTCAATGAACGGTATGAACTTCACAGCAACGTGAAACTCGGATAACATATAGATGTTGAATGTTTATTGAGAGAATAAAAACTGCAAGTATTGTTTCAAAATCGTAGGAAAAACGAATAGTTCTTGATTGAAGTGCAAATACTTCAAGACAATGAAAACCTCGAAGACCTTGATTGATGTGAATCATTCATCATTTCAAAATTTTTCAGAACTTGATGTATTTAAATTTTGAATTTCGAAAAAAAATTTTTTTTTCAAAATTCAGGCTCTATGACGATGTAGATGAAAAGTATTTCAAGGGTCATCTCTGAAATTCTCGAGTAATTTGTTCTGCTCGAAACACCAGGCAGATCTGGACAAAAAATCGTTGTCAAGTTTTGAACGATCCTTGTCCCAGGAAATCCAGTCAGGAAATGACAAAATTTCTACCTCCTTCCGTCCAGAATCATCACATTGGAATAGCCTGTCAAAAACTGACATCAATTTTTTCGGTTAATTTTCCACAGGATATTCCAAATTTGGTGATGCCGAACTAAACCGGGTGGAAATTTTGTCAGTTTTTGACTGGATTTCCTGGAACAATAACCGTTCAAAGCCCGACAACTATGTTTTGTCTGCACTGGAACAAAAGTATGGTTCCTGTAACCGTGTTAACGTGTTTCAATTACGGTTGACCTCACAGGTAGTGAGAGTGCCCACCTGTATGGTTATCAGAGCTATACAACATGGATCGTTGTCACAAGCTTATATCAAGGTAATAAAACTATCCAAAAGAACACAAACCTTTTAGGTTAAATTCACGTCCATGGAATGTTCAATGGACCAAATGTCTGAACGTTGAATGGACCTTTATTGAATGTTCCTTGAACCTCCATGTTCTGTTGGGATGAATGGTTTGGAACTTTGACTGTCTGTGAGGTTAGCTTCAGTTGGAATACGTTCATATGGTTATAGGAATTATATTTTCTTTCAGTATGACGACTATTTTTGTCTGATTTTAACAGGTATTCTCATCAGCGGTACTCTGAAATTTGATGAATGCTTTTTAGTGAAAGATTCAGAGATTGTATTTCACATCCAAGCACTATTATCTCATCAAACCTGCGAAAATATGATTATTCTCGTAGCTACTCTACTAATTCATTATTCCATACTTCTGCATTCTGCTTGATTCTATTTCTACAAAGGAATATCTCGGTGGTTTACATATTTACTGTGACTCGAATCAAATCATCGAGTATCTTTCCTTTTGATTTGGGAATTTCCTTGATCAATCGAATTGAGATTTGGAGTTTTCAGTGCGGATATATCATCGAGTATTCGTTAATCACAGATCCAAAATATACATGAAGCATATAAAAGCGAAGATCAAACCGGTATTGGAAAAGAACGAAAAGAAAGTGAGAATAATCGCTAACACGACCAAAGTGACACGTTGGGTGCACCGTGCAACAGGTAGGGTACTAAACTTCTACTCAAATTTGAACTTTTCTGGCACCCAGGAGAACTTGGAAGTTATTCTGTTCATCCCTTGACCCTTGTCAAACTTCACATTCGTACTTCACGTACAAGGGAAGAACGAAATATTCAGTTTGGAAGATAGTAGCGTTCAGAAATATTTCATTTGATCGAACACCGGCATTTCGAAAATGTGCATCACTTGGGACTGAGAGTCACGTACATGTAACATGGTACTTCCTTCCCATTCGACTTCCGAACATTGAGAACCGTACAATCGTACAAGTTGTATGAATATTTATATTCCACGATTCCGAAACAATGTAAATTGTTTGATTTCAAGTTGATTGCAATATTTTTCATATCAATGAATTACACAATTCGTAAATCACATGAACAGAGCAATGTTGGCTGATTAACTTAGTTACTCAGACCTAATCTCTCTAAGTTCCCATCGACTACTGCGGAAGGGGCGACGCTCATTTGTCTCAGCCGTGCTACAATCAAAATCTAGCCACATCCTCGTTACGTGGTATGCCAACTCCGTTCGAAGTTGATTTACCTGCATAGATCACCCGCATAGTACGCTCTGAATGCGGTCTTGGCTTGGATCGATGCTTCCAACTGTATACCTCCGAAATTACGTAGCTACACACGCTTTCATATCAGTTTTGGATAAATCATAACAATAATGTGATTATCTTTCAATTCTACTTTTCTATGAGGGAATTGTTCGACAAAAATCAATTTCCGATAGCTCACGATTCGTTCCAGCATAAAACAGATCTCAACAGCCAAAACTCAGTCAATCTATTCAAACTGTACATCACCGCACGTTGATAATGACTTTTCCCAATTTCCCGTAACCTAGATATCACTCACATTTCATTACGCATTTCTACATTTCAAGTGAAATCAGTCATTATTTCATCGAATCATGCGACGGATCGGTATATTCTTCGCTACAATAATTGTGATTGGACCGTGTGCTTTCTCTTTACAATATGTTGATGATGAGAATAATTGATCATCCGGTTCACTAATCATCGCCCTTTCACAACTCTATTCGATGTGAAAGATTCGGATGCAATTTGACGATGAAATTCCAATTCTTCCTTTCTGGAACTGAATTACATTCTATTATGATTCAATAGTACAACATAACCGTATACTTCATTGAAAAGAATAAAAAGATCTTCAGCATTTCCGATTTTTCGATCGAGCTGCACTGTTCGAAAAAGCCCACACCAAATATTGTCCTTTGACCTTCTCTTGGTGTTATTTCGAAATCCCACGACGTCGTTCCAACACCGTTGAGAGTTAACATAATACCGAATTTCTAGAAGGTAGACTTCTATAGAATTTGCAAGGTGTTGATTTTTACACCATTCTGAGGTCGTTTGTTCCACGGGATGCAAATCACGATATTCAAATCAAAAAAGTGAAAGATATTTAAACCCTCTATCCCGAAGAAAACTTTGTAAACTCATGGAACTCACGCCTGATGAAATTAAGTTTTAAAATTAGGTAAATTCCCTGAACTTCTACAGTATCTGCCGGTGCTGAGTTTTGTACTTCGATAAGATAGCAATGCGATTTCACTTCACGTAGTTCCAGTTTTATTTCTTGCGACCATCGAATGATAACAATCGAATACAAAAGGATCATGTTATTTGTTAAATCATCAGTTAGTCCATCCCTTCCGTAATGTGTAGGTGCGGAAGGAAAGTAACTTGTTCTCGAGACAGAGAACATAGTGGCGCGGTGAGACGATTATTTACTTACAGGGCTGGAGGGAAAAGGAGGGAGAGCAGAGAAACAGAGATGGAAGGAAGGAGGTAAAAGTAATTATAGGGAGGCGGTTAGCCATCCGCCGACCTCAGACGCCGCGTTACTCTCTAAATCGGAAATTTAATACCCCGAATTATTTCCACATGAGACACGGGAAGAGGTGCAACCCACATGCGAAGATACTATCTCGTGAATTTCACTGAAGGAAGAAAAAACCATATCCTCGTGGTTCAGAAAGCCAAATGATAGTTTCCAAAAGACCCGTGTTTAATTTTCCACATCCGATGTTCTTATTTTTGACATTATCCATCGTCGTTCATGGTCATTCACTGAAGTGAATATCAAATTATTTGGTTAAAGTTGCATGAAATTGTATTTCTAAGACTATATCTTACCAACATCTTATGAGGATATTCTTGGATGCTGTTAAAATATTACATCTCATTCTAGATATGCTTTTTTGTACTGTGAATAAATGCGTGTAGGACAATGTTCTGGCGTTTGTTTGTTGTTTTTTTTTGACTCTCGTGTATGGCGCGATGGCCGACAAGCCAGTGCAACGAATATTATTTTTCCCCGGTTCTTAATAGCTCCGGTTTCTCGACGTTCGCTCTCCTTAATGTACGTTCTCTTATGTTACAGAAGCTCGTGAGTTCCACGCTTACACTCATGTAAGGACGAATAAGGACAAATAAATCAGGGAGTTGAACATCACATCGTTTCGCACGAACAAGTTCTCTCTCAAAAGTCAGTGGTACGTATAGAATATTATATTTTAGAGTCATGAGCATTGAGGATGATATTTGAAACGTGCTGAATCACGTGCTCTTCGTTTAGTTCGGCATTATAGTTCTTGAAATGAAGATGAAGACTGTGTTATTTGTGATAAAAGCTTCACCTTAATCCAATTTTTTTTCAATTCAAGAAATAACATTCTTCGGTGCTGATAACCAAGTACAGGTTGGTTGAAAAGTTCCTGCGCTCACCAAGAGATAGCACTGCTAGCTCAAAACTTTTTTTTTCTCAAGTTGGTATATCTGTTCTAGGAACACATGCAAAGTTACAAGTCATTCTGTCAATTCATTCTTTGTTTACAAGCCATTTGAAGTTGACATGTCATTGATTTTTCTTAATATGGAAAACATTGAATATCGTGCAGTCATTAGATTCTTTGTTTTGAAGGGTTTAAAAGCAAAGGAAATTTATGAACAATTGTTAGAAGTGTATAAGGAGTCCTCACCTTCAAAACACACCGTTGAATTTTGGGCTGGTGAATTTAAACGTGGTTGTACTAGCCTTGAAGACGATCCACGCGAAGGACGACCAAAAACTGCAACCACAGCAGAAATCATTGAGTATGTACATAATATGGTTAGTGAAGATCCAAGTTTGACTAAGCGTGGAATTGCTAATGCCATAGGCATCTCAGACGAACGAGTACTCCATATTTTACATGAAGAATTACGTATGAAAAAACTGTTTGGAAAGTTAGTGCCGCACACGTTAACAATTCAACAAAAACTGGATCGAAAACAAATTTCTCAGCGTAATTTGGAGCGTTTTAAGCAGAATAAAACCGACTTCTTGCGTCGTTTTATAAGTATGGATGAGACTTGGATCTACCACCATGATCCTAAATTGAAACAAGAACGTTTACAGTGGACTGAAGCTGGTTGTTCAGCTCCAAAGCAGGTGAAGTCACAACGATCAGCAAAGAAGGTTATGGCATCAGTTTTTTGGGATGCAAAAGGAATTTTGTTCATTGATTATCTTCAGAAAGGTAAAACAATCAACTCCGAATATTACTGCAGCCTTTTGGATCAGCTGGATGAAAAAATTCGTGAGAAAAGACCTGGTTTAAAGGAGAAAAAAATCATTTTTCATCAAGATAATGCACCTGCTCACAAAAGTGTTTTGGCGATGGCTAAATTCAAAGAACTCAAGTACGAATTGCTCGAACATCCACCGTATTCGCCAGATTTGGCTCCTAGCGACTACTATCTCTTCAGAAATCTCAAACAATTCCTTCGTGGAAAGCATTTTTCGTCGAATGAAGAGGCCATAGCAGCCGTAGACGGTTATTTTGCAGAGCTTCCGCAAAACCATTATAAGGATGGGATAAAATTATTGGAAGATCATTGGAACAAGTGTATTGAGCTTCTAGGAGATTAAATTGAATAAAAAACCATATTTCGTAACAAAAACAGTATTCTTTCATTTCGAGCGCAGAAACTTCTCAACCAACCTGTACGTGCACTTATAGAAGGGCAATTAGGAGATTCGGTGGATAGAATTATATTTAATCGATACATTTGAATATTACTGAACTTTCCTAAGCGTTTAGCAACCTCAAGCAAGATTCCAGTAATCCTTCTTGAAATGTCATGAAACATCACTGAAAATTCAGTACTTTTCAAATTCAATATTACCCAGCAAACACGAATGTAGGCCCTTCGAAGGACCAGTGACGGCCCTTCGCCGGCATCGCAGGATCATTGAAATGCCAGTAATAATTGTTTTTAGGGTACTATTTACCCAACTTCCAAATCGCTCTTCTCTCAGTGTGGTATGTTTTTCCAATGTTTATGGCATCAGTGATATCATTGCAGTCTCATTGGATTTCACAAAATAGTGAAAGATACTCTGACTTATTCAACAAAGAAGTAAATTGAACCCCTGATAATTATTATTGACTCACGGAAACAATTTAGTTGATGCATAAACTATGCAAAATTTGTCCGCTTTGATATATTTCATTATCATAATTCCATCACTGACTTCCTTTAGAATTTCTAAAATTTGAACAGATACCGCTTGCGTTGCATAATCTTGGAGGAATAATGATTCCGCGGTCAATGAAGTACATGATACTTCGCAGTATTTACAAGAGAGAGCTTCATTTACCGTGGCAAGATCTATCGCAGACTAGTTCCTTGAAAGAGGATTCCACTTCACCTTCAGCTCCTCCTGAATAAACTTTACGGAACAGAGAGTATCGTTTTACAAGACCTTCAACGTCATGAACGTCGTTGGGAATCTATCGAAAAATATTTACAAATCCTTTGCTATCAAAAATTCAAAAGACACTTCCTCCTCATATCGATACACCAAATTCATTTGGCATCCTTCGAGAAATAGATGCGGTTGAATATTTTAAAAAGAAGAAACACATTCGAATCGAATTTTCAATAACTCTGTGCGACATTAAAGATTTCCGATAGGAACGTACGCGATCTGCCAGTGGTGTCGTATCAAAATTTAATAACTATCCGCGTGATATCTGGCGGCAGGTTATCCGCATTATTTTTACGCTCATCAAAATAGGATTTTTGATGAAAGGAATTAAATAATGGATCGGCCCAGGGAAGATCGATAGTCGAGGTGGTCTAAATAAAGGGGAAAAAATTCAGAATTCAACGTTGCAACTCGCAGCTATTGCGGGGCATAAACCTCAAGCGTTACACGGATTTTCCAATGTGATATGAACATTCTCGGAATCTCCGAATGAAGCTGTTTTGGATAATCATCTTCTGAGAATATTAATAGGGTAGTGTGCGCATTGGTGTCGCTCCTGGTGCTGCTTCCTGTTTTCTCTTCCTACTTCGATGTTTATCTCAAAAACTTCACAAGATATTGAAACATTGTACTGAACCTTTTTTGTCGGCAAATGAAATTTCTCAAAGTTGAAAAAATGATATACCATGAATGGTGGTTAGTAAATTGCGTTTGTCAATTTATGATTGTGTTAGCATTAATTCACGCTTAAAGCCAATCCTCAGCCCAATATAGACTGGATAAAATAGATAAGTATCGCGCCAAGCATTGACAATGGCTAGGCTCATCCTGGTGGGAAAATCACACTGGAAATCACTGAGTTTTCCAGAGCATTTCATAGATGTTCATAGTTTCTCAGAGAGTCTCAGTGATTCTCAAGAAAATGCAGAGTTTTTCAGAGATATTCATAAATATTCAGAAAAATCTTCAGTCGAAAAACGTGTCCGATAAGTAGAGGCAAAGGTGGAATAACGGGCCCCTGCTGGTAATATGGGCTCCCTCTGTATCTGATTATGTGAGTCACGAATTCTAGCGGTGAACACTCAAACTACTGGAACTAGTTCACAAACGACACTGTAGATCGCGCTGATCGCTCAGCTGTTATGGTTGATGATATATCAAGCAATGAATTTTGTGCTCGTTATCAAAAGTTTGAAAGGTAAGAGTTGGACCTAATATTACTACAGTTTTTCCATTTCAACCGGTGAAACCAAGTTTGGGTATGTATTTAGTATGCTTTAAAGATCGCGTTTCACATCGAGTAATGTCAATTTATTTACAAAGTTGAGAGTAGAAAAATTTTATTCTCCAAGATGGTCAGGGTGGATATACGGGCTCTCCGCGCTGCGGGTATTATGGCCCCCGACTCTGAATCTGAACTGTGGGTCAAGTGTGTGGTTTGTGACATGTGGGCTCACAATGATTGTGCTGGTTGCGAAAAAGATGTTTACAATTGTGACTTATGTAAATGAATTGAAACAAAAATGATTTTTTCAGTTGGTTTATGATAAGTCACTTTTCTTTATTTTGACGCAATATCCAAGCGGACTTTCAATCTATATCTAGATCCAACTCTATTCTATGTGGATTTATGGATAAATGAACACTTTCCTTTAATTGTTTCATTTCTTTGACAAAAATACCTTGGGGCCCATATTACCCGCACAAATGTTGGTGATGAAAAAATAGAAAACTTTGGAAAAACGATTTTATTCCTTTAATGGCTGCGAAGAATGAAACGGGACTTCATGCAATCAGTGTTGGGTAGTTCATAGAAGAATTATGATTGATTTCAGATTTTTATGCTGAACATAGAAGAAGTTATTACAAATAAAGAAAGTGGGGGCCCATATATCCACCCTTACCTCTAAGAGTTTTTCAGATTCTTTTGAATTTTTCAAACGTTTTTCCCAGTTTTTCAGTGAGCCTCACAGTTTTGCAGTGAAATTCACGGAAATGTTGAGAGATTTTCAGAAAAACTTTTTTTCACCGGGGCAATCTTGACCACGCCTGTCACACGGAAGAAAATGATGTGATTGATATTTGGATAGCTAAAAATTAGCTGTGGCAGCAATTATTTCGCTGTGACAGCAAAAGTTATTGCTATAGAAGCTAAAATCTAGCTTTTGTAGCAATCTTTTTCCACTGCCCAAATATCGAATACATCCAATAGCTTTCACAGCTAATTCCTAGCTGCCATAGTAAATTATTTTTCCCCGTGCAGTCTTGGCCCGAACTTGATCCACTGTTTTACCAATTTTGGTTCTATGTTGGAAGAAAGAATTGACGCAGTATAAAATGATATTATCACTTCACAGTTGCGCCGTCCTAATATCGAGAATCGCCCAATCTTGGGCTAAATAATCCCACCCAGAACTTATGGTCAATTTTCATTCAGGATGGGTTCTATTCTGAAAGGGTAGAGTTCAATCAATTTCGGTCAGTGAAAATTTTGCGATCATCTAATTTCAGGTCATCATCATGAAGTAATCGGTCTTACGACTGGTTTGATGAAATCCTCAAACCCTGTCTATTATCCGCTAAACGCTCAATTTCTACATATCTACGACAACCCTTATCTTGTATTTTCTTACAATGAATTATAATTTGAAAATTCTAGATTTGGAGAAAAAAAGATTTCATTTCCTCGGGAATACTAAAAGATGTCAAGTAAGGTAGTTTCCCCTTGGTTTCCCTCCGTTTTTGCTGTTGTTCCGCTCAGTTGTATTCTCCCTCTCAAGTAGTCTATTTCACCCGAAAAAGAGACCCAAATCTGAGATGCGTATCCTCCCCACCACGTAAAGGGAGCAGATACTACCGAGGATGGATGAAAAGGATATCTAGGACAGGTATCAAGAATATCCCTCCGGAAGACCCGCAATCATCCCACGGGGAGGTAATTATAGGTACATAGGAATAATGATAATAAATCATCTGCAGTGAGAATGTTTCTCTGTGAAGAGATATTTCTGGTTTTTCCAAAAAAGTGGTTTTTACTGTTCAGTATATCATGGAATCAACTTTTTTGAACCGTTCGGTTAACTGCTTTGAAGAGAAACACTTGGAAGTGGAATTCAAGAGCTTCCCAGATAACAATTTTGAAAAATTCTTCCGGAACACTCTAAAAGATATCTTATGAAACACCTAAAGACATCTCAAAGATATCTCACGGAAGATATCTTTAAGAATTCTAAAAGATACTTTCAGAAAACTTCAAGAAATCTCACATGAAGACTTCCAAAAGATATCTTTTGGTGTTTCATGAGATATCTTTTCGAATTCTTCAAGATATCTTTCAGAATGATCCAAAAGAGTAATCCAAAATTGTTATGTGGGTTATAAGTGAATACTTGAACACTCTCGATGGCAAAACAAAAACCGTACTACGTGATAATTGATGTATAAATTAGAATTATTCATTACTATGGGTTTAAGAATCAATTTGAAACCCCTTTCATTAGATTGCACCAGACTTCAATAGAATCCTTATGTACTCCTGTTTTCCTTGCATGGAGTCTTTGTTCTGATTGCGTTCGCTTAGCTTCACTCGACATGAAGTGATCAATCTCCCGATATCATTTGAGAAGCGCTTCTTTTTGAGTGATGAAAATGTGAGGCGATGCTTTCCATTCGTGATATGAGTTCCACTGAAGGACCGTATAAATTATACATAACCGAAGTGTCGAGGAGTCTGATTGGAATTTCCATAAGACGCTTATTCAAATAAATGTGTACATACGTAAATGGTTAGACAATATGCATGCACGCGTATCGCTGAGAGCTTGATTTATTCGGATAAAAGTAATTTCATATACAAAGTAGAACGATAAGATTTCAGTTCCGATGGAAATTCCATGAATCCATGCGATGTAAAGACGGTGTTATACGGAAGTTTTCCGAGCATTGTCGTGGAATGCGAAAACAGCTTTACGTTCTTTCATATACATCCTTGATACGTACATATGATTATCAATGATGAATTATTAATGTTCATGGATAGAATATAATGTTGTGGGGATTTTATTGATGATAACAAATGGAATGCATTAAAATAATTCTCAGAGATTCGATCGGTCGAGTTATCATGAATCAGAATCGTTTCAAACGAACTAGAGAATTTCATTGAATTTCAAAAGATCAAACATTTTTATGTGTCATAAATTTATGAATCATTTGGAATCCAAATGCTCGTTTCATTCTGGTTCAACTCAATTTCGTTGGTTGTTTTCAGAAATGGCGATAGCCTTGAAGTACAAACGAAGACTTTGAACATTACATTCAAAAGTACTCAGTACAAAGAGGGAGGAAGAAGTAAACAAAATAGTGACAGTAGGGAAAAAACTCAACTATAATTAATCAATTGGAATTCTTCCCATACTATTTCAATAGTTATTATTCCGATTATTTTTCTTCGTGTTTGTATATACTTCATATTGATCATGGAAAAGATAATTTAACTGCAGCAGCAAAGTGGCCAGTACGGAACGAACAACGATTAAATCAGCTTCTGCAGCTGAGATTTTAGTCATGATAGCAAAAAATTTGCCTTAATAGCTAATTTATTCGCTGTAACAGCGAACAATTCAGTTACAGCCCGAGCAGAAATTGATGTAGAGACTGCATCAGGGTCATGAGAGACCATATCAACACCTGATATGGGATGATATGATCCCTATATCAATTTTTACTCGGGAGGAGCTAATTTACTTCAGCTGAACTATTTTTTCCTGTGCAGGTTGAGACCCTCCGCTACGTATTTTACAATTTCCCTGAAAAAAATTGATTTTTCCAAACACACCAATTAGAGATCACATTTCACGATGGGATTCAATTTGATCGATCGTAAACCTTTTGTAATTTCAAATCTATTGATTTGTACTATGATTGATACATTTTTGACGCCCGTTACGTACACGTTGGATACCCTGTCGATATCGAAAACACAGTATCCTAAGGATAAAGTAATACAGTTACGTTTCATCCCTTTGCACAAGCTTCAATTTCTAATCTCATTTTCTTCAAGCTGAACGTGAAAAAAAAAGAGAAGAGGAGAAAGCAACTCTGAACCTGGTTATATTCTGCACACATTCTTAAACATGACCGCCTGCAGCGTACCGTGATCATGTATTATGCATTTGCCATCCTGTACGGCAGTCTGCACGGGTGTACATGTGTAGCGCCGAGCGAGGGACATGGAACCCATGACTACACACCCACACGTTCGATGAAAAATATCATACAAGTGATATAAAAACACATAAAAACAACAAGCATTATCAGCAAAACCATAAGCGAATCTAAAAATCATCCGATTCTCGGTACCTTTTTGATGTGGAAAAAAAAAAACAACAACACATGAGGACCGTTTTGAATCATAAGCTCGAGCGCTCGATAAAATTTTATGAGACGAATGTTTCCATTGAGACAAACAGTAGGTTTTTAATTCGACCCAAATGTATGAACTTGTTTCTCCTTATCATAATGCTTCCAATAACAATATTTTCCGAATCACGACGATATTGCTGTTTTCAAAACTTTCGCAACGCTATGAAATTATGAATGCCCGAGAAATACTGCTACAAGTTTTTTCCGCATACCCTAATTTTTCAAACAACGACTCTTTCGTTGGCAACAAAACTGTCGACCGATTTGAATCAGTGAATCGAAAGCCAGAGGTTATAAAAGCTAGCCCACTGATGTCTATCTTCTTCTCTCTCCTTCATATTTTTATCGTAAACCGATCTGACGGCGTATGAATTTGTCAAGAGAATCGATCGAATGAAGAATTGATTTTTGCGGATGGACAGTAAATTGAGAATGTTTATTCATTTCTGGACTTGTACGTCGATAATAGCTCCGTGATCTATGGATTTGATATCTTTGCACATTCATATTTTATGTTTTCTCCATTTTCCTCGGTATTCATAAACGATCTCTTTGGAATATGATTAATATGGAAAACTTGGTATTCAGTCTAATCCCGCGATATTTATATCGTAGAGATTGATTATCCATTCAAATATTGAACCACGGTGAGAAAATGACACCTAGCTGTTCAAAGTGACTTAATTCCCTAATAACTGTCTGATATTCGATGAATTCTCTCTCTTCGGTGCATATGGAAAATCTATGTAATTTGAATTATAAAAACTCTTGGCGCAAAGTACTCTTTGTGAAAAGAAAAATGATATGCCTAGAGTTACAAATAGATAGATGAAGTGAAAGGCTCATTTTTGAAGCATGGAAGTAGAGGCACGCGCCACCTCGATGAATCGAATCTTTTGTATAAAGAATATGTTCTGTTTCTATCGAATTCTATACAATTCGTGTCTAGTATCAATTCTAATTGACAAGTATTTTATATGGAAAATTCGATTTGTCAAGATTCACACATCACTATTTGCTACAAACGCTTTTAAGCATTCACAAGTTCGTAACAGCTGCATGACAGAAAAAGAAGATACTTGTAAGTGCTTCACCGAATACTCGTGAGGCACTTGCAAGCGTCACATACTCATGAAAACGCCTAGAGCATTTTTACTGCAGAAGCGTGTGATAGAAACGAATGCAACCCTTCGTTGTGTTTCATATTTATATCACCATTAGTGTAATAATTATCAATTTCAATTTCATAGAGGCAAAAGGGGAGAAAAAAAGTTGAGATTAGAATTCTGTACAAGCATGAGAAAAATCCACATTTATTATTTTCAGATAGATTGTCTAAAACGAGCGGATTTAGTATTCACAAAACTATATCCACGGAAAGAAAGTAATCGTTCGAATTGAATTAATTGAGATATTCTGTGAAAAATGATTATGGAATTTCCCAGCATAAAATGGTGGCAGGAAAGTTCCTCCATCCACTGAAAAAAAATACATTGGTCTTCTGAATAAGTGATTTATTCGCCACAAGTAATCAGTTCTTGCATCTAATTGAATATTCAATTCCTACAAATAAATATTTTATGGAGAGAGGACAAATAAATATTTTTTTCAGTGTAGATGGAGAACTTTTCGCCATAAGTTGGTAGACTTTTCCTTCAACTGAAGAGGATTCAATACTCAAAAAACGAAATAATTCCTCAAAGTGGTGGAAAAATCCCTCATTTTTTAAGAAAACACAATTCCCCCGCTATGATGGGACGAAATCCACCAACAGGGTGAATAAAAACTCCCCATATTTTTTACAGTGTAGCTATGGTTCAGAGGAACGATTTGATACCAGATTGATAACAACTATCCAATATCATGACTTGCTACGTATGGTATGTCACCGAAAATATGAATACTCCCACAGCAAGATTTGAGAACACATCCTATCAACGATACCTGCCTTTATACTCTGTACCTCCACCAAACGCCACGAGAGTTCGCACGGCAACCCTTCGTCTTGTACATCCAAAAATGAGGAGGGCAAAGTATAAGACATGCTTCCTATTTGGGTGCATGAGAAAGCCACGCTCTGCACCTTGGTAACGGATATGGTGAGGAAAGATCAGTCAAATAGGAATACTCTTCCCTACCTCCCCGACCATTCAAGTCCTTTATTCAACAATCGTGGAAAATCACTGAAATTTCGAATGAATTCTTGCTCTTTTCATCTCAGTTCATATAAAAGGTTGGTGTACCGCTTTAGCAAAGAGAATTACCGTTATTGTTATACGCACTGCGAGTTTAATAAGCATCTAGTCAATTTGTTATTATCCGTAAAAAAGAAAAACTCCGGGAAAATTCCAGTACCGTACTGGGAGCGATTAAACTGTACATTTGTGCTGAGAAATTACATTCAAATCATAAAAAATCCAGTACACTTATCAGAAAATTTTTTTGTATTTATACTGGAAAATTGAAGTAAAAAACATGAATTTTCATGTAAAATACGGAAAAATCCAGGTACAACAGGAAATTTATTGTACGTGAGCTGAAAAATTCGTCATGAACAGAAATTTCCCAGTTCCTGGGTACCGGAAAATTCCAGTTTTTTTAACAGTGCAAATCATTTGTTTTCTTTACTTAACTTTTCAAAACTCTATTTTATTCATACAAATTGAAACTATTCTTTGTTTCAACCCAATTGAAAGATAGTATAAACCGTAATAACCCGGTGTTGTAAAGAACATCATTTATGAAGGAATTTCATAAAATTGCGCTTTGAAATCAAAGATCCAAATCGAAAAATTCGAATTCTGCGTCAAAAAAGCTGGAAAATCCACCATTTTTAAGTCTTTGATCTCTCCATTCCTCATATTAAAAGCTGAAGTAGCGCGTGAGGTATTAGAAAAACCTCAACGAATCGTTTGTTCGCTCTGCATGAAGAATAAAATTCTGGAACAGTTAATGTTTAAACATCAATGGCTGATGTCTGTGGGGAATAAAATTTCAAAATCTGCTATTACTCACCGGTACACCGCTGGTTAATGAGTTGTGCATCGACAGTTGATGCGAATGGAATGAGCCAGTAATGTTTCCATGATTACCAGTTTCATTTGTTCACGTACATCAACTGTTGATGTCCAAATGTTAGCCGTTTCAGAATTTTATTTTCAGTGTAGGGGCCGATATCAATGGAATTGAAGGCTAAAATCTCAGTCAAATCGCTTATTCCTTTCCACGACAAATTGAATAACCCAGATTCGAGTCGGATTGGTTCAAAGGGACTTTTTACCATCCAGCTATATCCTTTGGTCAGGTGCATAGATTGGACATGAAGGAAATTCGATACGTTGCCTCTTTCACGCGGTGAGTTCTGGTCAACGCTAAGAGCTCAAATTTACGCGTGTTCTACCATTCCTTGCACTTCCATTATCGAGAATCAATTGCCGATATACATGATTCTATTCAAATATCCAAAATGATCCATGAGTCCATAATTGGGATGTAAGGATCAATAAATCAAAGAACTTGAAACTATGAAAGATAGAGTGAAGGCACCAGGGATGAAACGGTTAAGGGAATTGCAATTTTCTCCACTTCGTACTCTCTAATTGATCAATGTTTAGTGATGTAATTACTCTCACTTGGAATGAACAAACCTTCAGTTTCAAAATACGCATCAATTTTTATATTTGGAAAAATGCGAAACTTAGAAGTGCGGAGCTAAAGCTTTTGATCCCAATTCCACACTGGGAAAATTTTGTGGTAAAAATTGCCATGGAGTGTCAGTGATCGAAGGACAAGTAAAACTTCTTCAAAAATCACTCTGCAGCTCGTAAAAATGAGTGAAGTTTAAAATAGTTGAGAGTGACATTTTCTACAAGTCTTACAGAATGCACAGTGATATTTCCAAGAATAGTTCCAATTTCACGGTAATTTTTCAAGTAAAATCCTTTCAATGTATCAATAACCAAACAGAATGCAACTACAGTTCATTTACTTTACAAAGACATTATTTAGTCGTGTTTTTCTCCACCAAATAAGTGTTCAGTAATGAAACCGTTCTAGAGGAATCATTAATTATTGATGCATCAGAACGTAAATACGCCTTTTTCATAACATACAGGGTGTCCCAGAGGTGTATTCTGTGGTCGGAATGTAATAATTTCCCGTATTCAAAAATTCTTTCTAACACTTAGTTTTTGAGGCATGAGCATTTTTAGATTTCCTCAAAAATCCAAATAACCCGACAACCTTGTGTGCTACAAGCTTCAGCTCGATACCATTGGCTAAGTTGGATAACGGTGGATCTCTGGAAAAAAATGGAAGTATCCGATCATTTTTCAATTCTAAGTTGAAGCAATTTGAAACTTTTTGACTTTCAGCCAATCGGAATCCAGCAACTTCAAATTATTTCAGCTCCGGAACAAAGGGTGATAGTACAATATAGTTCAATTTTTTATTTAGAGATCCATCGTTTCCCAACCTAGCCATTGGTGTTGAAAAAATCTGAAAATTCTGATATCTCAAGGACTAAGTCTTGAAACAAAATTTCTCCTACGGAAAATTATTACATTTTGACTGCAGAAGACATCTGTGAAATCCGGTCCACGAATTCTGGAACACTTTGTACGGTGACTGCAGAAGACAAAATCAAGACACTCCTTTGATCCACCCTTATTTCAGCGAAATATAACATTTTTACTCCGACGGTGACGCATCCACTGCCAATAAATTTGAATAATAAAACTTCCCGCATATCGAAAATATTTTCAACTGTTTGCAAACGTCAATTATTGAGAAAATAAGAGAAAGATTCCATTACCGGTGTTCATTTTCCAATCAAGATGGAATTTCAAATACTTTGTCTCATTACGACTTTTGCATCCTGGGAGAATTGTTAATGAAAGAAAAAAGAAAAGAACGATCCAGCCTAATGAATAATAATCTTAACTAGAAATGAAGATGTCATTCACTGGGTTGACGTCAAAAGCTTTTTGAAATCGTTTATTCAAGTCCTGAATAATCTCTCAGAGATGCTGTCCTCTTTGTTACTTTCAATTACCTCCCTCATTTTCGTTGAGTTGGTAAAGAAAATATTATACATTATCGGTGTGTCTGGTGAGAAATAGTTCTTCGAGCTGGAGTAGCCTTCTCCTTGTTGAATGGCAACCGCTATTCGCAGTTACCGCATCAACCACTGACGGGTGCATTGTATGCAAGAAATTACAAAGCAATGATTAACATTTCATTGTATCAAAAGTTATTTTTGTTCGTAACCCTGGTGGAAGGGAAGAATGTCTCAGATTACGTTTCTAATACTTCTTACATGCTTCCTATCCACTCTTCGATTACGCTTCCGAGTGTAAAGTCCGGTTTCTATGAAATTGGTGTTACTTCACACACTTCAAATATACGTTCGAACCACTCTTAATGTTCCACTTGAGGCTCAATATACGCTTAAATCCACGTTCCAAATACTTTCCAACTACGTCCCTAACACTTTCTATTACATGCTTCCCTTTCACCAGGGAAGCCAAGGATGAAAAGATTCCTCATCATCTTTACTATCAAAGATGGTGAAAATTGATAGTAAGATGATAAAAATCAGTCGAGAACAGTTATATTCAAAATTTTCCAATGTCCTTTCCACGAAAAGAAATTGGACTCCATACGATGAAAATTTTTTCCACCGTAGATGTAAATTTAGGCTGAATAAAACACGAAAGAGCTTACGAAATTTCTACCTCACGCTCGAAGTTGCTTCTCAAAGAAGAATCAACGTGTATTATATGACACCTATATTCTTCTACATCATCGAAAGAGCTTCAGCTTCGGTAACCGACTTTTGGCACATCCGTCCTTCGAAGTACCTCATCATAAGTGTTCACGAACCTTCGCACCACTTGATTTTACGAACCTCAAGTGTTTGCACTTTACACACCGCCATTTTCCCCGCATATTTAATGGTTAAAAACTCACAATTTATGAATTGAAATTTTTACGACTTCTTCTGTAGTCATCTCTCGCTCTCACGTAAAATGATGGAGGAGATATAAAAATATTTCGTTCGGGTCTCTTATAAAGTTCCACACATCCCTCATGTCGACAAAAAATTTTGCTTTTACTACTTTCACGTAACACGCATGTTTTTTCAGCCCGCAGGAGAGTCCAAAATCATATTTTCCATGAAAATCTCAATCGCGTTTATTCGCCATTATTCAATGAAAATGTATCTGTCCGAAATACACAACATCTCTCGTGAAATTCTTTCACTCGAACGAGACCAATCGATTTCATTCACCCGGTACAAATTTTCCATAATTTGATTAACGAACCTTTAAGAGTGCTGGGAGATCGTCAATCAAAGTTCATTGAACCTAATTATGAAGCCGAATGAATCGATGGAAGATGATAATCACATTTTGGATTTCGGTACATGAAATTATCGGTATTCTAGTATCTATTTTCATTCCGCTATGATATAATTTGACTTTGATCGTTTGTACAGGACTTACACGCGAGGCATGTTGGTACTTATTCATTCATCGCATATGTGTGTATTTTATATATATATTATATACAAGTATGCGTCCATTGCAAACGGTGGAGCAGACGTGAGAGAGGGTTTAATGGATTCTGTATATTCATGTTTGTCTATCTATCTCGCACACGCGTGCATGTCTACACACAGAATGCACGTTGGTGTATAATACACTTACGTAAACAGAAAGGCGATTTGCAAATCCAACGAACGCCAAGGGAACTATAATAATGATCGTATGCAGGATGATTGATTTAATGCCCGTTCTGAGTCCTGTATATGTATCATCGCCGTGAGAATTTGTACATCAATGGGATACTGTGAAGGCAACTCATTTTCAGAAATATTCATCCTCGCAAATGTGCGTGGAACGATAAAAGAATGAAAGGTTGGATTAAATTTGTACGAACCCCTCGCGCTGTGAATTGAATTTCACATTTGTTTTAATTTTATTGAATTATCTAAAACATTGTATTCGATAAGAGCATTCAACTCTCTGCGTGATAACTAAAAGTTCGTCCTAACGAGACATCACTCCCAGACCGATTCCCCATACTTTATGAGAAACACGCTCGATTCGATCTAATTAGTCAAACACCTCTGCAGTTTCATTCGCATTATACGGGAATAAAACTAATTATTCCATATAATGAATCGATCCTGGTTGATTTTATTTCATTCACATTCAACGATGACATGGTTTCAAAGCACGGTATCTCATGAATAAAAAAAACCACTCAAGTGGTTGGAAATATTCATAGTGGCGTACGAGACGTGACATTAGCATACAAAGTTGGCGAAAATCTAATTTCACATCGCAAGAGAATTCATGAGATCCAGCAACAAATAGCCATACAAAATGTAAAACGTCTGGTCAATGTACCAACCAATTCAGAAGCAGGTACGATATACTAAGCTGTACCATTACACGTGTATGCACCCGAACTTGCATGAGACGTCGTTATAGGTAATAGGGAATAAATGAATGTGATTGCATGCATACTTGATACAGCATTAATCGTAATTTCTATATTTATATCCTCGCCCACGAATCGAATTGTTGGAGTTCGAATCGATTGTAAAAACGAAACGAAAATTCAAATTAACAAAATCTGATGAAAATTATCATTATTTATGTTCTCAAATTGATTCCTTCGGATAGGGAACATCGTTTGAAGAATATATCACAAGATTTTCTGGTTTTCCCAGATAAAATACGAAAAATTCTCTTCCAAAAACAAGAATGGAACTCTCCTAGTACTAAAATAATACCTTCAGCATTCTCAGAGAACTCGTTAATGTCCTCAACATTGAGCTTCTCCAGAGTTCGTTATGCATCCATTAGTTCGAAAAGAGTTCTTCAAGAATTCTATTCTTGTTTCTGAAAAAGAATTCTTCGTGTGTTATCAGGGTTCGCAGCTAAATATTTCGCTAATGGATTACAAGTTCGTTTCAATAAACGAAACTCCAGGAACATTCCTCAACCCTCATCCTTCATTGTATCATCATCTCCCATTATTGTATTAGGTGTACAAATAAGTTTCCGCGGTTTTTTATAAAAAATTAGGAATTTATTGTAAAGGAAAAGTACATTACGCTTTATTCAAAGTATTTTCCATCATTCGCCACTATTTTTCCCCATCTTTCTGGCAACATTCGGATACCCCGTCGAAAAAACTCTTCATCTTTTGACGCTATCCACAAATCTACCCAATTTTTGGTGTCTTCATATGATGTGAAGCGCTGCTCAGACAGACCATGTGCCATCGACCGGAACAGGTGATAATCAGAAGGGGCTAAGTCTGGTGAATACGGCGGGTGGGGTAAAACTTCCCAGTTGAGTGTTTCCAAGTATGTTTTTACCGGCGCCGCAACATGTGGACGAGCATTATCGTGTAAAAGAATAATTTTGTCGTGTCTGGAGTAATAATGGGCGCGTTTTTCCTTAAGTGCCCGACTCAATCTCATCAATTGTGTTCGGTAGAGAGCTCCAGTAATGGTTTCGCTTGGTTTCAGCAATTCATAATACACGACACCAAGCTGATCCCACCAAATACACAGCATGAGTTTTTTTCCATGAATATTCGGCTTAGCTGTCGATGTTGATGGTTCGCCGGGCTTAACCCATGACTTTCTCTTCTTTGGATTATCGTAGTGAATCCATTTTTCGTCACCAGTGACTATACGATGCAAAAAACTCTTTTTTTTATTCCTGGCAAGCAGCATTTCACTCATGCATAATCGGCGTTCAACGTCTCTCGGCTTTAGTTCATATGGAACCCAATTTCCTTGTTTTTGAATCATTCCTAACGATTTTAAACGATGTGAAATTGCTTGTTGAGTCACTTGTAGAGTAAGTGCAAGTTCTTTTTGCGTTTGGGACGAATCTTCCTCCAATAGTACTTCTAATTCCATGTCTTCGTACACTTTCGGCCTTCCACTGCGTTCTTTGTCTTTAACGTCAAACTCACCGTTCTTAAACTTTTGAAACCATTCCTGACAACTTCTCTCACTTAAAGCAGCTTCACCATATGCTTCTAGAAGCAATCGATGCGCCTCAGCTGCAGATTTTTTCACATTAAAGAAGTAAATCAAAAGTTCCCGCAAATGATGCTTATTCGGAATAAAACTTGACATTTTTGCACGAAAAAAATTACGTGATCCTGATACGGAATCACTAGTACTTTAAGGTTATGGTGTTGCCAGATGACTAAACTTGGGATATTACGTTTTACATCTGACAATTTCTCCATAACCTTCTGGTGGGGCCATCTTTTGACAAACCGCGGAAACTTATTTGTACACCTAATATTTATGATGAAACATAAAAACATACAAACGATGAATGATTACGTATGAATTAATTCACGTTTCAGTCTAGATAACAATCTATAATTCATTCTCCAAGTCCTTCCATAATTAGAATATCGAATAGTAGTAAGAGATCATGGTCCCTTAGGAATGATTTTAATTAATGCATGATATAACGGTAATTATTATAATGAATTTCATCAAATATTAAAGATATCATATCGAAGCTCGATTGAATATTCATGCAAGGTTGGGATGAAGTTTTGGTTCGAGAGATTAAATCAAATTCCTCATATCACATTCCCATTAAGGATCGGCGAAGGAGAAACTAATTGAAAATTGGGTCAACCTTCCCAGGATCGAATGTTTTTACTGTTACAATTTCTACTAGAATTTGATGCTTGAGAATTTCATCTTTTGTCGGATAAATAGGTTTCTTGTTTTCGCTACGAAACATAGAGAATATACTTGCAACGGTAGCTAGCAACTTTGATGAACATGGAAAGTTTAGACTAGAGATAGTCGTGTAAAGGAAGGACTATTCAAGATTACTAGGAATCAAGCTGCTAACTATACCGCTCATCCTTGTCCTGCGTCTTTAGTATTTCGATCAAAGCATTGAATGAACGTGGTTGATTTACAATGGACCGCTACAGAATGACTGCACCTTCGTTTGTCTACGTTACAAACTCTTGTTCCGAACTTCACATACAATCCAATACTACTGTTGTATGTCAATAATACAAGAATATAGAGTGTTTTTAATTGGAGCGATGAATTTACAATCATTCTTGCTCCGGTTACTACGATGGAATGGATTTTCAACGGAGTACTCGTCATTGAATTATTAGGAGAATGATTTAGGGTGATACAGAATTTCAGACATTGGCATGAACGTTTGATGAATTAGTACTTTATATCCCAAGTCGTGGTCTTAGCTTCCAGTTTAGAGACACGTTGTTTGTAATTCAAATTCCAATGTTGCGCGAGTATCGTAGCTTGCTTCTTCAAGACGGAACGAGTTATCTAGAACTCATTCGAGACGAACAATTCGAAGAGCTCCTAAACTCGAATGGAATCCAATTGTACCGTTCTTAACTTGCTAGATTCTGAATAAACCTTTCCAAAAGTTTGGAACGGAATAATTGTCCTGAAGTCGCATGTAATCTAGGTTTATCCACTTGACAGTGATTTTTATTTGGTTTCGGGTGAATGCTGGATTATCGAATTCACAGGGGATACCAAGGGTTTTGTGAGAAATTTTCAATAAGAGAGTAATCGGGAACACAATCTCAATATATCAAGATTGCCTGCAGAGATCCTAACGTGGAGCTATGCATAACAGGAGAGAGCCTAGTGGAAAATCTTTTGCTGATTTCAACCGAGATATTGTTCTGCTTTGCCGACGCCCTGGTAGAAATGGTTGCTGGTAAAGCCATGAGGCTCTTCTCAGTTCGACCTTTTAACCGGCGAAAAGCTGAACGGGAAAACTTACAAGCAACAGGATTTCATGCTCTAACTAACGACAATCTAATCAGAAAAACTAAACAGATACCAGCAAGTAACTGATGAGGAAATTACCATTATACAGATCTGAGCACACATCATAGCTAAGATATTTTACTGAAGAACACTTTTTAGGTGATTTGAACATTTTGTGACACATTCACGGAATCTCTTGCAACATACGTGACACTCAACACGCTCAACACGATATATGGACACGAAAGTACATGCACGGCAGACACTATCAGCGGTTGATTGATTTTCGGTAATCGCAAAAATAATTCACGTAGTACTCGAAAACATATAGAGTGTTGTGGAGTTGGAGAAATCGATATTCTCAATGTGTCGCTCAACTTAGCGTATCCAACAATTCTTCTTCTAAAATATACTGTGCAATTATTCGCTGGTTTATGGTTGGAACGACTTCGAAATTCCAAGACAAATTCTTCATTACTCGACGAAAGCAATGGATCTCTCAATTCACTTGAAATCATAATTAGTTGGATATTATTTGATTGCAGAAAATTGCGAATTATAAACTACCTCTCAAGAGCTTCTATGGAACTTTTTGTGACAAAGTCGTTCACCATTTTTCAAGAATGTGTCTTATCGAATTCAAACACATCAGTTAAGAGGTGTAAACAATACAGCCAATTGAAAAAAACAGCATTTCACCAAACAAGAATACATCGTATCATGAAAGATCCCTTCACTGCTTGGTTCATCGTACAGGTTTGCGCTGATGATGAATCTGACACAAACTTTTTCGTTTCAATGTTAGTCAATCTTAGTCATAATCTTCCATCAACAGTTTATAGATTCAGCAGCAAAAAGTGACCAAGTTCAACACAATTCAGTGGCATTAAAGACTCTTCATCGACTCTGAAAACTGTTCGATTTGGTTGAATGATATTGAAATTTCATGTAACTCATCACGACATTTCGTTAGAATTTTTGAATATAATGATTTAATTCCATTGCGTTCTACTATAAAAATGTTCAGTCCACTGGTAATGCAATCAAGGGGAGTTGAAAGAATCTTTTAGCGATTCATTGGTCTTGTAACAACTTATCTCGCCGAAAAATTGGAGCACTTGCCAGTCACTTGCAATTTACTGGCAAATCACTGGTTATTCCTTGGGACAAGTGTTACAAAATCAATGAATCGTTGGCGCATTTCAACAAGGGAAAAGGAAACGATGAAAATTGATCGAATACCTCGAAAACCGCATGAAAAAGAATTCAAAGTCTATCTGTTCCTATGTACCCATCTGTTTCTTTGCGGTTCTTAACTCTCTTAATCGCAGGGTGGGCAGCGATTCAATTGAAATTCGATTGAATTGACGTTTGATTACCAATTTGAGTTGAATTCTTAATTGACATTTTTTGCAATTAAAGAATGAATATAATTCTTAATTCAATGTTTTTTTCAATTCACAACCGAATTCAATGATCGATTCAAAGTTTTTTCAATAAATGATTAGGTTCAATTTTGTAAATCCATAAATTTTGTGATTTCATGAATAAATGTTCAGACTTTTCAATTCTCAAATCAACAAGATAGCCACCAAACGTTCAATGAACATTGACCAAACATTCGATAAACGTACAGACATCTTAACGTTCAAGGAACATTCAACGAATGTACGTGAATGTTCCACGAAAGTTTAGAGATCTTGATTCTCTTGGGGTTAACAATTGAATTTAATTCTTAATTTCAATTTTTCTTCAATTCACAATTAAATTAAATTCCTAATTCAAAGTATTTTCAATTCACCCTCGAATTGAATTCTTAATTCAAAGGTTTTCCAATAATCAATCAAATTTAATTCTCAATTCAGTATTTTTTGAACCAACCATTGCATTGAAATATTAATTCAAAGTGTTTTCAATTAACAATTAATTTTAATTCTCCATTCAAAATGTTCTCAATTGATAATTCCATTCAATTCTCAATTGAAATTTTTCTCAATTAAAAATTGAATTCTATTCGTGATCGAAATTTCTTGCAAATGACTATGAAATTTGATTTCCACTCGCAATTTTTAATTGAAACAATATTGAATTTTGAAATGGTGTTTATTTGTTGGTCTCAATACGAATACTGTTATAGAGACTCTAGATCTATTGTATTCTGACAGATTCATAATTGACTTGTGGAAGCGACGACGGAAAGTCCGCATCATAATGGAGGCCGAATTTTCCTTCGACACCTCCTGAAATGAAATACTGGAATGGAATTCAATGCTGGTGGAATCGTGATCGATGCTGGAGAACGTTGCACTACATGGCATGGATTTGAAAACCAAGGATAGATTGATAATTGAAATTTACCAGCAAAATCATAGCTAATTATATCTTTATACTTTGAAAGAAAAGTTTGTTTGTATTTGCGTGTACAATTGCGTGTACAATTGCATTTACGAATGAATATTTTGAGAAAATTATAAAAAATTCCCTGACTTCTTCTTGTTTTCCTGGATTTCCAGAATGTGACTCCCCTTAATTTCTCCCAATAATTGTAATCTTCAAGCCTTCAAGTCGAATCCATTCATGTTCATGATTGGAATATATGCTTCGATTGCATTTTGATAATTCGAGTCATGCAAAGAAAATCTAAAGAAGATTGAAAACATTTCCAAATTTTCACGTTTTCCCTCTCTATGTCTCAATGAATCATAAGAAAAAGTATTCCTCGTTCCTCTCCACCTGCTTTCTATTTTCCTGAATAGTAATTCTCTATATTCTTCAATTGTTCCAATACCCATCCCCAACTGTGCGTCAGTTCTTTGTATACGTCCTCTTTACTTTCTGGTGACGCTTTCAGTGGCGCTTCATTCACTCTTTCTGGCATCTCCTATTTCTCCCAGAGATGAGAGTGGTACTTTCTGTTGATGAATAATATTGTATAGTTGAAGCATGAAGCTGTTAATTAGGATTTCAATTAAGATTTCCTCATGAAGTTTGAATGAGAGATTCTTAACAAGGTTTCGATACAAGTGGAGCATTGCATGCCTTGTCAAGACCCTGCCTGGTCAGCTGTAGGAGATAAATTTCTATTCAAACCTGTAGATGTCCACTGAATATTAAGACAGCACTACTCCTTCTACAGTTCATTGTTTCGTTCTGTAAGATTCTGAATGCTTCAGCATTAATTAAATCAATTGAACCATACGTAGAAGATATTTTCATCGAATTGTGCAATGAAGATATCAGGTTTGTAGTGAATTAAAACAATGTATTGATTTCTAAACGACCATATCCACCGCTTTTGAAAGAAAAAGTATTACGGCGACATGTCGAATGCATTCGCTTTTGTTCCTCTCCATCCACATCATTCCATCAAATTCCATTCTATTGATGAACTTATGCGACTTTGATCAGAGATTAAAATGCGACCAAACGAATTCTGTTCGAACGATATCTCACTGGTAGAAATATGTACATATACATGTACATTCTGAAACGAGGGAGATACGAAGCAATGCGTGTCTCGCAGATTCAAACAAGATCGTCCAACCCTAAATTACACGTACATGCATGCCACGGTATTGAAATTTCACGTGCAAGACGACGCGTGTAAACACACACCCTCGCACATCTGACCAACATTTGGATCGTTATACAACAAATTAAATTCTGCAGAGAACTTCTGGCGCTATGGAATCTAGTATATGTGGACTGCTAATGTTTCCTGACACATCTGTGACCGAACATGTCTCTCTACGAACAATTCACGCAATGTCGTGACTTTATTCAATTCTCCTCTTTCGTTTTTTCTCATTGTTTTATTTTGTCTTTTTCTAGTCACTTGGTATTCAAAATGGATTCCTGCAGCATCTGATAATTCCTGATAAATCGTGAAAAATATTCACAGGTGTTTGAAAGAAGAAACAAAAACCGGTAATAATTTCTCTCGGTACATCACGGATCAACCGATGGAATGGAGTGCTAACGTGATTTTCAAAGAAACACAATGTTGTTTTCGTGGAGAAACAATCCCATTGAAATGAAATTTCATTCTCCATGACGATGCGAGGTAACGGAGCGTTAATTGATATACGATGTTAACTACCCGTGCCGTTTACTCGTTACATGACACGAAGCAGCGAATAATGCAACATGATTTAGGATAGTTCCAGCCCAATGATTGTATTGTATCAGCATCAAAATTCTAAACTCACACGTGGCAGAACGTTACATTTTCATTAGAATTTTCTTTAAACTACGAATTCAATTCTTTTACCTTAAATAATTCGTAAAGTAATAAACTTATGGTAGGGGAAAGTTGGCTAATCACTAGACATCGGATTATATGCACTATCAAAATGCCAAAATATGCACGATCAATGCATACATTGATCCCTCTTACAAGATCCCTTGTAAAAACTTCGATTTAACTTGAAGTTGATTAATCAAACTTCAACTTTCAGTGCCGAAATTTTCCACAATTGAATGATTTCTTTGTGCTTTCCGCGATCTTCCTGAAGTGCACTGTAAAAAATTTCTATGAGAAACTTTACATAAATGTTTGCAAGTAATTAACACATACATGCGTTAGGAATTTTCCGTATTTTACCAGAAATTTACTGCAAAATGATAGTAAAAATCCCATTAAGTTTGGAATTTTCAGTTAAATTCATGAGAAATTTCAAAAACATGTATCGGAAATTGATTTCCTATCTCATAACCGGAATTTTCCCTTAGATGCGTGTAGGAAATATCCGATTATTTTTTACAATGTATTTGTAATTGGATATTTGTGAAATGGTAAATTCCCATACAGCTCATCGGACCAAAAGAGTTCATCAAGAATTCAATATGAATCCTTACGAATTCTTTTTGAACTTTTGTGGTATGTGGGAAGACAATTTCCTCATGAATTGAAACAACACAATCAACTTTTCCAACCATTCTCAAGAATTGAACTTTTTCAATACTTTTATACCTATATATGCATAAATAAAAACTAATTCTCTTTCAAGATCGTGAAGCTCCCTTTCTCCCTCTCTCTCTCTCTCTCCCTTCTCTCGCTCTCATTAAGGTCTAAGGAATATTCAGAGCGCGGTCGTGTTTTACAAGCGAATTGCATTATTTCAAGTTTTAATGATGCTTCCCTGGCTAAGACGATACAACAGGGAGGAGAAGAAGGAGAATATACGAAGTGGATCATTTTCAACATTCTTAAGTCAGCGCACGGGTCTTGCGTTATAACGAGATACGATTCAGTTTCTTGTCAGTATACCATCGGCTTTCCCTGGCTTTCTTTCTCCCTGACTTCTGTAACACGTTTAGGGGGTCTCCACGCCAAATTGATGGAATAGAATTGTGCAACTTCAAAGTCGCAAAAGCAATCCCGTCGCTTGATTTCAGAACTGTAATCAAAGTCCTTAATTATTTGTTCTCGCCGTGTGTACAATCATTCCTTCACGTGTCATTATTTTATGATTGAAGACAAGAATATGGAAGGGATTTTCATGACACGAGTGATGCGTTAGGTGTATCGATATATTCATCTGAATTTCATGTTTCCATTGATATACGTTCCAACGGTAAAACATTTACATCGGAGTAAATTCATCTTTCTCCTTTCCTTGACTCCTCGCGAACGATAAATTGTTTGTACGGAGAAGCTGTTTCTTTTTTTTCCTTTTTTATAGACGCATCGCAATGAATGAGATTACTCAATGAATAGTTAGAGAAAAGTTTGACGATAAAAAAGTTGTTCGCACAACTCCTTTTTTATCTGCTTCATACAAATGTGTTTATTGAGCCGTAATTTACAACCGATTACCCCGAAGGCATGCTCTGGGAATGATATTTTAATGCGCTGATTTTTGCCGATAAAAAATATCGATCGCCAATAGACATTGACGTATCAACAACTGGCGTTTATTTGACGAAGATCGAGTGTGTTATACCTACATGCTTGGATTCGGCACCGATGGATGGAACAATCAAGAAATTGTACGGTCTCGTACAATGAACGAATTTTACAAATCGAGGAGTGATTCATCACGGAATATAAGCGAGACGAGTGTAATTTAGATTGTAATGATGCTTGCATCATCAACCGTGGCGTAGCGCATGATTTGGAATGTTGTAGACCTGGGCCAGGTTTGTAATCCCTCCTTGAAAAGCGGCCCCAACTTGGAATGTTACGCTTTTCAATCTAGGCTCCCTAATGGTATCAAATATCCAGGCGAAACAATGGTAGCCAACTCGGGGCCTTGTATTGCATGCTTAAGATATATCCCTACGGGGCCAGGGTCTACCTTAGGATGCACAGGATTGATTACCACACGGGTAGCGAGTGGAGTGATGATCATTCAGATTTCAAAGATGTAACTGTAAAAATGGGGTGGATAGAAAGACCCTGAGGATGAGCATTTCCGACTGAATTTCATTTTCTAAGGGTGTTTCTATTCATCCCATTTCACAGTAGAAAAGCGAGCATCATTCACACCAAAATGTAGCATAGGACGTTTGAATTATGAATATGAGATTCTTCATACCTTGTATGAGAATGCACACCTTCTCAATTGTTGATGATTTCTCTGAGTTCTAATGATTTTTGTGCCATCGGCATCCGATCAGACGCGAAGATTTGAAAATACAACTTCAATCTAAAAAAATATTCGCTCATTGAAACTTAATCCAATTCTAATGAGTTTATTGCGAAGTTTTGTATACAATCTAAGTCAATTCCTCAGAAGTACCCTCTATTCTAGGTATAGTTTCACTAGGTCCTAATAAACAAGGCTATGAATTCTGGTCATAGGTTGAAATTCTTCTCCTTCCTGAGAATGCTGTGCGAAATCGGATGAAAAATGTTTGCCACGCTGAAATCTGATCAAAAACTGACAAAAATCCTGAATCCAAGTTTGTCGGAGTGTTCCGATACGGTAATTCTGGATGAAACTGGGTAGAAATTGTATCAGTGTTTGACCGAATTCTACGTGACAAAAACAATATTTGCTCGATTAAACTTGGTATTTTCAGCAGGGTTGCTTTCTCATTACTGGGTGAATTATTAGTTCCAAACTTAGCCGAGTATTCATCTCAATCACTAGAACCACGTTATACGATTTCTGACATTCATTGCATAGCAATGCTCCAATGTTTGACTGCATTATGAACTCCGTATGAGTAGCAAACTCCATTCGAATTGCACTATTCCAGGATAAGGCCTGACAAAACCATGGTCAAAAAAGAAACAATTATCAACCAAAAACCAGCCATTTTTTGTGGAGGTAATCCAAAAATTAGATAATAACCCTAGATAGCAATTCAGCCTTGCTGCAAGGTTGACACAAGCTTCCTAGTTGACACACGACAAGAATACGAGCTTACAAAACTCTCGCAGCAGAGTTATCGCAAACTTACTCTGATGAGGTTGTCAATGAAAAGTCAAAACCAATCAAATGACAAATCTGACGAGCTTACGTGTTATCTGGGACGATAGTTGCCCTACAAACAATGATTACTGGCGGTTCAATGGGCCACTGAAGGCCCTGTGATGCCAGCGAAGACTTGTTACTGGCCCTTTGAAACGCCAGCAGGCGTGTTTACTGGGTGATCATTTCTTGACGAGCTTCTATGGACAGAAACCATACCATACATGGAAGGAATAACTTACCTGCAGCAGCAAAGTGGCTAGTACGGACACGGACAGCCATGAAATCAGCTGTCGCAGCTAACTTTCAGCTGTTACAGTATATTAATTGATCATAAAAGCAAATTTTTGTGCTGTAAGCATCAAAATATAACTGCGGTAGCTAATTCAATAGTTGTCCGTGTTCGTGCTAGCCACTTCGCTGTTACATCTAAATGACCCATGTAAAAAAATTATACATAGCTTGGTCAAAACTAGACTCCACTCAGCACTCTCTTCAAATAACATTCATAGTTTTAGCATTTTCCTTTTCATACACAATTCATGTCTAACTTGGGCCTAGTGGGTATAATTTCTTTACATGGGTATTTTTTTCGTGCATTGCGTTTAATATTTGACCAGTCTCCGGATCCTCATACTGACAGTTTTTGGTCTACTTTTCATGGGCAACATTTTGCCAGTTTGAAATATTTATATTTGTGGTGGGTTAACTTACCTGCTATTGGGTAACATCTATTCTCTTTATAGCCCATTCTTAGAGGGATTCAATTGGAGATAAACTGACTGTTAACCAGAGGAACTATTTATTATATTCATCAAAAAAGCCTCAAAACATTTTAGGATAATTTTTACTAGGAATGGATACTGGATGAAATGTTGAAAGAACACTCCTGTATGAACATTTTACAAGTTCCAAGAATTACGTAATATAATGAAGTTTGTGATCATTCGAGGAATTTGCAACATAGTATGCACAGTTCCATCGTAATTGAGCGAATGTTCAATTTGATTGAAATTCAAATTGAATCGCGTCACAAACGATGCAATGAATGTAAAAAATCAAACTATCAATTTTTGAAGTCTTTTATCGCGTTGCGAAATTCGACAACTCTGTATCACACAAAGCTTAATGTGCTTTCAACTGAAATAAAAACTCGTGATCGATTATTTCATCAAAGTCCAGTACTCTTCTAGTACATGTCGAATATGCTCGACCACTCAACTATATCTGTGCTTTGTTATTTGGTGTTCATGCATCGGAAATGTTTTATCATATCAGTGTGATACTTTTCATCCTCCAATATTCTTCAATGTGGAGATGAAGGCAACGAAAACGTCTGTCAAAATCAAACCCTATCGGTAAATTACCCTCGTTGGAAGACACGATTGATTATAACCAATTCTCATTAAACGCACGCATAGAAAAGTTACCTAAAACATCACTACACTTCACAGTAAAGTGAGGACTAAATCGAACTATGAGCCCTGCTTGAAGAATCCAATTGATTCCGATGCAGAAAACCAATTCAAACCCGTTAAAAATTCATTTTCAATGGGTTTGAATCAGTTTTTTGCATCGGAATCATTGAGAATCAATCGGTTCAATGAGATTCTTTAAGCAGGGATGTTATGTATTATGTTTTGTCATTGAAATTACTATCCTTTCTATCAATGAGTGACAGAATTCCGTCGCTCTTCATTAGAAAGTGTAGTAATTTTGATAGCAAAATCTATTACATACCCGAGTAAAAATTTGAACTTCTGGTTCACCAAACCGGACTGGTGGGGGCGTGTTGCGTTTCTGTGCGGCACTGTTGCAGGCGTGATGCGCCCGCACTATGCCTGCAACAACACTGCACAAAAACGCAACATGTCTGCACCATTCCCGTTTGGCGAACCGAAATTCAAATTCTTACTAGGGTAACCCCACAATGTGATTTCACTTAGCTGTAAAGTGGAGTTATTTTTCAGGTAACTTTTCTTTGCGTGTGGATGAGGTGTTGGAAACATTGATGAGCATCAAACGGAAAGGTCATGAAGGTCTTTCTATACAACTTACGCAAACATAAACGCAAGGAACGCAAGGATGCACAGATTTCATACACGGTTTATGCGCATTGCGTTTGCGTAAATTGTATAGACAGACTATAACCTCACATCGCTAAGTCAAATGAAGATCTGTTTACCCAGATTTCGTAAACGCAAGAACTCAATGCGCAGAAACTGTATACAAGATCTGCGCATTGCGTTCTTGCGTGTGCGTTAGTTGTATAGACACAGCATAACCGACGTCGTTTTCCCAAGTAGCAGAAGAGGTTAGAAATGCTAAGAGCGTGTTTGGAAAATCCTACGAACATGCTTAGAACCTCCACATGAGACTGCTTCGAATAATTATGTGCTATGCACCTCCATACAATATCTCAACGAATTTATCCAAAATAGTCTCATTCGCACATCCCTCCCACATTCATAGATTCACCATAGCATATTTGAGAAGTTCTTGTGCTACTTGGATTGACTCTACATAAAATAACGTGTGTCACTCCGCAGCAAACTTTGAATGTCCTCGTGCTGCAAACATCGATCCCGGACGTCAAAAACACACATAGTTCGCTGCGCCATGACACAATGTTCTATTATGAATAGTATTGAATGAGCAATAGGTATCCAGGTATAATGAGTAACCTTCATTCATAAAAAAACCAGGGTCCAGAGCGAATCCCGTGTCTCAAATCCCAGGCTCATCTCTTCATTTTCAGGACAAAAATGTAAATTTTTCCGGACATTCGTCAGAAAAAAAATACATGATATGTAATTATACATGTGAATGTCGAAGTGAAATATGTTTCCATGTTCTAACAATTGCGTTGGCTCACACCAGCGTTCTTCTACGTCAGTTTTCGGCCACAAGAGGGGTCATATTCCTCGGACATCCCTCTTTCCGACTAGCAAGCACAAGAACTTTTTAAACATTCCGAGTTCGTTCCGTAATCATGCATAGAATGTGCAAGTGAGACTGTTTTGGGTGGACCTGAAAAATAATTCTAAGAATGTGGTCTCATTCAAAGATTCTGAGAATGATCATAAAACATCCTCAGAACTTCCAAGAACCTTCTTAGCATTTCTAATCTGTTGTGCTACTTGGATTATTCTCTTGATTTAGCGTGGCGAACTTCTTACCCTTACAGCACGAAGTTTCTAGGAAGTTTTCAGAACATTCTGAAAACCTTCGAGTACTGTTAGGGTATGCTCTTCCCAAAACTCGAATTCCCTCTTGAAGGAAAGCATTTTGAAAATGTAGAATTGATTCAAACGAATGTGACTGCGGTTCTCAACAGTATTCCTGTAGGAGAGTTTTCCAAGGTGTTCCAGAGCCTGTACCCAAGTGTGTATTAGCAGCGGGCCAAATCTAAGCCCAGGGTCCAAGCTGGGCAGACAAATGGGGCCAACCCTGAGATGATAACATTGTTCCCAGCTTGGCTATATTGCTTTGCCCGAGGATTGGTAACACCATGGGGCCAGCATCAACCCAGACTAGGCAATCAGTACTGGCCCCTTCCTTTTTTTTTTTTTTGAAACGGGAAAATTGCTTTGAATTCTACCCCAGTGGGCACGAATTTCAGCCCCACTCTGACACAGTCTTGGGTCTAGTGTTGAGCCCCATCGTGCCTATATTGGTCCAAGACTGGACCAAAGTGAGACCAAGATTCATACACGCTGAGGATTGTACACACATGCTCGGGATATAAATTCACCCCAATCTTGGCCTCACGCTGGTCTAAATTGGGGCCAAATTTAAATGTGCCCGCACTCAGATTCATTATTTCTCTACCAACCATAATTATATGAGAAAGCACAACAGGGCCAAGATTGAGCCAACATGGGCCCCATCGCCATTCCCCAATACTGGGTTGAAGAGGATGGACCCAGCCTGGGGGCCCATTGTCATTATAGGCGATACACGCTTGGGTATGATTAATGTCGCGAATGTAGGGCAAGAGGAGGAATGTATGTAGAAAACTAACCAGTTGATGAATTCCTTGGATCTCATCAGGTATTTTTCTTTGAGATTTGATCAACAAAATTCTTTGGTTGGAACGGCGAAAGTGTTGTTCAGTTCACAAATGTTTTGGTAATTAGACCAAATTATTGTAACGCTGGTGGAAGAACTGTATGATTGAGGATAAGGAAGCACATCTCAGTCATCCGATGGGATTCGACTGGCATTTCACTCGCACATGTTCTAAATCAAACCGATTGCTTCATTGATCAATGAGATTCAATTACAATCAATCGTTTCTTTTGATCGCTACAATTCAAAACCATTTCCCTCTGTCTCCACTGATTCGATGAAGTGAAGCACCATTCGCGAAGATAAATAATCTCTCATAAAACATTGTACCTTTCGAAATTCTTCTCGTAGAGAAAGTCGAATCCGTTGTAAATTTGTGGGTACTATCCTGCGCCAAATATTTCTCAATGATCGAACATGTTATGTTCCGGTTTAGATTACAAAATTCATTCACATGACGAATAGCTAACCCGATACGATTGATGGATTTGATTGATAATAAACAGAACAAACGACCGGAATGGGGACGATGAGGAGATAAAACAGAATGAGAGAGGAAGATCCAATGTCTACAGATTTTTCACGCCATTTTTCATCCGACTATCCGAAACCTATGCCTCCTGCGGTCGATAGAATACGTCAATCTGGAGTATCATTATCATCCATCAAAGCTTGGCCCGAGTTTATAGAGAATACACGTCGATATTGCGTCAACATCGTTGATTATTGTCATCTATCAAGCTGATCAAAGACATTGCACACAACCACTCCGTAAATCAACTCCGACTCCGTGATTTCGCGGTGACATGATTTGTACACCTACCCTTTAACCCTCCTCTATCCCCCTTTTGAACTGGAGAAGCCTTCTCTGTTTGTAATCAATAATTACACGGTTGATTGAGGTTAAATAATTGATGGTGTTGGTACTATCCTACTTATAACATATTCCCTCCTGCGGATATTGAATCTCAATTATTTCATGCACAATTTTCGTCAACGATTTGTCACGCGAATCCCTTCAATCGATTCCGATGAATTTTTCTTCGCGTTCGAGGAATTCTCTTCTTCATCGAAGAATATCCTGCAAAACGCGACAAGAGAGACTTCTGGAAACCAATTCGAAGACGCAGAAGTGTTTTTCCATCTCGTTTCAAGATAAACCAAAGTGCGAAGAATTATAATTTTCTCTTTCGAATCTAATCGAGCAACAAAATCAGAACACATGCACGAACAACCTTCCCAAATCCCTAAATCGACTCTTGGATATCCAAATTAACATACGTAATAAGGCAAAAAGAACGGCGCGAAAGATGTCGAGAGGGAGAAAAAAGAATTCCAATGGTATGTTCGGGACCGAAATCCAATCGTGATTAGACCTCACATGAGAAAAGAACAGTCTCCTCCATTTCTTCTTCATTTCGAATGTTAATGTGGTAACGTGTCTGTGTGGAAGACAGGTAAAGAGGCAGAAGAAAAAGAAGAAAGGGAGAATCCCTTAATTACCGGGTCGAAGTCTGGACGATATATATTCGTCTTATCTTATCCCTACCGGAGCAAGTAAGGAGTCAATATCGGGACCGAAGTTCTTGGTCGATGTTATTAGCATAACATGAGAGAGGACAGGGAAAGGACAGAGAAAGGAAACGAGGGAAGTGGGAGGAGAAAAATCCCGCATAAACTGAGTCGAATTCATTCGTGGCAATCGTGACATCGCGTGGGCGGTATGGCGCGCTAGTCCTCAACCTCAAATACGATTCTCCAATGGGGCATAAACATCTTACCTGCCACGGTAATTGCAAAATCATTCGGAGATTCAAATGAGGAAATTCATCCACCTGATTCGTGGATAACGGATTGCTTTTTTTTTGCAAAAATAAATTATTCGTTCATTTTTATTGAAATTCATAAAGCAGTTGGAATTGTTGAATCGAAGTTACTATTTGAACTCATGTTCAAATTTCGTGTCCGCTGTGCCCATACGAAACAAACCTTACCCTCGAAAAATTAGTAATAATTGAGTAGGAACGAATGCAGGACACAGTATTCCTGAGATCAAACATGACTCGAAGTAAAGAGTGACAAAGGACTGAGTTCATGATCTAGTCGAAAAGTATAAACAAGTTGACCAACGACTCGATGATTACATGATTTGACACACTTCCCATAAAATTACTGAGGCAGGTATTGCGAAGACTGAAAAAAACCCAAGCTTGTCCCAAGGTTGGCACATGTGCCAGGAACAAACCCCCGTGAAGAACAATTGGCCCAATATTGTTCCATGATTGTCCCGTTGTTCCCAATAGATAGTCGCTCATGGTACATTTGTTAATAGTTTTGAAATTCTCACTACATCTGGTGACAAGCTTGGCACAAGTGTGAAAATCGAGCATTCGTTGAGAACAATTGTGCCGATATTGCCCACATGAGTGGCACAATGTTCATAAATATTGACTGAATTTTGAATTTACAATGGCTGAAGACTTGAGGATAACCATCGGGCCAGAGCTGGCCCGATCTTCCTGCCATAATTAATCCTACACACTAGTTTTACACACCGAGCTAGATTTTATTGATCTGAGTAAGGATAGAACTTCACTCAATGGTAATAGGATACTTTTAAATGTAATCATACACGGAGCTCAACTGATTTTGAAGAACTCTTCACAGAATTTTAGGATGTCTGGCTCATTTTGAAGACCATCGACTTTGATGAAACTTCGCAGTTTTGTAAAGCTATTGTTTTAAGATAATTCATGTACGGTATTCTAAGGGAGAAAGTCATGAACTGAAATATGAATCAATTACTTTTTTCATCCATATGACCGAGCCTGGCAAAACCACTGGCCCTGGCAGAATGATATTATCATTCCCAAGCCTGGTTCAAGTTTGGTAAATTGTTCCAGACAAGTCTTGGCTGGTCTTGTGCCAGGCTTGGTCCATCATTGAGCCATTGATGCATACCCACATGGGTCAGCAAATACAGAACTTGAAAAAATGCTCCAAGATTCCCAAGATTTGTCTTCAGACAAGGAAGAAGACATCATATATAGTTGAAATTGAATTTAAGCGATAACACTACTCTAAAATTTTAAAAGGATAGGATTTTTTGGTTCAAAATATACTCGAGGGTTATCAAAGTACGACACGATTGGTCCACTGAGAGGAACAATATCCAGGAACCATAAAATATTTAATTAAAATAATCAGTTGATTAGAATCAAGTTTTATTGAATTACCTGAATATCTATTCGATATATTCAATTAATTTCATCGCGACTATTTGATAAAATATTCTATTGTTCTCAGAAATTTTTGTCCCCATTGTTCTATAGTGAAAAAGAATTTTCAAAGATTTGATTCTAGATTTTGCCGCAACGCCTGGGAGAACGGCCTCGCGTTGAGCGCCATGCGACGCATTCAGATTTATTGCTTTTCTTTTGAAATTCAGGTTTGATTTCTTATATCCGAAACAGCGGAAATACAAACAAAAAATATCATCAATCCGTTGGGTAATATGATTGCTAATTCGAACCAGTTGATTACACGACGAAAGTGGAATAACATTCCCAGGAATTGGAAAGGACGATAGAACAATCTCCAATGAAGTTTCACATCAAGCAAGGGCAGATTGGTCGCATGCAAAACGCAACGATCTAGAAATCCTTTCCTTTCCATCCTCAGAGCTTTTTATGTCTTAGTTATTTTGAGTCTGCTATATTTCTCTATAGCGTAGAGAAAGAAGCAATAGAGACTTATACCACTCTTCCGCTGCTGAGAATGGACTTAGCCTCGAGGGATGTTCTTTTGACAGTCATGTCGCTGTCGTCTCCTAAGGTCCCCCGGCGGCGTTGCATTAATCTTCTTCTTTCTCTTCTTCAGTTCTTCCTCCTCTTCATCCTCATTCTCCTCCCCATCCTCCCCCTTCACCTCTTTCTTCCTGCCCCTTATTGAAAATTCTACAGGGCGTTTCTACAGTTTTTACCACGAACCGCCTTTTATCCCCACCCAGCTCGTTCTCTCTTCCGCTTTCGACTTCTCTCATTCATCCTTTCCTTTTTCCTTCGAACCCCACGGGGTCGATAGTGTTATCAATCAACGGATCGGTCGCCTTGGGCGTCTCTCAATGGGTTCGTATGGGTACGCGTATACGAAAGTTCGAGACACAACCACCTTTTAGGTGCGAATGTGCGTGAAAGGGTCCTTACGCACACTTCAAACCCTATTGTCGCGGGCCTACGTGACTACAGATTTGTGATGAACACGTGGAAAAAAAATAAAAGGCTGTGGAATATAGAGGTCGGATATTGAAACTTTTTATTTAGTGATGAGAGAATAGGGGGTTGAAAATTGGGAAATGAAATATGATTTCATTCAATAAAAGATGTGGGGAATCCAAGTTTATTTTGATTTGTCATCCACAACTTCGATATGCAAAGTTTAGTGCTGGGGGTGTTTGAATATCTTTTAATTAACTTTGGAGTTTTTAAAATCACATTCGCGAATTGATATCTGCGTTTAATGTTGATTCTCGCATCTGAATTATACAGATGTTTTCTTACAGCGAAAACCTGGTGAGATCCAGTATGGATGGAATTACAACATTCTTGGAATTAAACGTATACAATGAAAATTTGATTCGATTAGAATTCTGTTCTCCAAATTCACCAACAAAATAAGTGATTTATAGTAATGAAACTTGGATATTCTGAAGAAGTTTTCCGTTCGATAAATATCTTTATCTAATGGTGTGAAAAAAAAACATACCAACCTTACCACCTTATATGTTTAATAAGAACTTTCTAGGAATAACATACTTCTAGAACTGAAATCTCGCCAAAATGCATAGACTTATAAGGATTCACCGGTTATCTCATATAGCTGTTTAAACCATTTTTATGCAACCTTGCCAAATGGAGCTATTTGGCTGAAAAGAGTCAGGTAATCAGGATAATGGTTGACGTGTCTTCCATCTTCCACTTCAGAATAATATCCGTGAGCACGACATGCAATAGAGATATTCCTTAATTCTCTTCAGATAATGAGCATTGCTATATTGTCGCAAACAGTAATTTCTATATATCGTTCAATAACTTGACATTTCACAGTGACTTTATTGCCATGGATGGTATCGTTCTATTTTTCATTCCAACCAGATTCGCTTGAGAATATAATCGGAAAAACGGTATTATCGTATCAAATATATGGCTAACGACGAATTTTCAAGTTCCAGCTCGTGGGATACCGTGGGTAACTCAACGTAATTTCATACAATCGTATCAAAAGAACGATACGATATTGCCAATTCAATAATTCACCGCAAGTCGTCATGATGACTTTTCCTAATGGAATATTGTACAAAATTCTCTTTCTCAGGCTCTTATAGTGTTTTCAAATCATTAGACCAACGAAAAGATCATCCCACGGAAATGAAATACGAACGAGAATGATAAATTACTACGAATGTTCATAAAAATTTAATACGATGTTTTTTGAGGGACTCCATCGTTTACTTTGAACAGGGAGATTTCGACGAGACTCCTTTGTTAAGCAGCACTGTTAAATTACGAGTTTAACAGATGTAAAACAAACATTGTTCCATTCTCAAGAACCAGCGAGCTACTGGATAATGCAAGGCAGAGACAGATTCTGTTCAAACAACTTGGGAACAATTGTAGCCACTGAAGCTCGTACCTACACATCGCGTTGTACATACCCTACCGTTATTCAACTAACTCTCCACATGTACGTGTATCCTCCATTTTATTGCGTTAACCATCAAATCGCAACAACACTTTCACATGTAATGAACGTCCTATTCCGTCAAATTAATTTACTGTCGTTGGTAGAATCACTGTTTACAGGTACTCCACGTTCTGATGCGCTTATCCTATGCACCCGCTCATTTTATACGAACAAAACAGAAGCGTATACGTGCGTCTAATTCATCATCGTTCTGGCATTTCATTTAGAAATGATCCATATAACTCTGATGGGAATAGACAAATTAATTGAAATGATTTATGAGAATCTCGATGTTTCTGAGATTTGTATGGATCTAAAATTTATGATTTTCCAATGCAACGTGAAGGTTTCATGATGAATGTTGTTATTCTTCCTAACCAAAACCAAACTGAATAATTTAGATTGTTTGCGGTGTATACGTCCTCGAACAGGCATTAAAAAGGCACTTTTTAGGTCTTTCCAAACTCCTTGCTAGCGGCTAGACCTTCGCTGGCTCCTGGGGAGGTTCTCGTGAGGGCTTGGGCAGTTCTGTGGAACATGCTGCAGGGCTGGATGTTACACTGAAAAAATTTGAGTTGAAAAATTACCGTGAAATTCCAATGATCGAGGGATAACTAGGAATTTCACTCATTCATTCTTACAGGCTGCACGCAGTAATGTTTTGAAGAATTTTCACATGTCCTTCGATTACTGGAATTTCACGATAATTTTTACAGAAAGAATCTTCCAGTGTAGAATTTCGATGACTCGTAACATCTTACAGCAGCAAGTTGAACTTCACAAACGCATTCAAAAATTACATGGAGACTTAATTTGATTGTCATCAAATAAATATTCACTTGATCATACTCTTCAAAAAAATATTTGGGCTAAGAATCCTCCAATCAATCAATCAATCTAATTCGGGAATCGAATACCTCGTGATCGATAAAATATAAATACTAGCTTCCTCACTATCAGTTTCAAATTTTATCCATCAAAATTTCAATTAGGAGTCCCGTTAAAGATAAATTCATGAAGAATATTAATTATTCATCACATTGATCTGAGGTTCTATACAATCCTTCTATCAGTTTGAGAATATTTCTTCCATATCATCCAAAATTCACAACATTCAAGAGATTCATCGTTGAATACACTATCTATTTTCCCATTAATTACCAACCATCTGAATAGCCGTAGTGTAAATTCCCAAAAGGTTGATTTAATTGTTCTTCCCGATATAGCTTCCCAACATTCCACCACAGATGAGATGTCCATCAGGGCATTTGATGTTGAATCATGTCAAATTACACTTGAAATAAGTCTCTTATGTCATTCGTGATGTTGCTTGAGTTGAATTCGCAGGGTGATGAAGTTTACGGAGGAACCACACATCTCTGACTCAGAATCTCGTGTGTACTTTACGAAATAATACATTTCGACTCTCTAACTTGATATTCCAAATTACAAGCCAACAAGAACAAAATTTTGTCACATTCTCAAAGGTACCTAGACAGTAGAATAGTCCCTAATGCATTCATGAAGAATTCTTCATGAATTCTCTTAGTCCCAAAAATATTCATGATGAACTGATTCTGAAGGATGGAGATGTATGGATGATGTGATTTTCAAATGTTTCAAAATGCTCCAAAAGTGAATATGGGCGATCTCGATTCGATCTGCACAAGATCGATTGTTTTTTCGTTCCGATTCTTCGATTTTTTTATAATCGATCATTCTGTTTCGATTGTCCGTGCGATTCATGAGCCAGGAATTTCTTCATTTTTCAGGTACACAATGGAGAAAAAATGAAAGATATTGATTCTTACGAGAAACATTTTTCTACAATTACGAAAAATTAAATCGAAAGAATAAAAAATTGAGAGAAAAATGAGGAAATAAAATACAAATTCAACACAGTGAAGCAAATAAAATTCAAGTGAAATGAAAGTGAAAAGAATGAAGTCAAAGTAAGGAAGTAAGAAAAAAAATGGAATAAAAATGCAAAAAAAAACATAATTTGATTCGAGTCATTGAATTATCGATAACGAGCTATTGATATCATGAGTAGTTTGAATTTCATTTCTATTACATTGAATGTAGTTTTATTTATTTTTATATATTCTATTTCTTTTATTTACGAAGGCCTGGTTCTTCAACGTATCTTTAGGGGATTATTTCGTATAATTAATAAACATAGATATTGTTGCAATGAAAAAGTTTTGCGATATTTCAATTGATGAGCGCAATTTGACAGTGCATGATGCGCTCAACTTCTTATATAATAATTATCACCATTGTTGATTATTTGATCAATTTTTGGAAACCATGGAAAATTTCGAATAGCATTGAATCTACAATTAAATATAGATTATGAATAAAATTCCATTGAATTTATATAACATTTGAGTTGCCGATAAGGATTAAGGGGGGGTTCTATATGGCGACTCCAAAATAAGGTGATTTTCTCGAATTTTTTCTTCATGGAAGAAAGTAAATTAGGAACTAGGGGGTTGCCACGCTCGCTAATTCAGTCTTTAAGTACATAAAAAATTTTTTTTCAATGAAAAAGAATGCCATGTGAATTGTTGATACGTGTTGAAACATAACCACCCAAAAAAACAGTAATCAATCGGGTGCCACTATAGCAATTACAAAAATGATCAGAAATCAAAAATCCAAAAATTTTTATGAAATATATTATTTTTGTTGGAGGTTGTACCAATAAAACCAATGGAAGAATCAAAATTGAAAAAATTGCAAACATGCAAAATTTCAGTAGCGTTTTTCACCTTTTTTCGCTCTTTAAAGTGCTATAAAAAGAAAGAAAGGCAAATGTCATTTCCATTTTAGAGAAAAAAAAGAGCGATCCGTTTAGTAGTTCTTTCAAATATCGTGGCGCCGAACTTGAAAAACATGGTTTCAAGAAAAACGCCTTCAAAGTTTTGGAATACGAATCTTTTAACCTGAGAAAATTCGTTCCATGTACTTGAAGACGCAGTTAAGGGGTCTGTCTAGTAACTCACTTTTGAAAAATCGTTTTGGTTTCGTTTGGAAAAAGATTGGAAGAAAGTCAACTCTTCGAACAATCTGAAGGAATTTTGTACGGTCCAGGCATCGCTGACTAGGCGTAAGTAAGTTTTTTTTAAGAATTTCATGTAAAAAAAACTTTAAACGCGTTATTCTCGAAACAACGTTTTTACTCGCCTTGTTGATGAAATTTTCGAAACTACTCGACCGATCCTTATGAAAATTGAAACACATATTCTTTGAACCTATCGCTATGTCCCCTATGAATTTTTTTCAGAAATTCTGAATTTTACTATATTTTTTTTTTCAAAAATCGGCGAAAAACAACGGTTTTTTGAAATTTTTTTGTTTTTTCTTTCCCATTTTTTTATTTTTTGAAATAATTGAATAAAATTCATAGGGGACATAGCCATTGTCATACCAAACCTAAAGCACTTTGATTTTTTTGTTTCAGACAACACAGCTCCGAGATTTTATCAACAAGACGGACCTACCTACTTTTCGAGGTGTTGCGTTTGGCTGACGTTTTTGGTCATAATACATGTATAAAATAAAAGAAAAAAGTTTTTTATGTATTTCAAGAGGGTATTTACTAAGCCTAATAACTTTTATATCATTACCTTTATCCAGTATCCCAAGGAATAATCACGAAAATCGCGTTTTTTTCGGCACGAGCTACTAGACAGATCCCTTAATGAGTTCTGAATAACTCGAGTTCTTAATTTACTTCCTTCTTAAGAAACAAAAATCCGAGAAAATCACCTCATTTCGGAATTCGCTCGATGAGAACCTCCCCTTAAATACAATATTTAAACGATGTTTCCAATTCTGAGGGATTGATACAAGTAGATAAACGCCAACGATCCATCAAATTTCTTGAATTTGAATTTTCGTTTCGTTCCTATAAACAATTCAAACTTACATATTGTAAAATGCAGTACCTGGTCCTGGATTTCACATATTTTGACATGTTCCATACCTTTTTGATGAATCTCGACACCTTCATGTTTTTACATGAACAAAAGCGAGAAATACGATCCGATCGAATAAACAGTTCTTCAATCAAAATTACCATAAATATCTCGACGAAATTGAGAAAAAAATCACAAACTCTAATTGTTCCTTATTATTCGATAAACCGACCGACCGAATGTTCCATTAATTATATCGTGATTCCAAAATAACAGAGAGGAAGAGAGAATTAACAAATTTTATAACACACAATGGATACTATTTCAACGCCATTATGTCATTATATCGTACCATCTGCAGTATCCACCACGTAGTAACGAGAAACCCGTCCAAACAAATCATCGTCCGTGCACAGCACAGAGCAGTGAATCGAATCATATACCGGAACATGCGAAGAGGGACAGAGAGCTACGAATGACATTACATCTACCACACTGCATCGTCCTTTTCCTTTCCCACGTAACTGGGGTAACTGATGCAATTATTTTGCCACCGACTTGGCATCGGTTATATTGACATCGATGGTCTTCGTGAATGAATTTTCAATAGAATTCAAAGTATGCTTCGTTCTTGAATTTCACCTGAATCGATTTCTTTATTTCTCTGTCTTTCGATATTAAGGAACCGGTGGACAATCGAGGAATGAATTTCAGAAGATCGAATGAATCAATTCACGTTCTGGTAAAATTTTTTAATGTACAATACGATCCATGAAGTTCAATTTGTAGAGGTAAAATTTGGAACGCGTTATAAATTTTGCTATTCAAGAAGCACATTGGATTGGTCCAAATGCTCTCCTATGAACATTTTAGTATCAATAACAGCCTAGCATGGATAGTGCTAGTTTTCTAATAGAAATGAATCATGGTACGGACCATATTTGGACTATATATGGATTTTGTGAAAATCATATATGAGCGATTTACGATTGGGAGTACTGAAAAATTTTCATGCATGAATAAAGAGTCCAAAAATGGTTATATATCGTTTATGTATGCTGCCGTTCTAAGCGAAAAGGACGTACAGTAGTGCTCAAATTAATTAGAACACCAGGGAAATTACGACAATTTTTATATGACACACAGTTAATTAACCAGAAAAACTACAAACAGTATATCCTGATACCTAATACGTCCTTCTTTGTTCTTGAGAACCCCCCTGGTGAAAATAAAGTGTTACACTGTAGTTACAGTGCAATGCGAGGTTCATCCGAATGTACCCGGAGTGGTGTTTCGCGCCGTGGAATGCATCGCAAATGTATTTTGTTACACTTCGTTTTTACCAGGGCCAGGTAGCAGGGGTGCCAACTGTTGTACAGCAGAAAGAGCACAATTCATCTGGTGTTCCAATTAATTTGAGCGCTACTGTATGTCCGAATTTTGATGTTTCGAGATATCAAGCACTTTATTTGAACTTGTCAAAACAGTTCTCCACATTTTTGGGATTAAAAGACGCATAAAAAACCTATTTGGATATGAATATGTATTGAAGGAAGACAAGTTTTGTTGACATACGGCCTTTTGGCTCAGGATGGCAGTATGGCTCATATATATGTTTCATTGGAATCATATATCAATCATATATGATTCATTTCCACTGGGGTTCAGTTAATTCCATATAGTAATTTTTAGATCGGTCTTTTGTATTCAGCCCTGTGATCAATGAGTCGAGCATAACATTTTTGAAGTACTCTCCTTCGAGGAAACATTTAAAACTGTAATTCTCCCAATCGATTGAGCTCAACGCTTCTTTTAATCCTTGGAACAAGGAGATTCCAGGTGAGTTCAAAGGATCAAAGCATATCCTATGGAAACAAAGCTTATAAAGCATCATCGAAGCATACTCGAAACCGCCACTACAAAGTAGGAAATTTTGTATAGTATATTTTTAATACACGTAGATGTCCCAAACGGTTCACTCAAAGTTCGCGTTAAATATTGACACAAAGAATGTATAAAATTAACACAAAAGTGTTAAGTTTACATTGAAAATCTGTCAATTTGACAATATTGCTGAAGTTTGAATCGTTCATTGAAACGAATTCTTAATCGAATAACGAAATACTCTGGTTTTGAGCATCTAAAATCTTGGGCGACATTTTTCAACGATGTTTCCAGTCCCAAGGAGTTGGTTCCAGAATACAGATGACCATGATTTATCAAATTTTATGAGTTTCAGTTCTCATTTCATTGTCATGAACGATTCAGACTTCCAGAACATAATTTGAAACTCTTCTGTTTCTAACACAAAATTTTTCACTGTGTACACTGAGAGAAAGGTACTTAGTTGGGACAACTAAATGTTAGCTGCCGCAACTAGATTTTTATTTACGCTAACTAGACTCTAGTTGGGGTAAATAAAAGGCTAGCTGTCTAAAATATGAATAAAATGGTTTATTCATTGGGAATAAGAAATATAGTTGTGACAAATAAAATTTAGCTAGCACAACTAAATTTTTATTCACAGTTACTAAATTTCCTAGCTGTCGAATATTTGAATAGACCCTTTCTCTCAGTGTGGGAACGCTCTAACGTTTCATTAGTTCCAATACCAACTTCCTCCAAGCGTCGATTTTTATCAGGGTAATGTACCCACGAAACATTATAGTCCCAGAAGAACACAATCAGTTCCATAGAAATTGTTTATTAATTCTTCTGGGACTGCGGTGCTGTGTGGGGTAAATATCTTATTGAAAATACTGTCCAGACTATGATAGCAACAGTCCAACCAGGGTTCGTCTTGCCCTATTTTATGTTTAATTGAAATGCATACGCCATTTTTCATCCCAGCGTTCACAGCTGCTATATCGAGGACAACTGTATCCATGTCATTCTATCATCCAAATTCAATTTTACTTCTGTGTCAAAAAAAAGTTTCAAAACTTCAAGTAATTTCTCTTCTCCATCTACATAAGTGATAAGCACTTGTTATCAGTCTATCGTCTCGAAATCTGAAACATCAAGTGAAATTTAATTGTTTAAGTAAATAACAATTGGTTTGTTTTCTTCAAAATGTGGCTTGATCTCTTCAGCGGAAGGTTGGATTTTTTTTACAATACTGTGTGATAGTGATATACTAGTAGGATCATGTTCAAGTATCACAGGAATAGGGTCAATCAACCCTACAGCTTGAGGATCCGAACCCTTGTTTCTATCTAAATCCCTGGTCACATGTTGACTGAGAAGAATTTTCTTCGACTTTGGTTTTGGAGGACACTTGTTAACATCTTCTGTTTGTTACAACTCTCTCTTTTCTCTATACATGGAGTTTGATATGGTTCATCGCGTATATCACTAGAACTACTTTTGAGCTTATATAGCAATTCTCCTCTGAATTGGTATTCGTTTTGTTTGAACAAAATAACGGAGACGTGGTAAAGAGGGACACAGATTTTTGTCCCCTCATTTCTTCTTTTTCTTCTTTCTTTAAAAGTCTTTGTTGCTTTCAGATGTGCTGCTTATCTTTGAAAGGAATTGTTTTCTCGCAAATTTCTTGACGTATTGAAAATTCTATGTGTTGCTGTATTTTTGTTAACATTATTCTTTATTCAATGGTTTATTCGATGAGTTGATGACTGAAGGCTCGGTTGATTTCTGAATTTCTGATATCGATCTGTGATCGTTCTGGGTGGGTCCTCTCAAGTTCTGAAATAGAAGTTATTTTCTATTTAGAGTGGATCAACGCTCTCTGCCTAACAGGGGTTTACGATCGACCCAATAATGGCTCATGACTGGGCCATATCCAAAATGAATCGTACGACAATGACACCCTAACAGCAAAATGCTGAGCAAATATGCAGCAAATTGTTGAAAACGTACAACAACAGTTTGAAGCAATTTGCAGGGATGTTGTGTTCCCAAATGCGCAACAATATGCTGTAAATCTAGGATCTTAGATTGAGTTGTTATCGTGTTGCTAGGAAGTTGCTCGGTTGCAAATTCCCAGCAACTTTGCGTGAACTTGATAAACAGCGTAAGAGCAACGGTTGTACAGCAACTTTTGTTGTATGGGCATCCATTTTTAGGCCAATGTCACTCATCGATAGCTGACTGCTGGATGATAACATGAGCCCAGCAATGGCGAAAAATAAACAGCCAATGATAGAATTGATGACTGCCTTAGCGATGGGACATGTCTCGGCCAACAATGGGAAATCAATCATTGGCCATCCAACACAACTGACATATTGGGCGGTTATCGGCTATATTTCATGACTAAACTTCCTGTACTGAGAAAAATTTTTGAGGTTACTGTAAATAAAACGCCTCGACCAAATACCCTTAGTGAAAGCTACTGGAAATTTGGTTAATTCAACCAAGAAAGTATAGTTGATACAACCATGAGCGGACTATGGCCTGTGCCAACGGCGCCATGGCGCAGGAGTGGCAGGCCGTTGAAGGGCGGCAATTGGGTCGAAAAAAATTTTTTTCAATTTCAATAATTTCAAAATAATTTTTAGGAGAATAATAAATTCTAAGCAATAAAACAACATTCTTTGGTGATGAATATTTCCGTGAGAAATTAATTTTTGCTGCCATATAAGGGGCAGCAAAATCTAAAGTCCAGTGATGAATCAACTATACTTTCTTGGTTGAAGTTGGTAACCAAATTTTCAGTAGCTCTCATTAGGAATGTTTAGGTGAGATGTTTCACTTATATAAAAATTTCTCTCAGTGTGTATGGGCTTCCAAACAATATCCCTAATAGGAAATTCTTATCCATGCCCATTTAAAAAATTCATTGCGAATAAATGGAATTCTTGCATCAGAAATTCCTTATTGAATGACCTAATTGTTCATTAGGATTTTTTTACCCTCAAAACAGAGTATAAACCCTTAAAATTTCTCTCAGCACATGGTAGCTACACTGTAAAAAATAATCGGAATTTTCCTATACACAGCAACCAGAAAATCCCGATCATGGGATAGGGAATGAATTTTCAGTAAATGTATATGAAATTTCCCATAAATTTGACTTGAAATTCCAAACGTTATGGCATTTTTACTATCATTTTTCAGTAAATTTCCGGTTCAATACGGAAAATTCCTAACCCATATGTATGTGTTGATTACTTCCGAACATTTATGTGAAATTTCCCATAGAAATTTTTTACAGTGTATTTTTTAGCAGTGGCGGTAAAAGATATTGCCAAAGTAGTTGCAACTTATCTGTCACCAGCAATATTTTTAGCTATTCAAATATCAAATACACGAAGTAGCTACTACAGTCGATTCCTAGCCACCATAGCGAATTATTTTTTTTGTTATGGAATAATTTTCACGGACAATCTTCTTTGAAGAAAATATATCAGAGATCGAAATCGGGTGCTTTGAGCCACAATGTCGTCGGCTACGTTTAGACTTGATGTTTTCTATTTTTCATAAAGTTTTCCCAGAAAATAAATGTTCGTATCAAGATCAATCAGAAAAATATTGATCTTCGCAATAAATCATGTTCCTACATCTTCAAAAATTCAGTTTTTTGTTCATTTAATTTTCTACCCATGAAAAATTAATGCCAAACTAATTCGAAGTTCATAAACAAGAACTCGGATCATTTTTGCATCAGTCTAAACAATATAATGTAGAATGATGATCCATTTATGTTTTTTTTGTGCTGCTGATATGCATAGAAAAATGTGATCCAAAGCATTTGACAGAGAAGGTGCCTGGAGCCAAATGATAAATAATTTTCAAGCAAAGTTTATACACAAATTTTTCGGAAAAAGTTTTATAATGAAGCCATAAAGTTATACTTTGATACTACTGTATCATATACTCAGATAAATGTCCTCAGCGAACTGTTTGAACAAAACAAAGTCCAGTGATATGATTTTTCTGAATAAATTCCCCTGCACAGCGGAGTATTATTATAATTTTTTTTCTCCAGTTAACAATTCCAAACGGAAGTTTACAATTATCCAAGTGGCACAGAGATTAATAATTTATTTGTACAAAACTTCCGTATAAGAAACGCAGCTGAATATATTCAATGAAATTTATCCTCGGGTTTCATTCAAATAAATATTTTTCGAACGTACTACGAAATGTCGATTGCTGTAACAAATATATGCAGCTAATTAGGAGCTCCTTACTAGCTTGCTCGGGAAGCAACTGTGTACCGCGATCGTATATCAATACATTTGAAGAGTTCATCAGTAAAATCGATAATTTAGTGCATAAGTATCTTGCAATTACCCGTCATCGGTAGATCTCAAGCTTTCGTATTATATTTCAATAATTAGTTCATTCAAACGCTGAATCGAATGATGAGAGTGTGTTATGGAGATGATACAACGAAAACAACATAGCATTACGTCAAGGGCTTCTGTACATCAATATTTCATCAAACATTCAGGGGGAGGATGTTATCATTTATAATTTTCCAACACTTTCCGTTTTGAAATAATATTTTGTAAAATATATAACTCTCACAAATACTTTTCTATATCTTTTCAAGCTTTTTTGTCACAAAAATTCACAAGGGGGAAAGTTTTTTTCTCTTATTCGAAGCACAAAATGAATTAATTGCGAGGGGAATGAGATGTTTTTCGGCGGCGACTTGTAGATCTCACCAGGGGTGCAACAACCTAACGCCATGAATGTTTGCCCGAGGCATCTAACTATCGGTGACTGAAAAAAAATGAATTTAAGACTTGCTGTCTGGATTCATTTACTCAACAAGGACACGTTGCCCACACAGCACCACAGTCCCAGAGGAATTCTCAAAGAATTCATAAAGAATATAATCAATTCAATGAGAATTCTTTATAAATTCTTCTGAGACTGCACGGAGAAAAGAATATGATACTGGTTATCAGACAAAGTATAGTAATCGAAGGACATAATTCATTATGACGTCAAATACGATACATCTATCAGTGGTTAGCAAAAATACAGTAACTGTTACGAGAGTTATGATGAATCGTCATATACCGACTGTCATTTATCGTAATAATGAATCATATCCTCCGATTACTATATTTGTATGAAAATGGTTATCATATTTTTTTCTCCGTGTGTGGTACTGTGTGGGAGGAGCGCAAAAATTCAACGCTGTAAATGGACTTTGAAGAATCCTCGGAATTTTCCTGTGCGCAACAACCGGATCATTTATACAAATTAGATTGAAAATTCTCAACTTTATGGGGTTTTTAAAACCTTTTTATAGTGAACTTTCGGACAAGTACGGAACATTCCTGATGCATGCATGTGTCAATTACCTCACATCAATGTATAGAAATTGTTCCATAGAAATTTTTCACAGTGCAGTGAATCAGGTTATTGAAATTTGGTCCCGTGATGAATATAAATTATATATGATCATAGATTCATATAGGATCTCTTTACACTGAGAGAAATAATTACTAATACCAAGGGAATATATTCTTGAATATTTTTAAGAATATATATTCTTTCATGCAGCTAATATGGTGTGGAGCCAAGAGAAAATTCCTTGAATCAGAAAAATGTCTTCTAAATTCAAGAAATCTATGCTTGGTTCCAGAAAAATTCTCTTGTATCGAGAGAAAATATTTTTGGATGAATGAATTTCTTAGAACAAGAGAATATATTGTTGATGATAGTAATTATCTCTCTCTGTGTACAGGGTGTCCCAGAATTCATCATTCGCATTCCTGTGGCATATTCTGCAGCCAGAATGCAATAATTTCCCGTTTGAAAAACATTTTTTTCAGGCTTAGTTTTTGACACTCACAGAAATGTTTCCTTATGGTAACAAAAATGTCATTATTATGAGAAAATCTGATCTGCTGCCAATTAAGGAGAGAGGAGCATATCGTTAAGCGTCACCTCTAAAAATATTCATGTAGTTTCAGCGTAAGGAAATTTTTCTTACCACAAGGAGCGATAGTTCTCACAATAAATTAAGATTCTTACGTTGAACAAAAGTCATGGATCATATTTTTTTCTACTGACAATCCGTGATATGATTACCTCTAAACAAAACCGCTTTTTGATCGGAGAGTATTTGTTTTTGGAGAAGAAAATCGATATCAAGAATAAAATCATGGTAACAGCAAGAAATCATTTCTGTGAGTGCATACAAATGTAAAATAATACAAAATCTAGTTCAAAAATAGAGATACTGCTCGTAAAATCAATTGAAATTTTCAAAACTGTTTTATCGACTTGAGATGCATGAAAGCAAACTTCAAAAACTAAGAATGGATATTTTTGTGTTTTTCTCGAGACCTAGCATCAGAATTTATGCATGAGAAAACAAACCTAGAAGAACAAATTTTTTTTGTCGACTTGTGTTATGAATAATCACAGATCAATGAAGAATTATTTCTGATTTTATATACTTTCATTCATTTGATGATTCAAAATAACATCAAACTTGCTTTTCACTCATTTTTCTCCATGAAAAGATATTTATTCATTTATTTATTCTACAGTTTGTAGGGGCAAAAATTGCCCAAAAGAATCTCACAAAGTGTGTTAGAGATATAAATGGCGCAAAGCCGAGAAAGATTCTCCAAAAATAAATCCCATTCTAGCTCGCCTAACCTTCACAAAGTTATAAATTTTTGAAATTCAGAATTTTGTATTAGAAAATTTCCCATGAAAGTGCGGTGAACGGGAAACACTGGGTAATTCGTGAAAATTCGTGGTGAATTTTTAAGGAGGTTGAAGGACGCGTTTGTTTACAAATTTCATGAATTTATGATCAAAGACTGACATTCCTCGCTTATCAAATTTTCATTATAATTTGAGATATCAAACCTTCTTCTCGTACGAATTGTGAAAAAACGTCGGGACAACGAGGTATGATATTTATCGGATAGGTAAACTTATCGTATTTGATTATATGATGTAAAAAGGATAGAGTGCACGGTATCCTATTCGCAAGCAGAAAATAATGATAACGATACTTGAATATCTTCTAATAAGCGCCCCGTAAAGTACATGTTTTCTTTCCATACCAGAAAAGAGTATGCGATATATTCATGTATTCGATATTCTTTGTGATGAAGAGTATTAAAATGGATAGAAGTGCACGTAAGAGAGCGTCTTTTGTAATGGTTTTTGTTTTATCATTCATAATACCGCATATTAAATTGATATTATGAAGTATTATATGGAAAATTCACGATTCACTTTCATGATACTAGATGCATAATTATTCATGTGTTCGAGCTCTGATGTTGAGAATTTTATTCCATGATTCGATAAATTACATTACACAATTGTTTGAATGGGTTACTTGTATTCCGAGATCCGTTATCATTATTCCATTAATGAGAGAAAATTTTTCGATTTCATTTATCGATCTTCCATTTATCTTAAAATTCAGCTAGGGAGAATATTTCCTCATTCTAGAAAAAATTTTATCTCACACGGTTTTGTTACTATCGCGTCTGAGAAAAAAAATTTGTTGTTTTTCCAAAAATTTTCAATTTAGCAGCCTAGGTGTTAGTTCTGTTTAAGAATCTGTTTACGGCAGCAAAAGTGTAGTTGTGCCAATCATTTTTTTCGTTCCTTTAGCAATCTTTGTTTCGTGGGAGCCATAGTAACAAACCTGTTGGTTATACCAGCAATACTTCCTTCTCCGTGTACAAAATGCATGGGAAAAAAAATTCATGCTGAAATCACATTGACAATAATTTCAAAATTATTACACTAGAAGCATGGGGAAACACAGGGACGTTTTTAGAAGGGAGGTTGAGGACACGGAGGAGAAACCAATTTGCTGTGGATCAGCAAATTTTTTGCTATGGCATCAAGCTGTTTGTTATCACACCAATCTTTTCAGCTACGACAGTGATTTTTTCAGCTGTGGCAGCCAAAAATGTTTAGCTCCTCCAGCAACTTTTGGTATTAAATACAGAATAGCAAACAAATTCTGCTGAAAAAGTCAACATTTTTTGTCATAGCTAACAAGATTGCTATTATAGCAAATGGATTGCTGTCACATGAAAAAATTTGCTATTCCAGAAAAGGTTACCGAGCAAAATCAGATTTCGCTGTTGCGGTGAATTTTTTTTCTCCCGTGGATTTGTAGCCTAAGGTGGCAAATTTTAGAGGAACGGCAAAATTTTCCCTGAATAAGATGAATGTACTTGATGGAATGATTGACGATATTGATCCAGCTCAGATTGGGGGCGGTGGAATATTATCCGTTGCTAGACGGCGAAAATATGAACACCTCCCTAAGCTCATCAGAATTTTACGAGGTACTTGCAAGCAGCTAGTTTTTGACTAGTTAACCGTTACGAAACTCGTCAATAACTTGAGCATTTCTACTAGGGAATTTTATTGTTATTACCATTATATTTCCTTAGTGCACGTGGATGATTGGCAGACTTGCACTGCGACTCTTCGTGAACAATTTTCACACATAGAAAAGAAACCAATGTGCTGAAAGGTCTCATAATTCATTCAAGATCAACGTTAATCGGGGTCGTTCACCTGAATTTAGTTCTAAAAGTTCCATTATTGCATGTACAAATACATCTACACTGTACAAAAATTTTTATGGAAAATTTCACATACATGTATATGAAGTAATTAACACACACATGAGTAGGAAATTTCCCACACTTGGAAAAAAAATAGTAGAGTCGACCGCATACACGGAGAAAAAGGAATTCGCTGTGGCAGCGGAATCTACTTTTGCTGGGTTCCTTTTGCCAGAGCAGCAAATTTTTTGCTGTGACGGCAAACTATTTGCTGTTCCAGCAATCTTGTTAGCTGTGGCAGCAAAAAATGTTTGCTATCCCAGCGAAATTTGTTTGCTATTCTGTATATAATACTGAAAATTTGCTGGCGGAGCGAATATTTTTTGCTGCCACAGCTAAAAAATTGCTGTCGTAGCTAACACGATTGCTGTTATAGCAAATCTTTAGCTGGATCAGCAAAAGATTTTGCTATTCTATATATAATACCTCGATTTGCTGCGTCAGCAAATTTTTTCTCTCCGTGTATGAGTTTGGATACGGCGAATCTCGCCACGCGGTCGACTCAATTGAATATCGATTGAAATGACCGAATGAGCATCTACTTCAATCGTTTTTCAGTTGAGTCAACCGCGCGTTGAGATTCGCCGTATCCAAACTCATATGCGATTGGCTCTACTATTTTTTTTCTCAGTGCGTGAAAATTTTGGGAAAAATCCTATAAATTTGCAGTAAAAATCCCATAAAAAAAGCAATTTTAATATATTTTTATGTGAAAATTCCTATACCTGTACGGGAATTCGCTTTTCCCGTACATGTATAGGAAACTTCCTTCACATAGATATGGGAAAATCCCGAATACTTTTTACAGCGTAATTATGTTATTGTAAAATGGGTTGGATAGGATCATCGAGGTGAATAGAATCACGTTACGCGAAAGATATTGAACAATTAACGTCGTGATTCATCGTTTGAATGATTGATACTATTGAGTATTCAACATCTCTATTTATCGCATAATTGGTGATGAATTTATTCAACATCATTCCTGAGTGATCCTACTCACCCCGTTTTATAATACTTTTAGAGTTCAATTCAGGTGAATATTTTATCCGCCACCAACTAGCGTTTATCCTTAATTAATTATGAAACTGTTGGAAACATATTTTATGGTATATAATGATGAAATCTGCATCAACGGAATCAAAACATCATTAGCTACGAAGATAGATTTTGTAGAAACAAGTTAGCTGTTGTTGGCTGTTGATAAGATCGCGTTTGTAAGTTTCAGCTTTGATTTCTTATATAGCAATTTATTGAACTTATGTTGAGCGATTATCTTTCATCATCCGAAATATCTTCAATCTGTTAATAAAGATCGTAATTTTCATGCTCCTTTCCTCTCAGTTTGAAGTGTAATATAGTTTCGTTCTTTGAAAAAATTCCTCACATGCTCAGGTAAGCATCTTATATTCTTTTTTCTGAAATGGATGAATTTTTCCGTCCACTGATCATTCTTTGATCCTCAGCAACGTCGGTGTCAACGCCTGAAAACAGATAACCCGCCGTACTCACAAGGTGAATCGGCTGTCTTTAGTTCCGGGTTTGCGTGAAAAACCTGTGATATTATCCATATTGACGAACAAATGACAAATTTTTCATATCATTTGAAAAAGAAGATCTAAAAATGACTTTGGGACAAGTCATATCGTAGATTAATCTGAAACCCAAACAGACTATTAGACAGAAAATAGAGCCAACTGATGAGAAAGAACACCCCTGGTAGAAATTACGATTGGGAATTAGATGGGTCCCAGCTAGTTTTCCCAGATGTTAAGTTGGTTTCTAGCTAGTTTCGTAACGCACTTCCTAAGCTATGCCAATCCAGATGTCCCAGGGAATTGCTAGAATGTAATTCAAATTGTGATTTAGAAATATGAAATCATGTTTTGTTCAGTAAAATCACACTTCTGAATAAGGTGGAAATGTATTTTGAAATGTCATCCCAAGTCAAGAAAGTTGCTTTTGGATTGATCTCTATAAAACAATCCCGAGTGACAAATTTCCTCTTTTATTTTCCTGACTATCAATGTTACTGTATACGATCAGTTGACGCATGAAAAATCTACGTGAACCGACTAAATGTTTCAGCACTGAAGTCCAATTGGCTAAAATGTGTTATCCAGTTATCCCCACATGGGTCCCATCTAGTACGTGGATGATAAATGGGACCCCCAGACAAATTTCTACCAGGGACCACATGGGTAAAGGAAGAGAATTATCGAGGCTGCAAGGATCATTTCTGTGGGAGTAAAATTTCGACAGGGCCTTCTTCATTTTCTGTATGAATTCAAACTTCAACAGTGAATAAATAAAATCTTTACATTTCCTGTAAAATTGTATTTGGTATGGAGCTTCAACGGTTGAAGCAGATCGATTTATCCGAGTAAAAATCGATGGTTAGTGCTAGGATGGTGTAACGCTGACAAATATTGGCCGGGCGTTGGGGACTAAACATGGGATAAGCTTACAGAGATAACATCATCACAGGCTCTATTAATATATTTTTCCAATCACGAATCAACATTGGTATAATCATGGCAATCGAATCGGCCAACATCAACAAACTGTGAAAAATTTGTTGTTCGATTGAATTTCAAGATTAAATCTTGCTAATAAATACTTAGCACAAATCATGACTGATAGACGAATTCTTTTTTATGATCTCCCAATAATAACATGTTCTACACATTCAAAGGAGGTAACATCTTTCATTACACATAATAAAATGTTAATTGTTGAAGTTGAGTTAATTTTATACCAGTACTGAGCCGATATTCAGCCAAAATTGATTCAGCGTTGCGTCAAGTTGTACCAATTTTACGTGTATGTTTAACTTCATGTCAAGAGATTGCGAGGGTATAATAAGAAGATTTGAGTTATTAACAACTCTAGCGTGTACGTAGCAAGGGACCCACCCCGGCCCAGCATAGGCCCCATCCAGCCAATATGGGCCCAAAACCTGGCTACAGTGAAGCCAGAGTGGGCCAGAATTTATACACGCTGGGGAATGTATGAACTCTGAAATTGTGAACAATCAATTAGTGTTTATCAAGTTTTTAATACCAGTTTGGCTCTTCTTCAACTGATGCTGAAACGTTTGACCCGAATCTGCAATATTTCAAACAACTATGGCCAGGGAATACGTGTGAACATTGAACGATAAAATTGAGACGATTGATTGAATATATAGCACGCTTATTCATCTCCCAGAATGTTCACGATACCATCGAGCTGTCCCACGATAACCCAGGCCATGCGGGATGTCCTTCAAATTCATAGGACCTCCTCCTAATTTCAAGATGAGAACTTTTCAACCAACCAAATAACCAAACCAACTAATGAAAAAAGCGGATATCACATCAGATGTGATTTGAGTCAGACTTTTTGTCGTTGGATCAATGGAAATCATGATTACCAACCGTAGTGCGACACCCTGGTAGAAATTCCAATTATTAAATCATGAAGGGCTCATCGGTTCATCCTCTCTATTGACGAGTCACTAAACGGGAAAACTACCAAGGAACTGATGAGGAACTGATGATGCTTGGTGCACTAAGCAGGCACTAGCGAGTAACTGATAAAGCACTTACCAGTAACTACCGAGGAATTTGGGAATGACCCACAACTGCCTAACAGCAATGATGTCCCTATTTTTTTAAGATCTGTATCATTAATCCGTCCAACTTTTCGATTCTGCTCAACCAACGCTGGTTGGATTCAACGTATCAATTACTGACTAGCGCCTCGCTAATCTTTTTTAATTAGTTTTTCCACTCCAGAGCCTCATGGGTTACAGGGAAGAACTTGTGACATTTCTACCAGGGCACTTTGTCACTCGTCAACCAATAACTTGACTCGATATTCCCAAAACCTGGGATGTCGACATTGGCGGTACCAAAACACTTCTCCGTGGGCAGTTGTGCTCAGATTTTTACTCAGTCACGAAAATCGATTCCAGCGAATATTATGGATCCTTCCATTCTCAAACCTCGAATCGCAAATGTTTCCCATATTATTTAGATTCGAATTTCCATATGATTTGATATATCACTCACATGATACTTTCATTTGCCGTTCCCAGCGGACATCTGCCGGTACAGATACCCATTCTCATCTCACTACGTTTAACGATATAAAACGTTCCCCTTGCAATACCTAAAACACAGACTCAAACATTTTCAAACTTGTTGAGATGAGGATATTTCATTTTATTTCACACGTGTATCTCATTTCTCTTCGTCAAGGTTTTGTATTTCTCTTGAAAATCCAATGCGTATCATAGGAATCGTTCTTTTTCTTTCAACGCTGCTACGACTTGTCCGCCCGTCTGTCTACGTGTCGAAAGAACATCCCTCGAGGCGAAATCAATTCTCGTTCTCTATAAGCGCATCCGAAGTAACGGAAAATCTACCTATAGATTACTCTACGGGAAATTGATGGAAATAAGAGCAGAAATGGATACTGTCGGACGATATTAATTTGACATCGACTTTGTTCAATATCATGATATATCCTTAGAGAGATTCGACGTTTCTATTCATGTCTGTGAGTTCTATATTTTGAATTACGTACATCTGTTCTTCGATCACTTCACTTTACCGGAGAAAAAAAGCAAGTAGAATTGTGTTTGTGGTCAGTAATAGAATATTGAGTGGGAATGAGAATTTGTACCACTCTTATACCGTTTCCCAGGGAACATGATATTTACGATGATTACGTTCGGAATCGTTCTTCGAATTCCTCACAACGAGATTCAACTTTTTACCAGGAAATAGGAATGGAAATTTCACTTAAGGAAAATTAAATTCAACTCCAAGGAAGAATACCGTGTAATTTTTCTTTCGAGAGTCCGAAAGTTGTGGTTTTTCTTTCAAAAGTTCATTCAAAAGAGAAAAAGAGAGATTAATGAATTGAGATGAATTCCTTTTTTCCACTTTTTTCCGTACTTTCGTTCCGTGAGGAAGATATGTTGTAAAAGAATCCTTATTGTTTCTGCATTATAGAAACCTGCATATTCGTTTTAAAAGGGTTTAAAATTCTCATGAAAAAAATTATCTTCTCGTTATATGTATGGAATTGTAATGACGCGGAGGGTACATAAGTGCTCTTGCACCCTCCACGTCGAGGACTTTGGATTCAGCGATTTGATTTTCACATAATATAATATGCTTCGCTCATTCGTGACCACTCGTCTCATTGTGGAGAACAACGAGAGAAATTCGTTCGAGTAAATTTTTCGTGATATTTTCTCGTAATGAGTGGAATTGTCACACAGTTCTACAGAGAGAGAGAGAGAGAGAGAGTCCTTGAAAGTTTATTGTGAAAAAAGAATTTGAGTGTAATATACGTATCAATTAATGAAGTATATATGCGTGTATCATAAACATTCGAATGAGATTTTTCTGGATAATAAACTCTATTATATTCTCTCAATCTGTCGAACACCGAAACTCGTTCCTGAATGTTGAATTAGAAATACCGCTGGAATATTTCATTAATTTCGATTCAATACTCTACTACACTCGAGTATTGAATCGTTGAATATATCAAAAATCGATATACTAACCCACCTCCTTCGAATGGAAGTCAAATTTATTTCATGATTCCTGTTAATTCATAAACGGAATTTGGGAAATTCTACATTACAATCTACGGAACTTCGGCTTTGATCATGAATGAAGTGATGACGTGTGTATTCGTATAAATATGCAGTCGTATGAGTCTGTGTACGTGCAAGTTTACGGTAATAAATTTACATGCGTGTGCATTCGCCACGTAATACACCCACATGTATGCTAACTGGAAACCAGTACGTGACTTCGAAGCAGTATTCGACTATCATATACTACGCGCGAATAAATGAGAATATAGGACAGTAGGTGTGATACAAGTAACGATACATTGAGAAAACGATCTTCAAGATATGATGGGAAGAGATACAATTATGAACATAGCTGGTGAAGTATGAATCCGACATGCATGAAATGTTACGTATTCACAAGGAATGACAAATGCGTCAGGGACATCTGCGGGATCTTCCAGCCACTCATATTATTTCAATGAATGTCATGATTACGTATGAGATATTCAGATTATCCTGTATGGGATTTAATTTATTGATTCCTCCATCTATGATTGAATTCCCATTCAATTATCGACAAGGCTGAAAACAACCCAAGCTTGTCCCAGGGTTGGGACATTCATCAGGCGCACACTGGCTGAAAACGATCGAGTCGATATTGTTCAATTGCTTTTCCCATTGTTTCAAATACCGTAAAACGGGGTTACTTTGACAGTTTTTGGGGCTACTTTGACAGAGCGCTAAAATACGGTTTAAATATGTGTGGAGCAAACTTGCGTGACTTCCTGCGGTGGGAGGGGAGTGCGAGGAGTGGATTGAGTTGCAATCACCTGACTTACCGACTTATCTAAGCGTGTTCGTCATTGGTGCTTGCATTGTGATATGTAAATACGGCCTCGTACAGTTTGGATGCTTTGCAGTTTTGACGGATCTCTGTGACATTTGTAAGTGTGATTTCCGATTCTACCATCATGCTCCAGACTGGATTCGCTGCATCACTTGCGAAAATTGGATTTGTGGCATGTGTAACAAAGGCTCAACCAATCCTGCCTATGAATGCACGGTGTGCAAGGATACAGATTAATAACTATTTTTAGCCTTTCCTATTATAGTTCAAACTTGTTGAGTTTATTATTGCTAAAGTTAATTGTAAGAATGCTAAAGTTGATTATGATTCCAAAGATAATTGCGAGACTGATTACGTGCTTATAATTGTTATGATTGTTATGATTATGTTGAATTTTTCTTCAATAAAGATGGTGAATTAATTAGTAAAATTCGTCTTTTCTCATTTGATTTTCCGCATAATGCATTGAATATTATTATGTTCTCATCAAAATGATGTGAAAGTAACCTTTACGTTACCTACGCCTTGTCAAAGAATCCCCACATTCGGGGTAACTTTGACACTGAAAAAAATATATATACAAAATTGTGGGGAGGTAGTGGGGCTTCATATTGATAGGAATGATAGGAAGGATCAACTCTTGATGTTAAGAAAAAGTAACACACAAAAAACTGCCAAAACATGTGCAAAGTAGCCCCGTTTCACGGTAATCAGCCGATGATAGCTTAATATATTTGTAATATTTGAACAATGACCACTGCATTTTTGCAAGCCCTGCTTAGAGAATCTCATTGATTCCGATGCAGAAAACCGATTCGAACCCATTAAAAATCGATTCTCCATGGGTTTGAATCAGTTTTCTGCATCGGAATCAATGAGAATCAATCGGTTCAATGAGATTCTTCACGCGCGGAGGTTGGCACGAGCGTAAGAACAACCGTGAGTTGGCCATGAACAATTATGTCAAGATTATACACATGAGTGCACAATAAATCATGTTCAAGTACACGAGTGATGTTAATCAGCAGTCATTATATCTCATCATTCCCAGGCCTGGACCAAAATTGATGGAACTTTGCATGACGAATCCCAGCAAGTCTGGTACCAGGCTTGGTATCCAATTGGGCCGTTGATCCATACACACATGAGTTACTTCCACATCAGTTTTCAGGTATAAACATAATACGAACACCACTGATAAGAAAATTACTTCACAATAATTTGCAATTATAGGAAATTCCTTTCAATCCCTTTGTACAGGCATTCGAAAAATATGCATCCCAAAATGTAATTTGATCAAACCGCATTCATCGATCGCATAACATACTATGACAAGGTACATTTTAACCCCATAAATTTCCTTATAATTTGCATAAAAGTGCCTGTGCAGCACGAAATTCATCAAGAATGATACAATTATTGAATTCATACAAAGTACGAAGGTAAAGACATTGATGTCATATATTAAATGCAGGAGAAGCGTGAATGATCACGTGAAATTACACGTCTATTCGGTGGTTCACGAAATCTTTGATGTTCATTGATCATTGTGCAACTACGTGCTCGTACTTCAGACTCCATACGCACCCACGATTTGTCAATGTCGATTCACGGAACGAATTATTAGTGGGTTTCGCAAATTTTAACATAGTATATTGTCATATTAAAAAGAAAATGCCACCTATAGCGACTAATAACCCCTTTACGCGTATAATTGATAGCGTTTGAAATGAGTTGAAGATTGATCGGGATATTAATCTCGTGCATCTTGTGCACTTCGACATATGGGAACCTGTACTTCAAAATTCGAACCGAATCGAATAGCAGTTTGTATGATCAATGATTTAATGCACCCCTGTGAGAGTTACATCACAAGGTATTTCATTCCATTGATGAAGAGAATTTTCAAAAAAATTCGACTAGAAGAACACGAATTGATCATTGTATACGTGAATGTACGTGCACTAAAAAGTTTCGATATAATTTAGATGTAGCAAAGGAACGAACTGGGAGAAAATGAATGAAAAATCACAGGAAATTGCAAAGGAAATGTACAGTACTTTCCTGACGGTATTTCGATAGTCATTTTTCACGAGGACGAGAGCGGACTTATCTTTTGGTTCACTCGTGCAATTTGTTGGATGTTGAACGCAGCTAAATATCCCGATTTGCTAAAGACTATCATCCGTTATCTGCGAATCATTTATCTTTTAATTTTTTGTTGAAATTATTCCTCGGTTCATTCTCCAATTCTTTATTAACAGATAAAGTTGATTATGTTTGTTTTTTTTAGTTGATTTTGAGGGCATGAAATTGCCTCGAAATGTGACGTTCTGTGTGATTTTTCTTGCCAGTACATTTTCCACAAGAACATTCTTAACATCCACTGCCCTGAATCCAGTCTTCGACGAGTGAATGTACGAATCTTTCAGAGCAAAAGATACCAGTATCAGTCTACTGATGTGCAATCGTTACCTTTAAATCTTATGTGATTTATAATGATGATTCAGCAATCCAGCAAGTTTACTTGCTCGCTTGTATATCGGATAATTCACCAAATGAAACCTGTATGGAAAAAAATTACACTACTCTAATTCTGTAAATCTGATAGTACCTGTGCAGATGGAAAACTTTTCAAAATTATACAGGATGATTCAGAACTCGCACACTGTACTTCATAGGCATTTCTTTAGTCAAATTTCAACAATTTCCCGTTAACAAAACATTTTTTTGAGGCTTAGTTTTTATGATAAGAGCATTTTTAGATTTTTCAAAAAATCCAAATAACTCACAAGCGTTGTGTGCTACAAACCTCAACTTGCTACCATCGGCTAAGTTGGAGAACGCCGGATCTCTGGGAAGAAATTGAACTATTCTGTCACGTCTCAATTCAAAGTTATAGCGATTTGAAATTTATGGGCTTTCAGCCAATCAGAATTCAGCAACTTAAAATTTTATAGCTCCGAAACAAAGAATGACAGGAGAGTTCAATTTTTTTCCCAGGGATCCACCGTTTTTCGACTTAACCGATAGTATGAAGTTGGGGTTTGTGGCACACAATGCTTGTAAGTTATTTGGATTCTTTTGAAAATCCAAGAATGCTCGTATCTTAGAAACTAAGCCACGAAAAAATTTTTTCCAACGGAAAATTATTGAATTATGACTGAAGAATATGCTTATGAAGTATGGCGCGCGACTTCTGAATCATCCTGTATATTAATCATCCTGATAAAGCTTGTTCAAGCCTGATCATGGCCATTTCTTGGCGAAATTATTCATACTCAACACTGACTGCACGTGGTTGGGCCTGACTACGCCTGGTCGTTCATTTTTTAGCTCAATCATAATTCAAAAGGTCTCAATTTTGTACCCACCTGCGAACCCGTGTTCAAGCTTGACCGTGTACGATCATGCCAGACAAACCATTCTCCCCCGAGATCATGCAAAATCGTAACAGATGAAAACTATTCATAGGAGATGAGTCTGGGTTGATTTTTTTATCACGAATGCATATGCTCTATCGTGTTAGATCGGCGACAAACGCAATCGCGTACATCTGATACACGTGATCATGCAAAAAATGGAAACTGTATAAACGCAATGAGTAGAAATGATTGATAATAAATCACCTTTTTATAAAATTTTTATAGCTTCATTCTTTACGGAAACCTTATTGATTCTGTATGAATTTTTCATGCATAACGGATCATAATCAAGCGCGATTAGGCGTGATTGTGTGTAATTAATCCTGATCATGTGGGTACAAAATTGAGGCCTGATCACGCCTGATGAATAAAGCCTGTTCAGGCGTCATCAGACGTGGAAGATTTTTTCACGGGATAATTGTATGTAACGTATATATAAACTGGATTTGATTGAACATGAATCATGTAAGGTTTTGAAAATTTTTCTACTCGGGTAATTGACAAAAAGCGATTGCAAGTGTTTTTGAAAGTACTGTTTATTGGATCCCAACATTAGTTAGCTCTTTTAGAATAAAAAATAAGATAATTCACAAAATTTCAGGTCCTGTAGCATCAAACTTTTTCTTTCACTCGAAAAACTATGAACATCATTTCAAAGTGTAAGCGTTGCTTTTTCAAATACCATTAAGTTTCCTCGAATATCTTTTTCATTTGTCAAGATATCACATTTTGAGAATTGGCTATCTTGTTTTTTGCAACACACATTTTTTGGAACACCGAATTTTTTTTGCGAATACAGCAAGTAGTTTGCTACTTTACAGCTGATTACTCAACCGCGGTAGCAATTCATTTGCTGTGGTAACAACAGTTTCAGCATTTCATGTGGACTAACGGACCATTGTCGTCACAACAAAATATTCAATCTTAATTTTACAATCACAGTAAATTTTTTATCTTCGTGACAGATTAAATTACATCATTTTGAAATGAATTTGCTCACTCTTCTGAACTCATGATAGTTCAGCCAGGATTCCGTTAACTCAGCAACTTTCTTGAAATTCAATTCATGACCGGTGGATAAAGCGCACGTTGTGCCGAACACTCTGCACATCAATTTTTTCCATGTGCTGAAGTGAACACACCACAGCTGGACATTTTTATATGAAAGTCGAGAAAAAATACGGTCCAACCTCTCCACTCCCTCTTCAGTTCTGAATGAACCCTTTGAAAATTGTTTTGCGACTCCGATCGAATTAGGAATTCTTGATGATCTTAAAAATTTCACGAAATGCTTTACTCGAAGAAGGTTGAAATTATTAACCTCAATTCACACGCAAGAAATCAACCCAATTAGCTTTCATTGGATTCAATAGAGGAAGATTTCAACTTCGTCAAGTTTGATTAGGAGGCGTCCATTAATCACGTGAACTGTTCAAAGGAGGGGGGGGGGGTCAAGTTAGATCTTTCCAAACCTCACTGGGGGAAAGGGGGGTCTTAGCAAATATCACATAATTTTTTTTTCTAGCAGAAAATGGTGTAAAATTGCGTGAAATTATTTTGAAAAATTTCATTTCATCACCGTGATTTTGAATTGCAGTAGTATTCTCAAATACTAATCTTTGCTAGTCCTCAATGAAAGTAATAGAACGAATTGTGTTTTTCTTTTTTTCTTAATAATTCAACGCATTCACACCGGACACAAATTTTAAAAAATCTCACGTGAGATTAGGGGAGGGGGAAGGGGGTTACGGAAAATCTTACGGAATCTCACCGGGGGGGGGGGGTTTCAAAAATTCTCAGAAATGCCTCCCGTAATTAATGAACATCCCCTTAAGTTTTCATTGAATATACTTTAACTAAGAAGAGTTCCCAATAGAACGCTTTATAGTTTTAGGATCGATTCGAAGAATTTTCCATGCTTGAGTTCCTGATTCTCCTTGCAGAGTTATAACAAATCTGGTGAGATTCCCCTGCTCGAGAAGCTTTGAGTATCAAAATGAACATGAGATATTTTTCATAAATAAAGCCTCAACCGGAAATTTATGATACATAATAATGAAGTTCACAATTCGATTTTAACTATATACATTTGAGTTTCAGTTCATGGGCACTGAAGATATTCAAACCTCATGCAGAATTACAATAATGTATTCATTTCAATATCACTCATACACAATGAACGTCAAAAAGTATGCTTTTTTTTAAGGAAAATTCGTTTCTCCTCAACGATAAAAGTTCACTGAGAGAACATTTGTCTCGGCGAAACAAAATTTTGGTTGAAATAAACGCAAAGAAACTTTTTGGTTGGCTGAAATGAAATTTATTTATAATAAACAAAATTTATTCGTCTCTATGAGAGCCTTAATTATTGTGAACAAAATTTTGTTCACCCCAAATACATTTTATTTCAGCCAACCAAAAAGTTTCTTTGCGTTCATTTCAACCAAAATTTTGTTTGGCTGGAACAAACTGTGTTTTCAGTGTTGAGACTCTCAAAATTTCGTTTTTATATTCTCCGTAAATAGTTTTTTGATACATATTCCTTCTAAAATTTTCTGTGAGTTAGTTTCATAACAACAAGTTTTTGAAATTTCGGAAAATGAAATTTTTTTAGAATTATTTACACGCACAGAAATTACCTGTCATATTCACCATAATTTGGAATGAGATTTAGAACAGGGACAATTTTGGAGTAAAATTTACTGCAAGCACCATTGAATCTATTCCAATTTAGTTAGAATTACCATAATTTATTTTGAATGGTAACAGAAATTTTACTTGATTCAGAATTTTCAAATTTTTTTCCATGTATTATTTATTATCACTTTTTGAAAATTGTGTCCATCATATTGAATCCTTCATATTGAATTTCAAAAATCTGATCTCAGATTTATGATCATCCACCGCAAAGATTTCTACAGAAAGAATTCGGTTAAAATTGATTACTTTATGAAAATTATGTCCGCCATGTTGAATTTTGAGAATCTGGCTTCAAATTCGGAATCAATCGTTCCAAAAAGCCCTTGTTCGAGGAATTTGGTCAATATTTACAATCACTTTTTGAAAATTTTGTTCGCCATATTGAATCCACTGTGTTGAATTTTGAAAATCTGACCTCAGCTTTGTAACCAGTGAACCCAAAAATCTTCATAGCCATTATTATTGATGGTGTCAATACAAAAAAATGGGTTCCCCTGAAAGGATTGAAAGAGGATCGATCCTATAGGAGATGCCAGCGATCCCTGACGACGCAACCCCATACAGCACAAAAGGCCCCGCAAAGAGATCCCGTTATGACAGTGAACATGGATTCATTATGAATAGTTGGAATTCAAAATGAACTCTTGATGAATAACTTAATCTTCAGAAAGAATTCATATCACGAATTCATAAAGAACTATTCAGGCATTCAACAGGTATGCATTTTGAATTCATTGAGTTCATATTGAATTCATTTTTACTGTCATAACGGGGACTGTTCAAGAACTTCTTTCAGAAGTTTTTGTGAATTCAAAATTATCATTTGTGCTGTCTGGGACCCCAGTCAAATCTTTTTTGACAAATTATTCAAAAATAAAGCAATGAAATCGGAATATCGCTCTCAGTGTTGCCAGATGGTGGAGGATTCCCCAAATGTGGGGATTTTCAAGGCAGTGTGGGGAGGAATTGGGGAACGTGAATGTTAGGGGATTTTGTGGGGAATCATGGAAAAATTGGGGAGATTTGGGGAATTCTGTTAGAACTGAAACATTTGGAAACTAAGGGTACAGTCAAACAACTTCGTAACGTAACTGCTCAGATAGTACAGAAGTTCGTGAATCAATCGAAAATAACTCTTCTAATGAACTTCTTATTTAATAGTTTTTTGAATTCTTTCAGAGTTCTTTAAGAACATATTGAGTTATAAAATAATTTTGTGAGAATTCTCTAGAGAACTAATCATTTCTGTTACGAGGACGAAACCATGATCCCTACAAAATACGCCCTCAAAGCAAGGAGAAAATTAATTTTTTATGGAAAAACAATTCCCTTATGTACTGAAACTCCCCAGGTAATACACAAAAATCATTATAGAATCATTTATTTATTTATTTACCACTGACAAGTAGGAAACTGTTCTTGAATTATGAAGAGAAAACTTTTCTTGAACTCTTTTGAAATTCAAAAAATTCCCACCAAGAAGTCCAAGAACAATTTGATTTGTCAAACATTTGCGAGTGCCGTTAGAATTCTCAAAGAACTCCTATAGAATTTCAAGAGGGAATGTTTGATGAATCGAATTCTTTTGGAAACTTTTTAAGAACTCGTCGTATTCTGCAAAAGTTATCAAGAACTTTTCTTTCAGAATTCATTTGGGATTCTTGTGTGCTATTTAGGCAAATTTTATAATCACAATCAGAATTCATTTGAAGGTGTTCTTAATTTGATGAAATTGAAAGAAAACGGATTAGATCCTCCCACTATACCATCAGTTGATCAGTTAGCTCTTTTTTATACTTCTCATCAATATATTATTCTTCCTTCACTTTCAACAAATGTTTTATTTGGATTATTATGTATTTGCCGTACATTTTTCAGATAAATCACTTTTCTTTTGTAACAGCAATACTTGAGATATATAAAACAAAGAAATAAAGTTCAATTGTCCAAGATTGTATGCTCAAAGCGGGAAAAATTAATTATTTTGGCGGAAAATTTGAAAAATAAAATTTTGGGGATTTTTTGGGGATTCAATGTGAAAATTGGGGATTTTGTTCATCAGAATTGGGGAATCTGAGGAAAAAATTCTGGCAACACTGATCGCTCTGTACAGACCATCTTCATTGAATGACAAAGGTCTGCACAGAGCGATATTTTGATTTTACTAGTTCATTTTTGGATAATTTGTCAGAATATTTTTGGCTATGTTTGTTTCTAATCAACGGTTCTGGTTGCATCCTCAGGAATTGCTATCTACTACCCTGAGGGGAAAAAGTCATTGAGACAAAGAGATATTGTATCCAATGGTTTCTATAAAATATTTCTTTAGATCAATGAAATTTCGTTTTGGTGGATGAAATGGTTTTTCAGTTGATAAAATACTTCATGAGAACAAAAACCACTTCATTCATTGGAATAATTTTTGATTGGTTCGAAGAAATACTTTTAGAAACTATTGGATGAAATGTTTCCTTGCCTCAATGACTTTTTTCTATCAGTGTATGACCTTTAGAAGCAATAATCTTCAGATCTCAAATACTTTTCATAATTCCGTTTTCGAATGTATCATTCAGAGTCCAATCTGACTCTGTCAGATGTGTTGTAAATTATCCTCTATTTCAAATTTTGTATTTTTATAGAGTTATTTTTATAACCCGAAGAGAACATGAAGCTCTGACAAACGTTCAGAATAGATCAACATAGATCAGATTGGAGCTCCGTTGGAGCTCAGTTTGGGTTCATAAACCTTCAACGACGGTCTGATGAACGTTACAATGTCCGCTCGAGAATAATTCCAAGGAAAGTTCACAGAACGTTCATTGAAGATTGACCGAAGATTCACTGCAGTTTCAATTTTTCGATATAAGTGTTTTTCAGTTATGTTTTCTTCACGAAAACATGAACGATAAAGGAAATTATAATTATAATTGAAATTCCAACATGCTCAATTGGAACTCGAATGAATCTCCAGAGAACCTTGATTAAACTTTCTTGAAACCATTTTCAAGCGGAGATTCAAATGTTCATCCAAACTTCGTGAAACGTTTAAAGTGATACCAGCGACTCCTGAAGATGCAACCAGACCCATTGGTTAACAAAGGACCCAACCAAAATTATTCTGACAAATCAATCGGAAACAAAAGAATGAAATACAAATATCGCTCTGTACAGACCTTCTTCAATCAATAAATATGGTCTGTACAGTACACGATATTTTTCCTTTTACTGCTTTATTTTCGAATAATTTGTCAGAAAAGATTTGGCTCGGGTTGCATCGTCAGGGGCCGCTGGTATCTCCTTAAAGACCTAAAACTTGGCTCCAACGGAGCTTCAGGCTGATCTATGTTGATCTGTTCTGAAGGTTTGTGGGAGTTTCATGTTCTCTTCGGGTAAATGTCACCATCAAATTTTGTCCTTGATGACTTAGTGTCCTTGAGATCCCCTCAAAACGAATTTAATGGAATTTGATTGAAAAATTGTCCAATTTCCAATGCCACTTGGCAGGATTTAATAGATCTTTTCTCAAAAAAATTCACCCCATTTGAGCTCAAGTACTTCATTTGTTTTTTAATATTTTAGGAGGAAAAATCAAGCGTTTTGACCGGAGTAGGATGTATTTTTCTAATGATTGCATTGAAGAACTTCATTGAATCTAACTGAATCAAACGGAAACTTTTGGAACTGGAAATGGCAAACTAAAAAAGTGGAATATTTCACAAGGTTCGACGAGTGTTTCAACCTTCAATGCCATATTTTCAATTCTGATGTTCTCCATCCTCGTAAGAAGCACAAACATACATTCGGAAATTTAAAAACTTCTTTAAATTAAGGGCTATGGAGCATTAAAAAACGGACAAAATTTTGCTACGTAGTTTTCGAACAACTAAGCGATGATCACAAATTTTGAACATGCAGCGATAAAGTGCACTGCCAGGATTACTTTACTCTGAATGTAAATCCAAAGCCCTAAATATATTCCTCAACATGAGAAACCAGGTTATAAGAATTATTGACATTTCTAGGTGAATATTTTTATAATCGTTTGCATGATTTTGAGGAATCATTTGCATTTTGAATTTCATATTCAAAGCTAAATTTTAGCAATGTACTTCACCACTGCGGATTCAAAATTTATATTTATTGCTTAGGTAATCAAGAAGTACGTAGCAAAATTTTGCTCATCCCTCGAAGGACTCCATGGTCTTCGATCATGCTTGTAATGTATCGATTCACATGCCTCGAACCAAACACATTGATAAATTAATCAACAAGAGCATTTAAATTCTGATACTTACCTTATTGTAAATTTCTCGATATTTTGAAATTAGATCATCGAAGGTTCATGTCCACGATTGAAAAGTTGAAGCGTCGATACTGTACTTGGGCATGATACAGTAGATTCCTACGACGAGACTGCATATTACATGAGCGGATCGATAAACATTAGACGTTTCGAACAAAAAATTTCATCCTCACTCAGTACTTTAATATTTCCTGATCAAATAAAACTAATGAGCATTAAATTTACGTGACAGATGAATCGAATCAAGTTCACAAAATCAGCAGAGTGAGAAATTTCTGTCGTATAATTTTGATTCATGTGAATTTCAATGCTGAAAGAAATTGAATTTGAAGGATGAAAGATTGAAAGTATTCTCCTCAATCTGGACCGAACCGCCTAAGCGAAAGAAAATGTTCCTAAACTGGCATATCCAGGTACCCCTTGAGTTAAAAATGATTTCCTCTTGAACCACAAGATGGCCGTACCAGTCTCACAATGTTTCTTTCATTCATAACTTCAACATTTCAAACATACATTAAGTTTCCTGAAAACCTTTACACTGACGTTTTTCAGTGCGTTGATTAGAGATGAACAAGATTTATGACAAATCATTTTAATCTCTTTCAAATAAGATTATGAATATCTGAATATTGAGAGATGGGAACTGTTGAACTTTTCAGAAGAAAAACAAGTGTTCTGAAGTTTATAGAAAATATACAAAATTATCTCATTTTGAACTATAGTTTATCAAATAAATCAATCCATGAATACATTCAAGAAATGCGATATGTGGAAGTGTGATTTAATTTGACTGATATAAAAAGAGATCTCAATTCACTCTCTCAATACCGTCACAGGAAGATTGGATTCGTTGGATCATCATCAATCTTCCCGACGATATGCTTTTTGTTGCAAAAACTTTCAGCGAATTCTTCCAGCATCTTATCAATCGATTCTAGATACTCTTTCTCTTGATCCAAACCCCTTCTATAAATCCTCGTATCCTCATCGATGATTCTTTGTTTCAAAGCATTTACATATCTCTGTTGTTCCTTCAACTCGACGCCGTAACGAGCTGCTTTTTCTTTACGATCTTTTTTCTCTTCTACGATAGATTCAGCCAGGCTTTTCAATTGTTCATTCAATGTTCGCTCTTCCTCGACAGATAACTGTCGTTCATATTTCATAGCTTCAAGTTTCGCTTTGATCTGTTCTTCTCGACCAGAAAGGACCTCTTGGAGTAATCGTCGGCGAGCTTCCCTTAAATTTTTCGCCTCGAGATGACGTTTATGAGAAATCTCTTTGGCATTTTGTTCTATACGGGCTTCGAACTCTTGATTTTTCCTCATCTCCTCCTGTTTCAGCTTTTCCACCTGCAAATACAAACGCAGAATTTCAGAGATTTTGTGTGGAATTATCGGATTGATATTCGGTGCATAAGAGGGTGCAGTATTCCAAGCTTTCGGATCATTGCAAGTAGAATAGATTTGTTTCAAGGTTGATAATATCATATTGTATTCGAATATTGTTATTGAGTTCAAAAATTCACTCTTGAAGAGTGAAAATACTGCAAGTTCAGAGGAAGAGTGAGATTCCACTCCTGAAGAGTGACTTTCGCTCCATAAGAGTGAATTCTCACTTCAACAAAGTGGAGGTTTAACCCTGGTTGAAGAGTGAAAGAAGTGAACTTTATAAGAGTTAAATCCTCACTCCAAGAGAGTAGAAATTCCCTCTTATGGAGCGAAAGTCACTCTTCAGGAGTGGAATCTCACTCTTCCTCTGGACTTGCAGTATTTTCACTCCAAGAAATTTAGAGAGATAATGGCCCCTGTGATGATTCACTAGTAAGGTCAAAATTCCTGAAATTAAACGAGGGAAAATTTTTTGTCTCCGGATTTGCATTTTCATATGAGAAATACCTTTCGAAAAAATTGTGCAAAAGGATTTTTTAATCGAATCATTATTCCACAACTTATGGATGATTTGTTCATTAGGTATGTTTTTTTTTAAAATGCAATAACTGTGGAACGAGGGAAAAATGTTGGAATGAACTTTCTATTTCATAAGAAAAATATGGAAAATTGTCCATTTATTAATAATCAATCATAGATTTTTTATGAAAATTGAAATAAAAAACATGTTTTGCTACCTTCAGAAATTTTTTTAAAATTGGAAAATCTTCTCCAAAGTATGAAGAATGAAATCCCGTTGACAGGACCCTAGGAATGCTATTGACGCAATCGCAATTTGTGTTTTCGTGCGTGCAAACAAGCGCGCGCGCGAAAAATTCCATTCATAACTTTAAAAGGAGGATAAATAGTGATTTTTAGAAACGAATGAATGTATTCACAAAACATCCTTGAACTATAACAGAACATTTTTTCCTATCACAAGGAACAAAGTTTTCCATCTGAAATCATTAACACTTGAGAAAACATTAATTTCCATTTTTACGAAATTACTCCAACTTCAAAAAAACAGCAGCAAATTTTTCGCAGCGACAGCAAACTATTTGCTATCACAGGAACCCTGTTAACTACGACAGTGATTCTTTAGCTGTGGCAGCAAAAACTGTTTGCTCCTTCAGCAAAATCTGTATATAATACTGAAAAATTTGCTGGTGTAGTTAGCCGTTAGCTGCGGCAACGAATTTTTAACCGAGTTAGCAAAAAAATTTGCTATTCTGTACGTATCACCTCGATTTTCTGCGTGAACGAATTTTTTCCTCCGTGTGGTCGTTGGCGGAATCGCGGAATTCTAACACGGGAGTATTCCACGAAAGATGATTATCGCATCAATAAAGAATCAATAAACGCTACCGCTGCTACTAGAAAATTACCTCACCATCTTCAGGGAGTAAAGAAAACAACAGTTAATAGATATCTCTCACCTCATTCATATGAGCTAGCATTTCCTCTCGGAGTTCAGCCGGACTCTTCTTCCTCGATTCTTCATCCTCCAAGATCGTATTCCGAAGTTTTTGATCCAAGGATCGTTCCTCCGTCTCGCGTTCCATCAATGAATTCTTGATACCCACCATTTGTTCTTCGAGATCTTTTCTCAAACGTTCTCGTTTCTTTCGTTCCTCTTCAAACTTTACCTTCTCCTCTCTTTTATAATCCTCGCAAATTTTTTTCAAATCTTCAATTTCTTCGGTTATTGTCTTATGTTTTTCTTCCTCTGCCAATTTCGATCTCACTTCCATCTGTTGAAGATAGTGCTCCTTCAGAGTGAGGTTGTTTCTTCGTCTTTGCTCATTATCGAATTCCCCAGGTATCAACGGTTCCTCAACATCATTTTCCTCTCGTTTGCTCTCAGCTCGTTTTCTCTCTTCTTTCTCGATCATTTGAACTAAATTAGCTCTTTTCGCTTCCTCGAGAACCTTTTTAGATAATTTTTCCCTCAACGGGGCGCAGCCCAATAAACACTGTTGTTTACGTTTTGCGATCACCAAAGCGTGCCTTCGAGCTTCTTTTTCTTTGAATTCTTGATCGGAACGGTATTGTTTTTCCTCGAGTCGTAATTCGTTGTCATGTTGCCACCTTCCCATGAGTTCCTCGCAGTAAATCGCTTCCTCTTCGATCAATAGATTTCGAAGTCGAGTTCGACGTTTCTCCAGTTCTTCTTCATACGTCTCTATACCTGAAATTTTCAAGAGGGAGGAAGAATAGATTGTGGAGATGTTGTTTGTTCTATCGGTTATTGAAATTCATGATTTGTATTGATGTTTGTGACAGGGAGACTACTATTTTTTCATAATCTCTTAGAATTCAGGATTTCGTTGAGCAGCGAAGTGGTTGGTATCAAAACAAACCTCACTACTTGAATTTCGAGGTTGTATTTTTCATGAGAAATGCAGAGGTCTTTTTTTTCCTCTTGGGGAAATTTCAAACGATATCGGGGTTCTGAAAGATGGATGAAAAGATCAAATTGGCTATTCAGACGATGATAGTAAAAACTAATCCACAGAGGCACGAGTATATTTTTGTGGCTGTGACCTAATTAGTGCATTTCAACTTCGGAAGTAATCATCGTAGAGGAAAATTTTATCCGAGGAAAAAGCTGCTTGATATTTCATCAAGAATCTTCGTTTTATATCAACATGAGGAATTTCTCAACAGCAGCTTGTTCGTGTTGACCTACTTCAGTCTAGTCCTCGGTTTTTCAATTGAGTGATATCGAATACAGTAATTTTTGACACTGTAATAGATGAGAAATGACAAAAACAGACTTTCAAACTTTTACAAATTGTTTTATCAAGTATTTCCAATTTGAGGTTTAGATCGTAATATATTTCATTGTTTAGTTCTCAGAATATTCAAAGTTGCATGTAACGTATACAGTAGAAATTCATAGGACAAAAAATACAAAGAAGAATTAAATAACGAAGCACAGTTGATTAATTTCTTGAGAATTGAAATCACTTTGAAGAGATTTTAGCAAGCAAACCATACAATAATTTTCACCGCGATCTTCTAAACACTCTCCAAACTTCAATATTGGATGTTTTACAATACGAATTCTAGAAACAACTGCATGAACTATAAACCATAAAACAATTTGGTACCACATCCTTGAATCTAATTCCAGTCACCAAATCTTTTTAGCGGACTGCAACTCAGATATAAATTGTTCAAGATCGTTTTAAGGACCATGGGAGTCCTTCAAAAAATGGACAAAATTTTGCTACGTACTTTCCAATCAACTAAGCAATAAATACAAATTTTGAATCCACAACGATGAAGTGAATAACTCACATTGAGCTTCGAATATGAAATTGGAACTGCAAATGATTGGTTAAAATTATGCAAACGATTATAAACATATCAATCTACAAATGTCAATAATTTTTTAACTTATTTCCTCATGTTTAGGAATGTGTTTTGAGCTTTGGATTTATATTTAGAGCCAAATCCTAGCAGGGAACTTTATTGCTATACATTCAAAATCTGTGATTATTACTTAGTATTATTTAAAAATTACGTAGCAAAGTTTTATTCGGTTTTAATGGCCCCTAACTCGTCCCAAATTGAATGGTACAGTGGCTTTTATCGTCGTGATTCAAACGAATGTTAACGAATTCATATTTAATTTGAGTAGATCTTTCTGGAATCGTGATGATATGTAAATAAAACAAATACATCGGCCAATATGATATTATACATTCCATCGGCTTGAATGATATATTCACACATTTTTAAACGTTGGAAGAATGACCATCAAATTGAAATATCAAAGTTGCTGTAGTTTGGATTTGTCGTGCAGAAAAAAAAACCTGTGCATAATCAATAATAATTCTTTTTCGAAATAGAAAAATGAGAAGATGATAATATGAAGAATTCACCACAGGCAGAAACAAAAACACTATTCTAATAGACATTTCTCTAAAGCGTTCTCTCAGTTCTCTGCTGTAGGCACATGCAATGAGGAATATCCATGATTAAAGGCAAACTAGCGGCGGAAACTATTTACATCAAAGAATAATGATACAAAGCAATATTTTGATCACCTTGGAGCACCTTTGAATAATCTCACACGAACAATTGGCTGAAGTTTCGCCGTTGATATCACCTTAATTATGCTCTATTGCGTTACCACGTGGTGATTTGAGGATATTAAGTCTTGGCTGACACCATCCTGTTCGTCGTACTTTTTTTTATGATTCATTATTCTTGTTACATGAAGTGTACTTTCACAGAATTAGTATTTCAATATTCTTGAAAGCAAGTCTTAAAAAACATACATGGAACGAATGATTATACATCAATCTTGCAGATGTATGTAAATATCATTACGATACATAAATCATTCTGAACCGTGTGTTTAAAAATAATGAATAAATTACCTAACACGAGGGTACAGTATTGTGATATTGTGAGGTTACAGCATGCACTTTGATTTCTCATATATTTTTTGAACACTTGTGTATATTTTTGTATGTATCAGTAGGTAAAATAAATAAGGATGAAATTTTGTAAGTTTTTCATTCCTAACCGCAGTGTAGCTGTGGAATTTAAACTTAGAAGAACTTCAACAACGTCCATACCCGAGTAGCAACAATGAATCTTGTATCGATGCAACAATATTTATGCTCTGATTATTGTGCAACCAATTATCGAACTCTGGCAAGTGAGACAGCCAGGTTTCTTTCTGTGATATCCTGAACATTTCGAAAATTTTAAAAAGTGTATCCGTAGTTCATGGGAGCTCAGAGTTACAGCATCGTGATGGACTTTTGAAACACTTCAAACACATTTTCAACGAATTTTTGAAAATATTACGTGTCCCGAAAACTTATAAAAAGTGCACGGAAAGTTGGAAAGCAGAGTAATACATGCTAAGTATTTCTTTGAAAGCACCAAAGTCGATAAGACACATCGATGTTTCGATCCACATTAAACTGTGAGAATTAGAAGTGGATGAGCGAGATCGGTGGATGGAACGTAGAAACGACATACACCACTGGTGAGAAGTTTAGTATCACCTTGTGAAAAACTGCTTCAACTTGAAAATTGGATATTTCAGCGAAAAAGAAAAATATCGTAGAAGAAGAAATAAAAAAACACACTGCAAAAAACGTGTAACGATCTGAAATATGATTCATTGCAAACAGCTGCGGTAACGCACTGTAAACGAATTTCTTTCGAAAATTCAGAAAATGTGACAGTCAATTTTTACAGCCACTGCCTTCTGAATTTTCAGACAAATTTTATTGAATTTTAACCCTTTCTGACGCAAACGTACATTTGTGATGATGTGTTCTGAGAGATCAATTGGCACCATTTTTCCCATTTGCTGATTTATTTATTAGAACATCGTCCCATATATGGAATGAGTCTCGGAAAAGGTTAAAGAACTTCAAATTAATTTCCAAGTTTATTCTAAATGTCAAGTTTCTTAAAACTCAGCAAAATTTTTCTAACAATTCAGAAGAAAGTGGCTGTGAAAAAATGTATCGAGTATCAAACTTTTTGAAGACCTTCGACGGATTTCTGGCAAGCTTTTGTAAACGTTAAATGACTCGCAATGAGATGACAAATTTGGATAAAGTCCTAAACGAGAAATTTGGATGAAGTCGAGAATGATAATTCTAATTTATGAAAAGAGTTAATTACTCCACATTTATATGGGATTGTCATAATTTAATTTTCTGTTTTCACAGATTTTACTTCGGAGTTCAGACAAGGCGAACAACATGCACATTCATGAGGACCTCAACTCAGACGGTCATAAACAACAATGCTAATCAACGTCTGGTTTTCGAGAGCTGGCTGATTTCAATGGTAGATTAAGAGCATTCTCTTGAAGAAGGTAATCCCATACGGCAAGGGAAGAGAATTTGCTCCATCGCCATTTCCTTGGATTCGCACCTGGCTGGCTGAACTGAGCCGTACTATATATCTTTATCGAATAACACGTATTGTCGATGACATAAAAAAACGCAACATTTCACGTTATTGAACAATTGTTATTCTTATGATAAAAAAAAAAAATATTACCGATCGCGATCTCTAACACGGAAAAGACTGATGTAGTTGATATTTGGCTCAGACAGCACAACGTGCCACTGGGACGTTTACGGAAGGTTTATAGAACGTAGGAGAGGTTTTCTGAATGTTCAAAAAACGTCTCAGAGACACATTGTGCTGTTAGGGGGATAGCTGAAAATTAGCTGTGGTAGCTTTTTTTTAACTGTGGCAACAATATTGTTGAAGTTTCAATCATTTATAGAAACGATTTGAAAATTCTAACTCACAAAATCTGATGAATCATCATTATTTATTTCCTCAAAATAATTCCTTGAAAAGAGAAGCATCGTTTAAAGAATGTATTGCAAGGTTTTGGGTCTTCAACAACTGAGTATTTCGTTATTCCATCATTAACTTGTTTCAATAAACCATTCAAACTTCAGTAACATGTGGCGACAAAATTTATGCTACAGCAGCGGAAATCCAGTTCTTCATTGTGAAAAATATTCGTATTAATTTTAATACAAAGGTTTAGACTCAATCAACACACATATATTTCTGTATAGAATCTTCTACACTTTTATTGAAATTCAAACACAATATTATCTTGAAATGGTTTTCATACAAAAATTGGTTTGGATCTCATGAAATCTGTAGTGATTTGATTACACAGCCCGTATGGAAATATTTCGCTGAAAAATGTCTGCAAAACTATGAAAAATCTCTGAAAAAAAATGAAAAAACTCTGAAAAACTCTGACAAACTCTGAGAATCCCTGAAATTTTGATGAGAAATCTAATATTTTTGGGACATTCTTTACAGACTTTTTTCAGACTTTTTTCAGAGTTTCTCAGAGTTTTTTCATACTTTTCCAGAGAAATAGTAACGAAATTGCACTCTGAAAAAACTCTGACAAAACTCTAATAAATTGTTGACATTTTTCTGATTATTTAAAAATCCTGAAATTAAATAAATACATTCATATGCCGTATTCAAATATCATGTGTGAAAAAGTGTTTGGAACTTTTTTAATTTTTTTCTAAAAGTCAGAAAAATGTTAGCAATCCATCGGAGTTTTGTCAGAGTTTTTTCAGAGTGCAATTTCGTTACTATTTCTCTGAAAAAGTATGAAAAAACTCTGAGAAACTCTGAAAAAAGTCTGAAAAAAGTCTGTAAAGAATGTCCCAAGAATATTAGATTTCTCATCAAAATTTCAGAGATTCTCAGAGTTTGTCAGAGTTTCTCAGAGTTTTTTCATTTTTTTTCAGAGATTTTTCATAGTTTTGCAAACATTTTTCAGCGAAATATTTCCATACGGGAGAAGTGTGCGTTAATTGCTTACAAATTTTGAGTGTGGAATTCACAAATTCTTTCTAACACTGTTGCAGACATTTTTCTCGCTACACGTAGAAAAATATATTTTTAAAAGTCCCGTAATTTATTGGGGATCAGCGCGAGTCTGGGATCAATGAAATTATTCACCTGAATTTAGCTTCAAAAGTAACATAATTTCTTATGAGAGTTTTAAAAAGTAAATTCGTATATCCAAACATCGAATACACGAAATAACTACGCAAAAAAATTATTTGTCATACTTACCACAATTTGGAATAAAATCTGGGACAGGTACAATTTTGGAGTATAATTTACTGCAACTGCCATTAAATCTAGTCTGATTTAGTTGGGTTTACCACAATTTGTTTGAAATGGTAGTAGGAATTGTACATGTTCCAGAATTTACCGCAGATTTTTCTCCGCGTACAACGGCTAATTCCTAGCTACCATATCGAATTATTTTTTCACGCGTACGAATCTGGTATCAAATTGTTTGTTTGAGCCGTAGTTATCCTAATAAATTTATTTTCCACGATTATCCAGGTTCCACACCAAAAGAAGGGAAAACGAAGACATTGCAACGTGACTTGTGACGGTTTTTTCATATCATCGACGATATGCTTCACTGTTCGTTGAAATCATTCACATAGAAAATTTTGCTGTAAAATTCACCCTTTGTCCGATAAATATAAGGATAACATCAAATTGTTGTAATTTATACCGCAATATCTATTACATTTATCGCAATTTATGTGACCATTGCAGCAAATTTTCATTTTTATTGGAGACTTTGGTCGATTGAACAGGAATTTCGGTATATTTTACAACAATTTAATGCTGTCCCTATAATTACAGGAATTTTCTCTCTGTGTTCCTTTCATTCTACATATTTTTTTTGAAAAAATACTCGTGGGATGCTTAAAAAAATCACCATCCATCATGAAATCACACGTTCCCTAGCAGAAATCACTCTAATAATTCTCTAGGCCTTGTAAGACCTCGCCAGGCCCTTGTGAGGGACTTGCAAGGCCTCGTCATCGCCTAGAGAATGACTAGAGTGATTTCTACTAGGATTCACGATGAATATAAGCAATTATATCAATATTTCAATATGAGATGTTACCATTTGTTTTCTTTAATTACTTTTTAAATGAAATTGAACCGGAAACAGAGTACAAATATCAACTACCATAATGGAAGAAAATAATGAAGAGGAGGTGAGAATACGTTAATTGATCCCTGAGAAGAAAGGAAACGTCTATGATCGGACGAACAATTCTCATAAGTCACCACAAGTTTATTGGCAAAACAGCGAGAGCAATTGAATTTATAAGAATGTTGGTCCAAGAGACTCAATAAACTCAATATTAGCAAACTCCTGGCAAGTGTGTACTTCACCTCCGCGTACATTCTCAATGCCTATCGAGAATCAACTTGGAATGCAGAATGAATCGAGGTTCTACAGATTTTTGAAGTCACTTTGTCGAATATATCGAAGTGAATCCTTTCACAATTACAAGCAACTCTGCTGAAAATATCTGTTAGAATCGATTGGAAAATCTTTGCCTGATTTTGACCGTTCATGCCCCGAGAAATGCTATCGAAAACTGATTACTGTTTTCCTGCTTCTTTCTAGTAAACTTCAAACGTGGAGAATTCAGTTAGAAACTGAAAACATTCTCGACAATTCATTTTCTCTAGAAGAGAAAAAATATTTTCTCTCCAGTTAATTTCTCCCACTTTTTTGAGAGAGAGAAAACGAATTTCAACACGAAATACTGTAACGAAGTCCCATGAGAGACGAAAGAAGAATTCAATCAATAAAAAACATGGTACTGAATTCAGTGTTGCGTTTTCTCTCCAATTGGATGATGAATATAGTATTGGAATAAATAATAATAAAGCGGTTGGCTGAAATGATTCTAGCCATCCGCTTTGTTATTGAATTATGCACGCAGGAAAGGAATTTGTTGACCGTGATAATGAAATCTGATTTATCAATGTGCAATTTTCAACTAAGATGGTTCATTACATTGGAGAAGAGAAGAAGCTCAATATTTTCGCGATTCTTCATCTCGATATCTCGAATTTATTTGCCTTCGCAAATAATTCACACCTCAATGGAGCAAAATATAGAACTCAAGAATAGAATAATCTTTATCACACTCTGAGACTTTTGCTTCGTCTTTTTTTTTTGATAAACCAGAAACCATGATGTTTAAAAAATGAATGTTCATGTGCAAATATGGAAAATGCCGAATACTGTACCAGAAATAATAGGTACAACTGAAATTTAAAACGCTGAACATTAAACTTTATAAAGCGCTAAGTGAACTTTGGCTGTACAGCATTCGAATTTCAACCGTGTTTGTTACTCCTCACTTCGTATTTATAATCGAGTCGGAATTCAAATCCAACAAAATCTCATCGATATAATTCGCTGAGGTAACGAATGATTCGTCAAACTCGGGAAACAAAATGCTACAATGGCACAATTAGATTTCTTTCTCTCCGTATGGATATGAATTCAACTATTGTTACGATTCATGTAAATAATGGAACAATTCAAATGAAATCGTTACCCAGAATATTGAGATTCCAACTCACACAGTGTAAAGATTCATAATTACTTTTCCATAAATACATCTCGATCTATGAGAATTCATAAATAGTAGGTACAGTATAAATACAGCGTCAACGTCAATTTTCATTTTGTAGGAAAATATTATTCTCGTGGGAATGCATACCTGAAAATAAACATATGAAAAGTTCAGTGATTTCTGATACAATTCATCAAATGTGTGAGAAAAATGATAAAAACCAAAAAACTCATTCCAAATGATTCATTATCCCCTTCTGTCTATCCAGGGAAGAATCGATAATCGATCCCACGTTACCTTGCAATAAACGTTGCTTTTTTCTCCTTTCTCTGATCCTTCGATTCGTGTGTACTTCAAATTCCATCAATTTGATTACCCTCTCGTATTCCGTATCCTTGGATTCCTGTCTTTGGTATGTTTTCGATCGGTCGGTCGCAAGACGACATCCTTGCTGTCGGCTTCGTAATTTGTGAGCATAAGATATGTTGGCCGTCCCAGGTACATCAATTGGATATTTTCTTATGTTCACGGGTCCGCATAACACCTTGGGTAACGGCACGGTGCTCATTCCGGTGACGTATCGACTCGTTAACCTGAAATGTCAGGTGCAAGACACCACGAACTTGAAGCGAGAAAAAAATCAGTCAGATCGGTGCGGTGCGAAAGCCCACGACGATGATGACGACGACGACGACAACGACGACGACGAAACCATCTATTTACTCCATCAGTCACCATGACGATGTGAATTATCGAACCGATTATTTCTTCACATGTCTGATCAACATTACGGAAGAGATGAATGTTTTTGCATCTTTTCTATTCACGTCATCGATAGGTTTGTATGATTCTTTGTTTGTTTACCGATTCGTTGTTGTTTTTTCTTTATCTGCAAACAAAGTGACGATATTAATCGATCATTTTTATCGATTGTTTGTGGTTTCCATGCGTGACTGATAGGTGGAGTACAAAGTTTTCTACTCGATGTTGAAAAATTCATTCAAGAATTTATATGTATGAATTGAACGGTTGGGTTTCATACTAACCTGGCGTAAGGGATACCATGATCAACGAGGTGGTTCCCTCAGGCGAGGACCTCGCGTCTTCCAGCCTGTGAATACTCCTTATGTGAGTACTTCGTACGTGTTATTTTTGGTAGTGTGGGGCTTTATACGAAAGCCCCGCGCATGATGGAATTTAATTAAATTTGCATTTCAGAAAAGAAAATGATATATGTTCTTATATTATCGAAACTGAGCAGTAATTTCATAGTTGGTTCAAAGTAATGGAGTTAGATATGATATTTCAGTGGTTATGTGCTAATGCTGGTGCATTTGAATTTCTGAAAATCACTCGATATGAGTCGAAATTATCTTTAATTACAGAAAACTATTCGATTTCGTTAAATCACATCAAGTCTGAAAACATAATATTCTCAAAGTTCTAATGCGATTTTAAAAATCTATCCAACCAGTTTCGAAATACGCCCTGTGAAGAAAAGTTCACTTTCAGTACCAGTATGGATGAAATTCTAAGAGCAAACATTACCTTATAAAATTATGGATATACGGAGATTGATTCAGAGCTTTTTGATACAGCAAAAGCCTTTGTCTACATCCACTATCAGAAATTCAATCCTTCATATATTCATAACTCAATACGTTCCTTTTCATTTGATAATACTTCTGAAACAATAGGAATTTCAATTTCTATCGTCTCATTCTCGACGTTATTCGAGCGTGTATATTATGCAGAGGCTGCATTAATTAAAATCTTATGCTTTGTTGTTTTCTTTGAACATCAGCACCTTTCATACCCATTCTACTTCTTTTATCAAACTCTTAAGTATCACTAGGGGGTTTGATATCACTACCAGCTTTATCATATCATTCGCGTTATCGTAAAATTCACCCCATCTCATTCTGTGATATTCCGCCTGCATCGCGTGAGGGGTTTGAATACTAGTTCTCATCTAGCACAACACAGATTCGGAAAAAAACTAAAAAAAAAATGAATGTGTTTTGACTTTGTGTCGTTTTCTCGTAATTAACGATACAAAGGATAGATGGGAGGAATCAAATCAACTATTCGTTCAATATATTGAGAACTCAATATGAATGGAACTAAGTGAAATTGTCGGAGTTGCAATTTTGATGAATTTGTATAATACTTCGGGAGACCTATTACTCGCTTATCGCTACTCGATGCATAATTTTTGAATGAAATATTATGCAACGCCTTAACGCCTTAAGAATGGCAACAATGTTGTAAGAAATGCTTGTCGGTGCGTCAATGCTGCGGTGCATTTATTCACAGAGTTAAAACCAACTCCTACGTAAAGAGAATGCAGAACGATTGTAACATTTATGGATTCGTATTAGACAGATTGGAATGAAAGATAAGATACCATACTTTTATTCTACTGAATTATTTGAGGTGTGTGAACTGAGATAACTAGAACTTCCACAGACCACTTACGATGATAAATCCAGAAAGTCAAACCTCAATCAAGTTCTCATAATTGAAATAGACACGAAACGAGTGTTCAAATTGCATCTGACACTTGAATTTTCGTTTTAAAAACCCGAGAGAACCGATCCAAGACAATCGTATACATCGTTTGAAATATGATATCTCGCTTAGCGAACAAATAAATCTCAAATCATTCGTGATGAGAAACGATTGGAAATGATCAGAAACTATTCTTCCAAAGGATATTCATCATTCTTATCAACTTCGAATAAGAGAATTCAAGTTTTTCAATTATGCTCTTATCACTTCCGCCTTGTTGATTCCGATTTTGCATTCAAATTCAACTGATTAAAACAACACTTGATCACACGTTAAAATTTCGATTTTTATAAAATCGCAAATAATTTGTTGACAACGGATGGCAATTTTTAAGCCAAGGAATATTTTTTGATTTCTTCTTAATTGGATAATTGAGAAAAACAAAGCGTGACATTTGTTCCACTTTCAGAAGAGAATTTGTACATTCATTTTGATTCTGTCAGCCACGACTATGACAATCCGACCGACTTGTGAACTGTTACTGTCGACGATGTAGCCTATCGACAGGCTGTCAATGCTTTTAAAAATACAGTTATGTATATGATGACTATCCTGGATGACATGTTCAGTAACAAGCTCTTCGATACCAACAAGTCTTAACCGAGGTATCATATTACCGTGAGATTATTAAAATCATGTCGCATCAGTAGATATCCGTCACTCACACGATATCGATATGGAATGAAGATGATAATGAATATAGACCGCGAAATTGCATTGATTCGTTTTCAATTTCCTATCCAATTTTTCATCGTTGAGGCAGTTTTATGAAATTTCTTTAATCAGAATTATAAAAATATATTAATCGAAGAGATTGAGAATTTTCTTCAGATATAAACTCGAGTCGATTGAATGAGGGTATCAAATGTGAATTGAGAACTCACGTAGAAGAGATATATAACTTTTCAGCTACAATTTTGTATCAAAAATAGGAAACTTCAACGATTTTGCATAAGAAATAATAGAGTGCTATGAGTGTTTAGACACTTGAATAATTAGAATTCATTTTCTTAAACCCGCTTAAATTTTTCCAACATCAGCACACCGAGGGGTTGAAAATCTGCTCCTGAAATCCTAGAAACCATTCCTATTTCGAGAACATCCAGGAAAAATCAATCAAACTTCAATGATTCGAATAACCTTCATCCGAGGGGAATCTGAATGAAGATTTAGACTATTGCAACCTCATTTTCAAGTGCGAAATGCTTTGTTATAAAATCCTCAAGGGAAAGAAGAATGCACCATCGAATGAGAATGGAACTCAAAAGTAGACCTGTTCTTGGGTTTGAGATGGATCGAGGTTTTTCAAAAAAATCTTCCCAGGGTGCGCAGCAACCTTCAACGACAACTGATGATTTCTTAAGGAGAAGGGAATCCTCCTTGAAAAATTCATCGTGGTAACTGGAAAACTTGAGAGCTCATTTCAAAGCTGCATCGTTTAATAATCATTGAGCCAGCCAACAAGAAGGTAGTAAACATTCTTTCTGATTTTGACAAAGAAGGAGCAGTAGCACTGAAAGGAACTCCAAGGTGTTTATCTGTCTGAGTAAAGGGCTAAAACTCGAAAACTTATATCCTCACTCGAGACATTGACAATCCTTATTGTTGTGTGAGGGATTGATGTGGATGACGAGTGTTCCTCGAACAAGAAAATGACTTTCGAGAACAGTGGAAAAGAGGAAGAATTAACGGACTCCAAGTTCGGCTTCATCTGTATCACAGTTTCCAAGAATTCCAATGAAACAAGCTTTTATTTCCGCTGATGACCCTCTCTTCTTCTCTCTGCGACTTCATTTACGGGTCGTGTTTATACATAGAATTTTGTAGGGCGAGATATAAATCAAGTGTTCCAAGTCCGATTCTAATTGGATCTATTTCTACTCTAGCGTAGATCAATCATTCGATCGGCAGAATTTGAAAATCCTTCTCTTTCAGGATGATAGCGACGGTTGGTAAGTCAGGGAACGATAGTATCCTTGCCTAGAATGGTATGCAATAATTAGCACGTTGGAATGACAGGTAGTATTCAAATGTTCAACAGCTTCCAACAACAATAATATATCATATTGAAATTCTTCGAATCATGTAACAGTTTTCTTTGTCAAATGCTGAAAAGTCGACAATAATGTAACAAGTTCTAAAGAGATATCTCGCTCCATGTGGAATAAAGACAGTTCTAACTTCAGTTTCAACGAGAAGTGTAGAACTAAAGTGAAATGAGATATTACAGGTTCAAATCATTCATGCAATCCTATTCACTCTCCCTATAGAGAATAAAATCAAGTGATATAACAGAGTATTAATATAAAAAATAAACTTGGGATAAGAATCCTGATATACAGCAGTACAGCATCAGTGAGTACACGATTGAGTTGTCAAAATTAGCTCGAGATGTTCCCAGCTTTCGAGTTCGGTGAAGTTCGTGCATAACTGTTGGCTTCAATTGAATAAACTTTGAATTATCGAACAACTGTTCGAACTCTGCACCCGCTTATCTCAATTGAAGAGCTGTAATATTCGCCATGATGCATGAATTTGGATGCAACGATAGTTTTTGTTCACGTCATCTTGACAATTTTACTCACTAATTTCAAAACCAAAACATATCTCAACGAACTTATTCTCCCCAACAGGAACTTTCATCCATAGTCTTCGAAATTCAATGAAATCAGGATTAAATCAGAGCTTTCACAGTATATGATAAGTGTTTGTAAAATCAATTTGTTTCTTGGATAACAAAACGGATGAACTATGAAAATATAAATGGTGTATAATATCTTTGCTGGAACATAGATACAAACCTTTATAATAATCACCATTTGATAATGCATTTATTTGTCAATCACCAAAATTACATTTGTCTGTTCAAACTCTTAACACTATCTTGAATCGTGAAAATTCCGGACCTTAATTCTAAAATGAACACACACTAATAAGTTCACTTACTGTTGATTACTGTTATCTTCATTGCAGCGAGAAGGATATGAATCAACTTTTGTTATAACATTATTTTTATAATCAAATTAGAAACGAATGTTTTTTCAGCACGAATCGTATGATTCGTAGTCGAGGAATGGAATACTTGCATCAGTTTTGATGGAATTAAAAATTGATCTTGATGAATAACAAATTCATAAATTCATTTTAAATACTTGTTTTGTATACACTGCGAATGAAATTTCTAGATTTACTTCAATACCTCAGAGAAATTCAAGCACTTCTCACAGTTGGAATATTTACGATATTGCATACATGATAAAATTAAAATGTAGAAAAAGATTGATGATTATCATTATAATAAAATGTAAATAAAAGAAAAAAATGAAGGCAAAATACAAACGGAAACTCATTCATAGTCATGAAAATCATCTTCACTGTTTTTCTTTTGTTTTCCTATTTTCTTGTGTAAATAATTTCAATGAATGAGTATATTGAATTCTTCTGTTGCTTTCCAAACAGGAATTATAAAAGGCAGTTCGATGTTCATCGTAGGAAATGAAAATACTAAAAGTTCTAACACATATTTCTAGAATTTTTGTAATTGTTTGTATTTTTACTGGAATGGAGGTTGATTATTGAGAAACTGTAGAACTATTTCCAGTAGTTGTAGATGAATTAGCGGTGGCGGAAGATGAAGGAGGAGCAGAAGAAGTGGATGTTGCTGCAGCCGGCATAGTTGGTGGAGCGTAGGGGCTTCCACAGAGTTGATCCGCGATTCGACCACCTTCGCGAAGTCCACTCAAAAAGGCACCATGTACAGTCGCGGGATAATTCCTTATCGTATGTTCGCCTGGAAACATAATTCCTTATTCACATCAAGATAATCAAACACTCAATCGAATGTATTTTCTTTCAAAAAGGAAAAAAATTATGGAATCTCTTTCGAATGGTTTTAAAACTCAGATCATCTTCAATACCTGCGAAGAACACTCTAGGCTGAGGCGTTGGAGCCCCTGGAGGATGATTATGTGGCACTGGAGGTGCCACCGGTGCAGCTAGAAGATCGTAATCGCTTCCCGAACTTCCAACTGCAACGAAACTGTACGAGCCACGAGCCCAGGGATCAGCTCGCCAACGGGTGACAACGCTCTCGCGTGGTTGGGGTACCACTTGATTTCCAAAAATACCCTAAAGAAGAAGAAGTAGGTTACAAGAATTAGTAACTTTTCACAAAGAATGAAACATGTGAATCCATGGTATGTTTACTTTCAAAACCGCGATGCAGCGACCAACGATAACATCGTCACTGACGTTCTCCATAACACAAGCGGCTTCCCCGGCAACGAGAGCCAACAACACAGGAGCTTTGTATAAGTTCCAGAAGAGGAACAGTTCCCCACGAGAAGCGGTTGTACTACCAACATGGCCGAATAAGTTAGCTGTGGGATCCCAAAAAATACGTTCGAAACACAACACCACCTGTGGAAAAAAGGGATTGAATCCAATGAAACGTTGTACAAAATTTGGCTCGAGTTAACTGTGCCTTGATTTTGCAATTCAACCTTGAAATTGTTTTTTCGTGGATTCGACTCGCGACTCTCTAGATACTCATAATGATATTAATGACAACGATTTACCTTATTCAAATTTCCAAAACCAAGTCTCTGAATGGCCTGAGATTTCCAATCGGGGAGCGGTGGGTTGAAGGCCACAGCTGAGGGTGGCGCCGATGCTTTGAGAACTCCGAGTGGTAATGTTACCAGAACGGCATCCGCTTTGTAAACACTGTGATTCGTAGTTGGACTGCGAGCAGGAGCGGCCCATACTTCAACACCATTCGCACCGTATCGTACGGCTCTGGCTGCGGTGTTCAATCGTATGTCCAGGCCCTCCGATAATGCAACAGGTACACACGAATAACCATTTCGAACTGTGAACAAATAAATTCAAACATTCGACATGAGTTATTGCCACTGGTGAAATAAACAATACACTTGACAGTAAAGTAGGAACAAAATCAGGATTTTTTCATCAAAATTACTTATACTTTCTAGTGAGAATCGATGGAATTTTGTTATTCATGATTAGAAAGTATAGTAATTTTGATGAAATAATATAATAACTCCGCAACGTGATTTTGTTTCTACTTTCCTGTGAAGTGTAGTAATTTTTCTCTGTGTACAATTGATCTATTACTCTTATTTCATCTCATACTGTTCAAATTTGAATGTTGAACAAAACTGCTCGTGTTACTTGAATATATAGGATGGAATGTGCACCGACAAGGTCTCCTTACAGGATTTGTCGGTCAGGTCCGTTGAAGAGAGAAGGTACTAACAGTTTACGACTTCCTTATCTAATTAATTCTATCCGATGATAGCGTCGATATAGATGTAAACAACTCGTTTGCGAGATCGTGGATCTCTTCATTCATCCGCAGTAACTCTTCTTGCTAACTCAATATGAAAATACACGTTCATAGATCTCCCTGTTGTAGTTTGATTTTCTATATTTCACCATTCGGAAAAGGAATAGTATATTTTTTCGAAATTCAATTAATTGTCAGTTGAATATTGAAATAACATAGACCAACGGAACAACTATGTTCAGGATCAAGGGATCGGAATCCTAAACGCTCTTGTAAGCATCATTTACATATTTGTAACGTGCGTGGAATATCGAGGAAGGTAAGTACATTAGGCTAACGTGGGAATCAATTGGATTAACGATTCGCCCAGTTCGCAATGCACAATGATGAACGAATATTTATCCCCTGTCCATGTATAATAATCTCTTTTATTGCGGTGAAAGGTGATTCTATATGATATTCCAGTTAATACATCGTCAGAAAAATGACTTGATTAGATGGGAGCGAGTAAGAAGTTCTACTTCATTACCCAAAAATTCACTCATCCGTCCAACAGCTCATAAACTCTTTGTTACTAATTTCTTCGCATTCTAGTTATCTCTTTCTTCAAAAAGATCTCATTTAAATATCCGTCATTATAGATCATTAGTTGACCCGAGTGGTGGAACGGATTGACTTTCAGAGGTCATTAATATGATTCCTTTCCCAACATTATTACGTTGACTGCAAACCACTTGACCTATGGTGAGGCCAGGATGCTCCTGAAGACTAGCTATAACGATTGGTAACGATATTCAACAAATAGATAGCCAATGAATAAGAGAATTTCACACTATTAGACGATTCTCGTATCAAGCGTCAATCTTCACAATTGAAACCGAGAGAAGGAAAAGGAAAGATATATGTAGATAATTGAGTATAAGAAAGAGAGGAGTCGCTACGTAGAGAAGAGAGAAAATAATTCACGTTCAATCATTTAGGATAAATACCGTGAAGCACACCGAGATACAAACGAATGTAAATTCATTTTATATCTTGGTGTGAAGTTGTTTGTCTTCAAACACAACACTATTTCGACTCTTCATAATTCATGATCATCAATCTATCGTTTGATTAATCGCTCGAGAGATAACGGATATTACCCGGCAAATGTGGTGTCTAATCTCCATTGTATTAGAAGATATACGTGTTTACAGGGTCAAGGGTGTTCGTGGAGCAAAATGCTCATGATTAAATGTAAATAGGAATTCTAATTTGAATAAGCGACGGATAGTTACAGATTTTGAATTACTTTTTACCCAATGAATGAGTTTTGTATGAAATTCGATAAAGGTACCTATAACTTACATTCCGAAACACATGGTATGTGAATGCTTAGAGGGTTCAAGGACTTGGATTTCTTTTGAAATATTTTTGTTTCTGATTGAGTAAAGTGCAACGGATTAACTACCGGGTACAAATCATTGGTACGCCTCGGGACGACTGTATCATATAATCTTCGTACTAGGCGCGATATATAACCCAATTAAAATAGATATAACGTGAATGTTTGCATTCCCTGCACGTCATACGCTATTCAATACCCTTTGGCATTGAAGTGTCATGATTATTTCGCATTCAAATCTCTTCCCTGTCATTTCACTTTTGAAAAGTTGTCTTGAAGTGGACGATTTACTATCCGTGCTCGAGAACATCAATCTTTTCATTGATAGTTCGTAATTATCGAAGGGTATTAAATTTTACATAAGCTCTCATGGTTTCTAATAGAAACGTGTCTGTACGGATGATGATCTGAAGATCACCGCGAATCTAATGAACTTCATTATACTTGAAGCTATATATGTATATGGATGTATGTTTAATTACTATATTCAGTGTAACTATCGATTTCATTATATACTTGATATGGTATTCGTTTCATACAAATTAATTGGAGAAATCAACCACAAGTGTAGTAAAAACATATTGTTTCAACGTGATTCAATCAATTGATCATTGATAGTCACTTCCATGCTCTTCTACATCCAAATTTTCACATCGAGGTACCAGACTGAACAAATAAATACAAGAATACAAAAACTGCCCGTGAAAAAATCGTACAGGTCTGATTATGCGTGTTCAGGAGGCCTAATCATGGACATTTTTCGGCAAAATTATTCGTGTTCAATACTGACTGCACGTGGGTGAGCCTGATTACACCTGGTCGTTCTTTTTGGAGCTTTGTCATCACTTCAAAGGCTTCGATTTTGTACCCACGTGGAAACCCGTGATCAAGCTCAACCACCAGCGATCATGCCTGACAAACGATTCTCGCTCGTGATCATGCAATATCTCACCAACTTAGGAATATTCATACAAAATGACTCCGTGTTGATTTTTCTATCACAAATACACATGCTTGATCATGCTAAATCGGCCCCAAACGCAGGCGCGTGCACCTGATCGCGGATGATCATGCCTGAAAACTGGAAAGTAGAAAATGGGAGCTGCATAAGCAATAAATTAGTGTTCGATAACATTATTATAGTCTCATTCCTCACAAAAAACTTATTGATTTCGTATGAATTTCTCATGTATAATGGAGCATAATCAAGCGTGATTGGGCGTAATTGGGCATGATGAGTCCTCATCACGTGGGTACAAAATTGAGGCCTGATCACGCCTGATCAGGAAACAGTCAGCAGCCCTGATCAGGCGTGAGCAAGCGTGGACAATTTTCTCACGGGTGTCGTTCTCACGCTTCAGCTTCTCTGGTTTTTCTCCTTCCCCAAAAGAGGAAAACAATCTCCATAAATGTTGATAAATATCAACACAGAAACACAAAATTTGCACCACATGGCAATAAAAGCAACATCGTTGTGGAATTGACTACAACAATTGACTAGAATATCGTGTAATTTAAACACCAAGTATGCAGATTCAAAAGAGACGCAAAACAAATTTCAACGAAATTTGATTCTATCCGATTCTTATTCGACGCATTCCAGAGGAAGCCCAAACGCACCCACAACTCTGCACATATTTCGCAATGACCGTACACTACGCTACGGTATCAATTTGTACCATACACCTCTAAGCGTATCTCATCTGTGCCTTTTTTGTCCTTTTCTTTACACTACGACGCCCCGACAGGGAAAGAAGAAAAATGTGTCCTGCCATCGATGCAGTACATAGCGATGACATTCCACGAAAGATCTTGGTCACGATTCCAAACGATAGGATGAATATATACGTATATCTGTATATACAGGTTGATACAAAACGAATCGTTTGAAAAAAGCAAGGAGAAATTCAAACCTCAGAATTGTCGAGATAAGGAATCATTAAAACGATAAACGATTTTACCTGGTTGAAACAGAGGTCAAGCCTCGTGAAGATGAAGCACTTTTCGGATTTCTCTCAAAGATACGCTGCTGCTGATACGAAAAACATATGAAGGCATAAAAAACGGTATAAACATAATCGAAGAATGTTCACGTTGCTGGAGCGAAAAATATTCACAGAGCACATTGATCTTTGCATAATCGAATCGTTTCTTCTTAGTGTTATTGTGACGAGACAAAGATTTTATTAACGTTATGAATCAACCTGTACATATACATATTGCACTACCCTGAAATATACGAGAGTACGAAAGAGATATCTTTAGGTAAAACCAGGATCAGAGATCCAAGATACGATATTATCTTTGGTTACAAGAAAGATTCTCTCTTTCTTTTACCAAGAAGACAAGGACCGACCGACACATCTTGGCCTCGAAAATTCAGCGTCAATTGGTGGACGCATATATCTGATGCAGTGTTCTTTTTCCCTCCTTTCAGATGTAACACATCTGCATATACACGTATAATGTTCTTTCCCTGCATAATGTTGTTGTGCCTTTCTTTTTTTTTCTTTTTCATCATGTCGATGGTCTCCGAAGGAGAATGAAATATGTCGTGTTGTTTGGGGCTCGTCAAAGTTCCTTGATACAGTGAAATGGGAATGGACGAAGGAATTGACACTTCACGAGCAACAGACGAGGTTTTCGTTATGTAGACGATTTTGATGATGCTAGGGTGCAAGGGAGAATTGTTATTGACATGAATTTTATTGAACGTGCGCAGCGTATGTTACATCTTTGGTTATTTATATTCAGAGGAGGCATTGGAATTGTGATACATCGAGGATTCTTGGAACTGAAGTACTGATTGGATCGTTCGGAGGTTGATTTTGTTTTATAACATGAACTTTTCTATCCAATTACGCGTGGACCATATTATGTTCATTATTTTTACCCTCATCGAGGAATTTTATAATCCGACGATCGTAAAATAGGTGCTTTTTTTTTAAATCACTGATATCTTGGTTTGAATCGGAATCCTCATGATTGTAGAAAATTCAGAAAAATTGAATTGAATTCATTCAGAAAACTCAGCAGCTCTCGCACGCAAATGCCATACTGAGTAGTCAGATGCTCAATCTACTCAGTGTGTTCCGTCTGAACATGAGTCTAGATTTTGATTAAGTGGAAGCTGTCGACCGTTACTATAGCAACCGATTGTTCTAACTTTTGATTAAACGTTGTTCAAGCTCGGTTGATACTAGGAATCAATGAAGCAGTTTAGCTCTAAACATTTTAGATGCTCAAATCCGTGATAGAAGTTTTCTGTAAGAAGTTGGCCATCGGCCGACAGTTTCCACTTCATTTAATTCCGGGAATGATTTTCGAGTGTCTGGTCATAGGTTGAAGGAAAAAAGACGTGCAGGTGTTCACTCAAAAATTCCACCTCACTCCTGGATCAAAACTCAGAATTCAGGAGGAATGGAAAAATGAGAGCAATCCAGAATGCATCAGAGGCCAGCGACTGTGATAGCAATAAATTGATGGCGCTTTAAATTGAAATAAGGAAGTGTTTAGTATTACCAGGAGAAAAAGAATGAAGCGATGGGAACGAGACCGGTATCTAGACCAGCAATCCGCTCCATCTGACTGATCAAGCTGCCCCTAAAGCACACCGTGCCGTCTCTGAGCCTGCGGGATTTCCTGATGAAGTTTCAGTAAATACCCTTTCCGAGGCCCTTTTCTATGTCAAATCAACATCATGAGTTCGGGGGTTGAATGTCCCGATTCAATTGCCATCCATTCGTAACCTGAGAAGTTCTTGGATCGCTGACAGTTTCGCCTGCTTCAATCGTGTGGAATTCTAGGTTAGAAAGCTTGATACATCATGAAGCAAGTTGTTGAGCACATTCACATCGCTCCCAAACCTTGCTTCGAGTGAGAAGGCTAAAAGAGTACATTGGTAACAGCGGTCACTCATTTCGCTGTGTATTTCAAAAGTTATTTCCAGGACCACAACGAATTCGAGAAGTAACACAATCCTTGGAGTGGACAACTGTGTCTGGCCACATGGGCTCTATCAAGTGCTGTGCCCAAACAGAAATGTATTGCACTACAAATGATAACCTAGAAGCAGTAGTTTTAAGCCAAATTCTATATCAAAGGTCAGAGAATATCTTCATATTTGAGACATGAGGTACAGATGTTGTCAGAGCCATTAAACATAGACCGAGATCTTCATGGACTCGATTCCACAATACTTTGGTAGGTTGATTAGGTGAGGTGGAGAAGAAGCCCACAATACCTCTTTCAAAGAGTAGAAGCTGGTTAAAGGAGTTGGTGAAGGAGTAACTGCACAACTTTACTCTCCCCTTCTAAAGACAACATACAGCCCACAAATGGGTGATATCAAACCGTCCTATAGAACCCATCTGCTCAAGGCTATTTCCGTTAGAACCTATCTTTGACGGCCAATAATAAGATTGCTGTGAGTTTCACATAGACTCACTTTTCTGACCACCATTATAGTCAATTATTTCTGGTAGAACCGCTCTTTTGAACCTCAGAAATACAGTTGTAATCCAAATTTGTTAAGAATTGTTTAGTTTCCTTCAAAACCAATCAAATAACTCAGTCTAGTTGAATCCCAACATGGGATATTGAATATTCAATTGATTTTCCCTCAGCGTTCACAAAAACCTTGAGTTCGCGAAAAACCCGTCGTTGATGACGTTCCGTTAGATCCGGTACCTTTCACACTGGTTTAACATTGGTTACACAGCTATATCGCATGTGCATACGATTATCGTATGAAGTCTAGACTTATGAGTCTATTGCTATCTATGATTCAAAAGCTTTATTTTAGCTTTTTTAATCAACTTTAAGTGTCATTTCGTATTAAACGCGAATTTCTTTGATCAATTTTGTCCTCTGAATCAAATTCAAGGTGTATTTATCATACCCCTAGCAGAAATCACTCTAGTAATTCTCTAGGCCTTGCGAGGCCTCACCAGACCCTTGTGAGGGACTTGCAAGGCCTCGTAAGGCCTTGTAATCGCCTACAGAATGACTAGAGTGATTTCTACTGGGGACGTTGCTATTGAAAATCATTTATAATGAACTTTGTTGAGACTTCAAATGGTTTTATTTTCTGACTTCAATATATCGTGACTCGCGTTCGCCCACTTCCATTAAACAAACCTGGTTGTTCCGACGACCGAGAGACATTGATGTGGATTCAATTGATCAATTAAAGATAATTAAAATTATCAACGCGAAGATCGTAAGTACGAAACGTCACACCGTTGAAGAATCTGTCCCCACAAGTGAGCTTCTATGATCATGGACTTAGGGCCTTCCAAATGCCTGATCCGCCCCTGCTTTGAAGAATGTGGGGATCTTTGGTAAATCTTCAACAGACTTTTGATAGACGTTTCACGAACTCTTCCACGTGATTCTCAAGTACACGGCGAGTCGTTAGGGAGTTCAAGCTGAGCCCGTTTTAAATCTGTCTGCAACATCTCATATGTTCATAAAAAACCCAATAAAAGTTCGTCAGATCTGACTTCGAAGTCTTTCGACCATCCCTCCGAAGTGCAAGAAAACTCCCTCAAAATTTAGATGTAATATTTGATCTTCTCGCAAATTGCTTGAATGCGTTTCTATTTTTACTGGAAAAATCATGCTTCGAAAACATCGCATTTGCAGCATTCGATAACTGGCTGAGTCTGGAAACTCGTGGTACCTCTGATTATGGTTTTGAATTCCGTATCCTCGATTTCTCGACCGTGTAATGTCCCGCGCAATAACGATTTTCATTCAAATCAGCATATAAAAGCTCATGGTGCACGAAATGAGATGTTGAAATCTGAATATAATACACATCATTCCATGCACTTTTGCATGATAATTCGTAATTCATTCATTAGGGATATCAAAAGATGCAACATTAAGAACTTAGGATTAAGAACTTCGAATTTATCATAATTTGAGGTGAATTTCAATTATAGCTCATCGTCACCAACCTGGAAGATATATTTTAAAGAGACAGAGTCAATGTGGAAGATTCCTTTGATCATAAATTATTCCTTATCATTCCTTAGCACTTTCCCTACCGAAATTCTTGTAATAAAGTCGATAGAGTTACTAATTTGCTGAAAATACATCCACTGTGAGAAATTGAAAGTAGGATTCATCTTGGCGCTTTGTAACCAAAGAATAAACTGAACTTATGGGAAGATTACAATGTTTTGCAGTAAATTTCAATGAAGAGTCAATATCTTCCTTCATTTTCTTGATCGCACAGTAAATCGAACACTACATTTCTCTGTATGTTAGAGGATTTGGAAGTTATCGATGTATTATTTCTTGACTGTTTCAAATGGAATCTTCATATTCACGTGCAGTACTTGGAGAAAGGAGCCAAGTAGACCTAGAACAGATCCTTGTGGCACTTCAAAATTAACAACACTCCAGTGCGAAACGTTTTTCAGTGTCCTAACCACACGGGGAAAATGTATTGGCGAAAAATCACCCAAAGTTGAGTAAAACGAGGTCATAGTGGCATTCCCGCAAAGTTTAAAATCCGGTCGAGTTCATTTGACTCGACTACAGATGAAAATTGATTCGAATGTTTTCATTATTTCAACAAGTTGAATATGCTGTTCAAAAACATTTGAATTGATTTTCATCTGTAGTCGAGTAAAATTAAGTCGACCGGATTTTCAACTTCGCGGGGAGGCCCGTTTTACTCAACTTTGAATAATCTTTCGTCAATATATTTTCTCCGTGTACTCCCCCGCAAACTGAGACCGATAATTGAAAATTAACAAGCTTCCGAATGAAGAGAGAGTGATCAACATTATAATATGCTTTGGGTGTATCCAAACTCATTGAAATGCTGACGTATCGCTCCTTGATGGCCTTCGATGGTTGTCATCAGCTTTAGTGAAGCCACATTGGAGTTAACAAAAGATGGTGATGAATAATCTGTTTCAGGAACAACTTGACAACAATTAAACTTCGAATTGCTTCCACATCCACCGTATCCGCCAGATTTGGCTCCCAGGGACTACTGGCTGTTCGCAGACCTAAAAAAAATGCTCGCTGGTGAGAAATTTCGCTTGAATGAAGAAGTTGTCGCTGAAACTGAGGCCTATTTTGAGGGAAAAGATTTTGCATTAGGACTGATAAAATTGAGTTTCGTTGGTTTTACTCGAGAGTCTCGAGTTCAGCTCTAATCAACCATCGATAGCCAGCTAGAAATTGCCCTCCCTCCAAATTGGACCACCAAAGACCCTAACTTGGCCCAGATCGCGCCAACTTGACCCAAGGCATTGCAGGGACTGAGATGCTAAAGGAGCACATTTCTATCTGGGTAGTGAGACATTTCACTTCTACCGATGCTGACTCTATGAGAACATCCAAACCTCGGCTGTCAGCATATGGCGCGAGTCAAAATTTTGTTTGTGGAACTAACTGTACAGGACATGCATCGTAATGCCATTCAATCGAAAATAAAGTGTTTTTATATCAACTCTATTCATTGAAATGTTTTCAGATGCACAACATGTTTTGTTTTTCTGTCTGGTGCGTACATGATTGAAGCAAAAGGTTCCCCGACACGTGAGCAGACCACGTACAGCTATCCATAAATGAAGTATGAGTTTTAAAAATGGAGTCTACACACTTGTGTTGTGAAATCGGTCTACTGATTCGAAAACCTTTGCGCGAGTATGCGATACAACTCCTCAAAGTTTTATCGTAATCGGATGAATGGTGTGGAAACGCATGGTATGGAACAAACAAAACAAAAACATATCATCGTTCTCCTAATACATAAGATTCACGTCAAATAAAATTTGCTGAGAATGAATAATATAATACATTTCTCACAATTAAATATCTGAATGAAACCTATGATCGATAGAATCCAACGATACAATCAGAATTCGATTCGACAACGTGAATCCTACAATCTCCCAACGTATATCGTTCAAGGATTCGATCAACCACCGTCGTGATCGATGAATAAATTTTCTCGTTGACATGAGAAAAATCAACAAGAAAAATTACATATATTATTTCGCAAATGATATCAATCGCCCAACAGATCCTTTGATCTTCTTCAAGTACAATACAGAATGGAAAATAGAAATTGAATTCCAAGTTGCATTCTTAGGATTGAAGATATGGGAAATAATTTTCTATATCAACATATTTTCTTTCTCTTACTCGTACCTCCACCTCTCGCTCCACCTCGCCTCCTGTCTGGACCTTTTGATCTTTGCCCACCGAGAAGAAGAATAGGGCATAGTATTTTTTGACGGTGTAGGACGAGGGAAGGGAGGTAACTCTCGAGTCGAACAATTTGTATGCCACGGCGCTTTTCAATTTACATTTAAATTGGTTGCTTATGGCGTTTCTCTCTCTGTGTGTCGCGGTCTTCCTCTATCTCTCCTCTCCTCTCTTTCGCGACGGGAGTCAAACAGCACCTCTTGTTCGAAGAAAAAGAGAGAAAGACAGAAAGAAGAAGCAGCACCAGCAGCAGTTGCAGAGCAAAAGGTATCGATGTAGCAAATATACGTTCTCGTTGGAACAGTCAAATACTATAATGACTGTGCGAGTTTACCGGAGATAAGAGGTACGGCGACAAACGGAAGGGGATTCGGAGAAGGATCAGGATTAATTGATTTTGATTCATTCGGTGGCTCGGGGACCCATAACTTTCCTCAAACAACAGCTGCGGAGATGTGGTGACATTGTGATCAAATCCTATACTCGAATACAATAGAGAGTGATTAATTGAATTTCGATGCCAAGAAGAATATACTTCCGATACAAGAATCAGCTGGATCATTTCATTCGTTACATACTCAATTGCGGTACTCGACTGATTTGACACGGAATCTTGTGTCAGTTGTTCATCGTTTTTCTACATAAATCGAGAGTTCGCGAAAGAAAACAAATTTATTCAGAGTGTTAGGAATGTTACAGAGTCTTCGAGATTGTAATTTGCTCTAATTCAATTCTGAAATCGAGGACAAAGCAATCTTTGTATAAAGAGAATACTAAATCGATTCCAAGGACGACAAAAAATATATGATTTCGTTTATTTCGTGTGAAATTCAAACTGTAAAGTGATCGAAGAGATATCGGTGTGAGAGAAACTCTTGTGGAGTGTACAGAGGAGAGATGTTTTGATAGGACACCCTGTGAAAGAGTATCGAAAATTACATTGGAAGTGGGAATATAAAGAGGAAAAATTGTAGAGGGATCACGGTAAACAAATCTTAAGGAACGTTGAATGTAAGAATTACGAGGTTATAAAAAGGCCCAGACAGCAGGGATGTGATTGAAAATATCGAATCAAACTTCATTCGGAATTGGAAAATTCACAGAGAGGATATATAGTATTGGATTTGTTTTTCATAATTTCGTAGATGTGTAAAACAACGAAAGATTCATTTCATTCATCATCATCCAGGGTGTCGAGCTCAAGGCTTGTGTTAAATTCCCGGGATTCCTGAATGAGACACACAAAATTTCCCAGTTATTGTTTCAAAGTATATCGCCTATGTTTTCAGGATATCTTCTCCAGATAGCAGAAGTTCCAAAAAGTAAATCACATTGGATTCTTTCGGAAGTACTGAATGAGTTCCTGACAAGTCAGCAAAAGAATTTGTCCTTGGTGAATTGAAGAATTCATTTAGTCATTCGGAAAAATTCAATGTGATATAATTTTTTGAATTTCTGCCATCTGGATTCCATGGCTATAGAGTGAAAACGATTTTTCTTTCTCAGCCGGTTTCTTTCAATTCAGTGGACTGAAAAAAAATTATTTCATATAGAGAAACCAATTCTTCCAATAGTGACAAAGGAATATTCTTTCCTTCAGATAAATGTCTCCTTGTTCTAGAATGTGTTTCAAAATATTGATCAAAAAATATCTTCTGAAATGAAAAATTTGCCTCACTGGGAGAAATCCAACCGAAAAACTGTACAGGAATCCAAATAGATTTGCATATTTTTCTGTAATATTTTCGAATAGTTCCCTATGGAACTCAAAACAAATACCGTATAAGCGGATCCCGTTTCAGAATACTTTCAGACGGAGATCCATCTTATAACAAGACGGGAACCATCTCAAACAAGTCCATGTCACTAACAGACGACTTTTTCTGTTAGTAAAACGGAATTCGTCTAACCACAAGACAGGACTCTCTTCTACTGATAAGTCGGGGAAAAGGACTCAAAATTACTTACTTGGGAGTAGATTAGAGACATTTTCTTTGTTGTGAGACGGATACCGTCTTGTGAGAAGACGTGATTCATTTCGAGGTTAGACGATTTTCATCTGTTTGTAAACTACACGGTTATTTCATTGAGACGGCCGATTCTAATGCTAAAACGGGTTTTAACACCAGTGAAACGGACTGTATTTGAGACGGCTGCCGTTTTATGATGAGGAAATCATTTTTATAGAGCTCATGCTGAAAAAATTGGGGACCAGGTCTCGGTCACCGATGGAATCTTCGCAAACCCACGCTATGCCAAATGAAGTGAGAAACGTGTGTAAAAAAATAGTTTATAAATAAATTGGTCAAAAATTTTCCACATTCCAAAGGATGAGCACATGAACTTTGTGCAGATATTACGAACAAGTGATATTATCATTACCATAGATGTAAATTATCCAGTCCACACTTTAGGTAAGAGTTGGAATACCATATCCAACGTTTAAAACAAATAATTTTGTGTTGAAAAGTATGTCCTCATTTCAATTTACCGGTTTTTAGATGTTGGGCCATACCACCCGACATCGAAAAATTGTTCATAAATTCATTTGTAACGAAAATTTCTGCTTCAGGATGTATGTCAGAAAAATACTCCAAAAAGTTGTATCCCACAACGCAGCAACATTCTTTTACTCTGGAGTGATTTTATCTTAGTTTTCCCTTAAGAGGGCCATAACACCCGCCGTTCCCTTAATACATGGAATAAGGTAGCACGAACGCACCGAAGACAGGACAAAATCATATGTGTTCTTAAACGTGTTGAGATTGGCTGAAAGAGCAAGGTTCTCAGCAGTCCTTGAACTCTAACGGAATTGATCAAACACGCATTCATATTGAATAGTATAACCGATAAGTAAAAGGAAAAATTCAAGGACCAAGAACCCTGAAGAACGAAGTTGATTAATTAATTACAAATTCACCGACCTTAAAAAGAATTTCATGCATCAGGGTCATCATCGAACACAAATGTAACCTTAATAAGAAAAAATTACGATGAATTTGTGAAATGATTAGGACTTGATACAGATGAAAGTGGAGAAAACAAACAAAGAATTATGATCACAGGAACTCGTAAATCTTGGATAATATCCCTAGTACTTCAGCAATATAGAGATAATGCAGCATGAGGATTTGTAACAACTCAACGTGGCGCACAGGACCTCCTCGCTTGAACGCTACACGCTACATCCAGTCGTTACAGATTCTCACAGTATATTGAAAGTATGATATATTACCTAGGGAAAATCATTTCTACCGCATATCTCATTTCTGAACGCACATGTTTTAGTTCATCATTGTAATCAGTCTTGTGCAGTCTACGAAACAAATTTTTCCCCTCGAATTATGTAACTGTAAATGATCCAACAATTATATGGAATCAACATAACCGATCATTATGTTCAAAGGAGAGTCTACGTTCAAGATTCGTCGATGCCCGTTTAATGATTTCAGGTTGAATACAGTACACAGACTTCACGATTCTGGGCAATGAGGAGCTTTAACCTTTGAACTTCTCTTGTTGCTCATGCTTCGGCAATCAGTGTCTCAGTCTTGTAATTATTTCTATTCTATTCCATTCTTTTTTCCATCGTTATTCATACGAAACTTCAACATAAAGGAAAACGTTTCATAATTGAAGATCCGAAAAATATTTTTGTGGTCGTAGGGAGGCTATTGTAACTTCAATTATATTTTTGATCTTCACGACCAAGAAAAGATGTAAGGTTGGGATGTTTAATTACCAAAATTTTCTCTCAAAGAAGGTACAATTAATTATCATGCCAGTCTCAAATATTCCATATTCCTCTCGTTTTTGATAAATTTGTAATTTATACCTAATAATGAAGTGAAAGTCTCATGTATTCGCTCCATGCATTGATCGCATTAACTTTTGTACTGAACCAGTTCCCCGAGGGATGGATGGGCGTACTCGGTATGTGAAATGAAGATTATTTCTTTTCTGCGCCTCTCTCATCTCGCCCTGGTATACGAACGAAGTTTTCGTATATTGTTTTCTGATTGGGAATGAAGATTGAAGATTGAATTCATCGCGTTTTGGTTTAATTTCTTTTTATTTATTGAATATATATAGTTCGTAACCTAACGGGATCAAAACCAAGATATTTTTTTTTCACATGTACGGAATTATGAATCGTACGTCAAAGAGTTTTTTTTAACGACAAATAAGATACAAATGAATTCGGAATCTCGGGTGCGTGTTCCCTTTGGTCTTCAATTAAATACCACAAAGTGAGCAATTTGATTGATTCAACTCGATACGTCTGGAGTCAGTTAATGTCTAAAGGTTGTTCGATGCAGTCACTGAAACTCGTGTCAACTTTACTTTATGTCTTCTACTCGTTGCTTTGATGGTCTTTCATTAATTGAAAGCACTATGTGTGATTACACGTTATTTGATCGCACTCTCAACTTTACCACCGAATGCTTTTGTAAAACTCGATACGTGGAAGGGAATTCGGTACCCTCGGAAAAGGGAATCATCTACAGAAATGTGGCAAATATTGGAAACTATTTTTATATTAAAGAAATTCTAATATTCTATAATCTTCCAGTTAACTGTTACTTGTTTGTTTGTTCGTTAAACGCAGTGGAGAAAATCGTCCAAGGAATACATGAAATAAACGGTATTGAAACGGTGACGGGAGAATGATGTTTTTCACCACATTCCCGCACTGTTCTTTGAATCTTGGCATTTTTGTTATACCGTTAAATGCACAGACGAGGATTTCATGTTTGTATACAAAAATATCGAAGATAAATAACATCGAATGAATTTATAGGGATGAAATTCGTTAATCCCCCCCTGATCGATGTTTTTTTTTCTCTCATCTCTGAAATGTACACAGTAGTAATAGTAGGTAATATTTTTTTCACGTGAAAATTGTACACGTTAACGAATCTCCTACGAACGAAATTACCAGTTGTTCCAACCCTGATGATCAATACGTGAAATTTGAGACAAAGATGAGTAGGCTCGAGATTCAATAACAAATACACGTTCTCTTCGTGAACTCTCATTTACGAATACATTTTTCATTGAATTCAAATGAGAGAAGGTTGCGCAATAATAAAAGGGATACGAAAAAAATTGCATCCAATTAATCCACTATCTTGATCTTGAGTTATAACGATTCGAATTCCGCGAATAAAGACTGCATACCAAATCGTTATATTGAAAAGCCTCAATATAAATTGAGGAACGTGGAATTTCAATAAATCAATTCAATAAAAGCCGTACAGTGATAACTGTTGAGGATTACACAACATTTCTCACGAGATGCCTTTTTCAATATCGATAAAGGGATTCAACATTGTATCCAATGAACTTTATACATCACGTGAAAAATTCTTATCTCACGGACGGTAAATATGACTTTTTCGCGGGGAGGAGATAAAAAGAAAAAGGAAACAAGAGTGGCAGAAATCTCTTGCCCTAAGGTTCAACGAACCAATCTCCATCTTTTTCTTTTCCACTCCAACAAGGAAAGATTCATCCATGCCGTAACCCTTGCCTGCCCCCTTTTCTCCACCGACTCGGTACCCCACCATGCTACTTTTTGCGAGCTACGTGTTCGACCAAGGGTCCCTAAGAGTGGGGCCGCACGAGAGATGCTTTCTTGTTTCTGTCCTGTCTCCGTTATACACACGAAACATTGCGAATCGTTCAAGTCCCAAAGGTGTAGGTAAAAGAAGAAGAAAGGTGAGTTGGAAGGAAGGAGAGGAAGCGTGGGAGGAAGAAGAATGACTCGTAAAAGATAGATCATTTTTTAAAATCATATATACATATACCTTCGATTCGTATGAAAATTTTTGGATATAATTAGCGAAGAATTTTATTACGGTGTTATGATTTATTCAATGATTCGTAAAGAACTATATAATCTGTGTGTACTATATATTATTGTGCACGTGTATACGTCTTCTCGCCATCGGAATTATATCCACAAACATTTCAAAGGTATTATTGAGATATGATATAATATCGAAATTGAAGAAACTCCCGTGGTGACACATAAAACACATTTCGAACACTTTGGGAATCACTTTTCATTTGCATACGTGAAATTCAGTTGGGGACAAAATTTGTCAATTATTATAATCGTGCGATATTTATGCGAGGTCAGTACAAATTTCTATAAGTAGAAACACAGTTTTATTATGTGCTATGTGATATATGAGTTTATTTCGATTTATGAGAAATTAGATAATATTTTCTGAAGTTGATTAAGAGAGTATGACAATAATTATTATACGCCAATACGACAATAATAATTATATATGATGATTTGTATCCAACGTGGAGAAATCACAACGCATAAACAAGTTCATAAACTCAATCAAATTTATCGAAAGTAAGTGATGACTCAATTGAATATTCTTCCAACGCGAATGGATATTCTGACTACGATCGAAGTTTGAAAACAGACTTCTTCCGCCCCTTGTTGTGGGAAAATTTTCCAGAATACAATAATTCATCAATGCGATTTTAATCGATATGGATGATGAGAGAATTATAATATAACGATTCAATTATTCTGGAACAATTACCACGTTTCTTGACTAGAAATTTGTCTCCTGGATTCAGCGAGGTTGATCTTGGTCCTATTCGACTCCTAACAAGAACGTCAGTGCTTGGCTACCATCAGAACCTTGCGTAAGTTAGTACTCGATAAAAGAGTACAAATCGAGATTTTGAATAATGAAATTAGATGTAAAATGTACGTGATATTGATTGGCTGCCTCCACACGGAGAAAATTCTACACTAGTTATCACTGTAGCCCACAAGACTGGCTCGTGTTATGCAAAAAAATCATTTCAACACCACTGGTTAGTGTGGTAACACGACTCAGTTGTGTCTCCGCACTAGCTGGTCATTTTTCTACACTATTCTCTACTGTGGAATTTTCTCCGTGCAAGTTAACGGCCACTTGGTGAAGTTCTAGATTGGATTGTACCACATCCAAAAGAAAATCCAAATCAAACCAAATACGGCAGCTTTGAAACATTATGCGATGCTTCAGAGAGGATAAGAGATACCACTAGGGGCGAAAATCTCATGATCAATGTATTCCTTCGATGAGAAAAATATTACCAATGAATATATCAATATTTTCTACGGTCTTCTCAAAGAGAAATCCCTTGATATTCATATTTTTTCCTTTTTATTTGAATAAATACGCATTGTGAATTGTGAGATATCAGATTTCAGGCCTTCTCATTGAGAATACTTCCTTAACTAAAATTCTTCTGGGAGAGCTCGTTGCGCTGAGTTTAGGAGGCCATGTTCGGTTCTTGTTGAGATGATTTTCGTCTCCGATTTTGCCAAACATATCATTTTGAAATGAAATATACACAGTAAAAAGTAAAACTTAAAGTGATCCCGAATATCAGCTCAAAAATGCAGCCAAAAGTAGCACCTATTCCAACTGAAAGTAAGCAATGAAAAAGACTGAATTTGAGTCAATTTCATCTTACTTTGGGAATTAAGATGGAATTCTATCTCAATTCCAAAGTAAGATGGAATTAACTGAAATTCAGTCTTTTTCATTGCTTACTTTCAGTTGGAATAGGTGCTACTTTTGGCTGCATTTTTAAGCTGATATTCGGGATCACTTTAAGTTTTACTTTGTACTGTGTATCACTCATCATCAGGAAATTGTTTTCCCTATGAATGTTTGAAGATTGTATCCAAGAAAATTGATACTCTTCAAATTCGGAAGGATAAAAAATCACGCGTTTCACTTAACTAAGTCTCAGAAGCGAGCCAAGCCGCTTCGAGTGGAATTCTCACTCGTTCCGAGTGAACTCTCACTTTTGGAGAGTGAAAAATGAACTCTAAAGTTGGAGTGGCTGTAAGTTTCTAACCTTAAACCTTAGACCTCCACTTTAAAAGAGTGGAAATTTCACTAGAAATTTTGACAAGCTCACTTCTGGCTGCCGAAAGAGTGGAATCTTACTCTAAAAATTTTAGAAAGTACAAATCAGAAATTTTGCACTCAGTATACTTTCTGTACACGGAGGAAAATAAAGGGTCTAAAATTATCACATTTCCTACTAAATTGGCAGGATAAGGAGAAGTACCACTGTTATTGTTAGACAGTGTTTGCAGTGAAAAGAAATGATGTAACAAACATTCGTTAGTATTCCTTCATCACTATACTGCACGGAAAAAACTGGTATAGTAAAATATGGACGGACTAAACGTTTGGGCACTACAATCAATTGCATTGTCATTCTAACTGAACGTATCGTTAGTTCAACTGAGCGTATGGTAATTTCGATTGAACTGTTTAGCTCTTATGATTGCGCAGTTTGGTCTGTTCATATTTTACTATTCGCTTAGTGATTATTACTATTCCTTTTCCCGCGTGTGTTTTTCGATAACAGTGGTATTTTCTCTTCTGCCGATTTAGTAAGAATGAATTTAGCAGCTGTGAATGGGTGCTCAAAACATCTATTCATCGGTGACTAAAAAAATGGACCTTCACACATTTGTCTGCTATAGTTCGAATGTTTTTTCCGTTTTCTAGAAAAATTCTTAAAATTATGTACAATTTATGTACATATAGTTCAATAAGTTTATATATAAAATTTGAACATTTTTCCACTCGGGTCCAGGCACCTTTGGCTCCTGCGTTGTTGCCCCTCTGAGTACATCACTTCAAAATCTAGAGAAGATCGTTTTTTCAAATGTCCCATCGTAGGCCTTTCCTCTTGAACAGTTGAATTTATGAAAACCCACCCAATCTGGCGTCCTACACAGAAAGACCGGGTCTATTAACCCTAGAAGTCAGGACTGGGTATCAAATGTACCCCAGCTTGTCTTTAAAGTTATGTAGCTTTTGAACGGGTGATGTTATGGACCTCTAACTTGATCCATAATTCAATTTGAACTTTTAAGAGTGGGAAGCAACACCTAAACCTGCCTGTTTGTGATAAACAGCGTTGTTGTGCAATCGTGAATGTGCTGTGGGGTGCATTTGATACCCAGTCCTGACTTTCCGTTTGGTTTTTAGGGGAGTGAGCAATTTTTTTCTCTGAATTGTACGTATAATTTGAGATTTATAGTGGCAAAATGAAAAGAATTCTCATTGTTGAATTTTGGTTTGTATTGTTTTTTCCTTTTCTCGCGTGGAATGTAAATATTTTTGAATTTTCGTTTATATCATAGCATTACATTGCGATTTCAATTTGAAGTACTGTTGTCACATGCAAACGTACTATGTGTACTAGGTGTTATGCGAAAAATGTGTACTAGAGGACTGAGTACATTCGAAAGATTTGTATCAAAGTCAATATTTGAACCGAATATACTATGTTTCATTCATAAAAGATGAGAGTACCACGTTTTTCCTACTGATTTCATCCTCTTGCACATCTCCTAATTTTCTCATGTTCATATGTTAAAATAAATATACTTTTTGCAGAATCGGCTAAAATGGTCATAAGTATCTTGAAGATCAATCTTTTCCACGCAAAATTCACATATAGACAATCCAAATTGATTGGTTTTTAACAAAGTTATTCAACAATGAACGAAAAATTCATTTTTTAACGTTTTCGTGTGCTTTTTTCTAATAAAGTCAATTTTTCATGACAATACGTTTATAAAAACGAAATTTGAATTATTTATTCGTATTCCTCATTAAAAAAGGAAGAAATTTCACTATTATACAATGCTTTTTCATGCAAAAATAAGTGTGAAATCATCACTTGAAAAATGGGGTACAATTGATACCCAGTCCTGACTGTGTGGTGACAAAAATATAGTCCTGACTTCTAGGGTTAATATTGAGAAAAAATGAATGTCAATTTAGGGAAAACGAGGATCGCTGAAACATATTCGTAGTGAATCTACTGAAAATTCGTAGTCGATGGATTAACAATTGATAGTTTCACTGTGAAAAATACCAATGAAACTATCAACTGTGATTATTTTGACTACGAATTTTTGGTCGACTTGCTACGAATATTTTTCAGCGATTCTCTTTTTCCCTGAATTGACAGTCATTTTTCCAAACATCGATAAATTCTTCCTAAATATTAATAAGCCCGGTCTCTCGGTGTAACTAACCTAATTTAAGCCCCTCATGTGCGTAACCCATTTTTCGAAATTCGATACAGCAAACTCTGGCAAACGGGCCACTCATCTTCATCTCCACTCTTTCTCACTCAAACGATTTTCGCCTTGCCAGAATCTACTGTATCTTGAAAACTAGGCCGCGCTTTGATCAAATCCGAACTAGTTTCTTTCAAAAGTATTTAAGATGCACATACGTGCAGGTTTGATGTAAAAGCAGCTCTCGACAATACTGACCAGCTTTTGTTAATCTATCAATTTTGACATCTCGTTTATGTTTATAGTTTGCTACTATCCAACCGTTTATTGAAACAAACTACAAATCGCATAACCAAACATTCAGCTGATACAAATTCTAAACAGTCTCTTGCACTCTATGGCATTCACTCGCAAGAATAAATGCAGGGTATTCATCGGTTTCTACTTCATTGATTTTTCATTTCCTTTCAACATTACAAGACTTCTCTAATTTTACTGAGTATCAAAGTACGAATATAGGGACGATATTTTAGAAATGTCAATATCCATGGGAAAATTCAGCGATTCCGCCAATGCTGACGACGGGCAACGGCTTGAGAATGAGGAATTCATCGATTTTTACGAAAAATTCTCATTCATCATAAATTACTGCGGACTTATTTTGGATCAGATGAAGTTTTTTTTTTGTCAATTCCAATCTGGTCTGTAGATAGTGATTTACTACAGTAATTTCAACTCGTGTATCCTTCATTGGCACAGACCAAAAAATATATTTAAAGTCCTTTGAATGAGACTATCAAAATCACAGAGGAATTAATTGCCGATTCAACCGACAATTCTCACTTTAAAATCCTTTGTATGTTTGTCCATGGTAGAGATTGAATGCAGATTCATCAGAATTGGCCGAATTTCATCCTTAGAATAATAGCATGATCCTAATATAAACGTTTATTTTTATATGCTCCAAAAATATTGTGTAATTAACACTCTTCATTGTTCTTATTCCACAAAAGTTAAGAAAATAAATCCCCAATGCATTACGATCTTCATCGTTCAATGAATTTTCGGTACCTTAATAATGCACTTGAAACACTTTTACCTGCCTTTCAGCGGAGATGAAAAGGAGTCCAATATAATATAACGTTGATGAACATGTTTATGTATGATAAGATACTACAAGTGTCATATTGTACTTGATTAAAAACAACACTGTCAGAAGAATTCTTGAATTTCAAAGGAAATTCCTTTGAAATTTAATATTCTCATCTCAAATTTAATGAAGTTCTCGAATTTAATATGAGTGAGAATTAGAAGAAATTAATTATCAAGTTCACAAGTATTTTATCAAAATTAATATCACATTATAAAATTCAACAAATGGTGTTATGTAAATCGTTTTATAATAATTTTATGCAGCTTTTTACAATGAAATTCCGTAAAATAGAATTTTTACTTTTATTTTCAATAATTGCTTGTCATTGATTCTTCCCCAATCTATAAAATCAGTAAAAATAATCCGAAAAATATACGAAAAAAAGAGCACATAAATTATTCTTTGATAAAAGCTCATCTCGCCAGAACTGTCTTCATTTTTCATCAAGAACGGATATAAAAATACCACGGAAATACGATCAAATATAGCACACGCTACAAATTATCTCATCTGCAAGATTTAAATTACTTTTGCCCGAAGGAGAGATCCAGGTAGCATGCTTTTTGAAAATCATTTGATGCACAAAGTGTTCCACCTACGTACTTCAGAGAACATTCACGATTACAAGAACCCTTCTTTACACGAAACCAACGGATGATAGGTAAGATGAAAGTAGGAGTCCCTTTGCAATATTTTTACATGCAAAATGTATGACAGGAAAAAAAGTTAATGGAGAAAAATACACGTACAACGTATCATCAATCGTGATAAAAGTGACTTTTTGAACTGATTTTAATTGACCCTCAAAAAGGATTGTGATTGTAATGATATCTTATGACAGTTTAAATACAGGAAGATTGGAATTGAAATTTCTAAAAAGTGTATCAGATGCTGCTGTTATCCGCTCTTTGCAATGTTTCAAAACAAAGAAACTGATTTGGTCCTCATTTATGAATATTGCGGATAACGAACAGGACTTCTTCAAGATTTCAGTCCGGAATATTCACAAATAAAAATAAAATCAGTCTACCATTTCTATGAAAATATACTCAACGCGATACATAAATAAATCGAATCGTTTATCACAAGGTTTCATTGAACATAATAAAACAAGCCTAATAGGATTGAATTATGGGAAACATTCAGAGTGGAAAACTTGGTCTAAGATCTTGTACTTCGTATTAATATCTAAGCAGGAGATCTTACAAACAGATTAAAGATCAGTCTATCAGAAGACCCCTAAAGGCACATTTTGCTACCAAGATTACGTCATGTACTATAATAACATATTACTCAGTAGTAGTCTATCAGGAAAAAAAACTGAATACCTCAGAAGAAAAGAAAAACCAAGAACACTTTGTTGCACCCAAAAAAAAGCTGTCGATTCGTGAAATGAGAAAGTTGCAATCATTCGCCATACGTTACAGTATTCTTATCTGTCACCGAGTAGTTGTCATTATTATTACAGCTAATTGGACAATGAATCATGAAGATGCTTTCGACTTATACTTTCAAGAGGAATCATCCCGAGGGATTGTTTTATTTGCATTGCGTTTCTAGATCGTTCGTTGCCACATTGAATTATGAGAGAGCATTATCGCGGTATATCGAGTTACAATTTATGACAATTGTCACGCGTATTCTAAACAACCAGAAGGCCGCAGGTGGATAATACCCACACAACTCGATGCGTTTTAAGTACAAATTTTCCACACGCAAGATTCTGCATTGAATTTTCTTCAATTGCGAATTTGAATTTGAAATTACTTTATCCGTTGGTACCACGGTTGGCCTACTATTTCAAAGATTCAAGTACGCGAGGAATATTTTCAAATTCAAATCGATTTCGAAATCACCGCTATCGGAAGATTTTTTAAATCATCTCTTCTCTGTAAAAAAATCGTGTGTCGAAAGGAAAAAGAGAACCCAGAGGAACGAGCACGAATATTTCTCCTGTGCCAATAAGTGGCGCCGAAGAGATCAAACGTGGAAACTCTTTGAAACGAGAGGTCGATAAAACAGAGAAGTTGAAACACCACTTTGTTCAATGAGCCACACATTCCGATCATATTTGTCTCAATCAGCTTTTGTCGCAGTTCTACGCTTTTTTATCATCTCGAAGAAATTTTTCGTGCCGAAAGGAATTATTTGGAACGTCAAATTAATTACTGAAGACGAAGGAAGAGAAACGTTAAGAAGTATTGGCGATGGGGAATGTTCCGAGGTTTTTATTCATGAATCGGAATATAAAGGATCGGTAATTCCAAAATTGTTCAATTCAAACAACAATTTAACGATTTGCACTGAACGAAAAAACAATAAAATACTTAATTGGTTTGCATAGACTTTTATTGGCTCAACTAAAAATGAGAACGGATATTTAATTGATTCAATAAAACTTGGTTCAAATCAATTATTTTGTTTTTTCACTATTCAATTAAATATGTAATTGTCCTCTTTCAGTATGTATTTCAAGAAATGCCTTGATGAGGGGATGATTAACGGGATGTTATCAGTGAGATTTTGAATATTCCATGTCATATATCAGTTGTATAATGATATTTCGAATTGACAATCGTTGAAGATTTCTCTTGAAAGGTTCTTCCTTCCAAAAGTTTGAAATTGAAAAATCATAATGAACTGCAATTCATAAAATATGGAAAAAATTGAAGATAAAATATGTTCAATAATATTCCAATCAACGAAATGAAAATTCAACTACACTGAGGGTAATCAATCGACGGGATGAATGCACATTCGATCCCTGCGCATAAAAAGTAATGATTACATATTAATGGTACCCAACGGAATAATGAATACCGAAACAAGAGGTTCGAACCATTATCACCTCGTTAAAATTGTCCAAATGGCGATTCATCGATACATTATGTATGTACAGTAAAAAAGACTTGTGTGTAATTATCATTTTTGACGATTGCAAATGAAAATCAGTAGCAGGTTGGAGTGCGTTTACATATTTCACCCTACCAATCCTGAATTGTCGATACAGAATGATTATTCCACACAAATCTTTATGAAAATTTGACAACACAAAGTGAAAATTTGGTCTCATAATACGAAGAAGGGTCCAAGAATTCCCTCATCCCTATCAAAGAAGCGTATCTTCACCACCGATACAACTCCGTTGGTCCGTCCGTCCGTTCATCCTTCCTTCCGTCGGTCCGTCTGGCGGTTGGTGCGCCTGTGTATATAGTATTTACAGCGAAGGGCAGCAAGCACCATAATATATAGGCCGTATCTCAAGCCCGCAAATTGCCTTTTTAAACACAACAAGACAGCCGTGCCCCCTTTCAATTTACGCCGGGCCCTTTTTCGCGTGCGCGCAACAGAGAAAAAGGGAGGGAGGGAAGGAGAAGGAAAGGGAGGAAAAGCAAGATCGAGCAGCGCTTCTTTGCTCCGTGTTCCATTCCGTTTGTTCTCCCCACCATGCTCAACGATTTCAGAGCTGAGAAGTACTGTTGCATTCGGTCGCTCTTCTCAAAGATGCAAGAAGGCATATACACATTCTTATGCGAACGCGTATGTGCGGCACGTACACACATGATCCCCTCTAAATTGAGGGAAAAGATCCGCCGCTTCGCGTTATCGTGGTAATTAAAAATGAAATATAATTAGAACCAATGACGATTTCGAATAATTACTGGAAGTAATTTGTGAATGAGGAGGGAGGATCTTATTATCTCGTTAAGTTATTGACGTAACACGTAGCTGGGGGTCGTCAATTAATCCGTTTCGAGCTCTTGAAATTCTATTACTGCTAATTGGTATCTGTTTTTGGAATATCGAATATTTCAATTCGCGATAGTTTCATGGTAATTGGGGGTTCTTGGATGTAGTAAATTTTAAGAAAAGAAGAAAAGTGGTAACCAGTACCATATCGCGACATGAGAACAAGATTTAAGAGACATTCGGTAGGTCTTGTTGTATATTATGAATATTACTGGACAGTTCCTTCGTTAGCCTCCACGAAAACTCAACAGAAAAGTCCGAGTATTCAACAGCTTTTTTAACGAAAATCATATCTTGATTTTCATTGGATGAAGGGTATCGTAGCAAACGCACACTAAAAAAATCGTATACTAGAATTAAGAATATTCCTCTAAAATATGGGGCTAGTACATATTCCTCTCAGTTTCAGAAGATTGATGTGGGAGTTCCTCTGACCGTTAGAAGAATGACCACTGATATCAAGGCGATTCACCACAAGCCAAGTTACTAGATCTCTCCCCCCAGTTTTCTCAGTAATCAATGAATAAAATCAATTTTAATGAGCAGGTGCATCTTCTTAGGCTATTGAAAAAAATGCAGCTACTCATTATTTTTCATTTTATGTGTTCGTTTCTGAGAAAATTGGGGGGAGAAATTTGGAATCTAGTAAATTTTCAGAATATGATTTTTTGGGTGCACAAAACTCTGCCAATTGATAGGCACAAAGCTCCCTCGTTTCTGTCCAAGTTATGTGGGACCACTATGAAATCATAAGTGGACTGTGGTAGAAATTTCATTGCAATCGCATAACAGGAAAGGAAAACATGCCCTTGTCTCAAAATCCCAATTTTTAATAACACACTGAGAAAAACGTATGGGAAATGTGTAGCACGATTTACCATAATAATGGCAGTTTTAGGATACATGAGCATTTATGCGCACTTTTCCTTCAATTATGGCAATCCTCGCCTCATTTTGGTGAAAATAACTTTGCATCTGATATATATTACTATGAGTTTTGAAAAAATCACCACATATTAAAAGAGAAACGTTTGTAAACGCCCATGTTTCCCAAGACTGCTATTATTATGGGGATCTCTGCTACAAATTTTTCTCCGTGCATGTTTCCTCCCTGTCTCCCGCTTCCTTGTAAGGGTCAGGTTGAAATGCATACGAGACCACTATGGGCCCTGCATAAAATCGTGGAAAATTCACGAAATTTTCAAATTTTGTTTCGAAGCTTAGTGCTTGCCCTTTTCTTCCCTCGATTCCAATTTGCCTGGAATTCATACCGTACAATTAATACCTCGTGAGTTGAGTACGCTCGAAGTTCCATGGCATTCGGATAACATGGACATAGGGGAGGCATGCTTTGAAAATATTGTCAAAAACGCGGATCGCAAAAGACAAAATTCCCACAATTTTCAAACGATTGGGATGGAACTCATAAGGGACCACTATCGACACCGAATGTAACTGTGGTTAAAATTTTGTGGAGATAGGGAAACAGGAACGGAAAATATCCGTGATCGCAACTTGGTGTACACGAAACCAAAAATGTTCCCCAAGTTTGGAGGAAAATTTTGGCCTAAGAGATTTTTAGTTTGGAGACAACAAAATTTTCGGTCCCCTGGAACGATCGCAAAGCTTCCCTCTAACGAGAAAGCAAAACCTCTTCAGTATTAACAAAAAATTATTCCATATTGTCACAATTCTTTACCTATCCAGTAATTGTATGATAATTAAGAATACATTTCCAAACAGTATTTCATTTTTATTTAAAATCAAATTCAACTCACCTTGAAGGTGGAATATCACTCATAAAATGAAAAATCGTGAAAAATATTTAGAAATTGTTGGTTTCGCCACAACATCCTTTAGACGTCTTCAAGAAAATTCTAAGATCTCCAGACAAGTTTCTTCCACAGTTCTCCGAAGAGAAGCCGGATCAGATCAAAAACAATCAACGAATGCGGAAGATTAGAAGAAAAAAATCTGGTAATTTGGTGATAAAAAGAAACGAGAAAACGCCCTCGTGAAAATTTTCCACTTCGGGTTCGCCAAGCAGACCTGATGCAGTCTTCTTGCATCCGTACAACGCCTGCAAGGGTACCGCACAAAAACGCAACACATCAGCATCCTTCTTGAGCAGATTGGACCTATGAAGCGTATTGCTCTGGATATACAACAGTAGGCGTTCGATTTTCTTCCACTCAACCTCTCTTCCTGACCGATGAAAAGGCTGAGAATTGAGAAGAAAGGTCAGACGGAAGATAATCGAACGCCTACTGTAAGTCTCTTGCACACACGGAGAACACCAATGTTCAAAAGTCTTATAATTGATTGAGGCTCAACCTCAATCGGCGATTTATGACGTTATTCACCTGAATTCAATTCTAAAAGTATCATAATTGGATGTCGTGATGCTTCCTTGACAATATTAATTACCTCCAATCAAATACACTGTAAAAAATATTTGTATTCATTTGGATCCAAGAGTTTAGTAGCCACTAACACACATATTTTCTGTATCAAATCTCCCACACTTTTATCGAAATTCACACACAATATTATGTTGAAATGGTTTTCATACAAAATTTATTTTGGATCTTTATGATCTGTGGTGAATTTGATACACAAAAGTATTTGTTAATTGCTTCCAAGTTTTGTGTGTGAAATTCAAAAACATTTTTTAACAGTGTAATGAGCTTCCAATGATGTCTTCGGTTCGTTAGATTCAGAGGTTCATTCTGGATTAGAAAAACGCATATCACAGATCATTGAATCAAATCAAAACGGTTAGGGTTTCGCACAAGACTCCCGTCTTGAATTGAAGAATGATATATATTTACTGTTCTAAAAATCTAAGACATACAAATTTTAAACGGAATCAAGCTTCTACGTCAGGTGTAACAAAAAATCACATGGAATTCCGATTTCATCACAGAGGATAAGGAAGATATTTTCTCAATCTCGGAACTAGTCTCGGTATCGGTCTCGGTGCAGATCTCGTTGCATATTTCGACATCTATCTCTGAAAATTTTGTTCGAATGATCAAGTTTCCACCCCATTCCATTGATTCCATTTATACTCTCAAATTATGTTGATCATCTTGATATTTCAAGAGATTGGAATAATTATTGGTAACTATTTTATCTTTCTTTGATGCAAGTCTTGTGCGAAGCTCTGCGAACGGATTTCAAAATAATATTTCAAATCAAATTTGAATCCTTCAAACTGAATGTAATATGAAGGAACAAAATAATTAAAATTTTCCTTGGATTATCTATCCACACAGCACGTTGATTTCGATGACGTGATCATCGAGAATACGTTTTAGATTCATTTAGGATCCCCGTTACAGCCGTTGAGAACGAGGTTCTTTATGAATTTCTGATATACAAAAAGCATTCTCAAAGAATTTTTAAGAATAACGGAGGTTCATTCGGAATATAATCGAGCTTTGTACGTAGACGAAGCCATGGACTGGCGTGTAAAATTTATTCGAGTGTTTTGATACTCACCAGTTCAATTGAACGGTAAAAATAAATCCATGTCTCACCTGAAACAAAAAAACAAAAATCAAATTATGTAACGTGGTGGTGAAAGAATGGTGAAAAAAATTAAGTCAAATAACGTTACGATGAAACGAAAATGAGGTTAAATACACGCAATCTGTTATGATCTTCACATCGGAATTGATATAGACGTAAAATTGATATTGTATGCACATCAATTGCTCTTTTATAATGTCTACAGGTCTATGGATGTGGAGCAATCCTGTTATACCGTGAGGATTCGTAATGGATCGACATAATACACAACGTTCTCTTATTTCCGTGGGCAAGAAGAACACGATGAATGTTATACGGTACGTCGATGCGTTACAAATTCTCTCGCTATGAAGGATGAAAGAGTTCAAGAAACTTGCCACTTCACGTAATATAAGATCAAATATTATTGTATTTTATTTCATACTAAAAACTAGACCGACTTCATTTTTCATCTCACTATGATCTCAAGATGATTCACCGGAAAACTAGTACATATACTGGAAATTAATATTTTATGAGTACCGAAACAGTGCAACAGATGTGATATTGTTTTTTTCCTCCAACTAAAAATATACTAGAAAGGTTTAATGAAAAACTGAGGAAGTTTTGTGAAAAAGAGCAATCTCATTGAAAAATTTGATCACTCACGTGAACGGAGGGGGACATATTCTTCTCAAAGGATTTCAATTTGGGTTCCTATCTGTCAAATCTGAGTAAAAATTAACACCTAGACGATGACTATCGACTATGAAGGGATTTGATGAATAGGTCACTCGAAATAGAAGATCCCTGGCCGAAATTACTCCAGTCATTCTCTGGACTTTCGTAGTCTTTTCAGCATCTCGCAAAGGCTTATGAAATCTCATAGCAGCACAGAGAATCTCTGTAACATTCTTGACTGAGGATGCTTTTGAGGACGTATTTATGCGTTTGGTATTTTTATAACGTCGAATTCCATCGAGTATTAAAATATGAGAAAAAAAAACATATCTTTCATACCTTTGGTGTATACAATCAAATATACAAAGCTATTTTGTCCCAATTGACTCGAATCAAAGAATGAAATGCTGATCGATAAATTAGTATTCTACAAGAACGATTCGTTTGTATTATAAATAATCAATTTTTGCATTCAATTGATTGTTACACAGGAAAACAAAGATTAGTTGAAATAAGTGTAATTCAACTTATAAATGAAGATGGGTCCATTTGTTTTCGTTAGAATGACAATTTTTCCAGTAAATTATTTCGAATTGGTGAAATTAATGAATTAATTTGTTAATCCAACGAAAAAGAAAGTGGGTCCACGCGCGTTTACAAGTTGAATAGTTATTTCAACTAAGATTTTTGTCTGTGTCTAGTCCTTGAAATTTCTTTTCCTCTCAATTGGTCAGTCTATTCAATGAAAACGTATGAATTGATTAATTCCGTTGAATCTCAAGGACCGGTGAATACCCTGTTGTTACATTAATGCTAACGAATATTTTTTCGAGAGAAAACACAAATATTTTTCAACCCCGAGTCGAAAAATTTGGACGATTTTTGTGCTCATATTTTGTTTTTAGATTGATTTTGTCCTGATTGTTGAATAATGCGGACAAAAACAGTACTTTTGTGAAATTAATCTGAATTTCTTCTCAATCACTTTCATTCGTTGGAGGAGAAATTCAGACTCAAATCATGAAAAAGTACTGCTTTTATCCGCATTATTCTACCCTAGTAGAAATTATGATTGGGAATTAGATGGGTCCCGGCTAAGTTCCCCAGATTGTAGGTTGGTTTCTAACTAGTTTTGTAACGCACTTTCTAGCCTGTGCCCATCCAGATGTCTCAGGGAATTGCTAGAATGTTGTTCAAATTGGTAATTAGAAATGTGAAATCATGTGTTTTCTGTCAAATCACACCTACGAATGAGGTAATAATGTATTTTGACATGTAATCTCCAGTCAAGAACGTTGCTTTTGAATTTATTTTCATAATATAATCCCAAGTCACAAATTGAAACGTTGGGGCTTCCTTTTATTCCTCTCACCGTATTGATGGACTATCGATGTTACTGTACGATCAGTTAGCGCATGAAAAATCTACATGAACCAAATCAATGTTTGGGCACCAAAGTCAAATTGACTGAAATTTGTTATCCGGTTGCCCCCACATAGGTCCCATCTAGTACGTGGATGGTAAATGGGACGCTCAGACAAATTTTTACCAGGGAATCAGGACAAAATCAACCTAAAAATGAAATAAGAGGACAAAACCCGTTCAATGGATAGTAATTCAGTCTGATTCGATTTAGATGATTGTTTTATCTCTCATTTCTTGTTCTATCATATGATTTCCCTCATCACGATTCAGAACAAGACCCACCATACCTAGCAAGAATCACTTCAGCATTCCCTTGACAATGATGGGAGTTTAGAATTCTCCATAAAAAAGTCTTGCTGGGAAGTTTTCAATATCGGGAAGATTGTAACAGGGGAGAAGGGACCCTTTTCAGTTCATTTCCATTCCATTATTGTTACGATATTATCGATCATTTTTATTCCAATGTCCTTGTTCTCAGTAGATTTGATACCGATAAGAACATTTCATCCACTCAAATTTTCACTCAATGTTGTCATAAAATTCATACACTATCTGGGACGGTTTGACGGTCACGAAACATTCGATAATGCGAATCTGTGGTTAGAGATTCAATTGAATGAGATTTCAACTTCAGTACTGAATAATCAAATTCAATACTCTTCTGGGGGAAAACACAAATGAAATCCGTAGGATCAATTCTGCCGCTGTTGTGTATTAAATTTCTACACGCATACCATCATGGATCGATGTATCAATCAATCGAAAGCAATTCATGAAAATATTTCAAATGTACTTGTGATTAACAGCTGAAAGCTTTCATCTGCAGTCATCTGAGCGGTGGAATGGAGGTGATGATAAATGTTGGAGTATATGGTTGAATCGGAGCTTTTGTGAATTGAAACGACCAGTGATGTGAGGCTAATAAAAAGCTGGTTTTCCCAGTAAAACCAGATTACCCAGATGCGGTACGCGTGTATAGAGATGGCACACACACATACAGATACGTTGTTACATGCTGTTTATATACCATCGACAGAGGTTCTTCGACTCTCTAGAAAAAATTTCATTTCCTACGTGTTTTCATAAACAACAGGAGAATCTTGAATGTCAGCCAGATCCAGCGTGTCACGATCACGAACACATATCCACGAGTGTGGAACGTACTTGCACGCAGAAAATACTTCGCTAATATTTAGATAGCCAAAATAATTAGCTGCGGGAATCATTTCTTAAATGTCACAGATACTCTCAGCTGTTTTAGCTGTAACGGAAAAAAATATAAGATAGACCGACGCGAATTGGATCACTTTTATTTTTTTGGATGATTAAAAATCATCGAAAGAAGAGTGTTTTCAGTGGGTCTGTGGATAAATTCTAATTGTATTCATCTTTGGCTTGAGATCTATGCAAAAAACAGGATATTCGAATACACAGTTCTTTGTTTTACAACCAGACAAACGTAAAATGGCAAATATCCGATTCGCTCCAAAATCAACACACGTATATTCCATATTCGTACCTGCACCATACAGCACCAGGAAGTTTATGCACCTCCTAAAGAACGTGCGAATAAGGTTTCAGAATGTTTTAAGAGCGTTGCATGTATGTCCCAGGTACACACAAATCCCAATTGGAAGAATAAATCAACATCACGTCAAAATTTTTGCTGAAGTGATCATTTTTTTGACAAAATGTTCAGAAACTCTTGAAATACAAAATAGGCCAGGTAAGGCCTAATTTTGGGACATCATGCAAAATGATGTCCCACCTGTTCCATTTTTATTTCAAGAGTTTCTGAACATTTTGTCAAAAAAGAATGATAACTTTGGCAGAAATTTTGACATGATTTTGACTTATTGTCCCCGTTGGGAATGTACACAACTTTTTTCTCAAAAATCAAACAAATTTCTCAATCCAGAGATATAAAAATCACATTCAATCATGATTGCATTGCTCCGCCATTGTTTGCCACCGAATCAATTGATATTCCACTAATCTTTAGCATATTCCCCATATTTTCAATGGTAGATTCCATATTTGAGGAGTTCAATTGGTTCACGTTTTGAGACACATTATCTCTTTGAACATGGTTATTTTATTATTCCTCAGTCGTGCGGACAATATCTCAAGGAAAGGTACTTTTGAACTATCATCCAAGAGCAACGGGAGGAGATTTTATGTAATTTCAATGTTTTTAACATGAGAGTGAACTACATATATTCAAGTTAACCTGAATGAATTTGAATTCGAGTTCTACACGGAAAAAAGAAAACAGCAATGGTTACTGTGAATCACAAAAATACATTGAAACTCAAATTCATTCCATGCAGTACTGCGTTTCTCAGTCCTCATTACTGTCCAGTCAGCACTGGCGAATTTCATTACAATACCCATCAATGTGATCGCGCTAACCCTCATTATCCAAGCGTGTTTTCATTTGTTTTTCAACCGATCGCTATCATTCACAGTAACCAGTAATGTTTTTTTTTCCGTGTAGTTCTCAAAGGAAAAACTTCCACACGGAAAAAAGTAATGAGCTATTATTTGGATAGCTAAAAATTAGCTACGGGGGCTATTTTTCAGCTGTCACAGCCATCCACTTAGCGGTAGTAGCAAGAAATGCAGCTGTCGCAGGGAAAATTCAACAGCCAAATTATTTGGCTATCCAATCATCACGCACAAAACCTGTGCAGTTACAGCTACGATTTCCTACTGCAACAGCTAACAAATAGCGACAGCTGCAATTATTGTAGCTACAGCGGTGAAAAAAGTGAGTCGCTACCTGATTTTAACATGCTGTACAATTTAATCCATTCGTTTCTCTACACTTCACTTTGCAGTAGAAAATATTTGACAAAAATATTGCATCCATCGATCCATTCTTTCATTCCACAATGATGAGGTTTATTCAAACTGTACTAAATTTCTGTACCTATCCCACACTTTCAGAATGACCAACTCTCCGCAAATTATTACTCCAAGTTTGATATTAATATCTCAAAACGGAGAATCAACACCGAGTATCCACATCTTGTCTTCATTACTCGTTGATGTATCGAGAAGAGATGAGGTTCCAAGAAAAACTGATGCACAAAAAACCTTTACTCGTTCATTCGATTGTTTCCTCAACAAGTAGCAATAAGACACGGCTGATGGACACAGTGAACCCATTGCAACGTAACAATAGTGATGTTTTGTTACCCTTCGGACAAAACTTGATTGCCACGATTTCATTATTAAAAGGATGAAATGACCTCTGATTAAATTCCTCTCATTGTTCCTGGTTTTCCATTTGACGTAGAGAAGAATTACTGCCTTAGCTGTTCATTCCGGTAACATGAATTCACAGGACAAAATCTGGAATTGTATGAAAATTAAAAGTCACGAATTTCGATATTTGAACTCCCATCGCGTTTTATTGGTTCAATAATCGTGATGATAACATGCGAAATTCCCAGGTAACCCATCACCGGATGCGGAAATCTTTTATTTTTCTTCTACCGTGTACTCAAGTAAATCGATATCATCGATACATATGTTTCGATACCTTGTTTCATTTTGAATTTCAATAATTAGGGGGATAAGTACTCTTGTTATTATCATCTCGTTTGCAAAGAATTGCGCATCGAGGTCCACCCATGGAAATCAGACGCACATGATTCGACATGAATAAAAGGAAGAGGAGGAGGAGGAGGAGAGGAGAAAACGTAGGGATAAAATTGGACGGTAATTATGATTTTTGTTGCTGCCGAAACAACAAATTATACTGTCGAAACAAATTGGCGATGTTTGCGACGACGGAAACTCGAAAACCTGTAATTACATCATTTTGCCGTAAAGTGGAAATGATTATCGATGCTTCCAAAAGATTATATGGAGTAATTGAAATCAACCGGTAGAAAGAATTGATTCTTCTATCCCAAGAAGAATATATTTGACTAACCCTCGTAATCGAGGTACTGTAATAATTCATTGCATGATACATCGGGTGCAATTGGATTACGAGAAGATTTTCTTTTCAAGAAGGATTAAAAAAATGAAACACAAAAAAAACCTAGGTTCTCAACCACATGCCATGGTAACCTTTGAAAAGCATCGCATAAACACTTCAACATTCACAAGAGAAAACCTTTCTGCTTCTCTTCCTCCTTTTGACCTATCTCAACTTGGTTTGTATAGAGTTGAGAAGGGTATGTTGGTCTCTGTATGAAAATAGTTCCGCGCAACACCAAGATGGAACTCATCGTACGTGTCTTATTTATGGAAGAAAAATTCCACATTATCAAAGCATCCCCTCGCATGAGAAAAAAAGAAGTTGAGAAAAATCTAGAGACAAAGCAGCTGTCAAGAATTTTATCTTGATGTGACTTTCGTATAAAGAAGAATTCACGGTTATCCCTTTTATGCGAAAGAATGATCAATATTTCGAATCTCACGATGCATGAACTTGCAGTCTACTCTCTAAAATTCTTAGAGTGAGATTTCACTCTTTGGGCAGCCAGAAGTGAGCCTTTCGAAATTTTGAGTGAAATTTCCACTCTTTCAGAGTGATAATCTAAGGTTTGTGGTTAGAAACTCACGGTCACTCCAATTCTAGAGTGACTTTTTCACTCCAAAAGAGTGAGACTTCACTCGAAAGAGACTGGCTCACTTCTGAGACTTAATGGAGTGGAATGGATGATTTACAGAGTATACCGTGTGTCGAAGTCATTTCGAATTGAATACAAAATATCTTCGCGATTCATCGAACGTGTTCTGTATCAAGAGATAACCAGGATTTTTGAAAGAAGCAAATATTTTAATGTTTGATTCTTAACAAATATATTTCACCACACTCGAAATACTCGATCAAGTTTGTTTTATTCCATCTCTCGTTAATTCCACGTGAGAAACATTACGCGAGATCGTTGAGAGAAGAAATTCAACAACACGATTGTGTGTGTTCTTTACGTGAACACTCAGCAGAGGGTTCACGTTAGATTCGTATCAACGATTTAATGATTCACCAGTATCGAAAGTTCACCTGTCCAGCGATGACAAGACGTTTCACAACGCGAAGGGAATTACAATGACCAGGTCCTGGCCGGTAGAATATACGAGTGTAGAACCATTAACGAGTGCCAATGAAAGATCTCCGGATCTATTGGTGGTTACTATTGAAGTCCCAACCTTGGAATAACGATTCAACGTTTATAAAACAACATTACCCATATAATGTATTTTGTAAAACGCCTATTAACAGAGAAGTATTGTCATAATGTATTTCAATTCACAAAATTCTCTGAGTCATCCTGAATTCCCTAGTTTTTAACAGAAAAGAAGTATTTTGAAGTTCGAGATTTTGTAAAAGAAAACATAATATCCAATCTTGTAGCAAAATTACTTATCAGGAATTATACACGAAGCTTTATTTGATCATCAAACAATCAATATACCCATACAGGGTTCATCAATTGGCCCAATAACGGCACATTACTGGACCACAAACGGCGTTCTTCGCCCGTTAATGGCGCCCATTAATGGCTCATCAATGGTCAATTGCTGGATGATAACGTGAGTCCAGTAATGGCAATAAATAATGGGCCATGTATAAAATTATTGATTGGCCCAGTAATGGGGCTAAATTATACCGATTTATCATTTTTTTGGCCAGAAATTTCGGGATAATGTTCGAATGTCAGCCATCAATGGCAGATTACTGGGGCATAATCATGATGATATCCAATGGTGATATGACTGCGTTCCAGAATAATCGGTTCAGTATTAGTTCAAATGAGTGATCAAGTGCGACTCAAAACACGTTTTTGTTTTTTTTTTAGGGAAATTTATCATTCCAGTTTTCAGAAGATCAGAAATGGACGTTTTTTTGCTAAATAGATTTGCATGCCCGATATTTCCACCATCTCAAATGTAAAATCATACGAGTCAAAAACACTCTCGATAAATCAGCTGAATTCAGTTGCTTATTCCTTCACATTTTTCGTTATTTCCATGAGAAAGTAATTGATTATTTATATAAATAAGAATTCATTTGAATCATGTAAAACGTATTTGATGGATGTGAATTATTTATTCAGCGTAAAAACAAACTTTTTTCACGGGTGATTACGAATACAATACATTCAACTTTAAAACCCATTTCACTTAGTGATAGACCATATTTCAGCCAGTAACGAGGAATCAATTGTTCGCCGTTTACCATAGCCGTACATCGGCTGATTATCGGCTGTTTTCATTGCTGGTCTTTCTTATCAGCCAGTGGTGGGCCACACTTGTGCCAATGATGTGAATCCATTGTTGGCCATTCAATGGTAGCCATACATGGGCCGATTATTGGCTGTGTTTACATTATCGGGGTTTCCTGTATGGGATATTCCAACAACCAAGTCTATGTGTATTCTATAAGTGAAAAAAGTCATTCCTGCATGCACATGGAAGGAGGAAATATTTTACTCTTCTAAGTCTTCTTTGGAAATTGATAAGAAGTACTCCAATGAAGTAACTTTTACTTCAAAAATAGTCATTCATATACTGACTGGGCGCTGGAGTAAGAGCTATCGTGATTGGAATAGCAGTTACTCCACATTTTTCTCCGTGCACTTATGACGTTTGAAATGTAGGTTCTCACTTGTACAGCGAGTTGAGGAATTCATAATAGAACACTTCGCTTGCTCTTTCTGCTTATGTTCCGTTGAATGAACAACCAATGGTCCCAACCATCGTGCAGGAGATGTTTTTTTTTTCAATTCAACCTCCTTTTTGTACGCTATTTACCTCAAATTTATGTTTTACCGGAATAGACTGAACTTAGACATTATTCCTCACGGATTATTCCATATTGATTTAGAAAAAATCGAATACCCAACATCTTGGATTTCGATGAAATTCAGTGAATTTGTTGCTACTCCGAAGTTAACAACATGTGCGAAATTTGAGAAAAAAGTATGAAAATCAACTCCGAGAATGATTTGAGATTATCATTGATATTTCATTCCCGAAAAGCGAATCAGAGAATACTTCTAAAGAAATAAATGGTCATCCTCGCCATACCGAAAAACTTCAAACACGACCCACGTCATTACACCGAAAAAACTTCACAAAATGTTGGTTTGATATGACGTTTAAAAGCTGAACACGACAAGAGATAAACCCAAGCGAAATTGAACTGGAAAGATGAAGAGGACCATCCGGTACGCGTATGTTCAGCAAGACGAAGTGAAAGTGTTGAATTTAATGAGAAAATAAAAGAATGATTATGAAGGTGAAATATGACATGGAAGTCAAAGTTGAAATGTTAATGGGAATCGTAAAATAAAAGGATAAGATTGAAGGAGAAGGAGATACAGTAATCTGCTATAATGAGAGCATTAACTGTACTCGTTACGTAATAACATGAAAAACAAATGAATTTATAAATATTGTAACATAAAATGCCACTTCACTCGTGAAGTTTATCCAACTCATCGAGTTTCAAGGATGAAATTGACTGCAAAACATGCACGAATATTATGTCTCCCAACATGAACTTTGTAAAACGTCCAAAGAAATATCACACGCATGGAGAAACAGTGTATTCAGAAGTGTCATTTATGTTCACGGTAAAAGAATTTCACCGTCACTTATGAAACTAGAGAAAGAGACGAACGAGGCAACGATGAGTGCATATATCATTGCGGAGAGTAATAAATTCCAACCGATAAAAACGTATGTGCTGTTAAGTCGCTTATTCACTTGAGTTACGCGCGAGAGAAAAAAGACAAAGATTGATGAAGCAACAAAACATCAGATAAGGAAATCTAATGAATAAAATAATGAATGGACGAATGAATGGATTTTTTATCAAGTGTGTGATGTTTCGCGCCATGTTTATATCCCCTGTTGTTGTTTATGCTGTTATTGAAATACACGGGGATGATCTTCATTGCTCGTATCATTAAAATTCATAGTGAATGAAGAATTACCATGACAATGCCTGGAACTTTGAGATGTATCGACAATGAAGAGCCTTCAGAAGCTTGGGCGATCTATCATCGAAAGTTTGGACACCATCGTGAATAAGCTATTCCTGTATCTAACTGTCCTGAATTATTATCGAGTGATCGAGATGAGGGCGGTGCGAGATGGAAGATAAGGAACTATGAGAAGAAAACTATCATTGAAAAAATACTGCGAGTCCGTTTGCGAGGTCGATGCTCAACAAATGCGATGGAGAGAACAAAAAATATCTTGGAATTAATTTAGGAAATTTTCACCGCGCATTCGATAACAAGAGCTCCTTCTAAAAGGATTAATAGCCTCTCATTTAAACCTTTGGCACTTTTCGTGCGTTGCTCATTTTCAAATCCTCTCAGTATGGTCACCATTATCATCATCATTATCATTATCATCATCATCATCATCGTCGTCGTCGTCGTCGTCGTCGTCGTCTTCGTAATGCGAGCGCGTATATCGGAGAAGAGATTTCTTTCAGCCGCCACGCATATGAAGACAGAGGCATGCATGGCATAATATAAATACGTAAGTGTTCTCTAATTATCGGGACCCCACGTAAAACAAGTATATAAGGATGGATTGATGAATCAAGTTTCTGCTTGGATTCATGCATGTGCATACCGAGTGATTTGAAAATTTCCATTCTTCATTGAACATGCTTTCAATTTTTGTTTTTATGAATCAAAGATCCATTATCGAGAACAGGATGTTCCATCCTTTCAAAATGCTTCGGAATATCAAAAAAAATGCGATCCCTTATATTCTGTCTGTCCTTTTTCTGTTCGAATTTTTTGTTTCGCAATGAATCTTCATACACGGAGAAAAATGCAGGTCGAAATTATAGTAATCTTTAATGAAAATTTGAAAATATTTCTTAAAATCTTATGGCTTTTCCTCTGAGCAGTACTGGTTACCATTACTGGCCCAGATACAGGAGTGATAAAAATGTCTGACATAAGGCCCATTATTGGCGTTCAATTTTGCCGGTACTGGCATTTGAACGTAAACAGTACTGGCAATCAAACGTAGACAGTACTTCCATTTCAACCTAGCCAAAACTGATATTTCAATATTACCCGTATTGATATTTTAATTACACCTGAATCAGAATTTCAATCTTGCCTGCACTGGCATTCCAATCCAGCCAACATTGGGATTTCAATTTTCCCTAAACTGGCATTTCAATCTCACCAGTACGACCATTTCAATTCTACCTTTAATGCATTCCACGGGGATTCTCCATGGCGTACTATTGGCACTTTCAATGGCAAGGTTAGACTCCACGTAGACTCCACCCAGCCACACTGCGTGTACTGTTACAGTGATTTTTATAACATCAAATTGTGTTGAAATGAACAAATTGAATTTTTATAATATAATTTATAATATATAATTTCCTACTAGATCACTGCAGGGTTTTTAGTGGCTCTGGGTGAAATTTTGCGCGCACTTTTTTCATAAATTACTCGATAAATTTTTATTTAAAATAGATAATCAAACTATTCTCTCAGTATAGCCATGTTGCCGCGAAGGTAAGTTGACACCCAATCCATAATCGCTTTTGTAGTGAAACACTGTTGCATCGATGCTGGCACAGTATTGTCTTTTCGTGAAATTTCAAAAGATTACCAACTCTGAGTCAGTACTGGCGCGGTGTTTGCTCATCAAAGTAGCCATGTTTCCGCAGAAATGGGTCGACCCCCGATTCTCTACCAATTCTGTCGTGGAACAACGTGGTGTCGATGCTGGTGCTGTACCGTCTCTGCGTAACGTTTGAAAATATTACCAACTCCGGGTCAGTACTGGCACAGTTTCGTTTTTCTACAACCTACGTGTTCTTCAATCAGTATGGATTCGGTACTGATCCAAGACTGTCTGCCCAAGCAAACCAATACCGTCTGAAAACCGTCGAACGACTAGTGCCAGTTGGGAAAGAGTAATGGCACTGCACGGGGGCCAGTTGTTTTGGCCGAAGTATGGCAAATACAAACTTGCCAGTACTGGGCCATTTGTCAACTCTGGCAATTTCCACATTGGAAAGATAAAACAATCTACTTTTTTTGTAGAATCATATTCGGACAATGATGAAAAACTATCAATACTGAATAAAAAATAGAAAAACATGAACTTCCCAGGAGTCGCGTATGAAATTTCACAAAGTGAATAGTAGGATATTGAAATTTTGTTATTGTCTTTGTCAAATTTCACGCGCGACTCTTGGAAACTTCATATGTTTCTTTATTTTTTATTGAGTATTGATAGTTTTTTATTGTTTTTCGAATACAATTTCACAAAAAAGTGGACCGTTTCATCTTCATTATGGATTCAAAAAAATGTCTCAGATTTTGAGAAATCTTCTCCAAGTTTTATCAAAGATTACTATATTTTCAACCTGCATTTTTCTCCGTGTAGGATTCATCGATTTGAATGAGTGTCCTCATAAATGGTTTGTCTCATTAAGGAATCGTGGCCTATTGATTTTCAGACAAAACGGATAACGGATTTCGAAAATATGGCTGAAGGAAGAATTTCTCTAATATGCTAAAAAAGTTTCTTACATAAACAATTTATTAAACACAATTCGGAATGAAATGTTGAATTCGATTATATAATTCTTAATGTTAAGAATTCCCTTCTGAATTTTAATAACATATTTATGAAATTCAATGAACAATTATCACATTTTAGTGAGAAATTGTGGAATTTCATCACTGATATTGAATTGAAGAACTTTTCTAACAGGGCACCAATTAAGGTGTTGAGTCATCATAAATTCCATAAGAATACACTGTGAAAAATGTTTGTGGATTCCTTCCCCTCATCGTGGGGGGAATTGTTTTCCAGCTTTGAGGAATTATTTTGTTTTTTGAGGTTTGAATTCGTTGAAAATGGAGGAAAAGTCCATCAAATTATGGCAAAAAATCCCCCACATATGGAGGAACTTTGCTGCCAACATTCTTTGGGGAGTGATTCCACAATTATTTTTTACAGCGTGCACAGATACTACACTCTTTTGAAGGATTTTAATACGGATGATAACTTGAGATATGAAAGTTTTCATATCGATCAGCCTGTTATCAAAATTCAGAAATAATTTTTTAACACTTCTTGGTATTCAAAAAGGATTTATAATAAACTCTTCCAAAACTGTCACAATGGGAGTTCCATTGGAACATATGCTGTTAAAAAATTTGGAAGCAGTTAACACATATTCTTGTGTATTAGATTCACTACAGATTTTATGAAATTCAGACTCATTTTCATGTGAGAACCATTTCAAGATAATATGATGTTTGAATTTTAATAAAATTGTGGGAGATCCAATACAAAAAAATGTGTGTCAATTGCTTCCGAACTTCTGTATTGAAAATGATTGTGTAATTTACCCTAAAAAGTTCCTCCATAGATGGGGAATTTTTCATCATAAGTTGGTGGACTTTTCCTTCATTTGTAAAGGATTCAACACCCAGAAAAATACAATAATTCCTCAGAGTGGTGAAAAAATCCCTCATTCTTAATGGTGAAACAATATCCTCCACGACGAGGAAATGAAATCCACCAACAGTGCGAAGAAAAACTTCCCACACTCTTTTACAGTGTGCTATATGGGAACATAAGAAACATGAAAGTATTTTAATCATTCCTCAATTGGTTCCTTAATTATCGCTTCATTAGATGGCATGACGGATGAATTCTTGAATGCTTCAGAATTTATTCTCCATGTAGATATTAGGAACATGAAAGTGATATACGTTCCTCCATACACATTTTTTTTCTTCAATCACAGTACTTCATTTATATTGAAATTCTTAGAGGATGACATTTTCAAAAATCTTACTCTCGATAGCTCAGCGAATACAAACGCAGCTGGGAAATAAAAGTACCATGTTTGAAAAAGAAGTGAGGTCGTAGACGTAAATCTGAGAAATAAAAATCTAAGCAATGAAACTGGAAGAAAAAAACAAACATCGTGTGCAGGAAAACAGTAAAATGCGAATGGACGGGATGCATATCTCAACTGTACGCGCGGTTCTCGGGTATGTATCTTTTTACGTGCTGATATGAAAACCCCTAGCGAGACTTCCACGTCCACAAACCGAGAAGCCGAAGATGACCTATTTCATCATTCTACTTTTTACTTTATGATCGGCGAATCCTATTTTGCGAAGGAATCGATACAACTTATGGTCATGGTATAGTTTTTTTTTCTATCGAAGAGGGATTATGAGAACAACGTGCGTTGAAAGTAACTCTTCGATCTCGAACTCTACTGAAAAACTTCACAAAATTTCAACTATGGTGTGCGAATCATATTTGATTAACAAAAAAAACATCGTTTGATCATGCAACGTTCTCTCGTCGTCTTATTTTCTACACTGAAAACAATTTTTACTGGAAACTTCCAGTATTTCACTGGAAGTTATTATCCAGTACATTGGACTGGAAATTCCTGTATATTTTCTATGATATCCCCTAGCACATTCGCTAGAATTTTACTACAAAAATTAGAATTGTACAGTACAAAATTCGTGAAATTTCAGTCAATGCACTGTAAAATGTACATTTTTCAGTACCAAGGCACAGTAGATTTCAAGTTGTTTCTTACAGTCCACTTCCATTCTTTCTACTTGATAATTTTCAGCAGCAGCTCTTTGATACATTTTTTTATTCTTCAATTTATCGCGTATAAGGTCCATATCAGTCTTTAACAGTTTAATCTGAATAGTTTCTATGATGATCTGTTTTCATATCAGTGAAACAAAAAAGCAAAGAGCAAGGAAATTATACCGAACGTGTAGGACAGATCCCCATAAGAACATCAGTTTGTGGACACATGAGCATTCATATACACCTTTCCTTCAACTTATGGTAAACTCTGCTTCCTCTTGGCGGAACTAACTTTACGTACAACATCTGCTGCAACGAGTGTTGAGAAAATTACCATAAGTTGAAAGAGGAATGCTTACGCTCTTTTAGGCTCATGGAATGGATGCAGAGTGTAGAACATTTAGAAACAAAAATTTATCCCCTATTTAGGGTGATTATTCCAACGAATAGTGGGAAAAAGATTTGAATTTGTGTCATCAATATTGGAGGATAATTTCAGCTTATTGCAGGAAGTAACAAGAGGATGAAACATTATTCTCACGATAATCAATTCTCCTAATCTGAAAATATGAACCATCATCCCACCTAATTCCCTTATCTCGGAACGTTTACTTCCGAGAGACGCACCCCAGATCTGGAAGATGGATTTCAGGTAGTAGCTAGCGGTGCAAAAAGCTCGTCGTACGTGGGTTCGTATATGCACATCTGTAAGAATGTGCAAGTGTTGCCTCCACGTCGTCGTTGTTGTCCGCTCGTTCAAGATTTGTGCATTTCGTGAGAATCGCGCTTGAGCGGACCTTTAAAGAGGCTGACGCTAATTAATTCTCTCTCCAAGGCGATACAATCTTTTGCGCCCGCGCGCGCAAGTTCTTTCCCTTACTCACCATAGTTGCTAGAACGCTCGCGCGCATACAATAAACAAGAGAAAGTCGTCATTAAAACTGCCAGAAAAATACAGAGCTCGTTAAAGGGGCGAGAGAGAAAAGAAAGAGAGAAGTGAGTTGGGGAAGTATCGTTATAAAACTGATCGAAGATAACCTGATTTATTAACGTAGGTAGCATATGACCTTTTTTTCCTCATTTTCAACTTGCTAAATAACCGTTAGAACGGCGATTTTTCTTTTTTCTTTCCTTCGTGATCTTTTAATCTGCTTTCATAATATCCAAGAGAGAGGGAAAGAGATAGGTAATGAAATTATGTTTCGGAAGGGTTGTGAAATATTCACTTACATATTTTACATGTCAAATGTCAAGCGGACGGTAGTTGGAGCGAAAAATATTGCTTGAATATTGTCTGAAAAATGGTTGCGAACTTTGGTGTTCCAAAGATGAAAAGTGAGAACTGCTTGTTGTTTACTGCACTGCTTCTCGGTGCGAAGGATGTGTGTATTTATTTTGAAAAAAAAATCTCCATAGAACGTGTTTTTGGAATTGATTCGTCGTTACAACTGTATACAAATTCTGCTCTAGCATTGTTATAGAGAAAGTTTTTATTTCATTTTGATTATAATATTACACTGTTTTCATTTCTGGATATACAGACTTGGTAAATCTCCATCCTGATCCTTTTTGTTTTTGTTCTCCGAAAGCGGGACAAATTCCACACAGAGTATATTATAACGGTTCGTTGCAGCGACATCGTGACAAAACGAGGAGAGGAGAAGAGGATTATTCAGACAAAAGTTTTAATTAAATTATAACATACGCGGTGTATATCCGTTGAATATCACGACAGCAGCTAATGGACGTCACAATGGGTGTTTCGAGCGAAGCTAACGATATAATTATCCGTATACTTCTGTATGGGAACTACCTTATGTAACCCCGTTCGATTTACCCATTCATCTATAAATTTTATGATTACTATGATTTCATAAGTAGGCACGCCAAGTGAAAAATTAACTGCTCCGAGCGTAGGCATTGAGTATTTTTCTTTCATAATGCGCATTGTGATATCAAATGAGATGGAATTACATTCTCTGTGTGTTTTATTCCATACAGAATAAACGGGTAACAATATCAAATATGTTATGTTTTTAAAGCGTGTATATTTACTGAGAACGCTGTATTATTCAATATGAGTTGGTTTTTCTTTCTGAATATACGACATGATATTCTACATTGCGGAACATTGAAGTATGCTAAACTAGAGAAAGAGAGAGAGAGAGAGAATGAAATCGATTTGATGTAAATCATTCTTGATCTATAATGGGGATTATTAAAAGATGAAACATTTGTCTGTAGGAATGATACGATACATGGAATTCTGCTTTATTTTGGGAGGGAGCACTGCATTACTACGTGGAGCGGCATATCGAATCCGTTACGTCCAAATATACATTTACTGACGATAAATAAATAATATCTCCTCTCGGTGGAATTTCACTGAGGTTTTTATCTTGGGAACGAAAAGTCCATTCGTCCATTATGATACGAATGAATCGATTGTCATCATTTATGCAAAAAGGAGAGAAAAATATTTCCGGAGAACGTGCTTGGACCCGTTTTATACCTCACACCACTCCCGAGTACTCTGGTCTGTAAAAATTGATGAATTGTGAGCTCATGACTTCCATTCTCATGTGAAAAGGATTCCCACCAAGAGAAGAAATTATGATCCTAAGAAGCATGTAAATTTTAGAATAGTTTTAGGAAACGAATATTTATACTTTGTTTTTAGAATAGATTTCTTTCCAACTAATCAACCCAGAAAACGGTACTGTAATGACATCGAAGTGTCGGAATGATTTCAATTATAGAAAGATGATTCTAGGAATCATTTCAATCTCCCATGCCGGTACAATGAAATATGTCGAAGTTGAAAAACCACTTCACAAACAGGCAACTAATAAAGCGAATCTAAGAACCACTACTTGAACTATGTCGAATAAAAACTTGAACCCCAGGGAATATCATCGATATCGAAAAACATAATTGTTTCAGTGCATTAGAAGAATATTGAACGAGTGTAATCATCTTGAGAAGATTGTGGACTCTGGTCACCTGTTTTTTTCATGCCACCTTGTTGGCGCCGTGCAATGCACGCGTTCTATACGAGAAGCAGTCGGGAACATCAAAGAGCTTTAATACATATTTGAGTCGTATGTACTTTACCTATGCACACTTGTTCTTCTATTTACGAGCCACCGCAGCATGTGTTAGAGTATAAGCTGTATTCACAGTTATGTACTTGTACGTAAAGTATTTAAGAATTATCGCGAGGGAAATAAATTCTTGATAATAGAAAGTGTTATATGAGATTCGATTAATCCTGCAAAAACTCAAAATGATTTCTCGCGTATCTTATTGTGAATAAAAAAGAAGAAGGATGAAGGATTTGAGATGTATCGAAAATTGAATCCGAAAGATGGTTATTAAAAGAGGAAAAAAAAATTGGAGAACGAAGAATAAAACGAGTTTGAAGAATAGAAAGATATTTTTGTACAGTGTAAAAGTTGAGATTCAAATTCCCATAGCGGTACGATTGAGCGCACCAATCATGCTCCTACCGAGAATAGGGATGTGTAATGTTCCGACCACTATCCCCTGTACACAATCCTCGCGAAGAACGAGAGTCGAGATATGTGAAAATAAAGCATCAACAATACAGCGTAGCTGTATACAATGTTTTCATCGCACTTCTGACCACAACCCATAGTCATGCCCTGGCTAGAATATTTATCGCATCCATCTACGAACAACAGCCTCTGTCTTGTACAGAGGTGCACCGCACTTATTCCAGAACGGAAAAGGAGCTTGTTCGACTCGAGGAACTACCGATGTATCATATTTGTCAATATATCCTTAAGATCTTCACTGAAATTCTCAACTGAATTTGTATCAAGAAATTTATAGAAACATACGACCTGATGGACACGATTTTTCATTTCATCCAATTATTGTATTTGAAATTCGATCAATAATCAAACAAGGTATAAATATAAAATTCACTGAATAACATTCTATTCAAAAAGTCCGTAGGATGACACATACATGGAGAAAAAAGAACAGCGAATGATCACTAGAAATACGAGGGATCATTGCTAAAAAGGGTTAGCAAATTGGTGACAACTGAACTTCTCCTTATGCGGGGAGTATTAGGAATTGGAATTAATTCGTAGCGTTTTTTAATGAAAACAAAAATTAGCCATTTCGCATGAAAATCAAAGTATTGTCCATCGCTTCGGGCAGGGAACGAATACCGTGTCGGAAGAACGCATCATCTTTGGGCGCAATCCATGAATCGACCCATTTTTCGCAATCTTCGTAAGAAGTGAATTTTTGCTCAGACAAGCTTCGAGCCATCGAACGGGACAAATGGTAATCAGATCGATGGCGCAATATCTGGAGAATACGGCGGGTGGGGTAGAACTTCCCATTTAAGTGTTTCGAGGTATGTTTTCACCGATTTTGCGACGTGCGGACGAGCATTGTCGTGCAGCAAAATGAATTTGTCGTGTCTTTTGGAGTATTCCGATCGTTTTTCTTTCAATGCACGGATCATGCCCAAACTTTTCAGACGTTTTCCTACCGTTGATAAGTCAACCCCCAATGATGTCGACAATTCTTGAAGGGTTTGACATGAGTCTTCATCATTGAGCAACGTCTCCAAATCAGTATCTTTAAATTTTTTTGGCTGGCTAGGTCGCTCCTTATCATTCAAGTCGAAATCGCCAGCTTTGAAACGTGAAAACCATTTTCCACACGTTCACTCAGCTAGACCATGTTCACCATACACTTCCACTGAAATACGATGGGCTTCAGCAGCACTTTTGTTCATATTGAAGTAACGCAGTAAGACTCCCCGCAAAAACACTTTATTCAGTATAAATTTCGATATGTTCAATAGGTTATGAAGTGTGGTTATTTACGGTTCAAAAAAAAGGTTATGTAAAACAAATGACGTCCAATAATAGCTGTTTTACGGTGAATAGATTATTGTAAGTAACAACGGAATACTGTACTACCTACGTCAGCTTTCTTAAAACGCTACGAATTAATTCCAACACCTAATAGTAATAATTCCTATCTTCAGATGAAGATCACTGCTAATTCATTTAGTGTCTATTACAATATGAACTAAACAAACATACTTCCTGTTCCTCACAAAACTTAGTGATCAATACCATCATTCAAAAGAAAGATGCCGTGAGTTATCTTCAAATATTACGCAAAAAAATTAATACTTTCAGAATTCCACGACGGTTCTTTATCCCATTGATCCGGATCTAAGGCTGCGATAGAAAGAAATTTTTTGCTCTGTAATGTAGGGGAGAGTGGTCTAAGTCGGACCCCCTTATGTTTCTTGAAGCCTTCAGACTCAATCAGCTCGCCCGATGCATCCCTACTCTCTGAATCTGGAAGAGTGAAAAATCGCACGTTTCACTCCACTAAGTGTCAGAAGTGAGCCTGTCCGCTTCGAGTGGAATTTTCACTCGTTTCGAGTGACCTCTCCCTCTTTTAGAGTGAAAAATTCACTCTAGCATCGGAGTGTTTATGAGTTTCCAACCTCAAACCTTAGAATATCACTCTGAAAGAGTGGAAATTTCACTCGAAATTCGACTGGCTCACTTCTGGCTGGCTAAAGAGTGAAATCTCACTCCAAAGATTTTAGAGAGTAGATACATTATTTGGTACTGATGATTTGTCCGCAAGTTGACGAATATCAATTATTATTATGATTTTTCACAAACAATAATGTATTTTCAGCATTGCTGCGAAAAATTTTCCATCTTCGAAAAATCCGTGAAAATTGTGTTTTTTATTATCGATTCGAATAAAGTGTTTAATGTTTTCAGATCGGTATTCATCACTCTTTTTGGGGATATATTCATTTTAGTGATTCATTCCGTGAGTTTAGTGGTATTTGATACAAAATTCGAAGAGAACCTCTGTTCCAACTCGGACCACCTGTTTTTCCGCATTTTTCATCATATCAAAACGCAAATGTGTTAAGGTAAGAGCGAGCATCAATAGTCGAGAATGCTCTAGAATTTTGGACTATCTAGTGAAATTTACCTTTTCTGTTAGAAATTTTGGAAAAATTCGGAAAAAAGTAGGACGAAAACCGCCACTGTTTTGTCCGTTTCGAGGCGATTTTGATCCCAGTTTCTTTATGAATTTTTCCAACATTTCCGATGAGCGAGATTGCGATGGAAGCCAAGAGAAGAGAAGCATCAGAAACCCCCAAAAAATTGATAAAGAGGCACATAGCGGAAAAACCAACATTTACAACCACTAAAAACCAACCAAACACAAGCAAAGGCAGACGATCGGCCCGTATCAGTGTTCCAGTTTCATATCATGAGTCATCGGATTCAGAATAATTTCTCTCACTAGTTTTTTCTTGTTGAATGTCAGTTTCCTCTCTATTTCGACGATGATGTATATTACTTTTCTTAATGAGAATTGTGACCAACATGTGTGATGAAACTCGATTTTTTTTTCATCACAAATCACTGCTGTCTATGAATTATTTGAGAAAAAACCACACGCATACTTTCAAAAGTTTGAAATTTGCAATAAAAAGCTCAGAAAATGGGCGGTCCGAGTTGGAACCATTGTTTCTGTTCAGACGATTCATCACCATTCTTTATTTCCAGCCATAACTCAGAAACGATAAGAGATATGTCAAAAGCTTTTTGGACAAATTTGGGGAACGAAAAAATCTTACCAACGGCATATAATATAAGCCGATTGGTCTCCCCTAATTATACCGACTTAGCTCTACCGCACGATTGAGATTTTCAACTTACTGAAAGTTTATGAATCGTTCGTAGATTCGTACTTACACCTCAGCAACTTACTTTATGAATAATCTTAGTGATGTACGGCACACAATGCTTGGGAATCATCACCTCGAAATGTTCTGAATGATTCCACACCGTGTAATGGTTCTATTCTTTTTTTCTGTGTTGGAATTTACTCTATACATTGCTTGGCAATCATTGCCTGAAAATATTATGAATCACTCTCCTCGCCGGGCAATACAACGTTTCATATTCAATTTCATGAAGTTTTTGTAATGAATGAGAGAACCATCGCCAACTACGATTGTCGCTAAATGCTCCACAGTATAGGCATGATTGATACAACTTTTTATTACTATACACATTAGTACCCTTTGCTATTTTTCTATTATTCATTCTTATCATTACAAGCACTCATTGCTTATTTTTCAAAAATTGACTTCAATCCTAGGGAAGATAGTGACCATCGCTACCAATTTCAAAATCATTTTTCTCCGTGTGAGATTCGATTTGTGATACGTAGCGATGTCATCGAAGAAATGACGGATCAATAGAGAGCATATTAATTATCACAGTCACACAATAATAGTCACATGAAACAGTTTCAGCTAGGATGGATAGATTCAAACCCGTCGTATTAGATTTTCAAACAACGCAAAAAATTGTCGCGAGAATTCGAAGCATCAAAATAAATTGCATACATCCTGTCCGGGCATGGGAATCTCCATGTTCAAGAGTCGATAAAAACACGTGAAACAGAATATCGAGAAGAGGAAGGAGATATATAAATACAATAAATTTCACCTGGCGTCGCTTTAGATGTTGTTAATGGTTTCTCAACTGTATGCATTTGCATATGATGAGCTCGTGAAGACGATTTGAACCCATCTAACTATTCGATAAATCTAATTCTACACGTCATATATCCAGCACTTCAATCGGCCACATCATACGAAAAGCTGAGCTTAAAGTGCGGGTTTGTGGCGAATCGTATAAATCATTTGGAACACACAGTTCCGAATAAAAATGAACATCGGATTTGTCTTGTCATTTATAATACGTGCATCGAGTTGACTTTATTCTAGATGAAATAATTATCATTTTATTCGTACGGTGATAAATTTTTTTCCGAGGAAAATAATAGTTCGAAGGCAACAAAAAAGACAAAAGCGATATATCTTTCGCTTCGAACAACGATAAAATGCATTCCTATTTATGGAAATGTCTCATTGTGCACTGTAGATAGAAGTTGTCGAATTTCAAACAAAAATGCTTGGGAATTTATAACCTTGTTTTGGAAAAATGATTTTCAAACTTTCTTTGTGGATTGACAAACCAAAGTTCAGGAGGTTTTGAAAATCTCCGTACAACATGAAACTTTTCGGATATTTATAAACTTCGCTGTGGCTGCTACATTTCTTGCTGCTACCGCTGAGTTTATGAATCTAGTGTTTCGTTCTCGTCTCGTCTCGCCGAAACTAACCAGGTTTCGATCTCGGTCTCGCTTTTGTCTCGAAAAAATCAGTATCGTCTCGGTCTTGAGTCGAGATTCTCGCCATTCTCGGTTTCGACAATGCATTTCATACGTTTCGGTATCGTTGAAGTTCTCGACTTGGCGGGTATCGTCTCGATCTCGGAAAGTAATTGTCCGTCTCGTGTTGTATCGATCTCGGTCTCATCTCGATTTCGGGGTCGATACCGAGACCGATCTAGGTCTCGTCCGAAATACTACACGGAGAGAAAGGAATTCGCTGTGGCAGCGAAATCTACTTTTGCTGGGTTCCTTTTGCCAGAGCAGCAAATTTTTTGCTGTGACAGCAAACTATTCGCTGTTCCAGCAATCTTGTCAGCTGCAACAGCGAATTTTTAGCTGTGGCAGCAAAAAATGTTTGCTATGCCAGCAAAATTTGTTTGCTATTCTGTATATAATACTAAAAATTTGCTGGCGGCGCAAACATTTTTTGCTGCCATAGCTAAAAAATTGCTGTCGTAGCTAACACGATTGCTGTTATAGCAAATTTTCAGCTAGGTCAGCAAAAAATTTTGCTATTCTATATATAATACCTTGATTTGCTGCGTCAGCAAATATTTTCTCTCCGTGTAGCTATGACAGCTAAAAAATAGCTCCTGTAGTTAATTTCTAGCTATCACAATAATAGCTAATTATTTTTTTTCGTGTATAGTTCGTTCCAATTTTGAGTAGAACATCACGGCACGAACTCTCATTTTCGATACGACGAGACCCTTTCCTGGTACCGGTCTTGTCTCAAAATCATCTCAAAATTGCTTAATTTGTCATTTATACGATTAAAATGAAAGGTCGCACCCCCTCGACTCATATCAGTGTCATTCAACCTCTACAATTCCTTTTTGCAATCACTTCTCAATAGCTTAGGATAATTAACCACAGATTGCTTCCCTGATCTTTCGAAATTAGAATTCACTCGGAAGGAGTGCACGCGGAAAAATATGTTTCAAAAAGTACTATAATTTATCGAAGATCAGCGTCAGTTTTTAATTACAAAATTATTCATCTGAATATACCGTCAGAACTACCATAGTATTTTCAGAAGTGAATTCAAGTAAATAACTTCATCTTCCACAGACTAGCGCTGATTCTCAATGAATTATGTGACTCTCTGACACAGTCGTTTTCTCCGTGTGAAAACACAAAAGTGTAATTTTCCTAGTCTTTTTTGTGACAAAATCTCACTTTCTAAAAAAAAAGGATATTCATTACTGATAGCGTTACATTCCACTCTGTGAGAGAGCAATTTGCACTTCATTCTGAAGACGCCAAGAAATATAAATAGGATCACGGAGAAAGAGGAATTCGCTGTGGCAGCGAAATCTACTTTTGCTGGGTTCCTTTTGCCAGAGCAGCAAATTTCTTGCTGTGACAGCAAACTATTTGCTGTTCCAGCAATCTTGTTAGCTGCAACAGCAAAAAATGTTTGCTATCCCAGTCAAATTTGTTTGCTATTCTGTATATAATACTGAAAATTTGCTGGCGGAGCGAACATTTTTTGCTGCCACAGCTAAAAATTGCTGTCGTAGTTAACACGATTGCTGTTATAGCAAATTTTTTCTCTCCGTGATTCAGAGCAATCTTTTTATAACCTCGTTTAGCAACGTTCAATCTGAAAATCGAAAGGGCTTCATCATGGTTACCATAATCTGGAAATTCTAACGGAATTGATGAACCACAAGTTCGCGTGGAATGGCTTCAACAATGAGATAAATCGAACTTCCAGGCCGTGGCAACCCTGTTTATGAAAAAAGAATTTATTCTTCCGTTCAATTGATCTGATATGAATATAAGTTTGATATCGAGTTTGCATAAAAAGTAAATAAAAAAAAACCTCAGGATCTTCGCAATCATTCATCGTATTACATTGCCTATGGGACAATTTCAGCTGCATATAGTGTATAAAGAAACTTCAGATGCCCAGGTGGTAGTTAGAATCACAGGTGGGCGGCAACTATTACTCACTTCGCCAGGAAATGTCAGCTCAGTTGGGTGTTGTTATTAATTAAACGTCTGACTGATAGGCATCACTTGGGCCCCGCCGAACTTCATCTTGCCTTTCGTTTTTTCATATTTCTTTTTCGTTTGGGTCCAGTACAGGTCTTTTGGACTCTCTCACCCCATTAGATATCATTTGTCTCTCCTGCTACCGAATATATCTCTTCGCACCTTTCCTTTCCTTATCTTGTAGCATTATTTTTTTCTTCTTTGCTCTCTCGACGAATCAAGCTTTATTGTCACTCATCGCTCGTTGAGCAATTCATTTTACACTCGTTTTCATTTTTTACCTCTCCCACGGACGATCGTTGAATTTTTTTCTGAGATTGAGAAACATGTGTCCGTTAATTAGGAATGTTTGAAACGAACGTGTCGAAGATCCGTCGTGGGAGAAATATTATATCCTTACGGTTTCGTGATGTCCGTAGTATCTCATGAATATTATACCACAGATTGGTGACAGTTTGTTTGTCGAGAGAAAGGGGAAAAGCAACATGTACGTGAGCGTAAATCATATACCTAACTTGAATTGAAGCATGAAGAACTTGAATTGGAAATTGGCCTCCAATTGGATTTTTTAAAATCATCTCTTACTCCTCTCCCTTCTTGTCGTATCATCTCCTCTCCGTCTTGTTCATCTCAAACACCTCGTGGAAAGTTTGTTGAGGGTATCGATCGATGGACCAACTATCATATCGCATCGTATCGCATCGCCTCCTTATCGTATCGTTACCTTCCGACAGTTACATACGGCTTATTAATATTAATGAATGGCCTCTCATAAGTTTCTCTTGATTTATGTCTCTCACAAGAGGAAATGAAGAAGGAAAGGAAGAGTCCTACGCCAATGCAAGCTTGTTGCCCCGCCGTAAATCTTCTTCTGCCTTGGCTCGTGGTATAGCGGGACAAAAGTAATTTTCTTTGCGTTATTTGTATTTTTAACAGGTTCGTAAACCCCAACTGAGAACGGCGCCCTCTACCTCTCACCCCTTTTTCGGTTTTCTTATTCTTCGTTAATATACACGGGGGAAATCGATTCAAGAAAACGATAAATCTTCGAAAGAAGAAAGAAAGTGGTGGGGGAAAGGAGAGAGGGATCGCGGGAAGGAGAATTTCCAGTTTTGTGTGTCGATCCCTGTTTGTTTGTTTGTTTGTTTATTGCTTTTTTTCCTTTCTTTTAGATTGCTTTTGCTTTAGGAAAGTCAAATTTATATCTATATACATATATATATATATTCATCTTTTCTTTCTACGGGCGCATCACCTACGCCAGTGCAAGCTATAAATTCTCCCTTTCCAACAAGAGTAATAATTTGCCATGTTATTTGTACAAGCATACATATATTTTTATTTTTCATCAATTCTTTTGGTCCTTCTGTATTGCCAATCCAAGAATCGATTATTTCCATCCTAACCCTCTTTCTCATTCTGTTTTTGCCCTCTGGTTTTTTTCCTTTTATTTACGTTATCGTAAATATTTATTTCACAAGAGAATATAATGTTTTATTTTTTTGCAAACGGAGGAGAGGATACGCTATAATTTCACAGATCATATTATTTTTATGGAGACAGTCGAATGGGGTAAATGTTCATACAAGGTGGTATATTTCAAATTCACTGAATATGAAAGGTTAGTAAAAATATCCAATTATTGGACTTTCAAATCCAATTGAAATATAGAAAATTGAGCAATAAATCAGGCGGACAGTATGAATCGATGAATTTTATGGGCAAAAAATTTTTTAATACAGTTCTGTAACTTGGTTGAATGATTCTTTGAAGGACTGTAGTAGAAGGACGCAGTATTTAACTGACAATTTCAGAAGAATTAGATTCAACACTTGAGGAAAACTTCTCAAGTACGCAAACAATAGTTCATAGTTGAATAAACCCATGGAATAGAATTTATAATGATCCACATGACGGAATGACAACAGAGATTTTCCCCAAGAGATAATAGAGAAGATTATCATTATTTTGCATCACATGTTAAACAATATACTCCCCTAACAAGTGAATGAGAGGTCTCGTAGTAAAATCCCCATTTTTCACAGTTTTTCATTTTTTGAATGATATTTTACCTTCAAGGTGAATTTGATTTGATTTCAAATGAAAATTAAGTACTTTATAGGACTGTATTCCCAATTATCATGCAGTTATTGAATGGATGAGGAATTTTTGACAATATAGAACAGTTTTTGTTGTCAATATTGAAGAGGTTGTAGGAATGGAGAGTGTTGGTTTTGCTATGACACCTTTCAAATATTCCCGCAGTATGGTGGGATGAATATTTATACAGTTGTGAAAGTTGCAGAACTTAATCAGGCATTGAATTTCACTCCCTTTAATCATTTGTGGAATTCTTATTGATTTCAACAGATGAGGGGAACTCAACTGCATTTGAGGAATTCAATTCTCAGTGAGATTTTTATGTTCAGCACCTAGCAAGGAAAAATGTTGACGCGAATTCACTCGGTTATATTAATCGTTCCACAGCAACAATTGTAATCACACGTTCAACTTCCCCTTCATTCGAAATCTTGAAAAAATTAATGAACAAATAAATTACGGATAGCACACTTGAGCATTTCTCTTCAAGAGCTTGTCAATCTCAGAGCACAGCAATGGAGGTTCTGGTGTTGTTCAAGTTCGGATTGGATTATCTCTCATTTCAGTAGATCCAAAATCAATTGCCGATGCATGGTAAGGCGCGGCGCCTCTTTATATACCCACACTGATTTAATTTCACTTGTCGGGCGTGTGGTAGCGATAGGGAGCACCTAGTGTCAATCAGTAGAACCGTCCGTTTAGGACGGACACGCTTGGTGAGACATTATATCATTTTCAGGACATTGCATCGCACGCCACGCGTACACTATTCTCCAATGGTGGAGGACACAGGGAATAGTTGATCACTCGGTTATGCTGTACGCGGTTTGACAATGAGATGTCGCTATAAATATTGTTGTGCATTATAACAGGGTGGCCATAGCCGGAACTTTTCAACGGAATCCTCCAATCGCGTATTCACATTGGATGGATTGACCAATAAACCTGCAAGAAAATTCGCGGCGTGATCACCCTGTATAATGACGGATTTTGCCAAAATGTCTAACGAAATTTTAGAATAGCATTTGTTTACGCTAATTTCTCGTTCCCTGAAAGCTTTTCCCAACCTTTGTGCTAGGTCCGCATTTCTTTCATGTCAGTTTCATCATATGTTACTTCTTATTATTTGCTAAAATCATAACAGCGGATGTAATTTTCTATCGAATTTTATAACCCTTTATATCTTCATATGACAATCTCATGAATTGACTCCTTCTTCTACACAAAGACAACGACAAACAAATCTACTAATTCCCTAATCAATGTTACTTTTGCATCAAAAACGCAAAGAATTGGCACATATTGGAACGATTCCCACAATTGATATGCAATAAAAGAACCAGAAAAAAAAGAATATCACACCGATTTTACATATTCGTTTGAAAATTGACCACAATTGACAATATTTGAACCTTTTCCGATATCGATTTTGAATAAGATTCCATTAAAATCAAGGAATCTCTCTCTGTTCGTGGCTAACATTGAGAAGTTTTGAGAATCACATGAACTAGAGTTATATCACTTTCATTTTCGAATAGCATCACTCAACGATGAGTGAGTAATGAAACCTACTGGTGTGTTTTGTTCACGTAGCAGGCTTTCACCCTTATCCTCGGTACTCGCTTGTGCTACTGCCGTCATTGATCAATTGATCAACGATGGTAGAAAGTGAATGGTGAGGTAAGAGAATATAAATGAAGTAATGTGAGTGTAGCTTATTAATAGGGAACGGACAGGGAACGAATGAGGGTGGGATGAGATATAAGTATATGAAGTGATAAAGATTCATCATGTTATTCAAACTTGTTAAATGCAACCGATACACGAGAAAGTGAATGTTTCAATTGTGCGCACAAAGTACATGGAAAAATGTTCACCGACGTTTACTTCACGGTATGGAGAATTTATGAACTTCTCATCACATCTCAAGCTACTTACGCAATCATTTTAATAGCAATTTAGAGAGAATAAATGATATTTTAACATCAATCTGTTCAATAAATTCTTACGGAATGGCATCATTTACTCACAGTTTTGAATATTTTTTCTTTCCACAGCAACATACCTGGAACACACGTAAAAACACAATTTTGATTCAACTTTTTGGAGAATTGAAGTACGAAATTCATGTCGATAATTGAACTTATGAACAAACAAAGTACTTCTATTTCATTCAAATGAATATTTCAATCTTCGTACACGTGTCAGTAGAGGCCCCGTTACGGCTGTGAGAAAAATAAAAGATTACGAGACGTGAAGAGTCTTCAGTCCACAACTTAACACTGGAAGAAACGCGCGATTACTTTTTCGCTTAGAAACAATGAAATAGAATAATACCGGATAGATGGATCCACTCGAAGCACGATTTCAAGTATCGATGAACAAGAAACGAGTGAAGAATTTTTTTCTCACAGCTTATGACTGGACACTTCAGGTACTGGGTGAAGAAAAAAAGTATAGCGAGTAGGCATTCACAACCTTGCAATGCCTCGACCGATGTGTTACAATACTGATGACTCACGATGGGCTCATTTTTGCACTTTAACCTTTCGAGGAGTTCAAAAATCTATCTTATGATAGAATGGAAGTAAATAACTCCTCTCACGTACAGCGTTAAAAATTCCTCACAGCAGATATTTGATGTCGCAATCTTGGCAATGAATTTATATATCGTGTATCGTGAAAGGAACAGGTTCGACGGTACCAATCCCTACTTTGCTCCTTCCAATGGAAAAATGATAAAAATAGCACAATATGAAACATTCAGTCTCATTGTAGGGAATTCTCAATTGCGCCATTCCTGCCACTTATTCGTCTCCCTATAACCACCACATCTTGTATCATACACGATCTTTATGTTGAAAATTACTGAACGCTATCGTTTGCCGTCCTCAATCATCTCTGAACTTCAATTTATGTGGATGTTTTCAAAAGCCTATTAAAAAACATTCTAGGGGCATTTAATGCCCTACCTTAGTGAAGTTTCAACTTGTAATTTACTTTCAGCACAAAGTAAATTACAATTTCAGCAATCTTGAAGACTCCCTCTGGGTATTCATACATCCTAAGAAGGGCCTTGGGATAAGGTATACTTTCTGCTTATGAAATCACCTAAAATCGTCGATGTGAAGAGGAATATCTGTATTGTTAATAAATCACATTGATATGAAATATTATCATATCGGTTTCGACCTTTGCGCTTAGAAATTACGTGGAGGGTGTTCAAATCATTTTAATATCGAACGACTCTAGGAAGAAGAGATGAATGACATATATCAACATGTCCGAGTGCTTGTGAGAAATTTTCTTTGGCTGCCATATTGGGGAAAAAAACAATCAGTCATCCAATCATGGCAATAAATTCAAATTACACAATAGCGGAGGGAATATTTCACTTAATACTTGAACCATATCTTTGCAACTGACGTGTGCGATTTTCTAATCCTTCTTCTTCATCGTAATCATGATTCTCCCGTTTTTTGCAAAAATTCCATAAATTTATATCGTTCTCTCTGAATCCTATTGAATGAAAACCATGGTGGAAATTCCAATTGTAAGAGTTTTCAAGAAATGCCCAGGATATTTTCAGAGATTTTTGAAATTATATTATCCCTTTTTCAACCTATTAATTATGATTCTTAAGCAAGCATTTGTTGATGTTCTTAGTTCCTCTCGGTTCAGGAAAAACCATCGATTATTTATACATCGAATCAAAAGAACATCAATGCCGTTCTGGCTCTTTACGGATTAATAACAGCGAAACTGGATCGATTGATGCTAATTTCAAAATAACAGCGTACTTTCCAACCCTTCAATTCTATCGCTACAATAAAAGCGATATGAAAAGGTAATTACCACACTCTTCATAACCCAGGACGTAAGACTGACCGTTACTTTATCAATCAAGCTCACTCGTGGGATGGATTTTCATATACTCGGATAGGGGTTTTGATTTTGATTGTCGATTCAATTGTCTTCTCACCTCGAGCATATTACACAATTAACGAAAAACCTCCTTTCAACGATAAATTATTCTTCCACGTTACACAATCACAAATAAACGAAAGTCACTGAACTTTCGGTGCTATCTTCTAGACCTGAGTGACTAGGAAACTTCGAGCAATGAATTAAGAATAATATGCATTTTGAAGTGAAAAAAAGTCAAAAGAAAAGGACTCCTGCTGGGCAGATCGTATGATGAATTATAACTCCCAAGTACATAAAAGCGGATACTTTATCACATGATTATTCAAATGACTATTGAAATATTTGGAACTCTACGACTCAATCGGGCATGCGAACGTAATATCGATAATGAAGATAATAATAATAGTATGGATTTTTGTTCCATCGTTCTTCCACTTCTTTTTTCCTTCGACAAACGAGCGGAACGGATAAAAAATAAAAAACAAATGTCATTTAAATGATTTTCGCGAGTCGAGGTAAATGTACGAACAGATAAAAACCCCTCGACCGAGCGTGTGTTTCTCCTTTTGGTCCCGCATACAACATCCGTCAAACGCATATCTATCAAGGGTTTTCCTTTCTTCTTCCGCGACGGGTCTTCTTCCTCGACAAGATACACCACTGGGTGCCGAAGATGAGTACATACACACGTACACACAATGATTAAGCGGCTGATTAATTTCAGATTAGCGGGTATGAAACTGTACACGCGAACGATCATAATGGAGTGTCAGACGCGATTACGACTCGCTCTATTAAGTTGAATAATCGGATACAACTCATATACATATGTATGACATATCCCGCGTGCAATGCCGCGCGCAGCGCGGCGCCGTACGTTCATTTCTCTCGATTTCTTATCTTAAATTTTTATTCACGTGTGCGTATATGGGTGTACACGCACACACATGCAGATTTACGTACACCCCATGCACCGCGCATCATGGGGATGTCTTCGGCGCTTCTTCTATAATGAATACCCATAAAGGAACGTGTCACTGAACAAATCCCAGGATTAGATTTCGTGAGTACCGATGTATCGAAGAGCTAAGAAAAAATAATAATAATTTCATGGAACGTAATGCGGCGAGAAAGAATTTTAATGTGGGAGTAGATGCAGATTTTTCGATACGTAATGATATCCGTTCGAGCGATAAATTAGTCCCTTTCTCAGGACTATTTCATGCATTTTTCTCTACAAACGTTCTCTCCGCGAAGAGAGTGTATATCAAGAGACTCGTAAGGCTCGGTGGGGGGAGGAGGAAGAGTGCTTTGCTCCGTTACAGGTCGAAAAAAATCTTATGGAGCTTGAGGTAAAACGAACAACCTACAATGCAGTAAGTTTCCATATGCACATAGTGTACACCCTCTTGAATATGTGTGCACGTGAATGTGTCCGTGAATGTGTTCGGTAGAAGAAACCACCGAGGCGGTCCGCCGTCAATAATTCCCACATGTAATGAGGCGGGCTGTTGTTCGCGGGCGGACAATAACGCCCATAATTCACTGTCCACACACTGTCGTGGCTCTGGCTTGCCTCTCTCATTCTGTCTTCTTTTCTCTTAGCCATTTAGGACCAACAGCAGTGGAAGCAACAGTAACAACAACAACAACGGCAGCGACCGCAGCAGCAGTATCGAAACTTATGCTCCGTTTTCCGAGGAATTCCTTATATTGGTCTTGCTGTACATCCAACAGCACCCACGAAGAAAGACGGTAGCAAAGGTGAAGGAGGCGGCCTCATCTTCATGATTTCATGTTCGAAATTTAACCTCCTCTGTGGAATATAAGCGCAATCATTAATTCCCAATTTCTCGTCAAATTCAATTTTTATGCATTCGTGCTAAGCTATTTTTCATTTGTCCAATAATCATGTTTCGTTATTATTTGAAAAAAGAAAAAGTGAATTTTACAGTCTCTTGTTCCCTCAAACTATGGAGTTTTGAAATACAGTTCATCCAATGAGATGATGGATATTGGATCTGAACTTCTAGAGACTAGTACAAAGACCATACACCACAGACTAGCAAGAAATTACACCTAAGATATGAAGTAAGAGAAGCTTCTACTTCAGTGCTCGCTATCGATACTGGATCGTTAATACCAGTCGGGAAGCTCAGTATATCTTGTTTCAGACATCACCCGGTTAACCGAGATGACTTATCGTCATTGTAAACTGCCACCAAACGAGACATCATCAACCACGTCTTCGCGTCAGTCGCCTTTGATAATGTAACAAGACTTTAGTGGTGACTTTGATTCAAGAGATAGATCTCTAAATGCAATGTTTGAAACACGAAGTTTGAAATTCTTCTCTGTAAGGTAGGAAGGCACTCGAATTCAATGAAACAATAAATATATATATATATATATTTGTGATTCTTTCACACGTATATTGTACGATGTATATTAAATTCTATTGAAACAACTTTTGTATACGCAATGTTCACCGCAACTCTGATAACTCGATAAAAGTTATGAGAAGTCAATCAAATGAATTCGCTACAGAACAAGAACGATATTGGCACCTGAAGAGTAATTCCCAATTCAACGAGGATTCTCATAAACTGAAGGAAAAAAAAATATTCCAAATGAAATATTTTTTGTTTCCCACTCCATCAATCAATCCCAATTAAACAAAACCAAAACATTCTATCCGTCATGTATCTCCCGTGGTTAGTTTCTTTTTTCATTTTTACATTTCACAACGATGGTGTAACAAGAATTCACAAGGTCTTGGACTAAACAAAAAGAACAAAAAAGGAAAACAAAATGGATGAGAAGAATTATTTAAGGTCAAGAAACCTTACGCGCAGAGGCGTTCAACGCCAGAAGACAACGAGCGAAGAGAAGATTACATCATAAGATTAAGTCACACTATAAATTCGCGGCTCGACTCGGCCGATAATGAGGCATGGACCGTGCGAGATAGTCTGTCATAGGTTAAGGTATACAAATATACATATACACTCGTACACGTACAAGCTTCTATATATATACATACATGCTTATGAACATGATATATCTGCATGAAAATTATAATTTGATAATAACGTACACGATATTGAGGGAATAATGCGAAATCATAATTATCGTACATAAATACAAATGTACAAGGTGGTCCACTTTGAAGATATTATTCGACAGTTTGATTGTAAAAAGAGACGAAACTAAAACGAAATAACAAGACACCGGGATGAATTGACTGCGATTCTTGTAAGTATGCTTTGTCAAGGTCACTTCGAAGTGGAATATAAATTGTCCCACGCGAGAATGTACTTTCGTCCTTGAAGAAGTGCACTTGGCGCCTCTGAAATATTTTCCAATTATATTCCTCTTGAACACGAATAATGAAATATTTCTCTCCTCGGATGAAGTATATGCGAGATAATGTAATACCTCGGAATATCCCCAAGTGGTATTATAACGTTCTCGATGGATGAACGAACGAATGAATCATAACATTACCCGGTGATGGTTGGTTGAACTTTGTTCAAAACAATTCGATATTAGATTAGAATTCGAAGAACATAAATTTCAACCTCGAGCCTCGTATAATCAACCTATACACATCTGTATATGCTGAAACAATAATTTCATTATACTCGTACAATTCCTATTTGTGTTTTAGAACTCCAACGAGCGGGTAGCAAGTTGTTTTTTCTTTCCAAGTATTGTTGAAATATGAATTCGAGGAGAATAATTAGAGTAGTTTATGCGGAAATCATTGCGATTGAATGATATAAATTACCTCCACCTCAAAGGATCTTGCAGGATGATAAAATTTCCACTTCAGTGGTAGTTTAGTTCACGTTCGCTGCTTCGAACGTAGAGTGTGTATTTTCGAAGTATGTACATATGTACTTTCACGGTATTCGTGTTAAGATTAATAAGACTGAGAAAAATTCAATTCCCTGACATTTCAAATCTTACACTCAATAGCGGAAATGATACTAATTCTTCATAGTTGTTTTCAGCTTGTAATTTCATTTTTCAACAGGTATAAAATACTGGAACCGTTAAAGCAGATGCCAACATTCATTTCCCAGGATAGGAGAAAAAAATTAAAATATCACCGTGGACTTGAATCTCTGACATTCGACAAATGAGAAAAAATTATGAATTCAGAATGTTGATTTCGTTTGACCTTTGGGGGAAAAAACATTTGTTGCAATTTTTTGCACGTTATCAATTGGGAAGAATCACAGTTCTACACTGACGCAATGTGAAAAATCCAGCCTTCGCTGTTTTTATGGAGTCAATGTTGGTAAACAATTGGTGAAATGTTATGCTCTTGTCAGCGGTTAGAGAATCTTACTTGGTTCATCATTGGCTTAATAATTTTCTAAAATAGATTCATTGAACATATAAGTTATTCATTTCGAGATTGAACGGTATTTGGAACCTCCCCTAACAAAAATGATTATAACTTCCTTATAGTTAGTATCAAGACCCCTTACAGGGACTAGCTCAACTGCAATCATTTTTACTGGGGTTGAGCAATACGCATTTGAAATACTCATTCAACGTTGCATCAAGATTTGGCAACAGTCTCTTGGCAGCAGCCAGATGTTGTGGTGAAACCGGCGGGAATTTTGGCCTATGTAAAAATGGCTGTGACGACACCCGGAGAATTTCAACTCGCAGTGAAAGTACTCTCTCTCTGAATAAGCTCACCAACCATGAAGAACCGCTGAACCCCATGTCCTCACTTCCTCATATATCTTAACAAGTTTATTCTCTACCGCTGCATCCGAAGCAGCGACACGCGCCGCCTGGTGTTTTCGAGTAGTACTCGCACCATGTTTACGGTAAACCCGCGGATGAACGTACAGTTACCACCTTCATCGTCTCACGCGGTACTGGTGGGATTTTGCGTCGTACGCAGACTACCAAGTTCAAATCACGACCGTTAAATAGCACTACCAATATCTTCGTTTACAATTTCAGTTCTCGTTAGGTTTCGTCGCAATCCGCCACTTGAAATTTTCCATTTCTATCGGATCTTTATTAAATTATCTAAATAAACTTTTTGCAAATTCTTTTCACTCACAGCGGCAATTCAAGTGCAATATGAAGACTTAAAATAAATGTATATTTAGGAAATTCCTCGTTAAAACGTGAATATCTTGATGCTCGTGATACAATTGTTAAATAAACACAGTTTAACAATCACGATTCCTCTCAAAAGTTATGAATTTTCATTCTCCGTGTTACTAACAATAGATCCTGTGCAATATCAAAGATTAATGGAAATATCCAGTCCGAGAATTCCGTTTTGAACGACCAGTATCCTGATCCTTGTGATGTGAACCCAAGCGTGTATTGCCTATAATGATAATGGGCCCCAGGCTGGGTCCATCCTCTTTAACCCAGTATTGTGAAATGACGATGGGGCCCATGTTGGCTCAATCTTGGCCCTGTTGTGCTTCCCCATACAATTATAGTTGAAAAAAATGGAGATAATGAATCTTAGTGCGGGCACATTTGAACTTGGCCCCAATTTGGACCAGCGTTAGGCCAAGATTGGGGTGAATTCATATCCCGAGCATGTGTGTACAATCCTCAACGTGTAAGAATTTTGGTCCCACTCTGGCCCAGTCTTGGGCCCATATCGGCAGGATGTATATACCATGGGGCCCATGCTGGCCCGGGGTGGGCCCCATGGTATATACATGCTAGGGATTTTCCAATTTCGAAACAAAAAGGAAGGGGCAGTATTGATTGCCTAGTCTGGGTTCATGCTGGGCCCGTGGTGTTACCAATTCTCGGGCAAAGCAATACGGCCAAGCTGGGAACGATGTTATCATCTCAGGTTGGGCCCCACGTTGGGGAGCATGGGCACCCACCCTGGGCGTAGATGGGGCCCGCCGTCAATACACACTTGGGAAGGGTCAAAATTTCGATCCCTCTGAAATGTCATTTATTTTCTTTCTCTGTTCCACGAACAGCAAATTCAATCATTCATATACAAGCAGGAGAAACATATCATTGAATCAAGGGTTTCAATATGAACCTATAAATTTTATTGTTTCCCCCTGTGATTCTACGAACACAGTAACAGGTCAAACTTGATTCCATCCTGAATATGAGCTTATTTCAAGATGCAGCCAACAGTAGCGTCGTTTCATCTGAAAGTAAGCACCAAAAAAAATGCCGGCACATTGGGAAAACTTGACTTTTTCAGTACATTTTTCAAGTTAAATGTAATCACATACAGCGAGCTTTTCTATAGTACACCTTACCATGGTACAGTTTCATCCAAATGTATTGAAAGCGACAGCTGCTTATTTCTCCATGATGATATTTATACAGTCGATATTGATGAGTTCAGTGACAGAATGCTGTATCAATATCGGTAGTTATTGAATCGTTTTCAACGGTCTATGGTGAGTTCAGCATCCTTTCAAGCTTGGAGCAAGCTATCGCCAATACTTGGCTTGCTAATAAATTGTTCCGCAGCTATTCGCATACCTCTCATTTTTCATCACCCTCTTTTTCCCGTTCCAATGTGTAGTATGTGAGAAAATTCATAACAGCTGTGCTCAAACTTTGCTAGGACCGTCAGATGGACGCATTGCTTGGAGCAAGGTGGGTCCATTCTCCTGCCAATACGGAAGGAATAATTTAGCTGCAGCAGCTAAGTGGCTAGCACAGATATGGACAGCCATGAAATTAGCTTCTGCGGCTGAATTATTTCTTCCGTGAATGGTTCTATGTTGACGAAAAATATTTATGGTGTCTAAAATAATGTTAACATTCCAAAGTTCCTCCATCTTGATGTTGAAGATTAACTTTTCCCAGACTACACTGCGTCAGCCCATGATCAATTATTATTTGGGAATGCATGTACCCTAGTAGAAATTTGATCAGGCATTCCCTATTCTCAATCAGGCCCTGATCAGGTTAGAATCCGGAAACCGTGAATGAGGAAAATTTTATGAGGCCTTCACAAGGGCTTCACCTGATTTCCCTAATATGATTCAAATAGGGTTGTCATGCAAGGGTACAATGGGGGTTCGGATAAGATTTCCATGAAATCGTAACGAAATCTGATGAGAGCCTGATAGAACATCAGGCATGCCTCATCAGGGCCTCGTATTTTCCCGTCCAAAATTTCTAATAGGGTGACGTAGTGTTTCACCTTTTCATGTGGCAATTGAAGCTCAACCTTCTACTAGGACAATGCTGTTACCGATGTTTCCAGCATTGGCAAATTCAAACAACCAGCACAGGGGGCAATGGATTCAACAATACCTCAGGGTCTATAAATCTTTGCCACAACACTTTGGCCCAGTCTTGGGTCTGGATAGGCGGGAGGGAACTCATACTGAACCAGCGCAGGCCCCATTTTACATACATGGAGTCGGAATTACAACAACGTTACAATACTGCCGATATTAGCCATTTATGTAGACCTGTTTTATAGTATGCTGGATGATATTAATTAAAAGAATAGTTCCAACTGTAAGCAAGTGAAATTTCAGGGTTATGTAACATGCATTAGGAGCTCTCCTACAATATTCCACCTCCGTACCAGGAAATATGCACCTCCCCACCAGCACAACGTGCTACTGACACATTAATAGAATGTTGAAAGAACAGAAATGAGGTTTCTTAAACGTTCTAAAAATTTTCAAAAAACACATTCCGCCGTTGCGATGGTGTGGGTTTGATTTAGTATTCGCTCTTAGAATCTGGATTATTTAGAATTCTTATCCCTTGTTCGAACATCTCCATTCAGTCCTGATACTTCGTTTCTGAAATATGATTCTACGGCATTTTCCAATATAAATCCTATTAGGCTCCTTTTATCACTCAACATATGGGTTCCCCAGAGCACTGAAGAAGCACCAAACTTCCAGACGATCCCTATCATCACCGCGCCATGTCTAACAATTCCCATTCTAACGGATTATTCCGTCATCAGGACTCCATTTCACATGAAATACATGCAAAGACTAAATTTGGCATCAAAGAGTTTAATTATCACTGAATTTTAATATAGATCCCATGTATTTCCGTTGTTGTGGTCATTCCGCCGTATCGGACGTGCAACGATGTACATAGAGGGAACTCTGAGTAAAGGAATGCGAACGCAGCGAGAATTTCTAATTCCCGATCAGGAATCCTAACATCGTCCATACTTCATGCTAGTCAAGTATATGAGAACTGAACCTGATTTTAAATAATTTCTTCAGACTTTTTTCAGAAAATCCGCCCAACCTGATTATAATATAATAATTTCCAGTTAAGCTAGACTCCAAATCAAAGATTCTATATTTTTATTTCTTAGAAAAAACTACAAAAATCATATCATACTATTACGATCAAACAGCATCTGAATTCTCCTATGCAAAATAGGAACGGTAGCTCTTCTTGAGTTTTTACATATGCAATTTCATTCCAAAACGATTCACATGTTCACCATGGTCTCGGATACTTCCGCTTCGGCCTTGCGCATTCATCTCTTACGTGAGATGAATGGGTAAGCATGGTATGCAAGGACAAGATTTTTCCCTATCTGCATTTCTTCTACCTTGAACCTGTATATGGGGATTAAAGAGACGATGAAAGAGTACCTATACATCTTTTTACGAACAAAGACTATCCGTGGTGTCCCTTGAATTTGTTACTCGTGTATCGTTTGTAATAGCGCACAATTAATGACAATAATGAAATTCATTACACTAAAGAAAGGCAAAAAAATCTCTGTACCGATCCCGATATGATGAATACATCACAAGCATTTGCCGACTTCATCAAAATTGAAAGAAAAAAAACCTCAGCAGACCGTATAAATTGCATAATCAAAGATTATCACAAGGTATACGGATATAAATATCCATACAGTTGAAACGAAGGGATTTCCTTCTTCTCTTATCTGAAGTTATTAATACCGTGTCGGGAACCTGTTGAAGTCGTCGCCATACTATCGTCTCCGATAATCAGGGAATAATGTGCACCGAAGTAGGTGTGTACACGATGACAGAGAAGTTAATATACGTCTAGTTGTCATTGACATTATGATGCATATATGTATATATATATATACATATATCTGTGCGTTACTGTACATATCCTATATGAAGATATATTTTAAATTTGACACATTTTTAACCCTAATCTTCATCGATGAATCTTTTTATCATTTGATATTTATAAATTATCATACCGAAAGGATAAGGATCAATGATGAATATATATGTTTTCGATGGCCAGGTTGAAGGACGACGACGAACGAGGAACGACACGAGATGAAGAAGAGCTACACAACACTCATCCATATCTTTCTTCTGGATAGAAATCTAACCGTTGACTATTACTACTTGCGCAGATGAAAGAGAGAAAGAGCGAGAAGAGAGCGAAGCAGCCGAGATGGGTCGTTGAATTATAATGAGAATACACATACATATTATACGTATGCAGAGAGAATAACTTATATGACAACATAGGTCTATGTCAGCATAAGTCAGATGTCACATATTTCCACGCACCAAATACAGAATTAATGATAGACGCGGAAGGTATCAAGCTCTTGTTCGAGCCCATAAAGGCAAAGAAGACAAAATTATTCCACGTATCTGTGTACGAGATGAGCGTATTTGAAAAATAATGGAATCACGACGATTCTCCCCGATGACTTTTCCCTCGCATAATTCAAAAATATCAGTCTTAACTCGATATTTATGGACAAATTTTATATTTCCTGTGCATTCGAATCTTTCGGGATTTTTATTTGAATCCGCATTTGAAATGGCACCCCAAACGTATGAACTGGTATAGCGTCCAAAATGAAATATGTTTGAGTGTGAACCAAAAACTCGTAACTCATGGATGACAGGAGACGCTGTGAAACTTTTCACGACACGATGACAACGACCGTCAATAGTAAATCCCGAACACGATCCTTTCCTTTCCCTCTCGTTCCTTGCCTTCGTGTTTCTCTCTTCGCAAGGTTACGTGCAACCGAAGCTAGTGGAAGAGAAAAAAAAGAAGAAGGAAACGAGGCAAGAATGTTTCCTACGGTGAAGGAAATAATAATGTCCATGGGGGAATGGTACAGTAAGAAGACACGAAAAGGGTTGTTTGCACAAGAAAAAGAGAGAGATATAAAATTGTACTACCATTGCTGGCGGTATGAACGTAATAATACGGTGGCGGTGGGTAAGTTGTATTGGTAATTCTATGTGGAAACAAAAAGCAATGGTGCATTACACTGAGAAAAGAAATCTTCGTATTCAAATCTACGGGATTTTACATACGCATTAAGGAACAATTGTTATGCGAGTAAATTTATGATTTGATTCCGAAATGATAATCTTTATGGTTCCTTTCAATTCTCTATGAAGTTTCTTGTTTTTTAATCAGTTGTTCATTTTTTGCTCTTTTATACTCACTCAACGGTACACGGAAAAAATATTATCTTTGAAATTGCGATGATAAAATCGTAGCACAGCACCACACTTGAGAAAGCAGGAATTGTCATATGTTGGAGACAGATATTGCTGTTATAACCTCCTTTTGTAGGAGTTCACGCAAAAAAATGCCATTTTCAAGAATTCATTTTCAATAGAAGTTATTATTGGAATAATTTGAAATTTTTTGGGATTAATAATAGGTCCTTAAAGTGAAGAGAAAAAATTTTTTGTTCCATTTTGAGCAATATGGCATTCAACGGAGTCCTTTGTTTCAATTGGCGGAAGTTCTCCAGGGCACAATTTTGATCTCAAACAGTTCATATGGGAAATTTAGGTCAATTATACTTGTATATCCTCGGTGAACTAGGATTTTTTTGAAGAACAGTGCTTTTTGCCACTATTTTTGCAATAATTTTTATATTTGGCAATAAAAATCCGGGAATTTTTTCAGTTTACATAGAATAAAATAGTATAGAGAAGAGCTCCTGAAAATTTCAGCTCGATCGGATAATTAGTTTTTGAATAATCACTTCCGCCAATTAAAACAAGGGACTCCGTTGAAGCCACTTTGCAGCTGCCATATTGCTCAGAATGGAACAAAAAAATTTTTCTTCCATACTTTAAAGACCTATTATTAGTCCCAAAAAATTTCAAATTATTCCAATAATAACTTCTATTAAAAATGAATTCTTGAAAATGGCATTTTTTTGCGTATAATTGTGTTTCCCCCTTTAACCAAAAAACCCCGCGTAGGGGACTTATTCGTAGGAATTGAATATTCAATTAGATGCAAAAATTGATTACTTGTGGCTAATAAATTATTTATTTGGGGCAAGCATTCCATTATTCGATTCGATTGAATATTCCATTAATCCTAAGAAATATTTTATGGAGAGAGGACGAATAAAATATTTATTTGGTTGGAAGAAATTTTCAGTGTACAATTCTCACATCGTAATTTATAAGATAATATTTTTCGTATGTGCAATCGAAATAACGATGTTCTTCCACAGATGGGGAGTTTTTCACTACAGTTTGGTGAACTTTTCCAACATTTGTGGAGGATTCAACACTCAGAAAACGAAATAGGTCCTCAAAGTGGTGGCAAAAATCCCTCATTTTTGATGGAAAAATAATTTCCCCACGATGAGGGAAGAAATCCACCAACAGTGGGAAGAAAAACTTCCCACATTCTTCACAGTGCAAGAAAACAGTCTATTTTTGAGGATTAATTTACAATATTGATTCATTTATTTGTGTTTGTAACAGCGGAGTGAATTTTATCGAATAAAAATGTATATTGAGGTGATCCAAATTTAAACAATAATTTGTATTCCTCGGTGCATTACCGGAGTATGAAAATTCATGATGAAAAACGAATTTTGAATTCGTGTTGGAATCTGCGGAGGAGATCTGAAAGTCACTGACGTCGTGAGAAGATGAAAACAGAACTGGACGTAAATTTGATTTGTATTCAAATGATGCAAGGGGATGCTTGGGTTAAATTCTATGAGATACCCTGTAACTGCCTCGTTGAACTGGATGCATGAATTTTCTCGACTCAGTTAGTGTTGAAACCTTCATTTGCTCTAACTTTGGAAAAAAATAACAATTCAAGAGGTCCAAAAGTGGAATTGTTACCATGAGATGCTGATTGTATGTAGGGTTTCAAGTCGTTCGGATATTTTTCCTCCGCAAAATGTGTTTTTCAATCATGAACCAACTTGAGAGAACCAAAAAGAGCAGCAAAAACCAAGACATCTGGGAAAAACAATTTTCATTCGAGTATGAAAACTTCGTGTCTTGGGAAAATGAATCAGAAATTATGAAATCAGAAACGGAAACTCTATTTCTAATATTGAGGTGTAACCAGTGCTGTCTGGGAAACAATCTGGCTGAAAATTCCGGGATGAACGGGATTCCTGATATCCCTTCCCTCTTGGAGGACCTTGAATAGTCTCACAACCTCAGTTTCTACTCATTCGAACAAATCTTTGACTCTACATCAAAGTTCTCAGATCCTCCCGATACTCCCTACAGTTACAATACTTTTTCTCTCCCCGTCCTCGTGTTATAGAGATCGATATTACGCACGATTCATATAATTTACCATCCATAAAACAATAATCTTCACTTTCATAACTCGGAATAATAACGTTCGTTTTTGTCGGGTCTCATTTTCAATCCGTAAGTAAAACGAAGGGGAGAGAAAATGGGAATTTATAGCGGAAGCATGGAACGGTCTATCGTATTAGAATTACTTATTCTCCTTAATGGTTACCTACTTCCGATCATCCATAAATAACAAACATGCGAGATTTGAGTGTACAAGAAGGAAAAAAGAGTTGCCAATAGGAAACGCATAGTATTATAATGAAGCGGGAATAATTACAAGATGATTGGTAAAAACAATTGCTCTCATATCATACGTGAAAAAGTGATTTCTCCGTCGAACACGTTGCACAACGTGACACGCACCGATAATACACCGGGAAGTCTACATATTTTAAAGGCAAGAGCAAGCTTGTTAATAAGATCGCGTTTTACGACACCTCGTTAGGGGAGGGAAGATTTACAAGCGTTCGTGTGAGTGCTTTCCTTTCCTCTCTTCTTTTTTCCTGTGAATCTGCAATGGCAACAAACGCATACACGTACACATAAAATGTTCTCTCCACTCGGGCGAAGCGATATGAGGGGATTCAATGAGCCCGAGTGTATTATTTATAATGTGGAAGAATCATACGAACAAGAATGGCGAAGTCTTTTATTACATCTGAAAAGTTTGAATATCTCCCCATGCGTGGATCGGGTGGATAGAGAGGAGGAGAACAAGAACAAATTTCTTGCTTCGAACAACCGAATCGATAATACAATTACATCCAAAGTAGAGATGGATAAAAAAAAACATATCCTATCCCTTTTGAATCCTTTAGGATTGATTAGATCGAGAACAAGAAGTTTGACAAATATAATTTAGGTATGCGTGAACCCTTAGAATCCCTAGTATTTCCTCTAATCTTATAACACAAAGGGTCGGATAATCGAAATAGTTTGTTCATAATGGAATTTCAAATTCAAGGAAATCGTATCAGAAGTTAGGGAATAATCTGTGGTCAGTTTCAATATATTTTGAATGGAAGACGGTGGACTGATTAATTTCAATCATCTGAATTCCATTATCACTCGATTAGTGAGAATATCAAGACGAGACCTGAACGGATTAGGGAATCTATTCGAAATACAACATGCTCCATGATTTCGCAGCTATTTCGCGTCAAATCATGTAAGGGGGTTTGTTGAATATCATTCGATACATTTTCACTCATTAAGCTCTGAAATTGGAATACATTTACTGTGTTCCATTCCGATTCCAATGAATTTTCATTGATTGACATGAAGGCGTTGCTGTAAGCATTCTAATGGAATCATTCATTGAAGATAAATGATTGTAGCGATAATCTGAATAAAAGGTAATCCCCATGCAAGATACATTCGCTGTATTCTGTTTCCTTTACAAATTATTGGAGATCATTCTCTTAAGATGATACTAGTGGCGTCTCAATGGGAACAATCAGTCAAAATCCAGTCAACATTGATGCCAAAGTGATCATGTTTTTGACAAAATGTGTAGAAATTTTGCATGATGCCCCAAAATCGGGCTTATCTGGCTCATTTTTTATTCAAAAAGTGTCTGAACATTTTGTCAAAATAATTACCACTTTGGAAAAAATCTTGACGTGATTTTGACTTAAAGTTCCCGTTGGGGTGGCTGCAGCGGAATCGTTTATAACAAACTCCCATGTAAAAATTTAGCGATTCCACCAATGTTGAACACGGGTAATGGCTTGGGCCAGGCGTGGCAGCCAAACGTAGAGCATTCATATTGGGTCATCGTTGAGGTAATATTGTGCCTGTGTCGGCAATAAAAACATGAAAATTATGAAAACAATGCTGGCACAAGTTTTTGTCAGCATTGGTCTAGGATTGAATCAACATTGGTTTTACAGCAAAAGTTTTGTATCGGGTAATCATGGCAGAACCATTGAATCAAGCCTTCGCCAACATTGGCGACCTTCCACCACCGTTACCCCAGGCGTCAAAATGGAGGCTTTTTCATTGCTGAAACGATGTTATCATTTCAGTCTTCAGTCAGGCTTCCTCCCAAGGCTCCGCCAATGCTCGTCAGGGCTGGATCAGCCTTGCGCCACTGGTCAATTCTTACATGGGCTACGGGCGAACGCTGCAATTTATTCAAAATACCTCTCTGTACAGTCCAGTGCTATAGGGTTCGCCCGTAGTTTGTCGTGAACGATTATGCAATTGCAATAAATTCTTCTAAATTATAAAACTTCAAACTTCCAAAGGAATTTGATTTTTCTCTCCAACTCTGCTATTGTGAATTTTCTTTCGTGAAATCATCTTAGTTGAAAATTTCACGTGTCTTGCAATGCTTAAAGAATTTATACTGAATCGTTGCCTAACATCTACGTACTATGGGGCCAATACTCGGCCGAACTGGGGCTAAAATGCATACATGCCGTGGAGTTTGATATATCTCCACGTATATAGAGCATCTTACAAAATTCCAACATCCGAGAATCTACAAAATTTTGAATAGGTGTTGCCTATATTTTCTCCTCAATTCAGATTTCAGGATAATTTCTGATCCTCCTTTCCTTCCTCACGATTCCTATCTTCAAGTTGAATCGTTTGTTGAATGGAAAGGACAGATGTTCTACCAATTTGCAATTCGGGGTATAAATTATGGAATATTAATTCGTTGTCACATCATCTGTTGACCAAAATCAATTCTCTGTAATCAAATTAAACGAAGGTGGGAAGAAATCGTTATCGAGCTATTAACAATCCTTCCCTTCGGCAGCATTAAAACATTGCACTGGAGAGAAACGAATCTTACTGGGTACTAGAAATCTAATACTCAACACAATATGATCCATTAAACACCGTGAGTCGCCATATCGATACTTGATTCGAAGAACGCTGTAATTCAACGCTTAATCTCAGTGAATTATGGCGTTCTTCGATTCGGGTGTCGATACTGTATAATCCTTTCTCACTTACTCCCAGCGGCGAGAAGTGGAACAACGTTTTACGCTATAACAAGTCATCAATGATTCTTACAGTACAAGGCGAGTTACTTGGTTTGCATTACTGTGACAGTAATCGGTTTCTCATCATAAAAATGAACAAAGCGCTTGTTAATCTTGCAAAATTCGCTATCACAATCATTAGTGCTTGTCAGAAGGAAACGTTTTTTATGAGTCTTCAGCATCTTTCAAAAATTGAAAAAAACAATATTAAAAAGTCGGATCAATGGGAATGTTTCTACAAATCATGACTTCCTCGTTGCTATCAACGAAATTCCATGTGAATAGATGTGGGGAAAACCACTACACCAAGGATCATTACACAAGATTAGAATTAGTAGTATTAGTGAATTGTGGTTGGTAACAGTCTCTCTGTACTGAACTCTGTGTGTATATATACGTATCCTCTCGAATAATGTGGATTCAGGCCATATTAGGATGCCTTACACCATGTTGTTCGATGCTATCCGTTGCATATTGAGAATATATCCCTTACAATGCCAATGTGGAACGATCAAGAGCCAATATGATCCCACGTTAAGCCCTATTCGGTCTTGTTTGCGGCTACCAACATCCTACACTGACCGTATCCTCTCGACTGAATACAATAAGAAAACACCAATTATTCAATGCTCAAATGAATATGCGTCGCTTTAAAAGAAAAAAAAAACCCCATTGAGAAACTGGTAGATTATCAATTTTAAATTTCAGATCACGTTTAAATAATCACTAAACGCAGAAGTCAAATGGCAACTCTTTTTCCTTTCCTCTTCGTCTTTCTCAAGTCAATTTACATTACACCTTCGATTCGATCTATCGATCTTGCAATGTCTTCTTCGGTCGACTCGAGTCCCATTCGTCAGTCCTGTCCGCACGCTCGATTATTCTCGTACATCTCCTCCTCACCCACACACACACTTTTTCCTTCTTTTTCTTCCTCCTTCCTTTCCTCTTTCTTTCCTACCGCTTCCTCTTTTACATTAGTTCATTCGCCACCAAAGCGGCCACTTGTGTATTGCGTATGCATCCTGCATCCTCAAGCAGCCGCTATCCTGTAAGTGTGTGGTCTTTGGGGAAAGGGAAAGAGTGGGAGGGTGATTGAATTCTTGTCGAACGGATGAAAGTACAAGGAGATGTGTTAGGAGGAAAGGAAGAAAAAAATCAAGAAGAAAATTTCATCTTCGAGGGATTTTCCGTATCGTTTGATTGAATAGCTCTGGTAGAAATTCACCGATAACCCGTATTGAAACAAAACTTTATCCGACTAACAACTATTTCCATGAGCGGCGCGTGTGTATGTAAGTAGAAAATCAAAAAGGGAAAAAAACAAACAAAAGGATATGAGATGGAGAAGAATTGAAGGATATCTCATATATTTCTGGGCAACGTCTGCGAATATTACACTTTTCCGGTTTCCGTTTGACTTGAAAGAGAGTAATAAAAATTGAACACGATATGCTTGTTGATGGAACTGAAGAATTGCATTCCCCGATATGAATGATATGAAGAATTTAATGTGGGATGCGAGAGAAACAAAGATTCCAAGAAATCTTCCCTTCTCGTATCCTTTTTATTTGTGTGCTCAACAATGTCTAATATCGAATAACGTTGAAAAATCATTTTTTTTCTTTCCATAGAAGAGATCGAATTGATTCTTAATTGCAAACAAGAATCCAATCATTTCGTTTTTAATATACGAGTGAAATCTCATTCTATGCGATCCAACAGCCCTGCAAAATTTGCAGAATTATAAACGATCATTTTATTCTGATGTATCGATCACTCCATTGATTTGTGAAATCTGAGCCAGAATAGTGAATTGAAGTTACACTTTGAATTCAATAATCTCTCACTCTTCGTAAAGTGCATTGCTGTATATTAAAATAGACTGTACATTTTCTTCATTGCAAACTTACATTTTCAACCACATAATCACATCAATTTTGCATTCATCCTTCTTTGAGAATTAAAGAATCACGAGCTGTTGATACCATCGAGTATCGTAAATATCTTGGATAAATAAGATTGAACGAAGAAAGAGATAAACGGAAAATATTTGCGGAAGTAAATACAACGAGATAAGATAGTTTGGTGAAATGAGGGTCCTTGAATACACAGAGTATACCTTCACTGAAACCACAACGATCCTGTCGTTTGATCAGAGGAAGAAAATTGTAAATGCACAAGACGTTTGATGCCAACGTCAGGATTAAAGGAGAAAATGTTCTATGCTCATTGTTTTTCTAGGAAACTCGAGAGCTAATCACGCGGCAAATACTTGCGTTGGATGGATACAACAACATTCATCACAGAAGCCAACGAATTCGATATATTCCTCAAAACAGGAATCGTCTATCAATAAGAGACAGATTGAATAAACGAAGAAAAATGTAATATTCGAATATATCTGTTGGGAGTAACTACAAGGACAATACTGAAGAATTAATCTCTCATTGAAAAAAAAAACTATGATGAAAAATTGCCTATATATATAACGTATAATATTACCAACCTTACATAATCGACGAACGTATTTCATTCAGGGTAGAAGAGACTATTATATCCAATCAAGGAAATTACCGTCTCTATCTCCAGGGGTATTGTTTTCTAAGAAAAAGCGTTCGATTCATCCTTTGAAATCAATCCGCTATACAAATTCTGAGAAGTAGCGTAGATCGTATAATTATTCCCTTTTGCGATTTAGATTCGATACAAGATATTGCAAGAATATCGAGAAAATTCACACGATATTACAACAAGAAAAACAATTCCGACATTCGTTCCGTTTTTCATGACGTAGGAAAGATGTTTTATGGCATGCAAATGATTTGCATTTTATTTATGCTGGAAGTAAAATGTGGAAAGATATGGAAAATGATATATGAATTATACAACCAACAAATAGAAGGGACAGAGCAGAATTCAGAATATCATTGTACTAAGATTTGCGTATGACAGGATTATCCTAGCTATAAATAATGGTAAAGTGAAAGAGATTGTAAATGAGATGAAAATAATGTTAGTACAGAATTATCATATTCGAGCATTTAGTATGTTTCAAGGGAAGTCACCAGATCCTAAATCTCTTGTTTGATATCGCTGGAAGACGCACCGACTAATTGAAATAAATTGTATCCATATGGAAAAAAAGCACTCACGAGTTGAATAGTTTTTTCAAGTAACTATTTAGTATCAGTTGGTCATCATATACAATGTGTATAATTGAAACGACTTACTAGTTGTTTGAAATAATTATTCAACTTGTAAGCGCATATGCACCCATCTTTTTAATCCTTCACGGCCACGCGGGTGACTAGTTACCCCAGCCTTAAGAGAAGTGGAATTGGAGGTCTCCAACCTTTCAAATAAATACAACAAACAGTAAGTAGTAAGCCTACATAGTATTTTCACGTTCTTAATCATGAATATCCCTTAGTCTGTAAACGGGGGTCATCTGTGTCCTCAAAAAAAACTCGTTCCTTCCATATCTTTTGTAATGAAAAAGGGAAGGGGGTTAGATTACACTGTAAAAAATTGTAATGGATACTATTAGGCTCCCCCGTACCGTTGTTCAATTCGCCAAACAGCTGTTGTGGCAGAAAATCAAAATTTTTCGTGGACACAAACGACCCCCGTTTACAGACTGAGGGTTAAGTATTTAAAATCTAATAACACGCAAAAAAAGCCAATTCCATGATTTGTAATTTTTTTCATTTTTCTTTCCAGTAATTTTGCAAAATAAATATACTTTTTGAATAATTGGTGGATACTATTATTTTTTTGTGGTAGTGGTATATATGTTGCGGACGACCCTGGAGTTTTAGTCGATAATATTGTAAAATGGCGGAGTAGTGAATTTTTTTTTGCAAAAAAAGCAACTTTTCCTGAATTTTGACTTATATGACCAGTTTTTAGAACGCCATCTATAAATCAACCAGGTCAAACCATTAGAAATATTGAAGAACTAGTCAACGAACATGACACAATTAGTTAAAAGTCTCAAAACATGTACACATCTCGTCCGACCGGGTTTTTCAGCGTGGGGTAATGAGTTACCCCATGTGGCCGTTGTTTAGCCTGGGTGAGGTGTCGCCGTCAATGGTTAATGATTTGAAGTATTTTTTTTCCCGTGTATTAACCGTTGAGATGAGAACTCAGGGAGAAGGTCTAGTTATTTCGCAGATAATGAGGGTCGTTGAGGAGGTTTATTATTACCTACAAAAATTGCAAGATTCAAAATAACCCTAGTAGAAATTTGATCAGGCATTCCCTATTTTTAATAAGGTCCTGATTAGGCTAGAATCCGGAAACCGTGAATAAGGAAAATCTAATGAGGCCCTTACAAGGGACTTATCTGATTTCCCTAATAGGATTCAAATAGGGCTGTAACGCAGGGGTACCACAGGGTTTGGATGAGGTTCCCATGAAATCGAGCGGAATAGGGAAAACCGTAACGAGACCTGATGAGGACCTGAAAGGGAATCAGGCTTGCCTCGTCAGGCCTTGGTATTCTCCCATCCAAAATTTCTACTAGGGAAGATGTGAAAGAATTCAGTAGGCGCTGCTGCAGGGTTGCCAGAGCTTTCTGGAATTAGGAATGAAAAAAGTGATATCACAGATGGAAATAGTGACAGAATAGTCCTTGGTATCCACAATCATTTTGGTTTTTTTTTTTTCAAAATTCCTCATATTCCCGCCAGATTTCAGAAAACCATCTGTTTTTTGCTATCCCTGCTCAAAGAACCGAATGAAATCTGGATAGCACCCGGAAATCAGTTCTGGATATTAAGAATGTTCTGATAGGTACCGAATAAGTTCGAGATCCGTGGGATCTAAAATTTGAATCGGTTTCATTCGAGAACCAATATGGATCTTTGGTCTGAGTTTTGAACAGGCTTGATATGGGTCTTATTTGAAATCCATATCAGAAATTACAATCTATTATCGTGCTGAACGATTGATTTCTAACACGTCAGCTCTGAAGTCTATCCAGTTAGAATGTAGATAGTGATCTGAAGTTCTTATAATCGAGTCTGGAACATTCACGGCCTAGACACACAAGCGACATAAACCCGAACGTAAGCAACATTATGGTTGATCGGTTCAGCTTGAAAAATGGGGGATTGATTTTTTCCTAAATAGGGAAAAAAGTGGACTGTCTTTGAAAAATTGATTGAAAGTGAAAAAACTGGCTCACAAGCAACCCTACTCTCTCAATCCGGAAGAGTGGAAAATCACTCGTTTCACTACACTAAGTCTCAGGAATGATCCAGTCTGCTTCGAGTAGGATTTTCACTCGTTGCGAGTGAACTCCCACTTATTTAGACTGAAAAATTCACTCTAGAATTGGAGTGGCTGTGAGTTGATAACCTCAAACCTTAGATTATCACTCTAACAATTTTAGAGAGTACGATTCAGCGATACATTCGAATTAGATTCATATTGAACTGGAAACAGAATCAATTGAACTGACTATTATTCAGGAAAATCATTGTCAATTCACTTTCTAAATTTCTTGGAGGGAAAATCCACTCCCAAAGACTGAAAATACTGCAAGTCCAACAAGAGTGAGATTCCGCTCCTGTAGAGTGCGTTTTTACTCCACAAGAGTGAATTTTCAATCTTTTGGGGTAAAGGTTCCACTCTTATAAAAAGGTGAAATTTCACTCTCTAAACCAAGTTGAAACTTCACTCTGTTGGAGTGAGAATTCACTCTTATGGAGTGAGAAGGCACTCTTTAGGAGTGGAATCTCACGCTTCCTGGACTTGCAGTATTTCCACTCTTCAAGAGTGAATTTTTCACTCCAAGGAATTTAGAGAGTAGGGAAAAAGAAGACCGCTGAAGAATTCTCCATAATTTACCATGAGTTGATAATCTCATTGTGACAAATAACAATGAGACCATTAAATTTCATTATTTTCACTACAAATTTTTGTCAAATCACTATGAACATTCTATAGCGACCCAATCGGATCTCAATGGAATTTCCATCAGAAATCGTCGATAATTTAGAAATAATCGATTATCTTAATTCCTAAATGTTCCAATGACACATTTAACGCATTGATTTCAGACTTTGTACATAATGGAATGATGGATCATCTCAGTCTTGGGCACAAAATAAACCAAGATATGCTTCCAATATCATTTTGATTTATTGACGACATATTCGTATCCGAATGAACGAATTTATATTAAACTTACGAACCGATGTTAAATGCAATCGGTTGTAATCGAATCTATACATTCAAGTTGATTTAATCACACGATTGAAAGCCGTCCGCTTTTAATCTTCAACGATTTTGTGAATATCGAAGAATCACCACGTGGAGATAATGGATTGAATACTACAGAGCAGTATAAATACCCGTTGCAGTCGTCCGACTGGATCGAGGTATTTATTCACCTTGCGCTTATCTAATGACACCCGAGTGATGTATATATGACTTCATTCTGTGAGAACGTCAATCCGCTATCGCATTTGCATCTTTATAACATGATTTCAATGTATTAATTAACGAGAGCGCGTAAGTATTGGTTAAGTTAGAAAGCTGTCTTGTATTTCCTCGAATTTGACAGGAAATGGAAAAAAACGCGGTGGGCTGCGAGTGGTTAGCCCAAGGATAAAAACGGTTCAATTGCTTTGGGAATTCACTTGAATACTGTAATCGAATGAGACTCGTAAGTCCTGACATCTGATTCGATAGAATCCAATGGGAAAAAGATCGGATTTTGTGTATTCTCACGTCACATGGAACATCAAGTCGCATTATCATTGATTAAGGGATCCTAAAAGAACATTCCAAATGTAAAATGCAAAAACTGTATCTCAAATCTTTTCAAACGATGCTTCAATTTTGGTTGTCTCTTGATTTTGCGTTGTAGTCCAACTAAATGACACTGTGAAGAATGAAAATGTGCTGAGGTTTTCAAATTTGATTACCATCCTTGTTTCAAGTCTTGAATGTTCACTCATGTGAATAGCATATGACCGGTGTTGGAAAAATTGGTGTGGAAACGTCTAAAGGAAACCAACTGGACTGTGGTGTCAAGCTAGCAAAGGTATTGGATTCGATTGAGAGAGATCTGGCAAAAACCTTTCTGCGAATTCGAAAAATGGGGTCCGGCATGTTCTCATACTTTTAAAATACTTCTCGTCGGTCTCTCGATGGTAGATCCCTAAGCTTCATACTTTGTAAAAAGACTGTAACCAGATTTTCAGCCACATTTCTTCAGGATTGTGGTTATACTAAGTGTTTTTAGACTGGAAAACTTCTGAAAGTTATCATTTCTCTCTAACCTCTGTGAAGTAACCAGAGGTTAAAAAACAAGAAAAAACAGCACCCAATACAAGGTTTATCAATTGGTCTAATAATAGCAGATCACTAAGCCACAGATATCATCGACTGCGTAGTGATGGCACTCTAAATGATTCCATAGCGATAAACTCTTGAAAGATAACATGGGTTCGGTAATGACGGTGAATAACCGGTCACGTGTGACACTGATAATTATTGGTCCAAGTGATGAGGCATAATAATTTCGACTTATTGCCGGAACTTATAGTCTTGTGCATCAATGTGATTTTTCAATGGCCGATTAATGGACCACATCATAATGATACTCATTCTTGTTCTTGAAAAATATCTTACATTTTTTTCTTACATTTAACACTATTTCAAGATGGATTCAATTTAGAATTCACGATCTGAATTACTGAATCATCAAAATATAAACTGAGAACTTTCTTTTGGTATCACTTTGTGGTTTTATGTCACTAGATGTATTTTGTTCATTGGTCTTTCAAATTTTTCGAATTGTGCATAGTATAAGCAGGAAGCTTTCAATCATTTTGCGCATGTATTCAAAAATCACGACTCTAGACTGAAAGTACTCGATTTATATGAAGACCACCACCAACCTAGAATATTGGATCTCAGAAGGAATTTCAGCCAATAATAGATCATATTTGTGCGAATGACAGGGAATTCTAAAATTTGTCCAATTGGTTCATCAATTGTCCTAGTAGATATTATGCATATGAAATTATTCTTAGTAAGCTACCGCATGGCGATACTCAGAATGATTTCTGAGACCTTTTTCAATGAGTCCATGTCTTCTGCTCAGTACTCCTAAGAACGCAGAATCCTCTTTATACTCGTCAGATGGAATTATACCAATTCATCCTTTATGTCCCTTCAAATTATAATTCACCATTCGACTTCTCTGCCCTTCGTTCAGATTAAGAAATTTAGGATTGATATTGGATTCCATGTGCTCATCTGTCATTTTGAGGCGATGACACTCACACCATCTCTCCTCTCAGTAGCCAGACAGGCGTGAAAGTATGCACACGATGACCACATAAAAAGGGTGTGCAAGGTTAAAACAACATATAAATCTATTGATTGTTCGTACGCCAGGGATAACCTTCGAATTTCAAGCATGAATGGTCAATGCACCGACGTTTCCTTTGGTCTTCATGGAAAGATACCAAATTTGACATTGACAAGATAACCATCTGTTTGAAGATTGACAATGGAACATAAGAGAATCCGATAATCATCTAATTGTTTTTTCTCCGTCAATTTCATTTTTCCGGTTGCTTGGAATCTCGAAGTGTATGCAAAAATTCAAATCATCTCGTGTGGAATCATACGGTGTATGCATCAACCGACTGAATAATCATCTAAACTTTTCTCTTCGGATAAGTATAACTGGAAAAAACAAAAGTTGAGGAATTAAGTTAGAAGGTCTAAAAGTTTAACCAAATTACAACCAGAGGGCTCCGCCCCCTGACTGCTCAGTAAATTTGAATTACTCAAATATTTTAGAAGATACGGTCACAGCGTACGATAGCGGGTGCAAAAATTGAGCTAATTCGACATTTTACAAGACTTATACGAATTCGAATCATTGAACAATCTCAAGGTCTCGTCTCGTTCGAGATCCCTCAAGTTTCTGTTCGGAGCCTTTCACACACTGAGAAAAAAATATGGAAAACGTGTAGCACGGTTTACCATAATGATGGCAGTTTTGGAACATATGAGCATTTATGTGTGCTTTCCCTTCAATTATGGCAATCCCTACCCCCTTTTGGTGAAAATAAGTCTGCATCTGACACATGATACTTCAAACAATCACCACAAATTAGAAGAGAAACGTTCATAAACGCTCAGACTGCCCTTCCATGACACTGAAATTGAATCGGAACGGAACAGAGATTTCAGAAATCATTCCATTCCGTTCAACCCAAATAGCGCTGCTCTCCCATGGATCGCAATCATTCCGGCCGTAACAACATTAACCTGAATGTATTGGTTATTTTCCATAAAGAGCTCCAATGGAAATTTATATTTCATCACTGATTGGCTAATTTTCCATTCCGCCGGAATTTATATTCCGGTTCATTAGAGACAAGGACACCCGTTTCCGACGGAACGGAAGGAGGAATGTTCCGTTCCGATTGAATAATCCATCGCATGGGAGAGCACCCTCATGTGTCCCAAAACTGCGATTATTATAGGAATTTCTGCGACGAATTTTTCTCAGTGCAGGCTTTTATCAAGCGGACACTGGATTGGGCCTGGGCGTGAACCCGCGGGATTCCACATGACATCCCCAATGGTACCATGCAGGACTTGGAAGGATAACAATTTTCAAAGAGTTGGTTCTAAACGTCTATTGCAGTGATGTACAAGAATAGGTCTTTGGACCAGATAGGACCAGAGTGATTGAGATTCCAATGAGACCCTGAAAGAATAGAGCTTTCCGAAAGAATAAAGCCATATATATCGGCTTCGGTTCCAAATTGAATACCTTCATTGGATGAGGGAGGAACGGCAGAATCGATCACAGTCAATGCTCGAATGAATTTGGAAGAATCTAGAACGGGAGAATGTAAAAGGTCAGAGCGCGCAGCACAAAAGTTTGAACAGAAATCTTGATACTTATTTTCCTTGTTGGGTCAAACGAAAACTCAGTTGCAGACATCACGTTATTTACTCAAGTACTATTCGAACCTGAAATTGGAGCGCTGCAACTATGACAAGGTAGCTCTAACAATTGAACGACTGTCCCTGTAACAGATGCCTTCGCTTTTATTGAGTATCCGTTGGAACGTCGAATTATGATCCAACCCCGGCAACGCCATTCATGGAACTGTCTAGGCTAGCGAGTGCTGATACTATAACGCTTGCTCGGGAAGCGATGGCTCAAATATTATCGATTGATTAGGGTCCACAATTGTCGGACGCAATTATACAATGATGTATGAACAGTGACCGTATTCGAGAATGATGCAGCGTTGCAATTCGAAGTCGAAGGATTAGGATTTAGGTAATGGCAACAAGAGGAAGTCATGTCACTTTGACAACCTTTCAACCTTCCAGATCAGGACGTCTAATGTATCTCGCCACTGCACGTCCATATTCTTCAATTTGTCATACGAGTATGGTAAGTGTAATCGTACTCTGTGTTAAAAAGAATCGATTTTCGCGTAGATAAGCCTGAATAGCCCGGCACTTTGACGGATCCTGGGAGCGCTTCTCACCATTCAATTCGCACATCAAGAAACTTATTGAATTGCTCAAAGCTAGGGTCTTGAGTAGAATCCCTCAAAAAAGGTTACCATTTTCTTCGAAATTGGTTATCCCGTTTTGGAATCAAAAATAAATCCACAATCTTTGATTTTTGGTTCTGAATGAAAACGATTACATACATCAATGTGCGACACGTTCATATTCAATAATACACATCACTGTCAACATTACCCCAAGGATTCTTTCGAGACACGAAACAAGCATGACAAACGCGTAAAAATAATCCAAAACATACATCAACAACCTTCATATTCTAAAGGAAAGGTACACGGAGGCAGAAAGACGTAAGAACGAGGTACGGTACGAATGTGTCCGTAGGGGCATGCACTTATCGAGTTAGTTTTTTGTGTCAGCCGGTTATTAGATTATGATTAAACGATTCGAAGGGCTCTTTCTTCGCTCGTCACCCCTCCCCTACTCTGTTCTGTGTTCTCTTCTCTTCCACGAGTTCTGGTTCCGACGCGAAGGTAGTAGAACGGAGCATGACCCAAGAACGAGCAAGGTGGATACTTTAGAATTGGGTGGAGGGGTACGAAGGGAACGTGGGCAGAACAAACGAGTATTGAAAAGGAGGAGCTAATTAAAATACAAATACCTCAACAGAATTTCTCGAAGGACAGCGTACGGGGAGGTGAGGGATTAGTTTCATAAAAGATGAAGGATTAAGAAGAAAGACGTCTCCTTTCTCTCCTTACTGTCAAATGTAGCAAAGCGTGCTCGACTGACGACGGTCATTCGAATTAAGACTGAAAAATTGATATCAATATATGATTATTATTTCCATCTCTCCCCCCTTATCAAATGAATCGGATTTATGATCAATGCTGAATTATGTATTCGTTCCGCGGTAAAGAAGAAGGAAAAGAAGAGGAAGAAGAAAAAAAAAAGAACAGGTAAGTAATATTCGCAGTCGAATGTATTCCGAATCCTTTCAAGTTGCGGGGGTTTTTGTTTTATTTTAAAATTAAGATAACCAAAGAGGAGTTTCGATACATTATATACATATATATAAATGTGGGAAATATTTTACAAGCGCCGATTATTCAACATTATATTGCCTCGATGCGCGTATTTCTTTTATATACAAGATATTTTGTAAGGAAAACAATATTTATGTGCAGGAAATGATACTGCCGATGCAGATTCTTTTCGCGTGTATTCAGATGTATGGGTTATTGTATACATAAATTATTCTACGCGCATATTATCGAGAACATAATTCTTTGCGCGGGTGAGTTATAGTAACTTCGAGTAACGACTACTTGATTATCAACCAAGAGAAAGAGGGCCCTGCAGTGCACAACCTTCTTCGAGAGAAAAGTGACCGTCTAACCACTTTATTGTAATTGGGAGGAAATATATTTCCACTATTGGCAACAATGTTCCACGGATAGACGATGAACTTTGAAATATTGATTCTGTGAGTTTGATTCATTCGGAGAACGATCTTTGAGAAAACAGTGAGATATGATATTCCGTATCTTTCCGTTCTTCCGTTGTTCTTCGGCGATGTTGAATTTGCTTCTCGTTCGTTAAGTTTGTACTCTTCAGAATTGATTTGGGTGGCAAGCAATGAAGATGAAAGGCAAAATGCGTGAAAAATTTCCTCGACAGACTTACGAAACTATCGGAACCCATGAAAACTCATGACGAGACTTTTTTGGGTTGATGTGTTTCAACAATAATCAACACACATACAACACGATTTATTATTCCTCGGGTATAGAAATCATCTTAGATATTCTCTTGAAATAAAACAGGGGCTACGATAGCACACACAGTTCTGACAAGGAATGAGCGGTGAACGATAAATTGATAGCGAAATCCTACAAGTTGATGTTATACTTTCAAGAGGAAGTTACCTACTCGCATTAGCAATATACATCTCTCAATGGACAATAATCTCTCGGAATATTGATAACGTATTTCAAAATGATAACAAACTTGTTCTTTCCATGTACAGGAAAAGGTACTTTTTCCATAACCAATCTGAATTATCTTACAACGAAACATTTGAAATCATATCTTTCGAACCATCAAACAACCTCTGAACAGCCGATCCATTCGACGTTGTACGATAAACTTCTTTTCATTTGAAGACAAAAAAAAATTCAAAACAAGTTATCGAATAGAGATTCTAATTGCAGTCTTGTCGATCGATCAAGCGGGATTAGGAACAGTTTTCACCCGGAATGTCCCATGAAAATAGAAACATCGATCAGTTTCAGTTCCCGAAGAAAGAATTTTGATCAAGATCAATCAAGGCTAGAGATGAGATTGAAAAATTCAATTAGCGTCGAGAATGGATCTAGAATTGAGTTCGAATCGTTTTCAAACCGGACACGATATTAGAGCGATCGGAGAAGGAATTCATTATTTTCTCAAAGAAATCACTTTATCCGTATCAATTTTGAAACCATTTTCACCTCCCTTGCGATGTGTTTAGCTCCCTTGTGAGCTAGAAGAAGAGCTACGTTCACGTGTTTCATTAGCATTCATGAGACGCCCTTCGCATGTAACATGACTTGTATGTTTATCATCATTTTCTTTCACTTGAGTTTTTTCTTCACAGAGTCCGGTTCAAGAATGTTCCAGTTCATAACGACGGTTTTACGATAGCTCATCTTCAAGCGGTTCCGGTCTTCTAATTTTCTTATTGGATTCGAATCGTGTTTTTTCATCATTCCAGTTCAATTGCCTCATTCTACTCAACTATGAAATTTAGAAATAAAATACTGTTTTTGATGAAAATCTTTCTCGATTTTGATACAAGTGTAATCGGTATTTTAGTATCTCATACGATAAAACTCATCGTCGCATAAGAGAATAGGAAAAAATTTGATTCTGGTACTCACTGGTGAAACGCATAACACGAATCAACGACGCCACGACTCACCTGAAACGGAAAAAGGATTCAGAAAATTACTACCTCACATAACAGTTTGTCAATTCGGAATACACGATTCAATCGCTATCACCTGGATAGTAGTATACCGAATGAATTCATTTACATTCACAAGTGATCATTTATCTAATTCCCAATTCAACGATCATTGCGGAAACATCTTTCCAGTTTGCAAACCATATGAGCAATATGAGATCGAGATTTCTTATATATATTCTATTATGTTTCTTTCTTCCCTTCATTTTTTCTTCTCAATGTACTCGGTATGGGTACGTCGTGGATATACAAACACGCTCTATTGCACGCGCCTCTAAGGAACTTTGATCGACGATATTACGGTTTATACGCAGCATATGTATAGCCTAATATCCGAACAGTTCATGTGGGTATACACATATATGCACGATGCTCGGTCGCTTATATCGTCGAATGAACAAAGACTCGTTGCCATTTATAAATATATGGTCCATAGTCAACCGAGAATTTCTATGCAATTCCACCTTGTCCAAGACTAGCTTCTTTACCATTCATTCTCATGAAATTCCTCAGTACACGAACGCACATACTCCATCCTTCTGTTTCGCCCTTCCTCCTTTCCATTCCTTTCATAAAATATTCTGGCTGACAAAGCTTTTGAACATTGTAGTATGCGATCGCTGCCATCACATATTCATAATGAAATAAAAAAGCGAGAGGAAGTGTCTTTTGCAACAAATAAAGCCTCATTTTAATGACTCCATTCAATTACGTTCATGCACTGTATCGTCGTTGAGAAATTTTTCAAACTTTCAATTTCATGGTTATTGAAAAATCCTCTTCGAGTTTTGATAGAAAACATTAGTGATAAGTTACAAGAAGCTTCCTATACGAGAAAGAGAGAAACACCGAAGGGAAGAGAAGGTAAGAAAGGGAGAGAGAAGAATGCGGAATGGAATTCAAGTGCTCACATTCCTAACGGAAACAATTTGCCTTGTTTTTGATGGTATGACCATCTTTTATAAATTACATCACGATTCTGCCGGTATCTCAATAGATTATATTTCGGAATTGCATATTCTCGTTTGTTGGTTGCAGTGCATCGATCACCATGACATGAGCCATCATTCATCATCTTCCAACCAATTATCTGCTAATCCATCGTGTAACCCTGACATACACTTCTCTTCCGAACAAGTTCATCCAAGTGATTTGAATATTTGTGAATTTCTCCTTTCATCGTTGTATTCTCGCGTGGTTCTCTTTTTTTTTCTCTGGTTTAGAATCAGATAAATTTAATGAACGCTTGTACACAATATTTACAACCAACTGTTTACTGACAGCTTCGGATATCATTATATCAAAATGTCAAAGGAAAAATATGTTTTTTCGGTTTTATTGGTAATTGTTTCACTGACAGCTGAAGATATAAACGATTCCAAGTACTCCATTTTTTAATTGAAATGTCAAAAAAAAATACATAAATCATCGAATAATCAAAATTACAAAATAATAGTTATAAACAAAGGAAATATTTGGCATACTTCGGCGAGAGAATCAATTGAAATTCCAAAATCGATGATAGAGTGTAACAGCAGATATTGTGGTTCATTTCATCGAAAGAAGTTAAAGAGAGGTACAGGGAATGGCGTGAATAATTAAAATGTCAAAAGAATATACGCATTATTGAATAATCCAAATTTCATAAAAGTTATAAACGAAGGAAACATTTTCGGCATATTTCAGCAAGAAAATCATTCGAAATTTCAGAATCAAAGAGCAGATATTGTGGTTCATGTCATTTGCAACGTTATGCGAGAATTTCAAGGACCTCAAAAGAAGCTACAGAAAATTACAGTTGTTGATCGGACTTCTCCTACTAGGAATGATTGAAATGGGGAGAACTCAAGAAGATTTAGCAGCTAAATCTATGCTTTATCGAATATGTACTCTCATTTTCCCTCGTGATAATCAACTGAAAACATGCGAAGATTTGAAACGTTGACAAAAAAACTGAAAAGCATCATGAGTTCAACACTGTAAAACAAACTTCGGGAAAATTCCAGTACCGTACTGGAAACAATTGACCTGTACATTTTTACTGAAAAATTACTTTCAAATCATGAAAATTCCAGTAAACGCATCAGAAAATTCTTGTATTTGTTATACTGAAAAATTTTTCAGTTTCTGGGTACCGGAAAATTCCAGTTTTTCTCAACAATGAACTCTAATCAGGTGAATAAGGCTGAAATTTCTTCAAGGAGCACAATTTACCCTCCGAAATGGTTTCCCTCCCTCGTTAAGATATGAAACTTCAAACATCCCGCAATTCCTCGAGAGGTGGTAAAATACTTTTGACCAATAGTGCACAACGCCTTAACTACGGTTAAAAGCCTTCCGTAGAAGTGAGAGTGACTAGAAGTTACTCTCTCTGCCCAAAATATTAAAAGATGATTGAATGAAATGGAGACAATCAACCATCCCCAGCGTGGGTATCCCATTGTACATACAATATACTAGGGATACAAATAGAAGGTATGGTTTGTTGTTTGATCATTTTTGAGGATGTTTGGTAGAGAGATTTGATAACCCTAGGATCTATGGGATGCCCTTAATTCTCAGTGAATGATGAATCCTAATCCATATAGATCGGGTGTTTTAAATCCGTGCAATTACATACTAATCATCCAACAACAATAGTTGCTATAACTATTGGGCGAGAATTACGATTTGCTCGGTGGTAAACGCGAGCAGGGCCGACCCCCTAGGCGACAATAGTCATCAATCTATGGAAGGCACGTTCTAAAGAGTGGTAGATTCCCCTCGAGGAACACTTTGAAGTACAGTCCGCTCTCCGAACAGTGCCAAATGGTGTCTTTCTAATTCTATCAACGGTAGGGACATTTGAACGAGAAAGAGGTCCATGGCACTATTCAAAGAGAGCACTGTAATTGTTGTTTGCTGGACCGATGAACCAATAAATGGCTGCTAAATCGATTTTTGTTTACTTTGGCAATTTGAAAATAATTGTTAACACAGCTCATTAAGAACGGGAATCTGTTAGCGTATAATCGCTGGACATTTTCTCAACTCTTTGAGAGATTTAAGTTTAAAGATAAACAATAGCTATGATGAGGAAAGAAATTCCCACACACTTGGGGATCGAAAATCAGTATTGAAGTGGAAAACAATGTAATTTGTACATTTTAGAATCAACAATAAATATGATGATGACAGATCATCACCATTCGTTTGAGGTTTCACGGAAAGAATAATTTGGTAATATTTAGATGACTACCCATGTGTGTATGGAGCAAGCCTGGCACAAGACCTGCCGAGACTTATCTTGAACAATTTACAAGCTTGAGCTAGTGCTTTTGCCAGGCCTGGTCCAATTCATTTACCAAGCATCAACTAATGCTTCTTTGATCGCAGATATGGATGAAAAAAGTAATTGATTCATATTTCAGTTCATGACTTTCTCCCTCAGAATACCGTACATGAATGATCTTAAAACGATAGAAAAAATGTGACAAGACTGGGACAAGCTTGTATGATTATTGGAAAATTTGCGTTCTTTGATATTTCAATCAATTTTGATTCTATTGTTGAGTTATAATTTTGACCAAAATTCAGTCAATATTTATAAACATTGTGCCACTCATGTGGGCAATATTGGCACAATTGTGCTCAACGAATGCTCGATTTTGACACTTGTGCCAAGCTTGTACCAAATGTACTGACCATTTCACAAATATTAACAAATGTACCATGACTGACTATCCCCATTGGGAACAACGGGACAATCATGGAACAATATTGGGCCAATTGTTCTTCACGAAGGTTTGTTTCTGACACATGCGCCAACCTTGGGACAAGCTTGGGTTTTTTTCAATCTTGACAATACCTGCATGGGTAAGAATCAACTAAGGAAGCTACTGTTGTAGTTGCGACAACGACCCATATAGAAATTTACAATTGGCGCTAGCATGGTGCAACGTAGATAAAGTATCGCCGAGGCTTGGCAACCAAGCATGGCGCAAACCTGGAGTGATAACATCATTTTATGATTGGCCAACGTGTTTTTCCAATGAAGTCCCATCATCGATGAAACAATGGCAGTGAAATATACCATCATTGGCAAACAATTGGAAATTTTGTTTGTCAATGCTGCGCCAATGATCAAAGTAAAAAATATTTAACCCAAAAATATATAAAAAGTATGCGCATTTCTGCAATTTCTGACATATGTTGTTTGAAGTCTTATTGTTTCCCCCTTATTTGTTTGTGGACAACTCGACGTCTTTTGTCGGTAAATTTTGCCATGAAAAGTAGACACAATGTATGTTAGCTCAGCGGTAGGAGCCCTCTAGTGTGACTCATAGTAAAGAGCGATCGACTGGTCTTCCAAAGACTTACTTAAACCTTATATATTCTTTGTATACGCGTTTCACCACTCGCGAGAAACACTTGATTAGTAACTTAGCAAAAATATTATATAGATTGCCAATATTGAGCCATGCTATTACCAATGATCGGCGCTACATTGAAAGCTAATTTCTACCGAAACTAGGCCAAAGTTTGGGGCAATATTGAACCACATTCTGAATGATCCTGGCGTTAAATGGAATCTATCGTTCAGTCAATGTTGGGCCAAGGATGAGCCAAGCAAAAGCCAAGCTTGGCGCAGTTGTGCCACAATAATAGGCCGACAAACGACATCCGTCGAACACCGACATCGGTGCAACATTGTATTCATTGTTAATCAACATTGAAGATTTATAGATTGCCAAGCCTTGTCTGTCAGCATTGCGCCAAGCTATATTTTATTGTCAGCATTGGCGAAGCCCAAAAATTTTTGTATGGGGAGGAGAAGAAACTTGAATCACCAGCAATAGCTCCAATTATTTTATCTGTAACAGCGACAGAAATTTACAAGAGAAAAATTATCCGGAAAGGAATCTAAAATAGAATTTTCAAAACATTAACTGTTGCATCTTGAGCAGGGATTTTTTCTCCTCCACGTACTATATGATATCCTCTCATTCTTCCTTTCAATTGAAATACGACCATGCTACACACACAAAGTACCAGTCTCGAAATTTCCTTGCTATCCTTATTCTTCTCCTTCTTCTCCTTCTTCTCGTTCTTGTTCTTCTTCATCTTTATCTTCTCTTCTTGTACTTCGCTCGTGTCCACAGTTTCGTTAAACCCTGTATTTTTCTTCTCTCCATCGGCCATCCCTCTCTCCTACCTATCTCCATCATTATTATCATCTTTTTCCTCCTCTTCATCTCCTTCTTCTTCCTCCTCCTCCTCCTCCTCTCCTTCTTCAACTTTCTGTTTGTCGTTATATACCCGCAATATCTGTCTTGGAGATACCGAACATCATACGCTGGAAATTCCGCGCGGATGAGCTTGGTTGAAGAACAGACTCTTCTTCTGATTTTTTTTCTCTTGCTGTACTTAACCAGAGGTAGAAGCGCGTGTTTACTTTGTTAAAGTACTCTTCAAACCATAGCTGGTTGTCGATCCCAAAGTCACGCGCGTGCAATTTTATTTTATCCTGATTCTCTCGGTATGTTTTTTTCTCCCTCGCCTTTGTTCCTCAGCGTTTTTTCCTCTACCCTTTGTTTCAACGATCATTGTCATTATTTCCATTACATAATATCAGATTGATATTTTTATCATTGAGTAATAACTTCACTAGGGTGGAGAAGAAATAATCATTACTCGCGTGTGTGCAAGATGACCGTAAAAGGAGAGGAAAGGAAAAAAGAGATAAGTTTCGATAGATGGTTGAGAAGATTCGATAAGAGAGGCATCGGAAACAATGTTGCGATCGTTACCAAGTCCCGGATAGTTACGGAGGTTAGAGAGGAAAACTGGTCTCATTTTTTCTTCCTCCTTTGCGCATTCGGGATTAAACGGAAGAGTTAATGATAACCCTTCCATTTGAAATAATAAGCACCGAAATTCTCGACTTCGGTTACACTAACCATGCTGTTATCGCTTATTAGCAACCGTAGATTTTTCTTTCAATTACCGGTCATCCGTCTTGGGGATAATAAACGTGGCAGGAACAGTAACAGCAACAGCAGAAGCAGCATATATAAAATAAAGTACACATAACGAAGGAGAAGGAGGTGCTGCAGGTGGAGGAGGAGGAGGAGGAGGAAGAGAAGACGTAATGATTACTGGAATGCGAAGAACGAAGAATAATGGAGTACGTAACGGGGCGCGCTCGTTAAATCACTCAAATTTGCACTCACTTTATCACGCCGCGCCGCTCGTTTAAAAAGGCATCGGGTTGGTTGTTTCCTCCCAGAGGGAGGCTGAAGAAAGTGAGTGGGACACACAGAGAGCAAAGAACAACGACGAGGAAGAAGAAGAAGAAGAGGTAGAGAAAAACAAGAAGAAGAAAAGGAAGAAGAAGGGAAAGAAGGAGAATAACAAAAGGGTTTCTCTCGGTGGTCTTCTGTTTTCTTTTGCCTTAAGCGTACGCGTGGTATTGTAATTCCTCCAATTTCCCGTACATATGTAGTCACCTCTTGTCTCCTCACGATAATTTATATATAATGCGTGATCCGAAAATTTTCATTCCTTATTCTTCCCACATGTTCTCAAACGCTCGATAAATTTCGACATTTCTCTCTTTCCATTTGTATTGGAGCATGAGGTTAATTTCTTATTATTGCACACCAACGCACTCTTCGTTCTCCGTACCATTTTTTTCCCGTTTTCGAATCATTTCTACACTCTGATATTATAAACGGAATATCATTCCCTGAATAATAATGAAGAGAAACACAAAGCTCGCGCGTTTTGTTGATATCTTCTTTCAGGTCCGCATCACGTTTGCACGTATATTATAGTGAGTGGTACGGTCGCGCGGTCCAAGTCCCACGGTTTACGTTAGGTGACATACTTCTCATATCTCCTTCAGTTCAAAAATCTCACTCACCACTCTTGATTTTCACTCAAGTCCATATTTTCAATTATGCCCACAGTTTGGGTTAAGCACGGTCGTGCTCATTCTGACGTGATGCGGACGTAAAAAGTAGGTACATAAAAATGTAACTCAGACACGAACGTTTGGAGTTCACGAAACATTATACATGTCTTATCTCTTGGGATGAAATTTTATAAATTCAGGATTTTCGTATCTTCATTTTGGATGATTAATACCAAATTTGCTGAGAAGTTTAATAAAACGTAGAAGTTAACATTCTTAGTTATTTGTAGTGAATCTATGCTCGAATAAATTTTCAATAAGATACGATAATCATTTTTTAGAATTCAGTTGAAATAAAGCAGAATATCATAAAAGTAAATGTTAAAAATGTAATAACTTATACGGTATATACACACACACACACACACCATTCATTTTGTTTTCTAAAACAAAAAATTTCGTTCTCATCGTTTGTCCTTATCATCAGAGGATTATCAACAATTTGTAGAGGGTTTCACAAGTTAACAAAATGTCCATTATTTAGTCCTAAAATGATGGAGATAATGATGAAAAAAGGGCTTGACCTCGTCAAATGAAAACAACTGATACCAGATAAAGCACGAAACACATTATATATCTTCCCTCTGTTCTGCATAGTACTTCCTCATTTACATAAGATAACGTAAATTAGATATTGGAGGAAAAACATCATTTTTCAAATAATACGATTAAATTCGAAATTACATTCATCAAGTCAGATAATGAATTTAAAATATCGATCGCATTTTCTTCTCTCAATCATTCATGAATAATGTCCGGAGATGGACAATCATCGGTAAATCGATGCGTATGAATATTTCATCGCATAAGCGCTTGTTTTGTATCCAATAAATTTTACTAACCCCATAACGCTTAAACTGCCACTTGGACCCTGATGATTTAAACCTGTTCACTTTTCCCTGACAATCACTGCACGAGAATTCACTTCTTCTGTACAATATGGAATCAATTTCAATTTATTACAAACTGTTGATTATGAAAAATCTCAATATTTACAGTTACACAAAGTTTTGTGAACTTGAAATACTCAAAATCAGTATTCATCAGATGAATAATATTCTAAGATAATTCGAGAATCTGGAATTGCTTTCGAGGATTTTATACGTATAATCGAGATTGAACTTATCGATTAGAATATTCTATATACAGGAAATTGTAAAGAATTCTGTATTTTCAAGAATTATAATTCAGTATGCATAAACTGATATTACGTATATTGCATGTTCTCGATTTGATTCGAGAATTTTTCCACAGATAAAATCACGTATTACGCTCCAATGACATCCTCAACTTCCTGGAGGATGGATTCAATCGTCAAAGAATAACCGCTTCCATAATATGCATAGACATATATATATATATATTTGAAATATTTGAATAATGACATACGTTCGATAAACATCAATGCGGTTGCTGGATTATTTTCTTGTTGCACAAAACTATTTTTATGAGAGAAAAAATGTCGGGAGTTGAATCCGAGCGGATTATAAATTTCATTTGACATTATTTCTCGTCGGTTGGTATCTTCGTGGCCCTCTTCTGAATGATAAAATATCTGCATCAGATATCAAATTTGGTGGAATAAGATTGCAGTTTATTTTTTGATGGATCAATTGATTGATATTCGAGCTCAAAGTTATGCAATAGAAAATTTTGCAGACGAAGGAATAGAAATATTATACCACCCTGGTTGACATTGATCCAAACAATTTCCTTTCGTTTGATCTTCTGTCACATCAGAAGTTTAATACCGGATATTAGCTGCAGCTACTTGCGTCGTGCATCAGATTAATCACATTGCAATTTTCGATCCATAATATGAGTGAGTACGAAATTACTATACAAATATAGCAGAGATTTCAATGGTTAGATGGTTCGTAAATACCCTCAAGAAATTCTAAACAGTTCCTGAGATTAATTATAATTATTTGTTAATACGCAAATGCGGAAAATTAGATTATATCCTGCAAATCTGGATTTATTATAAAGAAATCTAAATCAGAGTACACTTTGTAATTGATTTTCTGTATGTATTGAAATTTATCTGAAAAATGAACCGAATATTTTTGGAACCATAGCTTCAAATTACAAAATATACTGAAACATCCAGTGTAATCGAGAGAATGTTGGGGAATAATATCACACTCTTCACTGAAATTTCACTGATTCAATCAGTCAAGAACACTTCCAACTGCATAACCAGTTCCTAGTATTCCCTAATATCTCACCGATTTCATTCAATGATCGACTTTTAACTGCAGAAATAGTGAGATTTCACTGACTTGAATTTGAAGAACACGATAGTTTTCAAACACTGTTAGAAAAATTCCTCAATTTAATACGAAATTCTTTATGAAATACCATATTTTTATATCGAATTCAATAATAGTTCTTAAATTTAATATTGATGATGAAATTTCAAAATTTCTTTCTGAAATGTAACAATTATCAACGTTGAGAAAAAAATTCTTAACATTAAGAATTAGATTATTGAATTCAATATTTTATTATGAAATTTAATTAAATGATTATGTAAAAAACTTATGAAGTTTCAGGCAGATTTTTCTAACAGTGAAGATCTGCTGGAATATTACAAAACTGGTAATGGATTGGATTTCAAATCAACTCCACCCCAACATGGTTGTTTCGGTGAAACGAAATCATGCCAGTATTGAGCCTGAGTTGATAACATTGTACAATACATGAAAATAAAAGACTGTGTCAGTACTTGAATGCAGCTCAATTATCGATTCAAAGGTGGCACAACGTAACGCAAGATTGAATGATCTTCGACATCGGGACAACAGCACGGCTGTGAAATGATACCATCAAAAACAGTGGATCAAGTGGGAACTTGGCCCAGGCTCAAATCAATACTGAGAAAATCGCTGTGACGGATGGAATTATTCATTCATTCGAATAGGAGCTTTCCGCAGGATCGAATCAACTTCGCATTTAATTAAAAAGGTTGTAAAGTGACGCGAATCACCTAGATCAGCTACTTCGGAAGGCTCCATAGTGTCAGAAAGAAGTATCATAATTGTTGGTACAAATACATCGAAGTTTGGTACTTTGAGAACTAAATTCAACTGAATAACTAAATATGTTACAGACTCATATGGCGCTCATCCTCAATGAATTATGGAACTTTTTGATACAATATCCGTTTTCTTCGTGTAGAATTTATCGAACCGAAAAATTTCTGTTAGTGGATGACTGTAGCTCGTGATTAAACGAAAGAAAGTTTAGGAAGGACAAAATTAAATGACCCTCTCAGATACATAATTTGTAATTAATAAAATGAAAAATTCTTCGTTCGATCACTGGTTAATCTTATCTGGGAGAAGAGTACGAAACTGCAATGAGATTGATACAATAATTTTTGAGAACATGGTTTGGAGTAAAATAAAGCTATGAACATTTGAAGGGTTATCGAACGTTCGTTGAATGTCAGTTCATCTAAAATCAACCTAAAATCGATCGACAAAAGTATTTTCTGAGCACAAACAAGCAATTTTCAAAATCTATCAATGATCTAAGTGGAAGAAGAATATTCAAATGAGGATAAGTCGTAACGATTCCTCAGATACGAAAAAAAAAATAGACGAACCGTTAATTCGAAATGATTAATGATTCAGAAGGGAACTAATTAATCTAAAACTAACATTCCAATAGCCTAACTGTGATTAAATGAGTTTTCTCAGACTTTCTATATTTTCAACAGTGATACTTGATTACACCATAAGATTTCTCGAATGAAGATTTTCTCCCTGATCGTAGATTAAAGGAAGGTGCTTTTTCCAGTTTACACTGCAAGATTTCACAACAGATAGATTATCATCAAACTGATGAATCAGGATTATATTTCCACGGGGGAGAAGTTTGCCTATATTCCTGCACGATGAGTAATGTTTTCTATAAATCAAGCAAAATTGCTTTCTCACCACATATATTGAGAAAATTTTCAACTGTTTTCTTCATATATAAAGTTTATGATCTCCAGTCGCGAGCTTCATCAGGTAAACTCGCCAGCTACTAAGTCGAACGTTTTTTCTCATTATTTTGATCTGCTAGGAGTAATATAACGTGGTTGAATGAAGTTTTGTTTTGTACATTCATCGTTAGATTCATACTTTTATAACCTCTTCCGTAGAAGATGATTGGAATTTACAAGGGAGAGTTGGAAGAAAATAATATCCTTCGATAATCCGTGTTTATTTGAAAATTTATCAAGTGGGATTGAGAATATCTTGTGACAGGTGGTTTTTGTTGTTACGTAATACACAATATAGATAAATTAACTATCCTCGCATCAAACTAATTCCAACAACCAATTACAGTTGTTGGTACATAAAGAACAGAAATTCATGTTCACCCCACTAAATTCTTACGAAAATGTGATCCAAACGGAGAAAAATAATTTTTTGAAAATCACTACATTTCTACCAAATTGACAGGATATAAGAGAATATCACTGTTATTGATAGACAGTGTAGTAGAAATGAATGATTAATAAAATATTCTTCATTACGAGCGTGCAAGCTTCTGCATGATGAATTACACATTTTTACTACACTTCTATATCAATAACAGTGATATTTTCTTTTATCCTGCCAATTCAGTAGGAATGTAGCAATTTATGAGACTTTTTTTTTCCGTGCAGCTGTCTCATTTTCAGTTAAAACGGTGAATCATCCAGCGTAGGAGCCAATCATTTGCTGAAACAACAAAATTTCCATTACCACAGATAGAATAACAGACAAATTTAACTAAAGAAGTCGACAACAAAACGCCTACCAGCCAAAGTTGACTACCAGAACTCAAAAATCACGATCTTAGCTAACAATACCACTAGAATAGTAAATAAATTGCCGTGCCAGCAGAAGGTACCGGACGAAATCAGATTTCGCTGTGTCACTTTCTTACTTGTAAGACTGTTTGTTGTGACAGCAAGTTCATTGGTTATAGAAGAGAATTTTTAGCTACTACAACTTAATTGGTTTCCTATCCAATGTATAATATAATAAATAAAATTCAGCTTCTTTTGCAAATAATCCGGAGCCACAGTCAATTCAGCCAAAAGTAAACAATGAAATCAGATTTTCCTGTGACAGCTAATTTTTCTTTCCTGCGCAAATTCATCATTTCCTTTTTCTGTATCACAACAAAACTCAAATTCATTAGTTCAAATGAACTATTTTTCACGATTCAAATAAAACCTTCTTTTCACGAATCAATTCGATAAATGTAACTCTAATTTCACTCCGTCATCATCTTTCCTCACAAACATTTCACATCGAGGATGGGAATTTGTGCACATAATTTCAACTCGGTATTCAAATCGACAGATTTCAGGACTCCTGATCTCTCCACAGCATATCATTAAAGATCGCTCTTTTGTTAAAGATCCCTCTAATCGTATTCGACTCAGTCATTGGAATAAGAATGTCCAAAGTTGCTTTCATTCGTTGCCATTCTCGATTGCAACCTGTGAGATTCCAAACACAACATCTGCCCTACTTATTAATTTAGAAGACAATTCTGCAATGTGCGTGCATGTTTCTGTAACGTGTGTTTATATGTGTCCGTATATATACAGGGTGGTCCACTGAAAAATAACCACTCAATTATCTGTATGCCGGAGAGTTAAAAGACAGATGTTTCGAGAGAAAGTTACCCTATTCTTTGTAGAGATTGATGTATCCTGCAGTCTTTTAAACTTCGTAGCAATATTCGGGACTGCAAAAATTTGCTGCATCATTTACTCGAGTATCAGTCATGCGATTTGAAATGATTTGGAATATTGGATTTTACATTTTTTCTGATCATTATCCCGTTTGTTGAGACAAATCACATAAATATACCTGCGCTACACGATAATTTGTAAGTTTTATGAAATGTTCTTTGTTCTCTCGATCATTATATTCTTATTTTTATCATTTCATCTCTATCACTACAAAGTAGAAAAAAATTAAATACGCACGATACGAGGAGTGTATAGTATTTCAGGTGTTTTAAGAAACAATATCCAAATTTCTTCCACCATCATTTGAAACTCAGTTTCCGTTCAGAGTATCAACGTTCGTTTACATTTGTTAAGACTGATGCAAATATTGTGAAAAACAGCGACGAAAAAGTTGAATTTCCAAAGTTCTAGATGTTCTTTCAACATTCATGCACAGAGTACTATATCTTGCGTGTTATTAAAAAAAGCTGCATGTGATTCTTTAGTTGTGAGGCACGGAACATTAAAATAGTTCAACTGTGATGAATTATTATCAATAATTTATGGTTCGTCTGTCTATTGACCGATTGTGTAACTTGAGAAAAGGAATATAATCAATTCAGGTGTCGTATATTCACCTTTCTTAAGATACAGAAAAACGTGACAGAAATACTGTGAATGGCCTTTGTGATATTCGGTCGAACGACACATCTCAAAATAGGATATTTCTAATGCGTTGATGATAATGCGATTAGTTCCATCCGTGTGGTATTAGAATTTTCAGGCCACCCAACGAAGTTCAAAGAACATCGGAAAAGGTTCCGCAATGTCTGGTGTCATTCGTACAGGATGGTTTAGATGCGTGCCGAATGTGCATCTTTTTCCCGACTCGATAAAAGGCAAGAGCCGACACTTTGACCGATGCTGCTGTAAGGAAAGTATGATTTTCAACGGTTCTCTTATTATTTTTGACGAGTCAGAGACACCAAGTTTCTTCCAATTTCCTATGATGTTCACAATTGTGAACAGTCCGTTCGGTGTCAGCTGTGCCAAAGTCACAGAACAAATTAATTCTCTCCCACTTAACGTTCAAATAGAAACGTATATATTCTGTTATAACGATCGTTCGAATAAATCTTCGATATACTATCCTCTCTTCACTGTTACTTCAATATATTATCATTCAAATCGCGCATAGAAGATGATTCATGTAAAGAAAGCCTATACTCGAATGAATCCTTTGTATAAGAAGTTTTAGAATTTTCAAAATACATTCCCTCGTTTCAAATTCAACAATATTGATCGTGAATTTTCAAAAGCCTTTCGAAATACACTATGATTTCAGATTTTTCTTCTCATCTGACTGTAACGTTTCATTTTTGATACTCAACTTCCGTCAATTTTTTTTGTTCCTCTCAAGCAAAAAAGTAAGTAGTGTTTTATGCAAAGATGCGGAAATAAAGGTTCTTCCTCAAATGATTATTTCATGAACCGTAGTTTCAACATGAATCTACTACCTCTGGTACATGTAATACACAAGAATTTTCGCTCTGTAAAACTTCGAACGTTGATTTTATATCCCCTGGATGCGAATGAATGTGTACAACACATGAGAAATTGGATCTGTATCAAAACTATGATTTAGAAGTAATCAGCATTGGAGACTTCATAAATTATTGTATAAATTATTATTTCTCTACGATTGGATGTTTTGGAGATGAGGAATTTGTTGAGATAAACGTATGAAAAATTTCTTCGAACTAATTAAATGAATCGACTTATGAAATCCATTCAACGTTCCGAAGAAGATGAAATGAAAATGGTAATAAATACGCTTCTGAGATGAAATATATCACGTGTAGTGTACGCGGTGTACGGTATCCGTATTATGCAGATATGCAAGTTTCATTTTTATGATCATCTCTTCTTCGTATTAACTCAATTATCGTTATTACATTCATTTAATGTGGATATTGCAACATTAGTTCAAGTTATAACGCGAATAATCATCGCAAGGTGTCACGTTGGATACCTTTCTTCCAGAAGTTCACATAACGGGCGCGATTAGGAAAGATCAGTATTTATACAAATAATATACTTACGGATTAAATTAAGCAGATGGTGGTTACGTAACAGAAAATTAATAATAATCATACTAATGTCAGTGTACGATTCTTCAAGAATATATTTTATTCGAGCAATAAAATGCATACGATCACTGATAAAATAAATGATAGGAATTAACTGTTTCTCGAAGAGTGTGCGAATTTCAATGGTAGTGAGAATCATTGAAGTGAATTTGCAGCGCACTTGTCAAATACTTCGATTTCACTTCTCAAGATTTTTGTCCGAATTTTTTGAGAATTTATTTTTCAAATTTCATCGGTTTATAATGATATTCGCTCGGTCTATGACCTTTCAATCAATGAAAACAGTGGACTACATCAGGGTTGTGGAATTTTTTATTCAAAAATTTGGAATTAACAATTTAATTTTCCATTTTTATTTCAAATGTTGGGATTAAAAATTGAAAAATCATTTTTTAATCCCAATGTTGGGATTGGGGAATGAATGAATTATTCTTTAATGCCGATGTTAGGATTAAAAATTAAAGAAATCACTTTTTTATCCCAATGTCGGGGTCGAAGATTGAAAAATTACCTTTTGATCCCAATGTCCGGGTTGACAATTTTTTTTTTCATTTTTTAATCTAGGATTAGAAAATGAAAGAAAAATTTTAATTCCAGTGCTGATCCAATCATCTTTTTAATGCATTATTTACAAGCCTGGACTGCATTTATTTGAGTGTAACGTGATCAATAGATATAGGTTGTAAAAAATGTTTGCTGGGACATTACACTATTTTCACTGAAATCCATTAACTATTACATTGAACAGAAAATTCCAGTGCATTGGTTGAAATATTCCAGCACATTTACTGGAATTTTGCTGCAAAAATTAGAAGTTTGCCGTACGAAATCGGTAAAGTTTCAGCAAATTTACTGGAAAATGAGTTTACCGTAATTTTCTAGTTCTTTAGCGCAGTGAATTTCCAGTTTCTTCACATTGTATGGGTATCGATTTCTTTTACCTGTAAAATGAATCGAATTATGATTTCAAGAATATTCTTGAATAGCCAAAGCGTGTACAAACGACTTTCTCCAACAACTAATCAAAACTTGGATGATTCTGTGTTGTAAATGACCCAAAAAAAGTGGATTGAAACGAAGAATTCGTCGATTATTTGGGAAAACGCTGAACCTTTAACTATCCACTCCTACAGGTTTCTGCGATTCATGTTTCGTAAGAACACTCGAGAGGTTTTCACAGAAGAAACAGAACGCATGGAAATAGAAATAACTGCACTGTGCCCAACGCAAGTTACTGAGGCGCAAATATTCAACAAACTTCAAATCACAATGATTTACCATAAAATCATTAATACTGTGACGGACACTAGGTCTTTTATGTGCTGCTATATCTGTGGTGCAACGCCCGCGTTAATGAATGACTTGAAGCCAGTTGGCACACGTGTTCCTAACAGAAATTATTGTAAGTTTGGCATATCTTCGCTACATGCTAAAATCCTTTTCTTTGAGTATTTTTTGCATGTCAGTTATAATTTGAATTTCAGAAAGTCGTCTGCATCCTCTGAAGCATATAAAGAACAACGAAAACATTCCGTGCTGAATTGAATTTTGATCATGTGAAGTAAGGTGCTGGTACAATGAATGATGGTAAAATTGCGGGACATTTTATCAAAGATCCGAGGGTGACAGCAATACTGTTTGAAAAATTCTCAAATTCAATAGGAAATTTCTTATAAAATATAAAATGTCTACATTGAAATTAATAATAGCTCTCGAATTTAATATTGATGATGGAATTTGAAAATTTCTCTCCTTCCGGAATGTAACAATTGTTTATTGAAATTAAGAAGAAACATTCTCAACATCAAGAATTATATTATAAAATTCAATGAGCTGTTTTTGTAAAAAAAACTTCTTCATATTCCTTTAAAGTTCCTGGCAGATTTCTATATCAGTGAAGATCCACTGTGATTGCAAAAAAGATGATCAGGAGGTTTTTCATTATCTCCCAAGCTATTTTATCAGGCCAAGAAGTTTGTACAAGAAAATTCAGATTTTGTGCCAACAAAAAACTAATGAAGTCTATCTGCTCGAGAGGCTCTTAATAAATTCTCGAAGTCTTCCGACATGTAAGCGAGTTAGGACCCAGAAAAATCAGCAGGAAGTCAAAAAAAACAAGATATCTCTACTAATTTCAACTCTGAGCCCACGTTATTCTGAAGAATTAATTTCTCAACCTTCTTTTCCTGAATCTTCCATATTGCTAAAAGTTTCCTATGTCTCTATCAGTAAAGAGGGACATGACTCTCCCTCAGTTCCACAGGAAGTTGCAAAAGAAAATGGAAAGTTGAGAACAAAATGATACTTCCCTACTGCAAACACGATTGCAGACGTTTCAAAGGACCAGTGCAGGCTGCGTGTACGGGTGATTCGTATTCCAAACGCCGGTACTCTAGTAGAAATCATTCCATTTATTCTTGAGGTCATTACTGGTCCTTGCAAGGCCCTCACAAGTGACTGGAAGGCCACGTAATGGCCCGGGAACTGGAAAGAGTAATTTCTACTGGGGGGTAGATCGAAAATTCATTATGGCAAATGTTGAATAAGACTACAATTTTTGTGGATTGTTCAAGATGAGAGATTCCACTTATTCACTATTTCCAACGGAGTCACCCAATCTCGTGGTCCTGTTGGTTAGGACGACCAATCAGGAAAAAAAGAAATAGTAAAAAGGTAGAAGCCCTGCCCAAGACCGATGAATCTCATTGTTTTCGGTATAACGACTGGAATTGAAGGAAAAAAAAGTATAGAATAACTTGCAATTCATCCAAAAAATACTGATATTTAAGGTTGCACAAAATTATTACCGAGTACCAACATTTGTTTCTTGCTTAGATCTGATCTGATCTTCACCCAAGTTTGGGAAGGCATTTCAAGAAAGCGTACTACCAGGATTCACGTTTTGAAGCAAGTTATGATTATTCAGGCGAGTTATAATTGTTCAGGCTGCGCCAATACTGACAATCGAATATGAGTGGGCGCAAGACTGACAGCCAAGGCTGGGTAATCTATTTGAAGGCAAGAGTCGTTGACAATGGTCCAAATATTATATCAATATAGGTGGTGAATGAATCACATCCATTGATGCATTATTGATCATATGCTGCACCAAGTCTGGCACATTTTTCAACCAATATTGCTTGAAGAAAAAAAAGTTCATTTCACAGAAGGGTCTGTAGCGCATGGCGGGACCCTTTCCCAAGCATTGAGCAATCTTGGATGATAGTAGATTCTTATGTTGCACTGAGGCATGGATGTTAGCTTGGCTCAGTTTCAGCAATAGCTTGGATCAGCTTGAACAATAGTTTCACCCAGTTTGGGCGGTAGCTTGACTGAATTTGAGCGATATCTTGGCCCAGAATGAAACTCCCGTTTCAAGCGGCAAATCGCAATAACTTTCACTAGGGTATTGCTCATTTCTTACAAGTAGCAAATCAAGCATTCAATGAATACATAGGTCCCTTCTGGAGATTCCATGACAGGGAGAATTCCCCATCTGTTCTAAGACGCGTTTCCTTCAATGCCAGGACCACCAGATTTTCATCACTCATCAGTTAGAACCGATCAGAAAAAGAATTCGTCGAACTTGGAAATTTATCGGAATAGTAGGAAAGACTAAGGGCGGTATGTAGAGTCAGGTCGAAGACTAGGACCAGCCCTACGCAATGTATGAGCTTATGGGCTGGGAGCAGGTCCAGTCTCAGACCTGACTGTGCATACCGCCCTAAGAGCCCGTGCCGCCAGATCTTCGGCATTTTACAAAAGCTGAAGATTTCTCAGCTAAAATTAATTCCGATAATTTGTATGTTTCATTTTTATAACAGGCGATGACAAGAGAAAGTGAAAAACTAATCCATAATGAAATAGACTAAAAGATGATGAATGGATCCTACGAATATAATATGTTTTACATTATTGAATTCAAAATTTAACAACGTTTTAATTCAATAAAACATGTATAAAACGCATCGAATGAACAAGAAATAAGTAGTCGATTCTCATTTTAAATAGAACAATGAGAATTTTTCCCTGGTATTCGTCTGGTCTCGATCTTCACAATGGCACACTATAAAAAATAATCGGAATTTTCCTGTGTACATCAACCGGAAAATTCCAATCACTGATTAGAAAATCAATTATATGAAATTTCCCATACATTTATCTGAAAACTCCAAACTTTATGGGATTTTTCCCAAAATTTCACAGTAAATTTCCGGACAAGTTGGGAAAATTCCTAACGCATGTATGTGTTAATTACTTCACATAAATATATAGGAATTTTCCGATGAAATTTTTTACAGTATAGTTTCGTCTGAAACTCAGCTCTATTTAGGACGGCATCGAGATTAAAATAGGCAGTCAACTGAAATTATCGAATTATCTTCAGTTTTCCTACAATCAATGTACCGATAATCGGTCCCCAATCTAAAAGACCAAAACGAACGCTAAATGATTCAAGAAATGTTGACAAAGTATGCATTCAAAAATTTGCACACGAGAAAAAATGAATATTATCAGACTTATAAGAGGGATTTGTATGAATGAGTCGAAATGTTGTCGACTGAAATTGTACGTTTGATTTTTTGCTCGTGCAACCAATTACATCCTTCTCGGTGTAATTATTATCATCATCATTATCATCATCTCGGTCATTATCATGATTATTACCATCATCATCAGCATCCTCATCCACGTCGATGGGACGTTCTTCGTGTTTTGAAATTCTCATCTTGTTAGTTTGTTGATTAATTTTTACCGGTCGTTTCTACTTTTTATATATTATTACCGTTCATACTTAAGAAACGTGAAGCAATTGGAAAACGTACGAATGGATGAATGAAGAAAAGCGAACAAAGCAAAATACAAAGAAAAACAAAAAGCTGATTCGCTGGAAACTCGAACAATTTCGAGGTTTCATGAGATTTTTAAAAGAGAGAAAGAAAAGAAACAGCTTCATTGCCAATGGGACAATTTGAAATGTACAGACAAGAGGCAGGGTATATATTTATTCTTGGGTGGTCAGCTACTGTGACGTGGTTAGGTATATAATGGTATACTTATCATTGGGACGTGGTCGGGGATTAGTGTATTCATCTATATTCTTTTTAATTATAGAGAGTGGTCTCAAATTATAGGTACGAGCCATAGGGAGAAGGTGATTCTTAGCGAAGGGAACGAGATAAAACAAACAAAAAGGAACAAGAGTATGGTACAGAGGGCTTCCTTAAATTCTTTTTCCTCCCAACCTTGTTTGAGAATCGCTATCGATCTTTTCTCCTCGACTACAATGAAACGAAAGGAGGAGTGAGAACTTTTTTTTACTGCGTTTCATCAATTTATTATTTATAAAATTCACGGTGAATTCGATGATACTGATACATATTTGGGAGAGAAGAATAACGGATAAATGGATATTTGGTTCCCGAGGTGGAAAAAAAAAATATATTCAAGGTACGAGATTGAAGATGATTCCTCTCAAAATTTAATAACAACTCTTTTTCTCTGAGTAGTGTCGATGTGGTTAAACTTAAGACCCGGTATCTATAGTAGCGCAAACGAGATGTGAGGCAAAAGGAGAGATCAAGAGAGGAGAATAGTTGAGGAAGAGGAAAGAGGATAAAGAGAAGGACTCCTTCGATGATGTTCTTCACCGTGTACAGTGTATATCCGGCTGTCCATGTATATGTATGAGAAAATTCTACGTTTATGTGGTGTATACATGTACGTGTACGTATGCTTGGGTGTCGGGTCGTAGACCACAGCAGAGAGTCAGAGCTTCGAGCGCCCAACCAACCGGTCAGGCAACTTTTTAACGAGCTGTGCTTCTCTCTTTCGCTCTTTCCTTTGGATTTGCGAGTGGAGGAAAACCGAGACCCTGGCCTGAACCGAGAGAAGTTGAGCCATCCTCTTCTCGGTTCAAAATGCATGCATGCATGCATGCATGCATGTGCGCCATGTGATATTAAGAAGAGAGAAGGGAACAGAGAAAAAGACAAGAGAAAGAAAGAAAGAAACGAGTTCTGTCTCATTCGCAGAGTGTCTTTTCCTACACCGTGTGTCCTTCCAAAAACGTCTCGTCCTTCTTGGATAAGATATGATTCCACGTTATTTTCGTACTAATTATAGAAGAGGTGTTTTCGGATAAACATCCATGTTCTTTCATTTTTGAAGGAATCCTCCTCGTTTTCGTAACATGCAGTGTGAAAATGAACATTCATCAACATGGCCCCATTCCTCGATGTTTTGTTTTGCATATGAAAAAAGATCGATCAGGAATTTTATGCATAGTACGTTCTATTCGAAAGGATTTTGTTTCCGAATCTAATAAAAATAAAGTATAGATACATCCGATACGAGATGTATAAATTAATATCAAAATATTCTACCTTTAATTAAGATAATCATACCATGGATTCATTTAGGAAGCAATAATAAAAATTGAGGATCCTTAAAATAAGAAAAATACGTAAAAAGCACGAAACCAGACATTCCTATTTGTATGTAATTTCCAATAATTACCCTCGATAAACTGTATTAAATGTATGGAATTCTATTAAACCTTGAATATTTTGGATGATCATCAACGAAATTGATGTAAAATAGAAAACATTGTTTGAAATAAGGAAATTCAAAACAGGAAATGACAAAATCCATATAATTCATCAAATTCTCATACCAGCAGGTGTTGAATTACAGACAAGGTGGTTATTATTTTTACGCATCACAATATTATTAAGAAAGTTAACACGCATCTGAACGTAGATGAATGAAATTCGATATGGATGTTACTGGATATTAATGAATACCTAGTTTTCAGCTCAAGATTCTGATGACATTGAATAATTTCTCACAAATTTATTGTACTTGAGTTAAATACACTGAAAGGAGGAAGATTCATGAGCAATAAATACGTCATATGCATGAATCCTCTTTACCACGGGACCTGAGGAATGATATAATCTAGCAGATGAATGGAATGTGATATGAGAATTACCTACGTTTTTGGAGACGTAAATTTTGCACATTTCGTCACATATTTTGCTATCTTGCTACAGTTATGCGTCTTCATTCTGGTCAATAGTTTTCATTTAATTGTATAACAGAGTTACCGATATCATTTTTGCACCCAAATGTGCACTTGAGAGGAAAAGAATGACGTAAACTATATATTGTGAAGTACATATTATCGAATATAATGCATCGTTGCAGTCGTTATGATGTGATCTACGATTGAAGCAAATTCTTGATTATCGTTATCATCGTTTCGCAGTTTCTTTTCCACCGTGCAGTTACACATTTCATGAACATGAAATACAGAAATGTTGATATTACCGTAACTGAGATATGTGTTGTTTTTTCTTTTGACAAAGCAGATTAGATTTTGCTTGTATTAGAACACAGAAATCGTTACTTTTACAAACATTTCACAGGAAAGATAACGGTAAATGCCAGTCAATTTCAACCTGCAAATATCTTGATTATGATAACAGTATGGTACGTTCTATTACACATTTTTCCCTCCATGTGAATGAATGATAAATACAAAGTCCTATACGATGAATCATTCCCATAAATGTGTTGGAGAGGAAATCTTAATACGGGATTTCAAACCCTCCCTGATAACCTATACGGCAAAAAATCCAACTCGATGTAACTGCGTCTCACTTGAAAAATTGATTGCAATTCAGTATTTTCTATTCTGTCTCGATATTTATTGTTGGTGTTTTGGCTACATCCTCAAATCAACTGATATTCAAGATAAATATAAGTTTTCTTTGCTGTGTACCCAGGTATGCTTTGACAAACTTACCATGCTTGGTGCCAAACTTGAGTCAATGCTAGTCAACACCGGGCGTAACTTGGTTGCTAACATTGGCATTCAACTAGATTATTGTCTGGAATGATAACAATTTTCAGTGCTCGGCATTCAAGATTGGTTCAATATTAAAATTCAATATTGGTTCTATGCTTGTAATCGATATTGTTACCATCATTGATATACAATACTAATTTGAGCTGAATGAGTAGGATTTGATTAAACATTCACATATGAGTAATTGACCAAACTTGGTGACAGGTCCGAGTCAATGCTATCAACAATGTTATCAAGCTAGGTCAATGTTTAGGATGATAATAACGTTCTCTGCTGAGCATTCAGCTTTCATATAACATATATCGGAAATCCAACACGGCAAATATGCTTGGTCCTAGTACTGATGTTCAAGGCGCTATCGAGCATTCGTCGGGGCTTGGTTGACGAATATTAAATCAAACACGACAAAATATGCTCGTTCAGCTATGGCGGGTCACTCATCGGCCAAGGCTAGGCTAACCAAGCTTGGCATGCCAAGCTCTTGACGCCGATCATGGTGCAATTGTCAGTCTTGGCATTACGAGCCTGGGTAGCTGTGTACAACCAAAGGATTTCTGCAGGGTGAAAAAACCTCAGGATTGAAATTTTATAACGATTTTTGTTCAGACCGTACAAAGACCAGTAAGAGGAGTTTCTTTGTATCCCACGTATCGAACTCACCAATTCTTTTGCAAACCAAGTATTTTATCATTCGATCAATTCGACAGCAAAACAACGTCCTTCCAACTTTTCATAGAGGATTTAACATGTCGATTGGAGAGAACGATTCTGACACTCCGAGCAGCGTGTATGCATACGTTACCGGTTCTTCCACCAATATCAAAGTTGATTTCAAGAGAACTCGTAACTATGTATCTAAAGTATCGGAAAAAGAAAACAAATTCTTTTTCCCCACTCGTAACATTTACAAGCAGAATTCCTTCGCACCTAACAAGTGTACGTTCTGGAAAATATCTCGAGCGATCTTCTACATCTGTTGTGCGAATATAATTTGATGACATACAAAATCACGAATATGAAAGATCGAGCAAAGAGAAAAATAAAATCAGAGGAAACGTATGTACTGAGTCTTCGTCGCATCGAAAGCTTTCGATTCGTCCAAACATATTCTTATCTACCTATAACCGCATCGCTGTGAAAAGAAAAAGAAGATGACGACGGCTCCCGCTGTCGCTGCACATCGTACGTTGAAGTCAGCTGCAACTGACGTGTAACAATGTGTGGCTTTTGAGATGTGGAGGTCCTTGGACAATATATATATGTATATATACCCATACCTACCTGAAAGTTTGTGGGCGGCCAAAAGGGCAAAGAAGGAAAAATAACAATATGAAAAAATCGTACAATACAATGAGATGGAAAGAAAGGAGAAGAAAGAGAGAGAGACAGAAGTCGGGGCAGGGAAATGAGAAAGCGAAGAGGGCGAGGCGCACGGTGTATGTTTGTGTATCATGAGCCACAAAATACAATAATATCATGCGGTCAAGTTTTCTATAAAACCGTACATAAATGTTCCAACATCGACATTCATGACTTCGGGATGTATCATCTCGTACGAACAAACGCGTTTGTGTCAGTTGGTTTCATCATAAAGGATGGTATAGGAAAGTTCCTCTCTTTATCTTTACGAGTCGAACCGAAAGAAAAAAATAAAACAACGTGGTAGGAGCAGGGAAAATTTCAATGCTGGTTTTATTGTATACCGATGCGTGGGTTGAATTTGTTGAATATTTCTTTTATTTTCTTTGAGACAAAGGAATAAGATGTGGATTTGTTTTGATCAACAATAACAATCAAGTGTGAAAATCGATATTCAAAATTCGAATTATTTTATTTCTAATTCTTATCTCTACCTCGCACAGTGGAATTTCATTTATATGATATTGAAAGAATTCTCAAAACAGACTGGCTGTGTTGAATCATTTATCTCCAAATATATTTACTCAGGTAAAAATTGACCATGGGCGCTAGGTTGCCGCAAGGCTCACCAAGATGGGCCGAGCCTAGGCTACCAGGCATGGCGCAACTCTGAAATGATAACATCATTTCAGCCTCAGCCCATTTGTTTCCACTATCAAGACCCAACACTGGAAACAGGGTTGTGATAGCACATGCCGTCAATGGCAGACCATACAAAAATTTGTTCGCCAAGGATGAGCCAACGCTGTAGCAATCTTGCGGCAGGGTTGCGCCCATCTCATGCCAATGGTCACTTTTATTTTTTATTGTAATTGAAAATAAAATAAAAAATCCATTCTATCATTTCGATTGAACGAAATGAATGTCGGAGAATTTCAACATGTAATTTTTCTGATTAGTTTAAACTGATGAATGACGTAAATCCGGTGGTCCTGGCGTAGGAGTAGGCGGGTCTGGAAACAGATGAAGAATTATTTCTGTCATGGAATCTTCAAAGGAGACTTATATATTGATTGAATGCTTGGTTCGCCACTCGCAGGAAACAAGCATCACTCTGGTGAGAGTTATTGTAATTTGCTGTTTGAGAAGGAAGTTTCACTCTTAGCCAAGCTATTACTCAAGTCGAGTTAAGCTAACGCCTAAACTGAGCAAGGCCATCGCCCAAGCTGAGCCAAGCTATTGCCCAAGCTGGACCAAGCTACGACCCATGCTTGGTGCAACATGAGAATCCATTGTCATTCAGAGTTGCCTAATGCTTGGAGCAGTGTCCCGCCAAGCCCTAGAGAGCCTCTATTGAAAGCATGCGTTTTCCTTCAAGCAATATTGGTTGAAGGATGGGCCAAGCGTGGCGCAGCCAATGATCAATGATGGATCAACGAAGTCGATTTATGACTTCCCATATTGGTACAATGTTTAGACCATTGTCAACCAGCCTTGTCCCTACATAGATTGCCCAGCTTTGGCTGGCAGCCTTGCGTCTAGCTATATTCCGTCGTCAGCATTGGCGGAGCCTGAAGATTTTTATATGGGTAGTTGTCCAATCAATAGTTTCAATTTTGCCAAAGTTGTAATGAAACTTCATAAGAATATTATGAAGTCTTTTACACAAGAAGTTCATAAAATTTCATAATGGAATATTGAATTCAATAATATAATTCTTAGTGTTGAAAATTTTTTTCTCAAAGTTGAGAATTTTCTTCTTAATTTTGATTAGTGTTTCGGTCCCGTCTCGCATCGGTCTCGATCTCATCTCGGTCTCGGGGTTGATACTGAGACCAGTCTCGGTCTCGTCCGAATCACTAATTTTGGTAACATACTTGTGGAATTCAGTAAACAATCGTTACATTTCAGAGAGGAATTTAAAAATTTCATCATTAATAGTAAATTTGAGAACTATTATTGAATTCGATGTGGAAATATCATATTTCATAAAGAATTTCGTATTATTCGTAAAAATTTTTCAACAGTGTTGGATACCATCGTAACCTAGTCACAAAAAAAACCTTGCCTCAATTAGGACTCTATGAGAAACTATGCAATCTGCATGGTGGTCGGAGGGCTCGAAACTTCGTGATCGAAGTAAAGCTTGCTTCACTCGCATGTCGTGATGAATCGCCTATTAATTTTATAGAGCTCGTGAAGGAAATGGAACATCCTGTTGTGTGAAAGAAAAGTCTAGCCAGTTATCATCATGGATCTATTACTGATTTATTTTTGATTTTTGAGTATGAATCAGTTGATGCATAATTGTCTTATACATTTACGACACTGCCGCACGACTAAGACAAATGAATAGTCACTGCAATTGGATAAACACTACCCAAGGGCTCAACGATTTTTTTTACTGAATGTAACTATTTTTTAGTAACCACAATTACTTTTTTAGTAGTCATAATTATAAAAATGTAATTGGGTCCATTCGGTAGAACTAACCAATTTCATTTCATCTCAGTGCACAAGAAAACAGGCTGGTCGCCACACATCTGCACCGGGCTCGCTCAGCGAACCAGAATGAACATTTTAGCTCGGGGTAAACGCAACAGTGATTTACTTTACACAGCTGGCTGTAGAAACTGCCACAGTGATGCTGTCAATCTAACCGTATCGTGTTTTTGGTGTAACCATCATGGCGATTGACTGTCGATGCAAATGATGTAAACAATAAATATCCATGTCAACTCTGATGTTTAATGTTATTTTTGAGGATGTTCACTTGAATATGAACTTACTAAACATTTCATTGCTTCCAACAAAATTTGACTTGATCCTACACGAAAAAAATTACAGGATGCTATTCAGAAAGAAAAACGAATGTATCGGTATCATATCGGGAGAGGGTTCCTTCGAGATTGCAAAAATTTGAGCTACACTAAGCTCACCTTGAACATCAAAGTACACTGACAAAAACGTTTCTTTCGGCGAAACAAAATTTTAGTTGAAATGAGCGGGAAGAAACTTTTTGGTTGGCTGAAATAAAATTTGTTTAGGATAAACAAAATTCATTTGTCTGTATGAAAGCCTTAATTTGTTTGAACCAAATTTTGTTCACCCCGAACAAATTCTATTTCAGCCAACCAAAAACTTTCTTCGCCTTCATTTCAACCAAAATTTTGTTTGGCTGGAATAAAACTGTGTTTTCAGTGTACTCAGACAATTTTCTTACGATTCTTTCACTGCATAAATTTGAACTACACATAACTCGTATGTACCGTTCTGATCTACACAAAATTTTCAACCACACAATTACATTCACGCTTTGCACGAGAATCTCGTCTTAAATTGAAAAATGATCTGTATTTACTGTTCTGAAAATCGAGGATATAAAAATTTTGAACGGAATCAAGCTTCTACCTAAGGTGTCACCAAATCGAAAGGAATTTCGATTTCATCGCACAGGATAACGAAGATATTCTCTCAGTCTCGGACCTAGTCTCGGTATCGGTCTCGTTGCATATTTCGACATATAACTCTGCTAATTATGTTTGAATGATCAAGTTTCCACCCCATTCCGTGGATTCCATTTACACTTCCAAATTATCTTGATCATTTTGATATTTCAAGAAACCGGAATAATTATTGGTAACTATTCTATCTTTCTTTGACGCAAGTCTCGTGGAGAGCCCTAATGTACAATGACTGTTTTCATACAACATGAATCCAAATGACACAATTATAGAACTACAGGGAGATAGCTGGGAAAATCGAACCACATTCGTAGAATTTCGACTACACACACGAAATCGAAGTGATCATTTGACAGAAACAACAACATTCCAAATACTAGGAACGTCATATGAAATATCCTATGAATATCTTGCGAGCATATCCCCAGAACCGGGCGTTTTTATATATCATGAGAGTTTGAAGGCATCATCCCAGGATATCCTACATATCCCACCACGATAATCCAAAGGAATTGTTATTACATTCCTTCGGCTGAAATTATTATTTTTTTTAGTTTGAACGAATTTATTATTGGCTCCTTATTCCAAAGCATACATTTTTTGACATGAAAAAAACAAATTATTTTGCTATCCAAATAACAATTTCTTAGATTCAAGGGAATACTTTTATCTGTGTAGGATGTCCCGAAGATGTCCGTACGCTATGTAGGACCATTCTGAACTATACTGTTGCAAACTACACCAATTCTAACCAAACAGCTCTGAACTGCACCAAGGGATATATGAAAAGTTTTATTTCCGTAAACACCGTTGGGTTCAGAAGTTTTTCTCTTAAACACAATAATATTCTGTTTGTACTCTTGTAAAATCGATTCGAACAAGCTCTGTGCGCAGTATACTGGGAAAGAGTTGATCCTGCTTCAAATACCATACCCCTTCTAGTTTGTTTTAGATTCATAAGCTGCAACCGAAAGACTCACTCACGCATGATTCCAGATAAACAAACTCGAGTCATTCGTTCCAGTGGGAACATTGAGCTCGTGAGCAAGAATTAATAGATTGCAATTGTACTCATAAACGGTAATAAAATTGTTGCATAGAGCGACCATTCATATTTTGATTTTTCATTTCTCAGACCAAGCAACAAAACCGTCGATTCCTACTGACTTCATGATCTATAATACAGCTTAGAAACCATTTCAATCCGAGTATATTTACAAAATTTTCGAACATATAGTTTATTAAGATTCAATTGTCAATCACCCTGTTCTTCTGATGTGAAATCATTTAGATTTGGTCACAATCGACATGTGTATCATTGAAATGATCACAACATTCAGTACTTACCATACAATTCAAAACGATTCGATTCAAAACAAAGCAGTTCAGAACTGTGTAACTCAGAACAGTGTAGTTCAAATTTGACTAGGGGAGTAATCTTTGTACTTTCTCACAAAAAGTTGGAATTTTTTGCAGTAAAATCATAGCCAGGCATTCACACGTCTATTCCAAAATTATGTAGTTCAGATTTGTGTAGTACAGCAACAATTCCCATACATCAAATTGTACAATGAGAAATTTCTTGTGGTTTAGATCGGCGTAGTCAAGGAAACTACCTTGGCAAAAATGGAGCGTGCTCTAAGCGTGCATATTCGCCGAATCACTCTCTAGGGGTTATTCATCCCTTTCCACGCGACATAATCGAAAAGAGATAAACAACCTATGAAAAGTGTAGTTCAAATATTGTGTAGTGCAGATTCGTACAGTAGATTGATCGTCGGACATTTATTTGTTTAGTTCGGAAGATCAGTCAACGAAAGTATTATTACGCGATCGTTCTGTTGCAAACACCAAGTTGTTATATCAACTATTTTACTGCTGCCAAAGCGATGCGTTGATTCCTGTTTTCGAATTGTTGTCAGCGGCACCCAGTATCTTTATAAGAATTATCATTTTTTTCTTCAGTAGATATTTTGTTGAACGCTTCATCATTTTCTCGACATAGTTGAGAACGGTGTAGTTCAGAACAGCATATTACAAAACCAATCATTGAATATCTAATTGTGCATTTAGGAATTTTGCATAGTTTGGACACTGTAGTTAAAATTAATTGCTGTACAATTATTTGTGTAGTTGAAATTCGGGGTAGTGCAGATTTATGTAGTTCTATATTTCGAGTGATCTTCGTGTCGTTCAATCATTATATAGTTCCGGTATGTGTAACATGGAGGAACCCTCATTTATTACATCAGCGTAAAATTTCTTCTTCGAAATAGTGCATAAATTCTTGATTTACTCTAGAATTTTTAGAGTGCGCTTCTAATTTTCAGTCAGCCAAAAGTGAGCTTGTTAATTTGTCGAGTGAAATTCCCACTCTCTTAGAATGATAGGCTGAGTTTTAAAGTTAGAAACTCACAACCACTCAAATTCTAGAATGAATTATACGTTCTAAAATAGAGAGACTTCACTAGAAAGGAGTAAAAATGTCACTCAGAGCGGGAAGAAAAGTTCACTTTTGAGACTTATGAAAGTGAAACTTGTAATTTTCCACTCTCCCAAATGTAGATGATAGATCTAAGATCATCCACATCCAATCCTATTCAAGAGGTCCTCGAGAGTGATGCCTAATTCCAAATAACCTCGTTGGGTCTTTATGAAATTTTAGGTCAACCTTATGATGATTTCTATTTTGGTACCAGTTAATCATTCCAGATCTTGACATTTTCTTAGCTAGGTCCCCAATAGAATCACATGCTGGTTGATAAAAGATGATCACAGAAACCCTGATTGAATAATCCAGTACAGTTTCAAGACAATACACTCTAAGAACTCCAATAAAAGATAACTTCTGAGAACTTGTCGAAGCTTGACTAAACTATCCTGGAATTGACGACGTTGAACTATGAACGAAGGAAGGAACGATCGTCATTAATCATAGTTCAAATTTTTCTCCAGGTTTTGACAGTATTGATGAACTACTTCGTTTTTAACTGTTGAATTCTTTCTGTTCTACGGACTGGTTCTTATCTGTGTGATCATCATCGGGTTCTTCGTATAACGGTCGATCCCTCTTTTTGAACTCAATTATCCTCAAGAGTTGTTCACGTAGCAGAAAGAATATTCTGATATTGCATACGCGTTACGTCTTCTTCCGGTACAAAGTGAATCTCCCCATGCGAAAATAGGCTATATGGGTTATAAATAAATGTGTATTTTTACTAATACCCACGTGAGAATGATGTACTTTTCTAGTACGTGTATGAACAATTCGAAATTAATACATAGATCCAATCATTTCAAATGCGGTAACAATTAGTATTTTGCATCGATAATGATTAGAATGGTTTGGATAATCCATCTATACGAAGAAATTTACTCACGATCAGATGAAAATGAACGAATGCGATTGGATATTCTCAAATGAATTCGCACGCTTCTAACTTCCATGGGAACAAAAGGAAATCGAGAAACTCAAAACGATTTCTTTACCCCAGAAACCGTCGTCGTACGCCTATCAATGAAATGAGGTTAAGAAAAATTGCAAAACAAGATGTTTCGATACCCATATATTCTATGCTACCTTATTGAGGGTTCTTAGTTTTAACGATAATCGACTTTGCTCACGAAGCGAAGGTTTATATATCGTGAATAGAGGATGAGAAGCCACCGATCTATGTTCACGATAAACGGACCAACCACGAAGTCTCTTTCTTTCTCCCGATATGCATTCCTCCAGCTTTTGCGAATGTTCCCCGGACACTTTTGTTCATTCCCCACATACGTACATGTGCTTCTCTCCTCGCTAGAAACTCAAACCTCTCGTTGCATATAAAGATATTGTATCAAACGGTATCGGTATTCGTGTATTTGAAAAATATATCAAATTACTCGAGGGATTAATTGAGGGTGCTGTTTGAAGAATTTGAAAATTCAAGTATCATTGAATGCACATACGAAACAATATCGAGGTTCGTAATCGTTCCATTTAACTACACAATCGTATACCATCACTTTTTGATCACGAATGAAATCATTACGAAACGTCACTCGATCATCGATGCGTTTTTCGCCAAAAATCGTTGGATGACTATACACGATTGATGTGAATGTATTCCAATTAACTAGATCATTCATGTAATCGAGTCGAATCATACGGAGATTGTATAAGATCGAGAAGTGGACCAAAAGAATAAATCATCAGCTGGAATCCAGCTCGTGCAACTACGATGAAAGATATTGCTACTTACATAAACGTACATGTAATATCGCAAATTATCTTTCAACCGAGGAAAAGATTATTCTATAGAATAATATGCATTCTTCATTGAACTGATTGATCTGTTTTTCCTTTTTTGTACTATCAAAAATTGTATTGTAATAGCTGCAGTACTTTACACCGAATCATATGAGATGTTTTAAAAGTTTTGAATTTTATACGGTCAAATCATCAATGTCAAAATCAAATACAAAACGCAAAAACGATTCAAATTGAGTGGAAAATTCAATTCAATCGACAGTTACATAATTCCCTTATTCCCTTACCTCACGACGCAATACTCAATACTTTTTCTCATCATATTACATTGATTTCTCAATATCCTGCGTATAGGATAATTGCGAATAATCTAAATTCTTCAGGAATTTACGAGCGGTCGTATATATGTAACGGATAAGATCGTGAAATAAGTGTTAATCAGGATGGAGAAATGTCGTTAGGTTTGCAATCAGCGTGTCGAATGGAATTAAGAAAAGGAGGAAATATCTGAAACTGTTCGATTGATACTTCAGTACCAATTTGAATAACTGTAAGTTTGCGTTAATTGATACTATCTCATGGATATTCCATATTCGAATAAAATGTTTCAAATTTCAAAGGATTATAAAAAAATGTAAGTTCAACACCAAGAGGGAACATTCCAGGGATAGAAATAAATTATAATTTCATGTAACTGTATAAACTGTCCTGACTGACGCGTGGGAGAATTACCAGAGTCCCAGGTTTTTGAATCTATTGCCACGATTAACATGAACAATCTTCTATCTTTCCCTATCAACATCGAAATGGTCAATTTTATCTGCTGAACCACGGAATTGAAGCGATGTTCTTTCGCGAATCTTTTCTTCTCTCCCTCCTACTATTACTACTAGTACTATTACAGCTACAACTATTGCTGTTGCTGCTGCCACGACTACTATTTCTCCTCTTCACCGTGCAACGGTATCCAAAAAGGAATCGTTCGAGACTAACGACCCGAGCGTCGTTCGTGACTATCGTAAACAGTCTCGAGAATATCCTATAAGGTAAACCCTTTGTTAATGAAGCCCCCTTTGAGAATGAAAGAGAAGGAGAGTCTCGGTATTTCGCGACTCGCGTGCGTTTCGAGGGAAAAGATGCTTCAACCAGATTCAACAATCGCGAGAAAGATAGAGAGAAAAAGACTTCTTTTACCTGAAGGTAGTTGTTGTTTACCTTTGAGGTAGGGCCTCGTTGAGGAAACAGAAGAAGAAAGAGAGGGAAGAAGGGAAGCAAAAGAGTTGGCAAGTTATCGCCGTGGTCGCGGTTTGTCTTTAAATTCCAATCCGAGGGAATCCTCGAAAGAGTCCCACAACTACTACTTCGTGGTTGGTCCCCGTGCAGGATCTTTTGTAATCATAGAGATCGATCCTCGACTCGCCTCGTATATATGTAGCAATTCGTGAGTAAAATTGATTATCCGAGTCACGTGTGGAGAATTCGTCGTGAGGCATGTGTATGTGTGAAAGTGAGGAAGAACCGAGATATCGTTCAAAAATCGTTGATGAACTTGAATTCTAAATCATTCTTGAGACGATTCTTTGAATCACGGATTTTCTTCAAAATACTCATCTACTCGAGAGACAAAAAATAAAGTGGTCGAAAATAGAGTTCGACTGAAACACAATCATTCTTTCGAGAATGCTTTCAATGAGGAACGACAAAAATTCTGTGAACTAATTCTCCTTTTAATCCAATGAAACATCCTCTTCAAAACAAGTGAAGGTCTTATTTTTCAAGCCGTAAGGGTGAATTCAAAGTCATTATAAATAACTGATACCACTGGTCTCCTGAAAGTTTGTACTTTCACAAAATGTATGAAGCCCGTTATAAATCAACGCTCGTACATCCACGGTTTCACGTGACGTTGACAAAGATCATTTCCTGTTTTGTATGCAACTGATTTCGTTTCCTCGACACAGAAGGTTACATGATATGAAATAACTCATTCAAGTTCAACGAGCAGCTGGAGAAGAAAGAAGCAGTCACTTACCACAAAGCCTCACGTACCATGAAAAAGCTAAGTATAACTGGGAGTCGCTTCGTACTTGGAGAGATGATCATTCTTGACACCTCTCTGGCATTCAAATTTAAGACCTAGTACACCCATACCTCGTACGCTTAGGAATTTGTCGATCTCATCCCAAACGATGTATTCAATTTTATACATCCAAAGAATCATAATCTGAAAGTTAGAATCTAAGCCATAATATGAGCCTAGTACATCTTCTTCTTAATATTGAGAGTAATTCTTTCACCGTTCAGAGGAACTCCCATATCGATCCCCCAAAACTCAGAGTTTTAGAGGAATATTGTCAATTCTAGTACACGATTTTTTCAGTCCACATCCCTCAGAGTTACATAATGACATTACAAAACTACACGGAGACCCATGTGTGGACATTATGGTGTTTCATTTTTGGGCGACATTTTTCTTCTCTCTGTTCTACCTGAAAATTTGATATTTTATAGCAGAAATGGAGTATTTCCATCCAAAAAAAATTGTAAGTCAATTAGAGGAGGATAGCTCATTCAACAATTTGATTTTTCATATGAATAACTTCGAATTCAACTGGATTTTTCAGGGTTAAAAATTTTTTTTCCAAGAAAATATGATACTTCTTTAGGACATAAAATCTGCCACAAACACCCTCTTATGATATAAAGCTGTACAACGAATAGTTCTGGAATCACAGAGCTTGGAAGATGGACTTTAATGAAAATCGACATCAAATCCCTTATAATTTATATTGAAATTTACATTGACTCACTGGATTTGAATTGGTAGTCTCTAAATTTATACATTTTTGAATCTTATAATATGTATTATAACTTAATTCTTCATGTAAGATCAATAATTTATGAATACAAAATGATAAGTTCACATTTCAAGCTCTGTAACTTTCAAACTATTGATTCATCTCATAGTAGCGTTTTTGTAGCAAATTTCATGCCCTAAACAAGTATCATATGCATTTTGTCGGAGAACATTTTTTCAACCCCGGAAAATCCAGTTGAATCCGAAGTTAACCAGTTTCCTGTGTTATTTATATGGGAAATCGCATTTTTGAATGAGCTACGCTTGCAATTCACATAGAATTTTTTTTTCTGACGGGAATATTCTATTTCCTCCATAAAATATCGAATTTTCAGGTAGGAAAGAGAAAAAAAATTGCCTAAAAAAAACACAAAAGGTCGAAAATATAGTAATCTTTAATTAAAAATTTGAGAATATTTCTTAAAATCTGAGAGTCTTTCTTGAATGCATAATAAAGACAAAACGGACCACTTTATTATGGAATTTTATCCGAAAAACAATGAAAAATTATCAACACTTAATAAAGAATAAAGAAACATATGAACTTTCCAAAAGCCGCGTGTGAAATTTTACAATAATAGTAACCAAATTTCAATATCCTACTTCTTTATGAAGTATTGATAATTTCTCATTGTTTTTCGAATACAATTCCACAAAAAAGTAGACCGTTTTGTCTTTATTATGCATTTAAGAAAAATTCTCCGATTTTAAGAAATATTGTCAAATTTTTATTACAGATTACTATATTTTCGATCTGCATTTTTCTCCGTGTAGTGCACATACATTGAGCCAACTGCAGTCCTCTCTTGTCGCGAAATTGGCCAATATTTGCCAAAAATGAGCCAAAATCGGCTCAATGTTGATTCACGCGGGGATAACAATATCGAAAACAATATTCACACATGAGTGTATAAGCACTTGTTACAAAATGATTAATCCTAGCATGCTCACCTTGCATCGATGTCGTCATTACCGTAATGTTGAAACGAAGATAAATTTTTGCAAATAATTCTCCACAATACTGTGTGCTGCAGTATTTCACGCGCCAAATAAATATTGACCATCATCATTCATTCTTAAGAAATAAATTTTATTCGATCTTCGAATAACATATTTTATCATCCTTGTGAGAATTGGTATGATTGACAAGAGGCATTGGTATTCTTTTGATATCTCAAAGTACATACTACCAAGGATATGAAGCTACCGTTGAAATCTATTTTAATGGATATATGAACGAACATATGAAATTCCTGCACTCTTCAAACGAGGACAAGCAGGTCGAACTTGAATCCACAGTACAATGTAACAAATTCTTGTAAGGAGTGCAAATCAACAGAGAAACTCATTATTCGTGAATTACTTTACGGATTATCCGCATTGCTATTTATGTGAATATATTATGGTTCTCTCGTAGAACCCATTCACTTTCGTAGAACGTTTATTTACATGTGATGTACGGAACGTGGGTTTCATTTATACGCATTTGTTACGAAGCGTAACAAATTTCCACACGCGATATAAGACGGTGGAAGAATTCGTAAGATATCATCTTATTAATAAGGGAATGTTGATGGATTTCACAGGTGATTTATACGATGCCCGTCAAAATTCGTCATACTCTTTGAAACTTCCACGCAATTTCTCAATGAAAAAGAATATCCACGTATCGTTCTTGTGGAAAGAATTTGATATCTATATTTTACATGATTACGTTATGATTCATACTTTACGGATTAAACTCGCGTAGAAGTACATTCGTTTTTATTTTCCCTCGTTCTGTGGATGCAACGAAGAACGGAGGGATCGAAAAATTTATTGATCAATTTTGTCTCTCGACAATGGCAGAGAATCAAAATGTAATTATTCAAAGAAAATGCCCAATGAACACACATATGTTTGAAAAAAGGTTAAATACGGTCCATAACCTTTTTCAGAAAACGGCAATAACGGAGGAATAAGAATTTTCCACTACTCCAATAATGAATAATGAAAAAGTAAGAATTTCCTATGACTTCAATAATGAATGATGAAGGAATACAAATTTGCTATCACTTCGGTAATGAACGAGTTTCGAATACATCACTCATTGCTTACCAAAAGGCTTAATAAACATTTTCTGTTTGACCGACAGATGAAAAACGACAAGGAGTCTGAAGGATGACATCCTATGTAGAAATTCAAATCCGACCCAGTACTGGCACAGTACCGGTAACCGAAATTACCAGGAGTGATCATATTTCAATTAAAAAAAAAAAACATTGAATTTCAACTTTGAAAATCTGAAGAATTCATTGTTCCTATTATTGTCATCGGAGAAAGGCACTTTGGAAATGATTCCTTGAAAGTTCACTCAGTGAGGATTGAACCCAGGTCCTGCGAGAGAGAAACTTAGTCTCTATCACATCAGCCGATCTCCGAGTTGACGACGAATCACTCAAATTCCTATTTATTGTAATAGGACCGTTGAAGTCATACAATTCGCCATGGATTCCGTATGGGAATAAAGTCCTATCAATACTGGCACATTGCTGTCTTTCAAACACATTGAATGATCATACCAACTCTGGCCTAATGCTGGCAAGACTTCGGCCCAGTACAACAGCCAAGTTGGTGAGATCGTGATTTTAACGCTAGTCGACTACCGATTTCGTAATCAGTCAGAGTCTAATCAATACTGGCACATTGTCGTCTATGGAAAATATTGAATGCTAATACTAACTCTGGCTCAGTACTGGTGCAGTATTGTCTCGTCAAAGTAACCGTGATATTGGAAAGATCAGTGAAATTCCTATCCACTATCTATTCCGTAATAGAACAACGTTGCATCGATACTGGTGCAGTATCGTCTTTTTTTCGCATTTTACCATCCAATTAACTCTGATTCGGTACTGGCACGGTTCTGTTCCTGTATGGTCTGGGTATTCTCCGAACATTATTAATTCGATACTGCCTGAAGACCGTCTTACCGCGCAAGCCAGCACTGTCTGAAATCCGGCAAACATTTGGCGCCAGTTGAAAAACGGTAAGGATTTTGCATGGGCACCGTTATATCTGCCGGAGTCTGGCAGGTGCAACTTGGCCAGTACCACGCCATTCGTCAACTCTGGCTATTTCCACATGGATAACTGCTATTCCAATCTCGGTTCTCACTCCAGCGCCCAGTTATTATATGGATAACTATTTTTAGAGTATAAGTTACTTCATTGGAATACTTTTCACCGATTTTTAATAAAGATTTACTTTGTGAGGAATAAACCATACTAGAATACCCTAGAAGCTACTAAAAAATGTTGCCTAATTGTATGAAGTAAAATATACTCTTCTATTCTTCTTCGTGTACGTAACAATTTGAGACAAGTTTTAACCAGAGATCGGTGGAAAATAAATTTCGATTCTCCATTCTTTGATTTCGTGGTAATACGTAATTAATATACATTTCAGGGTGGCGCAAAAAAACCGGCATTCTTTGTTTTAGAGTCTCATATAAAAATATGTTAACTCTCCATGTTTCAAGAGTCCTCTCTAAAAATCAGTTCAAGAAAAAATGTTTTTAGGGGTTGTTGAAGATTTTTTTCAATTCATTTTTTTTAAATGGGCGAAATTCACTTTGACTGCATTTAGAAATTTTTTTTCTCGTGGCGGTGAAATTTATTATCTAAAAGAATAGCAACTTCCTCAAAGTGACGGTTCAAAATATTCATTTTAGAGGTTACTCAAGATTCACGAACATTTTTCATTTCATTGCTCTTGATGTTTTCGAATGAACTTTCAAAATTCAACATGTATTATTGCTTTTAATTAACACCTTGATGGAAAAAAATACGCTACGGGGTGAAGAAGAAATTCAATACATCACAAGAATACAAATTTTCCTAATAAATCAATTGAAACAATAAAAAATATTGATTCAATTAATTGAAATTTAATTAAATCAATTAATTAGATCCAGTAATTGATTTCATGAATTTTAGAAATTTTATTTCTTTCGTAGTTTTTAAATCTTTATTTGAAAATATCAAAAGCGACTAATTAAAAAATGTTCCTAAATTTTGAGGGACCTTCGAAAATAAATATCTTAAGCTATGAATTTTGGAAAGTTACTATTTTTTAGAGACTTGAGAAAAATTGAGGAACGAAAAAAGCAGTTAATTTTGATCATTTTCAAAATTAAAAGAAATCTTGAGAGACCACTGGACAAATTTTTTTCCAGCTGATTTCTAGAGAGGATTCTTGAAACATTAAAAACCAATATATTTTCAGGACTCGAAGAAAAAAGACAAAGTTGGTTTTTTTTTGCACCAACCTAATACATATATCATCCATTTTCCGGATAATCATATTTTTTCATCAGCTCATTATTCATTTCTCCAAAAATGTTTAACACACGGAATTTGATTACCCTTTATTTAAATGATAAATAATTTTTTTAAATATATTACCCACTATTTAAGTAACTTAAGGGATATTATCCATTTTTTGAGGAATGAGTACTGAATTGATAGATAAACATAATTATTTGGAAAATTGATAATATATGTACGTTAATTATGTATCACGAAATAGAATAAAAATTCCTTCTTTGGCGATCCCTGAACCACATGTTGTCGATTAGTAATATTATTTGGTCAATCCAACGTCAAAATGTCGCGATATTCACATATCTCTCAACCATCAAATAATGTTATAAGAACGGTTTGAGAATCGTTCAAAAAGCCGTCAATTAATGACGTGTTCCGATGATGGCTTTATAATGGAGATGAAACGAGTCAAATTGTTTGAATATCTTCTCAATAATCCGTCAATTATCGTCAATTTTATGCGTCGATTTAATTGATTTTTTGTCCATTTATATTTTAATGGGGGCATTATCTGAGAATTTTTTTCAACTCTTGAGAGAACCGAGCAAGTTCGAGGGGCTCAGTGCCAGAAGATTGTTTTCTCAAGATTTTTCGATTTCTATTGTAATATTCTAATGGATATTTTCGTTGATGGATAAATAAACGGATTGTTTAATTGATCGATTAACTAATGTCGAGAAAAACACTGTTAAAAATTTTCACCGCGGATTTCAGAATATTTGTGTTGATTCTAATACAAAAGTTTGGAAGTACTTGATACACCACATTTTTATACTAGATTTCCCACATTGTTATTGAAATTCGAACACAATATTACCTCAAAATGATTTTGATAACAAATTTCATTTGAATTCTCATAAAATCTGCAGGGAATTTCAAACACAAATATATGTATTAATTGCTTCCAAATTTTGTGTATTAAATTCACAAATTTTTTTAACAGTGAACATGATATTTTTGAAAACAAGAGAATCTAAGCAGAGAATTATCCATGAATGAAGCCAGGTTATTTTTTATTCTGCTCCTTGTTGAAATTTTTATCAACATCTTCGACAAGATATGTTCGATTATTGTTCGAGCACCGAAGGTTTTGAACAGGAGCTGATACGTGGATCCATCTTCATATCCATGTTCTGGAGTTTTGTAATGATTTTTCTATTGTGCATATAAATCCAACTTCATTATACACCTGTACCTTCAGAGGATGGGGTGTGTGAAAAATTTTTTGATAATTTTTCTCCCGTATTTGGCACATCAAATGACCACTAGGAGGGATGAAAAATGTTGTTTCCCAGCACGGGAAGAATTATGTGGTTGATATTTGGATAGATATATAGAGATCAGCTGCGCTAGCTATTTCTTAGCTGTGGCAACAAAAGTCATTGCTTTAGGAGCTAAAATCTAGCTCTCGTAGCTATTTTTCTCGCTATTCAAATGTCAAATACACGAAATAGCTACCACAGCTAATTCCTAGCCACCACAGTGAATTATTTTTTTCCGTGAGGGTGGTCCCTTTGAGGAACCAGATCCGTCCTCTGAAGTTTAATGGCACATGTAGTAGATTTGTGAATTGAATTTACGAATGAATGTGAACAAAATCTCCAAATCCTGCACATTAAATTCAATACAGATAATTCTAACAGTATATGTACTATGATTCTCCACACAAGCAATATCTGTGATATACTTATACAAAATAAGAAAGAGAAATTTCAAAGCATAAATTACGATGTCTGATATAAACTTGGAAATATATCTATATTGTGACATTATTCTCTTCGGTATATATTTGCAGAATTTTTCTGATCTACATCTTCGAATGATAGAATTCACATAAAACGGAAATGTAGTAATTTGAAATCGATCCTGAAGCAGTGAACTTCGCAATGCAGATGCATAATGACCTGGAGTATAGTAATTCATCATATAACGTTTTTCTCCATACAGTCAAACTGGAAATTATTACCGTTGGAATAAGATATTCTAGTCTTTACAACGAATACGAAGAAACGGCAATGCTGATGATTAGATATTTATGCTGCAGGGGCATCATGACTTGAATTCTAGTTAGTCGAAATATGATTTTTGTACAACTTTGGAATTATACTTAATTTCCATTCACAGACAGTTCTTCATTTCAAGTTTTTTACAACCGTCTTGATGTATATTTCCTGAAACATCCATCATCGCGAATTTATTTTGGAAGCATAATAAGTTTTGGGCATGACATATTTGAAAATTTCAACAAATTGGTTGTATACGCAGAAACGATTTAGATCTAACATCTTCTATGTCGATCTCCGTAGATTCGCTAGAATCCATAGAATTTGTTACCTAAAAAGAAAATTCTCAAAGGAAAGAATTCGTCATCATATCAAGAAAGATATGTGTAATACAGTAGAATTATTATAAGAATTAAATTGTTACAAACTCAAAATAATACAAGTCGAGAGAGAATAATGATCCCCTTAATAACAAAATTATTTCAAAATCTCGTTTCTTTATGCAACAAATATTTTCAAGTATCAAGTTTTTAGAACTCTTCTTTCATTATAAGGAAAGAAATCGCCGTGAAGTTCGAATATATTTCTCTTTCTTTGAAAGTATCGTACTTTTTCATTAACACTAACGCCTTTATTATCGCATTCTTGAAACTTGGTTTCACATAAAAATTCATAACAAACTGCGGACATTCGGAAGTTTTCATATATTCTGAATGTTGAAGATATGTATGCGAAACGAGAAGTAGGTTTCATAACTTCGAGAAGAACTTATTGTGGATGATAAATGTATGAAACATAATATAATCCATTCGGTAATAAGCAATTCATAACACCAAAGAAAGTATTAGCATGAAATTTTGATAACAGCTGTTGTAAATGTCATTTATATCCTGCAGGATTATGGAACAAAAGAACGAAACGAACATCATCTTCCTTTTTCCTCACACGAAATTGATGCAAGAATGATGATTGAATCGATATTTCGTAAATCCTACAATTTGAGAACACTATTGCTGAGATTCAAAGATTTCAAACCAACATCCAGCCAAATCAAAATCTACGAAAAGCTGATCATTAAACGAAAACCCTGTTCAGGAAGACAAACCATAACTAATAGAATTTAAAGACACTGTTTCCAACGCAATCACCGATTCTGATAAATCATATAAGACTATCATTCCGGCATCACGATATGACGAAGAAAATAGGAAAAAAATTAATTTCCCCGAGTTGTAAAGAAACCCTCTCCAACTCCAACCGTATAGTTCTCATTTATTTCAACAGTTGTCACGTACCATTGAAAAGAAAAAAACAACAAACAAGTGGATTTTCTTCGGGAACCCAATAAAATGCGTTTCTTTTTTCCTTCTCTCCTCGTTAAAGTCGTAACTAGAACCGTAATAATATGGTGAGGATCGTTATACTCTTAACAGCGGTTGTCGTTGTGCTCCAAGCCGTAAAATTATAACTGCCATGAAATATTTTCTAAAAATGTCACTGAGAGTGTATAGTATTACGCATTCCCGTACTTCAGTTATCGTTCCCAAACGCAGTGAAACCTGAAATAACTAATTTCTTGGAATTTCTCTTTGATGGCTCTAATTATCTTCCATGCTGAACGTTTACGAATCCCTAAAATCCATCAATGCGAATTCTTTTAGAGGTTACGTACAATATACACTAGGGAAGTTGATTCTCCAATGAAGTTTCTTTATGGAGAAAAAATCTTACAGAGGAATTTTCAATCCAAGCTTATTGTTGTGGGAATTTAATTAAATTCCGAACAACATTCTACATCAGTTGAGATCTTTTACTATCATACTGGGGATTGTCATCAAGTTGAATATTTTAGTAAGGAAATGAACAAGTTATTCAGAATAATTCTCACCTCTTGGAGGCATAACGAGGATGAGAGATGAATGATATTGGTACAAATAAACTTATTCGACCAGAATCAAGATTTCTCGGCATCAATTGGGTTTATAAAAACATTCATTTGATCTTGACGACGATCGCATTCCTATGTTGCGAATGGTGCTCATTTCGCTCGCATCTTTGTAATCTAATCGATCCTCGTTGCGCTCATATCTTTACGTTTTGAGTGGTGCTCGCTTCGCTCGCAACTTGATATTCTAAGGGATGCGTGTGTTGCTCGCATTTGCCAATTCTTTATGGTTCATGATGCTCACATTTTGTGATACATGACACCGTGATTTACGACTTGTTATTAGAGAAGTGAAATATCTCATTCTGTGTAAAAGAGTCTCAACCGGATGAATAATACATATTTTCATGTTTTTCTATATTAAGGGGGGAAATACATGTTTTTTAAAAATGTATTACGAAAAATTGGCTGAGGATCCATAAATGGAATAACGCACACCTTGAAAAATACATTTCAAACTATCTTTATAATTTTGTTGAGACAAGAATATTTCAATTTCGAGTTCGTCCCTCGTTTTTGCACCGTGCAGCCTACAGGCCTCAATTTTGTTCTAGAATCTAAAAATCAAAATTCTATCGTTAGAATATGTGAAAACACACAACATGACGGAGTCAAAACAAATGAAAATGAAAAATTGGTTTTTAATCTAAAAATTGAAGAAAGCAATGTAAATATATCTTATTTTTGCAAGGACAACAAATTTCTCTGTAGGCACCATAGTAGCAAACCATTTTTTCTCCGTGTACGCTTCGTTTTGTAAGCTGCTAAAATTGAATTTTCCGATTTTTATAATTTCTGCATTTGTTGAGCAAAGAATTTGCATTCAATTTTGTTTGCGAAAAAAAAATTTTCTGGTGCTGATTCGTTGAGGATGGTGCAAAAAGCCTTTGGTGGTGAGGTTATGTTCAGGAAAAATGTTTACGAGTGGTATAAAGAGTTCCAAGAAGGTCAAGAACGCGTCGAAGACGAAGAGCGTCCCGGTTGACCATCAAACTCAACTGACGAAGCTCACGTCCAAAAAATCGAAGATTTGGTGCTTGTAAATCGTTGATTGACAATTGGAGATCTTGCTGATGATGTTGGCGTTTCAGAAGGATCAGTCGATACCATTTTAAATTCTTGGTTTTTGCCCCACGGCAATGCACTGTCTCATACTGCATTGATTCTTCGTGACCAATTCGCAAAAAACTCGACCCATATCGTTCCACAACCACTCGATTTGGCACCGGACGACCTGTTGCTATTCAACAAACTCAAACGACCGCTTCGGGGACACCGTTTTGAGTCGATAGAAGAGATACAAGCCGGATCGAAGAGAGAGTTGAAGGCCATCCTGGAAATCGACTTGAACAACTGCTCCGATTACTTTGAAAACGATGAACTTGATTTGGGAGAACAAGTAAAGATTTTTCAAAATACATGCTATGTCACCTTACTTTTTGGACACAGTAGGATGTTCTTTGTTATTATTCAATGCGTATCAACGCAACTTGTCCAAGAAATTCTTCCTCCCTTCCTTCCTCCTATATTAAATAACAGCGAGTGTTATATTGTATTATTGATATGACTTATTTCGATCAAGTTTCGATAACGTGTGTCTTCCATCGTTTTGGAGCTCTCCGACGGTGGTCCGCTCCCCCTTCGCTGTTTTCTCTTTATATATACGTTCAACATACCATCTATGAGATTTGTTCTCGTTACAATTTTCATGTTTATGAACAATACAAAAAATTTGACTTGAATTGGCTGCATCCAGATTTAAAAATTGACTGAAATGCAGCCCTGTCTATTGTGTTGGCGATTGTTTTTTGTGTTGATTGAACACCGAAAATGGGTGAATTTTTCACTGCATCTTATGTTCAGTGATCGCATGGTTTGAATTCAAAGGTGTCTTTTCAAACCGTGAACATCATTTACCTTTCACAGATCTAAATGATTTCAATATATAAAATTCATGATGCAAGAAAAAACAATTACTCAACTGTCATGTGGAGTGCATTATTCGAGATGAGAGTTTAAATGAAGCGAGTTAACTTCATTCATCATTTGTTTGAATTTTATCCAAGGTAATTTTGATCCCTTTCATGAATTCTATGAATTCAACGAGTAGTTGAACCATAGGACCCAGACAGCACAAGGCACCACTGGAACGTTTATGGAAGGTTTATAGAACGTAGGAGAGGTTTTCTGAACGTTCAGAAAACGTCCCAGAGCCACATTGTGCTGTTAGGAGAGTGAACGCTACTACGAACTACGAAAATTTGAGCGAAGCTTGCACTATTCAAGATTATGAATTCAAAATTCCACTCCTGATATGGAACCCAAAAATTATGATATTCCGAATCTCATGCGTATGAGCGAAAATAAAACCAGGGAAAGGAAATAACTCTGATAGATTTCATTGTACGAAATTTCAGAAAATCACAACACCCACATTTAATAAGACATTATAATGAGAGTGAAGAGAGGCGAAAAGGAGAAAAAAATCATCCAATTAAAAACCTACCGTAGTATTATCTGAACAAACGAAAATCACCCACTCAACAAGGAGGCGGGGTTTCGACATTCGTGCGCCGGTGGTGGTGGAACTCTTTTCCCTTCCCATCGTCATCACTACCATCATCAAGAAGGATAAGAATCGACAATAAAACAAGAAAAAAAACAAAAGAAAGAGAGGGAAGGAGCAAAAAAAATAGGGGAGATCAGAGTGAATTATCCGCCCCTGGATGAAAGTTGAGGCCCTCTGTAAGCGTATATATACTTGCGCACGCACGCACGCGTCTTGCCTCGTTGTTCTTTTACCACCAAGAGAAGACTGGACTCAGTCCGCTCAGTCGTCTTGTACACCAGTATGTACGGTACCGGACCTGCGAGATTCGCGGTGAGTGCGGGAAGAGCGGCTTTTAACGACCGGGTTCAAAAAAAAATTGCCCAGTTTTCGTTTACCGAAGAGGAGAAGAGAGGAGAGAGAAAAAGAGGAGGAGAGACCTCGACTACGGTGGGTTTGCGAGAGATGTCGTTAATTCTCGGGTGGCCCGAGTTCTGAATACAGGAAGAAGAAGAAGTAGAAGACAAGGGAGGGAGGCAGTCGCACACTCGTTACGAACAACAATTTTTGAAACTGTGCGTTAGGTTTTACTTTTTGTTTCTTCCTTCCTACCTTCCTTCCTTCCTTCCTTCCTGTCCTCCTTTCTTCCTTTCCTCCTTTGAGTCCGGTCTCGCGCTTTTGATGACGTCACCCATGTATACTTAACCTAGAACTTGAGAATGTTACATCATTTCTTGCTCCTTCTTTTCTCTTTTCTTCTCTCCCTTTTCCTTGTTCTGAATACGGATTCGGTTGAGATCAGTCGAATCTCAAGAATATCCAACCAAAACTGCCATACTTTGTCTTTTCGTATCAAATCCGGTTGGGAGTAGAATTGTGTGATGCCGATAATTACCGTATTGTGATCATTATAACGAAGAAAGCCATAAGTTTACGACGGTATTTACCACAGCCCTTTTTTCGAGGTTAAGATATGCATCAGTAAACACACACAGGATGATCTTGTCTATCGTCGTAATATCAAAAGCGTATTCCACAAATATACTTTATCTGATGATCTTTATTATAATCTTGCCTCCGTACGCTTTGCGGGCGAACAGCCCGAAAATAATGTAAAAACAGGATCTGTAAGTCAGGAAGAGTATAAGTCCCCTCGCTAGAAATTCTCGACAGAAGACGATAAATTCCAACTACAATTTCCAGCGGTTTGCATTGTGTCCTACGGTATATATCGTAACATCGAATGAATGCGGTAGACATCTTTTATCTATTGTATCTTATCGTTATACTACGATACAATCTAAATCGATTTCTATCGAATCCTATCGGTTCTGTGGCATTCTGCGGGTTTTTATCGTGAATTTACAATAGGAAGAGGAACGTTTTATTCTTTCCAACTGGGACTCTATTATAAATGCACGATTAAACCATCTACATGGGGGAATTTCTTCGTGCATTAATATGTAGTTTCAAAACTTTCAGGTCTCTCCGCAGTTTTGGGTTTCAGCGCAAGTTACAGAATCTTCGATCAAGAATAAGAACGATAAAATTCAAGTTCGCAGTCAATTTGGTTAGATTTTTGTGGAGTAAGTATGTTTTATAATAAACCTCATGGATTTTTTGTCTCTTCTTTGTCCCAGATGAGAATTGCGGTTGTTATTTTCTACGCAAACTTGAAAAATAGTCTCAAATTTCACATTAGAAAATGACATTATTTATACCTCAATTCATGGAATCCTACCTTTCTAATCGGTATGCTCCACTTAATTCCGAGGACCTGGGCGTTCCACGGCGCAAAATCGAGAAGCCCAGTTCGAACTGCAGCGGCATCATTGTGTTCTCCCATCAATAAAGACATTTGTTTCTATATGTTTGAACATATATGTATGTATTTCCGTAAACGCTTTCAGTTTTTTTTGTAATAAATTATTTGAAAATAGGTTGTTTACAAAAGCCCTTATTCCTCCCTAATGAGAGCGTCCAAATAAGATCTCTCTAATAAAGAATTCTGAGAACCGCATGCAGGTGATCCATAAAAGAACGAACAGGAACAGGGATGGTACAGGAAATGCCAATGGAGTACCATTATGTGGCCTGGGACTAGATAGTTGAATGTAAAAAGGCAACGAAACTTTCAACGCCTGTTTCTCAAAACGACTTTTTTCAACCTCTTAGGGACGATTACTCAAATTTATGAGTAAATTCTAAGGGTTTTATTAAGGGGCTGTCCATAAACTACGTAGCCTTATTTTTGCGACTTTTAGACCCCCCCTCCCCCCATGTGGCTCTACTGCAGCTTTCCTCTGAACCCACCACCCCCTCCCCCCTCAATTGAATTTTTATTGAAAATATGACTCTATTAAAATTTTCATCAACTGAAATGAAACATTACTCCATTGAAATGAAATTTTTCTCATTCCAAATGAAATTTACTTGAATCAAGTGGAATCTGTTTTGATCCAATCGAATATCTATTCGGTTTAAATCCAAGCGGATGATTTTTCTGGATGTTCATATAGAATTTTTTTCCAAGTACAAGATGATTGAAAAACCACATAGCTTGAGGCTTACCCTCCCTCCCCTCATGTAGCCCAGCGTAGCATTTCATCTTAGCCCGCCCTGCCCCTTCATGGGCCACGTAGTTTATGGACGATCCCTAATGTTTATAATTGTTGAAATGCACGCAGGAAAGTGCTTTTCTGGGAAACAGCAGAGTTCACTATTCAATATAGCAACACATGTTTCTAATATGTTTTCAGTAGAATGAGCTATGTAATTCACTAATCATTCAAATTTTATGTGCGTACAAATCGAAATACGACGTGATATAATTCACTATTTCACATATCGGGGGTGGCTGTGCTACGGAAGGCAGCTAACTTTACTATCTTTGGACGATTTCTTTTCTCCGTGTGTACTTATCGTTGTACGGAGTGCCCATTTCAGAAATTTTAATATTTGGTACTTCTACAAGTAGCTTGAATACAAAAAGAAGTACCCGAAAATTTGAAAAAAAAATTTCAAATTTGTTGTGATTTCGCAAATAATGGAAACAAACACAAAATGGCTACGTGTAACCGCATCTACATCCGTCCAAATAATCATAGAATTTTGAGTTTTATGTTCCAATAATCCGTTACCAAACCGTCGATGCTGGAACGAAAGCGAAATTGGTTTTTTTGGTCCTCAAGATGTGGCCCATATTTCAGGCAACTTTTGAAACTTTTCAGAACAATCCTGCCCTGCACAATCAATTTCTTCACCGTCCTCGAGAAGGGGTATATATCAGGCATCCAATACAAGGTTGCCTACCCACGGCCCATGTGAGCCCCAGTTGAGGTTGCCAGTATATTCCTGGAATATTTCAATCTAGGTATGCTCACCCATAGCCTATATAGGCCCCGAATTGGCTACCATTGTTTTGCTTGGATATCTGATACCATTACGGCGTCTAGATTGAAAAGCCTAACACTTCAAGTTGGGGCTCCTTTTCAAGTAGGGATTACGAACCTGGCCCAGGTCTGAGCCCGGGAAAAATTTCCACACGGGTTGGGAAGAAATCCATGGGGGGGGGGCTATTCCAACATATGATGTATCTTTCCTTTACAGATGATCCAATGATACTGGATTTCCCTAGATTATCCGAGTAAAAATAAGGGAACGTACCCCATTGTGTAATAGAGCACTGGTGTCAACCTACGGATTTTTCAGGTTCTCTCATTGGGAATTGAGCTTGGCAGACAAATGGGGCCAACCCTGAGATGATGACGTCATTCCCAGTTTGGCTGTATTGCTTTGCCCGAGGATTGGTAATACCATGGGCCTGGCATGAACCCAGACTAGGCAATCAATACTGTCCCTTCCTTTTTTTTTTTTAAATTGGAAAATTGCTTTGAATTCTACCCCAGCGGGCATGAATTTCAGCCCCACTTTGGCCCAGTCTTGGGCCTAGTGTTGAGCTCTATCCGCCCATATGGGCCCAAGACTGGACCAAAGTGGGACCAAAATTCATACACGCTAAGGATTGTACGCACACACAGCAAAAATTTTATATTAGATATTAGCATATTTATATTATACTTTTGGGATATATTTGATTATGTCGTTATGAACCACAAGTATACGAGCATTCAGCATACTCTCTCGTGAGGTTGAAGATAAATATGTTATGATTTGAAATAAATATAGTTCTAAGCCTCATGATAAAGTATATCCCACGAGTACCATAAAAATATAGCAATCTTTAATATAAACTTTTCTCTGTGCATGCTCGGGATATAAATTCACCCCAATCTTGGCCTAACGCTGGTCCAAATTGGGGCCAAGTTCAAATGTGCCCGCACTAAGATTCATTATTTCCATTTTTTGCCAACCATAATTGTATGGGAGAGCACAACAGGGCCAAAATTGAGCTAACATGGGCCCCATCGTCATTCCCCAATACTGGGTTGAAGAGGATGGACCCAATCTGGGGCCCATTGTCATTATAGGCAATACACACTTGGAATGTGGGAAAAATCCATAGTTGAACACGCTTTAATAGTGATCAATAGTTATCTCAGAAACAGAGGAGATTGTAAAACACTGAAAGTCGTACGACTAGTAATCACTTTCGTTGATTAATTAGCGTTGATGATTAATCAAATCTTTTGATATGTGCAGTTTTGATAATGAATAACACCATGTTACTTTGAAAATATTATCTAGTTATCGACTGGTCACTGGAGGGGTTGATTTCATCCACACATAGAAATTGAGATCAGGTTATTGAAATAATTTCTTGTCAATTCCACCTATTGTCTACACAGTTAATAGAAATCACAGATATTACTTTAATATCACAAATATCAACACAAAGAGGCTATTCAGTAAATAATAACAGATAAAACGTAAGATTATGTCATGTCCTTGAATAACAATTGTAAAATTATGCAAACAGCGTGATATTTTTATTTCTTCACGCTGTTCACTTGATTTTAATTCGTATTAATAGCGGAAATATAATTCTGTCTTTACAGTATATATATAAAATAAGAAATTATTCATTGATATATGTCAATTTTGAACCAACGCAGTGGATAACGTTCCTATCTGATAAAATAATCCAACCCATCTGTGACAATCAAATTTCATAAGGAACCAGTTCTCCCAATATCTCTACCAGTGCAAGTGAATGAAAATTAAATTCGACTTTTCTCAGTTGGAATGTGATTGCAAAACACTTCATAGCTGTTTGTATTTTTCTATGTAGCTATTAAATAATTCATTTACACTAGTCATTGAGAGATGTAAGCGTTGCATTACTGCACTCTTCATTGTCTGAGATGACTAGTCAGCGATGATATAGTATCCGAATTAATAATGAGTCCATGGCTAGACAGCGATGAGTTCGAATTTTCATTCGAAGAATATATTACAATCATCCAAGCATGACAAAATATCCACAAAAATCTAAAAAAATTTCTATTTTCTACTCACGATTCCCAAGTATAATGTCAGAAACCAATGAAAAATGATCTCACATACCTGCAACAAAGAAAACAGAACAGAGAACGGTAATAAGACACTTGATCATTTGCATTGAACATTGAAGTGGATTATTAAATAATCCCAAGCACAACGTATTTCATTCACCGTAACTAAGAAGAAATCGATCTAGAAATAAGGCGTATTTATCGACTGCTTTGAGTATGTTACGTGTTATGAGGATCTATAGCTTTGAACACACTCGACAAATGGTGTGTTCTCGTATCGAGAATTAACAGACGTGTAATTAAAGTGTCAAATCAAAATCTTTTGTTTATCCAAGTTTATGAGATCAATGTGATTTCACTGTACCTCCATTTATCGAGTGAACTGCAGTTTTCTGTTTCAATGTACTCGATATTTCGTCATACGATGCTGTTTTTTTCGTGAAAATCACTTGTAAATCCAAAATTCAACTTACTTCTCTCCCAATTTATTGATTACACGTGGAAAAATGACTTCGACGTCAATAGCAACTATGGTGAGGTCTGATTTTTTGTTCCTGTGGAAGCGGGGTGATTACACCCATGGTGTGACATTTTTGATGCTTTACAGCTTGATGAAAAATTCACTGTGTGGTTTATTCACATGAATTTAGCTTGAGAGAATAGTACTTTATCTACTAATTTACTGAAAAAAATCACCAATCCAGGAATTAGATACTACAGAATTATCGAGGATCAGCGCCAGTCTCTGACAGATAGGGTTTTCACTTGAATTTACTTTCAAAAAAATCCCATAATTAGAAGTATTTCTACAAGAAATTATGGTACTTTTGAAGCTATATTCAGGTAAATAATTTCATTCATCACAGACTGGCGCTGATCCTGAATAAATTATGGGAATTTTTAAAATATATTTTTCTGCGTGTACTGATTTTGGTGGAAAATGAGAATTACCCTTATCACTAAACTGTGGAGTATCCAGTGATGAGCGGATTAGTGCAAGTTCTTGATCATGAAATCAAGTTATTCAATTGAATATTGAAAATTCTGTAAATTAAAAAAAGTACTGTATATTAATCAAACTGATACTCAAAATAAGTTGCTGATATAAACGTTATAGGGTTCTATAGAGTCAAAGATCATGCAAAATAATTGAGTTGGGAGAAGCGGTAATCCCATACGGTACAGATGGTGTGGTAGCAGTGGCGAGTTTACCAGTAGGCTGAGTAGGCTTCAGCCTACGGCAGCAAATTTTCGACAATGGAAAATTTCTGATAATGACAGGCCGCAAGTAAACCTCATCATATATCAGCCTATCGATGGTCTAAATGTAATTCTGGAGCTTGAAGATAGATCATTTGGAATCCTCCCTGACATGAAGAATTTCTTTTTATTTCAATCCCAACTTTGCATCTGAGTTACCGGGATGAAAATTTGTCGTGAAAATTCAAACTCCAGACAAATGAATCCTTTTCTTAAAATATTTGTGGAGTATTCCACAATTAATTCAATGTCGATCATCGAATTTTGTGATAAATATTACGAATTTGACTGGAAGCAATAAGTCTGTTCCTTTTTATGTGAATGTAGGAATAAGAGATTATTAATAAAATTCTTTCTTCAATGATCATTCTCTGTTTCACACACGAGTTCTCATAAAAAAAGGTCAGACGATAAATCGGAGACTCATATAAATTATAGTGAAGACTTCTGAAATAGTTGAAATGATTAAAATTCATAGATCGTGTGAGTCAGGATACATCGCGTGGATGGGAGAGGAGAGAATAACAGCTTCTAGTGTTCTGCTTGGTTAACCCAATGGAACAATACCGTTGGATCGACTGAGACGGGACGATAATGTTAGATTTCATCTTAAAGAAGTAGAATGCAAAGATAACAATTGGGTGGGACTGACTTTGGATAGATATAAATGGCGGACCTTTGTTTCGAACGCGACTACAAACTTTCGAGTTCCTAAGGCCACGAAGTGAGTAAGTAAGCAAGTAGGTAGGTACCATTCTACGAGCGATTCGATTGTTATAACTAATTGTTTAAATTCATATACAAACAATACCTCGAATCATTTCCCGTTGAAAAAAAGAAACAAAAAACCCAAAGATCACTGATAAGAAGATCAAGGGATTAAAGAACCTGATTTACATATGAATTCATTCCTCATACCAATTGCATCAAATTAGTACGAGAAGTAAGATTTCTCGTTGTTAAGTATTATTGCGTGATTCCCTTTTACCGCTTCAATGCTCATCCGTGAAGAATTTAATCGCCAAGCATTATTATTTTATGTGATTCATAAGAATGAGCGTTTTAAAAATCCGATAATCCCTCCGTTTATTATTTCTTGTATCAAGAGGAGGAACCAGACACAAACCACTTTGTGATTGCTGGAAAAAAAAACATTCCAGTTCTTCGCTACTAGCATTCCTCATTGAATCCTCTTACCGAAGACTGTGCGATGTCTGCGATGTCGGTTGACACACAGTCTTCACGATGACACACTCTGAAATGGAATTGATGAAGTTCAACGAACATACCGAGTCGTCCCACTTACGATTGACAGATCAACAGAAAACGCAACTATTGAAGGTTTTTGAAAAAGAAAATTCATCTTTCTTGTGTTAATACAATGTTCATGCATCAAAATCCATAAGCACGATTTTCATAAAATTTCATCATTGTCAAATGTAATGAATAAATATCTTTTTCAAGAGGAATACGAATTGATCGTGTCAGTAGCGTGGATGATCGAACAATGTAATTAGAGCCATACAATTGAGCTGATCGGAATAGTTATTGCTACAATTATTTCCTTTTTCGAGTGAAATGGTTTAGACGGGAAATTTAGCCATGTAGAAGGTTACGATTACAGGGTAAGCTTCTGAATACAGGGTCCAGTTACCATAGCAACATTACTCCCGTTTCCTTCAACGGCAATGTATATATAACAATGGTTCCGATGTGAGTTCCATTCCAATTGCACTCTCGTGAGCAGTTGCATACAAAAAAATTAAATAGATGTGGCAACCATCTACTTTTTTAGCACTCTTTTTTCACAGCTATAGCTGAAATAATTGCAGCTCTAGCTGATTGTTAGCTACCACAGTGGGAAATCGTGGCTATAACTGCACAGGTTTTGTTGTTGATATTTGGATATATAGCCAAAAAATATTCTTGAAGTTTGAATCGTTCATAGAAACGAAACGAGAATCTAAACTCACATAATCTGATGAACCACCGTTATTTTTCACTTTGAATCAACTCCTTGCAACTGGATACATCGTTTGAAGGATGTAATGCAAGATTTTTAGTCTCCAACAGCTGAATATCAGGTTATTCGAGCACAAATTCGTTCCAATGAACGATTCAAACTTCAGTAACATAGCCAAAAATGCAGTAGCTATATTTCTTGTTGCTACCGCTAAGTGAGTAGTTGATTGTAATGAGTGACCCGTAATTGATTTCTAGCTATCCAAAGAACAGCGAATTAGTTTTTCCCCTGTGTCATGTCAAATCAACAACAACCAATGAAGAATGCACAGAGTATTTTTTTCCGTGTATTCTAAACGAGTATTTCAAAGGACTTCAAGAAAAAACATGCACGTCGGGTGAGTACGTTAAACCGATTTCAGTGTGCCATTATAAATTGTGTGTATCGATGTTTAATGTACGCAAAACTCCACGGTGACAACTTTTTACAAGAACATAATGATGAACGGACAATGAGGTGGAATGAGAAGAGAAGACCCTTGGAGCGATTAGATCGGATCTGATGCATCGATATATAGCGTATGTTGCCTCTTTTATTACATATTTCAATCGAGTAGGTCAATTGTCGATAATCACGAAGACGACGACGACGACGACGACGAGGTAACGAGGAGACGATATATACCCAAGGCCGTCGATTGAAGGGTGAAAATGTGAGCGAGGTAGACGCAAGGAAAGAGAAGGAGGAGAAGAAGAAGAAGATGCAAAGAGAAAAAGGAGAGAAGTAGTGAAAATGTGAACGAGATGTAGAGCGGCATATAAGAAGAAGAAAAAGAGAGAAAAGCACGATGAAGAGAAGAGAAAGAGGGTTGTAATGAGAGGGTAGCGGAGTGCCGATAAATCCAACAGGTCTCAGTATTTGTAAATTACAACCTGCCAATACTGATCCACCGGTAAATAAATGAGCCTGCATCAATGTAAAGGTGTATGTATGTGAGTCTTGATATACAAGCTTCGAGGCAGGCGGCGGACACGTCTTTCGTCTCTCTCTCAGCCGATCTTCTTCGGGTTTTAAAATCAACAGAAAGGAGGTCTTCGATCGACGTCGGAAGGTTTACCTTCGATCAACATGTACACACATATACACTAGCAAAAAGACAAGAAGAGAAAAGGAGGTTGTAAGTTGGTGACTTGGTCGATGCTTCGCTTGCGTCACAAGTGTATTTTGTATCGGCGGCGCCTGCAACGATATTCTTGAATTCTCAATTCTCATTCAGGATCGGAACACCGTGTGGATGTGGTTCGTCTTTCACGGTAGAACTCCAGTTCTTCCTCTTCAAAATTTCTATCTCGCGTGGTGGAGAGACTAGAGGAATAACACGTCGACGTGATAAATATTCTTGATGAAAGGTCACGTAAATGGATTACGTATACCAAATCGAATCGTCTTATTTCTATAAATAACTCGACTTGATTCCCACATGACGAGATATATATTTTTCACGAGGAATCTCAAGATTTTGTCGATGATGAGAAGAGATACTGGAAGAAAGAGTTGTTGAATATTGAACGATGAAAGTGATGGTCGAATTCATTAAAACATAACACAGACATCAAACGTGTACGTTAATTAAAATCTACTTGTGATTTCATCGTGAACTGGAAATAGATTCACTTTATGATGAGATATGTCACGGAACATTGTAAATTCCATCAGAATTTTATGGCAAATTCGATCTAAATATCGAATTTCAGTTCGACCTTTTATTTGTTAGACGGAAAAAAAGAAATAGTTGCAGCAACTACTTGAATAGTCGATTTTCGACCATCTACTCAAGTAGTTGCTGCAACTACTTAGTAATCGGGACAAGTAACTCGATAGTTGCACTAACTAACGTAAATACTTGAGGTATTTTGAATTAGTTGAGACAGCTAACGTGTTACTTGTCCTGACTACTAAGTAGTTGCTGCAACTATTCTTTTTTTCCCGTGTATAACGATGAAACGTAATGGCACTCTTCATGTACGATCATTCATCAAAGATGGATAGATTTCAATTTTTGTTTTCAAGAATAGAATAGTTCGTGTTAAATTCATACTAGGTCAAATCGGTAGTAGCGGTACCTGACGGCACTGCAAGAAGTCCCTTCATCATAAGAGTTTGATTTCAACTTTGTATATATAATGAAATACATCATCTTTAAAGGTAGATGTGCTTGACCCGTTGCGGTAGTACCGTTAGCTGTGACAACACGTGCGAACGTAATGTGAGCGTACTACGGTCTTCACTGAAATTAATATAACCTTGTGTGACTGTAAATTTGCGTGTGGGCCTAGCATGGCCGTGTTGTGGTTCTCTCCATTTTCACTGGAATCCGTAAAGCTTCCTTCATCAGGAGGACTGATATTTTACATTCATCTCTTCAACGTTAAATTATTCGTGGCTTAGGAAAGACGATTTGTCTGTTTATTATATATTCTACTTTGTATTTTAGGAACTAACGTATCATAAATCTTTGATGGACTAATTAACACCAAGAAGCTTCACAACGAGTGAACGAGTATTCGAGTTGAATTTAGGTGATTGAATACGCTGTGCGATTGAATACAATAGCAAATTTATATTCTATCGAAGCATACATTTGATTCCAAAGTGTGGTTAATATTTCAACATTATTGGGCAAATGATTAGTTTCATACGCTGCAAATTATCCCCCACTATTACTGGACCTACGTTATCATCCATTGATGAAATCTGATTATCCATCAGGAAGCATCATGAACGTGATACGGCGCAGTTATGGATAATTTCATGATACACGGAAGTTTTTCCCTCAACAGTTGACCATACAGCGATACAGCCAATTACAACACAAATTCAAACTATAGTAATAATTCAAAACAAAGAAAAAGAAACTCATGTTCCAGCTCATGCTATCGAACACCGCATCTATGATCTCTACATTAACGTTGCTTCAGTTCTCGAGCATCGTATAACTGACCGAGATAGCGGAATACATTGTGAACTACCACCACTAGACTCATACCATAGATACCAGAATCTTCAAAATTAATTCACCGTTGTTGGATTAAAGTATTTCGGTAGTCTCATCTCATGGGATCAACTTTATCGAGTTGGAATTCGATGAATCTACGGTTGCCCTGATTAACACATTCTTCACTCTTCCTTCGGGGATAAAAAATTCACAACTTGTTTTGTCTGAGAATTACTACTTTCCGCTAAATTTATTCCTCATTGAGCAAACTGTTGATAAATCTTTTTATGAATCCACATTCGAAGCATGAGATTTTCTTTGGAACTAAAATTATTTTATGCACGTTGAATAATCTTGAATACATTACACATCGACGCTGTGTGTGAAAATCTACCGTATTGTTAGAAACGCCCGGGCAACCTGTAATTATCTGCCATTTCCTCCTTGCAAACTCTTCCGTTTAACGCAATTTATCTGTCTTTTCTCATGATTTCCACATTTGCTTTCCATGGAATATGATAAGAACAATCGAGTTTGGAATGGTGATATGTGAGAAAGAAAATTCGGAGGAAACTTGTTCAATACAAGATTTGAAAGCAAAACGTAAAGAAGGTGGATCGAATCCATGAGTCGACAGCGAATGGAAGAACCGATGAGATACGAATGACGTACGGAGGAAAAAGAAATTCCCTGTGACAGGGAAATCTATTTCTCCTGGGACCCTCTTGTTGGAGCAGCAAATTATCTATTATCACAGCGATATTGCTCTAGACGCAAGGAAGCACTTCACGCTTCTAACGAATTTTTTACAACGTGCGTTAAACGCATGAGCCCTGCTTTTCGAGTATGAGTCCCATGCCTTCTAAGCATGTTGCCATGCGTTAAAAGCCCGGTATAACAACAGCATTAGAAGTGTGAAGGGCTCCATTGCGTTTAGAGCTTGTTCTTTCTCTCCGTGTAGCTACGACAGTCATTTTTCAACTGTGCACTGAAAACACCGTTTGTTCCAGCCAAAAAAAATTTTGGTTGAAATGAACGCAAAGAAACTTTTTGGTTGTCTGAAATAAAATTTATTTGGGGTGAACAAAACTTGGTTCACAATAATTAAGGCTTCCATACAGACAAATAAATTTTGTTCATCCTAAATAAGTTTTATTTCACCCAACCAAAAAGTTTCTTTGCGTTCATTTCAACCAAAATTTTGTTTCGCCGAAACAAACGTTTTTTCAGTGTGGCGGCAAAAGATGTTCGCTCCACCAGCGAATTTTGGTTTTATGTATAGACTAGCAAACAAATTTTCCTAGAGAACCCAACATCTTTTGCTGTCACGGCTAACAAGATTGCTGTGATAACGAATAATTTGCTGCCACACAGAAAAAAAAACTATCTTGTATCAAGAAAGTATTGTTTTCGTTACATATGAAACACGGATTGTCTCAGTTCAATGCAATTTACTTTGAATCAAGAATTTTGTTTTTTCCTGTGTTTGATTCAAAGCAAATTGCATTGAACTGAGACAATCCGTGTTTCATATATAACGAAAACAATATTGTCTTGATACAAGATAGTTTTTTTTCTGTGTACAGAGAAAAATTTGCTACTCCAGCAAAATCAGATTTCGCTGCCACAGCGAATTTGTTTTCTTCGTGAGTACGCCGGATTTCACTCAGTTAACCCATTATCATCACATCGCACGAATTTTTCAAACTCATTCGAGAGGTGGAGTTTTCGACACAAAACCTGAGGAAAAAAATTTTTTAAACTGCCTTGATTTGATTCCTACCATGGTCGTCAAAATATGATATGTCATCTGATGAAATAATAGTAGATTTTTATCGGAAACAAATATTCGTTATGGAAAGGAAGAATTCAACACAGCTCTTGTTGTCATTGTCTGTATACAGAAAAATAATTAAATAGCTGAATAACGCAGTGAAAAAGCCAAGAGAAGGGAAAAATACTTCAAACAGAGCCTGACAATTGTGAAAAGAAAAGAAGATTTCCGTAGCAATCGTGACTGCAAAGAGAAACTCGTTCGTTCAGTCTAAGCCTAAATTGATTCAAACGAGTAATGTGACGTATGTTAATAACATAACTTAACGGTCACGTATTTTACTCAACATAGGACTGAAATACATTTATATTTGAATAGTGTTGAAAAACGTTATGCCAAATACATCACTGACTTCCTGGGCTAGCATAATATTTACCATAATCTTAGTCACTATTTCACATCTAATATGAAAAACATTCACCAGTCACAGACAATCCAGTCAGCTGACCGTACAGGTTTTGCGTGACCGTTAAGTAAAACCTGACTAATGACTTGACCGATGATATAACATGAGCAATTTTTAATACGTACTTTATGTATTATGAAAAAATGAATGATGAAATATTTGTTCTCATTCATAAGGTGATACTGCAGATTATTCGGAGGCGAGAGGCCTTTCACTCTGGAATCGATTCCATATTAAACACCTTATCTGGTGATTCTTGCTGATCACCTGTGATTCTGATTCAAACGAGGATTCCACTCAATAAAGTAGACGAGAATCAAGCTGCGAATTCAAAGCATCGATGAACGTGATTCCATCGGTCTCGAGCTAGAGTTGACGCGAGTATGAGAAAACGTTTTGATTCTCTCTGAGCCCGTGCTGGTTCCGTAATAATTTCACTGATTCGCTTTGTTATTTGCATAACCTACACGCAGAAAGATATATTTTTAAAAGTCCCATAATTTATTAAGTATCAGCGCCAGTCTGTGATGAATGCAATTATTTACGTGAATATAGTTTCAAAAGGACCATAATTGCATGTAGAAATACATCTAATTCTGGGAGTTTTTAAAAGTATATTCAAGTCAAAACTCTATCTGTCACAGACCGGCGCTGATCCTCAATGAATTATGGGACTTTTTAACACATCTGTTTTCTGTGTGTATTACACTGTTATAGAAAAATTCTCAAATTTGATACGAAATTCTTTATAAAATACCATATTTTCATATTGAATTCAATAATAGTTCTTAAATTTAATATTGATGATGAAATTTCAAAATTTCTTCCTGAAATGTAACAATTGTTTATTAAATTTCACAAATAGATTATTACAATTAAAAACAAAATTATCAAGATTGAGAAAAAAATGCTTAACATTAAGGATTATATTATTGAATTCAATATTTTATTATGAAATTTAATACAATGATTATGTAAAAAACTTTATAATATTCTTATGAAGTTTCAGGCAGATTTTTCTAACAGTGTAGACACAACGGATACGTTTGGTTTGGAATGACTCAGCACTGTTTTTAGGACCTGGAATGGATAAATCTCATTTTTGTTCTACTCTATTTTATAATTCCAAGAAAAAATGGTTATTAAAATAAATATAATTTGCAAATATACCGAAAATAGTTTGAATACCATCCACTGTAAAAAAAAACTGGAAATTTACTGTGCAACTGGACTGGAAATTTCCAGTGCTAGTACTGGAATATGGATATTCCAGTACATGTACAGAGATTTTGTTGTTACGTTACTGAAAATTTACCAAGCATAACTGAAAATTCAGTCATTGTACTGGAATTTTCAAGTTTGAGATGATGTACTGAAATTTTGCCATGATTTCGCGAAAATTTTACCAGCTCGTACTACAATTTTATAGTTCTTGTGCACCAAAAAAAATATTCCCTCAAAAAGGACTTGAGAAAAAATTTGGAATTTAGAAAAAAAACCTAATCGTTGGTATACTGGAATTATACAGGTTTTTAACTGCAATTCTCAGGTTTTGTGATGGAATTTTCCAGTTACTATGCAATTGAATTATACAGGTTTTGAACTGCAATTTTCAGGTCGTGTGATGGAATTTTCCAGTTGCTATGCAACGGAATTTAATCACTGTTGCACTGAAATTTTCCACTTCTATTGGACTTCGTCATTTCTGGCAGGAAAAATTTCAAGTCTTTATATTAAAAATTTCCTGATTGAGATTTTGAATAATAATTGTAATTGTAGCCAATGAAATTGATATATGAGGTTTTTCCAAGACTTATCCTCTTGTGTTCTAGATATGAAGCATATGTAGTAACCCAAGCTGGCCTTCCAACATGTCGCGCTATAGCTCATCGGTTAGGTCTTAGGTTTCAGTTGGTAGGCAGGTAGAAAAGTGTGGGTTCAAATCCTGTTAGGTAGACATGAGTTTCTGTCCATCCAAATGAACGATCAAAAGTTTCTCAATCATCTTGGAACACAAGGACCCTGCAAAATCACTTTGCGTGAGCAATTTTTTTTCAATTTTCATGGATATTTTCAGCATTAATTTTCCAGTACATGTCCTGGAAAAGTCCAGCTCGTGTACTAAAAAATTCCAGTACCGAGGCTCAGAAAATTTCCAGTTTTGATGCGGAAATTCCATAACGTTTGCACTGAATTTTTGCAGTACAAATGTGCTGAAATTTTCCGGTACATGTACAGGTTAATGACTTCCAGTACATGTACTGGAATTTTCCGGTGAAATTTTTTTACAGTGTCCCTGCTTGAAGAATCTCATTGAACCGATGGATTCTCATTGATTCCGAAAATCAGAAAATCTATTCAAATCCATTAAAAAATTATTCTCAATGGGTTTGAATCAGTTTTCTGTATCGGAATCAATGATATTCTTCAAACAGGGATGTGAGAACTGAATGTACTTGGTGGCTCGCATTGATTTCACATGTTTTTTTTTCAAATCAGGCACATTTTGTTGTATGTTTGTCGACTTCGGCAATTTCCGCATGGGGAATTTCAGAGATTTCGCGTTTCTTCGATAGGTGCTTGAGTACTTTTGACCGGTACTGTGAATCCTGTAACCATCATCATCTTGGTAGAATTTTATTTCGCTTTTGTTTTGATAATTCAAACAGCATTCTCAACGAAACCTAAAAAAAGCATTGATTTTTAACTTCTGTCAACATTCAGATCCTCATGAATGAACGGCATTTAAAAGTCTTTTTATGCATCAGCCAAGATTCTTGTATTGACAAGATACTCCATGTCTTCAATACTTCATGATAAATCGAAAAACGATTTATCATGACATATGAATGTCATGAAGCATCGAGAAAAGTAAAAATGTGAGCGAAGCGATCATTTAGATTACAAAGATGCGATCATATACGCTTAAGCGAGCGCCGTTCAGATCCTATAAGTGCAAGCGAAGCAAATCCAGCAAGCCAAGCCTTCTTTCATCATCAACGAATCAGGTCTTTTCAACTTCTGATTTCAAAATTCGTCAAATTTTGTGACAATTGTGCTAGAGAAAAACCAAACACCCGCAAGTTCCTCTCAAGTATTCGATAAGTTACTTGCATGGGTCTAGTTTTTTTTTCCTAGAGCAGCATTACAGAACTGTTGAAAAAACTGTAACTGAAAATGAGCCCAAGTACAGTTTTTAGTTACCAGTAGCTATATTTCTACTATCACAGCGATTCACTCGGGCTCGTATTCAGCTAAAGTTGTTTTTCCAGTGTAGTAAGAATGGAAATCTCGATTCATATCGGACAATTCCGTTCTTATCAAGATCATCAATATTTAATCCTGATCGGGTCCAAAGAGATACGCCTGATTCTGGATAACTTTGTGAGATCCTGAAGAAATATCAAACCAATTTCATAATAATCTCAAATCTGAAAAATATAAATTCCACTCTAATTGAACACTCGACGTACGTTATCGCAGAACTAGTTTTAGTAGCAAATATGTGACTATGAATTACCGATTACATTCAAACGTAACATGAAATTACAGCTTTGATTACAATCCATCCAAAATGGCAATATATAAAATTTGGCCGCTTTTCATATATCTCTGAGTAAAATCCTTTCCACCTATCGCAAAATGATCCCGAACAATACACAGGAAGGAATTCGAAAGATAGCGATAAATATATGCAATAAACCACTCGAGATTTACAATAAAACTATCATTATACATTTATGACCACCCCTGTATCCCCTATATAAATCTAATACAGTTTATTATACATTCTTCTCAGCGTATAATTTGTAAAGAAACAAAATTTCAATCTCGTCTAATTTTATAATCATCTATGCCTATGCATCTATAGGATCTCATCAATGGAAGAAAATAAAAAAACTATTAGAAAATTATGTATTCAGATAACTTCGTTATTTTCTTAAGGTACGCAACAAAGACGAGGTAATTTAGTACACGAACCTGAGCTTATATGGGTACAAGCCATCCAATTATTTGAAACCATTGACCTGTAACTATCGTGCGAGTGAATGGAAATACTTTATTCACTAAAGGAACGTTCAAATCGCTGCGCTTCATCAACCAGTAAAACACACGCGCGTTTCTCCTCATCGTGACAAAGTAGGAATTTTTCAAAAAAGAACGCATACTTCGTAACTAGATCCGTAGGATCAGAACTGAAGATCTGTATGAATACGATAAGCGTGAAACATGAAACATCGAGTGAGAAGCTCCATAGAAAAACCCATGCAATCATGCGATCCTCGATTGCTATGGGCATTAATACGAAAATGTATTCCAAATGAATGTCATGACTAACTTGTGATCAATCGATGAACTTGAGACCGAAATTCTACCGCTTTTTCCTTCACAAACCCTGAAAAATTTTGGTTCCGTGTTTTTGAATTTCCCTTGCCAATCATCTCTCATTTCCTTTAGCAAAGAACGATTCAAGAAAATTAAAGGGAGAATATATTCGTTCCGTATGACGCAATAATACATTTTTGCATGAGTTGGGATTTCTTGCAATTCTGGTAAACCACTTTCCATGTAAATTGGATAAATTGTGGTCGTGAAGATCTGCACTCTGACCCGTTGTGTACTTTGAATACGTGACACACGTTGCTTCTGAAAATATCTCTATATGAATTATTTATTTGATAATACGCGCATGAATGAAGTTTTTTGAAGGGCTGTTTGCATGTTGGAACTTCTCATCTTGGTTATCAAAATATTCATGAACAAGTTCAATCTGGTTTTCGTATTATCAGGACGGTAATATTTTATTTTTAAGATCTACAAATTATGTTCGATAAATTTTAAATCAAGAAAGAAGAAGTTCATCTTGGGAAATCTCGTAGGTCAAGTGCTCATTATGGATGTGAGAACCCATAAACGCAACGCAAAAGATTGTCTTGAATAACTCATGCCCAAGTCGTATTATGAAAATGATGAAGTATCGTTACTTCAAGAACAAAATTATGTGACCCTAACTTCTTCTTCTTCTTCGTCTTCTTGTTCTTCGATTTAATATGAGAAAGCATGGAACAATGCAGTGGATAATTGATCTTCGATACGAGGTATGTTTGGGAGAAGTATTCCTTGGAAATTTGACTCTTGAATATCGTTTTTACAATGCAAATTCAAATCAGAGTAGTCAAAACGTTGTGAACGGCGAATGGTTGGTATGGTACTTTTATTTTAATTTAATAGCTAATTTGATTACTGATATAACAGTATCGTGAAATCTCTGAATCGATTGTTCTCGTTATCGAGTTTAATATTCTGAAAATCAAAATTATCATAAATGAGAAACAATTGAAGAAATAATGTATAAATAATACTCCATGTGAGAGCGCGATGGTGGTACGATACATAACGTCACCGCAAAAAAACAAATCATCCAAGATTTAAAAACCAACAACTAAACGGTTTGCTAATATTTGAACGAATGATTTACGGAGGAGAAAAAAAAATAAACACATTTTTCAACGTCCTAAATGCTCCTATTATGAGTACAAAAAACAAGCCTTTACCGTATCGTTTCCACTTATAAAGCATTTACTATATGATATACATTTTTCATCCTTCATAATTATGGTATATCGTTCCGTCGGCCTGTACTACGAGCATATTTTTTGTCTTCGCCTCCCGAATTGGCGAGTTGAATCAATTTGTCATGAAATAACATGTCAGTGCTCTAATTGCTCGAATCACAAAGTCCCTCGTCAACGGATCGGATGCCTCGTCTATCGCTTCAACGTAATAATTCACATCTCGTGCGATAGTGTTGTCGGAGTTTGATCTTTCCTGAATCCCGTTACATCACGTTATGCATTTGTATCTATTCAATTATCCCTGCAGCCACATCACAGAAGGAATCGCATCTCTTTATGATCATCGTCATGGAAAATTCTCACGACACGCATGCTAGAATAAACAGAGGGTCAGAAATTGTTGATAATAATTATTGCTTCGAAGGTGGGTGGAAGTTGTGATTATGTATTTAAAGATTTTATCGATACAGGGATGTGAAAAATACAGACGAATCAATGCATTTTCTTGTACGAAACGCACAATGGGTTCTATGGACGGAGGAATATGTGGGAAAATGATGGAAGTTGATTTTTGTACTCTACTCCAAAATCATTTTTGTGGTCAAATCACTGAATCACAGATTAATTGAGGATATCCGAAAATTTCATATCAAGTTGTAGCCTCCAATGAATCGTAATTGATCCACGGAAAAAATTAGTGATACAAATTTCCGTTGACGACCGTGTCACTTTTGGAAGGAATACGAATTCGAGAAGAATTTTAATAATTCGGCGACTTTTTTCGTTGTTTCAACAATGAAATTCACCTTCCATTCTGATCGTCGAAATAATGGAGAGAGTCAACAAATTATCAACATCCAATGTACGAATTCTTCTCGAATTTGTGCTTCGTCCAATCCGTTTGGATCACTTATTCTTTCCGTGTCAACTTTTCAAAAGAGATGCACAAAATACGGCGATCTTCGGGATGAAACAACTCCTGATTATAATACGAAAAGCAACATATTGTCAACAATTCATATAGAAATTTTCATTAAAATTTGCAAAAATTCTGCAACGTTGAGTGTCAAAAGAATGGAATTTCATCAGGTTTTATAAGAAAGACATAGAAAGTATTTCCAGGTATGGAAATTACAAATGATTCAAAACTACACTGAAGTTGTGATAAATTGCAGATAATTCAAGTACAGAAGCTCTGAATCATTTTTCCATCGTATAGATAAGTATAATTATTATTGTTGAAGGAAATGACTGCTCAACGTTCACGTTTCTTTCTTTTTTCACACATGAGATTCCACAAATAGATTCGGAGGCCTTCTTGAAATCGTTGATGACTAAACTCTGTGAAGATTAATTCAATGGATTATGTTGTCTGAAGTATAGTTCCTTTAGCGTGAAAACGCGGAAAAGTAATGTTTATTCTCCTTTATTTCTCCCTCTGGCTTTTTCTTCGCATTCCAGATTCTTCGTCTTCCTGTGGGTCCCCTATTTTTAACACCAATGCCTTTACAACAGGAAAATCCTTTTGTACACGTTGCTAGTATAATCCATCTCTCTCAAGGAATCATTATTGTAACAACAATTTGTGTTGGAAACTATTCAACATCGCGATGTGCGTGTATTAAAGCGAGATACTAGCAGCCCCTGGAGATGCAACCAGAACAATTGGTTAGGAAAGGACACAATCTAAATTATTCTGACAAATTATTCGAAAATTAAGGAATAAAGTCATAAAATCGCTCTATACGGACCTCCTTCAAATAATAAAGATGGTCTGTATAGAGCGATATTTCGATCTTATTGCTTTATTTTCAAATAATTTGTCAGGGAAATTTGAGATCGTCAGGGATCGCTGGGTATCCCCTTATAAGAAGATACCAGGGTTACCATCCGAACACGTTGTTTGAAACAGAACATGCCTATACTATAGAAAGAGAGCTCTGAAGCTGGTATCCTTTTAAGGCGCATGCACTGAGGAAACTATTCAGTTATCGTAACTAAAAATGTACTAAAATACGACATCAAATGAAAAATTCAGTCGTCGCAACAAAATATGAGTCGCTTCAACTAAAAATTTTTTGTTGAAATAAACAATATTTCAATCCAGGCAACTCGTATTTTTTATTTGACGTCGTGTTTGGTTACGACCGGCTCGTGTTGTGAATAAAAAGAGATAATAATTTTAACACTACTGGTTAATGTATAGACTTGAATCAATCATGTCTCCACAGTACTGTCTGTTCAACGGACACGAATGATTCATGTCTACTCGGTGACCAGTGTTGTTAGACTTCTTTTGTGTTCATATCACGTGCCAGTCGTGCCTGATAAAATATTCACTAATGTTCCGTTTTCATATGGAGAATAGTATTTGCAATTCCGAAAATTATCCATGTGGAAAATATCAGAGTTCACAAATATCGCAGTATTCGAAAACTTGTATTGGTCAGATTTTGTGACAAGTAACTCTTTTCAATCAACGTAATTACTATTTTTCTAGTTTCCAACACATTCCGAACGCTATTGGTTTGCTTGAACAGACAATGTTGGACCAGTATTGAATTTATACTGGTCATGAAATACACAGTTCGTGAAGGAGCGAATCTGCGCTAGCATCGAATTGTTTATCTACAGCATCGGTAATAATTTGTTGAAAATAACCAATTCTGCAGGTCGATGTTGGTTGAGTGAACCTTGAATAGATCATCCGGTCATCAATAATCACTATAAAACATTTAATTTGAAAGAGAAAGTAGAAATAACCCAAGTGAAAAATATTTCCGAGTGAATATACTTGTCCATTCCTGGGATTGGATCAGAATTCGACTTATCCTGTCGACACCGTAGGTATTCCAACTTTGGTGAGAAAAGATGAGATCATCACTCAATTAGATGTTTGGAAAGATGATTCAATATGTCAGGTAGACGACATTATGCCAGACAAGATAACTACGGAATCGACATTCAAATTGTGGTCGTCGTGGAAACTTGCCTGTCATAGTGAGCCTGTGACGAGAACTATGATTATAATGCATGACGATGTCCGTGGCGTCAGCTGTACCACGTACAGCATAACCAAGTGTGCAACGACTTTCATTGGTTTCCATCTTTCGAAAAAAAACTGGTATAATGCCTTATTGCGTGTGTCCGCCCTAAACGGGTAGTTCTACTGCTAGACACCAGGCAGTCCGCGTCGCTACCGCAAGTCCGGCAAGTGAAAGTACACCCACATCAGTATATAAGGGAACTACCGTACCATGGGTGGAGAAATGAGAGTGACACTATCCAAGTCCGTGGTGTAACAGTTAACACGGCTTCTTCTCATGATCAGTGGGCCTATCTCGATCCGAAACGAACAAAAGCAGAATTTTCCAGCAGATCTATCTAAAAATTCCAGTAAGGTGGGCCAAAAATTCGTTGGGAGGAATGCGTTCTAATTCCAATCCCTGATTCGCGTCTACTGGCGTTGTTTGAAGCCAAACTTTTGGTGGTAGTCGAAACTATAGACGCGGATCTCAAACAGAATATTACACAACTCTAAGAAAATTACTAAGACTTTGGTACCTATACCGAGAAATGTGGTAAATATATCAATTTTCCAATGATTCTATCAAAAATTACAAATTTTGGGGAGTTTTTGCCAATTAACTGAAATTTTTTCACAGTGTGGCGACATTTCTTCGTCAAATCGCGACCTATTTTGCGGTTTCCACACAAGTACACGTACGATGTATATACGCCTTTGTTATACAAGGCGTTAATGGATATGTTCAAGCCATTATACGTTATATTACGGAATCCATAAATTTACCAAACACTGATTAGATTTTGAATGAAGTACTGTTTTGAACGCTCCACTTTCTTCTTCAAAATCCTTAGAAGTCGACAGGTATGCTGATGTGATTGCTCTTCAAAATAATAATTAAATTCCCTCTTCGTATACTCCCTCTTTTGTGCGGATTAAAGTCATGCTATACAGAAATATATTATAATTACCCTATAAACATTGTTATCATTATATAATTACACGAAATATTTGATAAATATATCAAATGATATACCCGAAGTCTCAAATTATATAAATTTTATGGAAATTGCGTAAAGCATCGAAATTAGGTTATCAGAATTATAATTACGAAATATCCATTCTACCGAATACTGTTATTTGAATGCTAGGTAAAAACATGTGGTGAAATTCTAGAATAATTCAAGGATTCAAAGAAGAACTGACGTGAATTTTCAACAACATTCCTTCACAAACAAATCCTTCATTCTTTTTGATATAAACATCAAACTGTGTCATTCATTATCAAAGCGTATTTCAAAGGATAATGAAAAGAAAAGAGAAAAAAATTTCCAAATTCATGACAAACTCAATTCCTTTCGATACGTTCATAAATTATACATCACGACTCACTAATCTGAATAAGATTAAAGATATCAGATCGTAGCGAGTAGATATGGACTCTGACTCACTGGAAAACTGTGAATTATAAACTACAGGAATATTCATTTTCCGAACGTGGAAGCATGTATTAATTCAGTTTAATATCCGCTGTTTGCGACGTTCAGCTTGATCTAATTCAAACATACATTTACTCGGTAATAAATTGAATCATGTATTTTTATTGACTTTGACGTACTTCAATCCTCCACATGGTTGCTGCACAAAAGCCTACAATTACGATATGGATTAAAAATACATGCTTTGATTGGTAATAGACTCAGATCGCGACTATATCGAACGCCCAACTATCGTGTATTCGTTGTGATTTGAAAATCTCAGAAGTCATACTCAGTTTCGAATTCTATAAAAACTTTTATACATATATTTTCATTTCACAACATAAAAAGAACTTTATAAATTCGTTTCAATTTGGAAAAAAAAATATGAAGAACAAATAAAATCTGGAGATGAGTGTATTGAAATTCTGATCTGTAATTGCAATATTGTGAAAATAATCATCATTTGCACCTGCTTTTGATTTCAATCTTCTGTTGTGGCAAGGAATTTCAAAATTCAAGCTCGTTACCTGGTATCGAATGATCATACAGACCTCCGTTTGTAACCAGAACAGAAGTCCTTTTCTTTTCGTGAAAGTATTACTTGAGATTATGTTGAGATTCAGTTTGCCTCCTGTGGAAATGAGAAGGGAGGAGTATCTGCCTCTTTGATTCAGAACTGTTTATTGCGAGATGGGTATTTTATGTAATTTCAATCAGTTTTATGATTTCTCTCAGTTTTCATATTTATTCTTACGTTGAGAGAGTGTAAAGTAGGACTCTCAATGCAGTAACGAATACTAATATGAAATTTAATTCCCGCGTTCAAAAGAATTTCATCCGAATGTTCGCGTTTGGTTTTCAATCATCTGTTTTACCGTGTTGGAATAAAATCAATTTCCTTTTTAATTTCATCCCAACTGGGAACGTGTTTTTGAGAGTGTGTGAAAGCACGTTGATATGTTCCCCAATTTTTTTATAACAATGGCCCAACCTGGCTACTCATGACACAATGGTGAATTCTAAAACTTATCCCGTTATCAAAATCAGCACGTGGATGGTCACCTAGAAATGCACTTGGAGGTGAAAATCCTTCCAGCTCATCTTGAAATTGCAATTGTCACAATTTTTTCGAAAGTTCGTGGAGCAGAAGAATCCGCAATGTTGTTGTAGAAAACTAGCAGTCAAATAACAGCTAATTCCCGTTTCCACCGGCTATTGTGATAGTTTCAGCTTCATTGAACTCAAAAAACTATCACAAAAGCAGTTGACTGGATAATACAAATCCGGAGTCGGATTGCGAGGTAAAGGCCATTAATATGATAATGATGTGAATGTAGCAAACTCCATCAATATTGTAAAAATATGAAAGTACTGAGCGCTATTTGGTAGAATGTTGAATGGCGAGTGAAATAAGCGTCTTTGAAATTCTGAGAATGCAAACGGAACGAGCTCCATCCTTTGTATGAGAATCCAAAGCTATTCCATCAAATTAATTGATTCTGATCACTTACATCGCTTGGTTGGCACACTATGAAACAGAACTCACCACAAAATATTCTACATGTTTACTATTTTTTTCCAACCATATCCGTGATGCATTCGTTAGAAAATCCCGATCCATCAACCACGAATTACATAGTATATCAATTTAAGGAATGTACCCACGATACATAACAGAAAGGTGATCAATTAAAATTGTATACATCCATGAATCAGCGTTTAAACATTAACGTTCCGGTGATAAATAGTCGTCACATAATTATATCCGTATTCCAATTCTCATATGATATATTTTGAGTAGTGGAGTAGATAACAAGACCCAGTTCGTAGATATGTAGCATGTACTGGCAAATATATGTACAGTAACATCGATAAATTTCAAGGTCCATAATTATACACAAAGGTGTATAGTTACATGAGTAGTTATAAAGGGAAATGCAGTTGGCTTGTCATTCAGGTACTTAAACATTAAACTCGTCATCAAGGTACATCAGATCTCAGATACGCAAGATTGTAATTAGAACAAAGAAAAAATAGATACGTTGATACTTGATGAATTACAACACATTCCGAGTGTATTCCAAACCCAGTACCGCGTTTAATCAGAAGCATATTGTGAACCTTTAATTTCAGGTTTCACATTTTCACACGGATAGAAATTTTCTCCCATTAGGATACTTGAGAACATCCTGCGAGCTACAAGGTGGAAATGAGTAGAAAATCATTAAACAAAAGTGCAACCAATTTGATTCAAGAATGGGTATACATTAATTCTTGAACGATAATTCCGTTCGAACGAACGTCTACGTAAGAGCGAATATATAATACCTTGTCATGAAGATGTCAAGTTTCATAACCAAACGCTTGTTCGTTTCGAATCTTCAGACTGTCGATATTCTAAATTTGATTGGGATGGCGTGTCAATGTTAAGCGACTAAACTGACAGTATAAATCACTTCCCGAATCGATTTTACCGTTATAATAGAGAACACATACGAAATAAGTGAACGAATCGAGTCAATCAAAATGTTTTGCTTTGGTGCGTGCAACGGAATCAATTCCAATGAATTTTATATCAAGGAGGATGATAATCGAAACGTAACGATCTAAGTTTATTCATGATCTTTTTCACGGTCATTAATTTCGATAAAAATTACGATTTCACCTCATTCGAGGAAGTCGATTAAAATCCACGATGATCATTTGGAAGTAGTAGAAAACGTCTCTAGGGAAACAGATACAGTGCATAATAAATCCTTACCACATTGGTTGAAACAGGAAAACTCATCAAAACTAGACATCTCCGGTGTCGTATAATAAATTCATCCCTTGACTATTTTCCAAGGAAAAGTTTCCGCTCGTGATACGTGCGTAGTTCCTCGCAGAGAAACACCGATACATTCGAATGGAATTATTCGTCAGTTCGTTGAATAGATAATTTAACTTCAAAAGCTTTGGGCGTATCTCTCTGCGAGAAAATAATGAGAAACAAAAAAGAAGAACAGCATTGAAACAACGAATGAAAACTATTCAATCAATCAATCAAGTACATGATTATAGACAATTGAGCTATTCGATTGAAAGAACGAAAGAACACATGTGTGTATAGATACAACGATGCATGAGATCCTAGATCTAATCGTTTTACGAGGCCTAGTATTCTTTGCTCTCTCTCATCCTTCGTCGTCGTTGGCCATCATTACGACGTTATCATTGATTATTCCTTCCCCACTCCTCTCGCTCCGCTACTCTTCTCTCCTACCTCTCCGGTCTCTTAACCCACACTTAGGAACTATCTTGGAGGAAAAAAATTTGCGTGCTCTACTACGATAGAGGTTGGCTGCTGCTCGGATTATCGCGTATCGGATAGGTAAGTAAGTGGGTAGGATAGGTAGGCAGGGTAGCTTGGTTATGAGAAATATAAAATAAGAGAGGGAGAAAAAAAATGGACTGGCAGATAAAAAGTTGGATCGATAGCGGATACGACGATTAATTCAACGAGAAGCACACAGGTGGTCAGTGTGCAATTATGTATTATGTATTCGACATAGATACATCTGTCCAGCGTGTCTCGTGGAAAGTCAACGTGGTAATTGTTTTGATATATATTCGAGACTATTCGAATATTTCATCTCCCATTTGATTTGATTACATTTTCTCATCGCTCTTTAATAATCGTTCACGCTGATCGAATTTCATTATTAACCGTGGAAAGGAGAAAAACGTTCTGATGGGTTCTGATGGAATTCAATTCAAATTAAATAGGTTTGTGGATAAAATAATGGAATGATAGAGAAAATTCTGAGACTGAGGATTTATTCCATAGGTAGAAAAATCTTTGAAGAATTTTTCTCAAATTTTCGTATCGTCGATACCAGCGATATATTTACTAGACAATACTTCCTTTCTCAATTCGTATGCTATAAAGAAATGTGAAATATACTTGTGAATTACTGTGTGATCTATAAAAATGGTATAAAGGATGGAGCTCCATCGCTGGGAATGTAACGTATTCCATATATTTATTACAAGAGAAAAAATCATCAACAACTTGAGTATAGGTTACGTTGTAAAATGTAAACATTCACGTCTGCTATTTCATTGGCCTAACCTTGTATGCGAGGTAAATGGCTCACAATAAGATAAAACACAGCCGGTAACGCAACAAAAGGAATTAATAAAATGTAAAACACCACTGTGCGAGATATAATTTCTCCTCTTCGCTGGAGTTACATATGAAGCACCGACAATTATTCTTCCCATGAGTTAAAATCAAGTGTAAAAAAGGAAGAGTTTGACTCGAGGTATCAGAGGATATTATTCATTTAACATGTTAACTGAGAATTGCCTTGTGGAAAAAAGGACGATAATATTTTTGAACTACTGGAAATGTAGAAATTAATATGAGTTTTATTTATCCATATTTACTTCCGATTGTACTTTTATATTACCAACATTTGGATTACAAATTCATCCCCTGAACTTGGTCAAGTCAACCTAGATCCCTCCCGAGATCCAACAGAGATCACAATTTAGATAGCGCTCGTTACAGTCACATTTTTCTATCCTGAATAACGATCGATTCACTTGCATTCTCGTAATCCAAATGGTGGTCGCTATACTCGCTTGTTTGCTATCCAAATGATCTTCGCTTCGCCCGTGTCTTTATAATTTGAATGGTCCTCGCATTTTTTTTTATTATCTGCCACGGAAAAGGATAGGTTGACGCAGCAAATCGAGATACACTGAAAAATAGGAATTTTTTTGAATTCAATTCATTAGATATTCCTCTAATGAAAATGAATACTTTATTCTTTCAGAAAGATTTAATAATTCATCATTAATTATTCAAATTTTTATTTGGTCCTATTCAAATAACAATTTCTTATAATCAAAGAAATCCTTTTTCCGGTATATTATATACGGAATAGCGAATTTTTCTGCTAACCTAGCTGAAAATTTGCTGTGACAGCTGATTGAATTGCTGAGAGAGCAACACGATTAACTACACTGTAAAAAAAATCGGTAAATTTACCGAACTTTCCTTCGGGAATCGTCCAAAACTGGTTCGGTAAAGAGTTTTACCGAAGATAGTTCGGTAAAACTCAGGTACCATGATTTTACCAATGTTGTTCGGGAAAATTTTTGTCCATGATATGTGGAGTTAGAAAAAATTTCGAGGTGAAAAAGAACTACTCGTAATGACAGGTTTTTTAATCATTTCAGAAGATTTGGAATCAAATGGATCATACGAGGAAAACATTTTGTTCATGTTTCGCTTTATCTTAAACCAGGACTTACAGAAAAAATTCCGAATTTTGAAAAAAAACGTACTGGTAGAAACAAGTTTCTTATCCGATTCAACAGATTTGGAATCGAATGGTCCATATGGGAAAAACAATTTATTTTTCACTTCTCCCTTTATTTTGAATCAGGACTTGGAAAAAATTTCCAGGTGGATTTTTTTCAAACAACTTCGGTAAATTTACCGAAGTTTTTGTAATACATGAGAGGACTTAGAAGAGATTCCGAGTTTTGAAAAAAAAACGTACTGGCGGGGACAATTTTGTTAGCACGGTCCTGAAAATTTACCAAAAGTAACTGAAAATTCACACCTCGTCTATCTTTTTGTGTATTCTAAATATGAAACATATGTGGACTTCCAAGGTGGCTGTCCAGCATGTCGCGCCATAGCTCAGCGGTTAGGTCTTAGGTTTCAGTCGGTAGGCAGGTAGGAATGTAGGTTCGAACCCCGCTAGGTAAACATGATTGATTTTCTCTTCATCTGGATGGACTGATCAAGTTCCTCAGTGATCTTGAAACACAAGGAATACGCGAAATCAGTTCGCGTAATAAAATTTTTTGTAAATTTTTATGAATATTTTGAGCAATAATTTTCCAGTACATGTAAATTGTGATACAAAACTGCAGAAAACTCACGAATTTCAGTAATTTCACCATACTATTTCGGCAATTTTGAGCCATTTGATTCCATATTTTTCCCGAGGATAACCCGTAAAATTACCATCCTATTTCGGTAATTTCAAGTTACTCGAGTTCATATCATTCCCGAAAGTAATCGGTAAAATTATCGGATACATTTGAAATTATTCCCGATACCAATTGGAAATTTTACCGAAAGTTCGGGTTAATTGCTTCCCGAATATTTTCGGTAAATTTACCGAAATTTTTTTTACAGTGTAAAGTATCAAATTTTTCCCTGGACTAACAAAATTTTCAGTACTGTATACAGAATACCAAACAAATTTTGCTGAAGGAGCGAATAGTTTTTACCGTAATAGCTGGAAAATTGCTGTCGTAGCTGACAAGATCGCTGGTATAGTCAATAGTTTGCTGGCACTGTATCAGATTTCCTACTCCAGCAAATTTAGATTCGGCTGTCAACGCGAATTAATTTTTTTCCCGTTCAAATATGGCTTGTTGCACTTGCATCTTCATAATGTGAAAATCACAAATGTAGTATCAATCGATCGCTGATTTTATAAAATTTATAAATTTAATCAAACAGCTCATTGAGCATTCGGAAATTTATGATCCAATCATCCGCGATCAATGATGTCTTTTTTCACATTTCGATTGAAGAAAAATGCGTATGAGGCGAAGGAAATAGTTTAAGATTGTGCATAACATTGATTTCCAATTTTCAAGGGGAGTTTTATACAAAGTATTCATCAAGAAAAACTGAGAGAACTCATTAGGTTGATTCAAGGCCCAGTATACTTCGATTTCAGAGTTATAAAAAAATTTTTGAATAATGCAAAACAAAGCGAAACAGCGGCGCTACAGCTCATCGAAGCGAGTTCTGGGAAATGTCCAAATTCTTGGAATTAACAAACACCAACGAAAAAAAATGTTTTAATTGGAATGAGTTATTCCGTTTTGAACTAACCTCAATTCACCAAGAAAAACATGGAATTGTAAATTTTAGGATATTTTCAACAAAAATCACTCATTTTCGTTTTTCAAAAACAAAGTGCTGTAAAATACATTTAAGTTTATTCGATGGCTAGGAAGTTGAATATTTTTAGAAATCGGTTGATTATTTTTACAATTACACCCCCCGGCTCGGTACAACACATTTTGAGAGAAACAAGTTTGAAAATGGGCATAACAAGGACTGTATTCTCTATTTCTGCACTCGGAGAGAACTGTATCCCTAAACATATGTATTCCCAAAGAAGTGTGTTCTCAAAGAACCATATTCTTAAATATCTGTATTCTCAAAGAACTGTGCTCTTGAAGAACTGTATTTTTAGATATCTCCGTCCTTAAATACCTGTATTATGCAAGAATTTTCTTCCTAGAGGACTATCTTCTTAAAGAACTGTATTCTTTATTCCTCTAATCGTGAAAAACTGTATCTTCAATTGAATGTATTTTTCGACAACTGTATTCTTGAAGAATATTATTATTTTCCAAGAATTTTTTTTTTAAAGAACTAACTGTATTCTTCAAACCTATGTTCAGGCGAATGACAATTAAAAAGTTTTTAATTATTGTCATTGAACAATATAATTATTGTAGCGTCAAAAATCTTGAATATAGGTCTCAAGAATACAGTTCTTTAGGACGTCACAGTCATAGAGGACAGTTTGAGGATACAATTTTTTGGAGAATGCAGATATTCAAGAGTCAAATACTTCAAGAATACAGTTCTTCGCAAATGCCCAAATGAAGAATACAGTTCTCATTCTGCGAGTTCAGAATCGCTCAGAGTGGGCTCTTTTCTTCAGAAATACATTCTTGGCCTTTTTTCACGAATCTATCGATGTTCGATCGAATTTTGAATGCATCACTCTGGTGACTTCTTAAAAACATTGAGAACTTTCGTTCCGGTTTAACATTTTGAGAATACATTCTTCGGATAGTAAATGAATTGTCAAAGCAATAGAAGAAGAATGAGGCTCTCTCTCTCTCTTGAATAGCAATCAATCATAGTCTAGATTCTAGAAGAAACGATTCACCAACATCATGTGTACGATATTGCAATTCTCAACCCTGCTATGGGCTCATGATCCTCTCTTTGGTGACTCAGTATTCCGAAAATTCCCCACAAATTTTTTATGAATTGTTTATTTCACTGAAAGCGCGAGTGAGAAATCCAGATTAGAACAATCATCATTCGATCACAATCGCCGTACTTGAATTTTCTTCAACTCTCTCATCAACACCGGATTTCGATCCACAATGGGCGAGATTTTTTCGTTACTTTCAGAGGAGATTTCTTAAGCGAATAAGAAATCTCAACTCCCTTCAAAGTAATGTAAACGTTCAATTGAATCTCTTTCCACAATACGAAGTAGAATAACTCCACAATATTCACCACTTTTTGAATTCGAAATCATCTTTTTCATCATCCAGAGAGCGTAAAAACTTTCTTGTTTCCAGCGATCCTCCTACCTTCCCTCGAAACGAAGGAAACCCTAATGAGTATCATTGGAATCCCACAGAACGATATCATAGCAACCTTATAGAATTGGATCACGAGGCATTTCAAATTCCATTATAATAGCATGTGGGAATATTGAATTGAAAAAGAACGAGGTCGTATTCATGAGCATACACGTATACAACGGTTCACGTATTTAATGGGATTAAAGTGTGCAAAGTTGGAGTGCAATCAGAATTTTTTGTTATTCGCTCCCTCTCTCCCTTTATGTGCAATACGATACCAGTATATTATCGATGACTGTGTGTTTCTTGACCGCTTTAATTTAAAATCCTTCGTCTCGAGTCGTCTTGGTAATCGTTTATACATGTACAGAGTACCTTACGGCCATACCTGGTGTATATCCCCATATTGTACTACCACCGCGGCTCCGGTGGTTTCGTTCATATGCCACTTCAGTGTGGACTTTCATTATTTCGTCGCGAGAGAAAGAAACAGACTTCTGTCACTATGTACGTTGCGCTCACGGTGTCGAATCGTTTATTGAAACCTGTCGATGCTGTCGTCGCGCCATTTATCATTCAAACATATTTTATTCACAGCGCTTCGTAACTGCAAACTTATTGAAACAAAATTGTGTTTTCACCCTTGAAGGATCTGAACTCCCGGTGGGTTCCTCCAATATCACGCTATTGAAAAAACTTATCGTTGGACGTATCGCGGAGTGAGAGGATCTTGGGTACCAAAAAATACAATGAAAAATGCATTTTTATTTCATTTCCTTAATGGAAATTCAACGGTTTGGAATTGATATAAAAACAAGCATTTCTCGATATGCCATGAGCATCAAATTTGATCGAAATTTCCTATTAATTATAAAATGATCGTCAGTCCGTCAACCTTGCATGGACAATATCGTTGAATGCACCAATAAACTTCAACTGATGATATTAAGTACACAGTTGGAAATTTTGTGTAAATCTGTTAGAAAATCCGTGTGTCATGAATTTTGTGTTCAATATTCAACATAAACGTGTGGAACTTCTACAGACGCTCCTTGTGTAATCAGATCTCAACTGATTTTTAATGTGAAATCATTCCAACAAGTGAAGAGAAGTGTTAAAATGACATAAATTTTATGCAACTCAAGATTCAACATAAGAATTGTGTTATCCTCAAGTACCCAAGGGGAGATGGCCAATGGTGGGAGGTACTATTCATTTTTTTTTCTAGATTTTTCTTTTTTTTCTAGATATGCAAATTTGAAGATCGAGTGCAAGTTGTTATACGCACAGAAAGTACCTCTATCCAAGTAACCACCCATATAAAAATCTTCAGGCTCCGCCAATGCTGACGACGGAATATAGCTAGACGCAAGGCTGCCAGCCAAAGCTGGGCAATCTATGTAGGGACAAGGATGGTTGACAATGGTCTAAACATTGTACCAATATGGGAAGTCATAAATCGACTTCATTGATCCATCATTGATCATTGGCTTCGCCACGCTTGGCCCATCCTTCAACCAATATTGCTTGAAGGAAAACGCATGCTTTCAACAGAGGCTCTCTAGGGCTTGGCGGGAAACTGCTCCAAGCATTAGGCAACTCTGAATGACAATGGATTCTCATGTTGCACCAAGCATGGGTCGTAGCTTGGTCCAGCTTGGGCAATAGCTTGGCTCAGCTTGGGCGTTTGCCTTGCTCAGTTTAGGCGTTAGCTTGACTCGACTTGAGTAATAGCTTGGCTAAGAGTGAAACTTCCTTCTCAAACAGCAAATTACAATAACTCTCACCAGAGTGATGCTTGTTTCCTGCGAGTGGCGAACCAAGCATTCAATCAATATATAAGTCTCCTTTGAAGATTCCATGACAGAAATAATTCTTCATCTGTTTCCAGACCCGCCTACTTCTACGCCAGGACCACCGGATTTACGTCATCCATCAGTTTAAACTAATCAGAAAAATTACATGTTGAAATTCTCCGACATTCATTTCGTTCAATCGAAATGATAGAATGGATTTTTTATTTTATTTTCAATTACAATAAAAAATAAAAGTGACCATTGGCATGAGATGGGCGCAACCCTGCCGCAAGATTGCTACAGCGTTGGCTCATCCTTGGCGAACAAATTTTTGTATGGTCTGCCATTGACGGCATATGCTATCACAACCCTGTTTCCAGTGTTGGGTCTTGATTGTGGAAACAAATGGGCCGAGGCTGAAATGATGTTATCATTTCAGAATTGCGCCATTCCTGGTAGCCTAGGCTCGGCCCATCTTGGTGAGCCTTGCGGCAACCTAGCGCCCATGGTCAATTTTTACCTGGGCAGCGGTGGGTTGAGTGATAAAGCTTCAACGTCAAGTCTCGACCATCCATTTTCAATTCTCATTGAAGACTGTTCTTTTTCACTTTATTCTTATACATTGTTTTAACACACAAAAAAATGCGATTTTCATATTTAATTCACGTACAAAAATCCATAAATTACATTTATTAACATAAATCCTTATGTGTGGAATTTACGCGATCGGAAATTCTAATCAAAGCTCAATCAGTACCCTTTTGTGTCATATTATTCACATCGATCTTGAGTTACCAGCTAACACAAACACATTATGTTGAATCGACACAAAAATGTATGTGGACCGTTTGGGACATGTGAAATGTGTTGAATTTAACACAAAATTCCTAACTGTGTATTACATTTTTCACGTTCCAAGACTGAATTTTCATGCCTCATTTATTCGATATATCGATTTAAGAGTTTGTTTATTTCAAAACTTCTCTCACCATAAATTTTTTACGACGAATCATACTTTATACTCGTACATATGTTTCAAATTCCATAATTCAATTCAAATGCACATGAAATTCCATCACTACGAGGGGATACAGAAAAAGAATGCGTCATCAAGAATGACGAAGTTACGTGTTGCTTTCAATAGACAACGATATCGTGGGAAAAAATGTAGGTTATCCTAAATAAACTTCACTCTTTTACATTTCAAGATGAACTATGTGTTAAATTCCCTCGACGAGGAAAAATATCACTCACAATAGAAATTTTTTAATTATATATTCCAAGGTATCATCACGTATTCATCAAACGCGTACCTTTGAAGACTGGAAAATACAGTTCATAATCTATAATTCATATGAAATTATAAGAGATGCTCAGAGAAACGCTTATTATATTCTGACAAAAGTCAATTATCGTTCACGGCACGCTTCATTCTTATTTGTCAATGCTAAGGCGGCTCCTTCTCTTCTATTGAATGTATTTCGATATCTCTGCTTCGCTTTTGCCCCTCCAGTCGTTACAGCACATACAAATGTTGGCGATAATCGGCGCATATCGATAATCACCGTGGAAAATTTATCGTTCCCTTATGCCGTGTTGGTTCCATAGAGGAAGAGAAAGAGAGAGAGAGAGAGAGAACTGGAGAAATGATTTTCCGCGTGCGTGTACTAGGGACACGCGTGCAATGCTGAGAGATTATAAATGGATGCATGTGTACCTGTTAGCACGCATACGTATTCAATATTATATAACGATAAAAGGAGAGTCGAATGTGTATAGAGGTATGCTGATAGAGACAAAACGTTCATCATCGAGTTATTTGATTTTTTCCTTCCATTCATTCTTTCGGAAAGAGAAGAAAATGGAGTTTGTATAGGGATCGGGAGAAAGAGAGAAGGAAGAAGGAGAGACTTGTAATCGAGCTGACCGTGAAATTTTCATTACACCTTTTCTGACTTATGCATATAAATAAGGAAGAGAGAATAAGTTGCGCGCGAGCGCGCGATATGCATCGTGAGTGTATGACCGTGTGTACGTGTGTGGTGTGTGGTGTGCGGTGTGTGGTACGAGGCCGGGAGCGAAGAAACGTGGCGATACCTTTGTTAGCGTAAAGTTAATAGCAATCCTCTTCCTCCTTGGATATCTCTTCACAAACCTGAGACAGCAGTCTCGTTAACGATTACGATAACTTGTTGTGCATGTATGTGTGTTTACGTGTGCGAATATTCGCGGACCCTAGAATAAACTTGATGAGCGTGTGTTTGTAGATGCCAAAAACTGGCGATGAGGAAACCAGAGGAAACCGCCCAGAGGCTATAGAGGAGCATTGAAACTTGTGTTGGATGTGTGCGTGAATGTGAGTCTCCTCGGTGTACGTGCACGTATTTGTGTATATGTCATGTAAGGAAAGAAGAGGGAACGAGATGGAATAAGAAGTGAAAGAAAGGTGTGATTTACGTACGGTATAAATTAACCGGGCAATAAGATCTTGGTGCTAAGCTAACATAGGCCCTCAAGAGAACGGGATAAGGTCCTTTGTGATGCATAAGAGACCCAATCTAATATTTTAGAACACATATAAGTGTGTGATGTGTTTATGCGTATATTTATGTGTGTGTAAGGAGAGAATAGGTGACGACCATAGCTGGCTAATCACATTTGTTCGGTTCGAGCCATCGAATCTGCCAACAAGATTTAAACTAACGAAACATTGATACGCGTTCGCGCGTGGGTGTTGAGTATACGAATGAATGCAATCTTCGAATGCCATAATCGTGCCATCTAATTGTATTGTTTTCTCCTTCAATTGCTTGTTCTGCAGCTGCAATACCCAATCTTTTGATTATAATTGTTGACTCTTCAAAATAACTGAAATGGTATTGATGATCGATCCTCTGTTTATCGATCCAACTGATGTCCTTCTGCTAATCAGTTATATTTATGAAAATAACTTTCAACGAGATGTACATACACCTATACATATTTGCAACAATAAAACATAGACAATCGTGTATATGGAGTACGGCTATATTTAGCTCATCATCGATCAAATCCTTCTGACATTGTATCGTGTAAGGGGTGTGAAAAACGATTCGGTGATCGAAGACTTTGAATTATCAGTTAACATCAGTCTTTATCAAATCATTAAACCAACCGGTCTTCGTGGTTGTCGTCGTCATCGCTGCGTGATCCCAACTGTTACATACCATTGACTTTTAGCATTAGGACACCACGTATAACAATCCATCCGTCATTCGTTGATTGATTCTCTTGCTCCGAGCTAATGAACGTTCAGTCGCTTGTTAAAAGGAGAAGAAGGCGGATGTTACGACGATAGAAGAAGATGTATACCTTTACTAGAGGATACATAAATGTCTGTTCAGACAAAAACTAGGACATCCCAGAGGAAGATTTACATAAACAACATAGGCATACTTGTAACGTACGTCTAACGTTCGTATACGCGGCAGCGGCATATTTCCATTCACCGTGGATTTTTCATTCCAGGTATAACAATCTCTTCTCTTCCCTTTGAATATCATAATTCCTGATCAAATAAAATAAGGTCTAGACAGATTTAAGTATCTTCACATTCGTGTTTTGCGTACGTACATATATCTATAAAGTGAGAAAAGGGAGCGAGATATTTCCCAAGAGGAGAAAAAAACATAGCTGGATATCCAGTTTATGACTACCCCAAGGATTCCGATAAATTTTCCTCCCAAACCGATGGAAAAAAAAGAGAAGGAAAAGGCGCAAAAAGATTCAAGTGGTGAAAGAAAGAAGAAGGAATAGGCGGGGGGGGGGGGAAAGATTTAAGTGGTAACTACTACAGCGTAGTAGGAGTAGAAAGAGTTTTGTATCAGGGAACAAAAAACCATGCGTTTCAACTGCATGATTTGTGTGTTTTTCTCCTCATTGTTGATCACACACCGAGAATCGGGCTCTTCATTGTTCCAACATTTTGGTATTTATTTTTATGACTTCGATGAGACAAAAAAGTGAAATAAAGAAGCAATTTGGACAAAAATCATCGCCTACGTTCGTATAATAGAACGATTAAAGGGGATCGAAAAGTACACGAACGGAATAATAAAACAAGGAGTTCCAAAGGAGAGAAAACACAAGGTGAAGCAACATACGGAGAGATAGAGAAAGGGAGGGAAACCATTGAAGGAATTCAATGACACCGGTGTTCCTTATTATGGAAATTTATCTTTCTCATTGAATTTTGTCGAATTGAGAATATGAAAAGAAAGAGGGATAGGGAGGGAGGGAGGGAGGGAGGGAGAGAACACACGAAGACACTTTGAAATTCTTCTCATCATATTCCCTGTACGTACAACTCCTCTTTTACCAAGCATACCAAGCATAGGTAGAGTTTTGAGTCACTAATTCTTTCATTTCTCTCATTCGCTCTCAACCTCCGCGTGTCAGTCATTACTTATATGGGTAAGTTGGACGTGGTCTTTCCGATCTTACTCGTAGAACAAAAGTATGAACCGGTAAAAGAGATCGTCATGAAAGAAAATGTCATTCTCGGACTGTGTATTTCTTCGAAAGAACGGAACGGTTGAAGGAAAAAAAATAAGAAAGATGTATTATTCTTGGTACTCGAAGCCTCAAAAGTGAAGAATGAAAATGAGCTTTGTGGTAAAATCTCTATAATATAAGGATATACATACATATATATATATATATATACGTACATATAGATATACGTATATGTTCATGGTACGTGGAACGGAACTTTTTTTTTACAAACAAGTGATAATTGAGTTAACCGGCTTTGTAATGAAAGATTTAATGCGTCAAGGCATTTAGTGATCCACTCGAAGTAAAAAGGAATAATCCTTCTCCTCTCCTTGTCGCTAACTCGCCGAGCTGAAGAATCAAACGTACTGTTATACGTCTGCTAACCGTAACTGTATTCGCACTAGGGGAAAAAAATTGATTCCACTTATGGATCTCTAGTTCATTAAGGTTCGATGCGCTATGACATTGTCGTGTATTCTTTTTTTCCGCTTAGATGGAAAAGGCGATATCTTCTATTGTCTATTCTCATCGATTTCAATCACAAGAGTCATGTAGAAATCACGTGATTCGTGGAGTTGAAAAATTTGATTGTACACAACCGAGGGATTCGATTTTTTTCATAAATTGCGCAACGATAACGAAGCGATTGAAAATTTATTCTGTTCTTTATTTATTCTTTATTTATTTTTTATTTTCAAGCGAAGCTGCTGTAGATGAGATCTCGCACATTGTCGAGAATCACACGAAGTTCCGATCAAAATTCATAATACGCTCGTTACGAAGAATGCTGATAACATCTCTCACTGTGGGATGATGAATCAAAATACTAAGATGATACAAAAAAAACTTGCTATTCATAATCCAATTCATAGTTTATCTAGAGGCTCGTACCAAACTTCAATTTCGAAAATCTTTTCCCCCCACGAATGAAAATATTTGTGGAACGAGAGGGCAATGAAATTGCATTTTGAACTAAATGAAAAATTCGACAAAACAATCATGTGCACTGAATATTTTAACTCTCCGAGGACTAATAAAATTCGAGCGAACAAGAAAAAAGATATAAAACAACGACAAAATCTTCGTTGAAAGCCCGCCAAGAAGAGTATCCTGGGAAGAAAACTACGACTCGACGATGACGAGAAGATCAAGAACTATGTATGGCGTTGCAACAGAAGACCGACCACCGCTAATGAAGGGGTTCAAGATTGGGTGGGTGGTTTCTTGGTTGGCTGCTTGCTTGGTTTGTTGAGAGACGAGACGGATTATAAGGAAGTAAGAGGAGAAACGAGCAGGTGATAATCGTGGGCCATCCTGTCTCTCAGCTTCGAATGAACAGAAAAGAGAAAGAGAAGAGGGAAGAGAGGAAAGAGAAGAAAATAAATATGTCGTCTGGGAAACAATAAACAACAACTAAGGCATGAGATAAGATAATAGAAATAGAAAGACAAAGATGTTTCATTCTATTAAACATTTCTTTCTCGTTTCTATTCAATTTATAGCTGTATCTGTGCGTGTGGTTCCTGTACCGTAAGATTAGCAAGAAGTATTTGTTGAATCAAACAAACTCATTCCAACTAATTAAGTAATCGTTTTCTAAGACATTCCATAATTTATACATTTATTTTGCTTTGAAATTATAGAATTTTTTCACTAGTTTTAAATTAGAATGAGAATCGCTAGATATGCTAATCTTAAGAATTGAATAGATCCACAGAACATTTAGTGGAAGTTTGGGATTTCGAATAGAAGAGTATCCGATGTTCCTTCGTGAATGGAGTTTCGCAAACATCAAAGCTGGCATTGTCAGTATTAATATCCTTTTGAAATGTGTGGAGAATAACAAGATGATGATTTCGAATACATTTCTCGTGGAGTTGCGGGGTGCGTAGGGAATTCCGTTTTCCAAATCGTTCCAGAATCATTCCAGGCGCTGAGAACCCAATTTTTTAGATCGAAAGAAACTTTTCTTTGCTCTCGTTCTGATAAATATTTGTTTCAATGGAAAAATTCTTCATTCTTAAATTCGAAGAATATAATTTCAATTCAATGAAAAATTGTCTCATTGGCATGAACTATCTTTTCCATTGAAAACAACATTCATCAAAATGAGGGCAAAGAAATTTTCTTCAAATCTGAGAAATTAGATTCTCAGTGGGGTTTTCAGGATCAAAATGTGGATTTTTCGGGAAATCCGTCAGAAAAAAAAATTGCACGACGATTATTTACGTAAGTGGTGAAATTCAATATTTGTAAACTCGTTAAACACATTTTCATCAGACTTATTGGAAAAAATAAAAATCTTCAAAGTTGTTTAATTATTTTTAATGATTCCTAAAGCGAATTATGGACAACTGAGGCCGCGGATGCGATCAAAGCTTGGGCGTTGGAACATGTTACAGAATCTGATCCAATCGACTAGTAAAACGAGAGAAAAAATTCCTCACAGAGGAAAATAAAAAATATAGCCTGTTAGAACTCATGAAAACACCAATTTTTCTCATGAAACATTTTGTTCTGTAATCAATCATTTGTGAGATGAAAATTAAGAAGTGAAAATTTTCATTTCCTCAGAATCAATATAACTCAAATTATATTTTGCAATTATTCAACGAGAAGGGATTAAAATGACTTGAGACACCTAGTAGATTGAATTTGTCAAGATATCCCATTATTTAATGCATATTTGATTGAATAATAGACAAATGCTGTTGACAACACGCGCTTGAGAGTGCGCTTCCACGAAAAAAAGTATCCAGGGAATTTTCGATTTGGGAAAACTCAAAGCGACAAGATTGTTTGTCAATGTTTGGAGAAGTTTTCCTGACATTTCCAGATCAATCAAGTGAAAAATTCAGGAAATAGTGCACAATCCGTCATTTTGAATTAAAGAATTTCTAAATCGAATTTCTGTTTAGCAACCCTAAAAATTCTCGAATGCAAATTTTCAAAGGAATCCAATGGATTTTCAAATTTTGGTTCGGTGTATCGGATCCACCATTTTGAATTTTGAAATTCCATCTTCAAATTCGTATTAAGCGAGCCCAAAAAACTCTGGGTAACGAGTTTCACGAAAATCCGACGAATTTTCGAGTTTTGATTTGCCATAATGGACCTGCCATTTTGAAGTTTAGGATTCTCACAACAGATTCGTATTCAGCGACTTCAAAAACTCGTAAGTACTGAGTTTTGAGCGAGTTGAGGAACGTTTTTGGGCTTATGAACCACTACACGGGAAAAAGGTATCTTAAAAAGTACCATAATTTATGGATTTTCTGCGCTGGTCTGACCGAGTCTAAATATTGACCTGAAAAAACCTCTAAAAGTACCATAATGTCTTGGACGGAAGGTACCATAGTTATTTCAAAAAGTCCAAGAAATTATGGTACTTTTAGAGATTTATGCGAGTGAATATTCCGACTCGGGTCAGACCAGCGCTGAAAATCCATAAATTATGGTATTTTTCAAGATATCTGTTTTCTCAGTGTATACGTCTTGGGAAAATCTTTGTGTCGATTTCACTCCATCATTTTTACAGTGCGTCCAGGGACCGCGAATTCATTCGGGGATACGCAGGTTCATTCAGGAATGATGCGGGGATGAATCACCAGAATTCATTGATAAATTATTATCGGTATTCAATTTGAAGGTTCAGTTTGAAAAATCGAGAATTCAACAGAATAGTTCTTTAGTAGAAATCACTTTGGACAGTCTGCAGGCCATTAAACGAGCTCAACAAGCATCTGTGAGGGACTTGCAAGACTTAATAATGGCCTGGAGAATAATTGAGTAATTATATAAAAACATGGAAAACTAACCCGAAAAAATCATGAATTTCGAATAAAATTAGGCTGCCATATTTGCTCCGCTGTTTGGAAGATGATAATTTTGTTAAAATCAAGTTTTTCACACATGAATTTATACGATTGAGTGTTACAAAAAACATACACAACATATTTCAAGCATTGGTTTTGAAAAATTCTGAATTTATACCTCTTTTCAAGCCATGTGTGCGATTTTTGGCCCCCATATTGATTTTAGAAGTCTCACTGTGGTAATATTTTTGAATTGAATTGTTCCATGCACCGATAGCTGAGCTCAGCCGTTACATTCTATACTTTATTGACGTAATAAATTGGATTTAAAACAAAGTTTCCATTCAATTCTTTGACCAAAAACGCCATATTGGGTCTAAGAGTGAATTATCTTGAATTCTGATTACAGTTTCAAATAAACAGCTTTGCACGTTTGGTCGTTAATGACCTAGGTAGGAATTTTCCTGATTGAAGACTGGGTCATCCAAGGCCCTGTTTGGGCCAAGACCACTTCCACTTGAGCCCGCCGAACAGGAAGGAATTCAGGCTCTTCATCTCTGATTGTGAATAGGCGTTTTGCAATCATTACCATACTGACGTCTCTAAAATTCTCATCTAGGTAAACACACACTTTTTTGGTTTTGTCATATTATCCAGACCAATGGATCTCGGACAATTGCAGGAAAAATCCTTTGTGTCGGGCTTCCTGAAAACATTTGATGGGCAATCTTTACGAGATTCAAAATATCAATTCTGAAAACGTACGAAATTTGATCAACAAAACGGATTGAAAATGAAAATTCAGGATTTCCCAGGATTTTTGTAAGTACTAACCTTAATCTCAAGACCGCTACCCACCCCGAATTGGAATTCCAAGAAACGAAGTTCTCCATATTTATACATAATACTTTCGAGAATCATGAAATTCTGTATCAATATCTTTCGTGAAATCTGAAGATTACTGCCAGAAAAAAAAAGATACATGACGAGATCTGCAGAAATATTATCCACCTTTTAACTTGTTTTTTATACACTTTAATGACCAAAGTAATCTAAGATTCTCGATCTAACGAGGATGATAATGGCTAATATTTTTCTAAAGGTCCATGGATCGTGTATGTTCTCTCAAATAACTTTCAAAATCGATTGGAATGAATTCTATCGTTTTAAAGTCTCTTCAAAAACCATTGGCGAGAGTCTATGAATATTTGAATGGATATTCACGTAGATTCGTGGTTGTAATGTAATAATGAATTCAACCAGCAAGTTCAAGACTACTCACAAAACGATATAATAATGCTAATTATTATTCTAATCGACTGAAAATACACAAAAATTTCATCGCTGAATGTGTAATCGCATTATCTATGAGATTTCATCATCGAGATTCTTGCGAATATTCAAGATCTCTGATACCGTGTTGTAGAATCATTCTGAAGAAAAATCACTGTCGGAAGAAGAAATGAAGAAGACGATGACGATTAAGGGGATATAACTTTAAATTATTTGAAGATCATTGCTGGTTCATTCACAAACTGAACTTTCGAGATTTTAGAATCGATTCGTTTGTACAGTAAATGTTGTCTCTAGAAGGAAATTATAAGAAATGCAAAATGAATTGTAACAAATTTACATACATTCGCTATAGAAATTAAGTAAATCACTCTTTATTATGTGAGATAATAAAAAGTTCTATGAGAATCACTGAAAAGTATAGTTTTGCAATTCTAATTGTATAGGGGGACTTTTGTTTGAATTTTGAAATTTTGATACCGTATTGGAGGTATTGTGTGTAGAAATATTTGTTGTAGGTACTTTGCATGCTTGTCGCATACAATGAAGGAATGCTTTGAAATACATACCAATTACGCGTGAATGGACTTGAAAAGAAGGCGATGAACGACGAGATTCGAAAAAGTCGATGAAAAATTCCAAATCATTGTATTTAAACTTGGAGAACGTATAGAATATCACGCATCATTCGACTGTGGATAGCTTCTGAACCACCGTTGACGGTAGACAAGAAAAATAGACCATCGTTATCCATCTTTCTGATCACTCGAATCATTCAACTCACGTTCCTTTCGAACCTTGTTTTGGAATTTTTCTTTTTCCTTTGGGACGCGAGGGAGAAAAGATAATGTACGCTCCTTCCAAAATCAATTATGAAATCATCACAACTACAAGAGAAGAGAGGAAGAAAAAGAATTATGTAAAATAATGGTCTTTTAATGGAGAGTGACAAACTACTCGGTCGAATGACCGAAAGCCACGTAGCAGACGAAGACGATGACGACAACGACCGGTTTTAACGATTTGATAAAGATGAATGCTCCCTGATAATTCAACGTCCCAGATCAATTCGGAATCGTTTTTCACACTTTCAAAAGAGATATATTGGCAATTGAGATTTGATCGATGATCGTCGAATTCCTATTACGAACTCGAGAATCCGATGAAAAACATATTTCAAAAATATTATTTCTTCAACTGGGGAGAGAGAGAGAGAAAGAGAGGGGATCAAAAAGAAGAAGAGATGAAGGAGAAAAATAAAACATCGATTCCGATCTTTCCGATATACTCTTGCACTAACGGGGACATTCCAATTAAAACAGTTATGTATGGGTATCACATAAAGAACCCTCGCGAATTCACAAAGAATTTCTTCGTTATATAATAAATCTAAGAGAGACGAACATGTACGTGTACAGGCATATACCTACGTACGGGTACACAAAAAAAAATAAGAGAGGAACAAAACCGCTCCTCTCATCATGTTCATTCAAATCAATGCACAAATTGAATTTTGATTTTGGCGATGATAGTAATCAAACTTGTACGGAGAATCCAATTTATTTCAAATTCGGCAATTCGCAATCCCACCGACCATAAAAATCACTCACCTCGAGTGTGCTTGTTTGCTTTTCTCTCTTTCCCTCTCTCATTACCTGACTACTTTATTGCCATCTATATACTACAAATAGTGGTGGATACACGTAGGAGAGTCAACGACACAGAAATCGATGATCTGCGTTCACGATAAACGACAATTAACACTTCGATTCCAGCAGTCAAACCTCGATAATACCCGAACTAAACTCCATTTTTAAAAAGAGAAACGGTCGGCGGCAATTGTCCGGACACGCTATCAATTCCGTGAAATCTAATACTGGATTCAAAATATTTAGATGCAGACTCTGATATAGCTGAAGGTTAACGCGGTAATTATCAAATTAATGTCAACGGAGGAATTTTAAAAATGATCATTCGATGTGTTTAATTACTCCAATGTCCCATCTTTTCCACTATTCTGTTTTTTTATTTTCCGTTATTCATTGATATTTGGAAGCTTCTGGGCCTGAGGAAAGATCAGGGGCACGTCGAAAGATGATAAGTCGCGATAATTCGTAATAGAGAAAGTAAGATAAAAATATCATGATTATCTGGTTTTTTCAGACACCCTGTACGAAGTTGAATCGGGAACAAGGAGGAGGAGGAGGAGGTTTCGGTAGTTGATTAGATTTGAAAAGAATGTCCCGTCACCTGCGCGCTGTTGAAAGGGGTCTGCGCTAGGCCTGGGATCGGTATGAGAGATGTGTGGAGGAGTGGAAAGGATAAGGAAACATGCCTGTGATCGTGAGCAACGAGGGACTCGAGTGAGCACGAGACCCCAACCGATCACCTCGTCGCTTTCCCCCGATCTCTACCGCCACCGACTAGCCAGCCACCTTTCAACGACACACGATCATATCTTGTGTGCTATATTCTTCGCCTCTTTTTCCCTCTCGCTTTTGCTCCGTCCGATTCGAAGGACCATCTCTGCGTATTATTAACCGGTTCGTCATATTCGCCACGTACTTAACGTGTTACGAGGTCTATGATTTTCAAATGTATATGTAACACTATTATCGAATTAACACCTGGTACATGGAGAAGAATATTCACTATGGTAGATTAGAATTAGGCGTGCTAGCTACTTTGTGATTTGATATTTGAATAATTGAGAATATTATTGGAATAGTACAATGTTAGTTGGCAGATAATGTTGATAATAGGGCTGAAAAATGTAACTACTATTACTCGCAGAAAGAAGTTCCTCGTGTGGAAATTGCCAGATATGCACGGAAAAAATAAAACTCGAAAGTATAATGATTTTTTCAAAAGTCTAGGGTTCTTCTTGGTTTTTTTGATAAACCAGGAACGATGAAGCGTAGGAAGTGGATTTTTGCTCCAAGATATCAAAGATTATGAATAGGCACTGAAAAATACTGAACACTGAGAAACCACTGAGTGGTTTATAAAATTCAACGTCCTGCGTTTTTTCAAGTGACAAGTGTACTTGTTATTCTTTGTACAGTATTCGTGATTCCCCTCATTTCCATTTGAACATTCATTTTCTAAGCCCCATCGTTTCTGGTGCATGGGAAAGCTAAGACAAGATCTCAGATTTTTATAAAAATTCTTATACGTTCAATTTCCATTTTTCTCCGTGTGGTTTGATATTAGAAATGTTATATTTGCGCAGAGGTCGGCAAAAACAATTATTCTCATTCAGGATTAGGAAGCCACACCTGGCCCTGCCTTCAACCAATATTGCCTGGAGGAAGAAAACTAATTTCACACAAGCCCTAGTAGAAAATCTTGTGAGGCCCTTAAAAAGAACTTATCTGATTTCCCTGAACAGATTCAAATAGGGTTGTAACGCAGAGGTACAATAGGGTTCGGCTGAGATTTCCATAAATTCCAGCGGAATAGAGAAAACCGTAACAGAGCCTGACGAAGACTTGATGGGAAATCACGGATGCCTCGTCAGGCTCTGGTATCTTCCCATCCAAAATTTCTACTAGAGAGGACTTCCATAGTGCCTGGCGGGACATTTCCTCAAGCATGACGCAACCCTGGATGGCAGCTTAGGCAATAGCTTGACTCAGTTGGGACATTATGCGACATACGCCGGCGGTAATCACTGTAAAAATTTTGACTTAAATTGTCTGCGTTTTACTTTTAAAACTGACTGAAATTTACCTTTTTCTATTTTGTTGGCGATTATTTCTTGTGCTTCCTCTACATCCAAAGTAGGGTACTTTTGACAGCGCCTGAAATTTAGTCATGACACAATCCGAATTTAAGACCTTTTTTTACAGTGATGAAAAAGTCATCCAAATTTTTCGAATCAGGGGATTCGCGCGGTCCCGCAAATTCGTGTAAATTTCAATGTTTTGCAGGATTTGGCTGCTTTCCTCACGGAAAGAATAATTTAGCTGCAACGCCTAAGTGGTTAGCACTAAATAAATTAGCCACAAATGCAAATTTTTTTGCTAGAACAGCTAAAATTTAGCTGCAGGAGCTAATTTAGTGGCTGCCCATGTCCGTGCTAACCACTTAGGTGCTGCAACTAAATTATTCTTTCCGTGCTTGGTCACTCTCTGTCACCCTAACAGTTGGCACTTGACTTCAATGAACACTACGATGCAAGTAGAATAAGTGATTCGACGTAGAATAGGTCTTCATGACTATTTTGTTGATTTAAAAATCTACCGCGAGTAGTTATCTGGTGAAGATAGTCTTGCAATACTTGGATAGCTGGAAATGTGGAAAAAGATGTAATCAATTGTTTCAGTGATGTTTTGCCAAGTGATTTGAAGGTTAGGATTTCATGAAAATCGTACGGATCTGTCACAGGTGGTGGTATCTATATATCAAATCTGGGACTCATTGAGTGATGTATTATGGGCCAATGATCTGCCATTGATGGAGGTTTATACATTATAGGTTCTGGCCATGAGACGAATTCATTTCATCTCATTAATTTACCAACCATTAGTTCCATACGCGACTGACTGATACACTGCTCGCCCTGTACCCATGATATCCACGTTCTCCAATTATGCAATCCTTGATCCCATACAGAGTTTTGCAATTCACTTAAGAGGGTACCAGTGGTGGTCAACATCTTTCTTTCTAACGTAAAGTCGTGTCTTTTTTTAACGAATGAACTCGGGTTGCATCTTCAGAGATCGCAGGTATCGCCTTAATAATGGCCGATGGCTGGGCCATAGCCAAAATCCACTGTAAAGTGATAGCACCTATTGAATCACCATCAAATGCTTGACAGCTGACTGATAACTTGGACCCAGCGATGATGCAGAATGATTGGCTGATGATAGAATTGACGATTGACCCAGTAATGGGCTGATTATCAGCTGTTTTCATTTCTGAATATCTTGTCAGTGAGGGATGGGCATTTTCGTACTTTGGGAGTAATTTGACTGGGGATTACTTTTTTTTTGTGTAACATATGAGATCAAACTAAAGTATTCCCCAAGAAAAGTACTCCTGGAGTACAAAAATGCCCATCCATGTCAGTGAGTGATGAGCCATTTCCTGTCTTTAAATGACCATCCAACACGAGCCTTATATTGGCCAATTATAACGATTGGCCGATATATCAACTGTATTTTGATAACTTCGCTTTCTGTACCCTAAGAAAAGAGTACCTATACTGTAAAGGAAAATTTCGGTGAATTTACTGAAGTTTGTTGGGCGACAATTGATTGGATCACAGTAGGGGAAATTTTTTTAATTTTTGTGCTCAACACATTTTTTGGTATACAAACTAAAATCAAATAATTCTCCCGAGTTGTAGTTGCGGCAACCAACATCAAGTCGTCCCAGCTGAGTTTTAGCCAGCGTGAATAAAACTCTAGCTGTCTGAAATATGAATCAAACAGTTTATTCAATGGGAATAAAAACCTTGGCTGTGGCGAATAAAATTTAGTTCGTTCAACCGCATTGTTATTTGAAGTCACTGAATGTCTTATTCTATTAATGAGCTCTATTAGATTGATTGACAAATTCAGTTAACAAGATCTGATGACGAAATTCAATACATAACTTTAACATGCAAGTTCGTCTCCACTCTGCTACAACGTGTAGTAATTTTTCACGTACTTTCTTTTTACGTGTATAACAAAGTTTTAGCGGTTCAAATCTCAACGAAATCATGTTTCCCGCGCGTGTGAGTCTGGATTTGAAATATCAATTTCTTTCTGGATCACTGCACTCTTCTACAATTGTCACAATTACTCAGATATTTAGTGAACCACTTAAATACCAGGTGTGCTGAAAATTAGATTCGACAATATTGTCTCTGTAACGATGGAAAGAACTGCTCAAGAAAAACGTTATTGAATTGAAAATAATGCTGAATACTGAAATTCTCAACTACTTCACAATTTTGTATTACATGCCATTACCTCTCGTAATTTAACGTAGCTTGTTAGAGAACGTAATGATCATGTATACGCTGTATCTAAATTACATTAAATTGGTGTGTTTTGCTATTCTTCTAAATCACTCCCATATTTAACTGTTCGATGGCTTAATAACCCTTGCAAATGTATCTACACTTATTTCTCAATTCATTCAGCGTATTCCAGTCGTGTGACATCGCACTGAAATTAGATGTAATTTCATCTTGTATAGTAATTTTACGTCATATCTTCATTTATATTACTCGTCATGAGAAATTTTTGGTATTAACGATAATTATCCTGTACGCAAATGACACACTTTTCTAATGAAAAAAAAGCTATATTTTCATTCTTGACCATATCAATAGAGGGAATGCGATTCCATTTATACTCAGATTTACAGATTTTCACAATTTTATTGTTGAAAGAAAATGTCAATTCCTAATTTGTGTCTTATCCATTTTTAAACCATTCGATAGTATGAATTCTGTTTGAATTACAAATAACTTCTTCATGTCTGATTTCGTGATTATTATAACAGATCTTCCTCTATTTTTCATCGGTGAAGTATATTTTTTTCTAATAGATAGATGAGTTCTAAATGATTATTGGAGCTTTGGATCTTGAGGAGCAGAGATTGAACTTTGTTCAACAATTATTTGGATCAAAAAGAATTTGTCAACGTCTTCTTTTTCAGAATATGAAAATCACGACTTTCTACACTGAGAGAAGAGCGATTTGGAGGTTCAGTGAATAGTATTATATTTGATCGATAAATCTGAATATTACTGAACTTTCAGCGACGTTTCACGAAATTTCAAGAAACATTACTGAAATTTTGCTTTACATTACTCAGTGTCCTACAATTGTTATTATAGAATACAATATTCATAACCAAATTTGCTGTGTAACACTCAATTACTAGACGTTTAGGAATTGAATGACACACAGCGAATTTGGTCGTGAATATTGTATTATATAATAACGATTGTAGAACACTGAGTAATGTAAAGCAAAATTTCAATAATGTTTCTTGAAATTTCGTGAAACGTCGCTGAAAGTTCAGTAATATTCAGATTTATCGATCAAATATAATACTATTTACTGAACCTCCAAATCGCTCTTCTCTCAGTGTAAGGCAATTATACACGGAGAAGAAAGAATTCGCTATAACAGTGGAACCTGATTTTGCTGGATACCTGTTGCTGAAGCAGCAAAATTTCTGCTGTGACATCAATCTATTCGCTACTACAGTAATCCTGTTAGCTACGATCGCGATTTTTTAGCTTTAGATGAAACAAATTTTCGCTCCTTCAGCAAACTTTGTTTGCGATTCTGTATATGATACTAAAAATTTTGCTAGATTAATGCAAAATTCACTGTTTTAGTGAATCATGTTGCTCTCCCAGCAATTCAGTTAGCTGCAGGGGCAAATTTCTAGCTAGGTTAGCAAAAATATTTCCTATACAGAGAAAATATTTCATTGAATATTACAGTGTACCATCGGATCAGATCACTGCTTCGACAACTGATCTAACAAGATCACTGCTTCGGCAACTGATCAAAATCTGAGTAAAATCAGATTTCACTCTTACACTGAATTCATTTTCCTCTGTGTATGATATAAGAATGCTTTTGTGGTGTTTCCTTAACCCATTTTGGTTACGCTTTAGTGGTGTTGAGATTATAGCAAAATTCCACCAATAAGTATCACAATTTTGGTAAAATTTCACCCAGACACATAGCAAAATTATTACAAAACAAATTAAAGAAATATCATCAAGAATCCTTGGATATACTGCAAGAAATATTTAGAATATTCCACATACCTACATTGAGGAAATTTCCCATACTTGTAAGGGAGAAGCGAATTCCCGAAATTTCTCACACTGTGTATGCAAATTGGATAAAATGTTGAATATATCCAGTGCTTCATGGTGGGATTTCACACAAATTGTTATTACCTTATAATCATTGATGGAATTATGTCATAATTTTTCCTGGAAAATTCAATTGTTATATTTGTGTGATTTCACATAGACTACTGGAAGAGTCCCAAGTTACTGAACAATACTTTTTCAATCATCAATAACAGAAAGAAGATTAACAAAAATCAAGAAAACTTACAATAATCAAATATTTTCAGTTTATACCAAGATTGATTTTGCAAACAACAATCCCATAATCTTCAACCATCGTACAATGAATAGAAACACGATCGAAAGACAGGGCATCCCAAGTAATCCTTATGCAAATAACTGCGAAGGAAAAATGATTGTAGAATTGTTTCAGCTGCTCGTTGCTGAGATCGATGTTTCCCTATGGGAGATGTCATTGAACATGCAAGAATTCAGAAAATGCCCCTGCTATTATGCACAATGTGAGACGAATAAATAACCCTAAGGATTTCAAGCGTTTTGATTCGATTAACCAGCAATTTCCTCGGTGATTTGAAAGTTATGTTAACTAGGTGTGCGGATGATATATTCCGTCTCCAAGGGATACATTACTAATACGATTTGTCGCAGTACTGTTCATCGCTTTCCTAATCATTTTCATTATTGCGTTCGCAAAATGTGTATAAATAAACATATGTTGAATAAAAAGCGATTTCATGGAAATGATTCCAATGAAGTAATTTTCTTCAACGTGTAATGTAAAATTTCACGACAAAAAATTCGTGTCACTCGAATTATCGTTCCTTTCAACAATCTTTTTGTGATACTTTACGACTTCTTAATATGCTGGAGGAGATATACATGAAGATAAATCTGAAAATGATGTAAAGACAGGATGCACGGCCTCAATTACTTTGTATTTCTTAAATACCTTTCTTTGTCAACTAATTCCCCGTATCATGAAAATAAAGTTGTTCCGAACATAAAAACATGAAAGCGGTTGAGAAGAAAAAGTACTAGAAGTAGGCGATATATTGTAGACTATGTATTTCTGACTGAGAAGCTGGGTTTTGAGATTTTTGAGAACATGACTTACAGTTATACGAAACATACGTGTAATTCCTGAATTTTTGGAAAGAAAGATATTGGAATTTTTGAAGGAAAAATGATTTTTACACTCAATTGAGAGGTACTAATTCCTGTTGAAAATTTGGGAGGACTTCGATTCGACGCTAACCCGATCCTGCACATTGATGTCTAACCATTGTACCTATTCTATGCAAGTTTTTTCTTGCATAATCTGGATTCGACTCCACGAAAATCCAATGGGTTTAAGATGACACTAGCGACCCCTGAAGATGCAACCAGACCCATAGGTTAAAAAAGGACACAACCAAAATTATTCTGACAAATGAATCGAAAACAAAAGAATGAAATCAAAATATCGCTCTGTATAGACCTACAATCAATAAACATGGTTCGTACAGAGCGATATTTTGATTTCATTCTTTTGTTTTCGAGTAGTTTGTCAGAAAATATTTGGCTCGGGTGGCATCGTCAGGAGTCGCTGGTATCCCCTTAATTTTGCGCAGTATTTTTTCTCCACAAGCTCTATGCGACACATAGTACACGGAGAAAAAGGAATTCGCTGTGGCAGCGAAATCTACTTTTGCTGGGTTCCTTTTGCCAGAGCAGCAAATTTTTTGCTGTGACAGCAAACTATTTGCTGTTCCCACAATCTTGTTAGCTGCGACAGCGAATTTTTAGCTGTGGCAGCAAAAAATCTTTGCTATCCCAGCAAAATTTGTTTGCTATTCTGTATATAATATTGAAAATTTGCTGGCGGAGCAAACATTTTTTGCTGCCACAGCTAAAAAATTGCTGTCGTAGCTAACACGATTGCTGTTATAGCAAACTTTTGGCTAGGTCGGCAAGAAATTTTGCTATTCTATGTTTAATTATATTCTCGATTTGCTGCGTCAGCAAATTTTTTCTCTCCGTGTAGGAGAAACAGAGATAGGCAGCCTCAATTACTTTTATGTACTCTAAGCACTTCTCCTTGTCAAGTACTTTCTAATTTGAGGTTAAAAATCTCCATGTTACACTGAGAGAACGTTTGTTTCGGCGGAACAAAATTTTGGTTGAAATGAACGCTAAGAAACTTTTTGGTTGGCTGAAATAAAATTTATTCAGGATACACAAAATTTATTTGTCTGTACGAAAGCCTTAATTATTGTGAATCAAATTTTGTTCACCCCGAATAAATTTTATTTCAGCCAACCAAAAACTTTCTTTGCGTTCATTTCGACCAAAATTTTGTTTGGCTGGAACAAACTGTGTTTTCAGTGTATGGAAATAAAAAAGTACTTCAAGTACGAATAAGTAATTGTGACTACCCATCCCTGGTGGGAGAAATCGCGAAAAAGCTGGCCCCGAGTGGAAGTCATCATTTTGAAAACTTGTGATTTGTTGCTAGTAGGTTTTTCGGGTCGCAGGAAACGGATTTGAGGTTATTTTTTCAAAAAAAACAAAATTATGAATCCGATATAGCAGATGACTCAGGTAAAAACCTCTTCAATTTTCACTAGAATTTACATGCATGCAGAAAAAAGTTGAAGAAGAAGCTAAAAAATTACTGAATTTTACAGTGAAGTAGGGACAAAATCAAATTATGATATTATGTATTAGGTTTCGTCATTAAAATTACTGTACTTTCTATCAATCAATAACAGAATTGTGTAATTTCAATGACAAAACATTATATATAACCTCACAATATAATTTGGTTCCTACTTCAATATAAAGTGTAGTAAGATGTTAGGAAACTTTTTTCTGCGTGTGGATGGTCCTTCTTGTCGCTGAAAACAAATTCCAAAAGTTTTTTTTTTGTTCAAAAAATGAACTGAAATGATACAATATGGCGGATGAATTCCTACCATTGTGATTGATGAACAATTTTTCAATTGTTTACCAATGATGGTGTATTGCGTTGTCATTTTCTCATCAATAATGAGACTCGATTGAAAAACCACATTTCACGGGAAAAAATCATAAAATGATATTGCCATATCAAGTTGAGCCATGCTAACGCCAATGGTAAATTTCTATGTGGGTCCCGATCGTGACATGGAGTACACTGTAACAAATAATCGGAGTTTTCCTATACTCAGCACTCGGAAAATTCCCATAATGGGATAGGAAATGAATTTCCGGTACATGTGCATGAAATTTATGTCACTGAAGTTTGAATCGTTTATTGAAACGAATTAGTAATCGAATAACGAAATATTCAGTTGTTAAAAACTCAAAATCTTGCAGTACATCATTTAATCGATGTTTTCACTTGCAAAAATGACAAAAAATTGATTCGAGAAGATAAATAACAACGATTCGTCAGATTTTGTGAGTTTGAATTTTCGTTTCGTTTCTATAAACGATTCAAACTTCAAGAACATTGGAATTTTCTATAAATTCAACTGAAAGTTCCAAACTTTATGGGATTTTTCCTATCATTTTACTATCAAAATTCCTAACGCGTGTACACGTTAATTACTTCCGGACATTTATGTGAAATTTCCCATAGAAATTTTTCATAGTGTATCTTTTGCAGCACATAACTAACCGGATCAATCCACATAATCACTCAATTACATAGAATAATTGAGCGAGCAATGACACACAGCCCCTACCCCTTTTTTTTTAATTCCGTTCTCAGAAATCTTAAATTTTCAACTGTTTCACATTCAAATTCCTCCAGCGTAAGAGCATCTAAATAATAATACAATAAAATGAAAATAAAATAGAATCTCGCAGTTCTCATAAAATAAATCACTCCAATAAAAATCTACCAACAACAGTTGCACTAACATCGAATTTGTACATCCAATTATATTCACGACAAGAAAGAATAGAATAAATTTACGAAAATGTAAAGAATCCGGAAATAAATCATCACCCCCTGCGTGATCTGCTCGTGGCACTCGGATACTCATATAACACAATAGTTATGGATTGTTTATTCAAATTTCTCTCGAGAAAAAATATTACACGACTTTGGCCACTGAGATACTCGACCGGTCCTCGAAACGTAAAAACATTGCGGGCATGTATATTACTCGACGATATTTTTAGAAACATTTGAGTACTATGTGGGACGATGTCAATGTCTCTCAGTGTAAGTTTTACCGCGGAAAGCGAAATTCATGCCGAAACAACCGTACGACACAAAGGGTAATAATACAAGTGGTATACGACTGAAATAAGAAAATCATGTAAGATGATGAATGGGATGATACTTCTCTTGTCATCAACGATCAATGTTACTGTACGATGATCAAAGTGTTTTGTGGTATTGTGAGAGCAAGAAGATCGGTGACTATCTTTCGTCCAAACCATCTTATTTTGTGGAAAATTTGTAATGAAATAAAATTTTTGTAAGTATTCCATTTCAGTTTAGCATTTGAATGTTCGAAGAACAGTTGAGAAATTCTTAATTTCCTATGAATTGATGAAAATCTCGATCAAATTGAATTCGAACGATAATAGGTTTTAATCTACCCAGAATTTGATATTCAAAGACAGAACAGGAATGTAACATGAAAATTTTTCTCACACTTTTCTCATTTCATCTGGTCTCTGGAGACTTCGTATTCAATTTTCACAGGAAACGTGTGCATGGAAGAGTAAAAATGAAATCAACATATCGATCCATTCATCCAGCCACCAATCATTCAAAGAAAATGAATGTTTACCAATCCAACATACCTGTATCGATTCCCCTATTACAGTACCAAGATATTGGAAAAAAGCACTCGCCGATCCATTCACGACAGCAGTTGTTAAAAAAAATGCAAATCGAATTTTATTTACGTATGTATACGCGAATACGCACATAAAACCAAATCGAATATAATTATATAGAAAATTATATGGTTCTCTTGTACAATTCCAACATCAACTTTTCAAGAAATAATAATTTCTCATTATGATCATGAACTGGTCCGAGAAAAGTGTTGATCCGTCATCATATTGATTATTGGTAGAAATATAAATGGAAAAAATTGACTATTTACATAGCACGATCCAAGTATCCGCAATTTCTCCATTCAAGCTCGTTAATCGGGTATTACAAGATCTTTATCAAGGCCACCAACACAACTTCGCAGAACCGCATAAATATAGGTTCAACATTTCACTCCTCCATTCTTCCCTTCTCGCTCCCTCTCTTAGGTAATTACCAACGGTCGAATGCGTTTTAGTTGTCTATAAGCTCTATGTAATAATAATATTCTCAACGGCATATATATGTATATATGCATGTGTCTCCCGCGGATTAAAGCCACATATAACTTGAGCGCAAAGGATAAGGTGAAACTCCGGCATAACGTGCTAACTACCTCCATTGCCTCAGGAGACTTCTCACCATTCTTTCTCATTATACAGATTTTCTCATCTTCAGGCTGATAAATATTGCTTCATTCCGTAGCGATTTCCCTTACACGTAACTTTGGCACTCAAGAATGCATGGTTTTTTTTGTGTCTCTTCTCATCTTCCGGTTGAATCATCCCCGGTTATGATAATGATGGCTTCATTGAGATCCGCATCGAATTGAAGAAAGTATTTAGGTGAAGGTTGATTCGAAAGGAAGTTTGTTTTATTATATATACGCACTGTGATTATGACATATAAGATGATAAACAATTTTATTACTGATTTTCCGAACAGATAGCGTGTAATTGAATCAATTGCAGCGAAGGAATTATATGTTTTGCTGTAATCTCTTCTATCTACTTTTCCACTACTACCGTTCTAGGAAATGCGGGATTTTATGAGGTTCGAATGATTCTTCTTTTCTCTTCTCATCGGTTCAGTATTTTTCATTCTCAAGACTGAATTTTTCCTTGAGAGTATTAGAAATTTCATGTTCAAGTACTTATCGGTTATACAGTGTCTAAGGCACGGGATGCCTATTGCGCCTACTCTCGTACCCTCTGGCGGTCTTATCTAAAGTAATCGAGTGATCCAAAATTAGGAGTTAGTCTGTCTGACTGCTTGTCAGCCTGTCTATATTTGGAATGTGTCTGGAACAAATGAAACAAATCTTTTATAGAAGGCTGATTTCACAGAAAACTTTTCCCGGTCCATACATATAAAGAATATACTGGATTCGGTGGATCGTACTGTGCAAAGATGTTCCACGACCTCGATGAATCGACTTTTCCATCCAGCAAAATTTCTTCTGAAGCTCAATGCTTGAAATATAAACAATATTTTTTCATCCTCGAAAAATCAGAATATCTCAAAGACACAGCAATCGATTTTAAACCATTTTTCGAGTTCGGAGAAGACGGCTTTCAGGAAGAATAATTGAATTATTCTCCGCTCTATTCCCTGTGTGTTGGATTCATAACAACTGTTGCAAGTTCTGAATTTTGATTAGCGAAACCAAGAAATTTCAAATCGTTGTCGTTGAATGAAGTTCATTAGGATAATTATATTCTTTACAAAATCTGCTCCTTTCCGAATCAGAAGCTGCACGGAAAAAAATTTACTGTTACTGCAACAGGAGACAGTCATGTTGCAGCAACAGGATTACTACTGTTGTTGCGACTTAACAGTAAATTCAACCTTTAAATCGCACCTTACGACTCATTACGACAAACTTATGGTTCAAAATGGACCTTTAGTTTCCTTTTGGTGCATGACATGTGAGTCAAAAAATAAAGATATAAGAATTCCTGCAGTGACAACATCTTCTACCAAAAATTTATCAGTCACTATAGCTATTCGAGACCAATTAAAAATGATTTATTAATCGATTTCCAAAAACTTGGAAAATAATATTATCAAAGAAAAATGCGGAGAATGTGACGAAGACAAAATTAAATACTTCCCTAATACTAAAATATCCGATGTCCAAGCTTTGAAATACATCGACTATAATAAATATAGATATCAATTAGATACTGTAGTAGTAGTAGATATTGATGAAAATGAAGGACCTCAATTTGGAAAAATTTATAAAATTCACAACGTAGCAAATGATGTTTACTTTGTTTTGAATCATATATCTACTGTGGCATTTGATCGACATTACCATGCGTGGAATGTTCGAATTGATAATAATCGTAATTATATGAAAAAACAAAACCCGTTACCTCATATTAGGCCTTGTCTTCTTGTGAGGAAAAAAGGATTAGATGACATTGCAACAAGACATTTACTGTCATTCAATATTGGAACATTTGAGAGTTTAATAAAGTCACAAAAAAAGTAAATAAAAGTTTTGTATTTTATTCATTTTACGAAGCTTATTTATCCCACACGCAGAGAAAAATTCTTGCTGAAAAAGCGATTCCGAAAATTCTGCTCTGCTGAATTAGCAAAACGGTTGCCGTTACAGCAAAAATATTGCTATTTGAGCAAGGTATTTGCTAATTCAGCAGAATTTTCTAGCTGTCTGTATATCTACAATTCCGGATTGCTGAATGGCAAGCGCTTGTTAAGAGAGCAAGATATTCGCTGTAATAGCAAATTTTTTGCTAATTCAGCAACAAGCTTTGCCATATCAGCAAAGCGAATTTTCGAAGTTTGCTGTTTCAGCAACTTTTTTTCTCTGAGTGCATAATGAAGGATTTTGTAACATTGTCGCAGCTACAAAACTACTCCTGTTGCTGGAACAGGAGTTTTTCCTGTTGCTGCAACATGGTTGCCTCCTGTTGCAGCTTCAGGAAAATCCGGTTGCTGCAACAGGATGTTTTCATGTTGCTGCAACATGGCTGCTTCCTATTGCAGCTTCAGTGAATTTTTTTCCGTGTGGTATTACATTCGAAAGCGGTAATCGCAGCGGTTTACACGGAAAAAAGAAAACAGCAATGGTTACTGTGAATCGCAGTAACTCATTGGAAAACAATGAAAAATCAAATTCACGCGGTTCATTACTGCGTCTCCCAGTAACCGTTAATGTCCAAGCAGCATTGACGAATTTCACTGCAGTACACATCATTGTGATCGCGCTAACCTCTAACATCCAAGCGTGTTTTCATTTGTTTTTCAACTGATTGCTGTTATGGACAGTAACCAGTGCTGTTTTCTTCTTTCCGTGTAGAATTTTTCGAATTTCTTGAGGAATTCAAAATTTTCTTACCTTAAAAACAAAATCTCACACAAAATTTTCCTCGAAAGAGAAAAGTTAGTTCATCTTGATCGTAGAATATTTCTGTGCCATACGATTGTGCAATCTTGGGACATTCTGTACATATTTAGGTTATTCCTCACAAAACCATTGCACGGAAAAAATTTTTCAACTATCCTGGTAGAAAATATAATTGGGAATTAGATTAGAAGCGTATAAAATTCATGAAACCTAAATAAAAAAATTGCACCACACAGCGAGCATCGAACCGATGACTTTCACCACTGCAGACTAGAGTGTTATCCACTAAGCCATGCTTAATGTAACTCACTATCACTTCACATGGAACGTGTGTGAAACAGAATCGAGAACTCATGAAGTGTATATAGAACGTATGATTTCATCACTTTACAGCAAGCGGGCAATAAACGCTTCAGGAAAGGGGAATTGAAACATTTTTCGCTTCCTCCGCGCTTCGTGTATACGCTTTATTTTCACCAGGATCAAAAATTTTGAAGGTGTTTTTTTCGGAACTACTCGGAATATCTCAAGTTCCACTGAACCGATTCATTTCAAATTTAGTATGAACATTCTTTATATATATATCTCTCTCTCTCTATTCCATGAATCAACAAAAATTCAAAATTCCCTAATTTTACTATCTTTAAAAAAGTTTGAATCGTCATGAAAAGCGTGCTAAAATTTTTTTTTTTTTTCAAACAGCCACCAATTTGTTTGAATTTTTTTTTCCGCTCATCCAAGGTTGATACCATAGTGGCATATCCACTCATTAAGAATCCATTAAATTTTTTGGTGACCAGAAGGACTGAAATCTGGTACGCTAGGACACTGACGCCACTTTGGCGCCTTGTATTTTTTCCTCATTGGTCATTCCTACTAACGTAACTAACAAGAAGACGTGATTGAACAATTCTGTTGGATCTAGCGCCAAGGTGGCACCAGTGCGCTAGGACACTGTTTTTCTCACCCCCCCCCCCCCCGATTTCATCAGCGTGTAACTTTTATTGATTTCGAATACATTTTGTATTATAAAAAGAATAATAAACGAATGATAAAATAATAGGTGTTAAAAACAGTCTTTGTTTTATTTATTCAGAGCTTGAAAAAACGTCCGAAATTTGTGCCTCTACACTATAATATCCCTTCAAACAGGGTAAGCTAGATTTTGGGTTACAGAAAGAAGTGTGCAAAACGGGTATCGTATTCGCTAATAATTAAACAGAAACACACTAGTGTGCAACTTTCTCAACAACATTTGAAGCATTTTAGACAGAATGAAAAGGATTTTCCGCGTTGTTTTATCCTTTTAGATGAGAAATCTTCATTTACTATGATGATTCTGGATCAGAAAAGAAACCCAGGAGTAGTATTAATCCGGTACTGTGATTCCAAAGCGAGTTAGGGTCCAGAAATCGGCCAAGGAGGTGTTAGCCAGAGATGGGCAGCCTCAACTACTTTTTTGTACTCAAAGTACTTCTTCTTATCGAGTACTTTCTAATTTGACATTCAAATTCTCTATTTTATGGAAATAGGAAAGTACTTGACCGAAAAAAGTACTTCGAGTACAAAAAGTAATTGAGGCTGCCCATCCCTGGTGTTAGCATTAATTTTTTGAGATGCAAAAGGATTTTTATTCGAAGATCCCCTCCAAACTGGTGAAACAATAGACGCAGATTATTATTGTGACCTTTAGAACCAGTTGGATGTGAACATTTATGAGAAAAGACCTGGTTTACGGAAGAAAAAAATCATTTCTCATTAAGATACCGCACCTTCTCAGACAGGTCCAAGAAACCATCACAAAAATCAGTAAATCGAAGTACGAACTGTTACAAAATCCACCCTATTCACCAGATTCAGCTCTCTCTCTGACTTCTGGCTGTTCTTAAATTTCAAAAAATTCGTGCGTGGAAAACGGTTTTAATGGAACGAAAAGGTAATAGTAGTCGTGGAAACGTATTTCTCCATTCTTCCGGGCCCTCGCTGCAGTGGAATAAGTGTATTGAAACTGATAAAATCGTGTTTTTCTTATCGAATGACAAAACTTATTGCACAACCTAATAAACCCTGACCAGTACCAGGCCGTTTGTTCACTCCCGGAAATTTCCACCCGGGGACACTAACGAGTGATCATCAAATGTGATATTTTACGCACCCGTTATGGTCAATGCTTAAGAACAGAAAAAATTTACAAGTAAGCAAACATGCAGAGCCTCATTTTGAACTTCTACCACTGGACCACTCGATCCGAATATCAATTTTGCCCAATTCTTTGTTCAACACCCACGGAAAAAAATGTTCAGCTGTATCAGCTAGATTTCAGCTATCATAGCTAGACATCTCGCTGTAGCAGCTAAAATTTAGCTGGTAGAGGTGAACATTTTTCCCCGTGCTTCCTGCTCGATAATCTATAGTTCCGTATAAGGGAGGAATGCATTCAAATGAATGAAATCTTTCAGATACAATAAATGATCATTCAGCACAAAAAAACATTTGATTCCTGTCAAGCTATAATCAGACGCTACTTGTTACACGCGAATACGTATTGCCCTGGACCACACTATCAATTCCCACTCCCTAATTTTCTAGGAAGTGTGCAGGAGAACCTTATTATAACAACAATCCGTGTCTCTTTCCTACTGCACATCCAGGCGTTTGTTTCATAGCAGTAAGAAGAAGATATAATATGGGTCTCGTAACGAGATTTTACTGTATCGAGGCGTATCGAAATCTTAGAACATATAATACTAGAGGGAACGTCGGCAATTTGCCTTTGATCTCCAGTGCGACAAAGAAGAGTAAATTATACTGTTTTTCCTCTCTCTTCATCACTCGCTGGAGGCCACGTGACAAGATCTATATATACGCATGTCCATATACCATGAAGATCACTCACATTTGAACATAGGAACTGCTGCTGTTCTTTTTTTTTCTTTCCTCTACCGTGCACCTAAGCGCAAGAGAAATAACGTAATTCCCTATGTTCGGATGATGGAATTTCTCACGATGAAGAATCGACGGATGATCAAGAATACAGCAGCGTCACCTTTCCTTCCATCCTTTACTGTCACGTACATCGATATGACACATGTTTTTTCAATTTTTGAATACTTGAACATCCTCTTGTTTATCCACAATAAGATTCTTCGATGATCTCCACGTATTTGATCATTCATCAAAATCATATTTTCCTTCACGTTACAAAATTGAAAAAAATAAATTGTCGAGAATGTGAATGAATAAATGAAAATATCGGAAAAAGTTTTTTCATTAAACATTTCACAGAGAATGAAAAGAATGAAAATGTTTCACTATTCCATTGAATGATATAATCGTTCTTCTCCTCCCACTATCCAAGAATAATCTCTGTGTTCGTGTCTCGTCTCGTGGCGCGTTTAAATTTGTATCATCAGTCTCTCGGTCAATCTCCCAACGATAGCGAGCAGAAAATGTACCAGAAATTCTGTATCTTCGCGACGAGGAGTTCAGTTCAAAATTAGTGAGATGTGAATTAACGCGGATTGTTTATTCAACGATTAAAATTGAACGACAATGTCTTTGGAGTTTGTACAATTTACAAGTTATGTGTTCAAATGATTAATCACCTGGAAGCAACAGGGCGTTGATAATGCATTTTGAGTCGTGACTTTATGATCCTGAATTTAGCTACCGAATAATAATTTTGAAAAGGCAAGGGAAAAGGTAACGCACAAATCATTTTCTCTCATATGTTGGTGGTGTTGTTGTTATTGCCGGTGGTAGTAGTTGGTTGATTCTGAAAGGTGAGGTCCGTCCTTTCTCTGTGGGGCACCACTTGAGTGGGGTACTGCCAAATGGTTTCACACTCAGTTGGAGGAGAATGCGTGAAACCCAAATAAAACAGATTTTCAAAAGGTAACTTCCATGACCGAGCGAAAATCTTCTTTAATAAAAAGATAAAAGGGACAGGAAAAGTAAACTAACTCCATGGTTCCTTGTTCTGCTTTTTTTTTGCCTTACTGTTCTCTTTCGCTCTTCCTTCCTCCTTCTAAAAACCTGACCGATGGTGGTCGGTCAAAAATGACGCCTAGCGTTCATGAAGAGAAAAGAAGATGCGAGGAAGGTATTTCACGACGGGGAATCGACGCGGTTATACAAACAATATTCCTGGTGGGTAACTGTCAAAGAGGAGAGAAGAGCAAAAGTAAGAAGCAAAGGAAGGCACAGACCTTGGCATCATCCGCTCATACCTCTACGTATAGTCACAGAGAGTGCTGCGGTCATAAATGCCTTAGTAAGAAATCTTCCGTGCTCTCTTGTCGTAGTTGACTGTACTCTTGTCGGTGATGGCTACTCCGGCTAAATGTGGAGAAACTCTCCCGGAGTCTCTTTTACTCTCTTTCTTTGTCTCTGTTTCTCTCTTTCTTTCTCTTTATTCCTGTCTCCCTCTGTATCTCTCTGAGTCGAAAGGCAATTGAATTTCATTCCACGTTGAGTCTCGGTTGACCACGTTTTATAATACCTTTCACGGTTTTGTACCGAAAAAGCGATTCCACGAATTCGTTGTGGAAGACGGCCACGAAACACCATATGTTAGACGAAGACTACCCCGGATCACTGTGTTTGATAAAAACTTATCTGGGATATTCCAAACTGAATCATCGTCAGCTCCTCTAGGATCTCAGTAGAAAGAGGAACCTCAATAAGCCAATGGCTCGCGGTAGCTTATCTGCAGTCCGATTCAAATGAGATAGATATCTCGTAAAAGCTTCACGTTCGATGGATATTTAACACAATTTATTGCGAATAAAAGTTTTATGACTCTTCAAGTTATTTTTCATTCACGATTACAGGATGAGGGTGTTGAAACTCTGGTTTTAATCGATATACTCGACTGGAGAATACGGTAATCGTCATTCGCGATATTTATGACTTGATTCCTTGTTCTCGAGTAATAAGAATTATGAATTCTAAATCTTCGATAACAGAAATTGTAATGAGTAAATTCACACTATCAATCTAAAATCTCACAATTTCTTCAACGGTGAGAAAACTCATCATCGTTCCCTTGAAATACAAAAAAGAATTTCTTTATAATAGATTTTTTAGATTCATTCATATAGTATTTGTCGAGAACTTGGATGATGTAGAAGTGAGATAAGAGGAACTGCGTGGAATTCTATAATAGTGGTAACAGTTTTTCATACAAAAGAAGATCATGTTACGGCACAGAAGAGGGAGAAGATAAAAATCTACAAAATCCTTTGTGTAACAAAACTTTTCAAATGACGTACAAAATACAGTTGATTTCACATGTGAATCTTGTACCCTGGGATGAGAGATATTTGTTACAGTACCTTATTTGCTGTTTAGATCGTAATCGACATGCTTCGCAGAGATTTCATCAGAAGTCATTACGCGCGTGTAATGATTATTATAATCATATAACAAATGAATCCAATCATATCATTCGCATCGTGTACCCACAGTTACGTTCGGTTGGTTTAGGAATTTTGATCAATGATTTATCGGTACATACCTGAAACATAAAAAATGAAGATTAATAGTAAACATGAGATATATTCATTTGAATAATCGCTGGGGGACAATCTCCCTGAGCAATATGAATAATGTGACAAACATTTTTCTAAACATCAACAACGAGTGGCGTGGGTCGTAATAGAAGGAGAAAGTACTGTAGATAAATTTAAGTGTAATAGAAATAAAGCATGTCACAGAGCGTGAAAATCGAGTTACGATGCAAGTCGAACGAACAATCATCTCTCAATATTTCACGTTACGATTCGATTGATAATATATCATGACAAACCTACATTATTATTCCTTTTGTACCGAGCGTGTACGACGAACAATAACACGCGGAATAATGCGTAACAACCGACAATAAGGTTTTGAAATTTTGATTAACACGCAAGCTTTCTGTTATCATCGTGTTTCAAAAATCGCTCAAACCGCGATATACAATAATGTATTGAATATAAAATTTACATAATTACAAAATGTATTTTGCCTCTAATGATCTTGAATAACGAAAACATAAAATCATTCAGATTTATTTATTCCACTAGCTGCTCCTGTTTCATGTTTCACATGACAAATGTCACTCAAGATCCCAAGAACGAATAATTCACTCGAATATTCGATCTTTATTACAACGTTCTCAAACCAAAAACGAAACGAGTTGATTCAATCATACATTTTATGATGGCATTAATGGAAAAATTTCCGTGTTTCAAAACAAATACGACACAAAATTTCATTATACGCTTTCAAATTTGATAACTTTATTAGCCTCGTAACAGTACCATGGAATTCAATATCCCAGCTGTGAAATCCCAAGATTATTTAAATTCGAAATCATATCACTTTACGCCCGTTGATTTTATCGAATTTCCGGGGTCAATTGAACGGTAAACGAATACAGTCAATTCAATTTCGTGTTGAACTATAACATCCTAATCGATGCTGAGGACCTTCGAATGTTTCTTTCAAATATTCTTTCAAAACATTTATTCCTTTATCTCATCGTTCATACAAATTACATCTGATATTAATGTGAAACGCGTTTTAAATACGCTCTACGGAGAGAAAAATTATATTTCTAATTAGATTCCAGTAATCTCAGAGGTGTGACGAAATGACTGATGTATTCATTGTATTCCAGAAGTTTGCGTTGTGTTTGGTGCGTAATTGAGTGTGTCATAATACAAACTTATATCGCCCTACATGAAGATTTATTCCTCAGATAAACAGTAAATTGAAAGATTCACTGCAACCGTTCTACAACATTACTAACAAAACGAGCAATAAGCTACGCAACATCATAAAACCTGGTAACGATAAATTGGAGGAATAAAGTAAAATGTCAGAAACGCGGGGCAAAATATGTCGACTGAATAAGTAGAAACAATAAAAACGGAATAAAAATATGTAGAGGAAATTACAAAGGCGGAACATTTCAATTTACAATTTTATGAGTGAAAAATAATTGTTGGGGACTATGAGGGAATTAAACTTTTCTGATTTATTTGTAGATACTCTTTTTTATGTATCAGGTTTGAAATCAACATTGTTTACAATAGGAATAAAATCAAATATTCATGCGATACAGATTTCGAAGACTTTGTAACTACTTGAAAACTAGAGGGAATGTTTTATGAATTGACAAGAATTTGTATGGATCCATAACGATTAACAGAAATTTGGAAATTCAAGAAAAAATCTTGAAATCGGATAATTTAGCACCGTTCGAAAACTCATTCATTACACTAGATTAGATATCATTAACGTGTGAGATTAAAATCTATTATTCAATACATGATTAGTTGTTTACGTACAGTTCGATTTACATAGCGGCTTTGCTGTTACCGTTACACATGCTTGCTACGTAAATTTAACTGCATCTTTTCTCTCCGTTCACTTTTAACTGTTCAAAAGTGACTAGCAATTTTACGAGAATGAGAATTATGAAAAATTTGATTCATAGTTCACACGCATTCTTCAAAGTGCATTAAAATACTTCCAATAACATTCGATGGATGAATATAAATTACATACGATACACATGCACGGAGAAAAATGCGGGTCGAAAATATAGTAATTTTTAATAAAAATTTGAGAATATTTCCTCATACTTGAGAGTTTTCTTGAATGCATGACAAAGATAAAATGGTCCACTCTTTTGTGGAATTGTATTCGAAAAACAATGAAAGATTATCAATACTTGATAAAAAATAGAGAAACATATGAACTTTCCAAAATTCGCGTATGAAATTTCACAAACCCGAGCAAGCGTTATATCAGCACTCGCTAGATCCTTACAAGTTCCCCGCTTGCCACTAGACTCTTTCTAGCTCTTGGCTAGATTCTCGCGAGGCCCTAGACAGTTCCATGGATGACGTGGCTGGGAAAGTGAATAGTAGGATATTGAAATTTTGTTACTGTCTTTGTAAAATTTCACACGCGACCTTTGGAAACTTCATATGTTTCTGTATTTTTTATCAAGTATTGATAATTTTCCATTGTTTTTCGAATACAATTCCACAAACATGTGGACTGTTTTATCTTTATTATGCATTTGAGAAATACTCTTAGATTTTGAGAATTATTCTCCAATTTTTATCAAAGATTACTATATTTTCGACCTGCGTTTTTCTCCGTGTGGTTCACATACACTTTTTATCGTACATATTTATATATGTGTATATGGATTACCGTTGAAGTGCAAACAATTTCCAAAGTCAATAAATCTTTGGCGTTCATATTTGAATACAAATTTCAAAAACTCTCCTCTACCTTGACGAATGTTACAAATCAAACAACGCAGCACCGATTGAGGTTGCACCTCAACCTGCACTCGTTTTGAATTGAAAATTCTGTGAGCCTAGTTTTTTGTTACATCAATTGTTTGCTTTTAGACTAGATACATTCTTTATGTAAGGAACTAATGGTTACAAAAGTACATTTGTATAGGACAATATTTCATCAAGATTTTACACTTCTATTCTTGTTTGTGGACAAGAGATAATGGTTGGGAGAAAATTTACAGGAAATTTGTTACGTTCATCGTAGAGACAACACGAACCGCAAGATAAACACGATGAAAATCCATGTACAAAGAGAAACTTCCCTCTCCCTCTCTCTCTCTGGTTCTCTCTGTATCGTGCTCTTTTAGAACGCACGTGCACGTGCACGCACACACATATACCCCAGAAAATAAACATTCCCTTTATACCTGTTGACGTCGTCGCTGTAGAAACGATCTCAGGCGAGTAAGTTTTGCGGCTAGATCGAATCACGATACTCGAGAAATTATAAAAATTTCATCGGATGTTATTACAAAAACTAATGAGAAATATTCGAGGCTTGAGAAACAAACTGTAACCGATACGGAAGGATAAAAGAATAACGAGTGGTTTTGTAATATCTGCTGTAACAAAAGTTTTGTTCCAGAGAATTCTTGATTCCTTTCCGCGTAGAATGGTTTTTTATAAATCCAACTTCGGGAATTACGTGAAAGACTGGAAACTTGAATGCAACAAATCCCGCTACGATGAGTACTGTTTGTATATATTTTTTATTAACGCGATATGGGTGTTTTGTATCGCAAGGCACGTTGAACAATTTCAATACGTCGTAAACTCTTTTACAAAGTGCAAGATATTCTGTAGACATCCCTTAGATATTTTCTGAACAGTCCAAGATATCTGAATGCTAATCTTCTCAGCTCTCCGAGTGACTTGGCTATGTTTCTAAATTTCTCCCTTATTTCTCCTTTAGAATGGATTGGGAGAAATTTAGAAACATATACAAATCTATCAAAACTAAATCAATTTTCTATAAAAACTAGACCTAATTTCTATAAAAACTAAATCAATTTTCTATTAAAAAGAAGTGGATTCTGATTCCCAGATCAGGAAATTTCTTTCTGTGTGGCTGTGTGGAGGGTATATTCGTTCGGACAAAATGATTAATATATAATCCTTGTAACGGAAGTTGAAGAAGCAAAAGTTTGTACTATTGTTTGATTATTTACGAAGTATGTTATGTCAGAAGATTTCACATATAATTCAGATTCAATCTAAATATGAAGTCATGAAGTAGGAACGATCATACATAGAAAATGTATACGCATTGTGTACGAAAGACTGCACACCGATTCTCTTAGGTATTCCATTATGCTCGGAGTTCACGATGAAGAGTCACCCAGGTTACAAGCAGTGTCCCTCTTTCTCACGTTACGGCATCATACAGATGCGATAACTCGTTATGAACTTCTGCTATGTTGAGGAATTAATCTACATACTTTGTTTCCAATAAAACAGTTGAGTTGTATAATATTTTACAAAATTTTGGAACCATTTCTGTATTCCAAGATTAATATTATATTTCGATCAATGATGAAGTTTTATTACCTGATTTATTATTAAAAAATTTCACTCCTTAGTTTTTAATTGAAAAATCGTCAATGAACGCTGATTATATTGATTGTGAAATTCACAGAATTCAAAACTAGAGGAAAAATGCAAACTTTTCTCCCGCGTAAGAAAAATAAGTATGACAGGGATCTCAGAAAAATCTGGGTAAAAGTCTGGTAGCAAAGTTGCGAAGATATTGGAGCGATTTGGAAAAGATCCTATTGAGAGTCTTTTCAAAAAGTGCGGGATTCGGAACTCTCCTATACTCTTAAGACTAACAAAAAGTATGAAAAAGTCCCAAACTCTGTACTCTTCGAAAAGTCTCTCACCAAGATTTTTCCCAAATCGCTCCAATACTTCCGCAGTCTTGCTACCAGACTTTGAGCCAGATTTTTCTGAGATCCTTGTCATACTAAATGTTTCTACGCGGGCTTCTTTCGAAAGTTTCAAGTGACAAGCACTCGGAAATTAGATGTTTCTGAAAATTGAATCGTTTATAAAAACAAAACAGAACACCAAACTTACAAAATTTGATATATCATCGAGGTTTATCTTCCCGAATGCACTGTTTAGAACTGGAAAGGTCGTTTAAACTATGTACAGCAAAATTTTCAGTCTTTAACAGCTGAGTATCTCGTTATTCGATTACTAATTCGATTCAAACTTCAATAACATGGAATTAGAAGATTCCAGGAACGTCAGATTTTGAGAGATTGATATTTTCGAAAAAAAAGTATTAATTAACAAAATCCAAGAACACGTGTCCATTATTTTTTGACCAAGAATCGAAAAAAATTTAAACGTAAAACCGAGTGGAATGACACATATAACTGCGAGAATCAAACCTTAGCAAAGAAATCCAACTATACTCAACTGCGGGAACTAAAATTTAGTCGATTCGGCTAAGAATTTTGCTGTCATAAAAGTTTATACAAGTTTTATCGACATTTTATACAAATCTATCAAAACTAAATCAATTTTCTATAAAAACTAGACCAAATTTCTATAAAAACTAAATCAATTTTCTATTAAAAAGAAGTAGATTCTGATTCCCAGATCAGAAAATTTCTTTCACACGAAATGATACACACGATTGGAAATTGCATCTATTCTATTCGAGAGACATGTATTTGAATATTAAAGAATGATTTCAAGAGGGTCAGAATTTCTAAAATCAGTACAGGTCAAATTTTGATTCTCATGATTCAATGAAATGTGCACTGTAAAAAATGTGGAGAGTTCTTCTTCACATTGTTGGTGGATTTTGTCCCCTTATCGTGGGGGAATCGTTTTTCCATCAAAAATGAAGAATTTTCCCACTGTTTTAAGGGCATTCATCAGAGGCAAACTTACTAGATCTCTCCCCCCAGTTTTCTCAACGATTAATGAATATAATCGATTTTAATGAGCAGGTGCATCTTCTTAGTATATCAAAGAAAGTGCAGCTATTCTTTATTTTTCATTTTATTTGTTCGTTTCTGAGAAAACTGGGGGGGGGGGGCGATTTTGGAATCTAATAACTTTTTGGGAAGGTAGTGAATGCCGTTAAGGAACTATCTTATTTCTTGGCTGTTGAATCTTCCACAAATTCAGAAAAAGTTTATCAAATTACGGTGGAAAATTCCCCATCCATGGAGGAACTTTACCGCTACCATTTTTTGGGGGAAAAAGTCCACAATTATTTTTTAGGGTGTAGTTCAAATGAAAGCTCCACGGAGAAAAAAATTTTCGGTCTAGCAAATCGAAGTATCATACATGGAACATCAAATCTTTTCGCTAACCTACTCTCTAAAATCTTTGGAGTGAGATTTCACTCTTTAGCCAGCCAGAAGTGAGGCTGTCGAATTTTCGAGTGAAATTTCCACTCTTTTAGAGTGATATTCTGAGGTTTGAGGTTAGAAATTCACAACCACTTCGACGCTAGAGTGAATTTTTCACTCTAAAAGAGTGAGAGGTCACTCGAAACGAGTGAAAATTCCACTCGAAGCGGACAGGCTCACTTCTGACACTTAGTGGAGTGAAACGTGCGATTTTTCCCTCTTTTAGATTTACAGAGTAATGGAAAATTCACTGCCACGGTTAACTGGATTGCTGAAAGAGCAAGATGATTACCTGACACAGCAAATTTTCCGCTTGATCAACAAAACTCTCAGGATGATATGCAGAATGCAAACAAATTTTGCTGGAGAAGTGAATCTTTTGAGCTATCATAGCTAAAAAATCGTTGCCATAGTTGATAAGATTGCTCCGATAGCAGATAGGTTACTGGTCCAATGAAGAGTACGCAGAAAAATCAGATTCCGCTGTCACAGTTAATTTTTTTTCTCCGTGTATTCATATTAAAAATGAGCCTACCAAATGATGTTGCAACATTTTTTGTTTTTGCAAAAGTTATGAATACCTAAAATTCCAGGCAACATTTTTTTGAAAATTCATCATACCTTTTGAACGGCGCACACGAAAAGAATTTTATTTGAAAAATTACCGTGAAATTCCAGTGATTGAGGGACAAGTGGAAATTTTTCAAAATTTTCACTTGTCCTTCGATTACTGAAATTTCACGGTAATTTTCACAATCGAATTCTTTGAGTGCAGCCGGCTTGGATGCACAAATGCTTGAATTTGATATGATTGAACTGCATGAATTATTCCATGAAGCGCAACAAAATTTTGTCCATTGTCTTCCAATCATTTATTTACAAACAATTAATTTATAACAATGTTCTTCGCTCCGCAAATATCTCAAAGAAACAGAAGAAAACATTTAACCCTTATGAAATCGAGATCTAATTTTGCTGGGGCATCAAACTATTTGCTATCACATCCCTCTTGTTACCGATAAAAGCGAGTTTTCAGCTGTGGCAGCAAAAACTGTGTGCTCCTCCAGCAAAATTTATTTGCTATTTCATGTATAATATCTACTGAAAAGTTTGCTGGTCGAGCAAAAGTTTGTTGTTTCACCCGTGTGGAAGTTTTTCTGTTTGGAATTGTTTGTTCTGTATCGAATATATAGTAGGTCCTTCGTGGGCGAATATTAGGCATCCGAACTCAGGAAAAGTAATGAAAACAATCTGCCAACATTCGTGTACATAATTTCAAGCGTGTAGAACAAATCAGGGTATTGAAAATAAGGCGAGAAATCACCTGGACACAAATTACAAATGCTCAAAGAATCAATTATTCATCATTTTTACAAAATTATTTGGAATACTCATTTCTAATATAAAAATATGATTTCAACAATTCTAACCCAAGGATTAATCCAAGAATAATGAGAGGAATTAATGAATTTAATGCCATGAGTGGTGGAAAAAAAGTTGAAAAGGAGCAATAACATGAATCTGGAAGACGATCTGATCCCAAACTTGTCTTAGCATAGAGGAAAAATGACCTTGCTCACAAACAACAAAAACTACAACGTATTTTCTTATCTTGAAAACATGTGTTGATTGTCTACCCACCAGAAACAAATGTGTTCTTGGTATACAAAAATTAGTTTCCCTTGAAGGCACAGACACACACCTGTTATGTGACGAAAAATACTTCTTGGACTCAAAACATGTGGAGTACATAGGAACAAGATCGAAGGGATGGCATCGAAAACAATTGCTCAATTAAAGTACCGATGACAAATGTGAATACTGGAATGATTGGATAGTAAATACGTTTGTCAAATTGTTCATTGCTTTACGCATTGGAAAGAATAACACCTTCCTGAACAAATGATTATAAAATATATACATGTATATAAATAATCTGCATGACGACTCTATTAAATTATTCATCAGTTCAAGATTCCATACAATGTTTACGTAATTTATAAATACAAAATTTGTGGATAGTGATATAAATATTCACGAAAACAGACATTTTTACGATTCACTTTTGCGAATGACATTTATTTAAGACTCGACATTTCAATCATATTCCAATAAAATGCGTTATCTAAAACATGTCAGATATTTCATTCACGCTATCTGCTTTTCAAACGATTAGATTTTTTTTCCTCTTCCAAACCTGACATCCGACCAAAAGAAAGAATCTTGACAAATACACACACACGAATATGAGGTTTCATAAATTCTTCTCAACCTCAACTCACTTTTTTCTGTTTTCGATGAATAAGAGATTCCTGTTGTTCTGGTATCACTCTCGTTCTTATATATATTATTCAAATTCGCAACCGCTAAATCACAGAATACTTAGAGATTCACACTAAGCGTGACACAAGGCGCAATTTACGACTTGGAATAAAACTAATCATCGGACCTAGTTAATTCGGTAGACTGAAATTTCCATGGAGGTTGGATTGACTGTAGTAGCAGGGAAGTGGTTTTCCGTATACCTGCTTCGATGAATGGAATGAGATTGGTCAAGGTCTTATTCAACAAACCTCAACCCTAATCAAAACAAAACAAAGAATAATCTGAAAGTATGACTCGTAACTTGCTGACTGTGCACCTATCGACGTATGTTTGAAAACATTTTATAAATCCCTCTCTTCTTTTTACTTATCGAGATTACGTAGACCGAATGTTAGAAATTCAACACAATGAGATCAAGATCTATCATTATGTAATCGTTTATACATAATATAAGTATCCTTAATATGTGTGCCAAGTGTAAAAAAACAAAGCAGCAAGATGAAACCATTCATGTATCTGTGACTCAGCTGATTCGTATGGATAACCTGGAGATATATTTGCAGTTTATTCATCAATAAAATTGAAATAATCAATAAGTACATTTTTACATAAATGAATGTTTGCACAATTGAGAGAAATATTTAGATCTTTTTGTGTGGAATGTTAAAATTTGATTTGGCTGGACTCAGGAAAAGTAATAATTACTCGGCCTACGGCGATGGAATTGAGATACAGGACAAAGAAATAGGGTCCATTCGTCACGAAGGTATGACTATGCAACATAGTAGGCTAACTTATTCTACTTCACACCTATATATTCGCAATGGGGAATCCTCGACAAAGTCTAGAAACGAGCACTGCCTCCGGCCCACACAGGAAGTACCTAGAAGACTCTTGAATAAGCTTTATATTCGTTGGGTATTGTGTACGAATCACGGACAGAACATTTTTTTCGGAACCAAATTCTTTGATAAACTGGCATGATATACTACAACACGATACTTGTTTCACAACGAAATATTATGCTATGTTAATTTTATTCTCTGCGACATCCTCAAATCTACGTCAAATAACTTTGACATTTTTCCCATGTTTTCTTCTGATTCTTGATTCTTTCCCGAGGATGCATAAATCCTCGAACCACAAACTGTCCCCCGAATCAAAATATTGTTCATTAAAAATTGAATAAAATCCATCTCGTTACAACATTATTTTCTCTCGTATGCTTATTATCTTGTAATCGCACCGATCACATTCCTCTTGATTTCAGCAAAACAAAAATGACGAGGACAAGGGTGTTTTTTTCAGCGACAACATTATTCTTCAAAGTGTAAATATTTCTTCGATATTAAATATTCACCTCGTGTATTCTACACACATACAGGCGTTGCACGTGCAGTTCTCCTTGCCCAAGGGGACGGGCTTGCACATATTCGCCATGGAATACGCGATATGCGCATTTTTTATAACAGTTTGCTTTTCATTAAAGTTTTGCATGTAAGTACATTCGACGGGGAAAGTAACACCCAACGAACTATGTGCTTGTATTTCTAAGTTATTTCTTCATCCCTGATGTTTGCTCTACAAAAATCATGCATGAAAGTGGATAACAATGTTCCATATGTCGTTTACAAATCTAATTTATATCCTGCGAAGCGTACGTCACTTTTAGAAAAATTGCAAGAATCTTGTGATTCTTTTTTTCAGTGAATTACAAATAATATACAAACAATTCGGATTTGCATGATAGAGGAGGTGAAAGAAGTGCTTTCTCTTCTTTCTCGTTTCATCATCAGGATTGATAGCAACGTCTGTTCCCTAAATCCTGTGATCATTCCAAAATTTTTGGGAAACAATTTTGCATTTTCCAGGACATTTGTCAGTGGAATATGTTCCGATGTTCCGACAACTGCGCCAACTCGTTGGTTGCCAAAATGCATATTTGGTGGATTATTCTAAAGAATAAAAATGTATGAAGTTGCTCGATTATACTGAGCAATCTCTAAAGCTAATTGCCGAAAGGGTGACCATACGTCCCGATTTTTCACAATATTGGGGAGTATCCCACTTTTGATTCGAGATGTCCCTGTTTTTTTAGAATCTATGAAATTTGCATTTTATCGATGATGATAAATGAGAAGAAAAGTATGCTACAAAGAGAGACACTGATGCTCAAACAGTTTTTTCGAGGGCATCCCAAAGTCCAACAATTTTTGAATTTCTCCCCTACCCCAATTTTCCTTGAAAATGATGAGTACATGCATTGTCTTTGTAATACAAAGAGAGTACGTTTATTGAGCTTTTTCGATTTTATCCTCGTTTTTTCTATGAGCAAACTGGGAGAAAAATGTAGTCATTTTGAACCTTAAAAAAAAAGGTTCTCGTCTTTCGGACTAGAGAAGAAGTGTTCCGAATAGGAAAATTTTCAAAATTATATATAATTTAGATATAAAGCATATTGAATTTTAGGATAAAATGATATATAATTCTGAACATTCTTCCACTCTGGAGGAACTGTCCCGGTTTTGCACCTCGACGATCTGGTCAGCCTAATTGTTGATAGTTTACGAAAGAACTAGTGCATTTTCAAAAATGGTTTTTTATACGGGGAAAGAAGATGGTTCTGGTACACGGAAAAAAATGAACTGTTAATTTTACCAGAATTCTGGTTACTATATGGACAGCAAGGAATATCTGTGACTTTTACTGGAATTCTTGTTAAATTTACCGGAGCCCTTGTTAAATTTGCCGGAGACTTGATTCATTTAACTAGAATTCCGGTTAAAATAGCAGTAATTCTTGCTGTCCATATATTAACCGGAGTATTTTTTTCCGTGTATCTTGCTGACCAGACAATAATCTCTGAAAACTAGCAAATTTTATTTGGATCGGGGAAACTTTTCCTTGATGGCGGTTTCTTCTTGTCAGGAAAAAAATATTCTTTTGAGTGTAAACCTCATCATGAGCCTTTCATATTCCTCGAAGCATACGAAAGTGAAACAAAATAAAACTTGAGAGAAAATTACACGAATGTGTTATTATAATAATATAACAACGTTTGTTTCGAACTCACTGACCAGATAGACTTTTTAATATTATATTAGAAACAATTTGTAGCCAACGAAGTGAAACATTTTTTCACGAAGAACAACAAATGAATTATTCAAGCATTCATGCTAATTCCCATCAGATTGGATGATCTGAAGAAAACGAAAAAAATACCAAATTATTCCTTTTTGAAGTGGCTATCGCATGGACTAGAATATTTTTTTGATCAAAAAATAACAAAAGGGATGTTATTTTACGAAAAAATTGATTTCTGAGAGTAGTTCACACGATATCCACTTCACTAAGGGATAATTTTCCACGTGTTTTTATTTATTTATTGTTTTCAGATCATCCAGTTGCTCAAAATCATGCCAGCTGTCATTTCTGGTGTTTTTTTGCACAGGAAAACCAAATTTTTTTCGCAATATTTGATCTTTAATAAATATACGTACAAATTTTCAAAACAAAATCTCTTTTTTTTCCATCTGGAGAAAAAGGGGTTTGAAAAAAAATTTCTCTTGAAAATCTTAACCAGAAAGACCACTTAATTGGAAAAATCAGACAATTATTTGTAACATGAGTCATGTGGTGAACAATTAATCGAACTTGAAAAAATTAAGTTCGATTTTTACCATCACGACTGGCAATGATTATGAATAATTATGTTAGAAATTATTGTCTGACTTTTTCAAATATTTCCGCGGCTAGAAATGTGACTTTTTTGGCATCTCAAGCCCCGCCTTGGGCCAAGTTAGAGCCTTTGATGGACCAATTTGGAGAAAGCGTGACTTTTGGCTGAGTCCAGTTCACGAATAAAATGGTAATCTTTTCAATTAAATTCCTCTCCGAGTGTCTGTGTGTGTGACTAGTTCCCGCTCCCTTCGCACGTCCACACCCTTAGTGGCGCTCATTGCACTTAGCATTTAATATTTTGAATTAGGTTCGCTCAATTAGGTTCCGTAATCCAAAAGGTTTTCAGTACTCGCTTCACTGATACAGTAAAGATGCTGCTGAAGATCACTGCGCTCGCAATTTCGTGATCTGGCTCTCGCTTTGCTCACGTTTTTCCAATCGAAATGAGTCATAGTGCTCGCTTCACTCGCACAACGGAGGTCCTATTTAAGCTCACTGTGCTCGCGGTTTCGTGATTGACCACTCTTTTCGTTCGGGTTTTTCCACTGTTGGTAGTTCATGACACCCATTCCACTTGCATTTCGTGATCAATCGTTAATAAACACGCAAGTAGTTTATTCCGAGTCGAAAAATTTGAACGGTTTTTGTCCCCATATTTAGTTTTCAGACTGATTTTATCCTGATTGTTGAATAATGCGGATAAGAACAGTACTTTTCAATCAGTTTCATTCGGTGGAGGAAAATCATACAGAAGTACTGTTTTTGTCCACAGTATTCAACAAGCAGGACAAAATCAGTCTAAAAACGGAATATGAAGCCAAAAACCGTTCAAATTTTTCGACTGGGGCAACAATGTATACCTATTTCATGTGTATTTTTATCCTAGTTGTCTCACATAAAAATAGGAGACACTGAGAGAAATATATAGTTGAGATGATTAAACTTTTGCAACTTGAATTTTTTATCAGATGTCGTTTCTAGTTGTTGTAACTACAGTGCTTTCTATTCCTTTAGACGGACAAACTTTACGAGATCCCAAATACTAATCTTCAACATATAAACCGTCTTGGTACAAGAATAGATTTTTTGAGTTTTCAAAGAATTTCTAGGATTGAAAATCCAAACCCAAGATTTCGTTTTTTCTTGCCGGATATGAATGCTCAGGAAGACGAGAGGAGTGTATTTTTGTTCTTAATTTCATCATTCCACCAAATTTCAACGCATTTTAACAGAAAATACTTGGATGACGTGAAAAAATTCAATCAGGAATCATTGGCTGCTTTTGTTAATTCACAAAGAAGTGCCGGTGCACTGAAAATATATGAAATGTACTAGTTGAGTGTCATGTATGATTGCACAGGAAGGTACAGGATTGCAGCGTATGAGACATTCATAACACATGTTTGTTGCAAGAGAGTTCTCTCATGTGGATACGCGAGGTGTGTTCGATATGTGTGGGCACGTAAGGATGTTCGCTTGATGTTTATTCAACAATGTATATATTCGCATTATGAATATGAAGAAATATTCATTGTACACGTTATGATGAATATAATATACACATGCATCATGTCTTTGATACAATATGTATATTTATAGAGGATTCATTATACAATGCTGCTTTAAAAGCTGGTCAGCTATCAGCTATAGATCACCGGTACTGAAGTCTACAACATTGCATTCTACTTTTGGGCTTTCAATTTTTTCTTGTTTGTTATCAAAGTACCAAAGTTTATGAAAACATAATTCATGAGACATATGGAATTTATGTTCTTCTTCGTATCATTCAGTCACGTAAGATTCAAACATTTCTGATAAAATCGGAATCCATTTCAATCCACTCGTATATTTGTTCAATGAGATTCCATAAAGTTCATGTTTATCAAACGCGTGACAAGGCTTTCCGTTGTTTGTTTTAGCCTGGGAAGTTCTATGGAAAAAGTTAGACCAAAATATTGAGTATTTTTTCCCACTTTGTTGCAGAAGTTGGAGAAAAACAGGGAATCGATCCACGATATCGAAGCGTAGAATGAACAAACTTGAGAATACAAAAATATGAAATATCCGTGTACGAGTCCTGGCAATGAGAGACCTGTCGCAGATGCTTCGAGAGGAGAGCCACTGTGTAAGGGTTCTAGAGGAGAGGGTGGAGGAGAAGAGTGTACCTGTCTTGTTTTTATAGGCTTGGCAGAACGTCTCTCAGGGCCCCGAGTACAAGGGAGCGAAGAGAGTGTACGGAGGGGAGAAAAGGAAGGACTGAAGTTCGTTCGTTCGGTCGTTCGTTCCTTCGACTCCGAAGGAGAAGAAGAAGAAGAAGAAGAAGTGGGAAGGAGTACAGTAGGATACTGAAGGAGGTGGAGGGAGGAGAGTTAGCTTCGGAGGCAACCAGGGCCTTACTTCCAACTCGCTAGTCAACCAGTCCTCTGTGAACTGTCCGAGAGTGGGTCTTGCGAGACCTCGCGCGAGTGTTATACGTTCCAAGTAAAAGTCTCTCAACTCTCGGAGAAGGGTCGTTGAACCTCGACGATCTTTAACACACGTTCATCGTGGAAAAAACAAATCAGTGTTTTTTGTTATCGCGTTTATCGCGTGTTTTATATTAAAATAATGTATGTGAAGTGTGACACGGGAGACAAAGTGATGGTGTTGAGATAATGGCGAGATTGATGAAAGCGCCACCAGTGAAAAACACAAAGTTGGCGCTGAATAGTGTCATGTACCGAGAGACACTCTTCGAAAGTATAAGAGTGTGAGGAAAATCAAGAGATATACGTATATATATATATATATATATTATATATAGAGCGTAGAAAAATCACGACGAGAAAGATGCAAGGCGGACCTGCTTTTTTTGCCATACTCTTGGGTACGATATTCGGGGTCCTTGGAGCCTCGTTGAGTAAGGCTCTTCGATATAAGCCCCCCGACGAGTGCAAGTGGGTCACGACTGGCGATTCGGAGGACGATGTTTCGTTGGTCTGTCGACTCAAGACCATCAACAGCGAATTGGAGAGTACGAATTTTAGTTTGTTGCAACCACAACACACGGTTCGATTAAGACTAGAATGCAGCGACGCTTTATTTTATCAAAGCAGTTTGACTGCCGGTAGTTTCAGGCCCTTGATCGAGTTAAGGGAACTCGTTATCGAATACTGTAAGATCGGCAACTTATCGGACGGGGCGTTCAAAGGACTAAGAGAATTGCGTAATTTGACCGTGAGGACCCATAATACCGATTGGTCGGCGATGGCTCTCGAAATATCTGCCAACACGTTCACCGACGAGCTCATGCAAATGGAACGATTGGATCTCGGCGAGAACAATATGTGGAGTATACCGGAAGGGGCTTTGTGTCCGTTGATCAATTTGGAGGTACTCAATCTTACGAGGAATCGGCTGAGAGACGTGACTGGTTTTCGCTTCGGTGCAAGTACCAAATGTCTATCGAGTCTTCGAGAGTTGGATCTCAGTAATAACAGCATCGAGTCTTTACCAAGCACCGCGTTCTCCGGTCTCACGAGATTACATAGTCTGGATATACGGTCTAACGCCATAAGCTTCATGGCCGATCGTGCCTTCGAGGGCCTGGTGTCCTTGTCGGAACTTCGACTCAGTGACAATCGGTTAACGAGTTTACCACCGGAATTATTCGCGGATTCGAGGAACATCCAGGAAATTCACTTGCGGAATAATAGTTTGAATGTGTTGCCTCCAGGACTTTTTGGTGAATTGACTCAACTCTTGGTGTTGGATTTATCGTACAACGAGTTGACGTCCGAGTGGGTTAACGCTGTGACGTTCAGTGGTTTAGTGAGATTAGTGGTATTAGATTTATCGAGCAATCGTATAACTCGTCTAGATTCCACGGTGTTTCGTGATCTTTATAGTTTACAGATTCTTCGACTGCAAGAGAATCTATTGGAAACGATACCGGAAAATACGTTCTCCGCGTTGTACAATCTACACACGCTATTGTTAAGTGACAATCGTTTGACGGTGATAGACGCGACAACGTTGAGCGGTCTTTACGTGCTCAGTTTACTCTCTTTGGACAATAATCGTTTGCACACGGTGCATCCAGCCGCGTTGAGGAACGCCTCTTCCTTGCAGGATCTTCATCTTAACGGTAATCGTTTGACCGCGGTGCCGGGTGCCCTAAAAGCCACTCCTCTGTTACGTACCCTCGACCTCGGTGAGAATCTCATTTCGGATATACCAAGCGGCACCTTCGACCACGTGACCCAGCTTTACGGTTTGCGTTTAACCGAGAATCACATCGGCAATCTCACGAGGGGCGTATTCGATCGTATCAAGGAACTTAAGATTCTCAACCTTTCGAGAAATCGTATACAGCGCATAGAACCGGGCACATTCGACGAGAACCTCAATCTCCAAGCGATCAGATTGGACGGTAATCAGCTGATCGACATCGCAGGGCTCTTCGTTAACCTAACGAATCTCGTCTGGCTGAACGTGAGCGATAATCATTTGCGATGGTTTGATTACGCGATGATACCCACCGGGCTGCAGTGGCTTGACATTCACGCCAACGAAATACGAGAATTGGGCAATCATTTGGAAATCGAGACTCAATTGCAGTTGAGTACGTTCGACGCGAGTGCAAATCGTTTGACGGAAATCACGGGGAATGTTATACCCATGAGTGTGGAAATGTTATATCTAAACGATAATCTGATATCCAAAGTGCAGAGTTACTCTTTCTTCAAGAAGCCAAATTTGACGAGAGTAGATCTGAAGGGTAATCGAATAAGAAGTTTGGAACCGTACGCTTTGAGGATAAGTGCCGTGCCCCCGGATCGACCTTTGCCAGAATTCTATATAGGAGATAATCAATATCTGTGCGATTGTACGATGGAATGGTTGCAAAGGGTTAATCGACAAAATCAAACTCGCATTCAACCGCGGGTCATGGATCTCGACAGCATATATTGTAAATTACTTTACGATCGGGAACAAGTGTTCATTCCTTTGGTCGAGGCCTCGCACTCACAGTTCCTTTGCAAATACGAGGCTCATTGTTTCGCTTTGTGCCATTGTTGCGATTTCGATGCCTGCGACTGCGAAATGACTTGTCCGCAGAATTGTACCTGTTACCACGATCAGTCGTGGTCGGCAAATGTTGTGGATTGCTCTTTGGGCGGTCACGTGAATCGTTTACCGGAACAAATACCCATGGACGCAACCCGGCTCTACTTGGACGGAAACGATCTACGGTCTATAGCCAGTCACGCTTTCATCGGGCGCAAGAGATTAAAGTCCCTCTACCTGAACGCATCGAACATCGACACCGTGCAAAATCGATCGTTCAACGGTCTTCGCGATCTTGAAGAATTGCATCTACAGGACAACCGAATAAGGGAATTGCGGGGACACGAGTTCGAGGGTCTTGAAGCATTACGGCAGTTGCACCTGCAGAGAAACCGGCTCGCCATCATCGCCAACGAGACCTTCGCCTCCCTACGTAGTCTCCGCGTACTTCGATTACAGGGCAATCACCTCACAGCCTTGGCCATTTGGTCCTTGCCAAAGAACGCCATCGAGATCAGTTTATCGGGTAACCCATGGTCCTGTGATTGCAATTACTTGCGCTCTTACCGCGAATGGATACGGGATCGTGAAGTTCGAGTGGTCGATGCCCCCGCTGTACGTTGCGTTTACAATTTAACCGAGTTCGAATCTTACGGAGACGAAGTGTTCGCCGACGACGATTTTGGATTTTACATGCACCAACATCATCATCACCATCATCATCATCGTAACAATGGTTCGACCTTCGCTACTGGACCTTGTACCGGACCGGGAGGACTGAGCGGAGACAACGGAAATTATCTGGATGACCTCGATCTAGATCACATGGGTCATCTCGGCAATTACACCAAGACAATTATCGAACGACAAGTGTTACAAGACTACCTTCCTGTACTCGTTGCCACATTGGCCAGTTCTTTAATAGTGATCTTACTCTGTATGCTCACCTTTGTGTTTCGTCAAGAACTCAGAGTTTGGTTTCACTCTCGTTTTGGAGTACGGATTCTTTATCGCAATCGCGAGATCGATCGCGACGACCGGGATAAATTATTCGACGCTTTCGTCAGTTACAGTTCGAAGGACGAAGCTTTCGTCGCTGAAGAATTAGTTCCGGTTCTCGAGATGGGGAACCCGTCTTACAAATTGTGTCTACATTACCGGGATTTTCCAATGGGAAGCTTCATCGCGGATACGATAGTACAAGCTGTTGAATCCTCGCGACGTACCATCATGGTCTTATCGGAAAATTTCATTAAATCCGAATGGTGTCGGTTCGATTTTAAATCGGCTCACCATCAAGTTTTGAGAGATCGTAGAAAAAGATTGATCCTCGTTTTGGTTGGAGACGTTCATCAACGGGATCTCGATCCTGACATAAGACTTTATCTCAAAACTAACACTTATCTACAATGGGGTGATAAACTATTCTGGGAAAAACTCAGATTCGCCATGCCCGATGTGCCCAACAATCAACGTAACAATAGTAATTTGGTTGTTGCGAGTCAACAACAGCAACAATCGCAACAACCGCTACAACAACCACAGCAACAACAAACATCCCAGCAACCGCCACAACCACCACAACAGCAGCAACAAAGAACGAGGCAACAACCACCACCCGTCCGTCGGCAACATAACAACAGGACTACACCCTCGTCTTCGTCTAATGGATCACGTACAGTCTCTGTACACATTTAATGCTGTGCATGTGTTTTTATTCCTCTTCGGTATGTGTGTGCAATAAAGATATATTTTTGTCTCCTGTAAATAGAAGAAAAAAAGAAGGAATGTGTTTTTTTGTAAATAAAGAAAAAGTGATAATAAGGATAAAAGAAGCAGTGTAAGTGTGCGTGAGAATGTGTATATTTTAGATACGTGTTGAGTCATTAATTAATTAATTGAATATCAAATCAAGAGGATGAGTCAGTGAACCGGTACATAAATCGTTGTAAATACTTGGATAAATACAAATATATATATATATAGAAATATATAATACCGTCCTTTTGTCGGAATCGAGAAACATGGTGTGTTCAACTGTGAAAAAAGTGAACATTTTCGTTTCTTTTTAATTTATTTAAATTGGACTATTAAAGAGATTGTTTGACAACATTTCCTAATTATTATTATTATTATTATCATTATCATCATCAATTAATTAATTATTATTAATTTTGTATGTATATTTAAATGTATGGATAAAAAAAAACTGAAAACGTAAACGCTATAAAATGCTACGACAGTGATAATATTGAGACGTAGCTACGGAAGGAAGGCAAAAAGAACAATTGTGAAGTATTATTTTTGCGCGTGCACTTTTTTTTATTTATTAATTTTTCGCTCTTTTCTGTTTTTTTGTATTCTCGACGAACAAAGCTGATGATAGGACTCTTCGCGCGTCGTTAGGTACGCGTTACTCTTTTTTTTTTGTTTTTTTTTGTTTCATTTCATTTCCATATACGAGGAGAATCAGAGAAATTTCAATTACCATAAATCTCGTTCAAAGCTTGGGAGCGTTCATACATACATGTACATATACATATATATGTGTATATATATATATATATATATATACGTATAGATATATATTTGAATTCAACAGTCTGACGATCAAGATTGCGGAGAAATTAATTGTTTCGTGATAAATGAATTTTTCTTTGCCGAAAAGACTTGTTTTTTTTTATTCATTCTTGTTTTCAATGCTCCTCGAAATAAAAAAGGAGAGAAAGAAGAGAAAAAAATCATGTCCCGTGAGAAACCGTCGAAATACTGTTACAAGTATGTGTAGAACAAGGTGTCTGTATCTTTTTTTTTTTTTCTTCTTTTTCTGAATATCGACAAACTTCTCCTTGCAGGCGACTATTTTGTTCCGTTGAGATAACACGAAAATGATATTAGATTTAAAACAAAAAATATGACTGAATGAATAATAAAATGCTTTATTTTCATGTTTTTAAAAAAATGATGTCTACGTTTTTTTTGTCACACTATAAAACCTTCCATTTCATTCTATTCCATGTTTTCTCGAATCAATGAGAATAACACACCGAGTTTAAGCATGACGTTTCTATATTCGTGAGTGAAATTCCGTTCTCACACGAGACCTTCCTCCATCTCGTGTATCGCTGTCTGTATTCTGTGATTCGAATTCCATTTTCCCGGGATATTTCCAAACACACCAAAGGCAGAATTTTATTATTCATAAATGCATTGTTAGTCACGGTAAATTAAACGCTTTCTTCTCGTGTTTACAAGAGAATTTTATCTCCATTTATCTTCTCATGTTAAATGCAGCAGCATCAGATGTAAGAGAATAAATTAGATTCCATTTTTCTATTTGGATTTGTGGAGAAAGACATATTCGAGTGTGACATATAACAGAAAATTTTTGGATATCAATGGGGAAAAATGTTCCGTCCAAAGAATGAATATTATTTAGTGGTATTCTACTTCAACGTATACGCTAATTATAAAATCATGCATCAAGATAGAGGGGGTGATTTTTATTTGTACAAATATTATAATTTTCCCTGTAAAATAACGGGATGAGACATAAATCTTTGGATTCGGAGGAGATTCAAATTATATGTTAGGAGAAGATGGTATGGTATTTGTTGTTAATTGATTTGTGGAGATAAATCAACCGTTTACAGAGCAGTTGAAAATCTGGAGATTATTCAGTGGGCATGCAGTTATTATATATTCTCAAGAAATGAGAGGATTAGATGTATTATAATCAGTAACTGCATATTAATGATGCACCCAAAGAGGTCAAGGAATTGATCTCAATTCATTATAGTGATTCATCACTCAGAAAAGAATCACAGCAGTCATCATCATCATGAAGTAATCAGTCTCATGACTGGCTTGATAAAATCCTTAGGGGTTCGCATGAGACTCTCGTCTCAAATTGGAAAATGATCTATATTCACTGTTCTGAACATTTGAGACATAAAAATTTTGAACGGAATCAAGCTTCTATCTCAGATGTAAAAAAATCACATGAAATTCCGATTTCATCGAAGAGGATAACTAAGATAGCCTCTCAGTCTCGGAACTAGTCTCGGTATCGGTCTCGGTGCAGGTCTCGTTGCATATTTCGATATATATCTCTGCTGATTTTGTTTAAATGATCAAGGTTCCACCCCTTCCGTTGATTCCATTTATACTCTCAAATTATCTTGATCATCTTGGTATTACAAGAGATTGGGATACTTATTGGTAACTATTCTATCTTTCTTTGACTCGAGTCTCGTGCGAAGCCCTAAAAATCCTCCAACCCTGTCTATTATTCGCTAAACGCTCAATTTCTACACATCTACGACAATCCTTATCTTGTTTAATTTGCTCCATATAATTTAATCTAGGTCTACCTTTGCAAGTTTCACCATTCATTTTTCCTTCTAATATCGTTTTCAATAAACTATTCTTCATTTTTTACTTTCTCTATCCACTTCATTCTAACCATCCTTCTATGACACCACATTTTCAATCATAGATAGAAAAGTCCGAATCATTTTTCACAATATACATTCTTATAGGTATTCCAGAAGTATGAAAAACTTGATTGATTCCTATAACATCAAGTAGTGTGTGAAAAAAAGTTACTGCTAGGTTCTTCATATGGTTCTTCAGTTGGTGCATATTCCGACGATCATTCGTTTCTCTTCAGATAATATTATATTCTCTTTTTCATCAAGGAAACACCCGATGATTGATGATGAATATTCTATAACCCACATTGATTGAATATGTCAATGATATTTATATAAAATTACCATCACTAAGAATCACTCCAGTTATTCTCTAGGCCTTTACCAAGCATTGAAAGTCCCTTGCAAGTGCCTCATGGGGCCTTGTAAAAGCCTGGAGACTGAATAGAGTGATTTCTACTAGGGATTCGATTTCATTGCAAATATTTCAGTGACTTTGAGATCATGATGAGATGGATATAATGATTCGATATTGCACAGTTAGTTGCAGTCACAGTAACAGATTTGGCATTATGATGCATGTCATAGAATTTGAGAAGGAATTCTCCTCCGAATTATTATTAAAAGAATCTCTTGAGACCAATTTGAGATGTGAGGAGTGTGATGAAAAATATTTTAGCAATATTGTATAACGCCTGCGTAATATTAAAATGCTGCAGTTATCGAAGTTTTGGCGATATTCTAAGATCATTTGAGAAATATTTTGCAATATACTCTATACATTTTAAATGTAATATTCTAGAAATTTGACTGAGACATTCTATGCTTTATGCATAATGTATTCTTAGAATTTTACCACCGGTGAAAGTTGAGATCAAAGTTCATGCGACACTTTGTGATCCTCAGGATGGTGCGATTTTCATATTCCAATTGGAATTTTGTATGAAATTTGTATGAATTTCAGAACTCTCACTCTAAATCATTTGTGAATGGATGGATTCGCAATTTCATTTTATACTTTGAGAACGAGGGGCCTATAAATTCGCTGTAATGATTTCCAAGTCACTCTAGTTTTATTAGAGCTATTCATCTATTGCCGAAGATGAATCTAATCAATGTGAAGTGAGTGAATATTATAGGGCTGAAATTAACGATCCAAGCTTCGGGTCAGCTATTATAACTTTTGATTAAACTTCATTCAAGTATTTCTCATGTCAGAAATTAATTGAATGCTCCGAAGTGAATGTTTCATTCGTTTGATTACTGGATAAAATATTGCTATCAAAACACTATGGAAATCGATTATTCGTAAAATGCAATCAAATGAATAATATAGATAGAATTAAAAATTCTCTTCCATCAATAATTATACAAAAGAGATTATATAATAATTCACATTGTTATATTTCACTGAGAACCCGATTTCTTAGATTTGAAGAAAATTTCTTTGCCATCATTCTGATAAATCTTGTTTTCAATGGAAAAGATAATTCATTCCAATGACAGAATTTTTCATTGAATTGAAATTATATTCTTCGAATTCAAGAAGGAATATATTACTGTCTGAATTTGAAAATTTTTTGTTTCAATCTGATGAAGAATATTTCTATTGAAAAAAATATTCATTCGTTCAATCTAAAAAATTGGGTTCTCGGTGTTCATGAAGAGTTCTAAATATCATAAAATGAGTGGGAATTGTGGAGTCACAACGGAGAAAATAAAATTCACTATGATAGCAGAATGTTATGTCGATGTAGCAAATAATTTGCTACGTCAGCTAATTATTTGGCAGGAGCTGCAAATTATTTGTCGAGGCACTCGAGGTTTCAGTATTATATATAGTTGGAAGATGTAATAAGATTGCTATGATAACAAATAGATAAAAAAGCTATCACAGCGAATGCGAAATTGGATTTCGCTGTCACAGTGAATTTTTATCCCCCATGTGAAAATTGAAGAAGTTAATCCAAATTGCGAAAGGCAGGGTTGAATTGAAGAAGCAACCAGTTGAAATAATAATGCAATAAAATGTAGGGATTGTATGCTCAGTGTTGGACCATATCATACTACACCAGTTGTGGTAGTGAACGGAGCAATATTTTCTGTTTTGAACTGGTTCGATGATTCTTAGACTCGCTGATATATTGAAGATGTACTTGCTTTTTCAGGTCACATATCGAATATTCTTTCTCAGAGTGTCATACTTTCTATTATGAAATGCTATCATTTCACCATCAAGTTACAGAAAGTCTGGTACTTTTGAAGAGAATGTTTGGGATATAACCTGAAAATATAAGTATACCCATGTGAAAAAAATGTCTAAAACTGTATACAATTGTATACGATTTGTATAAAATTTCTGTACAATTGCATACATTTGTCAACACCTTAAAAAACTTAATATTGAATAAAAAATGCGAATATCAATGTTTTGGGAAGAAACCGAACGTATGTCACTAGATAAACATATCACGAATAAAATGAAGAACGAATCGAGTCTATTGATTGAAAACAGGCGAGCTAGAGCTCCAACCGTCTTCAGAATGCATGTAGTAGCTAAGAATTTACTGTGATAGCTAATTCGTGTATTTGACATTTGGACAGCGGAAAAAATTGATGTAACAGCTAAATTTCAGCTAATATAGCAATAACTTTTGTTGCGACAGTTAAAAAAATAGCTACCGTAACTAATTTTCAGCTATCCAAATGTGAAGAATATTATTTTTTCTGTATAAAGTTGTCGTAACAGTTCAGTCGTAATTAGAGATAATTTAAATGAAAATTACCTCTAATCTGTGATGCTTAATCCACATAATATCCCTCCTACATCAATTTCATCGGTGAATCAAGTAGATAAGGAGTCCCAGATTTCGTTTTCGAAAGTCGTCGCGCTAGAACATTAACGCGCTTATGCGTGTATCTACTTCCATGCTTCAAAAATAGCCCTTTCACTTCAGATATCGATTTTCAACTTACGACATATCATTCTTGTGTCCACAAAAAGTACTCCAAGTCAGAAGGATTGTTTCCTCGATAAGAAGAAGCTTAGTGATCGTTTCAGGGGGCCGACAAATTTTTTGTCTCTAAAACAAAACTTTCTCGCACCAAAATGCTTCTCAGAACTCAGGGAGCAACTTTGGTTTCGTGTCTGTCTGTACGTACGGAACTCCGGTTCAATCTATCCGATCATTAGGAAATTTTTACCACGGTTACGTGCGGGGTCGGTAATGGTGCCATATGAGTTTCAACCTGATCCTCACTTAAAAATAGGAGGGGTGAGAAAAATGTTACCAAAAATCGTGGTTTCGCGCCCGCGCGTATTTCCGCTCTCTATCATCCAATTCCAAAAAAACTTATATCAGGTTCTAGTTATGATTCGATAGTCATCCTAAATAAGTTTCATTCCAATCGGTTGGAAACTTAAGACATTTTTTACTGTGATCTGCATTTTTGGACAATATTCTAAAAGAGTTCTTGAGGAGTTTCGCAAACGAGGAAGCCACGTGCCATTGGCATAGTTTTTTTGTTTGATTTTTCGAAGATTTTGTATTGGTCCACAGAAAAAAATTTTCAGGTGTATCAGCTGGATTTTAGCTACTATAACTAGATATCTTATCACTCACAGGGCAGCTCATAAGGCTTCTCAACAACATGAGCCAAATCTAATAAAACTATAAACTTTTCTGCAACAGCGGAAGTTCAGCTCAAAAATAGCTGTCCTTCTCATTTTTCCCCTGCGGTATTCCTTGAATTCGTTGTAGTATCTTGCTTCAACTTCCATATAATTCCACCAAAAAACGATTTTTGGACTATCAAATATCTTAACGTTGAACGCTGATAACTGTAAAGAATATATAATGAATAGTTTGAAAAAAGCATGCACGGAAGGTGCTTATTTTTCATCTTTCATACCACGTTACAATTTCCTTAATTCTATAAAATTCATTCGTATAACATAAATCAAACATTTTGTAATTCACAGGAGGTATCATCAGTTGATGCATGTTGACGTTTGTATCAACATCATTCATCTTGGAAAAGTAAATAATCAATACTTGTCTCGTTCTTATCTTAATTTTCAATGATGTCTTCTACATGAGGGTAAAATAATCACATTTTGTATAATAAAATGAATATACTGTTTGATTCATGAACATATCCAAAGATTGCCAAGCAGCGAATATCATGTGCAAGAAGTAGCAATTATGATTGTGTGTTAACATTTGAACCTTCATAAAATAAACAACGTTCATAAATATCAATATACATTAGCCGATTGAGCTTTCTTCACGCTACAACATGATATCTCATTTCTTCAACAACTTCTCTTCGACGAATCACGTTGCTCAAGTTTGAATCGTTTATTGAAACGAATTGATAATTTAATAACGAAATATTCAGCCGTTGAAGACCCAAAATCTTGCGATACATTCTTGAAATGATGTTTTCAGTTTCAAGGGGTTAATTAGAAAAGATAAACAACGATGGGTCCCCCGACTTTGTGAGTTTGAATTTTCATTTCGTGTCCGTAAATGATTCGAACTTCAAGAACATCGACGAATCGAAGTTCGATTACCATGAAGAGCGAGCGAAGTGAGTACCACAAATACACGGAGAAAAAAGGTCTGCTAAGAAGTACCATACTTTATAGTGTCTGAGCATCAGTCTTGTCCAGATCAAATTATTTATGTCCCACGTAAAAAAATATGCATAGTCCATACATAAGTTTTTATGCATAATTGATGCATAAATTATGCATATTTTATGTGAGGAAATGAACACGCATAAATAAATATAAGCGCCCGATTATCAATATCCGATATGATTGAGTTGTTGAATCACAGGAATGATTAACAAAATTTACTTGGATTTAGAATTGTTAGAAACGTGATTTGCAATTTGCATGAAAAACTATATTATTTTATAATAACACCATTGTATCCTGATCAAGAGTCGATCAAGAGTTCACCGTGATGGAACTTGAGTTGGAACTCATACGCTTCATCATGATATGTTACATAATCCAACATCTAAAAATGCGCTGGTTTGGAATTCGATTTAACCTTGGTTAACATTTTCATATTTTAGCTCTATCCAACATATTCCTTCGAATAAGCACATAGTGAACAGATGTTAATTCATCAAAATTTTGAAAATATTCAAGTATATCAGAAATATTTCACAAAAAATGTGGCTAAATTTCAAGTGCTAGTATCTCCTTAACATTCAACTCTTCTTGATATCAAATAAGAAGTGAAAAAATCATGCACAGTTTTTACATAGATTATGCATAATGTTTATAGAAAGAAACAGGTTCACATAAATCATGTATATTTTACCTTAAATTATGTGTCAATCGTATAATTATTATACATAAAGTATGCATAATCTATATGAGCACATTTCTTTGCACATTATTAGAAAATAATCATTTCCTAGTCTTATATTATGTACTTATTGATAAGTTTTGGTTTAAGTAAAAAACAACCATCTGCAAACACATTTTCATACACGGAAAAAATGAGTGATCCAAATTCTCGTTGATTAGTATGGCACTTTTAGACAGAATACAAATTTGAAAAGAATTCGTACACCGGATTTCACTAATTCTTCTCGAAATTGTGTTTCGTCCAAAAGTGACATTCTACTCAACGGAAATTTGGATCACTCATTTTCTCCGGGTATGAAAATGTGTTTTGCAGATGGTTGTTTTTTTTACTTAAACCAAAACTGATTAATAAGTACATAATATGAGACTGAGAAATGATTATTTTCAAATAATGTGCAAAGAAATGTATAATTTATGCATGTTCATTTCCTTACATAAAATATGCATAATTTACGCATCAATTATGCATAAAAACTATGCATATATTTTTATACGTGGGGTGGAAATACCTCTAAAACAGGCTGTCTACGGGTCCTTCAACGGAATTGATCAACCACACATTTTCATTGACTAGACTAACAAATGGCAGGAAGAGGAATTTCAAGGAGTAGACACCCTGTAAAAGTACCGTACTGGCTTGGTCTTTCCTAAAGAAGTATAGTACTCTTGTAGATATTTTCATGTAAATAATTTGATCTGAACAAGACTGATGCTCGAACACTATAAAGTATGGTACTTTTTAACAGATCTTTTTTCTCCGTGTACAGGGTAATTCAGAAAGTGCTTGAAAGATCATTCTGATTTGAAATTTTCGAAAAATCGAATTTGGCTAGATCGGAAGAAAATGATATTCTCGAAGAGACATAAGACATTTTATATGGGTCAGACATCGTTAATTGACTCCAGGTAAAATTTGTTCCTTGAAAACACTTTCAACGCGTTCCTTTCCCAAAACAACGTTTTTTCGGTCGACGGTAGTGATTTCTCCGAAACCATATTCTACACCCGAATAGCTTCAGCGCTTTCGACAACTGGATGGAAATTTTGATTTTCACTATTTTATTCTTTTTACCAGAAACAGTAAAAGAATCCATAGTGGATTTTTTTTTTATTTTTCATGGAATTAGAATATATTTATCATCGTCATCATAAAGTGATCGATCTTATGACTGGTTTGATGAAATCCTCCAACCCTGTCTGTCACCCGCCAAACGTTTACTTTCACGGAGAAAAATAATGTGGTTGATATTTGGATAGCTAAAAATTCGCTGTGGTAGGTGGTTTTTAATTTAGCTTTTGCAGCAATCCTTTTCGCTATTCAAATATCAAATACACGAAATAGCTACCACAGCTTCCGCATATCTACGACAATCCTTGTCTTTTTTCCTTGTTTTCAATAAACTATCTTGCCATGACGCCTGTCTAAATATATTTATAGTCTTTGGATAAAAAAATTATATTAATGAATGGATAAATGAAACAAGAAGGTGTCTTTATTTAATATTTCACGAGAGGAAAATATCTTCCTTCTTATCCTTAGCCGGCTGACTTGAAAAGTTCCTTGACAATGGTTAAAAACGTCGGAATAAAACTTTCATACTTTTATAATAGAAGTTCTCGCTGATTAGTTTGTTCTCGTTCATCGGTTCAATCTGAGAACTATAGCGCACTTCTAGAAACAAGATTATTCACAAATTTTCTTTTTAATGATACTCGGATAGACTTGTGATTCTCAAATCATCAGTGATTAAACAAAACTCTTTATAAAACAATAAAAAATCAGTCACCCAGAAAAGGCAGATGTTTAATCTCATCCAAAGGCACTTGAGATGTACAATCGATCGTAGTACACGGAAAGACCGAGTTTACTAACATTTAGAAAAATGACTGTCAATTTAGGGAAAACGAGGATCACTGAAAAATATTCGTAGTGAGTCTACTGAAAATTCGCAGTCGATGTATCAACAATTGATAGTTCCACTGAGAAGAATATCAATGAAACTATCAACTGTTAATATTTTGACTACGAATTTTTGGTAAACTCACTACGAATATTTTTCAGCGGTCCTCTTTTTCCCTAAATTGACAGTCACTTTTCTAAACGTTGATAAATTCTTTCTAAATATTAATAGACCGTCTCTTTTAATCTTTCCGTGTACTTGAAATAGCAATTGAAATCCCACGATTTATCGTTCCATAAAAAAAGTTTTGAATCTCATCAATTATTGAATTATACAGAATATTCAATTATACGAACAAATATTATCACATCCAGGCACAGTTCCCAGTTATTTCTTTCGAAATTTCTTCATCGTGAACATAATAAACGTATAGCGACATAAATCAAGTATCGAGTCGTTTACCTTAGAATTTTCTACCATTCAAAAGTCATTGCTTGTCACTTTTCACAGAAACGATTAGTACGCTCATTTTCTGTTAAATTATGTTGAATTTTTGTTATCTCACGTGTTATATCATACAGATCATGAACATTTTTTTCATTCCGGCGAGACTCCGTTTCTTTCGTTCCCATAAAGATTCCAAAGATCATGATGTATAGTGACCTAGATAGCAGAGTTGGAGGCAACAATCGTATCAAATGCAGTCTAGTGTAGAGAGCCAAGAACCGGCTTTTAATGTGCACCATAGCTCACGAGTTACATGAAAACACTTCATTGAATTCATTCATACGTTGCATACAACAATAAACTTTTTAAGAAATATGCATTCGATTGTCTTTTAATCCATATCAACCACGTGGTTGTTAATATCTGAAAAAAAATGTTTCGTTTGTTCTAATGATATATTCATTACGTACTTTTTGTGCGTTTGAAGTGTGGTGTAAAATAAAATACCTTCGGATTGGCAGTCGATTCATCATGTGAACAAACCCTACACAAATTTTATGCAAAATTCCATAATTCAATATAGAATCATATAAGATATTTCTATCGTGTGCATGAAGTGGATAAACTTGCAATATAAGGATGTAGTATTCACCCGCATGACACGGCACGCGCGAAGGATAAAAACCGTGAGCCATAACCTAAGCTATGGGTTCAAAGATACGCCCTTGGTGTACATTAAGAAAAAATCAACATCTTACTTCAGATAGGTCTACGACTAGACACGTGATTATACTTAAAGTACAACCTGCTTGTACGGGGGCACGTCATAAAAACGTGGGTGTTTACAAACCTATAGAAAATAAATCTATTCAAGCTTTTTTATCAAAATTCCAAAACTTTGTTCATACAGTTATAAAATTTCTATTGAATTTCAATACATGAATTGTATTTAATTTCCATTACTGCAATCAACCACTTCAAAGTTCAACATACGTGTTTTGGGAACAGCTGTATTTCACTGAACGCTAGCGAAAATTCATCCAGCGTTGAATACCACGACTTTATCCTCATCGGGGTATAAATTGTTCGGAACGTTTGTACGAATTGCGTTAAACGTCGTTTGATTTTTATATTCTGTGCAATCCATTGGCCATTGCAAATATTTCTTTCTCTATTCAAGCGCGTTTACACCTACTTTCCGAATAAACAAACATTCCAACAGGTACACGTGAAAAAAGACATCTGAGAAAGTACCATGTGCAGTGCACCGTATCTCGTGAAATGCCAATATCATAACTCATACCACAACACATGACCATATTATACTAATGGCAATACAATGTTCGTGCTGTAACTTCAGCCATACTAATAGTATAAAAATGTAATGAACTTATTTGTTGCAATGTAAAGTGGAATATTCACGTTGGAAAAAGAGTCTGTACATTATCCTTCTCTTTTGCGGATGTTTCTTTTGGTGTAACTACTACAGTGAGAAAGCGAATCCAGTGGAACGTATGGATCTTTGTTCAAAAGTTTTCACGGTATATTGTAAGAGTGTAGGTTAAAGAGCAGAATGTAAATAAGTAGGATATTTTGTGTCATGATAAATCGAAGAGATAATTTGAAAAAATGCACCTGCGCCAGTGAAAAAAATTATGCCGGTTGTTAGCGAAGCTAATCACTAGAAAGGGCCTTTACATGAACTGGAAAGTGACTAGGATTATTCTGTTGGGGTGGATGCTTGATGCTTGACACTTGGAGGGCGAATTGTGTTTCAAAACAATAATTTATGATTGTTGCTCTCTTGATCATGTCGATTCCGCTCCTGCGTCTCTTGCTCGCTGATTGAGATTATTGAATCCGGAATTCGACAAATCTATTGTTTGATCGTGAATGTAGAATATCAGTTAATAATACACTACACTGTTAGAAATTTCTGATTTAACTTCCAATTACGTGTAATGGAAGTTATTCACGTAACTGAAAAATTTATTGGAACTCAAATTACATCTGAATGAAATTTCAGTGACGAGAATATATATACTGATGTAGTGTATAATATAGCAAAAATTTTTAGTTCAGTTCCATGTGAATGCTTTCTCATTTCAATTACCATGAATTGGGAATTTCATTTACAAATGTACAATACTTGAAAAATATATTAAATTTAGAGACATTTCTAACAGTGTCCAAATGAAAAACGTTTGTAAAAATCAATCTGCATTGGAAATCATGACTGAAATGAATACCACTTATAGCATCGAATTGGGAACGCCATTTAGTAGATAGGTTGAAAAAATGCGACCAGAGCGAGTCTCATTTGAAACATTACGTGGCGAGTTAAGCGAGTGTTATCAACAAACAAACGTGCAAACAAAGCAAGCTAAGTCTCTTGTATAAAAACGTAACATTTCTCGATTGGTGATAACTTTTGTGAGCTTGCACACTAAATTTGTTAGTAAAATGTAATACTCCAGCTGTTAAATTTATGCGATCTTTCCATCATCTGATGATTCTATCTAATTTCATTTTTCAATATCTACATCTTTTTTCAGTGTATAGCTTTTCGAATTAGTACAGTTGTTCCTGACAAGTTTCTGATGATATTCAAACGTAACAATCCCTTTCAGGATCCAAATAGAATCGAAGTTAACCTAGTCGGGTTCAGGAAAATATATCTCCAGTCAGGCTCGCTTAGCCCTACATCAAAAAATAACAAAACCGTGGGCGAGAGCGAAATCTCATTCAAGCAAATTTCTTGTTAGCTCAAAAAAATAATTTATCACCTCAGCAAAATTTTCAGTCGTTTCAGCTATTGCATTAGTTGTAGTTGCCAGGGTTTTGCGAGAGCAACTCAATTTAAAGTATCATCCATAGGATAGCAAACAAATTTAGCTGTAGCAGTTGGATTTTTTGTGCATTGAGAGTAGTCGCCATAAAATACGTAATTGATTTGAATAAACTTTTATTGACTCGATTAAATATTCATTCAATCAAACAAATATTTAATATCCTATGAAATATTTAATCAATTGAAACAGTTATTTAATTGAGTCAATGAAAGTTCATTCAAATCAATTGAGTATTGTATGGCGACTATTCAACTAAATGTTTTATTGTTCCCGGAAATTTTTTCTCTCAGTGTGCTGTAACGATAAAAACTTCGCTTCTTAACAAAAGTTAAATACCAAAATCAATTGCAGTTGGCATAGTGAATTTTCTTCGTTATTGGTTTATTTCTTCAGTCAATCATATGAATCATACTTATCCCAATGACAGAAAATTCTTTATTCTGAACAGTAACCGTACATCCACTGTTTACTGGTTGTCGCTACATTGCTGCACTGTTAGAAAGGTTTGTGAATTTCATAACCCTCCTCAAGCATTTGTACATTAAATTAATTAGCTGTATATGAATCCAACTTCACTGGAAATTTGTACATTAAACGACAATGCAGATTCAATGAACAAATGTATATGAAAACAACTTCCAAACCTGGTACATGAAATTCAACACAGATAATTCGAACAGTGTGAGTCTCTTGTACACGGAAAGAATGAGTCTATTAATATTTGTAAAAATGACTATCAATTAAGGGAAAACGAGGATCGCTGAAAAATATTCGTAGCGGGTCTACTAAGAATTCGTAGTCGATGTATTAACGATAATTAATAGCTTCGCTGTGAAAAATACCAATGAAACTATCAACTATTAATATTTTTACGACGAATATTTTTCAGCGATTCTCTTTTTCCCTAAATTGACAGTCATTTTTCCAAACGTTGATAAATTCTTTCTGAATATTAATAGACCCGGTCTTTCCGTGTACAGCAACATAGAATGCGTTTTCTCCCCACTCGGTTTGTATAAAACACTTTCGAGTGAAGTTTCTTAATAAATACCAAGGGGAATTTCAAAAAGCAAAAGAAAGTGTAGCACTCGATGGAACGATTTTTATAAACACCAGAAAATAGGTCAATGTTATCCCGCTTTACACTTGAGCTATGATATTATCACCGTGAAAGCACTCTCCACGATTACTGTACTATCTATTATACAGTGTGATAATTCTATTATTATATATATCATAGAGACGAGAGTAATTTTGAAAGCATATCCCAGAGAAATAACATCGAAGTGCAAATATGTCCTCAATGTACGAACGAATATAGTAATTTGTAATATAACATTTTTCTCCAATCCTCGCATTGAAAGAACTTCATGTAGAAATTCAAGGTTTGAGAATAGCTTTTCATCAAGAATACAGTTAGAAAAGAATACTGATAATTCTACTGTGAAGCCAACGAATTTGAATATATACAATTTGTGCTTTGATAAATCATGCAGAGATAAGTTACGTCTGAGACATATAATTTGCACCATAGAAACCATAATAGGCTCAAACCTGGATACTTATTCAAAGATTTCTCTCATTTCTTTTCCTTTGAAATATCTTTATAAGTTCATATGATACAAAATTCAGCTACATACGTTTCATCGAAGTTCAATAACTACAATTTTTTTTTCCTAGGCAATTCATTTGATGTTTTGATATTTTTATTTCAAATTTTATATAAACGAAACATGCCGAATACTTTTGGGATTTTTATGAAAGTTTCAGTCAACGTTTGGAACTGTGTGGTTGGAAAAAAGAAAAATCAAGTTGAGAAGTGATTTCAACTTTCATTTTCTTCCATTCAACATCAAGGAGATATTTAAATTCAAGATCAGTTTCCCTACTTTGATGACAAAAAAAGAAAATATAGGAATTTTCATAACATAACATAAAGGTAACAGAATATTTCAAGGGATATGTACGATTGTTCGTAAAAAAGTGAAAAAGATGAAACGCGTGAGGGAATACGATATACTATAATATGTTCTTCGCAAATAAAAAATCAAAGAAAGAAACAAGAACATGATTATCCTCTAGATTGCTTGATCGATGATGAATCGTACTGTAAAAACCTTACGATGTTGGTGAGAGTTCAATGTCAGTGGTCAAAAAGATGGTATTGAATATCAACACACTTTCCAGAATGACATGGTGTTTGTGGTTGATGTAACAGTGTACCTCTTCGTACATAAAATACAAAAATACGAACTGTACAAGTCCTTGTGAGTTCACACACTTTGAAATACTTCCAGAACATTACCTAACAAATATGACAAAAAATTTCATATCAATTGAATTTTTATTCAAGAATACTTTCGTGCTTTTCATGAAATCTTTTGTGTTGTTTTTTTTTCTATATTATCGAAAGAATTTATTCGATATTTTAAAATTCGTTTCCAATACACGATTTCGTATTTATTTACAGGGAACCTCATTGAGCTTTATGTAACATAAGAACAAGATAGCGTATCGTTAAATGGAATTTGATCTGAATTTCAGCCCTTAAAACGTAAATGGTCAAAGTTCAATTACTGCTGCGTTCTCCAGCGAGGATCGGTAACGGTACCATCGGTCCTTAAGAACTACGGACACCTGAAACGCTTGAGGCTGATGGAATGTGCTGAATATTGGTCAAGTTTGATGATCGCGTATATCTCAATAACTAGAACTCATAACAAATTCCACAAAGTGATAAATCATTTTTACGAGTGGCACGGTTCACGCTGATGCATCGCGATCGAATTATATTCTTCTCCGCATATTCGCAATAAGGATGCAATTTTAAATCGCAATATTCAAAACTAACTGGGATACGTGTCCTTTTTCACGGCACGACGAGTTCGAGTGGTAATATGCATGTGAATAAAAAATTATTCAATTTATATCGAAGCGAAGGATGTATTACCTGATGATGTATGAGATATCTACATCAATGGGTCTTTGTGAACTACATTAGGAAAGATGATCTGAAACCTTTAATGTGAGTTGTATGTTTTGTCGAAGATTTGTGAGAATCGAGAAATAGAAATCGTATTTGGACTACATATTTGTTTTCTCGATGCCGATACGTGGAGATGTAAGCCTAGATCTTCGGCAATTCGTTCTTAATTGGATAACTTAAATATCGGAATACAGATCTGGAATTTACGATAACCTAAAAATGTGAGGTACTTGGAATTTCATTGAAAGAAAAACACTTCTCCTTCTTTTATATTCATCTCTCTTAGGAAGAGACACGAAGAGGAATACTGATTTTCTAAACTATAAAAATTGGGATAACTCGAAAGTTTATAAAGTGAAAATAAAAACTCTTATGAAAAGATTCTCGCATATTGTCCGACCTCATCTTTCCCTTATAACTCTCCATTATTTTTACGGTTCTTGCAAAACAGAAGAAAGAAGAATTAAGAACGATGATTTACGCGAGATAATAGCAGTTCCAGAATCTTAAGTTCAGTCCTCATTTTCTTTTGTTCGTTGTTGATTTCAAAATGAATCTTGTTCAAACCAGATATTAACCTTTCGACTTCTCACAATAGAGAGCCACATTCTCCATAGCCAAGGATTACCCGGTTACCGGATGCATATCGGGGAAGCATCGAGTGTGGGTTAAAGTTTCAGAATCGACAACGAGCATCGTGAACTGTACTTTTACGTTCAAGTTTTGCAAAACAGGATACGGAGATGTGATAAAAAAAAAAGATGTTGTGTATACGAGGGTAATACGTTTCTCTCCCACACTTATTTGATTTACCGAGAAAAATTTGATATTATAAATTGCTTTGACCGAAGCACAACATCGCGCACATCCGAAAGAACGTTCACCTTAACGATCGAAACCTTCAATTATCGAATGTCTAATTTAGATATTCCAAAAGCAATTACCTCATCTCCTTTTGCTCTTGCGTAAGCCAGCAAACAGAGCTTAATTCGAAATGTGATAACGACGATGAGAGAATATATCCAAGTTTACAGAGGGCATTTCTCCAGTACGAAACAATACATTATGCTAATCGAGTGTTGTGTAAAGGGGACCCGTGTTTACATTGCCATCACGTCTCGCTACCGTTACATCGACGGAATAAGAAATATACCCTTTAAAACTACACGAAAACGAAAGAAAGACGAATGATTTGGTAAAGTAGAATTGTACATTTTCCTACACGTACGTATGCACACATTCGCGTGGGGGTGTACGTGTGTACCTACAAAACTCTTCAACTGCTATACGCAACTACTTTTATATACACTTTTCCGCCGAGAGAAAAACGGTTTTCAGAAGTTTAGGATAAATAAATGAAACATCAACTGAAAACAGCGTGCCCTCCCTTACGAGTTCAAATATTTATTCGTTGATATAACCAATATGAGTGATGAATTTATTGTTATAATTATTGTTGCACCCGCTGTGATCTCACGCGTAATCGCAGAGCATCGGTAAATTATATGCAACAGCTGGGCAACAAGCAACACCGACCAGAGCAATCGATGTGAGAGAATGACTCTTTGGTGTCTCTCGTTCCTCTTCTCTTCCCTTACTTCTCTCTCTTTCTCTCTTTCTCTCTCAATGAATGTGTAATACTGGAGAAGCAGCAGGCGGAGAAAGAGGCGAATGAAATGAATATCGTGGTTGCGTAATCGAGGGATAACGTAGGTATCGTATGTGCTCTAACGGTGTCATAAAATAAAAGAGAAAGAGAAAGAATATGAGTTCGGATTCGCCCGATGCATGAAATTCTTTATAGGACGTGTTAAATATAACGGGTATTACACTTACGGATGCTCGTGTAAGAAACGCTACGCGGCTTATTTGTTACAATTTATTTTTGAATTTTAAGAAGCACGATTGCGGTATCTGAATTCGTTCACGAATGCTCGAGATTAGAAGGTTTGTTCGGGATTAATAAAATTGTCTAGATTGGATTATGTTTGCGAATAGTCAAAATGGTCTTGTCACTGTGAGATTTCATGCTGTGATTAGATATCAACAAAAACCAGTTCTCCGAACCCACGACCGCATGCAACTGAATAAACGCTCAAATCCCGTGTTAATGTAGCAATACGCACGAACTGGAAGTGAATATTATTTGATATTCTCGTACAAATGTGGTCAAGGTATCCTGTTCCTGTTAAAGGTTATCCAATGAGTTTAGGTGTGTGAGCGAGTGTGAGCTTGTTGATTATCAAAAATCATTATATACTGAAGGAAATAATTATAATTCAAAATAAATTTGTTAAACAGCATCGCTCGAAATTAAGACACTGGATTTGTCTTCAAGAAAGAAAGTAAAAGCGTACGCGTAGAATTGTATATAAAAAACGTTGCCTACGAGCAAGGAAAGAATTTATTAATGATACAATGTTGACTGCATTCGAATAGTGAGAGCTGAATATATCATTACGGTTGTAACAAAGTATAGCATATGGAAAGCATAAAAGATTTGTAATTGTTTATACGATTTCAAATGATTCTATGGACCCGAGTCGATAATGAAAATAGCGGTTAAACCAATGTTCAAATGTCGTATCCATCTACCGTTGTTGGGATTAGAACTGTGTTCAATGGATTCAAGACATCCGAGATTCATTGAGTGTTTTTTACTTTTTATGTTGATTTTAGACCTCCTGTAAAGAAATAGTGTTGAATTGAAACACGAAGGAATCAAACATCAGGGTTTCATCTCAACTTGACTTTGTTCAGGTGCTGACACTGACTGTGAAGTTCAATTAGCGTCAAAACCTTTTTGAAATCGGGACTCCACAGGACATCTCTATCTGAAATCGAGATGAATCAATGAGTTTCCATAAAGTTATCAGCTAGAGTCCCTAATAGGAATCATTCTAACCTGCAAAGTCTAGTGAGGTCTCGTACCATCCTAGGAGATTATTAGAATGCTTTCTATTAAAAGCAAGAAATGAATTGCTCAATTGCTCAATTCGTATCCAGCCAATCAGGGTTTGAACAAAATAACCCAGCCCAGTTTTCCCCACTGGGTTTTTCTTTTGGAGGAAGCTCTCTTGAAATAACCCCAAAAAGCCTGAAGAATGTGAAAAAGGTATCGAGGAAGCTGTTATTCCCAATTACAATGAATTATTCGAAGTTTCCCTCCATAATTATGGAAATAAGAAATTACTCTTGAAAGAAGCAAATGCGATTGAAGTGAAATCCAAAGGATAACTAAATATAAGTACTGAATCATAATGAAATAAAACTCATTTCCAATCAATCTTATAGTTCATGAATAAGATATAAATTATGTTCAGTAACAAAATATTTTAAGATCATTTGGAGAACAATATTGAATTGAAATGTAAAGTATAATTGTAGAATTTCAATTACGTAGTTCACTTGTCATATCAAATGTACGTGATATAAACTACAATGTATCCCATATGACACACAAAAAATTTTTTTTCAAGAATGTGAATAGAATTCTTGCTGCACTTTTTTCAAACTAATGAATTCATCAAGAACTCTAGAAGTGTGAACTCCATCTTACTGACATTAACGAGTTCTTCGAGAGCAATAAAAAAATGTAAAAAGCATTTCAGAAGAACTCATTGATGTTAGCGGAATAGAACATTTTCAGAATCCTTCATGAATTCATAACTTCGGAAAGAATTCCACAAGAATTATATCGATGTCCTTGAGAAAGAATTCTTCGTGTGTTACATGGGATGTGAGACCGTAATATGAACGAAAGATTAATTCGGATTTCAAATTAACACAGCTATAAAATTAATCACAACTATAAAAAAACATGAATCCAATAATAATAACCGAAGTGCTAAATTACAACAAAAACATAAAACCCAAAAAAACGCAGAAAAACTTGGAAATACTGGCCTGGGTCGGGTTTTTGCAAAACCCATGTAAAGTCATCCACATCTGATCCTAGTCAAATTCTTGAGAAGTATCCCATATTCAAAATAATCTCATAAAATTCTTAGGAAATATTGGTTGAATCCGATGATAATTTTCTAGTCAGGATTTCTAAGATATATCAGGTAACGTGATAGAATACGTAGTACTTACTACGGATATAAAAGAATTCTCCGACTCGATTTAATCTGATCCTTGTGTCTCATCGGAAACGGTTTAAGTTTACAGTCTTCGTGATGTATTATTACATTTATTCAAATGTTTATAGCTATGTGAAAATAATTTGGAAATCAAACACCTTAATGGTCGACCATTAGGATCCCTGACGAGCTCCATTTTCATGAAGGTGAATCTGACTATGAAAAAAAAACGAACGTGTTCGAACCTACAACGGTATTAGAGAATGATTAATTTGGTCTCTTCGGAAGATCAAGTAGTTAAAGTTACGTATTTGAAACACCAGGATATCCATAACTGAACATAGATTTTATCGGGAGACCGTAGATATGAAACGAGATAGGCCGGATACTAGTTAACAAGACTCGGTTATCACATCGGGAACATCAAATTTCATTGAAAAATAAAATAATGGCGTAGGAACTATAATTATAAATGATGTTTGAGTAACGAATAATCTCTATAGCGTGTTATTAAGTTACGACAAAGACAAAGTTGTACCTCATTAACGTTTCATGAAGTGTAAAGTAAAAAATCACATGGAAAAGAAAACAATTCTTCGGAACCTTTCATTGGAACAGCATTTCTTATTCATTCGTTATCGCAACAATTTTGTTAACCATAACAGCAATGTTTTAGCTGTGACAGCAAGAAAATGTCAAGTCGTCCACCTAGATTTGTTTGCTGTCCTGTATACAATATTGACAATTTTGCTACCTCAGTAAGTCGCCATTGCTGCTATGGCTGAGATTGATTAGTTAATGTAGCAAATGATTTGCCAACCAAGTAAAAAGTGAGACAGTCAAATTACATTTTGTTGGCCCGGCAAATCTTGTCCTTCTCGTGCGGAAGTGATAGTATTAATTCCATCAATTAACATCATTGGATAATGTCAGGGATGATTACACTCCATTTTCAATCGTAGTGAAAAGTTTGATTATCAATGAAAACCCATGTTATTAATCCAGATCCCGAGTATGCTTTTCTTAACTTCCGGAGCAATCACCATCGATCAGAGGCCTAGCGAAAGAACAGGTGCTCGGCACTTTTTGCGACTCCATAACAATCATCAGGAATTCAAAGTTGAGAAAAAGAAGAGTTCGAAGTCGATCCTTACCAAGATCCTTAATGGGCTGCTCAGACAACCGATGGACATCAATACGAAAAAAAATGATGCGGTTGATATTTAGATAGCTGAAAATTAGCTGTGGTAGCTATTTTTTAGCTGTGAAAACCAAATTTATCGCTACAGGAGTTGAATCTAGCTTTTCCAGCATTTTTTTTTCTCACTATCCAAAGATCAAATACACGAAACAGCTACCACAGCGAATTTTTTTTTCCCGCGGAGTAAAAGTCCGAAACTTGAAACGAGTGTTCACGATTAAACAACAATTGAACACAAATTGGACATTGCGAGGAAGAGTTGGATGCATTTTAGATGTATCAGGACACGCTAGAGAAATTATAGATACACCTCGGACATCACTGACTGTAAACTTCCCAAGTCAAGATGGCCTAGTGATTCACGAGTTTCGTAACATTTCAATAGCCAAAAACTTGACTCTTTTGTTTGATCAAGTATTAAAAAATAACTAAAGCATTTTTACAAGGGTTTGGACGCGTTTCGAATCAACAATGAACATCGAATACAATTTTGTCTAAAATGTTGGATAACAGGACATGAATAGACATCGGGGACGTGTTTCGGCCAACTTTCGGACATATCTCAAGATCATCAACTCTTTTCAGATAGAATTCAAATGTATCGAGTTTATCAATCCACCCATTACATATAGGCCTCTAGAACACCCAAATTTTGTCTGAAAAAGAGTCTATGTTCCCCAAATATGGTTGGAAATTCATTGGAACATCTTCAAAACATCTATCCATGTCTATTAACTCAAAATTTCAAACAGAGTCCGTCAGTATTCGAGTCGTACACCATTTTTCACAACTTTTGGATATGCCACCTGGACATCAGAGGAAATCTATTGAATAAATCATAAGCAAATGTACTTACGTGTGTCTAAAATTTGGAATGAATCGACATCCACTGATATTTCTGACCATTTTGGACAAAGTGTTAACTACTTTCGACATTTTTTATAGAATCCGGATGTTCAAGAATTCTCCGATCACCCATTAGAGGTTCAATTGAAGTTGAACACATCCAAGTCAAACCAGAAGCTGATTGAAGTGATGTGCAAGTGTAGAGAGTTTGATTTTAGGTCAAATTCCATATCAAGATCTATATTGCATCTGTATTTCGATTTCTGTTTGCATGTCAGCAAATTTGAAATTTGGTTTGGAAGGATGCTCTTTTCTCATGGATAGGCAAAGACGGAAGAATTTCAGCAGACTGGAGGACTTTCGAGGGACTTTTGATAAACTTTTCCAAATGTTATGTCACCCGAAAATGCATGAAGAATCAGTGCTCTCTAAATCTGAAAGAGTGAAAAATCACGTGTTTCAATCCACCAAGTCTCAGAAGTGAGTCAGTCCGCTTCGAGTGGGATTTTCACTCGTTTCGAGTGAACCCTCGCTCTTTTAGATTGAAAAATTGACTCTAGAATTCGAGTGGCTATGAGTTTCTAACCTCAAACCTTAGAATATCACTCTAAAAGAGTGGAAATTTCACTCAAAACTTCGACAGGCTCACTATTGGCTGGCTGAAGAGTGAAATCTCACTCTAAAAATTTTAGAGAATGGGAAGTTTGAAATGAGAAGACTTTGGTGGACTTTCTATAGACTTTGGACAAACTCTTCCAAAGATTACGCGTTTTGGAAAAATATGGGAACTTTTTGTAGATTTTTGATGGACTATGAACTTCTCCAAATATCACGTGATTCTCCAACTCATGAGGGGCAATTTGAAATCTGGGATGAGCCTGTTCAGAATCTGTCTCCTCCGTCGAAAAGGCATCGAGAGTTTCCTGAAAATCCGTCAAAAGTTCGTCGAAAAATCATCAACATTTCGTAGAAAAATTCGTCAAAAGTGAATGAAAAATCTGGCGAAGATAGTACCATATCTTTTTTTTTTACTCAGATAACTACGATATCCAATGTATCCTATGAAAAATCATTCTAAGGCATTGCAAAACATTTTGGAAGTCTGCGTAGAATGGCTAAGGCAATTCTCAGTGAGGAATGGAAAAAATATAGTATCCAACCTTCACAATATGAGAAAAATTACAAGTACCCATGAATAGCTGCACTAGAAATTTCCTTTTCTAAAAATCGAACCATCTACGCTTCTATTTCGGTTCATGCCATCTTGACTTGATCCAAGGCAAAGTCTGAGATCCAGAGATTTTTATTTCTTCAGGGTAGTTCCGATTTTTCCAATAAAATGTGCATGTGAAAATCACATATATTTTTTCAGTGAAATCGATGGAGGGTTCAGATTCCAATGATCATAAAGATAGATTTTTATAAGAAACGAAGACTAAAAAAAATTCAAATTAATCTACAATTCATCGCAGAATTAAAGACTCATATATTTCTTGATATGGAGAAAATTGATTTGAAAATATACACAACTCCGGTTTATGAGTAGATTTCCGTGAACACCTCTTACATGAGTTTATACATAAACCTGATGTGTATTTATATGTACTTTTCGACCACGATTGTATTCTTATTTTTAACCGAGAACCCGTCAACCATGTAGGTGTTTCTCTTTACATATAATACACATATGATTCTTTTAATTTCTTTAATAATGTTCCATACCATTATATGCTGAATTATTTTCAAGAAACGCAGAAAGTTGTTTTTGGGCGCATTCAGAGGTTGAAGAATTTTTATGATACACACACACACCTTATGTTGCAATGAAATCATGGAACAAAACTATGCACTTCAATAAATCATATTAAGAATATGCATTCGTACTCACATATTTTTTCAGAGAGAGAGAGAAAAAAAGAGAGAATTTTTGAGATTCATACCTGCAACATAAAAACAATCGCAGATATTAGATCGTAAATTACAAAAATCATGACAAAGGTCTTGTACAATTGTGTAATTTCACAAATTCAAATTATTTACATTCTTTCATGGAATGAAATATAGTTGAAGAGGATCACTGTGATATTTCTCCATCATTCTCAAGTGTCCTCAACACGTTTATTCAAAAATTATGAAACATGAAAAATATGCAGAAACTCAATTTCATTATGCGTAACCATTTTTCAGAATTCCAATCTCCCATCAAATCTAATGAAACACCCAAAGGTATTCGAATTTCACTTTACTCCCTTTAATGAATTCAAAATCATCTATGATTCAGAATTCATCAACCGATCTATTAAAATCACCTCTCACTCGATAATCCCCTCAATTCAAAAAGTTCCTCAACGTACAATTAGATACAGGAAATTGAATATCCGTTTGATGAGATCAAATTCTATCGTAATGAAAATTGAAAACAGCTGTCAATGAATTGAGACTGTAATTCTTCATTTCCTTACCATAATCGTCAAAAGGTAATTATCCCCGCAAAGAGCATGCAAACAAACACACGCACTATCATCATCACGTGTATCAAGAAAAGAAACTAGATTGAGGAGTAATAAACAGAAAATGCGTAATACCATACTTTCCTTTCCAGAGGACAGTCAAGTGAATTGAAAAGGATTTGAATGAGCTGAGATATCCAGCCGACTAACAACGTGTAGGGGGGGTTGATACACCGACATCGCAACTTGCATTTTCCGGGTGAAGTGAATTCCTAAAGAGAATCACGTTCGTCTGCCTTTATGCGCCATATCAACTTCTCACCGTCAAACATCGTGACGTTGAAAAGACGTTCATTGTTGTGAAACCGGAAATCTCTCTTCATCTGAATATTATTCTATAACTCGTAGTCTACGTCTCGTGTTTCATTGAGGAACATTTTCGTTATACGACGCTCCGCTCTTCATTATTAGAAATAAAATTATTTCATTGAATAGTCATCTATCTTTACAAATGGGAGCGGTGATACATTAATGCGGTTGAGGGATCTTGGCCAACTTCTATGCTCTATTAAAGTCACCTTGGGAGCAATAAATCTTTTATTACTGAGTCCAGTTGGATCTTATGCGTTATAAAGGTAGAAAAATCATCTTGACAGGAAAAAATTAACATCGAAGAACGAGAAGTACATGGAAACTGAGTTATGTGTTTTCAATGAGGTAGCATTTTTGCATGAAACGATTCGAGTATAATACTTTAAACGTTCAGCGAGGAGGCAAAGTGAAAATATGGAATAAACACTCATGAAAGTATTAATTAATTAACTAAACCAGCATTATGATATATTAAAGGAAACAAGATGTTGAGATTGGATCAAAAAAAGTAGAGTATATTCCTTATAATACCCTACATCATGTCAGCAGTTTAATGTTGAACAGCAGTTTGTACTTGTACTCTGCTACATCCATCCTGTGAAGATCGAATCAAACTGAAATTTTCAAACGCTTTTCTCAACCATTACATTCGAACAACGTAGATGAAAAAAAACTCCCCCTCTCTCTAAAAAACAAAAACACTATAAACAAATCTTTTCCCACGATGCATTATTTTGCACGAAGCATATTATTAAAACAATATATGATTTGTGGTTTACCTCCGTTCCGAACGGAGAAAGTTTTCACAAGAAGTAATATCCGATTCTATTCGAATAAAATTTTCTTTCGGTCGTCGGAGATCATGGATTTGACTACACATCCGATTTCCACTATTTGCATCAAACGAGAGAATCAAGTAGTATAGTAGCATGAGCGAGTGTCTGTTATTATAAACGAGATCCTGTCTGTCGGTGGACTCTGATCATTATCTGTCTCTCTCAACCACGCCACTTTTGTAATTAACAAGTACCTTATAACCTCACAACGTGTATCATACACTATGAAGCAAGAAAGAGAAAGAATGGATGGAGAGTAAAACACTCTCTTCACATCGTTCAAATTCCTCCGTTGAAAAACAGGCCATCTCTTTTCCTCTTATCTCGGTTAGAGTTGCGTTTCTTGATGTCCGTCAGCGAGTTTCTCGCGAGTATAATTTAGTGTACGAAGAAATGCAAAGTTACAACAACGTCCCGCGGTGCATGTAAGCTGCAGCACGTACACGAAAAGAACGACGAGCTCGAGAGGGAACGAGAGGCATGAGTATTTCATTATTAAAATTCTTATTACAACCCTTCAGCTGAGAAAGTTTATGAACTATATCTAGCCGTAAATCGAAACACATCTTAACACGTCTTTGGTATAAGGGACAGTAGCTATTCGTAGAATGTCGATGAATAATGCTGTGAATTTCATGGAAACAAATGCGACAATATTTCATTTTGAATTTCATGTGAGCGAAGGAGTACAAAAAATAACAAATATCGAGTTTAGAAAATGAGCTTGGGAACAAACTTCGGTCACCTTTCGAAGTAAAACGCAACAAAATCAAGCCAGACTTTTCACAGTAAATCGTATCGCTGTATAGAATATTCCGCGAGTGTTCAATATTTATGAGGGAGGATGGAAAAAATCTCAAAGGTAGGATTTTTTAACGTATCCATGAATATTCATCTCGTGTAAAGATCTTTGAAACTTAAGCAACTCATTTAACAAAGCAAAAGATGGTATGTATTCGTTTGAGAGTTCACATAATTGTTATTTATGATGCAACGCATGTATCTTTCTCAAACTATTAAAATATCGATACCGGGGGAAGCTGTTCGTGATTTACATTTCAAAGATCGCTTCGAAGAGTCAATACAACTCCTATAACACACGGATAAAAAAATGTAGAAACTTTCGAACGAGTTGATACACAAAAAAGATCCCAATTGTCTTGTTACGAGGATCACTCATTATCATTCTCACTGAAAGTTTCTTTCCTCGTTCAGGAGTGCGAAAAAAAGTATTAGAGCAGTTGGAAATCATCCCACAGCCACATCGTAATGAGCTCTCAAACGTAAATCACTACCCGCGTTCGTAAACGCGAATAAAAAGTGAGAGATTTTTAAGGAGGAAATTCATTACTGGCTCAGGCGATAGTATATGATGCATTTGAAGGAGAACACAAGTGAACTGCATTTAATTTCTACCCTGCGAACATCCGAGATGAGGACGTTAGCTGGTTCGAAAACTAGTTAAGACCTGTCGTGAACCAATCAGAATGTCATAAGCCAATTTCTGACTTTTTCTTCGTACGACCATCATCGGGGAGGAGGACCCTGGATAACATATCTTCTCTCCTTCTATGTATCCCAATTTGCAAATTGAAATATCTGTATACGACGAGTTACATATATATATATATATGACTTGGGATACTTTCTCGATTCCAACATCGTTTTCATCCACGTAAGGGGGGAAAAAAAAGTAACAACACCGAGAAGAACTGTTTCGTTTCCTCTGCTTTATCAAGTGTCATTATTTACACGCGAACCTGTATAATTTCAACCTTCTCAAGGATTAGTCTTTACACGCGAAGAGGTACGATTTTTATTCTCTCAAGGGTTAATATTTACATGCACATACTGAAAAAAAGATTCTCATCATTATATTTTTATGCATTTCATATGTAACGTTTTTGCCACGATAATGTGGGTACTGTGCGCAGTATCAACTGAGAGCACCAACGATTGCAATGTTATCCCACTTTTGAAGAGAAAAAAAATAAATAAATTTTGTCCAGGCTATCGTATATTTCACTTATTGTTGTTAGTAGGTTGCGTTATTACGCTCCATTATTAATTATATTTATTCTCTGCTTTATAAAATATATACCGATGAAAATATGTTGAGGATACGGTGAGCTTTTCATCAAGAAGACAAGATACATAACGAGATACAGTTTCATTACAACGAATTGAAGGAAAAAGATTGAAGATAAGTACACAATTAATTACAAAACGTTGAGAGAATTTATTTCAACGTTGTGTGAATGTTGAGGGGAACAATATATCTGGAACACGAGAAAAAAATGAATATAAGTGGTAGTTAAATTGGCAAGGAGGATCTCTTCTTGACGACTGACGTATCTAACCATATATCTAACGAATATCATGAGAAGAAAAATTTATAAAGGTTTATGATGTTGCGTATTCTATTATTTCATAAACATATTTGATTAAGAATCTTACTTTTTTAATAGGTCATCTTCCTTCGTAGCAGGTATGAATTCGAATTACACCATTTTTTTCTCATCCAACAAAACTCTTCTCAAGCGCTTATGAAGGGGAGAATTCATTTGCACTCAATAAATATGAAGTTTAATACAACAACAAAATATGTAGAAAATATATACCTACTTCAGACAATCACTTCCTTTTACTGTCCCTTTGAAAGAAGCTCGATGAACTATTAAAGAACGTGATGTAGCACTTCTGATTAGAGGATTCAACTTTACGTTCATCGTCAAGTACAAATAAATAAATCTTCCCGTGATTCTTGTAATCAAAAATTGAAATTTAATTCTCTCGGTTGGATATTTTTACCATTTTGAATCATTTCAAAGAGATATGAACTAGAATGAACGTTGAGATTATTTCGAACTGATAGATATCGTGTTGAAAAAAAAATAGCAGGTAATAAGAATCTTCTCAACGATCAGCACAAAGTCGTTACAGAGGTGTATTATATGACTCCTGCCGGTAATCTCAACAAGTGGATGCAATCGTTAAAAACTCTGAGATCTCATAACGGCTCATTATCTCCGTAAGCAGTTAGATGACTTCATATATGACAACCTCTCGTATCTTCTTTCAGAAGACCTATTCATCTCAATTGACGCGAGTGATCATTAATATATGAAATCAAAAACTATTGAATATTCATCAGTGCGATTAGCGAAACGTGTTCGAAAGGTTACGAAATCCTCAGAATGCATTCGCATGGTTGGAAAGATATTCGAAGAGATGATCACAAATGGTATTCTCGATTTGGCTGATCTTAAAATTCATTTCGAAATAAATTTGAAAAACTATTTCTTCTATTCTTCAAATCTGGGGATTTCCAAGTCTTTTCCAGCCGCAAAGGTTTTTTTTTTGGATAAGTTCAAATTTACTTGAAAGGAAATAAAACATCGCTGTGGTATAATTGTAATGCTATGGTTAGTAATAATGGTAAGATACTTCGGAGATAATTGCTTCGAATTCCAAAGAGGGAATACAAAATTTCCACACCTGTCAGAAATCAAATGAAGCGATCATTGTGCCCCGCAGTCAAAACAAATAACCTTGCAGTTTTTACGTATATGGAAATGCTGCTCTTGAACAAGGAACATGAACGACCCGCATGGTGTTCGTCGTATCAGCTCATTTTAAGAGCGCGATACCTTAGGCGTAGGAAAGTTATGTTTCTGTTGTGGATTTATCTAAACATATAATGATGTCAGGAATGCACGAATTCTAATATTTTCTAATGCTAAGAGGAAACCTTTAACGTCTGACAGAATTATTGCGAAGTCTCGATGAGAACTTTTTGTTCATCAACAAGCTGTAATTTGATTTGCTTTTGCCGAGAAGATTTGTCTCAAGGCATGTATTGCTTATGTATCTTTATGCACGTGCTGTTTCCGAATCTGTAATTAGAAAGAGAAATCTTGGCAGTTTGTTTCACAAGCTTTCTTTGGAAATTATCGTAAAAAAGTTTTATGATTTTACGGAGATTTTCAAAATTTCTCAAACTTTTGATTGCTGATTCACAAAGAAAGTTCGAGAATCATTTTTCAAAAACCACGTAGTAAAAAGTGAAACTTACCCCCAATCTCAATATCAGCCTATTTTAAGATGCAGTCAAAACTAGCCCTATTTCAGCTGAAAGTAAGCATCCAAAACAAGTGCCGACACAATGGAAAAGACTGAATGTCAGTCAAGTTTTCAAGTAAGATGCAGCCTTTTTCAGTCAGACTTTTGACAGTGAAGGTTGTGAATTCCCAAGCATTTTTGTTTCAAATTCAACAATTTGTCTTAAAGTTCAGGATTCAAGATATTTCACTCACAGATCCGATTTGGCGTTTTCAATCCATTTTTGCACGTCAATTGAGCGTAGGAGTTGATGGCTAAGCTCGACCGTTGGTGCATAAAATGATTCAACTGAACAATTCCACCGCGATGGAACTTGTAGAATCAAATGGCGATCAAAAGTGGCATGCATGGTTTAAGAAGGTACGAGTCTATCGACTGAAAACGATTCTTTCCGATCAAATTACTCGAAATTGAATTCATGAAATAATCCGAAATTTTCAGGAATGATTTTTTCTTTCTTTCTTTATCTACGTCGTTTGAATTTCGAAGAAAAAAATTTTGTAAGAAAACATTTCTGAATACTTCTGGCATTTTCAATAAGTTACGGGTTAACTTGAAAACTCACTGCTTCATGAACATTCAACCAGATGGTACGAAGTCAGGCATACTTTTCGAGGACCCATCTAGAATCAGGTTTAAGAAGCTTAAACCAAGATTCTCGTGCATTATTCTGGACAATTCAATTGTTTTTTTTTCCAATTGTAGCTTCCTTCATCAAGCATATGGAAAAATTCTGAGGAAGAATTGAATTACGCAATAAGAAAATCTCATGAAAAAAATTTATTATAAGAAGTGTTGGGTACTTACAGGAATTCTATCGACAATTGAAAAAGTCTGCACTCTCATGCTATGCGCTAAATTGGCATTCTTTGATGATTTATCGTGTTGATGAACCAATAATTCAATATTTAACAAATATCCATATTTTATGAATATTGTTAGTATTGGCAGACAAAAATTCATCTGTCAACTGAAATGTTATTTATAAAGAATTGGCCAAAGTTGTGTAAAATATCGAAAGCATTAAATCTTCATTCGGAAAAGTGAGGTTACATGGGAAATTCACATAAGATTTCACTATAATTCATGTCCCGCAAACAGGTGGATACTAAAACTTCATGGAATGATTTATCCATGCATAAGAAGAGATTAATGCCTAAACAATTTCCAGAACTACAAAGTAATTCAAAACGATTTTTTAAATACTTTTTCATATCATCAAATTTTTTTTTCATTCTCAAATACCCCACCTTGCTTGTCACTTTAGAGTTAAACTCAACAACTCCAAAAATTTCTGACAATAAATTTAAAAAGATTGGAAAAACAATCTTTTCAACTATGATATCTGTTTTGCAATCAATAAAATGCTAATAATTCAGTATAAATGAACTTTTTTATTGCATTTTATATCACATATAGTAATCCAACTGAAGGACCCAAATTTCATCAACATGCAATAACATAAATACTGGAAAATCTGTGGGACAGCTCAATAGCCCTGCTTGGATACTTTGGTTACAACGAAAGCTTTGGCATTAAGGATTCATTGATTTTCATACGAAACAAAATATTCGAAATGCGAGGAAAGCAAGCGCTATTTGAATCGTCAACAATGACACAAGCGTAGCAAGCTTCTGATATTAAATCTTATGACAGTGATCGATATAGCATCTTTCAGTCAAAATGAGTGTGAAATTTTTGAAGTCTGCGGCAAGAAGTTGATCGGGAAAAATTAATTCGAAAGTTATCACGGCTCATCGGAATAATGCACGGAGAGCCTGATTTATATATTCAATAAATGTATACTCCCTAAATTCATCCTCAATTAATTCTGGACAGATGCTTCAGTGGTGTCTGTAATTTTGGATGACCTTGTCAAGTTCTTATGAAATATCAGGTCAATCTGATGATGCTTCCTAGGCGAATAGTTATGAATCAACGTTATAGGCAATAAAATGGCTGCAAAAATTGTTTCCACGGGAATTTATGTGTGATCAATAATCCTAGGGATAGAATATGAGAATGGAATTCCTCTAACTGTCAGCTGACTCGCCTGTATCGTTATTTCATTCGAATCGTTCTACTGTCATGGTGAAGGTTTGCTACACAGACCTCCAGCTATAATCGTACAAGATCCATACATTATATTCGTAGAATCTCCATACTAAACTCACAAAATTGAATTTCAAATACTATTGATTTTCTTTCGAACAAATCAAATGCAATTGATCTATTGGCTTTGAGAGTACAAAGAATAATGCATTCTCACTAAGTCTTAAATCATCAACAATTATCAACTGAATATTAATTTTCCCCCAAAAAAATCACAGTAATCAGCGAAATAGAAATGAAATCGGAATTATTAATGCTACATATTGAAATACCTCGATATTCCAATTAACCCCGTTACGAAGAACTTTTGCGCTCATTAAATCAAGAGAACGTTCCGTCTCCATCACCCGTTCCATGATGCAATTATGGCACTTAGAATGTCTTTCATAATTTAAGGAATGTTCAACCTATTACCTAATGTCGGGCTCATTTACGCAATACGAAACTAGCATTGTTATCTTGGGAATTCATCTCCGAACCCCACCTTATTCCCAACTTTTCAAGAATTTTCACAACGCGAATTCCATCAATTTGATTATGTCAAAAAGAGATCAGATGAAACGATCGGCTCTTCCTTTCGTTTCCATTTATCGATAGAATAAATCAATTGAAAGATATTTATTCGCATGTGGAAAACACGACCATGATTTCTCGTACAAATATACACTTCCATACCGTGAAACGGTTTGACGACGAAGATATAAATCCTAGATCGAAGGACTCGACGGAAACCCATTGGTACTACTACAAAATCTTGCAATTGTTCGAAATGGATTGGAGAGGTCATGAAAATGAATCATCTTCTACAAAGCTCGTCCTCAACGCGATATAAACTTCTCCCACCGATTTCTGCGACTTATTATGATGTTACCGGTTGGTGCCCTTGTACCTCGAACATCGCGACGTTGTAAACCTATACACCCACATATAGGAATACATTCATAACAGAAGACTATTGCAATGTTACTCGGACTGTACGTGCACAAGCGCTTACAGTCCAACGGTTCGCATAATCAGCAGCATGCCGTGCGAAGAGAGAGGAAAGTAGGGAGATAGACAAAGATGAAACGAGGTGAAGAAAGAAAAAGAGAGAGAAAGTACACGAGACAACGGCAGTGGTCAGCCTGTGCGCGTGCACGAGAATAGTGCACGTGTGAAATATGCATTCACTCCATGAGACAATGCAAGCCGGACACTAAATTCTCAATCGCGATAACTAAAGCATACACGCGCTCGGTTACACGTCACTACACTGACCACATGTTCCAGTAACATGCGAGTATGTCTCCTCTTCGAATATAAAGTTGGCCTTTTGTGTGGTATACAATCATCATACGGATACAATATGTGTCTATTATGGTTTATGATTGAAAGAATATTGACGAAATCGTATGCTCGTATGATTTGGTTTCAACTCCTCGATCGTTCTTTTGAATTATTCCCATGAAAAAATTCCTTCCATAAGGAAGAAAAATACAGACCGATACTGACTCAGTACTGTTGCCAGAGTTTCAAATCTAACTCAGGGATTTCAACAGCAACAGCCCAGGTAAGTAATACAAAGACTGACAATTGGACCATGATTGGCGTCAAGCTCGGTGTGCCAAGTCTTGTTAGCCTAGTCTTGGCCAATGCTTGACCCACCGTAGCTGAATCAGCGTTGATAGAGCTTTGGATACCGAACATATTTTGCCGTGTTTGATTCAATTTTCGTTAACCAAGTCTCGACTGATGCTTGGCCCGTCACAGCTAACCGATCCTTAATAGCACCTCAGACATCAATGCTAGGACTAAGCATATTTCGCTGCATTTGATTTATTTTTCGTCGACCAAGCTTTGATCGACACTTGGCTCACCGTAAGCCTAGATAAAGCTACATGATGTGGACTTGGACTTGATTCGCATTTCAGAAACTTGGAAGATTATACGCCTGAATGTACGTTAAACCAAATACGGGTTTCCTCTCAATATCCTCCTAGATAGCACAAGAGTCCTAAAAGAGGTTTTTATGGATCCATTTCAATTATACTGAACTCTTTTAGAACTCTTGTGCTATCTAGACTAAAGTAACTGTGTCTAAATCCAATATTTCGGAATTTCATATGTCGGAATATGTTATATTCAATCAAGCTTGGATGCCAATAAGAAGAATATCCTATTCATTGAGGTTGATTGTATGTCAATCATTGCACCAATATCGATTCAAAACATAAAACCAATATTGAATCTTGATATTGAGCTAAGCTTGGATGCCAAGCATTGACATCCCAGACATTAATCTGATTTGGTGCCAATGTTGGTAACCATGCTAGGCCCAATGTTGACTACACTGAGAAAAATGTATTTCCTAGGACTAGCAATAAGTAAACTGTTGAAATTTTATTGTTGGACATACAATAATTTTTCTTCTTCTAAGAACACATAGTTGTCTTGTTGACAATAAAATTGCCAATTCAATGATCTTAAACGATATTTTTACGATTTTATTGTGGGTTGATATATAACAATATTTTATTGTCGATTCAGCAATATTATTGCTAGTTTTTTTCTCCGTGTAGCATTGGCCCAAGCTTGGCACATTTATCAACGCATACGTTGGAATAATGGCTCAAAATTGTCTGTCCATGCAACCCAAAATTCTACACTGAGAAAAATAATTACTATCACCAACAACATATTTTCATGTTCAGAGAAATCCGTTCCCTAAGAAATATGTGCCCTTGATACAAGAAAATTTTTCCTGGGCCTACAACATGCCAACTGTTTATCAAGAATGTGTATTCTTGAAAAAATTCAAAAATACATTTTCTTGATATTAGTAATTATTTCTTCCAGGGTATTTGGAATCCATCGAACATTTAGTGTAGGTTGAAGAACATTCACAACCTTGCATAGGAATAATTGCTGCCACCGAAGTCTGACAAATACAATCTCCCCAGCACCAAGCCATTTCTCAACTCCAGCAATTTCCACATGGGATGTTGAAAATTATCTTTGAAAATTCAATCTTCAGAAATGAAGATCTTCAACGTGGTACTTTATTTTGAGATTTTTATAAAATTCTAACAACTTGCAATGACAAAAAAGTTCTACTATCGAAAAGTTTCGCTGCAGTTGATGCGAGGAAAAGGTAAATGCAAATCTTGAGTTTATGTAAACTCTTCACCGTATAGTGAAAGAGCAGATCCACGACATTTCATTACTATACCTCTTCTATATATTTTTCCGCTATAAATTCTTTATCAGTTCATAATAGGATGGTTGGATCAAACTTCGCCAACAACCATGATTTTAATGAGACAGAATGTTACTTTCAACCTACATTGTAATTATGACCAAGGAATAATCGCGTTGGTCCTACTATCGGAAACAACAATCGAGTCTCCTCGTGGTAAATAGCCGCTTGAAAAACAAAAGATCTCGAGAATATGATGTGAAAATAAATCCGAGACCTTATAATTCCAGAATAATATCAAAATAATCACGGTATATAATTTATTATCAAAATAAGAAGAATTTCTGAATTTTCTCTGGTACACGGAATATGAAGATTTCATATACGACTTAACAGTTATCTTCATTCACATCGATGTTCTTTACACATAATATGACCTCATCATTATAAAATTGACTAAATTTCAAGAGAGTATTTGTAAGTTACCGTGCTATGGAGTTCAACTTTGATTTCCGCTACCAGTCCTACTGGTCAATAGTTTATATCCCTTCGGCACGTGTTGAAGGTAATATTAAACCAATTCACCAGGTCATTTGTTGTGGTGTGCCAACTAACCGAGATACGCAAGAAAGTACAAATTGATCGGATGCACGAAATGTTGGTGTTGATATATTATCATTATTCGTCTGGTACATAAATCTACAGCGGCTGATAGAACCCTCCAAATTAATCGGCGATTCAACAAAAAGCGTGGAAAAAGTAAATGAGGGTCTGAAGAATAAAGGGTGATAATGATTGGGTAATGATACAAGTCAAATGGAATTGGAGCCTCGATTCGCTTCGGGAAAATATTAAATGTCGATTCGGTGCTTGTTATTATATTAATCATGCGCTACAAGTATTGTATAATAAATCATATTAGATAACATTCAAGTACCATTGTTCGAAGAGAAATTCTATGTTTTGTTCGTACAAAACAGATGATGATGACGACGACGACGACGACGAAGAGTAGCGTGGAATGACATAATAATAATGGAGAAAAAAAGGCTATTTCTCGAGACCTTTAAACATCCCAGAACTTCTCGGATACGAACGAACGCTTCAAAATTCCCTAGAAATTTCCGATGAAACCGGTCTGGTTCGTTTGTTCCCTACTTCTCGTTTCTCGGCTCACTAACTCGTTCGCACAGTAGTTAAGCAGCTCGAAGAATGCAGCTCGCATGCTCGCATGCTCGCATGGTTGGTTGCTTGCTTGCCATAGCCTTGCTCGCTCACTTGCCTCTCATCTTCGTTTCTCTTTATACCTGTCTCCTTTCCTTTTCCATTGGCCTTTGCTTTTGCACCAGGAGACCCGGCGTGCGCTCTCTCACCATTGCCGCCGTCGCCGCTGCCGCTGCTGCTCCTGCTGCTGCTGCTGCTGCTGTTGCTGTTTCTGCTCGCTAAAATGCTTTATGCAGTATAACGGAATTTCAGTTTGCACATGCACACATACACCACTCGGGCACGTACTGTTGTACCGTGGTTCTCTCTTTTGCGCTACCAACGGAACAACAGGCGCGACTTCTGTTACTGTCATTGTTTTCGTCTTTGTCGTCGTTGTCCTTGTCATTTCAATCGTGATTAATGTTACATCAAGGTGTATATATGTCGAGATAGAATATCCATTCAGAGAATGGGATCACCGCCAACCAACTATCTTCGTTCTTTTTCTTTTCTCTCAAATGAAATCAAGCCTGTTCGAAGATTTATTCTAACGTACAATCCGTGGAATTGCTGATGACTTTGATCGGATGACGTTCTCAACAATAGAATCAGATACAACGTTATGATATTTTCTAGAAACAATCAATCGTGATGTGTTCTCATTTTAACTAGTTAATCGAATTCACGATGATGGATACCATCTCCGAGTTGAGTTCCCAGATTTCTTCTATGAATCATCTCCCCACGTTACTCATTGGCTCGCACATCTGTGTACTTGTCACGAGAAATTATAGAAATCTTTTATGGAAACCCTATTAAAAATGAATGCGGAGAAGACAATGCGATTTTAATTTGCATCTCTCTTACGGATAGCGGAAATTATGTAACGGAGGCACTACTTCATAATTGAAAAATCTTACCATTCATCTATACTTTCGCTGCACGAAAGCAGTCCAAAGCTAATCGATTTCGGATCTCAATAATTTTCGACTCGATATCGATAACTCTCCCTAATCGACCGCTATAATTACAATCTGGTTCAAATAATGAAGTGAATATTATGAATATCCGTTAAACGCGATGCTTATCTATTTATCGATTCGATATAAAAGGAGAACAGATACAAGCAGAATGTTGTAAGACGTTCACATTCCAATCACACAAGGGTTAACGATAGGTAGAAACATATAACCTAAATGTATTTCCTAGGAATCCCGAGTCCCGTGATAGTATCATTCACGAATCTTGAATCAATCCAGCTGTAAAAATTCTTCTGCCATCGGGCCGCGTTAGATATGATCTTTGCCTCTCTGGAGTAATTCAAGAACTTGAGAGACAGCTGCCCATTTCATGTACCATATTCCAAGGACGCGTACAATAGGTTAAAGGCAAAGGAAGCTCATTCTTACTCGAATCTATTTTGGATTCGATACGTATCGTAGATTAACATTAATCCTGCATTGTATCATTGCCTGCATGCCCACAATAGGTAAATAGCTGCAGGTTCAAACTCCGCTACCTGAGAGAAAGAGCGAGGTAGACGAATTGTTCAAACGTATACATGTATATATACTTCAACAATGGGTTTGGTCTACCCGAACGAATGTTATTTGTATAAAAGGAAGAAAGAAAGGACATATAAAACATGATATTATTTTCAAGTTGCCGCAACAACGAAAAGTACATAGGCACGAACGATTACAAAGCACTTTTGCGCAGAACATCGAATCCGATCCGCCTCTTCTTCGTCTTCTTCCTTTAGGGCAATCGTGCTAGGTATGCGCGCGCCTTGCTCCAAATTTATAATAAAACCAATAAGAAATTCACAAATGAATTCTTGACATATAATTTCGAGAATCGAGTACAGTGGATAATCTGCCGCTACTTTGTGGGTGGCGCGATACAAATTTGAACAATTGGAAAATTTCAAAAGGGGGAGAAAAAAGAATAAATACGGAGAGAAAGGGGAAGACGAACGGAACCACCATCCCTGTGGTCTCGGTACCTCAATAACAAAGAAATGCGGTTGTTCCTTCTGAGATGCAGCATTTTATATTTCGACCGTGTCGCAGAAAAAGAAGCTGCAGCAATAGATGACAAAGCACTTTTGCAGCAACGAAAAATTCAAACCAACGTTTTTCTTTTTCCTCTCCCTCTCTGTCACTTAGGTTGCACAAAGATAAAACGAAAGCAAGTTTTTATACGCGCAACTTCTCCGTGCAACCTCTTCCCTTGATTCAGGAAGATGTGTCCGGCTATCGTACGAAATATACCTACATGGCATTCAACAAAATAATTAATGAGAGAAACTGGCCTTATTTGAGTTGTCATTTACCTTTCGATGCTCTGCGGATTTAATTGAATTAATCTATTGAGTCACGAAAAGATTTATATCGATATCGAGCGCAACGAATACCATAATAAACTTCGATACTAATTGATCGCAAATTTCGTCCTCAACTTAACGGAATTTTAAAGAGCTCATCGTCATGAATTTACTCGAAAACTTGTGTAATCTGGATTAGATCTCCGATTCTATCATTGAAATATGATTTCAATATTTTTTTTGCACGAAGAGAGGGAGAGAGATACTTCGGCGAATAACGGTTCCTTCCTCGCGAATCCGCGATATACTGTTCAATTTCTGAGATCCTGTACGCAAGATAGGACCATCCCTGTTATTTCGAATTATATAAAGATTATTAATTGAATTTATATGAGACGTGTATAATGAAATTTTCAAAATACTATATCATCGTAAGCAGTGATTATAGATAAATCAAGTCTGATGAGTTTCAAATAAAACTTGTAATAGTAATTGATTTTCTCAAGTGCGGAAGATGAATGAACGAAAGTAATATACTTCCGATATTATTTAACAGACTTATTGAAGTTTTTATTTATTATTAAAGAATGATGTAGATGATTAAATAACGATCAAATTCATGAATATCGATTGTATAACACGTTGATGTTCCGTCTCGTTATATTTCGCATGAATGGGAACAAATAATTGAATAACAAATAAGTAATATTCAAAAGAACATGAAATGATCATTAACGAGGCAACTGAACGGTTAGATGATAATTACGTGACCGTTTGTTCAACGAACGGTTGAAGAAACAATAAAAGGTGAGTGGCGAACAGAAAAAACTATGAAGAAATCGTTGAATGATTACTGAATCACCACTAAAGATAATCACCACCATTAAACAATGAATGACGATTAAATTACGTAACGATAGACAGATCGTTACGTAATTCAATCTGTCTATTACTGAGTAACAATTGACGATTGAATAAAGAAATGACAAGTGATGAATGTTGCTCTTGTTTCGGATGAAATGGGCTCAATTGAGATTCACAACGGTACAATAATCAGATATCGAAATATTGTGCAATTATGCGGCTGTAGGGGAATGTTTTTACCTCCTCGGAGTGCACTTTTTTTTCTCTGCCTTTCTTCCATTCTTGGGGTGGTCTCCATCTGGGACATGTGAAATTCCAAGCTTATGGATGCACAATACAATCGAGTAGAGCACGGGGATGCCAAGTTTTTGTACACACCAGCAGCTGCCTGTTTGAAACTCGGGACGACTTTCTGCACGAGAAGGGCAATAGAACCCAAGCTATGCGGCCAAATCAAGTTTAGCGGGGTGAATCACTTTTCGAATTGATTGTACCGTTGCAGTAGAACAATAATAAGCGGTAACTGAGCGAAACGAGTCAATCAAGTTTTTTTTCCGTCTAAGTACGCAACTAATGACGCATAACAGTATGTTAAGAGCTTCTTTGGTGGACGGTAATTGTAGAGCGCTCGATCCAATTCGACGGTAAAAATTTCTACAATAGGGAAATCAAATGTGATTAGAAAACAATGGTTCGAGTTTCTTCTTCGTATTCTAATGTTTTTTTTATTTTCACGTTCGTTAGATGAATATGATGATCAAAAGATGCAAGAGTGCTCAGACAAAAAGCAAACTCATTACAATAGCGAGATTGAAATGGTGTGATTAATGAGGAAGAGTTGTGATTCTGATGACTCATTTGAGGTGTTCAATTATTATACCGTTTCATGTACATGAATAATTCTTAACGCTATTTATGAAGCTCGTGATAAGAAAAGTCGTTAAATATCCACATTCGAGTCTAGCTTCTAAAATGTATGGAACTTGTCTCTCAAATTCTTGGATAGGGAGATTAATTCAGCGGATGCTAAATTTTTTTTGTGAAAAAGACTGTGAACTTACATATTTAAAATTCAAAATGGCGGGAAAGAATCATGGGAGAGTTTTTTGAATCATTGATCATCCGACCTCATATTTCGAAAATTTAAAACCGCCAATTCAACTTGACCGGATAAAATTGCGGGATTTTGTTCAAGTTTTGTGTATTAGGGTTTTCGGGGTCAATGAACACTAACCGCCCTCTGATTTCCGAAATTTGATATTCTTAGGATGGGGTTCAAATGTACGAAAGCAAATCCATCGAAGAGTTACAGTAAAGTGGTGTGAAGAACCGATGGAATAGATCAAAGGATTGATTTTTCGATATGGCACACGTAAAAAATGAGGAACATAAATTTTTGTTGACTAATGTATCAATTTTGGACACAGCACTAGTGTTGCCGCGATATTATCGTCGAAATTCAGAAATAATCGATTATCCTAATTTTGACAGGTTTTCATGGAACTTTTAACGCGTAGATCTTCGACTGTGCACGAAATGAAACGGGATAATGGATCATCTTGGTCTTTTAAACAAAATAAATCAAAATATTCTTACACTATCGTAACGATAATTATCGATATATCGTGACGATAAATGGAAGAATATCTTTGTTTATTTTGTGTACAAGTCTGGGATCATTCATTATTCCGTTTCATCATGAGCTTAATCTAAGATTCGTGGATTATATATTCCATAGGAACGTGTAAGAATTGAGATAATCGATTATCCCTCAATTATCGACGATAATATCGCGGCAACACTACACAGCACAAATTCAAGGATTCCTACACTGGATTTTAATAAACAATGGACGAAGTCAACGAGAATTTGGATTACTCATCTTCTCCGTTTATTTCATATACATTTGAACGCCATTCTATTTTCAATCCAAATGATGAACGAAAAGTTGACAAGATGAAGATTTAGAATTCAAACAAGTTGTGAAAACAAAGTCTATTTACCCATAATTTGGAGGATCTTATTTTTCGAAAATAAATGGTTACAGATATAGACTTCGATAGAAATGACTGCGTTTTGTTTATTCCAGAAACACGAACTGAGATGGAGGCGCGTATTGTCACCATTCTGGTTCAAAACGCTTCTACTACTTTTTATTGACCCTTTGATTAATCTCACAGCACTTTCTAACAACTTTTCCGTAACTCTTTCCAGCACACTTCATTTTCACCAGGGATGCTCATGCAGTTTCCATCTTTTAGTTTTCAGACATGATCACGCGTGATTCTGAACAATCACACAGTGATTTTCCGCGAAGAAACCGATATAGCGCCCCGATCCGGTGGTAAACTGTAATATTTAATGAAATATTCTCTCCGTGTGATGAAAAAATCAACATAGAGTGATTTTGTACGAATGCCCCTCATTTGGAACAATTTTGGATGATCAAGGGCGAGAATGGTTTATCTGACATGATCGCACGTGGTCAAGCTTGATCACGGGTTTCCACGTGTGTACAAAATTGAAACCTTTTTAATTATGATTAAGCCAAAAAATGAACAATCAGGCATCGTCAGGCCCGACCACGTACAGTCAGTGTTGAGTACGAGAAATTTTGCCCAAAAATGTCCATGAACAGACCTGAACACGCCTAATCAGACCTGAACGATTTTTTCACGGGATGATTGATCAGTGAGATGCCACTGAATAATCAGTGAATATTCACTGATTGTGGAGTTGAAAATGTTCCCCACTAACTGAATCAGTGATGTTTCACTGCCACAATTAGCTGATTTTCACTAATTATGCTGTGTTCATGCACTGTTTTGCAGATCTCAACTTTTCTCTGCAATCAGTGAGATGTCACTATTGCCAATTTAAAATTAATCTTGAACACATAAAAGATTTTAATACAAAAATGGTTTACTTGAATTAACAAAAAATTCCCAGCTTCCCTAGAATTTTCAAAACAATTGCAGAAATTCAAAGGTTTCCAGGACTGCTACCCATCCTGCCCAACCAGACGATTTTACATTCAAATATAATCTCCAGGGGCTAGGGGAGCAAAGTACCCACGTGACGAAGTGAATGTAAGAAGATCAATATCAAACCCGATACGCGATTTTAAAAAAGACCCTCGAATCATCACATTCAATTATGATAATTTCGAACTTGACAACACTGAAGATAAACGCAACATGACAAGATAAAAGATTCAAACGGTCGAAGAAAATAATCTAATCTATTCATTGCGGGCCAAGAAAAAGTAAAACACGATTTATGATTTATGATCTCCCAAGCCATTCACGGGTTACAAAGCATCGAACTTCAACTCTTCAAGTTCGAGAGTTTGAAAACATAACAAAAGTTGCAGAGACACAACGGATGACTTTAATCAACTCTTTGGGAGCGCAACTTCTTGAACGAGTTGCAGGGCGTGTCGACAGTCATTCGAGTGCTCTTGCCTTTTCACTCTACACCTCTCTCGCTCCCTCTTTTTCCCTTGTACATTGGATCAAAAGAGAAACTCTGATCATAATAATACCATAGGACCCTGTTGACACGCCTCATTCTCGACTGTACATAGCCACCCGTATGATTTTCGTATGAGACAGCATGTACAGTGTTGCGAGGCATCCATATGAGGTGTGCCTTGGAGCAGAAAAGGAATTTAGTAACAATTCTTCTTCTCTTCTCCTCCTCATTCTTCCATTGTGATAAAATCCTTTGAGTTTTCGAGTGGTTAAATCTCATATACTCACTTGCTGCAAGAACTTCATTCATCTTCCATGAATTGAAATGCAAGAAACAATGGAGACAGACCTTGATCGACTTACCTGAAACAAAGAAAGGATATGACACATGAGAAACTGTATGTGACTTTTATATGGATTACACATATTATGTATTGTAAACAAATGATCGATTCCAACGATTAATTGTCAAACCTAACTCTCCGCTCGAAGGTTCAAAAGGAACGGATTTGCTTCGTTATACTTCGGGCTCGGACTCTTCGCATGAATTGAAAAAGTTTTTCTTGTTTCCTTGATAGACGGCAAAGTAAACGAGTGAATGAGCAAGCAACAACAACCAGCAAACTGCTTGACGGAACGCTGAAATTTCCATAAAATTACGATATAATTGCCAAGGGAAGACTAGTAGGTATTTTCACGATCAACAGAGAGAGAGAACAGGCCCAAGGTATAAGAACATCTGCTACCCAGAGAAAATGGGCACAGCTGCGAGCAAGCGAGCGAGCGAGCGATCAGAATACATGAAGATACCAATTCCACCCGATTTTGTGTCGCCTTGTACCAAAGGAAATTCAAGAACCTTCAAGAACCCTCCCCCTATTCGTTCCCCTGCTATCGATTAAAGTGTTATTGGAATTTCAAACTTAGTCGGAGTGTTTAAATTTTGATTACCCGAACACTGGGGAAGAAGAATTTTGTCACCCTTATATCAGCTTGCTCATAACTTCTGGAAAGAAACGTATTGGGTTGTAATTCAACTGGAAATACATAGATCGAAACGCCTTATCAAATTTATCTCGCGAGTTAAAATCAGGGGAATACGTTTTTTCATCGATCAAATGAATTCGTTCCACGCGAATAATTATACTTCCAAGTTGCGAAGATTTTTCACCATATGAAACACAATTTGATACGATCATACGTTAATTGATTTCCTCTGAGACCAACATTGTAATCACTTTACTTTAGATTGATTGTGTAATTAAAAATCTGTTCAAGGTAAACCTGATTTCGACACGCGTCGTTGAACAACGCATTCTGTCACCTAGACTTCAAACTAGTTTACGGTTCACGGCTGGAGGAGAATGAAAAAATTCTTCTATATTAATTTTCTCACCCTTGATCACTTTCGTAATCTTAAATCGAACGCTCGAGCATGGATTTGCCGATAATGAGACTCCGGTGTATAAAAATCGACATACCAAAGCGGGACATTGAACGATCCTTAGATGCAGGATTTCGCACGAACGTGAACGATTATTCTCGCTAGGGAGGACGTGATACAGAATTAAATACATACGTATCGCTACGTGGGAGTTGTACACTTTGTTTTCAAATCATTCGAAATTTGTTAGAGATGTATGATTACTCAATAACTCGAATGATCAATATTTCTGCTGGAATCGTTTGAATGAAATATCATATCAACAGGGATTTTATGGGTTATGTATTGTTCAGTTACACAATTTCCTGCAGTCAAAGACTCAATCAAAATAATCTCGAAAACTACCATTCATTGTCACAACGATATTAATTTTCAACTTCCTGCAACTTTCGTCATTATGACTTGGAAATTGATGATGTATCAGGTACCACGATTTGAAATATCTATCGTTACATAATGTAATGCAGAGACTTGAACGAGAAAAAAAATCCGGTCCTAAAAATGAGCTTCGAGATACTAATTATTCGTTCTTGTTCTCATCGTAACTAGTGAAATCGTTACTTCTCACGACTCCTCAGGTACAAAGGAATAAGTAATCGAATCTTAGCAGATTGTTGGCTCTTCGTAATCGCGCTTTCAAAAAGACCTGGGTACTCGAGAATACCACTTACTATTATTGCTCTGCCATAATCTTCTCTCTAGAACGGAGGATATATACTGTCGGTGACCGCAACGATGTTGTAAACTTTTGCCTTCTCTCTTCCTTATTGAAGCTATTCATGTGTATGTATGTGAGAGGTATCGAACAACATCAGGAAGTATTGAGACAATTTTTAATACTGCTTTGGTCAACGATATTACATTTTTCATTGTCTATAAACATCACGAGTACCTGAAAAATCACTTTACAAATGTTGTACGTGCAAAATTGTATCAAGCAATCAGATGTATCCCGATAGTTTCAAGTTTTCTGGAAAAACCTTGAAAACCGGCCTCACGATCTCTTTGATTATCTCACTTTTTTCATTGCTCTCCTATTGATGTTCATTTGAAATAGAATCGAGTCCGCTTATTCCACTCTCGGTAATGAATTCCACATATTTCTCTCCTTGCTTCACTTTGAAATTCTGATTTTTTTGTAAGTAGTTGATACCTGTACATTCAATCCTTTTGCATCCGTGCCAACCGGAAACCCTTTACAACCAACGACTGAACTACAGTGTGTGTTCAAAGATGGGTTGTTGGTATAGCTGTGATTATCAGCTATTTTCCATTAAGTATGGTCTCTTCCACTCGTATTATTGGTTATTACTCAATGCTGGTTGCCAACTACTTAGTATTCAGTGACCAAAGAACGTAGGGGAGCGTTCCAGGCCTTTTCGGTTGCAATGAACCTCGTGCATTCAATGAAAAAATTTGTCGGTTTTCAAAATACTCAGAAGTTCAGTCACCACAAATTTCCATGACTCAATGAGTGATTCATTGTATAATTTCTGCGGACAAAATTATGATTCAGTACTCGAACCGATACCTCGATACCGTCAAATCTATCTTCGAAAATAAACTCATACTCATATTTTCGATAAAGAAGGTCATCGAGAATCAGTATTCGAAAACCCATCTAGATGACAATTCTGTTCAAAGAAGTATGTTGATACGTTTTGCAATTTCTCATCACTTCATATTACGTAGAGCGAGAGAATTTCCTGTTAAAAGTAGTGACATAGAATTCGCGTTAACCGTGAAACATAGTAGCAATTTTATACTTGTTAGAATCTACGTTAAAGTTCATAGCATGAAAGAAAGTACGAAGATTCCACGAAGGTGACTTATTTTATCACTCTCTGAAATTTGGAGAGTCGGATCTTATTCTTCACCCAGCCAGAAGTGAACTTGTCAAACTTTCGAGTGGAATTTACATTCTATCGGAGTGATAATATAAGGATTGAGGTTAGAAATTTACAACCACTTCAATTCCAAAGTGAATTTTTCAACTCTGAAAGAGTGAGAGATCACTCGAGACAAGTGAAAATAACACTCGCAGCGAACGAGCTCACACTATGAAGTTTTTCTCCACAACAAAATTCCTCCACGATGGGGGACTTTGTCCCATAATCTGGTAGATTTTGAAGGATTTCACCCTCAAATAGCAGAATAATCCTTCAGAATAGAGGAGAAATCAACAATCTCACCATTCTTTCGGATTCAAAAAGCACCGGAGATCAGAATTTTATCCTATACATTTCATAAGTATCATGTTTGTTTTTATTTAGATATAAAATGCTGTAAATATCGATATTTACGAAAAGTACATTTCGGAAAAGAATGTTTTCAATTAAAAAAACAAATGTTCCTCAAGGTAAGAGTTTTCGCATTAAAATATAAGAAAATCGTGTACACGATTCTGAATGGAATAATAAGAACAACTGCTCCCGCGGTATACGGAAACAATACACTTCTCAAACCGGAAGGACAAAGTGCGCAATCTGCATTTCACGTCAGACCATCTAGATCTGAAAAGTGTTCGGAGAGAGACCCTGCTGGCTAGTACCATCTAAGGTGACTGGTGTCTAACCATTTTTCTTCCCATCGCTTGCCCTCTCTTCTTCTCCCTTCGCGTGGAAGACGATTCTTGTAAAGACAACCGAGAGGATGACGATGGTAAGTGGAAAAGAGAATAAAACTGCAGGTTAGCACTGATCTCTCCTCCTCCTTTTTCTTTCTCGGTATCTATCCTTATCCTCGTCTGCTTTACACATACACTCGAACGGTATGACAAGGAACTCGCCACACGAAGACAAGAAAGGGAAAGGAAAGGTTTCGCTGTATGGAAGAAGGAGAGTTCTGTCCTCGTGGCCACAAACTTGCCACAACTTGGCGCGGTATGAACACGAACGTGCACAGGATATTCTTGGTAGTGGTATATAAATGATCTTGAGAGTGGTAGCTATGGTAGTGGTAATAGTAATAATCATAATAATACTTCTTGCTTTCATTGTCATTATGCATAAATGATTTGTCATGCTAAATTCTCATTACGATTCTAATTTCATGCAAAAACGGATGATGCAATGAATTTGATTTTTATTCTCGTAATAAATAACAAGTGGCGTCAGTCGTGATTCCTGAATCACCGCATTCGTATTAGAGGTAAACTGATTTTTCTTCATTTCAAATTCAATTTGATCTTTTTACTTATCCTTCGTTGGGCATTGAAATCAAATGAATTTTTGATAGATAGTTCTTGACGGGCTGCCCCAACTTATCTCTTCTATTTTATGTAATCTTGTGGGCTAATCTGTCGAATCCATCGTGTTAGCTTAACGATTAGTTTCAAACAGTATAATAACGATCTTCCGAGTGTTAGGTAATTAATTGATCAGAAGCAAATTAAATAATTAGAGTATATGTGTCATTGAATTATGTATTAGAATCAAATAAAAACCAAATGGATGAGGCGTGTGTTACATCAAACGTGCTTGATACGAGTGAGAACATTAAAATAATCATTCGATCGTTGAAAAAAAAATTGTATCATACAACAGTGGCAGATTTATCGTGCGATTACATTCGGTAATTTACGCAAGAGGAAATGAATCGTTTCGATCGTACATGTTGAAAAAATGTAACCGATGATTTGTGGGCCTTTATTGCGTTTAAATGATCACCATAAAATTCATTCTTGTACTATAATGAAATGTTTCGTAAAGGATTTTATGCTTCAGAGGGTTCAGAGTCGTGGAGAAGTTTGATCTGGGAATGGTGAAGAGTCTGCAAACATTTCCCAATGGAAATCATAATAGTTGTTCTTTTGATCCAAGAGAGTTACTTGTTCAGATTTTCTCTCAAGTGTTCTTTTATACTACTATTTCATAGTGACAAAACCTTGAAATATTTTCCCCTCGTAAAAAATTGTGAAAGAAGATCGAATATCCAGTAGCAATTATATGTATTTCTCTCTCAAGACGATATTTTACAAGAAACAACGCATGTAATATCAAATGGAATCCCTCACCGCAAATGGAGAACGTGTTTTTCTTTTCTCACGAGATGTTAGGGAGGAAGTATCGGATATCGAGCCATAGTGAGAAGACATAATATATAATCAAAATATGACCTACCACTTTTTCACTATCATCATTTTATCTATATAAGATCTTCTACGATGGCAAACGTAGACTCGCATTCAAACAAAATTGAAGACACTTTCCAATCGATGTCATTCCACTCATCCTTAGAAGTCTCTTTCAAGGATAATTGGAATAACTTCTGTGTTATTGCTACTGTACTCATGCTTTGGAATAAACTCTTGGAGGTTATACATCTCTTTGATATGACCACAGCTATGTTGTAAGATGTAAAGTGTCTTTCCGTGTAAAACCACTGATACACGAAGAAACGAGTATTTATTGTCAAAGGTTGACAAAATTTTCAATTCCAAGTAACTACGAATAATGAGACGTATTAACCTGTCACTTGTCGAGGCACTCATCGAAAAAATACCATAGTTCAAGTCTCTGATTACATTAAAACCTTTTCTCTCTGTAAAACCAATGATCATCTTCCGCTTCCCCTTTTTTTCTTCTTCTCCTTTGGAATCATCATAATCACATCTCCCCTCGCTGAATTTGACCGCTAAAGGAGAATACCGTTCATTCGGTTCTTGACCTGCCACAACTGGTGGTAAAGCCTAAAGGTAGGTATCCTCCCGAAGACCTAAATCCATGCAGGTATTAGACCAACAAGTGGCCCACGAATGAATTAGTGTTGTGGTTAAAGAAGGCATAACACCTAATAAATTTCAATAGCATTTTATATGTTCCATCCAACTTGTCCTTTCATGAACTTCCACAATTCTAAAGATCCTCGATTCGGATGAGATGAAAAACTGAAAAAGAACCGGCGGTCGGTGTCGGTTGTATGCATTTTCCTTCCTCATTATCGAATTCAAACAAACAAGAAGGATTAAAGCGGTGAAGATACAATTGACGTTAATTTACTTCCAACTCGACTTTACTCAAGTTAAATCCCTGATAAGACAGATAATCCCTCGTAATTACCTGTCCCCAACGGATCCGTGGGTTTATTTAGGACGAAAAATGAAAATCTCCTTCTCCTGTTTTATCATTTCAAGAGGTAATTGGATTGAAGCTCTTAGAATTATGATTAAACAAAAAAGATAAATCGTTTCCCTGTTTCAAATTTTCATCCTACTTTTCCTAGCTGAATTTAGGATTCCATATTTTCTAAGAATCTCTGTTATTCCCCCTTGAAACCCCACGTCAACGGTATGGCGCCGGTTTACGTATTTTCTCGTTAGAGAGTTCACTTCGGAATCGGCTTTCACGCCCATCCGGGGCCCAAATCCAATGAACAAATGGATGAAATTGATGGTCGAAATATTACCGGCAAAACAAAATGGGGAAACGATGACGGCTGGGGAGGATAGTGACGGTGGTAGTGGGCGGAGAACGGAACGAGAACAAGAGGGTTGTTGCTCGTACCTTTGCCTTTCTTGGCAACAGATTTTGAAAATAACACGCCTTTTGGGTTTTTAAGTCGTCGGTTAAGAAAATGAAACTGTCGAGAGATTGTAAATTATTTCATTCTCAAATAATGAAATTCACTGATTCTTCGGCGTAATTTCAAAATAATATTGTATCTTTATTGTTAAGAATTGAATAATTCAGTTCAAGTCACTCCGGTGGATTTATCAGAAATGTTTCAAAGGAACGATTGTTTTTAATGGATTCTGAGAGCTTCCGATCCACTATACAAGCAGTTACAAATTTATTGTAACTATCTGATACGTTGGCAACTTGCAAAGTGTATTGGAAATGAAAATAAGAACGAGGTTCTAACGGAAAAAAGATTCTTTCATCCATCGGACCGTGAAAGTAAATGGTAGATAGACATGAAGAGATGCGCTGATCCAAGCGTTCATCATTAGTATTCTTCTGTATCGTTTTCTCGTTACATATTGATACCCATAGAACATTCAATCAGAGAGCGGTAAAAACTAATATCAACCCCACCGGCGATGGATGATACACCGATATTATTTATAAATTAACGGAACATTCCCGGTGAAGGAATCTGATCTCGATCACATAATTCATTCCATTTTCTATATTCTCAAATGCTCCCGGTGTATTGACTCTCAAGATTTCATAAAAATTCACACATAACTGAATTGTTTGTGAATACTATTCTATAACGACACAATAGTTACACAATAGGAATGTTAAAGGTTTGTTTATTCATGAGGAAACAAATCTCAGAACACGATACAATTTGCTATATTTAGATTATGAATTCTGTTTTCGTAAGAGCATAATAAAATGATCGGGAAAAAATGCATATAATTTGCTGCGATATCAAGATCGATAAGATAACTTTCTTATATGAGGAATGAGAAAGCGAGAAAACTGTGCGTAAGTTACATGACACTGGAAGTGATACAAATTGTATTGGTGTAAGAGTGATAGGATTGCGATTAGAGAGTGCATAACGGGATATGCCGGCTAGTTTTTCTTATACCAACTCGATTCAGATTGCTCTTCGTGCGACGCATAGACATTAGGAGAATGAATCAGCTAGCACTAGTTTATACAACGCTTTGCTACTCATTTGCATACGATTTTTTCACAATAATTCCCTGTTTTATATTCCGTACTGTGTCTACGAGATCACTGAACAATAAGTCAAAATACTATGTTGTTTTTATCGTTATTGCAATAATTAAAGGAGAAATAGAAAAGATGTAGAATAAAATTACGGTACCCTGTTTGCAATTAAACGTAAACTCTGTTACCTCGCGAGACCATTTCTACGCGTGTACGGTTTCTCAATGTTTCATCTTCCATGACATATTATATTCAAATGTCTCTGCGCTATTCATATTAAATAGCGTTGAATTCTATTCAAAACCACACGTGACTCATTCGATATTGCTTCTTAATGCTGCTACAAAATATATACTTTGCTATGAGGACTGAACAGATCACATTTCGAGGTAGTCGCGAGATTTTACTTTCACAATGCAACGAAGATCGTGGAGGAATATTTCATTTATGAGATTATATTCTTCCAAAACGTTATCTCATTTAGGATCTAAGACAAATCGCAAGTTGTTTTTTGTTATTTGAATATTCATTCTCTTGGGTTTTTGGTACTATTAAATTATTATTGTTCAATGATTCAAATACCAAAGAAGAAAGATTTTTTCATGGAAATCTCCCTCAACAGGGACCAGCAAGAGTTCAGTTAGAAGACCTCACAGTCCTTGTGAAGATTTGAAAACGCCATCATCAAAAGTATTGAAGCGAGTGATAAGAATAATAAATAGAAATCCTCATTCTCCACTGAAAAAGAACTAAATCAACTATGTGGCTAGGTTGAATACGGCGAATCTCATCACCGCGTGGTTCAGTCAACTGAATGTCAATTGAAATGATCCAATATGAGTTCATTTCAATCTATATTCAGTTGACTCAACCACACGGTGAAATTCATCGTATTCGACCAGGCCACGTAGTTGACTTCCTCCTCAGGTTTTTTTCAGTGTAATTGAATAAATTTTGTCTCACACTAGTCAGATCTTGGGAAAGTAGGTCTGATTTTGAATGAGCTGAACAATTCGAAGAGGAACTCAAGAACAAACATCTTTCATTGATCATTAATTCTTTCTTCTTTCAAAACTTCTATTGGAATTCAATGTACACGTGAATCTATTGAGAGATAAACGTTCGCGCGGTTGAACATGAGGTACGTACGAATGGATTGTGGAGGAATCACGCGTGCGAAACAGCGATAAGCGATATCAATACTAAATGTTTTACGAATCTGAAACCAACAAAAGAGAAGCAACTGATAGAAAATGGGCTCCGTCGAAAGATAAAAATTCAAGGTATTGAATCTGAGACGAACCATTTTGCTGTGAATATATATATATATATGATTTATTGATTTCTTGAATTACCTCTATTTGACGTTCCTGACCCCCCCCCCCCGCTCTCCCTCACACCCGACAATATGTTGACAAGGAAATCAGATAAAACGAACAGTCGGGGATGATTGGCAAAAACTTATCTATGAAGAACATTTGGATTTTTTTATTTCCAGGATAGTGAAATAAAAGTAACAAAAAATCGTCCGCTAAAGTGAAAAAGAGAGAGAGAGAGAGACAGAGAGAGAGACCGAGAATCAATTATTTATGTTCTTGAAGTTTGAACTGTTTATTGAAACGAAACGAAAATCCAAACTGTTCATCTTCTCGAATTAACTGTTTAGAATTAGAAACATTATTTACAGAAAGTGTTGAAAAATTCCGAGTCCTCAACAGCTGAGTATTTTCTTATTAAATTGACAATTCGTGTCAATAAACGATTCAAACTTCCGCAAAATAATTGTTTTGGGTTTTCCTGATATCCCAAACTCCACTCCATCGAAATCCGATTCAAATATACCTGTACCTCGTATAAAACTTTCTCCCTTCGACCAACACTGACGATATAATATACATTGGCGCAAAGCTGATTGCCAGATAGAATTGATAAAAACACAACAAAATGGTACACGATTATTGGTAATTGATAAATTGGTTTGGTCAACCTACAATTGCCCGAGTATTCGTTTAAACCTGGAGTGTAAGCTACTGCCAATCGTTGGCCCACCGGAGATTAGACAAAATCGAGTAATGTTATACCAAGCATTGGCAAAGGCTAGGTTCAGGTTTGGCTGCACTGTAAAAAATTATGGTGGGAATTCATTTCCCCATATTTTGGGAGAATTTTTCTTAAATTGGTGAGCAATTCCTTTAAAAAAGAAATAATTTTCTTCCAAATGGAGGGGAATTCCTCTAAAATATAGGGGAGATGAATTTCCCCCATGTGAGGGAGATTTGCTGCCAGGGGAAAATTCCACTTACTTTTTACAGTGTGCAATCGTCAGTCTTGGCCCATATTTGATCCTGTGTTTCTCCAGTGTTGGTGTTATATTGAAAAAAAAGAATTGGCAGAGCGTGAAATGATGTTATCATTTCATACTTACGCCACTCTAGAACGAATGATGATTCGTATTGGGATCGTTTGAAAATAGTTACAGATTTAAAATGAAACGAATGTTTTGGAAAGAAAATACATTGTCAAGCAGTTATGTTTTTTTCACAAAATAAAATGAGAAATATCTGCTTTACTAAGGGTGGGTAATAAATCCTTTGTCTCATATCTCAGGAGAACAATTCTACACAAAGAGAAATGAGGTTTTAAATATTACTACATTTTGCACCCAAGTAGCAGGATAAGTGAAATAGTATTTATAATTTTTACAACACAGTGGAAGAAAAATTCATGCTCTTTGATGTGGAGTTGCGCCAAATTGAACGATTTTTCAAATCATTAAGCATGAATTTTTACTACACCGTGTAGTGAAAATCATAATCATCATTTTTCACAGTGTATGATTTTCAGGGGAAGGAATGGAAATTTCGCAAGACTTTCTTGATAAAGACATTTGAATGGTGGTTATTTATGTAAATAATAAAATGAAATATTCCTCGATGTTCAGAAATTTGCCCTGACCTGTTTTATCGGACTTATTTGAACAAATTTGAAACATCAATTTCAAACAAGAAATCCCGATACAAAATGGATTCTTCGAAATGAGATGTTTGAAAAATTCAGAATTGAAAATAGAAATCCAGGATTCTTCAAAATTTTTATAAAGACAATTGGAATTTCAGAATGTTTACAAAAATCCAAGCATTCAGTTTCATGATTTCATTCATAATCAACTGAATTGTGCAAAAACTTTTTCAACGTATACTAAATTTACCTTCTGTAGCATCTATACAGATAAAGTAGAGACTTTGAAATTATATTGTTTCAAAATTCAAACATCTGTTTAAGGGGATACTAGCACCGCGATACGAGCCAAATCGTTCATTCCATACCATTCAGAAGTGCTTCAATAGAATAAAAAATCGCTCCGCACTGCAATTAATTAGTGCTGGTGGAATTGCTGTACACAGCGATACTTTGATTTTATTGACCTACCTTTGAATAATTTGGGATAAACGATTTGGCTCGTACTACGGCGCTAGTATCTCCCTAACGCGGTGTAACTGTCGATAAAACAATTCTAACAGACTCATAAAGCAGATTTTAGATATTATAGCGTTACCGATAACAAAAAAAATCATAGCATAACGTCCGTATAACACTTAACGTTGTTTCGCTAATTTCAGAGTGGTTCCCCTCGGATAAAGCATAATACAGGAGTTAATCAGTGCATGCACGTTTCAAGATAACAAAGTTGAACCGATTTTATTGGATAATTGATGTTCAAATGATCAAAGTGTGTAACATGTATGTTAGGTGAAAACGTGCTTTTGCTCTGTTCGATTCATCAATAAGAACAGGAATGAATTCAATTCGTATCGATGGAGGAATCAAAAGCTCATTTTGTTAATAATCAAATGTTTGGGAGCTTTTCAATTTTTCATGAACTTTCATGTTCATTGTAATACCAATTAGAATGAATCACTCATGATATCTCAAAGGTTATCATGAAAGCTACTTTTAGAGGATTCAAATGTAAAATGAATTCACAATCAAAAGAGATGAATTCATAATTAATTTCTTGTATTCTACAGTTCACATTCATGGGTTTATTGATTTTCAATATTATAGGTTACCAATCACCGGGAATATTCATATGATTCTTAGAATTTTAATTATACGCCAAGGCGTCCAAAAAAACCCCACTTGACGCGGCTGAACTTTGAGGAAGAAGAAACTCGAAGTTGAGAATATCATTAAAGTGACAGTTATCCAATTAGTATAATCAGTCAACATTGTACCCTTATTCCGATCGAGAATAACGATAAGAATCAAAGCCGGCTGTACAGTGTGCACACTTCGAGCATGCAGTTTTGGTTACACAATATAATACACAGTTCAAGATCATTATCCGAAGGATAGCAATAATTATGTCACTTTCGACACGATGGTTTAACCTTTGTGGAACAATGGAACGGTGGTGTTTTTTTCATTTTCGGAGACACCAACAATACTTTCCAAGAGAAAACGTGAGAATTCGAAAAATTCCACTATGACATGAGTAAATGATTTAATGAAAATATTATGAATCGTTGAGAGTTTTCTAATTATAATATAGTCTCTTATTCCTTGACGCTTCTCATTATGTGGCTTGTGTTAATATTTGCAAGACTCAGATTAGATGTTCGCGCAGATGTGTTGGCCACAAGTTGCGGTTATCTAAGCCACCGTACATCCTCGGATGTGCATTTGTCATTCGACGTCTTTCAATATATCAAAATTCACATGTATCTTCTTGTCTCCCACCTACACTTCATATCGTACTTTGCAAATAGTATGTCATGCGAATGATATGACTTCTTCATCATCGAACAATCATTTATAAATACAATAGCTTCTATTACATCGTCGAAGGGTGTTGTTTCAATGAAATTTTCATTACCGAAAGATTTTTTTCATTATTACGACAAATTAAAGTTCTATTGTATTCGAAGTCCTAATTGAATTTTCAACATATTCATCGTCGATGCAAGGACCGAGTTTAATTTTGCTATGAGAAAAAGACATTCTTCCACAAGGAAAACCGATCGATCTTGTCGATAAACTCCATCAATGTATCCACTTTCTGAGAACAAAGTGAAATTCTACGCTCGGTATTGCTACAATGAATTTCCCACTCAACGCGTGCATGTACGCGTTACGGCTATCTAAGATAATGAGATTTCTACTTTGACTCCTCCTCGCTGAAATATCACAATATCTTATTGGCTTCTCAAGGCCTTCCAGTTATTCTCATCATAAATCTCATTTTGGTTGCATTATCATCGATTGTAGCAATAAAGATTCAAGTGGAATCATACAAAATATAGCGATCAAGCACTTTAATTGGCATTGCCAAGACTTTGTTTGTTTCAAGGTAAATCATTCCAGGGAGAAAATGTACTATTATCAAGTCCCACGTTTCCTTGAGAATTGACATTATATTGTGATTATATCGATAGTTTTCTTCATACGAACGTTCAGAAATTCCATACTGTTTATTGATTCCATCATTTAATTTTACAAACATTGCATTACAATTTCATTCCAAGTTGATTAAATTCTAAAGAACACATCAATGAAGTTTCGTGGTATGAAATTTTCTCTTGCGTATATCACATCTTTGAATAAATCGATCGAAATTTCTATACTGAGATCGTAATTTTCATTCGATACAACAATATTCTTTCTATATTTCTGAAAATATTCGCCTCGGGAGTACAGCCAGTGAACCGTCGGAGCACCCATGTATATATTTTAAAAGTTTCCTCGACAGTTTCGTTATTGGACCAAGGAAGAAGCTCGAAGGTCACAAAAGGGTGAAATATCGTTTTCTCAAGTTTTCACGTGAAAGATCGCGTGGAAAAGGAAGAGAGGGAGGGAGGAATGAAGAAAAAAAAACATGGACGTGTGAGAGAAGGGGAAAGACACGTTGTATCCGGTATTTGAGAGCGCGAAGAAGGTGTTGCGTGCGAGTTAACAAGCTAACGACGACGATGAGGACGAGTAGTAATACGATTTTCTTTCCCCTATCGGTTCGAATCTACTCTCTTTCTTTCTCCCCCTCTGTTTGCTCCTCGAACTCTTCCTTTCTTCTTATGTAGAGTAATCTTGTAGATAAATTGACAAAAAAACAACTCGAACCATTTCAACGAAGACCACTCTTACCGTGCCGCAAAAATCAATTGTCCTTGAGTTATTGAATTTTCTTCTCCGACTGCCATTCCCTTTTTCCCTTCGGCAGCATCGTACGTGGAAAAACATTTGAACAAGGAGACCGAGAAGAAGAAGAAATAGAATGAACATCGACCACGTTGAATTTTATGCACGAAATAACAACTGTAATTACAGTTTATCGGAAACCTCATTGATGCGGTGGAAGTCGATCTCACCAACATCAGAAACCCAAACGTTATACGATCCAAACTCCCTACTAGTTATCGCGACGAAAGCTTTGACTTCGAAGTGTCACACCTAATCTCGAAACCGATATCCCCCGTTTGTATGTGCAGGTATACGTGGATTCAAATTTTCTTTTTTTTTACGACGCATCATAGCAAGAGCAGATGTTGAAATTGTTCTCAAGGCGTAGAATTTGAAACTAAAAACGTACAATATCGTTTTATGATAGTCGTAAAATTTTACGGTTGAGAGATGCCAGGACACTCTAATGGTTCCTGATGACCCAGTTAAAGGCATGTTTTTAAGATTATATTGCATATTATTTCACGATCCACAGACTTATAAGTCAGAGCCTAACGGAAAAGAAGTTTAGATTTTTCAACGCCCTGTAAGAATGTCACAGTAATATCAAGAAAATATTAGGGAAAATTGGAGTCCCTTGTAAAACTTGTTACCCTCGTTTTTAGTGTCGGGTCGAACTCGATTACCCAATAAAAAATTATTCAATGGAAGAGAAATTTTATAAATACGTTTTTTTTTTTACTAACGACAGTCGTTGGATCCACAGGCTCGATGGTGATGATTTTCCATGTGATTTACGATAACAAAACACAAGAGCGACAGGAATTGTTGTAAAATTCAAGTTTGAGAAACTTTTCTTTTCATCGCTTCAATGATGTTTACTGAGGAGGGTGAAAACTTTTTTCCACTTCGAAGAAATTGTTTACTCTCATTACTGTCGATAAAGATCGGAAGAATTGATTAACGAGAATTATATTCACTTTCTGATTTTAGAAAAGAATAGTGCATCATGCTTATTAAGTAGAAAATCGAATATGAAATTATAACATTACCCGCACGATGGTGAAAATAATAATCACTGTTCCCTGTCTCTTGGCTCTGCTGAATGTGCACATACATTGAAGTTTCGTACGTATAACTTCTAGATCGAGCATTCTATGCAGTTGGCTGGAGTTAACAAGAATTTCGCTATTCTAACAAATCCATCTTCGCTAAGTGGATTCAATGATCTCATGATGTCAATCCGCTGTGTTAACGAACTGATTCGTTATAATTATCAGTCCTTCGTTAGTGTTGCGAAGTTTGATTCGCTGAAAAATCAATTGCCGTTTATTCCAACAAACTTGCTTGTTGCTCTTAAAATAACAAGCGAATTTCGCTAGAACAGCAAAATGTTTTTTCCGTGATGGTTTCAAGCACCAAACTTGTGTTGAATTTTCCGGATAGAAAAACTCAAAATTCCACGGATATTTTTGCAAAGTATATCATCCGTGTTTTCCGAATATTTCCTTCAGATAGTCAGAGTTCGAAAAACCAGATCACACTGAATTCTTCCGGGATTACTAAATGAAACGTCAGCAGAATATAGAATCTTTGGAGAATTTACACTGACAGAAAAACGACCTTTTTGAAACATTCGTGGTCGCAATAACTTGAAATCTGGTTCGATCCACCAGGAAATGTGATTGTGATGTCCAGAAAAAGTGGTTGAAGCAAAAATTAACTACATTTTTCAAGTTAGAAAAACCAGATTCTTTTCTTGGTGTGATAACCTGGAAAATGTAGTTAATTTTTGCTTCAACCACTTTTTCTGGACATCACAATCACATTTCCTGGTGAATCGAACCAGATTTCAAGTTATTGCGACCACGAATGTTTCAACAAGGTCGTTTTCCTGTCAGTGTAGGGATTCATCTAGTAATTTTGGAGCAGCTCAATGTGATCCAATTTTTGAAACGTCTGCGATCTGAGTTCTATGACTATGAAACAAGAGCCAAATGTGAAGATGATGCTGATTCTTTTTCAAGTTCCTTTCTTCCAATTGAATAAATTGAGAGAAAAAGTTTATTTCAGATAAAGAAACTAATGGCCCCCTACGTAAATTTCTACTTGATTTCTCAAATAGAAAATTTTCATCATGGATTTCCAGGAGTTCCAGCTGGATTATTGAGCTTCCTTGAATTTTCGCAATGGAGTGGGCTTTGTACCACGATGAATAACATAATCAAGATGATTTCCTGAAAATTTCAGACCTTGTCATGGATTCAGTTGATGTCTCCCTAAATGCTTATCGGGATAATGAAATAGGAATCAAATCGGGAAGATATTTCTTTGTCATTCTTGAGAAGGATGATTTTTTTTTCTCTGGAGTGCTATATTTTTTCATGTGTACCCTCAGAAGGATGAGTTACTTAAACATGAACCTAACCAGGGTTGATAGATGTGGCGAATTAGCGCTAAATTACCGATTCTTTTCCACAATTTGGGTGAGAAGAAAAAATTAAAAAGGCATTGTCGATATTTTTGACAAGTTTTCACAAATTTTTATCCGTTGGCTGTTCATTAAAGAATAACATCCGTAAAAAGTCGCAAATTAGACTCTCAGGGATGAATATTTGGAGATCCATTGAGGTCTTTCAACAGCAGCGAGTTTAAATTCAAAAAAGAAATCCAAGAAGTCTTTGAGGAGTCTTTATGGATTCAGAATGATCAATTATGCTGTCTGGCAGAGCAACCAATGTGGAAAAAATTTTCAAAATTATATATAGTTTGTATATAATCAAATACATTTTCTATATAAATTATATATAATTATACACAAATCATATAAAATTATGAAAGTTTTTTCATATACACGCTTTGTGCATTAATAACACTACCCTGTTGAAAAAATCTCTCTGCAAACCCCGTGTTTCAGGGAAATTCAGAGAGATTCGAAAAGATTCAGAGACATTATTAAACAGGTACATCGGAGAAAATTGTGCGTTCAACTTTCCGGAGGGATTGTAAAAAATTCAGAGACATGCAAAAGAATTTAGAAAAATTCAGAGAAAAAAAATTGATTGATATTGCTGATCCCAGATTTCAAAGAAATTCAGGGACCTTTAGAGAGATTCAGAGGAATTGAGAAACAGGTGGATCGGAAGAGATTGTGCGTTGAACCTTCCAGAGAGATTCAGTAGAATTCAGGGGAATTCAAAAAGGAATAAATGACCGAGAATTTTCAATTCGAAATTCTACAGGCATTCAGGAAGTTTCAGAAAGATTCAGAGAAATTCAGAGAAATTCATAAGCGGGTGAATTGGGAAAAACAGTTAATAGAATTTTGAAAGGGGATTAAGAGAAACTCGGAAAGATTCAGGGAGAATCTGACAAATTCAAAAAAATTCGGAGAGAGCTTTTCAATTCGAATATAAAAAATTTCCGAAGAATTTCTGGATTTCTAGGGATACTTAACCCTGTCCTATAAATGAACCCATTTTTTTTATTATTTAAACAGCTGTCAATGAACCACACAGTTAGAAAAATTCCTAAATTTGATACGAATGTCTCCATGAAATATTATATTTTCATATTAAATTTAATATTAATTCTCAACTTTGATATTAGTGACGGCATTTCACAATTTTTCTCTGAAATCTATCAAGCATTCAATAAATTTCAATATTAATATATTATCAAAATTAAAGAAAAAACTCTGAACATTGAGAATTATACGATTGAATTCAATATTATATTATGGAATATAATAAACTATTTATGTAAAAAACTTCATAATATTCTTAATTTTTTTTTTACACTGAATAAATTTTATTCGATGAATGATTTTGATTTCGTCAACGCCTAGTTTGGAAATTGTAGATAAAATTTTCACTTTTCAATAATCCGAATTAGAGGTATAACAACCACTTTTCGAAAAAATGGAATTCCACTGTTGAAGTATGGAATGTAATTCATCAAGGAAAGTATAACGAGTTTCACAGAAAAGCAAAGTTCATAGCTTGGAAAATTGAATCGTTTTGCAATGAATACAAAGCCTTGAATCTCATTAACCAAAATAGATAACGAAAGTACTTCCAAGTACCATAAATTGTGGAAGGAAGGGCATTTCCTTACAGTAACTCACTCTCCTTCGGGATATGAAAATCTCGAATATGATTGAAGTGAATGTTACCAAATGATGTTTGTACACTCTTAAAACAGTTGAATTTTCATACCAAGAATGTGAATTACACAAGAATCTTAATGACACTTTCACGAAGTAACACAAACCCATTTGATTACAGTATTAGGTTTTCATTTCAAGCTTTACTGCTCCATTATCTAAGAACTTTAGATCTTTTATAGCCCTTTTATACGTATGTTTTTTACTATCCTACATGTTTTATAATTTCTTTAACGACTAAAAGACTGTCCTTCGGAATGAAGATAAGGAAGAACATTTGATCGCTCATTTCATGAATTTAACGATTCGACGGACAAAAAATTCCAAAAAAAAACATAAACGATGTACACTTTTCCTTTCCATATTCGATCGACCCCCAATGATCGAACCTCTAGAGTCGAGCGATTCAAGTTCGAATTCTATACCGCGAAGCACTGAAGACTTTTGTCTAGGACTTCTTTCGCCGACCCAACCGATTGATCAATTAGAATGAAATTAATAATAGTTCCTTGATAATTGATCGATTATATATAGTTCTTACAGAAACTTTTCTCTTGCGAAACTTGATGAAGAATAATTGCATGAGCGATTACTTTCAACTCATCTCTTTGCCATAATCTATCGAATCATGAAACCACGAGTGCAATTATCTAATTTGATCGGTAGCTGAGCGCCTATACCGGAGAGAAAGACACGCAAAAATGCTTGGATATATCAATTAACTTGATACGATGGATGATTGAAAAAAATCCCACCATCCGTCATTATTTATCAATACTCTGTGTAATGACGGTGCAGTAATCAATCGACAGGGAAGAATCACTTCGGCAAAGATAATAGATAATAAGAACGAAATTCTGAATTTCTGTCAGGGAAAAGATAAGACTAATTATGATTTATTCTACGTACTATTGCGATTCATATGAAACGAGAGTACATGTATTTATAAACACTTTTGCTCTCTTTTGAAGTGTTCAGCTGAGAGTAACACAATGTAACACAATGTGAAATATCAACCCGAACATCGCTTCAAATCAAAGGATTATCGGAATATTTATAGTTGGATGGATTGAACGTTTAATCGGTAACTACAGAGTCTTGGGATCCTACCGGAGATCGCATACCTGTCTTAGTTCATTTACATAAAGAGCAACTGACATGAATATCGTATATTCAAAGGAATTTCAAAATACATTCAAAGCGCATTCCAATTCCGCAATGTTGGATAATTTGAATGCTCTCACGGAAGATGTGCGTGATACACCCCACCGTTGGGATTTTATTTTACACACATCAATAATTTACAATCTCGATTTCAAATATGATTCGATATCAAGTAGTTATCGCTAAATTGAAAATAAAACCATCAAATTTGAATTAGATGGGAATCCCTTGATTTTCATCAGAGGTTAACGATAGGGTAGTTAGAAAACAATTTTCCATTCAACAGCACGTTTCGTCGAGTAATTTCATTTTGTATGGATACATTACATGCATAACAAAAGGAAAGTAATCGAGGAGACATTTGTAAATTACATTTCGTGTTCATTTCATATTGCTTCTTATCGTCACGCCTATGTGTATCTGACTTTATGCGATAAGTAGTGAAATAGTAAATAACGTCGCGTAATTTACGAACGATCCGTGAAACAGGGCACTTAAGTATTGCAAATATAATGACTGCATTCTACAACAGAATAATTACCGTAATAGCCTTCATGCATACAATCTCGATAGGTACGGAGGTTCAAATCCCTGTCATATCGATCGTTATACTATGAAGCGTACAAGACGACGGCGATCGGGACGTTGACCAAAGTCTCCCTGGCGTAATCACTTTGCCGTTGAGGAGAGCAAAGATCAATAAGCCAAGGAATTTCACTTCTGCTGTGTTGATTAGGGTTAGGTTAACGTTAGGCGAACTTCTCCCGTTCTTATAGGCTTCGGTAATCTGGAGGATACAGATGTATCGACCCACTCTGTGTGTATCACGAAAACTTTGGTATCTCTCCGACAATTAATGCCCTGTAAGAAATCAATTAAATGAACCGTTGATTCTTCCAATGTAACTCGTAACGCATATAAAACAATGATAATTTGAAATCACCCCCATTCAAATAACACTATGAATAGATTCATGACGGAATAACGAAGGTGAGAAGTTGTCGGATAGATAAAAGTCATCGACACGGATTCTAACACCCAAGTGATCGTTGATCGTGTGATAAAAAAGAAGGACATTATTCATTTCACTCCTCGAGAATTCCTATTAAAAATCAATGAAATCGACATTATTCTCAGCGTCAACCTCTCGAATCCTATAACTGAACAAGAAAAGATCCGAGTTAAAATGTTTGAAATTCTGACGAAGCATATCAAAGGGTACAGCATATTCAACGCTCACAACAACCAAGTCTTGAATCACTCCTCCTTGGTTTGTCTTTCTTTTCCAAAAAACGACAAAGTTAACATAATCGCGGTAACCGAAATGCTTGGGATTCCAAAAGAGCGGTCGTATTAAACAAAAAGAAAACTGAAATAAATATTTCGAAGCGTGGTTTATCATCGATAAATAGTATGCTGCTGAGAATGGTGTGAGCTCAACGCGGTTGTGTTTCTGTATAGCTTTCAGGACATTGAATTTTTGCTTCAACTTTCATGATGGTAGAGTTGGAGATCGAGCAACGGCCACTGCTGTTGATATGCCGGAAAAAAGTTGCCAATCCCCTGTGCTAGCTAGAGAGAATCCCCCGACGACGACGAGAGCGACGTCTTTTTGCCGGTGCAAAGAGCAGCAGCAACAGCAGCCGCAGCAACAGCAGAAGCTCCAGCGAGAACCCGATGGACAATGTGGTACAGTAGCCAGCAACCTCTCTCTTTCTCCCTCCGTTTCTTTCTTTTCTTGCGAGAGATTAATGCTCAGGTGTTTGTATATATCTTTTACCTATCTTTCCCAATGAGGGAGAAAAGGACATCGCATAACTGCACGGAATTACACGAACGCACACGTGCAAATGAAAACAGAAGGAAACATCTGATAATTGATTCCAATCGGCTGGTATTGGCACCGACAATGATGAGAAGCAGTTTCCATGAAGGTCATATCATACATATAAATATCCCCCTGAGTGCGTGCGCGTGTGTATGCGAAATGAAAATTTGTGCTGAGAATATTGATCAATAAACAGCTAAAAGTAATTAAGAAATTATGAACGTGTTGAATTTCAACGACGGGCAAAAAAACAGAGTCAATGAATTAAACGAATAACTTTAGGAAGTAATTAACCCGAATATTTCGAATTAAACCTTTAAAAGTAGTTAACAAATCTGCAATGGATACACCTGTCTTAAACATCTAAATGCTCTGACTGAAACTAATTGATTTCTCGAGATAAATAAATTTTGTGTTTGAAATTATTTGCTACAGAATAATGATTTTTAATCAAACATCCTGATGAACAGTCATCAAATTAGCTTGCTGGGGTAGTTAAATTGTTTTGTGCCGTGTAAGGAACTTTCACCGAATCATTGAAATTCATTCATGAATTAATTGAAATTCGAAAATTTGTGATTCTTTGATGTACGCCTGGGAATCAATGCAGAAGTCGTAACGAGTATGTTACAGCGTCTATTTAGCCACTTATTTCAAGCAGAATATGAACGTACGTACGTATCACTCGATCTAAGATTTCATATCGCGTTAGATTCTCACTGTAAGCTTTGCGATGAATTATCCTACGAACAGAACAGAAATGAAAGTCCTCGTCGTGGTAGAAATTTTCGTTACTCTCAACGAACAATGGTCTATGCAAAAATAAACAAATGAATAAACAAATAACTCAAGAAAAGGCAGAGAAACATTTGAGTGCATTTGGATTGATCTTCGGCCTGATTTCCAATCCGATACGCGTGATCGCTTATCTCTTCATATTGTATATATACGTGTACGTACGAAAGAGAGAGAGGAGAGTAATCGCGTCGAGTGGCCGTATTATGAATGGGTTTCCGTTCGTTCGTGCAAATTTAACTACACCCATATATCATCGCTTTAATTACGCAAACGTAATGTGTATTGTACAAATGTCAACGGAATTCAGGTAAGGCAACGCGAGTTTTTCTCTTCTCTTTCTTCTTCTCCTTTGATTCCCGACGTCGAAAATTAAGGTCTTCCTTTTTTTTGGCAGGAAAGATACGATATATATGTTCCAACAGAGCTTCCCAACTTATAATTTATGTGTCTTAATATAATTATCGTGTTATACACTATTAAGAATAATTTTTCAAATTATTCATTGAACGAGTGGATGTTTGTCGTTTCATAAAGGTATACAAAATGATGGAGGATCGGTTTATTTTTGAGTTACCATTCATTCGTTTACTTTAATTACTTGCCGATGATCGATTGACCAATAAAGGGGATGAATAAATCGTTGGAATGTTTCCGAGAAACCAATGTATAAGAGAAATAACTTTGACGCCTGTTTGAAATCAGTTAGAGATTGTCGGTAATTTTTCCTACAATATGTATCGGAGTCTGGTAATATTTATCGATGTTTCGGAATGTCTGGATTTTTTTGTCTTAATTCGATATCCAGTGTTTTTAATCGATTCTATTATACAATACCATAACTTTTTCGAAATATTCGTTCTATGACGATAATGAAGCCACGAAATGATTTAGATAACGGGATTTACAGCGATGTTTCATTTTACGAGTATTCGAAGGACTAATAGTTTCATAATTTTGTAATATCGAGATATCTAAATTCATAGGTTATTATCTTCATGCCCGTATTTAATAAGACTTGTTCTTCATCATTTTTCAACATCCAATGAAGAAGAAAATTAGCAAGAGAACGTATCAGAGCTAACGTTCATTTACAAAAAACTGCTGTATAAAATGAAGAGAGTTATTCCTTGCTCCAATAGTGGATTCCATCCCCTAATCGTAGGGGAACAGTTCTTTCATAAAAAAACAAAGAGGAGTTTTCCTTGATTTTTAGAAAATAATCTGCTTTCTGGACGTTGAATCCTGCAATGAGTACGCGGAAAAAAAAACAATAATATTCGCTGTGAATCACCAAAATACATTGAAACTCCAATTCATTTGTTGAGGACTTTCATTACAGTACTGATAATAACTGATCGCATTAACTTTGATTATCCAAGGGTATTTTCAGTGGTTTTTCAATCGATAGCTGTCATTCACAGTAACCTGTACTGTTTTCTTCTTTCCGTGTAAGAGAACAAACAAACAACTCTATCAAATGATGAGGAAAGATCTCCCATCAAGGAGAAATTTTGTTACAACAATTTTTTTGTCGGGAAATCGCGCAATTATTCCTGCTCATTCAACCATTCGAATTCAATTTCACGTTTCCCATCAAAGAGTGAATATTATCCCATAATTATTTGGATGAAACGTTATAAAAACAATTTGAAACTTTTGAAATTCCTAGAAGATTAAAGACAAGCAACTTCAACGAGCCTCGATGTAGTAACGACCCTTAATCGACTTCGCACAGCCCCAGGGCATTCAAGCGATTCCTAGAACACCTTTGACGATGTCTGTTTACCAAACCACTGGTGATAATGTTTAAGTTTCAGCAGACAGAAATGTAAACCTCTACAAAGTATTATGCATCAAACAATTGAATGTAGTATATTGTATTTCAATCGCAAGAGAAAAAGTGCAGGGCTAAAGATAATATAGTAAAAGTATATAAGAGATTGCTTTGAAGCGAATACTGAAAACTTTCTTTTTTATTCCAAATCTGGGTACCCACACAGCACAACAGTTCTGAAAGACTTCTTGATGCATTCATTCTGAATTCTCACTGTTCCAAATTAATTCTATAATTGATCAGATAAAGATCAAGGGGCGATATATATCCGGGGGACGAATGCACTGAGAGAAAAATTAGCTTATTTCTAAGAACATATCCATGCCATTTCTTGGTCTAAGAATATATATTTTTTTCTTATCTAAAAAAGACACGTACTATACTTGGGGTGAGAAAATTCTCCCCATATCACGCTGTTTGTAACGCGATAGTTTCTAAATGAGTAAATGTTTTCTCCTTTGAAAAAAGCTACCCGGGTTGAAAAATTTGGACGGTTTTTGTCCTTCTATTCAATTTTTAAGCTAATTTTGTCCTGATTGTTGCATGATGCGGACAAAAATATTACCTTTTTCATGAGCTTATAATAAAATTGATTGAGGAGGACTTGAGATTGAAATAATCAAAAAGTATCGTTTCTGTCCGCATTATTCAACAACCAGGACCAAATCAGTCTAAAAACGAAATATGGGAATAAAAACCGTCCAAATTTTCCGACTCAAACATTGAGCATTGTCCGGCGCAAACTCCAAACAGCTGTAAGGAGGCCTTTGTTGTTTCTCGCAACGAAAAATTTCTTTTTGTAGATTTAAACTTGAATATTATAATCCAATATACTTCAATTCACTGAATATTCCATCCATAATCTAATTGATAAATTCAAACCATCCCCATCACCTAATGACCCTAATTTTATTCTACGAGAGTTTGATTCTGTATCATTCATCGAATCTTGAATTAGGCAAGGTTTTCGTGACGCTCCGATCGTATCAAAGCGTTACAATCCTTGTCAAGATCCGAACAGGATCGAGGTTAACCTGACCAGGTCCAGGGGATAAATTTCAAGCCGGGAATACCATTTGTACGATACTCTGCAACCGATATCATATGAAAAATTCTGATTGTGATTATATAATGTAGAAGAATATAATCGGTATTCGAATACTGAATAATATCTCTTCATAATATAAAATTCAAATTATATTCTAGACGTTTCAACTCTGTAGATACTATTATATAAACTGATCTTTCCATCTAATATTTTTGAATCTTCAAATGCATTTCATCAAGGAGAAAGCATAAGATTCGAATATCATGATCCTACCCATATAATAGAACTGATTTCAGTATCCATAATCCATCAATATCTGGAACGGAGTACAGTTTTCATTGCATTTACATTAGAAATCTAATAAGATATCGATGAAATTTGTTTAAAAATCACAAATCTCTCATATCAAATATCATTACTCTTTGTTAGTTTGAATTTTTCTCATATTTTTCATATATTATCAATATATGCCATAAAAGTCGTCGTCTGACGAGATTTGATCATTCAACATATTCTATTTCAACTGTTCAACAAACGAAAAAGGATTCCTTTGTTCTGAATAAATATTTATCTCAGTCAAATCAATTTTCTAAAGTATGTACTGATTTTCGATTCAATCGATATTTAGAATCTTTCAAAGTGTTGTTGGTGCGAAGCATTTATTGAATTGTATTGAAAAAATCCAAGTTACGAATAAATTTGGTCAAAATTATGAAAAGTTTGAAATTCTAATAAAAAACCACTCAAGTATATGATATCAAAGTGGCATCGAAGTTCAAAACCTTCCACCTCATCTTTCAGTTTCGGAATATGTGAATTAGCCTCTAAGTCATTAGTCTTCGAAGAACGAATTATAAATTTAAATGAAGATAATTAATTCCATTGCATACACTAAAAACCTTCCAAACACGAACACGTGTTAGAAATCTTCCGTACTTGTCTGGAAATTTACTATAAACTGATGATGAAAATCCCATAAAGTTTGAAATTCTCAGTTAAGTTCATGGGAAATTTCACACACATGTAGGATGAATTGATTGTTCGTGCAATGATTGGAGTTTGCCGGTTGCCATATAAAATAAAATTCCGATTACTTTTTACAATGTAACGCCAAATCGAATTCCAACTCCAACAAAGTGGACTCCATTTTTCCATCCAATGTCCATTCACTGGTTTGATTCGAAGCTACGCTCACGCTTTTCAAATCATCTTCACATCCGTGATAAAACGATGTTAAAACAAATACGAAACAGGTGTGAACGCTTGAATCCCCTCACGATAAAATTGATATTTGTAACAGTGTTGAATTTAATTGAAAAAAAAAAAGATGAATAATCATCGTGTACTAACAGTAATTCCCGACAGGTATCCAACTCGAGTAGAGCAGGTGTGGAACCATCGCTGCCTCAGCTGTGTTTAAGCGGGAAGTCATAATGTCACGGGTAGACACGAAATACAAAACATGAAAGGAAAGCGAACCGATCGGAATAACAATTCAAATGAATACGGAAAGTTCATCCCGATGAATCTTTGAACAATTTGAATGTTCCATCCGCTCAGTATATATCCTTAATGACTATCCTACTCCCCGATACGTCATCCACATCTTCATCATTTCTATTCCTTCCAAAGATTCCCAGTTGATTATATAATTCATCTAATAATAATGATACCCAAGAGGGGCACCCTCGACTGGAAATCTTGCTTTTTTATTTTGGACATTCATCGGAGATCTGTACACATAACATCCACGAAATAATACTCATGAGAGGAAAGAAAATGGCTACCACCACGTTATAGACCATCACATTCGAGTGTTTTCATCGACATGTTCGATACTGTATGTATCCGTTTGTTTCGTTCTCGATTCACGTGCAAACCATAATTACAATCAGGTATGAGCCTATAGTATGTATGTGGTACGTGCACATATAATAATGATACAACTTGTATAAGTATATATCTCAAATAAATAAGTGCGTGTAAGTAAGTAGGATATACGGACAAATGTATACAATGTATGCACGGAAGAGAAGTACGCGAAATGTATGAGCAGGATGCAGAGGAAGAGCAATTGGAGAAAATTGTTATTCCTTCGAAGAGACTCTCCAATTACATACGAATCTCTCGTCAGATACTTTTCGGTATCATCAGAGAGGGATATGAACAAAAAGTAACTAAATAAATAAATAAAGAAAGAAACAACTATCCAGAAGATGATCAATAAAATTCAATTTAGCTTGATAGAATTTTCAAACACGATCAAATTTCACGGATCGTTCGTAAGGAGGCGTTGAAATCGTTAAGTCATTTGCCGTTTCGAATTGCCGCATTTGCATGATAGAATTTCGATAATGATGATGTGAATTCATCCACCGATGGTTTATCGTTGGGATAATTATTCGAAAATTGCAAAGATTTTCAATTCTACATATACACTAATAGAAATATTATGAGATTTTTCTGATCACATATGAGGCGCTATTACGAAAGACTACAGTTCCCTTTCTCCGAACAGGGTGGCTAAAATTGGCGACTAGACGCCAAACTGGCTACTGTTGTAGTTGACTCGGAGTCAAAATTTTCCGATTAGCCTTCTAAATTATGCTAATACACGAAAAAAAAATGTATCATAAGATTTACCAACGCGTTCAGTAAAATACAGCACACTGAGAAAAATTTTCTTGTACAATTTCCCATCACTGCTGGTAGATTTAGGATATAACTTGAAAACTACAAATTCTATTAACATCTACGACCAAAACGAGTGAAGATAGCTAGAATGATTGCAGAGTTCACACATAATCGACAGCGTGTTTCGTCATTTTCAGAGTATATCCCAAATAGACCAGCAATGATGGGAAATGGTACAAGGAAATTTTTCTCAGTGCAAACGTAGCAGTAGATTTGACTAAAGTTCTATAATAAATATTGCCAGCAATTTCAATATTTTACCACCCTCGTTAGTAAATTCTATCAAACAGTTTTTTCCGTGCATAGAATACAAATCCGAAATCAGAAGTTCGAGATATTGGAGATTATCTCCTCGGGAAATGGGTTCTTTGGCTATTTTGTAGATTCTTAACACAGTGCACAACATTTTTTTGGTTGCTCTTCCTAATTGCATCGTTCAATACTACCCTCACCCTTCAAAATGAGTTATTGTTTGGTCGCCTACGATTTTTTCTCGCAGAATCACGAACATCCTAAGTTACGAAATATATCCCTGGGATTGTAATAACTCCAGGATCTCCTGAGGGCATCGCTAGGAAATGTGGAAATGAAAATTTGAATTCTCAAACATGATATTTGCGATCAGTGACTCCGGAATATATCATTTTTTGTGTATTTTTATGTGCGACTTTGAATCAGTGATCCCAGAATTCGGGAGCTGGCGGATCCCACCATGCAACCATTTGTGACTGTTGCAAGCTCACTGCAAGTACAAGTGTAATAATTAAGGTTACAATGTAGTGCAGTGTAGTCACTGACAATTATATACTTCTTCTCCTTTCAAAGTAATTTGTGATAAGACTGCGGTAGTCACCAAGAAGTGTATGGTGGGGGTCACCAGCTCCCGCATTCTGGGATCACTGACTCAATTTTCTGACTTGCATTTGACGATCTCAAATACCTTCAAGCACACACGTTCAAGGGAGACGAGCCAGTGAAATGGAAGCCTGAAAGAATCAATAATGTGAATACTGATGATATTTTTGGAATATATTTTATATTTTGGAATGGTCGTAACTTTGGGAAAAACAATCTTTGGTGATTGATCCATCTTATTTTGAAAGGTAAGAGTAGTACCAAATGATACAATTAGGGAAACAGACCAAAAAGATCATAAATGTAGCCAAAAACCTATTTTTCGAATATGTAACTTCAAATATCTCAAAATTTTTACGTGATGACCCACATCAGACTTCGGCCTTAGATTTTAGGCAGCGAATTACTTCGGAAATGACCCCTAGCCGCTCAACAGAAATCAGGGATTTTGTACTGCAAAATTTCAATTCTTGCGGTGAGATTCCAGCGAATGTGCTGGAATATTTCAGGAGAATTACTAGAATTTCCAGTCCAATCTACTGGTTAATGACTTCCAATGGAATACTGAAAAATTTCTGTAGTTAAAATTTTGAGCAGTTCGAAACGGTGTAGTTCAGAAATGTGCAGGCCGGCCACGTAATGATTTTGCAGTTCAGATTTGTGCAGTGGAATAATCTATGTACATTTCTTTGTGTAGTTCCGATTTTCTGTAGTTCAGACTCTTGTTGTTCGATATTCCAAATCACCTTGCGTGTAGTTTAATAATTAAGTAGTGCAGATCTGTATAGGTCAGAAGCCCAATCAAATTTTTGTGTAGTTCGGAACGGTGGGGTTGAGAACTGTGTACTGCAATTATTGTGCATCTGAGATCTGTGCAGTCGAATTCATTCGTGTAGTTAGAATGTTGTATGGTTCAAATTGTTTTTGTTAGGAATTTCAAATCACCTTCGTGCAGTTTCATAATTTGGCTACTTTTGTGACTACAAGAAATTCACCTTTCAAACAGTTTTTTGCCATATGCTCCATGGCTCATGTGAACTAGACCGTAAGTTGTTGATTAGTATTATTTCAACATAATTTCCCTTGATATTTTATCAAATAGGGCTTAACATGGATTTAATTTTCTCGAATTCCAAGCCAATAATGTTTCGGACGAACGAGAGTTTACCCGAGAGATTGTGCGTTTGAGATCTTCAGAAACAATGGTTATTTTATGGAATAATTTTTGGGATATTCCAGGATCAACTAGGCGTCGATTTGTTCTCTCCGCCACTGAATATAATGTTGAATGTGAGTCATAACATTGCACTACCATAGTGGAAATGAACCTCTTTGGATCCAAGGCCCTGCTTTAAGACTAAATTGGGGTGGTTTGGGCCAAAATAGAGCCTTAGATGGTCCAATTTCCAGAAAAAGGAATTTCTAGCTGAATGCCGTACGATTGAAAGGAAAACTTGTCCAGTTCACATGTCAAAGAATGAAAAATGTCACCCTGGTTACAAAATACAGTTCGAGCGGCCAACATTTCACTCAATTTGACAAAGGTGAATTTCGAACATCAGGTGTTGTGTGTACCTTACATTCGACGTTATCTTACCGCTGTTTGAACCAGCTATGATATCTTCCTCAGAGTGCACAACTCCTGGGTCAAACGGCGGCCAATCGTCATAAGTTTTCAGAATTCAATTGATGCTTATCAGGGCCATTTATGTGCTTATGGATACTTGTCTATTCAAGTGTACAATTTTCGCCCAATTGATCATAACCAACGCTTGTTTCTACGCTTGTCCTAAGCTATAGCTACAAATGTGCGATGACCATTCCCTGACAACTGACAACTGATGCTTTCAAACAACTAAGGCACACCAATATTTCAATGGTTCTCAGCTACGGTTAGTTATTGTTACATGTCCCAATTCTGGCACTAGTTTGGATTTTTTTCAGACTCGTCAATACCTGCATGGGTAGTAATAAATCATGGCAATTGAAAATTCGTAGTTGTCTTGTAAATAACTAGCGAGCACCTGGTTAGATTTCTCAAGTAGTATCGGATTGAATTAGAACGTTGTTGCACGTTTCTTCCAATTCCTTCACAAGTCAAACAGATAAATTCGTAAGTACCTCACGATTTGCTAGATAAAATGTCTCCTAGGAGAAAGACACGTAAGATTCTCATAAAAATTGTCGAATATTCCCAACGGACTCTCCTTCTTGAATATTTTCATATTCAAATGAAGAAAGCCGAACAAAGCCTCAAGGATTCGGTACACGATAAGTTTAGAATCGAAGACATCGTTACATAAAATAAATCTCATCACCATTAATTACGTACCACATTATATTTTTAACGTAACTCATTGTCATAACCCGAACGAGTTACGATCGCTGATTCATAAACGAACCCATGCAAAGAACAATGAACGACATATATTCAGATCTTACGACAGACATTTTGAGAAGCAGAGAGAAAAAAACAAGAAGAAATCAGTTGAACAACTCGTTTGAAGAAACAATGTTCAGGAATGTACTTGGTGGTTTTTGTTGTAGGCGTTGGTGGGTAGGTTACGGTGTATCCCGTGTCATAATACTCGAAGCTTAGACATCAATGTCTCTAGGATAGAAGTACTTTTTACACAGTTTTCAGATATTATACGTGGGCGTTGGATAGTTGAAATAAATCTTCTAAATGTTCGCTAACGCATTTATGACCTTGTAAAAGGATGATAAAGTATTCTGGCAATCAAGTAACAAGTATTCACCGTGGCAGTAGATTTTGATTCATGAAAGTCATAGAGTCGAATGAAAATCTTCGATGATTAAAGACTGGTCCGTTGTACGATGACATTGTCGTTCTTGTGACGATCCAAGTCGAGCTCTTCCTGTTGTACGTTTTACTTTTGTTCCTTTTTTTAACTCATGGCAACCACCATTAGCGCGAACAGAGATATGTAAAACGGACAAAATGGTGGTAATCTTTCACGAAAGTCAGTGTTTGATCGGACATCGAACAAGATACATCATCGGGTACTACACGCTCTTAACCACAAAGGGAGAAAGAGCGATTCGAATCGACGTTGAATTTGGAATTCGGAATTCATTTCAATTTATCTAAGAGTAACATCGTTGCATTCATCATCGGTTACAAGGGCTTGTACCTCTCGAGTTACTTTCAATAATTCTCAGGATAACAGCTTCTTTATGAAATTCGAATCGGTAGGATATAACGAGAGGGAAAGATGAGAACCACTGTTTGGGAACGAAGTCGAGGGAGAGTAGTAAGTATGAGCTCAGGCCGATGCACGGTGGGAATACACGTGCACGACCGTGCTGCACGAAAATTCATATCCACCAGTGTGGCAAAGGAAAAGGAGAAGAAGAAGGTAAAGGAGAATAACAGGAAGAAAAAGGCGAGGCAGAGAGAAGAGAGCACCAAGGCACGATCGTCGAAATATATTTGCGCATACAATTTTTTTCCTCCTCTCTTTTCTTCGGCAAGGAACGAGTAAGACGGGAACAGTGCCAGTTATACAATCCAAGATGACTCGTGCCGAGTTACAAACAAACAAATGAACAAAAAAACGGAAACGCAAGGGAAAGAAAAAAGGAGCAACCAAAAAAAACACGATGGAGAAAAAGAAGAAGAGGAGAAGAAATCGAAGGAGATCTTTCTTGTTGCGCGGCCTCTTGAAAATAAAACTTACGACCCTTCAAATACATTATCGAATGAATTCTTGTTTATGGGATTCCATAAGGTGGGACGTTATAGGTATCATTTACCGAAGAAAGGTGTGCACATATATAGATATATATACTTATACATATAACTCGCGAAACTCGTCGAAATAAACGTCAGAGAAGGCCCCAGGCAGAGCCGCTCATTTCTTTTCCTCTGTCAGAGTAATCGAAGAAGTTCGCATGAATCTTGAATATCAAACACGTGATGTTGTTTTGATCATTATTATCATCGTGCTTAAGCAAAATTAACATTAGGCCGAGAGGGAGAGATAGATTCGCATCGTTATTTCAGTTTCAATATTTCTTTTGCTCATTTCGGGTGGCGTTTGCTCATTTTCGATAATGAATCTTATCGAAGAAAAGGGAGTAAACAAGGATAGGGTGTCGTTTCTTTTTTCTCCACTCTCCAATTCGATACCCATTATGGTTTCCCATACAACTGTTCTCATCGCATTTTGAATATTTACGTGTAAAATATTCAACCTATGTCTCCTAACTACACCCCACGGTGCGTTACAAAGAAGTTAAACGAGCTAATTTAAGCCTACAGTTTCAAAAAGAATTTAACACGCATCGATGAGTTTTCCTCTTAAAATAGATCTCGTAAACCCGGTTTTAATCCTTAAAATCGAACACAGTCATGTCAAATAAACGTCCCTTTCTAAACGGTTGAAGCTCAAAATAACTTCAAAGTTATGGCATTAGTTTTTTGCTTCTCGATTTATAATGAAATATATTTGCTCAACTCACCCTGATTTGTCTTAATCAAATTCTTTCTCAACATCTCTATGTGTACAGTTCAATGCCTTCGACCGAAAATTAACTTGCCCCACAAAGCGAATTCCATGACATATCGATGACCATTCTCTTGAATGATTTGATGCTCAAGTTACAAAAACTTCAATCAATCTACCGACCGGAGTTTACTTTCGTAATGGTATAGAATCGGATAAAGAGAACTGATTCGTAAAGATCTGAGGTTTTGAATCTTGTAATCTTTCATTTCCTAATGTTGATATACCAATCTATCATTTATACCACACGCAGTAAAATACATAACGCTCTTTCTTGTATTCTCCTTCAACAGAACTGATTCCAAAGTTTGTATCTTACGAAATTCGATAAATCAACTGAAATGGATTTTTAACACCACCATACAATAATTTCGTGATCCAAGATTTCTATGGATTATTTATAATAAAAAGTTTGTATTCAAGTTGAATTCTCAATCAACCAGACAAATTTAGCTTCAAACTCTTGAATTGAAAAGTACAAAAGCGCAGCTTGTGAAATTATTTCCCGTTTTTACATTGTTGTTTATGAGGTTGTCTCATCATTTTATAATTCACATATTTTGAACCATCAAACAATTATTACACGGTAACAGAAATGAATGTCTGCAAAATATTGCAAAATCTTGAAATTCCAATTCTAGAAATGAATTGAACTTTCAATAAAATTGTAATAAAATGTTGAAGATGTTTCAAGCGGCCTATAGAGATTTTTCTGGAAAAATTGTTGAATAAATTCCTTGAAACAATAAGAAGCTGCTCTTGATATATGCACGAAGCCGGTACGTCGGTTCATTATATGGCGCTTACCGGTAATCCAAACTGGAAGCAATCATTAATAACTTCCAGATCTTATAGGACCTCGTTATCTTCATGAACATTTGGATGGTTCGATAATTGGACAATTTTTTATATTATTTTCGAAGGGAGAAAAAACTATTTATCGACGTGCGGCTTATTTCGTTTCGTGAAATTTGATATTGTGGAATACATGAAAAGTCTGTTACGTTATTTTTGAAACAGCCAGAGGAGAATCCTCTCTCTCTCGAAGGTACACATTTTTTTGTCCGTCATTAAATAAACATTTTTCATCGAAACCTGAAAAATTGAATATCCACGACATAAATTGTTACAATCCATTGATGAGATTCAAATATCAAACATCTTGTGAGATTATTTTCAACCATGAGACGAAGGAAAGTACCATTCGACGCATCTTTGTAAGTGAATAGGATAATTCAACGTTGAAGAAAACATCTTTCACGTGACCTAATTAAAGATCCAGGTAATTTATGTACATGTCTTTGCATGCATATATATATAAACTATTCAAATTTAGATGCAAGGTAACACCTACGCTGTTTGTATAAGGTGATAAATGTACTACAGTAACATAGATATGGTCCAATTCGAATGCATTGCGACATATACTCCGCAATGTGGATTTAGAACAATATAATTCTCGTTCATGCATTCGAGATGTATTCTGAATGTGAATGTGCGTCTGTCTTTCTCCCTCTCTCTCTCTCTCTTTCATTCCTCTGCCCCGCCCTTCTCATTGCATCTCTGTTTCCCTTGGTTTCATTTACTTCATCAACCTGTCCAACTGATCGTCTGTCTGAATAAATTACTAGAGCATCAACTTCACGTTGAAGCGAAATTTTCTATTTTCTCGCTAACTACTTAAATTACATATTCCAGGTCATGACATTATACGCTCCGTACGTGCTGAATGTACACTGAATTCCTCCTCATATACGTTTTTTCCTCCTTCTTCCAGTACTTGATATACCTCTTTATGAATATCACAAGACAATTCAATTCTATTTGAAATAATTAACGAGATACTCAAGTTACATCGTGTCACGGTTTTGCAGTACGTTTTTCTCCTCACCTGTGATCATTATTTTGTTTCCTTTTCGCAATGCGCGAGGGAAAAATAACAATTACGCAGAAGTGTGACGTGTTCTCTTCGTCGATAGAAAAACACATTTTCTTTATACAACCAGAACTTTTTGGTGCATTCAAGAAGTGCCTTCCAAGGGAGAAATAAAAATCAGAATTTTGAGTAATCGTTCGACTCGTCGACTTGTAGCGAATAGGAAATATGTAATTTGCATATTTTATTATGTGAAAGATTTCTCATGGAATCGTTTGATTCATTATGCCTCAACACGTTTGCGTGGATCATATTTTCATACTGATTTAAATATATAATTCGAGTTAATTCTGAAAGAATGATGAATGATAATTGAATTAAACAATCGTCCATAGAAGGTGCACAAAAAAAAAACACGACACCTCCTCGTTACTATCAATCATCCGTGAAAACTTAGAAACAATAATGCGTTATTGAATTATGAACATACGCTCCTCCAACATCCATACGACGAAATTGAGGGTTAACGAGACACGATCATAGTTGGCACGTGGGTTTGCGCTCTCCGATACTCTGTTGTGTTTCTCAAGTCCCGGATGGATACTTGATCCACGGTCGAAAGAAGGATTTCCTGGCATCGCGTGCATCCAAAGGGTGAATAGTTATAATCTTGAAAAGCAAGCAACGACCAAGATGATGAGAGAGGATGGTGGAAAGAGGAGGAAAAAAAGAAGAAACGATGGTGCAAAGCGAAAAGGTGAATAACTACTGGAAAGAACATGCAGGGATAAACTTACTCCAAGTGAAAAAAAAAAAGAGTAACGAGACGTTGGAACGAGGGAAGTGAACAAACGATATGAAAGGATCACAAATGTGAACCACACGTAAATATACAGGTATACACGAAAGTACAAATGAACCGAGACCGAAGGAAGTATGGTGTTTTTGTTCTCTACTTCCTCAAATGCTTTTTTCGTAAGAATGGATGGTTGACAATTTCCAGAGGGGAAAAAACAAAAGTGGAATATACCGCGAGATGCGAACTTTTTTTTAAATTGAGAATGAAAATTGTTGAAAAACAATTGTGATGGAATGATTGCTTTCTCTTTTATCATTCGAATATCCAAGCGTATGGGAAAGAAGGGCGACATAAGACGTAAGACGAAGAAAGTCTCCAAGGGTTGACACGTAGATACAACTATGAATGCATATATGCACGCTTGCATAAGATTCAGAAGACAAACAAAAAGAAAAGTTGGTGAAGAACGAAGTAAGAAGAAGGGAAGGTAAAAGAAAGAAGAAAAAGAAGAAAAGAGAAAGAGGAGGAGAAGGAAGAACGTATAGGAACCTTTATAAGTTGTTGGACGATCCATTATTCGCGTGGTTGAGTTCTGGACTCTCACAGGATCTGGTGATGGTGGTGGTGGTGGTGGATAGCTTAGCAGTGACCATCGCCGCAACCAACGAACCAACTTACCCAGGGTCCATCCTTTTCTTTTTCGCCATAGAAAAGTAAGAGATGGTTTCAAGTATCGTTCCCTCTCTTTTTCCTATCTTTCTTTCTCTTTTTCTCCGGTCTCAAAGTTACGTCAAGGCTAAATCCGCGCATGGGCGGCCCCTTTGTACCGATGTCCGCGCTTCTGCATACATTCTCGCCCGATAAATATACCCTTTGGCAGTATAATCCAGAAGACTTGGTGGATGAGAGGGAGAAGGAGGGAGAGGAAGGAGCCGAGCAAGCATTGCACTCTACACACTTACACGCGCACACACTGCGAATTTCTACAGCACCGGTAGCTTTCTGAGAAGAGAACCTGTGCCTCGAGGTTTAAGAAGAAGAAGGAAAGAAAGATCTCATCAGGTACATACAGATCTTCTGCTCCTCCCCCTCCTCCTCTTCTTCTTCCTCCTTCATACGCATATCTTGCTTCATTTCTATTCGAACCTGATATTTCATCCCTATACATCGTTTGTCCGTTTCTCTTCTTTCCATTCGTCGTCTGTCGTTTATTAGATGATTCGACCGGCGAGTTAACGGGAGGAGATTTATGGGATGAACTAAACAAACACCTCCATTATCGAAAAACGGCGTGTCAAGGTCTTTTACTCTATTGGTTCTTCTCGAAATATATATCGGAGCATAAAATTCACCCTGATAACAAATTTTTCGATTCTCTATCATTAACTGTTGACACATTTAAGCGTGGGATATGCTCCTACACCGACTTCTACACAAACATTCCTACTCACCCTCGAAACCTGCAAAACTGAACAAAGGCGACCCGAAACACTAAATTACACAGATCTAAATCGAACAAAACTCGAACTGCACAAATAATTTTGGACGATTATTATTTCACAACACAAATCTGGGTTGAAGAAAGCAATCCACAATACAATAATCATTTTACAACGGCACGTATCGGAATCCCACGAATGAATGTACGATGATTATTTTCCTACATAGTTCTGAACTACGCCGTAGAAATCTACGATCAGTTCAATGCTTTACAAGCCCGAGTCTGAATCAGAAGTGTGTGATGACCTGGTGCTAAATTGGAATGAATTCAATCGAATAAGTTGTTTCATTGAGATTTAAACGTTGTAAAGATTTTCTTATCCTTAGTTTGGAACCAAACGAGAGTAGAGTGAATTTCTCCTATACCAATCGCAGTTCTCTTATGAAAAATACCACAGCACTTACCGTTCTTACATTATTACTCTTTGTGAGGGAACTGCAGGTTGTGCTACTTTTCGTAAGAACTTCACGAGCTGTGATACTGTTCTTAAGAAGGTTGTGAGTTGTGCGAGTCTTCGTAAGCGACCTCAAACGATCCTACTTTCCGTCAGAACTCGAGTTTGCTATTGTTCGTAATAGGCGCCGATGTGTACAGAGTCAGTCAAAAAGTGTTGTTACGTCTTTGACTGGAATTGCATATCGCTTAGTACACTGTGAAGAATAATTGTAGAATTTTACCATGAAAAATGGTGGCAGCGAAGTTCCTTCATGGATGAAAATTCCTCCACCATTATTTGGTAGACTTGATTTTTCATATACTAGAGAATTCAACACTCAAAAGATAAAATTATTCCTCAAAGTGGTGAAATCCACCACTGATGCGGAGAAAACACTTTCACAGTGTACTGCATCACTGGTAGGCCAGGGATATTGGAAGATTGTCACTGAAATTGTTCTCGACTGACTATGATGATGAAGAAAAGCTACACTCTGATAACTTTTACCCACACTGTAAAAAAAACTTCCAAAAAAAAGTTTGGAAGTTTTTCACTAAACATTTTTTGGTAAGTTTACAATCATAGTGTCAATCTTCAAGTTTTCACCATACTTTTCTGCTTGGAAATTCACGAATATTTTTTACAGTGCAGGCTCGTAATGCCAAGACTGACAATTGCACCATGATTGGCGTCAAGCTTGGTATGCCAAGTCTGGTTCGCCTAGCCTTGGCCGATCCGTGGCCATAGCTGACTAAGCGTTGATAGAGTCTTAGACGCCAATGTTAGAACTAAGCACATTTTGTCGTGTTTGATTCAATTCTCGTCAACCAAGCCTTGATCAATGCTCGGCCCGTTATAGCTAACCCAACCTTAATAGCGTCTGAACATCAATGCTAGGACTAAGCATATCTTGCCATGTTGAATTTCCGATATATGTGAAAGCTGAATGCCCAGCAGAGAACGTTATTATCATCCTAAACATTGACCTAGCTTGATAACATTGTTGATAATTAGGCTACACTCGGAGATAACTAGCATTGATAACAGCTTGGCGGCTCATTAGCTTGGCAACATGGTAGCCCTTATTTTCCGCGTGTTTCTTTCCGCGCGCGGTTCTCCGCGCAAGGTTTCCCGCGTGGATTGGTTCCGCGCGGTTGTCACTCCCGCGCGCCCGTTGCGGCGATTTGCACTTTCCGCGCGTGAAATATTGTTGGTAAATTCAATAATTCTTATGCGATTGAGTGTCATGTTCTGAATGTAAGAATAGTGTTCTTATGTGTTCTTGTATGTTTCATAATCATTTTTGATGTTGTTTTTGTTGTTTTTGATGTTCATTATTTATTAAGAAATGTTTTTAAATGTAATTTAGTCTCATTTGAGATGTTTCTTCTAAGTTTCATTGTTACGTTCATCATTTATTAATACACGTTTTTAAATGTAATGTAGTTTCGTATGAGATTTTTCTTCTAAATTTCAGAATTTATTAGAACGGTATGATGCGGATGATAAGGTACAATTTTTACGTGCAGTTTCTCATAATTTTTGAAGATCAAAGATTAGAGAGGGTAGGAAATGTACTTGGCTGGTTTTTCTGTGAAATAAAACTGTTATCATTGATAAATGCAGTGGGAGTAGGTTTTTTTTCTATTTGTGTGTGTGTTGTTAACTGTTGGGGAGGGGAGGCGCGGTTGTTGTTTTGCGCGCTGATGAGTATGCGCGGTTAACATCTCGCGCGGGAATAAAGGTGCGCGGTTCGCTTCCGCGCGGTAAACGTGGCGCGGCAACGAAGCACGCGGAACTTGATGCGCGGTAAGTAAGGGGAATCTGGTAACATTGTTGGCCATCAAGCTACACCCGGTTATGACTAGCATTGACCTGTCACCAAGTTTGGTCAATTACTCAAATGTGAATGTTCAATCAAACTTGGACGCCAATGAAAAATCTATCCTACTGTTTTAGCTCAAATTAGTATTGAATATCAATTGCAAGCATAGAACCAATATTGAATCTTGATATTGAACCAAGCTCGGGTGCCAAGCATTGAATATTGTTATCATCCCAGACATTAATTTGGTTTGGTGCCAATGTTAGCAACCAAGCTAGGCCTGATGTTGACTAGCATTGACTCAAGCTTGGCACCAAGCATGATACATTTGTCAAAGCATACCTAGTTACCATCGCTGATGGTAAAAATCCACTCGACTCTATCGGAAAATCAATGAAAATTTTTGGTTTAGGTTTCCGGTTGAAAATATGTGAGATATTTATATTCGGTTTCGCTTCCAGCCAAAAAGAATTCCCTTTTCGGTCGGTGTCTAGTTTCAACACACGTTGACAGCGAGGGAACGAATAGTGAATTCAACTACGCACAACAATTAGAGATTTTCAAACACAGTCAGTCACCGAATGAACTGCAACACCTAATTTTTTCGACTCTGCGTGATCGGATCAACTACTTCTTATGTGTTTGAAGTGATTCAGTGACTATACATGTTTGAATGTATTCAACGATCGTGTGTAGTTGAGTGCACTATTTTTTCTTCTCAACACGCTATTCCAAATCCTAAAAACTCAATCGAACATCCTGTAGAAATATACATATGAGAATATAATGCTTCTCTTCTCCACGGGTAACAGCGAAACATCGAAATCGTACTTTCCTGCATCAAAAATTCTTAATTCAACAAAAAATACTGATTCAAGAATGCTTCTCATCTACCATAATTTGTTTTTCCATTGAACCCATTTATTGAAATTGAAATTTCAAATGTGCATAGTAATTGTTCATTTGATTGGCAATACACATGATGATGTTCCTTCCTCTAGTACGCATAGATATACGGAAAAGGTGTGGTACGTATCGTACACTGTACCTGTATGCTCGCTCGTTTGGTTGCACTCAAATTGCACTTTCATCGTGTTGTTTTCGTACTCCTGTTCTTTTCCCAACGACTATCGTCCGCAGGAAACAAATCCTTACGAGAACGAGACTCACGAACGACTTGTTTTCATAATCGTCTCACGATTTCATTAGAATTCATCATCGAATTCTCATCATTTCATAGAGAATAAATGAATACAGAGTTGAATTGTGTCATAAGAAATTGAAATATGAGAAAAATGAATTCGTTCTTATGTCACGAGGTTATCCAGAGAAATTTAGTACATATATCAAGCACATCTCAACACCGATACATTGTTCAAATGGTTGCTCATGTATGAGGCATTACATGACTGGATTCTTCAGCAGAAATTGTGTCTACGTACGTAAGAATACCACATACTTTACAAGCAGAAGGATGAATTGAAAATTACACATAATCTTGGAGGAGTTCATATGATCCACGGTAGGCACACAATTCGCTATAGTTGAGTATCATCATTGAATTATTTGCATGATATACACATCTTTAATTGCTTCGGAATTATAGTTAAATAACAATCCTCTGCACCTGCACCCTGTTAAATTCGTTTATACGCTCATCATTTGACACGCTTCATATAATTAATATAAGAAGACAAAATTACGTGACAAATCTTTTGGGATCTTTCATAAATTTTGCGTTCGTGTTTCAAACTCACAGCGATAAATATTCAACTGAGATTCAACGGAACAAATAATATTTCAATAATCAAAATTAAATTTGCCGATATTTCATCATCGCTTTCGCATCCAATCGCTCTTCTCGATCTTACAAATAAAATACAAGAAAATTTCCAATTTATTCGATAAGCGGAGAATCCGATGGTAATCGAATCCTCAAATGAACACACGAGTAGTGAGAACATTCTCACGTACTTGGTACACCGAAGAAGTGCACAAGACAAATTTGGCAATGTTGTTATACAAAACCCGTGCCAAACGACTTGGTCTCCGTCTCTTATGAAACGTCATCTTTTTATGAACTTAACTCCGGTATACGTAGGCATATAAATGCGATGTGATAAATGGCCGTCGTGACACAGGCACAGAAATATAATAGTGTGCATAAATTCGAAGGTGTCTGCCGAAAATGACAGACTGTATATACGTATATACATATATAGTTAAAAAATATATGGCCAAACTGACGCACGCTGCCCTCTCTTCGATATTTCGTATAAAGAACAGAGACGGACACGATCTTCTGTCATGTTTCACCGAAACTGCGGCTACGGCTACAGCTACGGCTACGGCTGCGGTGGCGGCGGCGGTGGCGGCGGCGATGGCGGTCTTCGAAGGTATAAAGACATACGCGTGTGGGTATGCGTGCTCGTTCGTACATGTATCTCAATCCGTGCTTTTCTACGTATACTCGTGGATGTATAAGTGAGTGTGTGGCATGGTGTAGCGCGAATTTATAGGTCGACAGTTAATACTTGGCGCGGTCCCCTTGACCCGCATGTTCTCTTCTTACCTCATAAATCCTAAAGAAGGATCGAGACGCGACTACGGAATACCAAAACTACTTCTCCTTTTTTTTCCCTCCCTTTCCTTCGATCCCTATGTTCGTATATATGTGCACGCATATACGCACCCATATACATGTTTCATGGAAACGAGATGCCACTTTTCAGAATGACTACTACTATGCCGGTACAAATGGATCTATTCGTGAACTCGGTACCTTTCGCACGCATCGTCATGTGTGTACTGAATACCGATCATCAAAGAGAACCAACGTGGGGATGATAAATGCTCTAGAGATCGTTGAAATACGAATTTCCTTGTTTTTCATCAAACTTTCTGGCGATCCGAAGAGAGAATGATTTCATCTTCCCATGATATCCTACAAATTTCATGTCATCGTTATAATATATACGTATTTATACATCAAACGCAAAGTCCCCGAAGAATTTAAATAGAATGGTCGACTATATTTATTCCACCACAAGGGGTTTAAAAACCGCTTCTCCTATATTCTTCATGAAATAATAATTCAAAACTCATTTTATTTTGTGTTCCGAAGATAGTTTCATAAATTTGCAACTAAGATGAATTTGAGGAGATTCACAAAATGTAAACTCGTGTAGAAGAATGGTATTGACATTCATAATTATAAGATAATAAATAAACATCCTGATCGTCGCAAAATCCTTGAAAATTTCCAGCTTCTTGGTAGAATCGATCATTACAAAAAAAAAAGTTATATTTATATCTGATATGCATCATTAATTACGCGACATGGTTTGGCTACTCGACTAATCCACTCCGACATGGTCACAAGGACCGTTTCTCCAATTTCCATAAGACAAGAAACCCATTCAAATTAATTGACTCGGAAACGTTACGCTAGCCTACCTCTGAATCACTTGCTATTCAACAATTTTGGAACTTGAATAACTGATATTTCTATCCTTTGTTGTTAGTTATCAAAAACGAATTGCAAATGAAACAACACCCGATGATATGAAAATCATGAACATGTACGAACATCTGATCAGACTCTTTCTCGTTAGGAGATGAATTTAAATGATATTTCAATGAATTCGACTTGAAATTATCAACAATTCAACAAGTTTGTTCAGTAAATTAACATCGGTAGGAGTGGAAAAAGGAGAAAACAAGTGTTCATACTTCCTGAGTAGAATTTATCCATTATTTTGTTTGCTTAGTAAAGAGTTCTTTGGCTTAAAAAAAGTTGAAGACAGATAAAGTTATTTTTTTGTACATTCTCCTTTTTATTTCCTTTTTTTCTTTCAATTCAACTTGAGAGAAACGCGTTTCTATCACGAGAAGGGATCGATAAACTACAGTTTCTCATTCCTCGTGAATGGTAGGTTGTCGAGATTCAAGTATGAGAAGGTATGGAAGAGAAAAGAGGAGCAATTGGAGTAAGATCGAATAAGCCAACCAACCAACCAACCAACCAACCAGCCAAGCGATCAGCGAACAACCATAGTTGTTCCATATTCCATCCTTAACTTGACTGGATAACTCATCAGGATGATGGCTTATCCGGAACAATGAAAGACCAATATCTAATAATATCCTTACATAATTTCGGGAAAAAACATTTCAATTCATATAAAATTGTATACACAATTTATAGTACTTCTAAGAGTTTTTGCGGATTCTGAAAACGAATGCTGACTGCAATCGGTATTTCTTCGTGAAAGTTTCTTATATCGGATCAAAGTCGATCTTATTCGAGCACATTTTGTTCAAGATGGACTTCGCGTTGACGACAACGCTCGTAAAGCTTGCGAGTGGAGAAGGGAAGATGCAAAGAACTTATGATTTATATTTCAAGTGCAACGAAAATAAGTGCGAGTCGGTCGGTTAGTGTATTTTATTTCTCTGAGTCTTTGAATAAACTCACGGCGATGAAAAGCAAATGAGGTTTCTTCGGATAATTCTTTGACACGAAACCGATGAAAAGGAAGTAAGATATCGAATGAATCACAGAAATTTTGGAATCTAGGACAATAAAGCGAATGATAATTAAATATCAAATGTGAATGAATCTGGATCTCAAACGTGACTACCGAATCCATCTTTTGAATTTGTAACATCAACACTAACGGGAACCGAAGACCATTTTTCTCATCCACTTGAGTCCCTCGTGACAGTATTCAACACTTTGGATCAAATAAATAATCACAGGAAATTTTTTATCTGGAACAACGCGTTAAAATCACTGATTGAATACGTTACCGATATAAATCAATGTTCCCTACAAGGAGAATACATTAGATACGAAGCTCTCCAATAAAAATAACAATACAAACCGAGACATAATTAATTTTTTCAATGCGAAACAAGTATCGTGTACGGTCATAACTCATTCGTCATCAAGTTATCTTTCAGGTGAGAGTTAAAGAATGATGCACATACATCAACTACCTGGCAATGATAGAAATTTATCTTGGAAACTTGGAATTAAATCATCGGTTCATCTAAAATGAGACTACGATGATAATATCATCAGAAATTTAATATAGGAACCATAATCGAACGGGGAGTTTAAAATCATTTGTTGTAGTTGAATGATCTCGAGCTGCCGGTGTACGTATTGAAAAGAAGAGGAAGAAATAAATGGGAGAAGAAGAAGAGAAGGAGGAGGAGGAGGAAGGGGAGGAGGAGAAGAATAAGGAGGCAAGAGAAAAAGGAGCCTGAGTGCAGTTCGTGGTATTTGATACCGACATAATCGCGCGCTCGCGTACTCTCAACTCCAACTCCAGAGCCGTTTCGCGGTGCAACTCAGTTCTCTTGTAAAACTCTCTTCCACTGCGCTATCTCACTTTTGCCCTACACGCAGATACAACTCTACAGCAGCAACCACAGCAGAAGCTTTTCCTTTCACGTGAGTAGGTATATAGGCACAAGGAGATTTCAGAGTGAGAGAAATATGGAAGGAGGTTCGATCGAGTTTGATCATCGTACTGAAATTACTATTTCTCCTTCTTCTTCTCCTCCTCCTCCTCTTTCTTCATCATTATTCTCTATTCGTTGCTTCAACTACGAAAAACGAGAAAAAGTGTATACTTTGTCGATGCTCTTTTCTTACAATTTGATAACAATCAAATATAGAAAAGGTATGTGAGAGATGTTTCATTCCTCGAACTCAAATCGATGGAAATCGACATCATCTTTACTGCTGTAAACTCATGTTGAAAGGATTGGGAAGAGGGTTTGCAATGTTTGAAAAGATTCTAGCTATGCTGTGAATAGGACATTCCTCGGGATGAGAAGCAAATTCCATTTTACAAATCACAGAATGATTTTCGGGAAAAAATTTCTTCACAATTATTCATTTGGATGCAAAATTGGAATCTTCTCAGTAACAGCGAATCAAATTACAACTTGAAGACAAAGAAAGAATTTTGCACTTTTGATCGTTGATGAGCCAGGTAAAAATTTTTCCGATTGGAAAACTGGGCCATTCGAGGCCCTGTCCGGGCCGAGACCACCTCAACTTGTGCTTGAATAGGGCCTTGAATGGAGCAATTAATTTCTACCCGGGGGGTTGAATATACAAGAAATTGAGGCTATTCATTTCTGTTTGGGGAAAGGTGTTTCCCAATCAACACCAAAACTTACTCCAAAACACAATACTTACAGGGGATCAAATTACACATCGCCAATTTCGGCAAAATTCCCTCTTTTGTCATATTATCCAAACCAATGGGCCTCGAATACTCGATTAGATGAACAAATGGCAAGAAGAAACACTATATGTCGGACATCCTGAAAAGATTTAATATAAACCAAAAAATCTCACCAGACGGACAAACCTTACAAGATTGGAAACACCAATCTCAAACAAATAAAATGCTGGTCATTGATGAATTGGTTACTTCAATCTACAACTGTTTCAGCTTTTATTTCAACCTCAACCCAATATAAAATACATCGTAAAAAATGATTGTGGAATTTTTCTCCAAAAAATGGTGGCAGCAAAATTCCTTCTCAGATGGGGAATTTTGTACCATAATTTGGTGGACTGTTCCTTAATTTTGAAGGATTCAACACCTGAAAAACAAAATAATTCCTCAAAGTGGTGGAAATATCCCTCATTTTTTATGGAAAAACAATTCCCCCCGCAATGAGGGGAGGTAATCCACCAACAGGGTGAAGAAAAACTCCCCAGATTTTTCAAATTAGCGTCGCGGCAAGCATTGACAATAGCTAGACTCAATCTTTGATACAACCGTCCTAAAACAGTGGATTCATACTTGGTCCACTGTTCTGCCAATGTTGATCCTGTAAAATGATATCATCATTGCCACCATAGATCGATTTTTATTTGCTTTTTCGTAAATCGTGAATTTGAAAACAAAACACAAACGATACAAACAATTCGCAGATGATAAACCGATTCAACAATGAAAACTCTTTCTTCCTCTCAATTTTCTCTCATATTTATTAGTTTTTATTCTGATTCACTGATACACACACATATTTACATCTCGTTGTTGCTGGTGTGGTGAATGTAGGTGTTGTACCAGTGATGAGAACGAGCAATCATAGTGATTTTCGTAATCTCTGACCCTTTTGTGTGCAACACTCTCGACTACAATTTTGCGACCAATTCCTGCTCTTATACATGTACACTTCTCAGTCTCGTGGTCGTGACCGGTCCAAGGAAGGGTATTATAAAATCTCAAGGAAATGCCCTCTTCGTGACGTGTATTGTGCACAGCACACAAAGTTCAAATTCAATAATTTGTTGAAAGCTTCATCGTGAGGAAAAAATTCTCTCTGCTGTCGAATGTTGGGACGAGTCATGTAACGTATTCATTATAAATTTCGATCTGAATTTACGAATGAGAGACTCTCGCACATGTGTGAGAAAGAATTCAATTCCCTCGTTAGATGATTCCAAAGCTATACTTGTTTCCTTTCTTTCCCTTCTTATTGCTGTTCCTCCTCTCTTCATTCGACATTTAATTTTGTGAATTGATTACATTTTATTCTTACGCATCTGAATTGGTTTGAAAAAAGTCGAGTGGGCATGCGTGTCACATAAAATGTTACGTTTTATTGGCAGCGTACCACGGTACATTGACAATTATTAGGCTAATTTTGGCTTCGAATTGAGGAAGAAGCGTTGTCTTATACGCTCATTTCGTAGTTGGATATGCAAATATCACAAACATTCTATAGAACGATTTCTATTCAAATGACTCTGAACAGGGGCATGGGAATTTTATGGATCGCTTTGTTTCGAAGTTTTCCCAGTGGTGTTTTTACCGATGCTCTTGTTGGGATTTAAACAATGAGTTGTTTGTTTTTTTGTTAATCATCGCTGTTATTCGAGTGTAAATTAATTATATGAAGGATAATTCGAAATGTTTGAAAAGAAATGACGCATCAATTATTTAAACTACGTTGGATCTGTGTCGGTCCGGTGATGAAATTACGAGTTGCTTGTTGAAATGCCAATGATATTTTCAACGACATTCAATTATTATTATTCCCTTTTATGGGATATTCGTGGAAAGATAATATGACCACTTTTCCATAATTCTGATTGTTTCTTACCTTGCAAAGGCACTGTTGTTACGTGATTCCGAATGGTTACTGAAACTGTCGTGCATCGTATAATCCAAAGACTTGGAATCGTTGGCAAAGATTTTACCAGAGGGCTAAATACCAGCACGAGTATACATGTCACTCGTTTTACAGAAACTGCATTCTGCAATGATTATTTCTGTCGATTACTGTAGTTCCTCTTTATTATTATTATTTTTTTTTTTTTAATAAGTCGACATCAACTATTCATCAAACATTCGTCAGTATGAAAATTACAAATCCATGTGAGATTCAATTACGATTTACGACGTGCATTCTGCGTTTCATTGTGAGATTTCTTTCAAACTTATTAAAACTCTGCAAGACAAGTCTCACCCCTCGTTTCAATTTCAGACTCATTATCAACATAGATTTCTTTCTCATTATCAAGAACGATATTTCTCTTCAACGCTACCGTGGCTTCAATTTTCATTTTCTCTCTTTTCGAATCGGCCTTCATGAGAGGAATCGTACAGGTGCAATTCATGAGAGTAAAATCCACTCGACGGCAAAGCCGAGTCTAGGAAAAGTAAACACACATACGCCGCGCGTAGGATATACCATGATGTATACTTTACTACATATAATAGATAATTCATAAGCATTTTCTGCCACGGTACGCACGTACCTATCCTCGGCACCCGTGTGTTACACCTTACTCGGCGGATACGCGAGTATTGAGACGGATTAAGTATGGTTCGGGTCAAATACAAATGTGTATACTTCTCGTCTGTAAAATGCATACATATATAAATATATATATATATATATATATATATATATATACATACAAATATATACAGATAGAACGAAGAACTCTCGTGTACTTTACTGTCTTATACATAACGTACACAAATACTCACATGCGGATACATACATATGCACATCACGAGAAAAGAGAAGTGGAAAGGGAGAAGCGAGTGTAGGAGAGATCCTCTCTAACACTTGATCTACAAGTTACACGTCGTCGGGGTATGCGCGGGTCGTGTACACGGAAGGAGCATGCGGAATATGTGCACCGTGGAAGAGGGAAAAAAAGCAAACAAGAAAAAAAGGCATAACAAGCGGCTGTTGAAATAATTCCTCCTAGGGTATACGATAAGTGAAAATTATGACATTGGATTTCTCGAATTATCATCATCAACGGTAACACCAAGATGCACAATGATTTATCTGTTTTACCAGATAATGTGATGAAGATGATTCGTTGTTCGTTGGAAATATAACAACAGTTATGTTACCGTAGATTGATTCGACGGATCAAGACATTCCAGGAATGTATCTTCAAATTGTTAAGGAATCTGGTGTGTATATTGATAATAGGAATGATACCAATGCAATTGAAGATGAATAACAACTGTTTAGAGAGAAACTCTTTGAGAGCGTGACTGGATATCTTCGAACGCAAATTCTTCTCACGTTTTATGTATTATTATTCATATGATTATTATTCTAGGAATAGCAAGAGAGGATAGTTTATTATCAAGATTCCCTGAGTTTTTGATCATCTCCATAGCCAATATGCATTAGGTTTAATTACTGGTTTCCATTCAGTACATATTAAAGACTCTGATATAAATTCACAAATGAACTGCTGTGGAATCTCAATCTATTCAAGCTCATTGTAAGAAATAATAACATAATAAAATAATTTTTTTGGATCTATCAGATCATTCAATATGCCTTCAAGATAAGTAAGAAAGAAACAACCCATGTGAAAATTCCTTGCTTGCGCAATACTGACGATGGAAAATAGATAGGCGCAATGCTGACATCCAAGGCTTGGAAATCTGTATCCAGCCAACGTTGACTGACAAGTGGCATAATGTTGCACCGATGTTGGGAATCATAATCTCCAATGATCAATCCATCATTGGCTCAAGATTGTGCCAATCATGGTTCATCGTTGTCCCAATATCGTTTGGACAAAAGAAATTAACTTCATACGAACAATTTCATAGCACGGCTGAATATTAATCCAAACGTTGACAACGTTTAGAAGAAATGAGTACCCAATGCAGTGCCAAGCCTGGTCGAAGCTTGGCTCAGGCTAGCCACGATCCTCAATTATACGTCTCCATACAAAAATTCCCGCGTCCAATGTCAAAGCGCCAGCCTTCGGTAATGTTTCCAACGCTCGGTTCGTTTCTCGCAAGCGCTCAACGAACTATGCGGTTGATATATAAGCATCATATAACCGTCTGATTTGAAAATTGTTGTCTTCATCATAGGTCCTTCATCGAAGGAGAGATTTTAGCTGTGCAGACCCATGGACTCGTGGACATCAGAATTTGAATTATACTTGATGTAATTGATTTGTAAGGTAACCAGTAATCATTGAGTTATATTAAACTTATAAACACATCTTGTATTGGATTCATCAAATAAGTTTCTTCGTTTCAATGTATACAGAGATTCTCTGGCCCTGGTTGTATAAAATATTTCAGGTTCGGGTTGTGCTTCTTAACACGTGTGGAGGGGACGTCGATGTCGGGAATATATGACTCTGAATTTTTATCATATTTTTGCAATCGTTCAACATAGAGTTGAACATCGGCACAACATTCGCTCAATGTTGGCGCGGGATTGTCGCAACGTTGAATCAATTTTGGCCGAATATTGAATCAGTGCTATTATAGTATTGACTCAAATTTAGCAGTCAACATCATTTATGTGTAATAAATGATGGTACTTCCTTTAAATGCATAAAACATCTGACCATTGGCAGACCATAAAAAAATTCGTCTATCAGTCTTGGTTCGTAATGAGTACAAGCATGATCCAATCTTGGATTTAGATCGAGTGACAAATTTTTTCAAGGGTTGCCAATGATGGCTGATTTGACTGCCATAATCGTACCATTGTTGGTCCGTGATTGGCAGAATACATCAATGGAGGCTGTAACGATGTTATCATTTCAAGCTTGCACCTTGCTAACCGCCAAGGCTCGGCCAATCTTTGTCAGTGTTGCCCCTCCCTAGTGCCAATCGTTAATTTTCACCTGGGAAGTTTGACAAAACTCGATTTTATTATTCAACATAGTTGCCTTCAGGCCTTAAAATAGGCCTCAAATTCAGCGATTACTTCATCATTGGGCTCAAATTTCTTTCCAGCAAGCATTCTCTTTAGATCTGAAGACGGGAAAAAGTCACGGGGGCTGAATCAGGAGAATACGGTGGGTGGGTAAGCAATTCGAAGCCAAATTCATTCAATTTTGCCATCGTTTTTATCGATTTGTGACACGATGCATTGTCTTAGTGAAACAACACTTTTTTCTTTCGCAAACGTGGCCGTTTCTTTTCGATTCTAGCTTTCAATCGATCCAAAAGTGCACAGCTGTTGATGGTGGTTCTTTTTTGGAGATAGTCGATGAATATTATTCCCTTCGCATCCCAAAATACAGACGCCATCACCTTACCGGCCGACTGTTGCGTCTTTGCTCGCTTTGGATTCGATTCGTCGACCGCTGTCCACTCAGCTGATTGTCTTTTGGATTCTGGTGTGTAATGGTGAAGTCATGTTTCATCCATTGTCACATATCGACGATAGAATTCGATTTTATTGCGGTTTAACAGCGCCAAACACTCCTCTGAAGCATCAATTCGTTGTTGTTCTTGGTCGACTGCGTGAGCTCACGCGGCACCCACTTTGCACAGAGCTTTCGCATACCCAAATGTTCGTGTAAAATGATAAAAACACTACCAACCTTACATATGTTTACAATCTTAGCTAGCTCGTGCACCTTCAATTTGCGATCGTTCATAACCAATTTGTGGATTTTTTTTATGTTTTCTGGAATAACAGCCTCATTTGGGCGTCCACCGCGCTCTGCGTCATTTACGCTGGTACAACCACGTTGAAATTCAGCAATCCACTTCTCTACCATTTGTCTCGATGTTCATCAAGCGCCTGTTTGGTTTCCACTGTATTTTTTTAGAATTTATTTCTGAAGTTCACGATATTTCGGCTACTTTCGCTTTTCTGATTAAATTCCATAATTCTATTCGAGCTTGATCAGACAGACTCATTATTGACATGACAGAAGTTGATTTTAATTTCGCTTTAATCCAATTCTCCCTGGAATAAAAATGATAAAAATTCCTTGAGAACTCTTCAAGAGTGTTTACCCCCTTCATAATCGTCACATTTCATTGTTCCCAGTCCACCGCATGGGAAGAAAATAGTTGCAACACCGATGATGAGGATAATGAACAATTATCATCTTCAGTAATCATATAATATGTTGAAAAAGAACATGATACAGGAATGCGTACTGTAAAGATAATACATTACCTGAAATTATTGCAAACTCCCTACAGGAAACATTGAAGAATCGAATATAATATCGATTGTACGCGGGTAATCATGAGAATGGAGAACGGGAAATCTCATCCCACGAGAAACTAGTCGACTGGAGCTTTTCATAAACTTCTTATAAACTTTACATTAAATATACTTTTGTCTTTAAACAAAAATCAAACAGTATACATTACAAGAATACTCATTGACATTTCAAAACTTTCTCTTGCATTAGCTTTCGAAAATAAATCTTTGCAATGTTCTATTCAATCAATCATACCTAATCGTCTAGAAATCTATTACCATTTCCTCCCTGTTCTTCAAATACAAATACTTTTTATCGCGATGCTTGAACGGCTTGTTCACAGCAATCGGTTCGTGTTCCCGCAAGGTTTTCATCAACTTATTCCTCCATATTATTATCCTCAACCACGACATTCCAATCTTCAAAGATCATCATCATCATAATCATCATCATCATCATCATCATGAACCTCTGATACAATTTTTCCAAAAGATATTGTTTACACATCGAATCAAATCTCGTTATCCCCTTCTCCGGTTCGTTATTTTTATCTAGACTCATCGTACACTTGTTCAACGACTACGAGAAAAAAGTATATTCATCCAGTCGAGTGGAATGTTATTCATTTTCCATATGAATATACATATACGAATACGTGTCCATTTATGGATCTCGTGTCACAAATCGCATATCATCACCATGGTATAGTACGGTGAGTAAAGGAAAAACGTGAAGCAGTAACATACTCTTATAACAGAACGGCCACGTTACTCTCGGTGTTGTTACTGCTGATGTTGCTGTTGCTCCTGCTGTTGCTGCTGCTCACGGCATCAAGAAAAGATTCCAATTATCCCGCACGCAACACGTTTTGTATGTACAGTATGTACAGAGACAGACAAACAGACAGACGTTCACAATGATTTCCCAGCCGCAAAAGAGCCGAACAAGAAAAAAAAATCATTCAACTCGAACATGGTTGAAAGTCCAAGGATTTTTACAAAACAAATTATGAGTTCTAACATGGGAAAGGATAAATCAAAACATACAATTTCAAGTCGATTTATGATTCTAGACTATTTACATTGTTCGAATGTAGATTATATAATTTATTGAATTGTAATGGTAGGTAATATCATTCGAATCTGTAATAAAATTCATTACGCAAACCGATACAGGTAATAGCTTCAAATCTATTGCGTAGGCAAAAGGTTCGTGTGCTCTCAAATTGTAACGTAATTTCCTGCTGAATATGAAGATGAATTAACGTCAGAATCATTCTTCAATAAAAATTTTCAACGCCAGTGTGATTAAAGGTTTACATTAAATTTTGTTTACTTTGTTCACATTCTACTAATGAAAAAAAATCAATGGTTTCGTCTTATAAAAGTCTTCAAACCGACTCCACTCTAAACTCACTCCGGATGAAATCCCAGTTCAAAAAATCACAAATTTACTACTGGAAAATGTGAAATCAAATGAATCTATGAATGTCTTCAATGAATCTTCAAATAAATGAGACAAATGAACATCAAATTTTTTGCATATATAAATCAACACCAAGAAATGTATTATATATCACAGAGAGAAATGTATAATAAAAATAAGAACAGCGACAATTATTTAATAAAATCTATGAAATATATAATGAATATTATTATACACATTGCACCCTTACTCCACCGAAAGAATTCCAGTAATCGAAGGACAAGTAAAAATTTTTCAAAAAATCACTCTGCAGCCTGTACAAATGAGTGAGCTTTTAAACAGTTGAAAATGATACTTTGACAAAATGCACAGTATTATTTTAAAAAAATTCCTACTTGTCCCTCGATCATTGGAATTTCACGGTAATTTTTCGAATAAAATTCTTTCTGTGTATATAATAATATATACTCACTGTGTTTATAATATAATATTTAATTATAGCTATCCCTCTTTGTATCATACAAATGATAAAAATCTTAGTGTACGCGGTTGAATAGTGTTGAATCGTTATTATGACAGGTACTGTATTAGAGAATTGGACCACGATTAGTTTAGTTCCTGATTGAAAGCATGAACGTTGGTAACATGAGAAATTGTCATGGTGTTCTGAATAGAGTATGCAATCAAAACTTAGCGATTTGATTTTGTTTCCTCATCAAACTTTACAACGAACTGTTGTCATATCGCTATCGTAAGGATCTGTAACATCGTGCCGCGCAGATAACTCTGCAGATCGCTGTTGGAGAAGCGGAATAGTTTTCAAGTTCAATATTTGAGAACAAATTGAAAGAAAATTCATTTAACATTATTGATTCAAGAAAATGATTTTCGGAAAGACTCACAATGCAGTGAGGTGTTTGATGAAGGCACGAAATGATGCTTAAGAGAGTCAAAATCAAGTCTTGGAGTTTTAATTATTGAATAACAATCATGATGAATGAATCAAAATTGTTTGTTATGTGCACACTCCCTGGTGGGAAGCGTTACATGGTTTCTGGTCAGTTTCTGGTCGGTCACTGGCTAGTTACCGACTAGTAGCTGGCCAGTGGCCAGCTAAGCTGGGCAAATTTCTACCAGGGTTGAGCATTAATTATTCTCGAAGTTCATTCACCTGTATCTACATTACAAAATAAATAAGCAATCGCCGGAAAGATTCAATCAAACCTTTTTGTAAGAATGAGACAATCATTTGAAAAAAAAAAAAAAAAACAAGAAGCGTAAAAATTCGAAAAGAAAGACGTGAGCTTACGTGTAAATTTATGCTCGTTTATTTCTGTATATTTCATCGCGTTGAACATACAATATGATTCTGATTTATTGAAGTGTGATGAAGATTACTATAATACGGTCACACTTGATCGAAATCCAAACAACCGTGATCCTATGTAATTTAGCGGTAAGTCAGTCTCACAAACAAAACTTCTCAATACCGTAACAACATACGAGTACCATGATATTTCAGAGTGCAAGTACCACATTTCACCTATTCATCACAACAACTTTTACCACACCTTCTGAAAACAGGGAAGAAGAAATAATTTACGATTAAATATCAATTACAAGGATTGGATCTTCACTCGATTTCACACAGAGATTAATTGATCGGTATCAGTTGGAAAGTAGGAAGAGAAAGAGAAAACAATCGTGAAAATATACACGAGGGCTTCAATGAACCCCGCTAGAAATGATCTTTTTTTTTCAAATTTTCAAACCGTATAATTGACGTTTTAAAAAGAACTAATGATACCTAATCGATGACGATGCTATATCTCCCTATTATAATTCACATAAATCACACGTCTCCGCTTGGTATAGATTCAATCATCGCTCAAAGATTTTTAATCCCAACCATCAATTCATGACAAAATTATTATAATCGCATGGCATACAACATTTCACTTGTATTCAAAGTTGTTGCAAACAACACCAGGTAAATAGGGGGTGAATGAAGCGAAAGGAGGGAAAGAGAGAACGAGTAAGAGAGAGTCAGAGGAAGAGGGGGTTATGGGATATTTCGTGGGCGAGAACAACGTTTGAGCGAGGGAGAAAGGTAAAAGACGAGATACATGTAATTTACGAGTAGAGCTTGGTTGGAACCTCTCGAGCAGATCGCGCGTAGCACACGAGGTATGTAAAGAACCAGAAGAGAGTTTGCGACAGACAAGAGACCGAAGCTAAAGGTTAGAGTTTCCTTCTTGCAAAAGAGAATTTTATAATCGACGATTTGGGAGAAGAGTGGTTTATGTTGTTTCTTTGTTGTTACCAAGAACAGGAATGTTGACAAAACTGGTGATGAATTGAAAACTTTATTCCAGGATTTTTTATAAGTATCATCATAATTTTTTCAGGCCATGTGAATTTTCTTTGTAATTTTTCTTGGAATCACAAAAAATTATCATTCAGACAGTTTGAATTTATGAAGAGAATTGTGTTGTTTCGAGGAATTACAGATTGTTTCTTGATCGAATACCTAAAAAAGAACAGCCAAAATATTTGAAGAATAAAAATTAGTAAAGTGAATCGCTTCGAACGATTTAGATTCCTGAAGAAATTCGAAATTTCACTACAAATGGGAGGATGTTATCTTAATTATCTTCCTCGAAGATCCAAATTATTCTCCTTGAATGGTTAAATCTCATTTCAGATGTAATGACGAAATTATGCAAACATAATAGAAGTGTTCTTTGAAACAAGGTTTCCATCGACAGTCGACTTTTAAGGTCTCAGCAATTGAGAGATGTACAATTTCGTATCATAGTTTCACGAAATTAGAAAATTTAGGAATCTCATCCTCCGGTGATGATGTTTATTCGACAATTGGGACAAGAGATTATGCAATTATTCTTCTTCTTAAGGTCAGCTGACGAGGAGTCAGAAACTGCAGAATTCATGTTCGTCTTTCGAAACGATATCAATAATATCCTGCACGATAATAATAATAATTCAGTATTATTTTCATAGCTAAAAATTAGTTATGAATACTATCTCTTAATTATCTGAACTACTATTCTGGCTGTAACAGCGAGAAGTGTGCCAACTGCCGTAACTAGATATGTTCACTGTCCAAATATCAATCACCGAAATTGTACCCTCGCAGCTACAAGTTCTTACTAATATTGCTGAACTCCGAATTATTTATTGAAACGATGTATAATTGGATGGGATAATTCAGCTATTGGAGACCCAAAATCTTGCAGCACTTTAAGGTTGTCAACTCCACGACTGGCTTCTTTCTTAATTGGATGATTCTTCGAGATATGACAGTATTGATGGTTGGTTATGAAAGAAGTAACCACTCGATGCCAAGGCCGGTCGCGGAGTTGGCAGCTAAGAGTACATTCTTCAAACTATGTTTTCAGTTTCACAGAGTCAATTCAAGAACATAAATAACGATTTTTCATGAGATTTGTATGATTTTTCGTTTCGTTCCTACAGACGGAGAAAAAATGGTTTGCCACTATAGTTTCTACAAAGGCATTTGTTGTGCTTGCAAAAATATTCACTTCAGCAGCTGAGACATGAGTTCTGTTAAGAAATTCGTTTATGTCAGCAAAAAAATTTAGTTATATCAATCATTTTTCTTGATCTTTTGGCTGATTTTTTTGTAGGAGCTATAGTAACAGACCTACTTGTCATGCCAGCAATATTGTTTTCTCCGCGTAACGATTGAAACTTCAACAACATTTCTCGCTATGGCACCTGACAAATAGCTAAAACTGTAATGAATTCACCTATGTCAGCGAAGAAAGTGAGTAGCAGCCAATGAAATGAATTTTTTTCCGTACACGATATCACAAATCACAAAAATTATTGAAGATATTGTCCTCTCGCGGCATCACTATTATGGTAACGATCTGAAGCATGGGTCGAACAAAAAGTTACAATAGAAATACTACTGGATATGAACCACTGTGACAATTGATCAGTTTCCAAACAACACAAAATTGGCAGTCATCTTGTGGAAGTCTTTGGAGCAGCTGATTATCTGAAGAACTTTCACGAGACGACTTTCTGATGTTTTACTCTACACGATTTTTTACCAATTGATGAATCGTTCATTCGAGTTATTCGAGACAATTTGCACAACTTAACATCATCTACTGTATGTAGGATCTAATATGGTTTTTCTATACATTAAAAATTTCAACTGTGGATTATTTCATTTTTATCGGGTTATATTCTAGTGTTCTTGATGGTTGACAATATTTTCCCACGACCTTTTAGAAACGTACGACTTTTCATTCTGTACGGGTAGCGATTTGATTTGATCAGAGAGTTAGAAGAATATTATTATTGAACAATAAACACATTTAAGTGGAATAAATTCTTTATCGTAGAACCACGGTTGAATAGTCTGGAATCAACAGTAGTAAATCTTGCTCCTGTTACATGCACTTCAACTACTGGTTTGTTTTCTACGTCGAATCTTTCTGACACAAAAAACGGCTTAAAAAAGAGAAGAAATCTCAAAAAATATGTTGTCGAACTTTGAATCGTTTGTCGAAACGAATTGATATAATCGAATAACGACATTCTGTTTGACACCCAAAACTTTGCAGTACATCTTTTGAACGATGTTCCTAGTTCCAAAGAGTTGATTCTAGGAGATAAACACCGATGATTTTTCAGATGCTGTGAATTTGAATTTCCGTTTTACTTCTATAAATGATTCAAACTTCAGGAACATAAAAAAATCATGTATTCAGTCATTCAAGTTGATAGAATGAGATTCTTACACTGACAAAATATTTTGTGAAACCTGTGAGAAAGTGGATATTCATGTATCATTACAATTCAGCCATAAGAAAGGAAAAATGTTATTTTTATATAATTTTCAAATCAGAAAGAACTCTTGAGAAGTTCTGAGCACACGAGAAGACTCAAACTCACGAATAGGGTGTGATATGACGAGTACCCGTCATTCAATGAAATTATTCTAGGAACAAGTAAAAATGACATCTGTAGCGTCACCGATGGATTATCTTTGAACTAATTGGAAAGTTGAGAGAAAATTTCCTAACTTTGGAATAGTTATCGATATCGGAAGCACCCGCTGTACCAAACACCGGTAGTAATTTGTGGGAACGTACGGCGAACTTGATTTACCGAGCGCGTAAGCAACGCGTTCATAAATACGTCAAGCGCGCGGCGCCTACCAAAACACACCCATTATTGAGTCTGACCCCTTGGGGCAGTTTTTACTTCACGACGCGAGGAACGCTACGGTATAGGCTTCTTACCCGTGGACAAAACGAACTTGAATAGGATGTAAGAAAAACTGTTGCGATAGAATTTCTCATTTCGTGGTTCTGAGCCCTCAGTTGAGGTGGGAGCAGAGATGCCAGGATGCCAGCTCCTGCTTCTGTCTACTTCCGTCATTGGCTGTTCCATTCAACAGCTGTACACGATAGGTTGATCCATCGGAAAACGCAGGAGGCTGGCAACGTTGGGTGAGAGGAACTTCCCCTTGGAGGAACTCCACTATAAACTAGCCTATCATCTTCTTTACTCCGATCAAGGCACCATTGAGTTATGTGTATTTGATGAGTGATATGATAATCTTTCAAGGTCGCATCATTGGTTACAAAGAGACGAAATCATGAGATAGAGAGATGCGATACCGACATGAGTATCATCTAAGTGTACGGAATTTCTCCACTTTAAAAAATCTTCGTAGTAATCTGTAGGATGAAAATGATCGAAAATATCGTTCGATGTAAAAAACTGAACACATAAGCGAATATGCAGATAAGATAAGCACAAGTGAGATGCACAGAGCCTACTTTCAGGTTTCTGCGCATCTCATTTGTGCTCATGATATTTGCTTATTCGTTTATCTGTTTAGTCCTTAACAAAATCAGTGTTCGTATTTTGATTTTATGAATTAATGTGGATTCGGGATATGATGGAGAAAAAATAATGAAATGAAAATAAGTTTCACTGATTTATTGTTATATTTTGGCACTCATTCTGAAACCTAACTGTGCTGAAATTTTCCGTGAGTACCAGAGTTGCCAAGAACTCCTACTAACTGATGATGATTGGCTGGTTCTTCTAGAGCCACCCAATCTCATTTCCGTCTTTATAGGAATACAGTAAACTCTCGCAGATAGGCCTCTTCTTTTCTTTCTTCAATGCAAGGCGAAAACCATTCGATGAAGGAAGAGGGTGATCGGCCCGTTAGCGAGAGTGTGCTGTATTGATCAATCAGCGAAATCTGGTAGAATTTTGTTGGCCACGCTGATGGATGCTTTGAATACTTAGATCAAGAGAACTGACAAAATGTCGTTCTACACAGTTGTCTGCAATTCTATATGAAGACAAGTTGTGTAATTTCTTGTAATTGACAGATTTTTTTTTCTAGAAATTCTATTTCCGGTTGTGCTGGCTGAAATGATTCCTTGAGCTCTCCTCCTCCAATACCAATTCCTATAAGTCGCCAACCATGTTTGAGATTTGAGAAACCTGATAAATCATCCGTTTGTATTAAATAGACCAAGTTTCTCCATAGCTGCACTGACAGAAAAACGACCTAGTTGAAACATTCGTGGCCGCAATAACTTAAAATCTGGTTCGATTCACCAAGAAATGTGATTTCGATGTCCAGAGAAAGTGGCTGAAGCAAAAATTAACTATATTTTTCAGGTTAGAAAAACCAGATTCTTTTCTTGGTGTAATAACCAGAATATGTAGTTAATGTTGGCTTCAACCACTTTTTCTGGACATCACAACCACATTTTCTGATGAATCGAACCAGATTTCAAGTTATTGCGGCCAACCAGGTCGTTTTTCTGTCAGTGTGGGGAATGTTTCACCATAATTGGGTGGACTTTTCCTTCAATTGTAGAGAATTCAACGACCCTCATTTTTTATGGAAACACAATTCTCCCATGATGAGGAGAAGAAATCCATCAACAGTGTGGAGAAAAAAATTCCTCACATTCTTGACAGTGCAGACATCCTGGATACTCTCGAAAAACAGCATTCACAGAAAAAGGTTGTAGTTTCCCGAAAAATCTAACAAGATGAAAGATCGCGTGATCCGTTACATTCATTCAGAAGGGTGAACGATCCAGGAACAGCAAAAATGTGTTACGCAATACTCGAACGATTACATACATTCTCATTAAAATTCAAGCATAAGTTTCATATTTCCAAGATAGACTTCGGCATCGTCTACTTTCTCGAATAATTAAAATCCCATATAAAAGTCAAACAAAAGAAACCCGAGAGACCATCCTTTTGTCAGAAAATATTCAAGTTGACATCTTCATCTTTTCACATTCACGAATCAATTCCACATCCATATACACATTTGCCCGAGCACGGATCGGTTGCGAAAGACCGTGAAAGCATAATTATATCATTATACAGTCTCTTTTTCTCTCTTTATCTCTCTTTCAAAGCATTTGGCCATTTGTTATTCGAACAAACATTATATGACAGGCAAAATGCTTACCTATTCATAATGTCGTCGTCAGGTATATAATACATATCTTACAAATCGTGATTTACCGTTAATACTTTAACCTTTCTCTACTTTCACTCAACGTGTTTAAAGACGAACTTAGGAGTCCACAGAATCGAGCGAGCTCCCCTTTTCGGTATTGTTATGTTTACTTGTCATCATTTTTTTTCAAATGAAAACTGAATTGTTCGTCGTTGGGAATTTTGTAAGTTCAACGGTATTATACAAGTACAGTACGGAATACCAAACTTTCCTTCCTTGTAATGGACTTTTTTACGTTCCAACAACGTTAACAACAACGTGAGAAATATTGTTTGATTCAATTTTTTTGTCGTCTTCTCTTTTTTACATTGACATGTAAAAGCTCGATATATTATTACGTGTATATAAATATGTATATAAACTCTGAGTTTCTTGGTACCAGGCCAGGATGTAAGGTTTTACGAGGTCGTAGGCGAAGGACGTACCCAATATACACACATACGTATCGGGAATGATACCCTTTGGGAGAGCATTTCCTTTCACTGACTATAACACGCTATAGTTGCAAGCATTTCTTTTACAAATTACAGTGGGATCAAGTCCTACTATAATCACGGGAGAACAATGCGCGAATCTTGTGCATAAAACGGTCATTTATATGGACAAAAGAGGAGGAGAAGGAGGTTGTTGAAAAAATTAAACGATTCGAAAAGCCTGTATGTCATTTCAGCGACATATATAATTGATATGTCACAAAGGGAGAAAAGAATCGCAATTCGTGACAGTTGATAACTTTTCACAATGGGGAATCGACGTATCTTGTTCCTTTTTTCTCCATTCCATTATGTTTCTTTCTACTTTGTTCATGCAATTTTTTAATTTCAAGTATATTACACGCGCTTACCGTGTCCCGTTACCGTCCAACAACATTCATCGTCGTAACTTTCGTTAAGACTTTGTTACACGTCTTGAGATGTAAATGAACATGAAAATATTAGAAAAATAATACGTTATCTTCGATGCATGAATGTCTGATCATTGGTGATATTACATATAATATGAGAGGTGTGTAAAGTATACGTTCGTGACACTGTATTTGAGAAAAGACACGATCTCAAATAGAATATCGTACGTCAAATTGGTGCTAGAATTCCATCAGAATCGATGAACACACGTAAACATGTTTCTGAGAGCGAAAATTGGATTTCGATGTCAATCAAATTCTCAACAGTTTCAAATTATCTCGAATGAAACAAGTAACAATATTTTGGTTGTCATAATATGATCGAATTCTATCTCTCGTTCGTATAACGTACACCGTATATCGTTTATGAATTTCGAATTTAGGATCATTTGCAAAGTATTCATACTCTGACGAGGGAAACTTTCTATGTTGTGCGTGTACAATTATATAAATATGCAGCTCCTTTGCAATTTACATAAATTACAAAATATCCACCACTTGAAAAAGTATGCATGATATAATTACCAATAACAAGGTATAAAATACATTTTAAAATCTTTTCCACATTTCATCGACTTTTGTACCATAATTTGAGGCCTCTTTGACCATTTCATATTCATCATGCGATCACAATTTTCACATAATTCCGCAATTGATGCGTTTTCCTGTCATTAATAAAGTATACCATTGTACAAATCACCTATAACAACTTTTTTATACGAGAGTGAGTTCAACTTCTTGAGTATCGATGTTGTTATCGATGATGGCGTTTCAAAAACTTTGCGTATAGATTTTCGTCAGGTATTCTAATCGATAAATTGGATCTAGATAGAATTTTAATCGAAAGTATCAGCATAGAATCGAGATTTATTACACAAACAAAATTTTTAATGATTCCAACGATTTTATTAGCGTGGTATTTGATACGTTCTCATAATATATTGTCATGTAACGTTACTACATCTCCTGTAATAATTTCCCAAGGAAATATGCACCTTTCAGCGGAGTATAAAATCTTCCAAAGCATGGAGCGGATATTTTTGCTGCAGTTGTATGGATTATGAGTATGAGGTACACGAATGCTAATTTAACATTAAACTAAGATACTAAAGGTTGTAACAGGATTGTATGAATTGCTAATGCCCGAGTAGATCAACCTATGATGAGTGCAAAGTTCTAACGATATGAATGATTTATTAAATACTGAAGCACTAACGTCGTGATAATTATCGAGTGAGGAAATCAACATCTTGAACGCCGACTTTCGCTTTGAACCTTGGAGGCAATATAACCTCTCAACATCGTTACGAACCGTGTTGACAAGGAAAGTATCAGGATTCAGTTTATATCGCTCTATTTTTTATAGATTGAGAATATTGAAACATTATTCATGAACTCGGATTTCCCGATACTCGAGCACTTGATGATTCATCCTCATGAACGAAGCAGTAACTTCAACCACACGTTTAGTTCTATTTCTTTGCGAATTACATAGTAAAGATGTGGGAAATTTCCAATGGATTCATAGTATATTTTCTTTTTGATGATGTCACGAGAAACGAAAGAACCAAAATAAGACGGGAGACACTTCATCAGAAAAATTCAAGAAAGATGCAACAAAAAATTTGGAATACTGCTGAATTGTTTTGATACATGAACGAATATAAAGTAGCATTCACAAAAACAACGTACCTAGCAATGACATTCCGGAATATTGATCACGTTTAGATTTTATCAATGAACCGAATAATTGCGGATCATCGGGCCTTGAATGTCATACCTTATTACTCTCACATTAATGGCTTCCAATGATGGCCTATTAAAGCATAACAATTGGATGATAACGTGGATGCAATAATGACGATAAATAATTGGCATGTCTGAAACTAATCATTGACCCAATGTGAAGGAAAAATGATTCGATTTACGGCTACCCATGTGGAAATTGCCAGGGTCGTCACAAGACTGGAGTTGGACTCGAGAAATTCAAAAATAGTTCATATCATTCAATTTGACGATCTTCGAAGACAAATTTCTACATCAAGTCGAGTGTGGACTTGTAATAGTTGACAATAACACGTCTGAGAGGATAAAATTGATTGCATCCAGGACATAAAGCAGTTTTTCTCCATTTAAGACCAAGACAAGACAACATCTTTTTCGAGATTGCAACAGTTTTGAATAAACCTCAATGTTCAAAATCAAACAAATATTTTCAAAAATTTTCTCCCATCTCATTCTTCAAATATTCATACAATGACCCAACGAATCTTGAATTGGAACTGATAAAATTAAGTTTCGATGGTTTTACTCGAGAGTCTCGAGTCCAGCCCTACACGAGGCGCAATATTGGCAAATTTGTACTTGCTATAGTTCAGCAAAAACAACCGTTTCTATTGAAAATTATTCCTATTCCTCCACTGTCACTAATCGTTGAACGGATTTCAAAATGAAGCTGAAGTTAGCGACGGCGATCTAACGGTGGATTGATGTACCTTTTAATAGAATTGTTTTCTGGAACATTTAGGTAGCCGAATCGCGTATTTAAAGGCCACCCAATCAATTTTTGCTATCAAAAATATTCGCATCAAGTGAAATCAAAAGTGACATCAATCCACCGCTAGCTTCATATCTCAGAAGGTATTTATTCCCGTAGATCGACAGTCTTGCGCCAGTACTCAATCTCCACCACTGAGCAAAGACCCAAGTTTTAGGAGAACAGAATTGTACCAGGGTCAAACCAGAGTTGGTAACATTACAGGGTAATATAAAAATACAATACCGAATTCATACTTAATAATTCATACATTATCTTCTGAAATTGATGATGGGTAGGAGTTCGAATGGAATTCATAGAGACTCAGATGTTTTGGTAGAATAAGACAGCGCTAGTTCCGAACCAGAGTTCGTAGAGATGGAGATCAGAATTGTACCAGTATTGATACGACATTGCCTCGTCACAAAATCAGTGGTAGAACAGATTTCAAATCAATTTCATGGCCTTAAGGGGCTTCTAGAAACAAGAGTGGGTCAACACTAAACCAGAGTTGATTAGAATGTAGAATACATTGTTTCTAAAAGACCTTGGTAATGAGCTCAAACCGAAATGCAAAACCAATTCAAGGTTGTTCCAGAACCAAGTCGTGGAACTGAATGAACTGCTTTGAAGAGCTAATATCAAAGTTTTTCCGAAGAAAGTTTCTAGATAACTATGAAGCAAGGAGTATAAACTGAATTGGACAATTTTTAGACTGATTTCAGTGCTGTCGTACGGACTAACACTCGAGGCAATTGCACTCGGATACGCTAACACAAATTATAGACAAATCATCAAAGTTTTAAAAGTAGTATTAGTAGTAGTAAAGCGGCGGCACTGAAATCAGTTTCAAATATGTCCAACGGGTTCGTATGGGTAATGGTTTTTGAGTATAAGAAGACTGATGGAGTATCAGGTTGAAATCCGAAGAATCACGGTGAGAAGATGGACATGAACATTATGAAGTTCAGAAAAGGGCCCATATGATCGACGGAATCGGATACGCTACTCCAAAATTGTGGAATAAATGTTCAAACAAATGAGTATTGTGAGAATTAAACAGACCTTGAAAAGAATCCCACCAAATTTTAGAGTGAAACGCAATTTTCTACATTTGTCGAACAAATAAACTAATATTGCAAAATTGAATAGACTGGGAAAGACACCTCGTTTCAACTTAGGATTGCAACAAACTACAAAATAAAATACAGTTCTCTACAGTAGTTGAACGAATGTTTGAACAAACGAGTATGGTAAGATTCAACAAACTTGAAGGGGTACGTTGCTTCACTTTGTAATGTATTAGGATCTTTTTCATTTCTTTTTCTTGTATTCATGCTGAAAAATTGAAATATAAAATGCAAGAATTTTTGATATAAAACGGAAATTTTTCAGTCTCATAATAATATTTACACAAATAAGACAAAAAATCTACAAGAATTCAAATGCCTCGTTATAATCAGTATCGGGAATCTAGTTACTTAGTATTGAAAAACCAAACAGCATAGAATAATTGTCAATGAGTTTCAAATAAAAAAAAAAGTGCACCCAATTCCATGAGGGGATTATTTCAATTTCACCCAATTTCATGAAACAATGTGACGTATAATTAAGATCCGATTCCGATTATTCATTCGCTTGGAACGGAGGTCGTTGAAGCAACCGTTACGTTCGATACAATACTTATACAATATAAAAGTAATAAAAACAAAATGAAAGAATCATAAAATAAGAGATAATTGGTATTCCTTCGGATCCAATCGCAAATATCCGATATTGAATCATAAGAGAAATGTAACAGGATGAATTATGATATTTCTAGAAAGAAGAACTTTATAAATCGAATTGAATCGGAAGGGAGAATCCAGTGTCATGCCACATTTACACTCGTTTTCTTCGTACGAATGCTGTCATCGCATTCGACGATATTTATAATCTTGAAACTTAGCATCTCGTATTCGGTAACAATACACATGACACTTTCTTCGTGTTTCAGATAAGTTTGTAATATATGTTACGTTCAAGTGTTAGCCTGTGGGAAAATGTCATCAACGGTTACAGGTTCGACTGTTCACACGTTACACGTTACAACGCTAGGAAGAGTTTGTTTTGGAAAGAGAAACTGAATAGAGGAATGAGAAAAAAAGCATAATTATAACGTATTCAATTTTTTCCATACCGAAATTATTCTCAAAAGCAATTTACAGGACATTGATGTGATGATAATGAAAGAAAAGAGAATGAAAGGGATGAAGAAGAAATTGTTTCTCATTATTATAAATACGACGTTCAGTACACCCTGTACAGGTACAGACCTGTCCATGGTAAACGGTACACATTCTTCGACGCGAAAGAACCTGTATATATCGATATTACCAATAATTGTTGCCCCGAAAGGTTATCTCTCAAGAAAGCGCATAAAACAAACCCACTGTTATTGTGCTGGTAAAATCGATAAAAGTTTGTTTTGTATGAGTGTGTGGTCTTTCCACCCTTTTTATGTATCCGCACGCACACCTTCGCGGTGTACACGGTATCCGTGTGCGTTCCCGTATGAAAGATATGTTTATATTTAACCAGTCAACATTTTGCTCCATTGTAAATCCCAGCCGACTTATACCAACAGCTGTTATATTCCATGGTACACTATTGACATTTTCCTATATGGCTCCACGTTTGAACGTAACACGAGGCACGCGGTTACATTCGATCAACGGAGAAAAGGTGTCACGTACATCGAAAGATAATAAGATACTGGGATATATTATCGTAGGAATGTAGAATCGATACAACATCGATTAGACTCAGCTTTCGAACGGGATAAATGAATAACGATTATCTGAATTTTATAAAGGATATCATAAGCGAACTGAAATTAAGTTATGATTACAATGATTAAGTTATTCGTACAAGTATCTCCTTTTGTTACATGAAATTCTCATCGATCTTCATTCCAAAATTCAAGGTACGAATTGAAACGAGAAAATGTTTAATCTTGGAATTTAGTTCATATACAATCGAACAAACAAAAGTTCATTCAAATTATAAATTGTAATTTATTTGCACGATATTATCATAATTGCGAAGATTCAAATCCCGTATGAAAGGTTTTAGCCCCATTCTCAATTTTCAGAGCAAAGCAAAGTGATTTCTTTTGGTCAATTGTGGTTAACCCTTTCACGGGTAAATAAAAACTACAAAGTGTATCGTGGAATTGATATTGTGGTTAACATTATATTGAAACGAATAAGTCCCAAAATTTTTTAACAACGATTGAGATATTATCTTACTTTCTGTTGCCATTGAAGTAGGCCACAAATTACACAATCGATTGAAGTGATTCGTGGCATGTGAAATTCAAAACTACGATAAAACCTGTTATTTATTGTATCTCACAAGTGGAAACCATTGTTTGTTGGATATCAAATAAATCTACACATAAAGAAGACTTTCGTACAAATCGTGAATGGTTTTTACAATAAACAAATCCATGGAAGGTGGAATGTTCTGTGTTCGAAGGTTCTACCTTTGGATACAGTTGCTAACCACATCACGAGAAGAAATATTATATTTCTAAAGTCATCGATCAACTTCACATTAATTGGAACAAAACTTCCCGAATATGAGGAGTTTGAAAAATTCAATGTTCCCTAAATTGTTTTTATAAACAATCGCTTTGAATTTAAATCCCAATTCATCACCTTGAACATTTTATTTTTGCCAAAGCTGTACGGAGATATGCTTGATGAGTGGCGTCTGGTTTGAAGTACGTTTAACGTGTGAGGGTCCCTGAATATTTCTAGATATTTCACATCTGCAAGATATTTTGAACTCTTTACCAACCGTTCAGTCCGTATATTTGTCGTTTTTAAATTTTTGCATAGAACACTTCAGTTATTGAAATCTATTTCATACTTGATAATGAAATTATCGTATCGCGGTACAATTTCGAAAAGAATGTCTACTTTTCTATCATATTCACATCAAGATGCAAACAAAGAACAGTTTTTGATTAAAACGTGGCTTGGAACGAAGGTTCGGCAATACAAAAAACTGAAAATTGTAAAATATAAGAGGAAATAGGGAAAAACTTGAATTCCAAGGCTTTTCAAACCGCTGATCAGGAAACTCGATATTCTGAGCGATGGATCGAGTTAGCGAATATTTTTAATAAACCTATCCCAGTATAACATTTGAGGATAACTACGAAGATGCAGTCATACAGCTGCACTCGAACAAGTTACACACGTTGCATACTTAACGTAGCGCCGCAGGGATTTCAAAGGTTAGTATACAAGTTCTCGATGATTGCTGAAAGTTGGCCTCAGAGAACAAGAAAAGAATCTAGAGGTCACCTATTTCCACCTGTTGCAAATCTAACGAAATCATTTTCACTCCCTTTAAACTTCAAAAATAGTATTCTTATTGTTGAATGAAAATTCGCGCTCAAACAAAAACAAAGTGAAGTTTTTAGTTTTCAATTTGTATCGCAAAGTCGGTTTTACCAAATATTTCATAATCCTCGGACGGGTCTGTGGGGTGTAAAATGCAAAGAGTAATATTGAATTCAAGTAACTCACTATGACGTTCTCACGAAATAATCTCACAATCAAGCACATATGCTAGTATTACTGAACCGCGAGTGCTCCAAAAGTCCTCGTAAAGTACCGTCGAAATTCTACTGAGTTATATTCATTTGGTGCAGCAAAAAACAAACTCCGTTGCATGTTCACAGAACTTCATTTTCGTAAACCGACTATGGGAATACATTGAATGTATTTAGATATAATACCGAATGCATGTAATGAGAGTATTCTGGGAATCTTCTGAATACGTGGTGGTGCTGCTCGAGTTGGCGAGCAACTCCTCGAAGTGTGAGAATGTTCATAGAAGTTTGCGGAAAACATACGTGAAATCAATATATGCAGTGAAATAAAAAGCGGAATTTTCAATGACAGGTAGTTTCGATTTTGTTTCTTTTACCACAATATGATATTGTCACAAATGAAGACGGAACTTTAGCAATTTTCAATATGATGGCAAGTATTGAAGTTCTCAAGGCATGGATTTTTTCGGCCGCGTTCGAGTGAACGCCATGTGCGCGAAGCGATACTTAGCTCCGAGCGTCGCGTCATGGAGCATCACGTCTTACATTCTTCTGATTCCAATTTCATGAAAATCAGGGATGGTAATGAAAGACAAACCACTGATATAAAAACTTGTTATTCATAAATGACCCGCCACGAATACAAATGAATTATTTATCCATTAGTAAAAAAAATCATATACCGTCGTCAATACAAAAAATCGCACCATATCTTTAGAAACAATGTACACGGAGAGAAGTATACGGTAACGGTTACTATAAAGAATAGTAATTTGGTGACAGATATTTCAAAATTGTAATGAGTGCCATGTGAAATCGAATTGAGTACGATAAACTGTTTACGTTGCCATGGAAACAATAGATGAACATCGTAATGACCACCAAATCGCGAGACATCACTCACTTCCTATTCTAAAATCGCAATGAGAACTAAGGCAAATGGTAATCAATCCCATATACTTTTCTCCGTGTAGTGAGCGAGTTAGCATACGGACTAATATTGATATTTGTCAAATTATTTGTCCTGTTTGCGAGTCTTAAGCTTTTGTTAAGCCGATAAAACTGTTTGGACGGATTTTCCAAGGTCACTTGATATACTTTTGTGGGCCTAATAATTTTTCAAAGAACAAACCTTGGTAGAAATTTTTCTGGGCGTCCCATTTACCATCCACGTACTAAATGGAATCCATGTAGGGGCAACTGGATAACACATTTCAGCCAGTTTGACTTTAGGGCCCAAACATTTAGGTGGTCTATGTAGATTTTTCATGCATCAACTGATCGTACAAGAACATTATTGTTGGTCAGAGGAATAAAAGGAAACCCCAACGTTTCAATTTGTCACTTGGGATTATTTTATGGAAATACATTCAAAAGCAACGTTCTTGACTGGAGATTACATGTCAAAATACATTGTTACCTTATTCATAGGTGTGATTTTACAGAAAACACATGATTTCACATTTCTAATTACCAATTTGAAGAACATTCTAGCGATTCCCTGGGACATACTGAGAAAAATCTGCATTGTAGAAATCATGTTTCAATATAGTAATGTATTTGACGGTGAAAAATACATTATTTTGATTATTATTACCATGGGTTAGGTGATAAATATCATGTTTTTGGTTAATCGAACCGAATGTACGGTGAAATTCAACACTGAAAAGGTATTTTTCACTCTTGAAAGGCTGGCTTCAGTTTTCATTATTCGACAGGTGAAAAATATACGAAATAGAGGTTATTTTCACATTTCATTTTTCTTAGTGCATCTGGATGGGCACAGGCTAGAAAGTGCGTTACAAAACTAGCTAGAAACCAACCTAACATCTAGGAAAACTAGCTGGGGCTCTTTTAATTCCCAATCCTAATTTCTACCAGGGAACTTCTTCAGACATCTCATAGTCTATAATTACCAATAATTTCAACGGAATGAAATTTTATTGAGCCAGTTATTGTTTTGCAGTTTTGCATATGGGACTCGTTGAGTTTTTTAGCCTCCGCATAATTATCATTATTTCTATTCGTATTTCTAAGATCGCGTTCTTTTTTACCCAATCATAAAGTTCCTTCAGAAAAAAAACCAATTGTTTGTCATTTGCAAGTTCGTGATTCAAGAACTTTATTCAAAAGGATCACCTGTTCCATCACATAGGCCTTCCCCATGAGCAGTTGCTTGAAAATACCATATGGCCGAACGATTCAAATCTATTGAAAGGTAGTCAATTTCCACAAAATGCTTGGTATTTTTGAATGGCGATGCAGAGTCATTGGAAAAAACACATACATTTGCTCATTTCCGGACGGAAGTTCGACAAAAATCCGTTGAGAGCTTGTGAGAATACATAAACAGCTACATCATCGTGTTTCATACAGTCGGACATAATAATCAATGTTTCTTATTTGATCTTCCCGTCTTTCTTGTAATAAAAAACTGTAAAGAACAATGTAGCCTGACCGGTGGTCTAATGGAACCCCAGGATTGCATTTTATATGACAAAAACGTATTCTTCCATGAAATCACAAATAACGCACTCATCTTCTTCATCGCATTGGGAGTATCTCACAGACCTCACACGAGAAAAAAATAAGATTCATTTGAGACAGCGAAATATGATTCCGTTATCTCATTATTTTCTAGAACAATGAATTTGCTGAAAACGTATGCAACAATTTACTACGTAAGCCAATTATCAGCTGTGGCTGCGAATTATTTTTCAAAGTAGTTTAATTTCTAGTCTCATATATAGAATAGCAAACAAATTTAGCCGGAGGAGTTGACATGTTTTGCTGTAACAGCTAAAAACTCTACACTGTAAAAAATATTCTGAAATTTCCGATATCAGATGTATATGAAAATTCTGAAACTTGTAATTGGAATCAAGTTCAATCATGAATTTATGAAATTTAATGCAAAATGTGTGAAAATTCATATAAAAATGCATGAAAAATCATAATTCTGTATGAGATATCATAAAATTTCATATGAAAAGCCAAAGAAGTTTTGAAAATTCAATACAAAATGTATATGTTAATTGCTTCACATACATTTCTATGAAATTTAGGAAGCAATTTTTTACAGTGTACTGAGAACTATCACAGTGAAAAATTCGCTGTTCGAGCAAAAGAGATCCAGCGAAATCAGATTCCACTTCCATTTAATGAATCTTTTTTGTCGTTTAAAGTTACACTGAGAGAAATGAACTGTATCCATTACCATGCGAAAATGGTAGTTGAATGAGAGAATTTCTGAGTTGATGATAGCGACTACGTTATTTGGTATCCATCTTCATGTGAATGGTAACCATTCCCTTGTGCATGAACATGCTATGATTCTCCATAGTATCCGCAATCAAAATCGCGAACCTGTCCTCCAATTATTATTTGTACATGGCAATCATTGCATTTCACTTCTTTCAGTGTGCCAGGTCTTCAAAAACCCCCCCTAATAGAAATCAAAACCGGTTCAGCACTATTTTGAGTGAGAGGCAAATCACTGAAATCAGCGAGACAGTGTTCAGCGTTACACGGACGTTGTACTCTGATGTTTTCTTAAAATCTGTCTTATGAGCCTCTTCGGATCGTTTTATCGACAGTTATATAGTGCTATGTTGAGTAGAATAACGCCACGCTAATTCCAACACTATTTGTGGATTCTTGATTTCAAAAAATCAGGAACAGTACTGGGTAGGTTTTGATTCCTCCTAAGGATATGTATCATATTTTGCCAATAAAATCATTATGATTTCTATCAATGAATGATAGGATCCTCTTATTCTTTACTGGAGAATACAATAATTCTCATGATGAAATATATTACATTTCACCATGTAAGATTCTCCCCATTTCCTCTATAAAGTGTGGCAGAATTTCGACAAGTATTTTTGCGTGAACCTTCTGCATAGAATTGTGATTAGCACTACACAGAGAAAAGTTTATATTAAAGATTACTATATTTTTATGGTACTCGTGGGATATACTTTATTATGAGGCTCAGAACTATATTTATTTCAAATTATAACATATTTATCTTCATCCTCACGAGAGAGTATGGTGAATATGAAATTTTTACTGTGTAGATAATACACACTATTGAATGCTGATACGTTTACAACGTATACGAGCAACCTTATTCGTTCTTATTATTCAATACATTCAAAATAATTCACCCATAATATTAATACACTGTAAAAACAGAATGACAACATGAGGTGTCGAAACATTTTTCAACCCTGCCAATTCTCTACAGTGTATTGAAACAGCCAGGAAGCAATATAGAAAATTATTTCAGAACTTTCAACGATTATCATTTGAAGAAAAAAAAAAACCAGCAAACTGATCCCATTGCATACAGAAAAGCATAACTCCTCATACATCAACCAAAGTCCATGTTTTTATTCCATACTCGCTTCGATCATGACATATTTGACCCTAATTAATTCTACATCGTTATCCACATGAAAAGAGCTCACTCACTCCAATTATATTTTCTCAATTGATCATTAAATTGTTTTAGAAATTACATCTAAGGGAATCTAATATCGCAATCACGTATTTTTCCATCCCCTATCATTACGTGCCAAGCCGCGACTTGAGCACGAATAAATAAAACTCCCTGATTCGTCGACGTTCGATCTAATTTTTCCGAACTAATTAAAATAATAATATCTTGCCTGTTTTCCTCCTTGACTTCAATTTACATTACATCAAATACCATAAGAATAATACGAGAACGATAAAAGGTGTATCCCGATACACAGCCGTGGCTTACTAACACGATTATGAATTGTATACAATCGACGTTCTCCGATATTGAATCCATTAAACTTAATGATATTGTTACACGCAGTCATCGTGTGAATCTACCGATACAATCCATTCAGAAGAAACAGAAAGAGAGAGAGAGAGAGAGAGAGAGAGAGAGAAACAAAGAAAGGAAGAAAAGAGGATTGAAGTAGATGACACGTACGATGCATAAGTATATATTGCTAATAATAATATTAAAATTCACTACGGTGCGTACAAGTTGCTTCAAGTTGAGTTAGACGTTGTTTTAATAATAATGATGATAATGATAATAATAATATACGTCGATGAGAGAGAAAAGTTATCCATCGTTTTTGAGGTGTGGTTAAGAATAACCTTTGATCCCTTTCTCAAAGCCGATGCACGATATCAGCTATTAACTGTTGCCTCATTTTCACTAATCTTATAATACCGTGGAAGCAGTTAACGAAATTTCAAATCTTATCAAATTATGCGTTAACTTACCTACCGCCGGCTTATTATTTCATTGAACTTCAACTCACCTGGAACAGGAAAAAAATTATTATCAGTAAGCGGTAAATTGAGAATAATCGTTTTATTCACTAGCGAGAAGCAATGGAGCTTCATTTGAATTCTCCGTTCTGTCTCGATTCGACTTTAGATTGATTTTCTCCTCGAATGAAATAATTCAATAGCCGTAAAAGTTCCTTCGTGAGCTGAAGTGAATATAAAAAATGCGCGATGTTTCACTTCATTCAATGGAAGCAATTCGAGCACCTCGACTCAACTTCGAACGTTCACTTGAAGTCTCTAGCACACGTGGATCAAAGCCAATATACGATTCATGCCACATTGTCGACAGCGATACAATGCAACTTTTCCAACTCCCAACGTCACGATGCTTGATAGCCCTCATGTATCACTTCCATTCTTTGTGAGGAAGTTCGTACGTATACGTCTTATTTTCATGATTACATCGGTTGCTTCGAGTATAAACATTCCCATTTGATTTTTGATTGATTCACACCTTTGTACATAAATGTCACTCAATTTCAGGATTCAATGAGTCTTGGTTTAGTTTCAAACCAACGCTTGAGGGAATCAATGTCTCATTGTAACAAGGATGCGGATTGAACATGACAATGGAATTTAGATTACTTAAATCATGTTTCAAGTGCATTTTGTACAAATATTTATAGTCGAATGTTTGATATAACGTTGTTAAGTGGATCTTCTCGCATAGAACATTTCCTACTAACTCCGCGTGAACGTTGGGATGAGAAATAATGAACTTACCAAATTTTGTCGGCTTATACGTCAAACGGCTTTGGGAGTTGCCGTGTGTTCGTAAAGACTTCATGCAAATGATGCATCAATTATTCATGAGCTTCCTTGAGATTTAGCTTACAATCAATATGTGCCTTGTTGTGTCATTATCTAATAATCATTGTCTAATTTCATCACGTTTTATTTTGAAATGCTCCTCCAGTCCTCTTGTGTACAAAACACAAACCTCACAGAAGAATGATATGATTGACAGAGGATTGAAGATGAAGTATTTAAATGAGCTTTGAAATGTGTTTGAAAAACAACAATTGATAGTTATATAATCTGTGTATGTATATATTTCAATGTAACGATGATTTAACTCATTTGAACTGCAAATGGTTATTTTAGGAATGTGTTAATTCAAAGGTTATAAGCTTTCTGACTAAGAAATGTGACTCATCAACCCTTGATGAGCATTCACTTCAAACTTTGGTCAATAAATTCGGTAATTCATTCCCACACGTTTGCGAATTTTCAATTTGTATTTGAGAACGAAAACCAGCTAAATTCGATAAACACAACCGAGTATCATTCGTATATCTTTCATATAGCAAATGTTGAACCAGTTTTATTATACCACTGAAATTTAGATCAGTAAGATGAAATCGAACATGATCAGAACTGTTATGACTCAGTCCTCTTGGTTCACCTGTATTTGTATTATAAGGGCAATTAGAACCGCTCTGAAAAATTCTCTAAAGAGATGATCGGAGGGTTATGGCAGCTGCACCTGGTGGTGGAGTCTTAAGTTTCGCGAATAACAGGTCATTAAATTTTATTACAAGTGGCAGTAGAACACCGCACAAGTTCGCCTTTAATGATTTGAAGGAACGACAAAAAGTGGCATGAAACATGATTCTGGATTGCCTGTTGCCACAATGTTAGGTCAGAAACTCTCATAACTTTCTTTTATTTTTCACTTGAGTTCCATTCGAAGTTGCATCATACCAATAAAATTTACGATTTATTTTCATATCTTCAGATACCGAAACACATGTTTTAATACGTAAAAAATCTCAATTCAATGTTAATCAGGAACATACATTTGTGACGGTAGGCTAGTTAACGTTATCAGTTACTGGAATTCTAAATCATCTCCTTCAACATTCATTCAATATTTCCAACGTATGCAAGAGAAAAGTTTTTCACACTGTCTTTGAAGATTCTGTAAAGGCTCCACTGCTTTTCACATAGATGAGGATTTTGCATAAAATAAAAAGTTATTGTAATATGAGTATAAATTCTTATTTATACATTTTGTATACATACATAATTTCCAAAGGAAATAGAAGGGAATTTATGTTACAATGTTTTTAGATTTCAAAATTATAATTTATCTCAATATTTTGAATCAACATTCAACAGTAAATTTCCTCACAACACTATCACGAGAAACTCTTATTCCCCGTTGCTTATAGCATTTTCACATTTTGCATGTATGATGTTTATATTCCATACATAAAAATGTGAAATTTACATACATTGTGTATACTGAAGATATACAAAATTACAAAACATATTACGATACAGAATTTGTGGGAGCAGGTTCAAATAAGCTCCGTAATATCAACCGAAGGACGATGATTCAGATTTTGAGAAAATATTCTGAGGCCAACGTGATAAGCAAAGAGTACACAAATTTCAAAGAGAAGTTGAACAACGATGATGGAGTTAGAAGAAATGAAAAGAGGAGGAAAAACAATTATCTGGAACTATAAATGCGACGAATTTTTTGAAAACGAAAAAAAAAGATAAATATTCGCAAATGGTAATTTAATCAGGAAATATTACTGTTCTTGAATTTTTGTTATTTATTTGAGGAATAATATGAACAGTCGTCAACAGCCGAGAACCCACCTGCAAAGAGCCAAGCGGACTGCTATCGGCACGGTGCCATCGCCAGAATTGCCGAATCATTGAACCAATACAAGAGAAAGTACGGGATGATAGCAATATGTCTCATAAAGCTCGGCTTTTGAGTTTCAATTCGGCGGCACAGATCTTGAGCTCGGGATCTTATCTCGCAAGTGATGAAAGAAGAGGGAAGAGAGGAACAGCTCTACCGGCAGTTGAGCCAAAGATGGAGAAATCCAGGGCACGTTCGTTCTCATATTCGGCAATATTCTAGCCAGCATCTGTCATCAGGAGGTGCAACCGTTTGACATCTCAATCAGATCACGCTGTATACGACCTTGGAACCAGTCAGGACTCCTCACGAGGATAGGGAGAGGGTTTCTGTAAGCTTATTCTGTCATAGGGTCTATGTGGTGTGTTGTCAGGAGTTTTCCGGACCTTGATCATGGAGAATGTGAGAATCGGAACCCGCATTGCCAAGGCGCTCAAGCGGGGAACAGATTCTTTACCTTCCCGTGAAGAAAGAGGGGCAAGATGTGAAGAAGAAAGAGAAAGGAGAGAAGAAAAAACTCCTAGTTCTCGAAACAACTACTGCCGCACGTATTCCAGATGCGACATCGAAAGTTTGATGGCAAAGCCTTGGAGTTCCGTCCACAAGCTCCAGCGGTAATAGCAAAACTGGCCGCTGGTAAAAAATATACCAGAGTGTGAGGAAAAATTTGGAAGGATATGTTCCTCACAAGTATCAGCACTCAAGACACTCACGACAAGTCCAACAAAAAAGGCGTCATTTCCCTGAACGTTAGCAAAACCTCAGGCCGGAGGCTCATGCTAGCGAATGTCGCGGGCAACACCATAAGGAGGAAGAAAAAAGAGAATGTTTCCAACTCTGACCTCTTCTTTCTTCTAATGATGTCGCGCGCAACAGTGACTAGCGTGAGTCCCGGCTTCAAACTGAAGAACGTTTAAGATGAGAGCTATGAATTTTCTCACCCCAGTGAATAAAGTACGAAAAGCACATGGGAGGGCCTTCGAACACGGGAAACTAACAAGGAAAATCAACGGTAGCTAATTTCGATCAGCTATACCGCTAGATTTTGAATGGTCAATTTAAGAGAATATGAATATATGCTCAACCCTTTACGAGCTAACGTCATTTTGGATAGCTCCTACGATTGGCTCTTATGAATGCTGTTTACTAACTAAAGTGATGACACTTGGGGAGCTTATAGCCTCTTAGTGTACAATCACTTAGGATATAGTCTGCTTACTCTTCTCTTCAAATTAGCAAGAGGAGAAAATTTTGAAAAAGCATGAGTGACCCGACCTTACCTCGTAAGGGCTAATGATTTTGCGATCCAGCTGAATGAATGAGTAATTCCCCCAATATGTTTCAGTACACGTGTATTATCGTCCCCATAAAATAACCATATTACCGGAAAAATAGGTTTCACTTCGATTCACTGCCGGTTACACATTAGAATAGCAATATTACATCGGTACTGATGCAGTGTCGTCCTCTTGAAGCATTTCAACATGTATTTCGAGTTTGTCTGGATATTGGCACAGTGTATTTCAGTGAGGCTGAAAACTCGAACGTTTCCACGCCACGCAAAAAATAAGATGAAAAAAGACAAGCTGTGGGATCTGTTACTTCAATGAATGTTGATGCTGCGTCAAAATGCTCGCATGAGTTTCCAGCCTGAGCCTTTCTATAACGCGAACTTGAACTACTACCATAATTTTACCATGCGTTCATCATATGGACAAAAGAAAAACTATAATGTAGCCAGTAACTACAATACTACAGTGGAATCCCTTGTTTCAGCTGGAGGCACAATAAGAGTTCAGTAGTCACAGAGGGTCGCATGGTGGAGGCCGCCTGTTCGCCCATTATGCGGATGGTATGTTGGTAAAAGTAGTGATACGCAGGGTACCCAAGCTACAATGGACAAAAAAGTTTCATGTTTGCCAGCCGAAATTGTAGGGGGCGATGCCTATAGCCACTAACACATATCCCAGTTTATATTCATGTACACACAGAAAGGGTTGTGCGTTAGTTGCCATAGGATCGCGCCCTACAACCTCGGATGGCAAACATGAAACTTTTCTGTGCATTGTAGCTTGGGTACCCTGATGATACGTGGTAGACTATGGAAGTCGTTCGCAAAACGGTGACCCCCTAGCTTTTGTTGTCTGAGGTTATCTGGGTTAATAACGGAAGTTTGAACTATGCCGAACCGTGCGTGAGCCAACATGACACCTGAAGGTGCTTGCTAGTTTACCCTCTTCTAGTTATTCCTTGTCCAGTGTGCTGTTGATGGAGGCAGGACCTCTCTAATTCCTACCTAGCTAAGCAGGCCAAGCACCGGAACTGTTCATTCGCTAAGAGCCGGTGATACCGAAACTTCCAACGACTTGTCAAGGCATCGACCTAGATCTTACATTCGAAGGCCTAGAAAAATCGGCACTTGGCCGGCGCACATATGATTGAAGCGAGGACGTGGAGTTGGGGTGCAAGATTAAGCTCGATCTCCTGTGGGGGAATGAAGAAACAAACTCTATTCACTTCCGATTGAACCCATCAAAGCGGTGAGTGCCTAAATGCCAGTGTTTTATTCCACAAAGATTTAAATATAAAGCGGGATCCTTTCAAAGGTCGATAATTGTTTCAACTTCGGATGATATCATGCAGTCCAGCATCCAAAATTATCATTGCGTAATTTATCCCATCAGCGCCAAAGCTTGCGTATAGATTCTGAACCTGCTGTAGAGACTCAACAAGACACACTCCATCCAAGAAGAATTCGAACTTTCAGAACAACGCACATACATCTTGATTCACATCGAATTCATTCAATCTTACGGAGATTCTTCTCGTCTAATTATAATTGAATCTTGAGGAATGTACCTAATTTCGAAGAACTTTATCATGTGCTTCTAAAACACGAGTCAACATAATAATGATGTTTAGTCCAGTACTCGAAGGAAAACGGGATTCATTCGTATCGTTTCAAATTCAAAATTCCGATCAGTCAATTGAATTTCCATTGAGTTTTTGGGAGTTCGGGAGAATCTAGAAATGTTCCGGAATTTTTATCGAAAATTCGTCGTTGAATGTGAATAAATTCAATAATTTTTCGTACGTCCAAGACTCACACACAAATCTGGAGAGTTGGACTGAAATTTTCACGTTCATTGTCGCATTAATAATTCATGCATTCATCTTGGTGTACGAAGGAATATGCACACACGCATACCTACACTTGTGTTGCGCAATTTTTAATCAGCTGCTGCCGTCTGCCATTGATTGATGTTGCCCTTGCGCCCCCACGGGGCACGAACGGAATTTACATACAGAACGAAAAGGAAAACTATTGACACGTTGTACATGATACGTACAAACTGTAGTACCATCCAAATTTCAGACAATAGTGATAAAAAGAGACGCTATTCACGGGCATCAAATATTTCTATCCGCTACAATCAATTTATAATTATTCATCAATTCATTCACTTCTTTCGAACAAGATCCCATGGAAATAAATGACAATCGAAGCGAAAGACATATCTTCCGAATAGAACTTTTTGTCAAACGACAAGGGAAATAAATAAATAAATAAATAAAGGAACTTTTTTTCCAATGAGCATACATTTTACACATTCATTTGTGTGCATGTATGTACATATATATATATGTATGAAAAACCTGTTTTCTCTACCATATCCTTGGCCATCGCTGCCACTTCCTTTCAGGAGATATTGCTTTACAATACTATATTATATTGCGCGCGACCGCACGTCGAATTTTGCCTGGTTGGCTGCTTGCCTGCCTGCCTGCCTGCCTGGATTTAACGAGACTCGCCTTGAGGATCGTATACGGTGATCAGAGGTACAACAGGTATGCAGCCAGGAGCTGCAAAGGGAAGACAGAGAAGGAGAATATAGAGGCAAAAGAATGGCCAGCGCGTGCACGCCTCCTTAAACGTGTTAGCATACCTCCATTGTTTACTTTTATGTTTCTTTACACTTTTATACGTCATCAGAGAAAAATTATTCAAAAGAAATAAGTGGGGGAAGAAGGGTTGAGAGTTGGAGCACGAGGAGATGACCGCTTCAAATATATGTATTGGCTTTCTTTTTATTTTAGGGGCCTTCGATTGTGAAGATTCCCGAGTTCCCAGTTATAAGCATTCTCGAAAACCTTCGTACGAATATATTGTTTAATTTGATATTTGACGACTCGCCCGTTATGGCCAGGGGAAAACGTACGATCTTGTATGCATATTTGTACTCTTTGTGAGAAGAACGCTCATCTATACACCACGTAAGTAACACCCCAGATCTTTAGCCCAAGATGTAACTGGAGAACACATTATCTGGTATTAAGTCACAGAGATAACTAGCTGTGTGGGTGGGAGAGTCTTTCTTTACACTTTACATCTTGTGCGATAAGTGAAAAGACTGAAGGGAGAAAGAAAACCAACTTCCAACTCTGTCGTTTGTACGAACCGATACTTCTTTGTGAAATTTACAGATTGTTCTATTGAATGAACGTGTGCCAGAAGAATAAAATACAATATTAGTAAATAACGGCATAGATAGTAATAAATAAGGAAAACTAGTTAGAGCGGATACGAATGTATCCAAGACAAAACTATTTTTAACAGAACAAGATCTATTACCAATTTCTGCTTCAACATATTTACGATACATGATTGAAAATATGATAAAAATGAAGCAAGAGATGTGATATGAAAGGGATGCGAGTGAGTGGTGGTGTATAGAATAAAGTAAACAAAAATTGGAATCACATTCGAAAAATCTATACGCACCATACCAAAATTCAACGTTTATACATCAAAAAGATAAGTTTTATCTCTTCACCTATCTCTTCTCTAGGAAACCAATTTGTGTATGTAACAAAAAACGCCACTCGGATCTATCAGCATGTATTCTAGAAAACATGGATTCCTTATCAATTTCCATACCCGTGCACAGATTGAAAAATATCTTACATTCTGATAATGATGTTGAGATTACTGACATTATATATCGAGGAATATTTTGTCTCTAATGAGTCGAAGGTACCCCGTAAACTTGACTTGTAGATCAACTTTATTGATCTCATTGCAAAATAGTCGAATATATATTTCAAATACATCGATTTCCTGAACAATTCCCGGTGGGATCTCAATAATTCAGAAATATAGACTACAATTGTGCGAATAAAAATTGACAAACAAACGTTTCATAGCATCAAATCTCAATTCAATGTAATTTTGTAGGATAACAAATAAGGAACAACATTGTGGGAGGCACGAATACGTAAAATTATGTGGGAAGTAACGTTTTTCAACCCATTCATATTTTCTTTCTTGTTGTCAGTTTTCCATCCATAAATATCGTTCTTTGTCTCCATTGTCCAATATAGTTTCCGAGCCGGTAATACGGTCTTATTTTTTACAATAAAAATAGATGCTGGACGAGCCAGGAAGTGAAAAATAGAAGACTTCTACAACCGTTTTGCTTAGAATCATTCTTTTAGAAACCTATATAGTGACCGTGTACGCTTATACTCTCCGAATAACCACAGTTCGAGACCCATCCAATCAATTCACATACGTGTCACATGATTTCGAACGTATAAGGGTTGGTTGTTTGTTCGTTCGTCCATAGAATTTGCGGATAAATATGTATGTACACTTATTTGACAATACAAAACATTTTACGCGAATGTGAAATAATGATATGAGTCCAGGACTGGTTTTAGATTGCTCTGAGAGTGCGTATGTTCTTGAGAAGAAGCGCGAACAAAGAGTAGCGGAATATTGTATCTTCATGATTCATATTATTCGGAATTCGGTTATAAAAATCATTCTGAATGTACATTCACGGTGGATAGCGAGTTCTTTTTCATAAATCCCAGTCGCTAGAGAAGGCCTCAACATTAACTATCAGGTGACTAGAATCATTTGTATTAAGGATTAGTGAATTTAGTGGTAGTAATAACAAACGACATCAAATAAAAAATTCAAGTTGCTCTCTAAATCTGAAAGAGTGAAAAATGACGTGTTTCACTACGCTAAGCCTCGGAAGTGAGCCAGTCCGCTTCGAGTGGGATTTCCACTCGTTTCGAATGAACCCTCACTCTTTTGGAGTGAAAAATTGACTCTAGAATTTGAGTGGCTGTCAGTTTCTAACCTCAAACCTTAGAATATCACTCTAAAAGAGTGGGGATTTCACTCAAAATTTCAACAGGCTCACTATTGACTGGCTAAAGAGTGAACTCTCACTCTAAAAATTTTAGAGAGTGCCTGAAGGGAAATAATGTTTGTTTCAATAAACATTTTTAGTAGAAAAGGACTAATTTTTTGTTGAGATAAATACATTTTTTTATTCGATGTAGTGTTTCACTCAATTTTTATTCACGACAACTGAACACTATTCTCGATGTAGAAATTCAAAATATCGATTCCATATACAAGAAAAGTTCTAAGACAAAACGGATATTTAGAGAAATTTTATAAAAAGAACTTGAATTTCAGGAAAATTCCAAGAATTTGATGATTCAAGGATCACTACCCACCTTGCATATGAATTTAATGAGAAAGATAAATAAAAATGAGTGTTGTTTGCGGGTATCTTCGTATCAATGCATTAATGTTATCCATTTATCAATTCCTCCATTGAATCAAAACTTACTAAATTATTATTAGACTGCGGAAGTTTATGCGAATACAGATTTTTCATGTTACATATCTTTCGCATATGTCACAATAATGACATGCAACGTCACGTTAAATACTTGTTTTCCAAATGAAAAGATGCTGGATATCGTTCCATATCGCGAATTCATATCGTTCAAATGGAATCTATAGGAAATATGTGACATGAAAAATGTATAATTGCATGAACTTCCGCAGTCTAATTATTATATTGGTCGAATGTCTTATCCATGCGATGTTATATAAAGTACGAAGCATTATACGTGACATTCAATTTTCCACCGATCACAATGGAATGGAGGGAACTCTATTCAAGTGCAACTCCATTCACGTCAAATGCATTATCCCATCTATCTATGTTTTCAAAGTAAAATAAAAATAATATCAGCTCATATGGGTGGAAGAGTTTACAAAGATATGGAAGATTTAAAAAGCATGTGATTCAACGGAAGCCCTTTGTGTTACTTTTGAAAACAACATAACGTAAAATTCATTACTTCTATATCATTCTTATCACTCATAAACTAGCTTTTAATATTTTTATGAGAAAACAATTACAGTTCACCATGAAATTATCGAACCAAAAATATTTGTTTTACTCAAAATCCCATGGAAATTGCACAATCGAGATTATTCGAAATAAGCTCGTGATTAACATTCAAACCACAGACTTCTAGAATGATTCTATTCAACTCCTCATAATATAATTCATTCCAATAGTTCCAGCGTACTTCACCTGAAAACTTTACACACATTTTCCATCGTTTCATGAAACTAATTTTACTTTGCAAAGTTTTATTGGACAAGGTTCGCCTGACAAAGTTCTCATGGTAGCCAAGCGTTACAAACCTTCTCACAACCCAAGCAGGATCGAGGTTTAACTGATTAGAATCAGGGGATAAATTTCTAGTCGGGTGGATATAATTGATATAAAAACCCTACTTACGAGTATCTATCATATTTCAGAAGAAACATAATAAAGAGAACTTCACAAGAAGGAAAACAAATTTGAAGCAAGTTATTTCATAAAATCGGGAAGCACCAATATCATATGAATTTCTTCATGTTCTACGAAACAAGGTGAATTCAAGCCATCTATTCATTACATTCACTATCTAAAGTTGTACAAATGATACACACAATGTTCTTAAATTATCTTTCTATATATATATATATATTTCGAGTAGAACATGAACAGTATTAAATTTCACAAACAGGAACACTTGGCGCGTCTTGTAATTCTGTACCGTGTACTTTTGGAATTACAAGAAACTTAATAACCAATCTATATTCCCGTGAATTTTCACAACACGGAAAGATACATTCTCGACAAAGCCTCAGAGAATTCAACAACTTATAAACTAGAGATGGAAAATGTTCATCAATACTCGATAAATTGCAGAAAATCATGATTACGCGTATTCGATATTTCATAAGAACAACAGTTCTAAGATGTCACAAGACTCGCATTGAAAAGAAATAATGTTTTCTCATGACGATTCTCCTAATCAGTAGTGGGCTGCAACATTCTTGCACAACATCAGAATCCGAATGTCGTTGAAATCAAATATTATAGCAGAATTTATAATTCAGTTAATGTCGCCCACATTCGAAAATATTGGAAACAATGGAAAGACTTGTTCCAACGTGAAGGATTTTGCATTTAATTAACATTTTCTGTTTAATGAAAATCATTTCTTCTGCGGAGGAAGAAACAATCGAGCAATCGATTTGAAATCTATTCCAAGCTTCATCTCTATACACATATCTATTTAAAAACTTGTGTAGCTTAAAATAGATTGAAATTTTCATCTTGCGTGTAACATTATTCGGTATCAAAAGCTTTTACAGTTGGAAGGCGACTGCGAGGCGCCACATTTAATGGAAATAAAGGAACCTCCGAATGCAAGGAGAAAACCCTTCACTTCACACATTTCCAGTATTTTTCTAAGTTTCTATACGAACGTGGATTTTACAATTCACCGGCACAAAGTATTATATCTTCCTTTTCGTAACTTCATAATCAGTTCCCTAAATACTAATAAAAGAACAGAAAAAAATTTTTCCCGTGTACGTTGTAAAAACCGTAAAAGCAGTACAAGACACATATTCACTTCATAATTCATTACTTAAAAGCGCATGATATATAATTATACTTCTCACTTTATTCTGGATGAAGTACAGCCCTGCTCGTACCTGCATGAAACATTTTTCAAATTCAAAATGTTGAAACGTGATAATAATGTAGAAACTATGTAAATTTATACAATTTATCATTGATAATAAGATTACAGTATCTCGAAACTATACAACTATTTATTTTATGAATACGTTAAATTGAATGAAGAGGGAGAAAAAAATGGAAAAAAAGTGGATAATCGTAACCATAAATTAATCTGAACGTTGCGAATACTGGTTCTCGGGGAAAAAAGGAAATCTTTATTTCGTGTAGTCCGATATTTCTCTCATCGAATTCCACCTATTCTCCGAGATGAAAAGTCGAGGAACGACAAAAGACATGAAAAAATGTTATTGAAAGATATTAATAAACGCACGAATGAAATATTTGTGCACGAGAAAATTGATTAATGCAATTTTTCACGAGTACCAGAGGAATCACATTCCAAACTTCATTTGATATATGTTGCGTGCGACACTTATATTTCTTATTCATTGCATAGAGCGTTACAAGAACGAACTGAGTATCGTTGGTAGCATATTAAATAGTATATCGTACAACCTTGTCGCACGAACTGAGAAATTCAATATCCTCTGATGAATCACTACGGAGACCGGCAAAGGATAATTTTCAAATTATCTTTCACGGGATGATTTTTATGAGGAAATGTAAGAAGAGGAGTACAGTCTAATGAAAGGAATTTCAAATCTCGAGATTGAAATAAAAAAATGTATATATATATATAAAAACAAACATTCGAATGATGAGAAAAAGTTATCGAAAATTATACTCAAATGACTTTCCAAGGTTTTTATAGTTATTGTACTCGTAAAATCGTGAGTGGACCCTCACCGAACAATTCTCTTCCTTTTAAAAGTCTCTATACAAACATGTATCCGATATTTGTTCTAACGGTTCACTTTTATAGGCCTCTTAAGAATTCACATTTGGAATACGGCATGAAACCACATTCTGTGGGTAGCCATCAAAGGGTCTTCTAACTCATTTTATGCTTGCTCTAAAAATTCTAAAATCTCCTAGTTCCATCTGTTATATCGGAAGATTGAACAAATGAGTGGAAGGGAGAGAAATTTCAACTCGAGTTTTCTTACGAATCTATAAAAGATAACATTTCTTTTTCTATTTGGACCAGCCAGCAGATAACTCTTCTGCCATAATTCTTCGTCGAGAATGAAATCTTTATCTTCTGTTCTTCTGGTTAATGTATTGCCTCGAAGATAGTTTTATTCCGCACTTTTGACCCTAAAAATTCACATAAATATTGATGGGAAAGATACAACAGCGAACTATAGAACCAAGCGCACGCTCTTTACGTATGATATATCATCTTTTGTGCGCATTATTTGATACGCAGGTGGGTGGTCTAAAGCGATCCCATACAAAACAATAATATTTGAAAAGAAAATTGAAAGATCGACCAGATGTTGTCCATTGATTGGAAAGTCAAAGACCGATGATATTATTGATACAAACTACTGGATATCTAAACTTAGGAAATTAATAAAATTCATTACTTTTTTCCGCACCATGTTCCATAATTTCTACGATATTACCTAAGGAAGTATTAATTACAATGAACGATCAAGTCTAGGGCTCGGATTATTACCCAGTAAAAATATCAAACATAACGTGGAACTGAACAGTAGTCATTCGGGATGTAAGTGATTTAACAGATGTTTTTCCCCCGCCCTTGGTTTATCTGCGTTTAATCCTCGAGGAAGTATCACTTCCTCGTTTCGACTGATATATTACGTACTCATAATAATCTCAAAGATCATTACTCTTACGTTCCTCAAACGTATTCTGGTGTATATTTATCGACAGATGATTTAGATACCGATGATGGAAGAAGAAAATCATGATTTTGAAATGGGAAACATTTTATTGAATATTTATGATGATGAACAAGCCTTTGGATCTCTCAACGAGGGTCTTGTGTTCGATAGAATTTTATAATTAGATATTTTGTGTGAATGAACCAGACCTAAGAGCCCCCAGAAATTCTTCATGAAGAAAAATCAGCCCAATAATAATCCAATAATTTTGATATTTTCAAAAATTCAGTGTTTTTTTATTTGCAAAATACACGGAGAAAATATATTGACGAAAAATTATTCAAAGTTGAGTAAAACGAGGACATAGTGGCATTCCCCCGAAGTTGAAAATCCAGTTGACCTAATTTTCATCTATGGGCGAGTAAAATGAACTCGACCGGATTTTAAACTTCGCGGGAATGCCACTATGTCCCCGTTTTACTCAACTTTGGGTAATTTTTCGCCAATACATTTTCTCCGTGTAAAACCGAACGACGGTGGATGATACAGATTCATCTTGAAATGCGTGATAGTGGGAAGAGTGAAAAGATTCTCGGGACTCTATTCATCTACACCCTCATAGCTGGATATTTAAAAACAGTCTACTGTATTTCGAAACGTATCATAGCTAAGCGGATTAAAACTGAGATCCCTGAAGTTATACCGACAGGTTTAAATCTCTTCCCGTTGACGGATCAATTTTTCCCATTGATTATAAAACGGGATTCTAATGAAAGTGAATACAAACGATCTTCACGAAACCTTCATCCCAACGGAACATGTTGTTCCTCTATTCTTTCTATTTTCAACTTATCCGCTTTAATTCTCTGAAAGTATCTCGTTTCGTAAAACTGTCACTTCGAGGAACTGACAAAATTTTTCAATCCCAGTATTTTTACACACAAAACTTATAATGATCGAATCTTTATCCAAGCGTTACAAAAAACAACAAACAATTGATTTTTTTCATATTTATTGCTCTCTGAGGTACAATTATCTGGTTTATCACTCCAAAGAATAACAATTAACTCGACCCAAAACGTACAAGATGACTCAGCGGGAATAGTAAAGTGAAAATCGAATCCATCCATAATTTTGTGACAAGGTATTTGAAGCGTGACGTATCGACCTGAACATATGTGTTTTTTTACTTTTATGTATCGCGTCCTCTCTTTTCGGTTAAATGTATCGTTTCGACGATAGTCTTCAAAATTGTTATAATTATCGAACTCAACGATGCGTCTTAGACGGGTCTTCTATCTTCGACTTAACGAGACAGAGACAAGGAGAGGTTTACGACTGTTCCTTATACAGGGTGGCAGATTGGAGGCGCCTGGTGACCAGGTGGCGGCAAAGACTAAGAACGAAGAGTGAAACGAAAGAGAACTCAAGGAGGCGGAGTACGTAGACGATCCCTGGTACGTGCCATCTGCTAAATCGTTCTGCATGTATGTATAAGTATCTATACGTGATAGAGTTCTTCATTTTTGGAAGAATTGTTTCCTTGGCATGTGGATTCTTGAGTGAAACAAGAGCCGCGCATAACTCATCATCCCCCAAGGAGAGGCGAATGGAAAATTCATGATTAAGGAACTCGTAAATCAAAGTATTACGATCTCATAGAAATTCGATTCAAATATACATCATTCATGTATTTTTTTACATATTATTTTCTACTAAAGAAAACAAAAAAACAACAATTGAATTCGATAAAATTCCATATCAATGGCGTTCTCCACGCGATTTTTCAACGAATTTATACTTTTTCCATTGATATTTTTCGATATACCATAACAGGACGACGATTGTTTTGTGACACCATTGCTCTACCATAAAACTGAACCATTTGGAAAGAATGTGTTGAATGGTGAGCCAGCGCCGTGTATACCTTCCGTTTGGAAAAGCAATAAAAACTTGGTTGTCGTATGAAACCGTAGTGCAAAGTATAGTTCCGAAATTCGTTAAACCGACCCCCCGCACGTAACAGACAGAAAAGTCCACAATCTTTCAAAATAATGTTTGGTCAACCTATGATTTTCAACTCAACAATGCTTTTTGACTTTTGATGGTGTATGATTTATGATCCTCTTTAACGGGATTACGGCACTGATATTCTTGGGGAACCCGCTTTTACCTGCACTTTTTTCCGCTTGTAAATCACTTGGTAAAAATGCGTGAGAGCAAAAAAAACGCGCATACGTACCTGAATCCACGGGTTCAACTTGAAATTTCATTTAACAAGATATACGCGAATGTCCTATCTTTCATTTTCTTCGTTTTTCTTTTCAAGGCTCGTCAAGGTGCTCGTCAAGGCTAACAATTTACTTCTGATGAAGCATTTTAAAGAGAAGAGAACCAGATCAATTCTGCGATACGTAGACGCAATAAGTTGCTTTAATTGCCACGTACTGGTAGCAGAGTAAGATTATATTGTATTCATTCGATCACGTCTATTTATACTTTGAATAAACATTCTAACAAGATTTTCAGATTTGATGAAATAATCTGAGCAATTCAACGAAATATTGGTTATCGGGAATCCTTTGCGATCGAAACGTATCGCAAAAGTGAAGTTATTCAGTCAAGATGGATCCCTAGAGCAGGCAAAATACGTTACATGACGTTTCGAGATGTTGATTGTCACTCTATTCACTTCGTATCATTTATCAAACTTTTGTAAGAACCTGATCTTAGATTGTGCGCATCATTAACGAATGTAATACGATTACAAATTTCAAGATCATCAGCGCGTAGCAGAAAATCGTCATTAATAAAGACGGATAAGATATATTATTTATGAAAAAATTGAAATGGGACACGCCCCAAATGAGACCCTTCGAGTATTGAAAGATACTACCTTTTATACTTATTTTCGATGAAATATTTCACTTCTACAATTTATATTCTCTCTATCGAATGACCGTGGAGCGGAGATAATTATTATTATATTACTTTGAGTGTCTATACCTTATAATTTAGCAGTTGATAAATCGTGAACAATAAACATTGGGGAGGAAAATCGAGTCAATTATTCGACCCTATTCGAATCGGTGAAACTGAAATTTATGAACAAATTTAAATCCTTTTCTGTCATTATTCATATCATTTAGAATTCCAGACATAAATTTCAAGTATCAAGATTATCGATCAATGATATTCAATCTCCTTTGGAACGAATTACGCACAGTTTGATAGTCACAATTTTAAGTTGTCAGTCATTCTTTAAAAGTTTTAATGCGAATTGGAATAAATGGTATGTGTGACATGCGAGCAAGTTAGAAGGAAAAGAATAAGAAGTCCATACATTATTGCCAAACTGCCAATCGAAGTTGGAGACGCTTAACAGTTCCAATTCCGTTTTAGAATTCAACCTAACGCGATCGAGAAAGAAAAAGAGCAACCGCTCAAAACTGTCGCACTAAGAAGTTCACCAACCTTCTTTTTTCTCTTCGACTAGATGGGAGTCTGTATACACATACGATGCTATATACAGAGAATCCAAGGAGGATTCGTAAGTTCGGCGGATGGTGACCGAAGCTTGTATGAATAAGGCTAAGAACTTTAAAACGTGAAACTAAAACTTTTCACAAAACGCCACCACCGTTTCTCCAGGGAGAAGAAAGAATCTTGGTGCATTCGAGTATGCACCACGCGCATTTGTTGATTCATTTTATTCCTCATTGTGTTGTCGTTATATTAACGAAAGCAAAAAACGCAGAATATTTTATTTCAAAAACGTGGAAACTTATCGCATGCAACTTATCGTTGGCAATCTATTTATTCAAAATACTCCAGAAGTTTCTATACAAATTTAGTTCTCGGAGTGTGTGGAATTTTATATCAGCATCTTATCATTTCCTTATGTAACATATGACAGCATGGTATCACTTTCATTTAAATAAGAGCAGGATGTTGTTATTTAATTTTGAATATTGAATATTCATAGGATACAATATATGAAACCGCAACCCCCTTTCAACGAATTGGATACTGGTAAGAAATAACACTGCATATCTCTGAGTGAATACATTTTGAATATAGGAACAAATTTATATAGAAATTCCAAATTCTTGAGAATCAATTTGATACGGCTTCTTCTTATAGAAGTCAGCTTTCATATTTTTCAAAACGTCTGACGTCGGATTCAGCAAAATTTCGTGTTCCTCAAATATTGGACTTATTTTATTTCCAATATTCCAAATAACTTTATCGAGTTTTCTCAATCTTCAAAGTAGTACATCTTTTGAAATTCCAATAATATGCAGCGAGCATTATCGTTTTCACATATATACATCAGATGACGAGGAGTCAATGTGAATTTTCAATTTTCCAGTAAACAAGAATAACCTTGACAAGATTAAAAAACAGTACAGTGCAAAACACATGATTGAATCATTGAATCATAGGCCTTTTCTAAGAACCCCACATCCAAGATGATATATTTCCTGATACCACGATATAAACGAAATAGGATTCCCAACAATTTTCAACAAAGTTCTTGAACGTTGGAATTCTCCAATTCCCTCTGCTATTTTATATCATTTTATCCTCGAAAACCTGGATAACGTATCTTTTCACCCACAATTTCTTTTGTCAAAGTCATACAAATAAACGTTTCTTCCTCTTCACATTGGATTTCAATTCTAGTGGTATCGATACTGATTCGCTTTCCTGATGTCACTTTGAAACGTGGTGATGTGATTTTTCAATGTGACGAAACAAAAATCTGTTTCCAATACCAAAAGAAAAAGCTGTGAGAAAATTCTATTTTTCTTTTAGCAAGGTTTCTCGCGCGCTGGAATCACCGTTGCCATTATCGTTATGATTTCGGAGCATCGATATGGCCCCCTCTCCCTTTCCTCAACCCTTGACGTTACTTACATAAGACAATTCAACTTTGATTTGTAAATTTGATTCCCAATGCTTATCCGAGAAAAAAAAATCATAAAATTGTCTCGAAATCGATCGTTTTTGATCGAAAATCCAATATTATTATACATCCCCTGTGAAAACGACAGGAAATGTATATGGGAAGTCAATTATGAGAAAAAATATAGATGACATGGGGCGTATGGCGCCGTAGGAATGAATGAAACGTCCAATAACGTTAAAGGTATTTCGCTCTCGGTAGTAAAATAGAGAAGAAGAAGAAGAAGGAGGAGGAGGGGAAGAAGAAGTAGAAGATGATGAAGAAGAAGGAGACTCGGAAGAGACAAAAAAGGAAAAAGAAGACAGCCAGACAGGCACCGTTTGAACTATCGGGATGTTGGTTTATTTGTATGTACGTCACACGGAGAAAGGACAACGCGGTGTTATAGAGAAAGATCGCTTTCTTTTCTCTCTTTCATTCTTTCTTCCTTTTGTTTTTTTGTAAAACGTATACGGAATACGTTACGTACTAAGAAGACGAGGAGGTGGAGGATGCTGAAAGGCCTGTGTATATAATCGTCGTATAGCGTGTGGCCAAGGCATTAACATATAATGGTCACCGTCATTCTTCTCTCCGTCACGTAGGACCCCGTTTAATCATTCTCGGTCAACCCCGTCACGTAATCCTCCTCTTGTAGCCGATTGTCGAGGAAAGATTACGGTGCATTAATTTGAAAAATGCATCTCTCTTGTGTCCAGAGTGATCGCCAAAGAGCGCATACATAAGCTTATTAACCACGTACATGAACCAAAGTGGATAGGCAATACCAATGTCCTTTCTGATGTTTGTTATACGACATTGTGTGTACGAAGTGTATAAGTCATGCAATTGGATGCTCCATAAATTTGAATTCGTGAGACCATGATTGATTTGATTCACTGATTTGTCAACTGTACCAGTTTCGTTATTATTCAGATGTAGATATCGAAGTTTGGGGGGAAAAGGAATAAGTTTACTGTCTGTATATGGGAGAAACGAGTTCAGGGATCGCACTGACGTCTCATGTTACATAATAATGTGAGATTCGTAAATGAAGATTAAGGGAGGAAACATTGTTTCGTTTTTATCGAAAAACAGCGTAATAATCCGAAAGAATTTAATTCGTCCAGACACGCGTGTTGAATGGATGTGAGAATTGTAATGTTTATATTGATGTTGGTCCTGTGTAAAAAAAAATCCGCATTATAATTATGGTCATTGAACCATGATTGTTACCGTAAATCCAAGCTGAAATCCCTAACGGATCATCATACTAATTTTGAACCTACGAATTCTGTCCGAAATGAGTCAAGAATGTTTTAAATAATATGTCTCCACTTCGGGCAAAATTGATCCGAAATGTCTATACAGTAGAATGTCTCTGAATGTATCCTTCGTCCTCTCTTTTCAACTTTAGTCATGTGAAAAGTTCAAAGAGAGGTCGGAGGACACATTCAGAGAGTCTACTGTAGATGTCTATTGGTTTCAAATTTTGAGCCAATGTAGGTACATTCGCCTATGACTTGACCAATCAGAAACCTCGGATATCCAGATGACTTGTCCAAAACCCGTGTGGAAATCAATCCTGGGCATCCTAACTCTAGTAGAACCTAGTAGTAGGACCTGGCCCCATAGGGGTATACGTTAGGCATCCAACACAAGGTTGCCTATCCACGGCCCATGTGGGGCCCAATTGGGGTTGCCACTATATTCCTGGAGTATCTCAATCCAGGTATGCCCTCCTACAGCCCATATAAGCCCCGATTTGGCTACCAATGTTTAGCCTGGATATTTGATACCATCACGGAGCGTAAATTGAAAAGCGTAACATTCCCAGTTGGAGCCACTTTTCAAGTAGGGATTATAAACCTGGCCCAAGTCTGAGCCCAGGAGAAATTTCCACACGGGAATTTGTACGGAACTGTTCACAACGTGAGATTTGACGAATGGTATAATTGAAAATTTGTCCACCTTGGACAAAAATTTGACCCACCTTTGACAATAGTGAACGTAATGTTATGATCTCTAAAATTTTTAGAGTGAGATTTCAATCTTCAGCCAGCCAAAAGTGAGTCTGTCGAAATTTTGAATGAAATTTCCACTCTTTTAGAGTGATTAGAGTGATAGAGCGATCTAGAGTCAATTTTTCACTCTAAAAGAGTGAGGGTTCACTCGAAACGAGTGAAAATCCCACTCGAAGCGGACTGACTCACTTCTGAGACTTAGTGGAGTGAAACACGCGATTTTTCACTCTTTCAGATTCAGAGAGTGTCGTTTTGTCTAAAACTTTCACAACGAGTCCATCAGGAACTCCTCACAATCCATTATTTCTGATGGGTTGTTTCAAATAAGAGTACAATGATCCACACGAATATCTTTTGCAACATGATTTCTTTCTAAAATATTCCAGAACACACAAGCAGAAAGAAACAAAGAATTTCAAATCAAAGTATTCCATAATTTAAAGGAGAAGCGCGTTGAATTCATTCAAAATAACATATTTCATTTAATCCCCGACCGTCGTTCAGATTCATTTTTTCGAATGACATATGCTCCCTGCACTGTTGTTCGACGAGACATTAATTCGAAAGGACGTTTATTCGAAAGAACAACATTTGTTCGCATCACATTCCTTCGAACAACATTCACAAGATCGAACATGGTTGTTGGTTGAAGTTGAGGTCAGGATTTGATTTGTGATCGTTCAAACAATAGCTCGCACGATCATATTCTTAATCAGAAATGCCAAACATCTACAAATTTCAGGTGTGGTGGGAGGGAAGAGAGGATTTCAGGGAACCTGCCTCCTCCTTGACTCGAAATATCACACTGTTTTTATTTTCAAAAAGTTGAATCTCCGATAAAATAAGAAACAGATGATAATGAATGAATATCGAATCGAACACAACAACAATTGTCATTTTTACCAAATATTGTTGAAAAAATATCCCAAACTAAGGTTCATGAATGACTCATCGCGAGATATCTTCATACGAGGATAATCTATATGGGATGTATCGTTTGGGTTGTTACAGTCACGGGACATTTTTATGCGAGGATAATTTAGTATGGAACAACGTATTGGGGACATTTTGTTGGGAATGACTTGCCTCGAGATATTCGAATGCGTTACCATTCACCATGCTGGCTGGACGATAATTGACGGGTCATGCGTGATTGATTCACTTCTATGATTCTTATATAATCCATAAATGGGCCATATATGACGTTATGTAGCACATATATGGATCATATATGCGTCATATATAATTTATACATAACAATTTATATTATTATTTATATAAAAATCATACATGAAGCACACTAAAAGAGTTTTTCAATGATAATTAATTATGGATAATAAATTTATGGAATACCAGTATGACAAAAATTGAAATTTCAATACTGGGCTCTACGTAAGACATTGTGTTATCATTCCATTTTTTTCCCTCTATACTGGTTGAACAACTGGCGATTTTAAAATTACCATGAAATACGGACGCCCCTTGCAACGGTATGCCAGTAGGGGGCCATTTTGCACTTCCCACATGGGTCAACACAGTACACAACTTATGAATTCATATTTCTCCAACGTACTCTTATCCGCCCGTATCTGTTTTACCCTTGAAAAAATTGTCTGTTAATCTCCTTCCATCCACTATCCCTGTACTGAGTAAAATATTTTGATCGATTCTGTAAACATCTACCCCTATCAATGAAATTAGATATTTCATTGCTTCCTTGTGGAAGAAAAAAACAGAACGCGTATATCCTGTTTCTTCGACTCGTTAGAGGATTCTTTCCTTTATTTTTTCAACGCATTGTTAAAACTTCCGAGTCACTCTTTACGGCTCGAGTCTATTCTGTCAGGGCGGCTTTGTTCTTTAACCCCCTGTCACTTTTTTTTGTCTTTAAATTACGATTCTCAAATATTTGAATTCTTCTACCTGTCTTGTGCGCTCTTCACCACTTTGTTTCGCTGCGTTGCATACTGAAACTTCTATCTTGTGCGGTTGTTTTTGTATTCTAGTCTCTTCCCAGAGCCATACTATCTCGCTCTTCTATGAAGAATTGATTAATTATTTCTTGGTAAAAGAACAAACAAAGGAGGTACAAAGAAAATTGTTTTTCCGTATCTAAAGGGTGTTGGAAGTAGGAAAAATTTGAATTAAAATGAAAAGACTTGAGTTGAAATTTAAAAAATCCAACGAAGTATTTTGTGAACAACTTTTGAATGGCAAATTTGAAATTTCGTTCGCATCAAATGACAGAAAAGAATGAATTGTGAATGAGTACCGTAAAATGAGAAAATTTCTATCTCCTAGTTAGAATAAAATTCAATCTCACTTTGGATATGAAAATGTATTCTATCACTGTATGTATTTGTATATAAAATAATCATTTTATAGTTGTTTTCATCAATTACTTTCTCTTCACTTGTGGGTTGATTGCAAATTTCTGATTCGAGACAGTTTTCTTTGGATTCAAATTCAAAGGCGTTGAAAGAAAAATTATACATTCGAAACGTTGCTACTCGAGGAATTATTCACTGTGAATCGTAAAATTAATGCATTCAAGTCATATCATTTCATTTGATATGATTCTCTATATCAAAGAGTGACTCCTACTGTTGAATAATGATTACATCGAACTTCTATGTGTAAAGATATTAATCGTTCAACATCATTTGCATTAATACGTCTATTTTATTTCACTGAGTTCTTTATTTGAGAGTGATTTAAATTCATTCATCCACAAGTAAATAACTCCTCGTTTCTGCTGTATAAAACGATCATCTTAATTTATTGCAGAACTTTCGAGTGATATCTCAGAAACGATATAGATGCAGGGTGAACAGGTGTATTCATATCAAACGAATATTTTATTGAATATAGCAAAATAATCTATATATGACACTGGAAGTTCGTTAAATGTGTCCAGAATCTTTAGAGAACTTTAAAAGTTTTGGAAAGGTTCTCGATATATTCTCAAGACTTTGTTCGTGCTACGTGCGACACTGTAAAAAATGTGAAATCCCTCCTCATCGGGGAATTGTTTTCTCATCAAAAATGAAGGATTTTCCCACCACTTCGAGGAATTATTTTGTTTTTTGAGTACTGAATCATTTACGAATAAAGGAAAAGTCCTCCAAATTATCGTGAAGAATTCCCCATTTATGGGGGAACTTTACTGCCACCGTCTTTTGGAGGACAATCCTACGATTATTTTCTACAGTGTATGTATTTTCAAAGATCTCAAGTGAACATTTTCCAATAGTTGTTGAATGTACATTTTAGAGAAAAGTATCATTATTGTAATCACAGAATTTCACCCTTTGCACTGAAAGAAGTGCACTGTAGACGAAAAATCGATTCATAAACGTATCTTATGCATGATATCAGTATGGAAATTCTTATTTTGTAATGTAATATACGAAAACAACAGGGAGAAGATAAAAATTCTCTGATGTGATTGAATATATTGATATACGTATATCTCATTTCTAAAACAATTCCAACGAATACATTATTATCGTATTAATGACTTGTTATAAACATTTGATTTCTCTTCGTACAGGTCTTATTTTACACCGACCATAGCATTCAAATAACATATCAGATTCTTTTGGATTTCAATTCTCAGTAGTCTAAGATAAAAATTCGAACGCAACGCGATTTTAAACGAACAATGAATTTACTTCGAATTCATTCGATAATGGAATTCATTGGAGATCGAATTTCATTCTTATTAAACTTTATTTCATCCAAGTACATGCGAGGAAAAACTACTCCGATTATCGTGGAAACATTTTACGTATGCAGCATTTCTTCAACAAGCTGCGTAATTTCTATTGTTTGAGTTCTGATAAAAATGTCGTTGAGGTAAGTGAAATACCTTTTATAGAATTGAAATTCAACTCTGAATAGAACAATTTGGAGGAAAAATTGCAATATTTTTAAAGAACATGAAACTGTATACCGAAGATTTGATGGAGTATATAGAATATAGAGTAATTGCAACTGATCTTCAACTCATACTTTCTACTCCCTGGTCCAATATCGCGGAAGCTAGCATGGGAAGAAAGACTATGTAGATCAATGAGGCTAAGAACGGGTTAAGATCAATCTCTTCACAGCTCAATAAATCGAGTTGAAATTGTGAGAAAATGAAATAAAATATTTTATAAATGCAACCTTTATCACTCTTAGGTCTCACAAAGCAGGATAAAAGGTGTGGATTGAAGAGTATGAATCGATCGATTCGTTCATCAGAATAAAAAACCTTGTATCGTATTCTACTAATTATGAATTGATCAAACACTTTCAACACTCCGGATTTCATGAGATAAATAGGAAATGACTCTTTCATTTCCTTCAACAATGAAAATTTTGACAATGAGTACAATATTTTGATCACTCATCATGGATTATCAATAAACAGAATATATCAATTCATCCGTACGGTTTGAATGGTCGGTTATTGGTACGTTTGCCACATTGTTACGTTAGAACGAAAAGGGGTTTCGTCATAACGGGATTCTGTTCGTTCACCGCGGGTAACTATGAAGTGAAATATCATCGCCTGTTCCCTTCCTCCCTCTCAATCACCATAGCACTGTTGTACCGTGACTGGTTTTCAGCTCATCGCACCGTTGACACTTCACGCGCAACGTAACTTGACGTTTGAAAGAAGAGAAATCATGAGAAATGACGAGAATCGTATCTTGTCCACTATGATTTAAAATACTCTTTTAAATGTCGCACGGTGAAATTTTGCTCTATTACTTTCGGTTGGAGAAATAAGAAAGGAAGATAGAGGAGAAGGAGACCCCAAAGTCACGCTGTACTATCATCGAAATCAATCAAATATAGTTTTATTCAATATCCTCTAATACGCCGCACGTGCTTTGAGATTAATCAACAATATTGTTACAGAAAAATTGATTCCAGCGAGTGAAACAAATCAAGGAATCTGTTGATCTTATGAATTTTTTTCTCTTGAGTAACAGGACTCTTTCATGTCCTCAATGGAATCCAAATATTATATGAAACGTACGTTGGGATCGAAAAATTGTATCCTCTCTCCAACTAGAATGTGAACGTTCAGTTCAAAGTGAAGTGCAAAAGGATTTTAACCTATTTTCGACGTACACTTTCCATTTACTGAACGAATAACATGCAAGTACAATGAACATAAACTCTGCGAGTTAAAAAGGGTGAAAGTTCATTTTTATCGAATACGTTTTGAATTGTGAGGGCATGGAAATAAAATACATATTCAATTTATGAGCCCTATATTCGAAGCATAAAATCGGAACTGGAAGTAGCAGTGAAAATAAATTTTAAAATACTATTAAAGTTGTTACCATTGAGTTCTTTCTGTCTACTCATGTGGATAATTTTTTGAAATTCGTTCTCTGCATCGCTTATGGAATCTGTTTTTGGTTTTCAAATAATTCTCGACAATTTCAACGTCTCTGTAAAATCAGTTCTTTTTTCTTCCTTTTAACGATGTATCGATCCTAAAGAGAAAGTGATAATTCATATTCTCACGAATCCATCTAACTATCATTACTTACAAAATTAAAGCTTCTCTTATAAACTATATTACAGTCTTTACGCTCACGGTTATTTCTCTCTTTCCATATCAAATGATTTCCAAAATTCTAGATCTCTCTGTTTGATTCGACGAAGAATTATGATTCAACTCGATGAATGCAATTTTTCAAATTCATAAATTTGAAAAAAGGACAAACCTCGCAATTTTTATTATATCAACAGCAATAATTTTATCGATCTAATTTTTCCGGAATTGATGCTGTTACGAGACCAGCCACCTATCGAATTTCATTTGAGCACAGGTTGTTTGTGATTTCAGAAATAAACACTCAAGAAGTGACGACACAATGAATGACAAACAGCACGATAGAATTCACGATTTGAATAAGCAGTATATGCGTTATGAGAGGGGCGTTCCCTTTATGACTTAGGTTCATCTCCCTTTCATAATATTTGGTCGGTTGACAAAAGGCTTACCTCAAAGCATAAAGCAAAAAGCGGAATGCGGTTTAAAGTCGGTGTTTGTGATGATCAATTAATTGATTCTCAATTGAAATATAAATATGAATTCCCGATATTATGAATGAATAAATGAATTACAAGAGCTGTTCACTCGATTGGATTCTAACGAACAGATCTTGCTTAAACCAGCGCGCAATGAAAGATTAAATTAACGTTTTCAAAAATAAAATTAGATTGATGAGGTGATGAAAAGTTTACAAAAATGTATCACCCACAGTCCGAAGGAACACAGTATCAATTAGATATAGATCCTAACAATTAAGCAATTCCACATTTTTGTACAATAAACGGAGGTCGCTTCACTCGAATTTTTACAGTCTGAGCAGTGCTCACTTCGCTAAAATGCGATGCTGAGTTTCATGTTGATTTTATAGAATTTAGGAAATAAATCACACAAATCAGTTGGCTGATGCATATTGCTGTTCATGAAAGTCGTTGATTCTGAAGAAGTGGGAAATTCATATTAGTTTAATTTTTATTTGCATCTTGGATAATTCCAAATATATTCAAAGTATATCAACGTACATGTTGGATGTATACAAAAGAATTGATTATCAATAGATATTCAAAATTTAGATCTTCATCAAATAAACGACATTGATAAATCTTAATATGCCTGAGGTGGTGGCAACTTTTATTATACACAACAAGAGATTCCATTCCTTCAACAACTCTTACCAAATCGAAGTGCGATTTATCACGAAACGCGAACGAAGCGAGTGTTGTGACTGCAGACTTTTTTACTGCCAATTATTCTTTCAATTTCTTATAGTTTCGACAAATTATGCATTTATTCCTTCAATGCCGAAATTGCTGTGAACTTTTCAGAGTTTTAAAACCCTGATTAGGAAAATTAAATTCAAAAAGTATCGGAACTTGGTTTTAGATTGATTTTGTCCGCATTATTCAACAATCAGGACCAAATCAGTCTAAAAATCAAATATGAGGACAAAAACCGTCCAAATTTTCCGATTTCGGATATAACTCATTTGAACAATGAATGAAAATCGACATCTAATTCTAGTCAGCTCCTTGAGACGAACGCCTGAATTTGAATAACCTTGTAAGATCTTTATGAAATCTCTCTAGGCCACAACAGAAAGTTTGTTATTTACTCACAAAATATCACTGATAAATTTATGAGCACGACTGATTCGTCGACAATCGTAAAAGATGGCATATTCCATTGAAGAACATGGAATTCGTGTTGTTCTCATATTTACTTGGAATTGATTCTTTGTTTTCCATATTCCTGTGCTTCATTTCTTGTTTCAAATTCTGAATAATGAAGAGAAAAAAAAAGCGTGTTGCTAATGGTTCTGTGAGCCTTTTCACACCATATGCGAGTAATGTTTTGTTTTAGTGGCACAAAACACTTCAAAACCCATGATCTACTTCTTGACTCTGCTCTTTGTCATTGCGTGGAATAATTTAAGGGCTCTTTTCCGGTCACACGTTTCAATTTTCCAAAAGACCACAAAGTATGTTCATCTATAACATTGAAAATGTTTTGAATGATGTCAAATCCATAAACTGAGGATAATATTCCTCCGAACAATTTCAAAGAAATCATCCAGACACATGAGCTTAAGAGGAGGCAGTTAAATACTTTTTGATATAAAATAAACTTTACACTATTCAAAAACAATGAAGGGTGATTTCTTGTTTTGCCAATGGTTTTCAACTATAAATAATAATATTTATTTGATTTTTCATTGACTGGTTAAAATTTTCTCAAAATCAACTTCGATATCAGTATCTTCTTTTTTCAATCCCGAGAAATTTATCGATCGATTCAAAAAAATTAATTATCACATAATTTCACTTCAAAATACGAGCTTTTCAAAATTAAAATAGTTTTACAAACCAGTAAAATACCGCTCAAAATTCAGATGAATGCAATCCACCTACGGATTTCAATATTATAATTTAATGCAAAAAAAAATCCAAAACTGTGACGGTTATTTTGATTCTTCACATTTTGAAATATCATATACCATTCGAGAGATTGATAAGAATACTCAATATTGGTATAAAAATCACAGAACCATCATGCACGTAGTAGATGAACACCTGATTGAATCGATATATCATGGTGAGAAAAATTCCATTAAGCACTCGATACATTATTATTACATAGAATTGTGGAGGGCAGCATATGAAGTGCAGAATTCCGTTAATGTAATTCAATAGCTTGAGGATTTCTATGTGGGCAATGTATTCCGATGAAGAGCTTCATGGAATAAGGAAAGCCTGTACGACCTAATTACACCCAAAGGAATCGATATTCATTTCAATACCTTTTTGAAATAACAACCATATTTTTTTCCTCAAGGAAGCTTCGAATAAAACCGAATATCGATAACAAGTATTCTGAATTGTAATGAAGAAATGCAAAGGAAGTGTTCCATGATATGATGGAATCATTTTATTGCTAAATAAACATCGAGGGATACAAATAAATCTCTAGTCTATTATATTTTCTCAGCTGTGTTAATATTATATCATACCATTTTATCGTTTCGAATGCTTTTTTACTTCACGGGATGATGTTTTCAATGTAAAAATCCTTGATTTACATAAAAATATACAACTGAAAATAGGTGTTCGTTGAGAAATAATTAAAAAACTCTCCCCCAAAACATGACAGCCTTCGAGTTGTTGATTCCTGTAAGGTTAAAAAACTTTTGTTCCACTTTTTGGAGGATTCAACACACAAAGGACAGAACAGTCCCTCAGAACGTGGAAATAATCCCCTACGTTTGATGAAAAAATAATTTTTCCTTGATTGGAAGATGGAATCTACGACTGAAGACAGTCCAAAGCCTCAACATGATATTCACAGTAAGTATTTTTGATGAAAAATCATGAATTATACAAAACATACTGTTATGTGATGTGTAATGTATTATACAGTACATTATTGACATAGTTCTGTAACATTGTATATTGAACTCAGTTTTAAAAGCAAATTTGAGCACAGTTTCTTCAATACGTATAAAATTGAATTTACTTCTTCGAAATTTGTTTCAATTGGCAGCCCAGATCTACGAATCACAAGAATTCGGTGTCAATTCAATGCCACTTCTTTGCAATTGAAGAAATTATCATGTTTTCTATTACCAAAGACTCCAAATATTATCAACTGTTATACACTTTGAGAAAACACTGGAGATTCATTGCACCTGGGTGAATAAAAAATTTCAGTATTTTCATTTTACAGTACATTTCTTGAAATTTTACGGATTTTGTACTGCAAAATTCCAATTTTCGCAATAAAACGCCAGTGAATGTGCTGGGATATTGATTCAAATGCACTGAAATCTTCAGTGCAATGTACTGGTTAATACTTCCAGTAAAAATATATAGAGAATAAGGAATACAAGAAAACTAAGCTTCGTGCTGTCTGAAAATTCTGATAGATTTCCTATCAGTGAAACCCATAGAACATCGGATTCCTCATGGAGTCTTATGAAAACCCTCAAGTTCTGTGACAATAAGCGCATAGATACCGATAGAATATCATTGATTCTGATAGGATTGGCTATTTCGCACAGGGCTGAGCTTCCAGTTGATGTTCACTTTGTGCAGTGGTATTTTTGTAATTGTATGAGTAGAGATTTTTATATAAATATTCAACTACTTTGTGCATAAGAAAGTGGAAGTTGGTTCAGATTCGAAAGTTCAATGGTATTTAAAAAGAATACTCGAAATGGATAAAACGTGTTCGAAAAAAGTGTATAATAATTGTGGAAATTCAGAAACTCTTCATGCATCATTTTAGTTTGCTTCTTGAAAAGTAATCCCTCTCGCCTCTTAATGAGACTCCTTTCAAAAGAGGGTCACCCGGAAGCCGTTATACAAAATGACTAGTTTTTGTCAATATGTATCACACCTGGTCTATTGTTTGGAAACAACTTTCGTCCTTTTACAATCCGAAGAATAACTCGATAAAATTCTTCTAGGTGGTTTTGGGTCAACGTATGAATGGGATTCAGTGGTACAATGAAGCTCATCTAACTCGATACCCAATACTTAATATTTTTACCATGAAAATATTTGGAGATGTGAGAAATTTATGGTTGACCGAATACGGATACTGGCCGATATATCAAACGCATTAGATGCATTATTCTCCATCAAAAGTCCATTTGAATCAAAACACGGTCATTTTTATGTCATCATTCCAACATCTAGTTTCAAATTCGAGATCTCTCCCTCCACACTTCTTCATCAAATTCCATTCTTTCTTTTTTCTTGATATATCTAATCGGATTCTAACAATCCTTTATGAAGGAAAAAAACCTTCTAATGAGTGTAATATTCTTAAATGCCGTAAAAAAAAAAGTCCACCCTCATTCCAGCGGTGTTCCGTGTGATGCTTAACGCGCGACGTAGAAAAGCAAAAAAGATAAAAGAAGAGAAAGACAGATCATGCCATGTTGACTGTAGTTGTATTCCAGATAGGCTATCGACAAGGTACCCTACCGCGTTGTCGACACGAAGGGAGGGCACTGTAAATGGTAAAGAGGGAACAAAAAATTGGAAAATCAAAATAAAAGAGAGAATATATACCATACGTTTTTCTAACCACGCGCCATAAGGCTTTCTCCCTCTCTCTTATTCCCTTTCTCCTCCTTCTCCTCGTTATTCTCTTTTTCTCGTTCATTTGCTTACAAGTGTGTGAGTGCATATCAGAGGGGTACTCACACACTAGCCAAGATGGGGCGAAAGTGGTGATGGGAAAGGTATCGGTGCGAGTTAAGGCCAAGGAAAAAGAAGAAGCAAACTGGATTCCGCGGAAGGGGCGAGGTAAGACAGAAGAAGAGGCCCTCGTTGAGAGTCGGGTAGGAGTGTACAAGGTCTTCGATACCTCGTAAATTACCACTCCGGAGGAAAGAGAAGAGAGACTGCCTCTCTTCCACCCATCACAGCAGCCATCCCAACTTCTCGACGCAACTAATGTTAAACTGCCTACGGTTTTCGTTTCGACCAGGAAAGAACTTTGTATTCTGCCTTTTGTGGTGGGACCGAACCCCAGAAAACAAGACAAACGGAGATGCAGAAAATGTGCAGTTCTCGGCAGGACCTTCACAGCAGGTAAAGCTACTGACAATGCCTTCGTTATTGGTTGAAGATCGATGCTCACTCATTTTTTTCTCACCATACGGGAGAATATGAATGCATTAAAAATCAGCTTTAACCATTCTTTCTTTTGTATACATTTTGAATTATTTTTATCAAATATATCTGAATTTATTCGTTCGGGATTCAAAGGTTAAATTCCTCGGATCTATTATTATCAACTCGAAGATGTTTGATGATCCACATAATTTTATACAAATGAGGAATCTAATCTCTGTGCACATTCTTGACTAATTTCAAAATGAATTATGTGTATGCTATATATAAAAAGAATCATTCATTTTTATACAGTGATATCTTTATGCACGTTCGGTATTTTAATTGAAATTTAATTGACTCGATTGATGAGTGAATAACAAATATGAATGAATTCCTCCAAGTATAAAAATAGAATAGCATTTACGACTGGTCACCTTCGCACGAAATTATAACCATATAACATAAAAGTTTTGAAACTAATGATCCATCATGCGAAGGAAGATGATTAATTGTTACAACCAACCAATTAATTCGATGTTTCAATCGGTACAGGGAATAAAGTGGTTGTGGTTTGGTTTCATTCACTAGTCGACTGAATCTACATTCGTATTCAATGAGTCGGTTGTTAGCAATCTATCATTTCTTATCGTACACGAATAACATGATAACATTACATCGTATTACTATTTAAAATTTTCTTCTCTCATGTTCGATCTTAGGCACGAAAGAGGACGATGAAAATAAGAGAACAATGGACAAATGTTCATTACGGAAAGCGCTTCTCCTCGTTCTCCAAGGAAGAAACGAGTCTTATCAAACTATAAATACATAATTAACCGATTCTCGCACGTCGCGGTATTATCGGTTAATGGATAAGTATGAAACCATTAGACATGGAATAAGTTTGCTCGTGAAATTCGATTGGTACTTCAATGACTAAAACGTTGACTCGTGTCTTTTTTCCTTTTATTCATTTTTCATTTTATAATACACATAACCGATAATACGAGAGAGTGTGCCGAGAGTACGCATAATATTAGGCTTCGACCTACGTTTCGTCTTCGTCCTCCTCGTCTTTCGTTGTGCCAATGCCAACAACACGAGAGACTAGTTCTTCGTGTTTCTCTTACCTATACTATACTACTTTATAAGTACCAAAAACAACAAAAGTCTTCGAGGGTTTCTTGTGTCTCGAATAGAAAGAAAAAGAACAACACTCGATAACTCGTTATAAAGAGAGAGAATCGTACAAGAGGCACTTGACAACCTAACCTAACAGAAAGAGTAGTTGATGCAAAGTCGCGTGTGACTGGACAACATTAAAGACGTCTCCTCTTCTCTCCGACTTTGAAATATATTTACGTTGTGTACCTTTGCCTCGAGAAAACTCGTTCGGTAGTTTGTATGGGAGAAGAAGAGATGTCAAGCGGATTTCGAAGGCAGATTTACGCGACAATTTGGCACGAATCGAATATTTTCTGCCGATTTTATTGTACATTTGCATGTGATTTCAATGTAAAGAAAAAAAAAATCTGAATTTCCGTCGTGCGCGAATATCCTCATTATTGGATATTATTTAAGATGTAGAGATAGCATCACTATCCTTTCACGGCAATGTATGATACGAGGAAGAAAGGTGGAATGATCAATTTTCCGTTTGTTTTCATGGATGATTCATTTCGTTGCCATCATCAAAATTATCATCAGCGTTGACAAATATCGTACAAAAATACAACAGGATGCGAGGCAGAAAATGATCTCATACACATGACTTACATAGATTACACAATGGCTATGTACTTCAAATATATAAACACCAACTACTTAGCACATTGAGTATCCTGAACAGCACGTTCTTGAGACATACCAGTCTTCCCTTTCTCTTTTTCCTTTCTTTCTTTCTTCCATTGGAAGGTATTCACTACAATGTGATGTATATGAACGGGTAACGTAGCGCCTTGGGCATCTATTCTCAAGAAATCTGTCCTGAGATACAACTTCACAAGGAATAAATGAAAGTTCATAAAAATTGATGGTGCTGAAGCTAGTGGCACCAGTCTAGCGTTGCTCCGACCTAAACTACACGTTACCTTGTGTCCAGCGAGCTGAGTAATCCATTATCCGTTTTCGATCGAAAACAATAACGATGGCTACGGTGAAAATATAAACTCATGAAATTTATATAATCACTCTAAAATACCAAATCTTGCATCACGGATGAAACGGTTTGCACGCGAAATCTTTTTGAAGTCACAGAAAAGAAAACAATATTCTCGAAACAAATCTTTCAAGTCCAATCTCCGTGTGTGCATGAACATTGAGTCAATTTCAGACCATTCTTGGCACACACGGGCATGATATACATTATTTGTACTACCAGATTAGTAAACATGAGCGTAAATGAAAATACCTCCAAATTTGATTATGAAATTGAAAGATATATTCTTAGAATCATGATCGTGCATCTTCGGTCAAAGATGGAAAAGTGATGAACGTAGAAAGAAAGAAGATGAATGTATGGCAATATTTTATCAATTTGTGAGATAGAGTTGGATGGAGAACAAGGAAAGAGCAGTAAATAAAATGAACGAGCGGAATGAAAGTACAGGAAGTGACGAGGGTTGGAAGGGTAGCGAGAACTACCTTCGAAGTCACATTCTCATAACAAATACGGCACGAAGGAAAACATCATAAAATGTTCATGCCAAATTTAAAATCGAGATAGAATTTAACAAAATATTCTAAGTAAATTATATTTAGCATAGGGATCGTCCATAAACTACGTGGTCAATGAAGGGTGAGGGAGGAGTGAGGTGATTTTCTAGGCTGGGCTACATGGGGGGACGGGGGGTTAGGTTCCAAGCTACATGATTTTTTATTTATCTTGTACTTCTTGTACTTATACTTGAAGAAAATTCCATATAAACATCCAGAGAAATGATCCTTTTGAATATAAACTGAATAGATATTTGATTGGATCAACTAAGATTCCAATTGATTCGAGTGAATTTTATTTGAAATGAGAAAAATTTTATTTCGATGGAATAAATCTTCTATTCCAGTGAATTGAAATTTTATATTAGGGTCATATTTCGAATAAAAATTCATTTGATTGAAATTAATTCAATTGAACGTAAAAAACCACGTTCCCACGTAGGGGGGGGGCGGCTCTGCGTGTGTGTGGGGGGGGGGTCAAAAAGTTGCAAAAACAGGCAGCGTTGGGCTACGTAGTTTATGAACAGCCCCATACTTGGATCCATTTATTGACACACTTCAGTTCCGAATGAATTGAAACAACAACGACCATTTGAAACAGAGTCAAAATGTCTGAAGTGAATCCCCCGATGTTCGATGCTGTGAGGAAGATTGAAACAAAGTATTGAGAGTTCATGAACAATCAAATTCTCAAAAAAATAATGTCTTTGATTATTGCTTGTTGTGTACTGATTTTTAATGGACAAATGCCAATTTAGTCCTGTTCTGCATACCATGATTTGGACATTTCTTCAAGAAATAGAAGCTCTGAATTTTTAAATTGAAGGAATTATTGGAGAATGTTTGTGCTCGCTATTTGAGTTCATGAAAGATGATATTGTTTACCGTCACACACAGTAGGATTAAATGCCAAAAAGTTAAACAAAACTATCAAGAGTTTTGAAATATGTTTAAAACCCGGTATTTGGAGGTTGCTGTGGTCGCGGGTGCACGAGACGATATTTCCGCCGATACTTTGAAGGTATGGTGTCTCAGTGTTGAGAAATTCTATCAGACGCGAATATCATCTTGATATCGTCTCAGTATCGTTCCATACGATATCGGTATCGCTTAATGTTCTTTGTGAGAGGGAAGCGTACCATTGAGAGTAGCGAAAACGCGGGGATGTCTCAGATGACTCTTCCATTACATCACACACAACCCTTTAATTCACTCTCCAATTATGCTTCCTTGAATAGAGCGCGATTGTTATCAAATTTATATCTTTTCTGATGAGTTTCATTCACTTCAAATATACCCGAGCAAGTATTGCATCGACACTGGCCAGGCCCTTCCCAGTTCCTCGCTAGTGACTAGACTCTGGCTAGCGCCTGATGAGATTCTCGTGAGAGCTCGTGGGTTATGTTTCGAATACTCAAGAATCCCACTTTTCACTCAAATCCATGCTCTAAATACTTTATAAATACATTCTAGATACTCCCTGATACATGCTTGCCTTCTACTAAAGGATTTGTGTGCAACATTTGGGTTAAGCATCAATGAATGCTATTATTAATTATAATCATTCAATTATCGTCATTGATTACGGGGGGGGGGGGGGGATAGATTCGAACGTACCTTTTTTTAAGAATTTATCATAAAGAATTGGCTAATGAATGATGCGTTAATGAAATGAAGTGTGATGATGTCAAAAAAGATCGATCCTCAAACACGATTGACCCTTTTTTTATAGAAGAAATATCTAGTTTTTAAAGATTTGTATAAAATATATAAATTAAAACTTGATACATTTTCTATGAAGAAGAATCGATCTTGTTCAAAGATCGATCCTTTTTGACATCACTAAAATACAGCACATCACAAAATATACATTTTAAATTATCCTCACAATTGTTTTGAAACAAAAATATTCCAAAATGGCGAAGCTACTACAGCTGTTGAGAATTGGTACCTCGTTCATGCGCCGTGCATCCTACAGATCTTACAGCTCTCAATTTTTATTTGAAATAAAAAAACCATCATTCTATCGTTAGAATATGTAAAATTTGTTTTTATGTACGACATGCCAAACGTTTCCGCATAGGGGAGAGTTGCCTTGGTTGGACCATCGCCTTGGATGGACCACCACCTTTTATTGCCAAAGGAAAAAACTTAGATTTCTTCTAATCATAAAGTGATAATGTTCATTGATGTGACATTATCGCTGTATGATTAGAAGAAATCTAAGTTTTTTCCTTTGGCAATAAAAGGTGGTGGTCCATCCAAGGCGATGGTCCAATCAAGGCAACTCTCCCCTATTTTCAGGATAGAATTTTTTTTTTCAATTTTAGATAAAAAAAACAATAAGATCTGTAAGGTGCACAGCACGGGAACGAGGTACCAAGTCCAAGCAGTTGTAACTCGGCTGTTTCGAAATATTTTTGTGTCAAAAAAATGGTAAAGACAGTTTAAATAACATATTTTCATTTTTTTGATATATGTATGGTCAATTTTTTGTAATAAGTTTTCAAGAAGTGGTACGTTTACATGTATTTCCTCCTCCAATTAACTATTGTTTCAACTTGAAAATGGTACCGATATTATGGTCTTGCGCTGCGGTAGTCCCCCATTATCGACAATATTCTCGAGTATCGAATCACTGGTGTAGCTATCGTCTCGATCCCAAATGAAAAAGGATAGTAGTCTTGGGCAGCCCTAGTAGTCGCTGATTAAGGACCGATTGTAAAAATCTCAAAATTCAAAATGGCGCATGCAATATGGGGAATAAAGATCCGGAAATCCACGGAATTTTCTCCTAACCGGTACCCAGTGGTTTTTCGGACCCATTGTAAAAATTCCAGAATTCAAAATGGTGAATGCAGCATATGGTCAACAAAAATCCCAAAATTCAACTAATTTCCTTCAAATAAACTGATTGAACTTCTCAGAAATGGGATCTTTCGCTGAAAGTACATGAAATATATTGAAAATTGGTGGAATATTAATTTATCGAGTAGCAAATGATGGTAGAGCGGTGACGGTAGAGTTAGATGTGGTTTTTTCACCTGTGAATTTGAGAATTTGTTTTTATTTCCTGAAGAAAAAGTTGTACAATATCGACAAATCAAATTTTAACAAAAATATTCATAGGATAACTTATGACTACCTAATAGAATCACTTCCAATCTTTGGTTTCAATTTTCCTCACACACGGAAAAAAAAGATGATGTTGGATTTACAATGTTTCGTTCGATCACCATAGAAACATTAGGGGTTTCTATGGTGATCGAACGAAACATTGTAAATCCAACATCATCTTTTTTTCCGTGTAGAAACTATGGGTTTGCTCCAAAAATGTTTACCTAACAGTAAAATCTGACTGTCCATCACTGCAAATCAGCGCACAAATTGTGAATATTAACAATTTTTTCAGTGAAATGTCATTGATTCAATTACTGAGAAGCATTTTCAGTTGCACAACCAGCGATTCTATTGGGTGATCAACCTTCAACTGCAACAATAGTGAAATTCCACTGATTCCAATTTAGAGGGTAAAAATATTGTTTGATCAAAATTATAACAGTTCCTAATCACCTGTCCTTTTTCTTCCACATTTTTCCAAGTGAGCGTGTTAGAAATTAGAAAGATAATGGAAGTTCGTTGAATGATCCAATGACGAAGGAAAAAGAAAATGCAAGGGAGGAGCAGAGCACGGTCAAAGGAACTCCAGGTAGTAGATGAAAACCTGCAACATCAGGAATAAACCTCAACTCTACTACCTCTTACTCTGCCTACCACCATTTTCAGGATCCTCATAAAAATCTGTAATTCTTTTTTTCGACTGTACATCGTTTTCCATATTTTGATTTAAGATTTCTTAGTAAGAATTATACATCATCTTTGGATATCGAGGTATGAAATGTAAATCCAATGAATGAACTCAAAGGAAGAGCAGCGGCAGCGGTAACAGCAGCAGCTGTCCATAACAAATACGTTGTTCTCTTTCAGGAAGTTCTCTCTTCTCATTGTATGAAAACCTCAAATATTTGGACAGCCTTTATGACCGTACCACGTTGGATGTCTTTTTAGCGCCTTCATAGGGTATCCGCATACAAGAATGAAAGAATAGATATCCCACAGGAATATAAAGAGCGAAAGAAAAGAAAGAGAAATCGATATAGAAAGCAGATAAAACTCTTAAAATACGAAGACGCACATGCGATCAATCTTTCCCTTCCAATAACGAGCGAATTGTTTAGGCTTAGAACGAAATCTACCTGATTTTCGTGTCTTCATTGTACTACATCGATGTTTTTACACGATAAGACTTCAGCTTGTATTGTATGCGCAAAAACAACGCATCCTCACAAATCGTATTTCAACATCTGTTCATTTCAACGCTTCATATCTAGAACAAGATCGCATTGTGCTAACTTTTTTGAAAGATTCCTTCAAGAGATATATCGAAATAGATCTTGATTATCATGATAGTATTTAGGACCGAGGATTTGAGTGATTGATTACTTGTGATACATTGTTCTGGGGAATATATGTGTTCCTCGAATAATCGTAGAAATTGTAGCTTTTCGATATATTTGTTCATCCATCACGGAACCATTTTTCTTGAAAACTATTGTCAAGTTTTAGTCGTGATAAATATTTTGATTTGGAAGTTTCCGAGAACCAGTCAAACCACATGATATTTTATATATACTTATTTTCCATGATGTACCAGATGAATGGTTATCCGAATGAACGAAGTAGTGAATCTATGCTGTGGGAAAAATTTGGTTAAATTCACCAAGATTCATCGGGAAGCATCATTGACCCAATCCCAAGAGGTGAAAATTCCCCAAAATTTTTGTAATTCCTCCTTTTTCTCGGTAGAATTATGGAAAAATCGGTATGTTGACCAAATTTTTCAGTAAAATTACCGAAATTCCGTCAATTTTTTCGAACTACCGATAAAAAGATGTTGTTCAAAATGTAAATACATAATACTATGTTTGGAATACTCGACCCGAGAAAATCTTCTTTGCTGCGAGTATAAAATCACCGTTCTTCAAGTTGAAATGTTTCGTAATGTTTGATATCCTTCAGGTTGTGTTGTTTTTAATTTTTATAGCCCTTATTTTTGGGTACTTCTAGCGCTTGGTTTGTTTTTATCATTGTTCATTCTGAAGTCAATATTCAACGTTCAATTAAAAAATCATGAGCTTGTTTCCATTCAACCTACCACGCAAAGAAAACAATTGACAAATAAATTCATACGTCTTCGATTGAACGAGAATTATTCCAACAACTCTGAGAAAGCGAAAATGTCTACAATGAGTTCCGGGTTTGCGAAGTTCTCTTGGGTCGGTGTTTTTACCCAGGAAAATAAGTTACAAACGTGCATTTTGTGTGTAAATATTTTTCCAAAAGATCTCTTCGACTTATATGTGCATCACGCACAACACTCACCGGTAATCCACTTCCTTTTCCGTGAATTCTATCGTTTTCTCAATATTGAATCTTTTCACCTTCCGCACACACATTCATTCATCGGAACCTGGTTTTCATTCATGAGCAGATTAAAGAATTTGAAGGTCTTTTGAGAACCGACTGAATCACATCAATTCCAACTGAGCAATGAAAACTCTTTCTGAAGCATAATCCATGATTTGCGGCTGGATTAAATATCATTGTTCAAAATATGTAAATCAAGTCCAATTTGTCTATCAATTGCCAAATTTAAAACATGCACAAATGAAGAATCATTATCAAATCTGATGGACTAGAATTTCGATTAATTTTGTCCACTACAGGTTAAGTGGATTGGTAGGAATCCAACACACATTTATTCCATACAATTTCCCTACTCGAGGAAGAAGAAAAACAGGAACGGATATAATTCTTGAAAAAAACGTTCCAATGACGAATCAACGGTCGGAGAATTTATAGCAAAACATTCGATGTATTCAAATGCAAAATGCATACGACCGGAGTAGATCGAGAAAAATAAAACATCGAAGATTGAATGTTAAACGAGAGGAAACTTTTCCCATTCGAAGAAGACCAGTTTCTGCTTTTGGAAGGACTACAAAAGAAATCGAGATTTTTCTCCGATTCGTTCGAAAAATCGTGATGAGATTACTATTTTACCTGTTGTTCTTTTCAAAATCTCTACGCTCTACATGTTTTTTTATCTTAGATGCAACGTTTTTCCCTTGTTCCATCCACATTTGGATAAGATTGCAATTAAGATTGAGACTACATTTCTATGAAACATATTGTTACATACTTTCCTTCCTCAGCTTAGTATCTTGCTTGAAGATGAAGAAAAAAAAGGCAAAAAAAGAAACACAACACGTTCGGAATAGAAATGAATTCGAGACTGGTTCTTGTAAAAATTCCCCTCAACATCGATGCGGTAAGAAGATAACATTTACGAAAATGTGAAACCTTAACGAGGTTAAACGAAGGCTACCTGTTTCTTCTTCGAAGGTCGAAATCCTTATAATGAACTCACGAGTCGCAGGAGCGATCAAAAATTGTAAAAATTATCGAGAAGTGATAACAAATATCGTCATATCAGGTGTTATTAATGTCAGACACTAATAGTTGCTATTAAAACTGTGATAATTAAAATGTACAATATAGCTGAGAGATAATGTCAGCTCTATCAATTTATAAACTTATTCATCACCCGATCCATTGAGAGACGAGAGAAAAAAAGAAGATACAAGCGGAAGAACATGAATAATACATAATATTGGAAACGAAGTACAAAAGTGTCAATTATATCACAGACAAATGATACAATGAATTTTCGAATTAGTGGAATCTGAGCGAAGGGAATATTTCTTCCCCTCAATTCGAATTAACTTTTCGAAAGAATCGTGTTATCGACTCATGTTCAATACTTCAACTTTTTATACTTGAAACGGGAGTTGGATTTCAAGAATAATAATGTTATGCAGTGGGATTTTTTCAACTGGGAATCAAATTTTATGATTGATGACAGAATGCTTTATAAGAGCATGAACGTGTAATCAAACTCTTACCGACTGCGATCAATGGAATGATGTTGAATAAAATTGATTATCGCATCTCCTACGAATCGAAGATTTAATGATGACAATACAAATTCCAATCATTTATCAATCACAAAACTACACGATGACGCCTCAGCTGGTTAATCTCGTGATCGGAAAAATCACTCGACGGGGAACCTCTAGCAGGTGCTAGAAGCCAGGCGCTGGTTACTAATTCTTCAGCCACCTACCACATGAAACTGAGTGTTGATTAGTCAATTTTAATCATTGGTGTCTTGTAGAGACGATCTGGAATAGAACTTCGACGAATGAAGTTTGCAAAAAAACCTACAATTTTTTGTCCCCATGGGGCACGATCTATTCGATTTTCAACTCGAAAAGTTCAAATTCATCGAGATTGAAGAATGTGATATCGTTAGCTCACTTTTTACTGTTACAGCGAATGTTTTGTCAACGTAGCAAATAATTTGTCACGGCAAAAAATTGTTTGTTCCAGCAAAATATGGACAAAAATAATTGATAATTCAGTCAATAAGATGATGTTTTCATTTCAGAGAGTGAATTTCAATGAGGCAATGAAAGTGCATTTATTCAATGTAATTTTTCAATAAAAAAAAGTCATTGAGAGTGTCCATCCCCTTCCTCGTGCATAGTCAATAGAGGACGTGAATCAAAGATATCAATAGATTATAGAGTCAGATTTTATTATATGAAACAGAAATAACCCTTCAAGTACACGCACAGGTGCGAATTCGCACCAACCATTCTAATACTTTTCCTTCCTCGTCGAAAATTGATTTTATTCTCGCGTTTTCTTCACTGATCAAATGAATTATTTGTGAATTTCATTCCATGCTACGTTAATCTGCACAGTTTTCCTTTCAAATTGGTCAATCAATTGGTTATCAATTGGTTATCAATCGGTAAAGTTGCGTGATGCGAATTTGCACCTGTGTGTACTGCGAAGGTGTGAAAGGATGTGTGTACTCGAAGGGTTAATAATAGAATATTCATTCTGATGAAACAGTGATACACTGTAAAAAATCGGTAAATCTACCGATAAATTCCTCAGTAATTAGACAGCAACTAACCCGAAGCAGAACTCAGGAGAATTTCCGACACTTTAGTACTTATGTCAAAAAAATATGATAGATATACAGATTTTCCGGTAATTTTACTAAAAAGTGTGGTAAATATACCGTTCTTCCGGTAATTCTACCGAAAATCGTCATAAATTTACCAAATATTCAGGAATTTTTACCCACTCTCATCAAGTTAAAAATTCCTTCCCGACAAACTTCGATAAACCTACCGACATTTTTCTTACATTGTAATAAATCAACTCAAATAATGAATTATCCTTGTAATACAATGTTAGGACACACAAATAACACGTTTTCCAATAATAACAGCTGTCCACACAGATTCTATTAGCTTTCGAAAATTGATAATTAAAAGAAAAAAAAAGCGTTACACAAAATACAAACTTCCATTTTCCATGGCATTCTCACAATTTCAGAGATTATTCGATCATCAAATTGAATGAACAAAAGGTACTATGGAAATTATACTAAGAAGACAAGGGTCTACGAAACAGCGGTCTATGTAATACATATAATTATCAAACATGATGGGTCTGTGAACGAGGTTTCCTTGAAAAACTTTCTGTCATGAAAATACGGAACTGAGGTTTTTAGGTTGGTGTACCACAATGACCTATGAATACATGAATTAAACAAGGATCGTTTCGAACAGTATTTGGATCGTTGAGAAACATTTCTGTCTTTTTGATGATAAGATTTTGGAAGATAATTACAATAATTCAACGAGAAGGCTCATTACGGCAGAATACAATTCAGAAATTCTGATGCCCATCATTCCACTATTCTTGTTGTCTATTTTCAAAATTCTGTATACCGTTCGTTCCTGACGAATTTCGATCAAACAACTAGATAAATTGCTACGTTCCTCGACTGAAGATTATTTTTTCCATAAAGAAACGAAAGTCGAATTGATGTGTGAAAACAATGTAAGGTTGAATAAATACCCCGATTCGTTGGAACGTGTACAAAAATTCCTTTTAATTTAAAACGAAATAAATTTTCCAGTTGTCAACATTTTTATCTAAGGCTTTTGTTTCGAAGATAAAACCAATCGAACCCGTGTAGGAATTTTGATATATACCCTAATTAGAAGCTGACCGGTGTTTATTCTAATCAAGCTGTGATCTGGAAATTCAACGAGAACCAGTCCTGACGTGTTACGCTTGAATACACAAATCTCCGTATTAGAAAAATATAACAGAGTTAGAATTCTATACAAATGTCATAACCACTCGAAAGAAAAGTTTTCACCAATCAAATTCAGAATAATAATTTTCAATTTTACTTCAAAATTGAAAGATTTTATTCATTTAATTTTGGAATTATCATTTGGATTCGTCACTTTATTATTATATTTTCATCATTATTATGTCATTGAAGAAATACATAAAGTAAGTTAGTTGAGTTGGAAGACGGTGTTACATCCGATATATTCATGAATCGTACAGAGACTGGTACATAATACGTGGACAAGAATTACACATCGTATTTTCAGATTTCCTATGGAACCTTTTATTTTTTGTATTTTTTCCTTCTTCTTCTTCTCACTCTTCTTCTTCTTTACCTTCTCTCCATACCATTTGTGTAGTGTGGATTTCCTTGACGCCAGTAAGGGTACAGTTAAGCCTGGGATGGATGTACTATCTTTTCTTTGATCGTAGAGAATACGTGAAACGATAGTAGATTTTGCGTTTGTCCCCGGACCCTGACAACGAATTATTCCCCACTCTGTCTTCCCCAACATCTCGTATAACCAGGGTTGCCAATCTGTCATCGGTTATAGCCCAAGTGTCTCTCGTACGAATGCATATATAAAATATGGATTTCTCTTTCTCCTTTACTTTCTTCATAACAACCCACCCACGTGCAGATTCTTCCAAGTTCAGAGGATGCGTGCCACTGTGTCGTAGGTCACCGTAATAAACTGTTGAATGCTATTTTAATTCAGTTTCTTTACTATGGGAGTGAATGTTTTTCAATATCTAGAGATAATGAACCTTAAACGGTCTTGGGAATTCCAAGTGGATAAGGGATTCAGCATAAGTTTTCGTGATCTTCAGTTTATCAACTTGATGGCCCGTTTAGTATCAAGTTTCACGACGACGATTTTATTTCAGATTTCTTTTCGGGGACGGGATTTCAGATTCATAGGGAAATCACTGGATGGAAACCACTCCTTCCCAAGGAATAAATATTCGGTATGGTTGTTGAATCATTCAATATCCCTAACTGGACAATACAGTTCGAAACTTTGGCAAATGAATACACATTTATTGCTCGAAATTCTGTTTTCAATATAACTCTTTCTACGTGCACATACACGCACACGCTGATTGTTCATTGAATAATGAAAGAAATGCAAATCGATGATATAAGAGCAAATATGAATTTACATATTATGACACACCAGTATTGACATTTGAATACATAATATTTGCAATTATCTACGCATTATCGATCACAAGGGCAAGCTGAATATCCTGTCTGCGGAAGAAGTGGTTCAAATATCATTGTACAATTATTTATTTATGAATCATTACATTCCTCTTGATTAAATCAAGGATAGTACTTATCCTACGCAATTTCATTTAAGAGCTGACGAATTTAAAATATGAGATATACTTGAAGTTCGAGAGATCTCAATTTATGACAATTGTTAACAAAACTACTGTTCTCTTCACTCAAAACTCAGTGTACTTCATTCTTTTTTGAGTGCTTTACAAACTATACAAAAAATACTGAAACATTTGTGCAACGCGTGAATGGATTCTTTGATTCATCTAAAATGGTTCGACTGCTTCTCAATATTTATCAAGATAATCATTTTTCGTGGTCAAAAATTCAAAACAGTTTTTTTATTTTTACTAGGAATAATTTTTAATTTCGACTTGGCCTCATAACCGGTTAATAAACGATCATTGTTGATCTCCAATCAGAGAGACGTCGCTAATTCAAATTCATCAAGACCGTAAAACTTATGAAACAATGAAATATCAATTTAAAGTCCATTTGCTTGTTAAAATCTTTCACGCGAATTTATTACGAGTCACATTAATCATCTCTCTCATTGAAATTAGAATAAGAATTTCATACAAAGCTCCCTCTTTGTCTCCACCGTGCATTGTTAAGATTGGCAACAACGACGAAGACGTAGGCAGGCAGAGGCTGGCGGGCAAGCAGCCCAATACTATTGGTGAACGGATATTATGTTTATTCGACACGAAAGAAGAAGGCCAAGGAGGAAGACTCTTCAAAGAAAGAGAAAAAGATTGACCAAAGATATTGCATGAAGGGGGCGGTGTTGTTCGGGCGTTTACGACTTATCGAAGATTTCTCGCGGCATATACATATAGATACATGTGTACATAAATACATATCCATATGTATACGTATGTATATCGTACATTGACTCCGATCGTTGTCGCATTCCGAACCATCGGCGTGTCGCTACCAAAATTATATATGTCGTAAAGTCGACTTCGCCATGCATTTGCTCTTTTGCCACGTACGATTTTATTTCTTATATTACCGCTGGACATGGCCAGGAGAAAAAGAGTATACGGAGACGTGGTAAATGCGAGAGAACGAGGTGAATAATAAAGGGAGGAGGTGGGAAGACGATCCATGGTGAAGCAAATTCATCGATGATTCGTTATTTCTATACAAGAAAAAAAGAAGGAACCGAGAATGTGTACGGAGGACATGGTCAATGCCAAAGAGAAATCATTCTTTTTCGTTATTCCTTCCGTAGCCGTGGAGGAAGAAATGTTCGCGTCGATTCGATGCGATCGATGAGCCTATGAATGCTAGGCCCTGTCAACCGTGTGGATCGTATAATAAATGAAATTATGTAATGAAAATTTTCAACGGTTGGTCACCGCGTTGAATTCTCAAATAGATAGATTTGAAACTCAATACGAAAATTTATAATTCGCTTCGAGTGGTGAATCCTGAACGCAGATATGCGACAATACTCGACGAGAGAAACTGTTTGAAAGAAGAGGAACATGTAGGCTGTCATTCATTCGAAGTATTCTATCAATCAAAAGCTGCACAGAAATGTCTGAGTAATGTCTTGCAGCATTATTATTTCCGTATGTGGATTTTCAAGATCCGATGAAGATATAGGAGTCTTAGGGATGTGTGGGTAGTTTGATGAAGGTGGAAAGCGGCACGCACCATCGATATATTTTCTTCAATCCTAACGTCTTCTTGTTCTCACCGTAAACGACTAGAAAATAAGGACATGGGTTGATTCTACGTTTTGCTTCCTGTCCTTGTGAGACATCAATTTCAAATTGCGGATAGGTTCTTCAACTTACGCACAATTCAACACAATGTCCCTTGCCATTCCATCAATTGCTCGTAGATGTGTACGAACAACATAATTTACATCCATCACAATTAAACCACATCAAAAAGATGATTTATTGAATCAGAAACTATTCGTATGATTGTCAAGTATGAAACAAAGAAGAGAAGTTTAATTAATAAAAAAAAGAAACTCATCAAACAATCCCTTCTATCAAATCGAACTCAGTTTTTATTCAAAAACTAGACAAAGACAAAACAAAAGTAAAAAAAAAGATACATTCGGCGTTACATTGAAGACTTTTTTACATTGTTCTTTCTCTCTCTTCATTTCATTTTTCTCTCCATGAGATTCTGTGAGGTTCTGTTCGTTTCTACCCAACCTCTCTACTCCTCATTTCGCTATACCAACCGAAATTATACTCTGCGATCTTTTTCACGTTGAAGAACGAACTGTGGAAGCGAACACAGGCAGTCAGGTAGCTTCGAAGTAATGGTATTCACGAGTCCTGAATACTAATTAACCAAGTAATCGAGTGAACTTTCTTTATTGGTTGCGATTGTTCGTGCATCACCGTGAAACGTTAACTTTAAGTGATGTATATCCGTGGATGTGTGTACATGTACACGCGTAACATATAGGGTACGATCAGAATAAAGGAACAGTAAAGTGATTATTTTATCGCATCAATTGGAAATCGATCTGATAAAATTTTGGATTATTAGATCAATTTGATGATTTTATTCAACTGATTGGAACGAAGATAATCAATTTCAGGGAAAATTATTGAACTATACGAGGGTGACTGGGAATATTGAAATCGAGCTATACAAAGCTGAATTACACAAAATTTGTACTACCCAAATAAATGTACAGCCATCATTTTACTGCATACTCTGAGGAAACTAAAAATCTTTTAGCTGTCTTATAATAGTGCAACAAATTTTTTGTTGTTCGAGGAGCTATAAATCAAGTCACATGTCTAGAAAATAATTAGTTGCGACAACAGTAGAATATTTAGTTATACGTTTTAATTGATGGCACTCAAGATATTATATATATATATATATTCAGTTGATGGAATACAAAACTTCCAAAGCTATTTGTTTGGTTTTTAGAACCACACGGTGTTGGTGGATTTCGACCCCTTATCTTCGGGGAATTGTTTTTTCATCAAAAATGACGAACCTTTTCACTACTTTGAGTATTGAATCCTCTATGAATGAAGGAAAAATCCACTAAATTATGGTGAATGATCCCCCATCTGTAGAGGAACTTTGCCGCCACCATTGTTTGGAGGGAAATCCCAGAATTATTTTTTACAGTGCTGAACTCATAAGTCCCATCAACGAATCTCAATCATTATGATTTATGTTATTATATACCTCCAATCACACTGGAAGAACTGTTCAGTTGTCATGGCGAAAGACTTGATAAAATACGACATCGAACAAAAACTGTTCTTGTCTCGTAAAAGTATTGGTTATTCAAACTACAAATTTTTGTCACAACACCTATCATCTCAGTTGTGGCAACTCAAATTTTTCGTTCAATGTTGTTCCTGGTCAGGTATGGCATCACTTTCGGTTTTGTGGGTTTTGTGGATCCCTATATTACGAAAAAAGTTGTAGCAAAATATCATACACTTTGACTGATGCTAGAGGCACCATAAACAAAAGAAAGATAACTATATGGAAACGATGTTGCCTAATTCATTTTTCTGAGTAGACCAAATATGAAGGATGATATTCCAGCAGTCTCAAAGCTTGCTATGGCTGAACGGATAACGCGCAGACTTCCAATCACGATGGTTCGTCACGCGTGAGGGTTCGATCCCTGACTCTCAGTACCCTTTTTCCACAGCGGTAACGCCATGCAAGGGAAAATGACGGTTGATGCTTCAGCTGAAGTCACTCCGGGAACAAATTCGACGGAATAAAAAGAGATAACGGTGAATTCAAAGAATCAAATTTTGTTGCTACAACTTTGAAGGGGTGATTGAATTTATATACTTGTGGTAACTATACGGACACAGTTTAACATCCAGTTTGCTCATTTATTTTCCAATCTGAATGAAAATATATTTCAAGTTACCACAACTATAAACATATAATTGATGTCGTATTTCACTCAAAATTTTAATGAATTTTTGATTGTGGCAACTGGAACTGCACAATAATTAAACTACGCAATTGAATATACGATGCTTGTATCTATACACAAAATCTGAACTATACGAAAGGTACATCAAAGATCGAACCACATGAATAAATGTGAAGCGATTATTTTACTATATAAATTTGAACCACACCTCTCCGATGCCAACACAATTATGAGGTACAACTGGATATTCTAATATGGAAAGTTTGATTTTCTATGAGAAGAATTGATTTTCCAAGTGAAAAATTAATTTTCGGAAGAGCGTAGTTGAATTATTGTACACTAAAATAATCGTTGGGCATTTGTTGGTCTAGTTTGAATTTTGCGTAGTTCAATAATTGTGTAGTTTAGAAGGCTTATAGAGTTTAGTTAGTTTGTTTTGGTTTGATCGAAGAGATGAGAGTGAAATTCCGACATTGAAAAATCAATCAAAAAGGTATTGCATTCTGAATAATGATACGCCTTCTTTCATACGTTTACTGACTTTTCATATAATCTTCAAGATCCTACTCAGCAGATATTATCGTCATACTAGTTTAATGTGAGTTGTCATTCTCATCTATATATTACTAATCTCTTTATATCTTGATTCCCAGCACATCCCACATCCTTCATCATCTTCTCTGTTATATGTTAATCAAGGTCTTCCTTCAAACATCTTTACCTTTTATTTCATCTTCTGTTATGCTTTTAATGATACTTCTCCATGTGTTAATGTATATCATATCAATTTATCTTTTCTTTTGAATATATCTGTCATACAATCTCTATCATTTCTTCTGAATAGAACTCATCGTATATTTTTTTCAAAGCGTCGGAAGGACTCTTTTATGATCAAATATCTTTAAATTCCTTCACAAGCAAATCATGTCATCATTTTGTTCTGTACTTTCAATACACACAACTTGAGGTATATATTGCAACTATACGTGTATATTCACCTTCCATCGGTGTGTAACAAAATATGCGTTGAATACATAGATATTAAACGTTCAATTGCACCAACCAGATTTCAACGATGAAATAACCAAAATTGATCGAATAAGAGCAAGGAGAGCAGGGATAACAGCAGCAGGAGCAACAGCAGCACGAGCGAACGCCCTTACTCAAACTCTACTTGAGTTCATCTTGTAACAGGAGACGACGACGATTTCTTCGCGGTGCACCGCATTCTTATACCCATCCATCCTACAAGCGTTTGTTCTTCGTCTTCGTTTTCGTCTGGTCCTATAGTTGCGTTCAATTCAAAATTAAAGTGATGGGCCACATCGATCGGCGGCCCATGACTGGCGTGCATCGATGACCATCACGGTTTTGGGTTCTCCTTGCCCGTATATGCCGTACATTTCATCTTTCTTCTTCCCTTTCGACCGCGCGATTAATGAGATGTAAACAATTTAACGCTGAATTAAGCACAACAATGGCCGCTGCTCTCTTTCTTACTTTTTTGAAAGAAAGTTTGACAAAGACCGTACATCTATAATCGTTGGTATCCAAATGCATTTAAGTACACCTTATACATCGTTCGGACGTCTCTTTCTTTACGGACTATCGACTTTATTACTCACAACCATCAACCATTCTTATATTTTCGTTTTATGTCATACTTTGTATTGTCATTTTACATTCTTTAAGAAAAGGATGAAGCGATGAAAATAAACATGATTTTCAAGCAATATTCAGAGAGAATTTATGTTGGATAAAAATAATGAGATAACAGAGGTAGTGATGTTGGGTAGAGAGATCTTTATCCTTATTGTCACTCCTCACTCTCTTGGTATGAAAATGTTCAAAAATGTTGAAAATAAGTGACTTTGTGGTCACGATATCTATATCGAAGTGCAACAGGTTACAATCTGTTCGCTTTGAGACTTGTTCAAAAATATCTTCTTGATTGTCATAAAAAGTAGTATTGTCTTGGATATTTCATATCGCACAGAAAATACAGGTATCCCGAGGGATATATACAACTAAATGTGTTACACATGAATTGCTAACGACAGGAAATGACAATAACTCGAAGAAAACAAAAGAAATCCACCAAATATTCTAGTTCTTCATATTCTATCAAGAATTTATTGAATTCAATTGAATAATTGTGAAAAAACGATATGACTAACACCGATACTACAGTTGTTTTTTGTACAAGTATTAAATATCAGCGAACGTTCAACGAAAAGTGGAGACATGTGGTCAAGTGTTTTATGCAAGTGTCTTCAAGTACAACGAAGACGTGATATAAGAACTCAATGCACCGCAAAGAAACATCATTGTCTCCTGTTTTGAAAAGGACATGGAGACGAAAAAAAACAAAAGGAAACAAGCCAGCAGCGATCGCATTCCCACGTGCTATTGTTAGCACATTAGACTTGACGTACCTGAGATTAAAATCAGTTGAAAAGTCTTTCATATTTCACTTTACGCTTAAAATTTAATAAAAATAAAATGAAGTTGCGAGAAGTAAACGAAGAATGATATCATTCTTCTCCCTAGTACAGACTGAATAAATTGACCCTCATTGACCAAGAAATTGAGAGAATCATTCAACTCTAACGAACGTGGCATATAATCAAGACAATCACTGTGGTGTTTTATTCAATGGAATGTTTGACAATAGTCGTAAGAGAAGAACATTTCATTTCAATTGAAATCAATCTAACTCAATCAATTTTTATTGCGAGGAGAAAATGAATATTCATTGTGATTACAAATCTCCAGAAAAAGATATTTGTAATCATAATATTTGTTAAAAGGTCATCATTTGGTCAGCGCTGATGCGGAGGAAAGAAGCTCGATGAATCAAAAAATTTGCCCATCAAAACAAAAAATAAGACAAAATTTGATTATTAAAAAGACAATTAATTAATATTACTATCCTGATATATGATTATAGAACAGAGAAAGTCGAAGAAATCTTGCCGTCAAGGCAGCTCATCATTGATGCTGTTGACGTGAAAGAGGAGAACGTAAATGATGTGTGTAAAAACGTGTTACAATGCACCACGAAGAAATTCTCCTGTTTCAAAACTGAAGCCAGCTAGCGTCCAACTAGCAGGCGCCTGGTCCGCTCGTGCTGCTGCTGTCGCTCTGTTTCTGACACAAGCTGTTTTCTGAGAGAAAAAAAGGGGGACTTGGAGGATTAGTGCAAGAAATGAAGCTGTACGTGAACTTGGCTTGACTCCGAACTAGTGTGGCTTGACCTAACCAAATGGTTACGCATGGTTCAACGTGAAATCCCAACTGAATGCACTTATTTGATCGCACACGTTATGTAATTATATATCATGGCTGGAATTTTGGCGACACGTTTGATATACATTCTCAATATGTGTGCTCAAAATCATCTTCTGTATTTTTTACTGCTTCGAAACTATTCCTGATTTTTCTCAACCACTACATTTTTCTGTAAATACGAAAAAAGTCACTATAATAGGAATCAGATCGAATGGATGGATACAACAACAGTTTTATCTACGCGGAATCTTAAGCTAACCGACTTCAATAAGGTTGATAAAGTCAAGCCTATAAAAGGGACATGCACAACTTAAGAATTACTCACGCATTATCTATACCATCTCCCACCTTCGATTCAGCGATTCCTTCCCAAGTATAATACCTTATATGTGGTGTACAAGATAACCTACGTTCTATCAAAACCAGATCTATACAACGAGAAAAAAAATAATGCACACCAAATTTTTTGCTGCTTTTCTTTGAATTTATGAAATCATGTGCGATTTCAATCTTTCTCTGTACCAACAATTCTGATATAACGGCAAAACAATGTGAAATGGAAGGAGGATTATATAAATAATCTCGGAGGATACAAATTGCTCGATGAGAAGAGGACGCAAGCCTTCACTATGCGAACATTTAGTATCGTTGATTGAGACATTATATTTAAAATTGGAAGAGAAAAAAGTGAAAGAAACAAGATCCCGCACAAGTTTTATTCGGAGAAGTAAATTCAATTTCAGTTCGTTATAAAAATTTTTAGTATTCTTGTAAACATAACAATCTTAATTTGAACGAAACATAAAATGTATTGCTCTCAAAACTGTAAATCACATCTGTTAAATTTTGCTCAAACTAACTTACCGCAATCGGGAGCGATGAATAATTCAATTATTTGCCATAATCAATCCCATCAATTTATAGTCGAAATATTGCAGAGGAATAATTAATTGCCATACAAAAGTGAATGATATTTTTTTATGCGCAAAATATCTAAACACACGCAATTTTGGTCCCATAAAGTACACGATCTTCCATTAGTCATTTATTAGAAGTGTCATTGTTACGAAATACAATGAACTCTTAGAACCGAAAAAAATTGAGAACAACTATTGTCTTACCTGTTAGATGACTTCCAGTAAACTCAAAATCGTCGTCCTGGTCCCAATGCTTCAAACTCAAATTGGACAGCGATGTTGCGTTGGCGAATTCCAAATTTGCAAAATGCCAGTCTAATATCTGACGATCTTTCGATGACAAGTATACATCACTAAAATGGAAACGGTTTAATTATAATAGTTATGCTGCTAAATGAATCAATGAACATTTATTCACAAATAGTACATTAAAAATCAATAAAATGTGGAAATCAACATTTATAAGTGCCAAGTCATCGCATCCTTCCCAATGACACGTTGTCTCCTGTTTACTTGATACGTGACTTAGAAGTCTTTGTTGATAGTAACTTCAGTTTCTCTTATTAGTCAGAATGAGCCGAGGAATAAAAACGCTAGGTTCTTTTGAAAGATTCGGCAATGAATTGAATGATCCGAAAATCTTACGTACAATGTACTTTCCCTTAGTGAGATCTCATCTGAAGTCGGCATCCAAAATTTGCTTTCCTTATCTTATCAAGAACTCGACCTAGATTCCTAAGTTTTACAACCTATTGGATTGATTTTCGAATGAAGCCGAATTCCCATGATTACGCTTTTATTATGTATACACCTGATGTCTCACTCCTGAATCACGTGGATTATTCCATGATTTATTTTTCATGTATCAGATTTTGAATGGAATTGTCAACGATGCTGAAGTTCGCAGTCTTATCAATTTTAATCTTTCCAACAAATATATTGAATCTACTGTGTAAGTGTAAAGTAATCCAATCACACCGCATTTGTGTTTGTGTAAATACTCATATGTTGAGATATCATGAGTTTTTAGCAAACTCTCCTAAGGTGATACTAGCGACCCCTGAAGATGCAACCAGACCCATTGGTTAGAAACGGATACAACTAAAACTATTCTGACAAATTACTTGAAAACAAAGGAATGAAATCGAAATATCGCTCTGTACAGACTTTCTTCAATCAATAAAGGTGGTCTGTACACAGTGATATTTTCCTTTTATTGCTTCATTTTCTAATAATTTGTCTCGGGTTGCATCGTCAGGGGCCGCTGGTATCCCCTTAATACGTTTAGGAAAGCGTGCTACCGCATTATAAATGATCTTATTTATTTTCTTGTAGAGTATTTTGAAAATATTCTTGCTTACTGTTATGGTAACACTGTTTTGTGCTGATCAGTGGTACGTATATGTGTATTACTTATTATTTGACTGTGCTTTATGCACTAATGGATTTAATACATATAAGTATATGAATAAATGAATGGGGTGAAACATGCACTCATTACCTTGGAGGTGAAGCTTCCAATTCTTGTAATTTCGCTTCGATTTCTTTTTGTTGTTCAGCTAGTTGGTCCCATTCCTAGAATAATGATAATAATATACGCTTAATAAATGTTTTCAATGCTTTTGAATAATAGTTGTGATTTTTCCTGCTTTTGAACTCAAGTAAATATGTTATATCCGATGTGAAATAGATTATGAATAGAATAGTAAAAAATGACGAATTAATCAAGAACACCGCGCAATAGGAGACAAGAACTCCAAGTATTTTTAATCAGAAAACGATGAAATTTAGAAAAAAATGTTGTTGAACAAAAAGTTCGTAGGATTGATTGAAGTATACGCTGGAACTTTCTCTTAACTTTTTGGAAAATTTCAAAATTTTCCGATTCTGGAAATATTTTACCGTGTTCTTTGATCAATTCTGAAAACTTTTTGTTCAGTAACATTTTTTTCTAGAGCTCATCGTTTTCGGATGAGATCTTTGAAATTTTTGACATTCTTTTCACATTGAAGTTGCTATTTTGGTTGCTCCCGCATTCAATTTTGCAATCGTCGAAGACAAAAAGTTTAAGATGAATTGACGCGATTTCTGTTAGTACAACAAGAATTCTAAGATAATTGCAATATGAAATCGTAAGATGAAGAACGAAAGATGTGAAAATTCACATTGTTATGGACAAAAGCTTTGAATGGTTTGTCACAGATGCATTTTTGGGAAAAATCGATACCAAATTCTAACTAATCTCCTCCAAAAATTTTCTCCTTAAAAAAAAGAATTGCAATTTCAATAATAACTTGATTAGCATTTTTTTATATCTTCAAGTTTTGTATATTTGACTTGTTACATTTCTAAATACCTTGCAAGCATTGTGAAGATCCCGTAATTTGGAACGAAGTACGAATTCTTGGGTTATATCTCTCGTTTGCATTTTACTTTCAGTCATGTCTTTATATTGCTTATTGAGCTCCACAAGGCGATCCATAATAGAGATCATCTGAAATTCCATAGCATTTCGGTAAGTGAATTAATTTTGATAAAACCATCAATATAATATTCCAATAAAATACCAACCCTATGTTGATTAGTGATTAATCTCCCTTGAAGTGAAAGAACAGAGCGTAAATGAGTTACTTGTCGTTGTTTCACTCCCTGTTCTTGTAAACGTATAACCCATTCCAATGCTTGGCCCAAAGATACTGGACGTGTGGTACTTCCCTGCCCACCAGACGTGGCGTTACCAACGTAATTAAAATCCAATTGATGTGATAGATAAGATGTTGCCTCCAACAATCGATTAAATTCTCTTTCGACCATTTCATCTTTATCCTTTGGAACCTGAAAAATGGTGAGAATGATTTTATTGCATGTAATAATTTTGTACGTTAGCTGAGGATTCAAAAAATACATACTGTCTGTCCATCGCTTTCATATAAAGGACATTTTTGTCTGATTTTATGGAGTTCCATGTTGATTTGTTTACTCAAAGTTGTCACAGGATTTCCTCCCAAACCTGTCACAACCATAGCGCCTAAATCGGCTATGTATGAAGATTTACGAAACGTTGCAATTCGTCCACCCACGCGATCCTGAATCGACATTATGAAAATAACTGAACTAATATTAAAATTTATACATATATACTATATGATTAAGGAGAAAAAAACGTACCCTAGCTTCCAGGACAATGACTTCCAAGCCAAATTGCTGCATTTGCTGAGCAGCTGCCAAACCAGCTATTCCAGCTCCAATCACTATAACTTTGCCCAATTTTTTGGTTGGTATTGGCTAGAAAAGTATATTATTTTCACTTTAATTCCATCAATATTGAATAGATTGAATTAGAATTAAATCATAAAATTTATGTAATTGATTGCAGGAGTTTGGGTAATCCTTTTTACACGAAATTGACTGCTGCTTACATAGAAAAAACAATATAATGTTTCGAAGTTCAAATTATTCAGCGTGTGCCATTTCAAATGAATTATTCCTCTGAAACGAGCATTGATATTGAATTTTTAATAGGAGAATCCGTTCACCAATTCTTAGTCACCAAATATTGTTGTCGTACAAAAGACCTACATGCAATGTATAAATTGCATTCTAATAATTTCAGTGTTTACAATCTTATAAACAATGGCTATACCTTAAGACGTTTGAATACACCAAAATTAATGAAACCATGACGTTCCAAAAAAGCATGAATTCTTCTAGTGAGAACAGGATCGCTGTTATACGGTGGTTCTATGGCGGGTAAAGCATTCTCAATGATTAACTGTTGTTTAGGATTTTCCAACCAAAGTTGAAGCTGAAACAAATCCAAAATTACATTCAAAATTGTATATCATTAGACGGAAAAATTGATAAAAAAACCTAAGGTGTATATTTAATGATTGAAAAGAAACGAAGAAAGATTATTCCACATTCCACTATTGATTGATGTACTTATTCCAATTATTCATAGAATTTGATGCATACTTTTAAATCATGTAATTCAGATTCTCAAAAATGCTAAAAATCATCATCCAACATTAGAAATCGCGGGGAATATTCATTAATGATTTAATATCAAGTGGCAAGATTTTTGCTGTAAAATTGAAGGCTTGTATTCATTTCAATCCGTACTATTTGTAAATTTGAACACTCACTTAATCAACAATTTTTTCAAGATTTTAGTAGTATCAAACCTTTAAAAAACATTGAAAAAGATATATAATAATTCTCAAGATGAAAAGAAAGTTGCATTTCAAGTAAATAAATTACACAAATCTCATACGTGATACATGTTCTATCATACAATCGTAGATTGAACATTCTACTTATTTATCGAATTTCAAAATAATTTATAAACTTGAAGAAAATTCTTACTGAAGTTTTTTTAATTCAATCAATAATTCAAAAATGTGTGTCATTGATGAAAAACAAAGATTGAAAACAATATTCTAATTATACGTTTTTGAATATCAAAAGTATAGCAACTTTTTGTAGTAATACTTCGAAGTCTATTAAAGAATTGTTGTAGAAGGATATTTTGATTTCATTCTAGCATTTTTGAATAGTTCATCATATATGAAATGCTTCAAGTCCTAGCACTAGAATCCCATCAATCTACAACTCTGGGGATGGGTACTTTGATAGCAGAGAATCAAAGATTGTACCAAGTTCAACAAAAATTGTACAATTTGAATTTGAAATCATTAGAAAATATATTGACTTACAATTCTGTTCCTAATGTGAAGAAACACTTTTTGAGTTTGTGGTGGACCACCAGAGACATCAGGAAAGCATGCTGCTTCGATAGAAGTTAATTTATCAAACGGTAAACGGCTTTGAAAGGCAGCACCCTCTAATCCATTGAGTAATTCTTTCACTAAAAACATCAAATTGCTTACCACTGGCATACACTGCTCTGAAATTTTACAAATTATACATAAATTCCCTGACCCTTCTTACCATGTGGATCTTCGTGATCGCTATCTCCATCATCTTCATCTTTTACTTCTGCTTTCGAAGAAGATACATTTGAAGCAGTTGGAGGCACAACAGTTTCGGTATCTTTCTTGGGCTCCGTAGTCGCTTTCTTCTCTGGAGTTAAGAGACCAGGTTTGGATTTTTCCGAAGTATCAGAAGCATTTTCATCCTCCAATTGATTATACTTCTCTTCCATCTCCCTGTATTCGACCTGTCCAAGAAAACAAACGAATGATACACATACGGAAGAAACAAAATATCAAAGTTCTAAGTGGGAGAAATTGAATGAGTGATCAGCGTATAGCCTTTTGTGGATATAAGCACAGTAGGCATTTATGAGAAGAAAACTGATCTGGAAAAACAACAATTAACATAATTATGAGGTTATATATACAAAAAAGGTACATAACCTAAAACCATAGAATATTTTGTAATCAGAATTAATGAAATAACGCCAAACAATATAATTGTCAAGAGGAAAGTGTATTTAAATTTATGAGGGTGTTGAAATGAAGTGTAAATCAAGTATTATGTTACTTCGCCGAAAATTAAAAACAAACGAACTTGTCATTATTGAATCAATGTAGTTTCAATGATAATTCGAGAATTTAGAAGGAAATAATATATTCTTAAGAAAATATATGAGAAACCACACCTTTGCTCTCTTTCGGCGACTCATGACGCGTTAATTATTCGACAAACGAAAGAAATAAACTTTCAATGCAACTAACAACACTCAAATTTGTTTTGGATCCGCGCACAAGTACTGATACGTTTAAAATACACATCAACACCATCAACACTGGTTGAAACCTAATTTGATATAGAATGGAAACTGTATTCACAATTGACGTTATCGTATCTCTAGCACCACATCCACGCAAGACATCGCATGAAAGAGGAATGACGATCACCATTGGTCAATACTTCTTATTGAGTTGAATCTACGTATAAATCGACCAATAGTAATCGTTCAATCTTGTGGAATTTCCCATTCGTAAGAGCTTTGATTGGCGATATTTATACAAATTTGAAATCACATGTGAATTTTTGAACACATGTCACGTATCGAAATCTTATTGGTAAATTTTTGATTTAAATCTTACTCGGTTACAGAGTAAATCTAACCTCAAAACATAAGAAAATTTTCCATTTTGGAATGGTAAAATATAGAGACAATTATTTTTGAACAATGCTTTTGATATCTAATCATCACCAAACATGCAAATGAATATTACTTAGTAGTATCAAGTAGAAATGTAGAAATATCATCAGTTTCTTAACCTCAAAATCATTTGAGATCGTTCAACCTTCGCGCAAGCGCACATCACATTTGGCAGTGTGATATATAAAACCCTGTGTTGGTACAAAGGAAACATTTTAAATGGTTTTTGTGCAGTCACGGTGGCAGTGGCATTCGAAACATGGCAGACGTCATCGATTGTAATTTTCCAGTTTGGGGCCTTTTGCCTAAAAAAGAGACAGGAGTCACTCAATTTCTCAATAAATATCCTGAATACGATGGCCGAGGTGTGGTTATCGCAATTTTGGATTCTGGAGTGGATCCCGGTGCTCCGGGTATGCAGGTGAGCTTTAAATCCAGCGTCCTAAGACACGCCTTTCCATTGAAATATATTTTTGCGAGGAATTCAAATTCAAACAAATTTCACGCTTACTTCGGAAACTCAAGTTTATATCACACTTAAATATAATTGAAAAAAAAAACCATTTTCATTGTCTGAAATCTTGTCTTTTCAATGACAAAATTGAAATCTTCATTATTTCATTCGGTGTTACAATTCTCTTTGTTTACCTTCATGTGTAGGTGACAACAGATGGAAAACCAAAAATCATAGAAAGATTTGACTGTAGTGGAGCTGGAGATGTGGATACTAGTAAAATCGTACAAGCCGCTGATGGATGTATAACTGGTATTACAGGACGTAAATTGAAGGTTCAATGAAATGTATACTTTTGATAAATTGTTACATAAGAATAAAATTAAAAAAAAATTTTGGTAGTTTTTGAAATTTTAGTTGAATTTCAATTATAAAATTGATGAGATATTTCAGTTCTAATCCGAATTTTTATTCCATAGATTCCAGCCAATTGGAATAATCCCACTGGTCATTTTCATGTTGGAGTCAAAAACATGTATTCTTTGTATCCCAGTAAATTGAAGGAAAGAGTAGTGGCAGAGAGGAAAAAACGTCTATGGGACGATGGACAGAAAACAGCATTTGCCGAAGCTACTAGAGAATTACAAGTACTGGATATTTTATTGTTTCTAAATTCCTATATCAATGTGATAACATATCGGTGTTGGAATGTATCAAATTTTGAATGGATAGGTTGAGTTACATGTTGATGAAAATTATTTATTCTTGGAATTTTACCCACTTTTAACAATCAATTTGGAATTATGTTATCAAAGTTATAGATCATGCCAAAGTTGATACAGCATAGAGATATAATCAGTGTCCTGTCAATTTAATTCTTATTTGTTGTAATATCTTTGAATTTGACAAAGTATAATCAAAAAAAGTTCATTCATTTTATGATGCAATACCCCAGAATTAAATCTGTGCATGTATCGTTTCATCCATAAATTTTGAAATTCAAATTTTCAAAAATGACAAAATCTGTGACTAAAAAATTGTATATTTACTACCCTCTATGCTACTGCATTGCATGTGAATTATTTGAATCGAACCAAGTATTCCAAATGAACTCGCATTTTTTTGTACCTTGAATCTCATGATTTATAGGACTAAAATCCTTCATGAATGATTTCATTAGAAGATTAAAGCAATCAAAAACTTACATAATTTGGTAACAAGAGCATATTATTAACAAAGAACGGCATTTTTCTCTCACTCTTTCGCGTAAAAAGAAATTGTTTTTCTTTTCTACTGCTACGTTGCAACACGCAACCTACAATTTAAAAGAAACTTTTATTTGTGTAGTAAGCATGTCTATGTGATCCAAAGATAGGGTGGTTAACCCATGTGTAATTAAATGAGGCCGAACGTTTCACAACATGCCACACTGATCTCTATCTAATGCTATATTTATATTTGGCAGTTTGATGTGTTGTAAAACCTTTTAATAGTGTTATGTAATGTACACTTGAACAAATATAAATTTAGATTTTTTTTCTCTTCACCTTCATCAGGATGATTGAATTGGAATATTTCATTCTTTCAGGAATTTGAAGCAAAAAATCCACAACCAACCACATTAGAAGACAAATTACAGAAAGAAGAACTCGAGGCCCGGGTCGAAGTATTAACTACTGCCGAAAAAAAGTACAACGATTTAGGTCCCACGTACGATTGTGTAGTGTTTCACGATGGTGAGATATGGAGGTAAGATGAACTTGGAGTATTTTACAAATAATCCCTTACTGAAAGTGTATTGTGTTCAATTCTGCTGTTATTAATTTTTATTACAGAGCGTGTATCGATACATCCGAAGAAGGTAATTTGGCAGCAGGTGTTCTTCTCGGAGAGTATTCGCACACTAGAGAATTCTTACCCCTCACGCAAGAAGATCAATTGAATATTAGCATCAACGTTCATGATGACGGGAATACATTAGAAATCGTGAGTGTATGTTGTAAGTATATGGTGACGAAATCGGAACTCACCTTACATTGGGTGAACCAAATGATAATTCCATCATATTAAATATTGAACGCTTAGTATCACAATTTATTTCGTTGTCTCATTGAAAGACTTTTAAATATTCATAATTGATAAATTCAAATTCGTAAATCAATGTGAAAGTAATTTTACTGCAAGTTATTTCTCATTGGAAAATTAAAAATTCAATTTAGATAGTAAATCAACTTCCACAAAATCATAATTCAAATAATATTGCAAAGAGATTTGAATAAATTCAATGTCATCACTTTATTATTATTGTGGGCATGAATTTTAATTTACGATGAAAGATATTGAAACAGGAATAGGAAATGTAGACAATATTCTGTACTTTGTATCATATCAGTTATATTGTATCAATCAAATAAACTGATCTTTCCCAGCGGGTCATGGAACGCACGTAGCCTCCATCGCGGCAGCAAACTTCCCCGATAATCCAGAATTAAATGGTGTAGCGCCAGGCGCCCAAATAATTTCATTGACCCTCGGAGATGGACGTATTGGTACCATGGAAACCGGCACGTCGGTGGTACGTGCGATGATACAAGTTATGCAACGTAAAGAACAGATACGTGTCATCAATATGAGTTATGCAGAACTAACTCATTGGTCTAATGCCGGTAGAATAGGAGAATTAATGAACGAAGTTATTGATAAATATGGAGTTACGTGGGTCGCTTCTGCTGGAAATCATGGTCCTGCTTTGTGTACTGTTGGTAAAATCATTTTTAAATATTCACTCTATTGAATTTTTTGAAAAATTTTTATTTTAAGGTTTTCAATTTCAAACTCCACTGTTCACAATGAAGAATAATATTTATCAGATTATTCTAATAAAGATAATATGATTGTTTTATGTAAGAAACGTCAAGATAATTGTTCAAGAATCTCTGAATTACTATTAGACTATGAATTATGTTGTTCATTTTTAATGCTCATTTACAGGAACTCCTCCAGACATTAGTACGAACAATATTATTTCCGTTGGCGCGTATGTTTCACCTGACATGATGGTAGCTGAATATTCATTAAGAGAAAAAATGCCTGGAATGCCTTACACGTGGTCCTCTCGGGGCCCGATGATCGATGGAGGAGTTGGTGTAACCGTATGCGCTCCTGGAGCAGCAATCACAAGCGTTCCAAACTTTACTCTCAGAAAAAGCCAACTTCTAAATGGAACGAGCATGGCGAGCCCTCACGTTACAGGAGCTATCGGTACTGAAATATCAACATTCAATCTTTCATTCATATGAGCTTGTCTAAGAATAAATTGCAACAAATTTATGTTTTCAATATAGCCGTTCTCATATCTGGTTTGCAAGCAAAAGGATGTCCATATTCTCCTTACAGTATCAGAAGAGCGGTTGAAAATTCTGCCTTATTCATACCTGGTCTCGATCCCTTTGCTCAAGGTTCAGGCCTTCTCCAAGTTGAACGAGCTTTTGATTTGCTTGTTACATACTGTGATACTCCAGAAAGAGATGTTAGATTCGCTATAAATTGTGGTGTGAATAATTCTAAAGGTATTCATATACGAACTGGTGTTATCGATCGTCCGAAGGATTGCGCGATCACTGTTGAACCCGTATTTCTCGATAGTGAAAACATTGGTAAGTAATTTGAAACCCTCAATGAATATAATTTTTCATTATTGTGTTTTTCTTTCCATAGATCCATCGCGCAAAATTGATTTCAACTTGAGATTGACATTGGTATGCGATGCTTCTTGGGTACAGTTTCCAACGCATTTCGATTTAATGCACATGCCACGTGCTTTCGCAGTAAGAATTGACGCTGCCACCTTACCAGAAGGTGTCCACGCTACCAGGTGAATTATTCTTCTCTTTGTGTCAATTGAAAAATGTAGCGTCGCCTACTCTGATAATTAAACGCTTTTCGTATTTTTTTCTTAATTCTTTCCATTTTGCAGCATTCGCGCATACGATGTCACCAATATCGCCAAAGGTCCTGTTTTTCAAATTCCAATCACCGTAGTCCAACCAAGAACATTGCCAAAGAACGCAATCCTGCCAGATTTATCGTTTTCTAATGTTCTCTTCAAACCAAATACAATTCAACGTCATTTCATCCTTGTTCCGGAAGACGCAACTTGGGCAGGTGAGATTGCATTTTAATTGAGATGGGATGTGCTAGAAAATTGTGAAACGTATGTTAAAAGCTTTCCAGAGTTTTTATACAAAGTTCCACTGAAATGATGCACGGTACTTGGGGAATAGAATTGTTTATTGTGAGAGATCATTCACATATTATATGAGGTGATTAATCGTTTTACTTTTTATCATTTCTAAATGTATATATCTCGAACGGATGAAGAGTAAAGTAGTAAATAGCGTGATGTAATACTCGAACGATCTCTAAGATTAAACTTTAAGTTTATTTTTAATTAGTGGTTGACATGCTTCTCCAATTTCTTTTGAGCATAAATTGGAGCTTTATATAACTTCTCTTTCTCTTCTTAACTTTTCAATGAAAATTCTTTTTCTTATTCTTTGATTTTTCACAATGAAGTGGATATTGAAATTTGAATAATTTAAAATTCATCAGTGCGTGTATGTTCAATTTCATCTTTTGATTATTATGATTCAACTCTTCTTAGTAACGCAAAATTCTACCATATGCATTGAGGAGGGATGTATTTATTTGTTCTGTTTATGAAATAATAAAACTTTCCCTATGAATTCAGAGAAGTTTTTCTGAATGTGACATGGGATACGTATAAATTCACACGTGGTTTCATTCAGAAATTTAGATATTGGATGAAATCGTCAGTAAAATGATTTGTCTACCGTTGAGTAATTCCAGTTTCCATTGATATCGCTGCGGGTATAATTGATACATCGTTCCATTTTTCAGTACTGAGATTAAAAAGCACGGAAAAGGATAAAACAGGGAGGTTTGTGATCCACGCTATTCAACTGAAACCACGATTGGCGTGCAAAACTCTCGAAGTCAATAAAATGACTAATGTTTCGTCTCAGTCTGAAACCATTCAAGGATTTGCTGTACAGGTAAACTTTTTCATCAGAAACAAAAAAAATACCATCTTGATATAACAATGTAACTAATTTTGGTTGTTCTTTGATGGTAGGGTGGTTTGATATTGGAATTAGTTATTGCCAAATATTGGGCAAATTTGGGTGACATGATGGTCGACTACTCTCTTGAGTTTCATGGTATTCACATGATCGATGGCAATCTTACGATGCAATCTGGCGACGGTGTCAGTCGTTTGGAATTACGTAGTTCTTTGAGAAATGAAGAAGTTGTTCCAAATGTCACTCTCAAGTCATCGGTTCAAATATTGAGGTACAGTGAGATAACAGAAACAAAATCAAATATCTTCATCCCCGGAGATAATTTTACAGAGGGAATCTTTCTTATTTCTTTTAGACCCATCGAATCGAAAATTTCTCCCCTACGAGCTCGTGACATAATCCCTCCGGCAAGACAAATTTACGAATTACAGTTAACATACACATTCCACGTAGCAAAAGCAACAGAAGTGACACCCAACGCTGCTTTACTAAGTGATTTATTATATGAGAGTGAATATGAAGGCCAAATGTGGATGATATACGATAGCAATAAGCAGTTCATTTGCTGTGGCGATGCATATCCTTCGAAAGTGAGACTCCTTTATCTTCACAGTAGATAAAAATGAAAAGGTTTCTTCAATTGTTTATTTCTCATTTTTAGTGGACCATTCAAAAATTGGAGAAAGGTGATTATACGTTAAAGATGCACGTCCGTCACGAAAAAAAAGACTTGTTAGATCGATTGACGGAAATGCCATTTCTCGTAAGTCAGAAATTGAGTACCCCGATAAGCCTTGATGTTTATGCGAGTCAATCGCAAGCTCTCATTGGAGGCAAAAAAATGGTCGCAGCATCAATTCCACCGGGTCACATTCTTCCCTTGTACATTGCGCCAATGTCGAATGAAAGCAAGTAAGTTTTGTTTTTATTGAAATTTTGAATATATAATATCATTTATGATGTCAAAACATTTTAAATTTAGTCATGATATTATTTCACATTCATTGAATTAGATTAGCTTAAATATCGCTTATTAGGAATATCAATATACTAAAAGTATTATTTTTGTTGTTTCCTTTTTTTTCATCTCACATTGCAGCACCGAGAACAAGTGAGTCGGTAGTTTTCTTTTTTTTGTCACATTTCGATATTTTCGCTTTTGAGATTTTGAAAGAGTACACACGTGTATGTTCGAAATTTCAGCATTGTTTTCAGTTTTTTTTTTATTTATCACAGCATCCAACACGTTTGTTCTCATTTGGGCTTCAGCTTCCTATGAGTTTTAGATTGCTTTCACTGTATATTTTTGCATTATTTCATGCTGTTGATACAACAATAATATGTACAATATCGCTTCAAAAATTTTGTTCTCGCTATCATTGAAAAGCATGTCTCTATCGACGTTGGTCTCAGCTTATTCATTCTAGTTCACTGTTCATACCGTTGATGATTAGCACAGAAAATAATAAAAATGTGTTTTTCTCTTTGATTTGATTTTCTTGGCTTCTACTTTCTTGTCGATGAAACGGGTGACTTTCCACTGTTTTTGCTATATGAAACAACTGAATAATGCATATAATACTTTTACATGAATTTTTCTTCCATTTATGAATACCATGTTTCTCGTTCAAGAATTTCCAAAGGCGCCACTCTTGGTAGTTACCTTCAAGGTACTGTAACTTTTTGCAAAGATGATATTGGCAAGAAGGTAGACTATCACACTTTCAAGTACATATTGTCTGAGGCACCCAAAAAGGCCAACAATAATTCAACAAATAAACAAGATAAAGAAAAAGTTATCAAATGGGATGAATACAATGAAGCTCTCAGGGATTTGAAATGTAATTGGCTCGGAAAACTTGGTAAGATCTTTCATTTTAATACCGGTTAAATCATCTTCAACTATCGAATGTACAATTCATTCTTTTTTCCGGTAAAAAAAATACACCGATTCAACCAATAGCCCCATCTGCAAGTGAGTTATACAAAATCAGAATGAAAAGTCCCCCCAAGTATAGTAAAGCATGAAATTTTCGTGATTAATTGATATATATTGATTTAGTTTCCGTACTTTCGTATCAAAGACTTGAACAAGAAGTGAAATCATTGTGTCTAATTCCAAAGTTTCGAAATGAACAATGCAGCACGCACGTTTGCGCTCAACTCCTCTCAGAAACCGCATGTTTCAAATTAAATCCCACAATCCATTGAATTGAGCAAGTTATGAAAGATTCAAACGTTATCATATGTTACTAATTCTCATTGTATGGACATTTTTTAATATCCAATTAATTTTAATTTTGAAATTGTTGAAATTTTGAACCCATAATTGGATTATTTAATGAATGTATGGAAAAAAAACTGGTGAAAAAAATAATATTATTATATTTCTCTGTTTCAACTCCTCTATTTCCTAAAACTGTTTTCATTTCCATTGATTTGAATATCAACATCACACATATGATGTGAAGAATAAAGAGTGACCGCAAAAAAGGGTGTTTTTCCGCCTTTTTTTCTGGGACCGCGGATTTCAGGTTAGAATATATTCTAAAACATACTCTGTGCTAATCATTTGCGAGGGTATACAATTTCCTGGTGAGCATAACGCTGGCTTTACAAGTAAAGTAGTATCAAATTTTGATCAAGATTGTATAAAAATCAATAAACCTCGATAGATTTTTCATAGAAAAGAATCTATCGATTCCGTCGATTTCTTCATCTTCAAAATCAATGCTATGCTCACCGGGAAATGGTATCCCCTTGCAAATGATCGACATGAGATATTTTTCAGAATGCAATTCAACCCGAAACTCGCGGTCCAAAAAAAAAACAGGTGAATTTTGCGGTCACTCTTTATGAGTATTATATTTGTGCATTTTTTTTCGATAGAACCTGGAGAATACGCAAATCAATTATACGGAGAATTGAAAGGTTTATTCCCGGAACATTTACCTGTACATACTGCCATGTTGACATCTTTGGATTCTCCTGAAGCCAGACGTCATGTACCACACGATGATCTTTCGGAAAATGCTATTACTCTCGCAAATCAGATAGTTCAGGTCGCGGATGTTGTTATCACCAACATAGATCAAGATAAATTGTTAGCGTATTACGGTTTGAAGAACGATCAAAGACCAGACGCCGCTAAAATTAAGACGACTATGGAAAAACAGAAAAACAGCTTGTTAGAGGCCTTGGTGAAAAAAGGTTGTGCCTTGTCAAGATTATATGTACACGCTAAAAACCATAAAACAGAAGTAGAGGGACCACATGAACATTTATTAGACAGTGTTTCCAGTTTGTGGAGAGAAGTATTGAAATTTGCCGAACCAACTGATAATAAGGTATGTATAGATATCAGGACGAGCAAAATGAACAAAGTTCAACACTTTGAGCAAGAAACAGCTATGAGCTTCTGCATGTGATATGAGACTGTGTGCATCATTAAACTTTGCGCACCATGAATACTTCTATTCTTTGTCCGATAATGTGTATAAACATGCACTACAGTTTACTTATTCGGCCTCAGTGTCATTCGTACACAGTTCCAATTCTCGATCGCTCAAAGAATTAAAACATGAATTCAAAATGTAAAGATGATGGTTTTTGTTGCAGGTGCTTATACTTTCCCTTTGGCATGCTCATATCAATAAACATTACGGTCGTTATCTGAAATTATTGACACGCTATTATGAAGAAAAAGCCGTTAAGGAAGTCGATGAGAAGTGTATAGAGATCACAAGGACCTTAGGATGGGAACATTGGGCGAATTATTTGAGCAATAGTTTACCAGCTCGTTATCCTCCTGCATATAGACCGTTTTGATCAATGGTACGTGGATATTTATTTCATTCAATTCGCCTGTTTCTCATTCTAACTCGCTGATATTCCGTTTGTTGTTAGATACAACGAAGGATAACTAAATACGTGATAATCTCGAAACTCAATCAATCTGTGCGACAACTCTGAAGACTTAGCACAGATAAAAATTTAGGACAAATCATTAATTCTGTTCTTAGTTGGATGATTACTGCCAAAATCAAAACAACAATACCCTTCATACATTGTGTATATATATATATATATATATATATGGATGTATGTACGTATATATTTTTGTGTATATGTATACCACATACCTATATATAAGTAGAACTCGATGAACAAATTTTATACAGTAAAAATGGATACAAAAGCAAATACCAGAATATCTAACTTGATATAAATGCTGTTTCTTTGTTTTTGTTTATCTTGAGGATCTAAAAAAAAAGCAATAAACACGTAAAATACTTATTTGAATCACCATCGTGCATGTGTATAATTTTACTCTTCTTATTAACTCTTGTACTAATTAAACTAAAATCTTAACAAATATTTCACACGTTTTACATGATTGAAAAAAAAACAAAAACTTATTGTGTTTATTATTAATAACGTCCAGATTATCAGATCTATTATTTATTGAGCATCTTCGTACATCGTGAAATTTCAAATGTGTTCACCAACGACGTACACCAACAAGAGCAGATCATGAATATCATATTGACTTGTATGTTCTATACAAGATTGTAATGTAATCTTTTTATGCAATGACTGATTATAATAAACATCTTAATCAAACTTTTACTGGATATATTTGATGATTGTATTTTATTTGTCATTCAACGTGGAATTATTGAGAAAAGAAAATAGAAAAAATTATGGTCACATCTCGACGCGCGGCTCGGAGATTTTATAATATAGAATAGAATTTTGGGAAAATTGAGGAACGTTAGTTGAGTGGTTTCACAACTGGGAGATTGATCCATAATCAGAACCACCCATGTAGCATTCCTAGGACAAATATTGGATAAAAATATGAAAATGGTTACAAAAATAGGATCGAAATGGAACATAACATCTACAATTTGTCTAAAACTGTCGCGTAAGATATCTTTCAGTTACCTAATAGACATCTTCTGAACAATGCTCTGAAAGATGTCTAATAGATATTTGAAAGATGTCTTACGTGACACTTTCAGATGTTACACTGTAAAAAATTTTCTGAATTTGCAAATGTAATATAAAAATTATCGCAAAAACTGTGTTTACGCCCAAATATACTCGGATACGGTCTAGCAGGATTTTGATCCAGGTTTTGTTCGATTTTTTTATCCGGTTTTTTTCACCATAAAGCTTGTGCTATCTAGAAACATGATAGAAGGACCGAATACTCCTCAATGAACATTTTTCCCCTGAACATTTGAAACATTCATTATGTTCTGTAGATGCTAACAGACACTTTTTTAATGCGTCGATTTCGGAAATCTTTTTGATGCCTTTTTTATGAGGTCTGGAAGTTATCAAAATGTGATCCAAGTCAACCTTCTGATAACTTCCAGATCTCATAAGGAAGGCATCGAAAAGATTCCCAAAATCAACGCGTTAAAGAACTTTCTGTTAGCATTTAAAGAACATAATGAATGTTTTAAATGTTGAGTGGAAAAAATGTTTACTGTGTCGTTAAATACGGTCATAAGTGATTCAACCTTCACCTGCATACCATTATTTGACTTGGAGATATCTTCAGAAATGATTAGAAGCAGTGCAAGGAGTCTTATGCAATATGAAAAGATACCTTCTAGAAGTCTTAAAGTGTTCTTGCCCCTAAAAGATATCTTTTCGTTATGCATATAACTTCTTGCACTGTTCATTCATCATGATTTAATCATTTCATCATTTCTGAAGATATTTTTTAGATAGAGAGTACTGTCCAATGATGTCAGAAGAAACAACGAACACGGGAAAATCAGCCCCTCTATTCTTTACACAATGAAAGCATCATATAACGTTTGACTCGTATACAAAGTGTGAATAGTAGGGGGAACGATTTTTTCATTTTTGGCATCACTTCCGCCCCTGGTGCTATGTGGGTACTAAAATCATTTATCTCTACTGCGAGTTGATGAATCAGAGCTCAACAGAGTTTGATTAGAAAATATGTGTTTGATGTAAAACACCTATCTTTTGACAAATATCTCGTTCTCAACGAACCCCCATTGTGATGCTTGGAAGAAAATCTAGTTATGCTGGCCTGATTAGATAATCTTATCCCACCCTGCAGGGCTGAAGAAGGGCTGTTTTCAGTTGTAAACTGAGTTATGAGAGGTATGAGAGCTAATTCCAATTCAATTTCATTCACAGAGTACGCACAATCCTTTCCGAGACTCGGCTAGGCCGCAGTCTATAAATTTGTGCCAAGTGTCAGACCGGCATCGGTCTTAGATTCCACTCTGCATAACGTTCCCATCCGCAAATACAACTATAGACGTTTCAAAGAGCCAGTAACGGATCTTCTCTGGTGTTGTAGAACCATTACCAGCCCATTGAAACGCCAATAATTATTATTTGTACAGTTTTTTATAGGATTTTTCTGATACAAACCTACGGGGTCCAACTCATCGCCAGGAATTCAACTTGAATTTCACATGCGAACTTCACAGATCGATTGTCATAGAAAACACTACATTTTCATTATACTGAACCTATCGGAAAAGATTAGTTGACTTATCCTAATAAATTCCAATGGGAATTCTCTGTATTTGCAATCCCAGATAAAAACCAGTTGGAAATTGTTTTGACCTATGAATTGCTGACTAATTCCAATACACTGTTAGAAATTTCTTGAAATTTAATACATTTTTCATGTACAGTTGTAAATGAAATTTCCAATTCTTGGTGATTGAAATGAGAATTAATTTACATGCAACTGAATTTTAAATTTTTGCTATATTATATTATACATTAATATATACGAGGTGTGTTAAAAAAATAACGAGAATTTTCGTTTTATGAAAAAAATATTTATTTATTCATCAATATCTATTTTGTCCCCTCCAAAACAATCCCCCTTGGATATAATACACTTGTGCCAACGCTTTTTCCAATCCTCGAAACACTTTTGAAACTCGATCTTTGTAATAGCTTTTAGCTCTTTCAGCGTTTCGCTTTTAATGTCATCTATGCCTGTAAAACGACGACCTTTTAATGTTCTCTTTATTTTTGGAAATAGAAGAAAGTTACATGGAGCCATATCTGGCGAATATGGAGGCTGAGGCATCGTTACAGTTTTGTTTTCGGCCAAAAATTCACGAACAAGCAATGAAGTGTGAGCAGGTGCATTATCTATGAATTGTTTTGCCAAAAATCCGGGCGTTTTTTTCGGATTGCTTTTCGACTGATATGCCAACATCATCAGCGACTTCTCTGATTGTGATTCGGCGAGCGTTTATAACCATTTCTTTCGCTTTTTCCACGTTTTCATCGGTTGTTGATGTGCTTGGGCGTCCGGGTCGTTCGTCATCCCCAGACAGCACAGAAAGTTCTCTGGATGTTCTATAAACATATTCTTGGTTCCGCGTGTGTTGGTGCCCAAGGCACACATTTTCCAAATGTTTAGAGTACCTTCGCTTTTGATGCACATGAATACGTAACGAGCACGTTCTTTCCGCGTTTTCTAAACGTGCTTCCATGAAAACTAACCCTTTAAAAACATATGTGCAACGCCGCGGAACGTTGTGAAAACCTTTCCTTGAATACGTCCCAAGAACATTGCAAGAAGACATGAATAGAACTAAACGGGACATTTGCATGTTCCTGCGACATACATGCGACGTTTTTAGAACATCATGAGACGTTATTTGCACGTTCCCTGTGTAACCAAGCACGTTTTCGGAACGTCCAGAAAACCTGCCGGTGCTGTATGGGTTCTTCAACGTTTTCGCGGCCATCTTGGAAACGCTTATACCACTCGTAAATCCTTGCTTTACTCATAGCAGACTCCCCATATGCCTTTGTTAACATTTCACAAACTTCACTACACTTCATTTTATTTTTTACGCAAAATTGAATAAAAATTATTTGATCCATTTTTTTTCACAAACGAAAATCGCCGAGCTCGAAAAAACACGTCTAATGTTAGCGGCTGCCACTTAAAAAGTAAGCAATGAATATTGCTGAAAATTTTATCGTACTTCAGGGGCATGTGTACCAACATAATGAAGACAAATTTTATACAGGCGGACTCTCCAAACCCGCGAAATTTAAAAATTCTCGTTACTTTTTGAACACACCTCGTATTTTCGTTACTAAAATTTCACTCAAATGTAATTAAATTTTCAATGAATTTTTTACTTACGTGAAGAACTTTTGCTTTCATTACATGTAACTGGGAGTTCAATCAGAAATTTCTGACAGTGTAGATCTAGATAGATACATACAGCCAGAGAGAGAGAGAGAGAGAGAGAGGTTCAGTTTCCATTAGTACGAAATTTAACTCTATAGAAATCTATCGCTTCATTCAGACAGAATATTAGGTATCATTTAACACACAATTCAGTTCGAAATTTAACGTCTGAGAAATAGATGACTTTTGATGTTAATCTTTCAAGAACACATTTCCATCACGGTGAGATGTTTGTGTACCCAAGTTTGTATGTTTATCATCTAAAAATGATTATGGAAAAAAATAATTAGCTATTATTTGGATAGCTAAAAATTAGCGATGAGAGCTATTTCTTAGCTGTCATGGCTACTCATTTAGCGGTAACAGTCAAAGATCTAGTTGCCGCATCAAAAATTTTACAGTTACAAGTTGTTTGGTTATCTAGATATCAACCACAAACCCTGCGCAGTCACAGCTACGATTTCCTACTGTTGTGACTAATATATATATATATATTATTGCAGTGAAAAAAAGGAGCTGAAAAAGTGAGGAGCTGCCACAGCTATTTCATTTTTTTGCGTGAAGACTGCTAAAAGAACAAAGCTATCCCAGATAACATGTAGGCTTGTCATAACCCTGTCACACTTGTCATTCGATTGTTTTTGGCTTGTTCTTGACAACCTTGTCAATGTAAGGCTGCTACAGCCCTGCTGCAAGGGTTTTGTAAGCTTGTACCCTTGTCGTGTGTCAACTAGGAGGCTTATATCAACCTTGTCACAAGCTTGCCTGACAACATTGCAGCAAGGTTAAATTGCTATCTGGGATGCAAGAATGTCGCTATCTTTAAGATGTATTAGTAGAGTGATGATAGGGGATATTTGATAGTATCAATATTTTTGTATGAAATTTTGTAAAAATTACAATCTCTATTAACAGATTGGAAACATCGCGGATCGTAGGAGAAGATTGTTCCACATTAGTTCAATAAATCACTATTTAAATAGTCATTTTGTTTCTTTTCATAGTAATTGATCGAACTGATGTACAGGAGCGATCATATTCTTAAATCTGTTAATAAAGATTGTAATTCCAAAGTTTTTTTCTCTTCCAGTGTACAGTTTCGATCGGTATTTTCAAAATTCAATATAAACTCGAAAAATTCTTACATAAAAAATATCGGTATTGAGAAATATCGCCTCTCACGAATGTGGAAGAAATTTACAATGTATCCGAAGAAGTGAATCGACATAATTTTCGATTGATGAGTGCAGTTGGGTAATTGGATGATACAAATGATTCTCATCTTAGATTTTTGAAGTAAAAATGTAGTTGTAGCTCGACTATACGTAGTTGCGCAATTATCATTCCTCAGTACAGAACGGTAATAATTTCCGTGGTCAACTACGAGCTCCCTGCGAACACACTGAACGCAAGATTGAAGAATTGTCGTCGGTGTCGGTGTTTAAAAAGAAGGCATTATAGGGCCCGATTGGTTATAATGGGTGACGCGTGGGTCTTGTGACAGGAGACGCGTGGTCGTGTCGACGATGAATCCGTACGATTTCTCTCTCCGCCTCTTCTTTAAAAGAAAGTTGGATATAAAAATGCAAGAAGATGATAATCGACGCATCCGGGATATGTATCGTACTGTACTAAGTGTAACAAATTGAGATACCGAGTTATGGACATTACCCAATTATACCAATGAAAAGGAGAGCATAATAATTCAAATAATATGAATATGATGCTGAGTGGTAGTGATGGGCGATATTTGAAAATATCAATATTTTTTTGCGGAAATTAGTGAGTTTTATAAAATATCAGTCGAAACTTTGTATATATTTTATAAAAAATATCTATATCGTCAAATATCGGCCTTGATTACTAGATGGATCATTTCTCAATCATCGGGAATTTGAAGAAATCTAATGTACATTTTTATGACAACTCAGAAGGATTTTATGATCAATAATCTGTATGTTCAGTACGGGAATGGGGTATGTAAACGTACGTTTGATCAATCTTTCGGTAGGTGTGTGCACGAAGCTATACGTTGGACCTCATTTTCGTTTTATATTCATATTGAAAAATATCCAGGTGACGCTTTTTCCAATATTTGAAACATAAAATACAATAGCCATTTGAGAAAATTGATGGATCACAACCAGAAAAATTCTTTGTTTCCGGTTCTTAAAATTTTGGAACTCGTTGGGAGTGGTTTTAGTGGTAGCAACGTAGTAGCTTTTCCATTAACGTGAAACTGCATGCTACCATAGCATATTTATGATTCAATTTATAACGTAGCACTACCTCAGCGCCACCAGTATTATCAGGAAGCGCTACCAAGTAGTGCTCCTAGTAAAAATACTACCAAGTCGCTCCTATTTCCATACATGAATGAAGCCATATATGTACAGAAGATTTTTAACTGTATAATGAATGGTAGCACCACTGCCAGAAGCACTGCCTTGATTTTGTTGGCTGGGACGACATCAATGCCACATGTGGTGGATTTGGACTTTGAATCAGTTCTCAAACTTCAAGAACTGAAATGATTACTGTTCAGTATAATCGATTTCAATAACATTCCACCAGGGAATATATTCTTTTTCAAGGATCGTATAATATTCATTTTCAGTATACACGCAGAAAAATATATTTTAAAAATTCCCATAATTTATTGAGGGTCAGTGCCAGTCTGTGATGAATAAAATTATCGACCTGAATATAGCGTGAAAAGTACCATTACAAGTATTTCTTGTAAGAATACATCTAATTATGGTACTTTTGGAAGTGAATTCAGGTAAATAACTTGATCCGTCAAAGACTGGCGCTGATTTTCAATAAATTATGGGACATTTCAGCACATTTGTTTTCTCCGTGTACATGAAATCGTATCCTTTGATATTTTTCCCCCTGCGTAATGGACAATCCGTTATCGTGAGCTCAACAACCATCTACGAGACTGGAATCCATTTGAATCGTCATCCTGCCTAATGTACAAATTGTGAAGCCAAAACCCGTCTTTGCGAAAGGTCTAATGGTTCCGAGTATACATACTCGACCGAATTTCTCGGAGACCCGTGAATTTCTTGAGATATATTTTAACACAATAAACTTGAGTCTTCGACTCGTTATGACACCCTAGGGTTGAAGCGCCTTTGGCATTTTCACAAGGATATATACCCCATAGCGAGGACTACACGGATTAGGGTTTACTTACATACACACAGACAGTACTTGTTATATCAAACGCAGGTGCGACCTTCCGTGTCCAGGTGAGTCAGAACGTTAGGAGGGCATAAACCAGTCCCAGTCAAGTTATTTCGATAGTATAGTTTGGTTACAAAAGGGTTTTGGTGCAAGTGAAATATGAAATACGTATAGTCTTATTTTCGACCTTTAAGTCATACCCAGTATTTCGTGTTATTTACCCTTCACAATGCTGCAACAGATTCGATCGGTTCATTATTAATGCAAATTCGGATGACTAAATCGAATGTGTATAATTATATCCTGAAGGTATTGATTTTGCAGGATGAGCTCTAAGAACACAATCCAAGTATTTCATAGACACGAATAGAACGATGCCGAGTTTGAAAATAGCATAAAAAATAGCAGAATGTTCAGATGATATTTCAAAGAGTATGATTCAATGAATTCATACTTCCGGAAAGAAAATTAATAACGTCTAAAGAGATCTAATTAGATCTCATTACCAAAAAAAATAGAAACATGAAAGTCAACACTTGACTCATAAAACCTCATGACACATATAAAGGGGTTAGAAACGAAATGATTGAGTTTTTTTATTGCGTTTCCTATGTTTGTATGAATATGGGTCAACGTTCTCCCACTCTGGGTTTGCTAAATAAAATATATGATAGTTTTGAATTTGTGCTTCCGGTAGTGGCGGATTTGGGAATGTTCTATCCCTCTTCAATTGACGTATAACAAACGTTACGAGTCCATTAAAGAGGGATGGAGCATTTTCAAATCCGCCACTCGCTTCTGGATGAGAACATTTAAAAAATGATATATAATTCAAGTGTAATTATATATAAATTATAATTACATTTTATTGAATTATATATCAACTGATACTTGGAATTTTTAGAATTTTCTACCCCTTGATACCAAATGCTAAATGATGGGTCTCTGGAATGTGTTCTGAATGTTCAACAAACTTGCCCCATGTTTTATGAATATTCCATAAACCTTTCAGTGATAGATGCTGCTTCGGATGATGGTGATGGACGATATGTGACAATATTGACAATTTCTATGACAACTTTATCGAGTTTATACTGAATTGTATACAATATCAGTAAAAACTTTTTTACAAACTTTATACGAAATATCGATACCGTCAAATATCGCACACCACTAATTTGAGAATTAGAAATATTTCGGATAATGGTTTTCAACACGCTTCAATTGAAGCTAGGGTGAAAATGCATTCACTGTGATTTTATATTAAATTTATACCAAGATTCAATCGGTCTTGCACACAAGTTTATAGAAACTTGATACAAATTTTATGTAAAATCGAATTGACTGAATTTCCAACACAGTCCTGGTTTGAACTGCTCAATACATTATTTTAAATGTGTAATAAGTAAATAATCAAATTCAAGTTGAAGTCCCTATGATTAGGAATTCACGATACTCATACTATTAATACTTTTGTATGAAGTATAATAAGCAATGTTCTATTAAAATTCTATAAAGATGTGTATAAACTAGGTGTATACATTAAAGAAACATGCCGATATTGACGAGTATTGCCCATCTCTACTTGGAACAGAGTCTGGCCAACGCTTACGTTACGCCTGAAATTCGTGGCATCCGTTAGATATTCTGGACACATTGAAATTCCGCTGTACGGAGAGGATGGAATTTCAAATATTACTGAATTTTGTGCTAAAGTAGCAGGATAAATGAAACAGTATAATTTCAACAACACAGTGTAGTAAAAATTCATGCTTAATAATTTGAAAAATCGTTTAATTTGGCGTGACTTCACATTGTGGAGCATTCATTTTCACGACACTGTGTTTTAAAAATTATACTATTTTATTTATCCTGCTATTTTAGTACAAAATGTAGTGATAATACGACAATTTTAGACGATCCTGGTTAAATCTGCCACTTTCAGGCCTAACCACTCGGTCATCAGGTCGTAAGTTAGTCAGACTCTAACTGGTCTTCTGAACTACACCAATCCGAACCACACAAATCTGAACTACATGAAGCTGCCTCGGAAAATTGAACTATACAAATTTGAACAGCAACAATAAATGTAGCACATAAAATATTACTGTACAAATCTGGACTGTACAATGATTGAATTACATATTTCGGAACCACAATGTTTTGAACTTCATAAAATATGTAATCACATAATTGAATATACGATGGTTGTGTCCATATTGCACAAATCTGAAATACGCAATTATCGAACTACACGGACGGTACATGGAAAATCGACACACAAATCCGAAACACGCAAAATTCGAACTACACAAATAAATATACAGCGATTATTTTTCTATACAAATCTGAACTGCACAAAATCCGAAACTACACATCAGGCAGTACGAGGATTCTTCCCTCACACAAATTTCAACTCAACCGCTCTGAATGGGACTGTTCTGTATTAACTGTCCCAGACTACACTGATCCAACCTACGACACTTTGAACTACTTTGCCTTGAACTATAATGCCTCAAACCACGCGCATCTGAACTACACTGATCTGAGCTATATCGCTCCCAACTCCTGTTCCGCACCGAACTGCTTGGGGCTATTCATGTTGATTTTTATGTTCAAAACCTTTTCGCCTATTCGAATTGAATTTTTCTTTCGAGAATTAACTCCTTGAAACTAAAAATCATTTTGAAACCCAAATTTGGTTGTATCTGCAATCAAAAATCAACTTTTTGATTCAGAAATCGGTTTCTTTTCGGAATGATCAATTTCTTACTCAGGTATCAGATGTTTCATTGACATTTGAACTTAAACTTTGTTCATCGAACCTTCAATTTTGTCTTGGAAAACCTATTTTCCCACATCTTAAAAATAAGCTTCGCTGATATGACAAATTTTTCCGGTGAATTAGTGAAAACTTTAATATAACAGCAAAAATCTGCTCTTTTAGTATCTGTAGTTTAAGTTGGCCCTGCTTAAAGAATCTCATTGAACCGATTGATTCTCATCGATTCTGATGCAGAAAACTAATTCAAACCCATTAAAAATTGATTCTCAATGGGTGTGATTTAGTTTTCTGCATTGGAATCGATGAGAATCAATCGGTTCAATGAGATCCTTTAAGCAGGGAGTACACTTCAGAACGGTGTACTTCAAATTTATTTTTACAGCGTGAATTTTATGTAGTTCAGATTTGTTTAGTATTAAAAGACCTCTACTCTGTTACAGATACTCTAGTTCAAGTTATAAAGAACACCGTAAACAAATTCTTTCTGAAAATTCAGAAAATGTGACTGTAATTCTTTCCACCTACTTTTTTCTAAATTTTAAGAAAAAGAGTGACCGTAAAAAAGAGTATTTTTCCGCCTTTTCTTTGGACCTGCGAGTTTCAGGTTGAAATGCACTCTAACGAATCCTCTATGTTGATCATTAGCGAGAGGATACCATTTTCCGGTGAGCATAACACTGGTTTTGGAGGTGAAGTAGTATCAATTTTCGATCAAGATTATATAAAAATCTATAAGTTTTCTGTAGAAAAGAATCGGTTCTGTCAAGAATCTATCAATTCTGTCGATTTCTGTATCTCTAAAACCATTGTTGTGCTCACCGGGAAATGGTATTGCCTTGCAAATAATAGACATAGGGTATTTTTCAGAATGCATTTCAACTTGAAACTCGCGATCCTAGGAAAACAGGCGATTTTTGCGCTTACTCCAAGAAACTTGACTGAATTTTTAGAATACGCTTCGAACTCTAGTTGAAGTTTCTTCAAATTCCGTAAAATTCCTCTGCAAATTCAGAAACCAGTGACTGTTAAAAATTAAAGTCACATTTTCTGAATTTTTAGAAGGAATTTTTTTTACAGTAAACATTTCAACTATCTGAAAAATCTGGCATATCGCAAACTCATCTGCAGAATTATTTCGAGGAGCAAATTCTCCAAAATTGACCACTGTACTGGTAATACCCTCGATAACTGGTTCTTTCGTTAAAGAATGCAGATTTGAAAAAAAAAAACAATAAAAATGCATTAAAATAAGTCCATAAGAGATTGAAATTCCATTTTCTTGCTTTTTCTTCCAATATTCTCATTCTCTTATACGGCAGATTCTATTTGTCCCACTTTGTTCTTAGAATTCCATACCTTGAAACATATTTCACGGTATAATCGCATGATGTAGACAAATACTTGCCAATCCTTCCGATTATCTCTCAACTAAAAAATCTCTCGCATCATCGGCTCTCTCCTCTCTAATTTCAATAATATGAGAAGAATGCAATTCGGTACATAAAAACGCATACACCGGTCATGGGCTGACCAGCGTGGCGTAGTGTCTCACCAGGTCTCTTCTCGGGACCGCCGGTCGTGAACATACAGAACAAGAGAACTCAGCAGCTGGTTTTCCAGCGCCGGCTGGAATCAAACCATCGTGCAACTTTGGTTCAGTCTCGTTGCGACCGCCGACGAGGTCGCACTTTACACGTGCGTGATATGCATGTATATATATCCATATACACATGTTTATCATAAAGAACATCGGTTTGCGCGGACTGTTGTGACCGGCTTGGGAATTTTGCGACGCAAGGACATCCGGAGTTTATTGAATAAATAAATCGAAGATCATTTCATACGTATTTTCCTTGAATTCAATCGAAAGTTTCATTCGATTTCGGGGTTTCAAATCTTTTTATAAATTCGAGTGCACACGTAGTTTCCATGTTAAATAATATTGTGATTAAAGTAAAACTATACTTTGTGACCGTGAAAGGTGAGTAGAACGAAATCGTTAAAAAAATCAATTATATTGTAGACTTACGAAGTTTTTCTCAGAGGCACTGAATCAATCACGATGATATCAAGTGCCATATGAAAGTGATTTTTAATGTTGAGGTGCTAGATATTCTTGGTGAAGTGTTGATTTTTTCCAATTCTTGGGTATCAGAAAATCAAATATTTAATATCCTAATGGCAATCGATGTAAGGAAAAATATCGTCTTCGTATTTCGATAAGTGGATGAGTGAATTGTAAGTAGAATTTTCACGCATCGAACATACCTTAGGCAAGGAGCAGAATAGACAAAAGCACACTCTTGAGATTCGAAAGCACCTTTTGGTTCTTACTTGCCCACTCTTTCGAAGTAAATACGCTCGTACTTAACAATCAGGTAGCGGCAATTCAATGTATCCATTGTGAATACTCGATGGCTTTGATTTGTGAATAAGCGACGCGTGCATATGCATTCTGTACTAGAGGTGCATGGTATTCCACAGTATCGATATTTTTATAGAAAATTTATCGAATTTGTATTGAATCTTACCAAATATCGATTGAAACTTTACATAAATTGTATATAAAATATCGATACCGCGGAATATCGTGCACCTCTATTCTGTACTGCTTCTCTTAGTGACTTTTCAAGTGATCAATTATGATTTATCAGGGCACAATTGGAGTAAAATCTAGAAATAACCGAAACATCGAATACTCGATTTTGAAAAACAGAAAAAACCAAAGTTAAAAATTATATATAATTTATATATAAGTTATATTGAAAACGTGCCGTTACATTAACCGTTTTTTCGTAGAACTTGCTTTTTGGTTAGAACTGACCCTTAAATTATGCCCTGTGATTTATTAAGCGATGATTGGGAGAGTTTTATGATTTTCTTTTCTCTCCTTGAAACTGAAGGAAAAAGTATAAGGGATTGATTGATCATGCATGAAAATTACGTGGTAGAAAAATTTGTTGATCTACATTCAAGGCTTCAACGCACCGTGAGAACTTGAGGATGTATTTTTTTAATAGTTATTACGGTATATAAAGCTCGTATTAGAACCACATATTCGCGTCAAACCCAACAGCTGTGGTTGGGTTACATGTTTCAACTAACTTTGAGGTATTATAACTTGAAGTTTACTTATTCAATTATTGATATATCTTCAAGGAGAGGGTGAAATATTTTCCCAAACTTTTGTCAATAATGTTCTCCAGCTGATGCCTGAAGCTCATCTTGAAGATACTTTAAGAAACCTTGACAGCAACAAGCACGCTATTCAAAAATCGTATTTTATTGATACTTGAATTGTTGTTTTTTCACATTCATGTATGTGGGGGATTGAAAAATCATGAAGATATGATATCAATCTCAACAGAATTTATACCGTGAAATCATGTATAGCTCACTCAAATCGGTTTTCTTTTTTTAGAAAATTCAATTTGAAAGGTTTTGGAGATGTTTCGTAATTCCCGTTCGAAAACATTAGTTGGAGACAATTGAGTTTTCCAATATCCCAAATAATCTACGAAATGTAATAGAGATCCGAATTGAATGCATTAGGTGAATTGTTCTACTTCAGAAATTTTTATCTCGAAACTTCATGTTGTAAAATTTATTTCTCCGAGCTTTGGATGGTTTCCAAATTTGATCATTAAATCCAAAGTGAGCAACTTGAAAGGCTCGTGAATTGAGAAAAATGTGTCAAACGTATAATCAATGTAATTTTAATGGAGAAAAATTATTTTGAACTCATATGGGAATGGAGTCATACTGAATTCATATGGCAATTATATTCACAAGTTAATTAAATTTACAGTTTATTCCTCAATTATATCAAATTTACATTGAGGCAACGAGAAAAAAACTGGTTTCACGTGAATTGAATCTTCACAAAAATTTCATGTGAACAAGTTCCTCGACCTAGGTGACAATCGTAGGAACGGAGGATATCTATCCAAGTGAAAAAATTTTCAAAATTTTATATATTCTAGTAGTATGAAGGTCAATAACCATCGATGAGCGATAGATAAGTTGAAAACATTGAACTCTATATTATACTGAAATGAGCATGCCTCAGAATCGCAATCGCTCCGTCAGGGAGAGACAGTTGAATGTCATATTTGGAAAAGAAATGAAGTCACCTTTTTAGTTGAGGGAAAAATATCGAATTGTGCATGTCCAGAAGAGGAGGAAGACATCCCAGTACATTAAAAAAGAGATACTTAAAGAATAGTAAAGTTCGTTGACATACGCAACAGAGCCGCTCTCGATATGTTACATAGGAAAAGATGTTACGTGTCATTTTGATTTGTGGCTCATAAAATTCAAATTCAGTGATGAAAATTGCAGGACTCGTCATCCCTCGTAGTGATTCACAAGCACACTACGTGACGATACATTTTGTAACATTTTATATCACACGATAAATGAATTATGTAACTCATTCTACTGAGAACATTAAAAAGTGCTCATGTCGGTAAATATGAAATTCAATGATTATGAATCAATGGTTTCTGTTTAGTAGTCAAAGAAGCTTCATTGTATATAAATTGAATATATAATACACAAATTGTAGGCAATGTATACAACATTATTTTTCATTCAAATCTTCCTCCACGGGAAGACCTTTTCCTCAAAAATCTACAATTCAATAAGCTTATACTTTTACCTTCTCTTATATGGTCCGTCAGAATCTGTAAATCTTAAATTCAGACCAGCATTGTAGCGTGGATTCAGAGTCACGTTGAGATAGCGTATACCCTTGGACCAATCTTGTGAATGTGAAAGAAGGGAAACCCTTCGGTATTCGTAACATTCGATAACGTAAATCTTCAAAATTCTGTATCGAATCTAGAAATGCTTGGGATTTTGGTAGTTACGGAGGAATGAAGTACTAAATCATCGTGTGATATTTCTGATAGATTTTCAGTTACAATCCATCCGTACAAAAATTCGTAGTTCAATTTACTTTGTAACCAAGGAACAAACTCAACTTACGACGAAATTTATTATGACGAGACAATAGAAACATGATTAAATTCACTATTTTTTACAGTAAATGCCAGTCAGTGAAAGCCAGTCTGTTCCTCGGGCACAATAATCACATAGTAAATTTAACTACAAATTTCTCTCCGTGTAGAGTGAAGGAACACTATAATTTATACACAGAATTACGTGAATCCCATAGAAACATTATAAATAAACGTTTGCATGTAAGGTAATTTTGTCGTCATGTTTGAATTTGGAACCCACAAACTGACGAACAACATCATTATACCCACAGTTTCGAATTGGCTATTGATTAGTGTCACCACGCTACACGAACCTTCATGAACATGTAAATTCTACGACAGAGAATCTATTTTGTCCAGATCATCCATTACAACATGGCAGCAAAACACAAAAGTACTTTACCGAAAATCAAACAGAATGAAAACAATGTTTTCTGAGACACCGAATTGTGATTTGGCTATCATACTTTTTACCGAAACAGAGAAATTTTTGCTGACATAGCAAATAATTTGTTATTTGATGCCGCGGCAAAATTTTCAATGTTTCATACACCGAAAAAAGTAATTTATTTGACCGAATGAACTGAAGTTAGTTGTGAAAATTAGTTCCGAGTAACAAAAGAATAGAAGCCGATAATAAAAGCTGTAGTAAAGGCAACTTCAAATTAGTAACAGCAACTAAAATCAGAGAAATCAAATTTGAATTTAGTTGAGCCAACGCTCGTTTTAGTTAACCAAATATCAACAACTGTATTCAGTTGCTGGAACTAATTTGGAGTAAGGGTAACTAATTATTTTTTTCGGTGTATAGAATAGCAAACAAATTGAGCTGTAGAAGTCAAGGTTTTTTGCTGTCAAAGCTAACAAGATCGCTGTTTCAGCAAAAGGTACCTAGTTTAATTTGATTCCGGTAACACAGTGAATTTCTTCTACTCACGATTTTAACAAAGCATAAAAATACTTTACGATGGAAGAAAACCTACTCAAAAACGTTGAAAAAATAATCCGCATGACTTGGTACACAGAGGAAAATGGTATGTCACTATAGCGCCTACAAAAGGATTTGTTATCCTTGCAAAAATGTTCACTCCAGCAACTAAGTGATTTTGATCAAACACCAAATGATTTCTTGGTACAAACAAAGTTTTTGATGGATTTACAATTTTCAGAGGTTTTGTGAAGGTATGTAAGATGAATTAAATCCACAAAATCTTCGAACTTATTGAAATAATGCATCTCATGTGATTTGATTTTGCTTCAAACCGAACATAATTTCTGATAACTTCCTCAGATCTTTATTACGAATAATCGAATCAACTTGATCATAATTTTTAGTCTAGTTCGTCTGGTTTATGAAATTTCCCACAGTGAGAGAAGTTCAGAAAATATGGTGTTCTTCAGATTGAAGGATTTCAAAGAACTGCTTACTTTGTACACTAAAAATTTCGCTGGTATATTGTCAAATTATAATATATTCAACTTGGTTTCATCCGGAACCTACTTGCTTCAGATAAAATCAAGTCAATCCAGTTGAAAGTAATTCTGTGTTTACGCAACACTTTGTATTTTTCCCTTGAATCACGGCATTATATTCAATTATTTGTCCAATATTCAAATCGTTTCTTGTTCCAAATTTACACTCAACGCGACATGAATTTTTATATTGAATCACTACATCATTCTTGTTCACCGTTCCTCTTTCAAACGAAAACTCTTCAAAACTACAACATCAAATTTCTGATGTTCCATGAATTCTTGTCTGCCATCCAAACACCATGCACACGCCCATTGAAAAGTTGAATGGGTTATAGTAGTGAAGAAGTGGAGGTAATGAAAAGATATGTAAGAGCCTGTTTCACGGTTTTTAATAGCTGCCTATTCAGCTGTTGTTCGGACACAGGTTTAGGTAGGTCAGGAAGTACCTATGAAGAGGTAAGAAATACTGCAGTCCTATCATCATGCGCTGCAAAAATCAGCAATCATAAACGTCTATCGATTATCATTCGTCCAAATTTCATATTCATAAATGGTACTTCTGGGCCACTGAAATTTTCATTAAACTAGATCTTCTTTGATGCATATAATTTATTTTTCAAACTGTGTAAATAACGTATGTAGTCAAGGTATGTTGAAAATCAGCGAAAATGGATAAATTCGTATCATATTTATGAATTTTTGTTTATTTTTCCAATCGTATGTAAAATTACAGAATAATATGGTCGTATACATTGTATTCGCAATTTATTTTGCCACGCTATCAATTCACGTTATATTTCATCCGAATGAAATCAAGTAGAAAACTGGAACGAAAAGTGGTTGCTTACAATGTATACAAAATTTGTACACAATTACTACAAATAATCATTGGAAATTGAAGGAATGTTGAGCAACCGTTCTTTGTAAGTGATTAACATAATAATCACTGCACAGTTAAAAGTTGGATGAGTTTTATAAGCAATCAGAACAAGCAGCTTTATCAGGAATTATGTTTAAAATAACTACTTCAAAGTTTCTTCACGAAATTCAAAATTCGTTGCATAACAACAACGTGAAATTACCCATAATTTTTCGATTCTATCATTTCAGATGGTTTTGCTCAAGAACAATATATAATTTTGTACAGACAATTTCGTGTAGGAATAATGGGATTTGCGTGTCATAAATAACAGGAAATTCGCAAAATATCATATAATGGTGTATCAGAAATCAGAGACTGTGTTTTTGTGGAATTGCACCATGAATGGAAAATTAGAAATTATCCTTCATTCATGGTACTGGGTTGCACACAAATTTTTGTAATGAATATTGAGATACCTTGCACGAGAGTCATGGAAGAGTTACGTGAAAACGAAAACATCAGCTATCGAAGGTAGTTTTGTCCATATCAAAATCAATCAAATTCATATTCATAAGTAGATTAGAAAATTAACCCTTGAAGAGGTCACAGCAAGGCTTGTACCACCCGAAGAACAATCTTGGCAGATTTCTTATCAACAGTAATACTCATTTGATACTTTCCTCACACAGAAGAATCGATTCTTTCAGAATCACCAACCACTTGACTTCCATCCAAGACTGCTTTGAATCAGAATTTAATATCAGAAACAAGAAATTCAAATATCCGAAGTTATAAAAGTACTGGATGGAGATTTCGATTTAGAACCAAACAATTTCATTCGTACATAAATCCATATCCAATCCTGTTCACAACCTAAGGCGGTACACTTTCATGTTTCACAAAACCATGTCAGATTTTTATGGAAATGTTTGGCTAAGCGGATGATAATTCCGAGTAGTAACCGACTTTGTTTCAGTGTGGAATGAGTTGAATCTTTTCAATTTTTCTCTTCAGTAGTGAAGTAATGGGGGCGGTTTGATCTACTTCAATTTATCCTTGTAAGAGCACTGTTACTGCTGTGGGTTATACCAATAATCATAAATCATTTTAAGTGATTGATATTCGTCATTATGTAATGATCATTGAAGAAAATAGTAGTTGGAAAGTTGATGAATGCTATACCTGTCATTAATAAATAAATTGACGTTCAGTCTTATCTTCTAAGCATTGTAAATATAAATCTTCATACGATGCACTCGGTGGATTGAAGACCCATTTGTGGGCGAAATTTCATGTAGCCGATGGGCATTCATTAAACAGTCGTTGCTTTTGTTACCTCTCGTATCTCTAGTATTTCAAATATCGTTGAAGCAATGTACAGGTGTGGTAATTGATCGTTCTGGGAGCCTCACTTTGAAATGATGATGTTTCTGAAGTGCAACTCCGGTAACACAAGAACTTCTCAAATATCCTATGATTATTCAGTGGATGTGTATAGAATAGGCGGATAAACATATTTTGGATAAAATTGTTAGAATATTTCATCGACATGCATAGCACATAAAGACTTGGAATAATCTCAATTGAAAATTTTTAGAATACTTACAGAATTTTCCAAACACGTTGTAAGCGTTGTTTGAAAAGTCAAAGTCGTATTTCTTTTGTATCATAGAAATTAGAGAACAACGACACACAGAAACCTTTTTTGTTGTATCTACTAAAACATTTAGTTACTATACACCCGACTAAATGTTTTTTTTGGCTGCACTAAGCGAATGATCTTACCAGAACATGTTTGATGACCTGAATTAAATCCGACACAGCAATCTTTGTCTAGAAGATATCTTCAGAAATGATTAAGAACTATTCGAGAGATCTCATGCAACACCAAAATGTATCTTTCAGAAGTAAAAACACTTTAAGAATGCTAGAAGATATCTTTCTGTGTTTCATAAGACTTCCCATGTGTGTATGGTCCAATAGTCAAATCATGGACCAAGGCTGGCACAATACCTGCCGAGACTTGTCTTAAACGATCCACTAAATTTGGCCGAGGCTTGGGAATGATAAGTTCAGGGCCAGCTTGGGCGAATGGTTTTTTCAAGCCTGGTCCAAATTATTCACTGAGCATTGACCAATGCTTTTTTCATCACAGATATTCATGAAAAAAGTAATTTGATGCATATTTCAGTTTGACTTTCTTCCTCGGAATACCGGACATGAATTATGTTAAAACGATAGATTGAATATGCCAAGACTATGACAAGCTTGGGTTTTCTCCAGTCTTGTGAATAACCACATGGGAAACACATTTTGGAATCCTGTGAAAAGCTCCCAAAGATCAGTTGATTTGAAGTGACCTATTAGCATCGAGTCAAGTTTTCTTCTTATGTAAATCAACTGTATCTGTCTTAGTGTATGGAACTAGGGTGTAGAACTAATTATAGGGAGACGATGGGGCCAGTCTTGGCTCGATGGTTATGCACAAGTCTTCAGCCATTGTGAACTTGGAATGTGGTCCCTAATTCAGAACATTGTGCCACTCATGTGGACAACATCGGCTTAATTGTTCTCAACGAACACTTGTTTTGTACGCTTGTGCCAAGCTTGCACCAAGTGCAATAGACATTCCAAAAATATGAACAAATGTACCATGACTGACTATCCATTGAAACAGCGGAACAATCTCAACGGAGGTTTGTTCATGACACATGTGCCAATCCTGAGACAAGCTTGGGTTCTTTCACCCTGCTTAAAGAATCTCATTGAACCGATTGATTCTCATTGATTCCAATGCAGAAAATCGATTCAAACCCATTAAAAATTGATTCTCAATGGGTTTGAATCAGTTTTCTGCATCGGAATCAATGAGAATCAATCGGTTCAATGAGATTCTTTAAGCAGGGCATTCATAGTCATGTCAATACTTGTATGGGTTCTTGCATTGTGCTCAATCATTCCTGAAGATATTTTCCAGAAACAGAATGCTATGTGGGAAGTGATTTTGTAGGATCTTTTTTTGATTGGAATGATGAAATTTTAGTTGGAACTACCAAACTTTGAATTATGCCTGCAAAAACACATTCAGTTCGGCACATGCTTATCAACCAAATTTTTTTTTAGTGCGCAGAAACAGAAGATGTTTCTATCGAATTTATATTTTGTTGAATATAAGGAAACAAAGATCTTGTTCCCTCAACTGCAGTTTGTGCCTCTCAAAGGTGTATTTTTCAATAGTCAATGAATCTAAATTGAAGAAAAATATATTATGGTTGTGTGAAATGAATCATCCACTTGTTCAGAACTGGAAAAATATTTATTCAAACTCAGAAATCTTTTCCATCAATGGAAATAAACAAAAAGATGAAAATCACAATCTAAACGAAGAAAAACTTCTGTAAATTATGCCGAAGAAAATGTTTTAAAGGTAATGGAGTTTTACTAAGAAGATATCTTGGATGAATAAATGTGCGCAATCGGAGAGAAAAAAACCTATTCATTCGCTCAAATACATAAACGTACGGGAATGATATGAGAAATAATATTTTTTCTGTTCATATACGTGTGAGCATGTATATCTTTAATCACAAGTTTTAATTTACTTCAAAGCTTACTGTTTCTATGCATATCTTTTTAATTGAAAACAGTATCCAAATTCGTGAGGAATACGCCATCCCACACAGCACTAGTTGTCCAAAAGATACCTTCAGGAATAATCAATAACAATGCAAGAAGTTTCATGCAACATGAAAGGACATCTTTTAGAAATCTTAAAGTTTTTTAAAAGATATCTATCAGAAATTTCTAAAAGGTTTCTGAAAATGTTCTTGAAGATATCTTTTAGACAACGAGTGCTGTGTGAGATGTTTTCCATTCCTTCACAAAAATCTGAATCTATATTCTATGGAAATATCATGATTTTCACTCAGCGAAAATGAGGAAACCAACGTTCCGTTAATTAGGATGCCACTTTTGGACGGAACGGAAATTCAAATAAACGTTTATACTGAATTCAAACAATCCGTTGAGTTTGTCTGTTATTTCAACAATGGAATTAACTTTCCAATTTCATTGTCGGAGTAATGGGAAAAGTCAACGACTTACTAAAATCCATTGTACGAATTCGTTTCAGATTTAAGTTGCGTCCAAAAGTTACATACACATTATATATAAAGATTTGAATGATTTACTTCTTCCGTGTCTATTCAAGAAGTATCGTGTCCTGGACAAGACGTAATGGATAGTATTACAAAATCCTTGAAAGACGTTTGTTGTCATTTGTTAGCGATATCCAAAAAGATACTATCGAATATTTTCTCTCATTTCTGGATGAATTAAATTTCCATCCCTCATCATGTTTATGTAGTTAATCGATAGTGACATAGTTGATCAGCATGCACTTGGGATTGGAAGACCGAGACAGAGGGTGTACCTACTATATGTACAACGTTTCTCTTCGAGAGACATGTTATATATGTATGAGATTGCGATGAAGCCTGTTTACGATAGTTTTCATTTTGTGGATTATCTAAGGACACCTTCGCTCCGCTGATATTTCAATCTGTATTCATATTTAATTCATCATAGAGAAATTTCCAAATAACAACAATCTTATCCATTTTAGGGAAGAACATAAAGATCCTAAGAAATGACTTTGGAAAAAAAATGAAAGAATTCAGTCCAAGTTTCTTACAGTTTGATCGATTCCTAATAAGAAAATGCTAATTAATGCTGCAATGCACATGCAAAGTTGTTTGTATATACCTTAATAATATATACATCTTATGTGACGAAATTATATGCTTGATGATGCAATGCAGCCTTTAGAATTCTCCGATATCATCTATGATATTGTAAACATGAGTTTAACGACAGATAGGTTTACCATTCAATCCTCTGAGAATATCGAACATGCAAGGTGAACAAAAACCGTTATTCGCGTCGAGTTAATTATACTTGCGTTTTGTCCAACAGAAAGATTATAATTTACATACTTCTTCTCCGTTTAATATTCGTTTGATGGTAGTACAAAAACTACATTTTTATTCGCTTCGTGTTATGATGGATGTCAAATCTTTCATCCGAAGAAGGAAAGATATTTATTCCGTTGAAGTTCTTCCAATGAAGCATTTATGGAATTATGAAATATCTCACATGAATAATTACCATGAATGTGTTGTATTTTATATCAATTCTCAAGTTTAATCGAGTAGGTATAAAACAATTTATAAATGCTTTTCGAGCTTTAGCACTATTAAGAATAAACATCACGATTAATGAATTACTTGCCTACTTTCTGTACCTGTTTTCAATACTTGGCCACAAACTTTGCTTTTCTGATTACCATTTTTGATAATTGAGACAAAACAATTTATCATTGTGAGATTCAATCTCTGAAGGATCAAACCAATCACATCATTTTGATGATTCACTGACTATTGAATTTACAGCTGGTTGAAAGAATCTTTTAGGATTCAAGGTTCAGGCATTTGAAGAATATTACCCAAACAATGCGATACATTTGGAACGGTCGTTAACATTTCTATTGAGATATGTGAAAGGTATGCAACGTATTGATTTCACTGTCCATTGATCATCAGAAAATTTTTTGGGACCGAGCCAACGGTACTACGAAGCAAACACTTGATTTGTGCCAAATAGATTTGTGGACGATCAATACAATATATGATATGAAAACTATGAGCTTTCTTGCGCACAATAAACTCTTTTCCTATTTCTCTGTGTGTTCCAACTCGAACACATTCACGCACATATCAATGCCTTCTCAAACGACCGTTAGAAAATGAATCTCCATTTTACTGTCGCTTAGTGATGCTCGATAAAACTTTATGTTCTCATGTCGGAGGAAAAAGAACAACGAGCACCGTGACGCCATTTTGTCAGTGAAATCTCGGTAAATTGAAAAGAAAGTAGTTTTTGTTATTGTCAATGTGTTCCTTGATTAATATTCGTGGTAATAGATTCGTTGTGACGTTATTTGTCTCGATGAAATAACAATGACGTCCACCCAATCGATTATTCATCGTTACACAAAGATGGAAACATAAGCAATCTTGACGTCTATTGTATTGAGATATTCAACTTGGTTCTATTCGTACATCCCGTTTATTCACTTGCTTCTCACGTTCACTATGATTCGATGACCGCTTCAATGGAGATAAAATGATTTCTCCGAGCGATCATTGCCATTTATCATAATACGTATCGAGTTTCGATATAAAAATAAATGTGTGCAGTGGAATCTGATATTCGAGATCATTAGCCGACGATTCAAATTGGCTATCGTTAATGAGTCTGGCAAAATGCAGGAACACGAGATTCCATAAATATGCTCATCACTGAGGGACCGTGTTGGGAATATCGGTATATGAATTATTATTCAAATTTTTATCTCATGATGGGAGGGTTTGATTTCGGATTGATGGATTGTGGAGTCAGTTTTTCTGAGCGCAGATCAATTCTGACACATGCAGACTATTTGAAATATACAAAAAGTGATAATTAAGAAAAACTTCCAAAGTTTTCAATACATACCTTTGTTTTGATTCTTCAAAAGAAAGAAACAAATTGCTAAATGAGCTCACTTCAAGAACAGTGACATTGTATTAAAAACTTTCAATCGAATAATCGCAGAGTACATTTACCGTGTTCCCAAGAAAATGTATGTATATATATATTTTCATGTTTGTATATTTTGGACAGCTTTTTTTTCATCCTCACATGCAAAACTATTGAAAGTTTCAAAGGGAGCAATTAACAGCGGGTTTCTCGTCGTCACCGTAGTCATCATCAGACAACGTAAAGGCTTTTTTCACCACAAGTCGAGTGAACCTTTCTCGAAGCCAGCCAGAAAAGAAGGAAAAAAAAAGAAAGAGAAAGGAGTAACAAGAGAGTCATAAAGTGTTATACGTGGTTAGTTGCACCAGGGTGCCAAAATGAAATGCTGCCACACCGAAACTTGAAGAGGAAAAGGAATACAAGAGTTGCAGGGAGAGCAAGCAAGCAGTTGACTGCTGTTACGTTCCATACTTAGTAGATTCTTACCTTGTAAATGCTTGCCACGACAAGCACGAGAGGGGACGCGACACTAACGATCTCTTCCTCGACTACTTCATCTCTTTTATCCCTTGTATCAAAATTTTTCTTCCACAAAATGCGAGGAACTCCTTGATCGACACCTTCAAACGGAACACTGAATTTTCATTCGACTTTTATCAGTTGCGATTCGCGCGATGAGAAGAGATTACGCGAGGAAGATGTGAGAGAGAAGTCAAACGAATGTATTGTTCTCAGAGCGACTGGTACAATATCAGTAGCACCATGGGCGGTCTTGAGTCTTGAGTTATGACCATGAGAATTGTTGAAGGGAATCTAACACCTACCGTGCTGCGATGGAATTCTTTATTTTTTCATTTTATCCTTCCAACGTCTTTTGTGTTGGATTATACGGATCATGTTTAAGCCCTTTTTTTCTCAGAATTTTGGTTATCATTGCACTCGATTAATTACAATTATTCAAGAGCGAATGACTCGTGAGTTTCATAAGTTAAGGGTATGATTTCTTCGTCGAATCATTCCCGATGATTTGATTTTTGAGTACTTTTAATTTTATGCCTCGTGAGAGTTGAGGGAGGGAGGGAGGGGGGAGGGTTCTGTAAATGTTTCCACGGAAAACTGTTCCTTTGTGTTCCATAGAATATGAAAAGAAAGTACCAAACATTGGAAGCTAGCGTCATGAGTATTAGGGAGAGTTGAGAAATCTGTAAATAACTGTTCTCACTTCTCACTCACTGAACCATGTCATTAGGCAGTCTATTCTGGTTCATTAGGGTTTTAAGTGGAGTAAACGATCCACTTAGGACGAAGTTTGACCTCAACAAGCACTGTGCGGCGCCACACTGACATCATTTGTAAGTTCACGCTAATCACATATATCTTTACTTTGATTCGAATAATTGATAGGGTTTACGAAGTATAATCAATGATCTCATTAATTTTCAATGTTTCAAAGTATTAGAATTGAAGGAAGATACTTGGATTAATTCTCAATATGCATACTGTATATTAAACACTGAACACACTCTCTCTTCGTAGAAAATTTCTTAACGTTCCCCTTCACAGTTGCACAATTCTCCCATTCTTTCCATCCCCGTGATGAAAAGAAATAAGAAAAAATTTTGAACACTCGAGAAACTTTTTCATAAATTTCAGAAGTGGATGTTTCACTACTCCGTAAATTAAAGGTCTTTTACATAATATTCAAAACTCTGAATCATGGCAATGGATAGGAATTTATTTCACCCGCATAATATATGCAGATTCCCTCACCATGAAAATCGCCAAATTCGAATTTACGACGTGGAAGCGACAGAACGAAGAGAAGTTTTCAAAGTTTACAAATACGGATATTTGCTGCACAATGAATACATATATGAATCAGAAAAATCATTCCCTATTCAAACTTTTATGTAACATGCACACGAAAGTTGTTTGTATCCAAATTTTATCAAACTATTCACCGAATTTTATACAGTTTATAATAAATATTCTTCAATATTTTATATTTCAATTGTTTCGAATTGAAAAAAATCAAGGAACATGTTTTGGGAAAGTTGGTTCTCGTTCCTATTTGAAAATACAAAAAATGTATTTTCGTGATTCGACAACGGATGGAGCGTTGATTTTACATCACAAGGCATTTTGTATTCCACACATAATGATTTTGCGGTATCGGTCGTTGCACGTTAATCGTTACTGTGCGAAAACTATACATGCGGCGATTGTAATGCGGTATTCGTTCAAGCTGTAAAATATACACGTTAAAGCGCGGTTATGGTAATTTACTTAACGTAGTTGTTTTTCTCCCATAAACTATAATGATTCGTTGAAAGCTTGAGTTCACTTCTCATTCATTTTTTTCACTTATCGGGTGAATAATTCCATTTTTCTTTAAACACACACAATATTACGTGTTACACATTATTGTTATTCCTATTATTATGATACATTTTTCTCTACGTGATGTGATATTATTTCCACGGGTCAAAAAACTCGGGGACGATAAGTCGTAGATATATTTAGAAATTCAATTTTCTGGCCTTCAAACTTTTCTTGATTGATTTTTAATATTCTTTAGATCATTCAAAGCATTGCCGCACAGTAAAATGAGAAACCTTCACCACGTCTTCAACATGTCAGTTTTACGAAGTGAGATATTGTAGCGAATCCTCTTCAAATTACAGAAGAATCAAACTGTCAATCGATCGAGTAATATATTAGTCAATTTTGAATCGTCTACAGTTTATAAATCTACATATTTTTGTTGCTTTATTCTTCCAAAATTATGAGTGAGATTTAGAAAAATTAATCTTTTCAAAGGTAATGGGATGATTATATAAATTATAATACGAATTGATGAAAAATTCAATTTTCTCGATTGAAGATTCTCTAATTTTCAGGATAGAATTGAATTTGGGACAGAGATTGGTAAACCGAACCCTATTACTCATTCAAATCCTTCGATTTCTAAGAACTCATTTAAGTGAATTCCTTGAGTGAACTTCTCTCAGTTACTTTATGATTCAATATCAAGGTTTGCTTTGATGTGGTACTTGAACGCATTCATTCCCCTCCTGTCATTCCTCTCTAGTGCTCTTTAAACGAACATCACACGGTCCTCTAACATAATTAAAATCACATCCAGCATGATATTTCTACACTCACCGTCGAAACTTGACGATCAAATCATAATTCAAGTAATCCAATATCGAATCACCTCATCAATCGCAATTCAGTCTTTCTCTTATGTTTCACGTCAGGGGATTTTGTAGAGCTCATCATTCACACCCTCCTATCATTGGTTTCAGTGAAACACGTGTTCGATGTATTTAAAAACCTCGAATTCGTCACCAACGGACACCCATCGGCAAATTAAACGCTGAATTGCACATGTCTCGTATCTCATTGACACGAGACCGTGGTTCACGAATTTTTGAATTATAATTCAACGGCCAAGTTGAATTCGGGGGTTCCGTTATCAATTATTGGTTCGGCGAAGAGAAAAAAAAGAAGACCAACTTTCTCGCATGAAAAGTGCATGAGAACTTCTCGAACCACCATCTGATTTGCATGGCAACGTCGTCAAATGCTTTCACGTCCTTGAACGAAGGCCGTGCCTATACTTTTACGCGCCATGGACCCTGGCTCAATGAACTAACTCCAAGTCTATATAATATTCTCAACCTGTCGTCAAAATATTCCACGATCAACCTCGAGAGGATGAAATTTATGGATGTTGAAATAAGAGTGTATGGTTCGAGAGATTATGTGCAGATAGAATTTCTTTTTTCTGCACGGTCAAATTCATGAATAGATTTTTTTAGGAATGATTGAAAATCCTATACACGAAGAGAAAAAAATTCGCTCTGACAACGAAACCTGATTTTACTGGATAACTTTTGCTGGAGCAGCAAACTTTTTGCTATGATAGCAATCTATTTGCTATCACAACAATCTCGTTACTTATGGCAGCAAAAAATTTTTGCTTCTCCAGCAGTATTTTGGTTGCTACTCTGCATATAATACTACTGGTCAATCATGTTGCTCTCTCAGCAATTCAGTTAACTGCCGTAGCAAATTTTTAGCTCGTTTAGCGAAAAGATTTGCTATTCTATATATATGATACCTGCGTCGTATTCATTAACAATAATAAATTTGCTGCGTCAGCAAATTTTCTTTCTCCGTGTAAAAAATTAATTTATGGAGCGGGAGGGAGAGAAGAGAGACAGCAAGAAAAATTTGTTCTAAACAATTTACCTACATTCCTTGAAAATTTTCAACCAGAAATTTATCCATTGTACTCGGTTAAATCAACCTCGATCTTCTTCGGGTCTTGACAAGGATTGTCACATTTGGTTACCATCAGAATTTGGTTAGGGACATTTCGCCTGAATCAAAACTCCATAGAATGAAGCTGAAACTAGCGACAACGGGCTGGCGGCGGATTGAATTAACTTTTGATATAAGTGATCCAGTAAATATTTATGTAGCTGAGGATTTCTTGAACGCGAATGTCCCTAAAAAGTACCTTGTGTTCTTTTGAGAATGTGGGAAATTGGTGATTTCGGGTAAAATTGAAACCGGGTGCAAAGTTTACTTGAAAAAAACTATTTAAAGTCTGTCAATAATCTCTTGCTCGGTTCTGCATAACATTTTCAGCAGGGTAGATTGTATATGTTAATCACTTGTAGCATTGAGGAATCATTACCATTCAACATAACTCAAGTCACCCTGGCAAAATATAATGTACGTTCGCGAAAAGGAGTGTCATTTTACACTACAAAATGCGCAAGTCTCCTCTTGCTGTGCATTTGCATTCAATTTTCATGACACTTCGTGGCATCGATGACACTTGATTTTTACCAAAACAATATACAATACCACCCCTGGTTAAAGAAACCCATTCAAGTTTCAGATTTCCGATTCAAATGCGAAGGATTTTTAACCGGAATTCTGCAAGTTTAATGAGAATGAATAGGTTTCTTTATCCAGGGACTGAGCACAAATGTCACAGTAATATTACTGCGATATTTTAATAGTGTTGTAATATTACTGTAATAAGTTGTAATGGTGGGATGTTGCTAAAGTTTGAATCGTTTATTGAAACGAATTAGTAATGGAATAACGAAATGTTTAAGTACTGAGGACCCAAAATTTTGCAGCACTTTTTTTGAGCAATTTTTTCAATTCAAAGAAAGTTGATTTGAACAATTGAATGATAATCATTCATCAAATTTTATGGATTTCACTTTTCGTTTCGTTTCTATCAACGATTCAAGCTTCAGCAACATCTGGGTGAGATTATATTATAAATAACCTTTTAAAATCTTTGTAATCTTTTTATGTAGCCAATGATGGGCCAATAATGTACAGAGTTTGGCTCTCAAAGGTCGATTAGGCATAACCTCAACTTGATATAAAAACAGTTTACACTTGGTACAAGCTTCGATCCAATTGAACTCAGGTTTAGTGTAATAAAATTGAGCACGGTTCTGGCTTTATACGATATTGGAGCAAGAATAGATAATCTTCGGTATATAGGGGTTCGTTAAAGCCTTCAAACAGATCCCACACTGACAAAATTCGCAGAAATCAACAGAATCAAGACAACTGTATCATTTCAGTTGAAATACCCGAAAAATGAGTTAGTGCGATTGGAAGAAATGGTTCAATAAATTATAGAAAGCAGTTATCGTGTTTTTTCAATCAACCCTTATCAGTTCAAATGACTGAAAATTTGTTTTCCGTTGTTACTCGCTCACTGAAAAAAAGCCTAGTGCTTACAAAGACGCGGTGTGGTTGAGATGAGTATTCACGAAAGAGTCAAGTCAATGAATGTTAGTGCTGTGACAACTGTCATCTTTTTTCTATCCAGATGGCTCGTTGTATTAAATATGCTCTCCGCTGCCATAGTAATGCGTTGCGAATAGGATACAGTTTCGTGATAACAACGATAATTCTTTTCCAGTGCTATTGGTTAATTATAGCTGAGCAATCCTTAACTATCATTTGGCTTTACTCTAAACTAAATGTTCACGGCTCCCATTTCTCCACTCCAAGTCATGAAGCTGAAACCGACAGCCGTGACACTTTTATCGAGAATTCACATATTTGAAATGTTTCATTGGGATGCCACTCAATCGATTCCTGGAGTTAAAAAAGCCTCAACCACGTTTAATTAGAAGTTACAACAATAGGTCCCAAGTTTCAGCTTCGTACTTCAAATCCACCGAAATCTGAGGTGGAGGATCGGTGGTTGGGCCCTAAGGGGTTGAAATTCCCCGTTAGTGATCACACTGAGAAACAGGAATAGTGAATACAATCAATCGCAGTGATTCCTTAATTTAACTAGGTTCGTACTTAACCCAACTCCGCATATTCAAATCGAACCTTGTATTTAAATTGAAAGTTGATGAAGGAGTGTGTGTGAACGCATCTAACTGTCGTGCGTAGCTGAGTCCATTATATTTTTTCTCAGTGCACCCTAACTGATGTCTAATCAATGTCGCGTCATTTTGGTTACATAGCTGATTTCATTCGCTCGAAAGTTGGCCTAAAATTTTTAGATTTTTCGTAAAGACATTAAGAGAAATTGGAACAATACATCTAAATCCTCAGATCGAATAAGTTTATTCTCATACGAACGTGCATCTAATTTTGAATAACCACGTCAGATTATTATGACAAATCATATCAAAGTCATCTCCTCAAATCGAATTGGTTCAAATTTTCAAAACTCAACAGAATAAAATTATGGAGTTGTTGCTTTTTTGGATTCAAAGGACACATTGACTTATTGACTGGCATCAAAATTGAACATGTGAGGAGGCAGTCAATGCTTTCAATGCGTTTTCAATAATCCTAAATTTCTATACAAAATACCGTAGATTCAAAGTCCAAGTGTCAAGTAATATCGTCGAACGCAAAGCCAGTTGTGTATTCCTCATGCATTGTACGAACATAATTTACTCATTTCATTTCTTTAGTACTTCTGAAAGGAATAATCTGTTCTTTCATAACCAGGTTAACGCACAAACTCTGAATAATCAGAATCATAAACAAATATATTATTCACAATGTTAAATACGTTTCAAACGAAGGGTATAACAATTTTGTTTTGATATTCCATCATATGTTATGCTTCTCTTGATCCAGATCCGAAGTCTGGAATCATGTAACAGATTAAACGTTCAGTCTCTCATGAGTCAGACAACCTGGTCATCGCTGTACCATTGTTACATTTTTGTTATCTAGACTCCATCTGCCATTGAATATCAAACTAAAGTTTCATTCGTTGGCACTTGAATCTATTTATTCTATAAAAAATCAGTATTTTAAACAAGTTGAATCAAGATGAATCAAGATTTCCAGTAATAAAAAAAAACAGCATCATGTTCTACACACAGTACCAGAATTACAGACAATGTAACGAATTTCTGATCGTTCTAAAAACATTATTAATAACCCCTATAAATCTTTCATGATCCTGAATCAATTTACAATTAATTTATAAACGCCATTGGTGGTACAAGAAGAACAAGAATAACGTGGTTGTATTGATGATACTTTGTATTCAACACGTGCGTCCCCGTCTCATGTAAAACATATGTTATTCGTGTTCGTAAATCGCTGCATGAATATTGGGCAGCCTACAAAGCACTTCCAGCGGTATACAATGCATTACCCACACGGTGTTTAGCTTGATAAACTTTTTAATAATAATCTTCCCAGAGATTAGAGATAAAAAGAAGGAAGACTTCCACTGAAGTGGAACAAGTTCAAGAATGAATAAAAAAATATATATAAAAATATAAGAGGTGAGTTTAGAAATACAGAGCAATTTGTTCTTCCATTAAGAGGTGATATCAAATAGTGCATGAACCATTTCATGAATATTCTATTCAAATATATTTATAATCTGCGAAGATACTTCATGCATATTAATATATTTCAACGGGAAGAATCGAAGTATTCGTGTGATACTTAGTAGCATTTTACATTTATAATTCTATACATTCTGTTGCAGTGAACTATTACATGAAACTTGGTTACTTCCATTATCAGCCCATGGTGAAAATTAGTGTCATCTTCGTGATCCATAAAACGATCTGACACTATTTTCTAGCCCCGTTCTGTCAAAGTGGAATCATTCTATACGAAATGTGAATCTGTGATATCAAATTTTGAATTTACTTTTGTTCGATCTGCTTACGACCAAGATTTCATTTTCGATCCAAGCCCTTGGGCTATGAATCAATTGAAAATTAATTAGTATAAATCAACTTTCGATCAAATTTTGGTTTTGATTTGAATTGAAATCAGTTTTAATTGCTCAAAGTTCAAATTTAGTGAAGTTGGAATCTATAGAAAATATATATTTTTTATATAGGAAAGGATCGATCCTTTGCAAAGATTCCCATCGCTAGACCGTGAGAGTTTGTTGTGTGAGCGATTTCAGCAGGAATACGATTTGAATTCATTACAATAACATTTTCAGCACATTTTTGGTACTTTATTGTTTTTTACTTCCATGTTCCTTATATATAAGGAAACGGAAGTATTGTATTTAATTACTTTGACCAGCAAGAAATCATCATTATTTGTGATTGAATGAATTCATCCGCACGTAGCACATATTTTATAGGAATGGGATGAATAATTAAATCTTGAAATATTGAACACTTGGTGTGGTCGATGATCGTATGGTTCTTGAATATAGATTGGATTGACATTAATTAAAAATGCAAGTTGGTGTAAATGAGTTGATATATGCGAAATCTTACACGAAACCGTGATTGGGAAATTGCTTGAGGTTCTTCATTAACAACGTGAAGCGATGTGTGTATGATTTTTTGTTCTGCTCTTTAAATTTCTTGAAAATAAAAATCCACTCTTCAAGAGTAAAAATACTGCAATTACGATTCCACTTTTATGAGGGGGTGAAATTCTACTCTTTACACTGTAAAAAGAAAGTTTGGAATTCGGATTGTGTCATGACTGAATTTAAGACGCAGTCAAAAGACGCAGCCTATTTTGTATGTGAAGTAAGCACAAAAAACAATCACCGACACAATGGAGAAGGCTGAATTTTAATCAGTTTTCAAATTAAGACGCCACCAATTCAAGCCGCACTTTTTACAATGTAAAAGGAGTAGAAATTTGACTGGGATATGATGAAAATTCCCTCTCATTAGAGTTACACTGTACAGTATTTCCATTCTTTGAGGGATGATATGACGAAATTTAGAGTCATTCTCTAAGACACCCCGAGTAAAAATGTTAATTTCGGTTCGCCAAACGGGACTGGTGCAGACGTGTTGGATTTCTGTGCGGTACTGTTGCAGATCCAATGCGGGCACATCACGTCCGCAACAGTACCGCAGAAAAATGCAACACGCCTGCACCAGTCCTGTTTAGCGAACCCGAAATGAAAATTTTTACTTGGGACACCACAACCGCTAAAAACATGTATAAAATATGGGGTTTTGTGCCTACAAAAATACTAGTTTTTAAATACCAAAAACAGATTTTATTGCATTCTTACGATACAAAATTTTCTACTATTCGCCAAGTCGCACAGTGAAAAACTTTGTGTATTCTTCAAACACGTGCTTGTCCCGGACAGTCCATTCTAAGTTCACGTTGAATATTGAAACAAAGAATGTGTTAAATTGACAAACAAGTGCCGAAATCACATTGGAAATCAGTCAATTTGATGATTTTTGTTGTTAACTTTCATTGAGTGGATTGTTTCCAACACAAAATCTTCTACTGTGCAAAGACAAATTGAATAGCATATATTAATAGTGCTTTTGCGAATTGATGAGTTTTGGGCAATCGTTTTAATGAATTTGGACTCTCATTCAACTCACGAAGTTCTGATGGAACATCATTAATCATATCGAAACGAGACTTCTTCCCAGACAGCACAACGTGCTACTGAAACGTTTGTGGAAGGTTTATGAAACGTAGGGGAGGTTTTCTGAAAACATCCCTCACTGGTCAACATAATCGGAATTTTTCTGTGTACATCGACCAGAAAATTCCAATCACTGCTTGGGAAATCAAGTTCCTGTAGATTTATATAAAATTTCTCATAAATTCATCTGAAAATTCCAAACTTTATGGGATTCTTCCCAACATTTCGCAGTAAATTTCTGGACAAGTTCGAAAAATCCCTAACACATCGTGGAAGATCACCGTTCATAGAAACCACATGAATAGATCTCAATTACTGATAATAAATGAAGGCATTCGTTTCTCAGATTTCAAATTTTGCATATGAAAATTCGATCAGATTATGTTTTTTTTTTTCATTGAGGAAACAAATTTGATTTGAGAGATCCATCGAAATCCCCTGAATTCCTTCAGTTTTTTTTGGGGAGGAAAATTCAATCCATTTTGACCAAAATTTTTCTTGGTCGTTTTTTAAGAGAATTGCTTCTCTTTTATACGAATTGAATCGAATTCTTACCAACATTTGATACAAATTTATAAAAACTAAATGATTTTTCTATAAAAAAGAATCGATTTTGTTAAAGAACCAGTATCACTATTTTTTCTCAAACGTTTTCGAGGACAAATAAAGTGTCTTGGTCAAAATGATGCAAATGTTCCTGAAGGATTCCAGGAAACGGTCATTTCGTCATCGACACGTAACTCAATTTTAAATTCTCACGATATTTTATGATAATTTATATTTTTCTAACTGAATTTCATTCAAATTGGATGAAAAAGCGAATGAATTATTCAAGTACGTGAACAACTTTTACTGCCATCACATATCATTAAAAATCCATTCAGAAATATCCAACAGTGTGGAATAGACATCTTTCTAGGATACACCAAGGTGAAAAATCTAAAATCACAATTCTTTGCAGCATCAGTTCACTACAATCTGTTTGAAAAAGATAAGTTGAAGGAATGAATGAATAATCTCAAATGAATAGTACAGATATGATACGCATATCACATTTATATCCATTTTGCATAAAATTTCGATACCGATCAACAGCTAATGGAACCGTTATAGCTCGATAACTTCTCAATCAACGAATCAATTTATTCAAGATTCAATTTACGAACGAATGAGTAATAACTTGAGGGGATATTGTTTGCGCACTGTTTGGATATCGACGTTGGATTTAACGTTCATTTCTACTGGAAAGGTCTGCGGAAAGTCAATTCTTTTGTGGTAATTACAGAAAGGCCGGCGGTGAACGACGACGGGCAGTCGGTCGCCGCGCCGTTCGCCATTCGCCGTTTATCAGAAAGCTAATGTGTCTAGGCTCCACTACTTATATATACCCCTGGGAAGAATTCCCCTCTTCCATATCCTTCCTTTGCAGACGAAGCTGTATTCGACCAAGTCCATTATTGAGATATGTGTGAGAGGAAATTATACAAAACTGAGATTATTGTAACAAGGGTTGTAGGATTCCACGCATGTTTTCTTCTTCGAATCCCTTAATGTGTTCAGAAGTTTGATACTTCATGAGTTTTTTATGGTCGATAACTTTTTTTCAGTTATGCGAGAGTGATTTTTGATCGGAGTAAGTTTTCGTTCAAAAAACCTTCTGAACAAGAAAAACATTATCATCAAAATCAACATTGTTAATATATGTTTTAGTATATGATAGGAGTTTGTAACCAGAATTAAAAACTCTTCTGTTTTCATTGGAAATATCCTGAATCATGCAGTTGAATGAACACACGACGAAAGCTCATTTACAATCCAGTCGTTCTCGTTATATAACCAATCAAAAAAATCAATCTAAGCGTAATTATGAGATTCGATTTTTCAAGCACATTCAAATCAATTCGCTATTCCTTTTGGTCATTCGTTTCACATTATCTCCAACTAATATCTTGGCAGTTGATTTATCGTAATGACAAAAGTGATGATAGTACATTTATAATCCCAGCGCGTCTCGTTGGGATACATGATTAGCTATGCTGAAATACTAGAACTACTTTTCAAAATATACGAACGTGGTCCCACTTTGTAACTAGTGATATCCTTTTCTTCACCTTCTGCAAACTATTCAGTAATAAATCTGTATTAGTAGCAATCGTCATGATAATTTATGGTGATTCTCGCTTTTGCAAATAAGTAGATTACGATTCATGGTATGTTATGTAATTGTAACAGCGAGTTTGTTGATGCTGATTTATTTATATAAAGGAATTGTGATGGATGAACGGATGGATTTAACATTATAATGAAACACATCGGCTTCGAAATTACCGGAATTGAATTCAAATTATAGTTACAATTTGAATATTCCTTATTTGAAGTGGGTGAGGTTTAATAATCTGAAGTGAACTCCAGTGCAAATTACGTATGCTTTTATTCAAAATCGTTCCGTCAATTAACTCCGAATACTGTGAAGTGAAATTGTACAAATATGAGGCTAAAGTCTCGTCGTTAGTATATTTTTTCTCAAGGATATTCAAATCAGGTGGTTCCTGATGATATGATATTGTTATCTGCTAGTAACTTAACATTCTCGTAAACCTACCTTTTCACCTAAATAACTAGCTATAAAGCTGAATTTTTGATGAACTTTGATACGTATATAAAGGAATAGAATAAAATTTCCGTGATATGAATCGACTTGATGTGAACTCTATTATCTTGATTCTGTACAAGAATTCTTTAAAAGGTGTTACGTACGAAAAAATGTATATTACCAGAATTTGCAATTCTATTCTTGGAGGACTATATTCAAAAAAATTCATGTAGACTTTGTTTCAAAGAAGCGCATATCTCAGTTCCGTGTAAAAGTTATATTTATGACTTGAATCTATACTCATTTGATACCCTGAGAGAGAAAAGTCGTAGTGATAAAAATATATTCCACCCAATGGTATTCATAAAACATTTTTTCGGATCAATGGAATTTTATTCGATAAAATTATCTTTTACTGAACGAAATACTCCGTGCGGTCAAGAACCTTTACCATTCAATAATTGACTCAAAGCAATGAAATTTCATAAATAAAATGGGATGGAATATCTTTTTTTGTTATAATGGTATTTTTCTTTTAGCGTATACGATGTATCGAATGATATACTGTCGCAAGTGAGTTACGTGTTACGGAGTTTGATTGAATTCACAGAAATAACACTGGCATTTGAAAATAGGCAATTTTAACGGCAGTAGACACTTGCCAACGTTGTCGTCTATAGAATTAACTGGATATAAATTTAAACGCGTTCAAGAGTGCAAAGAGTATCAAAAGATCACTGGAAGGTATGAATTCGTGGAATACTTGTAAGAATTTTATTTTTGTATTCTAATATAGAGGAACCAAAAGTCACTGGGTCAGTAAAATGTCATTTGGCTGTTCCATTTCCTGCTGAAACAACACATTTTTTTTGCTAACGGAGCAAGGAAATTGCTACATCAGCTCATTATTATCCCCTAGTTACGAATTTTAGCCATTCATTCTAGGAAATTTTCCTTTGTAACAACTCCATGCTTTGCCAGCTGAAGAACCGTTGTTATAGCTAGAATAGATTGCTGGAACAGCAGAAAAATTTGCTATTCCACCAAAAAGTATCCAACGAGATCTGATTTCGTTATTAAAAGAAGTTTTCTTCCTTCGTGAATGAATTTTATAAAGATTTCGATACGTTCCTTAATACTCACCACCCATATTATGAAATTTAGTGAAGATTATTGAAATTGAATCACACCCTTCTCGTTCATAAAATTATCGTATTTCCTGTATTCCATGCCTCTCCTCGATGTATCATCTTCGTTAGCCAGTTTAACGATTTTGTTTTTTCACATGTCACTGGATAGAAAATTAACAATTTCTTCTTGGCATCACAAAGAACCTTCCCCGAGCAAAAACAGATACCAGGTAGAGTAATTATAAATGTAATCTCCGTAAATATAATGCATGACGGATCGTGAATACAAACGTGTTTGAGAAATGAAATCTGAAAAAACGACCTTCAGATAAAAATCTAAGTTGCGCAACCTGATTTCATGTTTCGGATAACGTGAAATGGAAACGGTTTATTTTGCATGCAACAGAACAGAGGGAAGCGGTTACGTTTGTGATACTCGTTACTGTTTATTCAACTAGGTTTAGCGATAATGATGTGACATCTTCAAAGTTTGTATGAAGAGAAATACTGCAAATGAGGTAAGATGGGTGATGATCATATTCCAAAACCGAGATACTTTGAATATGATTATGAGATTTTTCAATGTTATTTTGTTAGAATTTTTGGTTTTGTGATGGTACGTTATGTAGAACAATCATGCATGTCGAATGGTGGGATTTGGAAAAAAACTCACTCATACTATAGAGAAAAAGCGACACATTTCTCGGATTCTTGTCTTGGATTCATTCAAACATGTTTCAAGAATGGATCAATTTGCTATTGAAAAAGCCAAGAGAAGATTATTGAATCTTGTAAGATGACAAAGGAAGGATGAAACAAAGGGCAAGACAAGCAAGGGCATTTAAGAGCAGGTTACCGAATAGATAGAACGAATGTGAGGATAAATTACAAGATAAAGTTTTAAGTACAGCAGAGAGGGAGAAGCGTAAGGGAGAGGAAGAGGGAAGAAAACCACAGTGACATGATTTTTTTAAAATCAACATGCTGTCTTCAGACTGTTCTTCGTTGTACGGGAGATGAAAAAGAAGAAGTGATAGCATGCGAAAGAAGGGAGAAGGCTGAACTCTTCCCCCCCTATGATCAAAGCGGAAGGGGGAAAGATACAGACAGAAAAAGAAGGATAAGAAATGTTGACAAGAGATCAGAAGGAAAGAAAGACCATCATGTATATACACGATTTCAAAAGAAAAAGACAAGAAGATTGAAATAATATCCTGAAACTTGGCTGCATTATTTCGCTCTTGAAAATTTAATATGATCATTCGCTTTTTGAGTTTAAAAAACTATGAATTAATCGCTGATTCTCGACTTTTACTGAAATACATTCAGTATAGCTATTCGCGTGGAAATACAAATCTTAATACAATCTAATTATAAAATATATTTGTTGCAATGAAATTCAAAGAACTTTGGTATCCTTTGAATCATCTTATTTTCGCTAACAAGGGAAATGATGTAATTCAACCGGTTTATGCGAATGTCATAATGCCTTAGCGCCACTACACGAATGCAAAATGCATCAATGTACATTTACATACAAGTCCAATTTATTCTGTACACGGAACGAGACTTTAAGAAACGTACTCAACATTTTTATGACAAGCAAATAAGTATAATTAGCGCGCTAATTGACATTCGCGGCTAATAAGATATTAGAAAAGCATAAAAGGAAACTCGTGATACTTAACATCAGTCCCCAATCACATTTAGATGTAACAAGTCCGCTGAACCTATAATTTCAATTCCAGTTTGGATTGAGTGGAGAAATACGCGAACAAGTGTATTCGAGTCTGATTTTGATCAGTTCAAAATCTTCACAAGATCCCACTCGACTTTGGGTTTTATAAATTTTTGCCAAAGCCAGCGCTGATACCAATTTTAATCTACAGGGAAGCAATTTCATGCTACCAAATCGTTTTCACGGTTATTTCCATTCATTTTTCACTCCGCTAAACATCAGTTGTAAAATTCTACGAAAAATTTCACGGTTGCTTCATTTTTTACTCTTTCAGTCTTGTGAATTTGTGTTGAAGATGCGATGCGAGTCAATTGTAGCGTTAGTCATAACAACTTCGAAATCACGCAAGAATACCAATTAGTAGTGGTAGTGATGATGGTAGTAGTAGAGCACCAGACCTATCTCTTCCTCTTGAGAAACGTTTGAGACTATGAAAGGTACAGCAAAATCGTTTTCGACTCTTCCATCGATCATTATCTTCATTCAAAAAACACAGCAGGGATGGGGCATCCTGCAGTGTCTTTTTCTGGCGCCGGTAACTAATTGTCCTACTCGTTCCACTAATCGAGTTTTATTCTTACAGTTATGTACGTGATTTGATCGCTAATATGTGATCATATCAACACCTCGTGAGAGGATATGGGAATCATTGAAGATCGGAGAATGAAAATCAGAAAAAGTGGAAAGAGATTGAATTATTAAACCCTTATAAGAGTTAAATTATGCATAATTTTCACGAGATATTCTGTTTCATTTATTGCACACAGTGCATACGAATCATACATGCATCTAAGATGTGAACCACGTCATAAAAATGTACATCATTTCTTGCGATATTGATTGAATATTCTCTCATTTGTTTTCATTGAATCGATTTCTCTCAAAAGAATACGTGTAATTTACAAAGAAAGCAAATTCCTCTCTCGAATTAATAATTGAAATTTCATTTTTCAATTTGAAATATTAGGCAACGAATCCCTGGAGTTGTGAACAGCGGAAAGATGATACGATACAGATAAGATCTAGAGTATGAGATTCGAGCCACGTTTACGGCAATTTAGGTTTCAAAGCGTTTTCAATTGCTCCCGAATTGAGAGATGTTTTTGTTGTTTTTGCTCCGTCGAGTAGAGTTCGATGAGGGGAAATCGGTATATTACATATTTTTTTGTGAGAAAATATTGACATTGCTGTTTGAATTGAAATTTGAAATTGAAAAACATTCTAATAATCAACAACTTCATCAACTTTGTGATTTTATTTGTTTACATTTGAATAGTTAATGGCAGACAACGCAGATCCCGAACGGTTTACTATTCAACGTACTGAGAATATAATGACAAATCAATACTTTAAATGCTCCACATTCACGTGGATAATATAACAAGTTATGCAACTGTACTTATACTCCGTGTCAAGCCTATCCGCAGGCGTTGTATATTCACACGAGTGATGTTTCAAGTAAGAATGAAAGAAAGGGGTTTTATGATACAGGTACATTGGTAATGGTTGATTATAGATAATATAATAACCTCTACACGGATATAGAATTAGCTATGTATCAGATGATGAAGAAAACATATTTTTTATCAATTTGCTTGGAACGATAGTAATGTGCAACTATCATCATTTTATTGCATCCGTCAATGAATGTGTTATTAATTGATCGAATGGAATTCATGTCACAAATTACAAATTAATAATATCTATTCCTTTCCCTTCGGGGCGCTATATCGACTGTGCAGTCAAGTTCATCGCATCACATTACAATATGCATCGTCGTAACAAGAAATTATCATCAGGTTGACATGGTATTTCTGAAGGACTTGACGAGATTATTCGTATTCAGACGTATCTCTTAAGAAGCCTTGAGAATCATGTGCCAACTTCATGCTGTAGAAATTTGGTATCACAATTATTACTGGAAATTAGGGAAGTTTGTCCTCGCGTACAATGAATGGCTCCCAGGGAGGACAAATTTGGTCTAAATGATGCCAAAATTCATTCACTCCACCCATAATGATTAAAAAACGACATTTCGGATCGACTGCACTGTATAAAATGTTTGTGGAATAGTTGACACAAATGCACGTGGAGCGATTACCTGGAAACTTTTTAACAAATTGTGGTAAAAAGTCAATAAAATTGCAAATTTTCACATAAATTCAAAGTAGATTCTTCATAAATGTACGGAAATAGTTTATTACGTATCAAGGAAGGAAAGGATGCCATTACCAACGAGTGTGAATTTGTCGCGAGATCAAAGCGAGTTGTAATGTCGCACTTAACTCCCGAGATACGGTATACTATTTTTCATAACACTCGTGTGGAAAGTTTACGCAATTCACATAAGACAACGCAAGAAACATGAAGGTGCGTAGGGACCATTTATAAGATCAACGGAATGGTTACTCTCACGGCAGAATATTAAATTCATCTATATTATCCCTCTAATTTGCATTAGAGATCTTTCATATAGAATATTACGTAACGTTGTTTACTATTTGCTTCTCTATCTCACTCATCAGGTCTAAAGTTGGTGCAACAAAAAGAACAAGGGAAGAAAAGCGTTACGTAATTGATGGACGATCCTTTATACGATACTAGGCCATGTATCACGAATAAATGATCAATGTATCCATCTTTCTGTCTTTCTTGGAATCGAGGAATAAAAGTTGCTCACTTTTCTTCTCTAGGGAGGGAAAACGTACTTTCCTTCCGCTCTGCAGGAATGGGAAATCGCACTTCCTGCGCGAGTGGTATGAAAATTGATTGTCCATATGATTGATAGAAAATTTTTATTATTTTTTACAGTGCAATAATAATTGCACGGTATCAAAGTAAGTTACTCCAGAAAATTATTTTTCAGTAAAAACAGTGTTTTGCACGGAGAAGAATGATGCGGTTGATATTTGGACAGCTAAAAATTAGCCGTGGTAGCTATTTTTTAGCTGCAGCAACAAAGTTATTGCTACAGAAATTGATATCTAGCTTTTGTAGGAATTTTTTTTGCTATCCAAATATCAAATACACGAAATACACGAAATATACGGAGAAAAAAGATAGTAAACTAGTGAAAAGTAGCAGAAGAGGTTAGAAATGCTAAGAGCGTGTTTGGAAAGTCCTACGAACATGCGTAGAACCTCCAAATGAGACTGTTTCGAATAATTATGTGCTATGCACCTCCATAGAATATCTTAACGAATTTATCCAAAATAGTCTCATTCGCACATCCCTTTCACATTCATAGAGTCACCATAGCAGATTTGAGAAGTTCTTGTGCTACTTGGGTGTGTTTTACAGAATTGTGTACAGAAATTCGTAGTTGTCACCAGTTTACTATCTCTTCTAGTGACCATTCTATGATCTTTTTTCTCCGTGTAGCTACCGCAACTAACTCCTAGCCACTACAGTGAATTATTTTCTTCCGTGTGATATTTTGTTCCAATTAGGACGAGAGGGATCCTGCTTCGCTTGAATGTATCATGCGAATGGTCTCCTCCGCCCTCGCATCTCTGTAACGTGATTAGAGCTCGCTTCAATTGGTTATGGTTAACTGAATGATGCTGGTCACGTCAACATCTTTATGAATGTCATAAGGCTAGCTGAATTCTACAATTCTTGGTATTCCAGGACACTCGCATTGTTCTAATTGCCATGGAGCTCGTTCCGTTCGTACCTGTGTGGACTCAACGGCACTTGCTATACGCTCAGATTTATGTTAATTAAACGATGCTTTATTGACATCTTTACAATTCCTAATGGTTCATGAACGATTCATCATCACATGAGCCGAGAGAAGAGTTGATTTGTATACTTCACATGAAAATGGTTGATCATTCTTAAATGAGGTTCATTAATAAAATTGTTGAGAAATCTTGTATGGCATTTCTTAATTGTAATTAACCTTTTTTCTGAGTAATTAGTCATTTTTACGTAAAATTAATATTCATTCCGTCGTACCAAAATGAAGATCCATTGAATACCAGGGCTTCGCACGAGACTTACGTCAAAGGAAGACAAAAAGTGATTACCGTAAAACGGGGTGAATTGGATCATTGGGGCGAATGAGGTCATCGACGGAAAACATGTTAATATGAGTGATAAATGTTCAACATTCTCTAATTTTTTCAATTAAACGATCAATTATGAATTGATTTATTTCTGTTTTTTCGTTGGGAATCTCATTCACCCCAATGATCCTGTTAATCCCGTTTCATAAGACCATGGGCTATTTGCATCTCCAGTAAAATCAGGCTGGAATCAATTGAATGGGATACCGCTTTTATGAAACCCAACACATAGTCACGAGCATTTCAACGTTCTACGAATATTCACAGAACGTTGTATCCGTTCCTACGTTTTTGTTCTTTTGGAGACCTCAATCTTGCGAATACAATCAGCGAACACATTTATCAAAATACGTATCAAGATTTGCAACAAGACCCAGAGATGGTTTTAGGTTTCCAACGTTCGTCGGTGACGCCTGCGATTCTCCCCTTCTGATGTGTTTGGGGGCGAAAAATGGTTTTTCGAATGGAATGGAATATCCTACCCCTACAGGGTGCAAACCATATGCGAGCTCCTAGTGATTTACAGTAGTTTAATTGAATGAGTAGCGTTAGTTGGAAGAAAAAGAAAACAAGAGACATGGAGATGAAACATTGCGTTGTTTTTTATCGATATGAGTGCAATAAATTTTTGAAATTGAGAAAAGAAAGATAGAAATTCAAGGAAACTCATTCTATCCTTTTCGTATACTCCAACTTTATACTGATATATTACAACTCCAATCTTCGGTTTTTCGGTACTTCAATGAAACATCATTTTAAAACCATAATACTTCCCAACGGTATGTATCGATTCGCTTTCAGTATATCGAACTATCGAGCAGCCCTAGTCCACACGAATACAAATCGTAAGAACGCATTTACAAATATCAACAATATAAAACTTTCCTTTCAATAACTTCATATTAAGTTTTGTAGTCACAAGGATCTTTGTCAAGAAATTTCAACTGTAACTCCGGTTAAAATACAGCAGAAAAGAAATATCGTCTTGCACACAGGAATTCGTATCAAATTTATTCAAAACTTGGCTGGTTTGATAAGAGCCTAGTAGAAATTTCAATATGAAAAATATCATGTCCAGAGAGGACACGCTTGATTCCTTCCAAAATGGAAAATTTTTGAGATTATATATAATTGATATATAACTGAATTTAGTTTACACATAATTTATATATAATTCGATATACATTATGGATAGTTTTCAAATTCTTCTCACTCAGGCTATTCAGGACCAGACTTGATTAGGGCTTCACACGAGACTCGCGTCGAAGAAAGATAAAATGGTTACCAATAATCATTCCAATCTTTTGAAATATCAAGTTGATCAAGATAATTTGAGAGTACGAATGGAATCAACGGGATGGGGTGGAACCTTGATCATTCAAACAAAATTAGCTGAACGATATATGTCGAGATATGCAACGAGACCTGCACCGATACCGAGACTAGTTCCGAGACTGAGAGAATATTTTCGTTATCCTCTGCGATGAAATCAGAATTTCACGTGATTTTCTTACACCTTAGGCAGAAGTTTGATTCCGTTCAAAATTTTCGTGTCTTAAATTTTTAGAACAGTAAATATAAATCATTTTTCAATTAAAGACGAGAGTCTTGTGTGAAGCTCTAGACAAAAATGTAATACTTGAAAGGAAAACTTCCCAAAATTATTCATAATTTATATATAATTCTACATAAATTCTACATAATTTCGGAAATTTTTCTGCTCGGGTAAGATTGTGTATCTTTTGGTACTCGACTAATGTCTCGTTTATATCACAGGAAGGCGTGAATATTATTCAGTATTTGCAAATCATTCTTGTTATATTCAATTTGATTATAATCACATGAAAAACTTATCCACGGATAAGCCAAACACACCACTGACAAGGAATAAAATCTTTTTGTGTTGCTGAGGAAGAAATGATATCTGCGAAGAACGATTTTTCAAGTAGAATTTCCATCAGATCTTGATCAGGACCGGACCAGATATTACACTGTAGAAAAATTCCTTCGGAAAATTCAGCAAATGTGACTGTCATTCTTTAAATTCTCAGATAAATTTTACTGATTTTTCAGAAACTTCAACTGGAAATCGGATTTTATTCTGAAAATTCAGTCAAGTTTCTTAAAATTCAGTAAAATTTTTCTGAAAATTCAGGAGGAAGTGGTTGTAAAAAATTGCAGTTATATTTCCTGAATTTCCAGAAGAAATTTTTTCACGGTGTGCACATAGTTACCTTGACAGTTGTCACACGATTCAGAATAGATGAGTTAAGATAATTCTGATCAGGTTTTGATGGGAATACCATGCCAAAGCTACTGTGAGGGAAAACTAGATTGGGACCTTACAACAACCTTGTGTTACATTGTTGTGAGGTCCTGAACAGGATGCCATGTCAGGGGCTTGATAAAGTGATTGAAGGTTTACCGTGTTTATGACTTCTCCATTGCAGCCTCACGAGGGCCATGCTCTTGGCAGAGGATTCCCTGTCAACTATATGTGATCATTACACGTTTGAATTTAAAAATGCAACTAACAATGGTCCCTACTCTGAGTGTGAAGTAAACTTTTCATACGAGCAGCAAGCATAAGAACGAGAAAAATACACAATCAGAGAAATCTGGAAGACTTTTGGACTTCTCCTTCTCTTTTTTACATTTGCTCCGGCAGCACAAAAGAAACAAGCTGAATCTCTGTCATTTTTCAGAAAGAGATGCAACCGCACGGAGAAAATTATATAGTAAGAATTGTTGTATTCAAATTGTAGCCGTGGGATATACTTTATTGTGGCGGAAAGAACCATGAGTATGCAATAGATTACTACAACTCCTTTTGAGTTCAATATGTGGCGTAGTAAGAAAACCCAAGTATACCCCACGGGTAGGATTCTTTGTCGATTCACCCTTAATATGAAGATTTCTTTGTGTAGTTTGAGGGTATTGAATACTTGCAAAGCTACTAACTTTTTCCCCTTAGAATCATTTTCTTAACGATTCAGGAATAGAATTAATTCGAATCAGTAGGTAAATATGTCCAAAATGTTAAAAAAGACGCAACTATTAATTATTTTTCATTTTATTCTTCCATCTTTGAGAAAACTGGGAAGAGAGATTGAGATTGTTGATCTAGTAACTTTTGCAGGGAATAATGATTGTTTTTCATTTTATTGAACAATCTTCTAGTATTGTGAGTACAGAGATCCAGTAACTCCCGCTCTTACGGGATACCCTTACGCCAGACCGTTTACAGTATCGTCTTCGAGACATTTCAAAAACTTTCCGCAGCATGTTTTTTAGTGGAACGTGACAGCATTTTTCTAAGGTTACGTGGTTAACCGGTTGATCGGTTAACCGATTAACCGCGTAATCGTTTTCAACCGGTCGAACAGTTACACGAGTGAGACATTCAGGTCTTGTACTAACTTATTGGAAATAACAATGACGAGAAGGTGATCATGCACGCCAGGTAATTGCTGAATTGTGTCCCTCGTGCAAGCAATTACAAACAGAACTACATCTGTTTTCAATTTTCTCTCATCATAACTCATGTAATCTTTACATAGTTCACGTATGATTATGAATAATTATAGAATTCATATTTATTTTAATTTCACACTTGATATTAAAAATGAAAAAAAAAGAAGTGAAACTTATAGTCAGTCTTTGTTCAACTATTCTAACAATCAAACCGTACAGGAAGTTTCCGATAGTTTACAATACCTTCTTTCTACTTTCCTCTAACATTCTATCAGCGTTGCTTGCACTGACATCAGCTTGTTAGCAATAGAATATTCTCACGAACTTTGTCGACAACGACAGTCGTTGTACGACACCTAAAGAACGGTTGTAAAAGTAAAACAACTGCGCTTCTAATACGTAACACAGCTTATAACAAAAACTAATGAACACGTGTGTATTTTAACATAGAAAAGTGGATGGCAAAGTTCTCATTCCATGTATTATTATCCTTTTTGTAGATCTGAATGCTCAAAAACAATTCTCCACATTCTAGTGAAAATCTACAGAGAATTGCAAACGAGTGATGTCATACGGAATCTTATGTTTATCTGCACTGATAGATGTCTGTTCGATATTCCTCATGCAAAGGAAAACATTGAACCCAGTGAAGACATGATGTATTAAGAATCCATATTTTCAAGGAGTGTCCTGAATCTATATTCTATCAGTTGTTCTATTCAGTAATAAATCCAATCAATGACAGCATGCTCCTGATTGAAAGAGAAGACTATGAATATGTAGACAATGTTTAGGAAAAGCATCACTCTATTCTTCATTAACTGTAAAAAAAATGTATCCAAAGTCACAAAAAATCTCATTGTTAATATTTTTTTTTCAGTAATTCTACTCAGAATTGCCATTTTATACAATATAAAATTTTAATTCCATAATATGTTACTAGCTAAAATATTAGCAATAATATATTGTGTAATTTTACATACAACTTTTTCACAATGTTTATTTCAAAATTTATGTCGTTTATAACACTGAAGCAATGCGGTGTTAATATGGGCAGCTCGGAGCCATTTTTGTATTTCCAAAGTATCTTCAATAAGTAGAATTTCTTACCTTCTCTTCTGTGAATACATCTCTATATGAATATATGATTGTCAAAGAGTACTTCGATTCTTACTTCACGATCATCCATCCCTGATGTGGTATTTTACGGATCGAAAACAAATTTTCTCACATTTACAGCTTCTTATCAAATGTCATTCAGTATCGTAGATTTAATTTTCAAATTTCAAGATCATTAACGATGACATTCGACTGGTCATATCGGAAAGAAATTATTCTCTCTCGATAATACGACATATGATGTATTGAATGCTTCATTAATCGACAGTTAGCATCCATTCAAATAGAAGAGGATTATATAATTCAATGGAACACGATATATCCATTAAGTACTCCGTCAGACACTTCCCAGTGGTTTTAAACCGTATTGTTTACGATCGAATATTTCAATTCCCACGCACAACAATTATCGTATTGATTGTTTCTGATTTGGTTATAGAAAACCCTTTCGTAATATATTTTTACAAGATTTATTTATAGATTACAAAATCTACAACTTCAACGGAATAAATATGATGCAGAAATCATGATATGTCGCTCGAGAACCAATTCCAATGCATGCATAAAATATTACAATATATACAATTTCAAATTGTTGTCGTTGAATGTGACTTATATTGCGAAATGACGATTCCTATCGGTAAGGAAATATCATATTTGTAATATAATCGTCCCGTTTGAATTATGTTATATTTCGAAAGTACTCGATGGTACGTGAAAGCGCACACACTCCACACTTCATTCCTTTCACACCGCATAGGACATGTTTTTTTTCTTGTGGTATGAAAATCAAGTTCTTCAAGGTGTCATCCCGATAACGCGATGTGTACACTTTAAAACGGATTTAATCTAATCCCGAGTGGAATTCAATTGGCCAAATAAGTGCCCCAGCTCATCTTATTCCCACGCATCGGGAGAAATCGAATTTCCAATCAATTTTAATTATTATAAATAACACGATAATTCTTCATACGAATCAGATATTGAGCATCCAATTAGAAACTATTTCACCCGACCACTGATATCCTCAAATGAATTTTCCGTTACAATCCTCGATTAGTTTAGTTTCCTCATAAATCGTAGATCACAAAAAAAATTCAAACTCCGGTGGAAAGTTTATTTTTAATACCAAACTCGATACTCGTATTACGATTTATAGGTACGATTTATTCTGCTTGATTGGATTTCCAATCTCCGCCCTCGATTGCGATTCCTATGTACATTCCTCATCCCTATCATCTTCGAGAAATGTGATATTATTTCACTTGATCTTGTCCAGCCATTACCATGTTTCCTAGATTACGATCTTAAATCCGTATCAAAATCGATCGATCCGGGGGAGCGTTGGTCGATGCATTCGCAGTTCGGTCTTGTCACTTTTCTCATGACTCGGTAAACATTCTTTTGAGCATGATTCAACCACGTATAAATGCGTCGCGGCGACGATCGCCATTCGATTGATAAATGGCCGATCGATGCTCGTGGCTCCTGTGTCCGGCTCCTGTCACGAACAGCTGACCACGTTTCGGCAACATATGGACGTACAATATTCTCGTAGCATTGATGTGCTTTTCCTCCTGTTTTTCCCCCATTGCACGATTCTTTTTGATAATAATAAAAATGAGAGCGCGCCTTCGTGTGACCAATAAACTCACAATGAGAGAAAGAGATTCGTGAACCGAATGCTCGAATTCTTTTATATGCCAGATTTATGTGAATTCATTTGGAACAATTTCAATGAACGAGCATGAATATTTTCTCCATATCCGATTGAGAATGAAATTTTATCAATAAAGTGATCGAAACGATTGTTCTTGTATATTTGATATTGATACAAACAAACAACATTATTTCTACGCACGAGTGGTGTAACATAGTGTTTAGGAACGGTGTGGAGGTTTGAACCCCTATCGTTCGGCATCGCTTGGTTCCCTTTGGGAAAATCGAAAGTCCCTGACGATTAAACGTTTTATTCGCATATGCCCTGTGTTTCGTTTCATATTGATTATGGGTTCCATATATCCGAGGATATAAGTGTTGACCTATTAACCTACGCTCGGGTCACCACCGTGGGATAAATTTTGTTTGCTTCGCTTGTATTTTTGCTATGCTCCAACGAATCTCACATTCGATGAATCAGATGAAACGTGTTCGCGCCCTATTTGGATCCCCGCATCGTGTACATCCTTGTAATGATAAGGTACCATTGGAGGAACAATTTTTGATTGGCATTCTATTCGATTGAAGAGAAACAGAAGATGAGATGCTAATAAATGGTTGAAATCTACACGGAGTTTAGGAAAAACGGCGATAATCCCTAGAGGATATTCGTAGTGGTTTTATTGGGAATTTGTGATGATTATTTATTACGAATTTTCGATAAACTCTTCAGCGATCCTTTTCTTCCCTACATTGACAGTAATTTCATGTCTTCACATCATTTTCAGACAACATGTTCACTGGAGTACACAATTTTTTTTGTCCACGAAACCAAGATAAAAATGTGAAATTTACACAAACCGTGCACGAACTACGCCATACAATTTTCAACTTTGCATCTATTTCACTGTTCCAAAGAGATATTCTACACATTCTCTCACTTGTGCGAAGAATATTAACAAAGTTGATTCTGAAAATATTTTTCGTTTGCATTCGTACGCAAGTTTGTTACGCTCGATAAAAATGTACGTAAACAATTCACAGTGTAATTTCACAATGTACCTACAGTTATGTCTGTCCGCAGCAGGTAAGTTTGCAGTGTTCGCTGATTGTTTGTCGTTAAACAAGTTTGGTGAGTTCCATCTTGATCATAAGTAGGATGACTTTTATGTTCATCGCGAATTAAAAAGAAAAGAGTATGACAAAAATTCTTTCGAAGAAAGTTGAAAGATTGAAATATATTGCTGCCATTGTTACATTTACTTCGAGTGTTAAATGGATACCTTCGCGGATTTATTGGATAACAAATGTAACAGTATGTTCAGAGAATGTTTAAAACCCAAATATTTTGACTCGCAAAGATTAAGTAGTCCCACACTGCAGCACTTGTTAATATCACGGAAATATTGATGTTGTTTATATTGAAACCTGTTCCACCGCATTCGATTGAACAGATAGATCTTTTTTGGATCTTGTTTTTTGGGAAAGAGGGACCAAGATTTCATAACGGTAATACATTTCGACCATTTTCAGTTCAAGACAAAGTATTCAAAAAGCCTAGGGAGAAACTTCTACCGCATTTTTCGTTTCATAAATCAAATGTCGAATGCGTTAAAATGTTTTTACAACCCCTTGAAAGAATTTCGAAAGGCAAATGTATTACATACGCAACAGCTGAATATTTCTCTCCGCACATGCATTGAATTTTTCCTGCACCATTTTACACGTCAGTCGCTTTCATTTTAGCACTAAAAGTTTTCGAGTCCACGATTTTCTTTCAGAACGTAGAAATTCTTCATACACCCATTCAGAATGAATTCTGTAGCTTCAATGCGTTCTCCGGGCATAATGCAATCCAACATGCAAATTTTATGACTATGAATATTCATTTAGCCATCGGTATGAAATTCATTTCATTATATATTTTCTCGCGTGAAAGATAAAGATGTAGTAATATTTTCAAGTTCTGCGTTTGAAAACTGTGTAATGATATTTTTTTCCAAGAGGTATAAGGAAATCGGAAGGAGGTAAACCAATCAGTGAATAACAATCAGTAGCTGCGGAGAGAGAAGCTGTGGGCTATTATATGGTAAACACGCAACTAATCGTTCAAGCATGGTACACTGCATCTATCATTAAACAGTAAAAGGAATTGCCAAGCCACTCAAGTCACTTTTCTGTTTACGCACGCACATTCGAACCTTTCACCTCTCTTCATCCCAATGAGAATATTATTGATGTAATTGGTATCTTTACTGATCCATGATGTGCGGTGCAATGGGGATGGAAAGTTCAACCGCCTAAGAATATCTAAACTGAATCTAAACTAAAAAACCGCAAATATTTGGGTTTATATCTTGAGTTTTTTTCAATCTCATTCAAACCTCTTTCTACTGACATTTCCAAAAAAGAATTTATCATGTCGTTATCTCTCATAAATCCTACAAACACCCTTCGTACCCACCCGTTGAATATGCAGTAAATAAGAACAAGTATCCACCATCGATTCGCATAATTTTCAAAGACATTGAATGACCCATTTCAATATTTTTCTATCCAATTGATGAATGGTTTTCAATTAACATGACACTAGAAAGGACACTCGCAGTCTACCTCATGCTACCTCTAAGAACATAATAATTTATATCACCTTACAAACTTGTCCATACATATTCATTTCATTTTAAATCGAATCAAGACATTTCAACGAATCCAAGGTATTTATTTCGATGAATTTCAGAAAACATCCGTATGAATGAAATAATAATAAGATTTCGCGTCACACATGGCAGATTAGGAAATCGCAAGCGTTGTATCAGAGCCATTCGATGTTTTCCATTGAATCAGTCGTATCTACATATTGAATCAGTAATTCCAACGATCCCTTATTATCGATATACATATAGTGAGGAATGATTTACGTGCGACAAGTTGAGTTTATACGACTCCGAGATTGAAGGAAGCAGAAAGAAGCGAAATGAATAGAAAGGTGGAGGCTCGTGGAATTCCGATGATTATTAATACCGTTGAATACCACCGAGTCGTTCAGTTAAAACAAGGCGCACACAATCACGTGGTAAGCGTATGTAATGCGTCATTGTATTTTACTACTTACTATAACCGAATGAGATATATTATGCAAGGTGTGAAAGCGCACTCGAACTGGCATTGGATCGATTTCATGAAATACAATGAACAGTGAGAGAATGTTTAATTGGACTTTGATTGTACATTATGTCACATGCGAGTGAAGGAATTTCAATTGAATCGTATCTTCTTGCGGATCTTTAGGATGAGCAAATAATCGTATGGGCCATTCCACCGACAGTGATTTAACGCTAAAACTTTTGAATGAAAGTTGATTTTGAACCCTCATCAGGCTCCATTTATACAGTTTCAATTCAAACATCAAACATTGTGAATATTATTCTTTCGGAGCCACAATAAAGTTTCTAAGCTCATGACAGTTACTTGTTACCAGTCGTTAGAAGAGGAATTACATCGTCATTTCTCACATATGTGGTAGAAGTGTATTATTTATGTACCCATTACTTGAAATTGTTTGCAGAACATTGTTTCAAACACTTCTTTTCCTCTAAAGTATTTATAATTTTCCGGGATAATTAGAAAATTTTTACATCACAGCTATCATTAAAGAGGAGCCAATTCTGGAATTCTGCGATTTAGTACGAATTTTAGATAGATTCGAATGAAAACTTGAAAATGGATACAAAAATAGGATCTATTTTCGTAGTATCAGACATTTGTACTAGGGAGCCTAACAGGCCTAATTAGACCTAAAAAAACCTAATCCGTTGCGTATTACGGAGTGAATAAGGGTGGATTTTATTTTTCGCCCTGATCTCGCTCTGTTCTCAACCTGATCTTGCTTTCAAAATTTTCACCTGATGTTAATCTCTTTTTTCAACTCTGGATCGTTGCGCATTACGGAGTTAATCAGGTTTCTAAAGGTATTACAATTTTTCGACTCGGGATGTTGTTGCATACAAATGCTTAAGAACTGTTTTGGTGAGTCATGAAGATGCCGGTGAGATGATGCGAAAGATTCATTTCACCCGACATTGGAAGCACATGTGTTATCATTCGATGAATAAGCTATTCAGATGTTATCTACCACGAAGGTGATTGGAAATGCGGATATAGAAGTGCAACGTAATGTGAACTGTGGAATCACAATACATAATTTTCATAATTTTGTCCAGTGGAAAAAATGTTTCCTTCCCATTCTGGATCGTCATTACCTGCGTTTCAAGTATAGTTATGATCCAGATTAATCCATTATGATTCCGCGATATTGCATAGCATCACTGCCCACCGTGCGTATTTCACGCCGTTCTCTTTCCAAACATATAATTTTCTATCTCACAGTTGATTATTCATAGCATAGTGGTAATATGCAAGCTTTTTAAATAATTATTTCGTAGAATTTTACAATTCGCGTGATAAAAAGAAAATTATTAAGTAGCAGATATATTTTCGTATGAATTTTTTTACCCTTAAATCCAAATCTGAATAGAAATTATTATTAGGTTGAATCGATATTCCATAAGGGAATAAATAAGTCGTTTGAAATCGGATGTCAAAAAGTTAACTAGCCATCTATAGCGAATGCGTGATACGTGGGAAAGAAATTACTCGATTTAACGGGAAAAAATCGTACAAGAAACAAGGTTCTCAACATCTTCCCAGCACTCGATTCATTATACGGAAAATAAATAAATAAACAATTATACTCCTCAAATTTCATTCTTGTTCAAGTGCAAACCAGCCAAGATAGTGGACAATTGGATACTGGAATGACACTGTGGGATGCGACATGATTTTCACACAATAGTTGTTGAAACAATCAGAAAATCCGCTCTTCTTCATGAACCATCTTCCCATTCCATCTCCTTATTTCAGTGTCCACTTTCTCACCATTGTCTAGGGACTTCTTCATTCATTTTCTTGTGACAAATCGAATGCTGCAAGAAATTTTTGCCCCATTTTTCCCATTCGATTATTTCCGTCGGAGCGAATAATACTGTCAGTTATTTTGTATTACATTCCTTGCAACTAATTGAGTAAACATTGGGGAAATTATTCGCTTATTCTAATCCATGTTTTCATTTCAAAATCCACATTTTCTTTTCATTTTCTGACCTCCCCTATGCGCCTTGCGTTAATATAATGAAGGGCAACTTGGTTTTTCATATGAAGTCTTTACGGAAATGTTAATATTATGAAGTCTTTACGGAAATTCTGCAGCCATTGCACCAACCCGACTGGAAATTATCATCGGGTTAACCCAACATATGATGAGGACCTAGCAAGGTCATCCGAAACGAGACGTACCTTTTCAGGTCCTAATTAGGGTTAGGCATGGATCACCCATGTAGGAATGAGCTTATTTGGTCCTAATCAGGATTCCCTCAAATTATCCTGAAGGGTTGAAGTAGGTTTTCCTTGCCGTATTCTCATCTGGACCTTGTCAGTCCATCTTCTGAAGATGACAAACGTAGTTAAATGGAGAAAATACAAAAATGTAAAGTCTTGATTTTAAATTAAATATTCTTTAATCAAATAAGTCTTTCTTGGACTAGATAATATTTCTAAACAGATTTCGACTGTACATATGTTTTTAATTAGACGATTCATGCCAAATGAGCTATTTTTCAGTGCTGTTGACTGTTCTGACCAGATACTTTAACATCCAATGAATTACATATAATTGAATCTTTGTAAATGTACTTAGAACTGGAAAACGGTTGTCTGATACGAACAGATAGTCCCTAGGCCTCCGAACACACGAAGAAAGAAATAAAGTATATAAAAAAGGAAAACGGTTACTTGATGTGAATGAAACTGATTTAATCCAGTCAATTTCAACTATGTTGAATCTCTTTTATACTTGGTTTTGTCTTGTATTTCACGCTCATATTATAATTTTGATTCATTTTGGAGGTTTTGGTATGAAATTCCTCATCAAATCTTAATTAGTCTTTCTTGATAAGGTCTTTATGATAGTGAACCATCACATGACTTGTCAGGTCCTGATAAGGTAACCTTATCAGGACCTAGGCCGGATCCAGGTTTGCCTGATTTATCCATAGGATAAATTTCCAGTCGGGAAGTTTGGCGCTTAAGAAAATCAATTATGTACGCTGCCCTGTTACAAATAATCTATAAAATCCCACTGACGAATAGAAAAATGAATGAGTTTTAATGGAATTCAATGATATTCAATCAGCAACTTCACCATTTGTAATAGGATTCAATAGAATATTTCCACCTGGGTGAGAAACACTTTACTGTGAAAAGTTCCATTATTGTCAGCAACTCTCATATCTTGTTTTATTGTCAAATACTCTTTAAACCTAACTGAATATGGGATTCATCACAGGGAGAATGTACTAACATGATCGTACAATGTTCAGGTTATGATAGTATGTTTTCCTGTGATGGATTGTTTGTTTTCATGAAATTGAACTTACATTCAGTTAGTTTTCAAGAGTGTCCTCAAATTGCTGAGAATGGTGGGACTTTTTACAATAAAATTTTTCTCAGTGTACAATGAACATGTCGCATGTTGGATTTGATACACAGTGACAAATTTTGTGTATGTTCCAGGAGGTCCACTCGCAGTTTATGTTAAATATTAACACAAAAAATGTATCAATTCAACTGAAAAATGTTAAATTTAAACAGAAAATCTGTGAATTTCCGAATTTGATATGTTGTTTTCAACACAAACTAAGAGTGTACAGCTACGAGGCTTGTCACTAGAAGTTGAAATAATAATGGACAAGTGAAACACCCAACAAACATTTCATTCTTTGAGATATCTAGAATATATCTTAACGTATCCTGAGATATCTTGAATATATTTTATACTTCTTAAGACCTCCAAGAAATGCTCAAGTTATCTCAAGATACATGAGGATATCTTTTAGATATGTAAAAATGTCGCCTGAGACATCTCAAACATATCTAAAACATATTTCAAGAGATAAAATGTTTATTGGACAATCCGCCTATATTCTCGCGCAATGAATCGGGCGCACTTTGGCATCTCTTGATTACTTGAATTACACTCACATTTCTTATACATATTGTATAAAGGAAATGTGCACCATTTGTGTTCTTCAAACAAAATCAATACTGAAAACCGTGTGATAAAATTGAAGTCCTCTCGTTACAACCGCGCACTTGATGTTCTGAAATAAATATTTACACGCATACAACTGGCATAATCATCTTCTCTCAACGCAGTGACAACTATTGAAATTTGCTTCAGTTCATACAAAAAGCATTAAGTCTTCTGTGAATATTTACATAAGATTGTGATTAAAGTTACATAACATGTAACCCAAGGTGCGTATCCATTCAATCCTCGCTGTCACGTTTCAATAAATCGTCTTATCGTAAACCAGAAAATATATCACACATTATACTCACTCTTATGGGCTGTGAATACATCTTCTTCAAGGTATTTTGAAGAGGAAAAAATCGTAGGTGGTATTGGGTATTAGTATAGGTGGATGTGAAAAGGAAATAAGTCGTTGAAAGAGAATAAGTAGAAAAAAATGGACAGGTAGGCGGGGTGTCGCCATCGACATTGACGTTTTCAGAAGAAAAGATTCAAAGAAAACACAAGAGAGCGAAAGAGAAGATAGAATTTTCTCAACAGCTGGCAACGTTCACATAGGCTCTGTTTAGTTTGATTTCACTCCGAAGGCCGATCGCGAAACTCAAACGTTTCCAACGTATAAACTGATATAAAGAACGCAAAAAATCTATTGAGCTCTTGAAGATTTCCAATGAACGGAGGAGAAAGAATCAAAAGTCTCCTTTATCCGCTTTTCTCGAGGAATCAATATGCAATATAGAATATTTTCACGAGGATAGGTAATTTTCAAATGTCGCTGTAAAATGAATTGGATCCTTTTTCTACAATTCCCAACGATTTGTAATAAAATTCGCCCTGTTGAAAGAGTTCATTTGTATTCAATGGTCTTGGATTATGTGGAATAAATATTCATTTTACTATATCCAAATCGAGATTTATTGAATACAAAAATAAATTCTTCGCTTGTGTTTTATCCATTATATAGCGACAAAGATTTTACATATTGTGGTACTGTTCAGCGATGTTTCAACTACTCACTATAAACGTACATTTGAATCTTATGCAATTCCAAGCACGAATGTGGTCCGGAATATGTTTGTAACTGCATAAAAAGCTTATCGAATCATCAAACATTGATCACCACAGAACGTAGCGAACGTGGCTATGGAATTCGTAACAGTTACAAGTGTCGTACTTGTACAACATATATATTTCTTATTTCTTGCACAAATTATATACATACTCACTCATTTTGTTCGATTCTTATCTCCGTATCGAATTACTTCAACCATTCTCTTCGTTTTCTATTTGACGAACAATTTGAATTCGTTTACGAATCCCATATCTAGTTTTCTTGGAAGCGGATAGACACAACGCGAGATTCAGATCTCAGGTGGTAAATTGATACGTGACAGAAGAAGTGAATTGACACGTGTATAGTGAAATCTTCATGATGATGTAAAGTATCTAGTCATTATCTTCAGTTATTATCTCTATATCTAGTGATTATCTCTTCAGAACGCGAAAGGAAAGAAAGAAGAAAAGAGAGAATGGGTGTATGGATATCATTATGAAGGCATATAAACGTGTAAACAGGCCTCAGATGAACGTCCGAGCAAGTGTGAAAGCTTATGATGATAGATATGTGGCCTAATGGTATTCACTATAAACTCGACCGACACTGAGAATGAATGGGGCTTTGAAGAGGAACTACTCAATGCCGTATGACACACCCTTTCAACAACGTTGGATGCTCTGCGAAAAAAAAATAAAACAAAGAATTATTCAATACAACGTTGTTGTTGTTGTTGTTGTTGTTGTTGTTGTTGTAGTATTGTTATCTCGTCTTACCGTTACTTGTTTTCCATTCTTCTCATGCTTCATCTTGGGGAATGTCTATGCGGAGTGTGTATCATTTTATTCGTTGTCATAATATATTTTATTTCCATTTATCTTCGTGTTTACTTCAGATTTGTAGTTTCAATCCCAATTCAATGGAGCGAAAATTTTGCTTTGTATAAAAGATTTCTTTTAGATGTCCAAAAGATTTCTTATGCAACAGTTTTCACTGGCTTTAAGATGTCTTAGTTTAAGAAATCTAAAAGAGACATCTCAAAGACAGTGAAAACTGTTGCATAATGGGATGTTGTGGGAAGGATTGTAGGGTATGATGTTTTTGGGGTATCTTCTTTTCTTTACTAATAATTTCTGTTCTTGTTAACAACAATTGTGTGTCCTGGAAGACTATATTCTATGAAATTTGATATCATATTTATATGCATGGGTTCAAAACTGTCGTTAGAAAATATCGTTTATTGAAATGAATTAACAAAAGCGGACAACAACGACAAAGTTTTTTTCTCCGATATCCTGAGGTTTGGGAACTAACTCAGAATGGTTTTGGTGTGTCGAATACGGAAACAATTATGTCAGATTTCGTGAATTCATTCAATTCTTCATAATTGTTTATACACTGAGAGGATAACATTTCTGGGAACAATAAAATGATTAATCGAATAGTCGTCAGTGGATATAGTTAGCAGGGATTTCAAATGTTTCTTTGAGAATTAATTGCAGATATGAATGTTTATAATCATTCATATTCTAAGAAAATGTCACATTCAATGAGGTTTCAAATTTTGTTCCGTTCTTATGAAAATTCATTGAATACCCTCGTACGCCACGAGATCTCTATTGAGAAATTCGATACGGAAGTCAATACAATAGACATACAATGTTCTTGGGTTGCGTGGTTGTATGACACTTGAAAAGAAATGTATTACTGACTGAAAATAATCGATTTATCCAAGGAAATGAATTCATTCGAGTTTCCATAACGTGTATGATGAATATTAAGTTGATATCAGTCCAACATGGAAATGTACTGAATTTATTCTTGAATAAAATCAAACGTATACTGTGCACATAGGGGTATTTGACCGATCCAGCTGGCCAAAATCATTGATATAGTTGAACTGTTTCAAAACATGGTATGTAACTGCGATAATGTAATATTCATTGATTTGGAAGTACATCGCGTCCCTCATATGCGATATGAACGGGGGAATTGTGAATACTTCGAAAGAAATATGAGATGTTCGTGAAAAAACAAAGAGTATGCAGAGATGCTTCATGATTCTTTGTTCTGAATTTTTTCAAATTTTGGGAGAAATATTTTCATCAGAGTTGAATCTTTTTAATAAACCGAATGAAATTTTTATGACAACTCGAATAAGAGTACAGGAAGGATGCAGGGAGCGAAACATAGCCGATAACCAGCCAATATGTAGGTCGTGACGAATGATCAAGGATTGATCCCCCATCGCTGGTCGAAATATGGTCCATCATTGGCTGACAATTCTGATTTAAACATCAGGACCTTCGATAATCAGCCCATCGCTAAACCAGTCATCAATTCTATGATTGACCGTTTATTTTTCGCTATCGCTGGGTCCAAGTTATCATCCAGCAGTCAACCATTGATAAGTGTCATTACCGTACAATTCATTCCGACTATGGCCCAGGCATAGGCCATTATTGAGCCGATCGTGAAACCTTGAGAGGGAATATGAATAAACTTACTGAACGGAAAAAATGAATTGATAATTTTACCGGAGCTGGGGTTATTATACACTATGAGAAAAAGTCTACCCCGAATAGTGTTCCCTGGTAGAAATTTGCCCAGTTTAGCTGGCGACTGGCAGCTACTAGTCGGTAACTAGCCAGTGACCGACCAGAAACACCCTAGTAGCCAGAAACTGACCAGAAACCATGTAACGCTTTCCACCAGGGTTGTTCCAACACCTTACGGTGTTATTTTGACACCGCACTGTGTCATTCGAACACCATTGGGAGTGATTATAACACCGGATTTTGGGATAGACTCCTATACAATCAGCACAGTGTTGATTTTGAGACAGTTTTTTTTACAGTGTACAGACAACAAGAGATATTTGTCTCTTATACTGGAATTCTAGGTAAATCCAACTAAAATTCCGGTAATGGTGACAGATATGCCTTGCTGTCTATACAATAAACGTGTTTGGATCTCAATACCCAAGTTTGTATTAACGGTGGGCCCCATCTACGCCCAGGGTGGGTGCCCATGCCACCCAACGTGGGGCCAAGCTGGGCAGACAAATGGGGCCAACCCTGGGATGATAACATCGTTCCCAGCTTGGCCGTATTGCTTTGCCCGAGAATTGGTAACACCACGGGCCCAGCATAAACCCAGACTGGGCAATCAATACTGCCCCTTCCTTTTTGTTTTGAAATTGGAAAATTGCTTTGAATTCTATCCCAGCGAGCATGAATTTCAGCCCCACTTTGGCCCAGTGTTGAGCTCCATCCTGCCCATACGGGCCCAAGACTGGATCAAAGTGGGGCAAAAATTTATACACGCTGAGGATTGTACACACATGCTCGGGATATCAATTCACCCCAATCTTGGCCGAATGCTGGGCCAAATTGGGGCCCAGTTAGAATGTGCCCGCACTAAGATTCATGATTTCCATTTTCTACCAACCATAATTGTATGGGAAAACACAACAGGGCCAAGATTGAGCCAACATCGGCCCCATCATCATTCCCCAAGACTGGGTTGAAGAGGATGGACCCAGCCTGGGGCCCATTGTCATTGAAGGCAATCCACGCTTGGGTAGACATTCCATTTCTTAAGGTATCTTTACGAAGAGTCCCAGATGTCTGAAGCAACACCTTCAGATATTCTATAGATCTCTTAAACTCTTCTCACATCTAAAAGATTACAAAAAAAAAGATAAGTATAAGACCTCTCTTAAGATGTCTTTCAAGATATCTGAAGATCTTATATTTATCTGATAGGAATCTTTTAGATGTAAGAAGAGTTCAAGAGATCTATGAGATATCTGAAAGCGTTGCCTCAGACATCTTAGACTCTTTGTCAAGATATTTTGACAAACGGAATGTTTATTGGGATTGGTGGGGAAAATATTCAATGATGAAAGTAAAAATTAAGGCGTGATAAAATAATTTGCGACTGCAACTCCAAATTTAATTTTGTAAGATTCTCAAAGGAGTTAGTCAATGAGCTGTCATACAATGGTTTTCATTGATTATAGTGGGAGATTCGAGGGACCACACGAATGAGAGTGCGGGGTTGTTAGCCCTCGGTTAGTCACCCATTCGAGGCAATCCCGAGGAGTCTGGAGGTTATAGAACACCCCGGTAAAATCGTACCATTGGGGAAAATTATTTGTTACAACATAATGGTTTAATATTGTAATGAATATTAGTTCCGAAAATTGTGATGAACCACTGTAACGAATCTATTTTCAATTTAATTTCAATTCATAGTCGTTATGTTTCCAAAATTCAGGCGACACTTTGACCGACTATAATATTATATTTCAGTTATTCGATTAAATTAAAAGAAATTTGAATCTATGCGTGTACTTCTGATACCTGCTGACGATTTTTCTCATTGCACATGGAGAAAAATAATGTCATAAAATAGCACTACCTTGTCAAACGTCGTTACAGGTACCTAAAGACCTTCTCAGGTCTTAAAGACTTTCTCACAGAATATAACAAGAATTATTAGAGTTGTAATATTTCATCCCACATCTAGGAGGACATCTTTGAGGACCACTTCTCAAGAGATGAGACACGATATTACTACAGTTCACTATAAAATGTTGTAACTTTTATTGTATTATTACGTCTCTTCATGTACATCCACGTAAAATAAGTCGTTTCAAAATCAACATTTGTCCTCAATTTTTTTACGAGGAGGGTTACAGATATATTTTCAAAAGCCATCATTCCACTTGAATGAGACGAAGAAGATGACTCGAGAGTCCAGGAAAAAGTAATTTATTCTTGAAATGTATGTCAGGAGGTTTGATGGACAGACAAATGCTCTTGGATGAGAGAAAAATGCTCACATATTGATTGAAAATTCAATAGTGTAAGAAAATTCAAACGTTCGTATCAAATCCGACGTTCTTCATAGGAATAAAATGTAATATATCGATCGTAGGGACTTGTATTTCATCTTCCCAACTTTGCGTCTCAATTGAATATTCGCGTGAAAATAACAGAGCGTACGCGAAGTAATGAAGTGATTTTCATGGTCCCACAGCATTGCATTGTATTCGAGTAATTGATCACGACGCGTATAATTTGCTCTCAGTCCGCCAACTAACTACATTTCGCACAGCTTTCCAAACAGATTTTGATTGACATTGAAATGTAAGGGGTGTTAAAGTAAATGATCGCTAACCTCCATCCGTTATGCCACTGTCATAAATGCATTAATTTTATGTATCGTAATGGTACACGTATCCGATAATGCGGATATCGAAGGTATGGTATTTTCAAAATCTTTTCAGATAAACGTTATACATATACATTTCTGTAATCTATGGAAGGACGTTGATGAATTCAGTTTTGCTGAGTGTTGCTAAATTCTATAAGTACCTGCTCAAGGATCTACGAACATTTGATCATAAATCCTTTGCGTTGAAATCGATACATATCTGCTAGTTCACCTTTACAGCACTTGAAGAAATTCTCATGCAAAAAAGTAATTAGGTTGTTTGATGAAGGTGATAGTAGAAGTATCAAGATTAGAAACTTTGTTCTAAAAACTTTTTTCAAGGCAGAAATGACATTTATAAAAAAAACAAAGGATAAATAACCAGCAGAAAATCGATTCAAAATTGAAGATATTTTCAAAATGAATTTATAAATACAATGCTTAGTTTGCACCGTTATGATCATCAGATATATTCACTTCATCGTAACATCTACAATTGAACAATCTCTACCTAGTTATTAGGGAATAATAAAAATCCACACCCTATACATTTAGTTGTAGGAAAATTTAATTCCAACTATCGAACGAAAACAACACCACTCAAGATAATTGCAAGATGCATAGCAACTATACGGTATTCTTCTGCAAAGTATAATCATTGATTAAGTCAAATACAGTTTCACTTTAACCATGATCGCGAGTGAGAGTACTATTAATTTTCATTGTTTTATTATATATTATATATATTCATGTATTCATTTTGAGAGAAAGGAGGAAATCCGCGACTGTTATAACAAAATAATTGTGTGCACAGAAACGATGTTTCGAGCAACGGATTCGATTGCTTTATAAAATATCCTCGGACATATCACCATTGTTGGAAAACAGTGGTAGAGATTTGAATCGTTAAACAAGAATCTGAATGGAAGAAGATTAAAGTGAGGAGTAATTTTCTAAGTTGTTGTTATTGTTGAATGCATTTCCCTGCACGTGTAATTTACATTTAATTTATATAACCGATATTTTATAAATTTTTCATAATCATGTTATATGTAAGGTATGGAAAATTATATTGATTACAATCACTGAAGTATGTAATTTGTAAATATACTAGAAGTTTGTGATACAAATTCATGGTGTTTTTCAACTATTCCGAATTGATTTCGTTACTCCTTGTTCATAATTAATCATACATGTTTCTTAAATGAAGGTTTCGTTGAATAACATGCAGTTATGGTCTCTCTGTTCTTTCCGCTATATACATTATTTACTCCCTGAGTACGTAGACATTGCACGAACTAGTGAAAGAAGAATTATATCAAACATCTCAAGATTTCTATTATACGATACAAATTTATACATTCCCCGTTCACAAAAATTCTTCCTTTTCACCAAACGTGATGAATAAAAACGGTTTGTAACAAGTAAGTAATGTGATTCATTATGAGAGTTTCTTGTTCAAACTATATTTGATGCAAACTGAAATTACTACTGAACTGTTCACCCATTCCTATTGAAAATATTGTATACGATGTAAGATCATGTTCGAAGTACATACAACAGATACGAGCTATTATCTTCATGCGTAATTATATTTATCATATCCGACCTTATATCGACATAGAATAGACATTATATTCGATCAATTATTATAATATTGAATATAACTGTACATAATTACTTTCATCTATGATTACATATCAAATTATTCACAATCAAATGTAATTAGATACGATATCGTTTGATTATATATGATGATATATAATCAGTTTTTTTATTTCGCACGTTAAGGAATTCCCTGGAACAATCAAATCTGCTTCATTTATGAATTATTGGTTCGTATTCACCTTTTCTCCTGTTCTATTTATTCAATTTCTCGAAAAAAAAAACTGCTCTGGAATCAAGAAAATTGTAACTCGAATCAAAGGAAAATACAGACAACATCCCATACCTCGCTCAATAATTTCAGATGAAAAAATGTTTGATGTGGGCTTAATTGAAGCTATATCAAATCCTGCCCATCGAATCAATTCGAACAATTAATCTGTGCCAACTTTGATCCGACGATAGGGAAACATAAAAGAAAGGGATGATTTTTTTGTCAGGATTCCTACCAGGCGACAATCGCAGTTAAATCCTCCGCTTGTTAAAACCCACATATCCGTAGGATTGCTGATTCAATCTCATCTTCCTCTACCAATTACCGGACACGAATGTAACACATATGCGAGCGCACGTATGTGAGAAACTCAATTAAATTCGGAAAAATGAAATGAGAAAAACGAAATCACAGGTCCGGGATGTGCGAAAACTATACGCAAGGACTGTGCAAACTTTCAAATCTTGTAGGTAGAAAATTTATTAGGACGTGATAGCGCTGTTTCTCGTTTTTTTCTTTCTCAACGAGTGTGGGTCGATCGCTCACAACGAAGGAAGTTGTAAATATTTCTTTTTTTCTTCGAATTTCATTACGAAAGTGAGGAGAGAAGACAGATAGAAACTTTGACCCCAAGGAAATAATGAAGAATCGCAATGATTAGTCGTAAGGTGCATATCATCGTGAGTTATATCATCTTGTGTGTAATTTGATGATGCATTGACTTCATCGTACAATGTATGAAATTTCAAATTAGTTTCATCATTTCAGGATTGATTGGATACAATTATCTTGACAACACGGTCAAAAGACAAGAAAATAAATTAGCTTGAAATTATATGAGGAATATAAATTTTCATCCGAATTGTGCTTCTTTTTATGCTGTTTTGAAAAAGTTGATCATTCGTTTAGAATCATTGTTATGAATACGATGTAGAGTTGATTGATGCTGTCATTATTCTGCTGTAACAAAAAAGAAATGTCTTCTTCGGATCTATGAATTCGATGCTAATGATAGATTACTATTGTTCAATAAGGTGGGGACTGAAAACGACCAAGAGGTTGAGTGCTGAGAATATAGATTTGTTACTTTCCACTCTTTCTGGTATCTTGGTTCTTTTTCCGCTCCTTTTGTTTCCATCCGAAATTTTCATGAATCGTTTCACGTGGTTGAATTCGACTCCGCGTTGTGGACGGATGGACTTAATTTCGAACAATTGTTATGGAGAACGAGTATTACATAAAATTCAAATCACAGTACATGTACCAGAAACAAAGAGCAACGGTGAGTAATGTGACGCTTGGTTACATTATGACTGATTGTGCTGAATTCGGTCAGGTCATGTACATACATTTCTTCGACTATTTAGTTCTCCGGGAAATGACGTCATTGATCATCGCGCATGTTGATGACCAACGTTACGTACGATTTTTTCATCCATTAGATACCACCTCCGGAAATTTCATCCAAGGTTCCACTTGGTAGGGTCAAAATTTGGATTTTTTGTCCTTAATTTCAAATATGATTTCAAACAGCTGTTTGAAAGTCTCTTTCGAATTTGTGCAGACAAAAGCATTGGATTTTTTTGGTGCATTTCCGGTGCATTGCATTGTTCTGTTGGCAACACAATGCTCCGCTTCGATGGCTTCCCCCAATTTCAGGAAGTTGTAATCGATGATCGCGGATGTACACTACCGAACGATCATCATCATTTTGGGATGATTTCCATCCAGAGAATGTTACAACAGAGAATACTGCAAGTTTTTTTTTTTATTGAATTGTTCAAAACGCAGAAATTATTATCCTGAATTTCATTGTGTTGCCTCTTGAAAATCAATCAATGTCATGCATGGAAAAAAAATGTTTAGCTGTATCAGGTAAATTTTAGCTGCTGCAGCGAGATATCTAGTTGATACAGCTGAACATTTTTTCCTTTGTGTGATCAAGATGTGAATTAATCCTTGGAATTGTATTAATTTGCACCATTCATATCCATTTCACGTATTTTGATCTTAATCTGTGACAATTATGAATTATGAATTGACAGACTGAACTCGTTTTGCATGACTTTGATTTTTCAAAAGAGTTTCATCTATCGCGACCTCACACGTATTCAAGGTTCACAAGCAGTTCTTGGAATCATGATTGACGGCTGTCATGAATCATCATTAAATTCCTAGAATCATAAACGGGTAAGTCCCTTATTTTTTGTTGATTTATGAAGACAAATTCTAGTGATGAGTTAGAGAAAATTGTTTCCCACAACGTCGAGGGAAGTCGCGTGAATAGAAATTCAACGCTTCAATTAACTCTATGCTGATTAACCGTGAGGTGGAATGGATGTTCACTTTTCTTTGAAAGAAATATATTCGGAGTTTTCGATGTATGGATATCAACAGAAAAAAACATATCAAAAAAATGCAGTTCGAGTCAAGGTAGAGATTCCCAAGGAAAATATTTCGAAAGGATGGCAGGAGCGACTTGTTATACAAACATGTACACACACGTACACAAATACACGAATACTTCAGATATACGTTTCGAATTCACGTGAGAGGTAGAACGAGGTCAAGATGGTATCGACTTGTTGAAACTCGAGTACTAAGGATGAATGAAAGGAGTATATTCGCGAAGAGGTGAGATCATATGAGAGGCAAACGAAATATATCTCGCACGTTTTTCATGATTTTCCCTCAAAAAGAAGAAGAAAAATTGAAAAAAAAACCAGGTGAGATCGATGAGGATGAGTTGGGAACTTTTGTATCGTTTATCGTTTCATTTACGAGCACCCATGAATGTTTGAAATTTCTGTTGCGATTAAAAACAATGAGTGATGATAAGATCATAGCGATAGGAAATCACGAGAATCTAAATTCACACTGGTATACAGTAGAGAGAAGCTTGAACAGAGCATTAAACGAATATACGCCAGACTGCTCGGCGACAACGTGACGATGATGTTGTCCTCTCCCACGCTTTCATGAAAAAGACATTCAGAAAATCAAAACAATCTAATTCCATCGATATCCATCATCCTTCCTTGGATTCTCATGGATCTTGAATTTATAGAACGCATGGATTGCTCACTATTTTGTTTTGTGATCAACGTTTTCGAGAAAATATATTTCGAAGAATTATTGTTGATACAGATTCATATAAAAGTTATCTCAGCTGTAGCAGAGAGAGGGTGAATTCATGGAGAGAAAGGGGGAAGAAATAAACTCACATTATGAAATTTTTGTCGAGAGAGCAGAACTTTTTGTTGCCACTGTAACAACAAACCCATTTTTCTTCGTGGATGTTTATAACACGTCCTGCTGGCCCATTCCACTCAGCATGAGACGATCTTCGTAACATTACACCCACATTCTTGAGATTTATAATTCTGCAATGTTAGCAATGTTCAAAGTTTTTGTTCTGACCCTCACGTGGATAAAATACTCATCAGCGGAATGGTTGAATTGTCCATTGTTGAATCACAAATCATTGAAACGTCAGCGAAATCGAAGTAATGACCGGGCGAATAATTATTCTCCATTAACAAAATATTTTACATTAATGAACACGTTTGTTCGGTGTTAGAAAAAGACGTATTATACAATTGATGATCTATTCACGGAAGAAAGATTCTATTGGTACACTGAAAACACGATTTGTTCCAGCGCAACAAAATTGGAACGCAAATAAACTTTTTGGTTGGTCGAAATAAAATTTCTTTTCGAGGAACAAAATTTTGTTAATCCCAAACAAATTTTATTTCAGCCGACTAACAAGTTTCTTCAGCGTTCCAAATTTGTTACTCTGAAATGAATCGTGGTTTTAGTATAATATATCGTGCTGTGAATTGTTAAGACGCCAACTGGAGGTGCAGAATATTTGATAAATTATTGCTATGAAATCAAGCGAGTCGTGACAAAGGAATTTAGATTCAAATCAAGTGCTTTGTGACGATTCATTCGATCCTCATAGCGTCTCTCTTAGAAGTATTGGAAACTTTCAATTTAATCCCATGAAAATGTTCATGAATTGACAAAACACAATACTGCACGAAAGAAAAATGATGTCGTTGATATTTGCATATAGCTGAAAATTATAGCTATATGGTAGTTGTTTTTTAGCTGCAGCAATATTTTTGACTATCCAAATATTAATCACCACCAGCGAATTCTTAGCTATTATAGTGAATTATTTTTTGCTGTGTGGAAAATATGCACGGAGACAAATGCAGATCGAAAATATATTAATCTTTAATAGAAAATTAAAGAATATTTCTGAAATTTGTAATAAAGATGAAATGGTTCCCATTTCTGTTGAATATTACTTAAAGATGAATGGGAAATTATCAATACTCAACAAACAATAGGAAGAAGTATGAATTTTCCAAAAGTCGCGCGAGAAATTTCACGAAGCGAGTAACAAAATTTATGAATTCTATTATTCACTTTGTAAACTGGAGTTGAATTGAGTTTGTGAACTTGAGTTGATATTTTCTTCTATTGTTTGTTGGGTATTGACAATTTTTCATCCTTTTCCAAATAAAATTTAAAAAAAACGTGGACCATTTCATTTTTATTATAAATTTAAGGAAGATTCTCAAATTTTAACAAATATTCTCCAATCAAAGATTACTATATCCTCGATCTGCATTTTTTCCGTGTGATTTTATACTTCTCAAATAAACTAGTACACTGTTAAAAATGTTTGTGAATTTAATATACGTTCATAGAAAGAAGTACATCAATTTTCAAGGGCGCTATATGAATTGTATTCCACATTTGGATATTGAAAAATCAATCACATATTTCATCAACTTCAAACAAAAGTTTTGAAATTCATAACAGTTTGTGAAAATTCATAACTGTAGATATTGAATTTCTGTATTCATTTGAATATTGGAAAATCAATTACATATTCCTCAAATTTCAAACAAAGTTTCTGATATTCACCACAGTTTATGAAAATTCATATCCCGATATATGCGATTATCCCGAAAGTGTGTGAACCTGAAATTCCCCGATCTGTTGAAAACTAGTAGATTTTGAGGAATGACTAGAAAGTACTAGTTTTCAATAAATCAGGAAATTTCGGGACAATCGTGGTCTACCCTTTCGATGTGAATTTTTGTAGGGAAAATTACTTGTTGTAAAATCAACATCACTAATTGTGAAATCAAATCACGAAGTTTTAATAATTCGCTCATATATGTATTTTCATTTTCAGAATTTTTTGTATTAATTTTGTAACAAAACATGATGAATTATTCAGGAGGGATTTTTAAAATTAAATAATGTGGTGTTGAAAATTCATCGTAAAATCAAATCACGCGATTCTAATAATTCATTCATATATGTATTTTGATTTTCAAAATTTTTTGTATCAATTTCACACCATAACATGATGAAACATTTGGAAGGAATTTTGGAAATTAAGTAATATAAAGTGTTGAAAATTCATGCATTTTTTTACATCGATTTTTATAATGTTGTGGCTTGAATTTCAAAATTCTGTCTATTATTTTGGGGATACAAAAATGTTTGAAAATTAATACACAATTGTGTGTGTTAATTGCTTCCAAACTTTTTACATTAAATTCCAAACAGATTCTTCTAACAGTGTAGGCTTAGTCGAGTACAACACGAAACCATGGGTAAAAAGTTTTCTATGTTATAGAATTTTCAATTTCTTGTTCAAAAATTGGTTTTTGAAGATTTCGCGCACTTAGAAATTTGTACCTCAGTCATTTTCCAATTGATTTCAAAATTTCCAACGATCTCTGAAAGAAATACGTTCGCGATTTCGAGATACCATCATTGTTAGGTGCGTTCAAACAAAATTCGGGGAGATTTTTTCAAATAGATCTGAAATTTCCACCTGCTTTTTTTCATTTTTTTATACCTCAACGACTTTTTTCACACAATATTTGGAAGAATAACTCTTCAATCCACGTGTTATTAGAATGCGTTCTGAATTCTGAACGAAATGAGTGATCATTGAAATCGATTGGAAATTGTCAAAGTTATGGGATTTGCTCTAAGACAGGAAAATTTCGTTGTCATAGGGCACTCGATGTTCTAATTATAGTATATATTCTGCATACATACATACATATTCTACATACACATGATATATATTTTGTTATCTATGTGTTCATATAACACATTGAATTCAACTTTCACAGTTGTTAAAAATATTTATTTCATCTTCTACGTCTGAAAGATGAACCATCAGTTACACGTTGGAGAAGGCAGCAGGTATTTTCACACATTTTGAGTTGTCTATTTCAATTGCTGAAATCTCTTCTTGGAATGTTCCACCATGTTCGTCACCAGAAATACCCAGATTTTCTGGGGATATATATTATAAATGATAAAGGATTCAATGTCGATTTTTCAACTAAACTTCACCTTTTAAGCTTTGTAACTTCAAAATTATTGGTCGTGCAGCTATATCTCTTTCGAGAGTGCCAACATTCCTCTTTTTAGAAACCGTTTGAAATTTTGAAATCAAATGAAAAATGGCTGAGTTACCAATTTTTGAATGCACCAAGTAAGCCCGAGTCAAAAAGTGAAACCTGATTGAGCACTGATTCGTTGCGTATTACGGAGTGAATCAGGGTGGAATTTATTTTTCGCCCTGTTGCCTGATCTTGCTTTCAAAATTCTCATTGAACTTGCTGTTAATCTTTTGTCGAACTGATTCAACTTTGAATTGTTGCGTATTCCGGAGTCAATCAGGTTTCAAAAGGTACTACAATTTTTCGACTCGGGATGAAAACCCGGTATTTTCAACGAGAAATTCAAAATTTTAGAGTTGTAAAAATGTTTTAAACATAGTTTTGAATTGCACTCAGCCAGACCAACAATTCATAACAATGAGTCATTTTGAAATTGCATTGAATTCTCTTTGTAGCAGTGTGTGATCGGTCGTGTCAAACCGGTGAAACAATTAACAACGGAATTTAATACCGAGTCTCATTGAAAGTGGTTGTTGATAGTTCAACAAAAGACAGAACTTGTAACAATGATCTCAACTTATCATATTAAAACGTATAACAAAGGAGGAGGGGTTTGAACGAAAAAAAAAGCTTAGCCAACAAATAGTAGACTGTGCACATATCAACATTATATCCTTGCACTTTGATGGAGGCGTGCGCTGCACCGCGTTAGCTTGACGTGCACTTTAGTTAATGTAGCGGTTTGCGGTTGCAACTTCTCATATAAGTATATACCTATATATATATTCTGTACCGCGTACACGTGCAACTGTACCGAAGAGATTCAAAGAAACGTGAGGGTAGAAACTTATTTGCTGCTGGCAAGACGAAAAGAGAGTCTATACATCCAAAATACTTCGCATTGTTGAGAGAAAAAACCTCAGACGAAGTACTCACAGCTTGAAATTTGTTCTACCAATCTAGGAAAGAACATTACTTTCTTCTCTCATTCGAATATTCAGTTGGTTTCTGAAACAAAAATTGAAGAGTGATAATTCAAATTTATGTTGATAATTTCTTAAGGGGGAGAGCCTGGTAATAAGTACTACTTTTTTTCAATGAAATTTCTTCAATGAACTGAATCTTTTTGCATATGATGGCGAATGTTTTGTAGTTTATGAAGAAACATTTCTTTTTCAATAATAACGGTAGCCTGAAAGCGGTTGGTCATCTCAAAATCCAGTAGTCATGATTTCACGGAGAAAAATGCAGCTCGAAAGGATAGTAATCTTTAATAGAAAATTGGAGAATATTTCTTAAAATCTGAGAATTTTTCTTAAGTTCGTAATAAACATAAAACGGTTTCAGATTTCTCTTGAATATTGCTCGAAAAACAATGAAAAATTATCAATACTTAACAAATCATAAAAACAAATATGAAGTTTCCAAAAGTCGTGCATGAAATTTTACAAAGTAAATAACAAAATTTTGGAATCTTATTTTTAAATTACAGAATTTTGTTATTCACTTTGTAAAATTGCATGCGCGACTTTTGGAAACTTCCTATTTGTTTTTATGATCATTTTTCATTGTTTTTCGAGCAATATTCAAGAGAAATCTGAACCGTTTTATGTTTATTACGAATTTGAGAAAAGTTCTTAGATTTTAAGAATTATTCTCCAATTTTCTATTGAAGATTACTATCCTTTCGAGTTGCATTTTTCTCCATGTTCAGGAGTTTGGGATGTCTGAGACCAAAAATTGAAATGGATTCTTGTAAAATATGTTATTGCCTATGGCATGAAGGGGAATTATGAAGAAAAAAAATATAAGAAAATGGCAGCGTTTTGAATTTTTTCCATGTAAATTGTTTGGAAATGGTATTTAGAAATTAGCAAAAAATATAATTCCGCTTCCTGCCATAACTACACGTGTTAGGAACATTCTCCTAAAATTCCAGCAAAATCGGTCAAGTAGATTTTGCTAAATCGTGGTTACCAGATCAAAAAATGTGGTTCCGAGAAAAACGCGTTTCAAGTTCTTTTTTTTTGCGAAAAGGAATAAGAGTCTCACTCTAATCAGCAATGCGTGGTCCATACAATATTCCTTCATTCCACTTTCATGCATCCTTTCAAGCAAAGAAAATCGATTTTTTTTTTAAATTCATTACTAGACTCCCCCCTTAAATACCTCATAATTATTTTCCCGCTCGATTGAGCGGTGTTAATTTATCTTACAAATACATCATTTTTTCTTTGATCGAATACTCCATGGCGCTTTGTACAGGAGTTGGAAGAATTGAAATAATCTCCAATGAATATCAGAAAAACAATTGAAGAAAATTCTTTATCGCAGAGTTATTCCGTGCCATACCCGCGAAGTGGTAGATAAAGAAATAAACTTGCATAATAATATTCAAGACTCGATCGATCATACATTTATTTCCCTCTCATTCTTGTTCGTGTGTGTTGCAAAATTCGGAATATAGTTGGTCGTATATTAACCTCTTGTACATCTTGTATTTTCAATTACACACTTCACATTTTTCATCGCGCATACTTGAACGTTAATGGATTTCGAATCGTATATCTATCGCGTGCTCTCGGATAATAAATTAATATCTTTAGCGGTAATTTTTTTAACGCGTTAAATTACTCGACGGTTTACAGTATTCAGAATTTATTTCTATGCGTCGTATACGTGGGTGAATATATACGCGTGGTATATAACAGCACAATAGCAAATGCGAGGATTTTGATCTCCCTGTTGAAAAAAAAAAAACAAAAACTCAACATTCGTGGTTCGACGGTGGTGGTTGGTGGTGTGGTGCCTTGTCTCTCGTGTCCAAGGTGGAACTCGGTGATTATCAATTAGCTGTAATTAATGCAGAGTTCCTCGACTCTTCGGGTACCGTGATTCGATGTATACAACATATCGAGCGAGATCTCAAACAAAGTTCCAACCACTGCCAAGTCTCTCCAAAGTAGCATACCGCTGTGCAGTGTCTGCGATTCTTTTATATCTTGATCGATCCGTGTCTCTCGATTTATATACACTTAAAGTAGAGTGCTAATTAGCGATCCGCAAAGTAATATGGTTCAGCAGCGTCGCGTGAGGGCATCACGTGTACCATTCACACGTACGCCAACATGAGTCACCTCATTATTCCGAAGTGGTGTTCATGAAAATAAAAACAATAATATGATAACACCTTGTTGAATGACATTCCGATTCGAGGGATATTCATTTTTCTTTTGTCATTTATTCTTATGCGGATTTACGGTGCACCGACGACGTTTCCAGAAAATTAAATCACATTCGCGCGGAATGATGCATATTGTTCTTTTCCTATTCTCTCACTTTCACAATTTTATGAAAAATGTCACGTACATCGTACTTCGTTTATACGCTAATGTTTCAATGACGGAGAAGAGAGATCATGGGTTAACAATTTTTTTCTCTCGTGGATTCGTACGTCACGCATCAACTGGTTCTTGTATTTCTTTCAAAAATGTTGGCGAAAATATCTCATGAAAGCTGATAGACAGACGGGAGGATAAAATTCATGATTCAAATGTGAAAGCGTCTGAAAATACCCCACGGGATCAAATAAATGAATCAATTTCCAGAGACGTTGATATTTTTTTTGAACGAATGTTTAAAAAGGTTTTCTTACTTGAAATTTATATAATTTATACTCGAATATCAATTGTTCTGTTCAATTGTTCGATAATTGAAAGTTATATAGAATATAAGAGTTATTCATAGTACATTGTTCATGTAATGCGAAAGGAAGAATCTGTACAATACAGTCTCGAATGGCACAAAGTGATTTATTCAACGATAGCGTTATATTGTATCCACACATGCTGCAAACAATCTTCACTTTTATTTTGTATGAATTGTCGTTCACAATATCAAGAATTGAGCAATGAAAACAACATAAAACAGTCTTGTATCGTATTATAATTGAATTTCAATATAATAAATATAACATTCCTCATAAATAATTCACAATTATATTACAACAGTTCTTATATATACACATCTTCGCGGATACCGCGAACTTTAATAAAACACCCACAATTGCATTCATCCCACATAAAATCCTTACAAGATATTTAATCATAATGTAAACTGTTGGATAGATAATTCATAAGGTTCATACATATTCTACTGACCCCAGCATGGAACACATCGATACACACTTAGGCGTTAAAATATTGGGACGAACCTGAACGAACATGATTCCGTACAGGTGCAGAAACAGGAAGAACGACCCTTTAAGTTTTGATATACGTGAAACCACCTCTCGAGGAAACTTTACGTGTACGTGTAAAGTATACATTATGCCTACGCAACTTTCTCTGTTCTTTTTCCTAAAGTCTGTGGAGTCCGAGGCGAGTGAACTATGGATGGAGAAGGCTCTGAGATTTCATCTTCGTGCACATACCTACACGTCGCCTTCCATGTTTGTTGTATTTCACTTGACGAAGATAAGCTCGAACGTTAAGATAGACGTGGTTTAGAGAAATCATAAAATACCCCCTCGTATATCGAATCTCGTGATTAGGAAGACATAAATGATGCGCCAAAAGATTCCTCTTGGATAACCGGAATAGAAACAGGATCCGTCAAATACCATAAACATTCATCTTTATATAGAGTTTGTATCGGACTTTTCTAGTATTTTTATTGATTTATTTCATACTACGTACCATTGCATCAAAGTTCAAATTCAAATACACGGTATTCAATTGAAAACCTTGTTGACCCCCGTGAATTCCCGCATGCGCGCTCTCTTAGAATATATACCCTAGTGTGCTACGTATATAAAATGTACATAAGGACCATCGGTGCTGCAGCCGAAGAAGCGCTTTTTATCTCATGCCATTGGCACATTCCAACTTGGACAGGTTTATTTCAACAACTTCCTTATGTTACAGAATATGTTGGGAAATAGAACACTTTCTCCGTCTAACTTTAATGTACGTTTCCAGATTCGATAGCGGAATTTTTACGATAGTTTTCAGTTCTTGGATTTAACATATCGCCTTGCCGATCTTCGATTCGAAGCGGTCGCGGAGACGAATCTTTAAATATGACAAATGATTCTATCTTTTTGAAGTGGAGAATAGTCTTTCGGAATAACAGATGTGACGAAATCTGACAATTTTGGCATTTCACTGTACATCCACCCGCATTTACGACTGGGGAAACTTCTTCGTGATATAGGTTGATTCAATGCTTTCGCGATATACTGAGACTTGTATTGTGGAAGACGATCACCCCGCTTGAATGCGTTGCTAACCACACACGTCACTCCGGTTGACAACGCTTGAATCCGAATTGTGGTGAACGGAGAGAAGTGTCAAAGTTACAAGTGCGAAGGTTCGAAATTAAAATACCATTTGATTTGCGACATGATGTCATGAAAAAAGGAATTCGCTGTGACAGCGAAATCTACTCTCTAAAATTTTTAGAGTGAGATTTCACTCTTTAGGCAGCCAGAAGTGAGCTTGTTGAAATTTCGAGTGAAATTCCCACTCTTTTAGAGTGAGAGTCTGAGGTTTGAAGTTAGAAACTCACAACCACTTCAATTTTGGAGTGAATTTTCCACTCGAAGCGGACTGGCTCACTTCTGAGATTCAGCGGAGTGGAACGCGTGATTTTTCACTGTTCTAGATTTAAAGAGTGAATATTGAGACCTGTCTGGAAACATGGATTCTGCTCGAGTCCTAACAAATATTCTAACTTTTGGCTTTCGTAAGAGCGTTGTTGGAAGCAGTGGTCCCAAAATGCGAGAGCTGGCATCTCCCGTCATGTGTTCTCTGGAGACTATCATAGTCGTTTTTGAGCCTAGTGAGCATAAACTTGGTCCAGGGTTTGTCCCGATAGTTGAGCAAACTTAGGCAATTGAGATTTCATTTTTATCTATTTCATATGTGATTACAATGTGAATGATGAGGAATTTTGCATTTGGATTTCAGTTGGAGGCCATGAAATGACAGAGGAGTGAAAGGGTGATCACCGATCAGCTTTATTATGCAACATTTACTCAAGTTCCTGAGCGTTTTGCTCTTATTGGGAGTCAACGCTAGGAGAAGCGATGGAGACGTACCAGCGTCCGACGATGTATTTGGAGGTCAACGGCGAAACACCCCTCATAAATCTAATTACAATAACCATCATCAATCGAACTCACCTTATCTACCATATCAACAACCCAGAGAAAGGAAACCCAACATTGTGCTGATATTGACCGATGATCAGGATGTTGAGCTTGGTAAGTGAACTTGACCTGATTTAAATTCTGAAAAATCCTTCAAAGTATATGATTTTCATTCGATCCGCAACTGAAGAAAGATCCATACAAACAATTTCGTTCAAACTTTCGAAAATTTAATCGATAAATTCTGAATTGTCACAGAGTTGAGGTTTGGGATCGTCAAATTTGAAATTTGGGTAGAGAATCGTTTGTTATCTCTTAATCCTCTTTTCTCTAATTGGGAAACACCTGGCGAATTTAGGATTGATGATACTGGCTATGGTCTCTGGCAATCGTATCGCGCCAGAAGGAGACTATTTTGCAATTTCCACATGGGTGGCTATCGATTGGAATTTTTTTAATCAAAACTATGACCATTCAACGAAACATAGAACATTCAACGGAATGAACCTCCAATATTCCCTGTAGAGTTTCTTATCAACGCTTTCGTTTCATTGCACCTCTGTTTCAATTCAACGTCAAGATAATAGCCTATTCAGAAATATAATTATCTTATACAAAGTCACTGCTCCATATTTCACGTTGCGAATTACATTCGTTACAAAACAACTCAACCTTTGTAAAGTATATATTCAATTTATACAGTAATACATTTCTATACAAGTCACACGGATAAATTGTATCGCGATTGAACAAGTTTGACAATTCAGAATCCAGCTTCATGATTGTTTGAAATTTTATTTAGGAACCAAGTTCTCAAAGTGAAAGCGATAGATATTCAATCAAATGAATTTATTCTACTCACATTTTGACTCAATCGATATCAAACTTGACACTTTTTATCCCTGTGAATGACTCGACTTTACGATAAAAATAAAATTTCCCTCTTCGATACTGAAATATTCATCATTAGTTCATTCATTTGATTCGAAACATGACACGAAAGTACGTTAAAATTACATCAACTAATCGTGTATGTGATTTCTTATAAGAGCCGAAATTGAGAATCCATATATCAAATGACAAAATTTTAGATTGAATCTTAGATACTAGGAGAAGAGAAACTAACCGGTCAAGTATCTTTTTATTCTTCTTCTTCTTCTTCTTTTGATCGCGTTGTTGACGATCCACATGGATTGGATTGGAACGGAATCGTTACCTTTCATGGACCTTATCCTTCGCTGTCGTGGCACCATACTTCTCCTTGTCCTCTTTTTTACTTCCTTCTTCTTTGCTGCCTTAGGTTCGCTGAACTTCATGCCACGGACCCTTAGACGAATAAGGGACGAAGGAGCCGAGCTGAGACACGCATACGTGACCACTCCCATGTGCTGTCCAAGCAGAAGTTCTCTGCTGACCGGCCGTTACGTTCACAATCATGAGGTCTTCACAAACAACGACAATTGTAGTAGCCCTCAATGGCAGAGGGATCACGAGCCGCACTCTTTTGCCGCTTATCTGAGTAATGCGGGTTATCGAACTGGTGAGTAAACCCATGAGATTTATTGAACATAATTCTCGATGAAGGTATACGATCTAGTATTGAAAAAAATTTTGTATAAAATGTTTCGATTTATTAGGAATCTTCTTAATCATTCGATGCATACACAAATTTCATAGCGACACAACTCATGCTCGTACAAGTTGCATTGGAAGGAGATACTCCAGTGAATTGTGGTTGATCTTCCAAGCGTGCTAACTTTAGTTGACAAATGTAGGAACAATTTGGAGATGCCCCTGTCTGATTCAGACTAAAAGATATATTTTCAGAATGGATGTACTGAATGTTGGATGAGATCTTGGGTATTAATTGTGAAGGGGAGGTATAAAAATCTTCAAAGTAACTAAAATTCCCTTGAAAGCTTGCCAAATTCCCATGCATGTAATTTGATAATGACGAAGAACATCTTGACGGATGAAATAAACATTGTAGGAACACATTGTGACAGTTGATTGACGGAGTTGTGAGGATTTATATTCTGAGAGAGTATACGTTGATCTCTATTTATCGAAGTGTAGAATCCAGATACAAATATTTCTCTATGAATTTAGATGTCTTTTATTCGCATAGCAACAGTGCGTTAAGGAGGGTTGTCAAGAAATCAAAGGTTCAACTTAAAATCATGATACAATATTCTTTCAATTTTCAAATGAACTTTAATTATAATTCAAAGCTGTCGACTGTTACATTGCATGCAATTTTGAAGACTCGAAGATCGGTTAATTACTTCTCTCATTCCTTTCATGCACTATACATGCTTTTCGAGACCGCAATTGTTGTAACCATCAAAATAGTTTTGCGGTTCTAAGTAATGTTAATTGGATTCACAATTCAGATTATCTCATGAACATAGTCCAGATCACTCCGTGAATTTCTTTTCCCTTCTCACGTTCGAACGATTCCTACTCTTCCGTGATATTTTTGTTTCATGTTCCAAACGTAATCTCTCCATCCCATTGTTTTCAACAATTTCATGTAAAATAAGACTATGAAAATTGAAATTGAATAGCGGACGAAATCGCAATTTACGATTATTAGTGCACAATAGCGATGAATCACAGTCGTTCATAGATGACAGGGAGTTAATTATAATTCCAAATGAGATACTAAAAAGAATACAATTGGCGGGATCGTTTATTCTTTCTTTCTGTTCGTGTTTTCTCATCGTTTGGCCTGTCTCACCCATTCGTCCTTACTTTCATGCGAAAACCTACATACATGAAAACAAATACATATATGCACGTATACCATGTACGAAGAGATATTTGAGAAGGGCCAGGACATTGCTCTTTGGCAACATTCGGTTAAGCTTCGTTTCTCACCTTTAAGCCTTGTTCATATCCGACATGAGATTGGCTGACTTCCAAAATTTGTGACATATGTAATCGTAGTTACCAAGGCGACGATAATGAAAATAAAAAGCACGAAATTCTGGATTAGAGGCACTTCCGTGTGAAAAGAAAAATGAACAAACAAAAGATGGAAAGAAAGTGATCGTAGTTTATTATAACTGACGGTCACGAGGTTCATTCTGGCATTCATTAGGAGGTATAATTCGGTGCCAAAATGTAGATATAACGTGAATTTAATGTGACCCTCGAAAGGGAATGGTACCAAATTTAGTTATTTGGATGAGCGCTGTTGGGAATTCGTATAATTTCAAGGTCCCAATTAGTCGCCTCGCCACGCGAATTCGCTATCCCATAATATATATTCAAATGATTTGCCGGAGAGTGCCATTCTGTGTCTCGTAATTGAATACAACTACTGTACTCCCTGTGATTTGTTATAAAAATAATATTCCGATGCATGTCCGATTGAAATAGCAACGAACATGAAATGCAATGAACATCCATCCATCTTTTTCTCCGATTGAATTCAATGATAAAAAATTAAAAAACAAAAAATAATGAATGATCGGAAGAAGAGGAAACTGGTTCTCTTATCTAACTGCGAAACCTTCGTCTTCAACTAGGGTGTACAGTATAAATGTTGGGTGTATACCATAGAAGTGGCTGGCGGGCTAGTTGATCGACTGGTCAACCACGTCGACAAATTTTTTTCTCTTTATCTTTTCACGAAGATCTCTTGTCACGTGTTTGTAGAGTTTTACGTGTCTCCAAATGATCTTGTATCGGGAACACAAGGTTTCAAACTAAATCTTGATTGAGGTATAAAAACACTTGGAAATGCGTTGCGATTAATTTTGTTTTTCTTCCATTAAAAGGGTATTCGTACCTGGACGCAAAATGTAGAATTATTTCGAAAAATTTATTAACGTCATCAAACACACGAAATTATAACTTACGAAGAATATTACCTTGTGTAGCGCAAGATTCAATGTGAAAATAAATGATCACAAGAGGCTACGGACTGTGTACGGTATTAATCAATGACTTGAGATTCAAAGTTTAGTAATATATCAAGAATCAACATATAATTTCGAATACCTGCAATTATTTGCACCTGCCGTTGGTGATCGATTTGACACTATAAATTATCAGAATTGTATTCAGCGTGACAATTCTATACACATTGTATAATGACATTACGCGGAGAAAATGAATTCATCATCCAAGTCGAATCTGATTCTGATGTCTACCTTTTGCTGAGGTAGTAAATCTTTCACTGTGACTGTCATTTGTTTGCGTTGACAGCACACTGGAAACACTGTTTGTTCCAGCCAAACAAAATTTTGGTTGAAATGAACGCAAAGGAACTTTTTGTTTGGCTGAAATAAAATTTATTTGAGGTTGGTTCACAATAATTAAGACTTTCATACAGACAAATAAATTTTATTTCAGCCCACCAAAAAGTTTCTTTGCGTTCGTTTCAACCAAAATTTTGTTTCGCCGAAACAAACGTTTTCTCAGTACAATTTTGTTGATTTTGGCAGTGAGCCTTCGGCCGTCGTAGCGAAAAAATTCAACTACGACTGCTCAATTCATTCGTTGTTCCACATTTAATACTCAAAATTTACTCACGTCTACATGGAAAAAGTCCCACATAGATTCTGATGCAAATTTGCAAAAATTGCAAATTTTTTGGCAAAACTTTTCCAACACTTTGCAAAGAAATCTGATTCCTTCAGAGAAAATAGGAATAATTGTAGAAAAATTATGTGAATGTAAAATTCGAAGTCTAGATAATACAGTTCCTCTGGTTATCAGTCCATCATCATGGTAGATTCAAAAGGTGAAATAATATTCAAAAACCAGATTTTGCCCTTTAAATTGTTCCTCTACGGAATTTTCCTCACTGAGATATTCAGAGATAACTTTGAAGTCATCTCTGTTTGGCAAGAAGTGATGCCGAAGTGTTTTGACCGGTTGTGTAACTCACTTTCAAATGAGTCAGGCTCGAATTTGAAACTCGGGACCGCTCGGTTTCCAGTCGGTTGCAACACTGCTCACAATATAATCTCTTACAACTTTTATCTCAACAGGCTTGAAAACAAAAAAGAGACACACAGGAGTAGTATACCATTTTTAACTCTCCCCCACGAGTACTTTTTTCCTCATGTTATACGTCTACATTATTTTGAGTGGCTCATTCAGTTTTTGTCAGTCTCGTGTACAGTATGCATTTCACTGTCAGGAAAAATAAGTTCATTGTAGTATCGTTCAATATACGACATAAAGTTTCAAATGAAAGCACTTGACAAGCAAACGAACTATCTGAAACGAAAGAAAAAGGAATACACAAATATATACATATACAGATTCGCAGGAGTAGTTCCGTAGATAAGAGTTACTCATTCAATTGAGAGGTTTTGAGTGGAAGAATTAATAAAACATAGAATTGACTTGGGGTTGAATTCATTATCAATTGATACCCGTTGCACACCTGTACCGTATTGGAAAATATTCCAACGTAGAATCTTATATACCGTATGACAAGGGAAAGAAAATTGTTGTGTCATATTTTCAATAATCTTTGTGTTAATAGTGATTATACATGAAGGACTATACATAGTTCAGGATATACACCAAGCACATACTACAATGGATAAAATTATTCACTTCACTTGAATTTTAAAGTTCAATAGCTCGTTTAGACTAGTCGAATGATAATTCAATTGAATGTTCGATGTAGCGGTGAAGATAACGAAATATTTCGAATGGAATTCTTATTTCATTCCACCAATTCTCAACCGTAGTAAAGAATCGAGTGAAGATTTTATTAAAGAGATTGCGATATCACATTGTTTTCTCGCATGCAACTATGTTAAATCTCGTTCAATCACCCACAAAAATCAATTTCTCAATCATTGTTCCAACACGTAATTGATAGAGTAGATACCATGCATCGGGCTCGCACGTGTTCCTTGTATATAGCTGAATGAGAATTTAATTGGTATTTATGACTAGCTGAACAGTGCATCGTACAAAGCGGTTATCTTTAGATTGGCGCTAAGTCAGTGGCATGTTTAAGTGCACTTATTGTGAATATCGTTCGTTCGATAATGTATGGATGATAGTAGTATTGTTACGTGTGCCAAATTTCGATACATTAGAAACTCATGAATTTTGAGAGGACTAAATCAATGTGTGTGAGAACACTGAGCAAACTGTTTAATTGCGGTAACCAAAACCGACATCAGACGTTTGAAAAATTCAAGTTGCCTAAACTAAAATATTGTTTCGACTAAATATTTCACTAAATTTTTAGCCACGACAACTAAACAGTTTTATCAGTAAATATTCATGATACGGATTAGTATGCAAATGAGATGTTATTACGTTTTTTATTTATTGAAATCTCACTGTAATTCTCAGTGCCATGCACACTGAGAAACAAATTCATTCGATATATGCACACCCAAAGTTCTCGGTTGGCGTAACTAAAAGTTTAGTGGCTTCAACTTAAATTTGGTTATGCAGACCAAAAAGATTGTACTAAACAACTTTTGGTTCAGCGATCGAATCAAACGTGATTTGGTAAGATTATTTATTCAGCGTAGTCGAATTTTGGTTGAAGCCACCAAACTTTTATTTCAAAAAAAGATTTCAGTTGGGCATAAAATAACAAAATGTTTTAGTACACATGTTTTTTTGATTATGAAAATATTCGTATGTATCGGTATTGATTGAATTATAGAATGAACTATTCCCTTTATTCAGGTTTGAACTACACGGAAAAAAAGATTGGTTGAAATAACTATTGAACTTATAAGCGCATATGGACCCATTTTTTGCAGTTGGAATAACAAATCTATTCATCGATTGAACTAATTTGGAAAAGATCAATCAACTCCGCGAAAAAAATTTTTCATTCCAACGACAAAAATGGGTCCATCAAATGGACTCACAAGTTAAACTAATTTTGTTTTCCATGTAGGAAGAGATGAGAGAGAGGAATAGTTGTGTGGAATCAAAATTGATATCTGACCCCTCAACAATGGATGTGAAGTTTTTTTTGTGCGGTCGAATGTATACATATTCAAATCGTGTCCTAATTCTCTGAACAGATCCCCATGATTATTTTAGGAAGTTACGGAAGGAAATAGTTTCGTGCGAGATGGGTATTAACCCGGTTTTACATGAAATCCTCTGTCAGTTCAACTCATATTTGTGCAGAATATAGTATGGAGGAATGAAAACGTAAACTTTTGTCGATTGATTGCATGCTTCTTATTTGAAACCTCGTTGATACGATGAAAATATAATGAATTATTTTTGTGTACCAAATTTTTGAGATAATTTCGTCATATTTTGGTACAGATTTGATCAAATTCTCTATCCAATATTATAATGATACTGTGAATCATTAGTGTTATAATTACCAGTTATGTAATCAATATGAGGGATGAAGTTATGAAGTTATATCAATACAATAAAGATGAGATTGATCGCGATAATAGTTGATCAATCAATCCATGTTACATATATTACAGAGTCAAATGAAAATCTTGAAACAAATTGAAGACGGTAAATAAAGTAGTCTGGATGAGAGATTATAGCCCGATTGTCTCATTGATTAAATAAACATATTAAATCAATATCGATGACATTTATTATCATACTTTTGTCCACGAGATAGATAAAATACCCTCTTTATTTACCTTGTATTGGCGCGGTTGTACCTCGAGTTGATCAAGATACAACCTTTGGAAGATTGAATAATTCATAGGTAGTGCATCAAATAATTAATTCAAAAAGACACGGCGATGCTAAAGGCAGTTGGTGCGTGTCTTTCTTCTCTTTACTACGGATCTCTGCGAAACACACATACAAGTGCTTTACAAGACTTTTACTACGGCCTTCTTAACTCATTCTGGACAAGTTGATATTTTTTTGTCTCTCGCTGCGCCAGACCCACCGTTTATGAACTTATATACCAGAGCAATTATATTCATCTTCATTTTACATTAATAACCACATGGCATCCCTATAAAGATATAACCTTTCGAATATAGTACAGAGTGCCGACAAAAAGAATAAAGCGGTATCCCCTTTTTGATCTCATCGCCCTCTTTTTTCTTGGTTTGTTGCAGGATATTTTGGCAAGTACTTGAACAAGTACAATGGCTCTTATATACCACCTGGATGGCGAGAATGGGGAGGACTGATAATGAACTCACGATACTACAATTATAGCGTTAACATGAATGGGAAGAAGATAAAGCACGGTTTTGAGTACAGCAAGGACTATTATCCCGATCTGATAGCCAACGATAGCGTGGCTTTTCTAAGGCAGAGTAAACACAACTTCGCTAGGAAACCGGTAATGCTCGTGGCAAGCTTTCCGGCGCCTCACGGACCCGAAGATTCCGCTCCCCAATTCTCTCATCTTTTCTTCAATGTTACGACTCATCAGTAAGTAATTGATATCATCCATCCCTACATTTCACGTTCGAATTTATGAGTTTCGTTATGAAACTTGCTCTCTGTTTTGCAAAACCTTGATAAAAGAAATGCTACATACTATATGTTTAAAATAAAATATAATAATCTTTTTTTTTCCATTCCTCTATCCGTAACGATTAACATTTATCTCCAGTAGAACAGATATCAATTCGAATCTTCACTCGTCGTTGCATTGAATTTATTTAGCTTCATTCACATTATAACAAATTGAAGTACGAAAAATATGAGGAAGTTTTTCAATTCCACTCTCGACAGAGGGTTGTGAGAGTACTATTCTTTCAGTTGGAAATATTCTGAAGAGATAGTCATAATTCTAGACATAAGAAAATTATGGAGCAGTATAAATAGAAAGAAATGAAAAATTCTGAATTTCGTTTTTTTTCGTACTTCTATAAGAGATTCAGGGATTCTTCGTTACATAAATCATCATGAATATTCGTCATAATAAAATGATATATATTTAACCATAAATTCCCACGCTACAATCGACGATTTAACCATTGTGTATTGAAGCGAATGCGAGTATTTGTACTCGATTTTCAATGCCTCTCGTATGAAAATCGAAACAACATTAATTACACGCGAAACAAATAGCTTTCACAACAAATGTGAAAAATGATAAATGATCCTAGCGTACACACGAGTTCAAGTCGGAATAGAGACTCCAGACTAGACAACCATAGTGTAATCCAGACGTCATCACTGTCGTGGTATGATGAAGGACTTTAGAGAAAAGACAGAAATCTACGCGCTCGTATGTCATATCAAAAGCAGTGAAAAAAAAGTTCTCATTCTGTACCTACTTCTTCTATCCTCCATCTAACCCATCATCACCCCTCCCATCCACACTTAAGCCAGATTTCTATTGTCCTATCACCCATCCTTGTTGGGAAGTGTATTATATTCTCACCTGTCTACTCGAGTCGAAAGAATAAAAGAATACCACTTCACAAATTCATGCGTGATCGCATCACACTTTTCAACAATCAACTGAAATGAATTGATATTCTCCCTCTCTTTGTCGAGGGAGAAAAAAAAGATAGTTTGAATTCGATATTTGGTCGCTTCTATATAAAAAAGAGATTGTACGACATTCAGCGGTATGGTGTCTTATTATTTCATATAACTACATTGTTAGTTATTAGGGAAATTGGGAGAAGAATTATCCTGCACCGTGGTTTCAATGGCACACGATGTTTTGAAAAATCTCTCAAGCACGGCACGGTAAATTCAATGAAACACATGCACGTTCGCACGTACGTATGAACTGAATATAATGATGCATGTGCTCTGTCTTCTTTTACACTTTAGTGGAAGTTAAGTGATCAAGACGAGTGATTACGAGACAGGGTTAACGTACACGAAATAAAGTGTAATTAAGGAGTCCAGACAAAAATGTGACGTGCACCACATCGGGGTACACGTGTTTTCTAATTATAATGTAAGTGGAGGATTCATTCCATTTTTTTATATTCACATAAGTGTTAGTACTTGGTTATCAATGATACAACAACCACGAGACGACGACTGATTTTAACCATTTTATTTTCTCCTCTTATACGGTTCCCCTTTCTTTCTCAAATTTACATAGAAAGCGTTGGAACAGTATTCTCCGATGCAGCTCTCGCTTTAAGTATAAAGGCCCTTCTCGCCACATTCAACAATCCTATCGTGTATTTAGAAACTTTCAATCTTCTTATAATCTTCGTTAGCGAAGCTCAAAGAATTCCACCATTCTTGTGAAATTAGCATTTTCTGTATCTCGAAGAGAAAGGAATACCATACGTTTCATCGTCTTTTTTCAAAACGGTATCATTGTTCGACTCATGAATATTTTCAAGAGAAAAGATCAGGAATTGAATGAATACCGAATTTTTACGTGAACTGAATGATATTGAATCTGCCGTTCATAATTTAGCATCTATTTGCGAATTACAATCATATTTTTCAATCGAATCTTGACTCTCCAACATAGATACGTGAGATTCGGAACCTGAGTATGTAAATGTCAGTAATAAAATTTCATATCGCTGAGATGCGTCGTACAATAAATGCTTTTGAAGTGATTAAACATTGGGATCAGATCAGAGAAATATTCCTCGAGTGGTTGCAAAATCCCGCTGTTCGGGTCATCTCATCTTACGAAAGACGTGAGAGAAATGAGATAAGACGTTTGTTAAAGAGGATACGAACCACGATAGTTGATCAAAAGATGAAAAGATCAGGGGAAAAGATAGAACAGTGATGGAGGTAGTTTGAAGATAAGGAGTATATCCATATACGGGACCAACATCCCGGTCAATGATGGATTTCGTAATAGGAAACGTGAAAAGAAGGAGAGAAATTGTCTGATAAAAGGAACGGAGAGATTATAATCCTTCAGCTTAAGTGCGAAAAGAAACAAAAAATATCTAAGAACAAATTGACGACATGACCTGGAATGGAAGAAAAATCAAACCAATGTTTTCTATCCTTTTTATTCTCAAATATGATTGCCAAAAGTATGGAAAACCGGGCAAAGTCAGAGAAAATGAGGAAAAGAAGTACACCCCAATTCAAATGAACGCAAATCTTGGAACTTCATTCAATTGAATATCACAAGCATGCATGTTTTACATATAAAAATATAGTTTATGATGAAAAAAAACATTAGTTTATTTATTTTAATTCAAAGAAAATTTAGTATGGAAATCATTTTGAGATAATATTGTGTTTGAATTTTAACAACAGTTGTGTTGAGTACTTCCAAACTTTTGTATTGAAATTAACACAAAAATTCTGAAATTCGTGGCGAACATTTTTAACAGTGTAGACTTTGAACGGTTTTGGTCTCAGGAAATTCGGTTGAGAACTCACAAAATTTCTGCTCGGTTTTACCTAGAGTTACTAAATTGGATACCTTGTAAAAAACTAACAGAGAATTTTAGGATGTTTATATCCAATCGAGAACCGATAATTACTGACAGGATATCCTACTCCAGCAGTTCTGGACAAGATCGGGTAGAGAGGTTGCCAATTCTTGACCGGATTTCCAGAGGCAAGAATCGTTTAATGCCTGACAATTATTGTTTGTCCTGTTCGGATAGGCATTTTCATGCAGGGCATTGTGATAATTATCAAATCTTTTCCCCTCAATGCTTTGAAGTATTGCGTGTCCTCATATTAAATTTCTTATAGAACTGGACATTAGTTTTAGAATTTTCTATCTGGAAAATCGGAAAAAACCAAGGAGTTCTTAGATTCAAAATTTGAGACAACCATTACAAAAAAAATCGACACAGTATTGTTGGAACTTGTATGGATTTTAACTGGTTTCAGCACTCCAGCCTACGATTATGCGCCTAATCCGGATAAACAATGGATCCTTCAAGTTACTCAAAAAATGCAACCGATTCACAAGCAATTCACAGATCTTCTCATGACCAAAAGACTTCAAACTCTTCAGAGTGTGGATGCTGCGGTGGATCGAGTATGTATAAAGATGAAACAAGTTCATATGTTATTATCAAACGATCTCCGAACATGATATTCCTCACGAATTCAAATAAACATCAAGATCCTGAAGTGAGAAAATGATTCTGTGATGCAAATAATCGTACGGAGAGATGTACAGATGTTTTTCATGTTTTATATATGGATAGAAACCATTTTTGAAAGGTGGTGGAAGATTAAAGTAGGAGATTTTTTTCAAGTGAATTTCTTGATTCGTTAGAATTCCTAATCTCAACTCAACAACATAGCATAATAATATTCTCAACCAGACAAAAATCATCAATTATTTCCAATGGTTCTCCCAAAAATTCGAATAATTAAACAAAATATCTTCCCTAGATATATCAAGAGCTCAAAGATTTGGGTGAACTCGACAATACGTACATTATTTACACATCCGACCACGGTTACCACTTGGGACAATTTGGATTGATCAAAGGGAAGAGCTTTCCGTTCGAATTCGACGTTAGAGTACCTTTTCTGATCAGAGGACCTGGGATAGAACCTGGATCCGTGTAAGTTTCTTTATTATTTATTCTCTTTCACATTCGATATTCTCATTCCGCGAATAGCTCAGTCGTGGAGAATGTTTCCCTGTACTTGACATGAATTCTTGTTTTCAATTCGATTGTTATGATTGGAACATGTTGAAAGCAATGGTAGAAAGGAATCTTCACAACTTGGAGGATGCAACGTGTGAATAAACACGCTGTACGGACACACAAAGCAGAAGAGCATGCTGTACATGCGTTGTTAAGTGCACCAAGTGCTAAGAAGAAGTTAAATATAGATCATGGCAAATTAATTTGCCAGCTGACCGACAACCGAAAAGAAATACAAATCTGCCTCTGATGCGCCAACATCATCTTATTGGCATGCCGACTCGACTCAATTTTGCTCTCAACTGTTTAATCACCATATCAATTATTCACTTATAATACGGAGAAAAATTAAACACGAGCACTACATTCACATCAAATTACAGAATAGACGACATCGTTTTGAACATCGATTTGGCGCCGACTTTCTTGGATATAGCCGGCGTTGAGACGCCTGCTCAGATGGATGGACGATCTTTCAAGAAACTATTCCTCAAGTGAGTAAAACATTTTCATACTTTTCTCATTTCGTTGAGAGGAAAAAACAGTCTCACGCGTGGAATATAAAGCACTTGCTATCAATCCCAGATATATATCTTGAATGAATGAATTATATTACAGCGAATGAAATAGGTTTCTGAATTTTTCCAAGAATAATATTATGAAATTCGGATCATGAAGTATGCTGTATGAAAAATTGTTTGTTACTGTAGCAAGCACGGGCGAAAATCCAAGTTCAAATGGCCAGACACTTTCCTGATTGAATCCTCAGGCCGTCGGGAGACTCCGGAATCCATCGCGGAAGCTAAATTACGTGAAGCGAGGAGACAAAATGCTACTTTAGCCAAGCAGTTTGCAGAATCAACAGTGGATAACGATGACGAAGAGAATGACGATGATGACACTGAAGAATCTCATAATAATAACAACAACAATAATAATAATAATAATAATAATAATAATAATCATAATAATCATAATAATAATAATAATAATAATAATAGCAATAACGACGATGATACAGGACATCATATTTTTGATAACGACACCGGGAGCGATCAAGATATTTCCGAGGATGACGACTTCGAAGAGTCGATTGTGGACGAAACAAGTGAGTGAAGAATATCTATAATTTTTGATACAAGATCCAGTATTATTTTTAGCAGTGCGCAGAAAAAAAGTCCTCAGATATAGCAACGTCAACAAGAGCATTCCTTTTTTCCAAATCAACTTTCTTTAGATTGAGGACAAAAATATTTGTGTCACTCCACCGTAAAAATTAAATGTCGAATTTTCTTCCAATTTGGTGGCAGCAAAAATCCCCCCACGTGGGGTCAACTCATTCCCCCGCTATTCTGGAAGAATTTCTCTTCATTTGAAGGGAAAGTTTACTCGAGAAAGAACGAATTCTCTTACAAATGGAGGAGAATTCCTCCAGAATATAGGGAAAATGAATTTCTCCCATGGGGGGGATTTCGCTGCTATTGAATTTACTTTTACTTTTGACAGTGTTGAAAAGAAATGAGAAATCCCGATTTGAATCAGAACAATATTAGCCCGCTTGAAAGTAAAATTATTTAGAACAAGAAAATCTATTAGGTGTACAAATAAGTTTCCGCGGTTTGTCAAAAGATGGCCCCACCAGAAGGTTATGGAGAAATTGTCAGATGTAAAACGTAATATCCCAAGTTTAGTCATCTGGCAACACCATAACCTTAAAGTACTAGTGATTCCGTATCAGCATCACGTAATTTTTTTCGTGCAAAAATGTCAAGTTTTATTCCGAATAAGCATCATTTGCGGGAACTTTTGATTTACTTCTTTAATGTGAAAAAATCTGCAGCTGAGGCGCATCGATTGCTTTTAGAAGCATATGGTGAAGCTGCTTTAAGTGAGAGAAGTTGTCAGGAATGGTTTCAAAAGTTTAAGAACGGTGAGTTTGACGTTAAAGACAAAGAACGCAGTGGAAGGCCGAAAGTGTACGAAGACATGGAATTAGAAGTACTATTGGAGGAAGATTCGTCCCAAACGCAAAAAGAACTTGCACTTACTCTACAAGTGACTCAACAAGCAATTTCACATCGTTTAAAATCGTTAGGAATGATTCAAAACAAGGAAATTGGGTTCCATATGAACTAAAGCCGAGAGACGTTGAACGCCGATTATGCATGAGTGAAATGCTGCTTGCCAGGAATAAAAAAAAGAGTTTTTTGCATCGTATAGTCACTGGTGACGAAAAATGGATTCACTACGATAATTCAAAGAAGAGAAAGTCATGGGTTAAGCCCGGCGAACCATCAACATCGACAGCTAAGCCGAATATTCATGGAAAAAAACTCATGCTGTGTATTTGGTGGGATCAGCTTGGTGTCGTGTATTATGAATTGCTGAAACCAAGCGAAACCATTACTGGAGCTCTCTACCGAACACAATTGATGAGATTGAGTCGGGCACTTAAGGAAAAACGCGCCCATTACTACTCCAGACACGACAAAATTATTCTTTTACACGATAATGCTCGTCCACATGTTGCGGCGCCGGTAAAAACATACTTGGAAACACTCAACTGGGAAGTTTTACCCCACCCGCCGTATTCACCAGACTTAGCCCCTTCTGATTATCACCTGTTCCGGTCGATGGCACATGGTCTGTCTGAGCAGCGCTTCACATCATATGAAGACACCAAAAATTGGCTAGATTTGTGGATAGCGTCAAAAGATGAAGAGTTTTTTCGACGGGGTATCCGAATGTTGCCAGAAAGATGGGGAAAAGTAGTGGCAAATGATGGAAAATACTTTGCATAAAACGTAATGTACTTTTCCTTTACAATAAATTCCTAATTTTTTATAAAAAACCGCGGAAACTTATTTGTACACCAATATGTAAAGATTAAGCGATCCCACCAATATTCACCACGAGCAATGGCTTGGTCCAGGCGTGGTAGCGAAACGTAGGAAGCTTATGTTGACCCAACGTTGATTAAAAGACGTGATATCGTGCTTGTGTGAGAAATAGAAAAATAAAAAGCGTTGGAACAGTGTTGGCGCAAGTTTGTCCCAGCATTGGTTTCGGATTGAACTAACATTGGTTTCATAGCAATGGTAATGTATTGTTTATCATGGCAGACCCATTGAATCAAGCTTACGTCAATGTTGGAAACTTTCCATCATCGTTGAGCAGAGGCGTCAAAATTTCAAATTTATTAGTTGTTCAAACGATATTATCCTCCCAGCTATCAATCAAGTTTCCTTCCAAGGCTTCGCCAATGCTTGTCAGGGCTGGATCAACATTGCGCCACTGATGAATTTTCAGATGTGAAGTACTTTCGTTATACATGACACAACTAGTGTTCCCACATTATCCCGCTCTTCAACGCAATCAGGCAATCACAAACTTCTGATAGATGAAGAGTCCAATCAAACGAAGGGAGAAATCTCGTTGTGAAAACAATGGATACAACAAATAATGGTATCAAGACAACTTTTTTTCTCTTCATCGAATATCAATCTGAGGATTGTACTTTCAGCGACTTTATTCAGTACTTGAAAATTTTATAAAAAAAAAAAGATTGTCAATAAGAACGACGATGCCTCTTTACGACGTCAATTTTCCACTCCTGATGAGCAGGATTGCTTTGCTACAAACAGAAGAGTATAATTATGAAAATATACGAAGAAGAATACATCTCATGAATTTTATGTGCATAAGTACACGTTATAAAATTCATATCTTTAATGAGATTCATTATAAATTTCTCTTTTGTGAGAAGTTCATTCGTATGATAAAAGAAGATTGTAGTATTTACTTTCAGATCCACTTGCACGTAGAGTGGTACGAAACGTTCCCTCGAATACCTTCTGGTTGGAAAATTTAATTTTTTATTTTCCTCTTAGGGGCTAAAACCTTATATTCATGTGAAGTGGATATCATTCATATCCAGGGCTTGGGAATAAAAATAAAAACGAAGCATATTTAGATCTCCTTTAAACAAGTGTTTTGAGAATATCTTTGGTGATATAGTTTTTCAACCAGACAGCAAAGATTTCGTCAAAGAACTCATTGTAGAACTTGTATTCAACCCATTGCATTTAAGAACTTCAAAAATTCAAAAGTCCCAGAAGAGAGGTCTTCAAGAATTCTTTAAAGGGCTCTTCCTTAACTCGTGAATCTATCAGATTCGACTAGCTAGCTGATTAGATAGCTGATCGGGCGAAAGTTATTTATGAGAAAGAAACGAACAGTATATGACTGAAGTTTTTTGAAATACAGAACGTAATTCAGTCAGCATTTTTTTTTTATAGAAAAGAATCGATTGTGTTGAGATTTCCATCCACTGTTGCATTCAAAAATATGAATCCGAGTCGAAAAATTCGGATGGTTTTTGTCCTCATATTTTGTTTTTAGACTCATTTTGTCGTGATTGTTGAATAATGCAGATGAAAACAGTACTTTTTCTTAATTCTACACCCAAAAAAATGAATGTCCAATTAAGAGTATCCCTCTTATGTTGATGTAACTTCTCCTCTAATATATGTTATCAAAAGTATTCCTCTCCATTTGAGAGGATTAGTCTTTGTGTGGAAGAATTTTCATTTGTTCAAAATCGTAGAGGGATATTTTCAATTGAAGAAGGCAACAATAGTGAAATATCTCTTCTGATTTAGAGGGATTTTTTCTTTCATTTCCAGATTACTTTTTTTTTTGTGTAGTCTGAATTCTCCTCAATCGCTCTGATTCGTTGGAGCAGAAATTCAGACCAGAATCATGAAAAAGTCCTGTTTTCATCCGCATTATTCAACAATCAGGACAAAATCAGTCTAAAAACGAAATATAAGGACAAAAACCGTTCAAATTTTTCGACCCGGGAATGCGTATAACCCGTATCATAGATTCGATTGAATTTCTTCTCTCCATTTTCGTATCAATGATTGTCCTTCATTGCGCTTGTTTATCACCCACTCATGTCATAAAATTCAGCCCGAGCCAATGGGATTCTGTTTCAACCAGGGGATTACGGTTCCCATCCATTCATTCGGTATTCAATTTTATATGAATGATTTGAAACACATTCTAGGTTCGGACCTACATCTTGATAACAGGGTACATCCTTTACAATTCTCTACAAAACACGAACGTCTCGCCATGGAATGTTCAAGATTAGAAGCTCAAGCGGATTGTGTACCAGGACAAAAATGGCGGTGCGAAAGGGACGGACATCGGTGGAGAAAACACAAATGCCGATATATACCTCCACCACCAGTTCAAAAGCTCACCAAAAAGTGCGCGTGTTTCACTCCTAACGGCGTGGTTTACACGAGATTAGAAACCAATGATTTCGATTTTGGAAAGGAACCTAAGAAATCGAATGATCCATATAATGAAGCTGCATCAGAATTCTTTGCAAGAAGAGGTAAGAATTTTCAATTCAATTACGGAATTTGGTTTTTGTTTTGCAAATATGTTAGTGCATTGTAAGAAATATGGAGAACTCTTCCTCACTCCAATGGTGGATTCCATTCCCTGATCGTAGGGAAACCCAAGAAATACTCTAATCATTGACGAGTTTTGTAACGCTTCACTAGTCAGAAACTAGACTAGAGCGTAAGTTGGACGTTACAAAACTCGTCGATGACTAGAGCATTTCTACTGGGAAATTAATTTATTCGTCAAAACTGAGATTTTTCCTCCATTTTTTAGAAATTTTTTCGCTCTTTGAGAATTGACTCAACTCTACCAAATCATGCGAGAAAGTTCCTTCCCAAGAAGGAAATTTGTTACCACTATTTTTTGGGGGAAAATGTCATAATAATTTCCCCGGAGGGTGGACTCGATAGAGTGGAGTTTTTCAGACTCCAACGGATCTGGGTAAACCAACAAGCGACTAAAACTTTCGGTTGAATTTTGGTGAAAAATCTTGGTTTTAGTAACTTGTTGGCCGTTTAGGACATTTTTTTCCACAATTTAGGGATTTTTCAGTTATTTTGTGATGATTTTCTGGGTTTTTACCTCAAAAATACCAAAAATATTCCAAAGACGGACCACATTTTTTGGTGACCTTTGATGGAAGATTTGTTCAAAGCGACCGTTGGTTTTCGGTCACAAATAGGTCATTATATGGTAAAAACCATCTGGGTAACCATTTTCTGACCAAATATTTACCAAACCAAAAAATAGCCGAAAGTAAACCAAAAAAATTGGTCACTTTGGCATCGCTGGGGGAGAGGACAGTAATGGTTTGACTTTCTAATGAACGTTTTCAATGGATGATCGTAGGAAAAAGAGACACGACGGATGCTGAAAAAAGGATCCACGAAGAAATTCAAAGGGAATTCCAGGAAGAAATGGAAAATTTGGATGATCATCGAGATATACGCGCCATAGATGAAGAAGATGACGAACAATTTGTACAAGACTTGAATATTCTCACGGAAGATGTGAAAAGAGAGTACGGTATTAATGCAAATCATGTACACCATTGAACTTGGGAAATATAAAAATAATTTCGCATCTCAATCCTTCCAGATCAGCACTTCGAAATCAAACATGGCTTGGGGTAGAGAATGAAATTCCATTTGATTTCATTTTGAGATACTCCGATAACAATTTCGATCCCTTCTTGCATAGAGTGATCAAAGGGTATTTGAATGTGGACGACGTGATCAAGAGATATCGAAGAATCAAACGTAATTCCACGACTAAAAAGGATACCATAGAACATGTTACACAAATTATGGAAAGTATAGAAGAAGAGCTCGACGATCTCAAGGTTTGTTTCCCATCTCTTCTACAAAAGCGTATTGATTTTTGGAAGTTTACTTGATTTTCTTTTGGTGTCAACAGGAAACACAGGCCCAACATTCATTGGCTACACGGCGATCCTCATCATCGAAATGCTCAGTTCTTCCAAAAGGTGGAGTCAATTGCAGCGAGGCGATTTATCAAGATCCGAACGAATGGAGGATATCGAGACGAGAAATCGAACAACAGATCAGGGAAATGAGAATGCAACTAGAAACTTTGAAAGTGAGTATTCCGTTCTGATATTCCATTGTTAAGTATTGAAATTCAAACTGAGATTGCTTTTCTTTAAGGAAATTCGACGTCATCTAATGATCAAACGTCCTCAATTGATGACCTCGGATTCAGAAAAGAGTTTTGTTGATTCAAAGGACAATGATGATCCACAAAATTTACCCCATCATCACCACCATCATCATCATTCGAAAAACCATACCGCCCGTCATCACAAGAAGCATGATAAATCACATTACACCACTACAACCGCTTCAACGAACACTCAAGAATTTCCCACATACCCACAAACAGCTACCTCAGATGACACTACGTCAGATGATCCTACGTCAGATGACACTACTGTAGATTCCACGTTCGAATACTCGGACACAATGACAACCTCGGCAAAATCGACGGACACAAGCATGGAAACAACCACGACAACGACGACGACAACAACAACAACAACACCAACGATGTTACCAAAATTCAAAAAGAATCCTCGTAGACAGAAGATCAAAGACGCCATTCTTGTGGATAATAAAGCTGAAGGAGAAGATAAACCTCAGAGGAGGAGGAAAATTCATCATCATCGTAAAAATATAACTCTATTGAGCAACAGTATTCAAGATGAAGTCTTTACAAGTAATGTAACATCACAACAAAACACTGCCACGATTTCTGTAACTGTCGTACCCACCACGATGAGAGACAGAACTTTTGACCAAGAGAGTAGCGCTACTCAACCGAGTACGCAAAGTAATATCTTTTCTAGTAGCTTGTCTGAGACAAGCGAGAAGTTTACGACTTCGGTGACTTTAGATTCCACGACTATGAATCCAACGACAAGAAAATCACCTAAAATTTTGAGGAATAAAACGCAGTCTGGGATTCTTGGACCAGCGAGAATCGACGTCACGATTCTCGAATCCCCTGATCGGAAACATAAACAGGGTAATAAATTGATTTCCATTAAATTAGAATTTAATTATCGATTTGATAGAACGATTTCAAGCACTGATGTTGGGATTTGGTTGGAGTGTTCAGGTGAGATTTCGGATAGCACAATTCGTCACTGGAACATTGAACGAATATGTCTAGAACATAAAACAGATTTTTTGAACGCTTTGATCACGTCCTAGAGCCAAATTGTGCCGTTAGGATAGGGTTGATTCTCTTTTTGAACATGACATACTTTGGAAAACTCTTCTCACGTCTGAAACATTCTGAAAGATGATTTATTCGGAGTGTAAGTGTTACATAAGACACCTTGAATTTATCCAAAAGATACCGCAAGACGCGAAATATGTACTGGGAAACCAGACCTTGCAAATTTTGCTTGATCTCAGAGATTCTGATTAAAAATTCTTGAATTGGATAGAAAATTGCTTGTGAAATTTCATATTCCCATATTAATTTTTATAAAGTCCTTACATTCAATATGAGTTATGAAATTTCAGAACTTTTTATCAAAACTGGAGGAATTGATTATTGAATTTACGAATATCTTATTAGAATTGAGAGGAGAATTCTCAAAATCAAGAATTGTAGGTTCAAGAAACTTGAGATCTTTTTTACAGTGTAGTTATGTGAAAATGCTCACTTCCTTTAAGATTTCTGTGATGTATAATACAATGAGAATTATTCGAAACGTACTCATCAGACAAAACCTCTTAGAAAATTCCTGGCAAAATTGCCGCCTCTCTCAATTTTCTTTCGGATTGTTGTTAACTGATTGCATTGTTTTCCAAGCAACCATTTTGTATGAACGTGTTTATTTGATTTTCAGGTATAACGACGACTAATAATAACGGTCGTCTACCGCCTATGCTAAACAGTCCCCTAGAAGCGCGACATAAATGTTACTGTGAACCTGATTCGTATTCACGGAAAGATGAAAAGGAAACCGCGCGAGAGGAGAGAAGAAGAATAAAAGAAGAACGACTTCGCAAGAAAGAACGAAAACTGAAGAAGAAAGCAAAATTGGAAAAGGAATGCCTAACGGAGAAAATGAATTGTTTCGAGCATGATAACGATCATTGGAGAACTGCTCCGCTTTGGAGCGCGGGACCGTTTTGCTTTTGCATGAATGCGAATAACAATACTTATTCTTGCATACGTACAATCAATGCCACGCATAATTTCCTGTACTGTGAGTTCACCACAGGACTGGTGACGTTTTACAATTTAAGAATTGGTAAGTTGCATTGTAATGTCGTCTTGATTATTCAACAGAATTATACACTCTGGATTATACTTGATCGTAAGATTTGATGTGAGGTGCTACAAGAATTATTGACAATCGATAAATTTTCTATTATTATAAAATAAGCTGAATCCGTTTCGCTCGTATTTGTGGAATTCAAATAGTGCTTGCATCTTTCAACTCTAAACGGCAGTCCCTGTGCTGCTATCTTTGAGGATCCCTTCTAAAAATGTCTGACAGAACCGGACATTTGGAGCCGAATCTGACAGATTCTGTTTGACATTGCTTGATTGTCAGATCCGGGTTCAAATCTTGTTTGGTCTTCTCAGCAATCGCCAGGCTACACGGAGAAGAAAAATTCGCTGTGAAAGTTGAATCTGATTTTGTTGGGGGTACCTTTTGCTGGAGGAGCAAATTTTTTGCTGTGTCAGCAATCTTGTCAGCTATGACAGCAAATTTTCAGCGGTGGCAGCAAGAAATGTTGACTTCTCCAGCCATATTCGTCTGCTATTCCGTATATAATACCAAAATTTACTACAGGAGCGAATATTTTTTGCTGCGACAGCTAAGGAATTGCTGTGATAAGAAATAGTTTGCTGTCATAGCGAAAAAGACTCAGCAAAATTATATTTCATTGTTACAGCAACTCCTTTCGCCTTTTTGTGGGAGCAGAAACTGACGAAATCCTGAAAGAAAATTATCTGCCCGGTTTTTTCAGACATTTGAGATAGGGATCTGGATGATGTTCGTTTCACTTGCGTGTGATGATAGAGCGAGAGTATGATTAATATCATACAATATATGATATTAATCATAAGATTTATCAGGAAAATCTAGCTTGCTAATACTTCAAGTGGCACAAGAACTTCTCAAATCTGTGGTCAATGTAAAGGCGATGTGCAAATGAGACTATTTTAAATTCATTAAGATATTCTATCAAGCACTTACATGCGCTATGCATGATGGATATATATTAGGTGTACAAATAAGTTTCCGCGGTTTGTCAAAAGATGGCCCCACCAGAAGGTTATGGAGAAATTGTCAGATGTAAAACGTAATATCCCAAGTTTAGTCATCTGGCAACACCATAACCTTAAAGTACTAGTGATTCCGTATCAGCATCACGTAATTTTTTTCGTGCAAAAATGTCAAGTTTTATTCCGAATAAGCATCATTTGCGGGAACTTTTGATTTGCTTCTTTAATGTGAAAAAATCTGCAGCTGAGGCGCATCGATTGCTTCTAGAAGCATATGGTGAAGCTGCTTTAAGTGAGAGAAGTTGTCAGGAATGGTTTCAAAAGTTTAAGAACGGTGAGTTTGACGTTAAAGACAAAGAACGCAGTGGAAGGCCGAAAGTGTACGAAGACATGGAATTAGAAGTACTATTGGAGGAAGATTCGTCCCAAACGCAAAAAGAACTTGCACTTACTCTACAAGTGACTCAACAAGCAATTTCACATCGTTTAAAATCGTTAGGAATGATTCAAAAACAAGGAAATTGGGTTCCATATGAACTAAAGCCGAGAGACGTTGAACGCCGATTATGCATGAGTGAAATGCTGCTTGCCAGGAATAAAAAAAAGAGTTTTTTGCATCGTATAGTCACTGGTGACGAAAAATGGATTCACTACGATAATCCAAAGAAGAGAAAGTCATGGGTTAAGCCCGGCGAACCATCAACATCGACAGCTAAGCCGAATATTCATGGAAAAAAACTCATGCTGTGTATTTGGTGGGATCAGTTTGGTGTCGTGTATTATGAATTGCTGAAACCAAGTGAAACCATTACTGGAGCTCTCTACCGAACACAATTGATGAGATTGAGTCGGGCACTTAAGGAAAAACGCGCCCATTACTACTCCAGACACGACAAAATTATTCTTTTACACGATAATGCTCGTCCACATGTTGCGGCGCCGGTAAAAACATACTTGGAAACACTCAACTGGGAAGTTTTACCCCACCCGCCGTATTCACCAGACTTAGCCCCTTCTGATTATCACCTGTTCCGGTCGATGGCACATGGTCTGTCTGAGCAGCGCTTCACATCATATGAAGACACCAAAAATTGGCTAGATTTGTGGATAGCGTCAAAAGATGAAGAGTTTTTTCGACGGGGTATCCGAATGTTGCCAGAAAGATGGGGAAAAGTAGTGGCAAATGATGGAAAATACTTTGAATAAAACGTAATGTACTTTTCCTTTACAATAAATTCCTAATTTTTTATAAAAAACCGCGGAAACTTATTTGTACACCTAATATATGAATTTTCATTGATCCCATGTGAATTTTAAATGGATAATGGGGTTGAAATCCATTTTCTCAATGGGATTCTACAGTACATCTTCAGCAGGGTCAAAATATACACTTATATACATATTTATGCAACAGATCCATTCGAACAGTGGAACAGAGTATCGTCATTGACACCTGCAGAAAGGTCGTACCTTCATAATCAATTGGAGCATTTGAAAGGCTGTAAAGGCACTAGGGATTGCACAGTTGGAAGTGCTAGGGAAACTGTATTGCAGTCACAACAACATCCGCGATACGTTTTGAATAAAAGGAAATATAGTAATTCGTTTGGTAAGTTTCTCGTCAATCCCACTAAAAATGGTTTATCGAAAGTTTAAATTTTACAATTTCAATTTCAACAGAAGACATGTTTGTACCATCGGCTCTACAAATAATACGCGAAAGTGAACTTGGAAGTCCGAACAAGAGGCGTAAAAAATTACCAAAGTGAGTAAACGAACGTCCAGGATTATCATCCGTACGTTGTTTTTAGTGTTCGAGCTCGAGTGAATCAAACATTTGATGTTTCAGCGTCTGGAATCGACGCAGCAGGAGTTGGCAGAGTAGTTGGCGACATCACGAGGAGACAGCGCCTAATTATCGTCGATATAGACATCAGTACTGATTTTCTAATTTTTCTCTTCCGTGAGAAATGAGTAATAATTTTCATTCAACGATTGACAAATTGCCTTAGAGATGATTCATTATTATCGCAATGCATTCGACGTCCCTTACTTTAATTTATTTAACTTTATCAAATCAATGAAGGAAAAAAACGTAAAAACACGGTGATATTTAGTATAATGAAAATATTGGATTTTATTTTTATTTAATTAACATTTGTATTATATAAATACGATTTAGACGTTGTTGTCGTTGAAGATGGTTTTCAACGTATTTATGTGTAGTCAGTTTTTTTATTTGATCGAAGATATTTTTTATATAATTCGAACGAACGAATGAGATAATGTCGCAAGGAAAATTGAGAGAATACTTATTCTTAAGGATGCAGTGTTTTATATTATTTCATTCTCCAGATTGCCCCCAATGTTGGACAATTTTCATTTCGATTGAAGAGAAAAGTGAACTTTTGTGCACAGTTTTCGTTCAATTTTGAACCGAAGAGCGATGAAGGGAGCGGTTTTTATCATTGGTGGTAGAAATTACGTATTTGCATATTTGCATTGATACGTGAACGATTCAGTGTAGAATGATTGACACTATTACCGTTCGAAATCGATTAGCGTAGGAATATGTATGATAAGTGCTGTGAAGTTATGGGAGTGAAGAATTGATGGACACAAAATGCACAACGAAATGATTGAATATGAAAATTCAATACTTTTTTCTTCTAAGCTGCTCCGAAGTGAAGAAACTGTTTTTCAATGACATTCAAATGATGTGATAACGTATCAGTACCATATTATAACTACTACTATTCGGTTTAGTAGATTTGTTCCAGCCGAAGAAAACAAATGTTTGGTACTTTGAAAGCTGCCACTCTTAGAAATCCTTTATCTTCTTGATATATCTTTCAATACACTGCCTCAAATTTATTGATAAACTGGGAATACGATGTACCTTGTTATATCACACTGAGACAAATTTAAACGAAGCACACGGGATTCAATTGTCTTTTTGAATTTGTAATCATCAAACGAAAAATTGAATTTTGAAATTTGTATATCTTGTAAACTGGACCGGTATTTCATTTTTCTACTATCCTGCGATATGAAATAAGCAAATTTTAAGAATTTTTTATAATATACTCGTAAAGTGAAACGTACTCTGCTTATCAAATCCGTGAGATTTGGTGTATCGAATCGATTTCTTTATCAGGAAATTTATATCGCGGAGAGTTATCTTTAAGTTAGACAATTTCTTGGATACATTGTCCTCCAAATTTCTCGGAGAGGAAATCCATTCCTAGAGAGTGAAAATACTGCAAGTTCAACCAGAGTGAGAATTCTATTCTATTGGAGGGGAATTTGAACTCTCATAAAAAAGAAAAATTTCACCCTTCAGTACAAAAATAAAGCAATACGGAGAGAAAAATATTGCTAACATAAAGACCTGTTATAAATAAATAATTGCTAACATAAAGACCTGACATAAAGGTCTGTTACTATGGTCTGCGCCTGCAAAAAAAATAATTCACACAACTAAATTTCTTTGCTGACAAAAATAAATGTGTGAACAGAACTAATGTCTCTAGCAACAAATTATTTTTCTCCGTGAAGTCAACGTTTCACTCTATTGAAGAGGAATTCTCATTCTTTGAAGATAGATTCTTCATTCCATGAAATTGAGAGTGGTATTCAAAAGGTATGATCACTTGTCTGAAATTTTTATGATTTTTGTAAATTTTGCGAGATCTCATTCTTTTCTGAGTGACTTTGAAAGATGTATGACTTGTACTATTCAATAATGAACAAAACTCGTGTCTTGAGAGTTTATGAGTATCGTTCAGTAGGGTGATAGATGACCTGGAGATATCAGACAGATTAATAATAAATCCTGTCCTAACAGAAAATGATGTAACGCTCAAACTTATATCACTACAGTTCTAAAGAGCGAAGGCATCTTCAAGATTTCACAGAGACCTTCTTGTGATTCAAAGATTAACTTTAGCTGAGCTGATTCATTGAATAGATTCATTTGCAGGGAAATTTTAATAAAATTTATAAACACTCATTAGGTATTGAAAGGAATTGGTTCATTTATGAAAGCACTGCAGAATTATTGGATACGAAATTTTACTAATGAAAATTCGAAGTTTAGTCGAGTTTCAGGTCATTTGATTGACAAATACCCGAATACTAACTAAGACAGTCGACTCTTTGTCGACTTTGCGAAATTTCGATTAATCCGTAAGATATTATTTGTAACTATATCAATTGATTTAATCTTCAGTCAATTGGTGGTCGATCGAGTAGGATATATAATTGGAAGACCAACGCAATTGATTAAATTCCTAGATAGAGAAGAATAGGCTCTGAATATTTTGTAACAAAACGTGACGTGAGAATTTTATCATTGTCCCCGCTCAGCTTGCGAAGACGCATAGAATGTAAATAATGTCTTCATTACAGCGTCATTGCTTCGATTTGCCATCAATAACATTGGTTTATGCGAAAAAATACGTTCACAATATGATGCGAACATATCTTGTTATCATTATGATGACATTATCGAGAAATTTTTCTATCTGGGTTGCTAAACTCATTGATGTCGTAAACTTGACTGCATAAAATACTCAGAACGATGCAATTTTCAGAAGCAGAAGCATCCGATGCTTCTATACCCAGAAGACAGAACGAACGAGTCCACGATCGCTCAATCTGATGGACATGATGATGCATGAACAATCGACGAATGGTTGTACTATCAGAATGGCTAATGCGTGAATGCATGCATCATTGGTCAATAATGTTCTAACTTATCATACTGTTAATTGCAAAATCGTGAACGACTTCAAAGTGTCCATGATTGTACAATCATTGAACCACTTTGTTTTCTGGGTAATTACACAGGCTGACAAAAATTTCACTTTCCAGAAACCCGAATATATTTGTTCAAAAGTTTCGGGGTGCTCAATCTGAATCCGAGGTCCAAATCTTTCAATTGGCTTTAATTTCCGAGATTTCCTCACCAGAAAGTGTGAAAATTGCAATTTTAGCCCATCTTTAAGATGATGCAACATCGAAATTTTTTTTTGTTCAAAAAACTATAAACATCATTTCAAAATATGAGCCTAACCTTTTCAGATGCCGTTGAATTTGTTCGAATATCTCTTTTATTCGCTGAGATATCACATTTTTTAATTTTTTTGTCTGTGAATTTACCTATATCTGAAAACTTGTTGATTGGATTTTTTTTTATTGAGAAACATTTGAAATAATTGAATAATAGGATGTGTTTCTTTTTATGTAAAAAATTCTACTTGTTCAGAATTCAAGGTCGGATTTCCCAAATTGTTTGCTGGAATTTCTATATGGCTGACGTGACTTAGCTAAAGTTGCAGTATTTTCTATGCGAACTTTCTGAAAAATGTATGATTTTATTTGGAAATAGCGTATACACTCGGATTTTTGATATTCTTGAGACTCAAAAGAATGGGAAAAAAATTAATAATAATATACAACAAGATGAAAGGAACGTGAGGATAAAAATGCGAAATTCTATTTCCGGATGGATGAGATCGCGAAATTTGTATGAGGACTCGGATTCCCACCCACGACCCGCATTGTTCTTTCAGGTTCCGAGCTGGATTCTTCAGGGTCTCGTTCGAGATCCCTCAAATTACAGGCTATGATTACTCAAGTTCCCATTTCACAGAACCCTGAGCGGTTCCGACCGGGAACTTGAGGGACCCTGAACGCGAACTTGAAGAGTCCCTAATCATCAACATTAGATATTCCTGTTAAAAATGTCTTATGAATTCTCATACATAAATCTTATTAGTTTATATAAATTTGAAAAAGTTTTTATCAGTCTATGTGTGGTTTATTTCCGTCCTAGAACTCATGGGTGTTTATGATTTCATATAAGAATGTGAACACTCCATAACAACTTGATAAGATTCAATCAGAGTCGTTTGCACAATCTCATAAAACCTTTTAAAATCAAGCGTGCATACCTGATTTCATGCGGTTTTTGTTATAGAAATAACTGGGATTGATTGAAGTTTATGAGAACATTATCCTAGAATTCTTTCTAACTCGTGCGTGGCGCTGGACTTATATGTAGTTTGAGAACTCATGATCATAGGTATCGGTTTAAGTGATCTACACTGTGAAGAATTTCTATTGGAAACTTTACATAAATGTTGTGAAGTAAACAACACGTAATGCGTCAAGAACTTCCCCGACCTCACTGGAAATTGACTGTGCAATGACGGTGAAACTCCCTAGAAGTTTGGAATGTTTAGTTGGATTGATGGTGAATTTAATACCGGCAATTTACTTTCTGTCCCATGATCGGATTTATCCGGTTGCTTCATACAAGAAAATTTCAATCATTTTTCACAGTGTATTTGAATTGAAACGAGGGAACGCAACGTGGAGAAAATGTCTGTCAATAATATCTAGCCCAAAAAACATGACTGCATGTGTTTCGAAAAGCCAGTTATGAATTTGGCTTTTTATCAGCATTGTGAGGCCATCAGCGGACCATTGAAATGTCAGTAATCATTGTTTTTAAGGTGGTGAATATTTTCCTCCTCAACATTTCAAATATTCGTTATATTCTTTGGAAAATGAGAAAAAGTTCTTTATTGGCTATGGAAATTTTTTAGATGTCTAGACATTATTCAGAAATTCAACTCTGATACTTGAAAAAATCATTCAATTGTGAATGTTTGAAATGTTGAGGAAAATTGGGATTGTGTCATGGTCAGTACGTACAAACGAAGCACCTCTCTGACCTCATCAAACCGGCAGTAACGTGAAATCAAATTTTGTAATATTTTCTGTATTATATCCATCGATAAAATTGGAAATATTTCCGCTTTCCAATTGATATCATTAGCCTTCTGAACCTGATGATCAGTTTTTGGCTAATTTTTGCTCTTTGCTGGTTATTTGCTTGTCTCTTTGCCGTTGTGACCGGTAATCTATTCGATATCTCAAGCAACAATATCCCAGATAGCACAAATGTCTCAGTAATATCTCCAGAATATTCTGAGAATATTACAATATCTCCAGAATGTTGCAGAATGTCCTGGAGATATTACTGAGACATTTGTGCTATGTGGGATATTGTTCCATGGATGTTTCTGATACTCTTCGAATAACAAAGGTCAACAAGGGATCATTTTTCTCTTTGTGCGCGAGATTTACTTAATATTATCTCATTTCTCATGCAAAAACATGACAAAGAATCTCACTGTACATCAAAAACATTCGCACACAAGAAATTCCAAATTTAAAAATGATGGGAGATTACATTTGAGGGTTGATTAGAGAAACTTCTGTCGAACATCAGAGGAAAAGCAAATTGTTCACTCTTGAATATCTTTGATATCATTTCGATTTTATTTCCAACCAATACAATTTTCGTTCATTTTATAATGCGAGGCGCTAGCTTTCAATAAACTTTCAATAAAAGCCGCAAATTGAAATCCGGAATTCTTTCTGATTGTTTCTTCATTCTCAATAATAAAAGCATTCGAAATCACATACCCACATCCTGGGCGCAAAATCACTGTTGACCGGGGTGATCAGTCAGTCTTTTGTAAACTGTATGATGATTGGGAAATAAATTTTTCCTGGCCAGTTGCAAAAGTCATTACAAAGAACGACTGATTAATTATTTCGACAATATCGGAAACGTTCAATGTGATATCTTATCTGAATTGTAATGGAAAACGATAAACATGATCGCAATGGAGCTATCCAAACTGTCAAAACATTTCATATTGATTTCAATTCCGGGTTTATAGATTACGAAAAAGTCATTTACACCCAGCATATTGTTGGAGAGACAAATAATTGAGAATTATCGAAAATTAGGGTTTATAATACAGGAAATAATTCACAGTAGAAGAAATTGACACTGCATTAGTCGCGCAACAAGAGATAACGATTGTTGTTCGCGCCATATTTGTGAGATACACAATCAGCTTTTCACAGTTAGCTGGAATATTATATTTAGATGTTGTGGTAAATCAGTAGGGAAGAACGGATACGGTTGAAACAAGGGGATCTGTGAGGCACTAACTGATAGTACATGCAGAAAATCTATTGGCGAAGTTGATCTATCGCCTCTCCGTGGAATTCAGGGAAAAAAAAGGGGATCGGTGGACACAGAGCGTGGTATGACGGAGAAGCAGCTTAGAGGCAACGGAGAAATGTCCACCTGAAAAAACGGCCTGGACATTTCTCTGTTGCCTCTACGTTGGTTCTCCATCGTACCACGCTGTATTTACCGCTCCCTTTCTTCTCTCTTAATTCTACGGAGATGCGACGTAATTCTTCGGTGACTGTCCTGTGTGGGAGTGGATTTTCCACAAAGTTTAAAAACCGATTGACTTCATTTCACTGGACTACAGATAAAAATACATTCGAATGTTTTTATCATTTTCAAAAGTTGAATATACTGTTGAAAAACATTTGATTCAACTTTGGATAATTATTCGTTAATACATTTTCTCCATGGACTAGTATGGCATAAATGATTGGAGAACAAGATTCTATAAGGGAAAAGCTCTCCGCTTCCTTCCCCAACCAGAAATTTACAACAGGCGCAGTACTGCACCAGTACTAGCCAAGACTGGCAGGGTACTGACATTTGTCTGGAATGATAACGCTCTTCAGTACTGGGGATTGAGTACTGATACCATTATTCGCAATCAGTGCAGGGCCAGTACTGGGTTAGTACCTGGCCGGTATTAAGTTCTCAGTACTGGTTTATCAGTACGGGCATAGTACTGTATTTTTATGTATCCAGTACTGATCCCGTACGTGTTGACCGAGTGTTGGAGACCCAATACTGGCACTGTACTGCACCTGTTGTCGACATTGACATATTACGGATTTTTCTGATTGGGTCAAGCAATCTGAGCTATTGCGACCTAGTCGTTAAGTTATTCGCGATGTGTCAACCGACCCCGTTTCAGGTGAATCATAATCAACACGAATCGCAATAGACTCGAAGTAAGTAAACCCAAACGGGGATAATTCCTAAAACGGTTTATATATATAGTAACAACCCATCATTTTTCAGAATTACTGACTTCGGGTCTACTGCACTTTCGATCTATTGTACTTTGGGTTAATATGGTTTATTCTTAATTCCACACCCACTTCGTCTCATGTATAACGGAAAAAATGGGTGTGGAATCAAGACAACTTTTTTTTCTGTGCATTCTATCCGTGTTCAAAATTTTTAAACGACCGAAACTGATTTCCTCCTCAGCTTGATGAGCAACCGACAAAAGAAATCTTGTATCTGTCAGATTCAGTGCGACCGATGCAGTGTAAATAATCAATGGTGTATTGAACGATTTTTTAATTCCATGAAACATTGTAAAGTGCATGTCTGTAAAGATTTATTTGAAAATTAAGTATAAGTGAAATTGGAAATTAATTAATTTAATGTCACAATTGATGAGGATGCCAATTGAAATTATTGAATAAATTATTTCAAATGTGCGATGTGTTATTTATTATTCCATTTTCTCTTCATAATCCACGCAAAGATTATTACTTCATAAATCACGATGTGAGAGTCGTAGCGCAGGACTATATCTGTGGAATGAGTCTATTGAAAATGTAATATCGTGAATTGTGCTGCTTTTTGGTTGAAGTACGTTGAATATTTCACGATATTCACTCCTGAAAAAGACGGTTCCCAGCCAGCACCAAATGATCAATTCGAATTCATAAAAGATCATGAAGACTTCTCGAAGGCTTCTCAAACAGTCCCCGTTATGCGACTAACAATGAGTTCAATATGAATCTATATGAGTTCAAATGAACTCTTAATGAACAACCTAATGATCAGGAAGAATTCATATCGAGACTACATAATGGATTCTTTCTGAACATTAAGTTCTTCATCAAGAGTTCATTTTGAATGCACTGTATTCATATTGAACTCATTGTTAGTCGCATAACGGGAGCTCTTTGCGGGAGCTTTGGTGCTGTCTGGGTTATGACAGCAATATCTGTCTCTAATATTTGACAATCTCTGCTTTTTTGAGTTTGATCCTATGCTACGATTTTAACATCGTAATTACCAGATATAAACCAGGACAGTTTGGTCATTGGTTCCGTCTTTCAGGATCTGGAATATGAATGGTTATGGTCCCGGTTTTTATCTGGCAACCCTAATTACAAGTTCTTTCATTGATTCAATCAATTTTGAATAATTATTTGGAAAAATGAGTTCAGAGGCTGTACCAGATTGAATGCTTCAAATTAAGGTAAATTTTTGGAATTTTTCCAAAAAAAAAGTATTCCATCAAATGTGTTGAAAGTTTCAGAATATATTCACCTATAACTGAGCTATGTTACATAATTTTTTTTTGTACAAAAATATTAAAATGCGAGCCACTTATGCGCTGCCTTCTGAAACGTCAAAAAACAAGTTCCTTTATCGCACCCATGATTCCGGTCGATTGAGTGGCTAAAATAAAACAATCACGTCAAACTAGACGTCAGGTAAACAGCTATTCTCTGTTCACTGAGAGCAAGGTACCTAGTTGAGACAACTAAATGTTAGTTGCCGCATTTTAGATTTTTGTTTACGCTAGCTAGACTCTAGTTGGGGTAAATAAAAGGCTAGCTATCTGAAATATGAATAAAATGGTTTATTCAATGGGAATGAAAAATATAGTTGTGACAAATAAAATTGAGCTGGCACAACTAAATTTCCCAGCTGTCGAATATTTGAATAGACCCTTTTTCTGAGTGTACGTCGGACTAGAATTTCCTTAAAAATATCAAAATCTGACAAAATGGTAGAGTTCTGAAAGAAGGTTCTGTTGTTTTGTGCCTGAAAAAATCGTCGTTTCTTCGATGCCAAATTGACAATTATCGTCAAATGAAAAGTATCCTAGGTCATCGTAGAGTGAATATATTCAAAGATACTTATTCAAAATCCTAAGCCAGAAAATTGATTCAAACCTATTGAGAATCAACTTTTAATGGGTTTGAATCGGTTTTCTTCATCGAAATCAATGAGATTCATTCGGTTCAATGAGATTCTTTGAGCAGGGACTGGATAATTGCTCTTTGAGTTTGAATGGCAGCGAATATGAAAAATCCCATCTCAAGGAAACCGTGTTTGAAGATTCGACTATCGATTCCTGCTGGATAAAATGAAATTTACCATAAAAAATGCTCATCTGCTATATCTGGGCTTCTCTCACTGTTATGCCGTTTACAATTTCGGAAGATTCAGGTAAGAAGCGCTTCAAATGCACATTTGTTGTAACATAAAACTGCAAACTTCAGCGCATTCCTCAGGTGTTTATGGCAAGGTACAATAAACGCGCAATTAAAGCGCCGCGTTGTTCCCAGGATAACTTATCCCTGTGTTACAATTTTCTACGCTAATACGAGGCCTAGAGAACGACCATTATGATCACAGTAATTGTTGTATTCTCTGAACTCATGGGAATTTAATTCCCAGATTTTGAGAATATACAAGAATTTTAATCAGATATCATTTTTCCGTCAAGTCTCCTTTCACGGAAACATTTTTATGGGTGTCCCCGATTGTTGTTATAATTCAAACCAAACCAACCAAGAATCCAAGTCAGGAGAAAGAGAAGGAAAGGAGAGAGTTGAAAAGAATCAAAGACAATTTAGATTCATTATTTTATTTTCTGTAGTAGAGAATCGTACTTAAGAGCAGTATTTCTTGATTTCATTTATCCATCACAACGATGTTCAGCCATTCTTTCTAATTATATTTACACGCGTGTTTTTTTTTTTACAATTTCACTCTTTCGGATAATTCTATTGAAAATAATTCTACAAAAGATGTATTTCCCTTTTACAGTGCGCAAACCATAGCGTCAAAGTATATCGAATCATTTGCACGTGTTTTATTCAACGATCGAATCTGTTCAAATATTGATGATCCAGTAAAGCATACGAATCATAAGGTGAAAATAGTTTTTAAATGACTTAGATAGTTTTCAAAGCAGGTACTCGAAAAAGATTGACTTAGATATTTATTATATTAAAAAATTACTGTGTAAATTGGTCGATAAATGAGTATATATAATGATTATATTTGGCCAATTTGATGAATAATCATTTTCAACTGCGATATCGAAATACTCCGTGTAACAAGAAGATAATAATAATCGCTAGAACTTTTCAACACAGGGACACCGAAGTGTTTGTCATTTTGAGAATTATAACGGAAGTTGCCAGCAGTTCACAAATCTTCAAAGAGATTCTTGAAGTACGTATGAGGAGTGTTATGTGACAGATTTCACAGAGATATGTTTGATACTTTGTGCTGCATGAGTTGAAAAACGGATTGTCGAAACAAATTATTTTAGACAGAAATGTGTAATCTATCGATCACTGATTTTTCAATTCTGATCGATTGTCGGTTTCATCAATGAAATTCAATGTAACAATCAATTATGAATATTGTTCACATGGATGTCAGAATGAAATGTTTTCTGCTGAATATACCCGCGTTGATGAGACGTTCCAGTGTGTATGAATATTGAAATTCGATCGCAACCTCAACAGATAAGGCAAGGAGAATAATTAGTCCCTCTCATCGCAAATCCCCGGGTAGAAATGAAAGTTGTCCCATTCAAGGCTTTATTCGGGCCCAAGTTGGAGCGATTTGAATCCATACGGAGCCTTGATGCCCCATTTTTCAATCGGGGGAGTTTCTACCCGGGTGATTCCGACTATTAGATACAATTTTCATTACTTGGAACTAATTTCCACAAATAAATTTGGTCAATTAGTTTGGATGAATCACTTTTTTCTTTGATGCATGCTTGCTGGTGTTCACAGACAGATTTAGAAATTCTGCTTCTCTCTAAAACGCATGTGTAACAAAGGATAAGTGATAGGCAGCCGCTTAGTGCTCATCTTTTGTTACGCGTTGATTGAAAAGTGAAATAAAATGTCTAAATCCGGCATTGCTAGCGTTACAAAAGGCCATTAATTGATACTCAACGGTGTTTATGAGGAATTTATTCCGTGTATATTGTATAATGTGAGCGAAGCGAGCTCTGTTGATTTTACGAGATTGCAGATTTATTTGATAAATTTTGTAGTATTCTCGTTGTGTGTATATGTACTTTACAAGTTAATGCACAATTTGCAGAGTTTCCACAAACACTCGATCAAAGTAACTCAATCCAGAAAATCTTCGAACTCATTGAAATAATGTATGAAAATTTTGGTTCGGATCGAATGAGTTCTAGTTCAATCCTTGAGAGATCGAATTAATTTCGAATAGCATGTCTCAATAAAACATTCCAAATTCTAATGAAATATCGAATTGACCTGACGACAATATTCATACACGCTACTAGAAATCCCCGGGTACGCTTCGATTAAAAACTATGATTTCGAACTGCCTGAAATCTGTATCATTTCCTAAACAAGAGTGCTGTATAGGGAGATAATAAATAATTGAAATAGTTTAAACTATAAGTACTTATATCATAGATGTATGTACAGAACAAGAATTCAAAATAGTAATTACAGATATATATATCTTATCTTGCTGTCATAATTTTGCGTATTATTTGATGCAGTAAAACGTGCATGAAGAAAAATTTGTAATATTTTGTATGCTTCATATGTTGTTGAAGTTTGAATCGTTTATTGAAACGAGAACAAAATTCAAACTCACAAAATTCAATGAATCGTCGTTGTTCATCTCTTCGAATCAAATCCTTGGAACTGGAAATATCATTCGAACAATGTACAGAAAGAGTTCACAGCTTGAACAGTTAAGTATTCAGTGACGAATCCGTTCCAATAAACGTTTCAAACTTCAGCAACATCGCTTCATCGCATTGTGAAAATTATGGAGGGTTTTTTCCTCATTGCAATGGTTAATTTCATTTCCCGATTGTGGGGAAATCGGTTTTTATATCGCAGACACCAAATTTTCTGTCACATTCAGAGAATAGTTTGTCTTTTGATTGTTAAATTCTCCAAGAACTGAGGAAAAAGCCCCGAAATCAGAGTAAAAAGTCCTTGATTAATGAAGGAACTTTGCTGCCATCATTTTTAATTGAATTTTGTAAAATTATTCCTTACCAGGTCTCCAAGAGAACCAAGATTCTCAAACGTTCCAGAAATTCTCATGAACGCTGGTTGAAAAATTTTCATTGGACGTTTGGAGGCAATTTTGTTCTCTTGGAGGTGTAATATTCAAAAGATTTTCCGATACGTATCGCAGCTATATTGTAACAATATGTATCCATCTTTTTCGATCAAACAAATTTTGCTGCAGAGAATATGCAATTGCGCATATTTAAATTCAAATAATTATATCTCGATGAAGTTTGAATGAATTCTTCACTTTCTTTAGAAAAATACAATGATGAAAAATGAATGACACCATTAAGCAATAATGTGTTCGTGTTCAAGATCTTGCACTGTGCAATTCATAATTATTTACACGGATTTATGGAAATGGGTCATCAGATTTTCAAACACACATCCCAGATAACAGAGAAGAATTCATCGAACACTTATAACACTGAATTCAACATTGAATCTTTCACGATTTTCAAAATAACGAAATAACTGCAATGATTGAGCAAAATGCGTGAAATAGAATTTTTAGAAACTCTTTGAAAATCCTATACTGTGTTGCATAGTCTTTTGACCAGGATAATTTCTAATGAGAACTCCTCTGTATCAGATGATAAAATTATAACACCGCGACAAAGAAGAGCTTTATAATTGAAAAAAGCTTAATTTATATTTATGTATATATTTTTTTCTTTCCCAATAAAACTTACGTTATATTCTTCACACAAATCACCGAGTTCCATTCATAGATTCACTTGTATCGCACGCACCTCCAACTAACTCTCACTGTATTCTCATATATATATTTATATATATTTGATGTTTATACTACAAATGTGTACGATGAATTCGACGAGATTCGCTCTTGCCTGATATGAATTGAATGGTCGTATAATGATCATAGCGTCTAAACACAAAAAATTGTCTTAAATCAATACCCATTGTCACATATGTTCCATATTCCAAATGAAGTCACCTTAAATTGAGAAAATATCATATGAATGTAAATTTTGGTTTTTTAAATTATTTTTGAACTGGAACGATATTTTCTTATTCATTTTTTGTTAGTTCAAAACAAGGAAATATTGTTTGCGATCGTTTTCAACAACGGGTATTGAATCGAAACAAACTTTTCTTCCACGTATATACGTATTGAAACTATGCATCTCCGTATAAATTCATTTCCCTCAAAGACAGCTTCAGTTGATGTGAGGTTGTTTTTCCGTGAATTTCTTCATGAGGATGATATTCGTATATTTATGGTATCTTATGCTTAGATTTATGATAGAATCTCAATACGATAACATCGTGAGCGCTTACAAAATTATCATATCCCGATTTACTTTATTATTGTATTTCTCAATGCAACAATTTATTATTCCACGATGATCTATGCAGAGCCAGCTGCATGGTGTGAAGATGGTTCCAAGAATAATGACAGTGAGAAAAGTATTCGTATAAATGACTCCAGAAGAGAATTCAGGAGAATAAGAGTGAATGAAAATGCCTATTTTCGACATTTTTTTCAGATATTCAACACATCCTATCAGATTGTTCTGGAGACGATTCTTTGTTGCATATTATCAGAATATTGTAAGAATCATTGTCGACTGTATGGAGGAAGATATATTTCGGATAATACTTCTGGTTATTCATTCGAAAATTGTTTCAGAAAATCAAACATCGTTCGAATAAAAGAAGAACTTCACTTGCTCATCGATCGTACCTTTGATTGGACAAATCCAGAAAATCCACTAAAGCCAATCGAATGGGGTTGCATAAGGAAATTGTCGAGTTTCTGAGAAAATGTGGCAAAGAGAATAAAGAACATAATAAAAAGCAGAATTTGACTAGTCTTCCAATATTGGTAATGAAGTAACAAACTTGACCAAGGACTTAGGAATTCAATCAACTCCACAACAAACCTCAAAATAGTTTTGATTCATCACCATTTGTCTCTTAATAACAAAGTAATTATTTTCGAAAACAGAGTGATCTCTCATGTAAGTCAATAATGTCCCGTATATCACGTGAGTATATAAATAATTATATAACGATGAAATTGATCCAAATACGTGAGATGAGATTCACTTGCATGAAAAACCACTCTCTTACTGAGAGGGATAACTTTGTCATTTCAAAAATACGGTATAATGAATCAACACTTGGTTACACTATTGGTACTATTATGTCGGTTGTTCAAGAATTGAAGTATTCCCCATTACTTTTTTCAAACTTGGCGCCATATCATTGATATTCCAATACTAGTTGATGCAATATAAAGTTTGAAAACAGAGACAAATTTATCTGCACCTTATTTTAAAATCACCCTAGCTATGTTGTCTTCTTGTTGAAATGAAAATATGATTTGGGAATCAATATAATCAAATCATGTACCTTATATGAACAAATTTTAATTGTAAAATCTCATTGTATTTATATTTTGATACCCGATGTAACTTGATGAATCGAAAATGAGGCCAGAAGTTGTCCCTTGGGATGTTGTCTTTGAGCGATGATATAAGTCATGAATCAAGTATCTTTATGAGGAACACGTTACCGTGACATCGCAATGGCATCATAATGACTCCTATGACATCATGGCAAGGTCATGGACACGTCGTTATGCGTCACGATGATATCGTTACGATTTCACTATGACTGTATGATGTGTTCCTTGGATTACTTCGGAATTTTCAGCACTTGTTTACTTTCAACTTCAAATCGGAGTGATTTTATTATTAGTTTATACACGGAGAAAAATGCAGGTCGAAAATGTAGTATTCTTTGATAAAAATTTGAGAATATTTCTTAAAATCTGAGAGTATTTCTTGAATGCATAATGAAGATAAAACGGTTCATACACAGTGAAAAATTTTTCGTCAAATTCAACACACAAGCGAATGTTAACCATTTTTCTTCACACTCAATGTGTGTTGATTCCAGAGTGACACTTATAAAGTGTTAATTTGAACTCGAATAACATTTTAATGTGTTGAAAATGAATCGATCGAACAGCATGTGATCAGTGTGTTGAATATTCAACACTTGAATTTTAACAAGTAGTTAAATATTTAACACTTGAATTTTGACACGTACTTCTTTTTTACACAATGACGGAATTTTTTTTACTGTGCATTTTTCTGGAATTCTATTCGAAGAACAATGGATAATTATTATTATTCAATGAAAAATAGAGAAACATATGAAGATTCCAAAAGTTGCGCGTGAGATTTTACAAAGACAATAACAAAATTTCAATACCCTACTATTCACTTTGTGAAATTTCATACGCGACTTTTGAGAAGTTCATATGTTTCTCTATTTTTTATCAAGTATTGATAATTATTCATTGTTTTTCGGATAGAATTCCACAAAAAAGTGGACTGTTTCATTTTTATTATGCATTTAAGAAAAACACTCAGATTTCAAGAAATATCCTCAAATTTTCAATAAAGATTACTATATTTTCACCCTGCGTTTTTCTTCGTGTAGTTTGGTATTCATATAAAATGTCTCATCGTTTTGCAGTATGTGATGTAATAAGATGATCGAGCTTGGAATTTGCTTTTTGTTCTTATATATTAATTACCCATTCTAGCCGAAATGAATACATTTTGTTTAAAATTCCTGGTAGCACACTGAGAGGAATAATTACCATTTTTCCGAGGAATTTTTTTCTCCAAAAGCAGTTCCTCTTGATACAAGAAAATTTTGATGGAACCAAGCATAGATTTTTTGGACTGAGAAAATATTTTTTGGATTCAAGGAAATTTCTCTTGACTTTAAAACATATCAGCCGCAATCAAGAATGTACATTCTTAAAAATATTCAAGGATATATTTTTCCTGGTATCAGTAATTATTTCTCTCAGCGTACACTGTAAAAAAAATTTGTTGAATTCCAAACGAAAATACTTGGAAATTTACAAACTTGGTTTGGAAAAATAATTTCCGAACCTTTTTTGTAAATTGCCGAACAAAAGTTTGTGAATTTTCAAAAATCTTCGTGAAATCACAAAATTTTTTGAATGTTTACAAACTTTTGTTTGGTAATTTACAAGAAAAGTTTGTGTAAAAAACTGCCAAACTCCTTTGGCAGTTTAGGAAGTATATTTTTTACAGTGTAGCATAATTAATTAGAACTGCGGTATTTGAAAGAAGAGATTTCGAGGTATTGAACTTGTTACGGCATAATTCATGTCTGGGTCTTGTACATTGGAAAAAGATATTGCACACCTAAAACAAAATGGGTTAAGGGGTGACATGGGTTTCAGATTTTCAGAAAATCGATTTGTCAATTCTTCAATTTGATAGTGCAACTTTTCAAGAATATCTTCCCAAAATTTCAAGTCGATCCGACTAAAACTCTAGGAGATATAGCATTTTGGACTTTCCCTCTGATGACTGTAGCGCCCGTTTCTCTCTTTTTTCTTTAACTGTGTGAAGGAGCATATATTGTAGTACAATGTTAGTAGCCAAGCCACGAGGTGTGTTTGAAGTTTATAGGTGTGAGAAATAGCTTGTACACCAGTATTTTAATTTTTCCTTTTTGCAATATGATAAAATTCCCCGAAGTGATCAAAAAAGTGGCTTAAACGCGTTTTTCTCGAACCACACTTTTCGAAATCGGTAGTCAAAATTTGAAATATCGTTTTGTAGTCTCTGAACGAAGGATTATTTCTCTCCTTCGACTGCCAAAAATTTAACAACTTAATGAATACCGAAAATTTTACCGAAAAAGTGACACTTTCGTTCAAACCACTGCAAAAACTTCAATTTGAATTTTTTTTTTAAATTCTTCGTTCAGGAACTAGTTTTACTCTAATACTGAATGAAAATTTTATTCTTTTTTTATTTTTCAGATGAAGCAGTCGCAAGTAATTTTGACTACCGCAAACTACCTTTTAGTCGAGGCACCTCCGAAAATTGACTCCCATCAATTCAATTTATCATATTTTCTCATCCAAATTTTTTAAAATGTTGTTCAAAAGTTATCTAATAATACGCAAAAAAAATGAATGGAAATCTCTTCTGTAGTAAGACAAAAAAATCGAAAAAATCAGCTTTTTTTTGGTCTCTGAAACCCATTCAACCCCTTAAAACACGGTCTCCACGTCCTTGAGTTTCTTGTCCTCTTATTGATCATACTCTACAACAGAAATTTGTGATCAGTTGATTCTATTGGAATTCAACGCTCCGTGGGGACCTTGTGTACACTATTAGGAAATTTCTGGACTTTCAGGGATATTAGCGGCCCCTGACGATGCAACCCGAGCCAAATCTCTCCTGACAAATTATTGAAAAATAAAGCAATAAAAGGAAAATGTCGTTCTGTACAGACCATCTTTATTGATTATAGGAGGTTATTATACAGAGCGATATTTTGATTTCATTCTTTCGTTCTCGAGTAATTTGTTAGAATAGTTTTGGTTGAGCCCTTTTGTAATCAATGAGTCTGGTTGCATTTTCAGGGGTCGTTGATATCACTTCAATAAACAGATTTGACATAGAATCATTTCTGAATTCCAAAACTAATTCTACAATTCGAGAATATGTTATTAAAGTTCTGGAATTTATGATAAGATTAAAAAAGTTTATCATCAGAATAAAACAATTCTCTACTATAACACGGAGAAAAAGGAATTCGCTGTGGCAGCGGAATCTACTTTTGCTGGGTTCCTTTTGCCAGAGCAGCAAATTTTTTGCTGTGACAGCAAACTATTTGCTGTTCCAGCAATCTTTTTAACTGCCACAGCTAAAAAATTGCTGTCGTAGCTAACAGGATTGCTGTTATAGCAAATTTTTAGCTAGGTCAGCAAAAAATTTTGCTATTCTATATATAATACCTCGATTTGCTGCGTCGGCAAATTTTTTCTCTCCGCGAAATAATGTACCTCCATATAATTAAAGAATTATGCTCATATGACTCGTTTCATATGTGAATTTTGGTTGAATTTTTTCAACAGCGTGGGTACCATTCAGTATTGGGTTTTATAGCAAAAGCAATAAGAGAAATATTTTTTTTTCAATCCCTTCCCTTTCAAGGATTCAACCTTTCCCCAAAACTAACTGAATTTCTACGGAAGTTTACTTTGTTGTTCATGTTTTTCTTGAGCCAGCGCTTGATGGGGTTTAAATCATTGATGTATTCAGATCCAAAAATCGTTGAAAAGTCTGACCTTGCATTAAAAATCAACTCATTCACTCTTATTATCGCTCTAGAATTCCTATTGAATTTCCAAGAATAATTGAATTTGCTGAAAATAGTGAGATTTCTTCTTTTGAATTTCTTATCATTCCATTGTTTATAAAGCTCACCATCAGACTGTTTTGCATACACTGTAAAAAATTTCAATCAGAAGCTTCACATCCATTTATGTAAAGTCATTAACATATATATCCATTTTCCAAACATTTATCATAACATTTCGGTAATAGTTTCGTAAAATTAAGAAGTTTCAGGTGCATCAATTCTATATACATGTACTGGAAATTCGTATGCTTTTCCATACAAAGAATAGAAAATTGCCAGTTGCTGTTTACAGAAGAATTGAAATTATTTTTTACAGTGTACACATAGTTCAAATATAACTCTTTCAATATTCTCTTGTACATTTTTTTCAGTATAAAATTATTTTTCCACGTTGCATTTTTCATGAGCGAATGTGACGCTATATATATATTCTCAATGAGGATGAGAAATTGCGCTATCGAGATATCGCTTACCTATTCATAGTTTATCGATGAACTCATTGCGAAAGGAAAAGACTGAGTGAACGATAAATTCTCTATTATTAATTATGATATATCTCCGTTCGAAGTCATTTATAAAGTCCTACTGAATAGAATCTCATTGAGACTTTGTAAAAATTTGATAATGAATTTTCACTGAATTTTCTATCGGTTTAAGTGAATTTTATGGAATGAGCGAGAAAACGCTCGAGGAATTTAATTTCCCAGTCAACTATATTTGGGAACGGAATATTCTCAATCTGTCCTGTCGATACAAGTTCAACGACGAATTTTTCATAGGTCTGCTCGCAGCAAATTATTTTCTATTGCATATACATGTACAGTTCATTCCGTACTTCACTCATTGGATTGTTAGATCCTATTTTGAATGTGGAAACTGCTTCAATATTCCTATAAGAATCTCAATTCCATGATAAATTTCAAAACATTTGATTTTCATCAAGAATCTATCAAGAGTGATAGAATGAATACAATGAGTACATATTCAACACTCTTGGAACACCACATTTGAAATATGCGCTATCAATCCAAAGCGAGAGTTTTTGGATACATTGTATGCTGCACATCTAGCTAACATTATTTTGGTCAAAGTCAAGTGGTTAATATTTACTTGTTTGCTAACTTACCAACATAGTATTCGCTAGTTACGTGTGACATATTCCACTGGATACAGTTTTGAATCAATATTGAAATACATAAACGATTTTTGTTTCGCGTATTGCAATGTTGTTTATAATCATTTGACAGTATCCAAATCGATAGCCACACAATTTACCCTTCGTGTCAATTCTCTTTTGGTCGATAAAAAGAATAGACGCGACAACGTAGATATACATATACAGCATAAAAATTTCTACGACATTCCTGGAATACTTGATTTAGAAATTTGCGATGTTCTCAGGAAGCTTGGAAACGTGTATACACAACGTTGTATACTGTTTAGGCATATAATTCAATTACATCTGTTCTAATGATCATTCAACGATACGTTGGTTCATGTGGGAACACTAAATCCACTTGTTACGTGTCGCTCCAGAGAGTCTGCGTCCCCACACAAGGTTATATCATACTATCGTTCCTTGAATGTGTTGAGGATCCTGCGTCGGAGTTTGAATTTGTGCCGATTGATTAGAACTCAAGCCAATCGGCGAGGAGGACGGATCGTAATGTCCACCTAGAGTACCACCAGCCCCGTGTTCAAGACTATCGAGCCCTAGGCCGGAAATGACCGGAGATGGAGACACCGATGGTAGACCGATATCTAGAATGCCGCTATTACTGGCGGCTCTTAAACCTAGCAAAGATCCTTCTTCCGGTGGTGTGACCTCCAATCCAATTGAACCGTTTAATGCGATCTTGATTGGATTGTGATTCGACGGATGCGACAGAGCACCATGGCCGATATCTTCCAGACTGCTCTTGCGTCTAGTAATACCACCAGTAGTTAAACCTTGCCTCAGAGAATTGCTACGTCTTAGTAATATATCGTCCACAACTCTTAACGAATTCGAACGACCACGGAAACCTGCTGCTACCGTTGGACTATCCGGTAACGATAGGGAGTTTGATTTGGTTGTACTCAACGGTGGCGCTCTATTCAAACCAAAACCAGAACCACGTCTACTTCCCGGCCCACCACCAGTTTGGAGTCCTGTTGGCGTGGGAGTGGGATTCATTTGGGATACCAGTTGTGCCGAACAAAAACTTATGTTACTCTTACGTCTTGAATTGTGCCGTTCAAAAGTCTTGTGCGCCGAGAATGGACTGGGTCTCACTAAATATACAATATCACCTTCTTCGAGTTTTAAATCACAACTTGGATTGATGATCACGTAAGATAAACTGTTTCGTTTCTCGGAGACGTCGTCGTAATCCGCAAACGGCAGGTTTAGAGATTCCATTCGCGATTGGACCAAATTCGCGATTTCTGCTCTTTCGATTTGTTGTGCGTGATTGTCCTTCACTTCGTCCGCCAGATTCACCGAGTACTGGAAAGAAAAATCAAATATCAGTCGTTAGCGTGATGATTGGTGGTGAATATTGGATGACTATTGCGAAAATGATCATTTCATAATTTTTCCTTGACAAAAAACAAGATGTAAGTGATCTTAAGCTTGTCAGCCTCATCGTTGGATTGCTTTTGGTTCGTCATTTACAACTCTGTTGGCGTGAAGTTGCTACAATTTTCAAGGTTTGTATTCAGAAAATCTTTGTTAAATTATATCTTTGTCGGTCGTAACTTAGGAACCTTCTTAGGTAGCTGACCACAAGCTTGCTCGATAATCTGGCAACAAGGTTAGAATTATTGCTGTCCGAGCTGTTTTTTAGAATAATTCCATTGTAAAGAAATTAAGTTTAATCATAAGGGACCGTCCATAAATTACGTGAGACAATTTTGGCATTTTTCACCCCTCTCCCTCCCCCTTGTAAGACATCGTAAGATTTCATTAAACCCCTCCCCCTCCCCCATGTGGTAAGGTAATATAATACAGAAGTGTACAGAAATTATAAATGACTCAATTATGGTATAACATTGATGATTATTAACTTACTAAAATTGACTATCCAAGGATACTTAATTACAGAACATCATCTTTGTAAAATCTTTGAAAAAGTTGAAGGAAATATGTGTTTTTCGAAATCAGTTGAAATTGAATTTCTTAATATTTAATTACATCCATCTTACGTAAGATTTTGGTGCAACCCCTCCCCCTCCCTCCTTGTAAGATCTGGTAAGAATTCCATGAACCCCCCCCCCCCTTAAACGTCTTACGTAATTTATGGACGACCCCTAAGCGATATGAAAGCATTCAAATATTGTTTTAGTAAGTTCGACTCTTCGTACCTTCTATTCGAACACCACGATTGTTTAGTACAAGAATTAGTTTAGTTTAGTATTAGAATGCAAATTCTGTACAATCATGATCAATAATGTCACATACAGTTCTGTTGTTGGTAACATTTATAGACTGAATTTTTTCAGAACCTACTAAGATTCCGGAAAGAGAACTAGAATATCTTCTCTTTGAGAAATTTATACCTCTTCCGCACATCAATCACCGAAGGAATTGGAATTCAAGGGACTCTTAAATTTGATACTGAACAAAATCTTAGAATATTGTACGTTATAGCTGATTTCAAGCATCGAGCAAGTGCAGTTGAATTTCAGCGTTGCAGTATTTCTTAATGATTAAACAACCCATGTGGGAATTCCAGGGGGTTAACAAATGGTTCAGTACTGGTAGGGATTTATTTTTCAGACCCTGGGGAAAAGAATTGAGCCAATTTCCCAATTGGTGCCATTTGGGACAGACAACGAACACCACTGGGTTTTGAAAATGGCCAGATTCGTTACGATACTGAATCAACATGGCAAAGCGTTGAACTAATCAATCAGAACAACCAGGCCATTAAAAAAGGTTGCAATATAGGCATAGATATAGCCAGTACCGGCCAGTACCCAGTCTCTCTAGTACTGGGCCTTGTGTGAAACGTTGTTATCATTTATAATTAATTAATAAAAAAATGTTTCGAAAATGCATCGATTAACCTACAAATAATTAGCCCAAACTCTTGGAAATTACTATGAGATATTCTTCTCATAATTTTTTTTCAATACTTGATACAAAAGATCATGGTCTAGTCATGACTTGATACACAAAAAGCTATTCGAATTGATCAATGTTCAACTTGTTCGACTGAATTTTGTAATCATCCAGGAATTAATAATAGTTATGTTGCTTTGATTCCAGACAGACAGTTCTAAACTTCAAAATTCAAGTGAACCACAAAAGTGAACATTTGAATTTCCCACAATTTTATACCAGACATCAGTTTTTCATATCTTTTTGAATGCTAAGAAGAACCTGGGAATTCTCCTTTAAGTGTTCACTTTTCAAGTTATTTTAGGATCAGCACAATCAGCAAATTAGAAAACATAATCCGAAGGCGATCAATTTTGTATTCAGACTCTGCATCTGAGTCTAGCGACCGTATGTGCAATATGTGCATTTCACAGCAATTAAATCGTGGAAATTCTAACTTTGAAAAGGAAACTAAAAATACTTGACACCTTGTTAATTAGTGGAAAACGTGGTGAATTCGATTTCGACGATTGCTTCGTAAAACCATCAGAAGAATCAATAAAGTTCATGCAAAAACTTAATATGCATGCAAATGAAGTACAAACTGTGGCAAGGCAAATGATTTATGTCACAAACCGCTGAGAAATTTTCGGTGCTATACTCACGATAGAAGCACCTCTCTCTCTGGGAGCACAATTAGCAAGGCATGAAGCCGCAGCCGAATGGCGCATCTTGTACGTCACACCAACACCAGGATCACTTTCTCCTTCTGAGTCAGCCTGTTGAAACGAAGAAGGATGTCTACGCTTACTAAAAACGATTCTACTATTCTCCGTAATTGACATCGGGGGGTATTTGTATTCTTCTGCACTTCTAAACAATGCTACGCTTCTTACTTTTGTATATAACCTCTTCTTTTGCTATCTAAATTTTAACCAACGTCTCTCTACTTAGTCCTTGATCTGAGGGAAAATAATCTATTATTCATCCTTTCCACACCCTGATAGAAGTTTGGCTGTGCGTCCCAATTATCATCCATGTACTGGGTGGGACCCATGTGAAAAGAACTGGATAACACGATTCAGCCGAATCGGCTTTGGTCATCAAACATTCAGTTGGTTTATGCAGATTTGTCATGCCCCAACTGATCATACAGTAACATTGATAGTCTATGAACACGATCAGAGGGATAAAAGGAAGCCCAAACGTTTCAATTTTTCACTCAGGATTATTTAATGGAGATAAATTCGAAAGCAACGTTCTTGATTTGAGATTGCAAGTCGAAATACATTGTTATCTCATTCACAGGTGTGGTTTGACAGAGAATACATGATTTCGCATTTCTAATTAATGTTTCTTTGGTTCTGGCAACACAGGCTAAAAAGGGAGTTACAAGACTAGCTAGAAACTAACTTAACATATGGGAAAATTAGCTGGGGCCCATCTTATTCCCAATCATGATTTCTATTAAGGCAAGCACCTTCATTCAATGTTGCAGAAAATCCAGCGGACACTCAACTTTCGCGTTAAATATTCATCAGGGATATCTTGCTGATTTTACAAAAGACCGCAGTCATGATGATGACTAAAACTCATTTGAATGAATTGAGGCTGCAACTAACTCAATGGTGAACCGCGATACGACCGGGTCACTATGAACTATGTTTAGCACGGTACCTTGTATTATATCCGGGAAAATATATTTTTAGAGCCGTGCGTGACAGCAATCCTAGCATTATATGCTGGAAGCTCCTACCTACGGGAAGCGTTCATATCGTACGCGCTTGGACGCGCGCGCGCGCAATGATTGCCGTAGGCCGATAGTAATATATCTTTGTTCCTCTCTACACTACAATTGCCACGTCGGGGCTCATCAAGCACGTTAGTGCAACGTGACGGATAGTTTCTCCTGCATGATAAGCATTACGGCTACATTGTCGATCCAAGTGATGCAGGATAATTCTAATCAGAGGATTCAAGGACGTGCATCTAATCGATGAATAGGTTAATATGACATTTCATTCCTTTCAAATGTTCATACATGAAGAAAAGTGAGAATTCATGACGAATTTGTTCAACATTCAAATCAGGAAAAAGGTGTTAATTAGATAAAAGTTTCATAATCATAAAATCATTATTAAAACAAAGTGGTGAATATGTTGAATGTATGAGTATCATGTCATTAGGTAGTGTTTTCCAGTGAAACTGATGGATGGAACATGTATGGGTTAAACATGATCACTTCACATTAATTTATGCCATACATTTTCCATGTATAACTCGTATTAAATTTTTGCTACAAATGAAACTCTTTGGACTTGAGGCCCTGCCTTGGACCAAGTTAGGGTCGTCTGGGCCAAGATAGGACCGTAAATGGTTGAATTGTCAGGAAACAAAATTTCTAGCTGGGATTTTATTTCTACCTGCCAGAAGATAAGTGTCAATGTCATATAAAATTCATGTCGAACTAAACGATTCTATTGAATTTTGAGACGCTGGACAACAATTTTATATGGATTCAATGTCAATAGATTCTCACTTCTGGCTGGGTTTGTATAAATCAAGAATAATGAATAAACTATTCTCGCGAACAGTCTAATATCACAGGAAATTTATGAATGCAGATTTCGCTAGCATGGTTATAGATGGGGTTAAAATATCACATAGTTTCAAAGAATCATATAAGTTTCGAGAGCGAGAGCACAAACATGCGCTACTCACAGTCACCCATGTCTCGTCGCAGGGACTGCAAGATGTAATTGGTTCCATTCGTGGAAAAGGGATCTATTAAATAGAAATTGATGGTATCGACGAATGACTTACATGTGAAGTATCCGTAGCAGTTGTATCTTGAGTTCTGTATATACCGATCGGAATCTCGCACGTCGTCGAACAAAGTTTCTGGTACAATCGTCCGTATGTTCTTATCCACATGTCATCTTTCGTTATTTTCATCTGAAATTGTGAATTATTTTTTCAATATTTATCCATTCTTTACATCAACTTGTCATTCCACAACTATGGTTTCAAGTTATCTCGAGCAGAGGTGGACTTTGACAGAAGAAATTTCTCTGAAAAAAAACCTTAAAGAATCTGATAAACTCTGAGAATCTCTAAAAAAAATTCTCAAAAATTCGTACTCATTGGGAGCGTTTTTTTCACTGAACATTTCTTTGGATATCTATGAATACCTCTGAAAAACTCTACATTTTTCCTGAAATTACTGAAATTCAGATATCTTCACCATCCAGTATCAAAGCTGCTCATGCCTGATCTTGAGAAATTCATCACTTACCGAAGTGAGAAATCCAGAACCTGGTGCTTGGTCCACTCCCAACAACAGTCTTACGAAAGTGATTAAGTAATCTTTAACGAAAGCTTGATAAAGCAAGGTGTCCAGCATTGAGGCGCTGAAAACGCTTCCAGCGGCGAAAGGCAATCGAAACATGTACGATATGTGAGAACCTCGTTCTTTTTCTCTCTACAGAAATAGAATCCCCAACATTATTTTTTAATCCGAATCAAAGAACCCGAGTGAAAGAAAAGAAATCCATAAGAGTCTTTGAAAATCATCCAACGTTCAGGATCCACATTCTCAAAAATTTATCGAAAGTTTCGTGGACTTTGTATGGACTTCTGATGGATGTTTTTATAACGAAAGGATCTCAAAATACCCCATCAGCTGAATATTGTCTATTTTTTATCGTTGATGATATAGACTTTGATGGACGTGTTTTTTTCCACTCAAGGAATAATTGAAGAATTCTTCTACCTCATAACTCACAGTAACTCATACTATCTACATTCACTTCATTTATTCTCATTCACTATTTACAAGGGATGACAGGATAAAGCTTCAGACAAAAGCCTGTAAAATAGTACTCCAATGATCACTGATTCATTTTCGATTGAGATTATTGCGATGCATGTATTCATCACTTCGATAAATTTGTGGGATATCTGCAATAATCAAGATCAGTGCAATGTTTCGATGAACGTGAAGATAATGAGTGTATTCAATTTATTTCTCTTGAACAAGCAAAAAAAATCAAAATGCAGACTACGTTTTTTGAAATTTCTTTCAACTCAAATCTCATGAAATTTTTCTCAACACTTTTTGGAAATTCATAGCCGAATAATGATTTGATTAAATTCTACGATCTTGAAGGAAGGGAATTGTTGAGCAAAGATGCAAGCCTTCCTTCAATTTTCCTTCCTTTCATACGGCTGATGATTCCATAAATTGTACGAAATAATCCCACGTTGTATATATTCACAACGTACAAAACTGAGATTAAGATGCGAGTACGGTTTTTGTCCGTCAACTGTACGGAGGGTTAGAAATGGAACAGAAAAACGCACTGGGGACTTGTATTCGTAAGGTTGATAAGCGTCTTGACGAAAGTGCATCAAGACAGAAGCACTTAAAGTGAAGAGTCTTTTCCGCTAAGAGCGTGCGTCGACCATTCAAACTTTATTCTTGTAATTTCGTTCATCTTACCCTTCCTTTGGCGCTTGTACAATATTTTGCAGAGTTGATAGGTTTTTTTGCTGAGCTAGATAATATTCTCTATACACAGAGTTGTTTCAATTCATTAGAAATCTATGTACATTTGAATTTTATAAATTCAGATTTACTGTGCAACTACTTGAAAAGAGCCCATGAGAAACATTAGCACTGTAATGCAACATTTTTCGTGCATATCGTGAATCGTTAGAATAACGTCTGAATATTTATACAGTAACATCGTGTACTCTGAAAGTAATTGAGAAATTTCTCTATAGAGAGAACAATTCTTTCAAGCATACTGTTCAGGGTATATGAACTGTTTCATTCCAAAAAGAACTGATCCATAAGGTTTGTATTAGGAGTCACAGGAGTGAACTTAATTTTTCTAATACTAAGAACGATTGGAATGGGAATAAGTGAGGAAGCGTCGATGGATATCAAGGATGTGCTGTTGTAAATCGATCGATCGATCCTGCCTATTTACAATCAACCAATCATCATTCAGAGGTTAGAATTAATGTTACCGGGGAGCCCATTGAACGCTCATGGGAGTAGTTGACACCAGAGGTAGTAGCACTGAGCTGTACCTTTTCCATTTTGCTGAGATGAAGAGCATACTTGTCGTGTGCTCGGAACTGCATGAAACGCATGTTGCTTGATTGAGAGAGTTCCGTTATGCTTCTGATGCTAGGGAAGAATCTGTTAACAATAAATTGATGTATGTTTTTACACGATCTCTCGGATTCCAACAAACTGGCCAAAGTGGACATGATTTCTCATTTCGAAAAACACTAAGCACCCGGGGATTCTCGGGGTCGTTGGTTACGAATCCTAAGTGAAAATCGGGAAGAATTGGATTTTATATGGCGGAACTGTTCTCTAAAAATATTTGCAGAATATGAATGATCCATTACCGACTGGAAACAGTTCTTGAATCATAAAAATCATTCTTGGAAAATCACTAAAACTTCTGTTTTTATCGTACTTTTAATCGTTGAGAATATTATTTGAAAATATTAAAACATCTTACTTGAACATAGTTTGTACCGCTACTATGGTGTTGCAATCCGCTAAAGTATCTTCTTCTGCCGAATTATTTGATTCTTTGTTGACAACGACTACATTTTCAGCCAAGGTAATGCCAGCTCTCAAAAGATCATCCAGGCAACCAATAGACCCTAACATCCAATAAACCAATGGGAACCAGGATACCGCATCAAGAAATGCTATTTCTGGTGGCTGTTCCAACAGAAGGATGATGGGATTCAAAGATGTTTTTGATCTGTTCACAAATTAATGTTACATAAATATATTGTAATACATGAGGAGATATTTTATAGATGATCTCATATGAAAATGTGTTTACTGCTCAAAAAAGGTGATACCGAAGAATCTACGAGACGTTGATTTCTACATTTCATGAATAGTTGGAGGTATTTTTCCAATTATAAGTTGTAAAATCTCAGGAGTACCAAGTCAAGACACGACATATGGTGATAATCATATTCGATCTCATGCGGACATCACATGGATTGGCTCGAATCAACAACTAGATGAATTGCATGATCGTGATTTTAGGATTATGCAATTAAGCTTCCATAATACCAGTACCTGAAATGAGCCCGTAAAGGAATGATGAAATTATAAATCCCGTTACTCGCATAATCGGCTGCCAATATGATGGTTTTGTTTTGCCAATTGTATTCTTTAGCATTCCTGTAGCTGCAATGCTCACAAATCTGAATAACATATGGAAATAATTGTATTATATTGAGTGTGATGTGGAATTTATATACTGTCACGATAAGATAAACAATGATTGAACGTAAGTAGGGTTGCGAGATAAAAACCGGAATTATCTAACCATTCGTATTCCAGATTCTAAAAGACGGAACCAATGACCAAACTGTTTTGGTTTTTATCTGGCAACCTCAAACGTAAGGCAAGTGATGATAAATAAAACACCCCTGTCGAAAATGATCTCATAATTTCTCATAAAAGTTCCAATTCCTTGATAAATTATGAGAAAATCTCATAATTCCTCAAGAGATCGGGACTTTTATGGGGGAAAATGACTTTTATGAGAAATTATGAGATCATTTTCGCCTGTTGGTAAGTCCCGGGACTGACACACAGATGGCGACGCCAATGCCATGCCGCTTTTGTTTTTCGGTAGTATATCAACCTTCGAAACCCTGGTTAACGAAATCTATAGAATCTGACGAAATGACATTTCATGGGATTCGGTGAGAACATTGTGTAAGAGTCAATCAGAATCACATTGAAAAGATACATTCATCCAATTGAATCTCATAAAAAACGGTTGAATAGGATTTAGTTAGAACATTGTGCAAGATTGGATGAGATTTGGCGAGGATCAATGGATTTGTTCAACCAGGGAAGATAGGTGTACAAATTTCAAGACATTCGGTTCAGTCCAGTCTAGTCGTTGACGAGATATTGAAGGTTCAATGACGCTACATTTGTTTTTATCTAAACGATGAATGAAAACGAGTTTCATGTGTGGTGCAAATATTGTTTTTCAAGAGGAGAAAATACCGTTCAAGCTTAGGAATGTTTGGGAAAATGTTACTCCCAATTGAGGTGGCTACACCCGAGGACATCCAAAAAATTCTGAAAATTTTCATCTCTGATCATAGAGTGAAGTTGCGAGAGATAACTGACATTCTAAAGGTATCAAAGGATTTTGTAATAACAAAAAAAAAGAAAATACGTTTCTACTGGTCAGCCCCAGGAAATAATGAACCATGTATTATCTATTTGAATTCAAAGGACACTTTTGCGAGTAATCTATAAATTTACACTTATGATAATATATGAATCAGTTTTTTTAGTAAAGTCTGATGAGTGTTTCAAAGATTCTCATGATGAAAATTGTTCTTATTTGATCCTAGTTTAGAATACATTAATGATTTTGAATATTAACGACACAGATGGTTTCCAAAATTCCATGTCTTTCTCTAATCGACGAATAACAATAGAGAACCGATAGGCAATTGTTTATTGGTTCCACTTTGTTACACGTCGATTGGGGAAGAACAGAGAATTTCCAAAGCCGTACCAATGACATTAAAATTTGAATAATATAAATACCATGGTGAAGTATTTGGTGATGTAATAAAAAGAAAAAAATACCTTAGCCAATTGCAGACAACAGAGTGGTTTTTTTTCTTTAAGGAGATAACAAAAGGTCGGTGATACGCCAATAAAAGGAGACACGCGAGGAAACCCCTTGACAATCCTGCAACAATATCGTAGAATATTATTAATATGTCTCATCAAATGTTCTGAAAATTTGAAGAAAGCCTACTCATCTCTCCCACCGATGATGTGACAAAATCAAACATGCATCATTTTTGTCTTCGTTCCATACAGATAAATCAGTTATACAGTTTACTCATTATTGTGCCTGATGGAAGTATGAAAATGAATGATTTCTGGCAGCAGATTATGAGGGTCATGTATCCATATAAAACACATCAATTCATCCTGTAACTATTCATAAAGAGATTTTCACAGATTTTCTAAGTTTTGCAGGTAAAATGGAAGAATTTTTGAACATCTGGTTGAATATTTTCTGGTTATGCTCACCAAAGAACCTAGAAAAACACAATTCCGGTTGTTTGAAAGGCACTTTTCTGTCAGAACAACTTAATCAACGTGATGACAAAATCCATTCACTTAATTGTACACTTGACTGAAAAATGTCGTTCCAGATTGACCGTTAATCGAGTAGTGGTTTTTGATCCAACTCTGATATTGCTTTTATTGATATAATTAGTCAAGATGTGATCAAAATGACATTGAAGTTAATCGATTTTGGATCAATTCAGAGGACCATTGTTCAGTCATTATGAAGTCAGGGTACTTGGAAAACTCAGGTGATTGGAAAAACCCAACTCGATAATGTTCGGTAAAACCCGCTGGAGTCGGGTACTCGCGCACCCCTAGTAATCATATGAATAAATTGATACATTTGAAAGAAAAACATGATGATATAATAAAAATGATGAATGTTGGAAGTGATAAAATTAAAAGTTATTTGATAATACAATTTTTTTACATATATAAGTATATTCAACAAAAATTGTGATGTATCAAGGGGATACCAGCAGCCCCTGACGATGCAACCCGAGCCAAATCTTTTCTGACAAATTATTCGAAAATAAAGCAGCAAAAGGAAAATATCGCTCTATGCAGACCATCTTTATTGATTGAAGAAGGTCTGTACAGAGCGATATTTTGATTTTATTCCTTCGTTTTCGAGTAATTTGTCAGAATAATTTTGGTTGTGCCCTTTTCTAACCAATGGGTCATCTGGTTGCATCTTCAGGGGTCGCTGGTATCAAATATGAAGAACTTACGAAATACCAGGATTATGAGATTTTGGTTAAACAAATAAGTAACCAGGCAACGTGTTTTTGGTCAAATTCACATGGAAATTCTTATTCATTATCAGATAGAGATGGGAGAAGGCTAACTCGGAACGTGTTCTAAACCGGAACCCCTTATGTTTTCTGAAGACTCAGCTTGCCTGAGTATCAGCACAGATATCTATCAACCTGTCAACAAGTGATCAGCATTCAGTGGTACATTGGACAAGGTTAGAGGTCTTCGATAAACGTAAGGTGGTCCAACTTAGAACAGTGTCCGAGTTGGGCCATTCTCCCCTAGTTAACAAAATTTAACTTGAACAAATACACATGAAATCTGTCACCAGTAGTTGAATTTTTCATTCAATCGAGGAATTACTCAATCCATATTTTGGATAGCTAGATTTTAAAGTAATTTATCATAAATTGAATAACTCAATTCTAATTACTGTACTTACCCGACTGGAAATTCAGTCACTTTTGATCGAGTTAACCAGGCGTTTGAATTCCCAGTCGAGTAGCTGAGTATTTTACTCTCAGTAAAAAGCTTTGTAAGTTTGATAATTCACAGATTTTTGCAAACTCTTCACACTTCCTCTTCCTCTACTTTTGAAGTGTCTTCCAAAAGACGTAGAAAGTGTGGAAAGAAATTGAAAATCTGAAGAACAATTGAATATATTCAAAAGCCAGCTTTTAATTGGTTCAATTGTGGGATTTCGTTTCAAGATGGGTGATTTTAAAGAGATTCATATAAAATTCACATTAGCTGAAAGGAACTGGTTTGTGAATGCTTCTGCAAGATTAATGATTTATTTGCAATGAGAATATATCACAACCAAAATCAGAGATCATGAAAAATAGTGAGGATATGAATTTATTATTGGGGCACTGAAAGGTTTGTGGCATGCGAGTTCCATAATAGTTTACATTTACACCTTCATTTGATTTGGTTGTAATTATATGAAATGAACAACATTAGCTCGTGACATGGTCAACGGTGAATTGAAGAAGAAGCAACATGGCTACAGAAACTATATCCGCATAGTTAGGCACTGATGGTTACGATGATTCGAAATTTATTCATGATGATCAGTGAAACAAAAAAAATCTGGTTGCGGCGATGAAATAAAAGAGTCAGAGCCAAAATTAAACGCGTTCTCTGGCCATGAGTACCAGATTTTTCCCCTCAGCAGCGATTAAGAAGCAATTTATTCGGTGATTTCAACATCCTATCTGCCAAAAATGCCCACTGTCAAAAATTTCTGCATTCATTTTAATGTTTTTGCTGAAAGTTTTCTCAAGTGAGTGCATGAATTTAGTTTCATACACATTTTAGATTAAATCCAATGTAAACCATAGCATAATCTATAGTTTTTTCATGATTTTGTACATCAAATGTAATGTAGAATGTGTCTGAAACATAATTCAGGTACGTGATTGAAAAACTCTGCCAGATATTTCTGACAGTGCCTGTCAGAATCGCACAAACAATAATTGTTTAAACGATTTTTGTCCCTGGGAAATTGGTCAAAAACTGATAACTGTTCTACCTCATTTTGTACGGGATGAACATATTAAAATATCTTATCGAATCCCAGCAGGAAAATTTTCGTTAGTTTCCGACTAGATATCATAATCTGAAACTGCGAAATTCTATGATAATTGGGATTCTGTCCTGTAAATTTTCGACATGATGTTCCAATTTTGTAATTCCGAATAAAACCGAGTAGGAAGAAATCCGGGTAGAAATGATCCGTGGCTTGGTCAGATCAGATCAGATCAGATGTGACCAGGCCCCGACCAGACACTGAAAATAACTGGAGAATGCCCGAATTACCTCTACCCGAAAATTTTGTCAGTTTCCAACTGGATTTTCATGGACAACGATCATTTCAATGCTGACAACAATTTTTGGGAGTCGCTGAACCACCATACGCTTTTGTTTGTAGCCGAAAAATTTCAGATGAATTGTTTTTCCAAATTTGAAACTTTAGACCTTCAAAGACCTTCATAAATCTTCAAATATTCATGCCTAAAAATTCTGAATTGGCACTGTTGAGAGTGGAAAACACTAAAAAAATGATAAGAAATCGTTAATAATATCGCCAATGCTGTTATGATTTTTTTCTGACCAAAATAATTCAACAACCGCCAATTTGAGCCTGAATCACTCCGTCTGACAACTTTCATTCCACCATTTTTTGCAGTACGTAGATCTTTGAAATTTCTATCTAACAATATCTTAATTCATTCCGTAACGTACGAACTATACATGAGAATCCGGAATGAAATTAATACGAAATGAACCATGCATCATACTTGGCTTACTCGACTCACAATCGAATTGATAATGATAAAACAACGGCATCTCATTATTCAATCATTCTGGTTTATTGTGCACTGCGATGAACAAAAAACAAACAGTCTATTCAAGATGTTTATAGATGATCATAAAATAAATTATCAGTACGAAAAATAATCAAGAAAACCATCTGTCCAAGCTCTCAAGACGATTCAACCCACAATTGTTCCCCAAGTTACCGAAACGTCCATATTCTTAACTCGCCTTGATTATTTTCATACCGATCAATCGGGTGAATGATTGCTAGAGTGGAAGAATATAAAATAGTATTATAAAAGCCATTATCAAATGCAGAACTTACCCTTTGAATCTGTTGAGAGAAACAGGTGTGCGCGGCGGTACAAGGTGCACAAAGATGATGAAGGAGGGAAGTAGGCATCGAAAACATCCACAAGAAGGTTTATTATAAGGGTGTCAGGCAGGAACATCATCAGCATACACCGTTGTATCGTTTACATTGTGGTATACGCATCGATAAACATCAATAGAGATGCCGTATATCGAACATATTAACGAAAACTTGCATAATTAAGAATAGTGAGAGAAAAAAAGTAGTAAGAGAAATAGAAAGAGTGGAAACTAAATTGGACAGAGAAAGAGAAAAGACAAAGTATAGGTGCAAAGGTGAATATGAGAGTGATCATTTATCAATGCATGTAAAACGTTCTAGTATTGGTTTGAATTCTCTGATCATTACAGTATCACACAATAGTATCGCGAGCTATCATCAAAGATGTATACAACGTTCGGTAGATCGTTTAATAGTTACTTCTGCATATCTCGATCGTTCAATAATTTTCTATACACAAAATATCTATGGATGAAAAAAAAAATTAATGAAAGATTTTTCTAAATTCAATGTAGTGTATTATACAACTAACTTCCACCTTTCAGGTGGATGACATGGTATTTCTCTAAAAGGAATATAGCCAATATCACGATTTCATTCATCAGGCAAACTAGAACAAGTCACGCACAAGGAAGATCGTCACGAGATCTTCTTAATAATGATATTTGAGAAATTTGTCACTCGGTAATGTTTACAAGAACAATTCATCTACCCTGAACATATATACGTGAGCATATATGTGATATATTTCATCCTCTTCCACAGTTTTAATCGAATATTAACGAAAATTCATTCTTAATAAATGGTTGAGAATACTTTGATAAGTAGGTATATGTTGCTGTACGCTATGAACCTATAAATATAGAAACAAAAAAAACATTTTCAATCCTACACGTAGTTGAGAAGTCTCCAGCTGAATTACGTATTTCATGACTTTGAACCAAATGTGGGAAAAATGTGAATTCACTGGGGAAATCAAATTTTAACTGAATCCGTGTCCTATAAAATAACAACTTATTGGTATTCTCGTATTTTTCGTCTCCCACGCCAACTGCAATATCCTCTTCCTATGACGACTTTGTTTATCACCAGCTAAAATATCGACGAGTGTTGTTCCAAATCTTGTTGACATGCTCATTCGACTAGATCCGATCGAGAATTCTTGATTATATTATGAGGTTTCGGTTTGAATACAACATTACCTGTTTTCCACGTTTATTGGCAGGGAGAATATTTCTTATTACGCAGTACAAATCAAATCCTTCGGATTTCCTTCATATTCTAATCTCACTGAGCAACATTAACTATTTTTATCAACATAAAGGTGAGTGTGCTTTATTACGTTCATTGCCCATGTGTGCATAAACGTGGGACCATTATCGATCCAAGATTGGCTGACCTAGGCCAAGAATGAACCGGAATTGGCCCCACATTCATTCACTCATGGGTAGTTTATGCTGGCAAGGGAAGGTCGCGGGGAAAATTATTTGATCCATTCACGGTTACTGGATTGTTCAAAGTTCTGAAAAATCTACTCAAAGTTCATCAAATATTCCTCCATATACTTCCGAATCACCAAAGCTTTTGGAAAGTCTGCTCAATGTTCTTCGCAAAAACCTCAGAGACTCAGTGTATACTAGAACCTTATTGGAAAAATCCACATGAGAGTCCATACAGGAATTCAGAGAGATTCTGATATTTTCCTGTAGAAATTTCGGATAGTTTCGATGGATTTGCTTGAATGCTATGGTTTCCTACGTGAATTCCTATTCGGTTCTCCAGATGGGAAATTTGTATCATGCATGAAGCCATAGATCCCCAAGAGTTCCAACTGAATTTTCAATGGTTATTCAGATTCTTGCGACACAGAACACGGCAATCCGACCTTCAATGGCCTTTCTATTTTACCACATCATTCCGGAAATTCTGCAAGATTCCCTAACGATTGACTCTGCAATGATTCAATGGATCGTCAATTTGAGATCTACTTTCCCCATTCATTTGACTTTTCCCTGGCGTAATGGAAGATTGAGAAGAAGCGTAAACGAAGAGTACGGTCGAGCGTAAGAGAAATCTTAATAAGCAGTTAGCGAAGAGTAAATAGAACGGATTCAAAGAGTGCACGGAGAAAAATGAGGAATAACTGCTATTCCAATCACGGTAGCTCTCACTCGGTATATGGATGAATATTCTCGGAATAGGAGGTACTCCATTGGAGTACTTTTAACTAATTTTGAAGAAAGATTCTTTTCGCGAAGAGTAAGCCATGCTAAAGATACCGTAGGAGCTACCGAAAAATGTTGAACAATTGTATGGAGTAAAATATACCCTCTTATTTTCCTCCGTATATTTGAAGCGAAGTTTGAAACAAAAAAAAGTCCAGGAAATTAACGCTCCATGAAAAGTACCAACAATGTAAGAGGAGCGCACACAGAAGACTGTGAATACAAATTTTGACGACTTAGCGAGATTCAAATCCATGAGTTGCAGGAAAAACGACATTGAGAGTTTATGAAGCGTCTGGGAAACGTGTAATTTCAGTACTCCGCACATGAGGGAATAGGTATCTTGAAAGATGGCATATTTTATGAAGATTCAGCGTTGGTGTGATCCGCGTCAAATTATTCATGTGAACAAATCTACAAAAAAAGCACTACATTGGCTTGGACTTTTATGAGGAGGATACTATATTCCTTTGAGAAAATCCTAACCCTTATCGTCAATTTCAAGACCTCTGTTTATTCCAACAATTTGATTCGAAATAGGCGTAGGCTGAATCTGCATAAAATATAGTATTCTCAACCTATGTTTTTCTCCGTGAATAGTGAATTCTGCATTGTAATAAACCCATGTAAAATCATACAAATATGTTAATATAACAATATACCTTCCCAGTAGAAATTATGGTGGAAGTCTATCAATAATTATTACAATTTTTGCAAAATTTCACCATGAACTGTTGAATATATTCCACAATTGACTCAATGTGAATATATCCAATGATTTGTTGTAAAATTCCATAACTTTTTTTTTGTAACTTTGTTTAGTTTGCTATGTTCTGTGGCTGAAGTTCACAAATATTGTAAATTATCAATAGAATTCCACCATCCCTAACAGCACGTCCACCGACTTCCACGTCGCATCCCCGTGGATAAATGGAGAACGTGGATGAACGGAGATTCCACGCGGAGGCAACGGAGAAATGTCCAGTGCTATACGGGATAATTTTTACTGGAAGATTACATCGTTATATTCACATATTCGTGTGATTTCATACAGATTTTCTCACTGTACGCCGAATATTGAAAGTAATTTGCAGACTTCATTGATGTGTCAAGATTCTTTGAAACTGGAAACTCAAGTTTGATTTTTTCATCTTCTCTTCATATATATCCATAATGATGTCTTTGTATAGCGATGATGAATGGTTTATTGTTTCTTAGAAATCGCTTTCAATTTTATTGAAAGAAGTCCCGGTACAAGTTATTAGATTGCCTGTGTACAGCACATTACTGGAGTACGGTATTATCGTGCAATTAATCCAGATATACAAAAGTGTTCATGATCCAATACACAGGAATATATGACTTCCAAGAATGGAAATGCGATTCATGAACGTGTATACAAATATCGCGAATGTATTTTATATACCTGCAATCGATAAATGCAAGTGTCATGCAAATGCACGAGAGTCCGAGAATTATTCACTCCATAAAGGCTCGAAATTCGTGCCTAAATTAGATATCTTATGCATCTACTTCGTCAATAATGTTCAAAATTTATAACACTGAGAATGTCGTATGAATTGATTGGTTTTTCGATCTGGTGATCAAGAATCAAACGATTTTCAGGACTACGTGTTTACAGTTATCATTTAATTTCTGATGATTATACAAATTCTACTTGAGTATCTGAAGTGCCTTGCTATCCACTCGAATCTAGGGCTTCGCACGAGACTCGTGTCAAAGAAAGATAAAATAGTTACTACCCATACAAAAATTTTTTCACTTCGCCAATGCTGACAATAAAATATAGCTTGGCGCAATGTTGACAGACAAGGCTTGCCAATCTATAAATCTTCAATATTGATTAACAATAAATAAAATGTCCCACCGATGTCGGTGTTCGACGGATTTCGTTTGTCAGACTATAATCATGACACAATTGCGCCAAGCTTGGCTCTTGCTTGGCTCATCCTTGGCCCAACATTGACTAAACGATAGATTCCATTCACTCATTCCCTGCCATGGAATCGAAATTCCATGTGATTTTGTTGCACCTTGGATAGAAGCTTGATTCCATCCAGAATTTTTATGTCTTGAATTTTTAGGACAGTAAATATAGATCATTTTTTAATTTAAGACGAGAGTCTCGTGCAACAAAATTCTCACAATTTTCGAATTTCATATCTCGAGAAATATATTATTCACATCACGGGTGTATCGTTGAAATAAAAACTATCAACGAGTCAACATTGCGATCATTTCCACGCATGACATTGATTTTTATTGGAAACAGTTTTCTATTTCGTTCGAAGGAACTATTTTCCCATAGCGATCCAAGAACCAGGATATCATCGTGTTTTACAATTCTTCTTTTATAGTCTACCCTTTGTGAGGATCACTTGTGGTCGGAACTACCTTGCTGTGTCATAATATCCGAGAAATTGATACGTCATCAATACCTCTGGATTGAAGTATCGATATAAAGAGTCCATTTTGTGATGAAACTAAAGACGATACTGCGAAGTTCAAATTGAATAAAATGGAACATATTATATTATACAAGAAGATATGATATAATCAAGCTTGTTGTATATACATATAATGAAGATAATTATATGCAGTATTTACTGATTATATAATGTGGTGAAAATAATTATACGAATAACGAATCCTATTTGTTATTCAATTTCTTACACGATCAAATAGTGTCATGTGAAATTTGAATCACCAGGTCGGAATACATTTTTTGGATATTCAAATTATCAATTGCATTTTAAAAAAGATTTGAATAGCGAACTGCTATTACATTCAATCGACGAAACACGATTCTCATATTTTTTGACCATTATTGACATTGATTCTGTTTGAAATTCAATATATTTCATATGATCAAATCGAATACTTGCGAAGGATTGATACAAAGGATTCATTACATTGAAAATATCCGTCTTTCATCGAGAGGTCATATGTTATTCACGGAAGATCAGAGTTTCTTATTGAATGCACAAGTTCTGAGATTTACATCGAAGATACATGTACAAAAAGATAAGTGGAATGGAAAATCTGAGTGCACCACTAAAGGATAAATTGTTCACTCGTAATGAGTTTCATGACGATAGTACCTGTATTTGTATGATGACCCGTGTGGACATACTAATAGAGATGACGTGAATGGTGAGAGATGGTCCGTAATAACTGATGCAACAAAACACATACTTACGAAATTTTTTCACTTGGCGATCTCCATGGAACATCATCTTCCATCTCGTCATCGGACTCATCTCCTTCATGATCTAACGATTCTTGACCAGGAAGATGCAACGTTGAACTTGTGAGCATATCCGGTACAGGTAATATACTCGGTCTTCTACTCCCTGTTCAACACAAAAACACCTCCTTGATTATCCGATAAATGATATTCTGAAAATTAGAATCTAAATATGAGTGATAATTCTTCTAACGTTAAGAGAAACTCTCACATCGATCTTTTGAAACTCAGAGGGATATGTACCAGCCTCATACATTTTAGAGGAATATTCTCAATTGTAGTAGGTATACAATTTTTTCAGTACTCAGTAGTATGAAATCGTGAGCTCAAACTTACAAAAATGTAATAAAAATTGATTCGACAACAATCAAAAGATCTTGAGAGTACTGTCTTTTCAATTTTTTCCTCTCATAAAAACCTGCCGGATTGGGAATATGCCTTAGTGTACATGTACGTGATAGAATATAATACATGGACCGTGTAGTCGATAAGTAAAAGAGCACGGTCCATAAAATCGGTGTTTGACCCTAGGGAGTACAATCGGAACTGAAAATAATATCATCGAAGAATTCTCATACGATGTTTATTACGATGTTCGAACAAATGTGCTATAATCCGAGAGTGATTGAGAATTATTTTCAGTTTCTAATCCAATGGATATAAAAGGTGCACGTATTTGTCTTTAAAATTTATGAACCTTATTGTTTCGAAGGCCTTATTTTAGAGGTCCGGAAGGAATATGTAGGAATAAATTGAGGAAGATTTCTTCTCAATTCCACAATGTCACTCTATTCCGGTTAGAATTCACTTGGAATGGAAAAATCAATTGGCCCAAATGCTGATTGACATCCAATTGATCACGAATACGATACATTATGTCGTGTAAAGGTAGTAAGGATACCGTAATCAAATCACTGACCTCTCCTTTGCATCAGTATTTCCGGACTAAGCAAATTGGGATTAGGATCGAGAGATCGTGGAACGTCAAGATGATTTCCCGTGATCGGTGTTTGCGGTGAAGATCCTCCTTCCTTCAAGCATTGCCTCGAATCCCCTAATCCCCCGGGATCGAGATACGTTGCTGTATAACACGTAAAATTGGTCTTAAAATGAGCGTCACTCGGATCATCAACGATCATTTGTCTTCGTAATGTGTCGTTGAACGTAGCGAAATGTGTCTTTTGGAGCAGGCATCAAAGAAAGTGGATGATATCGAGTTGGTAATAGATGTGAAAAGTGATGATAAATGGTATGTTCTTTCGAACAACGTGAGAAAGTGATAATTCTGTAACTGTTTTTTTTTGGTGATGTATAAAGCCATATATCCTCTTTTTGCTCGCAATTTTGAAAGTCGAATTATCGATTGAAAATTTTCTAAGATGCGAGTGATTTGATGTGTCGGTGTTGTGTTTTCGTGTTCTTTGTATGATACATCCAAGCTGGTGAAGTGTAAGATGGAATGTTGATTGTTGATGAACATAGTATTATTACAATTACACTTTATGAACTTCTCTACACGATCTCATGCAACAATCGCAAAAAATGTTAAAACTTTTTCAAATATGTTTTGGAAAGGAATCATTTTGTACATTCAAGCATAATAAAAAACATTGTTGTTCGTCTTTAAATGATCATAGAATATTCCCCACCCGAAACCTAAATTCTGTCACATTATTAACGAAATAAAAAGACCGTTCCCTACACGCATTTCATAAATTTTACTGTTCTTGAGATGTGACGAGTATTCGTCATTGAACCCTTCGGATATACATTAATTTTTTGGAATGGCAAGTACAAACTGGGTAGTAAACACCCATTCTTGGAAATCCTATTTTTCAAATTATCAATCGCAGAACAACAACAATTGATGGGTGAGCTCGAATACTTAAAAAGTGTATAACGCATCAGTTTGGAGCAAATATATAATGTGCTTGATACCTAGAAGAATTCATGAACTTCCCTGGTAAAAATAATTATAGTGGTTGTCTAGCACCTTTCAAGGTACTGGCGGTGAAGCTAATCGCTAGAAAGGGCTTTCACATTAACTATGAGGTGGTCAGAGTCATTTCTGCTAGGATATAAACAAAGATTGGTTGCCCGGGAATACTTTTGTACTCTCGGAATATTTTCAGTAAAGAGCCCTGCTTGCCAACATTATATACATTCATACAAAACAAAAGGTACTTCAAAAGTATAAGTACTCCCGGGCTGCTCATCACTAATATTGAAAAATTGAAGAGTTAAACTCCTTTCCTCCAAAAGAATCGAGACTTTTCAATTTTAAATATCATGAATGGAAAAAATATGTCCTGATTCTGGGAACATTAAAAATTCTAGTCACATTGCTTAAAAATCCGATTCAAACTTATCAGCTCTTCAGTCAGTTTGAATCAGATTTTTGTCTGAGAATTTTTCCATTCGATCTCATTCAAATATAATCGGTTTGAATAAGATCGAATTGGAAAATTCCTGGACTAAAATCTGATTCATACTGATTGACCAGGATTTTTTGAGCAGCCCGAGAAAAAATGATTTAGATCTAAGTGGATCTCGTTAGATCTAAAAAATGGAAAATGTAGATCTACATAGATCTAAATCACAAAAAATTTCATATTAATTAATCGAAATTTGCGTGCATCTACTGCCCATTTTCTTTACTTTTAGATGGTTTTTAAGAACTACATATTTTCGAAAAAAATCAATTAGATCTCCGTAGATCTAAATAGATCTAAATCGGCCCACAGAGCATGAATTTTTCCATTTTTTAGATCTAAGGAGATCTAATCCATCAGATCTAATTAGATCTAAATCATTTTTTCTCGGGAGGGCATTAAAAATCGAACACGGAAAGAAAATGCAGCTGAAATTGAGCGCAAGTACATTTTTGTAACCACAGTATACACTGAGAGAAATAATTACCATCACCAACAAGATATTTTCATGTTTGGAGAAATTCATTCCTCAAAAAATATGCATCCTTGAAACAAGAAAATTTTTTTGGAAATAAGTATATAATTCTTGAATTGAAGAAATATTTTCTTGACTCAAGGAAATTTCTCTTGGACCTACAACATATCAACTGTCCATCAAGAATATGTATTCTTGAACATATTCAAAAATACATTTTCTTGGTTCCAGTAATTATTTCTCTCAGTGTATAGTCACGTTTTCCATTGAAGTAATAACGAGAGTCGCTGTGATAGTGAAAATAAAGCCACTCCCAGTACACATTTCTTCCCTCAACATTGCTCATTCTCTAAATAATATAAAGTTCTCTAATGCGTGAATATCAGAAATCTTTTAGATATCTGTTTTGAGAGATCCAAAAGATTTATAAAATCGACTCAATACAGAACTTTCTGATATGATTTAGAAAACATAATGAATATGTGAAATGTGAAGGAGAACAATGTACAGTTTTATCTCTCCGTGTATTCTATTATACACCAACATTTTTTGAACTCCAATACAGAGATAGAGCATTGAATTTGTGCCATGAGTGTTTAGCACCCAGTGTGTGCACGAAAGAGTACCGATTGATGAATTTTAATGAGTAGATGCATTTGCTTGGGATATCAGAGAAGATACAGTTATTCACGGTCTTTTTATTCCATTCATTCATGGAGTGGAACATGAGAAGTGAGATTTGAAGTTGGATTTCAATCATGTGCTAACATTAAAGAGAAAAAATAAATCAATAAATTCAAATTTTATGCTGCCTACAACAAGGTATAGGGGAAGTGGGGGCAAGACGAGCCCATAGGGTGAGATGATTCATCGTCGTATGCAATCATCTGTATGTAAGTGTAGTGCGCTGGTGTTGGCAATAGAAAAAAAGAGGCGCTGGAGAGTCCTACTGCGAAACTAACAGTTGTCGAGAATGCATCTATCATAAATGATAGCATGTTAGAGAAATTTCACTTCAATGATTTAACTGTAACTTAACTTTCCTATGATGCCAGTTCATTAAGATTCCACATTTCTCTAAAAGATAGGTTAAATATACAAAGGTATTAGGATTATTCAAAGGTAGGTTATTCATAAGATCACTTTCAATCAGAAACTGTTTGCTGAGCCAAGAAGAGACACAACAATGATTGAAGGAAGGGACGCTGAACCAAAGAAAACAGAGTCGAGAGTGAGATCACCAACCAAAAACACAAGCACAGAAACGAAGCAGACCGAGAGAGTGTTCCAGAAAATTACGGTGAATATTTATTCTGTTTCGATTAAAATTCACGATTTTTAAAAGCCTGAATAAAACTTGCCAAATATGGAATCTTTGGACACATCAATCCTGTGCTGGCTTCGAAGAAGCCCGCATTTTTATATGCGAAATATGCCAACTGGGTCAAGTTTTTTATTTGACCCCACCTTTGGAGCAAGATGAGAAGAATTATTACTTGAAGACAAACTATTTTTCCTTCAAATTGAACTTATGAGATTTGTTCTTTGTTATGGAAATTTGCCTCACTCTTAGCGTTCTCACCTTGCCCTCACTTCCCCTATGAATATTCCTCATTTACAACTTTTGAAAACAAATAAAATCCCGGCAACGGAGTCACCAATAATAACAGATAATACACTCACCCTGTGTCGTGGTTTTCAATCAAAAAAATTACAGTGATCTAATCGTGAAAAAATGAATTATTCTCATCAATATAAGAGTGGAACGGTGTACATTATGCTTCAAAACCAGGTAAATGCATTCCTCGTTGCTCAAGACCTTATGGCAGTGTAATAATTTGATAGAATCAAGGTATTTTCGTTCGTTCAATCGATGAAGTAACTATTGAAGAATATAATAAAAATTATTTTATAACGCAAACAAACTTTCATCAGTACGCTCAAGCAATTTAATTGAACGTAGCCATGGTATTTTTGGACGTATGAAAATACTCATTTCGCGTATTTAATTTTTTCCATCATTACAATAGAAAATGAGGCCTATACCATATTCTCAATGTTTATGTTGAAATATGATCATAGAGGGCACTCGAAATTATTCTATCCACAAGAATGCAGGGCTGATGCTTGATGTGAGCAAAGTATGCGAAGTGCAGGGCCGCGTAGGACGCCAGACACGGAGGGGTCCCCGAATATGACCAATACTATTAGACCACGTTGCAAAAAGGCTGCTCGAATGAGCACTGTAGGCAGAGATGAGTTGGAGAGATTGCTAACCTTATGCGAAAACCATGGTACAGTTTCTGATTGCTGGTGTCACGTTCTCCGTTTGTTCTTCATACTGATTATTGTCTCAGAAGAAAAATTCAACCCATCACATAATTTTTTTCAAAAGAAAGCAAAAGCGATACGGATCATAATTTGAACATTGCGTTAGCAATCTCTGCAATTCGTCTCTGCTATAGTGGAAGGAAAACCATGAATAACACGCGGCTCGCAGTACATCAGATGCTAACCTTGTAATTACTACTACACATGGTGACAAAATATCTTCATGATGTTTATGCACTGTAAGAAATGGTTGTGGAATTTTCCCCTAAAAAATAGTGGCAGCAAAGTTCCTCCAAAAGTGGAGAATTTTTCATCCTAATTTAGTAAAATTTTCCCTTATTTGTGGAGGATTCGACCCAACCAGACATTTACAACAGACGCAGTACTGCACCAGTACTAGCCAAGACTGGCAGGGCACTGGCATTTGTCTGGAATGTACTTTTCAGTACTGAGGATTGAGTACTGACATCATTATTCGCAATTAGTGCAGGGCCAGTACTGGGTTAGTGCCTGGCCGATATCAAGTTCTAAGTACTGGTTTATCAGTACAGGCATAGTACTGTATTTTTATGTATCCAGTACTGATCCCGTACGTGTTGACCAAGTGTTGGAGATCCAATACTGGCACTGTACTGCACCTGTTGTCAACATTGGCATATTACGGATTTTTCTGATTGGGAACACCCAAAAAACAAAATAATCCCTCAAAATGGTGGAAAAACCCCCTCATTTTTTATGGAAAAACAATTCCTCCATGACAAGGGGACGGAATCCACCAACGATGTGAAGAAAAAGTTCTCACATTTTTTACAGGGTGGAAAGTCAATTATTGTGGAAAAAGGGCTGAATCATTGTTGAAGAATGCTCCAAACGTGGCGCGTTAGGCCCTCTGGATCGATGAAAAAATGGAAGATGAGATGAATATCAACTTGAGAAGCGATTTATATGGGCGTCAGGAGCGCAATTCACGGAACTGTCTAAGCCGTCACGAAAACCTCGCCAGACACCAGCGACAGTCTATAGTCTCTAGCGAGGAGTTTAGGAACACCTACGGAAATTCGATATAACTCTTGCTCGAAGTGTCTGGCATCGCAAACTCATGAGGAAAAATTTGTCGACATGAGTTTTCAGTTTGAAAACATAGAAATTAGAGCTTGAAACGCGATTATCTCAAAACTATTATATGTTTTTCAAATAGCCTTGCGAGATAACTCACTCAAACTTTGTCCGATTGAATTCGAATTATAGCTGTGACTTCTCGATTAGATTTTTGCCAAATATTTAACATTTTCGAAGTCATTCTGTAGATATTTTCGTATAGTTCAAGTAAAATTTTGTCCTTGTTGTTGCAAGATCGAAATTACTCAAAAGATATTTTGCAAGCTCTGAAGTGATTTTTTGGAAACACATGTTTTTCGACAGCGGCTCGAATGATTTTGTTGTTGTTAAAAAATAAATATTTATACTTTAAGACATATGTAAACTTGTGGTGAACTTTGTTCTATTGATAATTCTTGTTTTTCCATTAGAGAAAAACTAAGAAAGTAGTTGTCTCGAGGTCACTACACTAACATAAGGTCTGAAGATGAATAATTCAAAGAGCGGAGATTATTAAGAATTTTCATGCTAGGCATTCTTATATGCAATCCGAATGTCATGCATAACTGGATTGAATTTTTTTCGTGGCATTGAAGAATATATAAAAAGAGAATATTCAGAATTGAGAAAAATAAGAGATCTATAAAATAAGCGCATGCAACACTCACGGTGAACATCGGATGCGAGTAGTAGGTTGTGATGTTGGAGTGGTGATATATGCGTGGGCGTGCTAGGGAGAACCTGCAAAATAACCTGTGGAGGTACCGGGGTCCTAGGACCTTGGCTGTTGTCGTTGTAGATATCATTAACATAGCCCTCTGGTCCTCCGGACCCCGTGCAAGTCTCCTGCCTGCGGGGTGTAGTTTCGTTCTGCTTTTCACTTGTATTCGTAGTAGTGGTAATAGTAGTAAGAGTATGAACAGTTGTAGGAAGAGTATTAGCGGTAGTAGTAACATGACTGAGAGTATTACAACTGTTGATTATATGTTGATTATTTTCAGGAACATTGTTTTCAATGGATGTACCGTTCCCTCCCCCACCACCGGCAATACTGCAGCTCGTTGATATCGTTGTCGTCGTGGTCGCTGCGGACGTTGTGGTTCCACCGCTTCCGTCATTATTGTTCGAATTGATTGCGATATTAGCTGAACCTAAAGCCGAAGTGGCAGTGGGATCTGATTTAGTCTCGACGACTACTTGCGTTGGTTCCGTTCCTGCTCCTTGATGATTCGCTACCACGAAAGCGGAATTTTCTTCTTTCGTTATACTCATGTAGTAACAGGTGTCTGTTTTCTTCATAATGTGTCGAGGACCTGCCAGAATAGAATGTTGTTTTTTGTATATGTTTGTTAATAGTTGTTGATTCTATGTTTTTTCAGTTACCAGGATTCAACAGAATGGTGTCTTCGTAGAATTCAGGAAGCTCTGCGGGTCTCACAGCGACTAATGCGACACCGTACTTTCGATGACTGTGAAAGGACGCGTACGTGAAGGATTTACCCTCGTATTCTCCAAAAAATCGAGAATCCCCAAGGACGATGTGATAAATCTCGTTGCCAGAACATTTACCGTAAAGCCTATGCCATTCCTCTGGCGATTGTTGTCCTTCCCTGTGATGATCAAAAAGATCCTCGTATTCATCTTATTCAAGAGAGTACGATTAAATGAATCAGCAAATAAGGACGTTTCTAATTTCGCCGATACCGACTGTTGAAGAGCATGAATGAAAGTGGATAAATATATCAAATTCGAATGTTTTATTTAAATACGCTTCAAATGTTCGAATGTTTCCAAATGAAATATGCCATTCGTTTCATGGATGTATTTACACGTGAACTGTTCAGTATATATTGAAGTATAACATTCGAATTTGTAATTAATTTTAGGGACGAAAAAATGATTAAAACACAATAATGCCGTTACTCGGTAGGTGAAATTCATTCATTTAAGTTTATACCTTTTGGGATCAACGTCACTCTCGCGCTAACTATCATGCACGGAGAAAAATGAAGGTCGAAAATATAGTAATCTCTAATAAAAATTTGAAAACATTCCTTAAAATCTGAGAGTTTTTCTTCAATGCATATGATAAAGACAAAACGGTCCACTTTTTTGTGGAATTGTATTCGAAAAACAATAAAAATTATCAATACTTAATAGTTGATAGAGAAACATATGAACTTTTCAAAAGTCGCGCGTAAAATTTTACAAAAATAGTAACAAAATTTCAATATCCTGCTATTCACTTTGTGAATATGTTTCTCTATTCTTTATTAAGTATTGATATAATTTTTCATTGTTTTTTGAATACAATTCCACAAAACAGTGGACGATTTTGTCTTTATTATGAATTTAAGAAAAATTCTCAGATTTTGAGAAATATTCTTAAATTCTTATTAAATCTCACATAATTGTTCAGTTCCATAATCAATATCGATCAAGAGGGGAGACCCTATATTTTTTGTTAGATATAATCTCGTGTTTCCTATCCTTCCATTTCACGCGTCATTTCATCGAAGTAGTAATAATCGAAACTGGAAGACCCTGTTTCAATTCACCTCCCTTGAAACCGATCTGGTGAGCATACATTGATCAATCAATTTTTTCATGGATTTTGTGTGATATGAATTCATGGACAGAGAAAATTGAATCCTCCCTTTTTGCGTTTAGATCTGAAACGTATGGGAAAATAAATCATTCTGTAATAGAAGTTTCTTGAGATCATTATAATACTGTGAACGAGGGATGAAAAAATTTGAAAAATTATGTTCATACCAACTTGGTTTGATCATTTTCTTTTTCATTATATCAAGAAACCATTACAATTTTCTGATATCAAATTCATATTATGAAGGATTTTGAGAAAAATGACTGTGCTGTAAAACAACAATCTGGTAGTCTATTGGGGTCTGGTAGTCTATTGGAAAATTCCTGACTTTCATTCCAAGTATATTCATTGAAATTTTACGAAAATTGTAATGCAAAGTTGACGTGAATCTGGAATTTTCGATTCAATGGACTAGTTCATAACTTTTAATGGAATACTGAAATTTCTTAGTAAGAATTGTTTGTAATGCATGTCAAATTCAAGCATCATTCGAGTGATTCGACTTAACGAGAACAGGTTTTGAAAACATTGAATTTTGTGGACATGGGGTGGATTCAACACACACTCGTCGTTTCAAGTTTATCGCACATCGAGGTACATCGATTCCGGCTATTGACTGCTCGAGGACCACCCATCATTTGAATGGTCACCCCAATTTTCTCGGGAAATACCAACACCTCTCCCGAAATCTACGCTCACGAGTTTCTGGAATCGTGGAATCTCAATTGGGATTGAAAATTCCCAAACTCAAAATGACAGATCGAATGGAATGAATTTCAACTAGGAACTATTTCCAGCAGCCAACACGGAAAAAAAAATAATTTAGCTGCAGCAGCTAAGTAGCTAGCACAGACACGGACAGCCATTAAATTAGCTCCTGCAGCTAAATTTCAGCTGTTACCGCAAATAAATTAACTGCAAATGTAAATTCTTTTGTTGTGATAGCTAAAATTTAGCTGCAGGAGCTAATATAATGGCTGTCCGTGTCCGTGCTAGCTACTCAGCTGCTGCAGCTAAATTATTTTTTCCGTGAATAGACATCCTTCGAATAGCCAATATGAGAATTTTTGCAATTGCTGAATAAGTATTTGGACTCACGATTTTGAAATTGCGAATAGCAAAGCCTGAATATGATTGACAATTTGAATTCTTATTCATTTTTGAAAATTAGCGAGTTTGAACATCTCCGCGCAGTTGATTCGATGCATATTCCTGGTGTATTGTAAGAATACACTATGATGAGGATGTGCTAATTGAGCCCGAGTCATAAAATTGTATCCTTTTCAAAGCCTGATCAACTCCGCAATACGCAACGATCCAGAGTTCAATCGGGTCGAAAAAAGGTTAACATTGAGTTGAATGAGGATTTTAAAAACAAGATCAGGTTGAAATCAGGGCGAAAAATGAAATGAAACCTGATTCACTCCGTGATACGCAACGAATCAGAGCTGAATCAGGTTTCACTTCATAATTTGGGAGGTCTCAATACTTCGATAATACGAATCCAGGAGCACCGAGACATCAAACTCTTGAAATTTTCGAATACACAACGATTATGAAAAATAATATGCATTAGTTTACAATGTGTTCGTCACATACGATGTATTTATTGTTCGATTCATTTCAGGAATTTTATCAAATTAACCAGCGATTCATCACCATACGATAGGGAAGCGAACCTTTATTCAGATTACGAAGATGCAAGCATAGCGAGTATATTCAGGTCATCAAGATGCGAGCGTAGCTGAAAATTTAGTTTCACGTATATATTCTGTATAATATATAGCATTGAATCAAATCCGTGCACAGTGTACTACACGGAATTCGTGTGAAATTAATTAACATGAGTATTTATTTCATCAAATCTTTAGTGGGTTCAATTTGGCAACAGGAAAATCTTCTGTTTACACGATCGAATAATTTTGCCACATAAAGAGAAGTTTATATTGATAATTGGTAAAGAAACTGTCGTACGCGTGGAAAGTACTTGATTATGACGATAGAAACCATAGAAACTTTATATTTTCTCATCACTTCGATATGAATATATTAATTTTGACTACATAATTTCCTCCGGAGTAGAATAATGATCTTCGATTCCGATTCGATTTTTGAGAAAATCGGTTTTTTTTTAAAGAAAAATACATTTCTCCTTCTCTTTCAACTGCATCCATTATGATTGGACTCAAATACTTCCTTTTTATTAAAAACCATTCTCATCAGGTAACATCAAGTAAGAATTTGGGTATCCATGAAACTTCAATTCCATTATGATTGTAAATTTCCCCTATCAACGGGTCGTGAATAGTTTTTTTGTGGCGTCATCTTGTCGTTCTCAATCAATCAAGCGTTGTAGAGAAGGATCCGTGAACAACTCATAACACAAACTGCTGTCGTCTTGATTGACCGTTTGCAAGATTTCATCCGCATGAGATTTGGGCAAATTGAACAAAGTCCTATTATGGCCATTTCTACGATATTACATCCTAGATTCAAAAAAATTCATGACCCCTCAGCATATTTCAGTTCGATTGAACGGCTCACAAACTGGATAAAAGATACTGATCACGATCATGAAGAATCCTCAGCAAGGAATCGCAACACAAGAAATTGTTGGAGATGATTTATGGTCTTTCCAAGATAGTCTGATTCAAGTTGAATTATAAAATTCCGTTAAAGATAATAAAAATGAGATGCCTACAGACCTGAAGCAATATTCAGATCAACCTTTAATCACTCGGAAAGAGAATCCAACACGGTATTGGCTGAAACACAAATTAATATATCCAACTCTTGGTACACGGAAAAAAATGAACTGTTAATTTTACCAGAATTCCGGTTACTATATGGACAGCAAGGAATATCTGTGACTTTTACTGGAATTCTTGTTAAATTTACCGGAGCCCTTGTTAAATTTGCCGGAGACTTGATTCATTTAACTAGAATTCCGGTAAAAATAGCAGTAATTCTTGCTGTCCATATATTAACCAGAGTATTTTTTTCAGTGTATCATTGCGAAAAAATACTTGGCAAGTTGTTGCAACATTGTTACCGTCTGAACGCCTTTTTTCAAGAGCTGGAAATATTCTAATCGATAAAAGAAGCAGGCTTTCGTCAGATCATCTTCAACAATTATTGTTCCTCAATTCATTATCACTGAAAGACTGGCAATTATCAATTGATCAGTCATACTCAAAATATTATGATTATCATCATTAAAATACATCTTATCATCATTATAATATATCAAATAACAAATTGCATATTTTCTTGCGCTCAAATGAAATACAGATACAATTTCTAAATCTAAAGATCTCGTAACGTGATTGTTCATGAATGAGGACGCTCAAGCATCAGGAGAAGCAGGTAAAATTTTGGGCCGACTTTTTTTATAAATTTCAATTTAAAATAGGTAATCATCAAGCAGTCTATATCGCCAATTGGATTTTGAACATAAATCTTGATTCTCTCATGGTTTCTGAATATTAGAGAACGAGATTTATGCAGAACTCCTGACATTCAAAGTTTATTATTCTGAAAATTCTCTTACGCTTACGAGGAATCGGTAAGAAAACTAAAATTCACATTTAGAATCTGATTCGAGTAGTGGATTTCATCATTACACTGTAAAAAATAACCGCAATTTTCCTATGTATATTAACCGGAGAATTTGAATCACTGATTGGGAAATCCATTTTCGATATATTTATATGGAATTTGCCATAAATTCATCTGAAAATTTCAAACTCTATGGAATTTTTCCCAACATTTCACAGTGAATTTTCGAACAAGTTCGTGTAATGAAGTTTGCCATAGAAATTTTTTACAGTGTACGCATTTAAAAATTCCAGTGAACTTATAATTTGTAGAAAAAGTTGGCGCCACATTTGGCTCGCTCCTTCTGATGCTTGAATGCCTTTATTATAATTTGCTATTATCCAATATTATGGTGATTGAAAGATCGTCATTATCTCTGCAAATTTTAATGTAATTTGAAAGGAATTTTTAATCGATTCTTTTGTTTCGATTTATTTAGGAGAATCGAACATCACTAGAGTAAAACAATCGCATTCAATTACACTAATTCTTATTCAATTACTATTCGAATGAATAGCGTGATTGAATCCTGGTTCAAACAGTCGGATGGAAACTTTCATCAAGTAAACAAAAAAGTTTCATTGAAAGTATGTCAACCAAAGTGACCATCATTCTCTACTATGCATTCTCTCCAGCGTTTACAAAAATCGTACTTGATACCGCACAATGTTTCTCTTTGCACCTTGTATTCAATTGAAAAAAGGTCCCCATGTTGTTTTTATTCCAAAGATTTAGAATAATAACAAAAAATGAACAATTGTATATATTATATATCGACAAATTCTTCCGATCATCAAGCAGTGAGGGAAGCGACACCTTAGCAAGAAAAACAAAAAAAATCGTCAGAAAAATCCCATTGAATGGTATTCGTATGGAATGGACGTATTACAGTGAGAAAAGGAGAGAGAGAAATTGCGATTTTTTGATGTCTTGCGAAGGATTCATTGTCCCCTTCAGAAACACTCATATGAAATATGAGATGATTCAGAAATGACGACGACATGAATCATTCGGCTTTTAAGGAAATTGAGAAAGTTGGTCGTGTTTTCCCGAAAAGAAAATCTCAGAGAACAGATATCAAGCCACGAGAAATTAGTCACGAAGAAAATGAGTTGGAAGGAATATTTCAAGTGCAGATAGTGATGGATTGGAATCAAGAGAAGAGCTGTGAGATAGACGCTCCCATTTGTGAACCCCTTAACCCGCATTAACGAACAATCGTTTATTTATTATATTTCCCCTATGACCTATTATTCTGGATATATTTACATACCAGTGGTTTATTCAGTGTCTACATTGTTAAAAATTTCTTGAATTCTCATTGATTTCTCAAGGACACTGGTAAGTAAAATTCCCAATTCTTGGTGATTGAATTAGAAATTCAATTATATATATTTAAATTTCCAATTTTTGCTATATTGTATTACCCATAATAGTGAAGTTTAATAATTGAATTCACAATCAAATGTCATTGAAATTTCAAGAACTTTTTCAATCAGGGGAGTGGAAATTGCTTCCAATAACACGTGATTGAAGCATTAAGTCATGCTTGAATGAAATTGAGGCACTCAATGAAAACAACTATAAATCAAAAACCAAAATGTTCATTACAGGGGTAGCGTTCATTAATGGGGTCATCTACCTTACAACAATTTCGATTTCTTTCATTTGTGAATTGTTAATCGAATTGAAATGCACGTTATGATTGAATATGAACTTACTGGCCCCTCGACGTATGTAGAAGTAGAGTAACTAACGTCGACGCCCCAGGACACGTACAATTGTTCGCTAAAAGTGCATATCTAAATTCATCTTCACAGACGACGTGTTCGGCGAATTTCACGTGTAGCTTATTCTCAGGACGAAAAATTTGCACGTACTGAGGTACGTTAGGCGCGAAATCTTTCACCGCCCACGATCTGGAACATAGAGAAAGATTGTTTTCATGATAAAGATTATTGTAATGAAGAATACTAATATGATACCAATAGAAACTAATGATACGATGATAGCATTAAAACGAGATCTCTTCTTCTACAACGGGAGGAAGTGCTTTTACGGAAATGGGTACGGTATGTATATAAATATATATGTATATCGGTAGCAGTGATAAGAAGGAATTTCCAACTGCTGTGGAAAGTAATGACTTCATGGTATGTTCTATCACGTACCTACGAACCGTATCTCTTACTCGTATGGTGATGACACGAGATGGTATCTTCACCGTCTGAAGGGTAAGTGGAGTTACCGCGAAGCAGACCGTACCGTTCTAACCGACCAGAATATTCGATTTCACGGATCGACGATCGGCAACTCCACCGACCACTAACAATCTATATCAAGATTATCAATGACACCAACCACGAAACTCAGTTATACTGAAAATTCTAAACGACTAAATGTGGTGATCTCATTATCCTTGCATTACATACCAAGTGAACCTATTTTCAGAATCACTATATTTGATTTTGTTTTTTTCTTATTTTTCACTCTCCGATGTTGTTTTAATTGAACATAAAACATCTGATCATCTTCATCAGCTTTGATGATAATTTGACGTAAATGGTGTAGAAGAAATCCGATTAATCTTACAGAACATTTATTCCAGGTGGAGTTGATAATGACGAGGAATCATGAAATTCGTTCGAAGGAATTTTGAAACTTGGTTATCTGGACTTATATTCAGTTTATCAACCATTACACGTCACTGTACGTATTTCAACCAATGATCTTGGTCGGATGGTAATTTGCTTGCTCATTACTGTGATATTTCGAAGGTTCAAGAGCAGACAAAATTTCGTGTCATTCGAATTGGATGAAGTTGAGGGCTTGAGACGCGTGGAATGATATAATTGATAAATCAAATTTTGACTCGGATCGCCAAGGTCTTCAAACTTTATTAATCGTCGCGGTGATATGATATACCGTAACTAATTCTCCAATCAATTTTTCCTTAATGTCTCACACTAATGTTGTAACGTGAAACAATTTTCATTTATGATTCAGCGATAACATCGCAGTGTAAGAACCCAATATGAAATTGAGAAACTGCAACTAACAGGAATATCGATGTTCCATCAATTTTGTCCACACTGTTGAAAATTGCTTCCTGAATTTCATATAAATTTATGTAAAGCAATCAACATTGAAGCATTTTTATATGAATGTTAATACTACATTTTGCAGTAAATTTCATGGATTCATGATTGGAATTGATTTCAATTACAAGTTTCATAATTTTCATATTTATCTGATGCATGAAATTTCAAACTATTTTTAACATTGCACTCTCTTCAACTCGAGGAGAATAGAAATCAATAATTTTCACTCAGCTCAGTTTATTATGGTGCATGTCAAGTATCGGAAACGATGAAATTCAATTAGTGAAGTTTGTTTTTCATACCCCAGTTGATTTTGTTACGTCCTTAATATGGAGATTAGACTTGATTGTTTGTTCGTAACTTACATTGAACTTACTAAATTTTGATGTATAACCTGAGTATTATCCTTGTTTCTCCAACTTCACAGATCCCATTCCAGGTTTCAATCATTTTTGAATAAATTCATTCCCTAGTTTGGAATTTACAATTTGCGCCCGTCGTTTCGTTGAAGATAATTCATCATTCCGAAGTCGGCGAACGAAATCATGATGGATTGATGAGAAAGTAAATTTCATAATATTATTCATATCACCTGAGAATCGTATGCTCGTCAGCTGCCGTTTTATCCGCGTAATTCCTTGCCGCAAGAACGAAACAAGCTTCTGCCTCGTTCATTCTTGCTCTAGCGAGATCGCTATCCTTCAAACATGACCCTTGGATGTAGATGACTCTCTGTGCCCAGATTGGAACTTGAAGAATCATCCTCATCGTCGTGTCTAGCTCCATCGGTGACAGAAGCACTACGTAATAATCCTGAAAGATTGAAAGGCAAAATCGAGCGTCACATGTGCAAAACGAGGACAAAAAGGATTAAAAATTGATAATTATACCTGTAAGAGTGGATGAGCATAAAATTCGTTCAGAAAATCCATAATGGTATCAGCTTGTAACGTGGTACTACAAACCACAACATGCTTTTCGTTCTGGGCTCTGTGCGATGAATAGGAACCACCTAACTTCTGCCGTTCCATCCATGTAAAGGCCAATTGCTCGAACTAAAAAAATTATATTTTGGTACGATAGACTTTTTAACAAGGTTAAAAATTTTTAGACATTTTATTTATGTTTCAATTACAATTGTGAATGAAATTTCAAATTTTTTATGCTCTCTAAATTGGAAAGAGGGAGATTTCCACTCGAATGGGAAGATAAGTTCCCTTTTGGCTGCCTAAAAAGTGAATTTTCACTCCAAAAGAGTGGAATTCTGCTCCTTTCGTATTTAGAGTAATTGAATTAAAAATTTTTCGCGGAATTTAGTAACTAAATTTTTATGCATATGTTATTGAAATTTTCCAATCACGTGAATAGAAATTGCGTCCATCACATATGATTTGAGCTTTATGCAAAAATTTCTAACAGTGTACATGGTCCTTAGGGGAACGAGAGAAATACAATACTTTATCCAAGAAACAATAGATCGTGCATCGATCCAGTTCATTATATTTATCTATATTATGACGGAATAATATCAGGTCCATCATTATCCAGCCTCCTATTGTCAGATTCTGCAATTTCGCATGCAAATGACAGCGATTATGATTGACAAATTAGGTTCTACACTTGTCTCGTCGTCACATGGGCTTTTAACGTCACAGCTTCATACTCTGTCCATCTCATGTACAATTCATTATCATCGATTTCGAAACAGGATCAATTACCCACGGTATCGTACGAACTTAAATGGATTATCCGTATAACAAGGTGGAAATGCATCATCAGACTTGAACATCCTCTGCATTTCACTGACTCTGATGATGTTCCAATCATCAACATCGATAATAGACTCTGAAAGGGATTGAACAAAACCGGCAATTCGGTGAAGATCGGTGAGCTATCTTCGAATTTTTTTTTCTCCAGATTCTTCTTTTCTTTCAATTGAAACGACGAATAAATTGATCGAGTCAAATTAATTCAGTCCTGATTAAGAGAAATAGATTTCCTTGAATATCCGTCAATAATGGAAAACAGGAAACGATTCGATAGTAATTATTCGAATTCAGTGCTCATTTGAATGAAATTGTACACAAAAGTTTGTATCGAATTGTATGACTTCACTCTTCTCTTTGGGAAATCGATTACGTGAATTTGTTTGTTGAAATATACTCTGCTGTTATCTTCATGCACCACCGTCGAATTAATCATCACATTGGCTTGCGAGAAAAATTCTTGATAAGCGTTACAATCTGTTGATTTCCATCCACAACGAGTGGATTTTTCTTCAAAGAGAATGAAGGTTTTGTCGAATAATGAATAACATGAATTCAAGATGCGTAAACAGGAGATATTCGAAGGGAAAGAGTTTATGACCCTTAAGGTTATTGGCGGAACATACTTTTAGTAATTGTTTCACAGAGAATCCATAAAATGTCCATAAAAGGGGAATGAAAATAACCTGAATTCAACAGATGGGTGAGCATCGTCTGTTCACAGGGTTAAATAAAAAGAAGCGGATGGAGGATGGGGTGTTTCTTGTTTTTTTAACATTCATTGAACAACTGATCATGAAAACTTGTACTAAAGCGTATCGTAATATGTATGATTTATGATTTGTTTATTCGACATGACATCTGAAATAATTCAATGATGTTATGATAGAATTTGAAAATTTGGACACCACTATGGTTCTTTTCAAGGGTTGTGCGGATGTCATCGGGTTGGATCTGTTTGGGTCTGGGGTATCCGAATTCAATACTCGCTGAGAAAAGTTACCTGAAAAATTACTACACTTTACAGTAAAGTAGGGACAAAATCACACTGTGGGATTATGAATTACATTTGTTCCCTATTTTACTGTAATATACAGTAATTCTTCTGGTCACTTTTCTCTGTTATTTGAATTCAACACCTTCACCTTCCATTTGAAGTATCCCATTGTCTTTGAATTCAAAAGGGTATTTAAATTGGATCTGTGAATCCAATTCTGAGTGTAACAGAATTCTCAGACACAATTCTCAATTTCAAACTTGTCAAACCATACACGGAGAAAAAAATATGGTACTTTTTCTTATTGTGCTTGCTAATCTAGAAACAGGGGGGTTTGTAAAATGAATTTTTACATAAAAATACGGGAGATTACGAATGAATAACTGAATTTTACTATAGCCTTTACAAAATTTAACATTCAGCGTTTAAAATTTCCATCCTACCCATTATTATTCTCTACAGTATTCGTAATCTTCCGGATTTTGATGTACAAATTCATTTTAAGAACCTCCCTGTTCCTAGTTTACTAAGAAAAATAACACAAATTTGTATATTTTCAAGCGATATTTTTCGCACAGAAAAGTCATCACCCAATAAACACACACATGTTATTTCAACGTTGAAAGAACGTTGGACTGTCAAACGAACGTCAGTCGTTGATTTCATAACGCTGATTTTTAGTTGAAATTTGATAGGGAAATAGACGACCAGGAATGACGTTTTGATGACGTGTAATTTAAATTAATATTCAAAAATAACCATCAAACGACGTCCTCAAAAAACGTGTTGTGAACGGGTTTGAATCACGCGTTTAAAATGTGTTCATAACACCTTGTGTTTGAACTTCAATTGAAGATATTCTCCTAAAAATGTCGAACGAGACCGGACAATGGTTAAAATTTCAACAAAGAGCAAGATAGTAAATAGTGTGGCATACTTTCCAAATTCTGTGATACTCAGAAATACTATTGTTCTCGATATTGGATGAAAAGTTTTCAAAATAAATTGTTGAATTCAATTCACGTTTTAGAACCATCATTAGGACACGTCAATATTTGACGTCTTTTAAACCGCGTTCAAACCGTTGATATGACGTTGTTTTATGGTTGAAAAACACGTGATCTGCCATGACATTTTTACGTTGAATCAACGCAAGAATATTACTAATTCACAACGTGTGGTTATTGACTGTTTTTGACGTTTTTAAAACGTGCGTGTGTTTACTGGGCACAGAATTCATGGATGTAATCGTTGTGCGCGTTGTTTTGAAATCTGAATGAATTCCAGGAACCTGGAACTATTTAATTGGGCTACCAGATTGCAATCGGTATTCAAAGATTTGAATCAATCAGGAAATCTTGATCTAACCCGCCCGATAAAAACCAGATGGAATCGGGTACCCACACACCCCAAATTGTTATCAACATAATAGCATGAATTTCAAACTTTTTTGTTACTGTGAGCACCGCCTCGCGTTTCAGCACAATCACTTCATTCTTCAACCCGACAAAGAACAAGCCATTCAGCATAGAACCTCTCAGTAATGTCTCAGAATATCGCTGCAATGTTGTTATGTCTCTGTAATGTCGTAGCGATATTCTGGGGATATTTGTGCTGTGTGGGGATCGATCTTCCATATAACAGGAGTAGAAATTTCATTATAACTCTCAGAATATTGGCATAAAAACGAATTACAAAAACTGTATAAATACCTGCGTAGGTAATACTATGAGAGCTACACAGATCATGATGACCATGTATAGCTGTGAAGGCCAAATGTCAGGAACAAAGTCCCCATAACCAACTGTAGAAAAAGTCACTACGACGTAGTAAGTGCTTTGAAACAGATTCAGATGTCTGTGCCCTGCTCTCTGGAAGTGTTGGATCCCGCAAACGCTGAAAAAAAATCATTGTGAAGGAATTATTATAATGCATTTCATAGAAATCAATAATTATCGGATCATTCAAGAAAACAATACTTGCTACGTAAAACCAAAAAGCATTATCTTGCCGGTAAATAAGCATAATTGAAGAATATATGAAAAATGAAGGTTCAGGTATAAAAGTTTGATGTCAAGTCCCTCAAAATGGGGTGAATAGAGTCATCACTAATTGTCTGACTAATAGAGGAATGGGAAATGCTGATTATTTGCTACTTTGATCATCCAAAAAATTAATTACGAATTTATTTCACATATTTCTTTCGTTCGTGTCCCCATTTTCCCAATGATCGCATTCACCATCGCCCCGTGTCACGATAATGAATTTTTCATGAAAATTCCACCGTCCCTGTTCAATTTTGTTCATCAACCGCCTCGATTACGCAGGTGAACTGGTGTACGTCAGACTGCAGATGACATACTGTTTCCGTTCGAATATAATTATTTTTCATCGCGTCACTGTTACGAGATGCCATCGTATGTTGAGATTCAGGAGAATGACTGCGAAGTTCATTATACCATCCATCTCGAATATCAAGTGGAGCGAACGGAGAAGAAAAAAATTATCAACGCCTGTTATGTACACAGATCTAATATGGCGATGGTTTTCAAATCAACATCCACTCCTGTTGTATTTTCATATTCACTGAAATAGGAGGAATGTATGTTTGCGAGTGTAGAATATTATTTCAAAATCGGGTAATCTTCGATCGAGTTTTAATCATACGACTGAGAATCATGTATGAGGCTGATCGAGTAATTGCGCGGAAAGAAATTTTCAGCTATATATCAGCTGAATTTAGCTATGTGATAATTTACAGAATATAATAATATCAAATGTCCATAAATTCGATAAATGAAAACTCGATAAATTCAATATGATCCTTTATATATATAGAATTCACGACGACGATAACAAAAGCTGTCTCTAACAACGAGTTCTCAAAATATCATGGAAATAGTTGAAAATTTCAATTATTGATGGCGTCGATTATCATGTTCTGATACTCGACTTATCATATATGATAATGAGAGCGGGAGAGAATTGATAATATCGACGCTGCCAAGCTCGTGCACAGTAAAAAGTAAAACTTAAAGTGATCCCGAATATCAGCTTAAAAATGCAGCCAAAAGTAGCGCCTATTCCAACTGAAATTCAGTCTTTTTCATTGCTTACTTTCAGTTGGAATAGGTGCCACTTTTGGCTGCATTTTTAAGCTGATATTCGGGATCACTTCAAGTTTTACTTTTTACTGTGTGGTTCTGAAGTCCCGTCCTTCAATCGTCAACCATATCCAGCAAAATTGGATTTCAGAAATAATTCACTAGTACCTCCGATGACAACTTGGCATTTGGAACGTCCCATAAGAGAGTCCTTAGTGGCATAAGACTGTCGACAGTATTCTCTTTCAATTTGTATGTGGCCACATTAGATGGATCTCGTTCGCAGGTTGGGACTTGACTAAATCTCGATCATCGTTGTCCTCTCAGCTTTCCTCCCCACTCTCTCCTTATCATTATCAAGAATACCGTTACAGCTATTATAGCTGAACATTTTAGCATCCACAGGGAAGCTAATTTCTTAGAAACATCAGCTAAAATTCAGCCGATGAAGCTTGAAATTTTGCTGCAGCAGCAGCTAAAATTTAGCTATTGGAGCTAAGAAAATGGCTACCCATCTCCCAGCCAAGTCCTTTTTTTCGTGTGATGAGAGAGTGATAAGGAGTTTCGTGATCAGATTCACTTTTCACACCGAGAAAAGAGAATATTGTACCTAACTACGCACGACAGTTGAATACATTCGAACGCGATACTTCTTTGATTTGATTAGATTTTTAGTTGATTCACGAGATGAAAATACAAACGGAGCTGATCTGAGCTATTCCCTTTTTCTAAACAAACGACATCCATAAACATCGTTGTGCATCAGTCCCCTACACAATGAAAAATTTCCAGTAAATTTTGGGAACAGTCCTCAAAATTTACAGTAAAAATCCCATAGAAACAGCAATTTTCATATATTTTTATGTGAAAATTCCTATACGTGTACCGGAAAAGCGAATTCTCGTACAAGTATAGGAAATTTACTTTACATACGTATGGGAAAATCCCGAATATTTTTTACAGTATAGAATTTCATTATAAATAAGGAATCGTCCATAAACCACGTGGTCTTTTTTTCACTTCCTTCTTTATCGCACTCTTTATGTCTGAAGTTGGTGCAACAAGGAATGCAACAAATAAAAAGGCCACGTGGTTTATGGACGATCCCTAACGAGTAATTTGATAACTTTCCTAATTTTTCTCAAATCGACGATCGATTTATTCCCACATGTAAGGACAATGAACGACGCACAGTGGGGCCAAATGTCAAAAAGTTGGAAAAAATACAAAAAATGAAGTTTGTAATTTGGAATATTTGACCGTTGGGGTAAGTAAAGTAATGTCCCGAGTATCACAATTCAGATATAAGAAGATGTGATCTGCTCTCCCTTCCCTTGTATACCAGTTTGAAAGTACCCTCCTGTGAGGTACCATTCGTGTGACTACGGAATAATAAAATGAAGTCCATGTTCAAAGAGACGCTGTGTCTCGGAAAATGAACCGATCGAACTTTTCAAACATGGAATCTACTGCTGAAAGTGTATAGAATATACTAATAATCAGAGGAATATCAATTTATCGAATGGCAAATGACAACAGTGTAATGATTGGATGTTATTTTTATATCTCTGAATTTGGAAATTCGTTTGGTTTGTTGAGGAAAAAGTTGTGTTCCCAGAATTACCCAGCCATTCTACTTATTGGAGATTGTAGACGAAGGTCTCACCTTCAACATGGAACAAGGAAAAGTTGCCACTTTTTGCCTCTTTGAGATTCCGACATGATTTTGTGAAGGAAGTATCTCAGACCGCATGATGACAATCACAGAAAATTTGAGGGCATTATCAAGAGTTCTCAAATTCGTTTGAAAATCGGTATCACAGGGGTTTTCGGGGTCACTGGTTATAAATCGACTGTCAGAATTCCTGAATTCAAAATGGCAGATCCAATATGGCGAACCAAAATTCTCAAATTTATCGGATTTTCTTTAAATTTTAGGAAGTTTGCGGAGTCACTGGATCGGTTGACAAAATTTTCAAATTCCAATTTGGTGGACTGAGATGCTCATATTCGTCGGTTGTCCTTTACACTTCGCTCTCGGGGTTTTTCAGGGTCGATGATTATAAATTCGGCGTTTTCGTGTAGAATTTTATACATTCGCCATTCCGTTCTCATCCACCATATCGGGTCAAACAATTTGAATTTCGCGATTTTGACAACGGATTTGTGATGAGCAACCTCAAAAACTATCGGGTACTGAGTTTAAAAGAAATTCGGTGAATCTTCGAATTTTCGTCCGCCATATTGGATTCGCCATCCTGAATTTCGCAATTTCGACAACGGATTCATAATAAGCAACCTGAAAAACCATTCGGAACTGAGTTTCAAAGAAATCCGATGACTTTTCGAAATTTTGTCCGCCATATTGGATCCGCCATTTTTATTTTTGCAATTTTGACAACGGATTCGTAATCAGTGATCCCCGAAACTCTCTGGTACCAATTTCCAAGCAATTCTGAAAACTCCTTATAATTTTTTCCAACTTTTTGGGTTTTGGCCCCACTGTGCGACGTGTCGATTATCAAAATGTGAAAAATGTTGAAAAATTATTTCCCTCTCTCTTCAATTCAATGATGAAACACTGTTCAAACATTCGCATAGATCCTCCAGAACTCTCGAGAAATTTTTCCCAATGTTTCTGTAGTTTGTGCGCTATTTGGATTTGTTTTGGAAATTTTCTGAAGTTTTAGAATTATCTTCTAAAAGCACTGTTAGCTCCGTCCAAAAGTGGAGGAAGAAGTTGCTATGGAAAATTATATAAATTTTTTTCTAAATTCTCAGTACAAATCTGTTTGCAATGAATGCAAACGAATCTTATGTAGGATGACAAAGAATCACGATACGTTGGAATACACTTCATTGGAAGCAGGGGGTAGAAAACGTAATAAGTCGTCAAGTATACCAAACATATCGTCCTAACTCTCTTATCAATGTGATAAGAAAATATTGAGACAAAATGGAATTGAATTATCGAATCCATTTAAGTCTACGGGTACAATTTTGAATACGTGAAATCAATGGGAGCATAGTTTATATTGAAGATCACTATATTTTTATGGTACTCGTGGAATATACTTTATTATGAGGCTAATAATTATATTTATCTAGAATTATAACATATTTATCTTCATCCTCACGAGAGAATATGGCGAATGCTCGTATAACTGTGGGTCATAGCGACACAATCAAATATATCTCAAAAGTACAATATAAATATGCTAATATCTAATATAAAATTTTTACTGCATAGATTTTTAGTTCGATTGAATCATATACTCATATATAAGTTCAAGATCAACTGTAACTATACTACACCATTGATTTGTGAGGTGAATATATTCTTACAGTTCATGGAATTGGATTCATCGTTGCGTATATATCTGCTCCTTTTAGTATCGATTGACTGGATAATCATAGAATTTCTAATACAGTTTTGTTTCCACGTTCAATGATTTCGATTTTCAAAGAATTTCTTATAACGATCCAAAGAGAAACTATTTTTCATCACCTATGCCCGAATAGAAATTCATCCTCTGGATCTGATCAGGTTAATTTCGATCTTGTTCGAGCTCCAACAAGCCCGAATTATAACGCAGAATATTCTCTGGAAAACCTTGTCTAAATCAGAACAGACGATGCGCATTCACAATCATACGAATCGAATTCAAACTTCTTGATCGCATATGATTACTGAAAAAGAAAACTCATCATGTCGCTAAGATCACACAAACTGTACCTCGCAAACTTTTAATCCAACTTTCATTGCTACGATGCAAATTGTTCCGGTTACAGAAAGAGTTTTCGAATGTATAAAGTTTCAAGTATTGTACAGTTTCTAAAGTCAAACGATCTGGAAGAAGCAATTGAAATCTATGTATACATAGGAGTACCAAACATTGGAATTGTTAGGAAAAAATGTGCAAATATCGTCAGTTACTGCTTTGGCATTGACTTATTTTCGACAACACAAGATAATATTATTGGCTTTTTTTGAGGAGGAAAATGAAAGAATTCTATGTTTTATGACAATCACGCGCCATGGAAGATTCAATTATAAGCAAACTGTGAATCCTAGTGTTACAATTATCGTTTCGTGAGGTCTCTTCGAAGCATTTTATTTACTTCGAGAAGGTTTTCTATACCAACGTTTTCGTAAGCGTTGAAAAACGCTAGACACAATCAGACTCGAATGATTGACCCGGATTGTAATATGGGACAGACATTAATAATTAAATAATCGCACCGTCTTGTGCAGATAGACCGTTCTCATTATTGATCGTTAGAATGTATTATTCAAGATGTAATTCTGCTACTGACATATTTGTTGATTTGTCGTCTCTTACACTATTTCTTCTTCGACGAGATTGACATTGAAAAAATCTCAACGGGAGCTTATAATCACAAATCCAACGCAGGGATAAAACTTGTTGATGCCAAAACAATAATCAGAACCACTTTATCTTCGAATTATTCATATAACCTCTTCGAGAATAAATCTGAGGAAAAAGCAGAAATTGAATAATAGATTCGAAAAAGATAAAAATGGCACTGAATTGTGAAGTTATTGTGTTCACTCTCTCATTCTTTCAGAAAGAATATTTACAAATCTCAGTGGAAGCCCTGTTTGGCTCAGAAATAAATATTCACCCACTCGGTAAACAAAAAATTTTCTTCTTGTTTAGCGATTGTTGTACTCTAACGAGTTTCCTGGGCAACAGAGGAGGAGTAATTTCATTATGATAATTTGTTCGCGAAAGAATTGGAGGTGAAGTTAGAAACGCAAAACACGGAATCATTCAATTCAAGCATTTCACGAGAATCCTACACCTTGATTTAGATATACGATTCTAAATTATGAAATGATCTTGCAATGATCAGTATTTGTTTCAGTACTTAGAAAAAAACAGTATTTTCTAGGAAATTCTTTTCTTAGGATGGATGGAACAATAATGAAGGAATTATACTTCGTCAACAGCTCTGTCGATCCAATTTATAAAATGGCTGCGTAATATACGGAGATTAATTATACACGTTATTGTAAGTAACTAGTCTGAAGGAAGGTGTGGCAACTTAAACATATGAGGTCGACAAGCTCGTGTCACACGAAGGACGAATTACAAAACCAAGTTTCAATTTCCAAATTCTAATGAAAAGGAAAAGAATTTTCATCGTCAAACATATTCGTGCAATTCGTACAACTGCATTGCGATTGAAAAGATTCCGAAAGGTTCTCTTCAAAATAAATCTATTCAATCTAACTTTTGTAACCACACCAACTACCAACTTGTTTCTTTTTTGATGCCACTCTATGTTCGATTCAGTAGGAATTTTCAGTTGGAACGATAAAAGTTTGGGAAGAACTTTCTCCGTTACCGATAGGTTAAAAAGAAAATCAAGCCATCAAAACGGTATATGATCGATGAAATAATGCATCTTCAACATTAAATTCAGCACCTTGTTGTTGCGTTGAATTATTATAAACTGAATCAATTCATGACACCGTGGCAACTATTTGCAAAGAGGAGAATATACGTTCAGAAAATTTATGTCTCGTGTGACAGTGGTTCAAATTTGGAGACCGCAAATATACTCGTGGAGTGTATAATTGATGAATGGTCAGAATCTTCGTTCCGAGAAGTAGTAGGACAGTTAGGTGGTTGAAAACATCAATCTTCCTCCCTCAAACTCTCATACCGCTATTGAATCATTAAAGAAAAAGACATAACCAATATCTCTGCTGTTGAATTTGATAAATTCTCACCTAGTGAAGACAAGGCACAATAAAGTAGCGCTAAGGATCATGAGCTGTTGACTTAAAGCTGATTGAGACTTCTGCATTGCTCTGTGCAGATCGTTCTGGAATAAGAAAACGTTCAATATTGTTAATATGGATCTTATTCTATCAGGATTATTCGGAAGAATAATAATCATACTCACGAACATGTTTTCCAGGGAATGTTTGGCTAGCCAGCAGTTTAAAAATACAGGAATGAAAAGGTTGCGCATCGGTGGGTACAAAACCTGAAACAATCCAACAGAGGAAGTTATGATAACATTACCAGGTATGAACAAAATCTCGATGATTTCAATAGAAGCAAGAATTTTTTGAAATCCATCGAGGTGAGCTGATTCGAAGGGTGATGAAATATTCATTGCGTAATTGAATGGGTTTACGTAACTGATGAAATCAACTATATTGTCTTTCAAATCATTGGAAATAATCGACTTCTATAGGTGAATATACATTTCATCAATTACTGTGGTTTTATTGGTCTCTTCAAGCTCATTCAAATGCACTCAGTCGAATAACTCTCCCAATAACGATTATTCCTGTACAACATTTTCTACAACTTTAATAAATTCAGTGAAGGGATTCCAAGTCCGTTGTTCACATCATTGCAAATTTGCCTCCAACTGAGAGTTGGATAGTCGCAATCCGTTTTCATTGACAAAATATTTTATAGCATATTATATATTTGTTTGAAATTTTTCTTTCATTTCATTTCTCCTCCATCATTCTTCAATTTCCCATTACAAAATTTCCATCCGGAGTTCTAACAATTCTAATTGAATATGAGAATCTGAGGAGTGAGAGACTTATTAGGGAGTGAATTAATTTCCACAAAAATTAAAATGAAGATTTTTATTTTACCGCTTCCATTTCCTCCTGTGCGCAAATCATGTTGTCCTTAATCCGCAATGACATGCGACATGTACAATATGTACATATGATACACTGAGAGAAGAGTTTATTGATAATTAATTGAGGTATATATTTCGATGCAATAGAACATATATTTATTCGATCCAATAACGATTCATTCATCCAAAAGGAGATTTATTGACTGTTGAGGAACATAATACGATATTCTTTGATATTCGATAAACTTCCGAAAGAAAGAATTTATGGTCATATACATGGTCGCCACAAATTCCAAATATAAAAATTTCCTGATTGTTTCAGATTGTCCAAATGAAAAATTTGAATTTTTCCCGACCTCGTGGAATTATTCCAAGTATCAGTTCTTCGCGAATTGATCAAATATCTCAAAATTACAAGCATTATTACCTACTGTGGGGAATTTCAAAATGTGGGGGAACTATAAGAATGAAAAAACAGGATGAGCTGATATAGTTGGGAACAAATTGCAGCAATTGGATGCTGAATAAAAAGATTCAGTTCTATAAGAAAATGCAATCAATCGAATCATTGAGAGGAAAAGATTATACGAGGGTGGTTCAATAAGTCCATGACTTCTCGGAGGATGGTGTTGTTATCGTAACGTATTTTATACTCTAAGAGAGTTCCACCTAGTATAAGTGCGTATACGATGTTCGAAGTCAGTACGTTGATTTGGAAATGTTTTACAGTAATTTGAATTTAGTTTTTCATTGTGTGAACAAAATCATGGAAAAAAAGCGAGTTTCGTGTGCTTATTAAACATTATTTTCTACGAGGAAAATCGATCAAAGAAACTAAAGGAAAGCTCAGGAAATATTATGGAGACTCTGCTCCATCGCATGGCATGGTTCACAAATGGTTCACTGAATTTCGTTGTGGCCGTAAGAGCACAAATGATGCTGAGCGTCCTGGCCGTCCAAAAAAGGTGACTACTCAAAAAATGATCGATCAAGTCCATGATATTGTACTCGCCGATCGAGTGAAAGTGCGTGAGATTAGTGAGGTTCTAAACATCTCAGTAGGATGTACATGGAATATTTTACATGAATGTTTGGGCATGTGGAAGTTATCTGCAAGATGGGTGCCGCGCTTGCTCATAGTTGATAATAAGCGAGCTCGTGTGGTTGCGTCTGAGCAATGTTTGAACACGTTTCAACGTAATCCAAAGGATTCTTTCCGACCTTACGTTACCGTTGATGGAACATGGATTCATTATCATACGCCAGAAACGAAAAATCAGTCGCGAATATGGACTGAGCCTGGTGAATTTGTGCCGAAAAACGCCAAGACGGTATAATCAGCCGGAAAAGTCATGATCACAATTTTTTGGGACTCAACTGGTATAATATTCATCGATTACCTACAGAAGGGAAAAACTATCACAGGAGAATATTACCTATGCCTCGTTATTAGATCGATTTGATGCCATACTAAAGGGAAAGCGACCCCATCTGGCGAAAACAAAAAGTTCTTTTTCACTACGACAATGCAACAGCTCACAGGAGTTTCATTGCAACGGCCAAATTATTTGATTTATGCTACGAAATACTTCCTGATCCACCTTATTCTCCAGATTTGGCCCCGTCTGATTATTTTTTGTTTCCCAACAGGAAAACTCGGCTTCCAGGTAAAAGATTTTCATCGAACGAAGAGGTAATTGCTGCGACAGATGAGTATTTTGAGGAGTTTGATGACAATTACTCTTCAGAGGGCATAAAAAAGCTTGAGTACCGCTATAATAAATGCATAGAGTTGAAAAATAAATTGGAATTATTTCAATAAATAGTGTTTTTCATTCCAAAGTCACGGATTTATCGAACCACCCTCGTTTAATGCCCCAGAAATGATCAAAGTTCCGGGAACAGAAGAGACTTGATTTATAGGTAAAAGTATCAACGAAACATCGGGGAAGATATTTCAAGCCCACTGTTCACATTTTTTAATTCAGTTATTTTCAATTTCCGTTCGAATTTAAATCGTTTGATCAAAGTTCATATGTCGATGAAAAACAATGAATGCCATATATGTTCTGATTGTAGCAAACATTTACCGTGCAAATAAAATTCAACTTCGAATTGCTTCATGGTCCTTGATTTTCAAACATCAAAGCTTGAAGCGAGCAAGTAACCATGTTTGGGTCTATATATATATATATATATATATATATATGTTATTCGAGTGTTTATGGTAGTAAATAGCTGCTTCTGTTGCATAGCTAGTAGGCCGTCAATGACATTCATTCGATGTAAATTTATGCAATTAAGGATTTGAACCATGAAAGGAAAATTGTACCATCAGCTTTCACAGAATACTTTTTTTCCAGCAATGAATTCATCAACGACGTCGTAGTTGCATACAAACCTTTGAGGGAATTCACTCGGAGACGTATTCTTCCTCTGCAAACGATATTCCCAAGATTTTATATTTACGGCATTACATCAGCCAAGAGAATGTGAAAAATCTGACATCACTTTCCACAAATTCCCTCAATCATAGAACCGAGGGTGTTACACAATTTTGACATTACAATATGCAGAGAATGGATTGACATCTTCACACCCATCTTCTATCAAATACACTATCTACGGAGAATTGGTGTTACATTTACATGAAGCTATTGACAAGGGAGGGTCAACGCGACATTAGCTTATTGGCTTGTTTTGCAAACACGTCCATACATATTCCACCTTGCATGCACGTCCTCAACCGAAGTATTCTTGTAACTGATTTTGTTAATGTAAATACCTTTGATCATTGAAATTGATCCGATGTTGTTGTTTGATTCATTTTGCATGTAAATTGCTGTGATAGCAGTTGATAGAACGCCGTGTAACGTATCTCATTTTGCGAGTGATTGGGTGGATTGTTGTAAACAAATATACCCTGTTACATTATATCAGTGAAAAAAGAATTCAGGGAGTTACAAACAGATCGAAGATTCGTCATCTTTGAATATCCACGAGGGATCAAAAGTCGGAACAACGGGAAGAGGCGCACGATATTAATCGAAGGTAACCGCATCACCCACTCACGATACCGCAGGGTCTAATGAAAATATCTACCCGTTTGAGATGACTGTACGGGAAGTAATTATTCATATTTATTGCAGGGATATCCAAGACGGGGATGTATCGAATGAATCGTTGTGATAGATGAACATAATAATTAATTACTCACCGTGATAGTAAATGGAATTGTGTTGACGAGCTCCAAGATGAAATGGAAAGACAGAAGCTGCTGCCAGACGTTTCCCTGTAGACATTAGGCGAACAGATCAACATACCCAGTGACAATTTTATGGAATTAAATGCGATGAATGCAAAGAATCAAGAAATCGATAGCATTGGTAATTGGCTCGATCTTTGTTTACACGGAGGGAATACGTTAAGAAACAGTGCGCTTTATTCAACTATTCTCTAAGAAATGGATATCCCATGATTGTCTTTCAATGCTCTGATCATCATTATTATTCAAATCCCATGGAAAGAACTTTTATTCAAAGTATAAAATCTTTTTGAATTTAGTAACAAGTAATCATAATTTCAACTCACTGTTTCATTAATGTATCGAACATTCAAGAGAAATTTTGAAGAATGAATAATTGAAAATAAAAAGAGTTATAATCAGCTAAAATGCATGCAAAAGCAGGGCCAAGTGTATACAAAATATCATTCGGATATGAAATTGTCACCATGGATATGAAATTGTACGCGCTTCGTGATACGGTAGGGAAGGGAATACACAATCCATGTTTGACATTTGAATTTCGTTGCAAATTTTATTTATTTAATGCATCCTCATCCGTCAAAGTCGTATAAGCATTAGGATACATCTCGAATGATTGTTTTCGATGCTTCATCCTGACGTGATTGATTGTGTGTACATCGCTGCCAATTACATCGAAATGTCACAGAAAGATACACAATGCATCGCTAACTCTCAAGATTTTATAGAATAAAGATAACAAGTTGAACTTTAAGATTGAAGCGAAACAACATGCCACGATCGTAAATTCGATTGTTATAAAACGTGGATCAAAATCTCCCGTTTACATTGACTTGGTTGAATGATGTATAAATTCATACCCATGAAAACCATTCTTCGTTTTTTCTTAGAAATCAATTCCAATGTTACCATGAAAAAACCAAATTCTCATTAAATTTTTTTCCTCCCAACTATTCGAGGGTAGTTATGGAACGAGCTTCACAGATTTATTCGTGATTCTGTACGATGAATATTTTCCTCAAACCCCTTGTATTCCATCTCAAATAAAGTCTCTAATTTACATGCAATCATTCCCAGTTTTTTGTCACTCCTTTCATTTGATGATTGGAAAATTCAATAACATGCATTTTATGTTTTACAAGGCGTGACAAGATATGGTATTCATTACGAAGGCACGTATCAATTCAAGGTGTTGGTTGTTGAGCTTCGGATTAAGGATTTCGATCAATGAGAAATTCATCTCCCACCTCTGGCTAGGTTGAACTCGATCTTGCTTGAGTTCTGACAGGAGTTGTAATGTCTGCCTCGAGAGAACATAGACCTTTTAGATCAAATATCGCTTCATTGTACATAAATTTACCTTCGCGGAATGTTCAATGGACTTTCAAATGTCCAGACAATACAATGTGTCATGTTGATGTGATATGAATCATGTTCGATGGACTTCTATTGAACATTCCTTGAACCTTCCTGTTCCCTCCTCTTATAACAGTTTCAAATTTGGCTCATTCAATCTAGGTGCGATGTACATAAATTTCATATTTTCAATTATTCTCTTCCCTCATTTAATAGAGTATAGACCTAAATTATCCAGAAGTATATGAGAATCCCTATGGTTGAATGAATCAGACAAACCATTTATACTCCAGGTGTATAAAAAAGATGTGATATGTATTATAAACGGAATTGCAGTAGCAAAATTTTCTGCATCGTATGTGGGAGATTCACTGATTAGTAAAAAGTGAGGATTCTAGTGTAATCATTTCATCCAAATAAAATTCATATGAATTCATACAGAATCACAGGCAAAAAGGCAAGAAAATCGTATCTCAGGTCATAAAGATTCAAGTTCGATTCCTATCTTTGTTGTTTTTCATTCAGGGATGTAAGTTTTGATTCGGTTGTCAAAATATCAGCAAGTCTTCACTTGTCCTTCTGGACCTGTTCATATACGTAAGAATATACGTATGTATTCAATTTAGAACCCCTCACAGCAAAATGCATTTACCGCAGCTAGAGCGCTGACCTGATATAGAGACGATGATATTAACAATAAATTCCCTGCCTGTGGACAATAACTTGACAGTTCTGATGAGCGGTCTCGTAATCATAGCTCGTGCTGATCCTTTAGCTTATTCTTGTACATCTCACCTTCCCTTGAGGGTCCATTCCTTCGAGTGTAAATGATTCATTTTGTTCTTCAAATCAGAAGCTTCTGTCCCGAAATCAATGCAAATCATACAAATAATCACTGCAGAAAATCGATCGTCAGTTCTTCTTCCACGGACTAATGAGCCTTTTTTTTTTCAAGTCTCATAAATTCATGATTAATTTACGATCAGATATCTATTAGCCTCTGCGAATGGAAGAGGGAATTGTTACGTGGGACGAAGCTATAAATGAATGAATTAATGCTTCGCTAAGTGCACAATGATTAGATTAGGAACTTCATTATGTTGGTCCATGGTAGAGTTTTATAAAGAAATTCCACATTATTTCATGTGAGCGAAAGGTTTGCACGTGTGAGACCACCGTGTTCATTGCGTTTTAAAATTCAGACATTCGTTGAAGTGGTCTAAAATACGAGAATCAATTATTGAGTTCAAATTCTCGGCAGAATAGAATCGATATTGTAAGAATTATGAGTATAAATTTCATCAAGAATAGTGAAATTTTCTCTTGATCCGAGAAACTATCCAGTTTTATGTGTATTGAACTATCCAGGTATTCATGGAGGAACTCCACTACCATAATTTCTGGTGAACTAATAATTGAAATCATATTGATAACAATTTACTAAAAAAAGTGCATGTATTCTCTATCATTTTCATAGCCCAGGTGAAAAAATTGAGTAGAATTCTTGTCAGGATTTGATTCTAGATAAATTCTATTACCTTCATGTAACATGAAACACACTGGAAACACGATTTGTTCCAGCCTAACAAATTTGGGACGCAAATAAACTTTTTGGTTGACTGGAATAAAATTTGTTTGGGACAACAAAATTTTGTTCCTTGCGGAGAAATTTTATTTCAGCCAAATAAAAAGTTTCTTTGCGTTCCAATTTTGTTACGCTGAAACAAATCGTGTGTTCATTGCATGATTGAGCGATAATGGATGCGTACAACCAAATCCTGACAAGGATTATACAGAATTTTTTCATTCGGAAGCTCTTGTTATTCATCAGCGAGTTTTCATAACATATGATAGTTGAAATTAACTAGAAGCTATTATTACAGTTGATTAAAGATGAAGGTTGAGTGAACTTTTATAGTATTTTCTCTATTCAATCTAAAGTGATGAGGTTCGAAGAATGGATTTTCACTCAAAGTCACAAAAAAAATCACAAACAGAAAGAAAATTTGAAACATTCATCATTTCAATTTCACTACTCGCTTTGCAAAATTCGGCGTTTATAAATTCTAATTTTATATTTCACCCTTCACCTCAAGTTTGCATCTTCCATTCTTCATGTATTCCAGTACAAATCTATATTTTTTCAGTTTCACTGGAAATGTACACATTCGATTGGATGCATAACGTGATATTTCAAAATTTCATTCCATAAAATTTACTGAATTTAACAATCAATTGATCTAGGTTTAAATCTCTCCAAGTAACTCACTAGCAACACTCCTGATGCTTTTGGGAACAATGCAATCGAATAACTGTGCCGACAAACATAATATAATATAATATTCCCTCTTCTGTTTTCCCATAACCGTGTCTATCCAGCTGTATGAAGAGTTTGAAAATTCATCTCCCTTGCGAGCTGCAGATAACTGGATGAATTCCTTCATCCTCCATTTTTCCCCTCGGCCCTTTCTTCTTTTGTTTTTTTCTTCTAAAGAGATTGAGTGATTACTGGCAGTCGTTTCGGGCTTTATTTTATCGATGATTTTCAAGAGATGGCGGGGAAAGAATATTAAATGATGAAAACAAGTATCGGGCATATTGGGAGGAAAAAATGATTCAAGGATCAAAACGTGCGATGAAGATTTCTCATAAAGTTGAAAATATCGGGGTCAACTGCTTACGTTGTTGGACCATAAACTCAATTTCATCGTAAACGTTGTTTCTATAGCTAAACGAGCTTGGCACTGTTCAAAGATTATCGTATATATCTGATCTTTCATACATCATTTGAGAGGAAGGTTCTTGTAACAGAATATCATCGCATTGTAGGAAGATTATTGTATATTCTTACCAAAATTGTATTGCGGAACAGATCGCTTGTGAATAAGGGGAGACCATCGTCAGTGTGAGCTCCGTTGACCGACCATAAGAATAGGTTTCTGGAGAGTTTCAATGTTTCGCATTGGGGTGCTGTTTATGAGGGTTAGTTGTAGAATTTTCGAAGTAGGGTTTGAGAGCTTCAATTCCGTCAATGAGTTATTTAATCCTCGAAGTTCTTTTTGTTTATTATTTTATTGTGAAATCGAGTGATCGTTTTATTTCACAGCGTAACACCACGCTCCACGCATACTGAAAGCAAAAGTAGTGAAACCAACCTAGCGGCGGGTTTAGATATGGCGATTCATGAAGGATCATTTATTTCCATAAGGGAGCTAGTTGGCCTATTGAATTTAAAATCAGAGTTAATTTAAAATCATGTACAAGAATATTGAACATGCACGAAGTGCTGAAAACTTGAAATGAAAACTTCTCTTGCGAATTTCTCGAAACGTACTTAAAATATATGGAACCGTTTCGCAGGAAGATCTTCAATCGATCAACAAATTTGAATCAAGTTAAATACATGAATCGTCACAAGTGGTGCTATATTCCACCCACTTTTTTCTTTGTTTTTCCGGAATTTTCTCTTACTTTTTGGACAATTCAACATCCAAAAGGCAGAATCGTTTGTCAAAATGATAGAGAAGTGCCCTCCCACGTGGAAATTGAAACCGGGCTAGTACTGGCCCAGATCCTTTGAATCAGAGCCCGTACTGGCCTAGTTTGAATTTCTACATGGGCTGTTTTTGATGAAAAACCATTCCGTCGCGATCCAGGGACGGAATCTACCACCGAAGTGAGGGAAAACTTCTCATCATTTCCACAGTGGAACTAACGTATCTCTCATCATTATCATCATCACCCGATAGAGGAGAGTGGGGTCACTTACACGACGGGGTGACATGCACCACAGCAGATATCTCTCAACCTCACGAAGATTTCCAGGCCGTTGTTGCACGTGTTGCTAGCTGTATGGATGATCTAACTCCACACGAGTCCACAGCAATGTGAAATAATTCTCTCTCTCTCTCTCTTTTTTTTAATAACAAAAGCTTTGACACTTCAAAATCGCTTCATTCGTGTATCATTCGTGCATAATTATTCATTTCACATAAATATTCATGTATTGATTGAAAAATAGTGGTTATAATTGAAATTAGGGGTCCAGTTACTCAGAGAGGAAAAGGTGAAGAGTCGATCAACAGGGTCGTGCAAGTTTCCCGTCATGTGGGGAGAATTGGTCACATCAGGTCCATATATGGCCTCCCGTGCCCTTAATGTGACCTGATGTGGTCCCTATTTTAATCCTCCTCGAGCAATTGCAATGTTTCTGGAGAACGCTCATATCATTAATAGAACGCTGGATTCGACCTTGCTCTCTAAAATCTTTGGGGTGAGATTTCACTCTCTAGCCAGCCAGAAGTGAGCCAGTCTAATTTTAGAGTGAAATTTCCACTCTTTTAGAGTGATATTCTAAGGTTTGAGGTTAGAAACTCACAACCACTCCGATGCTAGAGTGAATTTTTCACTCTAAAAGAGTGAGAGGTCACTCGAAACGAGTGAAAATTCCACTCGAAGCGGACAGGCTCACTTCTGACACTTAGTGGAGTGAAACGTGCGATTTTTCACATTTCCAAATTTACAGAGTGCAGTCATTTGCAACTTAGAAAAGAATGTTTGCTCTGTCAAAATTCTATAAATAATGTATCTAATGAAGTTTACCGTGGAAGTTATAACAATGTATAAAAAGTGGCGCAATTGTATTTTTCTCCCCTATCTCAGCCTATCAAAACACAACTTCAAAAAAGTCTTCAAAAACTTGCACATTCACCAAAGGGTTGGGAATATTTCCAAGAGAAATGAACTTTATGTTGCTCATTATGACAGTTGTACGAGAAATCAGGTGTTCCTCTTCAGAAAGTAAGTCCACTGGCATCAATGGTTTAATGTATATGCATACATCAGTACGAATTCGGTGTGATAGTAGTCGTCATGATTTTTATAATCTACGCTGAGGAATATCGAATTGAAGTACATTAAGTTAACGATTTGGATCTCTTCTTCGCTCAAACCACAGTGAAGAGGTAGAATCGTAAAAGCGGAGTTTACTGCTCTATAACTATGCAAGTACTGAATAATTCTGTACTCAATTGTATTCTCGAACACGGCAATATGTTTGTGTTTAGAACGAATGAGAGATCAAAATCTTCATTACAGTATCATCTTGCGTAACGGAATTACTATTCTCGTGGTTTGAGGATTATTCTTGATACGGATTATATTCCAAAGGGATCAACCTATTTTCATTGGGTATCAATAGCAATTTGAACTAGTTCAAAGGAGGGATTGATTCAATTGATTCTATGAATTATGTGTAACTGATTTGAGCACTCGAATTCGATACGAAGCCAAGGGCAACGAATGGAATCAATCATTTGAAGAATCACTTATTTGTTGTGACTTAACGTTTTAGAAGTCTTTTACGATCATTTGCGAATCTTCTACTCTCCTTGTGAGAATATCCGATATTCTTCGAATTTAAAACAGTAAAATTGCAGTGGGGAATCAATCACTGCGGATTGGTGCATATACAGCACCTATGTCTCGCCTGGCACCAATTGTTAAAAAATTTTCCAAAGGCATTGGTCCACATAAACAAACACTCTCCGAAACGGAGTCAATGTTCAAGCCATATAATGGACATTGGTTATCAGATGCGAGTACTTTGGCATTATTTTTTTACAGTCCGACAGACGGTGCCGAATCCTTTGGTAATTCCCATGCGGAATAATTCCATTTCCTTCTCCAAATCCACAATGCGAATTGATTTACATAGCTCAGCAGTTGAGAGTATGATAAATATTTATTCTAAGCTCGCTTTTGCCTGTTCAAATTAAATGGAATGACCAAACCAAACAGTCTTATACGAAATTACTGAAACTAAATTTCATACCATTAGAATTCCAGAAATAGTGTTTTCCAATTGTTTCAAAGTCAATGCACAATTATACATAATTCAATAATTCTTAGGAAACAATGTCGTTTCCACGAGAATACATTAAAAGAGAATCACATGAATTCTTAACGGAACATAAGACGTCATTCCTTACAACTTGATTCACTTATCGTGTAGTTAACTTTGAATGCGACTATCGATTTGACGATAACACCACGAAATAGTGTTGAAATTGCATTAGTTTTGTATGTAAATCAGGATTGGAATTTTCATCAGTTTTCACGGGAACCGTCTCTCTATGCAAAATCGTGACCACCAAAATCGAAAATGCGGATACCCATTGTGGTATGAGGGTACATCGATTGTAGGACTTGAACTAAGCTGTGAACGTTGTTTTATCAACACAACGCTTGTCAACTCATTACGGCATGATGAAACGGGTCACCGGAATGTGCGATTAGCGAATAGCGTGTCCAAGTTTATCGTTACAGATTGTATCTGTGCCGACCCATGAATTAGTACGAAAATGTGCGTGTGGATGTGTGTGTGTGGAGAATGGAATAAACCGACGGTGTGATCCTACGGAATACGAACCTAATAATGTGTTCCCGTGTCATCGCATTTGAATATTGAAAATAATGAACGGTTTTAGCACAAATGGAAGTATTATCATCGCGCGAGGTACTGAACTTTTCCATACGAATTGAGAATCGAGAATACGATACAGCGGAAGTATTTTGAAACTTTATATTTCACTATGTTCTTGACTTCGAGATTGGTAGTCAAACTTATGGATCGTATTGAAAATGAATAGTAGTTTGTAACGGTTGATGATGGGTAGTGTATATATAAACTGCAGCTGAAAATGAGCCCGAGTACAGTTTTTAGTCCCTGCAGCTGTATTTTCATTATCACAGCGATTCTCATAGCTACTTTGATGGAAAATATGGCCACTGTAACTACAAAAATATACTCGGGCTCGTTTTCAGCTACAATTTTTTCTCAGTGTGGCTACGAACGGAATTTATCCTGAGATAAATGGGAGCTGATAGGAATCATTTCTTTCTTGAGCCTAGAAAATGAGTTTTGTCCCAGCGACAAGAAAAATTTTCTCATGTTGAGAAATCTTTCCTGTGAGTGTGTGAAGGAAATAATAGGTGTGATTGAAATCTTAAACGCTGGACGTTGAATTCTAGAAAGCATATAGCGAAATTCAGTTATTCACTCGTAATCTCCCGCATTTTTATGTAAAAACCCTCTTTACAAATCTTCCTGTTTCTAGTTTAGCAAGAAGAATAAGAAGAAGTATACCGTTTCCTCTGTGTTTAAGTCAGGTTTGTGACGGAATTCGTTAACCATTTGTTGAAAATTTTAGGTACATGCAAACTTAATACTTGCTGGAAATCGCCTACTTTCCCCCTTTGCTGGTGAACAATAATGTTCCCTTTGCGATCTTGGGTTTTATTTTCATCCATTCAATTTGATCCACACGAGTGAATTCCTTTGCCACTCGGACAACTACTTGACCTTTTTACTTGTTCCATATCAAATGCTTAAATCTCTGAATTATTCAATTGATCAATTCAAATGTCACCAAAAAACAACGCTGTGGAAAACATTTTTTCTAAACTCATCTACGTCAAGAAAAACACAATACGAATATTTTATACTGTACTTATTTATTTGCAATATAGAAATCTCTAAATTTTTCCTCATGTTTTTCAATATTTATCACGTACGATGAGGGAATAGTGAGAATGTAATTATCCATTAAAAATACAAATAGATAGGTAATGTAATATATTCATGATTATATCTATGGGACTCTCGATATCATCAAAACAATGAATCATAGCTGTATTGTTATGAGCCATCGAAAGGTGAAAGGAAATATATCTCATGCGTAAGCTCTGAAAATTATGATACGTTTGTGGTTCAGAATATTACGAATCGAAGAATTTTTGAGTATAAATACAAAAGAAGCGAATCGGTTGCGCTCCTGTTCGCAATTCGTGGAAAATAAAACGTCGAGTGAGCGCAGTGCTTTGATGGATATGTCTGATCAATGAGCTTTCCCACACAGCAAAAAGAGTTCTGAAAGAATTCTTTAAGAATCCCACATGAATTCTTGAAGAACTCTATAACTCGTCCGAAAGAATTCAAAAAGAATTCTCACAGAATCCCCGGAATGTCAGTTCAGAATGAATCGCTGGGGGAATTCTTTTTCTCGTCCAAAAGAATTCTGAGAGAATCCCAAAACAGTTCGCAAAGAGGTCTTGAAGGATTCATAAAGAATTCTACAAGAGTTCATGAAGAATTCTCCAAAAGTTCATCAAGAATTCTATATGTGCTTTTCAAAAAATTTGAATATTCATTGAAACACTCCAAAAACTCTTCAAACCGTTCACCCGAGCATCCCGGGATATTGTAGAAGAGTTGAAAGAATTCGTTACAAATTCATTGAAAAGTTCAAAGTGAGTAATTCTAATCGAACTGAAAAAGATTCAACACAAATCCATAACAATATCGAAGGATGCTATGGAACAGACATTCGGATACTGGTGTATGTATATTCAGTCACTCTTCGACCTTACAGTGAGGTGTCTCCATGTATGTGCAAGATTTCATTGCTTGATCTCAGTTAACAGAAAGAAAACAGCGTCACAGACTCAGCGAAGGAATTGCAGAAATGTTTTCAAGGGCCATATTTTGATTTTACCAGACTATTTCTAAATACATTGAAATGTGATCAACCATTAGCAGTGTAAAGGACATGTAAAAAAATTGAGAGTATTTTTATCGGGTAATGTGAAGCATTAAATGTATTTTATAACTTGACGCAAGGTACATTTAGAATTGATTTCATACAAAACTATTTGCTAATGAATTCTGAAATTCTTTATACAATAAAACATTCCATTATAAATCGCTGTAACATTTCAATCAAGTCAAGTTTCAGCAAGTTGATGGAAATGAATTTGAAAAATTAGGAAACTTATAAACAGAGATGGGCATCCTCAATCACTTTTTGTACTCAAGGTACTTTTTTCTTGTCAAGTACTTTTATATTTCTATGAAATAAATAGAAATTTTCAACATTAACTTAAAAAGTACTTGATAAGACTTCTTTTTGAATTCTTCACAGAGCTCTTTAGGAGTTCTTTTGGACGAGAAAAATAACTCCCCCAGCGATTCATTCTGAACTGAAATTCCGGGGATTCTTTGAGAATACCTTGCGAATCATTATGAATACTTCATGAACTCTTTTCCGAGCTCTTCAAGAACTCATTTAGAATTCTTTACGATCTGATTGGATTCTTCATAAATTCTTTAAGAACTCTTATTAAAGAATTCATATTGAATTCTTTTTATGGAGTTCTTTGCGAATCCATATGGAACTGTGGTGCTGTGTGGGTTGAATTATTATCTTCATCGGATTCTTTGGACCCCTTTTCCAGCAGGTCAGTTCATTAGATTCGTATTATAATTATTCTCACGTATAGAGCTTGTTCTTGGGAAATTTTTCTCCCCTATACTCTTCTAACGAACCTCTGAGATTATTCAAGAAGAAAACAAAATAAAAGAACAGTGTAATTCCATGTGTGTATTGACCAATGGCCCAATTTTAGACCAAATCTGACACAAGACATGATTTTTACAACTGCTCGACATTTTTCTTTTGGGTCGGAAAATCCAAGTACAAAAACTCTGCCTGCGAAATTCGTATTTCATTTTTCATTGTAAATAACTCAATTGAATCCTAGAAGCAAAGATTTTCTATACAGAAAGTCCTGTAAGAACATTCCTCCTGAAAAACTCAGAAGAAAGCGACTATGACAAATTACAGTTACATTTTCTGAATTTTCGGAGAGAATTTTCTTACAGTGCGGAAAATCTCTCTTCACCCGAACAATTTTCCTCCGAAATACATCATTTTTCCACGAAGATGTTCTGAACAATTAAATCATTTATGATAAAGAATAGAATACTAATTTCGCAAAAACAGTTTGGTATTCGAATTTTCTGATCCAAAAAACATGAACTCACGTAGAGGAATGAAAGCATATTTGATGCAGCCGGTAAAGTATATAGAAATCACAGGACATTTACGTTACACGCCTCCAAATAAATTGCTGTATTTTGCAAAGTAATAGATGAAATAAATTCAAATTTTCTACCGAAATTAGTTCAAACGTTAGGTTAACAGCTGTATCGTTGGAAGTTTTCCGTAACTCATTCGATGGATTTGAAAATAGCAATTAATTGTGAAGCTCGCAGCCGATGGTTGTACCTTTCAACGTCATTACAGCTCTGTTTTCACCAGATATCGATTAAGTGGCATTCAATTAATCATTTCAAGCGCATAAATGTTGGATAACATATTTCTATAAAAAATTATGACAATCGGTTGCTAGCTTTACGGCTGCTAGTTTCAGCTTCATGCTCATACTCCGTCCATTACTTTTTTAGTGCGGAACTCGTAAAACATGCTTTTCACTTGGAATTACCAATCTAAGAATTAACAATCTATTAAGGGAATACTAGCGGCGTGGAAGCAACCAAATCGTTTGTGATAGACTACGGACAAACGCTACAATTTAATTAAAAAATGGCTCCTAAGTACTTGAACAAACCGGTGATTTTCGCCAAATCTCATTGAATCTTGCACAATGTTCTGATCAAATGCTATTCAATCATTGTCAACGAGATTCAATCAGATTAGTGTATTTTGTCAATGTGATTCTGATTGAATTTTGCATAATTTTCTGACCAAATCCCATTAAATTTCATTTCGTCAGATTCTATGGATTTTTTTCACCAGGGAAACGATTTGGCAGCTGCCACGCTGTTAGTATCCTTCCCATTGACAATCAATTTTTACGAATTTTTCAGACATCATTGTTTTTATCAGAGTCTCACGAATTAGAAAGTACAAACTAATGTATCTCAATATGTCGAAAAATGCAAAAGTTTGGATGAGGTTAATGTTGGAAAAAGTCGATTTTTGGGGGAAGAAGATTTATGGTTTTCATTTTCTTTACTCAAAAAATATCAATCATAGGAAAACCTGCGAACCGAGTCTGGAACTGATTCCTCAAGATCTATCATCCACACGCAGAGAATTCGCAAAATATTACATCGCCTAACCTTTCCGTGATTTGTTATCTCACACTGCGCGAAGAAACATCACAACATCGGGGAACAAAAATCTCAAGTCCTGTGATATAATTTCACCGTGAAATTGGAGATCTAAAACCAAGCAGTTTGATGATGTGCAAATCACGCAGTTAGAAAGGAAAAATCATGGAGGTCGGGTGATGTAATATCTCGTGAGTTTTCTGTCTGCTCAAATTTTTAGAGTGAGATTCCACTGTTTAACCAGCCAAAAGTGAGCCTGTCGATATTTCGGGTGGAATTTTTACTCCTTCAAAGTGATAGTATGAGGTTAGAGGTCGACAACTCACAGCCACTCTAATTCCGGAGTGAATTTTTCACTCTAAATGAGTGGGAGTTCACTCGAAACGAGAGAAATGAAACGGGTGACTTTTCACTCTTCCAGATTTAAAGAGTGTGTGCAATTTTTATAGATTCTCAAAATCCTAATTCTTTTTCTATTCTGACATCACAGCTCAGGCCATACTTCGAACGTGCGTACCGTTGTTGCACCCAATGGTTCAAATATAAAATTTAGGCATCCCTACAAAATATTGGTTTTATCAAAAAAGTATTTTGAAACCGGATAGTAGGGGTCTCACTCTCTCACTCGAATTCATTCGTACCATATGAAATCTGATGAAGACAGTAATTTGAGTGGAAAAACAAATTTGAATTCCAACCACGAAGATGCATTATGAAATTGAATATTTCCATCTCTCCATATCCCATAACACATCATTTCAAAATCATTTCGAATTCCAAATTTTCATACTCTTCATGAAAAATCGAATAACATGCAACATTCTGTATAACTGGTGAATTCTCGAAACATTGAAAGTCATTACGCATTCATATTCAATAAGCTACACAATCAAGCATAATAAAACAAAGGAATATCGTATGAAGTGAGAAAAAATGAGCTCTGTGCTTTTCGAAAGGCTAACGAATTCCCAGTGACTCGCGATCAATGCGAACACAGCAAATGCTTCTGCCAATCGACTGCCGAGTGACTGGCATTCGTATGCAAAAATATTCGTATGAAATCAAAAGTTGAACTTCGGTTGTTTGTAGCAACCATCTGTATGGACGGACACGTACCTTGTAACCTAGATAGGCAAGGAGCAAGGCTTCCGTTAGCGATACCATTGCTAGGATCACTTGAACGACCCACAATTCCAATGGTCTTCTCACCCAAAGTATCGCATCCCAGTTGATAGTTGGATGTTCCTGGAATTCTTCTTCCGTGAGATTTTGGGAGGCGAGAAATTCGGTCTTGTTGCCGGGCGTACAACCGTAACTGGAAAATGGAAGAAGAAAAAAGAAATATATAAGAGTGAAAATAAAACTCGCTGGTTAAGGTGGAGGGAAATCCTCTGGGAGCGCCGAGTTTTCCTCTTCAGACGAGCAATAACCGGCAAAAGCGTTTACCTTATAAGGCTTTATCTCGACGTCTTATCCTATCTCGACTTGCGATACAAGGAAGGAAGTGGGAAATGAGAATAGTCAGTCGCAATGTGAGAAAGTATTGTAATCGTGCATGAATATTACGTACAATGAGGAAGCTCGGGGTATCAGAGACATTGCAACCCGATAAAAATCCTCAATTGTGGGACAATATATTCACTTTTCTTCCTTCATTCTTGCCCAGTCATTTGGAAAGTTTAATATCCCGAGTAATCGTCAGTTTGATGAGATTGTTTCTGTTTAGCATTTTTTCTTTTAATGGATCAATTACGTTTTCATAAAGATTCACGCTTTTTTTCTTGTATACTGGCACAACAAAATTGCGGAATGTAAAGAACTGGAAAATCAAGAGAGTGTGGAGAATTAAGGATCATGGAGTCCTTCGAGGGATGGGCAAAATTTCGCTGCGTACTTTCTGATCGACTGAGCAATAAATACAAATCTTGAATCCGCAGGGATGGAAAACATTGCTAAAATTGAGCTTTGAATATGAAACTGAAATTGCAAATGATCCCTAAGAATTGGGCAAACGTTTATAAACATATTAACCTGCAAATGTCCATAGTTTTTATAACTTATTTTCTCATGTATTTAGGAATATGTTTTGGGCTTTGGATTTATATTTAGAGCCAAATCCTAGCAGTGCTCTGCATTGCTATATATTCAAAATTTGTGATCATTGCTCAGTTATTTCAAAACTACGTAGCAAAATTTTGTTTGTTTTCTAATGTTCCATGGCCCTCAAGGGCCTCTCGTAGACCCTACAGTAACCAGATCTCCCCACCCAAAATACTCAGACGTTGCTCTATGCAAATAGAAGGTCTGACTGGGTGTTTTATCCCATTTTATTTAGTCTTCTTCGAGTATTTTGGGTAGAGAGATCTAGTAACTCTAGGGTCTACGGAATGCTCTTAAGGTGATACGGTAAATCAGCACGTATAGAGGAAATAATCAGGATGCAGAAATGGACAGCTACAATCAACTCCTTATGTAAAGTTTCCAATGCTTTCCTGTTTTATTCAAATTAAGGGAACTGAGCCTGCCCATTAGGGTGATTCAAAAAAACGCTCTTCTGGAAAATCCACCCGGACCACGCTGCATTATAAAGCTCAAGTCTAAACTAAAATTTTGAGCCAAAGAAATCCAAAATCGAACAATATTTGGAGGTCGCTACCAGCGAATTTCGTGTTTCTACACTTCCGAGTTACGAAATAGGCATTGCGTAGAATTGTGGATAACTTTGCGTTTTCTTAATCGAAAATATTGAAAATTTCAGGGATACATAGTCTTATGATACACTTTCAGATAGTTTCCATCGTAATTACCTGAAGAAAGTTTTGTTGGTGAAAAAAAAATTATTTGTCTATAAAAAGCGGTATGTCATAAAATGAGCAGCAGTTTGAATATTCAGCTACGAGCATAACGGGAAAAAACTTCATAAATAACACAAAAACAACCTACCATACGCAAAACCTGCCAAAAGAAATATTGTGCTAGGGATATTCACTTTAACGCTCAATATAACATGAAAATAGGAGGATAATCCGATTTTTCGTCATTCCCAGATTCACCAGGTAATTGGAATTCTCTTCCAACTGGATAAGAGATGTCTAACCAGATTGTATTACAATTAACTTGCGCAATGCATTGTACAGAAAGCGAAGAATTGAAGATTCAAATTCGTTTCTGGTGAAATTTTCGATGACGCTGCTTGAAGGGTATGTTTTATGGTGGAAAATTGATTTCTTCTCCCCACCACTTCATTTGGATCATACGTCATTCGGAAGAAGGAGGCGTTTGTTACGTATGAAACGACTGACTCACGTGTCAAGAAACGTGTGGATGAAATTTGAGAATGTGACTTTTTCCATCTACAAAAAATTATACTCAGGGAATTATATGATAGGAAAGAATTTAATGACTCTGACTTCAGCTTCGAATCTTACAATTTTTCTAAATATTATTCTGTTCAAGAAACCTTGAGAAACCTAAATCATTTACGAATTAGAAGTTTATTCGAGAAATACCGATTAGACAATGAACTGGGATCTCTCGTTCCCACACAAAATTTTCCTCCGCGACCATTATTCTACACAAAAGATACGTAGTTTATTTTCCTACACAAAAATGATCTCACACAAATTTTATCTTGCACCAAATAAGATGTATTACGATTATCATTCTACTCTTTTTTTAGGATTCCTTATGAATAAAGTCACCCCACGGGTCCTCGCGTTATTGAAAATCAAGAGTCGCCATCAACTAAGTGATATTAGTGAGGACTAAACAAACATTCCAACCAGAAATTTACAACAGGCGCAGTACTGCACCAGTATTTTCCAAGACTGGCTTTTCTGTCCTGGGGATTGAGTGCCAATTCAATTATTCGCAATCAGTGCAGTGCCTGTACTGGATCAGTACCTGGCTGGCATTAAGCTCTTAGTATTGGTTTATCAGGACAAGAAAATTACTGTATTTCTATGCATCCAGTAATGATCCCGTACGTATTGGCCGAGTGTTGAAGACCCAATACTGGCACTATACTGCACCTGTTGTCAACATTGGCATTATCCGGATTTTTCTGATTGGAGAGTGTCCACTCCAATTAAGAATACTATGACATTCTCATGACACTCGTAATACACTGAGAAAAATTTTACTGTACAAAGTCCCATCATTTCCAGTAACTTGAGGATACTCTTTACACCTAACTGAATGTAGATTCATGTTTAAGAAAACAAAGAATTCATCCATTACCTATATCTTAGAATATCATCTCCAAATAGAAAGGATTTATTTTCATGTCCACGAAAACAGCAAACTCTGAAGAAAATTCAATGAACGTTTGGAAATTGAAGGTGCGAACATTCAAACATTGAACAAATCTACCCTGGACGCATATCAATTTTACCAGCGGTGTCAAAAGATTCTGATAGCTGATCATGATTGGTTGGTTTTTATAGAGTCACCCAATCTCATCCACGTCTTTATAAGAATTGATCAACCAGGGAAATATGGTAAGATTTTGTCGACCACGCTGAATTCAATATCAATATAAAAATTAACCTGAAAAGCTTGTGTTTTTTCAGGGATGTACTTCGTGATTTTTACGAAAAATGTCAGACTTACAATAAAAACCTTTTATCTCAGTACAAAGAATGCCAATTTCTTAGTTCTAACGGATAAAATGAAATAAGATTGAGGGAATCACCGGTACAGCACGAGAGAAGAGATACCCGGAATATGATACAAATGCAAGTGGAGCGAGTATATTCAACCGAGGGAATAATCTTCTAAATTGAGCGAATTGAACTTTTGAGAGGAAAGCACTGCTGAGTAAAGTACAGCTCCCAGAGGACCCAAGCTCAGGGTTTCAACTTCGAATGATCAATGAACGATATTTCAAATCACTCGTTTAATATATAATACATCTTGATAAGTTCTTCAATAAATTTGGTCTTACGTAACAGATTGCGTAATACTCGTGAAATAATTTATGGAGAATATTTTGAATCAGACATTCGGCCCATGACCTTTTCAATAACTGAGATTTTGTGTGATGAATTGTCAGTGTGACATCGTCAATGTGAAGCGAATGATCAGAATATGATGACGATGTTTCGCATTGTTATGTCTTTTACGAGATGGAAGAGAAATTGCCTGTTTTTCACAATACTTTTTCCATCGTATACAATTGAAGTTGAGAAATCGTGAAATACTATGCAAAAACGATCATATTTTTGAATGTAGCGTTACAAAGCATTGAACATTTCCAATAACAGGGATTGAAAAGACTAAGGGAAGTTATAATTCCCTTCTCTTTCAAAGAATATATCGAATTTGCTGTCGAACCTCTTCAATGCTGTGGAAATCAGATTCGCATGTAATTAAATGTTTATTCGAAAAAAAAGTGAATGCAAAAGTTTCACCATCAACAGTTGAACGTCAACTCCAACAAAATTTGCAGTGGAACTCAATATACGCAAAGATCAACAATGACTAAAGAAGAGCAGACGACGGAAGGAGTTTTCTTATGTCAATGTATTTGAGACAACTACAGCATGAAAAACACATGAAAAATTCTTTTCAGATTTAATTCAATCTCAAATTTTCTCCAAAAATTTTATGTAAACGAAAAATAGTTGTAATTAAACATGTTTTGCATCAGATTGGCTATGGAAATATAAATAATAAGAATTGAGATGATTTCAGGACGAAATCTAAAACAAAACAATCACCGACAAAATGGAAAGAATTTTAGTAAATTAATTGAATTTAGTTGATTTCAAATTAAGAAGATGCAAACAATTCACGTCAAACTTTTGACCATCTACATTGCTCGTTAGTACGAACTTCCTGCTTGGAAGAAAAATGAATATTCACCGAGTTTGATAATGCTTTGTGAAATGTGTCTCAATTCTAATGTGTTTGGAAATTCGCATTAGAGTTTGATGAAACGCTCATATCTCGCACAGTTTCACATTGATTAAATGCATCCATCGCCCGTATCGTTGAACTGCTATTCACAGATGTTATAATACATGCGTTGCATTATAACTCGTTATCAGTTTATTCCTTGACCCTAAGTGTCAGAGTGAACAAATCGTTAGAGACGATATGAATTTAAAACAATATGTTCAATTGTGTTTCGGTTATCGAGTGGAAACAATGTATGAAGTTGATCATTGTAATATGCAATGAGAATTTCGATCTGCACGTTGGAATAGTGAGAACATTGTCTCTTGAATAATTCAAATTCACCACGTTCTTATAACCCAACGTATAGGTGGTGAAGGTGTGGTGTACATCGTAAAATCATGAAAATGAAATCGGCACGTAAAAAGTATTGATTAACGAACAATAATGGTTGCTGATATTGTTCAGTTACAAATTCTGTGCTCTTGATTAAAAGGTAGAACGATAAATTGCCGGTGGAAGGTACAGTCGAGCAGAAAAAACAGGAAAAAAGTGTTCGTTGAGGTCGTAAACAGTTGGGCTTGGGTTCCATAAAGCATATGTTTGCAGGATCTTTCAAGTCCCGTTGCTTTGATAAATGTATAGACCACATACGTACCATGCTGCAAATGTAGGATCGCTGTCAGTAACAACTCTGAATATGTAGAGAAAGCACGTCAATAGTTTGAAGAAGAGATTTGCCAGTCGTATCCTCAAACCTATAACAAGAAATAATCTTGAATAATTTCGGAGCTTCGACTTCTCATATTGAAGGAAAATAATTCTAGAGAATGTTGTGTATATCTGTTCAAATATTTACGAAATTTTTCATCTTGACAACTTCAAATTCAGAGAAGTGTGAAAAAATACTTTCTGGAAATTCAGGAAATGTAATTGCAATTTTTTACAGTCACTTTTTTCTGAATGTTCAGGTATATTTTGCTGAAATTTCAGAAACTTGACTGAATTTTCAGAACACTTTCCGAAATGCAGTTGAAGTTTCTTGAAATTTATCAAAATTTATCTGAAAATTCAGAAAAAAGTGGCTGTAAAAAATTATGGTCATATTTTTTAAATTTTCAGAAGGAATTTTTCATCAAACGTTTCCTCCTTCTCAAAGGGGGAGATTTCATGGAATTTTCGCAGGAATTAATTCAGGAATTTCGTGAAAATCTGCGGAATTCAAGTCCAAAATGTTCCTGAGGTTTGAATCGTTTATAGAAACGAAACGAAAACTTAAACCTACGAAATCTGATGAATGATTTTTATTTAACTTTGCAAATGGACTTGTTAGAACTGCAAAATTTGAGGTTCCCAACAGTTTAATATACCTTTTTTCCATCACTGATTCGTTTCGATAAACGATTGAAAATTCAGCAAAATAGACCAAACATAATTCTGAAAATTGATGTGATTGTTGGAGGTTGTTTAGTACTAGTTGCAATCTTCAAACTATGGTGTGGGAGTGATAAATTGTTTATCAGGAGTTGTATTTTAATATTGTTCCAAAAGCTAGTGGATGTCGTTTGTAACATATTCTTCTACACTGAAAAAACAGATATCTTGAAAAATACCATAATTTATGGATTTTTGGCATTGATCTGACCTGAGTCAAAATATTTACCTGAACGAACCTCTAAAAGTCCCATAATTTCTTGGACTTTTATAAAGAAGTATGGTACCTTCCTCAAGAAAGTCTCAGCCATTATGGTACTTTTAGAGGTATCTTCACGTGAATATTTTGACTCGGGTTAAACCAACGCCAAAAATCCATAAATTATGGTATTTTTGAGGACACCTTTTTCCCCGTGTATCTGAAATATTGCATAAGAATGATATTCTCTAAGTTTGAAAGATTTATATTCTCTAAAATTTTCGGAGTGAGATTTCACTCTATAGCCAGGCAAAAATGAGCTTGTCGATATTTTGAGTAAATTTCCACCTCTTCGAAGTGATATTCTAAGATTTGAGATTAGAAACTCACAGCCACTCCAATTCTAGAGTGAATTTTCCACTCTAAAAGAGCGAGGTTTCACTCGAAACGAGTGAGAATCCCACTCGAAGCGCACTGAGACTCAGTCGAGTGAAACGCGTGATTTTTCAGTCTTTCAGATTCAGTGATTAGTATCATTTGACAATGAGATGGCAATTCATCATCCGATTGGCACAACAGAATCATCATTTGAAGGTTCATATGGAATTGAAACATGCTTTCGAATTCATTAGGGGTCTCCAACATTGTGTGTGGGTTGCTAATGTTATTTGAAGATATATTTGTATATTTGCTGGAATATATTTGATATTAGTTGAAAGCGAGTTGCAGTTGAACAATTTTCATTCGACTGAGAATTTGAGATGTCAGGATACTGATACCAAGGAAAACATATATCTGCGTACTTGATTTTTTATCATAAGAAAAATGAACTCATTCTGCTGTCGTTGACTTTTCGCGATCGTAATGTTCTACAAGTAGATTGATAACCGCTGATATCGTGAAACACTGTTCTTATGGCGAATTTCAATGGATTCTGTGTATGATGAAATAATCTTTCAGCAATAATAAAACAGTACACTGAAAAAAAATGTTTATCCGTCCTCTCTCCATGAAATATTTATTCGTAGAAATTAAATATCCATTAAGATACAAAAACTGATCTCTTATTCTAAGATAACTTTCGTAGTGACTTTTCAAACATCTCAAAATGTTACTGTAATCATATTCAAAACACAAAACTATGTTTTCATTCAAGACATGGCGTGTTTGATTAGCAAACAAAAATGTTTGAAAGCTGTAAGTAGAAACGTAACCTCGACAGGATTAATGTATTCCAAATGTATATTGTGCCATTTTGAAGCAAAACTAAACGAGATTCTGATCAACCGTATGATTGAAAATCACTAATATAATCCATGTTTTGAAGTTAAATGTGATAAACCATACTTCTATCATCCCCTTTGAAAACGAACATATTGAAACGTCAGTGTCGCGAAATAAGATACTAATGTTTTCCAGTTTAAACACTCAAGTGTTTGATTTGAATTATCACACATATCATTTTGAGACATACCTTCGACGGCAATTTTTGCATTGTTATGGTTAATAAATTATTTATTTGGGGCAAGCATTCCATCATTTGATTCGATTAAATATTTCATTAATTCTAAGAAATATTCCATGGAGAGAGGACAAATAAACTATTTATTTGCTTGAGAGAAATTTTTTTTCAATGTAAAAACAATCATCCACGTACAACTGGAATTAATTGTTGATTGCTGTAACTTTTAATCAAACTGTATTTGAGTGTGTGTCCTCCAGAGATTGGGTGAGTGACTTTAAACTGATTAATTCAATAATTCATCAAATATTCTGATCGAAAGTTATACGAATTGACCACCAGCTCCAACATGATTTTGTCAACAAGGTCCGATGTTTCTTGGGTACCTTCCATAAATAATGCATCGTCGATATCTCGCTGTTACATAATCCTTCAACAATTTCGCATCGAGGATTAAATATAAGCTTTTAGATTGGATATACATCCTTCGAGGTTCCGTTGCTATGATTTTGCCACCATAGTTGTTCACTTCTGCAGAAGGATGTGAGAGAAAGAGGTGAAGAGGAGAGAAAGTATCCGAATATTTCGATTTTCATATTTTCTCGAGAAGTAAAACCGTGGAGATCTTTCTCGAACAATATGAACAATATGAATGGAGAATATTGATATCTCGCTTGGTCTGAGTTTCCAAATAAGGATAATTCGTCGATCTCAAGTCAAGCAAAATGCGTTCAAAGTCATCCCTGGTTGGAAGGAATGATTGACTCTGACCAAATCAAATTAGCCAGAGAACACGAGAGATTCGATGAGAACATTGTACAATATAGTTTATGATTCTATCTAATTGGGCAGCTAGAGCTTCAGTTCTTATGCCCTGAATTAAAGATGCGTAGCATACGATTGATACGATCAAATAAGATTTCAAGCGATGGCCAATACTGAATTTGAGACCGATTAGAGTGGATATTCATAATCATTATTCAATGAAAGATTTCAAGATTATGTTACCATATTAATTTTTCACAAAAGTTCTTCGATTTTGAAATATTCTCATTAAAAACATTGAAATTCTACACATTTCTGTAGCTAAATCAGAATTCATGTAAGAATCAATTTTGATCATCGATCAGAATTGTATTCTCTCTAAATCTGACAGAGTGAAAAATCACGTGTTCCACTCCACTAAGAAGAAGTGTCTCAGAAGTGAGCCAGTCCGCTTCGAGTGGGATTCGCGCTCATTCTGAGTCAACCTTCACTATTTCGGAGTGAAAAATTCACTCTAGAATTGAAGTGGTTGTGAGTTGCTAACCTCAAATCTTAGACTATCACTCTAGAAGAGTGGAAATTTCCCTCGAAATTTCGACAAGCTCACTTTTGGTTGACTAAAGAGTGAAATCTCACTCTGAAAATTTTAGAGAGTTGATTGTAAAGTTCCTACACGGAGAAAAATTATAATGTAAATTTAACATCAGTGCATAGATAGAACTTTAAATGTAATTTCTACATTAATTTTGATGAAACTCACATGATACATGATCATTGCTTTGGAAGATTGTAAAAATTACGCCAATCCAAAAATATATTTATTATGATATTATTGACCACGAACAATGTAAATTTTCCATTACACTCGACTGAATCTACTTTTCACGAACGTGATGCCATAAGGCATGCTCAACCACATTTCCACTTATTCAATTCTACAGCAATCCAATGTACATTCAACAAGTACAGTTGCTAATGTTACTCATGCTTTTTTGAATGATAATCTGATTTATTTCCCAGGAATTTTATTCTCATTCTCAAATATACAGTTACCGCAATCTGATGTGTATTCAACAATTGCTTCGGCAAAAACTACTCGCCTGTGTTGGTAATACTACTGAGAAGCTTTGTAACACTCCTTTTAGTTCAAAATGATTAAAATCGCGTCACAAAGATGGCGCAAACAGTTTCAACAGTTTTCCGCGAGTATCAGTTTGTTCCTACATTTGATATATATTAAAAACTTGAATATCCACCCATAGCGTACGGTTAGTGATAATGATAGGATAAGGCGACATAACATTGTATTGTATCTTATTATAATATGTAATATGTAAGATGTAAGATAATTCAAGCTGAGTGATTAAAGTTCATTTCACTGCTCAAAACTGCATTTGTATATATCGTCTCATTGCAAATTCAACAAAGAACACAACAGCAAGAATTAATTGGGAAGATACAATTTTTTTTATTTCAATTGTCAGTGAAAATTCATGAAAATGCGGCGCAAATAATGTAAAATTTTAATCACTTAAATTTTATCCCCATCTTTGTGGCTTTTGGAAAATTAACAAAAATTGTTGTAGTTATTATCGTAGTTCTCGCGTATACATAAAACATATGAATGAGCGATTGAAATTTTATTCAAAAATCCTAACATGTATTTTACATCAGACTGATGTACAAATTTCATAAGTTTGAAGTAAATATCGCTTGTCACACTGTTTATATTTCATTCATCACGACAATAGAATTTACATTTGGTATATGTGATAGTTATGAGTGCGTATGTTGAAATTACATCAGATTGCGGTAGAATTGCGACGTTTTCAATTTACAGCAAAAATGATGTAGAATTTCCACGGCAGAAATGCTATCCCTATATTTACATGTGGATTTTGTCAAATTTATCGCAATTGCTGTATCTGCTACCCCAAATTTTTCTCCGTGTACTAAACTACTGTCCTATTAATTGATTGTAATTGAGAACCATGTAAAGTTCATGTAATAGAACCAATATAATACAGAAGTTCTGAAAAGTATGTACATTTAGTACACCCGATCATATCACATGTTCAAAGAACATTGATCTCGCTGTAATGCACGGAGGGGTTTCTGAGAATATATTCAGCTGGATACATCTCCCACGAATATTCTGTAACAACTGCATGGTCACTTCCCGGTAATATAGACGCCATCTAATTGAGAACAGTCTACTTCCCTTACAAATCAGATGTCCGACCAAATACAAGAGAAGCTTGTATTAAAATAAATTGCATGATTCAATGTTCATTACATCTGACAGTAAGAAATCACCCTACTCGTATGAGAATTTTAGGAACATTTTCGTTTTATAATGAAATACGATCTTGCGAAACGTCACTTTGTTGTGAAAAGAGAAATGTACAGAATGGATGTACGGACATCAACCGCAGCATTCCTGCTATTACCACTACCTTGAAATATGAATTCAAGAAAAATACAATAAAGTATTGTACATTATTCTTTGAAGAAACGCTAAAACTTTCAGAATGCATTCAAAGGAATCGGGATTTCTTTCATCTTCGTTTGATTTTAACCCTCCTTGAAATCTCCATGGAGCAATCATTAAATCTCATTACTTGGATGTACTGGAATAAATTTAATCAACCCACAGTTTCTCTGAATTCAGATTCGCTGAGAGATTGAGGGCCATCGGGCATTAGAAAACAGGTAAAATTTTGCTAAGTAGTTTTTGAAATAACTAAGCAATGATTACAAATTTTGAATATATACCAATAAAGTACACTACTAGGATTTGTCTCTAAATACGATTTCAAAGCCGAAAACTTATTCTCATTTCGTATTCAAAGCTGAATTCTAGCAATCTACCTACTTTATCACTGCGGAGTTAAGATTTGTATTTATTGCTTAGTTGATCGGAAAATACTTAAAAAAATATTCATCTTGCATCAATTCGTGGAAATTCATGAATCCCTAGTGGAAAAATCAATCTATATACAGACCTCCACAAGCAATTTATGAAAAAACTGATTTCATATTTTTGGAACTCACTTATATGTTGACTCGAGAGATCGCAGCGTTTATGAAACCAAAAAGTAAACTTGAAGCTTCAAAAAGGAACACACGAATTATTTCTGTCACTCGTCAACTCATATTGCGAGTCACTAGATGAGTGAAAACACACCGTTGGAATTTAAATTCTAAACATAATTTCAATTCAGTACACATATCAATTCTTGATTACTCCTATTTTCTCAACACTCGAAACATTCGTGTGAACAAAAATATCAATTCTCGAACTATGATTGCCCAGTGAGTGGAAACAAGAACGTTACTGCCCATCGTATTCCATGTACAGAAATATTTTAAATATATACAATCGTTTACGATCTCTTAAGAATTTCAGATCTTTGCTGGACGATTTACTCTTTTGAAGCTTGCAGCAGAAACCGATAACAGATGTCGTAGCAAAGCTTGTCGAAGCAAACCCTGCGCCTTACACGATGAAGCTGACGGTGAAATAAACTGGCCGTACAAACGGGCATGGAACGGGCCAATGATTTGCACAATCCTTTGTGACGTCGTCATCGTCGTTGTCAACGAACCGACACACACGGTGGGTTTAAACGGTTTTTCTTTCCAAGTGAGTTCCTGTGTACGGGAATCGATATTCAGATTGAGCTCTTTACACCTTCCGTTTCGTTGAAAGAATTTCTTTTCTTTTGAGAAATGCTATTTTGTCGATTCTACCGTTGACCGTCGAATCAACATGGACATTTTCAAACATTCTTTCCAGAATTTCGTGTGATGTGGTATCGAATCATAATCATTTTTTTTTATTCTTTCCTGTTCTTTTCTTTTCTCTTCAAAGTATTTAGTTTAAATTGTTCATTTATTCACGTCATATTCATATTACGACTTTTCATATATTTTAACATCGATCAGTATTAGATTCAAGTTGCGGTGAGCCATGTTTAGTTTGCACGACGGGATTTTTCAAGGAATCGCATCATCCCGATTTTAAAAGTAATACTGTAAAATATATACAGAACATTCGAAATATAAACGGTTCCAGAATATTCTGTTATGGTGGAATAAATATTCACATGATATTTACAGAATTTTGGAATGGAGTTATTCGAAACATACGAAGTTAGAAATTTTGTGTAAACTTGTTAGAAAATCCGTGTGTCATGAATTTTCTGTTAAATATTCAACACAAACATGTGTAATTTGTACAGACGCGCCTTGTGTGATCAGGTCTCAACTGATTTATAATGTAAAATCACTCAAACAAGTGGAGAAAAGTGTCAAAATAACACAAATTTTATTCAACTCAAGATTAAATCTTTTTGGAACTTCGTTAACAGTAAGCGTTCAATTAATGACTTACCTAGTACTATCATGTTAAATAATGTAGTTGCTGACTCTGCAGCTGGGATGGCTAACCTTTTTGCTGATCACTTTTCATCGGTGTTTGCTTCACATAACTCGGTTAATGTTAACCATTCTAGACATGATATGTCATTTAACATGCCTTCTGATTTAGCTATTACCATAGGAGAGATCTACTCTGTTCTTGATTCGTTAGATACGAGCAAGGGCCCAGGATTTGATGGCCTTCCGCCGTTGCTGTTCAAGTCTTTCAAATTTATTCTTTCTCGACCGCTTTGGATTATCTTTAATAAATCTCTTTCTTCCAGATGTTCCCCTGCTGAATTGAAAACGAGCCTGATCTCTCCTATTTTCAAGCATGGTAATAAACTGGATGCTAAGAATTATAGACCTATAAGTATTTTAAATGTTATGTCTAAGATTTTTGAGCGCGTGGTTGTTGACAAGATCACTCCTTTGTTGTCTCCTCTTATTATCCCGGAACAACATGGTTTCATGTCAATGAGGTCTACTACTACGAATTTGGCTGCTTTCTGTAATTACACCGCCATTGCGCTGGAGAATAATTCACAAGTTGATGTTATTTACACTGATTCCAGTAAAGCGTTTGATACTGTATCTCACAGCGTTGTTCTATCTAAGTTGAGTAGCTTTGGAATATCTGGTAATCTGAAACTTTGGTTCCAGAGTTACTCAACTGATCGGGTGCAGATGGTAAAAGTTCGGAACTGTTTTTCTGAACCGATTATACCTTCTTCGGGAGTGCCCCAGGGATCCCACCTTGGTCCACTTTTATTTTTGCTATTCATACATGACATTGGGCAGGTTCTCAATGATTGTGATTTCCTGGTATTTGCTGATGATCTAAAAATCTTCAAGAACATGAAATGTCTTGCGGATGTTCATCACTTACAGTCAGTGTTATCGAGATTAGATTCTTGGTGCACCCGTAATTCTCTGCATCTGAACTTAGAAAAATGCTGTGTAATGAGAATCTCGCGGTCAAGGAATCCTCTCATATTCTCCTACAAGATTGCAAATGTTACATTGAATACTGTTAAATCTTATGTTGATCTTGGTGTAACTATAAATGATGAATTGGATTTTTCTGAGCATTCTGTGAAAGCTTGTGGTACTGCGCTGAGGAATCTCGGCTTCGTCAAAAGATTTTCTAGTGATTTCAAAGATGTTAGGTCATTAAAAGTACTATATTCCTCTTTAATTAGACTCCATCTTGAATATGCGTCCCCTATCTGGTCTCCGTACTTGAAGAAGGATATTAGAATGATCGAGAGTGTGCAACACAAGTTTTTACGCTTTGCTGCTTTTAGAATAGGCTGCCCCATGAGATATTCTGACCATGATTACTCCAGAATTCTTCACAGAATGAATTTAACTACCCTCGAAGAGCGGAGATAAATGAATGATCTCCTATTTCTTTTTAAATTGAATAATGGTTTTCTTGATTGCGAGTCATTGCTGAGTAAAGTTAATTTTAACATCCCCGGTAGACCAGTTAGGAGAGCGCTTTTATTTAGACCTGTAATTGTGGAAATTATAATCCCATTTCTCGCATTTGTGAATTAGCAAATAATTTCGATCGGTCGATGGAATTGTTTGGTGTTTCCTTGAATCGGTTTAAACTGTCGGATAATGCATGACCATATTGTAATTGTATTTTATGCGTCTTTGGACGCTGTCTTGTATTGGCTCTGTATTCACTTTTTATATCAAAGGGTGCTAACCCGTGTATTGCAATAAAAAAAAAAAAAAAGGATTGAACATGAAATTTGTGTTATTCTAAATGACCAAGGGGAGATCGCCAGTGGTGGATGCTACTTTTTGATGGAAGATCCATATACGCGTAACTTTGGTACTCTTCATCCATTTTTGTTTCGGCTTCCATTCTAATGGGGCTCACTTTTCTAGATATGCAAATTTCAAGATCGAGTGTGAGTTGATATACGCAAAGAAAGTACTCCCATCCAAGTGATAGAACTTCAAGGTCTGGTCTCGACGATCGGTGTTCAATTCTTATTGAAGACTATTTTTTTCAATGTATTCTTATGCATTGTTTCAAAATAAACAAAAATGCGATTTTCACATTCAACACAGTAAAAAGTAAAACTTGAAGTGATCCCGAATATCAGCTTAAAAATGCAGCCAAAAGTAGCGCCTATTCCAACTGAAAGTAAGCAATGAAGGAGATTGAATTTCAGTCAATTTCATTGCTTACTTCCAGTTGGAATAGGCGCTACTTTTGGCTGCATTTTTAAGCTGATATTCGGGATCACTTTAAGTTTTACTTTTTACTGTGAAGTTAAGTAAAAGAATCCATAAATTACATTTATTAACTGTTAATCCGGGACTTATTTTGAATTTCATTTGACAGTACCTATGTGTTGAATTTACACGATCGGAAATTCCAATAAAAACTTAATCAGTATCTTTCCGTGTCATATCATTCACTTCAGGCTTCGGTTATTAGCTAACACGAACATATTACGTTGAAGGGACACAAAAATTTGCGTGGACCGTTTGGGACATGTGGAGTGTGTTGAATTTAACACAAAATTTCCAACTGTGTATCTGAAATATATTCGGGTGGGAAGAAGTTATTTCGATTTTTCTTTTTTACAACAGCGCGTTCGGAAGTTGACAGTCCATAGAACATCCTGGATATAAATGGAACTCATTCGTTTATTCAATCAAAAGTTATCATGCTTCGAAAATAGAGATTCCAGAAAGTGATTTTCGTCATATGGCTTGTGAAAATCACTCAGTTCAATTTTTTGCCCAGAAATCTCGGGATTCTGCGATGGAGCAATTATGAATTGGCCAGAGAAGTGGCAAAAGGTCATCGATCAAACATCGATTAAACAAAACCGAAATTACTCTTTCCTCAATCCAATAGATATACGGGAAGAAATAAAACGGCCATGAAAAGAACAGCCATTTCTTAACTGCTATAGCTGAGTATTTCTTGCTAAAGTGAAATTTTCAGTCCCATCAGCAAAAAAAGTTCAGCGAGTGTTGCTGAGAAAATGGCGAGGGATGCTATAGCTGAAACTTAGCTGATGCCGTTATGTCAATACCCCTGTGTGCATCAACATTGAGCCAATTTCAGCCCATTCTTGGCAAATGCTGGCCAATTTTACGCCAGGAAAGGGCTGAAGTTGCCCAAGTAGAAATGCTCTAGTTATTGACGAGTTTTGTAACGCTTGACTCGTCAGAACCCTACGAGGCACTTGCAAGCGTCTAGTTTTTGGCTAGTTGAGCGTTAAAAAATTCGTCAATGACTAGAGCATTTCTACTACACTACGCATGGGTAGTCATTTGGAACAACATTATCTACATTATTAAACTATGAATACACAAGTGAATAATCTTCAGTACACGTGCTGCGGAGCTGAATGGTATGTTCAAAATAGTCTGATTCTAATATTCTTCAAATATTCACAGAACATTCCTAGAACCTTCTCTGAATATACATGTGCTACATGGACAGCGGATGAATTTAATAATCACAAATCACAACTGAATTAATCCATTTGAAGCTGAAGAATTCAGTTGAGGTGAATAAAATTCAAATTGCTTGATGAAAAAGAATCCTTAAATCATATTAAAATAGAAATATGTGGTAGAAAGTTATGAGTGGTTCAAGTAAAATCACTAGTAAGTATTTCTTTCATCAATTATATGGAAAAATGATTGGATGAAAAGATATTCAGCTGTATCTTACTTCGTATAACTATGATTACTCAAATGATTATTAATTATCAAGATAAGTTCTGATGATTTGATCTCAACGAGTGTTGACAACTAGGTTAAAAATCCAATTACACTCTCATTATTTTGACGCTGCAGGCAAACAAGACAAAACAAGAAGATGTCATTCTTCCGTCACTCCACTTATTATGCAATTCACGCACCTTCCTTTCCTCTTATTCTCTGCCCTCGTTTCTCTTCGGTATGATTCTATCCTTTCGTTTTGTCTTTACTTCTCATTCCTCCCAATCCAATTATTCTGCTTTGCTCTCCTTGAGGTACACCTATCTGTATCATTTTGCATACCATTCGCCTTTCCCTAATTTCATTCGTTCTCTCTATCCGAACTACCTCAGTCAATGGGTTGATCTTTCGTCTCCGTAATTTTTCTGTCTTTTTTTTTCTCTTCCTCATTGATGGAAATGAATCTCATCTGCATTTCCTTCCCGCTATATTCCTCTACCCCAACTCATCATGTTCAGTCAAAACAAATAACAATTTTAGTCATATGAGAATAGAAGAACAAAATCAAAGCTGAAATGAATAAACGAATGGATACAGTAGGAGGAGTGTCTCTGTGTTGAATTTCATACACATCGTCTGGAAGTTTGTTATACAAACATTCACGTAGATCATTGGCAGGTGAATTTTCTGACTTTATATTCTCCGGTGAATAAAATTCTGTTTCTCGCATTGTGTACTATGCAGGGGAGTGCAGTGGATCACTCTCTTTTGTCTATCCATTCGAAATAACGGATTGGTGAGATATCAAAGTATCATAATTGAACGAGGTCACACCTTGACACACGAATTAATTTTTAATGTTCGGTATCTCAGCAATTTGTTGCTTCACGTAAGTTAACAAGAAAGAAATAATCCCCTGTACTCCATTCTCCCCTAACATATGGAAGTTTTTCACTCTCTAAAATTTTTAGACCCTGGTGAAAATATACGCCGTAGTAAGCGCACTCGAAGCTGACAAGAAACGTAAAAAGGTTCCAATCTTCTCTTGCCGAAGCGTATAATAATTGTTTATTGTAGAGTATTGAAATTATACGTTGTCAATACGCTTTATAAACGTTCATTTCCGTTTTGGGGAGAGTAGGTACTGTTACGTTCCATGAAAGGTAATGCGAATCATTTCATACAGACTTTGAGTGTCGGTTTCAAACTGTCAGGAATCATAGCATTCCATGGGTTCGAATCTCGCCAAGTGGTTGAAATTTTCATTCTCTTATATATTGTTCATACTCTTCATGGATCGTTGATTTTTATACGCTTCCTTTGTTCCAAACTCCGCTTCCAATACTCTTCCAATTCGTTCTTTTATTAACGTTTATGTTTCGCTCCACCATACTTTTCTTCTGCGCTTCATTTCAATTTCCATTTTCACCGGGGAAGTAAGATTTCACTTTTCAGGCAGCCAGAAGTGAGCTTGTCAAAATTTCGAGTGAAATTTCCACTCTTTCAGAGTGAAGGTATAAGGTTGGAGGTTAGAAAATCACAGCCACTCCAATTTTAGTGTGAATTTTCCGCTCTAAAAGATCGGGGGTTCACTCGAAGCGGGCTGGCTCACTTCTGAAACTTGATGGCCCTCGTAGAAATTTTCGGTAGTGAATAATGAGACACTTACGAGTTTATCTCTTCTACTCATGAGGCACTAGTGAGGAAAACTCACAAGGCACTCACTAGAATGTAACACTCCAACTAACTAGATTCCATTTATCAAAACTAGTGAAACAGTCATCATTATCTAACGAGGAACTTATTAGAAACAAACATGGCACTTGTGAGAATAAGAAGGGTAAAAATAAAAACTTATTATTGAATTTATAATTAATTAAAATATGTTCTTAGTTTGAGCAAATTTGCTTCAACTCAGAGAATTTTTTCATTCGAGAATTTTGTTTTCTGGTAGTAACATTGTTTTTTTGCATCAAAACAACACAGTCTGGAGAGGATTCCTTTTTCAGAATAAAAAGACATGTTTACAATTTGATTAATTATTTTTTTCAGTGTACATGCATGAAACATTTTTTCACCAGTCATCCAGAAAAAGTAATTAATCGAAATATGAATCTAATAAATATTTGGCAAATCTAATGAATAATATTGATCTAATAAATAAAATTGCTTATGAATGATTTCAGTTAATAATGTGTCAATCTAATATCACTAATTTTTGGATTAACCTTGCAAGAAATTCACAAGTTTTATCCGTACATCACTAGTCAGATAAGATTTACAAGTGATTCATTAGTCGCTCACTAGTTTCATTTTAATAAGTTTTTCCCTGCGAATAACTCATGAGTCATGAGGAAGAACTTGTGATATTCCTACTAGGGGGAGTGAAACGCGTGATTTCTTACACTTCCAGATTTAGAGGGCGCATCAATACTTCTCGATTATCAAATGAAATTCAAGAAAAAAACAAAACCACAAGAATATTTGATTGAAATTGTAGTTTCAACTCACTTGAACGTTGGTTCTTGATGAAATAAAGTTGTAGACGTTCCTTAAAAGTATTCTCGTTCACGTAGTACTCGACGCGGACTCTGAAATCGAAACAAGATATCATTATTCATCAATATTTCAAAGATTCCTGATCATATTTGTTCTTGATTACATGAATATCATCAACATGTTCATCTATAATATAATGGAGTATACAACATGAATATAAGTGATCATAATACTGATATTGAATGAACATGCTCGTCAGAAAGGACTGATTTTCGAAAATGCAAACGATTGTTTTCATTTCATCAGTGTTCGATATCCTCTAATTGATTCACGAAGTTCTCAATTTGACGATCATCGTCGGATTATAATAATTCAACCGTGTTGTATCGACTACAAGTATACAACAAATAATGCCACCAACACCGTATGATGATAATTGGTCAACGTGCGATCGCATATTCCTTGCATCGAAGCGAACAAATCCTCTACTGTGGAACAGATACTGGGATCAGCAATACTTAATCGATTATTCAAATTTATCTAATACCATCTCGACGAGGATTTATCATGAACAAAACTCAATCGATGTTCGTGTACGAAAAGAGATAATGCATGCATGTGTTGATGTTCCAGGTATAATAATCAGGAATACTTTTTACCATCGTTAATGCTGTGATAGAGGCACTTTTCTTATTTTAATAACAAGAAGATTCACAGTTGCTTTGATCGTGAGGCTCTTTTTTCACTCCTTTCTCTTAGGGTGTATATTTTCATTATATTCTAAAGAATATACGATGTCCACCGAATTTTTGCAAACTTTTTGAAGACCGTTGGAATTCCCGAATTATTTCAGTATATGTCTAGTATTTTTATGATGTTACAAAAATATATACATACGTTTTGCACTATTGTTAATGATTCAAACGATTGGGAACAGAAATAGATTTGATCAAAGTGCAGGGAGAGAATGGGAATGATTATATTGCGGAGAGATAAAACTCTCCAAGTATAGTAATCGATTCGCTATCCAACAGAACAGTAGTAAAAATTTAATGATTTGTTGCTAGTCTCGCACGAAATTCTCGTATGCATTATCAGTTTGGAAGTGCAATATAGGGTGGAACGAGTGTTCGTTTCTCCATAGTCATTGACCGTTCATTGAAAATCCAAGCGATGAACGATAATTCAAGAGCTGGCACTGGAATGGATCAAAAAATTATGTGAAAATGTATGGATTCATTATTCATGAACTGATGAGAATTCCTTTGCATCAATATTTTGGGATTCAGGAATATTTTCGAAGCTTCCAAACTTTATTACACACGCACAAACACCCCACATGTATGAAAAACTTATTGAGGAAGTGTTGCTTTTCTTCTGAAGTATGAATTTTTTTAGTCATCAGACACTCATCGAACGAATACTTCATTTTGTACCCACGTGGAAACCCGTGATCAAGCTTAACCACCAGCGATCATGCCTGACAAACCATCCTCGCTTGTGATCATGCAAAATCTCACCAACTGAGGAATATTCATACAAAATGATCATGCTAAATCGGCCCCAAACGCAGGCGGTACGCCCGATCACGCATGATCATGCCTGAAAATTGGAAACTGGAAAATGGGAGTTGCATAAGCACAGTAAGTAGAAATGATTAGGAATAAATTAGTGTTTGATAACATTGTTATAGTTTCATTCCTTACAAAAAACTTATTGATTTTGTATGAATTTCTCATGTATAATGGAGCATAATCAAGCGTGATTGGGCGTAATTGGTCCTCATCACGTGAGTACAAAATTGAGGCCTGATCAGGCTTTAGCCATCAGGCGTGAGCAAGCGTGGACAATTTTTCCACGGGGTGTCAGAAAAATCAGTTCTCAATAACCAGTTTTTCCTCATTACTTTTGCCTATCAATGATGGGGAAATCTTATGGTATTTCTAGTAAAAATGACCCTCATTCTATAACGATTACTGATCTGCTCCTGCATTCTCAGTGCATAAAACGATCCTATTCACAAACAGTTATAATAACGACACAGATCATGAGTATAGGATAATAGAACAAGTTCAACTGGATCAATTGTTATGTTTTGTTCGTGGAAAATATACAAAGGGCTCAAAGAGGGAATATGATGAGAAATGAATGTTTGGAGGAATGGAAATTGACTTGCGATAATATAACCCATTCCGTCTATACGTGACACATGGGACTAATTACATTCGAAGATCAAGATAAAGTACATTTGTCGAGAACTTGGTGTATCGTATGCAATTCGACACGTGAACATTTACTGCAGCACGCATGTTCACGTGCATGCAGGATGCGGCAAGCTGCGCAAAATGCATATATCGATATATACATGCTAGCATGTCGCGTGTTGACATGAACGAATATCAACCTAATCATGAACTATTCATTCGTCGTAACTTGAATTCAAAGATAGAAATGAGGTCAATGTGCCTCAAGGAATTCATCATATCTACGGAGAATTGATTCCCATCGTTGATGGGATTGCTTACTCTTTCGCTAACTTTCATGATGCTCATTTTTGAATGAATCATGCATTTGTTGCCTAATGTATCGAATTGTCAACAATCCATTTTCATTCGCTTCCAGCTGATCACAATTTGAGCGGATTGATAACTCATGTGAGAATATTGTGAACGATTGGATGCTTTTATATTCGTGTATATAAGATGATCCATCTGATTCTCGTTGATTTCAGATGGATTTGATCAAATTATGTTCACAGCTCAATTGGATGGGGAGAAAATTCTGTCTTCAAGTTATCAACGGGAAGCTTCCGCATGAAAGTAAAATTTCCTTCCGCAATATGACATAGTCTCTCACCGCTTCCCAAGATATTTTGTCTCCAGAGAAGGGATAATGTACTGTGATTTGAGTGGAAAGAAATTTCGCTAAAACCAGCAAGCGGGATTCACTATCAAAATCAAAGGAAACTCCATATAATTTATACATTGTATCATGACACTTCGCGTACCCTTGTTTTATCTCACGTCAAATTGTAGTCTTCACTCCTGATGAATCAGTCCTCTTCCCTTGTGAATTCATGAAATCTCTTCCTGATCCCGATGTAAAATGCTCGATTCTAATTATCATTTCCACCCCAGACAATATATTTCATGCAAATACATATCAACGGCACTTTATGAATTATATGAGATTTTATACACGAAGGGAAAAAGTTTTATCCTATTTTTTATCCAGGTAGGAAATGCGAATACTGACAACTGGTCCAAGCTTGGCGAAAAATTGTGCTGCTGAGCATTGCGAACTAATATTGATTTGATATACAACCGTTGGTTATTTCAAAACCCACACTGGGTTTCATAGCAGATGCCAATATGACAACTGGGTCAAGCTTGGAAAAATATGGAGTTGCCGAACGTAGCGAACCAATATCGACTCTATACAAAATTATTTGTTATTTGAGAACCCATACCATGTTTCATAAGAAACGTATTATAACTAGTGGTTGAAGCTGGGCAATAGATTGAATTGCCAAGGATGGTAGACCAATATTGGGTCAATGTACAACTGTTGGCTGTTTGAGAACCTATACCACGCCACGTCTTCATACTTGTAATTATTGCAGAGTTGTGCCAATATCAATTATTGTTATAATGAGACATGAGTTCTCATGTCACAAATGGCATGAAAAAGGACCATTCTTGGTCCAATGTTGGGTACCAAGCCTGACAGGAGGTTATCATTCCAAGCTTCAACTAACCTTGGATCATTTTTTCCATAGGATCTCGCCCAGTATAAGTCAAAATTGTGCCAAAATCGAGCCAAGTCTTGGCGATTCGTTGATTTCCGATAATATTCCGATAATTGAATTCTCATAAGTGCTTCTGATTGTCCGATCGATAACATTGCAAGTGTTTTTCTGAACCTATAGATGAATTCAACAAACAATTTCCAGAACAAATACTGAAGATTTCATTGACATTTGTCATTTAATCCATTCAACCTGAACTCATGAGGAATGTACATCATCTCATGTACTTCATAAATCATTTTCATTTTTATCAGACACTTTACTACCATGGGATAATCAGAACTTGGTTCTTCATTCTCATTCGTTTCTACGAGTTGTTCGTAAAATTGTTCATCACTTCGTACAATGGATTTGAGTTGGAACATGCATTCATCATACCGACGAGAAGATGAGAAAAACAAAAGAAAAGACTTGATCTTCATCTTCAACAGTGAGCTGATACACGGAGATGACTATTCTGATGCTTTTTTTGTTTCAACCACAATCCATCTATGTGGTCAACCGACCCCCCTGTTCTTCCACATCGTGCAATAACAACGTCCTATGGTAATACGGTTCCTGAGTATGCGTAAATGTACCTCTTCCTTGAATATGCATACACACACTAGAGATGAAGCTTTTATAGAACGGAGAACTGAGTTCGTAAAACTCATTACACTGGATTGCCTTTCAAACCTAGCACAAAGAAGAGAATATAGCAGGCATTAATCTCGTCAGAAAGGAAGAGTTCCGGTCTTTGTCATGCTGTGGCGTATCAAAGTTGGATTTATCCTTTTTTCACGTATGAAAATCTTCATCTAGATTTCATTTTCATTGACAGCTTAGCGTCACTTTACACCGTAAACAATTCACTAGATCTAAACTGAGTGTAATTTTTTTTTACGAATGAGAATATTGTTGAAATTCCAGTGAATATCTTTGGGGTACGAATTAGTTTTCGGATCATTGTTCGTCATGGCGAGCGTGCATCAACTCTCATACCTTCCGGAATTCATGGGAGATTTACTATTTAACGAATGATAAACTTTGATATAAGATACATTCTCATGATACTCTGACCTGCTGTCGTATATGAAGTGTATTCACCAACGCGAACTTTCGATACACTTTTTTCAAAGATGTCGAAAGAGTACATCTGGTGCAACAAGGAAGTTGTTTCTTTGTCAGCGCGGATTCAATCTTCACGGAAGCTATCAGAATTGGAGAGTTTTTTGAGAAATTATTTTCAATGAAGTTCTTGGGAGTGAATTTGATCGGGATTTTCTTGATCACTTTGCTGATTGCGGGAGTGCTGTTGAAAATTAATGTTGAGTGGAGAAACATCCTTGATCAGAGATTTATTCGATAGATCCTGGGCTGGCACAACACAGCTAACCCAGGCGGGTAGTGTCTATGAAATGATCCCTATATAAATAAGGAACACGAGTTCCAGCGCTGCCTAAAACCAGCGGGGTACCAAAGTTCACACACACAAGTTGATACCTTGGGTATCCTCACCAGGCCCTTTTGAGGGACTTGTGAGGCTTTACAAGGCCTCGCAAAAGCCTACATTGTCCAGCTCGTATAACTAGCGTGGGACTACCGAGTCTTGTAACGCACATTCTAGTCTGTGAGCAGACGAGTATCCCAATTAATCTCCATGAGATTAGCGGGGAAAAAGGATTTAGGAAATGTATTATACCAATTAACTTTCAAAAGTGTCTTCGAGAGCAAGCGTTTCAAAGGGCTATTAACGGCTCATCTTCAGGATCGCAGAGCCATCAGCGGCCCATTGGAATGTCATCCATGCTTGTTCGCAAGGATACATTTGATCTTAACTAATCGTCCCTGGGCCATCATTTGATGAGGTGACATGTGGCAACGGAATGTAAGTCGGCCGCAAACTCCTACTGGAGCTGAACAAATCCAGATTTCCAATACTGGCCTGCTGAAAACGGTCGATATTGTCGTGGTTGCAGGGATACTTTCTCAACAAACCTTATAGGGGAGCCGCCGATCTAAGCGATCTGGATCACTTTTCTACCTTTTTGATTGGTTGAGAAGCTGATCCAATCACCTAGATCATCTACTTCGGGAGGCTTCAGGATGAAATTCCTTCATTAATGAAATATCATCTATAAGGCTACCCATGTAAATATAAATAAAAATCCAATCCTCATCGGACATTGACATGAATGTTTGATCATTACTGGTGATCAACGTGGTGTCAGAATTGATCAGCGTTATCATTTCAATTTCATGCCAACGTTGTTTGCCAAGAGTTGACGATTGACAAATAACATTATTCCAGTACTGGATCGATCGTCAATACCTGCATGAGATGCTTTCTTTGGGATTCTCCTTTGGAAATCTATTGAAACATTCACAACATGACTTGTTAGTTTCTCTTTAAGAATATATCAGTTTCCAACTTGGAAGCTTCCAAAATTCAAGTCGATGAGGGTTGAAGATTTATCAATCTCATTCTCACGGAAATCTTTTGTCATCCTCAATGTATATCACGAAATGCTTTGAAATCGATCAGTAAAAATCTCAATGTTAAATCTACTCTTGAATGACATTCCAGTGGAGACTCGTGCTACGTATGCTATCTAATTGGATATCCACGTACAAGTTTCAAGAAGAGATATAAAAAAGAAAGTTGCGAAAGCATCTCATCGATCGATGTAGGTAGCTACTAGTTTATTTTCTTTCAAATCCGAGTTCATTTCAATAAGTACACACGCGCAGCCTCGTACGTATCAGGATTTCCTCGATTCTTATCTATAAATTAATCTAACCAAGTATCAGAGCGGTTTATCAGGAGAATTGAGTTTGAATTTATTCACTGGAAAAATGATATACTTCTATCATATATCTGATCCTTATCATCGTATTTGAAAAATGATAATCGAGTTCCTTTCCTTCGAAATCCCAGAAGAAAATCATCTTTATACTTTTCCTCAGCTCACATCATTGATGCATCAATCCAAAGATTCGTTCTATGATCTTCAGAAGATCAGTATAGTGAATAAATTTGTTCTAATTTCATCCAGAATAACACTTGTTCCAATGTATAAAATCTTGATCCACACACAATTTTTCACAGACGTTAATTACAAGATAAGTCATGAGATTATTCTCACTGTGATGATTTCCTTCGAGAACAGAATTAAGGTAATCCAACTGGCTTGCTTTAACACGATAAAGCACGCGAAGAAGGAAATACTTTTGAATATAATATACGTTGCATACATAATTTTTCCTTGTTGCATTCAGGATATTCACTTAGTCAGCTGCATCGATTCTAAAATGGTTTTGTGTTGTTATTTAGTAACAGCATGTTGCCTTCTTGGATGTCGTTGTCCGTGTACGTATAAGATTCGTCGAGAATCAACGGTCCGTAAAAGTCGACGTATAAATGAACGGTAATGCTCTGGGGGTTAAGGAACGGCCGATGCCACGGATGTCACGCAAGGCACGAATAACACGGCTCGCAATGTAAGCTGCGGTATGTATACCAGTATACACGTATACAAGATAATATGGTATGAATGCGATCGTTCCGTGAAAGCTGGCGCCAAAAGTTCCCTCCCCGCAGTTATAGGTTTATTTTGTATTTTTTTCATCTATCCACAAAAGTGAATATTCAACGAAGATCTTGGATCAGCAAAGATCTCTCGTACTCTGCTTCTTCACTTTGAATTACAGCTATTCGAAATATCACTCCCCTCGACTTCATTTTCAATCGATCCAATATATTGCGTGTTATCATCGCGGCGAAAATGTAGAACGTCATTATATTAACGTTTGATATAGTCTATGCAGGGTTGGTTGGTATTGGAGAGGTATCTGCACGAGTTTACATAATATTCCGTGGGAGACGTACAGGAATTAGACAGCACGAACCAATAATTTGAAACTATTCTGAGTGGAGAACTAGAGGAATGGCACTATTGTTGACACTTTGATTTGCATTAGATTCAACATTCTCATTTGTATCCGAAAGTTTGTGAGGAAATCACAGCTTTGCTGAGGGAGGATTTATCAATTGCGATATGTGCATTGAAAGCCTTCCACCAGTCCATGAATTGAAGACTTCCAATATATATATATTTACCAATCACTTGAGAATTACTGTAAACAACTGTACAGGAAACTCCCTAATTTTTAGAAATTTTTCAGTACATTTATCAAGAGAACATCACCAAGTGGAGATTTTGTCTAGGAATTGTGAGGTACCCAGCTAATTTTTTCACATTTTTGTCGATTCTCTAGCTAGTAGGATTAGCGTAAACCCGGCTGGTCTTGTATCGCACTTTTTGTACCCAGATAAGCATCCTACTCAATTCCTATGGAGTTATCTGCACTGCAGAAAATCATCGGAATTTTCCTGTATACGGGCCCCGAAAAATTCGATTCCCATGAATTTAACTGAAAATTCCAAACCTCATGGGATTTTCAATATAATTTCATAGTCAATTTTTGGACAAGTGCGGAGAATTCCTCACGCAAATATGTGTTGATTACTCCATATAAATTCATAGGAATTTTCCCATACGAATGTTTTCACCGTGAGAAGCAAAGATTATTTACTCATAAAAATTGCAATGAAAAAATGGTTTGCCAAAATATTTTCAACGTCACATAAAACATCTTTCAATCCTCTCTGGTGAAATAATTTCATTAAATCCTATGATCAATGAAATTCATTACGAACCAGGACCCTCTGACTTGCACATTTTCCATGGTTTGATAAAGATCATTCGAATTTTATGAGGAATATTGTTATTCGATTTAATCCGTTACGTTTTGATTTAATAATTTGTGCCAAACGTTTTTGCAGTCCCAAAATAGGGGAGAGTGGGGACACTTGCACCACTTTTTTTTTACATTGTTATAACTTTCGTGGTTAACTTCATTCGATATATTATTTATGGGATTTTGACAGAGCAAACATTCCTTTCTAAGTTGCAAATGATAGCAAGGTCGAATCTAACATCCTATCAATGATATAAGTGTTCTTCAAAAACATTGCGTTTGGTGCAACTCTCCCCACATGGCGGGAGACTTGCACCACCCTGTGGGGATATTTGCACCACCCTGCGAATTAGCTCTTTCTCCCTCTCTCTCTCTCTCTCTTTCTCTCTCCCTGAGTAATTGATCCTCTCCCTGCTAAATTTTCCCAATAAGGACCGATACAAAACGATAAATGTTTTCTATAGTTTTCAATGAGGTTTCTGAATACGGAATTTACGAAGTTATATCGTTATCAAACGATAGAACTCTATCGTTCTTTATCGTTTTCTATAAAAATTTAACAGATTGTATAGGGTTTGATCGTGAAATTCGTATAGGAGAAGTATCAGTTATTTGGAAAAAAATAGTTATGTGTTCTAGAATAAGTAGTACTTTTCCAATACGAATTTCACGATAAAACCCTATACAATCTGTTAAATTTTTATAGAAAACGGTAAGGAACGATAGAGTTCTATCGTTTGATAACGATATAACTTCGTAAATTCCGTATTCAGAAACCTCATTGAAAACTATAGAAAAATTTATCGTTTTGTATCGTTCTTTATGGGGATAATTTAGCAGGGCTAATTGGAATAATAACCACTATTTTCAAATCTATTTATCAGTATTTATTTGAAATGAATAATCAGATATACAAGTGAATAGCTGAACTTACGATCAAGATGGACTTTATGCAGTTTAGAGTTTGATACTAGCAACAACCTTTTATTGAAAACTAATTGCACAAGAGTGTTTGCTATGAACGGAGAAAACAAGTGAAATTTGTCACTCCTACCAACTCATATCAGGAGGCATAAACTCAATTGAACGTTCTTGAGACTGATTTCAGCGCCGCCAAGAGGAAGGGTACTTGAACTAATCTCACATGAAGGCACTGATACTGTGTCACAAACTTTTATGATTTGTTGAGCATTTGTGTAAATGTATCCATGTGAGGTTAGTTCCAGTAGCCTTCCCCTTGGCGGCGCTGAAGTTCATTATGAAAATTCTCTCATTGAGTTTATCCCCCCTGACTTATATGAAGTGAGATCATTCATGGAAATAGCAAAGAGTTTCACAGAGTATTTTATCAAACAAAAGAATCTTTCTCTCTCTCTCTCCTTCCTCTCCTTCTCTCTTCTGTTCTTCGGAAGAAAATTCAGATCCGAACATCCGAGTGTACGGATCATTCTGAATACCTGTTTCTATAAAAAAAATGAAACATCGGAAGTGGTGCAAGTATCCCCGCAATTTGTGGTGCATTGCACCCCTCACGGCATCAACAGACTACTGATGCTCGCAAAAAAATTCCAGATATTTTCAGTCAAAAAGTGGATCATGGAAATATTGTGCAACGATTGTACTTTCGATTGAGATTGGTTTCGTGGTGGGTGGAATCACTTACAGATCATGGGAAACTTTTTCTGAAAAACTAAGGAGACACAAATCAAACGATTTTGAGAGTGCCAAACCTTTTGATATCAATAAAAAAACAGAGATTCATTCCACATTCCTATGAACTCGTGTGGAGTTAGGTCATCCATTCAGCAAACGCCACGTGCAAGAACAGTTCAGAAATTTTGGAAAATTAAGAGATATCTGCTGTGGTGCATATCACCCCATGGTGCAAGTGTCCCCACTCTCCCCTATCCTTGGAACCCAACCAGCCACATGCATTTTCGGGGGCTAATTACTTGATTAGAAGCAATGATTATTGTCAATGCGCTCGATGACAACGAAACGTTACAAAGCGTGAAACAGATATGCGGTCTAGTTCATCTGGAAATTGTATTGGAATGAGTTATCGACATTCAATTCCAATTCATTCTGGTTCTATATGAGAAAAGTTTTGTAGAACTATTTCGTGTAAGGGTCTTTCCGGGTGCTGTTGAGGGACTTCGAAGCTGATGTCGAAAAATGCATTTGGATTCATCCAGGACTGCATACGGCAATGTGTCACTGGAATGATTTTACAAGCAATGATTATAAATACTCAATCCAGGTTTGTCCAGAGTCTACTTGGCAAACTTTTCCAAAATATATTTTGCATACGAGTGTCTCCGGGGTTTTCTCTGGAAACAGGGAAAGCATAAACTAGACATTCATCGGGGTTCATTTTAATGAATCTGCTGTAATTTATTATTTCATATTCAAGAAATTTTCGCATATACTTCAAATATACACGAAAATGTACATTAAAATTCAATAGGTTGATTGATTTCTGTCCCTTGAAACAAAAGTACAACAAAACGCTCTGTTTTGGGATCTTTTAGTTCAATACACTTCATGAACTGTAGCTAATGTATGGATAGGAAAATGGAATTTCCAAAAAAATGTCTACTCACAGCAGTTAATACACGGAGAAAAAGGTATCTTGAAAAATACCATAATTTATGGATTTTTGGCGTTGGTCTAACCCGATTCAAAATATTTACGTGAAGATACCTCTAAAAGTACCATAATGACTGGGTCTTTTATGAGGAAGGTACCATACTTCTTTATAAAAGTCCAAGAAATTATGGGACTTTTACAGGTTCGTTCATGTAAATATTATGGGTCAGAGCAACGCCAAAAATCCATAAATTATGGTATTTTTCCACATATCTGTTTTCTCAGTGTAGATGAATTTCATAAGAATATTCAAAAGTGATTTAATTACTTATACAACTGTAATAACAAATATTGTCGAGTTCAAAAATTCACTTTGTCAATTTCTACATCGAAATTCATTTCAAAAAGATTCGAACTTCCATGTTAATCTTCTTGAAAGCATCTCTATTCATCTGGTATATATAACTGTTGACTTTGGAATCAAATTCCAGGCATAAACCGAAAATAATTCGAAATTTCATCCAAGTCATTAAAGAAATCCTTTTAACGCTTCTATCTACGTTAAACTTACACCTTCCATATCAGAACTAGGTGACGCTGGACTGATTGCAAAGCGCGCTCACTCAAATTTCACTCATCACTATCTTCATTGAAATGAGATGGTCTGATAAAAGCGTGTCGAAGAAATTTCATTATTTCACGTAACCATTTACCGAGTCTATTTCACGATTTTTATTTCTCATTTTCATTATATACAATGACATTGTAAATTGATATTTTACATCAATCACTCAACTGAGGGGAGATCGTGTCCTTTCGTTGAATCGAATTCAAAACCACATATAATCCTTCATTTCCTCCTTCAACGGTGTTAATGTACAGTATAAATTGCTGTACCTTCATATTTGATTTCATATTTTGAGATGGAAACCGTTGGAATAAAATCCATTATTTATCCACTGTATCCCGACGAAGATGCGACGTGGATATCGATGGATGTGCTGTACGGGTTCTGAGTGATGTTTTGGAAGAGAATAAATCAAGTGTGCGATAAAACTGGAACAGCATTCCCTTTTCACATGACAGTACCTAAAAGAATTCAAGAGATCCGGCTACCTTGTATTGAATTCAGATGGCTTTCTCGAGAAACTCTGCCTCACTTTTAGAGTGTTGATCAACTGAATCCAACGTTTCAAGCAAACATTTTTAAATCAGTCGACGATTTAGAGTTTGAAAGAATCGTGGCGTGGCAGTTGGTTATTCCGAGATGAACCTAATAACGATAGTGAAATTCTTCTGACACATATATTTGTTTATATAAATATTCGGTTGGCAACTAAGTAATTGCGGATTTTTGTTAGAAAATCAAAGACACTTTTTTCATGGAACTGAATAACTTTATTCTGTAATGTATTGCCCATTTTGATCAATGACCTTTTGCCATCTTTCAGGCAGCATCATAATCCCACGTTCATAAAACTTCTGGTTTCTATTAGCAAGAAACTGAATCAGGTACGATTTGACATTATCATCATTACTGAAATTTTTACCATTCAAGGAGTTTTGGAAAGGTCGAAACAAAAAGTAATCAGATGGTGCAAGGTCAGGACTATATGGTGGATGTGGCAAAACATCCCAACCAAGCTCCAATAATTTTTGCCGAGTGACCAAAGATGTGTGTGGCCTTGCATTGTCATGATGGAATACAATACCTTTTCGATTTGTCAATTCGGGCCGTTTTTCTTCAACTGCATTGTTTAATTCCGTTAGTTGTTCAATGTAGACATCAGAAATGATTGATAAACAAGTTGTTTTAAGTGATTTTCAGTGCATGTATGTGATACATGAAGTTTCTCTGCAATCTCACGTGTTGTACTGTGACGATCCGAATCGATTATTGCTTTGATTAGGGCGTCATCAACGTCAACTGGACGACCAGAGCGTTTCTCATTTTTGAGTGAAAAATCACCAGAACGAAATTTGGCAAACCAATTTTGACACTGCGGTTCTTTTAAGGCTTCGTCACCATAAACAGCATATAACTTTTCATGAGCTTGCGATGCGTTTTTCCCTTTGCGGAAATAAAAAAGCAAAATATGACGAAAATGTTCCTTTTGATTTTCCATTTTTCAACGAACGCCAAACGAAAACTACGCAAACGATCAAAAAACTTTTGTTACTGATTGACAGCTGAATTGCCAACTATCGAATAACAAGATGTGTTTTACATTTGTACTATGTCTGCAAACCTAGAAATTCAACTGACACCATCTATGAGTGAAATCCGCAATTACTTAGTTGCCAACCTGATATTTCCAGTGGCGCAAGCCTAATTCACCCCAAACGAACATTGACTGGGTCTTGGGAGATGTGGTGGGATCTTACGGTGAGTCTGCTAGCGGTGACTCATTATTTTCGGGAAAATCTACTACATCCAAAAGAAAAAGAAAAATATATTCCAAGATTCAAATCGAAATAATTGAAAAATTTTTAGTTTATCTTTCTTAGCCAAATATAGTCCCTTCCAAAAATAATTAAAGTCACCGTTAGTGAACTCACCACTAGGTATCATAACATCCTTGGCAGGAAGCTCAAATAAGGCCTGGAATGATGACATTGTTGCAGCAATTAATGAGTCTGAATTTTTACGTCTAAAGCAACGGTGGCGAAAAATCGTCAATGTTTGTGCAACCTTGATTTAATGGTTCTCCAACATTGACTGGTACAAAACCTTTGCTATAAAATCATTTCTGTTTCAAACCTGAATGACAAACTTATTCCAATGCCATTCTAACATAATTTATGTTGGTATGATCGACCCTGGAACAATAATATTCCTGTTGTCAATCAACGTTGATTCAAATAAATCCCACACGCCATGCTTGGTCCAGGTTGTTACTGTTTGTGAGTCAAATCGCTGAATCGCTTCACGTGGGTGGCATTCAAGACCTCAAAACACTTCGTGGGAAATATTGAATACACCGTAACCCCTGCACGGAAAAAAATCACATGTGTATTCTGCATTGATTGTTGTTATTTCGACATGACTGCAGACGTGAATGCAATTTTGGAGTAAAATTCACATTGGAATCAATGTTATGTGTGAATCGCTACTGAAGTAAACGGCAGGCGTGTTGCCATGGTAATGATGATAACAATGTAAATCCAACAGGACTCTGGAGTGAATCCTGCATGAAATCCACACCCTAATCATAACTTTACTCTTCATGTAATTTTCACGTGATCAGTTTTTTCGTGTAATAGAGTTGCTAAGTCTGGATCTAAGCTCTTTAGTCGTACTATCTAAATCAATTCACAAAAACCAATTGTGACATCTGGAATTGTTGAATGCTATGTATGAATGTGTGTGTGTGTATGGATAAATTACATTCCTAGAGGAGCAGAATATGAGAATAGAGTGGAAAGAACTTGAAAGGGTTCATAAAAGCAGCACTTCCACCAATCCATTAATCAATCCTCACAATTTTTATTCCCATCGAGGCGCAATGGATTATTCTTCAAACATTTTCCAGACTGAAGATCATAAGTTATTAACTCAGAAAATTGATTATCTCTGTTGGTCATATTTCATCATTTGTCAAATTCTTCTTTGTTGCGGTATGTGAATGTTATCTCGGTAATGTAAATTCGAGAATGGATTGTATGTGGTAAGCTATCACTGGAGCTCATATTGCTTGGCTTCCCGTACCGATTCGTCAATCGGAATAGCCTTCGACTTGGAACCATTCACTTGAAAGGATATTTCCTCCTATTTTGTGACAAGCTAATGAGAAGCCCCATTTGAAGGATGGAACGGAAATTATCCGTTTCACGTCATTTCAGGTTTCACCTTAATTGTGCAGAAAGAGAAATTCGATATCCATTGCCAGACACAGTATAGGTACCAGTGGGATGTACTTGATTATGAAGATAGAAACGATAACCCTCGCAATGTGTGTTTTCAACTCAAGGAGAGCTGTGGGAAACATTCATATGTTCGTGGTTTTTTCACTGCAAAGAAAGTTAATGGCATGGTTGTGATGAAAATATACTCATTCGAAGCCAGTGATCCTTTTTGTGCTAAGATTCATGTACAATGATGAAATAGTTGAAAAATTGGATGATTATAAAAAAAAAATGAACCTCCTCTTGGAACATGGAATGTTTTGACTGTAAACACTGAAAAATTTCGATTAAACTCTCCACATTTCTTGGAAATTCACTCTATTGAAGTGAATTTTCATTTGGAGAATGAAATTTCGTCTTTTTATACGAGTGAAATTCTGAATCCAATTTTCCTCATTTCATATAAAAATCGACCATTGAGGATGGGGCAACGATAACGGAGCTGGTATTGACCGAGTTTTGGCACACTGTGAAAAATACATGTGAAATCATATGCAACAAGTTCACCTAGCCTGTTCATGTTAAATGCATTTCCACTGAAATTTTGGCAGTATTTTTACCCTGTATGTCACCTGTAATTTCACATGAACGCTATGATGATAATCTTCCAAGTACTAAGTACTGGTAAAATATAACTATATCTACATGTCAATGTCGAATCACCGACTTTAATGCAAATTTTACAAATACTTAAGACTGGTGGAATCGAATTACATGTACATGTCAATGTAAAATTACTTGCATTCTGGTAAAATTACAGTTAACATTTTTCACAGTACGACTTTTAAATGATAACATAGTGCCTTTCCTGCCTCAATTGATTTCCTTAACATCAGCCAACACTGACAACAACGTGGAAACAGAATGCCCAAATATTAGAGCACCTTTGAAAGATTTTTTCACCAGACTCTGCCCATGGCTGGATCGATATGATGATGAGCTCGAGTCAAAACTGATATATGAATTCCTCAATGGTTTTCCACAATTCTCAAATATTTTACTGGAACTGGGTAGAAGAATCGATTGAAACGTGCTTTGAGAGGAGTGGGTCAATTCAAATTTGCCCAAAGCTGGAACTAATATTGAGTCAATATTGAACCATTACTGAATCAACTTTGCACCGACGGTGCGATGATTTTCAAATGTGGTTATTGAATCAATGAAAAGGAATTTTTCAGTTGAGCTCTCCACTTTCCCTCCATTTCATCTTTCTGCAACTTGGTGAAAGTGGTTTTATGATTTTGGGTTGACCATCAAATTGTAATCAGATTATGAGTGATGCTATGAACAAAATAATTCACAAGCCATTTTGAAAGCGCACGGAAAAAAAATGGTTTGCTACTATGGCGCCTACAAAGAAATTTGTTGTCCTTGCAAAAATATTCACTACAACAGCTAAGACGTTAGATCTATTAACAAATGTGTTTATGTCAGCAAAAAAATTCAGTTGTGTCAATCATTTTTCTTGCTCTTACAGCTAATTTTTTTTGTAGGCGCTATAGTAACAGACCTGCTTGTTATGCCAGCAATACTTTTCTCTCCGTACGAATTCACACGGATTATGAAACAACAATGCAAATCAGCTTCAGATGATAAAAAACCCGCCTCTCGATGGTTATCGGTGGTACGGCCAATTGTTACTGTAGATATTATCAGTTGGAACCTGAAATCGAGAGGAACATGGTGTCTCTCCATTGCAAAACAAAGTCAAATTAGAATTCCTCAAAGCGAATAACGGAAATTCGGACGTTCTTTTTGTTTATCATAGATTCCCATCATAGAAGTGAGGTAGCTTTGCATGGAAATTATTAGAAATTATTAATGACACTTAATCACAAGTAATTTATTGTAGAAAATTGGATTCTCACGTCAGAATGAAATCCACTTCGTCTACTTGGAAAGGAATAGAAAATCATGAGAAGTCTTACGAAGTGTTCACCACAAACAGCGACTACTTATGATTTGTTGCGATGTTCAATGACGAAGTGAGAACTTTTCTATCTTTCTTCAGATAACACGAAACAAAAGATAATAGGCGGGGAAATCCAACCTCTTATCCTTGTTCTCACGCGACCCATATGTGTATGGACCAATGGCCCAATCATGGACCAAGCCTGGCACAAGACCTGCCGAGACTTGTCTTGAACATTTTACCAAACTTGGCCCAGGCTTGGGAATGATAAGATCAGGCCAGTGGTTTTGCCAGGTCCAATTCATTTACCAAGCATCAACCAATGCTTCTTTGATCGCAGATGTGGATGAAAGGAGTAATCGATTCATATTTCAGTTCATGACTTTCTCCCTCAGAATACCGTACATGAATTATCTCATAAAGATAGAAAAAATGTGACAAGACTGGGACAAGCTTGTATGATCATTGGAAAATTTGCGTTCTTTGATATTTCAATCAATTTTGATTCTATTGTTGAATTATGCTCAAACTAAACTAATAAGATCTTAGTGAAATACCATAACATAAATCTTATAATGGTCTGATCCCGTATGGAATCCAACATTGGAATCCCCCGAGTCACCCAAGAAACTGATGGTCCATCTTCACGTATATATCATCCCTAGTGAGCATAACTATCGGCCCAGTCCTGACCCGAGCCCCTCCCAGAGTGGGCCCAAGCTTGCCCCAATAGTTGAAACTTTATGAATTTATAAACATTATGCCACTCATGTGGGCAATATTGGCACAATTGTTCTCAACGAATGCTCGATTTTCACACTTGTGCCAAGTTTGTACCAAATGCAGTGACCATTTCAAAAATATTAACAAATGTATCCATTGTGAACAACGGGACAATCATGGAACAATATTGGGCCAATTGTTCTCCACGGAGATTTGTTTCTGACATATGTGCCAACCTTGGGACAAGCTTGGGTTTTTTTTTCAGTCTTGGGAATACCTGCATGGGGAGTTAAAAGAGGATAGAGAGGTTTCTACCGCGCCACTAACGATGCACACTTGATCGTAAAAAATTCCGCTTCATCATTGTAAAGTGTAATTAATCGTTGAAATGACCTAATGTATGATACTTATAATTCCGCCAGGGTTTCCAGAACTTTCAATCAGTCTTGTCATAGCAGTTCACATTCTGAGTCATTTGAGATTTCTTCAAGCCATACAGAAATACAATATTCGGTATATTTTTTAGGTCAGACGAAGCGCGAATTGATGAAACATGGGATTTTTCGTTGAATAAATGAGTGGAATTTTAATAATGAATCTCACTTGAAGGCATAGAGACGCGATGAGCTTACATATTCACGTGTATCCAACGCGAACCTGTCAAATTGATGATCGACGTGAGCCGCATTTTGAATCCCATGTGGGAAAGTGCTCTATGAATTTCATATAGCATATTGTACACAGATTTCTTCATATACGATATCTATTAATATCTATCCAACGCAGGGTGTCCCATAAAACGTAACGCCTCTTTCAAGGGGTGATTCCAGAGGTGAACGGAAGACACTTTTCTTATGATGAAATATTTGGAAATGCACGGTTTTGAATTTGTAAACAAAATAAGTTGACCAATAATCGATCTCAGCTTTTTTCCGGAGCAAAAAGTGTCTTTTTTTCACATCAGGAATCACCCTTTGGAAGAGATCTAATGTTTTCTAAGGCATCCTCACAATAAAAAGTGAAACTTGCTTCCAACCTGAATATCAGCTTATTTTAAGATACAGCCAAAACACAACAGAAAAGACTGAATTTCAGTGAAATTTCCAAATAAGATTCAATCGAACTTTCCACAGTGCTGTTGCATGCATTTTGAATTCATATTGACCGCTCTCATGATTATGAATCTTTTCATTCGATCAATCAATTCATTCGATTCTTTTGATTCAATGATTCAAACGTTTTTCTGTAAAAGTTTCGATGTTTCTCCCATAATCTGATATCGGAGGAGTTTATTAGGTTACAGATAAAACGAAAAGGGCAAAAATGGAGATATCCATCGATATAACCTGTTGATTCCAAGTGAGTTACATAAACGAAAAATTGAAACGATCGAGAATAATCTTCTACGGCAGTTTGATATATTAGCGTTATTAACTGGAACGATCAAAGTTTTTTTGATGAATTCGAACAGTTCCATACAGCACACTTTCCTGCCGTGTAGATCTCTCTGTATATGCAACATTTATGAGATGAGAAACAAATTCCGTATTTGTTCTACGTCCACGTCACGGCATTTCATGATTCTTCTTCTATAATTGAAATATTCCGATACTCACACTTTAAGCGATTGAAAGAACAACTATAAATCCCACCAAATACGTACCTGGAACAAAAAAAATATCATTCGGTTAGATGATAAATTCGTTTTGGATGGTTCTTTTATTGTTTAATATTCTAATATTTGTTTGAATCCTCAGCAAAGTTTTCCTCGTTCTTGCAGATTTTCCTTATTTTTTTCATATCTTTTCCCATTTTCTCCTCGAAACATTGAAAAAATTGAGGAATCTTTTTTGCAATGGGAATGAGTGAATATTCGTTATGAAAATGAAACTGGAATTTGTCTATCCGATTTAGATGGTTGGAATGGATGGGATTGATAATTTAATTTCTGGATAAAATAATTTAGAGGAAGAAATTCTTCCACTACTCAAATGCAAATTCAACTTCCGGATCGGATTAGATTCGATCGATTTTGCGTGGGCTCTCAGATGGCTTGTAGCGCTCGCCCGTACTATCTCGTTCAAATCAGAGATATGAAATTCTTGCAAGGAACACGGAAAAAAATGATTCCCTATGGTGGCTAGAAGTTAGCTGTGGTATCTCGTGTACTTGATATTCGGATAGCGAAAGAGATGGCTGCAATAGCTAAATTTTAGCTCTTATAGCAATAACTTATGTTGTCACAACTAATAAATAGCCACCACAGTTGATTTTTGGCTATCCAAATATCAAGCACATTCATCATTTTCCTCCGTGAAAAACAGCACTGCGCGCACTGTTCTTTTGATATATATCTGAGAAAGATTTCCAAATTCAGGAAATCCCATAAGATTATTTTTCATTGTCGTTTCTCATGTAGAAGATAATTATTAAACTCCAGAAGTTTCTGAAAATTCTGAGGAAAAGAAATATATTATAGAAACTTTATTTGAACTTCCAGTTGGAAATCGTTCAAATGTATGTAGTGGAGATTGAAAGGAACATTTCACTAACATTCACAACAATACTACTCCAGTTTTGCAAAGATTGCAGTAACCTCAGTGAGATACTGCTATAAAATTCACAGCAGTTCTCTGGATGGCAGCGTTCCAGTTCAAAATTCAACAGCGCAGTTATCCCTGCGATGTTTTTCCTTTCGAAGATGGGAATGCTGGTTCTCATCATCTAAGAGAAGATTGATTCAAACCACGTCGTACTTCTTCTCATCACTCTGACAATATTTTGTATTGTTTTCTCTGATTCGAAATGTGGATATTTCTTCCGTATTATTCACATTATATCGAACGATTTGAAAACTGATATTCCGAAAGCTCCACGATACTTTAGAATAAAACATAACACACGATACTGGAACGATTGAATGCATTTGTGAATCCCACCTCGATATGGAGTACGTGAGAAATGAAAATTTCTCGAAATCAATAGTCATCGCTACGTAATATATGTATGTATAAAAAATTATGTTCATTGATAAATATTTGAATACAGAATATTTCAAAGACTTACTTCTTCCACACTTTTCGCTACCCTCGCCAGTCCCTGTCGAATGTATCTGGAAGATACATCAAAGATGTTGTGAGTTTCAACCAGATCATCCATTCTATTCAGATAGACAGCTGAAGCGATGATCGTAAAGTATTCAATCTCTAGATCGTTTTAATGCAACTCTCAACTCAGGTATCGCTAATCTTCTCATCTTTTCATACACTTTGTACTCTGTGAAAACTTTTTATTACGTCTGAAGTGAATATTAAGAAAATTAATGAATGCGACTGATCTATGAGATGCAAGTTTTCTGGTTTTGAAAGGATCATCGAGTTGAATCGTTATTCGTGTTCGAAGAACACAGCAACGTGAGATCAACTACTCTCCATCCGCTTTCTGGAGTTATGAGCAGCAAATCAAATTTTTTTATCGTGAATTATCCTGATGCGAAGGAATCCTAAGGAAAACAGTTTGAAAGGGGATGAATGCATGCATTTGAATGAGGCAAAGTCAATATTTTCTGGATTCAAACCTCGGATACGTTGTGCAAATGACATTCTGTGACCTAAACAAACGCGATTTCTTGAATTGAAAAATCGTCATTTCATACGGAACTTGCCATATTTTCCACTATATAGTTATCTATATAGAAATCTGTTTGTGAGGAAATAAATGTAGTTACCGAACATTCGTCAGTTGATTTTGCTGAACAATTTGAAAAGAATTCATTTATATTCTTTCGTGATTATACACTAAGAGAAGAAACTGTAAAAACTTTTCTAAAAATTCAGACCGTTTCTGTAATTTTCCACAGCAACAAGTCTGGATTATCAGAAAGTTCTTCTGAATATTCAGATTCATCCTGAAAATTGAGAACAATATAGATAAATTTTCAGAATACATCTGCAAATTCAGAAAAACTTTCTGATAATTCAGATCTAATGCTGTAAAAAATTACCACTTCATTCATATTTCAGACAACCAGACTTTTATCCACCCCAGCTAGAGTCTAGCCGGCGTAAATAAAAATCTAGCTGTGGCAATTAACATTGAATTATTTATTTATTAATCAGAAGAATCATCTCTGTGGAGGTGTTTGAAAATTCAATGAGTTGAGATACTGCAACTCAGAAAAAGTGAACAATTTCGCTTCCCCAGAATGAAGTTCCACTTCACAACTTTTCTTGACTTCAATTTTGAAAATGAAACACTCCCTCGCTAGAAGGAGTGTGCGTTTTTGAGTAGCGAAGTGGCGATTCGATCCTGGAGGTGTGATATTTGAACTCCTTCAAGGAATGAATGGTTACCCTGCATAATTCAGGGAGTAAATAATTCATGATTACAATCCAATTACAAACTATGCTATGACAATTCTGTATCTTATTGATAATTTTCGTTCTTTTCAATTGAATATACTAAGTGGTATCAATATAGAAGATTCAAAATTTCACTACACTTACTTCAATGAACTGACTCACCGCTGTGTAGAAGATTAATCTCGATTCAATACGGAATTACGCTCTCAACTGAATATCAACCTTTCAAGTTCAAAGCTGCGTTCAATGAATGAGAGTATGAGAGAAATTATTTGAATCTAATCATCAACAAATGAGAGTAATTTTTCCACAATTTGATATAATATTCTGTTTTGTATCTACTGATTGATGAAATCTGTATTTCACGATTTGTGGACCACTGTATTAAAATGTAATGAATCAATATTGAAAGGGTGAACATTCTCAGTAAATGAATGCTTCATTGATTTTGAAGGTTCACAATTCAGAATAGGAATCTCGGAGAGGAACAAGCATTTCCAAATAAAACGCTTGAAGGGCGAATCGATCAAAGGGGCAAATTTGAGTGACATAATGGATGAGAGTGGAAAGACGTTTAGGAATTGGTGGAAAGGAAATTGTATGAAGCTTGTTACTTGAAATCTTTCAGATGGTCAACTAGAATTCACATTGATGCTTTCCGTGTCCACATTCCACATCGAGGGGTTGAAGAAAAATTCAGTATACACTTCAAGTTCTTAGATTTTATCCTCTCCTGCAAACTGTGAGTTACTTCCACACGATGCAACAAAGCGCGTCCGAATATTGATCTTATGGCAATGATTTTCATCGATTCATTCTCATATAGGATATGCGGGAAAACAATTTCGTTAAGGCTCACCCATATTTCTGGGAAGAAAATTCAACTTATTATATATACTACGTGTAGATTTTGAAGTATACAGGGTGTTTCATGAATCACTGAAAATACTTCAGAGGCGTTATTCTGCAACCAAAATGTAATAATTTCCCGTTTGGGAGAAATTTTTTGGAGACTCAGTTTTTGAGCTATGAGCATTTGTAGATTTTTTTTCAAATCCAAATAAGTTGAAAAACGCCGGATCTCTGGAAAAAAATTCAACTATCTTATCATTCTTTGTTTCGGAGCTATAGTAATTCAAAGTTGCTGAATTCTGATTGGCTAGAAGCCAGAGAATTTCAAATTATTGTAGCTCTGAAACAAAGAATGATAGGATAGTTGAATTTTTTCTCCAGAGAACCGGCGTTTCTTAACTTAGAGAATGGTGTTAAGCTCGAGAATGTAGAATATAATGCTTTTAAGTTGAATGCTCATAGCTCAAAAACTAAGCCTCTAAAAAATTTTTCTCAAGCGAGAAATTATCGCATTTTGAGTGCAGAATAGCGCCTCTGAAGTGATTCCAGCGAATTATGAAACACCCGGTATAACATATGAAATCATTCTGTCGTTATCAACCATTGTTTTATTGAACCGATTGTTAGGATACTTAATGCACTTAGAATAACCAACCAATGTACTCCATTGGATTCTGAATAAGATTCAATTATACACGGAGAGAAAAGAATAGTTATATTCTCAATGTAGCATGGGAATGATCACTATGTTCCATGGGGACGAAAATTTGTAGATGGCGCGAGTCACTTGACATAGTGATGCTCCCGATTTTATGTGGTAATATTAGCCCTGTTAACATACTAATGATTACCATGTTACATTGGAGACAGTACTATGCAACTAAACATGAATCCAATGCTATGAAGTAATATTGACCATGATTTTTTCATTGATTATAACCTAAATTAAACTATTGACATGTATATACACACCAGGCTTCTCGGTGAATGAGGTTATAAATAAATAAATTAGGTTATTAAATGGTTAATAGAAAGAAAAGAGAGCACACAGTCAGAAACAAATTATATCAGTCTTCTAAATAATAACTGTGTTTTTACTTGATTATTAATAGTGGGCTGGCTACCATAATAATACGTATAATATATGTATGTCTATACACGTCGTGTCGATATTGCCCACAGCGTGCATATTTCCATTAACTGGAATGACAGCTTTTGTAACATGATAATCAGTACCATTTTACATTGCTTTGAGTTCTATTTGTCTGATTTCTATGTGGTATAGTAATCATTACCAGAAAAATGGCGAAGGATTCTATTCTCACATAGTAACATTTACGATTTTCAATGAAATAAGAACGAATACTGTGTTAGCATGGTAAATATTACCATACATTTCTCTCCGTATAGCTTCTTACTGGATACAATTGAAGGGATTCAAATCCACATGTCTGACTATGCATACTTTATTCCACTGATTGTTCATGTCACATCGATTTCTTTTGTTGCCCTCCGGTTTTTATTGATTTTTATTCCCGAGAAAGTATTCTTGGTGTATTTCGTTATCGGACTTTAGATTTCACAACTTCTCAATGATTTTATTGCGATATGTGCACCTTAAAGAGAACAGTTTCATAATGATCACTACGCAGATTTTTTATATGAGTCCACTCCGAAATTCGGTATCATCGTTAACTGAAAATAACACAATATGTGTTTGAAAAAAAAAAAACACTCATTGGTTCTGACATTTTTTCAATGCACTGAGGACCCAATTTCTTAGTTTGAGAGAAAATTTATTTGCCCTCATTCTGATAAACCCTCTCTCAATGAAATAAATAATTCATTGACATGGAAAAATTTCCCATTGAATTGAAATCATATTCTTCGAACTCGTGGAAGAATATATATTTTTGTTTCAATTTCAAAATTCTTGGTTTCAGTTTGAGGAAACTTTTCTTTATTGAACTGAATTTTCGTCTATTGAAAAAAAGACTTATTAGAATGAGGGCAAGGAAAATTTTCTTTCAATCTAAGAAATTGGGTTTTCAGTGTACCGTCAATTCTCTACAGCTCACTTCGTTCATACTGTATATTAAAATAAATCCTGGTACGGAACGACCAACAATTTCAAATGTTTCTGTTTTTCCATCATTATTAACATTTTGTAACCCCCTCGAAGTTTAAGAAGTTATTTATCATTCTATTGGAAGTAAAGAAAATAATTGAAGTCAGAAGCACTGAACCGCATAATCAGTAGAAAAAGGCGCACCCGGCCAGACTTTTGGTCGCAAGTAGGTAACGCTAACTGAACCCACATAGGTTCCTCACTGAACACGGCACATACGACTTCGAACATGATTTACAAACAATCAAAACTTGCTCTCTCAGTGCAGGTTTGTGAATAAATTGAATGCATCGAATTTCAATATCAAAATATGTAATTATCAAGAGATCATTCAATAAAATACCCTGCGTGCATTCGAACCAAAGAACGTATGAGGGTCGAATAATATTCAATTTCAATTTGATTGGAACATACTTGGCGTAGGAATCGACAATCTAATGGAGTTTTATGTCGTGAGAAAATAATTATTTCTTGGTACATTGTGGAATTTAGTCGGGAAGCGATTAACTCGATGTAACTGGGTGATAATTCTCAAATATTTGGTGAATCAATAACAATTTTCGGTAGAGTGACCGGACGCTCAGTATATCCTCCACATTTTCTCGGTATATCACCACAATTCGTCCCCATATCGTGTGGAAATTGTTTTCCCATCAAGAGTGGAGGACTTTTCCACCACTTGGAGGAACTATTTTGTTTTTTGAGTTTTGAATCCTCTACGAATGAAGGAAAAGTGCACCAAATCATGGTGAGAAATTCCCCATCTGTAGAAGAACTTTGCTGTCACCATATTTTGGGGACAAATTCGACATTTTACTTTTTAGAGATTATATATAATCACCAAAATCTTAGTGATTTTTTCGAGTTTCTCTTCCAATAATTACTATCTGAATCACCGAAGGATTCTCCGACGAATTCATCGATCCTTTTTACAGTGTACATGTACGTATCTAGAACTGTTGTATTATTTTCCTGAAAATATCGCTTGAGGCTGTACATGCGTGGATATTTTTATACCTCAACGAACATTTCAAGATATTGAAAACGACAGTCGAAGACGTCGCAGGTATACGTAGATTCTGAGGAAATACAAGCATGTCGTTATATGTAAAACGACTATAAGTAAACCTTGACTTTGTTCGAATCTTACATTATATTCTCAACAACATGACATTATTCTGATTATACATTTATCATAAGTGCATGGAATATCGAAATGACAAGGGAATTGTTTTTATTTTCTGATATCACTCATGTGCGCCAGATTCGATATCGATTCATATTGCGAGTGAAATTGATATCGGTCAGAGAACCATTACGTTATAGGTATGTGGGTTTGTTATGTAATGAGCTAGGCATCGAACACGAAGAAAAACAATTCACCGGGACAGGGGAATTCAATTTTGCTATTTGGGGGAAATTCGGCAGCATTCAGCCATTGTTGAGCCGGACAATGAAGAATCACACTCGGGTGGTTCTTATTTTATATATAAAAAGTGTTTTCTGATTTTTGTTGTTGTCAACAAACAAGTTCTTTGTACGACTGACCCTCTAATTTTGTTCTACATCATGAAGGAGTGCTACAATATTTTTTACATAATTTTCAAAAGAGATTTGGGGGTCGCTCACGGCACACAGTGGGAAATTTTGGTGTATTCACTGACAAAAATCAACCTACAACCCAATTTTCATTCGACGCTGATGAATTCGCTTCTAAAATACTCAGAAAGAGTTCCACTTCAACGTATCACTGCGTCATTTTTGTTTGGAGCAATCCGATATTTATACAATTCAACAGAAACTCGATAAATTTTCAATAAAAAAAACATCGATACTGGAACACATCGCTTTTTAGTGATGAAAATTCTCGAATTTCCAATAGTTAGGAGCTATATAAAGTTGTGCCGGTTTTCTTGAGTCTTTTCTGCTATCTAATAACCAACTTTGATTTTGAGGAAGTTATTTCTATTCACAAAAATTCTTGATCTTTAGGTGGATTATGTAATTTCTATCAGATTTTTATAGAATTTTTGTGCTTCCCCATTACAAGTATTAGTACTTTCATGCGAAGGAATATGTTTCGTCACGTAAAACAGGAAAAACGTTTCTTTTTAGACAAATAATGATTCACTCGTTCACCAAATCTTTTTCGATTTTGATTCGAATTCTCCTCTAATTCAGTTCAATATTACGGAAATGCCGCAGTGATACATTCACGGGAAACCCTTTCTGAGTATTCTGAAATGAAATTCATGAGCATCGGATGAAAATTGAGTTGTAGGCTGATTTTTGTCCATGAATGCACCGAAATTTCCCACTGTTCGGCGTTTTGAAACGCAAATTATGTAAAAAATATTGTAGTACTCCTTCATGATGTAGAACAAAATTAGAGGGTCAGCCGTACAGAAAACTTGTTTGTTGACAAGAAAAAAGTCAGAAAACACTTTTTATGTATAAAGATCTGACAGTACATTAGCTTCTAACTTCAGCGATGCGCCATCGCATTTGTTGACACTTCATTTTCATCAGGGCTTTGGCCGGTGAAAGAAATAAATCAACTGTTATTCTACACAACATTGCTCAGATTGGTTAAATTTGTTTATGAACTTCACATCAGTTCAGCCTTAACTTTCCGTGAATTGAAAATCAAATGAGCAGCATACTGAATTTTTGGGTACGTAGGAATATGATTTATGGGAGAAATCGATATTCTTCATGATGTTGATCGATTAACTGATTTTTAGGAAAATATTCGTTCCATGCCGAGAGAGCCTATAATTTTCTTATAAAAACTTCATGAAAAATAGAAGAGACCTAGTGAAAATCGATATTTTTTCATGTATTTTCCCACAAGGATCCTAGAATATATAGGAAACATATTTTTCGCAAGTAAATACAGCTAGCCACCCCCCAAAACAAAAATACAAATCACGCTATGGCTTGAGACATTCGGACGCGATGATCGTGTGTTGCATGCGGCTCAAGGCACCCCATTTTGAAATGTGAACAATTTTTCCAATTAAATTATTCTTATATCCGAGTTATATGAATTATTATAACGTTCGCACTGTAACTACGTGCATCGTTATCATTGTGGAATTTGTTTGATTAGCTCCAAAGTCGACATGAAATTTTCAGGGGTTCATGAAAACTTCGTTAAATGTTTATGGAAAGTCGAGTCATCTTGAAAATGATTTTCCATCAGGAACTGTTGTACAAAATTCTCTGCACGAGATGTTGAACTTCAAATCCAATTCACTCATAACACTGGTTCAGTCATTCCAAAGCCCTTCCCTTCTTGCAACCCAAATTCCTGTTAATTTCTCCTCAAAGCGTGTGGATAATTTCCAAAAATGTTCGAATTAGCCATTGGAAGGACATTTTAATTGTTCAATTTCCGAAAAATCTTATTGCCCCTTGTGGCATTGAGAGTCATTCTTCTTATCGTGCCACAAGAACCACTGTATTTCTTCGGAAAGCAATTAAATCACCCTTTAGCGAGCACTCGGAAGGTTTCAAGAACAATTGCCGTCAGGCGAACAGCATTACCATAAACAGGTGAGAAAACATATATCCAATCCTTTCAATGAAATTTCGTGAGAAATAAATAATTTCCATCGATGATTCATCCTTGAAGTTCAAATGATCGACAAATACACGCCAAAGTATTCAGTGAAAAAGACAAGAGCATGTGTAGAATGTAAATTATCTTCGTTAATCATCCATTCGCTTTGAAGAGATTTCTTATGCAGAATATACATGAATTATACACCATTTATGATAATGAAGATTGATGCACATTTATCCCAAGTTATCGTGTTTTAACCAGTTTATGAAGACAGTCCATACATTTTATGTATGTATACTATTATCCTGGATAAACCGTATGAATTATATCTTCATTATGTGATTTTCTCATTCATCATTGTTTCGATGATTAATTCACAATGCTGGCTTAATGCACAGCTGTGCACGTGCATCTATAATCGGAATGACCTCATCGTTTGATTTATTGTGAATCACAATACTTATGTTCGCCAAAATATGGAGGAGAAAAAAAAACAACATGTGGGATGGATACATGGACTGAATCGAGAATGTCGATATATTATTTCCGAGAATTCAAATGAATGTGGAAACAGAACGTTTGATCGTGCTGTCGTGTTACGGTGAACGAGATTAAAGTTGGCCATAGTCGACTGGAAGATATGAAACCTCATAATAACTTTGTGGTTTCATATTAATACTCGATAACTATTGCAATCCAACCAACAGTTCAACACAATCCACAACAGTCAACTACTTTTCATCTCTGTGATTAGGTGGTGTGAGGGATATATTTTTGATTTGCTTTCAAATTATTTTCTCAAAAATCATGCCTCTTGAATAATGCATCGTACACCTCTAGATACCCTGCATACGTTCAGAAAACATTCCACCCCAAACGTGTGAATATTTAATCACATATTCTGCACCGAATATTGCTTACAGTTCATTGAATATTTCATTGTCCTCCTAAAGATTCACTTGTGTCTAGGAATCATCGTTGATATAATATTCATTTGATACTCATTCCAATTTGATATTCGATACTTCTCTGAGTTCGTTAAATATGTATAAAACAAAAAAAACAGACCGCAAAATACATTTCGATTAGAATAAAATACTGTTTATTCGTGCGAAGAGTTGTTCTCACGTAAATGTTTCTCACACATCTTCGAAATAAATGAAAATTATTTCGATGCACAGGATATAAACGAGGATTTTGTACGATATCATTGAATTGGGGTAAGAATACCAATTATCATCCAACAATTTTACAGAAGTTAATTTGATCAAAGTTTCAACGATTACAGTATAATTATCAAAATATGAAACCATACAAATTGTTACGTGTTCTTGGTTCGTCAAGACGTGTATTATTTCAACCATTCGGGAATGGGTTAAGTTTGTACAACTTGTTCAAACTTTTGATTCGTGTAATGATCACATTGGACGTCTAACGTGGATTGTTATCCAACATACTCTTCCTTGACTTCTATATTTCGTGTTGAACTTATAACATCTACCGATGAACTCACCGATTCGAATTCTCGTGTTCAGATATAACTTCTGTTCATCTTTTATGAAAATATTCCTCATTTGATCAATAAACTTGGTGTTTCGTAATTGATCTGGATTGAGTGTATAAGAATTGTACATCTTTTGTTCGTATGTAGTTATTCTTGATATATTTTGAATAATTCGCAAGAAAGAATGTTCAACCCCGAATAACCATAAATTCTAGATTAGGAACGTATGAGGGATTCATTAATCAGCAATAGAAGAACAGATATATTTCAAATTCTATCTCTATGAAGAGAAATAGCAGGTAAATGCTACCGTAAATAACTGGCATCATTTAATTATGGATTCTTCCATCCAAGTACAAAAGGATTCACAAATGCGTATGTAATCATCAAATGCATACGACCGGATACCCCTTCAAACGGAAGTGGTCGAATTCATTTTATATAATGTAATTCGAGGTTATGGAATACAGTGTATGTGAATTTGAAATATTTAGAGTATCATCGCATCCGAGCAGGATGAAGGGATTCATTCAAAATTCAATGACTCGGGACTAGAATTGGGTAACAATAAGCTCTTCCTTTTCCCAGCCCAACGTGTCAATGATATCTGAATTACGCTCCACAAACTCTTAGAAATGTGAGAAATAGAATTCAAAGTACAACAGATTCGATACTATGTATTTCAGAGGTTTGCTGATGCAAATTATTGGTATTCAGGAAACCCGCGTGGAAATTTTCCCGGGCGTCCTGTACTGAATATAGGCCCCGTATGGCCTTATATTGGGTATCCAAACTTAGGATGTTCTAGCCTTAACCACTAAGGGGCCTAGTCGGGTTGCTGATATTCAGCCTTATTTCTCCAAGTCAGGGACACCCATATGAAGCGCATATGAGGCCACGCTGCATTACCAATTTTTTCCCTGGTTTTAAAAATCTAGGCACACCAACTACAGCCTCAATAGGGCCTTGCAAGGCTTTCCGTATTCTCCCGAAGATCTTGATTGAAGCATACCTGTATACAACCCATGTAGGGCCAAGCTGTATTTTCAACGTTTTCCCCGTTTTGAACATCTGAATGCACCCAACTACAGCCTGCACAGGGCCTTGTCCTCATATTAATTCCTCTTTTGAATATAAACCTACTTTAAAAAGTAAATTTACGGGAATCGTATTGATAATTTCGACTTTTTGCAGTGTATGTCCCCAAAAAAATATTTCATCCATGATTACTGTGTTCACACTATCGGTGATAGCCCGATAATGTATGAACAAAGTGACGTTGGGTGGATTACCCAAATAGGAATTGGAATCGCTTCATTCCAGGCCCTGTCTAGACTCAAGTCGAAGTGGTCTGGGTACAGATAGGGCTATGGATAGCCCAATTTTCAATCGAGAAAGTTTCCTCCTCGCGATATTTATTCAATTTGATGATATTCGCAACAATTTATTATCCTTTTGAAGGTTCTGCACGGAGGAAAATCAAGTTTAGAAAATTACTACGTTCCTACTAAATTGGCAAGATACTCTCTAAAATTTTTAGAGTGAGATTTCACTCTTCAGCCAGCCAAAAGTGAGCCTGTCGAAATTTTGAGTGAAATTTCCACTCTTTTAGAGTGATATTCTAAGGTTTGAGGTTAGAAACTCACAGTCACTCAAATTCTACACCCATTTTTTCATTCTAAAAGAGTGAGGGTTTACTCGAAACGAGTGAAAATCCCACTCGAAGCAGACTGGCTCACTTCTGAGACTTAGTGGGGTGAAACACGTGATTTTTCACTCTTTCAGATTTAGAGAGTACGAGAAAACATGACTGTAATTGTTACACAGTGTAGTAAAAATCTGTACTTGATCATCTGTAACGTTGCATGCTCATGCTAAAGAGTGTCAGGCGAACCATTCATTTTTACTACATTGTCTATCAATAAAAGTAATATTTTCTCGTATCTTGCCAAATTAGTAGAAAATGTAGTAATCTTCTGAACTTTATTTTTCTCCGTGTAGTTTCATCGCCTACATTAGCTGCATCATGGGTGTCCTACATAGGTCCAAGTTGGGAATACTATGCAGGCCCTGAAGATGAGTTTGTGACAATCCTGTGTAGGTCCTATAAGGGTGACCAAAACAGGGCCTGAAATCAAACGAGGACTCCTAGTTTGGCGCAAATTGCCGCCAAAAATATATCTCCACACGGGGAGTGAATGCTATAATAATATATTCCGATTGAAAATTTATTCCCTGGACCTAATTATATTCTATAGGTTGGCCTCCATTCTGCTTAGATTTTGAAGAGGACAGTAATGTTTTGAAACTACCATTGAAACCTTCTTAGGGAGATCTTCAGCCTAAATTAGGACTCAGTGAAAGATTTCGAATTAAGATCTGAGAAAATGAAATCAGATTCATACAGACATCAGGAATACGGATGAATTTATTAGCTGCAGTTTATATCAGCCTTTGAATGAATTATTGTTAATTCAGGAATTCAATATTTGCAATCTGGAAGAATAATTCTGGAATTATCCTCCAAAAAATAACAACGAAGTTCTTTCATGAATGAGAAACTTTTCACCGTAAAAAGAATTTCAACAAGGATTTCTCAACTATCGAGAGTAACAGTTCCTCAAAATGGGGGAGAAATTTCCTATTCTCATTGGAGAAACCATACGCCATTGGGCCCGGAATGCAGCATTTCCTTCGAACGTTTTCACAAATATCAAGAAGAAGAAGAACAACACTTGTTGGGTCTCTGAGGATTATCACGATCACTCAATGATCATATGTAGCCAAGATTGTAAACATTCCTTACAACTCATTAAATATACCATTCAAACCCAATTGAATGCTCTGTTTTTATCTCTCTGTGATGCACATGAACTTCGAGTTATCTTCATACACGAATCACCTCCCACAACCAGATTTTTCTTGCTCGTTTACAAACACGAAGCAAAAGGTAATAGTCACCGATATGGAAGCATCGGCAGATTCGTTCTACGCGAGCGATGGTTGTAGCTGATCGAATGTCGACGAGGATGCAAGTGAACAGCGTGGATCCATTGTGAAGAGTCGGAAGCAAAAAGGTCTTGTCAATCCGGTGAATGTTGTTTGACCTTTTTTCTGTGTCGTTTTGGATTGTGTGATCAATAGAAAACCCCTTGGCGCGACAAAAAATGCAGCTGAGGCTACGGAAACTGTACGAGATCTTTTTTGAGAGGATTCTTCTATACATCGCGTGTGAGAGTGATTGGAAGGATTCCAATTGATTGTTGTGAACAAGATCAGCGTGAAGAGGGGATCATTTTTCAGATTTTTATTGTATTCGAATCATAGCTTTTGACTCGATTATTCCGCACAATTCTGGACTTTTAAACAATCGATTCCATTCTGAAGATCAGGAATAAGACTTGAACACTATTCAGAAAGCATCCTTAGTATCTCTCTCAATGCAATTATCCTAATCTTGTATACGTAAGAGATTGAAATAGCCCAATTCCAAGTGATTTCTCAACATTTCAGAAATTATCTATAGCGTACCCTGGCCAAACAAAAGTGCGATAATGCAACGGAGTTCCAAAGTGAAATAGCGAATTGTTTTCAGGATCAGTGTAATTGTTGCAATATATCGAATCATCAAATTCTGTTTGATCATCATTCGAGATATCCCACGTAAAAATTGACGGATGGTCCAGTACCGGCTCGATACAGGCTGCCAGGGTGCAACCGTTGACGGCTGGTGTTAGTCGGTCTACGGAATGATAACGCCAAATAACTCTGATCCGGTACCGCTTACCAATATCAATTCAGTACTGGAAATCAGTGTGGTTCCGACATTGAGAACTGATACTACTAGCATTGATCGCTATTCAAGTACCGACGACTGTCACTCAACCATTATTTGCGCTGTTGTAACTTTGGAAGGTTTTGAATGCATTATCAAAATTTCTGCATTATGGGGAATTTAGAATAAAATTTACTATTGGATCGTAGGATGACCGCCAATGGTTGCAAACTGGCAACCTGTATCAAGCCGGTACTGGACCATTCGTCAATTTCTACGTAGCCAATCAAGTCTTCTCTCAAAGTACACGAGATATTTATTCACATTGGTTCGGTACTGGATCAACGTTGGAGGCCAACGCTTGCGTCCTAAAATTGTGCCGTTGTTAATCCAACATTGGTGGAAAAGTGATCAATAACGGTTGGTTCGAATATCGAACTTAAAATGAAGTCGGTTAAGTACCGATCCGCAATCGGCAGACAACCGTTGATGGTCCATACTTTTTCAGTACCGGAATTTCTACGTGGAATCTCAAAGATATTGAATCCATCAGTTCCTCAGGAGGATTTCATGGTATAACGTTCCATTTTTATTCATGAATTAAGGACATACGAAGATGTCAACTATAACAGCTCTTGACTCTTGATGATTTATACCATTAGCGATGATTGAAGTTATCAAAGTGCAGGTTTCTTACTATCATTGATGGTCAAAATGTAGAAATGATAATGAATCGAGAACAGTTACAGTGAAAATCTTTCAATGTTTCTGGCTTATGAAGGAAAATAGGATTTTTGAATACAATAAAATTTTTCTTAGTGCATAACTCACATGGGAATGAGACATTTCATTGCCTCAAAGTACATTTCATGCAGAATTTTGATTCCATAAGAAACATGAGAAACGATTGAATATTTTCAAAATTCAAGAAAATGGAGAATCATGTCCAATGAAAAAAACTTCAGCGACATGTATTAAATTTACCAACCATCCGCGTAAGTACATTGTTGTCGTGTTCGTATCAATTGGAAAAGCTTCACGTATGAAAAACTATCAATACTTGGTGGTGTTTGAAATCGATACTTCCGTTGACCCACGCAATGTATTGTCACTTCGTGGTATACGTGTTTCTTCGAAAAGCGCTAAAGTTTCAACCTTTTTCCGTAGACGTGTTCACCTATGTTATCTCATATAACTTTTTCCCCTATTTTTGATTCAGTGCTTTCCATCCACCAATACCCATGGAATATAAATTGATTCTGGAAGGAACCGAAACAATATAACGTAGATTGATCACTTCTTCCATTACGGCGGACATTCATGTCCATTGTGGATTATTCGCTCCTAATGCGAAATAAAAGAGCGGAAAATCGTGTTCGGGTATCATTATTTAATTCCAAATGTGGGTTTAAGTTTTCCACAGAGAGGAGTTGTGCATCATTTGGACAATGAAGAGATTTATATTGATATTATTCATCGTAACGATATTTCGACACTATCGAATTCGATTTTTAATGATTTTTTCGAAACGTTCCGTGTGAGTTTAGAAACAGATGGATAAATAGAGTTGTGTATCTATAGCTACGTGGGTAAACAGGGAATAAATGAAAGAAATGAAAGAAGTGAGATAAGAAGAGGGTATAAGGAAGGATTTAATGGGACGAAGGGTTAGGTAAGGGGATTATAGTGACCAAAAGATGACAGTCACGTATAAGTAACCCTCGAATTTGTTAGCCGTATAGAATTCGTAATGGTATTCAAGTCCCCGAAGACTGTCTGGTGAATCAGTCTACCACAGCACAATATATTTTCGTAGATCAATATAACGGGATACCTGCGAAAATTTGATAAATCAGAACCTATAATCGCGATATCAAATTTCTTTGGATGAAGTCATAAATTGTTGCATTTACGTGTCTCTTTGCTGTATGCAAATAAAAAAACATATCATGCAGAAATCGGTGTAATATTATCAACGGGTGATGAAGTATTAGGATATCGCGTGATAGACATAGGAAATCGACTTTTTTATACCAACTCTTTTCTCTTACAAGTTCGTCTCAATCGTGCGACGAGGAATATTTTCCGGCCGATAAGAAAGAGAAGGAAGAAGTGGAATAGAGAGAGACAGGAACCGCGGCGCTTTGGTAATTTAGTGGAGGGATTCCGTTGTCACACGTCAGTCACATGCTCGAGGCTAAGGAAGAGATATCTCTCTTCTCTCACCCTCTTACGTTACTCTCGCCCTCTTTGTGGAAAGGTCATGTTCGATCGAGTTCGATCGTCTTTCAAAGCTTGTCGTAAGCCTTGTTCGTGTTGTCAATTGACGTGCACTGAACACGAGTCTCCAGTCAATAGTATAACAATGAAAATCTTGATTACCGATACTTGATTTTCTTCCTTTATGGATATCGATCGGAAGTTATTGTAATGGATATCCGTATGGACAAAATCATAGATTTGTTTCCGATTTTTTCTAATCAATGAGAAAATTTTTTGTATTTTATCGCTCCCCTGTCACAAATCTCCAAATGAAAAATTATCATCATAAAAGAAATTTTATTGTCCGCTATGCTCGCATCTAATATGTTTATGGTTCGAATATGTACCGTATAATCTTATCAATTCATCTTCGGATGTGAAAATGGGTTCGCATTTACTTTTTTCTTATTCATCCGTCCATATTATTTATCCATCTTGATCTCCACGTTTTTTCTTCTTTCGTAATATATTTCTGGTAGCACGTTTCACATTTATAATACAAGAGCAGACTTCTCACGTTCGGGAACCTCCTTTCACACCCTAAATTCAAGATTATGCACGTGTGTTATGTTTTAGTCATGATGATAAGTGATTTCTCGTGTTGTAAAGTGTAATCGTTCTAATCAGAGGAGGATGAATCGATACGCGAGGATCAGGATAATTTATCTGTCTCGTGGTACTCATCCATCGGATTCCAATGAAGTTTAATCAGAACTCCGATTATTCGAGGATTATTTGACGAGATTTCACGAGACCCTTTAACAGGGTGGAAGTGATTTTCTGAACCAACTGAGCTTCTTATGACAAATTCGTACAGGTAATCATCGTGATTCGGTAGAGATATTCTTCAAAGAATATGTCAGCAACCTGGAAAGGGTTTTCACTTAAAAAGTAGACTCGAGACACGCGGAAGGAATTCTTATTGGAGATCTGTTGAGATTATCCGATTATTGGACCACTCAACCTCTCTTGAACCACTTCATTGCCTTGCTCGACCTTAATTCGCTCAGCGTTCCAGCAATTAATATATCTTGTGTATTTCATCTTATCATTCTTCTTCCTCAAACAAACTATTCCAAGTTACCATCTTCCGTGTTGCTTTTTAATTCGAAATTTTAGATACACGAGCGTATAAAAAATTGAAGATTAATCATGTCATTATAAATGTCTCTCGTAATAAAAGATACTTTATCGATAAATCTCCATTCCGTGGATATTTCATACGTCGTATGAATAGGAGAAAGAAATGACAAAATATACGTTGTAATATAATCGCTCATGTTTTTTCACTCTACAAATTCACGAAAATATTTCTGCCTTCGTCGAGTGAGAAAGTATTTCACATATACCTCAAATTCATCATACCGACCTATTCGAACTTTCACAATTCATGGAACTTTGTGTACTAAACTCGACCAAAGAGAAAATTGTATGAAAACTTCAGAAGCATTGAAACCTTTGAAGTACACTGTAGAACTCCACTTTCAGAGTGAGTTATCAACAAACCTTATACCTGAACTTTCCAATGAACTTCTTGGAGTCGGTGCATAGACTTTCATATACGTCACCTGCTTCCAAATTAAAAGTCTCATGAATGTACATTCGCGTTGTTCTTTCCTGTTCGTCAGACGTTCCATAGAACTGATCAAACGATTCATGTCAGGGTGAAGCATGTCAATTTCGTAAAAATGAAAACAATGGAACGCGATATTCGAACGAATACGTGGAAGGATTGAAATGATATTACGAGCATTCTAACTTTTCCTTCAACATAACTCGAGTGGAAGGATTTGAATATGACGTTCCTCGATAGCAGTCTTTGACGCAGAACGATCGGGAAGAAAAACACAACTTTCATCTAAAATGGGAATGAAATGTATGAAAATCGAACACCCCTACACATAACATGACGTAATTTCTATTCCCACTTTCTTCCTTGGAGATGAGATGAATCGAATGCAGCAATTCACGGGAGAATATAATAGAAACATCCAAGTTTAATCTTTCCTCACTTTTATATTCCTCGACATTCAGATTTGTCCCCTATGGAAATTGATATAGCGGTAGAGAGCAATCGAAAAGAACGATCACATAAATTTCCCGAGGATAATAAGTCTCCTCAGAATCAATATGTCTCTTCCATCGACGTTTACCACGGATTACCTCAATTCTATTGTCTCCCACGCATGGTGGATGGTTCACAGTTCAGTTCAAAGTCAATCCGACTTTGCTCGAACGACAATCTAAAGGGATACAAGAATTGATTTGTACCCACAATAATCACTCTTATAATTATGATCAATAACATCAAGAGACCGTGACCCACACGCACGGAATTGAATTAAATTTTCATGCAGTCGATTCTCCGGTAAAATATATACTAGAGAGTGTATATACAATGGAGTGCATCGCGGTTGAAAAATATTGAAGGATCGGAACGTGTTCAAGATTTTATATCGATTTGGAAAATCGGAAAATTGTCATCAAGGGAATGGCTCGCGTTTTCTCTGGTGTACGAGCATAGTGGTAATCGAAAACTTGGGTCGTTCGGAACGTGTTTCTCGTCCGAGTCCTACGCCACTTACGTTTTTCTTCACGAGAAATAACCGTCACATACGATCTCGAGAGAGTTGCCGAGGAGGACTTTTCCACGTCCTGAGAAAAAAAAAGAAAAAGAGAAACGAAAGTGGCGTGGAAGAAGATAGAAGGACAAACGAGGATAAAGAAGTACAACGCGTGTAGTTCGCGCACTCTGCCGCATCCAATCGAATCATGACACTCGTGGGAAATAAGTTTTGGCTGATCATACACCGTGGAACAAAGGGCGGCATCTCCATCGAATCAAAAAGCGTTCCGGTTATTGTATATATCGGAAAGTATAATCCATTGACGCATGGGACAGGTCTCTCGCTGCGAGTGTCGTGACGTGAATTTTGGAAAAAAATCCCATCTCATCCCGGAATGTTGATTGCCGGTCTTTTGGAATTTGAAGAACTTCACGAGATTGTGGTGTCATCGTCCATTCGATACATGATCAAAAACATATGGTTCAAACTCGTGTGAACATGCGCTGCCCAGCTGGAAATTTCTACTCCGAACATCAGATCCACCCCCAGGCAGGGTCTTAGATCCAATGAGTTTCATTTCCAGCAGGGATATTCAGATGGTTTATGAATATATAAAAGATGTTATCCGTGTTATTTCATTATAGAGCCATGGTTTGATGAACACCAAAATGCGCTTATTTCGTTACACTTATTACCTTTTAGAATAAAAAATCTACAAAATCAATCTCATTGTTCGAATCGAAAAGTCTATTCTGGGTTGAACGATAATCGAAGATGCGTCAGAAAAATACAGGGAATACTTGAACGGAAAGGATAATGTAGTCACGAAAGCGCATTTGGAATTCAATGTCATGTGTGCTCATTCAACTGTATGATTTTAACAAGTTGTTCCAGAGCGGATATTGTGTATTTTCATAACTTCGATCAAAATTCAAAATACGTTGGCACCATTGTTATTATACAGTTATTCGCATGTGACGCAATGAAACAGAAAATGACCAATTTGTAACGTCCATATCTGTAGAAGTGTTTTTGTTTCATGGAAAAGATATGTATAGATCGTTGGAATTGATCGGGAATATACAATTATTAAAATCTATGGGAGTTCAGATTTTCCTCGTGTCTTTGTTTTTCTCACGTGTGAAAAATGATTCGATCTTGATGAACATAGGGGAATTTTCAGAGTTCGTTGCATTAGCGAAAATGAAGTTAATCGAGAAAATGATTGTTAAGGAAGATAAGAATTGTTTGATGTTCATATTTCCTGAATAATCACCGAGAGTGAGAGAACATGTACCGAAGTAGTATGCAGATGATCCCAGGCATTCTGTGGGCGTACGAAGTACGTTCAAATGAATCTATCGCGAATAAAAACGTCTCTCATGCATATTCATAACACAGTGTATACATCATAATTCATTCTCATACAGAACGGATGTAATGAAATTCATTTTGTGCTTAACAAATTTTATGCTATTTCCATGTTACATTCCTTGTTATAGTATGCGCTCTATTGGAAGATGATTGAGGGAACTGTGAATAGCGGAATGGTCTCGGAATTCTGATTGCTTCGCAATTTTATCTCCACAATCTCATTTGAGAAATGAAAATGGGTAACTACATATGATGTACAAAATGAGTGGAGAACCGACGAATAGCTAACTAGTAATTCTTTATTCACATACACGGAGGAACTGTCACGCCGGTAATCAAAATCCTGTACATCGGTGGTCAATGTGTGAACTTTTTAGAACCGATTTTAAATGTGCAAACACAAATAGGCAATGTTTTCACATAATTGATCGATGTATTGCACGCTGAAGATCAATGCGAAGAAGATATTTTTTTGTTTCACATTGAACGCCAATGTGCAAGATAACCAAGACATTGATTTTCTGCGGGACAATTTTTCCGGATAGATATCTGCAGTTTTGAAAGCGACAGTGACGAACCCATAAATACTGAGACAGTATGGGCTACCTATGGTTATTTGCCAATCACGAGTCGATATTGGACGGACTTGATTTCATTTTTTGATCGTTGACTGATTTTCTACCAATTTTATCCAACAACGACCAAATTCGAGTAAGTAAGCGTTGATCTGCAATCCTGATTCGATATCAAACTAATGTTAATGAACATCTAGTGCACTTTAACAGTAGATTTATCTCATGATTATTCTTCAAGATTCTTCGTATCGTTGAATTGAACAATAAAGTGGAGAGCTCACATTGTTTGATGCAAAATTAATTTTTCCTTGTTAGTGCTCCATAGCTGCAAGAATATGTAAGTTTCATAAGTCAATTGTATGCTGATTTCAAGTAGATGTATTACGTTGAATAAAAGCCAGGGGAACGTTGAAAAATCTACAACCTCAATTCACGCTGTTCAATCTACATTAATTGAAAGTCTTCAGAGCCTTCCTAATACACTCTTGAAGAAGTAATACGGAAAAATAGCCCTCAAGCTACACGAACTCGGTAACAGTAATGAGTAATGTGCTAACACCACTGACTTCCGTAATCACCACTCTCCTCTGTTCCTACATCGATGGGTACTCGACGCGACTCCAACGAGTCTTGTTGGTTCGCGACGAATAGCAGCCGCACAACTATCGAATGATTTGTCGAATACAAGACAGACTTGAGTGATGCAATAAACAGCGCGAAATTTTGATAAAATCATTGAATACTAATTTTCCACGTGATAGCTCATATTATGTTATGAAAAATACTCCATAAAGTAAATGACGATTACGAGAATTGAGAAATTCTGTGTTCAAAATATGAAATCGAGTATTGCATTATATGATTATCACATGTGACAACTTCTATATTTCAAAGTTCGAACAGATACAACACATCATAACTTCCGGTTTGCAGAATATTGTGACGTTTCGTTGATGATCCTCGCATTGATAAGATTAATTGACACTGATGAATTAATCTCCGAAGTGCCTCTCCCTCACAGAGTTCAGGATTTAGGAGTCGAGGAACGCGAATCACGAACTATTATTCCATTGAATCGAAAATCGTGTAAATAAGTACAAATTAGACTCAATTGAAATGAGGAACCGATTGAAGCAGTACATTGTAGAAAATATTTGTCAATTCCCAAGAATGAAAGTGTGGTCCAAAACTTATTGATTTGTAAATTTCCAAATTATTTGGAAATCTACCAATTTTCTGTGAATTCTTAAACCATTTTCCTGACTCCCCAAGAAATGTTTGGTAACTGACAAAAATTGCTTGCGATTTTACCAAAATTGTTCGTGAATTTGATAAAGAATGTTAAGTAAACACTCTCAAACTGTTTTTTGGGAGTTTTTTTCACAATGTACATGTTCAATACCCTCCCCGTGGATGATTGCGGGTCTTCCAGGGGGATATTCATGATACCTGTCCTTGATATCCTTTTTATCCATCCCTGGTAGTATCTGCTTCCTTTACGTGGTGGGGAGGATAAGTATCACAGAGTTGGATCTTTTTTTTTGAGTGGAATAAACTACTCAAGAGAAAGAATACAAACTGAGAGAAACGAAATCATCCTAATGCCAGAAACATCGGCAAAATCAAACGGAAGGAAAGCAAGGGGAAACTACCTTCCTTGACATGTTTCAATACTTCCCGAGGAAATGAAACCTTTTTCCTAACCTGGAATATTATGTAACAAAAACAAACAAACAAATTAATAAATACATGATGGCGCTCTCTCGGGTAAAATATTCCGGAGGTAAACTAGTCTCCCGTTCGGATCTCCGGGTGGAGGCTGCTCGAGGAAGCTTCATCAGCAAGGAACGAAAACCGAAGAATAGGATAGGGAAAAGAAACAACATTCTTCGAGTCGGAGCGTGGAATATTAGATCACTGAGGCAAGCGGGAAAATTAGAAAATTTGAAATTAGAAATGAATAGGTTGAATATAGACGTAATGGGGATTAGCGAAATGAGATGGCCACAAGAGGGCGATTTCTGGAGTGGGGATTATAGAATAATTCATACAGGATCAAAGAACGGTCAAGCAGGTGTAGGAATTGTAATGCATAAAAGAGTAGGAAATAGAATAGAAAATTATTTGCAACATAATGAACGTGTGATGATGGTTAGAATCAGAACAAAACCGGTAGACACAGTCATAGTCCAAGTATACATGCCCACATCTGCATATTCGGAGGAAGATATTGAAAAAACGTACGAAGAAATAGAAGAAGTGATAGAATATGTAAAGGAGAAGAGAATTTGATAGTGATGGGGATTGGAATGCGGTAGTAGGACAAGGAAAAGAGGACAACATTATAGGAGATTTCGCGTTAGGGAGGAGGAACGATAGAGGACAACGTTTAGTCGAATTTTGTGAAAATCATAAGATGGTTATCACAAACACTTTATTCGAAAATCATCCAAGAAGAATCTACACTTGGAAAATGCCAGGAGATACAGCAAGATACCAAAATGATTACATATTAGTGAAACAAAGATTTAGAAACCAAGTGAAAAACTGTAAAACTTATCCCGGTGCAGATATAGATAGTGATCATAATATGTTGATGATGAAATGTTCTCTGAAATTCAAATCTCTGAAGAAGAAAAGGAAAATGCAGAAAAGATGGAATTTGAAGAACCTCAAGCAAAAACAAACACATGAGGCATTCGAGAAAATGTTGGATGAAAAATTGGGATATCAAAAGAGAAAGACTTGGGAATAGAGAGGAGATGGACAAAGATGAAGGGAATATAAGAGAATGTGCGGATAAGATTTTGAAGAATGATGGAGTAGAAGCTAAAAACCCATGGATAACGGGAGAAATTTTAGAATTGATGAATGAAAGAAGAAAATACAAGAATAATGATAGCCAAGAAGGCCAGCAACGATACAAATCATTGAGAAATAAAATAATAAGAGAATCAAGGAAAGCAAAAGAACAGTGGTTAGAAGAGAAATGTCAGGAAATAGAAATAAGATTGCATTTAGGAAAAATAGATGAAGCATATAGGATTATTAAAAGATTTTTCGGACAAATGAAATCTAGAAGCAATAAGATTAGAAACTCTCTAGGACGACAATTGATAAAAACGGAAGAGAAAATAGAACAGTGGATCAATCATTTGGAAGACTTGTATAGAGGAAACGATGATATAGCACTATTAGAGAAGGAGGAGGATGTAGATGAGGAAGAATTGGGAGATTCGATATTGAGATCAGAATTCGACAAGGCTTTGAAAGAATTGAAAAATAATAAAGCGCCAGGCATAGATGGCATAAGTGCGGACCTTATAAAAGCCTCCAGTGAAGGAACTCGCGACGCACTGTTTGAATTGATTAGAGATATGTACGAAAATGGAGACGTACCGGAAGATTTCCAAAAGAATAAAATTGTCGCTATCCCGAAAAAACAAGGGGCAGACAAATGCGAGAACTACAGAACGATCAGTTTAACTTCACATGCTTCGAAAATACTGACCAAAATTATATACAGGAGGATGGAAAATAAAATAGAGAGTAGATTGGCAGAGGATCAGTTTGGTTTTAGAAAAATAGGGAACGCGAGAAGCAATCTTAGCACTCAGGGCAGTAATAGAGAAAAGGATAGCGCTGAAGAAATCTGTGTACATAGGTTTTGTAGATATACAAAAGGCTTTCGATAATGTGGACTGGGAGAAGATGTTTGCGATCCTGAAGAAGGTGGGAATAAATTATAAAGATAGAAGAATAATATACGAATTATATAAGAATCAAAGTGCAATAATAGACATAGAGGGTCAGGAAGGGGAAGCACAAATAAGAAGAGGGGTGAGACAAGGATGCTCATTATCGCCACTGATGTTCAATTTATATATAGAAGAAGCAATGAACGAAGTGAAGGAGGAAATTCAATCGAAATTACAGATTCAGGAGAAAATATAAGTATGTTGAGATTCGCGGATGACATAGCTATATTGGCCACGAGTAGTACTGAGTTAGAAAATATTCTCAACACCATGAGAACAATATTATTGGAAAACTATTGTATGAATATAAATAAAGACAAAACAAAATTCATGATGTGTACAGCAGCGAAAACAGCTAGAAGAACGAGAATCAAAATAGATACCGAGACAATTGAACAGGTGAAAGAATTCAAATATCTAGGAAGCATAATTACAGAGAACGGCAAAAGCGAAAGAGATATAAGAGCAAGAATAGCACAAGGGAAACAGGCTTTTTATCAAAAGAGACAGTTATTATGCTCAAAAAATATAAGCTTGGAAGTAAGGAAGAAATTCTTGAAAAGTTACGTTTGGAGCACAGCATTATATGGTTGCGAAACTTGGACAATGGGGAAAACTGATCAACGAAGACTTGAAGCTTTTGAAATGTGGTGTTATAGGAGGATGCTCAGAATAAAATGGATAGACAAAGTCAAAAATGAAGAAGTACTCGAGCAGATAAATGAAGAAAGAAATCTTTTGAAACACATCGTGAAAAGGAGAAGCAATCTTATAGGACACACATTACGGCATGAGAGTTTATTGAAAACAATATTGGAAGGGAAAATGAATGGTAAAACTGGTAAAGGTAGACCTAGAGCAAGTTATATGAAACAAATCGTACAAGACAAGGGATGTAGTAGATATGTAGAAATTAAACGTTTGGCGGATAATAGACAGGGGTGGAGGGTTTCATCAAACCAGTCGTAAGACTGATTACTTCATGATGATGTTCAATACAGAACGTTCTGAAAACTAAGTATCATACCCGGCTAGAAATTGCCCTTTCTCCAAGTTGGACCATCAAAGATCTTGACTCGGCCGAAATTGCGGTCCAAATTGCGAAAGTTGGTCCAAGGCAGGACCTGAGATGCCAAAGAGTTATATTTCTAGCTAGGTATGAAAAAAAGTACATACAATAAGGCTCCAGACTCAATATATTTTACAATATTTTACTCGCAGTATCTGAGTGTGGCAACAACGCCAAACGGTGTGAAGAGGATGTTTCGGTGTTCATTCTCCTTCCTCCATACCATCACACCAATTTCCACATCTCCATGGTGTTTTGAAACAGATTCTCCAGTGCTTGATCGTTGAGAAGTACTAAGGACGAACCTTGAGATGATAACATCGTTCCCAGCTTAGCTGTATTGCTTTGTCCGAGGATTGGTAACACCATGGGCCCAGCATGAACCCAAACTAGGCAATCAATACTGCCCCTTCCTTTTTTTTTCTTCAATTAGAAAATTGCTTCGAATTCTACCCCAGTGGGCATCAACTTCAGCCCCACTTTGGCCCAGTTTTGGGTCTAGTGTTGAGCCCCATCCTGCCTATATGGGTCCAAGACTGGGGATTGTACGCACATGCTCGGGATATAAATTCACCCCAATCTTGGCCTGACGCTGGTCCAAATTGGAGCCAAGTTCAAATATGCCCGCACTAAGTTCCATTATTCCCATTCTCTACCAACCATAATTGAATGGGGAAGCACAACAGGGCCAAGATTGAGCCAACATGGGCCCCATCGTTGTTCCCCAATACTGGGTTAAAGAGGATGGACCCAGCCTGGGGCCCATTGTCATTATAGGCAAGACACGCTTGGGGTTTGTCATGAACTTAATGAAATGAATAAGCAAGTGAAATTATACACTATAAAAAATTTATTTGTGGATCTAAAAAAGAAGTTTGAAAGTTTTTGTACACAAACATTCTTTCTTGTGGATTCGTTGAAAAAATTCGTAGAGAATCAAACATTTTTGTTAGTTGACCAAAACTTTTGATTTCCCCCAAATTGTTTTGAGAAATTCCCTAGAAGCGATGTTTGTGTGAAACACTTCGAACCTTTGCTCGTAAATCCGCAAAGAAAATGTTTATAGTGCAGTTACCTTCATTTACAAAGTTGATAGGTCCCTAACAGAGCCATTTTCTGCAGTTCCTCAATTAAGGATCGAAACAGGGGTACCGTGCCTTTCTTCCAATCCTCCACAAACCAACACGTTTGAACAGACGAAAAGAGAAAAAGTGAATTGCTAAAGACGGCACTGGTCAAACCGACGCATCCACGAGAAGTCTGCCCTGAACCGCTAGTTTCTACTTAGAATCTCTTTAATCGTGAGAATTCACACTGTAAAAAGTCTGACTGAAAGTGGCTGCATGTTACTCGAAAAATTGACTGAAATTCAGTCTTTTTCATTGTTTCGGCATTTGTTTCGAATGCTTACTTTCAGCTGAAATAGGGCTAGTTTTGACTGTATCTTAAAATAAGCCGATATTGAGGTTGAAAGTAAGTTTTACTTTTGTGCTGTACAAATCAAAAAAGCCGTAAATCAATTTTCTGTCGAAAATGAGATTCATGTACCATTCCATTCGGAAAATTTCACTGCATCGAATGTCATAAAAAATTCAGTTACGGCTTTCTTGCTTTGTACGGTAGTTTTCAGGATATATCAAGAGGTGCTTCAGCATAGTTCGTAGCTCTGTCTTCCGAGATTGACCAACTTGAATAGTGAGAAGTGGAGATGGAAAGACTATAACGTAATCATATGACTGGATGTTTTGAGAATCGAAAAGAATCGGTTTCTCGAGAATGAACGTATCACCGAAACAGTATGTGCACACGTTCGAGTTGAGTCGTTTCTAACGATAAAAATGGGTTCCCATCGCTCCACAGTGTAAATACTATTTCTAGACAAGGATCTGATTGATTTTTCCCCAAAGAACACCATTCAAATCCTCATTTCTTTGAATTCAAAACGTAGGGGAATTTTCCGGAATGAATTAAAATTCACATTCAGGATACTATGGTTGATCCAAATAAAATTCAATCGCATTCTAAATTCTCTGGGGATTTACCGTCACAGTTGTGTGATCTAGACAAGAGAAAGGCGGTTCTAATGGAGAATCTATACTTCCTATCAGTTTCCGGCGGGCGCGGTCTTCGCTTTTTTTATGATAAAAAACTACAATTATATTGATTCTTACACAAAGTATTTCTTGAAATCTGAGGAGTTATTATCAAAAGAAGTCCGAATAAATATTTTGTACACTCAAGAAAATGTATCATTCGCTCCTTACTTCAAAAAATATGATACATTTGATTGTATCGAAGAAAATATCCATTTTTCTTGAAGGAATATCTATTCAGGCTTGTTTGAATAACAATTTTTTCCCCTTTGTCTGGACTGCTCGCTCTGTCTTTCACTATTGTTGGGGATCTATTATATTCGTTACATGTTTTTGTACTACATTACGCGTTTAATCACGTTGTAAAAAATTGTCTCAAAAGTCAAACCGTTTCTGTAATTTTTCACAGCAACAGGTCTAAATTATTAGGAAGTTCTTCTGAATATGCAGATTTATTCTAAAAATTGCAAAGAATATGGATAATTTTTGTGAATATATCTGCAAATTCAGAAAATTGTCCACAATGCATGAATTTTTATAGTAAATAGACTCCGGCCCCGGGGCAGAGTACTCTCGTCAAGCTTAGTCACACAGAATGTCCCAGAGGATTGTTTGAGAACTGATGAACTGATATTTTGCGTTAAATACAGAAATCGGTTCAATGACGTTTGTGTTGATTAGAAGAGAGAGTTATCATTTTCATTTCATGTCTATTACGAAAAAAACTGTATCCACATGAAACAAATTCCACATCAAAATAAGTCGGAAAAAATGTCACCAGCAATGATATCAATTCTCAAAATGTGAACCATATGAATTACGACGAAACTCTAACCCCCTTTTTTGAGAATCTCAAAAACGTGTACTATAATTTCATTTGAAATATCATCGAAAGTGGTAATTCTTCAATTGAATTATTGACAGGTTTTGCGCTGTTTGCATAAAAATGCTTTTCAATATAACCCCACGAAAAAAAAATTACAAAAGGTCTCCAGAGGCAGCAAGAAAGTTTATGCTGATCAAGTTATCGGTCTAAGATATCCTTGATTTATCAGAAGAACAGGGATAGAATCCCCTCCCAGTCCTTGTGATTTTCTTATATGGAAGATCATTGTTATACAAATAATCCAAAAACTGACCTAGTAGAAATTTTCGTCGAGAAAATACGGAGGTCTGATGAAGCATGCCTGATTTCCTATCAGCTCCTCATCAGGGCTTAGTTACGGTTTTCCTTTTTTTGCTCGATTTTATGAAAATCTTATCCGAACTCTATTGTGTACCCTTGCCTTACAACCCTATTTGAATCCTATCAGGGAAATCAGATAAGTCCCTTGTAAGGACCTCATGAAATTTTCCTTGTTCACGATTTCTGGATTCTAACCTGATCAGGATCTTGTTGAGAATAGGGAATGTCTGATCAAATTTCTACTAGGATATAGATATAATTTCAAATTGAAACGCGAATTAGATTCCCAGCATCCCCAAATAGATAAATTCAAACATAAATTATACAGAAACTATATTCGTATCTTTATCCATCTATCGATCCTATTCTCGGTATCATAAATAATTCAAATAACGTCGAATTATCAAAATTCCATTTCTCATTGTTCAATCACGCAAGCACGTTAACTGACAGTAGAATAATCAAGTCGTAATATTATGCGTAGGTTCCAGAAGAGTCAGCAACGAGACGGAGATGAATTTTGAGATGCTGACTTCGTATTGCAGTGATGTATGATTCGATCGTGATTTATGGTCGCCACGGTGTTAAAAATAAAGCATACATTCACAGGTATATAAACAGGCACTAGAAGGTATCGATCATCATCTAACCTGGCAGCGTTCTTGTTTTTATATGCAATTCAAGCACATCTGAGCACTGGTTGGTAATAGTAATTTCCTCATCTTCCCTGTACTACATTGAAATTCATTGTATTACTCCGCAGTTCTTAGATTTCCTGTATTCCTTGTAATCATATCCTATCGGAAATATTCAAATAATTCTCATTTCCTTCGAATATATGTCATCGCAACTTCACCCTTTTTAGGATCAGATTTCTTTCATGCTTGTGTAATTTATCACACATGATATATACACTCTATAAAATGTGGGGAGTTTTTCTTCATACTATTGATGGGTTTCATCCCTTGATCGTGGAGGAATTGTTTCTTCGTGAAAAAATGAGGGATTTTTCCACCACTTGGAGAAATTATTTTGTTCTTTGGGTGTTGAATTCTCTATAAATGAACACGGAGGAAAGGATATGGGACTGATCACCATTCGCCCTAGTTCTCATCGCGACTTTAGAATAGGAAGTAAGTGATGATCCCCCCGATTTGGTGATAATTACGATGTCAACCTATCGTTCCAGTGGTAACGTAAACAGTTCATCGTACTCACTTCGATTTGAATGGGATTCATTACAATTTTGAAATATCTTTCACTAAATTACTAGAGGCAAAGGTGGTATAATATAGGCTCCCTCGGTATTTGATTATCTAGGTCACGAATTCTAGCAGTGAACACTAAAACTACCGGAACTAGTTCCCAAACGACACTGTAGATCTCGCTGACCGCTCAGCTATTATGATTTGTAATATATCAAGCAGTGAATTTTGTCGTCTTTATCAAAAGTCTGAAAGGTAAGAGATTGACTTGATAATACTACGGTTTTTATTTAGTATTTAGTAATGCTATAAAGATTGTGTTTTACATGAAGTGATGTGAGTTTACTTATCAATTTGAGTGTAGGAAAATTTCATTTTCCAAGATGGGCAAGGTGGATATACGGGCTCCTTGCACTGCGGGTATTATAGGCCCCGGGCCATATTTTGTGAAGAGGCGTTTTCTGGAAACATGAGAGGCGAACTGTGGGTGAAGTGTGTGATTTGTGATATGTGGGCTCACAATGATTGTGCTGGTTGCGAAAAAGATGTATACATTTGTAATTCCTGTAAATGAATCAAAACGAAAAAAATTACCAGTTGGTTTTAGGGCTGGACTCGAGACTCTCGAGTGAAAGCAACAAAACTCAATTTTATCAGTTCTAATGCAAGATTCGTTGGGTCAATGTACAAATAGTTGAAGAATGAAATGGGAGGAAATTTTTGAAAATATCTTCATGATTTTTAACACTAAGGTTTATTCAAAACTGTTGCAGTCTCGAAAAAGGTCTTGTCTTGTCTTGGTCTTGAGTGTAGAAAAATTGCTTTTTGTCCTGGATGCAATCAATTTTATCCTCTCATACATGTTATTGCTGATTATTACATGCCAACACTTGACTTGATGTAGGAATTTGTCTTTGAAGATCGTGAAATTGAATAATATTTACTATTTTTGAATTTTACTCAAGAGTCTCGAGTCCACCTCTAGTTGGTTTATAATAAGTTACTTTCTTTTATTTGAACGCGGTATCCAAGTGAACCTTCAATATATATCTAGATATCAATGCTGAAACAATGGTAAACCCAACTCTATCTGATATGAATTTATGAATAGATGAAAATTTTTTCTCAATTGTTGTCCTGTTTTTTTTTTACATGAATATCTTGGGGCCCATATGACTCGCATAAAAGTTGGTGATTGAAAAATGGGAAACTTTAGAAAAACCATTATATTCCTCTGAGGGCTGCGAAGAATACATCGGGATTTCATGCAATTAGTGTTAGATAGTTCAGACAAGTATTCTCATTTATTTTCAATTTTTACACTGAAAATGAAAGTTATTATAAAAAAACCAAGTGGGGGGCCATATATCCACCCTCACCTCTATTATTCATAGTAATCGTTACCGTAAATTGTTCTGCGTCAAGGAGAAGTGTACCAAATTATGGTGAAGAATTGCCCATCTATGGGGTAAGTTTGCTGCCACCATTTTTTGGGAGAAAATTCCACAATTATTTTTTACAATGTAAATTGCAATGGAATGGTAATTGCAAGGATATTGGACATCATAAGTTGCTGTGCAACCCAATATTCAGCTGTTAAAGACTAAAAATCTTGCAGTATATTTAAACTTGCTTCAAACAATGTTTTCAGTTCCATGGAATTAATTCGAGGTAAGAAAATAACGATGGTTCATGATTAGATTCCGTTTCGTTTCTATACACGATTCAAACTTCAAGAACATGAACACCATTGTAAGATAATACGAGTTCAGTGACGATGAAAAATTATGGACTCTCTGCACTGAGAGAAAAAATTTCCGGGAACAATAAAATATTTAGTTGAATAGTCGCCATAAAATACTCAATTGATTTGAATGAACTTTCATTGACCCAATGAAATAACTGTTTCCATTGATGAAATATTTCATAGCATATTGAATATTTGTTTGATTTAATAAATATTTAATCGAGTCAATGAAAGTTTATTCAAATCAATTAGGTACTCAATAGCGACTATTCAACTAAATATTTTATTGTTCCCAGAAATTTTTCCTCTCGGTGTATATATATAATTCTTAGAAATCTAATAGTTGGACATTGTTGTTGTATGTTCGTACATGTAGAACTAATAGAACTCTTCCATAATGAACGTCGATTCACCTGATTTCATCCAAGCTTATTTATACGTAGACCTTGTTGGAAATAAATGTTCAGAAACTGTGTTCTTCATTAACTCCTTCTTATATAAAACTTTTTCATGATGAATGTCAAGCAAATGTACCGATTCTTACATACCGTTCTCATTTCTGCATAAAACATTCTGCATACAACTTTTTTCCCATCAACGTTCAACTGTATGATTATACTTTATTCTTGAGTTTGATCGATATTATCCTCCATTATTATTGACCATCTTAACGAGAAGGAGACATTTTCACACGGAATTATCAACGAATAAATTTTTCCAAATGTGGAATGATATCATAATTTGTATCCACAGGAATCGCGAGGTTATGAGAGAATTCATGTTTCATGGAGAGACTCAACTATTCACCTTATTGAAAACTCTTGGAAGATGATATTGTTCGTTAAATGGAATTCCTTCGGATTCAATAAAAGTATTTGTGGTGTCAAATTGCATCCGAGGAATGAAGAATTTAATAAACTCAATCGACAGAGAAAATGGAACCATTTATCAAATCAAGTGTCACCGAAGGGACCGATAGAATTGTTCACTGGATTAGATTTTATTTCATTGGATTTCATCGGGGACAATAAAATGGATTCCATCGGAGGGAAAAAATTGTTTACAATGGTGGAGTTTTTTTATCCAACAACCGAAGAGTGTCTGTCTATCTAGTAGAAAGATGAACACAAGATTAGAGTGACAATAACAACATCTGATGTGACACTACTGAAATTTCGTAATTCGAGAACCAAAGTTGGTGTAATGAAAATACGATATGGCAAACGTGGACATGTCACCTCGGCATCGAAGGGGAAGAGATATGAGCATTGCTTGGAAAACTTTGTTGCGTGTTCAATCCATTTTCATGACTTGTTCTGAAATTTTCTTCGTGGTATGAACGATTAATCACGATCCATCGAATTGAATATCACGTCTGAAAATCAGTGGCAAGAATCTGCAGACTGGGGTGAGGAATCACACGCATATCGTACGATGCATCAAGAAATTGATTCTCCTCGTTCACGGTTAGAAGAAAGAGGCGGGAAGAAATACGCGAAGGTATCAATTTTCGATGTTCACGTAATGCCATAGACATGAGATAATGATGATTTCCTCAATTTGCAGGAGCTTGAGAAAGATGCAAATGAATAGTTACGTATTCAAAATTGATTTTCCTAGAGGCAACTGAATCACTACCCACGCGAGGCAGACAGAAATTAGTTTTATTCACATCGATAGATCTCATTTTGTTTGAGAAATGAATTCATTTATCCGCAGAAGTGTTATTACGTGAAGTTGATAACTGGGATATAATTTTATACTCAAAGACATCGCGAAAACAACATATAAACAGTTGAGATGCATCAATTGTCATGGTTCATTTCTGTACTGTTATAACCATCAAAAAATCGCTATCACAGCGGAACCTGATTTTGTTAGGTACCTTTTGCTGGAGCAGCAATTTTGTTAGCTACGACAGCGATTTTTCAGCTGTGACAGGAAAAAATGTTTACTATTCCAGCGAAAAATTTGTTACTTCAGTTAATCATGTTGCTTCAGCAATCCATTCAACTGTAGCAGCGAATTTTCAGCTAGATTAGCTCGATTTGCTGAGACAGAAAAGTTTTCTTCTCCATGTATCGTTGCCAATGCTGATAATTTTGGAATGCCGATGTTTCACAAATGAAGAGAAGAAGATTGAATGATAAGACCTCCAATAGAAATACTGTAATTCAGCAATAACTCACAAGTGACTAGGAAGTTTCTAATTCTGCCCTATTGAATGAACTGTTTTATTCGTATTTCGAACCATTAGAATCCGATTTACGTCGGCTCAAATTTGGCTTGGACAACTAAGTTTTAGTTGTCGCAAAATCAATGCCTTTCAATGTGGTTGATCATCAAAGAGCTTCATTCATTCCAGCACACAAAGCTAAAATCGATATCCTACCTGAAGAGGTTTAAAGTAATGTCCATCCTAGTGTCTATCTAATCATTTGAAATTCAATTTCTAACCGATAAACTATATTGCGGGATGATGAATGGTCAACTCGAGAGATGTTGAAGTTTGAATCGTTTATAGAAACAAAACGATACGAAAACTTAGACTCACAAAATCTGATGAATGATCGATATTTTTCTTCTGACATTCACTTCCTAAAACTGGAAATATCATTTGAAGAATGTACTGCGAAATTTTGGGTCCCTAACAGCTAATTATTCTGTTGATCGATTACTAATTCCTTTTGATAAACGATTCGAACTTAAAAACACATATTGATTTATTTATTTATTCAAAACACTGAATGATTCTTCGAACTGTCAACTCGACACAAGTCATTATATGCATTTGATTGGATTTTATGAGGAAACGTAGGATAACAACAAATCAATAATGGCATTTTATGTAAAAATAGAATATCCGGTACAAAAGTCAATTGACGGGTGATTAAATTAAATACTGAATTTAATTTCAACGAAGGTATAAAATTACTCCTCATTTTGAATTTCACCCAGATAATATAATGAAGAATGATAATCAACGATGGAATGGAATCATTGATAGGTGAAATTTTGAGAAGACAATACAGCGGACTGAGCTTTTGAACCTCAAAATTGTACAACTACACGAAAGTTACTTGGAATATCGAACTACAGAAATCTGATCTACGCGAAATTCGAACTACACGAATAAATTTACAGGGTAAATCCATATGAGATCCAACAATTTGAAATTCAATTCTTGCTTCACTATCTCTGGAATTGATTGTTTTCTATGAGACTTCTATGAAGTAGGAGTCCAAAACCGGGATTCTTATTTTTCCTAACTTCTCTCTTTTTGAGAATAGCAGGCATATTTGTAACGTAGCATGGGGCCTCAGCGTTTTTATTTTTCATGAGATTTTACAAACACTGGAATATCTCAGCTTTGGATTGTGATGGGTCCTATTTTGTAGAGCAGGTTTTGGGCTTCATTTTTCCTTTATCATAGTTCCTTCTGGTTTGTATTTTATAATTGAAATTTGCCATTGAAAGGTGGTGAGAGAATTCGAACAACTCAACTCCTGATGGATTTCTTTTATTATCAAAGTGAATAATATCAGAGTTGTAAATTTTTGGGTGCACCACTAGGAGGTAATTGTTTTCATATAAAGAACAATGATCTCCAGTACCCCCCCCCCCTCTCCCACATGGCATAGGGTCTAAGGAAGATGTCAGACTTTCAATTTATGCCTCATTTCAAGATTAATGCTGTCTGGTGGCGCGAATGCTCAAAATCTGAATTTTATGTGGCTTTATTTTCATAACTGAGACGATACCCATCGAAACTAAGAAAAACTGAATACTGAAATTGGTAACGACAACCTGCGGTCGCGACGTGACCCCGGTAATTGAGTAGAGTACACGAGGCAGTAGAGTACTGTCGCGAAATCTCTCTAAGCGAGCGGTTCGATCCGTATCCATCAGAGGGGTGTGTCGCGGTCGACTGCAAGGCGAATGAGAATAATCTTGACCGAATTATAGGAAGGAAGGTCCGAGCGTAATCTCTGGAATTTTATCCGCTTGAGACCAATAGCTCGGACCTTCGAACCTGTGCTGTCGGAAACAAAGGAACAAGAGCGCCGCGTCCGGAATACATTGGTCATTCCGATCAACAGAACTATTTGATTGGATGTAGGCCGTTGGATCTCAAAATTTCTGGCATCACTGCTTTGAACCAGTGTTACCAGATTCGAGGCATACACCGTTCCTTCCCCCTCCATCGAGCTACTCTCCTTTCTCCTACCATGCGAATTAAATCGGGCGAGCGAGAGAGGAAGTGGGTTGGTGGGGGAAAGGAGAGTGGTCCGATGGAGGGGGAAGGAACGGTGTATGCCTCGAATCTGGTAGCACTGCTTCCAACCAGTTATCTCAGAATGCGAGAGCTGGCAGCCCCCATCACGCGATCGGTGGGGCACTAACACTGTCCCACCCCGCGTCCGTATGAAAAAGAAAGAAAGTCTAGAATATAGACCAACCGACCGCGTGGTGGGGGCCGCCAGCTCCCGCCAGTGATGCCAGTATTCCCTAGGAAAATCTTCAGATTTTTTGGCATTGGTCATTTCTTTTCAAATTGTAAATATGATTGGCTGGTTGTACAAGAAATAACCAATCATCAGATGCTGAAGATTTTTCTAGGGAATACTGGCAACGCTGGCTCCCGCATCCTGAGATCACTGCTTCCAACTACTTATACACATAGACCAAGGCTTTTACCATGCCTTTCGTAACATCTATGTGGGTTGGATAGGGAAAAGAGTTCTATCCTGGTTCTCTTACAGTAGAGGCTGGTTGTGAGAGGGAATGGATGAAATTAGACCCTCCATCTCAATACCACCACCTGCCTGGAAATTCATTCATATTTGATCAGGTGAACCCGGTGTTATTAGGAGCTGATCAGAACCTGGTCTGGTCTTAATCAAACACTGGGTTAACCCGATTGAATTTCTAGTCGGGGAGGGGCACTTTCCAATGTCTTATAGCTACTATACCCGTTTATTCTGTTGGAGCCAAACTCCAAGGTTATTGACTATTGAATGTAGATATAATCATTCCTCCTTAAAAATCATCATCGGATTCCGTTACAGCCAACTCTTCAGTGCCATAAAAAGATACAGTCGTAACTCCTGAATGCATCTGGAATACTAATTGTATTCTTCTAAACCAATTAAATATCACTTGTCATGGTCGATTCCACCGTTTTACCTGTACAAGAAATGTGTAGTTAAGATATGGTATAGTGCAGATTTGTACAGTTGAATCCTAATTGTACATTGATTTGTATGGATCGAACATTATGTATCTAGATCCTCTCTGTTTGATATTCCAAGTCATATTTGTGTAGCCCCAATAATCATTTAGTGTCAAGAGACACCCATAAAATCGATAACTTGACTTCAACAAATTTACTTGAGAAAATATATTAATATTATTATATTCTGCGTGATTCGGAATAGGACGTGGATATTGAATAAATTGGATGTCAAAGATTCCAATCAGTTGTCTATTTCCTCCAAGAAAACAGATTCTTCCGATCAGATCGAGTTTAATAAGATTCAAGGAATGTAAATGAAATGAGCTGGGATTTTTTTTAAAGAATCAATAATCTTCTTAATATTTTTTCCCATCTCGCTCGCAACTGTCTTTCAATGGAACAAGAATTCTTTTTCTCAGAAATACATTGCATTAGTATGAATTGTTGAATTTGAATTGCAATCGATTCGCTCATTCTGATTAATTCCACGTAATTGAAATATGTAATTGAATATTGAGTGATTCCGGAAATAAAATATAAGCTGTTTTTCATCGATGTAAATATTATTCGATATTCGAACGATTGAGAAATCGTATTTTATGGAAGAGGAATTCGGTGTGTGTAATTTAATTTGATTGATTTTCCAGTATTTTTAGATGAAAGCGAATACGTGTCTCATTTTTTATTACATGAATTATTCAATCAATCGCTTCGCGATAAGAGTTGGACAGTTGGAGTTGTAAAATTAATATTTCTTCAAGAAATGTATCGGAAGACATGAAGGATTTTTAACAGACTCATATTCTTCTCGTGAAACCGGGTACAGTTCGAATGGAACTTGATTCATGAATGAAGAAAGTTACATGAAATCGTTTTTGGGTTTCGAATATTTCATTCGTTCACACGCTTTCGTATAAAATGACACTCGATCAGACTTCTCACAGAATAATTTATCCATCTCTCTTATTAAAAGTAACCGAAATGAAAAGTACCCGCGAATTCACCTCCAAGAGATTCGTATACAAAATATGTTTGATGATATTGAATGGAGTTGAGGAAGTACACGAATATCTTTTTATGTTTCTCCCATGATTTTTTGCTGATTGTCGAAAGATGGTTGTTTCTCACATAATGAAGAAAAACAATTTGACGAAGGATCTCGCGAACTTTATCTCACGATAAACATTATGGATGAAACAACCGCTTTTGAGATTATTTCCCAGTCAGCTTTTAAAAAGATTGTAGCAAAAACAGAGAGCTACGGACTTGGAGGGTCGTTCAAACTTTTAGGATTGCAATTAAAATCTCGCAAATTTACGATCTAATCGGTTTCCATCCGAATATACGAAACTCGTTCATCTATCAACTCTCAAAAGAAACCGAGGGTTAACGATCCGACTCTCAGTCACTGATGTGAGAGAAAGACCAAGACATTATCTCTTTTTTCCTCCCCCTCACAAAGCAGGACAAATGAGGGAGAGTTGTGAATTGAAATTCATCTCGTTTGCGTGAATGAGAGAAAATCATATTTCTTCTGGTTTTGTTTGAAATTGTATGCACTATCATTTGATTTGTTTTTGTTTCATAGTTTTTTTTTCCTCAACATCCCTTCTCTGCAGTACGAACAATACGTCTATGAATACGGTCGTTGGAAGTTGCAATCAATGAAATCCGTAATTGAGAACAAGCTTCTATAAAACAAGTTGCTTGTTTTTCTCGTTAAATATGTGAGGATGATAATCACACGACGTATAATCGTGGAACAGAATTGATATGTGAATTTTTCCATTGTGTTCCAACGTATCATATGACGCCAAGTTGAAATTTCATTGAAATCGAATTCGTCTCTGCTTTTTGATGTGAATTGCATGAGATTAGGGTCTAGAGTACGTTATAATTGGATACTTCATTTCACATATCATCATTCTTTGAGTTTGCTTAGAGCTTCGTTAGTCGTATAAAAAATTTGAGAAACCCTCAGTGACATTTTCCTATCTTTTTTAAGATTCTTCCGATTTTATCTAGGTCATATTTTCTAACGAGGATCACACAGTCAACCGGTAAGCCACTCGGTTTGTGAATTAGTTACATAAGTAACGTGGGAGTAGTCAGCAATTAACTCGAACTTCATTCATAGCAGCCGTCCTTCTAAATCCTCTCCCAATCAGGCTCACACCACAGTCTACCCCTTTTTGGTGAAGCAATCTCTCAATTAGGGTGATCGATAGATCCCTGTCTCGCACAGCGATTATGTAAACCTGCGCGACAGGTTTCTTGTTTTTCCATTCTTGTAAATTAAACCACGAGAGCTGTATTTGATATACATTGTCATGTTCATTCGATAAGTTCGATAGAGCTTTTACTTGTTAATTACATTTCGAGACGTGGAGCTTAGAGGTTCTCACACAACTGAGTAATTAGTTTCGTGTTGCTCATTCGATTTGGTTTCATTTCCGAGGAAACAAGAGATTTCATAGGATTTCTCCGCTTTTCTTCATTAAGAGAGTTAATATTCTCAAGAGTCAACTAATTAGATCGATCGATCATTTGTAAAAATGAAATTGTGTAAAAATAATTTGACGTTGTGAATATGCTTCGAACCAACTCACTATTATCAGACATGCCTCTGACAATGATTTACAGCTCATAGATTTTCCTTTCCGCTCTTCAGACCGTGAAGGACTGGGTCATGAAATAATGGCTTTGGATGGAAAATCACTCGATACTGTACAGCAATATGTGTTCAAAGTTTTGGTTTCAAACTCATAAAATTGTTTTCGTAATTGAAATGTTTTGCATCATCATAAACGTTGTACTCATCTTCTATCTTTTATGAAAATTCAATCAATTCTTCGTATGAGAGGAATATTTCCCTTTTCAATTAAAAGATATGAGTCGTATACATCGATGTTGTTAAATATAAACAATCATAAAATATTTCGAACTTCAAATTCTGATTGGCAATTAAGATGTGATAAATTGTATTCACTGTTCTGAGTTCGATATTTCTATGACATGTTCCAAGTAAATGTCAGAACTTGTGATAGGTTTTCCGTAGAATTTTAACATTCAGCGTCTTTCCCTCTTGCAGGCTGATTCAAGAGGTGGAGAATAGTGGAGAATTGCGCAAAAATTCATGGTCGCATACACATTTGAAAAAACTCTGATAATAATCATAGGGAAAAACAATAAAGATTGTATAGAAATTCCATTTATTATCTAATTTCTATACTTCGTTGATTAAATTTTCGTTTCATATCCGTGAAGATGAGGAATTTCCAGTGGGGTGAAAGATTCAACACCATCACGGATAGTCACCAGAATTGGTCTAGCCATCATTGTTCGCAGTGCTATCCGACCATTACCGGTTGTTACCATTCCAGTCATATGTCCCTATCAGGAAGTTCCTACACTGACAGAAAAACGACCTTGTTGAAACATTCGTGGTCACAATAACTTGAAATCTGGTTTCTTCCACCAGGAAATGTGATTGTGATGTCCAGAAAAATGGTTGAAGCACAAATTAATTACATTTTCCAGGTTAGAAAAACCAGATTCTTTTCTTGGTGTGATAACCTGGCAAATGTAGTTAATTTTGGTTTGAACCACTTTTTCTGGATATCACAATCACATTTCCTGGTGAATCGAACTAGATTTCAACTTTTTGCGACCACGAATGTTTCAACCAGGTCGTTTTTTTGTCAGTGTAGTGAGTTCCTTCATACTGTAAAAAATGAGGGAAGTTTTTTTTCACACCAATAGTGAATTCCGTCCCCTGATCGTGGGAGAATGCCACTTCAAGGCATTAGTATTTGCCTTTTGCGTGTTGAATTTTCTACGAATGAACAAAAAGTCCACGGAATCATGTCGAAAAATTCTTCATCCACGAAGAAACGTTGATTCCCTCAGTTTTTGCAGGGAAATTCCATGATTATTTTTTATAATGTAGATTTCTAGACTATTCCAGGTGGGATTTCAGACAATTTTCAACGAGAGGACTGTCGAATCAACTGATCCTGAGCCGACGGTTCGCATTTTTCAATACTGCGAAATACTTTGAGATCAAGTTGTCGAGATAAGAGCAAAACAGCATCAACCATGGAAACAACACAGCGTTTGAATTAGGAGATGCAGTGAGACAAAATTGACTGTCATGTCAAATTCTTTCAATTTCTTTAACGAGGGCTTTGAATCAAGAATTTGGTGGGATAAGAATCAGATCTCTGACATGAATAGAACACAATGTACTTGTTGCGAAAGGAAAGCAGCCTAGGATTCAGTCACAACACGCGTACAGAGCGAAAATTCAACAGGCCACGTGGTGAAATGAATAACATAAGGAGTGGGAAGAAGGAAGTTATGAAAGAAATAAACTGAAGGGGAGGAAATAAGAAAATAGAAGTGTCAGAGCAGTTCATATTTTTGTAATGAAGAAGCAGACAACCGTATAAAAGGGAGAGTGAAAAACATCCTAAGTTGGGTTGAGAGTTCAAAGGTAATTGAAGAAGACAGGTAAAACTTTCGGAACCATGTAACAGGTCAAGAGATGGAGATTTGGATTCGAGATGAGGAGGAACAGAAAGTGCTTAAAAGAGACGTCGGAGGTGGATGATGGGATTGGATGAGGTGACACCAGGCGATTTGTTGAGAAAGTCAATAAACAAAGACAGCTAAGAGTGGGAACAAGAAGTGATCAGAATACGAAATGTTGAGACTGAAAGAAAGAAAGAAAACTTCAGTAAGAATAGTTAAGAGAGGCACATCAATTACAATCTTCAGAAGTGAATTTTTCTTTCTGAAATGATGGAAAAAAATTTCTAAAATGTCCCTGCAAAGTTTCAAAGCGAAATTCTGACTCATTCCAGTGCTACGCTGATTCTTAGGTTGCATGCGCGTAGAGCGTCAAGATCGTCGTTCACATCTCGCATTAAAAGGAGCTTGGCAAGCACGAAAACAGGAAATTTGAAATGAAAACCAGGTTTACGGGGAAGTTGAAGATCTATTTTATAGTCTCGGAGTCGCATGTTAATTGGTAAGTTTCTTGATTCAGAAACTTCTTACATTTTATTGAAGGAAAAAAAAATGCTGAAAAATTGAGGTTGAAAAACTAAATTTGCTGTTCGATTTGCAATAATCAAGACAATGACTTCGACAATGATGGAATGAGTTTAGCTTCTCTCTTAGAGGAACTTTTTAGGCTGAAACTTGGAGTGAATTCTAGATTCAGGTGTCTCAGTAGCTAGATTTCTAATTTGATTGATTTTATTTGATTTGAAAAGGAGTCATTATTTCCGCTCAGGGGAGTTTTCAAGGGACAAGAGTATGAGAAATACAAATGGTGAGGATAAAAAGAGTGAGAGAATGGAATGCATTACAGACATCAAAGAATAATTATAAGCTCAGAACAAAGAACCAAAAAAAGGAATTGAACTGTGATCTTTGGAGGCTGCTGGAGTTCAAAACGAAAATCCAAACTCATGAAACCTAACGAATCATCGTTATTCAAGTTTTTAAATTAACTCCTTGGGATTGGAAATATCGCTCAAAAAAAATACAACGAAATTTTTGGTCTCAGACAGTTGAGTATTTCGTTATTTGATAACTAATTCGTTTCAATAAACGATTCGAACTTCAGCGACATATCTTTGGGACAAGATAGGGAGTGGTCGAGTCAAAAAATGAGATGATTAAGGGAAAAGTTATTAGGATGAAACGAAAGACCAGGAGTGAAAGAAGAAGCGAATGTTTTTCAACTCGGCTTCGTATTCCCGCAAAATCGTGGACTGATGATAATCGAGTAGTTTATTTGATTGATTTCGAATACAACTGTGATTGAGGGTGCATAAATATGAACATAAATGTATACAAATACATCAGTGTAAAGAATTTTCAGTTCAATGATAAATATTCATTCCAGACCTTCCTCGGGAATAATGTTATTTTGAAATCCATGCGGATTATCGTTGTTTATTTTATGAAAATCGAAGCTGATATGTTATCCCGCTTTGGTATTACAGTCCATCGGAATTAACTTTTCCAACTGAATGTTCTTCGTTGATTAATGAAACGGTATTGAATTGAACCTTTCATTTTGAATTCAGTAAATATCGTTCCATAGTCCGCAAGTTATCCAAAATGAGGAAAAAGTTCACTTTGATCAAATGAATTTCGTTTATTAGAGAATGGTCCACGACTCTTTTTGAGATATTCCTCCCAAAGCAAGATCGATGAACTCAATCAATCAATATCCATTCAACGGGAACTCATATCATAATCAAATCAAAAGAATTTTCAAATTTAATCGACAGAAATATTTTCCCCTTTTTTGCCCAGTCGACTGATGCTAATTGTTGAAAGTCACGACATTGATTCTTTTCAGGATCTCGGCTTTGAGAATCCATGGAATTTAAGAAAAAAATGTCGAATGAATTACTGAAAATGATTTTTAATTGAATGAAAAACGGAATGGAATTTTTCAATTGTAGTTATGATGGAATATGCCTCTTCGAGAAGGGAAAGTTATATAGGTGTTGAACCCGCTATCCGATCCACCTCCGATTTTTCGCAATAAATAAATCGCTTCCACGGAAGAATTGAAATTCTGCTCGAGATATTCAATTTCAGAATCAGCAGGTGTCCTTAAAACATGATAATTCACTCGAGAATATGGACATTGATTGAACGAAGAAGAAAGAGAGTAGATAATCTGAAAGTCATGTAAAGTAAATCCGTCCATGTTTTACGAGAAAATTTGGAAAGAATATGAGAATGAAATCCTTTCCAGTACTGTATCTTTTGGAAAATTACTCGTGTTAAATCTGTACTTACATTACCTGTATTACATGTAATATCAGTTCGGTAAGTATAAGTAGGATAATCTACGAAGTTCTCTACAGTTCAGATGAATAATTTTGAACTTTAATGGTTTGGTCTCAGTGAAATGGAAGTAATAATAACGTACTTTACCGCACTTTTGGAACCAACAAAACTTAGAAAAATACATATTCGTTCAAAGTAGGGAGAGAACATACCTAAACTTCTTCATCACTCGTGCATTTGATAATCGATCAAAAGAATTCAATCCATCCGAAGTGGGGGAATGTAAATATTGATGAATATTCGCAAATTACTGAATTTACGATGAGATCGATACTTCCCACATACGATGAAATCTTATAAAATCAAATCTGTGAAATAATCTGTCGAATGGTGTTAGTTTTTACGAACTCTGATAATCCCTTTCATCGTACCAAGTTCTAAATTCAAAAGCACAACGTGATGTCTTCAACCTCCCTTTCTTCCTCGAAGACACGCTTTGTAAAAATTTTATCATTTGATGACAGTAAAAGTGCCTCACGTTTTATGGGAATTTGATGGAATAAGAAAGCTTTTACTTTCATAAATTCAATTTTTGCTTTCGGATTAATGGACCGGAGAGTATGAGAAATTCAAGTGATGTGGAAATGAGAGAGGAAAAGAGGAAGAGATAAATTTCTTTGATGTCGCGATACACTTAATTGACATTGAAATGAAGAATCTTGCAACCCTGGGATCAATAAATTAAGGTGAACGTTTCAAAATGGATATCCGACAAAACAAGCGAGTTGAAATATGTTAGCCTCAACGCATCGCTCGGATAAGTAGATTCATGTCAGAGAATGTAAGAAAATTGCGTTCGCGATATGTGAGAGATCCATTAAGGTACAAGTATCTTCCACTCGACTGGTAGAGTGCAGCTGAATGTATCACAAGGTAAACGTAAATTAAACGTAACCGGATTGCGAACGAACTAGCGGCAAGAGCTTCATCCTGTACAACGATTGATCTGCAGGTTCACTCAAGAGTTGGCTGATGTACCGGTACGTGTTTCATTACCCGGAATACCATGTTAAAATCTGTGGTGCTACCTAGACTTGCGATGAGCACAGTACCGTATTTGAATGCGTCTATACGGTAACAATGTATCTCGGCTATCGACAAGATTTCCTAAAATCGTAGGTACATGGTGATGAGGAAAAGCATTTCATACGTGGACATGTTGAATTCATTTATAGGTAGTGTCCTGTGATATATCACATTATCAAAATTTTACATAAACACTCGGAAGCTGAATAAAAACATCGCTTGGTAAACCAACTCAATAGTATTTAACGTTAACAGTTTTCTGCGATCAATGATCAACAACGTTTGTACGAATTTGAATTTTATCAAAGGCAGTCCCTTTCGAAACCATGTGTTCGAGGGCTGACCTGTGGTTAGCGTCATTTTCAACTAGTTTGAAGTTACTACATGAAATTTACTTCACATGCGAAACCCTTTGAGAGAGGGTTCCGTGTTGATTCGGTGTGCAACCAATCAGTTAAAAGGTCGAACGAATAACTAATTGCTAGTATTAGTTGATGTGTATTGTTTCGATAAATACCGAGTCTCGTTATCGAAGCATAGAGCCCAAATTCATAGATGAAACTGTGAATTTGCAGTTATTATAAATTTTTTATTATTTTTTATTACTTTTGAGATTGTAAATAAAATAATCGGATTGACATAGTATGTCACTTTGGGACGGAGCACAAATTCGAGGAGAATTCGTACCCTGGATTTTAATAATTCGTTGACCCCTTCCATTATTTCGATGATCGAAATGAAAAGTGAATTCCATTGGTGGAGGAATGGACAAAGTCAACGAATTATTGAAATCCAGGGTACGAATTCTTCTGGAATTTGTACTGCGTCCAAAAGTGAGATAATGATCAACGAAAATTTGGATTATTAATTTTTTCCGTGTAGTGGAGAATCAAAAACAAATCTAATAGGCGCACTATTTGACATATCTTTAAATTTAATATATTTTTCATGCACATTTGTGAATGAAATTCCCAATTCTTGGTTATTGAGATGAGAATTCATTCACGCGCAACTGAATTAAAAATCTTTGCTAAATTATGTCATGCATTATTGTATATTTTCGTTACTGAAATTCAAATGTAATGGGAATTTCAATAAATTCTTCAGTTACATAAATAACTTTTGCTTCCATTACATGTAATTGGAAGCGGAGTAATTGATTCTCAAACGAGTTCACTCAACTACATAACGTATTTTGCCGCGTTTAAACTCGCACTGATGGAATCGACTGAATATTTTTTCCGGTTTAACGCTGGTGAGAAAAATTGATCCGAAAATCTCTGGAAGTTGTCATATATTTCATTGAAAAGCTTCGACAATCATTGAAAAATGCTGAAAAAAACTTGACAAATCTGAGGAGCTTTGGAAATCTATAAAAAACTTTTCAAACTCTTAAAAACTCTTACCCAACTAGGAATTATCCTTCCTCCAAATTCGAGCATCGAAGGTCTTAACTTGGCCCACAGGGAGAAAACGAATGTCTTAAAGAGTTTCATAATTTATTGAAGATCAGCGTCAGTCGGTAGCCTGGCACAAAACCTGCCGAGACTCGTCTTGAACAATTTACCAAACTTGGCCCAGGCTTGGGAATGATAAGATCAGGACAAGTTTGGGTCAGTGGTTTTGCCAGGCCCGGTTCAATTTGTTTACCAAGCATCAACCAATGCTTTTTTGATCGCAGATATGGATGAGAAAATTAATTGATTCATATTTCAGTTCATGACTTTCTCCCTCAGAATACCGTACATGAATGATCTTAAAACGATAGAAAAAATGTGACAAGACTGGGACAAGCTTGTATGATCATTGGAAAATCTGCGTTCTTTGATATTTCAATCAATTTTAGCTAGAAACAAAATATCAAATTCTGTATCAAGAGAGTTTAGTTTCCATCGATAGCATGGAATTTTTTCCTAGAAAAGTTCATAATATTTGTCAACAAATTTGAGCATTATCATTCATTCTCTTCATCAGCTTCGAATCCCAAATTCAATACCTTCCATGTAGAATGTTTTCACTTCTTTCATCGAATCGATATCATTTCACGCATGAGAAATTACCTTTCTTCACACAAAACTGTATCAGAAAGAAATAGAATGTCGAGAGCCGCATTGTAATCATGAATTTACACAAAAAGCAGCATATTCCTCCAAAGTCCCATAGCTTTTGACGGTGAAGTAATATTCGCTGTCTGATAATACTTTTTCAAGATGTTTGATATGGTATTTTTCATTCTTCGTGGAATTTCTTCAAATCTTGAGACGAAGAAGAATGCATATCATGAAGTTCCATATTTTTCAATAGAATTGGAATCCTATTGTGATCAATACCATTATTTTCCCAGGCATCTCAAAAATGATGTATCGTATATTATTGGACAGCAAAATTCCATCATATGCATGATGTAATTGTGAAAAAAAAAGATCTTGGTAATATCTTCTCTCGTGACTTATACTTCTGCAAATTCCTTTCTTTCATGAAACATTCTTCGTCAGGAAATTTTTTCATTTCCATGAAAGAGCCGATACGGAGGTTTATAATAAGTGATTATTGAGTTATTCTCAAAGTTGAAAATCAATGATGAAATGCGAGAATACGTGTTCGTCAAGAGATTTGAGGAATCTATCATAAAAATTGAAAAGATTTCCCTTCTGCGCGTAGTAAAAATGATTTTCATGTATCAACTCATATTGCAATGAGATTTCACGTCATTTATTCCTCTCTTCAATATAAAATACATTATCTACATGAAATCTCATAGAGACAAATGCACTTGACTGCCATAACAGAATCCGCGGGATGAAATTTTCTGTATCCTTTTTTGTCGGTAACAAAAGCTCTTGTAGGAATACCACACTTAAAGCAAGGAAGATGAATTGGTCTATATACAGTTATTACATCATGTGCTGATTAAATTGACTTTCTTCAGTATCATACGACATTATTGTGCACCACGATTTAAACCCAAGAAGAGAGATTGTGACGTGCCCGACGTCGAGACCACTTTGCGCTTTTATATGTAACTTATGAGATAACTGCATTAAGCGAAAAGTGCATTTCACATTTTTGTTAGTTAGTTCGGAATTCTGTTATAAACTTCATACTAGCTGAACTAATGGCCATTTTGGTTTCAATTCAATCGCAATTTGATTTGGACAATTGTTCTTGCTGTCACTCAAAATTATACTCAATCATTATTAAGTTTGAATCTCATCCCTCGTGGAAATATTTATGTGTCACACGGAGAAGGAAGAATCCGCTGTGACAGTGAAATATGATTTCGCTGGGTATCTTTTACTGGAACAACGAATTTTTCACTATGATAGGAATCTCTTTGGTATCGCAGCAATTTTGTTAGCTACCACAGCGATTTTTTAGCTGTGACAGCAAAAAATGTTTACTATTCTGCATATAATATTAAAAATTTTGCTTCCTCAACAATCTAGTTAGCTGTCGCAGCAAATTTTTAGCTACACGGAGCAAAAGTTATCTCGAAAAATACCATAATTTATGGATTTTTGGCGTTGGTCTGGCCCGAGTCAAAATATTTATGTGAAGACACACGGAGGGAAATTCGGAAATATTAAATCACCGAACTTCATGTAATTTTTCACCTCGAAATTAGCTGAATTTGTATCTTGAACGGCGTGAAAAAATATCAGAACATTGGACAGCATAAATCTTGAATCCCGTGATATTATTTGACCGTGAATTCGAAGATTTAAAATCAAGTAGTTCGATGCTCGAAAAGCATACAGTCCGTGATGGAAAATCACCGATCGGTTGATTTTGCTTCACGTCAGTTGCGAGATGCAAAATCATGTGCAGTTCGTTGATTTAATATCTCCGAATTTCTCTCCGTGTATAAAAGTCCGAGAAATTATGGGAATTTTAGAAGTTCGTTCATGTAAATATTTTGACTCGGCCCAGACCAATGCCAAAAATCCATAAATTATGGTTTTTTTCAAGATATCTGTTTTCTCGGTGTAGGTGAGCAAAAAGATTTGCTATTCTATATATGATACTTGGGTTTCCTACGACATCCGATTTTTTTTCTCCTTGCAAACTACGCCAAACTCTATGAAATATCACCTGACATACAAGGACGTAATTGAGCATAAATCGAATCATGTAATTTCATGCCAAAGCTACGCGAAATTATAGCGCGGGAGTAAAAATATGCACTCCGGCTTAGAAACGGAAATGATGATTAATTTACGCAGAAAGAAGTATTGCTTTGAATCTGCACTCATAAAAATGATTTTCTTATCATAAGACGACACCCGTGTAAAACATGGTCCGTTTCACTGGTGAACTGAATCCGTTTTACCATTAAAATCGGCCCCCTCAATATAATCACCGTGCAGTTTTATGAACAGACGGAAATCGTATAACCTTGGGATCAATCCTGTCTTCTCACAAGACGGTATCCGTTTCACGGCAAAAAAAATGTCTCTAATCTGCTCCCAAGCAAGTAAGTTAGAGTATTTCTTTCTCGTTTTATCACTAGAAGGAAGCCCGTCTTGTCATTAGACGAGTTTCGTTTTACTAACATAAGAAATCGTCTATCGGTGAAATGGAAACGTTTAAAGATCTCCGTCTGAAAGTATTTTGAAACGGGATCATCTTATGATTATGCAGCTTCGTCTCATCATCAGACAGTATTTTTTAGAGTGTAAGGAATTATTATTTGAATAGGTCCAAATAAATATTCCGTTGAAAGAAAGGAATATTTTTTGGATACAAATGAATTGTTCATTCGAATGATGGACCAAATAATACATTATTTTATAGGAACAAAATATTTATTCCTGTCAAAGGAATATCTATTTGGACCTATTCGAATAACAATCTCTCAAATTCGATGGAATACTTTTTTCTGTGTACTACGGAGAATCCCATGTGGAAAAAATCTTCAGAAATAATTAAGAACAGTGCAAAAAGTCTCAAGCAACATGAATAGACATCTTTTGGAAGCCTCAAACTGTTCTTATTTCTAAAAGATATCTTCGAGAACGTTTGCAGAAACCTTTCAAAATTTTCTAAAAGACATCTTTCGGAAATTTCTGAAAGGTTTCTGAAAACGTTCTTGAAGATATCTCTGAGAAATAAGAACAGTTCAAGACTTCTCAAAGATGTCTATTCATGTTGCACACACGCAGAGAAAAGTTACGTAAAAAATTATGAGACTTTATAGTAAAATAGGGGCAAAATCACATTTTGAGGTTATGTATTATATGTTGTAATTGAAATTACTATACTTTCTATCAATAGATAACAGAATTCCATCACTCTTCACTAAAAGATATAGTAATTTTAAGGACAACATATGATACATAACCTCAAAGTGTGATTTTGTCCCTATTTTTCCGTATGGAAATATTTCGCTGAAAAATGTCTGCAAAACTATGAAAAATCTCTGAAAAAAAATGAAAAAACTCTGAGAATCTCTGAAATTTTGATGAGAAATCAAATATTTTTGGGACATTCTTTACAGACTTTTTTCAGACTTTTTTCAGAGTTTCTCAGAGTTTTTCCATACTCTTTCAGAGAAATAGTAACGAAATTGCACTCTGAAAAAACTCTGACAAAACTCTAATAAATTGTTGACATTTTTCTGATTATTGAAAAATCCTGAAATTCAATAAATACATTCATATGCCGTATTCAAATATCATGTGTGAAAAAGTGTTTGAAAATTTTTTAATTTTTTTCTAAAAGTCAGAAAAATGTTAGCAATACATCAGAGTTTTGTCAGAGTTTTTTCAGAGTGCAATTTCGTTACTATTTGTCTGAAAAAGAATGAGAAAACTCTGAGAAACTCTGAAAAAAGTCTGAAAAAAGTCTGTAAAGAATGTCCCAAAAATATTTGATTTCTCATCAAAATTTCAGAGATTCTCAGAGTTTGTCAGAGTTTCTCAGAATTTTTTCATTTTTTTTCAGAGATTTTTCATAGTTTTACAGACATTTTTCAGCGAAATATTTCCATACGGGTTGTTATAAAGTGTAGTCATTTTGTAGGTAACTTTTCTCTGCGTGTAAGACTTCTTGCATTGTTCTTAATTATTTCTGATAATACCTTTAGACAACGAGTGCTGTGTGGATATCCCTGGTGAAAATGAAGCGTATACACAAAGCGAAAAAGGAAGCGCATACGAAACGAAAAATGTTTCAAATCCATTTTCCTGGAGCGTGTGATGCTTTCTTGCTCTGAAGTGATGAAATCATACGTTTCATATACGCTTCATAAGCTTGCAATCCCGGTTCGCACATGTTTCATGTGACGTCAAAGTAGGTTATATCAAGCGTATGCGAATCATATCTATTCTGACTTCAAATAGTATGTCCAAGCAGTCGATACCATCGACGATCCATGGCTCAGTGGATCAGACCCTCGACTGCCATGGTGGAAGTCATGGTTACAATTCTTATTATGGGATTGAATTTTTTTAAATTTCATGCGCTCCCTTTGTCTCAATTCCTGCTTCATATACTCTTTGTATCCCTTTGGTTCAAGCTCCATATACTTCTCATTAACTTTCCTGTTACGCTCTAGCGTAAGCTTCGTTTACTCTTCCTTGTCGCTTCGATTTTCACCAGGGATACGATTCTACACAAATTGTATACAAATCGTACACAATTGTATACAGTTTTGGACATTTTTTTCATATGAGATCGCATAAAAGTTACGAATTCCCATGGGTGGTCATATAGGTCAACATTAGGGTGCCACAAAAAACCGACTATTTTTGTTTCTTCATATCTCGTATGAAAATATATATTATAAGTTTCTCATATTTGAAGAGCTCTCTCCCGAGATCAGCTCAAAAATAATTTTTTAGAGGTCGCTCAAGGTTTTTTAAATTCCAAAAAATAGTGAAAATTCATGTTCTTTATTTTGCAATTTTTTTGTTGTTACGGTGGTATTTAGTCAGTGAAAAAATATCAACTTCCTCACAGTTACCGCTCCAAACATTAATTTTAAGGTCGTTCAGAACATATGAACATTTTTTAATCTGTTACTCTTCACATTTTGACGAGCAAAAACTTGAAAATTAGAAAGAAAATGAAATTCCTCAAATTGATGAAATTAACCGATCAATCTAATCGAATAATCTGATAATTGGATTCCAATTGATGTAATTAAATCAATGTTTTTCATCGATTCAATTCATTTATTAGGGAAATTTAAATTCTTGTGATGTATTCAACTTCTTCTTTTATATTATGATGTATTCTTATCAAACAAAGTGCTAATTGAAAGCGATGTTACATATTGAACATCAATATGAATGTTTGAAGGTCGCTTGAAAACATCAACAGCAATAAATTAGGGAATATTCAGAAATTTCGGAGCGGGCTTCAATAATAAATATTTGAGGCTTCAACTTCAAGAGAATTACTATTTTTTTAGGTATTGAATTTGACTGCAACGAGAAGAGAAAATTGTAAAGTTTCCAAACATCTTGAGTGATCCCTGAGAAATTTTTCCTGATGTTGTTCTTTGAAAGAGACTCCTAAAATATAAAAAACTAGCATATTTTTATACGAGACACGAAAACAGAAAATAGTCGGTTTTTTTAGCGTAGTGATTCGGAAAAGTACCTACGCACTTTCTACGCGCATTTACGCCTTCCACTGTAAAAAGAAGGTTTTAATCTGTTTGCGTCTTACTTTCAGACGATGCTGCTTCCATTGTGTCAGCGATTATTTTTCAGACTTAATTTGTTTGCATCATTGATTCAGTCAAGAAATGAGTTGAACTTGAGACTTTCTTTTTGCAGTATTCTACGCATTTCTACGTCTTTTTGTGTGAACGGAAAAAAAAGAATAGTTGCAGCAACTACTTAAATAGTCAATTTTCGACCATCTAATTAAGTAGTTGCTGCAGCTACTCAGTAGTCAGGACAAGTAACACGTTAGCTGTCTCAACTAATTCAAAATACCTCAGGTATTTACGTTAGTTGGTGCAACTATCGAGCTACTTGTCCTGACTACTAAGTAACTGCAGCAACTACTTAGGTAGATGGTCGAAAATCGAGTATTTAAATGATTGCTGCAACTATTTCTTTTTTTCCGTGTAACACTGGTTGGATTGCACCGTCGATTGTAGAATGGCATAGGTTATTTAGTGTAGTTTCAAACTCTAAACATCAACATAAATGAGCATAATGAAGCGTACTGGTGCATGGGAGAACTCAAATGTGGCGCAATATGTAGTAATTTGATGTCATAATACGTACTTTCTGAACAACGTAGCTCGGTGTAGTTTTTTAAAAAAAATGTAATTTGGCGTAGAATGTTTTCACATGGGACCTGTGCGGTCTCTGCTATATGTTCAATATGCTACTATTATTGAGCCTAAGTAGCTCTGCTGTTTTTGTAGTTCAATATACGAATTGTTTATAATCTTGCGGGATTATTCCGACCCCATACAAGTATAGCGCTCAAAATAATTTTCGAATTTCGGGAATTGTTTTATACATCTCAAAATGATTTCCATTGGTATACAACAATCAAAATCTCATTTTTATAGATCAATCAGTGTATGAGATCAAAACGCACAATTTGCTTGGCATCCAACCTGTTTGAACGCATTAATCCTTCGCACGATCAAATACCTTTCAATGAAGTTTCCTTCTTCTCTCGTATCCGTGATCAACAATACAGTTTTTGGTCAACACCTCGAGTTGAGTTGACCTTCAAATGACTTCCAAAATTATCTTCAAGTTGAAGTTCAATGCCACCACTTGATGGCCTTCGAGGAATTTTACAACTCTTATCACGGTTATTCTTGCTGATAACCGACTTTTATGAATTGTTCAGTGTGATGTATTATTTGACTTTCAAATGACTCGAAGAAAGTAATCCCGAACCCGAACATACAGCATATTCAAATGCAAAATTTTCCGCTATTCTCGAATTCAGAGCGTAGATATTTCCATTTGAAGTATCAAAATTGACCTTGGAACAACCACTAAACTCATTTCGAAGATTAAATTCGAGTTCACCATCCATTGACCTCCTACGAACCTTACAACTTCCTTTAGTAACATTTTCCGATATCTGGTTTCCCTCGAACTTGGCATCGTGGAGAAATTCAAATGGTTTACCCGGCACACTTCATCAAGTGAGTTGGTTCTTTATTTTCAAATCCAAATATACAGGAAATACTTTTCCATTCGATGAGTCGAGCACCCTTTTAGATTTCGTCGATCAATTTTACTGCAACCTCTCATGAAAAAAATACCACCCTATATTTTGAGATTTCTCATTCAAGTGGAATATGTGACTTCAAAGAAGGATACTTTAAAACTTTTGTTCGATAATTCATTTTGCTTTTGTGTAATTTATTGTTCATTTCTTTTGAGAAGAACGGAATAAACTGAATACACTGAAAATCAGATCGATGTAATTGAACTATGAACTTCTGTTGTTCAATTTAAAAACATTCTCTCCATGTTTCACAATGTTCAGCAGAATATTTCAACTTTCACCACAATGATGTATTATATTTCAGCAGGGGAAAGCAACAACAGTTGAAAATGCAGACGGAATTAACAAACTGAGGGAACGTTCGATGAGTGCATACCATAGAGGAAAACGATTCTACAAAAATCAATCTTTGAAAGCATACACATAAAAACTTGTATATAATTCACTTGTGAAATATAATTGTCAATTGTTTCTTTAATGTTCGTACAACTTTATCAATTGTGATTTGATTGAAACGATACATTCGACAACGTTTGACGAATATTTCAATAATGCCTGAGTCACATTCCAATCTGGATACACCCAGAAAAATAGTTTACTCGAATATGGACCTACTAGACATTTCATTGCATCCAATAAAATTTTCACTCAATTCAAGTAAATTTTATCTGTATGAAATACATTTTTTATTTGATTCAACTAAAATTCTAGTAGGTTCATATTTGAATAGAAATTTAGTTGATTCAAACAAAGTTTAGTCAATCCAAATTATTCCGAATATAAATTTCACTCGGTGTATGACAGAAATAAATATGCTGTGAAATTACTCGAATGTTCTGTGAAAACAGATTTTCATAATCCTCCGGAGTAAAGTGGGGTGAAATGACGCAGATCTCCGCTCAAATACAACTTGAAATAATACAAAAACATCTCATTCGCACGGAGAAAAAGGAATAGTGATAATTACTAAGCGAATAGTAAAATATGAACAAACCAAACTGCGCAATCAAAATAACTAAACGGCTCGATCGAAATTACGATACGCTCAGTTAAACCAACGATGCGTTCAGTTAGAATAACGATGCAATTGATTGTAGGGATCCAATGTTTGATCCGTCCATATTTTACTATACCAGTTTTCTCCGTGCACTCAAGAAAAATAAAGAGATTCATTGAAAATCTCTATATCTCTCTCGAGTGCATGAGGTTTTATTTATTAATTCGTGCTGTAGCGAAGCAAGAAAGTGCGAAAATCTCATTGTTCAATGGTACTCAATCAGCACTTGAAACACTTCAAATGGAATTTTACGAAGTATTTCCACTAAAGTAATCATGAACTATCCTTTCGTTTGATCTTTGTCCATGGAATAGTCAAAATTCATCACTTTTATTTCACGTGCTTGATTTATGGACGTTGAATACAATTATATGACATTTCATACCACCATGAGATTGGATGAATAATTCAATGATCAGATCGAATATACATTTTCGTTCCCGAGATGACAAATTTCGTGATGAAATTCACGATACGTGAATAATCGATCCTTGTAAACAAATCATATTCGTGAAAAGAATATGAAAAAAGAAGATCAACTTATGAGAATAGAGAGAGAATGAAATGAGTGTCATTGATTCTTTGGATAGATTGGACGGATATAGACCGGAATTAGGTGAATTGTGAGGATCAATTGAGACTCTCCACATAAATTCAAAACGTCAGGTAGCGAATGTTTAGTATGATGGTATTCACGTGTACACGTTACAGTTTCACCTCGAGAATTCTCTATAAGGCTGTGCGTAACCTGCATATATTCCAACGGAACCCGGTAAATCACTCCGCTTTCTAGTGTTTCCTCAATAAATTTGTTCTACTGGTATGAATTCGCCCTATTTTCCGGTTGAATGTTTACATATGAGTGGAATGCAGAGGAAAATCAAAAATAATGTGTAATCATGATTTTTATTTATTCGAATCGTATAGCGTATGATCGGATGATACGGAAACACGAGGATTAAGGAAAATCACTTGTTGTTTCTCGTAATAGATCTTCCCCTTCGAAGGAAAAGATGTTCTCAAAGTGTATTTGAGGTCGGAGGCAAGAATATTAAGTTGGTTCTCCTTGAAACGGCTTCACACAGATAGAAGCAATATGACAAGGATCATTAATATTTATACGCTCGTAACAAAAGCTCACAAATCTTATGAAATACACGATCGGTGTTTAAGAAATAGTATTCTTTCTTATCGTGATATTTGAATATAATAGCGAACGTCGATAAATCTTCCTTTTGAATTTATTGATCAAAAACATGAAACTGGTAATCATAGCAATATACAATATTGTGTAAATGCGAAAGCTCGACTCGTTTTTCTTTGCATATTCTTCTGTTGTGTTGACGAGAAAGATGCTTCTCGAAAAGAACTTTATTGTCAACTGGTATTCTATTGAAGACTTATTACTCAATCCTGCTACATCGTCACGACCCAGGTAAAAATTGACCATGGGCGCTAGGTTGCCGCAAGGCTCACCAAGATGGGCCGAGCCTAGGCTACCAGGCATGGCGCAACTCTGAAATGATAAAATCATTTCAGCCTCAGCCCATTTGTTTCCACAATCAAGACCCAACACTGGAAACAGGGTTGTGATAGCATATGCCGTCAATGGCAGACCATACAAAAATTTGTTCGCCAAGGATGAGCCAACGCTGTAGCAATCTTGCGGCAGGGTTGCGCCCATCTCATGCCAATGGTCACTTTCATTTTTTATTGTAATTGAAAATAAAATAAAAAATCCATTCTATCATTTCGATTGAACGAAATGAATGTCGGAGAATTTCAACATGTAATTTTTCTGATTAGTTTAAACTGATGAATGACGTAAATCCGGTGGTCCTGGCGTAGAAGTAGGCGGGTCTGGAAACAGATGAAGAATTATTTCTGTCATGCAATTTTCAAAGGAGACTTATATATTGATTGAATGCTTGGTTCGCCACTCGCAGGAAACAAGCATCACTCTGGTGAGAGTTATTGTAATTTGCTGTTTGAGAAGGAAGTTTCACTCTTAGCCAAGCTATTACTCAAGTCGAGTCAAGCTAACGCCTAAACTGAGCGAGGCCATCGCCCAAGCTGAGCCAAGCTATTGCCCAAGCTGGACCAAGCTACGACCCATGCTTGGTGCAACATGAGAATCCATTGTCATTCAGAGTTGCCTAATGCTTGGAGCAGTATCCCGCCAAGCCCTAGAGAGCCTCTGTTGGAAGCATGCGTTCTCCTTCGAGCAATATTGGTTGAAGGATGGGCCAAGCGTGGCGCAGCCAATGATCAATGATGGATCAACGAAGTCGATTTATGACTTCCCATATTGGTACAATGTTTAGACCATTGTCAACCATCCTTGTCCCTACATAGATTGCCCAGCTTTGGCTGGCAGCCTTGCGTCTAGCTATATTCCGTCGTCAGCAATGGCGGAGCCTGAAGATTTTTATATGGGGAATTATGTTATGGCCCAGAAAGCAAAATGCTTCAAAATTTGCGTTTTTGCTCCTAGTGGTGCTAGCGGTAGCAACGTGGTAGCTTTCCCAGCACCTTGACACTGCTTGAACGAGTAGGTAACATGTAAGCTTGTCAGACTTGTCATTCGATTGTTCTTGACTTGTTATTGACAACCCTGTCAGTGTAAGTCTGCTACAACTTTGCTGCAGGGGTTTTGTAAGCTTGTACTCTTGTCATGTGTCAACTAGGAGGCTTGTGTCAACCTTGTCACAAGCTCGCCTGACAACATTGCAGCAAGGTTAAAATGCTACCTCGGATTGGTATGCAGGAAAGTCTGTCCGGCACTACACCACCAGTTCAGAATAAATCCTTATCTTCTCCCTGAATTTATAAAGACTGAGCTGATCTCCTCTTTGAAACTACTACGTTTGGACTACATCTGTTTACTTCTTCTCGATATTTTCTATTTCGATAATGGTGGTCCATAACGTGACCAGAATATCACAACTATCTCTCCTTCAAACTGCTGAAAGTGCTTGTATGTTACGTTGACTTTGTTTTCTACCCTCAGTTGGCAAAGCGCTCTTTTGATTTTCCCTGGTAGAAATTTTGGACGGGAGAATATCAGGGCCTGACGGGAAAATCCCCAATAGGATATAAGTCCCTTGTGAAGGCCTCATAAGATTCTCCTCATTCACGGTTTCCGGATTCTAACCTGATCAGAGAACCTTATTAAAAGTAGGGAACGCCTGATCAAATTTCTACCAGGGTTGGGACCATTTCAATTCTCTATTCGATTTGTTTCATTTCAATCTCGCTTCTAAATCAACTACTCGGGCTACCAGATTAGACCTATTGATGTTCTCGATCCCATACCATGGAAATTGTTTGTTATACGTGGTTCACACTCGAGTGGAAATAATCAGGGTTGATATATTTAAATGAAATCGTCCCAAACAAAGTGTCTTAAACAAAAACCATTTTCAATACTTTCTAATGTTTTTGTATACTATGTTGTGAGTACACAGTTGATATATTTGAAACACTTTGTTTGAGACGAAGTGTTTCAAACATATTTTAGACAGAAATAATAATTTTACACGAAAACAAAACATGTTTGACCTGGGACCTGAGCAGATCAGGTCAGTTGTGAAACTCCGTCCCGTTATGCATCAAATCATGCAGGTCTCTTTCCTCTGGGGTCTCTATTCTGCTTGGTTTTCTAATAATATCAATTTCAAACTTAAGATGCCTCATTCCTTTATTCCATCATCATCTTGGTTTCAGATTTGTATTGAGCTGATTTGTGTGTGATGTCGCACTCTCGATGCGTCATCCTTTTTCTTCCAATTTTTCTTTATAAATTTCTTTTTTATTATTATTCCTTTATTGTATTATATTCCACTCTTCGTTATTGTTTATACGGAGGTTGGCTTCTGAGTATGAAATATCTATCTATTTATCTACATTGGGATGAGAATTGGTGGTAGCTCGCCCTAGGCTTGAACGAATACTGAATTCACCCACTATCGAGATCGATATAACATTTCATTAGATGTCGATCGGCATTGGCATCACGTAAATTGCCAATATTCGCATCAGGCTATATTCCATTGTCAGCGTTGGTGGGGGTAATAAACTTTTATCCGGATACATGAGAAACGTCTTGGTTTGCATGGATTCCAAGCAGATTTGGAGTCATTCAAGAACAATCCTTTCAACCCTGGTCAGGATTAGATTTATTATAAGATAAACATGTGCAAATATATCTGAGAAGCTATCAATGGATATAATATTCTTCGAACACCCTTTCAACCTCTCTGCGTTCAATCGTTGTGTCAAAAACCACATTGATACGATGTGTATATTACAATCGATCATCGAGATCTCCATATTTTCCGAATTATTCAACTCAAAATGAAAATCGACTTCACAATAAGAATCCATTTGAATTTCTGAAATTCACTTTATAAGCTTTCGTGTCACTCATCTTCACCATCCATCCATCAACGCACACATTCCTGCCTTCAGATTTATATTTTTTTAGGATATTGTGTATATTTCATCATTTAATTCCCTTTTTTCTTCGTGTTGCTACATCGTACGTGAGTCATAATAACTAGGAATGTTTTCATTTTTAATGTGCCCACACAAGCATTAAATGAAAAGGATCCAATTTATCCTTGTTACTTAGTCATGCAGAGTGAAATGGCTGTAAGGCGATTAGTTGGTACGTAATTATGTTCGTTCTCGAAAGTAAAAAAATGGAATTCATATTTCTGTCACAATCACCATTAGAATCCCGTATATACCCTTCTCCCCTACAAAATATCATGTTTTCTTCTTTTTTATACGTATTGATCTCAACCGTTTCTCTTGAAATTGAGTACTCGAATGATCATTTATTCTTTTCTTTTATTACAGGGAAAGGGCTGTTCGAGACCACATTTTCTGTCTGTATCCCCTTGTATTTACTTTGCGGATACCCGCTTCAATCGACCGGCAGTAAGTACACGTGTACATATTATATCTGTTATTCTATCGTATATTAAGAAAAAAGGGAAATATTGCGATATCACTCGCTTCATAGAGAATTTCACCATCCTTGATACACCCCGGTTATTGCCCTTATATTAATTTGAAAACAAAGAAATTATCATTGTATATTCAATTACATACGGAGAAAAATAATGCAGGTCGAAAATATAGTGATCTTTGATAAAAATTGGAGAATATTTCTTAAAATCCAAGAGTATTCCTCAAATGCATAATAAAGATAAAACGATTCAAATTTATGTGGAATTGTATTCGAAAAGCAATGAAAAATTATGAATACTTGATAAAAAAATAGAGAAGTTTCTAAAAGTCGCGGGTGAAATTTTACAAAGACAATAACAAAATTTCATACGCGCTTCTCTATTTTTTATCAAGTATTGATAATTTTTCATTGTTTTTCGAATACAATTCCACAACACAGTAAACCGTTTGATCCTCATTATGCATTTAGGGAAAACTCTCAGATTTTAAGAAATATTTTGAAATTTTTATTAAAGATTACTATATTTTCGACCCACATCTTTCTTCGTGCATGAGAATGAACTCGGAAATAATTGCACAACGAATCAACTGAATTACAAATATCCTAGTGAAACTGCGTAATCTTGCGTGTTAAAATTGATTCAATCAACTCCCGTTGGATAAATTTTCATCAATTAACATCTTCTGTGAGATTTTATTTTCGACTGAATATAGACTGTTACACATCTCGATGGACACCTAGGAAAATATCAAACGAGAAGAAATTCAATAAAGAAGAGCGTATACCTTCCTGACGTTATGATGTATACGCCCGTTGAACTTGTGGTTTGAGGATATAATTACATCGAGATCAATTTCTTCTCCAATCATGGACAGGTCTATATGGGTCCCGTTGTGATATACGTGCCAATTACTTTGTCTGATATATAATATACGACATTTCAAGTAGCTCAGTGCCAATAACACTTCATGTCCCCACAGTAAGGGCTGATCATTATTAGTTCTAACATCGTGGGTGTTCAGTTAATCAATCACATAGTTATAAAGGGTTATTGTATGACAGATTCTAATTATTTCGAATCAGTTCAAACGTGTACAATTCGAATGATGTGGATAAAGTCCATCAAAAACGTATCTAAATCTATGAAAATCATATATGAAAATTTATATTACGGCTGAGTACGTGTTTATTTTTAAATATGTCATTCATATCTGATTCTCATCAAGAGCTTAAATGCTGTACTTTATTTTGAATAATCCTGTTACGTTTGTATGAAATATCGGATTAACTTGATGATGATATCACGTCGATTTGTCATGATAGTAAAAATAGGTTTTTAATTCTGATTCGGTTGATAATTCGTTCATATTCACAGAAGTTCAGACATTCGCTTTGAACCGTCTACTTCATGTTCATTGGATTTATCAGCGAAAATAAATATTCCTGAAAATAAACGGCTGGACAGAAAACTTCACGTACGGAGAAAAATGCAGATCGAAAATATAGTAATCTTTAATAGAAAATTGGAGAATGTTTCTTGAGTTTGTAATAAAGATGAAATCGTTTACATTTCTGTTGAATATTACTTGAAAGAGAATTGAAAATTATCGATACATAACAAACAATAGAAAGGAGTATGAATTTTCCAAAAGCCGCGTATGCAATTTTACGGAGTGAGTAACAAAATTTCTGAATTTGATTATTCACTTTGTGAAATTGCATGCGCAACTTTTGAAAAGTGAATATTCTTTTCTATTGTTTGTTGAGTATTGGTAATTTTCTATTCTTTTTCAAGTCAAATTCAACAGAAATGTGAAACGTTGCGTTTTCATTACGAATTTAAGGATGTATTACACCTACTTTTAAAATCATGAAAAACTCACGAAAATCTCCGAAGCGATTCTCAATGATCAAACAAATACTCCTGCAAAATTTCAAATCGATTCAGAGCTTCCTTCGAAAGTTACATCAAAATTAAAATCCATTTAATTTAGAGATTATAGATTGAAACGATATATGAATGAAGATGAATAAAAAAATATCTCCCTCAATATTCATGAAAACATTCGGATCAGAGTCATTCGAACTTATCTGCAGTAGTTTTATTGTGACATTGATCATATTTTGAATCACGGGCCATCAGCGATGTATTATTTTCGAAATCTATATAACTCATCCTTAAGAAATATTCTAAAAATTTTGAAAATCCTCCTTCAATTTTCTATCAAAAATTGCTATATTTTCGATTTGCATTTTTCTCCGGCATTTCTAAGGCAAGAACAGGACACTTCATCTCATGATGACATATTTGAGAATGCTCAGTTTTGAAGTTATCAAGGAAATACGTTGACTATTCAGCAGGGTGATCCTTAAAATTGAACATCCGAAATATTGACGGGACAGCCTCTCATTTATTTCTTCATCTTGAAAAATTCGCATACCTAAAATTTTATTGAAATCTGATCAAATTTTAGAGGTTGCTACCGCATTAGAGTGATCTTTCTTTGATTGGAAAAAAGCTGTTTTCATCTTTTGTATGGGGCACCCTCTAACTATGTTGTTGAAATGTGAACGGTTTACAGAAACGAAACGAAAATTCAAACTCACAAAAGGAATCATCGGTGTTCATCTTCTTGAATTAACTCCTTGGAACTGGAAACATGATTCAAAGAATAGATCGCAAGATTTTGGGTCTTCAACAGCTGAGGATTTCGTTATTCAGTAACCAATTCGTTCCAATAAACGATTCAAACTTCAGCAACATCTCAAACTTTGGTATAAATCGGGAAAAAGTGCTATAATATTTTGTCAACATAATTTTCAAAAGAAAATTGGGGGTCGTTACCGACGTTTTAAATAGGAGTTTGTGATTGGTGAAAAAAAGAACACGTACACTGAGAAAAAACAGTCATGACCGTAATGAATATTTCTTCCGGCCAAGGAAATGAATTCATCCAATAGTGACAATGAAATCATTTCATGGGACTTATCAATCTGAGTATTCATGCAAACAATGTATTCAAATCTGAAATTCTTGAGCCTGAAGGAACATTTCTTTGAATCAATTACCCTTTCTTCAGTGAAAATAAACCTACTCTGATTCAATTAATTATTTCTTCGGAGGAATGAAACCACTCAAACATTCAAAAAAGAAAGTTTTTGAATCAATTAGGAAAATTTTCAATCCATCGAAATAAATCATCAACTTCAAGATGTTCTTTTTTAACTTCGTGAATTCCATCCTGATTCAATAAACGATGTTTCAGAAGTCATTGAGCACAATATCAGATTTTTTCTGTAAAAAAAAATTATCACACTTGTAAAGCTTTCATAGTCCACTCTGGTGTTCCTTTAATCTGTTGATAACCGGGAATTCTGAGCACTTTGGATCAAATGAGACTTCATTGATCGTTCAGTCATGCCGTCTGTTAGGCGAATAGTGCCTATCACTCCATGCGGGACCTGTAATTCAATGCCATAATCTGAAAGAAATATTTATTTGGATGAAGTAATACTTACTAAGAAGACAGAGTGATTAATTCTTTATATACAAACCATACTGTCGAAAGAGAACTTGTGAGAAAGTAACTACACCTTGCGAGAACCAACCGAAAGTCGTCTAAGTAACTAAAACGTAACGTGATTTCGAAAATCCATTTCTTTATCTTACTGAATTTTCTTTAGAATCAATTGCACGTACTTTCATATCGATGAATGAAATCATTTGAATATAAAAATCATTCTCTGGATTTGAAGAAATACAAAATCATGCTTACCAAATATTACTTTCATTCCAAGCAGTATAGTATTGATTCGAAAACGTTGTTATTAACAAACTTGTACACCTTGAATTGAAAATTCGAGCTTTTCCTACAAAACGTGACGTAATAAAATTGAAGAAATAAGTTATTGAATTTTCAATCGTTTTTGAATGAAATTAGAATCATGCCTTGCACTTCGCGGTCTGACTAATCCAAAGAATTAATCTTTGTGTCAATAAAATGTTTCTTGGATTGGAGGGAACTGAATTCAATAAAATAATATCTTTCATTTAACGAAATAATTCATTATTTCTATTGAATCATCATTGTTTGAAAGGACATGTATTCAGTTCAATGAGGGCCAGATTCAAAAAAATGTATTTCTTTGATGTAATGACTTTTTTTCTCAGTGTAAAACACCTTTTTATAATTTTTATTCAAAAAAGAATCATCGTACGACATATCCGTCAACTGCATTATTAAAAATATCTCTTTCTTGAGAAGGTATTTTACGTGTTTTTTCTACGAAAATACCTATTTACAACACCAGTAGCGAACCCCAAATCTTTTTTGAAAATTATAATATGTTAAAAATATTGTAGAACAAAATTGGAGGGTGCCCCATACAAAAAATGAAGAAAAAAAAACTTATTGAGATCAAGTAAGGACCACCCTAACTATTCAGGTAGCAAGCACATCATCTATTCTAATAATCGATGAGCATAGGGGCTAGTTGGACACTTGAAATACCTCGATAACTAAGCATCACACGACAACACTTCGAATGATGCAAAGAGGAGACGTGGGAGAGAAATGCTTCACACGATTGTCGATTGTTACACAGTTATTGAGTGAGATGTAAGAACTTTTTTGATCTCTTTCGTTGCTTATTGAGAAGTAGGAAATAAGTTCCTCATTATTTTTATCCTGGACTCGTCCGAAGAGAGCTATTTATTGAGCTCTGGATTATGAATAATTGTTCAATTACGAATCGTGTCATTTTTATATAACCTCATTCTCATTTTGATAAGTCGGGTTGGAGCTGGTTAAGCAAGTGTTCGTGACACCCGACCGTTCGTGTGACATTTTTTGACTATTGTATGGAATAGCTTCAGTTTCATTCTTATTTTCGGATGAATTTTCATTCAGTTCATTTGGAAAGTACTCGACCACAATGTTCTGATTGTGAGAGGTCAAAAGAATAAAACCATCCGGAAATGATGTAGAAAGTATGGAAAATTCATGTACACCGAACATATTCGTTTCCTTGGCGTTTAGCGTCATGAACGTTCACAGAAATCAGATATTGAAAGGCAGGTAGCGTGTGGATGCAATGGAAATTTTATATGAAAATCAAACAAATGTGTCACTTTGTTTATTTTTGTGTTGTATGTTTTTATATTCAAAATGCCAGGAATGCTCAAATTCTTTTGGCTTTTTCAAAGTGATTTTGTATGTCACTCCTTTAAAACTTCTACTCAATTTTCATTTTGTTTTTCAAGGATTAATTTAATTTTGTTTCTGAAGAGAAGTTGATCATTATTCAACCGATGTGATTCATATGTGAATTTGAAACAAGATTCTATTCCTAGATGGCGTTTTATCATAAATCTTGCTCTCATAAGAGAATTGTAAAGAAAAAACTTTTTATTTGATTTTATTATTCGTAATTTGAATTGTATATCATCCAAATGCTGAACAAATCCATAGATTTTGGAACTCCATGTTTTTGGCAACTACTTTTTCCCGCTGTAGAACTCTGTTTTGTGAATCATGGTAATTAGATGCAGGCACATGAATCAATAATATTCCCTGGTAAGGTGATCAGATCGTCGAGGTGCAAAACCGGGACAGTTCCGGGTCAGTTATATATAATTTTCATAAAATTCCAAAATGGTTTACATCTAAATTATATATAATTTTGAAAATTTTTCTATTCGGAAAACTTTTTCTCTCCCTGACAGACGAGAACCTTTTTTTTAAGCTTCAAAATTACTACATTTTTCTTCCAGTTTGCTCATAGAAAAGACGAGGATAGAATCGAAAAAGCTCAATGCATGTACTCATGATTTTCGAGAGAAGTTGGGGTAGGGGAGGAATTCAGAAATTTTTGGACTTTGGGATACCCTCGAAAAAATCGTTTGAGCATCAGTGTCTCTCTTTGTAGCATACTTTTCTTTTCATTTATTATCACCGATAAAATGCAAATTTCATAGATTCTGGAAAAACGGGGACATTTCGAATCGAAACAAGGATGCTCCCAAATATTGTCAAAAACTGGGACGTATGGTCACTCTATTCCCTGGTGGAAGAGATCTCTGGATTTGTTGGAATTCCATTGAATTTTTTCAAATGCTGCTGAATTTCATCAAACTCCATGTTGAATTTCGCTCACAAATCGGACTCTCCTTTCGTGGAAAATCAACAAGAAAATATGAATTTCAACAAGTTTTGGCATGGAATTGAATCAAATTCATTGGACTTTGTCAATTTTCTTTGATTCTTGTCAAGATTCGTGGACTTTTGTCAATAAAAAAGTTTCCAAATTCAGGATGAAATTCAATAGAAGTTTTTCCCCTTAGGTTTTTATGAAGAAATCTATCAATTTTTGAATGACTTTTATGGAAATCATATCGATTCACGGGATTCACTTCTCTAGAAATATTCAAAATCTGTTCACTTAGTAGCATTCACTTCTCACGTACGGTTAAGTATATGTATAGTACATAAAACAAATCGATAAAAGGCAGAATGTTATTTCGTGTGATTAAAGACAGTGGATATGATGTGTATGCAGGAAACGTGGAAGAACGACGATCTATATCACGTAAATCATTCTAAATGACTGGAACGTTCGATATTTCAACAATAGATGCAAGAAAAATTTCTCATATCGTTAAAGAAAGGATATAATTTTACAGTTTTCTAAAAGCAGAACGTGATACAAATTATTTTTAAACTCTTCCGGCAATTTTGTCTATTAAACATCAGAGGTCTATATACACATAATGTAATCGGAATTAAAAAAGAATGCGAATGAATTCATATACACGGAGACAACCTACTCGGAGATTTATGAGGTCAGGAAATGAACCTATTCACGCAGCCTGAAAAGTGGAATAAACGTTGTCTCGTACTATAATTTCTGTATACTCCCTTCTGACGAATACTCAGAATCTAAATGATAATAATAATCTATTAAAAATAATACGCGTTCATATTAACAAACATTCCAAAGAGTGTATTCAAATATCATCCATGCGATATCTCAGATATATAGAATTCTCCTAGTAGAAATGCTCTAGTGATTGACAAGTTTTGTAACGCTTAACTAGCCCAAAACTGGACGCTTGCAAGCGCCTCGTAGAGGGTTCTGGTGAGGCATTTGCCAGTTTCTAGTATCTGGGTAGTTAAGCGTTACAAAACTCGTCAATCAATGACTAGAGTCTTTCTACTTGGGATGATGAAAAATCTCTGAAAAATGTCACATTCACATTGACCAAAGTGAAAGATATATTGTGTAACGATACCTTGGTATTCTGTCATAGCTGTCCCAGCTCGTAAGACAATTGTAACTGCTATATCTGCTCGAAGTCGTCATGGTTAATATGATCTAAAAAGTTGTATTCCCAAAATGATACTCTTCGAATCATTACAACTGATTGAACACACAGTTGAACAACTGGCGAACAGCTGAACACATTATCGAATCAGATAACGGAACATTGAATTTTTTCACCGGATTCAATGGTCTTTGAGTACTAGAAGTGATGATGGTCAACCACAAAGTGCACCAAAGTTTAGTTTCTCGTTAAATTCGTGGTTGTAGCGTCAACGATTGTTCCTCGAATTCTGTATCGGATGAAAAATATCGGGATGATACGACGTTTGTAAAAAATATTACACGAAATCACGTGTATAGATTTGTACAATATTAACGATTAACGATAATAATTATTTTCTTTCTTTCTATCTAATATACTCGTAAGCAACTTTGACATTTGGACCACAACACTAAATTCATTCGTATATATTTGGACCACTTGATTCTTTCTTATCCTCTTACGTTATGATCATCATCATTATTATTAACTAGATTACACTTAATTACCACTTTCGTTTCCTTTGTCACGATACGACGTAGTTACACACATTTATTATTAAAAAATAATCTACGTTTCTTGGACCCGCCAACCAGCGTGTTCGATGACTCATCGGATATTTTTTTTTTCCTTATTTACGTTTTTGTTGCTTAATTTAATTTATTTATTTTTTTTTCTATTATTCTTTCATTATGAGGAGGGGATACCACTTTTTCTCTTATCCTTAAATCTATTGACCGGGAACTCTTGTTTCGTTCTTCTAAACACGTACAGGATCATCATAATGTAACTTTTCGGACGAAAATCAATTTTCACGATATATCATTTCACGTGCGTCCAATCTTGGTGTGATTCGTACATGAAAAGTGTATCAAAGTGTTGCTGCGAGAGAGAACGACGACGAAATCGTTAGAGGGAGACTAAAATCAAGAGAGAATTTGATGACGATAATAATGATCGAATTTGTCCTCTTCACCTCTTTTCTCAGGAATATGAAGGAAGAAAGTTTTATCGAGAGAAAAAAAAATTATGTTACGTTGACGAACTTTGAACCCCACTTTTTCTCCTTGGGTAAAAATATATATATATATATATATATATACAATACTTATGTATATACACAGATGAATTCCTCTTCTTCGTTCATGAAATTGATTCTCCCATTTATCTTCCTCTCACGAATTGGTGATAGATTCAATCCTCTAATCGAACATATCATTTTTTGTTCTCGTCCTCGAGATTAAGGAAAGAAAAGAATTTTGCGATTCACGTTGTTCGAATATCTTCTTTTTATTTGTTGGATATTAATCGATGTTGAGAACTCGTTATAGGAACAATCCCCTCGATGATCCCTGATATGCCTTATAAAGTTGAAAATTTCTTGTTCAAAGCTCTTATATCGTGACCATGATGATGGATGAACGGTTGAAATGTATTGTGATACTGTGCCCGATATCGTTGACGAGGAAAAAGCTAAATTTGTTTCCGTGATGCGAAAAAGATCCTCCTTCTTGTTCCCGCAAGACATTGATTAGCAATCGGTGAATGAAATTTCCTCGGATGACTCACAAGTTTCTTTCTTCCTCGGACTCTTGTGAACTCGTTGATCATGTCGTGACTTTTTTCGATTGTTCATCCGATGAAATGAACCATCCGTTCTTCACGTCCCTCTTGCGATATGTGTATTTAATATGCGTCTTCCCGCACAAAATGACTCCTTAAAGATACGAAATATATTGATATTCATACAATTTATCTTCGTGTTTACGGAGAACTTTTTCACAGTAAAAAAAACGTGTTCATTCATTATTCACCATCCAATCGTTCAGGCATCGACACTTTCTCTTCAGGTACCGCATTTTTAAAGAAATTTCAGCGCGCCTTTGCAATGATCGGTATCGGTACTTGCGTAATTCGTGAATTCGATCGAACATTCCATTGAAATCTCCCCCACGTTTTTGAAAAAAATATTTTCTCCACGAGTAAAGGAATCGCAAAAATTCCACAATGACTTATTTCGTATTCACTTCTTAGTTCGCGGAGCGATAGCGACTTTCGCAATAGTAAAGCGCTTCTCGCGGGCCAAAGGCTCAGCGCCGACTAGCGGTCTCAGCCTTAACCTTTCCAACACGAGTGGAGAGACAGAAGTTTAGAGAGCTTCGCGCAAGCTTCGTCGTTTCATCCCTCTCCATCATATTCCCCTCTCTCTGGCATTTCCATTATTTTCACGCTTTTTTTCCTCTCGCTCTTGTTTTGATTTCCTCTGTTACTTTCCTTCGACTTGGTATCTCTTCTTCTTTTTGTTCATGCATCTTATTTGACGGTTCACTGTAGGCATCTCTCTTTATTTATGTTATTCTCTCTTACTCTAATTCGACCCGCGCTTTATTTTCTTCCCACGTTATATTTATATTTTCTCCTTTACCTGGTTTTCCTCTTTCATTTACATTCCCCTTTCTCACACGAAAATCTTTCCTCTCTTCTTATATTTGTATACGTTTGTGTACATGCTGTGATGTTTTCCCTTCAATCTCATCATTTGCCTTTTCCTTCTGCTGTTTATACGTTTCTGTTGATTTTAAAAGTTCCAAGGAAGAAAGAAAATTGATACAAATTCATGATGTGATTGCAGAAGGTTTGTGGATTCATTTGGTGTGAAACGAGAATTGTTTTGAGTGTATGTATTTCATGTAATCCGTGAAGAACGCGCCGCGTGTACAATAATTCTTCGAGAAAAGTATTAGCCACCTTCGTGAACTAAACTGTGACAAATTCCTGCGGCAAATTCTATTCGTGTCATTCAAACGATTTTTACGAATGCATATGAAAATTAATACACAGAGGTTTGGGATTTGCACAAAGTTTCTATAGAAACTCTGCATGATATTGTTCACATGGGAGGTTTGCGTACATTTTGCGTGCAGAAGCTCATCCATGTGCGTCGCTCCGCGAGGGCACAGTAAAAAGTCAAACCTACTTCCAATCTTAATATTGGCTTATTTCAAGATGCAGCCAAAACTAGCCCTATTTCAGCTGAGAGTAAGCATCCAAAACAAATGCCGACACAATGGAAAAGACTGAATTTCTTCAGTCACGTTTTCAAGTAAGATGCAGCCAATTTCAGTCAAACTCTTTACACTGGACATATTATCTGAGGATACCCTAGTAAAAATGGAAGTGTAAGAAGGGTATGAAGCGACCTGGGGATTACTGAAATGTTTAATAGGTCTGACTTTAACTCCCCTTAACGTTCAACCTTCAATCTGTAGGTTGTTTTTAGTGAACATTTTTCCAAATTTGTTATTTCGACTCCAGAGAAACGTGAACATACAAAATGCAGAGATATATGGGTGCACCTTAAATCCAGTTAGATGCAAGATGTGAGACGTTAAAATTTCTTCCTCGGCTGTATCACAGACTGCGATATCGATTAAGGGTTAATCAACATAAGTAAGGTCACAAACCTCACACCTAATTTTATTCCCGACTTTATTATTTTCTAGATTCGATATTCCGTCCTCCCTTTTTCTGGAGATATTTGAGAGGTCGTTCGCATCCCGGAAAGCGATCATAAGCTATTGAGTCTTCAACCATCTATTCAAGTAGTCGCTGCAGTTACTTAGAAGTCAGGACAAGTAATGAGTCAGCTGCCTTTACTAACTCAAGACGCTTCTGGTATTTACGTTAGTTAGTGCAACTATCGAGTAAGTTGAGCCAGCTGACGTGTCACTTGTCCCGACTACTGAGAAGCTGCAACAACTATTCAAGTAGATAATCGAAAATCGACTATTCGAGTAATTGCTGCAGCTGTCTCTTTTTTCCCTTGTATCCTGTTGCAGAATCCATAACTTTTCATGGAAAAAACGTTTTCTCGTGAGTTATCATGAGACTTCGATCAGGAATGATAGGAATATACAGGAACAGACTTGCCAGGTGGTGAATTTTTCTGCCTCCTCCCATTGGCAGTTCCAATCAAATGAGGTGGATACATGAGACGTACTGTGCCAACTAATGACCTTGTACAGGAATCAAGGGGAATCACGATCAAAATTTCCTAAAGTTCCCGGTGCACAGTGGGCCAAAAATTCAAAAAAGTGGCCAAAAATGCCAAAACTGAACTTTGAGTTTCTTACAAAACAAGTAGTTCATCATTTATAGGACCCTTTGAGACAACCATTCTCAAATTTTCATGAAATTGTATGTACAAATTAAACCAATATCCCCAAGCATAATAAGTTGAACTTTACTGTTCAAGTGTCATGTGCGAACCTGCATCATTTGCAAACTTTGCTCATCCAAGACTTCTCTTTTGTATTTTTTCAGGAAGAACAACAATAAAAGAAACTTAAAACGATGGAAAAAGTATTCATCTTCACTGTTTATAGTTGAAACTGAACACAATATCACGAAATATAGAGTTTTTTTATCATTTTCCAATCTTCCAATTAACTATTCCCCTGAGTCCCGACAGATATGAACATCAGATTAGGCTCATTACATTCCGGATGAAGTTTACTTTGAAGTCAACCTGCGCCTTTTTGCGCCTTTTAACAAACACATCGAAGAAATTGATTTTTTTGTGCTTTCATACATGGATTTTCAATATTTTCGAATGAATTCATATATTTTCTTCGGTATTCTTTCGAAAAGAGGTGACCAAAGTTTTTTGAGATTGGTGATTACGTTCAATTATAATAACCTGGAGTGAGAAATGAAAAAAATTCAAAATTAAGGATCCAATATGGCAGACTAAAATCATAAAATCAGCTGGATTCACTCAAACTTCGTTGTTCGGGGGTTTGTGAGATCATCGATTACAAATCTAAAGTTAATAATGCGATATTCGAACTGGTAGATCTAATATAACAATTCGGAGTTTGACTGAAAATTCATTATCAAGGAATGTTCGTGGTTGCTGATTGTGAATCTGCAGTGAAAATTTCGTTAGAATAAAAAAAATCTGACATCACAAAAATAATCAAGACAATATATATTGACAATCCCCCGTCTCTCTCACGATATCTAGCCGCACCGTATGCTATAGTTATTCTTGATTCATCATTTCTTACTTCAGATTTTGGATCAGCAACCCCACAAACCCTCGAACAGCAATTTTCAGGCTAGTGCCGAAAATTTTGCAATGTTTGTCCACCATATTGGATCCACCATCTTGAATTATGCATTTTTTACTTCGAATTCGTAATCAGCAACCCCAAAAACCCCGTGACAACCAATTCCGAGCGAATTCAGTTGATTTTTCAATTTTTGCCCGCCATATTGGGTCCGCCATCTTGAATTATGCATTTTTGACTTCAGATTCGTAATCAGCGACCCGAAAAACCCCATGTGACCCAGTTTGAAACAAATCGACCAAGGATTTATATTTTTGGCCACTTTTTTGAGTTCCTGGCCCACTGTGCGGTGTACGGACAAAAATAGGATTTCATACGATAGATTTTCTTCCAGTGTTAATATAGTGTTCTCAGAAGAATGCATTTGTATTCGCGAATTAGGATGTCCAATTCGGTTCGCTGAACGGGCCTGATGGAGGTGTGCCGCAACATTGAAGAAGTAGTGCGAGCCAGTTTAGACTCGTCAAGTCCGCACAAAGCCTGCCACAATGTCGTACAAAGGAATAGCTTAGCCAAGACACATCTGCTCCAGGTCCGTTTAAGCCAGGGTGCCTACTGCCTGAGAATTCGAACGGAATCAACCAACCACAAATTCATGTTGAATAGATTTACCGATGCAACGCATAGAATTTCCAGGGGATGGCTCCCTAATGCAGGCGAATCGAACTGAACGGTTTAGCTTGAACTTGAATTCAGCCGGATAGCATTTTCTTGTTCAAAAAATTGGTAATTCTATAGGCCACTACTGAAACAAGTTTATTAGGCCGAGGGAGTCCCCAAGAAGGGCTTACAAAGTCTTGTAAGGCCTAAAGAATGACTAGAATGATTCTCACAAGGGCAAACATGACTAGCTATTATTTGGATAGCTGCAAATTAGCTATGGGAGTTATTTTTCAGCTGTCACAGCCACTCACTCAGCAGTAGTAGCAAGAAATGTAGCTGTCGCAGCGAAAATTCAACAGCTAAATTATTTGGCTATTCAAATATCAACCACAAAACTTGTGCAGTTACAGCTACGATTTCCTAGCTAAAAAATAGCTACAGCTGCAATTATTTTAGCTACAGCGGTGGAAAAAGGAGGCTGAAAAAGTGAGTAGCTTCCACAGCTATTTCGTTTTCTTCCGTGTGTTAGCCATGGTAGTCATTCTTCAGCAGTGACAATAACAATTGTTCCTATGGTCAAATTTAGCTGTCGTAACAATATTTCTGACTATTTTAGTATCGAATGCATAAAGTAGCTACAATAGCAAATCATTTTTCCCGTGTACTCCCAAAGAAGAATCCTTTGATTGATTTCTTCGAAAATTGACCATTTCATATATTACCGCAGGATATTTGTACCATGTTTATGGAAATGCAACAAAATATTTTCTCAATGAATGATCTCAATTCCTCTGTCAACATCTAGAAATGAATCTCAGCATCAGGAATAATTAATTATAAGCATAGAATGTGCTGGGTAGCTCAAACATTTTGAACCAGGATTATATTCAAGGAAAATTGTTTCAAGCTTGTATGATTGAGGAACGTTATATGTATTAAACATGAGGTACTCAATGAGATTATGAATTTTTCCCTTGATTCCAGGTAAAGACTGAGAATAGCGGTGCAGAATGAGCAATTGTTTATTGAAACTTTTGATAGGAATATTAAATGAAGTAATCAAATGGATGAAACAAATAACTGAAGGTTATCGAATGTATACCCAGCGTCAGAAGTATTAAAATGTAATTCAATCAAAAGTTACAGTAGTCGCCGGATAGGTTTTGCCTGTCACTTTCAACTCCATCCAACCAGAAGCAGTGACGTCGTTATCCCTTATATCCTACATGGTTTATAACCTTTGACATATTGACTCCAAATTCAGAACATAAATATGGTTTTGGAACTGATTATCGATAAGGGAGCAACGTTCGTGCTGATATAGTTCTGTTCATGCAACTTCTGTACCAACATTGAATACGAATTACATTCAAAAGAACATTTATCTCACAAAAGTTTGAAATCATGTCACACTTCAAATAGTACGCAATCGGGTGATTAGATCACGTGAATAGGTGCGAATACAGATTCATTTTCCCTCTCGATTCACTTCGTGGTTTGAAGAATCTTGTTCGGAAAAAAGATATTACCGGATGAAGGTAGCTTCATCTTCAGAATGATCTTCATAATACCGAGATATATGCATTCGAAATATTGCAAATGTTACATGTTGGTGACCTTGCTGCGGAAGTACATGAATGATGTTATTATGATATCGCTAGATATAGATGCTCATGGACCCATACATCAAAGTGCTAGAAAAATTCGCAACAACTTCTCTTCACGGAGAAAAGGGAATAGTTGTAGCAACTACTTGAATAGTCGATTTTCGATAGTCGCTGCGACTACTTAGTAGTCAAGACAAGTATCAGGTCAGCTGCCTCAACTAACTAAAATACTTCGTGAGTTGCCGGGTATTTACTTTAGTTGGTGCAACTATCAAGTTAGTTGAGGCAGCTAACGTGATACTTGTCCTGACTACTGAGTAGTTGCTGCAACTATTTGAGTACATGATCGAAAATCAACTATTCAAGTACAGGTTGGTTGAAAAGTTCCTGCGCTCACCAAGAGATAGCACTGCCAGCTCAAACCTTTTTTTTCTCAAGTTGGTATATCTGTCCTGAGAACACATGCGAAGTTACAAGTCATTCTGTCAATTCATTCTTTGTTTACAAGCCATTTGAAGTTGACGTGTCATTGATTTTTCTTAATATGGAAAAAATTGAATATCGTGCAGTCATTAGATTCTTTGTTTTGAAGGGTTTAAAAGCAAAGGAAATTTATGAACAATTGTTAGAAGTGTATAAGGAGTCCTCACCTTCAAAACGCACCGTTGAATTTTGGGCTGGTGAATTTAAACGTGGTCGTACTAGCCTTGAAGACGATCCACGCGAAGGACGACCAAAAACTGCAACCACAGCAGAAATCATTGAGCATGTACATAATATGGTTAGTGAAGATCCAAGTTTGACTAAGCGTGAAATTGCTAATGCCATAGGCATCTCAAACGAACGAGTACTCCATATTTTACATGAAGAATTACGTATGAAAAAACTGTTTGGAAAGTTAGTCCCGCACACGTTAACAATTCAACAGAAACTGGATCGAAAACAAATTTCTCAGCCTAATTTGGAGCGTTTTAAGCAGAATGAATCCGACTTCTTGCGTCGTTTTATAACTATGGATGAGACTTGGATCTACCACCATGATCCTAAATTGAAACAAGAACGTTTACAGTGGACTGAAGCTGGTTGTTCAGCTCCAAAGCAGGTGAAGTCACAACGATCAGCAAAGAAGGTTATGGCATCAGTTTTTTGGGATGCAAAAGGAATTTTGTTCATTGATTATCTTCAGAAAGGTAAAACAATCAACTCCGAATATTACTGCAGCCTTTTGGATCAGCTGGATGAAAAAATTCGTGAGAAGAGACCTGGTTTAAAGAAGAAAAAAATCATTTTTCATCAAGATAATGCACCTGCTCACAAAAGTGTTTTGACGATGGCTAAATTCAAAGAACTCAAGTACGAATTGCTTGAACATCCACCGTATTCGCCAGATTTGGCTCCTAGCGACTACTATCTCTTCAGAAATCTCAAACAATTCCTTCGTGGAAAGCATTTTTCGTCGAATGAAGAGGCCATAGCAGCCGTAGACGGTTATTTTGCGGAGCTTCCGGAAAACCATTATGAGGATGGGATAAAATTATTGGAAGATCATTGGAACAAGTTTATTGAGCTTCTAGGAGATTATATTGAATAAAAAAATATATTTCGTAACAAAAACAGTATTCTTTCATTTCGAGCGCAGAAACTTTTCAACCAACCTGTAGTTGCTGCAACTATTCTTTTTTCTCCGTGTTGTTGCCATGATGCTGCAAAAATCTTTTGATGCATCGAGCAGTAACATGTAAGATCGAACAATCCTCCAACAACAACACACAAACTGGTGCAGCAACACTAAAGCAACGGTTGCACTGCAATTTTCGCTGTTAAGGTACGGCTTTATATGGATTAATAACCGAATATGGTCAGATTATCACAATCCTCTTCTCTATTCTCATATCTCCATACACGGGGAAGAATAAACAGTAAACGTTACTGCGAGTGGCAGTAATTGGTTGGAAAACGAATGAAGATACAGTTGGATAGTGAAGATTATCGCGATCACCGTCATAGGTACTGCAATGAAATTTGTCATTACTGGCCGGACAATAACGAGCACTGCGAAACGCAATATTGTATAACTGCTTTAAATTTTGTGATAATTACCGTAATTGGCAGTAACGGTTACTGTTCACTTTTCTCCGTGTAACAAGGTCGCCAGAGTAGTAATGAACATTCGCTTCCAATTGGCTATCCTTTGTAACGTAAGATTATGATCAGTCAATTCGTTTAGAAGTAGTACTCATCAGGTGACCCTGCTCCATGGATGCTCAACTATCTTTGATTTTCTCACTGATATATGAGATTGTTTGTATGACACTCACAAGTTCGGACAATAGAGCAATTTTCCATAAACGACGTGGAGCCCACTCCTTCCCCCTCTCCGACTGGAAATTCAGTCATATTTGATGGAGTTAATCCGGCGTTTGGTTAGGACTCGATCAGGGCTTAGTCGGGTCCTGATCAAACACCGGGTTAACCCGTTTGAATTCCTAGTTGGGCCTCTGATTTCGTCATATAATACTGGGGGAATTTTTTTCCATGGATAATTCCATATATATGTTGGAGTATGATTGATTATGATCATATATCATCTGAATATGGTAAAACATGATCAAATATGACAATGTGAGAGACCAACCGTATTAGCCATACACGGAAAGACCGGGTCTATTGATATTCAGAAAAATGACTCTTAATTTAGGGAAAACTTAGGGAATTTAGTTTCACTGTGAAAAATACCAATGAAACTATCAACTGTTAATATTTTGACTAAGGTAGATGACCCCATTTATGAACGCAACCCCTTTAATGAACGTTTTGGTTTTTGATTCATAGTGCTTTTCATTTAGTGCTTTAATTTCATCCAAGCATGACTGACTGGATACTGAATCAACCGTTGTTATGTAAATAAATTCAGAATAATATGCCATAGGAAAGATATAATAGATAAACGATTGTTCGCTAATGGGGGTTAAGGTGTTCATTAATGGGGCCTGTCACCTTACGAATTTTTGGTAGACTCACTACGAATATTTTCCAATGATCCCCTTTTTCTCTGAATTGACAGTCATTTTTATGAACGTTGATAAATTCTTTCTAAATATTAATAGACCCAGTCTTTCCGTGTATATGTCCTCATTCGTATTTGATCCCACACTATACTTTTGTAGATCATATAAGGTTATAGATAGACCATATATGCTTCATATATGCTCATGTACGATCATATACGAATGATTTCTTCTCGGGGTGTTTGAAAATATACTCATTCTAACAGATCAACCAGATAGAAAATGTCAAGGGTCATCATAGGATGATTCTATAACAATTCTATGAAACCACTTCATTCTGGGCGTAGTTTTGTTGAAACTCTCTTTTCATCCAGCCGGGACTTATGAGGATGAAGTGAACGTGAAAATGATGAGCCAAAGGCACAGGATGATCTCGTTAATCGTAAAACGAATGTGTTGAGACACTGAGAATTTTGATACAAAAATTACGAGAGAATACTGCTCGGTCCATAAAACGATGACTTTGAAACCATAAAACTTCGATGGTCTCTTGCACGTGATATCAAGCACGAAAACAAGGGTAAAACCACATATCTCGATACTGGAAAGTAACGATCGAACACTTCATCTTCCGTAATAACAAATTTCAAAGCCCATTGACGATTCCATTTGTACAGAAAGTGGCACTGCGAGAGCTTAACCAAATTTTATAAAAATTATGAATCGCGCAAATTTCATGCACAGAAGATATTTGATAGAATTTATCACACAAAACGTTCCCAGGGTTTAAACTGTCGTATCACTTTTCTGGTATGTATTTTTTTCATTAAAAAAAACACAAAAACAAGAAAAAAACAAATAGCTATCCATGGAGAACGCGGATATAAAAATGAAAGGATTGGATTTGAGAAATGTGTGAGATCAAAACAGTTCTTCTGAGGCTTAAATGCGAACGAGGGATGAATGTATATCATAAGGAGGAATACAAAAGCGGAACTAATTCTCGTTTTTCATGAACAAAGTTTCTCGCTGGTGTATTTATTCTAACTGAAATACAAATACAAATTCCAGGATTAATTAAATATGTGAATAACATCACATGTTTTCATGAAAATTTATTTGCATCCGAGAAATTTCATAAACTCTTCAAATACTTAATGATGATGATCATATTTTGATGCCATTTCATTTTACAAATACGTTCCAAGTGAGCAAGATTTCAATTACATTTTCCAGTCTTGGCGATGTTATTTCCGAGTGAATTTAGCGAGGATCGATTCGGAGGATGGTAAGAACTTAATCAATCAAGTTCCGCGTATCCACCAAATCAAAGATTCGTATCAGCACATGAGAATCTGATGAGGATCGAAACTCGACTAATAACGTCAGGACGAGAAGGTTCCAGCTTGGGAAACTGAAACCAAAGTCTCATCGCGAGCATCGTTGTGACATTTTTCGAAAATACTCAACAATCATTGGTGTAATAATATTTTTAGTTTCATTCAATTTCTCTTGTTTTTCACGCCTTGATAAATCTTCAGATTATGAAGAACATGATGAACGATCGTATGAGATTGCTTTCGCTACACATATGCAATGGTTTGAAATGAATCATTGCATAATCTCATCGTCAATTATTGTCAAAATATCTAAATACGATAGATTTTCATTTGAAATATAAATATGAAGAGAATTTAGAAAGAATTGAAACGTCTGATAGAATTTGTATAAAATTTAATAAGATTATTTAATCACTCATGAGGATATTTGATGGGATATTACATAACAGTGAAGATTTATAAGGATTTTACTTTCATGTTCCTTATATATAAGGAAATGGAAGTATTGTAATAGGGTCAAAAATCGATAATGCAGAAAAGGGTATTTCGCTTTTGCCAAACGTCTTAGAACGTCAAAAAAACGCTATCCCCAACAATATCTGAGATGTGCGTTATTGCGTGCGTGTACAATTTTCTTTGGCGCACGATAACTCTCCTCAGAATGCACCAATTCGATTAATTTTTATCTTCAAATGTTCGTATCGGAGAGGACACGAGGCCTATTGATTTTGGTCTCGATCGGATAACACGTTTCGAAAATATTGCGGAATATGTTTTTGAAAATCGTGATTCTGCGACCGCTCACATCTTCGCTTCCTATCATCCGATTGCCATGGAATTTGTACCACGTTTCAGTTCCAAGACCACCCGCATCCTTCCATATAAACAGACAGACAAGAGATTAAAATTGTTCTTCAAGTTCATTTCAAACACCAACAATTTTTCGACTCTCATCCTCCCCGTTCCTCCGTAACGGGAAAGCAAAATCACCCTCAATATCATGGATAACTGGATGAGATAAATAAACAACAGCTCCGCGATACGTTACGTAACAGCCAATCATTTGGAAAGGAATCACTGAAAGATTTCTCTTATCTGTATTTTATCCAAACCAGTGAACACTATGTGCGCTAGAATACGCACCAACAAGTATTCACTGTAGTTCAAAGTAGTGTAAATCGTAGAGAAAAAGGTGTGGGAGATATTTCACATTCATTTGATTCTATCACAATATGAACCAAGATATCCGATACCCTGGCATAATATTCTTCTATTTGATTCTCCTATTACGACATCTATTCTCCATGTTGAATTAATGATGATTGGATGATCATCGATGTTATCTTTCTTACATTGCTTCGTCCACGTTACACGTGCATGGGATATATTCTAGGTTTGCCTAACTTATCGATTATTTCATCAACTCCTTGTCGTCTTTTACATACAATCCACTGTTTTTTCATCATTTCGATTCAGAAAGATAAACAATAACAGAGGAATAATAAAGTGAACCCCCAATGATGACATCGTGATGGATCAACGGGTGAAAATGGCTCCTAGTTGATATGAAAAATAATAATCCATCATATACGATCAATCAATTGTTGGATTAATCGGGGTTCAGATTAAATCATCGATGTCATTTTGGAACTCGCGATGTTCGATATTCTCGATGGAACATCAAATAATACAGGGCACGGAGCTAGTTGACGAACTGGAATTATAAACTTCCATTGTATATCGAAAATGAAATATAATGAAGATAAATATTATTCGTTTTGATGGGAAGAGATGGGAGAAAAAACGAGGTGAGGTTTTTATGACCGATCGAGAGATACAGGGAAGATTGATCATTTTTAACCACGAATTCGATCTTATGAAAAACTCCAAAGGAGAGGAATACTCATGATCAGATGGATCATCCGTAAAATACTGACATTGAATTGAATTAATATCACGATGTAGTTTACTAATTATAAGAGATGAGGTTTGGATATTTGTTTTAATATTTGATGTATTTGGATGTTACTCTCGTTAATTCAATTTATTAGAATGAAAAATCTGCACGATAGTTTGATTATTCATGCCCCAAGTGGAGAACTCAATTCAGTATACTATATTCATTCAATTGATGACTCGAAATAAAATTAGCATTGTATGAGTACCCTAGAAACAAAAGAATACACTAACGTTGAAGTTAAATAGTAAAATTGTGTTGAAATCTTCCCGCTTATTTTATTCTCCAACAAATTTCAACCGACAAATTCAATTCTGAGTCTCCAAGGTATTCGTTAATGAGAGCATATCTGAACAATTCAAAAGCTTCCTTCCTTAGGAGTACTTTTGTCTTGGAAACTTTGGTTGCTTCAAAGTTCCAACTCTTTCAGCTCTGATGTCCGGATCGGATTTACGACTCTTATAGCAGCCCAATTACTCTCATGCGTTCGTTCCTCATATAACGCCAGCTTACCTTTTATAGCTCAACGTAATCAATCCAGCTACATATTTATGATCTCCCTGTGACGTTCGATTTGGATAACTCGGACCCAACGATTTTGTCAAATATAACCATCTGCCAACGCATTTAATTGATCACCAATTTATTCATCCGACGATATTCTAGAACTCGATATATTTCAAGAACTTTCTCTCGAGGAAACGTAAAGAAACGAAGACACGTTGTTTTTTCATCGTTCGTTGGTGTGAATTTATGACACTGTGGTATGTAGTAGTTTATGCCTTTCCCTCTTTATTTCTCCATCGTTTCTTCTTGGAATTATTAATCAACAAACTCATAACTCTGAATTGTGATCATATTTCATCCGTTTACGACAATAGAAAAATATTGGGAAACGTCAACTAATAACTCTGTCCGATGGAAACTCCAACGGAGATCGATGACGAATAACAATTCACGCGTCGTTGCTTATCAATGTGAGGATAAAACAATGAATTGCAATTTTTGCAGTTGTATGTTTCATTGAATGAAGTTTGCTGTAGTGTTGGTTGCTTCATTGTAATTCAAATCTGATTTTTCTGTATAATTATCGGAATTATATTGAAATCGATAAATTCAATACCTGGCTGAGGTTTGACCAAAGTGAGGGTAGATGCCCAAAATCCCACCCCTTACGAATTTTATTATCTCTGTGATAAATATTCAAGTATTTCTCGACGTTTTTTCCCAATTATTTTGATTCAAAATTCTCATCTCATATGGTACGTATGATTGCATCATAAAATGTAAGAAAAATTGGAAGAAATTTTAAGGAAATGCGAATGATCAATTCGAATTTTGTCAAATCAAGATCATTTTAGAAGTTTCATAGGATGATACAATACATTCGGGATGAAAATGTATCTAAGAAATTTCATAAGAATCAGTGGTCTTTAAAATCATCATAAAAAGGATGAATTTTGTCCTCACCAAATTTGTATAACTTCTCCACTTATTGAATCAGCAGTCTAGTAACTTGAGTTGAAAAAATCGAATTTTTTGTTATCACAAAGTAATCACAAATCAGGCTCATGAAGAGGTGGAAATTCTAAAAATAGTTAAAATTCATGTGTCTTTTATTTTTCAATTTTGTTTCTTATTGCGGTAGAATTTGGTACCTGGAAAAATAGTAACTTACTCAAAGTTACAGCTCATAGTAATCATTTTTGGAGCTCGCTTAGAATTTATGACGATTTTTTAATTCATTGCTTTTGATGTTTCCAAGTGAAAAAAGTTGCCAAGATTGATAAAATCAACTAACTAATTCAATTATTCAATCAAATCCAAACTAAATTGATTCGATTCATTCATCTTTCATTATTTATTAGGAGAATTGACATTCTAGTGATGTATTATTGAATCTTATTTTCATTTCGTGGTATATTCTTGTCCATTCAGATGCTAATTGAAAGTTATAGTACAGATTGAATATGGATTGAAAAATTCTCATAAATTCCGAGCGACTTTTGAAAATGAATATTTTGAGCTGTGATTTTGAGAAAACGACTGTGTCTTGTTTCAGTTCTTGAATTTTACCACAACGAGAAAAAAAAATTGAAACATAAAAAAATATGAATTTTGACTATTCCTAGAGTTTTTGAAAATCTTGAGCACCCTTTAAACAATCCGTTTTTTGAACTGATTTTTGAAGAGTACTCTAAAAACATGGAAAACTAATAACATATTTTCATACGAGACACGAAAACAAAAAATAGTTGCTTTTTTGCGCCACCCTGTTATACAAGGTCATCTTTGTTTCGAATAAAAGAAGATTCAAATCAATTAGAATTGATAACCAAACTAAGTTACAAGAAACAAAACTTTTGATATGATTGAGATAAAATTATTGGTAAAAAGATTAGTACCGTATTCATGTTGATAGGTAAAAGATACTCGAGTACCCTTCCAGTCACATAAGGGTTGAAAAATGGGTTCCATCAACTTCTCTCACGAGAAGTTTAATTCTCATTGTAGGATTCTTGGCAGGAAATTGCCAGTAGGGAGGGTGTATTCACTGTTAATTATCTATTGTTAATTAAGTTACCGGAAAAAAATGGAATAGTTAACAGTCACATCTTGAAACACTTTTGAAAATGATGTTTGAAAGAAAGTCTTATTCATGAATGATAGGGAATAATCAATCACTCGCATATTACGTCTATCTCTTTTCATATTTATTATCATATTTCTAAAAAACATGATGGAAATTACGAGAAGAGGCAAAGCTATACATTGAATACAATTAATTCACAATTCTATAAATCACACCTACTTTATTGAATGTGTATTTATTGATCGCTCTGAGGAAAATGAAACTATAAAAATCACTTTGTACTACTTTAATATGAGGAACGCTTTTCTAGCACACAGCAGTGAATAAAATCATGTTTTTATGCTGAACCCTAGTACGTAGTATAGGTATATAAGTTCATTTCGATAGTCAATGTAGTCCCATTTTAGAATTTATCATCTCTCAATTTTGGCGTCTTTCAAGTTTTGGTAAAAAATTTAGGTTTCTCTTGAAAATGAATACAAGTGGTTTCAGTTTATAATTGATTTCACTGAATTTTCAGCACCCCTACAATGCTCTTCTGTTAAAAATACTCAATTTTTCGTATTTCGAAAATTGATATTGAGTTTTTATTCCAGTTTTAGCGTCTCTGAGAGCTTGGCCAAACCTGTTCAATTCTCCATTCGTCAATGAAATTCTATGGAATACTTTGAGTAAGATGCGCCAATGTATATTCACATTTATAAACACCGTTTATTTTGAAAAAGACCATAATTTATAGTCACTTCATTTTTATTTTCATCCGGAATAATGTATTTTCAAACATGAGATTGGAATAAACACTTTTCGTATCACGGCTCTAAAGTTTTCAATGATTCACCAATATACGCACAAATCGTCAATTGTTGAATATAACAAAACAGTCTCTTCGTTCTTCCACCGAGTGTTGTTTTATTGAATCAATTCACCTCGTGGATTCAGATTTATTTATTTTCCGTGGATTCGAAGTTGATCTGATACGAATACCGGAGGTGAGTAATGGATGATCAATGATTCGTAGATCGGTCATGTTCTCAATAAACGTTCATCTCGTACAACGTCTTTCATCAATGAATTATAAACGAGGCAGGGAAAAGTTGAGTTTAGTTGATATAACGTTCCACCATGATTATTCTAGTATTACATTTCACTAAAGAGTTTAATTCAACTATTATTCGCCTCATTTCCATTCTAAATAACGTACAATCAAATTTCTACTGTATTGAATTGTTCTTAGAGAGCAAAGGAGGGTACTTGTATTTAATTTGTCTTGCTCTGTAAACCAAATCTCTGAAATAACTACGAAACTTGTACCCATTCCAGATGAATTTGAATAAACTTCTTACTGTAGACAAAAAAGCGCTCGAATCCCATTGAATAATCCCATTAGTTAACTCGAAGTGCAATATTCATCGAAAGAATAGAATACTACATGATACCCTTATCAAGTTTTTTATAATAAGTCCATTACAGTTTCTCATTCACTTGTTTCACCCGCAAGGAATACCACATGGACCTTTTGATACGTATTTATAATTATTCTAGTTGTTCGTGTATATACGTATCGAAAGTTGATCCCACTCTCGGTCTTATTTTCAATCTCTCAAAAGCTTTATCTATTCGCTATCCACCCCTAACAGAATTTTTAGTGAAAATATGGACGTTTGTGGATTCACATAGATTTTCCAGTAATGTTCAACGCAAGGGAGGAATAAGAGAGCTCACACGATAAAGAGCACAGAAGTATAAAGGGAATTGAATTAACTTTATGAGTGAAACTCTCTTTATGAAATTTCCATGTTACGATAATCCATTGCGAATTAAAATTCGAGGATACATTACTGCTATTGCATAATACATGCCGTGGTAATTAAATAAATGTGAAGTTTTTTGCATACGTTCATGACATGGACATCTGTTTGAAGATTAAAATATCGACTGAAATAACGGAACTTCAGAACTCTCTTCGTCGATACAAAATGGTCCCTGGATGTAGTGAATTTTCAATTTTTTCCCCCTTTTTAACAAAGTGGGTGTTGAAACTCTTAAAATTTTCACAAGTATGGATACTCTTGAGGGAAAAGTATCGTAATCGAGTAACTCCGATTGATGTGAAATTTTCGAAGAGTAAGAGCGAAGAGTATTCCTGATAAAAATATTGATTCCAAAAGGAACCATGTCGGAAATCAAATATAAACTCGGTCACCACTGCACTCTCCATTGTACTAAACTAACAAATATCTCACAGCGAATAATATCTATGTACATTTATAAAATATCAACACCGGAATAATGTTTGGTGATACTGTTATAACACGATGGTGGTACATTTAAGTGCACCTACTCGTATAACTCATTCAAATTTCACTTCAATTAGAAACAATCTCGCAAACTCTGTGTTACCTTTATAACTTCAATTCGAACTCGACACCCAACAATAGCGTGGTGAATTTTAGAATATACTTCAAGTACATTTCAGTATACATTTCATCCAATTTTCATTTCGCAGAGAATAATTTGAGAGAAGTGTCAACACATCTCTGTCGAAGAACCAATTCGGAATCGTTAGGTAATTAAAAGATTCTCATTGATCCGTTGTGTACCGCGATGGCAAGAAAAAGAGCATACTTATATTCATCCTGGTTGAGGACATAAAGATATATGATGTGTAAATAAGTTGCGAAGAGTAATCAACAAAATGGAAATGAAATTATCTCTTGAAGATCGAGGAACATAAAATCCGAAATAAATACATGGATAATACAATACGATGAAAAAAACAACGGGTGCGAAACTCGGTGAAACGTGGTATACAGAGTCTCAAATTATGTACAACTTCGGATAGAGTGGTTACTCAATACAATTAGGGGTAAGTTTTATCGTTGGAAGTCTACTTCCTCTTTACATTAAGCTTACGAAGTAGTGGCGACTCATCTGTGGATGGTTTAAGAACCCCAAGTCGAGAAGAAGATATTTAGTCTTCACTCACCATAATTGACTATTTTCTCTTCTTCTTCTTCTTCGAGATATCGACGTTTTTCATCGAGTTCTTCCTCTTCTTCCGATTTTCAAAATCAATTTTTTATACTTCAATCAGCATCAGCTGTTTATCGAACTGCCATTCATTATAATTGTGCTGGAATTTATTTGTTTTGTCTTTATTGTATTCCATATGTATACAGTGAAGAAATTCATTATGACTGTTTTTCACCTTGTCAGTACTTGTTTATGACAATCAGTTTCTAGCTCTCACAGCGAGAAAATTCCAATACAACCTATCCCATATAAAATACCTGAAATGAGCTGGCTTTGCAAATCATTTGCAGCTACAGCTGATTCAACAATATTAATCAAATGTTGTTAAAAACTTCGCTGTTTCAGCGGATCACATGATTTATATCTTTAAACTAAAAATATTTGACAAAATATTTAATATCCCGCTAATGTTGAATTAGATGGATCAAGGATAAATTTGTGCTACAATCGAGTAGGAAATACATCCATTTGATATGTTGTATGCATAATACATGTGTTGCATACATGAGATTTCATCATGATTCATCGTACAAGGTTTATAGCGACTGCTATCATTTTTCTTTCCCTCTCATGGAGTTTTGAAACGTGAAAAATTATATACGATGATTCAAATGCTGAAGCAGAAGGAATACACTGATCTACGTACCACGTATTACGTACGCCTTCGAGTACAAAGATATTTCATTTCATTCATGTACCCGTAGTGGTTCTACACGTAAGGGAAGATGCGTAAATCGAAAATAATACACAATTCCTGAACTATTGAATTCTCATTTTCTACAAGTCTGCTTGAAAATCATTCCATCGGTGAATGATCTGGTGTGGTGGACTCAAGATTCTTGTACTCAATGTTCATAGAAAATTTTATACAAGGTTTTTATACAAAATGAGTACTCAGCATTCTTATACGAGTGGACTCAAAAATGATGTCGAAAACCTTTAGAGAAGAATAAATGAATGAATGAATGAATGGAGGAATCTGCAACTGCAAGTAGTATATTCAAGACGGTGGATCCAATAAGACGAACTTGAGAGAGTGAATCTATTGAAGTTACTTCAAACTTCGTAGTCAAGGGTTTTTGAATTTGCTGATTACAAAGGGAAAATTGCGAATATCGGCATTGCAGATTAGTGAGTTGTAGAGTTCTCGAATATATGTGAATTTGTGACTACCCAATTCAATGTTTGTAGTTCTAAACTCTTGATCAGCATTTTCAAGACTGTTCGAGTGGCAAAATTTGCAGCAGATTTGATATATCAATTCTGATACCATCTCACCCCTGACTAGTAACTTTAGACAGTATAGGAGGAGTAGTGTAACGCTGAGATTCCTCAGTGACTGGTATAGATTAGGACTGGGCGGAAAACGGTTAATTGCTGACAATCGATTGATCGGTAATTAATCATTTTTAAGGTTCATCGGTAACCAATTGATCAATTAACAAAATCATTGACTAATCACCCACATAGGAATTCATGTCTTGAAGATATCTCATGCAACATCAAAAGATATCTTCAAAAAGTGAGAACTGTTCAAGAAGATATGAACGCATATCTGGCTCCATCTGGTGGCATTTTTTTCAGACAAAAATACTCGAAACTGGACTTATATATCGACACCTTTTATTAATCCCGGGTAATCGTTCTTTCGATTGATCGATTAACCAATCACCCACATGATTATTCTTCATACACGGAGAAAAACATCTAGGAACCAGCGCATGAGCACCAATGACGTATCAATCACAAGAAGTTTCACCAGTTTATTCCATGGACCTCCTTGAAACAATAAAATGAACCTATACACTCATCGCATTGCCGCATGGGATGAGCGGATAGGTTCATGCTTTTATTTCAAGAATGTATTCTTGCGATTGATATGTGATCACCGCTCATGCGCTAGTTCCCAGATTTTCTTCTCCGTGTATCTTAAATATATCTCAAAACAAGTTGAAGATGTTGAGATCACCCAAATTCGGCAATTGCTCCGGAAAACATGAAAAAGGTTCAACAAATCGTTTTGATGAATAATTGTGAATGCACCATTTTGCATGAACATTTGTCAATGAAAAATTTTAAGGTCGAAGACAAATCGTCTCATATAAGATAAATTCAGTTGTTAGAACAGGGTTGGAATCATTGCATCACTATGAAAGAAGACTACGATGATGAATGATGTCGAATTTTACCTGGAAGTTGTTGTTTTATTGATTAGGCCTAGGATTTATTGAGTGATGGCTTGAAGTAAACCGTCGTGATCCAATGCTTAGATGATGACATGAACTGACTCTTCCATGGATGTCGGTTATCAACTGGCCCATGACGAGATGATCAGGGCCGTCTTTCATTGCTTGGAGGCCCTGGACCTACTCAGAGTGGAAATTTTTAAAAAACCACTCCGACGTTGATCATTATGATTTCTCTTTGGAATTAGTATTAGCTGAATTTTCACTTTTTTGTATATCTATACTGAGAAAAGTGAACTGTAACCATTACCATGCGAAAATAGTGGTTGAATGACAGAATCAGGTTATTTGGTATCCGTCTTCATGTAAATGGTAACCATTCCCATGTGCATGAACATTGCTACGATTCTCTATAATATCCGAAACAGTGTTGCGATATTCGTCGAGCTGGGAAATTGCAGCTTGGTCACGTGACTACATTTTGCACTAATACATGTAAGCGCTCTTGTCGGTGAGTGGTTCACCGATAATAGTGCTCACATGTGTGAGTGCAAAATGTTGCCACGTGACCAAGCTGCGATTTCCCAGCTCGACGAATATCGCAACACTGATCCGAAACCAAATTCGCGAAGTTGTCCCCTAATTACTATTTGTGTATGGTAAACATTACATTCCACTTCTCTCAGTGTAGGATTAGTTTCATTCTTGGAATAACTTGATTTCATTTTGTTTAAGTAACCTTTTTGAAAAAATATATAAAAATCTCAACGATTCTCTACGAAGAGGCCCCCCTTTCGCAGAAGGCCCTGGGCTTGGGCCCGGTGTGCCCTGGAGATGATTAGTGGGCAAACTATTCCTGGTGATATAGCGATATTTATGACTATAATGAGTGTTCCAGCGAATGAAGAATGACTGTATAAAAACCACTGTTTAGGAGTACCAGCTAGTGATTGATCAATGATTAGGAAAAATGTGCCCAATTTGCACCATTGCTTAAATTGTACCACTGGCCGATCGATAAAACGGAAACGCATACAATCCCCTATGCGGGTAAAACATGAATCACGTCGCTGAGTTTTGAGTTGCTGGTTTATGTACCGTACACTGACAGAAAAACGACCTGGTTGAAACATTCGTGGTCGCAGTAATTCGAAATCTGGTTCGATTCACCAGGAAATGTGATTTCGATGTCCAGAAAAAGTGGTTGAAGCAAAAATCAACTACATTCCCCAGGTTAGAAAAACCAGATCCTTTTCTTGGTGTAACAACCAGAATATGTAGTTAATTTTGGCTCCAACCACTTTTCCTGGACATCACAATCACATTTCCTGGTGAATCGAACCAGATTTCAAGTTACTGCGACCATGAATGTTTCAACCAAGTCGTTTTTCTCTCAATGTAGATTCTTTTTGGCGAATTCTGTGAAGCCATTTAATTTTTTGTTAATTTTCTGTGACAAAAACTTGTAACGTGTCAACTGAGAGAGACATAGAGGTAGAGAAGTGAGGAGAGAGAATTAATACTGGATATATGATAAGAAAGGAGAAATGTAGAAGGAGAGGGGATCCAGAAATATAGAGGAGCAGTCAGTCAAGTCGATACACTCAAAGTATACGGAAGTTAATCCTTTTCGAAAATTAAATAAAAGTTTTACACCACGTGGACAAAGTAAAAAGGAAAGGAACAAAAGAGACTTGACTTTGGACATTCAAGGATCAAATGGAATCAAGCAATTGAAAACGAATATCAAAAGACGTCTTAACTCCAAGAAACTATGAAGAATCTCTCTTCCTTCGCTTCTTATCTCTAGTTAACAAAAGTTAAGTAATGTTTGTCGATCGACACCCGTTATGTATTTGTAATGCTATATGTAATTGCTGAAATCATTCTATGTATGTGGAAACGATCTCTATTAGTATTTATATATATGACGACATTGTAATTGAAAAGTGGATAAACTATTTTTCAACATATAAAGTTGTGAGTATTTGAATTAATTTGCAACAAACTGTTGAGTTCATATTCCTTTGTCCGGCAAGTGTAACTGTTAGCATAAAGTCTCAAAGTGGGAAATCTGAGTGATAATATGTCCTATCTTTTGATTGAATACATTCCTCTCAGCTCAAATTAGACTGAAGGCATACACAGGTGTGTTAATTTTACATGGTACGATTTAAGCACACAGAGTGCAATTCAGGAAAATATTGTTCGTTATTTATTTATTCGATATCAAGTACACTTCTCATTTCCTCCCCACACGGAAGAAGAGAAATATTTGCAGCAACTACTTAAATAGTCGATGTTCGACGATTTTCTACTTGAGTAGTTGCTGCAGCCACTTAGTAGTCAGGACAAGTAACACGTTAGCTGTCTCAACTAATCCAAAATACCTCTGGTATTTACGTTAATTAAAATCGACTATTCAAGTAGTTGCGGCAACTATTGTTCTTTTTTTTCCGTGCATCTCATCATGGACATATGATTGTAAAATGGAATAGAAACTTTGTGTGTATGCAATTTTCATCTCATTAATTTTCTATACAAAGAAATGAAGGCAAGTTCTCAAATAGTGTAATAACCCATACAGCACCGGGAGGTTTCCTGAACGTTCAGAAGACGTGCTTGATTTCACAGAGAACGTGCAAATAACGTCTCAGGATGTTCTAAAAACGTCGCATGTATGTCCCAGGGACATGCAAATGTCTCGGTTAGTTCTATTCATGTCCCCGTGTGACTTTGTGGTTTTTCAAGGTTGGTTTTCATGAAAGTACGTTTAGAAGACATGATGAAAACGTCTGGTAGTAGATCAAAGGAACGTGCTTAGAACGTATTCAAGGATATCAAATGGGAAGGTACTCTAAACGTTTGTAAAACTTGCTTCAGCGGGACCAAAACACGCAAAACCAAGAGCACGTTTTCAAAACGTTCAAAGAACTTTCTGTGCTGTCTGGGAATGGCATACTTACCCTACACAGAATAATTGAACTAGCTGAGACAAGATAATCCCTAGAACCTAACTCCGATAGGCTAGTTCAATTTCTACTCGAGTGGACTATTTGCATATTCCTCAATTAGGACATCAACAATGCACATCTCATCATCAACATCAACTGAATGGAATTCAAAAACAATCACGGTATATGGAAGGAAAGAGCGACAATTCTGCACAACGACTACTCTCGACGCATGAAATCACGTGTAGATTTCGTTTAATCGTTGACATAGATTTCAAAGTCCAATTTTCAAGCGGAGCATGCGATGGGAGATAAAAAGTATGGTGAATTTCGAGTCGTTGGATTCTGGCCAAAGTGTTACTGGAAAATACTACTGGCTCGTTTGAGCCAAGTGTTGGATCAAGAAGAATTTCATTATGGCAAGATGAAATCGGCACAAACAACAACGAACAATGCTCGCCCACATACCATAAAAGGGATCTAGAAAGTAAGGTGCACAGAGAAAAATAACGTTTGCAAAATTACTACATTCCTACTAAATTGAGAAAAAATACCACTGTTATTGTCAGACTGTGTAGTAAACATAAATGATTCGCCAGACATGCTCTAGTATGAGTGTCCGGTCTGACGTATGATCAAGTATGCATTTTCACTACACTGTCTCACAATAACAGGGGTATTTCCACTCATCTCGCTGATTTGGTGGAAATTCTCAAAACGTTATTTTTCCCCGTGTACGTTCCTCAGTTTCTAACAATCTCCTCTATTCGAACGTTCGGATCTTTCACTTCGCTGTGATAATCAGCTATGAATTCAATAACCATATTAGACGGACTGGCCAATGTTCATTCCATCGTATTATCAAAAAAATACTGTGTGCGTGAGACAATTTTGTTGTTCGATATATTGAACACCAGTCAATGACCTTCAGCTTATTCTAGTAATGATTTCATAATCCTAACTGTATTCAATCATATTTTTCCACAAGGAATACGCCACTTTTGACATCAAAAATATCATTACTCACGGATAAGTTGCTCTTTTATGCTCGTATTGATTATGACTGCATCACTCACCTGCAATATGAAATAATTACGATTACGATTCATGAACAATTATCATAATTCATATAAAAGATTGTATATTGATATCAGAAAGAGTTGCATATTATTCCTAACAGTGAAATGTGTTTGTGAGACGGTACATTGTGTTGTCTGGGACAGAATGAAATTTGTTTATTTACAAAAGAACACAAAATTCACTTGTAGTACATTGATGTGAATATATTTCACAACAAAGATATTATATGCTCCTCCTTATAATCCTTGATCGGTTTCATTCTTAACGCGAGCTTAGCTACGCCGCCTATTGGTTACGAACAGAAGATGTTCGCGGTGCGTGCGCTATTTCCAATATGGTGGACAGGGTTTGTGTAAGTCCTGTCATATTTCGCGCGTGGATCGTTATAAAATAGTAATCTCACCGGGTTCAGGGTAATACATTATTATTAACGCCAGTTGATAGGGGAGTGTTTCCGTATTTAACACGGTTAACCTCGTTCCGCGTTGTTCACGGGTTTTCGCAAGTGATTTCCACTTCGGTAAACTGTTCAGTGTTGGTATTTCTCAGCTCTCTCCAACTCCCCCACTTTTCATGTTCCTCAATGTCGCTATTTGAACTGATGCGCAGCGTGGTGCATATAATCCTTGTGATATACATGAAATATACCTATCGTTCAGTCATCTAATCACATTAGTAGAAATATTCTACAAGGATAAGCAGCGCTATCTGATGGCCCAATGTTCTTGGCGACAATAAAAATACTAACCGACTCCATGGCTGAGAGGTTAACGCACTAACTTTCAGACATGGATGTCCGAAAGGCTTGAGGGTTCGAATCCCTGACTAATCAATCCGCCTTCCTCCCTGACGGTAATCCCACGAAAGGGGAAATGGCGGTTGGTGCGTCAGAGAATCTTACCTCAGTCGCGGCGTAGGTTAGGTTGGAAGTACGTTTCTCCCGGTCCAATTGGCTTTGGCAGCGTAAAGAGACCGGGTTAACAAAAACGAAAGAAAAAAAACAATAACAGTACTTCTTCTCTATAGTTTAGTCACAGAGTCGGAGGAGCCTGGTATTTCCTACTATTGATGGACATTTTAATTTCTTACTTAATTGAACAATTAATCTTATCTTGTACTCTTCTATTACAGGTATTCATTTGGTCGGTGTTTCCGTGTGGTGAATTATGTATCGTCCCTAATTACATGCTTTCATCCTTTGATTATTGACTCTATTATTCACAGATTCAAGTGGATACGAGCGCATAGGTGGCTCCATCTGGTAGCATTTGTTCCCGACCAAAATACTCAAAACTTAACGTATGAAGAAGTCTGAATTTCGGAGAGAAAATTTTTTTTCTCGAAATTCAAAATTCCGGTTCTGTACAGACCTAGATAAATCTCCAAAGATTCATCACTGAAAATTTCAGACTTTTTTCTGCGTTCAGTTTTGACTATATTGGTCAGATAACAATCCCACCAAATGGAGCCACCTATGAGCTCCTACCCTGCTTAAAGAATCTCATTGAACCGATTGATTATCATTGTTCCTGATGCATAAAACCGATTCAAACCCATTAAAAAATTGATTCTCAATGGGGTTCAATCGGTTTTCTGCATCGGAATCAATGAGAATCAATCAGTCCAATGAGATTCTTGAAGCAGGGTATTCACTGAACAGCAGGGAAGTTAAATGCTGTCACTAACATGGATCTTACAGGTCAATCACTTCTCTATTGCTCTTATATGCCTCTTGCTAATTTTTATTTCAAGCTTTCTATTTTGCAGGTACGTTTATGAAAGACTGGGTTCGACGTGGGTCTTTGACAGAGGTGAGGCATTGCACTTGCAATGCTACTCAGGTAAAAACTATCCTCCCAATGTTTTCAAACTAACTGTCATGAATAATCCTTTTCAATCTTTTTCAGGTTTGTCCATTTAGACGGGTACGTCACAAATTATTAATTGTAGAATTCTGACTCCTTTAGAGAAAGGTGAATGAAACAGTACCTAAGTAATAGCGGAATGAAAGAGGTGCTACTGGATTCCTTGAGATTTGAAGAATTCAATTGTTGCTGAGAAATCATGAAACCCAGATCTAATAATTTTATGCAGTGAGAGAAGAGTTTGTTTGTGATAAAGGAGGCTTATTAATTATAAAAACAAACCTCGTTTGATCAAAATCAATTTGGAATACTTTCTTCTCAGTGTGAGGACATCTATTCTTCAGTTACTTTCATTAGGTACTTCGTGAACGTTATAAAGACGTTCTATAGATATTCTATACATATCGAAGATAGTTTCACCTGAACGTTCCACGCACCTTTTCTTCACATATCTTTCACATCTCATCAGAATATTCTTGACTCTTCGTTCGGTTCTTTTTCGTATGTTCTCAGAATATTATGTACTGTATTGGTAGAAATCACTTTGTGTCTACTGTGTATTCTTCACACGCTTGATTTATATCAAAAGGAATAACAACCCACTGCAGTGTGATCGTAGAAATATTTCCACCGTGAAATGAAAAATCATCAAATAATCTCACAACCGTATGAAATATAAAATCTCTCTCCATAATCGATTAGTGTGAACTCAATTACTCAATTTGTCCATGCGTGTTTTTATAATCAATCATCAGTGCGTTTGTACTTTGCATTCCATAAAACTGATTTTCCGATATCTCCAGAGGAAATTGGATTGTCACGTTTCAGTTTGGAAGTAATCCCTTGTTATTCCATTTGTCATTATTCGGGAGGAATAATAATTCCCTCTCGTCTGTACACACGGAAAAAAGTTAGTTAAAAATTTACAACATCTCACAGTAAAATAGGGACGAAATGAAATTGTAAAGTTACGTTTTAGTAGTAATTTAAATGGCGAAATGTAATACATATATAACGTTACAATTTGATTTTGTCCCTAATCTACTGTAGAGTATAAACATTTCTTGGGTAGATTTTTTCTGCGTGTATAGAACCAAATTAACACGCATGCCCTTCCCATAAATCTACACAGTGATTTCATAGATTTTCAGTGGATCCTAGATCTACGTCAAGATCAATCCTCTGGAGATACACACATGGGATACACTGGGTCAGTTTGACCCAAGTGTTTTTTGATCCCTCATGAACAATGTAATTTTTTTTCTTTTAATCATCACCGTAGTCTGCAGAATACGAATCCGAAACCCGCTTTGCTCCACAGTTGATAGTTTTTTCAATATTTAAAGAAATGTAAAGGTACTCTCTTACAACTTTTCGAAATAAAGGATGGGTCATTTTGACCCAGTGTATCCCTAGAGGGTTAAATTCACAATTTCTATATCCTGAATCAGCGAATTTTATAGCTTGAATTCATTTGAACTTCTACATTGGGAATTCCCAAATTAATGTAGATACACATATTTCATTCTATAATACATAGTTGATACTCGAACGTCATTCGATATTGCGAGTAAGAACAAAAGACAGGAGAAAGCCTGATGCAAGTAAGAGAATCTATATGCAATATAACAAATCCAATTCGAAACATCGGAATCCTTTCTGCAAATGCAGTACTCTTCACGCGAGAATTCCATTTTCAAAATTTAAAAAAACGCTGAAATATGAATAAAAATCAAAGAATGGAAAATACAAAAATAATCATCAATCAAATTTGATTCTCCTTCAGTCGTGTGACGTTACGTTTCTCGAAGTTTTCCATCAATGATACATTTCCACGAAGAAAAAAATCCGTATGCTGCGCTGTCGATACACGAAAGAGAGCATCGAAATTTGAGACCTATGTAAACGTCATGCGAGAAGAAAACTCGAACAGATGGCTACGACGTTCGTTTCACAGGGGGCGCCTATAGATAGTGATCTTGAAAGAAAACAACACGTACAGTGCTGCCGTCAAAAAGTCAATACGGACATTCGATAAACTAACACGCTTTCATCACGTTACTCCCGTAGAAATATTCGCCGCGTCGAATCGAAATGATGTACAAGCACAAACGATAATAAGGTCATCAAAGTAAATCCATTACCGAGGAGCTTTATGTGATTCGTTATCCGTTATGCGAATCCCTCTTCCCTGAAATTCATCTACAAAGAATTGTATTATAAATGCATATCTTTGAACGTGGGAGAAAGGATGGGATAAAATTTATCATTTGATTCATGTAATCGAACTCGATCGCACACAGCTTAACGTTATCCGACTAATTATGAATTCTCTTTACGCTGTTACGAATACAACACTGCGAAATGCATTCCTTATGAACGGGTCATTCAAAATGTATTCGACAAGGTCAAAGAAAAAACTCATCTCGAATTCCTTCAAATTTCTTTCTCGAGTATAGTTTTGTAATATAATCGAATCAATTCTGAAATTGAAAGCGATTGTTGGGTCGAAGGAAGAATCTCACTTGAATCCTTCAAATTATTTTCCACTACTTCCCAAATTGGAAACGGAAAATTTTGAAGACGCAAGTCACAACTTTCCAACACGACACAATGTACTATACTACCTTATCGTTTTCGTCTGGCGTTGAAGGACGTTTTCTACTTCCTGTCGCTTTAAAGCTAGTAGTAAATGCACTTTAATGTTAGACGACAATATCCATCCACGGCAACTGATTTCAGTTTAATGGGCGCTTGTTTGAAGTACTTGGCATTTGTACATCACTCATCCGTTGAATATGTGTTCTATATTTATTATGACTCAGATTATCAATTAATCCCTATCAAAAATCATATCCAATATAAAAGAAGAAAGTCATCTTCAACTTTATAAAACTAATTAAAGTTTCCTATCGCGAGTGATGGCGAGTTGGATATTCGCTTATTTATGTTGAGTGATACCCAAATTGATTTCAATTCTCCCACGAAGATGAAATGCACCGATGATGATGAATGGTATAACCTTTCCCGAATATAATTTTGCGTGTGGAACGGAAGTATACCTTAACTACTCAATTTGATGCACTTGGTGAACAAAATATGATTGAACTGAATGAGAATGTAGTAATCGGATTATCGAGCTAGTTTATAAAATACATATGTAATTAGAATATATTGAGATATCGATCTCGAGAGATAGCTTTATAAATTCAGCAATTTTTACTCCCCAAATGAAAAACTTTGCGAAAACGATGACTGCTGTCCCCATTTTTTTTACTATAAACTTCTCTCTGTATAGATATTTCTCCAATTTGAATTCATCGATAAGTTGAATCGATAATTAATTGGTGTGAATTGTTGTGAATTCGAACATAACCTCACGCGATACTTCTGCTGAACTTCCAGCGAGTCATTTCAATGTGAAATCGTTTCACCGGATAAACTCTACACAAAGTTTAGCGAGGCAAGTTTGTACAAGTTTGAACACAAATCTCCCTTTTGCAGGACTTTCAGACGAATGACGGTACGAAAAGTGTATCGAAATATCTCGATGGAAACGTGAAATAAAATCACAGCGATATGATCGTGATCAAAAGTTATTTCAATAAACAGTATCCTGATTATTATACAAAGAATGAGAGCTTAAAACGTATAAACAACAATTATATGACACTATATTATGTATCAATTCATATGGAATTCACGCACACCTGTTCCTAATTTGGTTGCATTGAAGTTGTAGATTCCAGACGTTGGGAACTAACTAAAATATCGAGATTCTAAGCTCTCGTAAGTGATTCTCATGCACGCAATAAGTCACAATAAGCTTAAAGCGTTCTTATTCATTCGACATACCCTTTTCATGATCATTGTTTCAGAATATAGCGGCACAATGGGTGTTTACGCTAAGCTGACTTCGCATGCTTTACGTTATTTATTCAGTACCGTACTCAAAGAGAATACTTACGAATAACTTCTGTTTAACATCCAGAGGCAAAACTTGATGTCTCCAACGTTTGAAATCTAAGAACGTGGTTTACATTTCATATACGCGTTCGAAACACGCATAAATCTTTCCACGCGATCAATGTTGTTTCTTGGAAATACATTCCGACCTCAAGGAATCTAATCATCAGGATTGACTATATCAACCGAGAATTCGAATGAAAGATACTTTCCAGTATTTTTATACAAGTGGGGATGAATTTATTTATTTATGAATAAATTGGAAGAGGATTGGAAAGAACTTTGTTCCTGCTCGTTAGTATTTTCGTGACGTCCAGATGCGTTGGATATCCTAATGGATATCGAATATATTTTCAGAATCTTCTTCTACTGTTTGGTGGTAGCAACGAAGAGAAACGGTGTGTTCATCTCTTTATCTCTGACCTCTGTGTATCACGATGAAAAAATATTCAAGTCACGAAATCTTGGAAAAAATGTTTTTCACTCTACTTTGGAAAACGATGGAAAACAAAAAACCATTTTAAACTCATGGAAATTGTAATCGAGCGATAGGGGGTTCGGTACGTAATAAGACATGGAGAAAATTGATCAATATTTATGTTGATATCCACGAATTCGCTGCAGAAGAGCGAATGATGATGAATAATGCATTAATCACAAGCTGGTGAATGAGCTTTTGAAATTCTACTCTTATTGATTGGATGTAAAGACGGAGAATACGTGACTATCGCAAGTGATGTTTCGTAAGAGATGTATTATAGTTAATTATTTACTGGCTATAAATATTCATTCAATCTCTCGACTACTACAAGTGGTTGATTGATAGTCTTGGTCGGGGTTTTTTTATTTCATTCTTCAGGGTTCTTTATGTACTCGAGAATTTTCGATTCATCTGTAAATATTATGGGTAATTGAATTCGAGATGGTATTTCTTTTTTGGTAACCACGATTATGTGAAACTTATAATCATGGGAGAGTAATACAACAGTTTTATTATTCGTTAACTTCGAAGGGTCAGCATCGATTGCTGCTTTCAATTGCCCTAATTTCTCGCAGTACCTATGAGAATTAATAACTTGACCACTCGAACGTTAAGGGCTCACCTTATACCATTCTCTTCCGTCTTCATCAAACAGAACATGACCTTCGTTTTGGTTCGATATCAATTTTGCGTTGTGAAAATTATATTACTCGCCTCACTGTTTAAGATCTTTCAATCTTTCCTATCATGAGTGATCCATTTTGTGCTATACATTTTCGAAGTTCAAATTTGTTGAAGAATATCAATGTGCCAATGTATCGATCTATGATTTGAATTGGCAAATTTTTGCGATTTCTCGAAATTTGATTTAATTGAATCTGAACTTTCAATGTGAGATGACAACAGCATTCTCACAGCGAGCAGATAGATTTCAATTGAAATTTTCAAAAGAGCAAAGTTCATGGTATCCTCACAGTCGAAGGTACCAAAAGTAGAATCGTGGATTGATAAGAGAAGCAAAATGAAGCATATCTATCTATTGTTATTTCTTATCTTCGAGCAAATGATGAGGAATGTATACGCGCTCTTTACATGATCTGCATGTCGAAGGGAATTTGCAAACAATGAAGAACTTCAATGCTGTAAAGCAACTCCAGCTTCAAAAACAAATGAATCGTGACGGAGAAAAATATTTTATGCAAATATGGAAAATGTTTTCTCAGAAAAGCAATGCGAATCCTCTTTCGCGTGGGATTTCAACGGCAGCGGCGTTTCATTTGCATTTTCTCATTTAGTTTTTGATAAATATCAAAAGGAAGATGTTGTTTTTTTAAGAATTTTTCTTAAAGTAACTCGAGTTGTACTCGAAACTTCATCGTGGAGGATTGAATTAGTCCCAGAGTTTTCAATCTCATGGAGTTGAAGTGGAGAAAACTGAAGGAATATCTGAATTTTGAAAGATGGAAAACGATTAATTGGGAAGTTGTAAGCGAGATTTTGTTTCGTAGAAGTATTGAATTTGATCTGTTCAGAACATTGAAAATGATCTTCATTCTATGCGTTATTTTAATGAATTTGAGTATCGTTTGAATTCATAAAGTCTGTTGCGAGAGCTCTGAGTGAGTTACGCAATACAAATTTTGCATGCTCGATTGGATATTGTCATACAGAGGAAAATTTTGAAGACAATGTCAGTACATGAGTCGAATATGTCATAACTAGGGTGAAAATCGAGATTCATACAGATTTACAATCAATATTCAGACTAAAAATTCTCAATACAGATAGAAATTCCATATCATTTCCTGGATGCGAGTAAGATGCGGGTTGACCAAACAGAACTCAGTCGATGAAATATGTATAAATGTGAATATTGTATATGCAACATTCCTTGATTGAATATTAACACAACTTGAACCATTCAAAAAATTCAGGTATTTCTTGAGGTAGAAAATGATTCCCTCCAAATCATGGAGAGTGTTTTAAGGGGAGATTCACATTTTTACTGCGGTTTTCCAATGAACGCTCCGGTGATGGAAAGTACTGGACCAGTAGTAGCCCATTAAAACTTCCTGGAAAGGCTGTCAAGCCATTACTGGTCAGATGACTTTTGTTAAAGCAGTGTGGGTTGAGTTAGTTGTTCTCATAGCTGACAGTGTAGAGCCATTCGAATTTCAGGGTTGGATTGATCATGGAATCTCAATTGCAAATGTAATGGCCACTCATTTTTCATATGAACACAGTTCATAATAATCATTAAAAATTCTTGTATCGAAGTAGTCCATATCTCGAATAATGATGCCAAAATTCCATCCAGCCCAACATTCCGACCTTATTCAGGTCATTTTCTAGACATACATAAATTTGTAATGTTTTCGTATGTTTCAATTTGCAAAGTTACATAAATTTCGTTCATAAAATAAAATGACCTCAACTTGTGTATACTTAGAATAAAGGTTATAAGATAATCTAGATCATAAAATGTGAGAAGATTGTTTTGAATAAATTCAAACTGCAAATACATGTGTTCACAAGCACCAGGATTGACCTTGCTGATTCCAAATCATTCTCCAATCCAATTATTGCACTTGAACGTACACTGTCCACTGAAAGTTTTGAACCTGTCTGTACCTGAAACTATATAGATCTTTGAAGATTCATACCCCAGCGAAAAAAAACCAAATCCCAAGTCTTCTCCCGTGTATATTGTATAATACATAGGAAACTTGCGCCCTATTATAATTTCCCGATACGATCGGTTTTTTCCAAGTTACATCCTGTGTTTTTCAAAAACTCTCTTTTTCCACACAAAAATACCACAAATCAGTGAGAAAAAAAATTGTGGATTGAAGATTGAGAAACAATTTCAAAGCTCAAAGGGTGGTTTGTTTGACGTTGTTGGTTATCATTTTCTAATGCAGCGATTGTTTGTCAAGAAAGTTTGTATCAGCAGAAAAATGATTTTTCAATTTTTTTTTCAGCGACCTCAAAGATTTAGCTATTCTTTGATAAGTGATTCAAACTTTCGACGTCACTGTATCAGAAAAATTAGTCACAAGGAGTTTGGGAAGATGAAAACACAACTTCGTATCATAATCGATTAGTTTAGCTTCAATTATAACACACAATCTATTCGCCAAATTCAAATCAGTGAAATCTCACTATTTCTGCAGTTAAAAGTCGACCACCGAATGGAATCGGTGAAATATCAGTGAATAGTCACTGGTTATGCAGATGGAAGTGTTCCTGACTAATTGAATCAGTGAGATTTCCCTACAAAGATCAGTTAAATATTCATTGATCGTGAATTGTATATGCACTGATTCGCAGTGGTCGACCTTCCACTTCCTTCCGAAAATCCACAAACTGTGACTGTAATTTTTCACAGTCACTTTCTTCCGAATTTTCAAGAAAATTCTGCTGAATTTTAGGAAACTTGATTAAATTTTCAGCATACGCTCCGAAATTTGGTTGGAGTTTCTCAGAATTCAGTAAAATTTCTCTGAAAATTCAGAAGAGAATGGCTGTAAAAAATGACAACCACATTGTCTGAATTTTCGAAAGGAATTTTTTAACATTGAGTGAAATTTCACTCATTTGCTTGGAGTGCTTTGAAAGTTTGAATATTCTGCTGATTCGATGGAATCACTCCCTTAGTTTTGAAGAATCATTTTTCTTCATATACAGGTATGCAAATTTAACTTGAGCCGACACTTTTCTTGATTACAAGAAAGAAAGCGGGAAGGAATTCAAGGAGATGGGAAGAAACATTATCTCATTTGAAATAAATCTCCAAAAGCTTAGACGAATGAAGAACTATGAACACTACAATCTCGAGTAATCTCCTCGACACACAAGTTGTGGCTTTATATTTCAGAGTGGTATTGTGTTTCAAGAGCTGACAAAATGATTTATTGTTTTTGATCTGTTTTCTACTCTGAATATATTGTTTAATATTCCGGATCGATGGTTTTTCAATTATTTTCCGATTTTATAACACTCTTTACTACTCTGAAGTGTGACGCTACACTGAATTATAATTCAATAAGTAACACAATTTGAGAAAAGAAGGAATCTTCTGTGGTGTGTTCTTGAATATCGTAATTTCAATTATTAATAACAAATTGAACTTTGTTAGCGATAGACACGTCCGTGATTTGATCATCACAAATCAAATTCACAATTGAATTCCCCGAATCAGTCGAATCGTAACAATTCCAACCCAAATTTACGTGAGCGATATCAAATATTTGCACGTAAATGGTAAATTGCGTTAGAAGAAAAACGAGGAACAGCGTGCATCGAAAATTAACTCACCTGGGTATTTTGAATGCGATTTCATCGAGGGAATCGCTTGGTTGTAGCGGAGCTTGTTCAAAGAGTTTACTCGGACACCGGTGTACCCTGTTAAAACACTGCATTGATCCGGCAGTTGGTTGAGATTGGTCCCTGCAATTGGTCCCAGATTGTCCGCTTTGACCGGATGATCCGTGCTTTTTTTTACGTTCTTCCTCTGCCAGACGGCGCAAGTTGTGCAGTCGAAAGAAGTACATCGACATCTCTGTATTTTTAAATTCATGGAAAAATCATGTTCTCTGTTCGACTCTGTTCTCTCTCGATTTGAAAGAATAATTATCAATTGAGGAATTTCTCCAAGTTTTCGCGATATTTCTACGAATATCGAATGTCAATCCGATAATTATTCTGAGAAATCGAATCCTTTTGATAAAAATACTTTAACTCATTCGAAACAATCAATATTGTTCATTCCTTCGTCATCTTCATTTTATTACAAAGAACGGAATTCTTGTACTTGATCTACTCTTTTCAATAAATGAGTACAAATGATATTCAACAAATTGCATTTCATGCTCAACTTATGTGAAAAAAAAACAGTTCAATTATTTGCGTCTCGAATGAATTCACACAGAGATATCTTACATTCAAAGCTTCTTAATTGATTATTGGAAAAGGAATTCTTCAAGTTCCCGTGCCATTCCTACATAATGAAAAAATCCTCAGTGAATGGAGCGGGGAAAGGTTTGATTACTCGGATGACCAAAGGAAATCTGCACTGAGAAGGAGGTTTATTTATAGTTAACAAACGTATATTTGCTTATGAGTGAATAAATATTCGTTCGAATCAAACATGTATTGTTGATAATAAACAAGAGATATTCAGTAGAAATGAACATTTGTTAATATTCAATAAATTATATTTGACAGAATCATTATAGATTTGCATGGAATAAATATTTATTCCCCCATAAGCAAATATACGTTTGTTAACTATCAATAAACCTCTTTTTCAGTGTGTGATTGAGGAACAGGGGTTGAGAAATTATCCAATAACATGATACGGTATCGTGATTCATTTAAATCTCATCATTTTACTTTGTTGTTACAGGATTGAAATCGTATTTGGAATACAGAAAATATTACAGGAAATTCACGCATAGCAGGGTATTAATGAAATGAGGCTTATGAAATTTCATCGGATGATTCAGTTCTATGAATTCCCATCCAATCGAATGGGAAAAATATGACAACATCTTCTGCGTTTGAATTCATATTCCCACTATTCAAACGACATTAAAATGTTAAACCATCGCTATCACGTTTCTTTTTTCAATTCTTATGATACCATACTCAAAGGGGGTTTTCAATCTTTCAGACAAGGTTGGGAGTAATCCAATCAATTCTCAATTGACGTTTAATCAACAGCGGAAGTGTGATTCTTAATTCCAACTTCTTTCAATTACCAATTGAATTTAATTCTTGACTAAACTATTTTAATTGACAATTGAATTCAATTCTTGATTGAAATATTTCCAAACTGGCAATTGAATTTGTGTTCTGATTGGATTTTTTTTTCAATCAACAATTGAAGTGGATTTCCAACGGAAATTTTCCTCAATTAACAATTAAATTCGATCCTAATTGATGTTCAACTTCATCCCTGATTGATGTTATTTTTCAATAACCAATTAACCTTAATTCAATTGGAGTTTTGTTTTTATCAACAATGGAATTCCCAATTGAAATTCAAATCCAATTCCTATTTGGAGTTGTTTCTTATGACCAATGGAATTGATTCCTTGATTTCAGTTTTTTGTGAATTGAAAATTCAATTTCATTCCCGGTGAAAATTTTTTTCACTTGACAATGAAATTCAATTCCTTATCGGGATTTTTTTCAATCAACGATCAGTGTTACTTCTTGATTGAAACTTCTTTCAATTAACAATTAAATTTGAGTCCTAATTGGAAACAATTCTTATTTCTATTCCACTGAGACTCCGAGTTGGTTGATACATAAAATCCTACTGATGAATACGAGCCAACTGAATATATTATTGGAATATTCAAATGATATGAACAACAACTAAAGCAAACTCATAAAAATAATCTTTTCCTCCTCAAAAAATAATTTCATATATGAATCACATTATATGGTTGCAGCACGAAAAGAATTATATGAATGAATTTGTACGAAGCTTGGAGGACATGTAATGAGCTAAATCAATATAGAAACACTTCTGTAAATATATCATGCAAAAAATCACTTGGAATATTACTTCAATTTATATTATTGCAATTTATATCCCAACCAACAAATCGACATCATTTGATACTTTCATATTGTTCGAATTGGATTTAATTATTATCAATTGAAAAATGTTTTGATCAAGAATCAAATTCAATTGTGGATTCAAAAAATTTCATTTGAGAATAAAACTGAATTGTTGATTGAAAAAAATTTTGATCAGGAATTCAATTCAATTGTTGATTGAAAAAATTTCAATTCAGAATTAAATTTGATTGTTGATTGGGGAAATCTCAATTGATAATTCAGTTCGATTGTCAACTGAAGAATATTTAAATTAACAATCAAATTGATTCATTAATTGAAATAATGTCAATTGAGAATGAATTCTCATTGTTTATTGAAACAAATTTCAATTCAGAATTAAATTTCGATGGTTAATTGTGCTTTCTTCAATCACCTAATTTACAATCTTGCTCCCAGGTGATTCTTGATAGATTCAATTTCTCCGTGCATTCGAATGAGAGAAGGTAGAAACTTCATCTTCCGTTAGGTCAAAAATGGCTCCAATTTTCGAACAAAAATTCCATTCCTAGCGGGAACAAGGTACCTAAACTTCAGAGTTTTTCGGAAAAGAATAGAAATCAATTCACGCAACAGCGAGCCACGAATTCATAAGATATTCAAAGCTAATAATTTATTTGCGTCTGAGCTGATTCACATCGATGAATCCAGCGATTCCTTTTCCATATCAATTTATCTTCCATCAATATTTACACAGAACAAAATTTCATTTTCGACACAGGTCACAAGCATGGAGAATAGGCACATTCGATTGCAGCAAAACAATCACACACAGGAGTAATACAATAATACAATGAAGGCGTGGAGAAAAAAGGAGAGTAGAGTAAGAATATGAAGATTCCAGGTGAAATACGTCTAAGTACGTGACCCAGTTCCACCATGTTTTTTAATTATTGAACATTCCAGTTATAAAGAAACGTGCGAATGGATAACGTGCAAACGTTTATAATGCTTCCTTAATCCTTTGGGACGTGACATTTTCAAGTGGTCGGTAAACGGATAAATGAGAAGCTTGAATTGTTTACACAGCACAATCATTATGTAATGCTCCGACGAATGTACGTATGCATGCAGTGGCAGACATTAGGCATCAGAGCTACATGTACGTGGTCCACTTTGCAAGACTTCGAGTTTAATATTTCGTTCTTTAAGTCTCTCGTTGTGTACATGAGAATTCGCAACTTCTTTCGAGCTGTGAATAGTTGGATATCTACGTTCAATTCATATCCTGATTTATATTGATAAATTCTCTGTACTCTGTAAAATTCCATTAGAAATCATAGAATGGAAGTTATAGAATTGCTAGAAAAGCATGGTTACAATATGCAATTTGTGATGAAGGAGAGCTATCAAAAAGTATCGAACACTTTGGAGAATTTCCACTATTGTTAGTTCGTTGTTATTATCAGAATTGTGGATTTTCACCCCATAGATTTGTTAGATATCCCTAGTAGAAATTTTCAACTAGAAAATACGAGAGCTTGATGAGGCATGCGTGATTTCCTATCAGGTCCTCATCAGGTTTCTTATCCGAACCCTATTGTCCCCTTGCGTTACAACCCTATTTAAATCTTATTAGGGAAATCAGGTGAGGCTCTTGTAAGGGCCTCATATGATTTCCCTTATTCATGGTTTCCGGATTCTAACCTGATCCGGACCTCATTGAAAATAGGGAATGCCTGATCGAATTTCTACTAGGGATATCTTGATAACATGTACGAAAGAAGGGAATTTGTAAAATTCACCGCGTTAAATTACAAGTGTAGATTCCATGGTTTGGATGGAGAAAAATCACAATTTATGAGGAGCGTACAAATATTGCGAACAACATCATTAGCATTACATTACAATTATCACAATAGCATTATGCTATGAACTTTGACTATTTTCTTTCTTGCGTATGTGAGGAATTCGGACTGTTCTCAAATCATCGCCAACCGAGAGAGTTTGCATAAAAAATCATCAAAATATATGACACAGTATTCTTGTCGAGGGTACAAACAGAAGGGATTTTTAGATCTCATTCCATTCCAACGTAACAAAACTTTCTTCCTGTGGAGTGCTCGTCGGGTTCTCCCTTCACACTCCCTTCGAACAAAATCAACAGGTTTTTCTTGTTCTTTCATGAAAGAAATTCAACAGGTCATTTCTCTTTATATTTCACATTAGCTGTTGTATTTCCTCTTCGAAATTCATCTTCGAAAATGTATCTTTTTCTTTTCTCTTCAACAAATAACTCCATGATTATCTATCTCATTTTGCTTTTCCTTATTCAGAAAGAAAAGAAATAAATAATTTTGTGGTTCTTTAAATTCATTACCGAAAACTTGATCATTTCCTTTCTGAATTCATGAATCATAAATTATTCGATACTTTTGAGCAATGAGATTTCTATACAGTGTCTTGAAACTCCGAATTCCTCAATGAACGCTAGCGTACGAATGCACATGGATGCACAAGGGAATATGATTCAATAAAGGACACAACGCACGCATACTAATGATTTCGAGCGTATGAGAACGAAATGTCTCAGTCTGTCGCATAACGTCCACACTGCATTTCACTTGTATTCTTGAAACGTAGCATCGAAGCGGAACAGAGTAGTCCTGGGTGGCAAACGTCCCTCGGGAACTCACGACAATGATATCTAGCTATCAACGCGATTCTCCGTAGACGTTATACAATCTCAATTAAATTGTTCTTGTAGACGACGAAGATGTTGCTCGAGGATAGAATATAATCGGGTCGATGAACTTTAAGAGTCATTTCAATACGGTTTTTACTTGTTTCAGATCGATCGCATACTCGATAGCGGAAGAAGTATCTGCTTATCGATAAATAAATCTCTGCGGATCTCTAATAAATTTGATCAACCATTGAATACCAACAATATCATGTTTCTAATTTATATCCCTCCTATTTTTCTTTCGTTTATTTTTACGCAACACTAATTCACATTCATTTGATTTACCTATCCGTTTTTGAGGTATAAAGACAGTACTTGAAAAATTTATACTCTCATCGTTTTATCGCTCCTATTCACGTTCGCATATGGTATTCTCTTTTCGAGCGTAAAAAGCTGAAAGTTCAGAAACATGGACTATATCTATCGCGAAAAGAAGCTTCGTCTAAATCTCATTAGCGGATACAACGTGAATTCAAAGTGTCGTGAGGTCAAGTATCTTCTTGATATCTGAGGCATAGAGTGAATAAATCTTCTCGTGCATTTGCTTGGATTTCGTTCCTATGCACTCGAGGTCTGAATTTAAGCTGACTGAACAATCAGAATTCAACCCTGTCATCAATGATTTACTTTGCGAAAAAGATCCATTCAATTCCAATGTTTTGAAATATCATGTAGTTCGTGTTTGATATTCCATTGGATGATGAAAACAATATATTAAATGGAAGATCTACTATTTCAACGTTGCTTTCCTACTGTAGTTGAATGAACAATGACGTTCCGAAAGATTCCATATCCTTGCACTGAAATGAGCTTGAGATGGCTAGAGATTGATGTCCTTGGTTAGAAAATCGAATTCAAATGGGAATCAAATTGAATCTGATGAAATCATAAAAAAAAAATGAAAAAAATTTAATTGCAAAATCTAAAAAACGTATGGAATTTGAAATCGAATTGAATAGAATTTGACGAGGGGAGTCATGAAGGTTTCAAAAAGATTCGACAAGATTTAATAGGTTTGCTACTGAAGTAATTTATTGAATTTGACTAAATATGATTGTGTTGATTTTCAAACTCGCTTCAATCAGAACATTGTAGGGGAGCGTGTCCTTGAGTGATAGACTTTTTGTTTTCCACGGATATTAATAACAAATACCCAAATGTAATTGAATTTGTGTACTCTCAATCAAAGGATGATACCAAACTACCACTTTGGAACGATTAAACTCACAAATAGGAATAGATTTTGTAATGAAAAATGATCTTTCCAAAACTTTGAAGCTGTTACAATCAAGGTCACGTGGTGCTTGGTAAGAACATTTCACTGCAATGTATGTGATAGACAAGGAATCGGAATTTAGTCATAAAATATATAGGGGAACGGTGGGTAGTATGGCCCACCACGTGCTTCCAGGATCTGTCGCTAGGTGGCAGCACTACATACTTTTGATCACGAAGAGATTGTTTCTGTCTATCATGTGCGAAAACTTCATTGTTGTCAATACAATGTGTTAAGAGAAACTTAACTTCTTCTATTTATTTGTTCTTAGTGTACTGTGTCGGCGAAACTTTGAGACGTTCTGTACTGAAGTAGGTCAGATCATAAAATAATTTCTCATACCAGTATTGACCCCCTCTATGTATAAAACACGTCTCATGAGTTTTAAGCGATAATGTTTGTTTGTTTGGTTGGTTATGAACTAACTTTTTCGTCAAAAATCTCGAGCGAGCGGTATGGCCCACATTAGGGGGGGGGGGGGGGGGTTAATTCAATCAAAAAATAGCCTATTTTTATGAATTTTTATTGAAAAACCAGTTGATTTGAATGAATTTATTCCAACGGGATATTATTAAGTGACATTTGAAATATATTGTGTAAAATTTTCATTGAAAAATATCCAGATATGCGCCGGTGGGAGCAATTTTTAATGAGCGCCAAAAAAAAAGGGTTTTGCGGTGGACAACATAACTCAGGATTGGATCATTTGAAACAAAAAAATCAAAAAGATTCTGGTAGTTTATGAGTTTTTCTAGGTAACCTCGTCGAGTTTTTTTTTTTTTTCAATTTTTGGATTTTTTATGGCACTTATGAGTCAAAATACCGATTTTTGACGCAAAAAATCAACAATTAAGTCGTTATAAAATATACTTTGAATTGAAAAAAAAAAAAAACACTTGACGAAGTTACCTAGAAAAACTCATAAACTAACAGAATCTTTTTGATTTTTTTGTTTCAGATGATCCAATCCTGAGTTATGTTGTCCACCGCAAAACCCTTTTTTTTTGGCGCTCATTAAAAATTGCTTCCACCGGCGCATATCTGGATATTTTTCAATGAAAATTTCACACAATATATTTCAAATGTTACCTAATGATATCCCGTTAAAATAAATTCATTTCAATCAACTGGTTTTTCAATAAAAATTCATAAAAATAGGCTATTTTTCGATCGAATTAACCCCCCCCCCCCCCCTTTAACCCATTAGAGCTCATGCTAAAATAATGGAAGATGTGGTCTCGGTTGCCGATGAAATCTTGGCAAATCCGTGCTATGCCAAGTGAAGTGAGAAACGTGTGTTAAAAAATTGTTTATAAATAAAGTCTCAAAAAATTTTCCACATCCGCATTGCGAACCTTCATTGTTATTGAGAAAATAACGAACCAATACGTGTTTTATTTTTTTATAACAAACAATTGCAATATCGATTCAGGGTACATATTTCCTATTTATGTTTTTTTTAGAATCGATTGGTGAGGTCAGTTTTACCGAATACTTATTTTTAAAGAAATCGTTCAAACAATTCATTTATAAACAATGTTCTTATGCATGCGTGTCACACGAAAATTCGTTTCTCGATGCTTTGGCAAGATTTCAAGTTCCAAGGAAGATTGGATTCAATGCCATACCTGTAAAGAATGGACAAATTATATTATTATTGCAATATATGTAAATTATCCAGTCCACAGTCTAAGTAAGGGGTGAAAAAACCATACTCAATGTTTAGAACAAATAATTTTGGGTTGAAAAATATGTTCTCGTTTCGATTCACCGGTTTTTGGATGATGGGCCATACCACCCGATAACGGAAAATTTTTCATAAATGCATCTATGCACTAAAATTGTTCCTGATCTTTTATTGAACTCATGAAAATGTTTTCTTCAGGATGTATGTGAGAAAAATACTCCAAAAAATTGTATCCCACACCGTAGCAACATTCTTTCACTCTGGAGTGATTTTATCTCAGTTTTCCCTTGAGAGGGCCATACCACCCGCCATTCCCCTATATATGTATATTTAAACTGGAGCTGCGTGGTTATTTGGACACCGGATTCGGTTTTAACATGGCCTATTGTTAAGTATAATAAGGTAGATCAGGTCTTGGCAAAAATAATTGGGATGTTTTCTTGCGGAGCTGTATGATTCATATTTATCGTACACTATTCATACGATGGAAGTCATGAATCTGTGGAATTGGCTCTTGATATTGATTGTAAACATATATTTCAAAGATATTGAATAATAAAGAACAGTAATATAATATAAACACTTGAGCTCCCGTTACACAAATTGTTTATAGGCTATGAATCCTAACAAGACGAAATGAATTTGAAGCAAAATCCATTTCATAAAGATTGATACTTCTCCTTCATAGGATTTCAATCAAACACTCAATATTCATTGTTGGAAAGCATTTCTGTATGAATGTCGAAAATGGTTCGCTAACCGCGAGATTTTTTCTCGCAGAAATCCCAGTATTTGCACATGCACGGAATGTTTCAACCAAGGAATTCCACATGTGCTCGGAAAATGTGTTTTTACGCAGTTTTAATGAGAGCGAGTATTCTTCAAAGATATGACAAATTAAATTTGCATGATGAAATTCGTCACAAGTGGATATTTTTATGTACAGAGAGTATTCCGATAAAATAACAAAATTTCAGTGGAAAGAGGAAACGAAATTTCACCTTTGATATATCAAAATTGATTTCCATCCTAACTTCAATTTATAATAATTATCATTATTATTCTTTCAACCAAGGATACCCTCCTCTACAAGATTCAATAACTTCCTTCAACGACGGTGGTAATCATCCCATGGATTTCTGCCTTAATGTTTTTCCACTACAACATTTCTAATCAGCGAATACGGAATCCATCAATGCATGCGGACAACATCAAACGATGAACATCAAAACACATCAACACACGTCGTGCATAAAATACAACATACAAAATCAGCACTGTACCTGGCACTTTCTTGATACTAAATACTGTTTTGAATATTCAGATGATTAACCGCCAGGGTTGATGATTCTCCTTACAAAAATCCCTCCAGAGAAGAATAAAACGTCGACAATGATATCAATTATATACAAATTACGAAGATAATCACATCTCAAATTGATAAATATTTATAAAATATTAGACCCTGATGAAGTCTGTTCTTCTATTCACTTATTATAATTGACATTGATTTTTTTTTTTTCTTAGAGAATGGACCCATATGGATTTGTATATCATAATGTATTATAATGTATTATTGAATTTTTCTATATATTCTTCTTCTTTCATCTTCTTCACTCTTTCATCTTTGCAGTCACACTTCCTTGGGGTACGATGCAATCCATGCTCCTAAAACTGAAGAATGCTAATGAATAAAGACGTGGGAAGATTGCAGATCCGCACGGATCGCTTCATAAATGTAAGATGGAAGGTATGCCCAAGGGAGTATTACGATTCTCTGCATTTTGACATTCAATCACGAAACTTTATTCCATCGTTTCACAATCAGGAACGATGTTTCGAAGAATAAAAAAAAATCATAAAATAAATAGAAATGATAAACATAACTGATAACAAAGACAACAATGGAAACAGAATATTCGACAGAGGGGCTGTGAATTTTCTATGAATAATTAAACTGACGAAGAAGAAGATTCATTTCCGAATACATCAGTGAGATGAACCATTCAGAGACGGTAATCACAAAATTGATACTCGTACGAGCCGGAGAAGAAAGAAGAATATTGATTATTTCTCTCGTTCGAATCAGCCCCAAGGTACGATATTGTACTAGATCATCAACGGTGTCTGCACAAGTAATACTTCCGTAATGAGATTTCCCATACGGTCGTCCGGGGGCTGAAACTCAATAATGGCACATAGGTTTATCTGATAAATTAGGACAGACATTTTCTATCTTGGAATTCAATTTATGAAGTATCCAAACGAAACGCTCTTGCTCTAACATGAAACCCTTGATCGATCTGGTAGTTCTTAACACAAATGCATTCGTTTTCGTGCATCTCCTGATGGTCTGATTAGGAATTTTTCCTAGTAGTCGTTGAATATTATCGTATTCGACTGATCGATAACGAATATACATACAAACCTCGAGGACGACGGAAGATTCTGAAATCTTCGTTTTACCTTCTTTGTTGAATGGATGTGAAAATGATGTTTACTCGATTCATTAGCCATCCGAAATTCCTATGAATAATTCTGTCGTACACTCGAAAAAGAGAGTACGTTTACGTCAATCCACTAATTGATTAATACACCTCACCTGATCTATTGTTTGTCAGGAACGAGTATCAAATACCACAATGTTGTTGCCTGAGATAACTCGGCTAAATTAGATGAACTATAGCAGCCAGCATAATTGATTCGGGTATACATTGATGGATTCTACCGATTAATTGACTATCGTGAATGTACTTCTTTTTGTCACAAAGTTGAAGATCGTACAAGATACATTAATTTCATGGTTATTGAGTTATCACCTTGTTCCGCTTGTTTCTGTTTGATTCTGATCCTCCCTTCTCACGACTTTGAATCATAATCAATCAAATAATACATGCCCTGAGAAAAAAAAAAATCAATTGAAAGTCAAAATTAGAAATTGTTCACCAGCTTTGAGAATGACGTATTCTGGGAGAATTGAGGAAGAGCGTAAGTTTTGAATAAACAAGAAATAATCGATACAAACTCATGCAGTGATCTATACCTCGCTAGAATTCACTTATCCGTCAAAAGATGAAAGCGATTACACCACTTCCGACCGATGCTCTGACTTTAATTACGACAAGCGCAGTATACTGCTTTATGGCAGAGTTATAAGGTAATTTGTGAGAAACAATTACTCTCACAATCCGTTTTCCGCTAACCTCGGTAAACGATATTCCTCTTCAGAAAATTTCTTTCACCGTTCCAATACCGAAGCCTTGTACGTCAAACTGAATTATTCCAAAAGATAAGGTTCATTATTCTTATCGAATGAGACAATGAAATCAGAAAAGATATTGCATGAACTCATAAACAAGAGTTAAGTATATACCGCATCATCGACAGAAAAAAAAAATTCCAAATATCGCAGTACATGAAATCAACAGCATGAATGAAATTCTCTCTCCTCTAGTTGAATTTCTTCACAGAGGAAATGGAAATTTCATCCTGTGCCTCATCGAATGGTATTCCGAGGTCGATTGAAAGGAAAAGTGGGATTAGGTGTGCGGAATCCCATGAGACGATAATCAAATGATTTTTCCTTGGTGAAAAACATAACAAGGAACAATCGAAGTCCGGTAACTCGGAAGGAATAGAAATTATTATTGTTCTCACATAACATCAGTGAAAATACATTCTCCGCCAACATTCCAATCACGTGTCGATTCATCATGTCCCTTTACATGGACGCATATTCCGTAATCAATTGGTGTGAAATTGTCACAATTCTGAATTGAATGCGCAGTCTACGTAAATGGTTACACGATATTATTCCATGTGCTCGAATTCGATTAAGTTTGCATGCATAAAGTGAATGTATCCGTTTTGAAACAAACCGACAGTTCATTAGATTTAATGTAATTCATCCTGTCTATGTTTTGCGACATACTGTGGTGAACATAATTAAAACTTGAGTATTCGCGAATTAACGATGTAACGACATTATAGATGCAATTACCGAATGAGTTTAATTGTAACTAGACCAATGATATTCCGTGATTTGAACTCAATGTGATAGACATTGAGTAATGTTTTAATTGACAAAAAAATTTCTAGAGGTCGGTAACAATTTGAAATATACATTTTCATGTTCTGCCGTGATACTTGAATTTCCTAAACACCTACTTCGAGATAATTCGTCAGTTCGATTGGATGAACTCCCACCCACGAAGTTCTTCGAGTAATGTTAGAAAGCTTTTATCATTTTCTTTTTTTTTGGGATTCAGGTAAATGGCATCATACTTTTTTTGATCTGAGTTTTTTGAGGGACGCTGGAAGCTTTTATCACCTCAACGTTAAAACGCTTTGTCCTGTAACTGTAGAGGTCAGAGTTTTTCTGTATCGAATTTCTTTTCTCTCGAATCTTTCCTTACGTTCTTTGTACGTACGTGAATCCCGTGTAATTCATTGTTCAAAAATCCACCAATTTTCACAAGCACTCCATGAAATGCGTCATAAAAAAAAGGGAATAAGAATATCGAATTTAGCTAATTCCATCCCTGCTAAATTTTCCCAATAGAGAACGATACAGAACAATAAATTTTTTCTAAAGTGCTCAATGAGGTTTCTAAATACAGAATTTACAATTTTACACTGGGAGAAATTGCTTGGGTTGCGTGAGCAAAAATACTTCAGTTGATTTGAATGAATCTTTATTCGATATAAATAAGAATTTGTTTGCGGTAGCAAAAACAATGATTTGAGGTCTATTCATTTTAAACAAAAAATTTCAGTTAATAGTAGCGTAAGTAATTTATTTGTGACAACTAACAATTCAATTCATTTTCAATCGTTTCACCGGCATTTCCACCCATGTCCATTTCTCAACGACACGTCTGCAATCGCGTGCAACGGCGATACTGAGTTTTGGATTTTATTTTTGGAAGAATAGATTACTCCGTAGCAAAAGTTTTCAGTTTCATTGGTTCATCGGTTTTGTGAACGTTTTGTCTCAAGAATATTTGTACAAAATCTTTTTTTATGCAGTGAAATTGTGCTAAAATATGGAGCAAGTGGAAATGCAAAGAATTTTTCAGAATCTCTCCTGACTAAATATCCTCAGCAAGAATCATTCTCGTTATTCTCCAGGCCTTGCAAGACCTTACGATGCCCTTGCGATGGACTTTCAAGGCCTAGCAAGGCCTTGTGATAACCTAGAAAATCACTGGAGTCATTTCTAGCAAGGTTGTTTAGTGATTCCTGGTATATATTTGATTTTCAAAAACCAACAATCATATTTTATTGACTCAATGATTTAGTTGAAATAACATTTTGATTTAATTTGAATATTTGGTTAGCACAACGTCAAAATATTTATTTGTAAGAAGTCAAAGTTTTACTCAATCCAACTAAATTTCATTAACTAAACAAAATGCGTTGATTTGAATAAAAGTCTAGCTGTCTGATATATGAATAAATTATTTTGCTGCTGTGACTAACATTCAGTTACAGCAACTGTGTGATTTTTCTCAGTGTATTAAATACATCTCACATTCGATATCGCCACTCCCTTGGTTGATACAATGCCATATGTGAGCGTTCTCTCCCCCGTTCCTCTTTATATTTTGTTATTCATGTATATGAACGTGAGGAGCCAAGATTGGAAAAAAAATTGAAATGTCAGTGTATACTTCTCAAGATGCCGAATGCGAAGGGAGAATACGAGAAGGCAAAATCCGTCTACGGAAGCATGTTCTTTGATTACATTGAAAATGCAAGGGAATAAACAGAATTCCGGTATTCGGAGGGGAATGCTTTCTCGAAATAAATGCTCTGTTGAAAATTTTTTTACGAAAAATAACCAACTTCTCCACAATTTTGGTCTTGAGATATCTTTTAGACGAGTTTGAAATCTCTTATGCAACGTGTTTAAATATATTGTAGAGGTCTAAAAGTCATCTTATGGACGTGAGACATGTTTCGGACGTTTGAAGGGAATCCAAATACGTTGCTTAAAACATCTCGAACTCGTATCACGGAGAAAAATGTGTATGGTAGAACCAGCAATATAAAAATTGTCAACATTGTATTGCTGGTTAGGCAATAAGTTGTTGTTCGTACAGCAATAGCAGATTGTTTCGTTAACAAGAATTATATTGCTGGAAATCACTGGTCAAAATGACAATATGAGTTGCCATTCCAACTCACAATAAACATTGTTGATTCGACAAAACAATATCAAGCAGCGATAACAATAAGTATCACAGAATTACCAAAAAAAATTGTCGTAACAAAATCCATTTATTGTCAGCACAGCTATATATTCTGAACGTATGAAGCGGTATAATTATTCCCGTGAAAAATGATTGGATCCACTTCAGGAGACGGTTAGAAATGATATCCAAGTGCTATAAATTCTTCTACAAACCCTTCTTCGATTAAGTTTTTCTTGAATTCACAAACATAAAAATCAATCCCAATTTCTGATTGATTTTATGTTCGTCTTTAATATATTTTAATCGTTAACTCTGAACAAAGTCGAGAATTACCAGATCGGCTGATGTGATAAATGCTTTGTTTCCCACTCGAAGGACCCGGGTTCGAATCTCGCTAATACAACTTTCCAACGTTGCAATTTACAATCGCCTTTTCTTCACATGGTATGAACCAAACCACATCGTAACAGAATGTTTGTAGAGATACATTCGGATGAGAAATTTTTTTCTCCAGTCAAAAGTGATATTTTTTAAATAGGTAAATATAAATTATTGATATAACCACATTATACTGCAAAATTGAATATTTGAATTGTTAATAATGTTGACAATATAATATTGTTGCTAGTTTAGCAAAAGTGACGGTCAAATTTTTACGATATTTATCGTGAGTTGATATATAACAATATTTTATTGTCAATTCAGCAATATTATTGTCAGTTTTTTTCTCCATATAAAAGACATCGCAGGACATGAATTGTTATGTGGGAAAATACAAATTCATTAATGTAACGGAAAGTTTACTATCCTTCTGCACGCAGAGAAAAATTCTTGCTGAAAAAGCGATTCCGAAAAATCTGCTTTGCTAACTCAGCAAAACGGTTGCTGTTACAGCAAAAATTCTGCTATTTTAGCAAGATATTTGCTAATTCAGCAAAATTTCCTAGTTGTCTGTATATCTACAATCTCGGATTGCTGAATGGCAAGCGCTTGTTGAAAGAGCAAGATTTTTGCTGTGACAGCAAATTATTTGCTAATTCAGCAACAAGTTTTGCCATATCAGCAAAGCAAATCTCCGAGGTTTGCTGTTTCAGCAACTTTTCTTCTCTGAGTGTGATGACCAGAAGCTCTGGAAATTATTTTGTTGATTCATGAGAGCTCAATAATTCAGTGAGAGCTCATCGCGAAATAAGAAGAATTACATCGTTCTTCAGAAAAAAAAAAATCATCGCAAAATTGGAATTTATTCAATGCATGAATTTTAACCCCTACCGATACCTCCTCTGTACGTGGAACGATGTTTTCCAATGCGTTTGTAACTTTGGAAAATACATCCTCCATTCGCATCGTGATGTTTTGTCTATACTATAATCCGTGTTGGTAATTTGATCACCGCTACTAAGATTGTCCCAATTAATGGCTCTTAGTCACCAGTTCCAAGGTTTCTGATTCGAAAGGAAGATGGGCTTGAGTGACAACAATAAAGTGTTAATTCATATAAAAGTAGAAAATTAAACGGAATATAATTCACCCAAAATAGGCTACCGGAACAAAAATAAATCTCGATACTAATCGCAATCTTTTAATCAATCAAATTTGAATTCGTTTTGTCAATATAACGGTGACACAAAATTACTGTTTCAAACATTCAAACGTTCAATATTGTCTCACTTACTTAATGTTCTTAATTTTTAAAGATTTCAACCCCAAAAAGCAAAACCGTTCTTCAAATGAGGCAGAGAATGCGTTATTTTTAATGAAAAAAACGATTTCTCCACGATCAGGGGACGAAATCCACCACTAGCGTGGAGAAAAGCTCCCTATATTTTCTTACGGTATAGAATATAATAGGAGGGATATCAGATTTATAACAACTCGTTCGAAAAAAGCAACTTCAATCAACACTCAGCCAAACTTCAATTATCACATGAATTCTGCAAACGGTGAAATAAAAGCGTTTGAGATAAATAAAAAAACTCAACTTCATTTCTTGCCTCTTTTGTTCGTCATTCGAAATTCGTGCAATGGAGAAGGATTTGATAAATTCTTCTTCGATTTCACGTAATAGTGAACTCCATCGAGTTGAATCAAACCACTCACTGATTACGATTTTGGAATCAGCAACAAAATAAAAGGTGAGAATAATGCCCTCAAATTTGAACTTGGAAGAATTTTTGACCATAAAGTGCAGCCCAGTTGGGTGTATTTTAAGTAACTTGATCTCTTACACATGAAACGATAAAAATTTCCAAGTCACCTTCATGAATAATTTAGTTTCCTCGGGATCGATGGGATTTTTAAAATCAACGAGGCATTGAAAATGGCTTTTTTATGACTTTTTTTTAAAAACGTCTTGAAATTCTGTTAACGAACACTGGTTGAATTTCCAAAGTTCTTCAAACTCATGAACTAGAATCACCCACTCTGAATCAGTGAACGATTATGTGAGAGAAGGATGAAAATAGTGACACGAGATGCAGCGCTAGAGGCAAAAGAGCTCGTCTCGCGACATTGAATTGCTTAAGTACTCTAGTTGAGGGAAATGAAATTTCCTCGGTCAATTTACTATCACGGATGGAATGATAATGATATTTTTCTTAATATTCCAATTTCTTTTCTCGAACTCGGATTCTAATTCGTGTGTAGTACAAAAAGAATGTTCAACATAAAACAAGTGTTCTTGAAATTGATGTTTAACAGGTGATTGTTGAGTCACAACTGTAGAAGTTGAAGTGTCTTATTTGTGGGGTACATTACAACGAAATTGATCTTTTTGCTCACAGAATTCTTTGATCCGCATCTACACTGTGAAAAAATTGGCGGTGTTAGAGAAAATTCACACCGAATAGTGGTTTTTCAACACCATGTGGTGTCATTTTCACACCGTAAAGTGTCATTCTAACACTATTTGGTGTTATTCTGATACCGATTTTGGGGTGGACTTGTATAGAAATGTAGTAGACTTTCGTTGATTACATGAGGATTGTTAAATTCGATTATTTGTATTCGAAAAGTTCAATTCAAACACTGCTAAAAATTTCTTGAAGTGTCATTTATTTTTCAAGTACACTTACAGAGGTGTGGAAATTATTAGAATAATTGTTATTTTCAAAATAACTCTAACTTTTGCCCCTGATTATGCATTTATCTGTGGAGTACTATTTTGTCTTGTTGATATAATAGTTTTCCATCCTTCAATTTCTGAGTTAATTATTATAACAATTTTTCTTTCCAATCTTTTTCTCACTCCAATGATCTCAACACCTCGATCTCAAACTAAACAGTATGTGACGATAGATACCCGCTGGGAATTCAGAATAGTTAACAACAAATTCCAACCGGGATTTTTATTGGTTTATTGATAATATAGAAATCTCAGCAATCGTTTCCAATCAGTACCGAAATATTCGACAGTCTGTGGTATTTTCTCTGGAAATTTATTTCAGAAAAAAGAGAAAAATCGATCACAAACATGTTACGAAAGAACAAACCTTCGATTCATTCCTGCCGAAAGATTCCATATTTGAAGGGAGTATGGAACTGCGAATGTTAATTCCGATTTCTAATTGAAACGATTATACTGGTTACATCGACTGACTGTGAATTTGAATACTTTCCAATCCGTCAGAAATTATGATAAATGCCCAAGTTCATTAAGATCCATTGAAAGGAACGATAATGGAATCGAAGTGATTGTAATGGAATTCTGAAATCCTCTCTTGCTTCGCTGTAGATTTACACCATCTTTGTTGAAAATGCAGGATGGATTTCATTGAAAAAAAATTGCTGAAATTCATGTGATTGCTTTTCTGTGAAGTACGGTTCAAAACTGATCAATTTTCTAACAGTTAGTATCTGATAATTAACATCGACCCATGCAATTTTTCCAGACGGAGAAAAATTTTTTAATCGAATCAATCTGGAATTGCAATAATGTTGAGAATTCAGATAAAGTCCATTCAAAAATTTGTCACCGTTACTCGAAACTGTTATCAAACTGGTCAGTTTTGAATCTTATTTTACAGGAAAGGAACAGTATAGATTCGAGTAAAGGTTCTTTCATGGAATCCATCTAGAATTTCAAGCAGGTATATACACGGAAAAAACATAATTTTTGAAATCACCATGGTAAAATCGTAGCACAGGACCACACTTGAAAAAGCAGGAATTATCACCTGTTAGAGAGAGATATTGCTGTTATCACCTTCTTTTGTAGGACTTAACATCGTAATATTCGATGCGAATGAACCAAAAAACCGCACAATTCACGATGTTACATTTCGAATAGACTGATTTCGCGGATATAGTCCTCCGCTACAATTCTTACATCGTAATTTATAAGATAATATTTTTCCCGTGTAAAATTCTGGTCACTTTGTATTAATTCCTGAGAAATCTTCAGGGTTTCATGGTTCCGTTTGAGATATCACTCAAGGTCAATGTTACAAAAAATATTGATATCCATTCGTTTTCCCAGAATAGCACGTTTCTTTGGACTTCGCCAATAATGTTGATCCTTCGGGGAAGGTAATAGCTGTTATCTTTTTTCTACTACCGATGATGTTCAATGTACCTTCATTGTAGGGCATTGCTCTGACCACAACCATATGATCATGATGAAAAAAAATGTATCGATGTACTCTGAGGAATGAGTGACTGGATGAATGTTTCTGCTCGTCCATAAATTATTAGCAACCTATGCTGTTTCTGTGAAGGAAAAGAGCATACCATCTGATTGTAATTCAAAATTAATACATTCGAGTTACACCAGCTTTTGATTGTTCAGTTCAATTCAATCGAATTGTTTGTTATCAAAGCGTACACTACAGTAATTATTGGATGATCATGGTTCCAACGATCAGAAGCAATAGATATAATTCTCTAAAATATAAGAACATCGTTAAACACAATCCTCGCATCAGAATTATGTTCGATTTCATGTAGTATGTGAATGTTCATGAAAGCATGAAAACGTACCACAAAGGTCAAATTAATTATAGCATCCCATGTGAAATTGTTCGCTCTTGATGCAATACTACCATTGGCGTAGTTTGAAGTTTTGGTAATTACAAAATTGCTAGCTGTCTCGCTGGGATAGAGAGAAGACGAATTGAGAATGAAAATTTTTCACACAAGGTTGAATGTCGGAATTGCAATCTTGCTGGTACTGGAGCTTAAAACTTGGCAGTGTTGAGATTAAGACTGAATTGGTATGGGAGTGGTCCCACGTAGAAATATCAGTTCCCAAGTGTGTATCAACGGCGGGCCCAATCTAAGCCCAGGATGGGTGCCCATGCTGCCCAACGTGGGGCCAAGCTGGGCAGACAAATGGAGCCAACCCTGAGATGATAACATCGTTTTCAGCTTGACTGTATTGCTTCGCCCGAGGATTGGTAACCCCATGGGCCCAGCATGAACCCAGACTAGGCAATCAATACTGCCCCTTCCTTTTCTTCTGAATTTGGAAAATCGCTTTGAATTCTACTCCAGTGGGCATGAATTTCAGCCCCACTTTGGCCCAGTTTTGGGCCTAGTGTTGAGCCCCATTGTGCCTATATGGGCCCAAGACTGGACCAAAATTCATACACGTTGAGGATTGTACACACACGCTCGGAATATCAATTCACCCCAATCTTGGCCTAACGCTGGTCCAAATTGAGGCCAAGTTCAAATGTACCCGCACTAAGATCCATTATTTCCTTTTTCTATCAACCATAATTGTATGGAAAAGCACAACAGGGCCAAGATTGAGCCAACACGGGCCCCATCGTCATTCCCCAATACTGGGTTAAAGAGGATGGACCCAACCTGGAGCTCATTGTCATTATAAGCAATACACGCTTGGGATTTCAAAGTGACAACCGACTTGATGTCATGTTGTAATCGGTACTGACTTGAGTCGGTGAGTGGGGAAGAATGAACAGGATGGAGAAATTTGCATACGGACACAGATTCCCACCCAGGGCCAGTTAAGTTTCCATCCAAGACGTATACCACCCTTGAGGATTGATCTGGGAACACTCGGAATCCAAGTTTATAGAGACCCCTCACATTTTGAACGGGATCCTTTTGGTCTCGGGCAGGAATCTGAAGGGTAATACGGATCTCGGGTGGGAATATCAGTCTGCAATCTGGATTTAGTCATTGGCGGTTCCAACGACTTGCCTATTTTTCCCTCCATCCATTCAAACATGCAGGTTAAGAAATTATGCAAGAGGGAGCGCGCGCCTCTCTTAACCTACATGTTTGAGTGGATGGAGAGGGAGATAGAAAAGTTGCTAGAACCTCCACTGGATTTTGTCAACCTGTCAATTGAAAAATTTCCAATCGAGCGAGTACTATGTTATATCACTCTCTTCTTTTAATGCAAAGCAAAAACCCTTCTTATTGGAAGGTTAGAGTGCAATTCAATTTTTTGGTTCGAAGGAAGAATCTCGCGCGAACAAAGATTTCATAAAAAAAGAAGTGAGAATATTCATTGGATTCAAATATAATGCATTGTAATATCAAAGTTTGAATTTACAACGTCGTTTTTGCGTCGGACAATATAATTCAAAGAGTTAACGATCGATTAACTTGAAATTTTGTATACATATTTATTGTTCAGAAACAAAAAGACTTCATAGTGTCTTGAGATGTTCTTAATTTTTCAATCTTCTGTTGTTTCGCTAAATTCAAGATCTTGCACGTGGAAAAAAATGACGTGGTTGACATTTAGATAGTTGAAAATTAGCTGTAGGAGTTATTTTCTGGCTGTTGCAGCAATATTTTCAGCTATTCAAATATCAAATACACAACGTAGCTACCATAGCTAATTTTTAACTACCGTAGCGAGTTTCTTTTGATGAAAACAATTCTATTCGTTGATCCCAAACAATTACAAGAACCTGAGCGTTGTCCGGCGCAAATTCGAGGAACTAACTTCAGTCAACTTTAGCACCGAGATTCTGTTTTTTTCAACAAAAATAAATTTTTTCTCGTAGATTGAACTTGAATATTACAATGTATTATATTCTTCAACTCAGATCCTCCCCTTCATTTGATTCATTGTTCCCCTTATTGCTATGGTGGATTCCAGGATATCGAGTTGATGTGATAACTATCCCTACTCAGGGATTACGATTTTGCGAACACTGAGAATTATTCAATCGAGTTTGGTCATTTCAAGTATTCGACCCAAACGGAAGGGTTGAAAAAAACTCAACTCGCGCATCCCTAGCAATCGAGAAAACAGGGTCATGTCAATCGGAATCAATCGGTTACTCGTTGACAATTTTGCACGAACTCTGGTAGTGCTTCTTCATTTTGCAGCGTGAGAATCAATTATCTTTCTCCGAGACAATCACTTCAAATTAAAAGAACTGGTCTCAATTTTAGAATCCCCTTTATCAGCCCGAGGAACACACGAATATTTATAGCATGTTCTACGAATCTTCTTAGCACCTTGAATGTCCTGTGGATGTGCTATGAACATTTTCAGCATACCTTGAGAATGCTGTATTACTGGGGAGGGTCATTTTCTTCTAATGCATTTGAATTGAGTTTCATACACATTTTACATGGAATTTAATGCAAACTATAGCATAATCTATATTTTTTTCATGCTTTTGTGCATTAAATTTAGTATAAAATGTGTGTTAACCTGAATTCATGTACGTGATTGAAAAAAACTTCCAGATATTTCTGACAGTGTACGTGATTATTTTCAATCTTCACAATAGAATCTTGAGAATCCTGTTTTCATTCTTTGATCATTCATGCAAGCATCGCGTATCGAAATCTAAATCAATGAACGTTAAATCGAAAAATCAGATTATTAGCCAGAAATCGAGAATAATGTCCAAAAACTCTGTGTTCTACTCTCCTGGTAGAAATTTGTCTAGTAATTCACGAGTTGTAACACTTCCCTCATCTGTATATTTATTATATATTTTATGTTATTAGATATACATAATATGTATATATATAATGTATGATGTAATATTTATATATATTATATATATAAGAACACTTTTATGTTGGTGATTGAACTGAAAAGTTACTGAATTGGAACTCTAGTTTTCCGTGAGGGCAAATGTTACAACTAGCGAATTACTGTAGGAATTTCTACCATCTTACAGATCTGTCATCTTTCACTCTCAATTCATGAAATATTCGAAAATTGAAACGTATTTTCTAACTTGTACATGGAATAAGATGCAACATCTGGTTTATAATATAAAATACTCCTGAACACAATTTTATCGTACTTTTTTTCACATTCTTAGTCGGTTTTTTTTTCTTTCCATTATAAGTCATCCCTCAAAATAAATGTCGTATAGAGTATCCATAATAGTGAAATGTAAGGAAGATTGAAAAAGAAACTCACATTACATGGTCGATATTTTACATAATGTGAGTATAGCTTTTGAAATTCATTTCAACTCCTCTTCGAATACTTATTCAAAAGATTATGTAAAGATACACTTGATATAATTTAAATATGTATATATGTACAATCTAATTAGTAGGGGAATGAAGTTGATATCATTCTCATTTTTCTCTTGTTGAAAGTATTCGTATTTCCATAGCGTCTCTGGAGTGAAAATAGAAACATGTTTCACTTTTGCGAACAAAAATTGTTCCAAGTGAGGAGAAAAATTTAAGAATAGATTTTCTTTACTTGAAGATTCCTTTCAGTCTGAATGCACCTCAAATTGGAATACAAACTGTTCTAATTTAGTTGCATCACGGATTGAAGATATAACAATTCGAGTTGCATGAGTACAAAAATCCACTTCAGGATGAATAATTCTTCTTGTGAACAATCTCGAATGAATTGATTTGAATGATTCAAGAGGTGTTTGTAGAAATGTTAAGATTACTTGTTAGCGTCATGTATGAATCTCAATATGGGTCAACTGTTTTCATTGTCGATATATGTCACTTGCGAATTCATATTGAATAACGGTATTCAATTTGTCTCATTATATATCATTGCGAAGATTGATTCAATTATTGGTTTATTTGTTTCATCGAAATCATTCAAACTATTGATTATATAAAATATGTTACTAATCAATTCAAAATTTCTGTCAAATATGATTATATGCATTGCCACTTTCTGTTGATTTGGAAATGTTGATTTTCATAATCATCCCCAAACACGTATCTTCAATTCCCTCGAACGTACAGGATGTTCTGAAAAGCATTCTGTCTTCTTCAAGAGGTGATTCATCAAGTAAAATCGAAATACTATTTCAGTTGAAGAGCTCACTTCGATGAATTAAATTGGACCTGAACATGTATATTCATGTATTCGAGTAAGCGATGTATTCCTTATTTGAATAGTCCATTCATTTTGTCTTCGACTCAACAACTAAGCATTTTCCAATATTCTACCACAGGAGGAATTTTCATGGTTTTGTCTTCAGCGAAAACAAATCATTCAATTTCCTCAGAGATTTGGAATGTTTCTTGGGTCACCTTGTATATATCCATTGATTGGAGAACGGATGTATTTAATTATTAAACTATCACCCGGTGAAGGATACATCAACTTATGAATAATTGAAGCACTATCTCGATAGATCCCTCGCCTATTGATTTTCCCCTCAAATTTGTCGTAAATTCCCAACAAATCTGTTGACAAGAAATTCGATGTTGAGAACGTCAAACACTACATCCATTCACCCACGTTTTATATTCAGATGTTGGTATTCGCTGATGTATATTTCAGGTTTTTGAATCTTCTTCACCTTTTCCAAGAGAGTGAAAAAAGAATATCGCAAAGTTCTATGTTAAGATTGGCGTTGAGAGAAAATATTGAAAAAACATATCACTCCGATATCCAGACGTAGTGTGATATAAGAAGAAGGGTTTGATCGTCCCTATTCAACTCCGAGATACGATTATCGAATGGTTTGCAAGTCCCAGTAACGTGAACACATTTCCATGAGAACGAATTCCTGTTACTATTTCGCTTTTTCTTTTCTGAAGATAAATTCTCAAACTTTCGTCTCTTTTTCAAATCTCTCATGTATGTTACATGAATTTGAATATTATTCTAATTCGAATGCTTTTCAGGTCAAAAACACATTTTCAATGCTGTAATTTTTTCCATGCGGACACTTGGAGAAATGTACATGAAAACACAATTACGCGAATGTCAATTAATGAGAGTGTATACCGTCTTTCCACAGTGATATTATTTTTATGTGACCTCTTTTCCAAATACCTTCTTATTTAGCTGAATTGAAACGCTCATGATAACGACACACAACAATTTGCCGAGCGCAATCATGGAATTGACCAAATTCTCTTGATAACGCAATTCATGGGAAACGAGGAATGGAAGATAATGCTTCTTGAGCTAAATCCTACAGCTTTCCGATGCAGACTATGTGAGAATCTATATGAGTCTCTTGTCATCGGAATACAAAACGTATTGGGGAAATTGGAAAATTGCTTGTTAGGATATTTTTCACGAAGAATTCAGTAGATTATTTGCGTGTAATGAAAAAGATATACGAATTTTATAGACTGAGAATCCAATTTCTTTAACCTCATTCTGATGAACCTTGTTTCCAATGGAAAAAATGAATCATTTGGATGGAAAAATTTTTCATTAAATTAAAATCACATCCTCCGAATTCAAGAAGGATTATATTTCTATTTCAATTTGAGAATTTTTCGTTTCCATATAAAGAAAACTTTTTCCATTGAGAAAAGGATTCATTAAAATCAGGACAAAGAAAAGTTTCTTCCAGTCTAAGAAATTGAGTTCTCGGTGTATCAAAGAATCGCTAGTTGAAAAATCCTATACAATCCGATAGAGACCAATAGAATTTCAGTTCGAAGTTAATTGAATTGAATTGGGTCGGATAGGCTGGATTAACGATTTGAAATGAATGGGAATCGATCGAAACTTGTTCAAGGTTCCTAATACACTTTCAGAAGTAATTGTGAAATATCCTCCCAAAAAGAATGGTGGCAGCAAAGTTCATCCATACCCAATAAAATCAATATCAAAATAAGAATATCCCTCTTATTTGGATGCAACTTCTCCTCCGATATATGATCTGAGAGGATTAGTGTTTTTGGTGAAAGAATTTTCATTCGTTCAAAATCGGAGAAGGATATTTTCAATTGGAGAAGGAAACAAAAGTTGAATATTTATTCTGATTGAGAGGGATTTTTCTTTTCGTTTCCAAATTACTTTTTTTTGGGTGCATAGATAAAAAATTCTTCACCATCATTTCTTGCACTTCCCCTTAATTTCTAGAGGGTTAACTATCCAAAAAACACAATAGGTCCTCGGAATACTGGAAACAGTGAGGGAAAACTTTCCACATTTCTTACAGTGTGATGAATGGAGGTATTAATAACTTTCAAAGCACGTCCGAACGATTTGAACATATCTTTAGAATGTTTGTTGAACGTTGGAATAACTCTGGGCTGTTGAGGATTGAATCGAGGAATCACGGGACCAAATTGTTAAAAAAAATCAACACCGAATCGATGGGCTTCTAAACACACCAGGATTGTGTGGAGATTGTGCTCAAATCGGTGTCAATTTCGAAAATACAACATAAATCTGTGTGAAGTTAACACAAATCGGAAATCAATTTGTAACACAGAATTGATGAACACACCCAGATAGAAATTTCCTTGATTGAAAATCAAGCCCTATCCGCGCCCAGATCTTCTCAACCATGGCCTGAATGGGGCCAAGAATAGGTCGATTCGTATTTCTATCCAGGCATGTACACATCAAAGAGTGCTTAAGTTGATTCTAACCTATTTGATGTAGAATTGTTATACAGAGAAGTATTATTATGTTATTGCCTGTTATTGAACGGGTTTTAATTGGAGTATTCCCAAATTCCAACCTATGAGAAAATGATAGGAAAGTTTGCAGACCATAATATTTAATAGTTTTATCCCGACGCAGGAACTGAGTTCAATAAGATTTAATGGAATTCCCCAAGCAGAAATGACTCTAGCCACCACATAGTTAATGTCAAGGCCCTCCCTAGTGCCTGGTTTCACTGTTAGTACCTTGAAAGGTATCAAACAACTGCTATAATTATTTTTAGTAGGGACTTTTTATCGGAATCAATTGGATTTTCAGCCAGGTGAATACAGTCGGCGTGCAATTAATCCGTTTTCCTTTTTTTCGATAGATCCTTGTTGGCAATTCATTGTTATTGAAGTGAAAACATTTATGATCAGTTCTTCATGTTTAGAACATCATTTCTCACATATTTATACACTTGACAGTGTTCCTAATTAATTAACAATGAATTGGCAACACGGATCTATCGGAAAGAAGGAAAAGTAGAGACGAGTACTTGAAACTCGATACCCATGCTACGTTAACAGATACATTTGAATATAAAATCTACAGTTCAATGACAACCGTTTCAGTGGGTTTTATGAATAATCTACGGATGGAATCTATATAAAATTCTGTTCGCCTCCTGTTTTGAATAAATTCAAAATGTTTTCCTGTATCACCTGATCTCGCATTTACGCTTCTTTGTATTTCTCATATTTTAACATATTTTCTATCTTAGCGATCTGATTGAAAGGAGTGTTTCATTCAATATGTTATAAGGAAGCGCATTTTGCTCTTGTTTCAAAATCTTTCTCAATCCAAATTGCAAAATCCTGCTTGAGGGAATATCCGTGGCCCTCTTATCTTAAATAATATATTATTAAGGAAAAGTCAGATGCAACATCCATCCCTCCTTTCGCTTCATCTCTCCTTTCCGCTCCTTTCCTCTGTATTTCTGTAAATCGATGCCGTCGACCGCAACGACAGGTACGGATTGAGGCTTACCGGAATTAGAAAATCGTTACTCTGCATGTAGTGAATTATTTTCAGCTGGGAATCAATGTGGATCTCTCATGAGAATGGAAATATCATTTGTGAGATGTGTACAGTTGAAACAGAGATGTTGTGATCAAGAATTCTCCTGCAAGTGGACAATTCATTTTAGTTCAATGTAGAAATGGAGATATGAAGAGTTTATATGATTGAACTCATGCAGCACTAGATAGTTTCTGCAAAGAGCTCGCGTGATGTAACTACACGGAAAACAATAATTCACTGTGGTAGCTATTTCGTGTATTTGATATCTGTATAGCGAAAAAAAAACTAGAGTTTAGCTTTTATAACAATAACTCTTGTTGTCGCAGCCAAAAAAATGGTTACCGTAGCCAATTTTTGGCTATCCAAATATGAACCATATCATTTGTTTCCGTATAACAATGAGCTCAGTACGAATTCAGTCAATTCAAAATTAACTTTTGATGAACAACTCCATGATCAGGAAGAACTGATATAAAAACTCCCGAATGAATCTTCTGTGTATTCAATAAGTTCCCCTTTTTTAATTCATTTGCATTGATTGACTTCATATTGAACTCATTATAATTGGTCGTTGTATTGGAAACTATTCTACACTGTTAGAAATTTTTTATTGAACTTCCAATTACATGTAATGGAAGCAAAAGTCATTCATCCAACTGGGAAATTTATTGAAATTCCAATTACATTGGAATGAAATTTCAGTTACGAAAATATCTTTAATCATTTATGAGATAATATAGGAAGAATTCAAAATTTAATTGCGTGTGAATGAATTTTCATTTCAATCACCAAGAATTGGAAATTTCACTCACAAATGTATTGTACATGAAAAATATATCGAATTTAAAGATATTTTGAATAGTGTAGAGGTCTTTGAGTAGTCTTCATGAGTTCAAATTGATCATTTGTACTGACTGAGAAAAACTACAGAAATCTGTCTCTCAGTCTTTTAAATTCATTATCAAATAATAATTATGTCATTCCTCAAATATTCTGCGTGATTCGTGACTTTTGAACCGTTTAATGATCGAATTTGTTCTGCGATTTAATGAGTTCCTACACTCGTGTGGCAATTGAAACCCATAGTTGCCACAGTTCTCAGAACTGGCAAATTCAAACAACCATCACAGGGTCAGTGGACTCAACAGTACTGAATTGGAGACTAAATGATAACAAAGTTTTAAGTAAGATTTCGTCTTTCACAACGTGTTGCTCAGAATTGCGGTTACAATACTGCATATTGTCCATGTTAGCTATTCGCATGCGCTTTTTTTCATAGTACTCCAGGTGATGCAAGTGAAGTTTCAGGGTTATTTAACATTCATCTGGAAGTGCATTTTAATCCCAGACAGCACACAAGTTCCTTTTGAGGTCGCAGAGAATCTACAGTTAAGAACACTTACGAAATTGATTTTTGTAAATTAATGCGGTATCCAAAAGAGTCCATAGAGTATCGAAGGAATTCTAGAAGAGTTCTTGATGAATTGTTGATATGATTAAAAATTTCAAATTACATTCTTCACGAACAACTGTCAAACGGATTCACGGTTCATTCAACAAGCCATCAAATTGCACTCACAAGTATTCTAAAATATTCAAGAATTAGAAGAATTCATTCGCTGTATCATCAATGCCATGGCACGTAAAAATGAATTGTGACCATTAAATATACAATCACATTCAAGGAATTCCCGCTAAGAATTAACCTGGCGAATAATAATTTGTTTGGGAAAAAAAATTATCTCCCGACTCGATAAAAATGAAATATACCACTTTTCAATTTCTTCTGAACTGTTAGAAAGATTCTTTCATATTCCGAATTGAAAAACATCAAACAACCTCATTAATGAATTCCATAAACATCATTGTACTGTAACTTTTCATCCCATAAGCAGTTGAGTGAATCAATACGACTACAAACACGTAATTCGAAGAGATAAGACCTCTTTCCCCGTCTTTTTATCAGCTTTTCATCGCTCCCCTTTGACACGTTCACTTCCCTTTTGAATCGTGGATACATATCTATGAACATCAAAGGATTGACTCCGCGGAGAAATTGTTGATTTCAATAGATCTCGTTACCTCAGCAACGTCTTACTTGACGGGAAAAAATACAGCTCTCTTGAGATCGAAGGGGTGTCTGACTTCCTTCGTAAAATTGTCTTCCACTCCAGTTTCTCACCTACGTTCCACTTCCTATCTCTATTCTGAGGATGTGGGTGACAGACGAGGGTAATTTTTATATCCAAGACAAAGATCTTTCGTGTTGGCGAGATGTTTAATCTTGTCTCCTCTGCTTGAAGATGATCAATTTGTTCCAACAATTTCCGAACGTACGTATGTAAGTATGTATAAGGGTATCGTGGGTATGTCTATGTTTCGATGCGTGTACCTTATGACGAATTACGGTGTCTAGCTGTTGATAGGATGATTGATTTTGTTCGTCCAGCGAGCAAACCTAATAAAAGTTAGAATTTCGATCACCAACTCTGACGTTAAATCAAGCGAAAAGAATATAAATTAGCGAGAGAAGAATATGATGGCGAAAGTTTGGGGTGATCATGAATTTTCATATTATTCCTTACATGTTATCATCAATGTTGTGAATGAGAAAATTCCAATCGTATCTGTGGGCTGTTTGAAAGTACCGATTGGTATGAAAGTGATTATATAATGGATAAAACGTAATATAGATCTAGATTTAGATTGAATTTCTTCTCAGAAATTGAAACATCAAAACCATGATCTAATAATGTCATTTACAGAAACAAGAAACTGCTGCTATAATCTTCCGCTTGGAAGGACATAGAAATGGTTAGAGAATTCAAAATAATCGACATTTTTATTTCAAGAATAGACAGACAAAAAGAGAGATGAATATTCCACGCACGATCCATAGCGTAATGTGAAGAGTTACTTATCCGAGGAGATGGGAGGACTATCAAAGTTAGAATTATGATCATGATATTCTTGTTGTGCGTACGACAGATTATTCTTAGTCATGCTTTGTGTACATTCGTCACAAATCAAAAAGTCCGTCAGCTTTCGTCATACTCGATATTTAATCGTAATTTTCTAAATTTAAATAAATTCCTCTTCTCAGTCAACACAGTTGATTTATTGTATTCATAAATGTTTCTCCTGTGAAATTTCGTACTCGGTAGATAATTCAAGTTCTATTGCAGAGATATATCGCTACTTCTCCTTGCGGATTTAGTTTGGCGTTCCAAACTATCATATCTGCACTTCCTGTTTCAACGTTATCTCTCTTCGCTCGGATGTATTTGTCGTTTTCTGTTTTTTGCTCCCTGTAAGGAGGAGAACGAAGTTTTGATTGCCACATTCGCCTGATGTTGCGGAATAACTAGCTGGTGAATATTCAAACTCTTAGTTTAGGTTTATTTCCTACAATTGAAAATGGTATACCATAGAACGCACATTCGGGTGTCACTGCACATCCAATTTATGTGTTTTGCATTTGAGATATCGTTGAGCAAAGTTCAAGTCTCGTCTAACACATGAAGATATCTTTGAGAAGTCTAAAATACCTTTTATCCCTTAAACACTTCTCTAGAATCTCTCAAGAATTTTTTAAGATATGTTTTAAAAATATGTCCTACATTTCATGATTCACGAGATTCTTGCCGCATACCGTCTCACTTCTCTGTTAAAAATTGTTTGAGATTTCAAAACTTTTGCAGTCACATTTGTAACTGGAATTCCAAATTCGTGGTATTTGAATTAAAAATTTATTCATGCGTAATTGAATTTCCAAATTTTTACTACAATATCTTACACATTTATGTACCTTTTTGTAACTGAAATTTCATACACATGTCCCTTGAATTTCAATTACGTGATTGGAAATTGCTAACGTTACGTGCATTAGAAGTCTTGTCCAGAAATTTTTAATAGTGTAGTTTTCACGATTGTTACAATCATAGCGAATTATGTATGCGTTTATCCAATTTTCGAGGCATAGCTCTATTTTTACGGCGATGCATGTTATTTTTCTCTTGGTTCGAATTAATGGGTTACGCGAAGACAGATTTGTGGACGCATACATGTTCTTGAAAACTACTCCTCCCTCTCCCCTCGATGTTCATCCTCGAGAAGGATAAAATCCGTTGATGAAAAATTTGTTTGATGGACAGATGTGTAGTAATCCTCTTTAATCTTGCGAAGCGTAAACGTCCCTCATCACCTGTGATCAACGAGACAGATTATTGGGGACGCGAGTGGAAACGTGACAATACTCGTCTCTTCGCGCTGAACATCCGTTACGATTATCGACATCTCAAAGTATTCCTCCACATATTCCAAATTTAATTCATATCAGAACAATACGCCAGATATTCATCTCTCATAGGGCATTCCATTCGAATGGAACTTTCTTTAAGATACACTGTAAAAATGCTGACTAAATGTGGCTGCATCTTACTTGAAAACTTGACTAAAATACACAAGGAGAAAAAATGGTTTGCTACTGTAGTGCCTACAAAGAAATTCATTGTCCTTGCAGAAATATTTACCACAGCAGCTGAGAAGTTAGTTCTGTTAACAGAATTTGTTTATCTCAGCCAAAAAATTTAGTTGTGTGAAAACATTTTTCTTGCTCTTTCAGCTAATTTTTCTTGTAGGCGCTACACCCCTAACAGCACTGGGAGGTTTTTAAAATGTTCCAAGAACGTTGGGACGTGTTAAAAACATTCTCAGAACGTTTTCAAAACGTCCAGGGACCTTGGTGCTATTAGGGACAGAGGGAAATAATTACTATTGTGAACAATACATGTCCTTGGTCCAAGAAATCAATCTCTCCAAGAATATGTATTCTTGATACAAGAAAGATTCTCTGGAACTAAGAATGTACTTCTTGAATTTAGAAAATATTTTCTTGAATGAAGAAAATTTCTCTTGGCTCTACAACATATGAGCTATACTCAGGATTATGTATTCTTAAAAATATTCAAGAATATATTTTCTTGGTATTAGTAATTATTTCTCTCAGTGTATAGTAACAGACCTGCTTGTTATGCCAGCAATACTCTTTTCTCCGTGCAATCTTCTCCATGGTATCGCATTTGTTTCCGTTGCTCATCTACATAGCATAGGCACGTACCAAATGAACTCCCGTTATGTTAACCCTTCAAGTACACACAGGTGTGCGAATTCGCACTACGCAACTTTACTGATTATCAACATGGTTCCTATTCGCCCAATTTGACCTTCCTTTTTTTCAATTTGGAGAAAAAACTGTGCAGATTAACGTGGTATGGGAGAAAGTTCACAAATATTTCATTTGATTAGTGAAAAAACGCGAGAATAAAATCAATTTTCGACGAAAAACGAAAAGTATGAGAATAGTTGGTGCGAATTCGCACCTGTGTGTACTTGAAGGGTTAATTCTGGAATAATTCATAATGATTCCTCGGAAATGAATACCAAGGATTCATAAAGAATTAATTCTCAACTGTCATAACGGGCACTCTTGAAGAATCCTACGATGAATTCACAAATAATTCTTTATGACCACATTAGGACCAGCGTGCTGTGTGGGTACTTGCAGTTAAAACAGGGCTAGTTTTCAGCTAATATTCAGAATGGAAGTAAGTTTTACGTTTTACCGAGTATTTTGATTCTGAAGTTGTAATATCACCTACAATTGAGAACTACTCCACGTATGATTATCAAGTTTTGTATCAACAAGAAGTTTTGATTCCCAGTCTACTGTTCTTTCATTGATTTCCTATCGCTGAAGTATTTCCTTCATTGAAAAAATGTACACCACTGATTGTCTCGAAAGAAAAAGAAGTAAAATAGGGAGGAAAAGCACCGTAGTGGGAGTGTGATGACTGTGGAAACTTAGTGTCAAAATGAAACAACCATCACTGGAGATTAAAAAACCAGTACCTCGAACGAAAGCTAGTATAATGGTTTTCGTATCATCGTGAGGAAGCGCCATCTATAAAGATCTATACTTTTGTCCCAACAGAATTTCAGATGGAGATCAAAACTACAGGAGGTAAGAAAATAGTTGATAGCTTAAGAAATAATGAAAAGTTTAACAGAAATGTTTTACGAGCAAACAGCGATTCGATTTGGGAAAATTACTGGATATCAATCTAAACTATGAACCTCATAGAATTTTGATGATCGTTGACCAGAAAACCAAGCTTGTGATTTGTCCATTATAGATCACAAATTTGGTATAAAAAAAATTCACTGAAAGTGTCGTATTCAAGCTGTGCATCAAATTAATTTCAATTCCCCAATAAGTAATGTTTATGCGGCAGTGTATCGTCATGAATGTTACACGAAAATAGCAAGTGTGGTTAAATTCACTGCAATCTTATTGTGATTCCAATAACGACACTGTAGTAGAACGGATTGCGGTGGAATCTGCAGTAACATTGCAGTTGAATTCATAGCTTTGCTGCTTGGGGGGTTCACACTACTCCTACATAATTCTTCTACACGGTCTCCCGCGGTATATCGACCTATGAACCAATGTCACGAATTTCTACCTCAAATGCGGTCCAGAACTGCATTGAACTTGGTACAAGTGAATTTAAAATTACCGACAATTTTTCCATCCTTGGTTAAAGAATCTCATAGAATCGATTGATTCTCATTGATTCCGTTGCAGAGAACTGATTCAAACCCATTGAGAACTGGTTTGAATGGATTCGAATCAGTTTTTTGCATTGAAATCAATGAGAATAAATCGGTTTAATGAGATTCTTTATCTAGGGATATGAGTATCATTCGTTTTGCCTGTCTCGTGACAACAAACAATTTTTCTTTTTCGAGAATATGATTTTTTCAAGTCTCCGACGTTGTTGAAATTTACTAATTACTTGAAATCTTTTGAACATATCGAAAATTTTCACGGACATAAAATTCAACATTGTTTTCTAGTTTTCCATTATATAAGTTTCATGAAGATTCATAAGGTCAGTATAACCAGCGTTTATTAGGAACTTTTTGATTGAAAAATAAGAAGTGGAATTTTTTAATACTACGTATAGTTTTGAGTTTCTTTAATTTTTTACGCAATGATCTGTAAACTACAACGGATATTCATCAAGCGCTAGAAAATTAGGAGATTCTGAGAACGTCAGATTCCCAAAAAATCATATTTTCGAAAAAAAAAAGCTTTACAATACAAGATTTGAAAACACGTATCGAATATTTTTTGGCTGATAATCGAAAACAAATTAATCCATCAAATCCTAACATTTGAACGTAAAAAACACGTAGAATGACCGATTTATTGTTTGGCCTGTCAAACAAAGATTGGAGAAGAATTTTTCAAAGGAATCTGGAATTTTCACCTGTTACTCTCATGTTTTCCATTTCAACAACTTTCCATTGCAACGATATTTTAAAAAAAAATGATTGAGCATGTGTATTATTAAACCAAAGTAAATTATCAACAAGGGTCCCCAGAAAAAATCCGCCGAACTTTGTTGACTGATGATTACTTTTGAAATCAACAATATAATTGATTGGCTATTCAAGAAACAAGCGGTCAAAAAATTTTGGCGGATTTCCCTGGGAACATTGTTAATAACCCAAAATTTTTCATACTCATTCATCATATGCTGACAGAAAAACAACTTGGTTAGAACATCCGTGCTCATAATAACTTGAAACCGGTTCTATTTACGTAGAAATATGATTGTGACATCCAGAAGAAGTGATTGACGCCTAGATTAACCCATTAAGTCCCAAAATGACTTTTTTTCGTTGCGTTTTTCAACACTTGTACTTTCTGAGAAAAAAACTCCTGAAAAATTCTAGAATAAGCATTGTCTACGTGAAATTGACTCATCTTTCAGAATCTGCCGTCGATTTTCCCGAAAAATGTCCATGTGGCAAAATATCTGGTGATGTGTCACATGATTTCAATGTGAAAACGTGAGATGAAGAGAAAAAAAATTTTGAAAATTCGCGTTTTTTTGGAAAAAGCCCCAGATATTTCGCCACGGGGCCTTTTTTCGCAAAATCCGACGGCAGATTCTGAAAGATGAGTCAATTTTACATCGACAATGCTTATTCTAGAATTTTTCAGGAGTTTTTTCCTCAGAAAGTACAAGCGTTGAAAAACGCAACGAAAAAATGTCATTTTGGGACTTGATGGGTTAACTACATTTTTTCGGTTAGAAGAACCGAATTTCTTTTCTTGGCGGGTAGAAATCCACTGTGAAGAATATTCGGAATTTTTCCATACCTATGTAAACGAAATTTCCTTTACTTGTGCGGGAAAAGCAAATTCTCGTACACGTATAGGAATTTTCACATAAAAATATATTAAAATTTTTGTTTTTATGGGATTTTCACTGTGAATTTATAGGATTTTTTCACAAAATTTATGGGAAATTTCCTATCCATGTATGTATTCATTACTCCACATACATTAGGATGGTTCTTACTTGACTCAAAAAAGTTTCTTTCAGTTTGTTTTCATTTTCTGTTGTCAGCAAAAAAGTTTTCTTTGTATGGGTCACCCTGTAATTTTGTTCTACATTATGAAGAAGTCCTACAATATTCTTTACATAATTTTCAAAAAAGGTTTAGGGGTCGCTACCGGAATTTTCAATAGGCATTTTTGATCCCTATTTCAAACGTCGGTAGCGACCCTTGAATCTCTATTGAAAATTATGTGAAAAATATTGTAGGACTTCTTCATGATGTAGAACAAAATTAGAGGGTGCGCCGTAAAAAAAAAAACTTTTTGTTAACCACAGAAAATGAAAACAAACTAAAACAAACTGTTTTCAGTGAAATAAGAACCACCCTATCGCACATGTATGTGAAATTTCCCATAAAAATTTTCCACAGCGTGTATATGGGCCCGTTCAAGCCCTAGTTAGAAAGGTCTGGGCCTAAGATGGGCCACTTTCCAATCAGGGAGATTTCTACCCAGATTGGTGTGGTCTGCAAGTAGTTAATTTTGGCTTTAACCGCACTGTAAAAAACTTCTATGGAAAACTTCACATAAACGTTCGGAAGGAGTTAACACATACACGCATTCCGGAATTCTTCGGGTTTAACAGGAAATTTACTGGAAAATGGCAGTGAGAATTTCATAAAATTCGGGATTCCCAGTTGAATATATGGTCAATTCCATATGAATGTACCCGTAATTGATTTCCAATGCCATGATTGGAATTTTCCGGTTGCAGCGTATAGAAAAATTCCGATTATTTTTTACAGTGCATTTTTTTTCTGGACGTCACAATCACATTTCCTGGTGAATCCAACCAAATTCCAAGTTATTGCGACCACGAATGATTCAACCAGGTTGTTTTTTTGTCAGTATAATTAGATGATCCGACTGAACGAGTGAGATAGAATCTACCCACTGAGTACAAAACCTTGATAACCTTCAGCGTTTCCATTGAAAGAATTCAAACAATGCATTTCAAGTGAATTTTAATAATCGTGGATGGAAGCGATCAAACCATTTAAACCAATATGAATAGATTGTATATATATACCTTACATCAAAAAAATCGCTCAATCAATATACAGTTCTGAAAAAACACTTGAACTTGTTACAATAGCTGATTATACATAATTAAATTATAATATCCCAACTCCACAAACGTCCAGAGTAAATACGTGAAGGTAGTTCAAATGTTTTAATGAATTTTCATAGAACCGATATTATTACGAGCGTAATTATTGAATTTAATTTCGATCAAGATTCAACGCCGTGAGAATCACAATGTGTTCGTGCTGATAACGGATTTATCGATGCGATGCGAATGATTGGAAGAATTTTACATAAAATTGAATTGAAAAAATAACGCCGAAAGGATGAATGAAACTTGGATTCGCGTAAATCATGGCAGGAGGTGAACAACTGTGATACAAAATTCCTCATTTTTCTTGATTCTTCGACTTCATTTTTGTCCGGATATTTCGCATTGAAAGGAAATAATTCAAGAGAGATTTCATGAACAGTTCAATTCCTATACGCATTATATCGAGTAACACGTCCCTTCAGCCTCTCAACACACTGAAAAAAAATGTCTTCCTACCAAATAAATAGTTCATTTGTCCTCTCTCCATAAAATATTTCTTGGGATTAATGAAATATTTAATCGAATGAAATAATGGAATGCTTGCCCCAAATAATTTGGCCTTCTAAATAAATAGTTTATTCGCTACAAGTAATCAGTTTTTGCATCTAATTGGATATTTAATTTCTAGGACAAATAAATATTCTTTTCAGTGCATCATCATGATCAGAATATTCCAGCGTCCTGAAAAACTTTGAAACATTACACTGTTAGAAGAATTCTTACATTCGACACGAAATTATCTCTGAAATAAGGTGAACGATTCATAAACGACTTAAGTATTATGAATTTCTGCTACATTAAAACAATCCGCTTGTTTTCATGAAACGCTATTTCTATTGTGGAACCAAAAAAATCATTTCAAGGTAACAGACATTTTTATTAGTGACTTTTTTGATGAGTCGTTCATCTTCTGGTCCATCGTTGATCTACTGGGTAGTTGGTCTGACCTAAGTAAAGATATTTACGTGAACGAACCTCTAAAAATCCCATCATTTTTTGGACTTTCATAAAGAAGTATGGTACCTTTCTCATAAAAGTCCTACTGTATAGTTCACCCTATATGATAGTTGATGATGAAATTCCAAGATTTCTATCCAAAGTATCACAATAATTGTTCATGAAATTTCACTCTCAACATTAAGAAAAAAATGTTCAACATTAAGAATGATATTATTGAATTCAATAAATTGTTTATGTACAAAACTTCATAATATTCTCATGCAGTTTCAGGTCGATTTTTCTAACAGTGTTCCAAATCAACCCCATCATATCCAGTAAGAATCTGACAAGATTGAAAAAAACCAGATGTTCTTTCAAGATGCCTAAAATCAGATGATCAACTTATACGATCTGAATCAACAGGTTTGAACCCTCAAACACCCAACCAAGGAATGCAAGTAGAGGACGTGGATCGATAATGTATCTATCTGTTTGATTTCTATCGTTTCCAACTCCTGAATGTGGATAAAAAGAATATTGTTCTCATCGAACTGTGTCGAGAAATGTAACTTCGAATGGAATTTTTCATAGCAAAGCATGAGTGTGACGCGATCCTACGCAGCAGAACTTCCTAATGATTCTAATTGAATTGAGACTGGAATGCATGTACAAAATACGACCTCATGAACCTATACAACTGTGATCTACCACAGGTGTAGATATATTCTTGAACATCCAAAATATTATTCTACGATTCATTTATCATCATTTGTGACATTTGGAATAAGATCTTCATCATCGATGTGTCAAACAGAGAACAGGTAGGGAGGAAAAGTAATTACTGCTAATCTTTGATCCGCAATCAATTACCACATGTAATAATTTATGGGGAAAATTCACGCACCACTGAACTGAATACGTTTGAAGTTGATTCCTTAATCTATTGGACTCAACGATCACGCGTATGGTGTGATGTCGAAAGTCTTAAACCCTGAAGCACTTAAACTAATTGAAGATAATTCACGTGATAGTCGACTGGTTCATCGAAGACGCACAGTACCTTCTCTGGAGATCACTCTATTTCTTTCGGTTCGACTCTAATTCATTAATTTCCAGTTGAACTTTCAGCCTGTTGATAGTTGGGAAAGTGAATATTTGACTTGGAAAATGAACGAAATTCGCTTTCTATTATACATGTTTTGTTCTTCCTCTGATCCAGATTCTTTAGATGGAACGAAGAACTAGTAACACTCCACAATAACAGTACAACAAACAATGACAGATACACAAGCACGAGGGAAAGTATAATTTCATAATAATAATATAAAAAACGTAAGACAAAGATGAATTTTGCTTAATATAATCCTCAAAACCGCTTTATCCCGTTCTGTTAATCAAACGATATATATTATTCTTATTTTACACGTGACTGATTGTAAATGAGAATTAAGCAAAACCCGCGCTTTGTTTGAGATTCTATTATTTGGATCGTAGATTCAAAACTTATTGTGTTGATAAACGCGGCTTGTTTTCTTTCGACAGGGAGTGATAGAAATTTTTGTCGTTCCATTAATTACATCTCTAGTTCTGTGTTTGTGGGTCTGTATTGTTAATAAACTCGCTTTGTGGTATTGCTTCGTCAATTCGTGAATTAAATTCCTCTTGAATAAATATATGCTGAAATATGATTTGGTTAACTCAACTTCAATTTTACACCGAATTATTCTGGGGAACTTGAGGGAATACATGTTATCCAATGTTCAGTTTGTTGAGATTGTCAAATATCTTTTGCATTAGCACTAATCAATGTGGGAACACATGATCGCTTCACCTCTCGATCTTCACAACGTCGATGAGCGACGATAAATTATTTCTATGAAATCTGTCATTCTCACAATAACTTACACTGGAAAAAATCACTTTTATTGAAATGTGATCAACAAAAAAATTTTGTTGTTTTAACAAAATTCTTTGGTTGAGATAATAAAATTACAATATATTGTTATCATTGTCTTGAGTGCATTATAACCCCAAAGGAACTTTTAAGCTCGTTCCCAGATAGAAATTTAACCTTGCTGCAATGTTGTCAGGCAAGCTTGTGACAAGGTTGACATAAGCTTCCTAGTTGACACACGACAAGGATACAACCTTACAAAAACCTTGCAGCAGAGTTGTAGTAACCTAATATTGACAAGGCTGTCAATAATATGTAAAAAACAACCCGAGTCAAGAAGCGAAACCTGATTTAGCTCTGATTCGTTGTGTGTTACGGAGTGAATCAGGTTTGATTCCATTTTTCGCCCTGATCTCGCTCTGTTCTCAACCTGATGTTAACCTTTTTTCGACCTAATCAAACTCTGGATCGTTGCGTATTATGGAGTTGATCAGGTTTCAAGAAGTATCACAATTTTTCGACTCGGGAATCCAATGAAAAGCCTGACAAGTTTATGACAAGCTAACACGGAGAGAATCTTACACAAAAAAAATAACACTACTGATTCGTGTCAATACACGACTGAGTAGTGTTATTCTCCGTTGGTTTCAGCCACAAGACTGAGTAGTGTATGAAAAAGTAATCAGCAACGTAAGATTCTCTTTGTGTACATTTTATCTAGCTTGAGTTTCAAATACAAAGGAAAAAAATTGTCCCCATCCTATGTCAATTAATGGGTTAAAGAGAAATAATTTTGTATGGATAATTGGGAGTGAGGTTTTTATTAACCTCAATTTATTGTTGAAAGAATAACTTTTATGAGTAGAGTCATTTAAAAAATGATTCGTAAAATTCCTTGATGTCAAGATGAAAAGTGTTGTAAGACATCAAACGTATTCTACGACCCCTGTGGAATCGTTGAATACCCTTTTATTGTCTTTACCCTTTCTTCTCTCTGTTATCCCTTCCGTCGAACACCCTAATTGTAAGCTCTCAAGTTCTTTGATCAGGTCTTGGAGAATTCTCTGCTATTCTCTCGATAAATATCATGGATGTTGTCGTTACACGTATACGTTATGGTATTCACATCAGCATCCGATGCTTCATTGTATCATAAATCAGTGTTCGTGGATGGTGTATTCAATTCCAAGATTTCAAACAACAACTTCCATCATCCATGTGGGAGGGTGGAATAATTACGAACACGAGGTAAAACCAAACACAGTCACTTCTTTACTTTTCCATTGTTTCGAAATCCTGCATTCTTGTTCGGAAAATTGTCTAATCTATGCCAAGTACAGGATTAAAGACTTTGCCATCGTCTTGAAAGACAGATGAAGAGTATCTTGAGAGTATGGCAGGGTTCCAAATCCCACACTTTGTAAGAAGACTTTTGCCAGATCTGTCCCAATTGAATCCAATGTCTTCATAAGCTTTACGCCAGACAGTCTCCCAGATTTCTGAGAGATCGTTGTCACACCACGTAATCAACACTTACATGGGTGCACTGAGAGAAATTTCTATAGTCACTATAACCAAAACATCTTAATTCAACATTCTTAATGACAGCTACTAAGAATTTGGTTGAGTCAACCAAGAACCTTACTTGGTTGAATTAATCGAATTTCTAGTAGCTTTTACTCAGAATATTTGGTTGGAGCGTTTTAGTTACAGTAACCTCAAAAATGTATCTCAGTGTGAGCAATTTCCCATACATTTTTGCAATTTATTATCAAATTGTCGTAGAGATTCCATAAAATCAGAAATTTTGACATAAATCTTAGATGAATTCTTCACACATATACTGGAAATTAATTCTCTTCTACAACTGCACGGGGAGTTTCCCTAGTAGCACCAGAATGTTGTATACGTACTATGCATGTTCATAGTATATCTAAATTTCTTAGTACATATAAAACATTCGGGTACTACTTGGGTTATATTTCAGGACCTATTTGTAATATAAGAAGTACTGAATTCCAACGGAGGAAAATACCTTCCATTCGCCAGCAATCAAATCGTAGTCCCAGGATTGTATCTGAGATTCCGCAAAAATTATCAATGTCAATTGTAATTCAATTCTAGATATCCCTGTTGGCATCCCAGTTACAGCCCCTAATGAATTCATAATGACATCTAATCCCGCTTCTTTGCTGATCTTGGAACTGGAGACATCCCTATTAAAAATGTCCAACAGATCCTGACAGATTCCAGTCAAAATTCTGTCTGGTTCCGTCGGAAATCATCATGCCTGGGACAAAAACCGACCAAATCCTGCACAAGCTGGAACGCCAGACAAAGCCAAACAAAACCTGACGGATTTCGGTCAAAATTCTGTCTGGTTCTGTCGGAAATCATCATGCCTGGGACAAAAACCGACCAAATCCTGACAGAAAATTATCTGTCGGACATTTGGAATAGGGATAGCAAATTCAACCCAAAAACATACACAGAGAAAACTGATATAGTAAAATATGGACGAACCAAACATTTGGTCCCTACAATCAATCGCATCATTAGTCTAACTGAACGCATCGTTGGTGCAACTCTATTGATGACTCTATCGTCATCTCTATTGAGTTTAGTCTGTTTTACTGTTCTCTCAGTGATTATAACTACTCCTCTTTCTCCGTGTAGCTAGGCATTGTACAGATATTTTGCCAAACGCTTTCAGTTCGCAACAATTCCAGGTCAATTTCGAAGCTAAATCTCACATAAAATCTCACATGAATTAATTATCACAAGAAACCGTTTAGACTGCTATGATGCGAGTGAGGTCCATATAATTTTGTGAGAACATCCAATCTCGTTGTGTAATTCATTTCATCAGAGCCAAACTTGGCACAGAATTTGCAGAGTTTTTTGTGAAGATTCCGAGAGAAATTCTCAATCCCAAAAATATTCAAACCCATTAGAATAATGCATGGAAATGTCAGTCCAGATCTACATCTGATTCTAACCAGGTCTCTATGAAGTACCTCGAGTCTCGGATAAAATTGTCAGGTTCTCATGAAATATTAGGTCAATCTTATAATAATTTCTAGTCAGTTGATGTTACAGGAATGGAAAATCATGAATAGTGATTCACCTCCGTTCATACACATATTGAATGTTGATTACACTTCATCATCCTCTGGCCCGATTGGAAATTCAAGATTTTACCTAAATGCTCGTTTGAATATCGATAATCAATTTGACTACACCTCTACTGGCGGATTGTTACAATGCTTTTAGCAGAAATGTGTGGATAATTGATTTTGTAAGGTAATCAGTACTTGAAAGACTAGTCTCCTGTCCTGTATCCGAGAAACATCGATAATCGAGTCCACTGCACAATCGGTCCCTCGAAACACTGTTATTGTAATAGCTTTGACGATCAGATTTATGATTTGCATGAGTTCTGAATGCTTCTTAAAATACCAATGCACTTTTATAACCCCATCGGATGATTCTTGATTCCGAAAGAACGAGAACATGCATATACGAAATACCTTCTACCATCATTCTGGATACAATGTAATGCTCGGAAATTTTCGATAAAAGGAGGAAAAATTCACGAAAATTATTCTATTTGTTCCCCTGAAGTGAAGGAATGTTGAGTTTGAAATGACAAACATATTGATAAATTGAGAAAAATGAGCTATTCCATCCGCTTTCAAGGATGGACATATTGAATTTGCAGATATGCAATATTATATTTGATTCCAAACGCTTGGATGAACATCATGTATGAATTCCAAGTGGGCGTTATCGTTATATTTCCGATAATTTGGTTATTGGATCGACACTATACGTGTGCTTCTCAGATATTTCTGTTCTCTGGAGAAAATAATTTACAGAACGGAATCAATGATCTCAAATTACAAAGACAATGAAATTCATGCTGGGATATCAAGTTGGAAAGATGATTACGATGAATGCACTTTGTCTAGCATCAATATTCATGAAACTGTCACGTCTTTTCATGTAAATTTGACTCTCTTTCGGATCATTCGATTTAAAACCCGTCTTTTCTCTCTCGTGTTTCAATTGAAACGGGAATAGAAACCAAAAACCTTGAAAAATTCAGTGAAATGTAATACAAGATTCGAGAATACCAGAGTTCGATTATGAACGATATGAAATCATGTTTTCTGTATGTTCTGTTCTATCTTTACAAAAGAGAGCGAATAATCGCATTTCCACCGCGAAGATCTGGATACTGAGGATAAAAAAGAAACAAAACTCATCGTCCTTCTCTCCTTTTTCCTTGCCCTTCTCCATTACTCCGAGAACATCTTAATCCCTTGGGATACCTCGACAATCACCACTACCAAGTTGTTCTCGTTGTTCTTCCCTTCCGATAGCAGGTTCCCATGCTTTTCTGGTGATCGAAAAGACCTGCTCGTTCGAATCAGGCGCCATTTATCCCGCATGTGTATATAATTTTCTCCAAATCTTCTTGAGAAAAGTATTCGCTTGGCTCACAGGTTTGGTCAATTTTCACGAATTTCAACGCACTGTTGGATTTTCGGATTCACAAACGATTCCTTTAAACACAAAATTCTCACGGACATCGGAATTGCTCAACGGAATAAGTGATTGTCCTGTAAGGAGAAAATGATTTATATTACAATCAAGACAGTGAATTTCGTGGATGTGGTGTTGGAGTCTATTGGATATGAGAATTTGCTTTGGACCAAGATATCAACACTTTCTCCCAACTGCGGTAGTTTCTGTGAACTCCATTTGAGAAGCAAGAAGAAGAAGTAATGAAAAGTTTTCTCTCGAATAAACTTTGGAATGGAATATCCGAGGACGTAATTCAAACGACGGACTGTGAGAAGTGCTGTGTGAAAAATCAATGATGAATTGTTTGTACCTCAGACTTTATATAATCAAAATTTACAATGAATGTATGTAATTTTGTTTTCGTGTTAATATTAACGAGAAAGAGATTCTACAGCTTTTTCGCTTGAAGACACTTTCATTATCTTATTCTTTCTTTCCACCCTTCATTCGTCTTTTGATGAACTTATATAATTTCATGAAAAAGTGCCTGCAAAATTCATAGCGAAGATTCACTTAGTGATCGAAATTTTAGAGAATATCCCGATTTGTGTGGTCTTTGTCTGGAATTGAAAATTTATATGTCTCCTCTCAGGAACCTTTACTGCAAGGTAAAAAGAAAAACTTGATTCCAGTTAAAATATAAGCTGAATTTAAGATGCAGCCGAAAGAAGACTCATCAGACTTGAAGCCAGCTACTGGAAAACCTTCTCAAACTCAAACAAGAATACAGCTTACATTGATCCCTATTGAACTGAAATTAAAACTGATTTTGAACTGAAATTCAAAGCGAATTGTTCCTGATAAATGGGTTCTTCCATTGTTTTTTGTTTTGTTCTCCTCAACATAACGTTACCTATCGACGATGAGGGAGTTGTTTGTGTTTATTCGGAGAATGCAAAATGAAAGTTCCCTGTTGTGTGAATTTATTCACTTCACTTGTTGACTATTCAATTATATCATGATCGTAGTTTTTGAAGATTGAACATCTTTAACCCTCATCGGGAGATTCGAACCCACATTGTTGCTGGAATAACCTGTCCTAGTCCTTTGCGTTTAACCACTTCGCCACGGTACCGTTTCCATCGACGCATGTGATAAATAATTTCATAATAGTATAATTTGATGGTATGTGTAGTGTGGAGTCGAAGATAAATTTGGAAAACATTTCACGGGAACTGAGAATTAGTGAAAATGTGAATACCCCCGAAAGTTTGAATTAATTCCAATTTGTGTTGTGATGTTGAAGTGAAAGTGTCGACATAAAAAATCCATTGACAGTGTGGAAAATCCAATAACAAGCTTTTACGAAAGTGATATTACAAACTGCTACCTAATTTGTTAGACACCTTGAATAATAAATAAAAAACCTGAAATAATTTGACTGAATTGAAACTGTCATTAATTATATGCAAATATATATGTGTACGTATAAACAATTGTAACACTGAAAATGAAAGAATTCTAATCTTATTTTCAGATATTTTTTACTGAATTATCCATCAAACTCTACATGGCTGCCTATAAGATATGCATTGCTGATAATCAGCATATTATCCGGTTTAATTGAATTTAATACGGCCATAACTTTTTTTCATCCCATATTACGGCTGAAATCGTAACATTGCTGATTTTGAGCCTCATCTGAAAATCAGTCGATCATGGAATTAAGATTTACTTTTTACTGTGTGATTGATATTGGAAAAATTAACATGAATCACAGCTCAAAACTATCAACTCTACGCGTTTGTTATGCATTCGTTTGATCAAATCTCGTCTGGTGCGAATTTGTTTGCCGTTTCGATCGCAATTTTCATTCAACTATCACTAGTTTCGCCATCATGAAATCGATTCCATGATAGAAATAACATACATCTTGCAAAACTCCATTCCAAAACTGGAGAACTTGACAGAACAGGGGAGAACAATCTAAAACTCAAAAGGTGGAAAAAAGTTGCGGGTTTCCGATTGAATGATGCCAGCCCCGCAATTGCAGATACAAATATGTTTCGGAACTCCAAGGCGCAACACGAGAACTCACATCGAACTTCCTGGAACTGGTATTGCTGATCAGAAGGGTCAGCTTTGTAGTAATACATTCTGCAATCCTGGTCGGATCACTGAGAATTTTGATTCAAATCATGGAAGTTCCCTGTTTCCAAAAACACATATCTTACAAAACTCTCTTGTGAGAGCGACCTAAGCAATACGTTTGCTACAGTGATGTCGCAGTGACACAACAGTGTCCTAGTAAGTTACTATGACATCACCGTGAATCTGCGTTCAGAGTTCTCACTCGAGTATCACCCGGAGTGACTTCCGGCTTGAGTGATGCTAATTCCACGATTCATGACTCACATCCAACTTTCTAGAACTGTCATAGGAGTACATTTTGACTGCAGCTTCAGTCAAACCATACCAACTTCCGAGTTCATTCAAGAAAATTGTGTATTCCTCGGAACATCTATGACTCAGAACTCTTCCGTGGGAGCCAAAAATTCTCCGAATGGCCAGAAAAGAAGTTACAGTTGTGGATCCTTATAGAAATATATTCCTGAAACAATAATTCCATAAAATTTTCGAAGAATGTATTTAAAAAATCCTAACCGATGACTTAGTTTTGAAAATAATTCTGAAGAGGAAACAAGGAAGGATTGCTAAGTTCGCGTTACTGCACTTATGTACACGCAAAATTAAGTACGAATAGCCTCACAAAGAAGGAACCGATAACGATGTTATATGGGGTTGTATCACGACTTGAAGACAAATTCGGCTCGACAACTCTTGAGGAAGATTGTATGACTTCGGATATCAAATCCGCTGAATCACTACCTTCCCCATATACCTTACATACTAAACTAAAACCAAGCATTCTCAACGTGACACGGAGACTATTCCGAATTATACAGCAGGCGTACTATACAAGATTCCTGGAAGGTAGCATATAAAACAAGCTCGACAATATATATGCAAATCAATATGGGACTTACGGTGATTCGAAACCGACTCCTACGCAGTAATAATATTATACAACAATACTGAACTCTGTTGAATCGATCTATCATCATTTTTTTGGGAAATTTTGGACCGATTGACGGTGTACTCTGAAAATAATGAAATAATACTTCAATATGAAGGAGCTCAATACATCTGAGATCCGGTATTCTAACTTTCATAGCTCTTGGATTTGAGTAAGATACCAAACATCGAGAGAGAGGGAGAGAGAGAGTTAAGAGCCGTGAATAATCATATACAGGAAAATCATTCAACTGTCTGGGAATTCTTCTATCCACCTGTAAGATGAACTTCGTGAAATCTGTTTTATCTTATCAGGGACTGGAATTTATAATGAAACAAATTAGAATATTCTTAAGTAATCGTATTGATATCGAGGCATTGTAAAAAATGCTTTCGCTTGTCTTTAGATTTCCCAAGAATAATCTGGCTCTGGTGCAGAAATGTTTTACCACGATGAAGTATGAACGTAAGCAAGACTTTTTTCTTACCAATTGCGTACAAATGTGATTGTGCATAATTCTTCTCCCATTACGTAACATACGTATTTCTATCATTCCGCACCGAGTAAAACGTATCGGAAAAGTTGAGCACGGTTCACCATAATTCCCGGATAGCATCGTCATGTTTCAACGTACTTGCTCTTACAGTGAACGTCCAAATAAAATCCCAGGACGTTCTAGAAACGTCGCATGTATGTCCCAGGGACATGCAAATGTTCTGTGATGTTCAATTTATGTTCACCATGCGACGTTCTGGGGACGTGTTCAATCAAGATGTCAATGACGTTCTGCGATACTACGCATATGTTTGTAAAGGTTGGTTACCATGAAAGTGAGTTTAGGGAACGTAACGAGAACGTCCCCCGCGGTAGATGAAAAAGACGTACTGGGAACGTATTCAGGTGCATCAAAAATGAACGTTCTCTGAATCTATTTCAACCTACTCCCCGGAGACGAAGCGCGCAGAACTAAGGCTATGTTTCTAAAACGTCCAGTGGACTTTCAATGCTATCTGGGATAATAATGGCAGTTTTGAGACACATGAACATTTATATACACTGTTCCTTTTGATGAAAATAACTTTGCATCTGAGACATATTACTATAAATTTCTACAAAATTATAACGAATTCAAGGAGAAATGTTCATAAACGCTTGTATATGTGTCCCAACACTGCTGTTGTTATGTGGATCTCTGCTACGGGCTTATCCTGTGTTCACGAAATGAGTAACAATTCTGGAACTGCCAGTATTCGTAACTTTGGCAACGATAATGTACCAGTAACGGGTCATTTTACAGTTCCCACATCAATTGTTATATCAACCTTTGCCTCGAGGATGTGCTTCTCCTTTATACAAAGCGCAATGATCAGTCAAGTCAGCGATACGACATTGAATCCTTAATTCTCGAATAAAAATGTTAAAATTACATTCTAGTTCCACGAATACTCTTCTTGTGATTTTCAAGGGAACCATTAAGAAGCAAAAATCATACATCGAAACTGAATTATCTGATTTATTGGATCTATTTGAAAAATATCCAGTGAATGAATTAAACGAAGTCTTTGGGCGAGATAGGGCCAAATGAAGTATAAAATCAAATGCATATGATGTCAAAGTGATCTCAAACTCTGAATATATATTGAAAAGTCCAGTCAAACGTCCTTCATTTTCGTAATATCACGATGAGCTCGGTGAATAGCGACGAATTCCGCTGGAATCTCAAGCGAATAGCTAATGTTAGAGCATCTTATGGCGCGAGAGAGGAAAATGAATTTACTAGGATCTTCCATTCTTTTGTCTGTGACAGAGTAAATGACACGCTGGAGGTCACGTAATCTTCTTCAAATGAGAAGATGAGGTATTCGAATAGATTAGTTCTTTTCGTTGTAGAACAATGAGATCAAAGGAATCTTTTCCAGACTACTCTCCATGTGTACGCTGGGGGAACGATGGACGAACAGTTCACCACAAGTTGAATTTTCCTTTTTTGCAAAAATACAAAGTTGACGAGAGATATTTTCACGTAAATGAGGATGATTAATTGCGGGCAAACAAACTGCGAGTTGGATATGTATCTTTTCATCGCGATGCTTTGTACAGAGAAAAGTTGAACCATCAAATTTATTAAAAGTTCTAGCGATACAGGGAAATGTTCATACGTTCAGAATGCTTGTAGAATATTTTGATGCTAAGGAAAATGAGACAATAATATGTGGTATCAAAGCCGCGCTTTGAGAACAAATACGGAAAAAATAAATGTCAATACCGATGAGTAAATTTAGTAATCGCACTTTTCGCGTAGAAACGAGTGGAATCGGTGGAGTAGGATATGTAGTCCTTGTTTGATAACACACAATTTGAACATCGCGCCAAAATGTTAAGGGCTGACGCCTCGAGTCAGTCGGTCTCGAAGAGCCATGGGCTCCACTCGTTTATCAGTCAGACAGCTATCACGCCTTGGATTTTCTCTTGTCTCGACTATAATGTGTATTTTTCTAATAATTCTTTCAAAAGTATCGTGAAAATAAATCGTGTACGATTATATCCGTTCGTCTCATTTATTTATTAAAAGACTCCTTTTCCTACGCGGAAGAAAATGATATTTCAAATATTACTACATTTTGTACTAAAGTAGTGCTATAAGTGAAATAGTATAATATTTACAACTAAATGTAGTAAAAATTCATACTCTATGATGTGAAGTTGCGTCGAATGCATGAACTTTTACTACATTCAGTTGGAAATATTATACTATTTCACTTATAGCACTACTTCTGCATAAAATGTAGTAATATTTAACCCTAGAACGGGCATGTAGGGTCTTTTAGGACCCCAAGACATTTTTTTCTACTCCAGCATCTGAGCCTCTCTTCATCTCTGTAGTTTGACACCCAAATACTTTCACAGTTTACATCCTGATGAACAAAAACCACCCATAGTAAGTTGGAATCCGTTTAGTTTCAAATGAGTTACATCCATTTGAAATTTCCTGTGTTTTTCACGTGCCCGTTCTAGGGTTAAACCATCATTTTTCTCCGTGTGAGAGAACACAACAGTCCTTATTATTGATATTCGTTTCTTCAGGGTGTGTCCTGCGTTATTTTTCTCAGCGTAGATGCATTTATAAAACATCCTAAATACATGATCACTAATTGAACATCTGATAACAGTGAATTCAAAGTAATGAGATTCGGTGTATCCCCTAGCTCAGAATTTTCAATCCAAGTGCGTAATTAATCACAGTTACCCTCAATTAATTCAAAAGAATACGAGGGGATGCGATGGTGATGAAATCTGGTAATTTTGAGAGCGAGCCCCACACGAATTGAAGTGGAGTATGTTGAAGTCAATGGGACAATAAATACTTGTCGACAGCGTAGTGATATTTCACATTCATTATCACAGGGATATGTGGTATTCGTGATACTTTAGAATACCTATGTCCAAGATCGATTCACTGCAGAAATCTCCTATCACGATTATGGCAATCGATACAAAAATTTGCCTACTCTGAACGAGTTATATTCTTTTCCTTTTCTTTCTTTCATTCTTTTTATGTATAAACTGTACCCTATATGAACGTCCTTCTTTCGAATGAAGCATCTATTTTCTCCTGAAATTCATCCGAATAACAAGATTTTCACGCACGTCGAAGGAACGAGCAAAAAGAAAGAACAGTACACGTAAATAAGAATTGAAAAATATCATATCACGAATCTAATGAAAACCTCACACCCGAAATCCACCCTTCTTTTTCTCTTACTTCACACGTTAGATATTTCCTATGTAAATGTTGATGGATTTTTTTGGGTGAATGCGAGGATGGATCTCATCTCTCCTTTTAGGTGAGTATGAGTACGGATTCCATACTTTGTTTCATTCTTGTCACTATCTGAATAAAAGAGAGGGTGAGATCTATTATTGGTCATGAATATCGTATATTGATTCGACCTGAGGAACAGCTACGCGGGATTACCTTTGCAAATATTCTTAGTAAAATAGATGGGAATAAGAACATATCGTTTGAATTTCAATCAAGTTACTTGAGGTGGGAGTCGAATAGAGGATGGTGAATTGGGATTAAACACACAAAGCGGATTTAAAATCGCGCATGGAAACGAATTTCTAGAGTGATATTCCAATAGGATTCGATGTAAAGTGTGGCGGAATCTATGGAAGAGTTAATTCATTCATTGATTGAAGTATATCGCATTTACATTTGACTTTTGCGTAACGAGCTAAAAATTCAAATCAATGGGAATGGATTCAAGAATCATTGCCTGGTAGAAATTTTTGCTAGTGAATAATCAGGCATTCACGAGTTTATCTCTTCTGCTCATGAGGCATTAGTGAGGAAAACTCACAAGGCGCTCACTAGAATGTAACACTCCAACTAACTAGATTCCATTTATCAAAACTAGTGAAACAGTCATCATTATCTAACGAGGATCTTATTAGAAAACTTATTATTGAATTTATAATTGATTCAGATATGTTCTTAGTTTGAACAAATTTGCTTCCACCTAGAGAATTTTTTCATTCGAGAATTTTGTTTTCTGGTAGTAACATTGTTTTCTTGCATCAAAAGAACACTGGACGTCTGGAGAGGATTCTATTCTCAGAATAAAGAGACATGCTTTCAATTTGATTAATTATTTTCTTTAGTGTACATGCATGAAACATTTTTTACCAGTCATCCAGAAAGATCAATTAATCCAAATATGAATCTAATAAATATTTGGTGAATCTGATGAATAATATTAATCTAATAAATAAAACTGCTTATTAATGATTTCAGTTAATGATGTATAAATCTAAACTCGGTAATGTTTGGATTACCCTTGCAAGAAATTCACAAATTTCATCCAAACATTACTAGTCAGATAAAATTTAGAAGTAATTCATTAGTCGCTAACTAGTTTTATTTTGATAAGTTTTTCCCTGCGAATAACTCATGAGTCATGAGGAATAACTTGTGATATTCCTACTAGGCTTATATCGTGTGCGCATGTTGAATCGAAGGATGTCATTGAACGTGATTTCAGATATTGAAATTGTTGATTATTCAGAAAATCTACACCTCTATTACTTTATCAATTTAATAAAATCCCTCAAAATTCAAGAATGGATGAGGATTCATGATATCCTCGTGAATAAGAGAATCGATTATGTGAGAGAGATGTTGAACTCTTTTTCATACTTTGGAGTTTTAGATAACAAATTTACAGATCTAAATCCTCTCAAATCCACCGGATACTTAGACGCGGGAATTAGAGTGATGATGAAACTTTTCCGTCCTTCAGAGAAAACTGCAAGTGGGGGAAGATAAGTTGACACAATAGTAAAAAGTCGAAAAACAATTTATCATGCGGTAGAATGTGAGAATTGGAAAATCGCGTATCACAATACAAGAAAACGTAATCGTTAAAGCAGGAATGAAATTAATCATAATTGATCGCACAACTGCAGCTCACGATATTGATCGATGGATGTCAGAGAAGAAATATATCTAAAACGCATGTTTCAATACGTGCTTGACGCTTGGTACTGGTTTGTAAAAATCTGTCTCTTTGGCCTCAGTTCAGATATCCATCACTCGTTATGTTAACAATCTCTTTCAAAGCATAATACATCTTGATATGATATTGATTTGACGCTGTCTCTCAAATATATACCTTCAAAAGAACCCTTGTACTTTCAAAAAAATCATGAAATCTCTATTCCCGACGTAAGCAGCGTTTCTTTTAATCAAAAACTTTTCTCACTGGTGCTATTGAATTCTTTATACCCTGTTCATGCTTTATCAGTGCTCCATAATTGTACTTGGAGGGAATTCGGATGCCACCATCTGCTGTCAGACTTTGTTAGTCAGTCCAGTCATTTCTTGAGAATGAAAGCACGTTGTTCATGAATGTAATATTGGCGACGTTTTGAATTCTGCGATCTGTGTTGGGTCCTCCCTTATTTCGAATCCTTTTTTTGGGTTTAGAACATTGGAAGTTTAGAACCTCGTATGATAACGAATTGTACGTAATCCTCATGATATTTTCGAGATTGAAGTAAATTGTGGAATGTGCAAGATCCTTCACCCGCACAGTATGTATAGAATTCGGAGCTATTATGAGGGGAAACATTGGGTGATTTCGATATTATCCAAATGATTAATCAGCCTTTCGTAACTACTGTTGCTATTGGGTGGAAAGAAATTCATTTGCCAATCATTGTATAGTTTACAAAAGACTGATTGATTATTTGGACAATATCGAAAACACCCTTCAGATCTGAGACATTAGGATAACGCAAACCCTCGCCAATCCTGGTCCAAACACAAAACGAACATTGGTAAAACAGTGGACCTAACTTGGATCAAGAATATCGATCGCAAACAAGATTAAACCAGGCTACTGCGAATGTTTGGCACAATATTAACCTAGTCGGTTTATGTAGATTTTTCATGCGTCAGCTGATCATACAGTAACACTGATCGTCCATCAATAACAGTTAGAAGCGCAAGTTGTTAGAATACTAAACAAGGAACAGGTTGCGACATTCCCACACTGAGAAAAAGGATTCGTTGACTCAAATGAGATTTGTTTACAGTAAATAAATCGTATATTTGGATACGAGCGAAGAAATATTTACTAATATTCATTTTATCACATAGTTGTTGAATACACCACATATTTCTTTGAGTCAACTTCATACCGACTATGATTCGATAGATCTGAATTTGACAAGAATTCATATTCATTTACATTAACTCCAATCACTTTGAATCAGATGAATGATTTGGTTATAGTTAATAAATATGAATTTCTTGACTCAACACAATGTTTGGTTATAATCAATATCTCTTATTTGTATGAAATGATACTTCTTGAAAATGCTCAACCAAATGCGTTGATTTGTCAGAAGGAAACCTTTTTCTCAGTGCATATAGATATCCTTCCATTGAAAAATTTTTTAGATATCCATTGCTCAGCCGCATTGTATTCTCAGTAATATGCATGTATCGAGATTCTAAATAACAACTTTCCTCATCAAATCCTAACACCCTTGAGATCGATGTGGTAATTTATATTAAAAATGCATTGAAATCGTAAATCATATTTTTCCAGTAAATTATTCCCTCTCTGACATAGTTTCAAATGATGTCTTTCTCATTCTGTGCATATCATTCGAATTGGAGAATCTAATGTTCCTGCAATGTTTCAGGAAACCACCCGAGGTTTTACGTCACTTCGTTATTTTCAAGAAACGTACTTTATTGTTGATGGTCCGATTGTTCTGGTACATCTGGTTGCGGAATTATTCCATTACCAAATATATATCGGTGTAATAGGAGGAACAGACAACACGATAGAAAAATAGAAATCATTTAGGATGATCATATTTGGAATGGAATGGAACTTTCCCGTCCATATCAATCCGGATTTGTAGTCTCACTGTTTTTTTTTTGTTTCTATGCGGTATTCAAAGATTAAGAATCTGGTTGCAGATGGGAAATTCGGAGGGGTTGAATTATTCCGGACCAAAGACCATTCGAGAAACCTGTTGTTTGAAATGTATATCAATCGTCGGTTGGACCCTGGCATGACCTAGGCTCTTCAGATCTGATGCAGTATCGCAACGAGTCTGGCCATTCTCAAAACTCAGTGTTGTGCGATGTCCGTCAGATAAATGGCACCAATTGAAAATTTTCGCCAGAGTCTGGCAAATAAATCCCCGCCAGTATTGAACCGTTGGTGCAATCCCGTAAATTTCCACATGGGAAATATCATTGTAACAAGTTATGGAACGAAACAAACAAAAAACTTGCTGAGAAGTCAGTCAGAAACTGCCGTACCACTTGGATACAGCTCATCAGGCAATCATTACCTGATCATAGAAGCAAATGCTGCTGTATTTTTTACAGTGCAGCCAAATTCGTAATTGGGATGAAGGTAATGCTAGAATAATCGTGATACGCGATTGACGACTCATTCCACTCTAAATCTAAACGTTGCAGAACGTTTCTGGAATATCCCAGAAACTGCCAATGTCCTACTATTGGAAAAAACATTAAACATTCCTGGGACGTTCCAGAGACATTCTTTTGAAGCAATCTCTGGGAAGCTTCAGAAACGTTTCGCAACAGTTTGTCCAATGGGTAATCGATAAACGCTTTGTTCAATTGTTTCAGATTTGAGAAAAACAAAGCGACGCAAATTGAAAATCTATCAACTTTCCTATAGATTCCGCATGAGAACGAGAGTCGTTTCAGGGATGAAGTGAACTGGCAGAAGAGATTGATGACATTGTATTCCACAGAAAAAAATGAATTCAATTCAATTGAAGCATTCAAAAAAATGTGTTTCTTCGTTTCCCAATTTCCAATCAATTTTTTCATCTACACAGTCGTCGTCGAATAATATTCCCTTATACGTTCATACAACTCAGCCTGATATTTTCGTACATACAGCTCAACAATATATATGATTTCAATTATAACTTCCATCTGCGCCAGCGTATTGGAAGAGTACACGTATGACGTATAGCGAAAGTATCTCAAAATTGAAAATTAGTTTTAAAATTTCACAAATATAGATATTATCCAATTCAGGTTCACCAATTAAAACTTTGAAAGATTTATAATTGAACAACAGTACTAGAACAATCGAAAGTTCCAACAAGAACGGATGTAGTAATTTGTCCCTCATTTCAACGTTTCTCTCTCCTCATTATTTCACGTACCGATGAAGGCAATTCATCTTCACACTTCAAATGCTAGTTGGATCGAGGTCCTGTGTGCACAAAGTAGGGATTGCTCCCAATAACTCAACGGTGCTAAATATGTTACGTAGGTGTTGGGATTTCCTTTCGTTTCTTGATAACCAATGCGTGGAATGCGTGAAATCCCATTGAGATAGTTCCTAGATTATTGCACGAGTCAACATACCAAGAACTTGGAGCCTTTTTCTCCCTTTGTATTCCTCATAACATATTCTCCATCTCACAGTGGACTTTGACCTTCGAAACTTGATCTGTGGCTTTACTCATATCCTGAAAATTCGAGTAGACGTAACTTATAGATGAATAAATTAACAGAAAAATTACTGTCGTACAATGGAGAAATCTTTGTTAAGTGCAATTGGATCGAAACTGAGAGCGAAATTTTGGACGAAAATGGGTTTTCGTATCAAATGATTCTGTAGAAAATCCTCTATTTTATAAAATTTATCAAAATTCGAAATGATAAATGTCATAACCCTAGCAATTCCAAAGTGACCAATTTTTTTGGTTTACTTTCGGTTATTTTTTGGTTTGGTGAAAATTTGTGACCGAAAACTAACGATTGCTTAGAACAAATCTGCCACCAAAAGATCACCAAAACATGTGGTCCGTTCTTGGAATTCTTGTTGGTATTTTTGAGGTAAAAACCCAGAAAATCACCACAGAATAATCGAAAAATCACCAAATTGAGATCGATTGAATTTTTGTGGGATTTTGGTCAATTTTTGTTGAAAAAAATGTCCTAAACGATCAACGAGTTACCAAAACCAAGATCTTTTTTTTTTTTATTGCAATACACGGGTTAGCACCCTTTGATATAAAAAGTAAATACAGAGTCAATACAAGACAGCGTCCAAAGACGCATAAAATACAATTACAATATGGTCATGCATTAACCGACAGTTTAAAACGATTCAAGGAAACACCAAACAATTCCATCGACCGATCGAAATTATTTGCTAATCCACAAATGCGAGAAATCGGATCATAATTTCCAAATCTAGATTTAAATTGTACAGGTCTAAATAAAAGCGCTCTCCTAACTGGTCTACCGGGGATGTTAAAATTAACTTCACTCAGCAATGACTCGCAATCAAGAAAACCATTAATCAATTTAAAAAGAAATAGGAGATCATTCATTTGTCTCCGCTCTTCGAGGGTAGTTAGATTCATTCTGTGAAGAATTCTGGAGTAATCATGGTCAGAATATCTCATAGGGCAGCCTATTCTAAAAGCAGTAAAGCGTAAAAACTTGTGTTGCACACTCTCAATCATTCTAATATCCTTCTTCAAGTACGGAGACCAGATAGGGGACGCATATTCAAGATGGGGTCTAATTAAAGAAGAATATAGAAGATCTTTAACCAAAATGTAACCGAAACTTTTGCTCGCTTGTCGGTTCACCCAGTTCCGCTAGGGAAAGTGGAGGATTCTTTACAGAATAAGATATTTTTGTCAAAAATGCGACTCAACAAAGGTTTTCCGTTGTACGGCAGAGTCGACTATAAGTTCATTTTTCCAACTCGCCATTTCAATATCAGATACCTCAAGGAATGAAACATGGAGAACTGCGTATTGTGTTCAAATTCCATTCGATCAAAAGAAAATCAAAAACAATGGAGACGTAAGCAGAATTCACGTTCAAGAAGGTAGTTTGAGGGAAACTGAATATATGTTCACTCAATACAATGACGATTCATATCTCTCACAGGAGGATGATTCACTCTGAAATTTGACATAGAATCAATATGTATTTTTCCGTATTGAGGTGCACGTTCATCGTTTATAAATGATCGCTATACAATATCATCCGATGAAAAAACATCTGTTGGATTATTAAATTTTGAAAATATTCAAAGCACCGGAGATACAGGGAATTTCAATTGGATTCAGAAAATATTGATCAGAGTAGGACTTCTCTGCATTTTGCTGAAGGAAAAAAGAATACTCGAAGCACTGAATAAGTTACATTCTATTATTATATAGTCGAACAGAGTATCTTATGAAACTTTGAGTGGTGCAACAAGATAAACATAGATACATAAACATCTATGGATGATAGATGTTCCAAAGTTCACTCCACGAATATGTGGAACGTGAACTACTACAGTAAATCTTTCGGAGAAACGAAGAAAACTTCTGTCGGCTCGAATTATCGAGTGCACAGCATAGCCGCATTCTGCACACGTGAGCCATAAGTGTTTATCTCGCAAGAAGGTGAGAAAATGAGTTTTTATGCACTTGCTTGAGAATGGAGAAGTAGTGGTATGTAAATTACAATTCAATATTTTGTACACTTCGAGTATTATGGAGAGTTTTTTTTTCCACACTTCAGTGATGGATTTCATAGTGAAATTTTCCCATACACGAGAGAAATTTGCTGTCACCATTTTTTGAAGATTAATTCCACGATTATGTTTCACAGTGTATAGAAATTCCAATCATTCTTTTTTATGCATCTTATTATAAAAAAGATTCACCTTGGAAAAAAATTATATGAATTTTTGGAAGAAAGGAGAGCCAGAATCTTTATTATCTTTTGAACAGGCTAGATAATAATACAAAGCATGAGAATGAAATATAAGAAAAACAAACAAACTCTTTTCCAAGGGTGACAAAAGAGTATAAACGAGTATAAGAACATGTAACTTCCTCCTCTAAAGCCTCTCGTATCAGTATACAGTGTTCAAATGTCAGATAAAACCCTCGAGGGGAGAGAATCTTGACCTTGTACATTTCATATCGAGACATACACTCATACTCATTTTTGAGAAATTCGTTTTCACAAGAATCGTTGGATTATTTTATTTTACTCCACGGGACTGGTTTTCGATCAATAACATGAACGATATGCTTGGAAAACATCTTTAAGTACAGTTGTTCATTCAATGAGAAAAAAATAGTGGAGCCAATCTTGTGGTTTCGTTTGATTCAACCGATACCCAATTGATTTAACCACGTAGCGGTCGTGACGAGAACCCAAATAGGATAACGTCCTTGGAGTTTGAATCGTTTATAGAAACGAATCGAAATTTGAAACTCATAAAATCCGAATTAATTCCTTGAGACTGAAAACATCGTTCAAAGAATGTACTGCAAGATTTTTGGTCTCTAACCGCTGATAATTCAGGGTACCTACCAGTCCTTGAGACTCAACTGAATTGACCAATAAAAAATACAAATTCCAAGGAGTAGACGCCCTGATATTTTGCTGTTCGAGTAATAATTCGTTTCGATAAACGATTCAAACTACAGCAACATTGCAGAATAATCTATCAGACGATCACAGATTATCAACAACGAGCTCCCACCGCATGATGAATTCCACGAAGCACTATCAAATCCGACAAACATTATTACAACGCGGAACGTAACCTTCGAGTGGTGTGAAAGATACTCTAAGGCCCACATCACATGGAGCTGAAAAAGCGCGGAACCCTCGGTTGAAGAGAGAAGTGAATATTCGCGTTCCGCTTCCCGCCCTTTCTTAGCTCCATGTGACACGGGCCTGAGCGGTAGCTCCGCGGTTTAAGCAACAGAGCGCGCTCACTCAGTCAACTCGCCCGGTGGTTCGGATAACTTGAGGGATTATATAATATGTTAAGCACCAGGGTACTTTATACGCAAATAAACTCCGCCATAATGGCTAGTCGGCCAATTCGTTTTTGAATTGTACACTGTATAAATTCAATGAAGTCTATCATTGTTTTGATTCAAGGAAAGCATTTTAATCAGAACCATCCGGGAAATCGGATTTTTTTTCATAAAAGGACAGAATAACATTTCGAAAAAATCCCCGCAAAGTTTCGGAGCCATTTTTAATTAATCAAATCTCATCTCAGATTCGTAATCAGCGACTCCAAACCAAATAGGTTTTTATACACAAAAAAAACTATTGGATTATCGAATTGAACTTCCGACTGAGAACGCCATTTTGAATACAGCCATGGTGGATTTCCATATCTCAGCACGTGTATATTAAGAAACAGGGTCTGAGAACGCGATATATTCACTTCCTGACCGCAGGTCTCAATGATGTCGATCCCAAAAAAAAAACATTTCAGAAAAGTGAAAATTCTAACTGAAAAAACAAACATAACCTATCGAAATCAAATTTTTTTTCATCAAACACAAATATTTCCTATCGATTTCCAATTTTACTGAGACGATTTCCATTGATATTATATCAACTGAAAAAACTTGATAAAATGCATCCTGTCAGGATTCAAATGCACTGTAGAAAATGTGTGAAGTTTTCCTTCACCATGTTGGTGGATTTCGTCCCCTCATCGCGGGGGAATTCTGTTGTTCCATCAAAAATGAGGGATTTTTCCACCCTTCGGAGAGGCTATTTTGTTCTTTGGGTGTTGAATTCTCCACAAATGGAGAGAAAGTCCACCAAATTATGGTGGAAAATTCCTCATCTGTGGAGGAACTTCGCTGCCACCCTGTTTCGGGGGAAAATTCAACAATCATTTTTTACAGTGTGAGTTTAGGGGATATTGACGTCGGTATTAGATCTCTCCTTATCTTATGGCTGTGCCTCTTTTCAAGAGGATATCATTGGTTACCATGTGAGCGAGTTTGTTTTTCTACTAAATTATTCGAAACTGAATTCATGAAAATTTCAGATTCATTCATTAATTCAGTTTAGAGTAATTTAGTAGAAATAAACCGTACTCGGTCGGTACTCTGGTATCCTCTCAACCAATAATGCGAGTCACCGAGGCTGGTTCCCTGGTGGAAAAACTTTCGCTGAATTTCATTCCCAATTAGGACACTTTTTTTTTTGAATTGACAAAAATCCACAAATCTTCACAAAAATCAAAGAAAATGGGCAAAGTTTAATGAATTTGATTTAATTTCTGAGCGAATTCCAACGTCAAATTCAATGAAATTCAACCGAATTCAAGAATTTTTTCCACCAGGGTATTTACTTGAAGTGTCCATATAGCACAAAATTTCGGAACGAATTCTCAAGAATTTATAAGAATTGTTTGAATTATAATTGAAACAACCGCTACGCTGCATGGATGTTCTTCAAAATAAAAGGAAGGTCAAAGATGTTTTTTGGTTTAAAATTGATCAGATCCAAGAGTTCTGTACAGACCTGTTCCAATCAATGAAGATGGCGTTATTTTGATGGATAGGGGGTGTTTTGGCTGAGTCGCTTTCAGAGAACACTAGGGAATTACCAGTGATTGTCAAATCATGTCCATTCGGCCAAAAGACCCCTACCATTTTGATGTTATCGCTCTAGTTTCGAATAATTTGTCACGAGCTGAATCTTCAGGGATCGCTAGTGTCCCCTCAATTGATTTGAATGAAGTTTCATTGAATCAACAAACTATTCGTCTTCATTGAAAAAATGTTTCATAGCATATTAAATATTTTGGTGCAGCTATTCGATTGAATAATTAATTTTTCTCTCAGGGTATTGTTTAATAAGCTGCAATCCCCGTTTCTGGACTATCGAATCTTAAATTCGACGGCCTAGAGGCATATAAGGGGAGTCGATGATGGCAAAAATTATCGCTAATGCGCAGCTGATACGAAACATTATACACGCGATTAGACGTATCCAACTGTCCTACGAATTCGAGTCTACTATATTTTTCAATTGTTTAAAAATCTGAAAAACTATTGGCGAGTTCGTTTTGCTGCACTGGGACGCACTCACTGAAACATTACTATCCTCTGTTTTCGTCGAAATGAAACAGTGCAGTCAGCCGAATGCGCTACAAGTGTGATATAAAAATGTGCTGTGTTTGTAAAACAAAAACTCGAATCTATCATCATATTTGATCAGCTCATCATTGTTGTTCATTTCATATTGCTGAAATGAACTGATATCCTTATTACCTCAAATTCAAATAATCAAAATTTGATTCCAAGATTTACCAAAGAAATCACGTTTCTACAATTCGCAAGCACGAATTTAATCCGTCAGAGTTAACATCGTTTATACTTCAGAAGTGATTTTCAACTCATTAAATAGTACAATCTGATTCGTTCAAAGAGAAGACTGTTTTCGTATCGAACTTCCAATCTTAAATTTCTCTTCAATCTTCCACAATCTTATTCGTTAGACGAGAAGATTGTATTTTTCGTTCATAACATAAAGATGTTCAACGACTCTCGCGAGTTTCTCTATGACGTGGTAGATTTTCTATCGAGCTGTGAGGATGGTGGTATTATTTCACAGAATGAATTGCCACGGATGGATATGATATTGCCCATATACTTAGAGAGTGTCACGTTGGATCAATGTTGTTTGACGAATACTGGTATCGACGTAATGTGGCTGCACTACGGGATAGGTAGTTAAGAAGAGTTACACTCGTCTCGTGGCAACGCGGCTACCACGACCTGGCGGATGACTCTCGATTGATCGATCCGTTTGAAAACATGGATTATTATATCAAAAGCGAAGGTATTTGTTTTTTATCGATCAGATGGAAGAATATACCCTTTGCTGTGCTGGACAAGTAATTTTCCAATGTATTAAATTTCTGTGATCATAGTGAATTACTCTTTTCGAGAGGATAGAAGCAATATCGAATGGTGCCTCTTGCTATTACATGACACTGTCTTTTTTCTCGATACCATACGTCGAAGAGGCGGCGTTATAGCACCTCGTATCCTCTTAATAACCCACTCGACAACGCACAGCAGGCGAGGTTGAGGAAGATATGTTCTCCGCAACAGCATGTGTGCGAGAGTCTAACCTGTCTTGATCGAGCACTAAACTCTCGACGGAATGTTTCATAAGATTATTCTTGTTCGAAGAAAATTTTAGTTCCTAAACTCTTCATTTAGGTCCCACAATGAAAAAGGTGATATCACTATTATTTTTGATATTTTTTGTTGCAACCAATGGATAAAAGTCATAACTCCTTTATTGAACTTCACTACGCGTATCCAATCTCATTGAAGACCCTAGCAAAAATCACTCTAGCCCTTCTCTAAACCTTCCAACGCCTTACCAGGTTCTTAAGACAGGCTCCTCTTGTAATAGCCTACAGAATTCCTAGAATCGTTTGTACTCCAAGATCTGTGGAAAACATTCTATTTGTCGGGAATCAAACAGTAAAGTTTATTCGAATGTTTTTACGTTCCATATATTCAATAATTCTGTGTGAAACACTCATGACTTGTCATTGTTGACATACTTTATGCAAAAAAAAAAATAAAATCTTTCTTCTCCGCTACTGCACATAAAATCAATTGTAGGGAATTCGGATCTGTTTCTAGCAGAGGAAATCACCTTTCCTTTGTATCATCGACATCATTCCATATGGGTTGTCATTGTGAATTCGATCAAATTCCATGTACATTCTAAGAAACAGATGTTCTGCATGCAATACTCACAGTTTTCATGAGAATCCAAAATTTCTTTGACGATACAAATCCAAATGCACACAAATTTTCTAAAATACATGATATTTTGCACTTGCTGATTGATTGCTTTTCCGATTGAAATTACAGTAGAATCGAATTGAGATCAATGAAACAGTGTTCTTTCTACACCAGCCTTGTCGAGTCAATGGAAATAAAATCAAAATGGAAGACTGTCATAAACATAGACACCTCTCACTTTCAATTGAATTTATTCATTCTTTGACCATGCACGGAAAGAAATAATCAGCTGTGGGAGCTATTTCATGTATTTGATATTTGAGTAGCGAAAAAAATGGTCGCAAAAGCTAGATTTCAGCTCCTATATCAATAACTTTGTTCGCCACAGCTAGTTTCTAGCTATCCAAATATCAACCACATCATTTTTCTCCGTGTGCAATTACACAACAACTTATTTCCATTACCCCACTTTTAAGATCCTATTCTGCAATTTTCAAATCAAGTTATTCAAACGAAGTTTAGTATTACAGGTGTGATTCGAATACTCTCTGAAGACGAAAATATCTTTCAAATCTATAAAATATTCCTATAAACAGGAATCTATTGTGGTGCTACTGGAAGTAGTTCCTGAATATATTCCTCACATTTTGAGGTCCATTTGGATTTCAGGAAGAATAGACACGAATATTTGATTCTTTATGCGGAAGTATTTCAAAGTTGGTCATATGATGAGGATTTTAATTTCAGTTTCGGCATTATACGCATGCGCGAATCGCACGCGTTCTTCGCAACTCTCATTTCAAATTAACATTCCTAAAATTCCCACAAGTATCGAAACGATGTATGAAATAAATGTATTCGTTCAGGAACATCGCAAAGCTCTGTCGAAAAGATTCCACCGATGCCCTCTTTTGGATTGTGGATTTTCATGGTAATTCCAATGCCATGGAGGATAAACTGGTGGGAAATTGATGGGTGCTATAACAATGAATTGGTATTATGACTCGAATCGATTCTTCATCTCAAGTGGATTCTCCTTATACAGACATCAGCGATTGTTTTGTTTCTGATCTTGTCCAAAAATATATTCGAATCAATATGCTATATAAATCTGCTATAGATATCGACCATATGGATATAATATGCAAAGAACACTGCTACGATATTTGCCTTTCAATAAGAAGAAGAAGAAGAAGAAGCAGCAGAAATCTGCTTCTCTTCTCCATTCTATACGAAAACACGAGAGACGTTGATAATATTCAGACGCATGTTGCGAAGAGTCATCAAATACATACACCCCGAACCTTGAACAAATTTTTTTTTCTTTTCTTATACATCGAAGATGTGATTCAATCAGAAGATAAAAAAAAAGACTCGCTGGAATCGATACAACAACAATAATATAAATGACATAATATAATTCCCAAAGCATTGGTATGGGAAAATTGAATCATTATACAATAATTTGAGATTTCATCCGAATTGTTTGTTCACTCTCCGTTTTGTTTCATATCCACTGTATTTGAATACGGGAGAACAAATAATCTCATTCACTTTGAAAAGATATCGACGATCACGAGATAACAATCAAGCTTTATCCGAAACAATGAGAAAATTGAATTTCTTGGAATAAAGTTTCGTCCGTGACAATTGCAGGAAAATGAAAAAGACTGATGGGGATGATTCGTGGGGTGAGGAACACGAGTCACCGAAGTAGAATCGGATACAAATGTTTTGTATTTTAACCGACGAGAGAGGTTGTGTTATAATCGATACAATAAAAAAAAAAAATTTTTGTGCTGATTTGAAATCGATCGAAGCAACACATAATCTCCCAGATAGATCACACGTGTGTGAAACAAATATTTATGTAAAGATGTTTGGATATGATTGCACGTGGTACTTGGTCTAATTGTGGCAATTGTCAATCAGTGTTGACTGTTGTAGTGGAAACACGATATACTTCGGAGAAAGTGTTGATGTCAAGATGCAATAGTTTTCAGGGCATTGAACGATGAATGATAAATGTTCAGTACTCAAAATAAACGATTACATTGATTTACGCGCGTCAAGGGAATCCCGCTTCTGATCCGCACGAAGGTTCGGCGACGACTGACGGCATCCTGATATGAAACCACGATGCTTCTGTCTACCGCTGACGACGTAATCTCCTCTTTCGCTTGTTCCTTTACTCGAGCGCAGACGCTACCAAAACAATATCCATCCTCATTACGATCTTACATGCTTTTTCACTTTTCTCAAGTATCAATTATTTAGGAATCCCATGATTGGATTGAACCATCTTTGTGTTCATGATAATCATCGGTTTCCTCCTCCACCACATTGCTTCTCGTGTATAGAATGGAAATTGTTCAGTTTGGAGGTTCGTTACTCTTTTACGAGGGAGATCAATTGTTGTGCGAATAAACAACCCCGATTAATAAATTCCTCTCATTTGTTATTTTGCGTGAAAAGTGATATGTGTAAGAGACAGTGAATTTTATGCACGTGATGCATCTGCATGTCGTATATTGTAACGCGAAGAGGTAAGTGGAAGTAGAACAGAAATGGAGTGTATGGTGGGAGATTCAATGATAGATTCCATGGAAAATGACCCAAATGTGACGTTGAGTGAATTATCATGACAGTGTTGGTATCGTTTAATAAGCGCCACGCATGAAAGGATAAGATTAAGGGATCCTTGTTGTGAACAATTCATTAATGAAATGTAGTCTAGATAATCGTGTAACAGGATTTGTGACAATGATTAAGAACTTCTTCTTGGCGCAAGGAGCGTATAAAGATAATCCACGGTAAGTGAATCTAAATGGGTCTCGTGCGAATATAGGGAGGAATTAATCGCATTTATAGGAGAGCATGAAAAAATGTCACTGAACTCTCGAATACGATTTATGCTTCGAACACATTTTTTCTTAATTTATGTTCCTCTGGAAGTCTCTGAAACTTCCAGAAAGCTTCTGAAATTCAGGACCAAGAATTGTACTGAATTAATTCCTCTCTGAATTTCTCTGAGTATTTCTGAAATGTTCTACGCACAATCTTTCTGAATTCATCCATCTCTGACACTCCTTGAACGCCTCTGGAATGCAGGACCAAGAATTTCACTGAATTTATTCCTCTCTGAAGTTCCCAGACTTCCCCCGCATCTCTCTGAATTCCGCTGAATCTCTGTGAATCTTTCTGAGAAATCCCTCGCACAATTTTCCCTGATTCACCTGTCTCTGTGAGTCTCTGACACTCCCTGAAAACCTCTGGAATCCTGGACCAAAAATTTTACTGAATGAATTCCTCTGAATTACTCTGAATTTATCTAAATTCCTCTGAATATTCCTGAAAAGTTCTACGCACAATCTTTCTGAATTCATCTATCTCTGAAAATGTCTGACACCCCTTGAACGCTTCTGAAATACAGGACCAAGAATTTTATTGAATTTGTTCCTCTCTGAACTTCCCAGAATTTCCCTGCATCTCTTTGATTTCCTCTGAATTTTTCTGAATCCTTCTGAAAAATTCCAAGCACAAGTTCTCTGAATCCACTAGTCTCTGAAATCCTCTGAACCACGCTGAATTGCTCTGAATTTCTCTGATTCTCTCTGAATCTCTCTGAAACGTGAAATTTTCAGAGAGATTCAGAGAGATTTTTTTTACCAGGGTAGGAAGGGAATCATGAAATTGTAGGAACTAAAAATGCGAATGGAAATGTTTAATTGAATCATTATTTGTTGTTCACGTGTATATATTTCATGAGAAGTGAAGTATGTTGATATAATTGTATTGTTTTCGGCAGATAACGAGATCGAAGTTGAAAATATAAAACAATTATGAGAATTCAACTTCCATCTCGATAGTAGTCATTTTGAGATCCATTATTTCTTATTTCTTATGGATATAAAAATGATTCTGATGACTGGAAATGGCAAACACTGATTATCAACATTATTACACTCATTATTCATGATGATAAAAGCACTTTGTTTATATTTTTCAACTACATTTTTATTATAAAAACATTTCTCATCAAAACTTCGCTTTTAACCAAATTGAAAAATCGTTCAGTTTCATCTAGCTGAACGAATTTTTTTTTTTCAAACGGATTATGATATTAGTGATATTGTATCAAATTTGAACTTCCCAGTTGTTCATCTATCTTCTCTTATTCTTCAAACGTGACATTTTTCAAAACACACAATCATCGAAGAATTTTTCAACAATATATTGTCTTATTGTAAAATATCTTTTGTCGGGGGGTATTTCAGGCTTTCTCATTCAAATTTTCTTCTTCCTTGAATCTTCTCGTACGAATTGGAAAAAAAACCTTCAAATCGATGAATTTAAAGCTGAGAAACAAGTCAAAGAACATGCAGGGTTACGCTAACCCTTGTATGTGTAAATGAGGACAAATTTGAAGTGTGTGCACTGAGGATCAACCACCATGAAGTCCTCCAAGGAATGAACAAAATTTTGCTACGTACTTTCTGATCAACTGACCAATAAATACAAACTTCAAATCCCCAGTGATGAAGTACATCGCTGAAATTGAGCATGAAATTGGAACTGCAAATGATTCCTCAGAATCATATAAACGATTATAAACATATCAACCTACAAATGTCAATAATTTTCATAACTTACTTTCTCATGTTCAGGAATATGCTTTGGGCTTTGGATTTATATTTAGAGTCAAATCCCAGTAGTGCACTTTGTTGCTATATATTTAAAAATTGTAGCGGTTGCTCAATTGTTCAAAAACTACAGAGCCAAATTTTGTCCGTTTCCCAAAACTCCATGGTCCTTAATTCTCCCAACAAGAACATCAGGATTTTGAACCCATGAAAGAAGGACACCCCTGGGTGCAAGATTCAATGAGTGTGATCAAAAACACACGGACCTTGTACAAATTTTAGTTTACAATAAATCGTGAATGTGAATTTCTACCTTAATTTGAAAAATTCAATTCTAAAGTCAGGGATTGAAAGGTCATACAGTATTGCTTTCAGAGAAGTTTCTTGATCCTCTTCCAGGGATTCTGTTTGATTCGATGCCAGAAGTTGCACCATATATTCGAGAATATGCATAGTTAACTAAGTACTATACGCAATATACAAGATCTATAACGAAAGGTCATGTCCTTTACTGAACTGCTGTAATTGATACGATTAATGATTAATGAGCAACGAATAAGTGTCGGAAGAGTGATGTTCTTCAAAGGACATATGTGGGTGTTTCATTAATTTCATTGATGGGTGTACAAAGATAATGCGTTTTAAAATTAATCTTGATATCAAATAGATTTCTTTTGTACTATAACTAGATGATATTGTTGCTATAAACTCTTCGGAGGAAACCTATAATGAGTCGTGTGGGTTGAGCGTGAAAATGTTTGTCATCAGTTTGAATTCTCAAGTAGTAAATTGCAGATCTCTAATGAACCTCGTTGAAAAATGCAGAATATTCAAGCGAAGTTCTCGAATATACTTGTCCGTCTATACCGAAATCCTCGTAGATTTTCAATGTTCTGTGTTTGAGAACTGATCGATAATTACGTGGTTGTGAACTTCACGATAATCCTGAGACGAACATAAAATTTCTCTCTATTATGCAAAATATCTCATTAGTAAATATATAAATATAAACTTTATTCTCTGGCAGAAGATATTGTTATATTTCAAAAATATTGTGGATGAATAGATATTGACAGCTGTACAGAATTGTATGACATTTTCAAAGGATATGAGACAAGTTTTGAATTTGAATTCAATTCTTCAAATTTCGAACAGATGCTCCAGGAAATACGTGTGCTAAGAACATATTTGTACGTTATTCTTGTGTCTGCTTGAAAGATCCGATTCAAACCTATCGACTGCTCAATCATTATGAATCAGATTTTTGTCCAGGAATTTTCCTGTTTGATCTTATTCAAATCTAATCGGTTTGGATAGGAAATGTTCACTCAATGAGATATAATCAGGAAATTCGGATCATGTACATTCGAATTTACCGATTATATCCCATTCTGTAGAAATTCCCTATTCAAAAAGATTCTATTTGAATAAGATCGAATAGGAAAATTAACGGATAAAAATCTGATTCAAATTGATTGACGAGTTCATAAATTTGAATTGGATTTTTGAAACAGGGGTAATCCAGCTGTTTTGAAATGAGCGGCTATACTTTTCGACTGTTACCGCGTTTTGGAAAACTCACGGCTCTGGGGAAGTTCGAAAAAAAGAAAAGGAAGCAATCACTCGTTTCCCTTCAATTCATGACACTGCACTTGGGAGCTTAAAATTAAATCACTCGAAGTCTGTTTTATATATTTCAAACGTCATCTATTGGAATATTTTCACGAATATATTCCTTCGTGTATCACATTCGCTGTTACATATTTTATCGTCATTCGCATCAACGAATGCACCCTACAGCACGTCCTCGGATGCTATATTTGTTATAATTAGCATCGATACGTTAACCGTACGACTTCACTATCGTTTCGTTCTTTCAAAGTTTGTGAAGTGTTAATATCTTTGTGTAAACTCCTCCTTCATTCACAAAGGAACTTTAAAGTACTCATAGAAGATGACTGAATTTGATACACAAAATTCTTACACTTGTAATACTCTCATTCTTGTGAGTTTATGAAAAGCTTGTAACTCGCACACAAACACGTTCAAATTCTAACCATTGTGGGAATGTTTATGCAAAATTGTGAAGATGATGGACTTGCAATGGAAATCTCGTTACCAGTCATGCCAAGCAACAGATATCCAAGCAGGAATCAATTTCCAAGAATCAGTTCCCCATACTATCACTGAATTTTCAACATATTTGAAGGACATTTCATGCACGTTGAATGAAGAAGACAAGAATATATCAACGATCATTCATGAAAGGAGCTATGATGGATCACAGCAAGCATAATTCAAACAAAAATCTGAAAACTATCTTGATTCTGAAACAAATACGAAGGAAAAAAGAAATTTGCTATCACAGCGAAATCTAATTTTGCTGGGTCCCTTCTGCTGGAGCAGCAGATTTTTGGCTGTAACTGCAAACTATTTGTCATAATTAGCAATCTTACTAAAAATCTCGATTTTTTAGTTGTGACAGAAAAAAATGTTTGATTCTCCGGAAAATTTTCAATATTATAAATTTTGTCAGAGGAGTCAACATTTTCTGCTGCCACAGCTATAAATCCGCTGTCATACCAACTAAAAAGATTGCTGCAAAAGCGAACATATTGTTGTCACAGCAAATAATTCGCTACTCCTGCAAAATCTACTTAGCAAAATTAGATTTCCCTGCCACAGCGAGAGTTTTTCTGTGCCCTTACCAAAACGAAAAATGAATTATTTGACAGAATCCAATCCCATCTTCGCTCTAACATTCCCAATATATCATATTCCGATTTATCAAAGAATCTACAAATATTATTGGAGACGATATTGAACATGTACAAAACTCAATAAAAAATCGCTTGAAAGACACTAAATTCACAATAGCTTGAAGGAATCCAAGCTCTATCAAAAGTTCTCTTATTCTAACAATGATTGATATGCAGAGTGTGTAACTGCCCAGAAATAGGCTGCCTGAATTACTTTTTGTACTTCAAGTACTTTTTTATTTCCATAAAATGGGAATTTTTAACATCAAATTTGGAAGTATTTAACAAGAAAAAGTACTTGAAGTATAAAAAGTAGGTCAGGCTGCCCATCTCTGTAACCGTTACTCAGACGACATCAACTATGAAATGTTATATACTTGGGGCAACTTCTAAGAATTTCAATGATTCATGACCAATTAAAAACGTAAATGGAGATGCTCTGAAGTTCAGATCATTAATTTTACATGCCTGAATAAGGCTCCTCAAAAGTTTGTTACATTCACCTCATAAATTACCGGTAAAAAGGTGGCAATAGAGAGCAGAAGATGATAAAAATATCGCGAAGGAGGGGAAGGTCAAGATTCCAAAACAATTCAAAGATAAAAGAATGAGTCTCCTTGTCGATACTCCTGAACCTGGTTTGTGCAGCACTAATGACGACAATACAAGTGGACAATTCCCCCCACGAGACGTAATTCAGTGTTGAACCTAAGAGGTTGAAGACAGATGACTTGTATATCCTAGCAGAAATCACTCTAATTATTCTCTAGACCTTGCAAGGCCTTGCGAGACCTTTGTGAGGAACATTCAAGACCTGTCAAGGCCTTGTAATAGTCTAGAAAGTCACTACAGTGACTTCCATTAAAGTATGAATGAATGTGGTTCTCGCAGTGTATTCAATTCATTCAGTCATGTATGACAACGGTGTATAACTAGTTTTAATTCGAATTGTGAAATTCAAGGTAAGTATTTGTTTGCAAAAAATTGAACGTGTATAAAAATGAGATAAAGTAATTCACATTACCATCATTAGAGTGTTTCTAATAAATTCCAATCTGCAACAAACATTGAATGCAGCCTTTTCTTTTTATTGTCGGTATGATTTATCTCATCAACCATGTTATTATAATCATCATCATCATAAATCCAAGAAATATGTATATTCATTGAGATAATGTATAGGAATCCTGATTCAGATTTAATAATTCCATTTTCACTATATTCATCTACATCTAATTCTAGTCAGGTCTTCGGGAGAAACACCTGCTTTCGAATAGCTTCCTTAGATTCAAAATCACCCAGAGAACAAAACAATTTTCAGAGCTCTGCGGTATTTCACCCTTCAAGTACACACATGCTTCAACACCTTCGAAGTACACACAGATGCAAATTCGCACCCCGCAACTCTACCGACTGATACCTTGGTTCCTGTTCGACCAATTTCACTTTACCTTTTTTCAATTTGAAGGAAAAACTGTGCAGATCAACGTGGTATGGAAGAAAATTCACAAATATTTCATTTGATCAGTGAAAACGACACGAGAATAAAATGGAAAGTCTCGAAATGATTGGTGCGAATTTGCACCTGTGTGTACTTGAAGGGTTAATTCATCCCCAGTTATCTATCCATGTATGTTGTATACAGTGGTGCATCTGCGCCTAGGTCAACCTTGGCCATGGCCTAGGGGCGGCACGTCTGAGGGGTCGCATCACGATATAATTCATATATACTAATATAAAACTCATATATAAACTACATCGAATTATTTATAAATTATGTACAATCCCGACAATTTCCCTCCTCTGGGAGCAATACTATATATCTGGCCTAGGGGCGAAGAATTTCCAGATGCAGCCCTGGCTGTATATCAAACCCTCAATGTCTATCACCCTTGTTATCCTGCAAATGTTCTACAACCCCACATTTTTTTGATTTGAAAAATTCTGAACGACACATGTCATGGAAGTGAGTGGAAAAAACATCCCCCCACTTCGCACTTGCATGTGAATGCATAATAATCGTACCTTGACGTAGTTGAATCGATCCCTAGATTTACAGGTCTCACAAGTGCTATCCAGTTATCGTAGAAACGTTTTAAGAGTAATCATTTTATTATTCGTTATTCACAGATTGTGACGTAAATATCTATCGGTTCAACAACAAGATCACTGCAGGAATTCTATATCTATTTTCGAAATTCTGCAAATTGTATCGCAACAGAGGAGTGGTAAAAAAAGGAATAAACTTATAAAAAGAAGAATAAATCAAGATAACTAAACTGATCCCTTTCTCTATTTCATTCATTCGAAACGTGACTTTCTGGTCACGTTTAATTCCCTTTCTACATCGTCTTTTCTTCCTTTTACCTCCTGCTTTCTGTTATATATAAGTTCTCGAAACAATTTCAAGGGGCAGTACGCATTCAACCCTAATGGAGGAAACTGCAATGTTCGCGTACAGTTTGTACTGAAACGACAGCAAACACGGTCCTGTGTTAAACATCTCAATTCGTACTTTGGAGCAGAAACGTGGCAAAACAAACAGGGCTAAGTCGATCAAATCTTCGTTCAAGATTAGTTGACGCTGTGCTGAATTTTTCATTCAGGCAGTACGTACACTTCCTACGTTTAATACCGAATTATAGAGAACTTCGTGTGATTTATTTTTGTATCTTATGTACAAGATGTAATCGGATCATGAAATTTCATTCATTCATCATCAGATTCTTGAAATATACAGTATCAACGGATGTGAATTTGTGGATGATATATAATATGTGGATCGATCGCTGCGCGCAATATATCAGCATTACAAGGAAGCAAAATAAATTACACAAATTGTATCAAGTATTTATACGTTTCAGTTTAATATACAAGATTGTAATGAGTGAGGAAATCAACGCATCTGTCAAAGGAGAATTAGTTCTAGGCAATGTTTGACCTTAGCAAACTCGGGTTGAAGCTCACAGAATCCTTCAAATAGCCCATACAGCACAAAAGTCTCCGCGAAGAGCTCCCGTTATGACAGTAAATATGAATTCATTATGAATAGTTTGAATTCAAAATCAACTCCTGATGAATAACTTAATCTTCAGAAAGAATTCATATCACGAATTCATAAAGAACTGTTCAGGCATTCAACATGTATGCATTTTGGATTCATTTTTACGGTCATAACGGGGACTGTTCAAGAATTTTTTTAGAAGTTTTTGTAAATTCAAAATGATCATTTGTGCTGTCTGGGAACTAGTTCTTGCTGGATTAGAAGGGCCAGATATCTTTCAATATTCATTTCTTGATCGTAGCACGTCATTTGAAGCATATGATTGTGGTTTATGATGATCTGTCTGCAATGTAAAACGAGTAATTTCATCAGTTCCTCACGCACAGTAGGGTAAGTGATTAGGTTGAAGTTCGTAATATTCAGGTATGAATATGAAATTTCAAGGTGATACTTCCGTACAGCACAATCATCGATCTTCACTTAGGATTCCAGTGGAATTGAAAGTGGAATATTTGTAGGAAGATGTGTGTTGCGAAAATAAGGGGGAGGCTTCGTTAAGGCAACGAAGAGGTGAAGGAAAAATGTGACCTCCCTATATTTCCAATAAAATTCGTACTCGTGAATTTACATAACCAAGTCTAAATATGTGGATCCACCAATACGAATTCTATTAAAAATGCAGTGGATAGACATTTCTCCTTTATCTCAACGGAGACTCTCCCTCAATTCCTTTCTTGTTTTCACAGCTCCTATTTTTCTCACAGCTCCTATTTTTCTCACCTATGTTCCATCGTCACTCCACCGAAGTTCTAGGATGAGGATCGGTGATTGTGCTATACGGGACTGGTTTATCATCTGATTCAGTCCTTAGAGAAGAGAAGGAACAAGTGAAATCGAGACTGATTTTCTTCAACTGGAACCCATGTGTGCATAAACGTGGGGCCATTATCGATCCAAGATTGGATGGCTTGGACCAATAATGAATCGAAATTGGCCCCACATTCTTGGAAACATGGCAAGCCACTCAAGTTGATAAACAAGAAACTGATAAGATTACAAATAGCAAATATTGTTTTGCGATACTTTAATGAAAACTCAGATAGCACAGAGTTCGTGAAGAGTTATTCGATAAACTCTGTGCTATCCGGATATTCATGCATCAAATATATTCTATTATTTCTGGTTATAATTTGAGCTTATAATTCCAATTCATATCCCCCCCTCCCCTCTGCAGTTGATCAGTATTATTCCAATTCAGAATATATACATCCACTTTGAATCGTGCCATCTCCATGCGCCCAACCAGAAATTTCCAACAGGCACAGTACTGCACCAGTACCGACCAAGACTGGCAGGGTACTGGCATTTGTCTGAAATGATAACGCTTTTCAGTACTGGGGATTGAGTACTTATACCATTATTCGCAATCAGTGCAGGGCCAGTACTGGGTTAGTACCTGGCCGGTATTAAATTCTCAGTACTGGTTTATCAGTACAGGCATAGTACTGTATTTTTATGTATCCAGTACTGATCCCGTACGTGTTGACCAAGTGTTGGAGACACAATACTGGCACTGTACTGCACCTGTTGTCAACATTGGCATATTTCGGATTTTTCTGATTGGGCGACAATAAGTCGCTTCAATCACAATGGAAAGTTAATCATTAAACTGATTCAACTCAATCATTCCGTACAAAATAATGAACTATGCACTGAGGAAACTGTTCAGTTGCAGTAACCAAAAACGACATCAAATAGAAAATTCAAGTTCCCTGAACTGGAATATTGTTTGTTTGAACAACAAATTTTAGTTGAAGAAACAAATATATTATTGCTATCACACAATTTTTTATTTGATGTCATATTTCACTGGATTGTTTTTGTCATGAAAACTGAATAGTTTTCTCAATGTGAGAGCAATCAAGTGATTTTCACCAGTTATTTTCTCCAACAAACCAAATTCAGTTTCAAAACCAACCACATTGAACAATCTGTCCGAAGAATACACAGGAAAAAAAACTATCTTATATCAATAAAATATTGTTTCCGTTATATATGAAACACGGATTGTCTCAGTTCAATGCAATTTGCTTTGAATCAAACACAGGAAAGAACAAAATTCTTGATTCAAAGCAAATTGCATCGAACTGAGACAATCTGTGTTTCATATATAACGAAAACAATATTTTATTGATACAAGATAGTTTCTTTTTTTTGTAAGAAATCTAGAATGTTGAATGTAAAAGCTTCAGACTAGCTCTTTGAACCCTTAATTACAGATTTCAATATTATTTTTAATTGATTCTCGACGGAAGTGAATAAAGATGTCCCATATACGGGCGGGATGGACGTGATAAATGCCATTAACTTTCCAGAATGAGTTGCATAAAAATTGTTAGACGTTGTCAATATCATCAACGATGAGAATCGAACAGCTGTTGCTTGTTATCGAACAGTACAGTCAGATTGAAAAATTTCAATTTCAATCAGATTTCTTGCCTTCACTTCGTATGATTCCATGCAGGTCGCATTATTTCACCTCTGACCTTTGATACAAGGGGAGAGAAAGACATTCCCAGCAAGTCGATCACTGAATCGAAATGAGAGGGAGAGGAGTGAGATGATCGCTCACAACGATGTGCAAAAACCCTTTGGAATTCCTTCATTTGAAAGATTGTAAAATCGATTTCGCTGTACTGTTTTACAAATTGGAACCTCCTTCGATGTGAGATGGAGATTTCATTAGTGAGGAAGAAAAGAAGGAACCGATTTATAATCTGAAACAAATTACGTCAACTGTTTAACGATTCAAACAATGCATTAATTTACATACCAAACTGGTTTGCGATGGAAAATTCGAGCTTGATTGATCAGAAACAGTGATCGGAAGAAATTCATTTTATTTGTGAAAATTCCATGATTCTTCGGAATATCAATTGAAAAACAGACTGGTTGTTGAAAAATGTTACTTTAGGTACAGTAGAATACCAGTTGGATGGTTGTAAATTAGCGATCCGATGAGTTGTAAGAGTTACATGAAGAGAAAGTCTCGACAGTTTTATAAGTTGCAGAAGAATTTCATTATGCTTTTGATCATCACGGGATAAACTCGATGGCGAATAGACGTAGTCGATGCGATGTGACCTATTTATGTTGTGAAATATTGGAATATAATCATCACTTTCCAAGATACTATCAAGCAATATGCAGTATATTTTTTAAGAATTCTTTCAAAATTTAACAATGGACGAAAGGGAATCTCGGTGGGCCAGAAACAACTGATAGAAAATGATTGGAAATAGGTTATGGGGTGTCAACGTATAGTTATTATTCGCTATTATTTCTCGTTTCTTCATAACGCTTCATAATCTTATAAAAAGGTCTAAGAGATGGGAGCATGTGATATCATTGTTTTTCATCCCCAGTCAGCATATCTTAGGAAATGATATACTTGGCGGAAAGTCCTGAAAAAATTTTCCCGATACAAAATATGGTTATTCCAACGGCAAATATTGCGGAGAACTCAGCAACTTTGATAGTAAAGTCGACAATAGTAACTACGCATAGTCTTGATAGTCAAGCAACCTATGATTGACTATGATCGCGCATGCTCATCAAGCTACTGTTATAAACCCTTGACGTGGGAAAGCAGCACTTACCAAGCTAATTGAAATGATGAACGATGTCTCAGCTTCATTTATCGATCGATTATATCATCGACAAATCCACGACAACCATAACGAACTCCAATCCCACCTCTTTTGAAAGAACATTCCGCCCCGCTTTTGACATCTCGAGGAAGGTGAATCAAAATTGTCAACTGGATTTGTGGAAGACCGAAACTTGATCGCTCAATCACCGACGATTTCTCGGAAAAGAGAAAAATACATCTGGAAACTTCCGAATACCTTCCCTTTGAAGTCACCACTCACGGGAAAAATATCAATTATGAAGCACCATATCTTGCATACAACCCAAAATGATCTACAAGTAGGTCAATCTCACCTAAAAATACATGTCAAAATTCAACCTCAACAGATAAATATTTTAAAATGCAAATTTGAACTATTCATCTTGGGTCAAGGCTGGAAACTTCTTGATACTCGTATTTCAAAGATATTTTGGAGGAGAAATTCATGTTGAAAAGTTGATTGTTCGACCTTCAATTTAATTTTTCAGGTCTATGTCCAGTTCTTTTTGGGAGTCGATCTACTGTGCGACGCATAGATTAATTGAAGATAAATTTGATATTAATTCCTCAAGATCAAACATATTTTGAATTCTTTGGAATATTCATCATCCGCAAAGAATCTAAAAATACTGATAAATTTCATTTCATTTAGAATTTTCCCACGCCATATAGGTTTCTGTTTCGCTTCAGAGTTACGCGTGTTGAAAAACAACTAGTAAGAATTCCGTGATCGCTTGTGCGACTGAGACTCATGTAAGAGCACAATTCATCAGACTTTGTGAAATTCTTTGAGAAATACGTTCTTTCGAGTTCATAACTTCGCGTTTTCCTCGAGTAGGGAACTCCCAAGAAAAACTCCGAATAAATATGAAGTTGATGAATGTATATTCTTCGAATGACATAAATCATGGACATCAAAGGAACTCGTATTGAACCCTAATTTCATAACTCTCAACCCACTTGGTAATTTATATAATATACAAAGTTCAGACACTTGTTCAATTCTTGAAAACTGTAAAACAAATCTCCTTCATATTCCATGCATTACAAAGATCAATTGAAATTTCCTTTTGAAGATATTGTGTACTCACGAAGAAAACTTTCGAACGCTCCTGCTGTGTTTATTGTTGATACATTGATTCTCCATTCGCGTATGTTAAATAATTCCAAAAGATTCTTCATCATTTCATTCATCTCCCAACTCTCTCAATTCCGACCGGATTGAATTCAATTTGATTTGATTCGGCGGCCATAACAAGGAAGCACATGACAACGAAGGAGAGCTTGATACGATTGACATCAGGACATATATGAATAATTCAAACGTTCGATTGGAACGAAACGTACCAACGTTACCGTTGGAATTCCATTACAACGAAGTTTTATCATTATCATCGAATTCCATTAATTTCGAATGATACCGATTTGTTGAATGAATTACCGAGTAGTATTGAATAACTCACGGGAAGAATATTATAAAATGACCTGATAAGATATTATTTATGATTAATAAAGGATGAATGAATGAAATGATACGTGAAAATGAAAGATGATCGAGCGGAGTTGTATTTCATCGCAAGAGGCACACGTAAAGTTCTACTCACGCGAAATTTGGTTACTCGAACTGTTTGAAATTGATGTAACATGATCAAGGGATTATTGATCGTGTATAATTATCTTCACATGATGATCTCATATTCTGGATACATGATTCTCTAGAGTTGGATGTGAAATTTCTCTCCCCAATCACTACATGTTATAATAACATGAGAAACAGCGATGAGAACAATATTATTCGCTTGAAAGTTACTGGACGATAAAAACTTCTATTTGAAATTCCACATTTGTTCGTTCTCCTTTTATTTTCATATAAATTTCATCAAATGTAGCTTTTTTATGATCGAATAAAATATCATTCCTTGTTACGGTGATGTCTAGTAAAGCATTGTGACCTTTCTGGTTATTCTCCTCAAATATATCGAGGAAGAAGCTAGTTTGATGGATAGATACTCCTGCGTTGGAACGTTGAAGGCTTGATCGTGCACTGTAAAATCTGGTGTAAAAATTCCATCGAGAAGCATTGGATACATCACTGTCGATAATTATCAGGGAGATTTTACTCCAATGCTCAGCCTGATATGACAGAAACATGCAAGATCATGGTTTTGAATGGTGTGAAATTGCCAAATCCACCAATGATCATTAGCAAGAGTATATCTTACGATACTCGGTGGAAATCGTTTATAGCATTATACAAAGTCGATGAAATTTGATATATGGAAAAACCACGTTCACTAATATTCCGAGGAATGACGGTCAATTTTGGTAAGAAAGCGCATCGTTGAAAGATTCTCATAATGGATTTGTCCAAATTTTGTAATAAATTTCCCATATGTTGATGGTCTCCCTGTGGAAGACAACAAAAAAGACTATATATTAGGGTGGTGAAGATGCTTTATCAACACAAAATATTGCTCTTTTCAATTGTTTAAACAATTTTTGTGTGCAAACTAAGAGCGTCGTTTGATTCTACAGGAAAAAATACTCCAGAAATGAGGGTGTGAGAAATTATTCCAGGACTCAATTTGTTATAAGCAAAATGAATAAACAATTACTCGGATTGAACTCTACTCCTGCCCACAGCCGAACCAGCGGGAATTACGATGGGGTGAATAATATTCATTTCTGAAGTATTTTTTCCTGTAGAATCGAACGACGTTCTTAGTTTCCACGTATCATGTGTTTTTGAATAAATTGTTTCAACAAAATTTGCTTGACAGATCATCTTTCACCTCCTTGTTCGGATTCCAATATTAAACTTCTCGTAATTCTTGTTGTTTTGGCTGCGGGCTGGGGTTTATGATGGTTTGAGGGGGGGGGGGGGATAGAAAGTCGCGATGAGCGACCTCTAAATATTAATTTGAAGAGCTCAAATTTTACCAGGCATCTTTTTTCCCGACTAGGAAGATATTTCACTCCGGTTTTTCAGAAAAGAAATAGTCGATTTTTTTGAATCAGTCTACTATACATATATCAACTCTTGATATTTTCACTACGAATATCCTTCAATGACCCTAGTAGGAATCCCTCAATCAGTCTCTGGGCTATTACAATGCCTGGTAATAACCTGGGGAAAAACTAGAGGGATTTCTGCCAGAGGTTACTATTTTTTCACCGATCTATGTACTACACTGTAAAAAATAGTGGAATTGATTTTGATACAAACATTTGGAAGCAATCAACATATACAGGGTGTTCCATTTTCATCTGTCACTTAGAATATCTCGAAAACGAATAGATTCAGAAGAATCTGAGGGGGACATCCGATGGTGAACTTGGCTTTGACCTCAGATCCCACTTTCAAGGTCATTCTGAGGTCAACTCATGTTTTTTGAAATGAAATCCCCTATTTCTTACTACCGGTTTAGATTCTACGCTGAAAACCAAGGAACTTTTGTCTCAAACGTTTTTTCGAAATCCCCATAGATGGCGCTCCAATTGATGAGAAAATGAGAATTCTCAAACCCTCGGATTGTATTCTGTCTAACATAATGCTCATCTCTTGAGTGTTTCTCATCTCCCGGAAATTGCCGTCGGCATCAGCGTTACCCAATGTGCACCACGAGGAGGTTGCGCGATCGGACTTTACACATCATTGTGGCCCTGAAAAGGGCCGATTGTCTGAACTGGAGGTGTATCTTCGGGGACGCATTAGGCATTCAAAAGATGTTCAAAATGAGCGCCGTTTTGCCTTTGACAAAGCGCAATTCTTTTATGAAAGTTTCCTACAGTTGCTTGCAACGTAGCAGGTGTTATTGCTGTGCATGCTCTTCTTATTCGATCTTTCATATCATCGCGTGTTGTTGGAGGTTCACGGAATACAACATTTTTTATGTAACCCCACAAGAAAAAATCAGGCGACGTCAGATCTGGCGACCTAGGTGGCCATCGCACAGGTCTTCCACGGCCAATCCACCTTCTGGGAAACTTCTCGTCCAGAAATTTTCGAACAATTCGCATGTAATGAGGACGTGCTCCATCCTGTTGGAACCACATCCTTGATCTCACGTCAAGACTTACGTCTTCCATAAGAGCAGGGAGTTCAAAATGCAAAAAACGAAGATACTCCGCGCCAGTCAGGTTTCCTTAAAAAAAATACGGCCCTATGATCCTGGAATCTACAATTCCGCACCAAACGTTCACACTCCAACAGTGTTGATGATCAATTGTACGGACCCAGTGAGAATTCTGAGCACTCCAATAATGGCAATTGTGCCTATTGAGAATTCCAACATTGTGAAATATTGCCTCATTAGAGAACATAACGTGATGAGAGAAAGTAGGATCTTCTTCAATTCTCCGTTGGGCTCAGAGGGCATAATCTCAAATGCAACATTCTCAAACGGATTTGAGCGCTGCCGTACGGTAGTACAGTGAATTATTCGCCATAGATACAACTAACACAAACAATGAACAAATCACACCGATTTTCGGATTAGTGTTAGTGTATACATGTAAAATAGTTCACTCTACTACCGTATGGCGGCGCTGAAATCCATTTGAAAATTTTCTATTCGAGATTATGCCCCCTGGTTGGGCCCACGTGCAAAAGTTCAATCTTGTTATGAAATCCTCAGCTGTTAGAGATTGCACCAAAGTGATATGGTACGGATGATAATCCAACGTTTTCAAGATACGCTGAGCTGTGGATCGAGGAATCCCGGTCATTTTCTCAATATCCCGAAGACTGATATGGGGATTAATATGAATTAATGCCAGCACAGCCAGCGATCTCACATCAGGATCATTGTCATCCACATAAACTTTCTTGTTCCTCTGACGTTTGAGGAGACCTTGACGAGCACGTTGTTCAAGAAATCGGATCGTAATGCGATTTGGACACCTCTGATCCGGAAAACGACGTTGAAACGTTCTCACAGCTTCAACATAATTTCCCCGCGCTTCACCAAGACACAACAAAACGTCAACAATATCGTTTGGCGCGTAATCAGACATCATATTTAGAAATGTGTTTCCTCCAAATGATAACAGAGAACTGAGCAGTTTGGGAATGTTAAATTTCTAAGGTATTCACACGTGAATTAAAACAATAACAATTTCCAAGAACAAAACCAAAACAAAACACAACCGACGGCAATTTCCGGGAGATGAGAAACACTCAAGAGTTGAGCATTATGTTGGACAGAATACAATCCCAGGGTTTGAGAATTCTCATTTTCTCATCAATTAGAGCGCCATCTATGGGGATTTCGAGAAAACGTTTGAGATAAAAGTTCCTTGGTTTTTAGCGTAGAATCTAAACCGGTAGTAAAAAATAGGGGATTTCATTTCAAAAAACATGAGTTGACCTCAGAATGACCTTGAAAGTGGGATCTGAGGTCAAAGCCAAGTTCACCATCGGATGTCCCCCTCAGATTCTTCTGAATCTATTCGTTTTCGAGATATTCTAAGTGACAGATTAAAATGGGACACCCTGTATTTAGTATTCTTTTATGGAATCTCCCACATTTTTATTGAAATTCAAATATCAAAATTGGTTTGAATTTTCATAAAATCTACGATGAAACTACCCGACTGGGAATTATCATAGGGTCAACCTGACATATGGTGAGGACCTAACAAGGGCATCCAAAATACGGTTACCCTGCCGAAATCCTAATCAGGATTGGACATGGATGCCCCATGTAGGGATAAGTCCATTTGATCTTGATTAGGTTTCCCTTAAATTATCCTAGGAGGTTGAAAAAGGTCTTCCTGGTTGTAATCTCATCAAGAGCTTGTTAGGTTATCCTGAGATTATGAACATATATGTTTATAAAGTATAGTTTAATAAAGTGCGTGCAAAAATGTCTCAATTTTAGATTGTATACTCCTTGGTGAAATGAATTTCCTGCAAATTAGGAAAATATTACTGAACAAATGTCAACTGTGGATATCTTTCAAGTTAGATCTCTCCATGCCGAATACAATATTTTTGGATTGTGAATTTCCTGCTCATATCCTGATTTAAATTTATTCTGGAGGTTTTGGTATGGGATTCCGCATCAAATCGTTATTAGTCTTGCCTCATAAGGTTTTTATATTAGTAAAGCGTGACATGACTTGTCAGGTCCTGACGAGGTGGCATTACCAGGACCTGAGCTGGATCACAGTTGACCTGATCTGGTCCATGAGGTAAATTTCTATTCGGGTAAAACCCAGAACGACGTGTTGATTGCTTCCAAGTTTTGTGTATGGAATTTACAGGTTTTTCCAACAGTGTGACTGGATAGACAAGGGAAAAATTGGAAGTTTCAGTTTCCCAAGAATACCGCGTGTGGCACTCCCACAAATGGACGTGTCTGTTCTCCCACCTTGAGTGAACAAACTCCTCAAAATAGGAGAACAGCGGATGCAACAACTGATCGCCCAAACGCGTCGGGTCGCTGTCCCCCTATCTTGAGGAATCTGTCCACCCAAAGCGAATGAACAGACACCTCAATTTATGAAGTGCTACACACCAGAGCTGCTAGGTGGGCACTGCCGTTAGGGGAATAGTACCCTCACCATCGTTTATATACATACTTTCACCTCCACGCGGAATCTACACACATATGTCACTTATATACATGAAACGCGGTAGTGGGAGTACACTTCCCCTCAAAGGCAATGCCCATCTGGCCGCTCTGCTATACACGGTATTTTTAGGGAGCTGAGACTTCCAATTTTTTCCCAGTCTATTGGCAAAAGTAATTCTCGTTCTAGCGTCTGAGGCGTTGAGTGATCTTCCAATTGGATTCAAACATGTCAGGTCAACAGCGTATCCATGGATACGCACACCAACTACACTTAGTATATAGATCAGTGTGGTTTTCTCTAACTTGACAGTCATTTTTCTGAATATAACTCGGTTCTGAATTTTCGGTGAAAAGTTGACATGTCTTCGTAAGATTCATGCGAAGGGCTCAACATTTTTTCAATAAAATAAATACATCAGCATTTAAATTTCAATTGTGTCTCAAAGATAGAGATTAAAATCGTTGATGAGTACAAATTATCTTGTATCCTGTACATACCACCAATTTTCGTACACTTTGTGATAAATTCGTTTGTAAGGAATTTTCTCTCGAAAACATATATAAACTTACCACCACTTGTTTCAAGGGATCGATGAATGTACTTACCTGAAACAAAGAAAAATGAGATTCGATTATATCTGTGAACAATTTCCATTTACAAGAAGATTGATTGAAATTTGTACTCGTACTGTATAACCAATGTGATAAAAATAAACTCCGACGTTTTAAGCGTATGCTGTGCAAAGATTTATTCAAATTTTAGAAACGACGTTCGTTCGAGGGATGGAACCATCTTTCGATTCGAACAGAGATATACATTTGCTTCCAACTCGATTGTTTATCGAATCATGATAGATGAATTTAACCATGTTACACTCCTCAATGATTCTTTTTCACTTTCATCTTCATACCTTTCATTAAAATTATTCCCGTAACACAATATTTTTAACAGGATCTCAGACATCCCAAATCAAACTTCCGGTCAAAATCCCCATTGCCTTACAAACTTGCAACCCATGCAGCACAACCACCGGTACTTCACCTAGAACTAGGGTGAAATGGAAGAGAATTGGTGGAAAAATGAGGAAGACCTAACGGAGAGTCTATGTTCCCTAAATTTGAATTTTGTGAATAAAGTCGCGTGGCCTTATGTCGCAGCGCGCATGCTCAAACCATACTTTGGTGAGCCTTCCATGCCTAAGGGCCTAAGGGTCCAAGTGCTGCGAAAGTTACCCTTAAAAGTCAAAGTGGCCCCGTTTTGAACCCCAGAAAACACGGCTGCAGGTATTTCAAAGGGCCAGTCGAAGCTCTTCCCCGGCATTGCAGGACAATCAGCGACTCATGGAAACGCCAGGAATTATTGTTTGTAGGGAACGCAAGACATCCGCCAAAGAGAATGCTTCGAGCCATACGACCACCAATCCTAAAATCAAAGTGATATGGGTATTTTTGAAAATTGTTTTTGTTACAATCATTGGGTGTATTATACAAAACTGCACTGTAAAAAATTCCTATGGAAAACTTCACATCAATGTTCGGAAGCAATTAACACTCACACTATCCTATCCCATGATTGGAATTTTCCGGTCACTGCGTACAGGATAATTCCGATTATTTGTTACAGTGTGGTTACACAAAGTTTTCATATTAGACTCCGACTTAAAATTCATCATTCAGTGGGTCGACTGTTTTTTAATTTCAGGGATATATGAGACCTTGAACAGTTAATGAACACTGTAAAATAGGTTCTCCTGAAAATTCAGAAAATATGACTGTAATTTTTTACATCCACTTTTTTCTGAATTTTCAGATAAATTTTACTGTATTCCGGAGTATATTCTGAAAATTCAATCATGTTTCTTAAAATTCAGCAAAATATATTTGTCATATTTTCTGAATTCTCAGATGGAATTTTTTCACAGTGAATTCTCGATGATTTGTTCTATGGATACTATTATTTTTCTTTTAAATACTATTATTATACTTCCAATAAACCATTCTCACCTTCTGTGCCCTGAATATATTCCCTGAGGGGACTGCATCGACAATCGAGACGTTGGATTTCGAATAAACACGTTTTATACTGTTCGTTGTAATGTTGTGCTCAGAAACCCAGTGGGCGATTCCTTCTTTATTGTTTTCTTATAGAAAGTTTGGATAGTTTTATATGCATTTCCTCGAACCCCATGGTTTCCTACGTAAATTTCTACCTGGTTTGTCAGGTGGGAGATTTTTGTCATGGATTCCTCAGAGTTCGAACTAGATTTTGGTGCTTCCCAAGGGAATTTCGGGTAAGTACCTGAACCCCCTCCTGGATTTTTTCTATAAGAATGTAACTGAAGAATTCTCTTCGTTCGAGCCGCAGACGTTTAATGAATGCTGCCTGATCACGAAAATCTCTCTTGATGAGGAGGAAAGGACAGAAAGTTATGGATAACAATGAACATTATATAATTGATAGGAATTCATTCTGCTTGTTTCATACATTTTATCACATTATAATCTGAGAAACCACACGAACTTATTACCTACACAAGAAGAGAACGCCTTTTGTGAATGATTCATAGATCGTATATAAATAATTGGTTGTAGTACATTCTTCATATAAACGTGATTGAAATAATATTTGCATCCGAATACATGTTCCATGTACATTGCTGCATGAACGGCATAATCTTGCTGTGAAAACCATAATAACTGTCCATTCATCAACACTCTGTAATGCATTTCAGATGAGACTCACCTTTAAATTGTGATCTCACTTCTCCTTACATTCTAACGCAGGTATTATTTTTAATTTTACAACCCAATAATTGGAAGATAACAATTCTTTTGGAATAATTTCTCAGTCAAACATCAGAATATCATCAATGATAATCAATGAGTTCATACTCAGGATTAGTTACCAAAAATACGAAGGTTCAATGAAAATTTTCAGCACTGCAAACTTGAATAATAATAATTACATTCCCCTATATTGCACCCAAGCATGGTGCAAACCTGGGATGATAACATCATTTTATGATTTACCAACGTGTTTTTCCAATGAAGTCTCATCATCGATGAAACAATGGCAAATTGGAAATTTGGTTTGTCAATGCTGCGCCAATGATCAAAGTAAAAAATATTTAACCCAAAAATATATAAAGAGTATGGGAATTTCGCAATTTCTTACATATGTTGTTTGAAGTCTTATTGTTTTCCCCTTATTTGTTTGCGGACAACTCGGCGTCTTTTGCCGGTAAATTTTGCCATGAGAAGTAGACGCAATGTATGTTAGCTCAGCGGTAGGAGCCCTCTAGTGTGACTCATAGTAAAGAGCGATTGACTGGTTTTCCAAAGACTTACTTAAACCTTATATATTCTTCGTATACGCGTTTCACCACTCGCGAGGAACACTTAATTGGTAACATAGCAAAAATATTATATAGGTTGCCAATATTGGGCCATGCTATTGCCAATGATCGACGCTACATTGAAAGCTAATTTCTACCGACACTAGGCCAAAGTTTGGGGCAATATTGAACCACATTCTGAATGATCCTGGCGTTGAATGGAATCTATCATTTAGTCAATGTTGGGCCCAGGATGAGCCAAGCTCGGCGCAATTGTGCCACAATAATAGGCTGACAAACGAAATCCGTGGAACACTGACATCGGTGCAACATTGTATTCATTGTTATTCAACATTAAAGATTTATAGATTGCCAAGCCTTGTCTGTCAGCATTGCGCCAAGCTATATTTTATTGTCAGCATTGGCGAAGCCCAAAAATTTTTGTATGGGTTGATTTCCCTGCGGGAAGTGCTAGGTCAATCTGAAGCAAGACCAGAAAATCGTACCCTTCGTTCACAAACACGTTATTCAAAACCCAGAACTCTGATCAGAACCTGATAATGTTGTTGTAATGACATCGAGAGTTGAGAAGACACTCCATAATCACGAACGGGATGATATTGTGCAAGATATAATTGACTTTTCAGACGATCCAGTGTCAGGATGATTGTAAAATCCTAACCGCAACGGCATGGGATTTTGCCACATTTTCACAACATGAATTAAGTTGTCGTATCTCATCCACACGAATTCCTATGGCAGGAGCATGAATTCAGACATTCGATTACAATTTGTGGTAGTAATCAAGCATGTGACGATTCCTCATTCGAAACGTGTTACGTGATCATGCTACTTGAACCAGAATTTCCTTCAATACATGATCATAAAAATCATCACATTGTAGGCAAAGAGTGAACGAGAAGAGTGTTCGAAAATAGGGCAGACGTCTTTGAAAAAAGGAATAATTTACCAAAAATCCCGAATGGAAGCTTTGGATACTCAAGTATTGAGAAACATGCACAGCTTGCAAATGATTCTTCAAGTCGCTTTGTCGTCAAGAGAGGAGTTGTGACGTATACCCAAATAACGCTATTTATTCAACAGTACTTCATGTTCAACCTATTCAGAAGAACTTGAGGAATTCTTTCAAATGACATCCATTCGTGAACTTTTTTTAGCGTAAAATAATATGAGATCACATGAAATCAAGCCATTTATGACATTCGTAATTCTAATTAAGTAATAAATTTTCCACATACAAGACTCCAGGTCAGATGTGAGAAGAAAAGTTGCCAGATGACAAGGACTTTAGATAATTTATAGTTGATAGTTATAGACAGGTGACAAACTCATGTCTCTTAAACGAACTAGAACAAACCTCGCTATCGTACGGATTGGAGCTGATATTTAAATCCCAGTCATTCCCCTTATCCAATCACGATAACTGGCAACATTAGTGAAGATCTGGATTTTTGATGTAACACAACCATGGCAGCTGTCCCTGCGATCCGCTATCCCTACAAGTTCACCATTGATGACAAACGGTCCACCGGAATCCCCACTCCAGATCCCTCTCTTTCGTTTCGGGTTGGAATCCCAAGCACAAAATTCGGTGTCAGCCACATCGTCCCAAGGCGTCATTATCAAACTGCATGCACTATAAGGAAGAACCGTCAAATGTACAGTTCTTAATTGATTCGATTTTGATGCTGGGTCGTTTTCATCATCAGTTTCATACAAATTACCCCAACCACTGATCCCGCCTTTCATTCTTGTTTCTGGAGTGAATGAAGAAGGTGGAAGGTTGAGAGCTCTTCTTGTCGAATCCAGTTCAAAAGGTGGCATCACTTTTACCACCGCTATATCAGCTTCCTGTTCTGGCGTCCAGGATCCTTCAATCGTGTGGATGCTCCCACCTTCGTCCCACTTTGCACTTCCAGACCTGATTCTCAACTCTGCTGTCTCAGAGCATGCCCAATAGAGGCAGTGTTTTGCAGTCAATACCCAGTCTCGTCCTATTATACCCCCACCACATTCGAGGGATGAATAGTTTTCTCTGGAGTCCAAAACGCTCAGAGAAACCATGTAAGGTCTTTTGTAAATACTTTCCACTTTACCATCTTCGATGTTGAGAGGTTCTTCATAGTTCCATAATATCGCTGTGAATCGAAAAAGTACATCGTCAGTGGTGCCGTTCTCAAAGGAGAATTCATGGGCCTATTGAAGATGAATCAAAGTGCAGAAGACATAAGTTCTAGTGAATGATAAGGAATAGTTATAAATGATGATGGACTGACAATCTCTGAACAATGACAACAATCTCTGCGGAAAATCCCAAGCAGAAAATAGTTGTCGGGCCTGGAACAGTTCTCGTCCCAGAGAATCCAGGCAAAATCTAGTAAGCTCCTCACAGTATGCACTATGAATATTTCCCTACCCTTGATAGAGTGAGAAGAACACAATTATGCACTATTCGAAGAGCGAACTCATGTTTTTTTCATCATTTCCGTGTACAAAAAAAAACTACCAAACTTTTTTTGTAACTTCACGAAGATATTCTTTACAGTCGATATGAGCGACATCTAAATTTCACATATATCAGGTAATCAATTCATATTAGTTAGAATATATCCAATACCATAACAGAACTGAGTCAACTGAAAAACTTTGTAGTTTTGAAAATATTTTTAAAATGTTATAATGTGCAGAAATTCTTAGGACGTTTCAGAAATCTTCAATCACTGTCTGGGTATGCTCAAATAACTCAAGAATAATTCATTCATTCTATGGATATATTAAATGCATATACAATGAAAAAGAACTCCCAAAAAAGTTTGCTCAAACATTTTTGAACTTTTCCTGGTAGATTTGCAAATAATTGTAGTAAATTTCCAAACATTTGTCGTCAATTGGCAAGAACTTTGTGGAAATCACATGAAATTCTTCGAGAATTGATTGAAAATTTTGGAGTTTTCAAACTCACTCACAAGTATGACAAAAAAAAGGCAAAATTTTGGTTTTCGGTTTCTGTCTTGGTCATGGTTTTGGCCGAAGAGGAAAATTGGGTTCCGGTCGGACACACAACATTCCAACTTTCTTCTCATCTGTCTCAAGACGGGCAACGCATATTCTAAATATTCTCAAAACGTTGGATAATTCGATGTGAAATTCGAGATATCGTGCATGACGCGTATCAGAATAGCAGATGTAACCAAAATGAGACTAGAAATGATGGTTCAGAAAATTTCTCACCTTTGATAGGAATTATGGAACAAACGAGCAACACAATTATACCCTTACACATCCTTATACTTTCGGACAAGTAATATCGCTTATTGCACTACTGAAATTTTTGAATTGATCATATTTTGATCGGTACCATTATTTCCTATATTAAGCCCTCATCGAAATCCCACTTATATGAGTTCTTCGTAATGAAAAAAGATGAATAAATAAGCTGATGTCAATTTACATTTGGTTGTTTGATGTTTCTGTTCGATCTTCATTTAATTAGATTCGATAGACATGATCTAATTCTCGAAATTTTCAAATAATCAAAATATCAATAAGTATATCAAAGAAAAACGCTTTTGAAACAAATATATCCATATGAATAGTCATTAAAACGTTCGTAGGAATAATTAGTTCAGGATTATTCAAATGAAGATTCATGCAATACGACTCAATTGTGTCCCATATTCAACAAATCGCCAAGTTGAATGTACGAACAAAATTCTCTTAGAACACCTGAATGGGATTGGACAAATTTTCTGTCTTGGAATTTTTCGATTGAATAAAATTTCATTTCGAGAATATTGGTGACAAAACATATTTGAGTTTGAAATTGATAATCATCAACGGTTCGATGAATATTCAAACTAATTGAGTAAACATACAACCAATAATAACAAGTTTGTGAATTGTCGATCGTGTATCGAAATAATTCTGCAATCAAATCTTCAAATATCATAACATACATGACTTGACTTTTGATAGATAACATATCCAGCATTCGTTATTGACAAAGATGTAACCTCAAGCACTATCATTCATTTGATACACAAAGGAAAAGGAAATGGATGGATTTACCATGTACCAAATATAGAGTCTATGAGGATTAATCGAAAGCATTCGGTCGAAATCAAATTCATCTAAAATAGATGTTCGAATTACAGTTGATCAAACAAACGATGAATCGAAAGAACAATTGATCGAAAAAACAATACATCATACAGTTCAATTGGCCGGAATTCAACTTTATTCTGCCTACAGGCACCTGAACAATTGAAACCTACTACTACAACACACAGATCACGTAAACAATATTCACTATACTGAGAAATGTAATTATACTATGATTCTAATTGTAAACACTTCCATCAACAAATGACAATCCAAATGTGAATATAAATTCCAAAACAACTTATCCGTATGTTTCACTTTGTTACGGCTTACTCCATCAATTTCAATTAAATTGATTGGCAATATTTACATATTCTAGACCACATTCGAATTGAAAATGTCAGTAATTTTACTATTCAATCCATTCAAAAGAATTCTTTTAACTTTCATCCACAATTTAGATTGATTGTAATTCGATTGAACCTCGCTTATAATCTTTAATTTGATCTGAATTTCATTCGATCAAAAGTCAATGAAATTAATTTTTCAAATTTATCCCGTAAACGACAGTATATAAACGAATAAAATAAATTTCAGCTATTGTGGGCCAACAAGTATTCATCAAATTCTTCAGATAAATTGAAATATCGCGAAAATTTTTCGTTTCAATAATCCTCCGTTTAATTGAATATCATTCAAATGTGATTTCCCAAAAAATACTTCATGAATCCCATTTCAAATTATTTACTTTATCCAATAAATTTTGAAACTTGGAATCATTCCACTGAATTTTAATTTCTTTGGATTTTATCGATTGAAAAGTTCAAGCATTTTTTTTTTTCCAAAACACCTTTAATTAATTTTCATAGCTTGTATAACCACAATCGCTGGGACACGTTTCTGCTGAAATTTGAATTTTCACCAGAATGAATTTCTTCATCATTGAATATTATGAACTTCATATGAGTAATTATATAAAAATTATTCATTTAATCGAATTATGATTGATGAATTCAACCAAGTTGTAAATAAAATATTTTAGTCCCAAACTAAAATTTTTCGAAACATAGTTCGAATCAAGATATTAGTTTTAGAGACTGAAGTTGTATCATAAATACATCAAATATAAGTAATGAATGATTCTCAATTCAAATAAATTTCGTTCACCTCTAAAAAAAGTACTCAATGTCAATACAGGCTTCAATTCAATTTGACGCTTAAACTCCATGTCAAATATTAATTCCCATTATTGACACATTTCAATATGAATATATAATATCATTACTCAGATGACAATCTATCCATCAAAGTTTTCAGCAATTAATTTTAGATCTGCAAACAGCTCCGATCAAACATCAATCGACCGATAAAACTTCGGTGAATTGTTTTTTCTATCAAATGTACTTTTATATCAATGATGAGTTTCGACCAATCGACGGCAGCCCGATAAATACATTTTCCAAAGATTCATGTCCCGAAGAATGTGTTTAGTTAAAAAAAAAAAAAACACTGAAGAAGTATCATAAAACCATATTCTCACATATTGAATCCAAAAAAAATATAAACTATTGAAATTAAAAAATCAAGAATAGTGTATCATAGATTCGTCAACTACAAGTTCCGAAATCAAAGGCACATTAATTTATTCAACAATTTTACTTCTCACTAATTAAAGCTGATTTCAAATTTGTTTGAAGAGTGACTTCGAGTGTTCCTCAAGAACTTAATTCAATCGTAATCCTCTACCCGACCTTGTCGCTAGTTTATCTGTCCATTTATCTCTTAATTGAATATTTTTTATAATTGGATGGAAGTAAATCGATAAGTACGGTGTCATATTCGAGAGATTCTAGAAAGTAAAGCAGAAACTTTAAGATGGAGATTCATCAGTATCTCAGCTCCTCATCATTCTACAACCTGTTCAATTTCTCTGACACCCTCTTATATAAGCTTCCCACATTTTTATATAACAACGGTAAAAATTTTCTCCTGTATTGAAACCATTCATGTGAGTCATTCGACCATCATTTGAGCTCCCAAAGAGGATATTTCACATCGATGATGAAATTGAGAGGGGAAAGTTTCATGAGAATCTATTTTTCTACCCTGTCTGTACTTCATAATGAGGACAGTTCTGATGTATCCAACGATATATTTCTGTATCCACTGAGACAGAGTTCAAAGTGCTTGAAAGAATCAAAGGAGGGTCTCAATCTCCTACTTAAGTATCTGATTATAATGAACATATGAAAGAGGACACTGAGAAACCTTGTGAAAATTTCGGATCGGAACGGATACCACCGGATTGCATTTCTATTCGTTTCAATCCTATTTGTATCCGCTTTCATGTTTTAATTAGAATCCATCCAAAATTTGTACTAAATCATGCAAAACTTCTCGAAATTTTGTTATTATATTTACATGAGCTTAAAAAAAAAAGGAGTGATAGGAGTTGAAATGACTCAGTGGATCCTTCCGGAATTTGTACGAATTTCTCTTCTTATTGAGTTTTAGAAATGTGCACAAATTTTGGAAGCATGCAGTATGCCTAGGGTTTCAAAGTGACTAATCTGAAGCTTAAACATTCCAGCTTCCAACCAAAACATCCCAAACACAAATATTCTAAACAAGAAAGTTCCGCACACAAAGATTAAAACTCAACTGCATTGTACAAAACTTCGTTTAGTCGATCACATGATAAAAGATAACATGCACTGAGAAAAAGGTATGGCTATCACAGCTCTACTATTGATGTGTTCTTGCTGTCAGAAGGTATAATGATGCCAGTATAGCTCCCACAGCCGACAGATTGCTACGATAGCGATGCGTTCGGCTGTGGGAGCTATACTGGCATCCTTATACTTCCTGACAGCAAGAACACATAAATAGTAGAGCTGTGAGAGCCATACCTTTTTTTCAATGTGTCTGCTTGGTCTTCAGAATTTTCTAAGACGAAAAATAACAAGTTTTTAAGTATTGAGGAAGAAAAACTCAAGAAAATACAACAATGGACTAGTTAAAAAAATTAGAATACTTATCAGGAATTTTGGAAAACGAATTTTGTCGTTTTTTCGACAGAAAATGAAAAATAATAAGTAACAATGATCCAAAAATAACGCTGAAAATACTCATACTCCTAATGTAGGGTTTTGAATGATACCGAAAAGGCAACTTTGACCTTGAAATTGCTCTTCTGATTGCTCCTCTGCGATAATTCGTCGTTGAGGTGTTCAACTGTGAATTCATCTGTGTTTGGCACAAGTGATGCCAAACTTTTGATCGGTAGGGACATCCTTCTGGCAACGCTCAAGGCCCCCCAACGTAGGGTCTAGCTTCGTATTAATGATGATGGTGGTATATTTTTAACAATCTTGCCTCCATCAGCTGGCTCCTCTAAGGCCTTGATTTCACCGGGTGGTCCACAACAGGGTTAGGAACTCCCAGGATCATACATGATTTCCATTGATCACTTCTCATAGAATGTTGGACGTGATTGGTTCCTCTACAAGAATTGACCAATGAACATAGTGTACGATCCTAGGAGTTCCGAACCCTGGTCCACAATAAGACTTAGAAATTCATCCGACTACATTCTCGCCATGAGCCCTGAACCCTGAACATCAATTGATTATATCAATGACTAGATACAAGCGCCGGTGTAGAAAATTTTCTTCAAGTTGATAAAATATTGAAATTGACCATATCAATACAGCCGCACGAATGGGGTGATTGTTATAATTCAATATTCTTACATATATTCCCTTCTCTATGTTCAAAATCTCACTCGACGTCTCGTTATGAATAATGAAATTTTCAATTCCTCACCAAGTCCTGTTTGATTTTTCACTCACCGTCAAATGTTACAGAATACGTTCGATGGAATGCCCTATTTACCTCCTTGAACTTTCAAAATTATCGATTATATTGTTCTCAATTGAATAATCTCTCATACACAATATTGCATACACAAATGTGTCATGTGCAGCCCTTCGTATCTAGGACAAAGGGTCTTATTATAGGGAAAATCACGAAGGGAGAGATATGTAACCCTGTAACATTTTCATATAAAAAGCTTGCTGCAGGAATTCATTTTTCTTCTCCATTTTTTACAGTTTCGAACAGATTCTAAAATAATGATTGAAGGACATTACAAAAGAGGTGTATTTATTGAGAGATAGAGTAATTAAATCGTGATTTTTACTATGTTGGCATAGTAAATATTACCATTCTGTTCTTTCCGTGGATATGGAGCAGTATTTTTACAGAATTTCAAGATCGGAAACAATGGTTTTCCAATCCCCACAATGCGTACCATGTCTCTTCGAATGATATCTCACAATTTCTTTCATACCGTAGACAATTTTTTTTGTATTTTCAATGAAATTTAGTCGTGCGTTTTGGAAACTCATTTCAGAATTTCTTCCACGATTTTCCCCACATTATATATTATGTATTGAGGGTACCTTCACTCATTCACTGCAACTCACAAGCGGGTGTTCAATGTACATAATATAAATTCAAATTAGATCTCCAAACCTGTCCATATTTTCTCTCTTTCTCCACTTTATCTTCCCAAACACGCGAATTTTACGCCCCTTTTTTTCTCACCTCTTTGTTCCTGGAATATCGATAATTTTGTAAGACGAATAATCCGATGAAATTTGAAACAGATCAGGAGGAATTGTTCCGAATATCAATATTGTGAAGATTTTTTCGGCAATGAAAGAAATGTAGCGACAAAAGACATCGAATTGTTTACAAATCAATGAAGGAAGAACAAGCAGACCCCAAATGGAATATATCACATAAAATTGTGGAATGGGCATATTTTTTATGCATTTTTGAGTTTATTATTTCTGATAATTCATTCATTGGCGCAACATTGATGCTACATCAGGCCAGGATCTTCCCCTACCCGGCGGCCGGGAACCCGAGTTGTCCCGGGCGGGAACCTAAATCGTCCCAGCAGGAACTTTCCTGGTTCCACGGAGGACCTGGTAATGTCCAGGCGGGACCTGCCGAGTCTTAGCCGGAAAATTGAGTCCTCATGCGAATTTGGGAATCCCGTCCATCCGGAAATTTGCAGCTGGGGTGAATTCTCTCACCTTTCCAAAAGATGTCTACACTGGAAAAAATATTTATTTGTCCTTTCTCCATAAAATATTTATTTGTAGAAATTAAATATTCAATCAGATGTAAGAACTGATTACTTGTGGCGAATTATTCAGGAGATTTACCAGGTGTGTGAGTATGAAACCGGAATTTGCCCATAGGTGGCGCTAGATGTCGATGCAGTTACCGACACATCACGTCAGCGGTGTCCTGTTATTGTATTGATATCCGACAAAGATTTCCAACTCACAATAACACGAGTTTCATTCAGTAGCATTAGTTTATTAGAGATAAACATGTCGAGTTTTGTGCCAACAAATTACGATTCGCGGACAGCACTACTTTTCTGTTTCCATCTGAAGAAAACCGCAGCCGAATCGCATCGAATGCTTGTGGAGGCGTTTGGTGAGCATGCTCTCGGTAAAACACAGTGTTTCGAGTGGTTCAAACGGTTCAAAAGTGGCGATTTTGACGTCAGGAACGAAGAACGTGGAAGACCACCGGAAAAGTTTGAAGACGCTGACCTGCAAGCCTTGTTGGACGAAGACGACGCTCGAACACAACAACAACTGGTAGATCAGTTAAAGGTGACCCGAGAAGCCATCTCCCTCCGGTTGAAAGCCATGGGAAAGATACAAAAGGTGGGGAAATGGGTTCCACATGAACTCAACGAAAGACAGCAGGAAAACCGCAAAACATCATGCGAAATGCTGCTCGCCAGGTTCCAAAGAAAGTCATTTCTCCATCGAATTGTGACTGGCGATGAAAAGTGGATATATTTCGAGAATCCTAAGCGCAAAAAGTCATGGGTTACTCCGGGTGAACCATCAACATCGACGGCAAGACCAAACCGCTACGGACGAAAGACAATGCTGTGTGTTTGGTGGGATCGGAAGGGCGTAATCTACTACGAGCTGCTGAAACCTGGGGAAACTGTCAATACTCAACGCTACCGACAACAAATGAACGATTTGGATCGAGTTTTGCGTGAAAAACGACCAGAATACCAACAAAGACAACACAAGGTGATTTTGCTGCATGACAATGCACCAGCACACAGAGCAAAACAGGTCCAGGAAACGATAGAGTCGTCCCGTTGGGAGATTCTTCAGTACGCGCCCTACTCACCGGACCTTGCCCTATCCGATTACTACTTGTTTGCATCGATGGGACACGCACTTGCTGAGCAGCGCTTTACTTCTTACGAAGATGTACGAAAATGGCTCGATGACTGGTTTGCCTCAAAAGAGCGACAGTTCTTTTGGCGCGGAATCCACAAATTGCCAGAAAGATGAGAAAAATGTATAGATAGCGACGGACAATACTTTGAATAAGTTACTTTGTATCATATCATTACAATAAACGTGTTTTTTCTGTACAAAAATTCCGGTTTCATACTTACACACCTGGTATTTAGAACTTATCCAGAAGACCCATTTATTTGGGGCCAGCATTCCATTATTTGATCATTTGAATGTTTTTTTCAGTGTAACAATCAACAGACAAGTCGGGATAGAGAAGTGACAATACATACTCTCGTCAGCACCTTCTTATAATCCTACGTGAATTATTTCTTAGCGCGAGCTTAGCCACGCCACCTATCGGTATACCACCGTCCCGTGTTATTTCCGCTCCTGCGCGATACGTTCGTTAATTCCTAGATGGTGGACAGGGTTTGTTTACGCCCTGTTATGTTTCGTGCGTGAATTATTATGACAACACTCTCGTCGGGTTTCTCTTGTCGTTATTAATTATTAACATTAAACAAAAGTAGAGTGTTACTTTTCTTCATCGTGTGTGATCTAGTTTCACGTCGTTGAGGTTTTTCGCGAGTAACTTTCACTTCGGTCTACTGTACCGTTTTGGTATCTTCTACTACAGGTGAGAATTATGACTTATTAATCAACTCATTGGTAATGAATCAATCTTGCCCTGTCTCATTCTATTACAGGTATTTATTCTGATGGTGTTCCTGTGTGATAAGTGACGTATTGTGCTTCATTACCTATTCTCACATTTTAATTTCTAATTCTTTTATTTACAGGCTTTCTTCTGGGAAGTTGCATGCTACTGCCAACATGGATCTTACAGGTACAACAACTTTACATTTGTTCTCTATCACTCTCCCTTATAGGTATTCCAATTTTTCTATTTTACAGGTATGCTATGAAAGGTTGTCTTCGACGTAGGACCTGGACGGAGATAAATCATTGCAATTGCAATGCTCCACAGTTAAGGGCTATTGTTCCTTTTTATATCCAATTAGCAGTGATAATTAATCATTATGATCTTTTTCACGTACGAAGTTTAGACGGGCACGTCACACTAGACAATTTGCAAGGCCTTCGCAAATCAATTTGTTGGCCTAGAGCATTTCCACTAGGGAATGCACTGTAAAATTGGACACGAATTTTCTATCAGAATTGTTGAAATTGAACCCTCGTACCAACTCTCACGAATGTTTTGGGAAACAAAAAACTCATTCCACCCTAACAGCAAAATGTGTCTCTGGGACCTTTTCTGAACGTTCAGAGAACTTTCCTTATATACGTTCTACAAACCTTCCGTAAACATTACAATGACACGTTTTGCTGTATGGGAAGTTGTTATCGAATGTTACTCGTTTGAATTCTGGCATGAATTATTCGTCAAGTTCAAATGAAGCTTCTTTCAAGGTATCCATAAGTTTATGTATGAATTGTGTTCGCAGCGGTGTCTCATCAGGAATCATCAGAGTTGCGCATTGACTTTGAGCAATATCTCTGCACAATCAAATTCATTCATTCCACATTATTGTAAGAAAAAACTCTGGAGCATGCATTCATATTTGATATAGAAATTTCGTGATTCGACAAAACAGATAGTCTCGCCTTCTGGTATCGAAATAACGGGTCAGGCATTATAATACATATTCGTGTATCGTAACACGATGGAAATGTTCATACCGGAAGAAATTTATTATCATGCACCTTGTGTATTCAAGATTCTTTTCTCCGGGTAAGTTATTATCTTGGTTAAATATCTTTTCCATTGTGGACACAAAGGAGCGTTACAGAAGGGTGAAAAGTTGCATCAATTCAATCCGGAAATTGATTTTACCCATGAATCGATCATCCTCGCCTCTTATCGAAAAATCTATCAATACCGTGGAATTCAATTAATTCCCTTCGCTTTGATTGAAACGTTCATTATTGATCGATTGCACAACTAAGATATGAAAATTCTATCAATGAAATAGTCTGGTGGTGGATAACCGGATATTCTAGAAGAATAGGAACAAAAACGTGTATGAAAGAAGCACAAGGATTCCCAAAGACAACAGAGTTGTGATTTTCATACCGAAGGTTAATTCTCTTTTTACAAAAGTCAACGGTTTCGAAATTTATCATTCAAAGTCTCATTATGCTTTCAATAAAGTGGTATAATGAATAACAAGTGAAAACTTTGTAAATTGTATTAAAATATTTGACTTGCGACGAAGAATGTATGAGGTCAAATTCAAATTACTGCATCAATATTCGCTTTGCAGGAGAATGTTGTTCTTATGATGGGTGGAAGATGATATTCTCTGAGTCATCTAACCTTTGATTTCTCATATACCATAATAGAACCGAAGAATTCATATTAGGTTGTAAAATTGTTCTTGAGGACTCTTGTGCCCTCAAAACCGCAGCATATGAACATTGAAAGAGAAGTGTTGATATTCAAAATGAAACATTCGCTGTTAGGTTTCTTATTCTGTATAAAACGTGATGAGTTATCAGAACTCGATTGATTTATCAAAATTTTCAAAAATCACCAGGCTCTTTGATTTAAAAGTGTTCACGGATGTTTCATCGATGCTTTTTTCTGCTGAATTTCGATTTATTTTCAAAATATTGAGATTCACCCGATCAAATCCAAAGAATGAACTTGACCCGCGGAAGACTGAACACATTAGATAATGAATATAAACCTTGTCCCATAGGGTCTCATCGGATTGCTAATAGTCCTGGAATTATGATGGGGACAAAATGAGTAAACAAATATTCATTTTGCGCGAAGTTACAACTGATGATTCTACCAATTAACCCATCCTCCGCGTATGCTTATAAGTATGAATACTGTACATATTTGGAGTGCACCTCCTCGACACTGAAGAGGTGAATGTTTATTCGAATTCATTCGCAACGGATGGGATTTCCCGTCTTTGACAATACTCTTTCTGCCTCGTATATCACCTCCGTTTACTACGAAGAACGTATAATCACTTGACAAAGAAAATTGATCTCCCAGACAAATCCAAAGAATTCAGTCATGTACCTTGATCGTCAAGATCAATGTGCATGTATGTGACTCTCAGATGAGAATTTCTCTCTGGATATATGAGCCTCTGCGTCGTAAGTAGCTTTTTCTATGTCATTTCCTCTGAATATCTATGCATTTCGTAGCAACCTGATTTTACGGGCCAGTTGATAATGAAAATTCTTGTATTGTCTCTCAAGTTCAATACACAATTGTGTGAAATTTGTAACGTCGCTTGTTCGAAAGAATATCAATACGCAAGAGTCCCAGCTCACAGGAGATGAAAAATTAGAAGTCTCCTTTATTTGAGACATATTTTATATATTGAAATAAAAGATTGTATCCGAATGGCGAAATAGAAAGTATGCATTCTGTGTTTATCATCACGCGTACACGTTGTATGGGAAGTATGCGAAGAATTCCACTGTGCGAATCAAAGTTATTCGATGGGCAAAAAGTTGTATGAAATAGACGCTCAGCTTTCAACAATAGAGAAGCGAGTTGAAAGAAGATTACGAGTATATTCAACAACAGGCGTCGTTGCGAAGAAAAGTCGAATCTACTCGGAACTCTTCTGATAAATCGCGAAAACATACATGGAAAATTTTCCGTCACTTTGAATCTGAAAAACGTGAATGACAAAAGAGAGTATTATTTGATCTCCTTGAATTCGTTGAAATCATTTCGAAACGTTGGATTGTATGAAGTCACAGAAAACAGAGGTTTCCAAAGTGGAGGTCATATACTTGAAAAGAACATGAGGATTAGTTAAATCTTAAATAGATCCGAAACCTCTCAAAGATGGTCCTACATACACCGAGGTTACAATTTCAGCGATATTTATCGAATCATGAAAAACGTGGTGGATTATTGCACCCGGTTGTCTTATTCGAAAGAAGGATTATTAAAGAAACAGTTGTGCTGGAAGGCAAGAAATATCACTCAAGGGACACCGAAAAAGAATTTCATTACTGACGTAGCACTGCCTCGAGGTGAACAGGAGAAAAAAATATTCAGACGTGAAGAAAAATTCTATTCGAGATTCCGAATGATTATGACTTGTGTAGGTGAAATACACTGGGCACAAAAACAGCGCATGATAAGATGATTGGAACTTTATCACGGATGATGAAACCATTTTCTTCAACCATGGGATAGCGAGGGATATGAAGATGATCCGCAACTTTTATCTTTTTATGGAATGCATGAGTTAGGAACCAATGCAGTATTGGTATGAAAAAACAAATTCAGATACGATACATCGATGTATCATACCTGATTGCAAATGAAGTGGGAGCGAATGGGAAGATTCTGTGAGAAAAAAAGAACTCGAGCAGATTAATAATTGAATATTCATGATTCGATCCATGATGCTACGGAATTAATTTCCTGTCGATTTGTGATGGAGAAGAAAACAAGATACGGCGAGACAGAAATTGAATTCTCGGTTCAAACGCTTTGTTACATTGTTTGTCATGTTCCCTTCCTGAATTATATTTGACACACTTGTTTCGCGATGTCTGAATGTCGAAATGAATTTGATCTTTTGAGGGAATCTTCGGAAAGTGTTAATGAATTCTCACATCTCGGTAGTCGATCAGTCGGGGGTTTCATAATTCACCAAGATGAGTTCCGCGGAACTTTCCATGTAGAAATTTCTATGTTCCGCCAATGTTTATGATAGAATTTGGGTTGAGGCAAGGCTGGCAGTTGAGAACTGTTGAGCTATTCTCCACAAATATTGGTTCGCAATTGCGAAAAAATTGCCAAAGATCGCGCTACGTTTGGTTCATTTTCGTTCGAAAAGCGCTCCAAGTTGAAACCTTACTTGATTTGGAATTAGGTCAAGCCTGAGTACATCTTAGATAGCGCCTATATCAAGTTCAGGCGATGCTTGAACAAACCTTGACGCAAACTCGACCCAAGTTCTGTGCTTTATTGGCCCATCTTGGCCCATTTTGGTCTGATGAAAAAATCACCTCCTTTAGAGGGTTATTTATAATCTTGGGTCACGTTCGATGGTGATGATGACGGATCTATATTTCCTGAATTTATGAATTCTTTTCCTTCGATGAAGAATTGATCCAGAATTTAGTCCCAAAGGTATAAGTATTGTCGAATATGTTTAACTCATTTGTTTTATCGAAAGAATTCAATAATTCTTGTGTTGTGAATATACGGGAACGAATCCGAATTCTGAAAATGAAATGAAATCAACTGAGTCGAGATATGATATTTCCATCGAACTCTGCTTCCTCCAAGACTTCAGATACAACACCGATATCCGAGAATGGCATAACCCTTATTCTAAAATAAGAGATGTTCCCATCATTCAACAGAAGAATTTCAACATTTATTCATTATCGCATTATAACTCGTTAGACAGGGAGCAAATGGATTATTATTATCGTCATACGATCAGCATGATTGGTTTATTTTCATACGAATATATGAACACGAATATGTATTCTTCCACAGTTCAATCTTATCTCCAATTCGATATTCCGAGAAAATATATTTTATTTCCATACTGCCTTTTTTATTTGTAAGAGTTATATTCATGCCTGTGGATAACGTATACTATTCTTATTCTTAATGTTACCTGTATTGATTTTTCAAAAGTAGTTCAAACTTTTCAAATGTCATGAACCAACAATGTTTCTAGAGCAATATCGAAAATCATTCCTCTGAATTTCTCTTTCTTACCGAATATATTCTCTCTTGGCGGATTTCTCCAAGTCGTTTTACATAGAATTCTGAAAGTCCAGTGGGAATTCCTGAACAGTTTTGAAATTCATTGTGGTTTCAAGAATACACATTCTTGTAGTTCATGACTTCAAACTCGAAAAAACATGTATCCACTGGAAAAAGTGATCTCAAGCGAAGTAGATTTTTCAAAGGTCAGCTTTGACCCAAAAGTTGATTCTAAGATAGGGAGTTGATTGTTCTTCGGAGAATTTGAATGTTGAAATGTTGGTTCAAAGTGGTCCAAATATTTCATAGACATATAGGACGGAACATAGGTATAGAAATAACAGAGTAATACGATCGATGATGGTAAAAATCATTGTCACTGCCATGAATTTCGTGATAGTTTCGTTTCCAAGTTGTTTTCAATGATTTCGCTTCACTAAAATAAACGATAATATCAGATAATTCCTCTCTTTGTAATTCTTCATCCCCAATACCGATAAGAAATCTTTTTCCCGTTGCGCAATTTATCGTGATCAATTCTATGCTCTGACATATCTTATCGTTTTGTATTTCTCACCACAGTTATCGGACAATAGCCACACCTTTCGGACATCTGAGAGTAGAAAACAATTCCTGTACAAATAAACTTTGAAGGTGAGGTGTATTTGTTGTTAATAAACTCATAACACATACGCATACCTTTTTGACAGAATAAGGAATGCGACAAAACTTTCGCAAGGATATAACTTCGAAAGATTTATGTACGGGTGAACTGCCATGTTCGAGTGTGATGGAATGTCACGATCTATCATATTCTTTCTCCGCGCATTGATCGAAGACACTGGAGTTCTATTGCATTGGAGGAAAAACTGGTTCCCGTTTCTCGTATTGAGGAAGGGAACTTGTTAACTGAATCTAAGGAAAGTTTATTCAATCCCGCCGCGGTGTTGTCTAAGGATCTCGCAACAAATTTCATTAGCATCCCTTGGTACGCTTGGAAATTTCTATTCGATTGACTTTGTGTGAAGGGCTGGGATAAAAAAATATTCGCTTTTTCTGAGAATATATTTTCTGCTTCCAAGGAACCCTCTTCTTTCATTCTTAACGGAAATTCGCGTTTTGTTCAAATGCGGAATGAACTGCACTTTTTTCCAGAAAGAAAGGGTTTATAACGATTAAGGTCAGTACCTTGATATTAACTACAAGGAGGGCTGGAATCATTTTTGTTATCCTGCTAAAACTTTTTCAAATGAATGTTGTCAGCAGTCAAAGTCTAAGGCAACTCGATATGTCATAGGGGAAAATAAAAGTATTTCCGCTTTAATATTTTCCTATTCGATTATAAATTCACCTCCATAAACAATCCAAACTTCAATGGCGTCTCTTTTTACAACTTCCAATCATTTTTAATAATTCCCAAAACGGTTTCCTTATAGCTTATTAAAATATTATTCCTGGAAGCATATTCCTCCATCGGATTGTAACCAAAAATCAGCGTTAAGAAATCGATGTCTAACGTCTGTTTGGGAATGAAACGTGTATGTGTTCATTGAGATGTCAAGAAAACCTGCTACTCTCTAAACCTGAAAGAGTGAAAAATCACTTATTTCACTCCATCAAGTCTCAGAAGTGAGCTACTCCGCTTCGAGTGGGATTTTCACTCGTTTTGAGTGAACTTCCACTCTTTTAGACTCAAAAATTAACTCTAGAATTGGAGTGGCTATGAGTTCATAACCTCAAACTTGAGATCATTACGGTAAAAGAGTGGAAATTTCACTCGAAATTTCGACATGCTCACTTTTGGCTGGCTAAAGAGTGAAATACCACTCTAACAATTCCAGAGGGTACATGCAATCTCATTGCTTCAATGTAAAACATCCAGGACAAATCCATTGATTCATTTCATGATCATGAATTTCTATTCCACATTTATATTCGACGAAATCCATACATTTTTCTAAACAACAATTATGGGGTGGATTTTTCAGTTTCATTCTTATTGATTCGTTCCTAGAGAATTGTAATAAAAACCTGTCAATTTCATCATCCACTGTGAAGAACGTGTAGGACAGATCCCTGTAATGATAGCATTTTTGGACTCCATAAGCCTTCACAAACCTCTCATTTCTCCTGTAATTTGGTGTTAATTTTTCGAAAATTCATAATAGTCAGCATCAAATCCAAAGTTATTCCCGCCACAAGGAGTTACGGATCGCCATGAGTTGAAGGAAAATTGCACATAAATGTAAATGTGACCGGCAACCGCCATTATTACTCTGGTAGACATTATATTGGGCAGTTGACTGGTTCATATAAGGGCAAGGGATACGCTTAGTTTGCCTCGATAGCGTTAGGTAAGGAGCGAAGGAGAGCTTGAAATGATCTCTACTAGGGTATGGTAACCCTGCTTACAGAATCTCATTGATTCCGATGCAGAAAACTGATTCAAACTCATTGAGAATCAATTTTTAATGGGTTTAAATCGGTTTTCTGCATCGGAATCAATGAGAATCAATCGGTTCAATGAGATGAGTCTACTTAGTTTCTTAATCCATTATCAACTGTTCATTGAATACCCTGGTGGAAGGGGAACGTGTATTATAAAGTGTCGAGAACGTATGCGGTAAGTATTTGGAACGTGGATTTGAGCGTATACCGAGCGTCAAATGGAACATTAAGTGTGTTAAGCGTATCGGAAGAAACCCCAATTCCATAGAAACTGGACTCCACGCACGGAAGCGTGATCCAAGAGTGGATAGGAAGCATGTAAGAAGGATTAGAAAAGTCATCTGGAATATTCTTACGCTCCCGTTACTCTTTATGACACGCTTCTCTTTCACCAGGGCAATGCCGATTGATCCCCAACGAAAATTCTAATGGGAAAACACCTCATTCAATGAGAAATCTCCGATACAGAAACTTGATTCATTCCCATTATGGTGTTTTTTTTTCAATGGGAATGAATGTGAATTTTCAACGAGGATAGATCAAGTTTTTTCCAGTGGATATTGAATTTGTTTCATCATGATTATCATTCCCGCTCTAAATTACATTGCCAGTTCATTCACACGTGACTTCCTTCATCATTTAACTCGTTTAACCAAATAACAGTATAAAAATCGATGTTTTTAAAATATTCATCATTCTATCACATCTATCTTCATCAAGTTTTTAAACCAATCGAATTTTCCTTTGACGTAGATTCAAAAAAGGAACAATACAAAAAAATATCAAGAAATCGATCTGAATCGATCTCAAAAATTTCATATCATTCTAAGCAATATTCGTAATTGAATATTTTGAAATTAAGTTGAACTCACTTGATTCGCTACTTTCAATTTCGTGAATAATCGAAAAATAATCTTGAAGCACATTCTGTGAGATCATTCGTGAACGTTCTCTTCTACGTTTTATCTTAGCAAGTCGGTAAAACAGGATGTGGGAAATCAACGACATATTCATTCTCGATAAAAGCTTGTTGAATAGGGTTTTGTGGTGTACGCTCTATGGTAATCCAGATATCTACTATACCCGAAGCGTGATACAGTTTTCTTTGGTTTTTCTTTGAAGTCGCAGCACGCACGATACTTTACCATCGTGATCAATTATTTTCATGCTCCATGGATTCTTCGGATCTACTTGATTGACTTTTTCCTCGTATCCACTCAGTTCATTTCTATTCCATTCCGATACTAAAACGCTGATGAAAGCGTCAAGTATCATAAAGCAACGTTTGATTATCGTGAAGTGAGAAAGTGGTCTCGAAGTGGTAGAAATCCGTATTTGATCAGACACATTGATTTCTTCCGTCACCGTGTGTCGATAGGATCATCCGAAGATATTTGAACTCTTACTAACTCGTTGGAAGAATTCAAATGTTAGCGATTGATCAAACGAATTTCATTGGCGTCATAGTGTATTGGAGATGAATGTATATTTAAATATGTGAAAAAAGATTTTGTGTACAATGTTTCTTCTCGGTATCATGACATTCAAATCATCAATCACACTGAATTTTCATCAGACATCAAATGATTCATGTACAATATTGGAATCGGGGTCCGATGAATAAAAGATTTATAGAAATCATCCACGTATTCTGCACAGATTTAATCGCTTCTTATCTGATTTACATCAGGTGATTTCATCCAGACTGAGCAATGTTCTTTTTCATTTATTGAAATAAATCAACGTCTGTGAACAATCATCAATCTCATTCAACTTTTCTTCTCTATATATGAATAAATCGTGTTATCATCATTGTACAGCATGTTTTTACACGTAATTAAAATTGATTTACATAATGGAAATTCATTGAAATACGAAACTTTCTATATTGAAAAAGTTATGATGAAAGAATTCGAGAGAAGCAGGAGTGAGAGATATGAGAAGATTGGTTTATCTGTTAATTATTTTCATATGATAAAGAATCTGGCATATTTCATCATGTACAGATGCGATAGGATTTATCCAATTAACACCGCAGGTAATGATTATACCTCACCACTCGATTTGTTAAACATATATGGGTTTATTGTTTCATTGATAATACCGAGCTGTACGGTTTCGATGGTAATGGAGTTATTGTATTTCAACGAACTTGAAATAATTCAATACTATGCTGAAGGAGGAGATAAATTTATTCGTATATAAAAACAAGTCTAACAGGTACAACGAATGGAACATGAATGAGTATCCGTATGAATTTCAGTAGGGAGACATACATTTCATACCACGATAACAAGAACTGAATTAACGAGCAAGAAGTTGAGCGAATAATTAACCCACATCCATCCCTCGTATCAATATGATACATATTTCGATTTCGTCCGCATTCATATCAACAAATCTGTTGATTTAATCATGATAATATCCAAATAGGATACAAAAAATAATTCACAGATCAATTTTCTCATGGGATCTTTGAAATTTCTCGAGGTGAAAATCCACTTTCGAAGAGTACAAAGAGTGGATTTTCATCCTCACATATCGAATCAGGGTCGAATTGAACACGGAAAAAATTAGCGATCAAAATTTTCGTCGACTAGTAGATCACTTTTGGACGGAGCAAAAATTCGAGAAGAATTCGTACACTGGATTTGAATAATTCGTTGGCTTTGTCCATTGTTTCATCAATGCAATTCACTTTACATTCTGATCGTTGAAATAATGGAAAGAGTCAACGAATTATTGAAATCCACCGTACGAATTCTTCTAGAATTTGTGCTCCGTCCCAAAGTTACATACCAATCAACGAAAATTTAGTTCACTAATTCTGGCCGTGAAGAATTTTGAGGACATAATTCGTGTGAAGTTGTTTTTTGGGGCAATACAGTGATGAAAATTTTTGAAATGTATTTTTACAGATATTTTGAACAATCCTCTCGAGATGTATCATAGGATCCATCATACAAAATATATCAGGCTCCGGAGAATATTCATAGAAAAACAAATAATCGGCAAATCGCAAGTATAAAAACCGTACACAGTGAAAAATTTGGTGTATTTTTAACACACGTGTTAAATATTAACACAAAAAATGTATCAAATCAACACAAAAATGTTAAATTTACACTGAAAATCTGTGAATTTCAGAATTTGATATGTTGTTTTCAACACAAACTATGAGTGGACCTCCTGTGACAAAAAATTTTTCGCTGTGTAGTAGAAATGCTGTAGTAATTGACGAGTTTTGTAACGCTTGACTAGCCAAAAACTAGACGCTTACAAATCCCTCGTAGGGTTTTGGCGAGGTACTTGCAAGTGTCTAGTATCTGGCTAGTTCAGCGTCACAAAACTTGTCAATAACTAGAGCATTTGTACTTGGGAAAAAGTCAAATATCGTGCGGATGGGGAAAATACAATCCTCAAACATGTTGAAAATGTATTCGAAGAAAAATATGATTTGTATATATTTTCGTCCTAATTTGACTGCTCTCTAAATATGGAAGAATAAAAACTCATTCGAATGGGAAGATAGGTTTCCTTTTGGCTACCTGAAGAGTGAGGATTCAGTCTTCATGTAACCAGAAGGAAACCTATCTTTCTGTTCAAGTGAAAATCTCACCCTCCCAAATTAGAGAGTGTATTTATGATATATTCTCAATACAATCCAGCTATGATTTAATTGAATGATTATTATTATTATTATTATTATTATTATAAAATTTTACCTACAACTGGCTCGAGGGTTGATATATGTAAATTACAGTTTTAATGTGTATTCCTGATGTATCTAAGATAGATTTTGAATACTGAATAAGAACACCTTTTAAAACACATTTTATTATATTTGATATGTATTGAAAATGTATTATAAATATAGCGAGATGAAGAAGAGAATTAAAAAGGACATAGGAAATTATATTGTGGTGTGAATATGCTTTCAATATGTTTCTGATGTTCCTTAATTATATATTTTTTGGAATGAAACGACATTCATATTAGCATGTTGGGAACAAAAAATATTCGGAAGTTTTAGGTGTCTGATTTAAGTACCATTTTTCAGCAAATCATTTGAAATATTACATTCCATCCACATTTTGATGAATACATTTTCCCAAAAGTGCTCAGAATATATTCTACAAAAAAATTTAGAGGAATCCTTTTTCTAACAATTTTTTGAGAATGTATTTCAAAACTTTTCCTTAGAAATACCCATTTCCAAAAGTGATTTTGAATGCATTTCATGGATTTGAAATGTATTTTGAAAGTTTTATGTTTACGTGGGTTCATTGATGCGAAAAACTTACAATGTATCATATCCAATGTTAATAACTCAAGAAAAACTAATAATGATAAAAAAACGTGTTGGACATCAATTAGAATTTGCTCGAGAACACAATGGAGGAAGAACGAGTTGAACAAAAGTGTTGTTTATGGATGAAAGAGGATTTAACCTTGACATTCTAGATAGCCGGTTACATTTATGTTGAACAATATGTTTCAAGCTGAGAAAAATCCCACTCTTCAAATGAGACACCAAATAGGAAGGAAGAAGAATGTAAAACCCAGGTAATCTAATATCCGGTTGACTTGAACACTAAATTGATGAGTAGGGAGTTGATTGTGAACATTGAAAGAATTCATATTCCAGCGGAATAATACATCATACTGAGAAAAAAAAATTGTCGAATGATAATCAGAAATTATAGTGAGTTGGTGACACCTAAGGATTTATGTACACACTCATTATTTAACAGAGAAGAGAGATGGTTCTTATTTTGATATCACAGATGGATAGAGTTGATTATTTTTCGTCCTTGCAGTAGTTTTCCCTTCTACAGTGGGTTGCCAAATCATTAGGCCACAGTTGAGATTTTTGAGTTCACTCCAGAGTTGAATATCTCAGTGAAAAATTATCGTAAGGGAACAAATGAATTAGTGTTGCCGCGATATTATCGTCGAAATTCAGAAATAATAGATTATTTTAATTTTGACAGGTTTTCATGGAACTTTCAACGCGTAGATCTTCGACTGTGCACGAAATGAAACGGGATAATGGATCATCTTGGTCTTTTAAACAAAATGAATCAAAATATTCTTACACTATCGTAACGATAATTATCGATATATCGTAACGATAAATGGAAGCATATCTTGGTTTATTTTGTGCACAAGTCTGGGATTATTCATTATTCCGTTTCATTATGAGCATAATCGAAGGATTATATATTCGTGGATTATATATTCCATAGGAACGTGTAAGAATTGAGATAATCGATTATTCCTCAATTATCGACGATAATATCGTGGCAACACTAAAATGAATACGCAATTTCAAGGGCAAAGTCTACTCTTTGAGCATCATTTGACCCCTTTGGTCTATCATGTTTGTCCAACAACCTACATCGCATTGAGTATGAGCATTTTTGCCGATATTTCCTCAGTTTTTCAAACAGGAGGAGCTCGCAGGAAGATTAAAACATGGAAACACGAAAATAAACATTTTGTAGAGAATTTCCTCAGCTTCAAAACGCTCTTTTTATCTTCTTGGTGGAGTCATTTTTAGCGGAGTTATGTCATGTTTTATGACTTGTAATTTGGAGACGGTAGAGGGGGGAAAAAATCTCCATGAAAGAAAAAGATTTGTTTTAAGATGTATCATACGCAGAAAATACTTTTGAAAGCAATCAAAAACCTCTCGAAGTATTTTTTTTCGTATAATACATAGCAAAACTGAACTTTTTCCTCCAAGGAAATTTTTTGTCCCCTTAACCGTCTCAAAATTACAAGTCATAAAACATGACATAACTCCGCTGAAAATGACTCTACCAGGAAAATAAAAAAAGCGTTTTGGAGCTGAGGAAATTCTCTACAAAATATTTATTTTCGTGTTTCCATGTTTTAATCTTCCTGCGAGCTCCTTCTGTTTGAAAAACTGAGGAAATATCGACCAAAATAATCATACTTAATGCGATGTAGGTTGTCGGACAAACATGATAGACCAAAGAGGTCAAATGATGCTCAAAGAGTAGACTTTGCCCTTGAAATTGCGTATTCATTTGTTTCCTTACGATGATTTTTCACTGAGATATTCAACTTTGGAGTAATCTCAATAATCTCAACTGTGGCCTAATAATTTGGCAACCCACTGTAAGTATCTTCAAATTTGACATTCAAGGTGTCTATTTTATGGAAACAGAACAGTACTAGATTGAAGAAAAGGCTGCCCATTCCTGTTTGGTATGGTTCGAGCATCTTGTTCATTCTCAATGTTTTCACCCTATCCGCGTGGGCAATAAGGGTCTATGATGGAGACGACGTCTTTGTCTCTCATATAACCTTGAAAATGCCTAGAAACTAGGCGAAACGTCGGGCTGCTACAATAAATTGGCACCACTGCTCGTCAAGAGGACTCGTGTACTATACTCAGATACTCCAGCAAACACAACACCTACAACTTGACGGAAAATGTTGCATAAGACATCTTCATCTTTTAGAGCATCGTCTAATAGATGTGTGGAAAAAAACGTCTTATCTCGAGTTCAAAGAATTTCCAGTGGAAGAAACGTCGGGAAGAACTCTCAGAAGTTCTCTAGAAAATTCAAACTCGATTGCTATCATCAACGAAAGGTAGATAATGTTTTTGTCGAAGCACGTGTAACTCACTTTTCGAACGCGGTGGGTCATCCGATATTTTCTAGGTTTCATGTTAGAACCTGCACTTGTCTTCAGTTTAACAGTTTTGAAAATAGTAACGTTGTGATCCGAAGCGTTCGCATTTCTTCCGCACACAGTTTGTACTATAATACTTCGATCAAAGTTTTAATAACTGTATCGAATAAAATCAAACACGAACAATGCCGGAATCAGAAACGAACGAAATTAGTCGAAAACAGAGATAGAATGAAGAAACCTGATGATAAAGTGTGTGATAATGATTCATTAAAACTGAATAATTTTTATGCAATTTGAATCTTAATAACGTTATTCGTTTTATATAACATATTTCAGTCAAGATAAAAATTCATAATTATACTGTGAATTTATCAGATTGAGTATCGAGTCTGGATTTATCGATATAAAAAGGTGAATTAATTAGGATTTTATCTGAGATATGAATGAAAAATTTTGATATTTATTTCTTTATATATTCAAATGTTATTTGGAGATCGAGTTGCTTTCAATGACCTGAATAATATCTGTCAGTTTCTGATTAACGAAAATCGTTTGATACATTGAAAAGGTCGTACCAACCTCGAAACATAATATAATCAACTATTATTGATATTTGGCATTCACTTGTGAAATTCTAAACGATATATTGAAATAGAAGATTCTAGATTGTAAAGAATTACTTATGAAATATCGAAGAGTTTCAAAATTGATAAGCGGACTTATTAATTGAGCATAAGATAATAACTGAGATTTATATTTCATCAAATGTGCGATTCGCCACGAAATGTTTCTAATTTTAATAGAATATCTCTCATTACAGCATTTCAATGATACCCCACATAGCACTGAAAGTTCTCTAAACGTTGTCAGAACCTTTAGAGAACTTTAAACGTTTTAGAAACGTTCTCAGAATGTTCTCAAAACTTTCATGCTATGTGGGATAGAATTGTACACAGAGAAAACGAATGTGTTAAAAAGTCCCATCATTGATTGAGGATCAGCGCTAGTCTGTGACGGATAATGTTATTTACTTGAATTTCCTTTCAAAAGTACCGTTATTGGATGTTTTTCTGCAAGAAATTATGGTACTTTTCACGTTATATTCAGGTCTATAATTGCATCCGTCACATACTCGCGTTGATCCTTAATAAATTGTGGGATTTTTCACAATATATTTTCCTGCGTATGCACTTGGTCAACTTTAAAATATGATGTAATTCAGAGGTGAAGAGAGGAGGAGTAAATTCATTGTCGTGAGAATTGATGAATTCGGAGAAGCGTTATGACTGATATCTTGATATTTTCGATACCGATGCGTCGCTTCTCGTTTCTTTGGAGATCCAAGATTCCAGAATTTCCTTGAAATTGATTATTAAATCGGTCTCCTCGACCTCAGTGAAGAATTTTCCTTGAATCTCAGTGAGATTTTCATGAAGACACATATAAGTCTATGAAGTTTTATAAAATTCAAGAGTCGTGTACGTACAAATTGATCGTTCGAAGATTAACCACCAAGTGACCTGCCATGCAGATTCTTCTTTCCTTTCCTCCTCTCCTTCTCCTATCATCCTTTGATCCTGCTCCTCCTTCCCTCATCATTTCTCCTCCCTATCTCTTTCCTCTTCTCTCCTTTCCTCCTCTAATTCCTCTCATTTGTCTCTTTCCTGATTCCCTCTTCTTCTATCCGAATCTACATAATTACAAATTGGCCTTCTAAATAAATAATTAATTCGCCACCACAAATAATCAGATTTTGCATCTAATTGAATATTCAATTAAATTATGTAGAGAGGACGAATAAAGATTTTTTCCAGTGAGTTGAAGAAAAGAAGTTGTTCAATACATATCAAGGAAGATTCGGCCAGAATTCTGCAATCATTGTTACATTTTGATACACATGACTGATAATTATTCGTGTTTGATTTGAATCGATAAAGTTATTAAAACCTTAATCGAAGGATTACAGGGCCATACTGCGCGATAGAAATGAGAAAGGTTCTGTAAACAACGTAACTATCTTCATAGTCGTTAAACAAAACATAAGCGCATCTAGCATGAAAACTGGGGAACTTCGGATGGCTAATCCCAGTAAACACACGCACGTTTTAAAAACGTCAAAAACTGTCAATAACCACACGTTGTGAATTGGTAATACTCTTGCGTTGATTCAACGTAAAAATGTCGCGGCAGATCACGTGTTTTTCAACCATAAAATAACGTCATATCAACGGTTTGAACATCGTTCAAAAGACGTCAAATATTGACGTGTCCTAATGATGTTTCTAAAACGTGAATTAAATTTAACAAATTTTTTTTTGAAAACTTTTCATTCAATATCGAGAACAATAGTATTTCTGAGTATGACAGAATTTGGAAAGTATGCCACACTATTTACTATCTTGCTCTTTGTTGACATTTTAATCATTGTTCGGTTTCGTTCGACATTTTTCGCAGAATATCTTCAATTGAAGTTCAAACACAAGGTGTTATGAACACATTTTAAACGCGTGATTCAAACCCGTTCAAAACACGATTTTTGAGGACGTCGTTTGATGGTTATTTTTGAATATTAGTTTAAATTACACGTCATCAAAACGTAATTCCTGGCCGTCTATTTCCCTATCAAATTTTGACTAAAAATCAACGTTATGAAATCAACGACTAACGTCCGTTTGACAGTCTAACGTTCTTTCAACGTTGAAATAACGTGTGTGTGTTTATTGGGATCGCGCTCGGCAAATGGGTCACGCGTGCTTCTTCAAATGCATTAATAACTTTTTGTGGACAATAGCAATCGAATTGAAATTTACCAGAAAACTTCTGAGAGTTCTTCCTAACAACGTTTCTTCCGCTGGAAATTTTCAGTACTTAAAAATTTTCTCAATATTTTTTTCATTAAAGGTATTTGCGCCTGGTTTTCGTCGGTGAACGGAGAGGAATCAATTATATTATATTGAAAATTTTGCAAATGCAACAATTCTCGCCCGTACTATGATTCTTTGAGGACATGGCCGCATACGTTGGCAACATTTCAACCAAAACACTGCGAATAGCATAAAAGAATGTGTCGAGTCACGATCGTGAGAAAGAAAGTTTGTTGTTACTGTTCATTTATTAAAGTACGAAATGGACAATGAACCTTTTCTGAATGATTGGGTGTATTTCCCCAACACAACCTCAAATCTGCGGAACTCCAGGGAACGTCCAAATACGTCTCTTAGACGTCCCCGGAGGTTCAAATGTTCGCCGGATATTCGAAGCTCCAAAGGACGTCTGAGAGACGTATTTGGACGTTCCCAGGACGTACGCTGGTTTCAGGCGCTGATGAGGTTTATTCTATGAATGAACGATGGAAAATTTCAAGTCAAATTCCTCATGTTAGACAATAATTTCTTGAATTTTCATACAGAAATTTGGTTATTGCGCGAGACGCCTCAATTCACCATCACTTCTAGTAAGCAAAGTTATTGTTCCAAAAATTATTTGTCTCAGTGCAGTGTACGCGTTTGACGCCAGGAAAAAATATATCCTGTGTGGAATTTTCCAAGTTTATGTATAATTATAGATTATTTATGCATAATTCACTTGTACAATTATAGACTTCAGCATTTATGTGAAGAAGTTATTTGAACGTTCGGAATTCCATAATGTCCACTGCAGGACGCCCTTCGGAATCTTTATGGGCATTCTTTTTTTTCCTATCTAACTACTAAACGGACGTCCATAAGAAGTCTATCGGTTCCAAATTGGACGTTCGAAATGTCTAGCACGGACGTACGATGGATGTTCATCGGATATCCTGGTGTTTATTGGGCAGGACGTGTATGAATTGCGTAGGGGACATCTGATATGCTCAGAGCAAAAGTGACACCCCAATTGTTGTCAAGCAAAAACAGGACAGGAACTTTCGAGAGCAAGAACGGAACATTCAAAGTTCCGAGCAAAAGCGATGCACTTATAATTTGGGACAAAAGAGCAACCACAGCAATCTCCGGGCAAAAACAAAACACTGAAAAGCTCGAGTAAAAACGAACCAACGCACAACCCAATTCTGTATTCATGCGCTATTATTACACAGGAATCGGATATGATTCGCATCACTTTCATGTATGAGCCATATACGATTTATGTAGGATTCATTTTTACTAGGGGGTGTCAGATTTAAACATCTAAGATACAGTACTCGCAAGATATTTCTCAAAAAATTGCACGCTTCATTTTCACAAGGATGCATATTTTATGCAGGATCACAGAATGAGTGTGGAATGTTTGGAAAGTTCTCGTACTAGTTACATAAAGGGGAGAGTAAAATGATAAATGATATGATGTATGCAAAAGATTGAATAGAAAATCCCAGGCGTAACAAGACGCTTATTCGCATGTTTATTCTCCTTGAACCTTATCTCTAGTATAACAATCTTCCGCGCTCGTTTCATGCATCTTCAACAAGCTACGGAAATGAAATTCTAATGCTGGAACTACGAGTACTTGTATAAGGCAACTGGTAATACAATTAAACTACACCAATCTATCTCCAAAAACAAGAATTTAACGAAACTCATGTACAAAGTATACGATATTCTTTAACAAACTGTAGGTAATTGTATTTTGTTTTTTTTCTTCGCAGATTGTTTATTGGCCAAATACATTTTTATTTATTGTAGAATGAGATATGGAGAATATCCCCTCGCGAGTATGATTCAATGTATATGTAGTGATAAAACTCAGTTATTGATATGTTCATTTGAACTTGTGCAACAGGTTGATTAAATCGTGTCGAAATATATTTCAGGATATGAAGATGAAGATTAATGTAGACAGAAGAGAATGCGTAATCGACTGAACCTGCATCTCCATCATGAAGTGCGGAGGTAAGTTCCGTTCTTTTTTCTCTTCCAACAACATCACGCATTTCAATCCTGACTGTTCTTTTCTTTCTTCAATAAATCGTCCATATAACGCACGACCCCGGTGGAGAAGAAGGGTCTCATAAAAAGTAATGGAAGCATCAGAATGTTCTTTTATTGAGAAAAATAAAATTAGTCAATTTTACCAAAAGGGCCCAACAATTATTTTATGGTTATGGGTACCAAAAATATAGATATATGTAACCAAATTGATAACTATAATTTTTTGTCATGGTTAACAATGAAGCTTTCCAACACAAAGCTTTGAGGGCTATTGGAAATCAATTAAGTTAAATTTATCGTTAATGATAATTAATGATGAATTGTGATTATAAACATAATTCTAGTTGAGATGAAGTTCCTCCTTTGAAATCAACATACGGCGATACGATATGTGCATATGGAGGTTATGAAAATCAAATATTAACCCTAGAACACAACACTTATTTTCATTGCTATTGAACCCAACACTGGGGTATTTTTGTACCCCACGCCTTTGACCGCGATTTACGCAAATATTCATCATGGAAAATGAAGTTTGTAACACACCATTTTCTTCGTTTTTTCAAGACGAAGACAGTAAGTAGTATGAATTTCAATGCAAAAATGTTATGAAAGAATTGCGGAATATCAGTTTAAAGTGAAAATAAATCGCAAAAAATGGCATTTTGACGTTTTTCCAAAAAATGACCGTAACTTTCCGAATTTTCATCCGATTTTAAATATCCGAGAATATTTGGGGAGTTGAAACAATTATCTAGAACACGGATGGAACGGAATTTCAATTTTTTCTTCTTTTGAGTACATTTATTTGAGGACATGAAATTTGAAAAATTGATGATCCTCAGAAAAGAGGAAAGTCAATGTAAATATTATGAAAACGTTTATTCATGTGAAAATATAATTTTCCACAATTGTCATTGGTGGAATAATACTTCCAGTCTTTTTGTTCGCATTCACCGCATAAATGGGGAAAATCAGTAACATTGGTAACAAAATTGATTTATATTTTTTTTTAACATGAAAACACTGCGAATAATGACGAAGAACTTGAATTCTGCAAGAACTACTGCAAAGCCCAAGATTTTTCTTCAAATTTTCAAGTATGAACTTTCACACAATCGGAAAAATTACCGACGTTACCACAACACTGAGGTAATTTCGTACCCCACGCTTACTTCGCGTTGTTATCAGTCGCAATCAAAAGGCCAACTGACGCTTCTAATCAACTCTGAACTGAATTATGCTCAGGATCCTGGGTCGATATGTAGCAGTACCAACTCCATCTTCAAGTGTCAAAACGCCTTGGGGTACAAAAATGGGGTGTTCTGTTCTAGGGTTAATCTGAAAACATAACCTTGAAATGGAAAATATTGAGCTCTGAATTTTTTGATGTTATGTTATTCGCATAACTCAATTCCAAACAATCAAACACAATATCAGTGATGAAAATACCACATGAATGATAATTCAGGATGTTGCTCTTTTTTACTCAAAGTACAAATATATTTCACACAAAAAGCTCGATGCCATAATGGAAACAGATCTCACTTCGTTGATGTTCAATGAAAGCTTATTTTCAGAAATATGGTGCCTGGATCGAGCTTTTGCAAAACAATAATAAGAGTTTCACTGACCCAATAAACACACGCACGTTTTAAAAACGTCAATAACCACACGTTGTGAATTAGTAATATTCTTGCGTTGATTCAACGTAAAAATGTCGCGGCAGATCACGTGTTTTTCAACCATAAAATAACGTCATATCAACGGTTTGACGTGTCCTAATGATGGTTCTAAAACGTGAATTGAATCCAACAAATTATTTTGAAAACTCTTCATTCAATATCGAGAACAATAGGATTTCTGAGTATGACAAAATTTGGAAAGTATGCCACACTATTTACTATCTTGCTCTTTGTTGAAATTCTAACCATTGTTCGGTTTCGTTCGATATTTTTAGCAGAATTTATCTTCAGTTGAAGTTCAAACACATTTTAAACGCGTGATTCAAACCCGTTCAAAACACGTTTTTGAGGACGTCGTTTGATGGTTGGTTTTGAATATTAGTTTGAATTACACGTCATCAAAACGTAATTTCTGGTCGTATATGCCCCTATCAATTTTCAACTAAAAATCAACGTTATGAAATCAACGACTGACATTCGTTTGACGGTCTAACGTTCTTTCAACGTTGAAATAACGTGTGTGTGTTTATTGGGGATGTTCAGAAATTCTTTCTGGTTATCGGTATGAATTACTGATTGTTTTTTCAATCGATTTAAAATTGTCAGGATAACCAGCATTTAGTCATAATTACAAGAAAAAATAAAAGATTTATTGATCCCTAATTAATATTTAGTTATAATTACCAAAAATGATTGGTTGGGTCCCTTTTTGATCATTTTTCTTAGGTATCGTTGACTAAAATCGTTTTTACTGTAAGTTTTTTTCAAGTGCGTACATGAATTCAGTTTCATGCACATTTTACATGAAATTTAATGTAAACTATAGCATAATCTATAGTCTTTTCATGTTTTTGTACATTGAATTCAATGCAGAATGTATATGAACCTGATTTCATGTACGTAATTGAAGAAAACTTCCAGATATTTCTGACAGTGTACTTACTTCGATTACACGTTAGGACTAATCTCAATGTTCCACTTTACGCTCGGTATAGACTAAGATTCACGTTCGAAATACATTATGATTACGTTCCTGAAACTCCCTAGTATACACGCTCTCCTTTTACCAGGGCAATAATAATCCTTGTTCAAGAACGTGAACATAATTCTTGTAGAACTCTTTTCGAACTGATGAATTCATGAAGAGTTTCGAAAATGTTCTATTTTGCTGACAAGGCTGATTTCTTTGAATGTCCTGAAACAATCCCGGTATGATGGAGAATTAATATCATCTCGATCCTCCAATTCTCAATATCCAGATCATTGAAACATGAGAAAATAGAAAATTAATCGGAGGAATCCATTTCCATACGTACTCCAAAAGTTTTCACAGTGACAAGATTCATTCGGGGATCCGAAACCTCTATTGTCTGGATTAGGTGAGATGACCTCACAACTTTGTAGGTTTTGGAGCATGCTTGTGTGTTGTGTTTCTCCATTAAGTCGCAGTAATAAAGCTTTATATCTGAAACGACTCACCACACATCCGTGTGGTGTACTATATTATATTATCAACGTAGTCCTACGTGACCTTCAGGATACTTGGAATTTGATGTATCCTCATACACGTTGTGTTACAAGATTACCTTATTTCATCTGTTATATTAGATTCCAACACTACCTGTTCCTTAAACACAACGGAGTGGTTGTTATAAACTCTAATATTTCATTTCAATGGATTTCCACGCAGTTGGAACAAATTCGTCAAATATAACATATTTGTCACGTCCAAAACGGTCCACATTGAATAAAAATGTTAAACAGACATATTCCATGCGAATAACTTTCTCAACACACTTCAGATGTCTTTTGTATATACAAACCAATGACTCTCATTGTATGTTAAACTACACGGTTCCAAATGTTAATCCTACATAAATTAGAAACAATGACTTACTTCAAGTTCATGTCATGAGAACATCATAAAAAATGTTGATATGTAATTTTAACACATTAGATACATCTAATTTACGTTGCTGTGTCGGTAACCGTATGTCAAATTAACAGACCCTCGTGTAATTGCAAGTAACACATCAAGTGTGTTTAATATGAAAATTACTTCAAATGGACATTTTTTCTCTCGCCCACATTCCTTTTTTAGGTTAAAATTACACACGTGAATTTGTTGTTTTCAACATCGATCCATTTACATATATTTTCCTTACGTTTACACAAATTATTTCCAACTGTGCAAAAATTCTAAAAATCACTAGCAGTGTGATACATTCCTGGAGATCCGAATGTGAAGTATGTGAAGCAGAAATGAGAGTGAATTCACCTCCACAGAGAAAAGAATAAAACACAAATTGAAACATTTCACAATAAATATTTTTTGTCTCGCGATACCTTTTATACAGGTCTCAGATGTCTTGCACAACACTTTCAGATAAGTTTGAAACCAATTATTTCCTAAAACGAAGCGTATAACGAATCTCATTGATCCCTACCATCAGGCTGAGATTTCATGTTGGCGTTGTTGACGAGGCGATCATTGATTGATAGAGGAAGAATGACAGGATCTTTGCTTTGTCAATGCATATGCTTCCACGTTTTGAACGCTCACAGGAAAACTCAGCTTCAAACAGGAATAGAACGAGTGAAGACGTAACGACGTAACGTGGTAGCGTTATGATGCCTCACCGAGTTTGTCCGTCCTGAATGGATGGTTCCACTGCGAAACACCCAGCGTTCGTTGTCGCTGCCTCGAACCGGCAACTAAATATTTTGCAATCTTTGTTCTTTGTCTTGATATGACACACACACACACACATTTTCCCGACATTTTGAAAGATTCGAACACAAAGTTTGCCACTATTTCGAATCCAAGTTTTTATCGGCGTCACAATATTTCAATTTCCTTATGAAGAAACATGGAAGTGGAAAAACCATTTCCTCAAATCATTCGATTTTCTTAAATCCAAAAGAGCATACAAAATTATACACTAAGTACTGTGAACTCTGTTTTATTCCCTACAAAACTGCGGAAGAGAATGAAACGATTGTTTGAACGTTTCTTATCTTCCTGCTCTTGGAATGAACTTCTCATTCATGCTGATACTTACATTTTCATTCAGTTAGATTGACTCTTCCACGTGCAATAACTTCCAAACAATTCTGTATCTTGGCATCGATCCAAAAACCACGACGAATCAATACGTAGTTGCGGTTTATACCAGTGAGCCGCAACATTAATTTCCACGAACTGATCAGTCTATCCGGAGCTGTGCATAACTGTTCATGGATGAATACTCATATCGCTGGGGTATTGAATTTTCATTCGAGGGACTGACTAATGATTAGAAACAGAGCGATGATATAGTTCCTTGCTGTATAGCGAAATATCAATTACTGGATGCAAATTCATGTTCCTGAATCTAGCTGTTTCTTCATGCAAGACAGGGAAGAAACAAAATTCACTGAAATAGCGAGATATGATTTCGCTATCTTGTGCTGTGCTGAAAAGGTGGATTTTGTTATCGTAGCAAATAATTCGTCACGTCAGCTAATCGTTGCAGCTTTCACTGCGCATTATTTACTGAGACCGCTAAGTTTTTAATATTGTACATAGAATGATGAATGAATTGTTGTAACAGCTGAAGAATCGCTCTCATAGCTGAGAGCGCTCTCCTCGTGCAAGGTATTTTGAAATTATGAAACTAATAACAGCTGAACGAATTTGAAGATAGCAAGATCTGGAGTGATGAATTGTTCGGTTAGTTTCAACCAATATTCGCTGGTAATAAATTTTAGCGTATTGAAAATATAAGGGGACATGTGTTCTTTCATGCTTGTATTTATCATAGATAGTTGCTTCTACTTCGTCTTTCGTACAACTTTCGTACTAACTTCCTTACAATATGCTTATACTGTTCGGTGAGTTACGATCAAGTGAGCTTGTTGCAAAAGTTTTTCTTCGAAATCATCAAATCTGTGACATCGTTCAACAACATCGTCACTTTTTGAATAGTTTCATGTTTTTTTCTAACTAGGATTGATTTTTCACTATTCACCATGATTCACACGAAGAAGATTGATTGATGAGAAATCATCCAAATGTGAGTAAAACGAGGACAGAGTAGCCTTCCAACGAAATTCGATTGATTTCGTTCTACTCATCTCCAGATGAACATTCATTTGATGATCTTTTGATTATATCAATTTGTAAATACGAAGTGGAAAGATTTTTATAAATTTTTGCCTGTACCGAAGACTGGGGTGAAGCCGATCTTTTGGATACAGCATTTCTGGGGTGACAAATGTTGATGAGGGTATTAAAAGTAAATGATCGCCTTGAGCGCATGCTTTTTGTCTTCACTCTAGTTGACGGTAGGGGAGTGAAAATATGTGAGCGGTATGTTTAAATCTGCACTGTAAAAAATAATCGGAATTTTCCTATATCCAGCATTTGGAAGATTCCGGTCATGGGATGGGAAATCAATTCCCGATAAATGTATATGAAATTTTCTATAAATTTAACTGAAAATTCCAAACGTTCTGGGACTTTTACTATCATTTTGCAGTGAATTCCCAGTAAAATACGGAAAATTCCTCACGCATGTATGTGTTAATTGCTTCCGAACATTTATGTGAAGTTTCCCATAGAAATTTTTTACAGTGTGCTAGAACGCGATGGAGTTCCCATTTTACTCAATTTCCTCCACGTAATTGACGTATATTCGTATTATATATAAGAGGGCAGAGAATAAGGTAAGATCTTGGATGAAGTATGGGATTTTCCTAGCAAAATGAGTTACTCTACTGAGTCTCTAAGCTATGACAAGGCCTCACTAGGCCTACACGGAGAGAAAATTCTCAGATTTCTGCTACAATAAGTTTGTAGTGAATTGATCATGCGCTCAGAAAAGTTTATGGTTGAACTTACGTTGGGATCTTAGGAATGGAGGAACATACTGACTCCCGAATTAAACTTACTATGGTATAACAATAGAAACCTGATCAAATTTACAATGTTTCCCAGTAAATTGCATTAGAAGTGAGTATGTTCTTCCATTCCTAAGATTCCACAGTAAATTGAACTATACATTTCTCTCAGTGCGGTTGAATGTATTCTAATAATCCTTATTTCTTCAGGAATTTGGAGTATTATTTACCTAGGAGGAGATGAGTGATATTTATATATGTATTGCAGTAATATACTCCCAATAGTGTCAAAATTAACATCGCGTGCATTCTATGGGAGTCTATCCCGAAATTAGGTGTTATACTAATTCCAAATGGTGCTGGAATGACACCATGCGGTGTTAAAACAACACTGTGAGGTGTTGAAACAACCCCATTCGGGGTGTACTCTTAGTTCTAACACTGCCAATTTTCTCACAGTCTTCTTTTATCTCACGTTAATTTTATACCAAACTGTCAATTTCGAGGAGATGTATGTAAAAACGCTCTACAATAATTTCAATTTTCAGAAAATAATTTACAATAGTTTCCAAAAACTCAGTGAGATTAATCTGGAATTTCGGAAACAAAGTAGCCGTAAAACATCACAGAAACTTGCTTGAATTTTGACTTCTTCATAGTGTATATATTGTTGATTATAAACTTAACTTGTAATAGAATGTTCTCTATCCATTTCCTAAGGCTTACAAAATTCCCACATTCTTTCCAAGTTCTCAAAAAAAAGTCAAAGAAAAGAAGAAAAGTTCATGGAAAAGAGAGGAATTTTTGCGAGGGCAAGGAAAACTTTTCCAAGAGAAAATCAAATTTCAATCAAATTCCATTCGAAAATCGAATCAAAATTCACTAGCATTTACTGATTTTCCTTGGAATCTCGGTAACAAATGAAATTTTATTTTTGTGTCCAAATATTCTGATTTATGTATCCAACGTATAGAATTCTTTGAGGGTTGGGAATGTAGAACCCAGTACTTACTCAAAGAAATATACGAGATACTTAATTTGTCAAGATTAAAACAAGATAGGGTCAGAATGAGATTGCGAGATAATTAGTTCTTCAACATGAAGAGAAAACTTCCTGTAATCTCGTTTTGTTTCGTCCCGAGTGAAACCGTATCTACTCAAATGGGAGATAGTTCGAAAAAAGGACTGAATTATGTATTTAACATTAGTCCGAATGTGAAGAGCATGGCAAACATCAGAAGATTATAATATGAAATTCATATCACAATTGATAAACGCAGTAGAAAAAAAGAATGTTATATTGTACATTTTTCGAGTCAATTACCTTTTGAGTGGAGTGAAACTCTAACAAAATATAAAAATATAACCTCAAATACAAAATTAAAACACATACACACGCCCGAGTGGAAATAGTAATCTCAGATAGTGAAGTGGTAGTAATGTAACGCTTACATCATCCAATGATATACACAGTTGAGATAATATTAAAACTGAAAAAATAAAAATTTAATTTCCACCCATTTGCACCGACATACAACAACACCTCACAGAATCTAGCTCCCCCTCTCGAAGTTTGATAGTGACAGATGAATTGTGGTATTCCAATCATCCCTGAAAAAACACTTACTCGCCGATGAGTTTCGATCCTGGGTCCCTTGGATGATTAGCGAGATGCGCTGTCCACTGAGGCAACTCCACATAGACATATATCTGATCATAATTCCCTACGTCGTACGCATATTGTGAGGATGAAATCACATTTCCGCTTTTAATACAAATTAAAATCAAGTCAACAGTGTGAATACGAAAAAACAACGTTGTTTGCTTAATTTGAAAATTGTTATTCAAAGACATAATATGATTCCACGTTTCATCAGTTATTAATGTTTATTGGATAGCCTATTTGTGCTAACTGGATAGTATATTTGTGACAGCAAAGTAACTTCTATAATCTTTATCAACTGTCCAGTCAACGTATAGTTATCGACGAAAAATTACTTGAATAACCTAACCTCGCGTTCTACTGGTGATACTTTCAATGCAACACGATGTTACCTATCACCAAAACTGAACACATCGGAAGAAGTAATTAATCATGCACGAGCTAACTACTCAATGAAACTGGTTACTTGTCACGATTACGATGATTTACAACTTCTGTTTTCAAAATCACATTTGTAATTGTCAGGTGATGATCAGCTGATAATCGGGAGAAGAAACATAACCTCGAATTTCTAATCGTAATCGACTGGCTAGTGATGAGTAAGTAATTTGATGTATTTTCATCATTTGACAACACCATCTATAACTAGAATAATATGAACAGTCGTGAGCCAATGATTAGATGATGTACCATGAAAACACATAACCTCACTTTTTCATAGACGTCTAATATCAATTGGCCAACTTCGAATAAACCAACGCCAATCTTCTTAAAATGTGATATTTTCTGAAGTACCTGTCTCCTCCGTGCTCTGATAAATTTTTACATAAGTGAATCTCCATACTCTCTGATCGGTGGGAAATTTGATGAAAAAGAATTCAGAAATCTTCGAGCTAATTTGAAAATATTCAGGAAAACACATTTGCCAGAGCGAATAACGACATTTTAGGATTAGTTAGGAAAATGTGTTTATCGAAACGAGAGTTTTTGACAATTGGAATGATGTCCAGAATTATTGAATCTGGGGATAGTTATGACTGAATAATAGAGTTCCTTATGCGTTTCATAGTTATTGCTAAACAGAGTGCTGATTATCATGATCACTAACATGAATTCATATTCAATAGACTGTTCACGAAATTTCAGGTCCCCAATTCACCAAACGAATAAATTCATCTAAGAACTGATCCTTCCACATCTCTGGTCCAGTAATCATCAGAATGAATTCATAAGTCCTAACAAACGAGTATATCAAGGATTCTCCTCCAACACAATCCCTAGCTTAGCATTGAGGAAAAAAGATTTCTTTCGACCAAATAGATGGTTTATTGGTCCTTCCTCCATAGCATATTTCTTCGGATGATGGAAATGTTCATTCGAATCAGATAATGGAACGCCTGCCTCAAATAAACTGGTCCTCTGAGTAAATAATTCATTTGCCACGAGTAATCAATTCTTGCATTCATTTGAATATTTCATTTCCACAAATAAATATCTTTTTCAGTGTAAATTCCATAACAGAACGGAATAAGATATACTCGTGGTATGCATTTCCAATATTCCCGATTGAATCTAACTCACCTTTCTTCTAACTTGAATGACGATCGAGATAGGTCACTCCATGCGCTCATACTCCGACTCCGTCTCCTGTATGAAGATTGCGGTGTTAATAACCTCGAACTGCTGCGCCTCCTTGTCGACGCCAGGTTTTCAGCTTGAAAATAAACACGTGGAGAATGACTTTTGATATATTCCGGATTCGGTGGAGTCGAAGAGGGAGTTACGGCGGTTGAGGTGTGATGTTCAGGTAATGCTTCGTAATCCCATCCGCGCGTACCCATTTCGAGGAGAGGTGCCGTCGCGGGAACCTTTATATGGCCACCCACAGTGTCTTTAGATTGATTTTTATGGCTCGTTCCGCCAAGAAACCGACGTAAAGTCGTCTTATTCGATACTTTAAACATCTACGCGAGGATATAATTAGGACAAATATCACCCTGGTTTCACGATTGAACCTTTAGTTCTCCGGATGAAAAACACATCATTCGGGTACCACTTATCAAAAATCACAGCACATTTGAAATTCTTAGTATAATTGATATAGTTCTGAGCCAACGAGCGGTGTGGTTCTTTTTCATTTTTCAAACCCATCATTATATTTAAATTTGATTTGAATCACTGAAACGATTCACTAAATTATCGAAATGTCTTTGAATTCACATTTCAGCGCTCCGAGTTAAGAATTCATTGCAAAAATCTATCATCGTGGCATGTATTGTACTTGAAATCACACTGGTTATAGGAACTGACCTTGAAATAATGGATTATTTGATTTATGCTGCTTCTTTGTGTATGCAACTTTATAGATTCTAAGAAGGTTCGAGAATTGAAAATGTTCTATTGTCCGTTTATAAAATTTTCTTATTTCACTATTATATTACAATTGATACGAATCAACAATTCATTGATAACACCTATTGTACATCGTACAATATGAAGCTGGATAAATTTTCAACAAACTCAATTGGATATCGCTATTTGTAATGGAAGAATATTGATAATCAATGTCAACGAGTAGCACTTCGTAATTGATACCGTGTGTCCATACACAATTTGAATATATTTTTCTCGTCGACAAGCTTAAATATCATCATTCATTCTATTGACATTTCCCGTGATGGGAATATGTCTCAGGTACAGTCGCAATGCATTTAAGATTCACAATCTCAAACGATGATAATAGGAATCATTTCTGGCTGGCGGGACCCGATTCGATTTTCCAATATTGCGTCATCCCTATTCTTCGATGATTCCATGAAAATTTATGATCGGGAGTGTCTCTTTTCATTTGAATGAACTCGATTTTTGTCCATAAATTGAGTGTCGTAGCCGGAGAATACAGAATTTGTCATGAGAATCGAGGAGTGGTCGCTGAATCGACCTCTCAAAAAGGTGTCAAGGTCAGGGTCGATGCAATTCTCCCACGAGACTGAGCCTTGCAAAGTTCCACCACAGCTCGGCTGACCGATCGACGTACGTATCGTTTTTCTAAAATTATCTTCATGTTAGAACACGTAACGTTGTAATGTACACAAACAAACCTAGAGCTTGATCCAAAATCTTTCTTGTGATCGATTCATCAATTCTTCATCACATTCATTCATACGGAGACTACATGCTGAGACATTTATATCAAATCAAAATGCATCACACGAATGGGAGTTGTAAAGATAAGGTGTTCGCACAAGTTCTTCCCTATCATTTCGGATAAAAACAATTTTTGCGAGAAAATTAGCATTCGTTATGTCACATCATTTGTAAGTAGGGTGTATTCTGAAGAATTTATTTTTTCGATGTAAGTTTTTCCTAATAGTTCAAACACTCTGTTTTGATCTTGAACACTATTGTCACAATACATGCAAATGTACCCGGTAACGTAACATCCAACCGAACAAAGGGAAAATATTTAATTCACAAATGGATTTTTAACAACAAATGAAACATCACAGCTGAGAATTTGGGATGGAATGGCGGAAGGGTACGAGGGAAATCGTGGCCTCGTCTCGTGGCGGTAGTAGCAGTGGTGGTGGTACTGGTGGTGGTGGTTGTGATGATGATGGTGGCGGTGGTGGTGGTGGTAGTTGAACAGAAAATGACTGGTGTCGTCACGGGGAAGGAATAAATAGGACTTTTTTTCTTTTGGAACACGTCATCCAAATGGACAAAAAAATGTACAACCGTGGTTGACTATTTTGCAGGAAGAGGAAAGGTAGAATGGACAGTTCCGTTGCTCGTTCTCCTTGTCACCACCCCGTACTGCGGCACATCGTAACGGTTTTCTCCTCTATATCCTATCTCTCGTACGTATAACTCTCTCTCCTTCGCTCCTTCATCGATAGCTCCATGCTGTCTTCCTCCTCAGACCCGCGCTCCTCATTTTTCCCCTCAAAAAGTCCTACGGTTAGTTACAGGGACGGATCTAAGAAACGCACAATCAGCTCTGGAGATTTTATTGAAGAAAGAAACAAACTATAACAAAAAATATCAAAAAGTATGAGAGAGCTACGCAAAGAATTTCGAAATCATCCAACTGTTTATTAATCACATATCTTGGAATTGTTAGATATTGAAAAATATTTGAACAATAATCAACAAGCTGTTGTGATTGTGGAAATTTATTCATTCACCCTTATACAAAATATCATAACCAGTATCAACTTTGAAAAAAATTGATCTCATCAGGCTAAAAAGCTTATCGATGGGCTACGAAGAACAATACACAAGTTTCCACGTTTGAGTATTCGAAATTTTAATCGTTTTTGGACTCCTCAGACTTGAATTGATTGAATGATGTATTAAAAAAAGCCATGTCAGAATAAACATCGTATACATTTTGTAGAAGGTCAACCTGAAGGTCGACCATTAGATGTCAGAATGACATGCGATGTCAAAATAACACTATGGACTTCCTCCAATACCGTCAATTTTTCACGGTATCCCACGCAACACAGAAACCTCAAAAAGATTTCATAAAGAGGACAGTTTTCTGATTCTGATTTCAGAAAGTTTGATCCTAAAGATCTCTGACTGAGCTCCTACGGAACCCCTAAGAATCAGATTTCAACGTGTTTCAGAGATGAACTTTTAATATCATTGAAACAAATTCAGTAAGTCCAAATATTCACTCGTAGGTTGAGGAAATTGGAGTTGGCAGATGCCCGTATCGTTCCTCACTGTAAAAAAAAACTGGAAATTTACTGTGCAACTGGACTGGAAATTTCCAGTGCTAGTACTGGAATATGGATATTCCAGTACATGTACAGAGATTTTGTTGTTACGTTACTGAAAATTTACCAAGCATAACTGAAAATTCAGTCATTGTACTGGAATTTTCAAGTTTGAGATGATGTACTGAAATTTTGCCATGATTTCGCGAAAATTTTACCGGCTCGTACTACAATTTTATAGTTCTTGTGCACCAAAAAAAAATATTCCCTCAAAAAGGACTTGAGAAAAAATTTGGAATTTAGAAAAAAAAACCTAATCGTTGGTATACTGGAATTATACAGGTTTTTAACTGCAATTCTCAGGTTTTGTGATGGAATTTTCCAGTTACTATGCAATTGAATTATACAGGTTTTGAACTGCAATTTTCAGGTCGTGTGATGGAATTTTCCAGTTGCTATGCAACGGAATTTAATCACTGTTGCACTGAAATTTTCCACTTCTATTGGACTTCGTCATTTCTGGCAGGAAAAATTTCAAGTCTTTATATTAAAAATTTCCTGATTGAGATTTTGAATAATAATTGTAATTGTAGCCAATGAAATTGATATATGAGGTTTTTCCAAGACTTATCCTCTTGTGTTCTAGATATGAAGCATATGTAGTAACCCAAGCTGGCCTTCCAACATGTCGCGCTATAGCTCATCGGTTAGGTCTTAGGTTTCAGTTGGTAGGCAGGTAGAAAAGTGTGGGTTCAAATCCTGTTAGGTAGACATGAGTTTCTGTCCATCCAAATGAACGATCAAAAGTTTCTCAATCATCTTGGAACACAAGGACCCTGCAAAATCACTTTGCGTGAGCAATTTTTTTTCAATTTTCATGGATATTTTCAGCATTAATTTTCCAGTACATGTCCTGGAAAAGTCCAGCTCGTGTACTGAAAAATTCCAGTACCGAGGCTCAGAAAATTTCCAGTTTTGATGCGGAAATTCCATAACGTTTGCACTGAATTTTTGCAGTACAAATGTGCTGAAATTTTCCGGTACATGTACAGGTTAATGACTTCCAGTACATGTACTGGAATTTTCCGGTGAAATTTTTTTACAGTGCTTATTAACGGATAGAAGAAGTCCACTATCGCGGGCAATGGCGAATAACTTTTATTTAAAAAAGTATAATCCGACGTTTCGACCGAGTTTCGGCCGTTTTCAAGGATAATACAAAATCATAATGGCGAAGGATTTGTCTGTTCCATCGTCGTTAAAAAACCTCGTTGACAAGAGGACAGAGGTAGAATTCGAATATTCACTCGTAAGTTGAGGAAATTGGAGTTGGCAGATGCCCGGATCGTTCCTTATTAACGGATAGAAGAAGTCCAATATCGCGGGCAATGGCGAATAACAATCCTTGAAAATGGCCGAAACTCGGTCGAAACGTCGGATTATACTTTTTTGAATAAAAGTTATTCGCCATTGTCCGCGATATTGGACTTCTTCTATCCGTTAATAAAATTCAGTAAGTCATATTTCTGATATAGAGTTCTTTGAGAAATTTTTTGGATTGATGATCATCAGAATGTCATAAATGGGAGTTCTGAGAGACATCAATCTCAGAAATGTGTTGTGTGGGTTAAAATTGTTAGAGTGGTATTTCACTCTTTAGCCAACCAAAAGTGAGCCTGTCGAAATTTCGAGTAAAATTTCCACTCTTTTAGAGTGATAATCTAAGGTTTGAGGTTATAAACTCACAGCCACTCCGATTCTAGAGTGAAGTTTTAATTCTAAAAGAGTGGGAGTCCACTCGAAACGAGTGAAAATAACACCCGCAGCGAAAGAGCTCACTTCTGAGACTCAGTAGAGTGGAACGATTGATTTTTCACTCTTCCAGATTTAGGGAGTAGAAGCTGATAACAAGTATTGCTAATCTTTGATTATTCACCAATAATTACGTTCGACAAGATCAACAAAGATGTATACGAATTGAATGATAGTCTTCTGCGATGTGTCAATTTTTATAATATGCCTATTAAAGTTGCTTCGAGAGTTGGCCGATACATGAGGGAAAACTTTACGTTATGAGCACACGGGGCATTAATAGTCTGTGAACGATGCATGACAGTCTGTTGGTATAGGATACGAAGCAACATGTGTAATAAAATCTCGTTAAAGGATAAAATTCGTTCATCAACCTAATGGCAAGATAATAACTGACAAAGTAATAACCCCTTCAATGAATTCGATAATATGCCAGCTTGGAGAGAAATAATATACCTTCTAGATGAAATTGTGTAATTTATGGGAGATCGTTCACCGACGTTGAATACGTGTCATGCAAAAATAAAAATAAAACTACATTATGAAAAATAATTGCATGAGAAATAAAGTGATTGAATTCCAGTTTCATGTCATATATCTCAACGGTACAAAGTTTTTGGACTATATTTTGAGAAAGTTTTCAGTTTTTTGTCCTACATTTATAATTATGATCTGTAGCTGCACGCCCATGTGAATTAACAGACTTATTTTGAATGTGCTGATAGGCTGCCATTTTGTATTGTAAAAATATGATAAAATTTGTTTCAGCCCACATTTCAAAACTGTTTCTATTGTTTGGGGGAGTCTTAGAAAATGACGAAAAATTTCGCGGACACAAGGTGATATTACCCCTTAATATTGAGACTCATATCATTTTCAATATCATTTTGAATGAAATTGAGAATAATATTGGATTGAGGGAGAAGTAATTTCGATTTCTCTCAATAGAGGGCTTCAAAGTCGTACATCTCCAGTGACATTTATCCAATGAAGCTGTAGGGGAAAGTGGGCTACTTCAAGACAAGTGTAGCTTAAAAAAGTGAGAAGTATTCAAAAATGGTTGATGTAAAAATTCTGCAAAAAATTCCCCACAAATTGTACTATTTTGTTGTAATAATGGTTACATTTTTGTGTTGTACAATTCATTATTTTTCAAATTGAAAATAGGAGTCACTCATCGAATTTGAGTTCCATATTTTCGTGATAAAATGAACACCAGTTCTCACCTCATTTCATGCCGAAGAAGGATCCACAAACGAGAAAAATTGAATTTATTTGTGAAGACAGGGAAAAAAATTAGTTGAAATAACTATTCAACTTGTGAGCGCATATGAACCTAGTGTTTCGTTCTCGTCTCGTCTCGCCAAGACTGACCGGATATCGATCTCGTTCTCGATTTGGTCTCGGAATTTATAATCTCGTCTCGATCTCGCTTTTGTCTCAACAAAATCGATATCGTCTCTGTCTCGAGTCGAGATTCCCGATTTCGACAATGCATTTTATACGTTTAGGTATCGTCGAGATTCCCGACTTGGCAGGTATCATCTCAATCTCGAAAAGTAATTGTTCGTCTCGCCTCGTATCGGTCTCGGTCTCACCCGAAACACCATATTGACCCATTGTTTTTCTTCAAAATAACACATTCATTCATTGATTGAACTAATTTAACATAATTCGCTGGAGAAATTATTAGTTGAATCAACGAAAAGAATGGGTCTATATGCACTTACAAGTTAGAATACTTATTTCAACTAATCTTTCTCTTCTGTGATAGATATAAAAGTAATGTCAATGCTTTATTCAGCCAAGAGTGATGACGCTTTGGAAATTGAGATTCCAGAAGATCATTCGACCTTATATTTGTCAACACACATGTTCCAATTTGAATTCATACATGGAAAAATATCCAAAAAATTGTTAATAATTGAACAACCAGAAATCATCCCGATGGAATTCGATCTTCAATCTAGATCTAACGAGATCTACAAAATCTGTTAAGATCCCGCCAGATCTGCTGAGATCTAAATCTCCAAAGACACAGAAAAAACATTAAAGATACGTTATCAAAATTGGAATCGAATTAAAAATATGTATCATATATCCGAACCAATGTGATGTGGTTCATCGTTTCTGCGTGAAATTCTCTATTTGAAAATAAACGCATGTAAATGTAGGATTGTACAAAATTAACAAGATATTATCTTCGATGATTAATCTGTTTCAATAAACAATTCGGATTCAAATGACACTGAAAAATCCAGAAAAACAGAGTTGTAGTCGATTTTCGAGAGGGAAAGAGAGAGAAAGAGAGTGAGAGAAAGACTTTGGACGGACTTTCGAAAAACTTCTCCAAATATTACATTACCCGAAGTATATAACATGCTTCGTAGAAAGTTCAAATTGAGAGATTCCTGATGCACTCATCCCTCCTTCCGATATTAGATTCGCTGAATAGGGTAGTACGCCAAGTTTAGGATCTTCCTATGAACAGAACTTTCTCCGACCTCTTTCGATCGTTCTCTTAACACATTCACGCTTATTCTAGAACTCACAAAAGTACTTTCCTTGATCAAAATTCCACACTTCTCTTATTCAGGGAGTATCTTTTTCTTCAGAATCTCCTTAAAAATGAAATGCGAAATTTTACTACTCGATGTATCACAGGTCTGAAATGTGCACTTTGAAAGGCTATATTCGCTATACTAATTGGAGGATTGATCATATCTGTTGTTTGTTTTAGTATGCAGGAGTTTTGATTTTCATCGTTATGATAATCATTTGAAAATTCTTCACCTGTTTCTATGCCATCCATATCATTTTTATTTCTCTAACTCGTATAAGTTTTCATTGGATCGACTTTGTGACTGCAATTGGCAAGTATTTGTTTTTCATTATCTCCAATCACCCAACATCCGCATACACGAATCATCACTGAATCATATTGTTTGAAGGGAACAACCCCATTTTAAACATGAAATGGATACGCGAAGAGTCAATGACAAGTCTGCGGTTCTCGAATAGAATTTTGAGGAGAACAAAATTGAATACGGTTGTCACAGTAAAACTACACAGCTTGTGAGAAAATTGATTCAGCATGAAGAAAATACAGTGCGACCTGTGAATAAGGCCGCGCTCGGGGCTGTGGGAGACAGTTTTTCTCAAAATCATGTCACCCCCGCTACACGGAAAGAAGAAAACAGCACTGGTTACTGTCCATAACAGCAATCAGTTGAAAAACAAATGAAAACACGCTTGGATGATAGAGCACAGCAGTGATGCCAGAAAATTCAAGAATCGCCAACTTTTACCCCTTCCATACCCACCACACAATCAAATTTCTTTTGTCGGGAGCTTTATTGTGTGTGTGAGATTTCTATATAGATGGGGCTTGATGGAGGGGACAAAACTTGGCGTCTGGTATCACTGGATCACAGTGATGTGTACTGCAGTGAAATTCGTCAATGCTGCTTGGACATTAACGGTTACTGGGAGACGCAGTAATGAACGGTGTGAATTTGATTTTTGATTTTTTTTCAATGAATTACTGCGATCCACAGTAGCCATTGCTGTTCTCTTTTTTCCGTTTAGGTGACCTGCGCTCAACTCAGCACGAAAGAATTTGCTCCCTATGAATGAGGCCGATTTGGAAATTGACACATCTCGAAATTATTGACTAGTTTTTGGCTATCCTTTAAGAGGTTTTTCATATCAAAGAAGCTTCTCTGTGATCTAGGGAAGATGGTGAGGATCTTCGCAGTTATTCGCATTAAATTGGAGAAAGGTACATTAATTTCTCTGCGTGTACATCTCATGTACATCGGATATTGTACTGTCGTTTGTCGAAACAAAAACACAGCATATACACTGAGGAAAAATACATACGAATATCATAAATAATGTATCGAAAATTTCTCTTAACATCTCGCAAATCCTTTTGAATATACAGGGTGGGGCATTTAAAGTGTCGCGGGCGTTTTTTCCAAAAATAAAGTGAGATACGAGAAAATTTTTCGGACAAAAATTGTAGGGTACCGAGGGGGACATCCGATGGTGGCCTTGGCTTTGACCTCAAATCTCATCTTCAAGGGCATTCTGAGATCAACTCTTGTTTTTTAAATAGCATCTCATATTTTTTACTGCAGATTTGGTTTCTAGGTCACAAACCAAGAAACTTTTGTCTGAACCATTTTCCTGAAATCCGCAAAAATGGCGCTCTAATCGATATTGTTCCATTTTGAATCTGACATTCGAATAACTCGAAAACGAAGGGTCTTGCAAAAGAATATTTCGTACAAAAGTTGTCAATACACAACACATTTCAATCGTCTACATTACCACCATTCAGAGCTCATGCGATGTAAACAAACGACGGGGTTCAGTGAAAATTCACGATTTTGAAAGTCAGTTTGTCAGTTACATTTGATTATTACTTGGTTTATGACAAATTGAAAATCATGGATATCCGATACACGGTTTCTGAAAAGATCGATATGATCTACATTTACGGTGAAGGGCATAAGAACCCCAGACAAGCATATGACTTGTATGCAGAACGATTTCCTGAAAGAACAACGCCATCCATTAGGTATTTTCAACGCATTACACAATTATTCTCAGAAACGGGAATTGTTACAAGGGAAAAACGACATCGAATGAGAACTGTTAGCGGAGAAAATGCGGAAGTTAATGTACTAGCTGCAGTAGCCAATAATCCACACGTGAGCTCTCGTGAAATTGAACTCCATTCGGGAATTTCTCGAAGAAGTGTTCTTCGAATACTGAAACGTCACAAATTCCATCCGTATCACATTTGTTCGCATCAAGATCTTCACGGTGATGATTTCGAAAATCGTGTACAGTTTTGTCGATGGGGGCTAGCGCAAATGCACAATAACAACTTCATCAACATATTATTTTCTGATGAGTCGACGTTCACCAATCATGGGCAAGTAAATCGACATAATATGCATTACTGGGCGACAGAAAATCCAAGATGGTTACGTCAAGTAGAGCATCAAAGACAATGGGCTGTGAATGTTTGGTGTGGTATTTTTCGATCTCGAGTAATTGGACCGTACTTCATTGCAGATACGCTAAATGGAGAGAAGTACAGACATTTCTTAGATCAAGTACTTCCAACATTACTTGAAGACATACCTAGTCAGGAACGATTGAATATGTGGTATCAACACGATGGTTGTCCATCCCATTATGCAGTCACAGCTCGAGAAATATTGGACAGAGATTATCCTGGACGATGGATAGGACGTCGTGGACCAGTTCATTGGCCTGCCCGTTCTCCGAATCTTACTTCTCCAGATTTTTTTTTATGGGGATACATAAAAGATACAGTTTATCAACAAGCACCGACTACACCTGAGAATATGCGTCAACGAATCATCAATGCATGCGCGAGCATCAATGAAGATATTTTAGCACGAGTTCAGCAATCTTTTGTAAAACGTTTTGAAATGTGTATTGAAGTCGAAGGCCATCATTTTGAGCATCTACTGCATTAAAATTATCCAAGTGATGTAGACGATTGAAATGTGTTGTGTTTTGTCTGTTATACCCCATCACCTCCGTTTCAGTTCAAGGGGTCCCCCTTGGAATCAGACAACTTTTGTCCGAAACATTCTCCTCCAAGACCCTTCGTTTTCGAGTTATTCTAATGTCAGATTCAGTATGGAACAATATCGATTAGAGCGCCATCTTTGCGGATTTCAGGAAAATGGTTCAGACAAAAGTTTCTTGGTTTTTGACCTAGAATCCAAATCTGCAGTAAAAAATATGAGATGCTATTTAAAAAACAAGAGTTGACCTCAAAATGCCCTTGAAGATGAGATTTGAGGTCAAAGCCAAGGCCACCATCGGATGTCCCCCTCGATACCCTACAATTTTTGTCCGAAAAATTTTCTCGTATCTCATTTTATTTTTGGAAAAAACGCCCGCGACACTTTAAATGCCCCACCCTGTATGCATGAAGTTTAGAAGGACAGAAATATATTTTTCTGTGCATTAATGTAATAGCAAAATGTGATTTTGTTCTGCGGCCTCATTCAAAGGTTGCATTTCGATTATTAAACTCTCTCGCTTTCGTATAATGGTGGGAGAAACGTTTGGGCGAGAATCAGCGAAGCAGCCCTATTCAAAGAGGCCTTATTCACAGGTTGCACTGTATTGAAGAGATTGTATGAGAGCATGAAAACATTTCTTCAGTCATAAGGTGTTGTTTGCTATTTTACATGATTACTATAACTTTTATCCACAATGAATCCTCTATTTGTCAGTTTATCAGCCTATGTCTGCTTATCAAAAGTTCCATGTAATTGCATGTGGTCTTTTATTCCAGCAGGACTTGAATCTTGAATATTTAACGAATACATCTTCCCTGGATATCAGGTTCGTTTTTGGTATTCCATTATTCGACAAACTTTAATGTGTATTTGAATTATGCATAAGAATTGGCTCATTCAAAGCTTCAAGATTAATTCGATTCCCACAAGGATGGGATGGGGATAGCACAAAGACGAATGGTGATTCAGTGTAGTTTGGATGATCCCCATTTGCTTTGTTCACGAATACTAATTGTTAGAGCCTTGTAATCAACAAAATAAAACTGATATGGATTGGATTATGTACATATCTTCTTTCTTCATATAATTTTGAGAGTTTTTTCTGAAAATATAAAGAAATGAAAAAAGCGATGAGTGGTTTTTGTTCAATGTTTTATTAAACAAAAACCATTCAAACACTTCCATGAAATTTACGATCAATACTTTACAAGCGGGTTACTAAAATTTCTTATAACCGGTTCCAATGGAATGGAGCCAAATGTCTTGGGGAAAGAAAACACTGGTCAGAGTGAATTGACACGTATGTGGAGCGGATGCCTTTTGATGTATCGTGGAATGGGATGAATAGTTGGGAACCCTAAACTTGGGTTCAATTCCAGCTACCCTGCCGTGCTCAGGTGAAAGCCAGTAAACTTAATTTACTACCTTTTATTAATTTTGATGCCAATATATTATAAAATAAGTCATTGAGAATGTTATTTCAAGAAGATAATAATTTGTTAATTTTGTAAAATATTTCAAATTGGAGTCGGCTCCAAATTAATGGGAGGCAATAAATTAAATTTACTAACTTTTACTGACCCATGGCACCACAGTATTTTCCTCTCCGTGTGATCTACATACTATTGCGAAGAATCTAGAACGCCCATGGAACGTCTGTTGTGAGCAACACATTACGTTCCAATCGACGTTGAAATTAGTTTCTTTTTGAAACTTCGTTACAGCTCCATCTGTGAAATCTTTTTTTTGCCATTCCCATGAATATAACTGGTCAGGAGTTCTTTAACCCTTTATCAGCATCGTCAGACTGTTCTTATTATAACATGAAGGGCGAAAAAATGAGAAAATGTGGTGTTCTAAGATAAAATATTGATTTCCCATGAAAATGTATTTCTTATGCAGGAATTAGAGATCTAAAACATTATGAATAATCATGAGATTTTATATAGTACACTGACAGGGTTTTATTTGATAAATTACCGTGGAATTTCAGTGATCGAGGGACAAGTAGAGATTTTTTTCAAAAACTCACTCATCTTTACAGGCTGCAGAGTAATTTTTTCAAGAATTTTCACTTGTCCATCGATTACTAGAATTTCACGGTAATTTTTACAACAACATTCTCTCAGGGTACGGAAAAAATGAGAAATCATGAGTCTCACTGAGAAAATAGTTCTCTGATGACAGCCCCAAGCTTTAGAGATATTAGGAGATTTTGAGAAATATTATGAAATTTAGAAAAAAATGATAAAAAGTTATAATAAACCCTTCGATTAGGGGTGCGATCGTCACCGTCATCTTGGACCTGGCATTTCTACATGAGTATATTTGGACAGAAGTGAGGAGTACCTCAAATACTGTCTCCCCTTCAGTTAAGTAAAGGTTCTTAATTACCAAATGTTACGTAATTCATCCATGTATTATGAATTCATACTGTTTCCTATGTAAACGTGACGAATTTTTTAGTACGTTATACATAGGTATACTGTCATGCACGCTGTGAGAAACAGTATGAAAAAAGAGTCCCACGTCAGATGAATAATAAGAATTGTGAAACTTTTGATTGGAATCTAGTTCAATCATGAATTCATAAAATTTACTGCAAAATGTATCAAAATTCATATACAAATGCATGAAATATCATAAAATTTCATATGAAAAGTCTGAAAAGTTCTGAAAACTAATACAAAATTTATATGTTAATTGCTTCACATAAATTTACATGAAATTGAAGAAGCAATTTTCTACATGGTACATTCCTGGCCTTGGCTCTGTAATGTTCATTATAAAATCATCATGTATATGTCCTGCTGTACATATACATCGCCATCTCTCTCAGAGCGTCTGCGCTAACATGCGCGAACTGACATTCAGAAATTGCTATGTTGCTCCGAAACAGCTGATCTATAATATCAGAAAGATGTTACAGTGTAGGGTTCCTCACCATATCTTTGAAACATAAACTCAGAAACCATTGAATTGAACGTGAAGTGTAAATCTATGTCACACACCATGCAAGACTCCATTTTCTGTACGTGAAACGAGAAAAATTAACACAGTGAGATGTTGATGGAGTTTGAATCGTTCACAGAAACAAAACGGGAATTCAAACCTATAAAATCTGATGAAGTGAAAACTTCGCTTGAAAAGTCAATGCAGAATTCTGGGTCTTCAACAGTTGAGTATATTGTCATTCCATCACTAATTCAAACTTCAAAATCATCAATGATAAGTTGTCTTATATGCATTGATGAAGAAAACAGTGAATTTAAATACAAAGGAACGTAAAGAGCAATTAAAATACTCAGGATTCTTTTCATTGATAGATGCTTTCCTGAACACAAACGTTTGAGAAAAATGATATATACGCATCGGTTGAAGAGCCCAGAATATGTACATAACTGAACAATACGTCACAAGGACTTGCGCGATCAAGGGATTTTAAAAATAAAGCATATATATGCACCATGTGGTTTTGGTTATCTTAAATGGTATTTTCACGTGCTCAAAATGTGGCACGATTGTACACTGTGAGAAGTCTGAAAGTGGCTGCATCTTACTTGAAAACTTGACTGGAATTCGGTCTTTTTCATTATGTCGGCGTTTGTTTTGGATGCTCACTTTCAGCTGAAATAGGTCTAGTTTTGGCTGCATCTTAAAATAAGCCGATATTGAGGTTGGAAGTAAGTTTTACTTTTCATTGTGTGAAAGCTATTTCGAATCTCGTAATGGAGATCATGCAAAAGCATAAGATCCTGTAAACAAGGAAATTCCAAGTTCAATCATGAAGATTATTTCTCAATTCATGAATGACTAAACGAGATAGGGGATCAACTTAATCATTCAATATCTACAGCTTTCATTAAGTAAATTGAAGTATCTTTTCTAAACTTGGAGTTCAATTCGCGGCAGTCGGTTAAATTAAGCTTGATTAAAATATTCCATATCCCCATATCGATCCATCTTGATCTCCAACCTTCGAATTGAGAAAGGACTTTTAGTTGAATATAATATTGATCGCTCGAAATGTATTCGTCTTGAGGACAGAAATTTCTTCACTTGGCTTTATAATCGATAGACTCGCCCAAGGCATATAAAATTGTAAACCCTAAAACTTTCAGACATACTTGAGAGGATATTAAATTATATAATGCACAATGTACATAAGTTCTTTTTGAATTATACACATACCACGGATTTTCCTTATTTATAATAAAATGTACTCTCATGAACTGATTGGGATTTCAACTTTCGATTATATGTATTTGCATCCTTTACGTTTATTCCCATGTAAAAATTTCTTGCCTCCGCGAATACTGACAATAGAATATAGCTTGGTGCGAGGCTGATTCCTAAATCTTGGCAATCAATGTAGAGTCAGTATTCATCAAAACATGGCAAAATGATATATTGGTAATTGATGAATAGCTGCCGTTAATCTACAAATATTTCAGCATTGATTTACGATTGGGGCAAGCTATCGCTAATTTTCAACCCAACATAGAGTGGATAAAATAGGAATGTTGGTTTTATATTGGAAGAAAGTATTGGGAAAGCATTAGATGATGATATGATCATCCAGATGACTCCACAGTAGCGCCATCTTAACATCGAGAATCGCCCGGCAGGGTCGGACAAAAAATAGTCGTCAGGGTTTGAACAGTTTTCCTCCCAGGAAATCCGGTCAACAATTGAAAAACATTTTACCTGGTCTCGCCCGAGATCACTGGAATATCCTGTCAAAAACTGATACACAAAGATTTGTTAGTTTTTGAGCGGATTTCCTGGGAGAAAAACCGTCCCAAGCCTGGGATCTTCAGCAGGGCAATTTTTATTTGGGTCTTCGCCAAAGTTGCTCACCAAACTCTTATTGATTGTCGTTGATTTCCACATGAGAATGATATTTTATGAAGAAAAGAGAAATGAAAGTGTTGATACACAAGTTGAATAACTGGAGAACTCTTTTCTTCAAGAGTCCTAACGGTAAGCATATTACGAGCGGCATTTGTGATAAATTCCATATCTCGAATCATATGTAATATAACGTATTACATGAGGAATGGCGGTTAAATTCTCTTCAGGTCAGATAGAGAATACGTAATGTGATTTTATTTGAATAGGTGTGTGCGTGAAGAAACATTTTATCAGAAGAAATATTGAACCTTTACACCGAAGGCACTTTCTTTTGAGACCACAAGGCTTTCTGTGAACGATCTATCTTCCCTCGCATGTATCCAGGGTAGGATTATATTCTTCGCATGATATTCCTGAAATAGATAACTCAAGAGTACATGATACGAAGGACATATGTATGTGGTGAAACTCATTCCCATTCCATGAGTCGTTCTCAGAAAAGGGATTCATGTTTTACACTTGTTTGTATAAAAGAATATAAAAATAAATCTCTTTGATCTGGTGATGATTCCAGCTTCATTCTACAAGAATTTCCTAGTATGACTTATATATTAGACTCGGAAGAACGAAACAAAATTATTTTTATATTCAATCGTGTTCTGATTTTACAAGTTGAAGAAACTGATGACGCACTGAGTAAAATATTGCAGAAGGATCCGAATACTCTCCAAATTCAAATCAGTGAAATCTCATTATTTCTGCTGTTGAAATTCAACCGCTGAATGGAATTAGTGAAATGTCGGTGAATAGTTACTGGTTATGCAGTTGGAAGTGCTCGGTTACAAAACCCAGTTGGCTAACACAATTACTAAATTTTTACTTAGATTTTTTTTATACTGTGAATTCGCTAGTCCACCAATTTGAATTCTATTGAAAATTTAGTAAACGTGCATTTCTTCGTCACTTCTCTGTGGCACCAGCGCAGACTGTCCCTTAGGTCCACGGCTCCCATTTCTCCACCAATGTTCTATCTCTGGTGCACCGGAGATCCAAGAAGAGGATCCCTAGTATGTTGTACAGGGATATACTTTGCGTCATATGTAAAATGTAAAGCCTTCTATTGTAAGCATTAATGAATTACCTGATGATTTTATTGAAGAATTGGATCACTTACATATTTTTCACGCCCCAAATCAACTGGAAATCAATATTCACATTCACAACCGCGTACGAAGGAAACAAATACTGCGGATGAAAAATTACAGCTTCGCGCAACGGCTTTATTCTAATGGTTATAGCCGAACAAGAAGAGTCTCAATTATTGCCCTCGAATTTGGTTTGTAAGGGCACAAATCGAGTCTTTCTATTCCTCTTCAGATTTTTATAAGGCGGAGAACATTGTTCAAAATTGATTGTTCATAAACAAGTTGCTTAGAACACAATGGGAAATCATTCATTTTCGGGTTTTATAAAACAATTTAACAAAATTATCTTTAATTCGCAAAACACTGTTCACACAATATGAACTTTGAGAAACCAAAACAAAGTCACCTGAAACTGTAACTATTCGAAACCTTGGCAAAATATTCCGCAAAATCATTCAGCAGGCTTATTTTTAACATGAAGGGCTATCATTCTGGCTTCATTCAATTGAATTATACGAGAGCCAAAATTGTATCCGTGCTGGTTTCAAACAACTTCATCCTCATACAAATGAATAAACACAAAAATTATACATGCAAGCGCTAAATGAAACTCATCGTTATTCTGCTCATATACATGGATACCTATTCCTTTGGCAATTGAATATGGTGATATAAATTTCCAGGGCTGGGCAAGTATTTGAGATACAATCATTGTAAATACGTACTGGAATAAAAACCACAGTGTTAAATATCTCAGACTTGAAATATTATATTTGAAGTGCTTCCTTCGAAATCTTTCGTACCTAATCCTTCAAATATATGAAAAATAGTCAAGATAATCAGAAGAATTGATTTAAAATACAAAATACTTTGGGGAAGAGGTTCCAAAACTATATTTCTCGATTGTAGAATACAAAATTCTTCGAAAAATCCACTTGATAAACACAACATTGGAGGGAATGTATTGTGAATTCAGGAGATAAAGTACTGATTTCATTCCCAATACCTTTTCTCGCATAATTGTATTTCAAATACTTGCCCACCCCTGTAAATTCCCCACAGAGCACAAGTACGCTTCAAATCAAGTCAGTTGATACAGTACACCACTGCAAATAGAATTTAGAAATAGTTCAATTGAAACCTTGGGCAGTAAAAATGAATCTCCCTTTTCCGATGGAATCTATTGATGTGCGTTACTCCGATATTTTTTCTTGCAAAAATCTGTTACAAACAAATTTTCCGATCGATTGCTCTCAAGACCAATCCCATGAGAATCAACTTAATGTTTTATTCAAAAATATGAACCAAATGAAGTATTAATTGGATGAAACAAAAAATTTGATATCTCATCCGAATAAATTTTCAATAATTCCAAATGTAGTTCATTTTAATCAAGTAAAAATTTGATTAGATGTGGTTGAATATTCATTAGATTCATATTAAAGTATACGATTTTTCTGGGTAAAGGGGAACTCTTCTTCGAAACAATCAATAATTCGGGAATCTAATTTTCATGCCTGTGATTTTTGTGTATAGAGGTGCAGACCATTCTAGACGGTAAATATTAAACATTCTCACCGCTGATATAATTAACCCGATGACCATGAACGCCTGAGGAAACATTGAATGTTGATGCACTTTGTTTAGGGTATCGTCACATGTGGGTGTAGGGGCTACCAGTAGAGCACTGACCTGACCTCGGCTAATGTTTCATACTACGCGTTTCATGTTGTTCTTAAGTCCAACGAGGTTCAATGCATTCTTATACATTCATTAAATATTCTCTGATTTATACTAGGATAATTATCCTCGTATGAACACAATCTCGTCGCGTTGGTATCATGAAGGAAAAAAAAATCACTATTGAAACTGTGATGGAAAAATGTTTTTTTGTTTTATGGGACAGCACCCATACAGCAAAAATTTTGCTTTGTCTAGAAGATTTCTTATGCTACAGTTTTCACTGTCTTTGAAATGTCTCAGTTTAAGGAATCCAAAAGACATCTAAAAAAGATCTAAAGACATTTTTTAGGTTTATTAAACGAAGACATCTGAAAGACAGTGAAAACTGTTGCATTAGAAATCTTTTAGACATCTAAAAGAAATCTCGCAGGCAAAGCAAGCGAGTTTCGAGTTGTTATAGCAAGAAAATGCAAAGACTGCAGCAAATCAGAAATTTTTGCTGTCCTAAAACCTGTCAATTTTACGTTCAAAAGATATCTTTAGAAATATCTGAAAAAATCTTCTAGACACTAGAAATATAACTCAAAGTGTTGTTTAAAGTGTAGTGTCTTCATCTCACTAACCGGTTTTCATTTCAAGAATGCCGTCGAAAAGTGATGAATTATTTGTCTGCCTCCGCCTGCAATTCAGCAATCACTTCAATCATTGAAGGTAAAATACAATCCCTCATATGCAAGTTTGAACAAGCTTCCTCAATCGTGCTATAATTCATTCCATAAGAATGTGGACAGTCAGTGCCTTGTTTCATCCGCTTCATTCCTTCAAACCATTCCATATCAATGCCATCAAATAAAGAGGCTTCGCCACCATCAAATTCTTTGTGAATCAGCAAATGTCCTTCTTCAAGTATTAAACGATCCATTGATGTATGTCTCACATCATGTATGAACAAACTATATTAATCTTGGGCAAATTATCAGAATGATGAAAAACCGTCATGAATATGATTATCGTTAGCTCGTCTTGTTCCCATTTCGTATTGATTTATCATTTGTTAAAAGCGCTTTGAATTACGACATTTCTCAATCGATTGAATCGACTGATTTTTGTATTCTTTTTCCCTGTCGTGAGACATGTCCTTAATATTTACATAAGACATTTTGAGAACGTTCTGACATTTTTCTACTTGTCCTATTTGTGACTGTCCTCTCATGAACATTCTTACTCGACTATTTCAACATTCTTTCTTTTCCATATTCCACATACATTTGCAGTTCGCAGTTGCATAAATAGATCCTATGTTGATCATGTGTATTTCAAAAGTAGTTGATATTTAATTTCATCCGTTTTACATGTAATCTATGCGTGACCCAATAAATTAACTATGCAACTGTGCATTAACTGTACATAGCTGACGAAGTTGGGTTTTCATTCTTGGGTTGAATATGTTTTATATGCTCTTTTTTCCTACAAAAAATATCAATCTATGATGTGACGATATTTTCACCCGTCAATTAAATCGATCGTATGTATCGCTTTTACTACGCTTTACATTGATATTCACAATTCATGAAAAGTGTTGCGAATGAGAATAAGTCAATTCTGTGAGTTAGTCAACTATTAATCGAATTCCATTGTGTTTCAGAAGATATACGGAGTTGGATTGATAGAATGTGATCATTTGATTCTGCAAAAAGCTAAATATGTATAAACACTAGGCTCTAGACTCTAGTTTGAGCCTCGCGAACCCTCACCAGACCCTTGTAAGGGACTCGTAGGCCTTACAAAGCCTAGTAATAGCCTAAAGATTATGAGACTATATAATGATATCTACTGGGAATCGGTTGGTGGGAACGTATTTCATCTCACTCATCTTGAAATTCCAACAATTATCAGAGATAATAACGATTCATTACAAAATCCTCAGTTGGACACATTCCATGCTCACATCATTGCTTAATCAAACTGAAGATGGACCAAAGTACAAAACGTCTCACCCCTGGGAATCAGTCGCCGAAATCCAACGGCTGCAAAACTAAAATGTCAAAGAAAAACATTTCCTCTGAAATGCCAACTGGGATATAACTCGATTCAAACTCAAGAAGCTGCAACAACATCCAGAACATACTTTCAATGCTCACCATTGACATATAATGTTCCCGATTTTAAAGACAAATTCAGACAGAATAAGTCAAATAAAATTGACCGATAAATTCAAATCCTACTACCACATCAGCTGAAAAAAACTCTCTTCGTTGATCTCGACAAATAAATTATACTCCATCTTTTTATAAAACCTAGCAGTTCAATCTTGACTGGCGTATCAACGACCAACGTTATTTTCAGTCTGTATTTGCCTCGATGCATGTTCGTGATGAGAACTAGTGATAAAAATTGCAGTATCAAGAGCCGGTATCATTTGTTATGATACGTTATCCTTTATTCAAGAGTCTGAAGAAACCACAAGAGAGATTTATCGGGTCAATCCGGTAGTCGGCAGAGATATCGACAAACTCAAGTGGTTAAAAGCAAATTGCTCCTTCGACTATAGCATGTAGCGCACTCTGAAGGACAACGACACATTAAAATTCAGGTAGTAATGCGAGGATTGTGTTAGAAATAGATGAATAAAGAAAAAAAGAATATTAAAGTGTCGACAAAATAAAATGCTCAAGGGTTGTACAGTATTGAAAGGACTGTAAAAGCTCCGCTGTATGAAATAATCCGATGAATTATGTTGATTCTTCAATTTCATCCCACGTCACCCTTCTGGAGAGAAGAGAACAACGAACACGAGGGAGAAAGCAAGAGGCGCGGTACACCTTGTTGACCCACAAAGCTCATGTCTTCACCTCTACCTTGTTCACTCTCAAGCTGTACTTTCCATTCATTCCTCGAGCGATTTCAGCAAGTGCTGCACTATTCACAATGTCACATCACCCGAAAAGATGTACCGTGGAGAAAACGGAACATGAAATGGGATTGTGTATTTTTGTTCTTGAAAAGTTGAAAGTTCATTCAAAATTCTCTTACTGCATAGAGCGAGTGTAACTAGAAATTGATTGAATATATGATTTTTAGAGTTGGTTGTAATAATAGGAAGAGAAATTCAATATTTTTGTCAAATCCATTTTATTGATTATTCCATTCAAATCTCACCGATGGTGAATGCTTAATTATTATTCTGAAATTGAAGTTGCACTGAGTCGTGTGATTCGTTCCTGAAAATATCAATCAATTCCGGAATAATAATTAAATTCCTTTGAGTGAATGATGATAATGATGATGAGAATTGAATATTCTGCACAACAGGAGCGAACATAATTCCAAATTCTTCGAACGGATCTCTTCTCACGATAATTCTACATCACTTTGATATGATAAGAATTAATTTATGATTCGCAGATGAAAGAATCTGTGAAAGAAAGTTATTCATCCAAGGACGGATTCGCGTTGAAAAATGAAAATTTTCTCTAGAAATAACAAATTTTATAAAGTAGAGCTTGTAGATGGACTGAGTCTCCATTTCATGCTCTAATAATTCAAATGGAAAGATTTTCGTCGCGTTCTTTTGTCTTCGTCCTTTTCAAATACACATGGAATGAGAGTGCAATACGTTTCATTCGCAATGAATAAATCCGTTCGTTATTTCAAAAGATCAAAGCTACCTGCTGTTTAAGGAAAGGAATATTTATATTGATGGAGAAATGTATTGGCGCATTGAATAATAAAACTTACCACACTTCTGAATACAACAAATTTCTCAATCTGATGTATGAGATTCGATAAAATTTTAAATTCGTTTGTATTTTATATTCAAAGGTATATAAGGTGGTTTTTATTGAGGGAACAAAGTCTTTTAATATGAATCCCAACTGTTTTCTGTAAGTCGGAACAAGTTGTATTGAAGGGTTTGAAAAAGAAAAAGCATGGAAGTACGATAAACTTGAACGACAGACGGGAATAAATACCCCAAAGGGTGAAGGACAATACGGAACGAATGAAAAAGCGATAAAATTCCATAAATCCCAATTATGCGTTGGAAATCGCACGAGACGAGAAAAAGTCTCTTCATTCGGTGGCAGAAAAATTATCACGACGATCAAGTCATTCTTGTATAGAATATAACGTTATTTCATGTGCAACGATCCAAAGAAATTCGTGTCCTTCTTTCTCTGAAATCTGTGCGTCCACTAAATGATTCATGAAGCTAGGAACAATCGTGATTCACTTTTTGTCAACCGAGTATTCATTATTACACGAATGGATCAAACATGTTCGCACTCCACTCAGCTTATAAAAGCGATAAAGAAATCCAGAGAGAGATGAAGAAAATTCCCAAGGTTTTGTACTTTCTTTCACAACAGGAAGGATTGTTGGATATATTTTTCGATTTGTCAACTGTGGAGATTTTCAACGTTGGGAAACAGAAATCAACAGGTAAATTAAGAAATGATTAAAATATGGACTCTGAAGCTCTCCTTTCCTTGGACTTTCCATCCTTGAATGAGGACGAAACAAAAAGACAAACTCTGTCAGGAGTGAAGTTTTTTCGACTCAAATGAAATATTATGATACCCTGTTGATTCTTTCTCCCACTAGAAATGATAAATAGAAAACAAAATTCTTCGAATCTAAGAAATTGTCATTCGAATAGGTTCAAATAAATATTTCTTCAACGAGAATGAATATTTTTTTTATAAAAAAAAGTATGTTATTTAGAAACAACGGCAAATCAGACATTCTTTCGAATGAACAAAATATTTATTCCTATCGAAAATATATTTGAACCTATTTAAATAACAATTTCTTAGATTCAAAAATAAAATATCCACGCGATTCCCAAAAATACATTCATCTTGACTCAGAGCCTGAGAAAAACTTTTGTATTATTATTTTATTTTCCGTTCTGTTCTCCGAATTGTAGATGGGCGCAGAAATCCAGTTCAACTATGGAATAAATGCATAAAATTCACATAAAAATGTATGATTATAAAGAATCATAATCCCGTACAAAATTTCATAGAATTCCATTTAAAAAGTCAGAGAAAGTTTTGAAAATTGATCCAAAATTCATGTGAAAATTGTTCCGTATACAAATTCATATGGAATTTTGGAACTAATACTTTAGTGTTGATGTGATATTTTGAAAGCTTGTGGTTTGTACACCTTGTGAATAGAAGGAATCAGCTCGATGACATGTTTGGAAATCGAATCATCTTGGATATGGAATTTCCTTGTTCATTCGAACCACAATGTTCACGTTACAATATCTCACATCCCAAAACCCGAATCCGATTTAGGATGATTTATTGTTACCAGTGTGAAAATTATCATAAGAATCGATACCTTACTCGAAGGTGTAGGGCATTTGCAAATTCCATGAAAGTAATGTTCGGTATGTTCCCTAATGGAAGGGGGAATATTCAACAAGGTCGAAGCAGAATAATATAAAAGTGTGATGAATAAAGAACAATATTGGAATCAGACTCCCATTTAAGAATCTTTGGAAATAAGACACGACATGAAAAAAAGTGCCACGACTTGCGAACTCATACACGGAAAAAGTGCGGCTGGAAAATGAAGTAATTTTCAAAAGAATCTAAGACTATTTCGTAGATTTTTAGTAAATATAAAACGGTTCAGGTTTCATATTTATATCATTTGTAGTCTTATTTCCTTGATACACTGTAAAGAATTGACAGTAAAGAATTGGTGTTTTTTTAACACCACATGGTGTCATTTTTACAATATAAAGTGTGATTCTAACACCGTTTGGTGTTATTTTGGCACCGATTTGTTAATTCTGTGTTAAATCTGACACCGCTTCTTTTACAGTGTGAGGTCCCACACACTGAGAAAATTCCTAAGTTGCAGTAACTAAAAATGACATCAAATGGAAAATTTGAGTTCCTTGAACTAAGACATTGTTTGTTGCAACAAAAATCTCCAGTTGAAGAGACTATAACTAGACTAATATTTAGTCGAGGTCGTATTTCACTCAAATTTTTAGTCACTATAACTAAACAGTTTCTTCAGTGTACATGGGAACGAAACGTCGGACTTCTTGTGACACTCACAATTGAAAAGATATACTGAGCCAAGAATTAACATTCTATTGGTTCTGATTTTTGTTAAATTTCATAGATAAGAAATGAAAAACTCGCTCAACTACAGCACGAAATAATAAATAAATCGTTCACTCAAGAAAAATATGAAGATTCAATAATAACGACCTTCTCCTGAATCCTCCTCGAGTCAATAAGGTTTGACGTAGTATTATTTCATGCTGGAGTGAAGCGGGAAAATGTGTCATTTGACCTTGAATCACCTTATTCTCCACCTCTTCCACAAAATACTTTATCTTCAAGTCGAATTTTTCACCGAGCAGAAATGAATTCTAGTGAGAACTCCATTAGAAAAGAAGAATACATCGAATTACATTGGATGCGGATATGAATTATTTTCATCTCTGATGGGATCCTTATCAGGGTCGTAGGAAAGTCCTATAAAATACCATTACGAATGATCAAACTTTGCATCAAATACCATTTAATTCAATCAGAATCCATTCCATTTTCCATCCAAGAATCAGATTCCATAGAATATTGTGAAAAAAAAGGGAAAATTCTTCAAAAGTATATATTTGAACGAAGAATGTTGTAGAAAGAAGTTCAGGAATAGTTTTTTACTTTTTAGTGTATCAGTTGAAGAATCAAAGTCACTTTTGATTTGCCTTTGAGTTCGGTTTTCCTAAATTAATTGATAGCTAACTAGGTATGTCTATTACAGGAATTGATTTGGAATTCAAAGAGTTTGCCAACTACGCTGACAGAAAAACGAGATACTTGAAACATTCGTCGTCGAAATAACTTGAAATCTAGTTCGATTCACCAGGAAATGTGATTGAGATGTCCAGAAAAAGTGGTTGAAACCAAAATTAACTACATATTCTGGTTATCACCCCAAGAAAAGAATCTGGTTTTTCTAACCTGAAAAATGTAGTTTACTACTTTTTCTGAACATCCCAATCACATTTCCTGGTGGATCGAACTAGATTTCAAGTTATTGCGACCAAGAATGTTTCAACAAGGTCGTTTTTCTGTCAGTGTAATTTAGAAAAATCAAACTCAAACGGAATTGAGGGTGAATTCAGTATTGCAAAAAAAAAAGTAAATGAATTCACTTGAACTGTTTCTCATGGGATGTGAAACTATTAACGGATAAAAAGAAGACCACAACGGTGAAAAAAAGGGACTCATCTCACTCAGGTTAGTACGTACACGATTTTCGAGTTAACAATTTATCGCGGCCGTTGTTTCAAAACGCTGCCCTCAGGACCGCTCAGCGACCAATTAAGAGTTAATGAAGGAACCGACTGGGCTTTTATATGTACAAAAAGAAAATGACTTATGAGTCTCAGTTGGTGAAGAGCACAATAAACATTGCGACAAGTTCTCGCGCAACGCCCAGCCCCAGTTAAGAGAGAGAGAGAGAGAGAGAATCCCTCAAATCTACAATATTTCAGACCATAAGTCATGGAAAATATCAGCTGCAACCAAAAAGTCAACATCGCGTACAGAGCCGAATATCATACTCTAATAACCCATATGTAAGGTTCAATGGATTATTCAGGATTGGAAATAAGACACGGGTGTGAATATTGAAAAGAGTGTTGATGCGAAGACCTCAGATCACCGAAGAAGAAAAGGGTTGAAAAATTGCGTTGAAATAAAAATAAACTCGAGTCCTAAAATTGTAATAATCTTTAAAGCCTGATCAACTCCGTGATACACAACTATCCACAGTACAATCAGGTCGACGAGAGGTTAACATGAGATCGAATGAGAATTCTGAAAACAAGATCAAGTTGAGAACAGAATGAGATGAAGGTGAAAAATTAAATCAAACGGAAAAAAAATGTGTGAAGTGAGGATGCCGTGAAATAGAGCAAGATTTGGGTGAAAAGTGTGATGAGGAAGAGAAATGTTCAAAGAGAGATATAGTGAGCAATTATGTGATAGAAGATGGAGAAACCCGACACAAAGATGGAGAGGACAAAAGTTTGGCACGTAGTTGAATCAGACCAACGATTTTCAGTAACGCATTGAAGATGAGCGATGGTACCTCAAATGAGAAAATAATAAAAAGAAATGAAAATAAATGATGATGTAATTGGACAAAATCACCAATAATCACTACCTCCAGCTGAAACCATAATAGGAACAAATAGGAATATCAAAAGTAAGAGGAAAGAATTGACAAAATAAATTTGACCCATTCTGATCAAAAGTCTTCATTTTTTCTCCAAAAAATCGGAGGAAAAACGAAGCGTTTTGGACAGAAGGAAGTAAATTTCTCTAAGGGGAGATGTGGTCAGACAGATACAATAAAGAAAAGAGATGAGAAATATTCACAATTGAAAAGAGTCACAAGTAGAGTGTTTAAAAGATTGACAAAAGGACTCAAAAACAGTGCGGGGAAGATGCAGGAGAATAAAGTGAGAATGAATTGAAGGGTTTGACAAATAGCGAAAGGCACGAAAGCGAAGGAATCGAAGGAGGAATAGTCGCAAAAAAATGGACAATTGAAAAGCAGTAGATCAAGAAAAGAAGGATCCCAATTCAAAAGAGTCGAGAAGAAGTTGATGAGTCTATCATCTGGTCGAAGGGAGAACAGTTACCAAATGAGAAATCTGAGAGAACAAAGATGGATGGTGATATAGAGAGTTTATAACATGTCACGTGGGAAAGAGGTAGAGTAGAGTACAGGTTCCAATTGAAGATTAATAGAAAAGAGCAAGATACAGAATTACAAGGGGTCACAATAATGACACCGTTCTATAAAATACATGCAACACTGTTAACGATGAAAGTGAATACAGAAATAGTGGAAAAAACTTTAATGATCAAAGAGGATTTAGGCAAGATGTGAAGATAATGATAGATGACATATACTCACCAACTTGTTTGATGAAGGGAGAAATAAATGAAGGTGGAAACTCTTCATGCAGTGAAAAAACGATTGCTGTCTGGGATGGGATGTGGTAGAGGAAACAAGAAATGTACAAAAAAAAGTAAGGTGGAAATGAGGAGCACAGAATAATCAAGTGAAGATTTATGGAGACCAACAAGGTGAGAAGAGTATCTATTCAACCTTTATTCACTTGATGTATCCTTGGCAGAGGAATTAATAGCGAAGGATGAGTTTTATAAAGGGAAATCGTTCTACAAATTCTATCAAGCGTGCATTCTGTAATTTCTCACTAACCTGATTATGCAGTTACTCAACACTGAAATACAAAAGTGTGAAAATTATTGGAATAATTGTTATCTACAAAATAACTCCAACTTTCGCCTGAGATTATGCATTTATCTGTGGAGTACTGTTTTGTCTTGTTGATATAATAGTTTTTCATCCTTCCATTTCTGAGTTAATTATTATAACAATTTTTCTGTCCAATCTTTTTTTCACTCCAATGATCTCAACACCTCGATCTCAAACTAAACAGTATGTAACGATAGATACCCGCTGAGAAATTAAAATAGTTAATAACAAATTCCGACCAGGATTTTTATTGATTTCATCGTAACTCAACTATCATTCCTTGTCGTTTATATAAATTTTATACAATGAAACACCAGTTCTTAATATCAAAATATTGCACATTGTTAGTTATTTAAAGACATATGAAGATGCTCATAATGAAAAAAGAACTTTGTACAAATGAGATTGTTATATAGTAATCATGGAATATTCCTTCGTTCAAAAATGGAGGGCTTAAGAACTATTTATATCAAGAAATAAAACCAGTATTCCATAAATGATTGCATTCCTTTACAGGAAAGTTGGAACAGTTTTGGAAATCACAATTATTCTAATAATTTGCACACCTCTGTAAAGAGGGAGAATCTAAATATACACGATCTGAAACACTGTTTTATTAAATCAAATCAATCATAGGAACCATTCCGTTGAAAGAATTATAGGAATGCTGATTCAAAGAATGGCACTACGCTGTACTATCAAATTTAGGTTCATATGATTTTTTCAACTTCGAAAGAGTCGATGTACCAAGATATGACTGTAAGGTGAAGGGATTCCACCCTCGATCCACCAATTTGAATGTATGTTTGTGTATAAGTTGTGCTATCAACCTCAACCATAAAAAAGAAAGTTATACCGAAAGGAAATTTAATACTTATCGGAATCGTTTCCATTTACGATTGAGAGATATCCCTCGAGCGCTAGGACTATGAAAAATCTAAAACGATTCCTCTTTCGAGTTTGAAATTCAATCTAGAATATATTGTCAAAATTTTTATACCTCTTCATATCTTATTCCGTCTTTCTCCAAACAAATAAACAAATCGGAATTATTGAATCATAAAACGGATTCCATGAGGTTTTATTGCATTGTGTCACACTTTCAATAACTTGTCGTAAAAGAGTAGGGAGGTCATTCCATATCGAATCCTCCGTTGAAGAATTCTGTTGACCTTGATGCGTCAGTATCCAAGGGTTATTTTTTGTTGACTACTTGTGTCTATTGGGTGTATTCAGGAATAGAAATTTTAATATCCCTGCACGAAAGAACTTCACAAAATTGCCAAGAACAAGAGAAAGAAAGTTTGCTGATGCAGTAAATCGAGATATTGTAGATAGAACAGGGAATCTTTTTTACCAAGCCCACCTGAAATTTGTTGCCACAATTCACTGAATTGCAGAGATAGCAACGTGCTTTAATTTTGATTTTTGGAATGGTTCTTACTAGATTAAAATGGAAAGTGCTCTTCATTCGAATGAAAATCCATTTATTCACAATAAAATTCAATGTTGTTGAGGTTGGAATCGTTTATTGGAACACTGAAAGGAATCACATTGGGTAATTCTGCCAAAGGAACTTGACAACATTTTCAACATTGTGGTTACCAAAAAGGAATTATGGTAACTGCAAATATAGGTAAATTTACTAAAAACATTGTTGTTGAGTCCCCTTGTAATATTCTTTTCTGGTAACAGTGATTAATAATTTCTCTCAAAACGAAACCAGTAACGAATCAGTAATGACACTGGCTAGCGAAAACGGAAAAGATATATTGGATAAGATATTCGATAATTGGATCACGCTGACAAGACTGTTTTGTTGTGCCTGCTAGAGAATTTTGTTGTTATATGCCCAACCAAATTTTTTTGCTGGCATGATTAGAAATTTAGTGGATCTAACCAAACTTTGATTGCGCTAAGCAAATAATGTTACCGAATCACATTTGATTCCCTGAACTAAAAGTGATTTGGTAGAATCTCTTTGGTTGGCATAACCAAATTTTGGTTGATCACATACAATTTTCAATTACACTGTAAAAAAAATTTGTTGAATTCCAAACAAAAATGCTTGGAAATTTACAAACTTGGTTTGGAAAAGTAATTTCCGAACCTTTTTTGTAAATTGCCGAACAAAAGTTTGTGAATTCTCAAAAATCTTCGTGAAATCACAAAATTTTTTGAATGTTTACAAACTTTTGTTTGGTAATTTACAAAAAAAGTTTGTGTAAAAAACTGCCAAACTTCTTTGGCAGTTTAGGAAGTATATTTTTTACAGTGTACACCAACGAATCTTTTTTCTCAGTGTACACAACGTTTTGCCAATTCTCCTGAAAGGCGCCAATGAATGGTATTACACGGAAAAAGATATGTGGTTATCCTTTGGTGTGAATACCCGTACAGCACAACCACCGATCCTCCACCTAGGACTTCGGTGGACTGGAGGTGGAGAATTGGTGGAGAAATGGGAGCCGTGGAAATAAGGGAGAGTCTCCGTTGAGGCAACAGAGAGGCGACGGAGAAAGGTCCGCCCCCTGTATTTTCGATATAATCCTTATTGGTGCATTTACGTAACCAAATCTGAATGTATGAATTCACGAATTTGAGTTTTACTGAAAATACAGGGGGCGGACATTTCTCCGTCGCCTCTCCGTTGCCTCAACGGAGACTCTCCCTTATTTCTCCCTTATTTCCACGGCTCCCATTTCTCCACCTCTGGTCCACCGAAGTCTTAGGTGGAGGATCGGTGGTTGTGCTGTACGGGTATTTCTCCTAAATTCTTCCGAATTTCTCCTACACCCACGGAGAAAAACGTATGGGAAATGTGTAGCACGGTTCACCATAATAATGGCAGTTTTGGGACACATGAGCATTTATGTGCACTCCTCCTTCGTTTATGGTAATCCATACCTCATTTTGGTGAAAATTACTTTGCAACTGACACATATTACTATAAGTTTGAAAAAAATTGTTACAAATTAAAGGAGCAATGTTCATAAATGTCCATGTGTCCCGAAACTGCTATTATTATGGGAATCTCTGCTACAAATTTTTCTCCGTGCCCTGTTACATCGTTGACATTCCATTTTCGCTAGGGTAATTCCTCAGTCTTCCTTCTGTACCATCGAACATTCTTCCTCACAAGCTGGAAACATCTTGGAAGAAATCAGAGGAATTTAAAAGAAGCTGTGAATTGCATCATTGGTACAGAAATTTGGGAAAAAATCCCATCAAAATGCCCTCATTCTGATAAATCTTGTTTCCGATGGAAAAAACAATTTATTTCATTGGAAAATCGTTTCATGGAATTTGAATCACACACAGTAAAAAATGTTGTGTATTTTTAACACACTTGCATGTCCCAAACGGTCCACACAAAGTTTGTGTTAAGTATTGACACAAAGAATTGAAAATCTGTCAGTTCGACACTCATTTGTGTTGATTTTCAACACGAATTTTGTGTGGACCGTTTCCAACACAAAATTCTTCACTGTGCATTCTTTGAATTCAAGAAGGAACATATTTCTGTTTCAATTTGATGAAAACTTTTTCCATTCAGTTGAATTTCTTCCCGTTGAGAAAAAGATTTATTAGAATGAGGGCGGAGAAAAGTTTCATTCAGTCTAAGAAATTGGGTTCTCGATGTACCCACTTTATTTCGATAATTATTTCCTGGCATAACAACAAAATTTGAGACTTTCTCCGAAGTTCCAAGTATTTTCAATTGATTTCTGTCAATGATCCAAAAAATGAATGGATGAAAAATTCCCTTTGAATCGAGTAAATCGAATGTATTTCTCCGCCTGCTAGTTCCACTCCCACCGGCTGAATTGTAATCAGGAATTATTATCCCTGAGCGTAAAATATAAAAGATAATAAAGGAAAGAGTATTATTCTGAAACGATACTGCAAACGAAAGAGTTGATAGATTTTAATCAGCACACGATAAAAACTACAAGAAACTTCAATTTAATCTTGTATTTTACCGACCACTTCAGTAAATTTTATGAGAACTTCTTTTATACATGAAACATAAGTTTACGTGGCCTACTCTCAGACCATCTGATCCCTCCACCACGTCAAACCATAATTTTGATTTGAGTAATAAAATTCATTTTTCTTGAATTTTTCCGCATTTATGATTCAATTATCCCTACTTAGAATACAAAGTTTATAGCAATTATGAATCTCTTATCTTTAAGACTTTGCTCGAAAATTAAAAGTACCATACATTCCCATGAATCATTCCATCTTATCTTATCAAGACATCAAAATAGATTGAAATTTCTATGCATACAGTAGATTGCGGCACGCATATTGATTTCATTTGAAAGCGTTCTTTATTGTGATCGATATAACACACGTATTTTCCAACTTTCCTTACCTTGAAATGAATTGATTTCGATGCTTCTTGTACAGGGAAAGGTTTATCATTGGTGTATCGATTTTGCAAATAAGTGTTGGTCATTAAAAACTCGTTTCCGAGATAGAGAGTGAATACTCTCTCATCGATTTACGAAATGTAATTTTCCTTTTAAGAAACGGAGGAGTAATTTTGTTTACTTAGATTCCAAAGCTTCCTCTGAATTTGCCTGGATTCTTCTAAATTCTCCTGGATTTTTCCGAATCTCTCTAAAACTTCCTGAACGCCTTTGAAACCTTGGACCAGGAATGTTTTTCAATTTACTTCTCACTTAATTCCTTTGAGATCCTCTGAAAAGTCCAATGCACTATTTTTCCTAACTCACTTTTCTCTAAATCCTTCTGGAACTTCCTCAATGACTTTGAAATCTTGGACCGAAAATTTTACTGAATTTACTACTCTCTGAACTTTTCTGAATTCCTCTGAATTTCTCTGAATTCCTCTGGATTTCACTGAGAAGTTCACCGCACAATTTTCTCTCATTGACATTTCTCTGAATCTCTTTGGAACTCTCTGAATGCTTTTGAAATCTAAAAACTTGTACTAAATGTACTCCTCTCTGGACTCCCCTGAGTTTCTCTGAATTCCTCAAAAACTTCCTTGCTCTCTGAATTTCGCTGAAATATAAAATTTTCAGGAAGGTTCGAGAGATTTTTCTATCAGGGGAGTGATATTTTTGAGGTTATGAAATTTCACTGCTGTCTTGGAGGTGATATGTGAATCATAGACTTGTATTGAATAATTATACACATGCATTCACAAATGTATTGTATCAAATGTTCAATGGCCGCACCTGTACATACAACCGTAACCTAAACAATAACAAATGACAGCTTTTTTGCCAAAAATCCCTGTTACACCTCACCTATTCAAACTTTTCTGGACATTCAAGCTATGGAAAGCTTTAACGAGTTTCAGAATGTACCACGTACACATATAACTATAACTGACCATCAACAAAGACCTTCGAAACTAACTTGAATTACCTGCATCGATATCCTCATTCATAAACTTTTCTCCTCTGAATGCTTCTGACAATTCCAATCATCGATACAAACTGAAGGAATTCGTATTTCTCAAATTCGATAAATGCCTCGTGAAGAAACTTCTGCACATTTCTTCACGTGAATGAACTAATGAGGGGAGACGTAATTGGACGAGAATGTCCTGTAACGACCACAATTACTTCCCATAAGATAGTCGGTAATGAACAACATCGTTCTCGATATTATTCATTTTTTATTCAATTCATCGCATCATTGAGTTTCATTGAAGTTTCATTTGTCATCATCATCATCTTATTGTTCGAACAGTCTTTAGATTATTTAATTCACCACGCAATCAAGAACGGAAATAGGGCAAGTCAAAAACTGGAACGAACTTCAATCAATAATATCCCATTCAACAGAATAAATGTTCGAATATATATCTTTATGTAATTGCTGTTGAACAAGTACTCGATCTGAAAAAGAAACAAACTTCAAAACCTTGTGACTCTGACGAAGGTGGTAATTTGTCTTGCCGTGACATACCAATTCTCAACCCTGACATATACAATTATTACATTCCATTGCCTATTATTTCAGTCAAGTTGTTTCCAACAGATAAGTATTCAAACTCTCATTATCCGGCAAAGTGCATAGAACTCATCGCTCCAAACAATCATACGAATTCATCGTCAGATTTCTCTCCAAAAGTTCCTAGCTCAACCAGAAAGGATAATAAACAATTCGGATGCTTCGAATTTATGCTCTCAATTCGAGATTCATCATCAGTTGAAATATGAAATCTCTTATCCCCTATCATTCATTATCAAATGAATCACAGAACTAAAAACAGTTTTCTGTCAAGTCGAGTTTAACTTTCAACAGAAAATGAAGAATCTGTGTACAATAATTTCTTCACTTGATGAAAATAGATGATTTGTTTGACTAAAATCTTTCCAAAGATTTCTCCATGGAAGAAAATGAATGAGGATGGATGTGTTGCCCAATCTCCTGGTAGTACGTGTTTTCCTCGACTGTAATTTCCTCTTTAGGCGGTAAATCTTATTCCGTCAAGATCACGGTGGATCAGGAAGATATTGGAAGTTAATTATCAAATCATATAGCAGGTTGTGCGCCTGTAATAGGTTCCAAGGATAAAATTGCTTCGATAGCGTCGAGAGATGATAAATTTCATTCAGAAACATTCTATCGCGATAGCAATGCTGTAAAAATTGTCAATTCGTTTTTCATTCGGATGGAAACGATACGAAGGATTCATTTATCGGTAAGGAATCGGAATGCCATAATCCAAAATCCTGAGAATTGGAATATGATCCTGACGTTAATGAATCTCCGGTGATCCTGCATCTGATATCATTGATTGAACAAAATCGGGATATGAGGTCAGGTGTACTTCATCGTAATTGGAGAATCTATTAATGGCTTACTTGTTGAATCGACTGAAGAAGCGAATGAGGTGGAATCGATCATAGCATAGGCATTTATTGAAATGATCCTGGACTTCTCATACATTCTCCGTATGTGGTATTGTGAGGGCATCCTTATTCTACTGACTTTGTAGTTCACGATATTGATTGATTTGAATAGAACGTGGCATAGGTGTTCCATCGAATCGAATAGATCAATATCACCATTGAATTTCCAGCCAAAGGGAATGTTTCAATCATGTCATCACAATGTTCACGTGGATACCAAGAAATGTTCGCATTATATTACCGGGGTAGTTCCGCATAATTCAATTCTATAACATACTGGAATGAGCACTTCCTAGATTAGTTCCATTAAAAGGGAATAGTTGAAAGCAACACGTTGAAAAGAGAACAAACCTTTACGTAGGGTGGGGAGTTAGAAATTTCAATCGTTTTCATAAGAGTTATGCAGGTGAAAATCATGAATGTAAACTAATAATGTGATTTTATTCCAAGCAACTTTACTATGAACTCAATAAAAGTATAAAGATTCATAAAGAAACACTTATTTCGCCAGGAAAAAATGTTTTATTTGTGAATTCCGAGGCATAGAATTCCATGGCTGACTTGGAGCGAGACTTGGTTCCTCCAGGGCTACCAGGGTGGTAATGACACCCCTGGGTAAAGACAGAAATATCAGATTATGTTTGAGAAAGGAGAAAACACCCCAGTACAATAGTATGTGACTGAAGAGACTGAATTGTAGAATATTCAGGGATACACCAGGGATTTTGGTCTATGTAGAGTTTGATGTTCCGTTCTGAATCTCGGTTCTATAGTAATGGAATTATGGTTTCACCAAAATAGTGAGGAATGGTCATCGATCAACTCTGCACATACATCATTAATAAGTTTTCAAAATTTATATAAATAAATTCGCTTGGAAAAACATGTGAAAACACCAAAATTACGTGTTTCCTAACCCAATATTTCATCTAATCTCAATTTTCTGTATTTGTAATTTTTTACCTCAAGAATTCTATATTCTTGAAAGTCGGATAAAAGATACGTAGTGGAATATAAATGACATATCTATGCATTCAAGCCACGCAATACATGCGGTATAGTATTGAACATTCGAAACATGTATCACAAAATATGAGATCTGCTTTACATCCTTTCGGCATCTAGAATTGAAAGACTCGAATTAAGATGGGGTTTGTGAAGAATTTCATCCCTCGCATCGTTAACAATGCTGCATAAAAATAATTTTGGCATAAAGACTTAACACCCGTCAGAACAACTGATGGGGAAACAGTTTTTCTTTTAGGAAAAGTTCTTAAAAAGTCACATCTGCATAAATTTGAACAATTACTGGATAAAACCCAAAGTATCGCTCTGTACGGAGAAGTTGAAAAGGAATCTCAATATTCATTATCGTTATTCCTGAAAGACACATAACTATATCTTATGATGAAATATTTGAAAACTGTATAAAAAATGATTAAATAATGTTGAAACGGTAGAATTCTTTAATGAAAAATTGAATAAGTCACAAAATTAACTGAGAACATTCCTTCAAAACATTTCAGTTCGAGAATGTTGATCAATATTATTGGGATCTTGTTTTTGGTAATTTTAAGAGGTCATATACAGTTAAAATTTTCCAAAAATCGATTCCTTTTTTATTTCATTCTCGTACTGTACATACGTTCGAGTACACACACAGAAAATTTCAAGTTAATTCGACGATTATTGTCCAAGTTACACGCATATTTGTAACAAGTTACACACAAATTTTATTATGCTCATTCCTTTCATTAATTACTAGATTATACATTACTTGAACGAAATCCGTTTGGTTTTTTAATCTCAAAAGTTTTAACACCGAGATATAGTGGTCACCGCAAGGCGGTTTTTTTAGAGGAGCTCCTGGAGACCAGCTATAACAGCTCTCAAAATTATTTTTACAAATAAAAAAATGTTAAAATATTTCACGATAATCAATTCAACTGTCTTTTCAGGAAAAATTCTTGAAAGCTCGCTTATTTTGCGCCCCTCAACTGTGTATAACCCCTTAATTGAAGAATGAAATCGCATGGAAAATTTCATTCTCAATTCTAATATCTATTGAGAGAAATAATGACTAATACCAAGAAATTCCTTGATATTTTTAAGAATATACAGGGTGACCCAAGTCGGACAGATTATATTTGAGGAGCGTATTCTGCAGCAAAAATGCAACAACTTTTCTATTTGGCAAAATTTTTTTTGAGGCTTAGTTTTTGAGATATGAGCATTTTTAGATTTTTTTTCAAATCCAAATCACTCAAAGGCAGTATGTGCTACAGACTTGAGCTTCACGCCATTCGCTGAGTTGGAGAATGGCGGATCTCTGAGAAAAAATTCAACTATCCTATCATTGTTTGTTTCGGAGCTACAGCAATTCAAAGTTGCTGAATTCTGATTACCTAGAAGCCCAAACATTTCAAATCGCTGTAGCTCCGAAACAAATAATGATAGGATAGTTGAATTTATATCTCAGAGATCCGCCGTTTTCCAACTTAGCGAATGGCGTGAAGCTCAAGTCTGTAGCACATAGTGCCTTTGAGTGATTTGGATTTGAAAAAAAATCTAGAAATGCTCATATCTCAAAAACTAAGCCTCAAAAAAAATTTTGCCAAATAGAAAATTTGTTACATTTTTGCTGCAGAATACGCTCCTCAAATATAATCTGTCCGACTTGGGTCACCCTGTATATTCTTGATCGTAGCTGATATGTTGTGGAATCAAAAGAAATTTTCTTGAATCAAGAAAATATTTTCTCAATTGAAGAAATCTATGCTTGGTTCCAGAAAAATTCTCTTGTATCAAGAACACCGTTCTTGGTTCGAAAGACTTTTGTGCGAGCACCCTGAAATATCTGTTTGAATCGTACAACGCTTGACAAAAAGTGGAACTTCAGTCACAAAGACGGCTTTGGGATGCTGGTACAAGGTGCGATGCATCGGTCCAGAGCGTCAATTCAATCCTGATGAGTCCGCATTTTATCTTTATCCAAAAGGAGAACGTGTGCTCGTGAAAAAAGGGGACAAAGTCGTATATAATTTTGTTCACAATGATGAAAAGGAATGTTCGACCGTGCTATTCAACTTTAGCGCGTCGCACTGGCGCAGGGACGCGACAGATGTGCACTGCTGAGTCGGGAGAGGAACAGACCTCCTCAAACTTATGAATTCTGCGAAAAATGTACAAGAAATCGAAAAATATATGAATGAGTTTGACAGCGAAGATGATTTTCTCAACAATGAAATTTACAAAATTTGATAACTTCCTGATATTTAGAAATTGGAAAATTCAACGGTGTTTTGTTTTTAGAAATGATCGAGGGGCCGTTCGCTCTCGAGTCAAATTAATATTAAAGAATACTCGTTTCCCGATTGCACAATTCAAACGACTCCATTTGATTTTCTCACGTTAAATAAATTGAACAAGAAAGAGCCTGACTCGCATGATTCCCAGTGATCAGATACTATGTGTAAAGTTACATTCAATAATTTGGGATGATTCGCTCTGACTCGCATTGACTCGTTCCTTATTTGCACTGACTACCTCGACTCATTCTTTATTCCTATCAGTGGAATGATTCATTTCATTATCACACTTATTTTGTACTATTTTAAATGCACACTATAAAAAATAATCAGAATCTCCCTGTACGAAACAACCGGAAAATTCCGATAATGGGATAGAAAAGCAATTTCCGGTACATGTATATAATTTCACCTTCAATTCAACTGGAAATTCCGAACTGTATGGGATTTTTACTATCATTTCCCAGTAAGTTTCTGGTGGAATACGGAAAATTCCTAACGCGCGTATGTGTTAATTACTTCCAAACGTTTATTTCGAGTTTTCTATGGAAATTTTTTACACTGTACGCTTCATTCACTTCATGATACTTTGTCAATTTTGTTATTGCAAGTGCTGAATAAAATCTCATAGAAGATTCCACACAATATCCCAGTTCTTGAGGAAAGAGCTCTTTTCGAAGAGTTCATTATAGATTCTGTCATGAGAGTTCTTGAAGAATTCATCAAGAATACAATCAGATCCTAAAAAATTCTTAAAGCATTCTCAAAGACCTGGTACAAGAGTTCATAAGGCACTTTTCATGAATTCGCAATGTATTTGTGAAGAGCCCCCGTTCAGAATGAATCCCTGGAAGGATTTTTTTTCGTCCAAAAGAACTCGAAGAATTCAGTAAACAATTCCGAAAAAAGTCTTTAAGCATCAAAAAAAGAGTTCTTGAAAGATTCTATAAGAGTTTTCAAAGGCTTCCAAGAGATTTCTTGAAGAACTCCACAAAAGTTCTCGAAGAATTCGAAAAAAGTTCGTGAAAAATTCTTGGAGAACTCTGGAAATATTTTGCCATATAACAATATAATCTAAACAAGAGTTTGCCTACAAATCCTGACACAAGGTTGAATTGCTATGAAAACTGAAGTAATTCTTCATATCTTGGGAAATAACCTCAAGATCATAGAAAATTCCAGAATCATGCTTGGAAAATTATTTTAAAATCCTTTGCAACAACTTAATTCGAAAGATCTTGAGGAGCCTGATTTTGAGGTGCGCAGTCGTTCATGTCTACGTTCACGCAGTTAGTGTAGATAATCCGATTCGATATAATTCATTCTGACTCGCCCAAATTCGTACCTGACTCACGCAGATTCTACCCGACTCACTCTTTAAACGGATAATTCGCTTTTTCCACGAGTAATTCACTTTTGTACGTAATTCTTTTCACAATAAAAATATTCTGAATAGTACCTGCAGATTTCAGTTATCGAATCAACGCATTATTCATTTCGAATCTCTGTTGAGCGTTAAGTTCGTCTGACTCGAGACTGAACGGCCCCTCGGAAATGATATCCATTGCTATTTTTACACAGAGAAAAGTTTATATCAAAGATTATCAGACACAGTATCTTACCCGTGAGATATACTCGATTATGACGATAGGAACTATAACTTTACATCTTCTTGTTACTCCGCATATTGAATTCAAGAAGAGTTATGGTAATTTGTCGCATACTCATGGTTCTTTCCGCCACAATAAAGTATATCCCTCGGCTACGATATAAATATATTAATTTTTATTACAAAATTTTCTCCGTGTAAATTCAGGATCGCCACGTGTGGAATGATTAGGGGGATTTGAAAACGGTGACAATGTGTAAAGTGCTCGAAACACTGTTGTGACATCACCGTTACAAAACGCTAGACGGTGAGAATTTGTATTTCCCGGATTTCCTCCTACAAAAAATGATGTGACATCGTCAGATCGAATTGTATATACACTGGAATGAGCAGTCCCTAGATCAACACGATCAAAGTAGTAGTATAGTTGATTGCATGAGCAAGAGAGAGAGTGAAACTTACCCAATTCTTTTTCCTTTTTCATCTCTGAACTGTATGTGCTATATGAAGAGATTCAATTTTATTCGAGCTTTCTCTCACGCTTTTTCGGATTATTTCCTGACCGGACTATACTACAAAGAATTGATGAAGTGCATTGCATCGTAAAGAAGAATTGGCTCTGACGGTATCAAAGTTTTAATAGATTGCGACGTAGGAGCAAGAGAGCTCCAAGAAACATAAACTGAAACGAATAATTTTCAGACGGATTTCAGGAATCTTGCGACACCTTCATTAAAGTAATTCAAACAGATACACTGATTGTAGGTCAGTTCTCCTAATCCTTTTCTCCTAAAAGTGTATGGTCTTAAAATGAATAGTCCTAAAACATTGTCTCCTAAAAAAATAATTACTAACATGCAAGTGTTCTAAATTGTTTATTTTGTTCCAGATCATAGCTGCTATCAGTTTACAATTCCAGATTATAACCTACAGATTTTAAGTACGTCACAATATCGGTCTCATATTCATCATATGTCGAAACTATATTAAAAATTCTCTCAGCAGCCCTCTTCTGTTTGGGATTACGAACTTTTCTAATTGTTTGTCCCAAGTCAAATTATTGTAACATACACTCAGTGGCCGCTTGTTCTTTTATTATTTCTCTGAAAAAAGTGTATATACTTGGATGAGAACGACCTACAACAATTTGGAAGCGATTATGCCACCCCTCGGACATATTGTTCGTGGTTTGAAGACGTTGAAGAACTGTTTCGTACTGGTTCCATATTGATATTGGGTATTGTGGGGCTGTGGCTTTCCTCCTTCCCCGTGCTCTCCTTCCACGTATGTAAGTGATTTCAAAATACTCTGCCACTGGCATTAAATCATCGGGTACATGATCCAATGCAGTTACGAAGTGTGATTCAACGGTTTCAGGTGGCACAAAAGCTGAAGCACATATCATATGAGCAGCAATTTTCAATTCGCGGTCTTCAGGGTCGTTATACTTCTGCTGCAAACCCTCCGCTTGAATACGGCGATAAAAACTCTGATTCAAATGAAACAAACATGCCCGAACAACTGTGTTCCCAATCACTTTTTGAACAGAATTAATAATTGCAAGTTCGAAACCGACCATTACACGTTGTGCATACACGAAAGGTAAGGCAACAGTTTGCTCAGATCCATCTGAATTTATCTATGTAAAATAAGGATTTTTGTAAGGATCATAACCTGTAATTGAAATGAATTGAAATTTACCTGGGTAATTGATCCAAGGATGGCAAATAATTGGAAAAAAATTGAAGGTGAAGTTTTAAATGTTCCGTCGACAAACCAAGTAGTACTTTTCATAAGCCTCCTTATATTTTCTTTTGTTGCAAAAACCAAGACGCGACCATCAAAATCATCATCATTTTCATCAGAGTCATATAGAAGAAACTTCTCTCCTGCGTTTGTTACCTTGAAATTAGATGGTATGTTTCGCAATTCCTGTATGCTCATAGGATTTGGTGGAATATCTCGCAAACGTTCTCGTGTGATCGCTTTCCGCAGGTTTTGACGATTGGGTAGTTGTGACAAAACTTCCTTTGGTACCTTCGGTGCCAAGAAATAGATGATTAGGAGAAATAGATTAGGAAAAGAAAGTGTAGGACTCGCACTCTATTGGGAATTCATATTTTTTAGGACTTACAGATTAGGAGAAAAGGATTAGGAGAACTGACCCCCTCCCGATACACTGACAGTACTTGCAAAATTTCTATGATTCGGCAATTATTTGTGTTGGTCTGTTCATTCAAATTTACTCCAATAGAGGGACCGTACGGTGGCACAGAGAATTATTTATTTAAATTCATATCCCCTGAAGGGAACAAAAATTGCGGATTAATGCGTTATTTCATTGACACCAATCTGACGAATACTGTTCGTGACTGCTTTGTAAATTACGAAATATCCCGTTATTGAATGGGGAATTGAATAAATGGAATCTTCAAATCGTTTGAATTACGCAATAATTCATTCCGTATTCAAATTTTGAAGCACCGGATCAAATCCTCGATATCAATTCCCAATCCACTGGAGCATCCCATACAAACATCGTAGGCATAAATGTATTATAAACAAGTGTTATATTCCTTGGAGATTTAAAATAAATCTACAATGAAGTATTGTAAAAGTTGTTTACAGCACACTTCTAACCGTCTAGAACATCAAGTATCACAAGATAATACACTCCTTCGACTGCTCATACCAGAACAATAAATCTCTCAAAGAGTGTTTCACTATATGTTCCTAATGCAAGTCTTGAGAAACACTCATAAATTCATATATCGTACAATGAAGTAAGTAGCGTTCTGTTTGAACTCACCGTTCTCCATCGTCATTAAAAGCATAATCTCCCAAGAAGAGGTCACGAAGACGATACCTCGGTGGTAAGAGAAGAGGTAGACAAGGATCCGGTTCATTCATCGTGGCTAACGTTTTGTGGTTGCTATGAGGATCGTTCTAGCCCATCAGTTTCCCAATTTCTCCAAGTACCAACATCGTATCATGTATCGTATTTCCTTCTCACAAATAAAATTCCCATCAAACATGTGTATATTTCAGAAGCATCGTATTCGCCGATATTGTACACACGAATCATCGATTCTTCATTTCTGCACATTTTATCACTTGTATCGGAAAAACTAGTTTCATCCTACAGAATTCCCAATATAAATTCTCCGATGTACAGAGTTATAAGTTTGTTTTACACTTGTTATTATTATCCGTCCAATCATTGAAATGTTTCGCTTCACAAAACTTCACTTCGAGAAAAAGAAAGTGAGAGAGAGAGAGAGAGAGAGAGAGAGAGAGAGAGAGTCAATGTTCTAAATAAAACTTGAAACTCATTTCGAATTTAAAAATCAATATAAAAGTACTGTTGTTTATAAAATGGGTTTTCCAGGCTCCCTGGACTGTTCTGCACAAATTCCATTTCTGAATTGAATCCCAGGAAGTTGGAATTGCTCATCTTCGGTGTGAAATTCTTCCATTCGTTTGATGTCTTCTCCCGTACCTGCGAATGAAAAAGTCTTTTATAGTCGATATGTTCATTCATTTATAACTGTTGATTCAAATTTTGAGCCCTAGATCTGAATTCACACCGAAAAAAAATCATTTATTTGACCGAATGAACTGAAGTTAGTTGTGAAAATTAGTTCCAAGTAATAAAAGAATGGAAACCGGTAATAAAAGCTGTACCCAATCAGAAAAATCCATAATATGCCAATGTTGACAACAGGTGCAGTACAGTGCCAGTATTGGGTCTCCAACACTTGGTCAACACGTACGGGATCAGTACTGGATACATAAAAATACAGTACTATGCCTGTACTGATAAACCAGTACTGAGAACTTAATATCGGCGTGGTACTAACCCAGTACTGGGCCTGCACTGATTGCGAATAATGGCATCAGTACTCAATCCTCAGTACTGGAAAGCGTTATCATTCCAGACAAATGCCAGTACCCTGCCAGTCTTGGCTAGTACTGGTGCAGTACTGCGCCTGTTGTAAATTTCTGGTTGGGTCGTAAAGGGCAACTCCAAATTTGTAACAACAACTAAAGTCAGAGAAATTGAATTTGAGTTTAGTTGAGCCAACGCCCGTTTTAGTTATCCAAATATCAGCAACTATATCTAGTTGCTGGAACTAATTTGGAGTAAGAGTAAATAATTATTTTTTTCGATGCATGAGTGTTTTATGGATAAGTAAAAATTTGTTATTACAACAGCAGATATCAAAGATGACTTTGAATTCGATGGAAGACATGGAGTGAACAAGGAATCATTAACATAATAATTCCCAAATCGTTTCGAATGATATAGTATTACGAGTTATATACGATAATTTTTCAGGGTAAAATACAATTCTCGTATATTTTTTTGGTGACGTGTAATTTATTGATTCTGATTCTTTCATTTGCGTGATCGACGGAGTTGATGATCGTTCTGATAAGTCTTAAAGACCGCAGGAAATCATACTTATCCGATTATACGAAACCATGAATTCCGTTGGTGACAAGATTTATGATACCTGACTACTTCGAGTAATTGTCTCATTGACAAGAGGTGAACCGACTTCGAGTATCAACTAAATTTTACAATCTCTCTCATGGTTTTGTGTTGCACTGTTTATCACTCGTATTCATCGAGGACTTCTGTATTTACAAAGCTCAATGCCTTTCGTTGAATATGTACGAACTCAGATTATTCGGGTATAAATTCTTCACGTAAGAATATTGAAGATCGAATTGTGCATGGGATGGTGATGGTGAATTATCAGTTCGATCATGAAACTAAAAACTCAGATTCTACGTGAGATGCGAGTGGCAAAAATAGAGAGATTTTCCTTGAGGGTGCCTAAAATATTCACGTCTTCCTCAAGAAACTCGAGGATTACGCTAAATATAAAAGTGTTCTCGCGTGTTCAGTGAATCTTGTCGCTAAGTATAATAGTCGAGATCTGTAGTTGAGACAACATAATAATGCAGTGGTAGATTTGGATACCACTGAGATTATGTTTCATTGAATATGGGGTAGGAAGTGGGATAATATATTCAAACAAAACAGTGTGATACCAATGGGAGATAAACAACATAAAATTCAAATGAATTATATAGGACATTAACATCAAATTCGTACATCGTACGTTGACATTTCATTGAACTGGGTCACAAATTTCCACTTGGGAATTCAATTTTGAATGAGTTTTCTTTGGGAAGAATTCAATTTTCTTATCACGTATCACTAAAGTTATTCGAAGAACAAAAGTTCGTGATCAGGTAGAAGACGGAATGCACGATGAAATAGGGACACATAGAAAAGATAAATTTGAATCTCTGGAATGCTTTACAAATCCATCTTGATCCTCGATGTGTGTAATTCAACAAAAGGGAAACCACTCTTAATACGAAAACTTCAATTGTATGTTGGAAATGGACCAAAAAGATTATTTTATCTCCTTGTTCGGTGACAACAAGAGCGTACTGATGGAATATGAAAGAAATCGATTAGCAAATATCATCTTTTTATCATTTAAATGTCGATCGCTGCTTGTAATTCATTATTAAGCAACGTTTTGAAAACCATATTTCAACTTTCGGAAGAATGGCATTGGCCACTCTCTAACATTTCAATTTATCTGAAATGAGGGATGTCGTAGCGAACCCAACAATCTCCATTTTTCACGGTTTTTCATTTGATGAGCCTTCAAGGTGAGGTTTTTATTTAATTTTTTTCAATAAAAATGAAATACGTCATACTTCTATATTCTCAATTATCGTGCAATTACTAGAAGGGTGAAGAATTGTTAATAACAGGAAACAGTTTTTTTTCTGGATACTAAAGAGGTTCCAGAAATGGACATTGTTGGTTCTGCCACGACACCCTTCAATTACCTTTCCCCGACGCTGTACTTAATTACGGTCAATTAAAATTGCATTGTTTTTCCCGAAGTTTCTTATCATTAATACTTGAGGGTAGGGAAGAAAGTACTTCAATACCTTCTCTGTTGACGGTACATGAACTCAATATAATTATATGTCATATGCATTAATTACAAATTAACCAATCCTAGCAGAAATGAGTCCCATATAAACCCTACATAAATCATACATGTGGTGGTATATATGAAAGCATTGCTTTTTAAGAACATATATGATTAGATGAAAATCATATATAATTCATACCCAATGTATGACCCTATATCGAAAAACCATTTCACATACAGAGGATTTTCTCCTGTATCAACCGTATGTGAATTGTATATCGGTTATTCTCCGTGTGTTTCATGACTTATAGATACAAAGAGAGAGATTTTTTGAATGTCTCATTCACGAAACAACATAACACGTGGGCTGAAAAGTCCCGGGCCTAACAAAGAAAACACGGTTTTTTTTTATTCAAAATTAGCTTTAGGGGAGAGTTGAATAAAATCGGGTACCTCAATATCTCCCTGATTAGTGCTTCTTCCTGACAGCAAACGTTTGGACTAGTAGCAGTAGATATTTTGAGCAGTTAGAAAGAACAACAGCATCGACGCAACGCTCTTTCTCACTCAGAACGTTGTTTAAAGTTTTCTGCGAAAAAATTGTCAAAGTTCTTGCATTTGCGTAGTGAGTTTCAAGTTCCTCACCACTTTCTTAAGAAAGAGGCACGTACATACTTCAATTGAGCATGTTTTCCTGCGTATTTTCATTCTTTAATATAATTCGCCTAGAGCAACGCATAATCTATCTAAGCCATATTGACCACAACAAGTTGCTGTGGGGTCAAACCGGGTACTTGAGATTTTATCTTCCAATTCATGAAATTCAACAGAATTGGTGTTTTTATTCTAAAATAGTCATCAAAACATGTTCATTCTTGAAGATCCCTTTGCGCGTGCTTGCGACTTTTCTTCTCAACTGAGTTGGCCGCAAAAAAATTCTTTCTCTGAACATTTTTCTTTAGTTGGTCGAAATATATCAATTTTCAAACATGACTCACGTCTGGTTTCGGCATTTTTATCGAATTCAACAGTTGGTGCTAAGAATTTCACAATTCAGAAGTGTTTTGCATTGATTTAAACGAGTACCCGGCTTTACCCTACCCATGGAGTGGAATCGGGTTTTTGTACCTGTCGACTACAGGTTGGTTGAAAAGTTTCTGCGCTCGAAATGAAAGAATACTGTTTTTGTTACGAAATATATTGTTTATTCAATATAATCTCCTAGAAGCTCAATACACTTGTTCCAATGATCTTCCAATAATTTTATCCCATCCTTATAATGGTTTTCCGGAAGCTCTACAAAATAACCGTCTACGGCTGCTATGGCCTCTTCATTCGACGAAAAATCCTTTCCACGAAGGAATTGTTTGAGATTTCTGAAGAGATAGTAGTCGCTAGGAGCCAAATCTGGCGAATACGGTGGATGTTCAAGCAATTCGTACTTGAGTTCTTTGAATTTAGCCATCGTCAAAACACTTTTGTGAGCAGGTGGATTATCTTGATGAAAAATGATTTTTTTCTTCTTTAAACCAGGTCTTTTCTCACGAATTTTTTCATCCAGCAGATCCAAAAGGCTGCAGTGATATTCGGAGTTGATTGTTTTACCTTTCTGAAGATAATCAATGAACAAAATTCCTTCTGCATCCCAAAAAACTGATGCCACAACCTTCTTTGCTGATCGTTGTGACTTCACCTGCTTTGGAGCTGAACAACCAGCTTCAGTCCACTGTAAACGTTCTTGTTTCAATTGAGGATCATGGTGGTAGATCCAAGTCTCATCCATAGTTATAAAACGACGCAAGAAGTCGGTTTTATTCTGCTTAAAACGCTCCAAATTACGCTGAGAAATTTGTTTTCGATCCAGTTTTTGTTGAATTGTTAACGTGTGCGGCATTAACTTTCCAAACAGTTTTTTCATACGTAATTCTTCATGTAACATATGGAGTACTCGTTCGTCTGAGATGTCTATGGCATTAGCAATTTCACGCTTAGTCAAACTTGGATCTTCACTAACCATATTATGTACATGCTCAATGATTTCTGCTGTGGTTGCAGTTTTTGGTCGTCCTTCGCGTGGATCGTCTTCAAGGCTAGTACGACCACGTTTAAATTCACCAGCCCAAAATTCAACGGTGCGTTTTGAAGGTGAGGATTCCTCATACACTTCTAACAATTGTTCATAAATTTCCTTTGCTTTTAAACCCTTCAAAACAAAGAATCTAATGACTGCACGATATTCAATTTTTTCCATATTAAGAAAAATCAATGACACGTCAACTTCAAATGGCTTGTAAACAAAGAATGAATTGACAGAATGACTTGTAACTTTGCATGTGTTCTCAGGACAGATATACCAACTTGAGAAAAAAAAAGTTTTGAGCTAGCAGTGCTATCTCTTGGTGAGCGCAGGAACTTTTCAACCAACCTGTAGAAGGAATATAAAAAAAATTGCATCAATTTTACAGCAATATACGAATAGTATGTTGTGATCGAATGAATAAGGAAACTGAAAAGCTTTGGTTGGTTAATCTATTGCTAATAGGAACTTCTCTATGACCGATTGAAGTTATGGTACCCGGTTTTATCCGACCTTCCCCTATTCATCAACGTAATCTTCATCAAGGACAACGCCGCTGTAACATTTCAATGCCACTTTTGTAGAACGATTCATCTTTCGCAACAAAATAGGCCTCAGTTTCAGCGATAACCTCTTCATTCGAGCGAAATTTCTTACCGGCGAGCATTTTTTTAGGTCTGCGAACAGCCAGTAGTCGCTGGGAGCCAAATCTGGCGAATACGGTGAATGTGGGAGCAATTCGAAGTTCAATTCATGGAGTTTTGCCATTGTTTCGATTGACTTGTGACATGGTGCGTTGTCTTCATGAAATAAAATTTTTTTCACTGCCATATCCGAGCGTTTCTTTGCAATTCCGGCCTCCAAACGCTCCAATAATGCGATATAATATTCACTGTTGATGGTATTTCCCTTCTCAAGATAATCGATGATTATTACAACACGCATATCCCAAAGTACCGAGGCCATAAACTGTCCAGTCGATTAGTGTGCTTTGGGGCGCTTTGAACGAGGTTCACCAGGGGCTGTCCACTCAGATGACGATCGTTTTGATTCCGGAGTGAAGTGATGGATCCATGTTTCATCCATTGTTACGTTTAAACATGGCCAAACACTGCTCGGGAGCATCAGCGCGTTTCTGTTTTTGGTCAACAGGGAGCAAACGCGACACCCACTTTGAACAGAGCTTTCTCATAGTTAAATGCTCATGCAATATAAAGCCAACACGTTCTTTTGATATCTTCACGATGTCAGCTAACTCACGCAACTTCACTTTTCGATCATTCAAAACGATTTTGTGGATTTTTTTAATGTTTTCTGGTGTTACCGCCTCATTCGGACGTCCATTGCGTTCTGCATCATCGGTGTTTCTACGACCACTTTTGAAGTCAGCAAACCAACGTTTTATTGTGGTTTCTGATGGAGTGGAGTCCCCATAACACTTTTCAAGCCATTGCTTCGCTTGAACGGTATTTTTTCCCATCAAGAAGCAGTGTAAAATTAAAACACGAAATTGTTTTTGATCCATTGTTTTAAAAATAGCAATAGTAGCGTCACTCTTAGTACAATAACTCACAAACTAATGAATAGAATATCATGAAATTTTGACAGCTGTCTTTTGAAGGTCAGTACTAACTGAAAAACAGGTGAATGCAGTAAAATTCGCGCCATCTATGTGTTAGGCCCGGGACTTTTCAGCCCATGTGTTATAACTGACACTTGCTTTGTGATCAAATAAACATTTAAAATAAACAGGAATTTCTGAAAAAGTCTAAAAATGTTGGATTCCAGAATCTACCGAATTGGGAATGAAAACCTGTCAAGCATTCTTCTATCGATAGGGGTGAATTCTGATATCATCTAATTCACCTCGTATTGCTTCCATCGTTTCATTGAAATAAAGTCGATACCAATTGGATCGATTCCCACTCCACCCTATCCATTCACACACTTCATGGATTTCAAATAATAAATTACTTGCGAATTTATGCAATACGTTGATGAGAGTATGATCAAAAAGTATTATATCATCCAAAATTTATATAAACACCTTTGTATTCTTCCCCTCGAGTTTCAACCGAATTTATTTCATCCGAAATTCTGAACCGAACAAATTGAATTTTCAATTCAGGATTATGTTCTCGTACATTGTATTACAACTACCGACTCTTCGCTTCCCGCTTACAGCGTCTCATTCATTGTTTCTGACTTGGATTTTCATTTCTTTGAATCTTTCAAGTCGGACACGTTGCCTCAAACCTCATTCTACCTGATTCAGCTTTCCCCTTATTTCGTATATCCATTTGAAGTACCTCTTCATCTGTATTTACATCTTCATCACTTTTTCTTCACTTTTTGTTCTCATTTTTTCTCATCTTTATGTAGATTCTCCACTTGAAGTTTCTATTTTATTTCATTTTTGAATCGACACTCGTTCTCTTACATCTTCAAAATTCCATTTTTTGTACCAATTCCAGTTCATTTCCCGTGAAGGGACTTGTTCATCCATTTGTTTTTATGTTTATTCATGTTTCCGTCAATTCATTCTTACTGCATCATCAAGTGAATCCTCCACTCTGGTTCTCTTCATCCTACGAGTTGCACATTTAATGAACTTCTCTTTATATCTCTTTTCATTCATCCTTTCTTAACTGACGGTGTCGAATTGAAATTTATTATGGCAGTAACACTAAGAGTTATTAACGTGTTTGGGTAAATCAAGGGAAATGAAAACGTAAAAAACATGAATATTTGAAACTAACAAGAGGGAAAAAGGAGATGAAGGACCCTGTCCAAAATATCAGATAGAATCCAACGAAATTTTGAGTGAGGCAGATTGAATATAAATTAGGGGTATTTCACGAAGTGGGATGAAGAATCTGAAATTTAATACTCACCCAGTTACAAATAATCTATTAAATCTCATTGACGAATGGGAAAATGAATAGTTTCGATAGAATTCAATGATATTCGATCAGAAATTTCACTATTCGTAGTGAGATTTGATAGAATATTTCTACCAGGGCAGCTAATAGTCGAATTGGTTTGTTAATGTATCTACACGCGTGAGTGTTGACTCTACCTTGCCATGGAATGGAGGAATGGAGGTGTTCTACACTAGCCTGAATGCTTCATGTCTCTGTAAGTGAGATTGGGATTGGTTTGCCATACAGCATAACGCTTGCATGCAAAATCTGAAGCCAGGGAAAAACAATCTCCATCATACATCGAGAATATTCTCAGAATATTCTGTGTTACATGGGCATCCCAATATTGACTTCGTGAGGTGTAAATTTTACAACTTCTCTTTCAAAAGATTATATCAAATTGTCCACTGAGATATAAAGAATGATTGAATCGTATTCCAGCATGTCGAAGTTCCTGACTTTGTTAACAAAATGAATCTTTTATCAAGACGCGACGGAGTTATCCTGAGTAATGGGCGAAGGGACTCCACAGCTGGGGTCAATCCGCCCACTTTACATCTTCTCGGTATCAGATTTCTCGAAGGTGTACTTCTCAAGATAACTCATTCTGAACATTCATACAGAAATCTGAAACTATGAAACTATCGAACTAATTCAATGCAACCACATTTGAAAATATGTTGATTGTTCCGGATACGCGGATTGTGTCAACGCTTTTAATATTATTTGATGAGAAAAGTTTTTGGGAACTGCCAGCATATCGGAAGAAAATGTGAATGTTCTCTAGGACATGTACTTGAGGAATAACCAGGAATAAACGGCTGATACGCTCAGATTGTTTGTAAAACCCTGGTGAAAAAAGAATGTGCTCTCAGCGAGAAATTGAAGTACACAAAAATGGAAACAGCACGCAAATAGCGTGGTCAGCGCCAATTGACTCTTGTTGCTGAAGAAGTATAATAAGCGTTCATAGAACATACACTGAAAAACCAATTTTTTAGATTGAAAGAAAATTTTCTTTGCTCTCATTCTAATGAATATTTTTTTCAATGGAAAAATTTTTCATCAGACTGAAACCAAAAATTTCTAAATTTAGACAGAAATATATTCCTTCTCGAATTCGAAGAATATAATTTCAATTCAATGACAAATTTTCTCTTTGGAATGAACTATCTTTTCCATTGAAAAAAAGATTTATCAGAATGAGGGCAAAGAAATTTTCTTTAATTCTGAGAAATCGGGTTCTCAGTGTATGCGCGCGTTTAATCCTGCACACACCGAGAAAAAAAAGTTGTAAAATTTACCTCTTGTTAAGTAAATATATGAACGATTTGAAAATATAATTCGACCTACTACAATTTTAGTTGATTTTACCGCAGGCACTGTAATATGCACATCAGCTGTGGTATTCAATATTCGTTGTTGTAAAATTGACTGAAATCGTGGTCACTTGTAGTATATTCCAAATCATCCATATATCTACTCAATGAGATATAAATTTTACAAGTTTTTTTCCCCTCAATGCACTTCATAAACGTTCGGGGAACCTTCGAGCAAGTGTTTGTAATATTTGCGGAAAGTCATTTGCAAGATAGACTCTGTAGGATAATTTTACATTCAAATTCATCAAATTATGCTTGTATGAGGTTTTAACAGCGCTTGATGAATTGAATTGAGTTGTGAAATGTATCAGCTGATTAGCTGTTGATTTCAGTGCCTGAAATATACAGTAAATGCAATGAATAAGACATCTCACGATGATTTTGAGGTTGAATTTGAATTCCCTGGTGAAAATAAAGCGTGCATTTGGAGCGTCGCATAGGAGTGTTATTACCGTCACATGAGAGTGTATTAAGAGTCAATTGGCGCAGTTGAGCGTGGATCGAGCGTGAAGAAAAGCGTTCATGCACGCTGTACTCACGCTTATATTGAAGTAAGCGTGCATTGAACGTATATTGGCCAGAATCACGTTATTGGTACGCTGTTTGAACTTTATGTGCACGCCGTTTTTTCGCCAGGGTTGTCAACAAATGAACGTAACTGTACACAGAAAATATGCGTGAGAATTTATTTATTGTTCATATATTGAATTATTTATATACATTTCGATATAATAATACAATTGAAAGAAAATTACATATGTGAAAATACGAGGGTGGATTGATAAGTTTCCGGCCTGACCAAGAGATGGCGCCACTAGGCCTACCTTGAGGTGGCGTTCTATAGTACCATCTTTAGATAGCTTGTAGCTATAGTTTCAGTCCAATCGCCATGTTAGTTTAGTTTTGAGAGCACGCTGACCAAGACGCCTCTGTGTTTTTCGTAAAAATGGAAAAGCTGGAAAATCGTGCTGTCATCAAATACTTTTATTTGAAGGGGTCAACGCCGAAGGAAATTAAAGAAGAGATGGACTCAACACTGGGGACATCCTCCCCATCATATTCAACCGTTAAGCAGTGGGTTTCCGAGTTTAAAAAGGGTCGTGTGAGCACCTCTGATGAGCCTCGCTCAGGACGCCCCATTGAGGTCACAACTCCAGATATGATCGAAAAAATCCATCAAATAGTGCTGAAAGATCGCAGATTAAAAGTTCGTGAGATAGCTGAGACCTGTAAGATGTCATATGAACGTGTACAAAATATTTTGCACCAACATTTGTATATGGAAAAGCTCTGTGCAAGATGGGTGCCGCGTTTGCTAACAGTCGACCAAAAATTGATTCGAAAGAACATTTCTACCGCCAATTTGGCGTTGTATAAGCGTAATCCAAGCGAATTTTTGCGTCGATTCGTAACCGTTGACGAAACTTGGGTCCACCACTACACTCCTGAAACCAAAGAACAGTCTAAACAGTGGATTGGACCAGGGGAACCAACTCCAAAGAAGGCAAAAACAATTTTTTCGGCGAACAAGGTTATGGCTACTGTTTTTTGGGATGCAAGAGGTATTATATACATTGATTACCTTGAAAAGGGTAAAACTATCACTGGTCAATACTACGCAGACTTATTGCAACGTTTGAGCCACGAAGTGAAAATTAAACGACCTCATCTGGCGAAGAAAAAAATCTTGTTTCATCACGATAACGCACCAGCGCACACGTCAATCGTTGCGATGGCTAAAATCAACGATCTGAAGTTTGAATTAATGCCGCACCCTCCCTACTCCCCAGACCTAGCCCCGAGTGACTATTATCTGTTTCCTAACCTCAAAAAATGGCTTGGCGGTAAGAGATTTGCGGACAATGAAGAAGTAATCGAAGCTGTAAATGGGTATTTTGAGGAGCTTGACGAATCAGTCTATAGAGATGGTATTACTAGACTAGAACACCGCTATGAGAAATGTATCAGCCTTGGAGGAGATTATGTTGAGAAATAAAAAAAAAAAATTCTTAAAAACGTTGTTTTCCTTGGTCAGGCCGGAAACTTATCAATCCACCCTCGTATATCGTATCAAATTAGCTTGAAAAGGCGACTATAATTTTTCATTTCCGCCAACACGTTCAATGAATGCTTTTGGGAATTTCTCAGTGCACGCTTCAGACCGCCAATTTGCGCTTTCCCAACTTTTCATGCACGTTCAATCCACTTCTCACTAACTTATTCTCAATCACCTTTTCATCACTCCCATGACACGCTCAATTGCACGCTCTTTTTTCACCAGGGAAAATATTCTTGAATTTTTTTGTAGTCATCAGCTGGATTGTCCGGGATAACAACCAAAATTCGACCTAACCTCTCACGCATTTTATCAACGTCTTATTTCTGTTTCATTGTTTCGTGCTCATTTCTCTTTTCCATGGAATAGAAAAAAACATGAAAGAAAAAACAACTCAACAATGAGGTTGAACTTCACAGTTTAAGAAAATTCACCTTATCCCTTTGCTCTTAAACACGAATAATGCGAATACTTTGTGTTGAGTATATCGTATTGGATGTTTTTTGCGAAGTCGATGTGTTTTTTTTCTCTTGTTACTTTTATTCTATTGATCGCTGAACATGGTGAATATTTCAATGAATAAAATTCGTATTTGTCAAGTACGGTAGGGTAAAAAAGTATCCCCTTGGGTGAATTCTCACATAATTCAATAAAATTGCATAAAGTGAGAAAGTTGATAAATGACTTTTGTCCAGTTCTGTCTAGCGAAATAATTTGATAGACCGCATATGGAATTTGTGCACAATTTCGACAGATCTTATGTTTTGTACAAACATAACAAATGAATAATGTCACATCATTTTCCAAAACAGAGTTTTCTCATGCAATTCGTATCGCACTTCTTATCTCAATTCTGTCAATGAAATTTCACGTAGGGGATACGTTTTTCACCCTTTGTACAAATGAGTTCCATGGAATCAATTATTAAGCTTCTCCGGGGACTTTGTGTTCCCTATAGTTGTCTCAATTCTAAGAACATTCATATTTCTTCATGAAACTTTTAGATAAAAATATGATGTATGAATTCCCATAAATTCTACTACTGGTAATAATTGGCTCCAGCGGCGAGGGAACTACTTCACACTCAATGCGGACGCAAAAATTTTATGAATCGTCATGAAGCGATAAATGCCTTTCGCGACATTTACTGATGAATTGAAAATACTACCGATGAAATCCTCTTGGGAGTTAGGAGCACATTATATTCTTCATTTTATTCTATATCATTATTGGTAAGATTAACTTTTTCCCTCATCAAGGTAATTTGATTCTTTTTGATCTCTCACTGTCAATCGAGTGTAACTTTGAGAAAGTAAGTAATAAATTGTATTGAATTCAAGGTAAGAGAAACGTGTAGTAATCTCAACCACCATAAACTTTTCGAAGAAAATTCATGAAATCCGAGTTGACGAATCACTTGCCGGGAAGTTGTTGCAAGATGAAAGAGATATCATACTTTGGTCTCGTATAGATTTCGTTATGTAACACGTCGTATCTATTCGGAATGAAACTTCCCTTGTAATCTCATCTTTAATATAGAAATTTAATGATCAAAAGCTGCTTCCTTACAGGAATTGATTCAACTCTCAATGCACACACTTCGAATCGGCCTTTATTCTGCGGACCTCAAAATTACTGTAAAACTGCTTTTCTTGGTCATTATTAGAGTAATACAAGCGCATGAGTTATATAATTCGTCTCTTCAAGAGCATCAATTTCGGAAGGGCAAACTGTATTGGAATACCTAAAAGGAGGGTTTTTTGTTTCTTAGAATGTCTTCTACACGGAGAAATTTTAAAACAGACTGCTAATGTCCTTTCATTGATCATCAATGTGCAACAAAAAATAAATTTTGTAACCTGGATGTCAAGTGCGACTGTTGTATTGACAAGTTGTATTCACATTGGTGATCAATGCGCCTACATTGAAAGTCAAAGTCAGAAATATATTTTTTCCTTGCACATTGACGATCAATATACGGATATTGACGATCTATTTTAGAATTTCTCCGTGGAGGTGCAAGAAGATGATTGAAACTAGCGAACTTTTTCAGTATTTTCATGTATATTTGAAATTTACAAAAAATTTTTATACGTGGAATAATCGGATGGAGTACATTTTTTCCTTATAAACTAGTGGGAAAAAACTGGAAGTCCAATTGAAACGAACCAAAGCTTGTTATCTTCATTTTTTTATCTTCTTCTATGTGAATTACAAAAAGGTGAAGGACTGGATTCAAAGAGTCATCCAACCGGCACCAATTATTCAAAAGACTTTGAAAGGCATTGCACTGAAAGAATATTGTATGCTGAGCATTTGAGCTCAGCTTCATTGTTGTAATAAAAGTGTCTGTATTGTTAATATCACGGCTATTTCCCATAACCACTCCAATAATAAAATGATCACTGTAACTATAAACATGGAGTTGAGCTGGAATTCCCTTTCGATTTTCTCTCAGTGTAGCCTATGAAGGTAGACAGGCTCTCAAGATAGGACTGAATCAGTAACGTTCGGAAAAAACCCAGTTTTGGATTCACCCCATACGTCACAAGGGAGAAAAATTTTAAATCAAGAAAGTCTCAAATTTCCCGAGTCTAATGTGATATTTTTTGGATTCAAGGGAACTTTTTTCCAAAGAGAAAAAACTCTCTCTTCAACGTATGAATGAAACCATTCGAATGAGAGAGAAGGAAAGCTGTGTAATCGCGAGGTTACCCTGTAAAGTAATATGAAGAGAGTTTTGGTGACCAACAAGTTGTTCGTCAGATTTTTTAAATCCTCCTCTTCAAGAGGAATATTTACAACTATATAATTTGTCCATCAATTGAACTCCACGATTCTTCTAAACCTTTGAACAGGAGGGTTTTAACTGAACTCGAAGAATCAAATCACAATATCAAAACCTTACTTGAAATACTTCAAAATCATATGATTTCTAGAACAGATTGGCGACAAGCCAATCATATGTACCATTTGTTGTCGAATCGCAGCCCATTCCAATCATCTTGCTATTCAAATTTCATTTTTCAAGAATTTTATGAACCGCATTTAATAACATTTACTTCTGCAAAACAAGAAACAAGTATCGAGAGCCAAGTAGTTTTTCTTTTCCATTCGTCCAAGAAATTGGCACTGACAATCTTTCTACATTTGTAGACAGACAAGTACATTTTCGTAGTACATTTGTAGAAATTGGCACTGTTAACCTGTCAATCTGAACCATCAGATCAAATCTTCCCATCCCCCTCAAGAAAAATGTCTTCTTTTCCTCCAAAATTTTACTCGATTTCTTCGACAAAACTTCGTCGTACTTTCTGTCGTTTTCTCCTTGCAAGACTATGTGATAGCGATATGGTCGTAGGATCATGGTCAAATCCCGTTGCGATTGGGACAATCAACCGCACAGCTTGACGATCCAAAACCTTATTTCTATCTAAAGCTCCTGTCACAGGTTGACTGAGGAGAATTTTCGTCAATTTTGTTTTTGCAGTAATCTGGTTCTGCCGTACCAGGCGAAAAAGTTGTCAACTCAATTTGTTTCGAGAATGAGTTTTTTATATCATTCGATTCAGGGAAGCAAGATGCGTTTAACTGTGTTAATATAAATTAGTTATCGCTGATTAACATTTTTTAACTTCTCTGAAAACGAGTTGGAAATTAGACAATCATCAGAAAAAAGCCGTAACTTACATTAAAATGAGAAGAACCATCGAATATGTCACCACTTTGCCAGACGACAGGATTTCGCTCGGCAAAATCAGTGAGGAGCAAATATCTCGTACTATTTAAAAAAAATCTGTTAAATGGAAAAAAACCGTAACTCGAGTTACGGTTCTTTTGATAGGTATTTTCGTTCACCAAACACCCTCGACTCATTTTTTCATTTGTTTTTATTGAAAATATTGTTTTCTTTTGGAATAATCAAAAAAGTCTCTTTTTTCAACAAAAGGTTGACATATTTTTCCAGTTTTTTGTATTTGGATTTTATTCTGAAGCGGTATTTATACTGTTCAAAGGAAGAGACGAAGATCTACAGGAAATAAATACACATTGTTCCCTTCTCAGTTCTCTTCTCTTTCTCTTCTGCTCCATTATTTTCCAAAGTCTAAGTTGAGATATATTTTTAGTTACCACAACTAAAAAATTTATTTGATATCGTATTCCACTAAAAATTTATGAATCTCTGATTTTGGACACTGAACATTTTTTCCAGTATGACAACATTTATTTATGTACAAGACATAGCAGGGGTAGTTCATGAGATTGATTCTTTTAATGTTGGACATGGATTCATTTTTGGACTGGATGTTTTGCTGTTTCTTCTGGGAAAAAATTCCTCCCTCATTTCGTATTGTTTTTTTTTTTTTCATCAAACTTTAGTCTGAAAATCAGCGAAGAATTGAAATGTAGAAAGGATCAAAATTTGGTCGTTATCGCATTCTGATACAGTAATGTACTTCGTTTCCCGTCTTCTTCTGTTACATGACATGTTTGTCTATTCATTTTCTGGCTTGCGATTGAATTTTTCAATCAACATTGTTAATTTTTTACGTTGTTTATGGAGTAAAGATTGTTTTTCGAATTCATGTTACACTTTTGGAGAAATTTTTCTGTTGCCTTTGTTTTATTTATTATCATTATGTAGATCTCCTGAAGAGGACTGCAAGGACAATCAAAACATCGAGTTGATTGAAGAAAATTTTTTAGATCGATCAATTTTATTCATTCAGTTGTCTCATCCGAACCAGTAACCACCGTGTTTGGTAATAGAAGATTGTTGTGAATTATTGAGTGGCTCAGTGGTTTTTGTTTTTATTATGTTCATTTTGAATACAAATTTTTGCTAGAATTCAATCTCTTCCACTAAAAATAGTTGTTTTTATCATCAAACTCAACACGTACTCCAATGAAATCTAAAACAAAAAAGTACAGAGTCTGTTGTCTGACAAAAGTAAAATTTTTCGTGATTTCAAAAGTCAAAAAAATGCTTGAGCATTGTGTTGTATTTTATTTCAGTATTATTTTGTTCTTTTCATAATGAAACTCCATCTGACGTTTATACTGCTAATGGAATCAGCGCGTGCCTAGATATATACACTCAAGTTCAATGTTGTCAGGGTATGTACTCCTTGAAATTTCTATTTTTTCCATTGGTTGGTCTTTTCAATGGGAACGCATAATTGATCGATTCTGTTGGCCCTCAAGAACTGGGAGATACCCTGGTTTTGGATCACCCTAATCGATATGGCTGTGAAAAGTACACTAGTTTTTATATGTATAAGATGTAGTTGTCATTTTTGAGTCCTTGTCAGTATCGTCACCTTAATCGATCCCTCGATGGCAAATTTGCATTTACCAGTACTGGTAACTTCGGCAACAGTACCGTGCCAGAATTGATCTATGTTTTCATTTCTAGCTGTGTATATCCTGTATACCTATATAGAATTGTATATAGTTGGGAACTCTGAGTTTTTGGCAAGCGTAACGCCGCAATTGTGCTCAAACAGTCCAATCGATACGTCATTAAACCGCAAGAATCAATTCGTCACAATTATGTAGGTCACTGTTCATCTTTTTTTCGAAGAAGAATCTGTGATGGTTCATGCGAGGCAAAATTTTCATGCATTCATCGTATTGAAAATATGAATTCAGATCAAATCAAAATCAACAATATTTCAAAATTTGTTGGATAACAAAGGAAATTGAAAACTGATAATTCTCAAAACAGGTCAATTATAGTCCATTCAATGTTCAAAGATGTTTGGTAACACTCAATTGAAGGTAGATTACCTATCATCCATAACATCCTTAAAGAAAATGTTAGACTGTATTTTTTGATCTAAATTTGATGTCAGTGAAAAATCAATGACATGGTATTTCGATATTTCACCATGAAAACACGCTGTAATTTGGAACTTTTTACACCAATGTCTTCTGGTGTCTTTTTAGTAGAGAATTATTGTGCATTCGGTGGAAATTAGATGGAACTGTACTTCAACTGAAAATATTTAGAGTAATCCCTTGATCTAAAATCGTTGAATCGACTTTTGGTGTAGTTTGGGTGTCAATTATGGTGTGAAAAATGTTCAAATAAACTGAAAAACTATAGTGTTTGATCGGTGTATTTGAATCCGTTTGGGATATTTCAAAATACATAATTTCCTCCATTGGCACATAAAGAAAAAATTCTTAGCTCATCGAGATGTACATCTGCTGTGTTGAATCCCACAAACTTCTTATTTTCAATGAAAAAAAGGGATCAAAGAATATAATGAAACCTTTTAAAACGTCAAAATAACATTTGGAATAATTCAATGATTCAATGATTCTGCAGCGGTAATTCCAGGAGAATAGGACTGTCCACGAATTCATCGGAACAACGAATATATTATGCACACCAGAAATAACTTTCTTCATCCATTGCTATAATCGTTAGAAAAAGGCACAGACTCTTCGGTGCGCATCACTGCACAAACGCGGATTCGTTATTGACTAAATGAAATTGAGAACAAACCATCTATTTAAAACACACATCTCACGAAATATCATTCTTTTGATCATTTTTACCACCATCAAAACAAAATACCCGTGTGAAACGATTGACTATTCTGATAAACGATAATGAATTGAAGAATGAAGAAACAGACATTGATGTCATCACAGAGAAAATATCATTGAATCCTGTAAAGAATAGTTCTTCTCAAGCTTTTTTCAAAATGTATATCGGACGTTGTCCCGATAAATGTGACGATGTAGACCAAATTTATTATTGATTTTCAAAAGCACCGAATATACTATATATATTTCATTGTTATATCCTTTTGTACCTCCGAGACAATAAAGAAGGTGAATTTTTCTGTCCTGAATCAGTTATTTTTCTATTCATTTCGTGGATATTTGTATTACTCCCGATGCATGATCCCTAACTAAAATCCATGGAAATATTCAATCACCAGTCTTTGAAATACTCGAAAATGAAATGGGTAGTCTCGCTGATACACAATAGAGGATTATCGAAAATACCTATCGATTCTTCATCCCGAACGTTTAAACAAATGTTCAATATATTCATTCATTTTTACCGGAGTTTTATTCTGGAAGTCTTTTTGATGCTCTAAAAATGAATTATTTCGTAAAGCGGAAGGTTGTTTAGAGATTGATTTTGCAATCCCTGATTGAAAATTCCCATTTATTCCCATTGGAAAAATCCAATGAGCATGAATCAAGTTTCTGCATTGGAAACTTCTTATCGAATGAGCTATCTTCCCATTAAAATTTTCTTTGGATATCAATCGGCGTTTTCCAAAATACTTCCAGAAATAAATTAAGGGACGATGATAACATTGAACAGTTTTCATTGGCATTTTTAAGGAAATGAAGCAATGAAAATGAATTCGAATAATTCACTCTATCATCGTTCTTTTCTGAGTTAATGTATTGGTTTTGTCGGATATAAATATGGAATGAGTTAATAAATTTTTATTGCATTTTTCTTACATTAGAATGGGTTTTTGATACTTTTTCATAATTCTTTTTCAAATTCTCCTTATAAAATCTCATAATTTTTGATGGAGGGCGACGCGGATCACAGATTATTGATGATATCAATTTGGGAAAAGATGAAACATGGAAGCAATAGAGTGTATAACAGAACAAAATCTCGGGTTCATCAAAAATCCAACTTAGTAGATGACAATGTATCTTGTATTAGAGAAATGGTCTCGCCTGGTTTATAATACAGACTATACGTAGGCCGAATAAAGAGGAGTGTCGAAGCATCTCCAGTTATACTCTGCTCTGCTTATTCCTCTGGTCGAGAGCACGACGACGCCCTAGCGGCTCGTAGTAGAAGTTATAATACAGTAGACTCTATGAATGTGTCCCTCCTCAGTGCGCGCGTGGGTCATTCGTTTCTAGTCATTATTTCAGGTAGTAAAAGTGGTTCAAAAAATCTGCCAAAATTCATGAACATAATATCAAGCGTGTAGAATACATTTATGTACCGAGAAAATGTACCGGAAAATTGGTTATTGGAAGAAATCACCTAGACAAAAATGAGCCACGTACACACTGAAAGGGTTAATCTTCCATAGTATCCAGAGGTTTTCGATGTATGAATGTATTTTTATATATAGAATAGATTGAGTTGAGAAAATGAGGGACGGATACATGTTAATTGATCCATAAAAGCTTTTAGAGTCATGATTCTCCAGCAATCAATCAAGGACGTCTACCACGTGCGACCCAAAACAGACAAAATATTGACTTTCATGACGCTTCTTATAATCTCACACTTTATATTTCCAATCACGATGAAATAAGTTTATTTTGATGGAATAATTGCGCCACTACATTTGCATCCTGATAATTATACATCCACTCCAGGAAAAGCAAGTTATGATCGCAATTTGATTCAATTTCTCTTTCTCATCGATCACAATTGTACACGTTTTAATTTACACGTCTGATTATATTTCTTTTTCTCTACTACTTTCAGAATCGGTGTGTATTCGTTCTATTTACCTTCACTTTTTCTAATCAATATCTTACTTCACGTGTCCTTCTCAGTATACTTTTCTTATCCAAAATCGTAGCACTTGGCATCGAAAAAAGCGTTAATCGAACATTCAGAATAGTATTGTTTTTTGAATGACCAGTGATATCATGTAAGTCTGCTACCTATACTCTTAACTCCACAGGTATAAGGTACAAGCATGGTTTTAAAGCAATTCGAGACTCTCTAAGGGTTTATTACATTCATCGATATCAATTCCCGAAGGGGTATCTCCACTCAGACCGGGCAGAAAAAAAGTTTCTTCTACTTAGCTGACTCCAATCTTTTATTTTGTACAATATTTTTCATGTTCAAGGTGTATCGAGAGTATCATTTTAGTTTCGCTGACCTTGCTCACAAAACAATCATCGTCACTTTCTTTTTCATCCAATTCGAAATTGCTTCTAAATACAGTTCTCGGGAACAATTCAAAGATTGTGCGAGATTAGCAGGGTCATTGTGGCTTCTCGAATACCTTCCATTTTTCCCCTGGACTAGGATTAGTTTCAAACATTTGCATAGATCGATATAAAAAAGTGACATCGCTTCGATATTAGAAAGAGGAACACATATTTCCATGTTTGAATACTTCAAATCGATAAAACGCCCTTAACATTTCGTTTTCTGAGACATCTTTTAGTTGAATTTTAGATATCTTGTGCAACACTTGAAGGTACCTCAAACATACCTCAACTCATTTTGAAATGTAAAAACATGTGTATCTGAAACACATTTCATATTTTCAAGACATTGGCCAGCTATTTTTGATTTGGAACCACTTTGCAATCCTCTAAAATCTTCAACTATACTTCTTCGCATATGAGTGCTTTAGATATGGCGCGTGAAGTTCAATAAATTCCGTGAGGATTGCAAAACATGAATCCTGAAACAGGATGAAGCGAAGAATTTGAAAAAAAATCCCACGACGCAGCCCAAGAAAGAGCAAATGAATTCAATGGAATTTACGTAACAGTATATTACGTATCAAGGGAGGAAAGGACGTCATTACCAACGAGTGTGAATTTGTCGCACGCGCTTAACGAAGGCACTAATACACGAGTTGCAATGCCGTCCTCACCTCCCGAGATACCTATACTATTTTTCATAATACTCGCGTGGGAAGTTCACGCTAGAGATCGATGAAAAATTCTCACCGAAAATCACTAAAATTGAAATTGTGACTATTGGTTTCGAAGAAAATTCGGAATTGGCGATTGGCAGTGTCCACAAACTCCCTAATGACGCAATTATCATACTTATGATCACATATCAACGTGATTAACAAGGCCGACATGCACCAGCCGAAAGCCGAAAACCTAAATTATTTCGTCAATTACATTGATATGTAATCGTAAGTATGATAATTGCATTATCAGGGAGCTTTTCTACACTGTGAACTGTCAATTCCAAATTTTCTCCTATCAATAGTCACAATTTTAACTTTAGGGATTTTCGGTAAAAATTTTCGGTCGATCTCTTGTTCACGCAATTCAGGTAAAACATCGCAAGAAACATAAAAGTGCGCAGAGACCGTTTATGAGATCAACACATCAATGGTCACTCTTACAACAGAATATCAAACCCATCTGTATTCTCTTCCTAATTTGTACCGTATGATGATTGGCCCTGTATTACAAATAAATTCTCAATCTATCTATATTTCTGTCTTCCTTGGAATCGAGAGATAACAGTTGCTGACTTTTCCTCCCTAGGGAGGAAAAGCGTACCTTCCTCCCGCTCTACTGGCATAGGGAGTGGCACTTATTGCGCAAGTGTTACAAAAGATGTTTTTCTACCCTAAAAGTTGAGTTTTAATGGTACTGTGTTGAAATAAAGTTTTTCCTAACGTGTATGGTTAACACTGTCAGCCATGAATATACTGTAGGCCTTAGAGGTTTCCATTCCTGATTCTTAATCAATTCGTTTTCCTTCCTGAAGATGATGCTGCCAAAAGAGGAACTGTGGTTTGTATATCAACCGAATTCTCATCGGGAGCGCATACAGTACACCCTCGTTTATTCCAACTCTCGGAAATGTGACAGTCTCGTTGGTTTCGAGTCGAGAGGGGCTCCCACCATCAGCATAAAACTTCCACTTCACCGTTTCTGGATTGGGCGACACTGATGGTTACTGGAAACACACTTTGGGACCGTTCAAAAGTAGGGGAAAGAGGAGAAGTATTGCGTTGAAATAAACGAGGTTTTACTGTACTACACAGTCGAGAGAAGTGCATGAACTTTGATCTCCCCCAATATCTATCCTGACGTTAGCCAAATAGAAGTGGGCAGGAGAGTAGGAGGTTGTTGGATTAACAAATATGAACACAAAATCTGATGAAGCTTTTTCCGCTCGTTCAGTCACGTTGAATTATGATATTTTCAACCTTTTGCCAAATGATTCAAAAGAATGATGGAATAAATGTTGCATATTGCAGTTGGAAGTAAACAAAATTGATGAAAATTCTAAAATAGAATATATGCTGGATTTTCAACATAATACATTAGTTCGAAATTAAGTTTTTACAAAATTCAACCAATTGTCCTCCTCATAAGAGAAATCTAAACCTCATTTTATTTACAGTTTATTATAATTATTATGAAATATCACTGAAATTTATTTTCCAAGCAAAATAAATTCAAATTTTATATAGTGGTCTTCCTTCATTTTTGACCATTGAATTGAACATGAAATTGATTTTCGCATCAAAAATATATTCTAGAATTCTGAGAATGGAAAGTCCGTCCCAGCAACCAAGACTGCTAGGGTTTTCAAAGGCCATCAACTAACCTTCACCAACAGTGCTGGACCATCAGCAATACGTTGAAACGCCGGTAATCAATGTTTGTAAGGATCATTCTTCACTTCTTTCATTACCTTTTGTTTGATATTGGACATTGAAAACTATTGAAAATAAAATATCGTACCTTATATATCCAACTGCATCTCTTGAAATCAATCCTCTTTAGTTGCCGACATCACCTGTTGGCTGGATCCTCCGATTCTGATATTTGCTGACATTCCTGTCAGTTTCTAATTCAAATTTTCATATCTTCGATACAACACCCTCTTATACATTACAGTGGTATTATTCAATTGACTACCTCACACACAACGTATACGATGGTATTTTTATATAAATTCTTGATTCGACGATGGTTTTTGTGCAATCGACCAGTGGAAAATGGGATGGAAAAGTATCATTGCGTGAGTCAACGATATATTTTCATATTGTTCGGAAGATGGAATGAGAACTTATTAAATAATCATGAATGTAGAATATTCATTTCATCATCTCCACGTCAGATATTTTTATCTAATTCCCTAATTTTTATAATTCACTGAAAAAAGTAGAATACCATTGAAGTTATTTCTATTCTTCATTAACTCCAATTCGAGGATAACCCTGTTCCTTAATGACAATTCTACCAATTATATTCACTCTCAAAAGATATGTTATCACATTGAATAAATTTTGTATTCCATTGTAATAAACTATTTTATTCTGGTTCCAAAAAGTTAGATTTTTAGTTGTCACTCCTGGGCTATCATTCAGCCTATTAGAAATAATCCCTCAAATAGCGCAAGACAGAAGAAATGTCAAGTATCGTTTGCGTGTAAATTTATTACAAACAAGAAAACAGATTTACACGACAACCATCAAAAAGCAGGGATTCGTGACCCCAAAACTTGGATCACGTTTCGAAACAAATTTGGTTCATCACACACATTTCGTGGTGAAAACCAACCACCCCGGACACACGAGCAATCCACTTGATCCTTCGTTGTTTTCAAACAAATAAAAATGCAAGTACCGGCAAGAGCACAGAAACACGTGTCATTTCCACGTACGCGTTTTCGATCTTTCACAACATGACCGTTTTCGACGTCGAGCTTACTCGTGCAGCGCTTCCGACGTTTATTCGACGGCGTCTCGCGCTTCAATGATAACGTGGTGTCGTTTCGTGAGGTAGGTGTCAAGACGTCTACGCGCCGTCACGCCGACGCTCAAAACAATGAAATGTCAAGGGATTCGGTGACGAATATATGACAGATCGATGATGTGTCAAGCATCCTGATTCTTGAATCAGAATAATCATCCAGAACGGTGATATCATTGTACCTTAAAATACGCATTTCAATTATATAGAAGAAACGGAATGAGTATTTTTTTTGTTCGCTGTTTACCAAGTAGATGCCTTCTTTTCGCGTGAATGGTTCAATATGAAGTTTCAAAGTACCGGTAAAGTGGCTTCATAAATTATAAATTCGGAAGATCGATACCCGAAATGAGAAAATATTGTGGAAAGTTGTATGGCAAATTCGTATAAATCCATTATTGCGAATGAAATATCGAAAGAACGAGGAGTGATCGATCATCAAGGAGTGGAAATGATTTTTAAGGCATGACGAGAGGTATAAATCTTGACTGTACACATTTCATTCTCCTGTGGGCGCAAATTGGATGGAGTTGATTCGATAAATTTATCATTTTTTTTTTCATAATTCAAAGAGAGCGGTATTATGGAATAATACAAATCGAGAAATAATAAATTGAAGACAGGAGGTGGAATTCTATTCAGATTATGTACAAGCGGATGACAGTTGGCGTTGGAAAAACATCATCCATATACAGCGTCAAAATCTGAAGAATACCATCAAACAACAAAGGTAATGGATTTCAAACGGTCAAAAAAAGCTTATATGACGTCCCAGGATATTCCCAGAATATTCCTTCCACTAACGATGGAAAAGGAATTGAATATATAATTCCCCATATTTTTTCTCATGAACAAAGACGGACAGAAACAGAACAAATGAGAAAGGAAAGTTGAATGTAAACAATGAATTATATCAAAAATACAACAATATTTATTGAACTAAAGATTTGAACATATAGATTAGGGTGTTCCATTTTCGGACGATATTTTTTCTTTCTCTGTCCTACCTGAGAATTTGATATTTTATAGGGAATAAAAAATATTTCCGTAGGAAAAAAATTCTAAATAAATTGGAGGCTCAGCTCATTCAAAAATTCGATTCCCCATTTGAATAACACAGGGAACTGGTTGACTTTGGTTTCAATTCGATTTTACGCTATTCAAAAAATTTTTGTCGACCAAATGAGTACATTGGGCTTGTAAGGCATACAATTTGCTACAAAAGAGTTATGATGAGATAGAGCTATACGACTAATAGTTTTAGAGTCGCAGAGCTTCACTGTAAAAAGAAAGTCTTGATCTGTTTGTATCTTAATTTCAGACAATGCATCATAGATTCAGCCATGAAATGAGCTGAATTTAAGACTTTCTTTTTACAGTGTTGAAAGGTGAAACTTCGATAAAATCGGCATAACATCCCCTATAATCTTACACGCAGAGAAAAGTTACCTAAAAAATTACTACACTTTATAGTAAACTGAGGACAAAATCACATTTTGGGGTTATGTATTATATGTTGTCATTCAAATTACTATACTTTCTAGTAAGCAGTGATGGAATTCTGTTATTTATTGATAGAAAGTATAGTAATTTCAATGACAACATATAATACATAACCCCAAAACGTGATTTTGTCCCTATTTCACTATAAAGTATAGTAATTTTTGAGGTAACTTTTCTCTGCGTGTATATTTATTGAAATTTACATTCAATTATTGTATTTGAATGAGTAGTTCCTAAGATTATAAATTTTACAGCCTTATAAAGTGTATTATAAATTAATTCCGCATGTAAGATCAATGAATACAAAATTATAAGAACTTTGATGTTGATTTTCATTAAGGTTCACTCCCAAAAATATTGGTAGTACAGCTGTATCTCATGGAAACGTTTTTGTAGTAAATTTTATGCCCTAAAAGTCCATCATATTCATTTTTTTTTGGAAATAATTTTTTCAACACCGAAAAACCGCGTTGAAATCAGAGTTAACGAGTTTCCTGTGTTATTTAAATGGGAAACTGAATTTTTCCCTCTAGAAAATATCAAATTCTCAGCTAGGACAGAGGAAACAAAAATCACGCCCAAAAATGAAACACCCTCATATGGATATACATCAGTCTGGTGTCACTCAATTTGACCAGTTGCAAATCATAATCAGACAATCCGATGGGAATAAATTCAAATCATCTGTCATTGCAATATATGCATTCATAGATACTGCGATCACTGTTAGCAAAATTCTTGAATGTAATGGAAGATTTCTTGTGAAATTTAATATTCTCATGTTGGATTTAATGAAGTCCTTCAATTTAATATGAGTTGTGAAATTTTAGAATCTCTTCTCAAAATATAAGAAATTAATCATTAAATTTGGAAAGTTCTCTTTAGAATTAGGAAGAAAATTGTGGAAATTAAGAACTATCTTATTGAAATTAATATCATATTATGAAATTCATTAGATTGTGTTATGTAAAAAGTTTCATAATATGTATTCTGAAAAAAGTAAAATCGTCGATGTCTCTAAAGCCCGGGATCAACGATCGATTTTCCATGAGATTTCGTCATAGTCACTTTAGGATTTCAATTTGATTTTGTACAGAAATCAATATTCTATAGATTTTAATTGGGACAATCAGTAAAATCTCACAAGTACCGATGAAGGAATGAACTTCATATTGAATATCTATGTCGTTTTGTCACAACATATACGAAAATCTATTGGAATATATTGGACTTTTTCGATGGACGTTCATGTGAAGACGTTCACTGTTCCCTACTCATAGCTGAGTCCGTTCAGGTGATAACAGTGACCCCTGAAGATGCAACCAGACGTATTGGTTAGAAAAAGACACAACCAAAATTATTCTGACAAATTACTCGAAAACAAAAGATTTGGCTCGGGTTGCATCGTCAGGAACCGCTGGTATCCCTTTGAGTGGCGCCCCGAGTTACCCCAACTTGCTCCAAGTATTTCGGAACAACTTAGAAGAAGTAGAACGAACAAACGAACCTAATATATCAACTCCCAGCCAATATTTCTGCTTAATACGCGTACTTGTAAAATTCATAAAAATGCTTCCACAAGTAATTAACATTCCAACCTTTTCGGAAGTCGAAAACTTGATAGATTTCCATGTCCGAATGCTCACTGTTCCTTTATGAACCCTCATCAAATTCAATCATTGAACAACTTAGCAAAGCTTAGTGTCAGGTGCTCATTACCGTTTTAGCAAGTTTTTTCCCACTTAATAATTGAAGAACTTTGCGAAAGTTCGTGTCAAGATGCTCACTGTTTTTTGAACAAGTTTCACTTTATTCACTTGAAGGAAATTTACACCTGCAAGAATTTTGTTCAAAGAAAAGACGCATCACAAACATATGTTTTAAAGTATTCACTTACATTTTCACAATTGATTTCGAAGAAATTTACCATTGTTATAGAACATTCTTTCAGCCTGACAATTTTTCTTTAGATTAAAAGAATTTTTTTGTGATATTCGATCTTCAGTAAATATACCTACGAATTTTCAAAACGATATCTCTATTCTTTTTTATGTATGAAAATGTTCAAGACAAAACTTTTCTGGAAAATCTCAACCAGAAAGACCCCATAATTGGTTTATATTTATCATAACTGTGTTCTTTGTTCTGTGATTTTCAATTATTGAATAAAAGATTATTGCTTTTCATGGAAGGCATCATTTGAAAATTATTGAAAATACATTTTATAGTCAAATCAGTGAGGAGCGAATATCTCGTACTATTTGAAGAAAATCTCTTCGGAGTTAAGGTTTCCTTGATTTGTGAACTCCTTGAGCCCGGAGCCAATTTACCAAGGAAGAAAACCGTAAGTCCGGACGTAAGGCTTCGGCACAGTTCGGAAATGGTGGTAATAAAGATCTTAGAAGCCATCGCATGCAGATATTTCAGGTCAGGACTGAAAAAAACCCAAGCTTGTCCCAAGGTTGGCACATGTGTCAGAAACAAACCTCCAATATTGTTCCATGATTGTCCCGTTGTTCCCAATGGATAATCAGTCATGGTACATTTGTTAATAATATTGTACACAAATTATATATTCATTATATATTTTTTATACATAATGAGTAACGAAAGTGAATAACGTTCCAGTCCCTAGTAAAAATCGAGCATTCGTTGAGAACAATTGTGCCAATATTGCCCACATGGGTGGCACAATGTTTATAAATATTGACTGAATTTTGAATTTACAATGGCTGAAGACTTGGGGATAACCATCAGGCCAGGACTGGCCCGATCTTCCTGCCATAATTAATCCTGCACACTGGTTTTACACACCAAATCTTGTGTGCATAACTATTGTGAAAAGCTTGGGCGAAGGCTGCTCACTCTGGGGTAGGCTCGGGTCAGGCCTGGGCCGATAGTTATGCTCACTAGAGATGATTTACACGTGAAGATAAACCATCAGTCTTTCGGGTGACTCGGGGGATTCCAATGTCGGATTCCGTACGGGATCAGATCATTTTAAGATTTATGTTATGGTATTTCAGTAAGATCTTATTGGTTAAGTTCGAGCATAATTAAACAATAGGATCAAAATTGATTGGAATATCAAAGAACGCAAATTTTCCAATGATCATACAAGATTTTTTTCTATCGTTTTAAGATAATTCATGTACAGTATTCTGAGGGAGAAAGTCATGAACTGAAATATGAATCAATTACTTTTTTCATCCATATCTGCGATCAAAGAAGCATTGGTTGATGCTTGGTGAATAAATTGGACCGGGCCTGGCAAAACCACTGGCCCAAGCTTGTCCTGATCTTATCATTCCCAAGCCTGGGCCAAGTTTTGTGAATTGTTCAAGACAAGTTTCAGCAGGTCTTGTGCCAGGCTTGGTCCAACATTGGGCCATTGGTGCATACACACATGGGATTATGTATGCATTTGAACCGTGAACATTAAAAAAAGGCAGAATTATGTCACACCTGATTCCACGTGAAAGAAGTATTAATTTCTAAAATATCTAATCCATAGATTTGGAACTCAATTACATGGTGATGATTTTCGTGAACGTCGCATACCGAGTTGACATGTTTCTTCGCTTGTAAAGCGAACTATCATAGCATAATACTCGAGCGCTGTTAAATGGGAAAAAAACCGTGACTCGAGTTACGGTGCTTTTGATAGGTATTTTCGTTCACCAAACACCCTCAACTCATTTTTTCATTTGTTGTTATTGAAAATATTGATTTTTTTTTCAATAATTCAAAACAGCACTCCTTATTTGCCCTAAAACCGCTTTGATATTGTCAAAATATTTGTGACATCATACAATTTTGATGTGGAATAGTTTTTCTGGGTTTTCTCCATTCGAACGAATTTGGAGTTAATAATTTTTTTGCCTGGAACGGCAGTTTTAGGAATTTCAAACCAGGATGATCCGTGGAACCAGAATTCGACTTGATGAGATAGAAAAAAATCGAGTTACGAGTTAGAAGCATCGATTAAAATCATTCCATCGGTTTTGAGTCCAAATTGACGGAAATACGGGCAAACGGAGGCTGATTCTCACTGAGCCCGCTGACTCCGTGATGATTTCATTGAGTTACTTTGTTATTTTGCTTGTATTTTCAACTAGCTGTTAACTCCAAATAAAAATTATTTCAATATTAATTGCAGGCTAGGTCAATTTTTTTAACATATAAAAAAGAAACGCGTCCATCCTTCACATGTGAATTAATGAATGGGTAAAGTGACTACACCGTCGTCTTGAAAAAAAATTCCAAGCATCATAAAAATAATGAAAGCAGTGAAGAGTTTGCATTATATTTGTTGAATAATCATTAAAAATGTTGAGAAGAATCTCATCTTGAGGTTATATCGAAGCATGAATTATACCGTATTGTTTACGTCGCTGCTTTCAAATGCATTAATCAATCATTTGTTTTTAAAAATCATGTATAAAATAAACTTATGGTTACTTAAAAATCCTTGTTGAACAAACCTATTGACTGTCGCCAAATCTCATTTAATCTTGCACAATGTTTTGATCAAATCCTATTCAACTATTTCCAATAAGATCCAATCAGATAAGTGTATTTTTTCAATGTGATTCTCATTGAATCTTGCCAAATCTGATTAAATCTTGCACAATTTTCTGACCAAATCCCATGGAATTTCATCTCGTCAGATTCTATAGATGTTTTTAATCAAGGTACATACCTTCATATGAAATAACTGGAAAAGACACCTAATACAATTATTCACTTGTTTGTACGTAAGATTGAAACAATATCGAAGCCCGTCAAACGATACGTCAAAGGCCATGTGTATGCTCTAACGACCACTACCACCTCAAACACTATGTCATATTGGGCACATACATATACATTGAATTTGTCCCTTGGCGTGCATTGGCGGGCTTAAAGAAGGATCAAACAGAGCCGAGCACAAACCGATTCGCCTCAACTCGCTCTGACTCCTGTACAAATTCCTTTATCTAGGGTGGATTTGAGTAATTTTTGGTTTCAACTTATTGCCTCGATTCTCTATCAGTCGAATTAGTTTTTTGTTTTTTTTTTTCATTCCACTGAACCATGCATTGAATCATAGAGTTCCATAATCAGAGCTCGATTCGGAATCAATTTTGAATCTTCAAAATTCAATGATTGCTGAATAAAAAGCTTCTCGAATATCAACTAAATTTTTTGTTCAACATCCATTTTTTGTTTTGGTCCATAAGTTTCATCCTGAAAGGTGCTTTTCGGTACCCGTAAACTTTACGATGGGTTCTTCAGAGTCCTGTGTTTTTTTTACTTCTCTTACTTTGTTTTACTTCTTTTCACTCTTTTTACGTGTGAGAGCCACGTCCTTCCACACCTTCTTACCAAGTTACGAAGGAGAACGATTTTTGTCCGGATTCCAAAGAACCCACCTTACAGGTTAAGGAATGAAATGAAGAATTTTTTACGCGCCTCTTTCAACCTGAAGATATTCAATGTATAGTTTTCAACGAAGTATGATACTCTTTCGGATTTTTAAATCTTTCATGCATTGATAGAAATGTTGAAAGATTTGGAATTATGATCGTATCCGATCGCAAAAGCTTCCAATGCCTTCTGATACCAACCCATACAGGACAACAGTTCCCACAAAAAGCTCCCGTTATGCTAATCAATATTCATCCATTATGAATATTCTGAATTCAAGCTCAACTCTCCACTCATACAGCACAGAACATCTCAGTCATGTCTCAGAATATTGCTGCAATGTTGTGATATCTCTGTAATTTCGTAGTAATATTCTGGAGACATTTGTCCTGTATGGGGATGAACAACTTAATGTTTAGAAATAACCCATATTCAAGATTTCTTATTGAATTAATTATTGATCGCATAACGAGCACTATTCAAGAAGTCTTTAAGAAGGTTTTATGAATTCGAATTGATCATCTGTGCTGACTGGAAATAAAAATTATTGAATCCGTAAACAAAATCATGCATCATCAAATATACATAACCTTCATATACCTCATGTATAGGAAAACGCCCAGAAATAGTTTTTTCAGCTGTGGGAATGTTATCTCCATAATAAACCCGGACATTTCTGAGAAATATCACAATACTTGAGAGGACAAATTTTTGTCAAGTAGAAGGGCTGAAGTCGACGGAATTTGCTAGTCATATTTGTTGAGGCGGTACGCTTGTATGACGGGTCGCATCTGCAGGGATCACTGGTATCCCCTTAAGCGATTTTCAATCAAAAGTTAGAACAATTGGTTGCTATAGTAACAGTCGACAGCTCCCACTTCATAGCAGTACGTAAGATTTTCTAATGTACCGATTTTTGCAAAAATAGCGCGTTTAAAAGAAAAATTTGTTGATTTTCAAAACAGAACAAGCGAATATTGCTTGTATCAAAAGAACTATGCAATATTGGGAAAATCCTACGTACTTCTATGCAGATTGAATATACAGAATATAAATGCATATATAGTGAATAAATTCTGAATATGCAGTTAAAATTTCAAGTCAATTGGTTCAGATCTATTAGAGTTATGAGTTCGACTACACTGAGAAAAAAAAGTCATGACCATAATGAATATTTCTTCCGGCCAAGGAAATGAATTCATCCAATAGTGACAATGAAATCATTTCATGGGACTTATCAATCTGAGTATTCATGCAAACAATTTATTCAAATCTGAAATTCTTGAGCCTGAAGGAACATTTCTTTGAATCAATTACCCTTTCTTCAGTGAAAATAAACCTACTCTGATTCAATTAATTATTTCTTCGGAGGAATGAAACCACTCAAACATTCAAAAAAGAAAGTTTTTGAATCAATTAGGAAAATTTTCAATCCATCGAAATAAATCATCAACTTCAAGATGTTCTTTTTTAACTTCGTGAATTCCATCCTGATTCAATAAACGATGTTTCAGAAGTTATTGAGCACAATATCAGATTTTTTCTGTAAAAAAAAATTATCACACTTGTAAAGCTTTCATAGTCCACTCTGGTGTTCCTTTAATCTGTTGATAACCGGGAATTCTGAGCACTTTGGATCAAATGAGACTTCATTGATCGTTCAGTCATGCCGTCTGTTAGGCGAATAGTGCCTATCACTCCATGCGGGACCTGTAATTCAATGCCATAATCTGAAAGAAATATTTATTTGGATGAAGTAATACTTACTAAGAAGACAGAGTGATTAATTCTTTATATACAAACCATACTGTCGAAAGAGAACTTGTGAGAAAGTGACTACACCTTGCGAGAACCAACCGAAAGTCGTCTAAGTAACTAAAACGTAACGTGATTTCGAAAATCCATTTCTTTATCTTACTGAATTTTCTTCAGAATCAATTGCACATACTTTCATATCGATGAATGAAATCATTTGAATATAAAAATCATTCTGTGGATTTGAAGAAATACAAAATCATGCTTACCAAATATTACTTTCATTCCAAGCAGTATAGTATTGATTCGAAAACGTTGTTATTAACAAATTTGTACACCTTGAATTGAAAATTCGAGCTTTTCCTACAAAACGTGACGTAATAAAATTGAAGAAATAAGTTATTGAATTTTCAATCGTTTTTGAATGAAATTAGAATCATGCCTTGCACTTCGCGGTCTGACTAATCCAAAGAATTAATCTTTGTGTAAATAAAATGTTTCTTGGATTGGAGGAAACTGAATTCAATGAAATAATATCTTTCATTTAACGAAAGAATTCATTATTTCTATTGAATCATCATTGTTTGAAAGGACATGTATTCAGTTCAATGAGGGCCAGATTCAAAAAAATGTATTTCTTTGATGTAATGACTTTTTTTTCTCAGTGTAACTTGAAAAATGTAGTTCTCAAAGACATTTTTGAAGTTCTCACATATTTTATGTAGCGAACTGGGAGGCACTGCGCCAAAATTCAAGTATGCTGAAAAAAATGTTTATTTATAATCAAAAAACGTATATTTTCTTGTAGCGAAATTAATTTTCATTTGAATCGAATATATCCCGTAAATGAGAAAGTGATATTCAGTGGAAATAAACGTTTGTCAATTTCTCCATTTCCATCAATTTTTAATCAGAACGGGTTCAAATATAGAACGATGTCGGACAAAGGAGTCAACTCAATTTTTCTACCAAAGAAACTTCAAACAGAGAATTTTTGGTGGTCTCGTGCTGGATTTGTTGTTTTTTACGATATCAATGCTTTCTCTATGCCGCTTCAATTTTGAGATCAATCAGAGTATCAACTCAACGTCGGTTCATCGTACGTAAATTCACGTTCATGAAATATTCAATGGTCCTTAAAATGTCCAGACGTTCAATGCACCTCTGCCGAACATGCTTCGAATTTTCGTGATCCCCTGGGGTATTGCGATACCAAAATATTGCTGCGAATAAGATTATTGGGAATAAGTACACTGTACATGAGTATGCAGAGAGAAATGTAAGTTTCTGGTGACAATGATGATATGATTTCATTCGGAATAGATGCTCTTAAATAATCCAAAGCTGATTGGAGAACAAAATTAGTATCAATTTCAATACTGTTCCCGAGATAATTATTGAAGCCTTCTTTAAGGTGATACTAGCAGCTGAATCGTTCACAACAAACCACGTGCAAACACTTCATATGAATCAAAATATCGCTGTGTACAGCACTTCTATTTGAATCAAAGAAGTGCTGTACAGAGCGATATTTTGATTAAAATGAAGCGTTTGGCCGTAGTTTGTCATCAATGATTTGGATGCTGCCACGCTGCTAGTATCCCGTTAGTATTTTTCTATAAAGGAAATCGATAACAGTTCGTTAGTTCGTTCGTTCGTTCATCCGAATATCATGAGTTTTTTCTCTTTTTTAGCGCGGAATAAAATGATTCTCCATCTCGACAAATTTTTCTCCAATTTAGTACTGATGTGACTTATCTGCCATCTACCCGCACCCCACGTATACCGTTGAAACTTGAACATAAAGTTCGACTGATTTAATACAACCGAATGTTTCCACCATAATTCAGTTGAGGAATATATGTAAATTTCATTTATCGATATTCTCAATATTCACATGAATATTAATATATCATCCAATATTTCATGTGGAAAGAGAATGAAAGATTATCATCAGGACAGAATTTATTGATCCACGTCTCTAAATTATGTTAGTGATTTAAGGTGGATTAATTTGAAAATATGAAAATTAACTGCTTTCCATACTCCTCCGATGATTGCACGCGAAGATGACAGGAATTAATGAAAAACGAATGTTTTTTTAATGCACGTCCTTGAGGAGAAACAGAATATATTTTTTGGGCAAATTTCTCTACTTTTTAAGAAAATTTACTCTCCATTTATGTAAAATCGATGCGATGGATCTGAGTGAATAATATGTAACGCCTGATGAATGAAATCACGTTCTACAGTGAATCAACCGCCGGTACTTCGCACAGTCTTTGAACTGTCGTGATAATCAACAGATGGTAGCACTTATCAATATTTTTGAATGAATCAAGCTAATGGAAACTTTTCGAAGTGGTTTTGAAACTTCACTTTATTCTTCAAGTAAGAGTTACTGAACCTGTGTATGAACAGAACTGTCAAACCAAGAAAAGTTGAATATCCGGATTTATTTGCAACAACTGAATGTCTATTAAAATATGAACCCAATAGAGATTCAGTTGCATCGAATGAAGAATTGAATTCTTCTGATTGAATTTCCATTCATTTCAAATAAAACTCAATAAAAAAAAGTAAAATTTTATTGAATGCAATGAGATGTCGAGTAAGCTCATATTCAAGTATACCATTTTTCTAGGCGCATAAACATGAATTATATGCGGAGTGATTCAAGTCGGATAGATTATATTCCGCGGGCATATTCTACTGCCGAAATGCAACAACTTTCCTATCTGACAAAATTCAATTCAGAGCTCTGGTGAAAAAACCGGATAGGAAACCGGATGATAATCCTGATGGTAATCCGGATGATAATCCGACCCAGACAGCACAAATGATCATTTTGAATTCACAAAAACTTCTGAAAGAACTCTTTGAACAGTCCCCGTTATGACAGTAAAAATGAATTCAATATAATGAATTCAAAATACACACATATTGAATGCCTGAATAGTTCTTTATGAATTCGTGATATGAATTCTTTCTGAAGATTAAGTTATTCATCAAGAGTTCATTTAGAATTCAAACTATTCATAATGAATTCATGTTTACTGTCATAACGGGAGCTCTCTGCGGGGACTTTTGTGCTGTATGGGGACTCATATCCGGATGGAATTTCCGGGATTCCATGCAGGTCTATCCGGGCGCGTATACGGATTTTGCGGTGATTCTTTATCCGCTTCCATCCGGATCCTATCCGGGTTTTGGGACAAGATATTTTTCGGAATCCCAAATAAAACTTGAACAAGGAGACGAATGAATTCTATCCAAATCTCATGTAGGATTTCGGAAAATATTCAGTATTAAAATCCGGATAGAGTCCGGATGAAGCCGGATAAAGAATCACCGCAAAAACCGTATGTCCGCCCGGATACATCCGGATGGAATCCCGGAAATGTCATCCGGGTTTGAGCCGCGTTCCCATCCGGCTTTTTTTTACCAGGGAGGTCAAGTTTTCATATATACATATTGTTATATTTGTTTTTCTCTCAAATCCAAGTCACTCAAAAGCACTGTAGGCTACGTACCTGAACTCGACATCATTCGCCAAGTCGGAAAATTTCTAATTAAAGAATGATGGGGCACTTCAATTTTTCCAAGACATCTATCATTTTTCAACTCAGCGAATGGTTTCAAACTCAAGTATGTAGTACACAGTGCTGCTATTGAGTGATTTGGATTTGGAGAAGAAATTAAAAATGCTCATATCTCAAAAATTGAATTTTGTCGAATGGAAAAGTTGTTGCATTTTGGCTGCAGAATATGTCCTCAAACTATAATCTATTCAAGGCAAGTATGAATGTTCTTCGAATATTCGCAATATGTTCTATGCAAATTCCAATGAGACCGTTTTATAGCTCTAGTGGATCTGGGTGGACCGACAAGCGACTGAAAATTTCGGTTACATTCTGGTGAAAAATCTTTGTCTTGGTAACTTGTTGGTCGTTTAGGACATTCTTTTTAACAAAAATTTAACCAATCTCAATTTGGTGATATTTCGGTTATTTTGTAGTGATTTTCTGGGTTTTTACCCTGTCTATTATCCGCTCACCGCCTAATTTCTGCATATCTACGACAACCCTTATCTTGTATAATTTGCTTCATATAACTTAATCTAGGTATACCTCCTCGAGTTTTACCATTCATTTTTCCTTGCAATATTATTTTCAATAAGCTATCATGCCTCAATGTGTGTTCACATCACGAGTTCTCTGACTGGGGCATTGATAAGGTCCGCACTTATGCCATCTATTCCTGGCGCTGTATTATTTTTCAATTCTTTTAAAGCCCTGTCGAATTCTGATCTCAAAATTGAATCTCTCAATTCTTCTCCATCGACAACTTCCTCCCTCTCTAAAAATTCTATATTATCGCTTCCTTTGTACAGATCCATTGGTCTATTTTTTCCTCCGTTCTTATCAATTGTTTCCCTAGAGAATTTTTAATCTTACTGCTTCTAGATTTTATTTGTCCAAAAAATCTTTCAACAATCCTATATGCCTCATCTATTTTCCCTAAATGTAATTTTACTTCTATATCCTGATATTTTCCCTCTAACCATTGTTCTGGTGCTTCCCTTGGTTCTCTTATTACTTCATTCCTCTTTATTGCTTTATTACCTCAAAAATACCAAAAAAATTCCAAAAACGGACCACATGTTTTGTTGACCTTTTGGTGACAGATTTGTTCAAAGCAACCGTTACTTTTCGGTCACAAATAGATCATTATATGGTGAAATCCATCTGGGTAACCATTTTCTGACCAAATGTTAACCAAACCAAAATATAACCGGAGGTAATCAAAAAAATTGGTCACTTTGGAATCGTTAGGGGGTGCTATGCGGATTCTATGCTATGCGTCCATCGAACGTCGATTAAATGAATAGCGTACATTTCGAATGTACTACCCTCGCAGAAATCACTCTAGGCACCTTGTAGTTGATTCCAAGGCCCTTTCAAGTGACTAGCTCCACTGCTAGGGCCTTGAAAGGTGCTAGACGACCGCTATGATTATTTTTACCAGGATCCGTCCTTTTTAAGTATATTCAAAACAGTTACATTAGAATATTCTATGGACGTTCATCGTATGTTCTTCGTATTCTTATTCGTACATTCTATGAACATTTCTATTTCGTATATAAATTGCACTTCCTTTGCTGTTTGGGGTTTTCCTCAGTCGATAAAAACTCGGTTCACACGTATAGATTCACGGTAGCGCACGACTTTTGTTTTTTCTCAGGATTCTGCATATACTACTGTGGGCAAAAAGTAAGGTGAATTTGTTTGTCAAATGAAAAATCTTCATTTATTCTTCTACATCAATTTCATCCCCTTCAAAGTAATCCCCTCTCGATAAAATACACTTATGCCAACGTTTTTTCCAATCATCGAAACATGATAAATAGTCCCTTTCCGTTATAGCCATCAGCGCCTTCTTCGATTCAGCTTTTATCTCCTCAATCGACTCGAAACGCTTTCCCCGGAGTGGTCTCTTGAATTTTGGGAATAGCCAGAAGTCACACGGAGCCAAATCAGGCGAATACGGGGGTTGCGGAACGATATGCGTCGAATTTTTGGCGAAATGGTCATGAAGAACGAGTGCAGTATGAGACGGTGCATTATCGTGATGCAAAAACCAAGAGTTGTTGGCCCATAATTCTGGTCTTAATATCCTTCCGATATTCCGATCATATCAGTAAGGTCTCTAACAGTCAACCGACGATTTTTTAGCACTAATTCCTTCACTTCATCGACGTGTTGGTCATCTGTTGACGTCGATGGTCGTTCGGAGCGCTCCAAGTCATCAACACGTTCTCGACCCTCTTTGAAGTCTTTGTACCACTCATAAACATTTTTCTGCGACATGGTAGAACCACCAAAGGCCTTCCGCAACATCCTCAAAGTTTCCGCAGCCGAAATTTCATTCCGCAAACAAAATTTGATTGCACTTCTCTGCTCAATTAAATCATGCATTGTAAAAATCGAAAAATGCACTCTTGGGCGTTTGGTAAACACAAGCGTAAATGTATTACTGATAATGACATCGACATGAAATTTGGCACAGATGTCATTAACAATCCTGCCAACTTAAGAAAAAAAGAACTAGCCTGAAATGTCAAGCCCACGAAGTTTAAATTGAAAATTCACCTTACTTTTTGCCCACAGTAGTACTTGGCGTCGAGACGCTACCGCGTCTCTTGATCACACGATATCATACATTTTCGCGCATATAAACACTGTTCTTGGACTCACTGCATTTTTCACACTTCTCAACCGATTACTTTCAAAATTAGTAAAGAACATCCTCAGGAAAATGGTGGGAAATTTTGTATTGAAAAATTTGCCCCTAGTTCAACTTGCATCGATAATTCTTTCCGCGGAAGCTCTGAAAATGTGATTTCCAATTGACATTTGTTTCAATCAAATAATATTGAACAAATTATGATTCAAAATTTTCAAGTCATTCCATCCATAAACAAACGATGCTGAAATTAGCCCGAGTACAGGGCTCAAACGGGACATAGTAATATAAATTTCAAAATCCTGGTTATGGATACAAAAATCGAGCGACTTTCTCGGGCGAGTGATGACGAAATTATTTTGCAGTTACTCGGTTGTACCGAAATATTTTTAAGAATAAGGTGGAGGGTCAATTCGCCGAATGAACTCTGCGCCGAAAAACTGTAATTTGACGATCGCTAGTCGTTTCTAGTGAATACTGAAAAGTGACTAGCGATTATCAAATTATGTTGATTCGGCGAAAAGTTTGTTCGACGAATTCAGCCCCTACCGTTTTAGAAGACATGCGATTGTTTCTGGCGACGTTGAACGTACACGCACGTATCGATTGTGTTTATATCGGTAGATGAAAATATTGATTCTTCCAACTCCGTGGGTTATTGTTAGCATCACCGAAAATAAACAACAGCTGATCGTGTCCACTTTATGTGCAACTTCGTGTCCATGTATGCATATTCAGTTTGTTATGTGTTGTGTGGTTTATTTAGTGAGTATACCCTGGTAAAAGTAAAGCGTAAATCCGCGGCATAAATTTCATTCTATACACGTTTACGATGCACTTCACGACGCAAAATAGTGTTCTCTATACATTCGGATGAACCTCACGTTGCACTCCGACAGTTCATTTTCACGAGGGTAATATGAGGACTTGAACCTTGTCAAATGATGTTCATTCGACAAAAAATTTGTTCGGCGAATTAAGACCCTACCCAAAAGACCGCATCTCCATATTTTGAAATTTCGAGGTAGGGATAGGCGATATTTTGACAGTATCGATATTTTTATACAATTTGTATAAAATAATATTCTATAAAAATATCGATACTGTCAAAATATCGCATATCTCCACACTGAGAACCAATTTCTTGAATTGAAAGAGAATTTTCTTTACTCTGATTCTAATAAATTTGTTTTTCGATGGAAAAAATTTTCATCGGATTGAAACAAGGAATTCTCAAATTGAAACAGAAATATATTCCTCCTTGAATTCGAAGAATGTAATTTCAACTCAATGAAAGATTTTCCCATTGGAATAAATAATTGCTTCCGTTGGAAACAAGATTTATCAAAATGAGCACGAAGAAAATTTCTTCAAGTCTGAGAAATTGGGTTCTCAGTGCATTCCGAGATATTGAGCATCTCATCTAAACGGGTCTATGAGAAAAGTACAAATTTTAAATGGTTAGAAGCTTTGGTTGAAGATAGAGGTTGCATATTGCTATTGTTTCCAACTAAGGTTTCGAACTTTTTACAATTCAAAGTTTTCACATCAACCCGTTTAAACTTATACATGTTGAATGATACGAACGCCGTTATCTTTTTTGCACTTTTTAAATTATCTTCAATGATTCAAGAATTCACTGCATGAAATACATGTGCAAAGCTTATTTGAATATAGTTATGCAAGGGAAAAAAAAAGTGTGTTTTGGAGATACGGCCTTTTGGCTTAGGACGGCAGTGTAATGGGATAAGAGAATCTGTCTTTTTCAAGGCGATCAAATTTTTCAATCGTCATGAGAAAGAATTCTCTTCGGGACGGTTGTCCTGTGTCGTAGATTTCCAAAATTGTTAGATCAAAAGTGCTATATTCTTCATATACATTCATCAAACGTCGGATATCATAATGAGGAAGATAATTACGTTTTTGAGAAAAGGGAATAAACGTTGGCATGTCATTAACATTTGAATCGTTCATTTCAACGAATTCAATACTAAATATCAACTGATTCGGATTGGAACTGATGAAAGTATTCAAAAATCAACCCCCCTGAGTGAAAAGTAAGAATCGAGTGTGCTTTTCCAAGTACTCAACATATTTATGTTTCAATTTCCTCGTATTCGTTCATAAACCCGTTCCAATCAACGCTTTGGCAACAATTGAAAATAATTACAATCAATTGTTTCTCAGTGCGGGGCGCTCACGTTTATTCATATCACGTTCGCTCACGGCGCGAATTATACGTAATCCGATTGGTGAACTTTAACTTGTTCATACAATGAAAACACAGTTTGTTCCAGCCAAACAAAATTTTGGTTGAAATGAACGCAAAGAAACTTTTTGGTTGGCTGAAATCAACTTTATTTGGGGTGAACAAACTTTGGTGCACAATAATTAAGACAAATAAATTTTGTTTATCCTAAATAAATTTCATTTTAGCCAACCAAAAAGTTCCTTTGCGTTCATTTCAACCAAAATTTTGTTCCTCAGTGTAATTCGAGGATTATTGACCTCAGAACATTCTCACGGAGCATAAATCTTCTCGGATGGGTGTTCGGATGACTCTATCCACAGAAAAACTTATGAATTTTGGATCACCCTGTATATAGCAAGTATACGATCGTGAATTATGCTCATTTTCGAGTCCAATCATACATAATGAAATATTCTTGAGAAAGAAATCTTGAGAATCAGAACAACTATGGAAGCAAAGTATCTGAAAATTAAGAAACTACTCAAGCGAGTGATTCAAATCCAATATAGAGAACAAAGCAAATTGATGTTGTACTCTTGATTGACAGACACGCGGTTAATAGAAGAGTGCATGCAACCTACATTAAACTGAGGCTCACATGGAAGTGAGTATGCGTGTGCGATCGTAAAACATTGACTTCGCGTTATAACGAATACGTGAGGAAGGTAACGATACTCTAGACCACGATGGTTGACGATGTACATTATTACGAATAATGTGAAATGAACTTTTAATACTTCCTAACGGGAATAACTACTCCCTTCTCGATGCCGTCATGTATTATGCAAATTACAGAATAATACAATTACAAGATCAATGAAATATTTCATAAGATGTGTCCCAATTTAGGATACTCGTTGTGATATAAGTTTACAGATAATAATCTGGTCTATCGCAATAATCTGTTTCTGGGATTATACTTGTTGATCCATCTCAGGCACAATGTAATGTATCTATAGACATTATCTGTTATGAAGCAAACTCTAATTAGGAAGATACAATAAGAATTCGAGCATAATAATCAAGCGTAACCAATCAATATTGCAAAATATGAATTGAATCCTAATTATACGTTTCAAACAGTACTGATTAATCAATATCGTAAAATGTGTATTTAAGCGTGATAATAAACTCAACGTCAGCTTCAGCGGAGTGGCGAAAGTGAATATGTAGGGTCGTACTTTTAAATTTTTCCAAACTGTACTGAAAACGTATCATACTTCACAGGGCGTAATTGAAGGGTCAGTTCTGACCAAATATGAATTATATATAATTTTTTCTTCATTTCAAAAATTGAGTACCAAGTTTTGGTTAGTTCTAAATTTTACTTACATTATTCCCTGATCACTTCAGCCATTGTGGAAGGACAGAATATAGTGAACGATTATATATAGTGAATATAGTGAAAAAATACTTACCTCAACTATCAATCGTTTTTTGAATGCAATTTGCTTCCTCGTTTAGAGGGGAGCTTTTTCTTTAGGTAATTCGAATTTTGAAAGAAAATGAATCAATTCTCGTGTGCGCCTTCATTTACAATCTTTCTCTCAGAATCTGGAAAAGTAATAAATCATCCGTTTCGCAGAAGCGAGTCTGTCAACCCGTTGCACCCGTTCCGAGTGAACTCTCATTACTTCAAAGTGAAGAATTAATTCAAGAACTGAAGCGGTTGTAAATTTCTGACCTGTGACCTTAGACTATTACTTCAAAAGAGTGACGATTTCTTTTTCAAATGACAAGTTCATTCCTCCTTAAGGGGGCACCAGCGGCTGGGCTTTTAAAAATTTTTGCGGGACGAACTACATAAAAATATGTACATTAATTCAAAATATCTCTCTGTACAGCATTTCTCGAACTGCTGAAGAAGTGCTGTGCAGAGGAATATTTTGAATTATTGCGTGCATTTTTTCTTAAGTTTGTCCCGTAAAAATTAGAGCGTTGGTATCACGTTAGCTGAAGAGTGGAATCCATCTCTAAAAATGTTTTGGAAATGTCTTTCAAAATTCGAATGGACAGCGTTTGAAAAAATCCAGGGTTTTTTCGGGTTTTTTTTACAATCGAGTGGATTTTCTGGGCTTTTCTGGATTTTATGTGTTTTTTGTAATTTGGCAATTTGGTTATTATTATTAGATTTATGTTTTCTGATAGTTTTGGTTCATTGTACAACTCTGTTGATTTGAAATCCGAATTGATCGTTCGTTCATATCACGGTCTCACATCCCATATAACACACGGAGAATTCTTCCTCAAGAATATGAATAGAATTCTCGTGGCACTCTTTTCGAAGTTAAGAATTCATGAAGAATTCTGAAAATATTCTATTCCACTAACATCAACGAGTTTTTATGAATTGCTTCTTAGATCGTTGTATTGCTCTCAAAGAACTTGTTAATGCACGCAAAATAGAGTTCGCACTTTTAGAGTTCTTGATGAATTTGTCAGTTTGAAAAGAGTTCAACGAGAACTCTATTCACATTCTTGGAAGAAGAATTCTTTTTATTGATATGACAAATGGAATATTGAAATTTGACAATTATACTTTACATTTCAATTTAATATTGTTCTTTGAATGATCTCGAAATATTTAGATCCTAAACATTAATCATATTCTATTTATGAACTATAAAACTGATTGAAAATGCGTTTTATTCCACTATTTCTTCTTCGATACCGTTTGCTCTTTTCGCAGGGTTTTTCGGGGTTATTTCAAGAGGGCTTTTTCCAAAAGAACCCGGTGGGTAAAACTGGGCTGGGTTATTTTGTTCAAACTCTGCGGGTGGAAGGAAAAATCTAACTATATTCATCAAAGTTATTGAAGTTCTCGTTTTTGACCCATTGTATTATTCTCTGTCGCTTCGAATCAATTCACTACACTGTGACAAATCCAACACTAGCGCTCATACTGAATTACCGTAGTAACATTATTCCACAGTAATTAATGTTTTGAGATCAACAATCAGTCATATCACTACAGTGGTACTGTTGAGATCACAGCAGGATCTTTGTTGAACCACCGTTCCCCTTGTTCTTTTTTTCTTTTTTGTATGAATGGAATCTCGTAACTCATGTTAATGGGACGTCAAATCAATTCTTAAGTTCAAATCAGTACGATAGATTCAATGATCACTTGCTTAGAATAAAATCAGGGATTGTAATGTTGTCACTTTCGTTACTCATTCTATATAACATTTATATAATAATATATATATATTGTACACAAATTATACATTTATTATATATATTTGATATATAATAAGTAACGAAAGTGAATAACGTTCCAGTCCTTGAATAAAATTGATAAAATTCAACAAATCAAGTAATATTTTCTGATTCTACAATAATGCGATGAATTTATACTGTTCTAAATTCTGATGAGAATATTTCCAATTGAACATCAAGCGAACTATAACTTGGATTGACTCCACTCTCTAATGAATTTCGTAGCCTGAAGAGTCGTCACATTTTTCTCAATATACAATGAGTATCTAAATAAATCGGATGGCACTTCACAGTGTGCACTTCGAAGTTCAAGTTCCTGATCACTGTACCCACCTTTAAACAAATCAATCAAAATTCAACAACCTTTTGACACCAGTTAAGGGTTTTCCAATTCTATCTTGTGCAGCGTTATTCATTTTCTTCAACATCTCTCTTGAATGGAGGGCAAATTCAGAAAACCATTTAGAAGGAATTTTCTGAAAAGTATTATAACGTGGAATGAGTATTCCCTCATAAACTTCCTTCTTGAAACTTCAGGAATAACCTCACGAAAAGAGGAATTCTCTCATTTCAATAATATTCAAAAGTTAGATTCCCACTTTATTCACGTAATAAACTCGGCCTCTTCTGCAATTCTGATTAAAATCCAACAAAAAAATTTCGAATGATTTTAAGAGTACCATCGCGAAGGGGTATCCGTTCACAATTTGGCGGCTTGTGTAATTCTTTGTAACAAGTAAAAGAGTTGAGGTATCTACTTGACAAAAAAATAGGAGATTTTGCAAGCTATTCAGTTCTAATTCTTATCAATCGTGATGATCGCTTACACAGTGACAAAAGTCGTCATCATGGTCGTTGTTCTCCTCCGTTAAGACCGTCATTACATAGAAAAGGGACACACAAACCTGCGCGTAAGAGGCCGGTTACATGAGCATGTAAATATTTCGCTTACGCCAAACGGCTCTACACGTTCTGTGCCTCACTCGTTGCCTTCGCGCGCTCACGGCGCCACAAACCCTGAATTACGTAAGTACGCCGATGTTTGATGCTTATGTAACAAGTGCACGCGCGCGCTCGCACACACAGATACATACATACAGACAAGTATATGTACAATACTCACCAGTCCACGTACACTTCGTTTTGCCAACGAAATCGAATATTTTCAAAGAACTGGAAGAAGAAACCTCATTATAAAAATGATAAAAACTACGAGTACGTAAGAGATTCGATGAAATTATGATTTCATGTAATGATGGATGATTTGTAATATACTTATTCTTTGTATTCAATTGAATTCGGCATCGATCGGCGATGAAATTTCAATGGTACGCTGGTATATTCGATCGTGTTACATCATTGATCAAGCTTGAAGATTTCAATAAATACAGACGATGGTGTCGGTCTGTTGATCAATGAATACATTAATGTTTATATCGCGGTGGAATTTCGTTGTCGTTTTGTGTATAAATCCATTTTTTCTAATCGATGGGAATATTTATTCCTGGATCGGTAGGTGGCAGCAAAGAAATTTTCAATTCCATAATATTTCATCCTGAACTATTTCCGAACGAATTTTATGGAAAAATGCTAGCGAAGGTTGGTTGAATGATGAAAACAACACACAGGGATGGATAATCCCGGGAATAAATTCTGAGAATATTTTCCACATTCACCTTAACTTGAAGTGTTAAGGATTTAGAATTTTGCATCACCTGGAGCATTCACTTGGATCACAACGATTGCTCTATTTTCTTAACCAGAATAAAAATGGACTGTCGATTTTAGGCCAATGCGACATAACTCAAGATTGAGCGATCTTCGACATGAGGATGGCACAATTATGGAATAATAACATCATTGTTCATACTCGGAAGAAAATGATTGAGATTTCATCAAGCAACCTTGAAATGAAGTGATTTCCTCAAATTTCTTTTCATAGAAGGAAATAAATGAAGAACTTGAGTCTTTTGACACATAATCAACGATTCTTAAGGTACAGTAACGCTCAAATTAATTGAAACACCAGGGGAATTACTACAAGTTTACATGACACACCCCAGGTAAAAATTGACCATGGGCGCTAGGTTGCCGCAAGGCTCACCAAGATGGGCCGAGCCTAGGCTACCAGGCATGGCGCAACTCTGAAATGATAACATCATTACAGCCTCAGCCCATTTGTTTCCACAATCAAGACCCAACACTGGAAACAGGGTTGTGATAGCATATGCCGTCAATGGCAGACCATAGGAAAATTTGTTCGCCAAGGATGAGCCAATGTTGTAGCAATCTTGCGGCAGGGTTGCGCCCATCTCATGCCAATGGTCACTTTTATTTTTTATTGTAATTGAGAATAAAATAAAAAATCCATTCTATCATTTCGATTGAACGAAATGAATGTCGGAGAATTTCAACCTGTAATTTTTCTGATTAGTTTAAACTGGTGAATGACGTAAATCCGGTGGTCCTGGCGTAGAAGTAAGCGGGTCCGGAAACAGATGAAGAATTATTTCTGTCATGGAATCTTCAAAGGAGACTTATATATTGATTGAATGCTTGGTTCGCCACTCGCAGGAAACAAGCATCACTCTGGTGAGAGTTATTGTAATTTGCTGTTTGAGAAGGAAGTTTCACTCTTAGCCAAGCTATTACTCAAGTCGAGTCAAGCTCACGCCTAAACTGAGCGAGGCCATCGCCCAAGCTGAGCCAAGCTATTGCCCAAGCTGGACCAAGCTACGACCCATGCTTGGTGCAACATGAGAATCCATTGTCATTCAGAGTTGCCTAATGCTTGGAGCAGTGTCCCGCCAAGCCCTAGAGAGCCTCTGTTGAAAGCATGCGTTTTCCTTCAAGCAATATTGGTTGAAGGATGGGCCAAGCGTGGCGCAGCCAATGATCAATGATGGATCAACGAAGTCGATTTATGACTTCCCATATTGGTACAATGTTTAGACCATTGTCAACCATCCTTGTCCCTACATAGATTGCCCAGCTTTGGCTGGCAGCCTTGCGTCTAGCTATATTCCGTCGTCAGCATTGGCGGAGCCTGAAGATTTTTATATGGGACAGTCTATTAACCAAAAAAGCTACAAACAGTATCCTAATAAACACAATCAGAAAAATCCTTAATATGCCAATGTTGACAACAGGTGCAGTACAGTGCCAGTATTAGGTCTCCAACACTTGGTCAACACGTACGGGATCAGTACTGGATACATAAAAATACAGTAATATGCCTGTACTGATAAACCAGTACTGAGAACCTAATACTGGCAAGGTACCAACCCAGTACTGGCCCTGCACTGATTGCGAATAATGGCATCAGTACTGGTGCAGTACTGCCCCTGTTGTAAATTTCTGGTTGGATAATTAATATGTCCTCCTTTGTTCTTGGAAACCCAGGTAGCAGTGGTGCCAACTGTCATACAGCAGAAAGAGCACAATTCATCTGGTGTTCCAATCAATTTGAGCGCTACTGTACATCACCCAGATCATGACACCCGTGATCTAAGATTTCAATGAAATTGTTTCCATTTGTTGCTTTCACCATTCTCATGAATCATGTAGAATCTCATTCCAATATCCTCGGAAGTTTCCAAGAAGAAATCGGTAAAATTTATCGGAAATTGGCATGAATGAAGTCGTTAAAGCGGCTGATCCAAGTGACATTGTTTTAGAAAATAAATCATTCCTTCGCTAATTTTCACGATTTCGGAACGAACCTGGTATGGAAATGAATGATGAAAATCCGTTTCAATTGAGTGAATCGAATATATTTCTTCTGTCATTCTAGTAACTGGGAATGAAAAACGCAAGCTTTGATGTTCTATGGTCGAGTATCGTGATAGGAATAAAATTTACCAAATCTACAGGTTTTGACACCCAACAAACTATCTTTATTGGTTAGAACATACATGTACTTTAAATTCGATGGCAAGGGTCGTAGAGTTCGAAATTTGACTTTCAAAATAAATTTGGAAATTTTACAAGTAGAATGATTCCGCATATGTCAGACTCTGATTATCATTCCCAGATGTTTTTTTATTATTTTTCAGATTTTCAAAGTACTTATTTCATTGATATTGTGGAACAGTTTTTTCCCCTCCATTTTGACTCGAACATCCTTCTCCTTTCCTCAGCGTCTTACATCAGAGACATGAAATTACAATTTTTAATGTAATGAAGTATCTATTTATGTGATTCTGTCGATAAATATGAACGGGAAAGGGACAACATTGAATCCTCTTTTCGCCCCTAAAACAACGCTGGAGAATGTTTCCAGTTATGATTCGTTCCTTTGAAATTACATTTACCTTTGCTGATTTCATCAAATCATGAGATACAATTGAATTTTCTACGTGAATTAGTAAATCCAATGATAATTATTTCTCCTCGATATACTACTGGATTCTTGCTCAAGCGGTATTGACAATTATCTGCCCCAGTTAAATGAAATATGCACACCAACCACATAAATCATTCGTTCCAATAGCAATGAACGATGAATTTGACGTTGCGACGTCATCCTTCTCCACTTCGGAAACTCAAACATTCGGCTGGATAAAAGGGAAGAAATATAATTATATAAATTCTTCATTAACGTGACGTACAAAAATAAGACCTCAGAGCTGAATCCATACAAAAACATTGTATCACTTGTATAACCTGGTATAAATTATTACCTAAGTTTTGGATAACGCTTAGATTAGTTGAACCGATTACGTGATACGAGAAATCTTTGAAGAAGGAAAAACTTTAGAGACATGGATGTTCTGGCATTTTCTTTTTTGCAGAGCTGATCATTCGCACACATCTGTGAATTTTTCACAACAACGTTATAAAACAACAGATTGAGTGCGTTACATCGTGCTACGTTCGATTACGCAAAACGGGTTGTGTAAAGAGATAGAAAGAAAAAAGTAGGACGTCTTTAGCGAGATTCTTACATGAACATCATCGGATTATGTATCTCCCTTGTAAGAATAATATCTTATTGCTGTCAATTCGCTTCAGATTCTTCTTTCAATGAGCAATTGGAATGGATGAGTGGATCGACAACGAAAGAATCTCAATTGTGATAATCGTCATCTACATGCCCATTCAATCGACCTTTATCTATGCTAAGCATTTCAAAAAAGAATCAATTTCTTTCCACTTCATTTCAAGATGAATGGATGTTTATTCAAAAATCTATCTTCGGTATATTCCGATTAATTACTACGTAATAATAAAAACAGTTCTCAGCATTACATACCCGATATCACAAAGATATTTCAATATTTCCTCGGATCTTGAAGATATGTTTGAAAAAAATTTTGAAGATGTTTGGAATTCCTTCGAAGAATCTTTGTAGATGCCCCTGAGACTTCTGCATTCGGGAATTAGTAGAAAAGTTGCATACGAGGAACTAGTTCAAATGGACATTCTGTACACGCTTCATTGGATTCAAGGATTCATCCAATCGCTATGAGATGATACACAAATCGTGAAAACATATAACCCCAATGATATCAATCATCGATATCAATGAATTTGCTGTGAATTTCATCATCTCTCGTTGAGATTCTTCTTTGTTGGAGCTCACAAACAATCATGTGAAAAATGATATTTGAATAAAAATCGTTCCATGTTTTGATTTCAATCACTCAATCGAGTTGTGGATGTTCACAAAATGAGAAACTTCAATTTCGTTGTGAAAATATTCCGTGCCCACATGATACGTGCATGAGGATGTAATCGTCAGTGTATTCGAGTAATCAGTTCGACTGCACACAGCAATCTAAGAGATTAAGGGCCCCGACACAACCACTGGTTCTTACGTAACCCGATTAGGAAAGTCTCAAGCTCGACGAGACTGGTAGTCTACTTGTACCTCTGAGGGGTCATCGAGGCCAGGGAAGTCAAAGTATGAGGAACAATGGAATTCGTGAAAACGTAAAAACTCAAGTAAATTTATGATCTTCGCGAATAACTTGTTTCAAAATACATGATTTTTATCGTTCGATGAAGTTATGTTAACAAAGTTCTATTGGAGTTACTTTCCCCTCCTGAATCTCAAATATAAGGATGAATTGTGATGTCTGTTTTCAGTATAACAGATTCTACACCCCACTAAAATGACCATGAGATTATTATTGAATTATCATTTAGATGAGTGTTGAGTATTTTATTATATCCCCGAGATTCAACTACGTCATTCCGGTAAAGAATCTATGCTTATTCGAGAATACCATATAGACTATTCTTAAACGTCATTCATAACGACCCTTTTGAATGCGAATTTGAATAATCTGGAATTTATCAATCTGGTCTCAACTTTATTTATACCTCAATTGAATTCTAAAATGATATTTTTCTGGATATGTCCCAATCAGTACCCAAGCTGTTGAGATGGTTGAGTGATACACAACGGTTTGAGAGACGAGCTCTGTTTTCTTCGTATATTACGCGGTTTCACATCACAGGGTTGTTTCACATAGCATCTCATAACACACTGTGCGTAACGAAATTTGGAGGTATTTAAACTGGTTACAGGTATAAAAATAGCGATTCGAATATTTCAAAGAAAAAAACGAGTCATGAACGTGGTTAAAATCACACATCTTGATTCGGCATTGATTGAAGAAAATTCAAAGAAAGCATTCGCGTCAACAAATTCAAAGTGTGAATTCTGAACTCTTAGAATATTTTATATTTAAAATTCTTTCAAGCAATTTACATACAAGTTTTTCCCATGAGGAATATGAATGTCCGATTGAAAAAAAAAGGTTCAATGGTTCGAAAGGCCCTAATACCTTTATATAAACGACATGATTGAGAATTTCACCGCATGCATGAAATACAGAAAACTTCACATGCGTGAAGTTGTTCATTCTTGTACGAACAAGAAAAAAACATTTGATTGAAAACTTCGCTCGTAATCTGTTACACTTTAGGAATTATAGACAGTCTTCGAGACTTGGAACATAATGCAATATCCATCTCTTATTTTCATAACCTTTTATTACGTAATGACAGTAATGTAACCAAATGTATGTAACGCTTGCATAAGACACCTTCTCACCGGCCGTGGTGCTCACGACCTACGCGCGTCTAGAAGCGGTGCAAAGCTAGGACATAATCTATTGTTTGGAAATATAATAGTTATGGTTTGTTGGGCAACTGTTCAATTAATTACAACAGATCAATTGCCAACGAGTACGTAAAATTGGATTTCCAAGAAGTGGCTTGAAAATGAGTTCGTGGAAGGAGAAAAAGAAGATTGATTCGATAAATTGAAGCTATATATAAGATTGGTGATGATAATACGTATTTAAAAAAACGAAATAATGGCATCGAACTCTGAGTACTCAGCGATATAAACTAATTTGATGTTTTCCTTTTCCTTTTTCATCATCATTATCATCATCACCACCGTATTTACTCGAACAAAAACCAGTAGATCTATATACTGACAAGAAAACGTACTTACTCTCGATTGCGATTCACTGTTACAAGTATTTTAGTGGCGCAATGAGACTGTGCAACACTTCGAGATTGTAACAAAATACTGGCGCGGTTTAAACACACGTCGCAAGAATAATCTCATATTCTTGCGTTGATTCCCTTTCGTGAAGCTTCAGCACTTAAATCACAAAACTATAAATAAAATTAACCAAATTTGAATGGAAGATGTATGAATCGATACAATATTTTGAACCCAAATTCTACGTTGAGTGAGATAAATGCTCATAAAACCGAGAGGAAATTATTATGAAATCATTCCCATCATGATACAAATAACATTAAATCAGAGATTCATATTTAGATTTTGTAGAAACGTTTGGATCGCTCATCAAGAAAATACGGTGCAATGACACCAATCTAGCATTCATTCCGAACTCGATTCCAATTGTCATTGCTCCTTATTATGACGGTGACACTGTTCAATATAATACCGTTCATAATATTCGTAAAGTATTTTAATCGCTGTGATGTAATACCACATTTTATGCAGCCTTGTAATATTACATAATAAAATCGAGGCAATAACTTCATGGCTCTGTGCAATCGATGGCGCAAAAGCATACATTCATTATTCCCCTCCAAGACCTGACACATTCTCAAGCATAACAATACCCATCGTAATTGGGATATTGTAATTAATAATGCACCCAGTTCTCGATATTGCAAGGAATCTCAATGATTTTCATTAGAAAAAAAAAATCTGGGTTACAAATAAGAAGGAACTAAACTTCGGAAATGTCAGGGTGAAATTATTGACATTTAGATTCATCAATTCTATAACTTGTTCTTTATCTCGAACTTTCCGATCAATCTTGCATTTACAGAAATTTGTTGCGAAAAGATAAATTCGCAATTTTCACTATCCAATTCCTGCATATAACATAATTTTGAAAGAAAACACTGATATCTTGGAATTTGTGGATAGCAAAAATCTTTGGGTAATACAGTAAGGTATATTAGTCTTGAGACCAATTCAAGCTTTTCAGAACGTGTCTATAAGAATAATCCAACAAATCGAATCAGTCAACTGTAGCAAGATCTGAGAATGAACTAGCTTACACTATTGAGAAAGAATTTGTGAATTCCATACACAAAATTTGTAAGCAATCAGCACATACTCTTGTGCAATAAATTCACCAGACAATTGATCACAATTTACAGCTATTCCAAGATAACATTGTGTATGATTTTTAAAAAAAATATGTATGGTAATTTGAACTCGAACATAGTTCCGCGAAATCAAGTTCATCAACAAAATTTCACCCTCAATTGAGAAAATATTGGCCGAGCATTTCAAACCATCAAAACAAAATTTCGGGATAATATTCTTCGGTCGGTTCTCAAGTCGGAAAAGTCCAATAACTGATCTCCCAACCTTATAATCATTACATTAGCGATTCAAAATGCCACCCTGCAGAAAATTATAAAAATTGTCGAACCGGTTTTTACTAAATTTTGAAAGGAAATTGCTAACAAAAATTCTCCGAAATTTCACTGGGTCCCTGGTGGAAGTCACATAACAAAATATGTCTGATTATGCCACAGTTTGACAAAATTGACTATGATTTAACAAAATCTTTTGGAATCTGATGATATGTGACAGCCCTAGTTAGAAAAGTCTATAGAATCTGACGAAATGGGTTTTAATGGGATTTGGTCAGAACATTGTGCAAGATTCAACGAGATGTGGCGAGAATCAATGGGTTTGTTTAACCAGGGAGAATCTGAAGAAATCTGATATAATTCGACACATTCGTGTATGGTAAAAATGCATAGAAAATCAGAATTCTGTACAAAATTCCATACATGGTGGTATGGTAAGTCAGGAAAAATTTGGGATAAAAAAGGGACTAGAGCATGAGGGAGTGGAGCAGGAGAAAATTCAAATTTTGCGTGAAGTTGTTGAATAATAATGAATCACTCAGTTGAGATTGCGCCCTGCCACGCATTTTGAATTTCCAAATGATTTCTAAAGATTATGAAGATAAAATTTTTGAATTTGTTGACGTTTACAAGTGCAGGGCTGTGCGCATCCCAAGTATGTAATTCATCATTATTCGTTCCAAAGATGTATTAACCACGTATTTTTGGAAGAAACTTCGCGCAAAATTGGACATTTCCTCTTCCCCATTTCCCCATGCTACAAAATTTATATGTTAATCGTTTCAAACGAATTGATATGAAATTCTTGAAGCAATTTCGTGTAGTATAGATGAGTCTTCCTCTTTCCATCAGCATTTCTTACAGATAATTCCAGGGGAATCGAGATGAAAACTCGAAGCTCCTGCGATAGAAACCGGGCAGAACCAGACAGAGACCTGCACGCCTCCACTCGATTTTTTTTCCAGAATTTGTCTGGAACTTTCCGTAAAGTGACACCCCACATCACAATTTTGGATCACTCTTCTGGATCATTCTGAAAGATATCTTAAAGAATTCGAAAAGATGTCTTATGAAACACCAAAAGATATCTTTTGGAAGTCTTCATGCGAGATTTCTTGAAGTTTTCTGAAGGTATCCTTTAGAATTCTTAAAGATATCTTCCGTAAGATATCTTAAAGATGTCTTTAGGTGTTTCATAAGACATCTTTTAGAATTCTTTAAGATATCTTTCAGAATGTTCCGGAAGAATTCCTCAAAATTGTTATCTGGGACGCTTTCTGTATGTTCAATCCACGCAAGGAAGATAAAATTGTAAACATTACCTACTCAGGATATTATTCATTAGATAATAAAACTACAGAATTTACACTTGCAAACTGCAATTTCTCTCGCTCATTGTATTTTCGTTGTAATATATGTTGAAATAAAGACAATGGACTTGTGAAATTCACAATTGAAAGCATCAATGCGTACCGTTATTGTGCTATGTAGGGAAATTCACAATTTTCTTTTTTCTATGCGGAAAATTGAGATGATGATGATGATGATGAGAACCAAAGAAAATCAATCATGTTATCAGGTGGAAAAAATTTCGAATCATGATATCTGCACATTGCTTCGAGCAAACGAAATTGCGATGAACTCAATCGAAAGTGCAGGCCCGGGTAAAAACGCCATTCGGACTCAATCCTGGTGGAAATATTTCTCTGAGAATTTTTCAGAATCTCTGAAGAACTCTCGAAATTTGAACATTCTCTGTAAATCTCCATAAAATTCAGAATAATTCTGAAAATCTCTGAAAATATTCTATAAGCATTTCTGAAGAATCCTCAAAATTGGAATTTTCACGATGGAAGTTGAGGACTCAATTGGAGTTTCAATCGGGGGGAATTGCACAGTCATAGTATGATTATTTTTTGTGACATGCAAAACATTGCGAGTTTTTGTGTATGAAGAGAAAAAAAATTTGCGAAGAGATTAAATCGTGGTTTCACAGTGAACAAACACAGTAGAGTTTTCCATATACGGTCGCACCTCAATTCTTTTCTTTTGCGTAATTGGCTCGGAACACTACCGTGTCTCTTGACTTTACAATCCATAAAAATTGTCCTCTCCTATTGAGATGTTGAAGGTTATCTTGTTTACATTTAACTTTCGACATTTCAATGCAGCACGTGTTTAATCATAACAACACATGATCGCGTTCAGATTAGTTCCAAAACTGTGCAGGTTACAAAAAAAAAGAAAACAAAGAGTATTGATACTTCTAGGAATCAATTTCCCAACTGGAGAGGCGAAAATATCACTCAAACAGTGGTGGCTTGAGAAATTCTTCATTTTTCTTTCACCGACGTGTGAGGGAGTGAAACCAAGAGGCGACCACCTATCGGGTATCTTTTGTTACACGTTGATTGAGGAGTGACAATGAATTTTTGATACCGCTACTGAATTCAAGGCACTACAAAAAACAATTGAGCCATGTAAAAATAAAATGCGACATATATAATTCATAAGATAAGGTTCCAAAATCATTGACAACCCAGATAGAAAAATGTCTCAATAATGCCATCATAATGGTGACATGCATCAGACTCAATGGGATTCCTGTTCCTTCTTATCCAATCCTGTTCAATGTTCTGATGCATTAATGGGATTCAATGGATTCTTCTCATCAGGTGTGTTTCCGCATAAAGCATTGTTGTTGGCGGCAAAACAAGGTGATGGCACCATAATGAAGATATGTCAACATTTTATGCATTATCGCAAGCTCAGCGAAGTGTATGATAGTATGGAAAATGAGAGCTGAAGAACGTGTCGAATGGTGATTTCGAACAGTTTGTTTCGGATGGATAGATGGTGTGTGGATGATGTAGTAGGTGGAACACGCCAAGTGGTCTCAACCACTCCCACAATTCCTTAACTCTCAATTGTTTTCGTCAAGAATTAATACAATCAATGAAATATTGTTATAACATGAAAATGATGCTCATGACATTAATAAGCCTACACCGGGATCAAAATACAGTATCAACAATGCAGGGAAATGCCGCAGAATTTGGAAGTAAATGTGTACTGACAGTTATCAACGATTGAACTTTTTCAATCCAATGCAAAAATTGAATAACAAAAAATTCGTCATTCTCCGAATCAAGTCTTCGTAATCATTCACGCTACTGTAGGATTTTTTTCGCGTGAGCGGTTCGAACTACTTTTCATGCCTGATTAAAATCTACTAGAAGATTCTTTTTATCAGTATTCGATTGAATTGTCCAGGTGAATAATGTCAAATAAAATCGGTTAACGAATTCTTATCAGTTCTCGACAAAATTTCCCAAATTTAAATTGCCAGACAAAAGCAGACGCAAGATTTGTCAATTCCGATGCAATTCACTGAGAGGGAAAAAATCTTGAACCAATAAAATGTTGGATTGATCGAGTTCAATCCGGTATTTTTTTCAGTCAAGAAAATAGAAAACAGAACTCAGTTGGAAGCTATAGCGCGTGATATGAAACCAATATTTAGAAGAAGACAATATATCCTCTCAAGATTATCCAAAACACAATCCAACTATCAATTGATTCCAACAGGCATTTCGAGCGGAGCATCCACATACAATTTCAATAATCTCCTTGTGAAGTACACAAAAAAAATTCTCTATGTTTTGATCTAATTTAAATATATACTCACATCATGATGGATGATGATGATTGAAATTAAGATGATTCATAGTGAAGTGGAAACAACACAAAGGAGAATTACAATGTCCAATTCGTAAGAATAAATGTATGTAAAGTATTGATGAATCTATACTATCTATACACTATGAAAAAAAATCACTGAATTTGCCGAGAAATCCTTCGAGAAATTCAGACAACAATCAACCTGAAGAGAAATTCGAAACAACTACCAGGATTTTGGGAATTATATTGGGAAATGTGGTGAATATCCCTGGTTGAGAAAAACTATTGGTTCTCACCAAATCTGTTTCGACCAAATCCTATTCAAGCATTTGTCAATGAGATTTAATGAGATCAATGTATTTTTTCAATGTGATTCTGATTAAATCTTGTACAATGTTCTGACCGAATCCCATTGAATTTCATTTCATCAGATTCTATGGATTTTTTTAACCAGGGATGCCACGTTTTTAGCGATCGACCAAATTTTGGGGAATTTTCACCTGCTGCGATCTCATCGATTGCTTCCCAATCAATTTCAGTAAATTGTTCTCACATTGTAACTTTGTCAAGTCTTTACGAAATATCTGATCAACCTTATAATAGTTTCCAGTCCGGAGTATCTGCGCTGTCAACAATCTAATCTCATTTCTTATTCTTCATTCATTCAAACTGAGGGACTACAACGATCTTGATAAGTATTCAAACACGCAATATCTCCCTCATGGTACAACTGTTACCTCACAAAAACCAATTCCCCCTCAATTTGATGGAATTTCAATGAATTACAACATTTTCTCGGAGACTGTGATAGTATCTCATAGAAATCTCATTCTATAGATACGGATAACGTGGGAAGTACGCGGAATTACAAAATGTTGCAGAATAATGTTGAAGGTCAATCAAAAGAGAGAATTGGGGAAGAAAAATGGTGAATGGTGATGGATAAGACAATAAATATTATCCTCGTTGAAGATATAAATACCCATGCAGGTATTGGCGAGACTGAAAAAAACCCAAGCTTGTCCCAAGGCTGGCACATGTATCAGAAAAAAACCTCCGTGAAGAACAATTGACCCAATATTGTTCCATGATTGTCCCGTTGTCCCCAATAGATAGTCAGTCATGGTACATTTGTTAATATTTTGGAAATGGCCACTACATTTTGCACAAGCTTGGCACAAGTGTAAAAATCGAGCATTCGTTGAGAACAATTGTGTTAATATTGCCCACATGAGTGGCACAATGTTTATATATATTAACTGAATTTTGATCAAAATTATAATTCAACAATAGAATGAAAATTGATTGAAATATTAAAGGACGCAAATTTTCCAATGATCATACAAGCTTGTCCCAGTCTTGTCACATTTTTTCTATCGTTTTAAGATAATTCACGTACGGTATTCTGAGGGAGAAAGTCATGAACTGGAATATGAATAAATTACTTTTTCCATCCATACCTGCGATCAAAGAAGCATTGGTTGATGCTTGGTAAATGCATTGGACCGTGCCTGGCAAAACCACTGGCCCAAGCTTGTCCTGATCTTATCATTTCCAGGCCTGGGCCAAGTTTAGTAAATTGTTCGAGACAAATGTCGGCAGGTCTTGTGCCAGGCTTGGTCCATCATTCGGCCATTGGTCCATACACACATGGGGCATTACACGATTCAGGTTCGTAGCGGCATCCTTGATTGTTCATCGAATATTATACTCTTTTCGCGAATCTAACCAATTCATACCTCCACAGTCTTCACATGACTGAATAACTAATCAAAATCTGGAAAAATTCTCATAAGAATAATTTCTTTGTCAATTTTCTCTTTGAGAAAAGACTTTCCAGCATAAGTAACGCACTTTGGGAGAAAAGCTTGCGAAAAATAGCATAACGTTAGAACTCACCTCGTAAGTTACTTGAGCATTTCTATTATTGGGATTTTGAGAAACACACAAAGAAATTACGTTAACGTTGGTTTCAATTGTTCGGTAACATTCAATGTTGGGTGGAGTAATGTATCTAAAATTGGATATTCCGTTACATGGTATTTGGTTTCTTTTCCTTATAGAATTTTCCAAAACAGATCGAGTTCCATGATTCACAGATTATTTTATATCAATGATATTCATCAAGAAACATCTGTAAATGAATCTCAAAAAGTTTGAAGAACTTGTAACGTATCCGAAAATACAGAAAATACACTGAAAAAAAAATTTATTCCAGTCAAATAAATATTCATTTGTCCTGTACCAAAGAAATATTTATTAGAATTAACAAAATATTCTTTGGAAGCAAAATAATTTATTTGAATTAAATAGATGGTTTTAATCGTTTATTTGATTCCAATAAATTATTTTGGTTCCAAAGAATACTTTGTTAATTCTAATAAATATTTCTTTGGTACAGGACAAATGAATATTTATTTGACTGGAATAAATTTTTTTTTCAGTGTAGAATTTGAAAATTTCCATGACCGTGAAGGAGAAGATTGTGAATTAATGGAGACTTCGAATCATTCAAAAACATCTGAGAAATGTTCAAGAATTGATTATTTGAATTTCTGACACATAGCCTAGGTCGAAAGGTAAGAAAATTTACTTCGGTAGAATTTCTTCTAAAATTTAGTTTGCAGGATACGCAAAATCGAAGTTCCCCTTAAAAATATACCTATTTGAACCAATAATCCACTTGAAATTCGTGAGTTCCAGTCCTTGATCTATGGTTCTTGGATACGGAATTAACATCAAATCGATTATGCATACAGAGAGATAGCAGCATGAATGGTTGAACGTTCAAACCAGAGGATGAAAATAAATGAACAGATTTAATGAGAATTAATTCAGAATAGACTTGCGCTTGATCGTGCGATTTGAAAAATCAGTCTAAAAACAGCATGGATAACATATATGATCGCAATTAACTTTCTGACAAATATTTCTATTGTATAAACTCATGTGAAATTTTCCAGACCTAAAACTGATCCAAGATTTAAGATTTTCCAGGTTTACATTTCTTTGTACTAAATGATACAGTCTCCAGAAGGTTCAGAATTATTTTTTGTCTAAATTATCGCCAATTTCTATATCTTGGAAAAAGTATATTATGTATTGAAAACTGTCAAAATTCAATAGCCACTCAAAGTTGTTTGTTATTTTTCTACTCCCACTTTGTTTTTCTATAAATTCCTTCGATAACGTTTTGGGAAAATGAAGTCAGCGCAATTCGGATACGTCTGAAATAATTCTAGTTCATGGGACCATTATGCAAATGAATTGAATATTATTTGAATTATTGTTGAATCTATTATCGTTATTCGTTATTACATAATCATTATGCGAGTGAATTTATTATATCACATCATGCAAATTATTGATTATGTGGCTTTCGGTATGACGTACAGTACACAATCCGTGAGGAAATTATCACTATTTTTAGATGGTTACGCCGATTGTATAAATGTTTCTCATATAATTTCGTGATGTGATCAATTGGAATGAATTGTGTACATTCTTATCTCTTTGGAGCACTCATTTCTTTTATAATTTAAAACAAAAATCAAAATGGACTGGTAAAAACTCGAATGAACAGGTTACTTTGAATTCACTGTTTGGAAAAGTGTGTGAATGATTCGTTGAATACGTTGATTCAATTTGATATATTCTGTATATACATCTATGTGAATAATCTTCAAACCGAAATGTACAATTCGCATACTGTTTTTTATTCATCAATCGAAATACCATCAAGATGGGTAATTTTCTACTATTATGATTGAAAATTACAGAGAAATTTAAATGAGAAAGAAATAATTCTGCAAGAGAGTTTGTAAGATCAGGAGTGGAAGAACGAGAGGAGAAGAGGAAAGGAGAGGGAAGAGAATTGCTAAATATTTATTTGAAGTTTACATTGGAGATATCTGTGCGCCAGTAGGGTAACGAACGTTGCTGAAGAAAACAGAGAATTGGAACCTCTCGATCGGTGGGTTGCGGCTTCACATCATCACAATATACGCCTTAGTATAATTACGTCGTCGAGACAATCCTTTGTTCTCGATTGCATAATAGAGCTTCGAGGTTTCTGATATTTGGCCGACCGAATGTTATATACCGCACGATACTTTTGTAGTGTGTGCCCTGTACATATAATCATTATATAACGAACCAGAGTGCCTCCACAAAACGCGTAACATTACCATATTACATGATTCTTCTTCTTACCAGATCTCCACTCCTTTTAAATATATTTATGTTACCGCATATCCGCGAATGATATTAAATTAATCTTCCAATGATAAAATCATCTTTGTCTCGATTCGTTGAATTTTTTCAAATCCAAAATGGATTTGTTGATCAATTGGTATGGATTAGCGCAATAATAAATCAGATATAATAATGAAAATACTTTCGGATTCGATGTGGGGAATTTTTTCTCCATCAATCTATGTAGAAGCATATGGACCATATGCTGTAATTCAGTCGATTAATTTATATTCACGTATTCTCATATTTATTTTGAAGAATTGGTTTGCAATTTTATTCATTCATTCTTTTCTATGTGTACAGAAAATGAGTTTTCTGATCAGATTTTTCCAGTTTTTCAATAATTCAAAATTCCAGTTACACCTGTTACAATAGATCAAGTATGGAAACGAATTATGAAGCATACATGATCCGAACAAAGGCTCTCTTAGAAGTTACACGTACAACGAATTTATTCAGCTTCGAACAGTTACTTCTCTGCAAGCTCGTTGAGCCGGGCGTCTATCTGCAGGCACTTATTATAACTGCTTGGGCCAATATTCATGCCTATAGCAGCAATCATGTGCATAATTGAGAGGTGTCGTAACAAAACTAACCCTAGTAGAAATTATGATTGGGAATTAAATGGGCCCCAGCTAGTTTCCACAGATGTTAAGTTAGTTTTGTAACGCAATTTCTAGCCTGTGTCCATCCAGGTGTCCCAGAGAATTGCTAGAATGTAGTTCAAATTGTTAACTAGGAATGTGAAATCTTAAGTCAAGAAGGTTGCTTTTGAATTGATCTCAATAAAATAATCCTGAGTGACAAATTAAAACGTTTGGGCTCTCTTTTATTCCTCTGACTGTCAATGTTACTGTACGATCAGTCGACGCATGAAATATCAACATAAATCACCTAAATGTTTGAGCATCAAAATCAAATTGGCTGAAATGTGTTATCCAGTTGGCCACACATGGGTCCCATCTGGTACGTCGATGGTAAATGGGATGCCCGGACAAATTTCTACCAAGGAATAATCACCATTTTTCACAGTTTTTCATTTGATGAGTGATATTTTACCTTCAAGGTGAGTTTTATTTGATTTTAAATAAAAATGGGATACCTTATTAGATTAAATTCCCACTCATCATGCAATTACTAGATAGGTGAAGAATTGTCAACAATATAGAAAAGTTTGCACGGGAAAAATAATTTAGCTGCAGCAGCTAAGTAGCTAGCACGGACACGGACAGCCATTACATTAGCTCCTGCAGCTAAATTTTAGCTGTTACCGCAAATAAATTAACTACATATGCAAATTTTTTCGCTGTAACAGCTGAAATTTAGCTACAGGGGCTAATTTAATGACTGTCCGTGTCCGTGCTAGCTATTTAGCTGCTGCAGATAAATTATTTTGTCCGTGTGTTGTTGATTCTGAAGAGGTTTTAAGAATGGAGATTGTTGGTGTTGCTACGACACCCCTGAATTAATTACCAATTCTTGACTTCTTCAATTTTGAAGCCAAAGTCTATAGAGTTCAATTGAAATCATAGCACGCTACAACGACTACAAGAAATGATCACGACGGACTGAGATTTTGATCACCTATTAAAAACATTAAGACACCTTTCAAACGTTGAAAAATTTCAATTGGTTGACAGTTGAAGAATGATTGAACTCCTTGAAAACAGGCCCTAACAACAAACTATGTCCTCTGAAACGTTTCCTGAACATTCAAGAAGCTTCTCCTACGTTTCATAAATATTCCCAACCTCAGACTTCAAATTGATGACACAGACGGCCTATCAAGGAACTAATGATTATATTCATTCACTCGGTCGATCTAACCCGAATCAGTGAACAATGAATTTGTTTGATTCACTTGGCTCCATGAATTTTCTCTGTATTATGCAATATTTGGTGATATGTCTCTTTTCAGAAGTCAGCTCACATATCAAACTGAATATTTGCTTCGTCATTAGGTTACACGTGAACTGATCATTTCGATAATTCATTTACCCTTATAATGAGATTTATTCATTTCTGAATCAAACGCATTTCGAAGAAGAATTGTCTGTAACTGCTGATCACTGCCCATTTGGGTGGAGCGAAAAACACTTTTCTTCAAAATTCCACTTTTCTGACCTTCATGAAATTACTGAATCACCTGAAAAATATTCTCTCGGAACTGCAGCGAGAAATATTAACATTGTGAGGTTCCACACTACAGTTGAAGTTTTACTCTCTAAAATCTTTGGAGTGAGATTTCACTCTTTAGCCAGCCAGAAGTGAGCCTGTCGAATTTTCGAGTGGAATTTCCACTCTTTTAGAGTGATATTCTAAGGTTTGAGGTTAGAAATTCACAACCACTTCGACGCTAGAGTGAATTTTTCACTCTAAAAGAGTGAGAGGTCACTCGAAACGAGTGAAAATTCCACTCGAAGCGGACAGGCTCACTTCTGACACTTAGTGGAGTGAAACGTGCGATTTCTCACTCTTTCAGATTTAGAGAGTATCATTAGATTCGATCAAATTCCTGTGAGTCTGAAAATGGAATTCCACTCTTCTATTATTGAAATCACTACTTCAATCCTGCTCTGGTTGATTATGTTATACTACGTCGTATATTATGTGATATAGAATCGTTCATCGCAGAAACAGTGCGAAGTGAGCAATTTTTCATCTTGCATGATTTCATCAATAAACTTTTGTTGTAATTTACCGCGAACTTTTAAACATAGCGACCCATGTGTGTATGGAACAATGGTCCAATCATGGACCAAGCCTGGCACAAGACCTGCCGAGACTTGTCTTGAACAATTCAATAAACTTGGCCCAGGCTTGGGAATGATAAGATCAGGACAAGCTTGGGCCAATGGTTCGTTCCAGCCTTGTCCAAATGATTCGCCAAGCATCAATCAATGCTTCTTTCATCACAGATATCGATGAGAAGAGTGATTTGATCCATATTTCAGCTCAAAGTTCTTCCTCGGAATGCCGTACATGAATCATCTTAAAACGATAGATTAAATGTGCCAAGACTGGGACGGCTTGGGTTTTTCCTTGATTTTCACGCTTGTGCCAAGCTTGTACCAAGTGCAATGACCATTCCAAAGATACGAACGAATGTCTCATGACTAACTATTCATTGGAAACAGCGGGCCAATCATGGAACCAATTGTCATGGGTCCAATTATTTTTAACGGAGGTTTGTTCCTGATACACGTGCCAATCCCCAATCAGAAAAAACCGAAGTATGCCAATGTTGACAACAGGCGGAGTACAGTGCCAGTATTGGGCCCCCAAGAGTCGGCTAGCACGTACCCAGTATGGAAAAGCGTTATCATTTCGGACAAATGCCAGTACTGCTGCAGTACAGACCACCAGTACCCCGCCAGTCTTAGCCGGTACTGGCGCAGTACAGCGCTAGTCGTGAAATTCTGATTGGACGTATTGCGCCGGCACTGAAGACCATTACCGATTACCAGTACTGTGCCAGTACCAAGTACCCAGTACGGAAAAGCGTTATCGTTTCGGACAAATGCCAGTACTGCTGCAGTGCAGACCGCCAGTACCCCGCCAGTGTTAGCCGGTACTGGCGCAGTACTGCACCAGTTGTTAAATTCTGATTGGGTCCTGGGACAAGCTTGGGTTTTTTTCCAGTCCTGTCAATACCTGCATGGGGATTGACTATTCTTAGGATCTCATATTTTGCCTGTTGAAATTTATTAAATGCCAAACATTCTCAACCAGATCAGAATTAAATAAGTAATTTTAATGACAGAAGAGTGGAATTTCATTTTGAAACTAACAGAAATTTGATCGAATCTGATGATAAAATTGCAAGTGCATTGTGGAACCTCAAGATGTTAATATTTTCTGCTGTGGTTTTGAGAGGATATACACTGAGGAAAACGCGACGTATTCACAGCAACCATCCTCGCATAGTTGAGGACTTACGGTCGCAGTGACCTGAAATCTGGTTATGATAACCAGCAGAACAAGGAAAAATTGCGTGAATCTGGTTGTGGCAACTAGATGGAATGGTTGAAGTCAAAAATAATTACGCCACCTGGTTATACAAACCAGAGTTTTCTCTGAAGTGTATTGTAAGCGTAACGTCCAGAGTATTTATACACTGAGAAAAAAGTATTCCAAATGTATTCGAATCAAATAAGGTTTGTTAACTATTAACAAATCTTATTTGACTCAGAGATGGTTTGTTTATAATTAGTAAGCCTTCTTTGTCACGGTAGGGGCTGTTTTGACCGAAAAAGTTTTTAGCCGAATTTTCTGTATTGGAGAGTAACTAGTATTTCCTAGGGATTTGTAGTGACTCCTATTGGATCTGCCAATGAACAAATTTTCGGCGACATGAAACTGTATCCTTTGTCACAAATTCTTTTCTCAGTGTGAATCTATGGATGTAAACCCTCAATATTTCTCTGACAGTATTCTTTGTTTCAAAACATCGTTTGGGAAGGTTCGAAAAGTCTTAAGTAAGATCAAAAGATTTCTCTTAGATCTCTTGAACTGTTGTCCCTGCTAAAAAGTTTCTAGAAAATATCTTCGAAGGCTTCTTCGAAGACACCTTTCAGAGACCTTTTATACAGAGACCTTTCAAACGTGAGAATAATTCAAGAAAACTCAAAGATATCTTTCACTGTTGCTATTGCTTAAGACTTCTCAAACCTTTCTAAAACATAACTTCTCGATTCTAAGACACAGAATGCTGCGAGGATTTCAACAGTAATTTTGCATGAAGAAAAAATAAGGGTTGATAAAGTGTATGCCCAACACAAGAGATTATTCAAGAATGCGACATGAAATTTACCCGAAATTTGTATTTTATTCCTACAGAACACAAAAATATGATTCTGAAAATGTTTGAGTTGGATTTCTGTACATTTTTAGTGTATATTAGAATCTATTAGAATTTTCGAGAGGACTGCATGTAGAAAAAAGTATCAGAATCCTTGGGGTCTTCAATCGAATAATACGACCAATTCATTGTTCGTCCTTCATCAGTTGAAATCACCAACTAGACATCGCAAGACGAGACCTCCTCTTTCTCTATTTCCCCCTCAACTTGGTTCGAATCGTGAGAAATTAGCCGCTAGAACCTCATCTCGAACAAAACTTCAACGAGGCAAAAGAATATTTCATACACGTGGATGAGAGTAGAGATCGATGAATTCACGGTCGTGGTGCTGTGTTACGTAACGGAGACAGAGTACGTTGCCTCGAGTTATCCTTGATGTCAAGTAAAAAACGGCCGAGACATTCGATCAATCCCACTTCATACACGGTTAGCACGAAGACTCCCACGAGGTACTTCTGCTTGATGCTTTGGAATAAAAAAAAAAAGAAGTTACTTTTTTTGTTGAATCTCCGGCTTTTTGTTATTTTTCAAATTCATCTGACACGTGCGGGAGAAAAAAAAAGTATTATATAAATCTCATAAAAAATCAACGTAAAATTGACATGACATAGGATGATTTTATTCCTGAAGATTTGAATATCTTTTCCAAGGGGATTGAAAGTACGGAAGATATCATAACACAGTTTATCAATGATTGGCAGCCATAGCATCAAGTTATCAAGATCATTACATGCTTTCGTATAGCGATAGTGGTTGACCGCAAACAGCGTCATGCCATTTTCATACCTATGGGAGAATATAGATGGATAAACAATGGAAATACAATGGTATATTATGTACGTTGATTTCATCACCACGTCGGTGACGACGGCGGTTAACAACGACGTTCGACAATGGAAACCCGCATGAAAGGTTACGTATTCTCAACAACATAGTACTCAACAAAGAGTTATGAAATCAGAGAAGGCAGGGCGTAAGTGCGAGACGTAATGCAACTGTCGTAACTATTATAGACACCGCCAGTGCTGGCAATGTTGCTGCTGCTGTTGTTGTTACTACTGTATTAATCTCTATTATTATAATTGTTCAGAGATAGTTGGAAATATGTGCAATCGTTGTAATAGTCTGACGAGAGATTACTGTAGAAAACGTCTACTTTGGAAGTCATTTCGTATATTGAATGAAACACACTTTTCCATTTAGTCACAATTTTATCAGATAATTACGAAGATCCCGTACACCTTCATCTCCAACGTTTGTAATTCTACATTCATGATTGTTATGTAATTATATTAAATCTCCGTAAAAAGAAACTGCATTTCAGTATAGTTGCAGAAACATCCCCAACAAGACATTGCGTTTCACAGAACTGAAACTGATTGGACGATTTGTTTTGGACAATATCAAAAATATTTCATGAATGTGAAAGAGGGATGTTCCTGTATGATAACATTGAAATCTCTGACGACATTGATGAATTTGTAGATCTAATCAACCCATTCTCAAGTGTCATCAATTGAACAGAAGATCGGCTATCACAAAAGATTGACTTGCTCATCGACCATCATTCATCCCTGGTGAAAAGAACCCATTGATTCTGACCAATTCTCATTGAATTACAATTAAATGTGGACAATGTTCTGACCAAATCTCACCGGTGATTTCTCAATGAGATTTGGTCAGAACTTTCATGTGAATCTCGTTGAATCTGGCCAAATCTCACTAAATTACGATTAAACTTGGACAATGTTCTGACCAAATCTCATTGAATTTCATTTGTCAGATTCAATGGATTCTTTTAACCAAAGATACCAAGGCCTTCCAACACCTATGATTTGTGAAAACAAAGGTTAATCCATTATCAAATTATAAATTTACTTCAACATAGTTCGCACAAGTGACGTTAAACTTCATATGAACGGAAGCTCTTGAGTTCAACAGAACATTTCCATTTAAAAATGTCCGCAGATGAATTTCACTTGAATGCTCAACGGATTCAATTCTTCTCGGAATCTGTTTAAAACATCTCACGCACTTACAGCGGATATGAATGAGGGTATATTTTTAACTTTCCTTGACCTCGTCAAACTCTTTCAACAAGATTCCTCAGTACCAATTTCATACATCATCCAACGTTGACACCCAGTGATTTCACGGTTGTCCATTTCGAAGGTAGAAAATCAGAAAAGTGGAATATCTTCCGTATTTGGTGTTGTTCGTAGTAAACAAATGAATGAGTATGATAATCTTCAAGTTACAATTCACGCCGTTCATCACTCTTCCTCTAATTTAGAATACTAAATATAAAATGAATAAAATTCATACAAAATGTATGTATTTTGTAACTAAGTACCTTTAAACAAGTTCGATAATCTTTCATGATATATATATTCTGCTTGCGGAAGAATTGTTTTTTTATAATAAAACAAATATTGATGTTGGATAAAAATCCCTGGAGAATTCATTTGAAATAACCCTGAGTGAATTTAGGATTATAAGACATTCGGCGAGTCGTGAATGAAAATTCAAGGGTGTGTCCTTGAAATAAAAATACACAAAACTTTTACTGTGATGAAATTTATTTCGAGTTCTTAATTTTTTACCAGTAGTTTCAAAAATACTCATCCGAAGCATGAAGTTAATCGGACCGAACTGATGTGTTCCACTCAAGTACGTTAGGTACAAGACTCGAATCGCTGTTATATTCAATTAGAAAATTATCCTTTGGACCTCGTTAGATTCACTTCGATCCTCTTCGGGTCCTGACAAGAAGTATAATCTCACGCGACTATCAGAATCATTTATAAATCAAGTATGAATTTATCAGCAAAAATATAATGATATGTAAATGTATTTTTATAAATGTGTATGAAATTTCCTGTGAAAATTTCTTACAGGGCAGCGCTCACTCGATAACGCTCATATGCTCACTACACACGTTGTTTAACATTCTAAGTAGGATTTGCTATGCTCACATAGCATATCATATTTATAGATCTAACAGTGCCCGTCATACTCACATTTCCTGTGACCCAAGTAGAATGCATTTCAATTGCACCTTCGTAATCTTAATGACGCTCACTGTGCTCGCAAGTGGTAATAAATCATTTGTCAATTCCATAGAATTTATGAAAGAATTGAAATATCTCATTGCGTGTAAGAAAAGTTTAGCACAAGTAACGCACAAAAATGTTTATAACCGTCGTTAATTGCAAGAAATCAAACAGTTTGAGAAGAATAATTCTTCAATTTTTGTTACATGACCTCACATTTCGAATTTGTTTATTTTTCATCATAAATTCAGGTTCATGCGAAGGAAAAAAACATAATCTAACAAACACAATTTCATTTGTGGATTTTAGTCGACTGAAACGTCGGGTTACGATGATAGTGTGGATCTCATGTAAAACCTACTGCACAGTCCTGTTGGATTTACATTGCTATCATATTTAATTAACAGCAACACTACTCCAATTTACTCCAATAACAATGTACACGTAACATTAGTTTCAATGTGAATGTCACTACAATTGCTCTTACGTGAGTAGTTATGTTAAATTAATAATAATAACCAATTCAGAATCCCCTGGGACTTGTCGATGATAATGTATTTGATTTCACTTCATTGATTTTTTTCTTTTTTTTGTGATAAATCATTTAAAAACCATTGCCAAAGCAGTGTTTTAAATGAATCCATTTCCCCCTTAAATGAAATTCAATTCAAAATACGCTTTTGTTTTGACGCACGCATGATGACTAGATTTATTTATGAATTCCTACTGAAACGGTGACTGGCGAGGATGTCTACAATACATTTCATTCAATTGCTTGTGACGACGTGAGGAACATGGTCTGTGGATCTCCTATTTATATTAGACAGGAATCGTTGATCACTTTAGTAATGTTATACGAATAGTATGCGAATAATCCAAGTGGTATTGCTTTGACTGAATTATTCGAATTTAATTGCTAAAATAGATCCCTCATCCCATTTGAGTTTCCAGTTGAACAAAATCTCTCCAAATCTGTCCATGTTTTGGGACATGTTTTTGAATTTCTTCAATATCATAGGAATTTCTCAGAAACCGTCTGAATTACTCTAATTTTTCCAGAATTTCAATTATTCTGATTTCAAAGCCCTCTCTGAATGCTCAGAAAAAATTTCATCAGAAATTTCTGAAGCTTTTTGAATCTTCTTGGAGCGAATAATTGGAGATTCCTAGGAATTCAACTAATTCTGAACTTCTCTCAACCCCTCTCGGAGTTTTAAGGGGTGAGATCACAGCAGTGATGAGCGTTTTTTCAAGACAATTTTCAGGAATTAATTTCTGAGCGAATGCTCATGAAACGCCAGTTTCATTTTTATTATTATTATATTCTATCTAAATCATAAAACGTGTCAGAATTTTCGTTCCAGAAAGCCTTTTAAACTCGCCGAGTTACGGCCACTTCGCGCATTCCTATGATTTTTATCCCTGGTTGGCTAGTGTATGTAATTTTGCAAAAACCATCCGTCCGACACAAGAATAAAGAATATGCTCATTATATCTGTATCGTATTTGTTATAATGTGACGGAGCATTTTATTATTAATTTCCTTTTTCATTCTTTATGACGAGAACAACATTCTTGAATTCTGAGGGCAATTTTTGGTCCTAAATGGCATGTTACTGTTATCAATAACTATTGAAGGAGAGATGATATTGACAAAATCGTCCGTCACACGAAAGACACTAGGCCTTAGGATTGGTGTACCAAATTTCAAGTAGATTCGTTCATTATATCTCGAGATATCGTGTCAACCGTTTTGAAAAAAACAGTTCTTAGAACAACACTTCCCACGTTTTGATACGCTGAGGGAAGAATATAGCTGAAATCTAACTCATCTCCACATTTGTATTCACAGTAACCATTTTATCCATTGAAATAGCTGTAACAGTGGAATTATATCTACTCTGGATGAAAGAAATGTAGTTGGGTTCAAATTCAGCTACATGTGTGTTCTCAGTTCATGATTAGCAGGGTTCAATTAAAGGATTTTCTGATGCAGTTAAAAAAAATTATTTTCCCTAAATTTTAAAGTGATCTAGCCCCTTAATATTTTACAATTGTTCCAATTTCATCCATCTCTGAATTCCTCTGAATCATTCCGAATCTCTCTGATGAAACCCTTTGAATTCCTTGAATTTCTCATGATCTCTCTGAAACTTCTCAGATTCCTCCGAACCATGGAGTCTTCCAAGAGATTCAGAGATTTTTTTAGCAATGTTATGATAATTTTTCAGAATTCGAAAAGTCACGGTAACATGAATGTTTACATGAATAGTCACAATTCGCAAAGGATCGAAGTAATCATAAATTTCATACGGGACTAGAGAAAAAAAAGAAGCAGAAATGACGTGAAAAATTTTCTGAAATAAATTTAACCGATTACTACATCATCAAAATTCTCATCTCATACGACAGGAATTACGGCACAATGTATAGAAATGCTGTAATATTCTCGATTCACAGATATTATTACATCACTGAAATGTATTGGTAAAGTGTGTTATTGGCCTGATTCGGATTCCTACTGACCTTTCTTTTTGAACAAGTAGTTATGTCATTTTTAGAAGATTTGAGATGATAGGTTTTCGTACGTTATTCAAATAAAATTTGCGTCACGATACTCTTCCTATGCGATTCATATATCATGTTTTTATAAAAGATTACTCGATACGATGATTATGTATTTTTTTTCTCGAATATAATCTCTGAACTGAACATGAATAGAATCGAATAGAATAAACATAAGACGTACGCGAGAAATTCAAACGTGTCTTCGATAAACCCTGGTCTTCGTTCGAGTATTCACCAATCGCATGCACTATGCTACACTACACTTCGTAACCGAATTCAATTTTTTTCCTGTCAATTACTTCACCCTCATACTGCAGCTGTTTGTGTATTTGAATAGATGTTTCCGGAGAATTTACCATGAGCCATACTTATGTAATGGAAAGCAGGTCATGGCCACCCAAAAACTTCTCCTTTCTCCGTGGTTCTAGTCTTATGACCTTCGAATGGTTTCTGAGACACAGAGTTCTTCTCGTGAATGGAAGCGTAAGAATGATGATTACCGAACAAAGAAGATCCAGCGATCATAACTTCGTTGGTTCCTTTTTTTTTAGAAATGATCTTCAATTCATTTACTTGTTTGATTTCCATATCATATATTTATATGTTCTCTTCGTAACTCGTCATTGAAACAACGTGCCAAGGAAGATTTCATTAAGGATTCTTTGTATGCGTTGTAGTTGTGATGGATTAGTGAATACAATACATAACGAAATATGCTACTTCATAGTTCTTTGTTACATAAAGTTTATATATAAATTATATAATGTGTCTAACAGCATTCAATAACGTAAATGAAACACTTATATAACTTCTTTTGTTACATAATTGTTCTGCTCTCGACTAAGAATCACTATCAATCGCCACAGTACGTGTATTACTGGATTTTATGTCACTCTTCTGAAATAATTGTGTTTGGTAGGAGTTTTTCAAGCCACGCTATTATTACCTTATTCTTAACTAGCGCAATACGAAAAATGAGTCTCGAGTGAAATTATAGATTGAAATATAGATTATATTTATGAAACTCAACGGTCATCAGATTTTCGGCTATTGGGATATCTTTTTCATTCTTTCCGCATTATTAGAAGAATTCTCAGAAGAGTTACAGTCGCGTGAAATAAACACGTCCACATTACAATGACTTGAAAATTGTTAACAATCGCTATTTCCCCCACCGTATACGATGAAGATCTCGTCTTGTAAAAGTAATCGATCAAAGCTCGATGAAATCTTTATGGAAATGGAGAAAAAAAATTCGGTGATTTCAAATTTTCATCGAAATATTGTATCGAGTAAAGTCCTAAAAGAAAAAACAGTACTGCTTGGAATAAAACACGAATCATTCTTACATCACGAAAATGTCTATTTTTGTCAAATTTTCATGACACAACAATCTGACTAGTAAGTTTCGTGTACTATATTATGTGTATCAAAATAAAGACAGAAAGACATGTAATCTGAAATAACATACACGAACAAAGCAGTAGGATTATAACATCGAAACGGAATATTTCGAGCTATTCAATCTCTCCTTTGTTGAGATGAAATATATTCTGGTTATCGATTATATCACTCTATAATTACTCGTTAGATTTCTATGTACGAGGACTCTGTGAAAATCAATCTCCGAATCAATGACCTCTGTGCTCCCTTTATTTAATTCGTGAAAGTTCTAATATAGACCACGAATTTAATTGAAGTGGAATGCATTTGAATTATCCCAATTAGAGGTGAGGGGTCCAGAAAATATATAGAAAATCTTTGTGAAGTCGAGGAAAGGGATGTTGGCAGACTGTTTAAAATTTCATGTAACCCAAAAGTATAATACATAACGCGACAGCACTAGTTTCCGTCCACTCCCCCAAATCCGTCCATTTTATATTTTAAGGAAAATTCATCACAAGCGTTTGTATTTAATGAACAAAGGGGAACATCTGGTCTGAACGTTGGAAGTAAATTTGATTCATTTACGTAAGTATTCAAATAATTATTCGAAAAAATATCAGATGGTCGGATAGTAGGGATGCTGGCCGGAAACCGGTACCTTCGCGTTAGAAAGACGGAGAAGAAGGGGTAAATTCACCATGTGGGATGACAATACGTCGCTTCGAGTCTTTAAATGGAAATTGTTACAAAGTGTATTGTCAAACACTTACCATCATGAGAAGAAAATCTATTTTTGTTTAATGAAACAAAATAAATTACGATTTAGGGGTCGTCCATAAACTACGTGGTCGATGAAGGAGGAGGGAGAAGTAAATTGAAATGTTATGTTGGGCTACTTCGAAGTAGCTATTTAATTGGATCAAATCAAATTCCACTTGATTCGGGTAAATTTCATCTGACATGAGAGAGATAATTGTATTTCAGTAGAATAAATCTTTCATCTTACTTGATTGAAATTTCATTAGGATCATATTTGAATAAAAATTCATTTGATTGAAATGAAGAACTATGTTCCCACGAGGGCGGGGGGGGGGGTCAAAATGTGACCAAAACAGGGCTATGTACTGTTTGGACGGCCCCTTACTATGGAGTAAAATTTTCTATAATAAGGTATGTATCGTGATGAATCATAACTTTGTATGATTTTTCATGACTTTTCAAGTGGATGGACTAAGGGCGGTATGCACAGTCAGGTCTGAAACTGGACCTGGTCCCAGCCCATAAGTTTACACATTGCGTAGGACCGGTCCTAGTCTCAGACATGGCTCTGCGTACCACCCTAAATGATCCTATCTCAACTTAGGACCCCGATTTTCGACTACCAATTGATTTCGATTGAGTATAATTCTGCCGTCCTGAGCCGAAAGGCCTCATCTCTATATTTTGAAGTTTCAAGATATTGAGCATTTTATCTAAAAGGGTCTATGAAAAAAATTCAAATTGTAAATTGTTCGAAGCCTTGGTTGAAGGGAGAGATTGTACATTATTATTATTCCCAATCAAGCCCTAGTAGAAATTATGATGGAGAATTAAATGAGCCCTAGCTAGTTTACCCAGATGTTAAGTTGGTTTCTACATAGTGAAAAATTTTGTGTTTTTTCAACACACGTGTTTGTTCCAGGAGGTCCACTCGCAATTTATATTAAACATTAACACAAAAATGTATCAAATCAATACTGAAAATCTGTAAATTTCAGGATTTGATATGTTGTTTTCAACACGAACTATGAGTGGACCTCCTGTGACACAAAATTTGTCGCTGTGTAGCTAGTTTTGTAACGCACTTTCTAGCCTGCGCCCATCCAGATGTCCCAGAGAATCGCGAGAATGTAGTTCAAATTGTTATTCAGAAAAGTAAAATCACACCTATGAATGAGGTGAAAATGTATTTTGAATTGTAATCTCAAGTCAAGAACGTTGCTTTTGAATTGATTTCCATAAAATAATCCCGAGTGACAAATTGAAACGTTTGAGCTTCCTTTTATCCCTCTGACTATTCTAGTACGTGGATGGTAAATGAGACGCCCAGACAAATTTCTACACTGAGAAAAATTTTCTTGTACAATTTCCCATCATTGCTGGTGAATTCAGGATATAACCTAAAAACTACAAAATGTACTGTCAAACACGGTAAATTAAACTGTTATTCTATCAACATCTACGACCAAAGCGAGTGAAGATAGCTAGGATGATTGCAAAGTTCACACATAATGGACAGCGTGTTTTGTCATTTTCAGAGTATATCCCAAATATACCAGCAATGATGGGAAATTGTACAAGGAAATTTTTCTTAGTGTACCAGGGAGGTTTGGAACTTTTTACAATTTAAAGTTCTTACATAAACCCATCTAAATTTGTACACGTTAAATAATACGAACCCACTTCTCTTTACTCTGGTGTTTTCTAATTATTTCTAATGATTCAAGGATTTTCTGCATTGAAATACATGTACAAAGCTTATTTAAATACAAATATGTGAGAAAAAATTTTCTGTTTTTTTTGAAAATATGGCTTTTTGGCTTAGGACGGCACACTGAGAGAAAAAATTTCCGGGAACAATAAAACATTTAGTTGAATAGTCCCCATACAATACTTAATTGATTGAAATAAACTTTGTTTGACTCGATTAAATAATTGTTTCAATTGATGAAATATTTCATATTATATTAAATATTTGTTTGATTGAATGAATATTTAATCGAGTAAATGAAAGTTTATTCAAATCAATTAAGTATTTTATGGCGACTATTCAACTAAATATTTCACTGTTGCCAGAAATTTTTTCTCTCAGTGCAGAATTAATAATTTCTAATAAGCTCCATAAAAAAACTACTCCATTCTATGCGAAACTTGAACAAACTGAAAAAAAACGCCTGGATTCCTGCTATATGTTCTGAGGAATCTTAATTTGAGTTCGTTTTGCATTGAAGAGACTTGGAATTTTTTTGCTAGGGTTACTTCAACCCTTCAGAATAATTCAAGGGAATCCTGATTGAGATCCAATCTGGAAGATACGTGCACTCATGATGAAGAGATTGGTCGGTATGGAAAGCGAATGAAGTTTCGTATTGAGGATCAATTTTTTTTTCTTCATATTTTTGATTTAAGAACTTCTCTTTCATTTCGTATAACTCTTTCCATCACATTCCACAGTACATTGAGATCACGATAAAGAGTAAATCCTAATTCCATGATCGTTCAAATGCAATACTTGATCAATTCAATTAGATTCGTAGTTAACTCAACTACGCGTATGCGAATGAACATTGTATTCAAATCGAGTTGACGTAGGATTGTATCCAACTGTCGTGCGTAGTAGAGTCCGCTATCTTTTTTCTCAGTTTAGTTCCTACAGCTAATTGCACTTCTTCAAGGAAATACCAGCAGTCCCTGACAATGCAACCGGAACCAAATCTTTTTCTGAAAAATCCTTCGAAAATAAAGCAATAAAATCAAAATATCGCTCTATACAGACCATCTCAATTGTTTGGAAAAGCATATAGAGCGATATTTTGATTTTATTGCTTCATTTTCGAATAGTTTGTCAGAATAATTTTTGTTGTGTCCCGAGTCGAAAAATTGTGATACTTTTTAGAGCCTGATTAACTCCGTAATACGCAACGATCCAGAGTTTGATCAGGTCGAAAGAAGCTTAACACCAGGTCGAATGAGAAGTTTGAAAACAAGATCAGGTTGAGAACATGGTGAGATCAGGGTTAAAAATGAAATCAAACCTGATTCACTCCGTAATGCGCAACGAATCAGAGCTGAATCAGATTTCACTTTTTGACTCGGGGTCTTTTTATAACCAATGGTACTGGCTGCATCTTCAGGGGTTGCTGGTATCACCTTTAACAGGCATGTTTGTTAGAGAAGGGAGATTAGCTACGGGAACTACTCGATGAGTAGCGCGAATACTTTTTTTGGATGATTCAAAATCGACTAATCAAGCAGCTGTCATAGATATTCCGTTTTTCTCGTGCGAAATTTGCTTTCTTGAATTATATAATCTTGATTTAACCCTCAGCCTACAAACAGGGCTAGCGTAACCCAGTAAGGATTTGAAACATGCGGAGTTTGAAAAGAGTATGAGTTTCAACGTCTACATCTTCAAAGAGGGCAACTTCAGGGTGAAATGATTAATTAGTCTCACTTCATTATTGAGGGAAAAAATGCAAGTTTATATTGAATTTCGTGTAAGAAAAAAATAGGTCAATTCAAACTTTGTAGGCTGAGGTTTAAGATGATACCCGCGACCCCTGAAGGTGCAACCTAAGCTCATTAGAAAAAGACACGGCAATACGTTGGAAAAAGACATGTTCACCACCGCTGGTATCCTCTCAAGACGCGGATTGGGCATCACTAAAATCTCCAGGACCATTTGTGTATTTCTTACAGATCAAGCCAGGAATACCAACAATTCCCAATTGACGTTCCCAATATTGGATCCACGGAATGGAATCCGCTATCATGAGTTCTATAATTCAGGACCACAGAAACAGCGTGTTACAGTCGTTATTACAGATCACATGAAGATTAAATGATGTGATATCACAACTCGATATACTCTCTAAATTTTTTGGAACGAAAATCCAATGTATCACTCCGAGTTTGACAATACTGCAAGTTCGATATGAATGAGAACCCTACATTATAGGAGTGAATATTTTTACTCCATAAGAATGAATATCCACTCTATCGAAGTGAGAATTTCACTCTCATAGAAAGATGGAAATTCACTCTCCCAAGCGAGTTAGAATTTCACTCCAAAAGAGCAAAGTTCACTCTTATAAAGTGGAATTCACTCCAAGAAATTTGGAGAGGAATTCCAAATCATATTCTGATGTGTGATCATCTGCAGATGCTTTTAGATACACTCGGTACGTACAATGAATTATCTGAAAATATATAAGTGATTTGAAAGATGTTTCAAAATACGGATTACTATGTACCCGCTGTTAGATACCGTATTCATGTAACGCTTTTTGTTTCATAATATTATTACGCTATATAAAAAACTCATCAAAAGTTGGGTTATAAATCCGTAATCTATAATTGTGATATAACGTTGATCATATAACACATTGTATCTTGTTCTAAAACAGTGACATGGAGGTTAGACGATTGTCGAATTAGAATCTTTGCACTTTAACAGAATCACTTTGATTAATTTATACATCGATGAGTAAGTAGAGAGAAAAATAAGCGAAATTACATAACATCATCATCGACATATGATCAAATACTATTGAATACTAATGTCCAACGCGTGACCAATTTTTCTTCCTTCAAGTCAGTTACGAATCGTTGAATGAAAGTATCTCGATACACATGAAAAGTATATCTTACAATCTAATGGTCTGATGGGTTTCTTGTTTCCGTCAGATACATGTTCTTCTTTCGTCTTGTCTTTTTCTTGGCGCGCGTTGATCTACGACTGTGACTCATCTTCTGAATGAGTTTTACTTGGGAAGTGTCGTCATCATTTCGTTGAAGAAACCGATGACAGATGTCAAGTTTTAATTATCATGTACGAACCTCGAACGTGTATACATTGAATCAGAAATCGTGAAAAATTCGAAAAATTGTCGCACAAAGATCATAGAATCAAATTGAATTCGGATAGATTTCTATTCGTGCCCTGTACACTGAGAAAAAAAATTCTTTGAATTAATGAAATTGATTGATTTCATTGATTCCCATTTCATTGGATTAAATAAATGTCTTTTTGACTCTAAAATAATTTCATGACCATCAAATCAGCTCATTGAAATTTATTTTTTGAAATCAAAAACGCACTCTATTGACTAAATAACTAATTATTTTTGTCAATATCATCTTTCATCCGATTTATAACACTCATTTGATGAATTTCAAAGTGAAAATCAATGGAATACAACTTCAATGTTATAACGTAAAGTTTCATATGGAAATCGAGGTTGATTACACTTAGTATTTGAAATTCTTAACAATCAAGTATTTGACATGATAATTGTTTTCTTCACCAGAATAATTATTGACTCCAAGTGAAAATATATTTCATAAAATGAATAGATATGGCTTACAAATGATGAACTTCTTCCATCATGAGAAAAACAACGCGAGATCAGGTTAATAACATAATTATTATATTCAAGAACATGAAGTTATAGGACCAAAAATACTGTTATTCATAAACCGGTACAGTTGAGAGTATAATAATCTCATTCATTTCAATACAAATGCTTTACTCGTTCATATAATAAAATCAAATCATATACAGAATAGTTGTGAATTTTAATTCCGAGAGGTCTTCTTTTTCAACAGAAAACTAAATTCATGATCGCAATGAGATACTTTTTCAGTTCAAACTTCAGAGCAATTTCTTTGGATAAAATCTATTTTATAGAAGAGATTTCATATGAACAATGATAGTTTGGATAGTTTTAAAATCAATAAAATGAAGTATTATAACCCATGATTTGAGAATTCAAATCGAATGAAGCTATTTTATCCATGCTAATAAATGTGTTCTCGAAGTTTCAATCGTTTATAGAAACAAAACGAAAATTAAAACTCATTAAATCTGATAAATCATCGTTACACATCTTTTCGAATCAACTCTTTGCCACTGGAAACATTGTTTAAATAATTTACTGCAAGAACTTGAGCTTTAATAGTTGAATATTATCTTATTCGATGGTTAATTAGTTTCAATGAACGATTCAAACTTCAGCAACATCTAAAAAATTACCTCATTAAAAATTTCCATTTATGATTGAAGAAGGATTCTAGTCAATAAACTGCCAACCTGATTATTCTCGTCAATACTACGTTTGATGAGGTCAAAATTTTATACATTCTGCAAAATTCCAGTGCTCTTTGCAAATAAAGGTTTCATCGAGTCCATAAAATGTATAGATCGATCGAATTTATGAATTCATTGAAACAAAGAAATATGTTTTTGAAATCAAAATGTATTGAATACACTCCGACTAATTGCATTTACTTCTCAGAAGGTGGCAATACTTTCTCACAAGTTATCTTCCTGCAGTACAGTTTGAATATGAAGAACTAATTCACCGTAAACCTATAGTAAGTAATGTTCCGTCCTGATAAATATTTCTTTTAGGTTCCGACGTCGAACATCATCAACGAATATGACTTGATCGCAGAGAAAAACAGTTTCTTCGAATGATCCAATTGTTCCAAATGAATTACAGATCACACAGGAACTAAGAAGGTCGGCTTCACCCTCGCGCGAATGCTCTGACTCCTGCTTATTTCTTTTTATTCTGTAAATTTTGTAAAATATCATTCATCCAATCGAAATGAATTTCATTGATTCGAAGAAAGATTTGTTTATATCAATGAGTTCTCTGAAGGATTAGAAAATCTCTTTGTACATTCTATGAAATAGTTTCTTAGATAGGGAAGGATATTCATTGTTTCAAATATTGATTTATTCACAGAAAATTTTCATTTCATATTCATGAAAACATTTTATTTCGAATGCAAGAAATATTTATATTATTTATATTGATACTTCCCTTTTTTCAAACTTTGCTTATTTAAATAATCAAATATTTTATTGAAAGGAGAAATTATCATTTTGGCACTGCAAATGCATAATTCATTGAATCAAATTATATTCCATGAATTCGAAAATCAAAATTTTCCATCCAATAACTTTCTCATCAATCCTAAGTACCTCATATTCCAATTAACGATCCCACTACTTCCGTGTGAATCACATATTAAATGAAGTTGATGCAATAACTCCACAGATACAATTGGATGAATTCATTTCTTACACTCAAAGAAAAATTCATCAGTTCAAAACATTTTTTTTCTCAGTGTACCATTCCTGCTGTGAATCCTATACACTGAGAAGAATTGTATCCCTGGATTTATTCGAATCAACTACAAATTTTATCTGAATATAAATAGAGTCCTAGTTGGATCGAATGAAAAATGTATTCCACCCGAATAAATTTCTATTCATTTCAAATGAAATGCACTTGAATGAAGTAAAAGTTTATTGGATGCAATGAAATGTCCAGTAGGTTTGTATTCTAGTATACAATTTTTCTGGGTGTACAGGGTTCATCAGGCAGTTCAATAATGTGATATTGGTAGGGTATAGACGTCATCAAAGACAAGGTAATGACGCTTATTAATGACTCATCCAGTTTTTACTACTGCATGATAAAATGAGTTCAATAATGACGGTAGATAATCGACTACGTATGGAAATGACGAATGGCCCAATAACGAGGCATGATAATCGCAATGTTTGAATGTGGTCCATGAACGATGGATTGAAGAAGGACCAGTGGAATCATATCTGACTCTCCCCTCGAGAGCATTGGTGAAGTCCTGGGAAGATGCTCGACCAAAGTCTAGAATTATAACATCATCCCAGCAATCAAGGAGCCTAAGAAGAGAGTGGTTAGATAGAAAGGGAGGTTCGATACCGACGCTAGTATCCCCTTAATGATGGAGTGAACTCTCACCTCAGGAGTAGAGAAGCGATAATATCCACACCAGCAACTTCTTATAATCCTGCTTGGTTTAATTCTTAACGCGAGCTTCGATACGCCGCCTATCGGTTACGAACTAAAGGTGCAGCTAGCATGGATCTATCCTTCTCTAATATGCTTTTGTCCCTTGCATTGGTGTATCAACCAGTCTTTTCAACCAATTAAGGAGATACCAGCGCCGGGACATTAGTCAAATTTTTCGTGTACGATTTGGTTTAAGTCCTGGCGCTAGTATCCCCTTGAAAAAGAATATGAGATACAATTACGTATACACACAGGTTGTCCCAAATAAGAAAATCCACATAAATCAAAATAAATCGACCATTCCAAAATCTGTCAATTTTGGATCTAGTGTTTAGTGCTTACCCAAGTAACACCAATGTGCGTAAAATATTCTCCGAACGTTCCTAGAATATTTAAACGTCCTGCAAAGATTCTCAGAACGTTTGACGAAGCTTGTGTGTTACTAGGGTATTCTCAATATTGATTCATCATCGCTAGTTTGTAAGACAAACACACTCTTCCTGTCACGTCTCACTCGCAGGGTTCACCCCGGACAGCAAAGTGCTAGAAAAGTTCGCGACAACTTCCCAACAACCCGCAGCAACTGTTGTTGAGAAGTTGCTAGGAGGTTGCGTCGCCGAATGCGCAGCAACATGAAAACAAACTTGAGAGTTGTTATCATGATGTCAAGCTATGATACGTTGGATCAAACAATGCTCCAACAACAAAACACAAACTTGTGCAGCAACACTGAAACAACAATTGCGCTGCAACTTTTGCTGTCAGGGTCTGTTGGTTATATCTTCAAAAGTACGATTGTGACATAAAAATGCTACATGTCAAATTTTTGTGTTTTCTTCATGTAGAATATGAATCCCCTGAAAAAAACAAGAGCGTTCTGTTTAAAATAATGTTGTTACCTCTCCAATAACCTTGAAAACTCATTTCAAGGTCAAACCTGTTATCACCTCGAATATCCCCCATTTGAACCTAATAACTTGTACTTGAAACATTTTCTTCTTCACTCGCTACTTTTTGAGATATTCGCGTGGATTCTCTCATTTGTGAAGCCCTGTATATGCTGTCTTGCAATACACGATGAGGACTACATCAAACATTTAATTACTCATTGTCCTGAAGTGAATCATCTGTTGTTTAAATCTTGTACAATGCAACAACATATAATCACTTGAATATTCCAAAAGATGAACACTCAGAAAGATTTTGTACGATGTTATCAATTTATTTGAGAATAATCTAGTCATTTAAATATTCAATTACAGATAACAATGATAAACAGTTTCTAATTTCCAGACCAAATCCATTTCATGAATACCACGTACAAAAATCGTTTGATGAAAATTTTGTACTCGAAAACTTTTTTATTCGACTCACTCTTCGGATTTTTGTACAGTACTTTTTTTATGGTGTCCGTGTTTGTGAATTGATTCCAATTAATTTTTTTTGCAAACGACAAAAACCGATTTAGTAATGCAATGAACACTTTTTAATTAAATATTCAAATTTTGCCCGATTACGTAATAATCCGATCATTTTTTTGATTACGTACAAGGATCCGTGAATCATTTGAACGATAACGTCTTTATTCATCACCCCACTCAACCTCTGTAATATATATATATATATATATAAATACTTGGAGGGATAAACAAATATATATATATAGATATTTATACAAGCGAACTTACAACGCGATATACAATTGTTTGTTTCACAGTCGACGACGTAACGAATGAACTCGAGTTCTCTGGCGCTTGCACAACGGCGTAGGTGTTGTCTTATACATCCGTAATAATGCAATTATATTATAAAACGGTACAATTACGTTCTCCCAAAGCGGACATGGTATAGGATTAAATGTTTTCTCGCTGCGCTTCATAATTTCACAATAACGCTTTGACAATTCCATTAAAACATAAAGCGGAGGAATCTTATTCGCAATGCTTGTTGAATATGATAAAATAACAATGGGAAATTATCATTCCTAACCAGTTCGTTTATTCGATGAATCAAATAAAAAAAAAAGAGTATAAAAAGAAATCTTGACGTAGAGATGGTATTTGGATTTAGATATTTCGATACAACTTCATTTATCATCGTTCATCGTTTCACCATCAACACTTTGTGAGTCTAAAACATCGCGTTTCGTTGAACTAGCTATTAGACACGATTGGTCCATTCGGTTCTGAAATTGTGAAATTGGCGAACGGTGAAGGGGCGCGTATCATTACTAGTGAACGAACTAACGGCCAAGTTAAACTTGATGTTATTACGTAATAAGCTTACACGATATTAAAGAACTTCAGGACAAATCTATGCCTAGACTCCGCTCAGAGCGCCAATTAAACGTGTGTGAATATATGTTACAAAACGCAGAAAAAAGTTTGTGCAACATAAAACCACGGATTACTTCATCGTGTGTAATCTGTGAACCGAATCGATATTACATTGTTGGAATAATTCATAGGCGAATAGGTTGAATTACGAACTTTTAAACGTACCGTGGGATATTGTTGGTTTCTTAAATTTTCGCAATTCTGAACATTAAATTGCGGTTTTAAGCAGTTCTAAACATCAAAACAACGTTGTTTGATGATGAATATTTTTTGATTCATTTTTTTCTTCTTGAGACTATGTCTTTGGCCATCGAACAATATAAATTACAATTATGATAATTATAAAAATTAATGATGACATTACATTGCAGTTGTGAAAAAAATGTCTACTTTAAAAAGAGAAATATTATTATTATTTTTTTTTTTTTTTTAATGTTCCGGATGTCTAATTTAGGTACTTGAGATGTTTTTGAATTTCATAAAAAATGAATTTTTGCTGCCTTGAAAGGGGCGGCAAAAACTTCAAGTGTGTTCATCTCAAAACAGCATTTCAAAAATCAGTGGGAGCTTCAGCTTCATCAATTTTTAATCAATTGAATTCGTGATATGTTTTTGTGTTTTTTATTCAACACTAAATACAGAAATTCAGAGCGAAAAAACTACATCTTTTATCAAATCCATGTCATTTCGTGAAATATACATATTTTTTGAAACTGTTACGCATTTCAACAAGTTTTTGGGCGACAGAAATTCATTATTTTTTGTTCATTGTTCTAGATCATTCTGTATTCAGTTATTGCTGCCACCGCATGACCGTGAATTTTCGCAGCGCTCCAGTCAATCACCTGTTAAACTGCTATTTTTGCCAAGAAAAATTGAATTACAATATTATTTTCACTTTAATAGTAGCATAACACTCTACTGTCCTTCAATTTAAATTAGGGGTCTTTCTGGTTAAGATTTTCAAGAAACATTTTTTTTCCAACCTTTTTTTCTCATAGAAAAAATCGAGATATCGTTTTGAAAATTTTTAGGTAAATTTATTAAACATTGAATATTACGAAAAATAATTTTTTCCCATTATACTAATTCAAACACCAATAAATGACGGTGAAAGTGATTTGGGGCGACTGGATGATATGAAAAAAACATGGCTAATCATTCCTTATTGAAATGCCTATGGAACGAGCTAAGATATTTATTTTCATCAAAAAATGACAAGATGGCGACAATTTTGTGAAAAAAAATCGATTTTTGAGGGTGGAAAATCGGATGCAAATCGAGCAATTTTTGACTAATCAAAAAGATCCTAGTTGATCATCCCAAATCACTCCCACAGTAATTTTTTAGTGTTATTCTGTTGTTTAAATTAGTGGAACGAAAAAAAAAGTTGTTCAAATCTGAAAAAAACTTTTTTTGTAATATTCAAGGTCTAATAAACATACCTACAAATTTTCAAAACGGTATCTCAATTTTTTCTATAAAAAAAAATGTTTGAAAAAACATTTTTCTCGAAAATCTCAACCAGAAGGACCCCTTGAAACTCCAACTGTTGATTTCTCCGAAAAAATATATTGAAAAGCGTACTTATTGAAGAGTACACAGTGGTGTTATCCCTTAAATGTGCTGGATTTCAATGCAAATCTAATGGATATTAATCGATTGCAACTATGATTCCGTAGGTTTAAATGGAATGAATGAGACTTTTGAATCAATGATCTCTCCGAAAATATCTCTACAAATATCAAAATACACACTTTCTGAAAATTTTCAGCAGTCCAAAATCTAACACATGTATTTTAATGTTTAAGTTGTTTAAAAGCATCGTGTTGGACACCTTGCAGATATCTAATAGATACCTTTCAAAGTATCGTCTGGTTTCAGATATTGTGTTAATTGGGCTCTTGACAACCAGGAATGAGTTATACAGCCCAAAAGAACGAATCTAATATTCTCTTTCAGATTCCTACACATTATTAAAATATATTTCATTACATTAGAAGCGATATCACACTTTTTGATTGTTCTTGATAAATTATCCACGTTCGGAATTGTTATTTTTTTACATTATTTATGACATTTCAACAAAATGTTAGAACCTGACAAATAATATTTAAAAAATAACGATTTCTAGCGTGCATACTTCTTTGAAATCCATCGAAAAATGTCATATCAGTTCTAACACAATATGATACATTTCAGAAAAATTTCAGAATCTGACAAATTATGTTGAAAAATGGCAATTTTCAGCGGAAGTAATTTATCGTAATCTGTCAAAAAATGTGAAATCATTTCTGATAATCCTGATATAATATCACACCCACACAGCACAGTTGACGATGGAATGACTTGAGGGGGTATCACCGATCCCTGACGATCCAATCCAGGCCAACTGTTCTCTTCCACATTATTTGAAAATACAGCAATAAAATCAAAGTATCGCTCTACACAAATCATTTTTATTAATTGAAACAATATTTTGATTTCATGGCTTCATATTTGAATAATCTGTCCGAATAATTTTGGTCGTGTCAAGAGTCACTAGTATCACTTGGAAGGAGAAGAAAAGATGCGGTGGATACAATGTAACACAACTGAGAAGCAGCCTACAGGCGACGGAGAAATGTCCGGGCTGTTTTGTCGTTTATTGAATTTGAGGAAATTTTCGTCAATCACGTGCGTGAATACATCAGTTCGATCAATTCGTAAAAACATCGTGTTCAGTTTAATATACATGAACATCGCATTTAATGTAAAATATATGTGAAACACAATTGATGCACGGATTTGAAAACAGCTTTCTGCAAAAAAATTTCTCACAGTGCCCTGGTATCGGAGATGAAGAATCTAAATTAAATAAAAAAAAATGTAATAAAAAACAGTGACTGGAAAATAAATGAAGCGTTCCGCTAACACATACGATGAATCATCTTGTCCCGTACAATAAAACCAATGTAATTCAACACGCTTTTTTTGTCACAACGACCGGCCGGTCAGAGCGCATTATTACCGTTGAAATCCCTTTTGTCTTCTGCTTTTCACAAAATGAATATATATTGCATTGGCGGCATTGGCGTGTGCTCGGAACCAGATACAATTTATACCATCAGAATTGGGGCAAGAAATGTGTTACAGAGGAGACCATTGTCAGGAATGATGTAAAGTATCTAATTAAAAAGTTGGATAGTTTACAGTTTGACAAAGTGCACACTCGATAAACGTGCACGCACATAATTGTGAATGTTATCTCTCTGCATATAAAACAATTTTATTCTCTCCTGCACGTAGTACGTAAGTCACGCAAGAATAGATTCATAATACTGATACGACCAGAGATATTCGAAGAATATTTCTCTTAAAAGTAAAAGAGGAGCAATTAATATGGAATGTCAATACTTAGATATGGAATATCATACTTGTGAAATTTATGAAAATGGGTGATGAGTAACTAACGTTCAACACTTTCGGGAGTTGAAAGTCAATGTATAAATTCAAAACTCTTCACCATAGTTCTGATTTTTGAGCATGGCAACCCAGGTAAAAATTGACCATGGGCGCTAGGTTGCCGCAAGGCTCACCAAGATGGGCCGAGCCTAGGCTACCAGGCATGGCGCAACTCTGAAATGATAACATCATTTCAGCCTCAGCCCATTTGTTTCCACTATCAAGACCCAACACTGGAAACAGGGTTGTGATAGCATATGCCGTCAATGGCAGACCATACAAAAATTTGTTCGCCAAGGATGAGCCAACGCTGTAGCAATCTTGCGACAGGGTTGCGCCCATCTCATGCCAATGGTCACTTTTATTTTTTATTGTAATTGAAAATAAAATAAAAAATCCATTCTATCATTTCGATTGAACGAAATGAATGTCGGAGAATTTCAACATGTAATTTTTCTGATTAGTTTAAACTGATGAATGACGTAAATCCGGTGGTCCTGGCGTAGAAGTAGGCGGGTCTGGAAACAGATGAAGAATTATTTCTGTCATGGAATCTTCAAAGGAGACTTATATATTGATTGAATGCTTGGTTCGCCACTCGCAGGAAACAAGCATCACTCTGGTGAGAGTTATTGTAATTTGCTGTTTGAGAAGGAAGTTTCACTCTTAGCCAAGCTATTACTCAAGTCGAGTCAAGCTAACGCCTAAACTGAGCGAGGCCATCGCCCAAGCTGAGCCAAGCTATTGCCCAAGCTGGACCAAGCTACAACCCATGCTTGGTGCAACATGAGAATCCATTGTCATTCAGAGTTGCCTAATGCTTGGAGCAGTGTCCCGCCAAGCCCTAGAGAGCCTCTGTTGAAAGCATGCTTTTTCCTTCAAGCAATATTGGTTGAAGGATGGGCCAAGCGTGGCGCAGCCAATGATCAATGATGGATCAACGAAGTCAATTTATGACTTCCCATATTGGTACAATGTTTAGACCATTGTCAACCATCCTTGTCCCTACATAGATTGCCCAGCTTTGACTGGCAGCCTTGCGTCTAGCTATATTCCGTCGTCAGCATTGGCGGAGCCTGAAGATTTTTATATGGGAATTTTAGTTCACAGACAAATTCATGATGGTCTCTGTGTCAGGGTACTCACTGTTCCTTGATGGAAATTTATCACACTCGATTATTGAAGAACTTCGTCAAGGTTTGTGTGAGGATCAAGAGCGACGAAATCGGAACTTGAGAAGTGTGAAGTGTCAACGAAAAAATGGAATTTGAGTATTCAAAAACCTTTCCTGCGTTTTAATTGTATATGATTTGTACACTGTAAAAAACATTTGTTGAATTCCAAACAAAAATGCTTGGAAATTTACAAACTTGGTTTGGAAAAATAATTTCCGAACCTTTTTTGTAAATTGCCGAACAAAAGTTTGTGAATTTTCAAAAATCTTCGTGAAATCACAAAATTTTTTGAATGTTTACAAACTTTTATTTGGTAATTTACAAAAAAAGTTTGTGTAAAAAACTGCCAAACTTCCTTGGCAGTTTAGGAAGTATATTTTTTACAGTGTATATTAATCGTTATCACTGATTAATAAATCACGCATTGATTCCTCATTTGAAAATATACTCGATATATTTTAACGTATCCACGATATGATACCTCATGTACGTTCTCCTAATCTTTGGTTAATTAACTACTCTTTATATAACTTTCATATTTTCTTGCCGCTCTTTATACTTTATGCACCTAAAAGGCGTTACATACGTCAGCGAGAAACAGTTACTGCCTGACGTAATAAGAAGCGCAACAGAATCTTGACTGATTACGACAAATGTTGAAATAAGATCTTCAAATCGAATCGAAACTTTAAACAAATCAGAAATTCACTACCCGACTAGAAATTTGGTGAGGTAAAAGTAGGAGCCTTGAAAGGTAACATAAGGCCCTGAGGTTTGACCAAATTTCTAGTCGGGTAGTTATGTTTTTGGTGAATCGAAGTGGAATACTTTCAATGGGATTGTTCTTAATATACTATAATATGGTTTTGGCTGCGATAACCAATATCTAGTTGTCCCAGCTAAATTATAGCTAGCGCAAATAAGAGCTTAGCAGTCAAAATTATGAATAAAACGTTTTAGTTGATTCAATTGAACTCTTGTTTGGAATGACTGAATTCTCTAGCTGTCTAATATTCAACTGAATCGTTTTCTCAATAATTAACTGATAACGTGGTGTTTATCATGCTGCACGGAGAAAAATGTATGGTTGCAATAACCAATTCGTTGGTTAAATAAGGTCCAACCAATTGATTGGTTATCATGACCAATTATGTGGTTGTAACAACCAATTTCGTTGCTTGCCCCAACTGCATTTTTCGACGTGGTCATCATAACGAACAGAATTGATTGTGACACTCACATAATTGGTTGTGACAACCAAATAATTGGCTAGACCATACTTAACCAACGAATTGGTTACCGCAACCATCCATTTTTCTCAGTGTATCCTTGAACTGCCCTCCCAGAAAATTGGGAGTTTTTCCAGTAGGCCGCGACTTATCGTGCGTTACCTATTCAAACATCAATGAATTTTTGCTGATGAGAATATTAATTATTCATTGTTTTAAAACTAACCAAGTGATGCGTGGGGCACCAAACAAAGCAACAAAGTGTTTTTGCTGATGGGAATCAATCTTTTTGATCCTTATTTCACTTATTTGATGCTACTCTCAAGTGACGTATCCGAAAGAAAAGAAATTTTTATACCAACTTGAAACAATTCATAGATCTTTTCATGCACAATTTATTGGATTATCATCCATTTAAATTATTGCATCAAATTACGCAACATAAATGCAAAATACAAGCGTTGAGTTTGTAAGCTTCTCCAGTCGATGTAACTCGAAAAACCATATCGCATCGTGTCAGTACGTAACTGATGTTATGTCAGACTAAATGGACAACCAGTATAGCACATATATCTTCACGAGTACACGCGACTCACAACAGAAAGAAATATACGATTATTCCGTACATATCGAATGAATTAAATGAAGTAGCACATTACATCATCAGTCATCCGTGTATGTTCATCCGATACCTTTGCAATAAGCCAGTGAAAAAATGTCAATTTTGGAACTCATGTTGAGGTGATCCTGTTCGGTTTATCCGTTGGAAACTTATCGAAAACACAATTACTCGTTTGGCAGTGTGAATGATGAGATACGCGAGCGTCAACACGATGTATAGTAATCTTTGCCAATAGAGTCATAAACGAACAACATTGGTGTGAGTGGTAGTAGTGGTATTACTCGCTTTAATCTACTTACGATGATGTTACCCCACCATCACATCACTTCGCGCTCATTCATTATGTAAAGGTTCATAGCGTTCATTCAGAGATCACTGTGACTGTGTATGTTGTTTTTCTGTTGTTGTTTTTTCTTGCAAATCAACCTACCGTACTTTATCAAACGAGTTTTATAATTTTCCCATTAATTCAGAACATCCATAAGCTACGTTCAATTAGTGCATTGACAATTAAACAATCCACCTTTTTCTTTAGTCTTTTAAATCTGATCGATTGACGCGAGCAGAGGAGAAACACGTCCTCATATTACATTACATTACATTACATCAGCGTGCCCCGAGAAAAATAATTAGTTACCTTTACTCCAAATTAGTTCTAGCAACTAGATATAGTTAACAATTGTTGATATTTGGATAACTAAAACGGGCGATGGCTCAACTAAACTCAAATTCAATTTCTCTGATTTTAGTTGCTGTTACTGCCTTCACTACAGCTTTTATTACCGGCTTTTATTCTTTTATGACTCGGAACTAATTTTCACAACTAAATTCAGTTCATTCGATCAAATAAATTATTTTTTGCGGTGTGAAAGAAATAAAAAACTCTACACGGAAAAAATGATGTCGGCACTTGGACAACTAAAATTAGCTATGGTAGCTATTTCTTAGGTTTGGTAACAAAATTTGTTGCTATAGTAGCTAAAATTTATCTCTTGCAGCAATATTTTCGACCATCCAAATATCAAATACGAGAAACAACTACAACAGACAATTCTTATCCACCATACTCTCTAGAATTTTTAGAGGGAGATTTGACTCTTTAACCAGCCAAAAGCGAGCTTGCCGGAATCTCCAATGAAATTTCCACTCTTTTAGAGTAATAGTCTAAGATTTGAGGTTAGAAACTCACAGCCACTTAGATTTTAGAGTGAATTTTTCCCTCTAAAAGAGTTAGAGTTCACTCGAAACGAGTGACAATCCCATTCATAGCGGACTAGGTCACTTTTGAAACATAGTGGAGGGAAACATGTAATTTTTCACTTTTCCAGATTTAAGGAGTAGTGAATAATTTTTTTTCCGAGTGAGAAAGAAATCCCACACAGCACAGAAGTTTCAAAAGAATTCTTAAGAATTTATGTTGAATTTTTCAAAACACAATTTAATTCCTCATGAATCCTTTCTGATGTGTTGTGCTGTAAGGTATAGCTTGGACCAATGAATTTTCGTACCAAATTGTTATGGGATGCGAATATACAAATTTCATAGCACGTCAATGTTCCAGAACTGTTCCAAAGAACGATCTGAACAGTTTGAGAATAGATTTTGAACGTAGAATTGAGTAGCCTGTACTAATAACAGTTAGAAAAGTGCATACACTGGGGGACGATGCTCTGTTTCCTTTATGATTCAAAAGATATAAATGTAACCGTACCATTTGTACTTCCAGTGCGAGTATGGATAGAATGGAAAAATAATAATCATTGGGAAAAAATATGTTTATTTTGTGATCAATCTCCTCAGAACTATTTCCTGGGGAAATTATTAACGATTATTCATGTTGAAGTTGGAAAAAATAATAATGATGTGTTGAATAAGGGTTTAGTTAGTCTCATGTAAATAGAGATGAAAAACCGACGAAACTCACTGCCGTTTCAGCACTCGAAGGAGACGATTATAATACGGAGGCTCATAGCTTGATAAAAGCATATATTTCTAAAGGGGATTTTCTTTTAATTTCCCACTGCCAGTTCGAAGTCGGACAGTCGAAATTTTCCTTGATTTTACTGTCGAGTAAAATGTACTGAATTTAAATCTGACCGGTAAAAACTTTATTCATATTGTGTCGGTTGGACATCTGCACGGAAAAAGAAAATTAGTTGCAGCAACTACTTGGTATTCAGGACAAGTAGCATGTTAGCTGCCTCAACTGACTCGATAGTTTCACTAACTAACGTAAATACCTGAGGTATTTTGAGTTAGTTGAGGCAGTTAACGTGTTACTTGTTCTGGCTATTAAGTAGCTACAGCAACGACTTGAGTAGATGGTCGAAAATCAACTATTCAAGTAGTTTCTGCAACTATTCCTGATTTCTCCATGTGACAGTCAAAATTTCTACTTATTCCACTTCCGGGTAAAATACTATCAGTTGGGAATTTGACAGTCAATATCTCCTTTTATTTTATCTCTCAAATGGGAGATATTTAAGTATGAATTTGGCGAATAAATTTACATTTGGTTTTCATTTTTCAAACAAAAGATGGTCATCCATAAATTTGACGGTTGAAACTTCATTAAATTTTATATTCCAAATGCTTCAATTGCATCCGTGAAATTGATAGTTGGAACGATATAATCATTAACAAAATTTGACCATCAAAATCCCAAAACCTTATTAATTCAAGTATTGAATCAAATGACAGAATTTATTCAATTTAAAAAAACAATTGAATGGGAACCGTTATTAATTAAACTTGTGAAACAATCAATGGTTCAGAACCCATTGTTCGGTTACATAAGTATATGAACGCACTGTAAAAAAAACTGAAATTTATTGCGTCTTGGTGCTGGAAAATTTCGGTAATTTCATTTTTCAGTACATGTACTGAAACTTTCGGTTCTTCCTGGAGAATTTATTTCAAATTCTCGTCACAAGCACTTCATCCAAGATGCTCTGAACACGGAAAGGCAAGGAATAGTTGCAGCAACTACTCAAATAGTCGATTTCCTACCATCTACTCAAGTAGTTACTGCAGCTAGATATATAGTAGGCAGGAAAGTAACACGTTAGCTGCTCAACTAACTCAAAATACCTCAGGTATTTACGATAGTCAGTGTAACTATCGAGTTAGTTGAGGTAGCTAACGTGTTACTTGTCCTAACTACTAAGTAGCTGCAGCAACTACTCAAGTAGATGGTCGAAAACCGACTATTCGAGTAGTCGCTGCAGCTATTTCTTTCAATCCTGACTATAGTCAATTTCAATTCAAATCGTGAAAGTACCTATCGAATCTCACATAGATGCTACTATTCGTCTCTATATTTGCTCACGATTTCTGATTCAATTCAATTGGAACTAATCCTTTTTTCACCTCTTCGAATCTGTGAATGAATTATCGGAATACCTACTGAATCCTATTGAAATTATCATGCAATTCTATTAAATTTTTAACCCAAAACAAATGTATGAGCGCATATTGATTTACATGTATTCCAAAGATCATTCAGAAGTCCTTATTTAATACGTCGTTGAAGTTTGAATCGTTTATTGAAACGAATTGATAGTTGAACATAATGATTCAGTGATTAAATGCAGCCCCATATTTGTGAAAATGTTTTGAAATAAAATTGTCAATTTAAAAATGATAAATCAAAGAATTGTGATTCAAGTATGTAGTAGATGTCCGAAATTCAATCCTAATTTCGATTCAACAGTCCATTTCAAACTTCAATGCCATTCTAATCCTTTATACATTGTATCATGATTTCTGATTCAGTCCCATTGAAACTTATCGCTTGTATGCATATTGAAGCTTATGCAACAAAGTCAGTCGTACCCACTCCATTCCCTATTCAGACATAAAGAAGCCTATATCAGTCATCCGATTAGGTTCAATCAGCATTTCACTTGCACAATATTCCGAATCAATCCAATTGTTCCATTGATACATAAGATTTCGTCATAATCAATCGTTTCTTCTAACCAGAATTGCGTGTATCGATAACTTGGTTCGAAAAAACATACACAATATTTATCCCATCTCACAATAAATAAAACGCATTATTCGTTCTCTTGTTTTCATTAAAATCCCTAAATCATCATGATTGTGTTGAATTAACGATTTATTCATCACCCAATCATTACGAGTATCGATCTTCTGTCAAACAATCATCACTCGGCTGTTTTCTACGTTGATCGGAACACGTGATCGTATAATCTGCAAGACTCCGTGACAACTGTTTAAAAGGCGACGTTGAAATTCGAAAAACGGAATGCTTAATCTTTTGCGCTTGTATAGTATACGCATTTATCTATAGACTTACGTAAGGTATTTGTGTCGTACAAAGAGTCACCTTTGTCGATCGCAAAACAAATTGTTAATCATCGAAATACAGCGTATCTTGAACGTTACGTAAATAGTTTACGCACGAGAAACATCAATATGATATCAATATACATGGTCCAAACTCGTCGATATCCACAAATTCTCTAAGGAAAGTTAGGAATTTATCACCCGGAATATATCACACTTTTTCAAGATCAAATTTATTAGAACTTGGATCACGTGAAATGACTCTGTAATCAGTTACATAAGGAAAGTGAATTTTCGTGCGGTTCAAGATAACTTATGAATTGTCTTATCGAGTTTGAACTACCAACATAATTTGTATTGTACCTTCGGTCGAACGTTCAACTTACATGTTACAGGTCCATCTTACGTCATTGTACGAGAATTCTCTCGACTTTTCAAATACGTAATTATGCAGAATGATTTCAATGTTTGGAGTATCAATATGAAATTCGTATTAATACCATCACCCTGAAATTAATTAATGCAGTTGTAATTGAGGAATTCAGAACTTATAAGATGGATATTTGGTAAGAAATTTCTATGAAGCGAAAGGGGCTAAAATTACACTGTTATCGTTCAATGACATTGCGTATCATTTATAATAATAATATCCGGAGAACATGATTACGATGTGGGGTTGTAATAATAATTGATACACAGACAATCTTTTAACGAGGTATTTTCTTATACAGAGTGTGATAAACTGTAGATTGTAGTAGTGACATTTTTTTCCAGAAAATACCGACAGCAAAGTTTTTTCATAGAAAGAAAATGTTGCCCCTTAATTTGAAGAAGTTTTTCTTCGCTTTATGAAGAATTTACCCTGTAAGAAGCAGAATGCGCTTGAAAGAGGGGAGAAGTTTCATATTTATTTTTAGTAGCAAGAGCATTTTTCTCATGATCAGGGGATGGAATGCATCACAGAAATGAGGAAAAAATCTGCATAATTTTCATAGGGTAGAGTTCATCATTCAAGTGTCCGTGATACATTCTTGATTGAGAGACAAGAGAATGATCTGTGGTATTATCTGGTTTGATTTTTGCCCGAGTTGCACATACTATTCTTTGTTACAAGTACCTTGACCATATGTCATCCTTTTTTCAAATCTTATTCCAGATATTATTCTACTATTCATCGAATTTCCTAATTCCCACACCTGCCCACCTGATGATTTCTGAAGCTACGTCCTGAATATCCCTGGAAAAAGGAAACGATAGAAACCGACTATGAAGTTCATAAACCGCAGAGAAACAGATAGGAACTGATAGAAATGGATACTCCAAATCGTTCTGTATGCGGTTTGTGGCTTTTGAAATCAGTTTCTATCGTTTCCTTTTATCAAGAATCTGTTCAAGCAGTTATCTCCTTTGGGCTGCTCTTATTCTTTGATCTCTCTCTCTCTCTCTCTCTCTCTCTCTTTCTACTGTGCTCTTGCTTCTGTGATAGCTGGAAACAGTCTTATGTGATACTTGTACCGAAACACTGTTCTTGATCTAATTTGATTTCCCGAAGGCTTTTACCTTCTGATAAAGTGAATCGTAATATTCTTATTACACAGAAGATCTCATGATTTAATTCCTCCATTTCGGTTTTTCATTGGTTCTGGTGCGGCCTCTCTGGTAGAAGTCAGGCTGTTGAACAGACGTATGGTATATCGAAATCGGTGGCTGTTATTTCTGATGTTCCTGGAGGCTGTGTGTTAAGGCCATTACTTCACTCGTTGTATATGTATATTTAATTCAAATGTGTATGTAGCTAATGCCACTATTTGTAACTACGTTGACGATCTGCAGTTACTCTACTCAAGTAACTCAAAATCTCTTCATGAGTGGATTACTAACATCAACGCTGGTAAAAAACGAATTGCGGCTGGTACACTGTGAATAAGTTGGTGTTTAACCATAAAAAAAAATGCAATATATGGTATTAGCAGCGTTGTCAGAATCTTTTTCTTCCAATAGCCACTGCTGTAACCACTCAAAAAATGGGGTTTTCACGATTTTTTAGCATAACAGAAAAGGTAGTCAAGTACAAAATGACGACGAAGTAGTCGTTTTCCCAACGCACCTTCACTTCGTGACCCTCCGCGACATACATTAAATACCGTAATTTTTTATTTGGAACAAAATAAAAAATATTCTCTCAATCTGAAAATTTCTCCATTAATTCTTTGAAAATTCCGCGTGTGTTTCGGTGCATAATATTTTTCCTAATATATGGTTAAAATTTCAATAGAAAATATTGAAAATTATAAGAGTTCTGGCGCGAGCCGATTTCAAAAATAGTGTTTTGAAGAAAAAACGCGTTTGAAGTGACGAAACGAGTTTTGGATATGGGAGAATGAGGAACACAACTATTGAGGATTTCTTACCATTAATCTGCAATCCCTAGACTATGAAGGTGCCCTTCCTTATTAAAGTTCTCACCTCCATTTTTTTTTCTCAAAGATTTAATCGAACATTGGAAAAAATATTCACTTGTCCTCTCTCAATAAAATATTATATTGTAATATAATTTTTGTTTGTAAAAATTGAATATTCAATTGGATACAAAGATTGATTACTTTTGGCGAATAAGTTATTTAGAAGACCAATTTATTCGCGGTAAGCATTCCGTTATTTGATTTGATTGAATATTCGACATGGGATGGATCATGCACATAAGAATTGTGCACTTATTTATTATGCACATAAAAAGATTGAATTAAATTTGTTCACATATTAATTTTAGTTGTTCCTAATACGTTTGATAAATGTGCACTGATAATCGTGCACAGTGAATTGTACACATGAAAAAAAATGAAAAATATAAAATGTAAGATTGTTGTAAAATATTCAATATTGTTTTTTAAGCGCAAGTTTTTGTGAATAAAAATGTTGTGCATGATTACTTGCGCATAAAAAACAATATTGAATATTCTCAAAGGTGCAAAATGTAACGTACACAATCTTATATTTTATATTTCTCATTTTTTTTCATGTGTACAATTCACTGTGCACGACTATCAGTGCACATTTATCAAACGTATTAGGAACAACTAAAATTAATACGTGAACAAATTTAATTCAATTTTTTTATGTGCATAATGAATAAGTGCACAATTCTTATGTGCATGGTCCATCCCATGTCGAATATTCCATTAACCCCAAGAAATATGCTGTGGAGACAGGACAATTAAACTATTTATTTGGTGAGGAGAAATTTTTTTTTGAAAATTCACTTCCATAATTTCTTTTTCAACTCGTTGTTGAAATAACTTGCTCAATTTGATGTTCTTTTCGATAATTTCTCTTAACATTTGATTTTTGTAATAATTGTTTCAGAAAATTACCGGAATATTTTTTGTATGCAGTTTTTGATCTGCGATATTATTACTAATAAAGGTTCACACTTCAAGAGGACACGAAATCACTGACCGAGCACGGTTTTTGTTGACCAAATTATTCGAAACTGAATTTACAAAATAATCTGAAATTTTCTGGGAATTTCGAAAACAAAATTTTGGAAAAGATAATTATTTCCAAAATTCAAAATTCGAGCTCTTTAGCGACCAAGATGAAGTCTCAAAGAATCACCCTTGGAAATTTCAGATCATTTCATGAATTCAGTTTCGAGTAATTTGACCAAAAAAACCGTGCTCTGATGGTTAAGTTCGTATCCACTGAGGGAATTCATTAATCCCTGCAAAAGTTACTAGATTCCAAATTTCTCCCCCCAGTTTTCTCAGAAACGAACTCATAAAATGAAAAATAATGAGTAGCTGAATTTTTTTCAATAGCATAAGAAGATGCACCTGCTCATTAAAATTGATTCTATTCATTGATTATTGAGAAAACTGGGGGGAGAGATCTAGTAACTTAACTTGGGGTGACTTGCCTTAAGGGGAGATTCTCATCAGACCATGGAAAATTTATTATGCCCTCAAGTATAGAAAACAAGTTTTCCAGTGAAAAATAGCATTGTAAAAATGATTAATCCTAGCTAGAACATAACCAAACAAAAATTCCCATCAATGATATGATATTTTTTTGAACCTGGAGCTATGATATTGATAAGAAGTTAAAAATTGAAAAAATAGTGAATATTTCAATTTTCGTTGGCATTTTTTTTAATTTTATTCACTCTCGAAAGGATTGTAAAAAATGAAAAAATATAATGTGAATTTAGGTTTAGGATCTGATTAATCAAATGTACTTCGTAGTAAAAAAAAATCGATCCATCGCGTACTCCTTGAGATATCGTGGGGGCAAACTTAGAAAGCATGATTTCGAGAGAAACACCTTTACAGTGTCGGTATACGAATTCTTTTGATTGACATTTTTTTATGTACTTCAAAACCCATTCAATAGATGTCAAAGGAACTGAAGTTCTTCATTTACTTTTCCCCGTAAAAAATGAGTTCAAGAAAATCACGTGATTCCCCTTGAGTCTCTTTCCCTTCTGAATTCATAATAATTCATTTATTGTTTGAAACTCTCATCAGACAAGTTCACGTTTAAACTGCTTTTTCTCTCAAGTAATCAATTTCCAATGAATTACACCTCTCTGATAAACTGCTTATTTTGCACATTCATTTTATATATCCCTTGTATGAAAAATTCTTGTTTGTTTCAACTTACTTCTCATTTTAGCTTTATTCAACTTTGTTTTACTTTTTCATTTCTCACCTCTGACTTGAAAACAATTGTATTAGTTGAGAGTTGACGATACTTGAACTTGGATACGTTGCAAAGAAGAATTCTGCACTTTGTTCTGAAATATTACTTGAACTTAGTAAACCTTTCGCTCAAAGAGGAATTTGACTCTAAAGTCAACTTTTGTTCAAAATTTGAACGTTCTCTGAGGAACCAATGAACGAACTATGGAGCTCAACGCATCGACCGTCCATAATAATCATTCCCAGTAATTTCCAACATAATGGGCTTGTTTTGATTTCGTAGAAAAATGTACTTTTTCATTCTCAACAACAGTTCGTTGCACTGGCTTCACATTGTTTATTTCGATCATGATGTACAGATTTTGTGTCGCAATTTTATCAAATTTACATTTTCTAGGTTTGGATGCAATATTATTCTTCTATAAGAAAATATTCAGTATTGTTTATTATCTGTATGGGGCGTTCAAAGCCGAATCAGACACCATTTAGCTTTTTCATCTCTGATATTCTCTGATTTTTTGTCTATCACCATCTATTGAGGAAGGTTTCGATGCCCATTTTCAGCTTCCTTTGTCCAATCACTTCAGAGATATGAATTTATCAAAGAAAAAAGAATATTTTTCAATGCCTATAACTTCACGAAAAATGATCTGATTGAGTCATGTTTTTTTTTTAATTTTCGTTTTCAGATGCACTTTTGGAAAAAAACCGATTTCCATAAGATTTTTGAGTTTTAAGGCCAACTTCCTCCAGACGTGTTGTCTTCAATACATTCTATTTATAGTACAAAAAATGTTTCAGATTCAAAATTCTTACAGGTGAAAGTACATATATTCAACTACTTGAAAAAAATTTTTTTTGTTTTTTAAATGGCGGCTCTGAAAATGACTGGTACCCAAATTCGTCCGATTTGTTGGTGAGTGTCATCATTTCTTGGAAACGAATCATCTGAAACTAAAAAACAAAACTGTTTCATATTCTGTATCGAGTTGGCTATGGTCGGTACTACAATGTGTTATTTTCACCGAGAAAAAAAAATGGCGGACTTTTGAATTTTTTGACTTTTTTTTTGCACTTTCAATTGTTCATAACTTTTTTAAATCACAATGAATATTTGCGGTTGTAGTACCGACCATAGAGAAACATCAAAAGAGTAAAATGCCGTTTGATTCATGTTGATAAGCGCAATAGTTTCTAAATACGAGTGACTCTCAGTTGAGAAACGTGGTTTCTAGAAAAAGCCAATTAACCCTTAGTCTGTAAACGTTTTTTTGGTACACGTAAACTGTAAACGGGGGTCATTTATGTCCAAGGCAATGAAAAAGTATAATCAACCATGAGGAAAAATCTGAAAAAATTCATGTAGGTTCCTTAACTTTTCTATTATAAAAATCCATCTTGATATTATGAGAAAAAAAATTTTTCCAACACTATATAAATTTTAAAAATGTAAAAAATGATAAAAGTAGTTCTTTGTTCTAAAAATCATAACTATTGAACAAATGAACGTAGTAAAAAAATTCAAAAAAGGAATTGAAGTTGAGAAGTTGTATTTTCCAGAAAAAAATAGTACAATCTTGTATTTATAAAAAAAAATGCTTAAGTTTTGAACTTGAAAATAGGGATTATTTTAATCGCTTAATGTAGATTTTTTTTTTATAGAATACATATTATTATGACTCTTCAAGTACTTTCAATCAAAGAAAAATATTGAAGTATGAGATCATTCACAAAATTTTGATTATAAACAAAATGATAATAATTGCTTCTTGATTTAATTAAATAGAGCAGTCTCGACAGAAAGTTAATCGATGGTCTTCACATACAGGTTTTTTGCATTTCATACAACAATACGATGTTTTCTTGTCTTCTTTTTTGGGACAAACAGCGCAACGTTCTATAGAATAATTCTATAGAATAATAGAATAGTTCTATAGAATGAAATTTGTTTTTTAGCTCAGAATTTCTGATATACGTAGTCTGTAAACGGGGGTCGTTTGTGTCCACAAAAAATTTGAAGTTACTCGTACGACAAGTGTTTACCGAATCGGATAACGATACTTAGGGAACTGAAAGCATAACCTAACACAATTTTTCACAACATGGTCTCATCCCCCTCCCTTTCCTATTTCAAAAAATATGGAGGGAACAAATTTTTGTGAGGACACAAATGACCCCCGTTTACAGACTAAGGGTTAAAATTCTTATTCTTGAAAAATCGTAAAACAAAAGTGAATTTCACTCACATATCCAAACCAGCTTCGTACACTAACATTAATCCTATACCATTTCTAAGAGTATTTTCTAGCAATTTATGGGGAAAAAATTCCGATTCTTTGGAAATTGTTTGGAGGAACCTGGCCTTAAATATCAAATGTTGATTTCTGAAAAACACGTAGTGTTCGATTTTTCGAAATTTTTCCTCAAAACACTGTCACTCATTCATGCAACTTCCAAGCCCGGCACAGTAATAGGATAACGTTGGGAAAAATGTTTTGTCGAATTAAAAAATTTGTATTCTTCAGTAATCAATACTAAAAATATATATACAAATGATTTTTTCAAACCGACGTACAATAGTTATTGCCATCTACGAAGTAGAATAGATAAATCTTAATAATTCAATGGATTCAATTTAGTTGACACTTCATGTTAAAATTCATTTCAAAAAGTTTTGATTTTTGGACACATATATTAACAAAAATTCCTTCAGAATAAGTTTTGTTCTCTAGATAATAATTATCTTTAGGTTCATCTACTCTCCATACACATGAGATATTGACTCAATATAAAACAGAATGAGAATGAATACAAAAAATTTATGTTGTTACATATTTAATTAGAATGAAAGGGGAATTGTCCATTACATTATTGAAATATATCTATTCAATTTCGTAGATGACAATAAGTATTGCTCAATGTAATAATAATTTGAAACAACATAATTTCTTGTCTTCGTACATGGTGGTCATGCGTCAGCAAGTTATCAATCACGTGAATAGATATCTTCTGTTCAAACGCATAACTAATTTTCTTATTTTTTTTTCTATCTTTGGTGTAATAATTGGGGTGAAATAGGTCCGTAAATTCAGATAGAGGAATTGAATAAACAAGTTGTAAATAAAAAAGTTGAATAGAAATTGGAGAAGTTGAATAAAAATAGGAGAAATTATTATTCCTCAAATTCATAGATCCAATTAATGGAGTTGATTGAAAGTTTTGTAGTAATTTCAAACAAGAAAAAATGTATAATTCATAGTTGATAAATTATACATTAACCGTATACATATATATGTATATATGTATATGTGTATGCATAAATGTTGAAAAATAAGTTGAAATAACAGGATCTCGTCACACGTCATCCGGAATAGTAACACTAAAAAATAAATTCATATAAATTCATTGATAGGAAGTTTGAGATAAAAAACGGGGACAAAAAAGTCATCGTCTTTCTTCTTAGAAATGATTTTCTGTTCATTCTACGAAGCACATCAGCAGGATTAAACTTTTAATTGAATGAATCAAAGCATACGCAGTTAACTGAGAGAATCTGATGAATAGCAATCCCACACTCTTGAATCAACGAGTAGCGGTGAAGCCAGATCGAAACATATTGAATGAGCGTTATTGAATGAATGCGCTTGACAAGAACACAACATTATATAGTATGATTGTACACAAACATAAGACAGGATCGTGGGTGAATGTTGTGTTCGAATAGTGTCCCGATACAACGGAGTATACGTGATTCTTACTGCTCATGCTCAGTACTAATGAAATCCTGGGATTCCTGGTACACAGCCAAGCTAGTCTGGAAAAACAATTGATCTAGTCAAGTTCAATATAATATCATTACTAATCTAAGATTACCTCAACGTCATCTCATGATCGGTAATATCGGAAGAGAAACGTGATGATAGAATAGCAATAGCATTCGTTCCAACGTTAACGCGAATAGAAACGCGCGCACCGCAACAGACTACTATTCGCTTGAATCGATCCGTTCCCGAGTAGACAACAAGTGTCCGGTAGCACAGGTTGTAGCATAAGTCACCCTTGTCCCTACAACTCACGCTTATGTTGGTAAATATATGATAAACGCAGATCGCTTACCGTCAGTATTACTCAAAATACAATTTGCTTATTGTCGGTGAGAAGTGTATACGAAACCCGAAGTGTGTATTTTGAAACCCAAGAAACGAGCAGAGATTAACTTGAACATTTTAATCGAATGAAGTATCACAATGATAGAATGAAACGAATACTGAGAAGTATGTTTGAAGCGCAATAAAAATGATGATGAACGGTAAAATGAAGTATTTATGAATCGTATTATGAGAGAGCAGGGTTAACGTATAATAGTAGTTGTGGTTTGTATCGAGCTCTAGCACGTGGCGCTGTTGTAGCGAGAAGGGGCTTCTGGACGCAGACGCAGGAACAACCGCGCGCTGACTGGTCGGTTGGCACGTTCTGATCTGACAGTGAGAGAAAAGTGGCGGCAGACTAAATGAGAGACGAAGCACAGAAGGTATGACAGTCAAGACGCCAGTCGGCAGTTCACGTTCGTCTAATGTACACGTAGTTTGCGATGTGTGCATTGTTGATGAATCCTCGGGTGTACACGCGTGGCGGCCCAACTGTCAAATGCATTTAATAGCGTGTTAAAATCATGCTTGTTACGCATAGATCCAATCAATTTCTATTTTTATATTGAAAAGTGTATTTCACGGCAACGCAACAACGGTGGAATCATCGTCGTCGTCAATGTGATTACGTGACATGTTACATCAGTGAGTGAAAAGTGTGTTATATCCTTCGATCGAAGAACGACTCCACCCTAAACGTACAAGATAAATTTCTTTTGGTTGATTTGACAGGAAGGAGAAACAACGATAACGACACCTCCTTCATCTCCGCTTGAGGATCACATGTGAATCCCCATAGAGTCTCGATCGCGGGAATATTCTCAATCAATCGAATGATCGATACTTTGTGTTTCGAGTAGCGTAATTCTTCGAATTATAAATACAACACATATATGTATGCATGTACATACATTTATATGACTTTCAAATCAGCATTATGTCAGAACTTGCAGAAGAGGCGTTTGCCTCTCGAAATTATCGACTCGCTGTAGAGATGTATGAACGTAGTATGAAACAACAGACTCCTAGCTTCGAACTGTTGTTCGGTTATGGTGATTCTTTAGCGAAATGTGGTCGAATTATGGAATCCATTGGTCTCTATTCACGTTGCTTGGCATTGAGTGCGGTACCACCGGAGAGATTGAGATATTTGACTGGAGCGATATTGGAAAAGCTTGACGGTGCATCAACTACCACAACAGGAATAAAATGGAGAACTATCAACACGATTGACTCAACTTTTGGGTGTTCCATTTGCGGAGGAACGCTCTTTCAACCGGTCACCACGAACTGTGGTCACACTTATTGCAAAAATTGTATTGTACGTGAAGAATTGGATAAGAGTTGTTGCCGCGTATGTGGACAAAAAATTCTTTCTGTTAGTGAAGTTAACGTGCTTGTACAAAGGTTGGTTGAAAAGTGGTGGCCAAGGGAAGCCGAAGCCAGTAGGGCGAGGCATGAGGGTGATCTATTGATGAAGCAGGGCCATTTAACTCAGGCTCTCGAGAGGTACAACTTGGCTGTGCACCTTGGTGAGTGGAGATTGTGAACAACAATCTTTCCAAGCAGCAACAGAAGTTCAAAGTATATACGAAATAGAAACGTTCGTAGAATGTACGAATGAGATACGAAGAACATATAATGAACGTTCACAGAATATTCGAATGAGACTGTTTTAAATATATTCAAAACATACGTAGTACATTCGAAATGTACAATATCCATTCCATCGACGTCCAACTGACGTACCGTCGTATATTTGATTACATACGTTCCATGAATATGCATAGCACCTTTGAAATGATCTCATTGAAATGTGCAAAGGACATATTTCGAATTTTCGAAGAACGTTCATAGCATATTCTGGTGCTACTTGGGTTTTGAATCGTTCTCGATCTATCGATGTTGCTTTCTTACAATTCTCATCACAATAACGAATAAGAATATCTTTGTGATGTAATCTTGTTTCACCGAAATGTTATTACATCGTGGTATATGAAGATGCAATAACTTCTAGCGAGTTATTCGAGTACCAACCAGAAAATTCTCACATCAAGTGATTGACAAATCACAGAATTGATTCTATCTGTATTTTGGAATACGATGATTCACCAATCGTATTGACTATCATTTGTTACCATCACGCTCAGAATATTTGCTGGGTTGGATGATATCATCTCGGTATTATAATTAAAAAATCGATGATGTATATGGAACCAAAGCGATTTCACATGAAACATCAGAATAATCGAAATTGGAGAACGGAAGAGTTATAAGATTTTTATTTAATCGCTAATAGAAAGATACTGTCATGACAACAACCCTAGAATCCAAAACATTCACGTTTTGAGAACGTCACTCTCAGATGAAATAACCGATGATTATTTTCATCACAACATCGATTTCTTGTCGTACAAATTAGACCAATGAAATATGTGCATCGTATCCTGAGGAGTTTTTGTGAATCAGTTTGGGACAACACAACCGTTACATAATCCTTATCATGTAATTTTCAACTGGATGCTTTCAATTGGAATTCCATCATCCAGAAGGCACGAATATCTCACATGTCTTCTTTGTGATTATATGAAATTCCATTGGTGACATGTACTGATTACGTGAAAAAGCTGAATTCGTTATTGAAGTGGAGGGAATCCTATTCCAATGACACATTTTGGTCATTCTTATCGATCTAGATTGCTCTTCGTCCTATGATTACACGTAAAGAATATATTTTACGATATACATAGAGTGAAAGTGCTGGGCTTATAATGCTATTACTATACACGTTACGGACGACACCTAACAAGATAATTACGTAAAGATCATTACGAAACCAGTATCATCTAACTTAGAATAGATTAATGTTTCGCTGAACTTGTTTATTGAACGTGCATTGTATGATTTGAATTACTTATCTACCTTGTGAAAAATGTTTCATAACAACATACAGGAAATCATATATCGATCAATAAGAATTAGTCTAGAATTATATAAAATTCATAAACTCCTGAGATATAGACCGCTCGTATGGAGAAACAGAAAAGATTCCAAAAAGATGATTACATAATCAATATAATTTGAACTCGCAAGGGTAAGGATATGATGATATTGTGATAATTTCTTCAATCTCATACAATTAATTCCAGAAGAAAAGTGATTATAAACGGGGAAGGCAATCATTCAGAGCTCGTCACTTTTTTATTTTGCTATTATCATTCACATTCGTGTGATCCACGCCGAATGACCGCCAAGCCACGCGATTATTCTGTATCTAGAGATTCTTTGTTTGAACATGAAAGAAAATTAATTATAAATCTTTCAATACATTCGATGATAGATAAAAGTTATCAGCTAAAAGCGTTCAAAATATTTATGTACATGTATACAACGTATCGCTTTTGTATTCAAACTCAATCTCATTCGCAACAGTTCAAAACAGATATTGTGCATCGTTAAATACTTTTGTTTACTTAACATCATGCGTGGATATTGTTATCCATAATTATAAATCACTTTCGTTTGATAAAATTGAAAGAAGAAAGAACTTTTTTTCACTCCTCTATTCTCATACACACACATATATATGTATATAAGCATATAATTACAAGTATATAAATACAAATGAGATTTTTATTGCATCCGTTTCGACCGGAGAAGAAAAATAACAACGAAAATAACAACTTATCGTCACCTTTCTTTCGCTTGTTTTTTGCATTTATCCACCACGAGATCGATAATTTTTAATTAAACACCAAATGGATTCCAATCGCCTGGCTTGATATATACCTTTAGCAATTTGTCAAGCTCTTCCTTCGGATTCCCAGACGACAAGACTGTTGAATAATTGCCCTTTCAATCTTCTCTTACACAATTAATAAGATCAAAATGAAGGGGATTAGGACACATCTTATGAGTATTCATTCAAGCACACGTATCTCGAAAAATTTTGATGCATTAAAAGCAAAACGTGAGCATTGTAATAATCTTCGAGTTAATGGAACGTATCGTTATTTGATATTAAAATCAAGTACAAACGAGAATTCATTAACACTGATAAGAATCTAGAAATCAGATTCAATCGAATGAATTGATATCCTATCGATGTCATTTTACCCTGCATGAATACATAATCTGCAATCCCAAACAACCTCAAGTCTTTTTTACAAAATTGAAGCTTGCAAAATATATCTATCTGTCTATCAAAAATATGGAGAGGGAAATCTATGGAGAATATAAAACTGGCATCTGAAACATTTAGTGGATTGCTGCTTAAGCGAGTTTTTTGGTATAAAAAAAAGCTTCAGCAACATTTAATCAAAAGTTGAAACAATCGGTTGCTAGCTTCTGTTATTATTCGGCTTCATATCAAGGATCAGGCATAATTCAACATTTTCACAACAATATGATTTCAATAAATCCTTCCTAATCCCCCTCGGAGTAAATGTTTCCTAAAATATTCTTTATCTTCAGATTTGTCGTATTCTATCTCATATCAATTTTGTTGCACGCGTCTCAGATAGGTCGACGCACCGTCGTTTTATTTACGCATTGCACAGATATAGAATATAAACGTGATAACCGTTCAGCATTTGCTATTTATATGCATCATGCAGTAGCAGCCGGTCGACGACGACCGAAGGTGTGTGTGATTTAAGCGCCCGTGTTCACTCGACCCTCGCAACAGTTCAACTTTCTTTCTAATCTACTGCAACGACCTTCTCCTAGTCCCGAGTACTTACACGCTCAAACTCATCTGTTTGGAGATCCATCAAACCAAGATAGTATAATAGAATTGAAGATGGAAATTATCCAACTATCCTTGCACTTTGTAAAGATTGAAGAATTTCAGAGTAAGCATGAAATTCTGTAGTATCCGCTTTGGAATTTATCGAAACCTTTGAAAGCGGAGTTGAGTGATTCTAAATTGAGCGTTATGTGATGGTTAACTTATTACAGATGTGTTACCGTGAGGATGTATATTTCAAACACGTTTGGAAAATACTATACCAAGAAATTCATCAGTCATTATGATCTTCGAGAATTCAAGGGAATTAAATTTCAAAGTAAGAGATTATAACGAGATGCAGTGGATTTTGATGTAAAGGTGGGATTGTTAATAATGACAATAACTGTGGTGAGAACTTGCAGTTGTACAAAAAAATTTCTATTATTCCTTTGAGGGTCTTGTTGAAGTCAACAGGTCCACTGCGGGAATACACATAAGCAATTTGAGAGATTTTGCATGAACTTAGAATGAACACAAAGATCTAACAAGGCCTCACAAAGAGATAAGAATGAACTAATTACTAATTTATAGAATTTATTAGGATCTCAATAGTTCTCCGCATGGGAGAAGGCCGGGTAGTATCGGACACTTAAACTTCTTCGCGATTATTGGATATATTTATGAATATATTTACACAAACCCCACTCCATATTTTAGTTCAATGTCTCAACCAAATGCTCATTCCTAGACATATGAAAAAATTTGAAAATAACAACACAAAATAAACGACAAAATAATAAAGTAACAAAGTCATCTCCGTGCACTGATAAGTACGCCAAAAATATGAAAAGTCGACTTTCCCTTGTATACAAGCCACAAACTCTATCCAATAAAGTAGGAGATTCCACCCGCTACTTCATTCAACATGCACATGGCATCACAGATAATGCTGCGTGCAAATAACTCTCGAAACAGCGCTGATCCGAAGAATTTTCATAATGGATAAATTCAAAGAACCTAAAACTGGCAGCCGTACAACTAGTATAACTTCTCACATAAAACGTTTATTACAGATTTGAGTATCTGAAACGTTTACCGGGATGGTATTTGATCGATTTCCGAGGTGAACAAAGCTTCAACAACGTTTAGTTAAAAGTGACAAAAATCGGCGGCTAGCTTTCCGGCTGCCAGTTTGGTATGCATCCAGTTTGTCCAGTTTACTCGTCCGCGGACGAAATATCCCGGACAGAATGTCCCAAAACGAATTTTTACTTGAAATATCACATTTCCATGTGTATGTTGTATACGCTGTTTGCATTCTGAGAATGCCCCATTTACGATGTTCATTTACAATGAAAGCACGTTAGATCTGATGTTACGTCTTTGAAGTTCGAATCATTTATCGAAACCAGTGTCGGACTGGCTTGCATCAAGGCCCCTGGCTGGGAAATACGTTCGGCGCCCTATACTGAAAAGAAATTTCTTCTCACCAAATAAGTAGTTTATTTGTCCTCTCTCCATAGCATATTCCTTGAGATTGATAAAATATTCAATCAAATGAAATAATGGAATGCTTGCCCCAAATAATCTGGTCTTCTAAATAAATAATGTATTCGCCACAAGTAATCAATTTTGGTATCCAAATGAATAATTGATTCCTACAAACCAATATTTTATCGAGAAAGGACAAATATTTTTGTACACTGTAGACGGAGCATATTCTCAGGAAAATCATCATTTTATCACAATTCGTAACAAAGAAAGAAGGAAAACAGAACTGAACGGGTCCCCCAATACCGAAGAACCCCCGGCGATCGGCGGAGAGCCGGGCGGGCCAGTCCGACACTGGTTGAAACGGGAAATGAAATTGATTATTGCCAAACCACTCTTGCCTTCAATTTTTTCATAACGATATTTTGGTTTTCTATGATTTTATCGTATTAGATGTATCTGTTGTGTCCTGAATATTATGGTTTGAGGCATCACTGTGTAGTATATTTTCTCCGGGGTATTATTTTTGTCGTGAATATTTTGTTTGGGACTTGAGTGCCCTACACCCGCCAGTTTCAGCTTCATATAAATTCATAGGATTGCTTGTAGGAAATGATACATTTGTAAATGTTTGATCCTTGAAAATCAATCGAAATGCATAATGATAATGAACATTTTTGGATTTTTTTTCGTTACCAGGATGATGAAATGAATCTAACTTTTCTCACTTGGTTCTCAACTCGCCATCAATGAACTATAAAGAAATATCATTGATCGTCAAGAATAAAGTTCTGCTCTTCCACTCCTTTGCTGAGCAAGAAACGTTCAACGCCATAACATAAATGTTTCATAATTTCAATTACATCAAACTACAGAAATCATGCAAGGCCTCCAAACGACCACAAAACCTTCATTGGAACATTCATTGAATGTTCCTGGACGGTCGCAAACGTTCTTTGAACATTCCCAAAGCCTCATGTTCTCTTGAGGGGATACTCGGTATCACAATCCGAGCACATTGGTTGAAAAAAAAGACGTGCCTATACGATAGAAAGAGAGATTTTTTCTCAAATTTTTTCTGTCCACAAGACTTCAATAGCTTTGGGATCACGTTTAAAATAACTTGAACACCTTCAGAACAAACACAATATGGAACTACAGTCACTTTGATTGTTATAAAACCAAACTTGTTCCCTTATGGAGAATTTTCCCGTCGTCAAACATCATTTAAATAACACAAATGATTCAGTTGGATATTCAAACTAAATGCTCGTTGAACGCGTTCGATGCAGTTTTGAAAGCTTTGCAAAACTTCACTGATGTTTGATTGGATATTGAACATGTAATGCGATAGAAAATTTAGTGATTTCAAATGAAAATTCACTTGAATTGGATAAAATTTATTTGTCACAGCTAAATGTTCTATCCCCATCGCGAATGAATTGTTTCATTCATATTTCAGACAACTAGGCTTTCATTTACACCAGCTGGAATTTAGTTAGGACGACCAAAACCAAATATACGAAAACATATTAGAACCTGATGTGCTACTTCAATGTACTCTTCAGCAAATTGAGAATATACTCGAATGACGAAGATATTTATTCAAGTGTGCTGGGATGAACTGCACTCTCTGTTGCAATCTTTACGAATTATGCTAGTTTTAATATAAAGTATAATGATCTCGAAGGAAACATCTGGGTAAATAACCCTTCAATACTATCAAGGTTTTAATTCTTGGTTTGACAAAACGTGGTGATTGATTGATGTTAGAAAATTTTTCCATGTGTAGTACACCTCAAGTAATCTCATTTACGTAGCCCACACTTGCTGCATTCAATGAATCGGAAAGCAAAGTTCCAATTTTTATTGCGCTGTTACATAAGAAGATGCTTCCGCGCTGAAAGAACTCGTCTTATGACGAACACTTCAATCATAAACGTTGACCAAGGAATTTATGTTATGTCCCTATATTATACTGATGAAACGATCTCTTCAAATTAGTTTTTAGTTACTCATCATTCATCGACTATTCATGATTGGGAGTTCTCTTTTGTTCTATTTTCCTCATGTTTATCTCCAAATCATGAATTTATCAAAAAATCGATTTTTCCCACTAGATTGACGAGATTTATTTATTGTGATTTGCATTCATATCATTTACGTACGATTTCGACGTTACCTTACACTGTTAGAAAAATTCAACTGAAATTTCACAACATGTTATGAACCTATTTACGTAACTATGATTCTTGAATTTTATGAATCTATATTATTTTTAATGATAAATTTCTTAATCCTAATGATGAAATTATTGAATCTTGAATCATTCCTTGGATTTGAGAATGTTCTTAAATTTCATAACTACTGATGAAATTTCTCAACAAATTTCATGTTCAATTGAAGAATTTTTTTGACAGTGTATGTTACAGTTGGAGAAATCAACTTGACTGAGAGTCTCATGGATCTTGAGAATCCAATTGATTTGCTGTGCACGAGTTAAATGACTGGAATCAGTCTCGACAACTCAGGGTAAAGAAATTATTGATTTTTGCTTCCAGGAAAGTGAGAAATGAAGTTCGTATGGTTTCTTGTTGTGTCTTGATAAAAACAAAAACTAAACTATCAAAATATCAAAATTCGTCGACTTACTTTGCGTTGTTATCATCTGTAACTTCATGAATGCAGATTCCGAATGATGACTTCATGATACAGTGAAAGAATTATTCTGTGTTTGTTTTTGAAATGACTGATCGTTTGATTGAAAGGTATGATGAGTTGTTTCCTCTCCCAATCGTGATGAGAATATAGATACAGGGGGTGCGCGAATATACGAGAATGCAGTGAGCCTTTGTATTTTGCATAATATTGAGACATAATCCGAGTAATTTCTGTTATCAATAGCAAGTACAGATCCACCCACACAGTGTTTTGTAGATAAGATTCTGAAAACAGTTCTCGAAGATATCTGATGCAACATTTCTTTGTTTCTTACAGAAACGTCCTAGTCGAATGATATCTGGGCATTGCTTACAATGTTGGAATTGTTTTTTAGGTGTTTATTTTCTACAAAAAAATGAGAGGATATGAAAGAAAAGAGCCTTGTTCTTTGTATCACTACAAAAAAAATTTTGTTTAGTTGTTACAGCTATCTGAAGTATATGAATGTCGTTATTGCTACCAAAACCCAATAGATCATTCCAAGAACTATCCAGTTTGTTGTGATAGCAATTCGTATTGTTATCAAAACGATATGAGTATTGCCACTTCAGCTGTCTGCCTTAAGGGAGAAGCCTGCTTTAGAGGCCTCAAAAAATTGATTTTTTTGAGGAATTATTTTGGGAAAGAAAGAAATATCCGATTGAAACGAAAATTTCAGGGTTTATTGATCAATTGTTTCAGCGATGGTTCGCTGGATGTTTTTTCGCGACTTTGAAGAAGATACAGATTTTGAGCTTCCAGACGCGGCTCCACTCCGGAAGCTCAAAATCTGTTTCAGGGTTTATTGTTATATATTTCAACAGTCTTCTCAAATTTTTTCATTAAGATATATGTCATATTATGCTTGGTACAAGCATTTCGCCAAGGTGCTTCGAGTATGCATTTGTTGTGCGGCGGGAAAGATGCAGGTCGCAATTTCCATCTGAAACAAAGGACCCAACAAAATTTTTCATTCCTCAATCGTATAGTTTCTAGTTAAACCAAGAGAATTCAACAAAAAGTGAAAAATTCAACAATTCTTCGCAAATTGAAAAAAGAATTCAATGTTTTGGGGAAAAAAATTCACTTTAGATTGTTTAGAAAGTGGGTTAATCTTAACTTTCTTGAAGTGTTTTAGGTTCAACTAGAAGAGAATTTAATCCCGAATACATTCCATTTTATCTCGTTTCGATAGGACGTTTCATTTTGTCCCTATCTTCCCCGCCAATTAGGAAATATCGTACTCTCTGAATCTGAATCAGTGGAATTCGACTGATTCCGCAGTTATAAGTATACCACTAATTTCAATCAGTTGAATTCCACGGCATAATCAGTGAATAGTCGCTGATTCTGCAGTTGGTCGTTCTTTTCACTGATTACAATTAGTCGTATTTCACTGTGAAAATCACACTGTGTATATGCACTGGTTCGCAGTGGTATACTTATCACTGCAATCCAGTGAAATTCCACTGATTCAGATTTAGAGAGTAAGAATGAAAAACCGAGAAATCGCGCGTCAAAGTTTTCGTATATAAAAAATCGTAATTTTCTTGAACTCACCGCATTAATATGCTGATCAGCGATTCCTCCTCCATAGAGTAGCCCTTCAGACTCTTCAAAAAACTGGTTTCCGTCCAGATGTTCGAGATGTTCGCGCGCGCTCCGAGCGATTCGGCCGCTCGTAAACCTGCTCGACGCTTGCTCACTATTTCTTCTGTAATTCCGAGAATATTTCGAATTTGCTTCTGAAATTTTAGGGACACATTCTTGGATAGTTTAGGAAGACATTTATAAAAAAAAGAATCGATTTTGTAAAGCCTCTAAAGCAGGCTCCCCCCTCAACTACACATTTTTTCACTGATACGAGAACATAGACTTATTATTTATCGTCAATGCATTCTTCTACACGGAAAAAAGAAAACAGCAATGGTTACTGTGAATCGCAGTAATTCATTGAAAAATAATGAAAAATTAAATTCACGCCGTTCATTACTGCGTCTCCCAGTAACCGGTAATGTCCAAGCAGCATTGACGAATTTAACTGTAGGACACATCACTGTGATCGCGCTAACCTCTATCATCCAAGCGTGTTTTCATTTGTTTTTCAACTGATTGCTGTTATGGACAGTAACCAGTGCTGTTTTCTCCTTTCCGTGTAGCTTTCAGTACCAAACTTTTTTTTGTAATCGTAAATTCTGGGTGCGGATTCGTAATCAATGACTCCGAGAACCTCACAGTAATGAATTTTGGTCGTTAATCTACATCACGTGTAGGTCTGCCTTAAAATGGTAGTTACCAGTCAACTCCGCATGGCGGCGGGATTGCGTGGCAGTAAAATTTAACCTCTCCTGGTATATCTGGAGGTCCGAGAAGTGGTGTCGTCATTTTCCGCCCACCAAAAAATGCAACGTGGGATTTGCCTGCAAGTCAGGATTCCTTGTTGATCCCCATCCTAAAGACTAATGGATTTTTCCTGGCATATAACAGTCTCCCTCGTAAAAAGCTGTTGTCACAACTCCTAACAAATCGAATAGCTGTTGTAACGACTGCCGATAAGACCCGATGTACTAACCTCGGAATCAATTAATCTCAAAATACAAAGTTTGCGTCATTGGGCGAGACACGTCATCCCGCGTGGGATCGTTTACGAAAGTTGGTTGAATGGGTGAATTTTCCAAAGATTAAAGCTGGCTTCAATTGATTAGTTATCAATTATTGTTCCATTCTTCTGGATACAATCCCAACAAGTATAAAATTACAAGTAGGAATTATTTATTACAACCTCGTACCTGATCTTTCTCCCAAGCGAACACATTCTCAAGAATTATATATAACTCCTATATAATTTATATCGAATTATATATAAATTATATATAATTCAAAAAATGTTTTCACTTGAGTTCACATGTTACAAATATGAATTCTTTACACAATGGAGCATTAATAATTCCAGTGCTCATCAAACGATCAGCTATCGAATCCGCGAAGAAGAAAAAAATCCATTGAAATTCTCGATATATCTCAAGTTTGAAACACCAGACTCATACGTACGCGATAATTTACATAATAAAATTCTTGAAATCCAACTATAATTGTACCTGCATTCCAATTTTCTTGTATCCGATTGATCGAACGCACACCTATGTGAAAAGAAAACAAACACGATCGTGTTCAGCGACTGCTGCAACGACAACAACGACAGAGCGTAGACGAGGATGGTGGTAGTAAGTTCACGGCCAGTCTGAGAGAGGTGGTTCTTATATAACGTTCCTTCTCTTCGGCATAGGCTCGAGAGCACGGGGAAAAAGTAGGGGAGGAAGAGAAAGAGGCGGAGAGAAAGACACCAGATGAGTATTTCGAACCTACCATCAAGTCCTAAGAAAAACACGCGGTGCTTGCACTCGAAGACAAAGAACTTCTTTCTTCTATCCACTCTATTTTTCCCGTACGAACAAAGAACTTCGATATACTTGCTTTCTTGCAGCGTGTGCGTTGAAAGCAGCTCTTGAAGGACAAGAAAGATCTTTTCGAAGACATATCAGCGAAAGCAATCTATAGAAAAACTAGGGAGAGATTGTTGAAAAAAAAACTCTAATCGAAAAGGAAATTTCATTTGTTCGAATATATCGAGCGATATTTCATAATAGCGTTTTGTAACGTGCCAGGCATTTATCATTTGAATCTGTACTTTAATATGTCCCGTTTATATCAACAACATAGATTTCTGAATCGCGTATTGCGGCAAAAAGATTCCTCATCCGATCTTGACGTCCAGTTATATAATTACTCAGTAATTGTATAACTCCTTTCAACAATCACGTTTTCTTGGAGAATTTTTCGAAAATTTCAAAAGTCATGTGATATGTTGATTGATAAATCGCATCTTCGCATAATTCCCTCAACAATTTTGTTTTGATATTTGAATTCTCGTTTTCTGTGAATGATATTCTTGTGCGTGAAACATATTCGTGAAAGATTTCGTCTACAAACTGTGTGACGAAAGAAAAAATATAACACGATGATCTAGAACTTATATCTTTGAATTTGAAGAGATTCTTTTGTTCAGTTCTTCAATTGCAAGATTTTGAACATTTCGTATCCCTCCGTTTCTTCATGTTGAGAAGAATAGACTTCATTACTCTTCAGAATAATGGGTATGTCTCTCTCGTCTTCTCAGCAAACTATTATTGAAACTAGCCCAAAGGTACGTGGAATGCCAGTATACTTTGTTTAATTGATAGGTCTTTGTTGCAATGCGCTGTCTATGTATTTTCAGATGACGCAGTAATTGTAGGTTGTACAACTCATGAATAAAAAACTCATCGAATGATTCTTTTCAATCAAAATGCATTATATATCATTTTCAATTACATTGTTATTCCATAACATATCGATATTTTGATCTCGATTCGTCAATACATCAATGAAGGGAATATTGATTGTATGATGAGATTATTTGAAATTAAATCTGTAAAAATAATGGATCAATATATTTAGGTAATTTTTTTGATATCGGAGGATTCGAAAACAAGAGTTGTTGAGGGATTATCATCTATAATTCACTCGACTGTTTTTTTCCAGTGTGTTCCGTAACGTTGTTTCTACATTAGACCACGTTGATTAACCCTTTACAACTCACTTCGCTAAATGGGTCAATATGTTGATCTCGTTTACATATCTTTGACAACTTTCCTACAACACGTACACAATAGAAAATTTTGTGCATTTTTAACACACGTGCATGTCCCAAACAGTCCACTCAAAATTTGTGTTAAATATTAACACAAAGAATGTGAGAGATTCACATAAAAGTGTTGAATTTACATAGAAAATCTGTCAATAATTTGACATTCATTTGTGTTGATTCTCAACACGAATTTGAAATGAATCGTTTCTAACACAAAATTCTTTCCTATGTAATAGACATTCCAACGAATTAGAATTTTCATAAATTCACGCAAGTACATTCGAAGAAACTTCATCTTTCTACAGCATTGTTGCACCAACTGGTGAGAATCCTTCAACCGGTACTACCACAACAAACTTCCCACACAGCACTCGTTGTCCAAAAGATATCTTCAGAAATACTTAAGAACAATGCAAGAAGTATTATGCAACATGAATAAACATCTTTCAGAAGTCTTAAACTGTTCTTACATCTAAAAGATATCTTCAAGAACGTTTTCAGAAACCTTGAAGATACACAGTCGAAAGTAAATCTTAATTCCATGATCGACTGATTTTCAGATGAGGCTTAAAATCAACGATGTTACGATTTCAGCCGTAATATGGGATGAAAAAGAGTTATGCCGTATTCAATTGAATTAAATTGGGCAATGTGCTGATTATCAGCAATGCATATCTTATAGTCAGTCAGGTAGAGTTTAATGGATAATTCAGTCAAAAATATCTGGAAATAAGATTAGAATTCTTTCATTTTCAGTATTACAATTGGTTATACATACACATATATAAATATGTGCATATAATTGATTACAGTTTCAATTCAATCAAATTATTTCAGGTTTTTTATTTATTATTCAAAGTGCCTAACAAATTCAATAAGAATTTGTAATACCGTAAAAGTAAAAGTTCGTAAAAGCTTGTTATTGGATTTTCCGCACTGTTAATGGATTCTTTATTTCGACACTTTCACTTCTACAACACAACACAAATTTCCAAATTTATCTTTGACTTCGCACTACAAATGCTATCAAAATATATTTATTTATTTATTTATTTATTTATTTATTTTGTTTATACGGGTATAAAAGATCCTTTGGTACATGGAATATACATTATTTGAACCACATTATATATATCATGCATCAAAGCATTAAGCATCATGTTAAGCTCGACTACCTGCATCTTATATTACAACAACAGTTAACGTGTATAATTATAGGTGAAAAGGACAATTAGATATTAAATTTGACAAATAAGAGAAAGAGAATTCCTAAGATCAGAATGAGATGAAAATAATTCAAGCACATCACTGTAAGAATTTGCTAGGATAGATATCCGATTTACCGGATCAGAATAACCGTATCTCGATTTATAAGAAATTGGATTGAACAATTTAGGGCGTCTTAATAAACGAGAAGGGACATTAAAACGTACACAGTAAAAAGTGAAACTTAAAGTGATCCCGAATATCAGCTTAAAAATGCAGCCAAAAGTAGCGCCTATTCCAACTGAAACTAAGCAATGAAGAAGCCTGAATTTCAGTCAATTCCATCTCACTTTGGAATTAAGATAGAATTCCATCTTAATTTCCAAAGTAAGATTGAATTGACTGAAATTCAGTCTTCTTCATTGCTTACTTTCAGTTGGAATAGGCGCTACTTTTGGCTGCATTTTTAAGCTGATATTCGGGATTACTTTAAGTTTTACTTTTTACTGTGTACAAGTCCAAGCAGTTGAGGGCAGCGAATTTTCCCATTAACAATTTTATACAAAAATGAAAAATCATTGAACAAACGACGTGATTCCAAGGAAGGCAAGTTAAGTAGAGCCATAATCAATGAGTAATCATGACAAGTGACGCTCAACGGACGGCCTATCTGATAGGCAGCAAAACGCAGAAACTTATGCTGAACTCTTTCCAAATCTGTACAATCCCGAATTAAATGAGGACTCCAAATTTGAGACGCATACTCAAGATGAGGTCTAACTAAAGTACAATACAGTGTTCGAAGTGCAACAGGATCACGAAAATCTTTACAAACGCGCTTGATGAATCCGAGAGATTTCATGGAAGTACCAACTATGTAATTGTAATGATCTGAGAAGTTAAAACGAGAGTCAAATGAAACTCCAAGATCACGAACAGTATTTATAGGTGATAACAGAGAATGAGACAAGTTATAAGGAAAATAAATAGCATTTTTACCTGTATGAAATCTCATCACATGGCATTTAGTGAGATTTAATGACATATTAGATAGCACACACCAAGATTGTAACCGATCCAAATCAGATTGCAGATTTTGAGCATTTCTGTAAGTTCTTATAATCATAAACAGTTTCAGGTCATCAGCAAAAAGAAGATGTGTGCAGTACTTGAAAATCGTAGAGATATCATTAATGAAAATAATAAATAATAAAGGACCTAGATGTGAGCCTTGCGGTACACCTGAGGATACAAAAAATGAATCAGAGAAATATTGAGAGACACGAACTGATTGCGTACGATTCAGAATATAACTCTGTAACCACGACAAAAAATTTTATATTATTATGGAATGATTTATCACGTCCGTCGATCGAAACGGTACCATGGCGAAGTGGTTAAACGCAAAGGGCTAGGACAGGTCATTATAGCAACAACGTGGGTTCGAATCTCCCAATGAGAGTTGAAGATGTTCAATCTTCAGAAACTACGATCATGATATGATTGAACAGTCAACAAGTGAAATGAATAAATTCACACAACATAGACATTTTTTTTTGTATCCTCCGCACAAACATATTTCTCATTGTCGATAGGTAACGCCATGTTGAGTAGAACAACACCAAAAACAATGGACGAATCCATTTATCAGGAACAATTCGCTTTAAGTTTCAGTTGAATAGAGATTAATGTAAGCTGTATTCTTGTTTGAGTTTGGGAAGGTTTGCTAGTGGTTGACTTCAAGTCAACCATGTCTTCTTTTGGTTTCATCTTGAATTCAGCTCATATTCTGACAGAAATTATATCTTCAATTGATATCTTTTAGAGGTGAGAACAGTTTGAGACTTCTGAAAGATGTCTATTCATGTTGCATAAGACTTCTTGTATTGTTCTTAATTATTTCTGAAGATATCTTTTGGACAACAAGTGCTGTGAGGGTTATCACTTAAGTCAGTTCAACTGCATTCTTCGTTTGGAGGAATATGCTGTTGTCTCAATTTTCACTTCCCTCTTTGTGAAACAATTATTTAATGTCCCGCGATCCGATCCATTCATAATGTTGTCTTCCGAGCAGCACAATAAAAAGCAAAACTTGAAGTGATCCCGAATATCAACTTAAAAATGCAGCCAAAAGTAGTGCCTATTTCAACTGAAAGTAAGCAATGAAAAAGACTGAATTTCAGTTAATTCCATCTTCATTTCCAAAGTAAGATGGAATTGACTGGAATTCAGTCTTTTTCATTGCTTATTTTCAGTTGGAATAGGCGCTACTTTTGGCTGTATTTTTGAGCTGATATTCGGGATCACTTTAAGTTCCACTTTTTACTGTGAGTACAGCGTGGTAAGAATTCCCCTCCCAGAATAAAAAAAAACATGGTTGATAGAAGAAAAGAATCATCGTTTCAATCTAACTTGTTGAAAAACACCTGATAATTCTGACAAAATTCATTCTGGCCTTTATATTTGAAATTCATTAACATCCAAATGGAGGTATAAAAGAATGTTAAAAATTTCTTTTCATCAATGAATCAAAGTTTGATATCTTTGGCACAAAACATCGAGTTCATCCGCGGTGATTCAATGGTAAATGCGTGACTAAGCGATGTGTTACATTAACGATGAAACATGCGGGAAACGTATGACGATGTGAAGAGTACTTGGAAACGCAGAAGCTGATGATTTGATTTCCCGACGAGAACATACGTCAAGGTAAAATTAACGTTTTCGACAAAATAACATGAGTTGACATGATTTGATTGAAATGATATCAGATTTTGATGTGATTTCAATGCATCTTCTAATTGGATCGAATATATGAAGATTTCTGTTAAAAAAGCTAAATTTTGATATTTTTCTCCAGTAATGATCACAATTTATCCTCCTTCTTGTAAAAACTCAAAGAGTCTACACGGAACATCTGGAACTTTCAATTGAAGTTTAAGTTGTTCTGCACAAAGATATCAAATTGTTTCAAAAATCACCTCGATTCATCAACATCGATGCAATAAAATATTCATAGAATGTTGAGAAATGACAAACCACATACCACGCCAATACGCAAACATCACGTTCAAGGGGAAGAATAGCGAATTGCAATTCCGTTGTGGACAATTCGCACCAGCGACACGTGATTCCCGCCGTCGTCGTTGTCGTCGTTGACGTTCTAGTAGTAGTCTTATCGGATGGAACTCTGCCAAATTCAAAGCGTACACGTATCTAAATTTCTCTCTTTCTTTCATCCCTTTACCCTATTTCTCTCTCTTCATCCACTTCGCTCCAGCCAACGATAGTTGGTGAAGGAAGGAAAGAAAGGACGTGTCTACGAATGCTAAAAAGCCTCTACAAGGGGAATCAAGGACGCGCAAGTACAGTGTAGTGTTCGAGTGATTCGAAAGGGGAACGCGGAGGACGACATTGTGTCAGGGCCACGATCTCTGCTGACCGAGGTCACCACCTCCTTCAAAAAAAAACATTCTCCAATACGAACGGTTGAGAATATGAAATCTTCCGAGAAACGTACAGACAACCCCATTTCCTTTCGATTTGTGCACTCGGTTTGCAGGTGGTGGGAGATGTGATATACGAAATGTAGCCTGTCTTGATATAAAAGTACAATTCCAACAGGGGATTCAATTCATTTACACAATTAATTCCAGTGAGTAATCATGTGAAAAGTATTACAGGCACATGACAAAAACGTATGAGATTCTGCGCCGAAGGAAAGCAGGTCGTGTCCTCGATCATCGATCGAATCATGTTTCGTTTGTTTCCTATCCTCTGGAACACACTGATTTTTTTTTATGACATAACGCCTCATGCGATTTACGTTCCAATTTTTTTCATTGTTTCGCGTTATGCGACGAGACACCTGCGTATAATGAGACCCTCAAGAGATCGATGAGATTGAATAAGATCTAAACTTATGTTATTCCCTTCCAATTGAAATTTGTGGGAATTCGAAATGATTTGATTTGTATTTGTAAATTCATGGATCGATGGATGCGTTGTCTTGCTACGCACATCAATTTTTGCCACTCATTCAAAGATTTTTATACCTTTCAATCTCGTTATAATACAAACGTGTCTCCTTGATTCTATCGAATTTGGATGGAATTTTTTGTAACAATGATGTTTATTCCCGTTATATACGCGAGGAATTTCTCATGTAAAAATGTATTTGGTTTGTACTCTCCAACAGTCGATGGCAATTTCCTTTGCAGCAGAGTAAACTAGTCTGGCGAGAACCCCATGACCAATAATGCGTCACGGTCGAACGTTCACGAGTTATCGAGAATATATAGAGCACGTTTGGTTATGTAATCATACATCGACCACGAAATTCATCCACCTTTTTTCTTACTTGGACGATTCGTGTCAAGGCTAGATCGACGGAGGATGAAAGGTGGATAATTTTCTTGAACTTTCCCCACTTGTTCATTGGTGTAGATAACTTCAGTGAAAATAAGAAACTCGATAGTTTCTCCGTTAAGTTAGAGAAACACGCAGAATATTATGCTATGCGTTTCATTGTTCGAAACAACACATCGGGCAAACTCAAACGTGAGCGAATGAATCGATATGTTCTGATTTGATTAGTATAAATATATAAACGCACGTAACAATAATGCCATGATATGATTCGTGTGCAATTGTTCTTACATCGTTGAAATCACACCGTGTACCTATATGAGAGCGAGTGATAAGGAACATTCTCCTCGAATCGAATGAAACAATTTCTCGTGCGAATCGATTCGAATTAAAATAGGATCTATGTGTGTCGCCATATCGCCCACTCTTGTCGACGTTGGTTACCCGATCGCTGAATAATTATATAAGACATTGATGTTGAAAATAATAAAACTCTCAGCAGTCATTCGATAATTCCCCATATATATGTGTTGTCGACAATTAAGAATTCTCCATTGGTCACTGCCAGACTTCTTCTCAACAAACTTCTAAACTTAATATGAATGATATGAATGGTAGGGTATTTATCATTCGAAACAATCTTATTTGTAGTAAAATCAATGTTTGATAAATCTTATGTTAGAATATCTGCAATGGCAAAAGATTATCGTTTCGGTGCAATATTACAAGAATGAATGAGAGAATATCTTGCACGCTCTCAAGCGGCATTACTCTGCGATGACACCGTGCTTGATGTGATACAAAATCCATGTACCGTACGGTAATGTAACGGGATAACAACCTCAACATGAAATTCCACAGTAATAAAACTTCTGGAATATACGAAATTACGTACAATGTTCCGAAATTCACGTATTGAATTTCAAAGGGATATTTTGGAAACGAGGACAAGAATATTTCTCACACGTATGACTGGAGGGTAAATGATATAATATCGTGATTTAACTTCTCAAACTACTTCAATGTATTCCACTTTTTTTTTTTAATCATGAAAGAATTTGTCATGATCGATGATACGCAAAAAACGAGAATTTGCTGTGGTAGCTATTTACTTTTTTCGCTATTACAACAAGGATTTGTAGCTGCGAGAACGCGGGTTTTGTGTTTGATATTTCAATAAGAAAAAAATTTAGCTTAGAGATTGTTGCTGTTCAGCTGAGTAAGTAGCTGTCGTAGCTATTTTCAGGGCCGTACCTAGGCGGTGGCGGGGAAAACCCCTAGGCCAGGGGCGCCGAATCGGAAGGTGTATCTTGTTTGAAAAATCACGATAAATAAAAAAACATGACGGGATTTGAACCATGTTCGGGAAAATATTTCATCATATTTATCTGAGGTTTCAATGGGAGTCAAGACTCCTTATTCCTACTGTAATGGTGCCTTTTCATGCTGGCGGTTTTGACGCCGAGGCAAAGCGACAATTTTCACATTTAATGAAACATTATTCCCTCATCTGTTTATTCTTTGTGTATTAATCATGTCCTGTTCCAATGACATCCTAGAAGGTCCGACGCCGCGGCAAGAAACATGAAGTTGACATTTTTTTACTTCAGGCGTTAGCAGATAATGTCGCTGAATACCACCAAGATGTATATAAAACTAACAAGGAAGGCGTAGCCTCTTGTGAACGCTCTTTCAGCAAGCTCAAACTGATTAAAAATTTTTTAAGATCGAGCATGACAGAAACAAGACTGACTAATTTATCAATATTATCTATTGAATATAATTTAGCTTCTAATATAAAGTATGACGAAGTAATCGACGAGTTCGCTGAAATCAAAGCAAGAAAGGTGAAATTGTAAACTGTTTCAGTGATTTCTATTTTATGTTTTATGTGAGTTGAAAGTTTACTGTGATATAAAAATGTGTGATGTAAATGATTGATGAATATATAAAGTAACTTTTATTCTGTTGCCAAAGTTTTTACACTTTATATTTTAATTTGCACATTATAGTTAATATGTTTTTTATAATATTTATTTTAAAATCCATAATATTTGATAAATAAAAAATATTTCAATTTCATTGAAGTATAATTTATTCATTCACTCTTTTACAATCAACAAATTCCTCGTGAAAAAGGTAGAATGGACAAAGAGTTGGTATTTTATCTTGGTGATAAAAAAAAAACAGTACAAGTAGGCGCGCCATTTTCATACGGCCGCCAGGGGCGCAGAATTCCTAGTTACGGCGCTGGCTATTTTTCAGCTATCCAAATATTAGCAAATTCCTTTTCTCAGTCCATATTTAAGGGGTAACTTTTCTTTGTTTTCTTTAGAGTACTATTTGAGGACACGAAAATGATATATCGTGAGTTGCTAATCGTTATTTGAAGTGGAAAAATAATTTTTTAAATGTACAAGTAGAAGCACACACAAGCGCGTTAACGTTCTTATAGCGCGGCGACTTTCGAAAATGACACTTTTGACTCATTCTTGCTCGGATTGACTCGGATTGCCTTATGAAATAATGTTTTATTGGGCACCCCGATAGATGGCGCCGTTGCTGTAGAGATAGGAATATCAGGAATAATCAGTCATAACGTCCGAAACTTTGAACGCATTTATCTCAGAACAGCAATTCAAAAATCGGTGGGAGCCCTAGCTCTGCCAATTTTCGATCAGTCACTTTGGGATTTTTTTTATTGTATTCGTGATATCTTTATCCAGTACAATACGTACGGTTTTTTCGAAATATCAATATTTGCGTTCTTTATCCAACATTGAGTGACGGAATTTAGGGTAAACTGAGAAAACAGATATCTCTAAAAGTCCCATAATTTCTTGGACTTTTATAAGAAAGTATGGTACCTTCCTCAGAAAAGTCTCAGCCATTATGGTACTTTTAGAGATATCTTCAACGCCAGAAATCCATATATCATGGTATTTTTCAAGATACCTTTTTCTCCGTGTGAAAATACTACTCATTTCTTCAAATCGATGCCATTTTGTGCAAAATGCATATTTTTCAAAACGGGAACGTATTGTACTAACTGTTGAGTTACAAAAACTAATTACTTTTTGCTTGATTGTTCTAGGTTCATTGTCCTAGACTGAGTTATTTCTTCCACCGCAAGACTATAAATTTTCACAGCCCCTCATCAGTTGGGAATAAAATTAAACAAAAAACTTATTTTGCACTCCAATAGTCGCAGAACGGCTCCCTGTGGTTCAATTTGAATAGAAACTTTCCAATTCTCCAAAGAAAAAAATCTTAAAAAGCGTAATTATCGGAGGGTTCGAAGTGGCGTTACCCCTTAATTCATATGATATATAGAAGAATCATATATGGTCATTAAAGGTGATTCTTATGTGACTCCAAAAAGTTTTTTCTCTCATTTTTCGTATTAGGTACCCTCTAATTTTGTTTTACAACATGAAAAAGTTCCACGATATTTCTCCCATAATTCTCAACAGAAACTTGAGAGTCGCTACTGGGGTTTGAAATAGACATTTGTCATTCAAAAAAATACCTTTTGGAACAGAGACATTTTTAATAATTCAGCTGACGGATATGTCGTGCAATCATTTGTTAGAAATGAAGATTATCAAAAGGTGTTTGACATGTTGTTCTTTTAAATCAAAAACGCTGGTAGCGACTCCCAAGTCTCTTGTAGAAATATGACAGCACTTTTTCACGACGTATAACAAAATTAGAGGGCACCCCATACAAAAAATGGGAACTAATCCCTTGGATTCAAATAAGAAACACCCTAATGCGGTAGCGACTTCCAAAATTTGATGAAATTGAATACAATTTTAATTATGCTCATTTTTCAAGCTGCTCTCTAGATTGAAAACAGTGAAAAGTCGACCACTGCGAATCAGTTCATACGCAGTGAAAAATCAGTGAATATTCACTAATCCCTGCAGTGGAATGTCACTGATTTAATTCGCGAGGAGGAACTCCAACTGCGTAATCAGTGACTATTCACTGCTATACGGAAAGACCAGGATATTTCATATTAATATTTAGAAAAATGACTGCCAATTTAGGGAAAAAGGGGATCACTGAAAAATATTCGTAGTGAGTCTACCAAAAAAATATTCGTAGCCGATGTATTAACAATTGATAGTTTCACTGTTGAAAAATACCAATGAAACTGTCAACTGTTAATATTCTTCAGCAATTCTCTTTTTCTCTAAATTGACAGTCATTTTTCCAAATGTTGACAAATTCTTTCCAAATATCAATAGACCCGGTCTTTCCGTGTGCACGAATAGTGAGATTTCACTGATTTGAATTTGAAGAGTAGAGGAGAAAATGGGAGAATACTTTACCCTTTGATATTTCGAAAGTTCAATTCCAAGGACCACCCTAATATATAACCATACAAAATTCATATATGATTATTAGATCCATATAAAAACCAAACATGACCCACATATGGAATATACAACCTCATATATGGGACATATCTGGCCATATGTGATTAATTCAAATATTATAAAGCCATATTTTGTTATTTCACAATTCTTAAATACAAAAAAAACCAAATGTCAAGAAAATCGGTAAAGTTCAGAGGTTTGTTTTCATAGTGAAGTTCATCGATTCTGAGACACTCATAAACACGCTATATCTATTAAAAGTAACAGCTGTATGCATTACAAGATAATGTAACTGGTTTCATTTTTTCTCGCCCCTATAATAAAAACCACGTGATATGATAAATTTATGATTCATGCATGTACCTAGTCACTTTTTTCATTCTCTTTATAATGTAATAGATAATAGGGGTATATTTCTCCTGTCGTCATTACGAAATGATACCATAATATACATATTTTTCTTTCGCTGCTTTCATAGTATATATTGAATGATTAGTGGCAACCTACTTGACAGAAATTGAATCTCACAGCGATCAAAGTTATGATGTAACACAATATTCCGATGAAGAAATGTTATGTGGATTGGATATGATATATCACATCGAATGCCTCGATCGATTATGGATCCTAATGAATTGCCTATTCGGAGTGAAGTGTGAGGAGATTCAGGAGAAAGAATAATAAATAGAACAATGGGAAAAGATTTGTTTTCATGAATTTACACGGAAAAAATGAAAAAAGCTGTGCAAGCTACTCACTTTTTTAGCACCTATTTTTCACCGCTGTAGATATTTTTTAGCTACCGCGGTAGGAAATCTTAGCTGTAATTGCACAGGTTTTGTGGCTGATATTCGGATATCCAAATAGTTAATTCAGTTAGCTAATTTTTAGCTATCCAATTTTTCCGTCTATACAAATCTCCTCAAAAAATTCATTGGTGGAATATCATTTTTATAGATCTACGAATATTCGAAATGAATTGGAGGAGTTGAAATATTCGAGAACTGCGAACTGAGTGAATATATATTTTTAATCAACAATGATCATATAATATAAATGCATGAAATTGATAACCGTGAATGAGAGCTGAATGTTTTCGTAAGCAATTTTCAATCGAGTGTAACCTCGTATCGATTTCGAAATAACATTCCACTGATTTCAATGAATTCACAAAGATCACGTAACAGGCATTATTTTTTTCGAGGTAGATCGACGTGTGTGAAACTACCAGGAAACTTGAGACATACAATACCTGTCGGATATTTCTAGTTTCATCTTGACTAATCGTTAAATGAGTACCGAACGAACAATTATGTAAAAGGGAATAATCACACTCAATCGTATTTGTGTCGTTTTCATGGGGAGGTGGATTTGTGGAGATAAGATAAACGCATGAAAAACAATCCATCGAAATCAATAAAGTAAAGGATGAACGTACTGGTTCATCACGTGCTTTCTACAAAATATTTTGTCAAGTTCAGTGCCAATCAAATTTCATATCGAGATCTGTTGAAAACGAAAGATAAAAAGTAATGAATAAAACAGTCTAAACAAGTGGCATGAGATTTTCAAAATATCTCTGTGGTGACTCAAGTGATATTGTTGATACGAAATATTCAAGAAGTCTTTTGTCAATATATTCCAAATGGGAATTATATGGAAAAATTGTGTGATTTTTGTGCATTTCATGTACATCAGTTTGAGATTGAAAAAGAAATTCGTATGGTACAGTTAACCCGCATTCATACTGTCAATAATATCACTATAATATTATCAGAATATTATACCAGAGCATTTCTAGAATATTAACCCTCCGCCCGTAACCTAGGTCATTTCTGGCACAAGCCAAATTTTCAAGTGGAATATCTCCGGAATAAAAAAGGGGTGGGAACAATTTTCTTCATTATAAATGACTGAATAATTCTTGGGAATATAAAGTGAGATAGTATACAAGTATTACAGAATTTTCTTTAGATTTCTTGAACAGAATTTACTGGGTCGAAACAACGAATGAACATGAATGACGGACAGTTTACGGACGGTGCCAGTATAATTAAACATTACGGGCGAAGCTTTATATGTCCGCCCTAATGAATATCATAGGAATATTCCTAAAATATTTCCATCATTCTTTTCCTTATAAAATCACGTATTGTTTCTATAAAATTCGAGTTTTATCAGAAATGAAAATACATTGGCCTCAATTTTCGATCAAACGAGCGATTTCATGAAAAAATAATATTTCTAAAATATTGATTAGAGCGGACATATAATGTTCTGGTATAATATTCTGATGATATTTTAAGGATATTAGGGTAAATATCAAATTCAGGAGTTTATTTACATTGACCACGAGTTTGCTTCTTTTTCCCACACGAAAAGAATAATTTAGCTACAGCACCTAAGTGGCTAGCACGGACATGGATAGCCATTAAATTTAGCTGCTGGAGCTAATTTAATGGCTGTCCGTGTCTGTGCTAGCCATTCAGCTGCTGCAGCTGAATTATTTTTTCCGTGCAAGAGAACACGAACCTTCAGGAAAGTTCATTGAATGGTCCCGGACGTTTGTGTTCTCTTAGGATTCTGAAATAACAAATATACTTTGTTCGTTGCGTAGATGAAGCTGAAAATAGCAGCCGATTGTTATAACTGTTTACACAAAATTTTGACTGAAGATTCAAGCATCGGAAAATTGTAGTGGAAGGCTACTCAATCGAGTTCTGGTATAAAAAAAGCTCCAACAACGTTCAATCGAGAGTCACAACAATTGGCTGCTAGCTTTACGGTTGCTAGTTTCAGCTTCATGTTGCGTAGCCTGGGAAGAAAAAACTACTAATTCAGCAATATTTCCATCTATTGAAATAGACCTGGCAAAACTCGTCGCTGGTGCTCGCTAACAATTCGTATAATCACAGTACTCTCAATTGAGGCAATCTCGAGTACAAAATTTCATTCTTGATTAAATGTTACAAGAACAACGAAACATAGTATCAAAATATCAATATCTTATAATATCTTGCGTACCCTTTTGGTTAACTTCAAAGTTTGGTAAGCCACTAATTAATATATCGAATATTGAATTATACTGTGCCGCATTGATCATTTCAAAAGCTGAGACAGAAAATATTGAATAACAGCATAAGGATATAAATAAATCAAAACCACAAGAAATGAACGTGAAATTTCTGTTTACCTCCTAAACATTTTAGGACTGAGAATTTTTCGTTCATGTAATCTTTCATTATTCATATAATCCTTTTTTGTTATGTAGATTATTGTACGTACGAAATAGATTTCCTTCTCATGAGTTAGCAATATGAAGTTTATATAAGGAAGTAATTCATCCATTTTATTATCATGACTTGAAAGATCCTGCTGACAGTTTTTTCTCCTCCGGTGATAGGTTTGTGAAAGTTAACAGCATCCGACACAAATGATACGCTATACTTTATCAATGAAACACGCGGACGACAAGTCGTGCGCGTATGATACGAATTGTGATTACATCGGTTGAAATGAAATTTTCGAATCAGTATTTTGCATACTCCCTAAATCTGAATTAGTGAAATTCCTCGGCAAATCAATCATAAATATATATCAACCACTGTTGAGTGAATGCTTATTTACCATTGTATCAGCGTAGAGTCACTGATTCAGCAGTTACTGGGTATACTTATCACTGATTGGCAGTGAATTCCACTGATTCAGATTTAGAGAGTACGAAGAAGATAGGTAGTATGTTGAAAAATTCCACATTTTATAAAGACTCGGTATGGTTCTACTCGAAGCAAATTATTTAACCCTCGGTCGGTCACCAAGGCAAAAAAAGGCACATGACTTTTTTATTAAACAAATTGTCACTACTGCACCTTCAACATTTGGAACTTGCGGTTTTGTGCGTTATAAACTTCACTTATTCCTCCTTCGGAAATCAAAAGTTGCGTATTTATGAGTCTGCTATAGCTCCGATGAATAATGATGAAAAATCACCTCTGTTTTGAGGGTGACCCACGGAGAGTTGAATGAACAAAGCTCTAAAAAGCTTTTTCTTCGCCAGGAAATATTGGAACAGCATCGTCATTCCATGCATCCAAAAGAATTAATATCGAATCAAGAGTATCTCTCTCATTTGGATGCAACTGCTCTGATGTGTGGTATCAAAAGTATTCCTTTTAAGCATTTAAGAGAATTGGTCTTTCTGGTAAAGGAATTTCCATTTGTTTGATCTTTATTTGTTCAATTATTTCTTCCTGTTCCCAAATGCTCTCAATTGTAGATGAAACAAAAGTGGAATATGTTTTCTGATTCACGGAGAAAACTGGTATAGTAAAATATGGATGGACCAAACATTTGGTCACTACAATCAATCGCATTGTTATTCTAACTGAACGTATCGTTAGTTTAAACGAGCGTATAGTAATTTCGATTGAGCCGTTTATTTCTTATGATTGCGCAGTTTGGTCTGTCCATATTTTACTATTCGGTTAGTGATTCTCACTATTCCTTTTTCTTCGTATTCAGGAGCTTTTTTTTCTTATTCTCAAATTGATTGTGTGTGTGTGTGTGTGTGTGTGGTATTCTAAAAAATTGGCAATGTTAGAAAAAGTTCACCCTCGTGATCAGCGATTTCCGAAGATTGGATTCTTTTGTATAAAGAACAAATTATTAAATTGATATAAATCTTATCAAAAAGATTCGAATCTGTCAAGATCGTTCATCGCTATTCAATACCGAGTGGTATTATCTGAATATCTCATGTTATTCTGACACTGAATTTTGGAGCGGACTCTTATAGAATCCACATGGTATTAATTCTAATACCACTCTCTTCACAATGTACGCTCTGTTATCAACTATGGTTTGATATCCAAGCAGTTTTGTGTTGCTAAAACAGTTGTATTCTAACAAAGTTGATTTGAACTTTGATCCATCAGCGATTCCGTACTGAGATAAAGTTGTATCAATAGTAGCAGAGTATCGTGTTTGCATGATATTCCACAATGTTTCCAACGATGGTTCGGTATCGTCTTTCCGCTAAAAATTAGATTGTTTTGCAAACAATCATCATTCAGTACTGGCATGGGACTGTCTTTCTACGTACACCAATATCTTCTTAAATTCGTTGAACTGGTGTCAGTTGAAAAACACTGACAATCTTGAACAGAAGCCGCTGTTGATCTCTACATGAGGAGGTCGCTGATTTATATTTCTTCTTTTCTACATCCTCCCCTTCTCAATAACACTGCAAAGAATGAATTGTACATTCTGTGGCGATGAACTCCGAGTTCCTTTCATCAGTTTCAGAATTTCAATGGATTAAAAACCATTATAAGATTCCCATATACAGTATAAGGAACTTATAAATAACCTAGTAGAAATTTGGTCAGGCATTCCCTAATTTCAATAAGATCCTGATCAGATTAGAATCCGGAAATCATGAATAAGGAAAATCTTATGACGCTTTCACAAGGTACTTATCCGATTTCCCTAATAGGACTCAAATAGGGTTGTAACGCAGGGGTACAATAGGGTAACAAAACCTGATCAGCACTTGAAAGGGAACCAGGCATGCTTCGTCAGACCCTGGTATTTTCCCATCCAAAATTTCTACTAGGGTATATTTATATGTCAAGAGGAATGAAAAAAAAGCGAATGAGCGAGAGATTTTGGAAATAATGATATACAGCAAAAAGGGTATGCATTCCATCAGCGTTGTCATCTTATACGGTAAATTTCTCCATTCTCTTTTTTCCGTCTATTTCTGCAGTTCATAGTTGACCACTAAATGAAATCAGTGAAATTTTACTGCATAATCAGTGAACATTCAGGAAGACCTCCTGATTGACTGAATCAGTGACATTTCACTGCAAAGACCAGACAATATCCACTAATCGTGCATTACATATGCACTGATTCGCAGAGGTAGACTTTCCACTGCAATTAGTGAGATTTAACTATTTCGAATTTAGAGAATATGGTTACGAATTCTCATCAATCTAAGTGCAACCTAATTTTGATTCAAATTTAAAGTGTCCTTCATAAAATTTTCACTAGAATTCATTAACCAGTACATTGGACTGGAAATTCCAGTACATTCACTCAGAGAAAAAAATAGTCGGAATTACCATTGGGATAGTTGGGAAAGGACTCAACTATGACTAATAATAGGTTTAACTGCTCTGTAATTTGAATAACAATATCGATTGTAGAAATTACTATTTGGATTGGTTACGTTTACAATAGAATAGTTAGTGTAACCATTAAACAGTTAACTATTCATAGTTGAGTCCTTTCCAACTAATACTATTAAGTTACTATTTCCTTTTCTCTCAGTGTTTGCAGAAATATTCCAGCATTCTTAGTGAAAATAATTCATATAAGACCACATATAAACCACGTGCATGGCAATCATACATGGATAAAGGTGGCTTATACGGCGCATATATGCGCTGTATATGAATTAAATTCGGATTAAATCTATATTTTACTGCAAAAATTGGTAAAATTGCAACAAATATACTGAAATTTCCTAGTACCAAGACGCAGTAAATTTCTAGTTTTTGTTTACGATGCACAAACATTGATTGGGGGAAAAACTGATTAGGGAGTTGAAGATAAGCTATTATATAAGTTTCTTGACGTTTTATAGTATGATCAAGATCAATAAAACTCGAATTCGAAAAGTCAAATGAAAAAATGTGATCTGCGCATATCATATGTTTTTTTTTATTCATATTACTTATCTATGAATCAATTTTTCCACCACCTGGGTCTACAAATATACGCATTCGCGTGTTTCGTAATCTATAATCTCGAATTCCGTTGAAGGTTTAATATCTTTCAATTATGAACGTTCCTTCTCATTTACACCGAGGGGAACAAACGAACGTTTTTCTGATCCTTTTCCTTCGAACATTTGTTGAAATTTCAAACTCGTATGCATTTGAGATCCTACATTCGCCGCTGACTCAACATTCTCCAATCGATATTTCAGTATCCCACCCGAAAATTAATGACGAAATTCTCAAATAATTTTAAGGGTTCGATGTAATCGATGAATCACTAAATGGTCTGAACTTGTAATCATAATTTTGTATGGACGGACCTTCCTCCTGTTCCCACTGTCTTATGAATCATTGTTTCTATGAAAACTCGTTAAAATTGATTTCTTCGAACATCGGGTCAAAAAACGTGATATATTCTATGAATTGTTGAGTGAAAAATCATTGTATAGAATTTATATAGATTTTTTATATAAAATTCAAGTTGTACTCTGGGAAATGTTCCGAATATTTGACAAACTTGCATAAGATATTTGTGAACGAATGAAGATTTTTTGCTCTTACCAAAAATTACATACCAACGCAGTGCGTATTAAAATCATGTACGAAATTCAAATGAATTTCATTGAAAGATAAAAAAAAAAAAGCGCGCGATCGATCGGCAGGCATATCAGAATACCATTGACCTTCAAAAATACGTCACAATGTATAGACTGAAATTCTGACGATACCAGTACATTTATTCATTCTACAAAAATATACAGAGAAACCACGTGTACGTTCTACATATCCCTAGCGATAGAATCTGTTTCCCTACGAGGCTTGCAGGCCGAATCTATCTATTCTCTTGTACAGAACAAGATTCAACAAGCAAGCAAGCAAGCAAGCAACTAACCAAACGATTACGTAACGATGAATTTATATAAATGGTTACGTTGACACCAGAGAGCCCCGGCGGTTGAAGTAGCAGTAGCAAATTGCCACCGACCATAGTTATGTTATCTAACGAAACCAACTCACACGGACATCAACGTAGTACCGTATTCTATCTGTCTCATAACAACTTCGGGACACAAAGGCGCACGCGTTACGGAAAGGAAGAACCAGAAGGAGGAAAACAAAGGCATACCCAGAATCCTATAAATATGTGATATACGTACATAGATTTTATTACTAGAATATTATGAGCGATATGTACTTTCTCCGATCTATATGCGCATGCGCGTCAACCGAACTTACCAACCTTTCTGTTAATTATATAATAAAAAGCGGCGTTATGTAAGGACGCGCGCGGTCTTTGGGGCGCATATGTATACATGTACACGTACATTTATTTATTCATACGTGTGGTGACTGTGAATCGCTCGTTCACGCGCGAACAAACAACCAATGAAATTGATCGTTCGATATGAAGTTACATATTATAATGCAAGGATGATTTTCCAGAATACGTGGTGCCTTTTGTCCAGATTCACAATGTCTCGGTGTAATGAACCTTCAATTGTTTTCCAAGAGATGACGTATTTGAATGCTACAACATTTTTCCAGTCACACCCTCCGCGGAGTCACCATGTATGTTCGTAATGTCTTGGTTTGATGAACTTTGAAGAGTTTTCAATTGTATCCTAGGCTATGTCACAATTAAAAGAGAACGACACAGCGGAAAAAGAAGATGAACAAACAAGAGAGCTGTGACGATTCGCTCAATGACATTGAACACTCGGGTTCTGAAAAAGATAAGAAAATGAATGAAATATGCCAACATTTTTTGTATCATCCGGAATGAACATCATCGTGGCAACTGAATATACGTGTGATCAAACGAATGGGATCAAACACGATCATCGAACAGGAAATTCGATGTTCCGGAAATAATACGTGCGGGCGAGGGTACTTGACCTTGTCGAACATATAAGTATCAAAATACATTGTCATACTGTTTTCTCGGTTCTTTTTCTGCAGAGCAAGAGTATTAATCATCATCAACCGAACCATTAACAAATTTTTGTACAGATGATTCATATGGCGCGGACGAAGCTTTATCCGATTTTCATAAATTTGTCCAAGAATTTTCGTAACTCTGGCAAGATTTTTCACAAAGAAATTCATCTTTTGATTCTTGTATGACTAGGTGCTTCAGGGTATGTTGCGAAAGAACAAAGAGTTGGAATTAGAAGTGCGAGAACAACGCAAGAGTTGCATTCACAGGAAATTTCAAAAGGTAGAAGTAAACGTTTGAGGATGAGAAAGAAACCAAACAAGAATGAGACTGGAGGATTAAATAAAAAAGATAGTGCCAAGATAATCTTCCGTGAATCAGGCAGAATTCATCATCTAATATAATTATCTATAATTTTCTATAACTTTTCTATAATTTATAACGTATTGAATGACCACACCCTGATAAATATGATGATTATCCGTAAATTAATAAATCTTGAACGTTTCTCACCCTTCGCTTCCAGGATTCTGTAGGAAGGAAACGTGGATCATAATTTTTTCGACACTCCAATTGGAAATATCAAAAAGATATCAGAGAAAATCTACTGGGTAATTCAAAATCTGTGACAAGAAACGACGATGCTTCGAAGTAAAGTAATTCTCTCACATAGTCTGTATGGATCTTCAATAGATCAAATGAAGCGCAGTGTCAAAACATTTCCTCTCATACTCGGGCCTGTTGAATCCTACGGTCGAGAAAACGGCGTCACCCTAGCGGATTATAGAGGAAGCTGCCGCTCTGGGGTAGACTCAACGGTGAATCCCAAATGTCATTACCTCGACAGTGCCATCTATGATTGTACCATGTGGTTTACGTTTGAGAAAGCATAGTTTTCTTCGCAACACTCTTCATCATATATATCTTACTGGAATTTCAAAAAACAAATATACAATGCATTTATTAATGTGACATCAAAAACATAAAACATGTGCTATTCGTTGATCAATTATGAGACAAGGGCAGTGAATAATTGTACTTACTTTCATGAAAGATGGATGCAGCTTCGAATTTAAAGTAACAAATATAACATGTATAAGAAAAAATGAAATTAATCATCATTTATCAAATTTCATATCTTTTTCATCAATATTTCCTGTTGAATCAGTTAGCAGTGCAAGTTTGGTTGAAACTCAATTATCACACAAAAATTGTGCGGACAATTTTTTCGTGAGGGGTTTACGTCAATGGAATATTGGTGTACAACAATTTCACCATATTTCTCACAGTTTTGGAGTGGATGCAGAAATACAAAAGTTATGTTGTAAATACTCAGAAACAAAACATTCCAATTCAATTTATCACTGCATCGTTTTTGTAATACTCAACTTACCCTGAGATTAGTTAGATAATTCTTGGGAAAACAACAGTTAGACAGTATCGATGCTTTTTTATTGAAAATTTATCAAATAATTATTAGATTTCATAAGATGTCGATTGCTGCGAACAACAATGTTGCAGTATTCAAAGAGAGAATTCATTGACATCAGATTGAAATTGAGTTGATTGTAAATTTTTGTCCATGAATGCACGAAAATTTCCCACTGTGTGTGGCTTGGAAATCAGTGTTAGAGAAATTAGATAGCAATTTTCATATAATTAATCACCGATACCATTGAATTCAATAATCCATCGGACCGAGCGTCGGTCCACCACATATTTCACATAAAATTTTAGTATTCGTATCGTTTTAATTCAAAATTTGGATTTTATCGTCATATTTGAAAGAAATTCTTTCAGAACAATCATTTCAATGGAATCCGAAATATATTAAATCGTTCAATGAAATATGAATGAAAATAATTGATAATATTGATTTCCAATGGACCATTCGTATTGCTTTCACACTTCATTTTACGAGTTAATGAACAACGGCCATTGAAAAATACATGTTACGGATTTATATTCAGAATATCATATAATTGTACACCGTTCGAATAGAAGGAAAAAAACAGCGTATGAATTGATCAATACATTGATTCACTCGAATCTTATATCTTTGGAATAAAATAATTGAAGTGGAATTTAATTTGAGTAACAACAAGCGGAACTTTCGACGAACAGAATACATGTTCTAGAAAATACTTTTGGTCGTCGAATATATTCTAGAATTGGAGAGACATTTCCATGGAATGTTGAGACATTGTTTTATGGGATTTGCGTTCCCTGAGATGTATTGAGGGATACAATACTGCAGAAAAAATCACCTTGCGAGTGACATGTACTGTACAAAATTTACGAACATAATTCTTCTTCCGAGGGAAGATAAGGATCGAATGCATCTCTGATACTTCAGAAATACCAAGTTTCTCTTCGTTTGCAAAGGGAAATAAGAATAGGTCAACTTCTATTCGCATGCAGCAATCTCTACTTTATTTCTGTCCACTGATTACAAAATGTCTCGACTATAAGAGTTATTACTCCATTTGATGTGTCTCGCATTGAGTCTCGAGTCGATTTGAACTCTTAGACCATACATACTTCAGCTATTTTATGATCTTTTCAGACGCTCCCCACCATTATTCGGTTCTAGCCTTATCGCGGACTATTATTGTTGCACAACTTGGAAGAGCTTACAAATTACAGAGTTGTATAAATCAATTAATGAGTAGATTTTTTTAATCAACTGACTTAATATTTTTTCTTACCTTTTCTACCGTTGTTGGACACCTTCCAGATAAAATGTGAGTTTGTCAAACTTGTCATTCGATTGCTTTTGGCTTGTTATTGACAACCTTATCGATGTGAGATTGCTATAATGCCACTGCAGGGGTTTTGTAAGATTTCCTCCTTGTCGTATGTCAACTAGAAATATTCTGTCAAACTTATCACAAGCTTGTCTGACAACCTTGTAGTCAAATCAAATTGGTATCTGGGTTCACCACAATTGTTCCCTCTCCGCATAGGAATTCATCTTGATTCCGTCATCAAATCTCAATTCTTGAAAAAGTTGTTACAGTGCGCGAAGAGACAATAGGTATTCAATTTGACGGGGGTGACCAACATAGTAACTTTTTAGTGTTGCCGCGATATTATCGTCGAAATTCAGAAATAATCGATTATCTTAATTTTGACAGGTTTTCATGGAACTTTTAACACGTAGATCTTCGACTGTGCACGAAATGAAACGGGATAATGAATCATCTTGGTCTTTTAAACAAAATGAATCAAAATATTCTTACATTATCGTAACGATAATTATCGATATATCGTAACGATAAATGGGAGCATATCTTGGTTTATTTTGTGTACAAGTCTTGGATTATTCATTATTCCGTTTCATTATGAGCATAATCGGAGATTCGTGGATTATATATTCCATAGGAACGTGTAAGAATTGAGATAATCGATTATTCCTCAATTATCGACGATAATATCGCGGCAACACTATCACTTTTATGCTAGTCTAGCACGGTACCAATACTGAATCAACATTAGTGTTATTCTAGAACAGCAAGAAACTCCCTGCATTGGTTACAATAATGCCAACGTAATATTATTTTCACGAAATCGAAACGTGGGATTTTAGAATTTTTCGTCCTAATTGGCGTCCCAGAAACTGAGCCTTTGAACTCCTTGTAATGAGTTGATTATAGAATTTTATTATTTGAAGACCGATTAATACACTCTGCGCAACATACACGGAGGAAAAATTGACTGTGGGAGCGAAATATAATTGTGCGGTGTATATTCCATCACTAGACGTTGTTCCTGGCCAGTAAACGTGTACTTTTCGTCCACTATTTCGCTCAAACAATTTCATTGTCGACAATATGGTTTCACCTCAACTGTTTGCTTCGTTTTCAATAGCTCATCTCACAAAATTCCTCCCCAATTCTCCCACACAAAAAGCATTACTTTATCTACATGAATCTTTTGTTCAAGAATCGATGTGGAAGGTTGTCCACGCGCTTGGAAGGTTGTTACGCTTTGGATTGTTGGAATAAATATATCTTTCATCTCTCTCAGCAATTGTTCATAGAAATGATTCTCTATTATGTTGAAAGAAGAGAGAATAGTAAGTATCCATTCGCTCATTTTTATTCGTCTCAATAGTGGGTTCTTACAAAACCCACCATCCTGCCTTCGCAATTTGTCCTTTTGTTTTTGAAGGTCTGGTAATCGTTGCCTGATCAACTTCGAGTACTTCTGCCAATTCCTCTTGAATTCCGCATGAGTTTCCATCAAGCGACACTTACAAATCATCGTTCTGGCACTTTTCACTGTATCATCACCACAGACTTCGATAAACGATTTGAGGGCATCTTTTGTCTTTTTTGCTTGTTGGGATTTTCTAAACAGGACAATAGCGAAAATGCTCCTCACTTATAACGCAAGATGACGCAGGGAAGTTTAAACTTTAAATACAGTTCTCAACTCGGAGATAACATTTTCCTATGCGGTTACTATATTCTCCTATTCAACTAACGAGCCGGAGGAAGTAGAACTTTCAACTTAACTTACACCGCAGATTGAGGTTATCTCATTCATAAAGGACTCCCCCATTATATAGAGTGTTTTTGGTCATCTCGCAAAACCCCACTTTCCTTTTCATGGTATCATCTGGGGAGGGAGGTGAATTGATTAGTCAGGGCTCCGAAATCTCAAGCCCATACCAAACATCCAAACCCGAAAGTCATAGTATCAACCCATCTACTCATTTCACAAAGGAAAGTTATTACGGAAAAAATACCTTCATGAATAAGTATGCAAATCTAAAAAACATGTTTTTCAATATTCATGAAATTCATCACCGCAAAAGCATGGAAACACGTGAAAGTAAAAATAAACGTTTATCCGCAGGTCATCCACACCAACAGAGAAGTTTCCTTTACTCAATCTCCTTCTGCTGGCTTTAACAATGATCAATAGAATTACCGTGATCGCATGTTTCGTATCGAATCAACTATCATTCCAATTATTATCCCTACCATTATAATGGTAACATAAATAAAGATCGAGTTATAATCATATCATGTTGTTAGCTAAAACAGAACAATGTCATTTTATTTGTTCGTCTTGATAGAAACGAATTTATGTATGTCATATGAAATTACGTTACCGCGCCGTGTAATATTGTCAAATTCTCTGCTTCTTCGGATTTGATATTTCAATTTCTTTTACTCGGATTATCGATTCGAATATCTCATTTTTATACAATTTCAAAAGTCTGTTTTTCAAATATAACTGACTATGAATCAATCCTTTGGATTTGATTAGATCGAACGCATTCTTGCTTAGGTCCTGACAAGATTAATAACGCTTGGCTACCGTCAGCGGGTTGTCAGTGAAATTTTTTCTGAATCAAAACTCGATAAGAGACTTCAACTATCGAGATATTGGAAAGTAAAATGAGATTAATAAAAAACTTTGTGCAGATAAAGTATGAGAGGACTGAGAGAACGGATAGATCGATGGACTACTAATTTTACTTCGCCACAAAATTTGAGGAGGATTGTTGTTGTCCAATCGACTGATGTGAATTGATGTTTCAAAAAGTGAACGTTTTGTATTCTTCATCTCGAATAATGTATTTCACAATAAAGTGAAGGAATGCTTTTTTGCATCATAAATTTCATTTATTTAATGATTTGTCGACACATTCAACGATATCCAGGTGTTGAATACAACACCAAATAAACAGCAATTGATTATGCATATATATGTTGACATTTAAATCTTTATAGAATGGAAAACATTTATAAACATTTATATGCATCAGATGGTTGAGTCTCCTCCATATACAACAAGATATTTCATTTGTTCAATAACTTCTCGTGAACCTAAGTGCAATTTATTATAAAATGCGAGCGAAGTGGGTGCAATGAACTATCAAGAGTTATAAAAATGCAAGCGAAGCCAGCGCTTTTCAGATTGTGCAGTTGCAAGCAAAGCAAACACCGTCCAGAACATATAAACGATAGCGGAATAAGTATCGTTCATTTTACAAGAATGTAGACTCTTTCGATTATCAATAATTCTTCTAACTTTCGATAACCATACAGCAAAAATTTTGCCGTGTCTAAAAGATTTATTATGCAACAATTTTCATTGTCTTTGGAATTGAGAATGTGTCTTCAGATCTCTTTTGGATTCCCTAAACAAAGACATATTGAAGACAGTGAAAACTGTTGGACAAAGCAAAATTTTTCCGGAGAATTCGTGAAGACTTTATAAAAAAAAACTCAGTTTAAAAAGAAAATTCAAAAATCCAGAGTGGTCCATGAAAATCCTGGTTCATTTTCACCAATGAGCGTGGAAATCAACAGATCGTGCGTGAATTTCGAAGATTTAAAAAAAAACACTTTATCAAAATGAATGAAACAATTACAATGTACCGGATCAATATTCTCTCAGAATTCTGTAATCGTGAAGTATTTTCTGTTGTGTATATTCCTTTTTACATTCAACACTTACCTTTCACATGCATTTTTAATCAGATAATGTATTCCACAAGTCAATGTTTTGATCACAACAATCCGTTTCCACTAGAAAAGTTATATTGTATCTCTCATGCGCCGTTCTGCAATTTTCCAATGAAAAAATACAGCGGTGATTCGATCCAAGCGATGCATATATATGTAACGCTTAAAAAGTGGGTAAGATTTTTCCACCGATATATTTATACGTTAACGCGCATGCGAGCAACATATATACCGATACTTCTTGATTTTTAAAGATGACGCAAAGTAGAATACATGAGAACAAACGCCGTTGCAACCCAATGAATCATTCCCCTACATACTATCATTTGTTGGCCATTTAAAATGATATAAAAAAGAAACAATTTTTATTTTTATTCATTATTCTTAAGATTGAAAAGAAATTTTAATAATTTTGTTTCGTGTCATTACCCGAGTGGAAAAATTTTCAAAATTATATATAATTTCTATATAATTCGATATAAATTAGATATAATTTTGGAAAACTAATAATATCGTACAAATTTCAAAAATTCAACGCGAACAAAACGTCTTTATATAAACGTATTTTCATGCACGGACTAGTTACAACACTTTTGATCGGGCTTATGCCAACTGCGTATGAAAAGTCGTATAAGAATTCAATATATACTCGTTCATATTAAACTTCCATTTCAAGCATAGAATGTATAGATATGATTCTATATAACAAATTCGTGCATCCCACTTTTGAACGATAAACGTCACAGAGATGTCGGTAGATAAAAGAGAAGTTACAGTTGCTTTTGGTTTGGAAACTTATTTAATTTTCCCTTAAACCACCCATAAAACGAAAAGTTTTCAAATGCATATAATATAAATGCAATCGAAGTGTACAAAATGCGTCAAAAAAATATTCTCAAAAAAGGATTCAACATACTTTTTCATGCTAACAAATATATTTCAGGAGAGATATTTTTTGTTTTATGAGCAATTCTATAAAAGAAACTCTCCGTAAATTGATCAACAGATTTTATGCATTTGTAAAAGATTGAACAGCATTTCTGTAGATTTTACATAAATAAATTGGATTAACCCAAGATTCTGTGCAGGTCAATTAATTTGTGTGATTGAAAATCACTAAATCGATTCTAATTTTGAAATCTCGAATATATCAATGTAGAACTCAGATATATTCTCTCCATCGATGTTTCTTTATTCCAAACAAAAATGAACAATTCAACTCGGTATCGGAAATAAACGAATCAGTCGATTGCATGGCATTAATATTTTATAAACATTTATAGGTCGAGCGCAACAACTGAAAATATCCTCTTTTTGTTTTCAACATCAACTCATGCACACGTGTTATATTCATATCCTATCCTCGCATTATAAGGGAGGTCTTAAAATTCTCAGAATCGATTCTCTTGTACAACCTCAAGAACGGAAACATAAAAAAACGCTCTACCGCACCCTACAGACTCGACATGTAAGTTCCGTTAGGAACGAAGTTCAATACTTTCTTCCTTGTCACATCGCAAAACAAATTATCCAAGAATTTCAATACCCGTATTCAGCGGAGTTATTGATTTTCCTTTCGCGAAGTAACATCGTAGAACAAAATGTAACAAGAAACATTGTTGAAAGAACGGATGAGAGTATATGCAAGGGATTATCAAAGTGTTTGATTATCTTCATTGTGTATACACAGGAACGACGATGGCCAAGTGGTGGACATCGGTGCAGCTGCAACGAACGGTCGGTATCAACGTTATTCGAATCAAGTAAACGTCATCCCAGCACAAGCAAACAGCGAGGCGTTATGTAAAGGTCGGTCACCCGGCCACGTATGCCTCATTCTCTCTCTCCTCTTCTCTTTTACCGCGTCATCGTAGTTTCTCGTGCAAGCCTCAAGGTTTCCTTTGCAAATCGTCGACCAACTACACCAAGGAGTCCGTTAACTTATTTTTCTTTCCTTTTCTCGAATTCGAACCTTATTCTGTCTTTCACTTACACAGCAACATTCTCAACGAAGGTCAACGCAGTGACGGCTATCCGTAGACTGCATTTGAAAATTCCATCAACTTGCGCATAATAACGTACGATCTTCGTGTGTTTCGGATTATGTTCCAACGTTTAATTGATCCCAATGCGGACAAAAATTCATGGTAACGCTCATTTACGTAATCTACGATACAATTCGGTTTTCATCGAAAACTAAAATAACCTTCGTTCTCCCCTCACTTTCTTGGATCTGCATTTTGTTGATACTTTACTATGCTCATGACTTAAACCAGCATCTGAGTCAGACTTCTGCTTAGATGATTCAATTTAACGATATCAATTTATCTCGGTATACCGGGGTCACTTTGCCATCATGATTTTTTCGTGGAACTTCTTTGTCGCGGAATACAATGATCCTTATTCGGGGTTTTCAAGTTGAGGATTTTTTAGAACTCCAATTTTCATGCTCATTGATCGAACAACTACTCTCTAAATTTCTTGGAGTGACATTTCACTCTTCAGCCAGCCAAAAGTGAGCCTGTCGAAATTTTCAGTGCAATTTCCACTCTTTTAGAGTGATATTCTAAGGTTTGAGGTTAGAAACTCACAGCTACTCAAAATCTAGAGTCAATTTTTCACCCTAAAAGAGTGAGGGCTCACTCGAAACGAGTGGTAATTCCACTCGAAGCGGACTGGCTCACTTTCGAGACTTAGTGCAGTGAAACACGTGATTCTTCACTCTTTCAGATTTAAAGAGTAGAGTGCGGATTTCACTCTTATAAAAAGGTGAAAATGCACTCTCTAAATCGAGTTGAAGCTTCACTCTGTTGAAGTGAGAGTACACTCTTATGGAGTGCCAAGTTACTCTGTAGGAGTGGGATCTCACTCTTCCTGGACTTGCAGTATCTCACCGTCCAAGAGTGAATTTTCAACTCCAAGGAATTTAGAGAGTACAATTTCCAAAGGTTCATAACTGAATGAGCGTCCATTCCTCAAAGTTTGTAATTTCAACTTCGCAAGAAAATTATCAGATATTAATCAATTTTTCAGATGAATATTCACACTTGCATGAAAATCCCCGTGAGGAATGAGTTTATGCCGAACAATGTCGTTCTTCAACGTATACCATCAGTCAAAATGCCAATACATATCCTTGAGAAAATTTGATGCAATGTTTGATCATTTGATATTCCACATCCACGTGACTCGTGAGCCTATTGTGACGAGTCGTTGATTCACTGGTCACGTTCGTTTTCTTCCGCAAACCCTCATTTTCATTGTTATTCCTTGTGAGCGATCCGGTCGATCGATACAAGGACTCTGCCAAGGACTTCACGAAATACTTGAAACAAAGAAATTTTATCAACATGATGATATTCGAAAGATCCGCTGTGAACAAGAGAAATCATATCATAATTGATTATAGAACAGGGTCATATTATCTCGCCAAATGAGAAAGAAAGAAGAAGAAGAAGAAAATGAGATATAATCAAAGATACACATAAATCGATGGAATTATGAGAGTTTATTCTGTACACATCATTAAAAATATCTTCATCATCTTATTCTAAGTCCATCGTGTGTTTTTTCTCATATTATTTTTCGTACCATAGATTTCACAAATTAATATCGAATATTGCATACAATGTTACGCACATAAGATCTCGATACAGAAACAATGTGACAACCGTGCTCCTTGTCATTAGCGCTTTTCTGCGTTGTTTGCGTGCCGGAAATTCGTTGTGTCTGACCAAAGCAAGGGACTCTAGTCGCTCTCAGAGGCAATGACATTGCTCACAATGCCAGGATGCACTCCCGCCTATGTCGTCGACCGATGCCACTAGCTACTACAGCGTGCCGTCTCTCTTTCTTTTTTTTTCCTTTGCCCCTTCTCTTCGTTCTAGCCTTGTTTCTTCCTCGCCCGTTACCAACAGTTGGCGAATTCGTGCAAAATCGTGTGCCTTGGTGATTAGAAAATAATATGAATAACTTGAATTCAGGGATTCGCTATTCGAAACGCTTCGAATGACGACAGTAATTGCAAATCTCTTTAATATGATTTCACTGTACCGGGGTCTGAAATCCTTCATATTATTCCATTCACAGGAGTCTTTGAGTTCATTAGATTCAAATTATGTGAATGTGCAATCTCATATAACGATACCGTTGAAATTTGAATCATCCTTTACATCATATCACACTGAGAGAGAGAGAGAGAGGCACCTAGATGCAACAACTGAACTTCAGTTGTATCAGTTAAATTTAGTAGTCTAAAAAAATTTATTGAAGGAAAATAGAATGTCCGATAATCAAGTGAAACCTTTTGCTCTCAGTGCAACTTCTGCTAACAATGTAGCTATTATTACCTTCCTGCATTCTACAAAAAAGAAACATTCTACTCGAAACTGAGGACATGAATGAGGATGATCTGTTTTAATCAAACTTGAAAATCCCAGTCTTTCGTTCAATGGACTGTGTAAATAAAATATCCATGCATACGTAATCTCTGTAGTTGATAAAAGTTCCCGTTCGAACTGCCAGGTTATAATACGAAGGGGCAAAAAAAGAAGTCGAAAAAGCGGTTGACGCTTTGAAGTTTTGATTGCGGTTATTTGATTAGAGTCGTCGTATACAGCGGCAAAAGAGAAGGCTGAGAATAGAACCAGACCACACAAAGGGGCATCACACTGAATGACGATTGGTAAATACGTGCTACTCTCCCAAGGTCGAATCAGTAAAACAAAAAACAAAATCATCATTCTCCTTGTTTACGCTTCATTGTTTTTCATTGATTCCATTCTAAAAATACAACCACATACGTCCAAAAATTGATCACAATCGGAAAATTATGCTTCGTTCACATCCGAATTTCACATTGCTCATTAATAATCGATTCTATCGATTTTCTTACTTCGGAATGTTTATTTATTCGAGCAGAAATGATGGATGGATTCAAACGACAATTGAGGTTGCTTTTGTACTTTGGAATTCAAGAAAATGTGGAAGAAAGTGGTTCAATAGATAGAAGAAGTGATAGTAAAACCGTGATGAAGACCAGAGATCCTGAATATTCTGTCAACGTTAATAGAATACTACAAATAAAACTGTTTTCAACTTCAAATTAATGCCCGTAGAATGTGCTGCTATGAGAAAATATTCTAAAACTGTTTGTCAAATACTTTACGGATGTTCTGAGAATGTTTTATAAATATTCTCACATGGTTATTCAGTACATCCTAAAATATGATAAAGGAGAAGATTCTAAATGCTTTTGATGGATGGAATTTTGAACTATTGAACATTGTGGACTTGGTCAGAACGTTTGAAAGATATTCTATGGATATTTGAAGTATTCTCATTCGAACGTTCTGTGAACATTTTTTATATATACTCTACATTTTATCAGGATATTTTTGGATAAACTTCTTTTTCAAATGTTATTAAAATATTCCCAGAATATTCTGCGCTACATGAACGTATTGATTGAAGATATAATTTGAATTTTCATCGAAGGCGGTAGCATTGCATACAGTTGGTGTAATGAATATTGTTTTTCACTTGTTTCAGCACCAAACAGCCCACTCCACTTCAGTAATAGAGCTCATGTTCTAATGTTGCTGAATAGGCCACAGGCTTCATTAGCGGACGCCGATTATGCAGTCAGATTGCGTCCAGATTGGGGCGAAGTGAGTATTCAACTGTTATATTCATAATAGGTCAATAATATCGCATGCTCTTCCTGATGAAATGAGAATAACATCGGGATGACCTCGTAGAATTATATTCTATAGAAGGTTCAATAAACCTGTCAAAAGCGTTAGCTTATACTCGCTCATTGAAGTCAACTTATTTATTGAATTTCATAAACGTTCAGGTGCAAAACCTTTAATTCCTCTCTTGGAAACTTCATTTTGGGAACGTTTATCACAATCCTTGGTTTTATAGGCTTACAAAAGAACCCTAGTGAAAATAATTATCGCGGTTGCCAAGCACCTTTCAAGGTACTAGTGAAACTAGTTACTAGAAAGGGCCTTGACATTAACTATGAAGTGGCTAGAGTTATTTCTGCTAGGGAAGGTTTTCAATTATATACAACATTACATAATCTGATACATTTCAAAATAGTCTGAGCTGATATATTAATTTTTTAGAGTCAAATTATGTGGATGTGTATTTTATATTTTTTTAAATCCATCCATATTACGCAGAGAGAAATGTATAGTACAAATAGGGACAGCAACAATTATTTAATAAAATCTATGAGATATTTAATAAAGACTATTATACCCTTACTATATGATGTAATGAATTTTATTGTACGCATGATGAATTTAATTAGATATATAGTATATTTTATTATATATTATAGCTATCCCAATTTGTACAAATTTCTCTCAGTGATAAGACTAAAATTATGTATTTCCCGATAAGTCATACTGTCTTCAATAGTTTCATTATGTCCTTGAAGTAAAATTAACAATTTTACTGAGCCACAACACTAGGGTCGCGGAAAGTTCCCGAATTCCAACGGAATCAACTAATCAGGCTCTCGCATTGATTAGAATGACCAATAAAAGAATGAAAACAAATTACTAATTTTACCATCAACTGGGACTGAAATTCATAATTTTATAAATATCTCCAGAATATTCTGACGATATTACAATGTTCCCAGAATATTCTGGAGATATTACTGAGACATTTGTGCTATGTAGGCTAATACTGAAATCACATCGATTTTCCAGTACATTGTATCCAACTTTAACATATTTTCCCATTCGCACGGTATATTTCATCAAACAATTCAGTTTTCGGTTAATTGAATTCCAATTCATTTGACTTGGGTTCACAATACTATTTGGCGAATTAAATGATGGATGAATAGGTGTTTGATACATTTCTGATTGCTTTTAATGACATCATTCGAAACCCTCATGTCAACCCTAATCAATGTCCCTTGCGTTCTAAGAATATTTTCGGGGAATGAAAGTGACATTAATTAGGATTGACATGACAATATATTGTGTTATTTTGTTTGTGAGAAATTTGTTTTGGAACTCATGGAAACTTGACAGGCGATTGTGTGAACAGCATTAACAAAATAATTCGATGTAAATCTCAACTAATCTATGTACACTTGAAAAACACCGAGTGAATGATGTTTTATGCAACATAATCGGACTGCTTGCTTGATGATATCTTTTGAAATATCTTCGAAGAATTTCTTGAAGAATGGAGTTAAGATCATGATACAAGATCTCATTTCAGACATCTTTGAGATTCCTCGAGCATAGCCTTGAGATATCTTTATGATGTCTCAAAAATATGTCTCAGATGTCTTCAAGATATCTCAAAGGTACGTTTAAGATCCCTTTACGATATCTTTAAGATATGTCTTGAATATACCTTGATCGAGACAGCTCCAAATTTTCTTAATTCCATTCCTTGAAGTCATCTTCAAGATATCTTCACGAGACATTTTGGAAATATCTTTGTTAAGACAATTGAACTGGTGCATATTTAAAGTATCTTGCGGAAGATTTCTCAATTCCATAACTATGGAATATCTGAAAGAGATCTTGGAGATACTCCCGAAGATATCTCAAATTCGACATCCTAATTCCATGTCCCCAAATGATTTTCAAGATATCGTCACGAGGCATATTGGAGATGTTTCAATGAAGATATGGAACCGTTGCATCTCTCAGGTATCTCACAAAAGATTTCGCAATTTCATAATTCTATGATATCTGAAAGAGATCTTTGAAATGTGTCCCGAAGATGTCTGAATGGAGATGTTTTCAAGACATCTTGTATGCAATCTCATATTCCACATCCAAATTTCATTTCTTGAAGTTACCTTAAGATATCTTGAATGTATTTTTGAGACACTCGCGTTTATTGGGCAACAGGGGCTAGTTGTGGGTGTATCTTGGATTGAGCTGATATTCAGAATGGAGTGAGTTTGACTTTTTACTGCGTAACCTCCAAAATCTCGCGAACCTGAAGAGTTTGCACCACTTGACGGTTTAAAGTAAAATGAAAGATAATAAAATATTTATAGCAAATCCAAGCCTTGTGAGCATGAAAATTCTATGCATTTTTTGAGCTTACGATGCTCACATCACCCAGTCGTTGTGAATAAAAGGATACGAATTGAAAAAATAATATTTCACGTGTAAATTGGACGCTATGAAGTCGGTTGAATGCGTCTTATATACAATCGCATTTAAATCCACTGAATCATTATCGTGGAAACACAATACTTTCGGCTCTGCGAGGATGAGAATAAGGTAAGAATTGCAACGTGTATCTCTGATTAAAGAGACCAATTCATTCCAGTTAAACGTGCAGAATTCCAATTCTTATTCAATCGGTTTCTATCAGAATCGATAATTACTCATCGAATTGGAATCAAAATTCTGCACGTTAAATCGAAATGAATGGGTTCCTTTAACCAGGGATCTTGATGTTCAATTCTCATTCCACGTTTCAAGTGGCGTTTTCAAAAATCGTTCCATAATTTCTTGGTCGATCAATGAGGCAGGACACAGGATCAATGTTTGATACAAGGAAGGGCCATATTCTAATGGATCAAGGTGAACAGAAATTGGTCAGGGAAAGTCAGGAGACCAAATAGAAAATCCTAAAAATCTAGAAAATGGAACTCATCAGCAACCCGTGATTTTTTTGGGAAATATTGATGAATTTTTAATGAATTAAATTACGTTCTCAACACCTTTTTAACCGATAATTATCCTACAAACTACTCATGTAATAAACATTTGATAATGGTTCAGATTTGTCATGATTAAACAAAAAGAATGGATACACAAATAGTAGAAAACGCGTTTTCTTTTTTGTAAATTTTGCTTTCGAATTAAAACAAGTGTTTTGAATATAAAAACAATTATTTTCAAAATTTCCAGAGATCATAGTTAGTTTGGTTTATAAAATTATAGAATGAGAAACAAACTAGATGCACAGAGTCACACGTATCAGCGACGATACAACAGTTGCCATCTACCAGGCGTGGCAATGTTTCATTCATGAGTTGTCTATTGGATATCGACGACAGGTTTCAAACAGTTAAATCGCATAGAAGAAATCAACCCATTTCAAAATCAAAGTATCGGAGCTCAAATATTTCTCCGCGTCAAGATAGGAAAATAGCCACCCTTAATTGAGCGGAACGAATCCATCAGACTTTCTCTAGCCATGGTCAAGGTCACTCGTGCCGCAACTTGAGAATCCACGTTGGTCCTCGTGTACAACTCGTCAAGTTGCGAACTGGTTTAAGCTTACCAAAGAAACATACCGCACGTAAATCATATCGAGAAACAAAGTTTTTCTCAGTTTCAAACAATACTCGGTAAACATTTTAAGATCGTTTCGAAAGATATTTTGAAATGATCTAAGAGATTCCTTACGCGTTAGAGTCAGGTGTCTTTCAGAAATCAACCAATCAGAATTCCACATTCACGGCCTCAATCTTTGTCAAACTTTAAACTTAATTAGTTGGATTGGCCTTTATGCTTAATCGATCCCAATTGAATAACGACCAGTGAAAGATTTATTGAAACCCAAAAATTCTCTTTCTCATTTTCTTATGAACGATTCCAATAAAAAAACCATAAATCTCAAACATCCGAGGAACATTCACGAACTTTTGTTGGAGATTTTTTGAACGTTCAACAGTCATTCTTTTCTGATAGGGAAGTGTCGCTTATTTGACCTGTAAATCGCTTATGTGATACCATTTATAGAACTTGTCTACTGATTGTTATTGGATATCACCAAATTAAATTGAAGGTCAATCGTCAGCTTTGTTTCTTTGAATCAACATAATCAGAATCATACTATATTGTGATAAACTAACAATAGTACACATTTTATGAGATTCGAAATGTTTTATTTTATTCATCATATTGAATTTTCAGGGCCATTTCAGGAGAGGAGTCGCATTATCTGCATTGGGAAGACTCGAAGAGGCTCTTTATGCGCTTTGTATTAGTGTGACTATCGATAAGAATCCCCACCTCGTACGCCATGAACTCACAAGGGTATGTAATCATAATTATTTCGATATCCATCAAACGAATCTATTACTAAAATGATCCTTTAGTTGGTCATTCAAGATTTATTCTTTCACTAAGAGAAAAAAAATAGTAAATTAATAGTATAACAGTTGCATAACTACCCTAAATAGTAATTTGCACAATGGATATTGTTATTTAGACTATGAATAAGTGAGACTTAGTATTAGTCATTGTTGAGTCCTTTTCCAACTATTCCAATGGTAATCCCGACTATTTTTTCCTCTGAGTGTTCTCAGAACAATTCTTCATCAAAAATGTAAAGAAAATTCAATAAGAATGCAAAAGACATTGGCATCGGTCCAGTAAACATTGTTGAATCACACTCTTTTGGACCACTCGTGAAAGTATCTCACAGAGATCTAGAAGATTCCCTACGCAACAGAAATAATCGATATCTCAAGATTGGTAGCTTGTATCCACTAGCTTCAGCTTCATATCATTTTCACTCTACTTTAAAATAGCTCTGAATATCATTTCTATTAATTTAGCGGTAGTTACACATCCGTTCTCTCTTCTTCCAGCATTCATAATTTTTTGCAAAATGAAAACCGTTCTTATTTTGTACTTTCAGATATTGCATCGAGTATTATCTTCTGGTGCATGTCATCAAAATGCCATATCCTCATCTCGTACGCCGTATAATTTAACAGAGAGGGCATCGCGGACGAGGAGTCGTCATCAATTAATGAATCCAAAGCGTAACCGACGAGCGATGATTGTCAACAGTTCAGATTGTGAGGATAATAGCAGTGGCGGAGAAGAAGAGTATATACAGGTAACAATGCAAACAGAGAAGAACTGCTGTTTCTGTTGAGCAGTACCTTTTAACGTAATTGCTCGGATGTGAATGTACCTCCAGTAATTCCATGCGCGAACATTTTTATTTTCCTCTCTTATGAAGACTAGAACATTTGGAAAAGACAGTTTATATGTTCAGAAAGACAATATTCTCAATGAAGAAGCGATATTATCCATCCAGTCTCTCTTACTTCAATTTAAGGATGGAATGTCGTGTAAACAGCACTTTTTGAAGATTTTATTAGAAAAAAGTGGAAGTATTTAGTGCATTCAAATATAATAATACATCATATGTTGCTGAAGTTTGAATCGTTTATAGAAACAAAATGATAATTTGAATCCACAAAGTCTTTTCAAATTAACTCCTTTGAACTAAAAACAGTAGGTCCTCAGCAGTTGAGTATTTTGTTATTCAATTACTAATTTGTTTCAATGAACGATTTAAAGTTCAGCAAACATTACATCATAATATTCAAATTTAAATCTACAAGATGGAATTTTGTTGTGGGGAAAAATGAAATGGCGGTGCCACAGTTGCTCAAAGTTGGCTCTTCGAATTTACGCCAAACCGCGCACAGGTTCTTGTATGTGAATTATTGTCTGACTTTTTTTCATCAAAACAAACAATTTTGTACAGCATGAACCTAAATTTAGTCGTAGAAAACAACAAATTGAAAACTTCGAAGCATTTTTAATAGAAATACAATTTTTTGTTTTCAAAGAAATTGTTAAAAACAATATTTATTGCAACAATTTCGCAATAAGACGCGCGAAAATTCGAGGAGTCAAGTCTAAAAAAGCTGTAAATATTAGACTCAAATTCAATAAATACTCTCACTTTGTTGTAATAAAGTCTTTGAAACAGATCTTAGAAAAGTAATGGTTACACGAAGTTACAATTTAATCTTTTTCTTGTACATTTTACAGACCATAGGTAGGAGATTGATGTCCAATCCAGTGCCGTATACCAATATCAAGCTACAATCAACCTTGGATAGAGTATTTCAAGATGCAGAAAAATTAAAAAGTAAGGTCACTTACAAGTCGTGTGATAAGAATACATGTACTCTTAAGAAAGTTTCTCTCGTTCTCACGAACTTTCCTCCACTTTTCAAATCATATCAAATCATGGAAAAAGTGAAGAAAAACAGAGATATGAGCGTCTCAAGTTTGAAGACTATTCAACGGATACGTTCAGTGAATTCCGAAATATTTGATACATGATTTTCTTTCTTTTTCAGAACTAGAATCAAGACCGGCTGAAGTTTTTTGTCCCCCATTTTCATCTGGTGCGACCGGAGAATTAGAATGTATCTTATGTTGTCGTCTACTGTGGAAACCTGTTACAACACCATGTGGTCATACGTATTGTTGGATGTGTCTCGATCGTTGCCTAGATTATTCCTCAGCCTGTCCGTTGTGCGTTACTTCTCTTGCCGATGTGAGTTTCAACTGTATTTTCTCATATCGAAACGTAGATTTATTGACGCAACAGTACAGGGAAGAAATTATTTATATGGGAGTTTTCTATCTGGATCTCTGGAATTCCACAACTTCAAATAATTAACCCTCTTCATTTTACAACGATATTGATGAAAGTAATAATAAATCGATGGAAGCAATGAGAAGAAGGATTATGATTAATAACTCTTTCATGTCGTCACTGCTTTATCTTTCTAACTCATTCACATCTACAAACCATTTCAATCTGTATTAACAATTTCTCACCCACAATCACTCTCATGATGATCTGCAAGTTACATTATGATAGTTACTTTATTATTCGAGTGATTGAGAAATCAAATGTTGCATAAAGTCACGGTAATCGACGATGATTTGCACGAATAATTGTTAACAGATATGATGGAGCAATCTAGTTTCATATGTAATCATATGATTGCATGAAAGTATGTCAGTACACAAATGTGTAATAGTTTTGCAAATTGATTGATTTTCATTGTCTTTTATATCGGAATGTGTCAAATGTAGTAAACGAAAAAAATGCCAAGGTTCCTGAAATAGCAAATCATTGAGACTAGGTGCAATTTTGAAGTCGTGAATGAAGAATCCAATATCCCTTTGGTTTGTGAAGTCTGTGGTTACAATGAGAGTAGATTATTTCAATCTCTATTCCTGGATTACGACAACAGACAGAAATCTTTTTGTTTATATAAATTGAACATTGAAAGTAATGATTTCTTATTTTTGAATCACATTAACTTTGAATGTCTTTGTTCACAGTATTTGGCTAGCAGTCAGAAAACGGTGACGGATTTTGTGGAGAAAGCTTTGAAAATTGTGGCCCCATCGGAGTACGCTTCCAGAGCAGCGAATTATAGATTAGAACTCATACAAGAGCTTGGACTGTTCGGTAGCGAACAAATCGGTGTTTTTATTTGTACTACCGCATTTCCATGCGTGGCTTGTCCATTGTTCGTGTATGAACCGAGATACAGGCTTATGACCAGAAGGTGCGTGGAAAGTGGTGCACGACAGTTTGGAATAGCAGCGTGTTTGAATAAAGAGGCCACTGGTTCGAGAAGGTAAAACTCGTTGCATAATACCATGAATTTACTGAAAATTGAACAAATGAATCAGAGCATCAGAGCTTTGTTTCTGCGTTGGAAATGCGACATGAAGAATACATTTTCACTTGAAATATGGCAAAATTATGTAAGGTTAACGAATCGATAGTATACGAGAAGTTACCGAACATTTCATTCCGAATGCTCCGCTTAGTGCCTGCACACTTTGCAAGAACAATTAGTGAAATAAACTGTAACATAGAATCATTACATAAACAGATAAAACGTGAGATAAACTGTAGTGGAGCATGTGAAGAAACGTAACAAAACGTGACTGAACTCTCTCAATAACGTGGAGATGCATCGGTAATACGTAACTCAAAGCTCATCAGATAATTGTAAAAGACGTCACAAAACGATAATAATTGTACAATTGTACACAATATATCAGGAAGGCACGAAATATCCTTGATAAGTGTGTACGAAATTATTTGAGAAACAGCTCAAAATTCCGCAATTAAAGCATAATTTAAATACAAAGACGCTCTGATAATGTATCAAAAGCAACCTCAATTGAAACTATATTCAAAATAATTGTCATAATAATAATCCCTTCATAGATTCAATGTATTAATCAATCTAAAAATATTACTATTTATGAAAAGATTTTATATAATTGAATTCTAACTGTGATGAAATGCCAATTAAAATTTTTCTTCGAATTGTAAATTTATTATATTATTATTGATGGAGATAAAAACCAATCCAGCTTACGCCGATCTGGACTAAAATCATATGGGTTTTTAAAAATCGAACATACACAAATTTTTGATCCCTTCATTAAAATTTTATCTCAATTCAACATCGAGGTTAAACTCAATTTATTTGATATGAAGTATCATAAATTATTATTTTGGTATCTCTAAGGTGATTTATTGAATTTCTTAAAATAAAAATTCATTCAATTTCATTCCATCAATTAATGGTATAAATGCATTCGAAAGTTTGTTGAATTGAAAAATGTTTTCAATTGAATATCAAATCAATTTCTTCATCCCCTGAATTCATAAAAATATGAAATTGTTTCTATATCTCTTGAGAATTTGACAAATTTGAGAAATCACTGGAATCCCATATTCCGATGTCTCTTTCAGTGGAGTAATCTTCTTTTTTCTTTGTTATTCATGTCATTCAGGTATGCTGAATACGGGACAATGCTCGAAATTAGAGACAGAGTTCTAATGAAAGATGGATGCAGCATCTTAAGTACAGTTGGAGGTAGAAGATTTAGAGTACTAGCGGGCGGAGAGAAAGATGGTTACGACACAGCTCAAGTGGAATTCCTAAAGGACACTCCTGTTAGAGAGGATCAATTAATGAATCTATCGGAACTTCATGACAAGGTAAGTCAAATGATATTTTATTTGTGGGATTCCTCACATGTAAGACTTGTAATGACTCTCTCTGAGAGAACAGTAGTTGTTGTTGAACTCAGTTGCTATTCAGAGTTTCTATCGTTGTAAATCTTCGTTACTCAACGATTCCCTATGGAGTTTTGCTTCTTCCTATCAATCTCGACTTTTTTCCCTGCTCATCTCTGGCTGAAAACTTCTAGATGAATACAATTCCTCAATTTGCATGCGAACCCAGCTCCCCACCTCGAATCGTCCGGATTCCCAATCAGACTACGTAAGTTCAGGTACAATTCGTACAGTCTCCATAGAAATTCAAGTGGTCCAAAGCAAGAACTTGAGTGAGTGAATTTAGGGATTCCATGCATCCAGATATTTTCAACTGAGTTCGACTCCTTTTTCTTATTCAACATGAGTTTAAATGGACACAATATTGTCAACAGGTTCAAAACAAAGGGAAGAAATGGTGGGATACGGTACCCCCTACGCAACAATCCGAAATACAAAGAGTATTCGGCCAAATGCCTGGTATCGAAGAAGACTGGCTTAGACTAGCGGATGGACCTGCCTGGACATGGTGGTTGCTATCTATTTTACCTTTAGGTCCGCAGCTCCAAGTTGGAATATTAGGTACAACAAGTTTGGAGAAAAGACTAAGAGCCATTGAGAAGACTCTCGATCATATGGAACAGAGACAATTAACCATTGCATCCGCGCCTTCCGAAAATACGAAGACCCTGTCAAGTATCTGCAGAAACAGAAGAATGATTTCGGAAAATCCAGTATCAGTCGTTCAACAATCATAAATCAAAAATTATCGAAAGATATCTATCAATTTGATTTTGATTACGGTTACGAACTTCCCATCTATTTTCGGAAATTGACAACTCTACATGTTCGGTTTGTAATAAAACAAATTTAATGTACGCGACTTTATATACCATTTTTTTAAATCATTTTTTCGATTACCTGTTTTTGCATTATTTAATTCCATTTTGAATTGATGACTCGTCACCGGATACGAGTAGTCTGTAGAATATTTGAGTATCTCTTTGAATTTCCCGAAGTGATAAGAGTTATGGTATGTTATATTATGTGAGTATAGATTTTTTCCAAAATCATCTCTTGGAATTCGAAGTCATGAAAATGGAATGAGAATGTGACTTTTTTTAAATTATTTTTGTGAACACTGAGGAGAGAAGCTGAGTTCAAAGATGTGAGCACTCAATCCTCTTTTCCATTCATGAATCTTCAGTTTTGAGGAAAAAAGAGTTTCTGTGCAAAGAAATGTAGTTGAATTATGAATTGAACAAAAGACGATGTATAAATGAAATTTATTTCAGTTTTGGGAAAATTATTTATGTAATGCTTGAATATGGAAATGAATTTGGAAACTATACTTCTCCTCTCAGTGTTAAATGAATGAATGACTGATGAATACCCCTTTCGATTCCATCAGCGATAAGAATCTATTTTGATATTCTTCAATTGTGTACGCTTATTATAATTACTTTCTTCATAACTAAATATATCCCAGCAATATTATAACTACATCGATAAATGATTCTCTGAAATTATTCTTCTAATGCAATCGTTCAAGAAGTAAGAAACATATCCCAACGTACCGAAATCTTACATATTCACGGAGTACTTCAAAATATTTTTCTGATTATAAATGTACATTTTTTCTAATTCACGGCACAAGAACAGTGATATTGTCAACATTCTGTGCAATATGCTGTGGGAAATTCACGCATCGATACTGTCATGTAAAAGAAGTTTACTGAACAGTGATTAAAAGTAATCAATCGATTATAGAAGTAAAAATAGAACATAGAAGAGTATCCGTCGATTTCATAGCGGAAATGAAAATCCTTCAATTGTTCATATCTTTGAGAATTATGATACACTGTATGTTTACAAACTGAACTTCAAATGGGAACAAAATTTATTTAGAAATAGTTGTGCACTCGTTAGATCCACGTGATTACTTTTACTGACTGAACATTAAAATTTTTCAAATGAAATGCTTGACAGCCCGGAAAAAGAATGATCAGGTCTAATCGAGTCACTCAATGGAAAGAGTTTGAAATGAAGCATATATTATTCTGATTAAGTTCTTCTCATAGGTTGGATCTGAGTGAATTTAGATCGGACCCTACATTCGATCGTCATGTACAATTTGCTGTTCGATTATCACACACTTTGCGGTATTTTTGTATCTATAAATTTGTATTCGTAGATGTATGTTCACGAATCAAAATAGGAAGTATAGTTTTTTAGATCTAGATAGATCTATTTGGATTTGATCAAAAATTAGACCTGATGAGATTCAGGGAGTGCAATATGCAGGTGAGGTGAGGCAATTCAATCATTTTTTTGGAACAGAACAATCATTAATTCGCCTCATTACCCAATAAATACCGTGTCTAAAATTTATAAATATATGTTTCAAAATGCTGCACAACATATTTCTCAGATATCGACAATAGTAGATTGTGTCACGACGCAGCGAACTACATCTTTGACATCCGAGGTCGACACTTACGGAACGAGGACTCAAATCTTCGCTGTGGAATGACACACAACGTTTTATGCAAAGTCACATACGACGTCGGTTTTTCGAAAAAAGCGTTTGAGATTAGTAACACTCAGGAGAGTTTGTTGCATTTATAACGGAGGATCCCTGCTTAGAGAATCTCATTGATCACGATGCAGAAAACTGATTCCAACCTATTGAGAATCAGTTTTTAATGGGTTGAGATCGGTTTTCTGCATCGGAATCAATGAGATTCTTTAAACAGGGATGATACGTATGTATCGATACATAAATTACGTATATTACATGAGAAGACCTTGAAGAAGGGGTTTATTACCAGGTATGATACGTAAAATACACTATGTATTACCGCGTATTATACATCAAGTAGGATACCTACCTAATCCCGGGAACAACGCGGTGTAAGAACGATACTGATCAGAGTACACATGCACACACTCGATAAAAGTTGACTTTTACGGAGCATTGCAGAACGCGGACGGTAAAGTACCTCCCTCCAGTACAAATGAACACTTCGCGTCCTGGAATCACTCACGGAAAGATGTAGAAATCGTCCGACTTTGCATAAAATAATTTTCAAGGAAACATCCTTAACATTTCTTGTCGGAATCCAAAACATGTCTTCCCTGATGGAAAAATTTCTTTAAAAATCACTGAAATTTTCAGAGATTCTTAGAGGATTTTAGAGGTGTTTAAAGTTTCTCAGAGAGTCTCAGTGACCTTCAGAAAAATTCAAAGATATTCGTAAATACTCAAAAAAATTCTCAGTAGACAAAACGGCCCGATAAGTGAGGGTTTTTCAGTGTTTTTCAAAGTTTCTCAGTGAGATTCGGAGAAATTTTCAGAGATTCTTAGAGAAACTTTTTTCACCAGGGTTATGCAACATTTTGAGTACTTCCTAATGAGAATCAATGATACATGATCCATGTATGCCATGCATGTGACCTCTGTATATTCCATACGAAGCGTTATATGCTCCAGATATGGGCCTTTGCATGGAATATTCCTGTCATATATGGAGTATGTACGATGATATGTAATTTTTAAATACTCCTACACGTATGGATCATTTTTACTAGGAAAATTCACTTTTGCTAACTTCCTCTCTTTCCCTTTTCCTCTCTTTCAACCTCTTGTTATTCCTGTTAGGACCAAAAAATTTTTCATCGTGATGAACCGAATATTCCAATTGATTCTGAAATTTTAAAAGTGAACATATAAATTATAATCATCATTGTATGAAACTTGCTTTGCGATGAATCGTGTTAAATTATTCACATAACTCAATTCAAAATGAATAACGATAGATCAATTGATTGAAATTATCATAATCAGCTATTCGAAAGTTTCAAATCCATACGCTCCACAAAATTTGACAAATATGATAAGTGAGCAGATATGATCTATGTACAATCCAAGATGGATTGTGTAGTAGCAGGTGATGTATATGGATTTCGCATATATGTGAATTATATCTGATTCCTTTGTTTCTGGCCCTTGAATTTTGTGGAGTATACAAAATATCTAAGACTAAGGTTTGTTGCGATCAATCGTTTGCGTATAAATCCACAATTGAAAATGAAAGTGCAAGTCAATTGAATCGATAGCTCAAACTTTATGTGACAATAAATTGTGAAATTTTGACGATTTGTCACTCAATACACAGCATTATTATACGTTCTATCCCAAGTAAGTCAAGAAATGACAAAGAAAGAAATTTCTTATTGCAGACATTCAAGAAAAATACATGGATGTTATATCACCTGGATATTTTGAGTGGAACTGAAAGTTTTTTCAAAGATTCTAGATGATTCCTTGTGAACATGTTTGTAGTTATTATTAATGATTTCCCACTTACGTTCACATGAGAATTTTACATTGGATTTACCTTACATTTGACTATCCTCATGACGAATTTCCAATTAGTTTATATGAGTTGATTATCATAATCAAGTGGCTCGAATGAATCTTTGTATTAAAGATGACAGAATCTCATGTGAACACTCGTACGACTTTTTCAATTTCCATATGAAAACTCATGCGAACGACTGGTAACTTACAGCAGGGTATGCAAAACATTCCTTTGATCGATCTTTAATTTTTCTCATTCGTACCATTCACATAAAACCATCGAACAAAGCATTCATAAGAAATTTTTGTTCTACTTGGGATATGAACAATGTTAGACTTATCAATTCGTACAGAAATCAATCGAATTTATACTCTTAGATCAACTTGGAACTTTCTTCTTCGACTTTGACGATTGGTAATTCATTTTCAAATGATTCTTCGAAGAACTTCGAATAATTGTAAATACACATGTGAAAATAGACTGGAGTGTATTTGATCTTCGATCATATGCTATTTTGCAATACAATTTGCTGAAATTTGTTCCCCTGGTATGCATTGTAACACTTTTCATCGGTATATATATTCTATTTCTACAATACGCGTACATACATCAAAAACTTAATCAAACTGCGTCAAAATTCTACCACGTATTTTTGGATTTTGTGCTATTCAAGTTCTATCAAACTCGAAGAAATTCATTTTGAATTTGTTTCCCCAAAATATTAGATATTGAGTGTTTGGGGTGACCAGACCGTCAAGGTGCCAAACCAAGAAAATTTGATATAGTTTTTTATAGAATTCAATATAGCTTATATATGAATTATGTATGATTCAAAAAACTTTTCTCCAACCCGACGGACGCCGATCATTTTGTTTTGAAGGGCTATCCAAAGTTCCAAAATTGCTACATTTTTCTCCCAGTGTTCTCAAGCATAAAGAGCTAACATCAAGAACGTTTAATACTTGCACCCTCTGTGTATTTTGAAAGAGATGCGAAAGATTTGAGGAGAGGGGAGGGATTGATTAATTTTGAGACTTCGAGATGGCCTCAAGAAAAAAAATTTGAGCCTTTCTATTTATTATGAATCGATAAAATAAATTTCATGACTCCTGAAAAGAACTGAAACATGTGTCATTAAACCGGAACGTCTGGTCACCTTATTGATGTTGAAAGTGTTGTCCTGGAAATCTCATCATGATGCATACAAACATAGCTAATACAAACTTGCTGTTTTATTCGAAATCTCTTGTGATAATTTTTTCAAATATCATCTTATGCAGCACATGATGTTTGATACATACAAGATATTCGATGAATATCCAAGTTGCCTGTAGATATCCATTGAACGATTCGTGAGCGTAGGAATGAATGTATGTGAATATCGAATGAATATCGGAGAAGGATGTACTGTATAGGATAGTCGACAAATTTTCATCCTTTGCTTCGCGAATATCACAGCCACACATCACAGTTTCTCAGAGGAACGTGTTTTTCATATTCTATGATGACAATAATATCTAACGAATGTTTCGAACCGCTTTTTCGAAGATTCGATTTGTGTCAAAATGTTATGACGTTCAAAATGAATAAAATTCAAAAAACAAGTCAAAGCAAGCAGAAAATACTGTAAATTTGCTCACATTTGGATCGATATATATATTACAATTCCATTGAAACATACATCATTCTGAGCTCCAATGGAGATTCAAATGATCCTTTTATTTTAGATTTACGATATTCTACATTATCTTTTAGAATTTTATGAAGTTGTGAATTATGCATTGTGATATTACTGTATAGCCTACCTTGTATATTGTTATTACCTACATATTACAGATACTACTACTTCTATTACTATTATTATACTACTATTACTTCTACTACTATTATTACTACTACTATGTAATACCATTCGACTTTCCATTTTTACTTCGACATTTCTATATTTATCTTCATCTCTTCATATGGATAAATTGTTATAAAACATCTGAAAAACAAAACCATTGATTTTATTCTTATTCATTGAATACCCTCCTTGTCCTCATAATAATGAAGTATATAATACATAAATTAAGACCTCTCCGAAATAAAAATCCACGTGACCAGAGTTGCCAGATAAAAAGCTCGGTCATTGGATAATTCTTATATATCTAACCATTCAGATATTAGTTCTTGAAAGATGGGACCAATTACCGGAATGTCCCGTTTTTCACCTGACCACCCTGCCTGAGACCCGAGACTTTGTGCCCAAACAGCACAGAAAGAGTTCTGGAAAATTCATAATGAGTTCTTTGCACTGCTGATGAACTCTTTATGAATCCTGCCTAAACTAGTGTGCTGTATGGGTGTGTACTTAGGATAAATGAGCGACTTTTTCAGAATATCCTGGGACGGACGTCATTTCCCAAACAGCATCGAAAGTTCTCAAAACGTTTTAAAAACGTTTCCAAAGTCCCACAGATGTTGGTTTTCAAAAGCACATTTTCCAAACGTCTTAGGAACATTCATTCAATGTGTTGGGGAGCACGTTTTGGGGACATTGTTTGCACATGCTATGGTACGTTTTTAGAACGTTTTCGAAACGTTATCTGAAAACCAAATATTTTCCCAAGCAGCAACGGAATTTCAAAGTATATACGAAGTAGAAATGTTCGTAGAATGTACGGATGAGATACGAAGAACATATAATGAATGTTCATAGAATGTTCGAATGAGACTGTTTTAAATATACTTAGAACGTACGCAGTACATTCAAAATCTACGATATACATTCAATCGACGTTCAATCAACGTGCTGTCGTATATTCGGTTACATACGTTCGATAAATACCCTAACAGCACATCCACCGACTTCCACGTCGCATCCCCGTGGACTCCACGTGGATAAATGGTGGACGTGGATAGAACGTGGATGAACGGAGATTCCACACGGAGACAACGTAGAGGCAACGTAGAAATGTCCGGTGCTGAACGGGTATGCATAGCACCTATAGAACGGTCTCATTCGAATGTGCATAGAACATATTTCGAATATTCGATGAACGTTCATAGTATATTCTGGTGCTGCTTGGGTTATCTCTAACCTATACAAATGTATATTTATAGTTTTAATAGGGAAAAAAGTACCAAACAACCATAAAAATATGTTTTATATTGAATATTTGGAAAGATCCCTTTCCAGAAGTTCATAACTATTGGCAGAATGTAAGTTATCAAGAATTAAGTCAATATATTAAGATTCACATAACCTCAAAATTCACTATCTGCAATGTATTAAAGAGATGCAACTGTAATTTATCAAATCTATCGATACAGGCTCCACCGCAGTTCATTTGCATCTCCTCGAAATGGAGAATATTGAAAGATTTGGCACAAGTTTGATCTTTAACAAATTCTCATTCAACATGTTCCATAAACGTTCCATAGAGACCTGAATAAGACTATACCGGACATTTGTACATCCCTGGAATGTCTATGCGACATTTTTAAAACGTCCTGGAACATTTTTTGAACGTTCTTCTTGTGACCAAGTACGTTTTCTGAATGTCCGAAGAACATCTCAGTGCTGTTTGGGATTGTACTCCCTCTGTGTAAGTGAGCACATTTTCTGAACGTTCAGGAAAGCAGTGCTGTATGTGTAATCATTACGAGGAATATATCTTCAAGCCTTTCATAGTTACGGGAAAACACGCTAAAGCGATTAGACGTCTAGTCGGATTAATTCATCATTAGATGGGACACATGGGTTAGCGTAACTCCCCTGCTAAAATGTGGAAAGCAACCGCATTCAAACTTATGGAAACATATGGAAACATATCAAAATCTAATACATTTCCAGCTGGCAGTTTTAGCAGGACCGGTAAGTATTTGAAACACGCAGACTTTGGCAATAATGTGAGTCTCAACTTCGACATTTCTGAAGATGGAAAGTTCAGTATGAATCAATATATTAATGTCACTTCATTGATAAGGGAAAAAATACAAATTTAGAGTAGGATTCAAGAGTCCACGAGAGATAAGAATACGCAAGAATGGAAGTTGACTGGATAACCCTAGTAAAAATGTTCATTTTGGTTCGTGAAACGGGATTCCCAGATAACATGCTCTCACAAAGCGACGCACATGGATGAGGATTTGTGCGCAATATGTTTGTACGCTCACGAAGCGACGCACATGGATGAGCTTCTGCACGCAAATTGCATGCAAACGTAGGGGGGGGGGGGGGGGTTCAAAATGTTATCTGGGTTAGGGCAGACGTATTGCGTTTTCGTACGGTACTGTTGTAGGCGTAGTACCGGCGCATCACCAGTGTTCCCACAGAGAGATTTCTCTCTTAATTTGATGGTAAACACTCGTTGGTCCGAAACCCTGCTAGCCCAAAGCACTGTTGGTCCGAATTCTGAAATTCCGACAAAGTTTTGGTAACATTTCGTCTCATTCACACATGATTAGAACCATCCAGTTATATTTTGGGGTTACCTCATTCGGGATTTTAGAATTCGGACCAACGGGTTTCCACCATACTGCGCATTCCGTTCGCAACAGTACCGCGCAGAAATGCAACACGCCTGCACCAGTCTCGTTTGGTGAACCCGGATTGAAAATTTTTACTGGAGAAATGATATTATATTGCTATTTGAAGCATTTGGTTAAAACCGCGCATCCTTATCTCTAGCTTACTCTCCTAGGATAAAGAGACCCATCCCAAGTAGCACAAAAGGTTAGAAATGCTAAGAAGGTTCTTGGAAGTTCTGAGCATGTTTTATGAACATTCTTAGAATCTTCGAATGAGACTGTTTTGGATAATTATATTCTGTGCACATTCTCAGAACATATTTTTCGAATTTATCCAAAACAGTCTCATCTGCATATTCTATGCATGATCACGGAATGAACGCAGAATATTTGAAATGTTCCTGTGCTACTTGGGACGCATTATCACACCGAGAAAGAAGCAAATGCTTCAAATGCAAAGGAGCCCTTCACGCTTCTAACGCTATTGCTATAACGTGCTTTCAACGCATGGTAACACGCTTAGAAGGCATGGGGACTCATGCACCAAAAGCATGGGCTCATGCATTTAACGCACGTTATAACAAATGCGTTAGAAGCGTGAAGTGTTCCCTTGCGTTCAGAGCATGCTTCTTCTCTCGGTGCATTAAACGTGCAGATTCCTGATTCAAACCGATGAAAATCCATTGAATCTTGATCGGAAATCTGGACGTTTAATGGGAATCAATGGATTTCTGCCCAGAAAACCAATTAGTTCAATGATTGGACAATCATGGATACTTTGAAGTCGTTCACGATTTTACAATTAACTATATGATAAGTTAACACATTAATGACCAATGATGCATGCATTGAAGACTACTGCAACTGTTGTGCATCAATGATTGTACAATAATTGATAGTATTCACGCATTAGCCATTCTGATAGTACAACCATTGGTGAATTGTTTATGCATCATTATGTCCATCAGATTGAGCGATCGTGGACTCGTTCGTTTTGTTTTCCGGGTGTAACCACCCACACAGCAAGGAGTTCTTGAAGATATCTGAAAGAATACTCAACCAAGAGATTTTCAAGAATATTCTTGAAGGGTTCTCGAAGATATTTCCGAGGAGTGCTGGAAATACATTTTATGGAATATTTCTCAGAGATATGTTGATTCAAAACATTTCCAAGACGATCATGCAAGATTTCTCAGAGACATCTTTTAGAAGTGTTAGAAAGATGTCTTTTAGGAAGACTCGTTCAAGATACGTTTGATAACAATAAATTGTCAGCAGTTTTGAGGTTATGTATGCATGATCATATGAATAATGTTTGAAATGTGCTTGTTATTCTAATCGAATTGCAAATGGGGTAAATTCATTCACAAATTGAAAACTTCAATACCCTGGTCAAACAAATCCATTCCCAGATAGAAAAACGTGCTCTAAACCCTAACAGCACATCCACCGACTTCCACGTCGCATCCCCGTGGACTCTTCGTGGATAAATGGTGGACGTGGATAGAACGTGGATGAACGGAGATTCCACGCGGAGGCAACGTAGAGGCAACGTAGAAATGTCCGGTGCTGTATGGGAATTCTTTGTAACATAACGTGCCGTAAACGTCCTATCATAAACTCCGCTCAGCTTGCGATGATGCATAAAATGTAAACATTATGTCTTCATTATGGTACCATCACCCCGTTTTGCCACCAATAACAATGCTTTATGCGGAAACACCTTGGTACCATAATGCGAACATTTCTTGGCGTGCATGTTACCATTATGATGGCATTATTGAGACATTTTTCTATCTGGGATTGATTCCCACCAAATCTCATTAGATTTTGCACAATGTTCTGACCAAATCCTATTCAACTATTTCCAATGAGGTTTACTCAGATGAGTGTATTTTTTCAATGTGATCCCCGTAGATGCAACTCACCATACAAGCGTACCGACTGAGTAAACATTTTCTCGGCAAGAATACTCTGAATTGATGCCATGAAGAAGTATTAAATTTTCAGGAATCAATCTTCGATCCTTCATCTATCGGGCGGTACATCGCCCGAATTTTGAATTTCGAAAAAAAGTTTGTGTTACCGACTGAGAAAAAATTATTCTTCAAAATTTAAAAATCATCGATATACATATATAAGACCGTGAATATTGCTCAATTGAAAATTGTTTCTGTTAATCAGATAACTATGTGGACAGGGTATGATTTATGCACGTAAGAATCATACACGTATTGATTGTACACGAAAAATAAAACCCAAAAGTATTCCCGTATGGAAATATGTCGCTGAAAAATTTCTGCAAAACTATGAAAAATCTCTGGAAAAAAAATGAAAAAACTCTGAGAAACTCTGACAAACTCTGAGAATCTCTGAAATTTTGATGAGAAATCTAATATTTTTGGGACATTCTTTACAGACTTTTTTCAGACTTTTTTCAGAGTTTCTCAGAGTTTTTTCATACTTTTTCAGAGAAATAGTAAGGGAATTGCACTCTGAAAAAAATCTGACAAACCTCTAATAAATTGTTGACATTTTTCTGATTATTGAAAAATCCTGAAATTCAATAAATACATTCATATGCCGTATTCAAATATCATGTGTGAAAAAGTGTTTGAAAATTTTTTAATTTTTTTCTAAAAGTCAGAAAAATGTTAGCAATCCATCAGAGCTTTGTCAGTGTTTTTTCAGAGTGCAATTTCGTTACTATTTCTCTGAAAAAGAATGAGAAAACTCTGAGAAACTCTGAAAAAAGTCTGAAAAAAGTCTGTAAAGAATGTCCCAAAAATATTAGATTTCTCATCAAAATTTCAGAGATTCTCAGAGTTTGTCAGATTTTCTCAGAATTTTTTCATTTTTTTTCAGAGATTTTTCATAATTTTACAGACATTTTTCAGCGAAATATTTCCATACGGGTTTACACTTCTAATTTTTTGTTTTCAATCCCTTATATCTAACACACAAGCTTTGGTACACGTGAAATTATTTGATGAGAAAATTGTACACTAAATATTTTTCATGCTTGAAAAAAAAAGTGATTTACAAAAATTGTACACATGTTTTCATGCACGGACAAAAAATGTAATCAATTAGTGTATAATAATTGTACACCTAATGAAATTCATATGAAAAATTTTTTCCGTTTTATTGGATAATTACTATGAATTAGATTGGCAGTACAATAATTATACACTGATTAATTTTATTTTCTGATCGTGCATAAACAATATGTGTACAATTTTTGTTGATTACATTTTCAAAGCTTGTAAAATATTTCGTGTACAATTTCTATTTCAATCAATTAAACGTGCACAAATAATCATTATATAAAATATTATGTGTTGGACAAAAATCATTAGTGTCAATACTTTTGAGTTTCATTTTTCGTGTACAATAATTAATACGTGTATGATTCTTACGTGCATAAATCATACTCTGTCATTATGTGTTGCTATGAGAACAAAAATGATTGTATATTCAACAATAAAATGTTAACAATTCTTTTATTGCTAATTCCCCAGCCAGGAATGAAAATTTTTCGAGATATCTAATTGATATCAATCATCTCGAAATCGTATCGAAATGATATGAAATCGACATTAACTCTCTAGCTGGGTCTACGAAACATTTTTTTTCATATCGTTTTTCCAACTCACATATAAATCACAGGTATTGGTATATAAATGACATGATGGCGGGGATATTATTCCTCTCAATGACGGAGCCCATCTGGCATCTCTGGTTGGCACAGTATAACGATGAAACAGATGCCTTTGAGTACTGCCAATTCTCATCCTCATTTTAATCATACTTCAGATCTTCATAATAACCACACTTTCTCTCCGGAAAAATAGACTAAGGACAGTAACTTCAATTTTATGGCTTCTTGCGGTTGTAAATTGGCACGAAAGGATAATTCGACAACTGGTTAGTCAATTCATTATGCAATTACCGTCATTAAGAACCAGAATTCAGACTAATTAATGATTTTTTTCTATGGTCTTGAGAGGTATCATCTCAAGAAATGCAACAAATTTATGTTGATCCCAGATAGCGTCATAATATACCAGCCCCCGCTGACTCATAAATTTTCCCCTAGAAATACAGTTCGCATATTGAAGCCGAAATCCCCAAGGAATCCAGATGGCGATTACATCGACTTGGCTGGATTGTAACCTCAGAATATCAATGTTGCGAAGTATGGTTTCGTAAAGATTAAAAGTTTACTGATATCATGATGTTATGTTTTATGATTTGTCATTTTCTCTTGAATTTTTGCACTGAATGATTTGTTGTCCCAAAATTGATAGGCCAATTCTAGCAGGTCAGACAGGGCTGGAATACAACACTGTGAACGTTCAATGAATATTCGAAATATATTTCATAAACATTCCAATCTGTGGCTCCAGATTCGAAACGCCGACCCTGCTGAAAATTCCAGGCAGATCCGGACAAAGAATAGTTGTCAGACTTTGAACGGTCTTTGTCCCAGGAAATCCGGTGAAAAACTGACAAAATTTTTACCTAGTTTTGTCCGGAATCACCAAATTGGAATATCCTGTTAAAAACTGACAGAAAAAATTTTGTCAGGTTCTGATAGGATATTCTAATTTGGTGATTCCGGACAAAACTAGGTAAAAATTTTGTCAGTTTTTGACCGGATTTCCTGGGACAAAGACCGTTTAAAGCCTGAGAACTGTTTTTTGTCCGGATCTGCCTGGCATTTTCAGCAGGGGACCCTTAGTCGTACAGAAACAACGGTACATACATGTGAATATGTGGCATGTGCATTTCTTCACATAAATATGCTGTTAGGTCTGTGTGATTGGGGTCAGCCTTTCAGATCTGTGACCACTGAGTCCAATGGGACCGTTTTATAAGTGCGGTGTGTATTCATCAGTGTTGCATAAGAAGTCTTGAACATACCTTTTCTATATTTCCAAGAAAAAATCTTGAAACATCTTCAGACATATCAAGACAACATTGTTGGAGATATCTGCGCAGGTGTTGAAATTGCCGGATAGATAAGATCGCGAAATTCGCATCCGGACTCGGATTTTCTCCCAGGACCAGCCGGAGTCTCAGCCAGGACCGGCGTTGTCCTTCCAAGTCCTGCGCGGATCCTTTGAAGTCGCGTTCAGGGTCCCTCGAGTTCCCGAGTGGTACTGCTCAGAGTTTTTTCAAGCGGGACCTCGAGTGGCCCTAGACACTCAGCAGGACCTTGAAGATAACCCTGGTCCTGGCTTGGAACTAACTGAATCCAAATCCGCATGTGAATTTTGCGATCGTATATATCCAGGAATTTTATCGGATTGAATCCTTTCCATTGTACTGCTTAAAGAATATTTTTCAAATATCAATATGATATAAAACTCATAATCTAAATAAGAAGTCAATTGTTGAATAAAGTGACCAGAAATTGGATTTTTTATTCGCCAGAAGAAACATACGATAAACTACAATTCACCCAGATGGAGGTTCAATTGATATCTTTCAACATTCGTTTAAAACTGATGGAATAAAAACAGCAAGTTTCAAGTTCACCTATTTCTCCCTTTATCTCTATATCACACTCTATTCATACGCCTACAACGGATATAGCATTGCTCCTTCCACTTGTCTGAAATGCGCATGAGAGTGAGAAGAGCGTTGATATATACACCATTGCCCTAGTTTAGTACAAACAGTATGCATTCCGTGTCGAGAACGGTCGAATACAGATACTCCGTGTTACCATAGGAAACACGACTGGAAGATTGTTGGAGGTATTGATTCTTACATTGAATCTATCCATTTGAGCTCATCAGCTTTCTGTTTGTGCGAACAAAGTCATCTAAATTCGAATAAATATTCTATCCAAACGGGAACTGAACAACACCCACTTCCACGTGTGTGTACCGCGAGTGGGGATGATCATTGGGGGTTGTTTCGTTCCTGGTTTTAGTTGACGTTTGAATTCCTGGAACCTTTCGGTAGTTAACCTTGACTTTCAAATGTGACTTTGACCTTCTCATCTAGATGGCGTTCATACGATTCTCTCGTGCAAAGTATTCAAGTGTTACATAATTCAATTCTTATAAATGATATAAATATTGATGTTAATGATAGTCAATGATTCGAACATCTCTCTCTATATTGTGTCCTAGTGTTCAGTGTAGTTCCTTCAACGTGATCTACAGTGATATTTTGGTGCTTTTATTTTTACGAAAAACAACTTCACGACGGCGTGCGATAAAAGTACGTTAACGCTAAGGGTAGCACTTTTTGACTACTACATTCATTGAATGTGTTTACATTGTCATTTTCCTCATTGTCAAAAATCGCATGATTCGATTGGACAGTATATACGAGTTCTAGAAAATTTTTTAATAAAACCATGATGCGATGCGGGGAATTTTCTCTTTAGATCAAAATCTGAATGGAATTGTTAATTGTATTTAAACCCTCGTTACGAATGAAAGATTTTGAAATTCTCTTGAGGTGAATAAATGGAGTTTCGGGAAATCTGGAAAACAACTTCAATGTGATCGTAAAAACTTTCCCTGTTTCACAATATTTGTCCTAAATTCATAAGAAAACCGCCAATACTTTTGTAAAAACGTTTCCAACTATAAGTGACAATTACTGTTTCTGCATAGATAGAAAATTTGTTGTCAATCTTATGGATCGATCACCAGATTTGCAATAATAAACTTCTTGGATATTAGTTATGAGTTTTCATAACTTATAGGTACTTCTTATTGACTGGGGATAATCAAGCTTTTGTTACGTTACTGATTGATAGCCTGATCTATACATAGCTCAGCTACGTTTAGTACTATTATACACCGAAGATTCAATATTACTTCACTTTTGACTACCTACAACTCCAACTTGATTTGTTCATTCAATCAATCATAATGCATTCTGAAACCCCATTTTTCATTATTCGGGAATTATTAGCTTCTTTTTCAAACCTCAGAACACAGTTGCTTTGATTCATTCTCCCTATCTGGATGCTTCCATTGAATTTGAGAATCAGCGAAATAAGGTAGAAATTGATTTAAATTAGATTAGATTTTGAAAATCGAGATTATGTTCTAATTCGTTTGATAAACAATGCGGTTTTTTTTCTTCTTTTTTTAATGAAAGAGCATGGGAAATTAGTTTTTTGCCTTCTGAAACGAAAATTGGGGAATGAAAAATAAATCCTTCATTCAGAAGGGTTGTTTCTTTATTTTAATACATCACAAAAATTTCTAAAGATGAACAATTCAATCCATGGGAGTTTAGAATATAAGGAATGAATCCTCCTCCTTTTGAGATACATGAAAAGTATTTGCAATAATGTCAAGGTTCGTGATATAGTGGTACAAGAATCAGTTAGAATCCGTTAAATTGCTTTCACCTGAACATTTTTTGTCAATCATAGAATATTTGAAATGACCCAAAGCGCATCCGCCGTGATCTATCGACCAACTGTTTTAACTTACTATTGAACTTTGTCGAAAGATTTTTCTTCGTCGCAGAAATCGATTACGTAGATTTCAATTGTTCATTTTTCCTGCCTAGATTCCCTACAAAAAGTTACCGCAATTGACTGACAGATTTCAGCTGATTCTAGCAAACATCGTCGTTCATAGGAATGTTTCCAACGTTAGATTGCTAAAGTTTGAATCGTTTATTGAAACGAATTGGTAACCGAATAACGAAAAAACACTCAGCTGTTGAGGTCTCGAAATCTTGCAATACAATCTTCGAACGATGTTTTTGGATCCAAATAGTTAAATCCGAGAAGATAAGCACCAATGATTTATCAAATTTTGCGAGTTATAATTGGTTTGGATTTTCATCCCGTCTCTATAAACGATCTAACTCCAAGAAAATTCAAAGTCATTATTTGAGCCACGTATGGTGATGAAAATATTTCAACCTCTTGATTTTTCACCACATACGTATACATTGAATTAATAAAAATGAATTGAAAATTGATGATTGAATTCCTAATGGAAATGCCCCACCATTCACTTTTTTATCGGGACTTGATTGATAGTGGCTTGTTGATCAACTGATAATTTGTAACTCGCCGATGAGAAAATATTTTCAAGGAATGAATTTTATTTATCTATTCGAAGTTTATGTAAAGTAAATGTGTTTTTCAAGTACATTTGTTGATGAAAGTCTGTTGTTTTGGGACTGCCACTCTAAGGCTAAAACGCATTCTCAAAAATATACCCTATGTCAATTATTTGCGAGAAAATACCATTCCCAGTGAGCATAACACTGGTTTTGAGGATAAAGTACACGGTACAAAATGATGTGGTTGATATTTGGATAACTAAAAATTAGATATGGTGGTTATTTTTGAGCTGGGGCAATAAAAGCTAGTAGCTAAAATTTAGTTATTACAGCAATGTTTTTAGCTATCTAAATATCGAATACAGGAAGTAGCTACCACAGCTAATTCTTAGTTACCGTAGTAAATTATTACTTCCGTGTAGAGATAGACAATCTTGACAGAAACGATTCTCCGAGTTCTTCAAGGGTGGTATGCAGAATCAGGTCTAAGACTGGACCTGGTCCCAATTCATTAGCTTATAAATTGTGTAGGACCGGTTCTAGTCTCAGAATGAAGCTGAAACTAGCGGACCGCGTTTATAAACTGAAGTAATGTGAATTTGAATTTCTTCAAAATACATATTTTTTTGGTGTCGGTTCAATCATTTTACAACAATTCTACGATGAGCTAGAATGCAAGTCTGCTACTTTGAGCTTCATAGTCTCAGACCTGATTCTGCATACCACCCTAAGATATTCAAATATTAGTTCGGAAACAAGAGAGATTATTGCGTTTGTGACTGTCATATGACAAAACTCAAAAAAACCAGTATATATATCCTCTAAGTAACGTTTCTAAAATTTGAATCATTTATAGAAACGAAACAAAAGTTAAAACTCACAAAATCTGACAAATCATTGGCGTTTATCTCCTCGGATTAACTCTTCGCAATTAAAAACATCGTTTAAAAAATGGACTGCAAAAGTTTACCTCTTTAATAGTATTTCGTTACCAATTCGTTTCAATACATAATTCAAATTTCAAGAACATTCTGAGTATTCTTCCCAGGAAAATTCCCCCAGAAGCACGCTTTTGCAGGTGATGAACCAGTGATCGAAGGCTGGCAACCTACTGAGACAAGTATGATGCATGAAGCTATACAAGGTATAAAATAATCCGCAGACCAGATTCCACAGGCGTATCCTGCCGTCAAAATGCAATAACTTCCCGTCTGGACAATTTTTTCAGAGGCTTAGTTTTTGATGTATGACCAGTTTTAGATTTTTCTTTAAATCCAAATCATTCAAAAGCACTGTGTCCTACATATTCAAGCTTGACACCATTCCCTAAGTTGGGAAATGGGGTATCTCTGGAAAAAGAAAGAGTTGTACTATTCTATCATTGTTGGTTCCGGAGCTATAACGATTTGGAATCCTTCAGCTACCAACAAAAAACAAAATTCATCAATTTCAAATTATCTCAGCTCCAGAACGAACGACTCAATGAATAACTTAATTTTTTCCCAAAGATCCGCCGTTTTTCAACGTAGCGGATGGTGTCTAGCTCAAGTATGTAGCGCATAATGCTTTTGCCCGATTTGGATTTGAAAAAAAAATCTAAAAACGCCCATATCTCAAAAACTAAGTTCCCAAAAAAAATTCCCAAACAGGAAATTCTTGCATTTTGAGTGCAGAATTTACACCCTGTCAACCTACTCAATTAGCTTCTGATATGGAAAATGTTTCCGCTATTCGATTACTAGTTTCAACTCCATAATGTCACTGTGACTGGAACGATGTGATTGAACTTAAACCTAGCAACAGTTAATCTTCAAGCACAATTAAGATTTCATGAATATGATATACATATAACTTATTTACTTCTTTCATTGGGAGAGCATTAAACTGATTATGTATCTTTATCGTGATAAACATAGTTCGTGCCGGTCAACGTCGTTCTTATGATTGATAATATTATCTATGATGAGAGTAATGAAAGTTGCGAACAATAAACAGGCAAGTAAATTGATTATTGAACGACATAAAATCGTAAACGTGAGTTTTTCCGATTCAAAATTTGTGACTATATTAACATCGAACTGACGTTTTCCTTACGATTATGGAATAATTTTTTTATATGAATGACATTTGCAAACACAGAGAAGAATGAACAATAAAAAAACTTCCAAAAAAAGGTTTGGAAGTTTTTTACTTAACATTTTTTGGTAAGTTCACGAACTTAGTGGGTGAAGTTACAAACAATTTTTGTCAATTGACAAATCTTTTCTGGGAAATCACAAAAATTGTTTGAAAATTTACAGAAAATTTGTGAGTTTCCAAACATTTTGGAAATTTACCAATCTGTAAGTTTTTCACCATACTTTTCTGCTTGGAAATTCACTGAGAGAAATTCAGAGTTAAATTTGCTATGGACTCATACGAATGGAGGAACATACTGACTTCTAATGAAATTTACTATAAAACATTGTAAATCTGATCAGGTTTCTATTGTTATGCCACAGTAAATTCCATTAGGAGTTAGTATGTTCCTCCATTCCCATAATTCCATAGTATATTTAACTATGAATTTCTCTCAGTGTGGTTCGATCTAAATCCATTGATTAAAAAAAATATTACGTAGTTGACCATGTCTCTGGCCATATTTCCAGGAAAATTTTGGATTTTTATTCCAGATGCAAAATTGTAATCTACAAATGTATGCCTAGTATGAAAACATGATGCATTGTAGCTATTAACGTGCAGAAATTGTGGTTGAGATTCCATAAGAATCGGTCCAGTGGTTTTGGGGAAATCAAACCACCACCGACTAAAAATACGTTGTTTTGGAAAACAACGACATTCAAAGTTTTTCTTTCAACGCAAAAGTCTTGCTTGTTGTCAATCAGGGATGTTTGCACGATACCAACACAATACTCTGAAACAAGAATACATCTCCATAAAATATAAATGAAAGATCAATCGATATTTTGGAAATTTCTAACCAGAAAATCAAAAAACAATCAATCTTTCCATGCATCTCAAATCGCTTCGAGAAAATGACCCTCAATCGAATGCCCACAAGGTGGTATATGCCATTAAAAATCTCTCGAATATCAGCCCATAAGTGTTTTCAAAATGGGATTTCTTTCTTCATTTGATTGGGCTTTCTATTTATCATAAGTTCACGATTGGCCAATTCCGTTGGAAAACGGGAAAATCTGGAAAAAATTGCAGCTCATTTTGTGGAATTGATATAGAAAAGCTCGATATAAATTGCATCAAATTACATGCACATTACATATAATTTTGCAAATTTCTGCACATGAGGAATGTTCATAATGAATTCATTCTGGACTATCATAACGGTAGTTCATAAAGAATTTCACAAAGAATTCTTGAAGAATGTTGTACGAATACACCAAGGGCTGGGGACGGGAGATGTTCAAGAACATCGATGTTTTATGTACAAAATATATATAGTTTATATCGACATCGTATAGAATTCGCTAAAAACCAGGTATAAGAACATCGATGTCTAAAAATATCGCCCATCCCTAATCAAGACCAGCGTCCTGTGTCAACTGACACTCCTGTATCGGTTGTGTGGTTTGTTGGGAACAAACACAACGTCTACATCACTGCATAACAGTTTCAAGTTTTTGTAACGCAACGATCGGAAAATGTTGCATTATATGACTTTCAGGAATATATGAAAAATGTTTTGTGACATCGTAGGGAACGTTCAAAAAGGTTTTGAAACAATAATAATATTCCAGAATACCTTCAAAATGTCTTCCAAAAAAATTCGAAACTTTTTGAACTTCGTGAAGTCATTTTGAAAATGAATAAGAGTGTAGAATTTTCAGGTATGAGACTTGGGAGAGTGTTTCATGTTGTTCGGATCTTTACAAAGTCACGAAGAATTCAAATGCACGTCCGCTCTTCAATGAATTTGCTTTTATTCAAATATATCTCGTTAGAATTTCCTCATAAAGATTATCACTTCACGATGAACAAGAATAAAAAATACTTGAAGTTAAAGTTCGCGACAAGATATGTTGAAGATCTTTCCTTTTAACTTGATGTAGCGCGAAAGTACGCGTCAGTTGCGCTCCAACCACGGAGCGATCAAGATCCCTGTATATATCATTACATTCTCCTCATTTCTCACGCGATCCATTGTAATCACAATATATACGATATGAAAACATTTCTCAACTTGTATTTATTCACGTTAAGTTCGTTCTTCTCCTTAGGTCAAGGCGAACTTCAACTGGAGCTCGTCCAGGTGGTGAGTACAATATTCATTCATTTATCCATCGCAAATTTCTATAAGAATAACGTAGATCAATCCAATATTGAAACAATAAAAAAAACCATCTCAATGGCGAGCTATAGTTTATTTTCACTATTGGAATCATTCTTCGTTTCATTGGCGGATAATTTCGCTGGTATGCACAATCGTTGAAACTTATGTCACCTGAGTAGAAAAATTTTCAAAATTATATATAAATTTTATTGGAATTGTGTGTCATTTTGGAGATTTTTCCACTCGGATGATATAGATTGATATTTTGACGTTAGTCAGAGGATCCTCGGTATAAAACCAGCCGGCACAAATAATTCATTTGAATTTATAAAGACTCGTATTGAATACCCGCAAAATTCATTATGAAATTTCAATATGAATTCTTTCTGAACATTGAGTTGTTCATTGGGAGTTTATTTTGAATTTAAAATATTCATAATGAATACATATTGATTGGCATAACGGGAACTCTTGTGCTATATGGGAAAGAATAATTATTATTTGAATAGAGAACGATTTTTCTCTTGAGAAGCGATCAAAAAATTGTTATGCAACTTATTTTATTTATCTCGGTCAAGATGTTTTTTCAAAGATACCCATCAAAGTTAGACAAATTTGTCGGAAGTTAGATAACATCTATCGATTAGAAGAGAAAGCTGAGATATCGCGAGTTCACTTGAAACGAAATCTTATTTAAACTTTTGTTGACGATATTAGAGTTCTGTTATCGACAAAAACTCACAGTACATTGTTATATTGTGAACATAGTCAGAAGTTTTTCTTTGTTACAATGATGAATCCCGTCCGCCAATATTCAAAACAATCTGAATGTTCACTAGGGTGGTTCTTATTTTATGTATAAGAAGTGTTTTCTGATTTTTTTTTGTCAACAAATAAGTTTTCCGTACGGGTGACCCTCTAATTTGGTTCTACATCATGAAGGAGTGCTACAATATTTCCCATATAATTGAACAGGCGTTTCAAAATGCCGTGAGTGACCCCCAAATCTCTTTTGAAAATTATATAGAAAATATTGTAGCACTCCTTCATGATGTAGAACAAAATTAGAGGGTCAGCCGTATACAGAAAACTTGTTTGTTGACAACAACAAAGTCAGAAAACACTTTTTATATATAAACTACCCTAATGTTCACCAATACAGTTTAGAATATTATTATTGAACATGAATTGTTGAAGTTTGAATCGTTTGGTGAATCAAATAAGGAAATACGTAGCTGTTAAAAACTCAAAATCTTGCAGTACATTCTTTGATCGATGTTTCCAATTGCAAGAAAATTACAAGAGATTGATGCGCGAAGTTTGAATTTTCGTTTCGTTTCTATAAACGATTCACACTTCAAGAACATAGTTTTTCACTTCCTCTCGAAACGATTGAAAAACATTATATGGATATGGAATCCTGATCTACCTAGATGAAATTTCATCGATCTTGTTTCAAATACACACGTCAAAAAGGGTTAATGTAGTGTTCTGAGAGTTCTACATTTTTATATCGTTTTTATCAATATTCCACAAAATTCAATATGAAATCGACAAAATTTCTATAAAAAATATCGTGATTGTGAAATATTGCGAATCACTAGCAGCTATCCACTTTCTCAACACACTTTTTTCTTTGCTTACGCCGAAATGATTGCAGCAATTAGCTATCGCTATCCAGGACCATTCAGTGATTGAAACCAATTACTCTTCCAACGTTCTCTTCTCTCGTTCTTTCTACTTCCAATTGAAAATAATTTTTTGATCAAGATTTCAGTGATTGATACTTGAAAAGTGGAACAATTTAGTGGCAAGGTTTTGCTGAAATGATTCCCAAGAGAACACAAGCCTTCAGGAACGTTCCTGAAGGTTTGTGTTCTCTTGGGGATTTTGAAGACGATAATGAGAAAAATAAAAGAATCACTTTACATGTCCTCAGCTCTTCAGACATGGAGAACGTACACCCCTCGCCAAAGAAATGTATCCAAAAGATCCCCATCAACCCTCAGCCTACGAACCATGGGGAGTTTCTCAGTTGACAAACGTAAGTAGTTATGTTTATGAATAAGAACTGGATCACTATTTTTTATCAAATCACGCATCATTCGGTAAACTTCACATTGAAGATTGACGAATTTTCATGCCATCAATGTACACAGATGATATGATTATTTCAACGATTATCATAAAAGTACATGAAGAACTAAATGAGATTGTCACAACATTCCAGCAAATTGTTGTAAACTATTCTTCAGAATATTTGATTCAACAATATTATCAAATATTTTCCACAACTCTTATTCGCAAGATATCTTCCCGAAGAGAACTTTTGAAATTGAGCTAAAAATTCTGCCACACGGGGGAATTTTTTTCTCGGTATATGGATTCATTTTAACCCATATATTCGATGGGTTGATTTTTTTGGCTCACCCTCATGTACAATCTTTTATAATTCAGAATGCAATTGCAACTGAATCGTGGTGAATAATTAAATGTGGCTCTCGGGCTACAGAAGATCGGCGTCTTCTGTTCATCACAAGAAAGTAGAGATCAGGGAGGCGATGTTTCCCACCTGTGGCGGTGTTATAAGAGACATTTGATCAAAAGAAAAATAAAGCCCCTGCCACTTATTGAAAAATCTTTTTCATCGTTGGAATTATTCATTAATTATGTGTATTTTTTTTGTAGCAAGGAAAGATGAGGGAATATCGCATTGGCAAAATGTTGAGAGAGCGCTACAACGCCTTTTTGGGGGATCTGTACCATCAAGAAGATGTTTATGGTTTCAGTACAAACATCGATAGAACCAAGATGTCATTACAATTAGTTTTAGCGGCATTGTATCCGCCAGCGACAGCTCAATCATGGAATGACAATTTATCATGGTTACCAATTCCAACGCATTATGCTCCAGATATGGTGGATATACTTTTCCACTCACAAAATTGTCCCACGTTAGTAGATAACAAACAAATGATTTCATGAATAATTATTTCTGGTATTATCGAATGTTTCAATATTTTTTGTTAATATGGGAATAAATCCAGCAAACATAAACAACATCGGCTATCGTTCGCTATGATCAAATAATGACGCGCCAATTTTTTGATAAATTGGACCGGCATTGGAAATCTGAATAGAAAATTTAATTGCATCGCAAAAATATTCACTATAGCAGCTAAAACGTGAGTTCTGTTCAGGAATTTTTTTGTATGACCCAATAGAAGAATCAAAATGAAATTTTCAGGATTTATTATCAATATAATGAGGTCTACAAAACAATTTCATCCTCAATTTTTTTGTCGAAAATGGCGAAAGTACAAACATCCAAAGTATCATGTTTTTTTTTCTTTTTGAAGAGGTCTGCAGCTGTATGAATAACTTTTCTTTCATATTTTTGAAAGAAAGTAATTTTTTGCAAATTGACACGAATTTGAAAGTTTTTTTTTCCTCAACAAAAAATTGACTTTCGAACGTATAGAAAGGAATGTAATTATCAATGAATCTTTCAAATTGTATGTACTTCTCTTCAAAATCTATCTCAAAAGCCACAGTTAAAATTCCAAGTCGATCGGATGAAAATTGCAAGTTATTCATACGGCCGAGTTGAAAAACATGGTTTCGAGATCATTGAATTTGAAGTTTTATGACTGTACCGCTGTAGACTGGCCACTCAAGTAGATTTTCATATACTTTTACTGTAACGCCATCCATACGTAGTATGAATAACATTCACAAAAGTATGACCGAAACAACCCTAAACTGCTGCTGTAGACGCTCTCACAAGGAGGAAAAAGAAATTCGCAGTGACAACAAAATCTGATTTAGCTGGAGCAGCAAACTGTTTGCGATGACAACAATGTTGTTAGCTACGACGAAAATTTTTCAGCTGTAGCAGCAGAAAATGTTTGCTCCTCAAACAAATATTACAGACAAATTTTGCTGAAGAAGTCAACATTTTTCGCTGCAACAGCGGAAAATTCGCGACGATAGCTAACAAAATTGCTGTGATAGGCAAATAGATTGCTGTCACAGCAAAATCAGATTCCGCTGTCACCGTGAATTTTTTCTCCTTTGTGCAATAGCGTTTAAAAGCATTTCGGAGCATCTGGGATTGTTTCAAAAATTCAACTGTGAGGGTGATTCAAACAATTTTTCGGAAGACAGAAGGTGTTGGAGATCAGTTTTAGGATGTTTTGACATCCTGTCGATAAAAAAAATCTCAAATAGGGGTAATCTCTTAACTAATTTGTTCATGTCAACAAAGAAATTCAGTGATGTCAAACATTTTCCTTGCTCTCCTAGCAGATATCATTCTAATAATTGTTTAGGCTCTGACGAAGCCTCACTGAGCCTCACAAGTCAACTCACAAGGGCCTGGTGAGGCCTTGCGAGCCCCAGAGAATGACTGGAGTGATGTCCGCTAGGATCCTTTAGCAATTTTTTTGTAAGCACTACGGTAACAGACCAGTTTGCGATGCCAGCTGTAATTTTTTCTCCGTGACCTTATTGAACGAGCGTTTGGCGACGATCAGTTGACGTACGGAGATAACGAAATTCACTGCGACCGCACAATGTGATTTTTGCTGTGACAGCATCTTGTTGACAGCGATTTTTTATTGTCTCTCCATGCGGTGAATGATGATTACTGGTTCATAGAAACGTAGAATAATAATGTTGAAAAATGAGTCTATTTGTCAGAACAACATTATCTCATATCACGAAATATTATTCAGAGAATAATGAAAAACTTCCGAAAAAAGTGAAAAAGTGCCAAAACTATGGGGAAAAAAGCAAAGAAAGTTTGGCAGTTTTTTACACAAACTTTCTTTGGAAATTATCGTGAAAAAGTTTGTAAACATCCAAAAAGTTTTATGATCTCACAAAGATTTTCGAAACTTCCTAATTCATCGGTGCCAAAATTATTCTACCCTACCAGTAATCGGATGACGGTTTTGTGTTTGCTGGGAATTCTTATGAATTGCTTATGTACAAAAATTTCACCGTTCTGAACCAATGAAATTAAATCGATCATGAAATTCTTCAGGTACAAAAAAGCTTTAGAAGAGGCGATGAAATTACCAGACGTAGTGAAAATGATTGCATCGCATAAGAAATTGTATCAATTGCTCACTGAAAAAACAGGAATAAACGTCACGCTGCCGTCTCAGGTCTACGAGCTCTTCAATTTATTCGTTTCTCAGGTGAGGAATTGAATTTTTTCACTTTGAAGTACAGATCGTTCGTTCCGCTCGTTCTTTTCTTTTTTTCAGAAAGAATACTACTCTTTTGGAATTCTCTTCAGTTCAATTTATTTCCCATCATTTTTAAACTACCCATTTAAGATGTCTCAAAGATCCCAAGTCAAAAAGTGCAACCTCATTTAGCTCTGATTCGTTGCGTATTACGGAGTGAATCAGGTTTTATTTCATTTTTTACCCTGATCTTGTTTTTAAAATCCTCATTCAACCTGACGTTGATCTTTTTTCGACCCGATTGAGCTCTGGATCGTTGCGTATTACGGAGCTTTAAAAGGCTTATACAGGCTTTAAAAAGTATGACACTTTTTCGATTCGGGATGTTTCAAGTTTTTGCTTAAGGCATCTTTGAGATCCCTTTAAGACATCTTGTAAATTAATCCAGAAGAGAGATCCAAAGATATTTTATTGGATCACCAGAGATATGACATTCGCTTATTTTATAAATGATGAAGATATACGAATAACACAATAAATAATACAAATAATCTGTCGAAATTCTGGAGATATTACAATACCAATCATGTTTGAAGTAACTACTCACAGTGAAATTCATTTCAGAAAAACTTAAACCTCACATTACCGGAATGGTGCACCAATGAAGTATACAAGGAAATGGAAGATTGTGTAGTTTTAGAGTACGAAATTCGCTCCTACACCCCGAAATTGAGGAGATTGCTGGGAGGTATGGCGATCAGGAAATTCATCGATAACATGAAAAATCAAGAAGAACGTAAAAGTACTCGTAAAATTTATTTATATAGTGCTCACGAAGTCAACGTGGCAGCTTTCCTGAGAGCGCATGATATCCACGAACCCAAAATACCAAATTACGGTACTGCTGTAATACTTGAAAAGTTGAAAGATGGCAGTGGGAAACGCTTTGTTCGGGTAATTATCTCACTCTAGATAATTTTTCATTTGTTTCAAATGAAAATTTTTGTCTTATGCAAAACTTAGAGGAATTCCAAATTCATTTTTGTATTAAACTTATCTGACAAATGTCTTGAAAATGTCTTGGCCAAAATGATGTATCAGCAATGATGGAACGGAGTGTTGCAAAAATTGGAATCAAATATACACTCAGAGTTGTTTTGTAATTTTCAATTGTGAAATTGACCAAGTTGAGAATTTCCAGATGTACAGGGTCGTGAAATTCACATGCGGCCACAGACTCCGCCCGGGGACCATTTGGGTTATTCTTACTAACAAGAAGATGTGATTGAACAATTCCGTTGGATCTAGCACCAAGGTGGCAACAGTGGTCTTGGGTGGGGATCCAACTGGTCCCGAGGAAGAATCCTTCAGTAGAAATCACTTTACTCATTCTCTAGGTGATCAAAAGGTCTCATCAAGCCTCGCAAGGCCTAGAAAATGACTATAGTGATTTCTGCTAGAGTCTGCGAATTTCGCGATCCTGTCCATACTGGAGAGGATTTCAACTGGGAACACTTCTTTGCGCGGATTTCCACTATACTTCCATCAGGACAGGTTTAAATAAAACCAACCCTGATGAAAATATTGGATAGAATCGGATGAACTCGAGAGACAACAGATTCCAACATATTCGAGCAAGATCAAATTTTATCCTTTTCAATTCATTTAAATTCGTTTTCTTTCCAGTTCATCCGATGTTGTTAGATATTTTTACCAGGGAAGAAACAAGCGTATCTTGAAGATGTATCTCTTTAATATATTCCATGTGAGATGTGCTTTAGATTGTCTTTCTGAAGAACTATTCAGATATCCTGAATTGATTTCGATTTATTACATAAGACATCTTCACGAAATATTTTTCAAACGTCTGCAGGTCTTATAGGTATTATTTAGTTATCTGCAAAAGATCTGTTTCTTCTGTTGGAAAGACATTCGGAAGGTTTATTTTAAATTAGTTTGAGACAAAAATTGATCTAAAACTCCTTCCAAAGTGTTGTGCAATATACGAATGAATGTGATATAAAAATTGTTGCAAGATATTGAAACTTTATTCAATAACCCTGCTTAAAGAATCTCATTGAATCCGATTGATTCTCATTGATTCCGATGCTGAAAACCGATTCAAACGCATTGAGAATCAATTTTTAATGAGTTTGAATCGATTTTCTGCATCGGAATCAATGAGAATCAATCGGTTCCATGAGATTCTTTCAGCAGGGAATTTAGTACTGGAAATATAAAGCTCAGAAAAGATTCAACGAATATTTGTATAAACCCAGAAACTTTGAATCAATGTTTTGTTAATTCCTTTCTTAGAATATTGAGTCTTTCAAAAATTCAAAAACTGATCAACTAATATCATTCATGTGTTTTTTTTTTACAGTTGCTCTATTGGACTGGTTCTACAGAGAAATTAATGACTCTGAAACTTGGAGATTGCGAGGACCTTTGTCCTGTAGAGCAGTACTTGCAAATTGTAAAAGATGTTACACCATCGGACAAAGATATTGACGACTATTGGAATTTCGCAGCTGGAATGTCGAAAAAAGATTTGATAGACATGTTCGCTGAAAGGGTATTCTATAATTAAACGGATTCCCTACGAATTCACAATTCCAGCTTCAATGGTCGCAAATGAAATTATAGTTTCATAATGAACGCCGTTATACTTTAATATCCGTTAACGCACGATTTTGTTAATAGACAATCAACAGTACAAGTAATCGTATTGAAATTTACGTTCCTCAAACATTCTTGAATGATTTATTTATTACTTTGCGATATGTAAGATGGAATGAAATTATATTATTGATAAAATCCAAGTTTATTTCTTGTGTTATCATATGATATCATTCACGGCAAAACTGCCGATAATAGATCAGCTATGATCAGGGAACTACAATAGCTAAAATAAAATTTTGAAGATTTTCGAATGGTCAACAATTGACATTCGATATCTTCATCTGCTAATAGAAAAATATTGATGCATGATTTTCAAGATGGAAATCAATGTACTGAACAATAGTGATGATCCTCTTCTCTTGATTCTATGAAATTTTGTGATAGTATGGAAGATATTGATTGTTGAGGATTGTAAAATCGTAACTTATGCTTCATATGGATTCATCTCGTGCAGTACACAAGTTCAAAAAGAGTTCATGAAGAGTTCAATTGAAGTTCAAGAAATTCATTATGACTCTTCCATGATGCCTTTTTTTAAGATTCAATTCGATCACAAAGAATCAGATAGTTTTCATAAATCTCATTCAAAGATCGGCAGCCTCAATTGTTTCTCATGCTTCATGCGAATGAAAAATGCTGGACATCAAAATAACAAAGTATGTGATAAAAATGAGTATTGAAAATACAATTCTATAAGTATTTCAATTCAACTTTATTTTATAATTCGAAAGAAGCTATTCGTTAATATAATGCAAGTAGTGAAATGATAAGCAGTCGTATCTTACTTGAGAAGAAAAAAATAAAAGAGAGGAAGAGTACAGATAACAATGTGTCGCAATCTGACATGAAAAATAATCGCTCTCTGAACGCGATAACATATCACGCTCTCAAGCTCTACCTACAATCTTACTTACTTTATAGCGAATTTATTTTTCCAAGAATAAATTTTTCTCGATTTCACGTGTGTTTTATACTTTTTAGAAAATACTTTCCCTGAATGATTTGGCAAGATTGATTGTAGGAATAATTCCTAACAATTCGGGACTAGTCCTATGCGTGAGCGACGAAACGAACCATCCCCAGGTGTGATGGAGGATAATATCAGGGGAGAGAAGACAAGCGTTACCATTCGAGCATGACTAGACTGAACTTGAAGAAGATCCGCTTGTATCATAGAAAGAGAATCACAAATCGATTCAAATCCATCGTCTCTGTTGAAAAACTCTCTTCCCTGGTGGAAACTGAAAACTGAGATAGAATTGAATTGAAATCAGATTCTTTTTTAAAAACTATTGGGACCGATTGTAATTCTACGAAATCAATGCGAAACCGTTCCCGTTTCCAGCAAGGATATCCCAGTAAACATTCGAGAATCCTTAGGATATCTAGTTAGGACATCTTCAAGATATCTTCAAGATGTCTGAATGTGAGCTGGGAGGTGACCACACATTGATGTAAAATTTTACATATCGTCATAAGATTGTGTGACAATTCATCAGGTTCTATTGCGGCATTTGGATACCCGTTCATCAGATTTCATGAAACCGATGAATTCCTATGACATTTTTCCCATACTCAGACAGCACAAATCATTTTGAATTCATAAAAATTTCTCAATAAAATATTGAAGCGTTCCCGTTATTACAGTCCCTTATGAAAAAACCCGATATCGGGATTTCATCGTTCAATCATCAGTTGTATCAATACTATCCGAAATCTATCGTGTTGCTTCATTATCAAACAAGTCCGATGAGAATACGATGTCTGCGATAATTATCCGATACAAAACCGAACCAGCAACCCGATGATTTCCCGATAGACATCTATATCGGGTTTACATTGGATAATTATCGTAGGTATTGTACTTGTATCGGACTGGTACGATAATGAAACAACACGATAGATTTCGGATAGTATTAATACAACTGATGATTTAACGATGAAATTCCGATATCGGGTTTTTTCATAAGGGGTGACAATGAATTTAATATAAATTTAATTAATTCAATGAATTCAAAATGCATAAATACTGTTGAATACCTCAACAGTTATTGATTGAGTGACGGTATGAATTCTTTCTGAACAACCGAGTGGTTCATCAAGCGTTCATTTTGAATTCAAAGTATTCAGAATGAATTCCTATTTACTACCCTGATGGGCTACTGAGACAAATGGTGGACATTGGATGAATGTCCGAAATTTTAAGCAGGTGGACATTGGTTGGACAACAACTGGACAACGATTGGACATTGCGAGACACTTTTGAATGCGTTTCAGACATGCCAGGACACGCTAGACAAATCATGGACACTTTTCGGACATACAGATAAGAAGGTTCAGACGCGTTTTGGACAAACAATAGACATTGAATTCGACTTTGTCTAGAATTTTGAATGAATGGACATGAACAGACATCGTGGACATGTTTTGGACAATATTCAGACATAATTGGACATCATAGACTCTTTTCAGACAAAGTTTGGATGTCCCAAGCTTGTCCATTCGCCCATTAGCGTATCAACAAAGAGAGCCCATTTTGCGAGAATTTTTGAGCTGTTTCGAAATAGTACAATGAATACTGTATTGAGAGCAATTAGGAAAAAAGGCAGCATTCGAATACCCCAAGAGAATACGAAGATTCAAGGAATCCTCAATACAGGTTTATCGAATATCCCATGAACGCGAATTTACGTCGAATGAACGTATATTTGCTGGATCTGGATTCTCTTATTCAGGAGGTCGAATACTGTGAACGTTCAACTATTTACTACCATTTTTCCAAAGGATCTTCCATTTGGTTTAATAACTTTGTTTTAGTTCCTGTAAAAAAACAGCCACCGGTAGGAAAATCCATGGATGACGTGAATCGGTGGTGAAACGGTGCCTCGATGTAGAAATATTTGTATGAAAATCAAGATCAGGCATCTCTATACGTTGCCCTGGTGAAGATGGAAGTGGGAAGGAAGAGTGAGCGAAGCGTATGTTAATGAAAAGTGTACGGAGCTTGAACGAGAGGGATACAAAGAGTATGTAAAGAGGGAATTGAAGCAAAGGAAGCGTATAAAATTCATGAAAGCTGAATAAAAAAATTGCACCACATAGCGAGAATCGAACCGATGACGTCCACCATGGCAGACAAGGGTTTTATCTCCTGAGCTATGTGAATCGTCGTTGAGATCAATTGCTTAAAGATATCATTTAAGTTCTGACTACCACTTCACATGAAGCGTGTGTGAAACGGGATCTAGAGCTTATGAAGCGTATATGGAACGTATGATTTCATCATTTTACAGCAAGCGGGCATCACACGCTTCAGGAAGAAGGAATTGAAACATTTTTCGCTCCATATGCGCTTCCTTCGCGCTTCATGTATATGCTTCATTTTCACCAGGGTGCTCCTGCTTAGAGCCACCGTTCCTCCACCTATTCATGCGTCATCCACGAATTTTCTTACTAAAAAAGAGTGACCGCAAAAAAGAGTATTTTTCCGCCTATTTTCTGGGACCGCGGGTGTCAGGTTAGAAAGCATTCTAATTAATTAGAATTACGATTTCCTGGTGAGCATAACACTGGTTTTACAAGTAAAGTGATATCAAATTTTGATCAAGATTTTATAAAAATCAATAAACCTTGATACGTTTTTTATAGAAAAGAATCGATTTTGTCAAGAATCTATCGATTCCGTCGATTTCTTCATCTCCAAAATCAATGTTATGTTCACCGAAAAATAGTATTCCCTTGCAAATGATCGACTTGAGATATTTTTCAGAAAGCAATTCAACCCGAAACTCGCGGTCCCAAAAAAACAAGCGGATTTTGCGGTCACTCTTCCACGTGGAGGTGACGTCTTTAACAGCAAACTGCTAAGCAAATGTGCAACAATATATTGTAAGTATAGGATTTTAGTTGCAGTTGTTGTCGTGTTGCTGGGAAGTTGCTCGATTTCATGGCACTCCAACCAGCGACTCCACGTAAACTTGAAAACAACATAAGAATAACGGTTGCAGAGCAACTTTTGTTGCATGAGGTATCACCTCGATGGTGGTGTTCAACGAATTGTTGATTGTTTCCCAAAGGGGACAAAAAATGTATTAAAATCGAATATCCCAGCACTCCAGGAAAGTTTGAATTTCTGAAAATATTCTTATAAACTCTTTTATTCAAAACCAACAAGCAAATCAATACTTTCAATTTCATATCCAAATACCTATAATCATATTCAGATTGATTTCTTAAAATTCCTATTCAGTTTTTTCCTGCTCCCTGTATGTGTTTATCAAATTATAGGAAGTCTTTGATGTATCACTCTCAGGGACAGGTTTGCTGTAGGCAGGTGTCAAAGTCTTATCACAATTCAATTCGCCGTCGGTCGGTATCACGCGATACGTAATGTTGAGGAACCTTTCAAAAGGACACAATTCCTCGCATCCCGGAAGGGTGAGTACATTGGCTTTCGATGGTATGCCCAAATAATTAATCACCTGCAATCATATTTTATTTGAACCAAAAAACAATATGATAAGTCGTTACCGAGTTTCAACTAAAATATCGGGAATAGAAAATTAATATTTACCTTGACAAAATAATTCTTTTCATAATCTTGAAGGAGTTCCATTATGACGGCACTGGAATATTGAGGTACGTGTGGTTCGAAGACTCCAAGGGTTTGCAAGAGAGCGGCAACATTAGTTTCGTGGCCACTGAATAAGTACATTTTCTGACTTTTTGATTTAATGTTGTTGACTCGATTCAACATGTTCTCGGTCACGCGTTTCAGTAGTTGGCCTGTAAGATCAGAGTAAGGACTTTGTTTTGATTATGATTCTTGTTGTCAAAAGCCCTCCTGCTCCAAATGCCAGATAAGATCCATTTATTCCATATTTTTTGCCAAGTACAGTTTGGAATTGATCAAATTTCGAATTTGATTCTTCAAAGCTTCATATCCAAATCAATGGAACTTGTTTGGAATCGTGAAACTATCTGGAAATCCAGGTAGAGTCCATTGAACCTTTTTTTCTCAGTCTTGGATGAGATGGATGGATTTGGAAAATCAAATAAAGACCGTTAAACAATTATTCAGCTTCCAATTTTATTTTATAGGAAACCAACTGCATGAATTCTAGAAAAATTCTTGTAATGGATTCTATCCGGTTCTTTGAACAGAGAAGATCACACCGCAAAGGTAGCTGCATTTAGGGAAATTCTTAGTCTATCAAATCATTCGACATGGGGTTCATAAGAACTTTTGAAATTTTCAACAATTCATTGCTTTTTTAACGCCTAAGCTATCCTGGAGAAGAACTAGGAACTTGCAAGGCATTTGCAAGAGTTACAGAATTTACAGAATTAGTAATGCCGATTCTTGAACAGTTTATTTAGTTTTTGGAAATTTGTATAAAATATCGATAAAAATTGTACATATTCTGTATAAAAAAATTAATAAATTTTTGTAAGAATCAGCATCACTAGCTAGAATCTTCTTACTATGGTAATATGCTGTACGAAATTTTGTAACCAAGTGCAGTCTATGGTGCATCATATCTTATTACTTTTATGATACTCCTTTATGGAGCTTATTTTACTTTTCAATATTTCGCCTAATTTTTCAATTAAGGGCACTCAAATACCAACAAAAGCGAGCCAAATTTTGTACGGACTTCTTTCATGAATTATGCGTTTAACGGGAATTTTCAATGGATAATAATAAAATCCACAATCAGGATTAGACTCTAAAGTTAAGTTTCAGTCTTTTTCTGATTTTCTGGCGAGTATAAGAGAATTTTAGAAGTAATAACTTCCAACTGTGGAAAATCTTTTGTAATTTTGTTTTGCAATACTTGCAAACTATGAAAAAACCTGAATTGATATTCAGAGTCCAATCTGAGGTATGTACTTGATTACTATCCATTTCAAATTCAATTTTATCGAGTGATTTATGAAAAAAGTTGGTGCAGAATTTTACCCGATCCTCCTGATGCTTGAGTGTCCTTGAGCCCGGATTCGGGCGAAATGATTTTAACCAGGGATCCGGATGGCTCCCGTAATGCGGAAGCTAGCGGACCCCACTATGAGACCTTTTGTGATTATTACAGTCTTATTACGCGTCTGGGAGAAAGAATAGAGGCTATACTGTAGTATAGTATGTCACTGACTACAATGTAGTCCTCTTGTTTCCATATGAACGCGTTTCACGGATACGATAGTCTCCAGAGAACGCATGGCGGAAGATGCCAGCTCTCGCATTTTGGGACCACTGCTTCCAACAACGCTCTTACAAAAGCCAAAAGTTAGAATATTTGTTAGGACTCGAGCAGAATTCATGTTTCCAGACAGGTCTCAATATTTACCCTCTAAATCTGGAAGAGCGAAAAATCAAGCGTTTCACTCCGCTAAATTTCAGAAGTGAGCGAGTCCGTTTCGAGTGGGATTCTCACTCTCTAAGAGTGTAAAATTCACTCTAAAATTGAAGTGGCTGAAAGTTTCTAACCTCGCATCTTAGACTTCCACTCTAAAAGAGTGGGAATTTCACTCGAAATCTCGACAAGCTCACTTCTGGCTGCTTGAAAAGTGAAAAATCTCACTCTAAAAATTTTAGAGAGTACGGGATGCAGATCGCAGACTCACCTCCATTGAGTCGCCGCAGAAGTGTATTGTAGTTGCTGAGTTTGTAACTGAGAATAGTCCCGTCCCAAAGTTTTCCATACGGAAATATGGGATTCGCCCAATGTGGTAACGTGAGATTCATAGACCACTCGGCCATCAATGTGTGATAAAGGTAGTACATATCTTCAGGCGTGGTGATGTTTTTCCCAGTCAAAGCTGTCAAATTCTCCATAAAATTTTGGAACACATTGATTTCTTGCACAACCTCAGGAAGTTTCATTATTCTATTATATTCTTCGAGATACCTGTGAACAGAGAACAAATTAATTCAATCTTCTTTTTCTTTTCGGTGGTGATCAATGAAACTGCACTAACAGTGGACATTCTTCGGGTATCATCAAATCGTCGTCTATGGTTTTTGAGTAGGTGGATGGTATTGGTTGCCAATTCAAATATTCATTCCATATTTGTAGACCAGTTGGAGGATACAACGCCGCGAGTACCAGCTGCAAAGACATCTTTGTTCTGACATAATCTGTGCTATGAGCGGAAAGATCTGCTGGCATGTAAGTTGGTCCGAGAAAATCGTCGTATCTCTTGCGCAGAAAATCACCTAGTTCGTATTCCCGCTGTTTACCCTCCTGTGAAATCATTCAAAATAGTTGAATCAAGGTGTGAACACATCCCTAGCAGAAATCCCTCTAGTCATTTTTGATGCCCCGCAAGATTTTACCAGGCTTTTGTGGGGCATTCAGAAGCCGAGTAGTCTAGAAAATTACTAAAGTGATTTCTGCTACGAATTCATTCATCTAGACGATATAATTCCTTTGAATCCCTCATCGTTTCAACGTACGGGAAGAATGAACTACTAAACTGTGAAAGAGTTCGTTAAATTTATCGAGAAATTCTCTAATAATTCAGACAGCAATTATCTCGGAGGGAGACTCGAAAAAAACGCGATAAATTTACCACATATTTGGGGAGCTTATACCCACCACGATCTGGTCGGATTTTGGTAAATTTGTTGAAATGTTGATAGTTATCGCCGCAAAATCTTCAGTTTTCTTAAGGCGATTCACCACAAGCCAAGTTACTAGATCTCCCCCCCCCCCCAGTTTTCTCAGTAATCAATGAATAGAATCAATTTTAATGAGCAGGTGCATCTTTTTAGGCTATTGACAAAAATACAGCTACTCATTATTTTTCATTTTATGTGTTCGTTTCTGAGAAAACTGGGGCAAGAAAATCTGGAATCTAGTAACTTTTGCAGGGAGTAATGAATCCCCTTAACAGATGTCGTTCAAATTATTAGAATTTCTAATTCCAGATAACGATACACTGGTGAAAACAATATCAATTCTTCACACATGATTCTCACTTGAAGAGCAATAATTATGAACAAAATCGTATTCCCAAGGGAACACAAACCTTCAGGAACGTTCAATGAATGTTCCTGGACTGCAAACGTTCCTCGAACGTTCCTGAAGGTTTGTGTTCTCTTGGGAATGATACGCCTATGCAAAATTCAAAAATATTTTCACGATTTCAGTATCTCACGATCCATCAAAAGCGTGTTAATTACTCATGATGGATGTATTATCATTGTTTCACACGAGAATTCTACATAAGCAGCAAAAAAGATTCAATGAAACAGTAAAGATTGAAGATCTTAATGAATGAAAAACACCAATCACTTATATGCTCTATAATGAAGATTTAAGATCTTCCTGGAGTAACAGAAAATCACGATACGAAGTTAAAACGAACAAAAGAAACATTTTACTCACGTTGGTTAACTGTCCTAGACCTGTAGGTGGAAAACTGTAGTTCAGATACGGATCAGTGGGATATAATTCTTTACCATTATCATCGGGCGTACGATCACCATGTCTAAATATCTGTGAAATTACAAGAGTAGAAAGTTATCGAGCTGTAGTATTGCCCTTTCGTCAAAGCTGTAATAATTACGTGCACTGTAAAAAATGATGTGTACATCAACCGGAAAATTCCAATTCCACACTGATTAGGAGATCAATTTCCGGTACATTTATATGAAATTTTCCATAAATTTATCTAAAAAATCTAAACTTTATCAGAATTTTCTCAACATTTCGTAGTAAATTTTCGGAAAATTCGCACTTGAGTGTTAATTACTTCACATAAATATATAGAAATTTTCCCATAGGAATTTTTTACAGTGTGTGGCGGTTATAAAGGATAGACGACACGAATGGAGATTTGAAATTAAAATGTAATTGATTCGTCGTTATCATTTTGAAAAATTTTCGCATTCCTGTCAAACGTGTTTATTGTAAAATTTTGTAACCAGATGAATTATATAAGATTGATAATTATCATCCTATTTGATTGTCAGTGGTTTATACTGAATGATTACATTGTCATATTATACTGCGCGGCGAATAATGGATTATTATCTCCAGGTCTTCATGCTCTATGCGTGTTATCTTCGTATATGACTTAGGAACGCAATCTCGGTTCATGATAATGCAATTATTAACAATAGACCGAATGATTGAAAACTATGTGCTTCAGATATAATCACGCGCAAAAAATTCTTGTCATATTCACCACGATTTGGGATGAAATCTCAGATAGAAAAATTTCTCAATAACCCCATCATAACAGTGACATGCATGCGGAGAAATGTCCGCATCATGTTGTCAAGGTGTTTCAACATAAACCATTGTTATTGGTGCCAAACCGAGTAGTGAACACATTATTCGCAAGCTGAGCGAACTTAATCATAGTATGTTGATAGCACGTTATGCTACAAAATATTCAGAGCATGTCGTTCTATCTGGAATTTGAAATAGGGACAATTTTGGAGAATAATTTACTGCAACTGCCATCAAATCTATTCCAACTAAATTAGAATCACCGAAATTTGTTCTAAATGGTGACAGAAATAATTGTTCCTGTCCCAGAGTTTATCGTCAAGTTTTTCCGTGGTGATAATTGTTATTGGAATACGCGAGAAACAGTTCTGTCATCAAATTCAACGTTTTGAAACGGTCATTGTGTGAGGATGCTACGATGAAAAAAGGAATCATCGATTTCAGATATTTTCCCCGAGAACCATCAAAGATGGAAATGTGAAATATTTGAACATTTGGCTCGCCTCGGAGATATCTATTTCTTTCTGTGAAGAAAAATATATTGGGACAGAGTCAAAAATCATATGTGGTTCAATAATGATAATTATTCATTTTACGATATCCCACACAGCACCATATTTCCAAAAGAATTCTTTATTGCTGCATATTTGAGATTATTAACTCTTGCTTAGTTGTTTAGAAACTACGTAGCAAAATTGTATTCGTTCTCTGGTGCTCCATGTCCTTTCAAGGCATTCCGAAGTCCCAAGATCCCCATAATCCACAGAAGATGCATCAATTAATTATTTTCCGATTTATTCAGTCGTTTTCAAGGAAAGTGGAAGGGGGGAGGAGAGGAGATTTTGGATTTCTCGGAACTTCGAAATGGTCTTAACAATAATTCATTCATGAGTTATAAATGCAGATAATTCACTCAATAGCCCTGTCACGGAATTCCAGCTGGGATTCAACGTGGATTCTAGCTCCGAAATTTACCTGCGTTTCCAGCTGGGATTCCTATTGCCAGGTGGAATCCAAACTAGAATTTCAACTCCAACGGGGGATTTCAGTTGGAATTTCTAATCCCAGGTGGAATCCCAGTTGGAATTGGAAATCCCACATGGAGTCCAGTTGGGATTTTGGATTCCAGGTGGAGTCTTAGCTGGCAACGCTGGTAAATTTCGGATCTGAAATCCACGTGGAATCCCAGTTGGATTTTTGTAACACGGAGGTCACGATATGTGTCAAATTTTTCTGATAAATTTATTATTCGAAAAGCTTGAAAGTATCAAATAAATTTATGAATATCTGAAAATTACAATTTGATAAACTCAATCAACGGATTCTTAAACTCTTCGAACAAATTTGGGGAAAATTTTATGATACGATGAATGGAGAAAGTATTTTCTGCAGCGAATTTTTATATAACTGTATGAAAAATTGTATATAAATTTCGAAAAATGAATGATTAATGTGGAGTAATGATGTCGATTTTGGAAGAGGATCGATCAGTATCTAGTTTTTGTACAATTCGATAAAATATCGATAACAATTCTTCACATTCTATAATTTTATGGAAAAGAACTGACATCACTCATCTAGAGGGATACTTTTTTACTTCATTACACAATTGTTCTTTCCTTAGCAACTCAATAGTTGATTTTTTAATAAAATACTACATCTTCTTCCGGGTTTTTCTAACGATCAACTCGAACTGACAATTGTGGTTAATAACAAAAATCCTAATAATGAAATACCAAAGATAATTAGTGTATCGTAGACAGTAACGATCATCATAATAACTGGGAAATTCTCGAGATGAACTTGAAACAAGAAAACACACTTCTGTCAGAAAAAGATTAGTTCTAAAATATGAAAGCGATTGTTCCCTCTCCTTTATCAAAACTCTACAATTAAAAGTACCCAAGCGCTGATAACGCTCAAAGTAGAACACTGTCTTCAATCGTCAAATTAAATTAGAAGATAAGAGATATTCGCTCCAAACCCTGTACGAAAGTCTAATATCGGTTGTACGTTTATCTTTAGGAAAGGTGTGAAATATATTTTTCCACGGATTCGCGGTGGAGATTCATCGTTTTACTATATAATGGTGTAGATTTTAAATATTCGAAGTACCGCGTATTCAATGAACGTTTCAGTCAGCTGTGCGCAGAACACCCAATAGAACAAGAAGATATCTTACAAATGTTTAGAACACGTCTTCAAAAGTCGAAGACATCTTCCGAATTTATCGTGAAGATATCTTTTCGAAGCCTGAAAAATGATCAATTATCTTGATATCTCAATATTTCCATAAGAAAGAAATCTCGAAGACATCTTCTAAACATCTAAAAGATATTTCAGAGATGGCTTCGGTAAGATATCTTTTAGATCTCTTTGAGGTGATACCAGCGACCCCTGAAGATGCGACCAGACCCATTGGTTAGAAAAGGGCACAACCAAAACTATTCTGACAAATTACTCGAAAACAAAGGAATGAAATCGAAATATCGCTCTGTACAGACCTTCTGCGATCAATAAAGGTGGTCTGTACTGAACAATATTTTCCTTTTCTCGCTTTATTTTCTACTAATGTGTCAGAAAAGATTTGGCTCGGGTTGCATCGTCAGGAGCCGCTGGTATCTCCTTAAGACATAATTCGCAGATATCTTTGGTGAGATATCTTTATAACATCCCCAAAGAATATCCTGGATATATCTTCGATGAGATATCTTTTCAACATCGTCAATAAATGCATTTGCATTGAATACCATCACTCTGATTCTATAAAGCACCCAAATGAATCACAATTGCCTTCTTTGTGGCGTTTATGAAGGATTTATATTCCCTTCATATATTTTTCTGTAGAAATTTCAAATTAAAAATTTTGGTTAATTGTAAATTACTCCATAGTTCCATGTGTTCATAATTGAGCACATAGTGGGTCAGAAGAGAAGTATTCTTCAACGTGAATTATTATATGATTATTTGAGAATTGCATATCATACAAAGATCTTATTAGAGTCGTATCAAATGCTTTCCCAAGCTGAAACTCGAGTGAATCGTTGTCGTAGCTAATAAGATTGCTGGGATAGCAAATAGTTTCTTGTCACCGTAAGATATTTGCTGCTCCAGCAAAAAGGACCTAGCAAAACTAGATTTCGCTCTTACATCGAATTTCTCTGTTCTCCGTGTAACTATCGAATAATTGCAAGTTCGTATACAGTTCGTGTACTTCATCTAGCTGTTGAAACATTCACCGCTTCTGGCGCCATTTTCCAACTGAATTGTTATATCATACTCGATCGCATTGTAGTTAGAGGATGTGAAGTTCAAGGTAATTTCGTTTCCGTGATTTTAACAGGAACAGGTGTTCAATATCAAAGCTGGTACATTCACACGCATCATACACGTGTTCGATTGTACTATGAGCGGTGAAAAGATTTGTTTGTTTGTTTTTCGGCACGTGTTTTACACGTGCATGATTCTTTCGTTAGAAAAACCTGACATCCAATTACATTCAAGCATTTTGAATCGGTAAAAAATGTGTATTTTGAAATAAAATTAATGAGTTTGATGAATTGTATAATAAAATTTACGTATCGTACGTCTTCGTTCAATATATTACATGGTTCCTTCGAGTTCGCACAGTAATTTCTCTGCTGACCTGTTCGAGCATAAAACGTATTTCAAACTGTGGACAAAATCTGATCGTATATCAATCATTATATAGCGATTGCGTCTGGAAGTTATTGAATTTCGTTCGTCCGTTGAGTTTATTAGAGATAAGGTGATAAAAATTATTAGACAACATTGAAGATTTAATCGAATCAATTAAAAGTTCAGTTAATTCAAACGAATGTTATTTACCCCAGCACTGAGTCTATCAGTTATTTCAAATAAATTCATTCATCCATATTTTTATTGAATTTTATTTTAATTTAGTTACTGCAATGAAATTCTTTATTTCTCCAGCTAAGTCATTTCTCCTGGTGCAATTTTTACATCTAATTAAGAAGTTACAAATAAACATGGCCATTAACTTGATCACTTACCACATTAACTAACTTGATTTCTGGCTCGGTTGAAGGTCCTGGAGGTGCACCACCGACGACACTGATAATGAGGATGGCTAGATGGATCGAATGGATGAAATGGCAACTTTGTCTATTGGCCATGTTGTTTTCTGTAAACATGAATATAATATTTATATTCATTCAGAAATATTGATTTTATTAGCATTCAAGGTACAATCAACGATGAAAACCCTGATTAAATCACTTGTATCTGCAACTTCATTGTGATTTATTCACTAGATTCCAAGGACTCCCATACAAATCATGCAAACAATATGGGTTCAATGCGAAGAATAATTTTCTCGTTGAGCGGAGTCGAAGAGTACTTATCGATTAACTAGAGTGCTCTTGTTTCCATTATACGTAGTTAAAAAACTTCTGATTAAACTTCCAGCAATAAGCAATGGAAGCAAAAGTTATTGATGTAACAGAATGAAATTTCAGTTACGAAATTATACTCTAATGCGTGATATAATATAGCAAAAGTTCAAAATTCAGTTACATGTAAATTAATTCTTAACCCTTAACGTCCACACCTCACCAAGGCCACATAACGGCCACATGGGGTAACTCATTACCCCACACGGAAAAAATAATTTAGTTGCAGGAGCCAATTTAATGGCTGTCCGTGTCCGTGCTAGCTACTTAGCTGCTGCAGCTAAATTATTTTTTCCGTGCACGCTGAGAAAATCCGTTCGGACAAGATGCGTAGATCTTTTGAGACTTTTAACTGATTCTGTCATGTTCCTTGACCAGTACTCCAATATTTCTAATGGTTCGACTTGGTTAATTTATAGATGGCGTTCTAAAGACTGGTCATAAAAGTCAAAATTCAGGAAAAATTGCGTTTTTTGCAAAAAAAATTCACTACTCCGCCATTTTACAACATCAACGACTCAAACTCCAGGTTCGTCCGCACAATTTATTCTGCAAAATTACTGGAAAGAAGAATGAAAAAAATTACAAATCATGAAATTGGCTTTTTTTGCGTTTCATCAGATTTCAAATACATATTCATGATTAGGAACGTGAAAATACTGTGTAGGCTTACTATGTAGTGAAGTCACACCTCGCACATGTCTGTCACCGGCAGATGCTGTTTGTTGTATTCATTTGAAAGGTTTGAAACCTCTAATTCCACTTTTTTTAAGCCTGGGGTAACTAGTCACCCCGTGTGGCCGTTGAGGGTTAATTGAATAACTAAGAATTGAAACTTCAATTGACAAATATGCTTGAAACATACATGAAATTTGAAGAAATCTCCAACAGTCTAGGTTCACATTACACCTTGAGTAGATAGAGAATACACGATGCGCTATGAACTCATACACGAGCCACTCAGGTCATATAAGTGCATATAATTGAAACCATAAATCACATTGTATATGATGCTGATTCCCATTGGAAGAAGAACATGTACGATACATATATTCCTATTAGGAAGGTTCTCAAAGGAACCAGGACAAAACCGCCACAAAACGGAGAAAAACAGCTGTCTCTTCCCATGTAAAAATTTAGCGATTCCGCGAGTGTTGACCACGGGCAACGGCTTGGGCCAGGCGTGACAGTCAAGCGTAGGCGCAATATTGGACCAACTTTCATTGGCAATAGAGTTGATATCGTGCCTGTGTCGGCAATACAAAGAAGAAAAGTGTTAGAGCAGTGTTGGCGCAACCCACACAGCACTTTTGGTCTTCAAGATATTTTGAGGAACTGTTCAGAAAAGTTTAAGAAATCTTCTAAAAGACATCTACAAGATATCTTTTAGAAGATCTAAAATTTTTCCTCCGAAATTACATCTTTTGGACATTTTATAGAAGTCTTTTAGAAGTAAGAACTGTTTTAGATCTCTTGAAGATATTTTTTCATGTTGCATAAGATTTCTTGAATTTGGCTTGAGGTATCTTTTAGAACCGGGATGCTGTGTGGGAAATTTGTACCAGCATTGATTCAGGATTGCACCAACATTAGTTTTGTCTGGGCCAATAATAGCGGAACTATTGAATCAAACCTACGCGAACATTGGTGACCTTTCACCACCGTTGCCCCGGGTATCAAAATTGAAGCTCGTTGATTCCTGAAACGATATTATCATTTCAGCCCTTAGTCAGGCTTTCTCCCAAGCACCCGCCAATGCTCGTCAGGGCTGGGTCAGTATTTTTTCCCAAATCTGCCCAAAATTCCTAGTAAAGATAAAATCCAATCTGTTTAAAGACTCTGGAAGAATTAGAATGTACAAAAATCATTCTATAAGTATACTATCATACATAATCATGTACTTTTTCCGTAAGTAAATGATAATCAACGTGATAAGGAGATATTTATGATGAAGACACCAGAATTTTGATTGGTAGAATCCAATATATTATTATAATATCATTGAAATGAAGGCTCATCATAATAAATTGTTTTTTTTTCCAATTTCATGGTCAGCATCAATTTCATTAAAAATTTATAACTCCAATGATCATCGAGTTTTTGTAAATAATATAAATTTTCATATCGAATGAATAATCATTTCTCGAGATCGCGCGAGAGTCGAGTAATAAAAATAATCCAAAAAATCAGTCCAACTATATTCGAAAACTCTCTCTTATGGAAATTCTTCCTTTCGATTATGATGTAACTTAGATTAACAAAACTATTGAACTTCTTGATTTTAGAATATCTGATTGAGAAACAATGAACTGAGGCCAAGGATGGAAGACCTCGTGTTGTCTCATTTCTCAATGAGTATGACGACGACCATCCAGTTCCTATCGCAATTCAGGGTCAATGATTGAAAACTCTTTTCGATTATTTCCTATATCATCTCGATTTTTTGACAAAATTTTGAACGAAGGATATACAAAGAAGATCTGTGAGATATATTTTCCTTTGAAATATATCTGTTGTTCTCGCGTGGTGTGAAAACTGATTCGTATATACTAAAAAAAAATGATTTGTTACTATGGCGTTTACGAACAAGTTTGTTATGTTCGCAGAATTTAAAATTCAGCAGCTACATTGAGAAAAAAATGGTGATGCTCAGTCAAATGTTTTATCACCAAATTTTTCTTGCTCTTTCAAGAATTTTTTTATTTTTTTTTGCAGTCGCTATATCAACCCATACCGCACCTTAGCTTCGTTCGAGGAGAGCTCATGAAGAGTTGAATTTGAGTCCAAAGAAAAAGTTTTTAAGAACTCTTCCTAAACTTTTGTGCTGTCTGGAAACCCACCTGTTCGCTATGTTAGACAACATTTTTTTCCAATGCGATTGTTCCATTGAATCAAAATGCAGAAGAAGAACTCGGAAGCTCATAAGGTGTACTGAAACTACAGGATGGAACGTAAATTTGATTGCACAGATTTTAGTCCTATACGTTTTAAGAACGTTTTTATCGCTCACCTTGAAACGCGCTCGATACGTTCGTAAAACTTATCTTTCAGATGCACGGTTATTCAGGAGTTATTGAATTCCCGGAACATTGATTGAACGATTCATTTATGTTATAAGAGTGATAACAAATGAATTTCCCTAAAATATTGGTATCTCTTTGTTATACAATTCATACATGATGATTGATAAAACTCATGACACTAATAGAAATTGTTTATCAGAACCTGATTTACTGTATTCTTGTACCTTATCCCTCCCAGATGGAAATATTCTATTGAATTCTATGAAGAATGGTGAAATCCCTGATTGAATATCAATGAATTTTATTGAAACTTATTCATTTTTCCATTCTTCAATGAGATTTTATAGATTATTCGTAACAGGTCTTTCAGATGTACAATTGCTCAACAAATGGATCTATATCGCTGAACGATTAAAATAATTTAGTCGATAACAGAGCTGAATGCATTTATGATCATTCAATCTGTCACTATTAATAACAACGATTATTCAATATCTCACGATACTTCATAATGGAAATATTGCGAATCGCTTGGACATTGGTATATTTGTAATTGTATTCCCTGTCACCTTTAACTTATAATAAACACAAATTATTGACACAATTCGATTATGAGTGATAAGAAGATCAATTTTCAATGATGCTCGATAAAAGTGACAATACAAAAAGCATTTATAGAAGAAAATACTTCTGTGGGATTGATTGTGTCATCTGGCGCTTCGTGATCACAACAATAGTAAGAATTATACATTAACGTATGTCTTATCGTTCATCATAATTGAATAATTTAATTGCGAGGAATTTGATCCCCGCACTTCAAGGTACTTTGAAGGAGTGAGGTGTCGATCAAGCGGTTCTTCACTCGCGAATAATTTGAGTCTGAAAACATTTGGCAAAAGAGCAAAGGAGTCGAATCCAGAAAAAGTATGGATCACATATGCAAATATATGTGCAGTTTCAAGACCATACATCGCAAAGAAAATACTGTACTTCTTGGAATTTTTCTCGTGCGTATTCCTCAACGATCCTTGAAGGTCGTTTGAAATACAATTGCATTTATCAATGAAATCTTCAGGCGATCTGTGGATGTTTGCTCAACCGAGACTGTGCTTTCAAATTCGAGCCAGATTCAATGACTTGTGAGAGATGTTGTGAATTCTCATGAATATTTCCGAATAGGAATCAATGTTGCGTACAAAATCATCTTATCATAGATTTTATTGACGAATACTTATTTTGAATCGTTCAAAAAATAAGGGAATGAGAAAATTCCCTCACGAAGTGTTTGTTCTTGCGTCTATTTTGTATGGAATGGCGAAATCGATTTTTGTGAATAAAGGAGCCTTTCAAGCTCAGTATTGTTTTGAAAATGCTCACAGTTTTAGATTTACCGCGTCCTGAAATGTTCCAAAAGAATTTTCATTTTGGACCCCATTTTGGGAAGCGCAATATTGAATTGCCTGTTCTGAACCCTGCATATCTTGAAATTTAAAACTCGGAAATACATTTGTGTCTGAAATTTTATACCTAGAGTTGTTTTCAATAAAAGAAGCCACACGTTTTTAGAAAAAATTATTGATAATTATTCAAACAATGATTTTAGATAAATTCTGAAGCGGTATTCTGAAAGAGCATGGAATTTTACATCGGGTATCTTGTAACGGAAATGCTTTAGGGTAAAGATGATATGAGGAAAAAATTGGATTAAAATTCATCAAAAATTGACAGCATTTGGGAGTAAATGGGTTAATGAGAGATCGTACAATCAGCCGTCATTTAAGAGATAGCGAATAATAGATGGTAGATAGGTAGTTTGTGCGTCATTCTGTGAATAGAATTGAGTGAATCATTGGGGAAGTAAAATAAATTGAATTCCACTTTTCGTTCAAATTTTTGATAGATCATTCAATTCTATCCATTGAATGGTGCGCAAACTAATCCCAGTGAAAAAATTCCCAACAAACAAAAGGATATCTATTAGTATCTAAAAGATACCTTGAAATCATGGGAGATATCTTGGAAGACTTTCGTGAAGATATCTTTTCGACATCTAAAAGGTATCTCATGCAACCAATTCCAAGAAGATATCTTAAGAAGGTTTCGCAAAAGATATGTTTTAGTCACGCTGACAAATATGTGTTTGAAATATATGGAAGAACCATCTTTTGGAGGATTCCATGATATATTTTTGATTCTTTTAAGACACCTCTCAGATTTTTCCAAAATACGTTTCAAATATCTTCGAGACATGTTTCAGATGTCTTTAAGATGTCTTTTGGGAATCATTAAGACATCTCAGAAAGCACAAAAGGATCACTAATGAGTTCTGAAAAAGGAATATGGCGTGAATTTTTCCCTTCTTACTTCAATGTCTTGGAAATATGAAAATTCCGATTATTTTTTACAATGCACCTTCTTTCGGTCACTTCTAGTTTTCCTTGAACTGACCAGGCCATGTCTTCTTTAATTTTACCGTGTGGATTTTCAACTAGGCACATTCTTAACCAGGAATAATAAAGATCAGTGGTTATAATTAGTTGATAGTAATTTCCCTAAAACAAATTTCAAATTGAAATTCTCAATCGAGAGAAAGTATAAGCCATGTGAGTTTAGGATTGATAATATAATAGAATAACATAATTATTACCATGAATGTTTCCAAATCTGAGTCTTGGTGTATTATTTGCTTATTCACATGACGTTACTATTTCAGAAACATTGATGTGCACCTCTGTGTTTTTGTTCACCCGCAATTGGGGTGAATAGAAAGAGTTCTTCAAATTCATGTCTATTCGCGTTGAAACCGATGAGAGCTGCAAACCTTGTTGGCTCAATCTTGGCCCTGTTGTGCTTTCTCATACAATTATGGTTGGTAAAAAATGGAAATAATGAATCTTAGTGCGGGCACATTTGAACTCGGCCCCAATTTGGACCAGCGTTAGGCCAAGATTGGGGTGAATTTATATCTCGAGCATGTGTGTACAATCCTCAGCGTCGACGAATGAAAATCGATAGAAACCCATTGATTCCGATAAAATTACACCTATCGGGTTCTATTGGTCATAATACTTTTATTTTTTATGACGAATTTGTTTCAATAAACAATCACAACTTCAACGACATCAGTAATGTGTAGAAATTTTGTAAATAAACACTATATTCCCCTTAAAACGGCAGAAAATTAAGTGGTACATGTAAGAAATTGTGATATATGGATTTTATTTTTGGAAAAATTGATTAATTTTCATAATTATACCTATGACCTTAATAGAAAGAATTTGATTTCACGAAATTTTTCATGATTTTTATAACAGAATTGTTGAAACAAATTTTAACAGATTTTGTGGAATCATTATTTCTCATTTGGAATTATCAATTGAATTGTAGAATTGAATAAATTTATAAAAGAGATTGATATAGTGAGGTCAAAATATTAACCCTCAGTTACCCCACCTATTTTCGCATGTTTTTGTTAATCTCTCGTTGTGCGTTGCAATAAAAAATGTACTATGGTTCTTGAACTTCATCCCTGTTGTAATTTCAAATCATCCCTCTTCATCCCTATAAACAGGACATCGGATTTCCTAAAACCTCTTGTTCCCTTTAGACCCCCGTGAGGTAACTGAGGGTTAACAACAATTTATTACAGTTCACATAAAATTTGTATAAAAAATATTTACCAAACAGAGTGAGAAATTTTGTGTACTTCCAACAATTCACTCAAACTTTATATTGAATATTCACAGGGAAGAAGCTCACAACTAATACAAAAATTTTGAGCCAACGTGAAAAATCTCTCAATGTGATCTTTCTTGTTTATGTTCTTATTGAAAACACAAATTTTTGTAGAATCCTTTTTATGCACAAGATTTCACAGAATTCTTGTGAAATTTGTGTTCGATTCTCCCCTTTGTATAAAAACTCACAGGGATTTCATTCCTTTTTTCCTCATCGATTCCAATTCACTCGATAGTAACCTTCCATTTGTGTTTTCCTAGATGCATACACGCAGGCGTACTTCAAGGATCACATTGAGATTTCGTTATTCCTACGTGGAATCGTATCATAATGTTGATATAAATCAAAGAAATTATCTTCCAAAATAAAAAACCTGTTCTAAGTTATTTTCTCGTTGCAAGGATTTTGAATGTCACGAATCCTGTTCAGTTGAATTTATTCAGTTGAACTTCAATCTCAGTGTATAATATATACTTCACAATTCATTTTGTGGTTTGGAAAAAGTATCGTTTAACTAACATAGTAACTCTAAGAGGACAAATCAAGTCTGATTCTATTATAAGATTATGTAGCGAGAGGTCAAAAAAATCGGTTTAGCAGAGATTATTGAGTGACAGATGATTCAAGTACGGCCAATAGGACAATCCCACACTGTTGTCAGACAAGCTATACAACACGTGCGTTGAATCCATGACTGAGATGCTAGTTTCATGAAAATTGTATCGAAAATGAATGATTCTATGCGAATCGTGAATAAATTAAATATAATTTGTATATATTTTTCATAAAATTGTATTCGACTGTATAAAATAATACATAAATATAGTTTTGCGATTATCAATTCTTGTTAATTTGGACTATCGTTCCAAGGTAGAGCTTAAATTTATAAACTCAACAACCCAGGACAAGGGGCTTAAAAACCTTGGATTTTTGGCTTGAAATCTGAACATATTGTGAACTATTGGAAGTTTCATGCCGTATTCAAAATATTGCAGAAAACAACTAGTATTTCGTACAAGACCTAGACTAGTCTCGGTATCGACCCTGAGATCGAGATGAAACCAAGACGATACCTGTCAAGCCGAGAGTATCGACGATACCGAGAATCCCGGTGAAACGTATAATGTATTGTAGAGACCGAGAATTTCGACTCCAGACCGAGACGATATTGATTGCCTCGAAACGAAAGAGAGATTGAGACGAGATGATCAATTCCGGGATAAAATCGAGATCGAGACCGAGACCCGGTCAGCCCTGGCGATACAAGACGAGACCAAAACACTACACAAAACATTTCAAAGAATCCGGACACCCTCCAAACTAGAACGAATCCGAAAAAATCCGGCCGGTTGGCAATCCTTCTCCAAGGGGCATCAAATTAAATGAGCGATTCTTGGATGCCCTGTTACAAAAATCCCGCTGGGATTTCACGTGGATTCCAGATCCGAAGTTTACCTGGGATTTCCAATTCCACCTGGGATCAGAAATTTCAACTGGAATCCCACGTTGGAGTTGAAATTCTAGCTGGGGATTCCACCTGGAAGTGAGGAACGCAGGTAAATTTCGGAGCTGAAATCCACGTCAAATCCCAGCTGGATTTTTGTGACAGGGTGTATTTCAACACCACGGTACGGAACTTTCGTTGAAGTAAATTCACATGGATACATCAAAATCCGTGAAAAGTAGTAACATTGTGGCCATGTGAATTTAATTCAATGGAGTTTCCGTGCTGAAATCCGTCGACAAATTATTCATTCAAGTTTATGCCCCCTGTGTTACCCTGCAATGGTTATATGTCGAAGCCTTATTAGTATTAAAATTACTTTTTGAACATCCAAAAGTGTGTGAATATCTCATCCTGGAAAAAAATAATCTGGATCCAATTAGATCTTCCCAGATCTGAAAGATGCAAAATATAGATCTATTTGAATCTAAATGAAGAAAAATTCCACGTTAATGAATTTCAATGTCTGTACATCAATCGCATATTTCCTCCACTATTAAATGGTTTCTAAGCATTAAGTATTTTTTGAAAGAAATAACTTAGATATTCATAGATCTAAAGAGATCTGAGTCGATCTGAATAGCATCAATTTCCCTATTTGTTTAGATCCAAATTGATTCTCTCCGAGATCAAAATAAATGAAACTCTCGATTTGGAGCATCAGATCCGTTTCATTGACTTATCAACAGATTTTGAAGGGTTTGAAAAGTGACTGAAAGATTGAAACTTTTGAAGTACCTTTGAATAGTGCTTTTGAATTTGCTTCCTCAATATCATGAAAATTCAAAACAATCATCACAACATTTTCCTTCATATATTGTTTGCGTAGATGCAGGGTACATAAATTCCATCCCCAATTCGTAATTTCCAAATCTAACTTTCGGAATAGAGTTGCCAGATGGGAAGATTTGTCGTGAATTGGGGTACTTTTGACTTCCCTGTACGACAAATAATATAATCAATCGAGCGATTTGTCGCATTTGGGGCTACTTTTGTTTTTTTTTTAGTTTTTCTAGTGTTTTCCCTAAGAATTCCTGTTTTTCAACAAATCAGGAAGTTTCAGGCTAACGGGCTCTCAGGCCAATGGGTGTTTACCATATACATATACACATATATGTACACATGAGAAAATTGGGCGACTTTGAGCAGAAATTTGCGATTTCTAACAATAGATGAAGCTACTTTCATCGAAATTTGAAAGAACACACAAAACCACACAGAAAAATGTACTTCTTTGAATCCAAGAAATTGTTATTTGAATAGATCCAACATATCTCTTTGGCAGAAATAAATATTTGGTTCGTTCAAAAAGAATTTATTATCTAATTCTTATTTCGAATAAAAAAAATATTAATTTCCTTCGAAGAAATTTTTATTCGAACCTATTCAAATAACAATTTCTTAGATTCAAAGAAATCCTTTTTTTCTGTGCACTATTTCCGTCACCCACCTGCCGTCTCCCTATTGAAAATCAACAACTCGAAATGAAAGTTTTTATCCCACATTTCGTACCGTTTTAACGAGATTGATTTACAACTTACATAATACTGGAATGACGGATGAAACACCGGTTTCAAATTAAATTCTCCGTTGAAGATAATGTATACACATATCACTTCTCCTATCGCTCTATAGTAGTACACACAAAAAAAATTTTAATGAATGGACTAAAGAGAATTATTCCGCGACGTTCCGTTCACAGCCATCGAAACAACACTGAGCGCTTTACGCCACGCGTACTACGGTTTTAAAAGGACTCTGCGGTCCCTGATGACACAAGTTTGATCTCTTATTCTCTTTTTGCGTGACGTCCTTTCTCGCTCGCATCGATAGACGTCATCGATCTCAACGTCATGAAAGAGTAGAAATTCCCTAAAAGTTTCTTCCTGTTCACCATGTACGTAAAAGTAGAGGGACAACTAGTAATTATGTTCTTAGGTAGCGGAAAATAGTTCATTCGAAAACTCTGTATCGATAGCTCTGCAGAGTTGTACATATACTTGTTCGGTATTCGTGAATCATCGTCGTTATGGGGTAATATGAGTTAGATATAGAGCATCGATTTTGTGCATTGTTCTTCATTGTTCTTGAAATTCATTGTTCACGAGATCCGAAGACAGGTTTTAGATTCAAAAAAACACATTCTAGGAACAATCAAAAGTTGTTAAGCTCGTGAAAGTTTTCACGGTCAGTTGATCGTAGTTGTGGTTGAGTATTTTTCCATTCATGGGGAAATTCGTGTTCCAAGGAATCGGATATAAAAAAATAAGGAACTGAATTTCAGAAAATTCGAAGAAATTCAATCAACGACACGAATGTTTGGTACGTTTCCATCTATTAATTGCTTCCTCGTTAGGAGGAAAGCTTTGTGATTGTTTCGAGAAACCGCAAATTTCTTGGTCTCCAAATTCAAAATTTCTTGGACCAAAATATTCCCCTGAACTGGGGAAAAATTGATATTTCAGTTGCTGTTAAATAGTTTTGATCAATACGCCACAACATGGGCGTACCCAGCGAGGAACGAGAAAATGATGAGTGCGGTGGAAAGGATCGATTAAATCCTTAACCCCTCAGACTGCACACCTCAATTTGATCAATTTGCCCTTGTTAACAAAATCGCTGTAATATATCGATTCATACTCAAGTTTTCTCCATCAAAAATGCCGAAGTTGAGCCTCATATTATTGTGGAATTCTACATGTTTCGAATACTTACCAGGTTACGCTAACCAATATGTACAATTGATTCTCATTGATTCCGATGCAGAAAACCGATTCAAACCCATTAAGAATCAATTTTTAACGATTCGATTGAATCAATGAGAATCAATCGGTTCAATGAGATTCTCCAAGCAGGGAAGCCAAGGGTTGAACAAGGTCGACCATTTTATACAGGAAAAGTATTTAGCTTTTATATATTTTCATAAAATACCAATTAAGGGGATTCACCATTGGAAATAGTGAAAAATCATGGAATTTTTTTGTTTTATTTTGTTATTTGGAACCTACTGAACAAGAATATAGTACCCTAAGGCCTATATCTTAACCCTGAGCATGAAAAAACCATACGTTTACTTTCAAACGCAGTTTTCCGAAAGTTTGAATTTCGACAAATCTTCACACAAAAATCGATCTTGAGAACCAATTGAAATAGAGAGATAGAATAGATATTATAGAATATAATAGAATATATATCTTGAGAATCAATTGAAATAGAAAGTTCATATTTTCACCACATATCCAGTAGATCTTTTACTGAATATTTAGGTAGAATTAGATTTTTAGGTGGATATGTTGCTTAGAAACATAATTTTATATATATGCATGTTTTTTTGGAAAAAAATTGGAAGTTGACTTTATGATTTCTTGAAAACCACTAATGCTACCATGATAAATCTACCTAAATTTCTAGATCAGATCATCATCTTCAAAATGAGACCATGAACAGTGTAATATGTTGGATAGTTTCTTAGATATATCACTTTGAAATATGGTCTGAAAAACGTGAAAAAGAACACTTTTGATTCGCTGTAGCCTGTATGTGACAACTTTTTCGCCATTTCATATTTTTGTATTTTTTGCTAGCCTACTACACACTAGGATAAAAATAGTTAAACCATTTTTATTGTGTATTTCAAAGAAAGTATTTTTACACTAGTGAATCCCTTAAGGTAGTTCTCCGGGAGAATTCAGGATCAAATTAGAAAAATTATTGTCATGCAGAGCACCAAGGTCGAAGGAATTCGAAAAATACATTCCCATAAACAAAAGCGTGTAACAGTGTCATGATGACTCATATAAAAAAATCCCCATGGTAAAGGTTTTTTAAATCCCACAAGAAATAAAATGAGCCCTCATAAGTCATAAACGGATCAAAAATAGAAATTTTTCGAGAAAAAAACCATGTCAAATTCCGCGTTGTTGTTACAAGGTTGTTTATTTATACTTCGAGTTGGTTCTTTTTTTGTCACAAATAAGAATATAAATCCCAACGAATATGATTATCGAATTCCTTCGACCTTGGGGCTCTACTTGACAATAATTTTTCTAATTTCATCCTGAATTCTCCCGGAGAACTACCTTAAGTTCGATAAATTATCTATAAGGAAAAGGTTCGATCTTTGTTCACATTACGACCATTCATCCCCTTCACGTCAACTAGTACGATCTGCTCTCCCCTGTCTCGGATGCTAGGTACACCCTCATGTCAGAGTGAACTTGATCATCAGATTGATTTGATATATTTTTACAGAGTAAGTTTGGATGATCTGGATAAAAATAAACATTCGATTTGGAGAAGTTTTTTTGGGACTTAACAGCATTATTCTGATGAAGTTGAATATCCTGAAATTTAAATTTCTTTATCGAGTATGTACTTTAACAGCGATTTCTAAACGTTCAGAAACCCTCTCTATATGTTTGTTCAAACATTTTATCAAGATTCCTCTGGCATTTTGTGCTGTCTGTGTATGAAAGCTTTATTAAATTCAAAAACGTTCTCAAATTCAAAGAATGGTTATGAAATTTGAGAATGTATTATTGAAATTCGGAAATTGATCATTCGAATTGACCTTTGGTTACCCTACAGGGTTCTAAAGGAAAGAAAAGGTTTTTGGAATCTGATCTCCCGTTCACGGAGGTGAAGTGGTAGCATTTTGACACAAAAACAGGATTGAAGTTTGAGGACTTTAGTACATTTTTTACACAGTAAAAAGCAAAACTTAAAGTGATCCCGAATATCAGCTTAAAAATGCAGCCAAAAGTAGTGCCTATTCCAACTGAAAGTAAGCAATGAAAAAGACTGAATTTCAGTTAATTCCATCTTACTTTGGAATTAAGAGAGAATTCCATCTTAATTTTCAAAGTAAGATGAAATTGACTCAAATTCAGTCTTTTTCATTGCTTACTTTCAGTTGGAATAGGCGCTACTTTTGGCTGCATTTTTAAGCTGATATTCGGGATCACTTTAAGTTTTACTTTTTACTGTGTATCATCGTTAAAGCTTCATTTAGTGCGCTGCGATGCACAACGAAAAGATAACGAAAATACACCAAAATACGTGGAGTAACTGACAGTTGAGAAGTACTCTATTAAAAATGATGATAGAAATTCCTACTCTCTAAATTTCTTGGAATGAAAATTCACTTCTCAAGAGTGAAAATGCTGCAAGTCCGATGAGGATGAGAATCCGCTTCGCAAGAGTGAATTTTCATCCCATTAGGGTGCGCATCACACTTATAAAAGGATGAAGTTTTCACTCTTATGAAGTGAGAATCCACTTTTTTGAAATAGAATCTCACTACTGTTCAACTTGCAGCATTTTTACTCTTGAAGAGTAAATTTTTCACTCTAAAAAATTTAGAGAGTAAAGTTTAAAAACCATGGTTATATACACGGAGAACAAAAATGTGCTAAAATATATACTGTAAAAAATGATGGTGGAATTTTCACCCAAATTTGGTGGCTGCATAAATCCTTAACGTGATATTTGGGGGGGGGGGGGGGGATTTTTCTTCATTTGGAGAGAAATTCCCTTGAAAAAGAAAGTATTTTTAGGGATATATCCATGTGATTAATTAGATTTTGAAAAGAGTAATGCTTCATCAATTTGAAATGTGTTACTTTTCAGCAGATCTTTCTTTCCTTGTAACAATTTCATAATGAGTTATTAAATTTTCGCTGAATCTTCCTAACAGTGTAGTAAAAAAACCTGCATTCCCGTACACTTTTTGGTCCTGACCAAACCTTCTTGATGGCCTTTGCTTTACTCACGTTTTGTAATCGATCGCACTTTGCTTGATGAGAAGTTATTGAAAGAATGGAATATCTCCTTATGCATAAGAGAGATCCGGAAAACTGATGCATCCTCGTGTTCATAAACGTGGGTTATATGATGAAGCTGTAAATGTCAACATACCTTCGCGATTGATTATTTTTGTTCATATTCGAAACTAGGCAATATTTGAATCTACTTCTTTACACACTGAGTATATGACATTTATGATGCAAAAAAATAATTATTCCTCTCTGATAAGAATACATTAGTTGAAATAAAAATAAAAATGAAGCACGCGTAAGGTGTTCATTTTTTTCCAAATAAACGAAGTTTATGAACATGAGTATACATCGAGTGGCCAGCGTCGCTAGACTTTCCTTATGTAAGAGGAGATGGTCGATTTTTTCCATAAAATCTATAAAATTATATTTGATTTGAAGCTGTGAGCAAAGCAAGAGTGGGTACAAAAATAAACAACATAATGACTGAGAGAACATTTTCTGTGTAAGATCCCATACAGTAAAAATGTTGCTTTGTCTACAAGATTTCTTATCCATCACTTACCACTGTCTTTGAGATGTCTTAGTTTAAGAAATCTAAGAGATGTCTTCAGATGTTTTTCAGATGTCTTTTAGATATCTTAAACGAAGAAATGTCAAAGACAGTGAAAATTGTTGCATAAGAAATCTTGTAGACAAAGCAAAACTTTTGCTTGTATGGGATTATTTTATTCATGACTGAATTCATAAAAAGATCCGAAGTTTCCAAGAATTAATCTTATTTATCTAATTGATTTATCTAATTGAATTAATTCAATCTTAATTTTAAATTTCCAAAGAAGATGTCTTGGAAGACTTTCGTGAAGATATCTTTTCGACACCTAAAATATGTCTTATGCAAAAAATTTCAACAAGTTTTACATATCTCAAAAAGGTCTTGCAAGAAATATGTTTTCAACACGCTGACAAAGATATGTTTAGATACGTGGAAGACATCTTTTAGATACCTGAAGGTATGGCTTTAATTCTTTTGAGTATCTTCGAGATACTCACGTTCGAGATACTTACGTTTTGAATACCTTTGAGATATGTCGTAGATGTCTTTGGGTTCTCTTTTTGCAGTAATTAAGACATTCAAGACAGGATCACTAATGAGTTCTGAAAAAGGAACATGGCGTGACTTTTGTCCTTCTTACTTGGACAATTCTCAAGATATGTAACAGATATAATTCAGAAACACTTTCAAGATGTCTCTTGGACTATGCTGATTCGACATCCAAAAGATGTCTTTCAGAAATACCTTGAAGACACGTTTCTGATATTCCTTAAAGATATCTAAAAGATATCATTCCGATATATCTTGAAGATATCTTTTTTGTGACGTCGTTGAGATATCCAAAAGATGTATTCCTAAAGATATCTCGTAGATATCTCCAAGACCACTTTTCATTAACTTCATATGCGTTTTAGATCTCTCGAGTGAGAAAACCCTACCTTTCATCCAAGTCAATCCCCAATGATCCAATAAAATTGTTCCTGACCGTTCTAAATTTGTATTTTATGCTGCGAACGATTATGGATTTGTATTAAACCTTCCTTCCCGACGTTCCGCTCAGATACTAAGCATTATCAAAGGTATTAAAAAGATTTAATAAAAATTCCTGAACCACATAGGTACTTGTTCTTGGACTTGTTCACACTCCCATATTCATGGAATCCCAAACTACAATCGCTACCCAGACAGATTGATGATGAATTTGTTTTTTTTTTCCAAAACGCATTTTTAACCCAATTTTATGAATTCTTATTACATGTATCTTGTCAATTTTACGAAACCAGAGCCAATATCGAACAGGCATTAGCCTTAAATTCATGAACACATGAAAGATGAAAATTCTGCCAAATCGAAGGTCATTGAAGTCTATGTGATAGGGGATTACGTCACTTTCGATTCATCATTTGAAACATATCGATCATAACAACCAAGGTTCGACGTCTTTCAATTCTGAAAATCATGACTATCGTTCTACCATTAAATTCATATACTTTATAACATTCCGTCAGAAAAATTAAAGTGTGAAGTGCTTCTGTTGCAATTCAGTATCAAGGAAGAAAGTTTCATTTTCCTTCTATTGAAATCATGAACAAAAACTAGAAGTCGATAATCATTTTTCAAGAAAGACAATTTAAATAAACCCAACATCGGATCATTAATTAAATCTTGATTGTGAATCAGCAAAATCTACAGAATCGTGTATCGTTCGATACTTTAGGCCTCGTTCGTTTCTTAGATTAGAGAAAAGAACAAAGTTACAAAAAATTTTCAAGAACTTCTGAGTCATTTGCGAATTTGAATTTGCAATTTGAATCTTATTTTCTAATTTTCGAGCAAATAAAGGCAGATTCTCTAGATTTTCTGGGAATTCGAGAGGACGTTCTCATCAAGCGCACTCCAAAATAAAATGATTTTCTTAAATTTTTTTTCACGGAAGGCAGTGAATAGAGAAATTAAATTTTTTTTTACACTCATTGAATTAAAATTTAATTGAGTCTCAGAGTATTTTATCATCTTTTTCTTCCAAATCATGAAATTCGTAGACTAAAACTTTGGAGACGTTTTTGTCGAAATCATGGTTTTCAAGTTTCTCTGAACGATAAGCAAAAAACTACTGAATAGAACGTATTCTTTTTTGTTTTTTATTCCAAAGTAGATTGATTTTATTGAAGATTGAACCTAAAAACAGATGATATTTGCTTTTTTTTTTTGTATATGAGAACACAATTTTTTCAACCTTCAATGAGAAATTGAGTTACGGTTATTGAGTATGCGAAAGATATGCAGTTTAGTTCTAATTTTTCGTTACTACGCGCGAAGGAATATTCATATTTGTCCCAAAGAATATTCATATTCTTCAATATTCCCTCTTTCTAAAGAATATTCATTAACCTCATCAAAATATTTTATCGAACGCAAAACTGATTATTTGTGGCGTTAAAATAAAGTAGTTTGGGTTACTCCTTCATTTACGGGATTCCTGAGCATCATTTGCTTCATTTACATATTTTACTATTCCCAAGAAATATATTTTATCCGATGCAAAAAAAGTTTATTTCCCAGTGTACAACGAAGGTTGTAATTAACGTTTCATTGCAGGAAAACCCACTGTCTCTCTTCTATATCCAAAATCTAATATCATCGCGTATTATTTGAATTATTAGTGAATTATTCCAGAAGAACAAAATAATAGATATAATTTGGAAGAGTACAATGAACTATATTTCATGTGGAAAAGTCAATTTTCACGATGTATGTATCAGTTACCTTATTCGTAGAGTATTTGTTTTGCATGTACAATTATAGGATCAACACTACTCCAGCGATGTGAAAGATATATCTAACAGAGGGAATATTACTGTCATTATCACTATTAATTCACACTCGGTACATATAATTACGTGATATGAATACACCGCAGTGCGTATGAGAATTTTTATATCTGCATGCATTGATGATGAAATTGAATAGGAGTAGGATATAAAAATGATCAAACAAATCGTAAATTATCAATCGTAAATTTTCAAAATTTTAATCAATCTCATCTTCAACATCTATTATGAATTAAGTAAATGAATTCAATTCTAAATTTTCGTGGTATTCAAAGTCAGGAAATTAAAAGTGTTACTGGATCTGCTAGCTCCCAACCAATCGTCGGGTAGTCACTAGCTGTAAATATTTGCTCTGGTTATACCCAAAAATTTACCGAAATGTGACATCAAATGAAAAATTCACTCGTCTCAACAAGATATTGAGTTCTTTGAACTAAAAGTTTTCGTTGAAACTACAAATATTTCAGTCCAGACAACTCAAACTTTTTATTTGATATCATTTTTAGTTATTCTCAAGTGTATATTAACGGCAGGTCCAATCTATGCCCTGGGTGGATGCCCATGCTGCCCAACGTGGGGCCAACCCTGAGATGATAACATCGTTCCCAGCTTGGCTGTCTTGCTTTGCCCGAGGATTGATAACACCATGGGCCGAGCATGAACCCAGACTAGGTAATCAATAATGCTCCTTCCTTTTTTTCAAATTGGAAAATTGCTTTGAATTCTATCCCAGCGGGCATGCATTTTAGCCCCACCTTGGCCCAGTCTTGAGCCTGGTGTTTTAGCCCAAGACTGGACCAAAGTGTAACCAAAATTCATACACGCTGAGGACTATACACACATGCTCGGGATATGAATTCACCCCAATCTTGGCCTAACGCTGGTCCAAATTGGGGCCAAGTTCAAATGTGCCCGCACTAAGATTCGTCATTTTCATTTTCTACGACCATAATTGTATGGAAAAGCACAATAGGGCTAAGATTGAGCCAACATGGGCCTAATCGTCATTCCCCGATACTGGGTTAAAGAGGACGGACCCAGCCTGGGGCGCATTGTCATTATAGGCAATACATGGAGAAAAAAATATCGCTGTCATAACGATACTGGATAGTTGTGATGACTATCCAAAGTTTAGTGGTATCAGTATCGTTGCTATGATCATACAAATCATCCGAGGAACGATATAGATCGCCAGCATAGGCATCTGTATCGTCACCATATCAATACAGTATTGTCACTACAGCTATCTCTTCTTAACCATACTTCAGATCGTTATAATAGCCATACTTTTTTTTCGTGTACACGCTTGGGTTGTAACTAAAGCGTTTTCCGAGTGTAGCTGACAAAAATGCTCTTTCTCTTTGGGATATATATGGGGCATTCCACGTCAGATTTACATTGGGTTCCTGAATATTTTTTATGAATTATTTCCGTATTTTTTTTATTGAAAAATATCACTGATTTTTTAATTATTTATTGATTTGCGATTTATACATTGGGGTCAAAGTTTTCAGTTTTAACAAATCCATTTTCTTCCAAATGCCTTTATCTGGGGAAGCTTTCGACATACAAAATTGTATTTTCCTAAAAACGCAATGATTTGTTATGTCAGTCAATCACATTGTTCTATTTGTTAAGTTTGTTTGTTACTTAGTAGAATGCAGCAGCGAATATTTAGATATGAAATATTCAGAGCAAAATTTGCTCTTTTATCTTCAATACCTCGACTTGCTGCATCAAAGAATTTTTATTCTCCCTGTTATACAAACCTAACCAACTCGTACGAACTTACAGGATAAAATTTTTCCTCATAGCATCCTTGCAAGAGGATATTTAATTCGCTTATATAAATTCGAACTCTTCAGCGTTCAATACATCAAACAAAATACAAATCAACCCAGTAATCTGATATAGGGTACACTGTCAGAAATATCTGGAAATTTTTTTCAATTACGTACATGAAATCAGGTTCATATACATTCTGCATTAAATTTAATGTACAAAACCATGAAAAGACTATAGATTACGCTATAGTTTGCATTAAATTTCATGTGAAATGTGCATGAAACTGAATTCATGTACGTACTTGAAAAAAACTTCCAGAACTAAAAACATTAAAATTATTGCAGAAATTTTTAACAGTGTATATTTGTATTGAATTTCCCGTTTTAAAAAGAATAAGTCTTTTTCATAACATTAAATACATTAAAAAAACATGTTGGCACAATTTTTCACATATGTATTTAATGTCATATGACTCCGATAACGACACTTTTTGTTTATTTTGATTTCATTAAGATAAAATTGAGCATTCTCGTCAATGCTCTTGTAAACAGAAAATGATAAAAAAAAATTTGGTCAAATTCACACTATTTACTTGGTTTTTTCCCCCAACAACGTTACGTTCATCCTCAAATACGGCTTATCGGATTGTTTCTTGAGTGTGAAAAAATCAGTGAATCCAATATTAACGATAGTTATAAATCGATGTGTAAATGTTTTAGGCAGTACGTAGCAAATCTATTGAGGAAAAAAAATCAATCGAGTGTGAATATTTGAAAAAAGATGATTCAGTTGAGTCAACGAATTCTCAATGATAAAATGATTAATTTTATTATGAAATTTCAAGTCCGCTAAACAATATTTTGATTATTAAAATAATCGTGGTATGACACCAAAGAGAGGCACGTGCAAAAATGGAATATTACCTTGTCATGACATAAATTCTGGTGTCTCGTGGTTGACTCCGAGGGGATGTGCGACCTCTCCCATGAGAACGCTTACCTTCATTCAAACACGAACATTGTTTGCCATCAGGAGCAAACCATGGCCTACGCACGGAAAAAATAATTTAGCTGCAGCAGCTAAGTAGCTAGCACGGACACGGACAGCCATTAAATTAGTTCCTGCAGCTAAATTTTAGCTGTTACTGCAAATAAATTGACTACAAATGCAAATTTTTTTACTGTAACAGCTGAAATTTAGCTTCAGGAGCTAATTCAATGGCTGTACGTGTCCGTGCTAGCTACTTAGCTGCTGCAGCTAAATTATTTTTTCCGTGCGCCAGCAACGCCATGGCGTAAGGGCGGTAGGCCGTGAAAGGATGGCAAATCGTGTCGAAAACAATTTTTTTTTCATTTTAATAATGCAAAAATAATTTTCAGGAGGATAATAAATTCTAAGCAATAACACAACATTTTTTGATAATTAATATCATTGAATTTATTCTCAGACAGCACAAATGATCATTTTGAATTCACAAAAACTTCTGAAAGCACTTCTTGAACAGTCCCCGTTATGACAGTGAAAATAAATTCAATATGCATACATGTTGAATGCCTGAATAGTTCTTTATGAATTCGTGATATGAATTCTTTCTGGAGATTAAGTTATTCATCAAGAGTTCATTCTGAATTCAAACTATTCATAATGAATTCATGTTTACTGTCATAACGGGAGCTCTTTGCGGGAACTTTTGTGATGTATGGGTTGTTTTCTTCTTTAGACTATGTCTTTGGTTATCATGCAATATAAATTGAAATTATGATGATTATAAGAATATATTATAACATTACATTGCAGTTGTAAAAAAATTTCTACTTTAAAAAAATGAATATTATTTTTATCTCATATTATGAATGTCTAATTTGAGTAATAATCGCTCTATCATGACACATGAAAATATGCATGCTTCATGCGCGATAACAACCCACCTAGCATATAATAGTGCATTAATGCTTAGGGTGAACAGGAATGCTTGACATTTACTTGTTTTTTCAATGTCAAAGAAATACGAACAACTTTTCAGATGCTACCAAAGCATCGCTAATACAGTACGCTCTCGAACATAGGCAGCTCACCCTCTTTCTCACCCAAATGGTTTTCACCGTGCGTTGAAGGAAGAGAAGGAGCGGTCCATTTGCGAGAGTATACTGTAACGAATCCTGAAAAAATAATCCACAATCCACGAAGAGGTTGACATGTTGGAACTTGAAAACGTTATAATCCCAAAACCTTTTAAATAGTTCCAACACCGTTGCCTTTCTCAACCCATTAATGCCTATGGTGAAATTTTTTTTCTGTGGATGTTCATCCCCCAACTAGATATCCTATTTCCAATAGTTATTTCTTCCGTAAGCAAACCCAGGTAAAAATTGACCATGGGCGCTAGGTTGCCGCAAGGCTCACCAAGATGGGCCGAGCCTAGGCTACCAGGCATGGCGCAACTCTGAAATGATAACATCATTTCAGCCTCAGCCCATTTGTTTCCACAATCAAGACCCAACACTGGAAACAGGGTTGTGATAGCATATGCCGTCAATGGCAGACCATACAAGAATTTGTTCCCCAAGGATGAGCCAACGCTGTAGCAATCTTGCGGCAGGGTTGCGCCCATCTCATGCCAATGGTCACTTTTATTTTTTATTGTAATTGAAAATAAAATAAAAAATCCATTCTGTCATTTCGATTGAACGAAATGAATGTCGGAGAATTTCAACATGTAATTTTTCTGATTAGTTTAAACTGATGAATGAGGTAAATCCGGTGGTCCTGGCGTAGAAGTAGGCGGGTCTGGAAACAGATGAAGAATTATTTCTGTCATGGAATCTTCAAAGGAGACTTATATATTGATTGAATGCTTGGTTCGCCACTCGCAGGAAACAAGCATCACTCTGGTGAGAGTTATTGTAATTTGCTGTTTGAGAAGGAAGTTTCACTCTTAGCCAAGCTATTACTCAAGTCGAGTCAAGCTAACGCCTAAACTGAGCGAGGCCATCGCCCAAGCTGAGCCAAGCTATTGCCCAAGCTGGACCAAGCTACGACCCATGCTTGGTGCAACATGAGAATCCATTGTCATTCAGAGTTGCCTAATGCTTGGAGCAGTGTCCCGCCAAGCCCTAGAGAGCCTCTGTTGGAAGCATGCGTTTTCCTTCAAGCAATATTGGTTGAAGGATGGGCCAAGCGTGGCGCAGCCAATGATCAATGATGGATCAACGAAGTCAATTTATGACTTCCCATATTGGTACAATGTTTAGACCATTGTCAACCATCCTTGTCCCTACATAGATTGCCCAGCTTTGGCTGGCAGCCTTGCGTCTAGCTATATTCCGTCGTCAGCATTGGCGAAGCCTGAAGATTTTTATATGGGAAGCAATTTCACCATGGGCATTAATGGGTTAAGGTCGAATTCTTATATCACGTTGAGGAATGAAATAACTGCATTGAATCATTTCCGATAAATTGGGCAACAATCTGGAAAATGCAGTATTTTTCAAAGAATTTTCCTAGAATTCTTTGAAATCTTGAAAAGTTATTGGAGAATTCTTTAACGAACTCTTTGCAGTTTGTAAATCGTCCTCCATTGTGAAACATTTGTAAAATATATCCTACAGATCTCTTAGAAGATATCTTTGATGGTTTATTTATGAACTTACGATTTCAGAGAGAGTCTTTTCGCGTAGCATAAGATATTTTTAAAAATTTGTTTTGGAATTTCTCAAGATGACCCAGATGACAACTTTGAGGAATTCTTCCGGAACATTCTAAAAGATATCTTGAAGAATTCTAAAAGATGTCTTATGAAACACCTAAAGACATCTTAAAGATATCTTACGGAAGATATTTTCCAGAAAACTTCAAGAAATCTCACATGAAGACTTCCAAAAGATATCTTTTGGTGTTTCATAAGACATCTTTTCGAATTCTTTAAGATATCTTTCAGAATGATCCAAAATTGTTATGTGGAGCATACTTCATAATGTCAAATGGGTAATCTCACGTTGGAATCGGTAAACATCATTATACGAATTAGAGATGTACCAATTAACGAAAAAAACATATTGTTCAAAATAAATGAAACCACTCACAATGTACAAACAGACAGATAGCAAGCTTTGTCTAATCCAGACGGTTTTATCTAACTCAGTCATTCGTTCGATTGATTACAACAGATAATTTTCTAGAGTGAATACGACTGAGATCGTCTGAATTGAGGGTCATCGAGTCCCAAAAGAAACGGGCAAAACTTTGGTATCTACTCTTCGAAGAACTGAGCGATGAATGAAAATTGTTATTATGCAGTGATAAAGAAACATTGCCAAAATGAAACTCTGAATATAAATTGAAATTGCAAGTGATTCCTGAATATGCTACTCTTCAAATTCCTTGGAGTGAGGATTTCACTCTCAAAAGAAGGTGAAATTCCACTCTTTAAGCCGAGATAAAATTTTACTCTATCGGAGTGAGAATTGACGCTTATGGAGTCAGAGGTCACTCTTTAAGAGTGGAATCTCACTTTTCCTGGACTTACAGTATTTTCACTCTTCGAGAGGAATTTAGAGAGTACAAACGAGTCCCGTATATCACCACTATCGATCTCGCCTCCATGTAGGATTTAGGGGAAAATCTATGGATTACATGAATTACTGGAGAAACGGTGGCCCAATGTAGACCCTAGTGAAAAGGATCCCTTGAATCCTATGAGAAAAAAATTAGGCAATAAGAAATAAGGTGTGCTTTTGTCATTTACCCCATTATTTTCTATCGCCTTTATCAAAATCCAAACTTTAGTCCTGCATATTCAAGATGATCCCACTCAGCACAAATATCGCAGTAATATTGGTACAATATTTCTGTAATATTGTGTGCTGGATGAGATACCACCGACCCCTGAAGATACAACCAGAATCACACAGTAAAAAGTCGGACTGGATGTGGTTACATCTTAATCAAAAACTTCACTGAAATTCAGTCTTTTCCATTGTGTCAGCATTTATATTCGATGCTTACTTAGAGTTGAAACAAGGCTAGTTTTGGTTTAATCTCAAAATCAGCGGAAATTCAGGATGGAAGTAAGTTTTACTTTCCTTGGTTAAAAGAACCATTGATTCTCGCCAAATCCGATTAAATCTTGTACAATGTTCTGATCAAATCCCATTCAATTTCATGTCATCAGATTCTATGGATTTTTTGAACCAGGGTTTCACAATGCATCGGTGACTCTCCAGATCTAGGTGAGTGAAAAATCACGCGTTTTACCCTATTGAGTCTCAGAACTCAGTCAGTCCGTTTCGAATGAACTCACTCTGTTGAACTAAAAAATTCACTTTAGAATTGGAGCGATCGTGAGTTTCTGACCTTCAAACCTTGGACTATCACTCTAAAAGAGTGGAGATTTCACTCGAAGTTTTGATTAGCTCACTTTTGGCTGGTTGAAGAGTGAAATCTTACTTTAAAGATTTCAGAAAGTGGAAAAGGACACTACCCAAACTATTCTGACAAATTATTCGAACATAAAACAATAATTTGTCAGAAGAGACAAATTTGGCTCGGATAATATTTTAACTACAGTAGACTCTCTGAATGTGTCCTCAAAAATGTTGGCATAGGAATTATTGCTAATAGGTCATTCTTTTGTGATTACCCAGATAACACACAAAGGATTCTTCAAAACCTCTTTACGAACTATTGAATTCATAAAGAGCTCCGGAGAAGTTTAATGTTTGGGACATTAACGAGTTTTTTTGAGAATACTGGAAGTATTGGTTCAGTACTATCAAAGAACCCGTTCATGTCCCAAACATTGAACTCCTCCAGAGCTCTTTATGGATTCATTATCAGTTCGAAAAGAGTTCTTGAAGAATCCTATTATTGTTATTGAAAAAGAATTCTTCGAGTGTTATCAGGGTATGCTTTAGAGCATAGCAGAAGAAACTTCAACTCACTATATCATGATCCAAATGCAGTTGTTCCAAATTCATTATGAATATTGAGATGTTCATAAATAATTCATCATGAGAAGATCAGAGACATCTCGGATGCAAAAAAAACTTGAATCTGGTTGTTTGCATTTGATTATCCCATTTTCTATACATTTCTGACAACGATCTGATCGCATATCAATGGGGCTACACATCGTGTAACGCTCATTCTAAAACCTACTAAGAAATTCAGTACTCAATAAACTAGTTCAACAAATTACTTGAAATTACGTTTCCAAGAACAATTACAATTGTTATCGGTTGACGACTTGTGAAGTACATTATAGATACATTGAGCTATTTGCAAAACAGCATTGCATGTAAAAATACTGGATGTTTGTCGATTGAACGCCTGTCGATTGTTTTTCTCGGGATTTTTATTCTTCATCTTGAATCTATATCTCTCGTTTCATATCGATTCCAAGCATAAATGAATTAAACCAATGGTTCTTGCTCGATCAAGGACTTTTACTTCAAAATGTTTGATCTTATCCGATCGGATGAGAACGTAACGTAAATACGTTTGTCTTGTATCAAGTGTACATAGTGCAATGAACGATCATGACGATGATCACGTTTGTTTATGGAGAGTTTTCTTTTCTCAATATTCTTTGATTAAGAATCCGGTGTATTTTATCGTTCAATTACGCTGAAAAAAATGTTCTGTTGTGATAACAAAATTTGGTTACATCATAACAAAATATTTTAATATCAATAACAAAACTATGTATGATTGATGACAAGTTCAGGTTTTTAGCATACAATGCTTTTGTTATTCGGATTTGAAGAAAAATCTAAAAATTCTCGTATCTCAAAAACTAAGCCTCGCAAAAAATTTTTTTTAACGGTAAATTATTGAATTTTGACTGAATAATATGTCTATGAAGTACGGTGCGCGTGTTCTGAATCATATAGTATCATATATAGCTTCCAATCAATCATTATCACGACAGGTACAATGCAAAACGATCAAATCGATATTTTTCAACGAATTTCGTCGTTTTGTATTACACTTTTTCAGCAGAAACTGTAATTGAAAAATGAATATAAGATCAATAACATCCACTCTCGATGTCTCCATAATTCCTTCATCAGGGTTCAAAGTAATTCAATTTAAACTCAATTGAATTATCGTTGAATTAACAATAATTGAAGTTCAATTCTGAATTTAAATGTTTTGCAATTGACAATTCAATCCAATTCTCCATTGAAAACAATTCCCATTAAGAATTAGATTCAATTGCTTCCTCGTTAGAAGAAAGCTTTGTGATCGTTCCGAAGGATTGAACATTTTTTTGTCACCAAAATGAAAATTTTTCACATCAAAATGTTCCTCCAGATTCGGGGAAAGGCCCTTAAGTATGGGCAGAATGATAAACTGCGAATTAAATGATGAAGTAGATAATGGAGTTCAATAATCTCCCACATATTTTCATATCGAATTTCAATTACTTTTGACTTCAAAAGAGTTACTAGGAAATACAAAAACAATGACAAAAGCATACCCTTTTTCCTATTACTTCTTTCTTCTTATCAGGATTTTAGGGAACTCGAGTATGAAGAGCTGCGGGAGGAAAGGATCTCAAATTTTGTGCGAACTTTCTTCCAACAACAGTACGTAATTGATGGGAATTCAAAGTGAATAATAATAAATTACATACCTGAGATTGAGCATTGCCACAAACTCTGAATTTCTCAATGATTTCTGAAGGCGGAAAAATGAAATTGTAAAATTTCCTGATACTTGGAGGTTAAAATCCAACGTAAATACAGCTTCTGTTACTGACTACATACAGATAGATTTCTATTGTACCAAAATTTCTCATATTTTACATGAAATTCCATATTTTTTACCTCAATTTTCTAGTATAAATACAACAATTCCCCGATAAGGTTACTGAAATTTTCATGTTTTTGACATTCTCAGTCAACATTTATTTGAAACCTTTATAATGTGATCTAAAAGATGTCGAAATAGATCTCTAATGCGTCGATTTCTGCCATCTACTTGATGTTTTTTTGAAGAGTTCTGAATGATATCTAAAAGATATCACGAATAACTTTTGGATGGCATTCAGAACTCTTGAAAATACATGAAAGAAGTGGCAGCCCACACAGCACGCAGTTCTTGAAGATATCTAAAAGAATACTCAATTGAGAGATCTTCAAGAACGTTCTTGAAGAGTTCTTAAAGATATCTTTCAGAAATGTTGGAAAGACATCTTGTGAAAGATTTCTAAAAGATGTCTCGATTCAAGACATCTCCAAGACGACCATGCGAGATATCTTAAAGATATCTTTGAGAAGCGTTTGAAAGATATTTTCCTGGAAGACTTTAACAAAATATGTTTAAGAAGATAGATTTGTCAGCAGGTTTAGGTTATAAATACCTAATCATATGAATTGACATGAATAACACTCGGAATGTGCCTTTAATTATAATCGAATTACACATGTGATAAATTCGGTCACAAATCGAAAGCTTGAAAAATCTATAAACATGCCAAGAGATTTTAAATTCTGCAAAAATTACAATTTTGTAACCTTTTAATACCCGCGCTGGAATTAACGAATCTTCAAGACACAAATATTTTACAAATCACTGAACTTTTTACGCTCAATTTTATGTACAGCCTTCAAGTAAATTCACAAAAATTCTCATTCATACTCATTAATAAGTTATTCTTCAATAACGTTGGGATAGAAATAATTTAGGAAGAATCTGTGGTATCCACGACCAACTTATCTGACATTTGTTTATATAATAACAGTTTTTTCAAAAGATCACTTCTACTCTGAAAATGTACACCACTGACACGATTCCACTGTGTTATATTGACAATCATAAGCATGAAAACCGAACTGTCTCTATAGCTCAGGTCACTGAAGCGTAAGTACATCTTAAGATGCGCGGGTTCGATTCCCGCAACCTCAAGGATTGAGATAAAGTCAACTTCATAGGAGTGCGAGAGCGACAAAGACAAATACGGGGGGAGGGAGGAGAAGGAAAAAGAAGAGGTGTTCGAATGTTTTTTCGTGAATGAATTCAAGCTTCTTCCAAGACATTTTTATGAATTTCGCAAGACATTTTTAAGAAATCTTGAAGAACTCTTTTAGATTTCTTAATTTCTTCTTAAAGATATCTTGGAGAAGTCTCCGAGACATCTTTTCGAATACGAAAAGATATCTTTCAGAAAATTCTTCAAGACTTCTTGTACTTTTGGAAGATATCTTTTAGAATTCTAAAAGATATCTTCGTGTCTGTTTGGGAGAAATCGACGCATTGGAGAACATTTCGACATCTTTCAGACAACATTATGACAGTTGCCAATGTTGGCCAAACATTGTTTACTGGGTAGTTCCTGGACAACTGTACAGGTCAATTGCTTTCAGTTCAATATTGAAAGTTTTTGGGAGATTTTTTTACAGTGTAGTTTAGTATCCAAATAAACAATTCAGAATTGAATCAATTACTTTCTGTCTGAAAAAATTTTGCGCAAAATTCGACCTCCCCTTCCTGACCTCTTGATGTTCGAAAGCCCTTAAAACTATGTTCTTGAAATCTGAATCGAAACGAAACGAAAATTTAAACTCACGAACACAAAGAAATCCTCGGTTTTTATCTATCATAATTAATTCCTGGGAACTGGAAACATAATTTGAATAATATACTTCGAGTTTTAGGTCTTTAAAAGCTGAGTATTTCGTTATTTGATTCATTAAGCTGATTTTGCGCTAAAGCGCATAACGATATCAGATTATGCAATTGGTGTGATATAACGGGAAAAATTAAACCAAACCAGTGAAGAACTATGAGAAAAGATCGAATAATTGGACACCCTTTTGGTATTATTCTTATTTCAATGGATGAATACTAAAGTCAAGTGTCATAGCTTTTGGTATCACGAACGTAAAACGCTTGTTCAATTCAATTGAATTACGCGAGATCAGATAAAGACCAGGGCTCTACGCTAAGGTGTGTCTTTATGATCGTTGAATAAAATTCAGAAAGCTCTGAAGTATCTATTTGTTACTTTTATAACATGTACAAGCAAAGATGCAAATATGACTAATGCATATATGCATTACTTATATCTTGACGTTTCCTTCACTTTGGTCTGGTGCACGATAAGTGAACATGTTTTTTAATCCTTTCTGAATACTTGATACGTCCGGAATTGACAGTGTTGTTTCGTGTTTCAAAATTTATATACGTCAAAAAATAAAGAGGTTACGGAAATTCAAAATGATTGGCATGGATCTTCATTTTCGTGATACATGAAAAATGTATTATTTTTTATTCAGATAAAATTCAGCAGTGATGGATAAATTACATCAAAGTGTGATACTTGTTTTCTTAACGCAAGTTCTCGGAATCCCAGAACTTAGAATGGTGCATGTTGTAAGTATTGTGTAGGGTACTTTAAAAAGAATTGAAGTTTGAGGAGATGGATTCGAGTTCTCGAGTGAAAGAATTCACTTTGCAGGATTTTATCTGTGTTCTAACCTATTCCAAATCTGAAACCCTATTCAATGTTTGACATTTAGGGTGCTTTTGATAACTGTTCCCAGAAAAGTCAGAGCAACTCTCCAATCAATCAAAAGATTTCAAATCTTTTTACCTATTTTTTTAAATGATTTCAAACATTTTTGTGAAATTCTTTAAAAAACACTGTGAAAGACATCTGAAAGATATCGTATGCAACATTACAATGTTCAAAAAACGTCGTACAAAGTCGGACAAACTTTCAACCCGATTCAATCAGTTTGTTATCCGTTTTAACGCGGTTTTTGTCTCTTTTGTCAACAACAACAAAAACCCCCGCATATTATTTTTAAATTACAAGACCGAATGAACGTAGTGAACAATTTTTTGGCCGTTATCTCTATGATACAAGATATCATGGATAACATTTAGAAACATTTTAAAACTCTTGAGAAAACATCACAAAGGTAGCAGAAATCAACGCATTAGAGATCATTTCGCGCATCTTTCGGATAACATCCCAGTGAACAATACATTATCATTAAGAGCTATTCAAGACCTCCCAAATATGTGTAAGAGGTCAGAAAGACCTTTCAGAAGGTTAACATAAAGATATCAGAATGTCACGGATGCGTTGATTTCTGAAACGAACTCTTTAACAGGACTCTTTTCTGAGATCTCAGAAAAATGATACCATTCAGATTTCGAATGAAGGTTTCGAATGACTGTTCACTGGGAAGAATTCGGATTTTTCCTACACACAAAGCATATGAATGCTCTTGTTTATGTACATATAAGAGATGAATCTCCGTATCATGTTCAGGGACTTTCACATAAAAAAATATGAGAATTCTTATCTTATGAAGACTCTTTCTATCTTTTGTATCGACAGGAAATTTACTGTAAATTCAAAGAATTTTTCCAGTATATTTATATGGAGTTTCCTACAAAAATTTTTCACAGTGTTGATTCAGGTTTTCATGGAAATGTGTTCAATGCATGTACAATGACAACAATAACGAAAGTTAATTGTATATTGCAGATATTCATGCACAAGTTGTATGCACCTACCGCAGATATTGAAAATGACAGTGGAACTGGTTTTCCGAGTAATTTAACGTACGAGTATTTCAATGAAGCTACATACGACATGTCAAATGTGAGTTCATAGCTATTCAAACTCGGCTTTCCCATGTCAAGGTTTACTGATACGATATAGAAAATGTGAAAAATGCATCCTTATCAAAATCATGAACAGTCATGAGAACTCATTTTTTTAATACGTTGTTTTTAAACATATTACATCCCTAGTAGAAATCATTCTAGGCCCTTCTTCTAAGCCTCGCACCTAACGCTATCGAGGCAGACTAGAGTGAACTCCCCACACAAAGAAAAATTTGCTGTAAAAATTACCTTATGTCCGATAAATATATGAATAACATTAAATTGCTCTAATTTATACCGCAATATCTATTAGACTTATCGCAATTGATGTGACCACTGCAGTAAATTGTCATTTTTATCGGAGACCTTGGTTGATTGAACAGGAATTTCGGTATATTTTACTTGCAATGTTCTTGCAAGATTTTATTCAGTTCACACCCTTGTTGTTTGTCAACTACACTGGGAATGGGAAAAGTGTATAGGATTGATTACCTTTCGCTCTAGTTCTCATCGCGACTTTAGGATAGACTGAGAACCCGATTTCTTAGATTTGAAGAAAATGTAACAGGTGTTTCGGTTAATAATGTCGATTTTTTTTCAGAATTTGGGTGTTTATTTACGTAACAATATGAATTATTTTAATAATCAAAGTATTGGCCATCGTTTGCTATGACTTTCTCCCATCTTCCTGGCAAAGCATGGATTCCTTGCCAAAAGAATTGTTCATTTTTTGAGGTCAACCATTCATCGAGCCAAATTTTCACTTCTTCGTAAGAATGGAAATGTTGTTCTGAGAGTCCGTGCTGCATCGATCGAAATAGATGGTAGTCCGAAAGGGCCAAGTCCGGCGAATACGGCAGATGGGGTAGGACATCCCATCTAATGTTTTCCAAATAGTTTTTCACACTTTTCGCAACATGCGGTCGAGCATTATCATGTTGGAAAACGACTTTGTCGTGACTTTGTGCGTATTCTGGTCGTTTTTCTTTCAAAGCTCTGTTCAATTTCATTAATTGCTGCCGGTACCGATCGCCAGTGATCGTTTCACCAGGTTGCAGCAGTTCGTAATGCGCAGCTCCCCTATTATCCCACCAAATACAAAGCAAAGCCTTCTTTCCATGTATATTGCGCACTGGTTGTGATATTGAAGGCTGGCCTGGGTCTACCCATGATTTTTGTCGCTTTGGGTTATCAAAATACATCCACTTTTCATCACCGGTGATGACTCGATGCAAAAAAACTTTTCTTTTCTGCCTGGCAAGCAGAATTTCACAAATGGTTTTTCGTCTTTCAATTGATGTGGAATCCATTTCCCTACCTTCTGGATCTTCCCCAATGCGTGTAGCCATTCAGAAACGGTGGATTGGGCAACATTTAATGCATTTGCCAATTGCTTCAATGTTTGACTAGAGTCTTCATCCAATGAAGCTTGCAAATCTGCAACTTCAAACTTTTTTGGCTGACCTGGACGCTCCTTGCCTTTTACATCGAAGTCACAAGTTTTAGACCGTTGAAACCATCGTTCACAAGTTTTTTGGGTTATAACATGTTCACCATAAGCTTCAATCAACAATCGATAACTTTCAGCAGCCGTTTTCTTCAAATGACAGAGGGTTATTAAACTTCTCCGCAAGACGGCTTTTTCTGGTACGTAATTCAACATTCTCAAAGCTATAAAAATCATGTGTTTTGCACACTGACAATTCAGGACAAATTGGCTTTTGATGGCGTATTTCTAACCTTCGAAACGACATAGACGTCATTTGTTTGTACCAACAAACGTATCAATAATATCGTCTCTTACCGAAACCGACATCATTAACCGAGACACCTATTATTTGCCCTCATTCTGATAAATCTTGTTTTCAATGGAAAAGATAGTTCATTCCGATGAGAGAATTTTTCATTGAATTGGAATTATATTCTTCGAATTCAAGAATTCAATATTTCTGTCTCAATTTGAAAATTTTTTGTCTCAATCTGATGAAGAATTTTCCATTGGAAAAAATATTTATTAGAATGAGAGCAAAGAAAAATTTCTTTCAATCTAAAAAATTGGGTTCTCAGTGTAAGAATAGAGTGCTGACTCGCGATTTGGCGATCGTTCCTATAGTGACGTGAACAATTCATCGCACTCACTTCGATTTTGAATGGTATACTTATTACAATTTTGGAATATCTGTCACCGAATTCCTATTCTCATCATCAGGAATCATTTTCATCCAACTTGCCACAAGTTTTTGCCCCTGCATGTTCCCCAATAAACATTTTGTCCTTCGCGATATCTTTGAGACGCGTTTTAGATGTCTTACACAACACTTTTGGATGAGTCGCAGACGAGTTTTAGACAAGAATTGGTCCAAATCTCATCTAAAAGTGTTGCACAAGACATTTAAAAGCTGTCTAAAACATATCGCAGGACACAAAATGAACTTTTTTTTTTTCTAGGTCCAGAATTGCATAACATCTCTAAAACTAATCTGAAACATATTTTTCAAATGTTTTTAAAAGCTTAATTATCATTTGGGAACACAAATTATTTGTTAAGAATTCACAAGTGATTTTCCAGTGCTATTTGAATGATCAAATTCACATATTAGAATTGCTGCTTACATAATTGGATCTGGATACGACGTGATGCAATCTTCACCCCAACACGTGATAACAAGTGACAGTTTGTATCTCCAGTCCTTTCTTTCATTTCCTTTCTAAAATTAGTGAGTGAAATTCATTTGATTTTGCAGTTTTATTTCTTCATCTTGATCATTCGTGTAAGCTCAATAAATTCGTCACCAAAATATGTGAAGGTCTTTTTTTTATTTTCACAACTGCATGAGTGAACCATTTCGTTGTATAATAGGTATTTATCATGATTGAAGACCCGATAACGGTGAATTATTTATAACAACCTACTTCTCATTTGACGATTTTTCACACTCTTGATATAAATTGTTTGTATTAAAAAAAAACACGTGGCTTTGCGCGTGGATTTTACTGGACAGATGATTGATTAGCTATGTATCTCAATGTATATAGGCTAAATACAACAAAACTACAGAGAGTATTATAATCAATTCATTATTTGTTATACTCACTTTGAATTCAAATAATTTCTATTGTAGGCAGCCAAATTAGATATATATAATTTTGGAGTATACTTACGGCAAACATATGACGAATTCCTGGGCGATAACTTCAATGAGGATGTCATGAAATTCCGAACAACCGAACATAGTTTGTCGATAATATCAGGACAGTTGGTTAATGCTGGTCTTTGGCCTCCATCGAAAAGTCAAGAATGGGATCCACACTTACATTGGCAACCAATACCAACAGGTTTGAGGATAACAACCAGCCCTATCCGACTCTCTGACTAAACTATAGCCAACGAGGTATTTTCACTGTCGCTAAAAACATTAAACCAGTAGATGGCGCTGGCTGTACTGGGGGGCTGTTTCTCCTAATTTGATTGGATGATTGAGCGATAGATATATTTTATGCAGCCCACCAGAACACTCAGCGCTGCGCTGCGGATTAGTTGAAATGGCGACAGTTAGAAATCTCAGAAGTGGGGGAATCGGATAGGGCTGATAACAACAGATATCATGAAAATCTTCGGACTATCTGGCACAAAACCTTTTTTTAAGGTCTAAAGGGAACAAGAGGTTTTCGAAAATCTGATTTTTTGTTCATAGGGGTGAAGAGATACGATTCGAAACAAGAACAGGGATCGAGTTCAAGAAGCACAATACATTTTTGATCATTTTAAAAGTTTCATCAATTTCATTGCAATGCACAACAAAAATTTAATGAAAATATGTGTAGTAACCGAGGGTTGATCCAGTGATGCCAGAATGGAGGGCGAGGACTGTCGAGGCTACCCTCTCTCCGTTATATTTCTCCTGCGGTCCTAGAAGGTAGCCTCGACGGTCCTCGCCCTCCATTCTGGCATTTCTGGATTGACCCTCAATCAGTCGCTTAGCGACACTGAGTACCGCATTTTTATAATTTCCTGAAATAATGACCTCGATGAATTGGTAACTCGGAATATGAAATGATACCCTAGTACAAATTTGATCAGGCATTCTCTATTTATAATAAGATCCTGATGAGGTTGGAATCCGGAAACCATAAATAAGGGAAACTTAAGAAGCCCTTACAAGGGATTGATCTGCTTTCCCTAATAGGATTCAAATAGGGTTGTAACGCAGGGGTACATAGGGAAAACCCCCCAGATAGCAATTTAGCCTTGCTGCAATCTTGTCAGGGAAGCTTGTGACAAGGTTGACATAAGCTTCCTAGTTGACACACGACAAGGGTACAAGCTTACAAAACCCTTGCAACAAAGTTGTAGCAACCTTACACTATCAAGGTTGTCAATAGCAAGTCAAAAACAATTTAATGACAAGTCTGACAAGCTTATGACAAGCTTACATGTTATCTGGGCCGTAACGGAACCTGATGAGGACCTGATAAGAAAGCAGGCATGCCTCGTCAGGCCCTGGTATTTTCCCGTCCAAAAGTTCAACTAGAGTAATCGGACAAAATATGTGGAAGATTCACTCCACATTTCGAAATTGTCTTTCAGGTATTTTGGATATATCTTTCCGTTCCATTGGATAAACCCTCTTACACAGAAGTATATCGTTCCGAAATCCGCTTTCACGTCATACTACGTGCATTTGAGGTGGAAAAGCGAGACCGGTGGACAGAACGTAGAAGCCACAGAGCAATGTGCGGCTTATTTTTGGGCGCGGATATTTCTCCTCTGTGTTCTTTCTCCATATCCTCTATGTTCTTTTCAATATTCTGGCTTATCCACCTCCTATCTTATCAATGGTAGTACTGTACGGGATGGATATCTGGAAGACATCTTCAAGTTTTGAACGTGATACAAACATTCTCTAGAAATTGTTGAGACAAAATGTCTTGCAAGTTACATATTTCATTTATAGAACTTGTAAACACTTGTACTTGGATTTGGGGACTAAATTTGAGAGTTTCACAACTTTTCTTACAGTTTTCGATTATGCAACAATTAAAATCATTCAAATTATTCCGAATTTCGAGGTATCTAAAAGATGTCTTTTGTTGATCTTTTGAGAACATCTTTTAGACAAAACAAATCAAGAAAATTGAATCGATGCCTAATTTTGAATATTGATCATCTGTAATCGACATGTTTATTGATTCAAAATATTTTCACAGAATACGTATCGATGTATCAAGACACTGTATTATTGGGTACAATGTGTCCGAATTTCTACACAGAAATGAAGATGAGTGAAGCCATCAATGGAATGAATAAATACCAACCACTTCTCGAATATATCCAAAACTACACTGGAATCCATTTGAAAACACTATCCGAAGTGGCATTATTTCATACAAGTTTAGAAACAAGAGTAAGAATATCAGATATTTAAGAAATAGTAAACGTAAATTCAATCATAACTATCTGAATGGCAATTCTAGATTATTTTTGTTAAACACTTTGAAAGATACCTGAAAAGTTCTGAAAGATTTCTTATGGAGTAACAAAATATACCCTGACGATATCTCACAGAACACATCCTGGGGATCTCAAAACAGAGACCTTCAGGAAACGTTGAGAAATCTTGCACAAGGATGCATCGCATACAGCACAAATTTTGCTTTGTCCGAAAGATTCCTGCTGGATGTTTGAGAGATGTCTCATACAACAGTTTTCACTGGCTTTGAGATGTCTTCATTCAAAGATCTTGAAAAAAATCCCAAAAAGATCTACAAATATCTTTTAGATTTCTATGATCTTTTTTAGATTTCTCAAACAACGTTTAGACGAAGCAAAATTTGTGCTGTATGGAATCTAGGAAATATCTTTTAATGTCATTTGACATCTTCTAGAATTTTTTCAAATATATATCAAAAGGTTCTGCAACAATTCTTCAAGAATTGCTGTATATGAGTGATTCCCAAAGACAACAAAATGTCCAACAACACCAAGGATCGCTTTTCCAATGTCTAATCAATGTTCAAGGAGTATTCATGAAACGTCTCTGAACATCTTGTTTTATTAGAATTATTGTGAACATGAAACAATTTGGAATACCTGAAATTATTAATTATCATTCAAGATATTGATGATTACTACTTGGTCGGGAAGATTTCAGAATCAAGAACTATTTCCGACATCTCGAACCAATTGGTTTTTGAGTTTTGATGTCTTCCAAGGCATGGTCTCAGAGATATCTATCAGATATCTAAAAGACATCTTATGCAAAATCTTCCGACAAGTTGTAGACTTAGTGTTTGTCGAGTGAAATCCTCTCGAAACACTAAGAAATATCTATCTTAAAGATATCTAAAAGATGTCTTATGCGATATTATAAGATGTCTTTTATATATATCCAAATTCTATCAAACTATCTCTTACATATCTTAAAGATGTCTTCAACAAAATATCTTTAAGATATCCAAAGTGGTGGCCTAAGACATCTTTCAGATCTCTTTATGATTTGTTTCACAATGATCCAAAAGAGGGATCCAAAAATGTTTACTGAGAATAGAATTTTTGTTGTTTTAGAAAGATAAAAATCTACCTTCTCTACCTTGGACGGAAAAAATCTTCCCTTACGGAATGCTTTACGATGCAGTGTTGGCATACTATGATTCACTTTCTCGAACCTTGATTCAAAAGCAACTTAACGGAGGAACTCTTTTGAAAGAAGTCATTGCCAATTCTCTGAACCATATAACCGGATTGATAAACCCGAAAAGAAAATTAGTTATTTACAGTGGAGACGATAGAAGCATTGTTGGTGTATTGAAGAATCTTCATTTTTGGGAACCGCACATTCCAAGTCATGGATCGGCCATCATTTTCGAATTGTATTTCAATAATGTAACAACGACATACGGAATGAAGGTACAGAATCTTCATTGCTCTATTATTTTATAAACATTCATACATGAACCTCCAAATAACCCTGTTAAAACTGTCGGAACGATTCGGAAAAATTGGGACAATCGCCACGAAACGGGAAAAAATTAGTCATTTCTTTCCGTCCAGTTGGAAATTCTCGGATAGACAGAATGACAAAATTCAGACTCAGATTCCACCCGAGACCAGTCAAGTTTCCATCTTGGACCCATGTTACGCTCCAGGAACCCCTCAGGTTCTTGCCCGAGAGCACTCGGGTTCCCTTTAAGAATCTCTAAAGTCCCTGTTAAGCTGGAATTTTCAACTGGGTGTTCCATGGCGGTTTCTACCCCTATTTCTTTGTAAAATTTTCTATAGGGGAATGATTCAAGTTTGAAAATTCCACACATCACACCACCACCAGTTTAGAAAGGATTCATGAAGAATTCTTAAGAATGCTTTTGGATTTTCTGTGCTGTGTGAGATATTCTTCAGACAAATTTAAAATGTTTTACACAATATTTTCCGACAATTCTGAAACATATTTATATCTTTAACTCATCTGAGAAACACCCAATAGGATGACACGATGTTTGTAGACATATTGTTGAAAGGTCTTTGGGAACTCAAGGATTCGACACGAGTTCTTGAAGAAGTCTTTCAAAAAGTCCCTGCCGAAAATGCTCATATCAGGACCTGTCAGAAGAATTCTAGAAAGTTTCTGGCAGAATTTTGTCATGGCAATCGCTGATAATAACTTTCAAAAATCATAATAGGTTCAATAAGGTTCTGAAAGGTATAGCAAATCAATCAGAAACTTCCAGAGTGTTTTATCCGGTGCTATAAGCTTTTCACAATTTCATAAAAAACTCTTCGATCGAGAAATGCCCGGCAAACAGTGGTGGTGCTAGAAGGGCTGGTATATTCAGTACCAATTCGATTTTTGTGACAAAAACGCACCGGAATACGGTATATTTTTGCTATAAATCAAGTTTGAGTTCGATAACAGTATTATTTGAATATAAGTATGGGATAAATACACAAAGATATGTCAATATCAGTATGATCAAATTTGCTAGGAACGTTTTGAAAACCACCGAGTGCTGTTAAAGAAACAGTTCACAATTCTGACCCAAATATCACACCCGTCCCTGATGCATTCATGAAGAATCCTTTATAAATTCTTATAGTTCCAAGGTATTTAAGGTAGGTTCAAGGTATTAGTATGAAAAGATGTACACAATGTATCATTGATATTTGTTAGCCAATGATATCCCTCACAGCACCACAGTCCCAGAAAAATTCTTAAAGAATTCATAAAGAATACAAGCAATTCTTCTAGGACTGCGGTGCTATGTGGAATATTGTTAGGGTGTCTATCACCTGGAAATTCTATGCGTCTCATTGATCATTCTATTCAACGCAAATTTGTGATTGATTGATTCCGTTAAAATTTCCAGGCAGTAGACACTGTGGAATCCTGATTGTGGAATTTTACGCGGAACTTTGAATTTTTTCCAATGATTCATAACATGATTTCACAAAAGATTATGATTTTACGCAATACAACATGGTGAAAAGTTACAATGATCTGTGAATTTTTTTTCACAGTTTAGAATATTCAAAACTTTTCTTCCAGCACGATGTTTTTTAGATATCATTTAGAGATGAAAATTACATTTTTACACTTTGAGACATTTCAAAGATAATTTTTAGTGTCGTATAAACCGTTTGAAATTTATCTTGATGAGATATTTTCAAGACATGGATTGCTATGTTGAAATTTCTTTGTAATCAATTATATAAGATCGGGAGGATACTTTTTCAACCCATAAAAAAATGTGATTAAATTTTTTCAGATAAATTATTTTACCGGCATCGATGGAATCATTGTACCAGTGACATTACCAAACTGTACAGAAATCTGTCCATTACATGTAATAACGGATCTCGTATTTTCTTCCCTACCATCAAACGAAGAATCCTTGTGTGGCTGGAAAATTCCTGGGACAAATGATCAAGAAGACAACAACAGTTCCTCCTCTGATAAATCAGTACAAATTATAATTATTCTTTCTATAATCGTCATTTTAATTTAATAATCATTGAACTCACCCCTCCCTAGTAGAAATTTTGATGCGGAAAACATCAGGTCCAGATCAGGCATGCCTGATTTCTGTTCAGGGCCTGACTTGAGTATATGATAAGGCCCTGACAAAAATGTAACGCAGGGAAAATGCAAGGTACTGATCAGGAAAACCAAACGTTTCCCGATCAGGATCTGATCAGGGTAGTAATTGAATTCCCAATCAGGACCTGATCCGGGTGGTAACAAAATTCCCAATCACGACCTATATTCTAATATTCAATTTAATTTTCATGGAATTCACTTTTCATCAAATTTTTTGAAACTCCCCCAACAGAAGAAATTCTACTGATGATTCAAATAGACCTCAATTGAACATTTAAAAAAGACAGGTAAATTTCTCATAAGTCCTGTGAAAATTGTGAATAATTTGATACATTCATCGTTCTGAATTGATCAGGTCCTGATTCGGCTGTGTTGTCGGTTATCACATGATTGAAATACGGATGAGCCAAGGCAATCCTGATCAGGTTCTGATCAAGATATCTTGACAGTTACCTTACAATTCAAATACGGATGAATCAAAGCAATCCTGATCAGGTTCTGATAGCAATACCATGTCTGAGTTACTGAAAGGGGAAACCTGACTGGGACCTGTCAACAACCTTGCGTTACATTGTTTTAAGGTCCTAAACAGGATGCCATGTCAGGACCTGATAAGGTAATTGAAAGTGTTTCTCAATTAGGAGTTTCCTATTGCAGCCTTACGAGGGCCATGCTTCTAATAGGGAATTCCGTGTCAAATTTCTACTAGGTCATGCAGCCCAAGCACGTTCCAAATGAAACCCCGTCATGTCAGTGTCGAAAGATCTCATTGCGAATCCTTGATAGCTCTGCAGGAATTCTTTTTGAAAGCTGAAAGCCTTGAGAAAAATTTTGCCAAGTAGACAAGAATGCGCTCCTTATTCAAAATGCCAAGCAAGACAGTACTGTAAAAAATTATGGTGGGATTTTCACCCAAATTTGATGGCAACGAGAATCCATCGCGTGAGGAAAATTCATTTTCCCGTTTTTCAGGGGGATTTTTCTTCATTTGGAGAGAAATTCCCTTGGAGAAGAAAGAATTTTGTGGAGGAGAATTTTTCTGAAATATAAGAGAGATGAATTTCCCCCACGTGAGAAAGATTTTCTGCCGGGAGAAAATTTCACTTACTTTTCACAGCGTGACTGAAACATTTCCCATCAGATTCTAATGCGTCTTTGTCCCATTTCCGAAATAAAAACCAGCAAATCCTGTAAAGAATGATTGGAATTTTCCTATACACAGCAACTGGAAAAGTCCAATCACTAGATGGGAACTCAATTTTTTGCACATTCGTATGGAATTTCGCGTGACTTTAAACCAAAATTGGGAACTATATGGGGTTTTTATCATCATTGAACAGTAAATTTCCGGAAAAGTACGAGAAATTCCTAACGCAGCAAGAATTTTTTTACAGAAATTATTTACAGTGGTTTTCTTCACGGGATCTCCTAGTTTTCGTCTGGATCTACTTGGAGTTTTCTTCCACCTTTAGAAAAATTTACGCCATTGACACCGGAACACTTTATTTTTTCTCCGAAAAAATGGCGGAAGAATCCTCGGTAAGAATTCTCCGCCCTGAACTCACAAAAAGGTCTGAAATTTTTAGTACTTCATCTATTACGGTACGTCGCTCAAATTTCGAATTTCGAAAAACAAATTTTTTTATCGACTAAGAAAAAAAGTTTTTCTTCGAAATTCAAAATTTGGGTGATGTATCGCAATAGATAAAGTACTAAAGATTATTTCCTGCGAATTTCAGACCTTTTTATAAATTCAGTGCGGAGAATTCTTACCGAGAAAAAATTTACTCAGTCGATACACTGGTATTCCCTCAAGGGGTTACTAGCGCTTACCAACAGAGCACGTTGGATAGAAAAGGACACGCCTATACGATAGAAAGAGAGGTTCGGTACCATCGCTAGTATCCCGAGGATACCAAGCAATATTTCTCCGAACTGAACTTATGAAACAGTCTGAATTTTTCAAGGAATCATCTTTGGTACTTTATATTGTCTATTACATGGCCCGAATTTCAAATTTGAAGAAAAAGTGTTTTTTCTCAGTTGGTAGAACAGGGTTTTTCACAAAATTCGGGCTATGTACCGCAATTTGTAAGGTATCCAAAATTATACTCTGAAAATTCCAGACTATTTCTTTAGCTGAGTTCGGAGAAATCTTGCAGACAAAATGTTCACTGTGAAGGTACGCTGATATCTCCTTAACGGGATACTAGCGATGGTAACAAACCTCTCTCTCTATCGTATAGGCGTGTCCTTTTCTATCCAACGTGCTCTGTTGGTAAGCGCTAGTAACCCGTTAAGTGGATACTAGCGTTTTTCGGACCTCTCTTTCTATCGTATAGGCGTGTCATGCTCTAACCAACACGCTCAGATGGTAACACTGGTATCCTCTTCTGATTTAGATATCTTTTATTAGACCCATGATCATCTTGAAGAAAATTTTCCTCATCCTGATCAAAATACCTCATTTTTCCTCCAAAAGCTTGAAGTCAAAATAGGGGAAATAGAATGAATTTACTTGAAGAAGTGGTAGAAATCTGTAAAAAATTCTAATTTGTGTCTGAAACAAGCATTTGTTTTCATAACCTGACCACCAGATGGACAACGAAATTCAAACAGCTATGTATACAACATACAACTGTAGAATCATGTCCGCGCACGTTTTTAAGTTTCACCTGACCATGTTAACCGTTTAAATTTGTTTACGTTTAGTTTGTTTTGTATATATAAATCATAATTTATTTGAAAAGTGTTATATAATTATTATAATCATGTGTTCTTCTACAATAAATGAAAAAATATCGAATGAATGAGAGAAGCAACAAATTTTTTTTAATTCACTTTGTGTATTTATAATTCATTCAATTAAATTGAAGAATTTTAATAAAATTTTAAATAAAATGTATGAAATTGTGCCATATCAATTAAAAATAATGAAATGTAATCTTCTAAAGAATTCATTTCATTCAAGCGCTATAAGATAAGAATGTAATTAATAGAAATAAAACTACTGTAACAAAATATTGTCAAACTAACACAATGAGTTCTGAACGCTCTGCACGAGAGTTGAAAAGAAAAATCAGATCCAAAACTCTCCTGCCAGACAGGAAAATTGCAAGGTCTGGTCCGTCTGGTATTGCAGAGTGTCAACATGGTAGAACAGTCTCATCCAGAGAAGACGATTCTAAGGAGAATATATTGCCTAGAAATTTGATATCTTCTAAAAACAATGGCACCGATCACAGTCACAATCAGGAAATCACCAGAAATGGTACACGCACTTCAATGGAAACTTTGAGTGAAAAAGAATCATCCAACATCAAGAGTGCGAATGAAAAATCTATCGGAAGTTTGATCAGTGTCTCTTCCGATTTAATCCCCACGCAAGAACGAAACAAATTATCTTCATGGGGATTACCTCCCATGATATTACAGGTAAAAATACCTCTATGTATAAATCCATTCAGATTAATTCATGAAAAGATATTACAGTATTGATAATATAAATACATTACATTTTTTATAAGACATAAGATGAACAAAAATAATTAACTTATCTTTTTTGATATAATGAAAGACTGCACCTAATTTTGAATTTTAGAAGTACGAGCTGAGAGGATTAACCCATATGTTTCCATGGCAAGTGGAGTGCTTATCCAACAGAAGAGTATTGGAGGAGAATTGTAATTTAGTTTATTCTGCGCCAACTTCTGCAGGCAAGACGTTGGTCTCAGAAATTCTTTTAATCAAAACTGTTTTGGAACGAAGAAAAAAAGTGATTTTTATTTTACCATTTGTTTCTGTTGTGAGGGAGAAAATGTATTACTTTCAGGTGAATTTAATATACAAACAAATATAGATGTTGCTGAAGTTTGATCAATATTTATATAAATAAATACCTTATTTCACAGGATCTATTATCCGCTTGTGGTATCAGAGTTGAAGGATTTATGGGAGGTACTGCTCCTCCAGGAGGATTTTCAGCTACTCAAGTCGCGATAGCCACCATCGAAAAAGCCAATTCTTTAGTCAATCGTTTAATGGAGGAAGATAATTTAGCATCTCTTGGGGCAGTTGTGATCGATGAATTACATTTGCTTGGGGATTCGCATCGTGGTTATTTACTTGAATTACTTCTAACTAAATTAAAATACATGACAATTAGGTGATTATATTATTATGTTCTTCATCTTGAATTTGTTTGTTTTCCTTTGTTTTATATGGATTAAATGCTGATGTTTGACCGCTAAAAAATTTACATTGATTTCAGAAAAGATGAAATCAATATACAGTTAATTGGCATGTCTGCTACTCTGCCAAATCTCTCACTGCTAGCAAAATGGTTGGATGCAGAACTTTATAAGACTGATTTCAGACCTATTCCGTTGAATGAATACTGTAAGGTAATTAAAATTTTGTACGACCGAGGTAAACCAATGGTCTCAAATTTATAGAATTTGTCTAAAATTTTTCATGGGGTTCATTCAAAAGGTAGTAAAATGATGTTGCAGATGGGTACTAAAATATTTGATAAAACGCTGAGTTTGGTAAGAACTTTAACGCAATTACCAGAATTAGATATAGATCCAGATAACATTCTTCAACTTTGTATTGAAACAATATCGGATGGTCATAGCGTGTTGATTTTTTGTCCAACGAAGAACTGGTGTGAGAAATTGGCTCAACAAATAGCATTAACTGTTTATCAATTAGGTATGTTGTTCTAAAATCTGAAAGTACAAAGAAAAGGATTTGAATGTTTCATTTTATTACTATTGTTATTTCTTTCATCGTCGATCATAGGTAGAGAAAATTCATCAGTAGGAGAAATGCTTAGAAAACAATTAAATAGTGTAGCGATTCTTGAAACTTTGGAACAACTTAAACGCAGTCCTACTGGTTTAGATGATGTACTGAAAAAAACTGTTTCATTTGGAGTAGCTTTTCATCATGCTGGACTGACCATGGATGAGCGAGATATCATAGAAGGATCGTTTAGGTACTTGATCTCTTTTTAATTGTCGTTCTGTTTTTGCAAATCCATCAATTCTTCGCTTTCTATCGCAGGTTGTGTTCGATAAGAGTTCTTGTAGCTACATCAACCCTAAGCAGTGGAGTAAATTTACCAGCGAGAAGAGTAATCGTCAGATCTCCTATGTTTGGTGGAAAAGTATTGGATACTCTCACTTATAAACAAATGATAGGTCGAGCAGGACGAATGGGAAAAGATACTGCAGGTATGTACGCGGGATAGAAATAGATACTTGATACTTCATTTTGTATTGAATAATAGGAGACTAAATGCATAATATAATTCTCAATCTCGTATTCAGGAGAAAGTATTCTCGTGTGCAAACCAAATGAACAAAAGGCTGCGGAATCTCTTTTAAGAGCATCGTTGAAACCGATAGAATCTTGTCTTGAAGGGCCAGGACCTCTGATCAGAGCACTTTTAGAAGCTGTTGCCAGTGAAGTAGTTTACACATCTTCCGATCTCGAACTTTATACTAAATGTACATTGCTTCATTTTGATAATGACAATAGTACAAATGATCCCGCTAAAGAAGCTATTGAGTTTTTAATAAATCATGAATTTCTAATGTAAGCTGTTTCCCACGTCATAAATTACGGGTATCATATTTGATTCCACGGTTAATATATTATGTTTAATACTGTATCAGGTTACAATCTACTGAGAGAGGTAGTAGATGGGTAGCAACCCCTCTTGGTAAAGCGTGTCTTGCTGCCTCAGTTCCACCGCGAGATGGATTGTTTTTATTCGAAGAATTACAAAAAGCTCGAAAATGTTTCGTTCTGGACACAGAATTGCATATTATATATCTTGTCACTCCTATATCACCCAGTCAGCAAATACCTAGCATCGATTGGATGACGTATTTAGAAATGTGGAAAACAATTTCTGAAAGCGAACGTAGGGTGGGTCAACTTGTTGGCGTGGAAGAACGTTATTTGATGTTGGCAGTCAGAGGAATCGTGAAACCCGGTAAATTGGTAAAAATAAACAAATACTTTCCAATTAAAAAGATTATTTTTTCGAAAATCATAAAATATGTTGAATATCAAATGTTTATAGTTAAGCATCCATAGCAGATTTTATACAGCTCTGGCCTTATACGATTTGGTTCGAGAGATTTCATTAAACGATGTATGCAAGAAGTATGGATGTAATCGAGGAGTACTACAAAGTTTACAACAATCCGCTGCTACCTTTGCCGGTAATATCGTACTAATTGTTATTGTAATTTTTGAATATAAATTTTCTTTGGATAATGATGATAATGAAAGAAATTGTGGAAGTTCAGGAATGGTAACACAGTTTTGCAAACAGTTGAGATGGGATTGTATGGAACTGTTGGTCAGTCAATTTCAAACTCGTTTACATTTTGGAGTTTGTCGAGAATTACTCGATTTGTTGCGGTTACCAATGTTGAACGGATTGAGAGCTAGAAGCCTTTATAAAGAAGGAATAATGTGTGTCGCAGATTTAGCAATTGCAAATGTGTTGGATGTTGAACGTGCTCTTTGCAAAGCTCTTCCATTTGAAAGGTATGACTCGATCGACATTATTTATTCTTGATCATTACCTAACATATTTCGGTGTCCATAACTTTTTATTGGTTTTAGTGAAAAAGAACAAGAAGGGGAACATGAGTCGGATGCTGTGAAAAGAAATAAAATGAGAACTGTGTTTGTCACTGGAAAAGATGGTCTCACGCCTCAAGAAGCTGCTGTTATATTGGTTCAAGAAGCTAGAATATTAGTTCAAGTGAGTATCTTAATATACTTAATCATTAACGTTACGAGAATTCATATATTGTGAATTTTTAATGCTTGAGATTTTAAATAATATGTGTCTTGGTTCCAATTAAAATTCATTTTTAGTTGAAATACATATGCATGTACTTCATTATTGCTGTTATTCAATTTTAGAACGAGTTAGGTGTACAAAAAGTTGATTGGGAACAAAGTGATGATTCCATCAGTAAAAATAGTTCATCTGCTACAAATCGAAGTGAGCGAAATAATAAAACAGTAGTTTCACAATCCACGAGTACCAAACCAAATGATGAAGTCACTGTGAATGAAGAATTAAAAAATCAGTCGGCTGGTAACCAAAATCAACAAACTGATACAAATCTTGTTCAAAAATCAACACAATCGATATCACAAAATGAAAAAGATATGATACCTGAACAAATGGTGAATCAAGATGATCAATTTTCTGAAGACATTTTTAGTAATGATGAACAAGAAATGATAAATACAGAAAAGGAAGAAACAAAAAGACACAGTGGTTCATTGATTCACAATAAATATTTGAGAAGGAATGTCAAAAAAAGTGGAAAAAATGCATCAATTGAGCAGGAAATTCCATCAAAACCATCGAATATTTCTGATGAATCTTCTACTGCAAAGTTAAATTCTCTGCGAACTAACCAGCATAAGAATAGTCCATCAAAGGCATCAAATATTTCAAAAAACACTTTAAACATTGAGAAAAGTCTTGGAAAGAAGATTGTGGAAAGTTCTAATAGTGGAGAAAATAAAAAAATACAATCAAACAATTGTCCAGGTGGTAAATCGATTAACGATGATGGATCAATAAATAATAACCCATCACTATTGAAAATATCAGATATCCCAGATAATTTCTTCAGCACGCAATCAAATTCTCCTGAAAATACGTTACGTAACCGCACTAATGAAGCAATAAACACATCAAATTCTCCAAGAACTACCTTAGATATTCGTCAAGTCTCATCAACAGAAGTATCTAATATAAATAAGAATGAAGAATTGAGTCTGGCATTACGAACTGTAGATTTTCAAGAACAGTTTTCACTCAAAGGAGTAACGAAATCCAGCAATAAAGAAAACAATAAATTCATCTCTCCTTCGCATCTTTGTAAACGTCTAAGAAGTGATACTTCGAAAACTGAAAGAAGAGAAAATTTTGTGAGAAGTGGTAACGATACAGAAATTCCAAAAATGCAATCAACTGATATTTCAAATAGGTATCTGAATGGTGAATCAATCGATGCTCGTTTACAAGAAACAATGAATATTGATAATCAGATATCAAGTCTACCATCACTGAAGTTATCAAATATTCCAGATGATTTTTTCAATACTAATTCACAGGTTTTAAAAAATCAAAGCAATGCCACTGAAATATCAGACGCTTTGAGAACTACTTTGGACATTCAACAAATTTCGTCAATAGAAACGTCCAATGTGCATGAAAATACAAATTTGCAGGAAATAGTGACAGTTGATAATCAAATGGCAGGCCCATCGATACTGAAAATATCAAATATCTCGTATAACTTTTTCAATACTCCATCACAATCTTTAATAAAAACTACATTACGCAATGGCAAAAGTATTGCTATGGAAACATTGGATGCTTTAAAAACTACTTTGGATATTCAACAAGTTTTATCACCAGAAACATCTAACACGAATCAAAACGAAAAATTCAACTCACCACTCCGCACTTTGGATTTCCAGGAAACTTTTTTACCTCAAACATCTCGTCCAATCAACAACAAAAATGAATTCGTTTCTCCTGCAAATCCTCCACATCTTCAAGACGTCAATTCACGTCTCAGAATAAGCGATGAGAAATCATCAACCTCTAGAAGTCCCAGTTTATTTGACGAAAGTTTAAATATCGATACCCAAGCATGCGATGTATTGGAGCAAAATATCATCGATTCTCTAAATATTTCTGATTTTGAAATAACTCCACAAACTGCATGTCAAATTACGAATACAAAGAGTCAAGAGAGAATTGAACAAATGAAACCAATGCAGCAGAATTCCGAACAGAATATCAGTCCTTCTGTATGGAATAATGATTCTTGGAACGAAACCAAAGTCATCGAAGGTATATGTAACAATAAACAATCAACGGATATACAAATTAATCGAAATGCAGATCAACAGCTCTCCACCGCAAAATTAGTTATTCAAAAACAAAATAGAAAATTATCTTTGGAGTCAAATAAATCCGATTCTGATGATATGATTGGTCCTTCGCAACCTTTGGAATCGTGGAGAGATAAAACAAGATCTAGGTTGAAATCACAATTGAGGATAGAAAATTCCACAATTAAAAGTACTCCGCAAAGTACAAATGATGATTTAACAACACCATTGAGGAGAGCGAAGAGCAAAGGAGATCAGTTCAAGAAAATAAAACCTAAATTGAAAGACATACTAGCTCGTAATAGAGTTCTGAGCGGTGATCTTAGCTCGGATGAAGATTCTCCCATCAAATGTGTCAAATCGTACCCGAAGAACAGAATACCTCAAATTCAGAATAAAATTCATACAGACATAAATTGGAAGGTTTTGGAAATCATTGAAATTTATAAGAACAAGGAAACATTCAATATTTTCAAACGGGACGTTATGAAACAAAGTCATATTTCAATTGCTTTACACGTTGAAATGTATGTGGATGATAAAAACAGTATAGGTTCGAGGATCCTAGGATCTGCCAGCGAAAGAAAAATTAAATTCAGAAAATTGGACAATTACGTTCACAAGAATCAAAGAATTTGTGGTTCAACGATCTCTTGGGGACAAAATATTGCTTATTACATGTGTTTTTCCCATCAAGAAGGTGAATCAAATTGTAGATTTTTTAATACATTTTTCAAAAAATGAAGCATTATGCATCGTTGATTGTGATATGATTTTCAGATTCCAAGATTTCTACGAGAGAACAAATGAAATTATTCAAAGAATTATTATCTAAGAATTCTTTATTCGTGGATTGTTATGGGACTAAAGAGATATATAAATTATTATATTATTGTTGTGAAATAACTGCTACTTGTAAGTTTCTCGATCCACAAACAGCAGATTGGTTATTGAGTGGTGAAGTTGTATACGAAAGTTTCAATTCCAAGGTATTCATTTGAAGTACAATCAAACGTAATAATCTAATCAAAGAAAAATCAATATCCTGTACATTATTATTCTTTGAAGGTATCTAAATATTTCAACGAAGGTTCTCACATCATGAAAGAGATTGGTCCCTGTTATGGTTCGGTGGGTCCTGGTTTGAAAACTCAAAGTTCAATTTCAGGTAAATACAGAGCAGCTGGAGAATCTGTACTCACGTTCCATATGATGAATAATCTTTGGAAGCAATTGGAAAAACAAAGCATGACGTTATTAAATACATTTATAGGTAATTCTCATTATTATTCTATTATACATCAAAGTCGTACTGGAATTGTGAATTTAATTTATTTTGTAGAACACGAGATGAAAACAATCATCATTTTAGCATGTATGGAAATTAACGGGTTAAACGTGAATGTGGAATCTTTACAAGATTTAGCTGATATTATTGAGAATGAAATGGAATGTTTACAAAAAAGAGCTCACTCTTTAGCTGGAAAATCATTCAATTTTTCTTCATCCAGAGAAGTTGCTCAGGTTTGATAATATCAATAGTTTTTTTACTATGGATAAATATTGGTATTGAATCGTTCGTTTTTTAGGTTTTAGGTTTATACAAAGGGAAAAAAGTCAGTACAAACAAAGCGGTATTGGAACAATGTGATAATCCTATTTCTAATATCATAATTTCATGGCGTAAATTAAATGCAACAAAATCTAAAGTGAGTGTATAAGGAATACTGCAATTTGATTACAGCAATTTCATCACTCTATACGATTTTCAGATTATTTATCCAATATTGAACATGGTTCAAGAAGAATCTCGTGTTCATGGTAATTGTGTAACACATACGGTAACTGGGAGAATTTCAATGCACGAGCCAAATTTACAAAATGTTCCAAAGGATTTTAATTCTGAGGATAATAGCTTTATGATAAGCGTGCGAATGTCATTTGTACCGACAATAGGCAATATTTTGTTATCAGCAGATTATTGTCAGTTGGAATTAAGGATATTGGCTCATTTTTCGAAAGATCCAGTACTTTGTACAGTAATGCGACAAGAAGGAGATATTTTTAAAACTATTGCCGCAAAGTGGAATCTTACGACTGAAGATCAGGTATTTTATAGAGTTTCCAGTACAGTTTTCAAGACAAAAAATCATTCAAATTCTATTCAATCTATCTTGAAATGAATGAGATGGTGCTCCGCTTGAAGCCTCAAAAGGAAGAATTTGATAAACCCACGTAGCATTTACTTTTTACAAATGTAAGGGAGACTGGGACTGGTTGTGACAGGGTCTAAAATTTCTGTTATTCTTTAATGATAGCTGAGTATATTGAGGAATCGCAACATCAGCCATTAGAAAATATAAAAGTTGTAGCCCCTGTAACAACCTACCCTGTGTCACAACCTCTCATACACCCACGAATCCAGAAATTTTAGAAATATTTGATGCGACTGAAGTTTATAATATAAAATTTGGAATTTAGGTAACCGATCAAATGCGTCAACGAGCCAAGCAACTATGTTACGGCATGATTTATGGCATGGGTGCAAAATCACTGGCTGAAACTTTATCCGTAACGGAACTAGAAGCTAAGGAATTTGTCGAAACTTTCATAAATGCTTATCCAGGTATACGAAAGTGGCTCAATAAAGTGATCGAAACAACTCGCGAATTGGGATATGTTACAACACTCATGGACAGACGTAGACTTCTTCCCGAAATAAACAGTGAAAATTCTTCTCAGAGATGTGAGAATCTAGAAATTAAATATTTTATATCACGTGTTCCATTATTTATTTTATAATTATTCTTATAGCACAAGCGGAACGACAAGCAATAAATACCAAAGTACAAGGATCCGCTGCGGATATCGCAAAGAAAGCCATGGTGGATGTAGAAAACAAAATGAGGATTGAATTTCCAGATTCTTCGTTGATCATCCCTCCTGAAGTGCTATCCAAACGAAGTTTGAAGACTAGAAGTAGAGAAGCTCAACAGAGAGGTGGTTATTTAGTGTTGCAACTTCATGATGAATTATTATACGAGGTAGGAAGCAAAGGTTAACCCTTCTTCATCGCGCAGTTTTATTGTCCTAACCTCCACGTGATCCTTCTTCTAACAGTTATAATATTCGCGCTATCATTCACAGGGCGAAATAGAACAGTATTTCTAAATAGCTTGCCTGCTTTAAAAACATACAACATTCAATGACATTCAATGTGCTAAGAAGGTTCGCAAAACATGTTATGAAAATTCGTGTTTTACTTGGGTTTTCAAGAACCTTTGAGAAGTCTCTTTGATGAAATGCAATAAACATTGTATTTGAATCTATTCATAAATGTTCTTTTAGTGAAAACTATAATTCTTGTACATACATTTCTGCCACTTATATTGCTGTAAATTTACTTTTCGAGTTCCCTTACTGTAAGCGTTCAGCCACTACCCCAGTTGAAATATCCTATTAATTTTGATTCATTCTCATTAAACGTGCAGAATTCCCAATGACATCTAATGGATAATCATCGGTTTCAATTGTTCTTTCAAATTTCATTAGTTCATCATAAAGCAGAGTCGAAGAGCGATGTAATTTGTAATTTGTGCATTATTTTCTTTCATAGTTGTTTTTTTTTTAATAATACATTTGATCGTCCAAGTTTGTGTGAAAAATTATGTAGAAATACAAGAAAATTATTTTTGATGGTGATTATTGTCAGTGCTTTTGAGCTGCGTTGAAAATTTACCATCTGAATATTTTTTCTGAATTTTGTTCTGTACCGCATGTCAGAATTCCATAAATTATTAAAAATTATAGCGATAGGATTTTGATATGTTGAAAATTTTCTACGATTCATTTCAGGTGAATTTGATGGATCTTCATCAAGTAGCTGCAATAATAAAAGAATCGATGGAGAAAGCCTATCAACTCAAGGTTCCATTGCCAGTTAAAATCAAAGTTGGTCCCGCTTGGGGGGACCTCGCGGAATTCAAATTCCCTTAGTTGAAATGGAAATATTTTTTATACACATTTTTACGAAGTATTTTTCAATCAAGTTATAATCGATCCTACAGATTTATTTATTATTTGATACTTTTTTAAATCAAATTAATCAACTTATTTTATCCTGAAATTATATTTTTGGTCATGAATTGTGGACATTCGTTGATTATAATCGAGAATGTTTTTATGAAATCAAGAGAAAATAGAATCAATTTATAATATAGATCATTTTGTACAATATTTAATAGAAATAAGAAATGATTTTTATATTTTTTTTTATTAAGAAATATAAACGTGGAATTATGGAATATTGTACAGTTATTCGATTGTTTGTACCCTTAAATCGTATCACAAGGAGGAGCCAAAGATTGATGTAATTTTGTTACAGCTGTTTGAACTATTTGTTGAAAAGTCTCATCCTCTTTGCTGACCACTTCTAAAGTCAACAAGTCTATGTGCGCTTTTTTCCCATCCACCGTTACATACAATTTCTCTCCTTTGAAAATTTTAGGCACAGAATCTTCTCCGAACATTTCTTGTAACATTTCTATCAAGCATTCTTTGAAATGCATTCGATCCATTTTCGTTGGAGCGGGAAGCATTTTGAGAGGTGATTCCATCATTTCGGCTTGTAAAATAGCAGTTAAAACGGAGTCGGCGTACATATCGTTTACGGGTGTAGCAATCCATTCCATCGTAATGATTTTTCCGTCTATGGTAACATCAATGTTTTTAAAAACCCTCAATTTCTTATCGTCAATGATATCTAAATTTCCTGCTATTTGAATGAGTAAATGTTTTAATACTGGTAAAGATGCTGAAAAGTACACGCTTTGTCTCTGAATTACTTGGCTCATGCTCATATCCGTATACTTGGATAAATCGCACGGGGCCAACATGTGGTAATTGAAATTCCTCTTCACTAAAACTCCCGATAATTTTTGACCAGGTTTAGGTGTTTCCATGGCTAAAGTACCCATAACTTTGGCAGTCTTTTCTCCTCTGAAATACAATTCTACAGCTACAGTGTTTCTCGGATTGTGAATTTCCATTGTAGTATTGGGATCGTCTTCGTATTCTCTTTGCAAAGCTGCTTTCAATCTTCCCATTTCATTTTGTTCTCCATGAACCAAAACAACGTGCGGCGGTTTCAAAATACGTATAAATTCGGAAGTTTGTTGATAATCCGTATGAGCGGAAAAAGATATATAATCTACAGACATTTTCAGAGGTAACTTCTGTCCAGACATAGTAGTGATTTCTTCTGGTTCTGAAAGGATTGTTTTAGCGAGCGTGCCTTCCACGCAATAACCCGCTATTATGACACCATTTTTCGCATCCGTACACCAAGATTCGAAAAGTTCTCTGGACAAACCGCTTTGCATCATACCTGGAGATGCCATTACCACGCATGGACCGATATCGTCAAAATGATCGATACCTTTCAAATTTGAGATATGTTTGAATACAAATGGATTGTTAATCGCTATTTGTCTGCGAATTTTATCATTCATCGCGTTTACGTAAGTTTGATACACGGCCATACATTTTTTCGCCAACGAAGATGCATAGTATATTGGAATTTCGTGCAACTCGGGATGTTGACTCCAATATTCGTCTAAAATTAACAACAGTTCTTGCGCTCTACCCAAAGCGAACACAGGTATCAAGCACCTTCCACCTCTATTTACAATCTCGTGAACTAAATTCGTGAATCTGCCTTCTCTGTCTTCTCTTTTTTCATGGATATGGGTGCCATAAGTAGATTCGGTGATCAAAACATCCGGATGAACGTTTGGTATTTCCGCTGCCATCAAATGCCTATCCTCTTGTCGGCTGAAATCACCGGTGTATAGAATTTTAACACCAGCTATTTCTATCATGAACATCGCCGCGCCCAATACATGACCGGCGTTGTAAGCCCAAAATTTGATACCATATACGTCTTTTTCTTCATGAAAATTTATTGTCTCTATTTTATCCATACTAGCCTCCAAATCGGATTCCGTATACAACATTTGCTCTGTCGCGATATTGCTGACTTTGATATAATCGGATAAAAGCCAACGATAAATAGCTTTGGTGGCATGCGTCATGAAACAACGACCTTTAAAACTAGTTTTTTGTAGGAACCATGGTAAAGCGCCGCAATGATCCAAATGAAAATGAGAAATCAGTAGTAAATCAATTTCGTCTGCTTCAACGAGATCGACGAACGGTAAAGCGTCCATCCCCGATAATCCTGGATGTATTCCGCAATCCAACATGATTTTTTTACCTTTGAATTCCAGCATGATACACGATCTTCCAACCTCCTGACCTGCTCCCAAAGGTCTGATGGACAATAAATCACTTTCCTCCGCTGGAACTTGGGTATCTGGTTTCCTCTTTGTAGACATTTTTTCCTCAATTTGATAATTTATGTATTGATAATATATAGAGTATTATTTTTAAATCTGTCGATGAACTTGAGTTTAAGGTTATGTACTTGACAATCAAACTGACACGAATTGATGAATAAACTCAACGTTGTATGAATAAAAATAAAACGTTCAACGTATTGACAATATTAAATTTCGATTTCACGAGATTCATATTCTCTTTTGTATATACAATGTTTTCAAAATAAAATTCATAAATTCTCTTCTCTTTGAAAACAATTACGACTATTGACAATTGGATATGCTGATTGACCAATGGCAGAGTAGGTTCAGCGGCTCAGCAGAAATCGATTGAGAACGAAATACCTGATTGGTGGATTTCACGAAGGAAGAAAAATGTTTGGTTGATGTAACACAGTATACGTAGACGTAACGTTGAATTCTGCATCACGATTCTGCACAGGGATCGCAGGATAGGTCGTATGAATCTCGAAACGATGGTTTCTTATGGTTTTTTTTTTCAAAAAAAGAAACTATATATTCTTAGAACATATGCAATTTTTCTTTTCCTTTTGCGACAGGTGGGTTTGAAGATGAAGAAATCAATGGCCTACACCCTACACGATCACATTGCCTGAAAGTTTTAATTGAAACATAAATATCATCGACGAAATATTTTGATGTTGAAGAATGAAATTGCTTTTCCTTGGAAATCGATAGTATTTTCAAAGGAATTGACGAATCAAAAAAATTCCTCACTCTGTGCTTTTCCAATGCAGCAGAAACTGCTGCTACTCCTTTGCATATACAAACACACATGCATACAAACCTAATTGTTAATATATTCAGAATTGTGTTCCACACTATTGTATTTTGAATATACGTATAGAGGGATCGATTGATTATAGATAAAAATTGTACGCCTGAATGATATTTCATAATGAAAGAAATGTATTTTGAATGAAAAAAAACTATTTATCAACTGTAGATTCATGTAGAGTGAAAAAGAGCATTGAATAATGTAGGATGTCGCATGCCATTATGCAAGAGGGCGCTATGTTCGGAGATAAGGGCAATACACTTCTTGTTGCTCTCATTCCCAGGCGCAATATACTACGCTCGTCGCTGTTTTCTGTTGTTTTCTCGGGGCTGTGGGGATCAGTTGAAAAACATGCCGTTTCGATAAAACGGCAAACGAGAACTGTGACGATCTTTAGCTGATATCTTTGTGTCCCGTTGTAACTCGTACATTCGATTGAAATTATTCGTGGATGCGTTCGAAGAATCGAAAAAGTGCAGGTGTAATTTAATAAGCGCAGGGGAGGCTGCTGGCGATTTAACAGGATATCGATTTGTACGCGAGTGCCGTGCTGGCTAGTGCTTCATCCATAGCACACACACGGAATCGAGAGAGGCAGCCATGGACGTCGATATTTTTGGGGCACAGCCTGCCGCTACCGCACCAAGTCGATTATTATTAATATGCCTTGTGAACTTGTGTCCAAGGGCCTGATAGGGCCCGAAATGTTTTTACAAGCCCTAGCCCTGTAAATTTTTCTGTTAAACAGAAAACTAGCGACGACGTATACAACATAACAAAGTGTCCCCACACAAGTTTTAGTGCATTACTCGCCTCTCGACACGGGACTCATTGTGTTGGCACAAAGATCGAGGCATTTAAAAAAAAAAGTATATATATATATATGTATATATATATACACACATATATATATATCAATTAATTCAAAAGCATGATGGATCTCAGTGGTGCAGGAGGTGTAGGTGGAGGTGGAGGTGCAGGTGCAGGAGTTGCTGCTCTCGCAGCTGGAACTGACACTGGAGGAGCTGTCGCTTGTCCAGTTTGTACCCTTTATTTACGCGAGGGTATCAGTTTACAAAGACATTTGGACACTCATCCGAAAGAACAGGTTATAGAAGCTCTTATCAGAGCAAGTGGTAATCCTGCTTCTCCTCAAGTTCAATCCGCGCCGCAATCTGCCCCTACCACCCCATTATTACAATCTACTACTATTCCAACTCCGAATCCTACATCTCCTCCGATGGCTCCCAATCCGCATATCCCTGCTCAATCGCCGTACCCTATAGGACCGATATTTGAATGTCCGCCTATAGGCACTATGATGCCTCCGCAGTTTGCTTCCTTCAGTTATCAACAATTTGTCAACAACGGAACCATGATGATACCGCAGTACGCCATGGCCCCGCAGAGCAGTCAAATGATGCAAATGTTATATCATCCGTACGGTATGTATCAACAACAACAGATACCTACCGTTCAAATGATCTCTCCAGTTACAGCTATTCCAACGACAACCACCAGAATCAGACCCGTTATCTCCAACAATGAAACTAACGCTAGATCTGCCACTATTACAGTACCTGTTAACAATGCCGAGCCTAAACAGATCTTACCAGAGATTCTACCGGAACCGGAAACCGAGGTAGAAGAAGGAATGGCGAATGTCGAACTTTCACCATCCAGAGACGTAAATGCGGTGACGCAACACGAGGAGAATCAGGGTACTCAAATGTGTATCGTAGAACACAGGGAGCAACAAACACAAAATTCTGCTCAAACTCAGGATCATAGTAATGTACAACAAGAATTGACTTATAACAATGTTCCTAGATCTATTACAATTGCGTGCAATATCGATAGTGTTCAAGAAGAGGACAAAGTTGAAAGTGTGTTACCAGATATGGAAGAAGATGAAGACGAAGAGGAGGAAGTGGGAGAAGAATTTCATTCTACTCCGACCGAACGATACGAAGAATCTGAACCGCCGCAAATTGAAAGAGAATACCCACAAGAGGAAAATAACGGAAAAGACGATGACGAGAAATTGGAACAAGACCAAGAACCAGTCGACAAAATTGAGAATGATTCTTCGAATCAAGAAAAAGGCAGCAAAGATGCCTCTGTATTACCGATTAATTTAATAGGTACCAGGGAACCCACGGAACCCGAAGTGGAGCAATTAGAGCGTCTCATAAATACTATAATAGAATCCGAATTCAACGGTTCGCGCACCAGAGAGAATTATGTCGAAGAAATTCACGAGGAAAAGCAAAATACCAACAGTCAAGAAGAAGAAGAAGAAGAAGAAGAAGAAGAAGAAGCATCAGCAGCAGTACTAGAAATCAATCGCAAAGAGAACAACAACACCGAGCATGTAATTTCGGATTCCCGAATCATTGAACGCGATAACGAAGAAGATGAAGAAGAAGAGGTCATGGGAGAGATGGAAATAACGATAAACGACGAACCAAAAATTCTTTCAGACGAAAAACAGAATAGTACAAATTATTCCTATCAATATAAAAATAGTTTGTCAGCTCCAGCTTCTCCCGTTATGGAGAAGAAATTGCATAGAAGTTACTTAATTCATTCTGAATTTAGATCCACTGAAAATCTCAATGCTTATCCCGTAGGATTCGAAGCATCCATTTTGCAGGACGACGACGAAGAGGAAGAGGAAGAGGAAGAGGAAGAGGAAGAGGAGAAAAATGAAACGGAGGATAATTTTGACGAAGCGGATATGGAATTGGAGGAAATTCATAGTCCTCACACGCCTTTCGTCAACAACCAAATGGATCAAGGTAGATCTCAAACGCCGTTATCCGCCATCAGTGGTATCTCTGGATTGAGAATTCGAAAGGATCTAAGTAAACCTTGTTCTCCTGCCTCTGTGCATTCTTTTTGCCAATTGGAAATGGATAGTATAAGTCACGACGAACAAAGTAACAGTGGGGTGACGGAGGAAGCAACCGTGGAAACTGACTTTGTCGATTGCTCTCAAATCGAACAAAAAGCTAAGGTCGTTCAAGAGTACGATGCTACTCCCGACACTGTGGAAAACAAGTTAGAAGCCAATCAAGTATATCATCAATCTGTAATTACCGAACATATAAGTTCATTCCCTGTTCATTCTCAGCAATCGATCATGATGCACGAAACTTATTCTATGCCAAATAGTAATAGTAATAGCGATAATATTCATAATAATGCTAATAGTAATAACAATAAGACTCTTTTAAATTTATCTGAATCCATCGATCCTATGAGCAGTACGCAATCCAAGGATTTCTCACCTTCGACCAAACCGATAGTTCAGAAACAATCAATGGAATTACTTAATATCAACGAGGACGCCCATGCCGGCCCTATGAACGTTTTTGAAATCGATTTTAGTTCAGGACTTCAAATTTTAGTTCCTAGTACATTTATAAGTGAATCTTCGCAGAAGGCAGTGAGTGCTATCAGTCAACAGTCTATGGCCAGTAGCGAAGGTGGAATCGGAATGGACGAGGAAGTTAAAAGCGTCAATATGAGAGCTGATGAAACTATGCCTCCGAGGGGAGAATTATCCGAACAGGAGAGCAATGGGTGTACGGAATCCTCGGCTTGGCAGGTACGCATCTTTCCTCTTCATTTCAAAACTTTGCAATCAATTTCTTCAAAATTATCAACATTGATGGATATCCTTTTGTCGAATACAGTTACTTGAAATGTTGTCAATTTCCATACGTAAAATGTGAATGAACATAACATCAAATTTACAAATTCATTCTACAAATTGAATCTTGAATAAATAAGTGGCTTGTTTTTATTTTATCGATAACGTCGATTATTTTCTTTTTTTTTGTTTTTATCATTTGCACCAAAGTTCATGTAGCCTTCAATGTAAATTGTTTTTACAAAATTTCTAAAGAAATTTCAATCAAATATCACAGCAAAAGTATGTAGAATCCAGAAAGGATTAAAGTACACGATAATTTTGTTTTGATTTATCTTGGAGTGAAAATATTTGTATGTTTACAAAGTGATTTTTTCCTGTTTGAATCGAGAGCCACATCGAATGTCATTTGGTTAGCTGAAACAAAATTTTTTATTGAATAATATACTTTCTTATATTTATTATGTAATGTATAAAAAAAAACGTCAAGATGATTCAAACGAATTATGAAAATTAGTTGCGTGGAAGAAACATCGTAAACAGGCATAACTTTGTACCTTTGGCACACGAATGAAAAACAAAAAAAAACAGCCAATAAATGAATACACGAGCATGGGTAGATGAGCGTACTATTTCCTGGCCCCGTGTGTACATGCTTTCAGTAAAAGGATTACCATTCGTTCCGTTTCGCCAGGACTGCCCTGTGTTTCAATCTTGTGCCCTATGCTTTACATGGAACCTAAGCAGGATATTTAATATCCTCTATTGCACACAATATACCTTACCTATATTTTTTTTTATTCAAATTCTTTCATAAGCACCAGCCATTCAGAATTGTTTTTTCCTTTTTTATGACATTTTCTTTCGTTCATTTAACCCTCCAAGTACACACAGGTGCAAATTCGCACCAACCATTTCAAGACTTTTCATTTTGCGTCAAAAATTCATTTTATTCTCGTGTTTTTTTTTCACTGATCGAATGAAATATTTTTGAATTTTCTTCCACGCCGAGTTAATCTGCACAGTTTTCCCTTCAAATTGAAAAAAAAGTAAGGTCAAATTGGTCGAACAGGAACCGAGTTATGAATCGGTAAAGTTGCGTGGTGCAAATTTGCACCTGTGTGTACTTGAAGGGTTAAAAAAGTTGATACAAAAATAAGAGAAAGTATTATAAATGAATATTTTAATCGATCAGTCTTCTTTGTTGTAATACATTGTTAGTAAAACTACCAAAATAGATTAGAAAATTTGCACTTTCAGTGCATTATAAATCGAGAAATAGTTATTGATTTTATCATATTCTCATGAAGCGTGTGATCAGTGAAGGTTCCTGTACAAACTGTACATACCATGTATTCAAATAAGAAAATTTGAACTGGAAGAAAGGGTGTAGGTTCACCTTTTCACAAAAGTTCTAAATGATGAGAAAGAAACTTTTGTAATCATTTCCAGTTTTTCAAGTCAGACGCCAGGGATGTAAGCGTGGCTCGTTCGTTCATTCGTTCGTTCGCCGAGAATGCGAATGTCCACGACCCTTTGCCTGGGATACACAGGCTTTTAACCACCATTCGTGCGAGCGTATATCCAACAGGTTACGAGGTTGAAACAAGAGGGATTTGTTTTGTCCTTTGCTGTTATATGCCGCGTAGTTAACACAAGCAATGCACTCGGAGACGTCAGATCCTAAGCTTAATCTTGTTGATCGAGGCAAAATATCTCCTTATCCAGAACTCGTGTTTTCTTCCATGTTTTTTTTTGTCCATTGATCATCGGAGGATTAAAGTCTTTGAGAACTTCATAAATACCCTCCACGCGATGCTTGAAGTTTTTTAAGCAAATTAAAATTGCACGAATATTTGTAATTAATGATTTGTTTATTTTGCGATAGACAATCTCTATTTATTATCGATAGAATATAAATTAGTTTTTTTTTGTTTTTGTAGGGAAGAATAATGTTTAGATTTTAAAATTCATTATGATAGATACGAAGAATGAATAAAAATAAATAAATAAATATACCGCAAAAGATAATGTTGAAAAGATGAATGGAAAGGGAAGTACAATTCCGTTGAATTTATTACGGATTTGGAAAACCTCGGTATGATAAAAATTCGATGAAAAGGTAATGTGAATGTATATTGCAGCTCTACATGGGTCAGGAATCATCACGAATGTCAACCTCTTACGATCTGATGGCTCGAGAGAGTTGGGAAGAGTCCGAAGGATCCGATAACGAGATTGGGGGTCCATTGTTGGATAGTCGATCATTGGCAACGCATTTCACATCCAGTTTATTCTTAGATCGTGATCGTAAAACACCAACAACAAGGACGTTCAAGTGTTCACATTGTTCGGAGGTATTCGATTGTCCAAAGGAACGTCGAGTACATAGTACGACGGTGCACAAAGAGGCTGGGCCGAGTAGCAGCAGAGACACGATGGACCAGCCAGAAGTGAAGGATATTAAATTATTGGATGGACGTATGAATGTTTTTGATGATATCTTTGTTCCCGGTATGCACATGCAACAGATGTACCATCATCAGCAACCCCTCCTGCACCAACTTCAACCACCTCAATCGTCAAACGTAGCCAAAGTAGAACCCGATCAAAAATTAGAGAACCTGGTGATACCGGCGGTGATAGAAGTGACGTGTACTATATGTAACCAACGATTCAATAGCGAAAAATCGTTGCAAATACATCATCGAAGGATGCACGTGGCCGAACCCGCGAAACGTATACGCGAGAACGCCAAGTGTCAAATATGTAACGAGGAATTCCCTTCGGTAGTGTTATTCAATGCCCACTTGAAAATTCATCCCCTGGAGTGCGGGCAGTGCGGCAAGTACTTTTATAGGAAACAGAACTTTAAATTGCATATGAAACGGCATTTAGGTATAAAACCGTTCCCCTGCACCGTGTGCGACAAGGCGTTCCTGACCAAGCAAAAACTCGACGAACACACGAACGGCCATACCGGTAACGCTCCTGTAAAGTGTAATTTATGTAATGAAACGTTTCGTAGGTATTCCAATTTAACGCAGCACAAGAATAGACATCATCTTAATATTAAGAAGAAATTAAAGGACTATATATGCCATTGCGGCGAAGTGTTTCACACGAAGAAGAAATTGGCTTGGCATAAAGAGACTCACGATGAGAAACCTAAGGCCTGCACTTATTGTAACGAACGATTTATCCATATGGCCAGCCTTACGCGTCATATGAGACGCGCTCACAATAGAAGATTTGTTCCTGATGCTCAAAGAGAAAATGAAAACGTAGAATGCCCTATATGTAAGTGTATTTATTTGAGATCATCCTTGGCCGTGCATATGCGCGTGCACAACGGCGAAAGACCGTACGAATGTCAAGTTTGTTCCAAGGCTTTTAGTACAAAGTGGAACTTGCAATTGCACAAATGGACACACGCGGCGCGTAGCACAAAGCCCTTCAAATGCAATCAGTGTAGTGCCGCGTTTTATCGGCACAGCGACTATACCGCTCACATGAATTCCCATAGAAATGTTCGTCCTTACACTTGCAACTACTGTGGAGCTCAATTTATCCGAAAATATAATTGTTTGAGACACGTTAAAGAACACGAGGAGAATAAAGCTTATACGTGCGACGTTTGTAACAAAACTTTTCATAGATCTTATTATCTGAAAGAACACTTGAGAGTACATTCTGGCGCAAGGCCTTACACGTGTCATATTTGTGGTAAATCGAGCGGTACTAAATCCAATCACAATAAACACGTTCGAATCCATCACGCGCGCGAACCTGTAAATACTGAAAATTAAGGATATATAGGATTTTTCAAATTTTTAGAAATCGGTTGGTTCTAGAATTTTTACATTGAATGAAATTTTTGTTCTTCATTTCATTATACCAAGAAAGTTATACGCAGCATCGAATTGAGAGAGAGGAGAAGAGAGAAGCTGATTCGATGTCATTTCGTACCGAAACATTTGTACAATTCCAAAGAAGCTCCTCTTCTTAATTGAGGTTGCCGTTTTGCATGAATTTCAAATCGTGCTTATATCATTTCAACGATCCTATCTATCATCAATGGCAGCTTTGTTTCCGGTTTTAAAATCGCATGTCTCGTACGTCATTTTTTTCCCTACATTCAAAATCGTTGCATCCAAAATCATAGATTTTTATCGACATTTGTTTTTTTTGTTTATTTGTTGAAATTTAATTCGGTTGAAACAAGTTGCTGTGGAACAGCATTTTATTATCATCATTGGATTATGTTTAGATGAAAATTTTTATAAAGTGTTTGAACAGCATGAACGGCAGGATATTAGAAAATAACATTTAATCGTTTTGTGTACAAATTTAACAATCAAAAATTCTTAAAATATACTTTTGAACAACATTTTTGAACTCGTTATGCCGAAAAACTTATTATCATCGATGGATGCATGCATATGTTTTTCTCAAAAACATCATTTCTTTTTTTGTTTGACTCTTATAAAATTAGAGCAAAAATATTGAATAATTTGTTTGAAAAATATATAAATTTTAATGATAATTGTCATTATTAAAATGAAGAATCGTTTTGGTTTGGTGCATTGCAAGCACGCAAAGCGTATTAATGTAAGCATGTTCATTACGCGTATTATCTTTTATGTGTACAGATAATCTATTTACATTATAGAAAATTTCATTAAATATTTCTTCAAAACGTTTAATACTCAAGACAGAACAGTTTGTCTTCATATTTTTTCACGATAAGACAAGTTGGGGGTATTTATTTAACCATTGCTATCCGAGATTTACTATATATAATAACCAGTGACTTGAGACTACTATGGGATTAGTAAAATGAAAAATTTTTGTGAAATTAAGAAAGAGAGAGAGAGAGAGAAAGAGGAGCGGTACGCGAAGATTGTCGAAAAGATGGTAGTCTTTTACTCCAAAAGAAAGAAACTACAAAATAAAATATATTTGCCAACTAATAGTAATTAATGCATAAAACAAAAAACATAATAATCAACCAATTAATATTTACCATAACTATTAAACTCTTTTACGTGTCAATCGTTGTAAGTGATTTTTTTACAATGACTGTTTTACATGAAGTGTGCACATTGCAAGTTTGCACATTAGTGTCCAGTGTAATAAGTGTGAAAGCCCGTTATTATTTGCGTATTTAATCGATTCGCAAGGGCGGCCCGATTATTACTATTCATTAATAATGACTATTACGTAATAATTACGAATCTTAATTGTTATTCTTCTATATTTATGTATTCCGCAATGTATGAGGTGATTTTTAGTGGTGTGTCTGTGTATGTATAATGTATATAATATATATAATTTATGTATTATATATATTATATATAGATCATTACAAGACTGATCGATGTTGGTTCTCTGTATTGCCTCTGATACAAATCGATTAATGTTAATCGTTCACCGTGTGATCGTGTTCGTTCATTGAAAGACTAATGAAAAAACAAAAAAGATGTGATCAAAAGTTTTTTTCCTCTATGTAAATAATTTATATGAGAATTTGTATGCACAGTTCTTTTACTTAGCTTCATATTGCCAACTAACACGAAATATGTATACTACAAGTAATTTTATTAAGACTTTTTATTAGTTTAATTTGTTTCGCCATAATATCTTTGTGGTAGAATAACGTAACTGAACATTAGATCTTTGAAATAAACGAATCTAATGTAAATAAATACGAAAAAAAAATCATATAAATATATACATATATACATATGAGTAAATAAAGATAGATAGCTAGATATATTCGTTAAAATATGATTTCAACAATGAAAATCAGGAAGAGAAAAAGTGAAAAAAACATTGTGATTATGCTGTACTGTGAATGGAAGGATGGCAATTGAATTATGTAGCTTCTTTTCGAAAAGAAACAAGATTATGTACGAGAGCGCAATATCGAGGAATGACATTTCTCAACTGCCGAAATCGTGGATCGAGTAATGTGAAATTCTCGATGAAATATACGAGAATTGATTTTAGGAGTTATATGAAGTAAGAATTCATTCATTGTATTTAACGTCATGCGTTTTACAGTTTTTGAAAGTATAGGAATTGAGTCAGTGTGAAAACTTGAAGGACAAGTATAAAAATTGACTCTTATATCATATAACTCCGATACGTAGCGTAATATGTAAAATAATGTAAAACAGGAAAGAATGTTCGTGAATTCTGTTTCAAACGAATCGTAAGATTTATAGTTGCAAAAAACGAAAGCTGCCGATACTGTTTTAAGAAAAGTTTGCATTTTTTCAAGTAGATTTTTTTTTCTTTTGTTATTAACAATACCGAATTAAGTAGGAAATCAAATGAATGTTATTCGAATCGGGTTATTAATAATTGATAAGATTTGCTTCTTTTTTTATATCTTCACATATCTTGGATGATTTGAGTAATTAAACGTGTGTGATCTGTAAAATATTAATTGTTATTACAAGTTTTTGTTATTCTAAAAAGAGAGAGAGAGAGAGAGAGAGAGAGAGAGAGAGAGAGAGAGAGAGAGAGAGAAATCACTCATCACGATGGTATTTTGACAAAATTCTGGCAGTTGATAAAACCCACCTATAACCAACATCGACGTCCGATTGTGCAATTTTAATTTTTCTAAGTTAAGAACAATGTACACGTTAAACAAATCATGATTGTATATAATGTAAATATGTACATTAATTCTATTTTATAATAGGGCCAATGAATTGATTTGGCAATTAAATATCGTACGAAACTGACGATAAAATGCTACATGATGATAAAAATAAAAATAGGATAAAATATTATCGTAAAAAAACAATAAATCAGCATGTGTATACCTTAATAAAAGTTATGTACTGAGGTACTTTTTTAAATCAGTTTTTAATTATTATTATTATTATTATTATTCAGCGATAGAAGAGTTGAGGCGTTCAATCAGGTGTACCTATCACGTATCCTTGTTTTTTATGCTTTAAGGAGATTAGGAAAATGAGAGTCAAATCGCTGTCAAATTACAGAGCCAAGCTAAAAGTTCGTAATTAGGACGGCTAATGAAACTTCGTATACGATGTTGAGGCTCAATATTCAAGAGAATATTTCAAGAATAAATGATCAAATGATTCATGTAACGAAACACTATTGCTAAATTGTAAGATTCGATCCAACGTTTGGCAGTAAGGAGATTCAATAATGTGATTACCACATTCAATTCAGGTTCAATCCATGATGCCCAGATCCCAGTTTTTGTTCCCTGCATTCAATTCATTTGTACAAAAATCTCACAGGCATAATGAAATCGCTGACGAAAGAGGTTTGAAAATGCAGATGGAAAAATGGCATAATGAAGGGGGTGAGAGTTGGATTTCCTGGCATTACTGTTTGGTTGAATCTGTGAATCCAAGCTGTGCACAACATTATTTTTTGTAAATACCCTGGTTCAAGATTCACTATGAAAAGATACTATGAAGTACTATTAAACGGTTTATTACACGTTCTGAATATCTTCCTAGGCAGAAGAATTTGAAGAGTTGGAAAAAAAGGATCTGACATTTTCTAAAAAGCTGCAAATGCTGTAGAACAGGAATTTTTAAGAATTCTTCATTCGAGAACTTACTATCCTGCTGAAATTATCAAGCAAAACCATAATAGTCGACAGGCTTTGAACGGTTTTTGTACTTAAAAATGTAGTCAAAAATTAGCAAGGTACAGCACTTTGTCGAAACCTGGTAGGGAAAAATTTCGACTGGACTTTGCAATCTATGAATTCCAAATACATAGCAAAAAAAAGTTGTCTTGATTCCACACCCATTGTCTCACATATAACGAAAACAATATTTGTCTTGCTCCAAGTACATTTGCTTTGAATCAAGCAAATATTGTTTCAGTTCCAGAGAAATTTAAAACCTAAATTTGAACCGTGACAATATTCTCTTGGTTCAAACCAAATGTACTTGGAACAAGACAACTTTTGTTTCTGTGTATAGAACAGTTCTAAAACATTGCTGTCAATTTTGAAAAGGGTGTTCTAAATTTGGCGATTCCGGATAGACCCGGGTAAAAATTCTGTTAATTTTTTTTTCCGGTTCTGCGTGGTATTTTCAGCAGGGTGATAACTTTTCTGTGTTCTCTGGGCAAATAATACACGTGATCTGTTCAACTGCATCCAAATAATACAGAATTCTTTAAAAAGTGTTCTAAGAACTCTCTTTGTATTCTTGAATTCTTGATAATTTCATGACGAATTACTGTCTGGGCATAAAAATTTTTTCAACATCACCCAAACGCCCAAGCAGCACCAGAATATACTATGAACGTTCTTCGAATATTCGAAATATGTTCTATGCACATTCGAATGAGACCGTTTTATAGGTGCTATGCATATTCATCGAACGTATGTAATCGAATATACGACGGTACGTTGATTGAACGTCGATTGAATGTATATTGTACATTTCGAATGTACTATGTACGTTCTAAGTATATTTAAAACAGTCTCATTCGACCATTCTATGAACATTCATTATGTGTTCTTCGTATCTCATCCGTACATTCTACGAACGTTTCTATTCCGTATATACTTTGATATTCTGTTGCTGCTTGGGCGATTTCTTGAAAGAATCCCATTATAAACTAAAAATTAAATTATCCCTGTTGAAAAATTCCAATACATTCCCATAGATTCCCGTGAATCCTGTGACGGAAAAACATGGTTTGCCAATAATAAATTATTTTCCATCGGTATTCATGAGGTTTTATAGATTGTACCAATAAAAATCGATAGAATATTGACTTCCACACAAAATCCAATAACAACTTATATAGCGGCTGTGACAAATAAAGGACGCGGAAAATCGATAGAAACCCAATGATTCCGATAAAATTACACCTATCGGTTTGTATTGGAATTTTTCAATAGGGATTGTAATGTAGGAAATCTTTGTGGAAAAACGCATTCTGCAGTAGTATAATTGTATGCAAAATGCTGTACAATTTTCCAAGATAACCCTGTTGTAAAATCCTTATCAATTCATATAAAACGATCTTATTTCAAATATACAAATCAAACTGCATAGACTTCCAAATTTCAATGAGATTTGATGAGGAAAGCTCCCGAGCAGCACCAAAATGTACTATGAACGTTCTTCGAATATTCGAAATATGTTCTATGCACATTCCAATGGGACCGTTTCGTAGGTGCTATGCATATTCTTCGAACGTATGTAATCGAATATACAACGGTACGTCAATCGAACGTCGATTGAATGAAGATCGCCCGTATGGAAATCTTTCGCTGAAAAATGTCTGCAAAACTATGAAAAATCTCTGAAAAAAAATGAAAAAACTCTGAGAATCTCTGAAATTTTGATGAGAAATCTAATATTTTTGGGACATTCTTTACAGACTTTTTTCAGACTTTTTTCAGAGTTTCTCAGAGTTTTTTCATACTTTTTCAGAAAAATAGTAACGAAATTGCACTCTGAAAAAACTCTGACAAAACTCTAATAAATTGTTGACATTTTTCTGATTATTGAAAAATCCTGAAATTCAATAAATACATTCATATGCCGTATTCAAATATCATGTGTGAAAAAGTGTTTGAAAATTTTTTAATTTTTTTCTAAAAGTCAGGAAAATGTTAGCAATCCATCAGAGTTTTGTCAGAGTTTTTCCAGAGTGCAATTTCGTTACTATTTCTCTGAAAAAGAATGAAAAAACTCTGAGAAACTCTGAAAAAAGTCTGAAAAAAGTCTGTAAAGAATGTCCCAAAAATATTAGATTTCTCATCAAAATTTCAGAGATTCTCAGAGTTTTTTCATTTTTTTTCAGAGATTTTTCATAGTTTTACAGACATTTTTCAGCGAAATATTTCCATACGGGATGTACTAAAATGTACGTTTCAAGTATATTTAAAAGTCTGATTCGAATATTCTATAAACTTTCATCATATGTTCTTCGTATCTCATTCGTACATTCTACGAACGTTTCTATTTCTATTTCATATCAGAGATGAGTTAGGAGAGATTGTTAACGGAGCGAGCCTCAAAACTTGGTTCGGTTTTTGGACTGGCGTCATCACGAAATATCACAGAAGTTGAACCCAACTAAAAACTCGAACTCCACGTGATTGGTTGATTTCATAGGATTTCAATATTTCCATTAATTAAGGTGGAGTTCGAGTTTTTAATTGGATTCAACTTCCGTGATGTTTCGTGATGGCGCTAGTCCAAAAATCGAACCACGTTTTGTGGGGTAGTGTTGCACGGGTAGACCTCCAATAGCCCGACCGCCCGTTGGTCCGAAGTGCTGTTGTCCCGACTTTTAATATCCCGACTGAAGAGAACCCCGACTTATGATGCATCTTCAAGTTATCATTGCTATAAGATTGAGAAAGAGGCAGAGATAAATGAGATTTGAGAATGCTCCATGAGTCGGAGTTTTCTTCCGTCGGGACAACAGCACTTCGGACCAACGGGCGGTCGGGCTATTGGAGGTCTACCGTTGCACGGTAGGCAGTAACGGTGCTATGTCCCGAAAGGCCAATAGCTGGAAATTCGCTGATTGGTCAATTTACAGGAAGTCCCTAATGGATTGCTAGAAATAAATCAACCAGTGAACTCCGGGATATTGCACCGTTACCGAAAATTCCGGTTCAATTACGTGTTACTCCAACTTGTACCAAGCTGATCAATTCATTTCTATAATTGGAAATAGTTAAGGGAGTGCTTTGGTCGATTTTTTCACTAAAAAACCACTAGATCGTTTCAACCATTTTACATCAAAAATATTCAATCAATTGCATTATTAATCTTGGATCAAATGATTCACAACCCACCAAACAATCCGGGTCTGGTCTGTTTGTTGTGCAACTCACTCGTCATAACCCGAAGAGAACATGAAGCTTCAGCGAACGTTCAGATTCCCTAGTAACACGCAATCTTCGTCAAACGTTCTGAGAATGTTTACAGGACGTTTAAATATTCTAGGAACGTTCGGAGAATATTTTACGTACATTGGTGTTACTTGGGTTAGATCTGTATAGATCGGATCGAAGGTTCATGAAAGCTAACTTTTAGATTCACAAACGTTTGACAAAGGTTCTGCGGACGTTGAAATGTCCGCCTCGAAATACGTCCAGGAAACATAGATGGAACGTTCGCTGAAGGTTCATCGAAGGTTTGAGGAAGCTGCACAAAAATATCTATACTTAGATTAATTTATAATAATTTATGTTTATTAATTCATTTATTTTTCATATAAATTGATTGAAAATTAATATAAGTATAGATATTTTTGTGAAGCTTCGTCAAACCTTCGATGAACCTTCAGCGAACGTTCCATCTATGTTTCTTGAATGTATTTCGAAGCGGACATTTCAACGTCCGTAGAACCTTTGTCAAATGTTTGTGAATCTAACAGTTAGCTCTAATGAACCTTCGATCCGATCTATACACATCTGATCTGAACGTTCGCTGAAGCTTCATGTTCTCTTCGGGAAATAATTAGAACGGAATTTCGCTATAGGCCAATGAGAAACCTCTATCCAGTTTTTTAAATATTATAACAAATATAATCCATGTACAATTATTTTGAGACCAGAGCCGGCATCTCTGATTTATTCTGGATTTTTTGATCTCCAGGTCGATGTAATTAATTGAATATTAATGACGTGGAATGGTTGAAACGATCTAGTAGTTTTCTAGTGACAAAATCGACCAGGGGACACCTTTAATTCAAAATACTTGGAGCAAATTTGGATAATTTGGGATGCCACTAAACGATCTTAGCTTTTGCTCTCTCACCACGGTAACCATCCGTTAGCCCGAAATTTTTTGATTTTCCCAAAAACTAGTACTTTTTCGTAATTTTCTTAAAAAAAACTAATTCTCAACGAATCAGGAAATTTCGGGCTCACGTGTGGTTACCTCCCACTCAATTTTGCCACCTTGGCGCTAGATCCAACGGAATTGTTCAATCACGTCTCCTTGTTAGTAAGAATGACCAATGAGAAAGAAACACAAAGCATTGAAATGTGGCTTCAGTGCTCCCACCACTGCTCACAGTGTTCACCATACCATTTTATCATTATTGTATAACCTCATTAATGGTTGTCAACGGTGTCAACTTTCCTTTAAATTAATCCTTTATTTACGTATATCATTTTCATCTGGTGTGTAAAGTGTTCAATAATGTCAGATTCTTACGACAAATTAACTTGGACTGGTGAGTTTCAAGTGATTTTAACACATTCTGTCATAATCATTGCCCTAGAATGAGCTTATAATACAAACTTCATAATCATTTCCTTTAATTAACTCATCATTAGCATAGTATTCAGAGTCACAATTTTCTAATACATTTATTTATTCTTGAATTTCATTAAAATTTTTTCATGCAAAGATCACTAATTCCAAGATAATACGAATATTTTATAAATGGAAGATATTGTATTTGTTACAGAAGTTAGAGATTTATTTCGAACTTGGAGAGAGGATGGAGAACGTTGCAGTAGAGAAGTAGTAGAACTATGGGAATCTACATTGATGGGAAAAATTGATAATCTTGGCAATGAAAGTGGGTTTTTAAGATCCTTCTAAACTCTATTAAAATAATCATTTAATCATTCAATTCATATTTTCAGAATATTTAGTGTTGGAACAGGTATGCGTGGCAGCATTGGATTGTTATCGATTATCATTGGCTGAATATTGTATTAAAATTCTGATGAGAGAATTTCCAGGAAGTTTGAGAGTTCATAAGTATCACGCCATGCATTTAGAAGCATTGGAAATGTAAGATAATTTGATCTCAATATGGTCGTGAAGTACATTCCATGTATCCACCGTTTATCTATTTTCAGGTATGACGAAGCTTTGGAAGTTCTGGATTCTATTATAAAGAGAGATGAAACAAATGCGGCACCAAGAAAACGACGTGTCGCTATACTCAAAGCCAAAGGAAAAACGATTGAGACAATCAAAGAGCTCACAGAATACTTGAAGAAGTTAGTAAAATTGAAAATGAGAGACCATAACTTGATATTTCCAAATAAATAATCATGCGAAGAATTAAATCTTTAACATATCAGATAGATTCTTCCGTGATCATAAGCTTCTTGAGAATTTGGTTAAAATTGTGTAAAATCTATTTCAGATTTATGAGTGATCAAGAAGCTTGGCATGAACTGTGTGATCTATACCTGCAGGAACAAGAATATTCGAAAGCAGCTTTCTGTATGGAAGAATTGATACTTCATAATCCTCACAGTCATTTAATTCATCAGAGATATGCTGAAATCAAATACTCTCAGGTTAGATGCAGTCTGACTCGCATAATACATTTTAATGTACTCTTCAACTTATATTATCTTGAACTAATTATCAAAATGTCTTCACCTGTATCCACCTTTGTTCAATTTATAACCATCCATTCCTCAGATTAGAATAAACGAGGAGAACGAATAACACAACAGAATTATTAACAATTCTGTTTCATATTGACAAATGATATCAATAAAAATCTTATATGATTACAGGGTGGATTTGAAAACATGGAATTAGCCAAAACATATTTTTGTCAAGCGATCAAATTGAATCCAAACAACATCAGAGCACTGTATGGTTTGTTATTGGTAAGTTTACTTCCAAAATATATTTAAACTGTTAATATGTTGTCAAAACTCTTCAAGACAAAAAAAAGTTCAACTAACTTTATTAAGGAAAATTGGGCATATGAAAGGCAAAATAATTCTCATGAAGATCATATAAATGAACCTCTACTAACAATACAATCGATCAAAATCCTCATTTTCTATCATACCTGCTGACAAAATTGTTATAAAACTCCAAATACTTCCAATACTCCCCTACATAGTTCCCTAATACTAAACTAGGGATACCAGCGCTGGAACTGTAACCAAATATTTTCGTAACATTACGAGAATATAATAATTTAATAAATCTTTCATTTTACTTAATTATGAAGATTGAATAGATCTCAATAATTGTAAGATCGTCCCAAAACGGGAAAGTTACAGTTGGTGGTGGTTCAAGCGTTGGTTCATTAATTAGAGAGGGAATTTTGCAGGTAAATTTCAATGAGAAAATTATGGGCGGAGAGAAGAAAGTGCCCTAGAACCTTCGAAAAGATAGCATAGACAAGTTTTAAAAACCTCAAATTGGAGGATAATGAATCAAATTCAATGTCGCACTTTCAGGCCGCAAATAACATCGCAACGTCTTCTAAATGCCCTGCCTTGAAGAAAAAAGAAGCAATAAAGTTGAGTGAATGGGCTGCTAATCAAATAGAAAACCAATATAAAAGCAAAGTATCAGATAAAGATGTAAAAAATATATCAGGATTATTAGAACAATTGCAACTTGAAGCCTAGGCGTCGAAATCATAACATAATTACAGTCTATAGACGATTGAATTGGGAATTTGTACATTTGTTTAAATGTTGTAATATATGTAAATGCAATTCCATTATGAAAATATTACTTTCTCTTGTAATTTCTGATCAATTATTTGAATGCAATCATGTATGTTACAAACGAATTGCCATTATTTCACTGTTTCGGTGTATATAATGACGAAAGAAGAATAGATTGTTGAGTTCGATGTTGAATTTGTAATAACATGTTTGCAAAATTTATTCAATTATCAGTATTTCAAAATGAATGAAGTAATTGAGTACAGATATTTTCTAAATATTTGATTATCGTCTGATCGAATCAAATATTGGAATCATGAAGTATAAAATTGTCTCTATTTCGAATAATGAAATTTCACTATCTGGTATTGTAACTTGATATTCAATTTTTAGGCTATTTTTAGGAATGTGCTAAATTTTTGTGTGCCTGTCACAACTTTTTACAGTATATTCTGGGAGATACTAAGTTTTCACATGTCCGTAGCAAATTCTTCAAGAACAATCATACAAACGTAGCTTAATTTTCATACTATTGATATTCGTAACGATCAGATCTTGTGATTTTCAAACTTTTAAATGAAAACCAAAGTCCTCGATAAGAATCACTTCCGTCTGTTCTTTCCTTCATTGAAATTTATAATTTTTATGAATTGCCGCTCTGTTTCATAAAACATTTCTCACATAGATCACAGATGTTCTAGAAATACTGGTATTGAAAATTATGCATTTATTCCATACAAAATACTACTATAAAAAACGTTTTTCTAATGAATCTTATAACGAATTCCGTTATACTTCTTTACGGAGTATTGAAAATTTCTTTAAGCAATATACACAATCAATTTACAATCATCTTTAAGTGTCGTTTGATATTATTCATAACATGAATTGTATTATAACAGTTCCTGGAATATTTTAAATTATAAGCACTAACGGTTTTTACGAATATTGTATTACAGTAGATGTGAAATGCAATGAAAGGATCTAGTATGATTTATGATCTAAAAATCATGGTGAAAGACAAATTTGCATTTGTGAAAATATGTTAATATTGGAATCAAATTTTAAAGCTATGTACAAAAATACTTTTAGCTGTTACAACAGACAATTAAATAGAGGATATTATTTAATTAACAAAGAAAAAGAAATATTAAATGTTTGTTATATCCATGATCATCTTTCTGTATGTTCTTGATTACTCCGTTCCCATTCTTCTTTTCTCCGGGCTCTTTCTTCTGCTTTTTTCAGACGTCTCACTTTTCTCGTCTCGTCTTTTAACGCGAAATATTGTTCTCTAAAATCAACCAATTGTAAGGAAATAACTTCGTCGGATTCCTGTAAAGAGAGAAATTATTTGTAGATGAAAATAGTATCCTAAATCAGTTGATGATCAATTTATAGAATTGCATATGGAGAAGAATCTAACACATGCAATCCAATACAAAATACAAATAAGAAGCAATTTATGGTACAGTATTCAAGGCAGGCATAAATTGCAAGTTATATCAATTTAATAACAGCTCACCTTTGGTTCTCTGATTTTTCTAAAAGTTAATAATCTGCGGCTAGTATAATTACTCAGTATTTGCTCTGAATTTGCTAATAACTCTAAGCAAGGATGCGCAGGTAACTGTTCTTCCGAATACTGTTCTCTAAATAAATCATAAAATGAGAAATTATTATTCTAAATTACAAAACGTCAAGTTTCCAATGAAAGTGTTATACCTGAATAATGGATACCAGCATACCAGCCTTCCATTGATTTTTAAATATCTTGCAGAAAAATTTAATAGGTCTGTGAAAATTTGTGATAAACCATAGCCCACTTTCGAAGGAATGTGAGTGATCGATTGATGTTCTCCTATCGCCGAATTTGTTTTTGTACTTCCTATACGTTCTGTTGCTTCACGTATCCCGTAAGGGGCTGAAATATAAAATATGATCACATGAATTATACTCACAGGAATATAATATGAAGAATTTCGTGAATTCTAATTATTTACGATCTGTTATAATAGCATCTATACGCATATCTGGTCTCCATAAAGGACGAGAAAAGTCTGATACTACAACATCTAAGTGATATGAACTTCTTCCATATTGTCTCATGTTGGCTGCAACATTTTCATCCTTTTCTCTCACCTATATTTATGAAAGAAAAATACACTTTTATAATATGATTTATATTGAATATAAGATATGATATGGAATAGTAATGCTTGGTGTTTTACGTGAAAAGAAAGAATCTAAATCTATATTCATATCGAAGACCTTTTGCGTTATTCGAGTAGGTCTTGTACGTCCATGAAGCATCATGAAATCAATATCGCTACCCAACGTATATGCCCCAAAATGAGAAGCTGCTATCAACAAAGAGCCTGTACCGACGAAGGGGTCTAAAATAATATCTGCATTTTTAACTTGTGCTTGGTTTGCCATTATTAACGATAGTTGTGAATCCATAGAAGTATTGCCTATAAATTTTCTATTTTTCAAAGACAGTTTTTGTATAAGCTCTCTTTGACCGTCTGCAATCTGAAATACATAACAGGGTTGATTGATCAAATTTACCAAATTGACTTTGAAAACTAATTCTTTTTTTTTTCCCATCCAGAAAAGTTGTATTCACAAGAACAGAACATACTCACCCATCTTCCAAAAAACAAAGAGTATGGTTTTTCAGGAATACGATTAGGATCCAAACCATAGAATTCAATATAAAATAAGGTAGTGTCTGGATTAGTTAGTTTAACTGGTCCCTCGATTGGAAGATAACTAAAGTACTATATTTAGGAATATACAAACGATTATCATCATCGCAAATTGAAATTCTACAAATTTTGTTTCTCACCTCAATTTTTTCTAATTTTTCTTGTTGTGACAAGTGTTTACAAAAAGTTTCAACTATGATTTTGAATGATTTGTTTGCATCTGTATAGGGCTTGATATCCTGATCAGGAACTTGTTTCAAACAATTATGTAAATCTGCTAAACATTTCCCATTCCCCCACAATTGAAGACAAAAGCGAAGGCAAACAGCTCTTCTAGCAATCGTAAGAGCAGTGCTTTCCGAAGGTAACTCAACGATCCAATAAGGCTGTAAAATGAAAATCACATTATTTAAAAAATGTATGTATAGAATGAGAGATCTTGATAGAATTTTTTTCTTACGTTTTCTTTGGTTTTTAGTATTACACGCATATTAATATTGTACATATCCAGGATAGATTTTATTTCCTGAAACGAAAGAGAGTGTCAGGGAATACGAATGAGAGAATTAATTTATTTACTACTTACAGCCGCTCGGAAATCAACGTGTTCCTGAGCAAACCAAAATAAATATTTTTTCCAATGTTCGTTCATTTTATTGTCAGTGTGTTTTATATTTTTAAATAAAAAATGAAAACATCTCATTGAAGCGTTGATAGTATGACAAGTGTTTATAAGTGTTGTATCACTTTAACCTCGTGGTAATATTTTCATTGGAATGGTTAATTAAGGTTTGGAATCTATTTTATACGGTCACGAAAATCCACGAAAAGAGGGGAAATTTGAGAGAGACTTCGTGGATGTAAGGTTCGGCAACGCAGCGTTTTTTCGCGTCCGTAAGAACTTTAATCGTTATTTACGTGCTTATAAGGAGTTATTTTCGTGGATGTACGAGTATCTCACGGAAATTAGAACATTTGTTTTCGTGGTTATAAAAGTGAAGTGCATGGAAGAACTTACGACGTGGATGCAATATGCCCAACCACGCATTGATGTGAACAGTGTTTGAAGGTGAAGAATTATATCCGCGCAGGAGGCTTTACGCGGGAAATTCAAGACGATTCGAACATCATAAGCATAATGTGTAAGTACAGAAACATGAAGAAAGAATAAAATCAATCAGGTAAGTTTATGTACTTCAGGTACAAAGTAGTACGATTCTGCATGTGTGATATAATTCACGGTAAATTGTTTTATAACCCCGAAACCTCGCATACATTAAAAACGTTCCTCCTCCTCCTCAATGATACTTTGTACCTGAAGTACATTAACTTACCTGATTGATTTTATTCTTTCTTCATGTTTCTGTACTTACACATTATGCTTATGATGTTCGAATCGTCTTGAATTTCCCGCGTAAAGCCTCCTGCGCGGATATAATTCTTTACCTTCAATCACTGTTCACATCAATGCGATTGCATCCACGTCGTAAGTTCTTCCATGCACTTCACTTTTATAACCACGAAAACAAATGTTCTAATTTCCGTAAGATACTCGTACATCCACGAAAATAACTCCTTATAAGCACGTAAATAACGATTAAAGTTCTTACGGATGCGAAAAAACGCTGCGTTGCCGAACTTTACATCCACGAAATCTCTCTCAAATTTCCCCTCTTTTCGTGGATTTTCGTGACTGTATAAAATCCACGAAATAGTGCAAATAGACACACCGTAAAGTCTAATATTTATTAATTAAAATTAATTAATTAATTACAATACAATCCAATGAAAATAAAGTAACAAACAAAACGTGTGGTTCCTTACAAAATGGGTAAATGTGCATTTTGCAAAAATAAAGCACCACAGCAGGGAATATCTTTTCACAGGTCGGTACATCATTTCTAACGTTTGTAATGAAAATTTATTACATGATAACTTTTGTATTAATTTGAAGATTCCCCAAAAATCCTGAAGAAGCTAAAAGATGGGGGGAAAGTATGGGCAAAATCAATTGGATGCCCAAAACAAATAGCTTAATTTGTTCAGAACACTTTGAGGGTGCTTGTTTTGAACATTGGTTCAATTTCAAAAGGGTGCGAAAGGGAAGCTTGCCAACGATTCTCAAAAAAGATCCAAATAAAGTTGTTAGTAATTATTCTAACATTGTTACTCCAAGAGAACAGAAATACCCAAATTCGGTGAAAGAAAGTGAAAATTCAATTTCTGTTGGAAATTTGAAACTTGGGGAGATTTCAAATACGACTCATCAGGATAAAAGTAAGTTGACTTTTTTTTCTTCAAAAATGAGCAAAAGAGTTGATTATGTTAAGAGTCTATATGTATGACATTGTAGAACTGAAGATTCAAGACCTACCATCATTGACCCTTGAAGTTTTAAAACCTTTATCTGAAATCACTAACGCAAGGCTATCGTGTATTTCAAGTAAGTATAGATATCGACAAAAGAACACATTTTGTGCAATACAAAAATAATAAATTGAAATGAATTTTAAACTTTTGTCTGATGTGTTTCAGGTTCAGAAGTTGAGGGTAAATCAACTTTATCGAATGGTGAACAGGTTTCACTTGACTCAAGAACGCTAAAAAAGGCTTGCATTAACAGTAAGTATCCATGTAACAGAAACACAGTATTTCTCAATGGATGATGAATAGATTCAAGTTTTTCTTACAATATTTCAGTGAATTTTTTAACATTAATTTAACCCCTGCAAAACTATAACAGCAAGGTTTTAAATCTTCTATTTTCGTGATGAAATAACTTTGAGTTGATTTCTAAAATAATATATTCAAATTAATTCTGCGCTCTAAAGTAATAAAACTATAATCAGTGATAGTTTTTATTGATCCGTACTTTTTTCAGGCTCCAAAACTGATGTCAAACCATTTTTGTCTCACGTTGAACAGTCTTCAGTTGAATCTTGCACCAAAAGTGAGTATGGCTGCAATGAAAACAGTATTCCTGAACAACGAGCTCCCAATACTCCGAATACTAATTGTATTGAAAGTCCATATTCCGAACGCCGACACACAAAAAATACATGATGCTGAATGTATTTGATTGCATGAAAACTACAATTGCTCGTAAATTTTTTGTATACCTGGTGGATTTGATTACTTTTGGCACAACAAACTTTCTGTTAGCGTGCAGAATATGAATTTTTGATACAACAAGTATTCGGTGTACCTTTGGTCCACCTTTCTAAACAGATGATGAATTGATAAATCTTTACCTTATCTTTTTCTTCTCAAAATAATGATACTTTTTGTCAAGAATGATACTTTTCTCATTATTTTGTAATGAAATTGTACATACTGTAGACAGATTTTGTAACTTCGATCAAGTAGAATCAAGTAAGAATATTCTTTCATTCTCATAAACGAGCGCTCAACTGATGGATCAATTGTATTCTTAAATATTTTCAGGCGTGAAATTGTTGCCAAGTGTTTGTGTATCAAGTTTAAAAGATGCTGCTTCAAAGCAATCAACATCAAAAGTGTCACTTCAAATTTTGCACCACGATCACTATTATGCACAGTCGCCTCAAACAAATCAGAGAAAAATGAACCTGTTGAAACAGAAATATATGTCGTCGCAAAAACAAATCAAAGCTCTAAAACGGCAAGTGAAGAATCTCAAAAGTGATGTGAAGTCTTTCAGAGATATTATAAAGGTTTTACGCAAACAGAGCCTTGTTGCTGCATCAACGAGCAATCGTTTATCATGCTTTACGGGTGTTCCACTGCAATTATTCACTAGAATGTTAGAAAATTCTAAAACTGGCAAGTTGACACGGGAACAATATCCTCTTGAATTGCGAGACTTTGCTACTACGTTGTACTTCTATTCGACAGAAGCATATAATTATATTAGGGAAACATTCGCATTAGCTCTACCTCACCCAGACGTCCTGAAAATCTGGTATATGGGTGTAGAAGCAGAATCTACAGATTGTTCTCCGAAAAGTGCAGAATAGTGTCTTTTTCACTTTCTCAAGGAAAACTATTTAAGTGAGAATGAGGTCTACGGCATCCATTCAAAGAGCGGATTGTATATATCAAAATTGATATTACTGCAAGTTCGGAAATAATGGTGTTTCCTTTTGTAAAGTGACTTCACACTTTTTAAAAATTCTCTGAGCGGAAATAATTCATCTATGTTTCTTTTATCTATTGTGTCCGACTTTGTACCTTCAAAATTTCATATGTCTTTCGATACTGTATGTAAAAATTAACGACTGCCTGTGCAAAATTCTGACCCGTATAGCACACTAGTTCAAGAGAAGTTCATGGGGAGTTCAATTGGGATTCGAAGAATCCATTATGAGTTCTGAAGAACTCTTTCTGAACTTCTGTGCTCTGTGGATTAATTAATGAAAATTTGTCCAAGTTGATAATCTGTGTCTTGTGGAGTGATTTAACGCTTGTTGAAAATAAGCATTTTATGGAAAAGTTTTTATGTATAAATATTTTTAAATAATAAAACCATCATTCCAAACTTTTCATTTTTTATCATATTAAATAACCAAGTTAAAAATTCCCAGATGGATGAGATTCCTAATTCTCGCCCGGGACATGGCAGACCGGACTCTGAGATCTGGGAATCCCAAATGAATTTTGAAAAATGCACTCTTCGTGAGCTCTTTGGGAACACAAAAAGCTCTTAACAACAATCTCTCCAATTCACCTCTGTGGATAGTAATTAACTAGAATTCCCCGAAAATCCCCTAAAAATTCCGGTCCTTTGGAAACCAGCCTTAACTTGGGAACGTTGCATTGCTCCACATGTAATACCAGCTTAATGAACATGTCAACATTCTCCAAAAAATCATTCAGTTGATAGTTGATCACTAATACGTAAGAATATTCAGAATATTCCAGTAAGTAATAACCAGTATTTATCATTTATCGTTATTCGTAAAAGGATTAATTCACCGATATTCCAATATTTTTGAACACATTCGACCCACGATCTATCCATGAAACTATTTTGACAATTTAGTGCAACTTTATACAGTTGTAGCATTTTCACAGTCTCTTCACTGAATCTTTCGATTGTCCTATGAATACATTGATATATTTGTAATTTTTCAGGTTACCTTAAAAATGGTGTGTGAAAAGTGCGAAAAAAAGTTAGGCAAAGTAATCACTCCAGACCCGTGGAAAAGTGGCGCACGAAACACAGTGGAAAGCGGTGGTCGCAAAGTTGGGGAAAACAAAGCCTTATCAGCCAACAAAGCTCGATTCAATCCTTACACCACCAAGTTCGAAATTTGTCGAATATGCAGACAAAAAGTGCATCAAGTGGGATCGCATTACTGTCAAGCTTGCGCTTATAAGAAAGCGATATGTTCGATGTGCGGTAAGAAACTTATGAGTACAAAAAATTATAAACAATCAGCTACGTGAACTGTGCCTGAAAACAATCAAGCGACAAATATTATATTTTTTTATATCCCTGATGTGTGTATCGATGACCAAAGATATATCATATTTTCATCTTGGTAATATGAATATTCGTAGAGGCAAGGGTTCTAAAAGAGATCTAACGCCATTGTTTCAACTTATATCATCGATCAATCAGGAAATCTAAAAAATTGTAGAGCAATCTTATTGTTTGAATCAAACATCACTTCTGCAATAGCGTATCAATGTAAATTATCCACAATGATTTCAACGCTAGTTCTTTTATATTATCATTTCTAGGGGTATTTTATATTTATTTGGGTATTATTAGATATAAAAATACTTTGAAATTTAAACAAATGATATGTTTAATTATCATAATAAGAATTTTACAAAAAGAACACCTGGTCACTTAAAAATAAGTAATTCATACTTTTGAATTGTAAATTGTAGTAAATACTAGTGGTTACAAAATTGCAATAATTTTTTAACGTTCTCTGTTCGGTACTCAAATTGGTTCTTGCAAAACTGCTACTTTATCTCGAGGGCAGATTCTAAATTAATCTATATCAGGTCTTGCGCTAGGCTGATATCATACATGAACAATTTATAGAACTGTTCAACCAAATACAACATCCTTTTGAAGCTAAGAATTGCATTCGCTACATTGAAATTCAGAACCACTAAATTTAATTCTACTTTGTATTTTCAATATCAGATATAATCCAAATTCATATTCAGTTGTTATCAGTCGAATCAACGTATTGTAATTTATTTTGTAATTATGTATAGTATGCCGTGTTGTGAAAAATCTGTACAGCAAAGAAAACAATGTAGAATGTGAAATCGAGGGCCCTGGGGATGAATGGAAAGATGAGTGAGTAATCAAAAAAACAGCTCCACTGTAATTTCTGTAATAAAATATTTACAAAGTTTATTGTTGAAGTTGACAATTTTGTTTTACATCATCCAAATAAAAGATTGATACAATTAACAACATGAGTTGGGTTTTATCATATAGGACAATTCTACGATAACATGGTATTTCTATAAACTTATAATATTAATGCTTCTTTTTCATATCGTATTGTTAATATAAAAGATTTTTGATGTTTGTCAGTATATACTATAAAATATGGATTCAATACAATACAAAAATACTTCTAATCGTATTATATATTTATAACGGAGTTCAAATTTGCATCATCCGATATCTCTCGTGCACATTCATTTATGAATTTCGATAGTGAAATCAACTTTATATTGGGTATAAAAATATATCTTGTGTGGCACCAACCCTTAATTCTTAAAAGTAACGTGTGTTTATGAACAAATATGCAAAATATCAACATAAATTATTTTACATTAAACATAAAAAGGAAAGACTTTAATATACGACTTTTCTAAATTAATCAATCGATCATCAACAGTTTGATTCAGAAGATACAAGAAATCGTATTTATTGTTTTCATATTCTTTTATACAACTTCATGAATTTCGCGTAGACAAATTCACCAAGTATATGAAGTAGCTTTCTTTTTTTGCCAAGTTTTACACAAAACTTATTTTCATTTGTAATTAATAAAATGATGAATATAATACATTTATGAATACATTTCTAAGGAAGAATATAAAAATACTGTGTTGTTAATGCATCCGTATAAAATTCTAGTTTACAGTCAAATACATACTTCGCCTTGAATTGACTATAGATGCGGAAACTTGAATTCTCATCTCATCTCGTTCATCAAAAACAATCACAAAGAATCATTGATTGTTGACTACTAAACTGGAAAATGCAATTTTTTATTTCAAACACTTTCCCTGAATTGTATTGTCCCTAGACTCGTGAGGAAAACATTATTAATCCCTTTTGTTTATTATAATATTCTCTTTGAATGTTGTTACTTTCAGTTTTTGTTTTCAATAATCAAATCAGGAAGAAATTATCGATAAATATATGTATATATATCAAACATCCTTCAATAATTATGCGCAGTTGTGTGTTTCGTACATGATTTCATACGCTGTAATAGAAGAAGAAACAAAAACAAGTTCATTGCCAGCAAATAAATTAGCTCATATGGCACATAGTTTCTTAAGCATTTTATCCATCACACTTCGCCATGCCAATTAACTTCTTTTTTCCAAAAATTCATAACAAAACAACTGTATAAAGCATATCAACTAAAATCTAGTTACATACGAAATAATTCGTGAAACATTCAAAGCTGCAGTAAGTTTTTAAGTACCCTTGTGTATTTTAATCTCGATTATTCCAGGAAAATGTTTTGCGTTGCAGGTAAAACAAGAACATAAATTAATCTGAGGCTTTTAAACTGTTGTTAATGATACTCCATATTACATAATAGAACGTAATCTAATGTGTATATACTTATATATATATATATATATTTCTACACGGACGTATTCATTTGAAGCATGCAAGTTCCAACAATAACTCGTTTAGCAAACATCTTACATTATATATATATAACATGATCCCTGTTTTAAACCGCCTTTGTTTCTGAATAAATGTACATTTATTCTTACACGCTGTAACAAATAATAACGTTGACGCATCTTTCGATCTCTGTACATGGTGTATATATATATATGTATGTATATATAATATATATTAAAATTAATTTTCCACGAATCCACGAAATGAATAAAAGGCAAATTGGAGGATCAGATCTTTACTCCGAAGGATAAAATTGTGCATCGTGATGCTTGTTGTGACAACTCGAATGAGGAAGGGCGGGCTAGAATACTTCATTGATGAACAGTTTTTTGATCGGACGATAACATGATGTTCGTGACGGGTTGTGGCGGACTGGACCCGTTACCCCACGGATTTTGCTCTTTGTTATCCCCGACGAAAATCCAATGCTCGAATTTTCTACTTGGCATATCCAATGGTTTAGTAGTTTCAGACGAGCTGGTGTCTTGAACCGTTGAATCCTCGGTTGGTATTGGTTTATATTCGGATACGTATACCACTTGTTTCTCGTCATCCTTGGTGGTTTTCGTGATATCCGATCGTCTGGGTGGTACGGGAGGTTTTTTCCCACCGATGTGTTTCCCGTTGGACGTGATCATGATTTCTCGTCGAGCGGATTTCTCCTCGTTTTCGTTGTCCTGTTCCGCACGGCCTCTGTTAGCGGAGACTTTGATCTCTGTGATGTAAGTCATTTTGCGTGGCACCTCGGTGACCGGCATTGGAGTACTAGGCAGAGGTGGACGATTTTCCGTATCGTAGGATGGATTATAATCGATGGATTCTCTAACCAATCCACTGTCCTCGCTATTCTCTCCACTGGACACGCTAACGTTGCTGATATTGTGACGATCGTCATCTTTAGGGGATTGCGAGAGATTTTTACTATTAACTGTAACACTCGAGCCAAATTCGTACTCGTCCTCGTCCTCGTCGTCTACGATTTTGCTATTTGAAATATTTACAATACGTTTTGCGTAATGAGACTCGAAGGGTGATTCCTCGACGGGGGATTTCGACGAGACCGGTAAATAACTATCGTTACTCTCGGTTTGCTTCATTTTCGTTTTACGTCCTTGGAATGTGGTTAACGACGGACTATCCGATTTTGTTTCGAATATTCTCACGGGTTCCGATTTGGATGTTTGTACTCTTAAATGAATCGGCGAAACTGATCGTTCCGATTCTTGGACCTTCTTCTTTATCGCTTGCAAATCATCCTCCAAACTGCCACGTTTTTGAGGCGACTGTTGGAATTTTTGACAACTCTTGTTGTGACTGCCCCGTTCCTCGCAACCGCGACAACCCTTGTCGATGGTAATTCTCATCGCAAGATCTTCGGTTACTAATTTTTTACCGGCGTACAGGGATGTCGGGGACATCGGTTTGTTTTCCCCACCCTCCTCTTCTTTCCATTCTTCAGTTCCTTGCGTCAAATCGATTTTCAAGGATTCGCTTTCGATGTGCGGTACCGGATCGGAATAAGTTTCAAAATATTTCAACGCCCGATTGAAATCCTCGTTCACGGTAGGAGAACCCTTGGAAGTTTTCTCATCGTCGGAAGCACTGAAACTCGCCGACTGATCGTCGTCGTCCGAGGGAAGAGGTTTTGCTTGCCTGAAGTCGAGTTCTACCTCATCGAGGGTGGGACTTTTGACGATTTTACCGTCGTTCACGATTCTGGCCAACGAGTTATCCTCGTCTGGATTGAAAGATCTTTCGGCTCGTATGAATTCTTCTGTCAATCGTTTGCTCAGTGGCAAATTGTACAACTCTATGCTGACTTCGTCGTTTGTTTCGGATTGTTCGTTCGCATTTGCAGATCCTGGCTCCTGCTCCGGGGATGGTTCTTCCTTTAATTTTATATCGATCGCAGATTTCGAACGCTCCAAAGTACTCCCGGAACCATTACTTTTCTTCCTCATACGCGTGCTGTCGTTGACGGTTACGCCGCTGTTGTGAATATTTTCATCTGAAATGAACAAATCGATAACTTGGAATCTGCTGGATAGAAAAGATTTCAAAGTCGAATCACGATAATAAATAATTCTATTTGCGCAATCATCGGACAAAAATTGTATACAATCTTGTTATATAATACGTTATTTACAACAAGGTAACCGTGATTACGCGTTATTAAAATTAAATTTGAGAATACAATATCATCTTGATTAATATATAGTCCCGTGACAAAACGATTTTGAATCGCATGATTCCGTGAAATAACGAAATATTCAGATGATACATTCCATATTGTTTTATTAAATATCTATATTTGGATGGTTCTCGATAGAAGAATGGCTGAAAATATAAATCTCACCTGTTTTACGCCAGCCGATGGCATCCTCCAGAGTCCCCCATTCGCTGGACTTTTTCAATTTACGTCGATCGAAGGTATCGATTTGATCCAACTTTGTTAAATCCTCGGTAGATTCGTTGATATCTTCTGGCGGGGGAAGAGGAGCTTTCCTCTTCTTCGACCCTGTATCAGTCATATCGAGGCTTTGTGCCCTTTCGAGCATCGTAGGAGTAGTTTTACTAGTTTCATATTTTGATAAATCTCCCAAGCTTGCGGCTTTTCTATAAATATCATCGTCGTCATCCTCATCGACTCCATCGTTGACTTCCGGCACAGGTGTGCAATGGATCGTTATATCCGCAGAATTCAATTCTATCGTTGTAAAACTATTCTGCAATTCACTGTCCGTATCAGATTCGGAATTTCGTCGATTGATTCGTTGATTTTCCAACCTCTGTTGTCTCCGCGTATCATCCTGACTACCTTCTTGATTATCCACCACTATGTTGTCGCGAACTTTACTCACGTAATCGTTCAAACTTTCCGTATAATCGGCAATTGTATCAATCGAGTCATCCTGTGGTTGTTGTTGTTGTTGTTGTTGTTGTTGTTGTTGTTGTTGCGAAACTGCTTTCGGAGACGATTTTTTTTCTTTATCGGAGACCTCTTTGTTAACCGCTTCAGACTCGGTAGATCCGATTTTCGGCGGAGCAGGTGCTTTTCTTTTATTCCTCTGCGGACTGCGGGGACCCGGTTCGGGAGTTGATTCCGAGGATTCCATCGTTTCTTTATTATCGGGTTTTTGAACATTCAGCAACTCCGCGCTGCTCTTTCTATTTCTACGGGCGGCCATGGCCGCGTTGTGTACCTCAGCCGGTACCTCCGAAGGAATCTCGACCGTCGTTGATGACGAGGGTGATGATTTGTCTCCTTTATCCGGTACATCGATACTGTTGCTGATACGACGTTTTGTGACGGAAGTTGGATTATCCTTTTGCTGTATGCTTTCCACTTGGATTTGTCTATTCTTCTTTTCATCGTTCATGACGAGTTGGTTGGTCGCTTCGAAGTTGGCGCTGTTCGACGACAGACGTTGTTGTTTTTGTTGTTCGGCGTTGGTTTTCTTCGAATGGCGCCTTTCTAAATTCGTATTGTGCTCGTTTTGATTTTCGATTCGATGGACGGTACCGTCCAAAGCTGGCAGAACTTTGATACCAAATTTATGATGATTGCTTTTCGCGATCGTCGGGGTGCTGCTGGTAATCGGGTCGTCGTGTGAAGTTCTGTCCACGGTGTGGGTACCGGGAGTCGATTTCGATGATTTCAGGGTTGAATTCATCGTCGAGTAGTTGGAACCTCCACTTCCGATGAGAGAATCATTGGCATCCGCCACGAACAATCTCTTCGCTGTACTCTTGTGACCTCTTGAAAATTCTGGAATTGATTGACTCCTGTACAATGGGTGGCATATTCTGCTGGGACTCGGACCAACACTTTTCTTGAGTAACGTGGCTGGTTTTGAGCCTGTTCCACCGCTCTCCACTTCCAGTTCCACGTCGTAAGGTGAGGCGTAGCTCAGTATCGTTAGAGCATCTTCGTACACCATGTTCCTGAAGCTGATCTTCACGCTTGTTATACGATCACCTGCACATATTTAAATTCGGCATTCGATTAGATCTTTATTAAATAAAATGTATACATTTTCTCGCAGTTAAGGGCCAGCCATACTTTATTCCATACAAATAGAAGGTCTGGCTGGTTGTTTTATTTCATTTTATTTAATCCTCTTCAAGTATTTTGGGTAGAGAGATTTAATAACTCTAGGGTCTACGGAATGCTTTTAATCTTCAAATTCCTTAATCGTTATATGCAAAATGGTACATCAAAACCTCGAATTTTAGCATTTCTGCTGAGCATCCTCTGAATACTCGATACGAACCAATAGAACAAATCTCAACAAATGGAAAAACTTTATAAAAATTCGAAAAACACGTCTAAAGTCTTGATGAGGACAATTCCAGGAATTCAAGGACCGCTATCCACCTTGTACATCGAAGATATGATGGAATTTTGAAAAGAAGTACAAAAGAGCCAAGTTGATTTGAAAAAGAAGAGAGAGAGAAAGAAAAGATGTGGGACACCGAGTCAATGAGAAGCATATGATACATAATGAGCTCGATGCGATGATTAGGATATAGTATATCGGACGACGTAAGTAGAGTAAATCGTCTTTGAACAACATTAATTATAGTATCGCGTGTGAGAATTGTGAAACAGATATACGATATATACGTATCAACGTGCTCGCCGTTACAAACTCGTCTATCTCGATTATCTACTCATGAATATACACTGCTGTTCGACTAAATGCTAATCGGATTTGATTGATTGAAATACAAATTCAAGTGTAAATGAGCACCTTAGAGATTTGAATCTTCATATACGGATTGACCATTGACGTGGCCTGTGATTCAAAACAACATCATTGCGGTTACCAATACCTCGGTGGATACATACTTTGATTTTTTCATCTCTTCTATCTCAAATCAATTTCGGTCTATTGTGATCGTAAGAGGTATCATAATCCTATTCGTTCATCCTCGTAGAGAGGAGAGAATTAAGAAAAAAAAAGGATCTAACATTCCCCCAAAGATCCTTAAAGAAACGAAAATATTAAACTCCTTTCAGAATCTGCAAGGTTATTCGGCACTTGAGTTACAGTCCAACTTGAAGAGGTGTGGCTGAAATCTTGACCTTGCATTCGAAACGATAGAACTCCAGGCAATCTCTCAACATACGTGAGATGAATCAAGAGAGGAGTTTCGAGTTAATCATACGTTAACTAACCTGGATGTATACGACCAGACTCAGAAGCAGGACCACGATGTAGTAGATCTTTGACGAAAATACCTTCCCTCATGTTGCCACAAACATTAAATCCAAGACCCGTGAAGTCATGACTTCTCAGACTGACTATGCTGACTCTCGTAGCTTTGGGCTGTGAACATAAACACAAAATGTTTCATAAAGACAGGCAAAAATGTTCTCTCGGGTTATTTTTTCAACCATATTTTTTTATCATGAAATTCTAGAATCAGGGTCAATTAATGAGAATAATTAACGTTTATCTACGAGTGTTGAAATGTAAAAATGTTTAGTCTGTGGTTATTCGTATGGCTTCTTGAATAACCGATTATCAATGAAGAGTTCTTCGATCGTTGATGTACACACACGCGTGAGGAGGATGCTTCCTCGCGTATCGTGTTGTTAGTTTTCGAAATTCTATCCGTCGGATCAAGTTTGCGATCGATGAAAGGGAGATTGTGCACAAATATAAGTTTCAAGATAACTTTCTGTTCATCCAGAAGGATCAGAATCTGATTCTTTCCCTTCTCGATGACATCCAAATTCCGTAAGATATCGATGTCTCGATGATACTATACTTCCATAAAAAAAAAGTCTTTGGATTGTATACATCCCTAGCGGATCTGGGTGAATCGACAAGCGATCAAAAGTTTTGCGGTTACATTTTGATGAAAAATCTTGGTTTTGGTAACTCGTTGGTCGTTTGGGACATTTTTTTCAACAAAAATTGATCAAAATCCAACCAATCTCAATTTTGGTGATTTTTCGATTATTCCGTGGTAATGTTCTGGGTTTTCTATCTCAAAACTACCAAAAAGATTCTAAAAACGGACTACATTTTTTGATTATCTTTTGGTGGCAGATTTGTTCTAAGCAACCATTAGTTTTCGGTCACAAATAAGTCATTATATAGTGAAAACTATCTGGGTAACCAATTTCTGACCAAATTTTTACCAAACCAAAAAATTGGTCACTCTGGAATCGCCAGGGATACACAAAGTGTTAACAAAAGTTATCGCTACAGCAATGTTTTTAGCTATCCAAATATCAAATACACAAAGTAGCTACCATAGTTAAATTGTAAAAAATGTGTCTTGATTTGAAAAATGACTGAAATTCAGCCTTTTCCATTCCATTGTGTCGACGATTGTTCTTTGTGCTTATTTTACACTCGAAATAAGCTTCTTTTGACTGCTTCTCAAATCCAATTATGAAGCTGAAACTGGTAGTCGATTGTTGTAACTTTTTACTGAACTTTGTTACCACCCCACCCCAGAAATGGATCAAATAGCATTCCCCTCGACATTTCAAATGCTCAAATTCTTGATAAACGTTTTGTGTAAAAGGTTATGGCAATCGACTGCCAATTTCGGCTTTATAATTCAGTCCTGACACAATCTGAATTGAAAACTTTCCTTTTACAGTGTAATTTCTAGTTATTACCATAGCAAATTCTTTTTTATTTTCGTGTATGGTGGTTGGTTTAAATGGGGCTGCTTGCCACCCCATTCAGTTAAAATAACATTCAATTTGAGAAAAAATAAAGATGTTAATATTGTCACGGATAATAATTTCGAGCACATACAAAATCGAGAAATCAAAGTGCCCAAACTAGGGACCCGAACGAAAATTCAGCCAAGGTGTGCATCCATAAGGCTTCGGATCGTATCGATTACAACACAAGACGATCGCATCAAAGCAAACACGCGCAAAACGATGACAATATAACGATAATAATCGTATTCGAGATTGAGTTCATAAATACTGAGAAACATTTCGTCAGTCAGAAAAATCTATTTGGCGTAGATTGTGTGTATCGTCTGACACTCCTACGCTAAATATTATTCCGTACGGAGAATCGGTATACAATCGCATCAACGGAACGTACTCCTCTAATGCGTACGATGAGTCATTGTAGAGTGCTCGAAAGTATCGCTCGAGTCGTTACGTAATCGATATTTGCACATAATTATAGTACCAACACCTGCTTATCGTTACCGAACAACAGAGAGCCCCATCCAAATTTTCATTGAAAAGAAAAATCATCTTCTTATAAATATGTATACCGATTATGTTAATGTCGAAAAGGAATATATATATTAATGTCCCACTTACGCCGAGACAAGAATCGTCCAGGGTGCGCCTCTTGTCGTTACGAGCGCCCGTGCCAAGACCCAAGGACGTCCAAGGGGTCGGCCACCGACTAGAATCCTTGACAGGAGTGGAGTCCGCGGGTGTAGCGATGGATGTTGGTCTCTCTTGCGTTCGACCAACGCTCGGTGTGGCATCTTTGAAACACGGATTGTCGAAAGCGTATGCATCTTCGACGATCTCCGGATCGGTCACCAGCACTAAATGCTTTCCTAGAAAAATAAAAATGTGTTATTATGGGTCACCAGGACATAAAAGGCACATGACTTTTTTCTTAAACAAATTGTCATTCCTGCACCTTCAACATTTGGAACCTGCGGTTTTGTGCGTCATAAACTTCACTTATTCCTCCTTCAACAATCAAAAATTACATACTTATTGATCTGCTATAGCCCCGATGAATAATTATAAAACATTACCTCTGTTTTGAGGGGTTTGTGAAATTAAATATATGCTACGCTTTTACCATATTTTTAAGGGTATCCCTTAGAAGCCGAAGTTACTAGATCTCTCTACCCAAAACACTCGAAGATGAATGACTGAATGAAATTCATTAAAACAACCAGCCAGACCTTCTGTTAATGTGGAAGAAGGTTTGGCTGGTTGTTATATTCCATTCTATTGAGTCATCTTTGAGTATACCCTTAAAAGGATGTGGAAAATTTATGTGAGCAACTTCACATGAATATTATATGTGAACAGGGTTGCCACAACCTGGAAATCCAATGCATCTCAGTGATCGTTCTTTCCAATGCGAATTTGTGATTCATCAATTCCGGTAAAATTTCCAGATTGTGGTAACCATCACTGTAAAACAATTTCACCGGAAAATTCCAGTACATGTACTGGAAGTCATTAACCTGTACATGTACCGGAAAATTTCAGCACATTTGTACTGCAAAAATTCAGTGCAAACGTTATGGAATTCCCGCATCAAAACTGGAAATTTTCTGAGCTTCGGTACTGGAATTTTTCAGTACACGAGCTGGACTTTTCCAGGACATGTACTGGAAAATTAATGCTGAAAATATCCATGAAAATTGAAAAAAAATTGCTCACGCAAAGTGATTTTGCAGGGTCCTTGTGTTCCAAGATGATTGAGAAACTTTTGATCGTTCATTTGGATGGACAGAAACTCATGTCTACCTAACAGGATTTGAACCCACACTTTTCTACCTGCCTACCAACTGAAACCTAAGACCTAACCGATGAGCTATAGCGCGACATGTTGGAAGGCCAGCTTGGGTTACTACATATGCTTCATATCTAGAACACAAGAGGATAAGTCTTGGAAAAACCTCATATATCAATTTCATTGGCTACAATTACAATTATTATTCAAAATCTCAATCAGGAAATTTTTAATATAAAGACTTGAAATTTTTCCTGCCAGAAATGACGAAGTCCAATAGAAGTGGAAAATTTCAGTGCAACAGTGATTAAATTCCGTTGCATAGCAACTGGAAAATTCCATCACACGACCTGAAAATTGCAGTTCAAAACCTGTATAATTCAATTGCATAGTAACTGGAAAATTCCATCACAAAACCTGAGAATTGCAGTTAAAAACCTGTATAATTCCAGTATACCAACGATTAGGTTTTTTTTTCTAAATTCCAAATTTTTTCTCAAGTCCTTTTTGAGGGAATATTTTTTTTTGGTGCACAAGAACTATAAAATTGTAGTACGAGCCGGTAAAATTTTCGCGAAATCATGGCAAAATTTCAGTACATCATCTCAAACTTGAAAATTCCAGTACAATGACTGAATTTTCAGTTATGCTTGGTAAATTTTCAGTAACGTAACAACAAAATCTCTGTACATGTACTGGAATATCCATATTCCAGTACTAGCACTGGAAATTTCCAGTCCAGTTGCACAGTAAATTTCCAGTTTTTTTTTACAGTGATGGTGAAGTACTCTCTAAAATTTTTAGAGTGAGATTTCACTCTTTGGCCACCCAAAAGCGAACTTATCGAAATTTCGAGTGAAATTTCCACTCTTCCAGAGGGATAGTCTAAGGTTTGAGCAGTGATGCCAGAAACCAAGTTTTGCCCCCTCCGTCAAACCACATCTGTAAATAATTTCCGCGCACACAATAAAGCCGCCGACAAAAGAAATTTGATTCTGTAGAGGCAAAAGGGGGCAAAAGTTGGCGAAAGTTGGAATTTCTGGTATCACTGGGTTTGAAGTTAGAAACTCATAGCCACTTCAATTCTAGAGTATAGTTGTTACTCTGAACGAGTAAAAATTTTACTCGGAGCGGACTGGCTCACTTCTGCGACTTAGTGGAGTGAAAAGCGTGATTTTTCACTCTTCTAGATTTAGAGAGGAACTGACACATCCCTGAGTTGGCAATTTTTCGTATTTTACCGGAAATTACTGGAAAATAATGGGAAATATTCCATCAAGTTCGAAATTTCCGGTAAAATTGATGGTAAATTTCATAAACACGATCGGAATTTTCCGGTTACTGCGTATAGGAAAATTGCAATCATATTTTGTAGTAAAAGACGCTTGGTGGAACCACTTGGGATGATAGCCAGTTTGGGATGGAGCTGAAACTAGCAGCCAGTTCTTGGAACTTTTTATTAAACGTTGTTTAAGCTTTGTTTATACCAGAAATCGATCAAGTAGCACCCCATTAGACGTTTCAGATCCTTAAATCTTCGTTTTATGTAAACAATTATCACAAACGGCTGCTAATTTTATCGCTGTCAGTTTCAGCTTCATCATAAGTTTGGGCTAGAATACAAAACTGAGTTTAACCCAAACATGGAATTTCCAGACATTTATCCTACGAGAAGAATCTCTTATAGAATGATTTTCCTTACAGAAACCGATCCTGCAGAATTTTTATTCTATAGAATTCATATTTTACAGAGAAAAAGCATATTTCGAGATGTGAATTGATTTAACCCTCAAAGAATTTAATTCTACAGATCCCGAACCCTACAGAAAAAATGGTATAATGAAATATCAATATTTTTGATCTTACACCGAGAGAAGAGAAGCGTCAAAATTACAATCCTGATTAAGAGATTAAAGACATCGCGGATTATAGAAAATAATCACTCTACATTTCTTCAATAAATTACTGAAATATATTGAACCATCCTAGTAGAAATCACTGTAGCCATACGCAAAACAATGATTCCTCATATTATCACAATTTGGAATGAAATTTGGGACAGGGACAATTTTGGAGTATAATTTACTGCAATTTCCATTGAATTTACTCCAATTCAGTTGGAATTACTACAATTCGTTTTAAATGGTAATAGAAATTGTTTCTTTTCCACAATTTAACACACATTTTTTTCCGTGCAGTCCCCGAGTCAAAAAATGGAACTTCATTTAGTTCTGCACTGTTAGAAAAATCTGTCTTAAACTTAACAATAATATTATGAAGTTTTTCACATAAACATTTTATTAAAGTTCGTACGGAATTTTTTATGAAATATCATATTTTCATATTAAATTTCATGTTTTCATATTAAATCTAATAATCGTTCTTAAATTTAATATGGAAATATGAAATTTGATACAATGTTTATGTAAAAAACTTCATAATAGTATTGTTAAGTTTAAGACAGATTTTTCTAACAGTGTGATTCGTTGCGTATTACGAAGTGAATCAGGTTTGATTTCATTTTTCGCCTTGATCTCGCCCTGCTCTCAACCTGATCTTGCTTTCAGCATTCTCATTCAACCTGATGTTAACCCTTTTTCGACCCGATTCAACTCTGGATCGTTGCATATTACGGAGTTGATCAGGCTTTAAAAAGTATTACAATTCTTCGACTCGGGTCTTCAGGCCATAAATGGCCTCACTGGGCCTTCAATCTGTTCATAAAGATTGTGATTTTTACGCTTTCTCCTCTCTTAGTGTACACAGAGGAGACAAATTGAAAATTGAATTCCTAGTAAAAAAGAATCGAATAAAATCCAGATAAAACCAGATAATAGTCCAAATCGGACCCGGATGAAACTTTCCCGGGTTTTGTCGTGATTCTTCAGCCAGTTTCATCCGAATCCTATCCAGGATTTGGGACTAGATATTGTTTGAAATACAAAATGAAACCCGAATAAGTTCTATCCGAATTTCATGCGCAGGATTTCGGAAAATATCTAGTACTAGAACCCTGATAGAATCCAAATGGAACCGGACAAAGAATCACCGCAAACCCGTATTATATCGCGCCAGGATACACCTGGTGGAAAGCCTGGAAAGTTTCATCCGGGTTCGAATATACAGCAGTGAAAAAAGGGTGCCAAGAAATTGAGTACCTCCCACAGCTATTTCATTTTTTGCATGCAGAATGGATGAATGCCTCTTTTTTACACAGATTTGAAAATGCTTATGTCATAAAAATTTCTTTGTGGATTGACAAAAGAAGTTTGGAAGCCTTTTATACAAACATTTTTTTCTGGTAAATTCCTTAAAAACATTTTCAAGAAATCAAAGATTACTGTTAGTTGATAAAAGCTTTTGATTTTCTCTAAACTCTTTTGAAGAATCCACAAAAAAAAAATGATCGTGTGAAAAAACTTTCAAACTTTGTTTGTAAATTCACAAAGAAATTTCCTACAGTGTACTATCTGATAATACCAGTGATATTCTTACTCATCCTGTTGATTTCTCCAAACATTCACCTATCACGAGGGGATTAAACGAAAAAAAAAACGGAGTATAATGAAATCTTAATTGATTCTCTGGTATAAAGAAAAAATTGTCATGCGTTTTATCATCCATACATCGATGAGTATTCATCGACTCATCATGAACCAATTATGAAAATGCTTTTGAAACTCTAAAATGAATAATAATTTTCGTGTAATATCATGTTTACTCAACACGAAGAAAGAAATTTGCTTCCAAATTTGAACGGGTTTGTAATATTCTTTTGTTCCAATCGCAAAATACGTCTGTGTACTAAAAAAAATAGGATGAGTTGTAACAGAAAATGAGAAATCTACAGAACAGAATGAGATTCATTCATCTCTGTGTAATGACATTTTCTTGCATTAACGTAGGAGATAGAAATGGGACATTGTAGGAGGTTGATGACTGTTTGGACACTTAGAATGTCGCTGAGGCAACTATTTTTAATGAGGTATTCGCGAAAATTAGGTATTCTCATTGTGCAGGTAATTCAAGGAGAAAACTATGAGAAAAAGAAGGGCGCCGAAGGTTTAAAAACAATGGTGAGTCAGTTTGTCGATAATAGGGAAACAGTGACAAATTGCGAAATCGTATTCTTTGATGTAATAAATATGTATAATGTCAATAATGATATCATCGTTATAAGTCTGTCCCGAGACTTTATTTTTATACCCTCTTTTCATCAAATGATAAAGACATAATCGCGTGACGGAATTATTAGATACACGTAGGAAAAACATTCATTGTAACCATAATCGAGTTTTCAACTGTGACAGCAAAATTTGTTCACTCTTCTGTATGTGATATTAGAAATTTTTATTGTAGTCCAGTGAACAAATTTTTGCTTTAGTTAATCATGTTGCTCTCTCAACAATCCAGATAGCTGCGACAGGGAATTTTTAGCTGCACACTGTTGGAAAAATCTGTCTTAAACTTAACAATACTATTATGAAGTTTTTTACATAAACATTTTATCAAATTTCATGTTTTCATATTAAATTTAATATGGAAATATGAAATTTCATAAAACACTTCATAATATTATTGTTAAGTTTAGGACAGATTTTTCTAACAGTGCACTGTAAAGGAATTTTATGGGGAATTTCACATACGTTTATGTGAAGTAATTGACACATACATGGATTCAGGGTTGCAAAAGACCCGACCCACTTGGGTTTTTTGAGTTTTATGAAATTTATTCAGGGTAATTGCATCCTAACGATTACACTATCAGAAATATTCTTGAATTTAATACGAAATTTCTCATGAAATGTTACATTTCCACATTAAATCGAACAATAGTTCATACATTCAATGTTAGTGATGAAATTCCAAAATTAATATGTTTATGTTATTAAAATTAAGGGAAAAAAATTTATATATGATCCATCTTTCGAATAATCATATTTATCTATCAGTTCATTATCAATTTCTTAAAAAATGCTCAATATATGGAATTTGATGACCCATTGGATACATGGAGAGAAGAGAATGGTAATATTTACCATGCTGATGGAATTCTCTTCTCTCCGTGTACTTCAATTACTTGACGGATAATTTTTTCAAATCCATTATTCAAGTAATGAGTGATCAAACTCCGTTTATTGTCCAGTTTTTGAGAAATTAATAATGAATAAGGACAATTCCGAACTTCAAAGCACTAGGAACTTCATCAGAAACTTTTACAGACTCATTTTCAAAAGAGATTTCAATTAAAAAAGAAACAGGAGAATATTGCGAGGTACTGTTTTTATCTTTCATCGATAAACAAAAGTGTGCTTTACAATCAACGGGATAATGAATTTTCGTAAGAGCGAATAGCGAAAGTATGAACACGAATGACAATGTTTCGAATCGATCTACGATGTATTCAATATACAGAAGGTGAAGAGTGATCGAATAGATATAGCGGGACAGTGCTCTCGAAGAATGCGTTTCCTTCCTGCCGATGTACAGACCAAAAATGGAATTGAGAAAAGGATTGACGTGATTGCAAAGTACTGGCGTTAATAAATATGTGAATCATAATTTCCTATTTCATTCTGAATCTATTCACATTCGTCATGCTACTTGAAAAATAATTGCGTATTTGATATTTGTCTTCGGCGCGTTGCGAATCGTGAAATAATTCGTGATCGAGATTGCCCGGACGATCATGAATTTAGCATCGAATGATTATGAAGCTGAAACCAACAGCCGATTGTGATAACTTTTCACCCAAAACTTTCTTCGAGAATTTACACGCCTGGAACGTTGAGTTGGATGTTACTGAACCGATTTTAGAAGTAAACAAAGCTTCAGCAATGATTGATCGAATTATCGTTTATAAGATTCTTAAATTCTGCACATTCAATGGAGATACAATGTATATAAATTTCATGTTGAATGTAAAATTCAGATACATTGCACGGAGAGAAATACAGTTTTACAAATTACTACATTCCTACACTGAGATAAGAAAATTGTGAACTCAAAAAAGGTTCATTTCTCTCAACTACATCGTGGGCTTAATTAAATATGGCGAACCTCATCGAATAATTCCTATCAACCACAGATATAGTTGACAGAACTAAATGGTAATTTGATTAAATAAATGATTCATTTGACTCAAAAATGATATTCATTACAATCAATTGTACCGTATTTCGTTGGATTCAATCATTATTTCAATCCACTTTGATAGGAGAATCCATTGAAGGTCATAAGATGTTTGATGCAGACTATTTTATTCCAAACCATGAATATATATATATATATATATATATATATATAAATGTGTAAATTAAAAAAGGTAATCTTCATTCGCGTTACTGTTCAATCTCTTGAGTCCTTCATTGATATCTTACCATGATGATACGGATGAGTGTACATATTGAATCTTATTTGAGGGGAATCGAACTTACCTATCTTGAATTCTCCTGACTTATCTGAGACCCTAGCACTCTAACTGTTTCTCTACAGCGCGCTCCGTATTTTGCACATTCAAAAGTTGTTATTGTACTACATAACCTGTATTCTACCATCACTGATCAGGTGACTTTCAAATAATCATTTTTTTCATCACAACTAATTTTCTCCCCCAATTGTTTCGACTCTACGAAATGAATTGATTTAACTACAGTCATCCATTCAGTGAATTACGTTGATGTTGGAACAAAATGAACGTTGATGGTAGTATAACAGTGTAATATGGTTGACTGAAAGACATGAATTCAATTTTATGAACTCAATTGCCTCAAAGACATTATGTTTAGTTCAAATATAATTCTTTTGTGGTAACTATACTGTGCAACTACACGATGACGTTAAGATCACTTCATCCCTGTTGAAAAAGTTCCATCAATTCTCATATATAAATCTTATCAGTTTATATGAATTTTAACAAGTTTTGTTATCAGTCTATATGCGGTTTCTGTCCTAGAACTGATGGGTTTTATACGATTTCATATGAGAATGCAAAAATTATATGAGAACTTTATGAGATTCAATTAGAACAATTTGCAAAATCTCATAAAACTGTATAAAATCAAGTGTATGTACTAGATTTCATGCGGTTTTTGTCCTAGAAATAACTAGAATATATAGGTTGCCAATATTGAGCCATGCTATTACCAATGATCGGCGCAAAATTTGGGGCAATATTGAATCACATTTTACATGATCCTGGCGTTGAATGGAATCTATCGTTTAGTCAATGTTGGGCCAAGGATGAGCCAAGCAAGAGTCAAGCTTGGCGCAATCGTGCCACAATAATAGGCTGACAAACGAAATCCGTCGAACACCGACATCGGCGCAACATTGTATTTATTGTTCATCAACATTGAAGATTCATAGATTGCCAAGCCTTGTCTGTCAACATTGCGCCAAGCTATATTTTATTGTCAGCATTGGCGAAGCCCCAAAATTTTTGTATGTGTTACTGTACAATAATGAATGAAAACTGAATACCATTTCACGTTGAAAATATGATTGATTTTGCAGATATCCGAATGGAAAATTTCTCATAAATTACATATAATTTTTATACACGATTATATATAAAATATATATAAATTTGAAAACTCTTCCATCCAGATACAGACGGCTGAAGTGAAATATGTATATTACATAAAAACGGCGGAAAGATAACTGATTTTAAGGTCACTCTTTCACGTGGAGAGATACTTGATTGACCCATAAGACTCTGCTGAGTGTAGATACCTGAAGAACAAGTTTTTGTTTATCCCGTATATGAACAATAATAACAAAATAAAAATATTCGTTCATCCTAAATTACTGGACTGAAATTTTTATTATTATTATATTAAAAGCAAGAAAGAATAAAATTAATCAAACGTTAATATTCGATTATTTCTCGAATCATTATCGTTCCCTGTTATTTTCGATCTATCATAAGGAAAAAAACATAATTTGTTTAAATATATATATATATATATGCTTATTAATTAATTTCAACGCCGAACAGTCAGAGAGAAAGATCGTCCGATGACGGAGAGACAAATGTAATCACAACGCGAAACGCATTGGAGGGAGGAAGATGAGAAAGAAGAATAAGAAGAAGAAGAAGACAAAGAGGGAGAAGAGACGTGGAGCTAGCTCACCTTGGCGCCTATGGTATGCGTTCATTGGCGTCAATTTCATAGGCGTAATCTATTTAACAAACGCTTTCTCTTTTTATCTTGTTTCTTGTGTTGAGAGCTGATTTTTTTCAATCACATTTGTGAAATATTTCTTCTCTTCCTTGAAGAATATCGATAGATTTCGATGATTGATTCGAATTGCTGAGAGAAATTAGAAATTTTTATGTATTGCTTCATGGATTTGAAAGATATCTCAATGACTTTGATTTATCCCACACGATGTGAAGAATCTAAAATTGATTTATTGTTATCAGGATTTGTAACAGTTGATGAATCTCAATTAATTCAATAAGAAAGAAAATACAGTTACAATTACCAGAGATGGTAATTATGAGAATTATTAACATCTTATGAATTAGTACGAGGAAGAAATGCATGGAAGAATCTAGGAAGTATTTGTAAAAGCATTTGTTCCTGGATTTTCCTAAAGGGTGTTTTTATTAATTCACTAGATACAGAGTCATTTAATATTTGTAAATCGTGTCGCGCGCAGACACGTTCTACGTTTTAAAGTGAAGCTTCTGCTCATTTGGCAGAATTTTATTCGACTTTTACTACTTGTGCCGTTGACAGGAAGATCAACGTCAGGTTGGTCATTTAACGGGATTCATACATCGGCTGATTATCGGCTGTGTTTACAATACCAGGTTTCCTTTACAACCTATTATCTTCATTGAGAAACCAATTTCTTTGCCCTCATTCTAATAAATCTCATTCTCAATGGAATGAAATAATCAAATTCAACGAACAAATTGTTCATCGAATTGAAACAAAAACAGTTCATCAAAATACACTGTAAAAAATCCCTCATGTGGGGGGAAATTCATCTCTCCTATATTTTGGAAGAAAATTTCTTCTTTTTGAAGGGAATTCTTCTCCAAATGAAGGAAAATTGCCACAGAATAAGGGGAAATGAATATACCCCACATGGAGGATTTTTGCTGCCATCAAATTTGGGGGAAAACTCCACATTTACTTTTTACAGTGTAGATATTCCTCTTCACATTCGAAAAATATAAATTTTAATTCAATGAACAATCCCAGGTAAAAATTGACCATGGGCGCTAGGTTGCCGCAAGGCTCACCAAGATGGGCCGAGCCTAGGCTACCAGGCATGGCGCAACTCTGAAATGATAACATCATTTCAGCCTCAGCCCATTTGTTTCCACAATCAAGACCCAACACTGGAAACAGGGTTGTGATAGCATATGCCGTCAATGGCAGGCCATACAAAAATTTGTTCGCCAAGGATGAGCCAACGCTGTAGCAATCTTGCGGCAGGGTTGCCCCCATCTCATGCCAATGGTCACTTTTATTTTTTATTGTAATTGAAAATAAAATAAAAAATCCATTCTATCATTTCGATTGAACGAAATGAATATCGGAGAATTTCAACATGTAATTTTTCTGATTAGTTTAAACTGATGAATGACGTAAATCCGGTGGTTCTGGCGTAGAAGTAGGCGGGTCTGGAAACAGATGAAGAATTATTTCTGTCATGGAATCTTCAAAGGAGACTTATATATTGATTGAATGCTTGGTTCGCCACTCGCAGGAAACAAGCATCACTCTGGTGAGACTTATTGTAATTTGCTGTTTGAGAAGGAAGTTTCACTCTTAGCCAAGCTATTACTCAAGTCGAGTCAAGCTAACGCCTAAACTGAGCGAGACCATCGCCCAAGCTGAGCCAAGCTATTGCCCAAGCTGGATCAAGCTACGACCCATGCTTGGTGCAACATGAGAATCCATTGTCATTCAGAGTTGCCTAATGCTTGGAGCAGTGTCCCGCCAAGCCCTAGAGAGCCTCTGTTGAAAGCATGCTTTTTCCTTCAAGCAATATTGGTTGAAGGATGGGCCAAGCGTGGCGCAGCCAATGATCAATGATGGATCAACGAAGTCGATTTATGACTTCCCATATTGGTACAATGTTTAGACCATTGTCAACCATCCTTGTCCCTACATAGATTGCCCAGCTTTGGCTGGCAGCCTTGCGTCTAGCTATATTCCGTCGTCAGCATTGGCGGAGCCTGAAGATTTTTATATGGGATGTTGTTTCCATTGAAAACAAGATTTATTATAGAACGAGGATATAAGGAATTATTTTTTGAGAGTTTCTCTTTGAAAGAAATATTTTTTCGATATCTTTATGCAAGGACTTGAAGACGTCTTGAATAGATGCAAGTATTCTCTTGTATCGAATACACTGTAAAAAATTTTTACGGGAAACTTCACATAAATGTTCGGAAGTAATAAACACATACACTTGTTAGGAATTTTCCGTACTTTTTCGAAAAATTACTAGAAAATGATAGTAAAAATCTCATAAAGTTTGAAATTTTCAGTTAAATTTGTGGGAAATTTCATACACCTTCACCGGGAATTGATTTCCTATCCCATGATTGGAATTTTCTGGTTGCTGTGGATAGGAAAATTCCGATTCTTTTTCCCAGTGTGGATTTACTCATTGACATAGATCTCAACTACATCCCGAGTGAAAATTGAGAAAAATGCAGTTCGGAAATATAGGACACTGAGAACTCGATTTCTTAGATTTCAAGAAAATTTCTTTGCCCTCATTCTGATAAATCTTGTTTTCAATGGAAAAGGTAGTTTATTTCATTGAATTGAAATTATATTCTTCAAATCCAAGAAGGAATGTATTTCTGTCTCAAATTGAGAATTTTTTGTTTCAATCTGATGAAGAATTTTTCCATTGAAAAAAATATTTATTAGAATGAGGGCGAAGAATATTTTCCTTCAATCTAAAAAATAAAATTGGATTCCCAGTGTAATCTTTGATAGAAAATTGGAGAACATTTGTTAAAATTTGAGAGTTTTTCTTGAATTTGTCATAAAGATAAAACAGTCACATTTTTGTTGAATTTTATTTGAAAAAGAATGGAAATTTCTCAATCATTCACAAACAATATGAAAAAATATGAACTTCCCAAAAGTTGCGCATGAAATTTTACAAAAGGATTAATGAAATTTCCAAATGTTGTCATCCACTTTGTAAAATTTCATGTGCGATTAACACAATTTTGAGATTTTATTATTCACTTTATGAAATTTCATGCGCGAAAGTTCATATTTTTTCTATTTTCTATGAGATATTGATCAATCTTCCATTCTTTTCCAAATAAAATTGAACAAAAATGTGAACCGTTTTATCTTTATTACGATCTCCAGAAATACTCCCAGATTTTAACAAATATTCTCCAATTTCCTATTGAAGATTACTATATTTCCGAACTGCATTTTTCTCCGTGTATGTCACCACTGCCTAGTGATTTCAGACGGTTGGAGGGACAGTGATGTTAACGGTCACATCTTTCAACCTGGTGGAAAACCCCCTCAAATCTTGTTAGAAAAAATGAAAAAAAAATAGGAAATAAAGTATGCACCCAGAAAAAAAAGTTGTGAACTTTACAACTTGTAAAGTCAATATTTGGACGTTTCCAAACAATAGTTCAAGCTACCATAATTTCAGTTGATTTTACAGTTGCCCATATAAAAATCTTCAGGCTCCGCCAATGCTGACGACGGAATATAGCTAGACGCAAGGCTGCCAGCCAAAGCTGGGCAATCTATGTAGGGACAAGGATGGTTGACAATGGTCTAAACATTGTACCAATATGGGAAGTCATAAATTGACTTCATTGATCCATCATTGATCATTGGCTGCGCCACGCTTGGCCCATCCTTCAACCAATATTGCTTGAAGGAAAAAGCATGCTTTCAACAGAGGCTCTCTAGGGCTTGGCGGAACACTGCTCCAAGCATTAGGCAACTCTGAATGACAATGGATTCTCATGTTGCACCAAGCATGGGTCGTAGCTTGGTCCAGCTTGGGCAATAGCTTGGCTCAGCTTGGGCGATGGCCTCGCTCAGTTTAGGCGTTAGCTTGACTCGACTTGAGTAATAGCTTGGCTAAGAGTGAAACTTCCTTCTCAAACAGCAAATTACAATAACTCTCACCAGAGTGATGCTTGTTTCCTGCGAGTGGCGAACCAATCATTCAATCAATATATAAGTCTCCTTTGAAGATTCCATGACAGAAATAATTCTTCATCTGTTTCCAGACCCGCCTACTTCTACGCCAGGACCACCGGATTTACGTCATTCATCAGTTTAAACTAATCAGAAAAATTACATGTTGAAATTCTCCGACATTCATTTCGTTCAATCGAAATGATAGAATGGATTTTTTATTTTATTTTCAATTACAATAAAAAATAAAAGTGACCATTGGCATGAGATGGGCGCAACCCTGCCACAAGATTGCTACAGCGTTGGCTCATCCTTGGCGAACAAATTTTTGTATGGTCTGCCATTGACGGCATATGCTATCACAACCCTGTTTCCAGTGTTGGGTCTTGATTGTGGAAACAAATGGGCTGAGGCTGAAATGATGTTATCATTTCAGAGTTGCGCCATGCCTGGTAGCCTAGGCTCGGCCCATCTTGGTGAGCCTTGCGGCAACCTAGCGCCCATGGTCAATTTTTACCTGGGTGGGAATGTGAGATTCAAATCAACTTAAATTGAGGTAACTGAAATTATTTTCGAAATTGTTCAAATATTAACTCCGCAAGAGGTGAATTTTAAAACTTCTTTTTTCTAAGTGTGCTTTTGTCAGTCCCCCCTCAGGGCTCGTCCATAAACTACGTAAGCCATGAAGGGGTAGGCTGGAGCAAGATGGAATGCTACGCTGGGCTACGTGGGGAGAGGGAGGGGTTTAGTTCCAAGCTGATGTGGGGAGTTTTCCTCCACATGGTTGGTGGATTTCGTCCCCTGATCGTGGAGAAAATGTTTTCCCATCAAAAATGAGGGATGTTTTGATCACTTCCAGGAATTATTTCACTTTTTAGGTGTTAAATCCTCTACAAATGAAGAAAAACTTCACCAAATCATGATGAAAAATTCCCCATCTATGGAGGAACTTTGCTGCTACCATGTTTGGTGGAAAATTCCACAATCATTTTTCACAGCGTACTTGAAAAGAAATTGTATATGAACATCCAAAGAAATGACCCACTTGAATATAAACCGAATGAATCAAATAAAATTCCACTTTTTTCAATTAATAAATCTTCCATTTCAATTAATCAAAATTTTATTAGGCTCATATTTTGACCCATTTCCCCATCAGGTTTGGATCGCCAAAAAATTGTTGAAAAAAATGAAGCGTTTTGGTCAGAATGAAGTAAATTTTCCTAAAAGTAATTGCTTATTTTCTATAAACGTGGCTAAGATAAGATTATATTTTCGCTCTTGATGCGAATTAACATCAAGCAAGTGGCATAAAAGGGTATAAAAAGTACGTTGTTTGCATAATTTTATAATTAATATTCAAAGATGTTGACATAATCTCACGTTTTATCTGTTACTGATATATCCTGAATAATTCCTTTGTACTGACCCAATAATATATTTATGACAACAAAGTTATACACTTGTCATTTCTATCAACTTAGTGTAGTCAACCTGACTTTTCATGTGTGAATTGAATTAATCTCGGTACGCTGAGAAAGAAAATGCTTTGAATCAATGAATTCTTCTTTGAGTGTAAAAAAAGCAAGAATTGTCACATGTTGGAGACAGATATTGCTGTTATAACCTTCTTTTGTAGGAGTTAACATCGTAATATTCGATGTAATTCAACCGAAACACCGCAATTTTGCAGATCCCTGGTGGGAATGAAGCGTTGAGGCGCAACGAAAACGCAAGCGAAAAGTCATCTAAGCGGAATTTAGGAGGGAATTGGAACATTTTTCACGTTTCTCCGCTCCAATTTTCACATCGTAATTTATAAGATATTACTTTTCCCGTGTATGGTATTATTGCATCAACTTCGTGTAATATAAAATTCACGGAAGTGATGAGAACATTGATTGAATTATGAGATACTTAGAGTCGATGAAAGAGTCATTGAATCAAAGATTTCGATTTTCAAATATATGAAATATAATTCGATTGAACGAATTATTTATTTTTAGGCAAGAACCATCCATAGCAAGACAGAAGACAGTCAACAGCCGACCGTAGTGCCGAGATGATAATTTTTTCTTTGAATAAAATATATATCATTATTGAAATATCAAAAATTTTAGATCAAAAGAATATCAATTTAAATTATATAAATAAATATGTCTTCCTTTTGAAACAAAATTTTTCCTCGAGTATGAAATAAAAATTTGGTCAAAATGAATCTATATATTTGAAACAACGAATATTTTTTCCAATCTAAGAAATTCTGTTTTATAGAATGTATAAAATCGGTTATTGATATCAAAGTTATTGTAACATCACCTCAATTCAAGGAATCTTCAAATTATTTGAAGAAGCTACCCAAGTAGCACAACAGGTTAGAAATGCTAAGAAGGTTCTTGGAAGTTCTGAGCATGTTTTATGAACATTCTTAGAATCTTCGAATGAGACTGTTTTGGATAAGTATATTCTGTGCATATTCTCAGAACATATTTTGCGAATTTATCCAAAACAGTCTCATCTGCATATTCTATGCATGATCACGGAATGAACGCAGAATATTTGAAATGTTCTTGTGTATTCGAAATGGTATTGATATGGATATATAAGGTACGATAAAAGGTGACATATCTGCTCTGTCTTCAGATTGTTTTTCATGACAAAAAGTCACAAGTTTTTGAGCTTCGGAAAAAGATGAACTCATGAAAAATTTTGGAGAAGAACTTTTAACAAGTCTTTTACGACTTGCGACGTTTTAATTTTTTCAAAATCTGTGAATTGACAAAACTTGTTACATTTCTTCATGTCACCGACGATATCTCTCTTCGAATCAATTATTTCAATTTTGAATGGATGAATAATGCGTCTTGGAAAGAATGGAAAGGAATGAAAAGGGATCAGAGTAAAGATCTGAATATTAAATATCTCAATTACGATGTTGACAAACGTGACTCCTCACATGTCTATGACGCAATGTACAAATGAATTAATAACTTAATAATATCCTTCTCATTTATTGTCAACATCAACTGTGAAAGCTGCGATGCCTATACCTATATATCTCGTAACCGATAATAATTGACTTAACAATGTTGACGTTGGCAGAATGACTGCATGCCTAACCAAACAGTATTTCCATAAAGAATAAGTTTTCCTATTATAAAACAAGAAAGCGAAAATAATAGGTGCATTCACAAAATTACAATAATTTACCGTTGCTTGGTTGTTTTGAACTATCATTCGAGACGTTTTTCCGCACGAGGATGTTCATTTAATTCAGTTTTGACCCATAATTTCTAAATATAGGTGTTCGTTCATGACGTAATTCGATCACGTCCTGGTTTTTACTCGGAAAGCCCCATCGCTGAATTCACTTCATATATCGCTATCAAGATTCACTTGTTTCGCATCTGTCCACAAAGTCCTGTTCCGATGGCACATATCACTGGTTCCTTTTTCTCACTGTATATTTTTAAATCCAAATGATTGAAACTGCAAGAAGATTGCAATCGAACATGATTCGATTGACATGAAGTGATCCATACTACTGACCATTCATCTATTCAAAGACTGCTCCCCCTTCCTTTTTCTACGTGTTTTTTCCTCTATTATTCGTTAAACAAAAGGGGAAGAAAATCAATACAACATAGGCGAGTGGTTAGATTGGTTTGTTGTTAGATCACTTCTCTTTTTTCTCGATTTATTTCATTCTCTCTTTGGACAAAGAAAATGTCCCCGATGTTGAATCCTTCGGAAAAAATCCTCCAAAAGGTTCGTATCCGTGAACTTTACAATTATTTCTCTCTCAATTTCTTGGAATTGAAAATTCACTCCCGAAGAGTGAGAATACTGCAAGTCTAACAAGAGTGAGATTTTACTCCTCAAGCGTGAGTTTTTACTTCATAAGAGTGAATGTTCACTCTTACACGGAAAAAAAGTAGTCGAGTAAAATGAAATCAATCGGGTTCTAAACTCCGCAGGAATGCCACTTTGTCCCCGTTTTACTCAACTTTGTATAATCTTTTACATTTTTTCACCCACGAATCAAATTGAATTCCAGCACCAAAAATATTCTAGACAAATTTCATAAATGTGAAAGGACCCAGCGTCTGCTGGATGAGTGGAGGTTGTCACGAAACTTGACTAAGTCTTCTTCTTTTTACCCTGACAGGGTTTTACGATTGGCCCAATGATGGCTCATAACTGGGCCATAGCCGGAATTAATCGTACTGTAATGGCGCCCATTATTAGCACAATGGCATCCATCAATAGTTCAATCATAACCCATGCAGAAAATGCCGACTTCCAACCAACCATAACAATCGAAACAGTACTGGTACAACACTGATTACCAGGGTTGGTTGCCAACGTTGTAACGTGGTTGAAATAACAACCAGTACAATGTTGTTGTAACGCCGAAAGTCAATGCTCATTTGCCAACGTTGATTTAAAACTCGTTCAACGTTGTCCATTATGTGTGGTTTCATACGGCAAAATTTTGAAGAAATTATTATTCATGTTCTCGAATTGACTTCTTCACATGTTTTCGGATTATTCATTCGTTTCAAGAAACGATTCAAGCTTCAGCAACATACGAACAGATGTGTTATATTTTTTACTTTCGATATAACCATGGACATTAGCTGAAAATATATAATTATTTTCATTAGCTACGTACAAAGGCTTAAATGGATTACCATCACCGGTTGAAAATCAATTGTCAATGTTGGTATACAATGAAAAACCAGTACTGATTCAGGGTTGATGTTAACGTTGACCCAGTATTGGTGAACAACGCCGTACCAGTGTTGATCAGCATTATCATTCCGGGTTTATTCCAACGTTATTTGCCAACAGTTGGCAGTTGGCAAATAACGTTATTCCAGTACTGGGTCGTTCGTCAATTTCTGCATGGGAACTGACTGCTAGATGATAACTTGGATCCAGCAATGGCGAAAAGTAAACGGCCAATTTATTGAGGGTTTTCATGTCTTGTCAATTTTGACATATAATTTTTTACGTGATTTTTCACGTAATCTCGACGTATCGTTTCACTCGATTTCCAACAGCTGCCCGACACTTCACATTAATTTGAAATTCATTTGTTAAAAAATCCTCACGAAAATGACGTGAAATATCACGTGATTCGCAGCATTGGCCAGCCCAATAAACACACACACACACACACACACACGTTATTTCAACGTTGAAAGAACGTTAGACTGTCAAACGGACGTTAGTCGTTGATTTCATAACGTTGATTTTTAGTCAAAATTTGATAGGGAAATAGTCGACCAGGAATTACGTTTTGATGACGTGTAATTCAAACTAATATTCAAAAATAACCATTAAACGACGTCCTCAAAAAACGTGTTTTGAACGGATTTGAACCACGCGTTTAAAATGTGTTTATAACACCTTGTGTTTGAACTTCAATTAAAGATATTCTGCTGGAAATGTCGAACGAAACCGAACAATGGTTAAAATGTCAACAAAGAGCAAGATAGTAAATAGTGTGGCATATTTTCCAAATTCTGTCATACTCAGAAATACTGTTGTTCTCGATATTGAATGGAAAGTTTTCAAAAAAAAATTTGTTGGATTCAATTTACGTTTTAAAACCATCATTAGGATACGTCAATATTTGACGTCTTTTGGACGATGTTCAAACCGTTGATATGACGTTATTTTATGGTTGAAAAACACGTGATCTGCCGCGACATTTTTCCGTCGAATCAACGCAAGAATATATCTAATTCACAACTTGTGGTTATTGACTGTTTTTGACGTTTTTGAAACGTGCGTGTGTTTACTGGGAGAGGTCTATTTCATCATGATAAACCACGTGATATTTCACATCATCAATTACGTGAAAAATCACGTCCTTTTTTGCTCTGAGCGATTTCAAATGACAAATTTACACGGAAAACAAACAGCAATTATTACTATGAATCACGAAAATACATTCCGTCCACTACTGCGTTTCCCAGTACTCATTACTGTCCAGCCAGCATCGACGTATTTCACGACAATACTCATTCCTGTGATCGCGTTAATCCTGATTATCCAAGCGTGTTTTCATTTGTTTTTCAATCGATTGCTGTCATTCGCAGTAACCAGTACTGTTTTCCTTTTTCCGTGTAGTTGCCTGAACAAAATATTAGTTTCCATAACTGAAAATGTTTGCTGTTATAACAAACATAATATTCCAGTTCAGGCAACTCAAATTTTTCATTCCATGTCGGTTTTAGTTATTGCAAATAAAACCGTGGGTTCTTTCAGTGCAATCCAGCAAATGCCGATGGAAAACAAAAACAAATTTCACAGAAATGTATTAGATCTTACAGACCATTATTGATAACCACCGAAATTTTGCTACATTCTGGTGAATTTTTCTGATCTCTAATGGACGAAAATTGAAATTCACAAAATCTGATGAATTGTCGGTGTTTATCTTCGCAAATAAACTCATGTACTGCAAAATTTTTGAGTTTTCAACAGCTGAGTATCTTGTTATTCAATTACCAATTCGTTTCAATAAACGATTCAAACTTCAGCAACATGTAAACTTTGACGGAATTTTTCACCAAGGCTTTGGTTTTTTTCTTTGCCAATTCGAAATCGAATTCTTGCGATTCGAAATCTTAATCTTCGGATAATTCGTATACAAATTCCTAATGTTCATTATTGAATCACGTACATCTGTTTGCTCTATCAGAGTGAAATTTCAACTCCCTTTGAGGAGTGCAACTCTCACTCAAAGAGAGTAAAAATTCACTCTTATGAAACACAGATGTGAAAGCATTTGAAATGCTTTTTTGCGGAATTTTGGTATTGCCAAGAAATTTTGCTGAATATTCCCCGTTTCTGCACATTTTCTATGTGTTTTCGTGGTTTTTTCCTGGAAAAAACTTCTCTGAACCTGATATAAACCTGATGATTTAAGGTGAGAGACTCTATACCAGATCAGGGACTAGAACCCGATCATTTTCATTGTTACATGAATTTACGAAGTAATTTAGCTAGAAGTTTCGAATGAAACAGTTCATTTTCAATGCATTGATTACGAAAAACGTTTTGGTTGAAGAGTTTTTGCACAACTAAACCACAAAAACCTAGAATATAAGGACTGATTGGGTACAGGTTATCTTACCTTATCATAGATTTCCGAAAGCATTTTGCATTTTCCATACAAAATGTATTCCAAAATATGTGATAAAACACAAAACACCAGATATGTCATCTTCAGGGATTTTTTTTTAAAGAAAACTTGTTGGCAATACCAAATGTTTGCTAAGAAGCATTTCAAATGCTTTCACATCTTTGTTATGGAATGACAACTTATCCTTTAGGAGTAGAATCTCACTCTTGTTAGACTGGAAATATTTCCACTCTTTAGGAGTAGAGGAGTGGATTTTCGCTCCAACGCGGAGTATATTTTACTCCATGCGATTAATCAACATTTTTCGGTAGCTCCTACAGTATTTTCAGTATGGCTTACTCTCTACAAAGTAAATCTTTCTTGAAAATTGGTAAAAAGTACCCCAACGGAGTCACTTTTACTCCGAAAATAGTAATTCATCTACCGACTGGGAGCTGGAGCGAAAGTTACCGCGATTGGAACAGCACTCACTCCTCATTTTTCTCCGTGAAGGAATTCAGAGAGTTTTTAGAGCCTATCTCTGCTTTTTCACCGACAGTTTTTTTTCACAATTTGAATTCTACGAAAAACGTAACCACGGTTGTTGTTGACAAAATAAACATTATATCATTGACAGTGACATTGTAGACCAGAGACCACTCATTTCCTCTTTCCTTCCTTTGTATCCAAAATTATCCACGTCTGTCTGTGTATGCAAGAACAAAAAAGACGATTTATATCATAATAAAACCACGAATCTATTTGTATGAAGTAACCATATAATACATTCATTATTGCATCCGCAACGGACGCATTAATATTCATAATTTTCGTACCCATTTGTGATTAATCAAATCTGATTCATAAACATTTTCAAATCATATTTTACCTCCCGAGTGTACAAAAAACAAGATGCATCCGAGAACTGGCGAAGGATAAATGAGGTGACTCGAAAGGAATTCGAATTTTATGAGAAAGAAGATTTGTTTTTTTCCTACTTCGACTTTTTTAATATAAGCTGCATTGATGCCAAAATCGAAGGTCCTTTGGATGTCTTTTTTTCTCCCTCCATTTCAAAATTCCTTCTCAACGACTGTTTTACCGCGTGGAAGTAGGATTTATATTCTTTAGGAGACAAGTTTTGAAGAACCAGACTTTTTGCGCGTGAATGGCATAACAGCAGTGACCGCAGGATTCTTTCTTTTAAAGCGAATCATTCAAATTAGTAGCACAATGCAAGAGTGAGAAATTGCGACCAGGTAGAGAGAAATATGAAAAGAGAATGGAGCGAGCGATTTAATGGTGTAAATAAAGTGGAGGGTTTAATCCAGAGAGACAGACTAGTGAATCATAGTATGTACCACCACCTACGTAACATTGGAATCATTTACATACAACGTAAGATATTATATGATGGTATCATACACATTTTTATCTTTTTGTTCGCATTATGATAGCATTATGACTTCTTAAGTTGGTTTTATAATAGTTCCACGTGTATCTTTCATCTCTAAATGCCAACGCTCGGAAGTCCTCCTGAATATAATATGCGAGATTGAATTTCACCTTTCAAAGTTCTATTCAACTCATTTTCATTTCGTTTTCGAGGAGAAACATTTATGATCCATGATGATTTTCGTTTCTTCCTAGGCCTAGATAATCACACTTTGCATTCTTACAGATTTGAACATGATGAAGCTGAAGCTAGCAGTAGTCAACTGCTGTGGCTTTTGTTTGACAAAACCTCGTGCGAGTGTTCTTCATGCGAACAACAAAACAATCGATTCAACAACTTAGAATTATGTGTTTTGGCCGCTCGAATTCTTAAGGACATTCAAGCATCGGGAGAAGCGGGTAAAATTTTGCACCAACTTTTTTCATAAATTACTTGATAAAATTGAATTTGAAATCTATAGTAATCAAGTACAGTGCCCTGGTTAGAAAAATCCATTGATTTTTGCCAAATCCCATTGAATACTGTACAATGTTCTGACCAAATCCTATTCAACTTTTTCCAATGAGATTCAATCAGATGAATGCATTTTTTTCAATGTGATTTTGATTGAATCTTGTATAATGTTCTGACCAAATCCCATGAAATTTCACTTATCAGATTCAATGGATTCTTCTAACCAAAGTGGCGCAGCTGCGCTTAGGCCAACCTAGGTCGTGGCCTAGGGGCGGCATCGAATTATTTACAAATTATGTATAATTCCGACAATTTTCCCCCTCTGGGAGCAGTACTATATTCTAGCCTAAGGGTGGAGAGTCTCCAGATGCGGCCCTGAATCAAGTACATACCTGAGATTGGACTTTAAATATCAATTGAGGTTTCTTCACAGCTTGGAAGTATTGAAAAACGAAATTACAAAAAATTGTTGACAGTTGGAGATTATTACTTTGAAAATTCTTTTTAAACTCGCCAGAAAATCAGAAAAAGACTGAAACTTGACTTTGGAGTCTAATCCTGGTCGTGGATTTTATTATTGTCCATTGAAAAATTCCGTTGAACGCATAATTTATGAAAAAAAGTTGGCACAAAATTTGGCTCGCTTTTGTTGGTACTTGAGTATGCCTTTGAATGACACCTTCTTCTGAAAAGTTGAATCACTTGGCTGTTAGTTTCAATTTCATTTGAACATTCGATACATCGCTATTCGGATGTTTTTTCAATTGTTAATTGAATAATTGAGTCAAATTTTAAACTTCAACAAAATCAAACCAGTTCAACTGAATCATAGTTTTGTATTTTGGTTCAGTTCCGAATGGTTTATGAAATTCGGACCCAATTTATGTCATGCATCATTGGATTAAAGTCAGATCGGGTTTGAGCTATCTGTCGATTTCAATTCAGCATTCATTTGGTCTAACACAGGACTTTTTTTTCAACACGATTATGAAAACTACAAGAATTTAATCCAAAAAGTTTGTTTTTTTTTCTAGAATTTTGCAATTTGTACTGGAATGAGTGGACTCTTAGTCGGAAAAATTCATAAAATCTCATTAATTGATAACGAAGAACAACACAAGCAATATCCAGCTCAGATGCTAGAAAATGTACAGATATGATACACGAAACAAAAAGATGCCTAGACGCAAGGCAAACTGCAAAACTGGTATCTCATAATTCCTACAAACTGAATTATCAATAAGAATGCTATGTTTTCTTTCCAATGCATTCACAACTGATTCAGGTGGTATTAAAGTCTCGATACTAACAGCATTGAATCTTTTCATGCGCTCCAAATGATCACATATATCAGGACATTGTGATTATTTCTCGTGAGTATTTAATCCTCTAGAGGGCCATTCATGTTATATCGCACAAATTGCACAACGATCGTGCGTGCATATGCCCAAATGCGTGTACCATTACTCAGTTTATAATCTAAGCGATGTAATAATTGATTCACAGCTTATGGATTGCCAAGGATGCGTATCCTTACCGGTCAACGTGTGTCACATGCATTATATGTATTCAGTTCAATTTAATGTCTAGAGTCCCTGCCGAAGGGCACCGAAGGGAACTATCTTCTCCCACTTCAACTGTATGAGACGTTTTTAAAAATTCCCAAGTCTAATCAGAGAATCTGAGGGATGAATTCCTAATCGCGAGTATACGCTGGTATTTGAAAAATCTATTCAAGGGGATTCTATTCTGATGAATCTTGTTTCCGATGGAAAAAACAATTCATTTCAATAGAAATATGTTTCATTGACGGGGGGAAACCACATTAGGAGGTTCAAAAAGTCGATTTTTTTTATTGCATGAATCGTTAGCTCGACTATTCAAGAATGTGCTGTCAAAATTTAATTCAAAACGAAATTCCTATTCTTTTAGATATTATGCGCATAGAATCGAGCGCACTTTGATTCCGGTACAAAGAGAAAAACAGTAGACTGATCCCTCGCGAGCTTTCGGCACAACTGCAAGCGCAAAATGAAGCTTACGAAGAAGAAGAAGAAGGGTTGATGCATGGTGCTGGAATAGCTGCACTGAAAAAAATACTCCGTTTAATGTATGGACAGCAAGAATTACTGCTATTTTAACCGGAATTCTAGTTAAATGAATCAAGTCTCCGGCAAATTTAACAAGGGCTCCGGTCAATTTAACAAGAATTCCAGTAAAAGTCACGAATATTCCTTGCTGTCCATATAGTAACCGGAATTCTGGTAAAATTAACAGTTCATTTTTTTCCGTGTGATTAATCAATGAGCACTTCATATTATTGTTAACTTCTTGAAATTTGTAGTTTCCGAGAATTCTTTCTCAAAATGACTTTTTCCACATCTGCGGGAGTTCTCAATCAAAAACTAATGAACCGATCATTAAGAAATTTGGTAGCCTTATTCTCGAATATGTACCAACTTTTGGGATGATATCATAAATTTAAGGGCGTTTTTTGTAGCATAATTAGTGAAAAAAAGTGGTGAAAAGCGAAAAAAATTTTTCCAACACCTGTCAAATTTTTAATTTCCATTATTTTCACCTAAATTGAGGTTCATATTCTTAGGAAATATGTTATTAAGGTAAAATAAAAACCCCCTCTTGATTCCAGATGAAAATTAGAACCGCTACATGTCCCACAGTCGGAGAAAATCCTTTACCATCCCAATAAACACACATACGTCTAAAAAACGTGAAAAACGCCCAATAACCCCACGTTGACATTTAGTAATATTCTTCCGTTGATTCGACGTAAAAATGTCGCGGCAGATCACGTGTTTTTCAACTATAAAATAACGTCACAACAACGGTCCAAAAGTCGTTTATAAGACGTGAAATAATGACGTGTTATAACGATGGTTCCAAAATGAGAATCAAACCAGACATATTATTTGAAAATTTTTCTATCAATGCGAAAAGAAGGGATTTTTGATAACACAAAAATTTAAGAAGAAAAATATTCATAAATGAAGTCACGCTATTCATTATTTCACTTCTCGTTTAGATTTTTGTCCAACGTTGCTGTGTTTTGTTCGACATTCTCAACACGATGTCTTCGATTGATGTTCGAGCATTGAGAATGTCATAAACAATACGTCCTCAACGCGTGATTGAAGAACATTTCAGAAACGTTTTTTGAAGACGTTTTTTAATGGTCATTTTTTACTATTAGTTTTAGTAATACGTTATCGAAACGTCATTTCTGGACGTCTATTCCCTCGTCGGACGTTAACCAAAAATGAACGTTATGAATTCGACGAATAACGTCCGTTCGATAGTGCAACGTTTTTTCAACGTTGAAATAACGTGTATGTGTTCATTGGGATATTTGCCGGACAACAGGGTAGAACTCCATCATTTTTCACCCAAATCATTTGAAAAAATTCACGAACCTTGTTCAAAACATGGATAAAATGTTGTCCAAATTTGATTGGATTCCAATGAATCCTTCCCACCCAAAAAAAATCATAAAAAATCAGTGAAAATGAGCCTTCTATAATGTGGTTTCCTCCCTAAATTGAATTCACATTCTTCGAATTCAAGAAAGACTATATATATTCCTGTTTCAATTGAATGGAAACTTTTTCCATTCGACTGAATTTTTTCCATCGAAAAAACAAAGATTTATTAGATTGAGGGCAAAGAAAATTTTCTTTCAGTCTAAGAAATTGGTTTCTGAGTGTGCTTACTTAGCGGTAGCAGACAGGGATGTGGCAGCCACAACGGAAATTCGATAGCTAAATTATTTGGCTTCCTACTTTGGTATTCCTACACGAAACAAAAGGAAATACACGGAAAAAAGAAAACAGCAATGGTTACTGTGAATCGCAGTAATTCATTGAAAAAAAATTAAAAATCAAATTCACGCCGTTCATTACTGCGTCTCCCAGTAACCGTTAATGTCCAAGCAGCATTGACGGATTTCACTGCAGTACACATCACTGTGATCGCGCTAACCTCTATCGATAGATTGGATGATCATCTAAGCGTGTTTTCATTTGTTTTTCAACTGATAGCTGTTATGGACAGTAACCAGTGCTGTTTTCTTCTTTCCGTGTAGCTGTGGCAGCTACTCACTTTTTTAGCACCCTTGTTTTCACTACTGTAGCTAAAAAAATTGCAACTGTCGCTATTTTTTAGCTACCACAGCAGGAAATCATAGCTGTAATTGCACGGGTTTTGTGGTTGATATTTGGATAGCTAAATAATTTAGCTGTTGAATTTCCGCTACGGTAGCTACATCTCTTGCTGCCACTGCTAAGTGAGTAGCTATGACAGCTAAAAAATAGCTTCCGTAGCCAATTTTCAGCTATCCAAATAATAGCTACACGGAGAAAAAGGTATCTCAAAAAGTACCATAATTTATGGATTTTTAGCGCTGGTCTGACCCGAGTCTCAATATTTACCTGAACAAACCTCTAAAAGTACCATAATATCTGGGACTTTTATAAGGAAGGTACCATACTTATTCTGAAAAGTCCAAGAAATTATGGTACTTTTAGATATTCGTGCAAGTAAATATTCCGAGTCGAGTCAGACCAGCGCTGAAAATCCATAAATTATGGTAATTTTCAGGATATCTGTTTTCTCAGTGTAATCATTTTTTTCCGTGTACTGTTGTAGCTAAAATAATAGCTATGAGAGTGAAGCTAGCAGCCGATTGATGTAACTTTTGATACAATTGTTTTATTAAATGTCCAAGTCCACGGCAAAAAAAGAATAGCTGCAGCAGCTACTCGCGTAGTCGATTTTCGACCATCTACGGAAAGTAGTTGTGGCATCTATTTAGTAGTTGGGACAAGTACCACGCTATTTGCCGCAACTATCTACTTGGTTACTCCAGCTGATGGGGTAATTGTTCCAAATACTAAGTAGTTGCCACAACTATTTTTCGTAAATGGTCGAAAATCGACTACTAGCTGCTGCAACTATTCGTTTTTTTCCGTGTAGCTAAACTGTATGGTTGGAAGCTACTGAATAAATTTTTATCATGAAAGACATTAAAATTGATGTGAATCAAAAGTTACATCAATCAGCTGCTAGTATATAGCTAGTGAAAAAAGGTTGCCAAAAAAGTGAGTAGCTGCCACATCTATTTCATTTTTTTCGCGTACAATCAAGTATTCCATCATCCGATGTATTTGGGGGAAAAGTGTGAAATCAAATTTGTTGGCAGCGTTGGCACGAGTTCCGAGCCTGTTCTGTTTACCACGCGAACAACGATTTCTACGATAGAATGCAGCATATCAACTCGCTCGAGTCTTACTTTTTTCCTTTGCTCATTTCTCTTTCTACTCCTCCTCTTGTTTTGCATTTTACTAGTGCGTCTCACACTTCTCCTGCATTCGAACGAGCTTTGAAATCACCAGCCAAGATTCCATCGGCTACGACTCGTCTCTTCTTCTATACTACGCCTTATTTTACCTATACGAATGGGCTGCTGCTGCTGCTGCTGGTGAGTGCTCGCAGATCGTCTTTCGCAAAAGGCAATTATCTTTATGGCAGTCGACCTCGTCGTATTACCGTTGCCTCTAAGCAGTCCTACACCGGATAGAAAATATTTATGCCTATGTGTATTGTTTCACAAATTCTTCCATTAAATTCCAAACATTTCTTCTTTTTCTGTGATTATTGTTATTGCTAATTAGTCGAGATTCTCAAGGTCTCACGCGACAATTATTGACAATGAGTATTCTGAGGATTGTTTCATCGAGTTATAGATTTTTAATCATTATTACAAGAACACACACGAATATCTGGTAGCTTGTCAAGCATCATGATTGTTCATTTCAAAAATGAAACACAGATTAATCGGATTGAGGTCAATAAATTATATTTTCTATAAAACATCGTTTGTTCTCCACTGTGAAAACGTTTGTTCCAGCCAAACAAAATTTGTCGGAGATGAACAAGATTTGGTCCACAATAATTGGAAATTTTTTACTCCCTAAATTCCTTGGAGTGAAATCTCACTTTTGTTGGACTCGCAGTATTTTCACTCTTTAGGATTGAATTTTTACTCCAAGAAATTCAGAGACTACATTGTAAAAAAAATCTCCACAAAAAGGTTTGGAAGGTTTTCACCAAACATTTTTTGGTAAGCCAACAAACATAGTGGGTGAAATTAAAAACAGTTTTTGTCAATTGACAAATCTTTTCTGGGAAATCACAAAAATTGTTTGGAAATTTACCAATCTGTAAGTTTCTCACCACACTTTTCTGCTTGGAAATTCACGAATATTTTTTACAGTGTAAAGACAAATAAATGTTACTTTTCTTAAGCAAAGCAAAAATTTTCTCTGCGTTCCTTTCAACCAAAATTCTGTCCTGCTGGAACCCAAACTGTGTCTTCAGTTGCAGTAGCCATACCGAAAGTTCTCCGCCACAGTTAATAATTCTACTTTTCGCATAAAACATAAGTATTTCTTTTGAATCCAGGCCGACCGACGTATGCTCGATGATCTTATTTATACCTAAGTGAAATCGATCTGTGTCACGTTATTCTTTGATATAGAAAGTATTTAATTAAAATTTCTAAATTTTTCCCGTGCAATTTAAATAAGTTTATATTTTCTCTTTCTGCAATAGCATTGACTTGATATATTACAGGTTTTGTTTCACGCCTTCTGAAAAGAAAAAATTATAATAATGAAAAAAAAAAAAACACGAAATCGAAACGTATACGATTGAATTCCTCGCCTCGAATGTTCTTTCAGTAGCATTTTATTTTAATTAAATGCGTTTTAAAGATCAATGAGGAGATTCGCGCATCAATTTTTTCCTCCATATCTTTCGTGTTTGCGTGTGAATATAACTTGAGGAAGAAAAAAATCTACTTCCTCTGGTAGTTCTACCTGGCGTGCGCGAAATAAATGAGGAATCGTATCGTGTAGTTGGGATTTATTTTTCTAGATTAATTGAATTATATAATGTCCGATCGTGTATATATATCATCGTGAATCTATTGCAAAAATTCATCGTCAAATCATGAGCAGATCTTTTTCTCTACACGGAGAAAAAATATACTACTTTTTCTTATTTTTCTTGCCAAATCAGAAACAAGAAAGGTTTCTCAATATAGATTTTTACACAAAAATACGGGAGATTACGAATGAATAACTGAAGTTTACTATGTAATTTCAATCCTACTTATCAATATTTCTACAATATTCTTAATCTTCTGTATTTTTATGCAAACATTCATTTTTAAAACCTTCCTGTTTTCAGTTCACTGAGAAAAATAATAAAAATTCTTATATTTTCGAGCGGCATTTTTATCAGTGTAGTTTTTTTTCGCGGAGAAAAAAAGATTCGCTGTGACAACGAGAAACTTTTGCTGGAGCAGCAAATCACAGCGATTTTTTTAGCTGGGACAGCAAAAAAGTTTTGCTATTCCAGTCAATCATGTTGCTCTCTCAGCAATTCAGTTAACCTTGGTAGCAAATTTTCAGCTAGTTTAGCAAAAAGATAATACCTCGATTCGCTGCGTCAGCAAATTTTCTTTCTCCGCGTTGAAAAACAAAGAAAGAAATCCTACGTTCCGTGATTAAAACAATAAACGATTCATCCGTGTGCACAATTGAGGGAAGTACTCGTTACGGTTTGTGGTTTTCCTCCAATGACCTCGGGCGTCAGGGGACGACCTTGAGAAAAATAAACTCTTGGATGTGAAATGATGACCCCAAGGTGGTAAACAAGGTGTGTATTGTTCGACTTTCATCTTGATGTGAACCTAAATACCAGAGTCACTGGTCCATGAAAAAAATAGCTTCGACTTGATGTTTTAGAGCTGATTTTCTGTTGCACGTGCATTTGTTGTTGCGTCGTTCGAGTTTCTTCTCGTGAATTCACGGAACGATACGCTAGACTAAATCATTGATCATCCTTCCTTCACACGTATCTATTATCATACTTATCTGTGCATGAGGAGGAGGAGGAGGAAAATCAATGTTCAGCGTGTGCGGAAGTGATTGAATTTTCATAATTGACAGTGATGCACTTTCTTTTACCTTATCCACGAATGATGATCCTTCGTGATGATCCTTCGTTTATGGTTTAGTTAGGAAGACTTTTCAGGTTTTCATAGTCACTTTGTACACTGAGAAAAATTCGCATCACAGTTGAATTCACACAATGAAGTTGGAATAACCGAAAAATTAGTTATTATAATAAACTATGAAAATCGGTTGTCGCAAAGTGGGAAATTTTGTGTTAGATTCAACACATTCCGCATGTCTCAAACGGTCCACACAAATTAATATTTATAATAATGTTAGCTGATAACCGATGCTTGATGTAAATAATATGACAAAAAAGGATACTGATTGAGTTTTTATTGGAATTCCCGATCGTGTAAATTCAACACATAAGTACTGTCGAATGAAATTCAAAATAGGTACTGAATTAACAGTTGAAAATGTGTTGAATTCAATGTGAAAATCGCACTTCTATTTATGTGAAAACAATGCATAAGAATAAATTGAAAAAAATAGTCTTTCAATGAGAATTGAACACGCATCGTCGAGACCAGACGTTGAAGCTCTATCACTTGGATGGGAGTACTTTCTTTGCGTATATCAACTTGCACTGGATCTTCAGATTTGCATATCTAGAAAACTAAGCCGCATTAGAATGGGAGTCGAAAACAAAATCAATGACGAGTACTAAAGTTACGCTTATATTAATCTTTCATCAAAAAGTAGCACCCACCACTGGCGATCTCCCTTTGGTAATTGAGAATAACACCACTGAATAAAATTTGTGTCATTTTGACACTTTTCTGCACTTGTTTGAATGATTTTACATTATAAATCAGTGGAGGCCTGATTACACAAGGAGCGTCTGTAGAAGTTACACATGTTTGTCTTGAATATTCAATAGAAAATTCATGACACACGGATTTTCTAACAGATTTATACAAAATTTCCAACTGTGCGTGTTTTTCAATGAACCTCATCAGTTGACATAACTGAACATTTTTTTGAGTGTAGGAAACCTACACCGTTACTTCATTTCTGATTATTAATTTACTTATTTTGATGAACTAACAGAGCCACATTTCTTCATCACTCGAGAATAATAAAAAGGGGGTTAAAGGTAGATTCCAAAGCAAACGTAGAAATCATTCGAACCAGATACTATACGATTTTTTAAAATATTCTTTGATTCATGTTGGTATATTATAACTAGGGGTGTGCGGGTAGCACTTTTTATCGGGTCGAGTCGGGTTCGGGTATTTGTATTTCTTTTCGGGTCGGGTCGGGTCGGGTACTCGATTAAATCGGGTTTTCCAAGTCGGGTACCCGAATATAATAAAATCGCTTAAATTTAATATTTTCAACTTCTATTCGAAGTTGCCATTGCCGTTGATATTTTAAGGACAAATTGTCTTGAGCGATTGTAGGAATATGGGGATTTCATATGAATTCGATTCTAATATGAAGAATGCCATATTCACTACAAGTCTATTAGGGTTGTTACTCCATGTGATTGATTATGCAGCGGATTAAGAAATCTCCAAATTGCTTCATGGAATGTTTATATTTATTTTCTAATTCAATTAAAAAATATAATCACATTTATATCTCATAAATAATATATTATCTATTTTCGTATTTAGTAACCACAATATAGAATCTTGAACATCAATGAAAATAAATATTTTTCTTATAAATATCATTCTTTTTCCATATTTTTAAATTTGAATGGAGGAAGCACAACTCTCCCACATGTTTTGTCAGCAATCTTGATCGAGTTGCTGTCACAATATTTCCTGCTGAGGAAAACGTTTGCTATATTTGAATTACCCGAATGTAATCGGGCACCCGAAAAACTCGAGTAATTGAAAAACCCGACCCGACGGGTACCCGACCCGACCCGACCCGATAAAAACCCGATGACTCGGGTACCCGCACACCCCTAATTATAACAGATATGAATTTGGGACTCTTTCGTCTTGTGCGTCACACTTTACAAAACGCGTTTTATAATAAATGGATTCATACACGAATATAGAATTGAAAATTGTTATGTTAATATGTATATGTCGATCTAGGCGAAAAACAAAAATACTGCGACACGTGTTTTGAGCTTGAGGAATTTTTTTGTTTTGCAGTGGAACTGGTTCTTTTATGATGACGACGAATATCATTGGGTCCGTTCATCGGAATGGATGTTATTATTCACTGACCTTCAAGATGATACTTTGAACTCAAGAACTTAATCTCACAAACAATTTAATGAATCAAGAATTTTGTGGTATTATTCGCGTGCTCTTATTACGACAATTTCTGATTCTTCAATATTTTCGAACTCTCAGTAATGAGATTCTTCAGAGGAGCGATCGATTATCATTGAGAACCTCTACGAATATTCACTGTAAAAAATACTTGTGGAATTTTCTCCCATAATATGCTGGTAGCAAAGTTCCTCCACAGATGTGGATTTTTTCATCATCATTTGGTGAATTTTTCTTTCATTTGTAGAATATTCGACACCCCAAAAACAAAATAATTCCTCAAAAGTGGTGGAAAAGTCCATAATTTTTGATGGAAAAACAATTTACCGAGTGTTTCATTGATCACTACGATCGGCTGTCTATAATGGCACGGTTTTGTTTCCACAAAACAACGAATAGTTCACTAAACAACGATTCAGCACCGATTCCATAGTGAAATAAAGTTGTGTCGATATTAACTGTCAACGAGATGAAGCCTTTTCAGTGATCAAAAATGTACTTTGATTCTCAAACTTGGTCCCTGTTCTTGTTCACCCCTATGAATAGGAGATTGAATTCCAAAAACCTTTTGTTCCCTTTAGACCCCCGTGGGGTAACTGAAAGCTAACGCAGTTTCGGTTTCCTATAGTATTCTATACTTATATCATCTTCCATTCGGTTCTGGTGCAAGTTCTTTCCACTAGAACACCTGAAGGTTCTCACCAAGTTGATGTAAACTCAGATCATAGCTAAATTTTGCATTCCCCTTTGTTTTATTCACATTTCAAACTTTCATTTACGCCAGCTGAAATTTGACTGGGGAAAAAAAACTCACCCCCAGGTACCCCAACAAACAAAACTGAAGATATTTCAAAGAGGCAGTAATGGCCTTCCACAGGCTTTGCAGGACCATCACCAGCCTATTGAAACGCCCTTAATCATCGTTTGTAGGAACCTTTCTCCGAGTGTGATAGAAAATAAGTGCAGTTTCCTTCCTATTTTTCAAGTTAATGAAGGTCTAATTTTGACAAATATATTTAAAATGGAAGTAAAATCTTCAGACTGTGAAATAACATTATAAGAAAAACATTATAACCGACCAGAAGCATAGTAATTCTCAAAAAAATCTAACAATATTTCATGTTGCTGAAGTTTGAATCGTTTATTGAAACGAATTAGTACTCGAATAACGCAACAATATTCACACAAACTTTCAACTATGTTTTTACTTCCAAGCAGTTAATTTTAAAAGATAAATAACTATGATCTATTAGATTCTGTGAGTTTGAATTTTCGTTTCGTTTCTATAAACGATTCACACTTCAACCACATTAATCTTCCGTACACTGTAAAAAAAATTTGTTGAATTCCAAACAAAAATGTTCGGAAATTTACAAATTAGTTTTGGAAAAATGATTTTCGAACTTTTTTGTAAATTTACAAACAAAAGTTTGTGTAAAAAAACTGCCAAACTTCATTTGGAATTTCACAAAGAAATGTTTTACGGTGTAGTATCCCTGATAAAATTCAAGAGTCAACAATGCCACGAAGTATCATAAAAATTTGATGCAAATGTAAACCAACAGGAAATTTCCGCATTCTGGAGTATAAAAATACACTCCCTTTCCCGAACGTATATCATATTTTTACTAGGGGTTTGTAAAGAAATGGAAAAAATTATTAAATACATTTAACAAACGTTCAAAAGAATTATGAATTCTCCAAAAGTCGAGCATATAATTTTACTACTTATTTTCTAGAATTCGTTAATTTTTTATAAGCTTTTTCTGCAGAAATTCCAACTGTTTCATCATTAATAAAAAATTAAGAAATATTTTAAAAGACTCATGTTGTTGAAGTTTGAATCGTTTATAGAAAAAAGAAACGCAAATCCAAACTCACAAAATCCGATGAATCATCGTTATTTATCTTCAACTGCTTGGAGCTAGAAACATCGTTTAAAAAATTTATTCCAAGATTATGGGTACGCAAAGGTTGAGTATTTCGTTATTCGATCATCAATTCGTTTCAATAAACAATTCAAACTTCAACAACATCTAAGATTCTTCTAGAAATTATTCTATTTCTGAACCGCGTTTTTCTGCGTGTGATTTGAAATTACGTTGGCATGGTTAGAGTAAATGTTCATCACCTATAATAATCTGTAAATTCACACGTACATTTTAGCGCTCAATTGGATAAATTTATCATAACAACAAGGAAATCGTGATTTATGAGACTGAAGGAGAGTTTTATTCCCCTTACGTGAGTATAAAACTACAAATTAGTGCAAAAAAACATTGATAAAATTGATCAATACCCACACATAATTCATAATATTCTTCAAGGTCGCATTTAACTACTGCGTAGACTAGCTAAGTCGATACAAGAATTACGTTTGTCCCCGTAATAGATAAATAGGTTCAAATCCAGATAAGAACCAAGAATTTTCTTTCAGAAAATGTAGCTGTAATTTTTCACAACCCCTTTATTATTCTGAATTTTACGTTGCTGAAGGTCGAATCGTTTGTTAAAACGGATTGGTAATTGAATAACGAAATACTCTGCTGTTGAAGACCCACAATCTTGCAGTACATTTTTTAAACGATGTTTCCAGGTCCAAGGAGTTGAGTTGTGGTGATAAACACCGATTATTCATCAAATTCCGTGAGTTTGAATTTTTGTTCCGTTTCTATAAACGATTCAAACTTCAGAAACATCTGAATTTTCAGATAAATGTTACAAATCAGTGAAGTTTCTTGAAAATTCAGAACGAAGTGGCTGTAAAGAATTACAGTCACATTTTCTGAATCTTCAGAATGAATTCTTTACAGTTCAATTTTGAAGAGCATTCGATTTCATATCTTCTTTTCTCTTCAACGAAACACTGTAAAATTTGAAAGAAAGTGAATAATCTTCAAAACATCACAGCAACTAATAAAATCCACTGAAAATATATTCTCGAATCATTGACAAATTCTATTCATTCTCTATCACACATAGAAATATAGCATCAAATATGAAACATGAATAACTCAAGTTACGAGCAAAGAAATTTCTTTGGATCATTTGAATGATTGTTGATTAAAAAATGCTCATTCGAAAAATATTTGAATAATTCATACCATTCACAATCATCGAAAGATATTTGGTTGTGACACAATTCACTGATTCTTTTAATTAAATCACTTGAAATTGCAGATTGTGTTCAACATCGCGCTTCCGACGCAACTGACAAATTCAATCGAGATGAAATATGAATGTCACGTATACTAAGGAGTCCAAAAAAAAAAAAGAAAAGAAAAACAAATACTCGTGTATGACCAAGTGCATGAAGCTCCCAAAATAAACTTGACTCACCGATAAATGTATAAAAAATGTTCTCATCTGAGAAATCAGTTCCTCACTCACCTGAAACAAAACAAAGGGATAAATTGGATTAATTCATCAAGTCGAAGAATTATTATTGACAAAGTATTTGAGGATGGTACTTTTACAATTTATTTTGAATGATTGAATTTCAATTATTCAATTAGAATGATGAAAATTCCTCACAAAATCGCAATGTTGTGAAAATAAACGTAATTTGAAGTCAAACGTATGATCAAGGAATTCTTCCAGTACAGGTGAATTTTTCTCACTCTTTCGGTTTATTGTGGAAATAATCGATATCGCAATAATCGGGAAGGGATTCAAATTCAGATAACACACCCAGGAAAATTTTGTACAATGAACGAAAAAATTTTCAGCAACAATGAAATATTCAATGGAGCTGAAACTGGCAGCCATAAAACTAGCAGCCGATCGTCACAATTGTTTACATTAAACGTTTATTGAAGATTTGAGGATCTGAAACATTCCATGGGATAATACTTGATCGATTTCTGATATGAACAAAACTTAAAAAACGTTTAATCAAAATTCACGAAAACTGAGATTAATATCGTATAAATTTTATTCAAATCAGAGATCGACAGTCATAATTTTTGGATTGATTATTTTGGCATTTATTGCTCATCACTTCTCGAAATTAGAATTTTCATTCTCCGCAGTTGTCATCGTAACTTATGAATATGGAAAATATTGATTTCAATGGAAACTGTGGAAAAACAAAATTCTGATTCCAGAGATGATGATAATAAATCTCGAAATCATTACTGAAAAATACCTGATTCAAATTAACTTATTTCATTGTTCCTGGAAATTATTTTTCTCAGTGTATTTGAATAAATCCAACTCATTCTAATCAACTAAATGTCTATTTATTAAATATCAACCTAATAGAACATTAGTTGGATCGAATGAAAAACTCATCTCACTCGAATGAATCAAGTAAAATTTCATTGGATGTAATCAAATATCTAGCAGGTTTATATTCAAGTATTCCATCTTTCTGGGTAGCTTTGAACCATAGACATAGAGAAATATAGGGACCGAGGGTAAAGCTGAGGGGAGGAAGCCATTACGAGAGGTGCGACGAGGTAAAATTGTGCACAATTGTTATTGGCTATGTATCAGCGCAAGTGCAACACTGCTATAGTTTGAAAAAGTAGGAAAAAATGTCAAGTTTAAATCAATGTATAGAATAATTTTAACGATGTAATGTAGAAAAAAATGTAAAATACACAGTCCTTGGTAATCTCGAACGAAAAACCGTTTTAATTTACATGGAAAACCACATTTTCTTTACATTGTATTTTATACACTGTGAATACTGTGAATGATTATACTTATTGACAGAAATTTTCTTATTTTGTGTTCTTGATGCCAAAGTTTGATAGTCGGATCGATTTTTGCAACCAGGGACACAACACTACCATTTTCGTACGATTATTTATTTCATTTTGATAGTAGAAAGTAATAGTTTATTCGTAATTAACTTCGTTGTTCCTCAGGAACAAATAAAAATAGTAAAAGATAACCGCAATTGAGAGGTTCAGTATTTGCTTTCATACCGTAATACCTTCATTCCCCTCGTCCATCAAGGAGGTTTATGCTCGGTCCCTATATTTCTATGTCTATGCTTTGAACGGTTCTACATAAAATGGACCAAATCCTGTGAGAACCAGTAAAAAATTGACAAATGTTCTATTCAGTTCTGTCCAGAATTTTCAAATTAGAACATACCGTCAAAGACTGACAGCAATCTTTTAAAATATTTCTGTTCAGAATTTCCTGACTGTGATGGGGATTGGAGAAAGGGGTTTCACTTCGTGCGAGTGGAATTTTGAAACCTAGAATTTTGAATTTGGAAACTTATGTTCCAATAATTCACTCATGTACACCATAGATTATCAACACAGCATTCCATCAACAGGATGGAGAAAACCGATAATCCAACATGCATTTATCATACAACTCTCTATAAAAAGCACATAAATCCCAGGGAAGCGAATTTCTCGGAGTTAATTAACAGAATCAGACATGACTGTAATTATTATTCAGCTCATACAATTTTCATATCGACGTCTTATCAGGCCAACGTTACCCGAGTTCTGAATCTACTCCACGACACTCTACATAATTTATACATTCTATCAATGGAATCATTTGATTTTTTTCTCTTTCAATTTCATACCTCAAATGTAGAAAGAAAATGATATAAATGAGAACAAGATGTAGATTTCATTGATTGTAACGAGGAACAGAATTGTAAAAAGTAAGGTAACCGCGTAACGTTCGAATGAACAGATACGATACCGATCGACTTTACAAAACAAGTGCTAAGGGAATTATGTAACTCAGAGAAGTGCTTTTGCTCTTTCCATAAATTCCAAGACGTTCGAAGCGTGAAGGTATAAAGATTCGTATCTTTGATCGTATTCAGTCATAAGAATGGTATGTTAATGGTTTATCCATATTTCCATGCTCGTAAAATTCATATCGACAGAAAACTGTTTTTAAAATTCACTTCGGTGCATTGAAAAATTTAAGACCGTCGATCCTTAATCGAAAAACAGACAAATCCTGCGTGATATTGACGAAACATTTGACTATTCTCTAAAATTCCTAGTTTTTTAATATCCCTGGTAAAAACGCGGATAGATTCGTATACAAATTTACAAATGGATATAAAAATAGGATTAAAATGTTTTATTCGTTTCAATCCTATTTTTGTATCCATCGGCAAATTTTTATCCCAATCTACTCGCGTTTTTACCAGGGATTAATCTAGAAATTCCACCGTTTCAAGGATAATTTATATCACATCGCCTATCAAATTTCAGCACAACCATTTTATCACACAAAAGTACCGATTCTCGAATGAACTGCAATTCAATTTGTTCAAAGCTCAGCTACCCCACAAACACCATTTTCACCTGTTATTTTATGATCCGAATTCACCGCTCCCTTCTTCTGCATTTCTCACAGAAGAATAAATAAAAAATCCAAAATACCACTGATCCTTTCTAAGAATATTCGATTTTATGTTGATAAGCGAACGCGAGATCATCGTCTATCCGTACTTGTCAAACGAATGGAAGTATGTGATTTACTGAATCAACGGACACTCGTCGAAACAACAAAACAGAACATCTCATCGCGATCTTGATATTTGTGTGAACTGTCACCAAAGTGATATCATTCAGAAAATAAGAGTAGTAAAGTCACGATCACGGCTGTGGGTTGCTAGAACTTGATCTTTATGATTTAACCCCGTTTCATCGAAGGTGACCTAGGTCGGTCGTCACTTATAATAGTCTCAATGATTAATACGATGATTGCAAAACTCCTCTCTTTCTGTTTTTTAATATCCAAATAAGCTTTGTATGGCGCTATCAAAAGGCGTTTACGTCTTGATGAGTCAAACGTTGATTTTCTTCTCAGTAACCATGAGATCTCAACACGTCATCGTCGTCATAGTAGCAATCGTCGTAGTCGTCGTAGTCGTCGTCGTCGTCGTCATTGTCAATCATCATCAATCACACGAATGCGGTTGATCAGAATGATTTTGCTATGATTATCAAGTGAACAAAGCGGCCGAGTTTATCCAAAATTGTTACAATTAAATTTATTGGAGCCGTTGAATAATTTCGCTATGCAGGAATTTACGATGAATAATATCATGAACCTAGGAATTAGCGGTAGGAGCTGTTTGGATAGCTGAAAATATATAGCAATAACTTTTGTCGCCAAAGTTGAAAAATGGCTACCACAACATCATTTTTTCACGTATAATTTGATTTCAAGCAGAATGTAGCGAGAGCGCTGATTTGTTTGATGCATGTGGATTCATATTTGAGGAAGTGGAAAAATCAATTAAACGATTCTAATAGCGATTATTGGCCTAAAGTTATCGTGGTATACAAAACAAAATGAACTAGCTGCGACAGCTACGTACTTTTTTTTCCTGCTACAACTCAAATAATTGCAGCTACAGCTATCAACTCCTACGCTAAGAATCGATATTTGAACAATATTTTTGCTGTGGCGGTTAAGTGAGTCGCAATGACAGCTAATTTTCAGCCATCGGAATATTAGCAAATTATTGTTTATCACACTGAAAAAACAGAAGTTGTAAAATTTACATCTTGCAAAGTCAATATTTGAATGATCAACTAAAATTGTGGTAGTTCGAACTATTTTTCAAAATCATCCAAATATTGACTTCACAGGATGTAAATTTCACAACTTTTCTTTTCCTGGGTGCACGTAAATATATCGCGAGGTTGAAAAATTTCTTTCAATCTTCAGTTGAACTTTCAGTAGATCTTTATTTTCTACGATCCAAGCTGACCCATGCTGAAATCTAAACCACGCGTTACAACTCGAATCACGTTTCGCAGCAGGGCGATCAGTTTTCATTCCGTTGATCGCTAATTTTTTGCGAATCGAGGGAGCCTTTTTTTCTACAATCCAAATGGAAAATCATTTTCTGAGCCGTTCCTGCCGGGGAAAAATGTTTCGCGTGCATTGTGGAAGAATAAAACCTCGTGAAGACTATTATAAACGTGAGAGAAAGAAAAAAAAAGGGAGAGGATCATTCAAAGAAGATTGTGGGACGAATGTAACGAGGAAACAAGGCGAGAAAGAGAGTGAGAGATAGATGAAAGGGAGGAGAAAAACGACAACAGCTACGATTATGCAGAAATGCGAGGCGTGGCGTCTGTGGAAAAAAAGATATGTGATGTTCAAGATCTTTCATGATCTGCTTGAGACGAGAATTACTTGCTTCGTTCGTTATAGAATGAAATATTTCATTTTACATGTTGAATGATGAGTTATAATATTTGTTTAGACTTTTTCACCACAAAATAGTTCTTTTTTTTTTTAAAAAAAAAGAAACAATAAGGATTTGAAGAAAAATTTGGCATACATTAAAAATGAGGTCATGTAAGAGATCTTCATTTTAATGATCAGATTCATTGAGCGTGTTTGGTGACAATTTAACTCTTCTAGAAGTAAAATTCATTCATGACACACAGGTCGTGGGAACCCGCACCAATCACTTAAAGTGTTGAATATCACACTCAAGTTTTGGAGGATTTTTAGAACACGAAATGTTCATCTATTAAATTTCAATTCTAGGGTGAAAAGTCTTCATCTTCTCAGAACTGAACATTAACAAGTCTTTTGATTTATTTTCAATCTTATGAATAAAGTGTTCGAAGTTTTTTGTATAAATTATATACTCTTCAATTCAATAACACACGCGAGAAGAGAATATTATATTACAAATTACTATTATCTGTCAACACCTGCAGGATACACTCGTCTTATGGAATTGCTGGATCGGGAAATTACCATGTGTGGGGATAACAGGATATCGGATGATCAATAATTATTGATAAATATATTTATTATGCATTAGAGCTTTCAAGCTTTTGGATAATACAGATGTTTATATAACTGATCATAAATTTCATCAAGAACAAACAATAGGCGATGGGGCCTACACTGGACCAGCAACCCCATTCAACCTACATGGGGCAAAGACTGGACCAGGGGAACCTATTTGGACCTGCGGATTCCGAATAATCAAAAGAGAATCCCAGGAACATACTTTCAAAACTCTTTTAAAATTTTTCAAAAGGTCTTATTGCACTTTCTAAGGACTGTATCTATGTGAAACCTGCTGGAGTTGTATAAATGATCCAGTACTGGATGGGGCGGCAAGCAGCCACCACTTTTGATGGTTTTGAATCAGGCTGTACCTTGTTAGAATTTAGGGGACAAAGGGAAAAACTAAACGAACTGAATAGATTTACGTTGTTAAACTCTACCAACGTACAGTCTCTTTCAAAATTCTCAAAGTGGTAGCTGCTTCCCAGGTATGCTTTGATAAACGTAACATGCTTGATGCCAAGCTTGAGTCAATGCTAGTCAACACACCGGGCCTAGCTTGGTTGCTAACATTGGCACCAAATTAGATTAATGTATGGAATGATAACAATGTTCAATGCTTGTCATCCAATATTAAAATTCAATATTGGTTTGATGCTTGCAATCGATATTATTCCTATTATTGATATACAATGTTAATTTGAGCTGAATGAGTAGGATAGATTTTTCATTGGCGTCCAAGTTTGATTGAACATTGACATTTGAGTAATTGACCAAACTTGATGACAGGTTCGAGTTAATCCTAGTCATCACCGGGTGTAGCCTAATCACCAACAATGTTATCAAGCTAGGTTAATGTTTAGGATGATAACAACGTCCTGTGCTAAGCATTCAGCTTTCATATATATCGGAAATCAAACACGACAAAATATGCTTGGTCCTAACATTGGTGTCTAAGGCTCTATCAACGCTTAGTCAGCTATGGCGAGCCACTCATCGGCCAAGGCTAGGCTAACCAGGCTTGGCATACCAAGCTTGACGCCGATCATGGTGCAATTGTCAGTATTGGCAATGATGAATTCGCCAGATCTTGGCTGAAATAACTGTGTTGTTGCTACTTCAGCATTAGAAGTTACCTGCCAAGCCATTCCCAAGCGATTAAATGCGTTGGAAGTGATTCAAAATCAAGGAACTTGGGTTTTTTATGAATTGAAGCCAAGGGATGCCGGACGTGGAGCATCGTTTTCTCACCTTTGAACAACTGCTCTAGTGGCGAGGAAGGAAGAGTTTTCTTCATCGTATCGCGACGGGTGATGAAAAATGAATTCATTACAGCAACCCAAAGAAAAGAAAGTCATGGCGACTGCCCGGTCATGCTTCTACGTCATCGGCTCGGCCGAATATTCACGCTGCGAAGGTTATGCTGGGTATTTGGTGGGACCAGGTTGGTGCAGTTATTTATTACGAGTTGTTGAAACCGAACGAAACCATCACGGGGGAACGGTATCGAACTCGATAATTGATGCGACTGAGCCGAGCACCCGCACAGCACTTTTGGTCTTCAAGATATCTTGAGGAACTGTTCAGAAAAGTTTTACAAGTCTTATGCAACATGAAAAGATATCCTTAAGATGTCTTTTGGAAGATTTACAGTAAGAACTGTCTTAAATCTCTTGAAGATATCTTTTCATGTTGCATAAGACTTCTTAAATTTGGTTCGAGATATCTTTTAGAACTGAAATGTTGTGTGGGCAGTGCGCGAAAAACGGTCACAATACGAGCAGAGGTACGACAAAGTGATTCTATACTGCATGACAACGCTCAGCCTCGTGTTGCCAAATCCGTGAAAACCTACCCCACCCGCCATATTTCCCAGATATTGCGCCGTCCAATTATCACTTGTTCCGTTCGATGCCGCATGGTCTGACTGATCAGCATTTCCGTTCATATGAAGACATGAAAAAATGGCTTGATTCGTGGATATAGTCTCAAAAGACGAACACTTTGATCGTAACGGCTATTCGAGCTCTGCCAGAAAGAAGGGCAAAAGGTTTAGCTATTTTTTCACAATACCAGGTGTACGGGTATGGAAATGAAACACATTTTGACCACCTTTCTGGCAATTTGTGGATACCACGCGAATAGAAATGTTCGTCTTCTGAAGCAAACCAATGAGACACCCAATTTTCGATTGCTTCGTAGGAATCAAAGTGCTGCTCAGCCATTGCGTGTCCCATCCCAATCAAACAAAAAGACATCTTTTAGATATCTAAAAGATATCTCGCAATTTTGAAAGATGTCTTGCAAGAAGGTCTCGAAGATGTCTTACGCGACTGATTTCGACAAGTTTAAGATATCTAAAAAACGTTAATAGTTAATAAACTCAATTTATAAGTAATGAGCAGAGTTTGCATAGAAAAAAAATGTATTTCATTGTATCGAAAACCAGCTTTATTCAAATAAACTCTTCTCTGAGTGCACAATATGCACATATCTCCTGCAGCAAAATAGCTTTGCTTATTTTGATATTTCTTCGTAACCATATACGAGTAGAGGAATTTACTTCATATACATGGTTTTTTATCGACTCACTTCGCTTTCAGTAATCCGATGATTTCGATAATCCGATACCAAAGTGGTCTGATACATATCGGATTACGGAACGTATTCTCTACCGTCAAGGAATCAAAATATTTTATTGTTGAGATTCTACGAATATAGGGAGTGGATACTGTATGATCTCGCGATCCAATCGACCCTTCATCATCATACTTTCGCTTTCTCTTATAGATCGATCTTCCTCCTATCAACCCATTACCACGAGTGAACATTTCAAAGAACATAGTTAAAGACGATATAACACAGTTATTCTACATTCGACCGCAAACCAACCATCCTCACGCATTCTTCCTTCAAGCTATCACATTCATTCATATGACGTAACAATCCTCCTTCTCTTTTCCATCGATCGTAAACAATAACGAGCACACGGAAAACCCCATTCGTACACCAAAAAATGCAACTATCGTCATTTTTCGCACCTCAACAGTTCATTTTCAACACAAATCATTCGTAAATTCTCTCAAAGAAAAACATCAGCGATATCGATCTATCGAATAAGTAAATCGTTAATAAATGAAAAGCCTATACTCGAGTTCGATGTAATTGTGCAATTCCCTGCAATTTGAACGAAACTCTAGATAACAAAATGAATATATTATCACAGTTTCCGATGGTATTCGATTAATTATTGTGTTCTCGTCGAACCTCCACTCGACGGAGATAAAAAAAGAATAAAACGTAAATAACTAAGATAAAGTCGAATATGTTGTTGATACATGTTTTTTTTGTTTCATCCTTGCGTGTGGTTGATGCATGCGACGTTTGAAACGTTATCGAGATGTACGTGAATTCAATCAAGGTACGAAGATTTTTGTTAAGCCATCATATTTTATAAGTCGAACAGTTTTCTATAATATTTCAGTATTCGAGTGAATAAATGTGAGGAGGAAATATAACGAGAAAAACGAGTTCAGGTAGCGTTGTGAGGTATATAATTATCATCGAGATGTGTTACATCATATTTTAGATTGATCAAGTTCCCCGAGTTTCCTCCGATTCATAACTGTATGCTGTGTATCCGAGTTATTAGGAAGATTAATTTGCAGTCGAATCGTGAATTTGTGTCATTTCATATACGGCTCTTTAGTCTGGCAGCTAAGTAGGATGTGAATGTGAATACATTTCTCTTCACGATGTGCCAATCTTTCCATCTTCTCGTGGCTTCGATATTATACATCCCGTACCTTCACGATTCGTTTAGTATATGCTAATCATCAAGTTTCTGTACTGCAGCCTTCGTTTCTCACATTGTATATCATTACTTTTTTTTTCTTAACAACATCCTTTTTCGCGTTATAATAACATGCGATGAGGAGCGGTTGAAAACCTCGATTAAGCGCGATCGGAATTGTTAAACCATATCGATACGTACGGTTTCGGAAACTGTCATCTCTACGAGAGTTTCATATTTCCGCTATGGTAACACATTTCTGAAAGTGGATATTCCCATTCTGGGGCACTATACAGGAATTAACGGAGAAACAATCCAATTAGCCGAGCAGTGCTTTTTTTAATTACAAAAGCCAACCTTTCGCCCAGATACTGGGCATATTCGAGGCAAAACTTACAAACGTAGAGATGAAGTGGAAGACTCCATCGTTGAACCCACAGAAAATTGGATGGGGCACTGCTCGGCTAATTGGATTGTTTCTCCGTTAATTGATGGCACCGCTCCGAGCACTGAACTACACACTATATAGGAAGTTCCAAATTTTAAACCAGCTGGCATGAAAATTCACAATAGTAGGGGATACCGGGGCTAAAAGTTATAACACAGGCTACAAGTTTCATATTTTCCAACGAATGCGATTCACTCTTCATAAAATAATCATTTAACCGCTGAAAGAGTATTTTATGAAGCGCACACATAATCTGATACGAAATACTACAGTAATAGACCGGGTCACAAATTCACTACTGTTACAACCCAGGTAGGAATTAACAAATGGCCCAAGCTTGGTGAAAGCTTGGGATGATAACCTCATGCCAGGCTTGGTGTTCAATATTGGGCCAGAATGCAATGCCAAGCATGGCCCAATGTCTCATGATATATGTATTATGAGTATTTTGGAGCTTGGCTCATACGATTAAACCGGATATGGCCCAAGTTGTGTATTTCAACTTTTGCCGTGCCTCAACCTGATTCTTCAAACATACTTCTTGGAGAAAAAAATGACGTCATTTTTCATGCCATCCCTGCTCAAAATTTCCTATAGAAAACGATAAGATTTTGAGCAGGGATATCGGTACAACTCTGTAAAAATCACAAACATGGAGATGTGGCATAGGTTCTCAAATAAACATTGGTTGTACATTGGCCCAATATTGGTTCACCATGCTTGACAGTTTAATGTTTTGCCAAGCTTCAACCACTTGTTGTAATTACATTCCCTACGAAACGTGGTATAGATTCTCAAATAACAAATGGTTTGATATTGGGCCGATAGTGGTTCGCTATGCTTGGTAGCTTAATGTTTTGCCAATCTTCAACCACTTGTTGTATAGGCGTTCCTTATGAAACGTGGTGTGGGTTCTCAAATAACAAACGGTTTTATATTGGGTTGATATTGGTTCGCCATGTTTGGGAGCCCAATATTTTGCCAAGCATGGGCCAGTTGTCAATATTGGCATTTCCTACCTGGGAACTAACCCCTGTCTCCCCTACATGAATTTACAAGGGAATTATCCTCTCAGATTTATAAAATCACTGTTCGCCCTTTTTTTTTCACGCAATATCGAAACTCATTCGTGCTATAAACGAAAAACTCTTATATAAAATCAGGTAAAATCAGGGATTGATTCAATAATGCTTAAACTGAGGGAAAAAAGTCATTGATCCAAAAAAAAATTGCATCCGATGGTATCTATAAAATATTTCTTTAGAACAATGAAATTTGACTGTAATGGATGGAATGGTTTTTCAGTTGATGAAATCTTTCATTCGGTGAAAAACCATTTCATTCATTGAAATAATATTTACTTGGTTCGAAGAAATATTTTATAGATACCATCAGATGAAATATTTTCTTGTTTCAATGATTCTTTTCCCTCAGTGTACGATTCAAGTGACTCTTAGAATCCTACTTAGAATTCGTGCGAAATCGACTTTGCCATGATGATAGAATTCAAAGAAATTGTTCACAGGGAATTTGTTTAAACAATGATTCATAAACAATCGTTCTACTGAAAAAAAATGGCTGCGCCATGTACGGCACGAGTGGATTGCTCACCAAATACGATTTCAGGAGTTTCAAAGGACCAGCAACGGCTCTTCACAAGGAAAAAAATAATTGTACAAGGAGAGAAAAATATGATAACCATTTTCATACAAATATAGTAATCGGAGGATATGATTCATTATGACGATAAATGCCCATTTATGTATGGACCGATGATCCAATGATGGACCAAGCCTGGCACAAGACCTGCCGAGACTTGTCTTGAACAATTTACCAAACTTGGTCCAGGCTTCGGAATGATAAGATCAGGACAAGCTTGGGCCAGTGGTTTTGCCAGGCCCGGTCCAATTCATTTACCAAGCATCAACCAATGCTTCTTTGATCACAGATATGGATGAAAAAAGTAAAAGAGGTTTTGGTTCGATATTGACCCTTACAAAACTGCAAAGTTTCATAAAAATCGATGGTCTTCAGAATCAGCCAGACATCCTAAAATTCTGAGAAGAGTTCTCCAAAATCAGTTGATCTCCGTGTATGATTACATTTAAAAATATCCTCTTATCATTGAGTGAAGTTCTATCCTTACTGAGATCAATCAAATCTAACTTGTTGTGTGAAACTAGTGTGTAGGAATAATTATGACAGGAAGATCGGGCCAACCCTGGCCCGATGGTTATCCCAAAGTCTCCAGCCATTGTAAATTCAAAATTCAGTCAATATTTATAAACATTGTGCCACTCATGTGGGCCATTTTGGCACGATTGTTCTCAACGAATGCTCGATCGATTTTTACACTTGTGCCAAGCTTGTAGTGTGACCATTTCGAAAATATTAACAAATGTACCATGACTGAATATCCATTGGGAACAACGGGATAATCATGGAACAATATTGGGCCAATTGTTCTTCACGGAGGTTTGTTTCTGACATATGTGCCAACCTTGGGACAAAGGTTGGGTATTTTCCAGTCTTGGCAGTACCTGCATGGGTTAACAATTAGGGCTTCGCACGAGACTCTCGCCTGAAATTGAAAAATGATCGATATTCACTGTTGTAAAAATTCAAGACATCAAAATTTTGAACGGAATCAAGCTTCTACCTAAGGTGTAACAAAATCACATGTAATTCCTATGATGCCCCGGACAGAAAAACCGGATTGTTTTGTTATTAGGCCAATCATCAGTTGCATCACTGATGAACTATTCTAAGCCATTGCGAAGCCAAAGTTATCATCCAGCAGTCAACCATCAATGAATGCTATTATCGTTTCATTGATTCCGACTACGGCCTATGGCACAAGCATGGGCCATTATACGGCCGGTTGTGAAATCTTATTAGGAAAATTCTAATACACGGTAAAAAGTAAAACTTCCTTTCATTCTGAAAATTAGCTGATTTGAAGAAGCAACCAAAACTAGCCTTGTTTTAATGAGAGTCAGCGCCGAAAACAAATGCCAACACAATGGAAAAGACTGAATGTCAGTTACGTTTTCAAGTAAGATGCAACCACATTCAGTCGGACTTTTTACCGTGTAGTAGTTTTACTTTTGTTTGCAAATCAAAACAAAATTGACCTCAAAGTGCCATAAAAAAACCTTCTCTCTAAAGACAGTCCAAGGTCTCCTCCAAGTGATATCCCTCCAAAAGGCATAGAAATAAATATTCTATTCAATTCCGAACTTACATAATGTTTCAAATCGCGAGATACATCTGATTGAATTTAAAACATGGCAATAGCTTTTCATAGTCAAAACACATCTCGACGTCTACCATCTTTGTAGAACATCGATTTGAAATTCATTATCGAACTCATCAACAATTCCATCGAGAAATTGCAGAAATTCGAAACAGTCCAAGTACAGTTAGCAGCCTGCTGATAAATTGAAGGAAAAAAAAATATATCGAAGCGCCAGTAATCAGTACAATAGTCTCCGGTATTGGAAAAAACAAAAAGAAATCTAATCATGGTCACTTGGGGAATTTTGTTTTCCTCGGCAAGCAGCAATTATATCCGATTCTGATACACGATATCGACAAGCATTGTACGTTGTCCGCGATACATTATCAGGCAGAATTTCTCGAGACGCGAGCGATTGTATGAAAATTTGAGGACGACAACGTTAGAAGTTAAATAGATGAATGACAATTAGCAGGTCAAATACACACCCACCTTTCTATTCAAGAGCTGGTTGAGTGAACCACAATAACCTTCTTCTCTCTACTTCTTCGCATCTTTCTTTTTTTTTTTCTCTCAATAGCTACACAGCGGAGCGTGTGATTATTTTTTATTACATAATTCAATGAAGCATTTATATCAAGTGTAGATGTAGCAAAAGAGATACGTGCGGGTATACATGCGTACAATTACATTCGCGACTCGCTTAATCCAATCATCTCATTGTTGATAGCTGATGAAACGTATTACAATATACATATGTACTCGTATGTTAATTCTGGTTTTACCGATTCATCGTACGGGGGATACGAAGATGAATGAGAGTTCTGTTGAAAATATTTCAGTCTTTTTAATTGTGCGAGAACAAATATTGATTCGATCGTCGAAACGAAGGTGATATTTCGACGAGTATTCGATATTTAGATCATCATCATCGGTACATCAAGATCAAATTAACTACTCGATATTAGAGATTAGAAATCAATCTAACCGCGCGTATCGTATTCTTTCACGCTTCGACGATATGACGGCACTATTTTTAGAATAATTAAGAGTTATCGTTCTCGAGATTCTATAAATTTTCTTTTATAACGTTGATGGATGAGTTATTCGATGAGATAAGTCATCGATTGAATTGAGAATCGCTTTTTTCCGAGACTGATTGAATTCTTTAACGATCAGCAGCGGGCCCTAGTAGGGTCCTGATCAGGTTAGAATCCGGAAATCTTATGAGGCTCTTACAATGAGATTTATATAAAATCGAGCGGAATAGGGAACCTCGCAACGAAACCTGATGAAGACCTGATAGAAAATCAGGCATGCCTCGCCAGACCCTGATATTTTCCCGTACAAAATGTCTAATAAGGGGGATACAAGAAGAATAATTGTAGCGACTAATCATTCAATAGATTTCTGGCTATCTACAAAAATACGGCTCTGCTAAACGGCGAAAGAAATATAAGATTTTTTTCTCATTTTGCTTGCTAAACCAGGAACAGGAAGTTTTATAAAATCAATTTTCACATGAAAATATGCTCTCTCTCAATTTTTTAGAGTCAGATTTCACTCTTCAGCCAGCCAAAAGTGAGCTGGTTGGAATTTCGAGTGGAATTCCCACCCTTTTGGGGTGATATATCCCGAGAGAACAACATTGCCGCCACACCTTCAGCGAACAAACACTGAATAAACATTCGATGAGCGTACGGACATTTCCTCAGAAAAGTTTTTCTCGTTCACGCCAAATTTCCTCATTCTCTTCCCCCTTTATCCCTCAAAACATGAAAAATCAGATGAAAATTTGGCGGAATTATGGAAATCAACAGGGAAAACTTTTCTACGGGTTCATCAAATGTATGTGAAGAATTTTTCACTCTAAAAGAGTGAGGTTTCGCTCGAAACGAGTAAAAATCCCACCTGAAATGGACTGGCTCACTTGTGAGATTTAGCGGAGTAAACCACGTGATTTTCACTCTTCCAGATTTAGACTGTGGGAGATTACGAATGAATAACTATAATTCTTACTGAACGCTCAATAAAATTCAATATCCAACGTTTCAAATTGCAATTCTACACTGTAAAAAATTGCTTCCTAAATTTCATAGAAATGTATGTGAAGCAATTAACATATACATTTTGTATTGAATTTTCACAACTTCTTTGGCTTTTCATATGAAATTTTATGATATCTCATACAGAGTTATGATTTTTCATGCATTTTTATATGAATTTTCACACATTTTGCATTAAATTTCATGAATTCATGATTGAATACATGATATACATCTGATATCGGAAATTTCAGAATATTTTTTACAGTGTACTTACTGTTTTAGCATTCATTTTTCACCGCTCTATAGTCAAAATAATTGCAGCTACACTGCAAACTGAAGTGTGTTAAAATTGACTACAAGAACACGGATAAACCGTGTATGATAACATGTTAAACAGTGTACACTGTTTATCCGTATTTACACACATTATCCGTATTCTTGAAGTCCATTTTAACACACTTGAGTTTGCAGTGTATAGCTAAAAAATAGCTGTACCGCGGTAGACAATCTTAACTGTCACTGCACGAGATTCGTGAGTGATATTTGGGTAGCCAAATAATCTAGCTATTAAATTTTCGCTGCGGCAGCTGAGAAGTAGCTATCCAAATAATCGCTAATTATTTTTGTCCGTGTACGAGAGTAGTTGCTGCGAGTATTCCTTCAATTCCGTGTACTGTGCATACATTTTATCAACTGTACAGTCATTTTTTAGAGTAACATTCTCCCGATGAAAACATTATCACATTCGAAAAATCAGTACAACACTTCACGACATGATATACAACTGTATTTTACTTTTGATCAACATTCAAAAATTTGGTAATACTTTTATACTTGTATTTATATCTTTGAATATCGTTATTACAAAATTCAGTGTTATTTTTGATACAAAATTTCATATATTGCAGGATGTTATGAAATTCCATATCATTTTTGACACAAAATTTCGTAACATTTTCAACAGTGAAAAGAATAATGTGAAATGATGGCGATGGAAATCATGTTTGGAATTATTTTTACTGGATTGAGCGTGATGGTGCAACATGCTTTTTCAATGAACACCCGGTATAAGCGTAATGTCCTCGAACTCGGTCCGGCAAAGTCGCGAAACCCGTTTGTCGATATCTTGCACCGTGTGTATAATGCGGCCTGTTATAAAATGCCGCTTCGGACGAGCAGAGGTCCTGTACATCCTGATCTTCGAACTCTTCCAACAAGGTTCATCATTTATTTCAATAAAAATCAATGAAATTTCATCGTGGGAGGAGAATGAAGGGATGATTAGACGTTATCCGTATTCCAACAGAACACTTGCCAAATGAATCAATCTTTGATAGACTTACAATCAAGGAACGTTCAAATACACCTTCCTTGTCCTCAAATGTGCACAGAGAAAACAAAATTTCCACTAACTAATATGTAATTTCGCTGTCACGATTATTATTCTTGCTGGGACAGCAAATTTTGCGCTGACGTGATAAATAATCCCCTGAATTGGCTCATTATCATTAGCTGAATTTTTTGTATAATACATAAGATAGCAGACAAATTCAACTGGAGGAGTCGACATTTTTTGCTGTTCCATGCACATTTTTCTCTTCCGTTCTCATTTTGTTGAGTACCTTTTGCTGAAAGATAAAGATAAGGTAAGGTGATGATTCGCTCCCCCGACAAATGGTTGGACCGCATCAGCTACACGGAAAGAAATAATTCACTATGGTAACTATGAATTAGCTGTGGTAGCTATTTCGTGTATTTGTTATTTGAATATTTCTGGTTGAATATCATGGAATTTCATTCAAACCTATTCTTTTTCCCATTCGTCAATGAGATTTTATGGATTATTTGTAACAGCGTTGCTACATCTAAAACATAGCTACCACAGCTATTTTATGTGAAATAGCGAACAAATTTCAATGTAGTAGTTGAATTTTTCTGCTGTCACAGCTAAAAACTCACTGTCATAATCAGTTAAATCGCTGACAATCAGAATATTAGATTTCGCTGTCCGTGTTTGAATAAATCCAAGTTCCCGACTAGAAATTTACCCCATGGACCAGATCAGGTAAACCTTGATCCAGATCAGGTCCTGATAAGGCAACCTCATCAGGACCTAACAAGTCATGTCACGCTGCACTATTATGAGGACCCCATCAGGAAAGACTAATTAGGATTTTGTGAGGAATTCCTTACTAAAACCTCAAAAATAAATCAAAACTAATCTATGAGCCTGTGTGAAAATTGCAGTTCGGTTGACAGATGTGAGGTTAAATTTATGTGATCAACAAATGGATGAATTATTTTTGTGAAATGTGTGGTGGTTATTTCTTGAATAATGTGTATCAAAAAGTCTGTTAGTAAGTGCAAAATGATTAAGTACATCAGTCATAGCTGTTGTAACGTGTCAAAAAATCGTAATTTGTTGATGCAGTGAAAATGAATTTTCTTCAAATACTTCACAAATCAGCACTTCTAGGCAAAAACTCAGAGATCATATTGATTTTGTAAGAAATATGAGTCATGAAGAACTCATTTGATCAAAAATATGTCAAAAGAATGTTCAAAATGAATAACAAAAAACTTGAATTATTCACTTGCAGCTCGTCGGATGGTTTTATTTCTCAAATTGAAGAGCACTCTTGGAGTTGAAATTTTCAAATTTGAGAAAAAAGCCTTATCTTCTGAGTTGAATTTGTTGTTAGGGTGATAATAAACTTGTAGGAAGAGTGTGAAAGTTGAGTGGAATCTATATTGATCAGGAAAGTCCAAATCGTGTGGCAAAAGTTAGAAAATCTGTCAATTTAGCTGACAGCGCATGGGTATTCTATCAGCTTTTCTTTACTAAACCAAATGCTGGCAGGAGAAATTCATCAAAATATAGTGAATTCAAAGTGATGTGAAGTAAGAGAGGACAGATACATGCATTGAATTTTATTAGTTATTATAAAAATGTTGATAAATATGGTAAGGCTATGTATGACTCAATGTATCATCTCTCAATATTTTTGTTTCAATGATTTGCATTTTTGAGTGTGCATTTTCGTATCTTTTCACCAGTAACTAGTGTTAGGTTGAGAAAACATGTGTATTGAACCTGTTTCATGAATATAATAACATTTATTTGTAGGAACATGACACAACATTATTGGAACAAAAATATGGGAAGACGACACTTTGGATCTTCTATAGTCTTTTCTTATTTTTAGAACGTTTATGAGAACGAATAAAATCTAATGAATATTTCGGTCCTCTCTTACTTCACATCACTTTGAATCCACTATATTTTGATGAATTTCTCTTGCCAGCATTTGGTTTAGTGAAGAAAAGCCCATGCGCCGTGAGCTAAGTTGACAGATTTTCTAACTTTTGCCACACGATTTGGACTTTCCTGATCAATATAGATTCCACTCAACTTTCAAACTCTTCTTACAAGTTTATCATCACCCTAACAACAAATTCAACTCAGAAAATGAGGCTTTTTCTGAAATTAACAAATTTCAACTTCAAGAGTACTCTTTAATTTGAAAAGTAAAACCATCCGTCGAGCTGAAAGTGAATAATTCAAGTTTTTGCATTTCATTTTGAACATTCGCTTGAAATATTTTTGATCGAATGAGTTCTTCATGACCTTTATTATTACAAAATGATTGGGATTTCTGAGTTTTTTCCGAAAAATACTGATGTAAATTAATATTGATATAGATATTGTCGTTGTTGATATTATCGTATATTTGAATAGAATTAATTGTCACCACATCAGCAACTTATGATTTTTTACATATTACAGCAGTGATAACTGATTCAATAATTCATTTTGCACTCAATAACAGATTTTTTATGCGTATTAATCAAGAAATAACGAAAGAAGAGTACTTGTTCGAAACTTATATTTGATTATGACGAAACACATATTCATTCAGTTCATATATACTCTTTGAATAATACTCAGATGATGTGATGTGTAGGAAAGAAAAATGATGCTGAATAGTCAATAAATCAACCTTATGAGAATTGTGATAAGTTAAATGAAATACTTATTTCGCTGGTGATGGTTGAACGTTTGCTAAGTTTTTTCGCTGTATGCATAACGTGGAAAATCTTGTGAAATTTTCATAAGTTCCGCCTAATTAAAACCCAAATAGTTAGTTTTCAATTCACATTGAGAATAGATTGAACAAATTGTTCAACAGTTTTCAGAAGTAGGTAATGTGTTCGGAATGAAGGGATTGAATTTAAAAACAGGCACAGTTGAAAATCGTTCAAACATGTTCTTCTTATTGAAGGAAAATTTGTTTAATCAAAGAGTGTACAATCTGAAATCAAGTCTGTACATTCTTGTATTCAGTTTATCAAACTATGTCCATGATCTTAGGATGACCGAATGAGGTCCTGATGCGGATACAGCGAGGAAAACCTACTTCGACCTTTTCAGGATAATTTGAGGAAATCCTGACTAGGACCAAATGAGGTCATCCATACGTGAGTCATCCACACCTAATCCCGATCAGGACCGTAACGGGTATTCCTTATTTCGGATGACCTTGTCAGGTCCTCATCATATGTTGGGTTAACCTGATGACAATTTCCAGTCGGGTTGTTGCCATGATTTCTGAGAATGATCGTTCAATATACGTCGGAAACACGTTAAAATTAGGATTTTACTTCACCATATTCAGATGAATTCTATGGTAGGCAAGAATTTCTAAACTGTCACTTCAAAACAATGAATAATCGTTCCGATTTTTCTCCCCATTATTTTTCTCTGAAGTTTGAAAGATGTATATATGCGTGCGTAATGAATCCTTTGATAATTGAATGTTTTACGGATTGTTACAACAAATATTCACGTACGAAGAAACGAAGAAACAAACCAGTCATTGTTTCTGCTACGTGACAATAGAGGGACCTCATTGTTACAATACGAATATAACTACCGAGATAAGCATACATCGATAACTATGAAATTGTAAAAATCATGTCAACATTTTCCATACACGCTGCGTGAATTTTTATAATAATTCCTGTTACTGGTGTAACAATAACACATAGGCGTGTGTAGATTAATCAGAGTGTGAATGGCGATTGTGCGTTGCGCGTGTAATAAAGCAGAATACAAACCTTATAAAGCGATACTGAAATCGTCAAAGAGTGGTTAACGATTACCTAGTTTTCTAATTGCAAATGTCCCCTGCTTTGATCGTTGTAATTCATCGATGAAATTGCTGTAGTTACGGTAACGTGGAACTCGATATATGTATTGATCAGAGGCGTGAGAGAAATGCTTCTGTACAAATTGGAATACTTAATCGAAATGTTTCAAAAAAATCTCAATTCCGTCTCTCATTTCTATTCCTTAGTATTCCATCAGACTCGGAACATCCTCCAAATTTTCCAATAAAACTGTTTGGCAACAAAGAAAATGGCAATGCATGATCAAAGAATAAGCTCAGAGTGTTTGAAAAATTCTAGTACTACTCGCATGAAACAGTTGTCTGAAAATTGAATGTATCGATCAATTAAATTGATCGAGGCTTTCTGTTTTTTGGATAATTGCATCAATGCCTCCTTAGTATATTTTGTTGATTTCAATACAATATGAATTCGAATTCGATCTTGAATATCAGTATTCATTTGATTATTCGTGTAGGTACTATTGCAATCAATGTTCACCCCATATCAGTCAGAAGTTTTTTCAGTTGTACAACAAATAGTGAAGTCAACAAAAAACAAGAATATAAAAACTATACACAATTTACAATTTTACTGAATATTTTCAAACGAAGGTAGTTATCCCGCAGAAAAATTTTTTACCATTTTGACCAGAATACTTCATTTTTTCGCCAAAAAATTGGAGGAAAAGAGAAGCATCTTTATCAGAATGAAGTAAATTTCCCTTAATGAATCATAAATACCACATGCAAAGACACCCAGCAAAAAATATCAGATTGAAATTCAAGAATTTGAATTCAAATTTTGGAGTTATGGAATTGATTTTACAGAAATTCTATTCACCTCCATTCTAACCTATTCTACAGTCAAATCGTATTCCAAATCTGGAATTCAAATTCAATTTGTCCAATGTAAAATTTAGAATAACAACTTCTATATATATAGTCAATGAATTACCTTTACGATATTGAATAAAATATTTTCATTTCTGTCAGGAGAATTCAATACAGAATAGCAACTGGAATTCATACATGATATTGAAATCTAAATATTTCAATTTTTCTCCATTCATATGTATTCTTTTTTTGGAGAATAGGAAATTATGTGGTACCGGGATTTTTCGGTATTTTACATGAAATTTAATGTTTTTTACTTCAATTTTCCAGTATAAATACATGAATTTTCTGATACGTGTACTGGAATTTTCATGATTTGAATGTATTTTTTCAGTACGAATGTACAGATTAATTGCTTCCAGTACGGTACTGGAAGTTTTCCGAAGTTTTTTTTCACAGAGCAGAGGTAATGAATATTCAGAAAAATGACTGACAATTTACGGAAAAAGATTACCGCTAAAGAACATTCGTAGTGAATTTACCAAAAGTTGATAGTTTACGATGAAGACTAACAATCAGTCGATTAACATTTTAATAATTTCATTACTTACGAATCGTTAAAAATATTCTGAATTCAGAGTCATTTTTGTGAATCCTAATAAATATTTTTCAAATATTATTGATCACTTGTTGCTTTTCGTGTAAAAATGCAGATTAGAATCTAGCGATGAATGATTATTTTTTGAAAAATTAATTTCCCGAACTCGAAAAATTGCGAGAAATTCGAATGAAATTAACCCATGTCTGCACGAATTGAGAACCAGTTTCATACTCTGAATTCAAGTTTTTGATGCACTAATAGTGTTTCAATCGTGTGGTCGTTTTTTAAATGCCCGGAAGCGGGTAAATAAAACCCATGAAAATGGATCAAATATTCCATTATAAATCACTTGATCCGAGTTATTTAAATACTCTGAGTATATTGAAATAAAACACTTGAATTTGCAGTGCTTCAAAATCTGGTCAATAGTATTAGCATTTCTCGTCTGGGAATTGTACCAGCTATTTGAACTAGCTAACGGGAATAACAACTGTGACTGCAACTATTCGTATCGTTGATAGAGCCTTCCCATCACCGATCGCACTGTCACCAGCTCCTTCATCGATTCCTTTCATTCACCGATTCTCCAACTAAATTCTACGCAGAAGCGACGCACCCTATCGTTGCATAAAGCTGAAACTTGCAGCTGTAAAGCTAGCAGCCGAGTATCATGACCTTTTATAAGTACCAAAGTTTTATCAACAATTGAGGCATCCGAAATATTTAGTGGAATACTCCTTAATCGATTGGATTTTCAGGATCAACAAGGCTTCAACAATTGTTAACTTTGAATCGAAAGTTATGACACTCGGTTGCTAGTTTCAGCTTCATTACCGGTGCCGGTGCTTCACACTGTGGAAAATTTTCTAAGAATTTCAACTGATCCTGTACACGGAGAAAAAGGGTCATGGAATGATCGCTAGAAGAAAAATTTCTGTACAAAGTTGCTAACAGAGACGAGTAATGGTTCCTATTTTGGTACACTGAAGAAGACATGTAGCGGAGCCAATCTCGCGGCGAAGTTGAGTCAACTCAATATCGATTGAAGTGGCCTAGTGATTCGGATGAGACCGAGACTGGTCTCGGTATTGACCCCGAGACTGAGACGAGATCGAGACCGGATCAATCTCGACGAGACGAGACGAGACCCAAACACTTCGAGTGGCCGAATAAGCAATTACTCCAATCGATATTCAGTTGACTCAACTTCGCGGCGAGATTTGCCCTATTTAAACTCGCCGCGAGGTTGGCTCCACTACATTCCTTTCTCAGTGTACCAAAATAGGAACCATGACTGGTCTCTGTTAGCAACTGTGTACAGAAATTCGTAGTTGTCACCAATTTACTATCTTTTCTAGTGATCATTCCATGATCTTTTCTCTCCGTGTAATTTTTTACATCAAAAGATCTGAGCTATCAGAAAGTTCTTCTGAATATTCAGATTTATCCTGAAAATTAGAGAAAATATAAATAAATCTTGAGAATACATCTGAATATTCAGAATTTTCAGATAATTTAGACCTGTTGCTATAAAAGAATGACTGAAACGGTCAAAATTTTCAGTAAATTTTTCACAGTACAGCATTATTTCCTGTTTTCTCTGATATGCACTTGGGAATAAGTACCTAGCAATTATGTAACTAATATAAAACCATACACCAAAATCGATAACAAAATTGATACAAAATTTGAATATACATGTGCGGCGCATGAAAATCCTATTGAATCTTGTTTTATTCGACATGATCTCTCAACTTCCGTAGAGACTCTACCCTTGAATTCATTCCACTTGTTTCCCATTCCCTACATACCGACTATATAAAACCTTTGTTACGTAGCGATGATTGCTTTTACGACTTCGAATAACCTCTAATCCCATTACAAGACATCAACAGTGAGGGAATAAACTCTTTGCCGTGGCGGTTTAATGAGTTTGGGTATATCTCCTCTTTTCTTCAAGCAAGGACTGACTTTTTCCCTTCGCTCTACAGTCGTGGAATTTAATTTGCTTCCCTCGTCTTGATGAGGTATACGAAAGTACTTAACAACTCCTGAATGAATTTACTAAATTAAATTTAAATTACATTAATTCATGCGAACTGACTACTGCCGTTCGATAAAACAGATTTATTAATCTGCATTTGAATTTCATACCCGACATTTACATTTCTTTTAAGAAGTATTTGTGAGAGAGAGAGAGAGAGAGAGAGAGAGGGGAGTGGATTGAATCATTAGAAGCGAATTTTCATTATCTAAAACGAAAGAATTCATATTGTTGTTGTGGATTCTTTTTCGATAAAAAAAAGTTTTTCAATTGTTTTATTAGACGTAATAATGGGTAAAAAATAATTATAGAATCTTCTCACAATGGTTTGGAGGACTTTTCCTTATTAGAATTCGAGTGAACGTTTTGTCACGTTTTGAAAATGTCGCATGTATGTTTTTAAAACATGAAAATGTTCTGGTTTCTTTTATTTACATTCTCACAAAACGTGATTAGCACATGTTGAATTTGTCTTCATCATAAATCATCAAATTGATAACATCTCTGCGGCTATTTTCATTTAAAACAAATCCTAAATCAAGTAAAATAATCTTGTGTGGAATAAATTACACGTATAAGCTTATGAAGTGTTAGATTTAGTGGAAAATAGTAAGACTCTAAAGCGCTTTTTAATATCTTCGTTTTACTCTCTACAATATGTGTATTTCCATCATTTTTTACGTTGTTCAGTGAGAATCAGTTGATTATGTGAAAAACAATATGGTTTTATTATTTGCAGGTTGGCCTAGGTTAGCGACGAAATGGAGAATTCTCATGAATCGTACGAATGTTTTAACAATGTAAGTTTTAACACTAGAACCGCCGGGACATTTTTGTCCCGTTTCGAGTCTTGGATCTTTACACTTTTCAGAAACTGTGAACCTGGGGATACCAGATTGATCTCAAACATAGACCTATTCTTCAAATATTGGAAGTGACCAAACGATTCTTCACTTTGAAAAAATTATAGACATTGTGATAATTCAAAATCTGAAACGGGACAAAAATGTCCCATCGGCGGTTCTAGTGTTAAAAATGTTTTAGAAACGTAGTCGTAAACGCACCTACAGCGCTGTCTGGGAACTAACCAACTTCATATACTCGGTTTTGTCCGGAATTACCAAATTCAAACATCCTATCATAACCTCCGGGAAGAATTCTTGTCAGTTTTCGACTGAATATCACAGTGTACGAATTCCAAACGGAACCATCTGAGAAAATTGTCGTCAGTTTTTCACAGGATGTTTCAAGTCCTGAGTCGAAAAATTTGGACGTTCTTTGTCTTCTTATTTCATTTTATAGACTGATTTTGTCCTGATTGTCGAATAATGCGCAGTCTGGATTTCTCCTCAATCACTTTCATTCGCTGGAGGAAAAATTCAAACTAAAATCTTGAAAAAGCCCTGTTTTTGTCCGCATTATTCAACAATCAGAACAAAATGAGTCTAAAAATGTAATAAGAGGACAAAAACTGTCCAAATTTTTTGATCTGGAGTGACACTTTCGTAGTTCCGGACAAAACTGGGTAAAAACTTTGACAGTTCTTGGCCCGATTCTATGATAAAAACTGTGAAACAACACATTCCCAGCAGAATCATCTTCATTTATGGAGAACAATTCAACGCACATAGACTGAGAGAAAAAAACTGTAGCCGAAAATGAGCCCGAGTACAGTTTTCAGTCACTGTAGCTGTATTTTCACTATAACAGCGATTCTCATAGCCACTTTGATGGAAAATATGGCTACTGTAACTACAAAAATGTACTCGGGCTCGTTTTCAGCTACAGTTTTTTCTCAGTGTAAAGGTTAGCGTGAGTATTTGAAACACGCAGCATTTGAAAATAATATAAATTTCAACGTCGACATATTTCAGAGGGAAAACTGGAGTAGGGATTGATGGATTAGTATCACTTTTTTAACAAGTGAAGAAATGCGAGTTTATGTGAAATTTTCTGTGCACTTCAAAACTAGATTCTAGCTGGCGTAAATAACCTGGGGGAAAGAACCACGTTGAAAACAATGTTAAAAACAACATGGATAAGTACGTTAAAAACAATGTTCTTTACCATTGTAAAATGGTTTCTCTTCGGAAAAGAAATAAACAACGTTGAAAACAACGTAGTAGTTTTTCCACAATTCTTCAAGCACGGTTATGGAAGTAGGGTCTATTAAGAGGATTCTATGAGGAAACTTATTTCTTGATACGCCGCAACAACGTAGAAAAACGTTTTCTACGTTGTTTCTTTCTTTTTCGAAGAGCAATCATTTCACCATGGAGTTTTCGACGTTATTTTCAACGTGTTTTTTTTCCCCGGGAAAAGTCTAGTCCACAGTGATATTGCTGAAGTTTGAATCGTTTATTGAAACGAATTGTTAAGTTGTTTTTAGTTGCAAGGAGTTCATTCGAGAAGATAAACACTGATGATTAATCAAATTTCGTGAGTTTAAACTCTGGTTTCGTTTTCATACACGATTCAAAGTTCAGGAATATTTACAGTGAAGAGAAACACTTATTTGCATCCTGAATATCAGTTTATTTCAATATGCAGTCAAAACTGGAGCCTTTTTTCCGCTGGAAGTATATAAGCGCCAAAAACAAATTCCGGCAAAAAGACTGAATTTCAGGCAAATTAACAAGTAAGATTCAGCTACATCAAGTCGGACTTTTTACAGTGATTGTTTGAAACATCAATAAAGTAGTTCATTCAGTGGGAATAAAAAAAATTTGTTCACGCAGCTCAATTTTCATTTAGACACAGTAACAAATTTTGTATTGGAAACGTTGCACTCAAAATTTGTGTAGCGAATCAACACAGATGAGGTTTTTAATGTAAATTCAACATTCAACACAAATTTTCAACGAAAATATTCAATACAAATCCACACAGTTTTCTAGCTGTCTAACATTCAAGTACATTTCAACGGCAATCCAAAGGATCGTTGAATTCCTCTTCCATCAACTCACATTTAATTTGACTTATCGTTCACGACGTACCACAGAGATTAATGCACCGTCAAGTTTCTGTTGGAACGATATTCAGGTCAACGAGTTATATGGGAAAGATCTGAATTTTCAGCACACATTCCAACAAGAGTTATGCGGTATGGGAAACAATACATATTATAACAAACTCTAACTCGATATCCTAACCCTCACTTTCTCTAGACTCGGAACATAAAGGTACATTGTCAACTCAAACGCTGAATTATTATTAGTTCATATAATTCGATTACAAATTGAAGATTTACGAACGTGCATTACGCGTAATAAAACGAAATTCAAAGAATACGATGATATATATTTACAAAATGATATGCATAAATCTGATGGAAAAAGATCTACAGAATGTGTTTCTCTGCCGTAACATTCAAGATCTCTCTTACATCATTTATTTGAGCAAAGATGACGTTTTCCATTATCTCCGTTCATGATGAATAATAAGCAAGACTACACGCGACGCATCGATGTTTGCTGTTAGAAGAATTTCAAAACTGCAATATAAAATATGTTCATCATGTGAATTAAAATTCCTATTCCATCCGCGGCCGACGTAATGCGGAAATTTAAAAAGATGGGCGAATTATTATCTACGCTTTTTAATATAAATTTATTCAAACAACATATCGTTCGTTGGATCTAAACAATCGATCCAAAGAGTTAATTTTATATCGATCAATGTATTCATCAGCGAACACATTAATATCAATTAGTATCGATAATCATACAATATACATCTAAACTGGTGTGTTACAAGCGAACATGTCATTCCATGACGTACGCAAAGTATGCATATATTTCTAACTTACATATACATTAAGAGATCCAAGATATAGGTATACTCGAGGAAAGGCATACCATTTCGAGTATAAACATACACAACTGGAAAGAACGGTATGCCATGCCTGCGGTGGTATCTAGAGTCTCGACTAGTCTCAACGACCTGACCAGGAGCCCCGAAGCCGCACTTTCTAAAGTCCTTCGCTGGTTTTGCAGGCTTGTCTACCATCACCATTATACATACACCGTGTGCTTTTCTAACCGAGTAGCACCAGATGTAATGGCATTTAACTCATTCATGCGACTAGTTATTTGACGTTGAAGCGAGACAACGCTATGACTTATGGATTCGTATGATTAGAAAAAAAACGCACACGATAAATACTCAGCTTGTGCCATACGAATTCTATATGGATGTCGCGTGAAACGTTTACACGTCTTCATACGTAACTCCTCTTGGTACGTGCATTCATCCATGCACATGTGTACAAATGTACCAACAGGGATCATGGTATGTTTTCCGTTACACGCGCTCCGAAAGACCAAATAGCCTGCAAAGGAGAAGAAGCTGATGATTGTTCTTTGAGGAACAATGGAAAGATGGGAAACTTGAAGGAACGTCTTGTGCAAGCCTATTATTTAATACTCTCTTTCCCTTCCGAGAAACAATTTTCTACCTCCTTTTTTTTCACTCAGACTCCAAGTTTTATAGTTTTGAAAGAGAAACCTGAAATACAAATTTCAGACAATTTATGGTATTCAAAATTCAAAGGATGATTATCCCAACAATCTGCTTTCTTTTCTATCTATTCGTACTCATCTGTCCGCGATAAATCTTTCTACGTAATAAAACAACGCATCCGTGAGTTCAGTCACAGTGGAACACGGGATGCTGCTGTATACGATCGTATGGACTCCTCAAATAATACCAAATCATCAAATGAGAGAAAGTATCGAGGTTGTTGCATGCCGGACTAATACGACGAGTCTGTGGCATTTCTATGAGCACGGATTGGAGTAGGTTAAGGACCGAAGATTGTATGCGACATGGATTTTCACCATATAAGTTCTTCGTCGAGAATACGTCATGATACGTATGACAATAAATTCAAGTCACAAAGTTTAGATCTTTTTTATCAAGGAGATTTCCATTCAATCAATGTATTGCGAATCCTTGCGTTCAAGGATTATCAAAGAAAACAAGGATTCCTATTCTCAGGTAATTCACGATGACAACATTCTTCGATGTAACAGGACACGTCATATCGATATAAATCGCCGATCTCTTCGGATTTCAGTAGACAATATTAATTATATGGAAGTAGGATTTCCTTTTCCATCACGAGTTGTGCTGATTTATCTACTGTTGTTCCTCTCATCAACCCCTGCTGGTGGGAATTAGGGAGATGAATTGAGAAGAAATGTTCTTATAATCATCACCTGCTGTGTTACTATCCCTTCTGGAGATGCGAAGAACGCTGAGCGAACTGAGGAATTGTTTTCAACAAAAAGGGTTGAAAAATTGGGTTATACGAAGAAACGAGGGGCACGAAGGACATGTCAAAGATAGGCTGAGAAAAACGACAGAGGATAGAAGAATGAAAGTTTGGGGCGGATTGAAAGAGGAGATCACAGATTTCTTAGGATATGGAGCGCTGATTAGCATGTTGACAAATTTGTAATGAACGTAAAAATTAATTAATGCGCAAATAATCCCTTACGTGAGAAGTATTCATTGGATGTATTGAAAATTCCCTGCCAGAGTTAGCGATGGCACAGCCAGTGCCCCCAGGACAATTTTTGGACAGGTGAAACACGGGATTGTCGGGGGCCTGATGTAGATGATGGAAATCGATTGCTGGAGAATACTAAATTACATGGTAAGGCAGAAATTGTGACGTTGCGTTGTCAATATTTCCTCCAAACAGCATAACGATTCAGGATTAGTTCATAATGAATACTTAAAGAACCAGGAATAATGAATACATCAGAAGCTGCTGCGCTGTCTGGGTTATAATTCCCGGGTCGAAAAATTTGAACGGTTTTGGTCCTCTTATTCCAGTTTTAGGCTGAATTTGTCCTGATTATTGAATAATGCGGACAAAAACAGTACTTCTTCATAATCTTAGTCTGAATTTCTCCTCCAATGAATGTAAGTGATTGAGTAGAACTTCAGACTAAAATCATGGAAAAGTACTGTTCTAAAAACGAAATATGAGGACAAATACCGTTCAAATTTTTCGACTCGATTTACACGGAAAGACCGGATCTGTTAACATTTGGAAAGAATTTGTCAACGTTTGGAAAAATGACTGTCAATTTAGGGAAAAAATATTCTTAGTGAGTCTATCAAAAATTCGTAGTCAAAATATTAACAATTGATAGTTTCATAGTAAAACTATCAATTGTTCATATTTTGACTACGAATTTTTAGTAGACTCACTACGAATATTTCCAAGCAATCCTCGTTCTCCTTAAATTAACAGTCATTTTTCTAAATATTCATAGACCCGATCTTTCCGTGTACCATGAAGCTGAAACTGGCAGCCACAAAGCCAGCAACTGATTTTTATAATTTTTTACACAGAATTTTTATCAAATATTCGAGTATCTGAAAAGGATAGGGAAACTCTGTTCAATCGATTCCTGGTATCAAAAGAGCTTCGACGAAGTTCCATAAAAAATTACAACAATCGGCTACTAGCTTTACGGGAGCTAGTTTGAACTTCATATAATTACCCCTAATTGATGAATACTTTATTCTTATTTTTCGATTTGAATAACTTGGAATTTCAAAAAATGTTCACTCCTAGAACCGAGCAGATTTCTCCGTGTGTTCAAGTTTTCATATACTTTCCAGGAGCTCAGTTACGAGAGTATTCCCAATACTATAATCTATTTTGAAAGCGCAACGAGAGCGCGCTTCTTATATGCATCGCAGGGGAGCTCAAGTGCCGACTGATACTAGTTGGATTCCTGTATCATGTCTGAAAGAAAGTCCATCATGTCATTAGAAGAATTCCGTTTCCCTAACAAAAGAAACCATCTGTTGGTGAAATGGAATCTTTCAAGAGACCTTCCCTGTCTTATTACAAGACGAATCTCCATTTGAAAGAATTTGAAACGGGATGATCGTCTTATAATGATGCAATCCCGTATCGTTATGAGACAGCATTTTTCTGAATTTTTACAATCATAAAAAAAAGGTAAATAATAAATCATAAAAGGTCTATAGCTATGCTATTAGAAACTATCTCAATCCTGGCCTGCCTGACAAGGAACCTGATTTCAACGTAGTAACAACACATGTACGAACGGTTCCCATAAAGCGTGATTAATTGATATGACATATACAGCTGGAACTCATTTTGCATGTCCACACACTACACTCGCAAAGTAACCAGCAGTGCGGTGCGATCGAAAAATCGAACCTCAAAAAACACATTTAAATGTGAACAAGTACAAGATTTGTAGATAGGATTTAAATATATTTGATATAATATACTTTCTCCGTCAGAGTTGACATTGGAAGAAGGAAGTGGGTCGTGAGCCTTAATACAAGTGCAAAAATTGTTTTCGAATATTAATATGTTCTGAATGTTCTCATTGGATCTATGTTGCTGAAGTTGGAATCGTTTATTGGAACTAATTAACAATCGAATAACATAATATTCAACTATTAAGTCCCAAAAATCTACTCTCTAAAATTGTTATATTGGTATTTCACTCTTGAACCAGCCAAAAGTGAACCTGTCGAAATTTCGAGTGAAATTTCCACTCTTTTAGAGTGATAATCCAAGATTTGAGATTATAAAATTACAGTCACTTCAATTCTAGAGCGAATTTTTCAGTCTGAAAGATTGAAAATCCTACTCGAAGCGGACTGGTTCACTTCTGAGACTTAGTGGAATGAAACGAGTGATTTTTCACTCTTCCATATTCAGAGAGTGGCAGTACATTCTTCAAACGATATTTTCAGTGGCAAAGAATTGATTTGAGAAGGTATGTGTAACGATGGTTTATCAGATTTCGTGAGTTTGAATTTTCGTTTTGTTCCTATAAACGATTCAAACTTCGAGAACATTTGGATTTGAGAATTTGACGGTGGAAAGTGGCAGAGATCGTAGATGAAATTGCTATTCGCAATGATAAATCGAAACTATGGGAAATGAATCAATGAATTCTAATTGGGAACACAACCAATCACAATGATCAACTTTATTCTGTGGAAAATTTCAAAGTTTGTTTGGAAAAAATCAAAACAGTGATCATACTTTTTACCATGGATGGCTATTCTCGCGAGAAAGAATCATCAAAATCGAAGCGTCCAATCCAAGCGTTTTCCCGAACCAATCCAGATTGTCGACTTGCATTGTAGTACCGCATTCCGATCAGAAATATTCATACATAATCACCACAACCATATTGTATTATGTGTGTTCAGTTGTGTTCAAGTTGAATCCTTTCGAGTTGTGGATAAAAAAGAAAAAAAAAATCCGAAAAAATCGAGGTAATGCAAGTACTTATATTATATAAACATACCACCATCTACGCTCAACATCACAATTACCCATCACTTTTATATGAACGTCAGATAAACTGGTTAAGAGCCATTTTACAAGAATTTCACTGACTGAATGCGTTGTCCACATTGTATTCTTGATATTCCATCCTATCCATTGGAGATTTATGCGTCGAAAGAGAAACGCGGAAGGAAAATGAAATTGTCGCCGCTTCATCAGTACTCGTCCCGTGTACCATATGGATGCACAATAAAGAACAGGACAAGAAGTTTGATATGATTTTCATAAAAACCGAAAGCATGTTACAGAAACAAAATTTTTTATTACCCCTTTCAATATTTGGAATATTCAATTGCACTTTTGCGAAATATTCCATGTGAAACGATAACTATACTGAGGAAAATGAATAGCCAGTTCGCTACTCATACTCCACAAGTAGAAATGCTCTACTCATTGATGAGCTTTGAGAAATTAGACACCTGCAATTACCTCAAAAGAACATCACGATACTCCTGCGAACGTTTAGTTTTTGTCTACCAAATCAGAAAAATCCGAATTATGCTAATGTTGACGACAGGTGCAGTACAGTGCCATTATTGATAGTTACAGGATCAGTACTGGATACATATAGAAATCCAGTACAGGCACTGCACTGATTGCGAATAATATTATTAGTACCTAATCCCCTAGTACAGAAAAGCGTTATCATCCCAGACAAATGCCAGTGCCCTCCCAGTCTTCACCCGTACTGATGCAGTACTGCGCCTGTTGTAAATTTCTGGTTGGATAGTTAAGCGTTGCAAAATTTGTTAATGACCAGATGAGCATTTCTACTAGGGTCGTTTCTACGCGAAAAGTTTTGTTCTGATGGCACACAGCACTGGCTCGTTTTTTCCAATATTTTATACTGATGAATATTGTTGTTTCACAAGATCCCAAAGGCGCTTACTAACTGTTCGAGAAAACTCTCCATCGACTCCCATTTTCCTTGTGATCATTGTTTTGAAGAAATCTGATCTTCAGTCTACCTGGAATGTTTTTTGTTCAATTTATGAACTTAACAAAGATGAACTAAAGATGAATGTACCTGAATTTTCCAGTACCAAGACCTACTAGAATTCAAATTATTTTTACAGTATAGATTGAAGATAATCAATACAAACTTCTCCATGATGAATAATCATTCCATACTTGTTCTTCCTGCTAAAGATGCCAAGCAGAACCTCGAAGGCGATTGCTGTCAGGCTTTGAACGGTTTCTGTAACAGCGAAATTCGATCAAAAACTAAAAAACTTTCTGCTCGATTTTTCTGGAGTTACCAAATTGGAAGATCCTGTAAAAACCTGAAAAAAGTTTCCCTACCAGGTTATTCCGCATAAAATCTAGCAGAAAGTTGGTCAGTTTTCAACTGGTTTTGCTGTGACATAAACCATGTTTTGCTCGATTTTGCCTAGCATTTTTAGAAGGGAATTTGAAGGTTTGAATGTGCATTTAACGTTGTAGAGTTTCCCTGTGTAGAAATTCATATTGGGTGTTCGATCAGGATCAAATCTGGAAAGCCTTATTTCAAATCAGGCGCTGATATAGAATGTAACGCACCGTTGTATCAGAACTCTATGTATTGAACTATGACAAGGCATGCCAAATTACAAACCTAGAAGGCTCAGATCTGGCTAACCCTAATCAGGGATGCCAAATCATGGCCTCAACAGGACCAGATCATGTATGCCAAAATAAGGGGAGCTCTATCACTGCCCGATCGGACCCATATTGAACATGAGACCAGCCATACAATTTTTCTGCTCGGCTTGTATCGAATTCCATTGATTAATGGATTTTAATGAACTTATCTTACCAGGAAAGGTTCTGTTGGTGGTAATCAAACATTAAGAGAACAAGATAGAAGTTAACATCATCACGGTAAAAAGTTGCATTTTACTTGAAAACATGACTGACATTCAGTCTTTTCCATTGTGTCGGCATTTGTTTCCGGTGCTGAGGTGTCATCAAAACAGGGCTAGTTTTGGTTGCATCTTAAAATCAGTTAATTTTCAGGATGAAAGTGAGTTTTATTTTTTATTATGTTCAGGAGATGTAGTGTAGTCGGAAAGATATGGCAACCGTCGCATAACCTCATCAACACAGAATGGAGAATCAGGTTCGTCTCATCGAATGCAGGGTTTCCAAATTTCTACTGAATGGAGTAATCAATACCATCCCTTAAATTTGTTCAAAACTATCGTATCGAAGGAAGATATTTTTATATCGTGGTCTAACGAACATGGTATTACGTTGAGATATAGCTGTTTATACAACGGGATCCTGTATTACACTTCAGAACAGTGTACGTAACAGTAAACTATTGTAGCGAACACATGTTTACTTGTTGATGCGTACGTTCCATCGATCGAAGAACATGTGATTGAAACTGTCCATCATCCATACGAATATAAATATATAAACATGCACATACATGAGGATATATTGGCACTTTTTATGGTTGCGGAGAAGGAAAAAACAACTAAAAACTTCTCATTCATCCACTCAGTCCTCGTTTAATGCCTCGCAACAGACAAATAGCCCGAAAAGAATCCCTTTGAAATATACTGTAGTTAATTACTTCATGAAGTAATGAACATTCTCGATATGTTTCCGGTGCAAGAAAATATTTACACTCTACAAAAATCTACCAAAAACTTTCACTATTGAACTGAAAGTACCGTAAACCGGGGTAAAGCGGATCAAAATTCAACGTTTTTTGATAAATCAATGTTTTCACTGTGAATGAAAAAGTTTAACAACATTATCGATACCAAAAAAATTAGTCTGTCACTCATAGATTCAAACATATATCAAAGAACGATCCATTTGACCTTACAGGTTGGGGTAAAGTGGATCATTTGTTTATTATATCTATTTATCCAAGTACTCTTCCATTTGGGCATTGTTGGACCACTAATGATGATTGTTTGTTCCACTCATGGTACTAGAATAATCAGTGGTTGATGAAAAATTACTGTTTTTTTAGTAACAACGTATCAACTTTTTATTCATAATAATTTGTTGAGAACAATATGAGAAAATAATCAAAACACTGAGATCAATGTAGTAGATGCAATTACTGCAAAACGATTTATCTTACATTCCTTGCCTAAATTCAGTACACTGTAAAAAATAATCTGAAATTTCATAAACCAGATGAATATGAAAATTCTGAAACTTAGAATTGAAATCAAGTTCAATCATGGATTCATGAAATTTACTGCAAAATGTATTAAAATTCATATAAAAATGCATGAAAAATCATAATTCTGTATGGGATATCATAAAATTTAATATGAAAAGTCAGAAAAGTTTTGAAAATCCATACAAAATTTATATGTTAATTGCTTTATATAAATTTATATGAGATTCAGGAAGCCATTTTTTACAGTGTAGATAAACTGTGATCCGCTTTACCCCGTAAAATTACAAATATGTCTATTACAACCTCTAAGACAATGCAAGAGAAAGCTATGAAACTGAAATTTGTGTATGATGTTGTTAACCCTTTTATGACTGAATATACATATTTACTTTTTCGTCAAATACACTGAAGATTACACGGAGAAAACAGTATTGCTGGCATAACAAACAGGTTTGTTCCTATAGCGCCTACAAGAAAAATTAACTGGAAGAGCAAGAAAAATGGTTGACACAGCTACATTCTTTTGCTGACATAAAAAAATTTGTTAACAGAACTAACGTCTTAGCTGCTGTAGTGAATATTTTTGCAAGGACAACAAATTTCTTTGTAGGCGCTATAGTAGCAAACCATTTTTTCTCCGTGTAGACAAATCAGATTGACAGGAATCAATTTATAATACTCAACTGGAACATTTTACTTTACTTTCAGTATGGTACATGTCACAGTACATGTCATTGATTGCTTTATTGAATTTCGTTCCAACGTTTAAATGTATCCTATAAGCGACAGGTATTTTGTCATGAAAGAATCGAGCGGTGATTCGCTTTACCCCAGCTAATTCTCTTTACCCCGGTTTACGGTAAGTAACTTATACATTTTTGCAGAAGGATTACATTAAAATCATAAACTTAATATCACAATATCAACAGTTACACTGAGAGAAAAGGCACCTAGCTGAGACAACTAGTATTCAGTAGTCCCAGCTATATTTTAGTTGTCTGAAATATGAATAAAACAGTTCATTCAATGTAAATAAAACGTTTAGCTACAACGAATAAGATTCATTTGGTTCAACTGAATTTTCTAACTGTTTAGTATTCAACTAAACCCTTTTTCTCAGTGTACACTGTGTCGATACCTTTTATTACTGAATTTTCATTTCATCTTCTACAAACACGGAAAAAATTCGCTATGGTAGCTAGAAATTAGGAGCTGTGGTAGATATTTCGTGTATTTAATATTTGGATAGCGAAAAAAATTGCTGCAGAAGCTAGATTTTAGCTCCTGTAGCGATGACTTTTGTTGCCACAACTAAAGAATAGCTACCACAGGTGATTCTCAGCTATCCAAATATCAACCACATCATTTTTTCCGTGAATAAGAATCTGATTTAATTCAATCATTGTTTCTAGAGTGCATGAACACTTCGGTCAAGTGTTGGGCCGGAATGCCGACTGGACTACGTCCGTTACGCTGGAACAACCAAATGAGCAAAATCGAAAGGAACCTATATAGAAATTTGTCGCTAATTTGTCGCTAATTTGTAACACCAATCCCAAATTTGTCGCTCTTCGCGATTCCGAAATAATGAAGGTTGTGCTAGCGGAACCATTCCGCTAGCACAATCTCGGTTCAGAGGGATGAGAAAAAGAAAAGGATTGCATAGGAATTTGTCGCTTTTTTGTCGCTCTCGATATACGTTGGAAAGAATTGAATTCGTTCATTGGTTGCTGAGATATTTAATATTTTAAGTTTGAGGATTGAAATATTGAATTCCAGCGAAATTCGGTGGAAGAATATGATGGTCAAAGGCATATTGACGCAATACAAAATGCAGACAGATGTGCAGGGGATGACGTTGGGACTACAATCCGAAGAAAACGGTTACATGAATGTTACATCGAGATGACAAAACGTAAAATGGAAATTACGTAACACGGTAATCAAATGCCGTCCGGATTTCCAACTGATTCACGTGACGATACGAGGAACGATATGACAATTGTGGATGAATTTGGAGGATATATACCATATGTCACAATCATGTAACATACAGGTAATGGGCTGGTTTACAGGATTTTCTGCCACTGATATATATGTTAAACTATATGATATTATGTTATGATATACTGATGAATTCCGCGAATCGCCCTTATATACGTATGTAGGGATTGTGGGCACTCCGGAGGACCGGGAACAGTCGAGCGACGAATCCTATGCAAGGTTTTATGGGAGCGACAAATTCAAATCCACGGGAAATCGCGAATTTCATGACATTAGATCGATTCGGATGCGATTGTGCTGGCGGAAATTCCGCGGATCGCCCTTATATACGTATTTAGGGATTGTGTGGACTCCGGAGAACCAGGAACAGTCGAGCGAAAAATTCTATGCAAGGTTTTCTGGGAGCGACAAATTCAGATCAACGAGAAATCATGAATTCCATGAATCTGAGTCGATTCAAATGCGATTGTGCTGGCGGAAATTGCAAGGATCACTCTTATATACGTATTTACAGAGTGTGTGGAATCCGGAGGACCAGAAACAGTCGAGCGACAAATTCTATGGGAGGTTTTTCTGGTAGCGACAAGTTCAAGTCCACGAGAAATCGCGAATTTCATGACACTAGATCGATTTGGATGCGATTGTGCTGGCGGAAATTCCGCGAATCGCCCTTATATACGTATGTAGGGATTGTGGGCACTCCGGAGGACCGGGAACAGTCGAGCGACGAATCCTATGCAAGGTTTTATGGGAGCGACAAATTCAAATCCACGGAAAATCGCGAATTTCATGACACCAGATCGATTTAGATGCGATTGTGCTGGCGGAAATTCCGCGAATCGCCCTTATATACGTATTTAGGGATTGTGTGGACTCCGGAGGACCAGGAACAGTCGAGCGACAAATTCTATGCAAGGTTTTCTAGGAGCGACAAATTCAGATCAACGAGAAATCATGAATTCCATGAATCTGAGTCGATTCAAATGCGATTGTGCTGGCGGAAATTCCGCGAATCGCCCTTATATACGTATTTACGGATTGTGTGGACTCCGGAGGACCAGGAACAGTCGAGCGACAAATTCTATGCAAGGTTTTCTGGGAGCGACAAATTCAGATCAACGAGAAATCATGAATTCCATGAATCTGAGTCGATTCAAATGCGATTGTGCTGGCGGAAATTGCAAGGATCACTCTTATATACGTATTTACAGAGTGTGTGGAATCCGGAGGACCAGAAACAGTCGAGCGACAAATTCTATGGGAGGTTTTTCTGGTAGCGACAAATTCAAATCCACGAGAAATCGCGAATTTCATAACACTAGATCGATTTGGATGCGATTGTGCTGGCGGAAATTCCGCGAATCGCCCTTATATACGTATGTAGGGATTGTGGGCACTCCGGAGGACCGGGAACAGTCGAGCGACAAATTCTATGCAAGGTTTTCTGGGAGCGACAAATTCAGATCAACGAGAAATCATGAATTCCATGAATCTGAGTCGATTCAAATGCGATTGTGCTGGCGGAAATTGCAAGGATCACTCTTATATACGTATTTACAGAGTGTGTGGAATCCGGAGGACCAGAAACAGTCGAGCGACAAATTCTATGGGAGGTTTTTCTGGTAGCGACAAATTCAAATCCACGAGAAATCGCGAATTTCATAACACTAGATCGATTTGGATGCGATTGTGCTGGCGGAAATTCCGCGAATCGCCCTTATATACGTATGTAGGGATTGTGGGCACTCCGGAGGACCGGGAACAGTCGAGCGACGAATCCTATGCAAGGTTTTATGGGAGCGACAAATTCAAATCCACGGAAAATCGCGAATTTCATGACACCAGATCGATTTAGATGCGATTGTGCTGGCGGAAATTCCGCGAAGCGCCCTTATATACGTATTTAGGGATTGTGTGGACTCCGGAGGACCAGGAACAGTCGAGCGACAAATTCTATGCAAGGTTTTCTGGGAGCGACAAATTCAGATCAACGAGAAATCATGAATTCCATGAATCTGAGTCGATTCAAATGCGATTGTGCTGGCGGAAATTGCAAGGATCACTCTTATATACGTATTTACAGAGTGTGTGGAATCCGGAGGACCAGAAACAGTCGAGCGACAAATTCTATGGGAGGTTTTTCTGGTAGCGACAAATTCAAATCCACGAGAAATCGCGAATTTCATGACACTAGATCGATTTGGATGCGATTGTGCTGGCGGAAATTCCGCGAATCGCCCTTATATACGTGGTTACGAATTGTGTGCACTCCGAGGGACCGGGAACAGTCGAGCGACAAATTCTATGCAAGATTTTATGGGAGCGACAAATTCAAATCCACGGAAAATCGCGAATTTCATGACACTAGATCGATTTAGATGCGATTGTGCTGGCGGAAATTCCGTGAATCGCCCTTATATACGTATTTAGGGATTGTGTGGACTCCGGAGGACCAGGAACAGTCGAGCGAAAAATTCTATGCAAGGTTTTCTGCGAGCGACAAATTCAGATCAACGAGAAATCATGAATTCCATGAATCTGAGTCGATTCAAATGCGATTGTGCTGGCGGAAATTGCAAGGATCACTCCTATATACGTATTTACAGAGTGTGTGGAATCCGGAGGACCAGGAACAGTCGAGCGACAAATTCTATGGGAGGTTTTTCTGGTAGCGACAAATTCAAATCCACGAGAAATCGCGAATTTCATGACACTAGATCGATTTAGATGTGATTGTGCTGGCGGAAATTCCGCGAATCGCCCTCATATACGTATTTGAGGATCGTGTGCACTCCGGAGGACTAGGAACAGTCAAGCGACAGATTCTATGCAACGTGTTTCTGGTAGCGAACATCCTAAAGTAGTCGTAGATAGGTATGGGAAAACCAATTTAAGGTTCTTGATACCATTCCATGCTATCATCAATAGAGTTATTGAGACAAGAAAGGAATACTTTACTTTTTTGAGATTAAAAATCAATGTTTTCAGTTTTCAACTTCATTTCAACTCAGTCATTTTCCGACGAATCAGGATCAATATTATAGATTCCGATTCGTAGAACTCCCAAAGACGAAAATGTGAAAGTTTGTAAAATCAATAATCAGTCAATAAATTCTTCATTCGAAGCAAAATCACCTTCATCACACTTGCATCGAGGAAGTGGTGCGGGAAGTATGGCCTACAAAACCCCAGCGACAAAGTTGTTCGTTATCGTTTGGACAAACTCTTTAAACAGTTTCAGACCGATTGGATTGTTGGTTCACAAAGTACAGCGATTTATTCATCAACGCGCAAGGAAATTCATCAGGATAATCCGTCTTCAAACGGCTAAATATCAGATTCCGTAGAAAGAAGGATATTCACTTAATTCTACAACTCGGTCCATGTTTTTTGGGCCAGGGATTTCGAATTTCGACCTATTATTGCAAGATTCCCCATTCATGATTTGAATTTGTCGCTCCCATAAAACCTTGCATAGAATTTGTCGCTCGACTGTTCCCGGTCCCCCGGAGTGCACACAATTCGTAACCACGTATATAAGGGCGATTCGCGGAATTTCCGCCAGCACAATCGCATCCAAATCGATCTATTGTCATGAAATTCGCGATTTCTCGTGGATCTGAATTTGTCGCTCCCATAAAACCTCGCATAGAATTTGTCGCTCAACTGTTCCTGGTCCTCCGGAGTGCACACAATCCGTAAATAAGTATATAAGGGCGATTCACGGAATTTTCGCCAGCACAATCACATCTAAATCGATCTAGTGTCATGAAATTCGCGATTTCTCGTGGATCTGAATTTGTCGCTCCCATAAAACCTCGCATAGAATTTGTCGCTCAACTGTTCCTGGTCCTCCGGAGTGCACACAATCCGTAAATAAGTATATAAGGGCGATTCACGGAATTTTCGCCAGCACAATCACATCTAAATCGATCTAGTGTCATGAAATTCGCGATTTTGCGTGGATTTGAATTTGTCGCTACCAGAAAAACCTCCCATAGAATTTGGCGCTCGACTGTTTCCTGGTCCTCCGGAGTCCACACAATCCCTAAATACGTATATAAGAGTGATCCTTGCAATTTCCGCCAGCACAACCGCATTTGAATTGACTCAGATTCATGGAATTCATGATTTCTCGTTGATGTGAATTTGTCGCTCCCAGAAAACCTTGCATAGAATTTGTCGCTCGACTGTTCCTGGTCCTCCGGAGTCCACACAATCCCTAAATACGTATATAAGGGCGATCCGCGGAATTTCCGCCAGCACAATCGCATCCAAATCGATCTAGTGTCATGAAATTCGCGATTTCCCGTGGATTTGAATTTGTCGCTCCCATAAAATCTTGCATAGAATTTGTCGCTCGACTGTTCCCGGTCCCCCGGAGTGCACACAATTCGTAACCACGTATATAAGGGCGATTCGCGGAATTTCCGCCAGCACAATCGCATCCAAATCGATCTAGTGTCATGAAATTCGCGATTTCTCGTGGATCTGAATTTGTCGCTCCCATAAAACCTTGCATAGAATTTGTCGCTCAACTGTTCCTGGTCCTCCGGAGTGCACACAATCCGTAAATAAGTATATAAGGGCGATTCACGGAATTTCCGCCAGCACAATCGCATCCAAATCGATCTAGTGTCATGAAATTCGCGCTTTCTCGTGGATCTGAATTTGTCGCTCCCATAAAACCTTGCATAGAATTTGTCGCTCAACTGTTCCTGGTCCTCCGGAGTGCACACAATCCGTAAATAAGTATATAAGGGCGATTCACGGAATTTCCGCCAGCACAATCGCATCTAAATCGATCTAGTGTCATGAAATTCGCGATTTTCCGTGGATTTGAATTTGTCGCTCCCATAAAACCTTGCATAGAATTCGTCGCTCGACTGTTCCCGGTCCCCCGGAGTGCACACAATTCGTAACCACGTATATAAGGGCGATTCGCGGAATTTCCGCCAGCACAATCGCATCCAAAGCGATCTAGTGTCATGAAATTCGCGATTTCTCGTTGATCTGAATTTGTCGCTCCCATAAAACCTTGCATAGAATTTGTCGCTCGACTGTTCCTGGTCCTCCGGAGTGCACACAATTCGTAAATACGTATACAAGAGCGATTCGCGGAATTTCCGCCAGCACAATCGCATCTAAATCGATCTAGTGTCATGAAATTCGCGATTTCCCGTGGATTTGAATTTGTCGCTCCCATAAAACCTTGCATAGAATTTGTCGCTCGACTGTTCCTGGTCCTCCGGAATCCACACAGTCCCTAAATACGTATATAAGGGCGATCCGCGGAATTTCCGCCAGCACAATCGCATCCAAATCGATCTAGTGTCATGAAATGAGAAAGTTACTATTCTTCAAACACTAAATTTTATCGCAACAAGGAAAAAAATTCGAAAATAAAAAAAAATAAATTTTGATTTCTCAAAATTTTTTCAAATATTCAGCAAATGTTCAGGAATTTCTCCTGAGCTGATCTTCGGTGAGAACTTTTAAAACATGAACAACTCACATATTTCCATAAGAGACAGGTAAACAAAGAATGTTCGATTTTTTTGCGTGACTCTTATATATAACATATATATCAGTGGCAGAAAATCCTGTAAACCAGCTCATTACCTGTATGTTACATGATTGTGACATATGGTATATATCCTCCAAATTCATTCGCAATTGTCATATTGTTCCTCGTATCGTCACGTGAATCAGTTGGAAATCCTGATGGTATTTGATTACCGTGTTACGTAATTTCCATTTTACGTTTCGTAATCTCGATGTAACATTCATGTAACCGTTTTCTTCGGATTGTAGTCCCAACGTCATCCCCTGCACATCTGTCTGCATTTTGTATTGCGTCAATATGCCTTTGACCATCATATTCTTCCACCGAATTTCGCTGGAATTCAATATTTCAATCCTCAAACTTAAAATATTAAATATCTCAGCAACCAATGAACGAATTCAATTCCTTCCAACGTATATCGAGAGCGACAAAAAAGCGACAAAAAAGCGACAAATTCCTATGCAATCCTTTTTTTTTTCTCATCCCTCTGAACCGAGATTGTGCTAGCGGAACGGTTCCGCTAGCACAACCTTCATTATTTCGGAATCGCGAACAGCGACAAATTCGGGATTGGTGTTACAAATTAGCGACAAATTAGCGACAAATTCCTATATAGGTTTTTTTCGATTTTGCTCATTTGGTTGTTCCAGCGTAACGGACGTGACTGGACTGACGTAAATCTTACTTCCCATCCATGTTAGAATTGAATACTGAGGGAAAAATTATCTCAAACAAAGAAACTAATTCTTACAGTGGTAATGGAGAAATATTTATCCAATTCAAATGTATATTCGTTTGTTCGTTAAATCAGCTGTTGGAGAAATTGGTTTCTTGATCTGAACACTGAGAATCCAATTTCAATTTCTCATAGGTTGAAAGGAACTTCACTTTCCCCTCATTCTAATAAATCTTTTTTTCAATGGAAAAAGTTTTCATCAAATTGAAACACAAATTCAATTAAAAACTTTTCCATTGAAATGAATTATTTTTCCCCTCAGAAACAAGATTTATCAGAATGAGGGGAAATAAATTTTCTTCAAGTTTAAGAAATTGGGTTCTCAGTGAAGTAATTTCTTTTCTTGGTGTACGAATGATGGATCAAACCTTATATAAATTCTATTTTTATAATAAAACATAAGTTTTTTTGAAATCCGTGTTGAATCCGTGAGGGATATGGACATTTGTTTTTGCAGAATAAAACCCACGGTCAGTTCCATACAGGGTCTAACATTGATTGATCGAGAGGGTAACGAGTGAACGGAACACGAGCAGCAACCCAATATCATACTCTCAATGTAAATGATCATTTAATAAATGTATGATTGAGTCTATTATAAACGACTGTCACAACCTTAATGGCGGGTTTCAGTTTCAAACGAGAATCTCATTGAATTTCTCAATACCTGACTTATGTAACGCTTATAAAATCAATACACACCATAATAACGCGGTTATACATTCACGATTGAAGAATTTCAAGTGAAATTTTTCACACACAAGCCCTTGTGAAATTTCCTCATTCGTGTCTCAACGAGTTCTCATACCAGGTTCGCGAGAAAAAAATCATCAAATTTCTTTACATAAGTCATATGCGAATCTTGCAAAATAATCCACTTTTCATTCACGTGTAGTAATTTATTTGAATAATCTTCAATTTTCTTCACTATTTCAACCCAATCGAGCAAAAAGACATCTTTTAGATATCTAAAAGACGTCTTACGCGACAAGATAACGTTTTAGACGTATTCGATCGAGTCTTAAAAATGTTTTGAAGAGTTCATAAAAATATCTCAGGAAAATTTCGAATGCGTGTATAAAAAAACATTCTCCCCTCTTTCTCTCTTTTTCCTTTCCTCTTTTCTTTCATCCCTCTTTCACCACTCCCGTGTATCTTACTTGAGTTTAGGATCCTTGTCTTTGAATGTCTTGTAGATGTCTTTCAAAAGATATCTTGAGGATATCTTGAAGATGTTCATGTTTATTGGGAAGTAATTCGAACTAGGCTTGTTGGATAAAAAATCAATTTCTTTTTTGTACAAAAAAAATCAAGGAAACTGGATTTTTGAGGTTTTGAAAAGTTCTTTTGGCTATAAGTTCCACTTCCCGTTCACGAACAAATGGCACCATACACCTAAAAAGCGAACAGTGCAATTTTGAAGTGAAATATATCAAAGTTTATAATCGTGATCGTTCTGCATCACATTTTTCTGCTGCATGGAAGAGCAGTCTGAGTCTCCAGGATGAACCTTTGAGAATCTTTTCAAATCTTTGATGATATTTGAAGACTCTTTCCCTGAACGTTTTGCAACGCTTAGCTAGCCAAAAACTACACGCTTGAGAATGCCTCGTAGGATTCTGACGAGGTACTTGCAGGTGCTTAGTATCCGGTTAGTTAAGCGTTTCTACTTGGATTGTTGAATATTTGTGCACTGAGAGGAGTGGAATGTAATGATTACCATGTACAAATAGTAATTGGGGGACAACTTCGCGAATTTGCTTTCGGATACTATAGAGAATCGTAGCAATGTTCATGCACATGGGAACAGTTACCATTTACATGAAGATGGATACCAAATAACCTGATTCTATCATTCAACTATTATTTTCGCATGGTAATGGTTACAGTTCACTTTTCTCAGTGTGGATCTTCACAAGTCTTCCCACGTTGCAATGTCAGTTCTGAGGCAAAGGTGACGACCGCATCAGTACTGAAACGATATTGGGTATTGCAACGATTGTCTGTTGATTGCGAGTATTTAATTTCATGCCGTAATCGGTACTGGCTGGATAATTAAACTGACTGTAGCTAATCAATTTGCACATTGGCAATCTGTATTGAACCTCTACTGGGCCATTTGTCAATTTTCACGTGGCATTGTAGAGCTTGAACATTTTACGGACTTTCGCTACACACAGTAAAAATCAAAACTTACTTCCAACCTTGATATCGGCTTATTTCAAGATGCAGCAAAAACTAACCCTATTTCAGCTGAAAGTGCCGACACAGTGGAAAAGACTGAATTTCAGTCAAGTTTTCAAGTAAGATGCAGCCACTTTCAGTCAGACTTCACCGAGACTTTGATATTTTTCACTGTAAACACAGAATTTCTGCAAATTTCTCACTCTTTGCACTGAATAAAACGTTATAAAGATTTCTCATAAGATGGGTAATGTTAGATCGTTGTGAGCGAACGGATCGTTATCATGAGTGTGTGTTTTGTTAACACAACTTGGCTCTTGCAACGATACATACACATTCTCATATTCTAGATCAGCAGAAGAACTCGACAGTATCGTTGTAAACTCCCATCGAACCTTGTAAGCCTTTCAAAATTTCATCAAAACTCAAAGATACAATGTCAAATATGCATATCATAAGCTTTACGAAGACTGCTGATAAAAAAGAATTGAACCTCATAAAATCAGTTCATGCGGTTTGATGAGGTTCTTAAAAAATAACTTTTCTTTCAGAAGAACCCAAGTTTCTGTGCAATGGCGTGGTTAATTTGGATTCATAATGATACAAGAATGTTGTAATACGCTGTGTCATGTAATATCATTAGCAATAGTCGTTTTATTCTCACGAATTTTGTTCTGAATCGAGAGTTTGGAATACCTCCACCTGTTTTTCCAAACGAAAGGCATCAAGAAACAATTATAATCGCGTGACAAAATAATTAAACGTCATCATCCAACGATGGAAACTCATGCAATTGAGATGAAACTGAAACTGGCAGTGGTAAAGCTACACTGTTAAAAATTTCTTGAATTTTCATTCATTTTTCAAGTACACTTATTGATTAAACATCCAATTCATGGTGATTGAATTAAGATTTCAATAACCCCATGTGGAAATTTCTCCAGGGCTCAGACCTGGGCCAGGTTTATAATCCCTACTTGAAAAGTGACCCCAACTTGTTATGTCACGCTTTTTAATCTAGACGCCGTAATGGTATCAAATATCCGGGCAAAACAATGGTAGCCAACTCGGGGCCTGTATTGGCTGTGGATGGGCATACCTGAATTGAGATATTCCAGGAATATACTGGCAACCCCAACTGGGGCCTACATGGGCCGTACCTTAGGATGCCCAGGATTGATTTCCACACAGGATGTAATTGAATTTCCAATTTGTGCTATATTAAATTACTCATCACACGTGATTGAAGCTTCGTACAGAAATTTCTAACAGTGCAGCAGCCGATTGTCATAAGGATTTGAAACGTTTAATGGGATGCTACTTGATCGATTTCTGGTATGAAAAAAGCTTCAACAAAGTTATAAGAACTAGCTGCGACCCAAGCAGAAAAATCCGAATTACGCCAATGTTGGCAACAGGTGCGGTACAGTGCCAGTAATGAGTCTTAAACAGTACTATGCCCGTACTGGTGAACCAGTACTGAGAGCCTAATGTCGGCCAGATACTGATCCAGTACAAACACTGTACTCATTGCGAATAATAGTATTAGTACCAAATCCCCAGTACAGAAAAACGTTATTATCCCAGACAAATGCCAGTACCCTCCCAGTCTTAGCCAGTACTGGTGCAGCTACTAGTTGCAACTACGACTGCTAGTCTCATTTTCATGCAATCGAGGAAACAAGGAACATTCATTGCATTCGTAATAAAAACAAATTGGAAAAAAATGTGAGAATTTCCAGAAATCTTGTTTGTTTCCATAATTCATGAAGTGGCATCATGGTATAAAAATCACTCGTGTGAAATAATAACCCTACGAAGCATCGGTGGGTAGAAGAAGGAAAGTTTATTTACGCTTGAAACATAGCACATAAAACACCAAGTTATAAATGTCAATTCCACGGAGACTTAATTTTATTTCCTCTTGTTTTTTCTTTTATATTTCTAAAGCAACCATATGCGATACAAATAAGGCTTTTGCGACCTTCCTGAATGAAGCTACCGCAGAATCTTACTACTTCGAAGAGGCACAATACGCAACTGTATATGTGTGGATATCCTATATCATGCGACCACCGCTACCACCGCCATCACCTCTCATCGTGTCTGTTCCGATCTTCTGGCTCTCGAGGCATTCGAGGATCGTATGCACGTACAAGCCGAAGGTCACGTCCTTTTGTGTGAACATATACGTACACGTAAAGGTATTTATAGTTGTATAGTATGCGAGTTTGCACACTGTACACAGTCCAATAACAAAACATTAATCGACATAATTTATTGTAAAGGTTTTTGTATAAGTTACTCATATTTTTGACGTGAATTTCCGGAAATTTTCATTGAAACTTAATTACGATTGATGATACGCGAATCAATCATTCGGTGAGTTGTTGTTTATCGATATAAGTATGTTCTTGAGTGTTGAGCTCGGATGGCTATTAAATTAACACCGATTACAGCAGTGAATTTCGCTGTTTTGGCTCGGTATAATTAGCTACGCGAATCCAACTATATAAGATAATTTTAACGAGAACTTACATTTTTGAAAATTCAAAATGATGTGACTCTGGTTTGAAAAATCTCTTATTTTTCCTTCAATTCTTCAACAGATCGCTGGAAATTTCCCTGATACTTTGTAATTACTTATTCGAATACTGTTCTATGACATGACGATTGTTTGAAAACTATTCCAGAGTTGTTTCAAGACTGCCTGGGTTTAAACAATCCATAGAGTCTGATGACATGAAATTTAATGGGATTTGGTCAGAACATTGTACAAGATTCAATGAGATTTGGCGAGAATCAATGGTTTTTTCAAACCTTCAGAAACGTTGAATGGAAAATCGATGAGTGCCCACTTTTACATCCCCGAATATCTGAATTGTGTAATAATTTCAAAGAGCGATTGATACCTCACTCTCATGAGGCTGAAACTGGCAGCCGTAAAGCTAGCAACCAATTATGTTGCTGAAGTTTCAATCATTTCAAAAAACGAAACGAAAATCCAAACTTACAAAATCTGATGAGTAATCGTTATTTATCTTCTCGAATTGACTTGTTGGAACTAGAAACATCGTCTGAACAATCCATTGAAAGATTCTCAGTCTTCAACAATTGAATATCTCGTTATTTGATCACTAATTCGTTCCAACAAACGATTCAAACTTCGAGCATATCAGCCGATTCTCATAACTGTTTACACAAAACTTTTATCAAGATTTGAAATATCTGAGACTTTTAGTGGAATGCTAATTACTCGATTTTTTGTGTGAAAAAAGCTGCAACCACCTTTAATCAAAGGTTACAACAACAATCGGCTCCTAGCCTTAGGCTGCTAGTTTCAGCTTCATATGTAAGATTTGTTCAAAGTAAGCGAAGCAAAACCGCGAGGGGATGAAAAAGCCCCCTAATTTTGTTTTAAAATATTCTTCAACTCATTGCAAGGATTTAAATACGATTTCCAAGTTATATTTTCATACACTGTTAAAAATTGCTTGAAATTTCATGTACTTTTCATGTACATATGTGAATGAAAATTCAATTTTTGTGAACTGAAATGAGAGTCCAAATACATGTTATTGAATTTTCAAGTTATCGTGCATGAAAATTGAAATTAATGTACAGGTGATTGAAAAAACTTAGAAAAATTTAATCCAGTATAATAACATAATAATATCATTATAATTATAATCAAATCATGGCTCTAATGGCATCCAACTGAAAATAACAAAAATGATCCAAGTGTGTTTGGATTTGAAAAAAAATCTAAAAATGCTCATATCTCAAGAACTAACCTTCAAAAAAACGGGAAATTCTTGCATTATGGCTGCAGAATACGCCCTTGAAATACAATTATTTCAATTACGTGAGTGGAAGTTGCTTCCATTACATGTAATTGAAAATTCAATCAGAAATTTCTAACAGTGTACCACCTCATTTTGTTCGCAACTTTGTGAACTAAAACCCAACTAACATTTCAATTCTTGAAAATATCTAAAAGAATACTTAATTGAGAGATCTTTAAGAACTTTCTTGAAGAGTTCTTAAAGATATCTCTTAGAAGTGTTGGAAAGACATCTTGTAAAAGATTTCTAAAAGATGTCTTGATTCAGAGGTCTTCAAGAACGTTATTGAAGAGTTCTTGAAGATATCTTTTAGAAGTCTTGAGGAGATTTCGGAAAGATGTCTTGATTAAGACACGTTTAAGAACATAAATTTTTCAGCAGCTTTGAGGTTATATGAGCACATGATCATGAATAACACAGAATAAACCTTTGAATGTACCTGTTATTACAATCGTATTGCAAATGAGGTGATTCCATATCCATGAATTAAAAGCTTGAATCAATCATTGAGATATCAAGAAATTTGAAAGTTTGTAAAAAGTACGATTTTGTCGCCTTATGACGTGCACAATAAAATTACCGAATATCCACTTCACAACAATTCGTCAGAAATACTTTAGGAAGAATCTGCGGTATTCACGAAATATTAACGACTACTAGAACACAGAATTGATTTCTAAATATGTTTCACTAAATTTATTCATCTTTCCTATTTGTAATTACATTCAACTCTTTTGATATTTATTCATGTGATAACAGTTTGTTCAAAAGATCATTTTCACTTTGAAACTGGACACCGCTGACATATTTCATTATGTCATATTGCCAATTATGGGCGTCTCTACCATGTTGTACGTATAGCTCAAGTGACTGAGGCGTAAATATATCGTCAAGTGAATGGGTTCGATTCCCGTAACAACAAGGGTCGAAATCAGGTAAACTTTATCGGAACGCGAGAGCAGTTGAAGAAACAGGAGGGAAAGGAAAAAGAAAAGGTTAAGAATTTTTTTTGTGAACAAATTCAAGAGTCTTCCAAGACGTTTTTATGAATTCTCCAAGACATCTTTAAGAACTCTTCAAGACATCTTTAAGAACTCTTCAAGACATCTTTAAGAACTCTTCAAGATATCTTTTCGAATTCTATACGTGTTTCATAAGACATCTTTTAGGATTCGTTTCGGTATCTTTTAGAATGTTTTTTAAGACTTCTTACAAACGCATTGAGACTTCTTAAAGATATCTTTAAGATGTCTGAATGTTAGTTGGGAAGATACCCCCCAATTTTTGCTTTTCCCATACGTCCCATATCAGCATTCGGTTCACTCGCTATTTCTCGTTTTATCTCAGTTGAGGAATCAATATCCAATCCAGGAATAAGAAATGTACATGGCAAGCATTGTATAATATATTTCATTACGCAATTAAAGAAATGTACTCGAAATAATTGTTCTAGTATACACTCACATCTTGTAAAGTGAACAAACATCGCAATGAATGAATCCAGCGGTCAAGTGAACAAAAAAAACGACAGATGGTCGTAAAGGAATGCAATACAATATGCCTTTTGGATACTCGTTGATAAGGTAACTGATAAAACAGAAGAGTTGAAAACAAACGTATCGACGGGAATTTGATTACGGTACGTGTCGATGTGGATTGAAGCACGGAGCGGAATGTTCTTTTACATAAATCATTATACATATTGGATGAACGCGAAAGTGTCAATACAAAGTCTGGTATTTATTCACGCAATCCAGTTAAATTTACACGTGGGTTATTCGTATGTTATGTTCTCACTCAAAAAAAAAATGTGAATAACGCACGTGTCGAAAATAATGTATGTTGTAGTTTTAGTGTTTTTCACACTTTTGGTATGCTTAGTATTGATTTCAATATAACAAACAAACCCACATAATCAAAATATCAATATTTTATAGATTGGGAAGTGAAATTGCAGAATTTTCATAATCTGTATTTTAAGTAAAATCTAACCAACGCAGTTGTGAGAAAATAGTTTGGATTCTTCTTAAATTTTCCCTAATAGAAATTTGTCTGGGTGTCCCATTTACCATCCACGTACTACATGGGACCCACGTGGGGACAACCAGGAACGTCTTTGGGGGGTGGCTCAAGGGTCTATAGCCCAGGGCGGCAAATTTCAGGGGGCGGCAGAATTATAGAAGTTTTTTTCCAGTTATCAAATGCGTTCGAGCACAAAGGGAGCGGAGAATGTGAATTCAAATATTTTATGTTAATATATTCACAGTATTTAAATCATTTACTCACTTGTTAAACACTTAAAAATATACAAATGTGTTGATAACTCAGATTAAGTATTTGATAATTGAACATGTAATCCATTTTATGGATATATTTACATGCTCTGAAGCGTTTTAAAAGCGGCTACAGGCTTCAAACTCTGAGTGTATCAAAATAAAACATTGGAATTTAAAGTGTATGTACGGAAGTTGGATACATTCGAACACGATTTGTGCATGAACTCATCAAACCGCCGTGTATGGTTGTTTGAACTGTTCTATTCCTTACCCTGGTTCAAGTGTCATAGCAATTCATAAGAAAATGTTCTTATTATGAAACACTAGGGATTTTGCAACACGATATTCATAAGTCAACCACGGAGTCCTATGAATTTCTGCTCATGAATGTATGTTCATGGGGATACATGATGAATCATAAACAGAAATTCATAGGACTTCATGGTTTACTTATGAATATCCTGTTGCAAAATCCATAGTGTTTCATAATAAGAACATTTTCTTATGAATTGCTATGCGACGGAAATTCACGGAAATAATTTACGTATCAATCTGCTGTCAAAGTTTTTTGAATTAATGAAATTTTTTTTCAATGAATGAATTTTCATTATGTATTTTTTATTTGATTCAAACAAATTTCTCCAGGTAGCAATTTAACCTTTTTCACAAGTTCGTTCATTTCCCTTTTCATCGGCAAGCATATCGTTATAATCTTTCCAACGGGAAGATTTTCCTAGAATTTCCCTGAAATACAATTTGTGAAATTTAATGTGCGACTTTTGGAAAGTTCATATTTTCTTTCTATTCTTTGTTAGGTATTCAGAATCTGTCATCAAATTTCAAGTAAAATTCAACAGAAATATGGACCGTTTTATCTTTATTACAAACTTCAGAAATATTCTCAAATTTTAAGAAATACTCTCAGATTTGAGGAAAAATTCTGAAATTTTTATTCAAAATCACCATTCGATCTTGGCACCTCTAGAGCTTTAATTCCGGTACCTCGTTGGTCCTATACACTTATATAAAAGTTTCTGATCAGATGGATAAGTTTATTCAATAATTCCGATATTTTTTTCGATTAAGGAAATGTAGGTTACCAATAGTTTATAATGCTAAATGTTTAATCCTGTTGAGTGTGTCAAAGTTTTATTAGTATCATAGTTTCCAAATAACATGAATACACCTGAGAGAATGATTGAAAATATTAATTCAGCTCAGGTCGGGGGCGGCGAAATATTATCAGCCCCTGGGCGGGGAAAACGTAAAGACGCCCCTGGGGACAACTGAATAACACATTTCAGCCAATTTGACTTGAGTGCCCAAACATTTAGTTGGTTTATATAAATTTTTCATGCGTCAGCTGATCGTACATTAACGTTGATAGTCCATCAACATGGTCAGAGGAATAAAAGAAAGCCCCAGTGTTTCACTTCATAGGTGTGATTTTACAAAAAAAACACATGATCTCACATTTCTAATTACCAATGTGGAACAACATTCTAGCAATTCCCTGGGACATCTCGATGAACACAGGCTAGAAAGTGCGTTACAAAACTAGCTAGAAACCAACCCAACATCTGGGAAAACTAGCTTGGGCCCATCTGATTCCCAATCATAATTTCTACTAGGGTCTTTCATTTCATTTTATCAATATTTCTGAGAGGAAAAAAAAAGTCAACGATCTTTCGTTCTTCCCTTCAAGAAATTGTACAAATTTTTCCAGCGATAATGATCGATCAAAGGAATAATACCATACAAACTTTCACTTTCATCAACTAGTTTGTAAATATCGTGATTATCATAATTAATAATTTTCAGAGAAGATGATAATATTCATCGAAGGAATGTATAATTAGGAAAACAAGAGAAAATATATAGAAATTTGATTTATCTTAGCAACAATTACCATTCTCTATCTTACCATGAAACCCACCAGCATCGTGGTTTAGCTTCTTATAAATCTTATTCAAAGCGTTTGAGATTATAACACTACCATCAAGAATTTAATTTGAGTACAATGAGTATTCATAAGCAAACCATTCCTGTTCTCGACGCTCGTTAAATTATCTTGGTTTTAATATCATCTTTCATTAGTTCTAATGGATTTCATTAGATTTTTACTTACGACTTACCTGAGTAATTATACCTGAAGTGTTTAAGATTATTGTAATTATTATTCTTCAACGTGCAAAGTACGTATTGTAAATGATGTGTAAGAAATTCATACTCGGCGATCTTTGAAAAAGTTTTTCATGGAAAGGTACACGAACGCTATATTTTATGTACGAATTTTTTAGTTTCGCCAAGGCTGACGATGAAATACAACTTGGCATCGGTGCCGTCTTTTTGCATAGGATTTGTAGGCTCTAGGCCTAGGGCCCCACGCTGATGGGGGCCGCCGACTCCTTGAAACACAATTTTCTTTTAATTCTACAAGGAAAGAATTTTTTATAATAAAAGAAGTAAAACATGAGCTATGGATATTCAAATTGCACAGCCAAACGAACATATTGATATATTCATAACTGATTGAAATTTCCAAACAGATATTACTACATACAAGTAAAAAAATTCCCTCATATGGGCCCCCAAGCATTCTGAGACTAGGGCCCCTTAGCTGTGAAGGACGGCACTGCTTGACACAAAACTGATTCCCAAGACTGGACAATTTTTTTATTTATGTAGGGAAGCAAGGTGAGCAAATGAAGAGAAATAACAACTGATTTCGTGAGAGGCGTACACTGAAGACACGATTTGTTCCAGCCACGAAGGAAGATATAAGGAGACACATCTCTTACGGGATTCAATCGAAAAATGTGCCAGGTTAGTTGTACGAAGATTGTTCTCCTCCCTAATCTCACTTCGTGGTTCCAGCGTAACAAATTTCCCGGGTAGAAATCTCCATGATTGAGAAGTGAATGACAAGCAGACAAAAACTAACAGACTGCGTTCATAAACTGAGCTAATGTAAATTCGATTTTTGTTTTTCAAATGCATATTTTCAGAGATTCCCATACAACAAAAGTTGATGCGCAACAACCATTGCTCTTATGTTGTTTCTTAAATTTACGCGAAGTTGCTGGGAATTTGCTACGCGTGTGATTAAGAGTTTCATGAAACCGAGCAACTTCCCAGCAACACGACAACGACTCACCCCAAAATTCCAGATTCACAGCATATTGTTGCGCATTTGGCGACGCAACGTCCGTGCAAATTGCTTCAAACTGTTGCTGAGTGTTTTCAACAATTTGCCGCATATTTGCTTAGCACTTTGCTGTTAGGGTTATGATTCGAAAATCTCATTGATACCGGTTACATCATACTATACAACAATTCTACGATGAGGTAATCTGTAGAATTTTTAGAGTGAGATTTCACTCTTCAGCCAGCCAAAAGTGAGCCTGTAGAAATTTTTAGTAAAATTTTCACTCTTTTAGAGTGTTATTCTAAGATTTGAGGTTAGAAATTCACAACCACTCAAATTCTGGAGTCAATTTTTCATTCTAAAAGAGTGAGGGTTCACTCGAAGCGGATTGGCTCACTTCTGAGACTTTGCGGAGTGAAAAACGTGATTTTTCACTCTTTCAGATTTAGAAAATAGAGTCCGAATCAGCTGGCTCAAATCTGCTAGCTTCAGCTTCATGAAAAGTTAACCATCCTAGGCCCTGTCCAGGCCCAGATCTTCCTGACCAGAGCGTGAACGGGTCCTGGAATGGGCCGATTTATATTTCTACCCGGGTTGGAACGCAGAGGAACTTTGTAGTTGGCTTCTTTGTTTTTCAATTTTGTTATGCTCGAACAAATCGTGGTTTCATCGTGGCAAAGGTGACCCAGTGTTAACAAACATTAATGTAGCTTTTGGATAAAGTTTGACTAGGCCCTGGAATGATAGCATTGTTCCAACAATCAATGATCTTAAATGCCGAAAAATCACCAACGCTGGGGTAAGCTTGATTAAACGGTTCTGCAACGTTGGCCGATGTGGAACACTTTGCTATAAAACCAATTAAAATCCTGAATCAATGCTGACACAAACGTACGCCAATATTGTTTGGACACAATTTATCTTTGTATTACTAACACAGGACTGATAGTCCCTCTCCCAAGAGAACGCAAACCTTCAAGAACGTTTAATGAACGGGTTTTTGAAGGTTTGTGTTCTCTCGGGGTTATTGTCAATCAATTTTGGCTTGACATCAATTTTTTATGATGTGCTGCACGTGCTTGACCCCAGCTATTGCCCGCCATCAGCATTATCTCGTTCGGGATTTCTCAGATTTGCATTTGCGTCCTCTCGGACGAGACAATTCATCTGTGATATTTTTGCTGTGAGAGCTGTATTTCTCGCTATCACTGCTAAACATGTACACGTGGCAGCTGAAAAATTCTCTAAAAATTTGGTAAGATCACCGGAAAATTGGTATATTTGTCATATTTTTCCGGTATAATTATCAAATTCCTGGCAATTTTCCCGTGTTTCTCTTCAGATTAATTACTGTCTTTACGAAGGAAAATGATTGGAATTAAAAATTTACATTTTTCGTGGTCGATAATACCACAATGAATATATTTTTTGATTGGCGTAATTTTTACAACCTGACGGAGAAAAATTTGTAGCAGAGGTTCCCATAATAATAGCAGTTTTGTCATTTTAACCAAAATGAGGTATGGATTGCCATAATTGAAGGAAAAGTGCACATAAATGCTCATGTGTCCCAAAACTGCCATTATTATGCTAAACCCTGCTACACATTTCTCATACTTTTTTCTCAGTACTTCTAAAGTCATTGTCATTTGTGGGATCATCATCACAGTGTAAAATTTTCAAAAAATCGATTTTCTTCAACATTCTATCCAATTTTGATATTGAAATTCGAATTATACCGGTCGCTACAGCCTTTTTTTAGAAAAAGCGATTGAAGCGTCAGACCTTTGTGTTTTTCAAAACGGCGCCACTCTCAAAGAAGACAGAGTTTTCAAGCTATCCGTTTGCGATTTTGACGAAACATTCTTCACGTCATTCTTCATTGTGCTATGGGAGCTTTTTCTGATTTTTTTGAAATCTTCCTATCCTTTTCACGAGAAACTGCCGGAAAAAAGGCTAAATTCGATACTTTTCATTCAAACTGCCGGTATTTTTCCAATTTTCACTGAAAAAAAGCTTTCATAGGATCATATCGGTTTTCCTATCGATCAATAATCATTTTGAAATTTTGGTTTCAGGTAAATGGGGCGGCAAGCAACCGCCATTTCGCCACTTTCGCAGCCACCAATTTTTGATACTTCTGAATCAGGCTGTACCCTGTTAGAATTTAGGGAAAAAAGGGAAAAAACTAAACGAAATGAATAGATTCACGTTGTTAACCTCTACCAGGGTACAATATCTTTCAAATTTCTCAAAGTGACGGCTGCTTGTCACCTCATTTCGGATAAAATTTGTGGCCACAATCCTGGACATCATGGGACATTAATTTTGTACTAAGCAATTTCCCTTGATTAAAAACAATGTTAAATCTTGAGTGGAGATTTCGAAAAAAAACCATTTTGTACTCTTTATCGGTGAAAAAAAATTCAACCGATTAGCTCATCCTATCCACTTGGAAAGAATTGACGAAAGTTGGCTATTTTTCGGGAGGTCACACCGTGATGATCCCTCACGTATCAGGGGAATTTCATCAAAATTGATGTAGAATTAGTTTTAAAGTTTTTTCCATCGCCTCATGATGTTACATTCACATCATAATTTTTCTCCGCGTATTAAAATATATCAGAATCTTTTAATGGAGTGAACAATGGAAGAGGTTTAAAGATCCGTAACAAATCTGGGGTAACGCTTCAATAAACGCATTCTTCTGATTAGATCACAATTCCCTGCATGGAGTCTTCTGAATTTCCATGAATCCTTTTGCATGAGTTTTGAATATATATATATATTTTTTTTTGATCTGTCTAAAGTTAAGGATCAGCAACTCGGGTCTCCCTAGCAGTAGCCGAGTCTGACCAGAATGTTTTAGGCATATTTTAAGCTACTCTACCACTCATCTAGAACTCTGTACAAGCATTCGGCTCAAGGTCATAGGAACTGACCGTTCGGTTTCAGCTGAAAGTTTCGCCATCACACCTTTTCTCCAAGTTGTACAAAATATTTTCAAATAAACACATTTCAGGTATCCTAAAAATATAAATCGCTTGAATGAACAAAAATTGAATAATTGAGAATGAATTTGGGAAATTATCTTGCATTGCGGGAATAATTTGTTCTAAACAGAGGATTTCAGATCAATTTTCTCTGTTCTTTTTCTGTTCCTCGTGTTTTTCAATGTTCTAGAAATGGATAGACAGATTCGAATAGATTTTGAAAATATCCATTCTATTTCAATCAACATACGTAGAATAATTGTGCAATATTCGATCAAAATTTTTGAGGTTTTTACAATGATTTGACGCACGCTTCCCTCTTTTTTTGTTTTTTCTGCAAACTTCAATCCACAAAGAATAGTTCTTCAACGTGAGAGAGGAGAATCCTCTGTTTTTGATGAACAAACAATGACTCGACGATCGAAAAAAGGGATCGACCATTGAGTCGAAGGAAAACTTTTTACAATTTTCACTGATTTGTTCTCTTTATTGATGGTTGGAAATAGAGTTATGTGCTACTTTATTGAACAATATTTTTATTCTATACGATCGAAGAGTTGAAAGATCAAGGTAGAATTTACTTCGAATTACATGTTGTTAAAATTTGAATCGTTTATAGGAACCCGAGTCGAAAAATTTGAACGATTTTTGTCCTCATATTTCGTTCTTGTACTGACAAAAACAGTACCTTTTCACGATCCAACGAATAAAAGTGATTGAGGAGAAATTCAGACTAAAATCATGAAAAAGTACTGTTTTTATCCGCAATCAATCAACAATCAGAACAAAATCAGCCTAAAAATGGCATAAAAGGACAAAAACTGTTCAAATTTTTCGGAACGAAAGAAAAATCCAAATTCACAAAACCTGATGAACTATCGTTATTCTTCACCTCGAATCAACTCCTGGGAATCATAAACTTCGTTTGAAGAATGTACTGCGGGATTTGTGGTCTCCAACAACTGAATATTATGTCGTTCGAGCACTAATTCGTTCCAATAAACGATTCAAACTTCCGCAACGTTCGAATTACTATATTTTTTCGGAGGAATTATGCTAGAATTGCAAAAAAGACATGCATGATGAATGAATTATAAGCAATTTCTGTTCCATTAGAAAGCTATATTCGATGCAGGAAAATAATTGAATTTCAATATCTACAAAAATTCTAGTCTTTGAGATGCAAAACATTTTCCCGCGTTGTTGTCAATTGGAATTTGATTCATTTCCAAATATTTGATAACGGTGAACCGTAAAAACACTGTAAAATCGTCCCGTTGAAACACAGAATGGTGAAATTCATTCACCGATAATTGCATGATACCCATTATTGCTCAATTTGAAAACCGTTGCATAATTCACACGAAATTTTCAACTCTTCAGAATCCTCGATACCATCGTGACGTGTGAGGCTTGACCACATATGTTGAATACAAACATCCCAATCCGAAGTTTCAAGGATCACAGATTTTATGCAATATTCCAGAGGAGAGGTGTAAACCGTGTACAAGAAAAAATTTTGAAACGAAAGGAAAACTCACCCTTATGTCTACGCCACTGTCTGTAAAGAAGCGCGGCCACCGCCAAGAGAAGTAGAGTTGTAAAAAAGGTTCCAATCACAGCCCCTGCCACGCTTCCCGGCCCAAAACAGGTATCCCTCTCGTCCTCCATGGCTCAACACACATAAAAACAACACACGCACACACACATCCACACAAAACGCGCGCACACACGCGCGCGTCTCTAATTTTTTCCTTTTCTCAACTTGGTTTTGCACTTCGCATGACAACAATCGCTCCCAATTTTTTGTTATTTTTTTTTTGTTGGTTTCCAAACAATACACTATCGCACTCGCGAATTTAAAAATATCCCTTGTTCGCGATTGTACTCTCGTCTAGGGACATAGTAGATGATAATATGTGTTCCGTGTACGTTGTGAATCAAATGTAGTTGTTATGTACGTAGAAACCGTATCGTGACACTACCTCGCATCGCACTGACCGATACCCAACGCACGAAATGCGCCCGCCGTGCCGGGGCGCGCCACGAAACAAGTAAAACAGGTAGGTGAGCAACAGGTGCCTCTTAGTCCGTGCCAATCAACAACAGGAATGGTTGAGAGAGGAAGAGAATTCAAAAGACTCGACCGATGGTGGGGTTAGAAGGGGAACCTTGGAGAGGGAGAACTTGGGCGCAACGCATTTCTTCACAAATCAAATCAAGGCGAAAAATGACAAACACATCACACCGTTCCGATGAATTATTTTTCCTTTCGATCATTCGCCTCGTATTGTTTCTTCTTCTTCTTCTTCTTCTCCTTCACCTTCCTCCTCCCTGTTCCACATTTTTGCGACACTCCAATGATAAGATAGACACAAATTACTACGTCAATGAGATTCCCGTAGTACAATTTTCATACAACGTGGTACAAGGATAGTATTTTTCTTCTTTTGTTGAATACGTATTGATACACGTGTTAGAAAACGGGATTTCAATGCAAGGATTTCAGTCATTGGTTATTCGCGGTGCGTGACATCAGAGAAGATTGCATTGTTATGTAATAAACATCTTGAGTGTCTGGGATTTTCAACTACCGAAGCGTGTTTTCTTGATGATTTAATCGAATGAAATTATAAAAAATTCCCTTTAGATTCGTCAGATATCGACCTCTCGGAGAATAATAATAATGTAATAAATTCTTTTGCTTCTAAAAGCTTCGAGTTATATTACGGTGATTTATGACTTTTTCAAACATATGATTCTGCCTAAAAAATATTATTAGGACTCGTAGATGTCGAATGCACGACCGATGACATAGTTTATTCGAAAATGCCAGGCAGAACTTGGAAAAAACCTGCGGATCGTGTGACAAAAGCCGGAATTTGTCTGACTTTTGTCATGGGATCTGCAAGTGCGTCTCGAGGTTTTGCCTCGCCTCTCCAGCAGAGTTATAGAAAATTTCATGGCCCACAGTTGAGACGAGGATTCTTTTACAATCAAGTTCAACAAATTCAGATGTACATTTTAACAATTATTTCAAGAAATATCCTGTTTGTTTCAAGTAAATAACATTCCAGTGAACACTTTCCCCTTCAACGTGTCAAAAATTCATTATGTTTTCTAAAATATATCATAAGATTCTCTCATGAATGTGAATGTAGAAACCTTTCGAATGCCTCTCTTATGATGTTCAAAAATTATCCAGAAACCAACTGAGATCCCTGGTTGAAAGAACCCATTGATTCTGACTAATTCTCACTAAATTACGATTAAACTTGGACAATGTTCTGACCAAATCTCATCCAATTTCATTTGTCAGATTCAATGGATTCTTTTAACCAGGGATAGCTTTCTAATAACATCTACACAACGGAAGTAAGGTAACTGAAGGGTATCCAAAGCCAACGTAGTACATTTTTACATACATTTTCGTTGAATTTTACTTGAAGAAGAATGAAAAATTGTCAATACTCAACCAACAACAAGAGAAAAATATGAATTTTCCAAAAGTTGCGCATAAAATTTCACAAAGTGAATAACATTTTCAAATTCCAAAATTGCATCCTTTGAAGAAATAGAGAGAAAGATAGCGGAACATTCAATTCAATGAAATTAAAATTTGCAGATTTCCGAGAGATTCCCTGATGAAAATGGAAACGTGTAGGGAGGGTCATCTGGAGCGACTCTTTGAATATACTCTTAATACACGTTTTACACGTTTCCTTTCCATTACCTACTTAAGGGGATCCTAGTGGCGTGGTAGCAGCCAAATTGTTCAAGACAAACTACGGGCAAACGATTCAATTTTATCAAAATATCTGTCTGTACAGCACTTCTACTCACAGAGAAAAAGGAATTCACTGTGGCAGCGAAATCTACTTCTGCTGGGTTCCTTTTGCCAGAGCAGCAAATTTTTTGCTGTTCCAGCAATCGTGTTAGCTGCTACAGCGAATTTTTAGCTGTGGCAGCAAAAAATGTTTGCTATCCCAGCAAAATTTGTTTGCTATTCTGTATATAATACTGAAAATTTGCTGGCGGAGCAAACATTTTTTGCTGCCACAGCTAAAAAATTGCTGCCGTAGCTAACACGATTGCTGTTATAGCAAATTTTTAGCTAGGTCAGCAAAAAGTTTTGCTATTCTATATATAATACCTCGATTTGCTGCGTCAGCAAATTTTTTCTCTCCGTGCTCTAGCCAGAGAAGTGCTGTAAACGGCGATATTTAGATAAAATTGAATCGTTTGCCCGTAGTTTGTCATAAACGATTCGGCTGCTGCCACGCCGATTTTTGATCATTCTGAGAGATATCTCGAAGAATTTGAAAAGATGTCTTCATGTCAGATTTCTTAAAATTTTCTGCAGGTATCTTTTAGAATTTTCAAAGAAAAACTTCGCAAGACATTTTTGAGATATCTTTGAGTGTTTCATAAGACATCTTTTGGGTATTTTGAAGATATCTTTCACAATTCTTCAAGATATTTTTTAGAATGTGCCGGAAAAATTGCACAAAATCGTTATCTGAACAGGGTTTCTAGAAATTCAGGAGAAATCTGATAAATTTAGTCGAATCCAGAGTGCATCTGGAGTGATCTTACACTGGAAAAAATATTTATTTGTAGAAACTAAATATTCAATTAGATGCAAATACTGATCACTTATGGCGGATAAATTATTTATTCAGGAGATCAATTTATTTGGGGCAAGCATTCCATTATTTGATTCGATTGAACATTTCATTAATCTTAAGAAATATTTTATGGAGAGAGGACAAATAAGCTATTTATTTGATTGGAACCAATTTTTTTTTCAGTTTACATGGAATTAGGATGAACAATTTTTGAAAAACTTCAACTCGGAGAGTCATTCATATGAATTCAAAATGATTTCGAAATTCAATGTTCGATATTTCAAATGAAATTGAAGATTCAGAAGTGAAAAAATTCTTCCTGAAAATTCAGAAAATGTGACTGTTATTTATTACAGCCACTTTTTTCTGAATTTACAGATAAATCTCACTAAATTTCGGAACGTGTTTTGATAATTTAGTGATGTTTCTTAAAATTCCAGAAAAAAGTGGCTGTAAAAAATTACAGTCACATTTTCTAAATTTTCAGAAGGAATATTTTCACAGTGCTTACAAACAAGTACTTCAAGTGAAACACAGGTCACCAAAAAAGAAATTTTCCTCTGTTGTCCGAGGTCTGGTAATTAATTCGGAGTGCTTTTGGTGCGTTGAATGCGTAACGAATATCAAATTTCTTGGATCAGCTCAATTTCCATTATCTTCTATACATAATTTTTATATATAATCTACATAATTGAAGAATTTTATATATAGAAAAATTACAAATAAATATGGAATATTCTGAAGCATTTATTTTGTGTGGGAGCTTTCTTGTTAGGGTTGGCAACAAGAAATTTTGCACAAGCGCACATTCATCAAAGAATCAAGAACTCATATTTCTACTTGAATTCAGATAAGAAATTTAGAGTAGACGTGCAAAATATTTCGTGATATCGATATTTTGTAAACAATGTTTATACAACTTTTATCGATATTTGGTAAAATTCAATATAAACTCGACAAAGTTTCTATAAAAATATCGACACCGTCGAATATCGTGCGTTTCTAATTCAGAGAGGAAATTAAGAGAAGTTGGAAACCTTCAAAAAACTTTTAAGATTTCAAAACAGTGTTTGAAATCAATTAGGGCCGTTTGAACAGCATCCGAAAGTTTTTGTAATATTCTAAGGACCACTGAATATGTTTGAAACACCAACAGGGCGTTGAACGAGGTTCAAGGTGTGTTACATAGAGGTGCATAGAACATCTGAACATTTAGAAGTACATTGAACACCACTAGTGAACCACTTTTCAAAAACAAAAATAGAATTCTTCAAGAACTCTTTTCGAACTAATGAATTCATCAAGAGCCCTGGAGATTAACGAGTTTTTGTAGAGTACTAAAGCAGTACTTTCAGCACTCTTAATGAACTCGTTAATGCCCCAAACATTGAACTCCTCCAGAGCTCTTTATGAATTCGTTAGTTCGGAAAGAGTTCTTGAAAAATTCTATTTTTGTTTTTGAAAAAGAATTCTTCGTGTGTTATCAGGGTACGTATGACAGCGAACTTGACTATTTTTATTATTTGAAGATCTCTTTTCTCCGTGTGAGAGTCACGACATAGTCTGGATTCAGTGGACGGTAATTAGAATTAACCGTTTGATATATGAAAATATGAATGAAACTGCAGATAACTCCCGTATAACACTGATGCATGCAACATATATTCAATTTGACATAGTTTTCGAGTTGAATAAGCCCTCATATAATACGGGTTTTCTCTGATTTCACGTGTTATATGAATTATTCATTTCCGACAACCTCTTTTGATAAACTCGATTTTCAGATCAATGAGAAAAAATAAGAATAACGATAGTTGGAGTAATTAAGGTAGTTTTCCGGGAGAATGCAGGATCAAATTAGAAAAATTATTGTCAAGCGGAGCACCAAGGTCGAAGGAATTCGATAATCATATTCGTTGGGACTTATATTCTTATTTATGACAAAAAAAGAACCAACTCAAAGGATAAATAAACAACCTTGTAACAACAACGCGAAATTTGACATGGTTTTTTTTCTTACAAAATTTTTATTTTTGATCCGTTTATGACTTATGAGGACTCATTTTGTTCCTTGTGAGATTTAAAAAACCTTTACCATGGGGATTTTTTTATATGAGTGACCATGACACTGTCACACGCTTTTGTTTATGGGAATGTATTTTACTATTAATAAACAAATGCGTGTGACAGTGTCATGGTGACTCATATAAAAAAATCCCCATGGTAAAGGTTTTTTAAATCTCACAAGGAACAAAATGAGTCCTCATAAGTCATAAACGGATCAAAAATAAAAATTTTGTAAGAAAAAAAACCATGTCAAATTTCGCGTTGGTGTTACAAGGTTGTTTATTTATACTTTGCTTTGGTTCTTTTTTTGTCATAAATAAGAATATAAGTCCCAACGAATATGATTATCGAATTCCTTCGACCTTGGTGCAATAATTTTTCTAATCTGATCCTGCATTCTCCCGGAGAACTACCTTGAGTAAAAATAAGTGAATGAGAATTATTTGTCAAAATTGATTGTTTTTGTTCTACTCCCGGGAAGGACGAAAATGAATTCTCAAACAGAACTCAGTTAAAGCGGTGCCTGTGGAAAATAGTCGAAATTTTCCTATATCCAAAAATCGAAAATTTTCTATCAATCGTTTCCAAACAGCACAAATGATCATTTTGAATTCATACAAACTTCTCAAAGAATTCTTGAACAGTTCTCGTTATATAACGAGTAAACATGTATTCAATATGAATTTAATTGGCTCAAAATGAATACATGTTGGATACCCGAATAGTTCTTGATGAATTCACGAGATGAACTCTTCCTGAGCAACTGAGTTGTTCATCAAGGATTCAAATCGAATTCAAAGTATTCATAATGAATTCATGTTTACTGTCGTAACGGGAGCTCTTTGAAGGGACTCGAAAAAATGTTAAGAAACTTTTTACATAATACCACCTATTAAATTTCATAATATGATATTAAGAATTTCCTTCTTAATTTCAATGAGTTATTCTTGATTTCGATAATTAATTTCTTACATTTCAATAGGAAATATCAAAATTTGATAAAATATATATTAAATTTCATAAGAAATTTTCTATTGAATCTCTAAGAATTTTTCTAACAGTGTACGCTTATACGAACTTATAAGGAAATTACCGTTATGTGAATATTTATGAATTTTTAAAGCATAAATGTATTATTGTATTGTTAAATTTTGTCATTTTCACGCTTTTTTCTCTCAGTGTATGCATGGATGTCAAGTTTTCCATAAAAAAACTCAGGGTAATGTTACTTTGAGGAGTTTTTAGTCGAAATAATATAATTTTTATGTCATGTTGACCACTTCTAGTGAAAATGAATCATGTATGAGCTCTCGCAGCACCAAAATCTCAGAAGAATTCTTGAAGAATTTATAAAGAACCCCATCAGTTCAATAAGAATTCTTTATGAATTCTTCTGAGACCGTGATGCTGTGTGGGAAGGTTGTGGCGATCAATCGTACATGACCTACATAAAATCTACATATCAACCAAGTATTCACAATATAAGAACCATCCCCAAATAACCGAAACCGAAGAATTCTTTTCCAAGAGCAAGAATAGAACTCTTCAAGAACTCTTTTCGAACTAATGAATTCATATAGAGCTCTGGATGAGTTAAATCTGTCGGACATTAACAAGTTCTTTGAGAGTACTCAAACAATACTTCTGATATTCTCAAAGAGCTTGTTAATGTCCGACAGATTGAACTCCTCCAGAGCTCTATATGAATTCGTTAGTTCGAAAAGAATTCTTGAAGAGTTCTATTCTTGCTCTTGAAAAAGAATTCTCCGTGTGTTATCTGGGAAAGTTCTGGAAGAGGGCTTAATGGATACAATGTATTCATACCCAGATAGAAAAATGTCTCAATAATGCCATCATAATGGTGACATGCACGCTAAGAAATGTTTGCATCATGGTACCAAGGTGTTTCCGCATAAAGTATTGTTATTGGTAGCAAAACGAGGTGATGGTACCATAATGAAGACATAATGTTTACATTTTATGCATCATTGCAATCTGAGCGAAGTTTATGAAAGCATGTTTACGGCACATTATGTTACAAAATATTTAGGGCATGGTTTTCTATCTGGGATATAGAACGCTTTCAGAATTCTTGTGCTATTTGGATATACGAACCCACATATGGACCGTGCATGAGCCATATATGACCCATGCATGATAAATCTGCAACACCCAGGCAACAACGCAGCACTTTGATTGCACGTCTCTTGTAGGTCTCTTGAGATATATGCAGATCTTTTCAGATTTAAATTTTGGTGAAGAAAGATCTACGGAGATCCACAGAGATCTCCAGAAATTTTTTTAAATTTTCCTATATTTTTTGGATTCCTTGCAAAATTGGAATCTTTGGAAGTGAGTGGAGATCAGAAAACTCCAAAGATTGTTGCCTAAGTGGAGTTGTTCAGATGTAAGTAGATATGAACAGATTTGTAGAGATTTTTGCCAAAATTTAGATCTCATTAGATCTAATCTTTTTCTCCCGGGCATTTATTGAACATTGCCATAAGCGCCTGAGAAATGCGCTCAAAGAGTGACCGCAAAAAAGAGTATTTTTCCGCCTATTTTCCGGGACCGCGGGTTTCAAGTTAGAATGCATTCTAAAACATACTCTATGTTGATCATTTGCGAGGGTATACAATTTCCTGGTGAGCACAACGCTGGTTTTACAAGTAAAGTAGTATCAAATTTTGATCAAGATTGTATAAAAATCAATAGACCTCGATAGATTTTTTATAGAAAAGAATCCATTTTGTCAAGAATCTCTCGATTCCGTCGATTTCTTCATCTCCAAAATCAATGTTATGCTCACCGGAAAATGGTATAATTCCCTTGATCGACATGAGATATTCTTCAGAATGCAATTGAACCCGAAACTCGCGGGCCTAAAAAAACAGACGAATTTTGCGGTCAATCTTTGCAGTTTTATACGGTTTATTTTTCAGTGTATCTTTCAGGTGCTTGTGGCAATGTACAACAGGTGCGCATTTGAAGCACTGAAATGCACGCTCTCAAAGTTCGAATCACCGAAAAATGTGAAACTTTTTACGAAAACCATTTTCACTACATAATTTGAATAACCATGAAAATTTTCAAAATTATATATAATTTGTATATACACAATTTTTATATAACTTATAAACAATTATAGATAATTCTGAAAATTTTACCACATGAATTGAGCAACAATTTTCTGACTTTGATTAAAATGTAACACACATTCCAAGTATTTTAAATGCATCCACAAGAAAAAAGAATTCCTCGTCACATCGAATACAACAAACAATTGCATTTTTTATTAAGAAATTGATCGAAGTTAATCATTCATCTAGCGCCGAACCTATGATTATTCATTAATCTCATCTTGACCTCTTTACTTATAAAAGATAATTCCTACGTCCTACAAATATTATATTCCTCGGTACACGCGAAGAAAACTGCAACAAAATTATCGAATCATCATTAGATTATTACACGAGGGAATAATTTTTCTTGGGACGAACGTTTAGTTAATTATCGATGACACGCGCAATAATAGGTATGAATGTGAGAGTGTTGAAACGATGGAATATACTCAGCAATATCAGTGCCTACGCACTGACCTGGCTGTCAGGATGTAAGAAGTCTGGAGCAACGACAGGAATGCCAAGAGTTTCTGTTTTCCTTTCTCTCTCTCTTCCTTGAAAGCACCCCTTCTTCTACCTCCAGGTTCAACATACCACGGCTCCTTCTTTGTCGAGATTATGCACAGAATGCAGTAGTATCTATTTTGAAATTCCGCACATTTCTCAAGTGTAAAAGGAATGGGAAAGAATGATTCGAAAGAAACTCCGTTCAGTTGCATATATCGATAGGCATTGATGTGGGGACAAAATAGGACTACTACTCGTACTCTGATTTCTTAGCTTGCCTGTACCTAGCTTATTCCGCACACAGCAGTCCAAGGATAATAATACTTTTGTCCCGATAATGTGATGCGTGATTACCACGTAATAGGTGTAAACGACGCGTAAGACTGATTATCCTGTCATTTTTGATGTTATTACATGTCAGGTTGAAATAAAAATATGTATTCTTGAAACGAACACTTCAGTTTACGCATGATTCAAGGTTCTGCGATTATGAGGCAATCGTGTTGGATAAAATACACTCGCGCATTCCTTTCCAGTTTCAAAGAATAATGAATTAATTTTTATTATTATAGTTACTGAGCGTAAATGGGATATAAAGATGTAAAGATGGGAACGGGGTTCAAGCGCGACGTGCTCGATCAGTGTTGCATCTTTGCGTTCATACTGGGGAATTCTCATGGATCCTTACATTTATGAATGAGTTGATTCATTATTTGTTTTTTTTTCTTTCAATTAATTTTGTTTAAAATTGATTCATGCATTTACGTGCATCTGTAAAATTTGAGAAGATATTGTTTGTTTCGGTCAGAACCAGATCTAGGAAGCCTTCCCATGTGGAAATAGCCAGAGTTGACAAATGGCGCGGTACTGGCGAGGTTGTATTTGCCAAAGTTTGGCAAAAACAACTGTGCCTGTTCAGAATCATTATATACGGTTTTTCAACTGTCGCCGAACATTCGCCAGATTTCGCCAGGGGTCAGTATCGAATGAATACTGTCTGGACAATATCCAGGATGTAGAGAAACGGTACCGCGCCAGTATTCAGCCAGAGTCGGTATTATCATTCCATATGTACAACAGACGGCAATGTGCCAGTAATGATATGACTCTAGCTGATTACAAAATCGGTAGTGAACTGACGTTAAAATCACCATCTTGGCAACTTGGCTATCGTCGTGAGCCGGAGTCACGCCGGTACTGAGCCAGAGTTGGTATTATCATACTATATGTGTGTTAGACAGCAATGTGCCAGTGATGATATGACTCTGGCTGACTACAAAATCCATGGTCGATTGATGTTGAAATTATGATCTTGGCAACTCGGCTGTTGTGGTCAGCCGGAGTCGCGCCAGCATTGGGCCAGAGTTGGTATTATGATTCAATATGTTCGATAGACGACATGGTACCAGTATTGGTGGGACTCTGGTTGACTACGGAATCGGTAGTCGATTGACATTGAAATCACGATCTTGGTAACTTGATTTTTGTAGTGAGCCGGAGTCGCGCCAGTATCAAGACAGAGTTGGTATGATCATTCAATACGTTCGATAGAGAACAATGAGCCAGTATTGAGGGAATCTTATTTCACTACGGAGTCTATGGTAAATTGTGTGACTTCAAGATAATTAGTACAATAAATAGGAATTTAAGTAGTCCGTTGATGTGATAGAGACTCTGTCTCTCACTCGCAGGTCCCGGGTTCAATCCTTGCCCAGTGAACTTTCATGAAACCACTTCCAAAGCGTCTTTCTCAGATAACGATGATGAGAAAAAAAGATTCACAAAGTTTTGAAAGTTCAAATTCAATGTATTTTTTTTTTCATTTGAAATATAACTCCGGGGATCTCTAATTACCAGCACTGTGCCAGTACTGGGTCGGGTTTGAATTCCTACACAGGATGTATTATTTTGACTCTCTACCACTTCTCATTCAGGTATGGCAGAACAATTGGTTCTTTTGTCATATCAGAGTTCCGCCTTAGTTGGCTCACATTAAAAATCGTTACCGACGCTATTGTAAATGTTCTACTGGCCCTTATGTAAAATGATGTTATCATTTTGACTCCTTGCCAGTACCGTCAATTCAACTGGCTCCATAATGGCAGTTTTGGATTTGCCGGTACTGGCAACTCCGGCAAAAGGACTCAGCCAGTAGCGGCGCGTGTTTCCATTTCCACATGGGTTCCCACGAAATTTGTGGAACAATATTGAAGTGCATTGATGAATTTTGGCGAAAATAATTGATGCCAAGGAATCAGAAAAGGTTGAAATGCGTTAAAATATGATTCGTGATGTTGAAATTTGATTAAATTCATTAAATTTTGTGAAATATGGTTTATTACGATCAATTAATTTTGGGGAATAAAATTGATCAACACACACGGAAAAAAGTCCCATGTAAATTATTCTACATTGATTGTTGTTAATTTAACATAACTACTCACATAAATGCAATTGGAGTAAAATTTACATTGGAATCAATGCTATATTCACATTGTTACCGAAGTAAATGGGAGAAGCGTTCCTTTGAAGTATGATAACAATGTAAATCCAACAGGACTGTGTAGTAAATTTTACACTAGATGCACCCTGTAATCGTTACCTCACTTTTCATGTAATTTTTACATGTGTGTTTTTTCCGTGCAGGTGTTCGGAATGTGGAATGGCATTGAAATGTAATGGATTTCGTTAAATTTCGATTAAATTCGTTGATAAATTTGAACCAAAATATTTAACCGAAAGAGTTCCCGTTATGCTAATCAATATTTATTCATGATGAATATTTTGAATTCAAAATGAAATCTTAATGAATAACAAGAAAGAACTCATATCGAGATTTCATTATGAACTGTCCTGGCATTCAATACGTTTTCATTTGAAATTCATTGAGTTCTTATTGAGTTAATTATGGGTCGCATAACGAGAACTATTCGAGAAGTCTCTGAGAAGGTTTTATAAATTCAATTTATCTTTTGTGCTGGCTGCCCTGGTTGAAAAAAATCATTGATTCTGACCAAATCTCATTGAATCTTGTCTCTCACAGCACCACAGCCCCAGAAGAATTCTTAAAGAATTCTTAAAGAACACCCTAACAGCACATCTACCGATATCTACGTCGCATCTCCGTGGACTCCGCGTGGATGAATGGTGGACGTGGATAGGAGGTGGATGAACGAAGATTCCACGTGGAGGCAACGTAAAAATGTCCGGTGCTGTACGGGCACAATCAGTTCAATCAGAGTTCTCTATGAATTCTCTTGTGACTGTGTTCCTGTGTGGGGTACAATGTTCTGACCAAATCCTATTCAAGTATTTGTCAATGAGATTTAATCAGATGGAAGTATTTTTCCAATGTGATTCTGATTGAATCTTACCGAATCTGATTGAATCTTGTGCAATGTTCTGACCAAATCCTATTCAAGTATTTGTCAATGAGATTTAATCAGATGGAAGTATTTTTCTAATGTGATTCTGATTGAATCTTATCGAATCTGATTGAATCTTGTGCAATGTTCTGACCAAATCCCATTAAATTTTCTGTCATCAGATTCTATGGATTTTTTTGACTAGGGTAGGATATTCCTACATAGCACAAATGTCTCAATAATATCTCCAGAATATTCTGGAAACATTGTAATATTGTCAGAATATTCTGGAGATATTACTGAGACATTTGTGCTATCCCTGGTGAAAATTTCCGCTCGCTGGAAGCGGAGATTGAAACAAATGAAGCGTAAAATGTTTCAATTTCCGCTTTTTCCGCGCTTGGATACTGTTTCGTTTTCTCTTCCACGTCGCCTTATACCCTTCTTACGCTCCCATTTTCACTAGGGTAATGGGTTGTTGACAGTCATATTGAATTTTGATGAATTTTGTGAAGTTTTGGCACAGCTCTTTATGGAAAATCAACGAAACCCACTGAATGTCAACATTATTCACCAAAAGATTCCCATAAATATCCTTTAGGGAAATTTACTTCATTCTGACCAAAACGCTTCATTTTTCCTGCAATTTTTTGGCGAACAAATGAATTCTTTTGTTCAAAATGGCGTAAATTTTCCTAACCCTACACAGTGAAAAATGTGGTGTATTTTTAACATAAGTGTATGTCCCAGGAGGTCAACTCGCAATTTATGTTGAATATTCCCTGGTGAAAGGGAAACGTGTCATAAAGAGTAACAGGAGCGTAAGAATGTTTCAGATGACTTTTCTAATACTTCTTACATGCTTCCTATCCACTCTCCAATTACGCTCCCATGCGTAAATCCCGGTTTCTATGAAATTGGTGTTTCTTCCGATACGCTTCACACACTTCAAATACACGTTCCAAATACTTCCCAACTACGTTCCTGCAACTTCCTAATATACGCTTCCCTCTCACCAGGGTTAACACAAAAAATGTATCAAATCAACACGAAAATGTTAAATTTACACTGGAAATCTGTGAATTTCAGAATTTGATATGTTGTTTTCAATACAAACTCTGAGTGGACCTCCTGTGACACAAAATTTTTCGCCGTGTAGTGAAAATGGGAGCGTAAGACGGGTGTGAAGCGACGCGGGACAGTAGTACAACAGTATCTAAGCGCGAAACCCATACAGCACCGGGAGGTTTCCTGAACGTTCAGAAGACGTGCTTGATTTCACAGAGAACGTGCAAATAACGTCTCAGGATGTTCTAAAAACGTCGCATGTATGTCCCAGGGACATGCAAATGTCTCGGTTAGTTCTATCTATGTCCCCATGTGACTTTGTGGTTTTTTAAGGTTAGTTTTCATGAAAGTACGTTTAGAAGACATTCAAGGATATCAAATGGGAAGGTACTCTAAACGTTTGTAAAACTTGCTTCAGCGGGACCAAAACACGCAAAACCAAGAGCACGTTTTCAAAACGTTCAAAGAACTTTCTGTGCTGTCTGGGAAGAAGCGGGAATTGGAACGGAAAAGGATGTCGCTATATATCATAGAACAAGACAGAATCTCTACCGTTTGAATCCACCGCTGATCTAGGGAGAATCCATTTCAGTATGTTGTAGGAGCCTCTCAGTAAGGTAGCGAATACCCAAAAGAATTTTTTAATTTGTGGATCCGAGGATAGTTACCAGAAGTTCCTAGCCCTCCTCAAATAGTCGTAGACTTCACCACTTCCGGGTTAATGGTCTTCCGGGCCTTGCTACCTTACCAAGCCTCTCGAAAGAGCTGATCTAGGTGATCTGGAACACTTTTCAACTTTTTTGATTGGTTGAGAAGTTGATTCGGTCACCTAGATCAGCTACTGCGGAAGACTCCATAGAGTTCACTGCTGGTAAAACTTGGTAATATCTGGCGATTTTTCGGGCTCAACTCCACTCGAGCCTATTCACATCCCAGATAACACAAGAGAACTAAAAGAACGCATAATGGATACAATGTATATAGAGTAACGGTGAGATGTCCCGAAAAGTGCAATATTCTGAAAGCTCGATGTCCCAAAAGTTTAATAGCCTAAAATTCGCTGATTGGTAAATTCCTTGTAACTCAATAGTAACCTTCTAGACCTTTTTAAAATTGACCAATTAGCGAATTTCGGGATATCACCCTTTCCCCAATGTTGGAAAAATAATTTTTTTTGAAATTCAGAATTCGAGCTTTTTACAGACCTAGATAAAATCTCAAAGAATCATTCCTAAAAATTTCAGATTTTTTTATGAATTCAGTTCCAAGTATTTTAGTGCAAGAAAACGTGCTCCGATGGTAACTCTGATACCCTTTTAAAACTCTTGTGCTCGCTGGGATACGGACCAATCGATCCCTCCTGCCTTCCCATATAATTGCATTTAATCCAGGGGGTATAATCTCAAATGCAACATCCTCAAACGGATTTCAGCGCTGCCGTACGGTAGTACAGTGAATTATTCGCCATAGATACAACTAACACAAACAATCAACAAATCACACCAATTTTCGAATTAGTGTTAGTGTATACATGTAAAATAGTTCACTGTACTACCGTATGGCGGCGCTGAAATCCGTTTGAAAATTTTCTATTCGAGATTATGCCCCCTGATTTAATCCAAGAGGGTAGCATGCAAGAAGCCCGACCGCTTGGCATTGGCTAAAAACAAGTGATTTCTAGTGCATTCACCGAACATTCCTAGTGATCAACCAATAGTAGAGGACTAGAGGAGTCGGGCTTGCATACTATCCATAAGAGTTGTAAGAAAGTTTTTCATAATTTTTTAGGAAAATTACCAAAAAGTGCTAGTTTTTCACCAGCGGAGAAATTTCGGGCCAACGGGTATTCATTATTGTATTCATTATGAGCTCTCTTAGAACTCTTATGCCATCTGGGTTCCGCCCCGTTTCAGCTCCATGTGACACGCACCTTATGATATGCTATCGATTCAACCACCATTCCTAGAGGTCACATATGTTCTCCAACAGCAGCAACTAACTGTCTCGAAGTTCTAGAACTGTGATCGAGTGTGACATGAAATAAAGTATTGGTAAAAATTTGTCATTTTTCCTCTTATAACATTGCTCGTATTCATTTTTCAACGTTATAATTATTGAAGTATAACATTACAGGTGAATCGAGATAACAAGATCCATTCAATAAACTGTTACAATTTTCATTGTGATTCATACATCAACTGAATAAAACGCACTCCAGTATCAAAAATGACTGGGATTTCGGCAAGCGGTAGTGGACTCAGAGCACATGGACAAGCTTATAAAGACAAAAGTAAACCTACAGACATTCGAAGCAGCAACATCAATGCTGCAAAAGGTAAAAGTATTATTCACATTCTCATATTTTCCACCAAATCTCTCCGGTACTGGAGTTTATTTTTCACGATATTAAATATGCATATACACACACAAATATCTCCTTATATGGACATGATTTCATACCGGTATTGATGTACAAATTCGTCAATTTATTTATTTTTCGATCATTTATAATGCAACAAAAGCCATTTGAATTGCCCTTCTAAATATTTTATAAATTCAAAATCCTTGTTTTAGCTGTGAGTAGTGCCATCCGTACGAGTCTGGGTCCTCGTGGCATGGATAAAATGGTAAGTATCGCAAACAATACAATAATCTGTTCAGTCAAATGTTTCATCCAAAAGTAAGCATCTTTTTTGAAAAATAGTATCAGACCTTAGAACGATCGACAAATTCAAAACAAAATCCTGTATACAGAGGATACCAGTATTGTAGTGCTAAGTGCTAACCAAATTGTTTTTTAGGAATCACTCGAATATCAAAGAATATAATCAAAATTCTGGTTGGTACAGACTTCTTTGAATTAATCCCTGATTGTCAGTACAGGGCAATATTTTGTCTTTAAAATCAAATTCTCTGATCTATAGAAATCTATGTAGCAGTGTGATATATGTGACTATCTCCTTAACTGGTACTTTGAATGGCTAAAGATATTGCATGGTCACAAACATTGCCATTATGAATCAATGCATTTCATTTTTTTGTAGCAAAGACCGGAGCTGGTTGTACCACGGCGTAGGTTGTTACAGAATCTACAACTTCTACATTTTTCAATAGCTGATGTCGTGGCTCCTCAGAATACTTTTTCAGCTGTCACTAAAGAGTACTCGAAGGAGCTGGAACGTTATCTGTTGTAAAATACAGAAATTATTGACTTTGTAACAACTTATCCCTGTCACAACCAACCTCGGTCTCCCCTACACTTTATCCCAAATCAAGTTCAGCTAGTGCAAATCAGTGAACAATGATACACCTAAAATGCTTGGCAAAATGTATCTTGGTAATTCATTACCAATTTTGAACAATAAAATCATCTTCAATCAACATTTTTGTTTTAATGCATTAATAATACTAAAAATACTCAAAATAAGTCATACCTTTAATACTATGTATAATATTCAAGCTTTATTTTGAAGTATTGAGTCTTAAAAGAACCTAAATCCTTATAACATCTGAAGATTTTTTAAAAAACATCTCTATCCCTATTAATCTCATTGTTGTAATAAATGCATATCAATAAAAAGACGAATATCTTCTCCGCATTGAAGATTTATTGCTCATTTTTCTTGTATCAATTATAATTTCTGAGGAAATTCGTTGAAAAATTGTGATTCTCAAGCGAATACTACTTTATCAAACCACTGTGTAAGTTATTCAATGTTGTGAGTATTTCACAAAGACACTATCAACATCTTTGTTAACAGAGAAGTAAAGAAATCATGCTTTTCATGCATCATACATTTGAAACACATCTAAAAATTCAATTGACCTTCTGTGGTGATTTTAGATCCAAGCTGCGAACGGCGAAGTCACAATCACCAACGACGGTGCAACGATTTTGAAACAAATGAATGTCATCCATCCTGCCGCTAAAATGGTAATTTTCAATTGTTCGTTCAATGTTTAAAAGTTTCCAACATCGCAGAGGTTAACTTAATCTCACGCATCGTATAACAGCTTGTAGAATTATCAAGAGCTCAAGACGTTGAAGCAGGAGATGGTACCACAAGCGTCGTCGTTGTGGCTGGTTCTTTACTGGAAGCTGCAGAACGTTTATTGCAAAAGGGAATCCATCCTACTCTGATCAGCGATGCTTTCCAAGTAGCTGCTGCCAAAGCAGTTGAAATTTTGACCAACATGTCGATACCCGTAAACTTAACCGACAGAGAATCTCTCATCAAAACTGCAGCCACATCCTTGAATTCCAAGGTATACATTGATTTACTTCTCATTATTACATTAAATTTTGTAAAACAATTGAATTTCATTGACTTTCAAATATCGATTATTTGTAATTTGATAGGTGGTATTTCAACAATCTAGTCTTTTGGCTCCGCTAGCTGTCAGCGCAGTCCTGAAAGTTACCGAACAAGGAAAAGACAACAGTGTTGATCTGAATGTGAGTGTTATAAATAAAAGATTTATATCAAATCCTTCCAAATGTAAAATTATTCTCATTATTTCAGGATATTAAAGTTATCAAAAAGTTGGGTGGAACCGTTGAGGATACGGAATTAATCGAAGGTTTAATATTCACGCAAAAGTCTTGTAACGTGAACGGACCGAGGCGTGTGGAAAAAGCAAAAATTGGATTGATTCAATTCTGTATTTCACCACCCAAAACGGATGTAAGATCACCATCGATGGATTTCAAATTCCAAGGGGGTTGCGAATGTAATTAATTGTTCGTGAAATTGATTTCAGATGGATCACAATGTGGTTGTATCCGATTACGCGGCTATGGATCGTGTCTTGAAGGAAGAGCGTACATATATTCTAAATATCGTTAAACAAATCAAGAAAGCTGGCTGCAACGTACTTCTCGTACAAAAATCCATTCTTCGTGATGCTATAAGTGATTTAGCTATTCATTTTCTGGATAAGATCAAAGTGATGGTCATCAAGGATGTCGAGCGGGAAGATATTCCTTTCGTTTGCAAAACTTTGGGTTGCAGACCAATCGCATCCCTCGATCATTTCACAGCTGAAAATCTCGTATCTGCCGAACTTTGCGAAGAAGTTCAAACTGGAAATTCTAAATTCGTCAAAGTATAGTATACTTGCTATATTACATTTTTTATAATTCAATATATTTGAATCGAGATTTCATAGTTGTATGTTATTTCCAGATCACTGGTATCCAACATCCTGGTCGTACAGTGACCGTACTTGTACGCGGTAGCAATAAGTTGGTATTGGAAGAAGCTGAACGATCCCTTCATGACGCTCTGTGCGTAATTCGTTGTTTAGTGAAACAGAAGGCATTAATTGCCGGAGGTGGGGCACCTGAAATAGAATTAGCTCTGAAACTTGGAGCATATGCTCAAACTTTGGGCGGAGTGGATGCGTATTGCGTTAAAGCATTCGCTAATGCTTTGGAAGTTAGTATAATTGTAATCTTTATCGTCTTCGTACACTAGAATATGTCTTCAACTTTGTTCTTCATATTCATTTTCTAGGTCATACCTTCGACGTTGGCGGAAAATGCAGGACTTAATCCTATTTCTACGGTTACCGAACTGAGAAATCGGCATGCAAAAGGAGAAGTCACTGCTGGTATTAATGTTCGTAAAGGAGCGATTACCAATATTTTGGAGGAGAATGTGCTTCAGCCTCTTTTAGTTTCCACTAGTTCCATCACTCTCGCTTCTGAAACTGTTCGGAGCATATTGAAGATCGATGATATCGTTAACACGAATCAATAATCAGCTCTCGATTGGATAATTATAGTAAGTATTTTGTTTGATAATTTTGTGTTTGTTTTTCAATTGAATTGAAGAAATTCCCTTTGTTACAGATGTTTGTACACATTCGCCACAAGTATTATCGTTTCTGCAAATTCCGGATCATTAACAATTTCACATTTCATCCTTTGAACCGCTTTTTATTATAATTGATATTTTTATAACGAATGGATACATTTAAAATGTACAACAGTTGAGCTGTATGCAAAATTCGTATCTCTTATATTTGTAATTATTCATTAATAAAAGTTAATACACTGAATTTTGAAATGTTTGTTTGGTTTGTGCCGAAAAAAATTTTCTGATTTTTCAAGTTTGAGGAAGTACGGACATCAGGGTTGTACAACATTTTTCTGTGCACTTAGAATTCTCAGCGCTGGGATTTCAGTTCCATAATTTGTAATAAAATTTGTGAGCTGATATGACGTGATAAAAGGAATCGTTTCAAGGAGGGTTTAGAGAAGAAAATATTAAAATACAATACACATGCTTTTTATTATAACTGATATATAATGAAGATATTTACAAAGATAACATAATTTATGTGACATATTTTCAATCTCACTCAGTATTATTAAGTATAATCAACAGTCAATTTATTTCTCTTTTGTTTTTGCATTCCATTCTGGAATAATTCTCTTTGCATTCAAAAATTGTATATCAAATTGAAGTTACCTTCGATGTTTTACAAAAAATTCTTTCATTGATTCACGTTTGGTCCATTCTTTTGAATACTTTTCAACAATTCTGGAGAATCGAGTATCTCTCATACTCGATTATGTTTGGAAAAATGGTTTCCCAAGATTTTGAAAACATGTTATTACATTTGTTTAAAATTCTTCATCTTTCGTCAAATAGTAACTTCAATTTGAATATCCCTTACCAACAAATGCATCCATAATTCTCTAATACTCCAGGACATCTGCAGTCCCCAGAATTATTTAATTTTCTCATCAATTCTACTCATCCATGAATGGATAGAATACAGCACCCTGACCAGAAGGATATTTTATTGGCATGAAAACTCTGTTGGAAATGCCAGGCAGAATCTGACATTTTCAGTAAGAAATTAATCTCTCCAGTTAGGTTTTTGTATTACAGAAATTCATTGAAGAGTAACCTTGGAGACTATAGAATACCTTTAATAACATCAAAACTTTGTTATTTTTCTTTGAAAGTATTTGAATACAAATATTATTCAAAGAGACATGAGTGTCGATGAAAAGATTTCACATTGTAAAAGAGAAATCAATTGAAATCCGGACAAATCGTTTTTAGGAAGCACCTTTAATCAATTTAGTTGAATATTGAATTAAGTCTACTCTTCTAATCTGTTTTCCATTGTCAAACGATTTGAATCTTGTACGTTACACTCATATTTCTTTAAAAAAGGACGGATGTGACATTACAAAGTGGAATAATTGATTAATCTTCAATAAAAATTCAAGGATTTTATAAAATTCATGATAATTACATTACAGTAATCTCAAGTAGAAAGTATTTGAAAAATGTTAGGAGGTTGTATGAAAATTAAAAAATTCTATAATCAAACTTAAAACAATAAATTAATCCTCAAAAGTTTAAATTGTTCATGGGAACTAAACCAAAATTGAGTTGGAAGTGGAAGCACATCAGTGTTATAAACAATTTTTGAACTCAAACCAAATGAAAAATTACAATTCATTCTTCCAATGTTCGTTGAAATTGAAGGTTTTCATCTACCATTCTCAAACTTGTTAGTAATTTAAAATATTAAAAATATACATAAATGTATAAATTTATTTTTCAAAATCTCTAAATTTCATTTTAAAATATAAAACAAGATACAAAATGTATCAATTGTAATAGCATCCATTTAAATAGGAGAGAACTATCTAAATGTATACTCAATTTTGAATGGATAAATAAACCTCAAATAAGTACCGCGATATAAACTTAAAAGAGATATAGAGATTTAGAATGTTCTAACAGAATTCGAAAAAGGAGTACGTTAGGAAACAACACATACTCTACTTTTTATCAGTAAAAATATAGTTCTTCATATCTTATCCTAGAATTATTGTGAGCATTTGTAAAAAAAGAATCAGCTTTGTCGGTCATGACATGATTGTGATTTGAGCAAACGATTATCGTTAGGAAAGTTCACTTAACGTTTCTCTTCCTGAACCGAGAGAGAACGCACTGTACGATACAAAACACCCTGGCAGTAGATGTTTTTCATAATCGTTTCCACATTTCGTAAAGAAACGATGTTTTGAATGATCGATGTATTGTCATTGATCGTGAATGTACTCAACACGCATTGTAATCTTTTAAAAATATCGAACGGATAGGCCCTTGTAGATCTAACATTTACTCTCATTTAGTTATTCTTATTTTTCATTAACGTATTTACGTAGTTGAAAGGTGAAAAATCGATGAAACCAATCCCATAAAATACAGGTGGCGTATTTGAATCGATCGTTCGAAAGGGAAAACTCTTTGCGGAAGACAAATTATCCTTTTTTTGTGATTTTAAGGAGGAAGAGCTTGAAAAATCTTTGTATTCTCCGAAAATGACAGACAAAATCAGTAAAAAATGAAATACAAAAAGTGCCAGAAAAAATACTTTTTGGTTAATCTTTTCCCTATTTTTTTTTTTATGTTTCCTATCAGGTGTACGAATAAGGTTTATAAAATCGTATTCAAATTAAATAAGTAGAAAAATTCACTTCTTTGAGAAGTATGGAATGTAGAATGTTCACACTCGACAATAATTACATCAATTTTCTATTTTAGTTTTGTATCATCCCTGTTATTGAAAATTTCAATTCATTTCCATTTATCACAGTAGATTCTGCGAGAAAACCGTACCCATTTTCAATAGAAATTTGTTCTGAGAGTTATGAAGTTTCAAGATTTTTATCAGAGGTTTTGTGTTACTGGGGATACTTTTGAAAAGATGAAGACGTTATTTGTATTTCATAGATATATCGTACTCAATACTTTTTATCGATTTTGATGATTGAATTCAATCAATGAATGAGCACCAACTAAACACTCTAGTTTTTGTTAATTTAATCTTATGATCGATAAATTCGAATAATCAGTTAAAAAACATATTGTATTGAAATACAGTCTTGTTACGAATAATTAGATAATTATGTTTACTGATCTAGGAAGAAATGTATTTCAATTTTTCTCGAAGACAAAAAATCTCAATATTCGTTTGAACCCATTCATACTGTTCTATCATTGTGTTCTCTTGGAGAGAGTCTTTTGACGATAAAGATACGTCTAAGAAAATCAGTAAAAAATATAAAATTTGTCGAGGTGTGTCCAATCGCAATGATCAAAGTTCAATCATTGTAGGATTGTATTGTTCGAATATTTTGTGACATATCGTTTCACCATCGTGGGGTGATTTGGTGGAAGGTCCATTGTTGGAATGTGTTATTTATATCACATGGCATTAAAGACAATTGTTGGGTTTGTGGATGCAAAGCCATACATTTCTTATATACTCTATGTAAAAGAGTTTTTGTTTGCTGAAAAAAATGAAAGTATAAATAATCAACGTGGTGTAAACATACGAGATATTGATAAAATATATATGTTTATTACCTTGTCGTATTGCCAAGGACCATCAACAGTTCCTAACCGACAGAAAGCTAATTTTATGCCTTGACCGTCTGCTTCTACACAGCGTTCTCCAACTCCTAATTGACCTTTCGTGTTCAATCTAATCAACTGAAAATGAAATTCCACACAATATTTAATATTGTTATTGATTCATAGGAAATTGTAAAATTTGTATCAATGTAAAAGAAAATAGAAAAACTTTACCTGATTATTTCCAAATCCATGGCAATGAGATGTCGCCATAAGACTCGGTGGTGCATGACCCATCGTATCCAGGCACGTTTCGGTTGCTGCATTTCGCAACTAAAACATGAATAATTGTAAAAAGTCGTACGAAGTTATGCAAATTTGATGATAAATTATAATTACTTCGCCCCAATGAAGATTCGGTGGTAGTTCTGGGAATTTATCTAGTACATCGTAAGCGACGTTATCCATATACCATTGAAAACTCTTACACTTCTTTCTTTCTTTGAATAATAATTGTTCTTTAATGTCACCGTGATCCAACAATTGTGCTAAAGGTTCTCTAGTATAGAAGAATGCCTTGTGTTTTTCATCGAACCATGTTTCAATGACTCTTTTGTAATTCTGTGGAATAATTAATAATGTTCTACATTCAAGATCCAAAACAATTTAAAAATATATTGTAACACGTACGATATACACTTACAATAGTGATCAACGGTCCCTTCTTTTTATGAGCAAGTTTACCAAAATTGTATGGCATAAATCCTCTATAAACGTGGCCAACGTGGGAACAAGGAACCCACAAAATACTTCCTCCGCATTGCCAAATTTTGAAAGATAATTCGAAATTCTCTCCTCCCCAAACTAGCAATCCTTCATCGTATCCTCCCAAGGATAAAAAGTATTTACGATTGATTGCAAATAAACCACCGGCGTGAGTGGGTGACCTTAAAACACATTTGAATAGAATTAAAAAAAGAAGTCTTAAATTTTAGTTTATATTACAAATTTATACCTGTAAGGTTCACTATCGTAAGTTCGTGTTTTAGCCTCTCGCCTTGGAAGTTCGTTTTCTTTGTACAACATTCCCCATTCGAAAATTCCTCTGTACAAATGATTTTCTTGATACACCGGTCGATATTCAAAAGTCTTGTGATCAATTCCATCTATTATTGGAACTGTCATAACATTACTGCAAAATATGGTTGATGATGAAACTGGCCCATGAAACCGAATAATTACATTCGTTAATAGAAAACTGTAATTACCTGTTACGAGCTATGGGAGCCAGCAAAGGTGGCAGCCAATTGACATTGACTTCACAATGAGCATCTAAAAAGACGATAACATCCCCTTTGGCTTCACGCGCTCCCCTCGATCGGGTTCTTATCAAACCCTCTCTCTCATGATTTCGAATCAATCTGACCTTTCCTCCCCACTGTTCTATATCGGATTCTAATTCTCCTTTGAGATTTTCTGTAAACATTATATTAGTTTCTCAAACTGTTATTGTCATCAAAAGTAAAAATAAAGCAACCAGAACTCATGCGAATAGGCAGCGACTGGTTGAAATAATATTTTATATTCACATGCAATCATGAGTCGTTATGTTCGTTAAAAGAACAAGATTTGAAATTTCGTCTCTGCATTTATTCGATTATGTTTGATTTACCTTTATCAGAGAAATCATCTACGAGAAGAATTTCTTCCAGAAATTTAGATGGCGTGCGATTTATCACGCTGTGTACCGTTCTCATCAACACTGACCATCCTTCGTTATGGAATACAATAATTACGCTAGTACGGGGTAATTCTTCAGGATAATTCCAATGTTTACATCTGGAAAAGAGATTTAAAGAAGATTTAAGGAGAAAGTAAAATCGATAGAAGTGGTGTATTTCAGTACTGATTTTTTCTTGCCGACAGAGAAATCAAAAATATAACTCACTCAGCTGGCCTTGTGTCCGGAATAGATCTATCCAATGATATTTCATCGGAACAAACCATGTTCATTCCATATTCGGATTCTGATTGTTGTACATCATTTTGTTGATCATCTCTCAAATTATGAGCTTTTCCTCCCTCTCCTGGTCCTGTTCTGATAGGCACATTTTGTGGTTCAAAATTCCCTAAACCTTCTACAAGCACTGGAACCTAAAATAACAGAAGAAAATTCTTCCCTCGTGAAACAGTCTGAGCCATATTTCAATATACAATAAACCTTCCATAGACTACCCTGAATTTTGCTTAGAGAAGATAACAAAGTTTCTTTCTTTCATTCATTTCATACTCTACATTAAAATTACAATGAATTCTGAAAAAAAGAAATCTATTTAGGGCTTTGAATCTCCAGATAGTCTGTGGAGGGGAAATATTCATACTTCAGTAATCATAATAGCAAATGTTGTAATAAATGAAGAATAAAACGGAGAATATGGTATCGAAAAACATTACCTCTTTGCTTTCTCGCCAGTATTGTTTTAAATCAGTTATTTTAGTACTGGAAGTAGTAGTAACTATAAGATATAAAATTATTAAGACCAACGTGCTGCCTATGATGATATTAAATATCCGGTTTCTTCTCGTCAATGGAATCCTCATTTTCTCCTGGATTCTGTATTCTGTAAAGTACTGGAAAGTTTGAAAAAACAATGTTTGATGTATGAAGTGCTATCAGTATCGCTTGTTGAAGATTCTGATCATGCGCTTATATTTATATCACATCGACAGGCAGATATTGAATTGAAAAGAATTCAATCGAGAGTTTGAGTTCCTCCCTTTCTTTCTCAATTTAAAAATCCTCTCAAAAAGACAAACCAGATCTTCAATAACCAATGTGTAACCTTATACACAAATTGGATAATTTATGATATAAATGATAAATATTGAATGATAGGGATAAATTAATTTCCTGAATACCTGTAAATACGTTGTGAATTCGGTGCAAGGCAAACCGCTTCCTGAAATTAATAATATAATATTTTGGCCATTAAAAATTGTGTTTGTCCACTTCGTCAGTTTAAAAAATATGCGTCCATCGTGAGTATGTTCGGACTCGGCTTCCCTTACTCGAAGGTTTATATTTCTGTTGGCCAAGGTATAATGTACGAATTGAGAATTTCAGAACCTACTTTACGGTATAAATATATGCCGACGTGTCATCCATGTTTTGAAGCTGTGTTCTCAAAATAGAATTTCGTGCATGCATTTCCTTTTCCCATTCATTCCTGTTAGTTCGGTCGATAAGAGAGTTGTGTTGTTGACATCCACATTAGAACTTAGAACTGTTTTTCTCTCTTCCTTATACGTTTCGTATCAGAGTAAAAAAGAAGACACCTCTCTATTATCGTGTGTTGATTTCTAAGAAATATTTTGCATACCTCTGTCTTTTGTTGACTGAGAAGATTGAAGAAGGATAAATCTATTTTACATCAAAGTGGATTTTCAGAAAAGATAGAAGAAAAGTGCGAAAGAAGAATCGAACACACCTTTTGTTGACGTTCCTCGGCCTCGTGTTGTCCGGTGTTGTCGTTTCGCTTAACCTGTACATTGACTCATATCAACCTGATATTGGAAATAAATATTTTAGTACTGAAGAATAATTATTTGGATACAAGATTCTAATCAAGGCAAAATGGTATGTATAGTACAAATATATTTCATCAATTTTAATCCTTTCATTTCAAAGTTGAATTAATTCACGTGCTGCGAATGAGTACTAAATGAAGGTTAGGTTTTTCATTCACATGCAAAGTTGTTAGATTTTGTGGATTTACTGACATTTTCACTAACAAAACTTGGGATTCAAGAAAATTACATTCATTTGAAATCATAAGAATAGTTGAGATGAATTCGATTTGAAGTTTCAAGTGATCGCTCAGAGCATTCATTGGTTTTTTGTTATTTTTCAATCCCCTACTGAAAATTTTCATTACTATTTTTACCAAAAATTATAAAATTTTGAGGAGAATTTTATTATTCTAACATATCAATTCTATCTTTGTTATTAATAAAATTGAATTTCATTGACAAAAGTTGGATGTTCATGGTACGCAGTGGTTTTGACATCGATTGAAATTATTGAAATCGCCAAAACGTTTTTTTACAGTTTCATTAACCGAAAACGAAATTCAAATAATTCATATTCCCTTGAATTGTGTTTGTTTGAATAAAAGCTTTGATCGATTAAAGAATTCAAATTTATATAGAAAATCAGAATAATGATTCCAACATTCAAAAAGATGTGATAAGTACATCCATTGCAATTCTTCTCCAATTATAATACAAAATGGTAAACCTATACTACACATTAATTGATATATTATATGTTGCCTAAAGTGATGGTTGTGCTGTAAAGAAGTATATTTCGTTTTGCATTAATATTATAATTATGCACTCATTCGATAAACAATGAAATCGACTGAAATAAATTTTGTTTCTGATTTACAGGGCAAAGCCAAGAAAACTAGGAAAGTTGTTATGCAAAGGTTTGCTCAAATGAAGAAGATGATAAATCCAAATGATCCAAGAGTGTGAGTAATATCATTCGAACTGAAAATAAATACCTTTAACCTGTTGTAGACACAGTGGGCGGTAACCATCCATGATTCAAATTCGATACTCCATGTATTTTGTGGTTCAGAAATTTATGTATGTTACATTCTTTGGAGCATCCATCATGAATTTGTTAATCAAAAAATCCTTTCTAAGTTTTCTTACATAAATATTTATGTTCATGGGTGAACCCTAGTGCACAATAATAATGGAAATACAATATATAAAAAAATATATAAAAATATGAAATTATAATGAAATGTAAGATATGGAACATCGTGTCCAAGCCATAAAACGTAAAGCTAAAGATGAAAAAATGAGGTGAGAGGATGAAAGTATAAAAGTATTGATGAGTGCAAAATGAGAAAGAAAACTTACAGCCATACCTAGAAATTAATCATCACACCCCCTTATAATTCTCAAACAACACCTTTTCTAGATTCTAACAAAGTTCCTGACAAAGTTTGATAAAGAATTGCATGATTTACATCCAGTTACGAGAAAAGATTTTGCACGAATGGCAGTTCAATGGATGGGAACTACCCATGAGTTTGGGATGTTAAACCTAGTGTTCCTTGAAGAATACTAAGAGAACATCACAAAACGATCATACAAAGTTGGCTTTATTTAGCTCTTTTTCTTGTACTTGAAAAAAACTCTCAGAAAATACCCTTTTCCGGCCCCATAATTCAGACTCCCTTTAGACCGTGAATTTTATGTGAAACTTCAATATATCTGTAGAAAATCTTGTCCTCCTACAGTGATAATACATTACTTACCGAGATATTAGGTTCATTCATGTGAATATAAAAACCAGCGATGCTGAAATCTGCTCTTAATGATCACATTTTTGTTTTGATTGCGTCAAGCATTGAGCAAAATTGTAAGAGTGGTTTACGAATATCAGCATGTTTCAGGAAAAAACACGTCATTACTTCCGTTGTTAAGGGGATACCAGCGCTGGGATGCTGCTTTGGTGAGAAAATCTTTTTAAATCTTTCTGAAAATTTCATATCTCAGAGAAATTCAGAGAGATTCTGACCAATTCCAAAAAATTCAGTAAAATTTGAAAAGATTCAGAGAAATTCAGGAACAGGTACGCTGAAGAAAATTATACGTTGAACTTCTCAGAGAGATTCAGAGAAATCCAGAGAGATTGCAAAGGGTTCAAAAAAATGCAGAAAGAAGCGAATTAAGTAAAATTTTAAGCCCAAAATTTCAGAGAAATTCAGAGACTGGTGAGTTTTGAAAAATTGAGCGTTGAAGTTTTCAGAAAAAATTCAGGAAAATTCAGAGAGGAGTGAATTGAAAAACATTGCTAGTCCAAGATTCCAGGAAAAGGACAGGGAATTTCAGAGAGCTCCTGGGAGGTTCAGAGAAAGATCTTTAAGAAAGAAGTGAATTGAGGAAAGTTTGTGTTCCAAGATCTCAAAGAGATTTGAAGAAATTCTGAAAAATTCAGAGACCCGTGAATGCATGAAAATTGTGCATCAATCCTAGAACACGCATAGGGATCTGTCAGACCCCAGAAGGTTTTGTTTTTTTTTTTTCAGCATCTGAGCATCTCTTTATTGAAGATAGTTTTTCACCCAAATATTTTCGAACTGAAATTATCTGAAATTTGTTTTTTCGTGTACGTGTTTTTTCTAGGGTTACAATTTTTAGAAAAATTCATAGAAATTCAGACAAACTCGAAAAAATTCAGGGAACGCTTTAAAATCTGAATGAATGGAGTTCTGAGGGCATCAGAGAGATTTAAAGAGATTTGAAAGAATTTACACAAATTCAGAAGGATTCAGAGAAAGTTAGAGAGATTCAGAGTGCATCCACTATCCGACAAGCATCTGAATCCTCCTGAACCACTCTGAATCTCTCTGAAAAATGTCCCAAAACATGGACAGATTCAGAGAGATTTTTTTTACCGGGGTAGCCGAGTGTTTTGTGTAAAATTTCTCAAAAATCCTTCAATATTTTTAAAAATATCGCTCTGTATAGCATCTTTTCAATGCCCATGGAAATGCTGTATGGAGATGAAACTGAAACTAGCAGCCGTAAAGCTAGTAGTAGATTGTTGTAACTTTTGTTCGAGCGTTGTTGAAGCTTTATTCACAGCATAAATCGATCGAGTAGCATTCCTTCTAGGTGTTTCAGATGCTCAAATTCTTGATAAAAGTGTCGTATAAAAAGTTATAACAACTGGTGGCTAGCTTTACGTCTGCAAGTTTGAGCTTCCCCTGTATGGAGCGATTTTTTAAGATTATCGCAGAACGTTCGTAGAATTTTACATGCAAGATTTGGTTTGTGTCACGACCGCTGGTATCCTTGTCGAACGACGGTTATGGTAGGATATTGTGGTCATGAAACATTGTTCCAGTGTCAGTTATCGTGTTAAGGGGAGGTTCTCATCTAGCGACCCCAAAATAAGGTGGTTTTCTCGACTTTTTTTTTCATGGAGAAAAGTAAATAGAGAACTAGAATAGGGTTTTCATACTTGTTAATTGAGTCTTTAAGTATACAAAAGAATTGTTTCCTGTGAAAAATAACCATATAAAAAAACAGTGATCAATCGGGCGCCACTATAGCACTTATAAAAATGATCAGAAATCAAAAATCCACAAATTTTTATGAAATATATTATATTTGTTAGAGCTTGTACCAATAAAATCAATGAACAGTCCAAAATTGAAAAAATGACAGACATGCAAACCTTTGGTAGCGTTTTTTCACCTTTTTTCGCTCTTCAAAGTGCTATAAAAAGAACAAAAGATGGCAAATGTCATCTCCATTTAGGTTCATTCTCCAATAAATTCAAAATGAAAAATAAAAGAGCGATCCGTTTAGTAGTTTTTTGAGATATCGTGGAGCCAAACTTGAGAAACGCCTTTAAAGTTTCGGGATACGAATCCTTTAAGGTGATACTAGCGGCGAGACAGCAGCCAAATCGCTTATAATGAACTACGGACGAACACTTCATAATAATTAAAATATCGTTCTGTTCAGCACTTTTACTTGAATCGGAAAATTGCTGTACAGAGCGATATTTTGATTAAAATGAAGCATTTGATACTTTGAGACCCATTTAATGAGTTTCAAATAACTCGAGTTCTTAATTTACTTCCTTCTTAAGAAAAAAAGTTCGAGAAAATCACCTTATTTCGGAATTCGCTTGATGAGAACCTCCCCTCAAGAAATTTTCTCCCCAGTATTTCTTTGCAGGCCTGAATTATAGGGAGGGGGGAGGAGGGCTATATCCCCGGGCCTCATTCGAGGAAGCTGTATTGATGCAAAAAGCTCTGAATGACCCATGCTTTCTACCCCTTTCTTTCTTCCCGTGCTTTTTACTTTGAAGGGGCTTGGAATAGTTCCATAACTCCGAGTCTCAACGCTGTCCCCTGCCCACTATCCTGATTATCTAAAGACTTTAATTAAGTAAAATTAAAGTTTATGATATATTTGATACTTGGTTTTTTTTAAACGAGTGTTCATAAATGTTTTTCACTTCACTAGAAAACCAGAGAAACGTAAAGCAGCGCAACAGACGAAGTCTCAGAAACCTAAAAAAGACTCAGAAGCTCTTAAAGTTAAAGAAGTGTAAGTATATATTATTAGTATAAGATCCTTGAATCTTTAGTTGATTACTTTATTACTTGACATAATTTCACCTGTATTGATGAATAAAACAAAACGAAATTGTTTACATGTATACATATAAACAGTTTTACGGTTGATTTTCATCTTTCAGACCCCAACAGTCTTCCGCTTTGTTCTTCGAATACAATACGCAACTCGGCCCACCGTACCATATTCTAATCGATACAAATTTCATAAATTTTTCAATAAAAAACAAATTAGATATCATACAGAATATGATGGAATGTTTATACGCAAAATGCATACCGTACATTACGGACTGCGTGATGGGTGAATTAGAGAAACTCGGTCAAAAATATAAAGTAGCATTAAAAATTATAAAAGATCCTAGATTCGAAAGATTGAATTGCATACACAAGGGTACTTATGCCGATGATTGTATTGTTCACAGGGTAACTCAAGTGAGTATATAATTTTTATCTATACAGAGTGTCCCAGAACAAAGTATCAATATTTCACCAACGTATTCCTGAGAGAAAACTGAACAACTCTTCCATTTGACATTTTTCGATCCGAAGCTTAGTTTTTGAGTTATAAACAAAATAAGTTGAAACTAAGCCTCGGATTGAAAAATGGTAACCAGGAACACGCTGGTGAAAGGTCGATACTTTGTTCTGGAACACCCTGTACAATTTGTATATACACGATACAAGACTCATTACATCTTTTACACATGTTTACAGCATAAATGTTATATAGTAGCAACGAATGATAAGGATTTGAAAAGAAGAATACGAAAGATACCAGGAGTTCCAATAATGTACGTCGCTCAACACAGGTACACGATCGAAAGAATGCCGGACGCTTATGGTGCTCCAAAAAAATGAATTTTTATGCAATTAGAATTTTATATCTGTATCATAATTTTTACAATGAAATATACATATATTTTTTCCTTCGACAATTGTGTGAATGAAATGAACTTACTACTTCGAGGAGAGAGTTGTATATTCTATACGAATATCAAAGTCATAGAGTATTGTTATCTGTGATCATTGGGATAAAAATGATTGGTGAAAGAGTATCCCGACGACCCATTTCGCGGGCGTTTGTATACATCTTTGCACCGCCATTCCTCACCGAAATGGGTTCTCGCGCCCACTTATAAAACAGATACAAGTTACCTGAATCTCGTTCATATATGGAAGCTGAACATCACTCGCAAACAGTAAATTCTATTGGATTGTGCACAGTTCAACGTGTGGGCGCCCTACGAGGTATAGCTTTATTGTTTCACCGAACAATAACTGTAACACTGTATCCCTATTTGTCTTCGGTTACTGTTTTCTCATATCGCGCCAATGAAACACCACGAATATCTTGATCCCACATATCGGATTTTCACTGTTTCTTTCGTTTGTTCTTTATGTTTGTTTGGTTAATCTATGGCAACGAGGGTGAAAAAAAAACCCGATGTTTTTTTCTTGCTTGAATTGACACTATTTCATCTGTAAAACGTGCTAAAAAATGAGTATGTAAAAGGGGGTATCGCCTCCGCGTCGGTTCTCCACCGATCCTTCCACGTGGAGGCAATACGTTCCTATCCCTGCGGTGAAAACAAACCCTCAAATTTTATCAAGAGAAAGACAAGTAATAGGAAATATGGTGTGCTTTTATTAACGTTTTTAGAGTCCAAAATAATTACAATTCAATAGGAAAATATTTGGAAGGTTATTAAATCCCATTATTTTCTTTATCACTCAATCTTGAGAATAAAAATGATTAATCAACAGATTCAAAGGGAAATGCACTTAAATCTCGTTACATTTATACTCAAACAACTTTTTTATGATTATGTTTTCAAGAGTGTTATATTTTGAATCAATTCAATGGCTATTTGAAACCGATTTCCGAATATCTCGTGTTGCCCCACGGAATAAAGGTTTACTTTTGCAGTTCAACGCTGCAATAAAAATCTTTTTTAAATTAATGAATCAGTAGTTACTTGAGCCCTTTTATAATCCTGAAAGCCATTATGTATTGTAAAAGATATGATATGGTACCATTACTCTTGAAAATGATGATAATCCTTCATAATGTTTATATCTTTGATGAATTTAGTCCCTCGGAAACGGATGAAAGAAACAAGAATTCTTTCTCCGCAGTTCTCAAGATGGCACTTTTGCTAATTCATGAGTCAGGAATTATAAAAGGGGTTAAATGACTATCACTTAATCAATTTTGAATGAAGGGTTCTTATCGCAGTTTTAAACTGCAAAATCGGACCTTTATTTTTTGACCATTTTTTTGTATCATTGGATACACATTGTATTGCCATAGAAATCGTTAATCATTGACATTAGAATTTCTTAGGATAAATTATTTATTACCAAATACTCAAAATTCATATTGCATAGAGAGAGGGAGAGAGGTTAAGTGATGAAATCACTAATGAGATTCAATGAGCTTCCACATGTTTTCCTATTAAATTTCAAACTTTTGATTTTGACAGAGGTACCCTACTTCAAAAATCCGATTTAAACTCATTAACTCGTCAATCAGTTTGAATCACATTTTTGTCCAGGAATTTTCCTATTTGATCTCATTCAAATATAATCGGTTTGAATAGGAAATTTCTACTCAATGGGATATAATCAGTAAATTCGAATGTACGTGATCCGAATTTTCTGATTATATCTCATTGAGTAAAAATTTTCTGTTCAAACCGATCAAATAGGAAAATTCCTGGACAAAAATCCGATTCATACTGATTGACCAGTTGATAGGTTTGAATCGGATCTCTCAAGCAGGGTGATAGGAAATAATGGGGTAAATGACAAAAGCACACCTTATTTCCTAATGTTTAATGTTTCTCTAATAGGATTCAAAAGGGGTCTTTTTCACCAAGGATAAGTTTCCTATGACTATTAGCAAATGAATGCACAATTATGGCACGAAGAGATGAAATAAAAACTCAATGAGATAGATTATTTAATTGAAACCCCCACAGCACTTTTGATCTTCAAGATATCTTGAGGAACTATTTAGAAAAGTTTAAGGAGTCTTTTTATGCAACATGAAAAGATATCTTTAAAATATCTAAAACAGTTCTTACTAGTAAAATACATCTGAAAGATATCTCAAAGATATTTTTTCGTATTGCACAAGACATTTTAAGTTTGTCTCGAGATATCTTTTAGACACAAAATGCTGTGTTAGAAGTTTTTTTTCCAGATATGAAACAATTAACTGGGATTTTATTAGTTCCTTCGAACAAAGTGACGAAAGTATTAAAGTAATCCGGAGTGTATATCATTCTTCTCCGTATTGAACTAATTTCCAAATACATGATTAGGAATGTGAGGAAGGCAAATGAAGTTACAAAGTACTTTGAGGTTGTTAGGAAAATATTGAGTGAAATATAGAAAACTTCACAAGAACCGCTTAAAAAAAAAGAGATCATAATAAATCACTGTCTTGAAATATCTCAGCTTATTGGTTTTTACTGTTCCTAGGGTGTAAAATCTAATTATATGATAATTGGACGAATTTAATAGAAAGATGAGAAAGCAAATGAGGGAATATCATCATGCTCACAACGAGGCTTCAGTTCAAATGCGGATAGTGACTAATCAAATTTTCCACTTTAATTTATCGATTCACTCAAAGGATCATTTAATTTCTTCAAGTCTTCAACTTCGATCATTTATGCCGAAATATGAAGTCACGATCGTATCAAAGTTGCCCTTGCATCGAGTGAACAAAGGAACGAATGATATGTGAGATAATGATTATAATCTAACATTCAACCGATCGAACTTCTGTGCCAGTATCCATTACAGATATTTAATCGATGTCGAACAGAAATGAGACGATAGGAATGATTTTTCCTGGTAGAAATTTTCGCTAGTGAATAATGAGGCACTTACGAATTTATCTCTTCTACTCATGAAGCACTAGTGAGGAAAACTCACAAGGCACTCCCTAGAATGTAACACTCCAATTAACTAGATTCCATTCATCAAAATTAGTGACACAGTCATCATTATCTAACGAGGAACTTATTAGAAACTAACATGGCACTTGTGAGAATAATTAGGGTAAAAATAAAAACTTATTATTGAATTTATAATTGATTCAGATATGTTCTTAGTTTGAACAAATTTGCTTCAACTCAGAGAAGTTTTTCATTCGAGAATTTTGTTCTCTTGCATCAAAAGAACACTGTCTGGAGAGGATTCTATTTTCAGAATAAAGAGACATGTTTTCAATTTGATTAATTATTTTTTTTAGTGTACATGCATGAAACATGTTTTCACCAGTCATCCAGAAAAATTAATCAACCAAAATATGGATCTAATAAATAAAACTGCTTATTAATGATTTCAATCAATAATGTATAAATCTAATCTTAGTAATGTTTGGATTAACCTTGCAAGAAATTCACAAATTTTATCCAAACATCACTAGTCAGACAAGATTTACAAGTGATCCATTAGTCGCTCACTAGTTTTATTTCAATGAGTTTTTTCCCTGCGAATAACTCATGAGTTATGAGGAAGAACTTGTGATATTTCTACTAGAAATCTACTAGTTCAATAAAGGTATCCTCAACATCCGGACATTCAAAGGTTCATTGAACATTCCATGAACGTGAATTTACGTGCACTGTTAGAAATTTCTGCATTAATTTTAATGGTTTTGCTGGAAGATGTTTTCAATTACCTGCATGAATTCACGTTTTAATACATATTTTGTATTAAATTCAATGCAAACTATGGCATAATCTATATAGTTGATTTATGTTTTTATACATTAAATGTAACGTAGAATGTGTATAAACCTGAATTCATGTACGTGATTGAAAAGAACTTCCAGATATTTCTGATAGTCTACAATAGGCGTAAAAATTCAACCTAGCCCGTTGACAAAATCTCGTAGATATGCAAATACCGCTATAGAATTCCATATATTCCTACACTGAGAGAAATTCATCATTAAAAATTACTGATCTTCTCATGCGACGGGAAAATATATTGCATAATAGTTTGATATACTTGGCATGAGATCACAAATTGATGAGACAGACAAAACAGTAATTTTTCATACTACGAAGTTTGAAAATTAAAACCAACGAGAATTCATGTTGAAAAACAGTAATTTCTTATGACAAAATTTGAAAAACAAAAACTCTCAATTGGGGAGATTCATATAAATTGAAAACCATAACATTTTTTTAAGAATGTTCTGTGGCTTCGGAGAAAGAAACAACAAGGGTCGTGATCACGAACAATCATGTTCGACGCTGGTGACGATAAAAGTTTTTTTTGTTGTTAAAATAACGTTATGAAATGACTGGTATTTCCCATACATTTGTAATCACATGTCGAGTATATCTCTCGTTTACTGACAAAAATCAGTGATTTTTAATGATAAATTTCTCCCAGTGTATAAGATTTTATCAGGTTCAATAGTGGTTTTTGGACACTTTTATCAGATTTAATTTGTTTTTAGATTAGAATAAAGAATTTTGGTTATTTTTCTTCGTGAACTAGAACCAGGCAGGTTTGTAAAATGAATTTTTACACAAAAATACAGAAGATTACGAATATCGTAGAAAAAATAGTAGGTAGGATTGAAATTTTAAACGCCGAATGTTCAGTTAATCATTCGTAATCTCTCGTATTTTTATGTAAAAATCCATTTTACAAACCTTCCTGTTTCTGGTTTAGCAAGCAAAATAAGAAAAAGTAGTATATTTCTTTCTTCGTGTCTTGCAAACATATCAATGTCAATATTATATACGATTTAGATAAGTACATGAATTTTGAATTTGCTTTACTTTTAGTTGATTTAATTCAAAGGGTGGGATGTTGTGGGAATTGGATTAATTTTTTCGAGTATGCAATTTATTTGATGTTCACGGAATATCTTCACGTATCACGTATTAACGTATATTCGGATTCATACTCAGTGAACACACTGTGTTACTAATAGTTACTTGTTTCATGCTCACTGAACAAGATAAGTTGAATGTTTTATTAGCATTTCTCCTTAATGCGTACGTTGAGTTGTGGATTTTAGTTCCCAATTATCCTAAAATGATTTCAGTAGTTGGATTGTTCAACATTTTTTGTTTTGTAGAATTGATTCTTTCGCTGATAAAAGTTTGAATAATTTTCTGCTTTTCCGTTACGAGGTAACGCGAAAAACCAAATAAAAAGTTCTTGGATCGAAGAGTATTTTTGAACCCGAGGAATAAATTTGGTTTGGAATTGGTCTATTTGTACGTATGTGACCCTGGCAACGAATCGCGAACGCGGATATCTTTCGTTCTTATCCGATCGTCATGAAATTTTGAGGACAATTATATGCAGGGTTGATTCGACAGAATAGAAATAAGACAAAGAAAAAATGTGACCAGAAATAACCAGTTTCGTTATCTCCTTTTCTAATCATCCGATTGCGATGGAACTTATAAAATGCCTTAGTAATGGTCTCATAATGATTTCATACTACCCACACAGCATTTCAGTTTTAAAAGATATCTCAATCCAAATTCAAGAGATCTAAAACAGTTCTTACTTCTAAAAGATTCCTATAAGATGTCTAAAAGATATCATCTCGGAAGAAAAGTTTTAGATCTTCTAAAAGATATCTTTTAAGAACTGTTTTAGACATCTTGAGGATATCTTTTCAAGTTCCATAAGACTTCTTAAAGTTTTCTGAACATCTCCTCAAGATATCTTGAAGACCAAAAGTGCTGTGTGGGTAGTTTCATCTAAATCGGTTGAGAGTTGAAGCTCAGATGAGGAAAAAATCTTCTGAAAGCATAGTTTTTTTTTTTGTTTGCTTGATCCAAATGCCGTAGAACTCTGAGAACTCTCTGTACGGTACTTATGAAAAATTGTGGTATTTCAAGCAAATAGAAGCAGGAAACAGGAATGGGTTAGATTTAAACTTTGGAAGAAAATTCTAGGGTGTCTTGAATGCTCCCATGCAGAATATTGACAAAGCTGACATGTATCAAGAAAAAATCTTGACTGAAAACAATTGGGCCAGTATTGTCCCATAATTGTTCGATTTTCTCAATTGATCAGTAGGTCACGGTGCATTTGTACACGGAAAAGATATTCCATTAAATATTACAGTGTATATCACTGTAAAAAAATTTCACCGGAAAATTCCAGTACATGTACTGGAAGTCATTAACCTGTACATGTACCGGAAAATTTCAGCACATTTGTACTGCAAAAATTCAGTGCAAACGTTATGGAATTCCCGCATCAAAACTGGAAATTTTCTGAGCCTCGGTACTGGAATTTTTCAGTACACGAGCTGGACTTTTCCAGGACATGTACTGGAAAATTAATGCTGAAAATATCCATGAAAATTGAAAAAAAATTGCTCACGCAAAGTGATTTTGCAGGGTCCTTGTGTTCCAAGATGATTGAGAAACTTTTGATCGTTCATTTGGATGGACAGAAACTCATGTCTACCTAACAGGATTTGAACCCACACTTTTCTACCTGCCTACCAACTGAAACCTAAGACCTAACCGATGAGCTATAGCGCGACATGTTGGAAGGCCAGCTTGGGTTACTACATATGCTTCATATCTAGAACACAAGAGGATAAGTCTTGGAAAAACCTCATATATCAATTTCATTGGCTACAATTACAATTATTATTCAAAATCTCAATCAGGAAATTTTTAATATAAAGACTTGAAATTTTTCCTGCCAGAAATGACGAAGTCCAATAGAAGTGGAAAATTTCAGTGCAACAGTGATTAAATTCCGTTGCATAGCAACTGGAAAATTCCATCACACGACCTGAAAATTGCAGTTCAAAACCTGTATAATTCAATTGCATAGTAACTGGAAAATTCCATCACAAAACCTGAGAATTGCAGTTAAAAACCTGTATAATTCCAGTATACCAACAATTAGGTTTTTTTTTCTAAATTCCAAATTTTTTCTCAAGTCCTTTTTGAGGGAATATTTTTTTTTGTGCACAAGAACTATAAAATTGTAGTACGAGCCGGTAAAATTTTCGCGAAATCATGGCAAAATTTCAGTACATCATCTCAAACTTGAAAATTCCAGTACAATGACTGAATTTTCAGTTATGCTTGGTAAATTTTCAGTAACGTAACAACAAAATCTCTGTACATGTACTGGAATATCCATCTTCCAGTACTAGCACTGGAAATTTCCAGTCCAGTTGCACAGTAAATTTCCAGTTTTTTTTTTACAGTGTACCACCGAATCAGGGTGCCACTGCATTGGCGATGCAAACAAAAAGATATCTATTGCTATTTAAAAGATGTCTCAAAACCATGGAAGATGTGTTGAAATACTTCTGTGAAGATATCTTTTCGAGTTCTAAAATATGTCTCATGCAACAAATTCCAACAAGTTTTAGATATCTCAAAAAGGTTTTGAACACACTAACGAAGATATGTTTTAGATATGTACAAGACACATTTAGATGGTTCCAAGATATGTTTTCGATATGTGGAAGACATTTTTCAGATGCTTCAAGATATATTTTTGATTCTGTTAACATAAGTTTTAGATTTTTCCAAAATACGAGATGTCTTGAGCTGTCTTCTCGAAATCATGAAGACATCCTAGACAGCACAAAAGGATCCCTAATAAGTTTTGAAAAAGGAACATGGCGTCACTTTTGCCCTTCTTATTTGGACAAATCTTAAGATGTGTGATAGATATCATCCAGAAACTTTTTTAGACTATGCTGATTCAACATCTAAAAGATATCTTCCAGAAACATTTCAAAAACATGTTTCTGACACTTTTTGAAGATATGTAAAAGATATCATTTCGATATATCTTGAAGATATCTCTTTTGTAACGTCGTTTAGATATCTGAAATATATCTTTTCGATGCATCTAACAAATTTCTTCCTAAAGATTTCTTGTTAAATTTATCAGTTCGGGAATATCGGCAGAAATATCCCAACTGCAGTAAGACAGCCCTTCATAATTTCGTCAATTTGACATAAGCATGTAAAAATTATTTTTGGATTCAATAAATTTACAATAAATGGAACCATTTGTTTTCTGGTCTGGATCATAAAAAATTCGAAAACAACAGATAACACTTCAGGCCATTCATGGAATTTTCTGCTACTTTTGAGCTCGAATCATTTAAAAATATTTCTAACATCAAATTTCAGCGATATTTCTGTTTTTTCAAACTTTGAGTGCCTAAAAATGAAGTTTCAGTTCGTTTTGAGTGCATTAAATTCAAAAATATACGAGTTTTCTTTTTTTAAGAAAACGGCTAAATTAATGGCGAATCTGACTTTGATTATGAATAACTTTGGACCGAGTTGACCTATCGAAAAATGATCTAGGATCTTCTTTGTAGAGGATTCAATTCTTGACAATTATATCTCAAGAACTTTACAGTATCACATGTTGTTCGTTCCTTATAAGAATGAAAGTCAAAGGTGTCATTATTTTCCATGTTATTCTTACGGAAAATCGTAAAGTACGATGCAGAAATACTTGATATAAATATTAAGGGCTCATATTTTACAAGGCTTATTTTGGCATCTGAACGAAACTTTTGAGCATGGTACCAAGAAAGAAATCAAAAACTTTTGTTTTTCTTAATCACCCTAATAATCAATTATTGTGCTAAAATTGTACACACGAGTACAGTAGCGTCAGTGCTCAATCACGCAAATGTAGATGCTGTAGAGTAGAGATTCCTTTTTGAATTTGTAATGGCTGAAGACTTGTGTATACCCGTTTGCCCCAGTCTGTCCAAAGCTTGGCTCGATAGTTGTGCCTATTAAGACAGATATCATAGTTGATCCGGACAGGGAATGAGCTCGGCGCGATTCTAATGTTGTATCGTTAAATGTAATGGCACACAACGATCAACTGATTTTCAAGAACACTCCCCTGGTTTAAAGAATACATTGAATATCACTAATGGAATTTTATGGGATTTGGTCAGAACATTGTACAGGATTCAATCAGAATCACATGAAAAAAATACATTCATCTGATTAAATCTCATTGAAAAAAGTTGAATAGGATTTGGTCAGAACATTTCACAAGATTCAATGGGATTTGGCGAGAATCAATGAATTTTTTTAACATCCACAGAATTTCAAGGTATCTTGACTCACTTTTAAACAGACTGAGAAAACGTTTGTTTTGGTGGAACAAAATTTTGGTTGAAATGACCGCAAAGAAACTTTTTGGTTGGCTGAAATAAAATTTATTTAGGATAAACAAGATTAAGGGTGTCGATTTTTTCACTAGAAAACTACTAGATCGTTTCATGAAACCATTTCACGTCATTGATATTCAATTAATTACATCGACCTTGGGATCAAAAAATCCGAAATAAATCAGAGATGCCGGCTCTGGTCTCAAAATAATTGTACATGGATTATATTTGTTATGATATGAAAAAAACTGAATAGAGGTTTCTTATTGGCTGATAACGAAATTTCGTTCTAATTATTTATGACGAATTAGTTGAACAACAAGCAGACCAGACCCGGATTGTCTAATTGATTCTGAATCATTCGATCCAAAGTTTAATGCAATTGATTGAATATTTTTGACGTAAAATGGGTGAAACGAAATCGACCAGAGCACTCCCTTTAAATTTTATTTCAGCCAACCAAAAAGTTTCTTTGCGTTCATTTCAACCAAAATTTTGTTTGGCTGGAACAAACTGTGTTTTCAGTGTACAGTATATTCTCAACATTCACTATGAAACCACTATTTATGCACTGAGGAAAAAAAGTCATCATCGAGGCAACAAAATATTGCATCCAATGGTATCTATAAAATATTTCTTTACATCAATGAAACTTTACTCCAATGGATGAACTGGTTTTCGACTTGATGAAACACTTCATGTAGTGAAAAACTATTTCATTCATTGGATGAATATTTAATTGGTACAAAGAAAAATATTATATAGATACCATTAGATGAATTATTGTTTTGCCTCAATGACTTTTTTCCCTCAGTGTGAAATAGCCTCCCAAACATTGTTGGGGAAAATTCATTCCAGATATGTATATTGGAATAATTTCATTGCACGTCAGGTCAACAGAATGGATCCAAATGATATTTCTGATAATTTTATTGATCTCACGAAGATACCTAACAATCCCTGATGATGCAACCTCCTGTCAAATATTTTCTGACAAATTATTCAAAAATGAAGCAATAAAATCAAAATATCGCTCTATATAGACTCTTTTCAATCAATAAAGATAATTTGTTTGGAGTGATTTTTTTGATTTTGTTGCTTCATTTTCGAATAATTTGTCAAAACAGATTTGCTTGTGTCCTTTTCTAATCAATGGTTCTGATTGCATCTTCAGGGGTCGCTGGTATCACCCCAATATTCTACATAGATCTTCAACCCTTCAAGTACACACAGGTGTAAAATTCGCACTCCACAATTTTACCGATTATAATAACTTGGTTCCTGTTCGACCAATTTGACCTTACTTTTTTTCAATTTGAAGGGAAAACTGTGCAAATTAACGTGGTATGGAAGAAGATTCACGAATATTTGATTTGATCAGTGAGAGAAACACGAGAATAAAATCAATTTTTGCACCTGTGTGTACTTCAAGGGTTAAATTGTTGAGCATGTGATTATTAGACATGCACGTAATAAGAACAAGGGGTACTATCAGCTTTTCCAGGCGAGTTTTTACAGGGGAATCAGATCATTATAAGATTGTGTTATGATCCTTTAGTAAAAACTCAAATTTGCCAGAGGTAGTTCAAGTCTGTTCCAAGCTGGGCATATTTAATCTGAGGAAAAAATTCATAAACTGGAATATGGATCAGTTATTACTTCTCTCATCACAATCCCTCTGACCAAAAATGTATTGGTTGATGCTTGGTAAATCAATTGGACCGAGTCTGACGTAACCATCGGTCAAGCTTGGCCTGATCTTATCATTCTCAAACCTTGGTCAAACTTGTGGAAAATGTTCATGACGAGTCTCGGCAGGTCTTGTGTCAGGTTTGGTCCACGATTTAATTCCACATTCCAATTTAATTATTATATAATAATTGAATTTGACATTGTAAAAATTTAGGAAAGATCAACGAAAATGACGTGTATTACGAAATATCTAACTGTATCGCATATTTCTTACGCGAGATAAAGAATTTCGCATCACTTTTTCCCATCGCGAGATATCGAGATATAAGCACTTGAGAAAATGAAATGTTAATTACGCATTGTTAGATCCGATGCGTGAGATTTGAACGCTCGCAACGATAACGCATTAGGAAAATCTTCTTTTTTTTTCACAAAAATATGTATATATATATATGTATGGGATCCATAGATACACATTGATGATAGGAAAAAGAAAAATGAATTGCAATGTTGAGATAAATAATCTTGACAAGTCGAAGAATCGATAAAAACACGGAAAGACGTAAATTAGGGTAACTATCGAGTGATAATCGTTACACGTAATACGTGTTTACAGCGTGCACTGGGAGGTACCCAGTAAACTAGATTAGAGTAAAAGCACCCTAAAGAAAAAGAAAAAGAGGGAAAAGAAAAAAGCACAAAAGAAGAAAGAGAGAGCGTGTGCCTACCGCGGAATGCTCGATCGCTTTCTCGCGCACGCGGTAACGGATTAGCTATAAAAGTGGGCATAGGACCTTTTTGCTGTAGTGGACAAGTACCTATATACACGTACATGCATACACGGATACCAACGAAGCAGTGCCGTGGGTCTGGACCTGGGACCACGAGATATTCCCTCGTATCATCTCATCCCGTTCTTCGTCCATAATCCTCATAGGCTCTCCCTTCCTCTGTCTCTTCCTGGTATTTTCCCTCTTTGCCACACATTATTCATCTCTTATTTTCCATCTCCTTCGCCCTCTTTTATCTCTTTTCTATCGCCATCTCTGTTGCTGCCTTCTGCCTTTCTCTAAGTGTACGTGCATGTGAATCTACGTGCGTTTGTGTGTGTATTTGTACGGTTCTCTCTTTCCTACTCGCATCGACTTGAGGGCTGAGTTTCGCGGCCATCTTGAATACCTGAGCCTCCGCATTGCTCTTTCCTTGAGGGCAAAAGGGAGAATATCTCAACGAGACGGCGACGGTGGTGCGCGGGATGACGAGAAGAAGGGGAATGAAGAAATAGAGAGAGAAAGGAAGAGCATGAGGAACGAAGAAGGAGAGAGAGAGGTTTCAAACCGACTTGGCTGGCCCAAGGAAGAACGAAGGAGAGGTCAGAGCCTTTCTCATGCTGGAGCGATGAAGAGAGAAAGAGAGAGAAAAAGAAGGCGATGAGGATAGGAGAGAGGATCGGGAGGGTGACAAACGGAACACGATCGGGAGAAAGAGAGTTGGAGTGTAAGACAGAAAGAGAGAGGGAAAATCGAGTGGTACGTTGGGCCCGATGGATCGGAGAGGGACGGCTTCAGCTTGAAGAATGCTCGCTGGCAGCGGGGGCAGGCTATCTCTGGGACCGCCGGTTTAGTCGAGTCGGGTCAGTCCTCGGGAAGGTGATTTTCGTGAGACCGTGTATTCTCTCACCCTTCTATCGATATATTTCTCTTCCCTTTTATATTCTATGACGCGAGATTATTATAGTGCCATCGTTGAAGCACGTTACACGAATTAATATAGAAATCATTCAGTGTTGTATATTCCATTATTTTGTGATTCAAGAGTGAATCCTGTTTCCGAAAAGAGAAAAACAACACATTCACAGCGGTGTCTTCTTGGAGATCAAAGTTTCACTCGCGCGAAATTCGAAGATAATACGCGTTCGTGCGAAGGATCTTTTCGATCCTCTCGTTGTTCTTTTGTGCGTTTCGTTTATTGTTATTCTTTATTGTGAAGTGATGATGAAGCTTTGTTTTGAGTGAAGTTAACATAAACAATTCAATAAGAATTTTATTATCGATATCGAGTACACGTAGTGGATAGATATTCTGGAATTTATGGTGAAAAGATGGTTATTCGCGAATGAGTTTACGTTTCGCAATGAATTATCGAAATTATAAATTACGTGCGTAAAGTTCGGGAGTTACAGAAACGTTTGTTACAGTTTATTACGATATTCGATACATCGTGAGATCGTTGAAATTTAGATTCCGTTGAGAGAAGGAGGAAGAAAAAAGTTCAAAACATCTCCAGTAAGCATCTGTAGACGCATTTCACGAGGCGCGGCTCGCAAGGTCAGTGTCCTCTTCATCGAAGAAGTCCTCTCTCGTGTTTGGTGAATTTTTGATAAGACGAGAAGAAGATGAAATTCCTTTCGCACGAGGACAAGGCATTAGATCGAAAAATATGAACAAGGAGACACAGTTTCCTCGGAGCGTTTGAAATATGAAATCGAGGAATAATGAAAACGTAAATACCGCAAGATGAGAAAAATATTGACGATAATGTGGAGGAAGAATGACAGGTAGTATTTATGTTTGAAGATATCGAGTGATTTCATCGAAGCACTGTGGTTAATTACGCCCCAGTGAATTTGGATAAAGTGGGAGCAAAAAATCAAGATCCAAGGGATCACGGAAAATGCTTATAAGAAAATCGATCCTCTTGGCTCTAGTCCTGGGGCTTATGTCGATGGACCAAAATGGCGGCCAAGCTGAAAGACAAGCTGCCAATCACTTCCCGGAGGACCTACCGCAAAGGGTCACGAGGTTGGTACCACGAAGGTCACCCATGTTGCCGCAGGATAGCACGAGCATGGGCTTGGCGATGCAGAGCAGAGCAGTCGACACCAGGGTTCAACTTGAGGTCAGAGAGGGTGAACCAAAGGGAACGTTGGTCGGTAAGATACCGGTGAAACCTGACTTCACCTACAGATTCAATGAACCACCCCAAGAATTTACTTTAGATCCTGAAACTGGTAACATACGAACAGCTAAAGTATTGGATAGAGAAGCTCTACCCAGCGATAGATTCGATTTGGTCGTTCTCTCGAGTCAACCAACCTATCCGATAGAAGTTAGAATTTTAGTATTGGATATCAACGATAACGATCCAGAATTCCCAGAAACGAGCATCGCCGTGAGCTTTTCCGAATCAGCGGTAGCCGGTACGAGTTTGTTGTTGGATGCTGCCACGGATAAAGATACTCCGGAGAATGGAGTGCTCGACGATTATTTTATCGTCGATGGTAACGAAGATGGTAAATTTCGACTTTTGGTTACGGGAAATCCAACCGGAGAGACATCTTATTTACATTTGGAGACTACCGGGAAATTGGATAGAGAGCAAACAGAATTTTATTCATTGAACGTTTGTGCGAGAGATAGAGGACGGCCGCCTAGAGTGGGTTATTTGATGGTCAATGTCACCGTATTGGACGTTAATGACAATCCTCCGATATTCCAACAAAGCGATTACGTGGTTGCTTTGAACGAAAGCGCTCCCATCGGCACCAAAGTACTCACAGTTCACGCGACCGATAAAGACGCCGAAGATAATTCAAAATTGACATATTATTTGCCTGACAGGGAGAGACAGTTCACCATAGATCCCGAAACTGGAACGATCACAACAGCCGAACTGTTGGAATGTCCGCAACAAAGTTGTCCCATCGCTCGCCCTGGCAGTGGTTGTCCGAAAAGTTGTGTGATCACGGTTTTCGCTCGTGATCATGGTTCGCCGAGGCAAGATGGACGTACATACGTGACGGTGAATTTATTAGATGCGAATGATCACGATCCTGAAATTAAATTCAGTTATTTCCCTGACAATGGTTTTGCAACGGTCGATGAAAACGCAGCCAAAGATTCGTTTGTCGCCGCCGTGGGGGTGATCGATAACGACGAAGGACTCAACGGTGAAACTAGTGTACAAATAAGAGCAGGTAACGAGCTTGGACATTTTCGTTTGGACAATACTCAGAGCTTTGATATTGTTCGCGTTAACGGTCGGTTGGATCGTGAAGAGATTCCCAAGTACAATTTGACGATAGTTGCCACGGACAAAGGCACTCCACCGCGTTCCGCCACTGCTTATCTCGTCATCCTCGTTAACGATGTCAATGATCATGAACCTGTTTTCCAACAAAGCGAATATTCCGCTGTACTTTCAGAATTATCACCGATCGGTAGTTTCGTCGCCAGTATTTCCGCAACCGACGCAGATTCTGGATTGAACGCTAGAATTTATTACGATTTTGATTCGGGTAACGAACAGGGATGGTTCGCCATAGATCGAGATACCGGCTTGGTCACTACCGTGGCACCTCTGGACAGAGAAGTACAAGGGAGTATCGAGCTTCACGTATCCGCTCGTGACGGAGGTCCAAATCCAAAGTACGCGTCAACTCGTTTGAAAGTTACCATTCTGGATGAGAATGACGAGGCACCAAAATTTTCTCAGAGCGTAATCGAAGTTACCCTTTCCGAAAACACTCCACCTCAAAGTCTCGTTGCAACTTTAACGGCTATAGATAACGATCAGGGTACGAACGGGAGTGTCGCTTACAGTTTTCATTCCAGCGTTGTCAATGAATATTTGAAAACATTCTCTTTGGATGCCCTTACCGGTCAACTGGTGACGAAAATCAATTTGGACAGAGAAACCATCGAAGAATATAGAATTCTAGTCATCGCTCGTGATCAAGGTATACCTCCGCAATCCTCGACAGCTACCGTCGTTTTAACATTGGACGATGTCAACGACAACGCTCCGGTGTTTTATCCTTGGAAATATTTGATCCCGGTACCGGAGGATGCTCCTTCGGGCACGTCTATCGGCAAGGTGACCGCGACCGACGCGGATGCTAGGGAGAACGCTCACATCAGGTATTCTTTAGAATCTGGAAGCGAAGGTCTTTTCGCCATTGACGAGAGAACCGGGGAAATCATATTGCAAGATTCCCTCCGAGCGGCGCGTAAAACTTTATACGAGTTGATAGTTTCCGCGAGAGACAACGGAGACGAGGTAACATCCAGAAATGCTTTGGTGGAGATAGTTCGCGAGGAAGATTTAGAACATCTGGAATTCGATACGTACAATGGCTACGAATTCAAAATTCTAGAAGATCGAGGAGATTGCGGACAATTGTCTTCTGGATTTGGTAGAGAAGTTGGAACGGTTCAAGTGAATCAATATAGCAACACAAAAGTCAATTACGCAATCGTCTACGGAGATCCGAATGGTATTTTCAAAATCGATGATAACAGTGGAACCATTAGTACCGCGAAATGTATAGATCGAGAACAAGTGGCTCATTATGGTTTACAATTGGTGGCTAGAGCGGGTTTAGCCTACGGACAAACTACAGTGAATATAACGATATTGGATGTCAATGATAACGCACCTAAATTCCCAAAAGGTGAGAAAGGCGATGAAGTATTTTTGAAGGAGAACGCGGCTGTAGGACAGGAGATTTGTTTGGCTCGTGCTCGAGATAAAGATACCGGCGCTAACGCTAGAATAGTTTATTCTTTGACTCATAATCCTAACAAACAGTTCAAAGTTGCAGAGAATTCTGGGATCATTTATTTGGATAAACCTGTACGCGCGTCTCCGGGAACGGTATTGAATTTAGAAGTCACCGCCACAGATTCTGGAACACCCGCTCTTTCCGCTCAACATCAGGTCAAAGTGACTATCGAGGATGTGAACGATCATACCCCGGTTTTCAAATTAACGAGTTACGAAACCTCGTTACCAGAATCCACGCCGGTCAACGAGCGTTTCTTCTCTCTCACAGCTACCGATATAGATCTAGGTAAAAATGGAAGGATTTTATACAGTGTGACCGATGGAAATTTGGAAGGCCGTTTTGGAATATTTCCGGACGGGCAATTGTATGTGAAGAATACGTTGGATCGTGAGGAAAGGGATTATTACGCGTTGGAGATAACCGCTCGAGATCAAGGAAATCCCAGCAGAAGTTCCGTAGTTCCCGTGGTGGTACATGTTATCGATGAAAACGACAACGCTCCGCAATTCACTAATTCTAGTTTCATCTTTCATTTGAGAGAGAACGAACCTCCAGACACTTTTGTTGGTAAATTGTTAGCCACGGATCGTGATGTTGGCCGCAACGCGGATTTGACGTTCTCATTACCCTCGAGTCAGCAAGATTTTATAGTCGATCCCAGAAATGGATTTGTCAAATCTTTACGCGTATTCGACCGTGAACTTCTGATGGCGAGCACCGGTGGGAGCCACATATCTTTCGAAGCAACAGTTACGGACAATGGCGTTAATCGTTTAAGAGACAGAGTTAAAGTTACCATTTATATAACTGACGTCAATGATAACACACCACAATTCCAAAGACTGCCTTACAGAGTGGAAGTCAGCGAAGGAGCAGCTGTTGGAACTCAGCTCTTGAGAGTTTATACAACCGATGCGGACGAAGGACTCAACGGGGATGTATTTTATTCGTTGGAAGATGGTAACGAGCAGGGACATTTCGTAATCGACGAAGCCACAGGACAGATATCTTTAATGAAAGAATTGGATCGTGAAAGTATAGATAATTATGTATTAACCGTCGTTGCTCACGACGCGGGGCTTGAAACGCGTTTATCCTCAAGTGCTACGGTACACGTCGAAGTTTTAGACGAGAACGACAATGTTCCAGTTTTTATTGACGAAAAATCAAGAATTTCCGTTTCGGAAACTACTCCCACAAACACGGAATTGCTAACCTTCCATGCAACGGATCAAGATCTCGGTCCGAACAAGGAACTCACTTTCGCCATATCAGCGGGAAATAAAAGAGATACTTTTCACGTGGATCCTCTTATGGGATCCTTGTATTTGAGAAAACCTCTCGATTACGAGGATATCGTGAGATACACGTTGAACGTGACTTGCAGTGACGGTGGTCATCCGAAACTCACTTCCGTCACCACTCTGATAGTCGACGTTATCGACGCTAACGACAACCCACCGGTATTTCCAAACACCGCGATCGTGAGACAAATTCGTGAGAATATACCAGTTCATACCCCGATAGTACCGATAACCGCCGAAGATCCGGATTCTGGGGGAAACGGTGTCGTTACTTATTCCATAGTGAGTCAAGATCCACAAGATCAGATACGCCGATTTGGAATAAATCCTACGACCGGTGTTATATACACCCTCTTGCCGATCGATCGCGAGGAAGTTGATACGTTCAGATTGATGGTTGTTGCAACGGATAGCGCACAACCTCCCAGCGCTAGATTATCAGCCGAGAAATTAGTAACCGTTATCTTGGACGACGTGAACGACAATGCACCTATATTCGTTAGCATGTCTGCCGTGATGTTACCGTCCAGAACGAGTCCGCTCTATCAACCGCAAAAAGAAATAATGGTGGCTAGATTGTTGGCTCGTGACCTAGATTCCAGCACGAACGGATTAGTCACCTACGAATTACTACGTTCCAGCGTCAATTATTCCGACATGTTTCGTATACATCGCAGTAACGGCGAACTGACCATGAGACTTCCAAAGACCTCTTCCAAGAGCGGCTACGATCGCGTTGCCAAGTATCAAGTTGGTATCCGCGCTACGGACGAGGCCGTACAATCCGAGAGAAGATCGTCCGAGACGTACGTAACTTTGATCGTGCCAGCCGAGGACGGCGACGATCGACCCATCTGGGAACATCGTGGAACAATCGAGGGTAACGTGTACGAAAACGAACCCATCGGCACCAGTGTTTTACGTGTTTCCGCTCGCAGTCGACGTTCCAACGTCGAACTCGAATATTACGCGATTAATGTGACCGCGGGTAGTGGTGGACCTCAAGTCGATCAGCTCTTTGACGTTGATCCAAAAACTGGGATTCTATCAACAGCTGCCATTCTCGACCGTGAAACGGGAATTCAATGGTACGAAGTGGAAATTTGTACGATCGGAGTTGGTGGAACCAGACCCAGCACCGCTTCTACAAAGGTAAGTTATTCTTCTTCTAATTCTTCATAATCTTTTTATCTTCTCAAATTTTATATTATGAATATATTATACATCTTCCAAGAAGTTTTCTTTATTCCTAAGAAGATCTCAGACTTTGTTCAATCAACATAAAAAATTATGGATTTTACGTTTGTCAGATTGATCAAATAAATCTGTGACAAACAAGTGACAACGTATTTCAAGTTTCCTTCTTATATACTCTATACTCCTACTAAAATGAATCCATTAATATTGAAACGATTTCTCAGTGATGTTGAAACGTAATTTTTCTTTCACGCTGTTGAAGAGATTTGGATTTAGATTCGAATCGTATTTGAAAGATCTGTGAACAAAATTATTCTGTTATAACTGTGGAATCATTCTTGAGAAAACCTTTGGGGATTGCTTTTGTTCCTTGATTGAGAACTATAATCTGAACTTTTGTGGGCAACTGCATGGTCAAAAATAAAACCATAAGATATAATAGAATTTTTTAATTATGAGATGGTAACAAGAAAGGAATAAATTTACTTCCCGTTGCTGTGGTGAATTTCATTGAGAAATCGAATTGATTGATGATCGAGCGCGAATTACACTCCAGTGTGAATAAATAATATATATTTTATATTAGAAATTACGAATAGCTGTGATATCGAGTGTGAGAAATTGTAAAACATTCAAAGATTTCCTCAAAGGTGATAAAAACTCGTCAGACATTCTGAGAAAGTTTTCTTCCATCCAGACTGTGTTCGAAACTACAATTTAATTATTTTATTAGCACAACTCCATCTAAAGAGGGATTTAAATATGAATTATAGTTAATCATACATCCTACAACAATTACTTCCTGCTGATCGAGGGCAAATAATTTCTACATACATTTCATGTCAACTTCTGATTACAAGATAAATAGCGAGAAAAATGAAGCTATCATATCTAGAATAATGATATATCCAGTGGTGAAAATATTGAGCCATGCATACGTATTTTTTAATCAACTCGTAAACACTGTAGTTACGAATCGGTCTGTTGGATTTCCAACAATGATCTGGGGCAAAGCAAAATAATTACATGTCTATTTGGTCGAAAACATTTCGAGTAAATCGAATTGGCAAGATTTGACGAAATTTTGATTTCGAATACACTGAATGAACAATTAAAAGCTTTCCCTGTATATTGCGAACTTATCAATTTTTAAATAGAACCTTCAAATGCCGTAAAGATACTGTAAAAAAAGCAGAACAAGAACTGTATTATTTATTTCTGTATTTCTGAAGAACTTTGACCTCGATTATCTCTGTTCTCCAAGAACTGTGTTCTCAAATATCTGTATCTTTCAAGACTTGTTTTCCTAAATAACTGTATTCTTGAATATTTGTATTTTCAAAAAACTGTCCTCTTACAGGACTTTATTCTCAAATATCTGTATTCTCCAGCGACTGTATTTTGCATATTCATACTCAGACGAATAACTATTGAAAAGATGTTCTTGATAAAAGGAAAATTTATAATAAAAATCGCTTATTGCAACAATCATCATGTATAGTTCAATTACAACAATTGATCACTTTTCAATAGTCATTCGCCTGGATGTGGGGATTAAAATACAGTTCTTCAAGAATACAGATGTTCAAGAATAGAAAGATTTGAGAATACAGTTATTTAAGAATGGAAATATTTCAGGACACAGTTTTTCAAGAGAAACAGTTCTTCAAGAATACAGTTCCTTGAGAATACAAACATTTAAGGATACAGTTCTCAAGGACTACAGAAATACAGAATATTATTGTTGTTCTGCCAAAATAAAACAACTTTCGATGAATTGACTGAAATTTCTCGGGAAGCAATTAATCCAATCGCAGTAGTTGAAAATTCATCCAAAATTTAGTCGATTTATCGTAGTTTTCCTTAAAATTATCGAAAAATTGGTACATCTCCCACATCTTCTGGTATAATTACCAAAAATTAAGTTTCATTGCTGCTTGGATTACTGAAGGATTCCTTGATAAATTTACAGATTCATTTACATGATTTCAAGAGTAGTCACGAAAACCATGATTTTTCACTTCTCAATTAGGATATTTCCAAAATTGAACGCAGTGACTTTGGTTTCAGCGTTCGTGGTTTTTGGTTTTGGCCATATTTTGTTGTTTCGCGGAGGAAAAAATAACTGAAATATTATTACACTCTAAAGTGGAGCAAGGACAAAATCACATGGTGTATTATGTTTTTTCTCATCAAAATGACTATACTTTCTAGTAAACAGTCACAAAATTCTGCTATTAACTTATAGAAAGTATAGTAATTTTAATGTCAAAATATAATAAATAGCCTCACAATGTGATTTTGTTCCTACTTTACTGTAAAGTTTAATAACTTTCGAGGTAACTTTTCTTTGCACGTGGAGAGGAAATTTGGGTCCAGGTGCCAATGCATTGGTTAGTTATTTCCAGTCGAATAATTTAATTTTTCAGTAAAAATTCAATGAGTTTTACAGTGTATTATGTATTGTCCAGGAGGGAATCAAATCAATCAACTAGGCTATAAGAAATATTTGTGAATATCCAAGAAGAAAAGTATAGTTGAAGACTTATGAATTTGTAAATTTCTAGATTATTTTGGATATTTACAAATTTTTTGTAAATTTCAAGTGAACAATTGATGAAGATGAAGAAATGTTTGGTGAAAAACTTCCAAACTCTTTTGGAAGTTTGTTTTTCACGGTGCAACCTAATAAAAACTTCAGAAAAAGAGGTTTATCTCACGGACATTTGAGAGTTCTTTCGAATATATTTTCGGAAAAGTATTGTGACTCCCAAAAAATGATTCTCAAACATCAACTAATAAAAATCCATTGAAATATCGATGTTTTCCTCACCATTTCGAATACTAGGACATTTCCTCAGTTGGAAAATATTGAAATAAATCGATAATCGGAAAAATTGTGAAGACAGAATTTTATTCGATTACAACGTGGAATGAAGGATTTAAAAACCTTCAGTTTTACCACATCTTCATCCTTCCCAATTTATGAAATCTTTTTTCAAGGAATATATCAACTGTAAATCTATGGCGACGAATAATTGATTATCCATTTTTTAATTGAAATTATCAAAACTCATGATATTTGATGATTTCATAAAATATAATCAATCGTAAGAATCGATAAAAATTTGAAATTATAATCAAATAATCCACAATTTTGATATGAAATGTATTTGAAAGCATAAAAATTGCATTCAAGTTTGATACAAAATTCTATAAAATTGATTTTCAGTAGAAATTCTCGAAGCACCCTGACTTTACCGCACGCCTACCTGTTTTTTCAATCAAAAACATTATACGAAGATAATACAACTCTTCCGAGATATCTGTTCCGAAGGAACAGTTCTCCCAAAGATAAGTCAAAGCGCATAAAGAAATGACGAACAAAAACAGCGAAGGAATGCCACTCGGGATAAAAAGAGCTTGATTAAAAGTAGAACAGAATATCTGTCTTTGTATTCATCTGCCCATCTATCCACGCACCTGTTCACTCATTTGTCTGTTTCTTTCCATCAAGCTGCTCGGCTGTCTCTCTGTATATCTAAACTCATCTGTCCAATTGTGTATCGATCTGTTTGTTTGTTCGTTCATCCTCCGGTTAGCAAGTTCTGCCCTACCATCGCCCCAGTTCGAAACACGAAACATTCCATTTTTAATAATCATATTCTTCCCCCTAATCGTATAACGTTTATTTGAAAAATATCTAAAGTCATTCGAATGCTGCTTTCATACCCAAAATCCAGATTCCATTTCATACCTCATGAATCATGATATCATTTCTCCTTATGAATTTCCGTACAGATTTCCAAAGTGGTTTTCGTTGTTTACATTGCAGGATACTAATGCGGTTGTATGAATGAATATGGGAACTGTCTTTAATAACCACAGAAACCACGCTCACCTTGGACAACCTATTTTCCTTTTAACCATGATATACTGTAATGAGTCTGGGAATTAACTCTTCGATATATATTCCTCGCCAATGAAATCAGTGATACACTTATCTTAAAAAAACACAGGGAACATCAATGAACATTATTCAGACGCAGTGATCGACAAGGATATCATTACAAACCACTTTTACACATAAATATTATTACAAATGAGCTTGATAATTCCATTTCTTCGATATCGGTTAGTTCTATATGTGCGTAATTCGATACAGATCATTCTTCGATTCGGAATCAGATTTTTCAAAATAATTGTGCACGGAGACAAATGCAGGTAGAAAATATAGTAATCTTTAATGAAAATTGGAGTATATTTCTTCAAACGGTTCACATTTTTGTGGAATTGTATTCGAAAAACAATGAAAAATTATTAATACTTAATAAAAAATAGAGAAACACATGAACTTTTCAAAAGTGAAATTTTACAAAGACAATACCAAAATTTCAATATCCTACTATATTCACTTTGTGAAATTTCACACGCGACTTTTGGAAAGTTCATATGTTTCTCTATTTTTTATTAAGTACCTACCCTGTTACAAAAATCCAGCTGGGATTCCACGTGGATTCCAGATCCGAAATTCACCTGCGTTGCCAGCTAAGAATCTACCTGGAATCAAGAATTCCAACTGGATTCAATGTAGGATTTCCAATTCCAACTGGGAATCCACCTGGGATCAAAAATTCCAACTGAAATTCCACATTGGAGTTGAAATTCTAGCTAGGATTCCACCTGGAAATAGGAATCCCAGCTGAAAATGCAGGTAAATTTCGGAGCTGGAATTCACGTCGATTCCCAGCTGGATTTTCGTGACAGGGCATTGATGATTTTTGCATTGTTCTTCGAATACAATTCAGCCCTATGCCACTGCCACTTAAAAGTAGGACTTCTATTGTCTTTCGCCACGAGACCTCGCTAATAAGTACACTGGGTACGCAGGGATTGGGTTATAGCTCATAATATAACCTCAATAACAGATTATTTGGATCAACATTTTCAAGCAGTGGTGATATTGTTCCAATAAATTATTCAAATTATTCTTTCTATTCTTGAAGCTACTATATCTTCACTTGAAAGGTTAAATTCGCATCTATGTTTATTTCGCTCCGTACCCACTGCACATGAAGCGCCACCTGGTTCGGGTCTAGTTTCAACGACAATAAGTAACCTCTTTTCGAGATAGGTTTTGTATTGGAGTGGCATAGGGCTGATACAATTCCACAAACAAGTGAACCGTTTTATCTTTATTATGCACATTCTCAAATTTTTATCAAAGATTATTATATTTTCGACCTGCATTTTTCTCCATGTGATTCAAAATCATATAACACTTCATGATACGTTTGTGAACTCAAAAGGATCATATTTTTTGTCCGTTGAGATTAAATATTCTCCAGGTTGTAGTATGTAACGAAAGAAATCAAATTCATCGTCGATGACGTTCAAGTGGGGGAGGAAAAAATGCCATCGTAATTTCTCAATGAAGTTTAAACACGTCTGGAGAGTTTTCATTCACAATAAAAGAAGAGCGGATAAAAAAATATTTTCAATGCATACAATAATAAGATCCAAATTGGATTATGCTTCGATGGTTCACAACTCAGCAAAAATCGAAACTCTTCGAATCACGTTAGGTATCACGTAAAACTTAACCGTAATAATAACAAGCGAGAGAACGTTTCATTGTAATGGGATTGCTATAACTTCTATAAACGTTGGGATCGATTCATCCGAATATTTATATCTTGCGATGAAATCTGTACCATGAGAATTCATTATCTCTTCAAATAAATAGAAATTCTTCGAAAATATGTGACCTTCGAGAACCCCCGATGAATTTTAAAAATCAACGTACAGAACATTTATTTTGAATAACCCGTATCAGCCACGCCGTATCTCGTACCGGGAAAAATTAATTACACCTTTGTTATCCATTGATTCTTTATTCACATTTTATCACCAATTATTTCGTATGATTGATGAACTTCATTATCTCTCAAACATACCTCCGCGAGACCCTTTTTGAATTGAATTCGCCTGTCGCTTCGTTTTACGAAGACACTTTTCGTGATCGTGATTCCATAAAAATTATTCAACCCCCTTGTTTTCCTCTCCTTCCTGCCTCTCTCTCTCTCTCTCTCTCTCTCTCTCTTTCTTTCTCTTCCCCTCACTGGTACTGTAAGCGCGACATGATAATTTGTCCGACGATAAATGTTACGTATAACAATGGAATCGTCGTTGTGGTCGTCGTCGGTGTAATTAGAGGCAATGCGATGAAAAAAGAAGAGATAGAGACCGTGGCAGATGAAGATGAGCGCTGCAGGGGTTGAAAGGAGGAAGAGAAGGCTGTTTGATAGGAATAAAGGATGAACTGGAAAACGAATAAAGTGTGCGCAAAGGACAAAGAAAGGAGAACAGACAGAGAAAGGGACAAAGGAAGAATTTGTATGTGTGTATTTGGCAGGAGAGAGAAACGAGAAAAGAAAGAGAAGAGGAGAATAGTCTGTGTGTGTGTGGATGTGAAGTGCAGAAGAGACTGAAAGAATATAAAGAGAGAGAAAAAAAGCGGATCTTTCTTTTTATTTCTCAAAGGAAGAAGATGAAGAAGAAGAAGAAGAAGAAGAGGAGAAGAAGACGACGACAACGACGATGATGATGATGATGATGATGATGATGATGATGATGAAAAAGAGGAGAAAGGGGTGGCAAAGGAAGAAAGGAAAAGAATAAACGACAAGATGAACCGCGTGCCAGGAAATCAACTGGGATTCGAGTTAGGTCCCTGGCTGCTGCTGCTGCTGCTGTTACCGCTTCTGCTGATGCAGCTTCTGCTCCTTTGCCCACTTGCTGCTTCTTCGTTCTCCAGAGGCTTAGAACTCGAGAAAAACTTGATCCAGCAAGGAACGAACGCATACAAACAAACAGTCGATTCGAGTCGAGTTGAGTTGAAAGACTGTCTTGGCGCGTATGGGTTTCGCTTGTGTTGGTATATATTTTATATATCTATACGCATGCGTACCTATATCGTCTATACAACCCATCTTATTCTTTGCCCATTATGTCATTCCTATTGCTGCTTCATTTCTGAAGATTCGTTCTCCTCTTATCCTTCCTCTTTTTATTTTCTCCCAATTTCTTCTTTAAGTTTTTTATGGCGCGAACCCTTTCTTCCTTTCTCTGAAGTTTCGTATTACCAATTTGAAGTTGTCAAAAAAGAAACTGAAGAACTCTGTTGTTGAGTGTAATGATGTCATGAATGCATTTAACGATATCACTGTAGCAAATTAAATATTTCAACATGTACGACTGTATCATCAAGCGGGTAATGCCATGGAAAAAAGAGGTAAACCGTGGCGGATGAAATGAGCGCTGCAGGGGTTGAAAGCAGGAAGAGAGGAGAAGGTTGTTGGGCAGGAATCGGAGAGATCACTTTTCAAGTATGAACTACTTGTATGTATGTATGTATGAATATTTGCAATTTCCACAAAAATTTATCAAATCTTGCGACAAAGAAATTTATTGATAAAATAATTGTTGAGTTGGAACTTGATTTTGAAAATCCCCCATATGCTGTGTAAATTAAAAAGACTTTCCAAATCCAAAATTGCAAATTTTGAACAGAATGTTATAGCGTAAGGAAAACACCGGAGAACCATCAGGAGAAGCTACTACTACTACTAGGATCATAGAATGCGGAGTTGTCACATGATTTACGAGGAGGAGTAGCAAGGGCTAGGAACCAAGCTCGGGACATCCAATCCTCGACGCGAGTTAGTTTGATCGTATCTCACCGCACTTGTGATACAAGAGCACCAAGTGCAGCGATCCATTATAATTAGCTACACGGCTACCACATTCGTGCAATGTAATACACGTTGTAGGAGCGTGCCCGCGCAGCTCCAACTTGACATTTTACTATGCCCATTACACCAAGTTTGGATACTTTGAGTTACTATCTTACCTTCTCCCGCTTCTCGCTCTCTTCCACTTCTCTTCCTCTTCCTTCCTCCATCTGTTCTGCTCTTCCATCGGACAAGGCCGGTCTGAAATTTTGTTCATTCGCTAATCTCGATTCATCGGAGGGAGATCCAGCGTAGATCACAGAATAAGAATCGAATTGACGTGTGATTATAATAATCTTTCTCCGGTAATGAGGTGCAATTCTTCCACGCCGATTGACGTTGAATCCACGTAGGTTGAATTCAATACATCGGAGCTGCATTTTGAATAATAAACGCTAATTACGAATCATGTTGTTCTCATGTTCTCGTATCACCTCCATTATTTGTCGGTAGATTTAATATTCCAGTAGACATAACTTGTTCATATTTTCTCTTCATTTTCTTGATGGGGAGAACAAATTGATTGGAATTCCAAAGCATTCGTTAATGTACCGAAAGCAATTAATATTCACCACGGTAGCGGCGAATTTATGACGTTGTTTGAGAACACATTCGTTGAAAAATGATCAATTCGCCATCGCGATCGCGTAGTATCCACGAAGTATAGATCACGTTTATATAATGATATTCGTGATTGCTATAATGAATGTTTGATTTTACTTTCTACAATCCCTCCGAGTGAGTTATCATTCGCAATATTATTGTAATAAGACTGGATTTTTTTTCGAAAAAAAAAAAGAATAGGTATTCTATGCAATTACTGTACGCTGATTTCTTGAAATTGGAGTATTACCGAGTTTCATGCGCGGTGTTTGAATCGAAGGATAAGGAGAAGGAATATATTTCCTGGAGAGAACATGGAAGTTCGACGAATGTTCAGATTAGATCTGTATTGATCACAAATAGATAGATTCGCACATTTATGACAAAGACCCAGTACTGCAAAAACTTCTTATTTCCACTCCCGTTTCCCGAAATACCGATTTTTGGCTGAATTTCAACTGTTTCCCCATCAATTCAACGAAATTCATCATTTTTCCAGTTCATTCCCAAATTCTTCGTTGTTCCCCGCGGAAATAACAAATTTTGAAGGCTACTCATGTGTGCACAAACATTAAGCCAATTTCAGTCCTCTCTTGGCGCGAAATTGGCCAGTGTTTGCGGAGAATGATTTGGAATTGGCTCAATGTTGATGCGCATAAGGGAATTCAGGAATCACATGAGAATACTCCCAGATAACATTATGTGCGCGCAAAGATTGAGCCTCGAGAGTCGGGCCTTTACGCGCGCGGTTTGCCAATATTTTGCTAGCAAATACTATATCACTTGGCATATGCATGCAAATAGCAATCACGCTCACGTATGAGTGTGTGACGGCTTGCAGTTCTGTCAGACGAACAGAAATCGACGCACATGGATCTGACTTTGCTAGCGATTTAGTAACTCGATTTGCATGTGAATCGCTTATATTTGCGCGCAAAATGCTATTAGGGCTGCCATGTGAGTACAAATCTAGATTGACCTTCGAAGATTCATCTCTGAAGTTTTCAAACTTTTTATATGAGTTCACACGCAGAGAAAAAATCTGCTTTGCTGAATTAGCAAAAAGTTTGCTAGTACAGCAAAGACCTTGCCGTTTCAGCAAATTTTCTAGCAGTCTGTATATCTGCAATGCCGAATTGCTGGATCAGCAAATGCTTGCTAAAAGAGCAAGATTTTTGCTGATTGAACGAAAGGATTTGTCAGCAAATTTTTCTTCCTCTCAGTCCAGTTTCGAGTATTTTCGTCTAGAAATGAAGGCACCGAATACACTGAGAAAAATTATTGTACTTGAAAATGAGCTCAAGTACAGTTTTTAGTTACAGTAGCTATATTTTCACTATCCCAGCGATTCTCATAGCTACTTGAATGGAAAATATGGCTACTTTAACTAGAAAAATGTAATTGGGCTCGTTTTCAGCTACATGCAGAGAAAAATTCTTGCTGAAAAAGCGATTTCGAAAAATCTGCTTTGCTAAATTAGCAAAACGGTTGCTGTTACAGTAAAAATTCTGCTATTTTAGCAAGATATTTGCTAATTCAGCAAAATTTCCTAGTTGTCTGTATATCTACAATCTCGGATTGCTGAATGGCAAGCGCTTGTTAAAAGAGCAAGATTTTTGCTGTGACTAATTCAGCAACAAGTTTTGCCACATCAGCAAAGCAAATCTTCGAGATTTGCTGTTTCAGCAACTTTTTTTCTCTGAGTGTACAGTTTCTTCTCAGTGTAGAGCCATCTCTGCTCTCGTATCCTCTTAAAGAGATACTAGGGTCGTGGTACCAGCCAAATCGTTTATTTCAAATTATTCAAACATGCTTGATCCAATAGAATTAACATATCGCTATGTACAACACTTTTACATGCATTAAACAATTGCTATACACAGCGATATTTTTATTCTATCACAGTACTTTTGAATAGTTCAAAATAAAAGATTTGGCGAGTGCAACGTTTGTTATAGTATTCCTTTAAAAGAGTGAGCAACCGCATACTTGTATTTGGCTCCTGTTTCCACACGGGAAAAAATAATTAGCTGTTATTTGGATAGCCAAAAATTGACTACGGGAGTTATTTTGTAGCTCCCACAGCTACTCACGAATTCTTTTTGAACTTGTGCCCCGTCCCAAAGTGACATACCAGTCAACGAAAATTTGGATCATTAATTTTTCCCGTGCACGTACACCGAAGAAAAAGATGTTGTAACATTTACATCTCGCAAGGTCAATATTTGGACGATTCCAAAAGATAGTTCAAGTTGATTCTACAACAGCGGATGTGAAACATACAGTAGCGCTCAATTTAATTGGAACACCAGATGAATTGTGCTCTTTCTGCTGTACAACAGTTGGAACCACTGCTACTTGGGTTTTCAAGAACAGAGGAGGGAATATTAATTATTAGGATACTGTTTGTAGCTCTTTTGGTTAATAAACTGTGTGTCATGTAAAAATTGTAGTAATTTCCCTGGTGTTCCAATTAATTTGAGCGATACTGTACTGCAGCTGATATAAATCTTACATTCCCCGCTGTAAAATCAATTAAAATTGTGGTAACTCGAAGTATGTTTTGAAATCGTCCAAATATTGACTTCACAAGATGTAAATTCCATCATGTTTTTTTTCTCAGTGTTGTACATGGATAGGAAATTTCCGGTAAATTTTGGGAAAAATCTTATAAAAACAGCAATTTTTATATATTTTTATGTGAAAATTCCTATTCATAGGTATGTAAGAATCCCGAATATATTTCACAGTGTACAGACGAATTATTGCTCAATTCAAACGAATTCAATTTTCAGAATTCTTTTTTGTTGAAGTTTGGACAGTGATTCAAGCGATATCTTCGTGACGAGATTCTGTCATTCGCTAAATGTTACGCTTCTCGCCGGGACATCAAAAAAGTTAAAAACCCGACAAGATCCAGAGAGAATGAATTTGTATACTCGAATACACGAATACATAATAAGCACGTATAATTTAAATTCTTCTTACTCTTACACTCAACTAACCGTTTTGTTTTTTAACTCGAATGACGCATCCTCTCTTAGTTTAGGTTATTATCACTCGTGTGACCACGTTGTAAAGCACGGAGGAACCATCCGAGTCTCCTTAACCTTTCTTTCTTCATTCACGCCCACAGGATTTGATTTCTCCTTCTGGTCATTCCACGATTCTCCTTTCGTTCCTTCTTTCGAGTTCCTCTCTTGAGCCCGAGGCCTCTCTTTCTCTCCATCTTTCTTTATTATTCCTCTCCTGACTTCGTTTTAAAGAATAAGACGTTGAAAAATGAATGAAATGACGATTGTGATTACAAGATGAGACTAACGACTCGAGAAGAGAGCGAAAAAGAGGAGGAAACAAATAAAGGAGTGATAAATAAAAAACACATGGAACGACGAAAATGGAGACGGAAGGGGACAATGACGGTGAATACGGAGATGGTGGTGGTGATGATGATGATGATGATGATGATGATGAGGAGCGAGTTGAAGATTAACCGTGGCACATACCTGCATCCTTTATTTTACACTCAATCTTACGGAAAGATCATGTTTTGCTGCGTACGCTTGCATGGATTAAGATGTAATTCAGTTCGTATATAGTTATGAATATTGCCTTTCTTTTTCCCTGCAATCTTATAGATCTTGTATATAGACGAATGAATGTCATTGTTTTTGAAAGGAGTGAAAAGTTGCAGTATGGTGCAGTAATGGGCCTTCCCTGGCAACCGATGTCTCGGTTCTTCCTCCTGATATCCCACTGGTCAACACTTAAGAAACCCTGCCGACATAGTTAATTTTTAAGAGAGCAAAAATCCATTTGATGCACATGAATTCCCAAGATCTGTCAAGGTTATTTCTGGCACCATCGCTGATGTTGGTTGAAGAAACTTCGTTGGAACATTGTTGCAGAGAGAACACGCACGTGAAAGACACAGAAAATTTCAGATGGCTGTAACTCATTGGAAACTAAGCAGGTATCAAATCGTTACGTGTAGTTCTTATCCTTCAGAGTATGAAGTTTGAAAATATTTGGGTTACGGACTATCTTGAATGAAGAGACGCTCAAATGCTGAAAAAGCAAAAAACGTTCTGGCGTCTGAAAGACCCCTGTGCGTGTCCTAGGGTCAATTATCACTCAAAGAGATTGTTCATGCCCGAGTCGAAAAATTGTAATACCTTTTGAAACCTGATTAACTCCGTAATACACGAAGAAAAATAAAGTTTAGAAGATTACTACATTTCCTACTAATTTGGCAAGATACGAGAAAATACTACTTTTATTGATAGACAATGTAGTGAAAATGAATGCTTTGCCTGACACTCTTTAGCATCAGCATATGCAACGTTACAGATAATCAAGTACAGATTTTTACTACACTGTGTAACAATTACAGTCATGGTTTCTCGTATCTTGCCAATTTAGTAGGAATTTTTTAAACTTTATTTTTCTTCGTGTACGCAACGAATCAGAGCTAAATTAGGTTTCACTTTTTGACTCGGGTATCCTCCCAAGTAGCAGAAGAGGTTAGAAATGCTAAGAGCGCCCAGGTAAAAATTGACCATGGGCGCTAGGTTGCCGCAAGGCTCACCAAGATGGGCCGAGCCTAGGCTACCAAGCATGGCGCAACTCTGAAATGATAACATCATTTCAGCCTCAGCCCATTTGTTTCCACAATCAAGACCCAACACTGGAAACAGGGTTGTGATAGCATATGCCGTCAATGGCAGACCATACAAAAATTTGTTCGCCAAGGATGAGCCAACGCTGTAGCAATCTTGCGGCAGGGTTGCGCCCATCTCATGCCAATGGTCACTTTTATTTTTTATTGTAATTGAAAATAAAAGAAAAAATCCATTCTATCATTTCGATTGAACGAAATGAATGTCGGAGAATTTCAACATGTAATTTTTCTGATTAGTTTAAACTGATGAATGACGTAAATCCGGTGGTCCTGGCGTAGAAGTAGGCGGGTCTGGAAACAGATGAAGAATTATTTCTGTCATGGAATCTTCAAAGGAGACTTATATATTGATTGAATGCTTGGTTCGCCACTCGCAGGAAACAAGCATCACTCTGGTGAGAGTTATTGTAATTTGCTGTTTGAGAAGGAAGTTTCACTCTTAGCCAAGCTATTACTCAAGTCGAGTCAAGCTAACGCCTAAACTGAGCGAGGCCATCGCCCAAGCTGAGCCAAGCTATTGCCCAAGCTGGACCAAGCTACGACCCATGCTTGGTGCAACATGAGAATCCATTGTCATTCAGAGTTGCCTAATGCTTGGAGCAGTGTCCCGCCAAGCCCTAGAGAGCCTCTGTTGGAAGCATGCTTTTTCCTTCAAGCAATATTGGTTGAAGGATGGGCCAAGCGTGGCGCAGCCAATGATTAATGATGGACCAACGAAGTCGATTTATGACTCCCCATATTGGTACAATGTTTAGACCATTGTCAACCATCCTTGTCCCTACATAGATTGCCCAGCTTTGGTTGGCAGCCTTGCGTCTAGCTATATTCCGTCGTCAGCATTAATAATAATTATGTGCTATGCACCTTCATATATCAATATCTTAACGAATTCATCCAAAATAGTCTCATTCGCACATCCCTTTCACATTCATAGAGTCACCATAGCGTATTTGAGAAGTTCTTGTGCTACTTGCGCTTTGAGCAATGGACGTATAGATACAGTTGATACTTGTTGTAGGATTTTGTACATATTTTCGACTAGGGTGGGCAAGATTCCTCACAAGTATGTTCCAACCGATACAACATTGTTACGAAAATGAGTGTTTATGCAGAGACATGCGGAGATACAAACGAGATTCGAATTCCCTGCTCCACGGAACATTGATAAATCATCCGTCACCGTTCGGTTGAAAAAATTCGTTGCCGGACGTAAAAATGTCACGGAAAACATATTCTGGATTCTACGATTTGTTATTAATGTATTCGCCGACTATTATATATTCATCATATCTGAAAAATATACAAATCGAGATCCTTCCGAGATATGATTAACAATTCGTAATACCACGTAGATTTCACGTGCATATATTTTTGTTTGCCTGTAAAAGAAAGAGAACGGGTCAATAAAAAGGTTTGATATATCGTATGACCAAATCATAAAAATATGCGCAAATGTGGAAAGAAAATATGTATGTATATATGTATATGTATTTGATATTGGGGAAGAGCATAACTGGCATTTGGATTGCCAACATCCGCGATTTGCTGATTTCATAGAATAAATGTATAAGAGACTCGACTTGATCGTTTGTATTAATATATGCGTATACCTGAGAATGAGTATGAGAATGAGTATGAGAATGAGTATGAGGGTGTGTATGGTATGATAATATAATGGTATGGATGAAGAAGAGACTAGAGAAGAAGACAGGGTATATAATTGAAGGATAAACTAAGGCAATAATTAATTGATACGCTCAATCGTCTTGGCCCTATTATGTACTCCGAGTGTATCCTCTGGAGTTAGATACCGATACGCGATAACGAAAACGTCGCGTAACGTTGTCGGAGAAGTAAGATGACGATGGTTGTGCGCGCCCATATGGGTACCCCCCAAAGCTCATCTTCAATATATATCTTCGGCATCAGACATTTCTGACAGATTCCACGAACGATCTTGAGATGAGGTTATCGCTATCTATCTTTTTCTCTTACCGATCTGTTTTTCCCTCTCTATCTCTCTCTCATGTCGCGATATAGTATTCGACCTGTGCGGTTAATGCGATGCCCATTGAATTATTATTGTGATTATTCTCGTTAGTCTGGCTGGAAATGTCACCCGACAGAATACTCACAGCGGGGACCAATGGCGCTTTTCGATGGGGAGTCTCTTGGACTCTTGGAAGAAAGATATTCGTCTATTGAAATGACGGAGCCGCACAAAAAGAAACGGAATTCCAGAACCGCATACCGTTTCTTTCTCTCTCTTCATCTTGTATGTGTATACCAAAGTTTCTCTGTGTAGTACCGTTTGAGCCAGTGATTGTTCGTTCCCTCGGTCCTTTTCGTATCTTCTCGATCTTCCCTTACTCTCTTTTTTTTTCTCTTCGCTCACTCGCTCTCTCTTTTTCCCCCCTTTTTTTCTTCTTCCTCTTCTTCCTCCTTGCATTGAGAAAGGAAGGAAAGAACCTCACCCACTCACCATCTCGCTCTCTCGCTAGCTCTTGTATAGATGGTAACACGAGCGAGACCACTCTTTTTGCCATTGCCATTTCACTTTTCGTCCTCGTCCTTGTCCTCCTTTTTTGTATATTTTCCAAATTCACGCCTCTACACAGAGTGTTTGTGTACGCTTGTGCGTACGCTCACTTAGAATTATTAGCGCTAATCTTTTTTTCCCTGTCACTCGATGCTGCTATGGACTGCATTGTCGATGCTCGCATTTTCGAATATGAAATTCTTGGGAACGAATTCAAACGCGTGCTCGTTGTGTGGTATTGTTATGCATCGATCGTGAGAAAATAGAAAAGTGACCGATAATTTTGATAGAACGACGGCAGCGGCAGCAGGTAGACGGCGAAGAACTTATCAAGATTTTCAGATCTTCCAATATTTCTTTTTTGTTTTGTCGAGATAGAGAGATAAGTTGATCCATGAATCGATGGATCGTTGAAACACAAGGACGCTGAAGGATACGAAGGCGTGTGTGTCTTTCATTGATGGTCGCTCTTTTCTTTTGTGTATAAGACTCCTCGTGGTTATTAGTTCGGTCTGTTTGATTTATATATCGATGTAGTCGAGTTTTGTATGATGTTAAAATATATTTTCAACATACATACGATCCCTCAACGACATATGTCGATTCTCATGTAGTTTTATTCGGATTGTCCTCGCATTTTCATCATTTCTAATATCCCCACGTTGAAATCGTTGAAGCGTTGGGCCTCTCTGCACAGTAACAAATTTTGTGTTAGAAACGGTCTACTTAAAATTCACACCGAAAAAAATAATTAGTTCCAACAACTACACTGTAGAAAATCTCTATGGGAAACTTCACATAAATGTTTGGAAGTATAATTAACACACACACATGTGTCAGGAATTTTCCGTATTTTACCGGAAATTTGCTGGAAAATGATAGTAAAAATTCCATAAAATTGGGAATTTTCAGTTAAATTCATAGGAAATTTAAGATACATTCATTGAAAATTGATTTCCTATCGCATAATCGGATTTTTCCGGTTGTCAGATTTACAGATACAGTTGTTGATATTTGGATAGCTAAAACGAGTGTTGGCTCAAGTAAATTCAAATGGAATTTCTCTTATTTTACTTGCTGTTACTAATTTGGAGTTGCCTTTACAACCGGCTTTCTATTCTTTTATTACTCGGAACTAATTTTCACAACTATCTTCAGCTCATTCGTTCAAATAAATGACTTTTTTCGATGCAAACGAGTGTCAAATTGATAAATTTTCAATGTAAATTCAACACTTTTGTGTTAATTTCACACATCATTTGTGTCAATATTCAACGCAAACTTGGAGTTGACCGTTTGGAACATGCACGTGTGTTAAAAATACACCAAATTTTCTAGTGTGCAGCACCGGGAAAAAATAAGCTCATTTAAAAAATTTTTTTTTTTTTCAGCGAAGCAATGCAAAGAAAAATGAATCATTCAAATTTTCTTTGACTAGGATGTCAACTTTGAACAGAGCACAAATTCGAGAAGAATTTAAGAATAAACTGCATTTTAATAATTCATCAACTTTTTCCATTATTTCGATAATAGAAATGGAAGGTGAATTTCATTGTTGGAACAATCCCAAGAGGAAAGAATGTTCAATGGAAGTGCACTGGAAGTCCGGATATTTGATGGTCCAGTGAACATTTCGTGAACGTGAATGTATCTATACAATGCACCTACATTTCACCTTAAAAGTTTGTGTTCTCTTGGGGAATGGACAAAGTCAATGAATTGTTAAATTCCAATATACGAATTCTTCTCGAATATCTAGTCAACGAAAATTTAAATTTTAGATGACTTACAAAAGATATGTTTTCCATTCACCAGCAATTTTAAAATTCAATTCATTTTTCGATTATATATATATATATATATATATATATATAAATGACTATGAAAGTAAGTATTGAAATTCGATGTCGAAGTTAGCCAAAAACAAAACGAGCACTCCCAGGACATGTTATGAACAGATGAAATATGATGTTGTCAAGAGCTTGTACCGTTGAGTCGAGTTTGATGCATCCCAAGTTATAGTCCAAGTATTTCAGATGCGCTATTTTTAGTTATAAGAACAAATTGAATGGTTTGGTAAAAGGTGGAGTAACATTCGTCGCGTAGAGCGAATGAATCTAATGTTACAAGACCGGTCTCATCTATGCGAACAGAGAGGGCAATGAGAATCAAGAGAGTCTTCTTCGATTCTAGTTACTGTTGATTGATTGTAACAACAGAATTAATGACGTTTTCCGTTAGACAGTCAAGGAACAAGGAAAGAGAGGAGTGATGGTCCTGATTTCTATGATTTTTTAACTCGACTGTAACATCGATTGGTCCAGGAGTCAGTAAGAATTTACAGAAGAACATAAACTTCAAACCCAGTTTTTGTTTTCTATTGAGAAATGAAAGAGTGAAATTCCACCCTTTCAGAAGAGTGAAAACTCATTCTTTAGTAATGGAATCTCACTTCTCTTGGCTTGCAGTATTTTCACTTTTGAATAAGTTCTTGCATTTTTTTTTTACAAAATCAAAACTTAATCTAAAATGTAAGAAACAAAAACGTTTTATTCAAAGTATTGCCCATCACTAGATACCACTTTCTCCCATCTCATCCAATTTTCTGTCTTCAAATTTTTTTGGCGAGCCAAAACGTTCTTTATCCTCAATTTCAAAATCATTATTTTTGAAGCGTCAAAACCAGTCCTTGCATGTCGTATCTGACAGAGCATTGTCGAGCATAAGTCTCAACAAGAATTCTATGTGCTTCAGCTGCAGATTTCTTTTTTGAATAAAGTAGGGCAATAAAATTCCCCGCAAATGCACTTTAGTTGGCACAAAAGTAGACATTTTCAAAAATAATAAACGATTAATTTGTTTACACTGAAATTTCAGGTTAGATACAGTACTTCCTTGCAAGTGCGTTACCATCCGAAACTTCAAGCACGGATGAAACAGCGAGAATTTATTCAAGGTCCTAATATTACCTTGGAATGTTCATCAAAAATAGTTTTTACATCACGAAATGGCCCTAAATATTGAAACAACGACTGGTGCTGATACTAAATTAATATCAGTTACCAGTTGAGATGATTAGCCACTTGCGATGACTGGTACCGAAAGGGAATTATTTGGTGCTATCGTTCTCCAGTGCGACCGATGTCGATCACCAACGGTCGCACCCTGGCAGCCTATATCGCGCTGGTATTGGGCCTTTCGTCAATTTCTACGTGGGACGTTTATCATAACTTGTCCTCAAAAGATTCCGAAATTTCTATATCAAATAAAAATCAATTTCGAGTGAATTTACGTTCATAAACTGTTGGAATGTCCATCCGTTCAATTTAAATCCAAATTAGTGACAAGTACTGAGAATCGGTGGCAGACTTAGCACTGATTCGGATTCACAGACCTGTGTGGAAAAAAATTCGTATGGCAACGATCTCGCCCAAAATCTGGCATCAAGCTTACTAAAATATCGGATTCATTTGGCAAAGATCTGGTGAAAGTCTTTTTACAAAGTATGGCGTTTGGGACTCTCCCATACTTCCAACATACTTTTTTCAGTCTCTCAAGAGTATGGGACAGTCCCAAACCCCATACTTTGTAAAAAGATCTCTCCGCGATCGTTGCCATACTAATTTTTTCCACGCGGGGAGTAACTTAATTGAAAATTTGTGGAGCCTTCGTGTTCTTTTTTTGCGTGTAATGTACTCTTTAAATCTGAAAGAGTGGAAAATCACACGTTTCATTCCATTAAGTTCCAAAAGTGAGCCAGTCCGCTTCGAGTGAGATCTCACTCTTTTGAAGTGAGCAATTCTGTCTGGAATTGGAGTGAATGTAAGTTATTAACCTCAAACTTTAGACTATCATTTTAAAAGAGTGGAAGTTTCACTCGAAATTTCGACAAGCTCACTTTTGGCTGACTGAAGAGTGAAATTTCACTCTAAAAATTTATAAATCACGAACTAATTTTGATTACTAATTTGAATTCCATACAGGCTCTGAGAACCAATTCGAAAAGAGCATGAAACTCGTGAATGAAACAGTAGACCTCTCGAATGAGTCTCGAAAATGCAGTCAATTAGAAATTAATAGAATTTTGAATCATCCAACAACCAATTTGACAGATATTCATACATGATTTATATTTTTTTCTCCTGATAAAAGTTGATATTTTCCTAGCACACGTCACGAAGTGTTTTATCGTTTTATGGAAACTTCTTCTTTTTGTGCAAAGACCCTGGCGATTTCAAAGCGACCAATTTTTATGGTCCACTTTCGGTCATTTTTTTGTTTGGTGAAGGTTTGGTCAGAAAATGGTTACCCAAATGGTTTTTAACATATAATGACGGTTTTTTGTGACCGAAAACTATTAATAATGGTTGGCTGGAACAAATCTGCTACCAAAAAATGTGGCTCGTGTTTGGAATCTTATTGGTATTTTTGAGGTAAAAACCCAGAAAATTGAAACGAATATCCCAAACGACCAAGAAGTTACCAGAACCAAGATTTTTAACCAAAATGTGACCCAAATTTTGGTCGCTTGTCGGTTCACATGGAAAAAAGAAAACACTACTGGTTACTGTGAATGACAGCGATCGGTTGAAAAACAAATGAAAACACGCTTGGATAATGAGGATTAGCGCGATCACAGGGATGGGTATTGTAATGAAATGCGTCAACGCTGACTGGAAAGTAATGAGGAGGGCTGGGAAACGCAGTACTGCATAGAATGAATTAGAGTTTCAATGTATTTTTGTGATTTACAGTAACCATTGCTTCGAGACACACGAATCCAATAATTTCCTAGATTTTTTGACAGCAAGATGAATGGGAACAACAGCTTCTGTTTATTTTTGCATAAACTAATCGTATTGTCTGAAAATCTGTTTCAATTCTAGAGAGTATCAGACACAGTATAAATTATATTGAAAGAGCTTATCTTATGTTCCCAACAAGGTAAATAACGCAAAATTGGATAATGACACTTATCGGCAGGTCAGTTAAATGTCTTATGCACTTTAGTTGTATAAAGATGACGTATATACCGTTACGGACTATAAATTAGCATTAGCTTGGATGCATCTCTATGTTCGACTCAGACGTACCGTCATAAATTTACGAGTTGACCTGGTTTTTCATCCGACCTCTGGACATTTGAACTTTGTTTTTCTATCAACTCAACTTCTTTTGCTCTGTCTTCTCCTTCTTCTTCTTCTTCCTCAATTTTTTGGTATTCTTTACCTTAAGTGATTTGAAAAAAAAATTGCTTACTCCTCAAATGACAATGTCTCTTCACGGATGAGCGATCCCTGGGTTTACCGTTCCCTTCCGACCGTTTGGGTTTAATTTCTACACGGCAGAAGGAATTTCTGTAAGATTGACGGAGAATTTTGGTGAATATATGGTCCGAAATAAATTATAGTCTATGAAAAAATAACTTCGGTGATATAACAACGAAGGAAAACATCAAGCAAAGATAAGGAAAAAGTCACTGTCACCAGCGATAAGATTTTGTATTGAGGGATGAAAATTGACCATACTTATCTCATCTTGTATGTCTTCGAACCGATTCCTTCGTTGCTTATTTTTTGATAAAAAATCTTAAATAAAGCATATTCAAAATTTAGCGAAGCATGTGCCATGAGCTTCAGAAATAACTGTGACTTCACGACTATCCCAATTGATTACTCCATTTAAGGAACATGACCCGAGCGTGTATGAACGTTGGCTCAACTTTGGTCCATGCTTGGGCCAGTGGAAATCTCTTTGTTCACACACGCTAGAGAAGTGATGAGAAACAAGATCAACTTTCCGATCAATCAAAAAATTTCTCAAGTTTTTCTGCATTCTTTTTTCAATGTTTCAAAATCTTGGAGTAAAAATACACTCTCAAAAAGTAAAAACACTCCACGTGCAATGAGATTCCATTCCCGTAGAGCGAGTTTTCACTCCATAAGAGTGAATTTTTACACTCTTGGAACGAGGATTGCACTCTCATCGGAAGGTGAAATTTCACTCTGTTGGAATGAAAATCCACTCATATGAAGTGGAAAGTCACTCTTTCGGAGTGGAATTTCATTTTTCCTGGCCTTGCAGTATTTTCACATGATTTTTTAAACCAAAAACAAATCTCTATCTTCTCCTAAAGTCGAAGTCCTCGAAACGTAAGACAAAAACTCATATTAGGGAGAAAATTGCCAAATTCTTCCATAAAATGTCTCGCGATTATTTGAAAGATTTTTACACGATTCTTATATCAGAATTGTACAGGAACTATATTATTTAACTCTCAAATCATCTTCACTTCTTCGAATAAATTATAGTTTGAAGTTATCACCTTGAGTTTTTATCATTAAAAATTAAATGACACTTAAGTATGGGAAACAAGATTGATCGATAAAGTAAAAATAATAACATATTTCTATGTTTCTCATTAGATTACCGGCTTCCGCTGGAATCCCATATAAAATATGACGATCCAAAGGATATACGGTAGTTTTTTAGTGCGCTTGCGCTGTATAACCATAAATACTCGTGTCGCGTGCATATAATACATGCGTGCTAGCTTTCGGAAGTGACTATAAAGACAGTGATATTTGATATAATTGAAATTCTCCGTCAAGAAAATTCTGGTGGAATCCGTGGAATACAGACGAGTCCCTCGGTATCAGGAACATTATTACGTAAGAATTTTTCGTAACTTCGTATACATTCAAATTCATATATAAAAGTTAGATTTGACAGTCCTCCACGTAAATTGTCTTTAATTGTTCTGAAAAATTCATCCGTAGTTGATTATTTGCTCAAAAAAATAGAATATCAGGGAATAAGTATGTAACGATAAGTATACTGCCTCCCAGATAGAGTCGAATTATGAAATTATACATGAATTGAGAATTCACGATGATTCGTTGAATGTTTAAAGTAAGAAATCAAGATGAATCTTATTTTAATTGCGGAATAATATCCTTGCTGGATGTAGAATATAAACTTCGAACCAGCATCGTGGGGAATACGATTAACAGATGATTGGAATGAAAAGATAAGCTATCGGGAAGTTAAGCAAATGTTGGAGTAAAAACATCCACAAAGGAATCATCATTCCTGTTTTATACCTGATAGAAATTGTCTCTGATAATTGATAAAACGGATTAAGAACTCAGCGTGGAATCCAATACGGAGTTGTTAGTCGGTAACTGGGAAGTCGGTGAGAAGCGCTTCATTATTAACCGACAAGTTACTCACGAGTAGCTTAAATAACAAGCTGTTATTTATTAAGTAGCAAACCACTCGTTGTGTATATTCCATAAAACCTTTCTATACCAAATTCTGTATGAAATCATTATTACTTTACATTCGATAATTGGGAATATGAACGAATGACTATCACGAGTATTTAGGTATTTGACTAATCGCTAAGCAGAAATGGAACATAACGGGAACATGACTATTGAGTAATTAGGGATCCGAATGAAGTATACGGAAGAGTAGAAGAAAAGAAAAATAAATGAAACAGAACTGAAGAGGGTGAGATAGTTGTAGACGAGTTTGACAGATGAGATTCCCTGGATCTTGAGATGGTAGTACGGTAGACGTGTAGCGATTCGTGTTCTCCGTCCAAATGTTTGTTTAGGTCCTAAATAAATGTAAATCAAGCGCACAGTGGTAATCCTTGAAAAAACCCTCGGGGACCACCGATGTATTTTTCGAGTCCCCATGCATCATTCGATTTCACGTTATACACACTCGTACGCACATACATTATACGTACGATATTCCTTCTCGGACTTCCTCAAAGAGTCTCGATCTTTCTTCTTACCTGCTTGTTCTTAGTTGTCACTTTATGTTGAAGGCTATAAGAAATTATCGAAGGGTTTCGGACAAATTCCTTTTGATTGATAGGATACTCTCGGTCGGATCCGTCCTACGGTATCAGCTACGATTATGAACAATTATTCAGTTCCAATGTTAATTTTTCTGGATTCTTTTTTGAAATTCAAAACAGTACGATAAATGAGTAGCTTAGCGAGTAATTTTTGGCCTGACGAGGGAGATTTGGATGTTATCCGATCCACTGTCTAAATTCGGAAGAGTGAGAATTTCACTGGAACGGGAAGATAGGTTCTCTCCCTAGTAGAAATTTTGGACAGGAAATCATGAGGGGTTCCTTATTTGGCTCGATTTTATGGAAATCTTATCCGAACTCTATTGTACCTCTGCGTTACAACTGTATTTGAATCCTATTAGGGAAATCAGATAAGATTTTTCTTACTCACGGTTTCCGGGTTCTAACCTGATCAGGACCTTATTAAAAAAAAGGGGCAAGCCTGATCAAATTTCTACTACGGCTTCTGGCTGCCCAAAGAGTGAATTCTCACTCCAACAGAGTGAAATTTCACTCTTTGGGCAGCCAGAAGGAAGCCTATTTTTTTCGTTCGAATGGAATTTTTACTCTTCAATATTTAGAAAACGATTGAAACCTTAGCAACCTTATTTTCATGTTGCTAAAGTTTGAATGGTTTATTGAAACAAATTAATGCTCGAACAACACTATATTCAGCCGTTAAATATCAAAAATCTTGCAGTACATTTCTTAAATCACATCCATCTTCATATAAATGGTAACCATTCTCATGTGCATGAACATCGCTACGATTCTCCACCATACAAACAATGATTACTGGCGTTTCAATGGTCCTGTCATGCCGGCGAAGGGCCGTCACTGGTCCTTTTAAGAGTCTGCATTCGTGTTTGCTGGGCATAGTATTCGAAACCAAATTCGCGAAGCTGTCCCCCAATTACTATTTGTACACGGTAATCATTACATTTCACTTCTCTCAGTGCATATTTTCAGTCCTAAGCAATTGAATTCTGTGAGTTTCAATTTTCACCTGCTCCATAAACGATTGAAACTCCAAGAAGATTTATTTTTGAATCAATTGGCAACTTTTAGATCCTCCACCTCGCCTATTAATTAGATCCAATCGTGCCAAAACCTCAGTTTCAGAACTACAAATTGTGGAATTTTTCAATAGCCTCGGAGTTTGAAAAATGGCAATTCATTGCCGAGGAGTTGAAGAGAATGGAAGAACAAGAACGAAACTGCAACTTTGGAGTTGAAGATTTCGAATTCGACATGAATTCCAAGAATTCTCAACTGATGAGCGTAAACTATGCGCAACACGTATTTTCAATTATTTAATTCCCGTTGGAAGTCCTGGGGAATACATCAGTTCTCTCCGGAAATCAAGCACTTCGATTCCAAGGAATTAAAAAGGTTGAATTTTGTGAAGTGAATCAAGCGTTCCTCGGTTGTTTTCTCTCAAGAAATGTTGAGATAATTAACCTGATGAATAAATGGCAATCCTACCTGCGCGTGTACGACTATTACTCAACATTGCAGGCAAGCGATCCGAGGAGAGTTGAAAAAAGTCCCTCCCCGAGCATCTTTCTCGTGCTGATATCGTAAACATAAATGAAACGTGGAAAGGTAACGAACTCGATCGGATAAACGCGAAGGAGAGAAGAAGAGGGAGCAGAAAAAAAGGAAGCAGACCGAAACAGAACGACTGCAATAAAATTAAGGATCAATTCTCACATCATCGGAACTTTATATAATGTAAAAATCCAGTACAGTTAAAACGTATCATTTGAAAAAGTTTCACCAAAGAATGTCACACGAATGTTCCTTGAGAAACATTTTATGAGTATTTTATCTAACGTCATCACATCCACGATAATCCGAACTGTTTTATTCCTTTTATTCAATACGTGAACAGAAATTCTGGCATGACTACATATGAGTATAAATAGAAATCAATGAATCACATAAACGGTTAAAGGTAGCCGGTGATACAATATCTCTTTGGAGTAAAGGCAAGTTCTTTTCTCCGTGACTGTTTTCTGTCTTTCTTTCTTTCTTCCTTCATCTCTTTCTTTCTCAAAGTGCTGGATACACGCGAGTCGGGGCCGAAACTGTGCAGGGACCGTATCTGACGGTCATTAGCGAGCGCGCGCTTCTGAGCCGCGCGAGATAAAAACCCCGGACCAACCAAGTAGTATTTTACCGTGGGTTTAGTTGTCAAGAATGGTCGCTATGCCTTCGGGAAAATACTCGCCTCCTTGCTTCCGTTGAATCGAAACTGATGATGCACGTAAACTCTCTAATATTTGTTCATTCGATTTTGTTTTCTAAAAAGCTTTTTGATGTTGCTTTTCAATTAACGTAACAATCAAAGCCGATAAGACGGACGATAACAACAACGGGGTGTATTTCGTGAATATCGAATCTTTATTCTTTCGCGATTGATTTCGTTGGCATTTTAAATGGATTTGAGAAAATTATTTCACTTTTCAAAGCAACTGGTTTCTGCTTGGATATTCTCGTGGTATTGATAGAATCGTTTTTGTACGAATCATCGACTGGTGAATTTATAAATACATCAAATGAGTAGGACGTGAAAAATAGTAGAGTTATAAATGTTCGATGTTCCACGTTCAATATTCATGTATTAATACCAGAAGCAACGCCCATTACATAATTATATTTCATTGCTAGCACCTTAATTGATATTCGCGTACACACGCGGATACGAATGCGTCTTGTGAGTATGTAAACGCATCTGCAACAACGCATACATTCAAAGGAAACGCACTAAAAGCTTTTCACACGCATTTTCACATCGAATATACCCTATAAAGTTCTATGGTGCTTGATGTGAATGTATTATAAATATAAAATACGGTTAATAAGTTATCAAAGTGTTGTTATGAAACACACCTCGTGATCGGAAACGCTGGAGAGTTTGTTATAATTTAGCCTCTCTGAGTTGTTTTTTGTCAATCTCGATCGGAGCTGTATTTTCTAACTCGGGAGAAATTTGATCCGGATCTACAAATTGCAGATTCCTGTTTTCATTTTCATTACGTATTCCAGTTGAATATTCTAGCGAGTATGAGAATTTCGCTGAACTGAAATCCAGTCAATCTTCATCCCAATCAAAATCATTCCTGATGCCTGATTAAAATCTAATTTTTTCTTCATAATGATCGAATTTCAACAGGATATTCCAGTACATGCACAGAGATTCTGTTGGTACGGTACTGAAAATTGACCAAGCATGACTGAAAATTCCAGTGTCGCCAGAACAGCAACGCGGTTGCTAGATTTAGCACTATTATATTTTTTATAGCACTAAAATTTCAGGTCCAGCACTGAGCACTATAAATAGCACTTGGATTCGATATCTGGCACTATTTTGAGCTTTTATATGTTTGAAAAAACCTTCGGTGATTGAAGCGCTTATATATGTGATTTCTCTAATAACGTGACAAATTCTCAAATTTCATTTAACAGAATTGATTCTTGAACACTCTCATCAATTCGAATTAGATTCTTTTGTATTTGATTTTGAATTCGTTTTGATGAACCATTCAAACTTCCGCAATATTAAAACCAGCGAATCGATTTTGTCAATTCCAATTCTGTTTTCATGAGGTTTAGTACGTGTACTTGAAACAGTATCCATGAGATTTCATCCCATATAATACACAAAGAATTATTTTTGAAGAACTTGAATAGGATTCTTATAGAACTCTTTTCAAACTGATGAATTAATCAAGAATTTTGAAAGTGCTTTATTTCACTCACATTAACCAGTTCTGCAACAGCATTGAAAAAATTCGAAAAACGTTTCAGAAGAACTCGTTAATGTCAGCAAAATTGAGCACTTCCAGAATTCTTGATGAATTCATCAGTTCGAACAGAGTTTCACAAGAATTCTATTCACATGAGAAAGAATTCTTCGTGTATTATATGGGACTAACTCCGCGCAGATTATGCATAGAACATGTAAAATGCATACGAAATGCAGAAAATGCATGAAACATTGTCAAATTAATTCTAACTTGAAATTCAAAATTTAGAACGCATGAAATATATATGTTTATGCAGCCTTCTGAAGTAGCTGATCTAGGTGATCGGGATCAGTTCTCAACCTTTTTGATTGATTGAGAAGCTGATTCGATCACCCTGCAGATCAGCTACTTCGAAAGGCTTCTATAAGTATCATCATAGAAAATGACAAATTCACATTTTCGAAATTATAATCAGGGCAATTACTGAAAAGTACTAGTTTTCAACGAATCAGGAGAATCAGGGCTGAATAGTGTTTACCTCATACGTACATCATTCTATGCATAAGCTGTGTAGATAGACCATAACATATTATGCGTACCCAACCCTGTATTTCAGATAGCATACAACTTTCTGAGGAGCTGATCACGAATACAATTTATTGGGATTGGATTGAATCTAGCACAACAGCTCTCCTTATCAGCAGTGATAGTTTGCCGGAGATGCAAATAAAAATGGAGAAGTGCGTCAAATTCATGATTTAGGAATTATTTTTTGTTTCTCGCTTCTTTTTTAGCACTTGAGTTTGGCAATATTTGAAAAATCTGGCAACTATACTGCAAATTCGAATCTAGCTCCGAATAGCACCGAATACCACGCCACCTAGCTCGGCAAGTTCATAACCTTCTGGCAACACTGGAAAATTCAGTCCTTGTACTGGAATTTTCAAGTCTGAGATTGTGCACTGAAATTTTCCCATAATTTCGTGAAAATTTTACTGGATCGCACTACAATTTTACAGTTCTTGTGCACCAGAAAATAGTATCCCCTCGATAAGCACTTGGAAAAAAATTCGAATTTAGAAAAGAAAACCTAATCATTGGTATACTGGAATTATACAGGTTATGAAATGCAATTTTCAGTTTGCGTGATAGAATTTTCCAGTTATGTTGGAATTTAATCACCGTTGTCCTGAAATTTTCCACTTCTATTGCACAGAAAAAATAATTTAGCTGCAGCAGCTGAGTAGCTAGCACGGACACGAACAGCCATTAAATTAGCTAAAAGCCTGCAGCTAAATTTTAGCTGTTACCGCAAATAAATTATCCCTACAAATGCAAATGTTTTTGCTGTCACAGCTAAAATTTAGCTGCAGGAGCCAATTTAATGGCTGTCCGTGTCCGTGCTAGCTACACAGAGAAAAGTTTATATTAAAGATTACCATATTTTTATAGTACTCGTGGGATATACTTTATTATGAGGCTCAGAATTATATTTATTTTAAATTAAAACATATTTATCCTCATCCTCACGAGAGAGTATGGTGAATGCTCGTATACTTGTGGTTCATAGCGACATAATCAAATATATCCCAAAAGTACAATATAAATATGCTAATATCTAATATAAAATTTTTACTGTGTACTCAGCTGCTGCAGCTAAATTATTTTTTCCGTGTGGACTTCGTCATTTCTGGCAGGAAAAATTTCAAGTCTTTATATTAAAAATTCCCTGATTGAGATTTTGAATAATAATGGTAATTGTAGCAAATCAAATTGATATATGAGGTTTTCTCGAAGGCTTATTCCTTTGTGTTGCCGCGATCTACAAAACGAGCTATCACGATCTTCAGATTCCAGCTTCGTTCAACCGAAAGTACATTCTTCCATAGTAACAACAATTGGATGAGAATACAATCTTTAGAACCGTCAACTTCTTTTGGGAATCCAAAACGAAATATGAGTCTATGAAATCAAGTTTTGAATTAATCTGTATTCGATCTGGCTCGAACCGCTTGGAGTGTTAATTGAATAAAAATTAATATTCACGGGATTGCAGCTCGATGTAAACTGACTCATAATCAAATTCCAGTTCTAATTTACATTCTAACCAATTTTTACTTCCCATAATTTTAATTGAAGAACATTGGAATGTAAAGATCGTGATAGCTCGTTTTCTGGATCGTGGCAACACTAGTTGGTAGGCAGGTAGAAAAGTGTAGGTTCAAATCCCGTGGGGTAGATATGACTTTCTGTTCATCCACATGAATGGTCAATTCTCTCAATCATCTTGAAATACAAGGACCGTGCAAAAAATCACTTTGTGTGAGCAATTTTTTTTTAATAAAGTCCTGAAGAAATACATGTCCTGGAAAAGTCCACTTCGTGTACTGAAAAATTCCAGTACTGAAGCTCAGGAAATTTCCAGTTTTTATGCTGAAATTCCATAACATTTGTACTGAATTTTTGCAGTACAAATGTGCTAAAATTTTCCGGTACATGTACAGGTTAATTGCTTCCAGCACATGTACTGGAATTTCCCGGTGGAATTCTTTTACAGTGTGTGCATGGATCTGTCTGGAATTTTCAGCAAGACAAATATGACAAAACCCTGACGTGTATTCGGATTTTACGCCACAAATTACTCTGTTCCCATAATTTTTCAAACTTTTGCATATGAATACTGCTACAGTTCATGTCAAGGGGGACTTGATAATTCATTATGCATCGTTAGTGAGCTTCAGCTTTATGGGAAGAAGGAGAAAAAGCTCCCAAGCGAAGCAATCGGAAAGAGAAACTGCTGCTCTCATAAATGGCGACAGTTTTCAGAGACTCAGCCGGCTGAGAATCTCAAGCACCGTAACAGGTGTTCATATTCAGAATTACTTGTCATGGCCATGCAGAAGCAGATGATATGCAAGAAGCAGTCCTTCTCCTTGCCGCATCCGCTGCAAAAGGACGACGGAATATTCCTTTTTACTCTTTATAAATAATCCTTGGATACCATTGTGAATTAATAGTAGCCGGTCCAGCCATTTTTCGGAGTTCCCTTGGCCAGGTTTCATTGAGAATTAGTGTAACGACAAACTTAGCCTGCTTACAAGCCCAGAAGTGGATCGAAAGATCGAAGCGTCTGTGTTGCATCGTGTTTCAATTATTAGAGAGTGTCGACTTCTCTTGACGCCACGATTCATCGTGGATGACGAATGATTTATCTTATAAATCCGTCGCTCCGATCTATTTATCGATGTTTCTCCATTTTCTCGATCTTCACCACGAAGCGACCTTCTTCTCGTCTCACCTTTTGCCGGGAACGCACCGTTTCCCTGATCTACTCCGTTGCGGAATCTTTAAACCGCGCTCTATTTCATATTTGTTCGGATTTATGTGGGATCTTTAATTTCGATACGTTTACCGATTTATATTCTTTGCGTGAAGAGTCGATGTTTAGAATAGTGTAATTAAGTGTATGACAGGTCAGTGTAACATGGATGGCCATCCCGTTTGGATCAATTACAGATGGATGCTGCAGATCTGCGATGTAACCAACGTTATACATAAGTATTAATTTGTATCCTCATATTTTTGGGGGTTTCTTCCCTTGGCACAATTATCTCTCTCCATTAAAGTGTTTTGTTTAGTTCAACTGTTGTTTATTGATTCAAAAATAGAACAACGAACTCAGAAGCCGACCCAGCTTTCCTCTTCTCTTTATTCTCCTTCATGGAATACGGTCTTTAGGACATTTTCTTTCTGTCGACCTGTCTTCCTTTATTTCTCTACCTTCCGGAAAGTTCGCAATTATGAATTTTTCTTTTCTTTCGCTCGAGATGAAACAGTCTGACTCAAACTTAAAAGTCGGCTCGGTATCGTTTTGTGCTGCACCAGTGCTAACGTGAACTTCTTTTTGCGGTGACAGAAAAATGAGCCTGAATTTGAGCCCTGTTGCATGTTCGTAGTTACAATAGCTATATTATTATTTAGGTAATTATGGAAAATCTCATGGAAAGAAAGAAATAGTTGCAGCAACTACTTAAATAGTTGATTTTTGACCATCTACTTGAGTAGTTGCTGCAGCTACTCAGCTGCCTCAACTAACTCAAAATACCTCAGGTATTCACGTTAATCAGTGCAACTATCGAGTTAGTTGAGGCAGCTAACGTGTTACTTGTCCTGACCACTGAGTAGCTACAGCAACCACTCCAGTAGATGGTCGAAAATCGACTATTTAAGCAGTTGCTGCAACTATTCCTTGTTTTTCGTGCTGCTAAAAGTGCTTGTCAGAACAGTTTGAACAGAGGTTTGAGCAGTTATTCACATCGAACTCACCGAACTGGATAAAGAATTTATAAGAGTTTTTGTCAGCGATTCTCGTGCCGATTAGAAACTCTTAAAAATCTTTAGTAAAATTCGTTATAATCGCGAGACCTGACTAGACCCTTGCGAGGGACCTGCAAGGCCTGGCGAGGCCTTGGAATAGCCTAGCCTCGAGAGCTTGGCTATCCTTCTCGCCAAATGTGTGTGGACAGTGTTCTACATCTCGTACACGTTTGAATAGAATTATTCTTCATAAATTTTAATCACAACAATTCAAACTACAATCTAAATACACGTTCCATAAAAATTGAATAGTCAACGTGATACAGCATGTCACGCATTTTTCCGTACTTGAGAACCTGATGTATCATCTTCACACACCTTACACACCCAAAACAAATGTCTTTAATTGAGATCCATGAGAGTCCCCACTCCTTTCGCTCAAGTGGAATGTGAATAAGAACGAGGAAGACAGGAGGATAGGTTGTGGGTCACCGTTAGGAAAACTCTTAGCGCGTGATGTAACCGTTTCGTTCCTCCTTATAGGGAAGAAAAAACAGAAATAAGGCGAAGAATGTTGTGGGTGGGGTATGACGGGTCAAAGAGAGAAGAAGAGAGACAAACAATAATTCAAAATTGATGTCATGCGGAGTCTTCCAAAGAGGTTCGGTGAGTATCGTGCCACCTTTCTGCATAAGATAAGAGCCCTCGGTTCGCCACTACCGTGAGCAGCCTCTTCTCGTCCATGTGCACGTATAAATACACCCATCCGATATATGTACACACACACACACACACACACACGTGTGTGTACATATTCTCACGAAGAAAAAAAAAGCAAGAAAGAAAGACGGATCACAAGAAAACGGCACACCATAAACGTGAAGATTTAAGGAGAAGAGAGAGGGTAGTAGCGTCGTAGAATTATAGGTGCGTGTCAGGAAGAAGTGAAAAAGAGTGAGAAAATCACAAAAAGGTTGTGCTCTATCCACGCGTTTGTGATCGAGTGGAAGAGAGATACAGTTGGCTGTATGGGAGCGAACAATGACGCCGATAGAATTACTTGGAAAAAGGAAAAGGAAGATAGAGGAAGATGGTAGGGAAAATCAAGAGAGACAGAGACGCGTATCTTGCCTTGAGCCCTTAAGAGTGTTCACGTATAACAGAGCGAATGATGCTATGCCGTTCTTCTGTAAGGATTTCTCCCTTCTCCTTCTTCTTCTTCTTCTTCTCCTTCATCATCCTTGTGTCTTCCCTTTGCCCCTCGACATTCCATGCGCAAGCGCAAAGAATCAAGCGCGCATTTCTTTCTCTTTCTCTCTCTCTTTCTTTTTTATCCTTCCTCTCTCCTTACGTTTATCACTAATTCACGTTGACATCTCAGCGTCGCGTCGCGACGGCGGACAAATCGGTGAACGAGTGACAGTTGGATTCCTTCTTCTATGCAGTTGGTTGGGTACTGTTATGGTTGAAAACCACGGTAGGATTAAAGATACGCGCCGGTCATTGATGGACGTACAAAGATCTCTACGGATATGAAGACAAGTCTCAAGATTCGACGCTCCTGATCATGTTCTTTATATTTATTCTTTGAGAATCGAAGGTTTCAAATTCCTTCCCAAAAGGCGAAGAATTTTATTTATGTACGTGAAATTTTTCCCCATTTAATCAAAAGAATTTTTATTTTATTAATTTGTACAAAATTTATATGAGATATGGAATCACTGTGCCAGCCATTCATTTCCTCACCTTCCCGGGTGGCGTCGTGTATTTAATACGGGTGTATGTTAGGTATCTAAACTTGCAATTACTTAGCCTTAGCTTTTTAATCGATTTGATAACATTCTAACTCAAGGTCACCCATATACAGCCCCCATACAGTGTCTCTCTGTTGTGAAAATCATCTCGGTGCACCCAACTACAGTCCGCATTCTCCCAAAGATCCCAATCTAAGTATACCTGTGAACAATCCACGTGGGGCCTAGTTGGATCACCTCACATCTCATAGTAATCCATATAGCACCTCGCCGTGCTCCCAAAGTTCTTCAAAGAACTGTTCCACTTCAAACATCCCCTTACAATATTTGCCTCCGATACTTGAACCTTGACGTGTCCCAACACTACACTAACTGGAAATAGTCGGATAAATTTTTCATTTCACGTCCGATAACGAAGTAATGTTGGGTGCAATATCTTCTTGCAATATTCATTTAATAATCTTTGCCATCATTTTTTCATATTTTCAAAGATCCTAGTTTCAGAGCCTGCGATGGTCCCATCGAAGGTGTCTTACATAGGCTTAAACTAGAAAATAGGGCTCCAACTGAAATATGGACGTCTAGCCTGGCTCGAATTGTCGCCAAGAATTAATTTTCATCCAGATTACTCTTTTCCTGGTACAGTTAAAATAATTGCAGCTGTAATTTTATGCATTAGTTGTGACCTATTTGAATAGAGAATCAGTTTGATTGTAATATTTTTTACTATACCAACTAGAACTCTTAGTGAGAAATATCTATTTAAATATTAGGAAATTGCTGTTTGTATGTACGAACAAACGACTCTCACAGCTAATTTTTAATTATCAGCTAACTATTATTTTGCGTGTGAGATGTTATGATTTACTATCACCAAAGAGAAAAAAATCAAGGATAGAAATAAGAGAAGAGTAGAATGAGAAAACGAACTATTGTAAAGACAGATCATTAAATTATATGTGTAGAGAAACAGGTATTGAGTTAAGTGAAGTTTTACGCAGCAACAAATGACGTGAGGGCGTTAAGAGGACGGAAGCTTATGGCATTCGGTGTGAGGATGGTGTGGTAAGATGGCGAATGGGAAGAAAATATGAAATAGTATTACTGTCGGGTAGCACCTTTAGTTATCAGCGGACAATGGTTGCCCGTTTACCGCAGTAAGACCCCCTCGTGGTTAAGCTTTTCTCTTCTCTTCCTTATAGACTTATATACCCACCTATTATATCCGTGTCGGTTGACGACGGTTTAAGTCTCTATTTTTTCACTCTCGGAAGTGTTGAAGTAAAAGCCCTAGTGTCGATGGAGAATAAGAAAGGGTTTTTTGTTCGTACCTTTTTTTCTTTTTTTTATTTCGTTCTCTTCCGCGAGAATTCTTCGTCTGTCATAGAATCGTCGAAGGAAAAACAGTTAAGTTGAAGAAAACGGTTTGTTAAAATGCTTGGAATTGGTTATCCCAAGGAGCATTCGTTATGCAATTCAATTATTGATATGGTAAATCACTCTTCTCATTAGACATATCAACACCTGAATCTATTAAACTGATCCTCACTTTCACAAGCGGTTGTTACGAGCAGGCTTAGTTTGTAACATTACTTTTAGCATAGGCGATATTAGAATTCATAGAATGTGTATGGATGTGTAATGAACTTTATATAGCTATAAACCAATTCTACGTGGCAAAAATATGCATTTGTGAGAGATCATTAGGCAGTCGAGTGAAACTGCAGCTTATTTAAAGGTGTCTTGAGAGTGGAAAGTTAGATCATGATTTCGTTCGTATATATTTTTTCTTCCTAAAGGTAACACAAGATACTTGGAAAAATAAAAAACATTAGCGTTATGGGGGACCATATACAACTATTCGAATAGCACCCTGGCTTCAGGAGTATTCGAAAAGATTTCTCAACAGTTCTTTGAAATTTTTTTCGAATGTTTTTGGAATGAGTGTGGTGACTGGATACAGGCTACCCAACGCTCGCATCCGTGTAATCTGAATGGAGCTCGCTGCGCTCGCATTTCTCAGCTACGCTCGCATCTGTGTGATATGAGTGGAGCTCGCTACGCTCGCAACTTTGTAAATTAGTCGGAGCTCGCTTCGCTCGCAAATTTGTGCACTAATCGATGCTCGCTACGCTCGCATCTGTTTGATATCAATGGAGCTCGCTACGCTCGCAACTTTGTAAGCTAGTTGGAGCTCGCTTCGCTCGCAAATTTGTGAACCAATCGATGCTCGCTCCGCTCGCAACTTTGTAAATTAGTCGGAGCTCGCTTCGCTCGCAAATTTGTAAACCAATCGATGCTCGCTACGCTCGCATCTGTGTGATATGAGTGGAGCTCGCTACGCTCGCAACTTTGTAAACTAGTCGGAGCTCGCTTCGCTCGCGAATTTGTGGACCAATCGATGCTCGCTACGCTCGCATCTGAGTAATTTGATTGAAGCTCGCTGCGCTCGCAACTTTGTGAATTCATCGATGCTCGCTACGCTCGCATTTTCAATGTTGTTTTCTTTTATTGAAATAAAATAACTCGTTGTGTGTAAAGTACTCTCAACTAGCTGTTGGGAATTGATTTGTACAATTCTGCTTTATTTCTTGCGGAACTGACTGCTCAAACAAATTCATAATTATTTTTGATTGTTGATAATCTTCAAATATATTGATGACTCGTGAAATATATGAAACTTAGAATACAAAAAAGTCATTATTCCATTCCTACGTGAAAGATATTGTTCAAAATAAAAACAAAATCTGAGCGAGCCCACTTTAAACTATTCATTCTTCCAAAATGAACGGTTGTCTCAACCCGAACATGCATAATCTGTCCAAACTCTCCTTACACTCCATAAGATATTTGACTTCTCTCATGAATTTTATGAAATCAAATCAAGAGAGCTCTATTTGGCCTATCAGAATTTAAAGTATTTCATTCTTCAAAATCTCAAATTGAAATATGTCATTGTATTCTCAGTAAATCAATTTCTTTTCGGATAAAATTCAGATAGTAACCAAGCGTGACAATCTTCGTCAGGATCAAGGTTAAATTAACCAAGTACAAAAAACAAAAGTTTACTCCACTATGAAGATCGAGGAATTCCTCACGAATCATTGAATCTCATCGCACAAAAGAACTGTCGCGCGATGTATGTTTAAATTGAGAAATAACACCGAGGTTGGGAAGTTGCCGTGTTGGAAGTACAACATACTTTGAGATGAATGCCTTCGATATCACATAGCGTAAGAATTTCCGAGACGAAAGCAAAATAGGAGTGTATCCATTTCATCCACTCTCTCGATATATATTCTACACAGATACATGAAAATTGGTAATAATACGATTTAGGATTCACCATTCGCTATATAATATCATACTTGAGTTGATACACGTCCAAGGTGAAGATGAAAACAGATCACCTATTATTGCTCGAAACCACTCAAAGATTATACAATTTTATGTAATATAATAGACCGTGAACTAGCGTAAATCGGGCGAAACGGAAATGATTCCTTTAAACGGTGCGAATAGCTGGGGACAATCTACGAGAATTTATAGAATTTATTTCTCCTGATTGTTATTCGCAAAGACAATTATGGGAAGAGAATTATGGGACTCACAGGATAATCAAAAATCGTAATTTGTAATTGCTTTTGAAAACCAGCTATTTGTCCATTCAGATACGGAGGTCTATTAAATTTGAATTATCCAGTTCTGAAAAATTGAAAATTTCACTCATGCAAGATGGAGGGTTCATGATTTTGCAATACGATAATAAGCCCTTTCAATTAGCATGAAAATAAACATGCATTAGACGTTGGATGCCGAGAGGCATAATATTAGTATTATTGTCAAATAATTCCCAGAAGCTTCCCATGTATCCTATGCAACAATATCGATACATGTACATGAAATATTAGAATAATCACTAACATTATTTTCACAACTTTGAATATATTAAATGTGGAAACACTTATCGTTGATTATATGCTGTCTATTCAACACATTGCATTGTAACTAAGTCGGTTAAAATGTATGTCTTGTGTTAGATATATAATTAGATGCCAACTTCCTCGGGCTACCAACATTTCTTCTCAATTAACAATAACACGTATGAAATAGAAGGAGAAACAAATTGATGATTGTACTCATCTTCTACGTGGAATTCTTGTTTTCGAAAGAAGCTTAGAATCATTCCATCCTACTCAAATGATTTATCCATATGAGAGTTAATAACTCTATGCTAGATTCAAGGGGCTTCATTGAACTTCATTTGGATTCAAGCTTGAAGTGCGGTGTCGTGAATCATGAAGCTTTGACTTCAGATTCAAAGTCAACGACTTGCGAACGTTGCCTGAAAATTGCCTGGGGAACTTCAGAAATGTTTTAATTATGAACGCAGTATCAAATGCGATGCAGAGTGTAAATTTATATACTTTGACGGTTTGACTTGCTTTTTCCTTATCTTTCCACATAATTATGAATGTCGAGTGATTTTTAGCCGGATTTGGATTCTAGAAATTTGAATTCGTCTACACGGAAAAAGATTATTCAGTATGGTAGCTAAAAAATACCTACCAAAGCTCATTTTTAGCATTTTTTGCGTGTATGTTGACATGTGTTTGGTCTATGTTTGAGAGAGAACAAAAGTTGGAAAACCACTAATCTCCCTGTAAAAACAAAAGAAAGAAAAGGAAACCGCTGATCGTGGATGATGTATATGACAAATATAACGTTGATACGTTTGAATCCAACTGAAGGATCATTCAACGCCTCCCACATCGAGTTAGGAACCACTTTTGATGGTGAAAAAATTCATGGCGCAAATATGTTAACGTCGAAAGTAGTTCCCAACTAAAATGTTCAAGGCGCTGAATGATGACCCCTCGAAGAGGATCGGTTTATTGCCCGGATAGAAACTTATATTGCCCCTACCTTGGCGAAAATGAAGTATGGGTAATGCGAAGGAGTGTTGCTGAAAAATTGAAAACGCATGTTCATTGAGAGGCTATTTCGTGTTTTTGAAGTATCAAAGTTCACTCTTTTTATCCAAATTTACATCATATTTTCTCCCTAGGTGGAATTTTCATTTCGTTTCGCCTGACGGACCAGCATGTCCGTAATTAATTTGATTTATCAAAGCCACCTTCTTTTTCGAGGTTTTACTCTCTAAAATTGTTAGAGTGGTATTTCACTCTTTAGCCAGCCAAAAGTGAGCCTGTCGAAATTTCGAGTGAAATTTCCACTCCTTTGGAGTGATAATCTAACCCTATTCCAAATGCCCGACAGATAATTTTCTGTCAGGATTTGGTCGGTTTTTGTCCCAGGCATGATGATTTCCGACAGAACCAGACAGAATTTTGACCGGAATCTGTCAGGATCTGTCGGACATTTTTAATAGGGAAAGTTTGAGGTTATAAACTCAAAGCCACTCCGATTCTAGAGTAAATTTTCCAGTCTAAAAGAGTGGGAGTCTACTCGAAAAGAGTGAAAATCCCACTCGAAGCGGACTGGCTCACTTCTGAGACTTAGTGGAGTGAAACGAGTGATTCTTCACTCTTCCGGATTTAGGGAGTCGATGAATTCTACTGAATTCAAAGAAATAACAACTGCATTCTTTTTCAGAAGACTTTTCTTTATAGTGAATGTTGTTATTATTCTTCTTAATCACTTTCCAGATAGCATCAAAAGTTATTAGAATGTTTTACCAACATATTCAAACAATTGAGGGAAAATTCACTTCAGGATAAACTGCATGAATTATCAAAACCAGAGGCAATGAAGAGAGGAAATCATTGATGAAATGTTGCAAATATCTGTTGTAACCGAGGAACAGACTGAACTGACAATCGAATTTACTGTGACGAGACAACACGCTGACAGAAAAATTACCTGATTGGAACATTCGTGGTCGCAATGACTTGAAATCTGGTTCGATTTACCAGTAAATGTGATTGTGATGTCCAGAAAAAGGGGTTGAAGCTAAAATTACCAACATTCTCCAGGTTATAAAAACCAGATGTTTTCCTTGGTCTGATAACTAGAATACGTAGTTAATTTTGGCTTCAACCATTTCTTCTGAATGTCACAATCACATTTCCTGATGAATCGGGTCAGATTTCGAGTTATCGAGACGACGAATGTTTCAACCAGGTCGTTTGTTCCTCGGTCGCAATAGTCCCACAGTAAATTTAACCATAAATTTCTTTCCGTGTGAAAAGTCAGCAAACAATTGTTCTATCTTACAGCCTGAATTATAACTGACAAAATTTGATATGGTTGTTGTTTGTATTAACATTCTTGAAGGAATTCCTATAAATTTTGGTGGAAAAACCATACAAAATGTTGTAAGCTATCATTCAGGTCATCAGAAAAATCATTTTGCGCAAAATTTGATGGATGATTTTTACCTTCGTTAACCTTTGGACGTGATTCATCCTTCACATGCAGCTGGAATCATTTTGAGTACTTTCCGGAGGTTCTTGCAATGTGTTTCGGATTTCCCATCCCAACCAGTTTTTAGAAAACAGCTACACGACGATCCTAACACGTTTTCGAACCATTTATTGGAACGTGATACAAGGAACGTCTGTGGAACGACCTTCTGGCGAGAAAGCATATGTTCTCAAAGGTTTGAAAACCATCGTTTATTTTTGAATTTTCTATGCATTATGCAATGAGAAGAGAGATAGTGGATTTAACTCCGCACGACAGTTGTATACGGTCACACACAATCCTTCATTGGCTCAATTTGAATACGAAGTTCTTTCGAGTATGCGTAGTTAAGTGAAATGCAAATGTAAAAAAAGGGAAGGAAGTGTTGCAGTTGAAAATGTTGGGTTCACTATTCTTTCTTTTTGGTTTAGAATTCAGAGAAATTTTGTAAATTCATATGATGGATAATTAATATTGTAGGAAAGTTGACTAAAATTTACCTGAGACAAATGAATTTTAATTGCTGAATACTTTTCTCTCGATGTACACTGATAGATAAATAACGAACTGTAAAATCTAGTTTTATCAGCAATTGTTTTTGCTATCCAAATATCAAATATACGAAATCGCTACCACAGCTGAGTCCTAGCTATCATAGTCAATTATTTCTTCCCACGAAATAGCAGTTGATCTCATGGTATGAGTTCTGTATCGACTAACCAATCCGTTCATGAATGCCTAACCCTACACTGAGAAAAAAGTGACATGGTCATAGGAACCATCCTTGCATGGTTAAGGACTTTTAGTTGTGGTGACCTGAAATCTGGTTATGATGACCACCCACACAGCAAAAATAACCCGTTTGAATTCTTGAAGACTCCTTAATGAGTTCTCGGAACAGTGCCCGTTATCTCAGTGAAAATGAATTCAAAACGAATACATGTTGAATGCCTGGAGAATTCTCCATGAACTCACAACATGAATTCTTTCTGAACAGTAAGTTGTTCATCAAGAATTCAATTTGAATTCAAATTATTCATAATGAATTCATGTTTACTGTCATAACGGGAGCTCTTTGTGGGGACTCTTTTGCTGTATGGGCAGGAAAATGAAACAAAACCACGTGAATATGGTTGTGGCAACCAGACGGAATGGTTGAAATGGTCAAAGATAAAATCAACTACGTCACCTGGTTATGAGAACCAGATTTTTCTCTGAGTGTAGTAAAAATTCCTCTAGTAATTCCCTAGTTGTAACACCTACTCTAAAGAAAAACTAAAGACCCAAATAGGTGATTTTCGAGTTAGGTAAACTACTTGGGTCTCTAGTTTTTCGTTGAGTTAGGCGTTACAACTACCCATGGAGAGAGAGAAACACGGGCTGAAAGTGGCTCAGTACCGCTGCCAGAGTTGCCAGTACTGGCAAATCTGAAGCTACCCAAGCTATCAAAACAGGCAAGAAGTCGGCATGATAACATCATTTCACATGAGGGCCTGTATAAATTTACAACCATGACAGTACTGTTCGTTCGTATGCGTCGACTATGTTAGAATTCTAGCATTCCAACCTTGTCCAAACGGTATCGATTTAATACGGGGCCAAGCCCAACCAGAAATTTACAACAGGCGCAGTACTGTACCAGTACTAGCCAAGACTGGGGATTGAGTACTGATGTCATTATTCGCAATCAGTGCAAACTGGGTCAGTACCTGGCCGGTATTAAGTTTTCAGTACTGGTTTATCAGTACAGGCATATTACTGTGTTTTTATTTATCCAGTACTTATCCCGTACTTGTTGACCAAGTGTTGGAGACCCAATACTGGCACTGTACTGCACCTGTTGTCAACATTGGCATATTACGGATTTTTCTGATTGGGAGACTGTCTGTACACTGAAATCAATACCGTTTGAAATTCGTCGAATAGTTCGTGTCAATAGAAAAATAATAATGACCCTAAATAGAAACAATTGTTCCCGCCGGAGTTTGGCAAATATAATCTTCCCAGTACCAGGCCATTTGTTGACTTTTGTTCCCGCTAATCTCATATGGGTACTTCCGTTCTTGGCAAATCCTTGCCAATTCCGAGCCAAGAGAGGGTTAAAGTTGGCTCAACGTTTGTGCAAACATGGGTCGAGAATTACTAAACAAATTTCTACTCGCGAAAGTCTATATAGGGGCCCTCCCATGTCTCTCTCCTTCTGAAGCAGAAGCGTTATCGATTATCGAATATATTCAATCATATGTAATTTTATAAGATTCATGTCATCGTTATCTTGGAATGTTTATCAACGCGATCTTCTAATCTCTATCTGATAGTTTTTTCATCATAATCCTCATATGACGTAAGTGCTAGAATATCAAGATCCATGTAACATTACATGAAGAGATCATTGCAGCTTTAAATCTACATGATTGCTAGTCGGTTTTAACACGACTGCCGCTGATTGATATATTTTTATGCTAAAATTCGAGCCAGTGATATTTTAAATGTTTTTATCGAGATCTCATCAATTGACATTTTTTCACATTTTTTCTGATTTATTCCATCACATGACGCGCATTTATTATCCATGATGAGTAGATTTATGAATTTTTACAAGTTTCCAATCGATAAAATGAAGTAACATGGAGATTTTAATGATTCCTTCAAATACCTTCACAGTTATCACTGGATGAATGACGGGTGAATACCAGTTGTTGGTACTGGAATAGCGATCATCGATTATATCCGCAGTATTGAAAGAACACCTAAATACTGTTGCTGGATTAATTTTAGTTGTCTGCCAGGAGTTGCATATACTGACACCCTGTATCGAGCCGGTACTGTACCATCCGTCAATTTCTGTTTGGATTAAAGATGCTTTTTTTGTCCGAAGTGCATCATCAACCTAGAATATTGAATTTGAGAATAAATACATCGTGTCTTGCGATATCTTTCAGACAGATCAATTTAGATCAATTTTTGTCTAAAATTCGTCTGAAAGATGTCTTGAAGATAAGTTCAGTCCTTCATCAGGGTTCCCATGCGTCCTTGAATTTCAACGGAACCAGCCGATCAGAGGAGATGAAATTCTAGGACGTGAAAACCCTATTCACGAGAAGAAATTTTTAGCTGTGTCAGCTAAATTTCGGCTATTATAGCTAAATGTTTTAGAACCCACAGGACATCTAATTTCTCAGCAACATTAGCTAAGAATTTTGCTGCAACAAAGAATGACTAAATGTGACTAAAAATTCAGTGAAATACTATATTAAATAAAAAATTTGGTTGTTTCTGTTGAATTTCAATCTAAGTACCTTAAGTATGAAGTGAAAATAAGACAAAACAATGAATCAAGGGAACTATAATTTCTTATAATCTGCTTCGTATCTTTTTTCTTGACAATTTGTACTCATCAATAAGTTTACCCTTTACTAAATCTAAAGTTAAATCTGCTTCGGCTCTACTTTGAACTGCTGTGATAAGTGTATTGCAAGAATGTGGTAAAATACTCAAAAGCATCGCGACTATCAAATGATCCATTAATTGCTCACCCAAAGCTGTCAGTTTGTTTACCATGTCAAGCATCGTGTTGATGTCTTCTTCCATGTTGCCATTCTCAGTAAGCTTCAGATTACAAATATTTCTGAGAAGAAAAACTCTGCTTGTCAAGGTCGCCTTTTGATGATACGTCTTGAGGGCTTCCCATGTATTTTTAACAGTAATTTTGTCCCTGATGTGTACCAGTTGATTGTCGTCCACCAGTAGTCCAATTGTAGCGCGTGCTTGTGCGTCCTTTCTTATCAATGCCGCATCCGGGGCAGCTGGTGCAGGATCATTTACAGCACTCCACAGATCTTCTTTGATGAGTAGAAGCTCAACTTTATACTTCCACACTTACTTGATAGTTTTCGTTATTCAGTTTTGAAATTGTAACGCGTGCGTTATCTGCCATGATCACGTCGTAACCTTACTTTTACTTTCCACTTTTGACTTTATAACTTTCAATCTGGGCTCATAACCTGTTGAATTTCAATCCAAGTACCTTGAGTATGAAGTGTAAATAAGACAAAGCGATGAATCAAGGGACCCAAGTGGCAGAAGAACATTTCAAAGATTCTCCGTTTATTCCGTGATCATGCATAGAATGTGCAGATGAGGCTGTTTTGAATGAATTTGAAAAATACATTCTCAGAATGTGCATAGAATATACTTATTCGAAACAGTCTCGTTCGAAGATTCTAAGAATGTTCATAAAACATGTTCAGAACTTCCAAGAACCTTCTTAGCATTTCTAACCTGTTGTGCTATTTGGGGATCTGTTATAATCTGCTTCGTATCTTTTTTCTTTACAATTTGTTTCATCTAAATTTTTCATGCGCAACAGTGCACGATACGAAATAAGGTACGGAGTGTAGCCAAGAAAAAAACAAACAGATCAAAAGTCGTTGGTGTTCATTACCAACTATAATATCGTCCGCTAAAATTAACAGTTTTTTCAACTAAAAATTTGTTTTGGCACAAACAATATTCCAGTTCAGGCGACTCGAATTGCTTCCTCGTTAGAGGGAAGCTTTGTGATCGTTCCAGGGGATCGAAAATTTGTTTGTCTCCAAACTAAAACTCCCTCGTCCGAAATGTTCCTCCAAACTCGGGGAAAATTCTTGTATGTGCACAGAATTGTGATCACGGATATTTTCCGTTCCTGTTATCCGATATCCGATCTGTTCAATTCCCTCTTCGTGAAGCGTGTGATGCCCGCTTGCTGTAAAATGATGAAATCATACCTTCCATATACGCTTCGTAATCTCTCGATCCCGTTTCACACACGCTTCATGTAAAGTAATAGTAAGTGACATTAAGCGTATGCGAATCATACCTATTCTGACTCCAAATAAGATCTTCATGGCTCAATGGGTAAAATCCTCGTCCCCCATGGTGGAGGTCATCGGTTCGATTCTCGCTATGGTGTGCGATTTTTTCATTTAGATTTCATGAATTTTATACGCTTCTTTCGCTTCAATTCCCTCTTCAAATATTCTTTATATCCCTCCCATTCAAGCTCCGTATGCTTTTCATTAACGTTTCGTTTACTCTTCCTTCCCGCTTCCATTTTCACCAGGGCATTACTGGTTTCTCTTGTCCGTTAATGTTGAACCATTCAACATAAAACCATACCTCGCCTCGGTTGATTATCGACTGTGTTCACGTAATTACGAATATTTAGAGAAAACAATTCAGTGTTCCTCATCCTTGGTGAAAATGGAACTGAAATGAAGCGCAGACAAAAAGTATGGTGCTCTCTAAATCTGAAAGAGTGAAAAATCGCACGTTCCAATCCACTAAGTGTCAGAAGTGAGCCTGTCCGCTTCGAGTGGAATTTTCACTCGTTTCGAGTGAAAAATTCACTTTAGTGTCGAAGTGGTTGTGAATTTCTAACCTCAAACCTTAGAATATCACTCTAAAAGAGTGGAAATTTCACTCGAAAATTCGACAGGCTCACTTCTGGCTGGCTAAAGAGTGAAATCTCACTCCAAAGATTTTAGAGAGTGGAACGTAAGAGAAACGTTCATGAAAAGTGAACAAAGAGTGAATAGAACGGATTCGAAGAGTATTTGAAGCCAAGTTTGGAACAAAGGAAACGTATAAAAATTAACACTCCATGAAGAGTATGAACGATAATAAGAGGATACAAATTTTAACCACTTGGCGAGATTCGAACCCATAATTTTCATCATTGCAATTCAACGTCCCGTACAGCACGCGGACATTTCTCCGTCGCGTCCACGGAGATGCGACGTGGACATCGGTGGATGTACTGTGTGGGGTCTTAACTATTCAGTCATGGAATGCTATGATTCCTGACAGTTTAAAACCGATACTCAAAGTCTGTATGAAATAATCCGCATTACCTTTCATGGAACGTAACAGTACTGATCTTCCCAAAACGGCATTGAACGTTTATAAAGCGTATTGATAATGTTTAATTTCAATAATCTACAACAAACAATTATTATACGCTTCCTCAAGAGAAGATTGGAACCTGTTCACGTTTCTACTTACTACGAGCGTATATTTTCACCAGGGATATTTCGGATCCAATTCAAAGAGAATTGAATTGAACTCTCCTTGAGAAAAAATGAGAGGTAACTACAGGTAACTAAAGGTTTTCAAAAATGTTGTTCTCTAGATAATATATTTGATATTTTGTAAATAATTTCGATCTCGATAACTTTCACAATGAGAGAGTATTCGTCTCGTGTGCATAAAACGATGAATGAAGACATTCAAAAATTTATTGGAATAATACATCAACTTGATTTCTTGGAAAAAACAACCCCCCGAAGAGCAAAATAAAAGAATTGTAACATAACTAACCATCAAGTCCAGCGTATCCTTCTCGGTTCACATACATTATCATTATTACTTTGAATTTCCTTTTTTTTTATATTAATAATAAACATAAAGTTCGGTTAAATATAATTGAAATAAATCGATCGAAGTGCTTTGATCTCTTCCAAAGATTCCTTCGCGTTTTGATCTTTACGAGTGGAACACGCTTGCTCTCTCTCTCTCTCTTTCTTTCTTTCTCTTTTATTTTCTCAGATTTTTCTTCGAGCAAAGATAACATCACCTACCATGGCAACGGTGTCGCGCCTTTGGTTGGGGCAAGGTAATATAAGGCACGCATTTACACTACAGTGCGTGCACGACATATAGCAAAATATCTTAGATGTGTTCAGGTTTCTCTCTATCTTTGCGTATGTACGTGAGATCGAGGGCGTGGGGCCCCTGGGCTTCCCCGTAGAGTGGAGAGTAGAGAGAAAGAGAGAAGGCCCTCCTTATACTCGTGTGTATGCACACGGAAAGAGAGAAGCGTGTACTTACACACATACCTTGAGCAGCTTATCAGGCATACATCCTCACTCGCAGATTAGCATAATGTCTGTTGCAATGCGTAGGTACTCTTTCCCTTGACTCTACCCTTGCCTCCTCTCCCTCTCTCTCTCTCTTACCACTCTTTTTCTTTTTAATCCTCCCTTCACCCACCTCTTTTCCTCCTCTCGTACTCGAGTGAGTCTCAACATCTCCTCGTCACCTCTCGCAATCTTGCAAGGCAACCATCACTTCGCGAGCCAACAACTCGTTCTTTCTATCACCCTGTGCGGAGGGATAGCCTTATACGATTCTAAAATAACAATAACAAAGAGAAGATATTAACGAGGCATAATATACTTATGTTAACGATAACGATGATTCGAATGATCGCTCGATGATCATCGGCCCGATAATTTTATCTCAATAACTAATTTCAGTTGACAAATCGCCGAGCATTTATACATGAAATTACTTGATTGCTCGACCTCGTTCCTTCTTCGTTATAATATAATTTTATTATTCGCAGGATGTGTACAAGTTTTTTAATGAGTATATAGCAGCGTATTCATATTCTCATCGATTCTTTCTGAATATACTTTCGATGATGTTACGATACCACTTGTTCTTGAATCTTCATTTTCTACGGATCATCGGATATTCATATAAGCTTTCAAGAGTGAAAATCCGAACGATTTCGGACAGATTCGGAGAGTAAATACAGCGATCGAGATGAATATGATAATAACGCTCATTACAAAAACAGTGTATTTTTTCGATTCCATTATCTTGTTACAACCCATTTATGCATGTAAATCGAATTGTGTATGCGTACGCAAAACTATTGACTCCCGTTAGCTGTCTGGCCGATGGTTGGACAGGTGAACCAAGTCCGGCCAACGGTGATCCAAGATCTATTTCAAGGTCAATGATCCTTTAATGAATGTATATCTGCCTTTACCTTGAAATACGACCAAAGTGCTTCGGGATAAGTGGTTTCGACCAAATCGAGAAGACACGGATATACACGTATACCCGTACGATTGTATTAGAATTACTTTTTCGCTCTTCATTTGATTTATATTCAACTGTGTACTAACGTGTCCCGGGAATATAAATCTTCTAAATTGACTCGGTGCGCCAACTGATACGCGGAAATCACAAATTACGAGTTCACGGGGTGCAACGAGTAATTATCGATTTGAGGAATGCAGAAACGAAAGGAAACTTGTTGCTTCCAACAATGTTGATCGAGTTGTTTTTAATGGAGCCTCGGTATTCGCGTGAAGAAGTATCTCTCTTGAAACATGGAAATACACTGTAAAGAATGTGGGCAGTTTTTCTTCACGCTGTTGGTGAATTCCGTCCCCTCATCGCGGGGGAATTGTTTTTCCATCAAAAATAAGGGATTTTTCCACCACTTTCAGGAATTATTTTGTTTTTTGAGCGTTGAAGATGAAGGAACTTTGCTCCCATCATTTTTTGGGGGAAAATTCCAAAATTCATTTTTTGCAGTGTACCTACTAAGGGGAATGTTGAGTCCACAAGAAATCATGGAACTCTCGCGAATTCTTCCCAATACTGATGGTCGTTGATTTACGTTGAAATCAAACTATCGCTGATCCTCAGCCTAACGTACACTGTAAAAAATTTCTTTGTGGATTTACAGAATAAGGTTTGGAGATTTTTTAGACAACCAATTTTTCTGCTGCATTCTTCAAAAAAGTTTGGGGAGAATCAAAAGTTTTGGTCAATTAACAAAAATTTTTTACAATGTAGACTCGATTGAATGGATGAGTGTTGACAATAGCTAGGCTCAATCTTGACTACGAGCGTCAGTTTTGGCTCGAACTTTCATAGTAAAAAGTAAACCTTACTTTCATCCCAAATATCAGCTTATTTTAAGGTGCAACCAAAACTAGACTAGGTAACAGCGTCATTTGATTTTGCTGGTGCCTTTTTGCTGCAGCAAGCAATTTTTTGCAATGACAGCAAACTACTTGCTATCACAACAATGTTGTTAGCTACACTGTCAGAAATATCTGGAAGGTTTTTTCAATTATGTGCATGAAATCAGGTTCATATACATTCTGCATTAAATTTAATGTACAAAAACATGAAAAGACTATATAGAAGATTATGCTATAGTTTACATTAAATTTCATGTAAAATGTGCATGAAACTGAATTCATGTACGTACTTGAAAAAAACATTAAAATTCATGCAGAAATTTTTAACAGTGTATAAGAATAATTTCTTAGCTTTGGCAGCCAGGAAGTTTCACTTCTCCAGCAAAATTTGTTGACTATTTTGTATATAATACTGAAAATTTTGCTAATCCAGCGGAAAATTTGCTGCTTCAGTTCATCATGTTACTTCTTCGGTGATCCAGTTAGCTGTGGCAGTGAATTTTCAGCTGAGTTGACGAAAAGATTTGCTATTCCGTATATAATACAGTTAAACATCGTTTATTTCAGCATCAAATTTCTTTTCTCTCCGCCACTTTCGAACAATCTCAAGGCGCGATAGGGAGCACCAAAAACAAATGCCGACACAATGGAAAAAACTGACTTTTAGTCGAGGTTTTAAGTAAGATACACTTACATTCAGTCCGACTTTTCACTCCGTGGTCCCCTGTTCCACCAATGTTGGTCCTATATTGGTAAGAAGGATTGAGGCAGCGTAAAATGATGTTCTCATCTCGGAGTTACGCTATCCTAGAACCAATGGTCAGTTTTTATTTAGGCAGTTGGATACGTTCAAATACGATTAGTAACTGACTCAATTCAAATACTCTCTAAATTCCTTGGAGTGAAAATTCACTCTTGCCGAGTGAAAAATTTCACTCTTAAAGAGTGAATTTTCACTCTATAAGAGTGGAAATCAACTCTGGTGTTTGGAGTGAAAAACTCACTCTTAGGAAAAAGAGTGAATATTGACTCTTAAAGAGTGAAATTTCACTCTTCAAGAGTTGAGCTCTCACTCCGTTCCAGAGTTGCAGTATTTTGACTCTTTGAAGAGTGAATATTCACTCCAAAGAATTTAGAGAGTACGTAGTTGATTCAATCAAGGTTGGTCTCCCATGGACTGGAATTTCTGAGGAACGGAATCTTGAAGATCTTCTAAAAACTCCGATCCATGGGAAATCAACTTGAGCAGGATTGAATCAAGCAAGCATTCGACTCAATTCAGTGATTTATTGTATTTGAACGTATCCAACACATACTTTTTCTCTCCTTACTGCGTTAACACAGATCCACATGAATTGCCAATACAGGGCTTTATGTGGAACATTGTTATTATTTCACGGAGAAAAACATTGGCTGTGACAACGAAATCTGATTTCGCTGCTGGGTACCTTTGGCTGGAACAGGAAATTTTTTGCTGTGCCATCAATCTATTCACCATCACGGTCATCTTGTTAGCTACGACAGCGATTTTTAAGCTACGGCAGTAAGGAATGATCGCTCTTCCCACAAAATTTGTTAGCTATTGTATATATATGATACGGAAATTTGCTGGAGGAGCGAATATTTTTTGCTGCTACAACTAAAAAAATCGCTGTCGTAGATAACAAAATTGCTGCGATGACAAATAGTTTGCTTCCACAGCAGAGAATTTACTGCTCCAGCAAAATTAGATTTTGTTCTCACAGCGAATTTCTTTTTTCTCCGTTTTCGACTCTGGATCAGCACTGAATCGGATTAACAGGCCCTGTGTGATTGTTTAAACCTCCCAGAATTCTGGACTCGAGTTTCAATGTTCACATAAATTAATTCATCTAACGCAGTCATGTTGCGGAAGTTTGAATCGTTTATAGAAACTTTAAACCCACGAAATGTGATGGATAATCGTTATTCACCTCTTCAAATCAACTCTTCGAAACTGAAAACATGGTTCACGAGAAGTACTGCGAAATTTTGGGTCTTCGAGGGGATACTAGCGCCGAAACATTAGCCAAATTTTGTGTGTAAGATCTCTCCAAAATACTTTTATATTTTCAAAATATCGCTCTATACAGGATTCTCATAGAGATTCAATAAATGCTGTATATAGAGCGATATTTTGAAAATATTCGAGTATTGTGGAGAAATTTTACACGAAAGATTTGAGTGAAGTCCCGGCGCTAGTATCCCCTTAACAGTGAAGTATCTCGTCATTCGATTCCTAATTCGTTTTAATAAACGAATCAAAGTTCAGCAACATAATGATCACCAGCACATTTGAGATTTATCATGAAAAATCTTCAACGTCCAGGGATTCCTCCAGGAATGCGTTTGAAATTCAAAGTGCAAATTTCAAACTTCTCGTTGATTCGCTATTCCAACATGATAATCGCATCATAATCCTTGTTCTCCTTCAAACAATCTTCGAAATTGTATTTTTCAATACAAGAGAATATCTCCTGAACCCTCCAAGTTTTTGAAACATGCACTGTGGAGATTATGGGAAGTTTTGCTCACTTTTTTGATGGATTCCGTCCCCGTAATTGTGGGGGGATTCTTTTTTGACCAGCAATAGGGGACGTTTTTCCCACTTTGAGGAATTATCCTGTCTTTTAGGTGTTGAATTTTCGAAAAAATCAGAACCAAGTCAACCAAATTAGAAGGAAAAAATGAATGTATTTATAAATTTCAAAGCCTTCAAGAGTCTATTTAGCGATAATTCAAAAAATTTTAAGCTGCGGTGAATTTTATGAAACAAGAGAATTTTTGTTCTTATAGCGACACACAGTTAACAACAAAATTGTCAATGGAGCAATGTTGTTATATTTTCACGATGATTATTGTGGTTTGGTATACAAAAATTCATATATCAACTCACAATCCCTGCTTAAAAGATCCGATTGAAACCCATTAACCGGTCAATCAGTCATCATCATGAAGTAATCAGTCTTACGACTGGTTTGATGAAACCCTCCACCCCTGTCTATTTTCCGCCAAACGTTTAATTTCTACATATCTACTACATCCCTTGTCTTGTACGATTTGCTTCATATAACTTCCTCTAGGTCTACCTTTAGCAGTTTTACCATTCGTCAATCAGTATGAATCAGATTTTTGTGCAGCAATTTTCCTATTCGATCTTATTCAAATCTAATCGGATCAAATGGAAAAATTTGATTCAAACTGATTGACGAATTAATAAAGTTCAATCGGATTTTTGAAGCAAGGATAGAATTGTGAAAATATCGGTTATAATTGCTGAATTAACAATTTTAATATTCACAAAAATTATTGTATATATATTCAACGATAAAATGTCAAGGATTCTCTTATCGCTAGTTCTACGAACAAAATTTTTCTCAGTGGAATGTGGATCGAATGAGTTAACTGCACAAAGAACACTCGATTTCAAATTTGTATGCTATCGAGCTCCCTTTAAATTTCATACACATGTCGTTGGATATAAAGTTGAGCGAGATAACGCTATCACCTATAATATACGTCTAAAAAAATTTGTGGCATAATATATATATATGTGCACCGAAGAAAGGGTAAGAGAGGAAAAGAGAGGGAGGGAGAGAGAGGGTTATAGCAAGCAACCAGCCCTGGGCTGGTCGATGGAGGGCCTGACAGTCACTCAATGAATTATTGGCCATAATAGCAGTGGCAGCAACAGCAGCAAGCAGCAGCGAGGCCGCGGTCCATTCTCTCTCTTTCCCTCTTCACTTCTCTCCCTCTCCCATTTATTTTCTTTTCTCTCTCCCTCTCACATCCAAGTTCGCAACTCGATTCTGGGGTCCGTCGTAACCCGTCGGCGTCGTCGTCGTACTCAAGATGGAACGTATTGTTACTGCTATATGCCCTTGCACACACCATGCACTCACATATTTTTATACTCTCTCTCCTCTCTCTCTTTACAACACATATGAGATTTTGTGGTCCACGGTATACATTATTTAGAAGGCTTTTTTCAGTTTTATTGTCAACTAAACTGAGTGTGCAATGAATGAGGCGTATTGTTTCGCATGTAAGAAAGTAAATTATCCTATTCTTATTTGAATTTCACCTGAAATTTAGTTCATTTGTGTAGATTTTTCTCAATGAAGAATGCAGAGGTTTCGTTCGAAAACGAGATGACAGGATTACAACTCGTGATACAATCCGATACCGGGAGGTAATGAATTTTTAAGAAGCATGAAATACGTCATCGTCATTGTCATGTTGTGTCTATCGCAGCGAGAGGTAAACCTGCGCGTAAAGCCCTTTTCAACTCGTCAGCAATATTGTATAGTAGTCGAAATGGAAGGTATTGTTCCCTTACGCAACAACAACGACTTTTCACTTTCTTTCTTTCATTCGGGGTAGGTTGTAAGGTCTTTTACGAGACACACTTCGGTATATTATGACCGTATATATTTTCGTTCTTTTGCTTCCTTCTTGTTCTTTTTTCACTCTTCTTTCCGAAAGAATACACTCTCCGTATACATCAAGTGTTGTACTAGATACGTTGAAAGGATTCAGAAATTTATGACGTACCTACAAGAATACCGAGTTCCCAATTTGGGTATGGAAGCTTATAAATATGTGAGTGATTCGGTAAAAGTTGTCACAATTTTCATTTTAATTGGGAACGGGCGACCGTTCTTCTTCATTCTTATTTTAATTCGATAGTAGTCGAGTGAAGGCAAAACGTACATGGAAGAATAACGTGCGGATATTCACAATACATTCCCAGGTTTTGGAAAGAATTTTAAGTGTTCGATGGGTTTGCTATTATATTTTGTACGATAAAAGGAATATATGTATAATATACTTCTGTCATGTTAATGGATCTGGTGAATGGATTGGATCATAACATTCTATGTACAATTTTCTACTGCATAATGAGCATCGATCTGATATCATGAGAAATAATTTTGTGAGGAGCATTGATGATTTATCAGATCAATTTTTCAAATAATTTATATAGAATTTGGATGTGTTTACTCGTATCGGATATTTAAAGAGCTATTGGAGTTACATTTTTGATGGTATGGAAACAAAAATTACCACACTCCCCAACAAACACCCAAGATCTTGGAGAAATCCACACGATATTTTTAGGAAGACATCTTTTAGATATCTAAATGACATGACAAAAGAGATATCTTCAAGATATGTCAGGAACATGTCTTTGAGGTATTTCTGAATATCTGTTACACATCTTAAGAATTGTCCAAGAAAGAAGAGGAAAAGTCACGCCATGTTCCTTTTTTATAACCCATTAATGATTCTTTTGTACTGTCTAGGATGTCCTCATGATTTCAAAGAGATATCTCAAAGATATCTAAAACGTATCTTGAAAGATTAAAAAATATATCTTTTTCACATGTCTAAAACATCTTGAAACAATCGAAAACATATCTTGGAACCATCACCTAAAAGATGTCTTCCATATACCTTTGTTAGCGTGTCTGAAAGATATCTTGTGTAAGACATTTTTGAGATATCTATAGAACTTGTTGAAATTTGTTGCATAAGACATCTTTTAGATGTCGAAAAGATATCTTCACAAAAATCTCCCAAGACATCTGTTAGATACTAATTGATATCTTTTCGTTTGTTGGTTCAGAAGAAGGAATAATTAGAATTACCATTGGAATACTTTGGAAAAGACTCAACTATGACTGTTGATAAGTCCCACTACTTCGTAGTTTGAATAACACTACTGATTGTGGAGAATACTATTTGGATTAGTTACGTTCCCACTGAAATAGTTAGAGTGTAACGATTAAATCAGCTAACTTGAATCAAACTTAAATCCTTTCCCAACTATCGCTATTAATTCACTATTTTTTTCCTGTCAGTTTATCATGGTGCAATGAATTGAGTCCATTTACGTAAAAATGTATTCGCGTTTCTAGACATTTCGAAGATCATGTTGATTTATGCAACCATAAGTTCATTAACATTGATATATTACCATTTTTTTGTTTCAGGTAAGATTTGAATTACATGGAGAATACTGGTCACTTTCTATCCTAGAATTGGTGAGTTTAAAATCAAAAAAACAACAATCTCATTAATATAATTTACAAGATAGCTCAAAAAGATCCGGAATACTTTATGCATACATCATGAATATCCGTTGACAGAAATATTCGCGATAAAGGAAGAATCTTCTGCAAGAAGGTAAGGGATGAAGAGTTAGGTGAATCACGTGGAAAAAGGATTTTATTTTCCTTCCGTTTCGTCTCGATGCGCAAGCGATTGCTATGATAGCCAATAGCTTGTTGTCATTACAAAAAATTTGCTGCTCCAACATAATTAGATTTCTCTGTCAAATTAGAATTACTTTTTTCTCCGTGTGTTTATTTGGGGATTTTTACAGCAGTGTTCTTCATCGCTTCTAAAACTGACGTACAGACAGAGCTGAGTAATATTTGTGAAAATTTTATTTCAAATACTATTTCACATAAATCGTTCCGTAGAATTGAAATGAGATAGTATTTCAAATAAGCAACGAAATTTCAGCAAATAAAATATTTTGTTTTGATAATTTAAAGCTGAAGCATAAGATAAAATAATTCATTTTTTAGTTTTGAGTCAGTATTTTATTTTCAACATTTTTTAGTTACATTTATAATCCCTGGTTAAAAACATCCATTGATTCTGACAAATGAAATGCAATGAGATTTGGTCAGAACATTGTCCAAGTTGAATCGTAATTCAGTGAGATTTGGCCAGATTCAACGAGATTCACACGAAAGTTCTGAACAAATCTCATTGAAAAATCACCGGTGAGATTTGGTCAGAACATTGTCCACGTTTAATTGTAATTGAATGAGAATTGGTCAGAATCAATGGGTTCTTTTAAGCAAAGTATATCTTTCAAAATTCTCATCACTCAAACTACTTCTTCGAGGGTGGAGAATGAAATGATCTCTTTTAATCAACGATTGCTTTGCTGAACATTCCAACTTTCAGCACTGACATGTTTATTTCGGAAAAAACATTATTTGAATTACTATTCCAACTGATTTTCACATTAAATGAAATATTTTATTTCCAAAACTATAATTTTGCGAAGAAATAAAATATTTGATTTTGAAAAATCCATACATAATGACAAATGAAATATTTATTTATTATTTGCATTGAAAGATAGTACAATATGATTTAAATCAAGTATCTCTGAATGGTGCAGAATAAACAATGTGGCTCCACAGAGAAATACAAATATTCTCATTTTTGTGCCCGTCGCATGAGATCCGACAGGGATTTATAAACAAATTCAATTCGTTCACAATCATTGATTCTCCTCTCATAAATCTGCTTTAGAATCGCTTGGAATAGCGGAAAGTATCGACAAAAAGATCCATTCCAGCTCATAATATCTTTCAAAAAGATTCAGTAGTTTTCATAAGAAAGTCTTTAGGTCGAAAAGAGATTGAGCGTGAGATATATTCATACGTGCGTGAAAGTGAAGCAGAATAATATACATACGCATAAGTACAAAAGTAGAACTCCCAGTTTTTGAGAAAAATCAACACACGAAATTAGTCGATGAATAATTTTCTCGGTACATTTTATGCTTCGAATTGTGCGGGTATTTCGTGCATATAAGATAGGTTAACGAAATCTTGAAATCTTCTATGTTCGATTCACTTCGGGTAGTCCTTATTCCTTTTTTCGGTCAAACCTTGAAACATGCTTTGAATGTTACTTATGAATCATTCTCCGCCATTCCGAAGTCTTCGTGTTCGTTTCCCTAAAAACTTCTGAACAATAAATTTCCATTTTCAACTCAAGGTGTGAGTTTGACGAGAAATTCTATGATGTATATTTTATATCTTCCATGTTGGAATTACTCAAAGCTTTACATACATTTTTCGAGCTGTCTGAGCGAAAATAATGATTGGATCTGATCGGATCCAATTGGATTGTTTCAAGTCCTGAAAAAGAGTCAGCAAATGACTCGTTGTTGTGGCTAAATAATTCCCTGATGTTGTGAATTATCCCTAGCGGATCTGAGTGAACCGACAAGCAACCAAACATTTCGGTTATATTTTGGTGAAAAATCTTGGTTTTGGTAACTTGTTGGTTATTTAGGACATTCTTCTTCAACAAAAATTAACCAAAATCCAACAAATCTCAATTTGGTGATTTTGTGATGATTTTCTGGGTTTTTACCTCAAAAATACCAAAAAGATTCCAAAAACGGACCACATTCTTTGGTGGTAGATTTGTTCTAAACAACCGTTAGTTTTCCAAATTTTTACCAAACGAAAAAATAACCGAAAGTAAACCAAAAAAATTGTTCACATTGGAACAACATTGGTTCACCACAAACTGGTCTCTTCCTGAATCAAATTTTATTTCTCACATAAACAAATTTGTTAATAGATTCGGAATGGATATTTTCATAGAGGAAAAACAATCCCCTGTGGCAGGGAAATCTGATTTTGTTGGAGTAGCAAGTTTGTTGCTATGACAACGACTTTTTTGCGATGGCAGCATGGCGTGTCGACTTCTCCAGCACTCTAATACCAAAATTTGCTAGAAGAGCAAACATTTTTCCCGGCTCGAAGAATTTGAACAGTTTTTGTCCTTTCATTCCATTTTCAGCCTGATTTTGTCCTGATTGTTGAATAATACGGACAAAAACAGTACTTTTTCATGATTTTAGTCTGAATTTCTCCTCAATCAGTTTCATTCGTTGGAGGAAACATTCAGACTAAAATCATAACAAAGTACTTACTGTTTTTGTTCGCATTATACAACGATCAGGACAAAATCAGCCTAAAAATGGAATAAGAGGACAATAACCGTCCAAATTTTTCGACTCGGGTTTGCTGCCACAGTGAAAAAAATTGCAATCGTAGCTAACGAGATTGCACCCTATGGTTCCACGTTAAAATCGTTCATCCCCAACAAGCAATTCAAATTATTCAATCAACTTGTTTATTTTACGAAATCCATCAAATATTCTGTGATTTTTAGAAATTGTTGGTTGAGTCAGTACATAAATATCCGGGAAATATTTGTAGAATTTACACCGAGTCCTTTATATAATTCACTCCGTTCGTTATAGTATTGTATATTGAGCACCACTCGGATAATTTAAATACTCTACGAAAGTGTACAGTATGCTCAAGTGAAACTATCGTTGGTAATTACGTTCTATGCATATCCACAGAATGTTGCATGTACCATAATTCATCCTTGCGTTGCCAAGGATGTATAGGGTTTGATTTATTACAATTTATCATTATTTATTCTCTTCCCAGTTCATTAATGATACATTTTATGAAATAATCATGAACTTATGAGAAAGATTTTCATTCTAAGTTGATTTTATTTTAACGTTTCTTCGTTTGTATCTTGGAGAACATTAAAATTCTTCCTCAAACTCTGTAGACGTAGTTTGACTATCCTTCGAGTGGAATTTCCTTCCCTCGTGAACAAAATCTTATCAAACATCTCCCAAAAGTTAGTTATTTCCTACCGAACTCATAGAAAAACCAATAGAACTTGAATAATTTTCTCCTAAGGATGAATTATATACCCACAGTTTGTATATAATTATCCAATTTGTTCCCGCTTGTATCCGAGTACCTACTCCACACACTTTACCCAACTCGGTAAACTCGTACAATCTCCACAGCTCTGCTTTTTTCTTTTTTATTCGGAATATCGATTGTATAACATTCGGTTCTACATTAATTACAGTATTTTTACGAGGAATGTAGCTATCAAACCAATCATCAACAACCATATTTTCACTCTTGAGAACTAGTTCGAGTGATAATCCAATAACTTTCGTCATTAACGCTATTCAACGAAAAATCGAAATACGGAGAGACATTTGAAGAGAAATTCAAATTATCAAGCTCATATTGTGAAAATGGTTTAATTCTCAAACTCGTCATTAATCACATCGTATAGGCAGGTTTTGTTGAATTCGTTCTATTACGGTATATTACATACGTCAGTGAGATACCTTCAATTAGAATTTGATTGATCGTGTACCGTGCTTGCCATAGATGCTGCAATTCGATTGAAAATTATTGAAACCAATGACACGAGAGATTAATTACGGAAGCGTAGATACCTAGTGAAAGTATCTATCCGTATCGACAGGAGTGTGAATTTCGTGATTATGACTTGTAATAATTATACCCTGTTTTGATCTGCATCGATGGTTGTTGCGAGAAATTCTGCTGGGGATTTATGGAAGACATTGATTACAGGGAAAGATCTCACAGAAAGTTTTGAAAATTCCAAGTAATTCATTCCGGGACACCTTGTATAAGATATAATTGCACTCGATTTCCAATTGTTCCTTCACGATTCGCTTCCCTCGCGTTAGTGAATAAAACTCGGTTCTATAAAAGAAGTTTATAATGAGTTCGTATTCAAATAAACCGTTTCCATAATTGTAATATATACCAAGCGAGCTCGCGTAAAGATGCAATGACTGCACCGAGGATAGTTTGCCGGCATTATACGTACTAACTAACGCACCACCATCATCGCAGATAAAATGAATGATTTCGCGTGAGTTAATGGGCATTCGACTGCAATCATTGGAAATTCAATCTGTGTATCAGCATACATCTTGCGCCATGACTGAATCATATTTAGGTACAGCAACTTCGTTATTCGTTATATCATACGTTTATAATTCATGTACATCCTCGTTGAGTGCATCTTTGTTCTTCCAATTAACATACTCACGTGAAATCCAATTGGAAGCAACGAGAATCACTGGATTTCAATTCTTAGATCGAATCCTCTTGGCGCTGTTGAGATTTGTCACCCTAGGGGAGTGAGGTCATAGCCCATATAAAAATCTTCAGGCTCCGCCAATGCTGACGACGGAATATAGCTAGACGCAAGGCTGCCAGCCAAAGCTGGGCAATCTATGTAGGGACAAGGATGGTTGACAATGGTCTAAACATTGTACCAATATGGGAAGTCATAAATCGACTTCATTGATCCATCATTGATCATTGGCTGCGCCACGCTTGGCCCATCCTTCAACCAATATTGCTTGAAGGAAAAAGCATGCTTTCAACAGAGGCTCTCTAGGGCTTGGCGGGACACTGCTCCAAGCATTAGGCAACTCTGAATGACATTGGATTCTCATGTTGCACCAAGCATGGGTCGTAGCTTGGTCCAGCTTGGGCAATAGCTTGGCTCAGCTTGGGCGATGGCCTCGCTCAGTTTAGGCGTTAGCTTGACTCGACTTGAGTAATAGCTTGGCTAAGAGTGAAACTTCCTTCTCAAACAGCAAATTACAATAACTCTCACCAGAGTGATGCTTGTTTCCTGCGAGTGGCGAACCAAGCATTCAATCAATATATAAGTCTCCTTTGAAGATTCCATGACAGAAATAATTCTTCATCTGTTTCCAGACCCGCCTACTTCTACGCCAGGACCACCGGATTTACGTCATTCATCAGTTTAAACTAATCAGAAAAATTACATGTTGAAATTCTCCGACATTCATTTCGTTCAATCGAAATGATAGAATGGATTTTTTATTTTATTTTCAATTACAATAAAAAATAAAAGTGACCATTGGCATGAGATGGGCGCAACCCTGCCGCAAGATTGCTACAGCGTTGGCTCATCCTTGGCGAACAAATTTTTGTATGGTCTGCCATTGACGGCATATGCTATCACAACCCTGTTTCCAGTGTTGGGTCTTGATTGTGGAAACAAATGGGCTGAGGCTGAAATGATGTTATCATTTCAGAGTTGTGCCATGCCTGGTAGCCTAGGCTCGGCCCAACTTGGTGAGCCTTGCGGCAACTTAGCGCCCATGTTCAATTTTTACCTGGGAGGTAATAATCAATCCTCACCCCATGTTGACCACGAGCAATGGCTTAGGCCAGGCGTGACAGCCAAGCGTAGGGGATTCAACAATGAAAGTAATATCGTGCTTGTGTCGGCAGTACAAAAAACATGTGAACCAACATTGGTTTTATAGGAAAAGTTTTGTATCGGCCAATCAATGGCAGAACCATTAAATCGAACCTACGCCAACATTGGCGATCTTTCACCACCGTTGTCTCCTGGGTATGAAAATTGAGGCTCGTTAATTGCTGAAAACATTTTATCATTTCGATCCTCAGTCAGGCTTTCTCCCAAGACTCTACCACAATACTCGCCACGATTGGATCAGCCTGGTAAATAAAAACGTTGCATAGTTTTCACAGTAACACGTCATACCGAACCCCCGGATGATCCTTCAAAGTTAACGATCTTCTTTTAATCCTTTGACAAGTCTCTAGAGAAATCTCTGTAACTCGTTCAAACAACAAATTACGTTGTAAAGCTTGTTGTTTTCTCTACTTTGTTTTACTCTAGATCTCAAGCTTTCATGATTCATGTCAATTCAAAGGTGGATATAAATTAGAAACACGATCGTGTGCCATATACGAAACGGATTGGAATCGATAGTGAAATGATGTACGGATCTCCGAGAGACGTCCTTTTATATTACCGCGGTTTAATGAGCTCGAATATCTAATGGTCTATCGGGACTCGTTTCGACTATGAGCCGTAAACTTCCGTAAGAAGCAGGAAACTATTGCGTACCAATGCTAAATTACAAGCATATATCCCAGGATAGAATATAACTGTTTCTTCTCGTGCGCGCGCGATTCAGCAAAAGATTATATATGTACATGCGAGGCGCGAGCGATTAGCAATCATCGTCGAAATTCACGCGCTCCTGGTATTCCATTGCTTATATACGTTATTACGAACCATCTCCTTATCTCTTTTTCTCTTGCCTGGTGTTTACGGGTGTACGTACGGGTTACAATCTGCAATGGCCCAAGATAACGATACGATTATACGCTGCAGGTATGTACCTATATATATATATATATGTCTATACATCTGTATTTACCAGTAACAAGACCGAACAGGCGAATTCCTAGTATTTCGTATGAGAATTTCCAACTTTCATGTCATAATTACACCAATGGTATATTGATTTTGATATCTCGCTTCGATTGATGAATACCGTATACCGTATATGGTAATGCATATATACGCGAGATTTCCAAGTATTTTTATTATACGGGCTCATTCAGGTTTACAACGTATAACAAAGTATAACCCAGTATTGTTTGTGAAATTTTTATCTTTGTATCGATCGCAGAAACTTTTCTGTTCGATCTCAATGTCGCGCGTATATACAAGCTGTGGGCTGCTGAATTTATAAAATAATCCAATAAGCTTGAAAACAGGATCTAACCTAGTTGTGCTGCTGTCGGAGGGTAGTTTCAACTTCGCTACAAAGATAAGTGGAATAGCATAAAGGAATGTAGTCATGTTCTTTGCTGAGAATCTCTGGCCTTGGGTGAATATTCTTTCGTGTAATACGCCGGAGCTGCGTTTCAATACTTTACCTTGTGCTTCGCGGTGAGAGATTATCTTCCTTCGATCTAGGAAGAGACGAAAAAATTGCGATACTTACCCCACGGGAACAAATTTCTCCTCCCTCGAGGTTTCATTTTTCCCTTTCTACGCGGGGACAAATTTCCTTCGAAGATTGAGTGCGATTTTTATACGATGATTGCGAAGTTTGAATCGATGGCGATCAATTATACAGTTTATGCGAGGTTCGAATGGTCCGTGGAAGAACTCCTACGCGTTAGGTTACGTTATTGTATACCTACATTCATCGTATTTACGGAAACTGATGCCGTTCGCAAGGAAATTATACTATTGAAATTTATATCTAGACGATTCGAAGAGTGATGCCGAAGTTTAACTTGAATGTGGGAATGGAGTAATTTTGTAATCATAAAATTTCTTCATTGTGTTGAATGAATAGTGTTTTCCACACATTTGCACGGAAAGTGTCTGTCTTAGCCCTATATTCTGAGAGGAGAAAGCATAGAATTCCAAACGAAAGGAGTAGAATGAGTGGAAAGTACTCACTTTCCAAACAAGCTAAGTGGGCATGATCCCGATGCAACACTTCTGCACCACTCCCGTTCGACAAACGCGGAATTGACATTTTTACTAGGGATTTCTTAGGGTTCCAGAATCCAGTGGATTTCCTGTGAATTAGGCATAAATTTCGCACAGAATGTACCATCGAAGATTTTTTTCAGCATCAAATAACTTTGATTTACACTATTTCAAATCCTGTTGAGATACGATCCACGCGCGAACCGAATATTGAATAAATCCTCAACAAACGGAAACATCAGGAACCGAAATAAATTCTATAATTAATGCTCCTCCCGAACGACATTAAACTCATTTTATCCCCAGTAAAAATTTGTTATAAAATCACAGACCGTTACAATTTGCTGTATCATTCAATCCCGGTTGCGATGAAACTTGATTCTAAAGTATATGGTATTATCATTGATTTCCCCGATGAGACCGCTTAACCTGTATCATTATAAACACCTACGCGAATCGTGACTTCTGATAAATTTTATAATATCTTCGATAACTTGAAATTTTTCCTTCCCAAACACAAGAGCAGATTTTTATTCTCTCGGAATAAATTTTATAAGGAATTCGAGGAGCAACAATAAAGTCCAGCCGATCTCATCGGCGGAGTACGTTCCTCCATCACGATATAATACCATAGGAAATTTTACTACGAATTTCTCTCCGTGTAATCGTCGGTTACGCGTTATAGCGTATGATTATTCACGAATTGATCGCGATACATGCCACAGGATAGTTTATTATTAACTTGTTAGCAAAATTCTATAAATTGTCGGTTACGCGTTGTAGCGTATCATCACTCACAAATATGTCGCGATAAATGCAAGTGCGCGGTTGCTACTCTTTGTGGAACTACACAACGAAAAGTCAATTCTACGTGAATGTGTAATGATGTAGATGTACTATCAACTTTATCGACGAGTGCTTGTAATGTTCAAATCGTTTCCACAGGCGGTAGAATATTCATTTTAATTATATGCGACTTTGAACTATCAAATATTTTCTTTAACTCCACAACGTGTTATTTCATATACATCGCATCTTGGAATTTGATTTCTGTAATCGATAGTTGTGTCATCAAACATGCACGAGGAGAAAAGAAAGTTGCTGTGGCAGCGAAATCTAATTTTGCTGGAGCAACAAACTACACTGTAATTCAATATGCACACGAAGATTGTTCTTTCATAAAAAAATAAGGGATTTTTCTACCACTTTGAGGAATTATTTTGTTTCTTGGGTGCTGAATTGTCCACAAATGAAAAAAAAAGTCCACCAAATTATGGTGAAAGATTCCCCATTTTTTGAGGGAAAATTCGATTTTGTACAGTGTATTTGTTGTCACAAAATGTTTGCTGCTCCAGCAAATTTTTGTATTATATATAGAATAGTAAACAAATTTTGTTGTGATAGATAAATAGATTGCTGCCCCGAAAAAATCCCCAGGATTTTCTTTCTCCGTGTGGTACCATTGTTCCCTCAAAATATTAAAAATTCGATCCACACGAAATATCGTTGTTTTTGAAATATTATAACAATATTCAGAAACATCTCATGTGATACCGAGAACTGAAACATGCAATATAACAATATCTAATCTTACGATCGAAAAGTCAATTTGGTAAACTGGTTCCGAAAGAATGTATCGCTCGAGGGGCAAAAGAAGAAATTATCGGAGTTTTAGTAGCCATCGCGAATTTGATGTGACCGGGTATCGAAAATTCTCCTTAAGATTTTTGGATAAACGTTGATAAATGCAATCGACGGGAGGAAAAGGAAGGGAAAAGGAGAAACCAAGGGGAAGAGAAAATCATTCAATCGTATTCCTTTGCATCCGTTGTACACTGTATTGATCGTAATAACAGTCGAATGATTCAAGGAATAATGGATGAAAGGAATGCCAGTTGTATTTCGATCTTTTATTCACCAAGAAGTAAGACATTTGGTTTCGATCCACTGAATATAGAAATATACAATTTTTTTTTGTTTCTCTTAAACATTTGAATCAGATATTCCCGAGTATATTCTTATATTCCATCATGGCATATTACGTACTCGCTCGAAGGGACAAAAAGGAAGAATGATTTTTTCACATGAAAAAGAAGAGAGAGAGAGGGGGTGGGGGAGGGGGAGGGGGGGGAGGTACGAGAGCATCGGCCCTGCCGCAAAGCGAGTAAAGGAACTCTCCGGGGAGAGTGAGAGAAAGGAAGAAAGAAGAACGATGGGGCAGTGGCGACGGCGTTGGACGCGACAAGCGATGGAGAAGGAAAAGGGGTAATTGCTGAAAGAGCCTCTTCGCGTTGCAAAGCAGTCTTAAGACAAAATAAGGCACCGGCGATAACGATTGAACCCTGCGGGAACTCTTCCTTACGTGTAGCACGCACATGAATACGTACGAATACAAGTATGTATCGAAGAAGCAAACTGGAAACCCATGCATACTTTGTTGAGATTTAGCGAGTACACGAGCGTGTGTATTCTCTTGTATCCTCATTCTATGAGAGAGCTTCCTCCGAGTTACCACGGACTTCAAAATTGAAAGCGTCCCGTAGTTGTCTTGCGATTTCTGCTGGTGATCCTGTGTCCCCTTTTTAAAAAGAAATCAAATTAAGTTTGAGATAATTCTTGAAGATAGAAAGAGAGCCGAGAGGTGACTGCGAGATGCCCTTAAGGTGCCAAAGTAAATGCACGTATTTTTACGCGAACAACGATCAGCTTATTTTACGTGAAACGAATAAAATAAAGAAAATACATGTAAAAAATACTCAAATTGGTATGCATAAAAATTAAAGTAAATTGATCTTATCAAGATTTTGCTTCTAACGAAAAACATTATTTATGCATTATGCGCTGTTACGGGAGATACCGCGTGCAACAAAGTTTCTGTTGCCAACTAAGGGCTGGGATATATTTGAAGTTTTGTCGCTCCCGGCCAAGTTCATATTTCGCCGCCACCAGCCTCCCTTCTCTTCCAGAGCTCCTGATGAATTATACTATTTATCAATGGAACATGCGAGGAAAATAATACAAATACAAGGATAAAATTGGGAGAGGATTGAGAGGAAGAAATTTTTCAAAGTTCATTATAAGGAACTTTAATCGATGTACAAGGGAGCAGGGTATTACTCTCGTTGTAAAATGTATAAAATATTCATCAATTATTGATATCTCGTCGTAAATCTTGCTTACGGATTCAAAATTTGATATCGCACGATGATAAGGGAGGGGCAACTTCAGTGTACCATAATGCCAGATTTTTATGAGGTAGACCGAAGTCATTTTATCTAATTATTATTTGATTTTTGATTTGAGAATCTTATCATACGCTGATGTCATCGCATTACAATCCGATTTGCATAGGTTGGAATCATGGTGTGCTTTGAATAAACTGCAACTGAATATATCGAAGTGTAAAGTACTGAGACTTTCGCGTAAGATGCAACCAGTCATGTTTTCATACGAATTGAACGGGTCTAGCTCAGAGATTGTTCAGAGTATGCATGATTTAGGAATTATAATTGATTCCAAGTTCAATTTCACTATGCATTATCAAAATATGGTTAATACGGCTATGAAGCAACTCGGATTTCTGAAGCGTATGTCTAAAGACTTCAAAGAACCCTCAACACTCTTGACACTATACAATGCTCTTGTCAGACCTAATTTAGAATATGCGTCCCAGATCTGGTCGCCTCCCCAAGATAAATATTGTAAACTGATTGAGAGAGTTCAGCACAAGTTTTTGCGTTTCTTAGCTTTTAAAAATTTCACCCCCATGGCCGTGTCCTGTCATGATTATGGACCGTTAATGAGATCGTTTGACATGACCACGCTTGAAGCTCGTAGGTTGGTTGACGATCTCGTTTTCATTTTCAAAATCATTAATGGTCAAATCAGCTGTCCTGAACTACTCTCTCTTTTAAACTTCAATGTACCATCTAGAACTCTACGTAAGCCTTCGCTTTTCAATATTCCGATGTTCACTTCACATTATTTTTATTCTGATCCAGTCAACCGCATCTGTTGCATGGCAAACTCATATAAAGATGATCTTGATTTCTTTTCGGGGTCAGTATCAATCTTTAAAACATCGGCCCAGAAGGCTTTCTCTAAGAAGAGTGTGAGATTATAATTTATGTATTATTCCACATCTATACTTTAAGGTTCGTGATAATTTACACCGTGTCTTATTGTAATTTACTTTTTAGTACTTTATTTGAAAATTTTCTTATGTTAACCGCCATGATATTGTTTACATACTTTTGTACCTAAAGGGCGTCTTAGCCCGTAAAATAAATCAAATCAAATCAAATCAAATTTTTGGTATGTTAGCCATCGCAGCCATCGGTTTCGATCGAAACGCCGAATTGCGGCAATTTTCGATAGTTGAACATGAATTACATGTCGAAATTGAATTTTTGAATTGAACTGAGATGCAGAAAAACTATCCACAAGATTCCCGCCAATAAATCGGATGAGTATTGTTCATAAATGGCCCAATAATCCCTCATTGATGGGCCATGAGTCAAAATCATTTGGCTCCGTGGCTGGGCCAATCTCCACCGTTATCACTGGGTCAGCGTTAATTCAAAAGTTCCGATATATCAAATTCAATGAGTAACGTCAATTAATTTCTTATATCTGAAATAGTCAAACAAGCAGAAAACCTAGTGTTTCGGGATCGACTCCGAGATCGAGGCGAGAACAACAATTACTTTTCGAGAATCTCGACGATACCGAAACATATAAAATTCATTGTCGAAACCGCAAATGGCGAGAAGCTCGATTCGAGATCGAGACGATACTGATTTTGTCGAGACAAAAGCGAGACCGAGACGAGATTATAAATTCCGAGACCAAATCGAGACTGAGATCGAGACCTGGTCAGTCTCGGCGAGTTTTTCTAAATGTTAAAACGCAATCCTTCTTTCCTCTACACGGAAAAAAATACTCCGGTTAATATATGGACAGCAAGAATTACTGCTATTTTAACCGGAATTTTAGTTAAATGAATCAAGTCTCCGGCAAATTTAACAAGGCCTCCGGTAAATTTAACAAGAATTCCAGTAAAAGTCACAGATATTCCTTGCTGTCCATATAGTAACCGGAATTCTGGTAAAATTAACAGTTCATTTTTTTCCGTGTAGGGTTTTCGGGATCTCTGAAAACGAATCCGTTGTAAAAATTCCGAAATTTACAATAACAAATTCAATATGGTGGGCAAATACTTGAAGATTCATTGGATTCTCTTGACACTTGCCACCCGGTGGTTTTTGGGGCTTCCACACGGAGAAAAAACTATAGCAATAATATTGCTGAATCGACAATAAAATATTGTTATATATCAAGCTATAATAAAATCGTAAAAATATCGTTTGAGATTGTTGAATTGGCAATTTTATTGTCATCAAGACAACTATGTGTTGTTAGAAGAACAAAAATTATTGTATATCCAACAATGAAATGTCAACAATTCACTTATTGCAAGTCCTACGAAACACATTTTTCTCAGTGCATGAATGCAGCGCCGATGAAATAATATAATCCGTCTCCAATTTCCAAACGATTGACGACACGATGTTTCGAATATAGTGATAACTTCTCTAACTTAAAGGTGTCCCCTGGTCGATTTTTTCACTAGGAAACTACTAGATCGTTTCAACCATTTCACGTTATTAATATTCAATTAATTGCATCGACCTTGAGATCAAAACATCCGGAATAAATCAGAGATGCCGGCTTTGGTCTCAAAATGATTGTACATGGATTATATTTGTTATAATATCAAAAAAACTGAATAGAGGTTTCTTATTGGCTGATAACGGAATTTCGTTCTAATTATTTACGACGAGTTAGTTGAACAACAAACAGACCAGACCCGGATTGTTTGATCGATTCTGAATCATTTGATCCAAAGTTTAATGCAATTGATTGAATATTTTTGACGTAAAATGGTTGAAACGATCTAGTAGTTTTTTGGTGAAAAAATCAACGAGAGCACTCCTTTAACGCAAATAAAAACTCTTTATAGTGGATTTGTTTTTTAATACTTCATGGAATTATTGAAAATGGAAAAACGTAGAAAATCCATTCGTTTAAAATGAATTGTATTGAAACGTTAGAGATTTGAAGAGAAGTGTTTTTAGTAATCCATTCATTTCTAAACATCCCTAAAATTTTTCGTTTGTTATATACAAATATAGCGAAGAGCTGAAATATTGAACTTATATTCACGTGCTCTCTAAATTCTTTGGAGTGAATATTCACTCTTCAAAGAGTCAAAATACTGCAACTCTAGAACGGAGTGGGAGCTCAACTCTTGAAGAGTGAAATTTCACTCTTTAAGAGTCAATATTCACTCTTTTTCCTAAGAGTGAGTTTTTCACTCCAAACACCAGAGTTGATTTCCACTCTTATAGAGTGAATTTTCACTCCAAGGAATTTAGAGAGTGAAATTACGTGATCCCCGTCAAAATCCACTAATAAGGTACTCTCTAGATCTGCAACAGTGAGAATTCCACTCGAACAGAGTGATATTCATTCTTCAGGCAGCCAGAAGGAAACCTATATCTTCCTACTCTCTAAATCTGGAAGAGTGAAAAATCACTCGTTTCACTCCACTAAGTCTCAGAAGTAAGCCAGTCCGCTTCGAGTGGAATTTTCACTCGTTTCGAGTGGACTCCCACTCTTTTAGACTGAAAAATTAACTCTAAATTGGAGTGGATGTGAGTTTCTAACTTCAAACCTTAGATTATCACTTTAAAAGAGTGGAAATTTCACTCGAAATTTCGATAGGCTCACTTTTGGCTGGTTACAGAGTGAAATACCACTCTAACAATTTTACAGAGTATCCGACCCATTCATGAATCCATCAAAAAGTAAATTGGAAATTCATGTTCAACATATCTGCAATAATGAATCGCAGAGCATATTCTAAGGAAATTTGAGAACTGACCGAAAGGATGGACACTTGATTTCTTGAAAATAAAAGAAAAAAGGGAAAACATTTGTATGACAAGTATTTCTTGAATTGCTGGATACTTCTTTAATTTGAGTTTTGGCATGAAGCCTTATTTTTTCAGTATGAATATCACTATACTGAACTCACCCTGATAACACACGAAGAATTCTTTTTCAAAAACAAAACAAGAATTCTTCAAAAACTCTTTTTGAACTAATAAATTCATAAAGAGCTCTGGAGGACAATGTTTGGGTCATTCACGCATTTTTTGAGTGTACTCAAACAATACTTTCAGCATTCTCAAAGAACTCGTCCAGAGCTGTTGATGAATTCATTAGTTCGGAAAAGGTTCTTGAAAAATTCTATTCTTGTTTTTGAAAAAAAAATTCTTTGTGCGTTATCTGGGTCACTATACCCCTTGATATGAGGCGAAAGGCTCATTCTGTAACAGGGCAATATTGGATACTCGATTTAAAAAAAAAAGAAAGAGGAAAACATCCCACCAAAAATGAGGTAATTTTTTAAGAACTAACCGTTTTCACGTTTCACAACTGATCGGTTTCTTTTAGAACTAACTTTTTGGTAAGAACTGACCATTATAATATGCCCTGATGAATCCACAATGTTCGATAACCCTCGTATTCTTCCACATAAAATTTCGTAGTAAAGTGTCTACTACAGTCCCAGGAGAATTCTCAAAGAATTCACAAAGAACACAACCAATTCGATAAAAATTCTTTATTAATTCCTCTGAACCTGTGGTGCTGCGTGGGCAACGTGCACGACCTACTAACGATTAATTCTTCCATACTGAGATGAGTTCGCTACCTGATGAATCTCATTTGTGTTTTCAAAATCCTTTGATCTGAAATATTTGATTGATTTCCGATTCAGCAAATTCTTTCTGACGAAGTTTTGATAATAGTCAAGTACTACAGCACCCCTTGTCAGGATCAATTTCGCACGAAGAAAACTGGTGTAGTGAAATATAAACGGACCAAACATTTGGTCACCGCAATCAATGGCGTCGTTATTCTAACTAAACGTACCGTTAGTTTGACTGAGAGTTGGTTGGTTCTCACGATCACGCAGTTCGGTCTGTCCATATTTCACTATTCGCCTAGTAATTATCACTACCCCTTTTTGTTCGTGTGAGTCAAAATACTGGGGTACAATGAGTGAACCAAACTGTCAGCTCCAGAAACGAACCCATAAAATTCAAGTTTGTATAATTACTTCACAAAAAATGTTTGATGATCAAAGATGTGAATTGAAGAATTTCTTAGTGACCTTACAGATTGGGAAGTGGAAATTTATTGTTCAGAACCTTTCAAGAGTCGAAGAGGAGAAAATATGGTTCACTTAGCCTCCCTCTCCCCTCCCACAACGATTACACCACAGGTAACGCGTATCCTTTTTTTTTTGTTTTTGCAATAAGTTACAAAGCACGGGCTCCGGTAGAAATCATCCTAGCCGGTTCTTTGGCGCGTGAGTGGCTTTCAAAGCCGCCTAGAATATCTCAGTCAACCCAAAGCGGGAGCAGCTAGCTCCTGATATCTTCCTGCAGGAGGGTTCTTCTCACAAGAACAGGATTTCAATTTTGTATTGATTACATAATTTATGAGAAAATTTGTCCCTCTCCGAGAAGGATTTGGAATTTCAGACAAGTTCTATAACACGAGGTGCGGTCGAGACGCGTTTCAGTCTCATGTTTGATCGTTTTTACTTTCATAGGTTATACACTGTTAGAAAAGTTCTTAAATTTAATACGAAATTCTTTACGAAATATCATATTTGCTCATTAAATTTAATACTGATTCTTACATTTAATATGAGTGATGAAATTTCACAATTTCTTACTGAAATGTTATGATTATTCATTAAAGTTGAGAAAGAAATTCTCAAGATTAAAAATAACATTCTTAGTATCAAGAATTATATCATTGAATTCAATATTTTATTATGAGTTCTGTTCAATGAATTGTTTATGAAAAAAAACTTCATAACTTTTCTAACAGTGTACTTTATTTACAATTTTTTTTAACAAAAGCAATAAAAACATGAAGAAAACGCAAGATCACTGTTTGTGAAAAAACTGCAATTCTTTGGTACCATGAAATTCAAATGTTCTTGAAGTTTGAATCGTTTACACGGAGAAAAATTTGTAGCAGAGATCCCCATAATAATAGCAGATTTGGAATACATGAGTGTTTATGAACATTTTTCCTTTAATTCGTGGTAATTTTTCCAAAACTTATAGTACCTATCCTAGCAGAAATCATTCTCTAGGCCTTGCGAGGCCTCACCAGGCCCTTGTGAAGGATTTGCAAGGCTTTGTAATCGCCTAGAGAATGACTAGAGTGATTTCTACTGGGGTATGTGTCAGATGCAAAATTATCTTCACTAAAAAAAGGTATAGATTGCCATAATTAAAGGAAAAGTGCACATAAATGCTCATGTGTTTCCCCTACGTTTTTCTCAGTGGATAAAAACAAATATTCTCTGAAATGAACTCCTTGAAACTTGCAACATCGTTTAAGGAATTGCATCTTCGACAGCTGAATATTTCATTATTCGATAAAAGATTCAAACTTCAACAACATGAATTGAAAAATTGTCGTTCATAATGAATTGGAACTATTCACGTGCAGAAAAATATCCGTTGTACCTCAATTTTCCAGCTAAAATATATAAAATTTCTTCGATAAGTGCTCATAATTCCAACGTAATTTTCCTGTACAAATATAAAGTGAATCGCAGCCAGTGATGTTTTTGACATCGAATATCGACACGATTCTTGAATTATTATTATCATTATCATTATCATATCAGCGCGCGCTTCACAGTCGTTGATATCTCCAACTCGAAGCCGAGTTATTCAAGTCTCTGATTCAAACCACATTGGTACACGAATTATTCGAATCGAACAGGATATTTCAAACAATAATACGACTCTCCAGGATCGGTAAACGGACCTTCTTCGTTCTCCTCCGATAGTATTCGCGAAAACTACTAATCAGGGACTACTGACCTATAGGGTCGCATCACTAGTTACCGACCATCAATTTCATTGATCGACCATAGCGATTAATTCATTTTTTCGCTATTCAGCATAAATTGGAGATACTGTTATCGACCGTTCCTTTGATAGTACTTATATTTAATTTTATATCAGCAATTACTCATTTTTTTTGTATTATGGAAACCTGGAAATTTCTTGATTACCAGTACCGCTATTCTACTCACTTTTATGCTTTAATGTTCTCTAAGTTGATCATTAAGGATGCGAAAAAAGTTTCCCGAAATCAAGGAAAGTTCGTTTAAAGTCAAAATTACAAATGAATCGTCATCCTCGTCGTCGACTATTGAATTTGTTTGAAACTTTGAGAGAAACTTTGTGATCAAACGTTGACTCGTTTCATCGACAATCGACGTACAGTTGAATTTGGTTCATCGAAACATCGAGTTGTGAATTCATGGATCGGAAATATTTGAAATCTGGAGGAATAGTATCGAAATATCATAGGTGAACGTTGAGCGGCTTCTTCTCGTTCCTTCGCACTACACACCGAGAGGAATAATCTTGTTAGGGACATAATAAGTGTCATTAAATAGATATTCGGTAATGAAACAAATCGGCAAAGCATTACGTTCGATGTAAATCGACTATTTACCTTTATTCATTCTCCATTCATCTTTACGAGACACATAAGAATGTCTGTATCTACAAACTTATTAGCATAATACACATATATTCCTTCTCACGCACACGTAAGTAATAGGTACACTACACCAGCGGGTCACACGCAAACTCCATAACGCGTGTTTACATCGTGTTGGCACGATCGAATAGTTCTGTTTAAGACACAATTAAAAAGAGAAACAAAATAAGAGGAGAAAAAAAAAAGGAAATAAAGAAAGTGAAAAGAGAAAAAGTTCGGTGTGTAGTCCCCGGTCATCGGAACTCCAAGCTTTGCTGCTTGCTGCCCCACCTTTCTTTCTTCTCTTCTCTGCTTCTTCTTCTCATTCTTCTTCTTCTTCTTCTTTACTACCACTTTTTTTCTCCTTCCATCCATATCTTTTGTGGGGTCTGTGTGTCGCGCGCGCATGCCACAGCCCTTGAAAGTGTGGGCGATATTTTCATCTCGATCACCAAAAAACCACCGGAGATAAATATTTTATGTTAATTCACGTGCGTTTGAAAACTCGTGAAAGAGCTCTGCGTAAAATACCATCAAATAAAACGACGACCGATTTAGAATCGTTGTAGAATTCAAATTCCATGCATAGCGGAATCAAGTACGTGATTAGTGTGGCCTGTTCCGAGACACAAATACGCGACCACTTGCATATATATCAAATTGTACTCCGGTACCACGTATTCGAGTAATGACCAAGAATTCTCATGAGGTTTAGTACCAGGTTCGAGGGTATGGACAATTTATTCCTCTGGAATGCAGTTGCAGTTATAGAACACCAATATTTCTTCTTAGTATCTTCAGGACGAAATTTTGTTATCAATTTAACGATATAGCAACAAAATACAGCCACGATAATTACAATTGCGTTGCAAAATCTTCGAAAAGTGCATCAAATTGTGTTATATATTTATACCCCACGAGTATAAATATGAATAAACGAAGAAGTCTCATCGTTTGTCTAGGTTAATGTCTGAGTCGAGTTAAGCAACAGCCTGTGTATATATATTAAATAATAAAGCACCTATGAAGATACAAGAGTTCCCTCGTGTAGATCGGAGACAAGTTAATTATCACTCATCATTTATGAAGATGTCAACGGGTTCTACGCGGATAAAGCGTTATCTTCTTATTTCTAACGACGTGGCTGCTCATTTATATATGAAAAAGAGATAATTCATTCCTTCTCTCACTTTGAAAACACGTCATTCAACAACAATAAACATCCATATGACAAAGATTATTGCAAATCGTAAATACAAATCTGCAGTACCTCTTTGAACTCCCGTTCGATTCTTTGAGTGGAATTTCATTTGATCCGCCTTTGTTCGTGGCCAACTAAGATCCGTTCTTTGATGAGAGATAAAATAAAAGTTGTAATCCATTTTAATCTTTCAAGGTAGAATATTTTTAACATGAGAAATTATCGCGTGTAAAATATCAAAATGGGATCAATTAAAAATTGTCCAAATTGGAGGAGTCGAGAGCGTTTGAGAGGTAATTGCGAAGACCAAAGCCGAAGACGCTGAGGCATCGTGAAATTTGAGGAGAAACTGAATGAAGGAGGAGAGATTGGTTATGGAAAAAAAAACAAAGAAGAAGAGTGGTTTATAAATGAGAAACAAGGTCAAGGGAGAAGAGAGATGAAGAGCGGATGATCGAGAAACCGCAAGGATAAGAGACCATAGAGTTTAGGGGAAAAAGTTGAGTTCGAGATGATGAAATAATAGTTTTTCCTTCGCAGGAGTCACAAAACTGGTACATAAAATTGATTTGAGTAACGCTGTAGAAAGTTTTGACGTAAGTTTGGGGTTCGTTTTCAAAGGCAAAGGGTTTGGTTGCATTTTTGAATGTATTTTTTACAAATCAATATTCTCATATACCTAAAAACACATGATTTCTAATGAACTTTTAAAGTAAAAACTCTCAAGGAACATGTGAAATGTCAAAAGGAAAGGTATTCGAGAGAAGAATTCTTTCATACGTTGCAATGCTTCAGAATCCATCCTTTCTCCCATTTACAGACCCTCAAATGTTTTCTCTGTTCATTCTACATTCCTTATATATCGTAATCAATGACCGACATTCCTCTCCTTAGGCATGCAATTTCTCCTCCTTCATCACTGATCGCGTTACCATTTACAATTGATCATCCTCTCTCTCTATATATTCTCAATCCCAACAAGATCTTTTTACCTTCTTTTATTGATTTTACCTGATTACATATTTCTCAATTTCCTGATCTTTCGTACGGATACTTCCATGTGTTCCTTGTTATTATTGGACATTGATGGATGCAATCCTCCTAACATTGTTCATAGTTTTTCATTCCGATGCTGGGCTTTCTTTTTTATTTTTTTTTCCATTGTCTATCATCATTTCATTATTTCATCCATCTTCTTACGATGCTTGGTTGTTTATTTTGTATTTTCTTTCTTCGATTCTCACGACCTCTTCTCTTTCTTTTTCTTTTTCTTCTCATCCTTCTCCTTCTGGTTCATCGTCTCATAGGCGAAACCTAGGAATCGAAATTACAAGGCAACAAGAGCAGCGGCAAGTGAATTTTAATGTAAAATTATTCGTCAGATTTTCGGAATTTATACGCGTGAGGTGTGTCAATTTTGACAACGCCCTGGGGACGAGATTTGATTATAGTTGTCGAACCTCTTAGTTAAAATACCAAGAAATAAATAGACTGGGCACACATGTTTCTTTGAACCATTAAAATCTTTGGGTAGGAATACCAAACCTTGTTGAGGTTTCTTTTTTGAATTTGTTTTTGTTAACTCGGTCTCTTTTTACGATGCTAGGGCTACACTGTAAAAAAAATTCCTCCTGAAAATTCAGAAATGATATGACTGTCATTCTTCACAGACACTTTTTTCTGAATTTTCAGAAAAATTTTACTAAACCCCACGTATTTTTGCATGTTTTCGTTAACCTTTCGTTGTGCTTTGCAATGGATTAAATGAAGCGTTTACCATGATCAAGAATGTACAGTATGGTTCCCGAACTTCATTCTTGTTCTTGGAAACTTCTTGTTCCCTTTACATCTCCGTGGGGTGACTAAGGGTTAAGAAATTTCAACTGAATTTCGAAGTGTATTCTAAAAATTCAGTCAAATTTCCTCAAATTCAGCCAAATCTTTTTGAAAATTCAGAAAAAAATGACTATCAAAAATTTACCATCATCATATTTTCTAAATTTTCAGAAGGAATTTTTTTACAGTGTAATCCCATCGGGGAAGGTACAGTTTCCTGACTTAACAAACTCAATCTCTCTATATGGTGTGATATTCGCATTTGCACTGAAAAAACAACCTAGTTATAGTTACCAAATTGATTTGGTTGCCTCAAATATTCAATTAGTTTATTATTACCAAGATTTAGTAACTACTACCAGGATTTCGTATTAATGACTAGGGCTTGGTAACTATAACTAAAAGGCTTTAGTTGTGAATCCGCGTGTTGGTAATTATAACTAAATATTTATTTTGTCACCTCCAACTATGAGATTTGGTAACTATTACTAAATGCTGTCAACCATAACTAACCCTCTTCTCAGTGTAGAGTGATTTTGGTGAACGGCCTGATCTCTATTCCCCCTTTCGCGGCATTATCGTTACGGAAAAAGGCGGACTGATTAGTCAAGGATTCGAACCCCCAACCCTGTCAGACATCCATGTCTAAAAATGCGTGGACCCGCTTGATTGTTTCATTTGTGGCAATGGGACAATTATGGTACAATCCTGAACCAATTGTTTCCAGTCAAGGTTTGTTTCTGATACATGTGCCAACCCTGAGACAACCTTGGATTTTTTTTCAACCCTGTTAATACTTGCATGAGTTCATTAACTTGAAAGATCCTTTAAGCGCTGGAAAGAAAACTGTAAATTCATTTTCCATTCTGGTATCCGATTGAAAGGAAGCAGAAAAATCTGCTGACTGATCAAAATTTGATTTTGAGTTTTGGGGATTTTCTTGCATACCAAACCAAGGTTACCAATTTGGGTGATTTTTCGGAAATTTCGCGATTGAAATTTAAAAAATGTGGTTTTTCGCAAATTGGACAGCTTAGGAAGAACAGATTGTGGTTAAACATTGAAAAATACCTACGGTTTTCTGTTTTTTTTTTTTATCATTCCGGATGTAAGTCATTAATTTAAGTTATCGATAGAGTTCTATGCGTGATTGAATGGCGCATAAGGTGCTTAACCCCAAGAGAATGCAAACCTTCAGAAACGTTTGCGAACGTCCAGGAACATATTCAACGAATTCAAGCGCCAATTCTGCGCTAACTGCTGATCGTCGTTATAGAAGAGAGACTCTCAGAAACCAGCTTGTTCTCTTTTCCATGATGTTGTGGACGTACCTTAGCAGTATGTAGCAATTTTATGAGGGGAAATGCAGTAAAAATATTCTAGTTATTGAAGAGTGTTATAACGCTTAACTAGCCAAAAACTAGACGCTTGCAAATACCTCCTAGCCCATACAGCACCGGGAGGTACTGTCAACATCCTTGGAACGTCTTCTGAAACATTGGAATGTTCTAAAAATGTTTCGGGATGTTCAGAAAACATCGCATGTATGTACCAGGGATGTACGAATATCCGGTATAGTCTTTCCTGGTGGAAATCCCAATTTTGAGAGTTTTTCAGATATGCTCAGAATATTTTCAGAGATTTCCAGAATTATTCTGAATTTTATAGAGACTTGCAGAGGTCTACAGAGAATGTTCGAATTTTGAGAGTTTTCCAGAGATTCTCAGAGAAATTTTTCCACCAGGATTTATTTAAGTTTCCATGTAAAATGAGAATTTGTTAGTGATCAAAAGTGTGCCAAATTTATTAATATTCTTCATTTCGAGGAGATGCAAATGAACTGCGGTGAAGCCTGTATCGATAGATTTGATAAATTACATTTGCATCTCTTTAATACATTGCATGTGGTCGAATTTTGAGGTTATGCGAATCTCAATATATTGAATTAATTCTTGATAATTTACATTCTGCCAATAGTTTTGAACTTCTATAATGGAATCTTTCTAAATATTCGATACAAAACATATTTTTATGGTTGTTTGGCACTTTTTTTCCCTAGTGAAACTATGAATATACATTTGTGTAGATTAGAGATAGAATACTTGGTTTTCATATAACGTCTCTAGAACGTTCTGAAAAAATACCATGGCATGTGTAAACAATGTCCCCAAAACGTGTTCCCCAACACATTGAATGATCCTGAGACGTTGGGAAAACGTGCTTTTGGAAACCAACATTTGTGGGACTTTGGACACATTTTCAAAACGTTTTGAGAACTTCTGGTGCTGTTTGGGAGGGTTCGTCTACTTGAGTTAACTTTTTATTTGAATTCAACAATACTAGATTATTTGGGTTTAATTTTGACCGCGCAGTTTTTTGCCCCATCAATCTCCGAGTTTTCACGGTTTCGGGCAGTTCGAACAGCCTCTACCAGCGGATCCTGCACGGAAAAGAAAATATTTCGTAAGATGTACTAACGCGTTCAGTGAAATACGAGACTATTGAAGTTTCTCGTAACATTTATAAGAGTGTTCCTCTGAAAATCCGAATCAGTGATAAGTACTGAGAATCAGGGATTCAACCAGTGGCAGACTTGGTACTAATTCACCAGTGGAATTCACTGATTCGGATTTACAGAGTCTAGTAGGATTCACGATGATCGCAGTTAAGATTACTATCACAATAGTACATTTGACTAAACGTCTACTACCCGTGTGGAAATCAATTCTGGGCCTAAGCCGAAGGTGGGCCCTGGCCCCGTAGGGGTATATCTCAGGCATCCAATACAATGTTGCCTACTCACCACCCATGTGGGCCCCGAGTTGACTACCATTGTTTTGCCTGGAGATTTGATGATATCATTACATGGGCCTAGATTGAAAAGAGTAACATTCCAAGTTGGGGCCACTTCTCAAGTAGGAATTATAAACCTGGTCTAGGTCTGAGCCCAGGAGAAGTTTCCACACCGGTAAATACTAACAAAATTCTAATATAGTAGTGCGGTATTTTATCACCCTCCTTGGGAAGCTCAAAGATTGTTTTCCGTCTGTTACAAATAATCTAGTAACCCTGCTGTTCAACCCTTAGCCTACAAACTTCGAATTGACCTATTTTTTCTTACACGAAATTCAATATAAACTTGCATTTTTTCCCTCAATAATGAAGTAAGACTAATCAATCATTTCACCCTGAAATCCTTACTGGGTTACGCTAACCCTGTTTGTAAAAACTAGAAAATGATCGCAACTGAATCCTGGTGGATTTCCTTCTGCTCCAATCTGGTGGTTGGTTTTTGAATCACTACACATATAAATGGTTTCTATTAGAACTGACATCGAGCTTCCAGCTAAAACCTACTACTTGTAGAGATTTGGTTTATTATTCAGGGAGTGGATAGTTTTATTAGTGTCAGGTGCTACTTCCGTGCTATAGAATAAGCATAATCACGCTAGTCCCTTTCTCGCGCCACGTCAACGTTAAAATGATTTCTACCTTGGTGATAAGGCCTTATTATCACCATGAAACGCGTGTTCCATATATAATTCACCCATTCAGGAGGATAATAAAGCTTGATTATGATTTTTTTCCCACTTTTCAAAGTTCTTTGAATAATCTTTTCATGCTATTAAAACATGACCCTCTTGAAATACCGTATTATTCACACGTAACCGTACAAGATGGAAAAAGATCTCCTCGTCACAATGTTGAATTTTTGCATAAATGTTTCGAATCCATCTTCTTACAATTACTAAAAAATCGAACCATTATTGAACTGTTCCAACATATTCGCTTTTTCAAACTCAACATCTTGATTGATGGTTTTCAATTTGATTAAAATTTCGATAATATTTCAACTTGATATATAGAGAGTATATTATATTACCTCCCTCGTTATAAACATGATTTAAGTTCTCATTCAGTTATATTTCTTGTCGTATAAATAATATAATACATGTTACGGATCGTTAATTTCTACGATAACTTTCGTCAATAAACAACGAAGTTCAAAAAAGTCCATGCAAATCCAAAGAAAAAAAAAGAAATATATATATATACACGTCGAGGATAATTGTTGATAGGATTATAGCATTGGAATGTTGTGACGGAGAAATGAACTTGGCGCAATGATACACGCCCTAGACAACGGTAAACATATTTTTAACATGAATCTATTCATGTTGAAATGAACATATTCATGATCGAAACCTGATTTGAAACGACGAAGAGACAAATAATCATTCAAACAATATTTCTCTTGAGTCTGTTATTTGAATACATGCCAAGATTAGCATGATGGGAATGGAAATAAGTGGAGCGTAGGAACCCCGTCTTTATAGTTCCTTATAAATATTTCCCTGCAACTTGAAATTCTTTGAAATATTATTATAAAATAAAATATATATAAAACGAGGTTCAATAGTGTCCGATCGGGACAAGAAAATGAGATTCGAGACTCGAAGAATGATTGAGATAATTATTACGATGACTCGGTGAGATTCATCACAGAAAATGATCCGAGTGAAAAAATGCTGGAATGATACTCCCGTTCGATATTCCACAGTCTGCGATTGCGAATAGATGTTTCCCTCTCGAACCATCACACGGCGTATCTCAAGGTGTATTTTTACGGTGAATTTTAATGAATTATATTATATACTGGTATATCTCTCGAATTTCTGTCCCTGAATGACTTTTGAGTTCTTTCAATACCAACGGATCAGATAATGTAATTTCATTGCAGACTATAAACCGCACAATACATTTCACATTAAACGCACACCTCTTATTTCATTTGTTTCGTAGTCCGGGCCGTTAAGTGTTCGACACATCCTCTTGTACTGTCGCCATCTTTGAAACGCGTTTTGCCATTAATTTTCGTATAATTACCTTGGATTTACGTTCGAGAAGTCGGAAGTGCGTTGAATTGTCTGGAGAGAAAGAGAAGGCAGAGGAGAATTTTTTCCAGCCCTTTAAATGCGTCGCCTTCGCGGTACAGTCGACCGAAGAAATTGCGAGATCGATCTTAGAATGAAAATTTTGCGGTACAGGTGTTCCAAGAGATTCAATAATGTTCTTGAAGCGATCAAAAGAATCTTCAACGCCGAAATAATTATAGAATTCAAATGATACGATGAGAAGTAGTTTGGATGAGAATTCATCTTTGTTTCGTAGATGTTGAATGCTTATAACAATGATATTAATAAATGAAATTTCTGGGGTTCTTTTTTCAAAATAGCCCAAGCATCGTTTGTGTGTATATATCTGTACACACATGAGACAGCAGGTCAGATAGCGAAAGATACGATCTTGACAACTGGTGAGATAAATATAATTGCTGACTGTATGTATATGTAGTGTGTATGAATGAATATACGTTACTGTAAGGTAGGACCGTTCTTCAGACCAAGGTCTCCAACACAAGTAAAGGCGCAAAGTCTTCTTCTCCTTCTTCTTCTTCTTCTTCTTCTTCTTCTTCTCCTTCGGTGGTAGTTCTCTGATGCCTCTTTCAAGACTGAAAGAGGTTCCGCATAACAATGGTGTTCTGCCGCCTCCTCACCTTGCCTTATGTCTCACAATCGTCGTCTTCGTCGACGACGTCGTCTTGGTACCATCATGCTGTTATTCTACACCAAACAAATCTCTAACTGTCCAACGTATAGCGTATCGCAGTTTCATCCTCACTCACTCTTGGGAATTCTATAGATAGAGTGAAGAGGAGAGAAAGACAATTCTTCAGCCTGCGTCAGATAGTTAGATTCGCACGGTATAGATGTATTATATGTATACGATTCGATCCATGGCTTGTGCTTGGTATGGTGAGACTGGCTCACGGTCGAGCAAGAACTCTTTCGCGCCTCAACTCATCATCGTACCTGCCTGCCTGCCTGCGTGCCTGCTTTTCTGCCTTACCTCCATATCCATCGTTTTCTTTCATTCTTTCTCTCCTCTCTTCCCTCCGCCCCTCCATCTCTTATTCTTGTGCTTCTTCTTTTTGTTCGATACGTGGTGAATTTGCCCCCGTGTCTCTACCTATTTTTCTTCTTCCTCTCCTTCTTCTTCTCCTTCTTCTTCTTCTTTTCCCTCAGCACGCATCGGGTGTGAAAGTACTTTTTGTCAAGTGGTTCCGTCGAGTGCTCATACGACTGATTTGTCTCTTTCGTGCCGCTACAAACTGCTCGAGCTTTGAAGAATTACTTCGGAATTACTGGTTATAACATCGAATTAAAGCAATTTCCGATGGATCGGGTGTGAATATAAATGAAAATCATTCGGAAAGATTAGTGCGAGGATTGTAAATTATTCCGCAAAATATCAATCTGTGGAAATATTTATTGATTCTGAACATGGAATTTCCGTTATCGAGGTAATGGATAAATGTATAGAGATTTACCATTGGCGCTGGCATGGCGCAACGTGGATATATCAACTATCGCCGAGGCTGGGCAACCAAAAATGGAATACCTGTGGCAGCTATAGCTAAAATAATTGCAACTGTAGCTATTTTTTAGCTGCTGCAGTAAGTAATCGTAGCTGTAACTGCACACACTGAGAACCCAATTTCTTAGATTGAAAGAAAATTTTCTTTGCCCTCATTCTAATAAATCTCTCTTTCAATGGAAAAAAATTCAGTCGGATGGGGAAAGGTTTCATCAAATTGAAACGAACAATTCTCAAACTAGAGAACAGAAATTTATTCCTTCTCGAATTCGAGGAACGTGGTTTCAACTCGATGAATAATTTTCCCAATCAAATGAATTATTTTTCCCATCGGAAACAAGATTTATCAGAATGAGGGCAAAGAAATTTTCTTCAAGTCCAAGAAATTGAGTTCTCAGTGCAAATTTTGTGGTTGATATTTGGATGGTCAAATAATTTAGCTGTTGGATTTTGGCTGCTCCCGTAGCTAATTTTCCACTATCCAAATACACGGAGAAGAGGAATTAGCTGGGAGATGAACAGTCATCTTTTTTAGCGTCAATAATTGAATTTTAGCTGCTGCAGTAAAATTTTTAACTTGAACTGATGTTGTCGAGGAATTAGCTGTCCTGTGGGTGCTCAAATGTTCAGCTATAATACCCAAAATTTAGCTGATAGACCTAAAAATTTGTTTCCTTGTAATAGCTAATTACACTGTCAGAAATATTATGAAGTTTTTTTCAATACCGTAAATGAATTCAGGTTAATACACATTTTACATTGAATTTAATGTACCAAAACATTGAAAAAATATAGATTTTGCTATAGTTTACATTAAATTTAATGTAAAATGTGTATGAAACTCAATTCATGCGCGTATTTGAAAAAAACCTCCAGCAAATACATTAAAATTAATGCAGAAATTTCTAACAGTGTATATTTTCTCGTGTCAAGCTAGAATGATAACATCATTTTGTGATTCAACAATGTGTCCTTCCAATGGAATCCCATCATGGATGGAAAAATTGCAACGTAATAGGTTATGATTGGCAGAATGATAAAACTGTGAGAAATATGCAATGTGAAAATAACCTCTATTTCGTATATTTTTCACCCGTCAAATAATGAAAACTGAAGCCAGTCTTTCAAAAGTGAAAACTACCTTTTCAGTGTTGAATTTCACCGTACATGCGGTGTGATTCACCAAAAAGATGGTATTTATGACCTAACTCATGGTAATAATGACCAAAATAATGTATTTTTCACCGTCAAATACATTACTATATCGAAACATGATTTCTACGATGCAGATTTTTCTCAGTGTGTGTTCTGTAAACTCTGTGTTTTTTATCGCTGAATTCTGTCACGAAAAGTTATACATAATGTGGATCAGCTGTAGGATCCTTCTGCACGGGAAAAAATGATGTGGCTGATATTTGGATGGCTAAAAATTAGCTATGCTACTTATTTTTTAGCTTTGGGAACAAAAGTTAATGCGTCGGTAACTAAAATTTGGCTATTACAGCAATATTTCTAGTGATCCGAATATCGAATACACGAAATAGCTATTACAGTTGATTTCTTCTAATTATTATAGCGAATTATTTTTTTCCGTGTGGTGTAACCTGTAACAAAGAACAATAATTGACTGTTCTTTCAGAGACTTATATTCGAGGCTTACATATCGCTTGTATTGTACATATCTCTCACTACTCGCGAGAAACACTCGATCAGTAACGTAGTAAAAGTAGGGTGGTATGGGAATTGAATAATTATAATCAACTATTTGCATCATAATTAGACGAATTATGCACCCTCTATCCGTAACCTCGGTCTCACAGACCGCTATCTAAACTTCATTTATTCATAATTTGAACTTTTTTGGTCAATTTGCTGGAAATTTCATTTTCATACTACACAGAATTGTTCACTAATTCCTATACATAAACACACTATCCTACTTCTTAGATACACTGTAAAAAAAAACTGGAAATTTACTGTGCAACTGGACTGGAAATTTCCAGTGCTAGTACTGGAATATGGATATTCCAGTACATGTACAGAGATTTTGTTGTTACGTTACTGAAAATTTACCAAGCATAACTGAAAATTCAGTCATTGTACTGGAATTTTCAAGTTTGAGATGATGTACTGAAATTTTGCCATGATTTCGCGAAAATTTTACCGGCTCGTACTACAATTTTATAGTTCTTGTGCACCAAAAAAAAATATTCCCTCAAAAAGGACTTGAGAAAAAATTTGGAATTTAGAAAAAAAAACCTAATCGTTGGTATACTGGAATTATACAGGTTTTTAACTGCAATTCTCAGGTTTTGTGATGGAATTTTCCAGTTACTATGCAATTGAATTATACAGGTTTTGAACTGCAATTTTCAGGTCGTGTGATGGAATTTTCCAGTTGCTATGCAACGGAATTTAATCACTGTTGCACTGAAATTTTCCACTTCTATTGGACTTCGTCATTTCTGGCAGGAAAAATTTCAAGTCTTTATATTAAAAATTTCCTGATTGAGATTTTGAATAATAATTGTAATTGTAGCCAATGAAATTGATATATGAGGTTTTTCCAAGACTTATCCTCTTGTGTTCTAGATATGAAGCATATGTAGTAACCCAAGCTGGCCTTCCAACATGTCGCGCTATAGCTCATCGGTTAGGTCTTAGGTTTCAGTTGGTAGGCAGGTAGAAAAGTGTGGGTTCAAGTCCTGTTAGGTAGACATGAGTTTCTGTCCATCCAAATGAACGATCAAAAGTTTCTCAATCATCTTGGAACACAAGGACCCTGCAAAATCACTTTGCGTGAGCAATTTTTTTTCAATTTTCATGGATATTTTCAGCATCAATTTTCCAGTACATGTCCTGGAAAAGTCCAGCTCGTGTACTGAAAAATTCCAGTACCGAGGCTCAGAAAATTTCCAGTTTTGATGCGGGAATTCCATAACGTTTGCACTGAATTTTTGCAGTACAAATGTGCTGAAATTTTCCGGTACATGTACAGGTTAATGACTTCCAGTACATGTACTGGAATTTTCCGGTGAAATTTTTTTACAGTGTATTCATAATGATAGAAAGAATGTCTTCTCCACTTCTAACAATTTGAAATATCAAAAAGAAGGTTTACGTGATTTTGAGGAGGGTTACGGTTTAAGAGTTGATGCGATGTTGATTCATTTCCTCTTGAAATTGTAAATCAACTGATATCACCTTAACGACTTGAAGAAATTCACGATTCAATTCAGCTATCAAAAGTTAGAATTAAAGGGTATGCCAATATTGAGCCATGCTATTGCCAATGATCGGCGCTACATTGAAAACTCATTTTTATCGAGACTAGATCAAAGTTTGCGGCAATATTCAACCACATTTCGACTGATCCTCACTCTGAATAGAACCTACACTGAGAAAAGTGTATGAGCTTGATTACCATTGGCTCTACCCGTACAGCACCGAACATTTCTACGTTGCACGGAGAAAAAAGTATTGCTGATATAACAAGCATGTCTGTTATTATAGCGCCTACAAGAAACATTAGCTGAAAGAGCAAGAAAAATGATTGACACAACTAAATTTTTTTGTCGACATGAACAAATTTGTTAACAGAATACTAACGTCTTAGCTGCTGGAGCAAATATTTCTGCAAGGACAACAAATTTCTCTGTACCCAGTAAACACACGCACGTTTTAAAAACGTCAAAAACAGTCAATAACCATACGTTGTGGATTAGTGATATTCTTGCGTTGATTCAACGTAAAAATGTCGCGGCAGATCACGTGTTTTTCAACCATAAAATAACGTTATATCAACGGTTTGAACATCGTTTAAAAGACGTCAAATATTGACGTGTCCTAATGATGGTTCTAAGACGTGAATTGAATCCAACAAATTATTTTGAAAACTTTTCATTCAATATTGAGAACAATAGTATTTCTGAGTATGACAGAATTTGGAAAGTATGCCACACTATTTACTATCTTGCTCTTTGATGAAATTTGAACCATTGTTCGGTTTCGTTCGACATTTTTAGCAGAATATCTTCAATTGAAGTTTAAACACAAGGTGTTATAAACACATTTTAAACGCGTGATCCGAACCCGTGCAAAACACGTTTTTTGAGGACGTCGTTTGATGGTTATTTTTGAATATTAGTTTAAATTACACGTCATCAAAATGTAATTCCTGGTCGTCTATTTCCCTATCAAATTTCAACTAAAAATCAACGTTATGAAATCAACGACTGACGTCCGTTTGACAGTCTAACGTTCTTTCAACGTTGAAATAACGTGTGTGTGTTTATTGGGTAGGCGCTATAGTAGCAAACCATTTTTTCTCCGTGTGCCTCTACGTTGCCTTCGCGTGGAATCTCCGTTCATCCACGTTCTATCCACGTCTACCATTTATCTGCGTGGAGTCCACGGGGATGCGACGTGGAAGTCGGTGGATGTGCTGTTAGGGTAGTTCTCTTCGCGACTTTAGAATAGGAATTGAGTGCTGACCAGCCCTCTCTGACTGTCTATAACTCCTGTTCACAAAGTGAACGAAAAGTTGTAGAGGGCTCTGTGCGTTGATTGGCCTATCAATTTTGTCAAAAAAAATCATTGAGGGCAAAATTTCAAGAGAAAATGACAAATAATAACGAACAATCTTATTACATCTGTGAACTTTTAATCTTCACGAAACCACACTTCGCAACATTGATATTTTGAGATTATAATTCGGCCAAGACGATGTAATCGCCATCTGGATTTTTTGGGGATTTCAGCTTCAATATGTGAAACGGATTTCTAGGAGAAAATGCATAAGTCAGAGGGCGCAGGTGCTGACTCACGATTTGGTTAACCTATCGTTCCCATGGTAACGTAAATAGTTTATCGCACTCACTTTGATTTTGAATAGTACTTATTACAATTTTGGAATATCTGTCATCGAATTCTTATTTTTCCTAGTAATGGTTACCCTATACTTTTCTCCGTGTATCGTTCAGTCAATGTTGAACCAAGAATGAGTCAAGCAAGAGCCAAGGCTGGTGGAATTATGAATTAATGGTAGGCTGACAACAGAAATTCGTTGACCACTGACATCGGTGCAACATTTTATTTGTTGGTGATGGAGATTCAATACTTGAACATTGCCAAGCCTTGCCTGTCAACATTGCGCTAAAGTATCTTTTATTTTCAACATTGGTGCACAGTAGGAAATTTGGTGTATCTTCAACGTACATGCGATGACACGAAGGATGTGAGACATTAACACAAAAGTGTTGAATTTACATTGAAAATCTGGCAATTTCACACTCATTTGAGTAGACCATTTCTAACACAAATTTTGTTTATTGTGCATTAATTGGCAATACTTTTGGGAGCTACATGGAGGAAAAAAATTCTCTATGACAGCGAAATCTGCTTTTGCTGGGTACCTTTTGCTATTACAGCAATCATGTTTGTTGTTCTATATATGTGACCTGGCCTACGAAAAGGGGGCTTAGGTGTGAAAAAATTCATTTTTCACTTTTTTGGCGATTTGGATGGAGTAAAATATGCTCTTTCGAATGACGCAAACCAGAAGTTTCTAACTGGTAGGGAAGTTTGCTAAAAATGTACAAGAAGAAGAATAGCAGAAATGATTGAAAATGAAGAAAATTTGGAAATTAAATTATAAAACTAAGCAAAACCACGAAATTACGCGATCAAATACGATATTATTCGAAACAGAAACAACACTGTATGTCCTAGAACAGAGTGGGATGCGGTGGGATGCAGGGAGAAGCGAACAACTACAGCGAAACTGATAAAATGACTTGTTTATCTTCAACAGTTGTTTTCTCGAAAACTTGTTTTCACACCTAAGCCCCCTTTTCGTAGACCAGATCACATATAATGCCAAAATTTGCTGGAGGAGCAAACCATTTTTTGCTGCTACAGCTACAAAATCGCTTCCGTAGCTAACAAGATTGCTGTGTTAACACATAGTTTGCTGTCACAGCAACTTTATTTTTCCTTCGTGCGGATATCTCAGTTTCTATATCACACATTTGGTTCATTTCTACCAATAACTTGACAAATTTGAGTCTTGTGTGAACCCTGCAAAAAATGTTGGAACGACACGGGAAAAATTGAGACAAAAATCGCCACGACACATGGAGGAAAAAGAATGATATGAAATCGTGATTGTTACTACACGAGAATAGAATTCTTTGCCATTTTTCTGGTAATAATTACTATGCTGTATATATATTATTACCAGAAAAATGATCAAAAATTCTAATCTGACATAGTAACAATCACGATTTTATATAAAATTTTTATATAAATTTTCTTCTCTCAGTGCACGAATCCCGTGAAAAAATCGTTCAGGTCTGATTATGCGTGTTCAGGCCTGATCATGGACATTTTTCGGCAAAATTATTCGTGTTCAATACTGACTGCACGTGAGTGAGTCTGATTACACCTGGTCGTTCATTTTTGAGCTTTGTCATCACTTCCAATGCATCAATTTTGTACCCACGTGGAAACCTGTGATCAAGCTGCACCACCAACGATCATGCCTGACAAACCATTCTCGCTTGTGATCATACAAAATCTCACCAACTGAGGAATATTTATACAAAGTGACTCTGTTTTGATTTTTCGATCACAAATACACATGCTTGATCATGCTAAATCGACCCCAAACGCAGGCACGTATGTCTGATCACGCATGATCATGCCTGAAAACTGGAAACTAGAAAATAGGAGGAAATGATTACCAATGAATTAGTGTTCGATAACATTATTATAGTTTCATTCCTTACAAAAAACTTATTGATTTTGTATGAATCTCTTATGTATAATTGAGCATAATCAAGTGTTATTGGGCGTAATTGGGCATGATTAGTCCTCATCACGTGGGTACAAAATTGAGTCAAACTTTAGTCATCAGACCTGATCAGGCGTGAGCAAGGTGGACAATTTTTCCACTGGATAAAAACGGCGACTTTTTTTTCAAACATTTCTGACTTATCATTAGGAAGTACAAAATCGATACACGTAATATTCAGAGGACATGAAAATTGTATTAATATTATACAGTAAAAAAATAAAATATCTCATACGATTCCATAATTTCCGTTCAAATTGAGATTAATTAGCTATGAAATGAAATTACAACATCATCAAGCGAATAACATATGCCTATATGCAACATTGAAAACGTTGTTGTTACGAATGGAGTTGAGATCGAGAAAGTGAGGTGTACGCTACTGTTTTTCATGAAATTCAAAAATTCTCGGCATGACCCTTTGACACCTACACGCGATGACCGATTTCTTCTTTCTTTACTTCGCTTTCTCTCGTTGTGTATAATAGGTTGGATATAATACTCGTACGGAGGTTAACGAAAGAACGAAGGAATAGTAATGAAGGTGATTGCTAGTACAGAAAATACACATGAGGAACTTGTATGTGTACTTTATAACAGTTATACGCGCAGGTAACGTGTACACCCATGCTTCTTACCGATGAAAAGAAAAGAGGAGAGAGAAATTCTTACAGGAATTAAAAGCAAAATAAGCGTAATACAATCCAGCCGGAAGACCAGGGTCGTCGTTCGGCCTCGTGTCCTTGGAAGCCTACGGAATCATTATAATATTACCTAGTACAGTTTTACTGAGAATCTTACGTAAAGGTACGTGAATTTATAGAATCGATATTGCATTGCAATTGAATCGATTTTACTTCTTGTCACGTATCTCTATTCGTCATCTCCGCAAATTATCCTTCCAATGAAAGAAACAATGGTCCCAGAGAAAATGTCATTTTATAGTTCCATTGGGAATGGTCTTTGATTTTCTTTGATAACCCTGCTCGAGTTGTATCGGAAACTAATAAAATATGACAATGTGGTGGGAAATCGCCTTTGGGTTTAGAATTTTTATGGAAGTCGCATATGCGTTGACCTACAAATTATCGTTAATACTCGCTGATGTTCGTGGACGGAAAAAAGTTGTTTTGCTTCAACAACCGTTTTCTCGTGGATAATGAAAACAATATTCTTTTTGCGTTCGCAAAATATTGTTTGGATTTAGGGTTGGGTTTTGAGTTTCTCTTCAACTGGAACGATGTATGAGGCAGGGGTCGTTGGATCGGGAATGTTTGTTTTTCTGCAATAAACTACGAAATATACGGAAAAATCGCCAACTCATTTGTCCTTGGGGGAGGAATTCTTCAGAAATCATGTGTAATATGTTGATATTCTGCATCCGATTGTTTGTTCACAAGAAATTATGAACAATCATCCAAACGATTGATGATTGTTCGAATAATCGATGGGGAATTAATTTGTCAATGAAATTGGATACTCTCACCCCTCTGAATTATCATAAAACGAAAATTTAAACTCACAAAATCAGATAAATCATCGGTTTCCATCTGCTAAAACTAATCCCTGGGTGCTGGAAACATAATTTAGAGAATATACTTCAGATTTTAGGTCTTTAACAACTGAGTACAAACGATTCAAACTCCAGCAACATTATGGAATGTTACTTGCTCACAAAGTGTTTGAACAATCACTACCCTGGAAGTATTTTACTCTAAAAATTACCGTGAAATTCCAGTGATCGAAGGACAAGTGGAGATTCTTCAAAAAATTACTGTGCAGCCTGTAAAATAATGAGTGAATTTTCAAACAATTGAAAGTGATATTTTCTATAAGTTTTAAAAATTGCACAGTAATACATATTTTGGAAAATTCCTCACTTGTCCCTCGACCACTGAAATTCCACGGTAATTTTTCAAATAAAATTCTTCCAGTGTATTCACAAACTATGTTAAAAACTGCGAGGTACGAAAAATCGTCAACACCATCCGCTTTTTGTGAAGATGTTGATCCGAAATCATGTTTGATCATCCACTATATTCCGCTCTTGGGTTCTTATAAAAGAATTATAAACAATTGTTCATGAGCTGGTTATCATTAAATTGTGACAAATAACTATTTCATGGAACCTATGAAGAATGTGTCAACACGTGTCAATTGTATATTGATTGTTTAAACCATAATTGCTATAACAATTTATGAAAATCTGCAAGATAAGGAAAAATTTCCAGTGGCGTTGGTTTTCGTGATACGCATTGTTCAGAAATGATTTATAACATTCTCATATTCTGTATCCAGTTTGTTATAAAGGAAATTATGAACAATCGTTCAAACAATTGATGGGAATGATTGTTTAAATAGTTGATAGTTCTGAACAATTCCCATAAGTCGTGATGGAATGGTACCTGCTTGTGAATTAAGGTTTATTTTTTGTTTACGACAAATAATAATGGGCATGATTTCTGAACAATTTGTTGTCACCATAAAGTGAATTCCACTGGCAGTCTTTTCCATATTCTATACAAAAAATGTGTGGAGTTTTTCTTCACAGTGTTGGTGGATTTTGTCCCCTCATGATGGGGAATTATTTGTCCATAAAAAATGGAAGATTTTTCCATCACTTTGGACGTTGAATCCTTCACGAACAAAGGAAAATTTTTCCATGTAGAAACTTTGCTACCACCATTTTTTTGGGGAAAATTTCACAATTATTTTTTTAAGTTTATGTTTCAATGCATTTTCTTGATAATAATTGTTTCAACAGTCGATGCAAAATTCCAGATATAAACTCTACACGGTAAAAAAAATTCCGTCATTGTGTAAAAAAGAAGTACGTGTCAAAATTCAAGTGTTGAATATTTAACACACTGATCAAATGCTGTTCGATCGATTCATTTTCAACACATTAAAATGTTATTCGAGTTCAAATTAACACTTTATAAGTGTCACTCTGGAATCAACACACATTGAGTGTGAAGAAAAATGGTTAACATTCGCTTGTCTGTTGAATTTGAGGAAAAATTTTTTACTGTGTATATATTTTATGGTTCATACTCGCTATAAGCCTTAATTGCTCAAAATTGAATATAATATTCCCATCGAAGGAGCGAACATTCACCCATTCCTCTCTCCTGTACACTTCCGGAGTTTCACAAAAGTTAGAATTTCCAGATCTAAGAAGTTCCCTTGTAAGTCCAATTTGGAAACTATAATTCCCCATCTCATGATTATTTTCTTCAATTTTCACTCGTCTGGAGACGCATCGAAAATACAAAACACCGCAAATCGTACTTCCTACAGCATCCCGAGAGCTACAAACGAGATTGAAACTCCACCGAATTATCATAAATTTATTCTTAAATTCGTTTGCAATTTCGTACCTTCTCGCCACGTCGTTTGAAAATGACTCCTAAGATTCAACGTATTTTTTCCCTCCAAACGCGAATGGAGAGAAATCTATGATGTAATCAAGTTTTGAATACCCAAGAAGATCACTTTGTGTGATTTCCTAATAACTTATATCGACAATTGATATACAGCCAATAACATCATCAATCATCCTCAATAGCCCATCTCTCACATGAGAAAGTCATCATCCTATTCGGTCCGACTACGTTCTTTACGATATTTCTAGGTTTATGCAATAATCCTGTAGTCCACACTCGATATCTCGTCTTTACTTTTCCACGACGTCAATCAAGATAAATATTGGAAATCTAAGTGTACGCGCGAAATGATCTCTACATCAAATTATGACAGATATCCATATTAACTTCACACGATGTTGAAGAATAAATTTCACGACATAAACGACACTAGGATGCATTACTTAACACGTAATTACCAATAAGATTTATAATCTGAACCTCTAATGTACTCGGAGAGGATGATAGCGAAATACACGTGGGCATTGATTGCTGGTCAATTCAATCGAGTCCGTGGTGCTGCCGCACTGGGGAAAATGCTACGTCGTTTCGCTCTGTTACTTCCATCCAGAAATACTCCAATAAATACGAGATCGTATCGATACCTCCGCGTAATGCGAAATCGAATTATGTGTGTATGAATCTTGTCGTTAAAGTACACCTTATGGTAATCTCATTAATGCTGCGCTTAATACATCGTGAAGTTCTTTCTTGTTTGCAGTTAATCAAATTATAAATTCATTTCGTGTTGTGTAACTTTTCATTGATATTACGTTCGTGAAAAGTCATTATCTTTCATTTCAAATCAAATTTCCTCTTGAATATATTTCATTCGACGAGGTCATATGTAATTTTATGTTATATTTATTGCGCGATGTACGAATTATATAAACATTGTGTATGAAATGGAAAGAAGAGAATTTTGTCGATTCAACGGACTGGAAACAGACTTTTCATGAGGAGTATTTATAGATGATCGTTTCTATTCAACTGCAGTGAAAAAAGTTTGGTGCTTAATCTGTCATTTCAATGAGGCGCAGCGTTTGTACGTCCGATTTGGCGCCATATCCGGCTCAGATGTACAACGTAATTGAAATTTTACCTACTTGCGCGCAACTCCTGCGCCAAATTTGATGGACGGGGCACACAAAATCGTACGTACCAACGCTGTGCTTCATAGGCTTAGGCCGGCATTGAGTCGATACTGTTTAAAAAATATACAAATTGCAATGGCAAATGAATTTTAAGCTTCCGGAGTGGAGCCGCGTCTTGTATCGGTTGGTTGCCGACGTTTCGCCATCGTTGCAGCTGGCTTTCTTATCATCCTGAAGAGAATACAAGACGCGACTCCAATCCGGAAGCTCAAAATTCATTTAATTTGCACGCCCTGGAAGACCGCACAGCGAGTCTTCGCTGAAGCAACTAAATTGCAATGTCGTTCCAATATAGAGTTGGCGGTAGATCAGGATTTCATTTATTTTCCCATAGCAACAAGACTCTGTGTCAGTACTGAATCAGAGTTGGAGAGATCATTCAATGAGTCACATAATTGACGATATGCTGGTTGGCTGGCTACGGAATCAGTAATCAATCGACGTCGAAATTATGATCGTGCAAACCTGCTTGTCGTCGTACGTCAAATCTGCGGCAGTGGGGAACAAGAGTTTGAGGAATCATTCATCACGTCGAGTGGACGAAAATCTGCCGGTATTGATACAACATTGATTCACTTAACGGAATTCAGAAATCATCGAGCGTGTGTTCATTGCTCTTTTGAGGTGACCATTTATCATTTCTTCAGTGAATATTTTTATGAATTCTTGATGGCTGTAGTTGGAATACCAGGAGGACAAAGTTTGACACCGAGAGACATTATTGTTACGATTTGATCCTGAATTTTCTTTGAACCGGCGAAACGACTGAAGACTTGGGACTTGCCAGTACTATGCCAACTCTCCAGAAACATTCGTACACGAATTTCAAACAGCGTTTCCTCATTTTTCTCCCGAACAAAACAAAACCCCGAGCAACGGATTTCATCCCATAAATTACATGACAATATCATGAATTAAATTCAAATGATCGGACGTCATATTATTATAGATATACCGTAATAATTTTGACTAATGATTGTGAGACTCGATTGGACAAGATCTACATAATTCATTCGAGTTTATGCATGATAAAAATAAGAACATAAATCACGAGGGAACGCGTATAGTCGCGATCCGAACGAAAAGGTGGGGAAAAAAATGACAGCAATTCCAATTCAAAGCATTCCTTTTTCCTTTGGCGCCACTTTCTAAAAGTTGTACCTTCGTTGTATCTCGCTGCATCGTCTATTCCCCGGCACTTCCAGTACAAGTCGAATGCAAAAGGTGGGAGATATTAGAAAGGATGGAATGATAATCGAAGGTCAAGAACCAAATACCGCTTAACGAAACCAGCGTAGTCAGTCATATAATCGCTCGACTAAAGACCCAACGTATTCCCTTCCCTGGTTTTCTCGCATAAACGGCAACAGCATTCACAATGTTGCGCACCGTATCGTACAAGAAACGCCATCAACGGCAGAGGACCGGCGACCGCTCAAATGATTTCTTCCAAAGTAATTTGTGGTCTCGGAGGACGAATTTCAACCAATTTGTAGCCGCACGTAGAGTAGCGCGAGAAAGAAAATCACAAACAACAATAACAACAACAGCAGCAACAGATGTCTTTGATTTCAGATTCTTTCATTCAATTTATACAAGGAGGGAAAAAATTTAATGAATGAACGGAATGAAGGAGGAACCGAACGAATACTGCAGCAGGGTTCGAACCTTTGCTCGTGAAGGAAGAGAGAAAGAAAAGAATGGAACTTTTGTTTCTTTTTTCTTTTTCGGATTCTAACAACATATTCTTTCCTCTGGAGATTACAATGGAGAGAGATTGTTGAATCGAATATCGAGATTGTAGAGAGTCGGTAGTCTGGGATGTGCTTCGAAGGTAAAGGGCTCCCGTTGAGAGAATCCATCCATTCGCGTGCGCGTAGTTGGAGATGCTTTCGTGATTAATATGTACGTATACAATTTTCACATGAGATGCACAAAAGTGTATGCGATTTTCATTGATTCTTTTTATAACGGGATTGTAATTTTTTCATCAAAGACGATGAAATATTTCTCATAGAGTAGATCTAATTTGGCTGGATTCTGATGTTCTATTATCTGTTATCATGTGATATCAGCTAGCACTGCGCAGTGGGAAAGGGAAATTTAAAGTTGATTAATTTTGCCTTTTGCTAGAGCAGCAAATTTTTTGCTACAACAGCCAACTATCTCTTTTATCAAAGCGATTCTTTCCACTGTAAGAATTTTATTTGAAAAAATATCGTGAAATTTCAGTGATCGAGTGATCGACAAGTAGAATTTTTGAAAAATATTACTGTACATTTTGTAAAACTTCTGGAAAATATCACATCCAACTGTTGAAAAATTCACTCATTTTTACAGTGATTTTTTGAAGGAATTTTTACTTGTCCTTCGATTACTGGAATTTCAAGGGAAATTTTCACAACAAAATTTTTTTCAGTTTAGCTATGGCAGCAAAAAATGTTGAAGGAAACATTTTTTGCTGCCACAACCAAGAAGGCGCTGCGCTGTCTTAACTAACAGGTTTGCTGTGATAACAAATATATGGCTGTCACAGCGAATTTGTTTTTCTCCGTGTATCAATTATGAAATCAACTCGATTGTTCTTTCATCATTTTTGTTCCTACCAAATTTATGCTGTTGAAGTTTGAATCGTTTACAGAAACCAAACGGAAATTAAAACTTCCAAAACCTGATAAACCATTGTTATTTACCTTCTCAAATTAAAAATGCTGCAAGATTTCAAGTCTTTAACAGCTTAGTATTTTGTTTTTCAATTACCAATTCGTTTCAATAAACGATTCAAACTTCAGCAACATCCAAATTTCATCTGCACCTGGACGAGCGTACGATTCGATGTACGTTACTCGATGATGGAGTACCAGTGGAGATTTTTTGATGAAATTATTCAATAAAAACGTGTTTTCGTGCACCAATCGCGTGTTCTTCCGGAATACTTCGATCGAGATTGATTGGACGGATGAGACGGATTGGAATTTCAGAATTTGCTGTTTTATTTTTTGAATCTTCCATCCGTTATGAATCGAAAGTTGGTAATTTTGAATGAAGGACCTCATTTGTGTTGAGCTCAACCTTCTAGTTATCGAAATCTGGTTATGAATTACCTGGCGTGCGCGGGAATTATCGCAAGAACAATGAAGAGAATCCTTAAATTTTGTTCTCCATTCACGCTCCAGCAAAATCTTTTTTTGGCAAGAAACAAAGAGGAATATAATTTTTTTGATACTTCATATTCAAAAGTGTCCTTTTGTGATAGGTGGAAACAATCGAATATGAAACCCGGAATAGTACGTTAACGACAAAACCTGCACCACTACGGTTCACTTATTTGATTACTTTTGACGTAGAATTATGGACTTGAATTGTCATGAAAAGGTTGAAGAACCGAATGTAATTTTTAATGACGTTGGATGAGTCGTTGAGGATAATTAGTGGATAATTGTGTGCTAATTAACTGTTGTGTGTAAACTTGAGATACCTGTGGTTCTTTTTTTTTGTACAATAATACAATCAACGTCTTTACAAAAATGCAGGGATTTCAATGGATCCGAGTTCCATGTTGATGAGGATGTATTAGATGTTTTGCATGACAAGAATAAAATTATCATATCAAGGAATTAAACCGGTTCCGAAGGGCATTCCCCTGTCGTGAAAAATGCTGACCTTTGAGAAGTTTTTGAATGAACCGAGGGATCATTATCCCTAGTAAAAAAGACCGGATAGGAAACAGGATGAAATTTTCGGGATTCTATCCGGGTGTATCCGAGCGCGTATACGAATTTTGCGGGGATTCTTTATCCGGATCCTATCCGGGTTTTGAGACCAGATAGTTTTTGGATTCCCAAATAAAATCTAAACAGGGACACGAATAAATTCTATCCAAATTTCGTGGGAGATTTCAAGAAATATTCTGTATTAAAATCCGCATAGGGTCCGGATGAAATCGGATAAAGAATCACCGCAAAAACCGTATACAGGTTCCCATCCGGCTTTATTACCAGGGATGTAGTGTTGTTGTAATCGCTATATGACGGGAAATTTGAAATTCTAAACTTTATTTTATGCTTCGAATACGTTTTCCTAGAACACTCCTCGTCACTGAACATCCTTTACAATTTAAATGACAAACGAATTGACGGATTTAGATGAATTAGTTCATGTGAAGTTGAAACCCGATTCCGTACTGGCCCAGTCGATTTGTCAGAATTTCACCAATGCTGGCGAATTTGAACAAACATCCCAGGAGGAGCTCAACAATAATTTACTCTTCTCATCTCCCGTGGAGAAATCATCCATGTGAAATAAATTATGTATGCGCATGGAATTGGTGGTTTGACTTCTAATTTTTGCTAGCGATGGATTTCGATTGAAAAAATTTACCGCCGCGCACAGTGGGGTCAAATGACAAAAAGATGGACAAAACTATAAAGTTTCTGGAGTCGTTAATTACGAATGTGTTGGGAAAATCTCAAAATTCGAAATGGCAGATCCAATATGGTGGAAAAAAATTCGAAAATTCAACGAATTTCCTTCAAATTTGATTCCTAGTGATTTTTGAGGTTGTTGATTACGAATGCATTTTCATATTTTCAAAATTCATGATGGCGGATCCAATATGGCGAACAAAAACTCGAAAATTCAACGAATCTCCTTCAAATTTGATTCCTAGTGATTGTTGAGGTTGTTGATTACGAATGCATTTTCATATTTTCAAAATTCATGATGGCGGATCCAATATGGCGGACAGAAACTCGAAAATTCACCAGAATTCCTCCAAACTTGATGAACCCAGGGGTTTTTGAGGTCGCTTATTAAGAATCTAGAATCAAAATTTGAAAATAAAATGGTGAATCCAATATGCCACAGCTGAATAAGTCATTTCCATTAGATTTTGTAAGAAACATGCGATGAGAGGTTCTTTAGCGTTCGAATAGTCCAACGGTAGTGAAATAATATTTGAAAATTATGAATTTAATCATCTTTGTTCCTCATTTTTGATCAGCTTTTTTAAGTTTGGCTCGATTGAGCATCTCTCCAACAGTCATTTAAATGATAATTTTCTTCAGTTTCGATGTTTTAGAAGTTTGAATCGTTTATAAAAACAAAACGAAAATCCAAACTCACAAAATATAATAAATCATCGTCATCTCCTCAAATTGAGTTCTTGAAATTAAAAAAAACCTTATTTAATTAATGTGCTGGAAGATTTTGGATCTTCAACTCGGGTTCAGTCTGAATATTTCGTTATTCAATTATGAATCCGTTTCAATAAACGATTTCACATTCAACAACGGCAGTTTCACTTATTTTGGCTCGCTATTTCTAATTTGGGAATTTTTAAAACGGATTTGTCATTGGCAACCCACAAAAAAACTCCTATCTTCGGAGTTCATAGGAAAATCGATGAATTTTAGAATTTTAGTCTGCCATATTGGATCTACTATTTTGAGTCTGAGAAAATTTTGATAACAGATTTGTAATCAGCAACCCCGAAAACTCCTAGGGCCAAATTTCAGACGGAATCTTTTAATATCTTCATAATTCTATCCAATTTTTTGTGATTGCCACTGCACATAGAGAAAAATCTGCTTTGCTGAATCAGCAAAACGGTTGCTGTTACGGCAAGAATATTGCTATTTTAGCAAGATATTTGCTAATTCAGCAACAAGTTTTGCCATATCAGCGAAGGAAATTTGCTGTTTTAGCAACTTTTTTTCTCTGGCTGTTTCTGGAGAGACACTTCCTTTCAAAAGAAAACGATGGAATTTCTTAGGAGCAGACATGAACAGGTGTTTTATTTTTCATTTTGTAAACAAGACTCTACAATCTACAATCTCTAAAAAGTAAAGCGATGGTATCTAGTGTTATTACATAACTTTTGCCTGAAAAACCAAACAAATTTCTAAATCCAGAGGTATGAGAATCACATCCAATCATTGCCACTTATAAAATTGGTATTCCACTAATTTTTAGAAGTTCAATTGGTTCACTGTTCAGAACACAGCGTTTCTTTGAACATGAAGCTTCATGCAACGTCATTTCACTATCTCTCAGTTACGATACCACAAGGAAGGGTACTTCTGAACTGGTATATAAAGGCAGGAAGAGAAGATGATATCTCCTTATTTATATATGAATCCTGACCCTTGGGATATACGAAACTTCGAACCATGAACTTCATTTTTGGGGTTCTGGCCCTACGTGTTCACCGGGATTGGTCGAGAATTTTTCTTTGTCGGAAATTTGTTTGAAAACTATGAACATTTCTACGTCAATAGCACGATAACGCATTCATCATATGATATTTTGTTCATTCGTATCATTATGTTTCAAATTTTTCGAATTGAATCAAGAACTTCAGAGTAATATCCCGGGGAAATGCCCTCGATGTTTTCTGCATCGGCGATTCCGTTCTTCGAATAATTCGTGTTCGATGATCTTATTCTGGTTTCAGACTTTTCTACCTAAGATACAAAAGCATATTCCATCGCGAAAGTTAATTGCTACTCTCGAACAATAGTCGAAACTACACATCGATGATACTCGATTGTGACAAGACCGAAAGGGATGTTGTTGCAGAGAAAATAGTAGTTCCATACTCCGATACTTCACGTGAAGTACAAAGGAAAACCAGTTACTTGTTCATTACCTCCTCCAGATTCGCCCAAAGTAAAATTCCAGTTTGCAAAGGTTAGCCGGGATTATATACCGAGAGGCTAGTAATTGAACCCGCTTCTCCTCGTCCTACGAAGATTCCCTCGTGTTCCGACCTTGAGAGAACACGATTATCACCTCTCGGTCACTTTGTATATTATCATGGGAAAATTATTTTTATCACAATATTTTGTACAGTCCTTCCTCTCTGATCTCGATCCTCGTTCTTATGGGTTATTCACCTGTACGTCTCGTACCCTCGCCACTCCCACTTGGTTCGATGTTTGGATGAGTGTTGAATCCCATAATCAATTTCAAGTGCTCGAATCTCATTTGAATACTCAAAAACTTCACCGCGGCAATTGAGTGGTTTTTGTCTCTTTTTTTTCTTCGATGCTCACTCATGCATTTTACTTCTATTGGATTTATTGTATCGGCATATTTCCTTGGAGACTCGTACAGTACGATGACCACCTGCCACATGGCTCACAAAGAAGATTCTGTCTTATCGAGTTACGTGATTTCCGAGGAAGAGTATATGCGTATGGATGAAGACTCAATCAATCGCGTATAACGGAGAAATTCGATGGATTGATAATCAAATTCGTTGAGAATTATGAAATTTTTCCCTTCAACCGTCGAACGTGCTGGTACTGAGGAATAATGGAGTGTACAATGAGAATGAATTGATGACTGTTCAAAAATTTATCAACAATTTTTAGAGTAAATAATGTTGACGAATGTTGTTTCTCACGTGGAAATTAACGAATGGCTCGGTATTGGTTCGATACAGGCTGTCAATGTACAACCGTACGCAGCCTAGATAACGCAAAATAACTCTGATCTGGTACCAACCACCGGGTACCGACATCAATTCAATATTTACAACCGATGTTTTTTTCAAAATTTAGGACCTTCTTGTGTATATTCGTATGACCTCAGATATTCAGGCACATACGTAATATATAGATCCTCATGCGAAAATTATTATATCGAGTTACATAGAATACATTTCTCCATTAAAAAAGAATTCTTTTGAACTTTGATGCATTTGTAAGTCCTTAGTGCGTCGGGGATCAATCGATGCTCGTGAAATCATGGTGATATCTAACGAAAAACGTAAGGAAGATTGTCAGCTACTCGCGTAGTTCATAATTCCGTCAGTAATAATGCTATTTTCTACGAAATTATTTTATTTCATACTACTTTTAGGAGTTCAACCGTGCATCGAACAATACAGGATTATCACATTGTGCAAATCAACAGTGTTATATGATAAAATTTCTAAAAATCATCAAATCTTTTGTCTAAGTGTCTCACTACATATTTGTTCATTAAAATTGTGCCGTTGTTGATTCAACATTGATGGGAAATTGGTCAACAACGGTCAGTTTAATCATCAAACCAGTACCGATTAGAACATGAAATTACGTCGTTCCAGTACCAACTCGGAATCGGCAGACAACCGTTGTTAGCCAATACCATCTCAATATTGATGCATTCGTCACCGTCGCCTTAAAGCTCAAGTGTCAGCCAGATCAGCCCTGGAGGGTCAATTAATTCTTCTATTCACAACAATATATTCAACGACTGTTTTCAATTTATTTGACTTATCACCCCAATAGGTTAACGCCATTTGTCAGCCTTTTGAATCGCATTCGCATAACCACTCTCAATTTTATAGTAATTCACATTCATTCATCATTGCTATAACACGGCATGATAATTTCACGATATAAATTTCACAATTGGCACGGTATATTCGCGTACGGTCAATTATCAGTATATCGTAACGTATTCCAGTTCCTACATTCAAAATGGACGTACGCTTAAAACGTAGTATAGGTATAAAAATAATATCCCATTGCGTTGTGCACTTATTCGATACGGTTGAACGAGAAACAACGTAACAACAACGAAACTGGTTTGTCAGTTTCGTTGACACAATTCGATATACGTAGAGCAATTACCTCTCCGCTTGCTCGATAATCCGCGATTGTGGTAATAACAATAACAACAACAACAACAACAATAATGATTTCGCATAAACCATGAGAATGCTTATGTATGAGAAATTCAACGCGATGTACTTTTGCATCGGCATTATTCAAAAATTCAAACCAAACGAATCGTGTGAATGTTTTAAAACAAATTGTTATGAAAATCGATTGAAATGTACATGTGGATACTGTCGGGCATGCCGAATGCGCCATTTTAGATTCCTTAATGTTAAGGTTAACTTTGAAATCAGTAAGTACAGAAATCCCTGTATACCAATTTTCATGCAAATCGGATGGAAAGAAAAATGTATGCTTCAAAGGGTTAAATGAGCTCGGCGTTCGGATATCAATTGGCCTGCTTTCAAGAATACCCGTTTCGTACCCATCGAAGCGGCAGAGGTACAAATAACTCTTTTCATTACTTCAGAGAGTTCCTTGAATGAAGATCCTCTTCGGTATCGAGGCAGAACTCTTTTTCTTACTTCAGTACGTTCTTCTCTCGCTCCTCTTTCTCTCACTCGCAATGTAATACCCCAGTTGCCAAATATTGTTTTACGAGGATAATGAGTCCTGACGTGGCACTCGCTGTAATTTTATTATATATGAAAAAAATATGTTGAATAAATTAATAAATGATGATGGAGTTCGAGGAGTCGATCGAGTGGATGATGGAACTACTTCTTGGATTGATTTCTCTTTGCTCTCTGGATGAATTATGAGATTGAAGTTGATGAAGTGAATCATCCCGGTAATTCGTTGACGTTTCTCAAGACTTAAAGACTGAAATAATTATACACGTGCGCGATCGTGATCATTGGGTGGAAAAATCGGTGTTACAAATGATATCGTTAACATGGAAATTACACATTCCTCGTGTTATTGATATATTTGTGGAGAACGGTAATGGCGCGAATTTACTTTTTTTTTTATCCTACCAACTTCTATAATTCTAAGCTTTGAAATTGATACTATTATTTATGAGATCATTAACGGGGTTGATACGATAGAGATTTCAGATGGGAAAAGAAAAAAAGATTTCTAAGTACAGGCATTACGTGGAGAATATTCGTTTTCTTTTATCGCATGTGTGTTATCGTGTAGTACGGGTGTACGGAGACTGGCATGGCGCTTTGCATTGCGTTATGCGATAATGCTATTATTTTCTCGTATCACGAACTTTGATTAACCTCGCTACACGAAGAAGATTGAACGGTAAAGATCGAGATGTGTGAGGTGGGTGTGAGAAGTACGCTTTGTTCTAACGGAACGACTTTTTTTTAGATCAGTTTTCACTTCGTGTACAGTGTTCCAGAATCACGAAAATCCCATCCTAAGAGTGGAGTGAAAACTGACCCACATAGCACAAAATGTTTCAATTGCAACATTGCCAGAATATTATATTTGAAATATGCAATATTCTGACGAACATCTCAAGAATATTGTCAGAATGTCTCCAGAAAGTCTTATGTCACCATCTTTGTGACATTCTGGAGACAATCTGCAGTATTACTGAGATGATTGTCGTAATATTCTGGAGACATTCTGAAATATTGCTGAGATCATTTCAGGGATATTTTATACAAGAAAACATCTCATAATGCTTTTGGCGAAGAAAAAATGTTCTCCAGAGTGAATTCCTCTACAAATGCTGTATAGAATATGATTTGGATGGCTTTGTGAGAGAAATGAACATTGAAAGTCGATCATTAGGAAAGAGGCCCCTCGGTGAGGATCGAACACCGATTCTCCAAGTCATAGACAAAGCCTCTATCACCTCAGCTAATCACTGAGATTATTTCAATGCACTCAAAGTGTCACTCTTGGTTATTATAATGATGTGTTTCTGATAAATTTGTTTCCGTGGGATATACAGGAATCAATTCAGAATCCTCTGGAATTGAAATTGAATAGGTTGGGGGAGAACGATTCCTTTGGCCCTCGACTTGTAAATTCTACTAACAAATAAGTACCGGGTCTGATGAATGAAAATTCTTACTGCTACATAAAATATTGCTACTGAAATATTCTCAGAATATTTCACTTACGACAAACATGAAATATCCCTCATCATAGATTCCCAAATCATTGCAGAATATCATATGTGCAATTTTTCAATTGCAAGATTCTCAGAATATTTTTAATCAAATATTCTATCCGCAATATCTATGGAATCTCGTAGAAATATTTAACATAGAATATTTCGTGTGAGATATTTGTGATATTCTGAGAATATTACTGAGATATGGAGGGTGGGGGGGGGGGCAAAAAGTCGCAACAACAAATTACAAAAAATTAAAAACTTCCTGATAAAATAAAGCATTTTCAGTTGTCAAATAGTTTTCTGTCTCATTCATAAGTTTATAAAGTTTTGATAAATTTCATGTCATGTGCTGTATTTGTTCATCGCTAATTTAATTCAATGCCTGATTGACCACACAGCACAAATGTTTTGGGAATATTTCCAAAATATTTCAGAGATAATACAACGTCTTGAGAAGATTCCAAAATATTCCTGAGTGCTTCTGAAGACATTACTGCTGTTAGAATGTATATAAATAGGTATAGAATAAGGAGTGATGAACATTTGAGTACTAATCAGACAGTCTATAGAGTCAAGTTAATACAATGAATTTGAACAAATGAGGAGTGAAGTACTGGAGTTTCAGAGATAGTTCTATTTTCGTTACATTCGTTCATGATTAAAAATTCGGTTGAATCACATGGGACCCCTCATTATCTGTCAGAAATTATATTTCTTTCAAGTTTTAATGAAATTCAATTCAAATACGATAAACTGAGATCCATTTTGAATTAGTGAAACTAGATGTATTCATCCAAGTAGCATCTGTTGAAATATTTCAGAAATACTATATGAATTCCAGGGTCGAAGAAATTTTTTGTATTCAAATTCTAAGATATTTTTGTAATTTTACATGGAGAAAAGTATATTTTTTTCATTGATTATCATTCACTCTAATTCTCGTCACGACTTTAGAATAGGAATTGAGTGAGGGCTCGCTCCGATTCCGAATGGTACTTATCACAATCAGGGGGCTGCAACTTTATAAGAAATACCGTTGTTATGGATTTAGTTCCAATTATCATCATTGTACAATGATAATTTTCATTCGACAAACTCTGCGCCCTCGCAGTAAAAAATTGTTTGATTGGGAACTAAATCCATGACACCAGTATTTTTTATGAAGTTGCAGCCCCCTGATCACAATTTTGAAATATCTGTCACCAAATCACTATTTTTCATAGTAAACGGTACCGTATACTTTTCTCCGTATACATGAAACATTGAAATTGAATCCTCTCACTTTTATTCACTTAACAACTTGGCATAATACCGGATTGAAATGTCAGGGAAATTTTTATTAAGAATTCTGTGAACATCCTGCATACTGCTGTGGTCAAAAAGTAAAATGAATTTGTTTATAAAATGTAAATTCTTTATTTCATCCCCTTCAAAGTAATCCTCGTCCGATAAAACGCACTTTTGCAAACGCTTTTTCTAGTCCTCGAAACAGTCGGAATAGTCTTTTTTACAGGGTAGCCTTCCAGACCTTCTTTGATTCGGTTTTTATCTCCTCAATCGTGTCAAAACGGCGTCCCTGCATTGGCCTTTTGAGTTTGCTGAATAGCCAGAAGTCGCACGAAGCCAAATCAAGCGAATACGGCGGTTGCGGAACAGGGCTTCGCACGAGATTCGCGTCAAAGAGAGATAAAATAGTTACCAATAATTATTCCAATCTTTTGAAATATCAAGATGATCAAGATAATTTGAGAGTACAAATGGAATCAACGGAATGGGGTGGAACCTTGATCATTCAAACAAAATTAGCAGAGATATACCCCGAGGAAACCTCTTTGGTTGAAACAACAAAACATTTTGGTTGATATGTGAACAACAAAAAACTTGTTCCTTCAGCTACATTTTTGTGCTCTCAACAGAATTATTTTGTGTCTAATACCAAATATTTTGTTGCAACAACAAAAATTTGGTTAGCATAACTGAAGTTTTTAGTTGTTCACATTTCAACAAAACTTTTTTTTCGGTGTATGTCGAAATATGCAACGAGACTGAGAGAATATCTTCGTTATCCTCTGCCACGAAATCAGAATTCCATGTGATTTTGTTACATCTGAGATAGAAGCTTGATTCCGTTCAAAAGTTTTATGTCTGAAATTTTCAGAATGGTAAATATAGATCATTTCTCAATTTAAGACGAGACCCACCAAACACAATTTGTTACCGTATCATAACTACAATGTAACTTAGGATCACACGCAATATCACCTGTTCGTTACACGCAATGGGCTGATAACTTGTAATTTCACACTCATCAAAAGTTGCTACAATGTAACCACAATATGACATATTTCATTTTAGCAACATCGTGGTTTCATCGATCTGTTATAAGTTATACTATTGAATCCGATATATTTTTTTCACGCCAGGTTTGAGGTTGAACACACGATGCATATTTTCCAAAATAGAAAGGTCATCACAATTGCATGTAACCGCCATGTAACCAACACAAAAAATGTTTTGTCATGGTGACGTAGCGGCTACTTTTCTTGAGTGTGAAATTACAAGTTACCTGTCCATTGCATGTAACGAGCAGGTTACATTGCATGTGATTTTGAAATTACATTACACCGATGATACACAGTTGGAAATTTTGTGTTAAATTCAACACATTTCACATGTCCCAAACGGTCCACACATATTTTTGTGTCGATATCACATAATGTGTTTGTGTTAGCTAGTAACTCAAGCTTAATGTAAATAATATAACACAAAAGGATTTCCGATCGTGTAAATTCAACACATAAATACTGTCAAATGAAATCCAAAATAAGAAGTGAATCAACAGTTCACAAGTGTAATTTAGGGATTTTTTTACATCAATCAAATGTGAAAATCACACTTTTTTCGTGTTGAAACAATGCATAAGAATAAATTGAAAAAAACAGTACTTCATTGAGCATTGAACATGGATCGTCGGGACCGAATGTTGAAGCTGTATCACTCAAGCCACTGCCGGTCCTTTGGTTGAGTGTACTTTCTTTGCGTATATCAACTCGCACTCTATCTTCAAATTTACATATCTAGAAAACAAATTCCCATTAGAATGAAAGTTAAAACCAAAATGAATGAATAGTTCTTCCGACGACTACTAAAGTTACACGTACATAGAAGTTTCATAAAAAAAATAGCTCCCACTACTGGCGATCTCCCTTTGGTAGTTGAAAATAACACAATTTTTATGTTTAATCTTGAGTTGAATAAAATTTGTGTCATTTTGACACTTTTTTTCACTTGTTTGAATGATTTGACATTATAAATCAGTTGAGACCTGATTACACAAGGACTGTCTGTAGAAGTTACACGTGTTTATGTTGAATATTTAACAGAAAATTCATGACACACGGATTCTTTAACACATTTACACAAAATTTTTAACTGTGTACGGTGACAAACTGTGTTTGGTGGGGAGTCTCGTGCAAAGCTCTATTGCGGAACGATATGAATCGAGTTTTTGGCAAAAGTCGCGAAGAACCAATGCAGGGTGAGCCGGTGCATTATATAATACTGAAAACATGCTGGAGGAGCGGACGAAAATGCCCACGTAGAAATTGACGGATGGTCCAGTACCAGCTCGATACAGGCTGCCAGGGTGCACCCGTTGACGGCCAAATGATAACGCCAAATAACTCTGTTCCGATACCGCTTGCCAACATCAATTCAGTACTGGAAATCAGTGTGGTTCCGACATTGACAACTAATACTACTAGTATTGATCGCTATTCAAGTACCGACGACTGTTACTCAACCGTTATTTGCGCTGTTGTGACTTTGGAAGGTTTTAAATGCATTATCAGAATTTCTGCACTAGGGGGAATTTAGAGTGTAATTTACTATGAGATCATAGGATGACCGCCAACGGTTGCAAACTAGCAGCCTGTATCAAGCCGGTACTGGACTGGTACTAAAATTGTGCTGTTGTTGATCCAACATTGGTGGAAAAGTGGTCAATAACGGTTGGTTCAAATATCGAACCAGCACCGACACGAACTTAAAATGAAGTCGGTTGAGTACCGAACGACAATCGGCAGACAGCCGTTGGTGGCCCATACCTTTTCAGTACCGATCAGTTCGTCACCATCGGCTCAGTACTGAAATTTCCACGTGGGTGGCTGCTCCAGGAAAATTAGATTTCGCTGCCACGGCGAAATTCTTTTGTCTCCGTGTAAAAAATCGAAAAAGTCGACCGCGTAGGTAGTTGCCCCTTGTGTACATCCAGACAATAAATATTTTGGAATTAATTATAGAAGTAGAACCTAGAATTAGATTGATCCCGTCCGATCGTTTACGGAACAAAACATTCGCATTGGTTAAATACTACCGTTTCCAGACATTAACATTCATTTTTCCCGAAGATTACGCAACCGCCTATAGAAATACGTCGAGCAAATTTATTCTAATGATAGCCTGTATCATAAAGAGATTTAACCTGGATTGATTCAATTTTCTCGCTATACGTACTCCTTCGGTATACCGTATGATAAAATCATTGAGAAATGATTCAGCGATACGATACCCACTCAACAAAGTCGCATTTGCGGTTGGTTGTATCGCTATGACTAATAACCCAACCATTCACCAAAGATCCTAACCCCCGTCAAACGGTTAGACAACGCACGTATATCTTGTCACAAAAAATATTTTCTTCCATAGCACAATATTTGATGCATCGAATATCCAGCCGAGCAGAAAGATATTCTGATATTTGTGTTATTGTATCAATCCCTCGTTTTTTTTTCTCTCTTGTTCCCTCTCCTCTCTTCCTCCCAACGAATACAATATTCTTTATTTTTCTTTCCTCCCGGCGTTTGTGGGAGTCTGTGGCGTAGCCGCGACACGTCGTAACGCGTCTTCTCGATCAGTTTCCAAACGAAACTATTAAGCGATGCCAAAAAAAGAAATAAGGGATAAGAAAAAGGTACAAAAAGAACGGAGTGTTCTAGGCCCTCTCTTTGGGGATTGGAGAACGCAGTAGAGTTTTGTTCGAAGAGAAAGAGAGGGAGAGAGAGAGAGAGGGAGAAGGAAGAATCAGACAGGGATAGATGGAAAGAAAGAAGACCGACTTACGAACGTTCAGGAGAGCATCCATTCGAGCGAACGGCTGCATCAAGCCTACGGCTAGCATGACAGGAATCTGAATGCTTCGTTCCACCATCAAGCAAAGTAGAAGAGGAACGGAAAGGAAGGAAGGAAGAAAGAAAGAACGAACGAACGAACGAACGACTGATTCTACAGAGAAGAGCCTTGGAGAATCGAGTCGAAGCGAGCTAAGCTTGGACCCTCAGACTCCAAGCTGAGAGCCTGAATTCCACTCTTCTATACATTTTATATTGCCTCTTTTGAGTATGCGTTGATAGTGGTTCTATGTGAACACTTCACGGATTTGCGCAAAGATTTAATCGAGGATATAGTTCTATTTTTTTCCTTTCTCATTTTTTTTTCTTCAACGTCATCGAGAATTTTAAATGAGAAATCCTTTCTTACAGGAATTTTGTAGCTCATTCAAAAAAACAAAATCCCAAGGTCAAGAGGTTTCAGTAAATTATTAAAGTAAAAATCAAATTTGAAATGATTCAAACATCACATCGGTAGACTTTACACACAACATTTTCAATAAAATTTCATCATTCTTATACATTGTACGACCTTCGTTGATCGGATAAATCAATGACTTCTATAAAAACTGAAATACAATCCTCCTCCCACAGCTTGTCAATCATATCTCTCGTTACAGAGTATACAAACTCACACGTGATATCAAATATTCATCCTTAAAATTTCAAGTTTGCATAATCCCTAACAGAAAGACTGCGCCACCAGGTGGCATCTCCACTTCGTATATGTGTATATATATATATATAGTGCGCTTAAGAGGATTCAACCAGCCATCGGACTTGGGACTGACACTCATGCTGGTATACACGTGAAAAGAGAAAAAAAGAATATAATCAATTGATCGATTGAAACAATCAATTCACCTAATTGAGGGAATATAATTTTAAATCATTCCACTTCATGGAATCCAACCGGCCCCGTTCGTACACATTTTATCGATATCATTTGATCACGTTTCTCATGTACGATTCACTTCTTCTATCACCAGTCAAGAATGTTTACGAGTTTTAGTATTTCGTTGAATTCGACTTAATCCCTCGTGGTCGTACTCCATTATAATATGCCTACCTGAAAAACCGAAGAAGCCGAATATCTTGGAAAAAATCTTCCATACTGCATTAGTGAATCCTCATTTGGTCATCTCTCATCACATCAGGTATTAGACTTTCAGGAGAATGCAGTATAAGTCCCTTTTTTTCTCTTTGTTTTCGTCTCTTCTCAACTCGATCACTCGATAGCCATGGCCTGTCATGATTGTAATCCGATTTTGTCTTCATTGAATGTATCTGCTCTGGAATATTAAGATTAACGTCCGGTGCAGTATTTTCATTCAATATCGTCTATAGAAATACGGACGGATTCAATCTGGGTTCTGATTCTGTTTTTTTTGTCTTCAACATCAATCCAATGTAGTTTCTTTGTTGTTTCTTTTGGTTGTTTCGAATCTATTCTTTCAGCAGAATAGGATAGATACCAGCTACGACTCGATATGGAACAGTACTCCTCGAGAACGATAGATCGGTAACTACCAGAACCAGAAAAATATTCGTACACCAATGTTTTCCAATCTGTCGCATGCGTCAGTTTCACGCATGCAATACTGCAGCTCGTGTCTCAGTTTAATCGTATGCCGTGCGAATTTAACCATTCGACATGGTTATGGTATAACCTGTTATAAAGTTGCTTCACTCATTCTTCGAGAAAAGGCAAATGAATGACCGGGACAGAATTACGGTCTACGTGGAATAATTTGAAATTCACATGGTACATCATAGAATAATTCCGGCGTAGCGTGTATCGTTCGCAAATATATATTTGAGTTCCCCGGGGTAACCACGCGTGGATTTTGCAGTCCCTTGCATTCTGAACATACCAATCAAAGCTCACTCGTTTGGATTTAGAAAATCACAACAGTTTACGAATAAATTAGCACTCAATTAATAATTTATGAGTGGAAATGCAGAAACAGGCTCTTATTTGGTCAGCCCCTCGACTGCAAAAATTGAAATATCATTTCTTCTTGAACGTTTTTTTGTTTTTACTTACGAATATCAGTTATCAGGCAAAGAAAATGCCAGGCTTGAGCGATTGGTGCAGTTTCAGTATCGACAATGTCCAAATTTCAGTACTGAAATTTGCCTGGGACATTCTTATTTACTTGACATTGTCTTTTACTTTCTGTATTACTGAAACTGGTGATGAGTGATCCACGTTAGATTATCTCTACTCGATCCTTTGTTTCACATTATTTTTCACAGACCTCCTAGAAAATATTGTTTACCTGATATAAAGTTACAGGCAAAAGAAATGAAATAACTTTGGCAACTACTCCTGTGTCCAAAAAGTAAGGTAACATCCCATACAGCACTGGGACGTTTTGTAAACATTGACAAAACGTACTTCATGAAATACGAAATCTTTCGGGAACGTTTTGTGAAGTTTTTTAAAGGTCGCATGTATGTTTTCAAAACATGAAAATGTCCAGGTTTGTTCTATTAACGTTTTCACGAAACGTTATTGATACATGTTCAATTAGTTTTTCTAAATCATCGAATTGTTATATTTCTGTAAATATCTCCATTTGGAATATATAATAAATCAATTATATTGAAGTAAAATCATATTGTGTGCAACAAATTACATGTATAAGCTTATGAAGTGCTAGATTCAGTGGTAAATCCTTCGACTCTAAAGTGCATTCTAATATCGTCGCTTCACTCTTCACAATACATGTATTTTCATTGTTCTTCATGTTTTCTAATGAGAATTATTTAACTGTTTACAAAACAATGTGTTTTTACTACTGTGTGGATAATTAATCATGTATGGAACTTTGAAAAGCAATGATTTGTAGGTTAGCGTAGGTTAGTTACGAAATGACGAGTTTTCATGAATCATATGTATGTTTTGGCAATGTACGTTTTAGAGATGTTTCGAAAACGTAGTTGTTGCAATGAAAGGTCGTGAAACAGAAGAAACGTTTTTAAAATATTTCGAGAGCTTACGGTGCTGTCTGGGATAGCATTGATTTTCAAAATTCTCAATTTATTCTCCCAAATCAAGTTCTTTGCCTTCAAAGTAATCCCCCACCCCCTCGGATACATTTTCCAACCTTCGAAACAGTTGTTAAAGTCGGTCAACAGTTGGATGACCTTCAGCTCTCACTTCGATTCGGCTTGGATCTCCTCTATCTACTCAAAACGGTGTCCCCGGAGCGGTCTTTTGAGTTTGTTGAATATCCAAAAGCCGTACGGTACTAAATCAAGTGAATACGGTGGTTGTGGAACGATATGGGTCGAGTTTTGTGAGACAACCAAAAGTTGTCTCGCCACAATTCCGTTCTCTTTAGGCGAATAGCTTCACATAATATACGACGCATAACGCTCAAAGATATTCTTTATTGACAGTTTGACCCGGCGGAAGGAACTCAAAATGCTCAACACCACGATAATCGAAGAAAACAGTCAACATGACCTTGATTTAAGAGCGACTTTGGCGCGGTTTTTTTGGTTTTGCACGCAGAAAAGTGTCTTTTTAGAAAATAGCAGAGTTCACTGTTTAATATAGCAACACATGTTTCTAATATGTTTTCAGTAGAATGAGCTATGTAATTTACTGATTATGTGATATAAATTTACTATTTGACATATCGGGGGCGGCTGCGCTACATATGACAGCGAACTTTCCTATTTTTGGAAGATCTCTTTTCTCCGTGTGCCTCACGTTTAGCACGATATTCCCGTGATCTATCGGTTGTTTTTGGGTTTCAAGCATCTCATCTCCCGTAATAATGCGTTTCATCTTGTCCTGATAGTCCAAAGGCATTGTTTTACACACTTCAAGGCGACGATGTTTTTCCAGGAAATTCAGTGTTTTCGGTACCAATCGAGATTTGACGCGTCTGAGGCCCAAAAAATCCTTCAAAATGGTATTGACTGATCCTTTTTGAATGCCAACATCATCAGCAAGATCTCTAATTGTCAATCGACGATTTACAAACGCCGAATCGTTGATTTTTTGGACATGAACTTCGTCAGTTGAAGTTAATGGCCGACCGGGACGATTTTCGTCTTGAACACGTTCTCGACCTTCTTGGAACTCTTTATACCACTTGTGAATATTTTTTTTCGACATAACCTCATCGCCAAAAATTGCTTTCTGCATTATCCTCAACGTATCAGCAGCAGAAAATTCATTCCGCAAACAAAATTTCATACAAATTCTTTGCCCAACAAATGCAGACACTATAAAAATCGAAAAAGTCACTGTCAGCAGTTGACAAAACGAAGCGTATCTCAAACACTAATGCAGAGCATGTTATAAGGGTCAGTTCTTACCAAAAAGTTAGTTCTAAAACGTAAAAACGGTTAGTTCTTACAAAATTACTCAAGTTTTGGTGAAATGTTTTTCTTTTTCTTTTTTTGAATCGAGTATCCAATATTGCCCTGTTACAGAATGAGCGTTCCCAGCAAACACGACTGCTGGCGTTTCAAAGGGCCAGTGACGGCTCTTCAACGGCATGGTCGGGCCATCAGCGGCCCATTGAAACGCCAGTAATGATTGTTTGTAGGGTTTCGCCTCATATCAAGGGATGTCGTGAGTCCAATAATGATACTCATTCTGAAAAAATAAGACTTTATGCCAAAAGAAAAATTAAGGAAGTATCAAATAAATCAAAAATTACTTGTCACACAAATGGTTTCCTTTTTCCTTTTGTTTTAGAAAGTTTGTTTTAGAGTGTCCACTGTTTCGGTTAGTTCTTAAATTTCCTTAAAATATGCCCTGCACTAATGAATATTTTGATGTGACTCTTGGCGAGGATATCAAAGACAGTTTTACTAACTTCTAAAAATAAGAGCACTTTATGTCACCTTACTTTCTGGACACGCTGGTAATCACTCATTTAGCACCATGTTTTCACTGTTATGGCAAAAATAATTGCATCTGTAGCTATTTTTTAATCACCACAGTAGGAAACTTCATTCCAAATGTCCGACAGATAATTTTATCTCAGGATTTGGTCGGTTTTTGTCCCAGGCATGATGATTTCCGACGGAACCAGACAGAATTTTGACCGGAATCTGTCGGACATTTTTAATCAACTTCTAGGCCGCAACTGCATAGGTTTTGTGGTTGATATTTGAATAGCTGAATAATTCAGCTCTTGAATTTCTAAGTGAGTAGCTGTAACAGCTAAAAAAATAGCTCCCGTAGCTGATTTTTAGCTATCCAAATAACAGCTATAATCATTTTCATTCGTGTAAGCTCAATCAGCGAATTCGCCTGTTATACATGCTGTTACTCTTATATATTTATTATAAAACGTTCCATCGCTTATGTTCATCAATATCAATTAATGTTTCTTTCCCTTTGTTTCAGGTGAGTTGCAGAGAAGTTCGAAACAATCTCCCCTTTTGCACCTGAATACCAATTCGATTTTTACACAACCCATCGTGAGTATAAATTCCAAACTTCAAAAAATTTATGAGATATTCGAAATTTTGACGTTCATGAATATGAATGAGGAACGGAATGACCGTTAGGATCAAGATTCATTCACTCTTATCGATCCATCGCTTGAAATAACTCCGTTCTATGTTATAAATCACTCCGATACGATATTATGAATTCCAAAAATGGGCTTACTAAAATATAATAGCTGGGAGGCCATGTCACTTGGCGTTACTCGAACTTCAGTCACAACGATCTGAAACCGTGACATTCGAATGTCTCAAATCTTACAAAGATTCGAAGTATCAACATTGTAGCGGGCAGACAAAGTTTCCGGGTTTGCAACGTGTTGATGTTGAGGAGAGAACTATGTATCTTCGTTGTAGGCGCTGACGTTGAAGGTTGATGTCATTACTCACGCTCTAAACATCAACGTTGTATATGCACCAGGAAATCTCTTCCACCACTATCTCCCGGATCTTTTGAAAACACATTTGCAACATGGTGAATACGCTTGGAATTCATTTCACACTTTTCCCAGATAAAACGTGAATGTCCTCTCAATATTTTTCTCGAGTACGCTCACGGGTGTGATAACTGAAAACACTCGGAACATTTAGAAATCTCTCCCACTCGCGAGGCAAATAAACGCGGAGAATGTCTATTAGTATTGCTTTATCTAGAATTCAGTTGAATCGCACACACGGCGTTTCAAAGTTTCATATCCGATTTTTATAATTCTCACGTATAACTTTCTGAAATAGCAATCACCACTTGTGCGGGAATTTAGTCATGAATTTTGAAACAATTCTTGTTGCTGTTTTTGTTTAGAAAGTAGATTTTTACTCAAAAGTTCAAACTTGGGAGGGGGGGGGGGGAGATAAAATCTTAAGGAGGAGTTGGAATATATTGCAGGGTTTCAGAATGAAACATGAATTTATTTTTATTCGTTCTCGTGACAGAACAAATCAACGCTCGGTCATCTCGTGAACGTCAAGTGCATACCATATATGCATACGAGGTAACACTACTCTATCTCGGAATTAATCAGCGAAACTCAACTATTGTTGATCCGCGTTCTTCGGTTGAGTGTAACGTAAGCAAATGCGAGGATCATAGGGATGTTGTACGGTGATTCGAACGTGGGTGCTGATATTTGTTTTAATAATCCAACAGAACAAACGTTCTTCGTGGCGCACCGATGTACAGCTGAGAAATATAGCGCGAAGCAAAGCTACGGCAGCAAAAAATATCGACTCTCCCAGCAAAATTTGTTCGCTATTTTATATATAACCTTCTGGGAATACACTTATGCAAAGTGAACTGTAACCATTACCATGCGAAAATGGTAGTTGAATGACAGAATTTCTAAGTTGATGATGTTATTTGGTATCCATTTTCATCCAAATGGTAACCATTCCCATGTGCATAAACATCGCTACGATTCTCTACAGTATCCGAAACCAATTTCGCGAAGCTGTCTTCCAATTACTATTTGTACATGGTAATCATGACATTCCACTTCTCTCAGTGTATAGTTTCCTCACACATCGGATACGCTGGGTCAGTTTGATCCAAGTGTTTTTTGATCGCTCATATCTCGGCTTTAAAACATCGTACAGCAATGGTTTTTTTCTTTGAATTCATCGTCGAAGTCTGCAGAATACGAATCGGAAACCCGCTTTACTCTACAGTTGATAATTTGTTCAATATTTGAAGGAATGTAAAGGAATTTCTCCAGAGATATACAACTTTTCGAAATGAAGTATGGGTCATTTTGACCCAGTGTATCCCCAGAGGAATAATACTGAAAGATTCTTCTATTCCAGCGACAAATTTGTTGTTTTATTTGTGCTCCGTGTGAATTTTCCCCTGTGAAAGTCTCATAAATCATTGAGAATCAGTGCCAGCGTGTAAAGGATAAAATTATTGACCCGAATATAGCGTCAAAAGTACCATAATTTTTTGTAGGAGTACATCTAATCATGGTACTTTTAGAAGTAATCTTCTGATCTGATCTTTAATAAACTACGGGACATTTCAATACATTCGTTTTCTGCGTGTACCGCGGAAACATTTAGCTAAGCTAGCTAATTTTTCATCTCCCCAGGGAGAAATATTCTATCAAAGCCTCTTATGAATGGTGAAATTTCTGATTGAATATCATTGAATTCCATTGAAACCTATTCATCTTTCCCATTCGTCAATGAGATTTTATAGATTATTTGTAACAGGGTTTTGAATCTGAGTTCATCGATTCATTCCCCCGGTAGAAGAATTGGAACCGAAGGATATTTTATAAATTCTTTTGGCAAAGGACCAATTTACGGAGCTGCACGCAAACCATACATGAAATGCTTTCGTTCTTTCTTGTTTATCAAAAGAATGAAAAAAAAAATGATCTATTCACGTTAGAAAAGAAGAAGAAGAAATAATGACGGTCGATCTAAAATAAATATATTTACCGGTGAGTGTGATAAAAGTGATTACATTATTTAGACGAAACATTTATGAGCGGTACGAGTAGCGGGATGCTAAAATCAAGATGATAATTTGAACATGCGTGTACACTTGTTTGATCCGAGCCCGGGCTTTTAATTACCTGGAAATCATAAAAAGATTCCTTACAACTCTGAATTCACGTGATACGATCGAGAAAAAATGTCCACGATTCAATCGGATTTTCTGTCAATCTTTTATCTCGAAGGATATTCAAGAAGACAATTAAAACAAAACACGAAGCGTTGGCTCTTTAATAGAGTAAAAATGAAGAGAGGATAAATGTTGTTGGCTATGTTTGCCAACTTTGGGACGACAGTTTGATCGTTTGAAAAACATAAGACGCAAGATGAGAAAGCAAGGGGTATGGAAGAGGATGGAAAGAAAGAGGAGTCCTGGAATGTCTTTTCGAGTTTCTCGCCAAGTGGCCATCAGTTGAGAGTACTGCGTGCGTTGCCTCGCCGGCCATTTGAGTACAGCCACATCCTCAACCAAACGAAATCACACGGATTTACATATTATGATTTACATCCTTGTCCCCTGCTCTTGCCTCTCCTTCTCTTCCACGCTCTGTACTTCTTCCTGCCCCCCTTCCTCTTCTCTTTCTTCTTCATCATCATCATCATCATCATCATCATCATTTTCTCCTTCTCCTCCTTCTCTCTCCTCTTCTTTTCGCATCCTTGTTTCTCTCATCGTCTCGTCTGGTGCTTTTGTCTCTTCACTCCACCAAGTTGTGAATTGATGCTCCTTTCAAGATTCTCCGATATTGGTTGTATAGGATATATTCCATACTGAGTCACTACAATCGCGACAGCTTCGAGGCAGTCGATGTAAAACGTGAGAATTATTCATATTTTTTTACATGGTTTCATTTTTCTTCCATCATATAGTCGATCCCCGACGAGATTTTTACTTCGGATGAATTAGTTACAACGTAGGTAGGTATTTTCAGTGGTGTCACGTCATACATACATTCATGAATGATGTACATCGATACCTCTCGGCTGCCACACCGTGGCAGGTACGAAGCAAACATTTTTCTGTCGGTGAATAATATTCTTTAGAAAATATGAAAAATAATATGAGCATCGACGTTTCCGACGTTCGAATTTTGAGGAGGAAAAAAATTGACAAGATCCTGATAAAGCGATTTGCCGAGGCAAATGAATTTATCATTTGAGGGGTGAGGAATATCGAGGTGGAACGGTTTTGATGGATGAAGAACGTGAAATGAGATGGGGAAATTATGTTTCGATTTATATCAATTCGTCGCGTTGTTTATAGATTTCATCGGGAGGTTGATTTTCTAGGCTTCGACTCGATTGACAATTCATGTTTTTTGAATTATTCCTTTTCGTCGAGGAATTGCGAATGTCACGGGGTGGTCTATGGGAGAACACGAGGAGTCACGATTTTCCGGTAGCGATGACGGGGTTTGCAAGCTATCATTTTCCGAAGAGAAAAAATCATGAATTGTATACGTAGACTTCACGAATTACGTAAATGCGATTTGTTTTCTGAATCTCAAGTGATGTTTCAGTGTCTTCTTCTGTGGGAGGGACAAAATCCTTCTGTATCTTTCTGGAATGATTTGAATTCCTCTGAACATTTGGTTTTCCAAATCTCCCCGATATATTCCATAATCTTTGAAAAATGTTCTTATTTCTCCTCGACATCTCAGAATTGAGTCAAGTTTTTGAAAGGTTGAAACATTTCAGTCCAGGTAAAGGAAAAGTTCATCAAAGGCTTTGAAAATTTTCCCACAACTCCTCTATCTTGAACTAATGTCCATGGAAAAGAATATCTCCCAACACCAAGTTTGACTGCCGGAGTCCCAAATGAATTGCAAACAGGAGTCCAAGTTTTTCTAGCTGATTCCTTGCAGATTATTGAAATACGTTTTTATTCTCGCTGAGATGATTTCTAATTTAACGCTCAATGAAGTTATTCCAACACGAAAGCTTCAAATAAACATCGATGTCATTTTCATGGATGCCATTCCCTGGAAGAAATCCACTCTCAAATTTTTAGAGTGACATTTCACTCTTCAGCCAGCCAAAAGTGAGCCTGTCGAAATTTTTAGTGAAATTTCCACTCTTTTAGAGTGATATTCTAAGGTTTGAGGTTAAAAACTCACAGCCACTCGAATTCTAGAGTCAATTTTTCACTCTAAAAGAGTAAGGGTTCACTCGAAACAAGTGAAAATCCCACTCGATAAGATTTGTCACTCTTTCAGATTTAGAGAGCACTGTCCACTGTTTTTCAGAATGAATTTTGAACCAATCCATAGAAATTGATGTGTTCATAACGGAGAAATAATATCTGAACAAACTGATGAGTATTCAAAGTTCAATCACGATGGATAAAAACATTATTGTAATATTATTTTTACCAACCTGATGGGAATTCGCGTGATCAAATACTGTTCGCATACAAATTTCTATCGCATGCTACTTTCCAATTATATGAATTCCTAGATCTATCTAAACCTGTTCTAATCTAATAAAACTGCTTGAGTCAGACTTGATATTAGAGGAAATTGGCCCTTCCAGCAATAATATCGGCAACATTTGTTTGACGTTTCTGACCTTCATTCGGTTTCTTTTATAAATTCTCGATAAGTATAGTTTGAGGAAAATTTTTTGTAATTTCTTCAAAGTTAAATGTAGGCTCATTGATTATTCAAAGTCGCTTTGAGATAATTACTACAGAGAAGAGAGAAATAATAATTTTCGATGAATTCGTAGAAGAATACAGGAATACGCACGTATGTGAATTATAAATGAACTTCACATTTTGAGATTAATTCAAAATCTGACTTCAAATTCCGTATTTGAATTTGTCATATTCGAATTTAATTATTCACTCGATGTGAATTTCATGACGATGATTCATGATTTTGAGCGTGCTTGATTCGAATTAGTTCTTTTACCATACAAGATTTATCGATCTATCCAATATTGGCACATCTCTGCGCTATAAACGTCATTAATCCACCGTTAATGACGCTTATTAATCACTCGTCGAGAAATTACTTCTGGACAATAAGCTGGATCTAGTTAAGACCGTGAATAATCGGTAACGTACGAAACGAAGGATTGCACGAAGGAAAAAGAATTGCTGACGCGGCGAATCGAGGTGTTACATACATAGAATAGTAAATATTTTTACTAACCAAGCGGAAAACTAGCTGCCGCAGCTAACTGGATTGCTGGGAGAGCAAGTTGATCAATTGAAACAACAAATTTTACTCTAGATTAGCAGAAATTACAATATTGTATACAGAGTTGCAAACAAATTTCGCTGGAAGAGTCAACATTTCTTGCTAACAAGATTGCTGTGGTAACGAATCGATTGCTGTCACAGCAAAAAATTTGCTGCTCTAAGAAAAAGTTTTTCACCATATGTAGGCAAGTGAATATTTGTTAAAATCTGAGAAAATTTCTTAAATTTGTAATGAAGATGAAATGGTTCGCATTTTTGTTGAATTTTACTCGAGAAAGAATGAAAAATTATGAATACTTCAGAAAAAATCGGGAAGAATATGAATTTTCTCAAAGTCGAACATGAAATTTTACGAAGTTAATAACAAAATTAGTATTGATAATTCAACAAAAATGCGAACCGTTTCATCTTCATTAAAAATTGAAGGAATATTCTCCAATTTCTATCAAAGATTACTATATTTTCAGTCTGCATTTTCTCCGTGTTTCAACCGCAAATTTCAGTCCAGTTCAGGCAATTCGATGTTTTTCATGTCATTTTTCATCATTGCAACTAGCCCGTCCAGCGTTTTTTTTGTTTGTTGGAAAAAAAAATAGTTGAATTCAAATTCATTCAAAACATGATTTTCTGCTTCTAGTCGATCAAACGCTTGTGAAAGTTTTTTTGATAAAATTCGCATCAACATTTCCCTGAGAAATCAAAAGTCTTCAATTTTTCAAACAGACTCGTAAGGGGCCCTTTAACCCTTCATCGTTAAGGATTTCAGAACATTTCACGCATCCAATTTTGTATAATTTATGTTAGAAAAAAAGATGAGACCACCTCCTTGGTTCATATTTACTGGAAGGTTAAACCCATTACTTTTATGTTACTCACGTTAATGAGCTGGGGAATTTGATTCCGCGCAATGCTTCTCGTTGGCATTAACGCCATATCGGGCACGTTATTAATATTTTTTGTATTCTTCATTCTCATTTGTTTCACTTCGAGATTCAGAGACTCCTGCGTGTGCATTGCCGAATGGAATTTTTAATTTGATGGAAGAGTTGACATGGAATCAACTCTACGGAAAGTTATACAAGGAAAACAAAATATAATAATTCTGCAATATTTGAATATATCAAGGGAGCAATATTCTTCTTGTTTCGAATAAACTTGCTTTGCGCTGAGAGAATATCTTGTTCCAGTTCAAAAGAAATTAAAAACCTGAATTTGAACTGAAACAATATTTATTTCTATTCAAAGCAAACGTATTTGAAACTGGAAAATTACGATTTTTTTCTGTGTTCCACAGCCAAACTGTGTTCACTGTTACAAAAATCTGCCTGAAACTTCATAAGAATACTATGAAGTTTTTCACATAATCGTTTCATTAAATTTCATAATAGAATATTGAATTCAATAATATAATTCTCAATGTTGATAATTTTGTTCTTAATTGTAATAATATATTTGTGAAATTTAATAAACAATTGTTACATTTCAGAAAGAAATTTGGAAATTTCATCATCAATTTTAAATTTGAGAACTATTATTGAATTCAACATGAAAATATGGTATTTCATAAAGAATTTCGTATTAAATTTAAGAATTTTTCTAACAGTGTTGTTATGAGTACGAATTCTTGGTGCGACAACTAAATTATATTAGCTGCAGCATTCAAAGAAGCGTGTAAACAGTTGCTATATACAGGAAATTCATTTCTTCTCATTTATATCAAACATAAATGCACAATCTGAAGATAAACAATTTTTTGCTGGCTCAGCAGATAATTCGTTACTTCGGGGAATTGTTTGGCCATTCTAGCTATCGAATTAGCTGTAACTGCGAATGATTCGCCGGGACAACTACATTTTAAGCGTATTATATATCGGATAGCAAACACATTTAGCTGTAAAAACCGAAACCTCTCTGTCATAATTGGCAAAATTCACTTAAAGGTACTCAATGGAATCAAATTTCAATGTCATAGTCACCTTTTTCCTCAGGAAATGTTTATTTTTCGAAATCGTATCTTCTTGCCTACTTTCGATGACAATTAATTTTTCAATGTAGTGTCAATTAATTGTAATAGCATACCCCTTAATTTTAACGTTTGATAGCTGAATTGAATTGTGAATTTTTTTCCGATCGGTCCATGTTATATCAGTTGATTTAGAATTTCAAGTGCAAATAAATCAACATCGCATTAATAATTTGTCCAACCATGACGCGAATACTTGATATCAAGGCTCAAATAATTCTCTGGGAAAAAACAGTCAATCGTTCTTTGTAACTGGTTCACGGAAAAGAAAACTTTTCTGTCGCAGCAAATCGAGGCTAACCCAGTTCAAAAGTCGCTGCCACGGCCAACTGGATTACTCAGAGAACAACATAATTAACTGAAGTAGCAAATATTTCGCTGAACAAGCAAAATTTTTAGTATAATATGCAGAATTGTAAAAAAACAAATCGCTGTCGTAGGTAACAAATTCGCTGCTCCAACAAAAGGTACTCAGCAAAATCAGGTTTCGCTGTCATAGCCAATTCTTTGTTCTTCGTGTTACTCCAAAGGGGTTCTATGAAGAATTTTGTGAATTTTTAACACACGTTTATGTTCCCAGAAGGTCAATTCGCGATTTGTGTTAAATATGAAGATGAAAAATATGTAAAATCAACACGTAAATTTTAATAACTTCATAATGAAAATCTATTAATTTGAGAATTTTGTATGTTATTTTCGACACAAACTCTGAGCGGAGCTTCTGGGACCCACAATTTTTCAACGAGTTATTCACGAATGAAGGATGTGAAAACAATAAGATCCCGAATAGAATATATATCAAAAATTGTGGAATACGTATACTTTTTATATATTTTTTGGTCAATAATTTTTTTACATCAGTTTTATCATCGGCACAACATTGGCAAACAAATTTTTCAATTGTTTACCAATGATGGACAATGTCATAACCACTTCCTCATGAATGATGCAACTCCATTGGAAAAACCCATTGATGAATCACAAAATAATGTGATCATTTCAGACTTGCGCCATGCTAGCGCCAATGGTAAATGTCTATATGCGTACGTCTCACTGATTTTGCAGATTTTTCTCTACAATCAGTGAGGATTAAATAAATTGAATTTGTATGCTCAGTATAACTTTTTCGCTAAGACTCTAACGAAATGGAATTTTGAAAAGAATGAAAATGATCATTTCATGAAAATCCAATGAAACATAATGATTTCATCTGATCTCACCGATTCAACTCAAGTTTGAATTTCCAAATGTTATTGGAGTTATAAAACATTTATAGGAATTTTCAAGGTACTCTTATGACCTAACTTTCACATTAGGAACATTGATTTATCGTTCTGACAATAAAATCATATACACTCAAATAATAAAAATATGTCTTGAAATAAAACGTTACGATGTAAAACAATATATATTCAAAACTGAATGACATAGAGATCGTAGCATATATATATATATATAAAGTTAGTTTTTATTATAGAAATGCCATAAATATACGTATAAAGTGATGAAATAATGCCGATAGAACCACGAGAGTATCATAGTAATACAGAAGATGAGCATAAAAATCAAGAATAACAAGAAAATGCATACGCGAAGGATGAATGATGGGATAATAAAAATCAAACCTTCATGATTTGATTTTTCGTATATTCTTATATTTGTTTCATTCCAATCGTACGCATGTCGTACTCGAATTTCATGAAATCTCCTTTTCTTCATTTTCATTTTCGCACGCTTCAGGTTTCTGTGAATCATTTTGCGGTTTACAAAATTTCATCTATGACGAATCCCCCCGAAAGGTTTACTACGAAAAAGAAGCTGTTACGAGAAAAGCATGAGCAACACTTCGTATCTTATTCATGATACACATTTACATATACAGTCGTGTACTCGACTCGTGTATTTCTCCTTTTACGATCCGAATCAGAATACCAACATTTCCGGAAGAATTAGATACGGATTTATCAGACCACCAAATCTTTCCTATGAAATCGTCAGAAAATTATAAATAATCCTCAGGAATTGAGCTACTGACCTCGAGTTTGGTTATCTTTCTCTTCGGAGGAGTGGAACGAAAGTAAAGATATGGAAGTCTAATGTGCGTAATATATCATAATAAAAATTCAATGTTTCTATATATTATTCATTCCTACATCTGGACGTGTAGTATCATAGACAATAGCGTTATCTTGTTCGATCTCGTACACGTTTTACCGTGCGTAAATAAATGAAACATTACCATCTCCTGTCTTGTACGACTCGAGAAACTAACTTGAAATATATTCTACACCCGATAGCGGTCAACTTGACATTGATTAAAGACAGTCTACCGTTCTTTTCAGTATTCGCTACGGAATCGAGAGTCGCGAGATGATGCTCGAATCTTTAATGTATGAAAATTATTTATCACACGTTCTGGTGTGCTTCCCCTGCAAATGTATTTTTGACTGATTCTTTTAAACATCGGAGGTTCCTGGCAAGGCGGTGCTACTCGTTTTACCATGTATGTAAAATAAACGGATTTTCAGTGGACGAGGAAGGACGGGACGGTTACTGACAAATTGGAAGTGTCCAAAAGGGAAAAAACTATTATCTGTCAATTCGTGTAATCGAGTGTTGAAAATCAATGTGGTTTCTTTTCAGTTTAATAGAGAGAGAGGAGTGCGTTATGCGTGATTTGACTTATGCTGCTTTTCCTACACGGAGAGAAAAAATTTGCTGACGCAGCAAATCGAGGTATTATATATATAGAATAGCAAAATTTTTTGCTGACCTAGCTAAAAACTTGCTATAACAGCAATCCTGTTAGCTACGACAGCAATTTTTTAGCTGTGGCAGCCAAAAATGTTTGCTCCGCCAGCAAATTTTCAGTATTATATATATAGAATAGCAAACAAATTTTGCTGGGATAGCAAACATTTTTTGCTGCCACAGCTAAAAATTCGCTGTCGGGAGCTAAGACAAGATTGCTGGAACAGCAAAAAATTTGCTGCTCTGGCAAAAGGAACCCAGCAAAAGTAGATTTCGCTGCCACAGCGAATTCCTTTTTCTCCGTGATATACTTTGTCATCCAGAAAGAAAATTTGTCGACGTAGGGAATTGAGGTATTAGATATAGAATGGCAAATCTTCCTGCTGACTCAGTTGAAAATTCAGTGTCACACCAAACTAGATTGCTGAGAGAACAACATGATCAACCGAAGCCACAAATTTTTTGCTGCCAACGCTAGAAGATCGCTGTTCTAGCTAATAAAATTGAGATCAGATGTCACTTTCACAAAGAATGTATTTTTTATCCGTGTTAGTACGTAAAAAAGTCGCGCAGGAAAGAACAGTTCAACCTTCTATATGGAGAAAAATCAAAGGTCGAAAATTACTCAATTCTTCACTGAATTGGCAGAATAAGAAAAAACTCTGTCAATTGGCACATGGTTTCCTCGTTCTCAATCAACCAATGGTGATGAAACAATGCAGATTGCTGAAGACTCTGTCTAAGTAATTAGCTGACTCAGCAAATTATTTGCTACCGTTGGCAAAAAAGTACGCTATTCCAGCAAAACAGTGAGACAAATCAAGCCGAATTTTGTTTTCTCCGGTTGTTCGCCGATACTGAATCGGCTTAATTTGTTTGTCCTTATTGATACTACAAATGAAATTGCTGTGGCAGTTACTCACTCTTTTAGCACCCTTTTCCCACGTTTGTAGTTAAAATAATTGCAGCTGTAGCTATTTTTTAGCTACCACAGTGGAAGATCATGGCTGTAAGTGCACAGGTTTTGTGGTTTATATTTGGATAGCCAAATAATTGAGTTGTTGAATATTCGCTGCGGCAACTACATTTCTTGCTGCTCCCGCTAAGTGAGTCGCTGTAACAGCTGAAAAATAGCTCCTGTAGCTACTTTTTAGCTATCCAAATGATAGCTAATTATTTTTTCCGTGTTGAATCAGCCCTATCAAAATTTCAGTAAGCAAGCGTTGCAAGGTCTTCAACCCTGAATCGGTACTGCACCAAAGTGAACAAACATCTACGTGCACTTTCCAGAGGGAATTTGATTACTTTCAACAGATTTTTCTTATCGTTGCCCCTGATGAGTGCAATTAACCTACGATTAAAAGCGTCTCTGGTCCAGTGATGCTCCATTGATATTTCACCTTTCTTCGACACAGAAAACAAATTCGCGTTGCTAACGGAATCTGATTTCGCTGCCCTAGTAGAAATCACTCGAGTAATTCTCTAGGCGATTACAAGGCCTTGCAAGTTCTCTTTTGTTGGAGTAGGAAATTTCGTGCTGTGGCAACAAAAAATGTTGACTCCTTCAGCAAAATTTGTTTGCTATTGTATGTATAATACCAAAGTTTCCTGCAAGAGCAAACACTTTTTGCTGCCACAGCGGAGTAATGTCTGTCGCGGAAATTAGATTTCGCTGTCAAAAAAAAATTGCATATCAACTTGACCCGTTTTCCCAACGAATTCATAACCCTGGACACTTAGATCTAATCTCATTCCGTTCATAAACTTTGAAACCTCGGTGAACGGTATGTGATAACACGGAATCTCGTATTTCAAGCTTCAAGCTGACTCCACACGTCCCGAAGGGACGTTTTGCAAACCATTCGCGCGAGTCGGGTTCTCACGGTCCGCTTACTATAGCGCCCGTATTCACGTCTGACTTTTTTTTTGGCGCCAACGAGTGAATTCATTGCTGAACTCCCTTCTGTTTTTCCCGGAGCGTTGATCTATTGTATGCGTGTTGTTTGAACTTTTAGCAGGAAGCTGTAGAAAATCTTTATTATTCGTACTAATTTCGCTTCCACGCGGCCTTCGTGCGTTACGGTACAACGTGAAAGGGAGGAAAAAATTATACACTCCCGTTTAATATCTGACGATTATTTCTTATCGTTGAATCAGCCAGCGGTCGGAAGGTGTGAACCCAAGCATAAAATCAACAAAAAAGAAAAACCTTATTGCTTTCACTTGTTATGTTTATCCGTGTCGGGGAGAAAAGTTTTTAATTGTCTGAAGAAAGGGGATAGGCACTTTACTTATTCTTCGAGGATTGTCTTTCAATGTTGACATTTTTCAACGTTCCTCGCTGCTACCTGGCCTGATTTTTTGCCGCAACTCGTATTGATTTCAATGATAATAATCATATCGATGCAGCGAAAGAAGCTGCACATTGTAGCACGTGAATCCGTAAGAATACATGCTTGGAAAATGATAAAGCCTGACAAGTCTTGACTGGTCGTGCGGTTTTTGCAACCAGATTGGTGTGGTTTTTTCGTTGTGGAAGTTGAATCTTTTTTTTTTCTTCTTCTTCTTCTCTCGCGAGGCGAAGAGAGGTATTTGAAACTTAACGCAACGGTTTGTAGGTACATGGGAAAAGTGATAATGAAGTATTGTTCGGGAGGAAAGAGATATCGATTGTATCGTGGTTGTCGGGGCGTTTATGTTTTAGCATTTAGATGGATTTCGATGATATTGTCAAGTGTTGAGACTTGATTCGAATTCCACTTCTTCACACCTCTGTAATTTAAATGCACCTCGCAATTTGATATTCCCAAAGCTGTTGGATTCGCTCGCGTTCTTATGAATATGAAAATTCTCGCTTGAGAAGTTGAATTCTCTACGGGAAAGAGAAGTGATCTTGTAATAAAATCCACAAACGTTTTATCGTGAATATTTGATCAATAATAATTGACCCAACGATAGCGCTCGTTCAGGTCTCGTCAGTTGGAGATGGCATTAGAATTCGTGCATAAATCACAGGACGATTATCATTGGGATCTGAATACCCGAATGATCCAGGATTAATCGTTCTGAACAGCTTTGCGGATCGAGCATCTGGTTGAGAGTTCAGGCGAAAAAGTCCAAATTCATCCAATTGAATACGTGCAATTCATTGGGAAACCATGAATCAAACATATCTGAAGGGAAGGTAAACATTTTTAGAAGACCTTTTAATTAACTTGACTCACCGGGTCTTCTCATGTACGAATTCGTACGTTTGAATACGCACAGTGAACCAACACACGCCTACATCCATCCATGGCTACGCCCACATCCACGCCCACCCACACATACACACACGTATATCCAAACACACAACCACCTACGCATTTTAATCCATATAATCGGTCAATTGGAATCGACGCAATGATTTTGACGCATACAAACTTTGTATCAATTCTTGCGAATTTCACATTTTTGTTTTCTGCAATTGTAGTCCCTTCTTTGCGAAATCTCCCATAGAAAATTTGGAGAATTTCATTTCAAAATGTTGGCGCAAATGTTGGTGTTGTTTTAAATTTTGAATTCCATGACATATCCTTCCGCGAGAAGGAATAGAAAGAACGTGATTGAGCATTTTTCTCAGTCTAATTTTTGTATGAAAGTATAGGAAATATCACGTTACTCTTTTTACCCATCAAACAGGTGTGTCCGAAACCACGCCTCCAGGACCGTTTACTCTCACATTCGCACCTACGCATCTATTCATGTTTCCTAATACAACGTGTATTCAACTTCACGAACTCGGATATAAGCTGGATTCATTCATAGCAATATATTTATACTTCACTTCGTTTGGAAGAATAAAAAGAGAGTGCTGTTTGGTCGGGTCAGCTCCTGCTTCTCGGGTTACGGTATGTTCTAAACTGATTATAATAGTGATAAATTATCTAAAACTTCATGATGTATTCCTCGATTAGAGTATTGGATTACAAGAATTACAGGAGACTCCAACAAAGGAAAAGAATGTTGCAATGTTGTTAATATATGACCGTTAAGATTTCTTTGTGTATAGAATACAGTAGGGTGGAATTTATGTACAAGAAGGGGATTTTTGTGCAATATAAAAATTATATACAATTTATTTATTTATTTAGTTCTGATGCAAAATTCGTTGGATCAATGTTCAAACATTTAAGGGGTCTTTCTAGTTAAGATTTTCAAGAAAAATTGTTTTTTCAAAAATTTTTTTTTTAGAGAAAACATTGAGATATCATTTTGAAAATTTGTGGGTATATTTATTGAACATTAAATGTTACATACAATTTTTTTCAGATTAGAAATAAATTTTCTCGTGGTATAATAATTTAAACAAAAAACCACTAAAAAATGACGATGGGAGTGATTTGAGGTGACCGGATGATCTGAAAAAATTAAAAAACAATGGCAAATCGTTCCTTGTTGAAGTGCCTATCGCATGGAGTAGGATATTCTTGTTTCATCAAAAAACAACAAACTGGCGGCCATTTTTCGAAAAAATCGATTTTTGAAATTAGAAAATCGGATGCAAATCGGACGGTTTTTGATCAATCAAAAATGTCCTAGTTCATGCGATAACCACTTCGACAAGAAATAATTTGCCACTTTTTTGTTCTTTTTTCCGATCATTCGGTCGTCCTGAATCACTCCCACCGTGATTTTTGAGTGTTTTTTGTTGTTTAAGGGGTTATATGCAGTTAAGGGGCGCGAAAAAAGCGATTTTTCAAGAATTTTTCCTGAAAAGACAGTTAAATTGATTATTGTAAAAGTTTGTACACATAATGAGATAACTTTGACCTGTATTTTGATATTTTTTATTGGTAAAAATAATGATTTTGAGAGCCGTTATAGCTGATCTTCAAGAGCTCCTCTAAAAAAAGCGCTTTGCGGTGACCACGATATCTCGGGACTAACTCTTTTGAAATGAAAAAACCAAATGAATTTCGTTAAAGTAATGCATAATCCAGTAATTACTCGAAGGAAGAAGCAAAATAAAATTTTTTGACAAAATGGCGGCTTCTAAAAAAAAAAAAAATCGATTTTGCGCAATAATTTTGGCCTCAAATTGTTCATAAAAATAAAAATATCCATCGGTGAGGAGAAAAACGCATTCAAAGTTTCAAAAGCACTTGACATGGGGTGAAAAAATTTTACAAATATGCGTGTAACTTGGACAATAATCGCCGGATTGACTAGAAATTTTTTGTGTGTATACTTGAATGTATGTAAATTACGAGAATGAAATTTAAAAAAAAATCAATTTTTTGAAAATTTGAACTGTATATAACCCCTTGAATTGGTGTAACGGAAAAAAATATCTTTCAATTTGAAAAAAATTTTTGTGTAATATCTAAGATCCAATAAACACCCAATTAACACACGCACGTTTTAAAAACGTCAAAAACAGTCAATAACCACACGTTGTGAATTAGTAATATTCTTGCGTTAATTCAACGTAAAAATGTCGCGGCAGAGCACGTGTTTTTCAACCGTAAAATAACGTCATATCAACGGTTTAAACATCGTTTGAAAGACGTTAAGTATTGACGTGTCCTAATGATGGTTCTAAAACGTGAATTGAATCCAACAAATTATTTTGAAAACTCTTCATTCAATATCGAAAACAATAGTATTTCTGAGTATGAAAAAATTTGGAAAGTATGCCACACTATTTACTATCTTGCTCTTTGTTGAAATTCTAACCATTATTCGGTTTCGTTCGATATTTTTAGCAGAATTTATCTTCAATTGAAGTTCAAACACATTTTAAACGCGTGATTCAAACCCGTTCAAAACACGTTTTCTGAGGACGTCGTTGGATGGTTACTTTTGAATATTAGTTTAAATTACACGTCATCAGAACGTAATTCCTGTTCGTCTATTTCCCTGTCAAATTTCAACTAAAAATCAACGTTATGAAATCAACGACTGACGTCCGTTTGACAGTCTAACGTTCTTTCAACGTTGAAATAACGTGTGTGCGTTTATTGGGTATACTCACAAATTTTCAAAACGATATCTTAATTTTGTCCATGAAAATGAATGTTGGAAAAAGAATTTTTTTCTTCAAAATCTTAACCAGAAAGATCTCTTAAAGAATGAAATGGGAAGGAATTTTTGAAAATTTGCTTTTAATTTTGAATATTAAGGTTCATTCAAAACTTTTGCAGTCTCGAAAGAGGTCTTGTCTTGTCTTGGTCTTGAGTGCAGTGAGAAAATCCTACACTAGTGGTTACTGTAGCCCACACGACTGGCTCGTGTTATGCAAACAAATCATTTCAACACTACTGGTTACTGTGGTAACACGAATCAGTCGTGTCTCCACAGTAGAGAATAGTGCAGAAAAACGACTCTCCAGTGCACAGACACGTCTGACCCGTTACCACAGTGTTACCACAGTAACCAGTAGTGTTGAAATGATTTTTCTGTGTAACACGAACCAGTCGTGTCGGCTACAGTAATCACTAGTGTGGAATTTTCTCCGTGTGGAAAAAAATTGCTTCATGTCCTGGATACAATCAATATCAGCCTTCAGGGCATATTATAAGGATCAGTTTTTACCAAAAGGTTAGTTCCGAAAGAAAACGATCAGTTCTAAAACGCAAAAACGGTTAGTTTTTAAAAAATTACCTAAGTTTCAGACAAATTTTTTCCTCTTTCTTTTTCATTTTTTTAATCGAGTATCCAATATTGCAATCTCTGGTCGAAAGAACCGATTGATTCTCGCCAAATCTGATTGAATCTTGCACAATGTTCTGACCAAATCCTATTCAACCATTTTCAATCACATTCAATCAGGTTATTGTATTTTTTCATTAAATTTAATTTCGTCAGATTCTATGGATTTTTTCAACTAGGGCTGTTACAGAATGAGCCTTTCGCCTCATGGTGAGTTCAGGAGCGATATCAATTCTAAAAAAATAAGACTTCATGCCAAAAGTAAAATTAAGGAAGTACTCCTCCTTTTTTTTAGAAATCGAGTGTCCAGCGGTTCGGTTAGTTCATGAATTTTCTTAGAATATACCCTGTCCCCTCCATTTTTGAATTTTGTTCAAGAGTTTCGAGTCCACCTCTATTTATTTACAAATTCGATATAAATCTATGCAACGCATCCCTGGAAATTTTGTTGAAAAATAAAATTCACCCTTTCAAAATCGAAGGTTAAAAATTTCCCTCCAATGCCTTTTATTCCGTTTCGAACAACACGGAGGGGAAAAAAACCACCCGGAATGTTGATATTATATCCCGATTTATCGTACGATTGCACATTTTTTCTGTTTACTCCCGATCCTTCGTTCTTTGCACATAAAGATAAAATATCCGAAAGATGATATAAACAAAGTTGAAAATCCCCTTGTCCTATTATTATTCTTCTTTTCTACACAGAAATATGCAAATATGGTCCAAAGCGTATAATAATCGGTACAGAAGTTGGACGAGTCGGCAAAGAATGACGTACCGAAGGAGTATGGTAGAAGGATCAGTAAAGTATGTGTATATCGCACGCATACACCGAGGGTATGTATTTGTTGTATGGCTGGCTTACCGCGGCTATTGCCGTTGCCGTTGCTGTTAGTTCGGGGCGACGGAATATAAGAAACTGGCTACCCACGTTATTGGAGACGCAGAAAATCGTGGAATGCCGTGCATTATCGCGCAGCTCACTGTAGTGGCAGCGGCAACGCCAGCAGCAGCCTCAGGCCCAATCCAAGAAATGCGCTACTATGGTCGATACGTACATGCTTTTATATACACGCACACCTCGGATCCGACGCAAGACTTATGGTGGTTATCCCTTATGAGATTATTACACCGAGGATTCTGCGTTATATAACAAGTGGATAAATTCCCAGCAACATTGTTGTTGGTTTATTCGACAAACCGTTTTTGCGGTGCTGTAAATAATGTGTTAAAATCCATACGACGTTAGTCCTTTTTTAATTTCCAAACTTCCCGCCTGGTATTCATAAATTCACGTATTCTCGAGGGAATTGAGAATTTCGCCTGAATCGTTGTGCGTTGAATTTAATGAAAGGATGTGTAATTTTGTCCACGGTGATTGAGTATCATTGTAAGTATCGAGGGTTTGCGTTAAGGCCACGGTTAGAGATAATGTCGCATTCGAATTGTACTAAATTATGTTTTCAGCTTTGTTCGAATATACCGAGCAGCGTTGTTGAATCGCCGCGACCCTGGGCAGGGATACGTGGGTTGGGATTTATAGGGAGCTGGGGGTCCGAGATGTACTATGTACGTGCATATTACGGATCTAACTATACGGAGAGAAAAGGTATTGTTGTGGGTCGTATAATGCGTGCTGGTACTCGGAAAATATAAACGTTTCGTGACAATGGGAATGATATTCTTGCAACTTATTGCAACGATCATTTCACTTTCCAATCCCGATTGCAATAATCTCTTATTCTTTAATTGAAGAGGCTTTTTGTATCGATTCGATCAATTTCTTCCCAAAACTAGGATATAAAAGGAACCAGGACATTCCAAGTGAAAAATGAAGACTAATGATTAGGGAATAGTGCCGAATGGTATCTTCCTCACCACAGGCAAGTAATACCAAGACTGACAATTGGACCATGACTGGCGTCAAGCTTGATATGCTCAGTCTCGTGAGCTTAGCCTTGGCCAATGCTTGGCCCACCGTAGCTGACTAAGCGTTGATAGAGCCTTGAATACCAATGCTAGGCCGAGCATATTTTGCTGTGTTTGATTTATTTTCCGTCAACCAAGCTTCAATCGACACTTGGCTCGTTGTAAGCCTATATATAGCCACATTACGTGGACTTGGAATTTATTATCGCATTTCAGAAACTTGAAAGATCATACGCTTGAATGTACATCAGCCCAAATACGGGTATCCTCTCAACGCCCTCCCAGATAGCACAAGAGTCCTAAAAGAATTCTTTAGGAATCCATTTCATTGATTCTAAACTCTTTTAGAACTCTTGTGCTATCTAGACTGAAGTGACTGTGTCGAAATCCAATATTCCGAAATTTCATGTGTTGGAATATATCATATTCAATCCAGCTTGGATGCCAATGATGAGGAACTGTTTAGTGCTGTTCCAGCGACGAAGCGTTAATTATTTCATACTTCTTTATTTTAATTCGTGGCATAAAGACTCAATATTGAAGGCTCCCTAGTAGAAATTTTGAACGGGAAAATACCAGGGCCTGACGAGGCATGTCTGCTCTCCTATCAGGTCCTCATCAGGTTTCGTTATGGTTTTCCCTATTTCGCTCGATTTTATGGAAATCTCATCCGAACCCAACTATACCCCTGCGTTACAACCCTATTCGAATCCTATTAGGGAAAGCAGATCAGTCCCTTGTAAGGGTCTCTCAGGATTCCCTTATTCACGGTTTCTGGATTCTAACCTGATCAGGATCTCATTAAAAATAGGGAATGTCTGATCAAATTTCTACTAAGCCTTGAACGTTTTCTTATCCCCAGCAACATCATCCATGGAACTGTCTAGGGCCTCGCGAGAATCTAGCCAACGGCTAGAAAGAGTCTAGTAGCTAGCGGGGAATTTGTAAGGGCCTAGCAAGTCCTGATATAACGCTTGCTCGGGATAGAACTAATTTTTTTATCAGAGCTATGACTCGAAAAGACCTGTTCCGGAGTTTTTGTTATGAAACAAAGACGTTAAATGAGGAAAATTTAGAAAACATACCCTCTTGAAGGAGAAGAAAATTGTATCGAAATCTCACACCACGCAGTCTCATTATGCTCATTTATATATAATCGTTCATTCATGCGCTCCGCTCTTTAGTCACGGCATCTCGTTCGTCTTCTATTGTACCAAGCAATCTGGAAAACCGGTAGCATCAATTTTTATCAAGAATGAGTCACGATGATGATTATGTTAATTGAAATATATCTCAATGTTTGTCTCAAATGATCAGTAGAAAGAAAATCCTCAGTTTTCCTTGAATAATATCATTCTGTCGCACTCCTTAGATCGTAAGAGACTATTTGTCGAGAGATAAACAGAGTCTTTAATAAGCACTTTCCGAGTAAAGTGAATTGTGTGGACATAGCGAATGCCTTCAAAATCACGTTTAGGATATACTTTACCTCTTTTCAGGATTTGTCATCGCATGTATTTCGATCATTATCGAGACTGGTCAATAATTAGTGCAGTTACAACGTTTTTTGATTGTATGAAAGTTGGAGGGAGGGAGGATCATTGAATTACCAGTTTTTTTACGTGAATAACCAGTGTCGGGTACATTTGTTTGTATTTTTCGATGGATTCTTACTTTCTATTGACAATCTTCATCGATTCGATTTATCTCTATGGTGAATAAATTCGAAAAAATATGTAATCCTTGGATACTAATGACGAATTCTTGCTCTCTAAATTTCTTGGAGTGAAAATCCACTCCCGAAGAGTGAAAATACTGTTTAACAAAGCCCAACAAGAGTGAGATTCCACTTCTGTAGAATGGGTTTTCACTCTGTTGGAGTGAAAATTCACTCTTATGGAGTAAAGAGTCACTCTTCAGGAGTAGAATCTCATTCTCAAATTCTTGGCAAGTTGAGGAGTGATTTCTCAATGTAAAAGCTTTGAGGAAAAGAATTCAATATAACTGTTTATAATGATCCCTTATGCTCCCATAATTTCATTTTTATAATCAAAAGGGTTAAATAACATTCAATTGGTTTTAGGAATTTAGATTCCAAGATGAAAAAGGAATGTAAAATTCATAATTAAACAATAAAGATAAGAAAAATAAAAATGGAAAAAAAAACGTAGCCCTGATAACACACGAAGAATTCTTATTCCAAAAGAAGAATAGAGTGCTTCGAGAACTCTTTTCGAACCAATGAATTCATAAAGAGCTCTGCAAGGAGTTCAATGTTTGGGACATTAACGAGTTCTTTGAGAGTACTAAAACAATACTTCCAGCATTCTCACGGAACTCGTTAATTATAACCCAAACATTGAACTCCTTCAGAGTTCTTTGTGAGTTCATTACACCGAGAAAATTTTATACTTGGATTTTTTTGGATTGACTGAATTTTGTTTGAACCAACTAAATTTCTATTAGTCGAATCAAATAAGAAGTTTATCTCATCCAAATAAATTTCTAGTCATTTCAAATAAAATTTACTTAAATCAAGTAAAAATTCATTGGATGCAACTCAATGTTTTCTGAGTGTACTTCGAAAAGAGTTCTTGAAGAACTCTATTCTTGTTTTTGCAGAAGAATTCCTCGTGTTCAATCTAGGAAATTGAAATTTAAAAACTCAACATCAACCAAACTTACGTTAATTCAACGAAAAATTTTGCTGCAGCATCTAAAATGTGGTTATTATTGAATCTGACGTTACTAAAAGTCTGCAACAAAATGTCTCTCTATTACATATTTGCAAAATTAGGGTATATTGATTTCGAAACCAGAAGAAAGTACCTGTGCAATACAACATGGAATTGTTTTATCGATTCTTCATCGATTTTCATTACCTTTCTCGTTATTGAAGCTATATTTTTGTTATTCAAACTTCAATTCGTGGAGAAAAATCACGCTTCGAAAATTCCTATGTTTCTACCGAATTGGGAAGATAAAACAAAATCCTACTATTATTTTTATACATTGTAGCAAAAATGTGTAAAGTTGTGCGGTTATATCCATATTTACCACACTATCTAACAATAACAGTGGTATTTTCTCTTATCTCGCCAATTTAGTAAAACCGTAGTCATTTTGAAAACATTATTTTTCTCCATGGAATCTTCTTTTTTTTCTTTAATCAACATTTCCCTTATCCTCTTTGCACCCTTGCTGTTCTTTTATCTTCAATTCGTGAGCTGCACGCAAACAACATTTAAGAAAACGAAAAACTGTAATCAAGCATGCAGCGACGATATTCCGAATTCCAAGCGATCTTTATTAATTGGTCTTTGCAACGTGTTGTTGATATCATTAAATTCTTCGGACGTGGCATCACAAAGGTAGCAACGCATACTCGACGATGTATTCTTAATAGAATTACAAACTTTACCATCTATCAAGAGACACAAAATTTCTCTTTTGCGCTTCGATATAATCAACTTCTGTTTCTGTTCCTTCGGCACTTTCGTGTAAGAATTCAATTTTAATTGGGGGACAAAATCTTGGCAACGAAGGACGTGAACTTTTCCAAATGATAATCACGCGTGGATTGACTGTTTCAAAGATTTGCAAGGGACACCATGTGGAATAAAGGGAACGTTGGTATCCGATTTATCGCCGTCTCCATCGGTAAATTCCTTTTTGTTGGTACACTCAACACTCGCATATCAATTATTCTGAATTACCAACTTCGTTTTCAGGAAGAATTTACCATCGGCGCTATATCAGCTAAATATTTTAGCACCTGCAGGATAGCTAATAAAATTTAGCTGATGGAGCTCAAAATTTTGCTGCAGAAGCTAAAAAAATGGTTGTACATCTCGCCGAGATTTGGCAGTCAAGCATGGTGCAAGCCTGAAATGATAACATCATTTTATGATCCATCCAGAGTCGGATTGAGCACTAGGTTTACTAGGTACAGGCCTATGGGCCCCCACCAATGAAGGAAAAAATTAAATAAAACCACATATCACAAACGTAACCAGGGGCGTTCTAAGCTCCGATAAGCGAGCCAACACCAAATAACCCTGGCACTGAAGATTGCTTCAGAAAATACTACGCTTTTGTTTAATTTATTTCGTAGCTCGGAGTTTTATATCCTCAACTTATTGTTTTTAAGCTCCCCTTACATTGGCCCCCACCAAAGTTTGCCTAGGGCCCCACTTTCGGTGAATCCGGCACTAGATTTATTAATGTGCTTTTTCAATGGAGCCCCATCATTGATGAAAAAAAAGTATGCGCATTTTACACAGAAAAAGTATTATCTTTTAAATTACGATGTGAAAATCGTAGCGAAGGACTATATCTGCGAAATTAGTCCATTCAAAATGTAAAATCGTGAGTTGTGCTGGTTTTTGGTTAAATCACATCAAATATAACGATGTTAACTCCCACAAAAGAAGGTTATAACAGCAGCATTTGTCTCTAATATCTGACAATATGGTTCTGTGCTACAATTTCAATACACTGAAAGAAATTTTTAGCTATATCAGCTAAATATTTTGGCACCCGCAGGACAGCTAATTTCTCAGCAACATTAGCTAAAATTTGGCTGATGGAGCTAAAAGTTTTGCAGCAGCAGCTAAAATTTGGCCACAGGAGCTAAAAAAATGGCTGTCCATCTAGCACCTCATTACTTTTTTCCATGTATTGTAATTTATAAGATAATATTTTTTCCGTGTACACTTCCCGATATGGTATTTGGGATTCTATTGTTTTTCCCGCATTTATCTGCAAACAATTCAGTATCTTTTCACAATGTGGATCAGCAGTAGAAGCTCTCTGGTGTCACTTCTGACGAAACAAACGATTGACTGTTCTTCCAGGAAATTATTTGAATCTCATGTATTCCTTGTATACGTCCTTTACTACTCTCCCAGTCGATCAGTACACGGAGAAAAAAGATTTCGTTATTTTAACGAATCCGTCTTCGCTGAACGGATTGAATAACCTAACGATGACATTTCATTGTGTTAATGAGCTAATTCGCTGTATTTACTAACTGATTCGTTATAATTATCAGTCTTTTGCTAATTTTACGAAGCTTGATTCGCTGAAACAACGAATCGCCGTTCACTTCAGCGGACTTGCTTGCTGTCCATATAATAACAAGCGAGTTTCGTTAAGACAGCGAAATTCTTGCTATTCCAACGAATTCTTTTTCTCCGTGTAATGTAGCAGAAATATTATCTGCAGCGGTATAAGAATTGAATTTTTTTTTATCAACTATTTGCGTCATGATTAGACAAATGATGAATGTGATGTTGATTTATTTGCACTTGAAATTGTAAATCAAGTGATATCACTTTGACGACATGAAAAAATCCACGAAATAATTCAACTACCAATGCTGATATTGAGCCATGATATTGCCAATGATCGACGCCACATTGAAGACTAATTTTTATCGAGAGTAGATCAAAGTTTGTGGCAATATTCAACCATATTTCGACTGATCCTCATTTGGAAAAGAATTTATCGTTCAGTTATCATGTTGCACCAAGGATGAGCCAAGCAAAAGCCAATCCTAGCGGAATTATGAATTAGTGGTCTGGCTGACAATCGAAGTTCGTTGAATACCGATCTCGATACAACATTTTATTTGTTGTTAATCAACATTGAGCCAAGCCTTGCCTGTCATCATTGCGCCATGCTATAATCTATTGTCAGCTTCGGTGGAGCCAACAAATTTTTACTGAGATATAATCATTAGTAAAAAACAAGAAATGAATTCTTGATGCCTTATTCATCGCTGATCAACTCTGTCCGCCAGGGAATGAACCATACTTCTGCCAATCACAGGTTTAAAATCACACTGACAAAAACATCGATAAACTTATCGCAAAATCCTCAACAATTCAGGCATCGATTAGATTATGCAACCCGCAGAGGAACTCAAAAATTTCCACGTAATTTTGATAATTAAAATTTGGAAAAATGTGATAATATCCTGATTTTGTTGTCATTTTGCCAAGAAAAGGTATAAATTTACCAACCCCTCGAAAATTTTTACACATAAATGAAAAAGAAAAAACCTGTTTTCAGCCTAGACTTCAATTCAAAATCACCATTATTCAGAAAAGTGGTATGCGCGAACTGCAAACACTAAAAATGCAGTTCTCTGATCCAGTTCAAAATCTTTTGAAATTTCAGGCTTCGAACCTTATCCCACTTCAAACGTTCAAATGAAAATTATACACGGGTTTCAAGTTATGAGGATAGCCCCTCCCCTTTTACACAACCCACAAACGTATCCACAAAGATTTGTAAGATTATATTGGTACTGCGATAAATTTCCAACTTAATGTACCCAAATAGAAAGATGAATCCATAAAAATTCTGAACCGAATGAATTTTTCTTCGCCGTTTGGAATTCATTCGCTTCACCGCCATTCAAGGTCGAGATTTTTTCCCTCAGGGTTTCACTCGTTTCGAAGCTGCGAACGAGATGATCCGACCGACGACTCACTTCTTTTCAAACTAAATCACGGAAACTTGAAACGTTGAAAGAAACTCGTAATACACGTACGTAGATCGTGTAGTATTTAATCTCCGTATGAGAAAACTTGAATCGCTCGGTTGGTCGATCGAAGGCGTGAATTATTAGATGCACATGGTTGTAGGTGAGGTGACCCATTGTTTCAATCATGACTCATACAAATAAGAATGGTTAGGATATCCCTTACGCAACTCGATCAAATTGTTCAAGATCTGGTTTGAACGACACAACATGGAGACATATATATATTTTTTTTTGTGCTTTCCTTATAAGGGTGTTATTTGAAGAACTTTCAACAAAGTTCTAGGTTCATAACTTTCTAAATAATGATACGACATGAGTAAATCATCTTAGACCAAATAAACTAGAACAAGACCGTTAACATCATCGTCGTCGATCTTGATTTCTCCTCGCAGAACTTTCTTCGAGGTATCTATATTGATTTTTAGAAAACAATCGGATCTTAATTTAATGCTCCATTTGATTTGATCTATTGGCTTTCGAATGATAATAATTAAGCTTTTCGATAATCCATAAACGATTCTCATTTCCTTGTTATTCTGGGAGGGGTTGGAGTAGTCAACTCGATGTTAATAACTCAAAATTATTCACAGTCGAGCAAGCGGTGTGCCATAAATACACACGCGGTACTCGTGGACTATGATAAAATACTTTTCTCTCAATATATTTTACGCTATGAGCATCAACTGGGGTACACAAATAAACGTGTACGCAAAAGATATGCGCAAACTGCATATTGCTCACAGCTTCACTCGAGTATGTCGCGTAAGCGCAAGAGTTGCTCGACCGGCGCGGTTGTGCATTTTTTCCTCCTTTTTGTTTCTGAACCCCTTCTCGGTCTCTCTCGGCTCCTCCATCTCTTTTCTACTTTCTCGGGTCCCCTCCTACAACTCACTTTCTTACCTTAGCGCACGAAGCGCGTGTCATATCCCACGTTTATAAGTGAAGTATATACGGAACCCACCAAGAAAGACACGTAGTGCCCATAAGCCACATCTCGTGTAATTGACGCGAGTTTCCCTCTCTTCCTTCCTTTCCCTTCTCTCTGTTCCTCGGAAGCTCCATATATTATATCGTCAAGAGCCCACCGGCCAAGACTCAGGTATACCAGAGGTACACGTGTATGTATTCATACACACAAATGGATTGACCAACTATCGTATGCACTTTTATAATGACGAAGATTTATTTTCCTTCGAGAACACACCTATTCTTATGTTCGAAGACAATGAGAGATCAATAATTGTGAGTATTAATTCAACATACGTATACATATCAACAAGTTGAATTGAATGAAGGGACTTTTTATTTTGCTGAATTACAAAGGAATGTCGAATGATAGGAGAATAACGAACGCTTCGTACGTCTCTCCGGATATGCTTATTATTTTACGACAATAAAATTGCGCGCCGCACCCTTTGTTCTTTCTCACACTTCTTTCCCCCTCCCACCCCCACCCCCCCAGCTTGAGCTTGTCTCCAAATCCGAGAAGAGATATCCCTGAATTATTTTGACTGACCTCCAATAGAGTTTTCCAAGTCTTTACAAATCGTGTAATCACGCTGAGATTTTAAATTAAAACGTCGATTTGCCACTTTCACTCCGTTTGATAATTATCCGAATCTGTATTTCTCTTCATTATGCTTTGTCACGGAACGCTTGGGCCAATTGCGGGCCCTCCTACCTTGCCCCGCCTTCAACTGCGTGGAAGAATTGTTTCTTAGCATTCATGTTTATACGCATAGATTTAGCCTTTGTTCTATTCATCTTCGAATCAACTTTGTTCGACCTTTTTTACGTTCTTACGAATTCACCTTTTATTTCATCATAAATACAGATAAGTGAATGGTAATACCGGTGCATGGAATGGTACTAAAGATCTACAACACAATTAAAATCCTTTCGTTTCTTTGTTTTTAAATATTACTTTCTTCTTTACAATCTAAATGAGAATACCAAGAATTCTTCCGTATGTGTTTTATGTCGTAATATCTTCAAGAATAATCCCTGTCTACCAAATAAAATAAACGAGCCGATGACTTTTCACATTTAACATTCAACATTCTGGCGAATGTATGATTCCTGCTTGATGTTTTAATCTTCCCTGGATCTTTTATGACCGTAGTTATCGTCGTTTATCGACGTTTATGTAGCAATCGATCCATTTATGTTCATTAGCACTTCACTTTTGATCTTCCCATGCAAGTATCGACAAGACTGAGAAAAACCCCAATAATTGGACCAATATTGTTCCATGATTGTCCCGCTGTTTCTAATGCATAGTCAGTCATGGTACATTTGTTTCATATCTTTGGAACGATCATTGCACTTGGTACATTCATTGTTACCTTTCCGTGCCAAGTTTATCCGTGGCTTTGGAAAAATCCTTTCAGAGCTCGCCTATTCTTGCAGAAGTCCTCCGATGAATCTAATTTTTACTGGAGGTGTATGCTTTTCTTTCGGATGCAATCCACTTAGCCAACCCTTCATGGACCAGGAAATTGTTTCTGGTCCATGGGGGAGCTGTTGTCCACGGGGAACCACGTCTCCCATTCTCTAAGTTTGAATGAGGAGTTGTTCAAACTCAGGCACTGACTACTGCTGAATTGCACTTGGTACCAACGTTCAACAATTAATTATGCCGATGTTGTTCACATGACTGGCACAGTGTCTTTAATTAGTGACCAAATTTCGAGTTTACGATGGCTAAAGACTTGTGCATAACCATCGCGCCTTAGTTCCTCATACTAAGATAGATATAGTTGATCTAAATAAGGAGAAGACTTGACTGAATGGTAATAGGCTACTTTTAAATGCAATCATACGTGGAAATCAACTGATCTTGAAGAACTGTTTACAGGATTTTGAGACGTCCTTGACATATTCAATCCATCGTTTTTACATGATTCACATACGGTATTCTAAGAGAGAAAGTTGAGCTGAAATATGGATCAAATCACTCTTCTCATCAATATCTGTGATGAAAGAAGCATTGGTTCCAATATATTTCGATAGATTCCCATAGATCCTGTGTCAAAACGACATGGTTTCCCAATAGGAAATTATTTTCCATCTGTCTTAATGAGGTTCTACCGATTGTCGCAACAAAAACCAATAGAATATTGACTTCCACATGAAATCCAATAAAAACCCTTAGCGGTTGTGATAAAACGACATGAAAGATCGATAGAAACCTATTGATTCCGATAAAATCACACCTATCGGTTTCTATTGGATTTTTTCAATAGGGTTAACGTTTGGTGAATCATTTGGACCAGACTCGTCGTGATCTTATCATTCCTGATCCTGGGTCAGGTTTAGTGCACAAAGAAAAATTTTCAGCAAAATCCCGTCAATAATAGCAATTTTGAAAGACATGAGCGTTTATGAACATTTCTCCTTCAATTTGTGGTAATTTTTTGAAATCTTATAATAATATGTGCCAAATGCGAAGTTATTTTCACCAAAAGAAACTATTTGACAACGTCTTTTTGACAAAAAATCGTAGGTAACCGTTCAATAGCTTATTTTGAATGGTATAAAGTGATGCAGTTGGGAAGAAAGATCAAGAAAATTTTGTGCGCCCTGTGCATAACCTTAAAAGTGGCAAAAAAAAACTGCATTTTTCGAGTATATAATCTTAAATATCTCAAAATCCTGACATGATAGCCCAATTCTGACTTCGAATTCGGTGCAGCAAATGACTTCAGAAAATGATCCTCAGCTGCAAAGGGGCGAAAATTTTCATTTTTTCGCAGCCCTGTGTCATTATTGTAAACCGTGCTACAAGTCTCGGCAGGTCTTGTGCCAAACTAGGCCCACGATTAGGCCATTAGTCCATACACACATGGTTTCTTGTAAACACGATACTCAAATCCATCTTCAGAATATTCTGAGTCTTCTTACAATTTCCTCATGACGAGGGTGTGAAATTGAGGGCACAAATCTTCAATGAACTTTTGTCAACTTGAAATCAACGTGAAATTAACCTAAGAAACTTGAAATGATTGCCAAGAATTACAATCATATAATAGTTCAAGCTTCTCTTCACCTGTGATTGAAAAAAATGTAGTGAAAGGGTTTTCTAATAAAGTATCATGATGGTGAACTCTAGAAAGATCGGGTCAACTCGATCAAGTAGTCGGGTTATTATTGAATCACAAGGATGTGACATTTCATTTCAATATGAAGTTATTAAATGAGTTTTACGTACCACTCTTTCTCGAATCTAATACCTCAATATATTTGTGCATAAATTATATCGAAGAGAACGTTAACTGAACTTTGAAGATATTTACAGCACAATAAATTTGTCAAGTTTTCAAGCGTTTCCTCAGCGCTATGTAGTATATTTAATAAATGTTAGTTCGACGCTGTTGTAGTAATATTCTATTTATGCACGTTTCACGTAAATGAGTACACTTTGTCAGCAATTGACTTTCTCTGGGTGATGCAAAATCTTTGGTATCTTGGGTCAAAATATACTTGATATTGAGGTGAACTGGAAAAGAGAAAAATGTTGCTGAAACAGCAAACCTCGAAAACTTGCTTTGCTGATATGGCAAAACTTGTTACTAGATTAGCTGAAAATCTTGCTCTTTTAATAAGAGCTTGCGATATTTTTGCTGTAACAGCAACCGTTTTGCTAATTTAGCTCAGCAGATTTTTCGGAATCACTTGTTCAGCAAGAATTTTTTTTCAGCGTGAATGATAGTATGGAAAAGCATAACGGTGTTGAAATGAAGTCAAGACGAGCGTTATCGTGATTTATTGAATGAAAATTCCTAGATGGGACGGGCCGATCAGCGTAGTGATATTAAATTCAACATGAATCGTGGGTGGCAATGAACATGAAACATTATAAATATTCGAATCATTAGTTTGTTGATTCTCTTCTAAAATATCATATGATATTGGTTCTTCTATGCCAGATTCTATGTATACTCAATTTATGCTCACACGCAAAAAGATTATGTATTCATCATACCCAGCTGAAAAAATGGTGTAGAATTCTTGTGATGATTTGGTTCTATACAAATTTTACACCGTGAATGTGAAATAAAACATGATTTGGTGAGAATGATCGTGTGTTTTCACCTGGGTATCTACCACAGTTTGGGATAAAATGTAGGACAGGCAAAAGTTTGGAGTATAATTTACTGCCACTGTCATTGAAAGTACTCCAATTTAGTTGAAATCACCACAATTTTGATTTCAATGTTATTAGAAATTGTTCCTGTCCCAGAATTCAGCACAAATTCGGCGTGTCTTGTGCCACAGGCTTCGACCAAGATTGGACCATTGGTAAAAATATACATGGGTTACACAAAAAAAATGATGTTAATATTTGGAACAATTAGCTGTGACAATACAAGTTATCGCTAAAATAGCTAAAATTTAGTAAAAGTAGCTACTACAGCGAATTATTTCTTCCCGTGTACACTAAAACCATTGACTTATGGTCAATCCCCTACAAAAATTCTTCAGCGATGCTCTTTGACTTGAATTGACTAGGAATTGACTGCTCTGCTTCAAACATCCGATTTAAACTTATTAACTCTTCAATCAGTTTGAATCAGATTTTTGTCCGGGAATTTTTCTATTTGATCTCATTCAAACCGATTAGATTTGGATAAGATCAAATAGGAAAATTCCTGGACAAAAATCTGTTCCACACCGATTGACGAGGTCAAATAGGTTTGAATCGCATCTTTTGAGCAGCTACGGTGCTATTCCAATGATCAATAATTTCTGCCTTTCCCAGTAGTTTCTCAGCCTGCGCGGAAAAAATAATCTTGTTGCATCAGCGAAGCGGCTTAAATTACCTCCAGCAGCTAAATTTTTGTTATCACAGCAAACAGATTTGCTTCCATAGCTAATTTATTTGCTATAACAGCGAAAATTGATCCGCAGAAGCTATTTCAATGACCTGCTGCAGCTAAATTATTTTTCCCGTGTGTGATGAACCATATTCTCGTGTGAATGACGAAGAATCCATCGTTGGCCATTCAACAGTAACCATACATCGGCCGATCGTTGGTTGTATTTACACTACTGAATTTTAAACTATACGAAATAATAAAATCAGATTTTTTGCTTCCTCGCTTCCTCGCTGTGACTTCACGTAAAGCAGAAAATTCATTGACTCACAGCTGCGAATTGCAGCTTATGAATCATTCTCGAACCCTTCGTGGAGATAACATTTCGACATAACGGACCTCAATTGCATATCATATAAATTCTTCTGAAGATAAATCATGTGTTTGATTATATATATATGTTTTTTTTTCTGAATGAAAAACCATAAAAAAGAAGCCACATAATTCAATCCAATCCAATTTTGGGGGACAAAAAGTGGGAAGAAATATTACGAATATGAGAAATTTATTTTGACGTATTTGTTAATTCCACTCGCAAAAGCATGGCACATTTTTCTCATTATAACAAAAGTTATTTGTTCGATCACGTGATAGACGTAAGTAATAATTTCTTCGACTTTCGATTTTTAACCCGTCACCCCATAAATGCCTACTCAAACCGTCCAGAGAGAAGCAACAATTTATCGATCCAAGACATCTACTTTTACTTTCGAGTTGATTCATACGATCCGTTGCAACAAATACCTTATTTATGATATAATATTCTCCCAATGATTTCGAAACTCAAATGAATATCTGTATGCTCTTCAAATTTAAATCAGTGAGATCTCACTGTTTATGCACACGGAGAGAAAAATACAGTGACCGTGGTAGCTCACTATCCACGAACCAGATTAGAATTGACAAGAAGAATTATGGTACTTTCATCTGATTCTAGAAATTTCTGCAGTAATTTATAATGATATCCAGTGCAGTATTTACCGAATAAGAAATTTTCCTGAAAATCCATGAATTTCTGAATTTCATCACAGGAATTTTTACTGTGTGAATCGGAAAACGTGGTTAACTGTGTGGAAATATAAATTTTCATCAAAATCAAAACTCGGTCTGGCGTTGATATGGAGCACTGTGAACAAAAAATTTGTTTTACATGAAAAAGTAATGGATTATTCTCTCCGTGCAGTTAAAAGTTGACCACCGAATGGGATCAGTGAAATATCAATTAATATACTGATAATAAAACCGGAATTTCCCGGTACCCAAGAACTGGAAAATTTCTGTTTTGTATGGAATTTCATGTTTTGTACTTCAATTTTCCAGTATAAATACAAGAATTTTCTCATACGTTTACCGGCATTTTCATGATTTGAATGTAATTTTTCATTACAAATCTACAAGTTAATTGCTTCCAATAAGGGTACTGGAGGTTTTCCGAATTTTATTTTTTACAATGTAGTCACTGGTTATCAAAGATGGTGAAAGTATTAGAAATGCTTTTTTGCGAAATTTCGGTATTGCCAACAAATTTTGCTGAATATTCCCCGGTTTCTGTACATTTTTTTCGTGGTTTCCTTCTGGGAAAAATTTCTCTGAGCATGACGTATTTCATATTTCGTATTTTATCACAAATTTCCGAAGATTTTGTACGGAAAATGCAAAATGCATTTCAAAATATATGATAAAATACAAAGTACGAAATCTGTCATTTTCAGGGAAATTTTTTTTTTTTAAAGAAAACTCCAAAAACAAACAGCAAGTGTGCAGAAACGCACCCAGAAAAGTTGTTTACTTGAATATAAACCTACTAGACATTTCATTGTATCAAATAAAATTTCACTTGAATTAAGTAAATTTTATTTGAAATGAATAGAAATTTAGTTGGATGGAATACATTTTTTATTTCATTCAACTAAAACTCTAGTAGGTTCATATTCAAATAGAAATTCAGGTGATTCAAACAAAGTTTAATCAATCCAAATAAATCCCAATATAAATTTCTCTCAGTGTGGGGGAAGAACAACAAACTTTGTTGACAATAGCAAATTTTCCTGCACGGAGAAAAATGCAGGTCGAAAATATAGTAATCTTTAATAAAAATTTGAGAATATTTCTTAAAATCTGAGGATTTTTCTTAAATGCATAATAAAGACAAAACGGTCCACTTTTTTATAGAATTGTATTCGAAAAACAATGGAAAATCATCAATACTTAATAAAGAATAGAGAAACCTATGAACTTTCCAAAAGTCGCATACGAAATTTTACAAAGTGAATAGCAGGATATTGAAATTTTCTTACTATTTTTGTAAAATTTCACGCGCGACTTTTGGAAAGTTCATATTATATTTCTCTATTCTTTATTGTTTCTCGAATAAAATTCCACAAAAAAGTGGATCGTTTTATCTTTAATACATTTAAGAGATATTCTCAAATTTTTATGAAAGATTACTATATTTTCGACCTTCATTTTTCTCCGTGTGACTGATGGAATCGGTGAGATTTCACTGCAAAGGTCAGTTAATATTCGACTTTTCACTGCGACCAGTGAGATTTCGCTGTTTCAAATTCAGAGAAGATAGTTGAATGTGGAAGATCTTCTTTATTCAAGAGCACACTTGATCAGCTCTCCACAGGATACAACTTTGGAGGGCATTTTCATTGTTCGTAATTTTTTTTTGTAATTTCCCGACAATGCGGATTCAATTTCATAAGGATCCCCTGAGAAACATTGATGATCTGTCACAAGGAGATTGTATCTTACACCGATGATGTGTCAATATTGATTCTATTATCCAGAGTGGATTGAAAACACTTTTGAGTACAAACTAATGTGAAGATATCTCGAACTTATGAATCTTTCCAGAATACGACTGGGTCCTCTGTAATTACCCACTTATAATAAAGTGCTTGCATTTGTTGCGTGTAAGTAATCATCGAACTTCTCCAGCGCTACATACATATATATATATATGTATGCAATTTTGTGCGATACATCGCGGCGCTTCGTACAATTCTCCTGTACATTTGGAATTCTTTTTTCCCTTCCTTCTCCGTTCATTCGTTTCTCTTCGCAAACTTGTACGTACGGTATATTTCAGGCCTCCAAACCAGATTCAAGGTAGAAAAGAATACGTGTGTGTTCATGGAGGAGAAGCCAAGACGAAGAAGAAGAAGAAGAAGAAGAAGAAAAAGCGATAGCCAGATTTGATCTGCGTATGATGTTGCAACGGAGAAAGATGAAAGAAAAGAGGAGAATCAGGAGAAATAAAAAAAAAAGAAGGCGGAAAGATAGATAAGTGGAGTGACGCGTGTATACATCCTCACGTGTTTGGGTGTGTATGAGGAGGTGTACGCGAGAGTCGGAGTAAAAATAAGCCAGGAGAAATGGTGTGTAAGAGGAAGAGGAATAAAGGGAAAGAAAAAGAAATACGAAGGGAGTGAGGTGAGGTTGGGATTGTCTGGCGAAGGAACCTCTAACAACCTATGATCACGTTATTAATTGAAAGAAGACCGCCGATGCTACCAGTTACGCCACGATTTTTACGTGGCATATTATGGCCCTGGTGTCGATGCGCCGGAGAACCTGGCCGACTGCCAACCCAAAGCACACACGAGCCTCATTTTTTAACGGAAACATTCTCGTCGATAACAACAGCCCGAGTAATTACCCACGCGCGTAAAACTCCGCGCGTCGTCATCTATAAGATCTTAAGGAGGAAGGAGCGAGCACGATTAAACACAACGCTGCTATATCGAGCATCAATTTTCAGATCGGTGTTGAAGTTCCCGCAACTATATGTATATCGAACACAAGCCCTTGTGTACCGACTGCACGCGTGACTTACGTGAGATGATTGCAATATCATGTATGATATATCATACATTACTTCGTATTATATTGGTATTAATTGATCTCAATTTGTGTATGCGAGGCGTCATCTAAATCCGATTCACGCGTACTCAATCGAACCTAACATGACTTTTGTGCTTTTTAAACTCAGGGCCCAGATGGGGGCAACTTGATAACACATTTCAGCCAATTTGACTCTAGTACCCCAACATTTAGGTGGTTCATGTAGATTTCGCATGCGTCGACTGATCGTACAGTGACATTGATAGTCCATCAACGCGGTCAGAGGAATAAAAGAAAGCCCCAATGTTTGAATTTGTCACTCAGGATTATTTTATGCAAATAAATTCAAAAGCAACGTTCTTGAATGGAGATTACATGGCAAAATACATTGTTACTTACACTCATAGGCGTGATTTTACAAAGAAAAACGTGATTTCACTTTTCTAATTACAAATTTGAACAACATTTTAGCGATTCCCTGGGACATCTGGACGGGGTTGACCTAGTTTTAGCCACCCCCTAGTTTTCATTATGGTTTTAAACACTCTTAGCCGACCTGGTTTTTTTTCAAAATTTTGGTCAAAATGGTAAGAATGTTCACTATACAGGGTGTTTCAGAACTCGCTGAAACTGGCTGCAGGGATCCCCAAGTAGAAATACTCTAGTTATTGACGAGTTTTGTAACGCTCAACTAGCCAAATACTAGACACTCGCAAGTACCTCACCAGAACCCTACGAGGCACTTGCAAGCGTCTAGTTTCTGGCTAGTTAAGCGTTACAAAACTCGTCAATTACTAGAGCATTTCTACTAGAGTTGTTCTCTAGTGAAAACTAAGAAGATTGGTCTTTGGATCAAGTCGATCCCACGCTTAGTTCTCGAGATATGAGGATTTTTAGATTTTTTTTCAAATCCAAATCATCCAACAGCATTATGTGCTACGTACTGGAGCTTGATACCATTCGCTAAGTTCTGAAACAAAGAATGATAGGATAGTTCAATTTTTTTCCAAAGATCCGCCGCTTTCCAACTTAGCGAATGGTGTCAAGCTCCAGTACGTAGCACATAATGCTGTTGAGTGATTTGGATTTGAAAAAAAATCTAAAAGTGCTCATATCTCGAGAACTAAGCGTCGGATCGACTTGATTCAAAGACCAATCTTCTTAGTTTTCACTAAAGAACAATCCCTCCAGCCAGTTTCAGCGAGTTCTGAAACACCCCGTATACACATTGTTTTTTACTCCCCAATCAAAGTGATTTCCACTTCAATATCTTGTCAAATTTGTTATATGATTCAACTCCAAATTGCTTGGTGATAATTAAACAATAATTTTGTACAATATTCCGTTCAATATGTGTCAATCGCATTACATGCAGAGGTATTTGAAAAAACCTCAACTATGTTATATAATAAAATGAGTAGAAGATTCATTTCAAGTTTCAGCGCTAAGCTGTTCTCAACCTCTGTTGAAAAAATCGCTGCTGTCGATTATATTTGCATATATCCGTAAAAACGTACAGCGACTAAATTTTCTTCATTATAAATTCATAAAAATTCCCATTCATGTCGAAAAAATTCAATGAATAATCATAACCTTTCAAACACGGAGAAAACTGGTATAGTAAAATATGGACGGACCAAACATTTGGTCCCTACAATCGTAACTTCGATTTAGCCGTTCAGTTATTTTGATTGCGCAGTTTGGTCTGTTCATATTGTACTATTCGCTTAGTGATTATCACTATCCCTTTTCTCCGTGAACTAGTCTGAAACTGTTGCATATGAAAGCTTTTGGATATCCAATAGATATCTTAGTTGTGCCATGATTGAGCTAATCGTTAATTTTTAGAGAGCCTATCATTGGTTGCCATTATCACCTAGCCGTCAACCACTGATGGGCCATTAATGACTGCAAATCATCGGCTGTTTAATTATAGCAATGACCCAGTAATGATTCGTTACTGGGCAGTCTGTGAAACTCTGTACCAATATCGTCCAATAGATAACGCAACGGCACCGGTCTCCGACCATTATATATTTTGAAAAAACTTGATCACACTCATTTGCATTTTAATGAACGAGGGTGAGCAGATAAACATCTAGTTTGCACATTGCAAGGGAATTGTTCACGAACATGAGCACTCAAATAATCATTTAAAAACGCATCAGGTGGTCGAATAGTTGAGATGTAGTCAGAAAACGGTGCTTTTGCATTATTTTCATCCAATCCTTAGTAGAAATTTTGATATGGAAAACATCAAGTCCAAATCAGGCATGCCTGATTACTGTTCAGGATAAGGCCCTGACAAAAATGTAACGCAGGGGAAAGACAAGGTTCTGATCAGGAAAAGCAAACGTTTCCCAATCAGGATCTGATCCGGGTGGTAGCGGAATTCCCAATCATGACCTCATCTAAGCTATATTCTAACATTCAATTTAATTTTCATAAAATTTTTTGAAACTCCTCCAACAGAAGAAATTCTACTGATGATCCAAATAGACCTCAGTTGAACATTTAAAAAAGATAGGTACATTTCTAATGAGTCCTGTGAAAACTCTAAATAGTTTGATACATTCATCGTACGGAATTGATCAGGTCCTGATTCGGCTGTCTTGTCGGTTATCGCATGATTGAAATACGGATGAGCCAAGGCAATCCTGATCAGGTTCTGATAGGAATACCATGTCTGAGTTACAGAAAGGGAAAATCGTTACATTGTTGTAAGGTCCTAAAAAGGATGCCATGTCAGGATCTGATAGGGTAATTAAAGGTTTTCCTTAATTAGGAGTTCCCTATTGCAGCCTTACGAGGGCCATGCTTCTAATAGGGAATTCCCTGTCAAATTTCTACTAGGGATTGCTAGGACAAAAGTAACAAAGCCCGGCTTTTTTGCATCTGGATGGGCACAGGCTAGAAAGTGCGTTACAAAACTAGCTAGAAACCAAGCTAACATCTGGGAAAATAAGCTGGGGCCCATCTAATTCCTCATCATAATTTCTACTGGGGGGACTTAGAAAAGAATCGAGAGGTTCCGCATTCGATGGTAGGACGAATTTAAAAACTGAAATGACAAAACAAATTTAGAAAGATTATTCTCTTTGACCCACGACCAAGTCACACGCTTATGCTAATTTTTTCTTACAATCTTCACACCCAGACACGACGACCAAGGAAAGAGAAATTAATGAAACGGTATTACCCGGGAGGATTAACATTTTTCTTACGCTTAAGTTTAGTAGGTAAGCATTCCTCGGTGTATCAGATTTCAGATGATGATTATTATTACAATCGATCGTAAGTGAAAGCCTAGATGTGGAGAAAAATTGATAAAAAGGTTTCAAGTCTTCCACAATTCGTCATCGTGACTGGTGGATGCGATATTGTATATATAAAAAGATGAAAAAGACCATCGCACAAAGGTGAATCGTAAATCGCTTGCGTGAATGTTTTTTATCTTATTTTTCTGATTGTTCATCGAATCCTAAAGTTAGCGACACGTTTGTTGTAATAAAAATACAACGAGAGACAGAAGTGTTGTGGATAGAAAAAGAGGATACGACATTCGATTGGCTAGGAAGATGATTATTGCACAATGATCCGTCATCTGCTCGTGATGGATCATCCTCGTGGAAATATGATTGACTAACTTTGTATTTTTATTCAACGCACGCTTTTGCTTTGGCGAGATATCTGCAAAAGATTCGTATAAATATACATACAATGCCGATAAATGAACGCTCGTGATTAATGAACCACTTGGGAATTAACGAACAACCGTGTGTATACCTATATATGTACGTATACATGTATTCGGAGAAAAAAGCAAAGAGAGAGGGAGAGGAGATCCCGAATTTCTCTTCTCTCAGATATCAGATTAGGACACATATAACTGACGGAGGAAGAAAAACGCATCGAGCCGAATGTATCGTTTCGTCGATTAATAAACTCACCATGACTTATGAATCTTATGATTACGTTTGAATTTCAGTTCAATGATTTCGATGGATCCAACAAGCATGTCAATTCGATCCAATAATCCGACAATTATTTATTGATTACTATCTTTGTGTAATCCTTACGTAATGAGAATACTTTTTCCAATGTAATCATCATTTGACTCAATTCAATTCTTATAGAGTTCTCGAAGACGTTTTTAAATCCAACACCAATTCTTAATGGGTGTCTACGTGTATACATAGAGGGAAAATAATTTTCCTCTCGCAATTAGTTCACTTGTTCATCGAACAAGTCAGGATATTTCTGATAAGAATAAAGAATGCAGTCGTTGATCCGCAGAAAACACTTCAAATACACGATGTAATTCAATTATGATGAGCTTGTTTTTCGGTATATACACTCCATAATTTTCAACTCCCGACTTTAACTTCTCTTGGCCTTGGCTCGCAGAGAAGTTGAAAAAGATTGATTGGGAGGGAAGAGATCAGAGCTGGGTTAACCAAACGTTCAAAGAGGGAACACAAAAAAACAGTCATTTTAAATAACTTCTCTGATTGATGGATTATATCTATAACACGCAACGTATTACCCCAACAAATTCCAAACGGAATTTATAATTAAATGAAAAAATAAAAGCGCACGATGAAATCTGTCGGGAGACCGATGTATATTCAAAGTTTTTTAATAAAATGCGTTGCAACAGTACGACTTATCTCCCATCTTATCGGTCTTTTTCACTGCTTTTTAATTCGATCATTTATTTACAATTAATCCAACTGGATGGAAAGTTATAACCGCTCGGTTATTACTGTTCATTATTTCGTCAGATATCCATCGATGTGCGTGAGGGTTTTGTTTTCCCAAGATCCGAGGGATTGCGTTGCCCGCGAATTATGAATTTTGTGTCGAATATGGGTTTATGTATGGAATCATTTCTTGCCCTCTGTCTCGTATCTTTAATTGCCAACCGTTGAAAACACAGCATCGCTTTATTTTTTAGAATCTATTGAATCGATGGTTCAAAACTGGCCCTACCTGTATAAAAACTTCTGTCCTTCGTCAATGCTGAAGATGAGGAGGTAACTTTTCAAAACGTGTTTTGTCACAAAAAATCAGAAAGTGAGTTATTGGTATCACTGGTTACATCTTGGTCATTCCTACACCATGTGATAAACTGTTTGCTTCGATAAAACATTTTTGTCACGTTGAAATTTAACTTGAAAAACCAGGGTTAGTAACAAATCAAGTTCAAATAATATCAGTTTCTCGGCTTTCCTGAAAAATGATATTCACTCGCTCCCTCCTTGACTCTACAACCCATTGAGGGTCTTGGCCTCCCGGTGGGAGTGGGATTGTTAGCCCAGTGTCCTCAGATTTGACTCGCAAACGTTAAACACACAGATGCGACTGTACATCCGTGTGAAAAAAGGGAGGGTACGGTTGCGCGCGCAACCTAGCATGTTTCCTCTATTGCTCATAGAATATTTGATGGGAGAGCGAAGGAGAAAGCATGCTAGAATGCGCGCGCAACCATACCCTCTCTTTTTTCACACGGATGTACAGTCGCATCTGTGTGTTGAACGTTTGCGAGTCAAATCTGAGGACACTGTGTTAGCCCCACCCCAGCCCCCACCCTGGAGGACCAGTCCAGTTTTTATTCCACGGTGACTATTTTATTTCGCCACTACCCCCCGACGCTGCTGGCTGCAGGGCCGGTAAGCATCCCCGATTCGCACGGGACGCGCCCGATAGAGGTAACTGGCAAATCCCCCACGGGGGAAAATGATATTAATGCGACAAAACACTTTTTGAAAGTTACCTCCTCAAATAGAGTACAGCTTGGCGATCTATGAATATTCAATGTTGATTAACAACAAACACCAATCTCAATAATTCGACTGATTTTCGGGAAATTCCTTCTTGAGCCAACGAAAAGTATCGAATTTCATAGTCTCGAGACAAACTCCACCGCTGATATTTTCCTTGGCAGGAATTTTGATATGGAAAACATCAGGTTCGGATAAAACATGTCACATGATTGCCTTTCGGGACCTAATTTGAATGTGTGACAAGGGGGTGTCCATTAATTACGTGAGGTGTCCAAGGGGGAAGGGGAGGGGATCAAGCTAAATCTTCTCAAATCTCACTTGCGGGAGGGGGGGGGGGGGTTAGCAAATATCACGTAATTTTTTCCCAGCAAGAATCGATGTAAAATTGCGTGAAATTATTTTGAGAAAAGTCTTAAATACTAGTTTTTGCTAGTCTTGAATAAAAGTAACAGAACAGATTGTGTTTCTATTTTTCTCCAATAACCCAACGCATTTACATCCAAAACACAAATTTCGAAAAATCTCACGTGAGATTAGGGAAAGGGAGAGGGAGTTGCGGAAAATCTCACGAAAATGCCTCACGTAATGGATGGACGCCACCTAAGACTCCCATGGGATAAAATCCTGATCAGGAAACCAAACATTTCCCCAACAGGGCTCAAGTCTAGGAATCTAAGAATATATCTCCCTTACACTCGACTACTCTCCTTTTTTTGTATTTCAAGACATCTTCAGAATTATTCAGTACTTCGAAACTATTTTTGCTGGACTAAATTGACTTATAATCATGTGAAAAATGAGAGTATTTGGAAGTTCCTACAAGCAGGGATCGGCATTGTTGTCTTCCGGAAGTATTTTTAGCGGGGAATACTTTTTTTTCACTCAAAGAAGTAAGTACTCCCCGAGTGCAAAAATCCCCATCCCTGCCTGCAATTCCCAAATTCCCCCTCTCACTTTCCTAAAAAAATTTATTTTTAGCTAATTATTTGCCATTTCATTCAGTCATTTTCGAGAAGAATGAGGAGAAAGATTTGGGACTTCAAAATGCCCTTCACGCAGAGAAAAATTCTTGCTGAAAAAGCGATTTCGAAAAATCTGCTTTGCTGAATTAGCAAAACGGTTGCTGTTACAGCAAGAATTCTGCTATTTTAGCAAGATATTTGCTAATCCAGTAAAATTTCCTAGTTGTCTGTATATCTACAATCTCGGATTGCTGAATGGCAAGCGCTTGTTAAAAGAGCCAGATTTTTACTGTGACTGCAAATTATTTGCTAATTCAGCAACAAGTTTTGCCATGTCAGCAAAGCAAATCTTCGAGGTTTGCTGTTTCAGCAACTTTTTTTCTCTGAGTGTTGATCTTGGAATCAATTTCAATCGGCAATTTCACCGACAAATTCAAATGTTCCTGGAGTTTGAATCGTTCACAGGAACGGAACGAAAATTCAAACTCACAAAATCTGATAAATCATCGGTATTTATCTCTTCGAATTAACTCCTTCCTACTAAAAATATCACTTGAGAGGTAGTATGCAGGATACTGCAAGAATGGGGGTCTTTAACAGTTGAGTATTTCGTTATTCCATCGCCAATTCGTTTCAATAAACGATTCAGACTTCAGCAGCATTGTATTTTCCAGATATTTGGGAATTTTTTGCCACTATGACCGGCTTGATTCTTTCTCGACGAATCAGTGTGAAAAATGGGGAGTTTTTCTCCACACTGTTACACGGAGAAGATATTTCATCAAATATTACAGTGTACTACCGAATCAGGGCGCCATATCAGTTACTTCGACAAAAATTACTGTGTGATTCCGTATATGTAGGAGAATATACTCTATAGAATACTTGTTTTCTGTTGGCTTCTACAGAATCACACAGTAATTTTTGTCGAAGAAACCGATATGGCGCCATGATCCGGTAGTACACTGTAATATATAATGAAATATTTTCTCCGTGTAGTGGATTTCGCCCCTCATTGCGGGGGAATCGTTTTTACATAAAAAATGAGGGATTATTCCACCACTTTGAGGAATATTTTTGTTTTTTGGGTGTTGAATCCTCCACAAATGAAGGAGAAATCCCCCATCTGCGGGGGAACTTTACTGCCACCATTTTTCAGGGGAAAATTTCACAATCATTCATATCGGAAGCTGACACCAACAATTGCCCAGGTGAGAATATTCTATCGAATCCTGTTACGATTGGTGGAATTTCTGATTGAGTGTCATTGAATTTCATTGAAACCTATTAATCTTCCCATTCGTCAATGAGATTTTATAGATTATTTGTATCAGGGTGGTTACGAGTATCGGAAGAACGTTGGTAATCGGCTCGACGACACAGTCATCAGTCTCGGTCTGAAGTAAATTGACGTTATTGACGTTATCATTCCAATTCTCGTGGAACAAGGCATTCGGCGTTGGCCCAACGTCGGACGGCTCATCAATCCCCACACGAATCCCCATAAATTCATATTAGATTCTTGAAATTTTATCTTTTAATCGAATCTAACGCCCTTGTCGAAAATACCCAATGAATAAGAACTTCATAAATATTTGGACTCTGAAAGAAGATATGATAAAAAGCTCAATTTGTCAATACCGCTAAATTCGCACCATCTGCATCAAGCGAGTATGCATCGCAAATTGCAAAAGCCAGTACCTTTGCATGCTCGTACAGGTTCAACGGAGGAATTTTATTTCAATTTTGTATGGTGAAATACGTCGTTTTGAAAGGTGGGCCTGCTGGCTTAGTGTAAACATCCTCGTGCGGCTGTACCATTGATTATGTGAGCGTGATGCAGACCTGGTGCGCATATAAATTTGCGTGCGAGTCTGGTGCTACTATGTTGCAGTCTCCTTCATTTTTACTCGAGTCCTTTTTTTTCAATCGTCCGACATACCCCAACAATACCTCTTTGAAACTTTTTCTCCTTTCGCATATATAGCATCCTTTATAAATCATATTGTTATTGTTCCTCAGAAATTTGCCAACCGAAAAATCGATTGTTTTCGATTAGTCGAAGAAATTTTGATACCTCAATCGCTTCGTTATTCGTAGATACATCCCGAGGAATCGAATTTATAAAGAGATTCCAGCGCTTGACATTCATTCGCCTACAAAAGAAAAGACTCGTGAGAAAGTTGATTTTTTTTCTCTTCATCAGACATATGCACGTCTGGAGTCATTGAAGTTTCAGTCACGTCAACTGCCAACGTTCACACATACGAACAACAACAAAAACAACCACGACCGAGAGGTATCGGAAGAAAAATGTGTATGTACCCCGAATGACGCAGGGGAATCAGCGAAACGCCTTGCGAATAAAATATTTATCATTATATTCGTGAGTGAAGGAAATTAAAGCGATAGGGAATGTTTTTTTTTTCTTTCAACTGAAAATCGTTCCAGATCAATTCAAGGAGAATTTTCTAAACTCGCTTGGAATAGCCATGGAATAGAGTGAAGGGTGAGTGAAGGAGGAAGAAAGAAACTGAACTCCGTAAGTTGAATGCAAAAGAAAACCTTGCGTTTTTTGTGAAGTTGCAATTACGTACGATGCGCCTAGTGACCCGTGGTCAGAGGAGAAAAAACTCCGCCAAAACATCACTCATTTGATAAATTGATAGGTGTGTGTATGTACTTGGCGTAGCTCGTATCGGTGTTTACCGGTACGTATACGTTTCCTACTCGCTAAGCGGAGTAACTGGTTGCGAGGTAGATGATTACATAAACGAAACTGCGATCCAAAGTCATTGACGCATAAGGAACGCGCTCATTAAGGCATATTATACGTCGCTTCTTATATACATTAAATTCAACTACAAAATGTCTTCGCCACGATGTCCACGATGTGATCGATTTAACCAAGGAATTTTTATGTGTTTGCAAATTAAAAATATGTTGATTGACGTGTACGTTTCTCCCGTATTCACGCTCAAAGTTTTATACCCGCGTCGTAACGTCGTAACGTTTTTTTGAAATTTCCTTTCATGAATCATACGTGGGATGAGGGTGAATTATATGAATCGATGATGATCTCTTTTCACCTGAAACCTCACTTTCAACATTGTTGATCATATCGAGAGAATATGAGGATACGTTGGTAAATTGTGATTGTTCACAAACTCAACTGGAAATTCACATAATTTTTCCGATTGACAATTTCCTCACGGAGAAAAAACATTCGCTATGATATCAATCCACGAGGGTGGTTCAAGGGGTCCGTGACTTTGAAATGAAAAACATTCCAATTGATTTCTCGACATAGTCCCCTTTCAACTCTATACATTTATCATAGCGGTGCACAAGCTTTTTTATGCCCTTTGAAAAGTAATCTTTATCAAACTCCTCAAAATACTCATTTTTCGCAGCAATTCCCTCTTCGTTCGATGAAAATCTTTTACCCCTAAGCCAAGTTTTCATGTTAGGAAACAAAGAATAATCAGACGGAGCCAAATCTGGAGAATAAGGTGGATGAGGAAGTATTTCGTAGCATAAATCAAATAATTTGGCTGTTGTAATGGAACTCCTGTGAGCTGGTGCATTGTCGTGGTGAAAAAGAACTTTTTTTCTCGCCAGATGGGGTCACTTTTCCTTCAGTATGGCATCAAATCGATCTAATAATGAGGCATAATATTCTCCTGTGATAGTTTTTCCCGTCTGTAGGTAATCGATTAATATTATACCAGTTGAGTCCCAAAAAATTGTGGCCATGACTTTTCCGGCTGATCGTATACCGTCTTTGCTTTCTTTCGGCACAGATTCACCAGGCTCAGTCCACATTCGCGACTGATTTTTCGTTTCTGGCGTATAATAATGAATCTATGTTTCATGAAGAGTAACGTAACGTCGCAAAAACTCCTTTGGATTACGTTGAAACATGTTCAAACATCGCTCAGACGCAACCACACGAGCTGGTATGCGGTCAAAATATCCCATTACATTTTGGTCCATGAACAAAAAGGTTCACGTTGGAATGATCCATGTTTCTTTTTCCATGGGCAAAAATTTTTCTTTTTCCTCTGTAAATGAATATTCATTTTTTTATTCAGGTTTTTATATTGTTGTTGGTGTTGTTGTTGGAAGTTGAATTTTATTTAATGTCACGCAGCCCAAATTTTATAATTCATATCGATACTGTCAAATGTCGCACATCGTTAGTTTATGTGTTGGATTTATATTCTATATATATATATTCTTTAATAGACTCAAAGGTTTGTTCGATTTGTATTTTACTGCCTGTCACGTGATGAATTGTGAGGAAGGTACCCCGAGAGAACACAAACCTTCAGGAACGTTCGTTGAACGTTCGCGAACGTCCAGGGACATTCAATGAATGTTCCTAAAGGTTTGTGTTCTATTGGGGTATTCTCACAAAGAAAAAGGAATTCGCTGTGGCAGCGAAATCTACTTTTGCTGGGTTCCTTTTGCCAGAGCAGCAAATTTTTTGCTGTGACAGCAAACTATTTGCTGTTCCAGCAATCTTGTTAGCTGCGACAGCGAATTTTTAGCTGTGGCAGCAAAAAATGTTTGCTATTCCAGCAAAAAATTTTGCTATTCTATATATAATACCTCGATTTGCTGCGTCAGCAAATTTTTTCTCTCCGTGCTTGTATAAGTATGTGAGGTTGTTCATGGATTGAATGTATAACTTCAAAATTTGGGTTCTTTCCCCCATTTTTTGTTACTGTTTGTTTATGAGTTTTTGGTGTACTCATTATAGTTGGTTGCATTCGAATTCGTTATGTGGAATATTATTGTATTGGGACATTCTTGTGCAGGATATTGAGTATTTAGGATATTTGGGTAGGGGACACTTTTTCGGGGAGATTTCGAGCTGGTATCAAGTAACCTAGAGCCCACGAGCTCGCTTATATTATCAACTGTGAGCAAGCGCGGCACCCATCTTGCAAATAGATTGATCATGCCCAAACATTCATGTCAAATGTTCCATGTGCATCCTACTGGAATGTTTAGAGCCTCACTAATCTCGCGCACTTTCACTCGATGATCGATGAGTACAATATCATGGACCTTATCGATCATTTTTTGAGTATAGTCACCTTTTTTGGACGGCCAGGACGCTCGGCATCACTTGTGCTCTTACGGCCACAACGAAATCCAGTGAACCACTTTTGAGCCATGCCATGCGATGGAGCAGTCTCCATAATATTTCCTGAGCTCTTCTTCAGTTTCTTTAATCGATTTTCCTCGCTTTTTTCCATGATTTTGTTTGCACAATGAAAAACTAAATTCAAATTACTGTAAAAAATTTCCAAACCAACGTACTGACTTCAAACTTTGTATACGCACTTACTCTCTAAAATCGGACCTCTGGGACTCTTTATCATTAGAATCGTTCCGCATGAATAAGAATAAATTACTTGACTCGTTTGATAAACTCTTGTATGATAAAGACTGTCGAAGGGTGAAACTTTCTTCCATCCTTCAAATATATCCGCATCTTTCGCTCATAAGGGGTCCACAGAGATACCTCAATCTCAGGATTCAAAAACCCCTGAGATCGCTTTTCGCGCAGATCCGATTATTTAATAATATGGCTCCAAGAATTATATTAGACTCTGAAATTGTCAGATTTAACGAGTGCTCAGTCTGCGGTTTGTGCGGGTCCTCTTGCAGCCTAACCCTTCACCATCTGATGGTGGAATGCGCAGTATTTAACTTACAAAGAGAACAACTCATAGAAAATGTAAGCCTGCGAGGAGATGCGAGAGAAGCGTTCATAACTATTTTAAATTACCCTGATAAATGGCGAATCACGAAGTTGAGCAATTTTATTAGACATATTTCCACTTTGATGTAGCTGATATGGACAACTTTTCTATTTAAACTGCAACTGGCAGTAATTAATAATGAAATTAAACAACGGAAGCGACGTATGATAAAATTCTATGTTTATTGCTTATGTGTATATCAATACAAAAACAAATTCATTTTCAAATGTAATATAACTGTAAACGTTCATATAATAACGCACTTGTAAGCCGGTGTCAAACCCATTGTATTGATCTTTTGATCTTAAACAATAAATTCACATACATACTCTCTAAAATCTTTGAAGTGAGATTTCACTTTTTAGCCAGCCAGAAGTGAGCCTGTCGAATTTTCGAGTGAAATTTTCACTCTTTTAGAGTGATATTCTAAGATTTGAGGTTAGAAATTCACAACCACTTCGACGCTAGAGTGAATTTTGCACTCTAAAAGAGTGAGAGGTCACTCGAAACGAGTGAAAATTCCACTCGAAGCGGACAGGCTCACTTCTGACACTTAATGGAGTGAAACGTGCGATTTTTCACTCTTTCAGATTTGGACAGTACACTAGATGGAACTCTCTTAGAGTATAAAATACGTTACGATAACAGCATCATCCTCCGAGAAGTCGCGGACTTATCGAAACACCCTCGTATTTACGCTGTAAAACGTGAAGACTCTGTCTAGAGACACGCTCACCTGTCTCGATGTTTTGAATTCGGGACAGGTGAAATTCTCAAATTCTTGTAGATATAGTCAATCTTCAAGAGATTTTCTACAGACAGGCGGAATTTCCCGTGTATAGAATTTTTTGAGACCGATACACGGGAAATTTCGCCTGTCTGTAGTTGATACCTCAAGGATTCACTATATCCACGTGTTTTGAATTTGAAAGTTAAAGACAGGTTAGCGTGTCCCTAGACAGAACCAAAAGTAAAACATACTTTCATCCTGAATATTAGCTGATTTTAAGATGCAGCCAGAACTAGCCCTATTTCAACTGAAAGTAAGAACCGAAAACAGATGCCAGCACAATGGACGAGACTGAATTTCAGTCCAGTTTTCAAGTATAAGATGCAGTCACATTCAGTCCGACTTTTGTTTCACTGAGAGAAGAGCAATGTGGAGGTCCCGGTAAATAGTATCATATTCGATTGGTAAATCTGAATATTACTGAACTTTCAGCGATGTTTCGTGAAATTTCAGAAAATGTTACTGAACTTTTGCTTTACATTATTCAGTGTTCTTCAATCGTTATTATATAATACAATATTCACTCAATTCCTAAGCGTTTATTACACGGTGAAAAAAGTATTGCTGACATAACAAGCAGGTCTGTTACTATAGCGTCTACAAAAAACATTAGCTAGAAGAGCAAGAAAAATGATCGACACAACTACATTTTTTTTGCTGACATAAACAAACGTTTTAGCTGCTGGAGTGAATATTTTTGCAAGGACAACAAATTTCTTTTTGCATTTTTTCTCCGTGTATTTGAATGACACACAGCGAATTTGGTCATGAATATTGTATCATATAATAACGATTGAAGAACAGTGAGTAATGTAAAGCAAAATTGCAGTAATTCTTCTTAAAATTTCATGAAACATCGCTGAAAGGTCAGTACATTTTAGATTTATCGAACAAATATATTACTATTTACCAAACTACAGAGGTGTGAAAATTATTAGAATAATTGTGATTTTCAAAACTGTTCCAACCCTCGCTTCAGGTTATGCAGTTATCTATGGAGTACTATTTTTTTCCATGTTGATATAAGTAGTTTTTGATCCCTGAATTTTCTGAATGAAGTGATGATTTCAATTATTATGATAATCTTCTTTTTCACTCTAATGAATTGGATACCTCTCTGTCTCAAACTAAACAGTATGTGATGGTAGAACTGCTGAATATTCACAATAAACAGTAACAAAATGTGACCAGAATTTTCAATGATTATGAAAATCATTGTGACTAAAGTGTCATCCTCTTCATACCTACAAAAGAGCACAACGAATCAATAGTTCTTGAGATGCCAATAATGAATGCTGTTAGTTATTCACTGGCATATCAACATGTTTATGATGAAAAATAACTTTATGAAAATACGATTGTTATATAGCAACGATGAAATATCTCTTCATTCAAGAATTGAGGGCCCAAAAACGACTTATATCAACAAATAAAATCAGCACTTCTTGAATAATTGCATTACCTAGAACAAAAGTCGGAAAAGTTGTGGAAATCACAATTATTCTAATAATTTTCACACCACTGTATTATCCAAATCGCTCTTCTCTCAGTGTTGTTATTCTATATTTAATGCCAAAATTGCTGGAGGAGCAAACATCTTTTGCTGCCGTAGCTCACGAGATTGTTGTGATAACAAATAGTTGGCCCTGACAGCAACCTTCTTTTCTAATTTCTTTCGGTTGCACAGTAATCTCTGAATGGCGATATAAATTGTCCCCTGATTTGACACCAAAGTAGATAAATTCGGACTCGAACGGACACGAAATGATCAATAACAATAATAAAATTGAGTTGTCTCTCCAGACAACTTGGAGATCAATTATCCGCACAATCGCATTGCAGCAACTCTTCCACGCCTTGTCGGGATTTCATGGGGTTTGAAATTCAATTTCTTACCCGGCGAGGAATTTATCTCGAATTGACCTATTTCAAACTCAGTTACATAACCGGCCGTTCGGAACCATTGCAGCCTGTTTCACAATAGTCCCGCCCATTATATTACATCTAACTTCAGATTCAAGATATCGAGCGTTCCCTGCGTTTGTATTTTATTTCTATCTTGAAAATTTTATCCGCCTCGTGAAGAGAATTTTTCTATATGTTTCATTATCAGCGAGTTCGATGATGTGCTGAATTCCAAGGTGTTTTCAGTACTGACAGTCGACCACGTATCGGATCAATCAATCGATCGATATCATTTTTCATCGAATATCTTATTTTACATAATACCCTCGTCCATCCGAGAGGTTCCTTATTAAGAACTCCATAAACTGACAATGACAAACCTTCCATTTCGAATTCAGGTATAAAGAATTCTAATCTCCGTGTGTATAGAGCCCGTAAATCAAGCGACTTCGATTTTCTAATCACAGAGGAATGGAAGACAAAATACAACGATAACACCTTGTCGAGAACAACAACAACGGTTCACGATAAAACTAAAGCCAAAGGCAAGTATTACAGTACAAAGGCAAGACAATAACCAGACAAATCAGTGCGCAGTCATATAGCTGTCTTTCTACAATGCTCCATGGATTGCTACATTCATATATATATATATATATCCTTTTCTCTATTTGGCGGTATATGGGCGGTAAGAAACGGTCCCAAAAGACAAAGAAAGAAAGAATGAAAGAAGGACGAAGTATATTCGGAGTCCAAGGAAAGATGGTATCTGCGTCAGCACGGTCGGGGATCAGCGGATCGGATCGAGTCGCTCAGCGGGGGTTTCTTTGGGTCATGCACGAAGTGAGTCCCATTCTTCTACTCTCTTCCCCATTCTCTTCTCTGCGTCTTCCTCTCCTTCTCTCTCTTTCAATATCCTTCTTCATTCCAGCATTGGCAAATGAGAGGGAACGAGACTCTGACTCTTGGTGGTTCGTCGCGTTCTCCAGGGTACGCGAGTATACATAGAGACACACACGTACGTATGGTACTACATCCACGTATCTCTGGTTTGTTGTACCTTTTACCAAACGGACTCAACCGAGTAAAAGGGTCCTATGGGTTCTCTATAAGGGGTCGAACCACTGACATCGTCCGATTAATAACGTGTCTTCCTTCCCCTTTTGCAAGTGTGTACTGTTATATACCCATTTTATATATATATATATATACGTGTGTCCTGAACGCGAACGACTCAAAGCCACCAGAGAACACAAGTATAGAATTGATATTTATGTATACAAATACACATATATATAAACATATATCCACAAAAGAGAATATATATATATATATATGTGTATGGTATATCGTCCGATTTCGTCCACGTGCGTGTGATTCTTTCTATCTGTTCTCTCTTCGCACAGTCGGTAAGCAAAAGTCTCCACCGAGAGACCATAAGATATATATCTCCGATCCGCGTACGACTAATAGCTTTGTCTCCGCGGTATTTGTGTTTGTACGTATGCATGTGAAAAATTATTCAATACTCGAAAAGAAACAAACGGACTAACGGGGAGAAAAAAGGGGCAAAGAAAAGCAAGAGGAAAAAAAAAAAGGAAGGAACTTTGAGTTTGTCCTCTCGGAGAGAGACAGATGTTTGTCGACAGGAGGTCATACGCATAATATCCTATGAAAGTGAATAAATATAAACACATTCGTCTGGCGTTTACCTGCTCCTTTTTCGCTCTCCCCCTCGGAACATCGGATCCATCGGGGACATATTTTCAACTTAAGTGGGATCAAGAATAAGCGAGAATGAGTTAAAGTGTCTGATACTCAATATAGTCAAGGAAGAAGAGAAAGAGGGAAATAAAAAAGAAAGAAGGCAAGGGTCAGAATCAATTTCTAACCACGTGAGAATACACGGTGGTTGGTTTCCAAGTTGCTTGAAATGAAAGAAAGGTAATAGAAGATGTTATCGATTCGTGAGAAGGAAAGAAGAATGTATTCGAGTAGATATTTTTCTTCCACTGAGCATCGGAGTGTATATGTATGTATGTGTGTGTGTATATATATATACGTGTATACATAGGTAAGAGGATAGGGACAGGTGTGGCTTAGGGCATAGTGTATAACAAGCTCCACCAGCGTCAGATGGATGATATGGATATAAATTAATCGCCATGGATTCTTTTCTTTCGTAATAAATTTAATTGTATTATGAAAAAGATCTTCTCATTTGTTGTTACAATGATTTCATTGCTTCCTGGTTCGTTAAAACAATTTCGTTTGTACGATATCGAATTGTCTTAATGATTTCTTTCGATATAAATTCATACACTTTTCACTAGACTTCCAAGTTGAGTGACCACGCGTCGCAGGGGTGGAATTTTTTTTCAAGTTTGGAAATCGCATAAGCTAGAAATTAAGTAGCCGTTCCTAACTTTTTCTGCACAAATTCTGTCCAATAGGTAGCTTCGAATCCCGCTTATTACCTGTTCGGGGGATCACTACCCTGAGACTGCCTCTTGACCTGTTCTCCCAAACTGCGAGGATGTGGTGATACGAGATCAGGTCCCAATCTTTTCTCGGTCTTTAATCAGGTGATGCAAAACCATGAAGATTCGAATCGGGAGATACGGTATCGAAAAGTTGGGAGATGAACCGTAAAATGCAAAAAACAGGGTCGCAATGTTCTGAATATTCGTAATAGGGTTTTCAGGACTAAAAAACTACCCATATTTGAACTTTTTGTTTCTTGTTTCTTTTATGACAAAACTTTATACAAGCTTTTGCCTTCAATTTGTACATCTTTTGGGAGTGTATACACATTTTTTCCCCTTTTTTTCTATCGATCATTATTTACTACAAGGCGCCAAAGTCGAGTCCTAGATAAACTCAAAACTGGCATGTCTCAAACAGAAATTACAAGAAGCATTTCAAAGAGAAAGGTAGTTTACATCGTAATTCACCACCTATTTATGAAAAATTAAAAAAAAAACAAAATGCCAGCTTTGTCAAAAAAGCAATGTAAAAAACACGTATTTTTCCACCTTTTTTCCCTTTGCCAAATTTTTCTGCAATTTTCTGGTGTATTACGGTAAAAGGGATCCAAATAAACAAATGCACCAAGAATAAAACCAATCTATCCAGTGGTTGCGGAGAATAAGTCAGCGGAGTTTGAAGAAATGCTATTTTGAGTAAAACGCGTTGGGAAGTTTTTTTACGATAAATTTTAAGAACATTTGGATTACTAAAACTCTCCAAGGATGGGTATTTTTGTACTCCTGGACTATTTTCAGTAATGAATACTTATTCTTGTTGACCCCATATGACAACATATTTCACACAAGACAAGAAAATACCCCACTGAAAGTACTCCAGGAGTACGAAAATACTCCCGACTGCCCATCCCTGCAACTCTCTTATTTTTTCGAATTCCATAATAAAATTTTAGGAGGTGATTGTTGAAGGTATAAGGTTACATGAAATGTTTCCAAAATTCTAACCGGTACTAGTCCCTTAATAAATTCTTGAAGTAGTTCTTGGAGTCTATGGAAAGTTTTCGTGAAATTGAACTTTCGGGATATTGTCTAGTCGAAACATTGAGACTCTACCAAGTGAAATGAAATTCAACCATTTCTATCGTTCTATTTCCATTTTACCCCAACAGTGAACTGACAACTGTTTCCCCGGTATTGATAAATCCAGTCTATCCATGTAATGACTTCAATTTTCCTTCGATAAAGGTTTCATAATACTGGTTTGAAGATCGACTGCACTTGCTGCGCTTGCACTTCTGAATTAAAATTGTTTCATCCCGTTCGCCATCAATTGCACTAAATGATGCTCACCATCTAATAATTCCAAATAGCGCTCGCTTCGCTTGCACTGTGTAAATTTGAGGACCCTCGCTTTGCTCGCATTTTTTAAATTAAAGACGCTTGTTTCAATGTTCTAAATGGCAAGTAATCTCTACACTGTAAAAAATTGGCGGTTTTTCCGCAAAATTTCGCACCAAATAGTGTTATTTTAACACCTTTTGGTGTCATTTCAACACCGATTTTGAGGTAGACTTCTATAGAATCCACGTGGTGTTGATTATGTGTGAATTTTGACACCGTTTGTGAAAAATCACGTGTTCCATTCTACTAAGTTTCAAAAGTGATCTAGTCCGCTTCGAGTGAAATTTTTACTCGTTTCGAGTAGACTCTCACACTTTTAGAGTGAAATGCGCACTTTAAAATGAGAGTGGCTGTGAGTTTCTAACCTCAAACTTTAAACTCTCACTCTAAAAGAGTGAAAATCTTACTCTAAAAATTTCACAAAGTAACTGAAAAAGTGGAAAACTCAAACAGATCTCAAAAGAAAAAATTCTCAATCAGCCCTCAATAAACGGAAGAAAAAGGAAGTTGCTGTGACAGCGAAATAATCCAAGTCCCTTCTGCTGGAGCAAATTATGTGTTATCACATCAATCTTGTTAGCTACGACAACGATTTTCCAGCTGTCGTAGCAAACAATGTTCGCTCCTCCAGCAAATTTAAATATTGTATATAAAAGAGCGACCAAATTTTGCTGGAGGAGTTAACATATACTGCTGCAACAACTGAAAAGTCGCTGTAATAGCTAAAAAGACTGCTGTGTAGAATAGCCTCAAAAATTTGATATTTCTGGGAGGAAAAATGGGTAATTTGCGAATCGGCTGAAAAAAAAATGGTAGATTTCGTTGAAGTAATCGACAAACCCGATGAAATTCAGCTTAAAATCGGTATTCTAGGAAATGAAGACGGGAATCGGAAGATCTTCTGATAAATGTGAAGGCCTTGCAACGCTGCGTATATTGGATACAGTAGTCGAAGCTTGCACTGTAACCAGTGACGGGGTGAGATATTCTCCATCTTTCTCCAACCAACGCGAAACAAAGAATAAAAGACGGGCAAATCCCACCTCTTATCCTCGTTTTCACGCGAGGTGAAAGAGGATAGTGATGTTCTCACCACCCTATTTATTGACTGTAACAAACAATTCTTCCATCCATTCTTCAAACTCTAAATCTAAGAAATTCCAGAATTCTATGTTCAGGAGTGTTCGGATGGGATCTGAAAACGCAGGATACTTACTCAGTTTAATACAAAAAGAATGAAACAACGAAATTGTTGGTATTCGAAAGATTTGTCTCTCGATACGTGTTTGATGATTCATTTTTGAAGCAATATTCCTAACGCAAACGCATCTTGTAGCTCGTAGGATGCGTTTGAATTGAATGTCACATGCCATTTGTACGTTCAAATGCCATCGCTTGTAAATTATGTACATCGCTGAATAGAGCATTAATCACCGAGCCGTGCGTTGGAATCTTTCTCTGTGTATAACTCCTAAGTATGGCGATCATATTCCTTGATCGAATTTTCATACATGAATTTGTTTATTTCTAACTCTCTGTCCGTTCACTTTTCATTGTTCGTACAAAAAGAGAGAGAGAGAAAGAGAGGAATTATATTAAAGATTCCAAATGAACTTTTTAGGAATTTATTGTAAATGCGAATGGAACTATTATGTTCTCTTTCAATATGTAATAGAAAATATTGTACGTATATAAAATTGATGATGTTGTAATGTACGTTGAACTAAGGAATTTCACAGTTCTGTGAACTGGTTTCTCTTTCAAGAACGAAACGGAGGTTTGGAAAACTGTCCAACGGAATTGACGATAAAAGTCAAGGTCTTCCAGCAAAGATTATAACATTTTTTGAGTTTAATACTCGTTCCCTGTTGAAAATGGAACGCTGGTATACGTGAACTCTATTAACGCAGTTATACAACGCGAATTCAACAGTTATATAACAATGTATAACGTCTCACGTAACATACATGTTGCATATAAGTTGCATACATCGCAAAAGTTTCGACACAATAACATGTAACTGTTATATAACATCAATATAACATAATAACGAGGTGTACATTTATATAACAGATCACTTTGAATATTGCATATAAATTTGTTATCCAATGACAACATGATTTTGTTTCCCGAATAAAAACTCTCTGAAACATCGGAAGAAAATTCTGAAAAACCACCCTTCAAAAGTGAAAGTGAGAAAACCTGGAATCAAAATGCGAAAAATGTTTTCATGGTTTCTGAAGATGTCAAGAATGATGAATCGAACTCGAAAGACGAAGTAATCAAAGAAATCTTCAAATTCAAATAAATTTGAAAGATTCTCTCGATGGGCTGAACTGAAACCGCAATGACATGAAATCAAATGCTTTTTTAGGATTTGAGAGTTGAATTCTTTGTGTCCTGATAATTTCAAATTTTCCCTCGCTCCAATCTCTGAAAGGGTGTGAATTTATGGAATATTCTTTCGACGCTCCTTGTAGCTTTCAAATAGCTTCGAATTCTCAGTTTTTAATTAGGGGTCGTCCACATATTACTTCACACGTGAGAGGGGAAGGGGGGGGGGGTTTGAAAATTGTGACAATGTGTGACAGGAGAGTGAGGGGGTCAGGAGAATTCGTGACATCACAGTTACAGCATGCCAAACTGATGGCAAAGAATATTGACTTATTATTTCTCAATACCAAGGTAGCACTAGATATTGTGAAAATATTCAAAATAAAAAAGTTTTGAGAATAGGCTGTTAAAATGCACTGAATATGCATAGGAAGTTTATCCTAATGACGATTAGTTAACGCTTTTTCTAGGTTAACCTTTCACTAACCTTTAACCTTTTATACATATATTTTGAAGTGAAAATTGTTAACTTTATTGTATCGATTGATTGTTGAGGATAAAGTGAATATTCGATACTTATTTCCGTAATTACTTATATAAATGTGAACAATTAGAAATATCCTTACAAATAATAATGATTGGTGTTTCAACGAGATACTGATAGTCTCGCACTGCCGATGAAGAGCTGATAATGGTTCTTGAAAACGCCTGAAGTGGTATTTGCTGAGATATTATTTTTTCATGAATATTTCTTGGTGAAAATTTGTACTTCTCAAATTTTCTCCCACAAACCATGATGTGACATCACAACGGGGGGAGGGGGGGGGGGGAGGGTACGAGTATCAGAGTTGTGACAAATTGTGACATAGGGGAGGGAGAGAGGGGGGTCCAAAAACAACGAAAATTGTGTGACGTAATATGTGGATGACCCCTTATCTGAAAAAGGATTCGATTCTTTAATACCTTTAATAAAAATTTTTCTACGTGCGAAGAATAGCCCGCACGGAAAAAAATGCCCATATAAAAATTACATAAAAAGTAAGGTTACGATTACAGTGTGCATCTCATGTAAAATTTACTGCACAGTCCTGTTGGATTCACATTGTTATCGTAGTTAATTCACAGCAACACTACTCCCATTTACTTCGGTAACAATGTAAATATAACATTAGTTCCAATGTAAATTTCACTCCGATTGTATTTATGTGAAGAGTTATGTTGATCAAACAACAACGAATGTAGAATTTACATGGGGCTTTTTTCCGTACGTTTTTGATACACTGTGAGAAAATCAGTGGTATTCCAACATCTTACGGTGTCAGCGCATAGTGTCATTCCAAAGGCATTTCGAGTTATGTATTGTATCACCGAATTTCGAGAGGTACTCCATATATTTTACATATAATTTATATATAATTCTATATAAACTGAATATAATTTTGAAACTGTTGCTACTCGGGCATCACGACTGAGGTGATGTCCATCATAATTGAATGGATGCCTTGGCACCTCCCGTTATTGCGCCTCAGGTGGATTCCTATAGAATCCGCACGTTGTTGATTCTGACACCACTACAATTGGATTTTTGTTCCAAGGGGTCTTTCTGGTTTTTCGAGAAAAATTTTTTTCACATAGAAAGAATTGAGATATCGTTTTGAAGTTTGTAGGTATGTTTATTAAACATTAAACATTACAAAAAATGTTTTTTTTTCAGATTCAAACGAATTTTTTTATCGTCCTACATATTTAAACAAAAAAAACACTAAAAAATGACGGTGGGAGTGATTTGGAGCGACCGGATGATCTGAAAAAGGAAAAAAACATGGCAAATTATTCCTTGTTGAAGTGGCTATCGCATGAACAAGGATATTTTTTTTCCATCACAAAATAACAAAATGGCGGTCATTTTTCGAGAAAGTCGATTTTTGAGGGTGGAAAATCGGATAGAAATCAGAGAATTTTTAACCAATCGAAAAGATCGCCCAAAATCACTCCCACCGTCATTTTTTAGTTTTTTTGTTGTTTCAATCAGTGTAACGAGGAAGAAAAAAATATTTTTGTGGTATTGAATGTTTAATAAATATACCTACAAATTTTCAAAACGATATTTCAATTTTTTCTATGATAAACAAATGTTTGAAAAAAAAGAATGTTTCCTTGAAAGCCTGTATCAGAGGGCCCCCTTGAACCAGATTAACTGTCATTTCATAATATTCTCAGATGCCTCAGGATGTAAAATCCTTTACATCCTGACCCCAGGTTTTCGTTTACACCCTCAAAATTCTTCCCCGCTGTTACTGAGAGCTCTCAATTGGCTTCAAATGTCCAATTCTGGCAGTGCCATCGCAACTCATCAACAAGAAATCCGTGGATTATTCGAAACCGAAAAATACTCGAATAATAGAACGTTTTTGGATGGTGATTACACATGAAAAAATAATTCGCTGTGGTGGCTAAAAATCAGCTGCCATAGCTGATTTTCGGAGGTGATATTTGGACAGCGAAAAGAATAGCTATGATGGCGATTTTTCTTTGCAATTAGTGTTTCGCTGTACTAGCTTGGAAGAATCGCTGAAAGAACTACCAACTCAAGCTGCCCGTGTGGAAATTAATTCTTGGCGCCAGTTAGGGCCAAACTAAGCGTCCTTACTTTATTCCAGGCCCTGTTTTGGTTACCTTTATAGGGCCTAGACAGGAATGTCACGCTCTCATTTCCAGCGCCTGTACTGTATTCCTAACTTGGGCCTATGTAGGACACCCATGATGGGGCCAATGCAGGCTCTGAAACTAGGGCCTTTGAATGTGTAATAAATTTTTGCATAGATTATCAAATTAAATGAATATCGCAAGGAGAGAATAAAATTCCCACCCGGTAGAAATGATTTATGACATTCCCCAGTTCTATTCAGGGCCTGGTCAGATTTGATCATTTGATATATTAAAATGATTATTTTGATTGTTTCTTAATGAATCGAGTACCTTTCAGTTCATACAACGTTCCCTTTTTTATTGTTATATCTACGAGTATAAGGTATTAATTATCATTATGATTTTCCATCAATTCATTGATTATAAAATTTTTATCTCATTGAATTTATTCAGTGAAACCGAAACTATTGACTTTTATCTAATATCAAATGGAAAATTTCTCGCATTTCATTCCTGTGCTCGATCAAAACGACAGAAATTTGGCTAAAAAAATGGATCCATGTAAAGACTTCGAATTGTAAATAGTTTAAAACTTTAGTTGAATGAAGAGGTTATATATTGCTGTTTTCAACCAAGGTTGGGTGCGCCTAACTTTTCAAAACAAGGGGAATATTGGTAATGCAAGTCGGCCCTACGAGGGTTGTGTACAGGTGTGCTTAAATTAAAATCTTTGGGAGAATATGGGAAGCCTGGCAAGGCCCTATACGGGTTGTAGTAGGGTGCGCCTAAATTAAAATCTTTGGGAGAATATGGGAAGCCTAGCAAGGCCCTATACCGGCTGTAGTAGGGTGCGCCTGAATTAAAATCTTTGGGAGAATATGGAAAGCCTAGCAAGGCCCTATACGGGCTGTTGTAGGGTGCGCCTAAATTTTTCAAACAGGGGGAAACATTGGAAATGCATCTTGGCCCCACATGGGCCTTGTATGGGTGGCCCTGAGTTAGAAAAATCAGGCCAAATATCAGAAACCCGACTAGGCCCCTTAGTGGTTAAGGCTAGGCCATCCTAAGTTTGGATACCCGATTTAAGCCCATACAGGGCCTATATTCAATACAGGATGCCCGGACAAATTTCCACACGGGTGTTAGCGCTTGAGCCACCCTACCGATTGAATTTGTCTTACTCTGATAATACATATAGCTTCCCGAGCGGAAATTTGTTACGGCTACATTGCGGTCCTCGTTTCGTTTGCCAAATTATAAATACGATCCTAGTCAGGGTTGCCGGATCCGGCTCGTATACAAAATATAACGTCCGTACAGATACGGTCCCAATGTGACCGACCGTTCCGCTTCCTTATCTGAAAAATTTATGGCACAGATTAGGTTGCCAAATCCGGCCCATATTAGACTATCGAATCCGGCCCTTTTTTCCAAAATTCCATGCGCTACGTGCGTATCAGCTGGTTGTAGCACGCATCTAATGACTTTCCTCATGGTAATTTTGACTCCACGACTCTTCATCAAAGGTTCTAATTACAAAGTTATGAAGAATTGAATTTTATTTGCGAATGTAAACATCTTGGAACATATTGTATTGTAAATATTTGTTTCCCATAACATCCAATTATCCATGAAAACTCATTAATTTTTTCCTAATCTCTTTTTAAAACTTTTGGAGTTGTGGCTATTGAAACATGGATAACTATGGATGATTGAAATAGTTGAATTTTGAAAAGTTCACAACTTGAAAAAAAGAGGGCCTAAGAAGCTGTTGGAAATATGAATAATGAAATGCTGCAGGGAACAAATACTTTGAATGATCAAGGTCCAAAATGTTTATATTGGAACAAAACCATTCCGTCATAACTCAAAAACTGAGCCCTGCATGAAATTGTTTTAGAAGACAAAAATCTTCTTGAAATTCACCCAATAATTGATTTTGATCAGAATAGAACCTCATTTGCAAATAAAATCAAGAACATCTGATCCAAACAGAGATAGTTGAAATACGACAAGGCGATAATGCCAAGGGTGGAATTTAGTATGCCTGAAGTCAGAATACCGATGTCAGATCCGAGTTGATAGAATCGTAATAGGGTCCACACTAGAAAATCTCATCAGGCTCGGATTTAATGAAAAACGGTATGTCGCATCGCGAGAGTCTTACGGCCCTACACTTTTGGGCCTAACGTGGAATTCCTTGATACGTTATTTCATATATGTGCTTCATTAGGACCCTATGTGGATTCGATGATAATGTAAACCTTGATAGAGCCTGATTCGGACCGCTAGCCCCAACAGATTTCTGCTCGGGTTCAGCAGGATGTTTCAAACTGAATTTTGCAAAACTGCATGCGAACAAATAATTATTTTAGAGGGTTAAATATTCCATTACTAGGATCGTTGAACATTTCCTGAACCTCAAAATGTTTATGCATTTGTCAAATGTTCATTGAATTCAGATTGAATGTTTAGCGGCCATCTTGTGATTTTTAGGTATGTGTATATACTACGGCTACAAAAATTGTTCCACTACCAACATTTCTCCCACGCTCATTCTTTGTCCACGCACAAAAACTATGTTAGGCTACCTATAGGCTATAACGATAGTTGCAGTAGCGCAATGCACTCGGCACACAAGTTTTTGCTGTCCCTGCGAATTCATTTTTGTCCGTGTAGTTTCGTTCCGAATTCAAGGAAACGAAAAATACCTGGAAATCATGAAATCATCTCTGACGCGAGTGAAAAAATTCATTCCCCTTTTCATCTCGTAGATTCGTTCTGTGATCAACCGTTACGGTATTATTCACATCGCTATGCTTACACGAGATACTTGAAACGACATTTTTTTTCTCCACCTTGTTCGAGAATGAATGATACCAGAGGGGGAAAGAACAAAAAACTTCGCACTTGATGAAAAAAACGGAAGATAAAAATTGAAAAAGCGAGCGAAGGGGCCAAAGTATGTGTGTGTACGTAGGGAGAAAGAAAAGGAAGCCTTCCAAGTTTTCACGTGCGGTCAATGTCTCTGGCACATTGCACATAAGCTGCAACGGCACCGCGCGCCGTATAGTAGTTATCGTATACCGCACTTGGTGTTTTTCTCCCTGCATCTTGACTTTTCGTTCTCATATATGTGTAGTATATAAATATATATAAAAATACACCTATATATATATATACATACATATATAATTCTACACGAGTATGCGAACGGTGGTGCCCTACCCGTGGCCCGGGGGTATTGAATTTATATACTCATGGCACGGTGGGGCTCGTTCGTGATCTTGCATGACCGACCGCAGCCCAGGGTCTGGTTAAGTGTCCATTACGAAGGGGATATGTCACGGAAAACGGCCGTGAAACGATCGAGAAAGGAGAGACCCGATGTGTCTCGTGGCCAGGTTCGTAAGGAATGTATCATCAAAGATGAAAATTCTCTCCAATATAAACACGCGAGAAAAAAAATGATTACAGTCATTAGAAATCCCTTATGGATGTACGAGAGAGTTCGTATGGGAATCCTGCCTTGCCCTTCGAATTCTCTTGAAAATCAACTTCTGTCTTCTAACGATCGAATTCTCTCGTTCTCTCGGTACCGCTTATATCCTTCGATCGAATGGAACTCGCTCGTTTCTCACCCTGAGAGTGTTTTGTAATTACCGATCTCATTGATAGTTTTACGCGATCGAATGGTCGTGGTTCTTTCTCGATATCTTCGAATCGAACGTATTGTTCGGTACGGGTTTTCCCTTGATCTTTAATAAAAACAAGTCTTTGTTCTACTAGTGGGTTCGAACGGAAACATTGTTCCAAGAATGTTGAATTTTTATCAAAGTTGAGAGCTCGATACAGAGATATCGAACAGAAGAACAGTAATATTGATATCACTATTTTCTCGATTATCGAAGCATGATATAAAATCTATCCGTATATTAACTTATTTTCAATAATACGGCAAAGGATAAATTCAACAGCTCCTAAACATCTCACGGAAAGATTTATACCGTTCTCATCACGGAACATTCATCTTCCCGGTAATTAGGTGTTCTCTCTCTTCATTGATAAACAGCTCTCCATCGATTATTACTCTCGATTAACCGGTCACGCCTCAAGACACAACCAAACGAAATGATGCAACAATAAAATATCCCACGATATGCGCGATGTCGATCGTGTTTATATTGCAAAATTCTATTTCATCCCGTAGATAATTGATATTGATTAGTTGGACTCACAGTGCTCTTTATTTGATTGCAGGTTCGCGTGACGGTGTTGGACAAGAACGATGTTGCCCCAACTTGGGGACCCAGGCCATGGAAATTCGAAGTATCCGAGGAAACACCCCCGAATACCGTCATCACCGTGTTGAAAGCTTTCGATCCGGATACCATTGGTACTTTGAAGTATACTTTGTTGTCCAGCGACGGTACCAAGAATGGGAATGGTAACGATCTTCAAAATAATGAAATCCACGATCAGTTCCAATTGGATCCAATGACGGGTCAATTGAGACTGTCCGAAGCACTCGATAGGGAAGTCAGGGAAAAATACGTGTTGAAAATTCGAGCCGATGATGGATTGCAGCACACGGACATCACTTTGACGATACAGGTGAGTGAATTTTTTCCTTCTTTTAGTTGATTTTGGGAACATGCGTTATCAGTTGACTGGAAAAAACAATATAATTAGCATTAGCAAAAATGAGCACTGGAATCGATGAGAAAGTAAGTTATCTCCCTGTTCGGGCACCGAATTGGTCCCCCATACCTCGACTCCTGTTGAATGGCCAATGATTGATTCGCCATTGCTGGTCGAGATATGACCCATCACTGGCTGACAAGGTATGCAGACATGAAAACCATCTCTAGACTAGAGAGCCAGTCATGAATCCTTTTTGGGCCACTCGTGAAACCCTGTTAGGATAACTGTATCAATCCCGTTAAGCGTTATTCAATCAAGCTTCTCCTGACAAAGTTTCAAAACCCATATCTCATCAGAATCTATAATCGTAATAACTGAATCTCGATAATCCTTTACAAAACCCAACTAACCGCTTGTATATTCATCGCAATAATTCAACTTCAAGGCTCATTAAAGACAGTGATTTCTTGGAACAGCTACATATCGATTACCCATCTTTTCAAATGCAACTTGATTCAACTGAAACGTACAGTTATTAGAGATACAATGTATAATTAACGTAACATTCGATGATTTCACCAAATAAACTTTCTCTCGAGTTCACCATTAGACATGGACGTGTAAGTATATTTACAAAAGACATAAAAGATAAAGTTTATGTTAGTTTTTCGTCTATACGTTTCTCTTGTATGTTTGTATTTCTATTGTCGAGATTTCCAAGAGCACAGGACCCTGGAATGTATAGATGGTGATCGAAGCTCATATGTTTTTCTCGGCTGACGTTCTCTTTGGAGTAGCAAATTCCGCGGCTAGAATTATCGTCCGCGCCGTAATAAGGAGTCACAGATATTGAGCAATAGGTTACAGTTAGAGTATAGGAAGTCGTATGGCGACCTTTCGCCTGTGAGACGTGTCTAATGTATTATCGATTTGACCCTTCCTTCGTAATGTTCCCGTCGAATACCCTGCCACGTTAAAGAACAATCGAAGCTTCCATCTCTCCATGTCTCTAGTGTTTGTATCGAGTATATGAATATATATGTATATACATGTATGTGTGTGTGTGTAGATAGATGTATAATAGCAAACTCGCACCTACGAATCTTTATTATTGCCGTATTTCTTCTTATAATCGCGAGTTATACTGTACCAAGTCGTATACCGTGACACTGTTCGCATTCACAGTTACTTTATGACTGTGAAATTATGGATCTCGTATGGATGTCATTGCAATTATTAAATTTTTATTCGAGGATTTCTTGATCATTAGAATTGGAATAACGTCTTGCAGGGTGATGTTGTAGATTTGGGATTTTTGTTTTGAAATAGCTGATTCGATATCATTCTTTGTTTGATTGGTCATTGAAAAAAATTCAAGCTTGTTCCAGGATTGACGCATCGTTTCCAATGGCTAGGCAGTGATAGTACATTTGGGATAAGCTAGGCAAAATGTTGTTGACTCAATTCCGAGTTCACGATGGCTAAAAACTCGAGCATAACCATTGGCCCGAGATTGGCTTAATCTTCTCCCCACGATTAGCCCAACATCTTGGTTTTATACCCATGTAAAAATTCAGCGATTCCCCCCAATGTTGACCACGGGCAATGGTTTGAACCAGACGTCACAGCCAAGCGTAGGGGGTATATATAGCGCCAACGTTGATTGGCACACCGAGAGAAATTTATTTGGAAAGATTACAATTTTATCCGTAAATTCGAACTATTCGGAAAGAAAAACGATCTGAAATAACTTGAAATCTGGTTCAATACACTACGAAATGTGGTTGTGATGGCTAGAAAGAGTGATCAAAGCCAAAATTAACTACATATTCTGGTTATTATCTTTTCCTGGACATCCCAACCACATTTCCTGGTGAATCGAACCAGATTTCAAGTTATTGCGGCCACGAATGTTTCAACCAGGTCGTTTTTCTGTCAGTGCAGCTGTGATGGTAAAGATCGAGATTGATTTGGAGCCCAACTGAGGCAAACTTCCACATAGAAGTACGACTACCATCAACCAACGCATCAGCTCCGGACAAGGACCTCAAAAACCTGAATTAGGATTTCTAGTTTCACGAGGCATTTGGAATATATCAGGACGATGTTGAAAATTCCGCCTGGACATTCCCCGGACGTGATGAAAACTAAGATATATCTGAGGAAATCTGGACAGCTGGCAGTTCTATGCAAAAATCTTCAAATTTGAAATTCAATCCCTGCTTGTTTTCATACTTGTGCCAAGCATGCGCCAATGTAGTGGCCAGTCTTAACCCTTACGAGGTAACGTCATTTTGGATAGCTTCTACGATTGGCTCCCATGAATGCTGTTCACGAACTAAAGTGATGAGACTTGAGGAGTTTATAGTCTCCTAGTGTACAATTGCTTACTCTTCTCTTCAAATTAGCAAGAAGAGAAGATTTTCAAAAGCATGAGTGACCCGACGTTACCTCGTAAGGGTTAAAATAGCACAAATACATCATGACTGACTGATCATTTGGGACAATTATGGGACAATATCAGCCGAATTGCTTCTAGCCAATGTTTGTTCCTGGAACATGTGGCATGCCAACCCTGGGACAAGCTTGAGTGTCTGTCAGCCTTGTGATTACCTGCACGGTTTTTTTTCGCACGAAACACCAGTTGGGAAGATGAACTTCCAATATGGTTAACATTCCTGGACGTCCAGTGCGGGAACAAGTAACTATTTAGAATTTAAATTGAAAGTGCATGCCAGGATCCGTTGATTTGAAACGTGATATATCATAAAACGGCTCGCCGTATTTGATATACCGATGATCGTTAATTTAAATTCAAATTCTCACTTGAGGCTTGAGTGTTCAATTATGTATACAATGGAATACAATATAAAAATGTATAAAATGAATTTTGAAATTCATGACGAATGACACAAAAACACCAGTCACGTTGTTGCATTCGATATCGTATCCTCGTGAGGATAAACGACATAAAAACGAATGTATACTATAAAAATCGAATCAATCGTATCAAGTATAATATCTAATTTGGACGATATATGGAAAAAGAAAAACGCAATAACGGAAGAGTATAGGGAGAAGAGAGGGACGAGTTATGTACTCTGTCGGGAAACAGCCACAACCGCAGAATTATTGTTTACCGATTTCTCCTTCACCGTGCGTGGAGGCGGAAAGATCTGTGTCCAACGCCGGTTCGATGATCTTCTCCAGAGGAAACAACAATGATCGAAAAAAAGTATTATTCTCTCTCCACGAAGAAGATGAAGAAGAACGAGAAGAAGCAAAAGAAACAGAAAAAGGAGAAAGTCAAACAACGATGCCAAATGTTAACAGAAAAATATGATTGGGAATTTTATTGAAAAATCCATGAAAGTGAAATCATTCATCAAAGGAGTTATTATTATCGTCATCGAATATTCGAATATTGTTAAAAAAAACAAAACGTTATACGGTCGCTAACGCTTCATACATTTTGCTAGAAGCATGACAAGTAATTTGTATCGAATCGCTGGTCATTAATATCACTTGTATTAGCCACTTGAATGACGGTACTCATATTACACGATAGAATGTCTCTGGAACGGAATTCTTTACAATTAAGCGCACCTATGCGCATACGGAACAAAATTATTTACAATAACAAATGTCAAATAACTTGAACGGGAAGTAACAAATGGATGGATTTTATTCTCATATTCGAAAGATATTACTTATTCTGCGATATTCATTGATATGCATCCTTGTGCGAAAAAGGAGAAAATATACCGTATAGGGAAACCTCGACATAAATTCTCACTTATACCGTTGGGATATACAATCTGTTGCCAAGTGTGGACTGGATTCGAAAGATTCAGTTCACGGAACGATTTGAAACAGACCTTCCCTTTTACTATTCTAAAAAACGAAAACAATTCAGAAATTTGTAAACAAGGAATGTTGAAGTGAAGTTTTGAAACATCGAACCGGCTTTGAATCAAACTCGGATTCTTCTAAAAGAGTTCTTATGCCATAGTTTTCACTGTCTTTACACGGAGAAGGAAGAAATTTGCTGTGTTGAAATCTTGTTAGCTGCGACACCGATTTTTTCAAAGCTGTGGCAGCAAGATTTGTTTGCTTTACCAGGAAATTTCCGTATTACATATAGAAGAGCGAACAAATTTTGCTGTCGTAGCTGAGAAAATTGCTGTGAAAACGAATGGTTTGCTGACACTGCTCCAGCAAAATTACATGTCTTCGTTTATAAAAATCTTCAAGAAATCTTTTAGACAAAGCAAAATTGTTTCCACTAACTGAAGAATGAACAGGAATTAAGTCCTGTAAGTACAGAGTTTTTCATCAATAAATAATAATAAAAATAGTGAGTGAGATTTTGAAGTAAGTGACGTAATCCGATCTCACAAACTATCGATTCGAACCCGATAATTCGTGATATCGTCGCGGTAAATTTCCAATAACATTTTGTTCCCTTTACCTTTTTTTTTTGTTCCTCGACGGTAAAAATGTAACTTTCTCGAGTGAAATTGTACGCGTGTGTGCGTCACGTGCATCCTTACAATGTCGAATGTATACATCCATATGAAAGTGCATATATTTGTGTGTTGGTATAAAAGCAGTAGAGGTGGGCACGGTCTGATTAAGGAGAGCTCAAAGACGTTTGCAAAAAGTGACGGGGTCTCGACGGATGAAAGAGCTGGTTGTGTTTGAAGAGAAGGGAAGGGAAGGGGGAATGAGGGATGATAGAGGATCGATGAAGGAGACTATCCGTGAAGAGCGTGAGGGGGAAAGGAAGAATCGCGACGTAGCGGCGGTGCCGGAGGTCGGGGAAAAGGTCTCAAGGGGATGGGGGGAGAACAGATTCCGCAACTGTCGGCGCAGAGAGCGGATCTCTCTTCTCGAAGTCCCAAAGACCCAAGCTACGGATCGGATCTGGCATTCCTTTTGCCTTTAAAAGAGAAGAACCCCAGATAGAAGAGTGAACCGACTCTGACTGACCGCTTAAAAGAATTCCAGCCATTACGCGTCATAAGGATGATTTTTGCGATTGTCTCCGTGGAAGGACCCGCACGTAACTCCTCTCTCATGGATTCCCTCCCCTCCCCCACTTCTTCTACTCTCTTTTCTGGTCATCGTTAAACGAGTAGCGGCCTTTTGGCCAAGCTAAAACATTTCTTTCTTTCCCTCTCCCCTTTCCTTTTTTTCCCTTATCATCGAATCGTTTCGGTGGCCGGTAACGAGTTGTAAGACGTACCCGCGGAAAAACCGCGGGTAACTATTTATCAAAGACCAGATATGTCGGGCTCCAAATGCCATTTTCCGCATTCTTTTTCAAATTCAATCGCGAGGGTTGGTCGAAGCATACCAAGATAAATTCTTTCTCGGATCACTCGGTTGGATAACTAATTTTCATGGGAAACTATTCGAGACGATGGTTTACGAATGTTCATTATCGCGGTAATTGTTGTAACGAAACTGATCTATGCCTGTTTGGAAATTCATGTGTTCTGTTTTTTTTTGTGCGTGTGTTGCAGGTGACCGATACCAACGACAATGCTCCAGTTTTTCAAGCGAGCGCTTATTCATTCGACGTACCGGAAAATGTGCCAAGGGGAAGTAGGATCGGTCAAGTCGTTGCGATGGATTCCGACGCCGAGGGGCCCAACAGCCAATTAAGCTATACTCTGATCTCCGATTGGGCGAATGATGTTTTTTCCCTGAACCCCAGCACCGGTGTGTTCACGCTCACAGCAAGCTTGGACTACGAACAGGTTGGTGCAACCGGTTGAATTCATCCTGATTTCTTTCTTCCTAATGATACATCATAATCTATTATGTATATTAGAGAGAAATTTTATTCGTTTTAACTTGGTATTTATTCATACGTTAAATTTGTTTCTTATGATTCGCTATGATTCATCGATACGTCAGAGAATTGAATCCAACGTTTCTAGATTGTCGTGAAAATGTGAATATCGTTAGATTCAATTGTCATGCTCTTTAAGATGTCTTTATGCACTGAGAAAAAGGTTTTCTTCTGACAAATCAACGCATTTGGTTGAACATTTTTGAGAGATATCGTTTCATACTTATTTCAGACGTTCATTATATATCAAAAAATTTATATTCAATCATTATAACCAAATCACCCACACAACACTCGTTGTCTAAAAGATATCTTCAGAAATAATTAAGAACAATGCAAGAAGTCTTATGCAACATGAATCAAGACATCTTTTAGAAGTCTTAAACTGTTCTTACTTCTAAAAGATATCTTCAAGAACGTCTTTAGAAATCTTGGAGAAGTTTATGAAAGACATCTTTGAGAACATTCGAAAAGGTTTCTGAAAACGTTCTTGAAGATATCTTTTAGCAGTAAAAACAGTTTGAGACTTCTTGCATTGTTCTTAATTGTTTCTGAAGATATCTTTTAGACAACGAGTGCTGTGCGGGCATTAAATATGACTTCTTATGAAAATTAGATTTATTAAATCATCGTCGGTATACAGTTGACTCAAAAACAAATGAGATGTATTTATCAGCTATGGTGTTGACTGAATATTAATAAATTTTTCTTTGGTCGTATCCAACTATACGATTTATTTATTATAAACAAATCTTATTCGAGTCAACGAATCTTTTTTCTCAGTGTATAGTAACTCAATTCACAAAATTCCAAACATTTTCGGTCACGATATTTTCCACGTTGAAATAAATCAATGAAGAGATAATTTTTTTCTCTGAACAACTTTAAGGACGAAAATAAATTCTCAATAACATATTATCGTATATAAATAACATAGATTGACAATAATGTTGCACGCGAATGTAGCAAGGAATGTAAAATACAGCAATGTATTCCAACTGTTCGAAAATAAATTAATTATTCAGTGAACATAAGATCGCATCAACATATATCAATTTAGACTTTTCCAACGTTAAAACACACAGTCGCCGTGGATAAAACATTTCAATCATTACACGCACTCATATATCTTTTCAACATTATTACACCGGGTAGCTTGATACGAGAGAATTATTGGTTCAATACACATTTGTAAGACCGTATATATTCAATGTCGGCACTTTTTCAACTTTGATTCATAACTTGTATTATCCGGTTCATCCTCAAGTGAATATGTATCATGTCGCTGGCGAAATTAATTTCCTCGACACATCTTTCCAACGCCACACTACTCCGTTCAAAGAATATTGTTCTTGTACCAATATTTGAAAAATATCGAGAATCGTGCTATAAAGGTGTTTTATCGATCAAAAGTATTAGAATGATCGGGAATAGGGATTGAGTTTTCAAATTGAGATACGGAACAGAAGTGTGTGAGTATCAATTGCATTGAATGACGATTTCTTTTCCACACAGAAAGATTTATTAACCGTTGAGGAGTCATATTTTCTCTCGACGGTGAGGTTTCTCGTTGGATATTTGTTGTGGGAAAGAAGTCATTATTACGTGCAATTAATATTCATTTCGCTGTGTCGATATAAATGTTTATTAACGATCAATAGAACCGTCTATCGTTTTACGAGTGATATCTGTTGATCATTCAAACGACGAACACGTAAGCGCGCCTAATGAGGTATAAGCAGTACTCACGCAACTATCGCTTGATTGCTAATTCTGGTGATCTGGTGACATCCCTGTTAGAAAATTTTTTATGAAATTTAATATTCCCATATCCAATTTAATAAAGTTCTTAAATTAGATACAATTTGTGGGATTTTAATTTTTCCTATTGAAATGTAAGAAAGTAAATATTAAGTTCACAAATATATTATTAAAATTAAGGATTAGGTTATTGGAATTTATTTAGTAAATTGGGTTATGTAAAAAGTTTCATAATATATTTATGAAACTTGAGGGAGATTTTTTCAACGGTGATTTAATATCAGAACGATCAACCGAAAGAAGAATTACTCTGTGAAAAATATGAGGATATCAAAAATCCCCCTGAATCTCTCTGAAAATTTCACGTTTCGGAGAAATGTAGAGAGATTCAGGGAGATTCAGAAAAATTCATAGACTGTGGTTGATTGGGAAAAATTGTGCGTTGAAATTTTCAGAGGAATTCAGAGAAAAATAAATTGAAGGAAATTTTTGGTCCAAGATTTCAAAGGCATTCCGGGAGATTCGAAATGATTCAGAGACGAAGAAAACTGAGTGAAACTATGAATTCAACTTTGTAGAAGGATTCAGAAAAATTCAGAGAGATTCAGGAAAATTCAGAAAAAATCAGGCAACAGTTAATTGAGTAGTATTTTTGTTCAAGATTTCAGAAGTATTCCGGGAATTTCAGAGAGATTTAGACACAGATGAATTATCAAAATTGTGCGTTGGAATTTTCAAAGGGATTCGGAAGAATTCTGGGAAAGTCAGAAAGAAATAAATGAGTAAAATTTTTGGTTCAAGATTTCGAAGGTATTTCGAAAGTTTCAGAGAGATTCAGAGACAAGTAGTGAGGAAAAATTGTGCTTTGACCTTTTTAGGATGATTTACAGAAAATTTGAATGATAAATAAGTCACTATTCAAAATTTTAAAGGATTCAAGATTATTTAAAAATGTTCCCAGTGATTCAAACGCATTTGCGAAAAATTTCGGAAACTCAATTCGAATGATTCAGAGAAATTCACGTGAATCTAAAGAGTTCCCAGACTCTTAGGGATCTTAGGGATCCCAAAATCTTAGGGATCCATACAGGTTCAGAGGACTTCAGAAGAATTTAGAGAGATACAAATGAATTCAGAATAAACTTTGAAATCTAAATGAATGAAATTCTGAGAGATTCAGAGAAATTCAGAGAGATGTAGAGAGACTCATCCAAATTCAAAGGAAGCCTTGTACTGTGAATAAACAAAATCCTCAAGAATTCAGAGAGATTTAGAGAGATCTAGAAACATTTAGAAATTCCAATTACAAAAATTCAGAGAAATTCAAACAGAGTTGAAGAGATTAAAAATATGCCAATATCTGGCAAATCTTCAACTTTCTCTGAATTACTTTAAAATCACTGCGAATCTCTCAAAAAAATGTCCCAAAACACGAAGAGGTTCAGAAAAATCTCAGAACAATTCAGAGCTATTTCCAAAAGATTCAGGAAATGTTTTTTTTTTTCTATCAGCGTTTTAGCTTCTCATTGTGGGGAATTGTTTTTTCACAAAAAATAAGGAATTTTTCTCTCATTTTGAGGAAATAATTTTCCTTTTGGGTGTTGAATCCTCTACAAATGAGAGAAAAACCATTTTTTGAGATGAGTCTGTTTGGAATTCACAGACTGTGATATTCAGTTAAAAACTGACGACAGAATTTCTGCCAGGTTCACAGGATGTTATAATTTGATAATTCCGGACCAAATCGCGTAAAAAGTCGGTCAGTTTTTGCCTGCATTACATGAGAAATAAACCTTTCAAAGCCTGATAACAATTTTCTGTTCGGTTCTGCTTGGCATTTTTAGTAGGACAATGTTCCACCTCTATTTCGTCCGAGACTTAGATGAAGGACCTAGGTGGTTGCACTGTATAGCAATGAGAATAAAGGTTCACTTGAATAATTTGGTCAACTGAAATTTAGCTGAGATAAGTAAATTTTAGTTGCCGCAGCTAGGTCTTGGCCTTCTCTCAGTGAGGTTACTATTCTTTCTGAAGGTTTCTGCGCCAGATGTCAATCCGACCTCAAAATTGCTTCATCGTGTGAAGTTTTCCTATTATTGTCATCTAAAAGTGTCAACAACACCATTTTTCTCTACTTTTGAGTTTATTTTACATGCTAATTAAATTTTTCTCCACAAACTCTTTTCAAAATTCATCTCGAATCATTCAAACATTCTCTTTCCTCCCCTAAAAATCGTTAACTGAAATCAATCGGTACAACCTTCAGGCGTGCAACGTCATAAACTCTGCTGTGATGATGTGTTTTGAGCTTTGGAATTAGGTAACCTACATGCTTTACATGCAAAGTTCTACTCGATCGTGTGCCTGCTGTGTAACGAGTCTAGAGTACGTAACCTACTTGACAATAAAATCCTCAGTCGATCACCTGCCTGTTTTGTGATGAACCTGCGTCATGTGGTTTTCTCAGATTTCAAAGTCTCCCTCGCTGGACTGCCTGCTATGTACCCAACGTGAGGTCTGTGATCGACCCTCGAAGGTTGACTCGACCGCCTATAAACGAGATAAACCCTTACAGCGCGTATGCACCTCAGAATATCATTAAGTGCATATGGAACAGAACCTATAAACTTAATAGAGAATTCCGTTTGCAGCGCTCTAAGCGTGATCGAGGTTGGGAAAATATCGTGCCCATAAATACCAATACTAAAACAGATATTAGCTGGGAAACTTCATGGTTTTGTGACCACTGTGAATAGTTCTACAATTCTACATAATCTCCTATCGAGTTTATGGCTCCTAATATGAGATTTCAGAAGTCCATAGACAAAATTATGCTAATAACAATGGAAGTACAAGGCACACTGAGTTGGGAAAAATTTAATGAATATTCTTCAAAAGTCTGAAAGAATCTAGGTATCAGCTATTTCAACGTGGGGGTAAGAAATTTTGCCTGCATTAACCCAAGTAGAATTGATCTAGGCATTGACGAGTTTTGTAACGCTCAACTAATCAGAAACTAGAGACTTGCGAGTACCTCACCCAAACCCTACGAAGCACTTGCAAGCGTTTGTGGCTATCCCTAAATAGTATAATATTTAACTTAACTGCACTACTTCACTACAAAATTGAGTAATATTTGGAACACCATTTTTCTCCGTGTAGTAGGAATCACTCTACCCAGTCTCGAGGCCGTTACAAGGCATTTATGACTTCTACACTGGGGAAAATTATCTATTATAAACTACTAGACTCGCTAGTACATTAAGGATATACTTGCATTTTAATTTTATATACCAAACATTCTTATCAAAAGCATCAGACTTCCTATTATGAAATGTTATTATCCTATCATCAACTCCCAGAAATTCTGGTACTTTTGAAGAGAATGTTTGATATATAACTTCAAAATGCAAGTAATTTATAATAGACAATTTTTCTCCGTGTAAAGTCTAGTGTAAAGGCCTGTAGAATAACTAGAGTGATTTCTACTAGGGTATCCTGTAAAAAATTTCTATTGAAAACTTCGTATAAATGTTTATGAGTAATTAACACAACCATTTTCGGGTTTAACCGGAAATTTATGAGAAAATGGTAGTAGAAATCCCATCAAGTGTGGAATTTTCAGTTAAATATACACTGTAAAAAAAAAGCGTTGACAAAAAGGTGTCAGGATTAACACAGAATCAGCCCCACTCGAATTCTATAAAAGTCCACACCAAAATTGGTGTCAAAATAACCCTGGTAAAAATGCGGACAGATTTGAACAAAAATTTGTAGATGGCTACAAAAATAGAATCGAAACGGATAAAAATACAATCCACTTTTTTTCGTTTCAATCCTATTATTTATCCATCGGAAAATGTTTATTCGAATCTATATATTCGCGTTTTTACCAGGGAACACCAAACAGTGTTAGGATGAAACCATGTGGTGTTTGAAATAACACTAGTTGGTGTGAATGTTTGCCAACACCGCTTATGTTTCATAATGTATGGTGAATTGATATAAATATACCGGAAATTGATTTCCTATCCCATGATCGGAATTTTCTGATTTCTGTGTTACAAAACTCGTCAATAACTAGAGCATTTCTACAAAGGAAGAATTGTTTTAAAGAAACAGGAATTCTAGAAGACCCGTTTATAAAATTCCTGGACATAGTTAAAAATCCCCAAAATTGGCAACGCTGGGACAGAGTTGCGTCTGCCTAGAACTGTTCAACGAATCAAAATCAATCTATCCTTCCGTCATTTTCGGACATTCGTTGCGTCTATTGCCGTCATAAACCGATCCCTTTGCTCTGAAGCATCCTCGTTATCACTCGACTGTACGTACGTTCGAATTCCAATGGGTTCCAAGAGGGACAAAGAAGGCGACGAAAATCAGTACCGATAGAAAGAAAAGCATATTTCTTCGATATAAGATTGTTATACGCGTTTGTATGTATGCTATGGTTAAAGATCGACGCACATATAGATGATTAAAATACGAATAATCGCCCGAGGCAAAGTTTACGAACGAAAGAGCGAGGAGAGAATGAAGCGAACACGCCTCTACATTCAAAGCCCACAAGCGTACCTATTATATTACCTTTAGGCTGTAAGGCAAGACTAGAATTTAGGGTTTAACAACGCTAACAGTCGGACGGACAGATCGATCAACAGACGTTTCTAATGGGCAGTGCGGTACTGCAACTCGGAGACAAGCCATATTTAGTGTGTTAGAAACACACACGCATACGGGGATACATTTTAATGTGTTAGAAACTCTGACCGAATGCATATGTGTGGGTATTATGGGTACCATTCCCTGTTCATTGAACTCCAAAATTTTATGTGGTTGTAAATTTCATGGAAATGCAACCAGTGTTTCGAAATGTATGTTTTTATTGAAAGAGAGAGTCGAGGATTTAAGAGAGTATATAAAACCGTGAGAATCACTCCCCGACAAAAGTTTTATCGATATAACTTTTTTTCCTCTTCCCTCTTTGATTGATTCGAATCGATCCTTCATTTGCGACCTTACTTGAACAAGAAATAATTTCTCAAAGAATGAGAGATGCTGTTATCAAATTCAGGAGTTCACAAACTCAGACAAAAAAAAGCAGCAAGCACATTTTTCATAATATATAATTTACAGGAATTTATACGTCCAAACGATTGAACAATAAATCTATAAATCTAGCAACATTAAACGTGTTCGATAAATTATACTTGAAATAGGAGAATGCGAAGAAAAGGGAAACAAAAAGAACGTTGAAGGCGCAGCCGAGTTCGGCTGGTGAAGTAAAAGAGGAGAAGAGTCGTAGTTTATAGAACCCTTAATCAACGTAATAATCCATCCCAGACGCACGCCACCGGGATCATTAACGATCGTGAAACGCTTTTGTATTATCTCTACCTTTAGTATGTATAGGAATGTCTATGAGATTTCGTTCCTTGACGTATCAGAAACACGCATCGGAAACGAAGAAATGGCACGTTGTTTTCACCGAAGCCCGCATTAGTTCTCGTTGCATAGTTAAATGCGGGATCTTGAAAGAAACCTGTTAGTATCAAACGGGTGTACGATGTGGTAATAAAGAAAAGACTACGAACTTCACTCGTACATTGTGGTTAATGCCACCCGTGACGCAATGGCCGTTTCTTCATAAAGTTACGCACTTGAATTATTACAATTTATAATTTCTCCAATGAAAATCCATAAATTTTGTTCATTCTACAGGTTCAACATTACATTCTCGTGGTTCAAGCAACGGACGGTGGAGTACCGGCACTCTCATCCACGGTAACGGTGTACTGTAACGTCGTCGATCTAAACGACAATGCGCCAATTTTTGAAACTGGACCTCACACGGCTGACATTGTTGAAAACGCCACCATTGGGACCAAAGTGTTATCGGTGACCGCCCAAGATCTCGATTCCGGCGATAACGGTAGAATAATATATGCAATTACCGGCGGTGACGATGATAATGATTTCAGCGTTGCCTCGAACGGCACGATTTTTACGAAACAAAAGTTGGATAGAGAGAAGAAATCGATTTATAATCTCGTTATCACCGCTATGGATAATCCTCTACCGCCGTCTCGTCCTCTATCCTCTACCGTACAAGTAAGTTCATTTCAATCAGAAAAAATAGATCGAAGGAACAACGGATTTACACATTCCAACTATACATCATTCTCTAAATCGATTTGATTGAGTAGAACCCATTAAACTCCAGTTAACTTCAAATACCATAAGATTAATTACATCGGAAGTATATTAAAATCATAATGCTAATATCCATCTCATAAAATGAAATGGCTTTTCAGAAAATGATAAATCGACTGATCTTTCGTAGGTAAAATATAATCATCATCTCGTTGTTTGTAAATATCAAATTGCACGTTTAGTTCCCAGATACGAGCTGTAAGTCGAAGTTAACCATTATCGATCTCACGAGAATTGGTACCGCTATTCCTCAACTTCAACTTCCAATACAACCAGTATAAACTTCATATTGAATTTGTCAGGAATTTCTAATCCTCGTATACTCGTATTCGAGAAGTCGTTTTACTCGTTGCCGATTAAATTCAATTCATTGTCAATCGTTTATATAAGGCTCTTCTCGCAGGGAGAGCGGGGAGAGAGAGAGAGAGAGCAAGAATTCTCATGGAGGAAGAGGAAAAATGTGATAAATTAAATGTAATTTGTGTTGAAAACAGGTAACCGTGGTACTGCTCGACGTGAACGACATGTCGCCCGAGTTCATATCCCCTACGAAGATATCAATCATTGAGAATGCTCCGAGCAATACCGTCGTGATGGCGATAAAGGCAGTCGACCGAGATGAGGGTCGGAACGGTTACGTGGAATATTCCCTCCAAGATGGCAGTTCGTTTCCCTTTACTTTGGGTCCAGTCGATGGTCTTCTTCGCGTCTCCGGTCCGTTAGATCGCGAACAAAGATCGAACTATACCCTTCGGGTCATTGCTAAGGATCGTGGCGAACCGCCAAAGTCCTCTTCCGCCACCATCAGCGTTATGATTCTCGATGAGAACGACAATTTTCCCATCTTCGAACCCAAACAGTATTCGGCAACCGTCGCGGAAAATGCCAGCATCGGGGTTAGCATCCTACAGGTAAATATCATCGTTATAAATATTTTATGTTTTATATAATATCACATGGTATCTTGGATCAATTTTTCTGAATATGGGCAATTTTAGTGTTTTGATTTTTTTTCAATGCGAATAATGGTAGCAATTGTCAAAGTTTGTTGTTGATGGACAGAATTTTGGAAATTCGATGATTGAAATTCTAAGAATGAGGTTGTAATTTTTAGAAAAATTATATTGAGTGTGTGAATTGAGTTAAAAGAAAGCTGGAAGACTGGTTTTCGAAGGGAGAAGAGTTATATTTCGAGAAGGAAAATGTATTTTAATGAGTGAAAATAGGCTTTTTTAATTTGAAAAATAAAGGTGAAATAAATAATTCTTTCAGCAAATAACTTTTTTCACTTCATTTCCTGCTTGATTTTTATACAAACAAAGAAAATCAAAAAGTATTGAGAAGTATATATCGTTGGTAACGAAACAAAAAGGAACAAATGACTTTGTAATTTCTTCGTTTCTTCTCAATTTTAATTATTGTGGAAATTGTATGATCGTCCGAAATAAATTCATTAGAATAGCGATGATTCAGACGAACGATTTAATACCAGATTTGAGAGGGATCGCAATCAGAAACATTTGTTATTACAAAAATGAGGATTATTCCATAACGTGAGTTATTACACTTTGTCATGTAAACGACAATAAAACAATTAATGTTTGAAAATAATTCAAAGCAATCGGATGGCAAATGAATACAGCCATGATCTTATTTGAAAATGTATAACACAGTCCCCTAATGAAATCAAATACACCGAATGGACACCGTGATTTCCTGGTGTATTTGTGAATTTTTTACACCATAATTGACACCAGAACTACACCAGAAACCAGTTTAATCTGTTTCACACCAAGCGATCACTCTGAATATTCTCGCAATTGGAGTACAGTTACATCGAATTCTCACCAAATCTACACTCATTTTTTACTGAGAAGATACCAAAAGATATTGGTGTAAAAAATTCACAAATACACCGTATTTTCATGGTAAAATATACCAATATACCACTGATTTTCCACTTGTTTTGCACTGAGCCTAAATTCACATCGAAAAAACATGGTGTAACATTTCCATTAGGGTCGACAAACAAAAATTTTTTCTTCTAGATTTCTGTTTTAATGCATAAATTTTGATGCTAGGCCTCGAAAAACACAAAAATATTCATTCTTAACTTTTGAAGTTTGCTTCAAATATGATGGGAGATTACATTTGGGGTTTGATATAAACATAAAAAAAACCACTAAAAATCTTCATTTTTGAACGAGATTTTGTATTATTTCACATTTAATCCTTGCTCTTGAATTAAAAAGACTCCAATGTTTAGCAAAAATTTTTCCGATTGTAATCTATAGTGAAATTATTTTTCTTAAAATTCAAAAACTTGCTCTGGTTTCTACAAAAACAAACTTTGATCAAAAAAATGATTTTTCCCGCCATTAGTAACGTAGAAAACAACAAAATTCGACATTCAGAAGTGCACTGAGAGAAAGTATTAGTTGCCAATATCCAAAAAAATTAGTAAAATAACGTCTCAACTTTTTGTTTTAGTATCACTTACTAATATTTTTATTGTGCGATGAAACCAAAGGTTAGGATCGAAATTACTTCATTTTTAGTTCAAACGCAAGTACTTTCTAATAGTAAGCAACACTATAATAGGATAGTTCATAAATCCTGGTCAAAATATGCCTTGTGAATCCGTACAAAATAATAACCCAGATAATAATCTACAAAACTCATATGAAACAGGTTGAAAAAATGACACTGGTATCAATTTTTCTCTTATTTCTGAACATTTTATTCACTTTTATCGCAATGTCGACCAGGCCAACTACCATCGGTATACCGTTTGATATTCTAATTTATAACCTATATCGATAGTTGTTCCTACGTTTCTGCGCGTGTAACGGTAAATGTCTTCTGGAGATAACACTACCATTGTAGAAAAAAATACTTTTAGACCCCCGACGATTCAAATTGCACAGTTTGAAACAGCAATTTTCACAACTTTGATCCACACATCCTGTACGCGTGAAAGAAAGGAGTGTTCAGAAACAATTGAATACGAAAACAAGCTGGATTATATGAACTATAATATCTTGGTTGAATCAACCAAATTTTTAGTAGCTGTCATTAAGTATATTTAGTTGAGACGTTTTAGTTATAGTCACTATGAGAATTTCTCTCAGTGCGAGACCCAAAAGTCGTGTTGACCGGTGTAATCCATGTTCAAAAATGCTTGAAAATGACTACAAAACATGAGTTTACAAAAAAAATATGGTTCTCCAAAAATAATTTTTACTTACCGTGATGGCTAAGCAGGGGTGGGAATAATCAAATTTGTTGGATGGGGTTGGAAACTGATCCAGTCTGAGAATCTGACATTGTTTCCGTGTATTCATCGCAGCAAAGCCACTCCTAATCAATTTCCATACCTGAAAAAATCAAGGAAAGAATGTTTTCCGTTATTCCGAGTTGATTACATAAAACAATGATTGCTACGATTTTGATCCACAGGTATTCGCGATGGACCAAGACGAAGGCGCGAATGGAAAAATTCGATACAGCATCGCCATGGGCGATGACAATCGAGATTTCACTATCTCAGAGGATAGTGGAATGATCAGAGTTGCCAAGAATTTGAACTTCGAACGAAAATCGAGGTACCATTTGACCATCCGAGGCGAGGATTGCGCCGCGGAAGTTGGCGAACCGCAAAAAGATGACACCGCGCAAGTGACCATCACAGTTCTCGACATAAACGACAATGCTCCGGTATTTTTGGATTCCCCTTACTTGGCTCATGTCATGGAGAACATGGTACCACCGGGTGGAGGATTTGTAATTCAGGTAAACAACACTAAATCCATCATCAACATCATCTTGTAATAACATCAAATAATCTATGTAATTGTTCCAGGTGAAGGCTTACGACGCGGATACTTCCCCTTACAACGACCAAGTGAGATATTTTCTGAAAGAAGGTGACACTGATTTATTTCGAATCAACGCCAGTACTGGAGATATATTCCTCTTACGACCATTAGACAGGGAATCCATTCCTGAATATACTCTTACGCTGGTAGCAATGGACACTGGTGAGTGATAAAAATCATATTTCTTCGTTCATTCGTAGTCCTTCATAAGTAGTCATGAGGAAGAAAAAGAAGAAAGCACAATAGGTTTAGATTTAATTAAAGTACAAACGTCGGGTACGATACGAGGCAAAGTATCTGAAATACACCTACGCTTATTGAAAGTATGAAAGCTCGTTGAACGTACGGACCTGATGAAAAGTTTGAATTTCAAACATCCAAGTACAATGAAATTTTGGGAAACGGATCGCCTTCCCCGCGATATATTTGTAAGGAGACGTTTATGAATGCTCTATAGACGATACGTTAAATAGGCTCGTACCCTGTATTTCGCACAAAGGCTTTAGCCATTCAAAGAGGGTAGTCGGTATTCTTTAGAAAGGAGAATATATTTGCTTGCGTTGTTTTCTCAGCGTGTCTGGGTCCGTGTAAATTGGTTGCGAATTAGCACGCACAAAGAGCCTAATTGTACTTGGATTGGCTCTACGAATTCTGAAAAAACAAAGGAAAGAAGGAAACGAAAAAAAAGAGTGCAAAAAAATGTTTGCGAAGCGTGAAAAATATTTTTTTTCGATCGGTAGTGGATGAACGGTGGTATATATAATATATTATTATTCTCATCGTTATGTTGAATTATTCTGCTCTTGTTCAGAAATCTGGAATAGAACAATAACATTTGTTCTCAGGTGGTATCATCAGGTTCTGATATTTTGATGATTATTGTTAATTAGATTCTCGTCTCGCGTACATTAAATTGCTTCGTTAGACAAATTTTTCGACACCGAGAAGAGGATGATATAAATCATTATTCATCGGGCATGAGAAGAATCTCTGGGCTTAGATAATGAATTTCGAAAGTAGTTGAATGGAGAAACCATCTAATTTATTACCGACTAAAAATATGCACTCTTATCGAAATAATTGAAGTATAATTATTATCATGAAGGAGTCTTGTCCCAATATTCTCCCAAGAAATAATTTAAGGCTTACCAACATAACCATAAAATAAACGATTACCAATTTTCATGAAGCAATTTATAAATTGGGGATAATTTAATATCTTTATTCACACTTGATAAATACCTTCCCTTGGTTAATTCACCTTACCGTGAGTTGGTTCGCTTTCACGTAACGAACAATATATACCCTCTTCTCGACCGGTTCTTACAAACTATCGTGAAAGGAAAGGGGGTTAAGTGACGAGCGGTAACATACAAATTGGATATAAGTTTCTGGCCCCCTTACAATGAGATATTTTTTAAAACGTCGGTGGAATGTTTTCTTTGGTTCTCTGGGTACCTTATCCCACGTTGTCCCACGTGTCGTTGCAACTCGGTAGGACTGTACGTCCAGGCCGTATGGGGTAGAGTGTATATTAATAGCGCGATCTACCCTGTCCTTGCTTCCTGCTTTCAGTTTGTGTTCATCGTATCACAAGATCCATCGATGAGACCCGATGTTTCGATCGGTCGCTGAGCTTACCATCTAAGCCCAAGTCCAGAAAGAAAGAGGAAAAGAGAAAGAAGGAAGGAAAACAAGTCGACTGGCTATGCCAAGACAGGCGGCGAGGCCAGGATATGCGGCCCAGTCAAGTCGGCCAGAGCTTGGTCGATGAGGTAGACAAGCCTGCAGAGTTATGACGCGCGATTATGATAATCGGTCTCTCAAATGCCTTCCCCTGCTTGGCGCTGCAAAAATCCTTTCCCTTTCCTCTCTTCTTCGTTCTTCTCTTCTCTTCCATTTCCTTTCCTTCCACCTTGATCCTTTCTTACCGCTGGAAAGAACTCTCCCCCTCCATCGGACATTTTTCAATACCCCGCACGTTGCACGTACGGCTTAGGCCTTATTCCTGCACCAAGTTCCTCTTCCCTTTCCTCCTTTATCTCCCGATTCTCTAGACCATGCATCTTTCGGACCTGGGTCTAAAGACTCGCGTTCGCTCTCGCACATTATATTCTACTTTATTCATACTTCGCGGTCCGTCACGCATACCCATACATACGAAAATAAAAAGAATACACCTTCACGTCTACGCGTACACGCATTCAAAAATCCACGCACACGAGAGGATATATTGTTCACCTTCACGAATCAAGCCTTTTCTCTTATTATTACTCACCCTGAGGATTGTCTTTTAGGACCACAAACTCACGTAGAGAAAAGAGAGAGAGAGAGAGAGAAGCTCACAGGTCTCATATTATATTGTGCATTACGATTGTTGTGTTCTGGTCCCAAGGCAACCCGGTCAGCACAGGTCGGTCCATATGATTGAACAGCGCACAATCGTATACACGCACTCTTACCAACACCGAATGTGCAGCGTACACACATACATATGCATATAAATAACAAAGTTTTAGCCCTGAGCAATCTGAGCATTCTGAAAGCAGTAAGACTCTTCGTAACAATGCTTGTGTATGTATATGTTTGTATATATTCGCTTTTGTGTGCACGCACCTCCATTGCAACCAGAGAAATCTCTGGTCTTGGCTGCAGGAAAATAATGAGGCGTTTAGTCGGCGTAAGGACAATTAAGTCCCTCGACGTTCTCTCTGTATACTGTAAGACTGAAGAAACTGGGCCGACAATTATATTTTTCTCACAAAGATGAAGTGAGAGTAGCAACCAAGCGAACGCTCGTCACGTTGGATATATTTCAAAGAAATGGAATATAATATTTTACGAAAACTATTTGATTCCAGTATTATTATATCACATTCGAAGGGGTAAAAATAGCGAATCTATGAGATACGGATTATGCGGATGATTCTTGTCCAATGTCCGCGGACCTCCTATGGTAACAGATTATTATCGGCAACTGAGAATCACAGTCATTTATTTTTCTCTTGAATTTTGGTCCTGTAATTGATGTATTCTTAATTATCAAATTTATTATTATTAACGATCGCAATTTACTTCGCGTTATTTACGGAATGAATTTCAGTCATTTACGAAATTGATTATCAGAATTTGTATTCTTGATAATAAAATATGAACATTGTAGTCATGTTCATTTGATTCGCTCACCCAAAACACAAGTTAAAATGCAAAACATATACAATAATTTAATCAGTGATCAGAGAGCAGGCTTATGTGATATAAATAAAAGTAGGTATCATCTCTTATTGATAAAAGAAAGGAACAGTTCCAGAATTGTGTGAAATCTATATTATACTGGAATGAACGCTCCCCAAAATTCCCACCGTCAGGGAAAAATAGTTAAGAGAGTCATGAATATATGTTGAAAGAAAGTATATTCACCCTTCCAGTTGAGGAAGAAATATCGGATTGTGTATGTCCAAAAGGGAGGAAAAAATCCCGTTATATAACAGTATGTGTGTATAGGGAGTGCTCATTCCAGTATAAAATTCAATACACTTTCTTTTGTTGTTGTTTGTACACCATATAATTTCCGCCAAGGTCTCATGCAGGATTTTCATCACTTTTATCACAAAAATAATTCCATTGGAATGCTTTGAAATGCACCGGAGGCCCTGCCTCTTAGAGTCTTAGAACGGTCCTGCGCCCACTGTGTTTTTTTGTTTGTTTTATACTTTTCTTTCAAACATTCTCCACTAAAGTATGTTTCTTCGATATTTTCTATTTCTACAATCTCTAATGAATTCTCTAATTCTTTGGTCATTTTTATCCACCACACTGCAACCTTCACTCATACATTCTGCCGCCCAAAGCAAGAAGACCGTAAGTTATACATTTGACTTGAATTCGAGAAAATCAAGAAAAACTGTTTCCTTTTAAAATCAATAGCACGACCGATCATTTTTCAATGGCAAACCATTTCTAGGGTATATAGAGGGTGCTCTGTCTGATTTCGTAAAAGAAACATTAGGATTTTTCATAACAACCATTAGTTTATGCACTCACGGTTGTTTCTCGACCAAAAATACTTGTCAAGAAGGCCGTAACTAACCTTTTACCAAGGAACTGCGACCAAGCGCAGGCCACTTTCCAAAGCATGAAGATGGTTAACTACATCCGAATGTCAGAACTGATGCACGAAGGTAGTTACGGTTTTTTTTATCAGGGAAATGGGCAATCGACTCGCGGGATTTACAAGAGAAGAAAACCGTAATTACATAGAGGTGATTTTATTTTGTATTTGGGAGTCTGCTTCGAAACTTTTGCCAGAGAGAAAGACCGTAAGTGCACTTACGGTGTTGTTATCTGGCAAGATGTTGACGTATTCGAATAACTTCCCATTTTTGTGTCAGTTACGGCTTTTCTTTTTATAAACGTTCCAAATTCGATTAATTCCTTCGTACTTTGAACTACTATTATTAAAAAAGTAATACGTTTTTCAAAATAAAAAACACAGTAAAATGCAGAATTTTTTCACGATTAAAATGATATGAAAAATTCATTTTCGTCAAAAATTCGACTTACGGTCTTCTTGGTTTGAACGGCAGCATTCGATCATTCATTTCAGGAGCAAATCTTTTCTGATCATTGATCCTGCTATCCCTGGTTGAAAAAAATTCATAGAATCTGACGAAATGAAATTTTATGGGATCCGGTCTGAATATTGTGCAGGATTCAATGAGATTTGGCGAGAATCAATGGGCTCTTTCAACTAGGAATGACTCCAGTTTTCTTATTCGCATTGCTTCAAATGTTCCTTGTGAATTTTTCTTCTTCTTCATTCTAATAACCGCATAGAAATCGTTTTGGGTCTTGATGATGATCATTATTTCTCAAAGCGGATCTGTGTATCATTGTCACTTGATCGCTCCTTATTTCTGCTTCTATTCAACTCTCATCAGAATCATGAGTAGCTATCCAGCTTATTACGTTAGCAAGAATAAGATTCTCTCTCCATTTATACAATCTTTACTGCGTCTTCATATTATTGATCTGGAATACAAAGATTTAAAATCTCTCTATCCTAATAGCATTTTGCGTGCAAATGCAAGCGATTCAAGTGCAAATCGAGCCACCGAATCGCTAGCCAACTGCGATCCATGTACGTCGCTTTTTGTAGACAAAACTGCAAGCCATCGCACTCATATACGTGAGCGTGATTGCTATTTACGTCCAGTTGGCGAGTCATAGTGTATTCATTAGTGAAACATTGGCAAACTGCGTTCCGCGTTGTTGCTGCTCTCCCGAGACTCGAGCTTTGGCGCATACAATTTTATTAGAATATATTGTAATGATTTTTCTCTGCTCTGTCATCATTATTGCTTCAAAAAAACTGAGTCTAGAACATAATCAATGAATAAATGAATTCAAATTGAGCTCAATTTTTTTTTTCATTGGCCCATTGTTGTTTTAGAACATTCATATATGATGTTTTCATGGAATCCTCAGTCCCTTTACTTGACTCTCAGTACTCTTTCAATACAAAGATACTAATCTCATATATTCTTAGACTGAACCTCAGTTCTAAAATTTCACTATCATTAATATACAAAATGTTCTTGGATCGCCAAACAGCAACAATAAAAACATAGCATTCAAAATTAGAATCTATTATTTCCCATCAATCAACCCGTACAACGAAAGTTGCTGTGCAACCGTTACTCTTACGTTGTTTATCAAGTTGACGCATGTGATTGAGAGTTTCTTGAAACCGAGCAACTTTCCTAGCAACACGATAACAACTTGGCGACGCAACGTCCCTACAAATTGCTTCAAACTGTTGTTGTATGTTTTCAACAATTTGCTGCATATTTGCCCAGCATTTTGCTGTTAGGGATGTGATTATAAAGATCAGAAAACAGCGTCACATGTTGGTTTCCTTACACTGTTATCACAAAGGACAAATAAATGTTTTATCTCAGAACTCAAAAAATTAATTATCAACTCATCACATGTTTTGAAATTATCAATTCAATCTCAGGATCGATACGAAAATTACAATGTTAATTTGAATGGAACTGCTTCGTAAATTCCGCAGAACAAACTCTGTACGGTGTATTATTTCTCCTCGGTGTTACTTCCAATGGAATCCTCAAAAAGATATAACTCTTTTGTTACAGAAAGATCATATAACTGCATTCTGTGCAGTAGAATTCAATAATGCACTCAATATTGTTCCACAATTTGATACCGTATATTACTCGTTTCATTTCCAGCATTCTACTTGTTCTTTTTTATTTCCGTAGGAATATATTTTTCAAACAGGTCTTTATATTTGATTCTTTTTTTACGGTATTACTTCGATGAAATTACGGCTTGCGTCATACCCATATTCTCTTGGTAATGATTTATGATCGTTGTAAACTGATCATAACAGAGGCTATAAATTTGACAGAATGATCGCATTATTTTGACCCGACATGTTTCGTAAATCCCTATAGTAATGGTTTACTTTCGAGGATGCAAAGAAAACTTCTTACCGCGAATAAAATGAAAAATAAGATGGAATCTCAAATAAAGAAAAATAATACAAACGACATGAGCTTATAACCGTGTGTACATATAAACGTAAACGGTTATTTTATGTATTGCAGGTTCTCCTCCGTTAACTGGATCGGGTATCGTGAGAATTGTCGTGCTCGATGTAAACGATCACAGTCCAGAGTTTGCCAGACAAGAGTATAAAACCAGTGTCATGGAAAATTTGGCGGCCGGAACATGGGTGGCAAAGTTACACGCCACCGATAGAGATGACGGTCTCAATGCGAAAATACGGTACGAAATCGGATCCCTGATGTCTTCTGTTCTCCTTGCCCTGAAATTATACAGTGAAAATTTATTAAAAAGTATCATAGAATGAAATTTTAATTTTAATATTCATGATTTTTAGATACAGTCTCCTCGGAGACAAAGCAGAAAGATTCTCCGCGGATCCCGATACGGGTGATATTTTCACCATGCAACCGTTAGATCGTGAACAAACGTCTGTTTATCATTTGACATTAGTCGCACAAGATTCTAGTCCAACCGAACCGCGCGCATCTGCAGTGAATTTGACGATATTCATCGAGGATGCAAATGATAATGCTCCTCGGTTTTCCAGTCCACGTTATACAGCATATGTTCCAGGTGCAACAAAACCCGGTAAGGAAACCAGATACTCCGTCAGTGCTCGATCATTATATTGAAACAATTAAGTATGTAGTATATTTGGATAATTTTGTACCATCGAGCAACGTGCAACGTACAACGTACTGTACAGTAGATGAACTTAATCGATTCCACTCTTCATCACTCAACATCTGTTAACAATTTTACATGGATCAATTTCTTCCAAAAGATTAAAACATAATCATAATTATGTTATTCGTCATTTCTCCCTTGTATTAATTGAAATGAATTTCTATAGGTGATTTTGTTTACGGAGCGAAAGCTATCGACGACGACTACGGAGAAAATTCTCGGATCGTGTATCATCTTCAGGGCAAAGATGCCGACCGATTCACCATTGATTCCAATAACGGTATTATTCGCGCGATTCAAGAATTAGCCAGCGACGAAACGACTTATCAACTTCAAATCCAAGCGTCGGATTGTGGAGTGGAGCCTCGATACGACACGGCCGACCTAGTGATACACTTATGGGAAAGACAGTTGTTTCCAAGTTTTCGTTCAACCATAAGTACAAGATTCACATTACCCGAAGACGTTCCGGAAGGTAAAGTGATCACGAAACTGAGCGCAACTACCCCGAAGACCGGTGCTGCCAGTAATTTGATCTACGGCATGGCTGGAGGAAACGTCGGAGATGCCCTAAGAATCGATCCACACACGGGCGAGGTAATAATCTTGTTGGCAAAGCGTGTCTCAAACTCTTCAATATATATCGATCATCAGATTCGAACGAATAAAATCATTAAATGTATAATACCAACACATTCTTTTGATGAAAATTTGTAACGTGTTTTTCTTTCTCACAGGTTTTAATAGCGTCTGGCTTTGATTACGAAACTACTCCAAATTACGAAGCCTGGATCGAAGTTCGGGATTCGGATACCCCAGCATTGAGAAGCGTCGTGCAATTGTTGGTCAACGTAACAGACGCCAACGACAACGCTCCAGTGATGGAGGCATCGATTTACAACGCCAGTGTTCCCGAAGAAGAATACCCACCTCAATTCGTTTGTAAAATATCCGCAACCGATCGCGATTCCGGAGAAAATGGTCAAGTCACTTATCATTTGACTAATGACTTCTCCGAGTCTTTTATCATCGATTCGAACACAGGAGAAATCAATACCAATGCCAAATTGGATCGCGAAGAGGTATTTGTAACGAATGAAATCTTCTTTTCGTCGTCAAACGAAAGATTCATCTATTTTATTCAATGTTTCTGTTTTTTCGTATCCATTCAGATATCTTCCTACGAATTGATCGTCGAAGCTAAAGATCAAGGTCATCCTCGTTTAACCGGTACCGCAACCGTCTTGATTACCGTATTAGATAAAAACGATAATCCACCTCATTTCACACGATTATTCAGCGTCAACGTTACGGAGAATGCAGAAATCGATACTTTTGTGATACGAATCACCAGCAGCGATTTGGACATCGATCAAAATGCCAATGTCACGTATAGTTTCGCTCACAACCCAGGTGGCAAGTTTTTTATAGATGCCTCTAGTGGTAACGTAACCGTAGCTGGACCGATCGATAGAGAAGAACAAGATGAATATCTCTTAAAGGTAATAATACATCGATTCGTGATAAAAAAAAAGTAACTTTTAATAACAATGAAAGTGAATGAAAAATATATTCTTTTGTTAACAGATCGTGGTGGCGGATGGTGCCTGGCGAGCGGAAACTGCTTTAACCATAACGATACAAGATCAAAATGACAATCCACCGGAATTCGATCAAGATTCATATCATTTTCATTTTCCGGAACTACTGCCACCGTCTACGCACGTGGGTCAGGTGACGGCATTGGATCGCGACAAACAAGGACCAAATTCTGTAATATCGTTCAGTTTACTTCAACCGTCTGATTTGTTCGCGGTTGATCCAGCTACAGGGGATATATTTAGTAAAAGAACATTGAAATACAAACACACCCATCGACCTTCCTCTCCAGAGAATTTATACTCTTTGACTATTGTCGCTACCGATAACGGAAAACCACCGATGTCTTCGAAGACTGTGGTTTATGTCGACGTTGTCGATGCTAACAACAACGCTCCGAAATTCCAACAAGAATCTTATTTATCCCCTGTACCGGAAGCTTACGGAGTCGGCAAACGCGTGTTACAATTGATAGCGACCGACGAGGCTGATTTCGGTGTCAACGCAGAAATTTTGTATTCCCTTGCGACTGACAATGAAAAGAAAAACGGCACTGCTTATTTCGCTGTTGAAGAAAAAACTGGATGGATTTATGTTCAAAGAAGTTTACTCGGCGTCAATGTTGGTACTACTTTTGTTTTAACGGCTCGTGCGATCGATCGAGGAATGCCACCGCAAAAAGACGAAGTCCCAGTAACGTTGGTAATATCCGGAGAGAATAGACACACTCCTACCTTCGCGGCAGTTAGTTACCAAGTGAGAGTACCTGAAAACGAACCGGTGAATACCACGATCTTAACTGTCAGCGCAATGGATGGGGATCCTGGACCAAATGGAATGATACGATATTCGATATCCGCCGGTAACGAGAGGAATGAATTTTTCATTCACTCTACTACCGGTGCCATAACCATTCTAGAGCCTTTGGATTACGATTTGATACAAGAATATCGATTGAATATAACAGCCACTGATTTAGGATTCGAACCAAAACAAGCTATCGCTACTTTAACCGTGAATGTATCGGATATCAATGACAATCCACCAACGTTCAATAAAAGTCGTTACGACGCCTTTTTACCGGAAAACTCTCCCCCGGACACTTTCGTGTACAAAGTCGTTGCGGAAGATATCGATTCTCCAAAATACGCGATTGTGGAATATAAAATTCTCGGAGGAAATGGCAAAGATCATTTCAAAATTCAAGAGAACACTGGAGAAATTAGTTCTGAAATTGCATTCGATTACGAAGAAGCAAACGAATACACTCTGGATATCGTCGCCGCTAATCCAGATTCGAATCCCCAAATGGTTGGGTTCACCACAGTGGTTGTTCATATAACAGGAGTCAATGAATTCTATCCAAAATTCATTCAGCCGGTATTCCACATGGATGTATCGGAAAGTGCGGAGATAGGAACTTACGTTGGCTCGGTTCAAGCCACCGATCAAGATTCCGGAGATGACGGCAAAGTGTATTATCTGTTTGTGGGTTCTTCGAACGATCGTGGATTCTCGATAGGTTCTGAAACTGGTATTATCCGTGTCGTGAGGAGGCTCGATCGTGAAACGCAGAATCGCGTGGTATTGACAGTGATGGCTAAAAATGCTGGCGGTATTCGAGGCAATGATACGGATGAGGCACAAGTAATTGTTGCCATTCAAGACGGTAATGATCCACCAGAATTTTTAGAGAGCACGTACGAAGCGAGTGTGCCGGAAGATGCTGCTCTAGGTACCACCTTGTTGACCGTAAGAGCTATCGATAAAGACATACGACCACAGAATAATCAATTCTCCTATTCCATCATCGGGGGAAATATGGGACAAGTGTTTAAAGTCGATCCACAAACGGGAGATATCGAAACAGCGAAACAACTCGATCGAGAAACCATGCCGATTTATGATTTGACGATAGGTGCCATCGATACCGGATCTCCACCTCAAACGGGCACAGCTTTGGTTCATATTCAGGTCCAAGATGTGAACGACAATGGGCCTATATTCGATCCACCGGAAGTCATAGGTTACGTGAGCGAAAACGAACCAGCTGGAACGAGTATCATGACGCTCAGCGCGACAGATCCTGATTTACCACCGAACGGTGCTCCTTTCACCTACCGATTGATCGGGGGTCGACAAAGCGATATGGTGACTCTCGACAAACACTCGGGGGTGCTGAAAACCTCTAGAAGTTTCGACAGAGAAGTGATGCCTCAATTGAGTCTCGTGATCGAAGTCGAAGATTCTGGCATACCAAAAATGAAGAGCGAACATACGGTGACTGTGGTAATCACCGATCAGAATGACAGTCCATCGACGCCCAGGTCCGTTCACGTTCTCGTACACTCGTTCAACGGTGAAACTCCGTTAGGGAAAATAGCCGATGTACATCCCAACGATCCAGACATCACCGGCACGTACACTTGCAAAATTCTTCAAGGTTCGACTTCTCGAGTTCTCAGTATTCCAGTTGGTTGTGATTTACATACGAACAAAATAACCCCAGGGACCGGGTATTCGCTGAGCGTATCGGGCAACGATGGACGCCATCCCGACGTCGTTTACAAAGTAACGGTAGAATTTCTAGTCTTTTCAAATACAACCATCGAAAATAGCGTAACCGTACAAATCTCTAAATTGAAAGCCAATGATTTCCTCGTCCAATATTATCGAGCAATTTTAGACTTATTACAAGCGGAAATCGATGCCGAAGATACTCCGATTATATACAGCATGGGTGAAAGTGGAAACGATTTGGACATTCTTTTGGCAGTGGAAACCGCGCAAGGGTACCGTACGAAGTACGAATTAACAGAGTTATTGTTACGTAAGAAGGATAAAATTCAATCGATACTGACGGGAATTTCTTTCACGATCGGGCATTCTCCTTGTAAAAGTATGCCATGCGAGAATGGAGGGACCTGTAGCGATCGATTGGCCATTTACGACGATGCCAGAATAACGGACAGTCAAAATTTGATTTCAACTTCGCCGACGGTGGTTCATGAAATGACGTGTAGATGCCGAGATGGTTTCACTGGACAGAAATGTGAGAGAAGACAAGATCCTTGTTCACCGAATCCATGTTTGATGGGAGGCCAGTGTCGTAGAATGGGTTATGATTTCCAATGCACCTGCCCCATCGATCGCGATGGAAAACTATGCGAGCTGGAGAGAGGAGACGTCTGTGCCAGTAATCCTTGCCAAAATGGTGGATCCTGTAGGAAAAGTCCCGACAGTTTTAGTTTCTTTTGTCTATGTCGTGCTGGGTATAGAGGAAATCATTGCGAAACCATCACCGATTCTTGTCGACCAAATCCTTGCTTGTACGGAGGATTGTGCGTGAGTGAAAAACCTGGTTATAGGTGTAGTTGTCCGGAGGGTCGTTATGGGAGGCACTGTGAACGCTCCACGTTTGGATTCGATGAGCTTTCCTACATGACATTTCCAGCTTTGGATGCCAACACCAATGATATTACTATGGTCTTTGCAACTACAAAACCTGATTCCCTACTTCTTTATAATTATGCGCCACAAAGCGGAGGACGTTCGGATTTCATTGTTCTCGAACTAGTCGCTGGAAGGGTTGTATTCTCTTATGGAGGTGCTAGGAGCGCCATTACTTCCCTCACGATCAAAACTCAAGAAAGCGTATCCGATGGAAATTGGCACAAAGTAACAGCGACTCGAAATGGACGAGTTTTATCTCTCAGCGTTTCCAACTGTAAAGAACACGGCGATGTGTGCGATGATTGCAGACCTGGAGATACAACTTGCTATGCGGACGATGTAGGCCCTATCGCGTGAGTATTACAACTTTTTCTTCAAATTTAAATTCTCTTCTTTCTTTCTCTGTTTCATGTTATTCGTTTAATTTTTACAGAACGTTGAATTTCAATAATAATCCACTTCTATTGGGAGGATTGGACAACGCGGATCCTGTTTTGGAACGACCAGGACAAGTGCATTCAGATGATTTTGTTGGTTGTATGAATTCAGTTTCTATAAACGGCAGAACGTTGAATTTGTCGAATCCCCTGATGTCTCGTGGTGTTAAATCCACCTGCGCCAGATCTCGTAAGAATCCATGCTTCAGGGATGAGAATGAAATGATTCCTGTATGTGAAAAAGGTGCCAAGTGTTACGACAAATGGCACCAAGTGACTTGCCAATGCGGATTCCTGTCTGCACCAAATTGTCAAGGCGCTCTCGAACCTATCACGTTGATCGATGGAGGATACGTGGAATTCAAGGTATGAAGAGTTTCGATGTGATTAATCAAAACTGTAATGAATGAAAACAATAGTTACTCACAGTATATCGCATTACCATTGTTTTCTTATATTCAGATCTCGGAGAAACACAGAAGGATGCAACTTTTGGAATATTTGTATGGTGGGTCAACGATGTGGTACGCGGATCGTTACAAACGTGCTGTGAGTGACGAGACGAGTCGTTTCTTACCCAACTTGTCGCCTCTTAAAACCATGAGCCTCATGTTTCGTACCATCAAACCAAATGGAATACTAATTTACGCTGCTACCAATAAACACTTCACGTCTGTTGAGGTAATTGTCGTTACGCTTCATCTGAAATAATCGAAGCTTAGAAATATGGTGAGAAGAAAGAATTGAAAATTATATTGAAATTTTTGTTTTCTCGACGTTTAGCTTCGACACGGCCAATTAACTTATGCTTCTCTACTCGGATCCCCGGTGAATATGACAGGTTCCGTGGAAGGTAGTCTATCCGACGGACGTTGGCACAATTTGACTCTACACGCTTATTCTCGGGGATTGAGATTACTCGTTGACGGAGTTTTGATGGGCGACGAACTCGATTCGGCTGGAGTACATGATTTTTTAGACCCATATTTATCCGTTTTAACGATCGGCGGTGCCAATCAGGAACTTTATCTAACTCACGGAGCGAATACAAAGAATTTCGAAGGATGTTTGGCAAATTTTACCGTGAACAACGAATTACAGCCATTCAACGGTTCGGGATCGATTTTCAAGAACGTATTGTATCATGGAAAAGTGAATACCGGTTGTAGAGGATTGATTGGTATCAGCGCTGCTGCTACTGCCGATCCTTTGAGCGTTGGCATAACTTTGGTTATCGTATTCTTCGTTATTCTGTTGATCGCAATTTTAGCTAGTTTTGTGGTGTTTCGTTTGAGACGGCAAAACAAAGAAAAATCTCCACCTTCGGTGGTCAATAAAAACACAAACGCTATAATCACAGGAAACTCTTTAGTCGGTAGTGGAAACGATAACTTGATGTCGAGACACGAGAACACATACATCTCGGATACCTCGGATTTACGAGGAGTTCATATGGCACCTCCAGAATTGTTATCTAAAAAATACAAAGAACGTGAAATTAATTCAACGAACGAGCACAGACCTCAAAGGCCAGATATAATAGAAAGAGAAGTGACAAAATCACCTTTGATACGCGACGAACATCCTCCGCTCCCTCCACCCACGCAGAATTCTTTACATCCCCGCGAACACAATCAAGAACCCGATATGCCGGAGCATTACGATCTCGAGAACGCCAGTTCCATCGCTCCCAGTGACATAGACATCGTTTATCATTACAAAGGCTATCGAGATGGGATGAGAAAATACAAAGCAACGCCACCACCTGTAAATAATTATAATAATCATCATAAACACACGGGTCAACAGCACAGGCATACGGGACCATTTCCACCGCGTACCATGCCCCCGCCGAATGTCAACCAACCCCCGGGACCAACACCTCCGCCAAAATTACTACAAAGTACTCCCTTGGCACGATTATCACCCAGCAGTGAATTATCGGCGCAACAGCCGAGAATATTAACTCTACACGATATCAGTGGGAAACCATTGCAAAGCGCCCTATTGGCGACCACCTCTTCCTCCGGTGGCGTTGGCAAAGATGCTTTGAATTCAAACAGCGAGCGTAGTTTGAATTCACCTATAATGAGTCAACTTTCAGGCTCAACGGCCAGTCGAAAGGCACCGCAATCCAATACCGAGAATTCGGTCAACAATGTACCACCAAGTCCGATGGGTTTAACCGCCGAAGAGATCGAACGTCTCAATTCGAGACCACGTACATCGAGTTTAGTCTCGACTTTAGACGCTGTGAGTTCTTCCAGCGAGGCCCGAGGACCTCCCACTCACGGTCCCCTTCATCTACATCGACGCCACACACCACCCACCGAAAGACTCGAACGACGAAATTCTTCGACGACCGACGAGAGTGGGAACGATAGTTTTACTTGTTCGGAAATCGAATACGATAACGGATCCCTAGTCGGGGACAAGCGATCGGATAATCTCTTCACCAAACAAGACGACGAGGAGGTCTCGCAGAGGAATAACGAATCCTCTCAATCGGGCAAACCACCTTTACCCCCTAGTGTTAATTATGACGGTTTTGACAGTTCTTTTCGTGGCTCTTTGAGCACCTTAGTGGCTTCGGACGATGATTTATCAACGCATATGAGCGGTCTCTACAGGCCCAGTAACGGATCCCCATCCACAACGACCACCACCGCTCTCAGTTGGGATTACCTCCTCAATTGGGGACCCAATTTCGAAAGCCTCGTTGGAGTTTTCATCGACATCGCGGAACTTCCCGACAGTGCCAATCGAATGCCAAACACGCTCAGATTGCCCACCAGTATACCTAAACCATCGGAAGAATATGTTTAGAAAATTCTTACTTAGTAATGTTTAGGATTTTTTCCTTTTAAGAAGACTCTGCCCTTGAGCTAATTCAAGACTGAAACGAAATACAAACAACAAATTCCTATCGCGAGGGGTCTCATCTCTTCTTTCAAAATTTTCATTATCTTGCCATAAATTGAAATCAAGTATTTCTAATTCATAAGAACATGATGTATTTACATATATTCCTATATTATCGTGCAATCAACTAGATCAATGAATTGTCATATCATTTGTGAATTTGTACATATATAAATATTTAGATATAAACTCACGGTCATGTATACATACGAATAAGTATTCTTAGATAGATTTCTAATGTAAATTCTTCTGTTCTTTTCAACTGAATTCAATCCAGTTGGAATGATCAATTGTTTGCAATTATAATGAATGGAAGACGATGAAACGACACTTGGTGAACGTACTACCGTGCCAAGTCACCAATTCCAAATTCACTTCGTACAAGAAATACCAATAACGCATTGTGTACATTATGTATATAATATGTTGTACATTAGATTAATTATTAATCCTCTTATAAAAGATGTTTAAATATGGGATTCTTCTAAAGATAACATTGTTGATTGTTTTTTGAGACAGACAACACAACATACGGAAGACGAAAAAAAAAAGAAATAATTCAAGAGAAAGAATTTCGAAGAATCAAGAATTCAGAAGTATTATGTTATCGAATAGGATGCGTGCGTCATTTGTGATCATCTTGAAGTATATACATTAAATTATTCTTGAAACTTGTACACAATTCGTCCCTGATGATCACAGATCTTGAACGAATGCTTACAAACGATTCATTCATCCTAATAAGTATTCATTTCTTTATTTTCTCTATTTGAAATCTTCGAACAGTGAAGAATGGTTTATTTACGGAAAGAGGAATGTAACGAATAAAATGGAATTTGAATTGGATAGTTTATTCAAAGACAAATTCATGTTATCATCTTCACTTTTGAATATTTCAATTAAATTATTTCATCGAGTGTGAGCATCATTTTTCATACTCAATTCTGTTTTCATGTTCCAGTTTAGTTCTTCGATAGATACTATTATTATTGCATTATAATTACTGTACTTGTCGAAGGAAGAATCTCGATATCGTCTTTTGATGTACAGTGGAAAAAATGCAATTCAAATGACCAGACTGATTTTTTTTCTTATACTTTTAACTTTTAACGATATCATAGGTATCTTCGAATGGTTTCTTCGGACTGTTTAAATGATTTGTATTATAAATTATTATTATAAAAGTGTTTGTAAATAATATGTATGCGAGGTGTATAAAGAGAATGAATGTTGTGCAAAATAAGATGTGTATCGTACTCAAAAATACCATCGATCGTATTTTTAATAAATGATAATATTACATCACACGTATGAAGAATATATTTAATTCCCATGATATGAAACAAATCGTTATTTAAACTAGTTGGCTTTGAGCCTTAAACCTTGTTCAATTGTTTTCGAATTTGTTGAAGAATTTGACGTAATTCGGTGTTGAGAAAGTTCGAAGAAAGTGGGATTATTATTCCAAATTGCTCGAAACGAATGATTTTCAGTTAACCGGAAATCGAATTTTTCAAGCAAAAATATCAAGATCAAATTGTATTCTCTAGAACTGTGCATTCATGTGAATTATTGAAATCAAATATCTTTGGTTATAATGCTCGGATAATGATAACTTCAGTTTCGTCGTATGATGACGATCTTTTGAATAGTGCTTATAAAAATATATCTCTGATTGCTGATAAAACTTGGACTGTCGACAAAGAAGATCTTTTTCGAAAATTAAATTATTCCCTTTGGATTCAGGTAAAATCAAGTAGAGTACTAAATTAAGTACTAAATTGACATAGTTATCAATACAAAAAAGTATTTCATTCTCAAATTGTTGGCGATATTTTTCAACAGAAATTCTAGTATGATTTATTCGATGTTCTCGATAACTCATTCGCTATATAATAATAATCTAGAAACGTTCCGGTAGGTACTATAGGGGGCTACTTTACATGTCAAATCTCAAAGACGTGATTCCGAAAGATCACATTGAATATTCATTCATTCCGCTTGAACGAACAAATATCGATGTTTCTTCACAGCATTGTAAATCAACCACGAAATACAAAGATAATAACAGCGGTAGGAAGAAAGAATCGAAACGAGTTCGCGATGTCATTCCTAACTCCTATTTGGCAAAATATGGAAATTACAAATACAACGAGGAAAGAGAGAAAATGTATCGAGCGGTCAACGGAAATCACACGCTATCGACTTCTACACAGAATATCATTTCTAGAAGAAAGACTACAGAACCTTGGATGCTGCCAGAAATCGAAGAATACTTCGCCCGGTTAGCTTTGGGAAGCCGTACACCGAATATTAAACTGTTAGTCGAGTTTCATTACCATGCAGTATTCTTACTACAACGTTATGTTGGATTCACTCAAGGGTGTGCACCACTGGTGTGACCACCTAAAAACAAAAGGGATTTTCAAGAATTTTTCAAAAGCGAAATATTGCTCCGAATGTTTTCAAGTATTGAGGATACATTTGTGCATGAACAATGTATTCACAGTAATTTTTTTGAACGAAACAGTCTTCGAAAAGGAAAGTTTTGCTAGTGATTGCAGCCTACACAGTGCATGAAATGGAAAAATGTAAAAAAGTAGAAAGTATTGTGGAAACATTTCGCTTAACAATCTGATTGTCTTTGACATGACAAAATTAAAATTTGTATCCAATCGAAAGAGTGGAAGGGTCATTGTGTGGAGAAAAGAATACTGCAGCAAAGTTGGAAAAGGTGATTTTGAGGAAAATACGTTTGAAGATTAAAGTATATCGATGAATATCACACCCAGAGTTGATCTATAATTTCAGAACTCATACAATTCACTATTCCCTGCTTCGAAAAGCATCTGCTTGACTGTTAAAGTTCTCCTTCGAGCTGATTGACCATCTTTCGAGGCAGGGTAGACCAGACCCCTCAGCCAATGTACGTTTTTAACCGACGAGCAGGTACTCTCTCAAAGGCTGTAATTCAAGAACTATTCGAAATGTCTATACTTTGAATTCTATCCAGATAACGCACGAATAATTCTTTCTTCAGAACAAGGATAGAATTTCTCAAGAAACATTTCCAAATTGAGAAATGTAAAGAGGTAGGAACTTGCTGCTTTTTCGAAGAGCGATTTATGCTCTTTGTTTTCCAAAATTCTGCTCATATTTGCTGCCAAAATTATTCATTTAAATTTCCTTGTTGATCATCAAAATGCTCCTCCTGTGAATTTTGCATAACTTATGTGAGTCAATTTCACGCAAGATACCCATAAACAATGAATTTGTTTCAAATGTCTTTGAACATACATAATTCAGAGTTTAAACACTGAAATGTGAAATTGGAAGCTACTATTCAGAAACTAAAATTCACATGAATGAATTATGAGCCCTTGTTTGCGCTAGCTACAATCATCTACAATTTCAAGAGAACTAAGAGAATTAACCGAGACATAAATTATCACTCATCTATATTCATCACGAATAATTAGACATTGTTGAATTGTTTTTATTCAATACTTGATGATTCATTTTTTTCGAATATACGTATATTATATGATTCCATACCGTCATAATCATATAAAATATTCTGTATTTGAGTTCATTGGGTGCACCCGAAGGTCCCCCAAATATTTCGGATTCGCTGTTTTCAGGGATAAAAACAAATCGATTGTTTTGCAGTGGAAAATCTTGGTGAATTCATAGACAAAAATCTGCTTGAGACTTAATTCTCATCCGACGTTGATTAATTTTGTTTTTGCGTACTCAGAAAGAGTTCCAGTTTAATGTATTACTGCACCATTTTTGTAATACTCCACTCATCCTGAAAAAAATTTGAAGCAAAGTTAAAACAAAGGTCTTGATATTGAATTGAATTAATGAATTTTTCAAGCAAGATTTTTAATTTTCAATTTTAAGAACAAAAGTTTTCAACAAAATATCAGGAAAAAAATTTTTTTCAATAAAGTTGTAGGAAAAAAATTTGTTGGAAATTTGAAATTCGCGATTTTTTAAATGATTATACAGCAAATTATGCTTCATTATCCTTGCGAATTTCGAGCTAATTTCAATTAAATAGTTCAGTATAGTAGAAATATTAAGCTTTAACCGCATTATCTGAATTTATGCTTTTTTGCTCTTAGCATAACGTTCTTATCTCTAGTAGAATGTATGAAGAACTTTGGAGGAGTTCAATGTTTAGGACATCAAAAAGTGTTTTGGGAATACTGAAAGTATTGTGTTTTAGTACTCTCAAAGAACTCGTTAATGTCCCAAACATTGAACTCCTCCAGACCTCTGTATTAATTCACTAGTTCGAAAAGAGTTCTTGAAAAATTCTGTTCTTGTTCTTGAAAAACAGCTTTTCGTGTATTATGTGGGTTGTAGGTTATTTTTTAAGGTATAGTATAATATAGACCATCGAAAAATGCCAAGAAAAAAAAATCCAGGTTTTGAAAATGTCACACTAGTGGTGCCCCTTCAACAGAATTTGGCAAGAGCTTATTTGATAAATTTCAGAACATTTTTCAGTTTAATATAATATTTTCAACTGTGATGACTAAAGGAGACAGCGTGAAAGCACCCAAAGTATCCCACATGAGTTCTTGGAAATGAGTTCCGCCAGTATTTGCTGTGAACTTTTTCAGAATTTTGTAAAAGAATACTTGGGTTTCTCTGGGAAATTCGTTGGGAATTCTCAAAGTATATCGAAAGTACAGTTTCAGAACTTTGAGATGTTGAATTCTGATGCAATTCCTTATTGAATCCATCTTTTAGAGCACATAATGAATGTTTAAAATGTTGAGAAGAAAAATGTACACTGAGTTGTAACTGTATTTGCAGAACATTTATTTGACAATTATTGTACAGTTGAGAAAAGATAAAGTACCCTAACAGCACCCAGAAGAGGAAATATTTGCTATCAAAATTATTGAAATTTTCCTGCATGAATGTCAGATTTTGGAAACTTTGAGAAATTTGCAGAATTTTTATGAAAAATTTTATTTATTCATAAATATCGCTTTGCAGAAGTTTACCAATTTCTTTCAATCTCCGTATTATTCTCATATTTCATTCACTTGGACAAATTTTGTGAAATTTCATATACAGAAATGTACAGAATATGGTTAATAATTAAAACTTGGTCCATACATTTCTATTATAGACATTTTTGCATTTTATATAACTGTAAATCTCCGGGTGGTTTTACAATGAAATATGAAATGCGGAAATTTGTAGATTAGAAATCTTTGAACACAATTTAATAATCTTCTATACATTTTGCAAAACTCATCAAAGTGACTGAGATACAAGAATGGTACCCAGAAATTTACATATTTTTGCGAAATTTCAGGAAGAGAATATTTTCAATAGAGAGAAGATAATAGAAAACCCCTGGTCAGAATCGTGCCGAATGATTTTTCATCTCTTTCTCCATCCCTTCAAGCGTGCGGATTGGTGAAGCATCGAAAACGTGCACTGGCACGATCATTTTCTAACCCGCACGTTCGAACGCAGAAAGAAACAGAGAAATCTTTCTCTGTTCAGTGAGCACTGCTCTGACCCTGGTTTTTCAATACAGTGATGAACAGAAAGCGGTAGATTAACGCAGAAATGTGTAGAAGAATCCATAGTCCGGTGTATTAAGATTTAAATTTCAATAGAATCAGATTATTCAAACTCCATGATTATCATCTGTTATTTTATATTTCTTCGATTATGTGAGACGAATTTGAGCGTCCATTATTTCTCTCTACAAAAAAGAATTTAGAAAAACTTATGAACTCACACAAGAAACTCGTCTTTCACACTCATCTTAATACAGAATACAATTTTTTTGAAGACAGAAAAAATCAAAAGAAATTCAAAATACATCTTGAACGCAAAAAAAAAATAAACACAAAGTTTAATTTGTCTCTGCAAATATGATTTGAGAGAAATCTATGAATTTTTACAGAAAACTCAACTCTTTGCCACAAGCCGTGATATTTTTAAAACAGAAAAATTAAATTTGCAGAAGAAAATGAATTTGTAGGGAAAACTCTTTCGTTGTTTGGATGATCCCAACATTCATTAGACTAGAAAATGTGCAAAAAATTCGCCATTTGTGAACAAAACAAGCCCAGTAAAAACATTGAACAGGTACAAGAAAAATGATTGATGATAGAAATTTTCAGAATTACGCAGAAAAGTTTTGTAAAGAAATTACTAGAATGTATAGAGAAATATTTTGACCGGGAAACGCGTTCCTGAAATGTGTCCACAATGTTGTCTCGATTATTTTAGTAATTTACACGCTCCTCTATGAAGGAGATTTGAAAAACACTCATAGACTCCCTGGTGGAGAAACTTTTGTTGAATTTCATCCTCAATTTGGACACTTTTTTTAATTAAAAATTGACAAAATCCACGAATCTTCACAAAAACCAAAGGAAGTTCAATGAATTTAATTTAACTTTATCGAGATTTATTGAAATTCGTATTATCTTGTTGATTTTTCATGAAAAGGGAGTCCAATTTGTGAGTGAAATTCAGCAACGTTTAACAAAATTTCATGGAATCCATAATTTGATTGAATTTTATAAGGGTTTTGTACTTTTCCATCATTCTATTTGGCATTGTAATCCACAATGTTTTAAAAGAATGTTTTTCTCCATAAAGAATATAATTTTACCTACTTTAAAATTATTGCCCAGACGTTCATAGGTTGTTTGAAACAGTATCATCATAATATTTTATGAACATTGGCAGAATATTCATGAAATATCCATAGACATATCCACCCTTGTGATACAGATTTGAATGAATACTAGAAATATTGTATGATCTTTACGGAAAATGTCAGGCAAATTCAGATCAAAACCAGCAGACCCTGTGAAAAAAACCCAGGCAGGGCGAATAAATACTTGCACGTCTTTACCTGGTATTTGTCACAGGTTCTACTGATTTTAATTTGGATTTACCTGGAATTTTCCGCAGGGATCAACTATCGTACCATCACCTTATACATTGGATTTATGAAAGACCCCAATGAGCAATTCTCCTCTCAACACTTTAAACATTCATCATTATGTTTTCTAAAATATGTAATACGCATCCTCTACACGGAAAGAATGCGGTCTGTGTTTACATCGCCCACATACTCCCGTGTGTGTGTGGCTGTGTTTGTATTCATGGTAAATATAAACACATTCAGAGTAACTCTTATTAAAGAGATGTTACTCTTATCACTCTCCGTGTAATGTGTCGGTTGTGGAGATCTTTTGAATGTTCTTTTGTGTTATAATGTTTAGAATTTAGGAAGTCATTTGATTCAACTTCCTAATGAATGGTTAATCGGTCAATAGAATCGATTTTTATCAGCGGGAGCATCTTCCCCATATGTCCAATAAAATTTCTTATTTTGTGCGAATTATTAATCCTGACAAAAACTGGGATGAGATGTGAGATCTGATAACTCTGTCAGGAAAGTGACGTATCCTCTCAAACCTTTTCACAATTCATTAGCAAACAAACGTAGCAGAAACCGATGGCAGATTTTTAAACTGCTTTTATATTTTGGTGCATATCAGCTATTGAAATCGCAACCTTATCTTTGAATAAATTTCATTTCCAGTGTAATGAAATTGTAACTTCCAGTTTCATTGCATTTGACAATCCTGTAACGAAAATTGTCATGCGTTAGATGAGTTTGAAAACCGTGAAAGTTTGATATGTTTAGATTTTTCAGTTATCAACATGAAATCTCATTGAAGATTGTAAGAAAATCTTCTGTTCCCTTCTTATGAATGAAATCCCTCTGAGAAATCTCTATCTCGCTGACACTATCTTAGAATGTTTCAATTAACATTTGGAGTCTTGCGATATCGTTTATATAAGATTAAGATGCCTTATACAATACTTTTATATATTTTCTAGATGTCTTAAACTCTTCTAAAAAATGTCTAAAAGATCTCCCAAAATATCTTCAAAGAAATCTGGTAGAGTTCTTTTACGCATATTTTTGATGTGAAAGTTTAAAGCATCTATGCATCGCATGAGACATCTTGGACTCATCCAAAAGATATTGCGACATGAAAAATGTTCATCAAAACTCTCTGGGAAACTATGAACAGTTTCAGAAATCTTTGGAGATTTATCTAGCTTCGAAGTTTCAAAAAACCTAGAAAAACTAAATATTTATCTACTGAATATCTAGCAATTTCCATCGTTTTTATAAAGTAAATATCTAAACATTTGGAAATTTTCATTGATTTTTCAAAAACATTCAGAATAATCTGAAATTTTTCAAATTTCCAATGTTTTTTAATTAAGAAACATTCGGTTAAAATTTACATTCCGCTTATCGAATAATAAATTTAGATGCAACGCCAAGAGAACATGAACGTTCAACAAACGTTCGATAAACCTGAAATAAAGCTATAGACATTTGAAGATTCATTGAACGTTCGTGGAATATTTATGTAGCTAAATCGACTTAAAATCAATTTATTCGACCCGTGTTCTCTTGGGGTAATGTTGTGAGTTCAATTTAATTGAACAACAGAAAATTCACTTTGTTTGATAACAGTAAATCCTGAAAAAATTATTAAACAAAAACAGGTATCGTGAGTGCACTTTATATGAATTTATGACCTTTTCATAACTTTTCATTATTGTATACGATGAACAAAGACATCCTGTTATTTGTCCGTGGCATCACTGGTTCGTACCTTCGGTAATCGTTAAAATTTGCGACCTGAACTCGCCGAAGCCGACAATCCCGCCAAAAGTTGTGAACTTGATTTCCGGTGGTGGAACCTACAAATCACATTACTTTCAATGACCATGACTTTATCGAACAAAAAAAGCTACAATTCTTGTTCCAACTTTAAAATATATACGATAAAATTGAGAATCTTGTAATGTTTCACGATGAACGATATAATATAATTCTTATATCGATCCTGGTAAAACCGGAAAACCTCTTTCTTTCGTTCTACTATCTCGAAAACTGACCAATCGCTACGTTCGACGCGTCATGTCTACCGAGTGTATAAATAGCTGCTTCAAAGAATCATCCCCCTCTGTTGTTCCTCCATTGCGGTGCTCGTCGTGTCTTCTATGTTGTTCTCACGAATGACCAAAAATAACGATTTACGGAGAAATTGTGCTGTGTTACATCAGTGTTTATCGATAAAAAAAAATAAAAAACACCAAAGTGATGGTTGAATACGTGAAACTAATTCCAAGTACCAAATTAGAAATCCCCGGTGCAGGATGCCGGTGCATCAAATTTCAACACGACGATTTTATTCGAACTATGACCGTGAGTATAGTTTTTCATTCAAATTTGATAGTAACAGTGTACAATGTGACTATCGCATCGAATTTTACAACTCTCCATTATACTTTGCTGAAATCCAATTCAATTTTCAGTTCCTTGACAAAAATCTATACCGTCGAAGAATTTGGGGAGGTCCATGATGCGTCGGTTCAAGTCGGAAGAGGAAAACGCCTAAAGTATTTTTCGATTCGTGATTTGTATTGTGCAGTTGTTACAACATCTTTATTCGTAAAGATTTGGTTTTTGTTCTATCTCCACATAAGCATGGATTTCTGAAGAATTCAGTCATGGAATTCTCAAACTTGTGAGTATTTCGTACAATGAATGATGTATAATTTTATTTATAATGGTTTGATTCAGGAATTGGTTATAGATGACATTTTTTCATGTGTAGAACAATCTCGGTATCTGACAGGCCGAAAGTTATTTGAATGATGCATCGCGTGAAGATGATTCCATGTATTATTGGAGGAATAATGGAGAAATTCTAACCAAGCGAATATAATGGATATCGACTCATCTGTGGTATGTTTTTCCATTCAACATTCTTATAGAATTTATACATTTTTTGAATGGACCTATGAAAATCTTTCCGATACCTACAAAAGTTAGATAAATTTCACTACAAGTTTTGAATAATCAACAATTGTACTAATAGGGAGTGTTTCTTAGATAATTCTATACAGAAGACATGAGCTAATGTCATAGACATCATGTTATTGTTGCACTTTATTTTTATTTGATGAAGTATTTTAAGGTGATACCAGCGCCAGGACATTGATCAAATTTATTCTGACATTTTATCCAAAAATGGAACAATAAAATCAAAATATTGCTCTATACAGACCTTTTTGAATTGATAAAGTTGGTCTGTATAGAGCGATATTTTGAGTCTTCCGTTTCATTTTTGAATAAAATGTCAGAATAAATTTGGCTGATGTCTTGGCGCTGGTATCGTCGTGAATGATGGCAAAAAACTTGGTATTTAACCTCATTTCACTTGGATATCCAGCAATCCCTGACGATGCAACATAAGTGAAATCTTTTCCGACAAATTATTCGAAAATATAGCAAGGAATTGTTGGAATAGTCTTGATTTTGTTCTTTTCTAACCGATGGTTCTATTTGTGTCTTCAGGGATCACTTGTATCACCTTGAATAGATCGTTGATAAAATTCATACAAATAAATACTCGATAAAGGTTTTTTTTCTTTGTGAAATTGCTGTGGTACTTTCGTGAATCAGAATTTCAATTATCCACGTATTGGACACTTTAGATTTTTTGTTAATTGATTTCTATAAGTCATACTACGATAATGATAAATTTGCAAGAAATTCATAATGGAATGCATAACTCAATTTGAATGATGACTAAATACTCAATATCAATAATAATTTCGTATCATTTTCAGTGGAAACAAAACTTGGAAACTACAAAATGTTTTTCATCGTGCAAATTGTCCAACTTCACATTTTGGAACTCACTTGAACTTCACCGTCGATCATTGATTTGGTATGTACGATTAACGAAAATTGTAACGAAATGATGAACACTTTCGAATATTTGAAATGACTGTCCCAACCCATGTAGCACAGAATATTCTGGGATTATTTTGATGACACAAGAAATGAATGTACAAGATGTGAAGAATGTACCAACAAACATCATAGAATATTTGCTGATATAATTTTATGGATATCGACAAAATGCTGATGAAATTTCCATAGACCGTTTTTGTGCTTCATGGGGAAAAGTTAGAATTTGAATGAGCTGTTTAAAAATTCGTTCAATGTATCAAATCAGTTACTCATAAACGCAATTCATTGTTATGGAATTGGAATTAAATAATTGTCCAAACGATGAAATTGAGCAATATTATTCCATCGCAATGGATTGCAGTCCATGAAAAGTTAGCCGTAAGTGAATATTTGCGATTAAATAATATAAGATTCAATCTTTCGACAAGTTCCAGAAATTTATCATTTAAATTGAATTATGTAAATGACAAAGGTACTCATAATTGTTGAATTCTGTCCAAAAATTAGTTTTCAATGATGAAACATTATCATCAACCTTCATGTTCTTCGACTCATTCGCATCCAAAGTCCAAATCTGAATTTGATGTGAATCAAATGGCTGTACGATTCCTTATTTTCTGTAGAAAGCTGAACAGCGGAAGGTGGTGGTGAAATTAGCAGCCAATTGATGTAAATTTTGATAGAATCATTTCCAGAACCGATCAATTCAAAGCCACTTAATGAATTCTTAATTATGAAAAATATTCTAATCAAGTTCAATCAAAAGTTACAGTAATCAGCTGTTGGTTGCTAGTTTCAGTTTCCCCTGATCACCCGATAGAAAAGAACCTGCTAAATTGTTCATCGCCCAGTTTTCAAATGATGAAAACTTGCACGTTGTTTGCCATTTTGCGATATGAATTTTATTTGATTGTGCACATGGAAAATAGAGGAGAGGAATACTTGTCCAGAAATCAGTAAAAATGAAGTCAGAAAACGAATGTCTTGTGAATGCAACGAATCGTTGATCAAAATAATTCCCTAGATGAACAATTAATGTTTTACATACAAATGATCGCTGATTGCGCGCAAAAAGATCGTTCTAGTTCTTTATGTTAAAGGAATTATTGTGATAATTTTCATCCTCGAATCTGTTGGCTAAATTTCTACGGACTGTTCTCCCTGACAGCTAATTCAAGGAACACGATGTCTTCATTTATATTCACCAAATGGGCGTTTGTTGCCTATTTTAACACCTCCCTCCTTATGGAAGCATCACTCCTCAAAGTCATAATTTCTCACAAGTTCTTATTCGAGTATAGTGATTTATAAATTGCTGATTTTAAAGGCTTTCAAAAACATCCTTGGATATTGAATAACGATGATTGACAGTCGTATTTGAATATCGTCGTTGAATAGATAATTTATAAGAATATATAAACCACTTGCCCAATGAGGCCGAAAATCGTAGCTTGTTGATCGGAGCATGGTAAAATTGATGAACATTATTCGTTTTTTGTAAACACTAAAAAGCTGGTTTCACGAGATCCCTGAGTACAGTTATACATGGGATCGTCTCCAGTATGCTAGCGTTCACCCTCCACTGGAATAACGAATTTTCTTTCCTCCAGGGAGGCATCGGTCTTTGGAACTAGGACTGATTTCTGTACGTGCTAATCCTTAACATAGGTATTCCGAATTAGTTGCAAAATCGAAATATCTTCGAAGGCTACTCTTCAAATGAACAGCATTGTATTTTCTCTGAGAAAACCTGAAACCTGTTGGAGAAATACTCATGTTGAGATCTCTTCGAATATTTGATTTTCCAAATGTACACAAGCATGAATGATAGTAAAAAAGTACCTCTCAAAATTGAACAGCTCCATTGATATTTGTCATAGATACAAATTTTAGTCAATCGAACAGGTCCAAAAAAAAAGGGGAAACACCAAAATACTCGAAGAGAATTTCAATTGTCATACATGAAAAGTTACCCTCCCTGCCATGCTCGGGCAAATAAATGCAGTGAGGAAAACAGTAAATGCATTATTGATGTTTTTCCTATCATCATCTTGATGATATCTCAGTTTGGTTGGAATCCAACGGTCTTTTTGGAACATTGGATATAGTTTCTCAGAGAATGTATCGACATTTTAATCCCTATTTTTTCTGCTTGACATATCCGCGTGTTGCCAAAAACTGTCAAGTCGAAGTCTCTGTCGACAAAAATTTACTCCGTTGGTACTCTTGATTACCTTCAACCCAGATAACATAGAGGTAATGAAGGATTTCTAATCCGAAATCCCGAAGTCCTTGCAGATTTCTTCGAGAATCTATCGAAACCGTTGAAACGTGTTTTCATCAATTTTGGGTTGAAGGGGAATGAAATATCAACCGACCAGTGTTGTCAGAGCTGATGGAAGTCCGTCCCAAGAGCGAGAAAGACTGCCCTCGATGTCACGGGTCTGAACAATTTTCACCCTGACCTTGTTCCGTTCGTGGCGACGTCAATTATCCGAGGAAACCTGTAACAGAATATTAAAAACACCCGAACAAAATCGAAATTCGTGTAACGATTTGTGTTTGTTCGAACTTGACAAGTAATGTCGTGTCTAATTTCTCTTTGGAATCCTGTAACAGAACTATAAAACCCTCACACACACACACATGGCGTGATCATTTAACCGCATTGAATGTGTAATGAGGTGATTTCAATTCTCCAATGAAATCTGTAATTCATTCATTTGTTAACCCCTTAAGAGCAAGTTGTGTTCAATCATTCGAATTGAACTGACTTCAACAATGTATCTTTATTCTGTTACAAAACGAGGATTTCCTCGTTTTGGCGGGAGATTTTAGTTTTCTCGATCAATGTCATCTACTGTCGCCTGATGACTTCGATTTTTTAACAAAGCACAATTGCTGACTTCATCTCAGAAACTCGAGATACCTCCTGTTTCCAATTCTCCAAAGAAAACCTGTAATTCATCCATTTTAAAACCCCACAAGAACAAGTTGTGTTCAATCATTCGAATTGAACTGACTTCAACGATGTATCTTTATTCTGTTACAAAACGAGGAGTTCCTCGTTTTGACGGAAGACTTCAGTTTTCTCGATCAATGTCATCTACTGTCGCCTGATGACTTTGATTTTTTAACAAAGTACAATTGCTGACTGACTCCATCTCAGAAACTCGAGATACCTCCTGTCTCCAATTCTTCAAAGGAAACCTGTAATTCATCCATTTTGAAACCCCACAAGAACAAGTTGTGTTCAATCATTCGAATTGAACTGACTTTAACGATGTATCTTTATTCTGTTACAAAACGAGGAGTACCTCGTTTTGACGGAAGACTTCAGTTTTCTCAATCGAGAAAGTATGTGGGGCCCGCTCGCGGTTTAAAACTTTAATAAGAGAAGATCTCTCTCATTGTGCACTCTTGATTTGATGCCAAATTTAAGAATTATGAAATGATGATTCCGTATATTTCGATTATAAATAAACATTAAACTTTACAACTTCAATTTTAAACTACATTTAATGTTTGTTTTCATCATATGATATACGCGCCAAATCATCAACAGTGTCATGTACTGTCGCCTGAAGACTTGAACTTTTTAAGAAATCACAATTGCTGACTTGATCTCAGTAACTCGAGATACCTCATGTCTTCAATTCTCCAAAGAATCCTGTAACAGAACATAAAGACACACATACCCAGAACATTGTGTTTTCGACCATTTATATCGAATTCACAATGTCTTGATCTAATCCCTCCATGGAAGACCTGTAATCATCCTGTAATTGTCTTACAACCCCAAGGGTAGCATGTTCAAAGTCATATGTCTCTGCATGTGCGAAGATTTTCTCGGGGCTCTCTTATGAATATTCATTCGAGAGTTCCTATATTTCGACACTCTTTTTCCCCTTCGAACTTTCATCTTTGGATGAAGACAATTCTTGATCACGTAACTGAATGTCGAATGAAATGAATGTAAAGATTCAATGTCATCAATTATAACACTTCCGTGCTTCACAAAACCCACTACTCGCTATCTGAATTGAACTGAATCCACGATGTACATGGTTCGTTCACAAAGTTTCAGAACTGACGGTTTCCCTGAGCAAAACCGTCTGTGCATACTCGTGCGCAATGACTACATTTTTCGATGAATGTTCCCATGAATCTTGTCTAGAGTTTTTAATCTTTGTCTGCGTTTTACAGGATGAATTCACTTTGATTCAAGTTTACGTTCTTATCTGATCCTCGCAGACAGCACAAAAGTTGCCTGGTTCATGTCAAAAGAATTCATCGAGAAGACAATTCCATGGATTTAATGAATTAATGTACTGTCATGTCGAGTAACTCATTGGGTCGCCGGTATATTCGGAAGACTTGGAGTTGGCAAATTATTTGGCAAATTCACGTGTTCCGATGGGACTACTACGTATTGGCGTGTTTGATTTATTTCACTTTCAAATTGAGTTTCCCTTCCCACCCTCCACAGGATGGTTGATCAAAATCTCTCCAATTTTCAGGTTATAAGAGGGCGGATATGTGAAAGATTATTCCCACCTTTAGATGAATCAGCCGTCAAGTAAAGAAAATTCAGTTGATCGTTTCCTTTCTCTCTGCCTATTATGATTCTCTTGAGACGAAGGGAATGTCCTGTGATGTTGTTTCGATAGAGTAACACACGATTCACAGTTTATTCACGAGCGAACAATGATAACACAGAAACACAGCTTATGTAAACGAATGTAAAAATTATAGAGAAAAATACACGTCAAAGTTCTTTTGCAGTGAAGACCCCGAAGACCATGCGTAACACACGACTTGAACCGGTAATCGAGAGTTTTTGTTACGTATTGGCGTGATTGATTCATTCCACATTCAAATAATGAGATATGTACGTACCTGAGGTAGTATATTACCAATACGTAACAGACGAAAGGCTACAGACTCTTCGCCGTGGATATTCATACAGTTATTGGGGCAACAAGAGTAAGACCCCTGAAAAGAGCAGAGACAAGAAGAAAGATAAAAAAACACTGTAAAAACAAGTTGTGTAATGTTACCACGCTATGTCCTTGCGATCATCTTTGAAACTGTTGAGCCACATGAAAACCGTTACACGTAATATTATTGCTTCCTCTTCTCAGCTCCCTTGAATCAGGCAAGAAGTCTCCATCGCGGTTTCATGAAGAATTTTACAAAATAACGCTATATATTCGACCTAACCAGTTTTTGACGGTGGTCACTATCCCGTGGCAGAATACAAAAACAAGACTCAAAGCGTGAAACTCATTTGATTTGGAATCTATTAAATTTAACAAACGATATCACGTGTCAACTTCTCCAAGGAATCCTGTAACAGAACATTAAGACACACCGAGAATATGGTGTGTTCAATTATTTGTGTGGAATTCACAATATCGTGATCCCAATTCTCTGAGAGAACCTGTATCATGATTTTGAGGACCTCCCTAGCAACGTGAGATTCCAATCATAGGAATTGAATGTAACTGACGAACAAATTCTTGTCTTCCACTGAGAGAAATAAAATGTACTTTTTGGCTCCGTACAAACCTTTTGGCAAATAAAACATTACAGCTTTCTCTGTTTTATTTGCCAAAAAGTACATTTCATTTCTCTCAGTGTTGGTCCTCCAAAAAATCAAGATCAAAATTCAATCAAGGTTCCTCCAAGTTCCGCATCTTGAATCGTGGTTGAAGCAGAACTCAAACTCGGTTGAAATTTTAGAGAGCTGAGTATTTCATTTCTCATTGATGAGAATCTCTCAATTTTCCAATTTCCTCCGAAGGAATCTGAAACAAACTCATAAAAATATCTACACTCCAATTTTTCTCCAACAAAGAAGAACTGTTAGGACGATGGTCATAAGATTTAATAACCCCAGCGATGTTCACGGAGAATCTTTTAGCAGATGAGATCTGCTCAAGAACGTTAAGGTGATACCAGCGTTCCCTGAAGATGCAACCAGCCTCATTGGTTATAAAAGGACTCACCCAAAACTAATAGGTGTTTCGGTTTTAATGATGTCGATTTTTTCGCAAGCTTTCAGCGTTTGTTTACTCAACAATATGAGATATCTCAATAATCAAAGTATTGGCCATCGTTTGCTATCACTTGTCTCTCATCTTTCTAGCAAAGCATGGATTCCTTGTCAACAGAACTGTTCATTTTTCGAGACCAACCATTCATTGAGCCAAATTGTTACTTCTTCGTGAGAATGGAAATGTCGTTCTGAAAGTCCGTGCTGCATTGTTCGAAACAGATGGTACTCCGAAGGGGCCAAATCCAGTAAATACAGCGTTTTCCAAATGGTTTTTCACACTTTTCGCAACATGCGGCCGTGCATTATCATGTTGAAAAACGACTTTGTCGTGTCTTTGTGCATATGCTGGTCGTTTTTCCTTCAAAGCTCTGTTCAATTTCATTAATTGCTGCTGGTACCGATCACCAGTGATCGTTTCACCAGGTTGCAGCAGTTCGTAATACACAGCAGCCCCCCAATTATCTCACCAAACACAAAGCAGAGCCTTCTTTCCATGCATATTGCGCATTGGTTGTGATATTGAAAGCTGGCCTGGGTCTACCCATGACTTTTGTCGCTTTGGGTTATCAAAATAGATCCACGTTTCATCACCGGCGATGACTCGATGCAAAAAACTTTCAAGCAAGAATTCAAACTTTTTTGGCTGACCTGGACGCTCCTTGTCTTTTGCATCGAAGTCACCAGTTTTAAACCGTTGAAACCATCGTTCACAAATTTTTCGGGTTATAACATGTTCGCCATAAGCTTCAATTAACAATCGATAACTTTCAACAGCGGTTCTCTTCGAATAAAAGAAGGTTATTCAACTTCCCCGCAAGACGGCTTTCTCTGGTACGTAATTCGACATTCTCAAAGCTATAAAAACTATGTTTTCTGCACACTCACAATTCAGGCCAAATTGATGACGTATTTCTAACCTTCAAAACGACATAAAAGTCATTTGTTTGTACCAACAAACGTATCAGTAATATCGTATCTCACCGAAACACCTATTATTCTGACAAATTACTCGAAAACAAAGGAATGAAATGGGAATATCGTTCTGTACAGACTTTCCACGATCAATGAAGGTGGTCTGAACAGAGAGATATTTCTCAATAATTTGGCCCGGGTTGCACCGCCAGGGGCCGCTGGTATCCGCTATCTAAAATTCTCACCATCGAGTCTCAATCTATCTATTCCGTACAACGGAATGCTGATTGAAATGAATTTATATATCAATTCAATATTACCGAATGCAGCACTTCCGTGCGCTCATTTTTCGAAATTGATTGTTCGTAACGAAGATGATGATTTATGGAATTGTCACCCGCGATAACACCTCCCTCCTTATAATAACATTTAATAAACGATGACCTAATTCATCTGAATTAACTTCATCAATTCTTGTCAAGGCTTTACACGGTGTCATCGAGTCCATGTCGTCAATTGTAACACCTCCCTCCATAAGAAACAATACAATAATTCTTCACCACCGTATTTCAAGTGGAGAAGTTATTCATTTTCGAAGGGATTCTAGCGTCCTGACGCTAGTAATCCAAATCTCATGCACAACAAACGAGATACAAATATTATTGTCGAAGAATCTTCGAAAGGTATCGGAAATTCAAACAATGTGACCGATCGTAACACCTCTCTCCTACTAAGAACAAATTTATACAAAGGCACAACAATAGTCGTTCCGATTTTCAAATGATCGCTATTGCCGTGTCGAAAGAAACAACGGATATGTAACGGAAAAGCTCGATTCACGAGCTTCGTCATTCCGTTCATAACATTTTGTAATGTTATTTTTTCTTGAGACGTTCTTTTTGGGAATGATACGTTAGAATTTGCAATGAAATTTTCACTGTGTTATCACTACACCGAATGATACGTGACGATCCTCTCTGCCCTGACCGAATACTCACCTTCGTCAGCAGATATCCGCTCTCGAAAGTTACATCAATTTTTACTAATAGTGATACTACACAGAAAGAAGGATTTCTTAGATTCAAAGAAATACTTTTTTCTGTGTATAGGAAACGGAAGGTGAGTGATTGTCGAAATGAGCGATACAAAATTATATGAAAGAAGGAGGAAGAGCTTTATTTTTCAATCCAAGGACAAGACTCAATATAATTCTATCACTTCTTCCTCCACCGGCAGTAGTGATTCTTTTTCTATGATCTAAAACAATTCGAAAATGTCTACATTACAATATAATCAATGATATCTTTTATGGAATAGTATTGTTACATTCTATGGGGAACCTGAAGCAACTCTGACCCCCCATACGAGTACAGTGAACTATGTAACTTGCAATAAGTAGTGTCACCACACACGTATATGTACCGCGAAACTTTCAGAAACCCGAATGTTCAGTATATCCCGCTCGCAATGAGAAGGACTCGTGAACACACGTAGCTGAAAGAAACAAATGAGATAAATGTGAGGATGAGCCTCTTGAATTGTGATATTCGTTCGAGACGAATCTATACTGATAATAAGTTTAAATACGCCCATTCACGCGTGCATCTATGACACAAACAAGATACTGATCCATTAAAGATGCCGTTTTTCAAAGTACCGTTAATACATTTTGAAATCATATGTCCATTTTCATCGTCGTATGCAACAGTGCTAGTTCCTCAAGCAAGGATTTTTCGACGTTTGCACGTCTAACCATTTTCCTTTCCACGGCATTTAAATCTTCAAATTTACGGAATATACCGGATCCGATGGCAGCAGTGGAATGTGCTAATGGAGAAAACCCTTGAATATGATCAGCTGATATACAGATGCCAAGTCTATCTCGTGCATCAACAAATACTGGAATAATTTTATTTTGGTCGTTAGCGGTAATCCGATTTATCACGGCTCGCGCCTGCATGTCATGACAATCCGTTTTCAAACTATTTTATATAATCAAGGAGTTGAATTGCTAATTGGAAGAAGAATCGTTACAAAAGCTTATCTTTTTTGCGAATTGAATGATTGTCAGGAATTTCAGTTCCGTTTGATTTTACCAACACTTTGATTATTACCAGGTGTACAAGTGTGAAGTGCGGATTTGTTTGTTGAGAAAAACACGTTATATTCAGGAGAATGTTGAAAAGTGGTTGATTCAAAGTAGGCCCCATCTTTCGGGTAATTTATGAATACCATGCCAGTAAAAATTTTCCCCTTTTGCTGCGAACTATTCATTGCGCTGCTCAGCAAGTGCGTGACCCATCGATGCAAACAAGTGGTAATCCGAAGAAGCCAAGTCTGATGAGTAAGCCACATGGGGTAACACTTCCCACTTAAGTTCTTCCAACGTCTCGCGAACCAGTTCTGCCGTATGTGATGGAGCATTGTCATGGAGAAAAAGTACCTTGTGCTGTCTCTTTTGATATTCTGGCCGGTTCTTGAGCAGTGAACGGTTCAAATCGATTCATTGTTGTTGGTAGCGTTTGGTAGTAACCGTTTCACCGGGCTTCAACAACTCATAATAGATCACACCCTTCTGGTCATAGCACAACAAAATGCCATATATTTCCAAGGTTTCTACTATTCACTGTATCAGTGCGCCATCTGTGAAGGAAGACCCGCACTTCACACTTGTACACCTGGTATATCAAAATACTTTAATATTCTAAAGGAACTTCGAATAAGTTTTGCCCACAATATAAACTTTAAATTTGATTGTCCAAATTTCCGTTCGAGTTTGAAAAGTGGTAGTTTGACACACGGTATCGCAGAGAGCCGTAATGATACTCATCGAGGATGAAAAACCCCCTTTTAGATCTTTTCCTCCTTCCCCTTACTTCCCACGTATGCAGGAAAGCAAGAGAAGAGTTTTCTTGCCTAATTGTAGGCGCGGGTACATGTCGCCACAAATCCTCTCCAACAATTGGTTGCTTAACAAGATACATTCGACATATTTTTATGTTTTCAAAGTGTGTGGCCAAGATTTGATGTATGTATGAATCAGGAAATTGATATTTCCTCACTCTGATCATGCATTCTCTCTCTCATATTTTTGGTGGAAAGTTGTATCTCGCGGTGTACCTTTGTCATATATTTATCTGAAAATTGTATTTTATGAATAAGAATCATCGGTAAAGTTCATTTTCATCATTGTTGACAAAGGAATTCAAGACACAATTTCCAATGTAACAGCTACCAACGCTGCAACTTGAAGAAATTACTGTGTAATTTGAAAATCATTATTATGTTGTGTCTCCAGGTAATTGGATAAGAATATATTTCATGTACGAATTCTGTTTATGAACGTTTGTAATAAAAGAGAATGAACTGAATGAACATGTAGCGTTTTCTTTTTGTTTATCAATCCTCATCACATCCATTCCTAATTCTTTTGTGACAAACTTCCGCGACTTATACAGAGAGAAAGAATATATAAATATCGATGTATTTTATTGTAAATATATACCTATGACTTACTAAAACACAATTCTTTTCCACTTGCAAAGCTCAGAAATGAAGAAATTTGATTCAAAAGGAAAGCAAGGTACGGTGGGAAACTTCGAATTGAATCGGAATTATATTCTACGAAGAGGTCTCCAACAAACTCTTTCGACGTCCACTTTGAAGGGAAAAATTCAAAGCGCGAATGACGACGCATTCAAGAAACCTTCAGCTTGTGATATTCGTAAGAAAGGTATCGAACAACATCCTCAGAGGAATCAAGATCTCCAAACGTTTGTGAGACATTCATCATCGTGGTTGAAGATTCCTATTCATTCAGATTGATCGAATTTACTATTGAACGTTGATTAATTGATAAACGTTCGTGAGAGATTCTCTTTGGATTCTTCTATCTCTAAGGGAATAAAAAATCAGATATCTCTCTGGGGAGAAGAAACGATGAAAATCAATTGCGGGGGATGAAATCCACATGGAAACGAGTAGACACTGAATCGTTTTCTAGGCGGTTTTTCATTTCTCTCAACTCTCCTTTCACCACGACTTTGAGACCCATGGAGCATTAAAAGAGGGTCGAAATTTTGCTACGTAGTTTTTATATAACAATAGAATCCGCCGCTAGGATTTCACTCTAAATATAAATTCAAACCTCGAAACACATTCCCAAACATGAGGGAATAAGTTGACAAATTATTGGTGTTTGTAGGTTGATACGTTTATAATCATTTGCAATTCCAATTTCATATCCAAAGCTCAATAATTTGAGTCATTTACTATTCATCATTGTGGATTTAGAATTTGTATTTATTCCTTAGTTGATCGGAAAGTACGTAGCAAAATTTAAGTGCACTTGAATAACCCAAAGAAGCGAACGAACTTTTTTCATGAATAATTATGCGTTTAACAGGAATTTTCAGTCGATGATGATAAAATCTACGATCAAGATTGGACTCTAAATATCATAAACTCTAAGTTTCAGTTTTTGACTGATTTTCTGGCGAGTGTCAAAAGAATTTTGAAAGTAATAATCTCCAACTGACAGCAATTTTTTGTAATTTCGTTTTTCAATACTTCCAAACTGTGAAGAAACCAAAATTTATGTTTGGAGTCCAATCTAAGGTATGTATGTTGATTATTATCGATTTCAAATTTAATTTTATCAAGTAATTGATGAGAAAAGTTGGCGCAAAATTTGACCCGCTTCTCCTGATGCTTGAGAAGTGACCTTGAATAAAATTCTTTGCAAATGCTCGTGAATAGAAAATCTTCATCTATTGAGGGGATACCAGGGCTGTGAGAAGAGCCAATTTTGTTAAAAGGATGAATTGGTTCGAAGTTGGGATTGTATGTACCCACTTGAGGAGAAATAAAGATCCTTTGGAAACTCCATTTTCAAACAGTTATTCAATGATTCTCGAATAAATCGACTAACGGAGAATGGGGCTAACATCCCAGCGCTTGTGTCTTCCTCAAAATATACCCCGAATTCAAGAATTCTTCGATTATACAATGAAATTCTCATCGGAAAAGAAAATGAATCCATTATCGAACAGAATATCATGATCGCATTACAGAAAAGAAGAACGATCATATTAACTTTCATCGTTTCACTCTTGAAAATTCAGCAGAAATGGAATTGCACGGGCGTATATTTAGTGAGAGCGTGCAAGATATATGGGATTCCGCGAAATGGCGACAAAAATTGGATTCTCAACAAAGATCACGTGACGCGCGAATCTATCAACGTCAAACGTTAGCCGTCACCGTTCCGCAACCTCAAATCATCAATTCTGCCTACGAACAACGGCCCTTGTATTGTGCCATTCAGTATCAACCAATTCAAGTATCGTCGTCACTCATCGTTAGATATAAAATCTCGATCCCTCGGCATTTCTCAAAATAATCATTGTTCTTTCTTTTTGTAGAAAATTGAATTTCCTCTACCACCGCCACCCCCAACTCAGTATCGACGTGAGATATACGCAACGACGCAAAAATCAATGCTTCCAGTTCTGAGTCCTCAAGTGCCAGAATTTTTTCCAAAAGTATCGGGTGGAGGCTGTTTCTACGATACTCGAATAAAAACGAATACTCATCCAACGGTTCAATATTTTCCATCTTCCACCGAGATAAGCTATCGGACCGAATTATTTCCGTATAATAGACCTCAAGATGTGAATACTTGGACAAATATATTTCAAGTAAATTGCTTTTCTTGTAGATTCATGAATAGTCCTGGTACCAAAATTTTTCTCTGAAACTTGAGAAATTTCGAAGTTCAGAGAGATTCAGACACAAATTTAGGGATTCATTCTGTTGTGAGAATCTAGATGGGAATTTCCTATTTACGTTGGAAACCTCGGAATTCAAGTAAATCCATAGGACACTGTCCGAACTCTCTACACTGAAAGGAATATATCATTGAGAATTACTGGTTCTTGTCAATAAATGAACTTGACATGTGATTAGAAATTGATGGGAAATAACAGTAATTCATGTTGCTGGAGTTCAAATCGTTTATTGGAACGATAAGTTTAGTAATCAAATAACGAAATACTGAGTTGTTGGAGACCCAAAAGCTTGCGGTACATCGTTTGTTCAATGTTTTCAGTTGCAAAAAATTAGAATAATCCATTCGAAGAGATAAATAATGATGATTCATCAGATTTTGTCAGATACAATTTTCGTTTCGATTGTATAAACGGATCAAACTTCAAGAACATAGGAATTTTCCATAGCGTCGTTTGGACCGACAAAAAATTGTATCCTCATCAGCGCACCTTCCCAAGCAACACACTTGCCCATGTGTGTATGGAACGATGGTCCAATTATGGACCAAGCCTGGCACAAGATCAACCGAGACTTGTCTTGAACAATTCAATAAACTTGCCCAATGGTTCGTTCCAGCCTAGCCTTCCAAATGATTCGCTAAGCATCAATCAATACTTCTTTCATCACAGATATCGATGAGAAGAGTAATTTGATCCACATTTCAGCTCAAAGTTCTCCCTTGGAATACCGTACATGAATCATCTTGAAACGATAAATTGAATGTGCGAGGACTGGGACGAGCTTGGGTTTTTCACAGTCTTGTTAATCCCTACATGAGAAAGACATCTTGAAATCCTGTAGAGAGATGATTTGATTTCCGTGTGTGATCACATTCAAAAGTAACCTATCACCATTGAGTCAAGTTTTATTCTTATTTAGATCAAATATATCTATCTTAGTGTGTGAAACTGGAGTGTGGGACCAATCATGGGGAGGAGATTGGATAGTTATGCACAAGTCTTTATCCATTGTGAACTCGGAATTCGGTCACTAATTGAAAACACTGTGCCACTTATGTGGACAACATCGGCTTAAATAATCATCTTAACCTTAGCTTGATTTCCACGCTTGTGCCAAGCTTGTACCAAGTGCAGTTTTTGGCCATTCCAAAGATACGAACAAATGTCCCATGACTAACTATCCATTGGAAACAGCGGGACAATCATGGAACCAATCATCATGAGTCCAATTATTTTTAACGGAGGTTTGTTCCTGATACACGTGTCAATCCTGGGACAAGCTTGGGTTTTTTTTCCAGTCCTGTCAATACCTGCATGGGTGGTCACAGCGACATAGGAATGACATCGCTGTGACGGGCTTGTTGCTTGGGTTGCTTCTTTCCGCGAAGCCTGGGCATCATTCTTGGAAAAAATGTTATGGTCTTCAATTTATATCAGTCTCACCAATTGAAAATTTCTTTTTCCAAATTGTGAAATTGTGATTTTTTGTCATTGTCATGAAATAATTATTGGTTCTAAACATGAATTCTCACTGGGTTCAATTTTCATATTTCTTAGCATGAAAAATTACTGTTTTTTCTCATAAATTTGTGATCTCATGCCGAAGATATAAAATTGTTATGTTAAGTATATCCCCTCTCCCCCCGGTACAGCAAATCCATTGATCTTCCACCTAAGCCTGGAGATGGAGAAATGGGAGCCGTGGAAATAAGAGAGAGTCTCCGTTGAGGGGACGGAGAAATGTTCACCCCCTATATTTTCGATAAAATTCATGTTGGTGGATTAATACATTCAGATTTGGTTATGTAAATGCACTATTATGAATTTTATTGAAAATACAGGGGGCAGATATCGGTGGTTGTGCTGTACACGGACTCGTCTGATGGGAAAACCAGTAATCTTTAATGATGAATTTCTCTCAGTATACAGGAACATATGGGAATCCATCTGGATTTTTCCAATAGGGAGTAGAAGAATTCAAAGGGATATGATTGGATTCAATAGATTTTGTTCGACGAAGATTATTTTTTGTATAATCCTCACATTGCGAATAAGGAAATCATATCGTTGCGAGTATGAATCCCATTTTGAGAACGAGAGTTCATGTCTTATTGCAAATGCACAAAATGGCAGGAGAATCTCTTGCAGCGAGCATCGCTGGACTTGCGTCCTACATGGAGAAAAATTTGATGGTTGCAAGTGGTAAAATACGTAGGTAATATCATCATCAAAATTGGTACACTGAAACTATTGAGAATAGCTTGGAAATAAAATTATCACGATGGTAAACTTGACTTTGTCAAAAATTTCAAAATTTCTTCAAGAAAATTAACAAAGGTAATATTCATTGAGAGAAGTGGAATGCAATGATTACCATGTACAAATAGTAATTGGAGGACAGCTTCGCGATTATGGTTTCGGATACTATGGAGAATCGTAGCAATGTTCATGCACATGGGAATGGTTACCCTTTACATGAAAATGGATACCGAATGGTTACAGTTCACTTTTCTCAGTATTGATGATTCCAGGCAGTGCTAATACTTTTTACCATCAGCGAACGTAATGTTTCTTTACACTATATTTCAAGATTCTCGCAAGCAAGAGCTCTAAAAATCGAAACAAAGGCAACAATTTTCACCATCCATGATGGTAATATCATTCTTTACTTGCAAAAACATATTTCCAGGCACATTTGTTAGTTTATGTTGTCCAACCTCTGAGTTATCACCAACATATTTGTTGATTGCAATCATGTTATTTTTAATACATTCTTGAGTACAGTTTATAATGAAAAATCTTAATTACGCGGAGGGGATTTGAACGTAAGAATAATGTACTTATATCCCACATAGCACAAATGTCTTAGTAATATCTCCAGGACATTCTGCAACATTCTGGAGATATTACTGAGACATTTGTGCTATGTGGGATCTACCTATAAACCTTACAATTGAAGCTGCTTTGTAACGCTCGCACTTATGAATTCGCTGTTTTGAAGTTTCATTGAAACACTAAACGAGGGAACCTAAATTGGACAACTTGTGTGCGATAATTGTGAGAAAATCTCGAGCGCTGTTGGAAAATATTACCATCGGCGCTTGTATTATATCGACCCGTCATTGGTAATAAATGTGATTCGTGGCTTTCAAAATTCAGAATAGTTGTTCAAGCAAAATCTATTATTGTCAAGTGGTGATAATTTTCATTAGAAAAGGTATTTATTTCGTTTGTTCATAGTTGTTATTACTGAAATATATTTTCTTACGCTGAATCTTCATTTTTACCATCGTAGCTGACGATTATTCACTACGTGCGTATAAAATAATACACTTAGGTTACAAATTACTGTCAATATTTTCCAATAATACTAGTTTACGACAAAAAATAGTCATTTTCACCATAAAATTTTTCTCCATGTCGCGCGCAAAACTTTAGTTCCAGAAGCTGCACAGAGTTCGGCAGAGTTTTATTGATGTACTTGAACTCATGAATTGGGCACAAATAGCACGATGAAGGTTTTTTCCACCATTTTTTGTTTCTTGTAAACCGTGTTCCACGTTCCACGGTTTTTGGACATCTCAGATAATGACAGGAAACCTGAACTAAGTCTGTGAAAGACCTCTGTGCTATGTAAAAGATACCTGACGTGAAAACATTTCCAACCCTTTTGCTGCACTTTAGAAATTTGATAATCTTTTTCAGTCCTTTGGACAAATTTCGTTGAATTTTGTTGAACTCTTTTTTTCATTTGAATTTAAACACCGAATTGAAATAAATGTATACATATACGGCCTCGCGAGAGAGTAACAAATCCACATTCTCAAACGTAGTTCAAAATTCAAAGAAATTCATGTGAGTTCTTATTTTTCTTTGAATTTGTAGTATGCTTTTTTTGGGCGCACAATAATTTATATGACGTAACGCTCCAGAATACCGTCTTGCCAGTATTCTCAACCATAGAGGTTAACAATTTTATTCGACCACCTCCGCAATGGATTCAACGGATCACCCCGTCACCTGTGCAAATGTCAACGTCGTCTATACCACCACCTCCAATTTGTAGTACGCGCGTACACGTTCAACCACTTCACGTTTCTTCCACAATGGTTGATCAGGTGAGATGATGCGATAGAAAAACGATAAATGATAAATACACAGACAGCAAATTGCTAGAAAAATTCGCAACAATTTCCCAACAACACGGAGCAATTTTTGTTGAGAAGTTGCTGGGAGGTTGCGCCGCCAAATGCGACGCAGCAACATGCAGCAAACTTGAAAGTTGTTGTCTTGATGCTGTGAAGATGTTTGGATACATGGAGCTATTATGGCACGTGAGATCAAACATAAACTGGTGGAGCAACACTGAAACAACAGTTGCACTGCAACTCTTGTTGTCAGGGCTGCCGTACCAGGCAAAAACGTTGTTAACTCAATTTTTGTCGAAAATTAGTTTTTTATATCATTCGATTCAGGGAAGCAAGGTTCGTTTCTTCGAGCTTCAAGCTTCTTCTCTGAAAACGAGTTGAAAATTATAAAATAGCCGTCATTTACATCAAAATGGGAAGAACCATCGAATACGTCACCATTTTGCCAGACGAAAAGATCGTCATTTGAGTTACGGTCTTTTCGCTCGGTAAAATCAATGAGGAGCAAATATCTCGTACTATTTGAAAAAAATTTGTCGAATGGAAAAAAACCGTAACTTGAGTTATAGTTCTTTTGATAGGTATTTTCGTTCACCAAACACCCTTGATTCATTTTTTCATTTGTTGTTATTAAAAATAGTGATTTTCTTTAAATAATCACAAATAGCGCCCCTTATTTGTCCTAGAACCATTTTAACTTTGTCAAAATATTAGTTACATCATACAATTTTGATGTGGAATAGTTTTTCTCGGTTTTCTCCGTTCGAACGAATTTAGAGTTAACAATTTTTTTGCCTGGGACGGTAGAGGGTAATAATAGACCACTTCCAATAAGCCTCCTTTTGTTGAATCTCGCGTATTTCATCTACGTTTCTACATTTACGTGTAACGGATATTCCTCCCAAAAATGCCTGTCTCGTATAGTCAGAACAGAAATTCTACCAGATTCAATACCCTCGTTGAAAAATCCCAATTATTCCGATTAAACTTGCAGAATTCAAAATTGAAGCAAATCAATACTCATTGGATTTGGGATCAGAATTCTACTCGTTCGATCAGAACTAATGGGATTTTCAACCAGGGTGAGGTTCTAAGAGGCTCAGAAAATCGATCAGAGACTGCCAGAAAATTTTCTATCCGTTCTGATAAGTTTTTGAGACACAATCTGAAAAACTCGTAGATCCGGAGAAAAAATTTTCCGGAAGTTTTTAACCGGGTTTTGGAAATTTATCGAAGCTGGAAGAATTTCTGAAAGTTTTTTTCAGTAGTGCCCATGAGAAAACCTGCGCTGGAACTTTGGAAATTTTCTGACCGGTTCTGACGAGCATTTTCAAAAACGGAGGCATTTCTGATATGATCGATAAGTGGTTTTCCAAATTTTTGCTCTTTGTACAGATGTAAATGAAGTTTCGCAAAATTGGGTATGAACATTTCAAACGGTTATGCGTTTGATAGAATGAATTTATATAAATACCGCTTAGAAGAAGATGAAATATATCAAAATGAGGATAATTAATTGATAAATTTATTTCACAGGGTCGACCCATATCGAGGAATAAACTCACGGTGTCGAAGAAATTCAATACCGCATCTAAACGATCGCTAAGCGGTCATCAGAAATCCAACAGCTTGGAATTTTTGGGTCAGGGTATTTCGGAAGAAACCGGAATTGATCCTGCTCAGGACATGTATTCCTTATGCGCCAAGAAACGGCTTTATCGAGATGTATTGACGAACACATCGTCGGATGAAATGATATTAGGAAATATATTCGATGGAAGGTACATTTGAATTCAAGATTTTCGAAAAGTTTTTCTATTCAAATTTGGAATTCGAATTGGAATTTTCCGGATGAACGGGATTCTAAAATTCACAAACGAGTCAAAGTTCTCGCTCGAGAACATCTGAATTTCTACTGGAACTATGCAAGTCATACCGAGGATTATTTCATGATAAGATTTTGAAACCATCCATCAGAGCGAAGAGAGGTTCATAAAAGATTTGTGAGCCCGTTACTCATCTCCAACACAATTTGTCTCGAAATAATATATCTAGCAAGTTCAATTTGCCGAAACAATTTGATTGGGTTGTTCCACCAATCTTTTGTAGATTCTTCAACACAAATCAACCATGAAAATAATTTTGAAATATTGACGTGCCGGGATGGTCAGGACAGAGTCGGATTTAGACATTCTGTTTTCCTTTTCAACCCATGGATAGCAAAGGATGAGTGATAGACAGCAGCCTAGTGTTGACATTTTGTTATACGTGGATTGAAGAGGGAAACAAAATTACTGAGTCAGGATATTGAAATTCTACGCGTATATCGATCAATCATAAATTTTGGGATCATTTTCATTCGGGATTGCTATACCATCGGATGGCGCATGAAGATCTCTAAATTTGTGTGAGCAGAATTTCAGAGTAGGCTGTGGAACGTTCAGTGTTGATTCTTAATTTTTTGAACCCAAATTCATAATCGGTACGAAGATAAAATTCAATTAAAATTCACGTAATGACTTCACTGTAAAAACTCCTGCGTAGCCCTGGTGAAAATCTAAAACGAATGAAACGTGGAAATGTTATAATCCCCTCCTAAATTACGCTCAGATGACTCTTTGCTTGCGTTCTCGTTACGCTTTCGTTGCACTGAGAGAAAGGTACCTAGTTGGGACAACTAAATGTTAGTTACCGCAGCTAAATTTTCCATTACGCTAGCTAGACTCTAGTTGGGGTAAATAAAAGGCCAGCTGTCTGAAATACGAATGAAATGGTTTATTCAATCAGAATGAAAAATATAGTTGTGACGAATAAAATTTAGCTGGCACAACTACATTTTTATTCACAGTAATTAAATTTACTAGCTTTCGAATATTTGAATAGACCCTTTCTCTCAGTGTGCGCTTCAACGCTTCATTTGAACCAGGGAGAAGCGATTATAATGGGACCCCAATTTTAGAGCTCCATTTTTACGTTTTGAAACGTCAAAATGCTAAACGCTGTTTAATAAATTCATTACCAGCCCCCTTTGAAAATGATATTCGAAATGGTGATCATGATATAGAAACTGCGATCGTTTTCACGCAGTGGGATCATAAATTTGTTGTCAGAAACACAAATTGTTGGATACAGCGCTGATAAATTAATTTGCTATTCTCAGAAGGGGTCCGATTATTATCAACGTCAAACGGTTTTGAGAAAGTTCATATATAAAATCGCTAAACGAAGAACTCTTGTGTTATCTGGGATGGGAAATTCATGATAAACTTGTAAAATTACTATACTCGGTACGGTATAATAGGCCTAACAAAATTGATAGCCGGTAGCACATTTATTTGAGGATTTTTTACAGTGTTGGCTACACAGAGAAAAAAGGCATGCTCGAAACGCAAGGGAGCACTTCAAGCTTTTAACGCATTTGTTACACACGGAGAAAAACGCACTTCGGAAATATAGTAATCTTTATTACAAAATTGGAGAATATTTCTTAAAATCTGTGAATATTTCTTGCAATCTGAGAGTATTTCTCAGGTTCGTAATAAAGATAAAACGGTTAACACTTTTGTTAAATTTTATTTTCAAAAGAATGAAAATTCATCAATACCTCAGAAACAATAGAAAAAAATATGAACTTTCCAAAAGTTGCGCATGAAATTTTGTCATTTACTTTGTGAAATTTCATGTACGAGCAACAAAATTTCACAATTTTATTATCCACTTTGTAAAATTTCATGCGCAACTTCTGGAAAGTTCATATTTTTTTCTATTCTTTGTGAGATATCGGTCAATTTTTATTCTTTTCCTAATAAAATTCAACAATAATGTGAACCGTTTTATCTTTATTACGAACTTTAGAAATAAACTCAGATTTTAACAAATATTCTTCAATTTCCTATTAAACGTGCGTTGAACGCATGAGCCCATACTTTTTGAGTATGAGTCCCATGCCTTCTAAGCATGGCGTTAAAAGCACGTTATAACAACAGCGTTAGAAGCGTGAAGGGCTCCCTTGCGTTTAGAGCGTGCTTTTTCTCTCGGTGTAGATTTTTATTTACGGAGTACAACCTTCAAAACATCGCAACGCACTGGCAAAACTTATGAATGTAATTTTGTCTTCCAATTTTGTTCGTAGGTACGAAGAACTAGAGCGGCAAGCTTTGGAACAGTATAGGGGGTCTGAAGAATCGCTAGCTCTCAAATATCAGGTAAAAATGGAATTATCCAATTTTTATCAAAATTTGTTATGCCCTGAGACCTGTTGCATTCGGAATTCCAACGGATTTCTATTTTGCTTTTGATTTAATGGGCTTTGTATCTCAATCTAGTAAGTTTGACCATCGGTCGGTCACCCAGGCAGAGAAATTTCATGATCAGACCTCTGCAACTTGTGAATGAAAAGTGGCCGCTTCCTCGAGCAATACAAGAGGTTGAAAATGCTCAAAATGTCTTTAAAAAATCCTATATACACAATATAGTCTCAAGACAAACTTAAGAAGTCTTATTCAACGCGAAAAGATGTGTAAAAGATATCATGCCGAAAGACATGATTAGGTGCTTCAGCGAAGATTCGCTGTGCGGTCTTCCGCGGCTTGTAAAATTAATGCAATGATGGCGAATCGTCGGCAACCAACCGATATAAGACGCGGCTCCATTCCGGAAGCTCAAAATTTACCGAAAGACAAGTTTTAGGTTTTCTAAAGAATATCTTTTTGTGTTACATAAGACTTCTTAAACTTTTCTTAATAGTTTCTCAACATATCTTGAAGATCAAAAGTGCTGCGTTGGTGCACTTTCCCTCCACGTTCACAGAATTAATCATAGCATATTTGAGAAGTTCTTGTGTTATTTGGGTAAACACCAGAGACAGTGTAGTTATAATCAAAATATGTCAGGTTTTCCAATTCTTTTTGCCTGTACAAACTAACTTCAATGTCGTGTTTCAACAATTTTCAATACCCAACGTCCAAATGAGGTAATTTCCCGTATGGGAATATTTTGCTAAAAAATATCTACGAAACCGTGAAAAATCTCTGAAAAACGTCGCATTTTTGCTGGAAAATCTAATCGTCCATCTCTACATTCAACTACTACGGTTTGGTGCATCAGAAATTTCACTTGTTCCTCTTTCGCTCCCTGTAAATTTGCCATAGCCTTGATGAATACTCTATCAAAAATGCCGGGAAGATTTGAACTGGAACTGGGACGAACACCGCCCCAAAACGGATAAAATTTTTCTGAATCTTTCCGACATTTTTAACTTGGGGATATTTCAAAATCACCTCCGATTTGGAGTGGACCGACCGAGGGTTAAGTATTTTTCCTTCCGAATTATGTCAATACTATAATCCTCAAACAATTCATCAAAGAATGAGTTTAAAATTTTATAATTCTCGTACAATTAATCTTTTGTCTCGAACTTTTTCTGTATTTACATACTGTTGGGAGGTTTAGCAATAAAATGTTGAATAACACATCAATTTCTTCTCTCATCGCTGTGCATTTTCCACCCCTGGTTAAAGGAATTCATCGATTCTCGCCAAATCGGATTGAATTTCTGCCAACAGTGTGTCAATGAGATTTGATCAGATGAATGGATTCCTTCAATGTAAATCCAATTAAATCTCATAAAATTTCATGTGAACCTCCTGTCCCAAAAACCCTTCCATAGCTTATGTATTTGAATAGCATTTATCAGTGATATTTACCTCTCGCGACTGATATTCATCAGGAACTTGAACGTCAAGCAATAGAACAATACAGAACCAACGGTAATGTCACTTCCCCACAAAGCATCAGTTCTTTTTCAACCACTTCGATTGCAGAAACGCATTACGACGACCAACCATCTTCCTCAACCTTCGCAGATCGTGCAAATCGATTTAAACCAAGACCTTGTTCTGGATTTGGCCAATGTAGTCCTGGTAAATAAGCTCTGTAGAATTTTACAATTTGTAGTTAAATATTTGATACATACTTTCAAAGTATTTCAAACGTGTAATAATAATCTTAAACGAATAAACTTTTGCAAAATTGGTACTTAGGATGGCCCTTGGCTACACGTAATTTTCCGGAAATGAAATTTTGGTGCTCTTATTTGGAAACTATCTCCCTGTTTGAAAAATTTCATTGATTCCGATGCAGAAAACCGATTCAAACCCATTAAAAATTGACTCTCAATGGATTTAAATTAGTTTTCTGCATCGGAATCAATGAGATTTTTTAAGCAGGGTTGTTCCAATCAACGAATAAGGTTTTGAAATTGAAACATGGGATACGCAAATCCATTAAAAAATCGTTTTCACTTTCACTTTTATTATTCTCTGTGAAATTTACTGGATAGCGATTCTTCATCCGGTTTCTATTCCGTTCCAAAACTCGAATAGGATCCAAGAAGAATCCCGCAAAACCCGTATTCGCATCATGGATACGTTCTATCCGGGTTTCATTCAGATTTTTTTGTTTTGGAAATTTGAAAAGTTGAAAAATAAGGGCCATCCTAAGTCAGTACCGCTAACACATGATCATATTTTCAAAACAGAATCACGGAATCAGATATTTAAGTTGTTCAACAAACATCAAATATTGAGTATTAATCTGTTCTTATTTGGGTTAGACCTACAATCGAATTTTGATTGAACTTTTTCCTCCAAACAAATAATAAATACAATTCTTGCCCTTAATTTTAGATCAGATTATATGTATTTTCATCAACATAAATTTTTCCTAATTCATGTCGCAAGATTCCTTTCTACAATCCCAAATGACCCTTCTAAGATCAGTGAATAAGGAAGGAGTGAATATCCCCAACCGTTCCCTGCCAATTCCGCAGGAACCTCGCAAGATGAGTACTTCGAAGAGCTCAACAGCTTTATTCAAAGACATTCATCAGTCGAAAAACTTACTTAAGGGTGAATCAGAAAAAAGAATAAATAAGAAAGGTAATGATGTATGTATAATCTCCATTTCTCAATATTTAAAATAGATTTGGTCGAAGAATGAATTATGTGCTTTTTTTTGCTTGAAAAATGATAAATTAGCTCGATTAGAACTGCCTAGTAAACATGCTTTCACGGGGAGACCCTGGTGAGCTTTTATCCCAAATTATTCGAAAGTAAGTCCATAAAATCAAGACATCGCAAAGATATTTTGATTTTATTACAGCGTTTTCGAATAGTTTGAATTAAACGATTTGGCTCGGACTACAGCGCCCTTGATATTCCCTTAAGCTTTTATGCACAAACTACACACGAGCCCAGGGGGAATTTGAAAACACTATTTAAGGATGACTTCTTCATCTTTCCAGGCAATCGTCTAACCGTACTCTTTAAAATATGTGCGTAATCCTATTAGGACTTGAATACTTTTTTACCGATTGTTTTCTATTCATCCTCAGATATCTGATTTGTGTAATAATTTCTAAAAAACACAATTAATATCTTACTCCCTAATGCGAGGGCGAAACCCTTTAGTTATTAATTTACTTGAACATAAGACGCCCTGCCCTATTGAAACTGCCAGACAAATCCGGATGAATCCTAGCAGTTCCCGAGACAAAAACCGAGCAGATCCGGACAGGTTCCTACCTGGATTTGCCAGTTTTTGTCCCAGGAACTGCTAGGATCTGCTTGGCATTTTCAGCAGGGACGGTTTAATATCTCGAAACAAAATACCTATTCCGGTTCGCAGTATCTATTGTCGCGCACGTCTTCTTTGCAGTTCGAGCAACATCAAAGAGACGCGCTTCGGTGATTTCACCCTTAAAACACGAAAAACAGGCCACGAGAAACTTGGACGATATTTATGCTCTGTCCGGATTGAAAATGAATTCTTTGGATTATTATCAAACTTTGAGAACTCTTCAAAATGGTGCCGGAGATAAGAATACGATTCCATCTTCAAAAGCAGGTTGGTAGAATAAATGAATTTTAACACGGGAATGGATAATCCAAAACAGTTTTAACAAATATTTTAGTGTGGCTTTCGGGGTTTTGGACTTGTTAACTTCAACCGCACGAAATTTCATGTTTCATGGAATTATTCTAAGCCTATGTACCTCGTATTATTTCTTTATACTAATATCATTCTATGAGCATATAGATTTAATATGCAACGAAGAAGGATTATAAATGGTATGCGAGGAGTCTTGAGAACATCATTGTTATGAGAATTGATCGGTTTTGTGATTGAAAGAATGCGATATGCAATCTCAAGATCATTTCTCGTGAATGAGCAATATATTTATTACAAATATTTGATGCATACGTTTCTATCATAACTGATAAAAAATTGCGAAGCGTATAAAAACATTCAATACATGGTTGTATAAAATTTGTTAGCTAATAAAATTTTAGAGAATATATATATTTTTTACACTGTGGTGTGTTAAGAAATCCCAAATGAACATCTTTATTCGAGAATGAGCTATCGTAAAAACCTAAAAATATGTGAAATATATATAAAATCCGTTGTAGAGTAAAGCTACAAAATTAGAATTCTCTTGTCTCGACTATAAAATAATTGTTCTGTAATTATTTTTTAATTGTATATTTCCTTTTCATGGAGAGTGAATTATGGTACTAATGAAGGGTGAATAGTACAATCATCGACACTTGAGGAAACAACATGTTTTATAGGCCCAGGAGTTTAATACGATCTACAATCATTTTTCTATATTTGCAATCTAAAAGAAAATGCTTGAAGACTATAACCGTTTGCACGAATGTTTTGTCACTTCACCCGGTAAAACCACTTTACAGATTTCCATTTCTCAAAGTTTTATTGATACACAAATGAATGGATTTGAACTGATACCACAGTAAATAATGATTATACATATTCGGCCCTCGATTGTACTATCTACCCTATCGAAGAACTGAGAAATAAAAAATAAATAAAAAGACTGTAATGTTTTGTACTCTAAGATTTGTTCCACGAAAAAGAAGAATAAAATTCTTTGAAATCATACTACGCAGGCTTTTCAGTCTTCATTTTTCTTTTTTGTATATAGTCTGAAAAATACAAAACAATGAATCATCGATTTTTCTTTTTCAATTTGCTTAAGGAACTGGGTATTCTATTACTTCAATTCATTATATCTAAAATATTATAATTCAGGTTAAGAATATTTTATAATTCTCACAAACTTGATAATAAATGTGAGAAACATATAAAATCCCAGGAAAGATTTTCTCAAAACGACTCTGAAAAACACCTCCTCGCTGAATTTTCCTGAGTAGAGATTGCTCAGAGACGTTCATAGAGATTCTTTCCCTGAAAGTTCACAGGGATCTATGAACAATCCACAAACATATATTCTAAATACTCTAGTTGAAAATTTGTGATCACATTTCTGAAATTGAGATATGCGATTTATACGTCGATTTTCACGTTGGGGGTAAAAATACTTTTTGTATATATCATATTCCGTGCATCGACGGCAAATAATAATCAATTTCAATCATACTTTCTGTTTTGTTCATTTTATGCGTTTGTATACTGTAACTGCATTAAAAGAATGCATCGCGATATGAATGCACTAGAAACGACTAACGATGATATGTGATTCTCAAAAGAGAATATATATATATATATATATATATGTATGTAAATATGTATCATGATTATGGTACTCAATTTTTGATCGATCTTTACCAATTATCTAAAAATTCAAATCCAGTCTTTGGTATACTTTGTTCTTCGTTTTCGTGATTCAGTTGCGAAGATTGAAGACTACTGCTGTAAGAACTAGGAGTCTCTAAAAGAGCAGTCGATTCTGTAATATCGCTTGATTTTGTACGTGTCATAATTGCAAGAGAATTAGTCTCGCTGGTGTCTAAACCAGATCCACTCTCTTGTGCCACTAAACATTCCATATCGTCGTCTATGTTGTTGTGTAATTTCAATAGGGAAGTTTTATTGATTAATTTGGCAAATATGTTTTCGGAGTTATCGTTATTATCGTTGATCTTGCCACTGGAGTAAGATTCGTGCTGATATCGGGTTACGCAAGAAGATGTATCGTAATTATCGCTAAGTAGACTAGTATTGTTTTTCTGAGTTTTCACAGGACTCGTAAGTAAGGGAGATTCCCCAAAGTGGGATCTCAATGATTTCAATGTCACATCTTGATTAGAATCTATCAAATCTAGATTCATTTGTGACTGAGTCATAAATGAAAATGGTTCGGAATGCTCGTCTCTCCATTTCAATGTCTGGAACAAAAAACCAAGATTTCAGGATAGAAAATCACAGGATACTTTGAATGTACCAGAAGTAGGAAAATTTTTTGATATTGCAGAATAAAACAATACTTTAAAAGAATTTATTTCGTATCGATTACTTTTCACGCAATGATGTATCAGGGTTGAAATATCTTGGTTGTGTCAAGAGGTATGTTAATTTTTTCTGACACATCCATGACATTTCTTTTACATTCGGTAGAAGGAATATCAATGAATGTCATAACAATAATATACTCACAGTTCCAGTTTCATCTATGACGTATTTTGTACCAGTTTGAATACGAAGTTTTGGATACCACTCGGGTAAGTCTTTAGGAGAGTCAACTTTCTTTAGAGTATATTTGAGCGCGACTTCTGGTTGAATGATGGTTTCATTGATAGCTTGATTACGCTCTGCCAAACTGAGAGCATTCCAAAGACCTTCGTATGCTTCTTTCGTAGCAATGATATCTTCTCCAATTCTTTTCGCTAAAGGATTTATACTATGAAAATACTGTTCTGCTCTGGAATTCAAAGTGCCTGTGTTCATTCTGAAATGCAAGGCAATGAGATATATTCCATGATATACATCACGCATATTGAAATATCAATAAATGAAGAATTATCACTTGGCATACCTGATTGTATAGAAAATTCAGAATCGAATAAAACGAACAGAAGTCTTTGAATTTTATTATCTAATACCCGAACACCGTATTTGTGACAAAGTGTGAAGACATCATTTTGCATGACTTATCTTGAAATTTTTTTTTTAGTAAACTTTATTTTTAAATAACTTACATTCGACGAGTAAAAACAAAACTGATAAGGTGCATCAAATAATTCCATTGAACTCCACACTATACATACTAGAATTAGCGCTCCCTAGATATTTTATAGTTTAGGGTACTCTCTGAAATTTCTAGGGAATAGAACGGGATTCGAAGACTCGATTGGTTCGCAGATAGTAACTTACTAGAATTCCCCGAAAATCCCCTAAACATCTCATGGAAGAGCACGTTTCTTGTTGGAAAGAAAATTAGTTTTGGAACCTACTTTATTCTAGATCGAAGTTGATATTTTCATTATTTTATCTTTCTGAAATTCATTGAACGGAGAAAGTTTCAATTGGTTTCTTCTCATTCTTTCAACTTTCTTTCACTTTGTATATTTCCTGCGTTTGTTTTTTCGATGAATGCTTCAGAACGGTTTGAAAAAAAATATCTCATGAAAGTTTGTTTTGACAGAAACTTCACACTCAAAACGCATTCTTCATGTGTTTGTTTACATGTATGAATGTGTAAATAATTTTACAATGGATTGATAACTACTGCAGTTAATTGGTATACTTAGTGATTTATATCAAAATGTTTGGAACATTGAAAAACAAGTTCCATACTGTGCAAGAAGGTATATCTGCAAGGTATAAAATTTTATCGTTATAAGATTATCAGTTTTAATGTTCATGTATTACACTGTGAAAAATGAAAAACAAAAAATACTGAATATGCTCAAATCATACTGTGAAGAAATTTCAATAGAATACTTGATAACTGAACTATTGACAGTTCTGAAACTGGAAGTTTTACTCTATATACTTGAACAATTAATTATATTCTTATTATGAATGGTCTGCATTGAGCGTAAGTAAATTGTAGATTTGCGCTAAGTGTAATGACAAAACAGAAAAGGTTTTTTACAGTGTAATTATTAGATTAGTGATTAATTAGAAGGAAATATAAATATCGTAATTCCAGTATACGTGGATTGACGGTAACGGAAAGTACAAAGCCTAAAACTGCATTTAATACACGACGAGTTAACTATGACGCCGGAGCTGATCTTTTACATAAATTTCAATTACAATGGAACGAATTACATGAACTTGCGGAAGAAAATGCAGAAAAAGCCAAAGAGGCGGATGCCCTTATAACTTCAATTTATGATCAACTTGAGCGAGAATGGAATAATATAATTTGTTTAAATAATACATTGGCATTTATACCAAAGATCAACAATGATATTCAAAATCTTATGGATCAAATAGGTAATTTGATTTGGTAGTTTAACCTGAGAAACAATTGCCTCCTACAAAATTTTAAAACTATACACCTCCAATTTTAAATGATATTTGAGAAAACATTTCTATCTCCCTATCTACCTATCCATCTGTCTATGGATTTATAAATTCTAAGTTACTTTGCTCAAAGTTATGAAACCTTATCAGTCCGTCATAACTCCATGATAAATTATCATCCAAATCAGAAAAATTTGTATTCTATAAAGAGTAGATTCCTAAAAACATATGTATTCACAAAGTGTATGAATATTATTCGAAGGTACATTGCAAGAATCATTCGAAGAAGTTGAAGCGTCCCTTTACCAGTTGGAAAATTTGAATGAAATGTTAGATTTACAAAATAGGCAATTAGATCACAGATTCCAGTTAGCTTTGTATAAAGAGAAAAAACTCTCGGAATTGACACTTGTGAAAGGTATGATGGTAAAAATTAATCATATGATTCGAATGACTGAACATCTTGTCATCCGACTCAAATCATTTTCAGCGCAATTAGAGAGCGAGCATATTCAGAGAGTAGCAAAACACGAGCTTAAACAACAGAAAACATTGAAAGAAAGGAGAGAAACTTTTGAAGAAGCTTTTAAGGAAGAACTTGAGGAATATAAAGCAACAGGATCTATACCTAGTGAGTTCTTAAATGATTTATTTTGAATTGTATGTATTCCGAGCCCTTTTCAAGGTGTAGATTTATTGTTTTCAGAGCTATCGATCGATCAACATGGTCCATCTTTGGAAGAAATCGTGTTAGATGTTGATTCGAAACTTTTTGATGAATTTTTAGAGAGTTGAATATATATTTTATAAATAAAATGTTTTGTGATCGAAGATTTTATTTATACATAAGATTAATATAAAGCTAGTTCAAGATGCAATGACATTGAATTTTCTAGTATTATTACTGAAAACATGTTAGAAATATAACTGTGTCATCAGGTATAATCAATCGAGTAAGTGAGTAATTTAAATAGCGATGCAAGAAAGATTCAATCAACTTAATTAGTTATTTTAATTACATTTTGGGTATTGAAGTATGAAGTGTGAGAATTTCTGTTATGTTTTTCAGCGGTGAAATCAAATTTTACTCTACTGTTTTCAATGCTAAATGTAGTAAATAAAAAAAAAAGTATAACCCACATGAAAGAAAGGTATCACTAATGAATTTTAAAAAATAATTGTCGTGCTCAGAATTTTTCCGCAAAACCATGGGATGCCCCGCACAACAGACTGGCTCTGAAGGATTTATGAGCAATATCTCAAGGAGATACTCGGATAAGTATCGGACCTCTCTTCCTATCGTATACGCGTGTCCTTTTCTAACCAACATGCTCTGATGCCTACACTGGTATTCCCTCGAAGGATACTAGCGTCGGTATTCGGATCTCTCTTTTTAACCAATGATGCGATTTACCGACGCTAGTATCTACTTGAAAGGATACCAGCGTTACCATCCGATTGTTGAAAAATGATGTGCTTGTACGATACAAAGAGAGGTCAGAAAAAACCCTGGTATTCTCTTAAGGGCATTCATCAGAGGCAAAGTTACTAGATCTCTCCCCCCAGTTTTCTCAACGATTAATGAGTATAATCGATTTTAATGAGCAGGTGTATCTTCTTAGCATATCAAAGAAAGTGCAGCTGCTCTTTATTTTTCATTTTATTTGTTCGTTTCTGAGAAAACTGAGGGGGGGGGGCGATTTTGGAATCTAGTAACTTTTTGGGAAGGTGGTGAATGCCGTTAAGAGGATACCAGCGAATAGGTGGCTCCATCTGGTAGCAGTTTTGTTTCCGCAAAAATACTCGAAACTGGACTTATAAAAAGGTCTGAAATTTTCAGGGATGAATCTTTGAAGGTTAATCTAGGTCTGTAAAGAGCCGGAATTATGAATTTCAAAGAAAAGCAAAAATTTTTCTTTTCCTTTTTATTTTTTTTTATTTCTTTTCTATTATCTACATTAATGTAATATCTTGGTTACTTGGCGCAACTTGTTTTACTGTCCACTGTAAATTTGTTCCACACTGTACACTCCATGAGTTCAATAATGAAACAACAGAATTTCCAACCTCAGGGAAGGATATCTGTTGGAGACAATCTTGTAACAGTTCGGAACTCGATTTTCCAGATTTGAACTTTCCCGTCAGTTCTTTGAGAACTCGAAACAAAGGTGCCCCTGGTAAAGAAAACTGGATAGGAAACCGGATGATAATCCGACTCAAACCTGGATGAAATTTCCAGGATTCCATTCGGGTGTGTCCGGGCACGTATACGGTTTTTGCAGTGTTCCTTTATCCGGTTCCTATCCGGGTTTTGGGACAAGATATTTTTTGGAATCCCAAATAAAACTCGAACAAGGAGACGAATGAATTCTATCCAAATTTCGTGTGGGATTTCGAACAATATTAAGTATTAAAATCCGGATAGAGTCCGGACGAAACCGGATAAAGATTACCGCAAAAACCGTATACACGCCCGGATGAACCTGGATGGAATCCCGGAGATTACATCCGAGCTTGAACCGGTGTCCATCCGGCTTTTTTATCAGGGTGATAATAGTGCTCGTCCGCAGATATGGTAGGTTGTGTAGTATAACTATGGGTCATAGCAGACGCGAACTGGATGACTGTTTTTTCTCCACGAATATTTAATGTTCAGCCACTGTGCAGCTCCAAGTTGGAACTGTTTTGATCGGAATCATATGTATTGTGGGATCCATATTGTACTATTTTTGTCTTAACATTTTTCACAAACTCATCACTCATTTTCTCGATATCCGGACTCGCAGTTATTTTTCGTGGCACAATGTTATGTTTATTTTTGAACTAACAAACCCATCAGCGTGATGCTTTAAACCAAAGCATTTCCAATTGTATTTTGGCTTGTAGGGCCCATCTTCGAAGATCAATTTCGAAGCAATGAATCCTCGAAACTTTGTGAAATGCATTGCGCTATCCAGTACAACTCATCTTCTAGTAATTGTTTAGTTCGACGGCTCCAACAACCAAACCAAACCAAACAATTATCGTTGGAGTCGTCGAACTAAACAATTACACTGTGAAAAAAAGCGGTGTCAAAACGGTGTCAGAATTAACACAGAATCAACACCACGCGGATTCTGTAGAAGTCGACCCCAAAATCGGTGTCAAAATAACACCAAAATGGTGTTAGAATGACACTTTATGGTGTGAGAATAACACCGTGTGGTGTTAAGTGGATACTAATGCCGAGACGCCTAGCCATTTCGTATTGGCCAGTTTATTCAAAAACTATTGAATAAATTCATCCAAACTGAGTTTCCAAAGATTCTGTAAGCCATGAGGAATCTTTGGAAACTTAGTTTGTACGAATTGATCCAGTACTTTTTGAATAAACTAGTCAATACGAAATGGCTAGCGTCCCGGCACTAGTATCCCCTTAACACAACACTATTTGGTGTGAATTTTTGCCAACACCGCCAATTTTTTACAGTGTACTTATCTTCTCTGTCGCGCCGAACGAACTTTTCGAAACTTCTGTTGCACGGATGGTAAAAATAATGGCTTTGTTTCCCCACTTTGCCAGTAAGCAACTGCTCGTTGCTCACATTTGAAATTGATTTTTTCATCCTGAAATAAACATGCCGACACTTCTGCATAATCTTCTTCATCTTCAACAGCTTCCGCTATGATATCATGCATCCATCGAGTCCAGGAAATCCAATCCCACAATCTCCTCAACTTCAAAGAAAGGTTCTTCCATATCTCTTTTTCATTATATTTTCGATAATATCTTTTAAATACACTTCGTCCGGTGTAATTTCCGTTCATTTACATTCACTGTACTGAACGTCATAGAAAGTAACATGGTAATGTTCAGCGGATTGATATATATTGTGCTTCTTTCTGCAAAGACGAATCTCTTCTTTCCCACGTTGCACTGTTGCAAAGTGACTGTTTCGCTCTCAACTGCGAACATTGACAATCAAATGCCTCACTCTTATAATAAGGAAAGCTATAATCACATGAATAATCATTGACAATCTCTTCTTAATTTGAAATACGGAGATATGACTCCGTACGCAGTAAATGCACATCCGCTCCGTAGCAGTAAATACTCGTATAAAGGGAGATATTAACATGTATTGTGTGGCGCATTCATAAATTATCTATCAAAATATTTATATCGATATCACAGAACCTGAAAAACATGAATGTTCTCTATACTGCAGTAGAAAACAGTCATCTTCCGGCCCCCGGGTTTAAAAAAACCATTGATTCTCGCCAAATCTCACTAAATTACAGTTGAACTTGGACAATGTTCTGGCCGAATCTCATCCAGCAAATGTCAATGAGATTTGGTCAGAAAGAACAGTCGATTCTCGCCAAATCTCAGTGAATCTGGCCAAATCTCATTGATTCTCGGACAATGTTCTGGCCAAATCTCATTTAATTTCATTTGTCAGGCTACTCTCCCATGGACCGGAATTCGTTCCGGCGGAATGACTTTAAACCAATCGCTTTCACAATTTCTTTTAAAGCGTTCTATCAGAAATCTATAAAAAATTGTGCATTGGTTCAATTTTCATTCCGCCGGAACGAATTCCGGTCCATGGGAGGCCAGCCTCAGAAGTAATGGATTCTTTTAACCAGGGTCCCCCATGTCAGTACTGACCCATACGTAAATATGTTTACATATACGTGTTTGGCGGTTTTTGCTTGCAACTCTGTTTTGCAGTTGTGAATTATATTTTGTCATTGAAATTACTATACTGTTCATCAATGAATAACAAAATTCTGTCACTCTTTGCTAGAAAGTATAGTAATTTTGATGACAAAATATAATACATAACCCCAGAATGTGATTTTGTCCCTACTTTACTATAAAGTGTAGTAATTTTTTGGGGGGACTTTTCTCCGCGTGCACCAGTTTCACTTGTAGTGCAAGGGGGGGGGGAAGTACTTTTTCACAAGTTTTAAGGTTTCTTCAAGATAATTTACTTGCAACTGATAGCAAAAGACAATAATTTCTTCTATTGTTACGTGAATACAGAAACAGAGGATTTTTTGAAACGATGAAAAGCCGCAAGTATTCACCTTGTGTCGGTATAAATCGGGGGGGGGGGGGATGTTTACCCCTAGATATGAGGTTCCGCAAAAATTTAATACATCATAATTAACAACTCGACACCCTCTACTTGTCTGCAAAATTTGAAAAAAATCCGGCTCTGACACCAACCTAACCTTTCTTGTGGGAGAAAGGGACCTAGTTGGAATAACTAAACGTTAGTTACCGCGACTAGATTGGTTTAGGGTCTAGCAATACCGAATGGAATAATCCCGAATAGAAATAAAGCCAAATAACCACCATGAGTTACCAGTCAACCACCAAGCACGTGAAAAGTTCCTAAAATTCATTCGGATCTAATTCTATTCGGGATTATTCCATTTGGTATTGCTGGACCCTACCGGTGGATTTTCATTTGCGCTAGCTAGACTCTAGTTAGGGTAAATAAAAGTCTAGCTGTCTGAAATATGAATAAAATGATTTATTCAATGGAAATAAAAAATTTGTGTATGATTTTGTGACAAATGAAATTCAGCTGGCACAACTGAATTTTCATTTACAGTGGTTAAATTTCCTAGCTGGCGAATATTTGAATAGACCCTTTCTCTTAGTGTAAAAGCTCAAGTCAGAGGAGCCTGGTTAGGGCTGCCATCTACAATATCATCAACCCAAGACAAAGACCTCGAAAACCCTGGATTTTCAGTTTGATATCCGGATATGATGTGAAATATTTTAATCATCGGAACTTTCACGTTCTGATTTGAAAATTCTAGTTTCATGACTAGGATGAGCATTCCTAGATTAGTTTCGTCACAGAGAGAGAGAGAGAGAATTGGTTGTATATTGAAAAGAAATGAACACACCCTCAAATTAGAGACAGAAATATCGAAGCGCGTGTATCTAAAAGAGAAGAAAATACCCGGATGGCACAAGAGGTTTAAAAGAGCCCCCAATGGATACAATGTATTCTCACAGAATTCTTCCACAACTCTTGGGATCCCTATTAAAAATATCCAACAGATCCTAACAGATTCCGGTCAAAATTCTGTCTGGTTCTGTCGGAAATCATCATGCTTGAGACAAAAACCGACCAAATCCTGACAGAAAATTATCTGTCGGACATTTGGAATAGGGATAGTATGTGGCTGACGAGATTAAACTATAGAATATTTAAGGAATATTTATTCCAGTATGTGCCCAGATAGCAGAGTGCTAGAAAAATTCATCAGAAATTCCTAACAACACGGAGCAACTGTTGTTGGGGAGTTGCTGGGGGAGTTACGCCACCAAATGCACAGCAACATGCAGCAAACTTGAAAGTTGTTGTCATGATGCTGCGAATATGGTTGTGGATACATGGAGCTATGACCCGTGAGATCAAACTATCCCCCAACAACAAAACACAAACTGGCGCAGCAACACTGTAGCAACAGTTGCACTGGACCTTGTGCTATTAGGGTGTATAGCGTTCACTGATTGATACCCTGACCGCACGAAGTTCCTACAATGTTTTTAAAATGTTCTTAAAATATTATCAACAAGTTCGGAAGTTCTTAGAACCTTTCAAAAACCTTCGAATGCTGTAAAGGTAGTCACTCACTGAAATTCATTGGTTGCTCCCACCTATTCCGAACCAATCAATTCATTCCCCGCTCAAACTGCCAGGTGGATCCGGACAAACAATACACTGTAAAAAATGTGGGGATTTTTTCTTCACACTGTTGGTGGATTTCGTCCCCTTATCGTGGGGAATTGTTTTTCCATCACTTTGAGAAATTATTTTGTTTTTTGGGTGTTGAATTCTCCATAAATGATGGACAATTTCACCATTTTACGGTGAGAAATTCCACAATCATTTTTTACAGTGTAGTTGTCAGGCTTTGAACGGTTTTTGTCCCAAGAAATCCGGTATCCGCGTCTAATTTAGTCCCATTGATTCTTATTCACCGTAAATGAGAAATTTTGGACGCCCGATTACTTCTTATTACTACCGATTTATTCATCCGGAATTTTCATCGGAATCAAATCAGTTTATATAGGTTTTAATCAGATTTTTCAAGCAGGAATATAAAGGGAACATGTATTCGGGTTTATATGGGTCTTATCCAGGAAAATTCTTGGGAATAGATTTCGGATGTCATCTACCCCTGGTTCCAAGATGCTATCAATGCTGATTAATTCTTATTAAACGTGCAAAATTCCAATTCAAATCTCATAGGTATTATAGTGAGCTTCAATTGGAATTTTGCATATTTAAATGGAGTGAATGGAATTTGTTCATCAGGCAAGAAATACGCAGCATGCAACTGACATGTAATAGATAGGGACAGGATCATTGGATAAAAAGAGAGATCTGATACCGAGGCTAGCATCTCCTTAAAGATCCCGTGTGGAAATTAATTCTTGGTGGCAGTTTAGGCCAAACTAGGCGTCCCCGTTTTATTTTAGGCCCTGTTTTGGTTAACCTTATAGGGCCTAGACAGGATTCTCACGCACTCATCTGCAGAGTCTGCATAGTATTCTCAACTTGGGTCTATGTAGGACACCCATGATGAAGCTAATGTAGGCGATGAAACTAGGACCTTTGAAAGGATAATAAATTGTTACGAATATCATCAAATTGAATAAATATTGCAAGGAGGAAACTTCCTCGATTGAAAATTGGGCTATCCAACGCTCTATCTGTACCCAGACCACTTCGACATGAGTCCAGACAGGGCCTGTATCAAAAAACAGAACAGCCTCATTCAGTCTTGGAGTTAACCATACAGTGATGTTTTTTCCGATTGTTTGACATTGTTTACCGATAGTGTGAACACAGTAATCATGAATGAAATATTTTTTTGGGGGCATATACAGCTCAAAAAGTCGAAATTACCAATACGATTTCAGTGAATTTGCTTCTTAAAGTAGGTTTATATTCAAAGAAGGAATTAATACAAGGGCAAGGCCCTATGGAGGCTTTAGTTGGTAATGCAACGTGGCCCCATATGAGCTTTATATGGGTGTCATTGACTTAGAGAAATCAGGCTAAATATCAGCAACCCGACTAAGCCCCTTAATGGCTAAAGTTAGGACATCCCCAGTTTGGATACCCAATATAAGCCCATACGGGGCCTATATTCAATACAGGACGTCCAGAAAAATTTCCATACGGGATGGGCGATACTCGCGAACATAAATGTTTTCATGTCCAATTTTTATCGAATTTTATGAAACATTAATAGAATCTAGATGTTTATTTTTGTATAAAAAACATCGATGTTTTGCAACATCGTCCATCCGTACCTGGCTTCACCGTTTCAGTTATTTCGCTCGAAACAATGGTTGAATACCCTTCGACTGGTGCTCATTGAAAAACCTGTCTATTTTTCATTTTCCTTTTCTGCTTGAATTGCCGAAGAACTTCTCGGTGAATTTATCGACTTCTTTTTCTGCAGTGATGATTAAAATTTGACCGAAACGTTGAAGCCAAAGAGAAGAATATACTTCAATTATTACTCGTCGAAGGACTTCTTCATTTTTCATTTCCTACATCGAGCACAATTATTCTATTTGAACTTTCTGTAAAGACTGAAGTTCGTTGTTCGATGATAGGAGAGGAACTACTGAAAAACATCCATGATTCAGTGGAAAATCGTGTGCTTAGAGGATAAATCGTTGATGAAATGATCGATCGCGAGCATTGAACCTCGACATATATGCCGCGCATCATAGAATAAATACTCATACCAAGGAGGAGCGTAAACCATAAAACGTAAGACACAAGCACTATTACATCTCAGCTTGTGAATACCGAATATTCAGTTATAATACCTCATAGTACGGACACGTATGTTTGAAAAATATCAATCCTATTTATATCTATGCTTTCGGTATATTCAGCTTTACGACTCTTGTTAAATGAATAGATGGAATCTGACCAAATCGAATGAGATTTGGCGAGAAGATTGTCTGATTTTTTATGGAATTTGACTAGATTCAATAGGATTTCCATTGAAACAAGTTCATTCAACCTCACCCAACTTCTTAAAAAAGTTGTTAAATAAAATTTTCCTAGTAGTAATGTATGCTCGTCTCAAACAGCACTCAAAAGTCCTTGAATGAAGAATTCTTCATGAATTATCTAAGGTATTCACTATGAACTCATCCTGAACTGTTGCGCTGTCTCGGACAGGTAACATACACGAAACAAATAAGAAACGTAGAATGTTACATCCATCTTCTCCTGAAACGAATAATTTTAGATACATAATTTAATTCTCAAGAAACAATAACAATATTAGAAGGAAAAATGAATGGTAAAACTCGCAAAGGTAGACCTAGATCAAGTTATATGAAGCAAATTATACAAGATGAGGGTTGAAGGATTTCATCAAACCAGTCATAAGACTGATCACTCCATGATGATGAATTTAATTCTCGGCCTCTGAATTTCCTCAATCATAGCAAGCGTTCAAATTTTACACGCTTTTCGCCGTATTGTTACACGGAGAAACATTTGTAGCAGGGATTCCCATAATCATATCACTTTTGGAACATATAAGCGTTTATGAACATTCCTCATTTAATTCGTGATAATTTTTCGAAAACTTGTAGTACTATGTGTCAGACGCAAAGTTACCTTCACCAAAATAAGGTATGGATTGCCATAATTAAAGAAAAAATTCACCTAAATGCTCATGTGTCCCAAAACTGTCATTATTATGGGAAACCGTGCTACATAATTCCCAAACGTTTTTCTCAATGTAGGGATCCTTCAATGAGGGATAAGACAATCAGCTTTTTTCTTGCCACCATTAAGGGGATTCATTACTCCCTGCAAAAGTTATTAGATTTCAAATTTCTCCCCCCAGTATTCTCAGAAACGAACACATAAAATGAAAAATAATGAGTAGCTGCATTTTTTTCAATAGCCTAAGAAGATGCAGCTGCTCATTAAAATTGATTCTATTCATTGATTACTGAGAAAACTGGGGGGAGAGATTTAGTAACTTGGCTTGTGGTGAATCGCCTTAAGGGGGTCAATACAATTAGACAAGCCAAAAACATACATTCAAAATGAAAAATAAAACAAATTCGACGACTGGCGGAGTTTTTTCGACAACATCGATCCTTACCCATTAGGGTGGTTCTTATTTTATATATAAATAGTGCTTTTTGATTTGTTTGTTGTCAACAAACAAGTTTTCTGTACGGCTCATCCTCTAATTTTGTTCTACATCATGAAGGAGTGCTACAATATTTTTTACATAATTTCCAAAAGAGATTTTTCACGGCGTTAGTTTGCACGTCATTCAATGAATAAAATTGAATAGTCGAGTAAAAACATGACGACCCTGGTTAAGAGAATCCATTACTTCTGACAAATGAAATTAAATGAGATTTGGCCAGAACATTGTCCGAGAATCAATGAGATTTGGCCAGATTCAGTGAGATTTGGCGAGAATCGACTGTTCTTTCTGACCAAATCTCATTGACATTTGCTGGATGAGATTCGGCCAGAACATTGTCCAAGTTCAACTGTAATTTAGTGAGATTTGGCGAGAATCAATGGTTTTTTTAAACCAGGGGAAACAATGGGATTGATGTTATATTTTCAATGAATTACTCAGTTTTATTCATTGGATGATGCATAAATTAGGTATCAATTTTTTGGTTATCCCATTAATGGCGGCCATTGTCTTGTCCCTCACTGGACGATCCCTCTACGTATTGTTGTTGAGAAGCGCCATCTTTTAACTTGCCCGAGATTCAATCCCAAGCTTGTATTGCCTATAATGACAATGGGCCCCAGGCTGGGTCCATCCTCTTTAACCCAGTATTGGGGAATGACGATGGGCCCCATGTTGGCTCAATCTTGGCCCTGTTGTGCTTTCCCATACAATTATAGTTGGTAGAAAATGGAGATAATGAATCCTAGTGCGGGCACATTTGAACTTGGCCTCAATTTAGACCAGCGTTAGGCCAAGATTGGGGTGAATTTATATCCCGAGCATGTGTGTACAATCCTCAGCGTGCAAGAATTTTGGTCCTACTCTAGCCCAGTCTTGGGTCCATATTGGCAGGATGGGGCCCATGCTGGCCCGGGGTGGGCCCCATGGTATATACATGCTAGGGATTTTCCAATTTCAAAACAAAAAGGAAGGGGCAGTATTGATTGCCTAGTCTAGGTTCATGCTGGGCCCGTGGTGTTACCAATTCTCGAGCAAAGCAATACGGCCAAGCTGGGAACCATGTTATCATCCCAGGGTTGGTCCCACGTTGGGTAGCATGGACACCCACCCTGGGCATAGATGGGGCCCGCCGTCAATACACACTTGGGATGAGATTTGGCGAGATTCAATCAGATTCATATTGAAGAAATCCATTCTTTCGACCAAATCTCATTGAAAAATCTTTGGATGAGATTCAATCAGAACATTGTCCGAGACTCAATGAGAACCAATCTGATTTGGCGAGAATCGATGGATTTTTTTAACCAGGGACGTCGCCTTTACGTATCAATTGAAGGAGGGCGTTGAAAGTTGGAATTGATAAAAATACGTTAAAATTGAGAGAAAACAAATTCAACGTCATTACCTGCACAATCTTATCAACTGATAAAATCATTTTGGTTTTTTGATTTCGGATGATCGAGAGATGGGATAAGAGGGGCACCGCTTTTTTTCGTCACACCTGCCCTGTTGAAAAATTTCAATACATTCCAATAGATTCTCGTATCAAACCGATCCTGTGACAAAACGACATGGTTTTCCAACAAGAAATTATTTTTCATCGGTGTTCATGGGGTTTTACCGATTGTACCAATAAAAACCAATAGAATATTGATTTCCACATGAAATCCAATAGAAACCTATAGCGGCTGTGACAAAACGACACGGAAAATCGGTGGAAACCCATTAATTCCAATAAAATTACACCTATCGGTTTCTATTGGAATTTTTCAATGGGGCGCGGAGAGTCGCCGTGGATGGGTCATTTATTCGTGGAAATTCATGAAAATTTCACAGAGTATTCTTCAAATGTTGCTTTATTATATAACACTGGTCAACAACCATTTTGGTGCCTGAAGTTTGGGAACTGATTCGGAGTGGTTTCAGGGCATTGAATACGAAAACAACATCAGATTTGTTGGATCAGCTCGTTTTTTATAATCTTTTATGCATAAAATTCATCGATTATATAGATTTTATATGAAAATTAGGTATAAAAGATAACAGAAAGTGAGCTGATCCAAGAAAGAGTATTTTTCCGCCTATTTTTTGGACCCGCGAGTTTCAGGTTGAGATGCATTCTAACAAATCCTCTATGTTGATCATTAGCATAACACTGGTTTTGGAGGTAAAGTGGTATCAATTTTCAATCAAGGTTATATAAAAATTTATGAGTTTTCTATAGAAAAGAATCTATCGATTCCGTCGATTTCTGTATCTCTAGAATCATTGTTGTGCTCACCGGGAAATGGTATTCCCTCGCAAATGATCGGCATAGGGTATTTTTCAGAATGCATTTCAACTTGAAACTCGCGGTCCTAGAAAAACAGGCGATTTTCGCGCTTACTCTTTGATATTCGCTTCGCATTCAACGCACCAAAAGCAATCTAAATCAGTTACCAAACCTTGGGCACCAGAGAAGAAATGTTTTTTTGTTGCCCTGTGTAATCATCATAGAAATAAATATATATCAACAGTGTCGTCAAATGGGACAATGAGAATCAGGGAATGAGAACCTGAGATATGAAAGCTTTGGTATTGATCTGCACTGTTGTTTTGACCATATCGAAGGAAAGGCCAATTTTTGTTATTATCGAATAATGCAGGACGAGACTGTTAAGAGACTCTTAATATTCTTCAAATGTTGCTTTAATATATACTCATTTCTATAATAATAAAGCAACATTTGGAGAATATTAAGAGTCTCTTTAGAGTCTCGTCCTGCATTATTCGATAATAACAAAAATTGGTTTCTTCTTCCATATTGTCAAAACAACGGTGCAGATCAATACCAAAACTTTCATATCTTAGGTTCTCATTCCCTGCGTAGAAAACCGATTCAAACCTATTAAAAATTGATTCTCAATGGGTATGAATCAGTTTTCTGCATCGGAATCAATGAGATTCTTGAGGCAGGGTTTTGATCAACATTTGGCAGAGTGAGATAACTTGGATCAGCAGAATTGTATGGAAATTATAACAACATCAAATCACAAATCATCAGCATTAATGGAATTGTTTCCTCTGCGATATTTTCTGTTCGCGTGATAAGTTGATCCGCTCATGTGGAGGGATTTTCAAAATTATATATAAATTATATTGAAGTATATACAATGTATCCATCACTGCGAAACTAAAGATTTATGCCAAATGTGTGTAGTCGGTGGGACTGGAGAGACGTGAGTGACCTAGGGGAGGGAGTTGCTTGAATCGGAGGAAATGATCACTCATTCTGAGCATTGTTCTTCAGTACCAGTACCTTTTACCGGCACTGGAGAAAGGCAGGGGTTTCTACTTCACAATGCACGGCCGTATAAGGAGGAAGCAACGTTGAAAATCATCTACTTTTTGGATTGGGAAATTCTCCCTCGCGCAGCGTATATCCCAGACCTCTCCCCTTTGGATAATCTTCCCTGAGCCCAGTCACCTCATTTGGTAGATTTCAATGACCAATTTTTCGAAGAAGTCGACAAAAGCATCAACGAATTTATCAACCCGAAACCATCAGCCTTCTTCCGAAATGAAATACACCAGTTACCCGAAAGATGGCAGAAATGGATGGAAAGTAACGGAGACTGTTTGCAATATTGTGAGAGCATCTATTTTTTTTCTAAATTCTCTTTACAAAGACCGATATTCAAATCGTACACCCAACACTTCTTTTGCAGAATACGAACATTACTCGTTTCAAATCCGTTTCGTAAACTTTCAATTTCTATTTCAGAAAGAGGGTATTATTATATTTCATAAAGCACAAGCGAGTGATTTTCATGCGGACTTTGAATATTATTTGCGAGTAATGAGGAGTGACAGCATTCTCTGGTCCGGTGAATAAAACGTCAGACTACAATGGTGAAAGTCACGATGGGTAATCATTAACGCAAAGTGGTCAACATTTTTATTTCAGGGTCATTATGTGTATGCTCCTTCAACCTTTTGCAAACTTATAATCTTCTTGGAACGTGGATTTTCACATATTTGTTTTATTCTACTGACTTTTGAAACAAAATTTATCCTTACATTCTTTGTAAACCCTGGATGACAAAGTCCATTGAGTCTCGTTGAGTAGTGAAATTCAAACTCACCAACGGTACATGATCATTAAAACTTATTGAAGAACCGGTTTTTGAACGGTAGGAATGGGTGCAAATGGTCATTCGTCGTTGCAAAATTTATATTGATAATGGAATTGAATACATGGTTTTTTTTCTTATCACGGCATCGACAATCATAAAAATGTGATTTTTTAAGGGGGAATCCTGCTTTAGGAGGCTTCGGAAAAGCGTTTTTTTTTTTGGAGAATTTTTCTAGATACGAAAACAATAATTGAATAAAACGAACTTCTTGGAGTGTATTCGTGTATGTTTTGAGTTGATACAAAAATTTTCTCCAATGAGAAATAATGAAGGAAGGTGTGTTTTCTCCAGATTTCATTTTCACGATCATTATAAACTGGTGGGAGTGATGGAAAACAGTAATTATTCTCCCTCCAAACCTTTTTTTCTAAAACCCCGAGTAAATTTTGGAAGAATGATGTATGAAAATTCAAATGCCGTTCGGTTTTCCTGGTTTAGATGAGAAATACGACCTGTATCTTTCCCACCGATTAGAAGACTTGAATTGCGAAGCGCTCTGCGAATGTGGACATAACTCTTTTCACTCTAGACAACATTTTTTTATTCGCTTGAAAAATATATGAAAATACTCTGGAAAGTTCGTTGGATGAAATTATTTTCTTGGTACCTCAAAAAATTCTAAAAAAAAAACACTATTTTGAGGCCTCCTGAAGCAGGATCCCCCCTTAATTCTGCGGGAGTTTCGCAGGGTACAAAATTACCTAAAATTCCAGACACAACAATTTGAGAATTCTCAAAGTCTTTATCAATCCTTCAAGAGTCATTTTGAATTTCTTGAAAGCTTCTTATGTAGTATGTGGAGAAACTGTAAACCATAACCGAAATATTCCTATGTCGACCCGGAGAGAACATGAAGCTTCAGCGAACGTTCAAATTAGATCTGTATAGATCGGGTCGGAGGTTCATGGAAGCTAACTTTTAGATTCACAAACGTTTGACGAAGGTACTTCGAACGTTGAAATGTGCGCCTCAAAATACTTTCAGGAAACATAGATGCCACGTTCGCTGAAAGGTTTGACGAAGCTTCACAAGAATATCTATACTTATATTTATGTTTATTAATCAATTGATTTTCCATATAAATTGATAAAAATTAATATAAGTATAGATATTTTCGTAAAGCTTCGTGTCAAACCTTCGATGAACCCTCAGCGAACGTTCCATCTATGTTTCCTGAGAGTATTTTGAGGCGAACATTTCAACGTTCGTAGTGCCTTTGTCAAACGTTTGTGAAGCCTTCATGAACCTCCGGCTCGATTTATACGGATCTGATCTGAACGTTCGCTGAAGCTTCATAATTTCTCCGTGAAGGAATTGGAAATTCGTTATCAATCATATGAATATCTATTTCCAGTGTAAGATAGTTTATTTTTTATTTATGTGGGAATCTCTGATTTGATAGAATTTTTACAACAATTCGATAGTAAATTTCCAGAAAATTGTCCACCCGTGTATGTGTGTTATTCACTCCCCCTGTTTTACCTCAACTGTGGAGCGAGTTTGGACCAACACATGAAGTTTTCTATGGAGATTTCGATTTTAGAGAAATGTTAGTTACTCCAAACAAATCGGAGTTGATTTTCAGATGAAAGATTGATTCAATTTCCAACGTTATTTCTTTGATAGAATAGAATTAAGTGGTTTTGGTATCATTGGAGGTCGAATGATTCCTTGCACTCAATTTATAATCTGGCATAAAATTACTGAGGATTGTATATTTTTTATTTTCCCGATTACCTACTCTCTAAACGTTTTCGAATGAGAATACTGCAACTCCGACAGAGTGAAAAATTTCACTCTCTTAAGGTGATACCAGCAACCCCTGAAGATGCAACCAAACCCATTGGTTAGAAAAGGACACAAGCAAAATTGATCTGACAAATTACTCAAAAATGAAGGAATGAAATCAAAATATCACTCTGTACAGACCTTCTTCAATCGATAAAGATGGTCTGTACAGAGCGATATTTTTGAATGATTTGTTAGCAAAGATTTGGCTCGGGTTGCATCGTCAGGGGCCGCTGGTATCCCCTTAAACTGACAATTCATTTTGATTTTCATTCCAAGCGGAAGACTCCCTCACAAGGAGAAAAGATTTTCTTGCTTCCTGTGAAGTGGGATCTCACTCTTGAAGAGAGTAATATGAAAAATATGTTGACTCTTGGAACAGTAGATAGTGACTCTAAGAATCTTACAGAATGTCTACACTGTAAAAAAAATGAAAGGTGAATTTATCAAAAAATTCTTCGGTATTTCAGGGAACGATTAATCCGAAGCACAGCTCAGAAAAATAACCGAGATTTTAGTCACCATACCAAGAAATGTTGATGTATTTACTAATTTTTCGGAAATTCTACCAAAAGATTCGATAATTTACCAAAAATTTGGAAATTTCTACCCACTGTGATCAGGTTAATTGCAGGAACTGTGACGTTATTTACTTTCGTTACTCATTATATATATATATATAAAATATGTGTGATACATCTATAATTTTTGTACTAAAATGAATAACGTTACAGTCCCTGAGTTAATGCTTCCCGACTAATTTCGGTAAATTTACTGAAATTGTTTACACAGTGCATTTATTATATTTCATGTGAGGAAATCGATTTCGACTTGTATTTCTTCGTATTTGATTCATGACGAATGATCGATAATCGATTCCTTTGACATTCAATAATGTTTTCGATACTAGTTAGTTGGCGCAGAAAACTGGAATTTGCGGTCAATACCATACCGCCGTTGAACCGGCAGACCATCCGTCGAGTCTGTAAAAACTTGCCGAGTACGACAGGAGACATAGATCCAAGAAAAGAAACTCCAAATTTTTCTCTCTGACATCTCTTCACGGAAAAAAATGAATTCACTATGAAAACAACCCTCTCTTTTTTTATCTCAACTTTTTCCGCTGTCACAGCTGAATTATCATTATCATTGTCACTGTAATTATTTATTAGCTGCAAGATTGACAAGATTAGTAGCTATCGTAACTGCTCTCACGAAATGCAGATAAACGTTTTACGGCTTGAGACATTTTTTAGATCAGATCAAGTAGTACAATCCAACTCAAGGTACGCTCAACTATCTGATTCATTATTCGATGATACTCAATAAACATTTATTGTTTTGCAATATTTTTCAGATATGCGTAAGGTGTTTTATGAAACACTTTTTCAATGTCTTTTAGATGTCTTAAACTGTTCTTCCGACTAAAAGATGTCTAAAAGACATCTAAAATTGTTGTGCAAGATATCTTGAACTTGTCTAAAAGATATCACAAAAGGTTTATTGGGTAGTGGAACAACATTTCCACCAACCCTAATTTTGTACAAACATCCAATCCTAAGTAAAAATTGAAAAACATTGGGCGTTAGAGTGGTGCAGATTGAGCTTAGAAATGCTGATCTTTTTCATTAGGACGGCACAACTGTTAGAGGATATAACATCTGTTTGGACTCCAATACACTTTTGTTCCACATAGAATCAACAGTCGTAGATCGAAAAAACCAATTCTACTCACTAATTACTACTGATAGTACAGTACTTTTCCGTATGTCAATTGACATTGGCTTTACATAAATTGCCAAGGCTTGACAATCAGCTTTGCGCAAAGCTGTACTCTATTGTCAGTATTAAAAGAATTTACAGTATTTTTATTATACTAACTGAAATCACTGACCGTAACAGTGCGTTATTCTATATTTTTGCAATAGTAATAGCGTAAAACTGAGAATTTCTATCCGGATATTAGGACCTCAGCGAACAATTTTGAAGAGCTTCTTTGCAATATTCTAAAAGATATCTTAAAAAAATCCAAAAGATATTCTACGTAACACCTACACGGAGAGAAGAACCACGCGTGTCATGCACAAACCTTCATGCATATAGAGTTGGAATCTGTTCATGAACCCCACGTATCAAACGCGCAACCATCTTCATACTTCAAACGCTTAAGCTTCATGCTTTTCGGGTATGAGAGCCAAACATTGATACATTTAGACCCCGCCTTTTATTTTCTTTTTTGTTTGTATAGCAATAGCCAAATAGCGTAGAGCTCCAAATGCACGAGGTCCATGCTTAAAAAGCATGAGAGTCTTGCGTTTGTACTGTGAACGACTTCATGCTTCTTACAGTTCTGCAGTTTCTGCTTTTGGCGCATGGAATATGAATCCTAGAACAGTGTCCTCAGATTTGACTCGCAAACGTTAAACACACAGATACGACTGTACATCCGTGTGAAAAAAGGGAGGGTACGGTTGCGCGCGCAACCTAGCATGTTTCCTCTATTGCTCATAGAATATTTGATGGGAGAGCGAAGGAGAAAGCATGCTAGAATACGCGCGCAACCATACCCTCTCTTTTTTCACACGGATGTACAGTCGCATCTGTGTGTTAAACGTTTGCGAGTCAAATCTGAGAACACTGTCCTAGAAGTATGCATGTCACAATCGTGAAGTGTGAGTATTTCGTTTACTCGACGGGGATGGATTCATGCATCTAAATCTCGGCAATTCACTTGCTTCGGAAGCATGAATCATTCCATGCGTTGGACGCTTGAGTCTTCTCTCCGTGTACAGATATCTTTAGGAATAAAATATACCTTCAGAAAACTTGAAGAAATCTCACACGAAGAGTTCCAAAAGGTCTCTTTTGGTGCTTCATAAAACAACAAAAGACGTTTCTCAAGACATCTCCGAAGATATCTTCAAAAGAAAAGTCTTTGAAAGATCTTTTAGACAACTATAAGACGTAACAAGAATTAAGGACATCTGAGGATATCGCAAAACACAAAATGTTTATGGAGCTGCCAAGTTAAAGAAACCCACAGAATACAAAGATATGTAAGAATTATCTTGCAAAAGAGACTTTTTGAAGACATCTCACAGAATTCTATAAGATGTCTTTTATTTTCTTTGCAAGAACATTCCTGTATGAAGAGCTGTGAGAACAATTCCACACCCACTTCTTGCAATGTAAATGCTCGATCAAACTTGCTCAGATTCACTCAACGAAAGTTGATTTATATTATAACTTCCCTAAAGATATTCTTAAAATTTCTCTAAGATATCTGATGCAATACTTTGAGATATTCTTCAGGATTCCTATTTGAAATATCCAAAAAATAACTGAAGGTTGTCTGAATATCTATGTTCTAAGACATCTTTTGGATACATGAAATAAATCCGTACGAAATTATTTCGCTGGAATAACCATGGATAATCTCTGAAAAAATCTGAGAATATCTGAAATTTTTATAAGAAATCTAATATTTTTGGAGAATTCTGTACGGACTTTTTTCAGAGCTTTTCAAAGTTTTCCGGTTCTTTTTTTCCAGACAAATAGAAACGAAATTGCACTCTGAAAATATCCTGACAAAACTCTGAGAATTTCTGACATTTTTCCGATTTTTGAAAAAAAATCTTGTTATTGTCAAACACTTTCCAAATATTATATTTTAATATAAAATATGAATGTATTTATATAATTTTGGAAATTTTTAACAGTCAGCACTTTCTCAGAGTTTTGTCGGAATTTTTTCAGAATGCAATAATTTCGTTTCTATCCGTCTGAAAAGGAAACTAAAAAATTTTGAAAAGCTCTGAAAAAAGTCTGAAGAAAGTCCGTATAAAATGTTCGAAAATATCAGAGTTTTCATAAAAATTTCAGAAATCATCAGAGTTTTTTTTAGAGATCCTTCGTGGCTATTTCAGTGGAATATTTCCGGACGGGAAACGTTTAGAAAATATCTATGAGTATTGCATCAGACATCTCAGAGATATTTTTATTATATCTTTGAGAATGTTCCAAAAAAAACCACAAAGATGTTTATTTTGGTCTCTGATGAAACAAATTTTTCTGAATTCCACTGAAACACTCTGAAAAGTTGTTCAAACTTCGCAAACTTCTGAAAATTTCTGAAAAATGTTTATATTTTGTCAAAATTTCAGTATAAAGACTCGAAGCGTTGCTTTGTCATCCAACATGGTAGATTTTTCTCCATTTTATTTCTTCTTTTGTACTGGATTTCTAAAAGATATCTCATGCAACAGTTTTCACTGTCTTTGAGATCTCTTCGTTTGAAAAATCCAAAAGATATACCCGTATGGAAATATTTCGCTGAAAAATGTCTGTAAAACTATGAAAAATCTCTGAAAAAAAATGAAAAAATTCTGAGAAACTCTGAGAAACTCTGAGAATCTCTGAAATTTTGATGAGAAATCTAATATTTTTGGGACATTCTTTACAGACTTTTTTCAGACTTTTTTCAGAGTTTCTCAGTTTTTTCATTCTTTTTCAGAGAAATAGTAACGAAATTGCACTCTGAAAAAACTCTGACAAAACTCTGGTGGATTGCTAACATTTTTCTGACTTTTAGAAAAAAATTAAAAAATTTTCAAACACTTTTTCACACATGATATTTGAATACGGCACATGAATGTATTTATTGAATTTCAGGATTTTTCGATAATCAGAAAAATGTCAACAATTTATTAGAGTTTCGTCAGAGTTTTTCCAGAGTGCAATTTCGTTACTATTTCTCTGAAAAAGTATGAAAAAACTCTGAGAAACTCTGAAAAAAGTCTGTAAAGAATGTCCCAAAAATATTAGATTTCTCATCAAAATTTCAGAGATTCTCAGAGTTTGTCAGAGTTTCTCAGAGTTTTTTCATTTTTTTCAGAGATTTTTCATAGTTTCGCAGACATTTTTCAGCGAAATATTTCCACACGGGCATCTTTTAGATTTCTCAAACAAAGAAATCTTCAAGACAGTGAAAATTGTCGCATAAGATATCTTTCAGACACCCAGAACAAATCTTTTAGATAAAGAAAAACTCATGCTGTATGGATAATGTGTTATCATCATAATTCGTGATCCTGCTCAAGATATCTTGCAGACGTTGAAAACTGTTGCATCCGATTTCTTTTACAAGTCTTTTCGATGTCTCAAAAAATGTGTTATCTAGGTTATTCATTTTCAATGCCCCAATCGATATTCATCACTGAAAAATGTTGTATTCAAGCAATTCTCTTTACCTTGGTTTACAGTAAATTTTATATTCCGATATTCTTGAAGTTACAACTAAAGTACTGTTTTCTGATAATTCGTACGAATCATTCGAAGTATTTCAGATTATCGACCCTTAAATAGATTTTCTAACTTGAGAAATCTGTGTAAAGTATTGTATTCAGGTTTCAGACTGTCTCGCCAGGTTTCTCCTAAAAGGGTCTCTTATATCTAAGCACGGGCGATTAATGTTTCTTTTCTAAGAAATGAGAAATGCTCCCGCCCATACTAAACCCAAGATATCCTTACTGGGAATGAACAACGCTTACCTTTTCAGGGACAGCATGCCTAAATTGTCTCGAGGTTGACCGACCGTTCGGGATTGATTATCTCATCTACCAGCGTTCTCTCGTTCACGCATGGCCCTCCGATGTATGAAGAATTTTTTCTACGAGTTCCCTTCTCTTCCATCATCCATCACGGGTGACGTTCAGCCAATACCTGAAGATATCAATTATTTATTATACACTGAGAGACATTCGTAGTTATTCTCACTTGACAATCCTTGGTAAATTGAGTACACTGTAAAAAAATAATAAAAAAGGGTATTTTCCTATATACAGTATCCGTAAAATTTCAATTATTGAAATGGAAACCAATTTTCGATATATGTGTATAAAATTTCTCATAAATTTAACTGAAAATTCCAAACTTTATGGGGTTGTACCAACATTTTATAATAAATTTCCGAATTTGTTAATTACTTTACATCAATTCATAGGAATTTTTTTAAGATAGTATATTGGAAGATACTTTGATTTGATGAAAACATCACTATATTTCCAAGTAAACATTGAACTGTAGCATATTAACTCTTCTCGGTAGCGTCTTTTTAAGCACTCGTTAACGGTAACCATGGGTTATTCATGTCCTGCCTATTTCAAACTGTTTCAATATTTTGTAAAAAACATCTACAAAAATTCATGAACATAGTTTAAGCAGTCTATTTTGAGAGTCTACAATTTGAATTGTTAACAGCTATTATTTGGACATGTATTTTCCAACATTCACACAACAAAACGAAGAAAAAAGTGTTATTTCTATGAATTTTGAGGCACTTGAAGATTTTCAGAAGAAATGAAATGAAGCATGGTTATTGAAAAGAGAAGATCGTTTTTTTTGGAAAAAATATCACATTACTGTTAGATGGAGAAAAAGTATCAAATTTCATACGTGAACTCTTTGTCGCTGGAACTTTTTCCTGTCATTCATTTTTTGCATGGGAGAACCCCTGGTTGAAGAAACCCATTGATGCTCGCCTAATCTCATTGAAATTAAACAAAAGTCTGATTGAGCAATCGATTGATTTTTGTCCAATTTAAATGACGTTTGGCGAGAATTAATGAGTTCCTTAAACTAGGGAAAATTAGGGTGGTGCTGTTTCGCGCTGTTCCAGCGGCGAAGAGTTAATCCTGTCTAAGGGGAGAGAACACAATAAAATGACACAATAGATGCTTCCAAACGATTATTACATTAGAATGCCAAATTATGAACTTTGTACCTTTGAATTAACCAATCCATTTGAACCAACTTTTTATTTTGGTCCGGGCACAAATGACCCATGCATCGTTTGAGTATACAGTATAATTTTAGTACTTGATATTTAGATAGTTCAACATCCTGACTGTGATATTTTTGCCAAGGCTACTACATTTTTCGCTGTTTTAGCTGAAAGAGTCGTTGTGAGATCTGAAAAGATAGTTGCCGTAGCTAATTTTTAGCTGTTCAACAATTAACAAATTATTTTTATCCGTGGTTGATAGGAAGAGCTCAAAAATGAATGGTCCACTTTACTCTATATCGTCGCGCTTCACCCAACTTTGCTATATAGAAGATTTCGTGCTATCCGAATGATATCTTCACCTACATAATTGATAAATACTACACCGTAAACAGAAAGTCTTGAATTCAGATTGTGTCATGACTGACTTCAAGACGCAGCTAGTGTAAAGAGTAAGCATGAAAAACAATCGCCGACAGAATTGAAAAGGCTGAATTTCAGTGAATTTTCGAATCAAGGCGCAGCTAATTGAAGCCACACTGTTCAGAGTGTATCAAGTAATTTTACAATTATAAGAAACTCAACTTGTGGTTCGAATATAAAGACAAAAAATATTGTAACGCAGAAGACGAAATTGAACACAATTTCAAAAATATAGTGGAAAAACTAAGCGAACTTCAAGACAACGTTTTTTTTTCTCTTTACTTTGATATAAGCCCTCGGTTTTTGCTCAGATAGATAATATATTGTCTTATCAGTTACTTTATTGACTCTGTTATCAAACATCACGTTTCATCTCGTATCAATTTTGGAGTTGCATTTACATAAAAACTTGCAGACTTCAATATCACATTACGAGGATAACTCATTCTCAATTCTATTGTTAGCATTTTATGTAAAATTTGATAACTTTCGATGATATATATATATATATATATTTCAAGCATACGCTGATAAAAGCTACATAAATTCATAAAATTGAGAACAGATGTTTTATAACTCTGACCAATTCTCTGTTGTATATAGCTATTATAGAATACTTTGGATAGAATTGATTCGACTGTTAATTGCAGGAAAAGCAATTATAAGAAAGCATTGAAACTATCTACCACAACTTTTCATTCTAAATATATATATTGGTTATCACCGAGGGCTTCAGACTTTTCCAATAACACTCAACTCGCCGGTATGAACCGGCAAAGTGCCACATGTTGTGTGCATTTGGTTCATATAAATTCCTTCAGTTTTTTCTAGTTATTTGTAAACAAAGTGCATTTGCTCTCAGTATTTGAAAATTATTATTAATCAGAATTCTTCAAAAACTCTTTTCGAACTAATGAATTCATGAAGAGCTCCGGAGGAGTTAAATGTTTGAGACATTAACATCGAGTTCTTTGGGAGTACTAAAACAATACTCTCAGCATTCTCAAAGAACTCGTGAATGTCCCCAAACATTGAACTCCTCCAGAGCTCTTTATGAATTCGTCAATTCGAAAAGAGTTTCTAAAGCATTCTTCGTGTGTTATCAGGGCAAGAATGTTTTAAAATACATGATACTTGAAGAACAATTGCTTTATACAATGAAAATCATTAAAGAAGCCACAATCAATTCGTGTAAAACACTTTTATGTATTATACTTTGGATGAATATGTTGTTATATTTTTCTCTGTATAGAATATTCAACTAGTTGCAGTAAAACAACCCTGGTGAAAATATTCTATTAAAAATCTTCAGAAGAATTTCAAAAATTAATAGGAATTCGTTGAAATATTTGTATGAATTTTGGTAAGAATTTAGACAATATTTTCAATAAAAATCGATGAAATGTTCAATAAATTTCGATATTAAGGGGATAACAGCGGCTGGGCTTTTAAAATTTTTTTCGGGGCGAACTACATAAAAATACGTACATTAATTCAAAATATCTCTCTGCACAGCATTTCTTGAACTGCTTATGTTTTAGAAATAATGTTTTGGAAATTTCAAGGGTTTTCAACATGATTAATTAATGTTCTCGTCAATGCTAGATTTCAATAAAATTTGTTGAACAAAACAGTTCTCCGGAGTTTTAACACAAGTTAATTGATTTCTAGTGAATTTTATCGACATCCCGAGTCAAAAAGTGAAACCTGATTTAGCTCTGATTCGTTGCGTATTACGGAGTGAATCAGGTTTGATTTTAATGTCCACCCTGATCTCACCTTGCTATCAACCTGATGTTGTTTTCAAAATTCTCATTCGACCTGATATCAACCTTTTTTCAGCCTGATTAAACTCTGGATCGTTGCGTATTACGGAGTTAATCAGGCTTCAAAAAGTATTACAATTTTTCGACTCGGGATATCTTATTGTTGAATTCTGATATAAATTCAAACATACCAATTGAACTCCACAACAACAATTACTCATAAACTAATGGACTAACAACTAAGCAATTGACAACTGATGAAAAAAGGGTAACAAAGGCCAATGCCCATTCAATAGTGTCGTTAAAGTTGCAAGCACAGGCAAATCCAAAGCTATCTAAGGCTCATATCTGATCAAAAAATCTTATTACAACTGATTTACAAAATTTAATCGGAATATGTCCGGATTTGGCATCGGTAATTTCTTATTAACCCAATTCTCGTTCAACAGCCTGGATTTTCTATTCCAGGGGACCTTTTCATTCGAATATTTCTGAACCAGTCGGATTTCTTATTTATCGAAAATAAACTTCTTATTACCACCGATTTGTTGATCCGGATTTTGCATCGGAATCAAATCGGTCTATACAGGTTTGAATCAGATTTTTCTAAGCAGGGTGCTAGCGACTGTCGCACGCGACACCTTTAGAAGGAAGCAGAGGGAGAATGTTCCCAATTCTAAATGTCTGTCAAAAGCGGGCAGATAATTTTCTGTCAAGATTTGCCGGTTTTTGTCCCTAGCTAGGCTTCACCGGATCTGACAGGGTCTGTTTGGCTTTGTCTGGCAGTCCGTGAGTTTTAAAATTGATGTACGAACCATGCAATGTCGGGGAGAATCTGACAGATCCAGCGGAAAATGTCAGGTTCTGTCAGACATTTTTAATAGGTCAACAGCGTTACCAGCCTACGCATTTTCCGATTTTTTTCATTGCTAATTCCGTCTAATGGTGTCTTTTATGAGAAAAACCCATAGATCTGACAACTCTGTTAACTAATGAACCTAATACTGAGAAAACTGTTCAGTTGCAGTAACCAGAAACGACATCAAATGAAAAACGTGAGTGGCCTGAACTGAAATATTGTTTGTTTCAACAAAAATTTTTAATCGAAGCAACTAATATTTTGTTTATTATATGAATTCATGTTTATTGTCATAAAGGGAATTCTTTGAGGGGACTCTTTCGCTGTATGGGTTGATCCTATATTGGTTGTTGGTCCAGCCATCATGGTGTTTAACTGACACCAGCTGGAACCAACTTCCTACAAAAATAACTTCTTCTTCTTCTTCTTCTTTGAAAATTCAAGATTGAAATCTTCTTATCCCTTTCTGACCTGACGTCCATTCCAATGGACATAGAATTTAGCAAATTATCAAAATCGTTCCACAAATCAGAGCTGTTTGACACCCATGATATCATCAAGATAAAGGTGTCAATCGACGATAAGAAAATTATTCAAAATTATATTTTCAGTATGGTATGCTTTTAAAAGGAACTAATGTGATGAGAATTTCGAAATTTTGGATACTGCAATTTCCATTACTTAAACGAATTTCACTGAACCTACACGGAGAAAAAAGATCATGGAATGATTGCTAGGAAAGATAGTAAACTGGTGACAACTACGAATTTCTATACACAGTCGCTAACTGGGACGAGTAATGGTTCCTATTTTGGTATATTAGAATACAATATAGTATCCCAAAATAGGAATCATTGCTCGTCTCTGTTAGCGACTGTGCACAGAAATTCGTAGCTGTCACCAGTTTACTATCTTTCCTAGCGATCATTCCATGATCTTTTTTCTCCATGTACAGGATGTGGTTTGAATATTCAAAAAAATATGTTCAACTTCAGAGAGGTTTTGAGTACCAAAAAGTGTTTTTCATATTTTAAAGTATTTTAATACACAGCTATATTATGCAACAAAATAATGTGTCCATTTCAATGGACACTGGGTGCCTGTTGGCAAAATTCATCTACAACAAGGTAACAATTGTACATTCAAAAAGATAGAATACTACACTGAAAAAAGGCTGGTAACAGTTGTCAAATATATTCTTCAAATACGACTAATCGGATATTCAATAACACTCATAAAATAATTGATGACAATTATTACATTTCATGTACGTGTTCGTAATGATTAAATATTTTAGGAATTTTTGATTGGTCATATTTAAAAATATATATTTGATAACTGTTACATTCGGTGGATTTGATCAGTTCCCTGCAAATTTCATCAACTCAACAACACCCACAATTAAATCCCAATTGTAAGCATAATATTTGAATTCTAAAATTTTGAACGATCTCATCGATCTACATGAATCACTTCTCAAGCGCTGAGGAGTTTGGAATCCAATTTTTAAGAAAAATTTGTGAATTATGGCATAGTTTTCTCATCCGCGACTCATCAAAAGTCACAGGGAACGGATTAAATCCACCCACTGTACCAATCCTTTCTTTCAGTGAAGATGAAGGAAAATTAACATGAAGAAAATTCTTACGGTTGGCCGACGTATAGAAATGAGTAGAAATGAATAATCATGTTCCAATGGATTTCAAAATTTACAAGAAACCCGCACAGCACGCAGTTCTTGAAGATATCTAAAAGAATACTCAATTGAGAGATTTCCAAGAACGTTCTTGAAGAGTTCTTAAAGATATCTTTCAGAAGTGTTGGAAAGACATCTTGTGAAAGATTTCTAAAAGATGTCTCGATTCATGACATCTCCAAGACGACCATGCGAGATATCTTAAAGATATCTGTGAGAAGCGTTTGAAAGATATTTTCCTGGAAGACTTTAACAAAATATGTTTAAGAAGATAGATTGTCAGCAGGTTTAGGTTATAAATACCTAATCATATGAATTGACATGAATAACACTCGGAATGTGCCTTTAATTATAATCGAATTACACATGTGATAAATTCGGTCACAAATCGAAAGCTTGAAAAATCTATAAACATGCCAAGAGATTTTAAATTCTGCAAAAATTACGATTTTGTAACCTTTTAATACCCGCGCTGGAATTAACGAATCTTCAAGACACAAATATTTTACAAATCACTGAACTTTTTACGCTCAATTTTATGTACAGCCTTCAAGTAAATTCACAAAAATTCTCATTCATACTCATTAATAAGTTATTCTTCAATAACGTTGGGATAGAAATAATTTAGGAAGAATCTGTGGTATCCACGACCAACTTATCTGACATTTGTTTATTTAATAACAGTGTTTTCAAAAGATCACTTCTACTCTGAAAATGTACACCACTGACACGATTCTACTGTGTTATATTGACAATCATAAGCATCAAAACCGAACTGTCTCTATAGCTCAGGTCACTGAAGCGTGAGTACATCGTAAGATGCGTGGGTTCGATTCCCGCAACCTCAAGGATTGAGATAAAGGTAACTTCACAGGAGTGCGAGAGCGACAAAGACAAATATGGGGGAGGGAGGAGAAGGAAAAAGAAGAGGTGTTAGAATTTTTTTTCGTGAATAAATTCAAGCTTCTTCGAAGACATTTTTATGAATTTTGCAAGACATCTTTAAGAAATCTTGAAGAACTCTTTTAGATTTTTTAATTTCTTCTTAAAGATATCTTGGAGAAGTCTCCGAGACATCTTTTAGAAATCTATTCATGTTGCATAAGACATCTTTTCGAATACGAAAAGATATCTTTTAGAAAATTCTTCAAGACTTCTTGTACTTTTGGAAGACATCTTTCAGAATTCTAAAAGATATCTTCGTGTCTGTTTGGGAAGTTGTAACTCCATTATAACATTGCAGTTTTTTAGTGGTATCGCTGCAGGATTTCCAGCCTCGGACAATTCTAATGGAATCAATCAGTCATAAAATCAGGTTGAACGAAATGACCAATGAAACCAATAGGAAATTCCCGAACTGGACACCCTGCACTGATACTACTTTGCATGTGGCGCCGATATGCTACGTAGGTTGGAGTTGAAAATAGAAAAAAAATATAAGCTGATACTCCGTCTTGTTTCTGAACACTCATCAAAAGCCTTTTTTTGGAAAATTACCTATTTCGTTGAAATTCTTTGTAATTTTCATTTGATGTATTGAATCATTGAAATTTAATGAAGATTTATTACGAATAGTGATATACACATATTTGTAATTTTTCCTCCTATGTTCTAGTCATAGTAATTTTTAAGCGACGTTACTAAAAATTCTGTAAAAATTCAGAGTCCATACTATAGGAGCTATAGAAACTATTGCCTATTGAAAAAAAAATGTTTATCATCATCAGAATTAAGCCAAGTCGGAAAGGGTTATGATGCAACATTTTTCGTCAAGTTTTGGACATTTTGTTTGTTTATCTTCAAAAATTCAGCAATGACTTCCAAAATTATGACCTTCGATCGAAAAAATTATTCTGAAAGAGTTTATATTCTTCAGACAATTTGTGACCTCTTTAAATACTCTACAAGTGCTCGTTTGATTACTTTCGATATTCTTGAAGAATTCTTCTCGAGGATCCGTAATTCTTTTCGATCTGGGATAGATACACAATGTCCTTTAATCCACTTAAATGAAAAATTAGAGATATTGAAATGTTTTTCTCTGCGGTATCACAGACCGCGATACCAATTAAAGTTTAAATATCTGAGAGGTATCCTCTGAATTGAGCAATATTTTTCCTCAAGTTTAAGACGTTGAGGTTGTTGGGTTTCTTATTCAAAAGAGCATCTTTATTTTAACCAATTCGTCTCTGCTGAGTGGACTGGATAATGATCTAACTCTAACAATTCACCGTGCTTACAAACTAATTCTTCCCAATAAACGCACACACGTTATTTCAACGTTGAAAGAACGTTAGACTGTCAAACGGACGTCAGTCGTTGATTTCATAACGTTGATTTTTAGTTGAAATTTGATAGGGAAATAGACGAACAGGAATTACGTTTTGATGACGTGTAATTTAAACTAATATTCAAAAGTAACCATCAAACGACGTCCTCAAAAAACGTGTTTTGAACGGGTTTGAGTCACGCGTTTCAAATGTGTTTGAACTTCAATTGAAGATAAATTCTGCTCAAAATATCGAACGAAACCGAACAATGGTTAAAATTTCAACAAAGAGCAAGATAGTAAATAGTGTGGCATACTTTGCAAATTCTGTCATACTCAGAAATACTATCGTTCTCGATATTGAATGAAAAGTTTTCAAAATAATTTGTTGGATTCAATTCACGTTTTAGAACCATCATTAGGACACGTCAAAACTTGACGTCTTTTAAACGATGTTCAAACCGTTGATATGACGTTATTTTACGGTTGAAAAACACGTGATCTCCCGCGACATTTTTACGTTGAATTAACGCAAGAATATTACTAATTCACAACGTGTGGTTATTGACTGTTTTGGACGTTTTTAAAACGTGCGTGTGTTTATTGGGTTTGTAATCAACAGTGCTCCACTAGTCTGGCGAAGTTTGATTCGCTAAAAAATCAATTGCAGTCCATGTTAGCAAAATTCTTGCTATTCCAGCTAAGTTTTTTTTCTCCACGTAAGTAAGCATTGTATATAAATTCTATAAAATGGTTTTCCTATGCGCTTATGAATATGGAAATTTTTTAAATATTATATACAATTTGTACATAATTTTTATATAAATTATATATAATTTTGAAAATTCTACTCAGAATGCTTCATATACAGATCGTGCATTAATAACACAGGCCTACAAAATTGAACTTTTTGTTTGGTGCAACAACTGTATCATACTTTTCCGAAGTATTTTGGCGCGCTGAATCCGAATCTGGCTTCAAAATTGCATTATTACGTGTGGTTTTTGAGATATTTTAACGTCAAAGTGTGAAAAACACCGTTTTTCGACATATTTGAGATTACGTGACGTCAGAATGTAATTTTTTCTCATGAAACTAGTAGATGCACCTCAAAATATAATCCATCCTCTTCCGAATGCCGTTGAGTTTGCTCGAATATCTTTTTTTTTACTGTGACACGACAATTTGAAATTTGTGTGTTCATGGATTTAGTGAATAGGTGAAATAACACAATTTTCAAACTGTCGTATCTCAGAGAAAAAAAAAGATATTTGAACAAACCTAATCGCATTTGGAAGAGAATGACTCATATTTTGAGATAATTTGAAGAATAATTTGATAAAATGTTCTCAAAGTGTGGAATAATTGAATAAAACGTTTCAAAATCGTGCATTTTCATTTTATTTTACACCTGCGATTTCTTGAAAACTACACGTAGCATTAAAAAAATAAGTATATTTCCAGAGTCAGGGTATCGAATATACTCACAATCTGCTTTAGTTTTAGCGGCACCAAAATCATTGTAGACCTGTGTAATGAATATTCCTTCCGACTAAGAATATTTACTACACGATAAAAGGTTTTTACGGAAATTCTTGTTTTGTATAGATTGGCAGAATGTTTTGTAAATACGTGACAACAATTTAACTAAAATCGCAAGGTACGTATCCAAAAATAACCTGCATAAAAATGAATTATTTGGTAGAGTCTCGGCGACAGAAAGAATAGTTGAAAAGTAGTTTCCAGAGCTGCTTCCTAGATATCACAGCTACTGTTTTACCTGTAACAGGAAAAATGTCATAGATAAATTCTGTTGCTATCCAAATATCAGCCCCTAAAATTGTGCAGAGACAGTTAGGAATTATGATTGCTGTGGCAATGAATAAATGATTCATCAGAATTCAAACATAATCTGTCCCAATTAATCTCCAATTACAAGTTCCCAATATAATTCCTGATCCTTAAAATTTTCTTGAATATTCATAGTACTTACAACTTATAACATTCAACTACGAATGATATATGAACATATATAATTACAATATATTATTCCCCTTCAGAGGCTAAGGTCTTGAGAATTTATTGAAATTCCTTCGCTGAAAGACTCAGCCCTAACAAAAATCCCTACCACGAATTTGACGTTACAGAGCATGATCGATTTTCATAGTTTCATTTCGTTGTCTTACCGCAGGTCACCCTACACCGGGCAATTCAATGGCATATGGCGTGTAAAAGCATTCCAACATCCAACCAAACTCTCATATCATCAAAAATACTAAAAACTTGTAAGCAAGGTATCGGAATTTTATCGAAACTCCTACGTGTGAAGAGAATAAGACTATTTTGTATTGACCATTCGTGGGAGTGTAGAAACAAAAAAAAAGATTGTGATATGATATTTTTACGAGGCCATAAATGAACTGGAACCCAAACGGAATGATTGTGCTGCTGAGATGTACGATATATACGCGTACGTGGAATACGTACAGTGGAATGCAAGTACAATACATAACATGCTCAAAATTCACGCTACAATACGTGGAGCTGCTTCGTTAGGCAACGCGACCAGGCATTACAGCGCAAAATCTTGAACACGTTGTACGGCGTTCGTACACATACAACCTCGTAGTTGACAATATATTGATTCAGTACAGCAATCATAGAGATTTCTGATTGTGTAATCAACTACTATTATCCATCACGATGGCAGGCGGTTCTGACAAGAAAGCTACTATTTCCGTTCGTGGGTTTTCGTTCGCAACGAATTGGTTTTCTCCCCTTCTCTAACTACACACACCAGCAGCGAATTGGCAACGTTGCCGGAGCTTAACTATCTCCCCTCTTATTTCACCATTGCGAACGGATACCTAGCCCAACCTAGGCTGCATAGCAACCGATATGAGGTCAACAAACGGGGTCAAATTGCGAAATATCTACTCCTAAAATCGTTCTTTGAATCAAAATATACGCTTCGAAGGGGAAACAAAATCTCTCTTCGCGTTCCTCCACCGTGCGGTTCGAAAAGTTCCTTGTCAATTTTTCACAAACTTACGAGTTTGAAAAATTCAATTGATAATCAATGCGCGCTCGGTCCAAAAGTGTTTCCGGGCCACGCAAATACGACGAATCGCACGAGTAATAGTTGAATAGAAACGAACGGGGCGTGATAATGCATGAGGCTTAGCTGAATATTAATCAACGTCACGTGACGTTCAATCCAAAACGATGAAAAATAAATTGAACGCAATGATTCAACCGGGCATCGGGCATCCTCTTCTGGGAATTGTTGTATGCGGTAAGGACGAAACGATCGCCCATAAAGCTGCATTATGTTTTCTTTCCTTTCTCCTCCACGCTCTCAGCACCATTCAAAACCGTAGAGAGGAACAGGTTGGAATATATCGTATAGTGGGTAGGTTCATTTTATTCGTATATCGGAGAATGAAAATCCACTCCATTACTCCCAGAAGAACTCATTCCAGAAGTGGAGGGCGAGAGTTTCCTCTTCAACGGAAAGCAATATATATTATCTAATGGCGTGGGAGGAACGATAAGATAAAATCCTCGCTTGAAAAATAACAGATTGTACATAATCGCATCGTGAGTTTTGCTGTGCCCTGCCGTTACATGTACGAAATAACACGAAGTGCGGTGTGGTTGTTATCGACCCGAGAATTTCAAAATGTTCTCCCAATAGTTTTGCAAAATATTCAATTGGACGACATCCAAATCAATATATCCAGGATATATTTCTCGTTTCTCGAGTAGTACAAGACCTACTTTACTATCATCATTCCTCATTTCTATCGCACGATCAATCTCTATGAGAAATCTCATCTCAGATCTCAGTGAAAAAGGTCTGCGCGTAGTAGAAACATCGGGCGGTAGAAACTGAGGATAATCTTTATTTATCCTCCACTCATTCGTGATTCAGCGAATTTACATATTTTTACATTTATATTACATTACAGAATATAGCAGAATTAATTTCCCTCGCAGCAAGTAATAGTAGTAGTAGTAGCAGTAGTGGTAGTGGTAGTAGCAGTAGTGGGTAACAGCAAAGAGAAAGAGGGAGTAAGAGTTGTTGAGTGAGGGAGGGTATAGAAAAAAACAGAAAATTGAGAGAACATGATAGAATGAATTTGAACACGTTTGGGACAAAGCGGTTCGTTAGCGATGAGGGAGGTTCCTTCTTCAGCGTGTTTTTTTCTTCTCCATTCTCCCCGCAGAATATTCTTCTTCTGTCCCTACCACGTATTCAATGTGTCCGTAACTTGAACATAACTCGTGACGAGAACGAATCGAGCTTAGAAAGTTGTGCGCAACTCACTCGTGATGAAACTAGGCTCTGTGGGAGGAGCGCACACAGAGCAGTCGGGTAGCGATGATGGTGGGTCAATGTACGCCTTATTGGTATACACCAACACAAACTCACCTACGGACACATCATCCATTCTTCACACTCATACGAATACCCCGTGATGCGTCTCCCTTCTTTCTCCGCACCAAAGTTATCACGCTATATGTTATATCGTGGTAATCTCGTCCTTCTCCATAAAAGCTATATTGCCTTGGCTTCGAGAGTATAACCAGCTACGGAGTTTGCGCACAAACTCTGGCTCAGAGTTAATGCTAACCAAAGTACGGAGACAGGGTAGTAGGGGAAAAACCCAGGGATCAATAGTCAAGTATTCAGCTTGATAGGCATGCCAAATGAATACGTAAACATATATGTATATATTGTATGTATATTTGATCGTCCAATTGCGCGAGACTGTGCCATCAGGCGGTCTTTCACAGCAGTCAACTAGAGTAGCGCGCAGTGATACTCGTGTCTGAAAAACTGAAAGATTCCCTGAAATTGATTAAAAGATGCGGAGAGGGAGAAAGAAAGAGACATCAAGGAAAGGAAGAAAGGGAATATGCTGTCGCTATGTGGGGATTTATTTGCGAATCCAAACGAATACCACTTACTCTTCTCTCCTCTTCTTTCGTTTCCCTTCGCGTACTTTCGAGTCATGAGAATGGTTTATGAATCCGATATGATGAACAAACAACTATACCCTTGATTCACCATACCCTCTGTATAATTGAATATAAATGAGGGCTTAATAACAGCATAACGCATTTTAATCGATAATTCTGGTTAGTTAATCTGGTTGGAGTCGACATGTTCCGTTAACTTCTCTGACCCTGCTAACGCTACTCACGCGAAAATACGTTGAGAATACACATGTACCAACGCATGGACGTATATAGATATTCATATATTTATGTATAGAGGCGTATATATATATATACACACTTTTCTTGTTGACCTCGAGCCACAACCAGCCACGCCCTGTTTGTACAAAACTTTTGCAGCCGAGTTAAAATTGTCGTGCAACAACAGTCGCAGCTCGTTTGCCGTGTCTACGGTTTCCTTTCACAAACTGTATATTTCACTGAGCTTAATTGGTTCTATCTCGCTACACATGTTCATGTAATCCGTAATAATGGGTGTTTTCATTTTAATGAGGTACTCTTCCCTCCATCCTTCCATTCCGAGTCAATTCAAAACTGATATGGTGTACTCTTGGATATGGATTGTCAGAATTCTACATGTTTGAATGAAGTCTCTTCTCCAGCGAAGTCAAAACAAAGGAATCCAAAGGGAAATATTGACTAACAACAACATTTTCTAGGTTAGATTCTAGGCGAAAAAATATATATATATATATGTATATATTGAAAGAATTCTCATTTGATATTCAATCAATTCACGAAAAACTGGTTGATATTTTCGTGAAAATGAAATCAAAAGGAAAAAAATGGGCGTCTCGAATCCATACGAGAGAACAGATGTTGAATTGGAACCCACGATTCTTCTTTGTTCCCTTTGTTCGGTTGAACGTGTGTGTATGTGGGTACAGCACTCATATATATATAGTATACACGTCCGTGGATGGAAGAGAGACGGACTGTACACACACATAAATATACGAAAGCAGAATGTGTAGCTTGGAAAAGTATGATAATAAAAAAAGGAAAAGAGAGATAAATATTCTCCCCACCAAAATTGCCGCAGCAGAACCAGAATGTCTGCGTATTATGGATAGAAATCGCTATAGTCTGCGTTATACGGTTGTGTTTATACGTGTAGGCTCAGGCTTTGGCTGCAGCTTTTAGGTACAATTGATGACAGGTGGCAATTGGATAGCTAGCTGGCTATACGTTCAAGATTTTGCTGCTGCTGCTGCTGCTGGGGACGGGGCGACTTGGCATGGAAACGAAATAAAGAGAAAGAGAGATATGCAATCAAGAATAATAATAGTTGGTAGAAGCGAGAGAGGGAGGGAAGACAAAGTTGCTGAGCAGATGTTTGAGTTGCGCCTGCGTCCCGTGCATCCGCAGTGGTTCTTCATTGGTTCCCCACTCTCTCAGAAACTGAATTCTTGAGTATAAGTTAGGTTGGTTTAATTTCAATTCGAGCCCCTGTCCCCTTTCCTCTCTCGCTTCGCCAAATCCAGTCAATCCCCCCTTTGCCCCCATCACTCCGTGTATCCCCCTGCCTGCCCCTTTTGTACTTGTTGGGTTCCGTGCACAAGGATCCAAATGATCCGCACAACACGCGCGCGTTCCTGCGTGTATACAGAACTCATACAAACCGAAAGATACGCTGTACATGTTTGGACCGGGAGTGAACCCTTCGGAGCAAAGTGATAAAGGAACGCCCGTGTCATAGTGGGGGAACATGTAACTGGAGGAAGAAAGAGAGAAGAGAATGAGGAGTAGGAGAGAAATAGGGATAGAATTGTGTGTTGGTGAGAAAGCTCGTTTTCCGGGATTGGCGCATGACGCGCGCGCGTTCCATTCCGCGTCCTTAGAAAACAACGCATCTGAACACTCTCAACTCATTGCTGAACGCGCTTCAACAGTTCGACACGGAATTCACACAAGTTGATTTTCCTGTCGCGCGGGTTTCACCAACTGCCGCCATCTTGGCGGCTAGATTAAAACAAGTACTTGAATTAATTAACGGTTCTAAAGTCTGATCTGACCCCACAAGAGGGAGAGAGAAAGATATATATATATATATATATAAAGAGAAAGATAAAGAAAAAAGAAAGAGGATTATATTGATTTGGAGTTTTGATTTTTATCATCATCTTTGCCGAAGATCGCTAATGTTGTGACATTCGTATATACGTATGTACCTAGGACGTATAAAGTATATATGCACACCCATATATACGACAAGTGCACATGTATGCGTACATACACAGAGTGGTCATGTTATAAAATGTAATTGTCGGCCATGTTTTCAAGTTTATACAAGAATACCCGGGAAGAATAATATCGTACATCGGCGAATCGAGAGACGACAGACACATCTCGTAGGAAAAACATACATAAATTCTATACAACTTCTTTTCGACATTTGACAATTGTGATTATATTAAACTCACGTTCGAAAGATTATTCAAACCGACGCGAGCGAGGATTATTATTACGAACATTGTTCATTCGATTAGGTGAGATCCATCGTCCATCGCCGAGGAATTTCATTTTACGCGCGTGTTGATAATCGGCGCGCCGTGGATAATCCAGTCGTTTATGCATCATCTTTCAACTTTAAATCGGGTTCAATCGTGTGACATGTTTGTTGTTTCGTTCCCATGTGACACATAAACACAAACACATATACATTTAAATTTGAATGCCGCGCATTCGTGTTGTTGTTGGAATTTCAAGAATCTTTGATCGATCGATCGATCGATTTCTTTTGATGAGAGTCGTTGCTCTCCAATTGTCGTTGTCGAATGATCCGAATTGTTATATATTTTGAGACAACCGCCTCCTCCATGAGCTCATGACAATCTGCATTGTTGATAACAATGCCTGTAAGTACCCAAATAAATACATGTCAAAGCATGTCAGGATATTAAAACTATTGAGAAGTGATGAAAAGTAAACACAAACACTATTGACAGTAAACCTGGTGTTAGATTTCTAATTGATAATCCGCTGTCAAATTTGTTTATGTTCAGTCCTTGTCTATTTCAAATTTCATCAATGAAAAAATCAAATTTTCACTTTTTCTTTTTTCTTTTGATACGATTTTCAAGCATGTTTTGTAATATATGTTCATACTTTGCCTCATTTTCTCTTGTTTTTTGTTGTTTTTATTCAAATTCGTTACCTCCTTCATTGTGAAATATCTCCCTATTCATTTGCAGATTGGAAATGAACGATTCATTGGATCACAGCTTCGAAGATTATGAATTTACTACGCGGGATATAATTTGCAAAGACAGTGCTGTGGATCTGTTAGAGAATTTTGGTATGTTTTTGTTTGATCTGACTGTTGAACGTTTATTTGTTATAACATCGAGTCTTTATTAGATTTACAATCATTCGAGTGTGTAATACTTGAAGTATAAACAACTTCAATCGAGTTCATTAGCGTGCTATAAAAATACTTAATAGTAAGGTTAAAATTATCTCACAATTCTTCTTCGAATGCCATTTCGTCGTCAGAACCAGTTCTCAATTCAATTTCGTATAACACTTGTTGGATCCTCAACTTGGCTTCCGCTCTCTGTCTGGTAGTGAATCTTCTTAGAGTTTCCGCTATCGACATGCAAAAATAGTGCTCCGCGTCTCCTTGAGTGTACATCTGAGTGCCGCTGCTTTGCTCCAACTCTTGGGAGTATTCTTTATCGTCTTCGGATAGTTGTAACAGTTCTGATGATTTATCCACCGATTCCTAAAACAAAACCATTCTGTTATTACTTTATCCCTATTACGCTGTATCGTGGTACGATATTTTGATATTTTGGTTTCTTACGTTTCTTTGTTCGCTATCCGATGCTTGAAAAGACGATGAATTAGCTCTGTTGCTGGTGTATCTTCTTCTATGTTTGATATAACCCCTTATGAAAGACATGTGCTCCAACAGAGGCCACGATCCTGATCCTGGTTTGACATTTCTATCACCTTCCGATCTTTTCATCAATGCTTTCTTCTCTTTAACGAATCTATCCCTTAACGTCTTCCATCTGTTTTGAGCATCCAACGCTGTAAATTTAAATTTCAAATCAATATCGTCATGGTAAGTACAGAAGAATTTTGTACAATTTTGTCAATTTGAAAATTTGTGCTTATACTCGGTGTCGTGATGTGAACGTCAACGTTTATTATTCAATAAAAAAAGGTCGTGCGGAGTTGTACACAAACATCATCAAGTTCAATGTAAACATAGAGAGAAGAAGTAACCAATGAGCAACACGTTGCACGTGTTGCGAAAAATGGCGCGGCATTGCGATAGGGTATTCTCTGTTTCAAATCTGTTACAGCGGAATGTCGCTTGAGGTTTCTTGAATATTATCTAGTAAATTAGATCTTTTTTTTTTTTTCTTTCGTATTCAAGATGATAATATATACTGATTTCAATATTATGATTGATGGAAGAGGTGAGTATGCAAAGTGTACTTTGTTATAACATATAATAAATCAGAAATTTTTACTGATACTAGGTAACTGAGTACTGATATGTATTCGGTTTTCATTGCTAACGTGGAGTGATGAATTTTCAATATCTGCAATCAGCTATTGTGGGAATAATAAATACTTTGACGAACATGAATATGAAATAAATCATAATTCTTCGATTCATCGATGGAACATTTTGATGATAAGGAGTTTATTTGAAAACTATATTCAATGAAATCGCGAAAGTTGAATTTAAACGTTGTCCTAATAAGAATATTTTGAATTTGAGTTCAATTGATTTCATCGAATCATGGGATCTGAAATAGAAACATATAGAATTGAATAATGCCATTTCAGTGAGTTCCAAACTAAAAACAGTGTTGCGATGGTGATAACGTCAATTCAATGTACATTTTATGTTCAGAGATATCTTTTAGACAAGTTTTAGGTATTTCAAACATATCTCGCGACATGAAATATTTATTGAGCGATAAATTTAAGAAAAAAGTAGCTTAGTTCACTCCAATGTTCCAATAAATCTACCAATAACACTATTTTTCCTTGACCAATGTGTTTTTTGCTGTATAGTAAATTGATGAATTCTATTTTTTTTTTTTCAAACACGTTGTGTTTTAATAAAATTTGCATCTTTTTTAACAACTTTAAACACTATCTTTGAAAAGTAATGTATGAATTTCCGCCTACGATATTTTTTTCTTTCAAAGAAAGTCAATAAAATGTTACTAATTAAACAAATAATTAGTGTTTTGTTCAGAAATCTCCACTATTTTCGTTTAAACTTCTGTTGCCTAAAAATCGATTCGATAAAAATAGTGGGGATTATCTTCAAAGTTTTGCATGTTGATTAGCAGTATCTGGAAAACAAAACATATATTTGCTGACACGCGCGCTAAAGAACTGAATTTGCAAACTTAAACAACAGCGAAGAATTCCAATTATTGTCACCTACTGTTGAACATTTTCCAAAAAGTACATCAGTTTTGAGTCAAATATTCTTCTATTTATTCATCTGATGGAATTGATGTGTTACAAGTGCTATTCATAGTATGAAATATTAAAAAATTAATTGAATTCATTCCAACTCTCATCGTCATTAAAATTAGAGCGGAATTCTTAATCGTTTTTTTTTTTAAATCTTGCTCAATTTATTCATGCGAACAGCTGTAAATCAATCAAAGAATCAAATTATAATTCAGAATGAATGAATGGAAATCTAGAAAGTGTACCAAAGAACTGCCTTGTTTAGCGGCCTGAACCCCTATTTGCTTTACACTAAATGTCGAAATATTATCATAGAAATGTTTGCGGAACGTTATCTTTTATTTGTACAAACTTGAAATTTATTCCGCTTGAATCCAAAACCTTGTGAAAAGATTCTTTCACCAAATTTTTGTTGAGGATCCAAAAGGAATCAATGTTCAATTCAATGATATGAAGTGGTAATTTTGAATACTTATGGAGAAAGAATCGTAAATTCGAATAAGAAGTTTCAAAGCGAGGAAGGTATTCTTTCAATGACCTACATATAACATCAAAGTGTGAAAAGAGTAACTGAAATGTATTTGTTTCATTTCATTAGATTTTCGTTATTTCGCTGCTCAAATGTTGAAAAGTATTCAAACATAGGGCAGTTAATTTTACGACTCGTTTGATGAACATTTTAAAACTTGTTTAATAGCAGTCAATATTTAGATATCACTGTATTTAAGATTCACAAGTTCAAGAAAAAACAATTGTATTCTCTTAATAATCCAAGCCTTGAAGATATCGTCAAGATGAGTTTGAGATGTTTTATGCAACACAAATAAAAGATATTTAAAATACATCTAAAACATATCTTCTCGGAAGACAAGTTTTCCATGGAGCAAAAATTTTGTTTTGTCTAAAAGATTTGTTATGCAACAGTTTTCACTGTCTTTAAGATGTCTCCGTTTAGGAAATCTGAAAGACATCTTGAAGACAATGAAAATTTTAATATAAAAAAATCTTTCGGAGAAAGCAAAATTTTTGCTGTGTAGGATTAGATTTTTTGAAAGATAACTTTTGGAAGTAAGAATCGTTTGAAACATTTCAAACTTGTCTTGAGATATCTTCGAGACATGAATTTGTATGTGGGAATCCTAAACATTTCGTGTCTTGCGATGTCTGTTAGACAAGTTCAAAATGTCTTACGCAACGCTTAGATTTTTTAGAGGCCTTTTAGACATCTTTTAGACGTAAGATGCGCTTAGCACTTCTGTAATTAAAATTGTTCTTGCTCGAAACGCTATTCAATGCTTTAAATAGCGCTCGCATTTTTGGGATTTGAAAACGCTCACTTCGTTCGACATTTAATGATCCAAATGGCGCTCGCATTTTTCAAATTCTGAGACGCTCGCTCCGCTCGTCATTCAATATTTCTACCCACCCAACACAGTTTGTCACAGCGACGTAACAGCGACAAACAGTTTTGTTACTGGTAATGTAACCTGTTCCTTGCAGGCAATGTCCTGGTTAGTAGTAATTTCCCACTCAAAGAATGTAACCAAGATGTAACCACCACAACACAGATGAAACATTGTTATATCTCTGCGATGTTGGTGTTACGTAACACGTGATTTTCTAAAATCACTGCAACATCCCAGTAATCAAGTTTGTAACATTCGAATTTCATACAAAATTTACGAATATAAATACGAATAATTGTTTTTTATAATAGTTTAGAAAATATATTTAAGGGAAAATTAAGGTTCTCATAGCAAAATTTTGTGAAATATTTCATCAATTCATTATTCAATGTTATTGGCGAATATGAATCTCGTCGTCCAACACGGAAAGGGCATCATGACGCTAACCAAATCATGTTTGTAAGATTATTACATGTTACGTCACACCAGCGTCACAGAGATATAACGACGTCCCATCTACGATGTGGTGGTTACATCCTGGTTACATTCGTTGAGTGGGAAATTACTACCAACCAGGAAATTGCCTGTAACAAACAGGTTACATCACCAATAACAAAACTGTTTGTCGCCGTTACGTTGCTGTGACAAACTGTGTTGGGTGGGTGATGGCAAATGACTTGAAGAGTAGAGAACTCAGAGAAATTGATCAAAAAATAATTATTGATCAGCGTTTAATAAAAATAGCCTTCAAAATTGGATATTCCTGCGGGGAAGAACGAGTCATTTTTGAATAAGCTGAAAAAAAAAACCGGTACATTTCGATGAATTTGTTAGGAAACTGTTGAAATTCAGCCTTCGGAATAAATTTGGAGGTTTTGCAATATTTACACCAATTTATTTATTCATTAACATAAACGGGAATAATCCTCAGCCTTTTTACAACCGAGGATATCAGAAGTACAGGCGAGATCCATAACAAGTTCAACAAAACTTGAACAAAAAAAATATATATATATATATTAGGGTGGGCCAAAAAAAACGAATCTATTGAATTTATGGGTTAAAATGGATCTATGCAACGAGAAAAAAATTCCCCTGTTTGGCCGAATTTTTAACTCAATTTTAAAAGGTGTCGGTAAACATTTGAAATTAACCATTTAAATAACACGTACGAGAATGGTTTTTCATTGAAAATGCTATAACTTTTGAACCATTTGAGATGAAAATTTTTTCTATGCAGATTCCTGTAGGGCATTAAATTCTTTGAAAAATCATCTATGAGTTGATTTTTGTGAATACACAAATTTTCGACTTCGAAAAATCGATTCTGGGACGATTTCTTAGAGAATTTAATGCCCTCAAGAATCCGCCTAGGAGAAGTTTTTATCTCAACTGGTTCGAAAATTATAACGTTTTCCATGCAAAGAATATTTTCATGTGTTATTTAAATGGGGAATTTCAAATGCCTACCGACACCGTTCAAAATTGCGCTAAAAATTCTGGATTATACAGAGTATAAAATTCGAAGAAATAAAAATTGATCATTCAAAGTAACACTAGAAATAAATATAGTTGAATTGAAATGAAAATGAATTTCTTAGTTGAAATGTTGTAACAGTAAAAAGAAATTCCTAATCTGTTTGCATCTCGATTTAAGACAATGCTTTCTTCATTGAGTCGGTGATTGTGCTTTTGCTCAATTTTATTAGGCACTCATTATTACATTTTAGATTTAATCATGAAATTATCTGAATTTAAGACTTTCTTTTTACAATGTATCAATTCATTATCGGAATTCAGTCTTAGTTCTAACATTTTGATAGCAAAATCGCCCCACAAAGGCATTTTTGATAACATAAAATATTTTTGTCAAAAGTTACCTATCAACATGGACAATTTTTCATAACTTTTTTCAGTTCATTGTATTTAAACTACTGAATCGAACTACTATTTTTCTCATTCTCAGATTTCACAATCAATTTTTTTCCAACTTTGTATCCGTGATAATTGATTTATTTATCAATCTTTCGAAACAATTTGTTGGCAAAAATTATTCCAGAGCATGAAAAAAATTCTGAAAAAATTGACAAAAATAGTTCCAAGTGTTTTCAAAAATTCCTGTAAATTTCAAAATTTTGTTCTTTTTTCTTTGAGAAATATATTATGATAATTCAAATTCAGCCCTGCACGTTTTTAAATGTAGAATTTGTCATCTGTTCCTGTAAAGTTGAGTTCAAATTATCATACCTCTCGAACAAAAAGTAATCACACTTCGAAAATTACAGGGTTCTTTTTTAGTTCGACAGTTTGAATAATTTTTGTAAATTTTTCCAAGATTTGTTCCCAGCACAATGTTTGCCAAGAAATGATGATGAACAAAGATTTGTGAATAAGTCAATGATGGAGGGTTAAGAAAAATTCATTGTAAAATCTGACTATACAAGAAAAGGTCGTGTGAATTGAAACAAAAGAAAACAAGTTAAGAAAAATTGTTCATGGCAATAACTTGAAAAAAAAATGTATTTGATCGAAAATGCTTTTGGGGATAGATTTTATTGGCAAAATGTTACCATTTCCACACAACAACAATAACAAACATTGAAGAACTAAGCCGAACAATTTTAACTGATCCCTTTTCTCGAATTCTGATTCTATTCAAAATGAATTATCATTTGCTTGTTTTCACCGTGCACAGAGGAAAAGTTTGAAAAACTGAAATGAAAAAAACAAAAAATTGAAATTATTGTATTACGTAAAGTATTTTTAAAAAACTCCTCTTCCAAGAGAGAACATTGCTGCTTCGTTGGTTGCATGTTCATCATGTATGCTCGTACTCGATCATGCATCATTTTCTTTTCCCAAGAGTGTACTCTGTATAACTTATTCCATAAATTCAAGACTTGATTTACCTACGCAAGTTTCACCCTTCATGCTGTCTTCTGATTACTATTTTTAACGAGCTATTGTGCGGCAACGTATGCCCTATTGAGTTACTTGTTCTTTTGATTATGGCCCTCGATATATTTTTGTCTTCGCCAATTTTTCAAGTACTTCCTCTTCGTAATTCTATCTATCCATTCGCCTTATTCGAAGCATTCTTCTGTAACATCACATTTCAAAAGTCTCAAGCCTGTATTTGACAGCTTTTTACATTATCCAGGTCTCAGAGCCGTGCAGCAGCGCAGTCCTCCAGACGTAACTTCTGATAAATTTTTTTTTGTATTTCTAAACTCATACTTCCAGAGTATAACGAATGTGTTTTTTTTTGCTTATGAAAGAATGCTCTTCTCCCCTACGCTATTTCACTTCGGACATTTTTCCCAATTCCTTCTGTGTACCGTAAAAGTATAAGCGGGAAAAATAATCGGATCAATCGAATCTGTTGTGCGCAATTAGATTCAATCAAATGCTATTTTAAAAATATGTCACATATATTTAAATTCCAATAATAATACAATGGAGGAAGAAAAATCAATTAAGGACAGGATATAATAATTCTATTGACTCGTTCACAGTATGTACAGTCAGGAAATAAAATTTGGTAACTAACTTCCATTGCACTGAAAGAAAAGAAATTTGGAACCAAGAAAATATTGGATTGACCGAATCCAATCCGATGTTTCCTTGATTCAATAAAACTTTCTTTGGAAGGAGAAATTACTCACTCAGTTTGAATCTATACAGCTTGATAAGGAGAAAATTTTCTCATCCCAAGTACAATTTCATTTCAGCACTGTTCGATTGAATCATCCATAAATTATATATTTCAACCAAAAAGATTTGTATTCTCCTTCCGGTTAGATTTCTAATTATATTGAGAATTTCGAACTTTTCCTGAGATACAGCAAAACAGAAGTAATTATTTGAAATAATTCCCACTCGAGGGTCAACTGTTTTTTTCTTTTGCACTAGAAGAATATTATCTCGAAAATTACTGTGAAATTTCAGTGATCTAGAGACAAGTATGAATTTTTCAAAATATTATAGTGCATTCTATAAAACTTTTACTCATTTTTACAAGCTGCACAGTAATTTTTTGAAGAATTTTCACTTGTTCTCCGATCACTGGAAATTCACGGTAATTTTTACAACAACATTATTTCAGTGAAGTATAAAGCAACATTCAAAATGGAGTTGCAATTCGTTTTACTTTTGTGGGACTTTTGTATGAAAGTATAACATGACGAAAAATGAAGAAATAAATATTTTTCCAATTGTTTTTATCCTCACGTGATACGTAAATTCATCTTGAATTTCACAGTAATGTGCAATTGATGATACGTTTTGTCATTTAAATTTAATTAATTATATTCTTCGACATTTAATACATCAAAAAAATTCCTTCTCACCGAATAAATAGTTCGTTTCTCCTCTCTCCATAGCATATTTTTGAGATTCATTGAATATGCAATCAAATCAAACAATGATAATGCTTGCCCAAAATGAATTAGTCTTTCAAATGAATAATTTATTGACCACAAATGATCAATTCTTGCATTCAATTGAATATTTTATGGGAAGAGGACAAATAAATATTTTTTCCAATGTATTATTTATTTGATAATATAATATTTTATTTGTTCTCAACGAATTTAATAGATTCTTATTTGACCCAAGAGTTGGAATGGATCAAGACAGAGGGAGAAATTGGAATTTGAAATATATAAAATTTATGAACTTCAATTTGGGGGCGTTGTGATACTATCGAAAATACTCATAGTGCCGATAATATCGTGATATCGAGACAAAATGTATCTAAGAGTTAGAATTGATAAATTCCAGATCCTACTGGAAAAAACTGTGATGGCTGGTGGTATGCGATAGATCTTACTGATACTGAGCCCGATTTCTACCAAGCATGCAGGAATCAACGGCTCCATATCGACCAGATATCGGAAATGATAACTACGGACCGATATCTAACCAACTGTCACGCCGTCATTCGATGAATTTCTATGCCGATAGTTAGAAATATAAATGAAACCTCCAAGTCAAAAGGACATGATTTTTTCAAATTGATAACACATCAAGTTGAAGTTTTTCTGACGACTGAAGTTTTAATTGGAATAATCAATCAAAAAGACATAATTTAGGTACTGATTTTCATAATATCTAAAAATTCTTACAAAAGATACTAGCGCACTCACCGGTTTTTATTTCATAGAAAAGTTCGGAATTTTCGATAATTATTCTCCAATTCTAAAAGATATTTGGTATTTTTTTTTCCAAAATTTTAAATATACCGGGTGTTTCATAATTCGTTGCAAACACTTCAGAGGCGTTATCCTGCATCCAAAATGCAATAATTTCCTATTTGAAAAAGATTTTTGGAGACTTAGTTTTTGAGCATTTTTAGATTTGTTTTCAAATTCAAATAACTCAAAAGCATTACATTCTACATTCTTGAGCTTAACGCCATTCTCTAATTTGGAAAACGCCGTTTCTTCGAAGACAAAATTCAACTATCCTATCATTCTTTGTTTCAGAGCTACAGCGATTTGAAATTTGCTGGCTTCTAGTCAATCAGAATTCAGTAACTTTGAATTACTATAGCTCCGAAACAAAGAATGATAAGATAGTTGAATTTTTCTCCAGAGATCCGGTGTTTTCCAACTGAGAGAATGTAGAACATAATGCTTCTGAGTTATTTGGATTCGAAAAAAAATCCAAAAATGCTGATAGCTCAAAGACAAAGCCTCCAAAAAATTTTTTCCAAACGGTAAATTATTGCATTTTGGCTGCAGAATGACGCCTCTGAAGTATTTTCAGTGAATTATGAAACACCCTGTATACATACAAACTCTTTGATAGAATTCTAAATGATTTCTTATGCAACACCAAAAGATATCCTCAGGAAACTTGATGAAATCTTACATGAAAATTTCCAAAAGATAATTTTCCATATTGCATGAGATGTGTTCAAAGATTTATAAATCAGAAACGTTTGAAGAATTCCTTTAGATTCTTATCTGAGTGGAAGGTGTGTTATTAGAGATGCTAACGCTACACTGTTAGAAATTTCTGATTGAATTTTCAACCACATGTAATGGAAGCAATTTCCACTCACGTAAATGAAAAGTAATGTACAGAAGTATTGAAAATTCAAGAACCAGTTCTTTAAATTTCATGCACATGTTCTTGATCGTTGAGAGAAATCATGATTGAAAATTCAATAACAAGTTCTTTAAATTTCATGCACATGTTCATGATTGTTGAAAAAAAAAATCACCTTCACAAGATGTGAACGCGGGACGTCGAAATCGGACGCCAAAGCTCTATCACTCAAGCCATTGCCACTTATGTGGAACGCGGCATTTTTCTGCGTATATGACCTTGCGTTCATTCTTCAAACTTGTGAATCAAGATGTACTTGTGATGTAGAAACACTGAACAAACCGTGTGATCTAACTGGTACATAGTTGAAGTGGATACGTGGATGACTTCGTCGAAGCGTTAGTATACACGGTGATCCAAGTGAGAAAAATTGTATTTCAAGGGCGTATTCTGAAGCCATAATGCAAGAATTTCCCGTTTTTTGAAGGTTAGTTTTTGAGATATGAGCATTTTTAGATTTTTTTTCAAATCCAAACCAACTTGAATCATTTTTGTTGTTTTCAGTTGGATGCCATTAGAGTCATGAGTTGATTATAATTATAATGATATTATTATGTTATTATACTGGATTAAATTTTTTTAAGTTTTTTCAATCACCTGTGCATTAATTTCAATTTTCATGCACGATAACTTGAAAATTCAATAACATGTATTTGGATTCCTATTTCAGTTCACAAAAATTGAATTTTCATTCACATATGTACATGAAAAGTACATGAAATTTCAAGAAATTTTTAACAGTGTATACTGTAAACGTGGTTGGAATACTAATCAATGAGTTGGGTGTTTCACTTTCAACTACTCATTTCAATTCCTACACTCAAATCAGACGTAAAAATTAAACACATCAGAACATACTTTTAAACGGGAATGAGAGTTAAATTTTCCAAGAGAGAATGTTTTTCTCGATTTTTGATACTATAGCGCATCCATTGATACGATTCAATTGTGATATCGTCGATAAACGGAGAAGAAAAAATTTGTTGACGCAGCGAATTGAGGTATTATTTGTAAAATAGCAAATGTTTTTGCTAATCTAGTTGAAAATCCGCTGCTACAGCTCATTCAAGTGCTGAGAGACCAACATGATTAACTAAAACAGCAAAATTTACAGTATTATATAGAGAATAACAAACAAATTTTCCTGGTGCAGTCGACAATTTCTGCTACCAAAATTGACAAGATTGCTGTCGCAACAAAAATTTTGCTTCTCTAGCAAAAGGTCGTGAAGTCCCCAGTAAAATCAAATTCTTTCTCACCGACTTTATGAATTTTCAATGTAAGAAAAATGGTATTCTAAAATTCTCATTTTTGGTACCTATGTGGAGATTCGGTTGTAGTATAATAATAATCGAATCATGCCCTCTAAATCAATTCCATCTTGATTCGATTGAACACATTCGATATTGTATACTGAACTCCTTTTTTGAATAAGATTTTTACATTTTCACGTTAGATTAAGCGAATATTTTTGACCAAAAGTTTTTTTCTGCACCGAAAGAAAAGTTTTACTTCTATTTGATGAATCCTCATTTAGACAAACGTGATTATCTATTCTTAAATAAGGTTCATCAACAGCTAAAAAATCTCATACGAGTTGTTTTTCAATAGTTCAAGGTTAAGGAGCTATATTTATGTGAGATAAAAATTCATCCTCCCATATCCAGATAAAGATTTATTAAAAACAAATAAATATTATGATAATACAGGAATAAACTCCCACATTTTATAATACTATTCATGCCATGAAGGAATCATATCAAAAAAAAATCTTTACTTTATCGGGAAATTGATTAATTTTTAAGGAAGAAAATCAAAGGATCATCAATGAATCAGTTGAAAAACATCCTCAATTTCCATAAATGTGACTAGCGTCAGAATCTTATATTTTTTAAGGCGCTTCGCTTTGATCTACGATCGAAGGATCGCTCTTGGTTCAGTTTCTCTTTAGGAAATTACTAGATTATTCCAACTCAATTGCAATTATAAATTCTGCTTGTCGCATATAATTTTATATTATAATAATATTAATATTATCATCATCATGAAGTAATCAGTCTTACGACTGGTTTGATGAAACCCTCCACCCCTGTCTATTATCCGCCAAACGTTTAATTTCTACATATCTACTACATCCCTTGTCTTGTACGATTTGCTTCATATAACTTGCTCTAGGTCTACCTTTACCAGTTTTACCATTCATTTTCCCTTCCAATATTGTTTTCAATAAACTCTCATGCCGTAATGTGTGTCCTATAAGATTGCTTCTTCTTTTCACGATGTGTTTCAAAAGATTTCTTTCTTCATTTATCTGCTCGAGTACTTCTTCATTTTTGACTTTGTCTATCCATTTTATTCTGAGCATCCTCCTATAACACCACATTTCAAAAGCTTCAAGTCTTCGTTGATCAGTTTTCCCCATTGTCCAAGTTTCGCAACCATATAATGCTGTGCTCCAAACGTAACTTTTCAAGAATTTCTTCCTTACTTCCAAGCTTATATTTTTTGAGCATAATAACTGTCTCTTTTGATAAAAAGCCTGTTTCCCTTGTGCTATTCTTGCTCTTATATCTCTTTCGCTTTTGCCGTTTTCTGTAATTATGCTTCCTAGATATTTGAATTCTTTCACCTGTTCAATTGTCTCGGTATCTATTTTGATTTTCGTTCTTCTAGCTGTTTTTGCTGCTGTGCACATCATGAATTTTGTTTTGTCTTTATTTATATTCATACAATAGTTTTCCAATAATATTGTTCTCATAGTGTTGAGAATATTTTCTAACTCAGTACTACTCGTGGCCAATATAGCTATGTCATCCGCGAATCTCAACATACTTATATTTTCTCCCTGAATCTGTAATTTCGATTGAATTTCCTCCTTCACTTCGTTCATTGCTTCTTCTATATATAAATTGAAAATCAGTGGCGATAATGAGCATCCTTGTCTCACCCCTCTTCTTATTTGTGCTTCTTATTTGTTATTAATATTATAACAACACACAGCCAGAGTAGAGAACTAGTAAAATTCAATTAATTTCTGATAGGAAATAATCAAACGCTGTCATGTAATTCGAATCTACCCAAGTGGAAAAACATTTTTTCAAAATTTTATATAATTTATATATAAACTACGTTGAATTGTATAAAAATTATATATAATTTCAAAGATTTTTTCACTCTGATCCAGTCAAATCTAGTCACTTCCACACGGAAAAAAGTCATTAGCTGAGAGATGGACAGTCATTTCTTTTAGCTCCAATAGCTACATTTTAGCTAATGTTGCTAAGAAATTAACTGTTCTCTGGGTGCTAAAATATTTAGCTATAATAGCTCAAATTTAGCTGATACAACTACAAATTTCTTTCCGTTAATAGCAAAATCGACTTGGACTCTCCCTTTCACGTCATCAATATCCAATGAATCTTCTATCTTTATGAATCTTTTGATCCAAAATTTGATGTAATTGATTTGATATTATTTATTATTGAAAGGATCTTGTAGTTTTCTAGGGGAAGAAATGTCCAGAGCACTCCCTTAAGAATATTATTCACAACTTTATATCCAAAATGAATGTGCAATATGCGGAAACACTGAGAGAATTTTCTGTGGTTACTGTAACTAAAATGTCTCAACTAAGAAATTTGATTGATTCAACCACGAAACTATAGTTAATAAAATTAAGCAATTGCATTTGATTTTTTGGTCGAGTAAATCAAATTTCCAGTGGCTTTCATCAAGAATGTTCAGTTGGGTTCTTATAATGTTAGTATGCAAGAAGCTCGATTTCACTATTATTGGTTCCTCGCTAGGGACATTTTTTGATTTCACTAGAAATCACCAGACAATGACGAGCAGCCGGTCTTCTTGCATACTCCCCTTTTTAGTTACAGAAATTATAGAAATTTCTCTCATCGCATGCATATTTTCACTCAGGTAGAGAATTTAATGATTTTCTCTAATTCTCGATTAGAATTTTCCATAAAAACTCCTTCTTCGCAAGGTAAATTCAAAATTGGACGTATGTATACCCTAAGAGATGTGGATTCTATGCCGACTTTGCCGTCACACATGACATTGCTACAAAATTTAGTATAAAAAATTGGAAGAATTATATTGACAATCGAAAAATTCTGCATTCTCGTCTACTAAAAAGCACTTTTGCATTTATATGATCCAGACGGCGCTTGCTACGCTCCCATCTCTATGATTTGAATGGAATGGAATTTGCTTTGCTCACATTTTTATAACCCTGGATGCTTTATGGCACACTCGCTTCCCTTGCATTTTGTAATAAATTGCACTTCGATTTACGAGAAGTTATTAACCACTTAGCTGGGTGAAAATCATATTCTGTTGTTGAATCTCTGATCCATTACGTACAGTAGTATACGTGTCATCCACGCTGAAATGGTCAAAGAAATTAAATATTTCTAATTCAGTAAGGATAATAAATTGAATTAATCTGTTTCCTTTTTGTTTTCATAAATCTAAGAATACTCGAAAAGCATCTTCATTTCACGATTTCATAAATTAAATTTATCTTTGCGAGAATTCTAGGGGGTTTCTTTTTGAGGTTACAAAGAGATGATAAATGAACGATCACTTGCGCGATGTACATGACATTCTGTATTTTTCTCACCACAGGGTGCTGTCTTAATTATACACGGAAAGGAACAACACATTCATCATTCCTGTACAATTCAAAATTTTCTTCGAAATCGAGTTCTTCCGATATGACCAGTATTTACATCGCTACTTTCCAAAAAATCCTAACTATCGTGTTTAATTGTTGTTATGATATCGTGCACAATAAAAAAAACCTCGAATATTATTCTTCCTCGCGTAAAATTTCTGTTCGTTTTGTTTCGATTGGTCAGAAACCTCGAACAAAACGAATCACACACGTCGAGAAGTACCGTCCCGGTCGTTCGGTTCTCTCGAGTCATGTAATCTTAGACGGTCACAGAATATTTAAATACTGAAAGTATTGTTCTTCAAATATCTTCGTAAAATTGTTGGCAAATATTGAAAAATTTATGTATCCACGGAAGATAATTTAATATCCAAATAATAAAAAAAAAAACTCGAAAGGATTTTTTTTTCTTATAGGAAACTCGTAATCATTGAAATACCATTCCATATACGGGTAACATGAAAAACCAATGTGTGCTTATATACGAGTTCTGTAGTTAAGTTTGATGACGTAATTGTAGGTAATGACGATGAGGCATCGGATGTACAAGGTGACTCATAACTGAGTACAAAACTTCCGAACAACCCGCGTAGCTTGAGCACGAATGAACAACTTCTCATTTCGTTTTGCTCAGAAGTGGTTATTTTAAGAATTAATGCTGTACTCCGCGCGTAAACCGTGATGATCTTTAGCATCTGGACGTAGAAAATCGTGTCATCTCTTTTACACTTGAGCGTTTTGCGCAATGCTCAAGATTTTCAGAGCACACGCTTCAACTGTGAATTATTTACGTACAATGTTATCGAAGCTAAAGAAATGTGAGGGCATTTGAAAAACCTAAGGGTTCCCAATGTACTTTTATAGAGCTTCTAATTATAGATCGCTCTCATACTTCTATTTCCTTTTGAAGAACATTTCGAATTCTCACTTAATGCACGGCAGCTGCTTTTTGAATATTCCCCTATCATATATGTTCAATCGGCTCCCCGGTTCAGGCTCTTCGAGTATAAACGAGTAGTTGAGATGAATTTTCCAGTCATTTTCCAACTTGGTATGTTCCAGCTTGATATTACAAGATTTTTTATTCAATTCTAATCGATTTCTGTGTACAGAGAAAGAAAACCCTTCAACTCATCTCGAAGCACAATAACCTTCCGATTGAAGAAATTTTCTTTTTTAGTATGAGAATATCCATGGTGAATAATCTCGTAAAATTGAAATTCTCCCCCATCGCATGTTGACAAAACAATAAACAAACGAATAATTCTATAAAAGCTCTGAGTCGGAATCTGAACTACCCTTCAACTCCTCACTACTACTACTGCAAACGGAAATCAGATTGAGAGGGGTATTATGTTTTCCTTTGTTCATGGTGGATTGCAACACTGTGGGATTAATCTATTCAAGTTTCTCCAAATGATACGTATAGGTAACAGTGAATAAATTTGTTTTCCACATCTTTATCTCTTACGAAAAATTATAATTTCACTTCCGAATTCAATACAATTTCACGGATTGAGAGTTGTTTGCACTTTGTTGCGAGTAAAACCTCAATTCACAAGACGATTTCAACCCTCCTACGGGTTTGCCAGGGAGTTTATTTTTCGGCTCAGGGACTTTGTCAAACTTTACACCTCTGTATAGATTCCAACACGTGAAAGGGATTCACATTATCTTATCGACAGGAAAAAAACAGCGAGAATAGAAATTCAAAAGTCAGTTCGAAATTTGAAAACACATTTCGAGGAAGACTTTGTCTGAAAGTTGGTTTATATTTTGAAACCTAGCCCCAAAAGAGTCAGAATTCAACTGGAAAGAATAAATAACTTCTCTTTTCGGTAGTCAAAAACTGGCATCCGATTAATTTCAATGACCGCAACGCTCGGTTGAAAGTTACATTATCGATCAAAAATTTAGCATCGTCTTGCGAAGAGCAGCCATAACTTCAAAATTGAATGAATACTTCAGCGGGGAAAAAAATGAGAAAAAAACACCAACTTGAAGGGTGAAATATGATCTTCAAGATCGGATTAGATTTTTACCGTGTATCGTATAACGTCCATTGCTCCGCGATATATCGAATGTGAGCTTTTTATCATTGAATATTTTAAGAATTCGTCACAGAAGGCAACGAAAGCGGCCATTCGAAAGAGTATTCTCTGAACTTTAAAAACCTTTTTTGAATTCTTCTCTCTACTTTATTCTTCTACAGAGTTATCTACATTTCAGTATTGATTTTCAAAATCTCAAGCCAATCGGATTTGAGTTATTCAATTTGTATAAATATTTTGGCACTTGAAACAGAATGAATTACTGAGGATTTCCCTGGAAAATTCTAAAATATTTTATTTTTCTCCGATAATCCCCGATCAATACAATTTTATGAGCCGAAGCAAAACTTTGAATCGTTAATTTACGCGACCGATCGTTGATACGAAGAACAACTAATTTCAGCTTTAAAAAAAACAATCTTTGTCGCGTGTGAACGAAAAATAAAATTTCAAAAATGTAGGTACAATATTTTTCTTTCGAAAAGCAGAAAAAGGATATCCTTCCGAGAAAGGTCAACGAACGTGGTTGAGAGTTCGCTTCAGATATGGAAAGAGAATGATTTTCACACGAGTTCGACGGAGAGGAAATTCGATAACGTATATAATGGAAAATGGAGTTTAGGATTTTGAATAAGATAGGAAAATGTAGGGTGGAAAGGGTCATACATAAATTATTATGTGGAGAAGAAGTAGCGATGCCAGAGAAAAAAAGAACAGAAGCAACCACAATAAAGGAAGAAAACAAGGATGTCGATGTTACCTTTGACTTTAAAACTTATATGCATATATTTTTAGAAGAATTTACGAGTAAATTAGGTTGAGGGATATAGACAACCGAGAGATGTATTCGATGAACAAAGTGGAACGCACTGCATTTAATATTGCAAGGATCGTTATTACGATAACAATAGAATAAGAGTTGATTAAAGGTAATCCCTCAACGGCAGATTCAGGATAATCTAAATGAATCGTTTAAAAGATAACTCGTATATATGGCGTTATAAGAATAACTTGTCAAACTATTATGCGGACACAAATAATTCAATGCCTTCGAACCAATGGAAATCAATTGTCGAAAGGAAGTCTTGAAGCGTATGTTCAGAATTTTATGCTGAGGCGTAGAAAGAAAAAATAAATAGTTGAGTGAAGCCACTCTATAATATAGGAAGGACATAAGAAAATTAGCATTACAAGAGACAATGGAGAGGGAAAAAATTGTAAGTAGAGCAAGGTTGGATTATAATAAGCAGATTGTAAGGGACATCGGATGTGGGAGGGACGAGGATATGAAAACATTGACCGAAGGGAGAGAAGAGACACGTATATCAAACCAGTCTTAGGACTGATCATTTGACAGTGATGTCGATTGTTCGGAAGAAGAGGTCTCGTGTGCATGAACACGAACCATTGATGATGATATTAATAAATTCATTCAAAATTTTTAATATTTTATTCCCGCCGGTTGGATTGATTGCTTTTACTCTTCTTTCTTCTCTACGTTCCACAAAGCTAGTATTACGGCCTTCAATCTTGTCAGAACTAATTTATTTCAAACAGTTCATCATTCATCTTCTTCCCTCCACTTGAGAAATTTATCTACTCGATTCCAATAATAATAATAATAATATCGAACATTAGATGAATCCATTCGCTACAAAAATGACGGAAATAATTTTCAATAGGAATGAAAATGAATGAAAAGTGTCTTGTAAAAATCATCGGAATGGATGAAAATTGCTCAAAGCGAAGGTGAAAAATCTAGAACAGATGCGACAAAAAGCAGATGAAAGTAGGAATTGAACGAACTCACGACACAATCTCGGTGATTTGACTCTACAGTAGTTTGTGTCCAACTTTGTCTTGTTGTTAAATTTTTGACTTTTACGTCAAAGTTCAGAATTGAATTCAAGTGTTACATGTTGAGCCTCGATAGAGTTGTTTTTCATAAGAATAACTTTAACAAATCATTGAAAAATACTGTTGAACATTCAAAAACTCATCAAAATATTGATGTAACTTTTTAAAGGTAAAGAAAATCGATAAAGAGTTTTGGAACAAAATTTCATCACGTTCACGCTCACACAAGTGGAAAAAGAAAAAGTGTACCCGGTTTTATGAAGTTTCGTATTGATTTTTTCAACATCCTACCCCGAGAGAAATGTCATTCCAAGAACGGCAGTACTTTTTCAATGCAAAAGAGATTCATACTCAAAATTTATACTCATAAAATGTGTATTTCAATTCTAACGTAATTGGAATTACGCATTCTGTTTATTATCAACAATACATTAAAGAAATTTCGCGAATGACACATAGATAAGAAAATGGTGATTGTTGTTGTAGCGTTCACCTGATCGAGTCTAACTGTGAAACGCCTCAACTACTCGTACGAGTATCAAAACCTACGAACCTTGAGTTCAAAATCAAATTAAAGACGGACATCTCGTGAAGATGACGAAGATAGTTATCGAGTGATTTTATAAATGTTTTTGGCAAAACACTGGTGAGCATTATTCCTGTAACAACTTGAGCGTACCAGCTCGGTCTCATCCAAGACAGCAGACATTCTACAGTTAGATCATGAGAGATGGAGAACGTGAGAAATTCCACGTTTTTCGACGCACCCAACGTCCTCTTCCTCTACCAGTGTTAGTCGCAAAATCACCTCCGTGGCATTAATTTATGAGCGCTATCTTATGAATGATTCATTGAACTATATAGAGGGTGTTCCATAATTTTTGCGCTACACGAAGGAACAATTTTCAATTTCTATATTTCCTATAGCATGTTCGTCCATCACACTGTCGCAACTTTGAAAAGAGTTCATAAGAAACTTCCTGAATGTAATAGTTGAGACCACTTGAGATATCTTCAGCGAGAATGAAGATAACCATGGCTGATTTCAATCTCACGTAACCTCGAGACTCGTCGGTCTCAGATATTCTTCGTAGAATTTACATCAAAAACTTCTTCTACACGAGATCTTATATTTTTCGAAAAGTTTTCTTTTTGCGTGTACAAAGAATCGACTGAATTTTTGGTGAATAGAACACGTTTGGAAGTAGAATATTTTTAAAATGTCAGGGAGAAAAATTCTTTTTGAGAATTCAGTAAATGTGAGGTGTAATGTTTTACAGCCACTTTTTTTTTTTCATTTTCAGATAAATTTTACTGGGGTTTAACAAACTTTAACTAAATTTTGAAGCGTATTCTCTGAAAATTGAGAAAGAAGTATACAGCTTCAAAAAATGTATAGTTACATTTTCTGAATTTTCAGGAGGGATTTTTTCACAGTTAAGGAAGCTTCGCTTGCATTTAAAACTCGGATACTAATCGTCCTTCGAAACTATGAGAAAATTTAAATATCCGAGGATAAATATTAAGTGTATAACTTTGCTTCTGCCGTTTTGCAATAGATGGTTGTAGCGGTAAGTGGTAGTTGAAATAAATAGATCATAGATGTCATACAATAAGCTTAGGCTGTGTCTGCATCATAAAGTTATTCTCGATTAAATATGTCAGCTTACGAGCCAAATTCTCGTTATTTGCGGGAGGTTTTAATTTTTTGCTTTAATATGAAGAAATCTGCGGCTGAGGCTCATCGAATGCTCTCAAATACCTATGGCGAGGCCGCTATTAGTGAAAGAACGTGCCGAGAGTGGTTCCAACGCTTCAAGAACGGTGATTTTAACGTCGAAGACTAGCATGGCGGTGGCAGCATGGCGGCCATGCTTCCACGTCGACGGCCAAACCGAATATCCACGGTTCCAAGGTTATGCTCAGTATTTGGTGGGACCAGCTCGGCGTAGTGTATTATGAGTTGTTAAAATCGACTGAAACAATCACAGGCGATCGTTATCGAACGCAATTAATGCGTTTGAGCCGAGCATTGAAAGACAAACGGCCGCGATACAACGAGAGACATGATCAAGTGATTTTACAGCATGACAATGCTCGACCCCATGTTGCGAAAGTGGTCAAGACATACTTGGAAACTTTGAAATGGGAAGTTCTACCCCACCCGCTGTATTCTCCAGACGTTGCTCCCTCGGACTATCACTTGTTCCGATCAATGGCACACGGCCTAGCTGACCAGCACTTCCGGTCTTATGAAGAAGTAAAAAATTTGATCGATTCGTGGATCACTTCAAAAGATGATCAGTTTTTCCAACGCGGGATTCGCATGCTGCACGAAAGATGGGAGAAAGTAGGGGCCAGCGGTGGACAATACTTTGAATCATAAATGTATAACCAGTTTTTTACAATAAAGCCTCGAATTTTGGAGAAAAACGGCGGAAGCAAAGTTATACACCTCATAAAAAGAAACTCGTTGGTTTTTCACGTGACTAGAAAAGTTCTTTAACAATATTTGAATGGTATTGGATGAAATCGTTCACTTTTGAGACAAATCCTCGAATGGTTCCTAAAGAAGGGCTAGGTTATTGAACAGTCTTTGGGTAGTGTCTGAATCTAATGGAGCTCTCACGTCAATCAATAACCATTTTGGAATACTTGTCACCAAATCACTACTTTTCCCGGTAACCGTTCTCACTAGGGGTGCACACGAGACTCGCGTCAAGAACTTGGAAAATGATCTATATTCATCATTCTACTGTTTATAAGACATGGTTTACTAAACTCAATTGAAGCTTCGCGTCAAACGGAACAAATTCGTGACAGGTTTTGATCTTGCAAATGAAAATGATCAAGATCTATATCGAGATCTGCATTGAGCGTTGCACCGAGACGAGACGAGACTGACAAACGATACCGGAAGCATATCTTGGTTGATCTTGTTTATGAAATCGGAATGATCGATTATTCCGTTTCATTAGATAAGAAGTCGGAATTCTGTGCGGTGGATACCTCATTGGAACACGTTTAAATTAAGATGATCGATTCTTTTTCAGTCTCGACGAGAATATCGTGTGCACCCCTAGTTCTCACATACTCTTCTCTGTATACTGAAGATAATAGATAAAACAAGATAGTCGAATACGATGAATTCTTCTGTGGAAAAATTTTCAAAATTATATATATTAGGACCTTGAATAAGCTCGCGTTGTTTTTTTACAAAATAAAAACTTGATGTAAAATATAAGGAACAAAAACATTTTATTCACACCCAGAAAACGTTATGCTTGTTTTCAGCGTAGTAAGCTTCATTCAAGCGTAATTTATTCTTTCTATTTCCCCAAACATATTACACTCACTTCAAATATATTTTATGCTAGAATCAAACAAATTTGTTCACACTGTAAAAGAAGGATATATTAATCTTCGCTCAAACACGATATTCTTGTTTTGAATGTTCCTTTTCGGTTCAACTTTAGCTTGAAACTGTTTTCATATCAAGTTTAATAGTATTTTTCAATCAATCTTACACCGAAAGAAAAAGCATGCTTTAGAAGCATGACACACTTCAATGCTTCTAACGCATTTGTTACAACGTACTTTAACGCACGAGACCATGCTTTTTGGGTATGTGTCACATGCTTTCTAAGCATGGGTACCGAGCGTTGGAAGCACGTTTATGACGAATGCATTAGAAACTTCCGTGCGTCATACTTCTGCAGTATGCTTTTTCTCTTGGTGTAGATATCATTGAAATAAAATTCAGGGATATTCTTACGTTCAGAAAAAAATACCACAAATACTATTGTTTTTATCACCAAAGTCTGAATATACTTGACATTTGCGGGTTATTACAATTAGAAGTAGTCATTTTTCGGAACAATATAGTGGAATTAAATGATATATGAAAAAACGCACCTTTCAATTGTAATCATCACATTTACATGAAGTATATTCCGGGATGAATGATAAAAACAACTTTTAATGGTATATTTTTGTCCATTTGTGAAAAAATAGTTGAGAAAGAATTTAGTTGAATTCCGTGGATTTGACATTATGTCACTGTAAACTCTTTCTGAAGCCATATGCTGTCTGGAGTGTAGACTCAATATACACCCCAAATAAGGAAAATTGGTTGTAAGAAGTGCGTCGTGAATACTCTGATCCCAAACAACAAAAGATCACTTAAGAATTTTTCAAGAACTCTTTCGCGAATTCTTTGCTGTCAACATCGAACGGATTACATCCATTTTGAGTTTTTTTTTTCTCAAGTAGCGATCCCCATGCAACAATTTTCTCATGTCCCCCCTCGCGCGTCATCTGTTATGTTTATTTCATAGGTCAAGCATAACGTACGTTTGAACCAAATGTCACATTCTTGAGAATAACGTAATGAACGTTGAAACGTGAAAATAAGAATAACGTCCACTCGCGTTGCGCTTAATAGTTTGAAATCAAATATCGTTTCTCATAGAATATTTTATGCTGAATTTCAGAATATATATATATATCTCTTAATTTTGTTCTGAAGATATTTTATATTTCTTTTGCAACTAACATCGTTTTAAAATGAGCATAGTGGAGTAAAAATAAGCATTTTTGGGATTTTTAACTCTTAAGCATAATCTCATGCTGTTTTCAAGCTTATCGTTTTCTGGGTACGAATTATTGCCCATCACTAGAGACCCATCTTTCTGGCAGTATATGAATTCCGCGGTGGAAAAAGGACATGTCTTTTGAGGCTACCCAAGAATCGACCCACTTTTTAGCTTCTTTGTAAGAATGAAAACGTTGGTCAGCTAAGCTATGTGCCATCGAACGAAACAGGGGAAAATCGGAAGGGACTATGTAAGGTTAATACGGCGGGTGGGGTAGAACTTCCCATCGAAGCGTTTCCAAGTAGGTTTTCACTGGTTTTGCAACATAAGGCCGAGCGTTGTCGTGTAACAAAATCACTTTGTCGTGTCTCTTCTCGTATAGCGGCCGTTCTTCTTTTAGGGCTCGACTCAAACGCATCAATTGAAGTCGATAGCGATCCCCCGTGATAGTCTCATTCGGTTTGAACAGCTCATAATAAATTACACCTTGCTGATCCCACCAAATACAGAGAAGAAGCTTCGAACCATGGATATTTGGTTTTGCGGACGATGTTGATGCATGGCCAGGCTTACCCCATGATTTTCTACGTTTTGGATTATCATAGTGTATCCATTTTTCATCGCCAGTCACGATACGGTGCAAAAAACCTTTTCTTTTCTGCCGTTGAAGCAATAGTTCACACGTGACGAAACGTCCTTGCTTCTAGATCATTCCTAACATTTTTAAACGTTTTCAAACAGTTGACTCATCAACTTGTAATTGTTTTCCAAGTTCCGCTAGCGTCTGAGATCGGTCTTCATCGAGTAATTCCTCCAATTCTCTGTCTTTAAATTTTTTTGGTGCGCCAGAACGTCCTTTATCCTCAAGTTCAAAATCATTATCTTTGAAGCGTTGAAACCAGTCTCTGCATGTCGTATTCGACAGAGCATTGTCACCATAAGTCTCAACAAGAATTCTATGTGCTTCAGCTGCAGATTTCTTTTGAATAAAGTAGGGCAATAAAATTCCTCGCAAATACACTTTAGTTGGCACAAAAGTAGACAATTTCAAAACTAACGAACAATTACTCTGCTTGCACTAAAGTGAACTATCATACACTGAAATTTCAGGTTAGATACAGTACTTCCTTGCAACTGCGTTGCCATTCGAAATTTCAAGCACGGAGTACTGTTGGTGCTATTCAAGGTCCTAAAGTATTAACTTTAAGACCCATTCGAAGAGTTTCAAATAACTCAAGTTCTTAATTTACTTCCTTCTTAAGGAAAAAAAACTTCGAGAAATTCACGTTATTTCGGAATTCGCTTGATGAGAACCTCCCCTTAGGGAAAGTATGATAACTCATTTCCTGAATTATCCAATAAATCGCTTCGAAGTCTAATGTGTCATTGAGTTTTTTTGAGTTTTTTCGAGCAGGTTTTCGAAGAAAAAACCCAGTGGGTTAAACTGGGTTGAGTTTTTTCGAACCAACCCTTGATTATAAAACTACTTTCATTTACATCTTAGACCGTCATCATTTGTTTATGTAACATGGAAGTGTGTTCCCTGAAACTCTAATCAATGTTGATAATCCCCCAAAAGTTGAAGTGATGGAAGAATCTATTCAAACCATATTCTACAACTATCATCAACCAAATTTTATCACAAACAATTCAAAAATCCACTGTTGCGAAAATTCACCGAGTTTTCATTCTACAAACGAAAGTGAATTTCCACTTCGAGAAATTCAAGAAAATAAGTCGATTCATGCGCTTGTTAAAATCAATTACACAGCAGTTCGATCAATTGAATGTAATTGACTGTAATGGTTATATGAATTGACTCAACCACATACTGGATTTAGCCAACATTAATTGCAACCATACTCGGAGACGGATATTTCATTATTTTTTTTCCATTCTTACACACTAAGCAAAGAAATGCCTTGCCGATGAGGTACTGTTTTTTTCTCATGTTCGCTTGAAGGAACTACGCTTTTCACATAAGAAGAAATATCAATTCATAAATATTTTTTATTAAAATTCTGTATACATCTGTTGGTATATCAAAATCGAAGTCCCGAAAGTGGGATATCTTGATGATCTTTGTTTGAAGTTGGTTTATTTAACTCATCAAACATAGCGTTTCGAAAAATACACAACGGTGTGAGGTGAATTTCGAACTACTCATCAACATAATCAAATAAAAACCTAATGTGATTCTTTATGCGTGAAGTTTCACCATTTTATTTTTCTTTGATTTATTCTGGTTGTTTTATGTTATTTTCTTTTGGAAAAGTACAGTATGATGTGCTGTTAAGACACAAATGAACATATCAAAATGCGTTGAATGTAATTTTACGAGTAGCGAGGAAATATTAGGATCGGTAATTTCGCCTACTGAGAGAAGAAAGTTTAATTAATGTTTCAATGAAAAATGATAAATTGTTCCTCAGAGGATACAACTCTTTCATTAAATATCACCTATTTTCGTCACCCAAAAACACTGTGCGTATAAATCTATAGATACAGTTTTTTTTTTATTATACGTATAAAAGAAAAGTAGGGACAGTTGTTAGATCACATACGCAATTCAATTGGTCATGTGAATGATAATTAGTTTCATTATATAATGAATGTATAATCTGTATATCGATTTATATTATATAATTTGTTGTCACCCCTGTTTTTATCATACATTTCTCCCTCTAAACTACATCGACAGGGCTGTGCAAAATGGACACCGTAATGCATTCGAGGTGAAAAAAAAAAAAAACACGAAATGACTCATAATTCTTCATTGCAAATGTCAAATATAAAATGGGATCCGAGAGCATATGAAAAATGCAAACTACATATTTTTTAAATCATTCTGAAAATTTATTATTTTTATTGAGAATTTGTGGCCAGTATTTCATTCGTATATCTATGCGAAATAATGATTATATATAAAATAAAACGAGATATTAAAACAAACGTAATTGACTTTGAAATTCGTTATGTTTCAATGATGATATTAATAATTTCTCGAACAATCCATCACTCATGTTCCGATTTACACTTCTATTATTATACATAAAATGGAGGAATGGAAGTGAACAAAGCAACATGGTTTAATTAACAGCATCACTACGGTAATTTATATTGCAGCGCTACTGTGAGGTCAATTGTAGCCGAATTCGAATTCACGGCACCTTATAATACTAATCATTAATCAGCTGAGCTCCCCCACTACCGTAGTTATAAAAACAGTCCCTCATGGCAATACAAAGAGCGCAGGATTACAATAAATCCAATAACACAGTTTTTTTTTCAGAATCAGTGAAGTTTTACTGGCAATCAGTGCCAAGTCCTCTACTGATTGAATTAGTCAAAGACTTGGCACTGTTTTTCACTGGAATTTCAAAGCTTCTCAATGCTCTCAACTGATTATATATTATAAAACAAGGATTCAAAATGAAAATAGATATTTCGTGTATTTATATCTCTATTCGAAACGGAACCATTGGGAATAATGTACAATTCTATACACTGGATATTGATTTTTCGGTCGATGAATGAACGATTCGAAGTTTGTAACGTCCCAGGTTTCCAATCGATTCGTCTCATCTTCAAAAGCTGCATTAGATAGGTGTAACGAAGTCGAGGATCGATTTTAGATTACGTAGCGCCCAGAAGAAGGTGTCTTGCATTACATCTCGTGTTACATAATCATGGTTTTTTTCATTAGGATTTTTTTTATTAGGGAACGACAATTATCGCATCAAATAGATCAGTTCTGAGCCTTTGTCAATGGAACATGAATTAAATAATTTAATTGTAGAAAATACTTTTCTTTCCATCAGAAGAACTATTAAAGTGTTCATTCTTCGATCTTGCGTGGTTGAATAATTTTTCTTCGTTAAAAGAGAACCAAAAACACATCCGTAAGAGAAGAAACATGGTCAAAGAGGAATAATCTTCACTCTAATGAGAAATGTATCATTTTTTAAAGGGAGTCCAAGGCCATTTTGAGGTATTATACCGACACGGGTAGAGATTCTGTGGTTGTGCTGCTTTCGAGATGTAAGGAATACAAAAAAAAAAACAACAACCAGAACTTACATCGAAAGAGCTCGGTTCGTAATGACTAAAAAAGTATAAGGAAGAAAAAAATCACCATTGTATCCACCGTCTATGCTGGTCTCTGAAAAATATGCCAGATTGATTTCCAAAAGAATAGCCTCTGATGCAATTTAATGTACGAACATTGACCCTGCTCGATCAAGTTTTTCTTAATCTCTTGCAGAAGCTCTGGAATTTTATCGATATATAATTCATATTTTCGAATGATTCGTAACGTTGATTTACAAATCGTGAAAGAATGCGCTCCTACACCGATGCCCGTGGAACTTGAAAACAAAGAATAGCATATTCACGATTTCCATCTGGATAAAAACCCCCAACGAAACATTTCCTGTATTTGGGAGGTATTCCTCAGTTTCTTTGTTCAGGGAGAGTTTAGTGCAGTCTCTGGTTTTTCTCGTCTCATGCGAGACTTTTTACTGCCTGTACTTCATCGAAGTCATAAGTGAGATGTATGGGCCAACAGTTGTTTATTGTGTTGTTACGTAATATTGAACGCATTCATCATCTACGAGGGTGCAGTAAAATTCCTCCGAGTACAAGCTCGAAATTGCAAACGAGAACCAGGATTCTCTACTCTCGAAATTCAACAATTAACTTTTCAGTGTTTATTATTGGAAAACCATTTGTATATTTTATTTGAAAATTTGAGGCTCTATGTTTGGACATTTGTGCGAGATGCATTTCGTACAGATGAACTAATTCAAATTTCTATCTCCCTAGCGCTTTTATTGACCGGGATTCTGATATTGATTCAACTGAATTCCCTTTCGTGAAGTTCTTGAAAAAAACGAGAACTCGATTCACTGTTGAGAATAAAATTTATCTTCACATAAAATGATTTATCGAGCCTCATGAATGGTTATTGCCCGATATTTCAGGATCTAACGAGTTTCAAGAGCGACTCTCAAAGAGCTGAGAAGTTTAGACGTGGATGACCTTAGCGAGAATGAATTTGTTCAATCTGAATTACACTTTTCACGCATTTACAAGTTTGAATACGTTCAGAATGATTTTTCCTTCATCAAGTTTCTATGAAGACTGTGAAAATTGTCCGTCAATTTTCGCCTTGATAGAATCAATCACGCAATTTGCTAAATTTCGGAAGCCCAACGATGTAAAAACATTTGCATATAAATCATAACTCTAGTAAAAATGATTATAACGGTTGTCTAGCACCTTTCAAGACGCTTGCAGTAAAGTAAGTCGCTGGAAAGGGCCTTGACATTGTTTATAAGATGGCTAGAATCATTTTTGCTAGGGAAAGGGTGGTGTTCATGGGGAAAGGCGAGATGAAACACAGTTTCCTGTTTTGACTTATTAAAATACGATCCCAAGTCCTACACGGAAGAAAAAATAATTCGCTACGATAGCTAAGAATTAATTGTGGTAGCTACTTCAGGTGTTTTATATTTGGATAGCTAAAAATATTGCCGCAACAGCTAAATTTTAACTCCTAAAACTCAAATAACTTTTGTTACCTCCCCTACACCGAGAAAATTTTATACTTGGATTTATTTGGATTGACTAAATTTTGTTTGAATCAAATGAATTTCTATTTAAATATGAACCTACTAGAGTTTTAATTGGATCGAATGGAAAATTTATTTCATCCAAATAAATTTTCAGTCATTTCAAATGAAATTTACTTGAATTAAGTAAATAATTTTTCTGAGCGTATAGCTAATTTTTAGCTATCTAAGTATCAATCAAATAATTTTTTCGTGAACTTTGAACAAAGAATGAATGAAAACCGTGAATTAAGCAGCACGTACGATCACACATGACGCACATAAGATCATGAATGATTCCTGCATGTTCATAAATGAATTATGAATTATTATATATTCTTTCGGGACGGAAATCCTCCTGCGTGAAGCAATTGTTAAAAACCACGCATTGCCGTAGCAATTAAATTTCGCTTATCATCCTCAACGACGCACTCGGACTTGGGAAAACTGCGGTTAATAATACGCACAAAACATTTTGTGCAACGAAATTTCTACGCTCTTGTCTGGTTGAATTTTTATCGCCTCAATAATTGTTTTAGATTTGAAAGCCTCAAGGTTTCGAAACAACGTGACGATGATGTTCCAATTTCTTGTTTTACGAACCATTCGACTAATGAGAATGAAAAGCAGCTAATAAAATATGTGTCCGGAATTTATTATAAATCATGAATATAATTGACTGAGTGATTTCATTCGCTGTATAGACTGAAAAATTGAACGACGCATTCAATCGAGTGGTGAGAAATTGAATAAATTTGAGGACATTCGAGGCCTGTACCGTTCGACTTTTTCTAACTGGGAGCGTTGAAAGAAGATGTCCGGACACTCTCAAGCGAATCATTTCATTGACATCAACGAAATGTGTATAATTGGATCAAGTGCATTTGATTGGATCGATCGTATGTTTGATTCAATGTATTCATTTATTCGAATTACGCAATCACGCCGTATACGGGTGAATTTCTTTCTTTCTGGTACAGTGTTTCGATTATACCCCTGATATGTCGAGGAATGGAAATACCAGACTGTAGAGTAATTGACCTGCACATGTGGCGGAAAATTTAATGGAAAAACATGAAATTTCATGGAAATTACGGGAAATTGTAGACACTCATTAGGGATAGAAATTTTCTATTTTTCCAACCGGGTAGAATATCAAATCGTCGATTAAAAAGAGTAAGATTTCAATACACGGTAACGTTTCAAGACTAACAATTTCAAGTTCCCATTTTCAAGGCAGACAGTTGAATAGTTGAAGAATTGTTAGAAAGTTGCAAAAACGATATCGAAGAGATCCTCTTTTCGAATAAATGAAGAAAAAGCAAAGATTATTTTCGCTACTGTCTCATTCGGGACAAACAATCTGTATTCAGAATTTAAAGAATGTAACCTGACTTTTGAGAACCAACTGACAAAAAAGCACACAGAGCTGTATTTTTAGAAAATAATGTGAATGGGTGTCCCATGGAGAAACTTGCAAGAAAATAACAGTAGGTGGAGAGAAAAATACAGTTGAAATTAGTGTGGTAACTCACTATCCACGGACCAGATTGGAATTAACAAGACAAATTATGGTATTTTCATCTAATTCTAGAAGACTTCACAGTGATTCATAATGACGTCCAGTGCAATATTTACTGAATAAAAAATTTTCCTGAAAATTCATGAATTTCTGAATTTCATCACAGGAATTTTTACTGTGTGAATTGGAAAACGTACATATAATCCTTATGGGGAACTATTTTACTGTATGGAAATATAAATTTTCATCAAAATCAAAACATGGTCTGGCGTTGATATGGAGCACAGTGAAAAATATTGTGTTTTGCATGAAAAAGTAATAGATTATTCTCTCCGCGTATGAAAGATAGAATGATATAAAACCCCATAATTTCACTATAAAGGTATTAAAATCTGAGACTTTTTTCAGTATTTTTAATAAACCATAAATGATTTTTCACATGAAAGTACGGAAGTTCATGAATACTTAAAAAACGTAACAACTACAATTCAAATTTAAAACACTGAACGTTGGATTTTATAAAGCGTGTAGTAAAATTTTGCTATTTTCATTACTCCCCAATCCATATTTATAATTTCCCATATTTTTGTTTATTGAAGAACCATCCTGTATCATAGATTTAATGATTCTTCTTTTCGTTCAAAAAGTTCTCGAAGCTCTACATTTTCCAAAACAGGATAAAATTGCTTCACTGTCAGAAATTTTTAATTGAAGTTCCTGTTACATTTAATGGAAGCATAAGTTATTCAAGTTACTGGAAAATTTATTGAAATTTTAATTACATTTGAACAAAAGCAAAAATTTGAAATTCAGCTGCGTACAAATGAATTCTCATTTCAATCACCAAGAATTGGAAATTACATTCACAAATGTAAATGAAAAATATAATCAATTCAAAGACATTTCTAACAATGTTCAACATGAAATCGCAGAATAAATAAATGTTAATATTAGGTGTACAAATAAGTTTCCGCGGTTTTTTATAAAAAATTAGGAATTTATTGTAAAGGAAAAGTACATTACGTTTTATTCAAAGTATTTTCCATCATTTGCCACTACTTTTCCCCATCTTTCTGGCAACATTCGGATACCCCGTCGAAAAAACTCTTCATCTTTTGACGCTATCCACAAATCTACCCAATTTTTGGTGTCTTCATATGATGTGAAGCGCTGCTCAGACAGACCATGTGCCATCGACCGGAACAGGTGATAATCAGAAGGGGCTAAGTCTGGTGAATACGGCGGGTGGGGTAAAACTTCCCAGTTGAGTGTTTCCAAGTATGTTGTTACCGGCGCCGCAACATGTGGACGAGCATTATCGTGTAAAAGAATAATTTTGTCGTGTCTGGAGTAGTAATGGGCGCGTTTTTCCTTAAGTGCCCGACTCAATCTCATCAATTGTGTTCGGTAGAGAGCTCCAGTAATGGTTTCGCTTGGTTTCAGCAATTCATAATACACGACACCAAGCTGATCCCACCAAATACACAGCATGAGTTTTTTTCCATGAATATTCGGCTTAGCTGTCGATGTTGATGGTTCGCCGGGCTTAACCCATGACTTTCTCTTCTTTGTATTATCGTAGTGAATCCATTTTTCGTCACCAGTGACTATACGATGCAAAAAACTCTTTTTTTTATTCCTGGCAAGCAGCATTTCACTCATGCATAATCGGCGTTCAACGTCTCTCGGCTTTAGTTCATATGGAACCCAATTTCCCTGTTTTTGAATTATTCCTAACGATTTTAAACGATGTGAAATTGCTTGTTGAGTCACTTGTAGAGTAAGTGCAAGTTCTCTTTGCGTTTGGGACGAATCTTCCTCCAATAGTACTTCTAATTCCATGTCTTCGTACACTTTCGGCCTTCCACTGCGTTCTTTGTCTTTAACGTCAAACTCACCGTTCTTAAACTTTTGAAACCATTCCTGACAACTTCTCTCACTTAAAGCAGCTTCACCATATGCTTCTAGAAGCAATCGATGCGCCTCAGCTGCAGATTTTTTCACATTAAAGAAGTAAATCAAAAGTTCCCGCAAATGATGCTTATTCGGAATAAAACTTGACATTTTTGCACGAAAAAAATTACGTGATGCTGATACGGAATCACTAGTACTTTAAGGTTATGGTGTTGCCAGATGACTAAACTTGGGATATTACGTTTTACATCTGACAATTTCTCCATAACCTTCTGGTGGGGCCATCTTTTGACAAACCGCGGAAACTTATTTGTACACCTAATAACATTGTGTATTATTCAAATAATTCCTTGTATGCAAAATTCTCAGTCAACAATCATTTCAACTGATCGGGTTGATTCCAAAATACGTAGACCGCCTTTTACAGTTCATACAATGATATATATATATTCTTTCAATTGCAATAACTAACCCTTCGGTTATTCCAACTAAAATGGTAATATTGTCTTGATTTTTTTAATTCAACTGATGCAAATTTTCCTCAGTGTGTGGACACGCGACACTTGCCATGACGAAAGGGAATTAAATTTTAATTGAAATGCCATATGAACGTCCATACCGTATAATTTCATCAGTCAACGATCGGAATCCATAAAATTAATTTCTGTATTGATAATTTCGAATGAATTCATGATAATGAATTACTTGCCGATGTTAATATCGGACTTGACGAATTCAGAATATACACGCATGAAAATGAAAGAAATTCAATGTCATACTTCGTAACAAATCATGACATTCAATATTATAATGGAGTAAACAGATACAAAAGTATAGAGAATTTTCAATTCAATCCTTTTTTTTTTTCAAATCACGTGGTCGCATCCTTGTTTTAACAAAGAGAAAATAATTTTTTCTTTTCATCGTAAGCCAAGGACATTGAAAGATTTCAACTACACGGAAAAAAAGGAAATAGCTGTGGCAGTTACTCACTTTTTTCATCACTGTAACTAAAATAATTGCAGCTGTAGCTATTTCTTAGCTACACTGTTAAAAATTTCTTCATAAAGCTTCAATTACATGTGATGGAAGCAATTTTCACTCACGTGATTGGAAAAGTTCTTGAAATTTCAATCACAGTTGAATGAAAATGCAGTTAATTAACTATACTATTATGGGTAATATAATATAGCAAAAATCAAAAATTCAATTGCACGTGATCGAATTCTTAACTCAACCAACAAGAATTTAAAATTTAACTTACAAGTGTGCTGAAAAAATGAATGAAAATTGCAGGAATTTTTAACAGTGTACCGCAATAGAAAATCGTAGCTGTAACAGCACAGGTTTTGCGTTTGATATTTGGATAGGCAAATAATTTAGCTGTTGAACTTTCGCTGGGGCAGCTACATTTCTTGCTACTACCTCCAAGCGAGTAACTGTGACAGCTAAAAAACAGCTCTCGTACTTAGCTAATTTTTAACTATACATATTTTTCCGGGTGCAACTGCTCTTGATTCCTAATCATTCTTATTATCATCGATAGGAAAAGCTGATAGAATATTGATAGAGCTTCCTCTTTAACACTGATGGTAAATTAGATGATTAGAAATCGAGAGCAGTTATAGTCGAAACCTTTCAGTGTTCATTGTCAACAAAATCAGAAAGTTTTGTTCAATCACGCACATGAGTTCATAACTTTATATACACGAAAGTTTCATTCAATGTACAAAAACATGAATAGTACATAAAATACGAATAATGCATGCATAGTTTCATGTCCAAGTTCATACAAATTCATATACGTATATTAAAAGCAAAAACTCCTTGCAGAAGCGTTAAAATTCATGCATAAATTCCTCACAGTTGCAAAGTTTGGATCTTTGTTATAATATTTCAAAATGAACAAATTTGTATGGGATTGTGAAAGGAGTTGGTGAATTTTGAAAACTTCTCCTACGTAGATAACATTTCTTGGATATAATTTGAATAACGTGTACTCGTTTATCAATCGATAGAGCGGTATAGGTTATCAGCGGTAGGTATCGGAGTAAGGGTTTTTCATTATTCATAGAAAAATGATATTCAAAATAACCCCATTTGAAGAATTATTACAAAAGCCCTTCATTTCGATCCCCACAGCTAATAAGTTTTATCAGTCGCTAAACGGGCACTTTACGTTAGTGACAAGGGGGCGTTTAAACACCTATAAACGCTTGTATTGCATAAGACATAGAGTCAATAATCGAGAAGATACGTTTTTATGCGATCCGTTTAGTTTACTTGTCTTCGATCTGCGAACATTTACTGCAAAAATCAAATTTTGTGGACGAGGATTCGTATGCTTCCTTCTTCTCAGAAAATTCACGTATAGGCAACCCTGCGATGCGATTGAAGTAAAATCTTATTCCAAACCGAATCTTGTTTTACGAATGGGAAGAGGTAATTTCAAAAGTTTACACCCACCCTGTTGGTATTTGGAAATAGTGTGTTGAAATTGATTTTCTACGTGGGTTTCATCTCCCAAGGTACTTTTTAACTGACAATATTCCTCTCACATACTTGAGACAGCAGGGGAGTGATAGGATCAAAAGATTTTATAGAATCATATACGCTCATACAAGGTATATATATATATATATCATTAAGAGTGAGGTGAAATGCGGTTCGAACTGTACTCTGACCACTAAGAGAGGCTGTCTCGATGATCGATGAGAATTCAACCACTCTTTCCATTTTTTAATTTAAGAAAAATGCATGAAACTATTCATGCAAAGAAATCATGTCGAGAAATAATATTTGAATATCCATTTAAAAAATTAGCTATCATAATGACCTTATCGAGTAACTCCTTTTATGGAAATTCTCAATTCTTAACCTTTAATCTCAGATGGAGCAAGCATTGCTATGGGATAATCATTGTCTCATAGGTGCAACGTGCAACGAAAAAACATAATTCTCGCATTGATTTGTATCTCACATTGAAAATCAATGACGAGAAAATGCTGTTTCGTTGTTGCACATTCACCATCGATGATAGCTCCTCCGCATGGAGAAGAAAAGATTGCTGACATAACAAACTGGTCTGTTATTGGCTAATAGAGCAAGAAAAAGGATGGACATAATTAACGTCTTATATGGAAAAAAAAAAATTTGTTGAAATAACTATTCAACTTGTAAGCACATAACCAACCAGAAAAATCCGAATTATGCCAATGCTGACAACAGGTGCAGTACTGTGCCAGTATTGGGACTCCAACACTTGGCCAGCACGTACGTAATCAGTACTGGATACATAGAAATACAGTACTTAGAGCTTAATGCTCGCCAGGTACTAATCCAGTACAGGCACTGCACTGATTGCCAATGATAGTATTAGTACTAAATCCTTAGTACAAGAAAATGTTATCATCCCAGACAAATGCCAGTACCCTGCCAGTCTTGCCCAGTACTGGTGCAGTACTGCGCCTGTTGTAAATTTCTGGTTGATTTAACCGATTTGAAATAATCTGTCACAAAAATCAGTTGAATCAACATAAAAATTGTTATTCTAACGGAAAAAAACGGGTCCATATGCGCTTACAAGTTGAATGGTTAATCTTTTTTTTCCCGTGTATGACCCTGAAGACTTCAGCTGAAATCTATCGACCAATTACTGTGCACCGACAAACAAAATTCTCTGAAAATTGACATTGAATGAAAAAGGAGTGGAGCCAACCTTGCAGCGAGTTTAAATACAGCGAATCTTGGCGCGAAGTTGAGTCAACTAAATATCGACTGAAACGAATGCTTATTCGGTGAATTCAATCGATATTCAGCCGACTCAACCTCACTGTAAAAAGAAAGTCTTAAATTCAGCTTATTTCATAGCTGAATCTTTGAATGTAATCTGTAAATTTTTTAATTTTGTTTTTTTTTTGGGTGAATCAATGACTCCAAGCACTTTTTTACCCGCTTAAATTTTTCATAAAAACTTCCTATGCAAAGTTACATCAGTTGGCTAATGATACATTCAGAGTCATTTTTTCCATGCGTGCAGTATAAATCGTTGCAAATTTTTCAACGAATTCTCGAATACGATACATCCTGTTTTGCATCTGACTCCCCGCCACTCTTGGCATCATCAAATATTTATCTAATTAATCGAAAGATAAAACAAATACCGAGTTTCGACAAATATAATTTTTTCCATTATTCCAAGAAACATGAATGAGTCGTAGAGAGTTGGAATAATAGATACCAAGTATAATATTCATCAAAAAAACCTATTTCTTCCTAAGTTCCAGGCGAAGACTCGTAATATGTTTCTTTAAAGCCCTATAAAACTGTTGAGCCATCAATTTTTTATGACCTTCTCCGCAGTAACGTACCTTATTGCGAGACGAATAAATTTCAGTAAATAATACATTAAATCCTACATTTTCGAAGTTCACTTTGAATGGGAAGTACTTAAAGTAAGAGTCATGTGAGGTCATTGATCGATAACATCAATTCACTGCTGATCTTGAAAAACTTCTCGATTCATCAAAAATTGTCTTCCTTTTTTTTTTTTCAAAACGGAAAATTGAACAAAGTTGAAATTCATTCGGGTATTCGTTCAACGACGCAACGTGATCTAGTGTTTTTTTTCAAAAACGGAACATTAGAATCATCAATCGTGACATTCGATGCAAGAAATTCGAATCATTAAAACAAAACTCATAAAAACGCTCAGTCTTCTATCCGACAGAGGATCGTATAAATATGTATACGACATACGAAGTTTAACAAATATATAATTCGTCTCCATTCGGGAGAAACTCATATCGAATCAGTATAAAATCATGAGGAGCGGTAAAAGATAGAGCCGAGAAGGTACTATTTTAAGAGAGAAAACATATGAGAAGTACGAAGAAGGAATTACAGTAATTCGCATAATAAGTACGTTGTAACGAATTCTTCTGGATGATATCACAGAGAATTCAACGGAACTCATTTTCATCTTCTATGAAACTTTATACGTGTAGATTTGAAGAGATGGAATTATTTTGATACCTAGATGGTGTGATTTTTTGAAAGAATTAAATCATCATTTTTTCCGTGAAATAGATCCTCATTTGGTAGAGTATTTTGCGACAATAACTCTTGATTAAAGACCTCGAAACCCGTGCGAGGAGAGAATTTTGTAGCTGCCGCTGGGTTGTCTATTACGATGAACATAGTGGTAGTATTATCATACTGGTTCCGATGTTTCATACCAGACACCAGCGTTTAAATCGCGAAATCAGCCATGAGACATCAGAACCAGTAAGATAACCAGTAGTACTATTATAGTATATTCGTGGTGATGGAAAACCTACACGGAGAAATATATACTGGAACGATTACCAGGAAGTATAGTAATTTCGTGAAAGGTATATTGAAAAATTGTATTGAATATCATTCGATATCCAAGAGAGTGCAATGAACTGTTTATGTCACCAAGGGAATGATAAGTTGACATAGTATTGATCGCATTATCACCGGCTTGTGATATAATCACTCAAATTTTATTCTAAAGTTGCGATAAGAGTTAGTATGCACGGTAATCAATCCTATATACATTCATTCTCTTCCGTGTATAGTAGCAGCTATAAAATTCTCTGCGTGTGTTATTATGATCTCATTTCTATAAAAAAAACAACACACACACACACTTTAGCAGAAATACTTTCAATAATTTGAATCCGAGATGAAAGAGATTTTTTTTTCCGTACCTTCGAAACGTTGATAGAAATCATCGTGTCCCGAAAATGTTTGCGTATGCGTCTCTTTTGAATTTGCTACAAGATGATGATCACGTTGATGAACGTTTCAAACGTGCTGTTGATCGCATTAATCGAATAACGGGTTTTATAGAGATACCAAATGTTTTCTGAATACACGAATCGACGATAAAATACGATTCTCTTTCAACTTCAACGAAAAACATCATAGCTATTTGCTCGCTTAGAACGAATTGATTAAGAAAAATGACGCGGAAAATCAGGTCTCGGATCGATGATTTTGCTTTCCAGGAACATCGTTATAAGTCATTCATCTTATGAAACATCCTTTCTCAAATGAATCAAAGTAATTGGTTTCATAATTGAAGTTTGGAAAAGCAATGAAAAATATTGTATTAGGAACGGTCTACTCAAAAGTCAACACAAACACATGTCATATTGGCAGATTTTCAATGTCAACTGAATACTTTTGTGTTAATTTCTCGCATTCTTTGCGTCAATATTCGACACACATTTTTTGGACCATTCATGGGCAAATTTTGTGCGTTGAGAATACATGAAATTTTCTATTAGCTGGTACAATGGTTGGAAAAATTTTTGCATTCTATACACAACATTTGAAAGCAATTGAAATACATATTCGTGTATTAAATTCACGATTGAGTATATAAAGATTCAAATCAAATTGAATACGAAAACCATTTCAAAACACTGAATATTATGTTTGAATTTCAATGAAAGTGTGTGGTATTCAAGTTTGAATCGTTTATAGAAACCAAACCATAATTCAAACTCACAAAATCTGATGTAAATCGTTGATGTTTATTTTCTTAAATGAACTTCTTAGAATTGGAATAAACATCATTCGAGGAATGTACTAAAAGATTTTGAGTCTTCACGGTTGAGTATTTTGTTAGTCGATTGACGACTCGTTCCAATGAACGATTCAAACTTCCGCAACATAGGAAATTTAATGATATACTACACTGTAAAAAATATTCGTGAATTTCCGAGCAGAAAAGTATGAAAAACTTACAAATTTTCTGTAAATTTCCCAGAAAAGATTTGATTTTGTCAATTGACAAAAATTGTTTGTAATTTCACCCACTATGTTTGTGAACTTACCAAAAACTGTTTGGTAAAGAACCTTTTTTTGGAAGTTTTTTTACAGTGTACATGTGTTGATTAATTTCAAATTTTTTTATTCAAAGTCGCTATAAGTTCAGAATTTGATAATTTCAGTAGTGATGCAAGACCATGGAAATGTGAATCGGTTGATATGGTATCGCAAAGTCGAGAGATGGACTGAACAAAAGGTAGCACGATTTCTGAAGGAACCAGGAATTTCAATGTTTTAACCCTTCAAGTACACACAGATGCAAATTTGCACCAATCATTTTGAGACTTACCGTTTTTCGTCAAAAATTGATTTTATTCTCGTGTTTTTATCACTGATTAAACGAAATATTTGTGAATTTTCTTCCATACCACATTAATCTGCACAGTTTTCCCTTCGAATTGAAAAAAAGTAAGGTCAAATTGGTCGAACAGGAACCGAATTATTAATCGGTAAAGTTGCGGGGTGCGAATTTGCACCTGTGTGTACTCCGAAGGTGTTAAAGCATGTGTAAAGCAATAAATTCCATCTTTCCATGTTATTCTTGCAATTTTCCTCCGATGAATCGAGAGGTTTTGTAACACTGTTCGGAAGATTGACGCACTAGCACTTCTATAATTAGAATTGAGTTTGATCCACTCGCTATTTAATGCTCCAAATGACGCTCGTTTCGCCCGCCAAGATTCCAAACAATGCTCGCTTCGGTCGCATCGTTTAAATTTCAGAATAATGCTCGCAACGCTCGCTACACTCGCCATTGAATGACTCGAATAGTGCTCGCTTCGCTCACATTTTTCAAATTTGAAAACGTTCGCCTCGCTGGCCACTCAATGTTTCAAATGGCAAATCACTGGAAAAGTTGAGAACTCAGAGAAATCTTTCAAAAAATAATTATTAATTGGCGTTTAGTAGGAATAGGCTCAAAAAACTTTATATTTCATGGAGCTGAAACTGGCAGTCGTAAAGCTAGCAGCCGATTGTTGTAACTTTTGATTCAATGTTGTTGCAGCTTTGTGCTACTCACAAATCGATTGAATAACATACCATTAAAAGTTTCAGACGCTTGAATCATTAATAAATGTTTCGTGTAAAAAGTTATGACAATCAGCTGCTAGTTTCAGCTTCATTGATTTTTCTGCGGGGAAGAACGAATAATTCGTGAATGGGCCAAAAAAAAAACGATAGATTTCGTTTGATTAATCAGGAAAAGCTGAAATTCAAATGAATTCCGATGAATCCAAAGATTTTGCAACATTGGGTCCCAGCATAAAGCTGAAACTGGCAGCCGATTGATCATAACTTTTTACACAAAACTTGTATCAAGGATTTAAGCATCTGAAACATTTAGCGGGGTGTCATTTCATCGATTTCCTGCGTGAAACAACACTGTAAAAAATATACTTCCTAAACTGCCAAAGAAGTTTGGCAGTTTTTAACCCAAACTTTTTTTGTAAATTACCAAACAAAACTTTGTAAACATTCAAAAAATTTTGTTATTTCACGAAGATTTTTGAGAATTCATAAACTTTTGTTCGGCAATTTACAAAAAAGGTTCGGAAATTATTTTTCCAAACCAAGTTTGTAAATTTCCAAGCATTTTTGTTTGGAATTCAACAAATTTTTTTTACAGTGAAGCTTCAACAGCGTTTAATCAAAAGTTACAACAATCGGCTGCTAGTTTCAGCTAGTTAGTCCAAATGTTTAGCTAGTTTTGTAATGCACTTTCTGCTTTTTGCCCACACTTTTGTCCCAAGACTACGAAAGTGCTAGATTGTTATTTAAATTACTAATCAGAGAGCAGAAAGAGTTTCTTCAAATAATGCGAATCTGTTTTTATCAAATAATTTCGAGTAACAAACCAAACGGTTGGACTCTCTTTTATTTTCCTGATTGTGTTTATGGACTTCCGGTGTGATTATACAATTAGTTGAAGCATTAAAAATCTACGCATGTCAATTGAATACTAGGGTAACTTCTCTCGATTTTCCAGACAGAAGGTTGCATTTTCCCTGACTTTTTTTTTCTCCATGTGATACAACACGATTGAATTCATAAATTAATTTTCATTCAATCATTAATTATCACGTATCACTTATCTTTTGAATGCGTAAGTTTCTTGTGGATTTAGAATCCTCTAATTTGAAAATTTCAGAATTTGGAACGATAAATTTCTTGCAATCCATTTCAAATTCATCGAGATTCGCTATAATTTTCAATGGTTATTTTCAAGCAATAATCTTGATATTTCGATCTCCGAGTCGGTACACTTTGGGATCATCCATGCGGGACATCATACTTTTCCGCGTTTCCTTTTCCTGTATCTCACAATACCGAATCTTCAAATATGAAGTTGAGGCGACGAAGCACGGAAGAAAGAAGAATGTGACATTCTTTATCGATGATCCTCTTGCAACAATGCTTTAAACATCAAAAACGACATTCTTTGTATGTTCATGCTCCAACGCCGTCCTAAGAAAATTTACATCAGGATACTTACGGTATCCATCCACGCGAACTGCATATATCACGCAAAATATTACTTTCTTTTCTTTCTGATATTTTTTGGATTTATGAACTTATTATTGATAATCAGATTTGAGGGTTAAGAACACACTTTATTGTGTCGAAATATATTTCTCATCTTACTGTGCACACTGTTGACAAATTTGCAAACAATTAACACATATATTTGTGTTTGAAATTCACTACAGATTTTATGAGAATTCAAAGAAAATTTGATATGAAACATATTTTGAGATAATATTGTGTTCGAATATTTAAATAACAGTGTGGGAAAATTAATACAACGATACACAAGTATTCTGAAATTTGTGGCGGAAATTTTCAGCAGTGAAACAGTGTTCACAAACAGAATTATTTCAATTAACATAATGAATTATTCCAAAAAAATAAGGTCTGAGATGATTTTGAATCAATGTCAGGAAAATTTTGGAATTCTCAGTGACTACTTTCCATTGATTCGGATTTACAGAGGAAATTTTTCTAATTCATTTGAAAACATTTTTGAAAGTTCAGTAATGATGTCAAAATTTTCCTCTGTAATTAAAAGAAAATGGATGGAAATTAATCAGAATTTTGATACAATTAATATTGTTTTGTCGAGGGACTTTAACCCGTGTGGATTTTTAATGGACTATACTGGAAAAGAAATACAGCAGCATTTCCTGGATTGTCCGCACCGAAAGAAAAAGCATGCTCTAAACGCAAGGGAGCCCTTCGCGCTTCTAACGCTGTTCTTACAGCGTGCTTTTAACGCATGGCAACATGGGACGCACGTTATAACAAATGCGTTAGAAGCGTGAAGTGCTCCCTTGCGTTTACATCATGCGGTTATCGCTGCTTGACTGAGTCCAGTCGTGAATGTCACGCAAAATTTGCTTGACAAATCTGGCAGATGGTACTTGATGATTTGATTACGCAGTTGCTAGGTACCACACACACACGCGCATTTCATTATAAATAAGGTGACCGGCCCCATTAATGTACACCTTAACCCCCATTAGCGAACACACGTTTATTTATTATATCTATAACAGCGGTTGATTTAGTATCCAGTCAGTCATGCTTGGATGAAATTAAAGCACTAAATGAAAAGTACTATGAATCAAAAATCAAAACGTTCATTAAAGGGGTCATCTACCTTACTGACAACATTAAAAACTTTTTCTCACCTTTGTTATTGGACAGGTGATATTGTTTACTTGTTGCTTCATCGAGATACGCGGTAGCGTCTCGACGCCAAGTATATGAAAAACCTTTGAAAAATGTATACTTCTAAACCGAGATTTAACCTTCTGAAAAAATTGTCAATGCACAACAACTCAACACATATTGTACGTCACGAAAAAATAACTACACTTTTACTATATGAGTCGACTATAGACTTTTGATTAAGCACACTATGAACTTGAGTCGTTCATGCGATACCAAGATAAAAACATTTTTTTTTTCATTCTTCATGCGATCGAAATATCAGAATGTCTTGTGAATCAGTTTCTTCTTATACGATAGAATTTCTTCATCAATTCTGTTTCTTTCTTTTTTGATGCTTGATATATATATATATATATTGTATCTTTCTCTTTCCCCGACATCCAATAGCGTTCGTTTCCGTATCTATATATGTGCATGATGGTGGAAAGTTTAATATGTCAACAGCGTGACAGGTTATGATACGAAATAATACGAAATCTGAGTTGATTAGTTCATTGTATTGTAATCTAATCACGAGACATAGAAGAATAAAATTACAACACGAAATGGATGAATTACAGGTTATTATTATAGATTGAATTCAAATAAAATAATGACGAATGGCATGAAATGGATGTTCAAAGGTTATCATAAAATGAAAGTTATGCCAATGAGTGAATTCGGTTTTCAATCAGAAATTGAAGTTTATGAATGCACTGATGTGCATCAATAAAATATAGAAAAGTTGGGAAACATTTGAAAATAAGGTCAGTCTCTGAGTACTTTGGTTATACTGAAACATACTATATAAAGCATTTTGAATCGAAATTACAAACTACGTACAAAATGATGTCCCTAGATTCTTCGAGTAGAATCACAGCTGGATGAAGGGAAAACAGGCAAGATGCAGGTGTATCATACATCTGTATATTATGCACCAGCAGAATTAATATCAATATGTAGCGTCATAAGAAAATGAAGAAAAGACAGGAGCGTAGTGAATATTCAACAAGTCATTGCATCAGGTATACTACTATCAGATTCTTCCAATAGAATCACTGGTGGAAAAAGAAAAAGCAAGAAGGATGCAGGTGTACCATACATCTGTATGTCACTTGCCATCATGATCATTAGATAGCGTTGAAAAAAAATGAAGAAAACACTCCAAAAAAGTAAAAAAAACAACGCCAAGCACATGAAAATGTGATCAATATGTACGAAAAATAAATCCACAAAACCTATTCTCAATAGAAATGTTATTACATTTAAAATTTCGATGTAATACAACAGGATATGCCCCATCTGAAAAACAAGATGTGAAATCAATATGAGCTGTACATTTGGTTATCCAAATGGTATGCAAACGATTTTTTGTATTTTTTAACTTCAATTTTTTTCAATTCTGTTCAAAGTGATTCATGATCTTTGAAAAACGTCATTGTATTAAAAATCAATATAAAGTGGAGTAGAAGAGAAATTAGGTTTAATCATTTGGCATACCTATTAGAAACAACTCTGATTTATTTTGAACCAAACGTGTTGGTCATTTCTGGACAGGTTTGAAATTCATGTCGATGCGAAACACTTGGCGTGGCCAATAAAGATTTTATGATAATAAGTGCTCAAAATTCTCCACTAGCCACGTCAAGTTTTTCCGTATGGACATGGATTTCAAAACTTTTCAAAAACGACCAACGCGTTGGGTTCAAAATGAGTCAGAGTTGTTTCTAGTATGTCAAATGATTGAACCTAATTATTCTTCTACTCCACTTTATATTCATTTTTAAAACAATGACGTTTTTCGAAGATCATAAATCACTTTTCAGGTGAGGCATATCCTGTATCAAAGATGTACTATGGTTCTTAAACTTCATGCCTGTTTTGGTATCAAATCGTCCCTCTTCATCCCTATAAACAGAACATCAGATTTCCTAAAACCTCTTGTTCCCTTCAGACCCCCGTGGGGCAACTGAGGGTTAAATGTAATAAAATTTCCGTTGAGAATAGGTTTATAAATTTATTTTTGTACATATCGATCGCATTTTCATGTGCTTGGCGTTATTTTTTTACTGGTTTGAAGTTTTTTTATTGGGATTACTATTTACTTTCAAATCGTTTAACAAAACCTTCCAGATTCCAGGCGGTTAATATTTCTCGAATGAATGCATTAATTACAATGAAAAATATCTTTACATATATGAATCAGTTGAATCAGTTTATCAAGGACTAGTGAATTACATTTACTCTTCATCGGCAAATATCATTGCAACAGTCCCAAGAGAACATAGAGGTTCAAGGAAGGTTAAATAGACGTTTATTCAACGTTCGGACATTTGAAGGTCCATTGAACATTCCATGAACGTGAATTCGCGTACAATGAACGTAAATTTACCCTAGAAGATTTGTGTTCTCTTGGGGAGGTTATGAAACGAAGAAAAACAAGCAAGTTGCTTGGATACGGATCATCAGGTAATCATTATCTGATCATAGAAGCAAATACTGCTGATGTTTTTTTGCGGTGTAGCTTATCGAAGAATTGTTACATTTTGACCTTGAGTTTCATTGTCATTCCTGCAAAAAAAAAACTATAACACGCTGAAAGATTCCGCAAAAATTGAGGATATCTTTGAAATTCTTTGAAAAAGATAGTTGGGTTTGATTTGTATTATCTTTGTCGAGTAACAGTGATGGATACTTTCTCTCAATGTAATAATCCCATCCCCAACTTTTATCGATCTATTCTGAAGAAAATTTCCTCTGAAAGTCCAGAAAATTTGCCTTGTATTTCTTTACACCCACTTCAACCTGAATTTTCAGTATAAACAAAAGTGACTGTAGAAGAAAGTCTTTTTGTCCTAAATGGATAACTTTTTGTTGTAACTCCTACGTCGAAAAGGAGGGTGATGTTTGAGATGTGGAAACCAAAGTAACATCGTTGAAAAAATACGACCCTGCTTGAATATTAAATTGTGCCACAAGGGCGGAAAGTGTTTGGCCATTTCCGTACGAACGTGAAATTACGCGAATGAAGGTCTCGCCCCTCCGCCCTCGTTACACATATTATTTTTCCTAACCCGATACGCAGGCTTTGCTTCTCCACGCCCACAAAGCCATGCAGTGATATGAAAACAGTGCAGTCAAGTAACATTACCGGACTGTTCACAACTTTGTGTCAATCACGCACTTTGCACACGCAATGCACGCAGACGTAGGTAGGCGGATTTTGTGCCCCGTGTTGGGAAAAATCTTATTAAAAAATTCAACTCGTATGAATTTTGTATCAGAAATTTCTTATTCAACATCATCGATTTCTTATTCCAGGAACACTTGTTATTCTGGTATTTTCGAGCTGAACTGATTCAAAATGTCAATCTTCCTCATTTCTATAAAGTCTGATTTCTTGTGAATACAAAGTTTTGGGTATTCGATTATTTCTTCCGACCGTGGATTTGTTTATCTGAAATCGAATTATTTATTTAGGTTTTTAATGAGATTTTCTAAGCAGAGAAGCGTTCTGGTGGCTTCACGTGGTGATATTTTTCTTCACACTGTACAAAATAATGGAAATTTTCCTGTATACGTCAACCCGAAAATTCCAATCATTGGTTAGAGACTCAATTTTTGGTACAATTGTATGAAATTTCCTATAAATTCATTTGAAAATTCACAGAAAATTTTTGGACGAGTTATTTCATGTATAAATATATAGCAATTCGCGCATAGAAATTTTCTTACAGTGCAAACAGAAATATTCGAAGCCCAACTTTTGAACAAAACCCTAAAATTCTTAGGTATGAATTAAATTCCTGAAGGAAATTTTCTACCGGAATATGAAATTTTGGCTTTGAACTAGGAGAAAAAGAATCGTTGTAGCAGGGAAATTTGATTTTGCTGGGTACCTTTTACTGGAACAGCAATGTATTCGCTATCACAGCAATCCCTTCAGCTACGACAGTGATTTTTTAGCTATGGCGGCAAAAAATTTTGACTCCTCCAGTAGAGTTTGTTTGCTATTCTGTATACAATACTAAAAATTTCACTAGTCCAACTTTGCTCGATCAGAATATACACTTTTCTTCATAAATAAAAGTACATAATTCGTTGAATGGAAAAAAGATTATTCTGTCTCCTGAAATTCAATCATTTGGGTTGATCGGATTACTGATATGGAATCAAAGATGCATACAATAATTGATTGTTTACAGAGTATCAAATACAAAAATAATCCTCAAGCCTTTTTTTTTGTGTCTTTCAATGTTCTGGACGAAAATTGAAAATTATTATTCCAAATATACAGAATTTCAATGCCTCCTTCTTCAACTTTAGTGAAAATTATTACTCTGGAAATTCTCTAGGTAGTTATAGAGTCTCGCAAGGGCGAATGGCTATACAATTTTCATTAACCGTGTTGAGATAAGAGAAAATTCTGGCTATTTTTCATGATGTTGAAAAAATTCATAAAAATCTGGTGAACTACAAATTATCTCGCAACATCATAGAAAAAAAAGTTTTTTAAAATTCTTTGAATTGTCGGTTCACGCCCTTTTTATAGCATTACTTGATATATTTATATAAATAACTTTCCCAACAGTTCTAAGTTACAATAAACCGCACAAGCTTGAAAAAATTTTATTGATAATGTCAAATAATGATAGGTATTATTTCGATTCAAGAGAATTATTATTATCGAATCAATGATTTTTTTTTCCTCATGTGTTATCATGAAATACCACGATTTCATATTTACACTTCTTACAGGAAATATAATATACGTGGTAATTAAAAGCTCCTGGAATTTTATCGTAGACTGAATCATCAAATTGATAATCATCAAGATGAAATCACTTAATCTGAATCAACAGTTGTAAATATACCCCTGCATACCAGTGCATACACAGTTTGAATCAGCAAGTTTATTCTCATATACTTATTGAAAAATATTACTATATTCCATTTCAACTATCTAACCGAGAACTAAGATTCCCTTCACTTCAACTGAGAATACTCTGCGATATTCTTTACATAATTCTCAAAAATGAAATTGTTTATATAGATTCTTGTTTTTTTGTGAAATATCAAATTATGATCAGACTTTTCCATTAGTCGAACGAAAGGGAAAACTCTAGGAGACCGTATTTACGATTTTATAATAGCTAGTTTTTTTTTTTGTTCAAATGAATCGTAATGTGTCTGTGAGAATAAAATATTCCATTAAAAATTACTGTATTTCACCTGGTACTCTCGGCGCCACACCAGCGTAATTACTCATACGTAATTACCCTGTAATCTTTCTTCCAAGTACCGTCCAGGTACCTCGACTCAGATATTACGTTCTACAGATAATAACACCAAAAAAAATCATTCAATCGTGAAGATTTCAAAAACATATTCAAGAAATGTAAAAAAGATTTGAATGAAAGCGACTGTCATTAGCACTGCAAAACTATAACACAAAATCGATTTTACAAAATGAACTTTTCACGGAATTTCGATTCAATAAAATTCACATCATATTTCAAAGGAACAATTTTATTGTAAAGTATGAAATTGTTGAATTTTACCGGAATTTAATTCTACAGAATCCGAATCGTACAGAAACAATTTTATTATGGAAAAATATCGATATTATTGATTCTGAAAAATGGAAGGACATCTGTCTGCCACAGGAATTTGAAAGACTATAAGAATATTGTAATGAAATTGTTTAAATCACCGCACCTAATAAAAATTATCCCGATTGCAAGAACTGCTCTTCCGCAGTCATAAGTGACCCGAGTCTTTTATTCTTCATTCTGTAAAATCGAATCTTTGTAGAATCCAATAATCAAAGGTTTCACAATAAACTTTTTTCTGCAGGATCGGGTTTCCCGACATCATTTTGTGGACAGTTCTTTATGTAGAATAAATTCTTGTGGGGACGAAGATCCCTTCGACATTCATTTACTCACTCCTTAGCATCAAGAACTCGAACGTTCATCGCTACCTTCACAGGGAGTTCTCACCCTCTCTAAATTCTTTTGAGTGAAAATCCACTCCCAAAAAGGGAAAATACTGCAAGTCCAACGAGAGTGAGATTCCACTTCTATAGAGTGAGTTGTCACTCTTTAAACCGAGTTGGATCTTCACTTTGTTGGAGTGAAATCTCACTCTTCCTGGACTTGCAGTATTTTCACTCCCAGGGATTTAGACAGCACGGTAAAAAAAAAACGTTTTCAGAATCAACACAGAAATAGCGCCACGTATATTCTATAGGAGTCCACACCAAAATTGCTGTCCCAGCAAAAAATTTGGTGCTCCAGCGAAAGGTATGCCAGAAAAATTAGATTTTGCTATCATGGCAAATTTGTTTTCTTCGTACAATGATTATCGACTTTTTCCAATCTCGAATCTCTCCTTTCAATCTTGCCCCTTCTAATTTCACCAGTTCCGAAAATATTGCATGTGCATCAGAAAATTTATGACGTAACTTTTCCTAAAAATGGCTCCAGTACCCGGAAATCAGCAGTTTCGATCTCAACCACTACGGTTTCTATTTCTCTCTTACATTCCCCACGTCCTGAATATTCTGCAATTTCTTTATCCTGCACTGAATTTGCTAACGTTCAAAATGTTTTGTAGGAGTCATTAATTCTCGGCTATTCTATTCTTCAATGCGCATATTTATTTCTCAAAGTTCCCTAGTTCAGAACTTTTTTCTTCCCACGCACAGAAGAAGCTTGTTCTTAGTGTGTCTGAGGGATTAAATTAGACTCTTCCTCACTTTGTATTTCTAACCATTTCATTCTCGCGCTCTTCCTACGATTTATCACTTGGACACATTCTTTCTCAAATCGGTCAAACCTTCTTTGTACACAACGAGATATTTCATGTCTGCATCAAGTGCTCATAAATTGTAGAACGATTTATCACGTGACGCCAGCGAAGCGAGCACCGTGAGGTATCAAGAATTGTAAAAATGTAAGCGAATCAAGCAACATGAATCAAGATTCACGATTAACATAAAAATGCAAGTGCAGTGAGCGTCTTTCTTTTATTCCTTTGTTGGGATTAGCTTTCCTCACCTTTAGGCTTTCCAGTTTATTTGTAGCAGTAATCGCCGCTAGAGGCGGATAAAACTGTGTAAAACCCCGAAAACTCAAAGATTTATGTAGTTCAAAAAACTGTGTACTCAACATCAAACCTAAACAAGAAATCTTTTTGTATTCACCTTGGAAAATTGAAGGCGAAACCTCTTTTGCCGTACTGTATCTAATAAAATACAGGAGCTAAAAATTCTAATGCAACAGATTTATCCTATTTGGTGGGGTGTAGATTAAGAAAATTTCCATTCTTCTGCTCTACGAACAGCCGTTATCTTATGGTCGTGAAAGGGTTAACGACGTCTCTTTCCCCATTATGACGCCTCAGTGCTGTCAGATTTGACACGGGACGAGGAACATACGATTACGTCAGAGTAATGTTTCTATTCCAAAGCTGAGAGCAAGGTGATGTACGCGATGTCTACATTTTTTACTACACACTCCTCCTAAACCGCCTAATCTGGCAACCCTGTTTATGTCCCTTGGGGCTGGAACGAGGTCGAGTTTCAAAACTGACTGCGCATAACGTCTTTAGATCTAAAAATTTGTGGTTCTGGTACTTTGATAATTCCCCCATCTGAAAAAACATTCGGTAGATTTACGGAAATTTGTTGGGAACCAATAATTAACTCGATCACAGTGGATAAAAATTCCTAAATAATTAGTGAATTAGTCGGCAATTTTCCCGAGTAGAATTTTCTTGGTAAATCGATCGATTTTTTCACAATGTTGATAAGGAACTAAAAATTTGATAATTGAGTTTATAGAATTTTGTCATATTCGCCATAATGTCTCGCATTTCCATCCCTCGTCCAAAACCAAAAGAATAACCAAAACTTCTACGTTTAAACTAATTCTTAGTATATTCTAGTCAATGTAAACTGATAGAATCAAATTTGAAAAGCATTCCAAACTTTCAAATATTTTAAACACATAATTTTCTAAATATAAGCAATTCTTCAGCATTATCTGAATATATAACTTCACACGGCTTGGCACAATTTTTTGGGACATGTATTAGCCAACCACCCTGAATTGAATCCATTACAACGATACACGGAAATCCTAATTCACACTGAATTAATCAACTCTCCCTGAGGTCATTTAACATCTAATTCCAGTCACGTCCTCACGAGGGACGCCTGATTTCTGATAACCTTGTCGGGTTGATATGAAATATCAGTTCAACCCTGGAAATGATTCCAATCGGATTACTTTCACTTATTCATTTATCAGTTTACGCGTTGAGACTTTGAACCTACGAAAAAAAGAAAGAACAATTGGAAACATCCAAAATAATCCCAGCGATATATGTATAAGCTTTTGGGAACAGACAAATGAATTGAAATATAAATATAATTGAACGTACTGTGCTCAAAACATGATCAATAAAACATACAATCCCTTCCAGACTTGACACGTAAAACGTGCAGATGATAAATAAATGGACCATGAAATAACATTGGAAAAGAGCGGCATCTTTCTCTTCGTCTTCATAATTCGAAAAATATCTGAAGATGAAAAATCTTGACCTTGCGTATACGACAAAGAGGACACACCTTGAGTAACGCGAGAAATATCAAACCACTCCAACACAATTGTTTTCCTTCGCCACAAGTCTAAAGCAAGAGTGAGGTAAGGTGCAAAGATGTTATTTCGATTTTTTTTTCCCTTTGATTTATGAACTCCGCATTTAGAATTCCAAGTGATTAGTCGTTTATTGACATGAATGACTGTACCTCAAGAATTGATATATCATTATGAATGATTGGATAGCGGTGGTTTTCAATTGAACATTGATGAAGGTTAGATCGAAGCGAAGTTATTAGTCCTGCAATGTGTCTTTCTTGCATGAGAATTGTCGTACCCAAAGCATCGATGCCTCTTGTTTGTTTATCCCTTATTGTCAAAGCTCTGTTCCTTTTGCATGACAGATTTTGAATTTCAAGAAACCTAAAGGAGTGAATGAAATACAATAAGACAAGTAAATTGGGTTCACTTGTTGTCCTCACTTCATTATTTGACTGAAGAGGATGAGGAAACCCACTCAAGAAAAAAAAAACTCTCCTGTTCAAAAATAATCTTATTACCACTCCCTAGTAGAAATTATGATTAGAAATTAGATGGGCCCCAGCTAGTTTTCCCAGATGTTATGTTGGTTTGTAGCTACTTTTGTAACGCGACTTTCTAGCCTGTGCCCATCCAGATGTCCCAGGGAATTGCTAGAATCTTGTTCAAATTGGTAATTAGAAATATGAAATCGTGTTTTTTCTGTAAGAACACACCTATGAATAAGGTAACAATGTATTTTGACATTTAATCTCCGGTCAAGAACGTCACTTTTGAATTTATGTCCATAAAATAATTCCGAGTGACAAATTGAAACGTTGGGACTCCCTTTTATTCCTCTGACCGCGTTAATGGAATATCCATGTTACTGTACGATCAGTTGACGCATGAAAAATTTACATAAACCAACCAAATGTTTGGGCTGAAATGTGTTATCCAGTTGCCCCCACGTGGGTCCCATATCTAGTACGTGGATGGTAAATGGGACGCCCAGATAAATTTCTACCAGGGCTAGATTTCTTATGACCACAGATCTCATTCTTAATCCAGGTGCGGCTTTATTCAAATATTTCCAAACCAGACTGATTCGAGATGTGCATTTTATTCATTCCTATTGATTCTCATTCATTGTGGATAATAAGTGGATAAGGGTTTCAAATTGGTTTTTATGTAACTTTGAATCGGATTATTTAAGCAGGGCGTATAAACATATTCACAATTGATTGTTCAAATAGTGGAATGTTACACGCAGAAAACAGATGTGTTAAAAAGTCCCATAATTTATTGAGGATCAGCGCCACTTTGTAACAGATAGAGTTTTGACTTGAATTTACATTTAAAAACTCCCATAATTAGATGTATTTCTACAAGAAATTATGGTACTTTTGAAGCTATATTAAAGTGAATAATTCCATTCATCACAGACTGGCGCTGATCCTCAATAAATTATGGGACTTTTAAAAATATATTTTTCTGCGTGTACTCAGTATGTTATATTCCATACTGTACAAAGCTTATGTAGAATACGATTTATTAATCATTTAAAGTTTCTTTTGTATGAAATTCGATATCTGAGAATTACAATTTAAAAGTCGCTTCGATTCTTGTAAATACGTGTTCGTGTGTATTTCGAAACATAAAGAATCAGAATATGGCTTATTCGCATTCACTCTTCAACTCTAAGTATGACGATCTAACCATACACGACTTCAGATTACATAAAACAAGATTATTCGTGTAATCCCGTGACTAAAGGAGAACGAGACGATCCCTCATGACTGTACCCGCATCGCGTGAGAAATCTATAAACAGAAATGAATTGGGAGTGATCCCCTGTGACTGTAATGAACATTTTTGTTCGATTTCATTGTCAACGTGAGAATAATTGACAAAATAGAAAAAAAAAAAAAAAAAGAAACCTTCACCCGTATATCGAAGCATACGAAAATGTCGGTTTATATGGAAATTTATGTCAGTGGTTGGATTTTTACGGATGTCTTTCAAATAATTCATCTATTGGGATGTTTTGATTTTGTTTCGAAATACCCTTGCATGCGTTGAAATTTTCAACCCACATGATTCCAATTGGTAACAGAAATAATTTAAAAAAAAAACATAAAAAATATATAAAAATAAATTTATGTTTCTAATATAACAGGCTCCAAACGTGCAATTTCATTAAAACCTAATGAAGTCATTATATACTACAATAGTTTTGTCGGTGACACAATGGCCACTTTAATGACTAGGGACAAACTAAACCACTAGGTGTGCTGACAACATTCCAACTGAAGTTACTTTCATTAAATCACACACTGAAAATCTAATTTCTTAGATTCAAAAAAAATGGACGAAAATTCAGTTCAATGGAGAAAAGTTTCATCAAACTAAAACCAAGAATTTTCAAATTGAAACAAAAATATATTTTTTCCTAAATTCGAAGAATATGATTTCAATGGAAAATTTTTCCATTTCAATTAATTACTTTTTTTTTCATTGAGAACAAGATTTATCGGAATGAGGGCAAAAAAATTTTCTTTGAATCTAAGAAATTGGCTCCTCAGTGCAGTCTCAATTACTTTTTGTGCTTGAAGTACCCCTTCTTGTCAAGTATTGTACTTTGAAATTTAACATTCGAAGTCTCTATTTTTTGGAAACTTAATAGCGCTCGAAGTACAAAAATTCATTGAGGCTGCCCATCCCTGCATAAAAGTACACAAATATTTCGACCATAGATTCGATTCAGTATCATTTGACGATGCGAATGCAGTAGTTTTGCAAACTAAAAAATAGAGAGCAATCTAAATCAAATCGACTTGACGAAAATTATTATTATTATTATTATTATTGTCGTTGTTGTACCAAATCATTATAATATTACACTCATTCTATATGTCCATTTATTGTTTACTATTTCGTTTACGAATATGTTCGACATTTGATAAATACAAAATACACTCTCTAAATCTGGAAGAGTGAAAAATCACGAGTTTCACTCCGCTAAGTCTCAGAAGTGAGCCAGTCCGCTTCGAGTGGGATTCTCACTCTTTTAGAGTGGAAAATTCACTCTAAAATTGGAGTGACTGGGAGTTTCTAACTAAAAGAGTGGGAATTGCACTCGAAATTTCGACAAGCCCACTTCTGGCTGCCCAAAGAGTGAAATCTCAATCTAAAAATTTTAGAGAGCATTTTACAAATACAAAAACCTTTGTTGTATACTACCTTTGTTTATTCAATTTCACCTCCCCATAATATGATGATATTATTCTAATGTTATCATTGGGTATAAATGATTACTGTTGATAAATTATGTACGGGAAATAGTTCTAGTTGGAATACTATGAAGTTGAAACTGAGCGCTCGATTGTCATAACTTTTAAAACAAAACGTTTGTTAAGGATTCAAGCATCTGAAATGTTCACTGGAATGCTATTGAATCGATTTCTGAGGTGAACAAAGCTTCATTAACGTTTGATCGGAAGTTACAACAATCGGCTGCGGTTTACTTTGTCCCTAGTCACTAACGAAGAAATTGCAGGAGCCTGGGAGTAACTTTGTTTTAATCCGTGGAAGCATAAACCATCATAAATTTAATATTTTTTTTCAACGTAATCATCATAATGACGATCAAAGTTTTGGATAAATCTCAAGAGAAATAGTTTTTCCGCACTATTTTTTTCATACTCTTTACAAATCCGCGGATATCTTATCTCTATTTTCATTGGTGTATCCAATACAACGACTTTTTCCTCGACGAAAAAAAACATGGCAATCCGGAGATTTTATTTGGATTAATTGTGAATGAAATAGGGCTAACCTTCCGAATATAACACAGTTGGTGGCAACCACCCATAGTTCAGATAAGAAACTCTGTGTTTTCCTTCTGCACCTTCACCTATATTTTTTTTTTCTATTCAGAATAAAAAAATACATGTAAAAAAACACAGCACGAACACGAAATACATTTATTTCACTGATAGACCGTGGTAGATTCACTCTCGTGAAGTGCAAAATGTTTTTCTATCGATTCTTCGGATTTGTATTTTGGGATTTCGTTTTGTTTTGAAAATGTTATCTCGACATTTTATCGAAAAATTCCATCTAGTTTTGAAATTGCAGCATTTCAAATATCAGACTGTAGTATACGAAAGAATTGCTTTCATAACTTTCAACTGGCGTACACGATAACTCGAGTGGATCTCGACCGATTTTCAGAATCAACAATAGTGTTCGCTTTGGCATGCACTTCTTTCTCATATAAACTACTATTCTGACATGAATATCCTTGGTGGGCGTTTTTTGATCGGAGACGAGTGAATATTTTGAATTTGTCGTCTTCCGGAAGCCACAATTTGGTTGAAATTTGTATTTCTATTTTTCTTTGATTTTGAATCATAATAGAATTTGAGCATCTGATTTTATGGGAAAACTTTTTTTTCGATAACATAGGATGTAGGTATTATAGATATATTATCATCCTGGTCATATTTCATATGAATTTGACGATGTTATCCAAAATTTGGGATATGGATGCTCTCAGTTAGAATAAACTCATTCGATCCAAATAAGAATTCCCATGATTCCAACGAAACTCAATGTTTTACTTCACAAAAGCTCTGAAAATTTTCCACCAACTAAGGCCCTGATGGAATGAATAATTGTACAATGAAAATAATGCGTTCTGGTTTGGATATGGCCAAGAAATTTGGTATCAGAAACCAAAAGAATTATTCACAATCATATCAGGAAACACTGAGAAAATAGCGACGTGGTCACGGTAACCATCCTCTCGCATAGTTAAGAACTCATGGTTGCGGTGTCCTGAAATCTGTTTATGATAACCAGGAAAATAAGACAAAATCACGTGGATCTGGCAACTACACTGTAAAAAGTCCGACTTAAAGTGGCTGCATCTTACTTGAAAATTTGACTGAAATTCAGTCTTTTCCATTGTGTCGGCATTTGTTTTCGGTACTTACTTTCAGTCAAAATAGGGCTAGTTTTGGCTGCATCTTAAAGTAAGCTGATATTGATCAGATTGAAAGTAAGTTTTACTTTTTACCGTGTAGATGGAATGGTTAACCCCAAAAATAACTACGTCGCTTGGTCATGCGAACCAAATTTTTCACTGAGTGAAGTCTTCATTCTTGTAAAAAGAACAAGGCTCGCATTTTTATTATCCTAATGACACTTGCCGTGCTGGGATTTTCATGAACTCGACACAGTAAAAAGTAAAACTTACTTTCATCCCGAATATCAGCTTATTTTGAGATGCAGCCATAACTAGCCCTGTTTCAACTGAAAGTAAGTACCAAAAACAAATGCCGACACAATAGAAAAGACTGAATTTCAGTCGTGTTTTCAAATAAAATGCAGCCACATTCAGTCCGACTTTTTACTGTGGACATTCGCTCTATTCCCGTGTTCTCTTTTCGAATCTTAAACTTAGAATAACTCAGAGTAGTTTGGACAAAAACAAGGCCTTGGATGGGTCAATTGAAAAAAAAAGAAATTTTCAGTCGGGTATCGATGGTACGTGGCGTTTTATTGAAACAATATTCATAACAGTGTTGCTAAATAGAGGATTCACTCTCTAAATTCATAAAGTTTCTAATCATTCAGGGGATGTTTGGGGCTATTTTGGTATTTTTTTAGTTACATACTGTTTGGAGTTATATTTTGTACTGTAACAGCAGTCCTAGTGAGAATGATTATGGCGGTTTTCTAGCACTTTTCAAGACACTTGCAGTGAAGCTAGACACTAAACAGGACCTTGACATTAACTACAAGGTGGCTAGAATCTTTTCTCCTAAACAGGATGTCTTACGCCATTTTATGATTTTTTTTTTAGAATTAGTTCAGATCAAATGCAAAGTGTGTCTACTAAATTTCGACCTAAAACTAGCAATCGATTGCTGTAACCTTTAGTTGAACGTCTCAGATATTTAAAATCTTGATAAAAGTTTTGTATGAAAATCGGCTGCTAGCTTTACGGCTGTCAGTTTCAGCCTCACGTGAAACGGTGGTTGCCTGGTAACCGTTCGAACTGACAGAAATGTTGAAAAACTGGCTGAAAATCGTTGTCATTTACTCAGGATCAAAATTAGCGGCGTCGAATTAGCAGCGGATCAATTTAACTTTTGGTGATTTATGTAGATAAATCGCATGATTGAAAGCCACCCAATCAATGATTTTTAATACGAAAAACATTCAAATCAAGTTCAGTCAAAAGTTGCAGATGAATTTTTTGTGAAAACATCGTTAAAAATTTCTTGAAATTTTCTTCATTTTTCAAGTCACCCTGACAAATGAAATTTCAAATTCCTCGTGATTGAATTTACAATTTTTGCTACAACATATTACCCATAATAGTACAATTTAGTATACCTGAATTTTCATTGATAATGTAAATTGAAATTCCAAGAACTTTTTCAATCATGTAAATGGAAATTGCTTCCATGCACACACGTGATTAAAGTTTCATGCAGAAATTGCTAACAGCGTATATATGTTCTTCATTCGCAATTAAATGTACAATTGAATTTCTTTTCCAGTCATGTTTTTTTCAACATTTCTATCAACCATCCTAACGAACATTGTTAACATTTATTCAACTTCATTTAAAATTTGTCTCTCCGTCCTCAATTCATCCTTCTACAGATTTTTTGTGTGTGCAGATTTCTATCACCTCCCATTATCTCTTTCATTCCATCCGCACAGGGTTCTTTCATTATTCTCTCTTCTCTAGTTCTTTCTACTGCTACATTCCAATCTTCTGATACTATCAAATTTTCTCCCCGTTCAGACACGTTGTTGTTTCTGCTTTATCCCCTAGTATCCTCCTGCGTTCTATCTTTCCTTTTATCCCTTCCTCTCTAATTTGAAATGTGTTCGTAATGATGACTCGCTTCTCATTCAATTAGATCTATTTCGTGGAGCTACATTAGTTCAAGCTTGTGCAATTTTAAGTTGTTTCGTTCAGGTGGATTTTCTTCTGTTGGTTCAAGAGATTTGGATACCTCAAGGCTCGAGTATAAATATAAATATCCGTTGAAGGAGCATGAATATAATACTCGTCCATCGATGCGAAAGTGAATATTGAGAGATATTCATGAACTTTCAACAAACTCTTCTTCCTGTTCCTGTTCTTGAATGTCGAAGAAGGATCTTGAAAATCTTCCATAATACATTTTCATTAAATCCATCATTTTCCTCGAAATTTTCATTATCTACTACGATGAATTTTCCCTGTAGACTACTTTTGTTCCTCCTACCATTTCACAGGTATACGGACATGTTTGCAAATCGGCTTAAGATTGGGAGAGTTCTTAATGCTCCTCTCAAACCCAAACCCAAGCATCAGAGTTGAGAAATTTCTAAATAACATTTTGAGGAATAAGTTGTTATTATATATATATATATATACACTGAGAAAGAAAAATGTTCTGAACCGATGAATTTTTCTTTGAGTCTAAGAAATGAATTTATCCAATGTTATCTGTGGAGTTATTGCATCAACTTCGTGTGATATATGATTCACGCGGGAGAGGTGGGATCATTGATTGGAATATGAGATACTAAGGATTGATGAAAAATTTCGATTTTCGAATTCATGAAATATAATTTTATTCAATGTGATAGCCAACTGTAGTGCCAAAATGATAATTTCTCCTTTCAATGAAATATTTAATTATTTACTTACTCTCAGAATAAAATGTTTTCATGAATAGTAAATAAATAAATATTCTTTCCTATCTAAGAAATGATTTCATAGAATGTACAAAGAAATTTTCTAATCCTTCAGAGAACTTATTCATATGAATGAATCTTCCTTCGAATCAATGAACTTCATTTTCATCGGATGAACTATATTTTACAAAATTTCCAGAATAGAAAGGAATAAGCAGGAGTCAGAACATTCGCGCAAGGGCGGAGTCGACCTTCCTAGTTTCTACACTGAAAAAAATACTCCGGTTAATATATGGACAGCAAGAATTACTGCTATTTTAACCGGAGTTCTAGTTAAATGAATCAAGTCCCCGGCAAATTTAACAAGGGCTCCGGTAAATTTAACAAGAATTCCAGTAAAAGTCACAGATATTCCTTGCTGTCCATATAGTAACCGGAATTCTGGTAAAATTAACAGTTCATTGTTTTCCGTGTATCAGGACGGAACATTACTTACTATAGGTTCACGGTGAATTAGTTATTTATACACAAACTGTACTGCAGAAAGATAGCTTGTGAGAAAGTATTGCCACCTTCTGAGAAGTAATCGCAATTTGTCGGAGTGAATTGAATACATTTTCATTTCAAACACATATTTCTTTGTCTCAATGGATTCATAAATTCGACCAATCTATCCATTTTATGAACTCGATGAAATCTTTATTCGCAAAAAGCACTGAAATTTTGAAAAATGTATCAAATTTTGATTTCATCAAACGTAGTATTGACAAAAATAATCAGGTTGGCAGTTTATTGACTAAAATCCTTCTTCAATCATAAATTCGAATTTGGAATGTGTTAATTCATTAGATGCTGCTGAAGTTTGAATCGTTTATTGAAACTGATCAACAATCGAATAACATAATATTCAACTATTAAAGCCCAAAAATCTTGCAGTACATTATTTAAACGATGTTTCCAATGGCAAAGAGTTGATTCGGGAAGATATGTAACGATGATTCATTAGATTTTAATTTTCGTTTTGTTTCTACATTGGAAAAAATATTTATTTGTAGAAATTAAATATTCAATTAGATGCAAAAACTGATTACTTGTGGCGAATAAATGATTTATTTGGGGCAAACATTCCATTATTTAATTCGAATAAATATTTGATGGAGAGAGGACAAATAAAGTATTCATTTGGTTGAAAATAATTGTTTTTTTTAGTGTATAAACGATTCAAATTGCGACAGCATCTTTATTAGCATGAATAAAATAGCTTCATTTTATGCTTATAAAATAATTATGGGATCATCTGTAAATTACATCCCGGTTTTTCTCATTTCGTTTTTCATCGCATCAACTCCACATCTAAGGAATGAGATCAAAATTCAGAATACATTTGTTCAACGCAATAAATTGGGAGTCAATTAAATATATTTCATTAATCCCAATGATATTCGCTTCTTCCGTTAATTTGAATGGAATAATGTTTCAAAATAAATTAAATCATCAGTATTTCAAATGAGCTGATTCATTAATTTTATGATACTCAATACAACCATACTATAAACTTGGATCAATCAAGTATCTCATTATGCGTAAGCAAAATGTATTCATTGGAAAAAAAATGGTTATTTGATTTGAATTCCCAAATCATGGGTTTTAATTTTATTGATTTCAAAACTATCCAAACTATCATTGTTCATATAAAATCTGTTCTATAAAATAACTTTTATTCAGAGAAATTGCTCTAAAGTTTGAACTGAAAAAGTATCTCATTGTGATGATAAACTCAGTTTTCTGTTGAAAAAATAGAACTCTCGGAATTAAAATTCACAAATATTGAGTATATGATTTGATTTTATTATCTGAAATAAACCACTTGTATTGAAATGAATGAGATTATTATACTCTAAACTGTACCGGTTTATAAATAACAGTATTTTTGGTCCTACAACTTCATGTTCTTGAATATAATAATTATTTTATTACCCTGATGTCACGTTGTTTCCATCATGATGGAAAAAGTTCAACATTTGCAAGCCATGTCTATTCATTTTATCAAATATATTCTCACTTGGAGTCAATAATTATTATTTTGGCGAAGAAAAAAATTATCATGCCAAATATTTGATTGTTAAGAATTTCAAATACTAAGTATAATCAAGTTCGATTTCCATACGAAACTTTACGTTATAAAATTGAAGTTGCATTTCATTGATTTTCACTTTGGAATTCATCACATGAGATTTAGAAATCGAATGAAAAATGATATTGACAAAAATAATTAGTTATTCTGTCAATAGAGTGCGTTTTTAATTTCAAAAAATAAATTCCAATTAGCTGATTCGATGGTATGAATGAAACGACTTTTCATGGTTATGAAATTATTATAGAGTCAAAAAGACATTTATTTGATGCAATGAAATCCATTTAATCAATTTAAAGAATTTTTTTCTCAGTGTATATATATATATATATATATAAAATTGTTCTTTTGAGATCAAACAGAATACAGGTATCAGTGTTCCATTCAACTTATACAGTTCGTGTATTGTATTTTATTTATCAGTTCTAATTATTGATAGATTTCATTCATTCTTTTCTCTGAAAATACAGATTAGGGAAAGAAAGGAAATTAGGTGATTGAAAGAAACACGATAATCTTGAATTATGAAGCATCCCTTATTTGAGCTTGGTTATTGTCAGGACACATAATCAGAATTCGTAAATTACGTTAGGCAGGCAAAGCAATATGAAAGGGAGAGAGAAAGAGAGAGTAGAAGACAGGGTTTTAGAATCTTATTCGTTAGACCTGATAGAGAAAGACCTTTGTGGAAGGAAAGATGGCGATGGGAGGATAATATTAGATTCGATCTTAAGACGGTAGATTACAGAAATGACAGTGGGGTAAATCTGGCGTGGAATAGGGTTGACAAACGGACCTCTTTGAGCACGATGAGAGGGAGCTTTTTCGTATCCTGAATAAACCATGGAAAAAATAAGTAATTGACAGTTTCGTTTTTCATTGACGACTCAGATCATTTGCGGTATGATCAATGTGTTGTCACGTCAAAGACCACAAGAATTATTTATAGATTACAACTGTCTTTCATTCAACCTCATTTGAAATCGTGAAGATTTCTCTTTGTCGTTTCAAAGATTCAAAAAATCAGTCTACAAAGTATGCTGTTCTCAAATTAATAAATTATCATTCTTTACGCTTTTGAAGTACATAATACATGATTTTCCGATAGAGTCAACAGAAAAATCCGAATTCTGTTGAAAACTGCATTCAATCCTGATCCATAAGCAATTTCATTTATAGATGCATAAGACTGTGTTTTGAAATGGTTGCTCCAATTCATTCGAAATAGAACGTGCGAAATAACTGGTTATTTCCCATTTCGAATATGAAATATGAACTTGTTTTAGACACCGATGAATAATATATTTTGGTTCTATTCCCAATCAAAGTAATTATTTTTATCGATGGTCTGATATTTCATTCATTTACTTGCATGGTCATGTATCAAATGAAACGAGAATTAATCTTGAGCTGCCACGGTAGAGTCAGATTAACCCCGATGAAATTCCTCGAGCAGTTTAGAAACCTAGGGTGATATGAGTTTTCTGAGTTTTGTTTTTCTTCTTATGTTGAAAATAAATTTCTCTTTGAAAAAAAGATTAGTCGATTGAGCAGAAAAATTGTTCAAATATTCATATTTTTTACCAAGCTAAGGATTAGAAAAAAAAAAAAAATACAGTGAATTTTAAAATGATTCGAAATGAAATTTATCATTGTGAATGAAAACTATTTTATTTACCATATCAATACTTTTATTATCGTGAAAAACATTGACAAACCGCGAAAACAAATTTCCTTCTCCGCAAAGATAATATTTTCTCAGATACATTAAATAAAGTATTTTGTCGACGCGGGAGAACCTTTTTTGAACCAAGTCAATATCTCCTTACGTCACAGAAGAAAATCGACTGTGCAACAAGAAAATACGTATTCGAAACAAGCAAAATATGTATCAAAGCTGTCCTACACTTGTAAAGACTTGGAAATTGTGCGAGGCAAGGAAATCATTTCCTCTCTCGCCGAGTATTATTATTCATGATGAAACAATTCGCGGCAAGTTGATAATTCATTTTCCAATAAATATCTGAATTCGAAATCCTTCCATGTTGATCGGCCATAACGAATCCCCACAAATTCCACTGATATATTCATAATATTCAGTATCCACGAATACTACTACATAGTTATAAAATATTTTTCCATTTCCAACTTTTATGAAAATTTCATCCCATAATTTACATGAAAAATGAATAAATTCTCTCTTCTCTTTCATTCGAAACGAAATGCCTAGGACGTGAAAATACCAAACTTCAAACTACTTTTTCATTCACATCGAATTTCCTCGTGCAGTTTGGGCGGAAACTAATTCCTGTGCAATTCACATCTCCCCTAAAACTTGTTTCCAACTTCCAGAAAGTTATTCAAGTTTGAGATCATTTCACTGGCCAGACTTTGTACAAACTTTGACAAGTTCGAGTCTGATCGGTAAAACAAGCTGAGAGAAAAACTTCTAACTCGTATATGGTCTTTTCCGACTTAGCTGTGCATGTTCTTTGTCCTTAGAGACGGAGGTTTCGAAATGAAACCTAGCTTTACCGTCATTCCCCTTCGAACTATGCTGAGAATAATGATGATTCGACAAAAGTGAGGTGAAGTTTTAGTGGTGTTATCTTGGATCGATATATTGAGAACAGCGTTACACTCAGTCTCAGAAAAAGAAAATCATTTCCAGACGAGTCAATATTTGATATACTTCGTATTGTTTCGTCGAGTAGAACGTTCACTGAACTTCATTGAATATATTTTGCTGACCTTGTGTTAATATAATTGACACAATGAAAATCAGCGTCGATTTTATTCCAGTGTACGAACGTAGTTGCGATGATTGATGATCGAATAACGAAATACTCAGCTGTTGAAGACCAAAAATCTTGATGCAGCTGAAACTGGCAGCTGCAAAACTAGCAGCTGATTGTTATAACTTTTGACACAGAATTTTTATCAAGGATTTAAGCATCTGAAAAGTGTAGTGGAAGGCTGTTCGGCTGCCTAGGTTCAGCTTCATAAAATCTTGCAGTGCATTTTTCAAATGTTTTCAGTCCCGAGAACAACATCAAAAACAAGAACAAGAATATAAAAATTTACATTCTTCGAACGATGTCTTCGTTTTGTTTTTACAAACGATTCAAACTTCGAGCACATTGTAAAATCGAATAAAACTTCATTTGAAATGAGTGAAAAAATACTTTTCGTGCCAAACTCTGCGGCGAAATGCAATCCCAGATGCGCAGTTTCTCATCATATAATTTACTTGGTCGATTCCTTTTTTTGCACACATTTTTTTTCTCGAATTTCCTTAAAATACAACTATAACGTTCCTAGGCAACTGTACACTCCGCCCCCTGGGGAATCCAACTTTGATATCCACGTAGTTGACTTTAAATCAGTTCTTCCAACAACAAAGATATGGGTTTCATCAAAAATTCTCAATGAATTTACTTTTCTCGACTATAGTTACTTAGTTCAAAATGTTTGGAACATTGGATTTTACATCCCACAACCCGTACCCGAAAGAATACAAATAATTCGCGAACTTTGTTTTTCTTTCAGCGAGATCTCTTATCAAAATTCCAAAGTGTTGGGATTCATATCCAGCGATACCACCTACAGTGGGAAGCTATCTTTAAATTATGAAGCACGAATCCCGACTTTATGAGCGATATTTCCAACGCATTAAAAGTTTTTCTTCTATCATAAATTTCTGGAGAGAAAAAAAAATTCAAGTTGAGGTAGTGAATTCATTTTTTACGCAGCTAAAGATAGATTTATGTATATTTTTTACGAAAATTTTTGCGTGTGAGAATTTGAATAAGCTTCTACGAAACTCTCTGTTCCTTTGGTGATTAGATGTACGATGAGAGAAGGAAATTCTATTTCAATTGGACAGAGTTATTTTTGATATCCAATGAATTTTGTATTTGATTCTTGGTTGATTTCTACGAATTGTTTTCCGAATATTCGAAACTCAGAGAAACTTGCAATAGATCTTGAGGCGAAACAGAAGCTGAAGAATAGTGTAAATGAAAAGAAATGTGGGGAAAAATTGTTTGAGGAGTAGTTTTATGGTATGAAGAGGGGGAAGAGGTCTTGTAACTTTGCCTCTGGTGAATGCCCTTAAAGTTGGGCAAGAAGACCAAGTCCAACCAAAAGCCATCTTCGAGCTTAAATTTGTCTTAATGTGGTCCTCAAGATGAAAGCAAACTTTAAGATATCTTCTGGTTGGACATTGATCAATTTTGAAAGCTTCTAGAAAGCGAGATTTTTTCATGTGTGTTTACTGGAAAAGTACAACTGCGGTCAAAGGTACAACCATTTTCTCCTACTCTCAAATTTCAGTAACCGAAGAACAATACTGAGAGAAATTTTTAAGGTTACTGTAACTAAAAATATTCTTAGTAAAAGCTACTGGAAATTTGATCGGTTGAATTAACCAAGGAATATTTAGTTGAGATGTTTTAGTTACAGTGACTATAGAACTTTCTCTCAGTGAAGTGAAAATTCTTCAAAAAACATATTATTATGCACCCTGTAAATATGGATGAATTCTCAAAAAAATGAAGAAATATTTCTAACAAACTTTATAGAATGCACAGTAATTTTTTGAATAATTCCCACTTATCTTTCTGTAAATTTTTACAGTGTAGCAATAGCTTTACTTTTATTTTAGATGGTTTTTGAGCATGAAGTATTTTTGAGAAAACAAAAAGGATCGAAAAAGCATAAATCCAACCCGTTAGATCTAAATTATTCCTTCTAGGAGACTTTATTCGTATATGAAATTCATCAATTCTTAACAAATCTCATTCACGATGAGTGAGTGATTTCAATGATATTGGAAATTCTACTGGGCGCAGGAAAGTGCTACCTGCAGCAACCCGATTCACAGAATTCCCAAAGCCTTTGCAAGGATCCCGGCAGGAGTTAGACGAGAGTCTAACCACTAGCGAGAAGCTTGAAAGGAGCTAGCAAGTACCGATCTAACGCTTGCTTAGGATTTCACGCTAAAAAATTCGAGATTTTCGGGATTGTTCGTGGCGAATTGTCGAACGTGCTTATTATCTTCGATCTGAATATGAAATATGCTAGCCTTCGTAAGAAAAATTAAACATACTACTTTTCGTAAAGCATGTCGATTTTTGTTGGTTATCTGTGGAAAATTGTTCAAAGTGCTTCTCCGTGCAATGGTGTTGGCAGGGCCGGATTAAGGGGTGCCGAGGCCCGAGGCTATGAAACAATTTCTTCCTCGAATGGGGCCCCCCGGTGAACGGGACTCGGGGCTATAGCCCTCCCTTGATCCAGGCCTGGGTGTTGGGATGTTGTAATTCGTTGAAGAATTTTCCATTTGAACTTATTCCCTCTGGTTTCTAAACTGAGCAACTACCGATTCGTGAAATCACACGAGTTATTTGAATCTAAACTTAAAAATAATATATAAATGGCAGAATTTTCTCGACTATCAGAAGATAATTAAACGAAACATCGTACATGATTTAAATGTACTTTGTATACTTAAATTCTTCTCTTAATGCATTGAGAAAAGTGGGACATAACAATTACAGTGCAAAGATGATAGTTGTTGATGAAGACTACGTTATTTATAGTATTCACGTTTATGTAAATGGTAACCATTCCCATGTGCATAAACGTCGTTGCGATTTTCTATAGATTGTGTAAGCGAAATTGCGTAGCTGTTCTTCAATTATTATTTGTAAATGATCATTATTACATTCCACACTTCTCTCAGTGTTTTCTTTCGTCATTTAGACAAGAAAGTAACTGAAGAAAATTGATAAAATGAGGCTTCAACATCATCATCCTTTTGTCACTGCCGGTTGCCTAATTCGCTTATTTGATCATGTTAGCCCTGGCCACATCGCTTTTCTCTCCTCAAATCTCATACAATTATTGCCATAATTGAATCGGTCTCTGTGAAAGGGTCAGGCCTGTAACGACAGTGTTGATGATGTCTTAATTATATTGAATAATCCATCTACTATGCATACCGAACGTGATATAACACTCATTAAGATTGACAAAATTGAATGAGATGGTATAAATTCTTTCATAACTCATATTCTTTGATCTCTTCACTTTTTACTAAAATTTTCAATCAATTTCCAGCACTTGCATCCCCAAAATGTTATGAAATATCCTTCAAAATAGACAATTAAACATTATTTAAAAACAAAAAATTATCATACGATTATTTAGATCCAAAAGTTGTTTATATTTCTTCAAAGAAATACCACCGTCATCAGCCAAATAATCATTCTTTTCTAATTTAAAAATATTAGTATATATTAGTATATTCTTTGCATAAAAGCTTTAAATCGGAATTCGATTTTTAGTGTAATTATTCCAAAATCGTTATCACTGCATCGATTCTATGTTTGCGCCATCATAAATCAAACTGCATAGACATGTATAGAATTTGATGTATCGTCTTTTATGCATAAGCCAGATAAAAGTTGTCGATAAATTCAAATCTTACAGGAATATGTAATTCAATTCGAAATGGTGTAAACGTTGATTTGCATTTGCAAGATCGAGGGTTTCAAAACATATCTTCTCGTTGATTAATATTCTCTTTATGGTAAGAGTGTAATAGCAGCCGTTTAAGGGCATTCAAACTTCTTTTCACATTCTCTTTTGTATGAAATTCAACTTCTCCATCAAAAACAGATCTCAAGAGTATCACATTCAAATTGAAAGAGAATATTCTGTAATTACTCTATGGATATCCATAGAAAATTGAAAGATCCAATTTGAATCAGTACTCGTATGAATCGACACTCGGAACGATATGTTTCATTCGACGGTCTCAATTCAATGTTTCATAGACCACGCATTTAGCTATCGAAAAATTGAAGATCCTCACATTCGAATAGACTCCATATAGACTCTACACGTATTAGTGCAAATTCATGAATGTTTTCTCCCTGCAAGCAATCTTGTATAAAAGAAAATCAAAAACAAAGCACTCGTATATGCATTTTCCACCAAAACATTGCATGGTAGTACAAATTTGAGATAACTTCCTAGCATATATAGAAATTTAAATAAACAATGCAAAATTTGAATGAATGATGAAAAGAGAAACAAATAAAACATTTCAGAAGTATAGTATATGAAAAAAATCGATAAAACATATGAAAATACATCATGTATACCCCACACAAGAAGAAATACATAAAATCAGAAATATTGTTGGTAAATACGATTGGAACTGTTCGAAATATTCGAAAAATATTACGATGTACGAATTACAAACGTAAACTCTATGCATACGTCGTATAAATATATAGCTTACAACTTACGTTTTACGTTCAACTTGGCAGCGATTTCCAGCCATGCATCGTCCTTTGTCACATGGCTATCCCTGTATTTGTTGTCATAAAGTTGAGGATAGCTTTTAACTTGTTCAATTAAATCTATATCGTCGAGTATTTGTGACATTTTGACAATACGATACGAATACTCGAAATTGATATTATTTTATACTTTAACGTTGTATCTATTGCGTGTTCCGTAAAGACTTGTTATGGCGTGACGCGGTAACGACTCCATAGACGTAAACTGCAAGCAACGCACATCCGATGCGGTTAGGAATGGCGGGAACTCAACGTCAATGCGAAATTGACCAATGGGAAAAATCCGTTGAGTGGTATCGATTGAGCGGAAATTCTTAATGCTGGGGAAAAAAAAACAAAAGCAAATCTTCACGTTCGGTTGGTTGGTGTTTTTCTCCGTGAAACAATTCGAAACGATATCAAAGCGCCGAAATATTTGCATTGAGAATGAAGCTGAATCTAAGGTTGTTGTCTTTGTCCTTCGTTTTGTACCTACCAGGAATATTTTGTTTTATTTATTGTTTCGTACGATTTCAAATCAAATACATCACCAAGAGTTGATATCTCAAATCAAAGAAGGTATTATTCGTTCAAAGACTCGTCGGATCTTCCGCGTAACGTTAGATTCTCGTCAAATCAAGTGGAAGAAATCATCGAAACGTTCTTAATATTTTTAACCTAACCTCCTTGAAATGGTACTCTAATTATTTCGATACCGCTACAGCATACAATTTTATGGCATTTGTGTTATTCCATACACAATCTCTGTCAACGTTGGATAATGTTTATGCACCTGATTCACCTGTGATGATCTACCTTTCATATAGATGTTTTTGTTTCTAGAAGATAAACAAGATACAGAAGAAACTCAGAACTCTTGAAAAAAATCCACGATTGTCGAATAACGCGTTGTTATGTTCAGATAACTTCGATAGTACTTTCAATAAAAATATTTTATTCCATAATTCAGTCTACATTTTGATATATTGACCAAGGTTTGGATTTTCTTCCAGGCGGGGAAATTTGTACCGAAGACTCTTCTCATTCCAACTTGGATGAATACTTGACCTGTGAACTGTGCGGCCAGCAGTTCTGGACCAAAAAGGAACTCAGACACCACATCATTGGGCATTTGGGACAACCTCGTATTATTCTCAAGAGAGTCTCTACCCTGGAGCCAGTGAGAAAAAAAACAAATAACACGTATTGGCTAGACCCAGAGACCAGAGGATCTTTAAAATTGACATTGAAAAAACAAAACTGTTCCGATTCTCTTAAACTTACTCTGAAAAAATCTTCAGAATCGGAAGATTTTACAGTCGTAGCTAATCATTTGGATACGGATACTTATCAGAGAGACGACCTGGCAGGGGCAAGGGAAAATGATCAAACAGACGACAGAGAACTGGAAGATTCCCCTGATCGACCGTTCGAAAACGTGATGGTAGACCAACATGTACGTTCATACGTGTATTCATTTATTTATTATTTCGCAATCAGGGGATTCAAAATCTGTGTAATAAACATGATTTCTAAAAGTACAGATGTTTGGTATCAATCGGAATTCGGAATTTATGATATTCCAGATTTTATACACTCGCTCTATCAAAGAATTTCCACTGTGCACAAGATGTGTTTTTATATTTGCATCTCAACTTGTATTACGTACGTCAAAAATGTTGAGATGAAAAACCACAAAGGAATTATATAATTTTATTTGTTTCATTTGAAGATTATTATTTATTCGTCTATAGAATTTTTCATTTCTTAAATTATATGTAGATTATTTTATATTTTTCATTATTTTATTCATACTTTAAACAACACGATTCAATTCATATTTGACATACCAAATCTATAAAATATCATTTGATTTATCTATTTCAAATTCTGTACTCTGAAAAATTGATATTTATAGATGATCTCTTGATTGTCGAAAGTACATGGTTTTAAGATCGAAGGATTTTTCTCTGCTTTTGCGATGATTAAACTTTGTGTACTGTCGTATAAAATTTTCATTTCATCAAAGGATTTTATCACTTGAAAATGGTATAATAAATTTCAAATGCTTTAATTGAATTCTTGATTCAATAACAGAGTTCTATGTACTTGGAAACACTTGAATAATTGAATCTTCAATGAACTTTTCAAGATATTTGAAAAACAAATAGGAGGGATCGAAGGGATATCTTTGACAGATGTAATATTTGTTCAAATCCAAAATACGAGTGATCTATGAGAGATAATCGTATCCTAATCATCAGTCATCGTCATCGTCATGACAATGAAAAGTACAGTTTGTCGTTGCTATTGAAAATGTATTTGACATAAAATTCGTTCATTCGTAGGATGACTATGGCAATATCAAATTCAGTGGCGAAGAACACAATCCCTTAGAGGAAAATGAAAGACCATCTCTAGATGTCAATGAGGGTGATTCTGGAGTTGGAAGTGATATGGCGAATCCGTCTGAGAAAGAAGATCAAAATGTGGACGATGTACAAAGAATGGATTCCGAGAAGAGACTATCGGAGAACGAAGATCCCGAGGAGTCGGACGCGTTGGAAGCAACGTGTAGAGAAACTATTGAAAATTTGAAAAAGCTAGGAGAACAGTCTAGGTAATTCCATTGACGATTCACCCTGAATTATCTTACTCTAACGTTTCAACTTGAGAAAGGATATTCATTTGAATTAATCAGTTCTAGATCTGCGAGCGAATTAATTGATAATTCTTCGATAGAAGACGACGATAGGACCAATGAATCAAACGTTATGCACACCCTTGAATCAAATCCAGCCATTAGCATCATATCCAAATCTTCATTTTCTAATCATTCAGCCCCCGCACATGAACCCGAAGACAAACCGGAAGAAGAAACGACCGACGATTTTAATTGGAATCAAATATCTGCAGATTTATCGAATAAAAGCGGGGTCAATCACAAAGACAATGATCCACAATCAGAGAATTCCACTGACGGTAATATCGACAATGCTGGATCTCTCCTTCAAAATTTCTTAATCGAACATCAAAGACGTAATCAAAATGAGACATCCTTGTCGAACAACTTACCCCCCGTTGAGACGGAATACGTGTCCCTCGAGAAACTCGCGGAAACCGTCAATACTTGTAGAGTTTGCAACGAGAAATTCAAGGATATCGCCCAATTGGATGAACATCGAAGTAAAGCGGGTCATTATCGGTGCAACATCCCCGAATGCTCTAATCTTGTTTTTCATACACCGATGGAAGTATCGATACATAAATCCCAAGCTCACGGGGCATCTCTCTCACCGAGTGTCAATCAAATGTCTCCACATTTAAACACAACTTCGCCCCATCATTCGCCGCATTTGGGCCAAACGTCTCCGCAAATGAGTGCAAATTCCCAGCACGCGATACCCATGGAGTCTCCAAATTCCAATCCACCTCCGCTCGGTACCTCTCCTTTAGCGTCTCCCCATCAACAAACTCAATCACCAACCTTCAACACAGTTTCCAGTCCCCATGTCATACCTCCCGTTAATTTTGAGCAATTACCAGCGCCCGTCCAGCAATTGGCGCAACAGGTACAACGTATGCCTCTTCCGCAAACGCAGATGCCTCCAAGTCTTCCTCCTGGTGCTAACACGATGATTCCTGCGCCAAATTATTACGTGCAACCTCCGGGAAGGCCACCGTTGTACAGAATGCCCAGTCCACAAGGAATGCATTACCCTCCTCACATGCCACATATGTATTCCCAGTACGGTCCAGGACCATACCCTCAAATGGCCGCGCCACCCCAAATGCATCCTCAAATGTCCCAAATGCGAGGGAGATATCCAACCATGCCTCAAAACACCAGGTGAGCGATCGAATAATCACTCGTACACAAATACACACTTATTTTTATGTACTTTTCATGATTTTTCATTCTTACCTTTGTTTTTACCTTGTTTCACAATTTCATGATTTTTGAAAATCAAGCGTATGGGAAAATTAACATAAAAGCTCATCATTGTGCCCTGTGGAATTGAATGTCAATTGAATGCAGTTGAATTGTTTTGTTTTCTTTTTGAAAATGTGAAATTATGGTAAATATTAGGTATCGATGATAGCAAATGATGTATGTTTGATCGTAATTTTGAGCATGCAATGTTTATTCGACACTCAATACAATGCAAAATCAATCGATAAAAATGGTTTTTAGAGCCCCTCGTATACCTCAACAAACTGCTCCCGTGCCACGACAACGCATGAAAAGGCCGTTACAAGCAGTTATGCCTGTCCAACCTGCGAATCCTAATTTGAAATCCAGACGATTGGATGTGTTATTACCTGATAGAAATGAAGATGCGGATTGTCATATAATTGCACAACAAAAAAGGAACGACGGATTACCTGTGATTCAAAATGTTCAAGGAGCCACAACGCAGCCGACATCCAGTAGGAACGACTCTACCATACACCTCACCGACTCCATTACTCTCAGCGTGAGGCAACCTGGTAAGTTATAAGTTGAAATTCAATTGTTTTTTTTTTTTTCTTATATTTTCTTTCTGTTCAAGTACCTCTTCCAAAACAAAATCCTCATTTTTCGTTTTTCCCATACATCTTTGTTATTTGTGCAATGATTTATTTATTCCAAACCCCATTATATTTTATTATTAAAAATTTTACGTTATTGTGTGTTGGATGTATGAGATGAATAATTTATTATAAGAACTGTAAATTTATCAAACTGTATAGAACTCGCAACAACATCGAAGAGGTAACTTGCAGAAACGAAAGATATGTATCTCTTTTCTTTTACTAATCTAAAGGTTCCGCTCCAGCACAAGTTCAGAACCCATCGACCACTCCGAAAAAGTCTGACGCGAAGGCGGTGGCAAATGTCCTAGCTGCAAGAGGTATTACAGTTACTCCAGCTGCAAATAAACATAAAACAAGTGAACAAAACACGCCACAGATGTCCTCCTCCCCACAGCAACAGAGAACTGCGCCTCCACAACAGCCTTTAAATGTTACAGCTCTCAATTTGAACTCAGCTATTTCCATCATACCAGCTAGTTTACAAAGGAAGCAGCAAGAACAAGGGCAATTCGCTGTTCCTCAGAATAAGCAAAAGTCTGCCATCAGTGAGGTTGAACGACCGCCAAGGCCGCCTACCGTGGACCTGACTCAGGACACCCCACCTCAATTACCAGTTGTAAGACGTGGGAGACCTCCGAGGTAACACGCCTCTTTCGTAATTTTTCTACCATCATTCTTGTTATTCTTATATTTTCAGTTTTGATCGCACGGTAATCTCACTGTTAATTATTAGTTTGAGAAAATTACCATTTATTTAAGTCATCTTTATTCATCTTATTGAGTTTTATGTAAGACCCAACCAACGATATTCGTAATACTAATAAATTTATACCTTTTATCGATCATAGAGCTGCATTGACATGTCAAGTATGCGATAAAAATTTCCCAAATCAAGAGATGTTGACACAGCATATGGCGACGCATAGAGCGACGAGTAAATTACTTCATAAGTGAGTCGATCGGTTATTTTACGAATTATGCGAGTTTTGTATTATCATATTAATGCTTGTTATGCTTTCTTTTCAAGATGCAACCTTTGTCCAGCACAGTACCCAACTGCACAGGCGTTAGCAACGCACAAGCAAGCCTATCATAAAGAAGTTGATGCCCTGTCGCAGAACGGAGGTGCAGAATTGGCATTACCGGTTGTGGACTTGAAATCACCACACGTTTTAAATCGTTTGTCGAGTCTAGGTATTCAAAGTTATATCCCATTGTCACAACTGAGTGCCCAGACGGGTGGCTACTTTGGTTTGCCTATCATAACTATAGATGGTGCAAGGAATCCTAATACATGTAATTTAGGAGCATTAGGTGCTACATCCATTTTAAGCCTTGGTCCGCTCAAACATTTATCAAACAGGTAACTGTGGAAATTCTTATGTTTGGGTTAGGCTTTGTTAGAAATATATTCACAGAGATTGCTAATACTGTTTTCGAAAACCTATGATATTTCATGATTTTATTTGATTGTTGCTTGTGTACCTTGGAGAATCTCGTCGAAATAAGTGGGAATTCTTTTTTTAATTGCTGTATAGTATTCAACAAAGATTTTATAGCTGTGATCAATTTCACTAAGAAAGATTGTGTTTTATTATTTTGTATCAACTTTTAAATCATCAGTTTACAATTTTAATATGTTATGCTTCGAACTTTGAAGAATTTTTGTTGAAAGATTATCTAGGCTATTTAAAACTTGTCTTTGTGTTCAGATATTTCACCTTAGCGACTAATATCTAAATATTGATAATATAGCGAAGAGTATAAAATAAGAACTGAAAATTCAGTTGAGTCTACAACAAATCTCGAGATCTCGAGTTAATTTACTACAATTTTTTTCAATATTCGTGATAAGTTGATTAATAAATAATGATATTGGGAAAAAATTTTATTTCGTGATTTTTGAAATTTATAATCACAGTTTTCTGCACCTGATTTTGAATTGATCCACAAATGTGGCACATGAGTAACTTACATGGGAAATAGTTCTATTAACAACACTAGGTTATACTTTTAACATTATTCTTAGGTTTGTGATTGAATCAATTGAATTCCTGAACCGTTGTCTCAAACTTGCCACCATATTATCAACATTCGATAATATCTGAGCATGAGAACAAGGGACAAGTTTATTTGTACTTGATTTTAAATCGATCCATCTATGCAAGTATCGAGGATCAGTTTAGACGACAAATCAATCAAATATTATTGAGAATTTTCTCTGCTCTTGAGTATCGTAAAAAGAAAGATGAATGAAATTTGAGTTATCAAAAATATGAAGACGATTTCTTCGATTCTTATTTATTTTAAATTTTGTCGTTATTCAAACTGAGTATAGTAAATTCAAGTTGAATGCTTCGAGAAATAGTAACAAGGTATATTTGGAAGAATCCTGTCGTCGAACAGTGTTGGCAATCTTTCTTTATTTCTGACTTCGTGCAATTATTTACATATATTATATTGATTCAACTTTTCTGTAAGAGTGATTGATTTCATACTATATTGCTTTCATGCCATGACGATTTATTCATTTCTTTTTTTTTTGTTTTTTTAATACTTTCATAAAGTATAGACCATTATTATGAGTATAAGCAGAAAATGTTGCTTACATTTATATTCAAATATCACTTGTTTTTGAACTTTTGGTTAAAATATAATTAATTTATGCATAGTTTTTAGATTGATACAGTATTCTTTATGTACGTTAGAAGGATAGCGTAAGAGAAAAGAAATGAAGTATGAAACTCAACTTACGAATGTAAGGATAACGCAAACGCAAACTTACATTCTTTTTATAAGGAGTAAAATGAAATTGAATTTACGCTCTGATTAGTCGGACTTCTTTTGAACATGAAAATTATCTTGAGATCACATTCTTCATTTCATATTACGAAGAATCATGAACAACTCTTTGAAATTGTTATTTTTTTTTGTGTAGTTTTGCGTAGAGAACGCATTGGTGTTTCAAATTGATCTGCATTCTCTTCAAAATCATCTCCATCGGTTGAAGCTTTGAACTGGAATTTGTATCGCCTTCTTTCTTTCTGAACAAAGCATGATTTATTTTGTTCAAGTTTTGGTTGTAGAGAATTCTATCAAAAAAATGTAATATGAGTTTATTTTCGAGCGATATGAATCAGTTGAAACCTCAGCACTCGCATGCTCTCAAGAGAAGTCCGATTGCAACGAGAGGATTTCATTTTATGGAATAACAAATGAAATTCTTGACAAACAGTTGTCCAACTTGAATAATATACACAAATTCTTCTATAAGTATTATCTAATTTTGACGCATAAATTGAAGAAATTTTCAACCGTCAACGTCAGTGCGATATTAAATACAAACTTCTCATGAACTCAGTGATATTAATGAAAAATTCATAAACATGATCGTTACAGAATAACCAGTGGTATGTATGTAATAGTTTTATCATTGAATTTTTTAACGATGTTTTGTCTGTTTTCTTCTCTTTCTTTCTTTCCTTTTTCATTGAGATTACTAAAGATTATTTGAATAATTCTTTTGTTCTACCGAGATCAAATCGATGGAAAGAGAAAGAACGTTGCTCTTGTTTAACATCATGAAATGATTGAACAAAACACGAGTTATACTTTCACGAATGATAGAATCTTCGTCATTGGCTTTGAAAGTCAATTGATAGATTGAAAGAATTCTAAAACGTCGATTGAATATTTGCATAGCTTGCGAACAAAATTGATGAGATACTATCTTTAGCAAAAAATTGTCTTCAATTGCAGCATGAAATTAATCAAAAGAACGTGTTTGACGAAAAGATACTTATCGGTTCAAATGAAATCTGTGGTCACGATTAATTTTTGAGATCAGTCGTGCGTACAAACTTTTGAATTTGAATTGAATTTATCGATCCAAGTCGTCTTTGTGATCACGTTTTAACAAATCCATCAATTCCACAATCTTTTTCTTGATGACAATTGAGCAACATTTGCTCCTCGAAACATATAGGAATGAATTTTATAAGAAAAAAACAACAAAAAAACACTGGTTGTTTGCTTTCAATAGTCATTCGACTGAAAAAAAAAGAAGAGGAAAAGGAAAAAAAATTTATTAATGTAAATATGATTTTCATGAAAACAATCATAAAAATTATCATATTAATTATAATTACAATAATCACTATTCATTTGTACTTAAAATGTACCTATGGAAGCATATACAATGGCTTAATTATTGAATTTGGAAAAGAATAGAGTTAAGTATATGATATATAGTTCGAAGATATCTCATGCGCAAAATTTTATTTATTATCATTTTTATCGATTCACAATACTAAATGTAAATAGTTACTGTTACGTTCTTTACATCAGAAAACAAAATATTTTTAAGCGAGCATTGATTTCAGTGAAAAGATGAGGAGAAATTGAAAAACAAAAAATCACGAAAAATATTCGTAGAATAATTGAAACTTGATTTTACAAGAACTGATTTATGATATCAATATTGTATATATTTGTATAATAAAAGATAAAATTCTATTGCATACTAAAAGTCTAAACATATAAACAACTATTATGTATTGTACTGTTCGTATTTGTTCACGAAATTATGATTTCGATAATTTCACTTCACTTTTAAAAATATAAAAGCCTTTGCAAAATAATTCTATTTATTATTTCATTTAAGTAGAGTGAATTTTATTTGATTCTTCGGCACAACTCGTGCGAAATTTGATTTAATTGTTGGTCCCGAACACACGGTTTGTGTTTCGATGAAAATAATTGACAAATTTATTATTTTTTGGTCTGATTTGTAAGACTAGTTTATAGAATTTAAGAATTTGAGTTGATGAATATTAACGAATAACAAAGAAACATTATCATAACTGAAAAAAAACGTAGAATCACCTTCTTTTTATTTGTTTTAGAATACGCAGTAATTTGCAATTTTGAATCGTAAGGGAGAAGATTCACGTTGGAAAGGAAGTTTTTCTACTTGAGAGGATACCAGCGCCGGGACTCTAGCCAAATGTTTTTTGGTAAGATTACGGGGATATACTTGCATGTTTTACAAAAATTGTTCTGTACCGTATTTATTCTTCAACGTTGATAGAATTGCGGTACAGAGCGTATTTTTGAAAATGTTCTAGTACATCCAGATAAGACAGAATCCTGCTCAGATTACCAATTTGGAACACTTGGAATATCAAAACCGTCGCTATTGGTTCCGATGCGAACTTTGTTCATGTTTCCACATAGAAAATTCACTTATGAATTCTTTAAAAATCATTCTTCTTAGACAATTTTAGAATTTTATATTTCTCGAAGAATTTGAACAGAGCTCCTCGAAGAGGCCCAAAAATGTTTTTAAAATAAAGATTTTATGGAAATTTTTAAGAAAGTGTGAAGTTCTATAAGTGTTCGGAAAGAAGTATTTCTCAAGAAATCATAAGTGATCCTCCTGTGCTATCAACGCCCACGATATGGAACGATGATATATAATGAATATTCCATCAACATCCATAGGATATTCGTCTATAAGAATGTTTAAAGAATATACAAGACACTGTTCTGAAAATGTTTGTTACATATTCCATAGAACATCACCCTAGTTTAAAAAATCTACTGAATCCTATTGATCAATGACATCAAATATCAACTTTGTCACGATAAATAACCATCCATATTTTTTCAAACCCGTCAAAACCCATTGGAACCGATTACATTTAATGAGATTTAAGAGGATATTATCTACTTGAATTGGAGTGCTGTACAAAGCGATATTTTGATTAAAATGAAGCGTTTGGCCGTAATTTGTCATGAACAATTTGGCTGCTGCTAGTATCACCTTAAGGGCATTCATCAGAGGCAAAGTTACTAGATCTCTCCCCCCAGTTTTCTCAACGATTAATGAATATAATCGATTTTAATGAGCAGGTGCATCTTCTTAGCATATTAAAGAAAGTGCAGCTACTCTTTATTTTTCATTTTATTTGTTCGTTTCTGAGAAAACTGGGGGGGGGGGCGATTTTGGAATCTAGTAACTTTTTGGGAAGGTGGTGAATGCCGTTAAGGGGTTACCATCGGAGCAAGTTGGTTGAAAAAGGACAAATCTATACGATAGAAAAAGAAGTTCGATACAGTCACTGGTATCCCTCTAATGAGAATTCAATATCCCTGCTGAAAATGCCGTGAAATCCTGTCAAAAACTAACAAAAATGTTGCTACCAGATTTTGATGGGATAATAAAGTGTCATCCCACACATCACAGGCATACTTCAAATGAACTTAAGGATTCTTTTTGAACATCAAGGATCTATAAAGAATTCATTCTGAACTGTCATAATAGGGACTTATGAAGAATTCCACCTTTCGAATCGAATTCTCAAACACCTTCTGTTCGTATGTTTGTTCATCATATGATTTAAAACAAGGAGAACTAAAGCCTGCCATAGGAATTTGGCTTGAGTTAAAAAAATTCGGGCTTACGGGAATTCGTTCTCATGACACTATATAGTGTCAAGATATATCTTGACAAGATGTTCCAATTTTAAAAATTTCGAATGAAATCAGGTAGAAAATTCATCAGTTTATGACTGGATTTTACGTAACAAAAACCATTCAAAGCCTGATGAATTTTCGCTAGTTTCTGCCTAGCATTTTTAATAAGGTGGGTTGAATGGTGATGTACCGTTACAGAATTTGTATCAAATTTCATTAATCAATGGGTTCCAATAGATTTTTTTTCATCAGAGTATCAAAGTTGGGTAAGGTAGCATACGCCCGAAAGGCTATTTATCTGAACGCAGTAAAGTTTGTAGCTACTTGAGGTGTGCTAAAAACTCCTTATAATTGTTCCCGGATGGTAACAGTGCAATGTCCCGAAAGGCTGATGATTGGTCGATTCCTAGTAAGTCTGTAGAAATCTCTAGAAATTGATCAATCGTCAGCCGTTGAGAGCTCAATATATACTAGAGTGAGAAAGAATATAAGAAAGAGACAACGCTATTGATTGAGAGCGAACATGAAAGCACACACAGGATGCGGTAAAGTATCATAATACCGAATGTTCATATTCCCGAATGCTCATAAGACCGAATGTGCATAGTCCCGAATAGAAAAATATGAATTTCAAAATAAATAAAAAAATGGACCATTTCTGTCATAAAAAATTGATCGTTCCCACATGATATGCGTAAACGAATCATTTTTTATGACGGAAGTGGCGGATTTTTGGATTTATTTCGAAATTTATATTTTTTTATTCGGGAATATGAACATTCGGTATTATGATACTCTACCACAGGATGCTTCCGATTGCGAGAGCTTTTGGCCCCAGGGGCCATGATTCAGCCAATGGAAATCCAGTATTCTAGCCCCTGTCTACAATCGGAAGCATCCTCAATTGATCCTCTCTCACGCCATTTTGAGCGAATAGACAGGTAGTATGCAACATGCTCGACTCCGGGCATTTATTTAGTCATCGTACTAGAAATCTCTAGTTTTCAGCCAATGCCAAGCAGTCGAGTTTATCGCATACTACCAATAGACAGGTAGTATGCGATAAGCCCGACTGGCGTTAACCCGACCGGATTATAACTCGGATGACAGTTGATCCGACTAGTTATAAAAATATAATCAAATAAAATGGAAAATATTCGAAATCAAAGCTTATCCAACCTTTTACTGTAAAGACGTAAAGATTAAAGGTTAATCACGCTTTGATTTCGATTGATTTTCCATTTTATTTAATTATATTTTTATAATTAGTCGGGTCAACTGTCATTCGGGTTAAATGCGTAGTGTCATAGTGCTTGAGTGTCATTCGGGCTTATTACCAGTTCAGCTTATTGCATACTACCAATAGACAAAGACACAGGCATAACCAATCGCACCTCTCTCTGTGTTCGCACGTTTCCATTGGTCAACTCCAATAGACCCGAAAGATAATTGGCCCGATGCACGATGGACCGGAAGACGAGCGCTCGAAAGTCAGTTGACCCGAAAATTGAAATCTCATGGTGCATTTTCACAGGTAGTATGCAAGAAGCCCGAATTGCACGTAACGCCCGACCGGCGTTAGCCCGACTGCATTCAACCCGAATGACAGTTGACCCGACTAAAGATGTAATTTCATGGGGCGTCGAGCATCAAGCGTCAACATTGGAAGGAAAGAGAAGAACTGTGTGACCTCCCTTTCTTCCTATTGTTGACGCTTGATGCTCGACGCCCCATGAAATTACATCTTAATTATTAAAATATAAGAAGCCCGAAATACAAGAAGCCCGAATTGCACGTAACGCCCGACCGGCGTTAGCCCGACTGCATTCAACCCGAATGACAGTTGACCCGACTAATTATTAAAATATAATTAAATAAAATGGAATATTCATCGAAATCAAAGCGTAATTAAACTTCAATCCATACATTAACTTAGCTAATTACTCAACAATTGAAATCACTTGCGAATCAATACGGATCACTTGGGAGTCAAGTGATTGTCCAGTGACCCGCTAATAATTTCTATATGACTCCCGAAGTTGAATGATGATTCTCTTTGTTCATTTCTTCATTTGAAAATGTCTGCTCGTGTTGAAATTCATTGGCTCACGAGTGAATAGCCCCAAGAGAGAAACGGGACCAATAGCAGAACTTATTCACAAATTCCCAAAGGTTTTTTCAGAGAAATACAATTTTTTAGTAAAATATAGAAAGTTGACGAGGGTCCTAGCGCAGGTAACCCCTCGATTTATGAATGCGATAAACTTGTTAAGAAGCATTCCGTCGAAATTTTTCTCCATGAGAATTCTTATTCAATTCCAAAGTGAAATCAATGTATATTTGAAAAAAAACGTAGCAATTTTGTATTTTATGAATTATATGTTTCATTCACAGTCGTGACATTGAATCTCGCCCAATCCCATTGAAATCGATGGAACAATAGTATGATGAAACCCGAAGGGAACATGAAGCTCCGACGAACGTTCAGAATAGATCATGATAGATCAGACTGAAGCTCCGTTGGAGCTCAAGTTTAGATTCGGAAACGTTCGACGAAGGTCCGATGAACGTTGAAATGTCCGCTTGAAAATAGCTTGAATGAAGTTTCATAGAACGTTTATTAAAGATTCTACGAAGATTCATTCAACCTTCAGTTTTTTATGTTTCAGACGAAATTACAATTATAGTTAGAAATGCCTCAATCTTTCATTTTTTTCGTGGAAAAATATACTTTGAAAAAAACTTTGATCGAAAAATTGCAACTCGAACGAACCTTTAGCAAACGTTCGATGAACGTTTTATGAACGTTCATTCAAACTATTTTCAAGTGGACATTTCAACGTTCATCGGACCTTCGTCGAACGTTTACGAATCTAAACTTGAGCTCCAACAGAGCTTCAGTCTGATCTATCATGATCTATTCTGAACATTTGTCGGAGCTTCATGTTCCCTTCGGGAATCTAATATTAACAATAATATGAACAAGTAATTTACTTCCTATAATCTACACAATATTTCACAGGTAAATTCATTGAACTCTATAAATACCCTAACAGGACACTCCTTCGCATCTCCGTGGTCTCCAAGTAGATACCACCTATCTCCGCCCTGGTTAAAAGAATCCATTGAATCTGACAAATGAAATTCAATGAGATTTGGTCAGAACATTGTCCAAGTTTAATCGTAATTTAGTGAGATTTGGCCAGATTCAACGAGATTCACATGAAAGTTCTGACCAAATCTCATTGAAAAATCACCGGTGAGATTTGTCAGAACATTGTCCACGTTTAATCGTAATTTAATGAGAATTGGTCAGAATCAATGGTTTCTTTTAACCAGGGCGTGGAGACCACGGAGATGTGACGAAGTGTCTTGTTAGGGTACTGGAATGAGCACTCGATAGATATTCTGTAGTTTAATCCCGTCAGCCACACACTGTCCCATACAGCACCGAGAGATCTTTTGAACGTTCAGAAAATGTGCTTGGTTACACTGAGAACGTGCAATTAAGGTCTCAGAATGTTCTAAGAACGTCACATGTATGTCCCAGGTACATGCAAATGTCGGTAAACACCCGTTGGTCCGAAAGCCCGTTAGTCCGAAGCGCCGTTCGTCCGAATTATAAAATACCGAATGAGAATAATCCGAAATATAACTAAACGTTACTAGTCATGCGCGAATGAGATAAAATTTTACCAAAACGTTTTCGGAATTACTTTCATTCGGAATTTTATAATTCGGACCAACGGTGCTTCGGACTAATGGGCTTTCGGACCAACGGGTGTTTACCCAAATGTCCCGGTTAGTTCTATTTATGTCACCGTGCGTGTCTGGGAACGTGTTCAATGAAGGTTCCCATCAGGTTTTGCGAAGCTGCGCACATGTTTTGAAAGGTTCAGAACGTATTCAGCGGCATCCAAAGTGCCGGTGCTCTAAACAACTGAAAAACCTACTCCTCGAAGACCAAAACACGTCGAACCGAGTGTATGTTTTCTAAACGTTCAGAGAACTTTATGTGCTGTCTGGGGTTGTACTGGGGTGTTCCCTTCTCTTTTGGATATACATTCAATATTTCTTTCTCAACTGGAAGGGTGAGGCTGGCCTCCCATGGACCGGAATTCGTTCCGGCGGAATGAAAATTGAACCAATGCACAATTTTTTATGGATTTCTGATAGAACGCTCTAAAAGAAATTGTGAAATCGATTGGTTTAAAGTCATTCCGCTGGAACGAATTCCGGTCCATGGGAGGTTAGCCTGAGTTTATCTTTATTCCACTATATGACTCTCAACTATCTCTCTCTGACGGTGGGGATTCTGGAGAGTGCTCATTCCAGTATAATACAGAAGCCTTCCGAAGTACTATTGCCGGTTGGGGTCAATAGGCCTGAAAAAAACACTATGTGTTTACTAGTCATGCTCCAGTCGGTATGATAGTTACCAATTTGTTTTTTGGGTTTAATTCCATTCAGGTAAGTCAAGCCCAACCCTGTTGCCGTGGTACAAGCCACAACGTTTATTCCAAACTACTTGAGAATGCTCCAATGAAATCCAAATATGACTCTGTAAGGCGATTCTGCATTTTCTGGAGTATTGCTTCGCAAATCGCTATTTTAGTTCTATTGAGCCGCTTTTGAAGAGTGCGTATGGCCAGGGGGATTTTTATCTGTGAATTGGTTGGGAACCTGAGGTTCCTAGGGGTTGGTTGGTGGGGAAAGTTCCAATGCAATATTTCAATATTGTGGATTCCATATCCGATACTCTGGGGTTGCGGTCACGGCCACTATAATTGGTCGGTGAAGATAGAATTCTCATAATCAGGTGATTTCGTAACCAATGTGATTGTATGGAATTTGAACAATCGATCGTGAGATCTCGAGTTGACCAAACTGTTATAGCAGCAACTCTACTGGATTGTGCTAACGACATGAGGAAACCAGGGTCCAGTTCCTGATTGGGGATATCACGTTTTCCGTTTATCATTTCATGTTGATTGGCTGAGAATAAAAATTCACCCAATCACATAATTTTCTTCGAAAGAAAAACACGCAATATAGAGCACATCGAGTTTAATACGTAGTGAAGTGGACACGGTAATGGAAAAATCGCGTGTCCAGAGAGAGAGAAAGAGAGAGAGAGAACGCCATTTATTGAACGAACAAAGAAGCACAACCACCAATCGATTCTTCCTCTCTCGCTATTTTGATGAAATAGACAAAAACGCAGGCGAACCCAATCGCACCTCTCTTTTTGTCCGCGCGTTTACACTGGTGCGCTCACTCCAGTATGTATTGAGCGTAGACCCCAATAGACCTGAAAGACAATTGGCCCGATGCACGATAAACCCGAAAATTGAGCCCTCATGGTGCGTTTTCACATCCGTAAACATATTGATATCTTTGTTTATCTTTCAGCCACAATAATATGTAGACACGGCATGAGGTATCAGTTTCCGGGTTAACTCACCTTCGGGTCTATGGGGGTCTATCTGCATCAGCCCTTTGCCACTGCCACTTCAAAGTAAGACTTTTATTGTCTTTCGCCACGAGACGTCGCTAATAGTACACTGGGTACGCAGGGATTGGGTTGGGGCTCATAACATAACCTCAATAAAAAATTATTTGGATCAATTTTCAAGCAGTGGTGATATTGTTCCAATAAATTATTCAAATTATTATTCTCCCTATTCTGTTTAACACGTATGATATTCTTGAAGCTACTATATCCTCACTTGAAAGGTTAAGTTCGCATCCTTGTTCATCTCGCGACGTACCCACGAACATGAACCGCTACCTGATTCGGGTCTAGTGTCAACGACAATAAGTGGTCTCTTTTCGAGATAGGTTGGTAAACCACAATTGACCCGAAGTGCAATAGTCCCGAAGTGCAATAGTCCCGAAGTATAGTGGACCCGAAGTCAGTAAACCCGAACGGCAGTAATTTCGAAAAATAATAGTTTGTTACTAGCCGGAGGCGAATGACATAAAACATGACTGAACTTTTTTCGGGATTACTGCCGTTCGGGTTTACTGATTTCGGGTCTACTGTACTTCGGGTTAATGATGATTCACCGATAGGTTTTGTATTAGGGATCCTTTAATGAGGGATCGGACAATCAGTCGCCATTAGTGGGATACTTCCGGTTTTTTCTATAGTTTAGGTCAGCATGCATAGTGTATGTTATTTTATTAAAATCATTTTTCTCGAATGTATTTACATGCTTTGTTCGAAGAATGTTTCAGATTCACTTAATTGTAAGTATTATACATGAATAAGCTGACTTTAAATATGTATCTCGAATATTTTCATAAATATCAGTACCTATCCCACTAATGGCGGCCGACCAATCCGTAATCAGCAGTTGATTGTCCGATCCCTCATTAAAGGATCCCTATTTTGTATTGGAGTGGCATAGGGCTGATCTGTATTGAGCTCAATGCGGTACCCTCAGACAGTGCAATGGGAAATCCGAATTCGCTGCACTGAAGGCGCTGTTGCCTGGTTAGGGAAAACCAGGTTCTCTTTATTGGTTATTCCATTCGATGGAGCCAATTTGTTGGTAGATTTTCTTAGAAATCCCCCAACCAGGCAACTCTGATGGAAAACGCTGTAACTTTACAGTTCTCGTGCACGCAAGAACAAGGTACCCAAGCATCAAGGGCAGGGTTGGCACGTAATATACTTCTAAGTATTTTACATAGTTTACGACACGTAAGAAACCGAGTATCTTACGCATAAAACCAACCCCTTGCCTTTGGGGGGACAGGAGGGTCCAAGTATCTTACATATATTACGTGTCAAAAACCAAGTATGATACGTAAGAAATTGAAAAATCACGTAATAAACCCAACCCTGATTAAGGGTATTCATCAGAGGCAAAGTTACTAGATCTCTCCCCCCAGTTTTCTCAACGATTAATGAATAAAATCGATTTTAATGAGCAGGTGCATCTTCTTAGCATATCAAAGAAAGTGCAGCTACTCTTTATTTTTCATTTTATTTGTTCGTTTCTGAGAAAACTGGGGGGGCGATTTTGGAATCTAGTAACTTTTTGGGAAGGTGGTGAATGCAGCGTTGCCAGTATTCCCTAGAAAAATCTTCAGCATCTGATGATTGGTTATTTCTTGTATAACCGGCCAATCATATTTTCAATTTAGAAAGAAATGACCAATGCCAAAAAATCTGAAGATTTTTCTAGGGAATACTGGCATCACTGGTCAGAGGGCACTGATGTTTTCACTAACACAAACATTATTTAGTATCCGTGTGTTCCCTCCGACGCAAATGCGCTCGTTTGCAGAGTTGCCAGATGAGGCGATTTGTCGTGAATTGGGCTACTTTTGGCTTCCCTGTATGACAAATAATCAATTGGGCGATTTGTCGCATTTTGGGCTACTTCTGTTTTTTTAGTATTTTTAGTGTTTTCCCTAAAAATTCCTGGTTTTCAACAAATCAAGAAGTTTCGGGCTAACAGGCTCTCAGGCCAATGTTCACCATATACATATACACATATGTACAGTCGGCGTAACAAGTCCGTTTACCGTTCTAACGGGAATATCTTCGAATACGTTGTTATTAATGAGGTTTTAATATTTTTCTTCGATTGTATACCTTCATATATGTTCCTTCTATCATTCAGATAGATTAGAAATTCTCAGATAACAGCAATAACGCGTATTATATAAAGATATTTCCGTTGGAATTCAACGGACTTATTACACCAACTGTACACATGAGAAAATTGGGCGACTTCGCGCAGAAATTTGCGATTTCTAATAGTAGATGAAGGTACTTTCATCGAAAAATTCTGGTAACCCTGCTCGCAGTGTTTCCACAAACCCGTATGGAAATATTTCGCTGAAAAATGTCTGCAAAACTATGAAAAATCTCTGAAAAAAATCCAAAAACTCTGAGAAACTCTGACAAACTCTGAGAATCTCTGAAATTTTGATGAGAAATCTAATATTTTTGGGACATTCTTTACAGACTTTTTTCAGACTTTGTTTAGAGTTTCTCAGAGTTTTTTCATACTTTTTCAGAGAAATAGTAACGAAATTGCACTCTGAAAAAACTCTGACAAAACTCTAATAAATTGTTGACATTTTTCTGATTATTGAAAAATCCTGAAATTCAGTGAATCCATTCATATGCCGTATTCAAATATCATGTGTGAAAAAGTGTTTGAAAATTTTTTAATTTTTTTCTAAAAGTCAGAAAAATGTTAGCAATCCATCAGAGTTTTGTCAGAGTTTTTTCAGAGTGCAATTTCGTTACTATTTCTCTGAAAAAGAATGAAAAAACTCTGAGAAACTCTGAAAAAAGTCTGAAAAAAGTCTGTAAAGAATGTCCCAAAAATATTAGATTTCTCATCAAAATTTCAGAGATTCTCAGAGTTTGTCAGAGTTTCTCAGAGTTTGTCAGAGTTTCTCAGAATTTTTTCATTTTTTTTCAGAGATTTTTCATAGTTTTACAGACATTTTTCAGCGAAATATTTCCATACGGGAAGGGATTTCTCTCTTAATTTGATCGAGCTTTCTAGTTAACGCAAGTTCATGATTGATCAATTCTCTTAGGGAGAGGGATCATGTGGAAACACCGCCTGCTCGTTCGGCAAACTCAAGCTCCCATTAATGCTTGGGTACCCTGCGCAAGAAAAAATATTCTGTATACGGGTCCCGTGCACGCATACACAGCCCAATAAAAATTCTATTTCTCTAAAAAATTTCAATATCAAGTAAGTTGAGATTCCTTTGATTTGATTAAATAAAATCTTATTACCAAACTTTCACTAAACGCTATCACTGTCATTGAAGGTTATGAATTTCCAAAAATCTAATGTTTTCACCAAATCAAAATAGCGTCTAATATTTTTATACAATAATTAAAAATACGTCATTGAATTTCTGACATTTCTCAAGGTATTTTATATTGTTAGTGCAGAGATGGTGTTGACAAGCAGAAGGAAACAATTCATCTTTGACAAAATCCATAGAGCTAGCGTATTGACATGCATAGGAGTTAGCGGTGTTAGCCTGTTCCTAATAGTGGCTTGTGGTATCAACTATTATATGTATGTTAGACCATACAGGATAGAAACTCAACTTCAACATGATCAAGCATTACTAAAAGAAGGCGCAAATCCAGACACTGCAGAGACAATTCAAGCTTAGTCTCACAAATAGTACTGTGTTATTATGTACAATTATGTTTATGATTTTATAGCAACATGTATAGTTTCAATTTATTATATTGAATAAAAATCTTATCTTTATTTTCCTACCTTAATGTTCGAACAAATATCGTCTTCACATAAATCCTGCCAATCCCATCAATTTCTACACAGAAACATTTTTTTGGATGAAATCAATACTGCTTTGATAGAGCAAAATAAACTTATTGTATTTTCTCTAAATCTCTTTTTACCCAATGGAGATCAAATTGTTTGCCCCGATACGAATCATCTGTGTGTTCCAAACGAATATCCATTTCACTCCTCGTCCGTGACATGACAAAATGTGATGCAATGTGTTACATTTTGTTGCATCACTAGCTATTCGAATCTATCGGAAAATACTTTTGTTTCATATATATTGTTGATAAAACAATAATGAATCAATTCCAATTTCGCTCCAAAAAATTCTATGTAGTTGCAAATTGTCGATCCCAAGATATTTAAAAGAGTAATCGAGTATGTAACGAAGGTTCAATTGAGACATCAAAAACTCCAAGTATGTTATAAAATTTCTGTATTAAATAAAATTGTCGTATTTACACTTATTCTGAATACACACGCTAAATGTATGAAAATGCACGTTGAGAAATAACAGTATGTTTCATTATCGCAGATGTATTACAGATTACGTTATCAATGACATTAATTCCTATTACGAAATGCTGATTTGCTTTCACTTTTTGTTCAAAAATATCAAATGTCATTTACACAAGTTGAATAGAAAAATTTCTTGAAAGCTTTCCTTTTTTTTTCCCCCTACATATAAAATCTAGGCCATATTTCCATTTATTTTATATTTACAACGATATTTGTTTTATGCTATGATAGACATACATTGTACTACTTATCTTGTCGGTCGTTACTTCTATATTTTATAAAATACTCTTTTGTCGGATCGATTTGCGCATTTCTCGATTTACAAAAGAAACAAAATCAATAGTCAATGGAAACGTTCTGATCGATGAATTATAAATTATTATTTACAATGAATGTTAATATTACGATAACTGGTTCGCAAGACTTGAATTCAATGACCATTGTTTGAAATACGATTCTTCGCAATGCGTTATTGCATCGGGACACACAGTTTTATTCCATGATGAAAACCCATGTCGTTTATGCATGATGTATGTATGTATGTATGTATGTATGTATGTATGTATACATATATTCATTTTGTTCTAATATAAAATAGTTGCTTATAGAAAACCTTCATATAATACTAAAATTATATTTTCTCATTTTGTTGACTCACGAGAACGTTCTTTGAACTGAGATCTTATGAAAAAGTAATATGTTTTTTCTTAAACCCATGTTCGCGTATATTCAAGTACCAAATTTGCCCTCGCTGCTTTTCCGATCAAGAGTCAGATTCAGTCAAATCTGGATACATTCGAGAGAATGAATCATTCTCATGTTACAAACTTAACGTATATTAATTTCGATGACCTGCAACGATGAAATGAAACTCGTTACAGAAATTCTGAGTTTGTATCGTCTGATAAATAATGATTAAGAATAAATCTCAACGTATACACTCAAATTGACTCTCGTGAATGGCATGGAAGAAAATTTGTTTTCTTTATCTTCACGAATTATATACGCGTAATGGGATGACTCGAGGAATGGTAATAAAACCATTATACTGTTCAGAATTGTTCTTTGATCACTCGATTTCCTGTAAATCGAATCTCAAATAAATTTACATACTTGCACAAACCCTGTAGCCTTTGGGCTGCGATTAAAAACATTTTTCGGATGTGTTCCAATTGATAAAAGGTTATGAATTATCGGACGTAGGATTGGAATTGGATGTAGATTCTACCCGCATAGAATCAATTCTAGCTACTATTTTCAAAGCAGGTCCCAACTTGATACTCATAGCCGACATAAGATGATCTTCCTTGAGTAACATAAGAGCCTGTCCATCGATTTCTTGAATCGCAAAATCTTCCGCGTAATCGGCACAGCCTGGTAAGCTTCTGATGAATTCGCATACTTCTGCCACCTACGTGGATGAAAAACAAAAACATTGTTATCGCATTGTAGAAAATATATTTTTTCATCTATTCATGTGCAGGATATTTTATTCCTTTATTATTATTAATTATAGTATCTTCTACGCAGGATTATTCATTTTCTTTATCCAACGAGACCTTGTATATATAAAAGTTGAAAGAAGTTTTTGTTCCTTTCGTCATCTCAAACTGCAATCGAAGCTTATTCCCTGTACTTATCGTTTCTACATCTCTTTTTGACTGTTTACTTTTCTTTTTTGTACAGTTATATATTTCATATTACATGGTATTAAAGTTTGAATTGTCTATAGAGACGAAATGGACATTGAAATTCACAAAATCTGATGAATCATCGGGTGTTTATTTTCTTAAATCAACTGCTTGCGATATGGAAACTAGTTTAAAGGATATACGGTGAAATTTTGGGCTTTCAACAGCAGAGTATTTTGTTCTTTAATTACTAATTCGTTCGAATAAACGATTCAAACTCCAGCAACATTACATTATTATACGACTGACAATGCCTTGCTACAAGCGAAGAAACATATTTACATCGATCAATGAGATAATCGATGCGTGTGTTGCTGATACAGCTAATTTAAACACACGAACGAATCCATAGTCTCTAATAACCCCACCTCCTCAAGAATCCTCCAATTAATAATTGGTTAACACACCCCAGTACCAATGGGTAGTTCCAAGTTCGACTCCTAGTCCCGGCGATTTCTTTTTCAAGATTCAATTCATTTTCAATTCATGCGAACTTTAATGTTTGAATCTTGAAGAGAGTCTGTATTTTCTCTTTAACGATGAGTTTGTCTTGTGCGTATCGTAGAATAATTATTTGACACGTTTCGAGATGTACGAAAAAGTTCATCTTTTTCTATCTAACCACATACTCTGAGTAAGGAGGTGAGGTTATTAGAGACATGGATCCATTCGTGTTTGAATCAGCTGTATCACCATGTAAGTATTTGAATTATCGACCGAAGCGACCACACATTGTGTATTCTATTACATTATTATATCGATTCAATTGATTTGTCATCATTGTTCGATTTCAATATGCCGGATAGAATGCTTGGGGGGTAGCAATCTTGGTTTCAAGACTGATATCGTTATTGCTTTCATGGAGGTTAAATCTCCTGCGCATCGATCATGTTTAATATGAATCTATTTATTTCCTCGAGTGCCAATCTGTATCCGAGTTAGCTTGGATGGCTGTAATTTGCTTTTTCTTTCCTAATTTGTTATTATTTGCGATGTTTACTACCGCTGTTGTTATTGTATCGGACATTTGCCCGTGGAACTAAATAATTGTACAAACATTCCACTCACCGTCCATTTGACAGGATTGATTTTAGGTTGCGTATCTTCAATAGCAGTAGTCGTGGATAACGATTTGTCGTCCCCGATCTTCTTTGTTATATCATTGTCAACCTTCTTCGAGTCAGTCTCCATTTCAGTCCATTGTTTATCCGTGTTATCGTGATCTCTAGGTTCACGCTTTTTGCTGTTTATCGAATAAACATATTTAATACCCAAGAAAAACATGATTGTATGAAAAAAAAAAGTAATGATTACTTACCTCTTCGCACAGACGGATGAGCAAAATCTTTTATCTTTTTTCAATTTAACGTTTTGTTCGTCAAGTATATTACCACAGCTTTCACATTTGCCATTCGAATTGGAGAATTCATCGTTTGAATAATTGGGCGCGTGTTTCTTTTCTGTAATTTCATAATCCACATTTATATCTGTATCAATGATTAAAACCATCAATGCTGTATATAAAGAGAACTTACTCGGTGGTTCTTCGCTGACGTCTCTTTCCAAAGAAGCGTTGTTGGTTCGATTCAAAGCGTTGGTATTTTCTTGACTAACGGTGCTGCTCAAAGACGTTCGATTAACAGCGAAAGGTTCGGAAGCTGATGATGAAAAATACATTTTTTAGTCATTATTTCTTACTTTTGTTTCTAATTATCTCTTACCTTCTTGGATCACAAATCCTTCGATTACATGGGTAAGTACTTGAGGTTTTATCATCGCTTTCGGCGGTGTATGTTTATTATTTGCCACAAGTGGGGCGGAAATGGGAACCATCATGGGTTCTTCCCCCGTAACACCGTTTGTAATAGAATTCACCGTATTTGCGAGTCCCGCTAACGGATTGTTGCATGATTTTTCCTCCGTTTTGGACGCCAAATCCTCCTCTTTACTCGACGTTTTATTACCATCAACTTCTGAAAGAGTGACATGTTTTTATAATATTCTTCGACAGATATGAAAAAATATGCACATACCCGTGGTTTCCACTTGAGACGTCGGGGCAACTTCTTCGGCATTCGATAAAACTTGATCTTTCTTTATCACAGGTTTCACACTTTCATCCATGACGGGGGTATTCGTTGTCGTTGGAGGCATTATCATCGAGCAGTCTGATTGATGATTCCGATCGGGAGGTGACGTGATTATCATTGTAGAATTATTACTGTCGTGTTGGATTTGTTGATCGGGTGCATGATTTACAACTGGAATACCTTGAACCTGAGATGGTCCACTCACTAGTTGATTACTAATTATTGTCGGGGCGATTGGCTGGAAAAGAATCTCTAATAAAAATATGATTCGATGATAAGGTGAATCAAAAACAGATTGAATGATGAAATACCGGTAATTGAAGTTGTTGAACTGTAGGCATGGGGTTTTGGGGGACTTGATTCATTTGTAAAGTGGTAGCTACGCCTACACCAACATCACCTATGGATACTACAGGCACGATTGGTCGTTCAGCTCCGAGAACCACGCCAGATGCTTGTTGTTGGGCTTGTTGATGTTGTTGAGGTTGTTGGGGTTGCTGCTGCTGCTGTTGTTGAGGTTGTTGCTGCTGTTGTTGCGGTTGCGGTAAGGCCATGCTCGCTGTAAAGAGTATCAAATTCGTAACAATAACAACAACGCATTATTATTATCATCATCATCATCAGAAAATTTGAACAATTATTTCAACGACAACTCACTCATCAAAGGGGCAGGTTGTATTTGTTGTTGAGGGGATTGCACTTGCTGTTGGTACTGCTGTTGTAAATGTTGCTGCTGTTGCATGTGCTGCATCTGTTGAATGAATACCTGTTGATGTTGTTGTTGTTGCATCGTTTGTTGGGGTTGCTGCTGCTGTGGTTGAGGTGATTGCATTCCTGTTTTATTTTGTTGTCCAAAGTTTTGTTTATCCCCTGTGCACATAGGCGAGCCAGGTGGTTGCGCAGAAGTTACTACTGGAGAATTAGTAGTTATCAATACTTTATTATTGTTGCCGGCATGACTGACCGTAGACGGTTGTTGCATTATCATTGTGGTTTGATGTACATTAGACTTTGTTTGATTAGCGGCATCCGCCTTAGTAGTAGCCGTAGAAGCATTTGGTCCAGGACTTGTGCGAACCACTGGCTTACCACGGCCTTTACCACCACTGCCGCCTCCTTTGCTACTCTGAATAAAAAAGCACGAAAAACAATGTCCTATATTTGGTTTATAAAAATAAAAGAAAGTAAAGGAACGGCAAAGTAAAAGAAAACAAAATCACGGACAAATTAAATGAGAATTAAATAAATATGCTGAGAAAATGAGGGAAGAACGTTACCGATAAGTCAAATCATCGAATATCGAGACCACGAGCGCACAATCGAGAGAGATAGAAAGTGTGTTAATAGAAAAGCGAATCGCTCGGGTGTTAGTTATAATGACCTGTGCGTGTACCGTGGCTTGTACTCCGTGGACGGTTTGTGTCGACACAGAACTGGCAGGACGAATATTCGCAGCTTGCACCGACTGTAAAGACGACGGCAGTATGCTGAGCGGTCTTTGACCGCTGCTACCTTGTTTTCCCTGTTGGGGTTGCTGTTGTATATCCATTACCCTTGATTTCCCACCCGTCGTGGCAATTTGTTGCACTCCTTGAATTTGTTGCTGCGTAGCCAACGCTGTGTGGACAAAAAAAAACGATATTCAGTATCATAAGAAAACAAATTTTCACAAAACTCATTTGGGATGAATTTACCATTGTGCGCTTGTATCGGTTGCGGACTTTGAATGAACATGTCGGGTTGAGTGGGCCCACGAATGAAAATTTGATTGGGCGCAGCGGTGAGAAGAGTCGGAGGTTGTAATCCCGTCCAAGCAACTTGGGATGCAAACTGCCATGGGGCGAATTGCATACCACCACCTCTCGCGCCTGATGGCGTTCCCGCTGTACATGTTGTATACTAAAAAAACAATGACCAAACGGAAAATTAATATTCGCAACCTGCACACGCTCCCTAAAGATCCAATTACGGCTCGACTTATTCTTTGTTCTCAATTATAATCTGATCCAAAAATAATCTTATTCTGTTAGCAACGAACGATTACGAAAATCGAATTCTAAAATTTAATCTAAAAAAAAACTGGACTATTTTCTTCCGCTTTTCTGCAACATTGACATTTTATGTATTCGTACTCGATGAATGATATTCTATTCAATGCATTGCGATATTGAATATGGATTAGATTATATCATATACTCACGATTTTATATAGAAACGATAAATTGTACATAGAGCATGCAAATCGATATTTCTATTAATAAATCGAACCGTTTTGAATAGTTTGCAAGCATTCTAATCACAATGATCACAATATCGATGTATAACATTATACATGCAAATCTAATTGAGTACAAATCAATGTAAAATTTATTCACTGCTTCTAACGGTTATAAAAACTACGAAATGGATTGTATCAAATGTATTATTCCCTGTGATATCTGAATAAATTCGCTCTGAACGTTGGTAATCTATCGAACATTCAATATTTGCAAAATTCCAAGATCTCTCTCCGTCAAAGTTCTCTACACAATCACTTGCAAGAACAGAGAAAAGAGGTCTAGTAATTCAACTTTGCCAATCTAAAAAAACTATAACCAATTTCAACGTAAAGTGATTTCAAACAAAGATTATCCAAACTCACATCGAACATTCAAAAAAGAATATTTTGAAATTTCATATATTACAAAACTAAATTAATAAACCAAGGTTTTGTTTTTTCATTTTTCTGTTTTTTCTTTCAAGAATCCGAATAATAAACAAAAAATTTGCTTAAAGATCGGAATGATCTTTGAACTGAACTATGAATAAACTTTCGCGAATTACTTAGACGAGATGAACAATATATTTACAATGGAAAAGTCAATGATTTTGTTACATATTGAGAAGATGTATGCCATCTTGCGATGTGTCCATGGGACGTCATTTCTACTATCTCGAATAGTAATTCGAAAGTGTAACAGTTATAAATAGGATTACTTTTTGTACTTGGTCCTGTTTAGCTGCAGATTGTGCTTGTTGTTGTTGCTGCAACGAAGGCGGAGGAGGCTGGGGCGAACCTAATACCCCGAGTTGTCCAAAAACCAACGTTTGGCCTGCTCCTGGCGTGGCAGAGGTGGGCACAGGTAGATAGCCTGTTGGAAACCCTTGAACTTTGGCTCCTCCGGCACCTGGACGTCCTCCACCCTGGCCGGGATTTGAAGCTGTTGTCAACATATGTGGCGTTAACTGAGCTGCCGATTGAAACGGTTTCCCAGCGGTTATGACCTGAATGATACAAAATCTAGTTATTATTCTGATCAACGTTTTTTGAATTTTCTACGTGTTTCAAATAAGTACCTGAATCGAGGATGGATTGACAGCTGGATGAAGAGCTAAATTCCCTGGCATCAATAACGGGGTACCTTGAGTATTATATAATTGTTGTAAATGATACGCTTGATTCTGAAGAGGCTGTTGAATGACTTGTACAGCCTGCGGATGTGCAGCCATGGTCGTTATGGTCGTAGCACCTTGTTGGCCGGATAAAGTCATGGATACCCCTCCGTGTGTTTGCTGTTGATGATGCATCGATACGGCAACAGCATTTTGTAACTTTGAATTCAGAAAAAATGTATAAATTAATAAAAATGTATGGATGTCTTTGCGAGCGGAGGGAGAATCAAACTTACCTGTTGTTGGGGCATGATCGCCGCTACTTGAGGCTGTACTTGAACTTGGGTAGGAACAACGTTATGCGGACCGTTATTCTGTTGCTGCTGTTGTTGCTGTACTTGCTGTACTTGTTGGACTTGTTGTTGTACTTGTTGTTGTACTTGCATTTGCTGTTGAGATTGAACTTGTTGAACTTGAGTCTGTGATTGTACTTGCTGTTGTTGCTGCACTTGTTGCTGTTGGACTTGTTGTACTTGTTGCTGTTGTTGCTGCATATGCTGAACATTTTGTTGCTGTACATTTTGTTGTTGTTGTTGTTGTTGTTGTATATCGTGAGCGGCGATCATCATTTGTTGCTGTTGTTGTTGAGGCTGCTGCTGTTGGGGTTGCTGTTGATTCTGTGTCATTTCTAATGATTTCACATCCGTCATGTTTCTGAAATGTGATTTCATTCAACATCAGTTGAGAACTTGAGTCCGAAACTTTCATCTCTTTTTTACTGTCCATGTACACACAAATTTTTCGTACTTGACATAAAATTTTTATAATTTTCACGTGATTTCCAGTTAGGTATTGAAAGTTTCAGATACATCGAATTCATGGATACAATATTCATTCACCGAATTGCATTGAATTATAACTCATAACATAATTGGGAAAGTGAATATTAATGGAATGTATCCATCAGGTTAAATATCTTGTTTGCAATTTCTGGAGAAATTTTGAATGATGAATAGCATCTTTTTACCTATTTCAATTCTCAACCTGTTGCTTTTTACCGAATGCAATGGATACTTTCACCTCTCAAACTCGTGAGGGTCGTTCACCTGGGCCTTTCGACAAACTTCATCTACTAGTTCTTCTTATTCCTCTTTTGAGATATTCTCCGTCGGTCTATTATGAATCATTCAGCGATCAAATTTATCTATTTTTATATTCAAAAAAATTTCTATGTGAGCTGAAAATATTTTCAAACTAATTTACTGCTTTTTATATCAATTTTATTTTCTCTAAAATTCAACGAATCTTTTACTTTTAAGAGAAGTAATAAACATACTTTTCGATTCACTGGCATTCAAATGGAGGTTTTGAACAATTCACATGGAAGTCATAGTTCTTGAAGGTGTAAATTGATATTGGTTAAACTCAGTTCGGAATTTTGCATCATGATATGATTAACACACAAACATTTTCGGGAAATATCCCTTCAAGCATCGAATAATTTTTCTACAAGTGAGAATTCTTGCACTAAAACATTGAGTTTGCATTAATTGCTTATGAGTAGAGACCGGATTAATTGCATATTTCGCTTATTATTTGCTATAAAATGCATATTCCTCACAAATTTTCTAGGAAAAAATCATATTTTCAACAAGAAATGTTCTTGAGCATAGAAAAATGATTTGTGATCAGTTAATATCTCATTAGATATAGTGGAATGAATACTTATTCCACATAATTGTAATGAATGACCGTCAAATTGATCTTCACCCATACAGCACCGGGAGGTTCTATCAACATCCTCGGAACGTTTTCTGAAAATGTTCCGGGACGTTCAGGAAACATCAGTCAATGTTCGAATTTAAATACCCGATAGTGCGGAAAAGGTGCCTTCCACCATCGGTACTCAGTGTGCAAAAGCGCAATTTGGACAGTCAATTCCTTTTGTGAAATATACCAATTTTGAATAATTTCATTGAGATGGATGTGCACGGATCTAAACGCCTCAAATACCAAATCTACGCGAAGATAGCTAAATAAATAAGGTAACATCAATTTATACAGCTTCCTGAGATTACAAGTGAGCCTGAACAAAAATAATTCAGATGCATTAATTCCATAATCCGAGACGACCCTGTACGGCTCTTATTTTATCGTTTCAATTAAAATTATAAATATAATGAGTGCTTAGTGATAGATTACAATGATAACATACATTGTGTCATTTGAATAATTGAATGCGAGGTGCAAGAGTAGAAAGTCGCGATGCTTTTGTTTTTATTCGCTCTGCGACCCAAAAGCATGTGGGGAAACACTTCAAAGCCACTGTACATTTTGCAGCAAATACAGCATCGCCTTGCAAATCGTTTTTATAGAAACATTTCTCATATTATTTCTACAAGCGAGATTTTGTAAAAACCTCTCAAGTTCTAAGTCACCTGTAAGTCACTTCCTTTCACCCCCAGAAAAGAAGTTGAAGCATTGAAATCCTAAAACGTGCATCTTGAAAACACCATTTGAGAATGATATTTTTCACCAAATTTACAAATTTTCAACACGTTTGGGACAGTAAAAGGAATTGACTGACCAAATTGCACTTTTGCACACTGAATACCGATGATGGAAAGCACCTTTGCCGCCCTATCGGATATTTCAATTCGAACATTCACTAAATTCGCTCCACCCTAATGTATTAATACCAGGGATGTACGAATGTCTGGTATAGTTTTCTATATTATTTACGTTATAGATGAAATATTACCTGAAACAGCATCTCCTGAAAGAGCACCAAAATTTAAATACTGTCCACAGTGACTTCGGATGAATAAAAACTCGTTACAATTTTTTGATATTTGGTTGCATATAATCCGGTCTCTACTTATGAGCTTTGAATAACCAAAAGAAATTTGAAAAATAAGAAAATGGAATAAGAAAAAACTTGTAAAGGTGGATCTAGATTATATGATATGAAACAAATTATACAAAACAAGGGCTGTCGTAGATTTAAATAGACAGGGTTGGAGGATCAAATGATGTGGGTTTCAATCATTTTTCACTCGTTTTAATAGAAAAATTCTGTACTTAAGCACAAGCACTCAACGGTACAGAAAACAGTGTCTTACTCTTTTGAGGAAACCACAAACAGTACGGTTTTTGAAATGAATTTTCACATGGAAATACAGAAGATTACGAATACTGTAGAAGAAAGTAACGGATAAAATTCAAATTTTAAACGTTATATGTTACATTTTATAAAGTGTACAGTAAAATTTGGCTATTCAGGCGTGAAAATTTTAATCCTACCCATTACTTTTTCCACAATATTCTTAATCTTTCGTATTTTCATGTAAAAATTCATTTTACAAACCTTCCTGTCTCTGGTTTACTAAGAAAAATAAGAAAAAAGCTTGTATCTTTGAGCGGCATTGTTCTCCGTTTGTACATAGTACACCGAACACGAAGTGCTTATTGTATCGTATTGTATTGTTTGAAATATTTAAATGATTCCATTGGAAGTTGAACAGTTTTTCCCCTTTGTTCAATGCTGATTAAGACTCCGTTGAATTGTTTGTATATTTGTCTGCCTATGTTAAGAACATTTTCGAACCAAATGAACCAAGATGGTTCAAATTCATAAAAGACTTTTTTTCTATCGTTCGATTTTCATTGAAATTGGACAACCGTTTCTACTTTTTTTCCATTTTATTGTGTTGTTCTTCAAAAAGGATGATGGATTTCGGAGAAAATTTCCTCTGCTATGTGCATATACCATTGGATGTTCCCGAACGAACTTTCCATCCTGCACCGGCAATCGAACATTTTTTAATTTTCCCCAAAATTCAATAACACGTTTAAGACGTAATGAAATGGGTTTTTGGAAAAATGATGGAATTTTATCCAAGTAGGCTCAGTTTTGGAGTGACGAGAATTCAAAATTTCTCGGATTCCAGGCCGTACGTAGAAGATAATTTTGGCAATTGTTCGGACAGGAAATACCAGGAAACATCCATCACCTTCCTTTCAAGAGATGATGATTCCTGAGGGAAAAACATCAGGCTGTCTGTTTTTGGGGTCAAATGGACGCTATATAAGTATATTTATCGATCATTGGAATAGTCGATATACTCGCCTTCGGAAGAGTATTTTGTTTGTTTCTCAAAAATTAAGCATTTCTGAATATCGTATTAAAGGAAAGAGTTTCTTGTTTCCGATTCAAGAATCGTTCCTTGAAAAGAGCTCAATGTTTTCTGGGACATTCTGTACTTGTATGCATATACGGTACAACATCGCATAAACTAGATTCCATGTCAATAAACGGAGAAAACTGGTATGGATGGAGCAAACATTTGGTTACTACACACGGAGAGAAATTCGGAGCTATGAAATCAAGGAACTTCACATGATTTTGCATCTCGCAACTGACGTCCCTGGTGAAAATGGAAGCGGTAAGGAAGAATAAACGAAGCGTATACTGAAGGATAACAGAGACGTTGTTGATGCAAAGTATACGAAGCTTGAATGGAAAGGATACAAAGAGTATGTGGAACGGGAATTGAAACAAAGGAAGCGTATAAAATTCAAAAATTGAATCCCATAGTGAGAATCGAATCAGTGATCTTCGCCGTGGAAGACGAGGGGCTCCCATCCATCCATTGATGTAACTCACTATTACGTTACATGGAGCGTGTGTGAAACGGGATCGAGAGCTTATGAAGCGTATACGGAACGTATGATATATCATCACTCCACAGCAAGCAGGCATCACACGTTTGAGGAAGAGGAAATTGAAACGTTTTTCGCTTCGTATATACGCTTCATTTTCACCAGGGGTGAAACAAAATCAACCAATTGGTGATTTTCTATCACGAACTGCTTGATTTTTAATCTTCGACTTCACGATGAAATAATATCACGGGATTCGAGATTTATGCTCTCCGATATGATGATGTTTTTCCACGCCGTTTGAGATACAAAATTACATAAAGTTCGGTGATTTAATATCTCCGAATTTCTCTCTGTGCGGATCATTAATTTAACTAAGCGTATTGTAATTTCAATCGAATCGTTTAGTTATTTTGATTGCGCTGTTTGGTCTGTCCATATTTTACTATTCGCTCACTATTCCTTTTTCTCCGTGGACATGAATTTTGAAACCTACGAGTATAGTTTCTATCAGCATCCTTTTCTTTTTTTATCATTAAATAGCTGCATTTGACGATGAATTGTGCGTTATTCCTGAAATGAACGATATCGTTATATTCAAAATTATTGCAAACATCATCAGCCGAATGTAGGTAGGTCAAATGTGGATTTTTGTTCGTTGAACGAAGGTTCGAAATCTGTATTTAATCTGGAACTTTTACACGATGTGTATATTTATATATAACTGTATTTACTTACCCACTTTAACCACTCTGCTAACCGACACACTGTATCCTCCTTTTGTTCCAATGCCAAAATTCACAAATGCACCTAAAATCAATATAATAACCGTTATACGATTGATTTTTTTTTTTTTTTTTTACAATTATTACGAGAATTTCATAGAAGTTACTGTATAAAAACTGCTTCCCACTGCAAGTTCTATTCAGTAAAAAGAAAAAGTTTTACTTTTTCTACAAATAAATGGAATAATTTCAGGAATCGAATAATTCATTTTGACAGTAAATTACTGTATTTACTTGTGAATGAAGAATTTTTATGAGAAAGTGAGTTGATATTTTGATATTAACATAGAAACATCAATGAAATCCAACGACAAACTGTGTTTTTGGGATCATAAAATTAAAATCACAAGAGAAATTTCAACAATACTTTCTTACATTCAAATTACTAGAATTTTTATATCAAAATACATGTTTTTTCATGTTCTCTGGAATTATTTGTTGAACCTTTTTTTTCAATTCGAAGAATTTCCGAGAACTCATAATTTTTCATAGATACTCGTTTAAGGTTTTATACGAAACATAGGATACAAGGAAATCCTGAGATTTTTCCCGATGGAAACAACACCGAGCAGGGCGCGATCGATAAAACCGTCAATAAAAGAAAACTATTCTACAAGATGATGACGAAATTGAAAACAATTGATACGAAGTAAAAAGAACATATCAAATCAATTAATTAAGGATATTAACGATATTATTAATTTGGATAAGATAAACACATCTGAAATCGGATCACACCGTTTGGAATGGATTCAAAAAAATTGAAACGAACGTGAAAATTACGTTATACGTAATCTTGATAAATAAATGATTGGTCATGTAACAAAGTGGGTCAAGTATTCATAGTTGACGCTATTATTGGAATCGAAAATTGGGTTACTCTGAGTTTATACAAACTTTCCTTTTTCACATAAAAAGAAAAACAACAACAACAAATCTAAAAATTCATAACGATCAATCTTCGATGAAGAAATCTTTCTGAGAAATTCACCAAAATTCAGAATGAATTTTCAGTGACAAAGCAGGAGGTTTTTCTCAAAATGATTGTTTCCACGAATGCTTTCTAACCATCTATTCCTCCACTATTGAACTCGAAGTTACTTTGATCAATTTTTCAACTTGTCATACGTAGAGAATATAAGATCTAATCCCAAGAAGGGCAAAGGTTGAAAATGAGGGAATCTTGAATTTGCGACAAGAGAGAAACGTTAGCTGAAAGTCGTGAATCGTTAATCAATCCACAGGGAACTTCCATAGAAGAAAAAGGTAACCACGAGTACATATATCAAGGTTATTTTCAACGGATTTGAAAGTTAAAGTTTTGCCATATAACTATACGGTCGGTGAATTCAATTGAAACGGACTTTTTCAACTGTTCCATTTTCGACACATCCCTAAAAACAATTGTCACTCTCTTCGAGTATCGCACTTCACAGGTATTTTATCTGCACTTTTGTCTGCACATTATTGGTAATATATTTGTCGTTGCATCATCGATCTTTCTTTTTCGTTTGTTGTATATATTCCTGATAACGATCGATTCTTAACTGATCAAACTTGCTTATGAGATCCTTAAAAGTGTCTGGTTATTGAAATGTAGTTTGTCTAGTTTTTATACTATCCTTATGATTAATAATCTATACAATATTTGTATGATAATCAAGGATTCTGCAAGTTTTTCTAGTGTTTTAGCATTGATTTTGTTCTCCTTCGTTTTTAGTCAATGTGAATTCACTTCGCTTGTTTTGGAGTTTCAGAGATATTGTTGTGAAGATGATGGTTGGGACTAGAAGCAGCATATTTTGAAATATTATTTGTTTTTTAAACAATCAAGATCCCTGATGGCTTGAAATTCGTAATCATGGGTTACAGAGTTTCATCATTTGTATCAATACTATCCGAAATCTATCGTGTTCTCTCTAAAATCTTTGGAGTAAGATTTCACTCCTCAGCCAGCCAAAAGTGAGCCTGTCGAAATTTTGAGTGAAACTCACAGCCATTCAAATTCTAGAGTCAATTTTTCACTCGAAAAGAGTGAGAATCCCACTCGAAGCGGACTGGCTTCTGACTGGTTTCTGACACTTAGTGGAATGAAACACGTGATTTTTCACTCTTTTAGATTTAGAGAGTTATTTCATACGATATTTACGATAACTATCCAATGTAAACCCGATATAGAGACCTATCGGAAAATCATCGGCTAACTGATTAGTTTTATATCGAATAATTATCGTAGACAACGTATTTTTATTGGACTCTTCTGATAATGAAACAACACGATAGATTTCGGGTAGTATTGATACAACTGATGATTGAACGATGAAATCCCGATATCGAGTTTTTTCATAAGGGCGGTAGGACGCAAGCCAAATTTTTCCTATATAAAATTTCTCAAAAATACTTGAATATTTTCTTGAATTGCTGTGAAGAGTGAATATTTTGAAAACGTTGAATCCTTTTGGAGAAATCTTACACAAAAGATTTGGCTAACATCCCGGCGCTAGTATTTTCTTCATTCAATTTGCAGCAAAAATCCCTCACGTGGGTTAATTCATTTTCCCTAAATTTTGGAGGAATACTTCTCCATTTGGAAGAAAATGCTTTAGTAAACCATAATTAACCCGAAGAGTAATAGTTTGTTACTAGCCGCATGCGAATGAAATAAAATATGACTAAACGTTTTTCGGAATTCTTTCCTTACCAGTTTACCAATTCTTTCCTTCTGAAGGAAAATCTTTCTCAGAACATAGAGGAAATGTCATTTATCCCACGTGGGGATTTCTGCTGCCATCAAATTGGGGGAAAATTCCACATTTACTTCCCTGGTTGAAAAACAAACCATTGATTCTCGCCAAATCTCATTGAATCTTGTACAATGTTCTGTACAAATCCTATTAAATTTCATGTCATCAGATTCTGTGGATTTTTTTAACCAGGGTTTTTACAGTTTAATTTCACACATCCTCATATTAGGTACTAAGACAAATCGGTGCAGTTGAAGTGACTGAATTTCTCCTTCATCTTGTACTTTAACGTGTAAATAATGTGGTCGTATTACATATATCATTCGTATAAAAGCCAGCTTTTTGTATGAAATTTTGCATTGGGCAATCATTTTTGGACCAGACCAGATAAATTCTTCCCTGGATTCATCTATATTTGGAATAAAAATTGATTTGAGAAGTCTCAATACTGAACGAAAGATTAGAGAATGAATTTCAGTAATCAATAGAAAACTTTTGTAGATTTTTAATTTTACTTCATGTTACATTCTCCTCGATTGATAAATTTATAAAACTTGAAGTGATTCATGATTTTTATAACATCGTCTAAAAGCAATTGATAATAATAATGAAGATACATTGCAGGTAACAATGTTTAGTCGAGATAAAGAGAAGAATCGAGTTCCTTCCCTAGTCGTCTTTAATAACGTAATAACTTAGTAGATTTATCAAAGAGAGAATTTGGATCTGGTAACTTTGGTGAAAACTGTTTAACCAAGGATAACACAAAACAAGATAATAACTTGGAGTTGATATCTTATGCTGTGTTATCTTTCTTCGGAACAAGATATCCAATTCTTTCATCTTTCCCATTCGATAAAATGAAAAAAAAAAAACAAAAACGAAAAATATCAAACAAAGTGACATGCTTTCGGTACAGAGCTAATTTCTGAATATTCCATTAACAATTTCAGACTGCAGTAGAATTTGTCGTTCACTTTCGTCTCGACTTTGAATACTTAATTTGAAAAATCTAAACAGATAAAAGTGTTTCTTTGAATCTAACAAATTCTTATTTGGATAGGTCGAAATAAATATTTTTTTCCTGTAAAAAAAATGTATATTTTGGATAAAGGAGCAAATAATAAGTTTGTTTAAACTAACAAAATAACAATTCCTTAGATTCAAAGATATACTTTTATCTGTGTAGATTAAAGTCCGAATTTTCGAAGATTTTTGTAACAATTTGAAAACTCAAACTCAAAGTCCTTTGCATGAACTTGCAACGGACCACTGTTTGAGATTGTTACGTGGATTCTTAGACAAATTATTGAGATCTATGAGACTTTTGCTCATTTATTTTTCATTTTCAAGACTTCGTAGCAGTTTCCTTTTACAACACCGATTACAGCTTACAACTTTGTGTATATTACGAATCTCAAACTGAATTGGCTTTAGGAAAAAAACTTTGCTCATAAAAAGGTGCATTGTTTCCTCGATCGGTTGAATAATTACATCTATAAATAATGTTAACTTTCGAAGAAATATTTTTGCATAAAAATCTTACTCTTCTACTGATCATAGAATCATCGAGGGATTGAAAAATGAAATATACAAGGTAGCAAAACTTGGTTTACAACTATGACAAAACTTTCACGTCAATCGAATAATCACAATGGAAAATATACGCATAATAACGGCCTTCATAAAACCCCGGAATCTGCTCCCAACAGTCAATCCTCACCCTTTCGCTGCCTCTGCTTCTATTTGAATGTAACTTATATGGAACAATCATAAACTCATAAATTAATTGACTGTGTCCAGGTTCGTATGGCATTTGGATTATTTGAGGTAGTTCTCTAGCAATATTTAGAATCAAATTAAACAAATTATTATTCAGTAGGGGAAGGGATCAGTTAGGTCGAAGGGATTCAATAATCATATTCGTATTTATGATAAAAAAGAAAAAAAAAAACAAATGAACAACTTTGTAACAACCACACGAAATTTGTCATGGTTTTTTTCTTGCTTATTTTATTCCTTGTTGATTTGAGAAGATTTGAAAAACCTTCATCGTGGAGATTTTTTATGTTTTCTCATCATGGCACTGTCACAGGCCTTTGTTTATGCGAATGTATTTTACTAATTATAAACAAATGCGAGTAATCATTGTAATAATTGCATATATGAAAAATCTTCATGGTGAGAAAAAACCATGAAAACTTCCGTATGGTTGTTTGTTTATATTTCGAGAATATGACCCCCAACGAATTCAATTATCGAATCCCTTCGGCCTTGGTCCTCTAATTGACAATAATTTTTTCAAATATTGATAGAGAGACCTTTTTTTCGGAACTGTTTTCTCGAAAACTATTGTACGGATTTATATGAAACTTTGATGCTTTATTTGATATATGTTCTAGTATAGAAATAAATTTTTTCATAGTTTTCAAGTACAAAATGGCGTCGTGGTACTACGATATTGGCTCATATGTTTTTTTCGAGAAGAAAAACGGTGTGCACTTCAACTCGTTCTGTACCGCACCTAGGACAAAAAAAATTCGTGGTTAATTGGCATGAGTTTATCTTTGGAAGTACCTGAGCTTTTTAAGATTAATAAATATTCCCAGGTTTTATAAACAAGTAAAAGTTGATTTTTTCACCAAAAAAAATTTCAACTACCGCCATATTGCGGATTTTCAAAAAAAGAACAAAAAAACCCAGGTACTTCCAAAGATAAACTCATGCTAATTAATCAAGAATTTTGTTTGTCCTAGGCAGGGACTGTAACGTTAATCACTTTCGTTACTCATTATACATAAAAAGTATATAATAATATATATTGTACACAAATTATATAGATTTTATATATAACGAGTAACGAAAGTGAATAACGTTTTTCTTCTTGAAGAAAACATAAGGGCCAATAGCGTAGTACCACGACACCAGTTTGGACTTGAAAAGTATGAAAAACATTTATTTCTATGCTAGAACATATATCGAATAAAGTCTCAAGGTTTCATATAAATCCATTCAATAGTTTTCGAGAAAAAATTCCCAAAAGAAAGATCATTTTTCAGGTTTCCAAGGGGATGTAAGGCTTTAAACACAGAAAGGCACACATCCAAAATATTTCGTTTTCATCCGTGCCTATTCTCTCAACCGAATTGAATGAAATTTGTATAGAATCATGACTGAGGTGCGGTATCAATTTCACTGCGATCGAACCTTCAAAACAAAAGAATTATGCGCGTTCGCAAAAATGAAACATTTTCGCCGCATTTTCTCTTCCTCATCAATCCTTTGTGAATGAATCAAGCTGAAATTGACATGAGACCATCATCAACCTTCTCTCAAACCACGGTAAGAATTATGTAACGATCAGATAATTCAAACGGAAAATATTGGAGTTCATATAAGTGTTTACGAACAGACGGGTATTGAATGCAAAACTGAATTTGTTCTATTATTCTTCGAAAATTCTAACGGAATCTACCAATTATGTAAAACCACATTAGATGGAATAATCAACAAGAATGGAAGAGTTCTGAGGAGTCGTTTGGTGTACGAAATTTTGATTTTAGAGGCAACAAATCTTCCTGGTTTCAAAAAACTATCACAAGGTTTCGGCTTTCGAGAAAGCAATAATTGTGAAATCATTATTTGTAAGAGTTTCTTTCTTACTTTTTGGAGAATTCAACACCCAAAGAGTAGAGTAGTCCTCTCAATTGGAGGAAGAATAATGTTGTTGAAGTTTGAATCGTTTATAGAAATCAAATGAAAATCCAAACTTACAAAATCTGACGAATTATCATCGTTTATCTTTCCAATTCAATTCCTTGGCATTGAAAACATTATTTGAAGAATATACTTCGAGATTTTGGGTCTTCAACAGCTGTGTATTTCGCTATTCGATTACGAATTCGTTTCAATAAACGATTCAAACTTCTGCAACATGCAAAAATACCCTATTTTATCCTATTTAAAAAAAAAAAACTCCCTACTTTTACAGTGCACGTTTATAAATCATTTTCAGAAATCATGAACAGTTTTAATCAATTTGTATTCACTGCTTAGAGTTGTTCGAAAAATACGTAGCAAAGTTTTCTTTTTCAAGTTCTTTTTTTGGTCCTCGAGGGAACCTATAGGGTTGGGGGTTGGTGCTATAATCTTATTAAATGTAATTTTGTATCAAGTTTTGATAAATTTGTATAAAATCTTGAAACAAATTTTACATAAAATCACATTGAATCAAATTATAGCCCCAATCCAATAGGATTTTTTTTATCAAAGATTCTTCCAACAGTACCTTCCAAAACAGAATCATTTGAAATCTTACAGATTTCGTGTTTGCTGTTTAAAATTCACATTATTTCTCATAAGAAAAAAACAAGGAATGATTCAAATTTCATGCGGCAAACACGAAAACTGCAACATTTCATCGATCTGATGATTCCAGGGTAGACCATTTCTAGTCTTTCGGGCTTGGGAAATTAATTTCTATTGGCTAATTCATGGCCCTTGCACGAAAAAAAATCATTCGCTAATTTCAATCATTATATCAAATATTTGCTATTCAAATATCAACCACTAAAATTGTACTGTTATAACTGAGAATTTTCGTTGCGTCAGCTAATAAATATAGCTTCCGCAGCAAAGACAGTGGAATAAAAAAGTGAGTAGCTGTCACAGCTAATTCATTTTCTCTTATGCCAGGTCAGAGTTGGTGTATTTCGGGCTTGGACACGATTTTATTTTGATTGAATGAAATCCACAGCTCACAATCAGAATTGAATTTTCAAATGCCCAGACATCTTGGATCAACAAAATTATTTATACATGGGAATGATGTTCCCATTGTTATCTGCGATAACAAATTTGTCCAAAGCACTTGAAATGGATCGACCCTTCATTAAATTCTCAGGATCTTCATTTGGAGCGTACTTTAGTGTAAAGATTTAGTTATTGTTACATTTTTGTTGTTCATTCTTAAAGTACCTCAAACAAAACAAGTATAAAATTATATTCCAACACACCTAATTTGTATATCAGTATATCTTTCAAATTCCTTATCCGTCAGGTTGAATTTTCTTTTGTAGCAAGTATTAGAACTGCAGCCATTTTCACCGGTTATGCCTCTATCGTTGGCTGCATGCAATGTAGGGCCTGAAATACATACATCACAGTAAATATCATTCTGAAAAAAACAGTCCTCATCTTAATATACATATATGCTAAGAGGAGATGACTCTTCACTCAGATTTACTTTTAAATCACTCGTGTACCGAATATCACTGCATAAAGTGATATCTTGAAAATATATCTTTTAATATTCTATACGTAAATAAGAAATCATGTCAGTTCGTCAATCATAATGATTCAAGAGATAACGTAAAGAGGTACAATTATGTTATTTGATTCTGATGTCAACGATAATTGTTTGTAATTAAATATTTTGTATATTAAAATCCTTGATCGAATCCTTTCCTCCTAGCGCCTCAGAGTCGAGATAAAATCCATTAATTTCTCTTTGAAGCATTCGCTTTGTAATTGATGAAATTGCAAGAATCGTACAATTCAAAATAGGGAAGAGAATAGAAAATTGACAAAGTTTATTATTCGACGCCTAAGCCCAAACCTAAAGCAATCAAGTAAATACTGAATTACATCAAATGTATTTTTTTAAATAAAATATGAAAAATTTTCTTCTCTTTACAAATCTACTGTTCAGATAATATGCAATAACAAGCGTTATCTCACGACTATAATATAACAAACACTGCATTTTGAGGTTATGTCACCGCAAGTATAAATCCTCTTATCAAAAAACCCACATTTAATAAATATTCTGATACCGTTTACCAACCTCGCACGTCAAAAACACATCAAGGATCAGATCAAATCGATGACATACATTTTCGCGTATCTCCAAACCTCGCACTATACGAAATTGAAAACCGTTTCGAGTTGTAGCGATGCCATATAAATTGCATATCAAACACTTTCCAACGCCTATACAATCTACATCTCTGATAAATTCTCAAAAATACAAATTCTCTTCGAGTATAAACAAATTATTCTCTATTTCTGAGATGAAAATACAAAAACAGGCATGCAATTTCTTCCCTTTTACATTCAAATCCCTCGCATTTAACTTCTATACACGGAGGGTTTTTCGTCTATAGCATTTTTCAAATAAAATTCATTTTCAGTGGAAGATAAAATGGAAATCATTCATTCCTCGTGTCTCTCTCTCTCTCTCTCTTCGAATATTATTATATTATTCCTAAAAAAAAAGTTCATACAAAATATTGATCTTTGAGTATCGAGCGTGATAAAATTTCATAAAAATTCATTTGCCCGCTTCGATAGCGTCTATAGAGGGGACGTCGAGTTTGATTCGATGAACGTGAAATGAGGGAGAGAGAGAGAGAGAGAGAGAGAGAGAGAGAGAAGACAGGGAGAAAAGTAAAAGCAAAACAAAAACGTGAAATTAAAACACATCGAGAGTGGAGGGGAGTGAGGGTTGCATTTGCAACGATATTTATTTTCGATAACCTTCAAAGATATGTTTGATAAACGGATCGAGCATCAAAGTTTTAGTAATAATAATAATAACAACAACACCACAAGTTGAGTGTTGTACACGCATGTTGTGCGTAGACTAGTGATGTGGAAGTGATCTATCTTCTTTTTTTTTTTTTTCCATTCTCGTGTCGTCGAGTTAATGAGATTTCCGTCATTGAGGTATGTAAATAAGTATTAACATCTACGAAGGTGAATGAAGACGTAATAAGTGCTTGGGATTGATAAAAATGAGGAAGGAAATAGAAAAATCTCTTCACAGTTGCAATAGTGAAGGAAAAACAAAAGACTTGATACACAAATTTCTATCTGCCTTTTCGAATATTTGTGAATTCAAGATCATTTTTTTATACAAATTGTATGTTGGGTATTGGAAATGTATATACATATTCTCTTCTTTCAAGAGATGAAAGCTTTTCTAACCTCACTTTCGCAGCAAACATGTTTGTTTGCATAGGTTGATTTGTGTGTATTCAACGTTGAACGTTGAAGTTACATCGAATAAATGAATTCCAAGAATTTGTTTCTGACATTCTCAATTCGGTGATAATTAGAGTGAACGAAGAAACCGACTTCGAACGTTGTAACAGTACATATTGTATATGCCGACAACGTGTATATATATATATAATGTATGTACTATCCCTGACGCTTGATCAAATTTTTATTTCGAATACAATTAAATAATAAAATCGAGGGATAATGAGTTGGCTCGAATATTCGAATACCGTACCTGGAGGGATAATTATCACATAACCTAACCTCAATGTTCTTGGAGTCGCTTTCATTAAATAAAATATGATTTTGTTATTAAAATTTGACCTACTGTGCTAAATTTCTGATAAATTCATGTGAAAGCGCCTCGTTAATAACATCAATAATGATTACGACGAACGATTTCGATATTTTGACAATTTTTCCTGACGCCTTCGGAGTTCAACCGAATAAAAATCGCAAAATTCATTCCCCCGATTTGAACACATATCCCGTTATATCGTCTTTAATCAACACACATCGTCGACCAGAATTATAATATGTGTTTTTGCATAATCGATTTTTCAAAATTCCATCCAATTATATTAGATTGAACAATGAATATTCTTATCAATCATACGATAATAATAATCTATATAATTTTTCGAATGGACGGTAATTGCATATACAAATATCTATATATATATATATATGCACATGACGCGCATAACTGTCGCAACTCGAGTGGTAAGGAAGAAACCTGACACGATAATATATACATTTAATAATAAAACAAAATCCGTTCTATAAACGTGTTCCTGACCCATATTATATCGTAATACATATGCAAGATAAGAACAAAATGTCCGGCAGAAGCCAACCATAATTCAGCGTCGTTGGATGTAGACGAGGGGAACGGAAGGGAGCAAAAGAACGCAAAGGCGGCAAATCAAGAAAGAAAATATGAAAGAGAAGGGGAAGAGGGTAGAGGAACGAAACGTTGAGAGAAGGGGAGAGAAATGGATACGAAAGGATCGACACGGCATGAATCTCTTGAAACGTGATATACTCATGAAAATTCCACGAATTTTGTTTATATACAAATCAAAAAGCAGAAGATTGTGAAATAAATAATAATTATCGAGGTTTCGAGGTTAACGTTTCTATCGACTCGTACGTCAAATATTAACGTACCCGAGTGAGTTCGAATATCCGACGAAACTCCATACACACCGTGGAGATCGGAAGATTTAGATTTTTCGAACTGACTAGAGGAAAAAGTGTGACCCACTCGTGATCGAATGAACGAGTTTTTCAAATAAAAGTGTAACAGAATGTGATCAAAGTAGAATATTTCATTCGGTATATATACTCACATGGTAACCGCCATACTATTGCACGTTTTAGAACACGCCAAGAAGAACGCACGCACTGTTTCTCCTCTCCCTGTCTGTATTCTTTCTCTCTGTTGCGCGCATATACACACACACACACACGCGCGCGCACACACACACACTTTTTACTGACCACTCTCAATTAATAAACCACACTTGATCACGTAGAGAGTTTATAAGTCCTTGATGATGATGAAGAAGAAGAAGATGATGTTGTTTCGTTTAAAAAGTTCTGTACCGAGACGAAAACCTCATTTTTCACAGAGAATCGAAGAAAAATCGAGTTGTACATTGACGTCGCAGGCAAGGTTTCGTAAGCATTGGATCGTATTCGTCTGTTCGTCTCCCACACGGTTCAGCCACAGTATTGACTCTCCCTTCGTCTCTTGGCACCCCTCATCCATAAAATTTCCTCCTTCTCTCTTCGATCCCGTCTACGGTCGCCCCTTCCAATGGGTCCCTTCCGCCTTTGAATAACCTCTCCCCGAACCCCCGGCTGGAATACTCTTTCCCCATTGGTCCAAGCAGAACAAATCCTAGAGGTATCGTTTGCTCCGAGAAAGGCGGAGCTATTGAATATGAGAACTTGGCAGCGCATGCTCCGATATGCTCTATAACGGTACTTTTATACTTATATTCATCATTCCCCCTTTTCCCTTTGTGTCCCCGTTTGTGTTCGTTCTCCTATACACATATATGCATGTATATATAAATCTATATACCTATGTACATGACTGGTACATAGCCTACATATACAAGAAACGTATACACGCGCGAACCCTTGTTCAAATATACATATATATATATATATATATATACACTACGTGCTCTGTTGCTGAGTCTCACTCGAGATTTCACGTTATACTTTTACGATAGAATCAGGGACGACTGTGAGCTCGATGTTACCCTTCTCTTCTTCGACACCTACCTATTCTCTTGAGTAACCTTGGTGGGTATGAAAATTTATCAAAGAAATTTTTGGAATTCTACATCATTCGACTCGGGTGATCGATTAAATGGAACATTTTAATCCAAGACGGAGAATTATTATGCATAATTTTGTGTGTACAAAAATTGTATCGTGTAACGATGATGACGATGATGAGGGTTTTAAGGTTCAGGATGAGGGGTTACGTGGCCGATGATACGTCCCTGGGAAGAATCTGTCTTTCTCTTGGAGGAGTTGTTGGCATTGTTCAAATGTATGGATGAATCAATTAAAAAAACTTATATGGGAAAGAAAAAGGGTGGAGATCACAATTCTGGATGCTTGGAATCTTAAATATAAGGGCGGGAGGAGCATTGAGAGTATGCCCCCTTTCCAAGGCACTTAATACAATTCGATGGCCAGCGGACCTTTGCCTTCCCTCCCCCGATCGTAAACTTTGGATCCGCCCTAGCTCAAAGGGAAATCGTGTAAAAATTAAGCGTGGAATGGATGGGAACAGATGTTCCCCCAATATACAAAATTTCTATACGAAGCTGGCTATGTTTGGTGGGTATTGGAACATTTCGTTTGTATTTGTAGGGCGAGACTCCGAGCAATGAGATTTCTATATCTATGTGTTTCATTCATGATGGGACAAAAGAGCCATATTAGAGAAAGGATGGATGTCTCGTTTCAAAATCTTTCAAAACATATCCACGAATTAAGCACGGTCCATCAATGGCTAATTAGGTAACCCAACGTTGCCACGTACGGACCTATAGGTTCGTATATAGATAAGGATTTCTCGATGCTATATGGAAAATATGGATTCCATATTTGGAATAGAGCCTTGATCCACAATAATACTAGAAATATCCAGGGAGAAAATTATGCAGATTATTTCTAGTGAGGGAACTGATTTCTGCATCAGATGAGGCGAATCTTTCAATCGCCACGTTGACTTTCATTGAATAAAACGATATTTCAAATCGAATCTCGTCTTGAATTGAAAAATTTTGAACGGAATTCATCTCTTACCCAAGGTGTAACAAAATCACATGGAATTCCGCTTTCATCGGAGAGGATAACGAAGATATTCTCTCGGTATCGGTCTCGATGCAGTTATCGTTGCATATTTCGACATATATCTCTGCTAATTTTGTTTGAATGATCAAGGTTCCACCTCATTCCGTTGATTCCATTTGCACTCTCGAATTATCTTGATATTTCAAGAGATTAATTGAAATAATTATTGGTAACTATTTTATCTTTCTTCGACGTGAGTCTCGTGCGAAACCCTAGGCTCACATGGAATGCATATGAGCCTTCGATTATTAATTTTCTCACTTCCATCATTATAGGATTAGAAACTGTACTACATTGAGTGCACTGTTAACAACACGTGTCCCTAGGGGGAAATGAACATTTTCTAGTAAATTAGTACCATATATGTCTCATTTCTTGAGAAGTACTCCTTAAATGTGGAATAGAATACTACAACTGCAATCATTTTCACCACATTCTGTGAGAAAGTCTCTAAGACCGTCAGATAATTGTGACGACATTTGATGAAATAATACTATTTTATTACATTATTTTTTTCCCTGTATACATGGAGTGTTGAACAATTGACCAAACTTGGCCCAGGCTTGGGAATGATGAGATCAAGCCTAGCTTGGGCCAGTGGTTTTGCCAGGCCCGGTCCAATTCATTTACCAAGCATCAATCAATGCTTCTTTGATCGCAGATATGGATGAAAAAAGTAATTGCGATCATGATTCATATTTCAGTTAATGACTTTCTCCCTCAGAATACCGTACATGAATTATCTTAAAACGATAGGAAAAAATGTGACAAGACTGGGACAAGCTTGGTATGATCATTGGAAAATTTGCGTTCTTTGATATTGCAATCAATTTTGATTGTATTGTTGAATTATGCTCAAACTAAACTATATGGTGTGTAGGATTAATTATGGCAGGAACATCGGGCCAGCCCTAGCCCGATGGTCATCCCCAAGTCTTCAGCCATTGTAAATTCAAAATTCAGTCAATATTTATAAACATGGTGCCACTCGTGTGGGCAATATTGGCACAATTGTTCTCAACGAATGCTCGATCTTTACACTTGTGCCAAGCTTGTACCAAATGTAGGGACCATTTCAAAAATATTAACAAATGTACCATGACTGACTATCCATTGGGAATAACGGGGACAATCATGGAATAATATTCAGTGTTGCCAGAAGGTTAGAGACTCGCAGAGCTAGATGACGCAGCAGTCGGTGCTGTTCAGAGCTAAATTAGAATTGGTGACAGTGCTAGATTTTTTTCGATGTTGCCAAATGTTAGTGCTAAAAAAAAAACGCGGGAAAAATAGAGAATTTTGAATTTGTGAATTTCGCACATTTTGTTATATCAGGAATTTACATTCAGCAGGGTCAGAGTGTTTAGTGAGATACCTTGTATATTTATTTTTCCATTTTACATCTCCAAATAGATGTTCAGGGATATTTGATTCGATATTCAATGACCAAAATCATGTATCAATATACTGTAAACCAGGGTTGTAAATTAGTTAATTGAAAGAGCACCCAATTAACAATTAGAATTTAATTCTTATTTGAAAGTTTCTTCAATTAAAAATTCAATTCAATTCTTAATTGAAGTCGTCTCCAATTATCAAATAAATGTAATTGCTTTAAAATCAAGCAATGATTGATTGATTTTCCTGATGCGCTCTTGTTTTTCTGTATTTGTTAATTAAGAAAGAACAAGAAAACATAATAAAAATGGATCAACCATTGCTTGATTTTGAATCAATTAAATTTATTTGTCAAATGGAAATTACCTCCATTGAGAATTTAATTTAATTGTTTGTTGCAAAAAAATTTCAATTAAGAATTTAATTCAATTTTTAATTGAGAAAAATTTCAATTGAAAATTAAATTTTTATTGTTCATTGAACGTCAATTCAAATGAGTTTTAATTGAATGACTTCCAACCCTGCTGTAAACTGGACTTTTTTCTAACAAAACAATATTTTTATTTGACCAAATATATATATATAATGATTTTTTTCAAAATAGATATGCTGCAAGACCTATCCCCTTAGGGTGAATCAAACTAATCCTTGAAAATTTTGCCATCAGGTAATCATTTATTCAATAATCAACATATTTCCAATAATAATCCTCAATCACGATACAATACATACTTTTTATTCCAACGAATAATTTCAATTTAAATAATCCTTTGGCATAGAAGGAAACTTTTCATATAAATTATAGAACTTTCCATTATGCAAATAACTCAGATAATTGAAATTTTCGATTAGTAATGACCTATAAATATATGTTCCATTTGAAAAAATAGTGCTAGATATTTAATCTAAGTGCTATCCATAGTGCTAAGTGCTGTACTTAAAAATTCAGGGCTAGAAATGTTTTCATAGTGGTAAATCTAGCAACCGTGTTGCTGTTCTGGCAACACTGATAATATTGGGCCAACTGTTCTTCATGGAGCTTTGTTTTTGACACATGTGCCAACCTTGGGACAAGCTTGGGTTTTTTCAGTCTTGGCAATACCTGCATGGGCATTTTTGATAAAAACTTTGTCGAGTTTATATTGAATTTTATAGAATATCGATAAAAACTCTAAAAATTGTATATAGCATATCTATATCCGTGAAATATCGTGCACCTCTAGCATATATGTGTCTTATATGAATCATTTTTACTAGCGACATGCTTCATCCGTATATTCATTACACGGAAAAAAGTAATCAGCTGTGAGATGGACAATCATTTTTTTTAACTCCCATAGCTAAATTTTAGCTGCTGCAACAAAATTTTCAGCTCCATCAGCTGAATTTTACCTAAGAGGGCGTCCATTAATCACCTGAGGTGTTCAAGGGGGGAAAAAGATCAAGCTAGATCTTTCCAAATCTCACTTGGCGGAGAGGGGGGGGGGTCCTAGCAAATATCACATAACTTCTTTTTTCTAGCAGTAAAAGCATTTCATTTCATCACTGTGATTTTAAATTACAGCAATATTCTCAAATACTAGTCTCTACTCGTCTTAAATAGAAGTAACACAACGAAATGTGTTTTTATTTTTTTTTCCATTAATCACAAATTTTGAAAAATCTCACGTGAGATTAGGGGAGGAGGGAGGGAGTTGCGGAAAATTTTACGGAATCTCACCAGGGAGGTGGGGGGGAGAGGGGGTCAAAGAATCCCCAAAAATGCCCCGCGTGATTAATGGACGCCCCCTAATGTTGCTAAAAAATCAGCTGTCCTGTGGGTGCTAAAATATTCAGCTATGATAGCTAAAACTTTCTTTCCCTGTACAAATTTTCTTCAGAAATTCGATAAACCAGGGTTTCCACAGCCTGGAAATCCGATGCATCTCATCCCAAGCCTGTATTGCCTATGACAAGGGGCCTCAGGCTGGGTCCATCCTCTTCAACCCGGTATTGGGGAATGACGATGGGGCCCATGTTGCCTCAATCTCGGCCCTGTCGTGCTTTCCCATACAATTATGGTTGGTAGAAAATGGAAATAATGAATCTTAGTGCGGGCACATTTGAACTCGGCCCCAATTTGGACCACCGTTAGGCCAAGATTGGGGTGAATTTATATCCCGAGCATGTGTGTACAAATTTTGGTCACACGTTGATCCAGTCTTGCGCCCATATAGGCACGATGGGGCTCAGCACTAGGCGCAAGACTGAGCCAAAGTGGAGCTGAAATTCATACCCGCTGGGGTAGAATTCAGAGCGATTTTCCAATTTCAAAAAGAAAGGAAGGGGCAGTATTGATTGTCTAGTCCGAGTTCATACTGGGCCCATGGTGTGACCAATCCTCGGGCAAAGCAATACAGCCAAGCTGGGAACGATGTTATTATCTCAGGGTTGGCCCCATTTGTCTGCCCAGCTTGGCCCCACGTTGGGCAGCATGGGCACCCACCCTAGGCTTGGATCGGGTTCGCTGTTAATACACACTTGGGAAACGATGTGGCTGCTGCCACGTCGCTAGTATCCCTCTAATCAGTAGTAGTTGTTCATCGGTTCAGGTTTGAAGAATGTGATATACTTCATAGAATCGAATACATCGAGAACAAGTTATTTCGAATATTGACAATAAATCTCTCGTAAATAACTCATAAACAAACCTACTAAATGTAACAAACTGCCTAGTAATTAATTCAAAATTAAAATTCTTCCAATATACAAGAAAATATATGAATTAAATCCTGAAGGATTTATTATACAGTAGATTTCTACATAATTCTATAAAGTCATGATCTTCCAAGACAATTTTGAATATGAAAATTCTTGAGATCTATGTGAATGTGGATAATTAAATAACAAAAAGATTCAACATAAGAATGAATCTCTAGCAAAATTCTTGAAAAGATCTACAGCCGATACGTAGATAACTTTGTACGGAGGTCATTCACACATCGAGTTACGTTTTTCTTCTTCGTTGTACTAACGTACATCGTACATCTGCCTCAATGGGACAGAGCGCGAGACGGTGAATAGCATGACATGCGAATGGAAGATTCAAAGGAGTTATTTAAATTGATTAAAAGGGAAAATAAAAATGATAATTAATTAAATGCTTATCTGATAACTGCGATGATAATCTATAGAATTTGTATATTCGATTAAATCCTGTATAGCAAAACAACTTCAATTATTCAATTCAATAGAGTGTAGAATTTTTAATAATCGCATAAAGGAATTTACTATCAACAATTCGATCATACAAAATCCCATTTGTTTTCGTTAGTCGAAGATATTGGTACAGTGGGTCAGAAAAATATCTTTTCGCGTGACAAAGTGATGTTAAAATTGAGGATATTCTTGCCCATTTTTATATAACATTTATATAGTTTTTATATATTTTATATGTCAATTCGTTATTTTATTCTACTTCAACCGCCTACATGTTAAAAACCAATCGTATGCCGACCTCAAGAGAGTATCAATTCAATTCACAATTCCACACCTGAAAAACAAAAGGTGAATTTCATGATCACTTTGTATTGGGATAATTTATAAAGAAACTATTGGAAAATGGTTTCCTGAGAAATAATGTTATAAAATTTTGAATAGAAGTACACCCTGTTAAGAATTTCTGTAGGAAATTTCATACATATGATGATAGCTGAATAAAATATAGTGACAATAAAATATTGTCACACATCAATCCACAATTAACATCGTGAAAATATGAATGTAACAATATTGTCTAACTGGCAACAATATTATATTGTGGCAATTATTAACAATTCGAACGTTCGATTTTGCAATATGATGGAGTCATATGAAGAATTTATATTCAAATGCTCAAAAAATATTACCACCTTGGGTTGAAGGCAAACATTTTTCCTTCGAATTGACCTCTAAACGCATTTGACATGCATCCAGTGAATTAATTTGTAAAGAAAAGGCAATTTTAAGTTCAAATTGGGAAGTTGTCTCAGCGAGATTTGAACTCGGGTCTTCCGAGTGGGAAACGAAGCCTCTATCATATGAGCAGATCTCCAAGATGACAACAGAGTATTTAAATTGCAATTTATGGTAATCTTCGACTTTATTCAGAATTTACAATCAAAATATATGAAAAAGACAAACATAAAAACGTGCACATTAAATGAATAAATTAGAATTTGAATAGCAGCAATATTTTCAAAAATTCAAGGTTGATGAATCAATCAAAAATCGCAACTGGTTTTCATGTTAGTGAATTCAAGGGAAACTTGATGAAAAAACGGTTTTGTGGGAAAATGTCTATGACTGCAATTTTTCAATTCCTGGGATATCATTTTTAATCGTCTCCCGTAGTGGATCGAAATTGATTTTTCACGGGAATAATTGTATTGTTTAATATGTTCAAAATATATAGCTATTTTGATGATGAATAGATTTGGTTACCACTCTCTAAATTCTTTGGAGTGAATATTCACTCTTCAAAGAGTCAAAATACTGCAACTCTAGAACGGAGTGGCTCAACTCTTGAAGAGTGAAATTTCACTCTTTAAGAGTCAATATTCACTCTTTTTCCTAAGAGTGAGTTTTTCACTCCAAACACCAGAGTTGATTTCCACTCTTATAGAGTGAAAATTCAATCTTTAAGAGTGAAATTTTTCACTCTTTCGGAGTTGCAGTATTTTCACTCGGCAAGAGTGAATTTTCACTCCAAGGAATTCAGAGAGCAATGAACGTTTCAGATCCTTCAAAAAACTAGCAATCTAAGAATTTTTAACATTTTATTGCTAGTTATATAACAATTTGTTCTTCTTATACAACAATACGACATTGTTTCACTGGTCGAAATGGTATCATGAGTTCGTTATTTCAACCTACAATACAGATTGTTGATGCGACAAAACAATATCAATCAACGAGAACAATAAGTATCACTGAATCAACAACACAAATTGTGCTCTCTAAATTCCTTGGAGTGAAAATTCACTCTTGCCGAGTGAAAATACTGCAACTCCGAAAGAGTGAAAAATTTCACTCTTAAAGAATGAATTTTCACTCTATAAGAGTGGAAATCAACTCTGGTGTTTGGAGTGAAAAACTCACTCTTAGGAAAAAGAGTGAATATTGACTCTTAAAGAGTGAAATTTCACTCTTCAAGAGTTGAGCTCCCACTCCGTTCTAGAGTTGCAGTATTTTGATTCTTTGAAGAGTGAATATTCACTCCAAAGAATTTCGAGAGAGAGAAAGAATTACTAATACCAAGCAAATGTATTCTTGAATTTTTTCAAGAATACACCCAGCCAGCACAAAAGATCAATTTGAATTCTTGAAGACTTCTGCAAGATGTCTTGAATAGTCTCCGTTATGCGACTAATAATGAATTTAATATGAATTCAATGAATTCAAAATGAAAACGTATTGAATGCCCGAAGAATTCATTGCGGAATTCCGATATGAATTCTTTCTGAGCATTAAGTTGTCCATAAAGAGTTCATTTTGAATTCAAATTATTCATAATGAATACATATTGATTAGCATAACGGGACTCCTTTGTGGGGACTCTTGTGCTGTATGGGCACATTCTCGATAACCAGTTGACATGTTGTAGACCCAAGAAAAATTGTCTTGAATCAAGAAAATATTTTTCAAATTCAAGAATTATATTCTTAGCTTCAGAAAAATTGTCTTATATCAATAAGGATACATATTTCTTAAGCAACGGATTTCTCCGAACATGAAAATATGTTGTTGGTGATAGTAATTATTTCTCTCAGTGTGGACAAAAATGTTCCCGAACAACATTGGTAAAATCATGATACCTGAGTTTTACCGAACTATCTTCGGTAAAACTTTTTACCGAACCAGTTTTGGACGATCTCCAAAGGAAAGTTCGGTAAATTCACCGATTCTTTTTACATTGTAGAACTTGTAAAAATCGCTCGACGCTCCCAACCAGAAATTTACAACAGGCGCAGTACTGCACCAGTACTAGCCAAGACTGGCAGGGTACTGGCATTTGAGGACTGATGCCATTATTCGCAATCAATGCAGGGCCAGTACTGGGTTAGTACCTGGCCGGTATTAAGTTCTCAGTACTGGTTTATCAGTACACGCATATTACTGTATTTTTATGTGTCCAGTACTGATCCCGTACGTCTTGACCAAGTGCTGGAGACCCAATACTGGCACTGTACTGCGCCTGTTGTCAACATTGGCATATTACGGATTTCTCTGATTGGCCTAGATGCTCGTATGAAATTACACCTTAACCCTTTCTGTATTGAGATTATTTAGTGTATTATCCCTGCTTCAAAATTCTTATTAAAACCTACACTGTTAGAACAATCTGTCTTAAATTTAATAATAATTATTATGAAGTTCTTTACATAATATTATTATTAAATTTCATACTGTATTGTATATTAAAAACTGAGTATTAAATTTGATAACATGGAATTTCTATGAAATCCAATAATGTATTACATATTAAAATTTATAATTCTGAATTATGAATTAACAGAAAAAAATCTTGAAGTTCTCAACAGAAATCATTGGGAATTTCCTTCATATTTTGGAATTCTCGAAACTCTTCCGAGGGGAGTACGTAATCGTGAATGTAGTCAAAGTCAATTGGAGCGCAAAGTTTTGGGGGCCTAACGGGGGATCGAACCTGCTTTCCTACCAAACCTAACCTACGACCTCACGCCTCAACCAGCTTGACTACATCACGATTAAAGAAATTGACTGTAAAATACCATGTAGTTTTAGATATCACATATGCTCTGTACACACACACACATATATACATACATTCATAAAAGTATTCAATTTTGATTCCGTAAATAGAGTTGCATTGATAAAAATATGAAAGAGAAAAGAACAAGACTTACCCATATTCCAAAGTTATCTTGTTATCAACTATATGTGTATAAAAACTTCGGGAATTTGTTCACATGTAACTAAAGCTAATTGGAAATAGGACATATAATCATGGTATACATACCCATGAGTTATTGACCATTAGTGATAATTAAGAGGTTATGGATTGTATCACATGTATACACGTATATACTATCATATGCTCCCAAAAACAAAGTGCGCAGTGAATTATGCGCATAGAAGCCATCTTTAACATTTTAACATGTATTATTGTTATTTTTCATCATAGATTATTAGAATTAGGAAGTTTGCATGGAATTTAATAATATATTTTGAATTTTCATAACCGGTTATTAATTTTCATGCATTTAATGTGAAAATTCATAAACATGTTGTGAATCACAGAATATTATTAATTTTAAGATGTACTTATAGAATTTCATAAGAATTTTCATATTAAATTTACGAACTTTTCTAACAGTGTATATGAACCGATTCAATTCCGATGCAAATTCATGATCCTATCTTATTCACGATGAATAAGAACAAATAGGTATAAATCAGATTGGTTCGGAAATATTTGAATAAACATGCCCCTGGAATAAGAAATCGGGTAGCGTTGAATAAGAATGATGCAAAATTCGGATAGATTCCGATTAAATTTTGTAAATCGGTTTTAATAAGATTTTTTAAGCAGGGATCGTTTGGAGCATCCATATATTAGAATGAAAGGAACAAGTGTACACGGAAAAAATGAGTGATCCAAATTTTTGTTGACCAGTATGTCACTTTTGGACGGAGCAATAATTCAAGAAGAATTCGTACACTGGATTCCAATAATTCGTTGACTTGGTCCATTGTTTCACCAATGGAATTAACTTTTCACTTTGATCGCCAAAATAATGGAAAGAGTCAACGAATCATTAGAATCCAGTGTACGAATTTTTCTCGAATTTGTGCTCCGTCCCAAAGTGGCATACTGGTCAACGAAAATTTGAATCACTAATTTTTTCCGTGTAGCCCCATACAGGAAACCCCGATAATGTCCACACAGCCAATAATCGGCCCATGTATGGCTCCCATTAAATAGCCAACAATGGATTCACATCATTGGCACAAGTGTGGCCCACCACTGGGAGAGGTTTTGCACAAGTGGGAAAGCATCGATTAAACTTCCCATACAGGGTTCATCAATTGGCCCAATAATGGCACGTTACTGGACCACAAACGGCGTTCTTCGCCCGATAATGGCGCCCATTAATGGCTCATCAATGGTTAATTGCTGGATGATAACGTGGGTCCAGTAATGGCAATAAATAATGGGCCATGTATAGAATTATTGATTGGCCCAGTAATGGGGCTAAATGATCCCGATCTATGACCAGAAATTTCAGGATGATGTTCGAATATCAGCCATCAATGCGATATGACTGCGTTCCAGAATAATCGGTTCAGTATTAGTTCAAATGAGTGGTCAAGTGTTAATCCAAAACACTTTATTGTTTTTGTTTTAGGGAAATTTGTCATTCCAGTTCACACAAGATCAGAAATGGATTTTTTTTTCTGAATAGATTTGCATTCCCGATATTTCCACAATCTCAAATATAAAATTATACGAGTCAAAAGCACTCTCGATAAATCAGTTGAATTCAGTTGCTTATTCCTTCAAATTTTTTGTTTTTTACATGAGAAAGTGATTGATTATCTATATGAATAAGAATTTATTTGAATCATGAAGAACGTATTTGATGGATGTGAATTATTTATTCAGCGTAATAGAAATAAGGCCAAAACAAACTTTTTTCACGGATAATTACGAATACAATACATCCAACTTTGAAATCCATTTCACTTAGTAATAGACCATATTTCAGTCAGTCACGGGGAATCAATTGTTGGCCGTTCACTATAGCCGTACATCGACTGATTATCGGCTGTCTTCATTGCTGGTCTTTCTTATCAGCCAGTGGTGGGCCACACTTGTGCCAATGATGTGAATCCATTGTTGGCTATTTAATGGGAGCCATACATGGGCCGATTATTGGCTGTGTGGACATTATCGGGGTTTCCTGTATGGGTTTTCCTCCATCAAATGGAATTTCTAAGGGATTTTTAGTGTATTTCAGTTGGATACTCTTAGCGAACCAATCCGATTGTCGGATTCTGTTCCTTTTCTTAGGATTTTGGGTTCTTGGAAAAATCGCCTAAAAGTCGCCGTTCAGAATAGCGAATATCGCCCAATTTTTAAACAATCGCAGATCTGAAAATTTGGTCGCAAATTGAGTTGTCAAATCACACCCAATCTGACAACCCTGTCATCCTTATACCTCCCGACAGCAAGAACACATAAATAGTAGAGCTGTGAGAGCCATACCTCTTCTTCAGTACGTGCACTCAGAGAAGTACCGGGATGGTACAACCAAATTCTATTGATAAATAGGAGCCGGCTAAATATTTTGTTAACATGTGAAAATAATACGAATACAGCACCTAAAAAAAATTCATCCATATACACTGAGAAAACAGATATCTTGAAAAATACCATAATTTATGGATTTTCAGCGCTGGTCTGACCCGAGTCGGAATATTCACTTGCATGAATCTCTAAAAGTACCATAATTTCTTGGACTTTTTGAAATAAGTATGGTACCTTCCGTATAAAAGTCCAAGACATTATGGTACTTTTAGAGGTTTTTTCAGGTCAATATTTAGACTCGGTCAGACCAGCGCAGAAAATCCATAAATTATGGTACTTTTTAAGATACCTTTTTCTCCGTGTAATTGAGTTCCTCCACCAAAATAATTTTTATGCAACAATAAGATTTTTGATAATCCATAGAATTGTTTTGTTCATTCATTCAAAAGCAGGCAACCAAATATTTAGCCGGCCCGTAGTCGCTGATTTTTTTTTTCAGTGTGTATAAAATTTCCATACGATTGAAAAATTTCTTTATTCCTCAAAATTTTCATCAACTTTTCCATTTTTTAAATTCAATTAGAATATTCGTGCGTAAGATTTCATGTTTCCTAAAAGAAATCCTAATAATTTTCACGATTTATAATAAATTCATCGGTCCCCATCGACGAAAGAGATCGTACGCTCCTGCACACAGCTGTCTTTAAGCTGAATCCACGTTAACTCATTTGGAGAGTCGCGGTGAAAGTTGATACGCGATTGGTCGACGTAAAAGAGTAGACCAATCGGTTGCGTGCGCGCCTTATCCGCATCTTTGTAGAAAAAGGTATATCAGAACTCCGCTTGAGGCAATATCGAGATATATCTTCTCGCGATCACGCAATTTATATTATTATTATCATTCTCTCTTTTTTATCTCATTCAAACAAATTACACAAAAAAAAAACAAAGAACAAAGAATTGACGCAAAAAATGACAATACACACGAATTGCAAAATATTTCGTCAAGTGATTTGAAAATACATTTGTTTTTTTCTTTTTCTTCAAAATATTATGAACCGAAAGATAAACATTTGTTCCAGGATTGGAAACAAGAGTAATTGAGAATTTCTTTGTTTCTTGTTTTAATTGAGAAATATAAGAAAGAGAGAATTGCGAAGAGTCAGGTTGCGTGTCTCGAATATCCTTCTTCATCGTATACGTATGTACCGCTGAAAGAATCGAACAAAACAATGGCAATACTTTTTTTTCCATCTCACGTGACGTTGGCATGAAAACAAGGGCTTCGTCGTATCCTCGCTCTCGAGCGAGGGAGAAAATGGTAATGGAGAGAGGGATAGGAAGAGAATGATTCAAGGAGCAAAATGCAATCGGTTTATTGTTCATTTCCCAATACCGAGTACGGATTTCGACGCGAGGCTTGACGATAGGACGCATCATAGGAAAGGGTAGGAAGAGAAACGGCACCGCCAATCCCAGTAACTGTGTATATATCTACTATTATATTCTCTTACCAAGACTAACGAAAAAAAACACGTTTTTCCAGTCCGTCCGAGTGTAGGAAGAAGCTCGAATAGTATTGGATGAGAAGTATAGATGTGGGTGATCACACGTATATACGTGTTCATATATTCCCCTATGTATTCCACAATCCTCCTTCGAAGGTTTATGTAGTGGAGGACCACATTTAGATTCTTCTCTTGTGTGAAACTGTACGTATGTGAATGTGTCGTTCGACCGATATAGCTTTGCTTCGGGGAGTGGGAGAAGGCAGACGACCAATGGCTTGAGTTGAGCGGGGTTGCCACGGAAACAAGTTAATGATTCGAACCGCTGTTGAGGAATTGGCTTGATTCGCGGGATCCAAGCCACGCATGCGCCGTTTCCGTCGGCAATATTCTCTCTGTTCATTCCTTCTCGTTTCTCTGTCTTTGTTAGCCACGGGCTTTCTTTTTTTCCCCCTTTTTTTCTCTTTCAGACATGCATATACACGCACGCAACATCACATGTATATACATCATCATGCTCGCAATGTTACGCGAACCCCTGCATCGTGTTGCCTAATACGCACGCACGGATCTTTTCAAAGGTGTGCGTTTCGTATCGAATGTACGTGTGCCGAGTCGTAATGCACACTTCACTCACAGTCGTACAATCGTCAGGGTGTTGAATGACAAGCCACATCGTACGAACGATGATCATCATTCATTTATAAAATGCCAATTTTACCTTTGTTACCCAGATCAATTGAATTTCCATATCTCATATCTCAACTGTCATTAAAATTGATCTTTCAGGTATTTATTTGTGTCTCACCATGAAGGTGAGATTCGGTTGTTCGGAGATCCTCTGGAGGATCATTTTTACCGTCCCCACCTGTAAAATCCTCCTTATTCGCGTGGATATAATGTTACGCTATACAATAAACCTATATCTATCGTCCCTAAAAATCTTCTTCCATTCGATGAACCCTTTGAAATTCCAATGAGAATACCCCAGAATTCCATCTGGATTCCTCAGAGACGGAAGCCGCCTCTCAAAATTAGCAAACTATAAATTATTGTATAGATTCTCGAAGTTTGAATGAAATACGTATTCCTGGGATAACAAAAGTAGTATTTAATGGGATAGAGAGGGGAGGAATTACCGTGGTTAAAAAAAGTACATACGCATTCATGCGTTGGCTACATAAATCAAACACACGCAAGCCCGATGTATCGCGCTCGAATCACTGCAGCAACGATTGGTCTTCTCGCTTACATTCCTTCCTGTACATCATCGGTCCGTCTCCCTCTTTCCCATTTGAATCTCCGTCTTTTTTACGTTTGGTGTCTTTGTTTTTTTTACATTTGTTTCTATCTTTCCACGTAGCACGTCTCCTTCTTCCCTTTGGTCGTAAGCTTCGTTTCTTCGCCCCTCTACCCTGACCTGATTTTCCCCACTGCTCTCCCGACTCGTATTACTGCGACGTATCGTGATGTGATTCTCGAGAAGTAGAAGGGAGGAGGTAGAATAAGAGGAGGGCTTGTCGAGCAAGGTTCGCCGTAGATTTAATATCCCGATGTCCGTCGATCGGTTCTTGTATTAACCCGTAGAAAATGGAAGCTTAGAATGGAAAATAGAATATGGCAATGGGTACCCTTTGTCCCGTGTAACTCTCGGAGACCGACATCTTAACGAACATGTATACGAGGATGGATAGAGGATGGGCTTCACTTTTGCATGTAAAACCTCGTTCGGTCACCGAAATGATAATCAAACTGGTCCTTACGATGGAATGTTGCGGGAACGAAGATCGAGAGATGGCAGTCAAACATTTCTTGCCGGAGTTGAATTATTCTGGGATTTGGGATCGAGATGGATTTTTGTAATATTTCGTTCGAAATCTCACTCTAGTGAACTCTTTGAACTATTGTAAGGTCTTACTAGGATTGGAAAGTTCCTCGCAAGAGTCTCGAGAGGCCTTGCAAAGCCCAGAGAATAACTGGAGTGATCTCTGCTAAGGGTGGTCCTCAAGGTTGAAGGTTGTAACTCTATAGTTGTCCCACTGTTGATTTATAAACTTCCTGTATGATACTCGATTTTCCTTGGGACGATAGGGAATCATTGACATCCAATCTATGAAAATGAGATTAATGGATGTATAGAATATTAAATTTGTCTTCGTATAATGTTATCTCTGGACTGGGAGACATGAATTATGTATTCAGTTCTGAAGAACCGAAAAGATCGATGAGGAGTCTTCAACATCTAGTTTCCATAAACTAATGTAATCAAACATAATTTCTATAGGAAAGAATCGATTGTTTCAAGGATACCCATCAGAAAATTGGACCTGGATCTAAGGCTCTGAATTGGCCCAAACCACCCTAATCTGACCCAATACAGGGTCTCAAATCCAGACTTGTATTTCTATAGCGGGGTCCTCATCGATAACCGAATATCATAATGAAATCTCTAATGGAAATCATTGAAATAGCCAAGAGACCCCTGTTTGAAAAACCAAACCTAATCCTATCGGAAATCGATGTGTTTTTGTTGCAGCAGTTTCACATATATACCAATAAAAATAAAATTTCTCTCAGTATTAGAACTTATTGAAAGTCTTCAGTATTTCGTATACAAAAAATTGAAGAAATCTTGAAAATATATATAAAAATTCACCATTGGCGGTAGCATGGCGCAACTCAGATAAAGTATGGCTGCACGGAGAAAAAATATCATGGAATGATCGCTAGAAAAGATAGTGAACTGATGACAACTACGAATTCCTGTACCCAATCGCTAACAGAGACGAATAATATATGGTTTCTATTTTGGTATATTAAAACACAGTATGATATCCCCAGCGTGTATTTACTACGGGTCCAATGGGGGCCAAAAGTGGGTGCCCATGCTACCTAACGTGGGATCAACTCTGGGATAATAACATCGTTTCCAGCCTGGCTGTATTGCTTTGCCCGAGGACTAGGTGATACAATGGGCCCTGATACCTAAGCCGATCTTGGCTCAACTTGAGGCCGGACCTGTACCAAAGTTCAATATTTCCATTTTCCACGAACTATAATTGTATGGGAACAAACACTACCCAATCGAAAAAAATCCGTAATACGCCAATGTTGACAACAGGTGCAGTACAGTGCCAGTATTGGGTCTCCAACACTTGGTCAACACGTACGGGATCAGTACTGGATATATACAAATACAGTAATATGCCGGTACTGATGAACCAGTAGTGAGAACTTAATACCGGCAAGGTACTAACCCAATACTGGCTCTGCACTGATTGCGAATAATGGCATCAGTACTCAATCCCCAGTACTGAAAAGCGTCATCATTCCAGACAAATGCCAGTACCCTGCCCGTCTTGGCTAGTACTGGTGCAGTACTGCGCCTGTTGTAAATTTCTAGTTGGGTAGGGCCAAGATTAGTCCGAGATGGGTCCCATTGTCATTTCCCAATACTGGATTCAAGCAAATGGACCCTGCTTGGGCCCATTGTCAATATCGGCAATACACACTTGGGATACTAAAATAGGAATCATTACTCGTCTCTGTTAGCGACTGTGTACAGAAATTCGTAGTTTTCACCAGTTTACTATCTTTTCTAGTGATCTTGGCAACGAAGCATGGCGCAAACCTGGAATGATAACATGAGTTTATAATTTATCAATGTGTTTCTCCAATGAAGTCCCATCATTGATAAAAGAATAGGACTGGGAATGTTGCACCAATGTTGAAACTATGAGAAATAATTAATGATGTAGAAGTTTGAATCGTTATCTTCTCAAATTGACTCCTTGAAATTGAAAACCTCGTTTGAAGAATGTGCTGCAAGATTTTAGACCATCAACTAGGTTTGGTTCTCAGTATTTCGTTATTTGATCATTAATCCGTTTCAATAAACGATTCAAACTTCAACAACATAATGATTAATCCAAAATACCTAAGAAGCATACACATTTCACAATTTCTGATATATATCATTCGGAATTTTATTGTTTTCCCCTCATTTATCTGTAAACAATTTGTTGTCTTTTGTCGTTAAATTTTGCCGTGACAAGTATAAACAATTTGAATCAGCATTAGGAGCCCTCTGGTGTAACCTATAACAAAGAACGATGAATTGACCGTTCATCCAGAGAACTAATCGAGCCTTATAAATTTCTTGTATACGTTTCCCACTACTCTCACACCGATTAGTAACGTAGCAAACATATCCCTAGCATCCATGCATCCTACCAATATGGGCCCAAGACTGAGCCAGAGTGGGCCAGGGTTCATACACGCCGGGGATTATATATATACACGCGGTATAGAAATTACATTTTTTATAATCACATATTTGTGTCATGATTGGACAAATTATGAATGCGATGTTGTTTCATTTGCACTTGACATTGTAAATCAACTGATATAATATTGAAGACTTGAAGAAATTCACGATTCAATTCAGTTATCAAACGTTAGAATCAAAGGGCATTACAATATTGACCCATGCTATTATACGATAGTAAGCCAAAGTTTATGTATTATATATTCAACCACATTTCGAATAATCTTCACTTGAAATAGAATCTATCGTTCAGTCAATGTCGGACCAAGGATGAGCCAAGCAAGAGACAATCCTCGCGGAATCGTGAATTAATGGTGGACTGACGACCGAAATTCGTTGAACATCGACATTCGGTGCAACATTTTATTTGTTGTTGTATCGAAGATTGCGAAGCTCAAAAATGTTTATATTAGATCTTTTTTTTTGAGATGGCATATAAAACGCAAGTGCGATTCACCGATCCTGTCAGCGCTAACGATGATTGAAGGCTTGAGCCAAGCATAAGTGCCAAGTGTAGAGGATTGATATCGAGCCAACGGTAATTCACAATAAAGATATCATGGTTCATGTATTGGTAATAGAGTGTGTTAGAACATCGTTCATGCAAGATCGTGTCAGCACGGATTCAAGCTTGAATCGGCACTGATTTTATACCAAAAGTTTTGTATCGGCCATCGTTGCAAAATCGAGTGGAAAAATTGTCAAAATTATGTATCATTCATATAGAATTATATACAAACTATGTATAAACTATATTGAATTGAGAATGAATTATATATGATTTTGAAAATTTTTGAACCAAGCGTTGACGATCTTTCGTCAGCGTTGTTTCAGGCGTCAAGATAGAGTCTCTCCAGATAGAAAAGCCTGTTCTGAATATTTTGGAACATAACATGTCCTAAAAATACTATCATGAACTTCGCTTACTTTGTTACAATGCACAAAATGTAAACATTATGTTTTCATTATGCCGACATCATCTCGTTTTACTACCAATAACACTGCTTTATGCGGAAACACCTTGGTACCATGATGCGAACATTTCTTGGCGTGCATGTCATCATTATAATGGCATTACTGAACCGATATTATCATTCTAATGTCCGTCAGGGTTGGATGAGCTTTGTACTTTTGGTACATTTTTACACGATGAATTTTAACAATTTTGAAAGTTCATTCATGAGATATGAAAACTTCTCTGATTCGAAGCTACAATTCATTTTTCATGCAACAATAATGACAGCAACCATTGTTCGTGGAACAGGATTTGCTCTTCATGTTTCAAGGGACAAGACTGATCAAAATGAAAGGTAGATCTGTCCAAATTCATCTATGACGGTGCCAAGTGCATAAAACTTTCGGGAGTTCATAGGGAAAATTCAGTTTATCGAATCATTGAAGTAGCAACTGGAAAATTTTCACTTCTATCGCTGTATATTTTTGTTTTCACATCAGCTGGATTTGATTAATTGTTCTTTCCAGTTCTTTGAATTCTCCTTACTATACGGAAATTAATAATTCGCTACGGTAACTGAAAATCAGCTGTGATAGCTACTTCATATATTTGATATTTGGATAGCTAAAAATATTACTGTAACTGTTAAATTCAAGCTTCTATAGCAATGAATATTGTTGTCTAACTAATGCTAATTTTTAGCTATCCAAATATTAACCACATCATTTGACAGGTGTATGAAATCATACGACTCTGGCCTCCAGTACTGCTCGATTTGTTCCAGGGGCATTGCCAACCCGGAATATTCGATTGTAGAATAAATTTGAGCACGTCATGAACCATGCTTCATTCAATCACAGAAAATTAATCGTCAACCATGTACACGGGAAGACCGGGTCTATCAATATTTAGAAAAATGACTGTCAATTTAGGAAAAACGAGGATCGCTGAAAAATATTCGTAGTGAGTCTACTAAAAATTCGTAGTCGATGTATTAACAATTGATAATTCCACTGTGAAAAATATCAATGAAACCATCAACTGTTAATATTTTGACTACGAATTTCTGGTAGACTCACTACGAATATTTTTCAGCGATTCTCTTTTTCCTTAAATCGACAGTCATTTTTCTAAACGTTGATGAATTCTTTCTAAATATCAATAGACCCGGTCTTTCCGTGTAGCATGGCCATGAATCGCTTGATTATCACATGGAAAAAAGAATGTTTCCGCCCTAGCATGGGCCCAAGACTGGGCCAGAGTGGGTCAGAGTTCATACGCGCTAGGGCGTTGGTATCTGCACTAGGGCTCTGCACGAGACTCACGTCAAGGAAAGATAAAATAATGACCAATAATTATTCCAATCTTTTGTAACATCAGGATAATGAAGATAATTTGATAGTATTAATGGAATCAACGGAATAGGGTGCAACCTTGATTATTTCAATAAAATCAGCAGAGATATTTGTCGAAATATGCAACGAGACCTGCACCGAGACTAGTTCCGAGACTGAGAGAATATCTTAGTTCTCCTCTTCAATGAAATGAGAATTCCATGTAATTTTGTCACACCTTACACTGTAAAAAAAAACTGGAAATTTACTGTGCAACTGGACTGGAAATTTCCAGTGCTAGTACTGGAATATGGATATTCCAGTACATGTACAGAGATTTTGTTGTTACGTTACTGAAAATTTACCAAGCATAACTGAAAATTCAGTCATTGTACTGGAATTTTCAAGTTTGAGATGATGTACTGAAATTTTGCCATGATTTCGCGAAAATTTTACCGGCTCGTACTACAATTTTATAGTTCTTGTGCACCAAAAAAAAATATTCCCTCAAAAAGGACTTGAGAAAAAATTTGGAATTTAGAAAAAAAAACCTAATCGTTGGTATACTGGAATTATACAGGTTTTTAACTGCAATTCTCAGGTCGTGTGATGGAATTTTCCAGTTGCTATGCAACGGAATTTAATCACTGTTGCACTGAAATTTTCCACTTCTATTGGACTTCGTCATTTCTGGCAGGAAAAATTTCAAGTCTTTATATTAAAAATTTCCTGATTGAGATTTTGAATAATAATTGTAATTGTAGCCAATGAAATTGATATATGAGGTTTTTCCAAGACTTATCCTCTTGTGTTCTAGATATGAAGCATATGTAGTAACCCAAGCTGGCCTTCCAACATGTCGCGCTATAGCTCATCGGTTAGGTCTTAGGTTTCAGTTGGTAGGCAAGTAGAAAAGTGTGGGTTCAAATCCTGTTAGGTAGACATGAGTTTCTGTCCATCCAAATGAACGATCAAAAGTTTCTCAATCATCTTGGAACACAAGGACCCTGCAAAATCACTTTGCGTGAGCAATTTTTTTTCAATTTTCATGGATATTTTCAGCATTAATTTTCCAGTACATGTCCTGGAAAAGTCCAGCTCGTGTACTGAAAAATTCCAGTACCGAGGCTCAGAAAATTTCCAGTTTTGATGCGGGAATTCCATAACGTTTGCACTGAATTTTTGCAGTACAAATGTGCTGAAATTTTCCGGTACATGTACAGGTTAATGACTTCCAGTACATGTACTGGAATTTTCCGGTGAAATTTTTTTACAGTGTAGGTAGAAGCTTGATTCCGTTCAAAATTTCCATGTCCTCAATTGTTCGAACAGTAAATACAGATCATTTTTCAATTCGAGACGAAAGTCTCGTGCGAAACCCTAATCTGCACCCAGAAGACGGCATGCTTGGATTGAAGTGAGTGATTCTCTCTATTGCTCCAAATAAATATACTTAATTCGAGCGTACATTATGCTCATATTGAGGGGTTCTTATGCTGGAATCAACTATATTCCATGTTGGAATCAAGTGTAATTCTCTTTGCAATGAGTGTAATTATCCCTATAATAAGCATATTACAAATGTACCAAACAGGATAATACTTAAAACAGCTGTGGTGATATTTGGGGTTATAGTAAGGATCACTTGTTTTCTGGATGTAAATAAGCAAAATTTTAACGAGTGAATTTTATTGAACTGTTCGAATCCAATCTAATATTTTCTTGATTCAAGAAAATTTGTCTACACCAAGAACACATCTGTATCAGGTGAGAAAGAAACCAGTTTTCCCTCAGCGTAAGGAAGCCACGTTTCAACATCGATATAAACTTTCTTCGGTAGTTGAAATTCTGCTATCATAGCAATATCTTTAGCTATCTAAATATCAAGCGCGCAAAGTAATTGATTCTTCGGCTACACTATGAAAATTATAGGAAGTTTTTCTACGCTTCTATGGTGGATTCCGTCTCTTGATCGTAGAGGGGGGCTTCGTTTTGTTCGTCAGCAACAGTCGATTTTTTCCTCAGTTTTCAGGGACCGTTCCATTCACCAAAGTGAGGAGAAAGTGTATTAGATGATGGTGAAAAGTTTCCTTCTTTTCAACGAACGAACTTAGCTGGCATTATTTTTCAGGTGAAAATTTTTCAATTACTTCCCAGAAGCGAATTATTTTCTTTCCGTGAAGATAGCTTCATTACCGGGCCGCTTTATCTCCCAACGATGGAAAATGCTTGTGCCAGGGACAAGAAATTTATCATTGCTTGTGTAACAAAAACCTTATACATCACCCGATTATTGTAATGGTTTACGGAGTTGAGAATGACAAACAATACAGTCTAAGATCATATTATCACTTCAGAGTTGTGTTATGATTGTTGTCAATACTTGGTCAACTTTTGCATATCTTGCACACTGGAGAAAAATATCTCCCCAAATAAAAATAGGCCCCTTAATCGAGGGTGGAGCAACGATGAAATGATATCATCATTCCAGTCTCTTTCAATGCTTTCCTCAACAAAAAACTCAAATTTGCAAAAGAATGGATCAATCTCAGGTCAAGTCTTATGGTCGTGGTTCAAATTAATTGATAATGTTTACCGCAACATTGATATATAGCCCCAAGCTTGAATGAATACTCAGACAATTGTACACTGAGAAAAATTTATCTATCATGAATTACTAAACTCGCGAGTATATTGAGAATATACTTGCATTTTAACCCTAGAAGTCAGGGCTGGGTATCAAATGTACCCCAGCTTGTCTTTAAAGTTATGTAGCTTTTGAACGGGTGATGTTATGGACCTCTAACTTGATCCATAATTCAATTTGAACTTTTAAGAGTGGGAAGCAACACCTAAACCTGCCTGTTTGTGATAAACAGCGTTGTTGTGCAATCGTGAATGTGCTGTGGGGTGCATTTGATACCCAGTCCTGACTTTCCATTTGGTTTTTAGGGGAGTGAGCAATTTTTTTCTCTGAATTGTACGTATAATTTGAGATGTATAGTGGCAAAATGAAAAGAATTCTCATTGTTGAATTTTGGTTTGTATTGTTTTTTCCTTTTCTCGCGTGGAATGTAAATATTTTTGAATTTTCGTTTATATCATCGCATTACATTGCGATTTCAATTTGAAGTACTGTTGTCACATGCAAACGTACTATGTGTACTAGGTGTTATGCGAAAAATGTGTACTAGAGGACTGAGTACATTCGAAAGATTTGTATCAAAGTCAATATTTGAACCGAATACACTATGTTTCATTCATAAAAGATGAGAGTACCATGTTTTTCCTACTGATTTCATCCTCTTGCACATCTCCTAATTTTCTCATGTTCATATGTTAAAATAAATATACTTTTTGCAGAATCGGCTAAAATGGTCATAAGTATCTTGAAGATCAATCTTTTCCACGCAAAATTCACATATAGACAATCCAAATTGATTGGTTTTTAACAAAGTTATTCAACAATGAACGAAAAATTCATTTTTTAACGTTTTCGTGTGCTTTTTTCCATTAAAGTCAATTTTTCATGACAATACGTTTATAAAAACGAAATTTGAATTATTTATTCGTATTCCTCATTAAAAAACGAAGAAATTTCACTATTATACAATGCTTTTTCATGCAAAAATAAGTGTGAAATCATCACTTGAAAAATGGGGTACAATTGATACCCAGTCCTGACTGTGTGGTGACAAAAATATAGTCCTGACTTCTAGGGTTAAGGTCATATACCAATCTTTCTATTATAAAATGTCATTATCCTACCATTAACTCCCAGAAAGTCTGGTACTTTTGAAGAGAATGTTTGGAATTATTATAGCGGTTGTCTAGCACCTTTCAAGACACTTGCAGTGAAGCTAGTCACTAGAAAGGGCCCTGACATCAACTATAAAGAGACTACCCAGACAGCACCAAAGCTCCCGCAAAGAGCTCCCGTTATGTGACTAACAATGAGTTCAATGTGAATACAGTGCATTCAAAATGAACTCTTGATGAAGAACTTAACGTTCAGAAAGAATCCATTATGTACACTGTTAGAAATTTCTGATTGAATTTTCAATCACATGTAATGGAAGCAATTTCCACTCACGTAAATGAAACGTAATGTACAGTAGTATTGAAAATTCAAGAACCAGTTCTTTAAATTTCATGCACATGTTCTTGATTGTTGAGAGAAATCATGATTGAAAATTCAATAACAAGTTCTTTAAATTTCATGCACATGTTCATGATTGTTGAAAAAAAAAATCACCTTCACAAGATGTGAACGCGGGACGTCGAAATCGGACGCCACAGCTCTATCATTCAAGCCACTGCCACTTATGTGGAACGCAGCATTTTTCTGCTTATATGACCTTGCGTTCATTCTTCAAACTTGTGAATCAAGATGTACTTGTGTTGTAGAAACACTGAACAAACCGTGTGATCTACCTAGTACATAGTTGAAGTGGATACGTGGATGACTTCGTCAAAGCGTTAGTATACACGGTGACCCAAGTGAGAAAAATTGTATTTCAAGGGCGTATTCTGAAGCCATCCCTGTGCGGAAAAACCAATAGAAACCAATAGGCGAAATCCTAATGGAATCAATGATATCCTATCGGTTTCTGTGCGGTTATTGTCACAGGACCCAAGGGTTTCTATGAGATTCTAAGTGGAATCTGATGTTCCATGGGTTTCTATCAGCATGATCGGCAAAACCTGATTAATTCTGATAGGAATAAAATAGCTTATCGGTTTCTATGCGGTTATTGTCACAGTACCTATGGGAATCCATGGGAATCTATGGGACTTTTCGGACAGGGATAATGCAAGAATTTCCCGTTTTTTGAAGGTTAGTTTTTGAGATATGAGCATTTTTAGATTTTTTTTCAAATCCAAACACACTTGGATCATTTTTGTTGTTTTCAATTGGATGCCATTAGTCATGATTTGATTATAATTATAATGATATTATTATGTTATTATACTGGATTAAATTTTTCTAAGTTTTTTCAATCACCTGTACATTAATTTCGATTTTCATGCACAATAACTTGAAAATTCAATAACATGTATTTGGATTCCTATTTCAGTTCACAAAAATTGAATATTCATTCACATATGTACATGAAAATTACATGAAATTTCAAGAAATTTTTAACAGTGTAGTCTCGATATGAATTCTTTTTGATCATTAAGTTGTTCATTAAGAGTTCATTTGAACTCATATAGATTCATATTGAACTCATTGTTAGTCGCATAACGGGGACTGTTTGAGAAGTCTTCAAGAAGTCTTCATGATCTTTTATGAATTCAAATTGATCATTTGGTGCTGGCTGGGTAGAGAGTCATTTCTGCTAGGGCTAGCGAGTCTAGTGATTTAAAATAGACAATTTTTCTCCATGTAGATTCGGCAAACAGCCTTGAACCAAGCTGTATTCTATGTTAAACGTTAAAATGAGCAAGAAATTATCATACACAGAAAAAAAAGTTCTTTTGATTCCACGCCCATTGTCTCATATACAACGAAAACAATATTTGTCTCGTCTCAAGTATACCTTCTCTGAATCAAGAAAATATCGTTTCAGTTCAAGAGAGATTTAAAACTTAAATTTGAACCGAAACAGTAACCTCTTCTTGGTTCAAAGCAAATGCACTTGGGACAAAACAAATATTATCTTCCTTATATGAGAGACAATGGATGTGGAATCGAAATAATTCTATTCTCTGTGTATGGGAAATTATATTTATTCAATTGATTTGGTTTTGTGTAGGTACAGTGAACAATTAAGTATAAAATTTAATATTCAAGTAACAACACTGTTACTGGTTCGTATATGTCTACACGCACGAATTTTCTTTTTCTTCCATTACGAATGGGCGTATGTTACACGCGTTCTTCTGCGCGCTCGGATATTTCTGTATGTCAAGAATGGATTCACCCTGTGGCGTGTGAGGTTGAACACTGAGAAGAGTAAATAATTTCTCACCAAACTTTACAAATATAGCTATATAGCTGAGTGCTGAAAAATATGTTCACCGGTGTTAATTTGAACACTCATTTTACCATTTCAGAAAGATTTTTTTATCTTGCTCACACCGTAAAAAATGATTGTGGAATTTTACCCCAAAAAATGGTGACAAAGTTCCTCCATAGATGGGGAATTTTTCACCATAATTTGGTGGACTTTTCTTTCATTTGTAGAGGATTTAACACCCAGAAAACAAAATAATTTCTCAAAGTGGTGGAAAAATCCATCATTTTTTATGGAAAAGTGATTCCCCCACCAACAGTGTGAAGGAAAACTTCGTACATTTTTTACAGTTAGATTTCTATGGAAGATTCAATTTCTTTGATTTTTCTGTACCGTGGATTTTCAATTTTCTTTCGTAAACGATGAAACTTCTATTGTTTCCATACGGTATTTAATCGAACGTGACGTGTTATGTTGGATTTATCACAGGGTGTATGGGATTCAATAGTGAAACGTTACAGATGTTCCACAAGAACTGGGTATTTCTAATACAAAAAATACTGTGAGAAAAATATAGAGAATGACAATGGAAAGTCAGAAATCCAGGCTTCGTTGAAACGATAGAAATAATCTATCGTTTATATGGGAAGTTTTTTCAGCAGGGTTAGCTTGAAGATTTCATTGATTCATCATGGCCAAGATTCACAAAGAAAAGTTTGTATTGAAGATTTTTCCACAAAGTATCGTACTTGGACCATGTACAAGAGCAGTCATCGCAATAGTCTGTTTTACATAATGAACATGCACTGTTGTTAATCATAATTCTGAGAAGTAAGTTCGAAGACAGTCTTATCCGAGCGATAGTCCTCAACGAGTAAGAGAATTTTGAGGCGATAGATACCCACGTAGAAATTGACGGATGATCCAGTATCGGTTCGATACAGGCTGCCAGGGTGCAATAGCTCAATGATGATATGCCATTATTGTTGAGTCATTCAATGAATCTTGTATGGGATTGTAGGACGAAAATTTACAACAAAATATTTATACATTTTTTATTGGGCTATAGGGCAGAGCCTTCCCGAGTCAAAAAATTATAATATTTTTTAAAGCCTGATCAACTCCGTAATACGCAACCATCCAGAGTTTAATCGGGTCGAGAAAAGGTTAACATCAGGTTGAATGAGAATGTTAAAAGCAATATCAGGTTGAGAACAGGGCGAAATCAGGGCGAAAAATGAAATCAAACCTGATTCACTCCGTAATATGCAACGAATCAAAGCTGAATCAGGTTTCACTTTTTGACTCGGGCTCTAAGCCGTTGATAAGTGCATACAAAAATTCTATAACTTGAGATAATAATTATGCTATATTAACTTACGTACTAGGGCATATTATAAGGGTCAGTTCTTACCAAAAGGTGAGTTCTGAAAGAAAACGATCAGTTCTAAAACGTAAAAACGGTTAGTTCTTAAAAAAGGACCTAATTTTCAGTAAAATTTTTTCCTGTTTCTTTTTTTTTAATCGAGTATCCAATATTGCCCTTCCTGGTTCAACGAATTGATTGATTCTCGCCAAATCTAATTGAATCTTGCACAATGTTCTAACCAAATCCTATTCAACCATTATCAACGAGATTCAATTAGGTTAGTGTATTTTTTCGATGTAATTTTGATTGAACCTTGCCAAATCTGATTGAACCTTGCACAATGTTCTGACTAAATCCCATTAAATTTGATCAGATTCTATGGATTTTCTCAACAAGGGCTGTCACAAAATGAGCCTCTCGCCTCATATCAAGGGGTATACTGAGTTCAGAAGCGATATTATATCTAAAAAAAATAAGACTTCATGCCAAAAGTAAAATTAAGAAAGTACTTGTCACACAGATGTTTTCCTTTTCTTTTTACAAATCGAGTATCCAGCGTTTCGGTCAGTTCTTAAATTTTCTTAGAATATGCCCTGTTACGTACTAAATAACCTAACTAAACTACATAAACTGTACAAAATTAACATTATAGGAAGTGTGTACTCTAGATCCGCATAAGGCCAAAGTAAGGTTGTAAACCAATCACCCTATGAAGGAAAATGAAAATAATTGAATAATTGAAGGGAAGGTCGAAAATGTTGAACAGCAACAGGGGGAATATTGAAAATCCAGTATTTTCAGTACCTATTCCGTAGGTGCTGCCACAAGAGGGCCTTGAAAGAGCGAATAGATGAAGCATCCCTTATATCGAGAGGAAGATCATTCCATAACCTTGTTCCCATAATCAGAAACGATTTTTGAAAAATGGAGGTTCGATCCTGAGGGACAACTAATAGGTTTTTGTTCATTCTAGTTCCGACTCTATTTGTACGATCAACACGGAATTTGAAGCACTTATAAAGTGTTGAGAGAATCTTGTTCTTGTACATTTGAAACAGAGAAAAGAGGCCAACAAATATTCAAACAAACTTGTGATTCATAAATAATAAGTTACACTAATTGATAATGGAATAGGATGAAACTGTCTCTAGTAATCATAATTACTCCCGTAGAATATAGATTAGAGATGAAGGGAGATGAACTTCTCAATCTTGAGATGAATCAAATATATACGTATTGTAATTGTCGATTAATCAATATTGCTGAAGTTTGAATCGTTTATAGAAACGAAACGCAAATTCAAACCCACAAAATCTGATGAATGATCGTTATTTAATTCTTTAGAGTATAACTCTTTTGGAACTGAAAACATCGCTTTAAAACAGCACTGCAAAACTTTGGGTCTCTAAAAGTTGAGTATTCTGTTATTCGATTACTGATTCGTTTCAATAAACGGTTCCAACTTCAGCAAGATGATTAATCATACACAAAGTAATTGCACGGAAATAAGTTTCGCATAGATTCTGCATTGGTTATTGTTGATTTCACATAACTGCTCACATTGTAAAAAAATTCCTCCTGAAAATTCAGAAATTGTAATCAAGTTTTGCAGCATATTCTGAAAATTTAGTCAAGTTTCTTAAATTTCAGCCAAATTTTTCTGAAAGATTCAGAAGAGAGCGACTGTAAAGAATTGCACTCGTTTTTCTGAATTTTCAGAAGGAATTTGTTTTACAGTGCAGGTAGAAATATTCCATTGAATCCTGTTACGAATGGTGAAATTTCTGATTGAATATCATTGAATGATAATCAAAATTTTGGTGAATTCACTGGCACGGTAACTCAAAATTTCTAAATCTTTGTTACAAACTCATCGCATTTTTCAGTGAAGTTGTCACACTTTCTTTACGTATAATCACAAAAATCTCGGTAATTTTTTCGATCTTTTCTCTAACTTTATTATTTGTTGCCTGAATTATCAGAGAATATCTTGGTAATTCTTGTGTTCCATGCATCAATTAGGTGTCATGAGATTCTGCGGTATCGATAAGATAAAACTGGAATTTATGAAGCTTGGATTTATCAACATCCGCCATTGCCCTTGTCATCGTGCTGAATTGAGCGCATCCTGGATTAACGCTGTCACAGGACATATTTTATATTTATGAGGAAAAGAGAAATTAACCTATCTGTTTGTTTTCATTCTCTCCCTCTAAGATGATGTTCTGAAAGTTCGAATCGTTCATAAAAACGAAACGTAAATTCAAACTAACAAAATTTGAATAATCATCGTTGTTAATCCTCTCGAATGAACTCTTTGGAATTGAAAGCATCGTTCAAAGCATGCAACGCGAGATTTTGAGTCTTCAACAGCTGAGTTTCGATAAACGATCCAAACTTCTGCAGCAATATCTAAGATGTACTGTAAAAAATTGTGGTACCCTGAAAGAATTTTGTTGTAAAAATTACCGTTAAGTTCCAGTAATCGAAGGACGAGTGGAAATTCTTCAAAGAATTGCTGCAATGTGCACCCTATAAGAATGAGTGAGTTTTTAAACAGTTGAAAGTGATATTTCCTGTAATTTTCACAAAATTTCTACTTGTCACTCGATCACTGAAATTTCAAGGTAATTTTTCAAATAAAATTTTCTCAGTGCAGAAAAATTCATGTTATACACACAGAGAAAAATTCTTGCTGAAAAAGCGATTCCGAAAAATCTGCTTTCCTAAATTAGCAAAACGGTTGCTGCTACAGTAAAAATATTGCTAGACTGAAAGAAAAATTTATTCCAGTCAAATAAATATTTATTTGTCCTGTACCAAAGAAATATTTATTAGAATTAACAAAATATTCTTTGGAACCAAAATAATTGATTGGAATCAAATAAACGATTAAAACCATCTATATAATTCAAATAAATTATTTTGGTTCCGAAGAATATTTTGTTAATTCTAATAAATATTTCTTTGGTACAGGACAAATACATATTTATTTGACTGGAATAAATTTTTCTTTCAGTGTATTCTAGCAAGATATTTCTAAGCTAATTCGGCAAAATTTTGTAGTCGTCCGTATATCTACAATTCCGGATTGCTGAACGGCAAGCGCTTGTTGAAAGAGCAAGATTTTCACTGTGATTGACAATTTTTTGCTAATTTAACAAGTTTTGCCATATCAGCAAAGCAAATTTTCGAGGTTTCAGCAACTTTTTTCCTCTGAGTGTACTACATATTGTAAAATTATTAACACATATACCTACATGCATCATTCACTGATATTTACTGTAAAATATTGATGAAAATCCCATGGAATTCGGAATGTTTCAGTCAAATTTATGATAAATTTCATGCAATGTATCGGTAATCGATTTCCAACGATCGAAGCGACAAATTCCTCTTAATAAAGCAAATGAGTATTATGAATATACGGTCCAGCAATTCGTTCTTGATGAACAACCTTGGAACATCATAGTTCTGGCGATGAGTTGAAATCATTTCGTTTTGTTATTTTCTCCTTATTTTATCCACGGTCAATTATTCACCGTGATTTGACTCACGTTATCATCCAGTAGTCAACCTTCGATGAGCCATTAATGGTTCCCACTAACGTACAATTAATGTCATTTGTGGCCCAGTGATGCTACATCGTTGGATCGATCGATAAAGCTTATCTATTAAAAAATGACAGTAAAATATCGCATCATTGGCGAACGATAAGAGAATCTTTTGGTCGATGCAGAGAGAAACAGGTTTATTTATAGTTGACAAATGTATATTTGGTCATGGCGAATGAAATATTTATTCAACGCAAATCTGTCATGATTCTCACAAGTATGATTTATCAACTATCAACGAACGTTTATTTCTACTGAACTTGATATCACTTTTTAATTATCCATGGAATACATTTCATTCGAATGAATATTTTTTTCGCCAGAAGCGAATATACCTTTTTCTTAGTGTGTGAACAAAAAATTGCTGCACCATCGTGTTTAGCTTGAATTGAGACTGATGGATGATTTTATTGATTTCGAAAAGACCTTTTAAGTTTCTCCATGAAGATATTTATAAGACATGTTCAAGGTACACGCAGAGAAGCATTTTTGCTGAAAAAGTGATTTTCGAAAATCTGCTTCGCTGAATGAGCAAAACGTTTGCCGTGATAACGAAAATTTTGTTAATTCAGCAAATTTTCTAGCAGCTTTCACACGGAAAGAAAAAAGTTATCAATACTTGAATAACATTTATTAACATTTAGAAAAATGACTGGCAGTTTAGGGAAAAAGAGCATCGCTGAAAAATCTTTGCAGTACTCTCTAAATTCCTTGGAGTGAAAATTCACTCTTGCCGAGTGAAAATACTGCAACTCCGAAAGAGTGAAAACTTTCACTCTATAAGAGTGGAAATCAACTCTGGTGTTTGGAGTGAAAAACTCACTTTTAGGAAAAAGAGTGAATATTGACTCTTAAAGAGTGAAATTTCACTCTTCAAGAGTTGAGCTCCCACTCCGTTCTAGAGTTGCAGTATTTTGACTCTTTGAAGAGTGAATATTCACTCCAAAGAATTTAGAGAGTAGGGTTATCAAAAATTCGTAGTGAAAATACTAAACGTTGATGGTTTTATTGTTATCGTTTACAGTGAATTTATCAACTTTTGAAGAATTTACTACGAAAACTCTTCAGTCATTTTTCTAAATAATCATAACCTCTGTCTTTCCGTGCAATAACAGCGGTTCAAAGTACGAAAAAATTAATAAAAATTTTAGTTTTTCTTGATTTTTTCGAATTCAAATCAAATGCACTTACGCTCTTCTTGCTTTGGACGGCAGGTTTGTCATATCAGCAAAGCAAATTCATTTTCTTTGTATCTTGGAGATGTTTTTCTTGAGAAATATCGAGGTACCTCGAACCAATCTAAATCCCACACAGTACTTTTGGTCTTCAAGATATCTTGAGGAACTGTTCGGAAAAGTTTGAGAAGTCTTGGTATGCAACCCCGTATGGAAATATTTCGCTGAAAAATGTCTGTAAAACTATGAAAAATCTCTGAAAAAAAATGAAAAAATTCTGAGAAACTCTGACAAACTCTGAGAATCTCTGAAATTTTGATGAGAAATCTAATATTTTTGGGACATTCTTTACAGACTTTTTTCAGACTTTTTTCAGAGTTTCTCAGAGTTTTTTCATTCTTTTTCAGAGAAATAGTAACGAAATTGCACTCTGAAAAAACTCTGACAAAACTCTGATGGATTGCTAACATTTTTCTGACTTTTAGAAAAAAATTAAAAAATTTTCAAACACTTTTTCACACATGATATTTGAATACGGCATATGAATGTATTTATTGAATTTCAGGATTTTTCAATAATCAGAAAAATGTCAACAATTTATTAGAGTTTTGTCAGAGTTTTTTCAGAGTGCAATTTCGTTACTATTTCTCTGAAAAAGTATGAAAAAACTCTGAGAAACTCTGAAAAAGTCTGAAAAAAGTCTGTAAAGAATGTCCCAAAAATATTAGATTTCTCATCAAAATTTCAGAGATTCTCAGAGTTTTTTCATTTTTTTTCAGAGATTTTTCATAGTTTTGCAGACATTTTTCAGCGAAATATTTCCATACGGGACATGAAAAGTTATCCTTAAGATGTCTAAAACAATTCTCACTTCTAAAAGGGATCTGAAAGATATCTTTTAGAAGATCTAAAACTTTTCTTCCGAGGTTATATCTTTTAGACATCTTATAAATATCTTTTAGAAGTAAGAACTGTTTTAGATCTCTTCAAGATATCTTTTCATGTTGCATAAGACTTCTTAAATTTGGCTTGAGATATCTTTTAGAACTGAAATGCTGTGTGGGATGTGTTGCATGAAGTATCTTCCAAACTTAAAACAGATATCTTTACACGGACGCAAAGAAAAGAAAGAAATTCTCTGTGACAGCGAAATCTAATTTTGCTGGATCCCTTGTCGTTGTAGCAGCAAACTATTTGCAAAATTTGCAGAGGTGTGCAAAAGGGGTGTTAATAAAATGCCTAATTATTTCCCATTTCAAATGCAAAATGTAAAATAGTTTTGTAAAACATATGGAAAATGCAAAATGGTTATTTTGAAAATGGTTTTATTTCAAATAGAATATTTGGTTTTCATGGAGAATTTGAAGCTACATCATTACTGAGTGTTTGATTAATTCATCGCAATAAAATAAGTATACTATAGTTAATTGAAGAATGAATAAAAATAATTTTATTTGTTTGATTGTGATAGGGCTAATTTTTCAAATGATTCGTCACTCATTTTTCTCCTATGAGGTCTCATAATCATATCTCCGAATGAAAACAGGCGTTCCACTGGCGCAAAGCTAGGTAGACAAGTATTGAATCTTGAGAATATTTTTTTGATTGTGGAGTAAGCACGTAGCATTTCAAGAGAAGTGTTCACGTCTTGAAGATATTGAAGAACTTCCAGATCGCTCTCATTAGTATCGACATCAGCAAATCATGAGTATGATTCGTCTTTTTCTCTTTGCTTTATAGAGGTGCTATCTTTTTCTAAATTTCGTTTCTCCACGTGCTTTATGTTTAGGACTTCTGTTGATATTAGTGCTTTCACATATTCTCGCTTGTCTTTTGATGCCCATTTCAATTTAAAAAATGGATGAGATACGAGGCTAATATCGCATCATTCACTGAAGATTCCAGTAGCAGGAATTTTTTGAAAATTGTTATCAACAACCTGTACTGAAGGATGACAATAAGAGCATTTACCGTACTGACGAATGATGTACCCACGAGTATGGAAAAATCAAACTAAGCAAAGGTCTAAATATATAGGTGTTTTCATTCGTTATTTCTGAATCTGTCGATCAGTAGAGGGGGCACTTTATGCGTTCTAAAAGAAGCCATTCTACGGATTGAAAAATCATGGACGGGCATTACTGTTCTAGAGGCTAATCCAACAGGAATGTAGAATCAATAATTACGAAATCGCATGTAGCATTTCATTATTATTACAGTTCCAATCACATTCACAGAAAGGATTTCTTGAAATGAGAAAATTTTTCTCGTCGCTGGCACGAAACTTGAAACTGGCATTTCACTTGAACTAAGAAAATTTCTTTTCAAGTCAAACGAACTTTTCTTGATTCAAGTAAAATTTTCTTTTCGTGCCGGCGACAAGAAAAATCTTCTCATTCCAAGAAATCTTTTCTGTGAGTGCATTCCCTGTTGAAAAGATCACATAAATTCTAATGAATTCTAGTTATTTCTAGGACAGAAACCGCATGAAATCCAGTACACACACTTGATTTTATACAGTCTTATGAGATTTTGCAAACGGTTCTAATTGAATCTCATAAAGTTCTCATATAATTTTTGCATTCTCATATGAAATCATATAAAACCCATAAGTTCTCGGACAGAAACCGCATATAGACTGATAAAAACTTGTTAAAATTCATATAAACTAATAAGATTTATATATGAGAATCGATGGGACTTTTTCAACAGGATTCTCTCTTCTAATCACTGGGCAATGAGTATTTTATACCCATTTTCTATTTTAAAATGGGTATTTTCCATTTTGTATTCCCATCTAAAATGGAACCATTTCAAATAATGCACATCTTTGAAAATTTGTTTGCTATTTTATATAAGTATAATATTGAAAATTTTACTGTTTTAGTTAAACATGTTGCTCTCTCAACAATCCAGTTAGTTGCGACAGCAAATGTGTCAGTTAGGTCAGCAAAAAGATTTGCTGTGAAATATTCGAAATATGTCTTCGAGTTTCTCTGAAATATCTCTTTTTGTTCTATCGGGTATGAAACAATTCGATTAATAAGAGAGCTCTAAAATTAATTCCTTCGATTGAAACATAATGATTGAAAAAACGATCTTGAATTTTTGTTTTTATACAAATTTCCTATTATTAGAAAAAGCGAAGAAGTTATATACGGTAGAGATCGCGAAGACTATCAAAACTTCAACGCGATAGAACATCGATGAAGAAAGGGAGGGATGCTATAGAAGTTCTATCTAACCGACTTCATCGTTTTTTTGTTGTTGTATAAAGTTGAAAAAGAGTAAAAAGGCCTTCGTGGTTACCCTCGGGTCTCCCTACGCTCCAAAAAGGGTGCGAATAAATATCTACTTTGTCCATGCGCTATTCGTTCGTTCACGTATAGCACTGGAGTAGATAATTTCCGCCAGTGCCGAAGACTTACCAAGTCTGTGGAATCTGCACTCGCAGGGTGTACTCGGATCGATATTTCCAGAAAATACTTTGTAAATGAATGTAGAAAAATTCGGATCTTCTCATAAGCTATGTACATCCATACAATTTGGAGTACTATTGATCATTTTTGAATCAAATGTATTTTTACAATAATCGACTATTCTACATAAAATTTTTCCATCTTATGCTTGTATTGATATTAAGACGTGTTAAGATACGGAATGAGGTTTTAATCAAAAGAGCAGATTTGTATCGTTTTGAGCAAAAAAAGAAGAATTTCAATTCTCGTTCGATTGATATTGTAGTGAAATTATAATATCATCTATTAGGATGGTAATACGCTTTGGGTGAGATTTATCTTCGTTCTACCGTCCACTCCATCTGTAGTATATACATTCACGGTTGAACCTGTTCAAACAATGCTACTACCGCCATCCTGTGGTGGAATTCTAATTCATTTGCCTGATGATCATCCACGAGTACCTGACGTATCCTTCTTCTAGATTACATCCTAGCTCGAGGGAATAAACGATTTTTGTATTCGCAGCTATCGCTACATAGGGGAAGTGAGAGCAAGATGATAACGTTAAGGATTTTAATTAAAATTGTATCAGAATCAATACACATCAATCTTCAAATTTCCGTAACAAAGATTGAATCTCATAAGTTCAAGTTGAAGAAAAAATAGTTTTTCTCCGAGTATTAATTTTCTTTGTTCCAGCCAAACAAAATTTTGGTTGAAATGAACGCAAAGAAACTTTTTGGTTGGCTGAAATACAATTTATTTGGGCTGAACAAAATTTGGTCCACAATAATGAACCCAAGTAACACAAGAAGTTCTAAGAATGTGCTCGAACATTTTAAGAATGTTCCAGACGATTCTCAGAATGTACGAGCACATTCTTAGAACTTCTGGTGTTACTTGAGAAGGCTTTCATACAGACAAATAAATTTTGTTTATCCTAAATGAATTTCATTCCAGCCAACCAAAGTTTCTTTGCGTTCATTTCAACCAAAATTTTGTTTCGCCGAAAGAAACGTTTTCTCAGTGTAGGGCAAGATGAAAAACTTGCCCCAGCTGCGATAATTATCTAATGTACCCCGATATCGGAAAATCATCGGGTTGCTGGTTCGGTTTTGTATCGGATAATTATCGTAGACATCGTATTTTTATCGGACTTGTCTGATAATGAAACAATACGATAGATCTCGGATAGTATTAATACAACTGATGATTGAACGATGAAATCCTGATATCGGGTTTTTTCATAAGGGTTATCCCATACATCAAAAGTTGCTGGGAATTTGCTGCGCATGTGATTGAGAGTTTCATGAAACCGAGCAACTTCTCAGCAACATGATAACAACTCAAGCTAAGATCCTAGATTTACAGCATATTGTTGCGGATTTGGCGACGCAACGTCCCTGCAAATTGCTCCAAACTGTTGTTGTACATTTGCTCAGCATTTTGCTGTTAGGGATGTGTCCAAAGATTGCATTCCTTGCTGCTGGTGCTAAGTGAGCAGCTGTCACAACTAAAACATACCCAAGTAGCACCAGAATATAATATCAACGTTCTAATAAGACCGTTTCATAGGTGCTATGCATATTCATCGAACGTATGTAATCGAATATACGTTGGGACGTCAATCGTACATTTCGGATGTACTATGTACGTTTTAAGTATATTTAAAACAGTCTCATTCGAATATTCTATGAACGTTCATTATATATTCTTCGTATCTCATTCATGCATTCTACGAACGTTTCTGTTTCGTATATACTTTGAACTTCTGTTGCTGCTTGGGTAGCTCCCGTAACCAATTTTCAGCTATCCAAATTAAAGCTAATTATTTTTTCCGTGTGGAACTTTTTCTTTTGACCATGAATTATTGCTGTTTGAACTTTGAACGCCACACAATTATGTTCCTTCTTTCCTCAGGGTGCGTTAATCCAAATGATCGGAAAAAACGTGAAAACACTCCAACCACCCCTCAAATTGTTAATTCTCCACCATTCACCGAAAGTAGAAGTATTGTGAACAGTCGAGTAGAGTGACGAACCTCATGAACCTCATTATTTCCGTCAACTGGTTGGGATAGCTACTTCAACCTAATTTCTTATTATTCCTAATGTATTCTAAATTGAGTGGAAGGTAAAACTACTATTACTCGTAGCAGCAGGGACATCCCGCTGAGCGAAATAGTAGTTCAGAAATGCTCTAAAGGCTCCGACTTTGAAATATGAAACGTCTCGTGTGGACAATATCGCTACGATTCTTGGAAGGTCAACGAACGTGCGATGATCGATTGTTGATTGAGAACAACGGGATAATTATGGTGGGATCCCATACAAGACATTTACCATTGTGAACTTCGGTAGATCATAAGTGGAAAATAGATAGAGGAATGGGAGTCATGGATATAAGACGAATGAAGGAAGAATCGACCTTGAGCCGACAAAGATAAGACGGAAAAATGAACGAGTCTTTGAAAACTCATGTAACAAAATTGGGATTATATTTTTCGAACAAGCGCAACTTTCGAATTCATATACATAGATTTTATGAAGGGCGATGGTTGTCCTGCACGGAAAAAAGTCCCATGCGAATTCTACATTGTTGGTTGTTAATTTAACATAACTGCCCAGGTGAAAATTGACGATTGGCACTAGGATGGCGCAACACTGACAAAGATTGGCCGAGTCTTGGCGATTAGCAAGGTGCAAGCTTGAAATGATAACATCGTTACAGGCTCCATTGATGTATTCTGCCAATCACGGACCAACATTGGTACGATTATGGCAGTCAAATCAGCCATCATTGGCAACCCTTGACAAAATTTGTCGCTCGATCTAAATCCAAGATTGGATCATGCGTGTACTCATTACGAACCAAGACTGATAGACGAATTTTTTTATGGTCTGCCAATGGTCAGATGTTTTATGCATTTAAAGGAGGTACCATCATTTATTACACATAAATGATGTTGACTGCTGAATTTGAGTCAATACTATAATAGTACTGAGTCAATATACGGCCAAAATTGATTCAACGTTGCGACAATCCCGCGCCAACGTTGAGCCAATGTTGTGCCGATGTTCAACTCCATGTTGAACGATTGCAAAAATATAATAAAAATTCAGAGTCATATATTCCCGACATCGATCGCTTCCCCTCCACACATGTTAAGAAGTACAGCCCGAACCTGAAATATTTTATACAACCAGGGCCAGAGAATCTCTGTATACTTTGAAACGAAGAAACTTATTTGATTAATCCAATACAAGATGTGTTTATAAGTTGAATATAACTCAATGATTACTGGTTACCTTACAAATCAATTACATCAAGTATAATTCAAATTCTGATGTCCACGAGTCCATGGGTCTGCACAGCTAAAATCTCTCCTTCGATGAAGGACTTATGATGAAGACAACAATTTTCAAATCAGAAGGTTATATGATGCTTATATATCAACCGCATAGTTCGTTGAGCGCTTGCGAGAAACGAACCGAGCGTTGGAAACAATACCGAAGGGTGGCGCTTTGACATTGGACGCGGGAATTTTTGTATGGAGACGTATCATTGAGGATCGTGGCTAGCCTGAGCCAAGCTTTGACCAGGCTTGGCACTGCGTTGGGTACTCATTTCTTCTAAACGTTGTCAACGTTTGGATTAATATTCAGCCGTGCTATGAAATTGTTCGTATGAAGTTAATTTCTTTTGTCCAAACGATATTGGGACAACGATGAACCATGATTGGCACAATCTTGAGCCAATGATGGATTGATCATTGGAAATTATGATTCCCATCATTGGTGCAACATTGTGCCACTTGTCGGTAAACGTTGGCTCGATATAGATTTCCAAGTCTTGGATGTCAGCATTGCGCCTATCTATTTTCCATCGTCAGTATTGGCGCAAGCAAGAAATTTTCACGTGGGTGTTCACATAAATGCAAACGGAGTAAACTTTACATTAGAACCAATGTTATATTCACATTGTTACCGGAGTGAATGGGAGTGGTGTTGCTGTGAAGTAACTATGATAACAATGTAAATTCAACAAGACTGTTCAATAAATCATACATAAGATCCAAACTGTAATTGTTACCTCACTTTTCATGTAATTTTTGCATGGGCACTTTTTTCCGTGTGTATAAGATAATAATATTCGCGTACTTGTTTTTGATTGAGGTTTCTAATTACGTGTCGATACTGGGATAAGCTCAGATTTATTTAGATATGGCAATATACACTTAGAAAAATGTTATTAATGTCTTCGAAATTTTCTAGTACTGTCTGGAATCGTGTAAGATTAAAAAAGTGATGCCAAAAATGTTTAGATTCAACGGCTTACAACCAATCAAATACTTCTGTTGACTGGAATGGCCAATGTACTGTGGTGTCGGCGCTCTGGTTCCTTTGTTTCTGGCAACACAGGGTTACAATAATACAGGTGATGGCTCCTGAAACCTCTAAATTTCACTAAGAAAACTCTGGGAAAGACTCTAAAAATCTATGAAAAGTTTTTTAACCTCTGAAAATCTTTGAACAATTCTTAAAAAACCTTTGCTTACACGTTTTTTTTTTGAAAATTTCTCTGAAATTTGAAGATACTCTCTGAAATCATCTGAAAAACTCTTTTGGAATTTTCAGAAAAATTGCCTGCTCGAGGTCATATCGAACATGTAGCCGGCCATCAAACTTTGCTGCTCGAAAAGCTTCTTCTATCAATCTCAGCAACTTCCCAATCCAATTGAAAAAAATCTAACTGGAATTTGTTCTATTCGCATATCTATCTAGAGATCGATCGGAAAGAGATTTTTCTTCGGCCAAAACCGGAACCGAAAATGAAAGAATCTCATTAGATTCAATAATTTTCCAAATATGGAAAATTGGCATATGGAATAACTGGAAATTACACATTTTAAAAGATTATATCGATTTGCTGAGAAGGATAGAACAGTTCCATTTTCATAGAACATTGGAACAAAATTTTTTCGAACCTCAGACAATCAATTCAATGTTCTTATTACATCGGTCAAACTCTTAAAATAAAAGTGTCTTCAAATTTTGTATATTTGTATTAAAAAATCAATTTCGTCGTTACGTTGGTTGATTTAGAGATTCATTATATCAGTAGATTGAATATCTGATTGATACAAATGATGACAGAACACGTGTTTTTCAAATTTCAAGTCAAAGTAAAAAGTTTTTCCAGTATGAGAATAAATAAGCATTTATTAAATTTTACCAATCTCAGCTCCACTTAATTTAACCCCACACGGAAAAAAATACTCCGGTTAATATATGGACAGCAAGAATTACTGCTATTTCAACCGGAATTCTAGTTAAATGAATCAAGTCTCCGGCAAATTCAACAAGGGCTCCGGTAAATTTAACAAGAATTCCAGTAAAAGTCACAGATATTCCTTGCTGTCCATATAGTAACCGGAATTCTGGTAAAATTAACAGTTCATTTTTTTCCGTGTAGCATGTATGCACCATGGGCCCCATTCTGCCAATATAGGCCCAAGACTGGACCAGAGTGGGCCAGAATTCATACACGCTGGGGAATAATCAATGCAATAGAATTCATGAATTTCGAATTTTTACTTTTCAACGCTTTCCCGAAGGTAAATGTTTTTTTTCTCGGTTTCTTGGAAAAAGTGTATTTGTCAGCCGAAAAGTTGATTTATAGCCGAAAATGGTGAAAATCGAATTTCGTTCGATCTCTAATCTATTCCACTGAAAATTATAAAACCAGTGTATATTGAAGATAGAAAAACTCTCTTTCCACAAATTTCACAGTTTCAGCCCTGTTACATTAAAAGAAAAATTGTCTAATTCAAGTTATCAAATGGATTTGGTTCAGGGCTGGACTCGAAACTCTGGGGTAAAACCAACAAAACTCAATTTCACCAGTTCTAATCCCAAATTCGTTGGGTCAAGGTGCAAATATTCAAAGAATGAAATGGGAGAAAATTAAAAAAAATATTTTCTTGATTTTAAACACTGAGATTTATTCAAAATTGCTGCAGTCTCGAAATAAGTCTTGTATTGGTCTTGAGTGGAAAAAAATTGCTCTATGTCATGGATGTAATCAATTTCGGCCTTTCAGGCGGGTTATTTCCAACTCTTACATGCCCTCACTTGACTCGATGTAGAAATTTGTCTTTGAAGATCGTAAAATCAAATGATCTTCACTATTTTTGAATTTTGCTCAAGAGTCTTGATGAGTCCACCTCCAATTTGGTTGGCTCAAATCATCATCATTGGTTCAATCAATTATCAACATTTGAATTAACCCTCAGCTGCTACACTGGGGTCAGACTAGCCCCAACATGTTTCAATCTTGAATCACCATCAAGGAACTCAATAATTCGAACTCTTCGCGCAATCTGGTGCCACTTTAGAGTTTCTTCACCTCACTCCACCCTAGCGTGACATGATTGTCCATGTTTCATATCATTCTTTTCCATGATACAGTGATAATTTCAATTAGAAGCGAAATTATACCCATCGATCGATGAAAAGGAGCAATGCATGTGTGCTGCACACATAATCTTTCCACAAATTCGAAATTAATTTTCCTTGAAAATTTTGGTGTACAGTTGGAGTCATAATCGACCCCAGTATGGCAGCTATGTTACACACTGTTAGAAAAATTCTTAAATTTAATACGAAATTCTTTATGAAATACCATATTTTCATATTGAATTAAATAATAGTTCTTGAATTTAATATTGATGATGAAATTTCAAAATTTCTTTCTGAAATGTAACAATTGTTTATTGAATGTCACAAATATATTATTACAATTGAGAACAAAATTATCAACATTGAGAAAAAAATTCTTAACATTGAGAATTATATTATTGAATTCAATATTTTATTATTTAATAAAATGATTATGTAAAAAACTTCATAATATTCTTATGAAGTTCCAGGCAGATTTTTCTAACAGTGCACCGACGAAGAAGAATGCCAAAAACGATAATCAAATCTTCCTTTTACACTGTATTGTAAAAAAAAACGATGTAAAATTACACAATAACTCATAACAATATTTTATTTCACGATTCCATTATAATTCAGAGGATTTGGTAGAATTACCATGAATTATAATGGCATTATACATAAAATTGTAGAGAGTTGTTATGATTCATAATGAAATATTGTTTAATTTTACATAGATTTTGTACATTGTAGTTGAAGTTCAGCAAAAATAATTATCACAACAATTTTTTTTCGTTGTCTTACAATTTCCTTCATCTTTGTTAATATGAAAACAAGAAAAAAGAAGAGAAAAAAAAAAACAAGTTTTCTTGGTTGAATTCATGGTTTTGGCCTTGAAGAGTTGAAAAAAAAAGTCCAGCCTTTGTTGAAAGTGAACGGTTAAAAAATTGAACGATCGTAAATTCTAGGTAAGCAAGGTGGAAAATGACATTAAGAATTTATATGCATATTCCTCCAAGTCAACGTGAATCTGACGGGGTCCTTAGGCAAAATAGTTTTTGGCACCCTCCTGAGTTGAATTTTTTTTCTCGTTCGACCTTTTTTGCAGAACTGACCTGCACGCGTGGGCTGGCCCACCAGGGTACCGGGACGCATTCTGGGGCATCCTCCTCCGCCTATAACAGCATAAATACATACCCATATACTGAAAGACGTTCGAATCTTCCGAAAGGTTCTGTCCTCCGCCCTTCTTACGTATCCATCACGAACCTGTTGACCTGTATGAACAAAAAAATAAGTATGGCAGAGATCACTCCATGATTGAAGTACAGTTGTACGCGAACAACTCCCGTAATTCGGAAATATGGCAGCTACCGAGGGTAAAGACTCGTGCACTTCGGCGGGAGTCATTTTTGATTTATTTTTCTTACAAAAGATCCTTTAATGCTCAGCGAATGTGATTTTTTATAGTCTTTCAATTGAATTAGGGGTTCAATGATATGTAATTAGGTCTCATCATGTCGCATTTTGATATGGAAAATCCAACATCAAAAAAATCAAACATTTGTGTGACAAGTATTTCTGATAATTCCTTAATTCTACTTTTGGCATAAAGTCTTATTTTTTTCGGAATGAATGTCCCTACTGAACTCAATATATCCCCTGATATGAGACGTAGGCTCATTCAGTCACAGGGCAATATTGGGTATTCGATTTTAAGAAAAGAAAAAGAAAGAGGAAAACATTTCGCTAAGAATGGGGTTATTTTCTTAAGAACTAACCGTTTTTACGTTTTGAAATTGATCATTGTCTTTTGGAAATAACTTTTTGGTAAGAACCAAACCCTTATAATATGCTCTGATCCTCATATTGATTTACAAAGATACTACGTGGCATTGCATTTTGTAACATTTGACATCACATAATCAGTAAATTACATAGCTCATTCTACTGAAAACATATTAGAAACATGTGTTGTTAATATATTAAACAGTGAACTCTGCTATTTTCCAAAAAGGCACTTTTCTGCGTGTGAAATTGAATCAAGATTTATTCACGTTCACCCTTTCCAACACTTGGTCCATAAACAGGATATACAGTAGGAATATAATTTCAGTGAGTGTATTAGCAAATAGGGGAAGATATTGCTAATCAAGGTGATTCATCTCGAATATAGCCTTAAGCGCATTAGGAAACATCCCCTCAAGTGTGGACTGGTTGAGTCCCTCTTAAAAATTTCTCGTAGAAACCGGTGAAGAATTTTTCTGTGAGTTTTATATTATCATTCCCCATAGAACTTTTCGATTATTTATGGAGTTGTTTTCATCGCATTTTCACAATAGCTATCGCGTTGGACAATTTTCAATAAAAATCGATGGAGCAATTTTGATATCATTTTATACGTGAAAAAACCTGATTTATGTATAAAAGTTTATAGATATTCTTCGGTGGATTTCCTATACGTCACGATAAAACTTGTATTTGGAAAAAAGAACATGATGTGAAACGTATGATGAATTTACGATTAAATCATGTACACTGGAAACTGAAGTGTATTGAAATTGACTACAAGAACACGGATAATGTGTGTTTAACACGAATAAACCGTGCATAATAACACTGTTCATCCATGTTTATACACATTATCCGTGTTCCTGTGGTCAATTTTAACACACTTCAGTTTCCAGTGTAAGGGAGAGTGCAATCCCTGGTTGAAACTTTGGTAATAATTACTATGAATTAAATAATAAAAATCTACAAAAATTATTGAAGTTTTGTTCAACTTTCACCCATATATAGCTACAATGAAAACCAATATCTGTTAGTGTAGTACAAGATGTGAATGAAAATCACTCTTGAGGTATCACATTTAAAATCTCGGGATCTCCTTCCTGTGAAATTTTATGATTTTATCGAAATCCTTCTGTAAAATGAAAAATATCTTCTTGTAGAGAATTTCAATATGAATATGTATCCTTTGATACTGTTCGTTAAATATCGATAGTACGAAATATCGAACTTATTTTATTTATTTATCTAGGTGAAAACCATATCGAATTTTCTAAATGTTATGAAAATATTTACACTTCAAATTGTTTCGTGTTTTCGAATGTCCGTGTTTATAATGTCCGATAGTTTTCAATTCAAGTAAGGAAGTTCGTTGTTTAATCAACACTACTCTTTTCCTCACGGAAAAAATAATTTAGCTGCATAATTTAATGGCTGTCCGTGTCCGTGCTAGCTACTTAGCTGCTGCAGCTAAATTATTTTTTCCGTGCTAGTAGAAATGGTTATAGCGGTTGTCTAGCGACTTTTAAGGCGCTGGCACTTGAGCTAGTCACTAGAAAGGGCCTTGACATTAACTATAAGGGGGCTAGAGTCCTTTATGCTAGGGTTGGAGAATACCAACATCAAAATTGCACAAAAAATCATTTTCCAAGTGTAAGTAAAATTCCTTGATTAGAACAATTCCCGGTGCGAGATTGGATATTCGCAAAAATGAGAACTTCTGCGGAAAAATCGATCAATCAACTTTGTTTGATATTTATAAAACAAATTGGTTCGATATGAAGTTCGTGAAAATTGAAGAAAGAATCAATATCTTGCCGAATTTCCTGGAATTCGTTAATTTGTTGACATATTTCTTTGTTTTTACAGAATTTTCAAATCTTCTGTGCATTCCCTATACATTTTATGACCCAATTTTGATTTCTCGCTGATAAAACATCATCGCAATTAAGTATTTCAAGTGAGAACCGACGTGTTTCAACCAAGGACCACGTGCCTCCCCTTCATTGGAACAATTTCACAGTTTTAGAAAAATCATTTTTTAATGAAAAAATTTTTTTTTTATGTTAGTTGAAATTCTTATAATATATTTGATAACATTTTAGAATGTCAATGTAGAACAAACATTTTATATAGATTTCCAAAGTTCTTATTTAAGAAAACTTTAGTGAATTCATCTTATAAAATTATTGATAATCTATTCAAATATTTGAAGTTTTGTAAATTTGGGTTTGACAGAAATTCTTGAAGGAAATTTCAGAAAAAAAACTTTTGAAAATCTTTGAAGAACTAAATAGAACATTAATACCAAGGATAAAATCGAAATTTGTAACGTTATTTGAGAATAAAAACTTCGAAGAATAATTAATAAGGAGAACACTAAAAAAATTTTACTTCAACGTGAAATTCCAATTATGAAGGAAAAATTTAGGGGAAGCATTCCTTCCGAACAATTGGAAACCCATTAAATCTCACGCTTCAAATTCTTTTCAATCTTCATGATAAGAAGTATTTGTAAACACTGTTAGAAATTTCTAATTGAACTTCCAATTACATGTAATGGAAGCAAAAGTTATACACGTAACTGAAAAATTTATTGCACTTCCAATTACATTTGAATGAATTTTCAGTTACGAAAATATACATAATTGTATGATATAATATAGCAAAAATTTAAAATTCAGTTACATACGAATGAATTCTCATTGCAATCACCAAAAATTGGAAAATTTCATTTACAAATGTACATGAAAAATATATATGAAATTTAAAGACATTTCTAACAGTGAATTTCTAAGTAAAAAAGTAAGACGAAGAACTTCCCAGGTAGGAATTAACAAATGGCCCAAGCTTGGCCCGATCTTGGCCCAATTATGACTCATATTGGGCCAGAATCCATGAGGAAAAATGGCCCAAGCTTGGTGAAAGCTTGGGATGATAACCTCGTGCCAGGCTTGGTGTTCAATATTGGGCCAGAATGCAATGCCAAGCATGGCCCAATGTCTCATGATATATGTATTATGAGTATTTTGGAGCTTGGCTCATACGATTAAACCGGATATGGCCCAAGTTGTGTATTTCAACTTTTGCCGTGCTTCAACCTGATTCTTCAAACATACTTCTTGGAGAAAAAAATGACGTCATTTTTCATGCCATCCCTGCTAAAAATTTCCTATAGAAAACGATAAGATTTTTAGCAGGGATATCGGTACAACTCTGTAAAAATCACAACCATGGAGATGTGGCATAGGTTCTCAAATAAACATTGGTTGTACATTGGCCCAATATTGGTTCACCATGCTTGACAGTTTAATATTTTGCCAAGCTTCAACCACTTGTTGTAATTACATTCCCTACGAAACGTGGTATAGATTCTCAAATAACAAATGGTTTGATATTGGGCCGATAGTGGTTCGCTATGCTTGGTAGCTTAATGTTTTGCCAATCTTCACCAACCACTTGTTGTATAGGCGTTCCTTATGAAACGTGGTGTGGGTTCTCAAATAACAAACGGTTTTATATTGGGTTGATATTGGTTCGCCATGTTTGGGAGCCCAATATTTTGCCAAGCTTGCACCAGTTGTCATATCGGCATTTCCCATGGAACCCGGTATGGTTTCTAGAATGAACAACGGTTGTGTATTGAACCAATGTTGGTTCGCGATGCTTGGCAACCCAGTATTTTGCCAAGCATGGGCCAGTTGTCAATATTGGCCTTTCCTACCTGGGTTATGGGTGCGTAAATTCTCAAATTACCTGGGAATTCACCAATCTTTTTACAAATTTTCAAACAATTTTTAGTCGCTTTCCAAAAGATGTTTGTGAACTGATCAAAGTTGCTTGGAAATTCACTGAAGAAGTTTTTTTTACGGTGTTGAAAAAATATACACCGAGTCACCCAGCGGGAACAATAAGTCAAAATCATGTCAAAATTTTTGCAAAAGCGATCATTTTTTCTCGACAAAACCTTTAGAAACTCTTGAAATAAAGAATAGGCCAGGTGAGACCCAATTTTGCATGATGCCCCAAAATCGGGCCTCCTCTGGCCAATTTTTTTATTTCAAAAGTTTCTAAACGCTTCATCAAAAAAAAAATGAGCACTTTGGCAAAAATTTTCACCTGGTTTTGGGTCAGTTGAATACTTATTCAATCCAATTGATATTGAATATAAAATTTGATATTCGGTCTGTGGTAATGAATTTTAGAATTCAATGATAAGAACGTCATTGGATGCAATCAGACTCATTTGTAGAGTCTCATAGAAACTTGTAGAATCGAAATTGGTTATGAGATTTTATACGGTTTCTGTCCTAGAAATAACTAGACCTTATCAGAGTTGATGAGATCTTCTCAAAAGGGATCCAAAATTGATTCTACATACAGGAAAAATTGTTCAAAATGTTATCATTACTGTGATAACATTGGCTCCTCATCGTTGTTTTCCAACACAAAACCTGAGTCCTCAAATGCTCTGGTTGTTTTGAACGATTTTATCGAGCAATACACTGTAAAAAAATTTCACCGGAAAATTCCAGTACATGTACTGGAAGTCATTAACCCGTACATGTACCGGAAAATTTCAGCACATTTGTACTGCAAAAATTCAGTGCAAACGTTATGGAATTCCCGCATCAAAACTGGAAATTTTCTGAGCCTCGGTACTGGAATTTTTCAGTACACGAGCTGGACTTTTCCAGGACATGTACTGGAAAATTAATGCTGAAAATATCCATGAAAATTGAAAAAAAATTGCTCACGCAAAGTGATTTTGCAGGGTCCTTGTGTTCCAAGATGATTGAGAAACTTTTGATCGTTCATTTGGATGGACAGAAACTCATGTCTACCTAACAGGATTTGAACCCACACTTTTCTACCTGCCTACCAACTGAAACCTAAGACCTAACCGATGAGCTATAGCGCGACATGTTGGAAGGCCAGCTTGGGTTACTACATATGCTTCATATCTAGAACACAAGAGGATAAGTCTTGGAAAAACCTCATATATCAATTTCAGTGGCTACAATTACAATTATTATTCAAAATCTCAATCAGGAAATTTTTAATATAAAGACTTGAAATTTTTCCTGCCAGAAATGACGAAGTCCAATAGAAGTGGAAAATTTCAGTGCAACAGTGATTAAATTCCGTTGCATAGCAACTGGAAAATTCCATCACACGACCTGAAAATTGCAGTTCAAAACCTGTATAATTCAATTGCATAGTAACTGGAAAATTCCATCACAAAACCTGAGAATTGCAGTTAAAAACCTGTATAATTCCAGTATACCAACGATTAGGTTTTTTTTTCTAAATTCCAAATTTTTTCTCAAGTCCTTTTTGAGGGAATATTTTTTTTTGGTGCACAAGAACTATAAAATTGTAGTCCGAGCCGGTAAAATTTTCGCGAAATCATGGCAAAATTTCAGTACATCATCTCAAACTTGAAAATTCCAGTACAATGACTGAATTTTCAGTTATGCTTGGTAAATTTTCAGTAACGTAACAACAAAATCTCTGTACATGTACTGGAATATCCATATTCCAGTACTAGCACTGGAAATTTCCAGTCCAGTTGCACAGTAAATTTCCAGTTTTTTTTTACAGTGTACAAAACAAATTCGATTTAACAATATTACGAAAAATAAAAAGTGCGAAAGAAATCTAGATAACAGAATAGTCCTGATATAAAACATTTTTTATCAATTCATCATGGTATTTGGTCAAAGCTCACAAACTTGATGATTTCTCATGAGATTCAACAAATTTGACATTTTTATCTCAACGTCATAAATTTATGTCTTGCCAATCGACTCTGTTACATTTCATTTTCTATTTTTTGGAAAGAAAAACTGGGATGATATGAAAGTTTGATACTTTGCGAATTATTTTTCCTATCACGAATATCAATGGAAAAAGCTTGGAACAAAATTTCTAATCCCAGCATTTTTCCAGTATTTCTAGTATTTCAAGTATTAAAAAAAAATACATTTCCAGTATCAGTAGACACGCTATATATTTGAGTCCGATCGTTTTAAAGTAGTGCATAGGCAATGATTTTAGTGTAAGAGCATATGATTTTAATAAAATCTTGATATTTGTCATTAATATCAACGGGAAATAAAGAGTGTTTCAACCAAGGACATTCTCCCCTATACAATCGAGGAAGGTGTGAGTAACGTATCGTACATAACCGATAAGAAACGATAAAATTCATAGGAATACGATAAAGAGTGATTCGTGTGATGTTTTTCTAACGCCATAGAACCCCATTCAAAGAATAAGAAACACGCTGAAGTGCTGCCAGAACTTACCGTTTTCGATAAGAAATTTTCTAGCACAACTTTAGTTATGCTAACCAAATTTTTGTTGTTGCAACCAAACATTTGGCATTAGACACAAAATAATTTTCTCAACACGTTTAGGAACAAACTAATTTTGTTGAAAGCACAAAAATTTGGTTGAAGGAACAAAAGTTGTTTGTTGTTCAAATATCAACCAAAATGTTTTGTTGTTTTAACCAAACAGTTTTCTCGGTGCAGGGGAATTCAAATTATCGGAATTATGCACTGAAAAAAAAAGACTGCTGAAAAAGGATTTGTCAACATTGATCAAATCTCAAAAATATTAACAAAATGTATTTAATATTTGTCTTCATTTATTTTATGAATATTATTGCAGAGATACGAAAATTTGAATTGAGTTGTTACACTGAGGAAAAAACTGCTTTGAATCAATGAATTTTTCTTATTATCTGTGGAGGTATTGCTTCAATTAATATGCGATTCACGCGGGAGTGGTGGGATCATTGATTGGATTATGAGAAAATTTAGGATTGATGAAAAAGTTATTGCATGGAAGAATTCAATTTTCAAATATATGAGATATGATTTGATTCAATGGACTATGCATTTGATAGACAGCATTCTCTCAGATAGCATAAAAGAATTCTGAAAGAGAACTCTTTTAGAATACAAAGAGTTTCAAAAGAGTTCGATTCGTCAGATATTTGCGAGTTCCGTTCAAATTCTATGAGATTTCTTTGAGAATTTTAACGGAACTCGCAAATGTCCGAAGAATTGAATTCTTTTGAAACTCTTTTGGGAAGACTTTGTATTCTAAGAGAGTTCTTTTTCAGAATTCTTTTGAGATTCTTGTGTGCTATTTGGATGAAGTCATTCATAACACTTCGACACTCAACTGCAGAGCCGAAATGATCAATATTTAAATATCAAAATTTTTGGATCAAAAGAATATCAATATAAATGATATAAATATTTCTTGCATTTGAAGTACCTACAATTTTTTCATAAGTATGAAACAAAAATTTGTTTGAAATAAATAAATATTTTTTCCAATCTAAAAAATTCTATTTTATAGAATGTATAAAATCAGTTATCGATACCAGAGTTGTTGTAAAATCACCTCGATTCAAGGGATCTTCGAATTATTCAAAGAAGCTATTCGATATGAATATATCTCCCTTCGCATCAATGAATTGAATTTTGATAATGCTATGATAAATAAAGTATCGTATAATCTAAATAATTATCTCGTTTGATTGAAATCTTGGGGTACGTCTTTGACTAGAATGCCCCGAGGGTTATATTCAGCAACGTGTCCACAGAATTACTCGCGCCCGCCTTCATGTATAAATTCATGGATTAGGTGTAGAGACTAGAGCACGGTCACGACCTTGAACACCGCTCTGGAATTGTACGAAGTATATCATCTCTCCATAAGAAAACTACTTTTGACAACCGTTATCTTCATATCCTTGGTAAAAATGGCACAAGGTTTCCTCCTAGACCGATGGGACGGAAGCGAAGGTTTTTAAAAATTTTTCAAATGAAATTTTCACTTTTCTGAGCAAATTTATACAGAATTCAATAAATTTTCTACGCATGCAAAGGCATTCTGCAAAATTTTGTGAAGGATCATATCAAATTCACTTCGAAGATTCTTGTCAATTCACTTTTTGCTGCGCTTATGCAGGTTTTGCCGAGTGTTGTACGGTATTATTGGGTTTTCGCCAAAGATTTCTATACTTGTGTGTACTATTTTCTCTACACAATTGCATCTTTTCGCACTTACACCGAGAAAGAAAAGTTGTAAAGCTTACTTTTTGTCAAGTAAATATATGGATGATTTAAAAATATAATTCGAGCTACTACAATTTTAGTTGATTTTACCGCAGGGAATGTAATATACACATCAGCTCCACAGCGAAAAATTTTGTGTCATAGGAGGTCCACTCAGAGTTTGTGTTGAAAACAACATATAAAATTCTGAAATTAACAGATTTTCACTGTAAATTTAACATTTTTATGTTGATTCGATACATTTTTTGTGTTAATGTTTAACATAAATTGCGAGTGGACCTCCTGGGACATACACGTGTGTTAAAAATACACAAAATTTTTCACTGTGTATGGTATATTTCACATCAGCTGTGGTATATTTAACCCAGGTGAAAATTGACGATTGGCACTAGGATGGCGCAACACTGACAAAGATTGGCCGAGCCTTGGCGGTTAGCAAGGTGCAAGCTTGAAACGATAACATCGTTACAGGCTCTATTGATGTATTCTGCCAATCACGGACCAACATTGGTACGATTATGGCAGTCAAATCAGCCATCATTGGCAACCCTTGACAAAATTTGTCGCTCGATCTAAATCCAAGATTGGATCATGCGTGTACTCATTACGAACCAAGACTGATAGACGAATTTTTTTATGGTCTGTCAATGGTCAGATGTTTTATGCATTTAAAGGAGGTACCATCATTTATTACACATAAATGATGTTGACTGCTGAATTTGAGTCAATACTATAATAGTACTGAGTCAATATTCGGCCAAAATTGATTCAACGTTGCGACAATCCCGCGCCAACGTTGAGCCAATGTTGTGCCGATGTTCAACTCTTTGTTGAACGATTGCAAAAATATAATAAAAATTCAGAGTCATATATTCCCGACATCGATTGCTTCCCCTCCACACATGTTAAGAAGTACAGCCCGAACCTGAAATATTTTATACAACCAGGGCCAGAGAATCTCTGTATACATTGAAACGAAGAAACTTATTTGATTAATCCAATACAAGATGTGTTTATAAGTTGATTATAACTCAATGATTACTGGTTACCTTACAAATCAATTACATCAAGTATAATTCAAATTCTGATGTCCACGAGTCCATGGGTCTGCACAGCTAAAATCTCTCCTTCGATGAAGGACCTATGATGAAGACAACAATTTTCAAATTAGAAGGTTATATGATGCTTATATATCAACCGCATAGTTCGTTGAGCGCTTGCGAGAAACGAACCGAGCGTTGGAAACAATACCGAAGGGTGGCGCTTTGACATTGGACGCGGGAATTTTTGTATGGAGACGTATCATTGAGGATCGTGGCTAGCCTGAGCCAAGCTTTGACCAGGCTTGGCACTGCATTGGGTACTCATTTCTTCTAAACGTTGTCAACGTTTGGATTAATATTCAGCCGTGCCATGAAATTGTTCGTATGAAGTTAATTTCTTTTGTCCAAACGATATTGGGACAACGATGAACCATGATTGGCACAATCTTGAGCCAATGATGGATTGATCATTGGAAATTATGATTCCCAACATTGGTGCAACATTGTGCCACTTGTCGGTCAACGTTGGCTCGATATAGATTTCCAAGTCTTGGATGTCAGCATTGCGCCTATCTATTTTCCATCGTCAGTATTGGTGCAAGCAAGAAATTTTCACGTGTGTAGTTTACTGAGAAAAATGAGAAGAATTCTTATATTTTTAAGCGGCATTCTTCTCCGTGTGGGAGCGTTTATATTTTTTTTAGAATCCCGGATGAAACCCGGAACCAACATCCACATAACACCAGATAAAAACAAATACAGAATCGCGGGAAATCCTTTATTTGTGTCCGGATACAGTCCATCCGGATTCTAATCCAATTTTTTTTTCACCAGGGACTCATTTAATTGAAAAGACTGATTCAAACGATTAACGAAAATTCTTTTCCGTTTGTTCCAGATAATGGCTTTGCGTCGACTTTTTCATCAACGTTGCGTCGATTCGTGCAAATACCTTAGTAGCTCGAGATTAGGTCACAATACAATTACAAACGCAAAAAGTTATCATGTGAAAGCAGCGATACCGGAGTTAACTTCGATTAGATACAAAACGGAGCGCGGAAAATACGCTTCGCTCACCGACAAGCATGCAGAATTTTTCAGTAAATTATTGGGCAGCGATAGAATAATTACAGATCCTGACGAATGTCAAATTTATAATATTGATTTTGCAAAAACTGTTAGAGGTAAGTGAACCCAACCAGAAATTCGCAACAGGTGCAATACTGCACCAGACCTGGCCTAGACTGGCAGGGTACTGTCATTCGTCTGGGATGATAACGCTTTTCTGTACTGGGGATTGAGTACTGATACTATTATTCGCAATCAGCGCAGTGCCTGTACTGGATCAGTACCTGCCCGGTATCAAGATCTCAGTACAGGCACAGTACTTTATTTCTATGTATCCAGTACTGATCCTGTAACTATCAATAATGGCACTGTACTGCACCTGTTGTCAACATTGGCATAATTCGGATTTTTCTGATTGGGAATCAATTCGAGCGATACTGTCCTAGCTGCGAGCGAAAAAATTGTTCTCAGACTTTGAACGATTTTTGTCCCTAGAAATTCGGTTACAAACTGACCACAAGTTTTTGAAATGGTTCTATTTGGAAATCACAAACCGTGATAGCCAGGTTGGATAGAATTTGATAATTCTGCATCAAATCGGGCAGAAAGTTCATCAATTTCATTTGCTTGGTATTTTCAGCAGGGATGGGTCGTATTTTTCGTGATACTTCGAATCGGCATAACAATAACTTGATCGCCGTATCTGATTATCATACGTAATTAACTGTAATGATCGCGCATCGCCGAAAACTTCGAATGTCAACAAATAAAATTATAAAATTCCAGTCTTCAAATAAAAAAAGTCTTCAAATATCAATAAATTTAATAATTTTATTTTTTACCCCTCAGAAACACGGACAAAAATAATTGGCTATTATTTGGATAGCTAAAAATTAGCTACGGAAGCTATTTGTTAGCTGCCACAGTTACTCACTTAGCGTTGACAGCAAGAAATGTAGCTACCGCAGCGAAAATTCAACAGCTGAATTGTTTGGCTATCCAAATATCAACCACAAAACCTGCGCAGTTACAGCTACGATTTTCTGCTGTGGTAGCTAAAAAATAGCTACAGCGGTGCAAAAAGGAGTATATAGCTGCCACAACGATTCTCTTTTTTTCCGTGAATCTTTGGGAAATTCAAAGTTTCCGGCAACGCGCGATCTCACTCTCTAAAATCTTTGGAGTGAGATTTCACTCTTCAGCCAGCCAGAAGTGAGCCTGTCGAATTTTCGAGTGAAATTTCCACTCTTTTGGAGTGATATTCTAAGGTTTGAGGTTAGAAATCCAGATCCACTTCGACGCTAGAGTGAATTTTTCACTCTAAAAGAGTGAGAGGTCACTCGAAACGAGTGAAAATTCCACTCGAAGCGGACAGGCTCACTTCTGACACTTAGTGGAGTGAAACGTGCGATTTTTCACTCATTCAGATTTGGAGAGCAGTAGCTCATCATCATTCCCTCCAAATTTATATCAATTACACCCTTCTGAAAACAATTGACGCACACTGGAAAAAATATTTATTTGTCCTCTCTCCATAAAATATTTATTTGTAGGAATTGAATATTCAGTTGGATGCAAAAACTGTTGCTCGTGGCGAATAAATTATTTATTTAGGGGACCAATTTATTTGAGGCAAGCTTTCCATTATTTGATGCAATTAAATATTTCATGAATCCTAAGAAATATTTTATGGAGAGAGGACAAATAAAGTATTTATTTGGTTGCAAGAAATTTTTTTTTCAGTGCACAATTCGACTTTTTCTGCTTTCTCACCTCTGGACACTCGAGGCCTCTCAAGTCGTAGCTTGAGAAAGAAAGTTAAGGGCACTCAAGCACCAACAGAAGCGAGTCAAACTTTGCGCCAACTTTTTCCATGAATTCCCAGGTAGAAATTTCCCCGATTGAAAAGTGGCCCTGTCTGGGCCTTATCCGGGCACAGACCTTCCTAACCAGGGTCTGAAAGGGGCCAGGAATGGGTCGGTTCGCATTTCTACCCGGGTTATGCGTTCAATCAAAATTGTTAGCGAGTAATCACAAAATCCACGCCTAGGATTAGACTCTGAATATAAGTTTCAGTCTTTTACTGATTTTCTGGCGAATATGAAAGGGTTTCAAATTTAATCACCTGCAACTGTGAGAAATGTTTTGTCATTTCATTTCCTAATAAGTGCAAACCATGAATGAACCCAGATTCGTATTTAGAGTCAAATCTCAGGGACGTCCTCAATGATTATCGATTTTAAATTTCTATTTATTAAGTCATTTATGCAAAAAGTTGGCGCAAAATTTTACCTGCTTCTCCTGATGCTTGAGTGTCCTTGAGGAAGATAAACCAATTTTGTTTTCAAGTTACATCATTTGAAAATTGTAGGTATTTCAACCAATCAGAAAAACATTAGATTGGTTTGATTTTCTCTTTTTCTTCAGAAAGAAGTTATGCAACAAACAAATGCAACAAATGCCTCGCAATGAATAATAAAATTGTTGAATTCAGGTTGTTATTCCACTATCCAATCAGAATTTCGTCTCGCGCAACACTTTTGAATGTCTTGGACATCTGAAACTCTCTTTATTTCGTTTAAAAGTTGTCTTGAAACTACCCTACTTACAACGGCAGACCTCCAGATCAAACACGAAATGTTTATTCATTATACTATTCCGTAATTACACATCCCCTTCGAAGAAATGTTTCTTTCATGTTGGTTTATGCAGGTGCAAGTCGGTTAGTATTGAAGCCGAAGACTACCGAAGAGGTTTCTGCTATACTGCAATACTGTAACGAGAATCGATTAGCTGTATGTCCTCAAAGCGGAAATACGGGTCTCGTGGGAGGAAGTAATCCCGTTTTCGATGAAATCGTTCTTTCTATGAAACTAATGAATCGTATTATCGAAACGGACGAATTGGCAGGTCAGTACCTCACGGTCTTCATTTTCTTCCCTCCAATTAAAGTATCATGAATTTTAAATATCTAAAGAGGAGGAATTTTCTAAAATTATAAGTTCAGATTAACTTTTCCTTAACGGATTTCATTTTTTTATCTGATTCGACTTTTTTATTTTGTTTTCTCGTTCTTAGGTGTACTGACATGCGAAGCTGGCTGCGTTCTTCAAGACTTGGAAAGCCATTTGGCCAAGGTCAATCTGATGATGCCTTTAGATTTGGGAGCCAAAGGCAGCTGCTTAATCGGCGGTTGCGTCTCCACTAATGCCGGGGGCATTCGACTCCTCCGTTATGGTAATCTTCACGGAAATGTTCTTGGGCTAGAAGCTGTAAGTTTGAACGAGAAATCGTATGCTCGCGTTTCTGTAATCATCTCAAATCGAAAATCATAAATTCGTGTTAGGGTATCATTCTTTGTTCTTCGTTCATGATATCGATTCCTTATGCCGCGTGAGTGGTCGATATAGCGCATGAATGTAAAATCAATCCTTTTTGAAATTTCAACAAATTCTCAATTTTGAAATGATGTATTTTTGTATAACCAATTTCTTTTGAATTTTCAGGAAAATTTTGCTGAATTTTTAGAATACGTTCCGAAATTTAGTTGAAGTTTCTTAAAATTCAGGACAATTGATTCGAAAATTCAGAAACAAATGGCTGTGAGAGATTACAGTTACATTTTCTGAATTTTCAGAAGAAATTTTTTCGCAGTTTTTATCCAACAACAGTTCTATTCATTCTTCAATGACATAAACCCACTGAGATATCTATGAGTGTTTTTTGTTTTAAAAATTCCTAGGTTTTATTTATGAAAAAGTCTAGGAAAATTTTTCCTACGGGTTTTGCTGAAAATTTACCTTTCAATCCTCGCACACATTCTGAACAAAAACATACATTATTATTTTAGTGACAAATCATTGGTTTATTATCATAATTCCACATCTTCCTCGACGTAACCTTCATTTTTGTAGGTAATAAATGCTTCGTTAGTTACCCACAAATACCTCATCAGTTACTCCCTCATATCTGCTCAGTTTTTCCAATCAGTTCCTCATTAGTCAGAGCGTTACACCCCTTGTCGGAAACTTGTAAGTTTAGTCCCTGATCAGTAACATGGAAAACTGATTAGTGCCTCATCATTTGCTAGAGAAAATTTCTTCTAGGACATTTCCGTTAGAACCTCGTATTAATATTGCAGCAATATTGTTGCGATCTTGGAAGTACCTGTTTTTCAATTTACAAATGCAATATTACAAAAGTAACTCACAGAAATATCGTTGGAATATCACTTGACAACGTAAAACATCGCTGTAATTTACTTGTAATTGAATTCTGTAATATTACTGTTTTAATTCTCATGACAAGTACTTTCAAGATCGCATCAATATCGCTGCAATATTAATGCAAGGTTCTAACAGAAATGCTCAGTGGGAATATTTATATTTAATAATTTTTGTGTTTTTCAAATTCTTTCGGAAGGAGGGAAGGGGAGAATTGATTTTTCGATACACAATTTGACAGAACTCTCATGGAGTGTTCTTGAGTATATCTTCAAGACGCATTTGAGATCTTTGAGGCAACAATTTTGATATGTTCGAAGGTTGAATCGTTTATTGAAACGAATTAGTGATCAAATAACGAGACACTCAGTCGTTGAAGTCTGGAAATCTTTCAATGCATTGTTTAAACGATGTTTCCAGTTCCAAAGAGTCAATTCGAGAAGATGAATAACGATAATTCATCAGATTTTGGATCAGATCGAACTTCAACATCAATTTTGGATATTTATCAGTCTTTTTATTTGGGATGCCCGGAAAATATCTGAAAAATGTCTTTAGATCTGTTTTAGATATCTTTTGGGTTTGAGAGAAGGTTTTCGAAAAGAGTTTTTTAAAATGTTTATAAAGTTTGAATCGTTTATAGAAACGAAACGAAAATTCAAACTCGCGAAATCAGATGAATCATCGGTGTGTATCTTTTCAAACTGGTTCCTGGGAACTGGAAACAGAAACTAAAGAACGTAGTTGAAGATTTTAGGTCTTTAACAGCGGAGTATTCCGTTATGCGATTATTAATTCGTTTCAATAAACGATTAAAACATCGGCAACATTTTTCAAAACACATTCCCTTGATAACAAAAATCTCTCTGAATCTTTACATGTTTTCCCTGGTAAAAATATTCCTCTGAATCACTCTGAAAATTTCTCGTTTCAGAGAGATTCAGGAAGATTCAAAAGAATTCAGAGGCTGTTGGATTGGGAAAAATTGTGTCTTGAACTTTACAAGAAGGATTCAGAGGAATTTGGAAAGAAATTTCTGGTTCAAAATTTCAGAGGCATTCAAGAAATTCCGTAGAGATTCAGAGATAGGTAAATTAAGGGAATCTTTGCGTTGAACTTTTCAGAGGAATTCAGGAAGATTTAGAGAGAAGGGAATTTGGAGAAATTTTTGGTCCGGGTTGTAAGGCGTTGCGAGAAATTTAGAAAAATTTGGAGATAGATAAATTATGGAAAATTGCGCGGTGGATCGTTCAGAAGGATTCAGAGAGGAATCCAAAGAGAAATAGGTTTCAGAGGCATTCTTGGAGTTTCAGAGGGATTTAGAAACACGTCAATTGTGAGAAATTGTGCGATGGACTTTACAGAGACATTCAGAGAAATTTAGAGAGCGATGGATTGAGTAAAATTTTCAGTCCATGATTCCAGAGGCGTTCTGGAAGTTTCAGACAGATTCAGGGACAGGTAATAGGTGAAAAATTGGACAGTGGACTCTTTAGAGGGATTCAGAAGAATTCAGGAAAATTCAAAGACGAATAAATTGTGTGTTGAATTTTTCAGAAGGATTCAAAAAAGTTCAGGGGGAAATAGATTGAATGAAATTTCCAGTCCAAGATTTTAGAGGTATTCTGGGAGTTTCAGAGATATTCAAAGACAAGTGAATTAGCATGGATTGTGTGTTGAAGTTTCAAGAATGTTTCAATGGAAGTGAATAATTGAGTAAAATTTCTCAAATTTTTTCTCTATTCCAAGATTTGGAAGACTTTACGGGAGTTCCAGAGACATTCAGAAATAGGTGACCCGAGTCGAAAAATTTGAACGGTTTTTGGTCTCATTTTCCGTTTTTAGACTCATTTTGTCCTGATTGTTGAATAATGTGGACAACAACAGTACTTTTTCATGATTTTATCCGCATTACTCAACAATCAGCCTGAAAACGAAATATGAGGACAAAAACTGTTGAAATTTTTCGACTCGGAGAATCAGGAGAAATTGCAGAAAGTTTCTAGTCGAAGATTTCAAACGGATCCAGAGAATTTCAAAGAGATTTGGAAAGATTCAGAACCATTCGGATCCTGATGAATTGGGAAAAATTGGAAATCGAACTGTAAAGTGAGACTCAGAGGAATTCAGAGGAAGGTTGACTCAGCGAGGATTGAACCTTGGTCAATATGGATCAGCAGAACATTAATTGAACCCGATTTTCAATGATTAATCTCCAATCGCGTGTCATTTAAGGATATCCCGCAGACCCTAGAGTTACTAGATCACTTTACTCAAAATACCCAAAGATGGCTCCATCAAATGGAATAATACAAGCAGCTAGACTTTCTATTTATATGGAACAAAGTTTGACTGGTTGTTTCATTCCATTTTATTGAACCATCTTTGAGAATTTTGGGCAGAGAGATGTAGTAACTCAAGGGTCTACGGGATACCAATATGATTGGGCATTTCATTGACTGGAATTCATTCGAGGAAACGATATTGATTGGACTCATTACCCGTTGAACCTGTATAGAAATATTTCGCTGAAATAACTATGAATAATCTCTGAAAAATATTGCATTTTCTCTGAAAACAACTCTGACACACTTTGAGGATATTCAAAATTTTTATGGAAAATCTGATACATTTGGAACGTTTTGTACAGACTGTTTTCAGACTCTCTTCAGAGTTTATGAGAATTTTCCCATTTTTGTTTTCAGACAAATCAGAATGAAATTGCTCTCTGAAAAAAGCCAGAAATTTACCTGCGTTTCCAGCTGGGATTCCCCATTTCCAGGTGTACTCTTAGCGGGGATTCCTATTTCCAGGTGGAATCCCAGTTGGAATTGGAAATCCCACATGGGATTCAGTTAGGATTCTGGATTCCAGGGGGAGTCTCAGTTGGCAACGCAGGGGAATTTCTAATCTGGAATCCACGTCGAATCCCAGCTGGATTTTTGTAACAGGGTATTGAAAAATTTAAAAACTCTATAAATACGTTCATATGCTTCATTCAAATATCATGTAACGAGAAGTGTTTGAGAATTGGAAAATTTTGTTCAATAGTTAGAAAGAATGTTGGAAATTTATCAGATTTTTTCAGAGCATAAATTCGTTCCTACACGCAGAAAACAGATTTGCTAAAAAGTCCCATAATTTATTGAGGATCAGCGCCAGTCTGTGACAGATAAAGTTTTGACTTGAATTTTATTTTTAAAAACTCCCATAATTAGATGTATTTCTACAAGAAATTATGGTACTTTCGAAGCTATGTTCAGGTAAATAATTTCATTCATCACAGACTGGCGCTGATCCTCAATAAATTATGGGACTTTTGAAAATATATTTTTCTGCGTGTAGTTGTCTGGAAGGAGGAAAAAAATCTTATAAAGTTTGAAAAAAGTTTCTAAATTTAAAAAGTCCTCAAAGTTTGTCAGAGTGGTTGCAAAGAAAATGCAATGTTTTTTCATGGATCATTCACGGTTATTTCAGCCAAATATTCTCGTACGGGAATCTATTCTCGTCCGCCGATATTTAAAACTTCAATATTCAGTCTACAAATGATTTCTGTCTGAATTCCAATTCGTAGAATATATTCGTAAGATATGAAAAAATTCAATGTAAAATTTCAATACTTACTTCGAATATTGAATCTGAAATGTATTATACGTATGAAAGATATAAACTCAGTTCAATCCAAATGTAGTCTTCCTGGCCTCTCTTTCTCTATGGGAGACAGTATTCATTCATGAAATTTTTCCCATCGATTAGACACCTGCAGATTGATCCATGTCGGCTATTTCTTGAGAACATTTGTGTCCTCGATATACCATGTTCTATCTTTTCTCTTTCCCTCTTGCGGCACTCATCTGCATTCCTGATTGATTCTCTCGTCCTGCGTTTCTGTGCAGACTGTGGATAAAATACCTTTTCGCTTCGCTCTTGTATTCGCATTTTTTCGATTGCCCGAAGGTCGATGCCTTTATCCTTGTTCTTATTGTGGATTAGGGATGCAATTTATTTCACTCTAGGAGAGTAATCTTCGACAACGCATAATTTAACTTCATTTCAATATTAAAAATTCCTCAGTACGAAGGAGAATTAATACAATTCATTTCTAATGGAGATTACGAATATTCGTGGAAAGTTACACTGAGAGAAAGGTACCTAGTTGGAACAACTAAATGTTAGTTGCCGCAGCTAGATTTTTATTTACGCTAGCCAGACTCTAGTTGGGGTGAATAAAATGGTCTATTCAACGGGAATAAAAAATATAGTTGTGACAAATAAAATTTAGCTAGCACAACTAAATGTCCTAGTTGTCGAATATTTGAACAGATCCTTTCTCTCAGTGTATATTTGTTTTCATGTGTCGCGCTGTATCGTGTAATTATCATCAAATTTATTACTTATTCCAGGTGAAGGCTGACGGTACTGTGATCAATGGTTTGAGTGGTTTGAAGAAAAATAATACAGGTTATCATATAAAACATTTGTTTATCGGATCCGAAGGAACTTTGGGTATAGTGACGAAAGTTGCCATCCAATGTCCACCCCTTCCCAAGGCTGTGAACGTAGCTTTTTTAGGTTTGTATTCAGTTTTCGTTTATTATAATATCGAATAATATAATAATTTTCTTTATCTATACAAATGTGTTGTAACCTGTAATTTATTGTCAAGGGATGGAATTTTACTCTCTTTTATTGAATTCTGTGAAGATCAATGCGAATTTCATATAGCTTTTGAAAGATGTTTATATACCCTGCTAAAAATTTCCCATAGAATCCGATAGAAAAATTTTTCTATCGTTTTTTTTTGTATATGGTTTCCGCAACTGGAATTCCCGTTGTTCCATAGGTAATTCACGATAGAAGAATTGTACTCCTGTTTATAGGGTTCTATCGTAGTTTCACGATAACAGTTGCTACTAAAAAATTAGTAGAGATGTTTTCCTATTACTTGCTACGTGATTTCTGAATCTGAAATTTCCGTAGTTTTTTTCATTTTCATTTGCCTTCATCTTCATTCTGCGCATTTATAACTATTGTATCTCTATCTTATATCTGTACTTTCATTTCTCACACCTTTGTAATCTCATCCTCACTCTCATTCTCATTTCATCTTTATTTTTAAGTTCATTCATTCTGCCTTCTTTTTGCTTTTCGGGCTGTGGGTTTAATGCTGTATATATATATAAGTATTTTTGTATATAATATCTTTGTCATTGTTTATACTCCTTTCTCAATTGTTCCACAGGATTTTCATCCTAGAACATAAATAAACATATCTATCTATCTATCTAGTTGTGTAGATCATTCACGATCTAACTGTGAATGACCGTGGAAAATTTTTGTATGGATTTACAGAAAAATTGCTAGTTTCTTTTTACAGAAGAACAAGAAAATCAAAGTTTCGGTTAAGGAACCAAGGAGGTTTGATTTTCTCCAAACTTTCAGTTACAAAAGCAGCTAAATTTTAGCTGTTATAGCAAAAAAATTTACATTTGTAGCTAATTTATTTGCGGTGGTAGCTAAAATTTAGTTGCAGGAGCTAATTCAATGGCTGTCCATGTCCGTGCTAGCCATTCAGCTGCTGCAGCTAAATTATTTTTTCCGTGTATAATATAGCAAAAATTTAGAATTCAGTTGCACGTAAATGAATTCTTATTTCAATTGCCAAAAATTCGAAGTTTTATTTACAAATGTATATGAAAAATATATCAAATTTAAGGATTTTTCTAACGGTGTACCTGTTGATCGCTTTTTTGTTTTACAATCGAACTTGGAGAGTGGGTTTCGACAATGCTTTTACCGTTTGCATGAATTCAACTTGAAAATTTAGTTGAATATAAAAGCTCAAACTTATAATAAATTATTATTCAAAAACCCTCCTGTAGTATTCAAAATACAGATATTATTAAGGAATAGAAAATTCTAATTACCCTGGTTAAACAATCCTGTCAATTCCTATTGAAAGTGCGAAACTCTATTCAATTCAAACCTAATGGGTATTAATCGGTTTCAATTGATTAATCTAATTAATATCCTTTTCAGGTCTAACGAAGTACGAAAATGTCCTGGAAACCTTCCGGTTGGCTAAACGAGAGCTAGGAGAAATTTTATCGTCGTACGAAATGATGGATAAATTATCTATCGAGGTTTCAACCAGAAACCTTGGTCTGAGGAACCCTCTGGCGAGTGATCACGAATTCTATGTCCTGATCGAAACATCGGGAAGTCAAACGGCTCACGACGAAGAAAAACTCTCAACATTCATTGAAAAAGCAATGGGAGAGAACTTGGTGACTGACGGTACCTTGACTTCAGATCCTGCAAAAATCAAGGTTCTTCCCAGCTTTTTTATTTGTGGTTAAATTTTTATTTGGCTTGGTACGAATTTATCTTGATCAGGGTAGTGGCACCGAGAGATATTCGAAAGTTGATTAGTTCAAATACTTGGAGTCGATGGATGAAAGGTGATTCCAAACGGCTCTAACGTCTCAAAATTGATTGTTAGTAGATATCGAATGAATGAATCGAATAATCGGTTATGCGTGTTCTGCAAGTGAGATTATTGTGATGAAAAAACAGCACAAAATGCCTGAAATTGAAAAACTCTCAGCGAGAAAATTGTGGCAGATGTATTCAACAATTTGACAAATATTTAATATGTCGAATAAGGAGGATGACGACCAATTGGGAATTCTATAACAGAATGAATCCTTCATTTCATATCGAGAAATCTCCATCTCCTAAAATGCGATCATATCTGCCTTGATTTTCCTCTCACGTTACGTACGTGATGGATCCTCGCAATAATTCTTTCCATTACCTATGTAATTGTTTTGTATCGAGTTCTCGTGAGATAATATCTCTCTTTCATTCTGCATATATCAGAGAATCTAGATCAAATGATGAAAATAATTGACTGTATAAAATTTTGCTGAACCGATCATGAGTGTATATTCTGTTTTTTCTTTTCCAGAGTATGTGGGCTGTTAGAGAACGCATCGGTGAGGGTATTTTACGCGAGGGATACGTGTTCAAATACGATATCTCTTTACCGTATTCTCATTTTTATGAAATCATTGAAGTGCTACGTGAGAAGATCCAAGATCCACGGATAATTCGGATAAGCGGTTACGGACATTTGGGTATGAAAAATGAAGAATATGTGGTTTTAGTTGATTTTTATGAGTTGGAGAGATCGATGAAATTCTTCAGTTGATTTTCAGAGTTTCGATGTATCCGAATTATGAAAACATTATCTTCTTCCCAAGCAACACGAGGAATTATAATGCGCACAAGATGCACTATGGACATGCTCGGAGGATGATTTCTGATTTGGAAGTGTCAAGCATGAGTGAAAATTCCACTCGAGAGGGATTAGGTTCCCTTCTGGCTGCCTGGAGAGTGAAGCTCCACTCTGTTGGAGTGAAAATTTCACTGTTTCCAATTTAGGGATTGCCAAATGATCGATGTAGTACACTGTAAAAAATTTTTGTATGAAATTTAATAGAAAAGTATGTGAAGCAATTAACACATACATTTGGTTGTGAATTTTCAAAGAAACAATTTATTGAAATTCAAGAAGAAGTTTTGAAAATGTGCGAATCATTTCATGTTAGTATGAAATTTCAAAACGATTATTGAATTTTCAATGAAATCGTTTAGCAAATTAATTATGAATAGGTATCAAAATTTCAAATGATTATCGTAAATTTTATGACCTATTAATTGAACTTTCATATACTGGGAAGTATGAAAAATCAAAATACTAATTTTCAATACAATTCGCATATCTGTATTATAGATATGTAAGATTATTTCTAAATTAAGGAATAAACTTCCGGAATTTTTGGATTGTGAAATCTCGATTCGAGCTTCCTTCATATTATTGTACATCTTTCTTATATATATTTATATATTTATATATAAGAAAGATACAAAGATCATATTGAAAACATTGTAGTTTAAAAGTTAATATTGAAGATGAAATTCAGTTTATGGTTCTCATGTGGATATACATCAATATATCAATCCAAAACTTTATAATTGAATTCTGAAAAATATTTAGCACCTTAGTAAACTTGATTATCATCAAAACAGATGATTTTCAATCAACAAATTATCACCACATGATTTATCAATTTTGCCGAAGAACGTTTTATCATTTTGCAGGTACGATTATGAAGCGTGGATCTGCAGAAGACATGCACAGTGAATTCATACACTTGTGTATTATTTTTCAACAAAACTATTGAAATTTCATAAATAAAATTGTGAATATTCAAAATGTGATTGAAATTTCACAAATGAAATTTTGAATATTCAAAATGTGTTTGAAATTTCACAAAGATTATTTGAATTTTTCACATTCATTCAGAATTTTCATATGGTTGTTATTGGAATTTCATACTACACTGCAAAATTCAACCATGTAAAAGAAAATTCAAATTGTAGAACTGAATCTTACAAAGCACGTTGGAATTTTAATTTTAATAAAGAATTTTAATACAAAATATTTTGAATTATAGTAATACTGATCAAAATTCAAATACGTTTGTGAACATTAAAATATTCACATGAAATATTAGTGCTATTTTATATTAAATACGATTCAACTTGCATTTATTTGGAATTTCATAACCAATTTTATATTAGAATTCAAACCTTTTTTTACAGTGTAGGGTGATCAGATATCGACCATTTCAAATTTTCAATTTCGAAACGATGATTCCAGTATCAAGTATTAAACAGACAAGCAGTCCCCATCGATGAAGTAAAATAACCAGAAAGAAGAAGTCTTCTCTGTTAAAACTGCCAAGCAAAACCGGACAAAAAATTATTGGCAGACTTTGAGCGGTTTTCATCGTGTGAAATACAGTCATAAAATCGACAAACCTTCTTTCCGATCTTATCTGGAATTCCCAAATTCCGGACATTCTGTCCGGAAACCTGCTAGCAAAATCTTGATCAGTTTTTGACAGACAGGGTGTTCCACTTTGATTGATCCAGATAAGATCAGGTAGAAATTTTGTCAGTTTTTAACCGAATTTTACGTGAAATAAACCGTGTAAAACCTCCTTGGTAAAAAAAAAACCATTAATTCTTGCCAAATATCATTGAATCTTGTACAATATTCTGACCAAATCTTATTCAAGTATTTGTCAATAAGATTCATACAGATGAATGTCTTTTTTCGATGTGATTCTGATTGAATCTTGCCAAATCTAAGTAAATCTTGTACAATTTTCTGACTAAATCCCATTAGATTCCATGTCATCAGATTCTATGGATTTTTTTAACCAGGGCTGATAACAATTTTTCAACCGTTCCTGATTGGCATTTCTAACAGGAATTCCACTAATTTTCTATACTTCCAAGTGAAACGGCAGAAACCCTTTAGTGGCCTAGTACTGTATATATAGAGGTTTATGTTGAAATAGCCAATGAGAATTGTTTACTGTCAGGAGGAAAAAAAAGCATATGACGCTTTTTAGACTGATTTCAGCGCTCCCAAGGGGAAGGGTACTTGAAATAATTTTACATCAGTGCACTGATACTGTTTCAAAAACTTTCATGATTTGTTGAATATTTGTGTTGGTGCATCCATGTGAAATTAGTTACAGTAACCTTCCCCTTCGCGGCGCTGAAGTTTATTCTAAAGATTCTCCTATTGAGCTTAAGCCCCCTGGTGAATATATGCATATAACCTCAAATAGAACCCCACAAACAGTAGAAAAAATGTATACAATATTTTTGGAACGTTTCCAAACCAAGAAAATGTGAATGAAGCATTATTATCAGACATTTTCAAGTTCCTAGTTCATCCACACGAAGTTTTTAGAACCACCTGAGACGTTTTTCACGCGTTCTGCTTGCGACTATATGGGTTTTTTTGAATGTTCCGAAAACCTTCCAATGCTGCCCTATTGAAAGCCGTCAAAACTTCCTTGGAATATTTTGATAAGATCTCCAAGAGTAGACAAACTCTCCAGGTTACATTTACGTTCATGGAATGTTCAATGGACCTTCGAATGTCCAGACGTTGAATAGACTTCTATCAAACGGTTCTCGAACCTTCATGTTCTCTTGGAGATGTACAGTCCGACCTCTCAATAAGAACGCAAAAGCCCCTAAGGAGAAGAGTTTTTCCTAGAATTCGAGTACCCCCACCAGGCACACGCTCCGTGCTGTCTGCCGCTTGCTGTCTCTGTCTCTTTTTCCGTCATGCAATCCTCTCAATGAGAACGCTTTTAAGGGCATCCCGTAGACCCTAGAGTTACTAGATCTCTCTACCCAAAATACTCAAAGATGACTCAATAAAATGGAATAAAACAAGCAGCCAGACCTTCTATTCGTAGGGAAGAAGGTCTGGCTGCTTGTTTTATTCCATTTTATTGAGTCATCTTTGAGTATTTTGGGTAAAGAGATCTAGTAACTCTAGGGTCTACGGAATGCTCTTAAACGAGTATAAATTTTTCCATGGCACCCTACGATTTTCAGGAATATTAATTGTACATTGCTTTATTCCATGTATTTAAAAGAAAATGTTGAAGAATCCATTTGCCCGAGGCTTCATCTTCCGTGGAAGAATTTAGTTCCCTTGAAAATACTCTACCTGCAGTCGAATGCGTTGTGAATCAAAATAACATTCAAACAGACGAAAATGATCTCAATTATTTTTCTAGATCCTATTTTATATGGAAATCTTCAAATACACACATATTCGTTGAATGTGCATAGAAATAAAATTTATACAATTAACTTGAAAAACAACGGGACGGGATTGATTCCGTACAGCAAAGTTCTTTGAAATTATATAAAATTATTCCAAACGATAACGTACATTCAAGTGATTATTTCATTTGACTCTTTATAGTTCCACCAAGTTGGGCGTTCTTATTCACAGGTTCGCACGCGAATACCCAAAAATTGGAATTGCAGTGAAAGTGGGGAAGCGTTCTTATTGGGAGGTCGGACTGTAATGTCAAATGTTTCAATACAATCCACCCATTTATCCATCTATACAGATGTTTTGTCCAACACTTTTCAGAATATTCTACTGTGTTATATAGCGATATGATATTTTCTCATCATAATATTCTATGAATCTTGTCAAAATATTCATACGATATCCGTAAAATGTGCCCAAAGTACAAGGCATGTTGCTGAAAAAAGAATCATCAATCACCAAATGAGATTTATGAAAATAAAATCATTATCTTTGTTTTTTTTTCTGTTTTTTCAGGTGACGGAAATATTCACATACAAGTTAGTATTCCAAAATACGAAGAGGATATAGCATCTCAATTGGAACCATTCATTTTCGAATACATTTCCAGCATCGGGGGTAGCGTAAGTGCCGAGCACGGTATTGGTTTCAAAAAGACTAAGTACCTGTGTATGAGCCGGGATCGATCAGAAATTGAACTCATGTTTCAACTGAAACAGTTGATGGATCCGAATGGAATTTTGAACCCTTATAAAGTTTTACCTCCACATCCAAAATAGACAATTGCTCAACCCTGATCGAAATATCCGGCAGGAACGGTTTTTGTGATGGAAATTGCTGGGAAAATAATTTCATCAGGTTTAAAAGGGAGTTCTGAGAAACGGAGAACGCCGGTCAGAAACTTTCAGGAAGTTTTGTGTCCGGTTCTATGAGATTTTCACATTATCCGAGAAACTTATCGATGTGGATAGAAAAATTTCTAACAATTCCTGGGCGTTCTTCCGTGGCTCTTAGAACCTAATTGAGCTTAATAGAATTTTTTAAAGGTAAAAATGATAAATTCTACCCGTATGGAAATATTTTGGTGAAAATATTTCTGCGAAACCATGAATAATCTCTGGAAGACATCGCCTTTCCTCTGAAAAATTCTGAGAATCTCTGTACTTTTGATAGAAAATCTAATGAATTTATGACATTCTGTACAGACTTTTTTCATTCTTTTTCCAAACAAAGTGCTCTCTGAAAAAATTCCAACAAATCTTTAATATATTGTTAACATTTTTCTTATTATTGAAAAAATTTTAAATCCCACGAATAGATTCGTATACTAAACATATATGAAAAAGTGTTTAAAAATTAGAAAATTATTCTCCAATTGTCAAAGAAATGTTAGAAATTTGTCAGAGTTTCGTCAATTTCGTTCCCATTTCTTTGGAAAAAGAAAATAAAGAAATTCTACTAAAAGTTTGTACAGAATGTCCCAAATCTATTAAATTTTCCATCAAAATTTCAGAGTTTTTCAGATGTTTGTAGAGAGAATGCGATATTTTACATAGTTCGATCATGGTTATACATAAATTTTTCAGCTAAACCTTCCCATAGGGTACACAGCACAAACAGTTCTGAAAGAGTTCGTTACGAGTTCAAGTAAGGTACGAAGAATCCATTATGAAATCTTTTTGAACTTCTGCGTTATGTGGAATATGCTATAGATATCCTTTGATACCTTGAACTGCTCTGATATTGAATATTATTTCAGAAGCACAACAGATCGCTCTACTAAGGATATCCCGTAGTCCCTAGAGTTACTAGATTTCTCTACCCATTTTATTAGATTATCTTTGCATAAAATCCCTGACAGCACATCTATCGATTTCCACGTCGCATCTCCGTGGACTCCGCGTGGATAGAACGAAGATTCCACGTGTAAGCGACGTAGAGGCAACGTAGAAATTTCCGGTGCTGTACGGGATGAGTAGAGAGTTCCATTCACTCTAGGGACTACGAGGTATCCTTAATGAGAATATTTTTTTATTTACTACGATATACATTGTTATATACTTATATTGATTTATCCAATTTATTATGCTCAGGGGCGAGATTTTATTCCTATGACTGAATGCGGAAAGTAAAAAGAGAAGGAACAAAGAAGAAAAAATACGCTCCCAGAATATTTTGCATGAATTTCAATATTTCCGCTGGAGGTTTTGTTCGAACACGTGGGTGAATTGAATTTAATGTACTTGAACATGAAACTACATATAACAGTTTCATATTCTTGGACACCAAACGTAAACTCTACGTACATTGAGCCCTTGTTTACCACACTGGGGTCAAATCCACCCCAGCCCCATTCTACCTCAATTTCAAGTGTCTTCATCCAAAGGCACGGGGTTCAAAGCGACATCTGTCGATAGCCAAAGGATGCTACTACCCACATAGCACTGAAAGTTCTGTAAACGTTGTCAGAACCTTTAGAGAACTTTAAACGTTTTAGAAACGTTCTCAGAATGTTCTGAAAACTTTCATGCTATGTGGGTACCATTCCGGTGGACTCATTAGTCTGGCCCAGGGTTGGGTACGCATAATACCCCAGATAACACAAGAAATTTTTGAAAAGTTCCTGAAGAACTCGGCATTTGTAAAAAGCATTCATCAAGAATTCTAAAGTAATCGACAAGTATTCTTTTCAATTACCCTAAGAAGTCGTTAATGTCCCGTTGATAGAACTCTTGACGACTTCGATCCATTAATTGACAGAAGTCGTTGCGAACTCATGAATGGTCAAAGAACTCTCACGGAACTCATGTGTTCCACGTTCATCAAGCTTCTATTTATCGAACGATCATTCAATTAACAGAAAATATTGAAGTTCAGGCACTTTTTAAAAATATAACCTACAAAATTGATCATACCAAATCAATCATTGAAATTTTTAGTATCGATGGATGCCAAAATGTTTGTAATTTACACGAGTGAAAAACAAAATATATATGATTAGTTTTTTGTTCTCATCCAATATTACTAATTACATATTTCTTTATTTTATGGACTCGAAACAACCATCATCACTTAATCATTCTTACTAAACGCTTTTTCACAATCATAGAAATCTGCGGGAATTCAACATGTACATTGAATTTGTAGGAAGTTCTTCTTTAGCAGGGACAGAGCTCTAACAATAGAGTTCTAACAAGCGGACATTGAAGAATCCTTCGAGTCATCTCAAAGTGTTCTTTCAATACTCTTATAGAACACCCAAGGGATATATTATAGAGCTGTCAAATACTTCTTTTAGAATTCAAAAAACTCTTTGAGAACTCGTCAAGAGTTCGGAAAAATAATTCTTCCAGAATTTAGTTTAAGAACTCTTTTGGAACGGCCCACGAATTATTGTGTTATCTGGGACAGTAGGTTTTATGCAAGGAATAATGTGCGCATAAAACTCATGCAGATAATGCAGATAACTAAAGGGGGTTTTCTGCATCATCTTTTTTTACGGTCAAGTTGGGTTATAATTTTAAAACTATGAATTGTTTTCATAGTTTTCACCATTTTAACACTTATGAATATCTATTTCATATATTCTGAATTTTGAATTTCGAGTCGGAATTAATTTTACAATGTTTCATGCATTTTCTGCATTTTTTGCGTATTCTACATGTTCCATGCATAATCGCACGCGCACAGAACCCATCCCTGGTCTGGCCGCACAAGTTATTGAAAGTTGTAAACTAAAAATTTTTGATGAAAATATATAGTTCATTTTTGTTACAAATTTCTTCCCTTCGTTCCTCAGTATAAATGTTTTTCCATCGGCAGCTATTGAAAGCCTAACTCTCTTCTCAAAGACTAACAATCCAAAGTATGATGTCCAATTCTTAGCTTAAAACATTGAAAAATAATGATATAATGAATTTTATTGTGAAAACAGTCGCTTTTCCATTTTTCTTTTCATACTTCATTTTTTTAGTATACTTGAATTTGATTCTCGGCTGTATAATCTATAAAATCTTTCAAAGTAAAATTGACAAGTGGAAATAATCAATATTTATTTATTTGTCATAAAAATTTTTATCGCTGGGGTGTGGATATCACCGCAGGGTGGCAAGTATGTAATTTCTGTGAAGTGTGGTAAACAAGGGTTAGATGAAATTCATTCAAGTGATTGAAAAAGAAAACTTTTCGATTTGGTGATAAGGTAGTTGAGGAATTGATTTTTCTCTGGATAAAACAATGTTGTTGAGACCGCAAGCAAATAATTTTCGGATGAACATCGATTCCTAAAAAATGAAGCGATTTTTTCTTCGTCAAGTGTGTGACGAGTGTATATTTTGAATTATCAAATGTCGGGAATTACACTTTAGAGATGAATATTTTTTTGTCAACAATACTTGTTTTACCTCTGACAATTGTTGATTGAGAATTGTTGTTTGTTAATGTCTGTGATCAAGTTATTCGTTATTCATGTGCCATTATTAAGGGGGTGCTAGCGTCACCATCTGAGCACGTTGTTTAGAAAAGCACACGTTTATTCGATGGAAAGAGAAATCCGATACCGATGCTAGGATCCCCTTGAGAATCATTTCAATGTGAGCAAATATTATTGTAGAATCTCATATTGTTTGATTCCATGTGAAATGTTTAAAACATATATTCGATGCGCAAAAATTTGCGATAATATTGATAAAATTTTTATTTTTCATACACAGAGGGTACGTGAAGATTTATTTTCTCTATGAAAAAATGAATGAATTTGTATTTATTATGTGTTTTTTCTTTTCAAACGTAACCCAAAAACTACAAAACCTTCCAGATAATCCTCCTAGTGGTTCCAAAGAGACCGATGATTTCTTGGGTGAATGATATGTCATCTCAGTGCATGCTCTTGGTGTTGAACTGAACAATCCAAAAGAAAGAACATGTGCAATCAAATCAAGTATATAGAATTGTGTATACACGAGAATAAACGTGGGTTCGTCATGGTCTTTCTACCGTTTGCCAACCCCGTTGGGAAAAAATCTTTGAATGTCATTAAATGTTGCTGAATTCAATTGAATTCCATGTTGAACTTCACTCACAAATTGGACTCTCTTTCTATGGAAAATCAACAAAAAAAAGATGAATTTCAACAAATTTTGATAAAATTAAATCAAATTCATTAAATTTTCGCCAATTTTCTTTGATTTTTGTCAATTTTTGAATCAAAAAATGTCCAAATTGAGAATGAAATTCAACAGGAATTTTCCACCAGGGGAAATTTCTAGTTTGTCATCTATTGTACTTTTAGGAACAGAGTATCCTTCACTTGCTTCCCTAAGTGTCATCCCAGTGAAAATTTTCAACATTCATTATGTTTTTTGGAAATTATCAGAGAGTTGTCTTAAGCGTTGATTTGAGAAATCTTTGATCTGCTCTCTTATGAGGTATAAAAGTTATCAGAAAATTATGTGAATCAACTTAAGAAAAGCATCTGAAAGATCTCATTGCCATTTGTCAATGTATTTTGACATTTGTTCAGAAATTGAGGGCCATGGAGTCCCCCCTGTCTGAAAAGTCCAATAGATTCCCATAAATTCTCATAGATGATGTGACACTAGCCACTATTGAAACTGATAGGATGTTTTATTCCTATCAGTATTGATCAGGTTTTGCTGATCATACCGATAGAAACCCATAGAACATCGGATTCCCCATAGAATCTTATAGAAACCCTCAAGTCCTGTGACACTAGCCACTATTGACGTTGATAGGAAATCATGGATTCCAATAGGATTTGGCCTATCGGTTTCTATTGGTCTTTTCGCACAGGGCTTGGAGAAATGTGCGAAATTTTGCCACGTGCTTTCTGAAAAACTAAGCAATAATCACAAATCTGCAGTGATAAAGTACTTTGCTAAAATTGAGCTTTGAATATGAAATTGGAACTGCAAATGTTTCCTCAGAATCATGCAAACGATTATAAACATATTAACCTATAAATGTTAGTAAGTTTTATTACTTGGTTTCTCATATTTAGGAATATGTACTTTATTGCTGCATATTTAAAATTTTTAATCATCATCGCTTAGTTGTTCAAAAACTATACGTAGCAAAATTTTACCCATCTTTGATACTCCATGCCCCTTAAGGCGATACGAGCGGTCCAATTCTTTCGAGACAAAGTACGTGAAAATGCGTGCATCGATTCAAAATATCTCTCTGTACAGCATTTCTTTAGCATCTCAAGAAATGCTGTACAGAGAGATATTTCGAATCGATGCACGCATTTTCACGTACTTTGTCTCGAAAAAATTCAGAAAAGCCCAGCTGCTCGTATCCCCTTAAGCCTTTTTTTTAAATTCATATATGATAATTTTCTTTCTCAAATAAAACTAAAATCCTAAGAAAAAATGAATTGCCAGTGTGATCCTAAAACTCTATGAAAGAGATCTCATAAGAACTGATACGTTCCCTGCTAAAAATGCCAGGCAGAATCGGACAGAAAATTGTTGTCAGCCTTTGAACGGTTTCTTTTCCGGGTAATCTAGGCAAAACCTGACAAACTTTCTCCCCGATTTGGTTCGAAATTGCCAACTCGGAATATCCCCTGGTAAGACAAACCGATTGATTCTCGCCAAATCTCATTGAATCTTGCATAAATTTCCTGACCAAATCCTATTCAAAAAACATTTTTAATGAGATCTAATCAGATGAATATATTTTTTCAATGTGGTTCTGATTGAATCTTGCACAATGGTCTGACCAAATCCCAATCGATTTTATTTCGTCAGATTTCATGGATTTCTTCAATGAGGGTCCTGTCAAAAACTGCCCTGCTTCAAAAATCCGATTTAATCTTATTAACTCGTCAATCGATTAGATCCGATTATATTTGAATAAGATCAAATAGGAAAATTCCTGGACAAAAATCTGATGAATTCCGATTAACCAGTTGATGAGTTTGAATCGGATCTTTTAAATTTCTCGGAACAGTAATATTTGGAATTCACAGACCGTGATATCCAGTCAAAAACTGACGAAAATTTTCCTGCCAGGTTTTGTTTTATCGATTATAGACAATTTAGCGATTCCGGGCCAGATCGGGTAGAAAATTTGTCAGTTTTGGCCTGGATTACTTGGGAAGGGAATCGTTCAAAGCCTGATAACAATTTTCTGTCCGGTTCTGCCTGACATTTTTAACAGGGTGGAATCTGTGAGACTTCTTCAGATTTTTTTCATATGAGCATTTGTCCAGGGATTTATGAGATTTTATAATACCGCTATGAGAATCAACGAGCGCAAAATTGAATTTTATCAGACTGTATAATCCATTGTGGAAAATCTTATACAGACGTATAAAATGAAAAGTGCATATTAACACTCATCAGATCTTTTCAATAGGGAAGTTTGCTTCAAGCGAAAAAATGCAGAATTCAATTGTTACGTGCTCGTTTAAATTATTACATAAAATAGTTTTCATTATTCCTTAAATATTATAGATATCCAAAGGAACTCCGATGGACATCCAATAGTTTCAAATATCGATTACCGAGCAGCAATACAAGAAAGTAACTGTGGAGACTTGAACGCAAAATTATTGATCTCGAGGTAAGTGACGAATATCGTGGTTTGTTCCCAACTGAGGTTTGAACAGTAACAAATTATAAATTATGAGATTATCGAATGAATTGAAGACGTTATACATTTGAAATAGATCAATTGTTATCGGGATACTTACTTTGTTGTACGAAAACAACAATGTTCTCTGTGAATTTCAATATGTTTCAATCCTGATGTAACTGCAGTTGGTTGCACTGAGAGAAAACATTTCCAGGAGCAATGAAATATTCAGTTGAATAATCGCCATAAAATACGTAATTGATTGGCATAAACTTTCATTGACTAGATCAAATATCCATTCGATTAAACAAATATTTAATATGCTATGAAATATTTCATCAATTGAAACAGTTATTTAATTGAGTCAATGAAAGTTTGTTCAAATCAATTAAGTATTTTATGGCGACTATTTAACTAAATGTTTTATTGTTCCCGGAAATGTATTCCCACAGTGTGGAAATGTATTCGATTTTGATTTGTTTTCATCCGTTTCCGCATGCACTGGAAAAAATATTTATTTGTCCTCTCTCCATAAAATATTTACTTGTAGAAAATTAAATATTCAATTAGATGGAAAAACTGATTACTTGGGACTATTGAATTATTTCTTTAGAAGACCAATTTATTTGGAGCAAGCATTCCATTATTTGATTCGATTAAATATTTTATGGAGAGAGGACAAATAAACTATTAATTTGGTTGGAAGAAATTTTTCTTCCAGTGCCCTGGAAATACAATTTTTTCCAGCCAAATAAATGATTATTTGTCCTGTACCAAAGAAATATTAATTAGTATTAACAAAATATTCTTTGAAATCAAAATAATTTATTCGAATCAAATAAACGGTTACAATCATTTATTTGATTCGAATAAATTATTTTGGTTTGAAAGAATATTTCGTTGATACTAATAAATATTTCTTTGGTACAGGACAAATAACTATTTATTTGGCTGGAAGACATTTTTTTTCAGTGTGGTGGGTGAAATTTTCATAGATTTTCAGTGGAGAGTTTTAAAGAGGATTTCACAGAATTTCACTGATTTTGAGACAAATTCAAAGTCTTTCAGAGATATTCATATCAATATATTCAGAGTTTTTCAGTGAAATATAGACAAATTCTTTTCACCAGGAATGAAGAGGAACGGGTGAAATTTGGCGCCAACTTTTCTCATAAATGACTTGATAAATTCGAATTCAAAATGGATAGCAATTAAGTGCCTACCTGAAATTTAACTCTAAATATAAATTTGATTTATCTGATGGTTTGTAGATATTTGGAAATGAAATTATGAGAAAATTACTGACAGTTGGAGATGATTGCTGTTAAGAGGAGTCTTATACCCACCAGGAAATCAATAAAAGACTGAAACTTATATACAGAATCGTGGATTTTTTCATCATACACTGAAAATTTCCGCTAACGCATGATTTATGAAAAAAGTTGACGCTAAATTTCGTCTTGCTTTTTCTCTGGATGCTTGAATGCCCTCAATATTTTCAAACTATTTTGACAAATAGTTGCAATTCCTCAAAGATATATTCAACTTTATTACACATTAGAGGGAAGTGAAGCTAATAGATGAACCAAAACGAAGATATTTGTATTAAAATGTCAACAGACAAAATCTCTCGGTTTTTATTTAAAATGTAAAAGAAGAATAGAAGGCGATTTTTCATCATCCTATTTTTAAAAAAAAACACTATTTTTAAGAGACATGAAATTTAGAATTGCAAAATCTTGGCAAGAGATAGTGCAGCAAAGAAGATTCTCTCTCATTTTATTCGAAATGAAGAAAAAACCATGATAAAATCCTAAAAAAAAAGGATTTATAACAATCACAAAGATCTTCATTAGTATGTGTGCGATAGTCGTCACGCACCACCAAAGGGGGTTACATTATTCGATACTTACTTTGGCATCTGCAGCCAAGCGTTCAAGTCTCCACAATCCTCTTTTCTTTTCCTTCATCTCCCTTCTTCCACTTCATCGTCTCTTTCTTCCACCCACACCACATACGCTTGTGCCAACACCGATCATCCACATGGACGGACGTAAGAAACGTCGCGTATGTGTGGTTAAATACATACACAAACTTGGTGAACTTGCGTCGCAATGAATGCACTTCCACACGACGATGCAAGTACCACCACGAGAAATCAAAGACTTCGTTCTAAACGATCGATCGAGACATGTTCAGCTTTTATTCTCCGAATAACACAAAACATTCTCAAGCATTTGAAATAAATTATTCTATTAATATGTGAATTATTATGAAAATATACACGGATAAAAGTGTTTCTTTGAATCTAAGAAATTGTTATTTGAATAGGTCGAAATAAATATTTTTTGGATATAAAAAAATGTGTGGTTTGAAATGAGAGACGAATAATACATTTTTTCGAACTGACAAAATATTGATTTCGGTCAAGAAAATATTCATTTCGACCTATTCCAATAACAATTTATTCGAAAAAACACTTTTTAGAACTCTATGATTCTTTATGAATTTGAAAAGAGTTGTATTATTTGAACATTTAGAGGGTCGTTTTAAATTTTCAATGAAAAGTTTTCTGAAACTTTTTTCAAGTTCTTTGAAAATTTTAAAAGAATTATTTTTCAAAGATTTATCATTGATTCTTCATTGCTATCCCACTGAGAAGAATATCTTAGGAACTCATACGTTTTATTCAAATCTTAAGAAAGTGTCTAAATAAATTTGTCTGGTGGACAAATTTTCTCGAATTTCGTTCAATTTTTATTGAAAGTTAGCAAAATTCAACTGGATTCAACAAAATTTCGATCAAATTCAATAACTTTTAGTGAAATTTCTCAACTTTCATTGAATTTTGTTGAAGTTTGAGGATGTTTATTGAAATATTGCTGTGCGAAAAGTGAACAAAATTCAAAAGAATTTTTCTGCCAGGGCTGTACTGGATAGAATTTGGAGGATCTTCCCTCGCCTATACACTGTAAAAAATGCGGTGTCGAAACAGTGTCAAAATTGACACAGAATCAACACCACGCGGATTCTATACATGTCCACCCCCAAAATCGATGTCAAAATAACACCAAACGGTGTGAAAATAACACTTTTTAATGTGAACTTTTTGTAACACAGCCAATTTTTTACAGTGTAATTTCTTGATCAAACTTTCCCTGCAAATATTTCCTGAACGAAAATTTCTCCCGGAGAATGAAAATGCCGAACCAATTGATGAATCAACACCAAACAGGGTGTCTAGCGAAATATGATTTTGGAATTCCCTATCAATTCCCGGCTTTTTCCAGGATTTTTTGGGAAATTTCCGGATCGAAAATAAAATGCACACACATCAATTTCAATTAACATTTTCGATGGCATAATACAATCTAATAAGAAAAATGAATTCGAAGTTGAATATTCCAATATTGATCATTTTAAATTGAATGTTTTCCATATCCAACTCGGCTCCATTTAATTATAATGCATTTTGGAAATAAAATCAAGTATATCAAGTACATCTTAGAGAAGTCAGAAACAGACTATTTCACGAACATTTGGGAATTCTTTCGAAAATTCTTGAAACAGTCGCAAGACCTTTGAGAGAATATTTGGAACAACTCTCAAATCTCTCCCAGGCAGACATATTCTATTAAATTCTATTACAAATGGTGAAATTTCTGATTGAATCCCATTGAATTCCATCGAAAACTATTCATTTTCCGATTCGTCAATGAGATTTTATAGAGTATTTGTAATAGAGCCGTGAAATAGCACTTCTTGAGTTGTGTAAGGTTTCTGGAATTCTATAAGAATTCAGAAACAATTTTTTTTCGAGAATTCTTTAGTGAATCATTCATTGCTGTCTAGACCTGGCTGAAGAAATTATTCTGAAAATATCTGAGAATCTTTGCATAACTCTCAAAATTATAACAAAAAATATCAATATTTAATATAATCAATATTCATTTTAATTAAGATTTAAAATAATCAATTATTCGTCGATGGGAAGAACTTTTCTAAGTTTAAAAATTCTGCACACACAAAAATAAAATTATAATTGAAAATTTCCCGGAGTTTTTTTCATTTCCTGACGTTTTCCCGACGAAAGTACAATTTCTGACTAATTCCCGACTGCCAGACACCCAGACCAAACCAAACCACCTCCACTCAGGGAAATTTTGTCCTCCGGAAATTCTATCACAGGGAATTTTCACAAGAAAATTCCGCCCGGGAAAATACATCATTTCATTGCGTTTCAAAACCTCGGCAGAAATGATCTATTCACATTTGAAACAATTTTGTTTGTTCGTCGATTATTTTATCCATGGTTGTTATTGTTTCGATTATTTTTGGTAGACATCAAAGATGCTCGGATGACTTCTTTGTGACCATAACAGACAGATATTTTCTTTTAAAATTGGCTAAGACAAGGGAATATCATGGTAAAATTTGTCCAACATATGAAAATAAAATCTTCAATGAGAAAGTTAAGCCAAAATTCTGCCATCCAAAGCAAAAAGACCGTGAGCGCATTTGACTTGAATTCGAGAGAATCAAGAAGAACTGTTTTCTTTTAAAATCAATAGAACAAATCATTTTTCAATGGCAAACCATCTTCAGGGTATAATATACTCTAGAAATGGGTTGCCATTGAAGTCTATAGCCTATCCAAGTATTATAGACTTCCGATTTTTGTGTTAGTTACAGTTTTTGTTTTTTTCTATAAACGTTTCAAATTTGATTAATTCCTTCGTACTTCGAACCGCTGTTATTAAATAAGTAATGAGTTTTTTTCAAAATGAAAAACACAGTACAGGTTGGTTGAAAAGTTTCTGCGCTCGAAATGAAAGAATACTGTTTTTGTTACGAAATATATTTTTTTATTCAATATAATCTCCTAGAGGCTCGATACACTTGTTCCAATGATCTTCCAATAATTTTATCCCATCCTTATAATGGTTTTCCGGAAGCTCTGCAAAATAACCGTCTACGGCTGCTATGGCCTCTTCATTCGACGAAAAATGCTTTCCACGAAGGAATTGTTTGAGATTTCTGAAGAGATAGTAGTCGCTAGGAGCCAAATCTGGCGAATACGGTGGATGTTCAAGCAATTCGTACTTGAGTTCTTTGAATTTAGCCATCGTCAAAACACTTTTGTGAGCAGGTGCATTATCTTAATGAAAAATGATTTTTTTCTTCTTTAAACCAGGTCTTTTCTCACGAACTTTTTCATCCAGCTGATCCAAAAGGCTGCAGTAATATTCGGAGTTGATTGTTTTACCTTTCTGAAGATAATCAATGAACAAAATTCCTTTTGCATCCCAAAAAACTGATCCCATAACCTTCTTTGCTGATCGTTGTGACTACACCTGCTTTGGAGCTGAACAACCAGCTTCAGTCCACTGTAAACGTTCTTGTTTCAATTTAGGATCATGGTGGTAGATCCAAGTCTCATCCATAGTTATAAAACGACGCAAGAAGTCGGTTTTATTCTGCTTAAAACGCTCCAAATTACGCTGAGAAATTTGTTTTCGATCCAGTTTTTGTTGAATTGTTAACGTGTGCGGCACTAACTTTCCAAACAGTTTTTTCATACGTAATTCTTCATGTAAAATATGGAGTACTCGTTCGTCTGAGATGCCTATGGCATTAGCAATTTCACGCTTAGTCAAACTTGGATCTTCACTAACCATATTATGTACATGCTCAATGATTTCTGCTGTGGTTGCAGTTTTTGGTCGTCCTTCGCGTGGATCGTCTTCAAGGCTAGTACGACCACGTTTAAATTCAGCAGCCCAAAATTCAACGGTGCGTTTTGAAGGTGAGGACTCCTTATACACTTCTAACAATTGTTCATAAATTTCCTTTGCTTTTAAACCCTTCGAAACAAAGAATCTAATGACTGCACGATATTCAATTTTTTCCATATTAAGAAAAATCAATGAAACGTCAACTTCAAATGGCTTGTAAACAAAGAATGAATTGACAGAATGACTTGTAACTTTGCATGTGTTCTCAGGACAGATATACCAACTTGAGAAAAAAAAAAGTTTTGAGCTAGCAGTGCTATCTCTTGGTGAGCGCAGGAACTTTTCAACCAACCTGTAGAATGCAGAATTTTTTAACGAATAAAATAATATGAAAGCCTGATTTTCGTCACCAATGCGATTTACGGTCTTCTTCCCTAACAGCAAAATGCTGAACAAATATACAGCAAATTGTTGAAAAAGTACAACAACAGTTCCAAGCAATTTGCAGGGACATTTCGTCGCCAAATGCGCAACGATATGCTGTCAATCTAGAACTTGAGCTTGAATTGTTATCGTGTTCTTAGGAAGTTGCTTGGTTTCATGAAACTCTCAATCACACGCGTAGCAAATTCCTAACAACTTTACGGAAACTTGCTAAACAACGTAAGAGCAACGATTGTACAGCAATTTTTGTTGTATGGGTTGCTTTGGACGGCAGAATTATCATGTTAAAATTTGTAACAAAGTGATCTACTTTTTTTTTTGCGATAATGAAATTTTGCTTCTATACTGCTTTACTTTCAGTTGCTCTTGCCCAATAAACACACGCACGTTATTTCAACGTTGAAAAAACGTTAGACTGTCAAACGGACGTCAGTCGTTGATTTTTAGTTGAAATTTGATAGGGCAATAGATGACCAGAAATTAAGTTTTGATAACGCGTAATTTAAACTGATATTAAAAAATAACCATCAAACCACGTCCTCAAAAAACGTGTTTTTTCACCTTGTGTTTGAACTTCAATTGAAGATATTCTACTAAAAATGTCGAACGACACCGAACAATGGTTAAAATTTCAACAAAGAGCAAGATAGTAAATAGTATGGCGTACTTTCCAAATTCTGTCATACTCAGAAATACTATTGTTCTCGATATTGAATGAAAAGTTTTCAGAATAATTTATTGTATTCAATTCCATCATTACACGGAAAAAAATCATTAGCTATTATTTGGATCGCTAAAAATCAGCTACAGGAGCTATTTTTTAGCGGTAGTAGGAAGAAATGTAGCTGTCGCAGCGAAAATTCAACAGCTAAATTATTTGATTATCCAAATATCAACCACAAAAGCTGTGCAGTTATAGCTACGATTTCCTACTGGGATAGCTAAAAAATATACACGGAGAAAAAATGGTTTGCCACTATGACGCCTACAAAGAAATTTGTTGTCCTTGCAAAAATATTCACTCCAGCAGCTAAGACGTTAGTTCTGTTAACAAATTTGTTCACGTCAGCAACAAAGTGTAGTTGTGTGAATCATTTTTCTTGTTCTTTCAGCTAATTCTTTTTGTTATGCCAGCAAGACTTTTTTCCTCCGTGTAGCTACAGCTGCAATTATCTTACCTACAGCGGTGAAAAAAGGGTGCTAAAAGAGTGAGTAGCTACCACAGCTATTTCTTTTTTTTCCGTGTAGGACGCGTCAATATTTGACGATGTTTAAACCGTTGATATGACGTGATTTATGGTTGAAAAACACGTGATCTACCGCGACATTTTTACGTTGAATCAACGCAAGAATATTACTAATCCACAACGTGTGGTTATTGACTGTTTTTGACGTTTTTTCAACGTGTGTGTGTGTGTGTGTGTTTACTGGGATGGTCTTCTGTTATGCGAAAGTGCTTTTTTGTATTTTAATTACACGCGAAAATTGTTCAGGCGATTTGTTATATATCATTTTTTATGTATTCAACGGATGTTGACTCGTTGAAGAATAAATAAATGAATAAATAGAATGAACAGTGACTGTTGAAAGAAAAAAAATGAACCCGACAAGATTCTATTTTGCATAATGTCCCGAAATCAAGCCTCGTCTACTGCCATGCTCAGGTGAAAGACAATATAAACTCAATTCATTGCCTTTTTTAGTTTTTAGGCGAAACAAACATATCGATATCCAAATTATTAAAAAGGCAGTAACTTGAGTTTACTGAGTTTCTGAATATTTTTGCAGAAAAAGAATATCACTTTGGCGAAAAGTTTTGACATGATATTGACTTATTGTTCCCATTGTGAAGTAATTGATTTGCAAGTTGTGCTTCATTCTGATCACAGCTCTATCCTCTTTTTGCTTCTGAGAGTATTGCGGAAACTGAAGTTATTCTGTTGATTTACACAATTCTTATTACAGCAGCTGAGTTCTGGCAGCGGAACAAACACATCTTCCTTGTTTGGCAGAGTGTGAACAGTATCTCTTGTAAAACTTCTGGATTATATATGTACCTCAACGTATCTGGATCTGGATAATTATTTTCCGACTATAATCCAGGTCTTTTTCATTTCCCACCTAGTCAGTGTAATCGATCTCGGCAACCTCGACTCTGGTTTTGGCTTCGACTTGCACTTTGTCGATCAAGTAAAAGACAATAGGAAGGGCATATTTGCCCCTAGGATCTCGACGGTATATCGATTCAACTGGCTAAAACCGGGTATCCGGTTATTAAAAACCCTGCTCTCAAAAATGGTTAATCAGTAGATTAACTTGAACTAATCCCTATCGTCAGTGTGATAGAGAATGCTCCGTCGTTGTCAGTGTTCAAGAAAAGCAGTATTTTATGATCATTCAATTGATGTTGAATCTGGCGTTGCAGGGATAGCGTTGTTCCGCTGTGTTTCTTTGAATTGGTAATCTTACATTGTTATTTTTCTGTATTAGCCTTTGGACATGGGAGAAATATCTATCTATCCCTTTGTCGCAAAAATCAATATCTTTATTTCAAGTATGCACGATTCTATCGATCATGGGTATCAATGTTAGTACGGTATTCTTCTAGAGTTTCATTTTAATTATGAACAAAAATCAAATAAGACGAAAAATATGAAGGTGAAGCATGAACTCTCAAAAAGTATTTTTGATATATTTATATATTATAATAAAAGAACATGGAAATATCTATGATTATCTATTTACACATACGAGTTACCGTAATTTATTTTGAAGAAATTTACACCTAAGACTTTTATGTTACTGCATCTTCTGATGCAAAGAGCGTCTGATTTTGTTCTTTCTCTCTATAATAATTCTACATTCGGATAGAAACCAAACATATACCACCTCAAAGTTGCATAGTGGAATATTCTCGAATATAGAACAGTACCAAACTTCTGGCGGGTCACTCCATGCAATTGAAAACTTTTCTTAGGATGAAGAAACATACTCGCTCATTATTTTCTCTTAATATATATATATATAAACAAAAAGTCTATGAACTTACGTTGCGTTCATGAGAGTCATCATTCCCATACAGCACAGAAGTTTAGAAAAAATTCTGAATAATTCATCATGAATTCTTCGAATCCGAATTGAAGTTTTCTCGAATTAGTGTACTGTATGGGTTGGTTTCTATTTATCACTGTGATGTTTCAAACAAATCCATTTGGAGGGTGGTTCACACGTTCTCAGTCTTGAAGAAACTTCAGCTTGAGAGAATGGCATATGCCAAAAATCACCATATTTAGTTACTGCCGGGTGGAAAATTGGAGGATCTTTGACGCTAACTTTACCACTCTCTTCCAAATGAATAAAGTATTGATGAGTCCATTGCCATTGTCTGAATAAATCTTGCATGTGTGGAGTTTTAAGAATGGATTTATGTTGACGCATCATATCTCTGGATACAAATTTGGAATTGATACCGCTTGCCAATGTCGCATACAAAATAAAAGGATCATCTTGGGATCTGAAATGAAGAAATGATGACATTTATATCATAGGTTTCGATGAACAATACAGCATACATTTTCCTAAATTATAAGACAAAATACACTACAGAACTTCGGTTTGACGGTTGTAGAACTTACATGTTCTCTGTTTGAAATACCCTACAATTCTGAGAGATATATTTCATATATTGACTTTGATATTTCCAGAGATGTTTCCGACCCACAAGTAAAACCCGCTGGCCTCGTTGTTTGAACTCTCTGACGACGTCAGACAACTAAAAAAACATCAGTGAAATTCACATGGACGATCAATTCTCCCGACTTCAATTCTCTTTTTCATTTCTCACCACTTTCTGTCCCAACATAAAAGAGTCTCTCGAGTATTTTCCTTTACAATTCACTTGTCTCATTACCAAACCGTAAAAAATATTGAGTCCATCGATCACAACATCGAAGGGTTGACAACGGTCAACGAATCTTAAAAATTGTTGAAATTCCGTTGGTGTGCTTTTCGAATAAAGATCTCGGCCGATCAGACTCTTCTCTAGTATGGCATTGAGCAACTGGCGACAATCATCATCCGTCAATTGTGGTTTCAAGACACTCGAACAGTTTGGACACACGGTCCTGCACATATCGTGGAAGAGAAAATTATATTTTGTTTCTACTATAGATTGTACTTACTTCGTTTCAAGGATGAATAACTTATCGAATATCATAGTTTGCCGCATGTCTAATATACAGTTAGCATCGGTATGATGTATTTACGCATTAAAACTCTATGGAAAATGAAGCGTGTCAAAGAAGCGCTTATAAAGGCAATTATTGAAAAAATATACATCGCGATATTCGATATATTATTCTTCATTTTTAAAAACATTCAGAGTTCACGAAATGAATAAACATCCATGTTCAGGTTTTTTTTTAATCGTGGATCAATTGAATCATGAAAACTGTACAAGATAACCATAAATTCTGTTTTTTTTTGTTTTTCACGTAACTTCTCACGAGAATGCAACGTGAACATGGATGATGGTAACTTTCTATCATTTTTTCATAAGGTTTTTCAAATCAACCTTTCGTGAACTGGAATCTGGAATTCATTCTAAGAAAAGAGAAAATTCTACATAAAATGTACTAACATGTCGCTTTTTGCATTAATCACAGTTCCAACCCAATTGAATTGTTTACACTGCTCGAGGTATAGATCTGCGATCGGCTTCCAAGGTAAAATATTATTCTCACTCCAAAAATGGAACATTTTTTCCACCTCTTGGACGAAATCTGATTTCTCAGACAAATTTGTTTTGCAATAATCCAAATGGGCGTAATAAATTTGAGTATTCGGAGGGATTTGTGGAGAAATTTCATGGATGAGTTTCCAAGCGATATCGGGTTCTGCATTTCTGAAGGCTGCACAAATTATTGAAAAATATACCGAGGGAGTCGGAGCACTGCTGAGTTTAATCACATCCAATAATTCAAAAGCCTCTTTCCATTTTTTAGTCAAACAAATACCAGTGATGCACCTAGATGCGGTGATTTCATCCAAATCGGGATACTTTTTCCGTAAATCAGCATAAATTTGTAACATCTGTTTTTCATCTTCTTCGCTTAGGGGCTGTGGTTCCAAGATGAACATTTTCATATACTTTCCAACTAGTGATAAATTAAGTGGGAGATCGTTACTTTTCAGAAAATTGATATATGATCTAGCTGCATCTGATCTGTTTGCGTGGAGACAAGTATTGAATAGGAAGGAGTCGATGATTTCATTGGTTAAACTTGTTGTCTTCAATGCGTTTTCCCGCGACGCTGCCCAAAATTCATTATCGAAGCGAGTGTTTTTTGTGCTTAATTTTTGATTCAATTCGGGAGGTACAGGTGGTGTGTGGCGACGAGGCTCCCTTTCAGATGCTTGTCGAAGTTCCGTCGAATCTGTTGCTGTTAGTCTTTGAGTACTCAACAATCTCGTTCCATGGAGTCGTAAATTTAAAAATCTTCTTAGTCCCATGATACAGAATTCTGTAAGGGAGGGGAAAATTCAATCGGCGGATCAAACTTCAAACTTTCAAAGATTTCTGGTATTGTATAGAAATAAACTTTTGCCACTGAAAATATCGTTGTCTCACGATACTTTTTAGAGTTGACGTTGAGAGATAAACAGATTTAGCGATACATATAGAGAATTATATTTTTCAGCCTTAATAAAACTATGAAAATTTCAAATGTTGAATATTATTTTATGAGTTTTCAATAATTAATTGTGATTTCCAATAAGGCTATATTCGAAGTAAGAGGCAATTCAATGGTAATGCTGATGCATTATTTGAAAACTTATTGCAGTCGCAAACAGTTTGTCGATATGAACTAGAAACAAACGAGTAATGAATATTATTACTACGTAACGCTTGAGCAGAATATGAAAACCGAATAGAGAAATAGGAACACCATTGAAGGAGAAATCAGTTGAGGCAAAATTACGACAGAAGGGTAATAGGAGAGAATGGAATACGAATAATGTATATATGTCTTTCATCGCATATTCGTATCTTTTCTATTTTTTACTTGCTCGTTCTCGTTCACTCAACTGGCACTTTCCCTGATTTGCTGTCGCCATAGTATGATACTTATGATTATGGTTTATTAAAATGATAGACGAGGAGCAATATAAATATACAGGTTATCCTTCATTCTAAGTTTTCATCCTACGCAAAGAGAAATTTTACTCACAATTTTATTGGATGTCGAAAATATAATGAAAATTATTGAATACAACAATTCGTCTTTTGGGGATGATGGACTTTGCAATTTGTTTTTCTTTCATTTTTAATAAAGGAATGATTAATTTGGATCGGTGAAATTGTTAAACTAATGTGTAATGTCATTGAACACTCAAAAAAAGTATTGATCGATCTTGAGTTATATCCAAAATCAAAAGCTAAAGAGTATAGACTGATTTTGGTTGAAAATTGAGTTCGTAATTGTAAGTATACTTACATTTATCAACTTTACATAAACATTCAATTATAACCTCTGTCCTGCTTCCATTGTAATTATATGGAGAGAAGAGCGGTACGTTCAAGCTGTACGCACTGGATTAAGTATTTGAAGAACATTCAATTTGTAATCGATAACATTCTATTCAAAATTACTCAAATCTTCCTTTTTCGTATCACATTTATATCATACACGTGTAGATTATAAATATCAAGGAGGGAGGACCGCGATGTTGTTTTCAGTACAATTTCCGTTGGATCAACCTATAGTAATCATGAGTTGAATGGAAACGCCAATCAGAAATTCCAAAATTGTACTGAAGAGCCGGAGATCTCAGTGGACCCGAAAGACAATTGGGCCGATGAACGATAGACCCGAAGACGAACGCCCCGAAGGCCAGTTAACCCGAAAACTGAAACCTCATGCTGCACTTCCATATTATTGTGGATGAAAGATGAACAAAGATAGCGATATGATTATGCGTGTGAAAATGCACCATGAGGTTTTAATTTTTGGGTCAACGGCATTCACCACCTTCCCAAAAAGTTACTAGATTCCAAAATCGCCCCCCCAGTTTTCTCAGAAACGAACAAATAAAATGAAAAATAAAGAGTAGCTGCACTTCCTTTGATATGCTAAGAAGATGCACCTGCTCATTAAAATCGATTATATTCATTAATCGTTGAGAAAACTGGGGGGAGAGATCTAGTAACTTTGCCTCTGATGAATGCCCTTAACTGGATTTCGGGATGCTTGTCTTCGGGTCTATCGTGCATCGGGCTCATTGTCTTCTAAGGGGTCATCCATAAACTACGTGGCCAATATAGGGGGAGGAAGGGTAAGATGAAATGCTACGTTAGGCTACATGGGGGACCCCATACAGCACCGGGAGGTTTATCTGGACGTCCCGAAAACGTGCTTGGTTACACAGAGAACGTGCAAATAACGTCTCATGATGTTCTAAAAACGTCGCATGTATGTCGCAGGAACATGCAAAAAATGTCCCGTTTAGTTCTATTCATGTCTTCTTGCAATGTTCTTGGGACGTATTCAAGGAAAGGTTTTCACAACGTTCCGCGGCGTTGCACATATGTTTTTAAAAGGTTAGTTTTCATGGAAGCACGTTTAGAAAACGCGGAAAGAACGTCCCGTAGTATATGAAAAGAACGTGCTCGGTACGTATTCATGTGCATCAAAAGCGAAGGTACTCTAAACATTTGGAAAATATGTGCCTTGGGCACCAACACACGCGGAACCAAGATTATGTTTATAGAACATCCAGAGAACTTTCTGTGCTGTCTGGGACGGGGAGAGGTCGGTTCCAAGCTACGTGTTTTCATTTTAATTATGTTGTGGTTGGAAGAAAATTCTATATAAATATCCAGATAAATGATCCATTTGAATATAACCCAAATATATATTTGATTGGATCAAATAAGGTTCTTCTTCATTCAAGTAAATCTCATTTGAAATGAGAGGAATTCTATTTCAGGAAAATAAATCTTTCATTTCAGTTAATTTCAATTTTATTAAGGTCATATTTGAATAAAAATTCATTCGATTGAAATTAATTTAGCTGAACGTGAAAAACTACGTTTCCACGTGGGAGGGGGGGTGTTCAAAGAAAAGCTACGGTAGAGCTGATGGGGCGGGGGGGGGGGGGGGGTTCAAAAAGTTGCAAAAACAGGGCTACGTAGTTTATGAACGGCCCCTAAGTCTATTGGGGTCTACCCCAAAGAACATCCCTGAGAAGGACACCAAGGCAGGGATGACAAAAATTTTGAGATTCAATGTCTTAAATCCAATCAAATACTCCTGTTAATTGGAATGGCCAATATATTCCGTTTTCCTAGGATTCCCACCGTCAGGAAGAGATAGTTGAAAGTCATATAGTGAAAAGAGATAAACTCATCCTTCCAATTGAGAAAGAAATATCGAATTGTGTATGTCCAAATGAGAAGAGAACACCCCAGTCCAATAGTATGTGAATAACGGAACTAAACTATAGAATATCTATCTAGTGCTCACAGGCCCGAATTAGAGGATTTTGAGGCCCGGGGCTGAGAGACTATTGGAGGCCCCCTCAAAGTGACAAGCGGGCGGGGGGGGGGAGGGGGGGGGTGAATTAAACTTTTTTTGCATTCTTACAGGATTTTCAGCTGTCACAAAATAATATTCAAAATCTCTGGTGAAAAACCCTCAAAATCCTATTACAAAACAAAACAGCGACAAGAAATAATGAGAAATAATAGAAAATAATGGGGGCCCCTGGTTTAAAAAAACCATTGATTCTCGCCAAATCTCACTAAATTACAGTTGAACTTGGACAATGTTCTGGCCGAATCTCATCCAGCAAATGTCAATGAGATTTAGTCAGAAAGAACAGTCGATTCTCGCCAAATCTCATTGATTCTCGGACAATGTTCTGGCCAAATCTCATTTAATTTCATTTGTCAGAAGTAATGGATTCTTTTAACCAGGGGCATGAACAAAAGCACACCCATTTCCAATTATTTCCTATCACTTGTTTGTTTTATAATAGGATTTGAAGGTTTTCTTTTTACTAGGAATTAATATGTAATTGACACGGATTCATTTGTTCAAAAGATTGTATTTATTCGATCAAACAACGAAATTAACAGAAAAATTAATAGTTCTTTTTTCTTATGAGAATTAACAGTTCTTATTTTTTCTTAACTACTAAAATCATGAACATATTCCCAAAACATGAAAACTCTAGGAATGATAAGAACATATCTTTCTGTGCAATAAGTCAATGCATGTGTAAAAGAAACTAAATTCGAACTAATTACAAGGGTTTGGAAAATGCAGATTGCTAAAGATTCTGGTTGTTCACATTTCTCAATCGATTGGGGTGAAACTTATATGGGACCATTATGGGACCATAACTGAACAGTAGTATAAATTTCATTGCAATCGGATAACAGGAACCGAAGACATTTTTCGTCGCAAAATCACAATTTTTTGTAAAATGTTTCTTTTCCCTCTCCCGTTTTTCTGTAAAGATCAGGGTAAAACTTATATCCCGAAGAGAACATGAAGCTTCAGCAAACGTTCAGATTAGATCTGTATAGATTGGGTCGAAGGTGCATGAAAGCTAACTTTTAGATTCACAAACGTTTGTCGAAGGTACTACGAACGTTGAAATGTCCGCCTCAAGTACTTTCAGGAAACATAGATGGAACGTTCATTGAAGGTTCATCGAAGGTTCTGTCGAAGCTTCACAAAAATGTCTATACTTGGATTAATTTATAATCATTTATGTTTATTAATTAATTTATTTTCCATATAAATTGATCAAAATTCATATAAGTATAGATATTTTTGTAAAGCTTCGTCAAACCTTCGATGAACCTTCAGCGAACGTTCCGTCTATGTTTCCTGAACGTATTTCGAGGCGGACATTTCAACATCCGTAGAACCTTTGTCAAACGTTTGTGAATCTAAAAGTTAGCTCTAATGAACCTCCGGCCCGATCTGTACACATCTGATCTAAACGTTCGCTGAAGCTTCATGTTCTCTGCGGAATATAGGACCACTATCGCTCCACCCTACGACTGTGGTATAAATTTCATCGAAATTGTATAAGTGGAACGGGAGATACCCAAGTGGAAAAATTTTCAAAATTATATATAATTTTTATATAATTCAATATAATTTATATATAATTCAGATATAATTCGATATAAATTTTATACAATTTTGAAAGTTTTTCCACTCGGGTATGCGCGTTCGCAGTTTGTTGATCACCTAAGCGACAGAAAGACACAAAACCAACATTTTTCTCTGAGCTTCGAGAAACATTTTGGTGCACCGAGAAAACAGATATCTTGAAAAATACCATAATTTATGGATTTTCAGCGCTGGTCTGACCCGAGTCGGAATATTCACTTGCATGAATCTCTAAAAGTACCATAATTTCTTGGACTTTTTGAAATAAGTATGGTACCTTCCGTATAAAAGTCCAAGACATCATGGTACTTTTAGAGGCTTTTTCAGGTAAATATTTAGACTTGGTCAGACCAGCGCAGAAAATCCATAAATTATGGTATTTTTTAAGATACCTTTTTCTCCGTGTGTTAACAATTTTCATTTTGGAGACAAAAAATTGTCGGAAAGCAGAAATTAGATTTTGGAATTGGTTCATATCATTAGTGGAGCATGAATAAGTTGGATTGATGATTTTCCAAGATTTGCGCAACCTCCTATTTCTGTTCACAAGGCAAAAATATTGGAGGACTCTGATCGTTTGTATACTACAACCACCTTTACTGTTGTTGATAACGACAGTTATTTGAAGTTCAAAGTGATTCGAATTAAAATCGTTCAATGTCTCCGATTCAACGATCAAGAACGTTAGTTGATGCGATAAAATCTTGTTTACCATAAAAATGTTATAAAAAGTTTGAAAACGAAATTCGCAAATGTTCAAAGATGAGGCTCGGGGCTGCAGCCCCCCCCCCCCCCCTTGATCCAGGCCTGTCCCGATTCTACATAAATCCCGTTTGGACATAATTCTCGATTGGACATAATTCCCAATTGAATATAATCCCCGATTCTACATAAATCCGGTTTGGACATAATCAGGGCTGGGCAAGTATTTATAATATAATCATTCTAAATACGTACTGGAATAAAAACCAGTGTTATATATCTCGCATTTAAAATATATTTCCTTTAGAATTTGATATTTGAAGTGCTTTCTTCAAAATTTTTGGTACTTAATCTTTCAAATATATGAGGATTGGTCAAAATACTCAGAAACATGTACTTGAAATACAAAATACAAAATACTTTGAGAAATTTGTTTGAAAACTATATTTTTCGATTGTAAAATATAAAATTCTTTGAAAAAAACACTTGGTACACAAAGGACTACAAGAAATGTATTGTACACTGTAAAAAGAAAGTCTCAAATTCAGCTCATCTCATGGCTGAATCTATGATGCAAACAAATTAAGCCGAAGAAACAATCGCCGACACAATGGAAAAAGCATTGTCTGAAATTAAAATGCAAACACACAGAAAAAAATGCAGCTCGAAAGGATAATAATCTTTAATAGAAAATTGAAGAATATTTCTTAAAATCTAAGAATTTTTTTTAAGTTCGTAATAAACATAAAACGGTTCAGATTTCTCTTGAATATTGCTCGAAAAACAATGAAAAATTATCAATACTTAACAAATCATAAAAATAAATATGAAGATTCCAAAAGTCATGCATGAAATTTTACAAAGTTTTAAAAATTTTAAAATTTCATGCGCGATTTTTGGAATCTTCATATTTGTTTTTATGATTTGTTAAGTATTGATAATTTTTCATTGTTTTTCGAGCAATATTCAAGAGAAATCTGAACCGTTTTATGTTTATTACGAACTTAAGAAATATTCTCAGATTTTAAAAAATATTCTCCAATTTTCTATTAAAGATTACTATCCTTCCGAGCTGCATTTTTCTCCATGCAGATTAAGACTTTCTTTTTACAGTGTAAATTCAAAATACGAAGTACCGATTTCATCTCCAATACCTTTTCCGCATAATTGTATTTCAAATACATGACATAATTCCCGATTCTACATCCAACTTCTTTCCGGCTGTGCAATCTTTTCTGCATATAGAATAAATCGTTTCGATACTTTCCTGCATTCAACCTTTAAAATCTTAAAAAGCAAAGTCATGTTATTCCAAGTTGAATAAATACAGACTATCGATTTCAAACATTCTATTGCGTAGAGCCGTGGTATTTATTTTCCTTCCAACTCAGATAATTAAACTCAACCATCAAATCGTCACAAATACTTCGAATGATCCACGAGAATTCGTAATTACGCTGAAACTCATGAATTAATCGTTCAAACCGAATTAAATTGAATGATAATCGATCGAAAAATAACTCAATAGGGAATATTTTTACAACTTGACGTTACTCAAATTGTTGGGAAATTGAAAAATATAGTATTATCTTATCACGATTGTATGTTTTTTTCATTGGTTATAGCGGCGCTGGTGGTAATTCGCTTTGGTACAAAGATATGCATACCAATGAACTTATATATCAAACTGATAACACCAGCTATTCTCCAGTTCGATTCTCGAAGGCGTGTGGAAAGATTGTCCCGATTGAACTTAAAGATATATCTCACGTCCAACGAATCGCTATACATTCTCTGTCCCCGTACCGTCGCTGTTCATGCACCTCATTCGTGTGGGAGTTAAAAGTATACGCACACTATACATATACATATATATATATATACATATACGTACACATACGTTTAATTGTATTCAGTGAAATTATTCGTGAATGGTCACAATCGGGAGAAGAGAGTGAAGGTAAGGTAGAAGAAAATGGTGAGAAAAGAGTGTCACGTGTTCCGAATGTGGTTAAAGATGATATCCCGAATGCTAGGGAGTTCGAACTACGTTGAAATTGCGTGTGTATCGCTTTAAGGTGCATTCCGAGGGTAGACGTGTTAGTGTATGATCTCTGTTCAATGTCATTTAATGGGGATGAATAAGATTGTGCTGCAGTAGTGAGAATGTGACTAAAGGAGATATCGGTTTGACAATTTTACAACGTACGCATGTAATCCGCGTGTTCACGTAACATTTATCCAAAACACTTACGATGATTCGAAGATCATCATTTACTTTAATACTATGTATATTTGTATCATACTGCTTTGATATGCCGTGAATTTGTTTTCAGACGTTTCTGAGTGAAATTCTCCAAAAATTTTCACAAATCCGTACACGCAGAGAAAAATTCTTGCTAAGATAGCGATTTTCAACAATTTTGGCAGAACATTTGCCAGTTCAGCAAATTTTCTAGCAGTCTGTGTACTTACAATGCCGAATCGCTGGATTAACAAGCGCTTGCCAAAAGAGTAAGATTTCTGCTGCAATGGCAAACGTTTTGCTAATTCAGCAAAAGGATTGGTCATATCAGCGAAGCAAATTTTCTTCTTTCGGTGTACAGTTCGGGCCTCACCCAAATCACATGCTCTCCTCCAGTGTTGCCAGAGCACCTTGATCAAATATTACACAATATTAGATTAGAAAAAAGTTACATCTTCCAGTTCAAAAGTCAGATGATATTTTGCGGCAACCCAGATAACGCACGAAGAATTCTTTTTCAAGAGCAAGAATAGAACTCTTCAAGAATTCTTTTCGAACTAATGAATTCATACAGAGCTCTGGAGGAGTTCAATCTGTCGAAAATTAACAAGTTCTTTGAGAGTACTCAAACAATCCTTCTGATATTCTCAAAGAGCTTGTTAATGTCCGACAGATTGAACTTCTCTAGAGCTCTATATGAATTCATTAGTTCGAAAAGAATTCTTGAAGAGTTCTATTCTTGCTCTTGAAAAAGAATTCCCCGTGTGTTATCTGGGAATATTCAGCCTTGCATTCTTCCGTTAAAGTTTGACGTTTTAAACGTTAACGTTTAAAAAAATGTTACATCCATGTTACATGAGAGGGTCGAAAATTACGTAAAATGTAACAAATGTAACCTTCTGGCGACATTGATGCTCTCACAAAACGACACGTATGGATGAGGTATTCCGCGCAATGTGCATGTACACTCAAAAAGCGACCCTGGTAAAAATGGAGCGCAAGAATAAACGAAACAGTATCGAAGCCCCATACAGCACCGAAGATTTCATTGAGATTGCAGAAATCTCGCATTTGAAACATTCAAAGATTTCTGTAATATCGCTGCATGTCAAACTGAGGTTTCAAAGTCCCCTTCAGAAACATTGCAATGTCCGCCAATCTTACATTTCATACAATACATCCAAATTATTTCTGAAATATTTTATCGTAATATTTCTCTTAAACTCAACAATACTATTATGAAGTTTTTTACATAAACAGTTTATTAAATTTCATAAAAAATTTCGTATGAAATTCAATAAAATGTTGATGTAAAAAACTTGGTAATATTATTGTTAAGTTTAAGACAGATTTTTCTAACAGTGTGATGTATCTGAGACATTGCAAACAGCTAACATTTCGGTTGATACATTTTTGGAGTATTTCTGTGAATGGATATTGAAAGATTGAAATGTCATTGAGATATCACTGAAACCTGTGGTGCTGTATGGGAGCGCGAAAGGACTGAAAATTGAAGGATTTTTTTGTTTTACTCGTTTCAATATGCGCTTCTGCTAGAGGTGCACGATATTTCATGGTTTCGATATTTCTTATAGAGACATTGTTGAGTATATTTTATAAAATATCGATAAAAACATTATAAAAATTGTATATAAAGTATTGATACTGTGAAATATCGTGCAACTCCAACTTCCGGGAATGAAAATTTTTACCAGGGGACGCTCTGGTGAAAATAAAGAGAGAAAAATGAAAGAAATAGAAATCGAAACGTTTTTACACTTCATTTGTTCTAACATTTGCTTCATTTGCACATGGATAAGTTTCTGCACTCAACGGCTAAATATTTGGTTGCCTGTTTTTGAATGAATAAACAAAACAATTCTATGGATTATCAAAAATCTTATTGTTGCATAAAAATTATTTTGGTGGAGCAACTAAATTATATGGATGAATATTTTTTAGGTATTGTATTCGTATTATTTTTACATGTTAACAAAATATGTAGCCGGCTCCTATTTATCAATAGAATTTGGTTGTACCATCCAAGTACTTCTCTGAGTGAAATCACAGGCAAATCTAACGAGGGTCTTGAAAATGCTATCTGGGTAGGGGTCCGGATCATAAAACGTTGGGGATTTGTTCAATTTTCATACTCTCTGAATCTGAAAGAGTGAAAAATCACGTGTTTCACTCTCTACTAAGTCTCAGAAGTGAGCCAGTCCGCTTCGATTGGGATTTTCACTCGTTTCGAGTGAACCCTCACTCTTGTGGAGTGAAAAATTGACTCTAGAATTTGAGTGGCTGTGAGTTTCTAACCTGAAACCTTAGAATGTTACTGTAAAAGAGTAGAAATTCCACTCAAAATTTCGACAGGCTCACTTTTGGCTGGCTAAAGAGTGAAATCTGACTCTAAAAATTTTAGAGAGTACTTCAATTCAGTGAATTCATTTTTCATCATTTACCTTTGCCCTCCCTGTTACAAATAATCTATAAAATCTCATTGACGAATGAGAAAATGAATGAGTTTCAATGAAATTCAATGATATTCAATGAAAAAATTACACCATTCGTAACAGGATTCAATAAATATTTCCACCTGAGCCTTACAATAGTAATGTCCCCTAAATGATGTTGCTATAAAAAAGGATCGGCATCACTGCTCTACAGTAATCTATTCCCGAATTATCTGCGATTGAAATATTTGAAAAGAAAATAATTAACATCCTGGTCAAAGAATCTATTCATGCCGATTGAATGCGCAGAACTCAGATTCAAATTTAATCGGTATTCATTGGATTTAATTATATCACTTCAATGATGAAGTCAAATTGTTTCAATTAGTCATTGTTTTTGGTGAATAATTTTCAAAACTCTTCATGATTCTCCATCACTTTTTCAAGTGGACGAAGTAGATTGTTTTACACTGAGAACCCAATTTCTTAGACTGAAAGAAACTTTTCTTTGCCCTCATTCTAATCAATCTTTTTTTCAGTGGAAAAACATTCAGTTGAATGGAAACATTTTTCATCCCAGTAAACACACGCACGTTTTAAAAACGTCAAAAACAGTCAATAAGCACACGTTGTGAATTAGTAATATTTTTGCGTTGATTCAACGTAAAAATGTCGCGGCAGATCACGTGTTTTTCAACCATAAAATAACGTCATATCAACGGTTTGAACATCGTTTAAAATACGTCAAATATTGACGTGTCCTAATGATGGTTCTAAAACGTGAATTGAATCCAACAAATGTTTTTTTGAAAACTCTTCATTCAATCTCGAGAACAATAGTATTTCTGAGTATGACACAAGGTGTTATAAACACATTTTAAACGCGTGATTTAAACCCGTTGAAACCACGTTTTTTGAGGACGTCGTTTGATGGTTATTTTTGAATATTAGCGTAAATGACACGTCATCAAAACGTCATTCCTGGTCGTCTATTTCCCCATTAAATTTCAACTAAAAATCAACGTTATGAAATCAACGACTAACGTCCGTTTGACAGTCTAACGTTCTTTCAACGTTGAAATAACGTATGTGTGTTTATTGGGATTGAATTGAAATCACATTCTTTGAATTCAAGAAAGAATATGTTTCTGTTTCAATCTGATGACAATTTTTCCCATTCAACTGAATGTTTTTCCATTGGAAAAAAGATTGATTAGAATGAGGGCAAAGAAAAGTTTCTTTCAGTCTAAGAAATTGGGTTCTCAATGTATTCTGACGTGAAAATTCAATTATCTATTACCAATTATTTGCAATCAAGTGTAGCGATTAGTTTCTATGAAAAACTAGTTCATTCTATGTACACGGAAAGACCGGGTCTATCAATATTTAGAAAGAATTTATCAACGTTTAAAAAAAGTGACTGGCAATTTAGGGAAAAAGAGGATCGCTGGTATTTTTCACAGTGAAACAATGAATTGTTGATACATCGACTACGAATATTTTTCAGCGATCCTCGTTTTCCCTAAATTGACAGTCATTTTTCTAAATATCAATAGACCCGGTCTTTCCGTGTTCTAATTGGACTCTGTTTCGCTGTGAATGGACTTGGAAATTTTTCCGCTAGGGGTCCTAATCTCTAGGTAAACCATAATTAACCCGAAATACAGTAGAAGTTGGTAATCCCGAAAAACAACAGTTTGTTACCAGCCGCATGCAAATGAAATTAACGTAATCAATCGCAATTGATCATTCAAACTTCCATCGTTTGCCAAATTTCGAAATATTTATGTCAACATCTAAAGAAACCTATCAATACGCTTGATTTCATGAGCAAACTTTGAAATGTTTTGTTAATATTCATTCTTGATTTGCAGCTAAATGAAGCATGATGATAAAATATTCATGAAAGACGCCATTTATTCACATGATTAGTTATTCACTGAACTGTTCCCATTTCACAATACCGTTTGTGTGAAGTGATATGATTAACGGCGTTGAGTGAAGCAAAGTCCAAGCTTCTGATATAGATAATACAATATTCAGGTACGCAAAAGAGAGGAATAATTATAAACGATGGAACAACCTGCACGCCCCTGACTTCACCCTTCAACTTCAAAAAGTTCATTGAATCCCATTGTTCAATAAGATTCCTTACAAACTTTGCATAGCTAAATCACCTCGTTATTTTGACTCATTCGAAGTTTGTATTCGTCCTTTACAATCTGCTTAGTTTCAACATGGAGAACTACACCTCGGACTCAAGCGATTCGGATACCGCTGCGAAAACTCTGGACCTTTCGCATCTGATGTTAGACTCTAACGTGATCGACGAACATTTCAACGACACCAAATGTCCCGAACACGTGGAAACTTTATTGCTTCATCAGAATCGCATCCTCGAGTTACCATCGACCATCATGAGATTCACCAATTTGAATAATCTGGATTTATCGAATTGCGGCTTGGTCAGATTATCCGATTACCTTGGGCATTGTCCGCTAACTTGTTTGGTGGCCAAAAACAATAATTTGACAAACGATTCCCTACCGAAAACCTTCGAAAATCTTCCTCATCTGCGAGAACTGAATCTCAGCGGCAATAGACTGACGGAATTCCCGGAACAAGTACTCGAATTGAGTGCCTTGAAATATCTGTATTTAGGTGGAAATCATATGAAGGAAATCACAAAAGAGATATGGAAATTGCAAAGGTTGTAACTATGATAAAAACAAAACAAAAAACTACGCACGTTTATGTTTAACTTGATGAAATGATTTGTAAATTAAAAATGTAACATGCGAAACAGGTTACAAGTACTCTCGATGGGCGGAAACAGGTTGGCTGAGGTACCTTCGACTCTCGGTCAATTGAAATCTCTACAAGCTTTAATACTCAACGATAATATGTTGGAGAGTTTACCAAGTTCGATAGCTAATTTGACCAATCTCAAATCGCTCTTACTCCACAAAAATAGACTGAGAACATTACCAACTGAGATTATCACGTTGAAATGTTTAACTGAAGTAAGTTGTTTGTTTTTTGTATTCGATGGAGGGTGTTCTCGATGATTCTTCGCTATTCAAAATTACAGATTTTATTACAAACTTTTTACCGGTAGATATCCATTCGAACTTGCCGAATGTGAGAGAGAATTCACCTTTCTGGGGGTCCGAATTTTTAGACGATTTTTCAACAGTTTTTGATTGAGATGCAAATTATTCTTAACGCGTGTGGATGTGGGTCATCGAGAACACCCACGATTTTACATATCGTAATAATATTCATACGTTGTTTGATTATTCACAGTTATCTCTGAGGGACAACCCTTTGGTCGTAAGATTTGTTTCCGATATGACGCACAATCCCCCTTCGCTGTTAGAAGTAGCAGCGAGAGTGATCAAGACGAATGATATTCAATATAACGAAGAAAACATACCTAGAAATCTCTGTGATTATCTGAATAGCTCTCATCGTTGCGTCAATCCAAAGTGCAAAGGTCAGATCATACAAGTTTTTTTTTTGTTTTTCAATCTTCGGTAACAAAGTATCGGTTGTTACTGTTTCATTCGAGCCGAACGTAGATGCCTCGTGTCAACGTTTGATCATGAATTTTCAATGATATCAATGCCGCTCCGAGTGGAGATTATCGCGAAGCTTCAGTACCTAAATATAATTGTAAAATATATTCTTGTTGTTCATTGGATAATGCAAAGGGGACATTAAAATGATGACAAATAGAAATAAGTGTAATTTGTCAAGTAACTTCCTGCAAATAATGTCGGAAAACTCAATTCTACAAGAAAAAATCACCATAATTCACCCGAAATGCGGTAAAATCGAAGTCAGTGGTCCTGAAAAGTAATAGTTTATTATTAGTCTCGCATGGGAATGAAATAAAATATGACTAAAATTTTTTCGGGTCTGTTGCACTTCGGTTCAATTATGGTTTGTCGTTGAATCGTACGGAAACAATTTGATTGTTAATTATCGATTTTCTTGATTCCACAGATATCAAATTCTACAAAATGAACGAATACCGGTTTCTTTCTGATATAAATCTGAAAGCTCACAGGATATTGCAATGAGACTATTCCAATCATCTTATGAACGTCTATTGGATAGCATACCAATCTGACAAATGAAATTTCATGAGATTTGGTCAGAAGGTTGTCCAAAATTCAATTAGATTCACATTGAAGGAATCCATTCATCTGACCAAATCTCATTGAAAAATCGCCGGATGAGATTCAATCAGAACGTTATCCGACATTCAATGAGAATTGGTGAGAATCAATGGATTCTTCTAACTCTTTGGGGTCGTCCATAAACTACACTGACAGAAAAACGACCTGGTTGAAACATTCGTGGTCGCAATAACTTGAAATCTGGTTCGATTCATTAAGAAATGTGATTGTTATGTCCAGAAAAAGTGGTTGAAGCAAAAATTAATTACATTCTTCAGGTCAGAAAAACCAGATTCTTTTCTTGGTGTAATAACCAGAATATGTAGTTAATTTTGACTTCAACCACTTTTTCTGGACATTACAATCACATTTCCTGGTGAATCGAACCAGATTTCAAGTTATTGCGACCACGGATTTTTCAACCAAGTCGTTTTTCTGTCAGTGTACGTGATCGATAAAGGGGGTGGGAGGAGTAAGATGAAATGCTACGCTGGGCTACGAGGGAGAAGGGGGCAATTTGGTTCCAAGCCACGTGGTTTCCAATTCATCTTGGATAGGGTAACCATACGTCCCGGTTTACAGGGATATGTCCAGGGTTTCGGATTTAGTACAATTTTCCGATCTATCAACCTATGGCAAACGATACTCAATCGAATTTGCCAATAGCAATTTTGGAGATTGTATTAGGAAGTACAATTGTACTAGAAAGAGACACCCTGGACATGTCCCGGTTTTTGACAATATTGGGGAGCGTCCCGGTTTTGATTCGAAATGTCCCCGTTTTTTCAGAATCTATGGAATTTGCATTTTATCGATGATAATAAATGGAAAGGAAAGTATGCTACAAAGAGAGACGCTGATGCTCAAACGGTCTTTTCGAGGGCATCCCGAAGTCCAAAAATTTCTGAATTTCTCCCCTACCCCAATTTTCCTCGAAAATGATGAGTACATGCATTGTCTCTGTGATACAAAGCAGGTCATAATCTAAGTAAAATCTAGAACTAACCGAAACATTGGATATTCAATTTTTAAAAACGGAGGAAAAATCCAAGAGAAAGAATTTTCAAAATTATATATAATTCATATATAATTCAATATAATTTATATATGAGTTATATTGGGAATGTGCCATCATACTAACCGTTTTAACGTTCTAGAACTAATCGTTTTCTTGTAGAACTAACTTTTTTGTTAGAACTGACCCTTAAATTATGCCCTGATACAAAGAGAGTACGTTTATTGAGCTTTTTCGATTTTATCCTCGTCTTTTCTATGAGCAAACTGGGAGGAAATGTAGCAATTTTGAAACTTCGGAATTCCCTTGGAAAAAAAAGGTTCTCGTCTGTCGGGCTGGAGAAAAAGTGTTCCGAATAGAATAATTTTCAAAAATTATATATAATTTCGAATATTCTTCCATTCTGGGGGAACTGTGCCGGTTTTGTACTTCGACGATCTCGTCACCCTAATCTTGGACATTAAAAAAAATTCTATATAAACATCAAATAAATTATCAATTCAAATTTAAACCGAATAGATATTCAATTGAATCAAATAAGATTCCACTCGATTCAAGTAAATTTCATTTGAAAGGCGAGAAATTTTATTTCAGTCACACGGAAAAAAAGGAATTCGCTGTGGCAGCGAAATCCATTTTTGCTGGGTTCCTTTTGCCAGGGCAGCAAATTTTTTGCTGTGACAGCAAATTATTTGCTGTTCCAGCAATCTCGTTAGCTGCGACAGCGAATTTTTAGCTGTGGCAGCAAAAAATGTTTGCTATTCTGTATATAATACTGAAAATTTGCTGGCGGAGCAAACTTTTTTTGCTGCCACAGCTAAAAAATTGCTGTCGTAGCTAACACGATTGCTCTTATAGCAAATTTTTAGCTAAGTCAACAAAAAATTTTGCTATTCTATATATAATAATACCTCGATTTGCTGCGTCAGCAAATTTTTTCTCTCCGTGCAGTTAAAATTCCATCAGGGTCATATTTGAATAAAAATTCATTTGATTGAAATGATTTTAATTAAACGTAAAAAACAGCGTTCCTACGTGGGAGGGCGAGGTGTCAAAAAGTCGCAAAAACAGGGATACGTAGTTTATAGACGGCCCCCTGGTTAAAAGAATCCATTGAATCTGACAAATGAAATTCAACGAGATTTGGCCAGAACATTGTTCAAGTTTAATCGTAATTCAGTGAAATTTGGACAGATTCAACGAGATTCACATGAAAGTTCTGACCAAATCTCATTGAAAAATCACCGGTGATCAGAATCAATGGGTTCTTTTAACCATGGCCCCTCTTTCTCTCTTTTCCCTTTGGAGGAAAACATTGAAATAAATTTTGTATAATTTTGAACATTTGTTTACTTTGATTATTGCCCGAGTGGAAAAATTTTCAAAATTATATACAATTTGATTATAATTCAATATAATTTATATATAATTCAGATATAATTCGATATAAATTTTATATAATTTTGAAAATTTTTCCACTCGGGTGAGGTGTTCGTTTGATACTCTCCAAACAGCACACCAAAACAGAAAGAGTTCATAACGAACTCAACAGGGACTTGAAGAATTCGATATGAATTCTCAATGTCTTTTAAATTTATGTACAGTGTGAATAGAATCAAATTTTGGTAGGAATTTGTAAAATAGAACAAGTTGATATTAAAACAGGGCCTGGGATGAGTGATGTCAAAAAAGATCAATCTCTTTGAATGTAAATTTTATCAAATCTCCATCGAAAATCTATAAAAAATATACATTTTTTCTATACCCATAAGAATGAGGATCGATCCTTTTTGACGTCACTAGCTGACAAGACGAAAATCACATAGAGTCCATTTCCCCGTAAACGACTGAAGGCATTTCCAAGGACCGGTGATGGCTCTTCGTTGGCATTGCAGGGCCATCAGCAGTCCTTTGAAGAGCCAGTAATCATTGTTCGTAGAATATATTACACAATGAGATTTTTTCTGTGGAATCAAATTTTCATGGGATCAGTTGTCTCTGCATTATTTTGCAGGAACCAGGAGGAGGTGTCTCCTTTTGAACCAGTCGTCAAGAAATTAGATTCCTTCAATCTGCAGTACAAAGAGCGACCGCAAAATTCGCCTGTTTTTTTTTGGGACCGTGAGTTTCGGGTTGAATTGCATTCTGAAAAATATCTCATGTCGATCAAGAGAATTATACCATTTTCCGGTGAGCATAACATTGATTTTGGATTCTTCTCTATAAAAAACTTATCGAGGTTGATTAATTTGTATAGAATCTTGATCAAAATGTGATACTATTTTACTTGTAAAACCAGTGTTATGCTCACCAGGAAATTGTATACTCTCGCAAATGATCAGCATAGAGTATGTTTTAGAATGCATTCCAACCTGAAACCCGCGGTCCTAGGAAAAATGCGGAAAAATACTAGTTTCCGCGGTCACTCCTCAACTTCCAAAATATGTCGTAGTTGATATTTTATTACACTTTTGATGCTCATTTTAATGCATAAATTTATTATTCTCCAAATACGAATTGAAATAATACCCGAGGAAAAAAGATTAGATCTACTGAGGTATATGTAGATCTCTTCAGATCTAAATATTGACAAAAAATGATCTACGGAGATTCACAGAAATCTCCAGAAATCTTTTTGAATGCCCCTATATTTTTTTGGATTTCTTGTAAAATTGGAATCTTTGGGAGTGAGTGGATATCAAAAAACTCCAAAGATTGTTGCCCAAGTTGAGATGTTTAGATGTAAGTAGATATGAACAGATTTGTAGAGATTTTTGCCAAAATTTAGATCTCATTAGATCTAATCTTTTTTTCCCGACTATATTGTCCATCTCTGCACCGATAAAAGTTTTGTTGAAATGTGAACAACCAAAAACTTTAGTTGTGCTAACCAAATTTTTGTTATTGCAACAAAATAATTTTGTTGTTCACATATCAACCAAAATGTTTTGTTCTTTTAACCAAACAGTTTTCTCGGTGTGGTAGGAACAACCGGATAGCAACCGGACTAAAACGCAAACGGAATTCCTGGTTGAAGCAGTCTATTGAATCCCATTGACTGTGATTCAATACAAACTTTGCAACGGGGAATGACCATTCAAATTCATTGAAAATCAGTGTTTTAATGGGTTCGATCAGTTTGATCATTGGGTTATTGCCCATTGCAAAGTTTGTATTACTTAATGAGATTCAATAGTGCCTTCTACCCAGACAACAAAACGTGCTACTAGAACGTTTATGGAAGGTTTTCTAAGACGTAGGGGAGGTTTTCTGAACGTTCAGAAAACGTCGCAGAGACACGTTTTGCTGTGAGGGTACCAGGGATGGTATCCGGGTGCAAACGGGTCCTATCTGAGAGAAGGTTTTGTATAAGGATCTGTCCGAATCCTCCATGGAGATTGCGGAGCGTGAAACGGATATGCCTCCGGGTTCCAAAATTCTTTTACCCCTTTTAAGGGGATACCTGCGGCTCCTGACGATGAAAATATCGCTCTGTACACACCATCTTTATTGATTGAAGAAAATCTGTACAGAGCGATATTTTTATTCAATTTCTTCGTTTTCGAGTATTTTGTCAGAATAGTTTTGGTTATGTCTTTTTCTAACCAATGGGTCTGGTTGCATCTCTAGGGGTCGCTGGTATCACCTTAATTGGTATTCAATCCGTGTTAAAAAAATTCTTGATAAAGAATGTCGTTTAGAAATGCACTGGAATTTTCTTAGATTTGATTGATGACATGTTCACAAATTTATTTGAATTTTGCGAAAAATTAGAGTATATTGTGTGATGAATTCTAAGCAACTAAGGATCTTGAAACTTTTTCTGAAAGTTCATAGTTTTCGAACAAAAAAATCTCAAATGAATTTTGGGATTTCGTTTTAGGAAGTTACAGCGCCCCTGGTAAAAAAGAATCTTTGAAATTTCTCTGAATCTCTCTATATTTTGGGACATTTCTCAGAGAGATTCAGAGGAGGTTAGAGGCATGTCAGATAGTGATACATCCTGAATCTTTCCAACTTTCTTTGAATCTCTATGAATTTTTCTGATGGAGGTTTAGAAATTTTCCGGAATCTTTCTGAATCCTTCAGGATTCATATTTATTTTTATTCATTTAGCTTTCTCTGGATTTGTCCAAATCTCTCTAAAATTCTCTGAATTTGTGTGAATCCCTCTGAAGAGTTCAACGGAAAGTTTTCTCTAATTCACCTATTTCAAAATCTCCATGAAACCCTCTAAATGTCTCTGAAATTTCATTCAATTCATTTCTCTGGCAATCCTTCCGAAGAGTTCAACGCCCCATTTCTCCCAATCCACCAGTCTGAATTCATCTAAATCTTCCCGAATCCCTCCGAAACGTGAAATTTTTTTTACCAGGGGCTTCGAAAGTTTTTTAAAAAATTCTCATTTCGGACGCCATTTGGAAAAGCGCCACGTTCAATTTTTTATTCCTTGAATATCTTGAAATTTAGAATTCGAAAACATTTTTCTATCTTCAAAGGGATGTGCACATTACCGGTTTCATATAAAAATGTTTTGATTTCAAATTTTTTTACATAAGAAAAATCGCATTCTTATGCAGAAAATTGTTGATAACTAGTTGAGCAATGATTTTAGACAAATTCTGGAGCCATATTCTGAAAGAATATGAAACTTTACTTACATCGGATATCATGTATTAGGATGTTTTGTTTTCTGGTACAAATAATATGAAAAAAAGAAGTATATAAGAGGTTGAACTCAACCCTTATGACACTAAATAACACTCGAATTCAGAGCCATTTGCAGAGTCTTACCCTACTAAAAATTTTATAAACGTTGGGAATTTGTCCCTCATTTTTTACCTTCAAAGTAGAAATATCATTCATATAGTTTTGAATCCCCCTTCTCACGATGCTAAATATTCTCTTTTCCAGGTGTATTCTTCGACAATCGCGTGGAGCATATCAAATTCGTAGATTTTTGCGGAAAGTACCGTTTACCTCTGCTACAATACTTGTGCAGCAGCAAATGTATCGGACCGTCCAACGGCGACGAAGAAATGGTTAGCGGAGCGATGATTAGAAAAGTTCTTCTCGGTTGAGTTTCTTGATTCGACATTCCACAAGCTGGGGTACTATACAAACTGTCTGAATAAAAAAATATTGTGATATACATATGACGTACATTTTAAATACATTTGGAAAGAAAAAGAAAAAAAAAATATATATATATATATACACACACACATTGATTTGCGTTCTCTCAATTCAATATCTGATTCATCATTACATCGATATCAACGAATATCAACTCCAGGAACGAGAAATCAAGATTTATTATTTAGTTGGTATGAATACGTATACAAGCGCGTTACGAATCACACATGGCAACTCTACAACTCTATTTAAGAATTACAAAATCCGTCCTATATAATAACGTGTGAGAAGTGAGAACCTTGAAAATGAAAAACAAAGAGAATCAAAAAAACAACATAAAACAATCTCATGATGATAATTTTTTTTTGTAGTAAATTTTGTCCTCTCGTTAACATTATTGGTAATATTTTATTGTTAAATAAACCACAAAAATGTACAGTAATAATGGTATCATATAGAGAGCTTTTCCCCACGATTTTAATGGGAAACGATTGCTTTCTCTTGCCTTAAACACATTCAATATGCTACAAATATCATATCGACTATCATCATCGTCGTCATCGTGTGAAATCAAATTCAAAATAAGGAGAAAACCTAAGTAATGAAATTTTATATTTATAGAACCTTTTTCTCATAGTCGTTAAACATAATTTTATTATATATATATATATATTTATATTTATATTTATATAATGAGTTACTACTTTGTCGCATAGCGGGATCATATTATTATAATTAGCTATACATACATATATGCGATTTTTTTCTTCTAATATATTACATACATATATATGTATGTACACGCTCCCGAAGACACATATCTCATTCACCCATACAAGCATACTCAATTTATTTACTTAGCAATTATCACACATGAATTTCTCTCTTTCTCTCAGTTACATACATTATATTCATACACCTTTTCATTTATTTTTGTTGTTTTTATTTTTTCCTTTATTTTATTTAATTTAGCGCGTTATATCATAGGCGTGTGTCACAGTAGTAGTAACTACTACACAGTACTAAAAGGGCCGGCTAGGGTTAAATTTTCGTGCCCTGAGCAAAGACAGAAACGTACGGGTATCTCATTGTTTTATTCTACAGAATCATTGCTAATTGAAATCCAAGACGCTGTTGTATTCTTTTTGTTTTTTCTCATTTTATATAACCAAGTTAAAGGAACCAACTTTCACGAGAGTAGACTCGTCTTGGACTCCAAACAGGAATTCATTCCACAATGTTTATAAATGATTATTTAGAAATAGTTGGTAGTACACATCATCGTTATTCTCGTATAAAGTGACCTTTTTCTTTTAGTTAGAAATCCATATTTCGAAGTCATAGAAAAAGTTTGCTCTCCGTATTTCTCATTTGCTCCTCAAGTCCAATACCCTGGTGATATTTTGATAATTTTCCATCAAAGAAATAATATGGTATCTCAAAAACGTGATAGAAACTATACTCCTGGATCGTTACTCCCGGTGGCTGGACGAGCAGAGCCGGCCGTGACTACTACTTACTCGTTTCCTTACGTGTGATGATTTTCATTTCGCATAGTAAATATATTTTTTTTGTTTATCTCCCATATGTGTCGGTATATTTTATATTAAACAAATTTTTTTCTTTTTTTTTGTTGCTCTAGATTCGCACATTGACGAGTAACACATTGATGATTAGACTCACGCCTCAATAATACCCGTTCTAATCGTTCTCGGGGCGCGATCTTGGTTCTGCTTTTGTAATTCTTTCATTCGCATCTAAAGTACGATATTTATATAAAACCAAGGGTGTCCCAGAATTCGGAGCCATTCGTGGGGGATCTTCAAACTCTTGACAGTTGAATACTTTCAACGATACAATATTCGTTCAACGATAAATGAATAAATATTAACAATGTTGTCGATGGAGTTTACATAGTTATTTCTTTTCAACGATATTCTGTGAGAATAGAAATTCAATTTTCAAACGTGTGAAAACAAAATTTACATTATCTTTACAAACTAACGAATAAATCGAATGAAATAGTGGCGATGAATTCTGGAAAATCCTACAATTTTGTCATCAAATCGTGAAAACTAAGAATAAAAATACACGAAAAGCAGTTTTTTTTTTACAAGACAATACACATGTACAATATTGAAAGATATAATTCAAACCGGACTTGACCAACCGTCAATTATTTATATAAAAGAAAAATTGAGACGGAAGTACAGCATGGTGATATAACGATGCGTGTCAAACACGGCGAAGCTTGTTGTTTCTTGTTTTTTTTCTTTTTATATTGCTAATTTCTGAAGAGGATGTCTCGTTTGATAGAATAGGTGGGCATTGCCGTGGATCTACGACACAGCACGCTAGATTTTATTCGTAACGAGATCTCAATGGTTCCTTACACGAATAAGAGATTCGAGGGAACAATTTTTCAATCTCATCTCAGAAAATATGAATCTTCCCACGAGGTGCAATGCTGTTAATGAGTCGGAGACCGCTCTATAGACTACGAATACCCAAACTCAACTGTCGTTGTACGCATAAAAAGGAATCATAAAAGGAAGTACGAATTTTCTTCAATGTTTCTTCTCAAAATTAGAAATTCGTTTTGCATATCGCATCTGAATCCCCTACAAAGGACATTAGGTGGAAAATATGGATACATATTTATTTGCTTTCGATTAATTCAGTTCACATTCATAAAATTTTCCGTAATTCTTGGCAAACCTCGCTGTTCTTGATGTTGACACGCAAAAAAGCAAAACGAAAATGAAATAATGATTTGATTTATATACATATGCACACACACGCGCAATTATATATATGCATATATATACACATACCGATTTACTTTATTTGTAATAAATTTGCGTTTTTTTTATACAATTATTATTACACTTCGTCGTCCAAGTGTGTGGATCGAGGAAAAGAAAAAAGATAAAAAGGAAAATCGTATCGTAAGAGAAAACAGAAACGTGGAACGTTTGACACACCAATGGAAAAAAAAATCGTATGCTTTTAACCAATGATTTTAATTGTTTTTTTTTCTCTTCTACACATTATACATGACTTAGGGAATAAAGAATTTTCTTTTGTGACAATATTCTTCCTATTTATGGCTTTGACTATACACATACAGAATCAGATATAATACGATCTTGAACGATCACAGTTGTGAATGATAATAAATATATATCTGCAGCGGTAGTAGCGGTTCTACGATCCTGCGTTAATCTGATAAAAAAGAAGAACATGAAGGATTCGTTCGAATTTTAGGATAATGATGAACAATAATCAACAATCTTTACGATAATCTCTACGATTTCTGTTCCTTTCTTTCCTTTTTTTAAAACAGAACAAAATTCTAAATATTGATAAAACAAACAAAAAAGAAGAAGAAAAACAAACGTTGTTTCTCGTTTTTTTTCATCTCTGTACACTGTGGAGGACACAAGCTTTTTCTTGTCATTCTAAAACAAATAACTTATCATTCTTTTATCGATTCGATTTTATGCGAAGAAAAAACATGATTTTATGGTAAAAAGAAGAATGAAAAAAGAAAAATACAAGAATCATAATCAAAAACAAACTATGAAAATTCAGAGTAAATGTAATGGTAAGTTAACAATAATGATAATAATTAAAATAATGTAATAATAATAATAATAATAATAATAATAATATGAAGATGATGGTAATAATAATTAATTTATTCATTAATTAATAAAATCTCGCTACAAAGATTATTAATAACTCAAGAACTTAATTTAATTATCAACATTGATAAAATTCTATGATATTTTTTGCCGTTTTCTCTCTGGGTCTCCCTTTCACGCTATTGTGTACACTTACGCGACACCCACACACGCACCCACGCAATGCGCATATACTCAGCTCGCATCCACTCATTTTTCTTTTTATTATTATTATTATTATTCTGTCGTGTGTTATGTCCTTTCATTACCAAAAAAGGAACTCAATTTCTGTTTTGGCAGCTTATTGAACATTTCTTTTTTCCTTTCTTTCCTTCTTTCTTTCTCTACCGTGTGATATGTCGATGAATTTAGCTGCGATTGTAAATATCTATTTACATAAAATCGATTACCGAGCATCCGCACGAGCGATGGCTGTACTCCGTGATCCGTGCTCAGCGAAAAAACGAAAAGAGAAAAATAAAAAAAAAAACGGTATGTCCCCCACGTGCTTCGAAGGGAATTTAGATGAGCGAAAAATAAAAGAAAATTGATTATCCAACGTATCTCGTATTATGCATTCTTTCTTTCGTTTGGTGAATATTTTTCTATGAAGTAATTTTCTCTACGCATGCTGAATTGGATCTGGTTGCGAGAAAGGACACTTGAGTCTTTGATTGAAATTTCTTCGAACGGGTTCATGTCTCGGTTCTATTGGAAAAAATAATCGATCGTCGCGGATGACGAAATTTTCCATGAAACTGTGTTTTTTAGCGAATCGAAGAGAATATTGTTTCACAAGTGCGATCCTTGAAGATCCTCTATACAAAATATATATCTTTTTGTATACAACTGTACGGAGAAATATTCTTTTGTACATGCTTGCTACGACGTAAAAACTAGAGTTGTTCTAATAAAAAAAAACAATAAAACGAGCCTTGTATGTTCGAAATTTTGTTTGGTATATCTTATATGAGTGTGAGGATAAGTATCGATACAAATATTCTATAATTTATATATATATATATATCCCACCACTTCGAATCGAGATGTTGTTACGTGAAAATTAAAATATCATCAATTTATTAAAATATATCGTTTTATCTTTGAGAAAACAGAAAACAATCGGATTCTTGTGGATTCGATAAAAGAATTTATCATTCGAAATCGATCGTTGTTCGATCTTTCTTAACATCGAATGATGAAGAATTTTTAGAAAATAAAACATTTTTATACTCATCGAACATTTTGAAGGGAAAAAATAGAAGAGAAACTTTTTCATCTTTTGTTATTATTTTAAAAATAACATGCGTTGCTTTATTAAATAATGTTTCTTATTACTTTCAACTTATCATCCTATGTACAAAATTTGTTTTGAAAAGTAATAAAGAGCACCATAGAGGTACGAAATGGATCATTGGATTTAAAATTCTTATTCAGCGAAAAAACATATAAATATTACTTTCCGTTCGTTTTGGGGTGTTGTTTTTTTTTTCCAATAGAAATGAGACGATTTGAATTTGATCATCAAACTCAATTGATTCTCCATTTAGAATTCGATCGAACAATTTTCACGTGAATACGATAAGCGATACATTGAGTTTGAAGGAGAATTTGAATTCATTCAACCCATAGGGTTCGTCTAGATAAGAAGTGTGTGTTCGAATCACCACTTTGAAATTGAAATATATAATTTATAAGGGGACATCCTCCTCAGAATTTCCTTTTCCCTCTTTAAACTCTCATTTTCTCGAGGCAAGGCTAAGAACTAGGATGGTGATTTTTTGTTGTTAAGTATGAATATGTATACACACATATACATATATACATACACATACTTACATAACATTAATTAATTATTTTAATCAATTTAGAAAAAACTCATAGATATATAATCGCTGAAGGTCGAATCGTTCGTTGAAATGTAATTAGAATGGGAATTTGTTATCAAGGTGAACAAAAACACAACGGAACATTTGTTCCTTCGATATATATCGTTTGAGAGATATGTACTATAAGAGTACATGTGTGATTTAGCTTTGTTCGCATCGCTAATAGATTTCACCGAACGATTCGCACACTTCTACAACATTAGATGTACAACAGACTAAGCCAGACTAAGCCCAGATTGGCTGGGATCGGTATTCTGTTGCGTGATCGATGAGGGAGAATCGGTATTTACTGGTGAATTGTCGTTAGAATTACCACTAGCCCCGACCCCGGTTGCTCCGGAGGGCGCGGCCGAGGCGCCACTCGTCGTTTCCGATGATTGGCCGCCAACGTTCTCCGAGGTCCGCATATATTCAGGTATGAGAATTGAATTTAAATTTGGCTGAATTCGACGCTCGTGTTCCGTAAAATTGAAAAGGGGTGGCAGTTCTCTGCCGTTGGGCAATCGAGCGTCCGGCTGTCGCAGTGCATTGAAGAAACTATGAGCGCACGCTTGTAGCGGTGTCATCCTTAACGATGGAGTATATTCCAAAAGTCGAGCAACGAGCTCCATTGCGTCCAATGGGGTACGAGCTCTGAAAACCTGTTGACAAAAAGAAAATAACAACACCGATCAATATATTTTATTCTTCTAATTGATGCTTCGTTTGGCAGTTTATTTTCTACATTATTGCCTCAACTGTAATGGGTATTTCTCCTTTTCTCAATCTGTATCGAAGAATACTTTCAAAATCCAGGAAAAAAAATCGAAGCGATGGTTTAAATAAATGTCATTAGTGAGTCGTAAATTCATTTTCAATTGATGAACAACAGAAAAGATATTTTTGTTTGATGAATCGATTCTTGGTTGGAGACTCAATCCATTGTCGTACATCGATCATGAGCAAGAAAATAATCTTCCAATATGATTTATGATTTTGAATTTTTAGAACTTTAAAATCTCATTCGAATTCAAGCTTGGTATCTTGCAAAAATTCAAGATAAATTCTAAAAAAAACACCGCTCTCTCAGGTTTTCATTTGTCAGACATCCGGAAATGAACCTGCCGAATTTTTGAAGAAATTTGGACTGTGTTGCCAAGAGAAAGAGAGAGAGAGAGAGAGAGAGGGATGTAAAACTCAAATGTGTTTTTGCAGATTCGATTATTTTCTGTCAAAGTTAGTTAGATTCTATATACCTCTGCGATGAAAAATTTACAGTATGTTATAAAATCTCTTTATAACGTTCTTATCAAATTTTCTTCAATTTAATTGGAACAACTTTTGTGGATTTGTTCAATCAGAGGATGAATTTTTGGACTGTCATGTAATAATCATGTAATTATTATAATAGAAATCCTGAAATCTCATGAAGGGGGTTTAAAAATCTCTTCATCTCTCTGCTGTGATTTTGACTTCGTTAAAGTGAAAAGCATTGTTTCAAATTTGTGAACATTCAAGACAAATATATATATATATATATATATATTAAAGTTGAATGAAGAAAATATTTTTTCTTTCTTCGGATTCAATGAAATATGTACTCGCCTTGAATGTATTTTCTTTCATGTGATAATTTATTGAAAGCATCAAACTGATAACATGAAATTTATTTTGTTTGTGAACGCGTATCGATCATCGCGATGACATGGAAAAAAAAATGAAGGATAATCGTCGGATATATTTGTTATGAACTGTGAGAAAGAATTAGAAATCACCTTGCTTCTTCTTCTTCTTCTTCCTCTATCTACAATAATACGGAAATACAATTGATAATGAAATTTTTATACTTGTGATTATAAAAATCCAAATTTTCTTTCTCCCGATATTGGGAATTTTTTTCTGCGTGGAACAACTGTTCGACTTCAAATTAGCGGAGAAAATTAAGATTTTCGAATTGAAAAATCGCACTTTGTGCTGGAAAATTTTTGATTTGATAATTTGATGCTCTCTGTTTTCGTTTTTTTAGATCTGGTTCCATAGAAGGAGCAAAAAGACGTATCAATCGCGCGAATTGGGCTCTTTAATAGTACTGGAACTCGCACTGTTCGGAAATGTGAGGAAAAGAAGAAGCATTCAATTAGTTTCTATATGACGTAGTGAGCAGAGATATTATACAGCTCAATGAATAGTGCGATTTGAAAAGGTTATCCAGAGAAAAAGGATATATACATGAATATTTGACAGTTAAAAAATTAGTTGAACCAAATCAATGTTATTTGCCACAGCTGAATTTCTCATTCCCATCGAATGAAGTATTTTATTTATATTTCAAACAACTGGAATAAACGAAGGTCAATTTTCACGCGTAATACACGGAGAGAAATGTATTTGGAAAAATTATGTACTTATAACATAACTCCTAATAATTGCCAAATTATTCTCGATTTTTGTACCATCACAGCTGGCAATGATTAGGAGTTATGTTATAAGTTATTCTCTAATTTTTCCGAATAGTTCAATGGTAGTTTACAAATAAAATACTCATCTTTCCAAATAAATTTATCTCCGTGCAGAGACCAGTTATAGTTCTGTATTGGAATGTTATGTTTAGGGTTTTGATCATGTGCTACAATGGTGGTTTCAAAAGTCGACCGAATTGAATCGAAATCGCGGTACAGCGGTACGTGATTTCGATCATTCTTCGCTCTTCTGTGGTCGTGGGATTCGTGACATTCAATTGACTCCTCTTCTTCACAACAACTGTCAATATGCGACTCATTGAGAGGAGACAAGCGCAAACAGTTCTACAGAGCCCCTTATCGAGTTCACAGATCCTGATATAGTGGTTGTGATCCCTTCAACCTGGTGTCACAAGGAGCAGAAAAGAGGGAAAGCGAAAAAGACAAGAAAAACAGTCACTTCTGTTTGAAACAAGGATTCTGCGTTCCGCTTGCTGCCTTCTTTCCAGCATCATACGATGCAGTAGGTCTTACATCTTATTAGCCAAGAGTTTTTTATTAGATTACGATTGAGTGATCAGTGATGATCTCAGGTGGTATGATTTGCTGATCCATAGATGTATTTTGTTGTATTCCACAGATCTCTCAAACCTTGGATCATAAACTACTGGATCGCAGATCGCTTCTTGTCGAGCTATGAGAAAAACCAAAAAGACTAATATTCCAATGTCTGATTAAGATAGTGAACAACATTTGACCTCTTCAAGGTTTCAAACGGTGTAACAATATTACCAAGTTCTATATGAGTCCTAAATCATTGATCTCAGTTCCATTTTCAAGGGCTTTTATCTATCATGTAGTTTGACAGTGAATTTCAGAGGTAATGCACAGAGTGTGAAAGCTCAAACTTTAGCTGATTTTTGGAATTTTTTTTTCAAGAGAAGAGTATTCGATCACATATTTTAGAAATTTGAGGATATATTGACCTACACTGTGGAAAGAAAACGAATTCGGAGAACTTTCAGTACCGTATTGGAAGCAATTAACGTGTACATTTGTACTGAATAATTACATTTAAATCATGAAAATTCTTGTATTTATACTGGAAAATTGAAGTAAAGAACATGAAGTTCTATGTAAAATATGGGAAAATTTCAGTACAACAGTGTATAATTGAACTATGATATATAACTTTTTTTGTTGAAAAATATCAAAATCCAACGTTGCGGAAGTTTGAATCGTTCATTGGAACGAATTGATGCTCGAACAACACAATATTCAGTTGTTGGAGACCTAAAATCTTGCAGTACATTCTTCAAACGAAGTTTTTAATTCCCAGGAGTTGATTCGAGATGAAAAATAACGATAGATCATCAGATTAAACAACATAAAATCCGAGTGATTTATGCGCTGCTTTCGGAGACGTCAAGAATGAAAAAAAGGTGCTCAACTGCTGCCAAGTTTCCAGTCGCTTGAGCGGCTGAAATGGAGAAAAAAGAAGTTAAACTAGAGGGTGTTCTTCGTACCATTAATCAGGATTTTTGAAAAATATTAAAATCTGACCAAATGGCAGAATTTTGAAGAAAGACTCTGTTTCTTTGCTTACGAAATGGTCGTCCTCCTGATGCCAAATTAACAATTATTATCCAATCAAAAATATCCACGGCACGAAGTATGGTATATCCTCTACTTCAACGTCATTTTTTTTTTTATTTCAGCTGCTCAAGCGACCAGAATCATGGCAGCACCGGAGGAACTGTTTTTCCTCAAAAGCAGCGCACAAGTCCCTCACATTTCAATATTTTTGTACAGAAAAATCATACAACATAGTTCAGTTATAGATTAATGTATTTTCAAATTTTCAAAATATTTGATGGAATACTTTTTTCTCAAAAAGAAAAAAGTTCCGAAAAATCAATGTTTTTAAAGTTTGAATCGTTTTTATAAATCATTGGTGTTTAACTTCTCAAATAAAGTCCTTGGAACTGGAAACATCGTTTAAAGGATGTATTGCAAGATTTTTAACAACTCTTTAAAAGCTAAGTATTTCGTTATTCAATTACTCATTCATTTCGATAAACGATTCCAACTTCAGCAACATAAAAATCATCTAAATTTTGAGCGTTCACACTGGTATAGCCCCTCGATATAAGTCTTTGTGATTGATGATTCATAGAAAAACAGTGATCAACACTGTTCCAGTCTCTGGCAGTTTATTGTTATGATGATTTGTTCACTGGATGGTCATGTTCTTCTCTATCTAAGGATATAAATATACTTAAATTGATCTTCTGTGGTAATTATGGAGCAATTAAAATCTCTGATTTGCTGATTATCTTCGCGTGGCATCAAGTGAAGTTTAAACGCGAGTGTTCTTATGTACGTGATTGAGTGCGTACGCGTCCATAAATTCTGTGTTAAAATTCTACTCCTGATTTGTGTTGTATTCTGGAAATTAACACCGATTGGAGGACAATCTCTGCACAATGCCGGTGTGTATATAAGTCCATCAATTCGGTGGCGCGTTTGCCTTAGCCCCAAAATTCATTGTGTCCAACAATCAACTTATTCCAACTTATTCATTTTTATATCCCCTAATGAAACCTATGGACTTGGATTCTTTTTTTCCCCTAGACTCATCAATTGAAGAAAAAAATCAGCACCGCCGCACGGAAGAATATTTAAAGTAATTTTACAAGGATGCATCCATCACGAATGATGACAATCCATTACTTTGCATGTAGAATACAATATTTTCACTGTGTTCCATATCAACGCCGGACCATGTTTGGATTTTCATGAAGATTTATATTTTCACATAATAAAACTCCAGAGTGATAAGTCTCAAGAGTCTTTCCTAGACTAAGAATTCAATCACATGTAATTGAATTTTCAATTTTTGCTATATTATATTACCCATAATAGTACAGTTGATTCGGTGAATTCTCATTCAAATGTAATTGAAATTTCAAGAACTTTTCCAATCACGCGAGTGGAAATTGCTTTCATCACATGTGATTGAAGCTTCATGCAGAAATTTCTAACAGTATACTTGTTTCAAGTCCTATGTTGAAAATTAAAAAATTCATTCCTTCCTTACGATCAATCGTACAGTGCCTTGCCATAGCCATATTATCGGGCCAGAGGTGAAAATTCACTTTTTGACCGTTTCAACTACGATATACGGTACTTTTGAGATATTTCCTCTTTAATCTTCAAAGTCTATGTCGAAGATGGTAAATTAAATGTTACGAAAAATTAAAATTATCGTCAAATATTAAAATTACTATTACCATTATGAACTATTGAAATTAGTATTTTGGATGGCCACCTCTACCAAAAGCCAACATAGCTCAAATGCGACGAGGCATGCTCAAATATTAAGGGCCATGGAGCATTAAAAAACGAACAAAATTTTGCTCCGTAGGTTTTGAATAACCAAGCAATAATTACAAATTTTAAATATACAGCGATAAAGTTCTCTGCTAGGATTTAGCTCTAAATATAAATCCAAAGCTCAAAACACATTCCCAAACATCAGAAAATAAGTTGAGAAATTATTGACATTTGTAGTTTAATATGTTTCTAATCGTTCGCATAATTTTAAGAAATCATTTGCATTAACTTACTTAATTATTGTGGATTTAAAATTTATATTTATTGCCTAGTTGATCAGAAAGGACGTAGCAAAATTTTGCTCCGAATCAGTTCTTGCTTGTTTGTAGGAGCATATTTACTGACTTCAAATACGATTTCTCGGCTAAGCAGCAATCGAGAGAATGAAAGCGCGAGTACTGTTGAAAAATAAACAACGGTCTCACAATAAGTGTCGAAAATGTGATTGTTCAGTTTTGGCCTAACAATATGGCAGAGCACTGTAAATTACCGCGACCTTCTCTGCAATCATATGACAAATATCATGATTTTTCTTTTCAAAATTCCAATCTGGTCCGCGGATAATGACATACCACAGTAACTTTGACTGTATTTTTCTTTCTGTGCAGTGTTCTTCCTCCGTGCGGTGACTTTGAAATCGATTAAAAATTGTCCATTTGAGTTCAAGTTCCCTGGCAAGTGTGTCCCAAACGGTCATTTCATTTCGTTTTCAAATAAACTCTCCAGAATTCCGGTGTGGAGATCTTTTCAAAGTAAAATACTACGAACTGTGCCTTCCAGTACCTGCAATGTTATAAAATACAATTTTGATGATTATTCTCCAAAAAAACAACAACATATCTAGAAATTGTACAATTAGGAATGAGCAACGTGGTTTTCTTTTATTTTCAACTCAATTCCTTTATCTCCTTCGATTAATTCTTTTCTTTTTTATTATTCCAGCTCAGAAATCGGCGATCAGAAAGACTCACTGAGAATTCTTCACGAAACCGAGCACCTAGTTGTTGGAAAATTGCTAAACACGTAGGTATGTCGTCATGTTCAGATAACTCAGCAACTGTTGGTTCTTCCACCCTTCAATTAACCGAACCAGTAACAACAAATCGCTACAGCCTATGGCGATTATTCATCGACACTTGCAGTTAAACAAAGAACACATAATCTATCACAGCGTGGTGATATCAAAGACGGAGAGAAAACAAAAACAAGAATCACACAAAGTTATTGTGACTGCAAATTATAATGTTAACAACCAATACCATTAACGTCCTACTTTAATAATTTATATACCAATGGATCGAGTCGTACGTTGTTTCATTGGAACAAAAATATTTCTTCCATGCAGTTTATACGCCATGAAAACATGTATGGTTATACATGACCGCGTTCTTTTTATTTCCCCAACTATTCGGATTAAAAGATCGAAGAGAACAAAAACTGTTATGAAAGTCGATGAATGAACAAATTTATTGATTACTATGCGTTGGTTTCATAATGATTTTGCAGCTGGCTACATCATATGGTTATACAATATGAGTTCGAATAATATCTTTCAAATATCACCAAAATATTAGAGTAAGTGATGTTTTCAATCTCGTTTTATAGTCACATTCAATCAAACGTTTTTAAAGAGAATAAACAACAACAGTTAGTAGCTTCCAGAGAAGTCGTGATCAAAAAAAGATAACAGAAAAAATGAAATTCATGAGAGAATTATGATAAAAATTTACTCGAGGAAACACATGGAATATAATTTTTTGAATACAACGAGGAGTTCTCGAGAGTTCATTGGATATGAGTATAGTGTGTCTGTCTGATGACAATTCAACGATAATTCAACAACAACAACAACAGCAACAGTGACAGTGCGACATCTCTCAACAATTGAAATCAATTTTCAAATGGAGATGATCCAAGTGCTTCAGAATTATTTGAAGGTTATTTCCGATGAGGAGTTAGTTTTGAGAGAATGAACATTGATGCCGATTATATAATGTCAAACGTTGTCAACACTTGGGGCCCACTTACTCTAATTTTTTGGTGCTCCGTGGAACACTTTGGTAGGCTCATTCGTTGTAGCATAAACTGTAACGACGAGTACGTGAAACGTTGAATGGATACAATTATTTTCGATCAATCTTATTCTTTTTACTATTATGAATTATTATAAACAACATTGTCAAGTGGGTTCGAAGAACAGTTTAACGAGTTCAATCTTATCAACCAAGACAGCGAGTTTTCAATTGTTACAGCAAGGAAAAAAAATTACTTCCCACCTTCAGGTGTTTTCATTTGTTTTTCCTGTAACAACGAAAAATCAAATTTTCCTATCACAATAAATTGTCTTCCTCCGTGAAAATGATTTCTTTTGTTCAATCATCTGGGAATATTTTGGAATAAGCGCGGGTGTATCTGATCATCTACAGTCTCTGTGAAATTATGACTGAAATATATCTTTGTGAGGTAATTCTCCGGTAGAAATATACAGTGACGCCGCGGATGACCACTTGAATCTGGTGTATGAATAGAATGAATATTTTGTTCCAAGTACTTTAATAAACTACTTAATAAATTTCTAACGTGCATGCCTAGAATGAAGTGCACATCTTCAATTGCGCTTTTAATATAGAACGATCTTACAGTTCGAAAGTTCATCCTAATTGTTGAATCAAAGACTCCAATCTTTCGGAACTACAACGTGAATTTGCATCTAACTTGAAAAATCATCGATATAAAAAGCACATTATTCCAGAGATCAAACAAAACCACACCTACACAAAGATCAACTTGATTTTCATTCCAATTCCGTTTGATTGAACGAAACATTAATTTTAACGACATTCGAACGTCCTTCTTTCTTTTCCAATCAATTCGTATGAGATTTCTTATCCGAAAAAGTGAACTATACAAATAATCGTTTCCATTCCAATATTTAGTCACAAAATATTGAGAGGATGGTACAAAAGGAGATGAAGAGAAACAGGGAACGATGCTGGCTCCTCATTTTGGAATCATTGTACTGTGGTTCTTTTTTTGTTCTAAATAGAAAGACAAAAATGTACCTTATGCCAAGGATGTGATTTAATTTGTGGAAATTTGAATTCGGTATAATTCGGGTTCATTTCACGAATTTGATCACGCGTTGGTGTGCCAAGAACTTTGATGATCTCAACCAGTTGATCCACTCCGCTGTCACCAGGAAATATTGGTTGACCAAGTAACAATTCAGCTAACACGCAACCTGCACTCCATACGTCTGTTGATGAAAACAAAGAACAAAACATTTATTTGTATTCTGCACTCTCAAAGTTCTTAAAACTATAGGGGTGTACGGAAATCAGAAATTGTCATTCAAAGGACAGAGATTATGCATTTTTTCTTCCTTTAGCGTAGAATATCTTATCCAGAGGGAAGTCACTTCCTCAAAATCAACATTTTCAATTCTTGGGATATCATTCAAACTTATTGAAAGCTCTCGAACATTTTTCAACAACTAAACATCGTGAAACACTTCATGAACACGAAGAACAACGAGTTATAAAAATTATCGATGTTTGCAGGTTATTACGTTTTAATTGATTATTCGGAATGTGTCCCATCAAAGCACTTTCTCCTAAGTAAAAAACTTTTGCCTCTTCCTTGTGGTGCTTCAGGGCCCTTAAGAAAACTTCAAGGAGTCTCATGCAGCACTCAAACATACACTTTCTAGAAGTGAGCCCTGCTTTAGACTTTCAAAACATAGTTCCCGGCTTTGTACATATAAGATTTTTCGAATCTTTCTTAATAATTCTTCAAGATATCTGGAAGCAAAACTTGATATATTGAAAAAAGTGATACTCTTCGTTTCGAATACTTCTACAGTGTACTTCTACAGCCAGCATGATACATGAAAGAAGGATACTCAAAGAGTAAAACTCTGACACAATGTAATCTGTTTGATATTGACGAATATTCACGTTCAATTGTAAAGAACAATGAGTTTTAATTATCTTTAATATCATTTTCACATCAATTCAACGGGTTTTGTAATGGTTTTCTAACGAGGTGTTTTCTTGATTATCATTGGATTTATCAGCTGAAGATAGGACATGATAAAAAAGTAATGGAGATTGTTATCTAGTGGATTTATATAGTCTCTCTTTTATTCGTTGGTTTTTTTCCTAATAGAACCACGTGTAAATCTTCACGTTGAGGGGATACTGACGTTAATAGCATAGGACCTCTTTTTCCGCTTTCATAATTGTGTTCGCTTCTCAACAGTAATGCGAGTTACCCATGCTGGTAGTCTTTTCAAATAGACATGTAAGAACAAAAAAATGAGAATAATTTCAGGTAAGTAACCTATGCAAAACACCTACGTGAAAACAACGGAGAGAATAAGTGTATTATCCACATATGTAATGCAGAAGTAACTTAGATAGATGGTGGAAATATTGGAGAGACGACGAAGAATCAACAAAGAAATGTGGTTGACACTTGAGAAGGTTGTTGCAACGTGGATCAAAGGTGTGTGTTGCATCACCTACATATAATCGTATTACAAGGGAAAATTAAGATGGCGAGATTCACGTTGATTCATCCACGTTGTGCTTACACGTTCAAATTTAACCGCAGATTTTGTACCACTTTGTACAAACTATCCTTCAACCAATCGTGATTCTGAATATATATTGCTTCATTTTCGGATAATTTATCGAAAGTGTTATTTCACTAATGCCACCCCAAATAACAATCACTGTAAGAAAATTCACAGAGAAGAAGGTATCTTGAAAAAATACCATAATTTATGGATTTTTGGATACCTCTAAAAGTACCATAATGGCTGGGACTTTTATGAGGAAGGTACCATACTTCTTCATAAAATTCCAAGAAAGTATGGGACATTCAGAGGTTCGTTTACGTAAATATTTTCACTCGGGTCAGACCGACGCCAAAAATCCATAAATTATGGTATTTTTCAAGATATCTGTTTTCTCAGTGTGTAAAAAGTTACATTTTCTCAATTTTCTTACAATGATTCATATCTTGTGATATCTTTTGTACAAGTTCAAGATGTCTTACGCGACGTACTTAGATATCTTTTAAATGTCTCAAACATGTCTTACGTTCATAACAAATCTAAAATATGTCTTTTGAATGTGAAACATGTGTTAGATCCCTAAAACCTATCTGAACATGTTGCATATGGCATCTTAAACTTATCTAAAAAACATTCCAAGACACAAATTGTTATGCGGGACACCATCGGTATCTTCTTAACCTCAGATCTACGTGTCATCCAAGCGAGGGAAATATGGATACATTTTTCAACGATTGTACAGAATCAATGAATGATGAAATTTCTTTTATTCTTTGTAAGAAAGTGTAATAATTTTCATGATGAAAACTGATTGCCCTGCTGTCTGATTAGATTGTATCGTGCTTCTACAACAATCATTCAACTGCATGCCAATTTTTATCCCTGAATTTCTATATCAAACTCCATCATAAAAATTTGCATCAGACCTGAATCACAGGGTCATGTTTAAGGCCCATGGAGCTCCAGAAGAATGGGCAAAATTTTGCTACGTACCTTTTCAACAACTGATCATGAAATAAAGATTTCTAATATGCAGTGAAGGAACACAATGCCAAGATCAGACTTTGAATATTTGGTTGAATCTGGAGAAGATTCCTGAAATTTATGCAAAGAATTATAAGCATAATTACCTACAAATGTCAATAATTTCATGTTTAGATATCACTTAGTTGTTGGAAAAGTATGTAGCAAAGTTTTACTCGTTTGTTTAGAGCTTCATGGCCGCTGAACATCCCAGAAAGGAAAAATAATCCATTTGAATTCTTGAAGAGTTCTCAAAGAATTTTTGAACAGTCCTCGTTATGACAGTGAAAATGAATTCAAAATGAACTCATGTTGAATGCCCGAAGAATTCTTGATGAACTCGCAAATGAATTGTTCCTTAACATTAAATTATTCATCAAGACCTCAATTTGAATTGAAAGTATTCATAATGAATTCATGTTTGCTGTCATAACGGAATCTCTTTGAAGGGACTCTCTTGCTGTATAGGATGAAACAAGAAATCTATGTTGAAAGGTGGACACAAATCGCACTGAAACAGATAAATGGGTCACTCTCAGTTAAGGAGGATTATCCCTCTACGAGGACAAAATCAAAAATCATTTCTGACAATTTACTTGAGAAAGACGAAGCGATATTTGTAAATTCGGTTTTTTTATGCATGTTCTCTCTAAAATTTTTAGAATGAGATTTCACTTTTTAGCCAACCAGAATTTTGAGTGAAATTTCCATTCTTTTGAAGTGATGATACAAGGTTTGAGATTAGAAACTCACAGTCACTCGAATTCTAGAGTGAATTTTTCAATCTAAAAGAGTACTAGATTTTACTCGAAATCAGTGAAAATCCCACTCGATGTGGACTGGCTCACTTCTGCGACTTAGTGGAGTGAAAAGTGTGATTTTTCACCCTTCCAGAGTTCAAGAGTCGACACAAGTCTTTAGGTGACAAAAATTCCTCTGAAAATTTTTCCAAATTCTGAAAAATTCTCATTTATCAGGCACGTTTTTTTACTGACAAATTCTTTTCTGAATATCTATGAATATCTCTGAAGAACTCTTCGGTGAAAATCTCTAAAGATTTCAATACTCGTCAATGAAATTGTTCCACCAGGGTAATCATTTTGAAATGAAATGGCGGCGCAGTGGCTCCTATTTTTCATAGTACTCTCACAGATCACAATTTTCAACCTAAGACAAAACAAAAGAAGATTTGGAAATGAGAAATGAAAAACTAGGAAAGTACGTAGGATTTCTCGAAAATATTTATTTCTAAGAAAATGGCGTTAATTTCAAGAAAAAGTGAACTTTTTATCATAAAATTGTTAAATTTCGAGTTAATCCTACGTACCTTTTTTAAAAAATGTAATGAAAAATCTACAGCTGAAATTCCAAGTTAGTCGGTTCATAACTGAAGTTGCTAGAAATAACGCCTGTATCAAAAAAACCAGCGATTATTTTTCCTTCGGTCTCTGCACTGCCATTTTCTTCTCAAATAATTGACTGAGAATGTTTTTTCGTACTTCAAGAGTTATGTAAACACGCGTGGAAAACCGGATTTCAGAATATCGCTTCGTTCTTCTTAAATAAATTGTCAAAAATGGCTTTTGACTCAACTGAGAATCACCCAAATAAAGCTTGAAATTGATGATATTTTGATTTAGAAATTGCCTGCGTGGGACCAAAGCCGCATAAAAACAAATGTGAATGAGCCATGAGCCACGAGCGGACGAGGAAACAATTTTTTCTTTTTCTCCTCTCATCAAAAATGGTGTGAGAAATCTGGAATCGGTGAAAACGAAATTTTCGAACCATTCGTTTTTTCAAATGTTACAAGTCCTCGAACCTTCGATCAAGCGTGAAAAAATCTTTATCGCGTCAAATGAAATCCAGAAAAATTCCTCATCATCATGTTCTAAACCAAATACTCTTGGGATTTATAAAAATATAATGAATTTAGTAAACGTAGGAAATTTCTAACGTTGGTAGCTCTCTTTTCATATTCTGGTTTAAATGTGATAGTGATTATGATAAATTATGATAATAATTTGCAACAGAAAATTCATAAATGATCTATGAAATTTTATGAACAATTAGTGAGTATGGGTTTTTATGAGACATTTTTCAGCATGGAACTCTGGTACCACAATATACGCTAAAATTCTCTCCAAATCTATCGTTTTTTAATATTCCATCAGAGGCAAAAATTTCTTCATTGTATCTCAAGAATCACTCGCTGAAAATTCAAAGTTATTCCAAGACACCCTGTATATACATAAATATTGATTTTGATTTATCAGTTGTCAACTCGGTTATTCACGTATTATTCTCTGGCAGTTACGATACTTTATATCCACACAAAAAATACGAAAAAAAAAAAAGAATTGACGTGAATGAGGATATAAATTGAGTCATCTACTATTTTATAGTTGATTCCAAATCATTAAATGACTTTCCATCATTCATTCCTTGTGAATTAATCTTCGTGAATACACACCTGGGTAGTGGAAAAAAAATTCATAAAATTCAAATTTCATCAATATATATTCACGTGAGATTTTATTTTTGGACTCTGTAATCGGTGTTATTTCCACACCATGAATTTTCATAGTTTTTTGTTTCCTCTTAACGTTATATGCTTTCCACATTAGAGAAGGCAGTTGAAACATTATTCAATATTTCATATAAATCCTAGAGTCATCGGAAACCACAACGTTTCAAGATACTGAAAAATCATTTGCGATAATTGTTCGCATAATAACTGAATCAATTGACATTTCAAAGTCCTTGATTACAAAATTCGAATTTCTCCTATGGCGATTGAGAATCAAGGAATATAATCTGAATTTCTGATACTGCGGGTTTGAGAGTTCACAAAACGAAAAAAAAAAATAACTTGTCCAATCACTTAATTGTTGACTCGAAAGAGAGAGGAAACAGTTTGTAACACTCTCATCGTGAAATTACTACACTTATTTATTTTCATGGAAAGAGAGTAATTCTGGATATTAAAATCAAATACGATCTTTCCTTTGATGATTCAACAGCACTGTATGAAGCGTTACGAAACAAAGAGTCAACTGCATTTAAAATACTCTGTTCTATGACAACATGCCTCCAGGTGAAGTACTTTAGTTCCGCTTTCAAACGTATAATAATCTACTTCATACAAAGGTATGAAAACAGAAATACAAATAATTTGTTTTTCCTCTGCTTTACAGAAAATATAATTGACAACTTTCAACGATACCTAGGTAGCACACGCACGTTCTGAGAATGTTCTGAGAATATACTTTAAGGATATTCAAATATTCTATGAAGATTATTATTATTTTACACAAATTCTCAGGATGTTTGAATGAAACTGTTTCAAATATTCTCAGAATATTGTGGGAATATTAGACAAAAATGCTGTATGTGACCGAAAACTACTTCACAATCAATTTTTCTGATCATTAAACATCTGTAATCATGAATTGTTGGCAATATTATGGATTCACATGGATGGATGAGATACTTATGATCGCAATATACATTTCTTGATATTTCATTACACTTTTGAGGATTATTTTTCACATTTTGTCACTCTCAGAGAATATTTGCGATATTGAAATGCACCTTTCATCAATTTATCATTCTCCAAATACAAATTCAAATAATATATTATGAACAACATTATCTGCCATCACGATACTTGCACATGCGATGTTCATCAATCTCCCTACAAACTTTGTACGCATATTGTACGAACGTTCCCAGAATATTCGGCACAGTCTCATTCGAGTGTTCTAACAATCTCCTATGAATATTTACGAATCTTCTACGATTTTTGTGAGATTATTCGAAAAGTACATTTCATGGATATTGATATTCATCATCAGAAGTATTAAGTATTTAATTCAATGTTAAGAGGGGAAACCACATTAGGAGGTTCAAAAAATCAATTTGTTTTATTGCATCAATCGTTAGCTCAACTATCCAAGAATGTGCTGTCAAAATTTCAAAACGAAATTCCTATTCGTTTGGATGTTATGAGCATAGAACCGAGCGCACTTTGATTCCGGCCCACAGAGAAAAATAGTAAACTGATCCCTCGCGACCCGTATGGAAATATTTCGCTGAAAAATGTCTGTAAAACTATGAAAAATCTCTGAAAAAAAATGAAAAAATTCTGAGAAACTCTGACAAACTCTGAGAATCTCTGAAATTTTGATGAGAAATCTAATATTTTTGGGACATTCTTTACAGACTTTTTTCAGAGTTTCTCAGAGTTTTCTCATTCTTTTTCAGAGAAATAGTAACGAAATTGCATTCTGAAAAAACTCTGACAAAACTCTGATGGATTGCTAACATTTTTCTGACTTTTAGGAAAAAATTAAAAAATTTTCAAACACTTTTTCACACATGATATTTGAATACGGCATATGAATGTATTTATTGAATTTCAGGATTTTTCAATAATCAGAAAAATGTCAACAATTTATTAGAGTTTTGTCAGAGTTTTTTCAGAGTGCAATTTCGTTACTATTTCTCTGAAAAAGTATAAAAAAACTCTGAGAAACTCTGAAAAAAGTCTGTAAAGAATGTCCCAAAAATATTAGATTTCTCATCAAAATTTCAGAGATTCTGAGAGTTTCTCAGAGTTTTTTCATTTTTTTTCAGAGATTTTTCATAGTTTTGCAGACATTTTTCAGCGAAATGTTTCCATACGGGGAGCATTCGGCACAACTGCAAGCGCAAAATGAACACTTCATATTATCACGTTAACTTCCTGAAATTTGTAGTTTCCGAGAATTTTTTTTCAAACGCGTTCTTCTCAAAATGACTTTTTCCACATCTGCGGGAGTTCTCACTCAAAAACTAATGAACCGATCATTATGGAATTTGGTAGCCTCATTCTTGATGAAATTACAAAGAATATGAACCAACTTTTGAAATGATATAATAATTTCGAGGGTATTTTTTGTTGCATGATCAGTGGGAAAAAAGTGGTGAAAGTCGAGGAAAATTTTCCAACACCTGCCAAATTTTCACTTTCCACTATTTTCACCTGATTCATATCGTTAGGAATATATGTTATTAAAGTAAAATAAAAACCCTCTTGATTTCAGATGAAAATTAGAACCGCTACATGTCCCGCAATCGGAGAGAATCCTTTACCATATTTGCCGGACAGCAAGTTACAACTCCATCATTTTTCACCCAAATCATTTGAAAAATCTCACGAACTTTCTTCCAAACATGAATAAAATGATGTCCAAATTTGATTGAATTCCAATGAATCCTTCCCACCCAAAAAAAAAAATCATAAAAATCAGTGAAAATGAGCCTCCTAACGTGGTTTCTCTCCTTAACTCGAAGTATCACTTTTCCCAAATAACCAACCTGAAATCCACGACTTACATAAAAAACTTAAGACATGAAAAACACACGGATACCATTCTTACCAATTTTTGTGGTATAATCGATAGCACCAAAAATGAGTTCGGGCGCACGATAATAACGACTGCAGATATAAGACACATTGGGTTCCCCTTTGACCAGATGCTTTGCCGAACCAAAATCACAAAGTTTAAGAACTCCAGTATTAGGATCCAGTAGTAAATTCTGTGGTTTTATGTCCCTGTGACAAATACCCAATGAATGTATGTATGCCAGTGAACGGAACAGCTGATACATGTATAACTGCAAGAGAAAAAGAGAAAGAACAAACACAAGGATTATGCATTTCGAATACCGTTTGAAAGGAAAATATAATAATTGTTACCTTGATGAAACTGGTTGGTATGGTTTGTTTGCTTTTGCTATAATGCCGGGCAACTTTGTACACAGTTTCAGGGATGTATTCCAAAACTAGATTGAGATAAACTTCGTCCTTCTGTGAAAATTAGAAAAGAAAGAAACATGGATCAAATGAAAAGGTAAAATTGCATCGGGTGTTCCGATAAGAGAAAGTATATTCTCAAATATCAAAGAATATCCCTAACTCTCTGTTTGGGAGTTTTGTTACTTTTTGGTTAAGTGAATATTCTTCAAGATATTCATTTAGCGAACTCAAGTATAAGAGTGACTACTTATGAAGCCCTTTTTTTTACGTTCCTTTTGTTCTCTTTAAAGCAAGTTCTGGTGAAAATGAAGCGTGTTGGAAAATAATAAGATAGATACGTTTTTCCTCGTGGCAATATCGGTTTGATCGGATGATGGAAAAAGGTCGTTATTTTGTATCCTCTGCGATCGTCTTAGATTCTTCGGTATTAACGCTCCTTCGATACCACGCGTGATTTTCACCAGGTAGAGTTCTTTACGTGTATTAAATTGGATATACTCTTGTAGCAGTGAAAAAAAAAATATATATGTATATATATAAAATATCTGTTCGATTCAACGGAGAGAAAAACACAAGGGATTCTCGAAAGGTTGTCGTTTGTTTTTGGAAATGTAGTTTTTAGAGGTGCTGTTTGTGAGCTATGACACACGATCAACATTTCTGTCTCTATCCAATACACTAGCGAAGCAGCCATTAGCTTACTTGATTTATTAATACATCAAATCTGTGGTAGTTCGGTATTACTGTTTTTGTTTTTTCCAGATATTAGTATCGTTTATCGACAATAACTGTTTTCAATAAAACCCAGTATTTATTCATCATTATTAAAAACATGAAATAATTTTAACTGCTGTTCATTGAAAACGTTATCTTTTTCTCGTCATTTTATAGTTGTCTTTTGTCTCCTTTTCTCACTCTCACACTCTCTCTCTTTCTCTCTCAAGCATATTGTCGCCTAAATTTTGCCAAAAAGGATTTCTCCTTCCACTACTGGGTACTCTCCAACTTACGTCCACATGAAAAACTGGATTAGTTGCATTTAAGATGTTCTACAAAATAACATAACAAAGTCGGATGCATTATAATCAAATTCAAAGAACACATTGATTTTTCGTTTCAAATCATCATTTGAACCAGCAAAAAGAAAAGTTATGTGCACAATTGAAACGTTCCACGATCTTGGAAAATGGGAAAAATCATACACGCGTGTCGGTTGTTCTCGACAGAAATTTCAAATAATTCGTTACCAAAATCAAAGTTTCAACTGTGCACTGATTTACGAAACACGTCGATCGAAGGTACTATCGAAACGAAACTGCTTTCGAAGTTTCTATCGTTGTCTCGTTTCATTTCATATTTCATAGTCGATATGCGCACAGGGGCGGTTCCAGACTAAGCCAGGATAAACAATTTTTCTATACATATGCGAATCACTCAATTGCGAATCGTAGAACCGCCCCTGTCGATATAATAAAAATACATACATATAAATAATATTCTATTTTACTATGAACTTTTTCATTTTACCCCGCGCAAATGCGTATTATTTTACTGCAAAGATATACTGCACGGTTGACAGAGATTCGTTTTTCTTTTTGTATGTTTACTTTGTATGAAAGGAAAAAGAGAATTCATACCGGAGGGAAAATATTATAATTACCTTGTCACCACTGGAATAGAAGAAATATTTTAATTTCACGATATTGCAGTGCTCGAGACGTCGCATGATTTGTAATTCTCTGTTCTGTAAACAAAAATCAAACAAAACAAAACATTATTATTCAAATTTACAAACATTTCAGATTCTTTTCATTGTATATACGATAAGTGAATTCTTTGTCCTTCTTGTATCATCGGATCTATAAATAAGCATAGAACCTGTTTCTCTTGTACAAAAAGGAATGCAAAAAACCATCGACTTTCTTGTTATGAATAATTGATCTTGTTGATAAATAAATCAAATTTAAATGTGTATAGATGTTTCCAATTTATGTACAGAAAGATTTTCTCGAGTCCTCAGAATCATCTTATTGAGAGAATAAATTTCAAAAAAAAACAAATACTATACTCGATTATAGTTCGAATAAACTAACTTTATCGATTTCATTTCTGTGAAACATCTGTAGGAATCATTACAAACATTATTTATACGAATTTATCCAATAGTTTTGATGAATTCAATATTTATTTTCCTTCTTTCGTTCAGAATATCGTTCCAACCTTTATTTCATATTTTCTGAATTCCTTCTTCGAATCTTTCACCAACGCATTGAATAACTACTCCTAGCTTAGAGGATAGACTCAATTCCACCCAAGAATCCTCTCGTTTTCTTTTCCCCGTCCTAATCGCATCCTAATCCCGTTCTTCATCTGCTTCTACATATCCTTTTAATCCTCTTCCTCACAACTCACCGCTATTCCCTTCTTTAGGAAATAGAAAGAAGGAGGAATAATGCCCTCCCGTTTAGGAAACTTCAAGCAACAAATAATTACAATTTCCGCGGAAAAAGAAGCTCTAAAAACACTTGGCGGAACACAAAACCTCCTTCTTCTTCTTCTTTCTGAGCTAAACATTTGAGAATTTCGCAATGCGATTAATGTACTAATAAATTAACTCTCACTGAACTTGCCTCAACGAAATTCAGGTAAATGAACTCAACTTTGCATCGAAACATTGAATAAAAATCCAGACCATAGTTATAATTTTGAACTCTGTTTCGGTGCCAATCTTGGCACGATCGTCATCGACTCTACGCTCGAAAGCTCAAGCTGTATCCTTGAAAGCTGTATTTAAACACTAACGTGTACCCACCCGCAAACTCGTTTCGTTAAATCATCTTTGTACAAAATTGATCTGAGATTTGACAGTGAATGTTTTACTTGCTCTAATATTAGTCGATCTCTGAACTACTTTTTATCTTCCCCACGAATTACTCGTTATTATCGATATTTATATAAAAATGAAACGAAAATACGATATTGTAAAATCATTTTCCTGGTAAAAAAAACAAAAAGTCCATTCAGGATCTAATTCTTCTTTTCGAACGATTTCAATATATATCGAGTGAAATTCACAGTTGAGCACACAACGGACGTAAAATTCTAATTTCAAAATGTGTACATATAGAGCGTTGATTCGGTTGGCGTCACAAACAATCCCATTTAGCGCAAACGTCACTTGTTTTTGAGACATTATGCACTGAAAAAACATCTTAACCGATACGATATTATACTCTCCTTTGAACCTATGACATTAGAATTAATATTATTATTCATCTCCGTATGCAGACAAACCTTGAGAAGTAAACATCGATGAATACAATTTTTGAATGATTTTACATTCAAGTTTCAAGATTTTTACCATGGAATCGTGTATTGAGAAGTCGACAAACGCGGATGACATGCGAGAGTGTGGTTTTACAAGTTGCTTTCTCACTGCTATGTTTACAGTGTAGGTTTATCAATATCTTTGATGGAAACGAGCACTGGAGCATGAAGAAAGGCGTATATGAGCGTTGCAATGAGGTGAAGTAAGACCGTGTCAAGGGTGAATGAAATATGTTGAAAACGTCTTAGAAGAGTCCAATGGTAGATTGTGGAGATTGGTGATGTAAGGTTTATTATTTTTCTATGAGAACAGTGCGAGAATGATTTAATTGTAAAGAATCAAGATTGTAAAATTATATTATAAATTTTTCCATACGGTAGCGACAGTCAGTTAAATTGCAGTGTAGTAGTTAACAGTCAGTTGAAATACCACGAAGCTGAAGCTAATGGCCAATAAAAATCGATTGAGTTGTTCAAAACATGTATTTGAGCCATCAGAATCATCTTCATAAAGATTTCCTATGAAAATTCATCGATTTGCCGCTAGATTTAGCTTCAACTGCGATAGTTGATCGTTGCGGTTGATGTTCGGATAGCAAAAGAGTCTACGACAACTATATTTGTAGTTATGCCAGCGAATAAGTGTGAATGACTGTGATTCCCCTACGAATTCATCATCTCTTTTCCTTCCGGATGACTATTTGAGAACTTTGTGCTCAGTCCATGAAGATATTACTGAAACGAAAAAGTTCAAACATTCAAAATTGCTTGTTTGCAAAGACACTTTGGCGCAACCTTCGGAATGAAACTGTACATTGCCGTAACGAACAAACGCTCTATTATCTGATTTCTTCAAATTCCAACTGTGTAATAACTGAAATCTTACCCATCGATCTTCCATTATGACAATAACTTAAAAAATGAATTTCATTCAGTTTACCTTAAATCGTTTATCCTGAAGAACTTTCTTGATAGCGACCATCTCTCCGGTATCACAGAGTTTGGCTTGATAAACCACTCCAAAGCTGCCATTTCCAATGACTTTAGTGTCGGTGTAAGATATTTCTTGGGGACGATCAGGCCCAGCGCCAGGTGTTGCCACAACAGTAGTTGTCACCTTACTGCCATCCTTGCCTGCGTTATACATCGCACCACCCATAGAAAAAAACAAGTAAAAAACGCACAACGTTATAGTAAAACAGACAACCAAGATCTTATAAATAATTGTACGAAAATCAAAAAATACGATAAAGCACTTCAAATTCATGTAACAATATTTTCCTTCTTCTTCTTCTTCTTCTTCTCATTTTAAATGTTGAATTGAGACCACCAAGACAATTGGATTTTAATCTTGAAATTATATTTTTAATCTATCAGGTAAGCAGGTGAGACGAGAGTCAACAAACGAAAAATTGAACTGTGTTTGAACTGTTTGTTACAAACCGTACGTGATAAAGGTATCGAGATACCAAAACGGCATACTCGAACATTTTTAGAATCATAAAGATGTGTACGTGGATGCCAAAACGGTATCATTGATACATTTAACCTTGCGACAACTGGGTGACAGCGGACCCCGATTCGCACATGTGGAGTTAGATTTTTGTTTGTTCAATGAAATCGAATCTAAATTCGCCGCTTGATAAGAATCTTGGAATACGAAAAGATTGAATGGATAATGCAAAGATTTTTAGGTTATACATCGTTTGCTCGTTGCACGATAATAATTGTAAAAGATTTCATAGGGTTGAAACTTGCAACCCATAATAGATTTCTTCGGTCTGTCGAGCGCTGTTCGCATAGAGTAGAATTTAAACGAGTTTCATCAGAATTCTTATCGACGTTGGGACACTTGGAATTGGAACAAATGCGGAGGACAAGATTGTGTCACGTGGATGACGTAAATGACGTTTGTTATTTTTCTTCAACTTTTCATACTTATTTCTAAATTATCATTATATATGTTTTTGATCGATCATCTCTTACTGCGCGTACGAGTGTATCCATTTGGAAGATGATGTGCTCTTTTGGATTCAAGGTTATGTGTGCTCGTATGGTTATATCGCATTCCGTGAAATTATTATTTAAACGTCGGAGATACGTTTCGATATTCAAAAATCTTGTTCTGTTTTCCTATTTATTGATACGATAATTTCGAATTTTCTACGATATTTTGTTTTCGATTGATGTTGTTGTTCGAATAAGGATGAAGAAAAAATTTGGGACGTTGCACTTTTGAGAGTGCGGCGATATCCCATCGCTGCGATATTGTCTCTTTTTCACTGGAGCTGATTAAAAGGAGGTGCATTGTTTTACTCGGATCAATTATTGTTTTAGATAACGGGAACGAAGCGGGTGATGATAAGATAACAAGAAAATTCAATGACCATCGACCCAAAAGCAATGAATAATTTTATTATTCGAAAATTAGCGGAACCGTGTGTGAGTTGGTTCAAAGGCTTTCGATAATCCGTTCATCATCTTTATTCAAAAGGTGAGGTTGATACTACACGATCATTCATATTCAAGAACGTCATTCAAAGATTTCTTTTCTGAATAAACAGCACATTACGAGCTCGATATAATTTTATAATATACATCCTTGAGACAAGTTTGACCAATTTGCGATTGAAGTTCTGAATTTCTATCATTTCAGATCAGAGAAATTATCACTCAATCGAGGAATACATTTTCTAGAGAGTAATGCCAAAATCGCGATTAGATAATTCAATTTTAATACTGTTTTAATCGCGCCTGGTGGAATTATAATCAATGTTGGGACACCGTGTTCGTGCGAACTCCTTAAATCCGAGACGATTCATCTGCAATTCAGAAGTAAAATCCACAAATATTTGGATCCGAATAACTTTTAAAGGGATGAAAAAACAAATCATTGTAACAAACATTCTACAAATAATTGATACTGGTGTGTGAATTGACCACTAATGGTCTTGCAATGCCGATGAAGAGCCGTTACTGGACATTCAAAACGCCAATAGTCCACAAAAAATACCACACTTTCTACATTTGAAACAGGAAAAAAGTCGACCACTGTGAATATTAATCGACCTTTGCAGTGAAATTTCACTGATCACATTCAGTGATCAACTATCAACGTAGATAACACAAGAATTCTAATTATAAACCGCATAAAACAATACATTATATTCATAAGGAATCCTTTCAGAACTCTCGTATTGCCTGAAAAGTTCCGGAATATCCAATTATTTCATATTCGATGCAAGATTTTTAATTCTGTAGTCGAGAATAAACCGCAGAAATCTTTTGTTTCGCGGAAGATAAAGCCATTAGAGTAAAAAATTCACGTTTACTACCTTGGTAATTTGAAAAGGAAATATTTTCGCATGAGATTGTAATCTCGGCAAAGAATGTTGCTCAGTTCAGGAAAGATTCAAGGTACTTCTTCTCATCTTGGAATTCTTAAACAGGAATAAAAGACGGAGAAGAAGAAGCGTGATTATTGTAAAGATCTGGGAAGAGGGTGAGGCAAGCAGTTGAAATAAAGAGATGAATTGCTGGACTGGATATACTGGATCGTTATATTAATTAGACTGCTATCACAATGATTCTCTTAATTATAGGAAAAGTGATAACTATCCTGTGCACTCACATTTCAGATATTTATAACAAAGTATGAAGGTAGAGATATTATTGCCATTACTTGATAGGATTAATTGAATTCAGTTATCTCAATGAGCTTGTATGAGACTGTTTTGAAATATGTATTTCTTCCTTCTGTTTCTTTTCTTAGAAGAATCCAATTTCCGGTGACTTTCAAACTTCAGCAATATTCGCGGTGGTTATTTATCCATCTCGAACCTGGGAGAGCGGAAAATCACTCGTTACACTTGATCGAGTCTCAAAAGTGGGCTCGTTCACTTCGAGTAGTATTTTCACTCGTTTCGAATGAACTTTCACTTTTTTGGAGTGAAAAATTCACTCTGGGAATGGAATGATTGTAAATTTCTAAGCTTAAACTTTGAACTATCAATTTAGAAGAGTGGGAATTTAATTGGAAAATTTCATTTACTTCTGACTTGTTGAGGGAGAAAAAAATGGATTTTCCAAAAAAAGAAAGCAAAACATAGCTCAAGTGAGGTTCAAGCATAGCTAAATGAGCTACAAAGGTACCTTTTTTATGGTAACTTCCATACACTGTACAAAATTTCTATGGGAAGTGAGTGAAGTAATTAACATACGCATGCGTTAGAAATTTTCCCAACTCATCTGGAAATTTACTGTGAAATTTTGGGAAAAATCCCATAAAATTTGGAATTTTCAGATAAATTTATGGAAAATTTCATGTATACAATAAAATTCCAATTATTTTTTACAGTGTACAAAAAAGAACTTGAAATGTTGATATCACGAAATGACAGTTTGCACCTGGTACAGGTGATTTATAAAAAAACGGCAAAACATATTGACTTGAAAATTCCACATAATATTCAACAACACACGTGGCTATCGACCGCACCTCAATCGTGTTGAAAAATCGATTCCAACATATATTTTTACTTTGTTCAGTACCAAAAAAAGCCGTTCTTTTGTACTTTTACAAGAAACCCCGCCATTTTGTTAATTTTCAATAGAATATTTTGATTCAGATGCAGGCGATAACTACAAAATCATAGACTTTATGTCTTTACTGTAACCGTATTAAAAATTTTGTAAATAAATGAATATCCAATTCTTGATAACAGAGAAAATGTTTTCAATCATCTGGATTCATACCTTTGAGGGAAAAAAATTTATCCAGTTATATGCATTGGTGTCTGAGAAAAAAGTGTTGAAAATATGCTTTTGAAAGGTCCTCTTGAAGAGTGAAATTTCACTATAAAAATTTTCCCGAGTTTCCAATCCTACCCAGGTTTTTTCAAGGACGGTAACCAGCCAGTGATGTTCAAAAAGGGCTCTTAGGAGCGAGCGGTGGCAAGGTTTTCTGATAGAAATTTCTTCTTCATGACAATGAGATTCTGTCACTAAACTGTGGAAAATGTGGGGAATTGTTTTTCCATCAAAAATGAAGGATTTTTTTACCACTTCGAGGAATTATTTCATTTTTCAGGTGTTCAATTCTCTACGAATGGAAAAAAAATCCACAAAATTATGGTGAGTGATTCTCCATCCATGGAGGAACTTTGCTGCCACCATTTTTTTGGGGAAAATTCCACAATTATTTTATCATGAGAGATTAAGTTATCCATTTCTATTCATTAATTAATTACTGTTGTGGATCATACATTTTATATATTCAATGATTCATCGATATATTAAAACCTGCCCAGAATTCAATGCATCCAAAGAGAATTTATGATGAATGTGTATCAACATTTGGATCCACGGAAGATGAATGACATTCATAATAAACATCAATTTTCAAAATCCACAGCAGTGCTTCCGCAAAACAACGAGATATAAAATTTCTTCAATAATTTATCTCAAATCTTCAGGGGATTTATCACAAAATATGAGTAAAGCGAGCCCAATTCATTGTATAAGAACGTATCAATTTGTCTTTCAATCGTCCATGTCCTATCGAGTTTGCATTATTTTTGTTGAATAATACAAAAGGCAAAAACAAATTATGTACTCAAATCTTGATTCAGATCGAGTAAGTTCATTTTCGCTATTACAAGAGAAAATTTGAAAGAACTATCCGAATTGTCTTTCATCCTCACTGTTTCCCAACTAGAAATGTGACTCTTTGGCAATCCAGGCCCTAACTTGGGCGAATTTAGGGTCTTCGATGGTCCAATTCGAAAAAAAGGCAATCTCTAGTTAGGTTATTCCGTTCAATGTGACTTCACGATTGAAGGATCTTGTTAGAAATTCCCAAGAGTTATTATAGCTACCTTGTGTAAAGTAAGGCTTTAAGAATCATCGTAGGACCTTCCCCTACATTGTTCATACAAGTGAATATTTTTAAACGACATTTTCCTTATCGAATACTCACAAAACCTTCAAAAGTTTTCGGTTAAAGCATAAAGAAACTGATGGGATGAATGACACGATGAAAAATTGAATGATAGAAGAGGCATCATAGTATCAAAATAAAACTTTCCTGTTAATCTCAAGAAAAAGGAAAAAAGAGAGGGGGAAAAAAATAATACAATACGGATAATATCATAGGTTCTTCGTATCTTGACTATTCTTGATTCGAAGAGTAGGTGTCGTGGAATCATCTTCGTGGAATCGAAAGAGAAGAAAAAACAAGCAGATAAAAACATGTCAATAAATTAAACGGTGGTATATTTTGAATCTCTCACACAAGATATTTGAAAAATACAAAACATACACTGGATATTGAATTCTCATGAATATTGAAGATTCTTTCCAGCGTATGAATGTGAACAATCAAGTTCACAGATAACATCTTGAACTCTGTCAGAAAAATATCAAATGGAACGCACTAGAGAATTCAAATTTTTAATTCAAAACGATCCTTTTCTCTCTCCCTCCTTCTCTTGGGGGAAATATTATACTTTTTCGTTATTCCTCCTCAATTCAAAAATTTATCAAAATTACGAATTTTCATCCTCCTTCTCGGCAACAGTTCAACACCACTTTTAGTTGTTTTGTACATCGGTTGTGCGACAAGGAGAAAAATGAGGAAATATATGCGAGAGGAAAAAGAAAGCTCTTTCATTTGAGCATCGATGTTCGAATGTGTAAGCGTCACGTGTGAATAAGACGAATCAATTATTAGATTAGAGTATCGGTTAGGGAATAAATTAGATTACGAATTAAATATTGAGGTGGTCTCGAGTGCCGCGGCAGCTGGAAATCTTTGTGAAAAGAGCCGCCAGATACATAAAAATGTATACAAATATATACAGGGTGTCCCATAATTATTCCAATCAAATTTCAAGATACAAGTTTTGGAATACAAATATCTCGAGAACACGTTTCATTTGTAGGACTGCTACCGTGAATGGATCGATGACCCGAAGAAGGAAGGAGTTACGGTGAGAAATTTATAACTGCAAATTTTCAAGGTCTTGGAACTCTAGTTTTCTAGCTTCAGTTTCATTTTCTGCAGCGGGGAAGACATTGAAATCTTCCTTCATTTAAAACTCCAATATCTCTTTCAAAGAACATCTAAATCTTCAAAGAGCTCTCATTTTCTTTCGACCAGCAGCTTCCGCTTGTTCAACGAAGTCTCAACCAAGTGATTGGCGATTGAATTGCTGAATTCGATTCGATAGCTCCAACTTTCAGAGAATAATTTTGAAACTTCAGGACAAATTTCAAAAACTCAGAGAGATTCAGGAAAAATTGACTGCGAAAAATTACAGAAACTTTTCTCAAATTTCATTTGTGAATATTTTTCTTTTTCATAGTGTAAAATTCATGGATAGTTGTGAACATTGATAGAGATTTTTGCCTTTTTCATTTTAGAATCAAAGAGAAACACCCTGGTTAAAAAAGTCTATCGAATATTATTGACTAATAGAGATTTAATACAAACTCTGCAACGGGAAATGACCATTCATTCAAATCCATCGAAAATCGGTTTTTCAATGGGTTCAATGAGTTTGAATGGTCATTCGCCATTGCAAAGTTTGTATTACTTAATGAGATTCAATAGGTGCTTTCTACCAGGGCAGTATTGTGGGATATGAGAGTGAAGATGTGTAGGTAAAACCTATAGGAACCCTGGTAATTTATGAAAGAACTTCTTGACCCATCAATGAATCGTTCCAAGCATATGAAGTCAAATTGATTAATTTTCACCAGAATATATTCTATACTAGAACACTTCTCTTAACTCATGAAACAAATGGCCTAGTACTGGCAAGATTGTATCCCCGAAACCTCCATAGAAACAACTATTTCTATTCAGGGTCATTATTGTTCTTTACTGTCGGGTGATTTCAAACTGTATTGGTTTGCATGATCAGTATGAAATCAATACCGTTTGAACAAGGTTGGAATGCCAGAATTCCACCTCAGTAAGCGCACATGAATCAGCACTATCGGCAAACGATGTTATCATTCTGACTACTTTCCAGCGTTGGCAACAGTCCTGAGTCAATATCGGCCCGTACTTTCATACAAAAACGAAAACGAGTTTGTTAGCTACACTCCACGACAATACATAAGTCAAGTGCCGCTTAAAACTTTCGCAAGATTCTTCGACGCCTGAAGCAATAGGATATCATCATCGATTTTAGCTTCGATGCTAGTTCAACGGCCCGCCGAAGAAAGCTCGATGCGGCAGAAAATTTCGATACAGTTGAATTTAATAAAGAAGTTTCCGAAGAAGAGGAAGCGGCGTCAAGTTGGAGATAAAACGGAAATGAATATAACAGAATGCGCATTGAATAAATCTGAATGGTATATTGAAAACCATCGTCCGCCGTCGAGTGACCCTTTGAAAACCGATAAGTCAAAGGATGAAGAAGTAATTCTAAAATAGTTGAGAAAGAGGCAGAAAAATAATACAGAATTGTAAGTCTTTGAAGAACTGGGTCAACAGACGTCGGCGACAATCTTTTTACAGTATGACGCGGGATCTATAGAATCCCTGAGATGCTCGTTGAAAGGAACAGAAGAAGGGTTGCTCATCTCTCGTCGTCGTACACGAACCGGCTAAATCCGGCATATTGTGAGAGAAAGAGAAGAACGTATAGACAGAGAAAATACAGAATAAAAAAAGTGGAGAGTGGAGGATGAAACAAAAGCGAAACTCGCACCTCGGTGGTTGGGTGGTTGGTTAGTAGTCGGTATCGCGCGTCGTTAACCATTTCCCTTCATTGCTTCAACACACGAGAACGACCCTGGCTTGGAAAATGCACTCTCTCACAAAGGGTTCGTTTTTGTTGACGGTGTCTATTCATAAAAATGATACATGTATATATACATATAATGTCAAAAGACTTGCGCATCCATATTGAAACTTGCTCAACGTTAAACGTGAACTTTGAAATCATTATTTAAATCGCACTAATTATTTTGTCAGCTGGAGATGAAACCAACAGCGGCATTCAATTTGCGGTCTCGTGATGTAAGGGGGAAATTATTATTCTTTCAAGTCCGTCGTCCGTCTATTCACTTTGTATACGGTTATTATATTGAAATTTGGTTTTCCGGGATTCAATGATGTTTCGTAAATGACAGTCAACACCTGTACAATTTTGCACGAGGCGCGATGAATCATAACTCGCATCTTTCTGACGTTGCGAATCATCGCGATGCTTACGAAATGTCGGTGGTGAGAAAGATGGATGGAGTTGAAAATATCTTTTGTGCACGTAAAACGTAACTTTTGAAGAATATTTGATAATCTCTATACAAACTTGGAGCTTTCCATTACCGTTACTATATTCTTCTGAAGAAGAATTCAATGTCGAGTTTGTAGATGAAGAACTTCGAGTAATTGTGTTTTTACTATCATTTTTTATCTATCAAGCGGTGAATAGTATCGTGTTCGGAATGGCGCAATCAAACAACAGGAAAAACCATCCAAATTGGCCGAGCAATGCTTTTTATTGTAAAAGCAACTTCGTCTTCACGTTGTATTTTTGCCTTGAAAATGCCCAATATCTAGGCGGAACGTTCGCTTTTACAATAAAAAGCATTGCTCGGCCAATTTGGATAGATGTTCCTGGTATTTTTTATTTACTGTAATTTTTGGAAGCGTTACGACGATAAAAATAATATCATGATTCATATGAGATTCATGTACAATTTCGAATCTCTTCCAAAAGAGAATTTCCCGAGAATTCTGAGTTTTTCTTTCGGTGGAGTCGAATTTTGTATAAAAACAGTTTCATGATTCATCGACGATCATTTGAGATTTCGGATAATGGTTCAACGTGGAGAAGATTTGGTGTCTCGATAAATTGCTTTTGAGTTTGAGGACAAAGAGAATAGAGATAAATAAGGTGTACGTCGAACTCCAAATGTTTGGTTCGTCTCTCATGACAAACCAAAGAAGTGCCGGTGCGGGCGTGATGGGATCCATGACCCAATATTACATGGGAAAGCGAGAGAGGCCCGTAACACGCCCTCATCACGTCCGTCTAGAGAACCGAAATCAACATTTTAGACCGAGTTAACGACCGTTTTAGTTCCACTTAAAGTAATCGTTGTGCGACAGTCGGGTTTAAAAGTTTAACCATGATATAATTTCATTTGTCTTTCTAATTTGGTTTAGGATGCTTTCAATTTTATCATTTCCATTATCTAGCTTCATTATATAATTATTTTTTGTTTTCATACACTGTTAAAAATGTTTTGAAATTTCATAACTTTTCCAATTACATCCGTAACTGAAATTTCCAATTCTTGGTATTTGAATTGAAAATTCATTTACACGTGATTGAATTTTCAAATTTCTACTACATTTTATTACGGATTTATGTATATTTTCGTAACTGAAATTTCATACACATGTAACTTAATTTTTCAGTTACGTGATTGGAAATTGCTTCCGTTACGTGTATTTGAAGTTTTGTCCAGAAATTTTTAACAGTGTAAACACTCAACCATAAAATTTGAGAAATAATAAAAACTTACATTTCTTTTTACTACTAAATTTCCTAAAGAATTGGAAAACTTTTTTATAAGCACTATCTGGTTCTTTGGATTTGGCGTTATTGTTGTTGTTACTGGTGATTCCAGGACCGAGTTCGATGCTGCTTTTCGACCTCTCGTGCCTCTGTCCGGATGGACAAAATTTCGGATACCTCCAGTGTTGGCAAGGTTCCGACCAATCGAGAGTATTCGCCGGTGCCATTTTCCGCACTGAACAATTATTAGTCTATTTCTGTTTCACTAGATATCGAGACACTGCTGAGCATTGAATCGTCATAATTATTATCACATCTCGGTTCACCTTATCTCTCTCTTCGTATCACCACTCATTCAGCGGATAGAGAACTATTACTCGATATGTAATTTATTTTCAGTATATCGAATGAATCTTTGTATATAACACAGATACTTCTGTATATTAACACGTAAATAAGAAGAAAAGAAGAAACTTGTTTGTCTCGAATGATTATTACTCGGCCAGAACGGAATGATTGAATCACTCGAAAGAATGATCTTTCACCAAGGAATGATCGTGTTCACGAGGGACAAAGTTTCGTACGAGCTTCGTTCTTCGCGACTCGACACGCGACTAAACCCGCGAGGAAGAACTTGACTGGTACGTGGTTATATCGAAGCTGTAAAAAAGAAGAGAGAGAGAGATAGAGAGAGGCATGGAGGGAGAGAAGGACAAAGAGAGTGCGCTTCATCTCACTACCGGCGCAAAGTCAGATATAGAAAATGAAATGCTGGGGCAGAAACCAATGATTTATATGCGAAGAGAAGATAATTGTGGAACGGAGAGTGAATGTTGGTATTTCGAGCAACGGTTTTTGCAATATTTAGGAAATATTATAATCGAGTATGATATTGATATCGCGTTATCGATTCAACGAGAATCGAGGAAAAAATTGATGAAAAGAAATGTGGGATGAGGTGATATCAATTCTATAAAAGGAATCTCTCGTCGATCGCGCGAATTTCTTCTATCGGAATCCAATTTTCATGTACTGTGGATCAAAAGAGGTTTTTCTTCGCGTTGAATTCAAAAACATACATATTTTATACAAAATATTCATTCGTGTGAAGATACAAATTTATAAAATTCTCCGTTATAATAATAATTTTATAAAAATTGCATGTAAAAAAGAAAAAAAAGATAACAAGTGAATTATATGTAAATTGAAAAAAATCGTGGACAAAGAGAGTTGTCTTTTCAACGTATAAGTGTCTACGTGTGTTCTAGTTGAAGATTTTTCACAGACTCAAAGTTAATTGGGAATATATTACAAACGTGCAGAAGGAACTATCTACTGAATAAAAATAACTCAAGTACTCCACGCTAAGATTAATGTTGACGCAAAAATGTGAATATTTTTTCACATGTTCTTGAACTCGTTATTAACCAGAAAAAAATTTACGTTTTTTTTCTATTTTTCTGTGTTGTTTCATGTCATAGAGTTAATTTATTTTATCATAGAAAAATGATAGGTGTTATCGCGTTATCGACATTCTTTCGAATCTATACAAAGAAGATAAAGATTGTTTTTTCCAACAACTCAATTCGCAGTGGATTAAGATTTTATGTGAACGTTACGAAGGAATTTGATAGACGTTTATGTGTATTTTTTATCATCTTTTGGATCCTGTCAGGTGTAGCAAATACTACAAATCCGTCAGGAAAAATTCATCTGGATCAGGACTCGATAGGGAGTTTACGTAAGTTCATCAATTTTTGCGAGGTTCGTTGAAAAGTTACAGTGCACGGCGTTATACTCATATTTATATAAATAAACGGAATAGTACTCGATTCGCTCGCAGGTGGTGATAAATTGTTCATTGGTTTCATAGAATTTATGAGAAAAATTAAACATCTCTCTGTTCAAAATATTATACCAGATGTAAGCCGTACTAGAACTGAATGATGAAATGATATCCAAACTGATTTTTTGTGAGTCTTTTAAGAATTCCAAACCTTCCGCCAAAATCAGATTCCTTACAGATAGCTGTTACACCAATCTTTAAATTACATGGACATTTTTTCTTTCAAATATCTCAATGTAAAGTAAAGACACTTGATACCCATCTCTGTTCTAAGTATCACTTCTTTTTCCACAACACTGCACTGAGTGCATAGGGCGTTCTACCGTAATAAACAATCATCTCATTTTGTTTCAAAATACAAAGAAGTCTATTCAAAATTTTTGGAAAAATTCTACCGCATGCTACTTGTTTGATCTCAAAGAACCCTTGTTTACCTTGAAAAGATACTTTATCGATTCAACATTTAATACTTTCATACAATAACAAATCAAACGCTCAGACGATAAAGGTATACTGCCTTAGAGAAAGATCACGAATATATGTTCTTGAAACAAGAAAATATCTCATCGAAAATAAACTGCACGTGAGTTCCTACGTATCTTGATATTCAGGTATCGACTCTTTATAATACCCTTTGGTCAAAGAATACATAATATTATATCTTACAAGGTGAAACACTTGATACGAACCTTCCAAGATCTTTCGGATCATAGTTTTATATGGAAGCTTGTTTCATGATAAATTCATTTTCATGAACTGATCTAAATTTAACATCATCATCATCATCATCATAATCATTTCGTTCGAGCCTGAAAGAAGGAAGCAACAACTCCAAAAAGAAAAAAAAACTCGAACGTGGAAATAAAATATTACGCAGAACTTTGCTTTGTTTTTTGTCTGGATTCACCTGAGTACTCATTCTATCTCCGGGAACATGAAAGAATTATTATTACTTTTCGGAAATTTCACCACGTCTCTCATATTTCTTCTTTAGTATTTTTAGACTCGGAAAGACAAGGACGAATTCTATAAAAAATTGACAGGATTTTTCATGTACGATAGATCAGGGATAAAATAATGTACCCTATATTTTTTTTCTTTATTCGTGAAAATTTGAATCACTCATCGGTTGATAGCACTGGGACTAATATTTGTCATTCTTTTTGTCGACGCAAAAAGTGATTTCGACGATTTTTACGTGTCTGTGAAGTTGGCATATCAAATGTCAGCATCGCACAAAAAAGCACCAGTTCTAGTGGCATCCACTATAGTTCTACAGTTCTTGATAAGTTACAACAATAGTTCCGGGTAAATTTGTGAAAAAAATCGATTTTGAAAAAATGATATGCTAAGTTCTTCTACAATATGACAGCATCGCAGGGAAAATGGATGGAAATGGACTGTATCTCGGAGTTCTAGGGATGATTGGGATGCGAGGATGTCAAAACAAGGGAGTTCTAATGCTAGAAGTGCTTGGGAAATTTTTTTCAGGAATTAAATGGAATGATATGCTGAGTTCTTCTACAATATGACAGCATCGCAGGGGTAATGGAAGGAAATTGACTATATCTAGGAGTTCTAGGGATGATTGGGATGCGAGGATGTCGAAACAAGGGAGTTCTGATGCTAGGAGTGCTTAAGAAATTTTTTTTGGGAATTAAATGAAGAGACATGAGGAGTTCTTCTACGATGTAGTAGCAGCGCAGGTGAAACCGCTGGAAGTGAACTATATCTCGGAGTTCTACGGCTGATTGGCATGTGAGGATGTCAAGGAACGAGAGTTCTGATGTTGGGAGTGATCAGGGAGTCAATTGGGAGTCCCAGAGGATCGGGAGTTCCGACTAGCATATCATTGAGAATCGAGAGTTCTGATCAGCATATGCTAGAGAATCGATAGTACTGACCAGCATATCATTAAAAATCGATAGTTCTGACCAGCATATCGTTGAATATCTACAGTTCTGAGCAGCAAATCATTGGGAATCAATTGTTCTGACCAGCATATCATAGAAAATCGATAGTTCTGACCAGCATATCATGGAAAATGGAGAGTTCTGACCAGCATATCATGGAAAATGGGGAGTTCTGATGAGCATATCATAGAAAATCGATAGTTCTGACCAGCATATCATGGAGAATCGATAGTTCTGACCAGCATATCATAGAGAATCGATAGTTCTGACCAGCATATCATGGAGAATCGATAGTTCTGACCAGCATATCATGGAGAATCGATAGTTCTGACCAGCATATCATGGAAAATCAATAGTTCTGACCAGCATATCATGGAAAATCAATAGTTCTGACCAGCATATCATGGAAAATCAATAGTTCTGACCAGCATATCATGGAAAATCAATAGTTCTGACCAGCATATCATGGAAAATGGGGAGTTCTGATGAGCATATCATGGAAAATGGGGAGTTCTGATGAGCATATCATAGAAAATCGATAGTTCTGACCAGCATATCATGGAGAATCGATAGTTCTGACCAGCATATCATAGAGAATCGATAGTTCTGACCAGCATATCATGGAGAATCGATAGTTCTGACCAGCATATCATGAAGAATCGATAGTTCTGACCAGCATATCATGGAGAATCGATAGTTCTGACCAGCATATCATGGAGAATCGATAGTTCTGACCAGCATATCATGGAAAATCGATAGTTCTGACCAGCATATCTATTTATTTATTTATTTATTCAACGGGCAATAACGCCCTTTAGTGACCAAATTATTGATACAATACAGTGAAAATTTAACAGATAAAATAAAAATAAAAAAAAAGAAATCATATAAAGTGAACAGACGGATTACAAAAAGACATAGTACAAAATATAACATCCTGTATAGGATAAATAACGAGTATAAGAATATTACAATCTCACACACCTACTAGAACATGCTCTAGAGACAGAAGTCTTGAATACTGAAACTGATCCAGAAAAGAAATCCAACTCATCTCTATAAGTATTTGCTAAACAACAAATTCGATTTACTGGGTCAGTATAAAAGAACTGCGACTTAAACATAGGAACATTGAAAAGTAATGGGTTCCTAAGAGACCTGGAGGGTACATTGAAATTTAAGAGAGAGAGAAGTTCAGGGCAATTGATTTGACCATTGATTATTTTGAAAATGAATACCAAATCATTGATCATTCTACGAGTTTCGAGAGTGTTCATGTTGAACAACCCCATCAACGGACCATAATCATGGCAGGATATAGCCATGGGGGTATGATTTTTGAAAGCCAAAAATCGTAAAAATCTATGCTGAACTCTCTCGATAAGTTTACAATATTTGTCATGATGAGGAGACCAAATGTGAGTCGCGTATTCTAAGTTAGGTCTCACGAGAGCATTGTATAACGTTATCAATGTTGAGGGCTCCTTGAAGTCAGCAGACATACGCTTCAAAAACCGAGCTGCTTCATAGCTGTGTTCACCACATTATGATAGTGAAAAGTAAAATTAAGCTTGGAATCGAACGTAATACCTAAATCGAGCATATTCTGCACAACCTCCAAGCTTGAGCCACTCAACTCATAAGAGAAGGTAATGGGCTGCAATTTGCGCGACAGTCTCATAACTTTACATTTCACTATATTCAGCTTCAATTTATTCAAGGAACACCATGATTCCAATTCATACAAATCCGACTGCAGAGCAATGGCATCAGCGTATGACGAAATTTTCATGAACAATTTCAAATCATCCGCAAAATTAAATGCTTCGCAAATTTGAAGTTGTTGCCAATATCATTAATAAAAAGTGTAAAAAGCAGTGGTCCCAAATGCGACCCTTGCGGAACGCCTGAGCAAACATTGATAGTCCTTGAGGTAAAGTTTTTAATTTTGACAGTTTGGGTTCGATTCATCAAATAGCTCCTTATCCAAATAAGAATATTACCACGGAAACCAAGATGATTTAATTTAGATAAAAGAACGTTATGATCAACAGTGTCGAAGGCTTTGGTGAAATCCGTATAAACAGTATCAACTTGACTGTTATCATCCAGAACCCTCGAAACATAATTACAATAAATAGACAAATTGGTGCCTGTTGAGCGACCAGGCACAAAGCCATGTTGCATGTCAGAGAAGATGCTAGAACATAGAGGAGATAATTTATCAGTTACTAAAGATTCAAATAATTTTGGAATCACGCTTATAATTGATATTGGTCTATAGTTTCTCACATCAGATCTGCTGCCAGCCTTGAAAATCGGTATAATCAGACTATTTTTCCAGCGAGATGGAAAATGACCTGAAGATAAGGAAGCATTGAAGATTAGCCATAAGGGTCGTGATAATATATAGCTGCAAGATTTTAGGAATAAAGGAGGAATACCGTCATCCCCAGGTCCTTTATTGATGCTCAGAGAATTGATCCCAAGAAATATTTCCCCAATGTTAATATGAAGATCGGAAATATCCAATTGAAAATTAGATACGAAATCAGGCAACAGATCGTTGGGATAAACATAAACAGATTCAAAGTGAGTAGCAAACAGATCTGAAATTTCACGCCCAGAACTAACTGAAACGCCATCTAGAAACATGTTGTTAGGAATAGCATTATCGGATCGGTGTGAGTTGACAAAGTTCCAAAAGCCTTTTACATTATCAGCGATCTGCAATTCAGTTGACCTAACGTAGTCATATCATAGAAAATCGATAGTCCTGACCAGCATATCATGGAAAATCGATAGTTCTGATCAGCATATCATAGAGAATGAAGGGTTCTGATGAGCATATCATAGAAAATCGATAGTTCTGATCGGCATATCATGGAAAATGGAGAGTTCTGATGAGCATATCATAGAAAATCGATAGTTCTGATCGGCATATCATAGAAAATCGATAGTTCTGACCAGCATATCATAGAAAATCGATAGTTCTGAGCAGCATATCATGGAAAATGGAGAGTTCTGATGAGCATATAATATAAAATCGATAGTTCTGATCGGCATACCATAGGAAATCGATAGTTCTGACCAGCATATCATAGAGAATGAAGGGTTCTGATGAGCATATCATAGAAAATCGACAGTTCTGACCAGCATATCATGGAAAATGGAGAGTTCTGATCGGCATATCATAGAAAATCGATAGTTCTGATCGGCATATCATAGAGAATCGATAGTCCCGACCAGCATATCATTGGAAATCGATAGTTCTGACCAGCATATCATAGAAAATGAATAGTTCTGACCAGCATATCATAGAAAATCGATAGTTCTGACCAGCATATCATGGAGAATCAATAGTTCTGACCAGCATATCATAGAAAATCGATAGTTCTGACCAGCATATCATAGAAAATGGAGAGTTCTGACCAGCATATCATAGAAAATCGATAGTTCTGACCAGCATATCATGGAAAATGGAGAGTTCTGACCAGCATATCATGGAAAATCGATAGTTCTGATCGGCATATCATGGAAAATGGAGAGTTCTGATGAGCATATCATAGAAAATCGATAGTTCTGATCGGCATATCATAGAAAATCGATAGTTCTGACCAGCATATCATAGAAAATCGACAGTTCTGACCAGCATATCATGGAAAATCGATAGTTCTGATCAGCATATCATAGAGAATGAAGGGTTCTGATGAGCATATCATAGAAAATCGATAGTTCTGATCGGCATATCATGGAAAATGGAGAGTTCTGATGAGCATATCATAGAAAATCGATAGTTCTGATCGGCATATCATAGAAAATCGATAGTTCTGACCAGCATATCATAGAAAATCGATAGTTCTGAGCAGCATATCATGGAAAATGGAGAGTTCTGATGAGCATATAATATAAAATCGATAGTTCTGATCGGCATACCATAGGAAATCGATAGTTCTGACCAGCATATCATAGAGAATAAAGGGTTCTGATGAGCATATCATAGAAAATCGACAGTTCTGACCAGCATATCATGGAAAATGGAGAGTTCTGATCGGCATATCATAGAAAATCGATAGTTCTGATCGGCATATCATAGAGAATCGATAGTCCCGACCAGCATATCATTGGAAATCGATAGTTCTGACCAGCATATCATAGAAAATGAATAGTTCTGACCAGCATATCATAGAAAATCGATAGTTCTGAACGGCATATCATAGAAAATCGACAGTTCTGACCAGCATATCATAGAAAATCGATAGTTCTGACCAGCATATCATGGAAAATGGAGAGTTCTGACCAGCATATCATGGAAAATGGGGAGTTCTGATGAGCATATCATAGAAAATCGATAGTTCTGACCAGCATATCATAGAAAATCGATAGTTCTGACCAGCAGATCATGGAAAATCGATAGTTCTGACCAGCATATCATAGAAAATCGATAGTTCTGACCAGCATATCATAGAAAATCGATAGTTCTGACCAGCATATCATAGAAAATGGAGAGTTCTGACCAGCATATCATAGAAAATCGACAGTTCTGACCAGCATATCATGGAAAATCGATAGTTCTGATCAGCATATCATAGAGAATGAAGGGTTCTGATGAGCATATCATAGAAAATCGATAGTTCTGATCGGCATATCATGGAAAATGGAGAGTTCTGATGAGCATATCATAGAAAATCGATAGTTCTGATCGGCATATCATAGAAAATCGATAGTTCTGACCAGCATATCATAGAAAATCGATAGTTCTGAGCAGCATATCATGGAAAATGGAGAGTTCTGATGAGCATATAATATAAAATCGATAGTTCTGATCGGCATACCATAGGAAATCGATAGTTCTGACCAGCATATCATAGAGAATGAAGGGTTCTGATGAGCATATCATAGAAAATCGACAGTTCTGACCAGCATATCATGGAAAATGGAGAGTTCTGATCGGCATATCATAGAAAATCGATAGTTCTGATCGGCATATCATAGAGAATCGATAGTCCCGACCAGCATATCATTGGAAATCGATAGTTCTGACCAGCATATCATAGAAAATGAATAGTTCTGACCAGCATATCATAGAAAATCGATAGTTCTGACCAGCATATCATGGAGAATCAATAGTTCTGACCAGCATATCATAGAAAATCGATAGTTCTGACCAGCATATCATAGAAAATGGAGAGTTCTGACCAGCATATCATAGAAAATCGATAGTTCTGACCAGCATATCATGGAAAATGGAGAGTTCTGACCAGCATATCATGGAAAATCGATAGTTCTGACCAGCATATCATGGAAAATCAATAGTTCAGACCAGCATATCATAGAAAATCGATAGTTCTGATCGGCATATCATAGAAAATCGATAGTTCTGACCAGCATATCATAGAAAATCGACAGTTCTGACCAGCATATCATGGAAAATCGATAGTTCTGATCAGCATATCATAGAGAATGAAGGGTTCTGATGAGCATATCATAGAAAATCGATAGTTCTGATCGGCATATCATGGAAAATGGAGAGTTCTGATGAGCATATCATAGAAAATCGATAGTTCTGATCGGCATATCATAGAAAATCGATAGTTCTGACCAGCATATCATAGAAAATCGATAGTTCTGAGCAGCATATCATGGAAAATGGAGAGTTCTGATGAGCATATAATATAAAATCGATAGTTCTGATCGGCATACCATAGGAAATCGATAGTTCTGACCAGCATATCATAGAGAATAAAGGGTTCTGATGAGCATATCATAGAAAATCGACAGTTCTGACCAGCATATCATGGAAAATGGAGAGTTCTGATCGGCATATCATAGAAAATCGATAGTTCTGATCGGCATATCATAGAGAATCGATAGTCCCGACCAGCATATCATTGGAAATCGATAGTTCTGACCAGCATATCATAGAAAATGAATAGTTCTGACCAGCATATCATAGAAAATCGATAGTTCTGAACGGCATATCATAGAAAATCGACAGTTCTGACCAGCATATCATAGAAAATCGATAGTTCTGACCAGCATATCATGGAAAATGGAGAGTTCTGACCAGCATATCATGGAAAATGGGGAGTTCTGATGAGCATATCATAGAAAATCGATAGTTCTGACCAGCATATCATAGAAAATCGATAGTTCTGACCAGCAGATCATGGAAAATCGATAGTTCTGACCAGCATATCATAGAAAATCGATAGTTCTGACCAGCATATCATAGAAAATCGATAGTTCTGACCAGCATATCATAGAAAATGGAGAGTTCTGACCAGCATATCATAGAAAATCGACAGTTCTGACCAGCATATCATGGAAAATCGATAGTTCTGATCAGCATATCATAGAGAATGAAGGGTTCTGATGAGCATATCATAGAAAATCGATAGTTCTGATCGGCATATCATGGAAAATGGAGAGTTCTGATGAGCATATCATAGAAAATCGATAGTTCTGATCGGCATATCATAGAAAATCGATAGTTCTGACCAGCATATCATAGAAAATCGATAGTTCTGAGCAGCATATCATGGAAAATGGAGAGTTCTGATGAGCATATAATATAAAATCGATAGTTCTGATCGGCATACCATAGGAAATCGATAGTTCTGACCAGCATATCATAGAGAATGAAGGGTTCTGATGAGCATATCATAGAAAATCGACAGTTCTGACCAGCATATCATGGAAAATGGAGAGTTCTGATCGGCATATCATAGAAAATCGATAGTTCTGATCGGCATATCATAGAGAATCGATAGTCCCGACCAGCATATCATTGGAAATCGATAGTTCTGACCAGCATATCATAGAAAATGAATAGTTCTGACCAGCATATCATAGAAAATCGATAGTTCTGACCAGCATATCATGGAGAATCAATAGTTCTGACCAGCATATCATAGAAAATCGATAGTTCTGACCAGCATATCATAGAAAATGGAGAGTTCTGACCAGCATATCATAGAAAATCGATAGTTCTGACCAGCATATCATGGAAAATGGAGAGTTCTGACCAGCATATCATGGAAAATCGATAGTTCTGACCAGCATATCATGGGAAATCAATAGTTCAGACCAGCATATCATAGAAAATCGATAGTTCTGATCGGCATATCATAGAAAATCGATAGTTCTGACCAGCATATCATAGAAAATCGACAGTTCTGACCAGCATATCATGGAAAATCGATAGTTCTGATCAGCATATCATAGAGAATGAAGGGTTCTGATGAGCATATCATAGAAAATCGATAGTTCTGATCGGCATATCATGGAAAATGGAGAGTTCTGATGAGCATATCATAGAAAATCGATAGTTCTGATCGGCATATCATAGAAAATCGATAGTTCTGACCAGCATATCATAGAAAATCGATAGTTCTGAGCAGCATATCATGGAAAATGGAGAGTTCTGATGAGCATATAATATAAAATCGATAGTTCTGATCGGCATACCATAGGAAATCGATAGTTCTGACCAGCATATCATAGAGAATAAAGGGTTCTGATGAGCATATCATAGAAAATCGACAGTTCTGACCAGCATATCATGGAAAATGGAGAGTTCTGATCGGCATATCATAGAAAATCGATAGTTCTGATCGGCATATCATAGAGAATCGATAGTCCCGACCAGCATATCATTGGAAATCGATAGTTCTGACCAGCATATCATAGAAAATGAATAGTTCTGACCAGCATATCATAGAAAATCGATAGTTCTGAACGGCATATCATAGAAAATCGACAGTTCTGACCAGCATATCATAGAAAATCGATAGTTCTGACCAGCATATCATGGAAAATGGAGAGTTCTGACCAGCATATCATGGAAAATGGGGAGTTCTGATGAGCATATCATAGAAAATCGATAGTTCTGACCAGCATATCATAGAAAATCGATAGTTCTGACCAGCATATCATAGAAAATCGATAGTTCTGACCAGCAGATCATGGAAAATCGATAGTTCTGACCAGCATATCATAGAAAATCGATAGTTCTGACCAGCATATCATAGAAAATCGATAGTTCTGACCAGCATATCATAGAAAATGGAGAGTTCTGACCAGCATATCATGGAAAATCGATAGTTCTGACCAGCATATCATAGAAAATCGATAGTTCTGACCAGCATTTCATGGAAAATCGATAGTTCTGACCAGCATATCATGGAAAATGGAGAGTTCTGACCAGCATATCATGGAAAATCGATAGTTCTGACCAGCATATCATGGAAAATCAATAGTTCAGACCAGCATATCATAGAAAATCGATAGTTCTGATCGGCATATCATAGAAAATCGATAGTTCTGACCAGCATATCATAGAAAATCGACAGTTCTGACCAGCATATCATAGAAAATCGATAGTTCTGACCAGCAGATCATGGAAAATCGATAGTTCTGACCAGCATATCATAGAAAATCGATAGTTCTGACCAGCATATCATAGAAAATGGAGAGTTCTGACCAGCATATCATAGAAAATCGATAGTTCTGACCAGCATATCATGGAAAATGGAGAGTTCTGACCAGCATATCATGGAAAATCGATAGTTCTGACCAGCATATCATGGAAAATCAATAGTTCAGACCAGCATATCATAGAAAATCGATAGTTCTGATCGGCATATCATAGAAAATCGATAGTTCTGACCAGCATATCATAGAAAATCGACAGTTCTGACCAGCATATCATAGAAAATCGATAGTTCTGACCAGCATATCATAGAAAATGGAGAGTTCTGACCAGCATATCATGGAAAATCGATAGTTCTGACCAGCATATCATAGAAAATCGATAGTTCTGACCAGCATTTCATGGAAAATCGATAGTTCTGACCAGCATATCATGGAAAATGGAGAGTTCTGACCAGCATATCATGGAAAATCGATAGTTCTGACCAGCATATCATAGGAAATCGATAGTTCTGACCAGCATATCATGGAAAATGGAGAGTTCTGACCAGCATATCATGGAAAATGGAGAGTTCTGACCAGCATATCATGTAGAATAGGGAGTTCTGATGAGCATATCATAGAAAATCGATAGTTCTGACCAGCATATCATAGAAAATCGATAGTTCTGACCAGCATATCATGGAAAATGGAGAGTTCTGACCAGCATATCATGGAAAATCGGAAGTTCTGACCAGCATATCATGGAAAATGGAGAGTTCTGACCAGCATATCATAGAAAATCAATAGTTCTGACCAGCATATCATAGAAAATCGATAGTTCTGACCAGCATATCATGGAAAATGGAGAGTTCTGACCAGCATATCATGGAGAATCGATAGTCCTGATCAGCATATCATAGAAAATTGATAGTTCTGATCGGCATATCATAGAAAATCGACTATCGAAAAAAACTATCGATTTTCCATGATATGCTGGTCAGAACTATCGATTTTCTATGATATGCTGGTCAGAACTATCGATTTCCTATGATATGCTGGTCAGAACTATCGATTTTCCATGATATGCTGGTCAGAACTCTCCATTTTCCATGATATGCTGGTCAGAACTATCGATTTTCTATGATATGCTCATCAGAACTCCCCATTCTCCATGATATGCTGGTCAGAACTCTCCATTTTCCATGATATGCTGGTCAGAACTATCGATTTTCTATGATATGCTGGTCAGAACTGTCGATTTTCTATGAGATGCTGGTCAGAACTCTCCATTTTCCATTATATGCTGGTCAGAACTATCGATTTCCTATGATATGCTGGTCAGAACTATCGATTTTCTATGATTTGCTGCTCAGAACTATCGATTTTCTGTGATATGCTCATCAGAACTCCCCATTTTCCATGATATGCTGGTCAGAACTCTCCATTTTCCATGATATGCTGCACAGAACTATCGATTTTCTTCGATATGCTCATCAGAACTCCCCATTTTCCATGATATGCTGGTCAGAACTTTCCATTTTCCATGATATGCTGGTCAGAACTATCGATTTTCTATGATATGCTGGTCAGAACTATCGATTTCCTATGATATGCTGGTCGGAACTATCGATTTTCCATGATATGCTGGTCAGAACTCTCCATTTTCCATGATATGCTGGTCAGAACTCTCCATTTTCCATGATATGCTGGTCAGAACTATCGATTTTCTATGATATGCTGGTCAGAACTATCGATTTCCTATGATATGCTGGTCGGAACTATCGATTTTCCATGATATGCTGGTCAGAACTCTCCATTTTCCATGATATGCTGGTCAGAACTATCGATTTTCTATGATATGCTGGTCAGAACTATTGATTTTCTATGATATGCTGGTCAGAACTCTCCATTTTCCATGATATGCTGGTCAGAACTATCGATTTTCTATGATATGCTGGTCAGAACTATTGATTTCCTATGATATGCTGGTCAGAACTATCGATTTACCATGATATGCTGGTCAGAACTCTCCATTTTCCATGATATGCTGGTCAGAACTATGGATTTTCTATGATATGCTGGTCAGAACTATTGATTTCCTATGATATGCTGGTCAGAACTATCGATTTTCCATGATATGCTGGTCAGAACTATCGATTTTCTATGATATGCTGGTCAGAACTATCGATTTCCTATGATATGCTGGTCAGAACTATCGATTTTCCATGATATGCTGGTCAGAACTCTCCATTTTCCATGATATGCTGGTCAGAACTATCGATTTTCTATGATATGCTCATCAGAACTCCCCATTCTACATGATATGCTGGTCAGAACTCTCCATTTTCCATGATATGCTGGTCAGAACTCTCCATTTTCCATGATATGCTGGTCAGAACTTCCGATTTTCCATGATATGCTGGTCAGAACTCTCCATTTTCCATGATATGCTGGTCAGAACTATCGATTTTCTATGATATGCTGGTCAGAACTATCGATTTCCCATGATATGCTGGTCAGAACTATCGATTTTCCATGATATGCTGGTCAGAACTCTCCATTTTCCATGATATGCTGGTCAGAACTATCGATTTTCCATGATATGCTGGTCAGAACTCTCCATTTTCCATGATATGCTGGTCAGAACTATCGATTTTCTATGATATGCTGGTCAGAACTATCGATTTTCTATGATATGCTGGTCAGAACTATCGATTTTCTATGATATGCTGGTCAGAACTATCGATTTTCTATGATATGCTGGTCAGAACTGTCGATTTTCTATGATATGCCGTTCAGAACTATCGATTTTCTATGATATGCTGGTCAGAACTATTCATTTTCTATGATATGCTGGTCAGAACTATCGATTTCCAATGATATGCTGGTCGGGACTATCGATTCTCTATGATATGCCGATCAGAACTATCGATTTTCTATGATATGCCGATCAGAACTCTCCATTTTCCATGATATGCTGGTCAGAACTGTCGATTTTCTATGATATGCTCATCAGAACCCTTTATTCTCTATGATATGCTGGTCAGAACTATCGATTTCCTATGGTATGCCGATCAGAACTATCGATTTTATATTATATGCTCATCAGAACTCTCCATTTTCCATGATATGCTGCTCAGAACTATCGATTTTCTATGATATGCTGGTCAGAACTATCGATTTTCTATGATATGCCGATCAGAACTATCGATTTTCTATGATATGCTCATCAGAACTCTCCATTTTCCATGATATGCCGATCAGAACTATCGATTTTCTATGATATGCTCATCAGAACCCTTCATTCTCTATGATATGCTGATCAGAACTATCGATTTTCCATGATATGCTGGTCAGAACTGTCGATTTTCTATGATATGCTGGTCAGAACTATCGATTTTCTATGATATGCCGATCAGAACTATCGATTTTCTATGATATGCTGGTCTGAACTATTGATTTTCCATGATATGCTGGTCAGAACTATCGATTTTCCATGATATGCTGGTCAGAACTCTCCATTTTCCATGATATGCTGGTCAGAACTATCGATTTTCTATGATAGGCTGGTCAGAACTCTCCATTTTCTATGATATGCTGGTCAGAACTATCGATTCTCCATGATATGCTGGTCAGAACTATCGATTTTCTATGATATGCTGGTCAGAACTATTCATTTTCTATGATATGCTGGTCAGAACTATCGATTTCCAATGATATGCTGGTCGGGACTATCGATTCTCTATGATATGCCGATCAGAACTATCGATTTTCTATGATATGCCGATCAGAACTCTCCATTTTCCATGATATGCTGGTCAGAACTATCGAATTCCTATGGTATGCCGATCAGAACTATCGATTTTATATTATATGCTCATCAGAACTCTCCATTTTCCATGATATGCCGATCAGAACTATCGATTTTCTATGATATGCTGGTCAGAACTATCGATTTTCTATGATATGCCGATCAGAACTATCGATTTTCTATGATATGCTCATCAGAACTCTCCATTTTCCATGATATGCCGATCAGAACTATCGATTTTCTATGATATGCTCATCAGAACCCTTCATTCTCTATGATATGCTGATCAGAACTATCGATTTTCCATGATATGCTGGTCAGAACTGTCGATTTTCTATGATATGCTGGTCAGAACTCTCCATTTTCTATGATATGCTGGTCAGAACTATCGATTTTCTATGATATGCTGGTCAGAACTATCGATTTTCTATGATATGCTGGTCAGAACTATCGATTTTCCATGATCTGCTGGTCAGAACTATCGATTTTCTATGATATGCTGGTCAGAACTATCGATTTTCTATGATATGCTCATCAGAACTCCCCATTTTCCATGATATGCTGGTCAGAACTCTCCATTTTCCATGATATGCTGGTCAGAACTATCGATTTTCTATGATATGCTGGTCAGAACTGTCGATTTTCTATGATATGCCGTTCAGAACTATCGATTTTCTATGATATGCTGGTCAGAACTATTCATTTTCTATGATATGCTGGTCAGAACTATCGATTTCCAATGATATGCTGGTCGGGACTATCGATTCTCTATGATATGCCGATCAGAACTATCGATTTTCTATGATATGCCGATCAGAACTCTCCATTTTCCATGATATGCTGGTCAGAACTGTCGATTTTCTATGATATGCTCATCAGAACCCTTTATTCTCTATGATATGCTGGTCAGAACTATCGATTTCCTATGGTATGCCGATCAGAACTATCGATTTTATATTATATGCTCATCAGAACTCTCCATTTTCCATGATATGCTGCTCAGAACTATCGATTTTCTATGATATGCTGGTCAGAACTATCGATTTTCTATGATATGCCGATCAGAACTATCGATTTTCTATGATATGCTCATCAGAACTCTCCATTTTCCATGATATGCCGATCAGAACTATCGATTTTCTATGATATGCTCATCAGAACCCTTCATTCTCTATGATATGCTGATCAGAACTATCGATTTTCCATGATATGCTGGTCAGAACTGTCGATTTTCTATGATATGCTGGTCAGAACTATCGATTTTCTATGATATGCCGATCAGAACTATCGATTTTCTATGATATGCTGGTCTGAACTATTGATTTTCCATGATATGCTGGTCAGAACTATCGATTTTCCATGATATGCTGGTCAGAACTCTCCATTTTCCATGATATGCTGGTCAGAACTATCGATTTTCTATGATATGCTGGTCAGAACTCTCCATTTTCTATGATATGCTGGTCAGAACTATCGATTTTCTATGATATGCTGGTCAGAACTATTGATTCTCCATGATATGCTGGTCAGAACTATCGATTTTCTATGATATGCTGGTCAGAACTATTCATTTTCTATGATATGCTGGTCAGAACTATCGATTTCCAATGATATGCTGGTCGGGACTATCGATTCTCTATGATATGCCGATCAGAACTATCGATTTTCTATGATATGCCGATCAGAACTCTCCATTTTCCATGATATGCTGGTCAGAACTGTCGATTTTCTATGATATGCTCATCAGAACCCTTCATTCTCTATGATATGCTGGTCAGAACTATCGATTTCCTATGGTATGCCGATCAGAACTATCGATTTTATATTATATGCTCATCAGAACTCTCCATTTTCCATGATATGCTGCTCAGAACTATCGATTTTCTATGATATGCTGGTCAGAACTATCGATTTTCTATGATATGCCGATCAGAACTATCGATTTTCTATGATATGCTCATCAGAACTCTCCATTTTCCATGATATGCCGATCAGAACTATCGATTTTCTATGATATGCTCATCAGAACCCTTCATTCTCTATGATATGCTGATCAGAACTATCGATTTTCCATGATATGCTGGTCAGGACTATCGATTTTCTATGATATGCTGGTCAGAACTATCGATTTTCCATGATATGCTGGTCAGAACTATCGATTCTCCATGATATGCTGGTCAGAACTATCGATTCTCCATGATATGCTGGTCAGAACTATCGATTCTTCATGATATGCTGGTCAGAACTATCGATTCTCCATGATATGCTGGTCAGAACTATCGATTCTCTATGATATGCTGGTCAGAACTATCGATTCTCCATGATATGCTGGTCAGAACTATCGATTTTCTATGATATGCTCATCAGAACTCCCCATTTTCCATGATATGCTCATCAGAACTCCCCATTTTCCATGATATGCTGGTCAGAACTATTGATTTTCCATGATATGCTGGTCAGAACTATTGATTTTCCATGATATGCTGGTCAGAACTATTGATTTTCCATGATATGCTGGTCAGAACTATTGATTTTCCATGATATGCTGGTCAGAACTATCGATTCTCCATGATATGCTGGTCAGAACTATCGATTCTCCATGATATGCTGGTCAGAACTATCGATTCTCTATGATATGCTGGTCAGAACTATCGATTCTCCATGATATGCTGGTCAGAACTATCGATTTTCTATGATATGCTCATCAGAACTCCCCATTTTCCATGATATGCTGGTCAGAACTCTCCATTTTCCATGATATGCTGGTCAGAACTATCGATTTTCTATGATATGCTGGTCAGAACAATTGATTCCCAATGATTTGCTGCTCAGAACTGTAGATATTCAACGATATGCTGGTCAGAACTATCGATTTTTAATGATATGCTGGTCAGTACTATCGATTCTCTAGCATATGCTGATCAGAACTCTCGATTCTCAATGATATGCTAGTCGGAACTCCCGATCCTCTGGGACTCCCAATTGACTCCCTGATCACTCCCAACATCAGAACTCTCGTTCCTTGACATCCTCACATGCCAATCAGCCGTAGAACTCCGAGATATAGTTCACTTCCAGCGGTTTCACCTGCGCTGCTACTACATCGTAGAAGAACTCCTCATGTCTCTTCATTTAATTCCCAAAAAAAATTTCTTAAGCACTCCTAGCATCAGAACTCCCTTGTTTCGACATCCTCGCATCCCAATCATCCCTAGAACTCCTAGATATAGTCAATTTCCTTCCATTACCCCTGCGATGCTGTCATATTGTAGAAGAACTCAGCATATCATTCCATTTAATTCCTGAAAAAAATTTCCCAAGCACTTCTAGCATTAGAACTCCCTTGTTTTGACATCCTCGCATCCCAATCATCCCTAGAACTCCGAGATACAGTCCATTTCCATCCATTTTCCCTGCGATGCTGTCATATTGTAGAAGAACTTAGCATATCATTTTTTCAAAATCGATTTTTTTCACAAATTTACCCGGAACTATTGTTGTAACTTATCAAGAACTGTAGAACTATAGTGGATGCCACTAGAACTGGTGCTTTTTTGTGCGATGCTGACATTTGATATGCCAACTTCACAGACACGATTTTTACAATGTGTGGATTTTGGTGAGCAGAGAGGTTGCATTGAATTCGATTGACGAAATGAAATTTGGGCTGCGGAAACGTTTAGGATGTCACAGAAGGGTTTTGCTGAACAAACTTTACCGGGAAGAAGTGTTTATAAGTGCGACCTCCTGGCTGACCATCAACATCTACCGATGGATATCACGTCTGACAAATCCGAGATCTGATGCTCCAAAACTTTCGATTGAGAATTATGGAGCTTGCTTGACTCCATTTCGAAAGATATTTTGGCCCAAAGACGCGACAAATCACGCGATTGGTATCAAAAACACTCAATTTTTCGCGTTAAAATCGGTGGAAAGACTATTTTTCACCATCAACACATTATCAAATGCATTATTACGGGAGATGAGACTTGAATATATGATTATGATCCGAAAACGACCGAACAATCGAGTGAATATCGTGCCAAAGGTGAAGCAAGATCAAAAAGATCACGTCAAAGTCGCTCAAAAATCAAGGTTATTTTGACATTGTTTTGAGGTTGTACCTTATGCTGCACGAAACTATCGATAAGTGGTATTATTTCAGTGTTATGCGTCGTTTTTGTTAAGTTATTCGCATAGAGAGGCCGGGTTTTATGGGCCGACGACTCTTGGTTTTTGCACGGAAAAGAAGAGTAATTGAAACAACTAATGAAATGGATGCATATGCGTTTACAAGTTAAATAATCATTCCAACTTATTGATTAGTTGCAACAACCATCATGATAGTTGAAACCTCATTCATTTTATTCGTTTCAACTACCCCTTCTTCCCATGTATCACGCGATGATGCGCCAGCTCATCAGGCATTGGTTTTTCTTTATTTAATGTAACTTTTGTTTGGAATTAATTTTAATGTATTTGACATCAACAATTGATTCAAGGGCTTCCAATTATGTCGCTTGGCTGTTTAAAAAAACTTGAATTTTCCGGTACACGGGAACTGGGAAATTTCTGTTTACGTACAAGAAAATTCCTGTTGTACTGGAATTTTTCCCTATTTCATATGAAATTGAATGTTTTTTACTTCAATTTTCCAGTATAAATACAAGAATTTTCTGATACGTATAGTGGAATTTTCATGATTTGAATGTGATTCTGCAGTACAAATGTGCAGGTTGATTGCTTCCAGTACGGTACTGGAAGTTTTCTGGAGTTTTTCTTTTACAGTGTTTGGCTATTTGAATATTGAATGAAACAATTCTATCCAAAATTACATCAATCAACTGCTGGCTCGTGGCTTTTCGCGAAAAATTCAACTAATGTTGCTTCACATCCACCGACGTATTCACCTGATTTGGCACTGCTTGACTTCTGACTATCCCCTAAACTCAAAACATTGTTTCAAGATCAAAATTTTGAGTCGATTAAAAAGATTCAACGTCAATCTCAGCCCGTTCCGGCTGTACCGGAAAATGACTATTTGACATGCTTCGAGAATTGGAAAACAAAGGTCAGCGTAAGTGTATTGCATCGGAGAGGGATTATTGATCAGTTTTTGGACACAGTAGTGTTCCATTATGCTACCAACTCTAGCTTGGTACCGTAGTAGAATTCTCTAGGCTTCGCAAGGCCTTACAATTGTCAAAAGAATCAATAGAGTGATTTTCGCTAAGGTACTGGTGTGGTTTGGCTTTGCTAGAAAGAGGGTATCCTCCAAATACTGTCTGAAATTCATTGAACACTTGGTCTCGATTGAAAAACAGTAATATCTCTACCAAAGTGTGATAAATTCAACCTAGCAGATACTGAACGATTAGCCAACATTTTCTACGTTTTCAAGAACAAGTGTGTGGAATATGTAATTCTTTAATGCAATTTCTTTATGTTCTCTCAAGTACTCAAAAGAAGATTTTATTTGCATTCCAACACGAATCTGAGGCCAGTTTCCGTCCGATATTCGCCTATCAATCAAATCCCAAGTTCGTTCTTACATGGAAAAAAGTTGTTGTAATTGTTATTTCCACACTCCACGGCCTAAAACCAAACTCACCAATCATACTCACAAAGTATTGTGAAACTGTATAACATCTAACAGTTGGATTGGAATGAAGTAAATTTGAAATCTACATTCGAGAATGCGATCGATGTTCTCAATATTAAATGCTATTCCCATTACCATTATCATTGAAATTTATATTTGAATTGTCATCTGTGGTTCTTTTCTTTTACAATGCATCCGTGGAAGGATGTACCAATCACGAGGATAAAATGTCGAGTATTAGAATTCCATTTCAGATCGTATGGAAACAGATAACAGACTGTACAGACTTCTGAATAAAACACTTGACCGATAACGTTGTTTGTTATGTCTACAGGTGAAACGAATATTCAAATTTATTCCTGACAATCATTATTGAACAATATCATGCACCGCTGAGTATTTTTGGATTTTTGTGACCGAATTGTATGGAACCAGGTGCTGCACGTGTCATTGATTGATACAGTTTTCAACTATATATCATAGAATCACGTTTATTTCCGGATGAATTCTAGGTCGAATACAAGAAGAAATACAAAAATGCCGCGTCAAATATATTATTTCTTTCAGTGCCTCAGGTTTTACACGTAGGAGAAAAAAATTAATTCGCTGTGACAGCAAACACCACAGAAAAAAAATGATGTCGCGCAACTATCACTTAGCTGTGGCAACAAAAGTTATGGCTATAGGAGCTAAAATCTAGCTTTTCTACACAGAGAAAAGTGGTATAGTTGAATAGAGACATGGGATGGATCATGCACATAAGAATTGTGCACTTATTTATTATGCACATAAAAAAATTGAATTTAATTTGTTCACATATTAATTTTAGTTGTTCCTAATACGTTTGATAAATGTGCACTGATAGTCGTGCACAGTGAATTGTACACATGAAAAAAAATGAGAAATATAAAATGTAAGATTGTGCACCTTACATTTTGCACCTTCGGGAATATTCAATATTGTTTTTTATGCGCAAGTTTTTGTGAATAAAAATTTTGTGCATGATTACTTGCGCATAAAAAACAATATTGAATGATAATTGCATAATAAATAAGTGCACAATTCTTATGTGCATGATCCATCCCATGTCTGAATAGATTTTGACTTTCCGGAGTGGAGCCGCGTTTTGCATCGGTTGGTTGTCGACGTTTCGACATCATTGCAGCTGGCTTCTTCAGGGCGGTAACCAACCGATACAAGACGCGGCTCCACTCCGGAAGCTCAAAATTCATTTAATTTTGCAAGCCGCGGAAGACCGCACAGCGAATCTTCGCTGAAGCAACTAACCCTGAGCGCATTGTTGGTTCAACTAAGCGTATCGTAATTTCGATTGAGCCGTTCAGTTATTTCAATTGCGCAGTTTGGTCTGTCCATATTTTACTATTCGCTTAGTGCTTATCACTATTCCTTCTTCTCTGTGCAGTAATTTTTTTGCTGCCCAAATATCAAATACACGAGATAGCTAGGACAGCCAATAAATATAACATTGCAAATTTAGCTGAATAATTAGCCGACGTGGCAAATCATTTGTAATATTCGCGAAAAAATTCCAGCGAGATCATGTTTTGCTGTCTAATTGTGAGTAATTTTGTTCTCCCCGTGTGATTATTATACATTCCGAAAAAATGTCAATTGAAAATTCAGAAGCAGTTTATGTGTATTTATTCACAGCAACTTCTTTCTGAATTTGCAGATAAGTTCGACTGTACCTTCAAAGACTTTTCTGATGTTTCAGAATTATTTCATAGAAGATCAAAATGATTTATTCGAAAATTAAGAGAAAAGTTGCTATGAAAAAATTACAGAAATTTCTTCAGAAGTTTCAATCAATACTTTTTTTCCAGTTTATAGACGGCAGCAAATCGAGGTATTATGTACTATTATACATGAAATAGCAAATCTTTTTGATAACCTAGTTAAAAAATCGCTGTTGTTGGTGACAAGGTTGCTATGATAGCAAATAGATTGTCGTCACAGCGAAATCAAACTCCGTTATGCACTGTCTGCTAAAATGGCTGCTGATTCTTCACTGCGGAAGCAACCTGTTTGTTCTGACAAAAAGTGCATTAAATTTCACTCATTGCTTTCGAATGAACATTTTTTTCAATCTCAATTTTGAGTTTGGATTCGAATTTTATGTGAAGGTCAATGAATTAAAAATTCTATAAATTTCAGTCACACGTCCTACACAAAAAGATGATCCACCTTTTGCAATGTTATGCTTAAACACAGTAGTAATACATTACTTCATGGCTTACGCGGAATGAATGATAGCAGATATCACTCCATCTTGTCGTGATATTTTAATTCTTTCCTCGTATATTCGTAAGGACTGACGATGCATATTGAGTATGTATTTTATTTTTCTCCGCTGAATCGTGTATTACACTCGTATACATCGAAGAAGTACATTAAACGCGACCAGCAGTTGAAGTGTTATCTTCTTACGGAGACTAAATATAGAGCAAGTGTTTCAACTCAATGTTCAAACAACACAAATGATATTGACACAAGAGAGTTAGCTTTGTCGTCCATCTGCCTCATGCGCTCCTGCTTTTTATCATAATATTGTCATCTGGATAGGTGCACATGAGCATGTATCATAGAGCGCGTACCAGTTATAGAGAATATAGAAGAAACGAAGGAATTCGGTTATCAACTTCATGAGCTTCTTGATAGAGGGGCGTGAAGTATTTTTTCATCGAGAATTGTAAGCGAGAAAAGAAATGACAGGAAAATGATTATATTCTGATAAGAGAGGAAAAGATATTTGTATCGAAATGAAACATTGTGGACGTGATGTGTGAATTATGATTAGGGTTGGGAAAGGGTATTCGGATACTTTTACAATCCGATAAAAATTCAGTGTACAGTCTTTTTTGTACAACATACATTGTATATAAAAATATTTGGTGATAGAAAGATGAGAATTGTGGCCTAGTTGAACACCACAAAAAGCTTTTGACTTTGTATCAAAAACTTGAAACAAACCGCTTAAAATAATGGAGAAATCAAATCATTCCTCGATGAATGACAATCTCTCGGAAAATTTCCAAAGAATTGATAATCCCGGGTGAAATTTGGGGTTGCAAGATTTCCAAGAGATCTAACATTTTGGAGAAATTCAATCTCGAGTATCTTGAGTTGGAGTTGGCCACGATGTAAAAAGAAATAGGTGGATTATCTTCCCTGTCGGCGTGAGAAATTTTTGATGCAGTTTTTGTCATAGTTTCAATTTTTGCCACCAATTGGCGAAAATATCGTTGAGGCCAGATAGATTTCAATTTTTGAATTCAAATCAAGTTCAAATGAACAATAACTTCCCTCTTTTAATGTTATGTCTCATAACACGATGGTAATTTCTTTCTTCATCACTTTGGACTAGGATTTTCAACATCTAATTTGAATTTGCCGCTTTTTTGTGGCCTAAACTACTCGAATTTCGTAGTGGCAAAATCAAGAACTATGTCAGGAAAATTTCACAACACATACAAAAGATAACTCACCTATTCTTCTTATTAAATCGTGGGGTTGGGAAACAAAAATTCAAGACAAATGCAGAAAAATAAAGGTTCCATGTTATATTTTGTTTGGGGTGAAATTGAAATAAGGAATTCGAAGCAATTTCAAAGCACTTCTGAACATCAAATATTTCCTCTGAACTTTTCAGAACCTGTCTTGAAACTCTCCGAGAATTTTTCGAGATCATGGACTTGATTAGAAAAATTTCAGGTATATTTTTCTCACCAGGGTGTCCTCCATTGGAAAAATGCCAATTATTATCTCCGCCCTCATAATCAGAAATTCCTGCAGCTACCCACAATTTTTGATCCATCCTTCAACCATAGATGAGTGAATTGGCATCGAATATCGATATATAAACTCTTTCAACACAGCTGTACACGGCAACGAGGAAACAGAAGCAAAATTTCGACTTTCTTGAAATATGAAGAACTAAAAGGATGCATAATATTCTTCTAAAAACGAACAAATGTCAAAGAAATCAGTGAAAATGAAAAATTTTTAATTCCAAGTCTTATCAAGTTACAACGAAGAAATTATCATCTTGTTTCCATTCATCAATTCTAAGTTCAGCATTGAAATTCACCAGCGTGTCAATACGAATGATTTACCATTGCTGATCATCTGTCGTCTCCTGAATTCACGATGTATGACAATTGATGATATAAATTTGAAACCGGAAACAACAAGAATGGAGGAAACGCATGCATATCTATATGAATAATAAATTCATAACCACGGACGCGATATATGTTTCAAGGGAATAAACACGTTCATGGAAATCAAAAGATGTGATTTGTATGTGCACAATCTAACATACGAATCAACAAGGAACAACAACGACAGCAGCAGAAGGAACGTTCTTCCTTTCACGTATACGTATTCCAAGGAAAGATCAATTATATTTGCATGAATAATCAACCCATAGAAGATTTTTCTTTCAGAACTTCATAAATCCACGATGGACCCGCGATAAAAATGATGAACAGACAGGAGACAAAAAAATAAGAACAAATGGTATCTTTGATAATTAAATTCGTGAAAAAACCTTTCATCGTTTTCATCGTCATATCGATTCAAATGGAGTTGTTTTTGTGGTTTGTTGTTTGATTATTTTTCTTCGCGGTACAAAGAAATCGTTGTTAGCGATCCGTTTCTCGAGAAACAATTATAATGAGTCAAAGACTAATTTCATCAACTCGTTCCATGCGTTCTGGTTTCTCTCTCTCTCTCTCTGGTCATATCAGATTTGCATTACACACGATGTCTCCTAATGGAATTAATGTTTTCATGAATAATGTGTAGATTCTTCCCCACTCTGTAAAATGAATGTTTGCAAAATTAAAATACTAATAAGCGAGGATGTATCTATTTTTCAAATTCTTTGAATACTTTATTCGTTTTTCCGTGTATCGTCAAAATTTCAACGATTTCGGATTCGGGGAAATTCAAAGTGTAAATTGGTATAACCGAGAAGAAGCCGTGATTCGTGTTATATTTCCAAGAGGCCTTCCAACTTTTCAGAAAAGTTTTCTTCGTCGTTTATTCTTCGAGATTCAGGTTCGTTCACATTAATAATGTCGTCATCGTTGGTAGTTCGCTGGCTAATTTCCAGCGTGTTCTCGCAGTGGTAGAGGATTAAAATCAGACGCGCAGCAGAGAGGAAGACGAAAAAAGGTGAATCGATCCAAGTTTGAAATTAATGTTGTCGACATGGGCTACGCGAGATCAAGAAAATTGTTACGTTTTCGATTACGTATGGTTATACCCTTGTTTTTCTTGTTTCGATAACTATCGAGATATGGATGAACACCGTCACCGGAAGTGTGTTTGTTGCTTTTACACTGTGAAATGAATGATCCTTGTCGTTTGATTAACTGACGATAATCGAATATCAAGAGCGAATGTCGTCACGAGTATTCGAAGAACGGAATTATGTTATGCGCGTAATAATGGTATGATGTAATGATATTGTTTCTTATAAGCATCACATGAAAATCTCGAAGAATTTCATCACCGTAAGCACAAAAAATGGGGAATCGACTTTGCGGAGGATAAAATGCGTAAGAAAAAACGGAACTGAACTGTGGAGTCGGTTGGTTAATTATGAGAACAATTTACATGAGAAACTGAAATTCTTTTTCATATGTTATACATTAATCGAATAAGTACCTACTCATGTGAATTAGGTACTCGTTGCTCTATGAATTATTAACAATGTGGAATTATTTCTTTACGCGTTGAAAAGTAGACAATAAAACATTCAAAGAGTAGTTCACTGTATTTGCTGTATGAAATCTACACGTGTTTCATTATTAGATGGAGATTTGCCATATCACATTCAACACTTAAGAAATAATGAATATTCATGGAGTGTTACATGATCTTAAAATAAAAAGCGTGACGAATTCAAGTGTTTTTTTTTGTTCCAACTGTTTGAAAGTGCTGGGATTTTAGCCAAGGGCACCACAAAATTCAGTTATTTTCAGAAGGAAACCTGTTTCAGCGCATATACCAGGCAACTAAATGAAAATTGGCATCAGTTTCGAATAATTTGCAGGAAACAGTTCAGCGAGAGTCTCAGCGTCAATATCCCTTTAAGGTGCATCAAGAAAAAACTATTGGAAAAAAGCTTTGCTGATAGAACTGACGTTCGACTTGTTGGAGAGAACATTTTTGCGAGGCTATGGAGCGCCTCGCGTGAACTGAAACAGGCTGTGCGGGGCTTCATGTCACCCGAGGGAGACCTGACCGGATGACACGACGATCTAAGTGGGGATCTACCCGAATAGCATGGAAACACAGAAGTTTCTGAATGTTATTTCAAATCAATCAATCAATCAAAAATTACATTCGATAAAAACAAATTTGTTGAAATTTGTGTTATTGAGAAATGGGTAGGATACAGGATATCTTGCATTTCGTTTTATCTTTTCCCGGGCATAAATAAATGCTTCATTCTGAACTACGAGGAAAATGAAGGAAGATTATTGAAACCAGCTAACATTGATGTTAGTTCAAGTAAAAGCTTTCTCATATTCTCTGAATGTTTCAATTTATGAGGGAGATATGAGAGAGGACTGAAGAATTCCTCATATTTTGTCTATGAACTGAGATTATGAGGAATTCTGGTAAATTATGAGATCACACTATGCGTGTTCTTTTGGAGGTCTTGGTGGTTTTACAAACTTTGTTCGCTTCACAACAGCAACGTCTATGGATTTTTTTGAATCAATGATTCAATTATAACGGACAGAATCTTGCATTTCATCAGCTGATGAAGTATTTCATATTGTTCATCATTCAACATCACTCAATAAACACAGGAAAATTTCATTTTCAGCTGATATTTTCGGTTTTTGAATATCAAATCCTTCAGTTTGAGCTTCTGAATTTCGGCCAAGTAAATGGATTTTGCACGGATTCCCTCTTCTCGGCCAAGTTTCCACACGGGATGAGAAATTTGGTTCAATCCCTTTTCAGGTATATTTCAACGTAAATTTTCAACTAGATAGAGAAGGAATTTTTCGAAAAATCTGAATATTGTAATTCTTTACACTCGAATGAACAAATCTATCGAGCATTGTTTATTTCGGAATCTTTAAATTAGTAATCCCGTCTTGAAAGTATCCAAATGTAACTATTTTTACACGTAATGGGAATTTTTTCCAATCACCTAATGAAAAACAATATGGCTGGGATTACATGTGAATTAAGTTTCAGCTCCTCCCATGAATAGTTTAATGCTCTTTATAATGTATCGGAAATTGAAATTCCAATGACATGCAAATGAATTTTGTCTTCGAACAACTGAGAATTTGATGTATAAATTTGCTTGAAAAATTCATGAAATTTTAATAATATTTTTAAAGCGTGAATACCGATTTCGGATACACGAATATACATTGAAGTAAGGTGAAGCAAGGTGAAGATTCTATCAACGTTTCAACAAAAATTCAGATTAATTCACAATTGAAGTGCTCGAAAGGAGATTTTTTCTATGTAAAATTTGAATCCGACTGTAGTGGAATGTAATACTTTCAAAGTAAATTCAAACACTGGTGTCTGCGTTAATGCGAATTTTATTGTTCTCTATTCCGTCATGATAAACGTCAATTCTGAATGATCAGATTAAGATACCATACATGTATTGGATATTTCTCACCTGGAATAAAAGTCCTGTGTTGGGGCTGGCGATAAACACTACTCGCAATTTATGGCTCAACTTCTCAGGGAAGGATTCAAATTTTCAATCGCTGATGCCAAAAACTTTGAGGAAAAGGACGTATGTTTCGAAAAATCAACTTTTTCACAACATTTTTAATGCGTAAAAACTGGTATTCTTAAAGAACAATGATATATATGAGGTGTATTAATCGTTACTGCACGGAAAAAAATAATTTAGCTGCAGCAGCTGAATAGCTAGCACGGACACGGACAGCCATTAAATTAGCTCCCGCAGCTAAATTTTAGCTGTTACCGCAAATAAATTAACTGCAAATGCAAATTCTTTTGCTGTAACAGCTAAAATTTAGCTGCAGGAGTTAATTTAATGGCTGTCCGTGTCCGTGCTAGCTACTTAGCTGCTGCAGCTAAATCATTTTTTCCGTGTGAAATACGATTTCTTTTCTTTTATTCATTTTCACGTGGTTATAAATAAAAAGGGTAGGGAAGTGAAAAGACAGTCAGGGAATTGATAAAATAAGAATGCCTCTTATTTTCTTGAATTCATTATAACCCTCTGTATACAAGTATTGAAACAAGCTTGGGCGATACTTGAATCAATTCTGCCAACCCCGAGACAGATTCGGGCCAGCAATTGGACGATGGTTATGCACTCTCTAAAATTGTTAGAGTGGTATTTCACTCTTTAGCCAGCCAAAAGTGAACCTGTCGAAATTTCGAGTGAAATTTCTGCTCTTTTGAAGTGATAATCCAAGGTTCGAGGTTATAAACTGACAGCCACTCCAATTTTTCAGTCTAAAAGAGTGAGAGTCCACTCAAAACGAGTGAAAACCCCACTAGAAGCGGACTGGCTCACTTCTGAGACTTAGTGGAGTGGAACGAATGATTTTTCACTCTTCCAGATTTAGAGAGCACGGGAAAATGTTATGGAAAAATCAAGGGTTATTGAATGTAATAAAATATTCAGTTGTGAATCTCACTTGTTCCTATATTAAATAATACATAATTTTCATGTTTTTCAATTTCGAGACTTAAATTGGCTCTTTTTATGAGAATGTCATTTCTGTCTCATGTACACACAGTAAAATCCACATGCATTAATCTTGTCACATAGAACATCTTGCAACATTAATTGTAAATAGTAACCGTGATATGAGCATTCCAAACATTTATAACTTCACAGAGAGAAAATGGTTTGCTGCTATAGGACCTACAAAAAAATTCATTGTCCTTGCAAGAATATTTACTCCAGCAGTAAAGACTTCAGTTTTGTTAACAAATTAGTTTATGTCAGCAAAAAATCATTTTTCTTGCTCTTTTAGTTGATTCTTCTTGTAGGCACTATAGTAACATACCTACTTGTTATGCTAACAATACTTTCTTCACCGTGTTACTGAACATGCTGATCACAATTAAAGATGCCGGGAAATTTGCTGAAAAATGGGATATAAATGATGATTTTTCTTTACAGTAACGTAGCACTCAATTGTTTTCTTCCTGATCAGATCTTCTTTTTCACATAAAAAAAGCATGGATCCTCCTCAAGGATCACCTTGCCTCAATAATTGATGGCAGTGTTCTTTCTAGTTTCAATGTACAGGAATTGAAGAAAATTATGGCTGGCGATTGTTCAACTCTACTTGGTACACTTTAAAAAATATGAGGAGTTTTTATGGGCAGTGCTTAGCTTGTTTCAAGACTGCATATTTTTGCCAGTCAAACTAACTTGGTCTTTTTTGTAACTGGGCTTCCGAAGGGAAGTTTTTAGGTGATTTAATTAAACAGAAACTGACACTGTTCGCTTTGTCCACAAGGGCTCTGGAAATTTGATATCCTCAATGAGATGAGTCATTTGTCGGTCAGTTTACAAATCACAAAATTTACTGATTATACAAAATCAGGAGCACCCTTTCAAAGACCTGACTGATGAGATTAGATGTAAATGGATTTAATGAGAATGAATGATTCCGATCTGAATCAGGATATTTTCGGGATTGAATTTGTCTTATTAAATCCTGACGAAGCCCCTGTGGAATTCTTTGTCAACTTTTGCGGTGATAGAATCAATTAAACGATGCTAACAATGCGTATCGGATTGCAATTTTCCTCTGACGAATCGGGAGGTTTTGCAATACTGGTTTGAAGATTGGTTTGATTCAATGTGATTTGATACAAATGTTATATATCACCTCTGCAATTAGAATTGTTCTCACACCGATCACTACATGGAGAAAAAAACTAGCAATTGTTGAATCGACAATATAATATTGTTATATATCAACCCACAATGAAATCGTAAAAATATCGTTTAAGAGTGTTGAATTGGCAATTTTATTGTCAACGAGACAACTATGTGTTGTTAGAAGAACAAAAATTATTGTTAATCCAACAATTTCCTTATTACCAGTCTTACAAAACAAATTTCTCTCAGTGTATTCAATGTTCCAAATATATTTCGCTTCGCTCGCACTTTAAACATTTTATATGATATTTTGAAAAAATATATATATATATTTTTGTATAATCAGCGAGGTTTGCTGGTTCATTCCCTAGACAGAACGTTCCACTTGTCCGCATTTGATGAGAAATCTTCGATAGATTCACGAGTGGTTATCGAAGGAATAAAATATCTTTTTATACACAAAGAAAGCATTTCATGGAAATCTAAATCCTTCTTTACATATCCAATACCTGACAATGCTCTAATATATCAGTGAATTATGAAATAAATTAAATTTATGATGCAAAAAAGAAGTAATTACATGAAAATACATTATTTGAAATTGGAAAATAAAAGAGGAGTCCACACAAACTGTTCATTTTTCTTCAAAATAGACGACGTTTGTAAAGATCATTATAGGTACTTCAGCGAACTGGATCTTCCTTGCAATGTGTATACAATCGGATATTCGATTCCTTTCATTAAATTCTAATCATCTTCCATAAATCAACGAGTGATTCATCACTGCATCCAAGCACCATTCAAATTACAGAGGTTTTTATGGCACTCAAGCGTTACAATCGATGTCAGAATCTGAGCAGGATCGAGGTTAACCTGATCAGGTCTAGAGAATAAATCCATCGTGCTATACCAGACAGAAAGGTTATTAACTCAATTTTTGTCGGAACTGAGTTTTTTTCATATCATTCAATTCAGAAAAAAGGTGCGATTCCCTACGCCGACAAAAATTTATTATCGCTCTCTTAGTTTATGCGAGAAGTCATTCATTATCTGGTTCTGCATATAAAGAAGAAAAAAACACTAATTGATATATGTCTTTGTCTTGATATATAAATGCAGAAAACCGTAAAAATTAAAACAAGTTTAAAAATTCAAAGTTATAATTCAGTAAATTTGGTGGACGAATGTACAAATTTTTGCAACGTTTGGGACGAAAAATACCATTATATCTTGATTATACGTTACCTTTTCGTTCATTTTACAAAATCTAAAATAAAAAATACATAACCAGCGATTAGTTTACTTCGATTTTTTGTTTTTTTTCTCAATCTAAGTCTGTAACGTAACCTTTAGTCGCGTCCCACAGAGTTTCTCAACTCAGCATGACGTCCATAAAATGTCAATTCTCGCTTCAGATATTATCAAATCTTTTACGGTGACTAAACACTTCGAGTATGCACCTGAGTTTATATTCACTTCCTACACGAAGAAAAATATGTGGTTGTGGTGGTTGTTATGACTAACTCGTGGATCAAATATGATCTGGCTGATTAATGGGTTGTCATCATAACCATTCTTTTAGTTACCGATTGTAGCCGATTTTATCCAACTTGTTTACTATTTTTTGATGTACAAAATTAATCGTAATAACACACTGATTGGTCGAAGTCAATCGAACTACGTATCTATAGAAATACAAATGTGCTACATAGTCGGAGGAAGATATCTAAAATGTTATCCCCCAAATTGTAGAAAGAAAAATAATCTGTCGACAGAATTCAGGATACACATAAAACAAGAGAATTGACAAATTTGTCATGTACGGATGTGACATCGCGTCGTTTCGAGGCTTTGAATGAAAATCTTCACAAAATATATTGTCAAAATTTATATTTAAAGACTCAAAGCGACGCGTTGTTATTCAACATGATGAATTTATCCACTACTTTCTTTTGATCGTGTACCTGTTGGAGAAAAATCAAGTTTCCAAAATTACCACATTTCTGTTCAATTTGCAGGGTAAGTGAAAATGTCACTGTTGTTGTTAGTTCTCTGTAAATTGTTTAGAATGAGATTTCACTCTTCAGCGAGTCAAAAATAAGCCTATCGAAATTTTGAGTGGGATTTCCACTCTTGTAGAGTCATATTCTAAGGTTTGAGGTCAGAAACTCACAGCCACTCAAATTCCAGAGTCAATTTTTCACTGTAAAAGAGTGAGGGTTCACTCGAAACGAGTAAAAATTCCACTCGAAGCGAACTGGCTCACTTCTGAGACTTAGTGGAAGTGAAACACGTGATTTTCCACTCTTTCAGATTTAGAGAGTTGATGGACCTTCAAAAAATTCCTTCTGAAAATTCAGCAAATGTGAGTGATTTTCCACAGCCACTTTTTTCTTCTGATATCTCAGATAAATTTGATTGAATTTCGAAACTGTCAAGTCTCATACAATTTTGCATAATTTTCCTGAAAATTCAGGAAAAAGTTGTTGCGAAAAATTGCAGTCACATTTTCTGAATTTTCCAAAGGAATTTTTGTACAGTATGTAGTGCACACGCTCAGACTAAACAATGTCTGGTAAATCATTTATTTTTACTACACTGTTCAACAATAACAGTGGTATTTTTCTTATCTTGCCAATTTAGTAAAAATATAATAATTTCTAGACCGTTATTTTCCTTCGCGTGAAGTATAATTGTGAATCATACGTTGGAAATAACAATTTTATAAACAAAGTCTATTAAACCTGCTGAAAACACATGTTTACGCAAGAAGTTCACTTCGATTTATATTTCATGAAAACATTGATTATTCTCATCGATCACCAGACGATAAGATTTGTGAAGAAACAGCAATAAGTCAAAGAACTTTACCTTTTATTCGCAGTTATACACATACCTGTACGTAGACTCGGTATCTGATTCTGTAAACAGCAAAGGGATATAGGAATATCTTGCTGGTACACGGCAAGATGGAATTTCACTGAGAAAATATGATCAGTATAATCAATCACAACATTTAAGTCTTTTGATTGAACGTAACGTTTTGTCTGTTCATATTCCACTGCTACCTGCTTAGTGATTATTCCTACTTTTTTCCTCCACGAAGAAATCGTAACACTAGCGATTAATAATTTGACACGAATGGTTTCTGCCATAAGCAAAAATGAAGTCTCGACACCATTGATTACTATATCCGCACGAATCAATCGTATTTCCTCAGTACAGTATATTGTTAAGATCATATTGACTGATTCATGTCATTACAACAACCAGTAGCGTGGAATTTCTTTCTTTTTTTCACATACAGAAATCGCCAATGTTAGTTTCTCCGTGTTTGTTCCCGAGTAGAAATGCTTTAGTTATTAACAAGTTTTGTAACCCTTAACTAGCTAGATACCAGACACTTGCAAGCGTCTGGTTTTTGGCTAGTTAAGCGTGACAAAACTTATCAATTACTAGAGCATTTCTACTAGGGTTCTTTAGGGAAATTTCATCGATATTCAGATAAATCACTGTCAACATCGTCATACTACTGACTTTCAGTAAACTCACTAATTCAAATATTCATCACCTCTCTCCTGTTTCCTGGAACGACAATCGTTTTCTGAACTTCATCCTTTCGTGTAACCCTGCTAGAAATGAAATTCTTTAGATCTGCCTTGGGCCAAATTGAGCCGATCTGGGCTAAGACAGAACTTTACATGGTCCAATTTTCAGAAAAACAAATCTCTAACTGGGAATTATCCCACTTGAGGTGATTGATCAGTAAACGAGTATAGTCAATATTTTTCCATTCGTCGTCTCGAATTGAAAATTTCACAATGAAGAAAGAAGAACTATTAAAGAGTTCAGTATAAACCATGCTTTGAAATATTCAAATATTCAAAATGCATTCCACAAAAAACAATGAATAGGATGTTAAATTTTGAAAAGGGGTTATGTGACATTGTTACGGATTAAGTGTGAAAACCACCCGCATTCATTTATTATACTTCAAAATTTGATGGACAAATTTTATACATTCTAACGAATGAAATATGAAATGAAACCTCGAAAGCCCGGAGAGAAACGTTTTTTACTTCTCATTTTTAGCCATAGCAGGAAGAGCCTGTCTGAATCAGGAAATGGAAAATTTCAAATCCAGATCTTGAAGAACAAAATTAGATCAATGGGGTTAATTATGGGAATTTTTACAAATTCATAGGTTAGATCGAAGTGATAGAAAATTTCGACTGAATGGAAATTCCTCCCTCTGGATTGTGTTTTCTTATAAAGTTTGATATAACAACTCACAAGAATTTATGAGAATTAAGAAATGTGCCCACGTGTAACGATGAATCGAAATTACACGAACCTTATCAAATAAGGTCAACATGTTACCGTCATGGTCTCCCGTGACTTTCAAAATGATACAAATTTTGAACTTCCGGAATAGAACTGTGTATCGGTTAATCGCCGACGCTCCACTTCGAAAGCCGTTTAGAAACCATGTTCATTTTCGGAAATTAAACAATAGGAAAATTACGGTTGTGTATCAAGAATCCTATGTGTTAAATGATTTGTCAATATATTGCAAGATTCCATAATAGAAATCACTCTGGTGATTTTCTAGGTCTCGCATGGCTGCATCAGACCCTTGTAAGGAACTTGCAAAGCTTGGCAAGGTCTTGTCATAGCCTAGAAAATGGCTAGAATGATTTCTAGTAGAGCTGTTAACTGTTGTGTACATGGAACAAACATTAAACATGAAGATCATGTCAACATTTAACATTATCTTGAGAAAATAAATGACATTTATAAACATCAATCTACTTAAATCGGTCAAGTTTTCTGAATGAATTACGAGATGTTTTGTTTTTTTAATCACTCTTGAAGGAACGATTCATCACAAAATGCGAGAAAAATGAGGTCTTCTCAATAGGCAAAGACACGGGCTTTCGAGGATTCTTGTTTTCTATACTCTGTACCTAATGTAATGTAATGATCTGATCAACAACATTCTAGCAACTGTACAATATTGATTTGAAAATGTATGAGGAGGGAACATCGCCAAACTGTAATTGAACTTTTTGATACGTTGACAATACTTGTATACGATAATGTCGCATTGCAGTTAATCTTGGTACAAACCTTCCTGAGGGAGAAAGGCTATGACAACACGTTAGAGAATCTGAAGACGCGGAAGTAGCAGCCAATCATTTGAAGAACAACAACGATATTAATTCATACTATGCTTAGAATCAATGAACTGTTGAAAAGGGTGTATTAAAAATGTGAATATTTGTAGAATCAAAGAAGCTGCGCTGAGAAAAGAGATAATAAATTGTGTAGAGCTACCCCTATACGAAGCTGATACCGCTCCATCCCAGCTAGAGATTCCTCTTTCTCCAAATTGGACCATCAAAGGCTCTAACTTGGCCCAAGGCAGGGCTTGTTCAATTTCTAGCTGGAATTGAGCTGTCCGTTTCATTTCAAGCTGTTGATACCAAACGCTCAGCAATGTGAGTGAACTAAAAAAAAAAGAATATTTGAGGCGTTATTGCACCGACAGCAGGAACCCTACAACTTTAATTACAGTCTGGCGATGTGGTTTTTCGAATGAGAAATGCGATGAACTGTTAAAAAGAGTGAGGTCAAGTGTTAAAAATCGAACTATGAAAAAAATATGAAATCTAATATACTCTCTATCACTAATATTCAACTTCCCAACAGCGAATCTTTTGAAAATATAACAATATCAGATGTTTTACTTCGATGATTGATCAACAATAATTCTATCCTGTCAATGAAGTTTCGAAGATGAATTTCAAGCAAATCGAATGAGGCGAATGGGTAAAAATAACGACAATAATGAATTTCTAATTTCGGAGATATATCCTAATAGCACACATAATTCAAGTAATGTTTCAGAAATCATTACACTGCTGAACATTCTTGGATTGAAGGAACAACGTGGTTGGAATTTTCCAATGCCTTCGTGAACGTGCATAGTTATATTTCGGAAACTTTAACAATTCCACGTGCGCTGTTAGGGTATAGGAGTACATTTAGACCACTGTGGATAATTTATTTCACTCACTTTCCAGCACACCCCGCTGTTCCTGTTCCACATCACCTGTTAAACATAAAAATAATCTTAATAAATATGTTGTTCCGCTGAAAACCAATTATCCTTGTTATTTTATACATTCACCTTTCTCACACAAAATTCGCTAAATACGGGTTAGAAATCTTGTGGATCGTTATTCAAGTGTACTGAAAAAAGTGTATCTACCAGAGGAGAAAACAAAACATTGAAGGAGTAAGAAAATGTATGTGAAACAACAATGAACAATGTCAAGACTTCCATCAACTTTATTTATCGGTGCACAAAAAATCTTTTGTAGTCGAAATGATTTATGATTTGTGTAAGAAAAGGTAACGATACGCTCTGAAAAATAATTCCGGAATTGTCCCTCAAGGAACCCTGAAAAATACAATTTCCCCACGAAGGAAGGGTAGAATCCACCATTAGAGTGAGGAATAACTCCTCATAATAATGTACATGTTTCTTCACACTGTACGCTTGAAAGAGAAGGGGTACGTGTCTTTTTTAAGCATAAAAATTATTTCTAGTTTCTTCTGGAATAATTCAAGCGAAAATAATGCTGGGGAAAACAACAACAACTGTGAGTTATTTATTCAAAGCTATTTCAAGCACGCCATTTTCTCGGTGGTGAATTTTTCATTCGTTCTGAGTATGATTATGAAATTAGGAATGAATCAACTTTGAAAGCTAATGAGATGTTACTAGTAACGACGCATTATCAAATCTCTTAGGAGATATTACATAAGAATGATTTGAAACATTGTCAAATGGTCAACCTTGTGTTTTTACACTGGAAACTTTCCACGTAACACGGAAGGAGAGACTCAAGTGCAAGGAATAGTATTTTCAGAAGGATACGATGAATTTCGTGTTGAGGAGTCTTAAATTTTATCGTTCTATCCTTATTACTGTGTGATTGGAAATAGAAATTTCCTCTATTCAAATCGTACGTGTATATGCATGTAGACGTTCATACATAATGCATGCATTCGAATAATGCAATCAGCAGCGATATCTAATTCAACAGAATTTATCCTATGTTTATTCCTTTAATAGCCTCCAGGAAACCACTTATAACAAGATTGGACTGTACGATCGTATCGAACTGTGAGTATATAATATGATATAAAATGAGCGATGTACAATGTGTATTGTTGTCTGACTTTCGAAAACAGATGTCAAGAATCATAAGTTCAGACATTTTTGAAATATTGAAATCCTCAAGAATGATTTTGTTGATTCATCGAACTAAATGAATCCCAGTTTTCTGAAAAAAAAAACAAAAAAAAACTCCACCCTTCACAAACTTTCCCACGAATTCACAAAAAATTCAGGCTTTCGTGGATTTTTGTGAAGAAAATGGAATTTGGAGACCCTAGGTGTCGGTATGGTCATATAATCCAACAATACAATCATCGTTACTTTTTTTTCTGTGCATGTTTGATAAACCTTCGGGAACTCAAATAAGAATTTGTAGAATGGAATCAATGTTATCGAAACTTCTTGAAGAATGTTTACAAAAATGTCCATAAACATTTCATTCTTTTTTCTTGAGATTCGATTCGATGAAAAATATGTAGCGTCGTATCAAAAAATTGTATTACGCGGTGGTGTGCTCGATATTGAACTCACGAGAATGTGGAATTCATTCCGAGATTTTTTGGATATCTTTATAAATGTAATCTTACGTCATAGACGATGTCTTTCTCCGAATTGTATCAAAAAATTGAACTCGTAAATATTTGTTTCTCGATACCTCGAATCAGAATATTAACGAAAACAACTTTGTCGTTTGATGTCCTCAACGAATCGAACGGAATTATAATAATCTTCAATTATTGGTTATCGATTTAAGGAAAGAATACAAGTATGAATACTGGATTATTTTTATAATTACTAATTGTAAGCTAATTTACTTATGTTTTCCTTGACTTCGAGATGTACAGGAATCTTTTCTTGTAGAGAGAAGTACCTTGTTGAATGTGTTTCATAATTCATTGAGGAGTGCTACTACGTGTATTTTAACGTATGGAATTATCAACAGATTTCCTGAAGTTGATTGAATATTTACCACAAATTACCAATATTGGAGGTTTTTGTTGAGAAGATGGTTTTACAGGTAACGCTGTTGCACTTCTTCTGAATGAATTATAAAATCTGTTACCTACTAACCCTAGTAGGAACACTCTAGTAATTCTCTAGCTCTCGCAAAGTTTCACCAGGCTCTTACGAGGGTCTTGCTAGGCCCAGTGAGGTTCCGTAATAGCCTTGAGAAATAGTATACTATTTACTCTATAGAGTAATTTCTGCTAGGGCAGGGAATATTATTTAATCACTTTGACAGATATCATCAAGATACTCCTTCCTCATATTTTCTTCAAATCCTTTTCCATACAGTTCCATTACAGATTCGTACAGTTTGGGCCATAGAATGCGAAGAATATAATTAAAGCCAAGTTGGAGATTTGTCCAATGTTCAAACTTTATTTCAATGGATTCATTTGAAAAAATTGTCTTTCATCCTCACAATACACTGTACCCGAATTATTTGTGATTCAAATGTTTCGTACAAAAAATACACCAATTCATTCAATTTCTCGATTTTCCTGTCAGATTTGAGTGGATGAAAAACTTCATAACTCCAAAAATGTGTAAATATTGACGGGAAAAACAGTCTCGTATGATTTTTGACATATCTGAAGTTGAATTTACCGTACTCTGCATGTAAAAACACCAAAAGTTCACGTTACCAGGGTTCCGATTAATGTATGAATAGCAATTGAGAAATATCTGTCACATGAAAAGAACTCTCAAACTGTGCATGATTTACAAGCCAAGTGGAAATTTTTCAAAATATTACTGTGCATTCTGCAAAACTTATAGAGAATATCACTCCCTATACTAGTTTAAAAACTCTATTGAATCCCATCGATTAATGAAATTCAATACAAACTTTGCAACGATAAATGACCATTCGCACTTGTTCATACCTGTTGAAACCCATTGAGACCGGTTAAATTAATCAGATTCAATGAAAATTGAATGAGTTTGAATGGTCATTTACCGCTGCAAAGTTTGTATTGAATTTCATTAATTCTCACTTGTCCTTCGATTATTGAAATTTCCCAATAATTTTTACAACAAAATTCTTTCAGTGTATAGAATCATACACCGCATATGAATTTTCACTCACAAACTCAACGCCTACAAAGAGTTATTTAAGAATCATCGAACAGCGTTGAGTAGAAAATTCATTCCTCTTCTATAAAACATTTTGCATGATTCAAACCTTCAAGGCACTCTATGGTTTGGCGCAACAACGTCATTAACCACGTCAGAGGAAATTGCATATGACGTAAGATAATACACTTCTGTACTCTCTTCCTTCAATATTGATCACGTACGATCTGATAATGACAATGATCTCATCGTAATTATCACACCATTTGTCGGTCCTTCGATAAAGTTCATATTTTCTCAGTAAGATGACGTGCAAAAAGAAAAAAAATAGAGAGGAAGAAATAAAACTTCAAAGTTTGTCGAGAATTACTCGAATTGAGTGAATAGAATTCACTAGAGCTGAAGAAAAAAAAATAACGTTTTCTACAAAGAGGTCAACGAAAGGTAGAAAAAAAAATTGTCTTTCCGAAGAATCGTTTGATCCAGTTCCAAAGGCAACAAAATATAAACAAACTGGTATCTTTCGTTCGAACGGTTATTTATATCAACGAATACAGAAGTGTAATAAAGATTTCTCCAAACAAGTTCCAAGAAAGATCATCGTCTTTAATTATTATAAAGCTTTTCGAGAATTTTATTGGGTTTCCTTTCACCAGGGATCTTAAATCCATTGTCCAACGGAAATATATCAACGGTAATACCATAACTATTAATAGAACCATACGAGACTGGGTGGTTCACCCACGGCTACGAAACTCTCGCGAAAGGTAGAGGAGAACCCAACCTCTACCAGTGATGATCATCATCCATTCCTAATGCTAGGTTACGGTTCAGGAATTCAGATCCCTTTTTGATTATCATCAAACTAGTTATCACAAAATTTTGTTCCATATTCAGCTTCGAATAGAGAGTTTTCGAGATCTATTGCGAAATGAAATGAGAGCATCGAAATCGAGAGCATTATCTTTTGGCTCTCTTGATTATATACACGAAATTTTTTATGAATAGTAAATATCATCGAAAAAATTTGTTAGTGTCTGGTTTGTATGATTACTAATAATTGTACTAAATTTACACTGTACTTTTGAAAAGGTACCCTAGCAAAAATACTCTAGGCATTAACAACACTGGAAGAAAAACATGTAAAATCACATGCAACAAGTTCACCTAGCTTGTTCACGTAAAATGCATGTCCACTCAAATTTTGGCAGTCTTTTGACCCTGTATGTCACCTGTAATTTCACATGAAAGCTATGATGGTAATTTTACAGGTACTGAGTACAGGTAAAATGAAATTATATCCACATGTCGATGTAAAATTACCGACTTCAATGGTAATTTGACAAATACTCGGGACTGGTAAAATTAGAGTCAAAATGTATGTGTAAATTTACCGTGTGTGATTGGTAATTTTTACATTCATATGTATCGTGTAATTCTACTGATACTGTATGGGTAAATACTGGTGCCATTGTTATTTGGTAAAATTACTACCAAAATTTTTTACAGTGAAGGTTTGTAAAGAACTGAACCAGATATCCCACCACAAAACGTCGCAATCTATTCGATTTGAATGAAATAAATTAATATTTAATCGAATGAGGTCACACGAACTTTACGATGAATGAAAGATAGAACAACCATGTATATATACATAAATATATATGAATAATAATTCACAAGAAAAGAGGAGATCGAATAGCTTGATTGACAGTTCGTCGCGCTTTATGAAGTTTCCTTCCGTGACTTATCTCCATCCAACTAGGTGAAAGAACTTGAAGTGCCTGCCCTTGTTCTTACAGATTTGGTGAAAAAGTCACGGTCTGAACGATTATTATTCTACCGAACAATAACGTGTGCGCGTGAGTTTTAAGGCGATACACATACTCCGGTAATAATGTTCATTCATATAATCCTTGGCTCTCTAACCTAATTCTGAAAAGTATTCGTTATTACCGATACATATATATATAATATATATATTTGTATATGTATATAATTCCTCTTTTCATATGGTTGAAAGGTTTAATATCATGATGGAATCTGAAAGTGTACTCGAAATACACGAAATCCATGGAAATCAGTGAATCCAATTAGATCGGCGAATGAGGAGAAGAACACATCGATCGGTTTACCACCCCTTTTCTCTACATCCAAATATATCGACTATTCGTTTCAAAAACATTTCTCGTTACTGATATTCGATTTTCTTCGTCTTGCTTTCTTAAACAAGTTTCTTATCCTTTTTGAAAATATTCAATCCCAGAGCTAGAGCAAAAGAATTTCATTGTATCAATAATTGTTCTCGCTCTTTATAATAACACAACAGTTGTGTTTTACCGGCAATATTTTGTTTCTTTCAATACAGGAGATAGTTTGGTCCACGATTGAAACTCTGATGAATAGTAAAATCTCATGAAAGGAAAATCAAAATCCGTAAAAAAAATTCATGTCTCATTTTTTTACATCCGTCAATAGAATTCTACAGTAAAATGTAATTATTCGATATTCGATATTTACCGCAATAGAAAATTCATGAATGGGAGAAAAACTTGAATACGAGGATCCATGGATTGAAGAAGCAATGCGAAGAGCGTCATCGATGTTCGATATTCAACGGATATGATATGATCAAAACTCGTTCGCAGCTGTACTTCGTTGAGAGCAGTAGTAGGTACTTTCATCTATTATCCTGTCTTATTTTTGTGGAGTAGAGCGAAACAAAAGCTAAATGCTAAAGGTGCGGTCATCTTCTCAACACTTTGGATTTTATTTCGCTCTACTTTAAAGACATCGAACAAACAAAAAAGTAAAAGAATCGATGAATGAATGGGATGAGTATGAATTGTCGATAAAATCAGAGCTTTCGGTATTATCAATCCCGCTTATAAATTGCTTTCACCTCTCATAAGTGAAGTGGAAACGACAGAACCATCCTTCAATTCCATTTTTCAATAAAATCATAAAATTGATTAAGTAGACATTCAAGGTATTACTTGGTAGACTTTATTTTTGAATTATAATTCACCTCAGTGTAATTTATTATCATTGTATGCCTGTTCAAGTAGTTTTATATGATGTTTTATGACCAGGGTGAGTTCGCGAGACTCTTCATGTACCTAGGAAGTTTAATTCTGTTTGTGTCCTGACTTGAACTGTGCCACCTGTTAGATAGCGCACATACCCATTACGTGCCTCCACTTGCGCTAAACATTTTCTCTTCCTCTAACTCACAATGCTAATGCAATAATATAACACTCTGCATACAAATAAAATTACATCCATGTATTTCGTGTACAAGTTATTGAACGGTAACTTCGTGGGATGTAATATTACGATCCAATCGAATCGAGGACAATAGAAATTATTACGTTTGATTCATATTTAGAATTCTTATTGATTCTTGGAACTTTTGTTGCAAAAAAAAATCGAAGAAGAAATTTTGAAGCAATTCATATATTTTTGTGCATTGAATTCACCATAGATTTCACCAAATTCAAACCACTTTCTGAATTGAATTTCAATAAAAGTGTGGGAGATCTGATACGAAAATAAGTGTGTGAACTTTTGTATTAAAATTGATACATATTCTTGAAGTTTCAATTGTTTATAAAAACGAAACGGAAATTCAAATATCACAAAATCTTCAAAAATTAACGGTATGTATGTTCTTGAATCAATGTCTTAGAACTGGAAACATCGTTGAAAAAATGTGCGCAAGAATTGGAATTTTTAACATTGAATTGAGAGTATTTCGTTATTCGATTATCAATTCGTTTCAATAAACGATTCAAACTTCATCAACATCATTGGTAGAAATATTTTTCACAGTTTGTTCGATGTAGGAAAATAATTAAGAAGACGTCCTTCAATGGAGCAATAGTCCGAATATATAAGAAATCCCTTTGATCTTTGAGGGGATGCCATTCTAGCGTTACCATCCAAGTACTTTCGTTAGAAAAGAACACGTCTATACGATAGAAAGAGTGGTCCGATATCGAACCTAGTACCACCTTAATTTCGACGTTTCGGTGAGTTATCGTAAACCGAGGTGAAGTCGATCTTTCGAAGGCAGCATTTTTTGAGCGTATAAATGTCGTTTGAAGCATTAAAAGTGAATGATCACCTTTACACACGCTATCATTATTGGTGCCAAGAAGCGATCAAGATCAAACAGATCAGTGATATTTTCTTCATCTAAGCGTATCACTCTGTGCAATAATTAATGCAGACGGAAAATCAGAAATTAATACTCACTGTAATAAAACCGAAGTTGAGGTGAATCCGATGGATCAACTGTGTCTTTCATATTCATATTCAAGCGGGAAACAAATCGGTGGCCCTTTGCATTTTTCCATGAACTTGATTAACGTTTCCGTTATCGCTGAATTTGCAATTTACAATGTTTTCGTAGAGAAAAGTAGATATAAATTTCTCGAAACATTGTCAAAGAGATTAGTTGATGATCAAATTAAAGGTGAGACATGTCACCAAGTCATGGTTGAAGTTCTTTGTAAAGTACAGCGATCCTTTGATAAGACTGACAAACCTTGAGGCAGTGAAAATATCGACATGAAAATTTGAATATACCTAAAAATACTGTGCAACTCGATAATATATGCGGTTAATCATTCTTTCGTCAGTTATATTCATGAGTTTTATAATTATGCGCATGGTATTAAAAACAGCATTCAATTGATTCATCAAGTTCAGGATAATCACATTGTTTTTGCCTTTGGCTATTATTTTTTAGAAACATAAATAATTTCTCTAGTGACGTACAATGGTTCTCTAATGGTTTTCAGCTATTGGGGTGTCGATCGATGTTATCTTTACCAGGACTAACGTGTTTTTGTGTCTGTATTTTTCTTTGGAACCTTTTCAACAAGAAATGTTCAAGTGAAATGATGATGATGATGATATTGATGATGGTTTTATAAAGAGGAAATAGAGCAACTGAGAATAAGTTGTACGTTATTCGTTAATCAGTAATACCATTACTCACTCTGAATCACGTTACTTGTGTATTGTTAACACGGAATACTATTATGTATGTTTTCAATGAATAATTGGATGGAACTTACAAGGAATCACTTCATGAGCGATTATATTCACCGGTCTCTCTAACTTTCTATGTTTTACACTGAACGCTGCTATCATCGACAGATTAAGGAGGTACTAGCGCCCGGGCGCTAGGCATTTCGTATACAGACAAAAGTATTTTCTTGAATCTAAGTAACTGTTATTTCAATAGTTCCAAATAAACATTTCTGCAACAAAAACGAATATATTTTCGATACATACAGATTTATTATTTGGATGATGAACAAAGTAATGAATTCTTTTATTTATTTCTGTTAAAGAAGTACCTATTTGGACTTATTCAAATAACAATCTCTTAGATTCGAAGAAATAGTTTTTTTTTGTGTACTGCACTGAAAACCCAATTTCTTTGCCCTCATTTTGATAAATCTTATTTCCAATGGAAAAAATGATTCATTCCAATGAGAAAATTCTGTTTCAATTTTAAAATTCTTTGTTTCAATCTGATAAAAACTTTTTCCATTGAAAAAAAGATTTATTAGAATGAGAGCAAAGAAAATTTTCTTTCAGTCTAAGAAATTGAGTTCTCAGTGTGGTCAGTTTATTATTCAGATATAATCCGATGAAATGATTCTATAAATCCTAACGAATGTTTAGAAACTCACACGAAATTATTCGATAATTTTCAAATAAACCAGCTAATTCGAAATTATTAGCTTTTCAAAATTACAAAAATCGGAATCAGAACTATGGGGTTTATAGAAACAGAATTTATGTTGGTATTTTCAAATTTGCAGGTGTTCGATCAACAAATAGTTATTTTCTTTCAAACGAGAGGAAAGATATACATATTAATTTTCGTACTCGAAAATCCGTACACAGTATTATACAGATCAGCACCAATTAAACTTTTATTTTTCAATTAAAGTTCATGTAACGATACGGTTTAATATGGAAAATAAATGGATTCTGTTGCAATTCTCGGAGATAAAGCGTTGAAGAGGGCGATATGTATATTTGTGAGTAATATCTCCTCTTCGTTGATCTCGAACACTATTTATACGTCATAGGAAGAATTATTATTCACATTTGTCTTCATAAAGCATATTGTTAAATGATATTTCGATCGTTCAAAGAAAATACAAAGTAACGTTTAATTAATTTTCTGAGATACTATCTCTTAAAAATAGAAACACATTATCGTTGAGTTATGACAAAAACTATATTACGTATAGAAAAATTCCAATCTAAAAACAGGTTAATTTTTTTTTCTTTTTCTTTTGTATTTCTCCCACAATATATTCTGTACGTAGATATGAATCTTCTATGTAGATTTATTCGAAAATTGCGAAACGTTGTAGATATGCTACAAAATTGTCTAGTAAGTAATGATAAAACTGAATAATTCAATTTGAATTTCATCTCATCTCTCGAGAAGTCTCCATTGACGAGCTGAAAACGTCAAAGTTGATAAAAAGTTGCTGAAGCATCTTCTGATTCGATAAAGATATTGGATGTTGAATTCATAATCAATGAACTAGTTGAACCATTTTCAATTTCATACTTTTTCTCTCGAATAAAATCGAAGTGTTGGGGAGATCTTATAGTTAGTAATTCAAATCATTCTATGTGGTCTTTGAATCTAAAAGAGTGAGAAGTTTATGGTTCTATTTGATTATGCCTCAGAAGTGAATGTGTCCAGTTTGAGTGGTATTTTCACCTGTTTCGAACGAGATTTCCTGTTGCAAGAATGAAAAATTCACTAAAAAATTAAAGTTTAGGTGTGAAATTTGAACCTCTAACCTTCGATTTGCAGCTAGAAATTCCTCTTTCTGAACATTGGACCATCCAAGGCTCTGTTTTGATCCAAAGCAAGGCCTGAGATTCAATAAATTTTGTTTCTAGCAGGATTTTCAAAAAAAAACTTGATGGGGTCACTTCTGGCTGGCTGAAGAGTAGAATCTCATTCTACAAAATTGTAAAGTATTCGATTATTGGGGAACTGGCAAAGAAGGAGAACTCCTACATCACAGAATCTAAAACAGCCCTCTTTGAATCCCAAACTTTTGTACATTTTCATTATTGCTAAGAATTTTTCTAGCAACTGGTCAGTTTCAAAAACACTCTCCCAAAAATCTGCTATGAAAAGGATAAATCTAATCCAATTGCAGGTTAGTTTGCCTGGCAGAAATATTTCATCAAACGACAGGAAAAAACCATCCAATTGGCCGAGCAGTGCTTTTTATTGAAAAAGCCAACGTTTCGCCCAGATACTGAGCATTTTCAAGGCAAAAATACAACTTAAGAACGTAGTTAAATTTTCATCAAGAAAGCTTTACCAAAAATGTTTTACATATCAATATTGACGCGGTACGACGTAAAAAAACAGAGGAACTCTAAAAAACATGTGAATCCACATGTGTCTGCCAACTCTGATGATCAACCTCGGATAAACCAACCTTCGAATGGTTCTGTAAGTAGTTCTGCTCCTGAGAACTCTCATTCTTGAGAATTACAGGATGTTGATCCTTATCAGTCAATTCAGGAGAAAATCATATTTCAATCCAGCTGAATGTTGTCCATAAAAACTAAATGAAAAACACTTATTATAAGGATCCGGTTTACCCGTCAATCACTAACCAAAATGTAGTGCAATTTGTGCCCATAAAAGTAGGTCAGAAAATTGCTAATTCAGGGTTACATTACTATTCACACTGAGAGAAAAGCACCTAGCTGCGGCAATGGAAATTTAGTTGTCCTAGTCAAATTTTATCTGGCATGAGTAAAAGTCTGGCTGTCCAAAATATGAATAAAACAATTCATCCTAATATTTCAAAGAAAATACACAATTCAGTTGTGAAAATTAAAATTCATTTAGAGTGACTAAATTTCCTAGCTGTGTAATATTCAACTGAACCCTTTTTCTCAGTGCAGAAACAACTATCATTGTCACCCAAGTTTTGAGCAAATTCCACAGAAAGTGGCTCTGTTTCTTGACTGATGATTACGTACTCATTTCACTAGGAGGGCCACTAATCAGCTTCAGAGTAAACAAAAACTAAAACCTATGATGAAAACTCATTGTAAAAAAAAGTGGGAGCATACTAGGTCTTGGTACTGGAAAATTTCAGTACATTGTAATTTAAAATTATATACTAACATTAAAATAACTCCATATCACTACTTTTGAGAATACAAATAGAAAAAGAATACATGAAAAATACATTTATATTAATTCCAAAACGGTGGCGTTTCATTGATACATTCCTTTCATATTTGTGATTTTATAATCACAAATATGATTCACGATCATTCTAGAGTTACAGTGAAATGACATTGACATCAATGAAACAAGTGTCATGACATTTGGATACTTCTTGATATGAGGTCACATGAATTCATTATTATAATGATTCATTATCATTGCATTATACCATAATCAATCATGAATCGGTACAGGTCAGGGATGGGGAAACGGATGTGAAACTGTGGAGTACTCTACACCTGCTGATGGACCAAGGGTGGAACTTTCAGGGTCCTATCTTTTTCGTAATATATCACCAGAGTTATGAGTCGTACAGTTTGCTGCAAAATATATATGGAAATCTCCACAGCACTAGCTCTCTTGACACATGTCTCTTTAATTTCCAGTGAAAAATTTCCCGAATTGTATATAATTTTTATCGAGTTATATATGAATTATATATAATTATTCACTAGGGATCAAAATCGGGATTTGCTCAGGGTCAGGGTTACCAGATAAAAAGCTGAGCAGTTTTCGGTGATTGTTTAATTCTTTGAGAACCTGGAATATGAATGTTCAGGTACATGGAAATTAATCAATCAATCGCAGAAGTTTCCAGCTTTTGATCTAGTATTCCTACCCAGGATATATTATGAGTCAAATCTTTAAACAGTATTCAATTGAAATTTGAACTATTGATCATGGGAATGGAATAGATTTCAAAAGAATTAAGGAAATTTTTCGAGGTTGTATCTGTTGATAGTGTGTTTTTGCAAATGTTACGAGGCACCACATGTATTCAGTTTCCAGAGTTCCTCATAGATCTCATTTTTTAGACTTCTTGAAGAAATCATGAAGAGTACGCTGAGAAAAATTTGCTGTAAAATTTACTTTATGTCCGATAAATATAGGAATAACATTCAATTGCTGTAATTTGTACCGCAATATCTATTAGATTTATCGCAATTAATGTAACCACTGCAGCAGATTTTCATTCTTATCGGATACTTTGGTTGATTAAATAGGAATTTCGGTATATTTTACAGCGATTGAATGCTGTCCCTATAATTACAGCAATTTTCTCTTCTGCCAGCTCATAATGAATTCTTTTTTTTCATTTAAATTACTTCACACAAGTGAATTTCTTTTTTTCCAAGAACTCTTGAGAACTTCACACTAAATCGGTAGAGCGTGTATGAAACATCAATCAAAAGAAAAAAGGAATATTTTTGCCAAGGTGCACTGTAAAAAAATTCCTTCTGAAAATTTAGAAAATGTGACTGTAATTTTTCACAGTGACTTTTTACTGATTTTTAGGAAAATTTTGCTGAAACTCAAAAAAATTAACTGACTTTCCAGAACACTTTCCAAAATTTAGTTGAAATTTCTCAAAATTCAGACAAATTTATCTAAAAATTCAGAAAAAAGTGTCTGTAAAAAATTACAGTCAAATTTCCTGATATTCCAGAAGGAATTTTCTTACAGTGTGTAATGTGGAATCGCCTTCACAAAACTCCAGAATCACTCCTATGATACTGAAATCCATTCAACCCTTCCCTACGAATCATCATCGGAATTGAATAGGGTGTTTAATCAACTCCTTGACCTAGAACTGCACATCAAATCCAAAGAACCCTTTTGTACGTGTTCTGGTGATTCAAAACGACCATATAAATCCTCCCTATCCCACTTTCCCCACAATTATCCATCAATTCTTCAGAACAATTAGGAAGTTGTCTTCAAATTGATATTCCCTCGAGTTTATATTTCGATTAGTATTCTATTTTCACGTCGCTCTGTATATAATCGTTGACGACACATGCTCGGCATCTGGCTTCTGGTGTGTCGCAATCTTATACAGCAAAAGCGAGTGCTGTCTGAAAATAGAGAGAATTTGTCCAGATTGCTTGGGGCGAATGAAAAAGAGAATCCAGGGATTAAATCCCATCATAATTCACGTACATTCAAAAATCAGACAACCCCTACACACATCATATCGATCCAAAAGAGATAGAAATTTTGAAAATAATGCAGGTTGTATGCAATTAGAGTGCATTCTTTTTTGTATACCTATACGATATATATATATATATATATATATTACTTTGAAGAATACCGATTCAATAAAATCCTACTTTATCATCGCGAAACACACCATTTGATAGTTGATAACTAATAGTTCAAAATGAGGTCGCTACCAGTCACCGAAACGATACGCCACCTATGAACATTCCACCGCACACGATACAGAGAACTTGAGCATAAAAATAAAAGTCCACAACGCGCAAGATCTCGATTTTATGATTCTGCGCACCCCTCGACAGTCCATTCCGTTCCATTGACTTCAATACGTAGGTGTACGGCGAATGTCCCGTATTTAAACTTTAAGAGAAGAGTTATCAAGTTTTGACAAGCAAATGCGTGATCCTGCGATCCGATAGAATCGACTGGATATCTTCGCATCATCGCGAACATGCGATACCAGAGCATTGAGATTTCAATCCAACAATGTTCCTCTTTGAATGGGGAAAAGGAATTTTCAATTACGAGGGAATGATATCTTCCCTTTGTATTCACCGACCAGAAGAGAAAAATTCAATAAAGTACATTGACTTTTACTTTGAAATGAAGCGACGGTGATGATGACGACGACGACCACAACGACAAATTACGCGGTCACTTGACACTTTGAACTCTCGTACGAATCGACTCACGTACTTAAGCACGTGATCTTCGCGTCAATAACGTGTTTCGTATCGTTTTCCCTGGCTTCCAACCAGAATACTGACCAACTCCACGAGGAATTGTAACATTTTTTGGCATTGTTGAACCGCACAATGGTCATCGGATTCATCAATTCTAATAGCAATCAACGTATTCTGTTATTTCACTAGAGATATCACAATTACTCTCTCGTGGTGTTCTCACGAACAAAGATCTCTTCTTCGATACCGAACAGATATTTCGTAACAACTTATAATATAATTACTACAACGGGAAATCGATCGTTCATTTATAAATTGAATTTTATCAAGCGTTGATTTGAGACGTAAACCACAAATGAAAATGCAATAAAATTTTACCTTTTATTTGACAAATAAGTAAAGAAGTAAAAATACTGAACGAAAATTTCTAATCGAGTTCAATACTTCGAGCTCGGAAAAAATTAGTAATCTAAATTTTCGTTGACCAGTATTATGTCACTTTTGGACGGAGCACAAATTCGAGACGAAGTTCCACCAATGGAATTCACTTTTCATTTTGATCATCGAAGTAATGGAAAGAGTCAACGAATTATCAAAATACGAATTTTTCTCGAATCTGTCCTCCCTCCCAAAGTAACATACTAGTCAACGAAAATTTGGATCACTAATTTTTTCCGTGAATACTCTCTGCATCAATATTCCTTGTAAAACGTAAAAAAATTATGGATTTGAGTTCACACGTTATTATAAACACCCATCGATATTCAGCGCATTTCAATATTTGTAACGATTCATGATATATACAATTTTTAATATTCATCTCACATTGAACGTTTATTGCCGCCACTTGATGTTCCGTCGAATCAACTAGAATCAGTGCTCCAACAAAATTTGTACATAATAAATTATGCATGAAACAGTTATTTGCGATTTCACGAATTCCACTACATTTGTACATTGTTTTTCTTCTTAGGAATTGTAAATATTTGATGAGTTTACTCTCTTCTCGGAACGAAAATCCTAAATGACAACCACTATCCGCAAATTTACAACTGGAAAACAACCCACGGAGGATGAAATAACACGATTCTTCTTTTTTTGCTCTCACCGTTAGAGCTATAAGGTTTGTTGTTTTTTTTTTATCTGAATGCTCTACGAAAAGTATCCTCTTTCAAATAGGTTGACTCAGCAAATGAAAAGCAAAAAATTTCTCATCAATGTTTTCTCTCTGGTTTTGTTTTTTTTATCAACTTGTGGCGGCGTTGAGGGGTAATATTTGAAATAATCTGATATTCTATCGACGGCGAGTTACCATAAAAATATCAATCGAATTGAGAGAATAGAACAACTTTGATCACACATTTGTACGGCTATAGGAAGCTTCGTGGGAGGATAATATCGATATTACATCCATTCGTTCCGTTGAAAATGGAATGTTTTCTCCGTTTGTATCTCTCTACAAGGTGAAATGTTGGATCGTTGATGGAAGGGTTTCATGTTACTGTTTCGTGACGGACTCTATCGACGTAGTTGCATCTGGAAAAGTAAATTTCCAATCATAAAATTGGTGTTGATTAAAAGCGCTGTAATAATTCATACGCCGGGGGATCGTTAACCTGATAGCCTTGAGACTAAAAGTATATCACGTTACAAGTTACGTTGGTGGAAGAGTTTATTTGGATACGGTAGAATAAATATCAATTACATATATAGTTTTTCATGAGAATTCGTATTTTGCAGGGTGATGGAGGAAAATTTGATCTCGTAACCGCTGTTGATTGGGATTGTTGACCTGCGAAATTCATAACTTTCGTTTTCAACGTTTCGTTTGATTGTACTTTGGATATTTTCGACTTAACGAGCAGTTCATTTTCGATTCATCAGTTCGCTTCGCTCGCATTTTGTAGCAGTTATTAAAGAAATGATATATCTGGTTTTTATGCATAAAAAAACACTTGACCGACGATTGATATTGATGTTTATACAATAACAAACTCATAATTCTCTTCATATATAACCTACCTTTGGCAATGTTGGAAATATATCGGTGAATCATTGAATATAATGAAATTCACGATGCAAAAAAGTAATTATTCCACTCATAAACGAGTATGAACTGTTTTCAGTGATACTTTTTCAGAATAAACGACATTTATGAACATCAATATGCATCACTTAGACCAGGGGCGGGCTAACCCCGTGGAGAATGTGAAAAATTTCTGGCCCATGTTTTTCAACTCGTTGGAGGTCAGCAGTTAGCTCATTTCCTACATTAAATTTCAAGATCCCGTCCGCCCTTGACCTTGGCGCCGCAAGGCCTCACGAAGCGCTTGTGAGGAACTTGCTAGGCTTAGTAAAACCTCTTAATAGCCTAGAGAATTACTAAAATCCTTTCTGCTAGAGTAACCGGCTATACTTGCTTCATGCACAACGAGATATGTTAATTCTCTAATCATTTCTGTGTAAATAAAAATGCGAATCCTCACGACACGCGAGCGTCATTTGAATCATAGAGATGCCAGCATAACAGCAAGTTCTGTTTATCGTGCAAAACTAAAACACTTCATATCAAATTTTTTGGCTGAGTGCAATCCAGATGTGTAATGACACTCCCCAACTACCCAGAAATGAGCTCGTCATTTTCCGAGTAGAATTCTCATTGTTTTAGAATAAAAATCTAAGTTTCGAGGTAATAATTTCACAATTTAGTAGTAGATTACATTTTTGCAAACTCCCAATCACCTCGTGGATCTACTTTTATCCTTCGAGACTTCAATTTAGAATCTTTTACCGATTCTTATTTTAAGAAAAGGTCTCTCTCAAGAAGTTTCGATGGTAACCGAAGGTTGCAATCCTTGTCAGAACCAAAGTGAGATTTAGTTCAATCTGAAAACATGTTCTCATTTTGAAAATTCTGTCCCAATGATTCACTGTTAAAAATTTCAAACTTTTGAACAAATTCCATTCTGTGTAATCGTGTGGAAAAGAACTTCCTACCGGATAGTGCTGCTTCACTGCTAATACTCTGGTGAATCAAGTACTATTTTCTCGTAACTTCAATCAAACGTAGCGCATCTGATGAGCTGCAGCGGAATACGAAACGCACGATCGCACGCTAACTTTGCCCATGTGCACGCCACAATGTGTATCAAACTCACGGGAAATAACACCAATTCTCAATGAATAATGTAAATTACGAAATTATATCCCCCTTTCTATATTTTTGTTAGCTTATTTGTCACAATAGTCAATAAATGATATTTTCTATCCATCGTATAACACGTGTCATGGTAAAAGGTAAAAAGAAATCCCTAGATAATACAATTTAAAAATAAAGCGTCGAGTTTAGTACAATACAATAATAGAGCGACAATAATAATAGCACAACTAGTTTAAAAAATAAAAAAAAAATACACCACCGCTTACAAGTTTAAATCAAAGCGTTCGATCGATAAAATCTTGTACAACAACTTCACATCGATGTTGTTCATTCTTTTACGTATGGAAAGACAAAAGGATTATTTTTGTTACAAAAACAATTTACTCTTCACCCTACGGATTGTTCATCAAGAATACTTTTTTCTGCGTTTTATTAGAAACAAAACGACACAATTACTTCAAGATAGTGGCAGCGAGTCTAATTTGATTCGCCTCGCCCCCATTCGCGATTAAATGGTTTTCGTGTCCACAAGCATTATACATACAATCAATTTTTAGACAAAATCGATGTATACGCTCTATCGATGTTGGTTCTGGATATTATCGTGGTTCGATACTCTATACCAGAATTGTATAATAAGGTGAGTGGGAATATACGTTTTATATTATTATATTATTTTACCCAACAAAAGGAGCATCTTGTAAACTTTGACCAGTGTTGAAGAACACAATGCTTTCGCCATAATCATTGTATTCAGCCGAATTCAACCCTAAATCAATGAGAAATGTCAAGGGTGAAGAATATCCTTGAGGAGAAAAGATACACGCGAGAGAATACAATCGAAGTTGATAATAAGATTACACGATTCGCGAAACCAATCACAATAATCTTCGACTTTTATGTTGCATTATGACATACCCTCATTTTCTCTTCTCAACACGGTAATTTATGGTCTCATTGTTGGTAAGAGATAAACATTTATTTTTGTTGTGATTTATTCTGTTCCACGCGGGTACAGTGTTTGAATGTCAACTTCCATGGAATTCATAGATTGTTTGTTATATCAATACTCTGTTTCAACGAACGTGGTTTATGGGGTTGGTTAGATACAGACATTCAAGGGATAAAATTACTTGAAGAACAATTTCGCCATCTTTGAAAAACACTTTAGCACCGTTACACTGAAAGACCGAGATCGTCTTATTGATATTTGAAAAAAAGTGACTGTCGATTCGGGAAGAAAGAGGTTGCTGAAGGATTTTTGTAGTGAATTTACCATTAGTTGATAGTTTCACTGTGAGAAATAACAATGAGACCAGTGGTCCCACGTTAGAGGGAACTAAATAACCTTTTCCATTGGTTATTTTCTTAACACGATCATCAAATTCGTTGGTTCCTTTGGAAAACTCCTGAATCTGCCAACTCTGAATAAGACTATCAACTTTTAATATTTTCACTATAAATAATTTTCAGCGATGGTCTTCTTCCCTAAATAGACAATCATTTTTCTAGATATCAATGATTTTGGTTCCTCCGTAAGATTTTTCAAAAATGCTTCAATATTTTCATACACTATTGCTCTTTTCACTGAAATTTAATTTTAGATTGAAAATTCCAATATAATTTCAGAAATAGTCCAGCACATTCACTGGAATTTTGCAGCACAATATTCATAAAATTTCAAAGAATATACTGACATTGTTCAGTACAAAGACCCAGTAGATTTCATGTTCTTGAAGTTTGAATCGCTCATAAAGACGAAACGAAAATTTCAACCCACATTATCTGATGAGCCATCGTTTTCTTTTATTTTAAATCAAGTCCTTGTCGCTGGAACCATCAGTTAAAGCATGTAGTGCAAGATTTTGAATCTATAATAGCTGAATATTAGGTTGTTCGAGCACAATAAATGGATCAAGCTTCAGCCACATTATATTTCCAGCTTTTTTTTCTACGGTGTACAACAGCATCATTCCTTGAATGCTCATGGAAAATACAGAATACAGTGATATTTTGAAAATATTACAGTACTCACGAGAAATGTTACATAAATAATGTAGCTGGTATATAAAAAATAAGGAATTAATGAGACATCAATGAATCACTTTCTGTTGAGAAGTAAAATGAGCTTTGAAAGAAGTGAAAATTTCGATCGAATTGTAAAACTGTTGCTTTTCAATGTTTTATACTCTCCTCGTAAAAAGTCGAATTGATTATATTGTTTTATGATTTTCAAGATGCTCCTCTCTCCATGTATTTTTTCCTAGCGATCGAAGATACATTTTTACCGCACATAAATGTCCTGAAATTTGTACGGTACGCGATAGTGAAGCATCAGGGAGATAAAAATAAACCACCCAACTCGCATCTGGATTGATTTTGATACATATTTTTTCTATTTTCCTTTCGAATCCATTTATTTCGGGAACGCTTTATCATACATCTTCGCCAACTGCATCATGTGATAAATCAGGGAAAAGGTATTGATTACTTGCTTCAAATTTTATTCCAGAGATTTTAAAATGGTGATTGTAATTCAACATGAAACATGCCACCTTTGGATTGCAATAGTAAGAAATGATTAAAAGTTGAGGAATCCATAAAAATATATATCAAATTTTTCATTGGCAGGTCTGGGTGAATGTTTGAAGTGAATTAAGATTCAACCAGAAGCACCTCACGTCGAAATTGAAAACCTCCTCTTCACCTCTGAGGAACGGAGGAGAAGCTATATCCTTCTCTTTTGCATCTTAAATTGGAGCAAATTTCCTGATCCCTTCTATAAGTAGGTGGGAAAGAGGTTTTGAATTTCAACTTGGGATGCTAAAGTACACTTTGTTTCATATTTCACACCCCAGTCGAAATTCAAAACCTCCTTTCCACCTACTTACGAAAAATCAGAAAAATTCCAACGCTTCGAGGTTCAGAGAAGGAAAATATAGTTCTTCCTAGCCCCTTAAAGTGGTATGAATCTTTTTTTATTTTTCGTAGATAAGCGAAAAGGAGATTTCAAATTCCGATTCGGGAAGTGTCATGACATGAACCGAAATGTTTACTTCTTCTATCTATGCAAAATCAATACCAGATACCACTTGTATTCCAACTTCCGTTTTTCAATACGCATTTTCACATACAATATTTCATAACAGATTGAAAAAACAACAAATAAGGTAAAATGATCCTCAGCTTCCCTGTATTTTTTTCAAATACTGGTTCATATTTCATTTCATGGAATATGAGAATTGGAAATATTGAAAGTTACGTCCACGAATAAAGAAGAAAACTATATTTTTTCAGAACTGTTACGGAATGGCGTAACAGAACACACTCGGACGGAGAATAATTACTAACCACTTTAACTTGTAAAATGCTCAACTCACTCAACTTTTCAGAGGTTTCCTGTAGAAATAATGGCGAAGGAAGTTCAAGTATTGATTCAAATGTAACTGGATGCTCTCCAACCATAAACCAGGTAATTCTATTCTTGTTTATTTAATTTGAGTGGTTTCTGGATGGGAATTTTAATACGAGAGTTTCACAATGTTACGATTATTGTCTAATTTTATTGGCCATCGATACCGGAATAACGTTGTTTACCGATTATCATCAAGCCTTGCCAAATGACGTTGACATCAGAACGAAATGATTACACCGATCAGTACTGGCACGACGTTGAAATCAATTCTAATTTAATTAAATATTGGAAATATTTTCTACTTTGAGGAGAAAAATTGTCCAAATCATATATAATTCATATAAAATTATATACAATTTCAAAAATTTGTCGGGACGAGACTTATTATACCAAAAATTTTCTGGATAAAATGAAAAGTCCATATCAAACATCTTGTCCTCAAAAAAATGATTGATAGAGCGGTATTCTTTCAGAAGGTTCTGTACCGAATAATGGTAAGCTCATAAATACGAATTGCGATTGAAATTCTCAAAATTTTGTTGAAAATGAAATAAATGAGCAACCTATTACATAATTTTCTTCCTCGAAAAGAAGAGAAACGCAGTTTTGAGCGCATGGACATTCGAGTGTTCATTCACTGCACGTTTCATCCTAATTTGACAAATTATACAGAATGCTGAATTGGTGAATTGGCACTGAGAGAATCTTTGCATCAATAGTTTATGTCCTTTGAACCTTCATCAAGGAAGCCAAACGATATTACTTTTAAATCGTCTCACGTTTGTGTAATGCAATGTTGTTTTCCGAAAGAATGATATTTTTGAAACATAATAATCGCAAAGTATTGGAAATTCGAATGTCAAAGTGCTAATCAACTGAGAAATATCCCTTTGTGGTTGTTTTCTCTGAATTATGAAACACAGAGGAGAAGCTATTTTAATTACAGTTGGGCAAACTAGGACAAATGAGTTTCAAGTGGATGTCATTCGATATTAAAAAAGTGATCGAACAAAATTTAGAACAGCTCGGTTGAATAAAATAAACCAAGTGAAAGCAAAAGGTTTATGTTTTCTGATTTTGGGTGCTGAAATTTTAGTTATTCGATATTGGAATATTTTCTCTGAGCAGATTTTGTGGTTGGAAAAACTGGGAAAGGGAAAAAATTATTATTCTTTTTCTTCAATTTTGAAATTCCTATGCTTTTGTAGGGATTAATCCATTACAAAGAAACGCCGTTGAGACTTTTCAGAACACGAGTGAAATTTCTTAAGAAACGAGAATGGAAATATTTTCTTCACAACAATGAACGTTCATAATTTTATATTTTGTTCTCAACCGCGAAGAAACAGGTGGTTCGAAAATGTAGTCGTTTTCAAATAAATCTAAGAAATTTCTTTTTTTCGTAAACTTCGAAAGTTAAGCTTCGGAAAATAATATTTTGTCAAAAATTGTGTAAAACTGCAAGCCGAAATCGATCAGAAATCCATAGATTTAGTTGAAATTCAAGAACTTTCAACTACAAAAAGTAGAAATTTTGCAATTCCAATGGGGATTGATGAACAATTTATCGATTCCAGATGATTTTTACCTTATCAGCGATCAACTGAACGTGACCTAATTAGGCAAGACTTGTGCAGATTAGATAATATTGTTCGTTCCCTTATTACGAGCACCGTTCGCTGCATCGAATGTTGTTACTACGAAAGGTATGAGCAGGATTTATGAGGGGAATTTCTCAAAGTCTAGAAGATATTATGGACTTGCATATTCAGACAAAATAACTTATCACACAATTTTAATATACACTGAGAAAACAACAAAAGTGCCATTAACCACCACGCGTAGTTGAAGAATTTATGAATGAATCAACGAATTTTTAGTTGAAATGACTTAGAAATTGTAGACTCAACTACGCTATCTTTCATTGTCTCAAACATATCACTTGATATTACGAACCAATGTGTGTCAACGTCAACAAATCACAAAAGAAGTTTCATTCAAAATCTCACGTAGTTGAGTCAACCTCGCAGGCAATCAATGCTTCGTTATTTTGTGTCAAATGTATATGGATTAGTGATCGGCGATATTTGAAAATATCGATATTTTTTATAGAATTGTTGTCGAGTTTATATTGAATTTGATCAGATATCGATAAAAACTTTATACAAATTCTATATAAAATATCGATATCGTGAAATATCGTCGATCACTAATATGGATACTTGACGGAAACTATTTTTCATTGTTCCAATCATTCACGTATTTGACTCAACAGAGTCAGCCAACCTGGGGAATGATTCAATGCAACCTCCAGAGTTGGTTGAACGTATTCAACCTCCTGGCGTAGTTGAGTCAACTACGTTTCCGTTCAGTTCACTAATCCTTTTTCTCAGTGTATGAATTTTATATGAATGAAAATTTTTTCAACCCAGAATTGATTCCCAAAATCAATTAGCATTAATTTTTTGATTTTTCAGTAGAGCTGATCGAATTATTATTTTAATTCCTTTTTTTATTTTGCAATCCGTCAAATTAATTCTTCCAACAAGTTTGATGCAAGTGAATTTATTTCACGCAATCAATTTCCATTCCATTCACCGACAGTTCAAATTCCCTCCATGTATTCGCTTCGTACATCGAATTACATCTCAATCGGATACTCATGGTCGAATTTTGTTTACTTTATTTATTCCAACACGAATTCATCTATCTCAATATCATTACGACATGCAACAATGCCTCTAATTGAACACAATAAACATACATACGTGATCTGAATTTCATTTCAATATTGAATTTATCGACAAGTAGACTAAATATTACAATATGTAATAATTTACTTATCGATATCAATAAAATCCAATCTAATATGTTTATTGTAATATAATTGATAAATAATTATCAAACGAATGATATTAATGTACCGTGACATGACGGGGATCACATTACTCCTCCGTTATCTATCGGCAAGAGAAACGATTGAATGAATGAAGACGAAAAAACAATTCGCGTGTTCCGTAAATAACGAACAAAAAAAAAAAGTCAGTTTGACTTTCATTTCAATGTTAGAGGTTGAAGTGAGTTTAACGAACAGCTGATAAAACTGATATTTCGTATTTCACGTATACGCATCATTAGTTCACCCGAGATGGTCAAAAAGAGGGATTCGTCGATACTTTTGCGCACTTCCAAATCTAACCGTCGATGTTCCGTTTCGGAAGAACAAACACGAGTACACAAGTGTACGTTTACATCGGAGTTTGTTTCACGGTTCGTAATTAAAAAAAAAATCCAGAACTTTTCATGACCCAATTTAGTTTGATCCTTTAATGTTTATAAGAGGAGAGAAAAAAAAAACTATTTCATCACACTCCACACGTATTTTTTTATCTTCCCTTTTCAAACCACTATAAAACCAATATTGAACAAAAATTTTGATCGTTGTGAAGTTGTTCAACGTTTGACTGGTCAACAACTTGATACTTGCAAGTCTTCCGCCAGAAACTTACGAAGTACACTGTAAAAAGGGTTACGTCAACAGTGACCATATATAAATTTGAAATCCGACCTAATGTAGCATAACTTCGAAGACAATCTATTGTCTTCATGTAAAATTCAATATATTAATAGTTAACTGATGATCCATTGCATGGTACATAAATATGATGAGTAATTATTAAAAATATGATGGCATTCATCATCTATTATATTAAAGGGTGATAGATCATCAGATAACTTATTAATATGATATATTATGTGTGAATGTCATGCTATATCAAGTCGGATTTCAAACTCACATTTATTAACTATTAATGTAACCTTTTTACAGTGCACCAGCAAGTGTCTAATTTTTGATTAGTCAAACATTGAAAAAACGCCTGATGATTTCTTAGGGTAATTCTACTGGAAATTTTGACTAGAGTGGCTGAAATAATCAATACTTCAACGTGAAAATGTTTTACAATAGTATTTCAATAAAAATATACAATGAAGATTCCTCAAAATGAAAAGAATTTCAAATTTTCAAAATTGTTTCAATACAACATAGTCACTTTTATCACTCTTATCAAATTGAAACGAAATCCCAGATAGTACACAAGAATTCTATATAAATTCTAGAAAAAGAAGTCTTTAAGTCCTCTTTTACAATACCAACGGGTATTTGCAAGCTCCATTAAAATTCTCCATAAAAAGTTTCATAAAATTTCAACAGAACTTGCGAATCAAATTCTTCCTGATACTCTTTGTATTCTAAAAGAGACTTCTTTTCAGAATTCTATTGTGCTATCCTGGAATATTTTCACCCCCTATAAGAAATAATTGACACACTCTATTGTATGTTCATCTATTTCACCTCACGAACCATCTAAGAATTAATTTAAATTTCACAAAAAAAAAAAACAATAATTGAATGGCCCCGAGCTGCTTTTCGTTCGAGTACAATTGTTCCATGTCATCTCGAACACCGCGTGGTAAACTATCTCAACTCATTGAACCATCCGTTGAGTCGAGATAGTTCACCACGCGGTGTTCTAAATGAAATGAAACAATTATACTCGGACGAATTACCACAAAGTAGCTTGGGGCTATTGAATTATGAACGGGAACATGTTCTGGCACCCTACGAATTTTCAATAGCGCAGGAAAAGTGAAAAAAAATCCAAGACATTTCTAAAACTCTCTCAAAGATCGTGAGAACCCTGTCTACGTACAATTTCCTTTTTTTTTTACATCTCGTGAATCGTGTAATCAACATTTTCGAATCAAACATCATTTCTTCGCTATAGAAAAATCAACTTGGAACATTCGAACGGTAAAATCGATTTCATTCGAAGTAGTGTCTCATTGACCTGCTCATCTTGCCTCTTTTCGAATCATAAATTGTTGACAGAGTTTCCAATTCAGACATCATATTACTCTGATGTTGAAACACGACTGATTACATAGAAGCGTTGAACCTTCGTCTGAGACAAAATTAAATACAACATAAAGTAAACTACTTATCGCATGTGGTTTTAAATGTTCATGTTTGAGCATTCAAAATCTGTTCTGTTGATGTATTATTTCGTCAGAATATACTTGTCTTGTGAGCACAAGAAAGAGAAAGAAAGATGTTCACCACCTCGATTGGAAACTTTGTCAAGAAGACCTTCCCTTCATCGGAAAACGAAAAAACATTCCAAATACAATAAATTTTGAGCTTTCGGAGTGGAGCCGCGTCTTGTACCTGTTGATTGCCGACGTTCCGCCATTATTGCAGCTGCGTTCCATTTCGAAGCTCATCTCGCCCTGAAGAAGCCAGCTGCAATGATGGCAAAACGTCTGCAACCAACCGATACAAGACGCGGCTCCACTCCAGAAGCTGTAAAATTTATTTAATTTCTTCTAAACAAGAAATTTAATATTTTTGTAGAATAAAGAAAGCTTGCTTGGTCTCCATATTTATAATCTCGAGATAGATCTACGCATCTACTACGCTTGCATCTGTATAATTAACATACTTCGCATTTTAAATACATAAACAGCGTTTGTACACGGTTTCAATTCGTTGATTTGATGAGAATTGATGGATAAAATCACACATCTCGCTGTATTCAACCAGTTAATGCATATTGACATTTATAAACGTCATTTATTTTCAAAAATCACACAATTTATAATTATTATTTTACTCTTATTGTTATCTTGAATAACATATCATACATGAAAATCAGTGAAATAAGTATTTCTTTGCGTCATAAATTTCATATATATTCAATAATTCACCAATTCATTTAGAAATTATCAGTTGTTGGATATATATTGTGAGAATGAATCATAAACCTACATTGACAACTAGATCTGCATTTATAAAAATCAATCAGCATCGGCCGATTGAGTTTATTGTTTTTTTTTTTACACCCAACGAGATAACGAGATTCATTTCTTTTTAACTTCTCGTAAATCAAAATGCAATTTATCACGAACGTAACGAGCTCTGTTTTTGTGAATAAGAATGTATAATAAGTCTTCCAACTTTTGATACCAAATTTCATGTCAATGCCCAATTCTGTTCGTCAATCCTATTAGATTTCTTTGAAAAGAACTTGATAATTCAGCACTATCCCTACGAATATCACATTATATTAATAATACAACTTCATTTACCTGTCTCTTCTTTTTTCCACAATTCGTACGACAAGAGGTAAATACTGTAATAAAGTTTTATTTACAATTCGTTCAACTGAACTATAATAAATCAACAATCAAATGAATATTCATCGACGACTATTTATTTTTTCCTCAAATAAATTAACAAGTTTATCGAATCATCAACATTGAATGATTCTTCAATGAAACTACATATTCCATCGATACCAATAAATGTATACTATAAAACACATATACATTATCTGATTTCTTCCAGAGAGTCTGAACGAATTTTTACAAACAAAAGAAAATACATAACTATTCTGATGCTTAAAAATGAAGAAAATATTGTCACTTTTGTGATTCGATTTTTTTTTTCATCCCGAAGCATTCGTCACAAATCTTGACAACTATCTTTTGAATTCATAACAAGTAATATACATGTATATCGTATCACATTCCTCTGACCGTACATTCATATGTTCGGAGTATCGATCAGTCAAACAGAAACCGATGTAACTCGAGTACAAATGAAATTCGCGTGTTACCTTTTACATCGTGGTGAATCGTTTCAATACCATAGGGGCATATTGACCCAGATCCCAACACGTGAGCTTATAACGTGATCGACCTTCTTACAATGCAAACTATGAACCAGCCGAAGGAAGGTTCTGGGGTCACCGAAAGTGCAAAAGCATAATGAACTGGGGGAAAAAAAGTATTCAATTCCCAAATGAGCGTATATCGAGAAAACGTTGATTTAAAAGGAAAGCCTGTTATCGATCCTCCAACCAGTTCAATGATATGAAAGTAAGTGGAATTAGATGACATCGCAATCGCCGAAAGCTAATAAATAATCCAGAATTATTTTGAATACTTTCTTATCGATGAGATTCCTAATCCAACGATCAACGAGGAGGGATGTCTGGGTGAGTCCAAAAATGATTCAATAATCTCGAATTATGATCCATCGAGTAGTTTTCTCTTCAAGAAAATTTTGCTGAATGTTGAAGAAAACTTGATCAAATCCTGAGAATACTTTCTTCAATCTTGTTGAAATATGTCAAAATGCAGTAAAAAAATTTATCAGAAAAAAGTGACAGTAATGAATTACAGTCACACTTTCTGAATTTTTTTACAATTTGAATGAAAAAAAAAAAAGAAGGATTTTGCGAAAGGCGTATAACGGGCGCGTGTCTTGAAAAGTGTTCATGACCTTCGAAAACGATCTCATAGTTGGACATACCTGATAAATTAATGGAGAAGCAAAAATCACGCAATCATGTGCTCGTTGATTCGATATCCAACAATTGACAATGAAAAAGGTCATTTGATATCTATTATATCTTTGCATTCGACAATGTGAAACCACTTCAGACAAGCAGTCGTGAACATCATGTCATCTTTCATCTAAAGATAGGACTCGATTGATCCCGGTTGTCAATGATAATGCTATTCTCGATACACGGCTGGTTATGTACATGAAAAAAGAAACATTCAAATCATTTTGTTCCATTTCTTCAGCTATTTTACTTCTCCTTTTCTCTTCTCTTCTTAGTCGTGAAATACTCCTTGTTGTTACTCTTTGTTTTTAATATGAAACAACTATATTTGATCAATCATCGGCATGAATGATCGTAGAATTGACATATAACTATTTCTTCTTGTTCTTTCATAAACAGAACTTGATTCACGAACAGCACAAGAACCTGATCTACGTGTAGTAGCGACAAGTTTACTGTTAACTTTTCTTCAAAAAAGGAAGGAAATGTATTCCGAAACTGTGAATTTTCATGAGGGATTAGAGAAGCGATAAGAGTTAAGTAGTATGTTTTCTTTACCTGTGGTGATCAATATTTCTTAGCACGCACTAAGAATGTCTTATCAAGCTGAGAAATTGGAAACAGATATGAGCAAATGAATAAAGAAACAATCGGGGAGATGATGAAACGATATTTATTCGCATCAACGTTACGTGTCCTCAATTTGAAAAGAATAGGATATTCTTTTCTGAAGATATACGGTTATTCAGGTATATCTGTTCATATCTGTCAGCATTGTCACTCGATCAATGAAAGAATGAATGGAACGTATATACGTATCTTTGTGAAGATAGAAGCCTTTTTGTTCATATTATTTTTATTAGATTCTACGCAAAACATGAGTCAGGGTGCAACGACTGAACAATTTAAATTTTAAAAACAAGAGAAAGAGAGCCACGAGAGGTAAAAGAATTCGCACGAAAGCCTTGTAACGAGCCTCCAACGAAATTTATCATTTATTCAGCAAAACACCTTTCTACCCACAAGACAATCTCAGTACTGGCGAATTCTCAATTACTTCTAATGTTCCAAATTTTATTCGTTTGTAAAGCCAAGAAGAAATGAGGATACCAATTAACATTCTTTTCGAAGTTTTATTCACCCTACCGATCAGAATTGAATCAGATATTTCTTTTGTTTCAGCATTGTTGTGAACCGTCTGCAATGTCCGCAACATTGCACTGCTCCTTGTACTGCTGTATTGCATACAATTCAAGACCGTACGTTCTGGTTTTATATCGATTCCAAACTCCCAATTTCTTCATACATCTTGCCTGCAAAATTTATGGGTAATTTATCTGGTAGCTGAATTTTTAATACAACAATTGGCAGAGTACGCTTTCCATTTTCCTTCGATGGTTCTACGTTTACGCGAGGTCATATCTTAGATGGATCTTCGTAAATTGTATTCCTTTTTCCCCTCTTACAGCTATTGTCATTCTTGTGGATCACTTTTTATCGCTTACATTTTGTAAGCTGAATGTTTTCTTCTCGGGGAAATTTCTTTGTTTCAAACTCTCCGACATTTTATATCCTTAGAAATGTAAGGATGTTGTATCAATCGCAAAATTACGATAAAACCAGAAGTTTTGGAATATATTCCATTGAAATTACGATTTTGAAGATCATTCGAATATTATAATTAAATCATCTGAAAATGAACAATCTATTCTCTTACAGTTAGATCATACGAACGTTAGAAAGAAGAAGAAAAAAAAAAGGCGTACGTCGAAGTGGATGCATAAAGTGGACGTTTCGAACGATTCGAGCGGAGATGATAAAAAATAGCCTCCTCGGAGCGAGAGACGAAAACTTCGAGGAGGGTCGAATGATCCGCTGACAAAATTTTCTACTTTGAGTTATAACAGCTAATTCTTTCTTTCTACCTCGAGACGAACAACTCGAGAAGACACATCAGTGGGATAAAACTACGGAATTTCTTGTATAAAATTATTGATTCGTTGAGTCACGCATTTTAAATTCGAATGAAAAAAAAAAGAAACAACTTCAAAGAGATTCTAGCGCCGTGTTCCGAGCCAAATCGTTTGTTCCAAACTTTTGAAAGCGCTTTGATTCGATCAAAACACTTTTCGATAGTTTGGAATATACGATTTGATTGGCGATGCGTTCGCTAGTAGTATCCCCTTGATGGATAAATATTTTTTGGTTTCATAAATCCACTTCTACTTTTGAAGCATTTTTTAAATTTGTACGAGAGGAACATTTTCAAATAAATTTCTATTCAAATATCAATCTAATAGAACTTCAATTGGATCAAATTAAGAATTAATTTCGTTTATTTCATTGGAATAAATTTTTATTCATTCCAAATGAAATTTACTTGAATTCCGTAAGAAATTTCATTTTTTTAAATATATAGATGCAATGAAATGTACGTTTCAGATTCATGTGCGAGTATACCATTTTCAGGGTGTATGTAAATTATACATAATTTTGCAAATTTTTTCAATCGGGTTGTAGAATCATAAGATTTCCGAAGATCCTTCAAAAGTGTACCAAAAATCCTACACGGCCGAGACTTCTTCTGGACTTCTTATTTATTTGCGGATCATGCAATATTTTCAAAAGATTTCCAAAAGTCTATCAGATTCCTCTGCATTTTACACGGGCTCTACATGTACTTTATTCAATTCAAAAGAAAATAGATAACCTCAACGAGGAGTCTAGTTGTCTAACCGGTTGGATTTCAAATTTGATAGCACAGGAAACAAAGTATGATTATCGCTGTATCAATACTGGACTCTGATTTGTGTTCAAGTTGTCAAGAAGTTCAATATCAGCAAAAGAGTCCACTCATGAGCAGAATAAAATAGCCATTCAATTTCACAAGGAAATTCAGTTTATTCTGCGCGGAGGGAGAACAATTCACTGTGACAGCAATTCTTTAGCTGTTAAAACCAAAACTGTCGACTCCTCCACCCAAGTTTATTTGCATAGTACACGGAGAAAAAAAATTCGTTGGAATAGCAAGAATTTCGCTGTTTTAACGAAACTCGCTTGTTATTATATGGACAGCAAACAAGTCCGCTGAAGTGAACGGCGATTCGTTGTTTCAGCGAATCAAGCTTCGTAAAATTAGCGAAGGACTGATAATTATAACGAATCAGTTAGTAAATACAGCGAATTATTTCATTAACACAATGAAATGTCATCGTTAGGTTATTCAATCCGTTCAGCGAAGACGGATTCGTTAAAATAACGAAATCTTTTTTCTCCGTGTACACAACCAAATAATTAACCAACTGATACCGGATTAAGTTGCCCCAGAGAATTTTATTTTCTCAGCATACTCATGGTTGTGAATTTTTTTCTTGATGTTGAATCAGATGTTTAAGCTGAAGAAAGTGTTTGACGATGGAGAAGGGAAAAATGCACTTGACACAAATGCCAATACTGAATTTGGAAAACCAATCAAATACAATGGAGTATTCATACGGCTTAATTTAAATCGCCTTACCCATTATGTATAATTCTCCCTTCCTCTCTACCCATACATCGATCGATTGCTCATCACTCGTCTTTTTTTTTCCACAACGATGCTTTAGAGCATTGATTTATGCATTTGAATTAAAGTCGCATCCTTCGCCGCGTTGTCGCTGATATTTCGCAAACATTGTATAGCTTCAGGCGGAAACTACGTTTTAACGTTCAGTTCTGAGCTAGCACGGTAAACTACAATGTTTGTAGAACGTCAGCAATTTAAAGACGGGGCACGCTAATGTGAGTTTGTTATAGATTGAGAAAGCCAGACTAGATAGCAAGTTGAATTTAGATGAAGAACATTTATTGGTTGTGAACTCTATCCTACTTAACGCAAGCTACAATCTGAATTATTGCAACGCAATTTGAATATTTTCCTGTACTGTTATTCTAGAGTACAAAGAGAATTGGCGATGAAATGATACATCGATCACATCAAAAGATCGAGCATACGATAAATCAACAATATATAAGCGTATTAAAGGTGTTGAGAATTTTGAGTGGTCCTAATTCAATGACCAGACCAGGGGTTACAAGTACTTCAACGTACAAATCTTCTCGTGAAGATGTTGACGAGGAGAGCGAAGTCTGAAAGCCTTCGGGCGATACTTGAAAGAAGTATTTTTCACGTTGAAAAGGTTCCTCAAAATTTTACGAATTTTTCTATTAACTTCTTCGCACAGACGAACTTGTGGATCCTTGAAACAATAATTCCAAATTCGTTTTGAAGATGTAGCTGAAACTAGCAGCTGATTGTTGTAACTATTGATTAAACGTTGTTGAAGCTTTTTTTACACCAGAAATCGATTGAGCAGCCTCCCACTACACTTTTCAGATGCTCAAATCTTTGATAAAAAAGCTTTACGGCTGCCAGTTTCAGCTTCATGTTTTGAAAATCTACAGAGTAAAATCATTTTGATGAATAAGTTGTGGAAAAAAATGAGTAGAAAATGTTTAGATTGCGTTAAGAAACCAAACCTTGTCTCCTAGTGGAAATGTTCTGGTGCTTTATCTCACATTTTCCTGTAGTTCAGCGTTGCAAGTCTCGTAACTCGCTAGAGCATTCCTGCTGGAGCACGTGTAAGAAATTTGCGATCTCACTCCGAAAATACGACCCATTATTTAATTCGAGAGAAGTCTTCGCTCGTTTCGAACGATTAAAGCAGAAAGTAATTCTCTAGAAAACAACAACAATGGGAAAAAGAACGTTGATTTCCAAACTGACTGAGGGCGAAGGTCAAGAGCTATCAAAAAGTTGATAAATTTCCTGCCAATCCATGTACCATTATTCTTTCAAAATAGCGATTCCCAGTCGATCCAAAACTCTCAAACTCTTCACTCTAATAATGCACAGAAAATCTTCTTCTGTGTACTTAACACGGCTCGCTCGCATGCTTCCAAAGCAATCGCGTTTGATAGAGTCACGTCATCCCCTGCTCTTCAAACTGGTAAACATTGAAACTTGCATATTCCTCGAAGGAATATTTCGTTCAATATTATCGTTATAAACAAAGAGAAAACTTGAATTTCGTAAGACGATAATTCAGTTGAAATCGATAAAGATCGCTAACAACGATAACCGTTAAAATTTATCTTTCACGTTTTCCATTACTTCGAGCGTACTTGAAATAATTGAGTAGCGGTAGTGGCGATAGTAAACAATCGTAAAAAGGGACGACTCTGAAGGATGGCAAGTTGATTTGCAAGGTCTTGATAACACGTGCGATGCTCGAAGGTCTCATTGATGAAAGTATTTGACAATAGAACGATGACGACCGAGTACATCGGCGAGTACCTCCTAATTCTTTATGCATATGCATAAGTACACATGTATATGTATATCCACACATTTGACAGAGTTTGATATGCGAGTATGAAATTCTGCCAAGAATTCAATTTATATTTATAAACATCGCGTATAGCGTATTCTTCGCTTTACTGCATTGAGAAAAGTGGTGTCAACGAAATCGTGGAGATAAAAATATACACCGACTTGCGATCAAGAAATCGTATTTCGAATGAAAACTAACCGCTGAAATTTATCGTTTGTCGCGTATAACGATTCTCTATGCGCGATAATGTATCATTCAAATTTGATGGATTTTCATTTCCTTCGATTCAATTTTATCCTCTTCGAATGTCATTTTTCTGATAATTCGATATCGATCGTTCATGGGGCGAAGAACGATTACTTCGCTACTTTCGCGAATCGTTCAATTACACCACGGGGAATTCATAATCAAAGATGAGAATTTATTGTCACGTGAAACAAGATTTGGTATATTTTATGCTAAATAAAAACTTGACAGTTGAATTGACGACTGTGAGAAAAAATGGAATTCCAATCAAGTTGCGGTATGAAGAGTTTTATTGAGAAGAGATTGAAGCGGGAAAAATGAGGAGTTGAATGAATCTTGAAATGTTTTTAAAGCACATAAAAGAGGAAATTAAGACCGTAACCTAACTAGAGACAGAGGTGAAATTTTCTGAATTATCAACTTTTGTGCCTTCTTCTCTATTGCTATAAGAAACGCAATATATGCCTTGAAGAAACCGCAGTTGCCGCGCCAAGTATCATATCTGCTTTTGGGAGAGAGACGAAGTGATTAATCAAAGATTCGAACCCTCGTGCTTACCGGACATCCACGTCTGAAGGTTAATACGTTAACCGTTCAGCCATGATATCGGTCAAATTTATTTATGTCACATTATGTTCGATTGTATAAAACTTGTCGATATTAAAAATATGTAACCTTTCTTCACAATATAAATAATAAATATATTTGTATAGACTCTTATTCACTTTTTTATTAACGTCACTTTATATTCCTCAATTCATTTCTCTTCCTTGGGACCTGAAGGATAATTGTAAAAATAACCATTTCCACAGAAAATTTTCAACACCTTATCCATTTCGAGAATAATAAAAATAAAAGTAGGTGAGAGAGTTTGACCAAATTATTTCGAGCGAAGTTGTTCGTTATGATGAATAACAACGATGCATTTTCTCATGTACAAATACTTCATTAAATTCAGACTTGAACATATTATACTTTTGATTTACTTAACTTGGAATATTTATATTTTTGCAATGTAATTCGTGATACAGATATTTAGCATTACACTGCTGATGCCACACCAGAGGGCTTCAACTCCATAGGATGGCCTCAAACCATGGGGCGGCAACAAGGAATCCTAACAGCACATCCACCGATTTCTACGTCGCATCTCCGTGGACTCCACGTGGAGGCAACGTAGAAATGTCCGGTACTGTACGGGAACCGCCACTTTGAGAAACTTGAAAGAGACTGTACCCTGGTAAGGTTTAACAACGCGAATCTGTTCATTTCGTTCAGTTTTCCCCTTTTTCCCTCAAATTCTAACAGGGTACAGTCTGATTCAAAAATATCCAAAGTGGCGACTGCTCGCCGCCCCATCCCCAAACCATGTGTTTACTTAGAGACAAGTCAAACATCTTGGTGGTGCTTCGATCGTATTAAATCGCAATAACCTCAAAAATATGCTAATCAATTTGGAAGAATTGGATATAACTCCATTATTCTCAATAAATTGAATGGAATTCATCAATTTGGATTTCGGAATATCAACAGTATTTCAACAATGGGGTGTGAACAACAATTCTACAAACAAATTATGTGTTAATATTTATATAATTTGGCTTTAGAATTCCCTCATTTCCACATTCTATTGTTAAAATACTATTGATGTTTCATAATTAGAATAATTTATGAAGCTGAAACTAGCAGCCAGTTTTTGTAACTTTTAATTAAACGTTATTTAAGTTTTGTTTATACCAGAAATCGATCAAGTAGCATCCCATTGAACGTTTCAGATCCTTAAATCTTCATTAAACGATTAATATAGAAAATTATGCTAGTTTTACGGCTACCAGTTTCAACTTCATGAATAATTTTGAGATTAGGTCGTTTTACCAGGCCACCATTTTGATTTTTAGTTCGCATGACAGTCCAAATTTGAGAGGACGCGCAAATACGTGCCAAGTTAGGGATCCTCTAGTGAGGGATAAGACAACGGCCGCCATTAATGAATAATACTGAGTAATCCATTGAAAATATAATATAAATCTTACCATTTTGTCCTGTTTTTAATGAAATATTCAATTTTATTCATCGAATGAAGCGCAAACTAACCCCTATCCCATTAATGGGGGCAAGTAAAAAGCTGATTGTCTTATCCCTCATCGAAGGATCCCTATTCCAAGTATTTTCATCGGAGTTGCAGCCCCCTGCGCCATACTGGTTAGAGCTGGCCTCAACACCAAAGGCGGACTGAAGCTTAGTACTACATGACTCAAAGTACATAAACGTAGACACATATTTTATAAAGAAACGGAACAGAAGTCGTAGGTTGAACTACCCAGTAGATGAACGACTCATAAAAAGAAGTAACTATTCAAAATTTCCGCCACCTTGGAATAATTCATTTGTTTCCACAATAGAAGTAACTTCTTATGAAAACAATTGAATTATTTCGATATAGCAGAAATTTATAATAGTTACTTCTTCTATGAATCGTTCATCCACTGGGTAGTTCGCCCTACTAGTTCATTTCAAAATCAAATACTGCTGAACAAGGGGGAATAATAATTGCCGAGATTGAGGAACTTTGATTGTTCAGTCGCAGTGATGTGATTTAATGGCAGGAAATGAATTTCATGGAATAGAAAATATATGATAACGAAAGTCGAAAAGACAAACACGGTATATCGATTTACTAAGGATATTTCAGCATTGCTTGATTGTTTCATCTTTCATAGCAATGTATATCATCCTCTCTGGATGAACAGAGACAGAATGCTCAACATGATCCGACGTTACAAGAATCTGAAGGGAAATCGAATTTCCAGAGAAATACATGACAGCGTTCGAGAACAAACGAGATGTTGTTGGAATTATTTGAATTCATTATTCACGCGGTTGAAAGCTTGTGTTATCGGGAAGCATTGTTACACGGAAAAACCGAGTTTATTAATAATCAACAATTTATTTGTAATATTCAGAAAAATGACTGTCAATTTAGGGAAATGGAGGATCGCTGAAAAATATTCGTAGTGAAAATATCAAATCGTTTTATTGTTGTTTTTCGTTACAGCACAACGGTGGGAAGTTAGACAACATATTATGTGGGAACAATCAATTTTTTATGGTTGAAGTAGCCAAATACTTGATCTATATTAGAATTTATATTTTTTCGGGCATAATGCCATTTCGGGATTATGACGCCCTACCAAAAACCAATTAATGCGCTTGCGCTAAAAGACAAAGACATCGATACTTACTCTGCGACTCTCTCTTTTTATATCGATCACGCGATTTTCTAGTGCTTGCCTCCTCCCTGTCTATGTATAAAATCTCTATGGATGTATACTCGCGGGTTCCTGCATTTCAAATTTGAATTTTATTTTAAGCTACTAAAAAATTTTTTCTTTGTTCTTCTGGTGGAGTAATTTTCAATCTTAGAATTTTGTACCCCAGGCGATGTCAAAGGTGTTTTATGTTGCCATTTTTCCTATCCATACCATTGCCTTCGTCGGTCAAGTCGAAACAGGAGAGACGATGACACAGGCATACCGCTTCATACATGATACGGTTTTAACGGAGAATTGCAAGATTGAATACAACGACTGAAAACAGCGATACCATCGACTAATGGTAAATTCACTACGAATATTCTCCAATGATCCCCTTTTTTCCCTAAATTGACAGTCATTTTTCTAAATATTAATGAACCCGGTATTTCCGTGTAGAAATCCAACTACACGATGAGTGCAATGTGTTCCCTCTTGAGATAAATTTGCTTTTTGATTGAGAAAATCTTGTGTCAGTTCAAGAGAAATTTAAAACCCAAGATTTTTATATCGAAACAATATATTCTCAATTCAGAGCACATGTATTTGAACCACGAGAAAATATTGTGTTGTTTTTATGTACAAATAAACGAGGGTTAAAGCGACACAATCTGAACTCCAGGGTTGAAATAAAAATTTCAGAAGATTTGCAGATTTTTACCTCAAAAACAGCGCTCTATGAACCAATACCCCCTTAGAAGAAGAATGAAGCTGAAACTGACAGCCAGCTGTTATAACTTTTCACCCAACACTTTCATCAAGAATTGAAACATTTGAAATGTTTAGGGGGATCGATTCCTGGAGTAAAAAAAGCTTCAACAACGTTTAATTAAAAGTTACAATAATCGGCTGCTAGCTTCAGGTTCATAGAAAAAGACTAAGAAGTAGTCAATGTAATCATGTATGTTGAAGAAAACAATTCACCAATTTTCAAGCTGAAAAGTACCTAGGAAAGCTATATCTTAGACGTCATAGTTCCTGCTTTAGCTGCCACAGCAGAATTATCACAACTAAATTTCGAATAAAATGAACAAACAGTCATAACTGTAATTATTCTATCTGTAGCAGGGAAATAAATCAACAGCTTCCACAGCGAATTCATTGTTTCATGTGCAATCCAGGAGGGTTGTATTCCAAGCAATATTAAATACCTCATAATAGAGAATTAGAAATATAAAGCACCGTATCGTTAGTCTAAGCCCTGCTCGAGCTACCACGTATAAATAACAAAAGTAGAGTAATATAAAGGAATGTTATGAAGAAGAATATATGTGGACTATTGGCCTATAAAATAGAAAGAGAAAATCGCCAGCGGATTGTTAACCCGGAAATAAGCAAATGGGCCGACCAACCGATCAACCGAGGAACGCTTTGTTTAGAGAAACTATAGGATCCGGTTATTAATCTCCCTGTCTCTCATTTCCCTCTCCTAGAAGGTAAATATAGAAAAGAATTACTTACAGCTGAATTTGCTCTTGAGAATCGGTTATTCGGAAGAAATGATAAAAGACTTATGACTTGTTGATAAATGATTGTCCGAATAATATAATTCAAATCTAGCTTCACTCTCATTTCATTCATAATCTCAACACATTTTTAGATTTAGACAATATTGGTGAAAAAGTTTCATATTCTCTGAGGAAAAGATATCCTGAATCGCAAAATTGCTCATATATTTCTCTGAGCATTCAAATATCGAAAACTTACTGATTTAATTAACACCACTCATAAATTTTCTACTTCTTAATTTCTTGATGCATAAAATGTAGTTTGAAAAAATGAAATTCAGGATAACACCACTCGCTCTTTAACAAATAAAACGAACATTCTACACCACATTTCACATATCCACTATGCATAATACCAAGAATATTGATGAAACATTCACGACAATCCATTATATTCATTCATCCCTCTTCCACAAATAACCACAAATGATCGTCCTTGATTGAACGTTTAATGCAACGAGATTTAAAAACGCTTTTCTCAAATTTTAATCCCTTGCGGGATTTCGATGTTCTTCGAATCCCACTCAGCTGATGCAGCATAAAATTTCGATATCATCATTCTGATGTAAGATCCCTACCTGAAATAAAATGAGTATTAAATATAGTTACTCATCTGTTCTCGAGAAAGCATATAAATATACTTTGTGGCTTTGGAGATCGGCGAATGGAAACGTTTCACAGTTGCGTACAACGTTCTACAGACACGAACAAATTATGGAAATTCAGCAAATTTCTTAAATACAATTGACTCAAAGAGTCACAAGTCGAATTGGAATGACGTATAGTTTTCTATAAATTTTCACGAGGCGAACAAGATGGAGAAGTTTTTTCGTTGGAACTAAAAATAAAATCACAACTTGAGAAATACTTATATTTGACGATACCATAGACGTTGCAATTTTGCTCTTTGATCCCCTACTTCATTACCAAGAATTGTATTTACATACGCTTCCTAATTCACCAACACACATATATATATATATATTTTGCGAAGTCAATGAAAGCATTTGCGGACTGTTTGGTAGAGAATTACTGGTTGTTAGCCACTCCACTTGGATTTGGATTACAGGGGAAGTGTATTTCTTTATCGCTACTACTCACAGTTGGATGCGAATAAACTGATCAAACAATTTCCACGAAAATCTATGTATTTCACGTACACCGAGAAAAAAAAAGTTGTAAAATTGACCTCTTGTTAAGTAAATATATGGACGATTTAAAAATATAATTCGAGCTACTACAATTTTAGTTGATTTTGCAGCAGGGACTGTAATATGGTATATTTGATATTCCTTGTTGTAAAATCGACTGAAATTGCGGTCAATTGCACTATATTCTAAATCATCCATATATTTACTCAATGAGATGTGAATTTTGCAAGTTTTTTTTTCTCAGTGTATGTGCGTACTTCTCGATCGATGGAGGATTATTGAATCTGTACTAGAACAATCTCAAGTAGAATCATGTATGAAAATTGTATGAATTTACCCGTGTGGAAATCAATCCTAGGCATCCTAAGGTAGGCCCTGGCTCCGTAAGGGTATATCTTAGGCATCCAATACAAGGTTGCCTACCCACGGCCCATGTTGGCCCCAGTTAGGGTTGCTAGTATGCCCGAGTCAAAAAGTGAAACCTGATTCAGTTCTGATTCGTTGCATATTACGGAGTGAATCAGGTTTGATTTCATTTTTCGCCCTGTTCTCAACCAGATCTTGCTTTTAACCCTAGAACGGGCATGTGGGGTCTTTTAGGACCCCAGAACATTTTTTTCTACCCCATCATCTGAGCCTCTCTTCATCTCTGTAGTTTGTCACCCAAATATTTTCAAAGTATACATCCTGACGAACAAAAACCGCCTATAGTAAGTTGAAACCCGTTTAGTTTCAAATGAGTTACAGTCATTTGAAATTTCCTGTGTTTTTCACGTGTCCGTTCTAGAGTTAACATTCTCATTCATCCTGATGTTAACCTTTTTTCGACGGAATTAAACTCTGGATCGTTGCGTATTACGGAGTTGATCAGGCTTTAAAAAGTATTCTAATTTTTCGACTCGGGTGTTCCTGGAAAGCGTGACATTCCAAGTTGGGGCCACTTTTCAAGTAGAGATTATAAACCTGGCCCAGGTCTGAGCCCGGGAGCAATTTCCACACGGGTATATATAAATCAACTGTGTTCTTCTACATATATTTATAAATAAGCCATATATATATATATATCCGCGTAGATACTTTGTACCAGGGTCTAACTACGATCGAATACTTCAATCTTTAATTAACCATTATTGGAATGCCTCTCAAAGTAGAAATAAATAGCTTTCGAGTATGTATTTTGTCTACTCGGTTACCCGATACGATATTTATATCAAAAAGTACATTAACCCAAATCGTTTCACTTTCATGTTCCTCATACATAAGGAAATGGAAGTATCGCGATAGGGTGAAGAATCTATTATCGAGAAGAGGGTGTTTTGTCTTTTTAGAATGCTTTTGTTGAATTTTATATTATTCAGGATGTATTTTGTTTGATTCTTTTTCCAAAATGTTAAAATTAGACCTGGCGAGGAGAGAGACGAGAATATCCTATTTTGGTACTAATCGCATAAGTCGCTTCGAGAACATGAAAGGAAAACGAATGTTTTAATATTTAATTTTCTATCTCTGTTCCAGGATATCCTCCGTTGAGGTGCGTGAATTCGCACGATTCTCGCTGTAAAATGTTCATTTTATCCGGGAAAAAACATAATACTGAAATGATTTTTCCGGCAAATAAACATTTTGACAAAATGATACCGTGGAATCGAACAATAAATTGTTAGTTTCTTTCTTTCAGGAAAACAGTTTGTCGAAAAAACATAAAGTGAAGAACACGAAAGTAATCTCCAAATTTATTGGGATGAAAATCCATTTTTGAAGAGTGAAAATACCGCTTCTTGAATTAAGAACGAAAAGGTATTCTTGTCTCGTCGTTAAAAAATATTTTCTTGATTCAAATGAAATTTGCTAATCTTGAAAAAAATATTAGTTGCAGTATTTTCACTGTATCAAAGTGGATTTCCACTCCAACAAATTCCGAGTGATGTAATTCCGAAATAATTTTTTTGTTCCATAGAACATCATTTAGAGACGCTTTGCCAACCCTACAGATTTTTTATCTTGTGTAGGGATCTGCAAATATTGGTCTTGAATCTACAGATTTTCATTTCTACTTTTCCCGAACATGTGGAGGGCAATTTTTCCAGAATTTCCATTAATAAAGTACAAAAAGAGAAGAGTGACGATATCTCATTTTTCTTTGCCTTCACAGAAAATTTCTGAACTCATCGAAAGGATGAGTCTTAAGTCTTAAGTGCAGTCTTGAAATACAGAAAGCAGGTGGGTTACATGAAAATTGAAAATCACAGAGAGTTATTCTTCATAACTGAGATAAGAGTTCATATGTATTGACCAAATACGGCAAAATGAATATTTATTAATCATAGATATGGATCATTACTCTTCAACGAGATTTATTGACTGATGAAAAATATGGTGTAACATTTCTTAACGGTTGATAAATCTTATTTGGGAATAACAAGCCATGTTTATGGGCCATAAGTATCTATTTTGCTGTATCCAAATGAACACTTTATCAAATATACAAATAAACTCTCTTTGCTCTCAGGGTGTACTACTGATTTTCAACAATGCGATATAACAGAACTGATTCAGAGAGTATCTAATCAAACTGTCACTCCAAATCACTGGAAATCATGTAATTTTTCACAAACAATAAGTCAGCATTCATTCTCTCTATATTCCTCCATTTTCCATTTTCATAAGTTCGAACAACGTAGCAACTCGTTTTGAGCCTAAAAAATTCAATAGTTACGTCACACTAACTATTCAAAGTTAGCTCGGGTCAAATTAACCCAGGGCATAGAGTGTATCTCTCATACAGGAAGTGTGTAGTTCAAGGGGGTTAATTTGTCTCTAGTTCAAGCTCCACATATTGCAGCACCGCGTACAGCACAGACCAAATGAAACATCTCATTTCCGCGTGATTTCTATATTTTCTCACACAAGATGCATCTTTCAGACTGTTTTACAATGATTTATAGGGAAATGCGCGTATACGAAATTTGGCACCGAAGGTCAAACATATCGACGCCAAAAACTCTCAAAATTCATGGATACCGATTTTTCAGCAACACACCACCTGGAGGAAAGCAGAAATTGTACGATTAACCGAGTGAAATTCACACAAATAATAAAATCGATCTATCAAAGTCATTTTTATCACGAGACAATGTTATTTCTGTGGACTATGTTCTTCCAAAGAGAAGATTTGGTTTATATTCACCTCATATAATAACAGCATTGGAAGAAAATCATCAAATCATTCTCTATCGATTTTCAATCTTAAAACACAAAATTCTCGTAGAATAGACACTTCGAGTGGGTGTTTTAATGATCCTCCGTAAGTTTTTGCACTTGAGCAACTCGCTAGACGCAGCTTGTGTATGAAAGTACCACTCAGACTGCCCACTTTTTTTCCTTTTCCCCATGAATAACCATGAAATGATTACAAAACCCACCACAGTTCAATTTTTCATCTAGATAATGTACGAATACATAATGCACATCAATTGGCAACAATCTTTTCAAATTACTCCTTGTAGTCGTATTGAAAAGTTTATTGACTGTATCGATGACTTTATGCATGTCGAAACCTCTCTGTTCACCAAGTTCAATCGATTTCATCAGTTCCTTTGCGAATATAAAATCAATTGGCAGAGTTGCCAAATGTACAACTCTACTCCGAAATTCGTCAATTATATAATCTTCCGGATATACAATCAAATTCATAACTCTTCGAATGACATGCGAATATTATTCTTCAAAACAGGATATGAACAACAAATTTTCATTTCATCGTAATAACAGAAAAACAATTTTCGATATAAAGTTTCTCACATATACTTTTCAAATCACTGGAATACCGTGGTATTGATCCAAATTCTAATGACTCGCTGATTCGATGAATGCATTTTACGAGGCAACAGAAATTCGCTCTCTGTCGCGAATTTTGAGACAACGAAACATTGTAACTTCATTGATCCGGGTTCGATAAATGCTAACATAAATAATTTGTATGAATCCATTACTTTTATGGGAATTTTATAACAAACTTTCAATATTTAAGAAGTATTAATGGTAATTGTTTATACTCATTTTCCAAACGCATCAATTCTTTTGATTTGTTCTTGAACGTACTTTGAACTTGAAAGTTAATTGATGATTTCAATCATCAATCGTGTTCTGATCCTTGGAATAATTGTGAATTAATATCATAATAGCTGAAGGAATAAGTTAAATCCCGATTAAAAATCTAACGGTGGTATGAAGTTTTAAACAATTACGTACGATGTTTCATTTCCATCAACTGACGTTGATGCATCGGATTTTTAAACGAACTCGTATCAAAAACACTCCACCACCGATCACGGCCAGCTGATCGGCTGTCCCCCTGGACAGGGTTGCCACAGTTAACCGCTAATCTCTGTTGATTACAAAATATTCCGAATATTTTCGTCATTTTTGAGACGTTCCTGTGAATTTGAATGTCCTAGACATTATGAAAATAATAAAGAATTCTTATAAGCATATCTAAATTTCTAAAATTTTGTATCAACATTTTTGTAAATTTTTGTGATACTTTGAGGATTTTTCTTTTAGACTTACAGAGTCCCTAAAACTTAGCCTTATGATATAAGACGTTTGAACGGTGGATATCACATTATGTACGGACAAATATTTGGTCTTATAAAAAGAAAGGTGCAACAAAGTATTTGATTTATAAATCGCAATTTCGCAATAATGCTCGTCACGTGTGTGTTATCACAAATTCTTGTTCCGGTGACAAAAGTGACAAGTTATTTACGTAAACAAAAATTGTATACCTGAAATGTTTATCGTTCACAAACAATTTCAACGATTTCATCCATACTGCTGCCATGAATTTGAAAAGATGATTGAAACATAAAGACCTGTAATATGTAATGATACAAAAAAACATGACGATGTTCAAAACCGGCGAGTCGTGGTCATTATGATCCTGTGCGATATCGTTTTTTGATTTTCGTACATTCCTTATTGCGAGAAATTAAAAAGGTATAAGATGATTGATCGTTACTGAAATGAATATATGCGTTAAAAAGAAGAAGAAGAAGATATGAAAAATCTTTTGTAAAAGTTCGATATGAAAAGGTATTGAAAAATAAAAAGAGGAAGGAAAAAGGATACATTCGTATCCTGTGATACTCACTGCTGATCTTCATGCCGCCCAGGGGCGGATTGGTGGGTGGCTTATTACCCTCGGCGAAGGAGGTGGTCCTTGGTCGGCCGCTCATCCTGAAACCTTCCTGACCGGCTCCTCCACCTCCGCCACCTGGTACCACCGACCTGGCCTGGAATACGCCGCCGCCTCTGTTTCTGCTGCTGGCCGCCGCCTCGGCCGGCCGTGCCACTACTTCCTCTTTCCCCTGCCCTTCCTCCTCTTTCACTTGTTCTTCTCCTTCTGCCCAACACTCTACCACCACCTCCTCCACCACCTCCTTGTTCCTCTTCCTTTCCTTCTCCAATACTCCTCCTCGACTCACGTGAAATAACCGTGCAGTGCGTCACCACACGAACGATAATCACATCACATCTCACCATTAATCGCACCAAATAGGCAGAATTTCAATATACAAATATGTACAATTAAAAAATAATGATATCGCATGAAACAATGAAAAAGGACAAACGGGAAAGAGCGGAGAGTACTCTTTCGGTGCTCTTCCCACAGCTACACAAAATACACGCACGAGTACATTCGCGACATAGACACTTTCGAAAGAAATTTTCGTATACGTATGTCGAGTGTATGCATATATATATATATATATTTTTTTTCTTTTAAAAAAAAATCAGACAAGACGAAGACGCGGGGGATTTACAGCTACGCTATGGCGGGCGACTGATGTTTTTCGAATGGATCTTGTCTTATTCACTCTATAAAGCCCTAGACACGTACATGTATACATGCATACTAATACTCCAAAGAGAGTTAATAATCTTTCATCGTCCAATAACGATTCCTTTTTTTTTGTTCCAAACAAGGTTCCAAGGGGAGGAGGAAATTTCACTCTCGTGAAAACTGCCTTCAATTACTTGTGTGTCTTTTAGAACCGAACGATCACTCCAACTCTTTTATCACTCGACGTTTTATCCTCTCATCTGGGTAGTCGAAATATACACACACACACATTTACGGTTTGTCTTTTATTCGTCGGATCGGTAATGTATAAATAATGATTTATTGTTGGAAAATACACACAGAGGGGATCAACAAAAAAGATGAATAGACGGATGGATGAATTGACGCCGACGTGGATAACGTTCTTTCTTGTATGTCCGTGACGACTACGACTTGGACTACGACTATGCCTTTTCTCGCGCACTCATATATACAACACACGACACACACGCTTAGGGTTTAGGTTTTCAACGAGGAAATCAATCGCTCTCTATCTCCGTAACAAAGTTTGATTTCACGAGTCTTTTGATTCCTCTGATTTTGTAGATAATGTACGGAGGTGGAACAACGACACACACCAATCACGGATTTTTCTTTCGAAGCTACCGCAGACATTGACCCGTTCGGGCGAGATCGGACGGTACTCGAGTCTTCACGAGTTTTACCGAGGCCAAGTGACGTCAGCGACAAGCCCCACCTTACCCCTTGCTGAACTCGACTCGCGACGACGATGGTGGTGGTCGTGGTGGTGGTGTTGGGATGATATCCTGGACGCCATCTACGACGGGAATCTTATGCTTCGGGAGGTGATCGTTTCTAAACACAAATGGACATAGATTTTGTTCATTTTTCTTGCTCCTGCATCGACCCTAAAGGTATATTATGCTTCAAAAATGGATAAACACGATCGTGAGATGTGAGTAAATTAGTGTTCACGCGATTCCTTTTGTTTTTTCAACAACCTTTTCAATATTTTTTCTTACACCTGGTGTAAAAATTTCATCAAATTTCGTTCACTTTTCGAACATAAATGGTTCAGTAAGATCTGATAAAATTCGTCAAAATTCAATAAACTTGATTGAGCTTTGCGAATTAGCTGATTGGTGTATGAAACAACAAACATTGCTCAATGAACAATGAGATATCATGAAAGAATACTAGTGTGGGTCAACACCGTTTTCTCTTAAATGAATAAAATCATCTGAGAATGTCATGGAATGGTAATTGTTGAGATTTCCAAAATGGAACTATAATTTTCAAATCTCATGTTGATGGGCTGAAATGGCATTGCCCCAACATGCAAGACTCAAATGTCTCCAAAATGATGAGCAATTACGAATTTAGAATTAATTGAGGGCTCTCTGGAACAGAAGAGAAATATTCCTGAAATCCACTTCCCAGAAGTGCCTGTAAAACAAACTTGGTTCAAATAGGACAAAAGTTGTGAGACTTTTGAGGATACAATGGTGTAAAAGTTGATAAGAATTCAGAGAATAATGCAATTCCAAGACGACCAAATTTCCACGGAATAATCAACAGTTGGGGATTCGGTGGAGCTGATTAAGAGCTCTTGGCGATTGGGAATATAGGGCTAGTCAAGAGTTCTTTAGAATAGCAGACAAAAATCTTGGGAAGAACATCCCACATAGCACAAATGTCTCAGTAATATGTCCAGAATATTCTGGAGACATTGTAATATTGTCAGAATATTCTGGAGATATTACTGAGACATTTGTGCTATATGGGATTTTCCTAACCTGCTGAAAATGCCAGGCAAATCCGGATGAAAACCGAGCCGGACAAGTTCCCGTTCGGTTTTTGTTCTAGGATCTACTTGTTTTCACCGGATTTTCTCTGACATTTTCAGCGAGATATTCCAAATGTCTGACAAAACCGGACGGATAATTTTCTGTCAGAATGTAGTTGATTTTTGTCCCCAGTTTGGCAATCACTGACAACGTCGGACAGAATTTTGACCCGAATCTCACTGGTTCTGTTTGGCTTTGTCTGGCAGTTTCGTGAGTTTTTAAACTGATGTGCGAACCAAGCAATGCCAGGCAGAGCTTGTCAAACCCGGCTCGAAATTTTGTCCGTTTCTGTCAGACATTTTTAATAGGGTTGACCAGGCTCCCGAGGGTTTGACGGGATTAGGAGAATAATTAAATTCTAAGACCGTTTATCAGAGTATGCTCCGTATTGGGAAAAATTGCAAGGGTCTTGTTGATTGGTTGAGCTGGGACCGCGACAGCATGAAATCGAGGGACGCTTCTGAAGTAGTTGATCCTGATCCTTGGATCACTTCTCCAGCTTTTTGATTGGTTGGAAAGTGATAGGATCAGGATCAACTAGGTCTCCTGGAATGCTCAGCAGTTGAAGACATGAAGCTAATTAGAGGCTCTCTGTGAAAATCAGGGGCGGACTGAGGATGCATCTGCCTAAGGGCGTATCCGTGGGAGGCGGAGTCCAGGAGGTCCGGACCCCCCTCCCAAATCTATAATTCCAACTCTGATAACTGCCTGCGTCTTGCGCCACCAACTACTCCGATTTGCAATTTCATTAGAATTCACCAATGATCAGAGTTTAGGCAATTTTTTCTGGCAAGCCTGCAAAATTTCTGCAACTTTTCCAAATACGGAGAATAGACCTTCTCATATCTTGAAATCACTTGTGAGCAGTCGCGGATCACCCTAACCTAAATTACAAACTTTTATACTGTTCGCCAAAATTAACATGTGAAGTGGGCTCTTTCTTGCATAAAAAATACATTTGGTGATGATGCCCAACATCATCATCATGAAGTAATCAGTCTTATGACTGGTTTGATGAAATCCTCCAACCCTGTCTATTATCCGCTAACCGCTTAACTTCTGCATATCTACAACAACCCTTATCTTGTATAATTTGCCCGACATGAAAATCCATTTCAACAAACGGTAATGACCCCAGATATAATATTCCGTGCGAGAACATACTTTGTGAGTTTATTGCATATAAAAAGGTACTAAGACGAGCAGTGGATGATGCTTCCGATTGTAGACAGGGGCTAGCCCCTAGGGCTAGAATACTGGATTCCCATTGGTTGAATCATGGCCTCTGGGGCCAAGAGCTCTCGCAATCGTAAGCATCCCCTGAGACAATCGGGAGCACCCCAGAGGGCATAAACTCAATAAGAGAATTTTTAGAAAAAACTTCAGCACCGCCAAGGGGGAAGGAACTAATTTCACATAGACACCCTGACACAAATGCTTAACAAATCATCAAAGTTTTTCAAACAGTATTAGTGCATTGATGTGAAATTAGCTCAAATACCCTCCCCCTTGGGGGCGCTGAAATCAGTCTAAAAATTGTTCATTTGAGTTTATACCCCCTGGAGCATCCTTCGGAGCCTTCCGAAGTGGATGCTTCCGATCGCGAGAGCTCTGGGCCTCAGGGGCCATGATTCAGCCAATGGGAATCCAGTATTCTAGTCCTAGGGGCTAGCCCCTACCTGCAATCGGAAGCATCCAGTGTTCTACAATGTGCTACACTGTGCTAGCAATACACTGGAACGGAGCTGCCAGATGAGGCAGGGCTCCCACTGTCACTATTTCTTTTCTTTCTGATATGGTATTCTAGCCCACAAGATTAGGCGATTGGGTGATTCCGTTGGAAAATGTAACTGAATGGGAGTCCTGCGTTGAGGGGAATAGTACCCTCCACCTGTGTTTCCAGGAACAAAAGAAGAAGAGCGCCAAGACCGGAATATGTTAGTGATTCCAATTAACGAAAGTACTTTATTGGATGTAGGCCGTTGAATCTCAAAATTTCTGGCATCACTGCCCTCCACACGAAACCTTCACGCATCAAAGAGTATCAGGAGGGAACATAACGATGGAAGGGGTAGAAATTATTGGAGCTTTCCGAACTGTTTGACCTGGGGCGTCAGGGGCATGGGATGAACCAATAGGAATCCATAGTTCACGCCCCAGATGCCCCGGGTCAAACACTTCGGAAAGCTCCATTGAAACGGAAACTCACACTCTCAAGACCAACTTTCTAATGGCTCCAACCAACGGAGGTTCTGTTTCCAAAAGTAAAATTCACTTATTACTTTTAGAATTGTGCTCCAATTGATTGAATCCATCAGAAAGTAGATCTTGAGGGTGTGAGTTTCCGTTTCATCCCTACTACCGCTATGTTCTCTCCTGATACTCTTTGATACACACATGTAACTTATATACATGAGACGATAGCGGGGGTATATTTACCCTCAACGGCAACCCCTTTATATATCAACGAAAACCCTCATGAAGGTCAATAGACGGTTCCTCCCGTTTAACTTGAAAGTATGGTAGCATGCGGAGAGCGCGACTGCTCGTCATTGGCTGAAAACCGGTAATTTCTAGTGGAATCATTAAATATTACTAGCGATCCACCAAGGATAGTGGAGTTAGGCTTCTTGCATACTGCCAAAAGTATACAAAATCCCAGGCAACTCGATGTTTGTTCATTTCTTTCTTTCATGTCTCACAAATTGCGATTCTTCTTCACAATGCCCTCTTGTGACAAATTTTACAATTTCCGCTGCATTTCAAGTATATCTGTAAGATTCAATGAGTTGACCTTGCTATCATATTGCTACCATGTTGCGTCGTAAAACGCAAATTAGTATTTGCTTAGCTTTTCCCCCCTGCTGTCTTTAATATGATGTCATCAACGAATTATATCGATTTTCCATGAGAAAGAACCAACTGATATCATCATTAACGTTAAACGTATAGTATTTATTTGGAAATAGGTTAGCAATATATCATTTTTGCGGGCAATATGCCAGCAACGGATTGGTTATGTTGGTGATTTAGAATCAACTGCAATCAGAAAGTTATTCTTATTATTAAATACACACTTGTTATTCCGTTACATTTGATGAATTAGTGAACTAATATCCTCGTCAAGTGGAACATATTTCAACGTAAAACGCTATTTTCAAAATATATATGGCATTTATGAGTGTCAAGTTTCAACTATTTAATTTATTCATTGACTCATATTTTGCATAATGCAAATATTAGGAGTTCATTATATCGTATACTCACATCCAAAGCAAATAAAGGGGTTGATTTGAGAAATTGCATAGGTATGTCTCTGAATCTTACAATGAACATGATGTAGTGCATATTATGCTATTGTGGTACATTATGCCATTCAACTTGACAACATTTGATTCATGCTTAGGAATAAAATATCTCCACCAATGGAACGTTACAACGTAAAATCATCAAATATGAAAGCAAGTCTTCCTCATAGAAGAAGAGTTAACATACATAAAAATTTTCAAAGAATCACACCTCAGCAACAAAGGAGATTAAGAAGAGAAGCACTTCTAGGAATACGTCGCAGACAAAGAACACAAGTTGTGGAAGAAAGTAATACTCCGCAAGCTAGTACGTTTCAGCCTCCCAATCTTGTAGTATCCGCTTTGCCAGAAATCCCATCTACTGAAATTATAAGTTCCGAGGCTTGCAGAAAGCCTAACGAAGTGAAAATAGAATATGATGCGTCAATGCAGTATAGAATGAATTCTTCGAGTCTTCACAATGTTGGAATGGAAGACAAAACCAAGAATGAAACTCACGAAGGTGATTTTTTGATAATCATGTTGTTGAATTTTGATTCATAATCTATCGCTAAGTATATTTTTTGGTAATGTACTCTATTTGTTCATTAAATGATTGTCACTTTTATAAAATGTTTGAATAATCAAAATGAAGTTACTTTGAACATTTTATTCTAGATTTTGCATCTCAAAATGAATATCAAATGATGTTACCTGAAGCATCTTTACCGCAATATCAACATCATCAATCACAGTCCTTACAGCACCACCAACAACTACAACATCAGCAGCAGCAACAACAGCAGTACGGTCAAATGAATAATGTATCCATTCCAACAGATCTTATATTCGAATTAAGGTACTTGAAGTCATTGACTTTTATAATTCTATACTTCATTCTGTGAATTCAGGAAATCAATGAAATTATTTTTTCAGGAGAATAAATGAACGCTTGGATAAAATAGATCAACGTTTCGAAAGAGTTGAAAAATTTTTGGAATTACAAAAACAACGCGGCCAAGCACCTAAGAAACCAGACTTTATACCAATGAAATCGATAGAAGAGGTTTTGAATTTTGAAAGAGCTTCGGACGACGATTATGATGCTCTTGTACGTTTCATCAAATACTTCATAAAAATAATCATGAAATTCACATTTCTAAATGTTTTTGTATCACGTAGGTTCGATATTTAGAACATCTTGGAGGATTCACATTAAGAGAAGCTTTAAATTTATGTGTCAAAAAGGTTTTAACGAACGATGTGGCAGTATTTTTTACTTGGTGGGGTAAAAATACAGGTCATCAACCTCAGTGTGTTCCATTACACAATAAACAAATTACTCAAGCTATTTATGGTATTTCCTCGCATTTTTTGGTTCCATTTACGGTATATGGAAAACTGAAAAATTTCTCTAAAATCTTATTTCATTTACAGATGCAGTTTCAAATAGTCCATATTTCGAAAGACCAAGACAAGATATATTTAGTGCTCAGATGAGAGAGGCTTTGAGAGTGGCGAAACAAAGAAATCGTAATTCGATGCGTAAAGAAGGTCCATCGAATCCCTTAGACGAGGAAAACAGCGATAGAGATTGAGAAATTAGTAGTAATTTCAGCATCTAACTCTTTGATAATAATTCTATAAAACTTTTGCCACAGTTCTGCCGTCACTTTAATATTGGAAAAAATAACTGCTGTAGAAACCCATTCAATTTGTTTTATTTAAAAAAAAAGAGAGAAATGTTGACTCTGAATGAATGATGAGGATTTTTGTTCTTATTTAATTTAATGTTTATGAAATGTTTATGGAATTGAAATTTAATGACAAAGCTTCAACCAAAAAAAAGAATAAGAAAAGTAAAAAGAATATAACTTAATAAAGGTCTTTTCAAGATTAAAAAACTTCGTATGTATGGACTGTCTCTAAACCTTGGAACACATCCGTGTAATCATTTGTTCAATACGCGTTTTATTTAGCTTGCGAGCAAAAGAACGATGAAACAAATCCACTGTTCATCTTCAGTGGAAATAGAAGCGACCATGAAGAGGGAATTAAGCGCTGATTGGGAGTATCGCCGATGGGAAGAATTGAAGCATACGAAACTTCACTCCTTACAAAAATTTACAAAAAAAAATAGAAAACGCGCCCTTTAAAAAGTGATTGAAATAGAAAAAGAGTGCGCAAAATGCACCAAGTGTTTTTATACTATTCAATTGGGAAGAAAAATTTTTCATCAGAATTTGACTGTACAAACATTGCTCTCTACTTTGTTTTTATTCCATTGGCAGAGAAAACCGACTTACAGTTGGATTATTGGAAGTCACTCAGCAAAGATTAACTTCAAGTCCTGAGCCTCTGTTACATCAGCGGATCTCCGAAATGACGAAAAAACCACCTAAAGGGCCATTTATTACAATCATTCCATTGAATTCTTGATTTTGCCTAGAATGCACGACAGAAATATATCCGAAATAAGCAACATGAATTGTGTACTTGAAGAAAATCGAATAAATTGGACAGAATATTGACTGCAGAAATGTTTTTAGAATGAATAACACTTCCCTGGAGAAAAAACCACCGAATAGAAACCGGATTGGAACCTGGATAGAATAGTGTCCGAGTCTATATGGGTTTTATACAGTGGAATGTTTTTGGTTTCTAGAATTTGTACGGTTTTGTCCTAGTTAAAGGGATTAGCATACGAAGAGCGGATTCATACAGGTTTTATCTGAGAGAATTTTCAAGAATACATTTCGTACACGGGGGTAATTTGGTGACTGCGAAGAATGAAATTGATTGAATGGTTGTCCCTTTCATTGATTTTTTACATTTCGTCACACTAATTTCAACTGAAATGAATAAAAACAAGACTCTGTGTATCTTGAATATAGAATTTCGAGACACATAATTTACGTGTTTACAGCGAAAACTATGAATGCTTTTTAGAAAGCTCCATAGTCTCAGAATTTCAACAGAAATAGCACAAAAAAGGGCTATTCAATCTAGCACTTCAAATAATCTGTGCTATCGTAATCAAATTAGGATTATAGATTTATAGCTTAACGTTGTTAATGTAATCCGAATCAGTAAAAGGATACTAGCCAAATCTTGGGTGTGAGATTTCTCGATCATCCTTGAACGATCTGAAAATAATCGCTCCTCATAGAATTTCTATGGGCATTTAAGAATTGCTGTATGGAACTATATTTTGTGAGAAATACATTAAAGTATTTTTGGAAAATCTCACACGAAAGAATTGGCTAATATTCCCTTAATACTTCATTGTGGCCATACCTTCCAATAACGGCACCCCGAAATTATATTAAGGAACAAGAGAATAATTTTCAAGTACCCGCTAATTATCTTGAGTGTGACAAGAATTTCAAGAGTAAATACGCTAAATTCCCGTTACTGAGATCACCAACGATACTTTCGAGAGATGCTCAATGATTTCAGCATTCAGTTACACTCTCGATCATGTTTGGAAAATTGCTCGGTGGCATTCTAATTCTAGCCACTTTTATAAATAAATCATCTACCAATCAAAATTTCAATATTTCCATACGCGAAGGGAAATGTGAGTTCATGGGTTGAAAAAAGAAAACGGTCTGACACAGAATTATGAAACTAATCATGTTTATGTACAGTTTTTCCGTTTTTTAGTGTTGTACGTTTTGCTAATGTACAATGTTTGGCAAATAACAATTTAAATGGAACATGTTTCACTCGGAGAGAATGTTACAATTACGGAGGGACACCTTCCGGTACATGCGCTAACGGGCTTGGAATTTGCTGCGTTTGTAAGTTAATTTGAATTTATCATACCACGTTATCGCGATACGTATGTCTTTGATCACCCTAATACGATAATTTTTGACAGTTCAGAAAACATGTGGGTCAACTACGAACCTGAACAATACTTATTTTATAAATCCAGACTATCCTACAACTTATTCAGGTGGAAAAAGATGTACGATAACTATAAATCGTTGTAATTCTAATATATGTCAGGTGATTATCTCGGTCAATTACCAAATGAACAATTGAATCATATCGATCGAATAATGAGGATACTTTTTCTCAGTTGCGTCTAGATTTTTTAGATTTCAGTTTATCCCAACCTGATGCAAATGGAACCTGCGATTATGATATATTTTCAATTTCCGGTGCATCTTCGATAGTACCTAGAATTTGTGGAGAGAATACGAATCAGCATGGTGAGTTGAATCACCGGGATCCAAGAGAATATATAGACGTACGAAAATTCATGAATATTTTGGATTTTTAGTGTACATAGATTTCGATGGAGCCAATCCAATTGCGATACTAATCGATACGAATATCAATTATGCGTTTGAACGACGTTGGAATATAAGAATACAACAAATAGAATGTAATTCCGTACAAAAAGGTATAAAACAAGCTGTTAGTCATTTGAAATCTATCATTGTTCATTATTGTTGATCTTTAGCTCCCAACGGTTGTCTGCAATCCTATAATTCTATATCGGGCACGGTGATTAGTTTCAATTACGGAACATCCACGAATCCCAGAGGTGGTTGATTTTTTTTGTATATGCATTGATATATTCAAAATCCTTTATCGATCGATCTTCAATTTCATTTTAGCTCCTTTGTACGGTACACGTCAAATGGTGAATTTAAATTATGGCGTATGCATCAGGATGGCTTTAGGGTATTGTAGTATCGAATGGTCGCAATTGGATACAAATTCTTTCACTGTATCAGGAGATACAGAATCATTTGATCCAACCGTGATAGGTGAGACAAAATATATATGTAGTATTTCTTGCCCCACATGTTATCAATAGACTTTATAAATTCCATAAAATAATATTTCATTGAATCGAAAATAGGTCCAGTTGCAGATTCGGGTATAGATTGTGACAAAGATTTTGTTATCATACCAAATCCTTATCAAAGTGGAATGCCGGTTGGAGAAGATCGTTTTTGTGGGAACAGTTTTGTGACGAAAACATGTGAGTTACCGTGTTCATGTTTTCATTATCATCATTATAAATTTTGTATTGATAAAGCACAGGATTATATTGTTTCAGCAAACTTGAAACCATTCGTACTCTATGTTGTGACAGATGGAAATGAAATCGAAGATATACAAAACAGAGGTTTTGCCTTAACATTTCGTCAATTACCTTGTACATTTTGATTTTCTATCATCCCCTATTCTTTTGTTTGTTTGTTTGTTTGTTTGACAACATGGAAAGCAACAAAATGTGTAACATTATCTTCTATTTATTATTAATGTCAAACTTAATAATGTGTTACAAACATATATACAAAATATAAATTATTTTCAAACAAATTACCCATTTAAATAAATACTACCAAAATGAGAGTCAACTTTTTCTTTCATAGCGTTATACCATATTTCTATTTTGGTATGATTTAATAAATCTTTGAAAGCTTGACAACCTTCAATGCTGTTGAGAACTCCATACACCGCAAGATCGGAGAGGCCTGGTTGTTGACCGCCCATGAATGGCGTGCCACGTTTTCTTATTCCTTTCAACCAATAATTTACTTCATCGTAGAGCGATTGGCGAACATCATCCTTCAAGTTATGTTTCTGTTTCAAACGTTTCCCAATCAACCACATAGCGCACGCACCCACGTTTATCATCAACTTTCGTTCCCATAGAGGAAAATATTCTTCCCATTTACCTGTCTATATTACATACATTATATCAATAAAATAAATCATTCTTCTGTTCGTATTTAATTGTAGCTCATTACTCACTTTGGAAAACCAGTTGAACGTATCATACGATTCATTTAGAGTTTTGTACACGTTGGGAGACAAAACGTGTACCAATACATTATCTGCCCACTTTCTCCATCTACGTTCTTCACTGAGAATGGAAGGAAAAATTTATAAGCTACTTGTAAGTATTTAGTATTAAATCATGAGAATATAGCTCCATTGTCAATTTTGGTTCGAATTATAAATTGACTGAATGTTATTATACTCACAGCAGATTTCTCATCTCTTCATCAGATGGAATATTCTGATGCATAAGAAAATATTTATTCATAATCTCATGTTGGGAGTTTCCATCGGTGTCTTTGCCAGTCACGTTAGGATAAAATTGAGCCAATTTGTCAACTGTTTGAGATTTATCTTGAATATGAGAAGCAAGGAGAGATATAATCACTGAACTATCGTGTAGAGGTTGATAGCCTTTGTCTACTTTGGCTAAAAGTATAGGTACTTTTCTGTACGAGGACCATGAGATCTCTTTACGAAGAACAGGATCTACTTCCACGAGATCGTAAGATAATCCATAATAATCTAAAAATGTACGTACCTGAAAATAATGCAATATTTCATTTCAATTTTACTGTAAGAATTCATCTTTGAATCTACCATTTTCAGGATTGGTAACAAACTGATTCACAATGTTCTTACTCTGAGAACAGGACTTTTGTAATAACATGATGTAAATCATCAATTTTAAGGAGAATCAAGTATCAAAATGGGCATCAGATATTTTGCACCTTTGCCTATTTTTAATTTTTAATAATAAATTTCACAGACGCTGAATATCGGGGAATCTGACTCTGAATATGAGTGTTCTTGGTGATTGTAAAAGAAGAAAAACAGAAAAAAGTTGGACGTGATAAGTAGTCTGGAATATGAACACTTTTTTATCATTTTGATGGCCAATATCAACAAATCATAACAGAACCCAAACCTACCACTCAGTATGTGCCAAATTTTATCTGCTTTTTCTAATACTCGAATTTATAATTTTCCCTTATTCAAAGTTGACAAATTCACCCACTTAGAAATTTATGTTTGCACCACTTCGATGGTGAATTTACAAACTTCCTGTAATGTACTATAATTCAATATAGTAATATACTTGATAATTTTGTAATCTTATAACTTCTGATTTGTACTTTGCCTATATTCAAAGTGGTGATATTACAAAATTCATTATTGTAAGTTTCCCACACAGGACACCTACGTCGTCTTTCCATGGAATTCAGGGAGAAAAAAAGGATCGGTCAACACAGCGTGGTACGATGAAAAAGCAGTGTAAAGGCGACGGAAAAATTTTCGGAGCACATTGGTTAGAAAAGGACACGTTTATATGATAGACAAAGAGATCCGAAAAACCCTCGTATCATCTCAAAGGTATCTCGTAGACCCTAGAGTTGAGAGGTAACTTAATAAAATGGAATAAAACAACCAGTCAGACCTTCTATTTGTATGGAACAAGATCTGACTGGTTGATTTTTCCCATTTTATTCAATTATCCTTGAGTATTTTGGGTAGAGAGATCTAGGAATCCTCGCTTCTACGGGATATTCTTAATTCCATGGAAAACTGTAATACGTTTCATATGAGAAAATGTGCAGAATTACATATAATTTATTCATTTATTTATTCTCAAAAGATTCTTCTGAATCCACACACATAAAAGCGTTTCACATACAAAAAATGTTCTCTGGAACAAGGAGCAAATGATAAAATCCGTGAAACCAACAAAATCCTGATTTCAGTCAAAAAAATATTCATTTCGACTTATCCGAATAACAATTTCTTAGATTCAAAGAAATGCTTTTACCTGTGCATTTACCCAATAACATTGCGCTTAACATGTAGTCTTGAGAAAAAAATAAAAACAAAGAATAATTGCATAAAACTTACTTTACACAATTCTGAACATTTTTACACATAAGATACTTCATTTTGTCTTCTCGTTATAAACTAACGGAAATCTTTTTGAGACTAAAATGCTTCTTTGAACTTGGAGAACAATTCTGGTTCCATATCTGAGTATTTGTTTGTTGTTCAGATATCTTCCGTTCTCATTATTCGATTGTAATGAAATTTTCACCACAATTATATACAGGGTGGATTCAGGACCCATATGAGTTTCATACAAATTGATTGAGATTGAGAGTAGGTCACGTTTAGCAATACTTCAAAAACATACCTTTTTTCTTTGTATTTGAATGATACAAATGACATCAAGACAAATAATCTGTGAAAAACATCGCGTTTTCCCTGCAAAAACTCTAACAAATTCTGAGAATCTCTGAAATTTTGATAAAAAATCTGATACATTTATAAAATTTTTTTCATTTTTTCAGACAAACAAAAACGAAATTGTGCTTTGAAAAAAGTCTAACAACACTCTGATGAATTTCCAACACTTTTCTGACAATTGAAAAAATTTTTAATTCGTATAAATACATGCTTAAATACGTGCTTTATTCAAATATCATGTGTGAAAAAGTGTTTGAGAATTATAAAATTTCTTCAATAGTTAGAAAAATTTTATAAATTTATCAGACTATTTTCGGAATATAATTTCGTTCCTAAGTTGTTTGGAAAAAAAATAAAAAAACTCTAAAAAACAGTCTGTACAAGATGTTCCAAATGTATTAGATTTTTCATCAAAATTTCACTGATTCTCAGAGTTTGTTAGAGTTCTGCAGGAAATATTCATGGTCATTTCAACGAAATATTTTCATGAAAGCAGGGTAAGCGTTATACTTTGGAAGAAAATTTTGGGGTTTCTCGAATACATATATTTCATCTTCTGATTAATCGATGATGATGAAACTCATATCATGCTCCAATGATTGTCCTATGATTTTATATGATTTTCATTGAAATTTATATAAAGGTGAGATATTGGTGAAAAAAACTTTGTTTTGATATTGCCCTGTTGTAAAATCCTGATCAATCCAGATAACATCTCATTGATCCTGTTTCAAATACACATATCAAACTCCATGGATTTCTTGATCTTATCTATTTTAATGAGATTTGATGATGAAGTGGAAGCTGTCGGCCATTACTATAGCAACCAATTCTTCTAAATTTTGATTAAACGTTGTTTAATCTTGGTTGACAGTAGGAATTGATTGAGCAGCGTTGCTTTGAACGTTTCAGATCCTCAAATCCATGGTAGGAGTTTCCTCTAAGAAATTATGACCATCAGCCAATAGCTCTATGGCCAACAGTTTCCACATCATGATTTGATAAGGAAAATTATAGGTACCAGATCGAATTTTATATGACCTAACATGCTCCATAAAATCTGACCGAATCTCATGGACGCTGTTTCAAATACATATATGAAATCTTATAGAACCTGATACAATTGAATCAAAACCCATAAAATTTGTTGATGTGGTTTTATGGGAATTCTACGAAAGGATGGAATTATTTTTTTCATTCAATTAAACTAATCAAGAAAGCCATATGCCCATCTGTGGTAGGAGATTTTCAATAAGCAGATCCTTACGCTTAGAGTCAAGAATATGAGATGTATCTTTTTAGGAGTTTTTCAACATCCTGGAATGGCATACCTTACAACAGAATGGACACGTCTGATACTGATATAACGTCAACTTCAATCCGGTTGTATCGTCAGGAGAAACAATCTGAAACGATTCATCGATAATGGGAAGAGGTTGAAATAAGTCATGGATAGGAGGTATTGTTTCATCTACATACTTGCCTCGACAGTTTGATATCTGGTTTTTTATGTAGTATTGAAATCTCTTTTCCTGTGTTTTCTAGAGCATTATTATGTTTTCTCCGTTCGAATTCTATTGCGGCATAACCTAAACCTCCTATGAAACCGATACTTGCGGCAATGAGACCAACTTTCGTTAAGGTTTTTGATACTGGTTGCTGTACCATTGTGCAAAACAACGATGTAGTGTGATTTATATCGGAATAAGTACACTTATTTATGAATATACATCGTTTGGAAAACTTAGATAACTTGAATAGTACAGCCATTTTTAAATAGATCAACAATAACTTATGTTTACACCGGTAGTGGTGGTAGACGACTGTTGTTGGCCTGACATTTGAAAGTCAAGGCTCATTTCCAGTGTACAGTCATTGCATTGGCAGAAAACACCCGTCCGTCCGGAGCAGTCCGAAACGCTGTTGTCCCGAATGAGGTGATCCCGAAATATAACTGGATGTTTCTAGTCATGTGCGAATGGGATAAGATGTTATAGAAATTTTCTCGGAATGTTATCTATTCAGGATTTTAAAATTCGGACCAACGGTGCTCCAGGTTAACGAGCTTTCGGACCAACGGAGAAAAATCATTCAGTGCAAAAAGTTAAGAGAAAACGACAAATAACAGCAAATAATACTATTACATCTGTAAACTCTTAATCTTCACGAAACCACACTTTGCGACAATAGCTAAGTTCGTTTAGTGGTGTCCCAAGTTACCTCAACTTACTCCAAGTATTTTGGTTTCGCTATTTCCAGTTATAGAAACAAAATGATTGGTTTGGTACAAGTTGGAGCAACTCGGAGCAGGTAGAACGAACGAACCTATTGATATTTTGAGGTTATAATTCGGTCAAGTCGATGTAATCGCCATCTGGATTTTTTTGGGATTTCAGCTTTAATATGTGAAACAGATTTCTGGGGGAAAATGCATGAGTTAGATCTTAGAGCATAAGCTGCCGCTCGAAGCCTCATGAAATGTCAGCTATATACTACTGGAGCGAGCAAAGGGTACGGAGAACTGTGGTTAGTTTGAATTAAAGATAGAATGCGAGTTCCGACTTTTAGGCAGTGCTATCTTTGTTAAAATCTCATTGGATGGAAAGAGAGACAACTGCCTAAAAGTCGGATCTCTCTCAATTTAACCATACTTATGTCTATCGAAATCATAGGCAATGCTCGCTCCTGTAGTATATGCTCTGGATGCTTCCGATTGCGAGAGCTCTTGGCCCCAGGGGCCATGATTCAGCCAATGGGAATCCAGTATTCTAGTCCTAGGGGCTAGCCCCTGCTTGCAATCGGAAGCATCCTCTAAGAGTAAGATGCAGGGGGCATAAACTCAATGGGAGAATTTTTAGAATAAATATGAGCACCACCAAGGAGAAGGGTACTAATTCACATTGATACACTGAGACAAATGCTCAACAAACGGTATTAGTACATTGATGTAACATTAGTCCAAGTATCCTTCCCCTTGGGAGCGCTGAAATCAGTCTAAAAAATGTCAATTTGAGTTTATGCCCTCTGGTCAGATGATGCTTCCGATTGTAGACATTCATAGCTCCTAGGGCTTTGATAATTAACTCCCATTGGTTGGTTTATGGCCCCTGGGACTAAGAGCTTTCGCAATCGGGAGCATTCAGAGGCGTTTTGGATCTGGGACCACTGCTATAGGGTGTGTACGATAACTACTCCGAGCAAGAGCAGGAGCAATTTTCAATCAACCAAAAAATTTGAATTTTTTGATTGGTTGAAAATGGTAAGGTTCAGCAATATAGAGTACTTTCAACCCCAAATGAATTTCAGGAACTTTTGACGTGCTTGATGGTTGACTGGGAACTAATAGGAACCTTCCGAAGTAGCTGATCAGACCAGATCACTTTGACCTCCGGGATTAAAAGTATTCGGTATTATTGGACCCTACCGTTTAAAATTGCTCTTGCTCCTGCTCGGAGCAGTTATGTGAAACACCTATAGTCGGTTAATTCGATCCATGAGGTGGTACTTTTGATGAGTTTAGGAATTCTGGATTTCAAGTGGCCAATTCCATTGAATCCTCGTGTATCATTGGCTGATTTTCCACAATTTCTCAACTCATCAAAAGTACGACCTCGCGAATGAAAATGACCGACTGCGCAGAATCGTACACAAGATGAACGATACCGTTAGCTCCCTCTCTCCATAGAACTTATTCCATGTTGTATTTCTCTGCATCGTCGCTTCGCTTCGGAACGACACGATGACGTCAGATTCCGTGCTATAAGCTAAAGCAAGAGCGCGTTTAAAGCCGAGTAGGGCGTGAAAGTGTGTGTCGTCGTGCCGCTCGTTATTCCTCTCCGAGTTCTGTAAACTCATCTCTTCACATTTACATAGAAAATATGTGCAAATAGCAGTGAATTAATCCGTGATATTACGGGAATAATTATGTTCGGTGCTGTTTTGACGTGATTAATAGTGAAACATAATACCATGTTCCGCTGTATTCCGATTTTTAAAGGGTGTAACAGGCAGGTGGAATACGTTGACAAGCGTCATTGCTCTCTGCCAAGCGTCCCCGATGATATTCTCCGATACTCAAGAAGTTTGGAAGAACTTCTGCTGGACGCGAATCATATTCGCGATTTACCCAAGGTGAATATGTTCGTACGGTGTAGTACGTTACGTTACCTCTTCCTCTTTCCTTCTCTCTTTCGGCATTTATAATCTTCCTTTTTTTTCTTTCTTCCCTTCCTTCCTACCTCTCTCTTTCTCTCTTCCCACACATTCCATTTAACCGTCTTTCTCTTATACACACTCTCGATGATCATTTTTATTTCCCCATGACGTATCGTTGTGAAATCATAAAATGACGATCAAGGATGCATACCACGTACTATTTTTCTACAAAAATTTCTTTCCGACAACTCTTCAACTGGCCCTTGCTCTGGTTGCAGAATTTCTTCCGCTTGCAAAGACTACGAAAATTAGGACTAAGCGACAACGAGATTCATCGGTTGCCCCCGGATATCCAAAATTTTGAAAATCTAGTTGAATTGGATGTGTCCAGAAATGGTAAGTTATTTCCTATTGTTATTGTTTACATTTTTCACTCTATAATTCAAACTTCTCAACCAAACACGAGACACGTGATATGTTTTCGGAAAGTTCATTCATCTCTGTTCTCTGGCATAGACTGATCAATGTATAATCCAAAGGATATCTTGTTTCACTTTTTTTTCATACACTTCCCAATGATCCATATATAATTTTGTTTTTATTTCTTCCACCGTGTACATTTTTTATCGCAAATGTCAAAGGAATTAACATTTGTTTTTTATGTTTTGTGATCCGCTCGAATCATTCATTCTGAATTTATTACAATGATTGCAACGAATTTTTTTTTGTTGAATAAAATTTCATTACTTATGCATTATTCAGTCGACAAAGAAATTATGTCATACGTGAATGCTTGTTTCATATAAACATTTTATGAAACTTTATTTGTTTTCCATTCGTCTTTCGATTTAAGCGATTTTCTCAATGTAAGCAGAAAAGCTTCTCTTCACCGCTCTACCACTCTCATTTCAATTTATTTACCATCCTCTTCAATTTCCCGATATTTATTCATTCATTGTTACTTCGTTGCATACAGTTTTCATATAATTATATACAAATTGTGATGTAGCTCAAAATCAGAAGGAAAAATTGTTCAATATCGTAGAAGTATTCATTAATGTCTGTTATCGATTACACTGAAAGCTTTAGAAGAATAACTACATCTATCACCTTGATTCAAGATAAAGTCCCCCGACAATGGTACAACAATTGTTAAACGTCCAATGTACTAATATCGAGAGGAGTATTATTTCTCAATAAACGTTTGGCGATAAGGAAAGTTTGTGAGGTATTAATCATGATTTTTATTCAAGATGAAATTCCGTTCAACTATTTTCTATTGAAATTTTGTAGACACGATAAAGCTAAAAATTGAAATTGATAAAACCAGATCTGAAATTGAACGTTGAATTAAGTTGATCGAGTATGTTAATGTTATTGATCGTTATCTTTTCTTTACTTCTGATATTCATTGTATAATGCGAGTAATACAATTAGAGAGATGATTAAAATATTTGAAATGAAAAAGATGAAGCTGAAACTATCAATTGTCATAACTCTTTGGTATTACATACAACTTGTATCATGGATTTAAACATTTGAAACGTTTGGTAAGATGCTACTCGATTGATTTCTGATATGAACAGAGTTTAAACAACGTTTAATCAAGAGTTGCAACAGTCGACTGCTAATTTCAGCTTCATATGAGAAAGTGGTATATTGAAAAATCAATTTTCTCATTTTTTGATTCATACAAACTGTCATAAAATGTTAGTTCAATACTTTTTTGTTATGTTATGCAGTTATTGTATCTAAAGAAAGTTATAGAATGATATCTCTTCATTATTTACCACATGACTGGTTTGTTTTTAGATTCAGTTTGAAAAATAATAACTTCCAGTGAAAATTTATAACAGTTTTGTTTAATATTCAGAAAAATTGACCTGAATCCATCAACAAATCAACAGCGAGTATACATTTCAGATTAAATTATTCAAACTTACTTCAGTACCAAAAACAAAAAGGTTTGACATAAAAAATACAAAGTCGAATACAATCCCTGAGCAAGAACATTGTGAATTCAATCTCCATCCCACATTCGACAATAAACATCATGCGATATAAAACCTAATTAACCAATTTGACTATATTTTTTGTGTCATGTATAATCAGTGATTATACTGTAATACATTATATTGTGTTTAGAATAAATCACGGTATATGTTGTGTGTATATTTTCAAGAAGACTTCCAAACTGAAATATCAACTCATCTTGTGAACAAACGGTCGTTTGTTTCTACCTGGTTCCAGCTAATTTATTGTTTCACAAGCATGACAAATGTAACGGCAGTTACTCTCAAAGACACCATTAAACAGATGTTTATGTTCATAGCATAGGAAAATGGTGGTAATGAAAACGTTGAAAAAGCACGTTTATCCACTTTATATATTCAGGAGCATTGAATTTGTTTCAAATTTAATATTCCCTGTGAAATTGCGAGTAACTTCGATAACGGAATAAATCATTCAATATCTAGTGATTCTCAGCGGTTTCTTTTATATTTGAAATGTATATTTATAGATGCTAAATTTCATCATGATATTTACTCTCTTACTTGAACTTTACAGAACTTATTTCTTTGAAGAAGAGAATTACCACACGTAGGAAGAACCTTCTCGATTCAGGAATCAGAATTCAATAAATCATGGGAACGAATTGAACAATGAGATGATGCTGAAAATAATAAATTATATGAAAATAGGACTCGATGAGTTTCAAGATTTCTGCATTTCCTTTCAAGGGCATTCAAGCATCGAGAAAAGCGGATAAAATTTTGCGGTGAAGCTAGCAGCCAATTGTCACAACTTTTTACACAAAACGTCTATCGATGATTTGAACATCTGAAACGTTCAGTGGATGCCGTTTGATCGATTTCTGAGGTGAATAATGCTTGAAACACGTTGGATCAAAAGTTACAACAATTGGCTGCTATTTTCAGCTTGATAATTTTGCGCCATTTTTTCTCATAAATGAGTTGATAGATTCAAATTTGAAATCGATAATAATGGAGTATATCCTGTTATACTCGCTAGATAATCAGTAAAAGACGGAAACTTATAATTAGAGTCCGATCCTAGTCGTGGATTTTATCATTATTCACTCAAAATTTCCGTTGAACGTGTACTTGATGCAAAAAGTTGGCGCAAAATTTGACTCGCTTTTCTTGATGCTTGAGTGTCCTTAAGGGCATACCAGCGTCCCTGACGATGCAACCCGAGACAAATATTTTCTGACAAGTTATTCGAAAATAAAGCAATAAAAGGGAAAATATCGCTTTGTACAGACTGCCCTGGTTAAAAGAATCCATTACTTCTGACAAATGAAATTAAATGAGATTTGGCCAGAACATTGTCCGAGAATCAATGAGATTTGGCCAGATTCAGTGAGATTTGAACATTGTCCAAGTTCAACTGTAATTTAGTGAGATTTGGCGAGAATCAATGGTTTTTTTAAACCAGGGTGTACGAGTAATTTGTCAGAATAGTTTTTGTCGTGTCCTTTTCCCACCAATGCTTATAGTCGCATCTTCAGGGGTCGCTGGTTTCCCCTTAAGGCTTATTATAATCCATCGAAATAATAAAAAAAACTTCAAAGTACGAAAATAAAAATGTCACAGAGAGAAGTTTGTAATAAAATTTATTAGGTGTAGAGGATTTGAGGATAACTAACCTGGTGAAAAACCCGGATGAGAACCCAGGGCTGTATCGGATTTTGTGAGGAATTTTGATCCGGTTCAATCTTGAAACTTTTCCCGGGGTTGGAAACCTGTTGGAATCCAATGTATATTATTGCGCTAAAAACTTTCCTCGTTGTGATCCAATTTCATGATTTCTATGATGTAATTATTATATGCCAATTTACATGTGAATTCTCAAAATTTCGTTCGATGAGGATTGAATTCCTACGGGGAGCTAAAATTCAGCGAATAAAGCTCAAACTTTTGGTTTTGCGAATGAATAACCAAGTCTTGATCGCATCCGCGAATCTCCGAGAAGACAGCAAGGACTTACAGAGCCATTTATCGAAAGCATGTTGTCGAATCCTCAATTTGTCCAAACACAACCCAAATAAATTCTTATTGAATACCGATCATGAGTTATGAATGCATTATCCGTTTTACCGCACCTGGATAGACCGGTATATGAAACCTGTTCTTAGAGATTTTTCCTGGCAAAACCCGAACATACCCTTGGATTGAGTGCCGATAATTAGTTACAAATGAATTCCGTTGACTCATTTCCACATTCCTCCCGGATGAACCGGGTTGCATGTCCGAACTAGTGGCGTTCTTTGACGGAATTTTCAAAGGCTGTTTCTTTACTTGTTTCCGGATTTTTCGGTAAAAACTTACGATAGTACACCTCCAGAAAGAATCTATCTGTTTTCCTCTGTCGAGAGAAAAAAAATTTGTTCTTCAAAATTCGAAATTTGGGCGATGAACCGCGATAGATGAAGCGCTAAAAATTTATTTCCTCAAAATTCTAGAGCTTTTTGATTTTGCTGAAATTTGAATCGTTTATTGAAACGAATGAATAATTGAAATTCTTTAAAAGATGTTCCCAGGTGCAAAGAGTTGATTTGCAACGAAAACAAAAGAATTTATTTAACCGGATGAACTGAATTAGTTGCGAGTAATAAAAGAATAGAAGCCGGTAATAAAAGCTGTAGCAAAGGCAACTTCAAATTAGTAACAGCAACTAAAGTCACAGAAATTGAATTTGAATTTAGTTGAGCCAACGCCCGTTTTAGTGATCCAAATATCAGCAACTGTATCTAGTTGCTTTTTGTGAGTTCAGTGCAGAGAATTCTTATCGAGGAAATGTTTACTCAGGCGGTATGCTGGTATCCCCTTAATGCGAGTTCGTGATCGGTCAATTCCTTTGGCAAAAGGTATAGTATGGAAACATTGATTCAGACCTCTTCTTCTATCATGTAGGCGTGTCCTTTTCTGACTAAGGTGCTCTGACTATAACTCTCGTATCCCCTTGAAGGGGATACCAGCGTACCATCCGAGTACGGATTTTGTCTGCAAGATTTCTCCGAACTGAACTTATGAAACCGTCTGAAATTTTCAAGGAATAATCTTTATTTCATCAATCGCGTTACAGAACCTGAATTTCAGATTTCGAAAGAAATCTTGATCTTTCAGTCGGTAAAGAATTGTTTTTTTTTTTCGAAATTTGAAATTCAGGCTATCTACCGCGATTTGTAGAGCAGAAGAGAGTGCACGGAAAGAAGAAAACAGCATTGGTTATTGTGAATCACAGGGGTCTATTGGACCTCAAATTCATTCCGTGCAGTATTGCTTTTCCCGGTACTGGTTACTGTCCAGCCAGCGTTGACAAATTTCATTACAGTACTCATCACTGTGATCGCGCTAACCTTCATTATCCAAGCGTATTTTCATTTGTTTTTGAACCGATTGCTGTCATTCACAGTAACCAGTGCTGTTTCCTTTTTTCCGTGTGGGGACACTTGAACCACGGGGTGTCATGCACCACAGCAGATATTATTTCTTGATCTTACGAAGATTTCCCAGTCGTTATTGCACGTGTCGGTACACAGTGAAAAGTAAAACTCACTTCCAACCTTAATATCGGCTTATTTCAAGATGCAGCGAAAACTAGCCCCATTTCAGCTGAAAGTAAGGATCCAAAATAAATGCCGACACAATGGAAAAGACTGAATTTCAGTCAAGTTTTGAAGTAAGATGCAGCCACTTTCAGTTGGATTTTTTACAGTGTCCATCCCAGTGCACAGGAATGTGGAATGATTCTCTTTTTTTTTCTTTTATAGCGAAAGCTTCGGCACTGTGAAATCCCTTTATTTTTGCATCATTTGTGTTTAATTATTGATTTCAAATAAATATTCATAAATTGCTTTGAAGATAGTGGTTATTATATCAATTAAGGTATCAGTGACTCACAGAAAGAGATAAAGAACTAATTCACGGGGTGGTGCAAGTCTCCTGTCATGTGGGGAAAATTGCACCAATCGCAATGTTTCTGGAGAACACTCGTATCATTGATAGAACGTTGGATTCGACCTTGCAATCATTTGCAACTTGGAAAGGAATGTTTGCTCTGTAAAAATCCTATAAATAATTTATCAAATGAACTTAATCATGAAAGTTATAATGATTTAAGAAACAAGCGGTGTTCCTCCACTCTCCCCTATCAAAGATAATTCCTTGAAAATTTCAGACTGTTTCATGAGTTCAGTTCGGAGAAATCATGCGGATAAAATCTTTATATTTAGGTATCTCTTGAAAGGACAATACATGAAGAGTCAAAAATTGGATCCTAAATTCGTTGTTTTATAAAAATTCCTGTCAGTATTTTGAAACATAACTAGTAGTATAACGATATGAAAATAATAATCGTATTATGCGAAAGTTAGATAACTGGGATACGAAGATAGGAGACATGAGAGAAAAATAAAATAGGAAACAAGAATATCATCGTTGATCTATGAGATTGAAGCTAGCAACGACGAGTTAGGAGCCGATTTATGTAACTTTTAATAGAATTGTTTTATCCAATATTTAAGCAGCCAAACCGTATAGTTGGAAGACACTGAATCAATTTCTGTTATGGAAAACGTTAAAATCAATTCCAATCAAAAAGTTACATCAATCGGCTGCTGGCTCGTCGCTCTCATCGTTGATCTTCGATCTTCGAAAAAAACAAAAAAATGTAGTCAGAGATGTAAATTCGGAGGAAAGTGAGCATATTGACAAAAAAGAAAAGGATGGTATTGAAATTTGCACGTCTTGTAGATGACGTAACTGTTTCACCTGCGCTGAGAAGAAAATTGAATTCATTCGAAAAAAGTTTCGGTCAGGAGTGCGAAATGAATTTCTTATTCGAGTCATGGGACATTTAGTTGACACAGAAGATACTTGAGGAGTTTTAAGGGGACTCGAGGATGGGAAAAATCATATTTTGCGCGGAATTTTCTCGAAAGATACGCAATCGACATGAATATGAAGTGAACAACAAAGAAATACATACGTGGAATTGTGCATTGTCGCACACTTTGAATTACCTACTGATTTCTAAAGGCTAAAAAATAAAATTTCAATCTCCAAACGTGAACAAATTCGGAAAATTTTAGTTTTTACCTCTCAGAAAGCGTTAGGAAATCTAGAATGGGTAATCTCAAGTTTGTAATTCATAATTATTTATATCAAATTTGTATTGGTTACGTACCTTTCGAAAACGGTTCGCGAAGAATTTGACTTTTCACCATCCCCACCTACCCATGCTCCACTCCCCTGCAGAACACTCGAGCATCGGGAGCAGCGGGTAAAATTTTGTGCCAACTTTTTTCATAAATTACTTGATAATATTGAATTTAAAATCGATAATAATTAATTAAATACCTGAGATTGGACTCTGAATATCAATTTAGGTTTTTTCATAGTTTGCAAGTATTGGAAAATCAAATTACAAACAATTTTCGATAGTTGGAGGTTATTACTTTTGAAATCCTCTCATAATCGCCAGAAAATCAGTAAAAGATTGGAACTTGACTTTAGAGTCTGATCCAGCTCGTGGATTTTATTATTGTTCATTGAAAATTTCCGTTGAATGCATAATTTAGGAGAAAGCTCTGCGCAAAATTTGGCTCGCTTTTGTTGGTACTTGAGTGCTCTTAAGGGATTATAACAGTGTGAAAAGAAATCGTCATGTGTATTGATTAATGTGTGTTTTAGATTAATATTTAGTTGGCATCACTCGATTTCCCCCTCTTACAACTTTAAACGTGTTTTTCTCAAAATCATGTTCTTTGACCTGTTTGACAGCATAACTCAATCAAATTTTGTCCGATTGACTTGATTCAAATGGGATTCTCTTCAAAAAATGCATAGCTGTCGCAGCTCGTACAGTTTCTTCTACATCACTTGGTTGTTTTCCTTATTATTAACAATTTACTTCAAAATTCTGGTGAGAAATTAAGTTTTTTTTCTTGAATGGTGATATGATTTTGTTTTTCTAATCAAAATTTTCAAATTCCCTACGATTTTACGATAGCTATTCTACTGTAAGTTAATAATCTTTTCGAATTCTTGATCCCGGACGTGTTTAGTGTGGGAATTATGCTGTCAACCGCAAGGGGGTCAGTTTTTTTATGTGTCGTCTTGCGACTGTTCAAAAATCACTGATTCAACCGGAGGAATTAACTGATTCTCAATGTTGCCGAAGTTTGAATCGTCTATTGAAACGAATTGCTAAACTAATAACAAAATCCTGAGCTGTGAAAGACACGAAATCTTGCAGTGCATTTTTTAAACGATTTTCCCAGTTCTAATGAGTTGATTGGAGAAGATAAACTTGGATGATTTCTTAAATTTGACGGTTTGGAATTTTTATTTAGATCTGATAAATACCGAAAAAAATGATTTATTTGACCGAATGAACTGAAGTTAGTTGGGAAAATTAGTTGCCGAGTAATAAAAGAATAGAAGCCGGTGATAAAAGCTGTAGTAAAGGCAACTTCAAATTAGTAACAGCAACTAAAGCCAGAGAAATTGAATTTGAATTTAGTTGAGCCAACGGCCGTTTTAGTTATCCAAATATCAACAACTGTGTCTAGTTGCTGGAACTAATTTGGAGTAAGGGTAAATGATTATCTTTTTCGGTGAACGATTCAAACTTCAAGAACATTGATTCTCAGTCCTTTCCATTAATTTGGATTTAGAGATTTAGGACCATGTATATAAAAATAATATCTTTGTGTGCTTCGTAACTCTTTTAATGAACATACAAAATTTCAAGTCAATCTGGGCAGCCGTTTTTTGTTTAAAAAAAAAATTCCAAAAAAACACGATGGTTTTCAGCCTTTCACACTGTTGTAGCCTCTCAAATACCAAAATCAGTGTGAGATATTTTGCGTTCATTTTTTTTTCCCATCAATCGAAAATTTTGAAAGCATGTTGATAAAACCCATAACCAGAATTATACTTTGAATGTGAGTTTTAAGCCCTTCAATAATGATTCCTGGTTATTATGAAAATATTGTGAAAATAAAAGTAACCTTCAAATATAAAATATTTATCATAATTTCTGAGATTTAATTATGAACTATTTAAAATTTTTATTCATCGAGTGATTTATAAAAACAGTTGTCGCAAAATTCAACCCGCTTGTTTTGATGCTTAATTGCCCTTAACCTAATTATACACATTTTGAGTCAGTCTTCAGCGTAACCTTGAATTTTCTCCCGCTCGTTGCTCCGAAGAATCGATTTGAATAACAATTTTTCCTCTCTCCGACTCTTATACTATTTTCGAATAACAGAATAATCTTCTTTTCATTTCGCGGAACAAAATTCAGTTACCGTAACTAAACCGTAAACTCCGAGGCAGGCAGACGGATATTAAACTAGTTTTTACAAATAAATTGTAACCATCACAGTTGAATCATCGCACAAAGGCATTTAGATGACTTGGTTTTCAGGGACGAATCTTTTCCCATGTATTCATGTATTTCGTAAACGAATACAAATTGCAGATGATTGTATTTTATAGATTTCAAGATGGCACGAAAGTGAAAGTATTTCGAGACCGTATAAAATGAATGTTATTGTGTTGAATTGGAATTCATATTCAACGAGAACGTCTTTCAGTCTTTTGTTCTTTTTTTTTTCGAAAAACAATGACCGTATTCCCTTTGCGAAAACATATACGAGTCGTGGATGGATGTAATCACACGCGATGAACGGGAATCCTTCCGGTAACGATGTTTCGTCATTCCCATGGAGACGAATGAAGGCTAAAAGTGTCCTATGAACTTTCTGTTAATCGTCAACAACTATACGTTACAAGGTGTGTTCTCGTAAAATGAAGTGAACACCACGCCCTTGATGTAAAGGGCGTAAATATCATTGTTCCGTATTATCAATTTGAATAAGTAATTGTCTACTAGGTGTTTCAAAATTTGCTGAAAAAACTTCACATACATCATTCTGCAGTCAAAATGCAATAATTTCTCGTATTGAAAAATTTTTTTCGAGGTTCAGTTCTTAAAATATGAGCAGTTTCAGATTTCTTTGCAAATCCAAATCACTCAAAAGCATTTTGTAGTACATACTCCAGCCTGGTATTCTTTGTATGGGAGCTATAATAATTTAAAGTTGCTGAATTTTGATTGACTGAAAGCCAAAAAATTTCAAATCCCTATAACTTTGGATTGAACAATGCGATTGCCGTTCTCCAATTCAGCGAATGGTATCAGGCTCAAGTATGTAGCATATACGGTGCTTTCGAGTGATTTGGGTTCTTGAGAGAATCTAAAAATGCTTATATCTCAAGAACTAAGGCTCAAAGAAAAATTTTCAATACGGGATATTATTGCATTTTGATCACAGAATAATACCTGTGAGGTTTTTTCAGTGAATTATGAAACAGGTATAATGTGATGGAAAAAACGAGAGAGAATTTGGAGAGAGTTTTAATATGGTATAATGAGCAAGAACGTGTAAACTGTGGATAAATTCTAGAGTGTTAATGATTTTATATATGGAATTTTTATACATATACTTACTTATGTATGTACACGTATTCGTGTATGTGCTTCTTGTTGCATCAGAAGCAACAGTGGTAGGGAAGAAACTTGGTATTGGTATACATATATGACATATACCATATCCTACGATATATTATGAAGCTCACCACGTGTAGTGCATGTATGGTATATAGATATATTCAAGTGTCACGGCCGTTGAGCAATCCCCAATTACGTTTACGATCTCTTTTATACGTGTATATATATACCCACGTTAATCGACATTCCAGAGGATTTACGTGTTATCAAATGTATATTGAAAACATGTCATCTGTGTTACATATTTTTATTTATATGGTAGGTTGTAGTTTGTTCCCTTGTTGTAGGAAAAACAAACTTTCATGTGTATCGACATACGGACAGTAGGATAATTCTAATTGTAATACACGATTAAAGTGATGAAATTATGGAGACAGTAGATTGTTATTTATTGGATATGAAAATGCATTGATATCGTTCCGGTTATGCATACATACGATAGCAATGTGATGCAGTAAGGTTTGCTCTGTTTTGTAGTAAAATGATGATCGATGATGTATAGAACCAGACATCGATGATTTAGTGTACGCATTGGGAAAATAGCGGGGAAAAAAAAAGCGAAGAATTTCTGCTCCCAATGTGGTATAATATGGAACTTTTATTGATCGCTGTTTTCTCTTGCATTCTACAATCTCCTCGGTGTTATTATATTTTTCTACTAAAATTATTCTAATAAGATCAACAGACTTTGCTGCTGCGCCACTTTTATATTTATTTTTGAATTGAGATATTGCTGCAAAGTATTCGAAATTATTGACGCACCGAGGGAAAGTATTAGTCATCAATACCTAAAAACAATGGTTAAAAAGGGACCCAACCAATCACTTTTGGTAATCATAACTGAACATGAATTAAGCATCAACAAACCTTTTTATTTTTGTAATGATGACTAAATTCATCACTTACGATAAAAATTGTGAGCTATCAACAATAGATGCTGGTTATCTTGACTATTTAATATCGATTGAAGATACAATGAGTAATTCATACCAGTAACCAGAAAGAATTTTTGGAGGAAACATTTTTTCAACCTTGCTTAATGAGTCACAATCGTCGTGATGATGATGAATCGATAGTGAAGGAAACATAAATGAAGCTCAATTCAGGTACCACAATAAATTCTTCTTTGAAAATAAGGTTTCATTGAGCACCAATGCAGTGAGATCCGTTTCCATTATGCCATCGAACTTTTTGAGTAAAACATATTTGTACTTTGAATAAAAAGGAGCAACATCCTAAATTGTTATTCATATGGTATTTGCATCACTGATGTGGTTGATTGTTTGGAATTGAGTTATGCAAATAACATAACATCGAAGAATCCAGAGATTAGTATGTTTTGTTTGAAGGTTATGTTTTCAGATTGATATTCGATTTCCATAACCTCCATATGGATATATCGTATCGCTGAATGCTGATTTCAAAGGAGGAATTTCGTCTCAACTAGAATGATGATTCTTATAATTGTTTCTGTAAGGTATCTCTTGATACTTGAAGTTTATAACCACCATTCATAATTGATTATCATTAGCAATAAATTTATTTAACCCGTCAGTACGAGCGCGGGGTGTTTCGGACACCCCAACGAATTCATTGGTCAGAAAGAAGAATAGAAATTTTCATAATTTTGAACAGTTTGAAATTCTCTCTTATACTCCAACTCAACTTCTTTCAAATTCAAGCATCGTGAAAAATAGAAAAAAAAGGAATTACATTTCGCTATTTCATGAGAAAACAATTCCTAACGAAAAACAATAGTTCTGAAAGCTTTTTGTTGGCAAGCTTCATTGTTAACGATGACAAAAAATTATAGTTATCAATTTGGTGACATATACCTATATTTTTGGTACCAATGACCATAAAATAATTGTTGGGTCCTTTTAGTGAAATTAACTAATTTTAATTCTCTCGGTGGGAGGACCACTGATTTTCCATCCTTTAAAATTTTGAGATCAATTCGGTTCAACCGTCTCGAAGGGCGATGACGATGAAATTATTATTGTTCGCAGTTCTTGTTGGCATCATATTCGACTGGAAAATAATCCAACGTTCGTCGTCGAATCTTCTTCTGATCCCTCGAGAGAACACGAACAAAAACATTTTGAAAAAAAGAAAGAAGATCCCCAGAAAAACAAAGATATCATTCTTCGAAAGAATGATATTCTGAAAAATCTTTTTTCCACCAGAAAAGTACTTTTTTTCTTTTTCGTTTGAAGTTGCGTGTCGCGATGGTGAAAAAATTCTTTGAACGCAAGTGCACAATTTTGTTGACACAAGAAAAATAAATGTTTTCTCGATAAATTGAGAGGAATATATGGAGGTGAATCACAATGAGAAATTGCTTGCCTAGAATTGCACTTTGTTCCAGAATTTGGATAACGTGAGCTACTACAATCCAAGTTTTTTTAACCTTGATGAAACATGATTTTTTCCATGAATTTTTGCACGTGGCAAAGGAATTCGCTTGAAAATAACTTGACGCGTCTCATCCCCGCTCTATAATTTACTTGAATGAAGTTAGCTCCAGAAGTTGAAAAGATGAGCTTTTGCTTAGTGGCATACGCGGGAGTGAACGGGAGAGCTTGGTTACTTTAGCTGGTAAAAATATATTTTATAAGATCCCGTTGGAAGTGTTCAAAGTTCTGATTAAGGATCATGGAATCCTTCAAGGAAAGAGCAAAATTTTGCTACGTACTTTCTGATGAATTACACGGAAAAAAGAAAAAGGAGAAATTTACCAAGTAGAATGACAACGCGTCGCTTCGAGGCTTTAAATGGGAATTTTTACAAAATATATTGTTAAATAATTCACATGATGAGACGAAAATAGATTTTTCCCTGATGATGTGAATTATTTAACAATATACTTTTGTAAAAATTTCCATTTCAAGGCTCCATTCTTTTTTTTCCGTGTAAGCAATAAATACGAATTTTCAATCCGCCGTGATGAAGTACATTGCTAAAATTGAGTCTTGAATACGGAATTGGAACTACAAATAATTCCCAAAAATCATGTAAATGGTTATTAACATATTAACCTACAAATGTCAATTTTCATAACTCATTTTCTCATGTTTAGGAGTATGTTTTGGGCTTTGGATTTATATTTGGAGCCTAATCCTAGCAATGCGCTTTATTGCTATATATTTAAAATTTTTCATCATTGCTTAGTTATTTAAAAATAACGTGGTAAAATTTCGTCCGTTTTCTAATGCTCCATGGCTCTTAAATATCATTAAATTCTATCGAAACCTATGCAATTTTCCATTCGTCAATGAAATTCTATGAAACGTTTGAAATAGGGCAATATCGGTACACGGAGAGAAATTATAACGTAAATTAAACATCAGTGCATAGATAAAACTTTGAATGTAATTTTCACATCAATTTTGATGGAACTCACATGATACATACGTGAAAAATTACTTTATAAAGGTTCGTAAAAATTACGCAAATTCAAAAATATACTCAATGTGGTGTTATTGATCACAAACAATGTAAATTTTTCATCCGACTAAATCTACTTTTCACGAACGTTATTTCACATTTCCAGTTATTCAATTTTACAGCAATCTAATGTACATTCGGCAAGTACAGTCTCTAATGTTACCAATGCTCTCTTGAATGATAATCTAATTTATTTCCCAGAAATTTCATTCTCATCCTCAAATGTACAGTACAGTGTACAGTTACCGGAATCTGACGTATATCCAACAATTGCCACTGGAGAAACTGCTAGCCTGCGTAGATCAATACAAAACACAAATGATTGTTTTAGTGAAAAATCATGAATTTGTTATTATAATTTCACATCTTCATCAACATAACCTGCATTTTTGTGGGTAATGGATGCTTCGTTAGGTATTTATAAACACCTCATCAGTTACTTGTTCATATCTACTCAGTTTTTCCAATGGATTCCTGATTAATTAGAGCGTTACGGCCCTTGTCGGAAACTTGTGAATTCCGTGATCAATAATCAGTAAAATGGAAAACTGATTAGTGCCTTATCATTTCCCAGAGAAAATTTCTACTTGGGCTATTTGGAAGGTTTTCGAAAGAATAAATACAACCTTAGTACACGGAAAGACCGGGTCTATTAATATTTAGAGAAATGACTGTCAATTTAGGGAAAACGAGGATCGCTGAAAAATATTCGTAGTGAGTCTACCGAAAATTCGTAGTCAAAATATTAACAGTTGATAGTTTCATTGGTATTTTTCACAGTAAAACTAACAATTGTTTAAACATCGAGTAGCGATCCTCTTTTTCCCTAAATTGACAGTGATTTTTCTAAACGTTGATAAATTCTTTCTAAATATTAATAGACCCGGTCTTTCCGTGTAGAAATGTTCTAGTCATTGACAAGTTTTATAAAACCTAACTAGCGAAAAACTAGACGCTTGCAAGTGCCTTGTAAGGTTCTGATGAGGTACTTGCAAGTGTTTAGTATTGTTTGGAAACAATAATTAATCGAAAATTTGTTTTTCTACATGGATATCAGAACAGTCGGTGCATTAAGAGAAATAATTACTATCCTCAACAATATATTTCAATGTTTCAATGAAGTAGAAGCTGTTGCCCGTTACTATAGCAACCGATTGTTCCAACTTTTGATTAAACGTTGCTTAAGGATATCCCGTAGAAGCCGAAGTTACTAGATTGTTCTTCCCAAAATACTCAAAGATGACTCAATAGAATGGAATATAACAACCAGCCAGACTTTTTTCCATATCAACAGAAGGTCTGGCTGGTTGTTTTAATTAATTTTATTCAGTCATCTTCGAGTATTTTGGGTAGAGAAATCCAGTAACTTCGGCTTCTACGGGATACCCTTAAGTTTGGTTGACACTAGGAATCGATAAAGCAGCCTTACTCCAAACGTTTCAAATGCTCAAATCCGTGATCAAAGTTTTCTGTAAGAAGTTATGACCATCCACAACCGACAATTTCCACTTCATATGTTCCCAGAGATCTATTCTTTGAAAAATATGTTTTCTTGATACAAGAACATTTTTCTGGAGATGGAAATGTAACTTTTGAATTGAGATTGATTCTACAATATATCCGCTGTAATTAAGGATATGTATTCTTAAAAATGTTCAGAATACATTTACTTGGTATTAGTGATTATTAATCTCAGTGTGGGCTTGTTCTTTTGTCGTACCATGGTACCATAATCTACACTGCACAGCAGAAGCTATAGAACCATTTTCATCGAATTATAATTATTGACAGGAAAGCTGGAGCCTGTACGGAGGAGAATGATTTTAATGTGGATAGAAATGAATCCTAGGGTACTTTTGGTTTATCGTCCAAGTGGTTGGTTAGAGTTTTGAACTGTCAACTGAACGATAATGCTAAGTCTTCAGCAGAAACGCAAAGCTAATGAAAAATAAATTATATGGTGAGAAATCACGCAGCTGGAATTCCAAGTTTACACAGAGTTTTGTATGAAGATTCACACAGTTACACGAACCATTTATAATCAATTGAAAAAAGTGAAATATATCGAGTGACAAACGATGACAGTTGCATGCAAATTTTCCTAAGCTACGATGTGTGAAGACTTTATATCGTCTCATCAGATATATTTCTTTTTTTATAAAATTTCATTCGAAATTCAATCAAATATCATTCGTACCTTTATCGACAACTTTTATGTATATGCTATAAAGTAAATGTATAATGTGAAACAATGAAAACTAAAATAATGAATCACCATAGTACATTGAAAATATTTACTTTCACTTGAATTAAGAACAATAGTTGGTGTCAAATTCGGAGCGCCTCCGAACTGGAAAACAAACAGGTGAAACTTTGCTATATACCCTTCGAAGAGCACATGCGGCGATAAATGAATATACATTTTTAACACGTATCGATAAAACACATTGTCAAGGTTGAGTTCTGAATTTCAAATAGAAACTGCTAATGATTCTAGAAAATTTATGCATACAAATCTGAACGTTATCATCTGAAAATGTCAATAACTTTTCATAACTGATTTCCTTATGTTTATGAATCACTTTGAAAGTGGAATTTATATTTGGAATGCATACACTGAAAAAAAAAAATTTCTTTCAGTTTATTAATAATAAATAAATAGTTTATTTGTCCTCTCTCCATAAAATATTTCTTAGGATTAATGAAATATTTAATCGAATCAAATGATGGAATGCTTGCCCCAAATAAATTGGTTTTCCAAAGAAATAATTTAATAGTCACAAGTAATCAGATTTTGCATCTAATTGAATATTCAATTTATACAAGTAAATATTTTACGAAGAGAGAACAAATAAATACTTTTTCCAGTGTTGTTTTGATTGTTTAAATCATCTTTTAATTCTTAAAAAATGATTGAATAAGATTTGATTGGAAAACCTACTATTTTATTCGTAAACCAGACCTTTTGGGAAAACGTTCTCAGATAACATTTTGAATTGCGACCTGAATGTTCGTACCTTTCTGGTACTATTTTGCATGCAATAAACTCGCAAACAATATTCCCGTACGAAATGTCATCTATTTTCCCAATAGTTCTAGTTTACGAATGGTAAAATTATAACCCTTTCAATCGACTCCTTGTCCATGCAGGATTGTTGAGCTTGTTTTTTTTTGTCCAACACTCGGAGTCAATTTTTATTAAAAGCTTCACATTGATGTTTTCCATCCTTCTTATCTTAATAAAATATTCCATAATCGTAAGCAGTTATATATTTGAATTCTCCTCTTTCTAGAATCTTGTTTGAAAGGCAACCGCGCTTTATAACACGATGATATTGAAAAATTCCAGTCTCCGTGTACTGGAACGAAATTTTCCAATACAACGAATAATATAGTACAAACGTTCACAGCGTTTGGAATTAATCAAAAGTTTTCCATGGTAATTTCAGCGTATTTAGATTGATTAAACAACGTAGGTATGTTTTAAGTACTCGAACGAGCTTGGATACCTATAGACGTCTGAATCAGAGTTTCTGAACCGCTTTGTTCCATGATGAAAGCTTATACCGAGAGGGTGAATGTAATCATAGTTTCTCAAGATGTTTCCAAAATCCATCTACGTCTTTTCAATCTTCTTTGAACCTCTCGATACTTGATACAATTTAGTCGAAAGTTGATTATTATATATTCATGTTTACAGGGTTTTGTTGTTCATCGAAGATAATAACACCCGAATGATCCCTTAAAATTTCCTTTTTTCTTCCAGGTGTGTTCCACAAAATGGGGGAAAAAAATGAAATCGACGCAGATGATGGAAGTTATTAATAGATCATGAGGTAGTCTGGAAAAATGTGACTTGCGTCTCCTCTCTTTCGTATCCGCGATCCCCATACGCATATACAACGTTGTTGAGATAAAAAATAATTCTAGGAGGAAAGCACAGATCGGTGAGTCGTGGAGAATTCAAACGCGGGGATGCTGCTCGTTTAACACGAGTTTATAATCCACTCCGTTGAAATTTCCAACATCCTCGATGTGCATGGACATTGAGAAAAAAATAAAAATGCCGTCAACCGTTTCGCATGGTCGAGAAATTCGTAAATGAGTGAACAAATTGTTTTGTTGGACCACTTGAAATTTGTAGATGCGACCTCACTGTGTTCCATCGTGAATGAAATTCAACGAATCGTAGGAACAGTTTCGTGCAAAATCGGAAGTAACTGAGTCGTCAACCTTCCGAATGAGAAGTGAATTCATTCGTTTTGAAAGAAAAAGTATACTGTACAAAATGATTATGGAATTTTCTCTCAGAAAATGGTAGCAGGAAAGTTCCTTTACAGGTGGGGAATTTTTCACCATGATTTGGTGGACTTTTCAACAAAATAATCCCTCAAAGTGATGGAAAAACAATTCCCCCACGATGAAGGGACGAAATCCATCAACAGTGTGAAGAAAAGCCCCCTAAGTTTTTTACAGTGTATTGTATTGTGATGTTCTTGAAGTTTGAATCGTTTATAGAAACAAAACAAAAGTGAAAACTTAGCAAATCTGATAAATCATCGGTGTTTATCTTCTCGAATGAACTCTTTGCAACTACAAACATCGTTTAAAGAATATGATGCAAGAGTTTGGTTTTTCAGCAGCTGAGTATTTCGTTATTCGATTACCAACGATTCAGCAACGTGTGCATTAATTCTGGATAGATTGATATTAATTTGACATAACTGCTCACGTAAATGCAACTCGAATCAAATTTAGATTAGAACCAATGTTATGTGTACGTTGTTATTGAAATGAACGGAAGTAGGGTTGCTATGGTAACCATGATAACAATGTGAATTCAACAGGGCTCTGTGGTTTGCAAATTTCAAGTTTCATTTCGAAGCACTTCGACGATTTCTCAATTACTTTTCGAACGTGATATTGCGATTTTGGGGATGAGTTATCTCATGTCAAATCAAATTGAACTGAATAACATGGTAATTAATACACATGCTATAATCAGCCATGCAGGGTTAATCGAGAATTCAGTCAAAAATTCAATGAAATTGTTCCAGTATTTTCGTATTTAACAATTCACGAAGTTGGAACTATCGGGCGCACGTTGTTCACCGATCCATGTAAATTTCGATTGAACTTGATTTCAATATTTTCAACAGTGGAAATTCGATCAGAGTGACTTTCAGCTTTGCATTTTGTATTTGAAATATTTGATATTTCGAATGGAAAATAATGAAGTATTTTGGCCCCGGAGGAAAAAATTACCAGAATAAATTCAACGAACTAGTATGCTTTCTGAAATACGAACTATCTAAATCAATATCGCTATTTATCTTGAAATCAATCCCATTTTCCAATACAAAGCACGCGAACGAGGTACATGAAATCAATTTCATTTTGCGACACAATAGAAGAAAGAAATTCACTTATTTTTACGATTTGGCGTAATACACGTATACGTCCTTTTTCTAAAATTACACGTACACAACACACTCGCTACTTCAACTACTATACTCTTCGATAAAGAATGGAAAGAAAGGAACAAAAAGGGAGAGTTGACGTATGTATGAAGGGCGTATTTCAAAGTCGAGAAAAACAGTCCACGAGTTTTTAACAATGAAACGAAAATAATAGTAAATATGAAAGAGCGTGTTTCTACAGTTTCCTCTTTGTTTCTTCGATAGAAGGTGCACGTAGGAATCTGAATAATGTATATAATTCTGCTGAAATATTCGTAATATTTGATGTTTTACGTCGCGTGAACGATGTTATAATCAAAAGTCGAGTTTTCCAGTGCTGAAACCTGTTGCAGGACTCGATATCTCTTTTTTTTTCCGCACGCTCATATCGTAGAAATAGTACGATGAACTTGGGGTATCACCAAGGTGTCGGTGGTAGAGTGTATTTTCTGATGAAGCAGAAACAGGTGTAGTGGGATATAAAGGTGTGATATGTAGACACAGGGTGATCCAGAACAACTGTATTGCCTTTCACGGGTGTGTGTTTTTTTTTTTTTCAGAAATTATACATAGAAACATTATTTTGTATTCAGTACTGTTTCATATTCAACGTTGTAGAATATGGAATTTCCTTTCGAGTGAGTAAACGAAGCGAAGTATCGCGTACCGTACAGGTACTTCTCAACCTGGACGATGATCACGCTATGTAGCGTAATTTGTTCACCACTCGCAAGATCAAATGAATCAAACTATCAATCAATCATTCTCAGATTCAATATATATGCACGATAAATGTGAACTGCATCGTAAATATTGATTGTAATTTGATCCCAGATGATAACAGTGATTAATAAAACACGAAAAAAATATATGTAAACGATTGAGACTGGGTTTCAGCTAACATAGTTTCTAGAATATCATAAACAGTTGCTCTGATTAAAATGAAAATCATGTTGGAGATAAAATTGAAACGTGACCTACCGTAGGTGATACATACAAACGATTGAACGTTACTTTGAACGTAGAGTAAATGAGGAAATATAGATTAAAAACTATATATATATACATACATAATGCGAAGTCATGTCTTTGTGCATTATAACTGAAAACATCCGGGAAGCCGATGCGTGTACACGCAGTTTGTAGTGTTGTAATCCAATTGTAGTATGCAGACATTGATGCGTCTTATCGGGTTTTCACCTAAGATGGAAGTGAAAGAAACCACTAACGTGACTATGAAAGATGAGACTTTGCATCAAAAAAACAGAAAAGAAAAGTAGTCAACGTGGAAAATATTATTAATTACGTTAACGCGATGATTCATTGTTTTTGTGTTACAAGGAAGAACATTTTGAATGAGGAATGAGAAAAATACAGAATGGAAACACTTTCTAAAAGGTCTTTAGAAAACTCTCCTCATCATTTGATGCTATTTTTACTTGTTTTACACGTGACATCGTCAAACAAAGAGGAGAAACCATTTCACTATTTACTCTCGATTTCCTTTAATTATGGGGCTTGTCTCGTATTCGTCCTCATCGTAATCATCATTGTCGTGGTCTTCGGCGTCGTCGATAAAGGCGTGGTAATTGACAACGATTCTACGAGCTTTGAAAATCAAGTTTGATGGAAAAGAAGGGCGTAACCGCATCTCGGTGGTGGTCGCTCAACAACGAACCAGGTGCGGTAGGAAACGATTTTGCAATAAACGAGTTCAATAAGTTCTCGATGTACGTTATGCTTATTACAACGACGGTCGAAGAGAACGGGAAAAGGGAAAGAAGGGCCAGGACGGGGGACGTAAACGGAATAAATCGATGGTAATTCCTCAAAAATATTGGGGAAAAGACGGAGAGAAGAATTGGGGGTTGAGAAGAAGAGGTATATTTACATCATACAACCTCGATATTTATTGGAAAAACAATGTTCTAGAATTACATGTACCTGTGCGTATGTACGCGCAAATGCGTGTGGTATAGAATGTTTCATACATTTCACTTTGAAATATTCCCCTACGTGTATGAGAGCAATGGAGCATCGTGGTTGTTTTATTTTACTTGCTACCGTATATTATTAAAAGCAATCCGATGAAGAGAGATAACTAGTTCCATTAGAAAAGACAAAGAGAGGGAGAGATGTAGTTTTGTTGATAATTGTTTTGTTGTTCATTATTCACCCTGTTGAAGAAGTTTAAGTGTATGATGATTGAAAACAACGATCGATCGGACAACTGGTGTTACTTTTCGCAGGATAGCAATTATGTACGGGGAAGAGGGATTGATGGGATAACAATCGGGTGTTTTTTTCCTTCTTATTATGGAAAATTCCTTCTTATATATGGCGTTGTCTACAAGAAAATATTATCAAATAAAAGAGAGGGAGGGAAAATTGTTGAGCAAGCACAACAATCGCTCTTATTGGCGGTATAGTTAATATTAACTTATTCTTCACCGACCCTATACACGGGGTATCGTGTTGTGTTCAGTTCATAATTAAATCTCTGGAAGAGAGTTTCATGTTTTTAATGATGATGTTTCATGTTCAGCACAGAGCAAACACAGCCCCAGCGATGTATTTCTATATCGCTGTACTTTTTCAGACAAATTCAATTCTAATTCGTCAAGTTTCAATCTATATTTTATGAAAAATCTGTATAAATTGTATATTTTTGCAATGAAAAAGTGTTGATTGGTGGCACGAGGAAATGTCCTTGGTCGAAATATCTGTGGATTTGTAAAATGGTTATAAATCTGTCTCAATTGGTGATGTATGCGTATCTAATGTGTGTGTGATATAATGAATAAAATAATTGATCGTTTGAGGTAATTTTCAGGTTGTGTTATTTGAATGAGTAATATAATGTTATACTTTAGAAAATTTTTGTTCACTGGAAGTGATTGGAAAACTTATTTCTTATATTTCCTATCACGTGTAAGGTTTCAGAATTTCTCAGATGATAAGAAATAAAATAAGTATGTATTCATTCGAAGTGCCGATGAAAGCAATATGAAAACATTATCTGTCGAAGAAATGTGTGAATTAAGTTTTTCAATATTTTATGAGGTACTGGATATTTTGTGTGCGGATATTCTAGCACGGATATTTCGTTTAACCTGCTGATTGATAACTATCTCTATGCGCAGAAAAATATATTTTCAAAAGTTCCATAATTTATTGAGGATCAGCGCCAGTCTGTGATGAATGAAATTATTGACCTGAATATAGCTTCAAAAGTAATATAATTTCTTGTAGAGATACATTGAATTATGAAAGTTTTTAAAAGTAAATTCAAGTCAAAACTCTATCTGTCACAGATTGGCGCTGATCCTCAATAAATTATGGGACTTTTCATCACATCTGTTTTCTGCGTGTGGAATTGTTCTGAAAGAATTGTAGAAAAACATCAAAATCACGAGGTTTTCTAAGTAATTTTTCACGATTCAAACAGTTTTATTGACTGAATTTCAATAGACTGTACAGGGAAATTATCTGTTCTCAATTGCATCGCATTATACTATAATCCTATTATCCTGCCTACCGCACTTGATTAGTTATATCACATTATAATCCTGTTATACGCATAATATATTCACTTTCAAATCGGTCTGTCGAAATGGGTTCAATATCACATCATTGAGTTTATTTCACAGTCAAGGATCTCGATATAACATCGAATTGTGCTCTGGAATTTGTTATTGAGATTGAATGATGACTTTTGTATCTTGATCGATTTTATGACAATTTCTCTTCTATTATAATAAATCAGTGGATAATATTCATTCAAAATAGAAGAGGTATAGAAGAAGTATCTGCAGATATACAATTCTAGTAGCACCACAATGTTGGATATACCGCGTATACAGGGTTTCTTAGAACAAACTTCCTGCCTTTAACGAGTGTTTTCCTGAAAAATTCTTGGGAGCGTTTGAAATGATCCTTGAGTAGATCCCGTATGATCTATTCCATCATTTGCCTACAATTCTAATTGTAGAAACTGGCAGTAGTGGAAGTGCACTCGCTGCCAGGATTTGTAGTACGTCTCGTGTGCTTTTGCCTGTAGAAAAAAATAATAAATTAACATTATTAATTTTTTTTGAACTAATTGTTTGAGAGTTTGAATGGAAAAACTAACAGCAAATGCATTTGACGCAAAAAGTTGTATTATATCCGCTATACGCTTTCGGCTGTACAGAATTGATGGATAAGAATAATTATTAAGCCCTATAAATTCTGAAAATTTATAAAACAATAACACATTATGTAAGAGTGATCTCTTTTATTTTATGTATTTTCATAGAATTTCAATAATTCCTTCCTCGAAGGCGCCGCTTTTTCAATTTCTCCACTGAAATAGTTTCGAAATTTCTTTCTTTCTGTACTTGGAAACAGAGGTTGAAATATTAAAATAATTTGGCTTTGAGTAGCAATGGGTTCTGATTTATTTCTTCAATATTTAAAATTTTCATGAAATAAAGAAATAGAATAGGATAGCCACAAATCAATCAAATTCCCTCAAGGATTTGAAAAAACTCAGGGTTCTTTGCAAAAACCTGACCCAGGCCGGTTTTTTCGGTGTTTTTTTTACAATCAAGTGGATTTTTGGGACTTTTCTGGGTTTTTTTGGGGTTTTATGTCCCCTTTTTTTTTCAATTTGGGATTTTTGTCATTATTATTGGATTTATGTTTTTTATAGTTTTGATTAATTTTATAGCTCTGTTGTTTCGAAATCCGAATCAATTGTTCGTTCATATTACGGTCGCACATCACATATAACACACGAAGAATTCTTTCTCAAGAATATGAACAGAATTCTTGTGAAACTTTTTTCCCAGTTATGAATTCATGAAGAATTCTGAAAATGTTCTATTCCACTAACATCAACGAGTTCTTCTGAAATGCTTTTTACATCATTTTATTGCTCTCGAAGAACTCGTTAATGTCAGTAAAATAGAATCCACACCCTCAGAGTTCTCGATGAATCCATGAGTTTGAAAAGAATTCAACAAGAATTCTGTTTACATTCTTGTAAAAGAATTTTTTTTGTGTCATACGATGGGATACATTGTGGTTTATATTACGTACATTTGATATGACAAATGAAATATGTAATTGAAATTCTACAATTATACTTTACATTTCAATTCAATATTGTTCTTCCAATGATATCAAAATATTTTGCACGGACAAAAAGGGATAGTAATGACCACTAAGCGAATAGTGAAATATGGACAAACCAAACTGCGCAATCAAAATAACTAAACGACTCAATGGAAATTACAATACGCTTAGTTAAATCAACGATACGTTCAATTAGAATAACTACTACGCGATTGATTGTAGTAACCAAATGTTTGGTCCGTCCATATTTTACTATACCAATTTTCTCCGTGTGATACTAAACACTAATTATATTCAATTTATGAACTATAAGATTGATTGGAAATACGTTTTATTCCATTAGGATTCAGTAGTTATAGTTATCCTTTGGATTTCACTTCACTCGCATTTGCTTCTTCCAGAAATAATTTCTTATGTCCATAATTATAGAGGTAAATTTTAGGGGTGAATAATTCATTGTAATTGGAAATAACAGCTTCTTCGATACCTTTCTCACGGTTTTTTAGGGTTATTTCAAGGGGGCTTTTTGGTTATTTCAAGGTTAGCGCGATCACAGTGATGTGTACTGCAGTGAAATTCGTCAATGCTGCTTGGACATTAACGGTTACTTGGGAGATGCAGTAATGAACGGCGTGAATTTGATTTTTCATTTTTTTTTTTCAATGAATTACTGCGATTCACAGTAACGATTGCTGTTTTCTTTTTTCCGTGTGGGTTATTTTGTTCAAACCCTGATTTTCCCTTGAAGAAAAATAAAAAAAAAAAAATTGAAAACAATGATGTGAAATCATCTTGAGTTATCAAGTACGTTTGGTTATTCAAATGGGACTTTCCTGGTATATTGTGTGATTTCTGGCTTCAAGGTGTCGAAAGTGCATTGAAAGTACTTTATAGAATGTTTTAAGAACAACGCTTTTATCTCGAAAGTATAAAGGGAAGTAGAATAAATATTAGGTTGATCCAATTTCACATACTAGGAACAGCTCTGAGTTATTCTAAACCAAACTCGTGGGTTGTTTCTGATATGTTTCAAAATCCACGTCAATGGGGGACATTTGGCACGTGGCCGATAGAGATTTTGTAAAATTATATTTTTCAAGTTCCTGCGATGCTGCGTTGGGGAAATTCATTTGAACGTATAGGTAAAGCTTAAAACTTCCGCCATCGGCAACGCCAAGTGTTTCGTATCGACTTGGATTTCAAAACATATCAGAAACAATCAACCCTTTGGGGAATCCGTTTAGAATAACTCGGAGCTGTTTTTGATATGTGAGATGGATAAAACTGATATTTATTTTCTCTTCTCTGTTGATTTTTGAGATGAAGATGTTATTGAAGAATTATCGAGAACTTTCAATGCACTTCCGGCACATTGAAGTTGAAATAAGGTGGGTGCATTATTGAATGAATGGGTATCAAAGGATAAACGCTGTTTGTAAAACGTAGTAGACGGTGATTCAAAACTGATTGGACACCATCGAGTGTTGAGATAATTAGGGAGAGATTCTCATCAAGCGAATTCCGAAATAAGGTGATTTTCTCGAATTTTTTTTCTCAAAAAGGAAGTAAATTAAGAATTCGAGTTATTTGAAGCTCATTCAATGGGTCTGAAAGAAAGTATATGAAAAAAAATTTTCTCAAGTTGAAGGATTCTTATCTCGAAACTTTGAAGGCGTTTTTTTCGAAACCATGTTTTTCGAATTTGGTTCCACGATATCTCAAAAACTACTCAACGGATCGCTCTTTTTTTATTTTATTCTGAAGGTGATTGAATTTATTGGAGAATGAACCTAAATGGAGATCACATTTGCTTTTTTTTCTTTTTATAGCACTTCAAAGAGCGAAAAAAGGTGAAAAAACGCGACCGCAAGTTTGCATGTCTGTCATTTTTTTAATTTTAGACTTTTCATTGGTTTTATGTGTACAACCTCCAACAAATATAATATATCTCATAAAAATGTTTGTGAATGCTATAGTGGCGCCCGATTGATCACTTTTTTTTTATATACTGATACTCAAAGACTCAATTAACAAGTGTGAGAACCCTCGAGTTCTTTATTTACTTCCTTCCATGAAAAAAAAATTCGAGAAAATCATTTTATTTAGTGATCGCTAGATGAGAATTAATAATTGTTACCCAATGAACGATAGCTTCCAAATTTTATATCATCAATTTTCTACCCTGGCGAATAAAATCTCTTAAATCCTATTATAAAACAAAAGACCAATAGGAAACAATTGGGAATAAGGTGTGCTTTTGTCATCCCCTACTATTTCTCATGATTGCTGGGCATATAACAGGATTTAAGGGGTGTTTTTCGCCAAGGTGCGAAAGCTGTTCATTCACTGATGAATTTAGAGAAGTCGTCGTACCTTCTTATGCGTATCTTTGAGAAGAAAAATGAATCATGCTGTTGAAGTTTGGATCGTTTATACAAACGAAACGAAAATTCAAATTCACAAGATCTGATAAATGATTGTCATTCATCTTTTCGAATTAGGTGCTTGGAGCTGGCAAAAGCGTTTGAAAAATGTTCTGCAAGATTTCGAGTCCTGAAAAACTTGGCATTTTGTTTTTCAATTACTAATTCGTTTCAATGAATGATTCAAAGTTCAGCAACATGAATGGACCCATGGCTAATCATGCACTGAGAAAAAACAGATATCTTGAAAAATACCATAATTTATGAATTTTTCGCGTTGGTCTGACTCGAGTCAAAATATTTACGTAAAGGAATCTCTAAAAGTCCCATAACTTCTTGGGCTTCATAAAGAAGTATGGTACCTTCCTCATAAAAGTCCCAGCCATTATGGTGGTACTTTTAGAGGTATCTTCGAGTAAATATTTTGACTCGGGCCAGACCAACGCCAAAAATCCATAAATTATGGTATTTTTCAAGATACCTTTTTCTCTGTGTGTACACTGTGAAAATAATCGGTGAATTAATTGAGAAATTGTTCGGTAATTTAGGCAGCAATTAACCCAAAGAAAATTTCGAGGGAATTACCAAATTTTGGGCAAAGTTTTTCAAATTCTCCTAAATTTTTCTCTTACTGGATAGATTCATATCAAATACAAGAATAAGCGATTTCAATAATTTTTCAAGAAAGCAACAGTAAACAGTGACGAATGCTCAACTGTTCATCCATTGGTGCAGTCTTCTACTGCAATAAATCGTTCAAAAACCATTTTGGATAACCAAATGTTCTTGGGAATTGATTTTAATTTCGCATTTTTTGCCTGAAATCGTACATTTCCCACACTGTTGGGAATTTCAGAATATTCGTGTTAATTTTATTACGAAAGTTTGGAAGTACTTAACACGACATATTTCTGTATTAGATTTCCCATACTGTTTTTGGAATTCAAAAATAATATTCATACCAAATTTTGTTTGATTTCTCATAGAATCTGTAGGAAATTTCAAATATAAATATATGTGTTAATTGCTTCCAAATTTTCTGTTTAAATTCATAAATTTTTTTAACAGTGTTTATTAACGCTGAAATGAGTTATTATTCCCTGTCATTAAAAAAAAAAGGAATACTACCAAAACGACCCAATAATTGTCTTCAGTAAATAAAACTGTTTCTAGTAACCACAATTATTTTTTTTTTCCAGTAGTCACAATGATGAAAATTTAGTTGGGTCATTGGGTTCTTATCTTCGCTCTGTACTTTTTATAAAGCATCAATAATGAAAATTTGTTATATTTTCTACATGGAAAAATCCGTGACTCGAAATTGAAGTGATTTTTATAACAATCTAAAAGTACTTCTTAGTTTTTTTTCCATAATGTGGAAAGGTTTCGCATTTTTGTGTGATTCTCTTCAAGAAATCTGAAATAGTGAAATTCCATGCTCGACATTCAAGAAGTTCATTTTATTATTTTGAACTTTCGTCATGTGTCATTAATTTTCCGTTCCTCTTAAAAATTATTATATCTTCCAGCTGCATTGTAGAAAAAGAACGAACACTGTTTTCAATCACTCACCTCTAATTTTGATTTCTGGGAACTAACATGTGAATAATTGTTCTTCAATTTTCTTATCATAAAATTCACTATTTTTCAAATATAATCTACCGCATTGCGTTTAATCCACTACCAGACCCTAAAAGACTCAGTTGTGGATGCTATGCGTTACATCTATGTTGGAATCCCGTTTACAAAATAAAGTAAAGTGATCATTGGAATCTAATAAGGTTTCTTCATTCACGACTTTCACATTCTACACATTGATCAAGACCAAATAAAATCCAGTGCCCAGTGCAATTTTTACTGGCAGTTCTATTGCACTGAAAGAATTTTATTTGAGAAATTACCGTGAAATTTCAGTGATCGAAGAACAAGTAGGAATTTTTTTTAAATATTACTGTGCATTTTGTAAACCTTATAGAAAATATCACTTTCAATTGTTTCAAAAATCACTCATTTTTACAGGCTGCACGGTAATTTTTTGAAAAATTTTCACTTGTCCTTCGATCACTGGAATTTCACGGTTATTTTTTACAAAAAAATTCTTTCAATGTGGTACTTTTATGTAGATTTTTATATCCTTCTACACCCTTCTTAGAAAATGTTGGTATACATTTTTCAGGTAATATTTCCTTTGCGAAAAGAAAGATTCACAGACATTCGCGGACATCCGAATATTTTCTACGTTCGTGTGAAACGATGTCAGAAAAATTGATGCGAACGTGACTTTTCATGAATGTGTATTACTTTGAGAGTACTCGAGAATCGTGTTGTTATTAGAAAAGTACCGTTGTGAGATAATAATACGGGTATATTAGACAAAAATATACCATGCGACTCTTCAGTATCCTTGAATAACTTTGATTGTAAAAGCCGAATTCAAATCTTTCTCAAATCTAGATATACACTGTACACGGAGAAAAATGCAGGTCGAAAATATCTAAGTTATCTTTAATAACAATTTGAGAATATTTCTTTAAATCTGAGAATTTTTCTTAAATGCATAATGAAGACAAAATGGTCCACTTTTTTGTGGAATTGGAATCGAAGAACAATGAAAAATTATCAATACTTAATAGAGAATGAAGAAACATATGAACTTTCCAAAAGTCGCATACGAAATTTCGCAAAGTGAATAGTAGGATATTGAAATTTTGTTGCTATTTTTGTAAAATTTCACGCGCGACTTTGGGAAAGTTCATATGTTTCTCTATTCTTTATTAATAAGTATTGATAATTTTTCATTGTTTTTCGAATAAAATTCCACAAAGAAGTGGACCGTTTTGTATTTATCATGCATTTAAGAAAAACTCTCAGGTTTTAAGAAATCTTCTCAAATTTTTATTAAAGATTACTATATTTTCGACTTTCATTTTTCTCCGTGTAAAAGAAAGAATACTTCCGGAACTGCCAAAGAAATTTTGCCAGTTTTTTGCACAAACCTTCTTTAGAAATTATCGTAAAAAAAATTTTGTAAATATCCAGAAAGTTTTATGATTTCACGGGGATTTCCCAAACTTTTGTTTCTCAATGTACAAAGAGAGTTCGAAAAATATTTTTCTAAAACAAGGTTGTCAATTCCCAAGCATTTTTGTTTGGAATTTAACAACTTTTTTCTTCATAGTGTATCTAAATATATTATGCCGAATCAACTCTGCAATACGCAACGATTCAGAGTCGAATCAGGTCGAATGAGAATTTTGAAAACAAGATCAGGTTGAGAACAGGATGAAAAATCCAATCAAACCTAATCCATTCCGTGTCACGCAACGAATCAGAGCTAAATCAGGTTTCACTTTTTGATTCGGGATTTTTATATGTGAAAAAAAAATATCCATTCTCTATCGATGTCTCACAAAATTATGTTACTGAAATTTGGATTGTTTATTGAATGAAAAATTAATAACCAAACCACTAAGCACTCAGCTGTTCGAGATCTGAACTCTCGCTGTGAATTCTTGAAATGATGTTTCCAGTTTCAAGGAGTTAATTCGAAAAGATAAACAGCGGTGATTTATCAGTTTTCGTGAGTTTGAATTTTCTTTCCGTTTCTGAGAAACGATTCAAACTTCAACAATATATAAAATTCTTCTTAAAAGAAAAAGATATCAAAACATCGTCCAGTCGTAGCTCCTTGAGGGTACATACTCGGAAATTTTATTAACCCTTAACTTTTCAAACGTTTTGAAACTTGCGACAGGATCTGAATCTCAGGAATCTCATCAACTTTCAGAAAAAAGCACATCATCTGAAACTAAGCGCACACGCAGAGAAGAATTCTCACTGAAATAGCGATTTTAAAAAATCTGCTCTGCTGAATTAGCAAAACATTTACTGTTACATGCAAAAATCTTGTTGTTTCAGTAAAATGTTTGAATATTTCGTGGCAGTCTGTATATCTACAATGTCGAATTCATAAACTTTTTGCTAACCCATCGAAAGGATTTGTTATATAAGCGAACTAAATTTTCTATTCTGTTGAATTTCCAATTAAAATGCATGAAGAATTCGATATATAGATGTAATATAAATCTTGATAATATGGCCTGAAACTCAACCTGAGAAGAAAAATTGACAGAATTTCATATAATTTATGCATAAATTGTATTGAACCCTCAGACGGTAAGCATGAATCATCATTTGTGTCCAGAGCAGAATAAGGAGTTGGTTCAAATGGATTGGTTGATTTCAAAGTCCAAAGTTCATAATTTTACATCCTAATGTAATAATCATGTAGAAGCGTCTGCCGTGTCATTTCATTGTATTCTCTCCCTTCAAACGGAATTAACGTACGAAGGTTATACTATCTTGAATCAAATTTGGAAAATACTCTATTATTCTCCGTTGAAATTTCATACTTCTTCTCCATCTAACAGTGATATGGTATTTTCTTTCCGAAAAGCACGATCTTTTTCTTTCAAAAACCTTCAAATGTTTGAAAATGTATGGAAAGAGCATTCTTTTCTTAATTTCGTTGCATGAATGTTCAAACAATATTTGCTCATGAAGTTTTGCAAATTTTTTTTAGTTTCAAACTATTCAAAATACATAGAACATGAATGAACGGTTGCCAAAAAAGATGTTACCGTTTGTGGGTGAATTGTATATAATTTGGAAAATGTTTCCACCCGGTATACTTTCGGGGCGATCGCTCGCAAACCCCACCAATACGTTTCTGTTTCCACCGGGGATGATTCACCCTTTAATTAATGAATATTCAATTAGGATAAATGACGTTTGGTGAAGCAAATTTGTCAATGGGGAGGGTGATTACATACTCAATAAAGTACAATAAATATTTTGTAGAAAGGAGGTTAACGTCAAAGAACTCTCCTTTCTGAACAGCTGGCAATGAATCGTCAAAATGATAACATCATTTTACATAAGAATCAGTATAAAATTCACAACCGTGTCAGTAATGCTGATTAATATGCGCCTGCTACGGTGAACAGGGTTCAATTTATTTCTCTTTTCAAAAATGGAACGATTTTTTATCAAAATAACATTATCATCCATCCATACGAATGTAGAAAATTATCTCAATGTCCTTTTTACAACAAAGAGCTTTGACAAGGGTCACTGTTTGTACTCTTTCTCTTTGGCGGAATCACGCTCAGTTCGTAATTGCGCTGTGTGTTACGCACACAAGCGTAAAAGCATTTACGTATGTCTCGATATATTTATATCATATCGTATATATATATATATGTGATATGAAAATACACATCAATTGATGCGCACACATAAAACGTCTACACCGTATAATATATCCGTCACGCAATTCTTTGACTAGTAATATTTGTTCTCTGTTCTTTTATCACAATAATATATAATACCTGTTATACATCATTGATGTTCACAATTCTTATAAAAATTGATACAATTATTTCGCTACACTGATAAAGAACAATGATCCGAAAGTATACGTTTCCACGTGGCACACATAATTAAAGTCCAATTTGTATTAGACTTATTGATTATCATGTGACTTCCTAGTAAGATTTCATTTCTTTCAGCGCTACATACATTTTCTGGCTTCTGTCTGTATAATACTCGGACTGTGTTTTTTTGTAATGCTGTATTATCGTTAATTCCACTCAACTCTTGCATCCTTTTTTTTTTTTTAAATAGAATTCAACAGCTGAAAAACATTCACGATAATTGTTGTCATCTCCATTCAAATATAATTCAACTATTATTTAATCACTTCTCTCCTCCCTTGCGTATAATTGTCAACACTTGTGCATTGTCGTCATCTCTCATTCTCACCTTTTCGAAAGAAACTCATTGAATTCTCGATAAATATAAATTCCTTCTCTCTTTTTTCACCGTGTTTTATATTTTATTGTTTCAGATATTCCAGACATACCGGAAAATATCAAAAATCTGCGCGCGCTACAGGTTGCGGATTTCAGCAGTAATCCTATACCCAGGTTAACGAATCTCTATATTTTTTTCTAGTGAAAAGTATACCAAAAAATAGAATTCTATGATTCGATTCATTTATCGTTCTCACACTTCTAGGCTTCCAGCAGGATTCGTACAGTTGAGAAATTTGTCAGTGTTGGGTCTGAATGATATGTCTTTAACGAGTTTACCGCCTGATTTTGGATGGTAAAGTAAAGTTTGGTAACAAGAATATATGTGTATGAATATACGTATCGATTCGGATACTGATATGTCGTTTGAATTGAATATTTTCAGCCTGGAATCGCTACAGTCGTTGGAATTGAGGGAAAATTTACTTAAATCCTTACCGGAATCTCTTTCACAGCTTAGGAAATTAGAAAGATTAGATCTCGGGGATAACGAAATTGAAGAATTGGTAAATATATTTGTATTTTAAAGATTTCTTTGTTTCTTGATAAAGTACATATATAATGAATTTACAGCCATCGCATATAGGAAAACTGCCAGCGTTGCAGGAGTTATGGTTAGATCATAACCAATTGCAACATCTACCCCCTGAGATCGGAGATCTCAAAACGTTGGCTTGTTTAGATGTCTCTGAGAATCATTTGGAAGATCTCCCCGATGAGATCGGCGGTTTGGAATCGTTAACGGATTTACATCTATCGCAAAATGTTATTGAAAAACTACCCGATGGACTTGGAGCATTGAAAAAATTAACTATCCTCAAAGTCGATCAGAACAGATTATCGACACTCAATTCGAATATAGGAAGGTAATGGAACGACAGAACTTTATTCACACCCTGGAGGAAATGTTTTTTGTCCTCTCTCTAAAGAATAATCATCGAGCTTTATTGTTTTTTATGCATAACTTTTTATTACAGGTGTGAAAACTTACAAGAATTAATTCTCACTGAGAATTTTCTTCTGGAACTGCCAGTAACTATAGGAAAACTTGTAAATTTAAATAATTTAAATGTAGATAGGAATAGTTTACAATCTCTACCTGTTGAAATTGGTGAGTCATTATTGCTACGGCTATCTGTTTTCTTCATAATATCGAATTGATAATGATGCAATTTTTTTGTAGGCAATTTGAAAAAATTGGGAGTTCTCTCTTTGAGGGATAATAAATTACAGTACCTTCCTGTGGAAGTGGGTCAGTGTGCTGCTCTCCACGTGTTGGATGTTTCTGGTAACAGGTCTGTAATGAATCATTAGGAATATAATATCTTTATGCGAAAAATCATACATCCCCTGCTCAAAAAATACGAAACCAAGGATTTGAACGATTCAGTGAAAATAATGGCCAAATCATTTTCAAATGATGGAAGAACATCAATAGAATTCTCAAAGAGTGAAGAAATATTCTCAAAAATCGAGAGAAAGTGTCTAGAATCAGTTGACATCGAAGTGTTCATTTTTAAATTGTGATTTCTCTCTTCCATTATCTCACAGCAATTTGATGTCACGATTGTCCGCGTGGAGTAGTTTTTTAAAGAATTTCAAAGCAAAGAATTTTGATTTTGTCATTCAAGCTAGTTAGAAGAAAGATCTTGATTCCCTTGGGATTTTTGAAAAAGCTTGAATATTGTATTCTTTTTACATTCTTGAAAAGAAACTCCGGAAAAATTTGGGAATATAAAAATTGAATTGAGCAGGGAAATGCATGGTTTAGCGTGAAATGATGAAACGAAAACACATTGTACATATGTTTTATAACTTTAGGTTACAATACTTGCCATATTCGTTAGTGAATCTCGACTTGAAAGCTGTTTGGTTGAGCGAAAATCAAGCACAACCGATGCTCACATTTCAAACGGACGTCGACGAAGAGACAGGTCAAGAAGTTTTGACTTGTTTTCTTTTACCACAATTAGAATATCATTCGGACGGTGAGTACAATTATTCTCAAGGTCTTTCTTCAATTCGAACCCTTGAAAATTCTATTCTTCGTTTTAATTTCTTCAGATGCAGGTAGACTCAACGTTTTAGTTGGAATGAGAAATGCCACTGGCGGTGAAATGAGAGAGCTTGCAAGCAGCGATGACGAGAATTGGCAAGAAAAAGAAGCATCTAGAACACATTCGGTTAAATTCACCGACGAACCACCGGAGGTTACGGATAAAGAGGTGAATAATTGAATCGGACATGGAATATCCACCATTCCCTGTAATAATTATTCACGTTTTTGTATTTTTCATTTGTTCGTTTGTTTGAACAGACTCCGTTTGTACGACAAAATACCCCGCATCCAAAAGAATTGAAAGCGAAAGCTCATAAATTATTTAGTAAGACGAAAAGCGATAGTCGTTCCGGATCCACGGATGATCAGGTAAAATCACATAATAATGATCCAATAATCTCAATCGTATCTCAAATATCATACTGAATTTTAATAAATTCTCATCCACAACAGGATGTGTCACATACATTTGGTTTGGATAAAACCGAATCGGATATGTCGAAACAATCTGTAGATTTAAGTGCATCGGGTGCCGTTGATGAACAACGCGAAGAACAATTACCTGAACATGACATTAAGAAACCGGAACAAAGAGTATCGATGCACGATGAATCACTGAATCAAGTTAACAATACAGAATCGGATGCAACTCCTACTGCCGAACACAACGTAGAACCAAACATAACAACCGTAAGTTGGTTACAATTCTAATAAAATCGATGTTTCCTCGAATACCGTGTGGCGGTATACCAATTATCGTATATATTTGAACCTCGATATCGCAGGAAATGGACGTGGAAAGGATACCATCTGAAACGAAGGTCGGAGAAGATGAGGAATCGGAAACCGAAGACACACAAAGGCACGTTGAATTTTCAATAACGGAGGATGCTGATTACGATGGTGCAGGTGATGCGAGTAAACCGAACAGACTACACCGTAGGGATACTCCACATCATTTAAAAAATAAACGTATTCATACCGCTATGGATAAGGACAAAGTGGCTTCGATCATCGCGCAAGCGTTAATGAAAAAGAATGAGGAAAATCAAACAACGGTTGCGACAGAATCCACGGATAACTGTGATACTCATAGTCAAGGTACCATTGTTTCTTACTCGATATAGTTTATTCGTCACAACAATGGTGGGGAAAAAAAAGGTGATAAGATTACTGTTGTTCTTATCTTATCTGCAATCCAGTTTCACTTGCTTTCGTTCGAGCGATCAAAAGTAATTTCGATAAATAATTGTATGTGCAATGTACGATGTGAGAGTTCTCGCGTGTATTGAAAATAATCGATAAAATGTCAATTAGATATCGATGCTTTGTGAAAAATAAGAAAAAGAAGTTGTTGGCTCTTGGTAAATGTTGAGAAATTATAATTTGATTAGATGGATGATAATAATTATCGACGTTTCAGGTGCAACTTCCGATGTAGAACCTACGTTGGAAATACGAGAAGAACAATACGAAATTCATATAGAAAGAACGACTGGAGGATTGGGATTGTCGATAGCAGGAGGTATCGGATCCACACCTTTCAAAGGAGACGACGAAGGCATTTTTATTTCTAGAGTGACAGAAGGTGATGTTTTTATCGCATTTGTAAAATAACGTCTTCTTTTGTGCTGACCAATGATGCTTTTCAGGCGGTCCCGCTGATTTAGCTGGATTGAAAGTAGGAGATAAAGTGATATCCGTGAACGGCGTATCGGTTGTTAATGTAGATCATTATGACGCTGTTGAGGTACTCAAAGCTTGCGGTCGGGTACTGGTATTAGTTGTTTTAAGAGAAGTTACGAGGATAGTTCCACCCTACGAGCAGGTATTTGATTTTCTAATTCTTCGAATTCTAAGTAAAATTATCGATGACGAGTAAAAAATATCAAATCTTCGTAGGTTCCTACTAGAAAAGATTCTATAAGTTCTAGCTTGAGTACTAGTAGAGCACCAAGCGCAACATCTTATGTGTCGTCCACAGCTCTATCACACAATTTAGAGAATGGCGACTCTGTTCAAGAAACTTCTAAGGTAACTTCGATTTGGAAATGATTTGTTGATTATTTTATAAAATCATAACAAACTGTATTCATCTTTTGTTGAAATCAGACTAAAAAGATTCCCGAGCCCATAATGTCTCCAAAGACAACAAATTCCGATCCTTTGGTACCAGTTTTAATACACACAACATTAATACGGGACCAAAATGGCCTTGGATTTAGCATTGCTGGAGGAAAAGGATCCTCTCCTTTCAAGGACGACAACGATGTAAGATAATAAAAAAATGATGATTAACAAACATTGTATTCAGTTCTTATATTTATATTATTCATCATATTCAGGCAATATTTATTTCGAGAATAACGGATGGTGGAGTTGCGCAAAAAGATGGTAAATTGTTAGTTGGGGATAAAGTAATATCCGTAAGTATGAATAATTTATTTAAAATATACTTTGATGAATATACGAATTATATGTAATTTGTGGTACGCGTTATTCAAGATTAACGGAGTGGAGATGACAGGGGCCAAGCACGAACAAGCGGTATCGTTGTTGACAGGATTAGAGAGATTCGTTCGATTGGTGGTGGAACGTGAAATACCATTGTCGCAAGCAAACCCAGCCACCGTGGTAACTCCCTCGGAAAAATCTCCACGCGTTATTGGTGCACCTAGACCCTATACGGGATTATACAACGCGAACAGTTATATGGCGAATAGACCAGGATACGCGGGTTATCGAAGATCGATGGACGCTGACAAAACTTTATCGCCAAGTCCTACCTCAAAGACACCTCCGCCTATGAAAACTGAAACTTTTAACGAAATTCCCAAAATGAATGGGGTTACGGAATCGAGAACCACCAACGCACATACCCCTACAATGTCTCCAACTTCGACGAGCAATCAATTTCATCCACAACCTGCTCCAAGGCAAAGCGTTCCTCAATCAGCAACAACGACAACTGTCAATACTCATTCTACGACAACACCTACATCCGCGTCCACGCCCGCGTCCGCAACCGGTACAGAGCCAAGACCGACATCCCCGCAGGAGGATATACAGGTACCCAAGCCAATCACCAACGAGGAATTTCAGGCCATGATTCCCGCTCATTTCCTTCGTCCTCCGACATCCTCGCCATCTCCCGATTCCCACCAAGGCCCTGTTGTCACAGTGACAATCAAGCAACCCGATAATTTGCCAGGGGACTTGAATTTCCCTCCAGCTCCCACTACTATTGGTAAAGTTACTGAGACCATCACAAAGAGCACTCTCACTGAAACCGTCGTAACTAGAGTGACTGACAACCAGCTGGTGCAACCTGTCATCATCGAGGTATGTGCCTGGTAGTTAGTTGCATGATGACATACATTGCTTTCCATTCTCATATGTGTGATGTTTCTTTTTTTTTTGTTTTGTTTATTTTTCTTTAAAAAAAATCGAAGTAATTTGTACAAATTTTTTGTACGTGTGTTACCTTATTTCCATGTTGCGGTGATAAACACGGAATTCAAATTTTACAGTAAAGAATGATGAAATCTTATTTTCGAGTCGAATAAATCTTTGAACAAATGGTTTGTATGTGTATTGTTTTTTTTTTTTTAATTCTTTTATTTAATAATATTAAAATGCATGATTAAATTCTTATGTATCAAACTTTTTATAATTTCATTGAAGAAAAGGAATGATATGTTGGATTTTTATTCAATGTCAGTGTCCAATTGGAATATATTTTGGTTGTATGAGGGATTTTTAATGCTTCAATTAATATCAATCGAGTGCTTATCCTCTGGCATGGAAATAGGTAAGTAGTAATTAGAAATGTAGGTATATTTTGTTCGTTTGTCTCTTCGATTGATTGATATCTTTGGTCTTCCACTTGAAGGGATTTTCAATAAGAGTACAAAAAAGAAAAGCGAGAAAACGAAGTAAACAGTATATGATTCGAAGATTGATTTCTTTATCATTTCTCCATCATTTTTCACTTCACACGTAGTAGGCTCTTGTTAGTACCGCTCTAGTAGAATTACAGTTCAATATCAAACGTGTCATCGCCGACACCATTTATTCACTTTATATTCCTTAATCCACCATCTATACGAATTTCCTTGCACAAACTATTTTACTCAAGAGTGTATATAAATGAAATTTCTATATGTTTCAAGAATTAAATAGTATAAGTAATGAGAAATGATTCTTTAGGATGTCGTGTTGGTGAAAGAAGGCTCTCTAGGATTCAGTATTATTGGAGGAACCGATCATTCTTGTACTCCGTTCGGTGCAAAAGAACCTGGAATTTTTATATCGCACGTGAGTATTTGAAATGAAGGTGTTGTAGAACAAAAGAGAGTTTTGATGATAATTAATGATGAAATTAATTTAGGTTGTACCTGGTGGTATAGCTGCGAAATCGGGTAAATTAAGAATGGGAGATAGAATTCTAAAAGTTAACGGAACGGATGTAACGAAAGCTACACATCAAGAAGCGGTGATGGAACTTCTGAGACCTGGAGATTCGATTGTCCTTACCGTTCAACACGATCCTTTACCCGAAAGTTATCAGGTGAATAATAATTTTCTTGTGTTTCAGAGTTAATCGGCTGCATGTATATATATATATATATATATATTTATAAAAAATTGCTTGCATGAATATTTTTAATTGCTTATAAAGATTTATCATTTATAATTCAACACAGTTGTGTTATAATTACAATGTTCATGTTGATCATTTCACAGTGCTTATTCTCATCCATCATATTAATTGTTATTATTCATTTTCATACGACAGTAAATGAATTTCACTTCTTCTTTTCTCTCACTTTGAAATTAAAAAATTCATACTCATAATGATTTCATTTTAAATTCACTTAACGCAATTTTATATAATTTTTGTCACAAGCTGGTCGAAATAGAGTACATCCCAGTAACAGTAAGTACTCTAAGTGATTTGACCTGTTTAAAAAAAAAAAAGCAAAAACAACGAATTCCCCTCTTTTACTTTTCGCTACAAGCTACAAACTTGACAGCACCAAAAGAGTATCTATTGCATCGCTTTTGCTTATTCAATCGGATTAAATAATTCCATTCGACTGCTTTGTGATGTGCTTCGTAAAAGTAATGCTTGTGTTGAATCAATAATTACAATTTAGATGGAGAAAAAGATGGTGGATGAATTTTGAATGGATTTTATGTATTGTATTTTAGGAACTGGTTATAGTGAAGGAGCCAGGAGAGAAATTAGGAATGCATATTAAAGGAGGGCTTAGAGGTCAGAGAGGCAATCCTCTAGATCATTCGGATGAAGGAGTTTTTATATCTAAAATTAATTCGGGAGGTGCGGCGAAGAGAGATGGAAGATTGAAGGTAACGTATAATCGCAAAGTCGTAGCACATGAGTTGTTTCATTACGAAGACGTGGAATTCATTTGTTGTGCTTTTTCAGGTTGGAATGAGGTTACTAGAAGTCAATGGTACTTCGTTGTTAGGTGCTACTCATCAAGAAGCTGTAAATATTCTCCGATGTTCCGGCAACACTATTACATTGGTCGTTTGTAAAGGTTACGATAAAAATGAAGTTGAACAAGTATTACCCTTATCGGATGGTAGAGATTCAAAGGAATCTAGAGTATCTCAAGAATACAAAGACTCCATGGCGGATGGCACAAAATCCTTATCTCAAAGTGTGTCGAGTTTAGATCGTGACGATGAGGACGCCGCTACTTTGAGGCAGGAACAAGAGATGAAAGCTGAATTGGTAGCTTGGGAACAAGAGGAAAGAGAACGCGCTTTAGTTGACCAAAGAGAAAAATCCACCCCTGAAAAGGTATGATTATCATTGATTTTTTGATAGGGTCACACAGATTGTATCTTTCTTGGAAAATCTGGAATTCTCAGGAAAATTTTCTAAGTTTTATTATAGTGTATCGCACACCAGAGGATGATTTTTATCGAAAGAACGTAGATTAATTTCTTTCTTCATACTTTATTATTTATATTAATACCTAATCCACGTCTGAAGCAGAACTTTCGTTGAACTTATAAATCAATACATTCGTTGCTACACTGGGGGGAAAAATGCTAATCCAACCTGGAAAGAAGGTTGCACTGGCATTAATTAATGCTCAATCATCAACATTGGTTCCATGCTAGACTAATCTTGAATTGACTACTTAGTCGTCAATGCCAACTCAACTACTCCATTTTCTTCCTTTCTACATCATTTCATATTCGACTCTTATCCTCTTCTTCCAAGATTTCTGATGTTCTTGAACCAAAGTTAACTTATAGAAACGAAACGAGAATTTAAACACTCGAAATCTGACGGCTCACTTAACTCGACACTGGAAAGGTGATTAAAAAAATGTACCACATTGAATTTTTGATCTTCAAAAGCTGAGTATTTCGTTATTCGATTACCGAATCGTTTAATTAAACGATTCAAACTTCAGCAACACGACTTCTGCTCTTTTCCTTGTGCATTTTGTTCTTCTCGTCATCTTTAATCCCTCCCTTTTCTCTTCTATCAAACACATCTCATCTCCTCTTTCTTTTGTCATTGGACTTTCCTTATCGCATGTGCCAAATATTGTATTTGTTTTTTAAAAACAATTCACAACTTTATCCTTCCTCGCGTGAGTATATGCAACTGGAGCTAGGAGTCTGTGTGATGGAAATCTCTTTGAATTAATCACTCGTTGCTCAAAAATGCACAAAAATTGAAAGAATTCTAAGTTGTTCTTGGAATTTTTTGTTTCCCAAAAATGGATGTACAAAAGAAAGCAATTATTTATCGAACAATAAGGGAATTTCAATCATCCTCCTTTTCATTTCTCGTACAACTTAGATACGTTGTAATATAGTTGATAGTTTATAAAAATAATGAAATAAATTCACATTAATGGTTCGATTCGAAGGTTTTAGATGTCGTGAGAGCAGCTGAATCCTTGGTTAGTAAATCGAATAGCCCGGTTGACATGGTCCCTCCAAAATCACCTGGCGGTACGAAGGATCTCAAAACGACTACCATCGTCATGACCAAACACACTCTGGCTCCTCAAAATACTCCTGTAAGTACCAGAATTTGAACTTTGAATGTTCATTATTTTATTCTTTTACAAAATCTCATTACCACGCTCTTCAGGGTAGTGTTTGATAGAAATCAAAGTATAAAACACTAACAATCTCTAATTTTTCGATGTGTAGAAATTCTGATATTCATTCATTTACTTTATTTTAATCACTCTCTCATTTAAAACAGAAAAAAAAACCGCATGAAATGTTGTAGAAGTATTCGCATGAAATCGCATGATATATCGCATCGAATTTTCACACAGTAACACCAAGTTTAAGCACATTTTATATGATATAACATAATATAATTTTAATCAAACATCTCTTAGCTTTAATAATCATGTCAAAGAAAGATCCTCCGACTTAGAGCGTGGACTTTTTCAATCAAGAAAGAATTGTGATGCGTGATACAAGAAAAAAATATGATAAAGGCCACGAATGATACGAAGGGTTAATTCAAAATTTTATCTGAAAATGTTCGATAATTCATTGAGAATCAGCGCCAGTCTGTGAGGGAAGAAATTATTGACCTGAATGTAGCGTGAATTAAGTACCCCATAATGTCTTTTAGAAATATTCGAGTAAATAACTCTATCCTTCACAAATTAGCGCTGATTCTGAATAAGTTATTCTGGTATTGCAGCAGAGTATTCTCACATTAAGAGGAGATACTGCAGAACAGTTATATGAATTTCAAATAGAATAGTTGAAAATATTGTAAAAATTCTTGTTGTATTCAAGTGATGTCTCTGAATCTATCTGTTGAAATTCGTCACGCACATTGCACAAGGGATGTGAGAAGGATATATGTGATCGAAAAACAAATGTCATTGCTTGTGAATTCCACTACTTGTAATATGGCTGTTTGATGTTCGTGTAATGTTATTTCCGTGGTTTAATAGTCTTTTTGCTTTCGTGCAAAAGGAAGTACGTGAATTTTGGAAGATTTCTTTTCAATGGGATACTAGACATCTGCACTTGAAACATTCAAAACATTTTATTAACGCTCCAAGCCAAATTAAATCTGCTAGATAGCTGATTTTCTTCTCCTGAATTCAATATTTGGAACTCTCTTATCTATTCGAAATGAACAATTTGAAATGGATTGAGTTTAGTTTTGATTAAGTCGATCAATCAACTTAGAAATGAAATAAAATTCTCATTTATTCATCTCGTAGAAAAATTCTCTCCCATCAGATCTTTAGTTGTTGAAATTCAAATGTTGAAATGAAGTGAAAGAACAACGTCTTGTATCTTTTTGAATGAGTTTTCAGATTCAATTTCATGATCATTCGAATTTCAACAGCTCACATCACTTCACTTTTCATCAATTTTTTTTTTTCTTCCAAACTGTAATTCGAATACATATTCATTCGTTCATCAATAGATTTAGAATTTATCTTGTGTTTGCGAATGAAATCACTTTCAATGTAGTATCCATGTATTTACTACTCATGTGTGTGTGTCAGCGTTCTTCGACATTTATTCGGAAGATTCCAATGGTTAACACCTATTCAGAATCACTCCATTTATTGAAAAAAAAAAACAGCGTTGCATACCTGAAAGAATTCATTCCATTGTCATCATATCATCGTGATCAACCATAACTCCATGTTTCTCACAGATTCTAAAGTTTTCATTATCAATGGCGCATGAAAAATTGTGAATATGTCAGTGTTTATAAGCTCGCATGCTCTCTTGAGCGCCAAAAAGAGAGATATTTCCCCTGTTTACAGACAGTGGAAGGTGATAATGCTACTATGGCTGCCCAATAACAGGAGTGAGTCGTTCGAACCTCATTTTCCCTGTGTGTCTACGTCCATACCTCTGAATACGTGGGATTATGTGCCATATTAAAAATGATTACGCTCAAAATGAATTCACGTTCAATGTGTGTCATTGTTGATAGCAAACAAAAAAAACAAAAAAAGAAGCATTTACATGTTGTTATTCCATTGGTCGCTAATACTGCCATTACGATGTTAAGAATTTCTAAGGAAAATCAGAAAAACAAAAAATGTATGAGAATTATTTGTAACATGTCTTTATAGAAAATCGTGGAAAGATTTTAAATGACCATGGTTTCAAGTGTGATATATTATCCTCGATTCAAAATCTCGTGGATTTAGATGGGTGTATGTGCTGCTGTGTGCGTGTGTATATACATATAGATATTTATATATATATTCTCGTCATTCCTTCGGTTGTATCCGACTACCTGGATACAACTTTCAAAAATAAATAAAATAAACGTTTCTGTGATAAGCGAACAGAAGAAAACATTTTCCATGTACTTAACAACTATTTTCTAATGAGATTTGTATACTAATAATCACGTGATTCGTTTGCAAAAGATTTTTGGAAAATGTGAACGTTATGCAGAGTGAATTAGCATCAAAAGTTGTTGTCGTTTTGTTTGTGAAAATGACGTATTAAATTTCATTTATGTATTTGTATCCGATTGATCGTTGTATTCATTCAATTGCGGCTTCTGTTCAATCGTAGCTTCTCATGGTAACAGTATTTCATAATATATCTGTTAAAATTAACACAGTCTTTAGATACCAGCATGTGGGGACAAAAATGAAACATTGAAACACAGAATTACACAACGTCAATTATTCTCTCCAATGCTCACCAATTAGACTGTAATCTAATTCCGATGTGAAGGATTTGTTTTTATCGGAGATTGGAATCTCAGGAACATCAGAAAAACCGAATGCTCATGAATTGAAATGATACTGTAAATTTAAATTCAATCTTGAAATTGTTACCGAAATTGGTGACGATGGTTCTGTAAGATTCAAAGTAATGTGTATTATCGTTTAGATGAATACACAGTTCAAAAGAGTCAAACTATACAATTTGTGTGGGCTCTTAGATTTTTATCTTCTTAATGACACTAGAAGTGGAAGGAAAACATCACTTCGAAGCACGATAAGTGACAATGTGAATTTCTTTTGGACTTTGAAAAAGTCATAAAGTCATTCAATGATCGTCAAGATCGCATCGTACATTATTTAAATTCGTTCCTTGTTATTCAATTAGACCTTGTTTGTTACCATTATATGGAAATACAAATTTTTCATACGATCATATATGTTTGAAAAATATATTAACTATTTTTACAATGATTCAAATATTCGATTCCGATAAACTACATTATAAGGGACAAAATTCAATGGAACAAGAAGGGACGAGTTTTATAGAACGCTACCACAAGTTTTTCATTGTAATAGAAAAAAAGTGTTCAAAATAGTCAACTTTTGCGCCCTGAAATTCAATCCCTCGCACAATGCTACACACTGATTTTACACTTTTCAAATATGCTAGTGGAGTTTGTGGATTCAGTCGAGTACAACAGGAAATAATGTATAAAAAGTTTTTTATACTCTCACATTTTCAATTTATTGTTCAAAAAACTAGGTGATTTCGTGGTTTTAGAAATTTGAAATCCCAAACAGTTTTTGAAAGAGGAATGTTACCACTTTTGAGACATATCCAGCATTTTGCGTGTTAAATAAAACTTCAAGGAGCTTTTTTCAAACAATTCTGAAATTTCCACCTGATTTCTTTCATTTTTTATATTTGAATAACTTTCTTTTTGCCAGAATGTTTGGAAAAAAATTCTTCAGCTCGCGCAGTATCAAAGTGCGTTTAATTTGGAATGATTTTGAATGAGCGGTTGATTATTAAAATCAGTTGAAAATTTGCAGAATTGTTTTTAGGAAACGAAATCTCAGTCTAATAGGACTGAATTAATGGTTTAATTATAGTGTTGCTGAAGATTGGATGGTTTATTGAAACGAATAGGTAATCGAACAACGAGATACCTCAGCTGTTGAAGAACCAAAATCTTGCGATATTTAATTATAATCAGCAAAATTTAAATTGTATAAATTATACATATTTCGTTATTTCTGGGTTTATTTGACACATCAATTTGAACTTTCATAATTGTTGAAAATGTGTATTTGATCTTGTACGTTTGAAAGATGAATCAAGTTCACATTAGAGCGAACAGCGGTAATTGGTTAACATTCTAACTTGGCTTTTTCCTTCAAAATGTTTTTTAATTGCTGAAAGTTTTTGATGAAATCGTTCCCTTCATCCTTCAATGAAACAACTCAGATTTTCTGGGAAGAATTCAAGGTGAGAATGAATTTTTATGCACATGTTGCATCCCATTTTGTTGTGGACAACATTTTGTTGCCTATTCGAAAAGTTCTCCTCGGTAGCCAATCACTATATTTGTACATTCGTACCTTTTGACTATCCCATTCACAAATATTCTCCCATTCATTCAGGGGAATTTAGTATAGCTTCCTTCTATTCCAAATAAAATTGTCAGAACTTTCAAGTTAGAGACAATAATCTGCCGTTGATATTTGTCGCAATTGATTAAACATAGAATCTTTTTCATTATTTTATAACTTTTTTTAACTGATGGCAGTCCATTCTTGTTGTGTAAGTTTTTACTGCCTTCAAACCTGAAACATTGTGAATGATTTGACTCAACATCGATTTTTCCCTTTTCTGTAAAACAAATTCCATAACTTCAACAATTCTTAATCAATTTTAATGATCGACCACTCGTTTCACTCAAAATTGAACGAAATTTAATAATATTCGAATTGAAGAATTTTAATTTGAATATTCTGGCAAAAAGATGAAAAAGATTAGGTGGAAATTTCAGATTTGTTTGAAAAGATTTCGTCTAATTTTTGTTCTGAACCGTTTGGAATTTGTCAAATCGATTGAAAAACGACAGACTTACAAATTTTCAAATGCGATAAGGCATAAAAAACTAGTTTTTCAACGATAAATTGAAGATTCGTAGGTGCGAAAAATTGTTCAAATATGTTTTTGGGTTCTACTCGACCACATCTGTATTTAGTTGTTTTTATTTTTGTAGCCCTGTTTGATTTGATCCGATTTTATAAATATGATACTCAATCTGAGAAAACACCACTCATGAAACTTGGACAGAATCAAGACAATTTATTCCAAAGTAACAATTTGTATTCGAAACAAACATTTGGTTATTTAAAAATTCTAACCATATTCAAGTAACGTAGCGAGCTTGGTGCGAGCATATTCTTTTCAAAAATCTCAAGCATAAGAAGAAGCTTATAGAATTTTCTTCATAAATTATGTATCAATATCGGTATTTATCCGGATTATCAAGGGAATCCCGTAGATTCTGAAATTACGAGATCTTTTCACGGCAAATCATTCGAAAGAAATAATTTTATAAAATAAAAAAAATGAATCAAACAGACCTAGTTCTTCGTTCGAACTGTCAAAGTTGAAGTTACACTGTGAAAAATGTGGGAAGTTTTTCTTCACACTGTTGGTTCCACCACTTTGAGGAATTATTTTTTGTTTTGAGTGTTGGATCCTCCACAACTGAATGGAAAGTCCATCAAATTATGGTGGAAAATTCCCCATCTATGGAGGAATTTTGCTGTCACCATTTTTTGGGGGAAAATTCTACAATCATTTTTTACAGTGTAGTACCGAATTTAGAAATTTTCTTCTCATCTTTAGTCGATGTGTCATAAAAAATAAACAAGAGGCTCAAAACCCACACTTGTCTCTTGTTACATGGCGACAAGGAAAGAGAGTTTCTGAAAATTCGGCTTTGATTGAAATGGTCAAAACGAAATTAAGGGGATATCAGCGTCATAACACGATCTAAATCTTTTCTAACAAATTATTTGAAAATGAAGCAATGTAAGCAAAATGTTGCTCTGCACAGACCTTTTTTAATCAACAAAAATGGTTTGCAGTGCAGCAGTATTTTGATTATATTGCTTCATGTTCGAATAATTCGTCAGAAAGGATTTGGCTAGTATCACGGCGCTGGTATCTTCTTAATGTGAGATGAATATTTATTAAAAAGTATACACTGGACGGGAAGTAAAGAGGCTGCAATACATGAAACGCAAATCCCAAAAACCGTTGGAGAAAAACCTCAGTTACTAGAACCAAAACATCCTGGTAGAAATTTGGGATGGGAAAAATACCAGGATCTGACGAGGCATGATGCCGATCTCCTATCAGGTCCTCATCAGATTTCGGTACGGTTTTCCTCGGTTTTATAGAATTCTCATCCGAACCCTATTTTACTCCTGAGTTGCAACAGATAAGTTCCTTGTAAGGGCTTTATGGCCCTTTATGGTTTTCTGGATTCTAACCTGATCAGCACCTTATTAAAAATAGGAAATGCCTGATCAAATTTCTACGAGGGCATCCTTTTCGAATCATTAGGTCCATATTATGCTTCGGATTCTGTCGCATAGTTATAAAATATACTATTTTGTTCCTTTGAAACTAATAACTACAGGGTGAATGAAGCTAGGTACCTCACCAGGCCAAGCTTCAGTAGGTGTCCGTCCTGTCAAACTCATGGTCCGTGTTCTATCTCTCATATAATTCGCGATTTCGACTGCTTCGGCCCAACACATATCAGGTAACTTAGAGTCCATCGATAAACAATTGACTATATCAAGCAGTGTTCTGCTCTTTTCCATTCGAATAACTCATTCTACTCGGAGTTATATGGGACGGTCGACCTTCCGATTACCCCTCGTTTCTTTAAATAATTGTTGGATTTTAATGATTTAAAGTATCTCTTTCGACAAAGTACTATCGTACTCGTAATTTCTCCTTCGCCACGAATATCACATTTCAACTCAATTCCACGTTTCCTTATGATCACATAATTTGTGAAGAAAGCAGAAGAATTATAATCCTTCAATGGCTTGAGAAGAATACTCAATTTTCTAAACCAAGGCTCCTTTTTGCACATTACAATCACAGAAAAGATGTTTCGAAACAACAGAAAAAGAAGTGAGAATCCATAGCACGTGAATTGATCATATTTTTCATGATGACGGTTATTATACTTTTCGAGATATAAAAAGAACAAGAACATGGATGAATGTATTTGCTGAATGTATTGAAAAAAAAGTCCATATAGCATTGTTTTTATGTTTTTTAATGGACTTTGTAAATGTTAGATGACAAAAACAATGCTATGATAATGATAGAGAATCGTGAAAAGCGATGAAAATTCATATATATGTAAATTGTAAATGGTATTGTATCATATATATATATATAAATATATATACATATATGTGATATTTTTGAAACTTTCATTATATAAAATCATTATAAATGGTTTATAATCGTGAAGAAATGTCTTCATAAATATTGTTTTTATCTATAAAACTGTTGCATAGACTGATTTCGATAACAGCAAGAGTCAAAGATTTTGAATTCCTATGTTACAGGAGGTTGAAATCGTTCGTTGAAACGATATGAATGTCGAATCAATAACATGGTTTTAGTAATTCTCAATTTTTGTTTATCAATTCATGTCAATGAACGATGCAATCTTCCATAATATGAATTCATACCGTTATTATCACTTGTAACATTATAATTATCATTCGAGATATAATATTCAAATTATAAATGCAGGAATTTCTATATGAAGAAAATCTTACAGGGAACGAACGAATCGAATATAAAATTCAAGACAGCTATGTAACGGTTACCCATATCATTATTGAAAATTATAAATCAATGTATTTTAATCTATATAAATTTTCTATAAGTGTTATATATGTTGGAATAATTCTAATGGACCAGATGTTTATATATATATATATATATTATTATTATTATTATGAAACATAAATTAAAATGTTTATTTAACCGTGAACAGAGATTTCAATCCGTATCAAGTCAAAGTTCCATAACACGAATTATTGTTATTTGTAATATCCATCGATGCACAAAATTCCTCTAAGACGTGTTCTTTGTTTTTTCGTTGAATTTGCGCTTGATCAAAGTTTTATAAAATCGTTTGATGCATCGATGTATATTACATACATCCACACGTATAAAAATATTCCGAAAACGAAGAAGAAATAGGGTACAAATATATGGGGTAAAATATCGAAAAGAGGTTTATCTCGAATATGCGTATGAATATTATATATTGCACACAATTTTCATGCGGAATTCTATGAAGATACGTAAATACATCATTAATGCAATAACAGTACAATGCAGATCTGCAGTTCATTGAAATCGATGATACTTGAAATTGAAATCGTATATAGGTTTTGTATAAAATGTAGTATTATGAATAAATTGATTCTAAAGTATTATGAATGAATAGAATTGCTAAAATTTGAAAATTTTTGTTTCTTTCTTCATATCGCTTATATTTTACGATAAAAGCTTTGAATTATTCGCAATACGATTTTATTAAACAACGTGTTGAATGTGATTTGATTACTAATCTGATTTTTGATCTGATTTCATTCAGTCGATAGGGAGAAAAAAAGCTGGATCTTCAATGGATTATTCTTCTCAAAACTCTTTGGTCTCTCCTGCTCTCACAACGCCAAGGAATCTAGATCGTTCTGTTTCCGCTCAAACATTACCCTCTCCTAAAAAAAAGAACCTTGACGCACCAAAACGTAGTATTACATTTGCCAGTCTTCCCCCTTCTTGTAAAAATAAATCAGTTAGCGATTATGATAATGATTCGCCATCCTCGCTTGTCACTGTCAAATCTACGATGACGGAACCTTTGAAACTTTCGCATGTTAAATTTACATCCCATCCACAACTGTCGGCTCCACAGAAGAAATCTTACTCCAATTCCTCTCGTTTTCAACTTCCACCCACTCCCTTAACGGATCCTGAATTTAACAAAAAACAGATAGCACGCTCTGTTGATGGAAAGTATTCGGTTGAGGTGGGTTTTACAAGCATGTTTCAAATAATAACCATTTATGTTTATTAACCAACACACGTTCATTTGGATTTGATTATTCTTTTACCGCAAAACTAAAAACTTCAAACTTAACCAAAGTATTTTGGAATAAATTGCAAAAAAAGAATCAGATTTATTTGTACGTGAATGTATCTACGAATATATATTTTTTTATTGTCGTATTGAGTTTTATCCTTTTTCGCGACAGGGCATGTGACATCGTAGATGTATATTTCAACATTATTTTATTTATAAGAATTTGTAAATCATGATGAATGTTTGAATGATTTTTATTATGAATTTAGATTTCTCCCAGTGAAGTTTCGCCAACGCCTTCTCTACCTAAAATGTCGGTTAGCGACAGAAAGAAATTGTTCGAAAATGCTATGGAGGAACATCTCAAACCTTCTCCTAAACCAGGTAAGAGTTTCAAGATTTTTAATTTGTAATTAACATAAATATCGTGTATACTATGTGCTCGAATACCGTAATGATGAAAAATGATGGAATTTCAGATAAAGTATTCAGTTTTCTGAGTCAAGACGAAGTCGAGAAGATGAAACAAGAGGAAGGTAAGAGAATATAGAATCTTCTTTGTGCAGGGTGCCTACATTCTGGAAAATCAAAGAATTCTCATTTGTTTACGTTTGTGGAATTTGAATTGTTTATAGAAATCAAACGAAAATTGGAACTCACAAAATCTGAGAAATTTCCACTCTTTTGGAGTGATATTCTAAGGTTTGAGGTTGAAAACTCGGATTCTAGAGTCAATTTTTCACTCTAAAAAAGCGAGAATCCCACTCGAAGCGGACTGGTTCACTTCTGAGACTTGGTGGAGTGAAACATGTGATTTTTCATTCTTTCAGATTTATAGAGCACTCTTTGGAACTGCACTGTAAAAAACAAATTCGGGAAAATTCCAGTACCGTAGTGGAAGCAATTAACCTGTACATTTGTACTGAAAAATTATATTCAAATGAAAATTTCCAGTACACGGATCAAAAAATTCTCGTATTTATATTGGAAAATTGGAATAAAAAACATGAATTTTCATGTAAAACACGGAAAAATTCAGGTACAACAAGAATTTTCTTGTATGTAAGCTGAAAACTTCGTCATGAACAGAAAGTTTCCAGTTCCTGGATATCGGAAAATTGCAGTTTTTTCCAACAGAGTTATTCGCTTCAATAAACAATTCAAATCCCTTCAACGACATATTTGTTTCTAGTTTTACCTTTGAATATTTAAACGACTTTATATTTCCTCACGTTATATGCATTTTCCTGGTTCTTGTTTGTGTAAGCCTTTGTCTTTGAAAATCAATAAACATTGTATTCTATTCTTCACTTCTATACTTCGATTTCTGTATGTAGTTCATTCGCAATTCACCAGCAATCAAACTTCGTCTCAAGCGATATCTTTTTTCGCGGGGAGTCAAGGATGAGGAAGTTTCAGTGGACTTTTAAAGGACTTCTACAAAATTTTGACAAATTCTTCCAAATATTATTCCATCTAAAATTCCAATGATACTTTGATAAAATTTTCCAAATATTACGTGATTTTTAAGTACACTTACTCCGAGATTGACTTCCGAAATTTCAAACGAAACAGGTACAGAAATCGAGTGTATTTGGATTATAAATCTTGGAATAGAATTTGGCCTGAGACCATAGTTTTCGGATGTTCATTCCCAAATCACTCCAATACGTCTTTATTTTTACTTGGAAAGTCAGAGAAATTGTCATATACGTTTCAATGGACACTCAGCTTGTTTTTTGTCCATTTATTCCTATTTTCCTGAGTTATTCATGAATTTTTTTCATACTTAGAAAAGAAAATCGCAACACTAACGAGGGACGAGTTGAAATCTTGGGCGCAACTCGACGAGAACGAGGGTTTCGAGGATCTGGAGGATACAATGGAAGATCGTGATCATAGGAGACCTAAGTAAGTGTTGTGTTGTACACTATTTCTACGAAATTTCTCACTTCTCTCATGTTGATTATTAGATTTTAACCAATTCAAAACATTCATAAATTCTATTTTCGTTGTTATATGTTATCAATTTTTCAATCATTCTTATAACGAAAGATCGTTTTCTATCATAATACACTCGATAGTACATTAAATTCTCAATAATTGAATTGAATTTACAGTAGTCGATTGAGTTCAAGAGGTTCAATGATACCCCTTCTTCAAAATGTACCCACAACTATACGAACAGCCAAAGCGGAGCGTCGTTTGAAAGAAAAGATGATGCAAGAGGTATAGATTTTCATTTCTCTAAACACTTGAGTGGAGGTTCTCATCAAGCAATCCTGAAACAAGATGATATTTTTGAACTTTTTTTTTCATGGAAGGGAGTAAATAAGGAACTTGAGTTGTTTCATTCCCACTTAATGAGTCTTCAAGTACATAAAAAAATTGTTTTCAATCAAAAATAATGCCATAAGAATTGTTGATACGTGTTGAAACGTGACCACCTCAAAAAGAAAAGTCTGATTAATCGGTCTGCACTGTAACACTGACAAAAATGATCAAAAATTCTTATGAAATATATTATATTTGCTGAAGGTTGTGTTGTACCAATAAAACCCACGAGAAGTTGAAGATCGAATAGATGGCGGACATGCAAACTTTTTTCTCGTTTTTCAAAGTAAAAAGCAAAAGCAAATCTCATCCCCATTTATAGATTCATCCTCCAATAAATTCGATCTACTTCAGAATAAAAAAAGAAAGCGATATCCGTTCAGTAGTTTTTGAGATATCGCGCAGATAAATTTGAAAAGCATGATTTCGAGACAAACGCATTCAAATTTAAATTTTTTTCGGAGTTCGCTTGATGAGAAGCGAGTTTCCCCTCGAGTTTCTAAAATCTCATTGGATGCTGTTGAAAAATGCACTCCACGTGTATAAATCTTGGAACTTTACAGGGATTAATATCGGACGAAGACGAGGAGAGCCATCTGAGTCCAGCTGAACAAAGAACATTGAGAGCCAAAAAGCGTGCAGCGTGGCGTCAAGCGCGTTTAAAATCTCTGGAACAGGTAATACCTAGAAAATCATGTAAATGATACTTCGATGTAATAAAATACGATTCAATACGTTTAGGATGCTCTTCAAGCACAGATAGTTATTAAAAAGATGAGTGAAATGATGGATACAAGTAACAAATCGGATACTCAGGTGGACGCAACGGACGCTGAAAATCCTCCTGTTCAAGATCAAGAGAAACCGACGGAAGTGAGTAATTTGAGAGAAAAAATCACGACTTTTCAATTTAATTTCAAATAACCCATAATAATAATAACAACAACAGTCCTTCGATCTCCGTGTATTCAAGTGTATGTGGTAACGCTAAAAAATCATTTACTAATTCTTCACTATTCGTTCAAAGAATCCTGGAATAACATTCCATCATCTCTTCGTTACTATAACTTTTACCGTTTGTTGTCTTACTATCATAGTTCACTACGTTACGGCCATCTAGCGCAGATTTTCCCAAACTTGCTGTGCGCAGCAAGGTGGGTCCCCCTAAAGAGATACGCGAATCTGAGAAAGTAGTGGATGAGAAGGTCACTCGTCGTACCGAGGAGTATCTGGATGAGGTGACGGGTGAACGTCGTGTACGAACTGTCGAATACGTCGAGAAGCTCATTGAGCGACAGGTACTCACAATAGCTACACAGTAGAATTCGCACAGATATTATCCACAAACACACAGTTTGGTGTAAAATATAATAATATCATAGAGAAATGAAAAATTCCATCAGAATTCTAAGAAACAAGCGAGCATTTATTGTGAAAAATTTTCTCGATTTTTTATTTGAATTTCATTCAAAATTCATATAACGTATAATATCAATGAATGCTCTCTTAGCGAGACGTCTCTTCTTTTCTCTTACGTATGATTCTGCCTTCGCACTATGTAAAGAAAATTCAATTTCACATCTATCTTCAATCACGAGGATTGAAAGAAAAATTGCTGAACTGATAAATTGCATTGTTAATTTATCGAGAACAATTGAAGAATTGCACAAGACTAATTTATATATATATATTGTGATAAACTATTCTTCTCTCTTTCATGCAGTGAGTGAAGTTATTGAATTAGTTAAATGTCTGCGCTGTAGCCGTACCAATAATAACGACATACAAAAAGCATATATATATATATGTATTATATGCACGCATCTATCTTGAAACGCATGTCAATTTTCACGGGGTTGTGGTTACATCTTTAACATGAATATCGTTTATTGTTCGAAGATTCCAACACTTACATCGGGAATGCAACCTTCCCTGTCTTGAACAAATCACACGCTTACACTGATAAATCATTCTGCTGTGGTACTTTCGGTAATTCACATCTTCTCTCTATTCGTTTATTTTATTACTTCAAATATATCAAGATATATTCAAGATTATCGTCATTTCTTTTGTTCATAATTTCATTCGTTTATCGCTATATCACGCTTAGAGCTTCTTGTTTCACCTTCACGCTTGATATTGTTCGATCAATCGCCATTCAATAAATCGTATTTTCATTAAAATAGGTTGAAACTTTACGAGAGAAGATAATATCGCTCGAATTGAGTAACGCGGAGGATGAAGTAGAGAGCTTAGGGGAAGGCGGAGCTAGCGACGCCGAGAGCGAGAGCGAAGATATCACTGGACAGGGGTCCAACGCGAGCACCCCGCAACAGGAAAAATTAGATCAAATTATCTCTGTGGAGAATCCTACCGAGGGAGCGATTTCTAAAACTAATACCAATCCTATCATCCCTTCCACGAAAAAGAAGAAACGAAAACGCGCGAAAAAAGGGGGTCGTCATTGAAAATTTGATATCATACGAAGAATCTATTATATGATATTAGTTTTTTCTCTCCTTCACAGTTGTTTCTTCTATCGCGTGAAAGAGAAATCACAAGTGTATTCGTTTTTTCGAATACATTATCCAAGTCTGATATGCCTGAAAGTTTTTAAAGGAGCATTTTAATGTTTCAATGTTTCAATATTGGATTTCAATCAAGTTTTTCAAAGCATTTTGAAGTATCGCGATTGACTGATCGATGATGGGCTTTAGTCTTTCAATATCCTAAAGTAATTTTATTAAATCGAAATTCAGTATACTGAATTGACAAAACATCACTTCGCTGTAATATAATATTCATTCGGTATTCCGGGTAATGAATTTCAACATTTTCTAAAGCCAATTTGTCGGTTTATGGGAAAAAATTTTATCCTGATAAAGTTGAATAGAGATCAAGACAGCTATAGATAATATTATAAGTTTTATCTGTAGTTGATATCAACATTCCTATTTCTTTTTTTCTTTAATTTTATTTTTGATTAATATTTTAATTATTTGTTTCAAGTCCCTCCATGAAAATGAATGTTCAATCATCATTGTGGTTGTTATCGCAAGCAAAGCGTTATTTTTTTAATGCCTCGTCGAATATTTTAACTGCTTTTTATTATCAAGAAAGAAAGATTGTCTGTGAAGGGAACTGCAGTTCCCTCTGAAAAAAGACGATCATAACGATAAAGGGCAGACGTATCGAGTTTACGATAAACGAAGTTTGAATGGATTTTTAAACAAAATTTACCCCACAAATGGCAGCAACTCAACGAAAAATTGATATCCTTTCATCACTTGATCTTACAAAAATGATAAAATAGTATTATTAATCGTCAAAAGATGTTTGTTTTATTCTTTTTATTTTAATTCGACAAGATTTTTAAATTATATTACTCCATTACACGAGTATATAAAATATTTTATTTATTTAAATTAATAACTAGATGACTATTATTATATTTGTTAATTTCTTTTTTTTCCCTCTTATTTTCAATATTATTTTTACCTTTAGCGTGAATATTATTTGAAACAAGTATATTTTTGAGTTCGGAAAGTTTTATGTCACTTTTCTTTTATATTGTATTATATATATATATATAAACTTTTAAATGGTAAAATGGTGACAATATTTATATGATAATACACCGTACAAGGTATATCGATAACGAGGATAAAAATTTAACTAATAATTGACATTTTATATATTAAAACATTAATGTAACGAATTTGTATGTATACGTCAATGTCGAATTAATGAATTTTATGAACTTTCAATTTGAGGTAGCTTTCTATGAGGAAAAAGTGAAGAAAACATGCCTTAAACGTAAGAGTATTATTTTATACGAAATAATCATTCTATATATATATATATTTATGTATATGCATATATAATATTGGGATCAACCTCACGAAAGCGTTGTATAATCTTTATCACGTAAAGCCCTAAGGGCAGACTTTTCAATACTGGTATAAGTTAACATGTTAAGCAAGTGTTGGATAAAATGTTTGGAAAAGTCTTCTAAATAGCGCAATACTTGGGATTTGGCCTCAATAGACGGGAGTAAGTGTTCATCCACGTCAACCGGAAATTCAGCGAGTGCTGCCTCAAGTTCACCTACGACAGAGAGGGAAAACCTACGCTCGTTTAAGAGATCGTCACGCACATGGCCGCGATGTTGTTTATGTTCTTCACGTCCTCTCTTTCTCAGAGGGCGGAGATTTCTCCTGGATCTTGGTGGTTCACCACTTGGCCCAGCAGCTGGTTCGGGAATTGGATCAAAATAAAAGAATCCTGAGGTATTATAATTCCACGACTCACGAAGATCACCGTCAGATTCAAAGCCTTCGATCTTCAACGCTCCAATCGAATCAGGCGATTCATAATGAAGCTTGCTTTTGTTATGGTTAAATTCAGAATAATTCTTTGAAATGCCGGAGTTTATTACAAAATTATCAAAAGAAGAAAAATTTGAATCAAAATCAGTATGTTCAATTTCTGGTAATTCGTCTTCATGCATGTCTTCGTCTCCGATTTCTTCCTGACTAAGACTAGGAAGTGTATCAACACAATCAAGGTAGCTTTTCTCAAGCTCAAAATTTAAATTGTTACAAATATTAATTAAAACTTCAGGTTCAGGGAGATTCTCGTACATGACATAAAGCGTTGTATAATCTTTATCACGTAAAGCCCTAAGGGCAGACTTTTCAATACTGGTATAAGTTAACATGTTAAGCAAGTGTTGGTTAAAATGTTAAAATAACACTGTAGATGGAAGTATGTTATAGGCAAGTATTTTCTTGGGTATGTAAAGGCGCTCTATCGGTCTGCAATCAGAATCCTATAAAACGCGTATATGCATATATATAATATTTTCTTATTTACGATAACCCAAGTTGTTGATATGTATGATTTATTTATAAATATGCAAAGATAATATTAATACATCAGTACGTTATACTATTAATTATTACATGTAAGTGAACAATAAAAAAAGAGAAAAATAACTGATTTATTGCTATCTATGTTATAAGAGGCAATGGAAAGACAGGGGACCAATAACTATCGTAGCGCTTGTTTTACAATGCGATTTATTTCACAGACAAAAAAGTTATTTGCTCATTAACGGCTCAAAAGCATTGAACAAAATAAAACGGATATGAAACTTTGCTACCCGATGCTAGCGATGAATGAAAATTTTCAAAAGTATGTACCAAAGTTTCGTTCTTTTATTTTGGAGCTCCACGAGTGTTAAGATTTTTATTAATTTTTTTGGATTAACACATAACAATGTGCCAATATAAGTTACTGCAAATACGAATGATGTATACAATAATAATTGATGAATCGATCTGGCACATTTTCTCAATTCTTGTTTTGGAATCTCAGAAAAAAAAATCAAAAGAAATGATGTAATGGTATAAGGAAGAGAAAATATGTTATTAATTGTAGTAAACGAACAAACTTTCTTTTTTTTCTTTGACTCAAAGAAACTTAAGCAAGTACGTTAAGATTTTCATTACGAATTTGTTCATTATATTATTCTAAAAACATGACAGCAGTGTTACGATTGTTAGGATTTTTATATATTTTGAAAATGACGAAGTATATACTAATAACGATATTATAATCATCGAATGAAGAATACAACTGGAATCGTTGATAACAATAATGATAAGTATGGTCCTAGAAGATGAGAACTTTGCTGCTGTATGTAAATGAACGTTGTGTAATTTCAAAGTATTATCGATACAATGGATTGACGAGAGAAATTATGAAAATATTTATAATATAACACGATAACATGATAATGGAATTGAATAAGAGAAGGTATGAGTGTGCGAGGGTGGGTGGATGTGGCGTGTATTTATCTATCAAGCTAAATATATATATATATATATATATATGAATTATAATAGTTTATATCGAGCAATATTTATGAACATTTTATAATGATGCATTGCATAAATGAATATGCAGGCGAATATTGCGAACATAAAAATATGAAGGTATATATATATATATATATACACATACATATACACACAAATTCAACCTAAAAATATTGTTTATTATGAAATATTTATGCATCCGCATTTTAAAATGTATATACTGGTTTATCATGTCTATATAAAACACCTGCACTTGATTGTGTAGTTGAATAAAAGAGATAAGTCATTTATTAACATTGTATCGACTACATGAATTTAACTGCATTGGAAACAGAAGAAATATTATTATTCTATTTTTTGGGCGCAATGATACCTTCCAATTGGGTCTGGAAAAAATGAAGACTCAAGTCGATGAGTAGTAGATTCTTTGAATCGATGAATCGTGAAATATTTTTCTTACCTTTAATTGTTGATTCGTCTTTTTGAGAAATTGAATTTCTTCGGTGTATCTTTTTGCTTCGGCTTCCCTCAATTCGGTTGCTCTTCTCTCTTCGCGTTCAGACTTCAGTCGTAATTCCGAATTCATCTTTTCTAACTCGGTGTTCTGTTTCTTCAACTCTTCCACACTCGCGTGGAGATCTTCCTTCCCTTGCTCTGCCTTCGGAATGAAGATTTTTACAACTTTTATAAAATAGATAAATTATTTTTAAGATTGAAATTATAGAACTTATGTTTTGGAAACTTCAAAAATTGATATTTGTACTCTCTGAACTCGAATCTTTGTGAAATTTCATTACTCGCACTATTGTTGTAGCGAGGGCTGGATTTGTGAGATGCAGGAATAAAATAATCCTGGAATACTCGAATTTTTTCACTTGAATTCCAGAAAATTCAAGCTAAATATTGATGATGAATTGTGATCGAAGTTGTTTGAAAAGTTTTATAGAAGAAATACCAGTTGCTTTGCAGCTCGGAGAAAAATGCAGGTCGAAAATATGGCAATCTTTGATGAATGTTTTGAGAATATTTTATATAAATTTGTAAACTTGTAATACTTGACAAACAATAAAAAAAATATGAACTTTCGGACATGAACTTTTACAAAGTGAAAAATGAAATTTCATGCATGACTTTTGGAAAGTTGATGTTTTCTTTTATTGTTTGTCAAGTATTGATAATTTTTCATTCTTTTTCAAGTAACATTCAACAAAAATGTGAACCGTTTTCATTTTGATTATGAATTCAAGAAATATTCTCTATGCGAGGTTATTATACGAGGGTGGATTGATAAGTTTCCGGCCTGACCAAGAAAAACAACGTTTTTAAGAATTTTTTTTTTTTTATTTCTCAACATAATCTCCTCCAAGGCTGATACATTTCTCATAGCAGTGTTCTAGTCTAGTAATGCCATCTCTATAGACTGATTCGTCAAGCTCCTCAAAATACCCATTTACAGCTTCGATTACTTCGTCATTGTCCGCAAATCTCTTACCGCCAAGCCATTTTTTGAGGTTAGGAAACAGATGATAGTCACTCGGGGCTAGGTCTGGAGAGTAGGGAGGGTGCAGCATTAATTCAAACTTCAGATCGTTGATTTTAGCCATCGCAACGATTGACATGTGCGCTGGTGCGTTATCGTGATGAAACAAGATTTTTTTCTTCGCCAGATGAGGTCGTTTAATTTTCACTTCGTGGCTCAAACGTTGCAATAAGTCTGCGTAGTATTGACCAGTGATAGTTTTACCCTTTTCAAGGTAATCAATGTATATAATACCTCTTGCATCCCAAAAAACAGTAGCCATAACCTTGTTCGCCGAAAAAATTGTTTTTGCCTTCTTTGGAGTTGGTTCCCCTGGTCCAATCCACTGTTTAGACTGTTCTTTGGTTTCAGGAGTGTAGTGGTGGACCCAAGTTTCGTCAACGGTTACGAATCGACGCAAAAATTCGCTTGGATTACGCTTATACAACGCCAAATTGGCGGTAGAAATGTTCTTTCGAATCAATTTTTGGTCGACTGTTAGCAAACGCGGCACCCATCTTGCACAGAGCTTTTCCATATACAAATGTTGGTGCAAAATATTTTGTACACGTTCATATGACATCTTACAGGTCTCAGCTATCTCACGAACTTTTAATCTGCGATCTTTCAGCACTATTTGATGGATTTTTTCGATCATATCTGGAGTTGTGACCCTCAATGGGGCGTCCTGAGCGAGGCTCATCAGAGGTGCTCACACGACCCTTTTTAAACTCGGAAACCCACTGCTTAACGGTTGAATATGATGGGGAGGATGTCCCCAGTGTTGAGTCCATCTCTTCTTTAATTTCCTTCGGCGTTAACCCCTTCAAATAAAAGTATTTGATGACAGCACGATTTTCCAGCTTTTCCATATTTACGAAAAACACAGAGGCGTCTTGGTCAGCGTGCTCTCAAAACTAAACTAACATGGCGATCGGACTGAAACTATAGCTACAAGCTATCTAAGGATGGTACTATAGAACGCCACCTCAAGGTAGGCCTAGTGGCGCCATCTCTTGGTCAGGCCGGAAACTTATCAATCCACCCTCGTATTTTCAACCTGTGTTTTCCTCTGTAAGCGTATGATTCATTTTTTCCGACTAACTGGCATTTTACAATAAAAGAGTAGATTAAATATATTCAATCCTGTAGAATACGATGAGAACCAATAGGGTGCTATTGTTTAATAACAATACAACGTTGTGAATTTCGTGTTTAGAACCCTCATCAAGAGCAAAAGAGAAATTCATTGTGTTTTTATGTTGCTGACCCTGCTTAAAGAATCTCATTGAACCGATTGATTTTCATCGGTTGCGATGCAGAAAACTGATTCAAACCCATTGAGAATCAATTTCTTAATTGGTTTATATCGGCTTTTTGCATCGGAATCAATGAGAATCAATCGGTGCAATGAGATTCTTTGAGCAGAAGAAGTTTGAATCGTTTATTGAAATTAATTAGCGATTCGAATAACGAAATAGTCATCCGTTAAGGTAATACTAGCGGTGTGGCAGCAGCTGAATCGTTTATGACAAACTCCGGGCAAACACTTCATATTAAGGGTCTTTATTAATCTCCTTGAATCAGAGAAGTGCTGCCACGCCGCTAGTATCTCCTTAAGGAGATATCATCGGCAAAACATTAGCCATATCTTGTATTCAAAATACTTTTATATTTTCCAAATATCTTTCTAAACATCACTTTTACGGTTATTCGTGATATTATGTACGAATAGATATTTTAGAAATATTAAAGTATTTTGGAGAAATCTTTCTCGAGAGCTTTGGCTAACGTCCCAGCATTTTAGAGCTAGTATCTTCTTAAATCTCTTCTGCGTAAAGACTGAATGAGTCATACGTACTTGAAGCGCTTTACGCATACCAAATGCGATACTGCTTTGATATAACGTCTGATAAGCCGCCAATGTCATCTTCAATTCATCTCTCACTCTAAGTAACAACAGTCCTCGTTCCGCACAATTGATTGTTACTTGACGAATCAGTTCATCTGTTGACAATATTATCCAATCTTATGTAATTAATTGTATTGACTTCTTATCATTTCTTCATCCAAGTAGAAGAAATCTTTCAAATGTTGATTGAATATAATCAGGTAGGATGAGAGCACCAGTAGCGAAATCAACACCGTTAATGGAATCCTGTTCTTATTTTCTCAATGATTAACATACGCAAACAGTTTGAAATAGTTTCGATATGCAAAAAGTTTTATCATTCAATTTTGTGGACAGTGGATCTGTCGCCATCGAAATTAACCTTTTCAGGACCGCCAGCACATATTTGTGACACGAGTTGCGAAATTTTTCATGAAAAGTGTATCCGGTAAAGGTCTTTTCATTGTGGTTCATCTCAAAAAAAAGGGTCCCAGTATGCTCTATGATTTTTCTCGCTGAGAAAATATATGTTTGAATGAAAAACAACTCAATATAAATATAAAATGTTCTTCTCAAAAGCACCTAGAAGGAATGATTCAAATATCCTTGCACTTTTCAATTTCAGTAACAATATATGACAGAAATCTTTTGTATTAACCTTGGAAAATTGAGGGCGAAAATTTATGCGCATTTCAAAACTGAGGGATTGTTTATTCTAAGAAATGGTAATTAGGTCACACCAAAGTAAAGAAAATTACAATTCCATTAATTGTTTCATTACCGGTGCCTTCACCCTATCATCTCTGCACATGAAAATGTTCCATAAATATTTTTGTGTTACATGGATCTCCCGCTGGAAAGTGAATGAATTAAATCATCAGCAGAAGTATTACCGAAGCATTGGGTATAAAGTTCTCTCCTAACCGGACAAATTCCGGTTTCCCGAGCTTGTCGTTGTTGCAATTTCATGTCAAGTTGTTCTTGTAAATTAATAACATCCAATCGTGTCGCCGGAGTACTAGAAACCTAATTTGAATATTTACACTATCACTCAGATGTGAAATATAATTTCTGCAAATGATATAACACTTGTAATGATTCAAGAAAACAAAAAGTTCGACAAACTATGAAAATAAAATGATTTGAATATTTTATAGTTTGTCGAACATTGTTGATATTCAAAATGTTGTTTTACAAAACTTCTTCTTTGGTTTACCTGTTGCTGCCAAACTTCCCCATCTTCTTCCCATTCCTTGGGAGGTAAAATAGTGTTTAAAATTTCCATTGTTTCTTTTTTGACATCTATCGGTTTGGTAGTTTGAATTTTACAAGCGATACTAGATTTCGTAGGCAAAGAATCTTTCCGCGGCTGTATATAAATGTTATGTGAAATTCTTGATTCATAAGTTTCATGATATCTATGGTTATAGAATGATTACCTTTTCTGGACGAGTTTTAATTGCAATGGGAGTATCATATTTGACAAGACTATCCGCGGTTGCGATTATACGCTCTTTTGCCGCTGTTGCCATTTTTCTCTACATCAAATAAAACTATAACTGGTTATAAAGTTTATTCAAGAGAAAAGAGTGAAGTGGGGTGCATTGAACGACTATAAACAGACTATAGGCAGTGAATTTTGTCGATTCTCTGAATAGTTTTTCTTTATATTTTGTATATATACGAAAGAGCGTGGTTTGATATTGCCATAGCAACATTGATTCAACATTAATTTATTGCATTATAATCATTTTGATACCAAATGTAGAAAAACAATGATACTCAATCAAAAAATAAACGAGGAAAATTATTATTCAAAGATCATAATAATGGATACAAAATGGCACATGGATTACTAAAAACTTCAATGTTTTTGAAGTTTGAATCGTTCATAGGAAAACAAAACGAAAATTCAAATTCTCTAATTTTTTTGCGATTGAAAACATCGATCAAAGAATGTACTGCAAGATTTTGGGTCTTCAACAGGTTATTCGTTTCAATAAACGATTGAAACTTCAGCAACATAAACTTTATATGTAAATCGTATAGAGTTCTTGTAAAATTATATATTATAAAATGATGATTTATTTACAATTCGGTATGTCTTTGCAAGATTCTTGATTCTAAATCTGCATGCAGTTTCTCTACTGTTCTCGCGTGTTTTTTTATATGCTGTTCCGAAGAAGAGTTAGTAATTTCCGATGTTCCTTTCCTCGCGGCTTCTAAAGCTGCTTCGGTATGTAAATGGCGTAGCTTGAGTAATCTCGTTTCATAATGTAATAGTTCTTCCTGAAATATTCGATAGAAGTTAACGAGAGAAGGAAATCAGACACATCGAGAGAAACAAATCGATATTTACTTTCAAAGAAGCAAGTTCGTTGGGAGAAAATTTAGCTTCCAAAGCTACCCTCCATAAACCTTGAACCTTGGGTTCGACAAATTCTTTGTGATTCGGTCCTTTGGCTGCTAATCTATCTAAACGATCGTATCCACTCTTCAGATCTCTATGTTTATCTCTGGAATATAAAAGTTGTTGGATCCTGGAAACACATTTTATCTCGAAATGAAACACTCACCTCAACAAATTTGCTTTCTCTACATAATCCATTTTCTTCCCCCCAGGTATTTCGTTGGATATTTTCTCTTCTTTGTATTCTATTTCATTCCATTGGTCTGGTTTTTCGTATAAGCTGTCTGTCGGAGAAGGAAGTCAACAATATAAATTTCGATTTTATATTCAAATTGTGTAAACGGAGGAAAGAAGAACAAAATTCATACTCTCGTGTGTCTCTGAGTCTCCAGCGTGAACGTCTTGCATCAAACTCATATATTCGTTCACTTTTTCTTGATGATGTTGGAATTCTTCTTTTAGAGCTTCTAATTCGTCATCTACATAGCAAGTATCGTAGGTTAAATTCGTATAGAGATCACTAAGGGCATTCGAGCATCGGAAGAAGCAGGTGAAATTTTGTGCCAACTTTGTTTTTGTGATACTTGATAAATGTGAATTTTTAGATACATCATAATTTTATGTCTACCTGGAATTTCTCATGATTTGTAGGGATCGAGAAACAAAATTATGGAAAATATTTGGCATCCAAAGGTTATTACTTTTAAAATTGTCTGACGATGATCGGGGCACGGTGAAAGACTGAAATTCATATTTAGTTTAAACTTGGTTGTGGATTTTTGTTTAGAGACACTCAAAATTCATGAAGAGAATATATTTATGTGTGTGGTAAATATAAATTTCACAGGTTTTTAGATGAAGCCTTTCATTATTATGCATTGAAAATTTCTGGTGAAAAAATGATTAATGATAAAAAAAAGCCAGGACAAAATATCTTGAGCTTATTTTGATGCTGGAGATTTCATAAGGGAATATGGATATATATTAAAAGAGATGTGAGATGACATACGTGTAAAACCAGCCATCTCCGCTTTTGCCCAGATTTTGTTGAGTTTAGAGTCATTGAATAGATCACGAGCGACATAATTATTGCCATCGTTAAGAGGTTTGTGTCTTTTAAGTAACTCTGGATCTTTTATATCTTCAAAATGCTCCAATAAACCATACGTACTCATAATTCCTAAAATCGATAGAATGAGTTATTACCATTGGAGAAAATATCATTTTGAAAAAAGAGGGTCAAAGAGTTTTGTTCACCGATGAGCTTTTTTCTCAATTTTGCTTGTTCCAATCCTTCTGGATCTTTGCCATCAGATTTATAGTGTTTATAAGCTAATTCTTCTTTGTCATGGATTTTCAAATCGCTGAACAGCGATTGAAGTTTGGGCTCGGTTAAACGCTGAAATTGTACAAAGATTGTTAGAAGAATGTTTGTGAGCTTGTATCTACGATGATCAACGGGATATTCACGTTTTTTGCTTTGGTCCAAAGTATATTTAATTTGGACATTCGATAAGGCCTGTCCAATTCACGAAGAGAGGTTGGGAATTCTCCATATTCTGCATTTTTGGGTTTATTTGCCTCTGCTGAGTATTTATTTATCGCCTCACAGGTTTCAAGCAACAAAACAGATATAATGGTAAATAATGTTATATTTATAATTTTAAAATACGTCATTTTTCAAGGTCTGTCAAGTGCACTGCATTTGCAACAAAATATTGTCATTTGATTACGTATATACATGACAAGGATATTCGCGAAAAACATGCATAGAGGGCTCTACAAAATTCAGAATTCAAAAAAAGAGGCGGGAATAGTAGCGTACCGACTGAGTAAACATTTTTTTCGGTAAGAATTCTCCGAACTAAATTTATGAAAAGGTTTGAAATTTTTAGGAAATGATCTTGAGGACTTTTTGTATTTCAGTACAGAGTCCGAATTTTGAATTTCGAAAAAGGAATTTGTGTTACCGACTGAGGAAAAAATGTTTCTTCGAAATTAAAAATTCAGGCGATGTACCGCAATGAATAGAGGATTGAAGATTGGTTCCTGAAAATTTCATACTTCTTCATGAATTCAGTTCGGAGTATTCTTGCCGAGAAAATGTTTACTCAGTCGGTAAGCTTGTATGGCGATCTGGCAGCAGTGGGGATCACTGGTATCCCCTCAAGTACTTTTTCTATTCTGGTACAGAGTCCGAATTTTGAATTTCGACGGAAAAATTTTTCCAATGTTTCCGAATAAATATGTTCCAGTAACAGTGCGATGTCTCCAGGTTCGATGGCCTGAAATGAAAACGTCCTGAATTCGCTGATCGTTCAATTTTTAGGAGGTTTTCAATAGGTTACCAGAAATTGACCAATCAACGAATTTCGGACCATTGAACTCTGCATAATGAACTCATTATTAGTCGCATAACGGGAGCTCCTCACGGGGACTCTTGAGTTGTCCTGGATAGCCTTTCATGGACCAAAATTCCTGGGGAACGGCGTGGAATCCGATAATCCAATTGATTCATGGATAGTGACTTACTAGAATTTTCCAAGAATTCTCTAAAAATTCCGATCCATGAGAGAGAAGCTTGATTCACGTTGATTGGTGATATGTTCAAAAAGTTCCAAAATGAAATATTATGATTGCAATCGAAGTTCATTCACGAATGCTCATGAATTGATGAAATTCGAAGGAAACGGATCGACAGCGATCTACTGCGATAGTGTACAACAAACCCAGCTCCGCTATTATTAGGTTCGTTCGTTCTATGTGTTCTGGGTTGCTCTAACTTGTAACAAACCGATCATTTCGTTCCTATAATTGGAAATAACGAATCCAAAATACTTGGAGCAAGTTGGGGTAACTTGGGACACCACTCAACGAACTTAGCTATTGTTTAATCGCTAGAAATAACCATCTCTACTGCTGAGAATTCGATCCAGCAAGCGTTTGAACGCAACCGACTGTCCATGCCAATTTCAAATTTGGCGCCATTCCCATGAATTCGCTCCTCGTGAAACTTCCGTTCAATCGTGTCAGCTGATCATTCCCATTCCTGTCTGCTTGATTGTAGCTGAAAGTTAGTGATAAATATGTCTGGAAAGGATAAACTCCCGATTTTCCCCTCCCGGGGGTGAGTAAATAATAATTTTACCATAAAAATATTACCCTCGAATTCATGAGCCAATGATGCCACTTATAAAATTTTCACTTTAAACGTGCATCATTGTTTTATTGCTTGTCAAAAAAAAGGGTGTAACCATGTATTTTGATTGTTTCATAATTTTCTTCTATGAAAATTCACTTAAATCGTGATGTTTTGTGATATAGGGCGCAGATGTTGATGAAATCTCGCCTAGCGGGTGCACAAAAGGGCCATAGTTTGTTGAAGAAAAAAGCAGACGCTTTGCAAATGCGCTTTAGACAAATCTTAGGAAAAATCATTGAGGTAAGAACAACACTAAACACTCCCATTACTTTTACTTTCAATCCTTTGACATTGGTAAATAAATATTATTATGTTCAAGATCATCAAAGTTGATGACAATGGTTGCGAACGATAGATCATTCTGTTGTTGAATCATTGTTTATTATATGGTAATTGCTCTGATGCTTTTTTGGAGTACATTATCAACATCGAGTTCTGTGTTTCGTGATTCAATTAGAACGACAGAAGCTTGGAGAGGTTCTAAATTCATCTTAGAATCTTGATACTGAATAATATCTCTGCAAATTAACATACTAAAGATTAGAAACTTTTTTTTTTAAACAATCGTGTTGAAAAATTCCATGAAAATTAATATAAACAAATGTCGGTAAAAGTTCTCTTGCCAATGGGGATTCATTATTTTGATTCAAAATTACATCAGTGATCAACATCTGAAACAATGCTAAGGCATCGCTGGTCTATTTCTATCGTATTATTATCTTTGAAAATGAAACATTGAATTCAAAAATTTTACTCCCATCTCACTTTTCGAAACAACAATATTCAAACTGGATCATAAATTATTCATAAAAAAATCGTTCTAACGTTATTAGTCGAATGTGTTGAATAATTGTCAATGTTTTATGGAAATACAAAATATCAAGGTTCTTTATACCGATGTCTTTTAAAATTACTAAATTATTTGTCTTGATTTTTCTTTTGGAAATTCAATTTGCTAAATTATTTCAATCTGAAGAATGTATCTTATCGATCAAAGTAAACCAGGAGATATTTAACAATTTCAATCATTTTTATGATTATCTACCTAAGAAAAGTACTGAAAAATATGTAATAAACAATCAAATCTTTCGAATATTATTCTAACTCGAAAACTTTTCACAATGTAGATTTCATGTTTCTGGCTGTTTTCATTTGAAATCACAAACCAATCTATTCTGAAAAAAGAACATCATCGACTATTCGGAGAGGCATTGAAACCATAAATCAAGAGAGACCTCTAAAAAAAAAAGGAACCCGTTGACTACATTTTGCAAACAATGCGTCAGAAACGTGTTTTACCACTTTCACTTTAAAATGGCGAAAGAGATGTAACAGACAACAGGTTGAGGTGGTACTCGCGGCGTGGCAGCAGGCAAATTGTTTTAATATAATCAAAATATCGCTCTGTACAGCACTTTTTTGATTCGAGTAAAAGTGCTGTACAAGAGCGATGATTATTGAGATTGTCAATGATTTATGTCAAGTCTGATATAAGAGTTTGTTGACTGCAGTCAACCGATATCAAAATTCGGCAGAAAAATCCAAGAATCATTGACTTGACCGCGCCTGATACAAATTTCTCAATTCCAGACAAAAACCTTGATGGGAGAGGTGATGAAAGAAGCAGCATTCTCGCTCGCGGAAGCAAAATTTGCCACAGGAGACTTCAACCAAGTCGTACTGCAGAACGTCTTCAAAGCACAAATTAAAATTCGTTCAAAGAAGGATAACGTAGCCGGTGTGAATCTCCCAGTATTCGAATCGTATCAGGACGGTACCGATACTTACGAACTTGCCGGTCTGGCCAGGGGTGGTCAACAATTGGCCAAATTGAAAAAGAACTATCAAAAAGCAATAAAATTGTTAGTCGAGTTGGCCTCTTTACAAACAAGTTTTGTAACTCTCGACGAAGTCATTAAAATCACTAATCGTCGTGTGAATGCCATTGAACACGTTATCATTCCAAGAATCGAGAGAACTCTCGCGTACATCATTTCGGAATTGGACGAATTGGAGAGAGAAGAGTTTTACCGATTGAAGAAAATACAAGACAAAAAGAAAATAGCGAAAGCAAAGGTACGTAAACAAAATTATGATCAAAATCGTCATGGATAATAATAATTTCTTTCATCTTTGACAATTGTTATCGTTGTTCTCTCGCAGGCTGATGTAGCCAGGGCAGAAATGAGAGCCGCGGGTCGCGAATACGAAGCTGCCAATATGCTCGACGAAGGCGACGAAGATTTATTGTTTTAAATATTGTACATAGATAATTCTGTATCCATAAGTCACAATAAGTATTCACTTTAAGATTGTATGAGAGATAAATTGCCGAGTTTAGGCTTTGTATAATATCGAAGAGACCCATTGTTTTCATTTGATTGTTGATTGTACGAAAAAGCACAGCAGCGCGCCGTTGTAAATGTTCCAAATAATCTACCAGATCCGAAAAAATTCTAACTTTAAGGGTTTTCAGTGATTATTGATCATGAATATAATAAAAATATATATTTTAGTTCTAGAAAACAGCTTATCACTGCTTATTCCATTCTCCCTTCGACTCTCGGTGTTTCAAATGAATTTTATCGACCGAAGCTAAACGAATGTGGTTGCTTTTAGACACCTTATATCGCCAGAATTTACCTTCTTCGCCATGCATTATAATTTTGCTGAATTGGGTCAATCAATATAGGACTCTACCACTCGAACGGACTTTTTTTCTTCCCTCTACTAGTAGTACAACACGAGATGCGCGCATGAAAATTGATTTCAGTGCGCGGAAAATTCGTGTCTTACCCGACTAACCCAAAGATGTCAGATCAATTGAAAATTATCAATGTTCCTGAGACTCGTTTTAATGAGGCTATCAATCATTTGAAGTGGAATTTTTTCTCCGACGAACCACTCAATCGAGCGGTCGGACTTTGCGAGAAAGGAAATTCCCAAGCTGATCTCGAGAATCACTGTTTGATAACTATGAAACAAGGATACTCTAGAATGCTCGTCACTAACGACGACAAGGTGAGAATTATATATATACAGAGATAATCAAATATAATGACAAATTTGTTCGCTAAATAGATAGCAGGCATGGCTTTAAATGGTATTTTGAAGAGAGGAGAACGAGAACACGCTGAACATCGTCTCGAAAAAATAGACGATGAAAAGTTCAGAATAATTTTTGGTTTGCTTTATAAAGTCAACGAAAAGATTGATTTGTACTCCAAATACGGAGTCGAGGAATTGTTCGAATGTCGAATTCTCAGTGTGGACGAACAATTTCGTGGCAAAGGCTTGGCAAATATGTTGATAGCCGACAGTATTGAAGTGGCGACTAAAGCTGGTTTTAAGGTATATCATTGTTTCCTCGTTGGGTTATCACTTATCAGGATATCAAGATATGTTCATTTAATTCGTATGCACGACGTTGAAGCATGTCCTGGATGGATATACCTATCCCAAATGTGTTCTCATTTTTATTTCAAATTACAATCAATGGTTGTTATTTCTATTGGGATGCTGTTCATTATTCCATTCAAAGTGCATGACATTTTTGGAGAATACCAGTTACCATCCGAGCACGTTTTTTCGCAATAAAATACTCATAATTGAATCGAGGTCTTGAAGAATCCTTACAACACCACAGTCCTAGAAGAATTCTTAAAGAATTTTTGAATTCTTCTGGGACTGGGGTGCTGTGTGGGAATCGTCTCTGAAAAATTTCAGGTTTTGATGATGAATTTTGAGTATTTTGTAGCGAAAAAACCTCCTCGGATCCCTTGCAAGAATGCATTGAGAATGTCTGATAGATCCGAATGAGAGTTATAGAAAAATTGATTGAAGGGATACCAACACTCTGATGTTGGTGAAAAAAATTCAGGAATTTAATATCGCTTCATTTTCGAATGAATGTCAAAAAAGATCCTCAAGTGCTTTGGGATTATGCGAAAGACCATCTAAACCATCTAAAACGATAAAATTTACGGTGCCATAAATCTCTCGCTGTAAATTTCATGACCAGTTTTGTAAGCCCTTTTCAAGATGACTCGATTAAGAAATGGAATCCCTGTTTCGCCACATTCTTCATTTCTATCCGACATTTTCTTCGAAATCAATATAACCTGCTCGTACGGCACGAAAAAGAAAAATACAAAATAAGAAAAAGAATGTTTCCTCACCAGTTTTTTTATGTTTCAGCATGCAATTGAGTTAATATGCATGGGATGATTTTCATTTACCAAGGTGTAACCTTAGAGTATATCCTCTCACAAGGTACCTTCTCCAAAGGTACTTAATTTCTCTGATTTTCTTATTTCCGAATTGCCCCGATCCGAATGAGAACAATGATTTTCAGGTATTCAAGACCGATGCCACGGGTATTTATTCGCAAAAAGCCTTTTCGAAGCACGGTTTTCAGGTGGAGGCGGAAATCCCGTATAAGGAACTCGATGAAAGTATCAGACCACCTTCACCTCATCAATCCCTTCAACTGATGGTAAAGTTACTGAATTAGATAAAGGATAGAGAAAAATTTCATTCAGGAGAGAAAGCAACGAGAAACTAATGAAAGTAATAAAAGAATAGTAGATGAGATATATGTATCGTTGTAAGACAATAACAAATCTCTAATCGATGTGAAAAAAAAACAAAAAAAAACGTGAGAACAAAAAATTTGTGCCGCTTCTTGTGTTCTCTTATACAAAACTTTTGAAAACAAAACCTAATAATATGATTATTACATGCAATGGAAAATCATAATGTATTGAACCTACTTCGTGTGTGATATATTTATTGATACTACTACCACGTATCTTGCGATTATTTAGATACTCTTATCGATAATTTGCGGGATGTTGATGATTCTTAAATTGATCAAGCGAAGACTTGATTGTAATTAAAAATAAAACAAATAAAGAAATTGATGGGTCCACTACTAGTATGAAAGTTAGAAAAAGACAAGAACATTATTTTTATCTGTATTATTTTATAAGTACTAAATAAATGGTTGTTATATACATTCTCAAGTGAAATTTATTTTGTATACCTCTTGGATATATTTAGAAATTGACTTGTTGCCTGAAATGTGGTTGTAATTTGTTTGCTTTGAATTGCAATTGCGTGGAATATTTGGATTGAATTCTCTGCATAAACCTAAGATCTCTCACTTTTTTCACGATCGTTTCTTTTTGAGTGTTGTGCCAGCCCAAGGTTTTGTAATGCGATAGGACTTTTTGTAGCTTCTTGGAACTGCTGGTGGTAATAGTTTTGTTTGGATTCAAATTCTGTTTATAGTATCTCATCAAAGATCTGTGACCGATAACCGCGCCGGATGGCAAAACCAGTTGATAATCGGAATCATCCAATACAGGAATTTCAACTTCTACATCCATGTCCTCTTGGTTCTCATTCTTATCTGGATAACTGGAGGAGTAATCGTAAAAATCCGAATATTCCAATAACGCTTCTCCTTCGTGCAACATTTTGCAGTGTCCTTTGTCGATCATATGCGCTCGTGCGGCATCGACGCTGTAAAATGCTTTACCTTGAAACAATGGAGAGAAAATTTTCAAAAGTATTATTACAACGATGATAGGGATCGAATAAAAGAATTTTGATGTAGAAATTTACCAGAGTTGTTACACCATATACACATATATCCAGCAAATATTTTGTCTCCCAAGTAACTCAGTAAACCTTTGACATCCGTACAATACTCCGCATCGGGTATAAAGAACGAATGCGCCATGGTCATGTGTTTCAGATTTTTAACTACAGATCTGCTGTGATGATTACAAAACAGGCAATTGTTATTTTTTATTGGATTCTCAGTATCTTCGAGCCATTCATCCGAATCTACCGATTCCACGTCTGATTCGGTCTCCGTAACGGACATTGCAGGCGATACTTCTTCGTTTGGATTATTTTCATATTTCAAACATTTGTCTTTGTGTTTTTTCGAAGATGAATGATTTTCGTATTGATTTTGCGTACTGAAATGTTTCCTGCAGATTTTGCAATATAAATTTTCTTCCTTAGAATTATCATCCTCTTGACGTTGAGCTATCACTCGTTTTTGAAAATCTTCAACCGTAACCGGCGGTAATTCGGCTACTTTTCTCTTCAGATTGTATCTGTGCCAATCTGATTTGTAGTGCTGTCGTTGAATTTCCAAATCTCTGAAGGCCACTCGGCATGTTATACACGTGAAAGGGGATGTCATGTTTGGTGGAATTTATTTGATCTGAAATCAATGATGTCGTGATTTTAAGAAGAGGTCGATATGCGACCATCGACCTATACTTAGCCAGCAAAGTGCTCTTAGAGATTTATGTTTTTCCTATTAGCTGTACAATAGTAGCGACGTGGTAGCATTTTCAGTACTTTGACACTGTCTTCCCTGCTTAAAGTGTCATATAGAATCGTATAGAATATCATATATTATGATTCAAAAACATGATAGAAACTGTGAATCTTATCATGTTTTTGAATCATAATCTATGATATTCTATACGATTCTATATGACACTTCAAGCAGGGTTGCTACTATACATATGTACGATTCAATTGAGTAACATAGCACCACAGCGCTTTTGAATATTATTGGATTGATAATTAAAATTCTACTAATACTAAAATATAAAAGAGCGATTTTCAAGTGTATCGGAGGATAGGAATATCTCTGTCAGAAGCTCAAAAGCACTACCTTGAGTTTGTTGGCTGGACAATCGTCAGATAGATCTACCAATTCATATCAAACGTTTTATATCAAACATTTTCAAAAGGGTGAATTTTGAAATCAATTCCAAAATGTATCTGAAGAGATGCTTTTGGTTGCACCTTATTGCACAAAGTTATTACTGTTTGTGAACATAACCTCTTTGCTATTTAAAAGATTCTTGTCTTAGCAAGAGCTGTGTGCGTAAAGGAATACAACATCGGAAACATTTTTTCCGGAGGCTGATTCAAAAGGGTTTATTCGAAATAAAAATACATACCTTTTGTTGTATCACTTGAAAAATCAATTGACAACATATCACGTGTAACAGGTTTGAACGTGTATATCCATGTATATCAATTGGATTTTGGCTAGCAAAATGACCAACTTTTTTCAAAACATTCGAAAAAGAACTAGGGAAGCCAAACGCGGTCAATGTTACCAGATTAGGGGATCTAGGGTCTCTGCATTGGTCAATCCATTTAAGGGGATATCAACGGCCCCTGACGATTCAACCCGAGCCAAAATTTTTCTGACAAATTATTCGAAAATGAAGCAATAAAGGGACGTCCATTAATTAGGTGAGGTGTTTAAGGGGGGAGGGGATCAAGCTAGATCTTTCAAAATCTCACTTGGGGGAGAGGGGAGTCTTCGCAAATATCACGTAATTTTTTTTCTAGTAGAAAACAGTGTAAAATCGTGTGAAATTATTTTGAAAGAATTTTGAAAAATTTCATTCTATCCCCGTGATTCTAAATTACGGTAATATTCACAAATGATAGTCTTTGCTAGTCTCGAGGGGATACCAGCGTTACCATCGGAGCACGTTGGTTAGAAAAGGACACGTCTATATGATAGAAAGAGAGGTTCGAATAAACACGGGTATCCTCTTGAATAAAAGTAATGGGACAAATTTTTTTTCTTTTTTCAATAATCCGACGCATTTACACCCAAAAAACGAATTTTGAAAAATCTCCAGTGTGATTAGGGGAAGGGGGAGAGAGTTGCGGAAAATCTTACGAAATCTCACCAAAGGGGGGTCAAAAAATCCTCAAAAATGCCTCACGTAATTAATGGACGCCCCTTAAAAGGAAAATGTCGCTCTGTCCAGACCATCTTTATTGATTGAAGAAGGTTTGTACAGAACGATATTTTGATTTAAGAGGATACCAGAATCACCATTGGAGCACGTTTTCTTGCATTAGAATACTGGAAACAAATTTTTTTCGAAATTAAAAATTTGGGCTCTGTACAGACCTAGATTAGGTCTCAAAGAATCATTTCTGAAAATTTCAGATTTTTTTATGAATTCAGCTTCGAATATTTTAGTGCAAGAAAACGTGCTCTGATGGTAACTCTGGTATCCTCTTAATATCTTCGTTTTCGAGTATTCTGTCAGAATAGTATTGGTTATGTCCTTTTCTAACCAATGGGTCTGGTTGCCTCTTCAGGGGTCGTTGGTATCACCTTAAGAGGATACTAGCGGCGTGGCAGTAGCCAAAATGTTTCTTTCAAATTATTTGGAAGTTTCACAATAAAATTTAATAATTTTCATTCAGAGACCTATATTGACACATATACCAGGTAGGTAAATGAAAATTGGTTGGTTTTATTACACCACTTTCAAATAATTTGGAAGAAACATTTTGGCTGCTGCCACGCCGCTAGTATCCTCTTAACGGGCTACTAGCGTCGGTAACTCCCGTCATTGGTTAGAAAGGGACAGAATCATATGATAGGAAGAGAGGTCCGTTACCGACGCTAGTATCCTGTTAAGGGGATACTAGTGCCGAGACGCTAGCCATTTCGTATTGACTAGTTTATTTAAAAAGTACTGGATCAATTCGTACAAAATAAGTGTCTAAAGATTCCTCATGGCTTACAGAATCTTTGGAAACTCAGTTTGGATGAATTTATCCAATAGTTTTTGAATAAACTGGCCAATACGAAATGGCTAGCGTCCCGGCACTAGTATCCACTTAACGGGATTCTAGCGATGGTACCAAACCTCTCTTTCTATCGTATAGGCGTGTCCTTTTCTATCCAACGTGCTCTGTTGGTAAGCGCTAGTAACCCCTTAAGAGGATACCGAAGTTACCATTGGAGCAAGTTTTTTTTGCAAGAAGATACTCGAAACTGAATTCGTGAAAAAATTTGAAATTTTCAGGAATGATTCTTTGAGTGTCTAAAGCCTTCCGAAGTAGCTGATCCAAATGATCCGGATCACTTTCCAATCAATCAAAATGCTTGAAAAGTAATCCGGATCTTATGTCTGTAAAAAGCCTGAATTTTAAATTTCGAAAACAAACATTCTTTCTCTGCATTTGCAATTCGAATCTTTGATATGCACCCCAAATTTCGGGATATTGCACAGTGACCTCCCGGAACTTCAATATCCCGGAATTCGTTGAGCGGTCCATTTCTAGTGACTCATTAAGAACTCCCTAGAAATGGATCAATCAGCGAATTCCGGGTTATTGATCTTTCAAGATACTTTCATATCGGGCTATTGAACTTATTGATCTTAATTGGCAGAATGCTACCCAGACAGCAATAAAAGAATAAAATCTGAATAAAAGAACTCTTGAAGAACTCTTTCGGAATATAAAGTGTTTTTGAAGAATTTGAAAAGAATTCGATTCGTCAGACGTTTACGAGTTCCGTTAAAATTCTCAAAGAAGTTTCATGTAATTTTAACGGAACTCGCAAATGTCTGACATGAATGATTAAAGAACTCTCATGGAACTCATGTGTTTATCAAATATAAAAATCATTCCAACATATTATGTGTATATGGATAATTATTCAATGATTGATTCATCTGATCTTCTACGTTCATCAAGCTTTTATTCATCGAACGATCATTCAATGAACAGAAAATATTGAAGTTCAGGCACTTTTCAAAAATATAACCTACAAAATTGATCATATGAAATCAATCATTGAAATTTTTAGTATCGATGTATGCCAAAATGTTTGTAATTAACACGAGTGAAAAACAAAATAAATATGATTAGTTTTTTGTTCTCATTCAATATTACTAATTACATATTTCTTTATTTTGTGGATTCGAGCCAACCATCATCACTTAATCATTCTTACTAAACGCTTTTTCACAATCATAGAAATCTGCCGGAATTCAACATGTACATTGAATTCGTAGGAAGTTCTTCTTTAGCAGGGACAGAGAGCTTCATAAGAGAGTTCCAACAAGCGGACATTAAAGAGTCCTCCAAGTCATCTCAAAGTGTTCTTTCAATACTCTTATAGAACACCCAAGGGATTTATTGTAGAGCTGTCAAATAATTCTTTTAGAATTCAAAGAACTCTTTGAGAACTCGTCAAGAGTTCGGAAAAATAATTCTTCCAGAATTTAGTTCAAGAACTCTTTTGGAACGGCTCACGGATTATTTCGTTATTTGGGTCAGCTCCATGTGACACGGGCCTCCGGGTGTCGAGCAGTAGGGAATTCCCGGACCAGACACCCTGGGTATTTTAGTACCTTACCTGCCCAAATGATCCCCTGCCGCTCTGGGGATATCTGTTTCTTTTTGACCAACGATGACAACAAAGGATAGAGATATCCCACGTGTGCCTCTAGGTGGAAAGTCTTCGAATTCGATATGATGAGGGGCAAGGAAGGCGAGAGAACCGGAATTGACTATAGTTCACGATACCGTGCACGACACTTGCGATTGTATTCAGGCAGTAGCCACTGTTGGCCTCAGTACGTAAATGAACGATTAGAACTCTGTTTAAAACACGATTGATTTAATCTTCGAATCGAATAATTTTTCAATAAAACAATCGCCGCACGAAGAGGATAAAAGGAATCGAGAACAGTGCCATCCAGCAATCGGGAAGTTTAAGCTACAGCCAAACTTTCGAGCTTTCTTGATTGATATACGATAACGATATACGAGACAGACATTGGTGTGCTCCTCGTCAGAGCTATCCATCTGTCTCTTTTCATTTCTCTCCTCGGCCAAAAGCATCCGTGGAATATTTTTCGCGCTAGAAAGCGACCGTCCAGAAGGGCGATACCATTTTATATGACTTTTCTTCGACGACAAGGTAAGCCTAATATATCGTCAACTATTGCAACACTTCATCATGTGTTGTCTCCGTTGAATCAATCCTTATGCTAATTTTAGCAATCCGTAGCCATTTTGGACATACGACACAACGTGTGTGCACCGTGCACGAGAGTTCGCGAACCGATAGTCATTTTCTATTCTCGAATGATAAAATTCTTCATGAGATATCCCGTATAGGTAATGATAATTCAAAAAAGTCATTAACCGCATCGTTCTTAGTTACAAATACGTGTATATACAACGCATGACCAACGTTCGGACCGGAAATGTACGAATAATTTGATAAGAACTTTTTTTTTTTAAATCTCACTTTCCTATCTAATCTCTCGTTCGCGGTTTATTATGTATCAAAACATTCTTTTGTAATACTGAATTTTATGTTTCTTTGTTTTCCTTCTTTCAAGATATCGATGAGACTTTGGTAAACTTTTCCTGTATAATTTTGTAACAACAACTTTTTTTATTCGCTCGAATAAAATTACGAACAGGAAAAACAAGAGAAGCGATTTAACTACGATCTTGGTGGTGGTGGTGGTGGTATGTTTATATAGGTCATTTACTTTTGAGATTTCTAACAAAAAATACATTTCATTTTGAGATTTTCTTTGAGTTCAATCTTGTCGCCGATCATTGCGACAACAGCGACACTAGATTATACAACGATTCGAGAGGTTAAATTTGAAAAATTTGAGCATATTTTTTGTTTTCTACATTATTTTTGTGATTGACGTTGAATTTTTTCTTGTCGGAAAGGTTATATCGAAAACTTAGTTCATTATGAATTCATGAATATAAATGTTGAGAATGATTTATGAGGGTAAGTGTCTGTATCCTTTGCCACAGAAGTGTGGATCGATCAAAAAATATTTGTACAAGAGTATGAAAATTTATCATTTCTTTGAAACAAACTCACAAATACGCAGTCGTATCATATTCTGCAAAATCTAAAGAGCACGACTGAGGATTTTGATATTTACAGAATTTATGAGCTGAAATTCAACAGCTTTAGAGATTATTGAAGAAAGATAGCGGATTAAACTATCAAACTTACGATACAAAAGCATACATTGTGTCACAATTTACATAATACACACAAAGAAGGGGGGGTTTTTCCATATGCGACGTTGCGATTGACTTTGAAAAACCAAGTTTTTAATATAATTTGAACAATAAAAAATCGAAGTTACAATTTTATAGGGCAAATGATTGAATTTGATCATCTGATTTTTGAACCGAGGGTTACATTAGAGTCATGAAAATATAATCGAATCACCAGCATTCCTCTGAGTAATCCTGCGTTTCAATAAAGAAACTCACGCATGTGTTCTCTAGGCAAGAACAAATTACCAAAAATTCAATACAAAAGAAATATAATTTATAACTCTTCTTCTTCTTTCGGTAGGCACATTAATCTGTCTTCAGCGTCTTCCACATCAGTCGTAAAACATGAAATAGCTTTTTATTTACGGTATCAACGATACATGAAAATATTTTATCAGAAAATTTTACTCCACGGTAGTCGTGTGTGCTTTATGATACCTTGCAAATTCCAAAAAGAAAACTTGCTTCGTTTTATCATAACTGATAAAAAAATCAACATCTTGAACCAAAAGAAAACACGGAATGGTATTCCAAGTTGTGTTTTATATGAATCCAAACGAAATGAAATGAACCTGATAAGAGGTGAACTCGTGCAATGAATTCCATGTTGTGAAAAATGTATGTAACATTATACCATGAATTATCACAACAACTTTTCATTATAAATGATTGAAATTTCACAGTTTCATGTAAGATTCTCTTGTAATTTATGCTAATTATACCAGATTTGGAGAATTTACGTAATAAATCATTGGTAACGCTCATCATGATGATGAGTGCGATAAACTGTTCCCCTTACGTGGAAACGATAAGTTGATGTAGGAATGGTCCCCAGATTGCGATGTCATCAATCAACTTTTATGTTATAAAGTTGCGGTGAGAGCTGGAACGAATGGTAATAAATTCCATACACTTTTTCCCGTGTAAAAATTCTGGTATGAGAGAACTAATGCATTAAATATAACAAATTCTGCAGTGAAAAATCTTATAGACCCGATATTGTATCTTTCTGTAGCTTTAAACATGACGATAATTATTTCAAGTATTATCAAGTGGATGAAACGCATAGTGTATGAAAAAAATCGATACAAAATTCAGCTTATTCCGATGTTTAAATGCCTTTCAGGATTGATAACCGTACTTGAATCCTAACAGAAACAGGAACTGTTTGGAAAGATGGGCCACTTTTCAATCGGGAGGATCTCCACCTTCCTGTTGAATAGCAATAAAATAATGTCGCTCCGTACAGATCATTTTTATTAATTGAAGAAGGTCTGTACAGAGCAATATTTTTATTGAATTCCTTTGTTTTCGAATAGTTTTGTTGATGTCCTTTTCTAATCAATGGGTCTGGTTGCATCTTCAGGGATCGCTGGTATCACCTTAATAGTACTTGTATTATTGATCCACTATCGATGTCTGAGGAACATGAAGCTGAAACTAGCAGCCGTCAAGCTAGCAGCCGATTGTCATAACTTCTCACACAAACCTTTTAATAACAATTTAAACGTCTAAAGCGTTTAGTGGGATATCATTCAATTGATTTCTGGTTCGAACAAAGCTTCAACGACGCTCAATCGAAAGTTAGATCCATCGGCTGCCAGCTTTACCGCTGCTAGTTTCAGTTTCATCTCTTTCTCGGGCCAATTTCAGAATCGTTGAGGAACCCTATTAATTAGTTGAATTCCATTCATACACAACGAGATAGTTAATTCTTTTAATAAAATTCCGTCAAGGGCCTTTGAGTTCTTGAAGAAATGAGCGAAATTTTGCTACCTACTCCCTGAACAATTGAGCAATAAACACAAATTTAAAATCTGCAGTAATAAGATACATCGCTAAAATCGAGCCTTGAATATGAAATTATAACTGCAAATGATTCCCTAAAATCATGTAAACGATTATAAACATATTAATCCAGCCAAACCTGGATTGGTTCCAAATTCCAATTATTGGTCAATTTGATTGATTTCAATGACATTTGCTAATAATTGATCAATTATTTGGGAATTGTGTAAAATCTTTATGCGCAGGTACGTTAGACTGTTTCAAAAAATTCGAAATTTTTTTCTCTTTGAAACCCGTATATAAAAACTTTCGAGGAGGTGTGAAAAGACACCTGTGAGAAGCAGAGCTCTTGATATTGATATTTATTATATTAAAAGCGTATCGCACTTTTTCATTTCCCATTTAAATAACACGAGAAAAAATGTTTTTAGAGTTTTGAATTTTTTCATCCCTTAACGATTCACCGAACTGCTAGGACTATGATATATTCTTATAGAGAATTAAACGCTCTACAAAAAAGTTCCTTACGAAATTTTCGATAATCCTACTCCTTCAAAAGTTATTCAAGGTCAAAGTTGAATCTACAAAGAAATTCATGGCTTTTTCCTCCTTTTCCCAAATCTATCAAACAATCTATCTATTTTATTACAAAATTTAGCTTTGATTAATATTTTTCGAAGTATTTTTGTAGTTCTGAGAATGTTGTTGAATTTTGAATCGTTTATAGAAATGAAATGAAAATTCAAACTCGCAAAATCTGTGAAATCATTGTTATTTATTGTGTCGAATTGGCTCCTTAGAACTGGGAAGATCGTTTGAAATGTGTAATATACAGTATATTTAATTCATTTCACAAAAAATTCTGTCTGTATTCAAGGACTTGTTCTACTGCTACTCCATTACAGATTTTTTTTTAGCCTCAAGTATTTATTTCAATTTTTTAAATGTAGAAAATTTCCATGCTTCCAGCCAAATGTGCAGACTCAAGATGACGTTGTAAAAATTTAATGTTTTACAAAATTATTACTAGGTTTCATACACAGTCATTGAAGGGTGTACCCGTTTCCGAAAAGCAAGTCTTAACTTTTTTGACTCCACCCTAACCAACAGAGTAGACTTGCAATAATTTCAGAACTACAAAAATACTCCGAAAAATATTAATCAGAGCTAAATTTTGCAAGAAGATAGATAGATTTTTTGATAGATCTGCCAAAAAGTGGAAAAGGACATGAATTTCTTTGTGGGTTCAAATTTGACCTTGAATAACTTTTGAAGGAGTAGGATTATCGAAAATTTCGTGAGGAGCTTCTTTGTCGAGCGTTTAATTTTCTATGAGAATATGTTATAGTCTTAGCAGTTCGGTGAATCGTTAAGGAGTTCCAAAATTCAAAACTCCAAAAACATTTTTTGCCGTGTATATAATATTAATAAATATTAATATTAAGAGCTCTGCTTTTCACAGGTGTCTTTTTACCCCTCCTCGGAAGTTTTTATGTACGGGTTTCGAAGAAAAAAGAAATGTCGATTCTTTGAAACAGTCTAATGTCCATTCATTGGATAATAATTGATTGAAAATTGATCATTTGAGAAGGACCAATTGTTGGTCGCTAATGCGGACATAGAACAGAGCAATTTTCGATCAATCTCGTGGTCCATCGAATTGACCAAAAATTGATCATTCAACTTACATCGATAATCCAAAATCTGGAAATGTAAAACATCACTTATTTTCTATCGGTAATATGGAATTTTGTATTGATCATGTCATGTTAATACTCTGTTAAAAATTTCTGCATGAAGCTTCAATCACATGTGATGGAAGCAATTTCCACTCACGCGATTGAAAAAGTTCTTGAAATTTCAATTACATTTGAATGGAAATTCGGTCAATAAACTATACTATTATGGGTAATATAATATAGCAAGAATTGAAAATTTAATTTACAAGTGTACTTGAAAAATGAATGAAAATTTAAGAAATTTTGAACAGTGTAGGATAGAATTATTTATTATGTCATGTTTATTACAAAATATTGTTGTGGTTTATCGATTCATTCATCTCCTTCGTATCAGTGATTGCAACTTATTCGAATTTTATATTATTCGTGGCGCGGTAAAATTGTCGCGATGAATTGAGGTTATTCATAGCCTCAAGTTCGGTTTGAATTTCAATTTCGGAGCATGGATGCAAATTCCTATTATTATTATAACTGAGTAAACCGATTAAACTCCATTCCAATCAAAAAGTGTGGTTTCGGGTTATGATTTCTATTTGAATTAGCAATACGCAAATTGCGGATAATTATATACTATAATGTTGAATGAACGGATTCAGTTTCACAGTGCCGTCATCACAGTTTTGAAACAAAAAAATTAAGAACAAATGTTCAACAAATTTGAAAAACATTCTTTTACATCGAAGTTATTATATTAGTATTTTAAAGCGAGTCAATCAATAACGAGTTATTGGTCAATTCTCGATCATTCTCAAACCAAAATAATTGTCCAATAATTGCCAAATTATGGGTCACATTATTTCCCAGCTGATGGCAGCACCTATGCCCACACCATTGACCCGACATAATTGCCCTGCAATTGGGAAATCCAATGGTCCACTGAAATTGATCAATTATTGGTCGCCAATGTGGACGAAAAAATGGACAAATATTGATCAATCCCACCCAATCTCATTGGGTAATAATTGACCAGTTATTTATCAGCTTTGGTTAGCTGGGAACCTACAAGAAAAAACATTTTTCTTTTTTCAAAATTTGGGCTCTGTACAGCAATTGATGAGTACCAGTATCAAAGATTATTCCCTGAAAGTTTCAGACAGTTTCATAAGTTCAGTTGAAAGAAATCTTGCACACAAAATCTTGACTCGGATGGTACCCCCATGTCCCCTTAAGGAATACGTTTTAGGTTTTGGATTTATATTCAGAGAGTAATCCTGGCAGTACACTTTATTGCTGCATATTAAAAATTTGTGATTATTGCTCAGTTATAAAACGTTTTATCCATTTTCCGATGGCCCTTAATTCAAATATGATTATTGATGACGATTCTACGAGCGAAGAGCGGGCACCTGAACCATCAAGAATTATAAAATCTAAGCCACATCTCGGACCATTGAATTGCGAGCGGAATGAGTTTCATTTAGGGTACAAAAACTCGAACGAACCAAGCTCTGCTTATTGTAAAACTATGCGAACTTCTGATACCAAATATTCTGTAGCACTGTCCAATTCGGTGAGTTTTCTAAACAATAGAACATGTGACGATACGTTTCGATACGCATGGCATCATGTTTCTCCATCCCAGCCCATATATTCGTCATACATCAGAATGTAGAGAATTTCGACGCGTGAGGTAATTAATGAGACATCCTGGAATGTAAACCACAGTCTCACGATGACACGAAAAATTTGTTTTCAGAAGTGATTTTTGTTTCATAACTCTTCATTGAGTTGATGCAACCTCATGTTACTTGCCGTTCACAGATATAATAAGAAGGTTTATAACTTTCATTCATCATTTCTCACAATACTCCGTTTAAAATAAGCTTTATATCAATTCGTAGAAATCAATGAGTTCTTCTTGCAGTCAACAACACGCATATGATACGAATTCCTCGGTATTTATCGATTGTTCGTTTGTCTTGATACATTGAAATCGTTCATCGTCAAAGTAACAACATTGATTCTCATTTAAACGCAAAAATCGTAATGAGAAAAGTGAAATCTCAAAATCTACAACGAGAGAAAGGAACCTTGTTACGGCAAACGAAAGTTTCGCATTCGAAAATGTGCAACGGGCGATTATTCTTTCGAGTTATTGTTGTTGTTGTTTTTTTTTTTTTTCAACAAATAAATTGATCAAAACATATAAATGAAAATGACAACAGATAAATTTTTTTTTTCTTTTCGATGTTTGTAATTTACGAAGCTGAAGCTAACGGCGGACTGATGCAACTTTTGATGATTGCACACGAAAAAAAAATGATCAGTCGAAATCACTATTTAAGAGGACTAGAGCGTGAGGAAGTGAAGAGGGGGGAAAGTTGAATTTTGCGCGAAATTTTTTTTAAGAAACGTACGTGACTGATACAAATCGATAGTGAATAATAATGAATTACATACTCGGGGATTGCGCACTGCCGCGCACTTTACATTTCTAAATGATTTCTGGAGGCTAAAGAATAAAATTGTAAAATTTGTTGACATTTAGAGGTTGAAACTCTACGATTTTATTTCTTAGCTTTCATAAATCATTCACAGTTGGAAATTTTGTGTTGAATTGAACACATTTCACATGTCCCAAACGGTCCACACATATTTTTGTGTCGATATCACATAATGTATTTGTGTTAGCTAATAACTCAAGCTCGATGTAAATAATATAACACAAAAGGATGTTGATAAAATTTTGATTGGAATTTCCGATCGTGTAAATTCAACAGATAAGTACTGTCAAATGAAATCCAAAATAAGGAATGAATCAACAGTTCACAAGTATAATTTATGGATTTTTTTACATCAATCGAATGTGAAAATCACACTCTTTTTCGTGTTGAAATAATGCATAAAAATAAATTGAAAAAAAACAGTACTTCAATGAGCATTGAACATGGATCGTCGGGACCGAATGTTGAAGCTGTATCACTCAAGCCACTGCCGGTCCTTTGATTGAGTGTACTTTCTTTGCGTATATCGACTCGCACTCTATCTTCAAATTCACATATCTAGAAAACGAATTTCCATTACAATGAAAGCTAAAACCAAAATGCATGAACAGTTCTTCCGACGACTACTAAAGTTACACGTACATAGAAGTTTCATAAAAAAATAGCTCCCACCACTGGCGATCTCCCCTTGGTAGTTGAGAACAACACAATTTTTATGTTCAATCTTGAGTTGAATAACATTTGTGTCATTTTGACACTTTTTTTCACTTGTTTGAATGATTTCACATTATAAATCAGTTGAGACCTGATTACACAAGGACTGTCTGTAGAAGTTACACGTGGTTGTGTTGAATATTTAACAGAAAATTCATGACACACGGATTTTTTAACACATTTACACAAAATTTTCAACTGTGTTTGAGAATTCAAAGTGCGCGGCAATGCGTAATCTCGAGTATGTAATTATTTACTTCAAATTTGTATCAATCACGTAACTTTTGAAAAAAGTTCACGCGAAATTTGATTTTTCCCCTCTTCCACTTCCTCATGCTCCAGTCCCCTTAAGGTGGGGGGGGGGGGATACATGTAAACGTACCGCCTTTTGAAAATTTATCAATACAAATTGACTGAGGATTCATCAATGAAATAACGCACATCTTGAAATCTACGTTTCAAACTATCTTTATAATTTTGTTGGAACAAAAATATTTCAAAATGGTGGAGCTACAGCTGTTGGAAGTTCGTCCCTGGTTTTTGCGGCGTACAGCTTACAGGTCTCAATTTTTTTCTAAAATCTGAAAACCAAAATTCTATTGTCAGAATATGTGAAAACGCACAACTTGACGGAGTCAAAACAAATGAAAATGGAAAATTGAGAATTCAGAAGCGTTTTGAAAAAAAACACACTTCTGTTTTTGATCTAAAAATTGAAAAAAGCAATATAAATAAATTTGATTTTTTGTTTTTCTTTCCGTCAAGTTGTGCGTTTTGACATACTTGAACGATGGAATTTTGGTTTTTTGATTTTAGATGAAAATTGAGACCTGTGGGCTGTACGGCGTAAAAACGAGGTGCCAACTCGTAGCTCCGCCATTTTGCAATATTTTTGTCTCAAAAAAATTGTAAAGATAATTTTGAACGTAGATGTTAAGGTATGCTTCATTTCATTATTTTATCTTTAACCAATGAATTGTAATAAATTCTCAAAAAAAAAGGTAGTACATTCGCTTGTACTTTCCCACTTAGCTCGTAAGCGCATATGGATTGATTGTTTTCGTTAGGATAACAAATTTATTCATTAATTTAATCAATTCGAAATAATCGATTAGAAAAATTGGTTAAATCAATGAGAAGAATCGAGTCCATATGCGCTTGCGTATTGAATAGTTATTTCAATATTCTTTTTCCTGTGCAATCATTTCAAATAATTTTTCAAAAATTCATCAAAAATTGATTGGGTGGATTTCAAATATGCGATTCAGCTACTTAAATATTTCACAAAACAACTCCACACGGGAAAACAAAAGTTATTAATATTTAGAATAAATAATCTGAAATTAATTCCGACATCAGATGAATATGGAAATTCTGAAACTTTCAATTGAAATCTAGTTCAATCGTAAATTCATGGAATTTTACTGCCAAATATATTACGGGGAGGCTCTCATCAAGCAAATTCCGAAATAAGGTGATAAGGTACATTTTTTTTCTTGAGAAGGAAATAAATTGAGACTTCGAGTTCTTTGAAACTCATCAAATGGATCCTAAAGTACATGAAAAAAATTTTCTCAAGTTAAAGGATTCGTATTCCGAAACCTTTTCAAGGCGTTTCTCTCGAAACCATGTTTTCCAAGTTTGGCTCCACGATATCTCAAAAACTACTGAACGGATCGCTCCTTTTTTTTTTTATTTTGGAGCTGATTGAATTTATTGGAGGATTAACTTAAACGGAGATGACGTTTACCTTTTTTTTTCTTTTTACAGCCCTTTAAAAAGCGAAAAGAAGGTGGAAAAACGCTAACCAAAATTTGCATATCTGTCATTTTTTTAATTTTGGACTTTTCATTGGTTTTATTGGTACAACCTTCAACAAATATAATATATTTCATAAAAATTTTTGTGAATGCTATAGTGGCGCCCGATTGATCACTTTTTTTTTAAGTCGTTATGTTTCAACGCGTATCAACAATTCCCATGGCATTGGTTTTTACCGAAAAAAATTTCTTCATCTACTTAAGGGGGTTCATTACTCCCTGCAAAAGTTACTAGATTCCAAATGCTCCCCCCAGTTTTCTCAAAAACGAACACATCAAATGAGAAATAATGAGTAGCTGCATTTTTGTCAATAGCCTAAGAAGATGCACCTGCTCATTGAAATTGATTCTATTCATTGATTGCTGAGAAAATTGGGGGGAGAGATTTAGTAACTTGGCTTGTGGTGAATCGCGTTAAATACGCAATTCACAGGTGTGAAAACCCCTGAGTTCGTTAATTACTTCATCCTTTCATGAAAAGAAAATTCGAGAAAATTACCCTAGTAGAAATATAATCAGTTTTCCCTATTACTGATGAGGCACTGATGAGGAAACGCTAATCAGGAAGAACTGATCATTTACTTATTGGGAACTGATTTGTCTAATATGATTATTAAAATTCATATGAAACTGATCAAATTCTGACAAGTTATTGCCTTTATTCGCAAGAAATATTGATAGCGTAAATGTTCATAAAAAATATTCGGTTTAAAAAACATATTGATTGTTATTGAAGTGATATATTGCAATTGTGAAATTACACATTTATTTCCGATATGTCTTAACCAAAATTTGAAGTATCCCAAAGAAATTGAATCGAATTGGTTCAGATTATTTGATCCTGGGTTTGCTGTATCAAATCGATGAAACCTAACCTCAATAATTATAAAGAGTATATGCACATAACAAAGCTACCTTGGAAATTGTTAGATTTTGTGAGGTTATGGTATAAAAGGAGATGAGGTGTAATATGTATACTTATATTCTTTCTTGTTGTGAAATAATATAGTTTTGTTATTTATTATGAGTAAGTATAGTAGTAACTTGAATATTATCTCATGATTGAGGTGGAAACACCATACATATGGTTTGATATATCTTTTTTCCTTGGCCAAAACTCGTACATTTTATCTAAGAAAAAGTCTAGGAGAATTTTTCCTACGGGTTTTGCTGAAAATTTACTTTTTAATCCTTGGAAACATCTTAAACAAAAACATAAATTATTATTTGAGTGAAGAATCATCAATTTAGTGTTATAATTTCATATCTTCATCGACATAACCTGTATTTTTGTGGGTGATGAATGCTTCGTTAGTTACTCGCAAATAACTCATCAACTACCGATCAGTCCCTCATCAGTTACTCGCTCATATCTGCTCAGTTTCTTCAATCAGTTTCTGATTAGTCAGAGCGTTACACCCCTTGTCGGAAACTTGTAAGTTTCCTGATCAGTCCCTGATCAGTGGAATGGAAAACTGATCAGTGCCTCATCATTTGCTAGAGAAAATTTCTACTAGGGTAGCTTATTTGGGGGTCGCTAGATGAGAACCTCCCTTCGAAATTCATATGAAAATGTATGCAAAGACATAATTCTGTATGAAATGTCATAAACTTCCATATGAAAAGTCAGGTGACATTTTGAAAATTAATACAAAATTTATATGTTAATTACTTTATATGAATTTATACGAAATTTAGGAAGCAATTTTTTCACAGTTTAGTAAACCTCCCAAAAATTAATAGTTTCACGATGAAAAATAACGAAAAATCATTTGGTATTTTGATTGCAAATTTTTGATAACCTCATTGCAAACATTCTTCAGCGATCCTTTTTTCCCTGAATGGACAGTCATTTTTTGTAAATCTTAATAAATTTTTCTTAAGGGGATACTAGCGGCGGGACTTTGGTCAAATCTTACACGAAAGATTTGGCCAATGTCCCGGTGCTAGTATCTCCTGTAAATATTGATCACTTTTTTCTTTCCGTGTACCAAAAGTTACACCAATTCGCCGCTAGTTTCAGCTTTATTATAATTTTCGAATTTTATTCATCTAATTGATATTTGAGACTTAGGGGGAGTGGAAGTAAAATGGGAACGTTAAGGATTTTTATTACAATTGTATCAGAATCAATACTCAATAATCTTTAAATTTCCGTAACAAAGGTTGAATCTCATAAGTTGAATTTGAAGAAAGAAAATAGTTTTTATTCAAATTATGTGTCCAAAGATTGCATATTTGGCAACTCTCATTCAGGGTTTTTAAAAATCGTGAACTTTGAATGAAACAGAATACATATTTATCGTCATTTTCTGAAACACTTTCTTGGGTTTTCTCCCTTTCTGTGCTCCGAATACTTCTGTTTTTGGTTGGTTATTTCGCTCTCGACTCTGTTTTCTTTGGTTTACTGTTGTTCTTTGCTTTCAATCATACTGTGTTTCATCTTGCCCCAGCAGAAAATTTCCGATTGAAATTCACCTTTTGATCTACCTTTGAATAGTTCTCCATGAAAACCCTCAATATTAGAAAGAATAATCCTAATACTTTATATATTCAACCTATCTTCCAAAGAACCTAAAGTTAGATTATCGAAGCAAAATGTTTTCAACATGCTGTAATTTGTGATGGACTCATTCCCGACAATTGTTCTTCTTGTCCGTTGCCAAAACCAGCGCACTACGCTTACGATCATTCGTTTCACCCCTTGGATCCATCTTGCCCCCACTTTCCCTATCTTCAAATCCAAGGGATGAAATATTTCATGAATACTCAATGTCTTCGATAACGCCAACGCAGAGGAAAATATATTAAAAAAAAAAATTCCCTGAATCTCATTGACAATCTTCTCGTTAATTAATCGAAGCAGTTGACTCGTACCGCTTATATTGAATTGTTTTGTACATTATCATAAGGTGAATTATTATAATGGCGCAACAGAATGTTTTCCTTCCATGTTTTCTGATTATACAGTTTCCGATGTTGCTTATGCAATGCAGTCTTTATTTCCCTTTATCCATACAAAGACTGATGTTTACTTTTTTTATATTTTATTTCCAATATTAGATGACCCTAAATGACCCTGGAGCGTACGTTGCGATGATGATATTCATAGAAAATAATTCTCGCGGTCGTTATCTAACGAAATCTTAAATAAAACGTTAATAACGTGGGTGTATATTCTTCTCCCGTAAATTCACGGGGAATTTTTGTTAGTTATATATCCTTTTTCTGTGAATTATTGTGGCAGTTTATGAGCGTGCTGGTATCACGTGAAACAATAAAAACAGAATTACGGCCTGTACACTGTCTCACCGTTACTTAAAAGCAACAACTAGCGTGCACGCATTTTCGTTGCATCTCATAACTCTCTCTCTAATATCGATCCGACATAACAGTATCCGGCAGAATCAGTGCGGTATATCTGTATTCACCTTGAACTTTGTATCATTGATTCGGGTTCTGTACACTCTACAACACGGTGTTATGTTTTTTAAACTTTACACTATTCGTTGATTAAATTTATAGAACGGTAGCAGCGCAATGCTTTGTAGCGGGATTCCTTTCGAGCAGGGACCAAAGCATTGTTCTGACTTTTGTTATAAATAACATCTTTCACGAAGGTTGCTTTTTTTTTGTTCTTTCAAATGAACTCAGGTAGAAAAAAACAAGTATCATATACACTGGAATCTAGAAACTGGGAATCATGCTTGGAGGGGGAAGCTCCAACTTCGACGTATATACTTTTTCTAACGCAATTTACGGTTGAATCAATTTATTAATCCACTGTGAATCAATGTTCTCGTACGAGGATACTGTAGGTTTCTTCTTTTTCATACAAAAGAATCATGTTTTAATCAAATTTTCAGTTTTTTCATGATGTAACCAACGATGAGTAATCCATAGAGTGAATTCTTGGATAATTTTTATCGAATTCGAGTCACAAAGGGTTGAATTCGCAAAAAGAAAGTAAAATTAGAAGAAGTTATGTTGAGGGGATACCAGCGGCCCCTGATGATGCAACCCGAGCCAAATTATTCGAAAATAAAGCAATAAAAGGAAAATATCGCACACTCACAGAAAGGATTTTTTGAGGTTGGAAAGTTTTACTTGAATTAAGAAAATTTCTTTTGAAATCAAAACAAACTTTTCTTGATTTAAGTAAAATTTTCTAGGCTCAAGGAAAAAAATGAGTTTTGTCCCAGCGACAAGAGAAATCTTCTCACTTCAAGAAACCCTTTCTGTGAGTGCACCTTTATTGATTGAAGAATGTCTGTACAGAACGATATTTTGATTTGATTCTTTTGTTTTCGAGTAATTTGTCAGAGAATAATTTCGGTTGTGTCCTTTTCTAATCAATGGGTCGCTGGTATCACCTTAATGACTTTATTGTAGCATAAACTGTACTAGAAAGAAGAGTAGTTGAAATTCGAGGTCATATCAAATATCGATCAGATTTGACTCCTCTATAGGTATCAAAATTTTTTTTTTGATCCATCCTGAAGTAACAGATAAGAGATGATAATAAAATGAATCAAATTCTTTTCAATATCATCATTCAAGATGTATTCTTCGCGTGCAAGGAGTTTTTTCTTTTTGTTCGAAGTAGATTTCCATTGAAGAGCATCATCGGTACATCAGTCAATACAAACCATTGTTGAATCTCGATTGATCCATTCATTTGTTTTTACTCAACTCAAACTGATAACGGTCTCTCTTTCTCGAGAAAATAAATATTTCTCTGTATTTCTTTTCAGCGAATGTTCTTTTATTGATTTTAATCAAGCGTTTTATCAAATAAAACAAAGAGAAACGATAATTGTAGGAACAATGTTTCTAATATAAATACTCATATTTTTTTTTATTATTTTGAATTTAGTATTGCTCGAGAGTTGTTTATTCGAATTGTTATTATACTTATACTCGAGGAAGTGATTTGATGATTTTGGGGTATTTTCAATAAAGTTAGATATATGAATGATTTGGGCTTTCTTTAGATTGCTACTGAGAAAGGTGTAATTTTAAGTCTTCTACAAACATTATAAACCGCTGTTTATGATTTTGACGAGTTCTTGGTGTTAGCTGACAATCGATGTTTACGATTATATTGATTCAATTTATGCAGAGCGAAAGAATATTATAACAGCGTGTGATGAGTTGAGAATAAAATAAACTCCTGTATTGATCTGTAGGAGTAATTGAATATCTAAGCTTTCATCTAGTACGACAAAGAAAGAGCAAACAGGTATTTATGTTAATAAGTTCGAATTACACGTATCAGCATATCCGAATCATCAATAAAATAATGCGATTAATTGAAAGATGAACAAATAGTGATTTTTTTGATACTTCGAGTGGAAACTCACGAGATTGGGTATGATTTTTCCACCAAACTTTGTAGAAATTTCTCCAAAAGTTATATCGGTCGTCAGGTTTTTTCAATAAAACCCAGCTAAAAGAACCCAGTTTCTGTTATTCGCTGACACGCTGTGATATCATATGAAAACCACAGTGTTTTTTTTTTTCAGAAAATCGAGTCAAACTTTTGTTTAATTAATTTCAGTGTGATAATTCACTGTCATTGATTTTTGTTGTGCTCAATCATTTCTATGTTGAAAACATAGTGTATCTCTGGTGGAAACGAAGCGTTGAACCTCGACGAAAGTGTCACAAACCAGTCATCGAAATGTGATTTAGGAGGGAATTGGAACATTTCCACGCTTTATTTGATTCAATAATCGCTTCGTTCACTTTTAGATTTTCACCAGGGACATTAGGTGCATTTTATTTAGAATGAAATTATAACATTAATCGCAAAACGAAATATTTTCACATTTCTTTATACAAATCTATTCGAAAAAGTATACTTATTGGTACTTTTTAATTTATAATTCGTTTTTCCAACAAAGGATTCTCGATAATTTGAATTTCCAAGTTTTTACTCACTTTTCCAAACCCAAATGTACGGCCCTGCTCTATCGAACTATCGAAAAACAATGAAAATCAGCAATGTGAATCGTTTTATCCTCGCTTGCTGTATTTTTTGCTGTTCATAGATTATTATCAATCGTGTGAAAATAGTGAATATTTTTCTCAAACTATCAAATATATTTTTTCATTTTTTTGATGAAATATAATTAACATACATATATTATCCGTTTCCGAATAATCATATTTATCTATCCGTTCATTATTCATTCCTCAAAAAGTGGGGAATATACGGAATTTGATTACCAATCAGTCAAATAATGGATAACGTATTTAAAAAATTAGCCATTGCTCAAATAATGGATAGCGTATTTTGAGAAATTATCTATTACTTGAATAATGGATAATGTGTCTAAAGAAGAAGAAGAAGAAGATTATCAAGTAAATTAAGTAATGGGTAATCAAATTCCGTGTATTGCTCATTTTTTGAGAAATTAATAATGAACTAAAAGATAAATATGATTATTCGGAAAATGGATCACATATCAATTTTTTTTTTCTTCATTTCAAGAACATAAACATATTTGTGAAATTTAGTAAATGAATGTTGAATTTCAGTAATAAATTTTGAAATTTCAACACTAACATCGAATGTATGAACCAATATTCAATTTAATCTGTAAGGATGTGTGTGTAAGGAATTTCGTATTAAATTCCAGAATTTTTCTGAAAGGGTTTTATAAAATTAATTCAGATTAATTGATAGTAAAATACATTCCCATAAACAAAAGCGTGTGACAGTGTAATGATGACTCATATAAAAAAATCCCCATGGTAAAGGTTTTTTAAATATCTTAAGGAACAAAATGAGCCCTCATAAGTCATAAACGGATCAAAAATAAAAATTTTTTAAGAAAAAAAACCATGTCAAATTTGGCGTTGGTGTTACAAGGTTGTTTATTTATACTTTGAGTTGGTTCTTTTTTTGTCATAAATAAGGATATAAGTCCCAACGAATATGATTATCGAATACCTTCGACCTTAGTGCTCTGCTTGACAATAATTTTTCTAATTTGATCCTGAATTCTCCCGAAGAACTACCTCAAGTGTAAAAAATTGAGGTCAACTGTGGAAACAACCATATGAAATGTTTGTAAATTATGATTCAAGTTTACAGATGAAGCAATTTTTGTTGACTTTTCACTTATTGGCAGCATATTTTATTAACGATTTTCTCTCTTCATTAGCCTTTGGCTGTGACAATAATACGTGTAATTCATCACCCTCCAATGAACTCTCTTTTCAGTTGAAATTAATACTTTTTTGTTCTAAATAAATATTGATTTGGTTCAAGTAATACCGTTTTCCGTGTACTAGATTCAAGTTAAATGGGATTTTATACTCGACGTGGAATATATAATCTAAATTTATATACGCAGCAAGTAACAAATTGATGGAAATGGATTGGAATGATACGTGATAAATCGCGAAGGGGATTTTCCGGATGCAGATCAAATGGTTCTGAGTAATAATTAATACCGTTGTGAATTTCGATAAGAGAATTAATTTGTTGAAATCGTAATCCAGAGACCTTAAGAGTCGAGTGTTTAATAAACATAACGTGTCAAACGTGACAACGTAATACGTCGAATCGCATACTTCTTGGCTTCTTTGCATTATTTTTTGGATTGTTATGTTTGTAAATATTTTTTCAACAGAATATGTATATATCTCACAATAATTGTTGTGATTAAATAATGTATTTATTTTGTATTTCATCATAACCGGATACAATGATGTTTTGAATGATACATGAAATGCGTTTTCTTCGCTTGCCAGTGAGTGCAATGATATTGTTTGTTATATGATGATATGCGTTGCATAGAAATTTGTTTTTCATGTCGATTTTTACACTGAAAGAATTTTGTTGTAAAAATTACCGTGGAATTTCAGTAATCGAAGGCCAAGTGAAAATTCCTCAAAAAATTACTGTGCAGCTTGTGAAAATGAGTGAATTTCTAAACAGTTTTGAAAAATTTCTACTTGTCCTTCGACCACTGGAATTTTACGGTAATTTTTCGAATAAAATTCTTCAAGTGTAGAAGTTATCTTCATTAAGAAAATCTTTTTTTCGTGATAAACTGGACTTACTGAATTCTTGGTAAATGATTTCTCATTGTGCATTTAACATTCCGCAGCTACTAGGTTAAATAAATGAAAAAGTTCCCGCAAAATATGTATCAAAGAGAATATTATGTAGCACCGATGAGTATGAATTTTAGCGGTGATTAAAATAAAGCTAAAAGTTAGCAGCCGATTGTTGTAATTTTTTATCAAACATTTTTGGAGCTTAGCTCATATCAGAAATCGATTAAGTAAGGTTGTAGAAGTTCGAATCGTTTATTCAAACGGAACGAACATTCAAGCTCACAAAATATGATGAATCGTCGTTTATTTATCTTCTCAAATAATTGACTCCTTGAAATTCAAAGCATCGTTCAAAGAATGTGCTGCGAGATTTGAAGTCTTTAACTGAGGTTGGGTCTGAGTATTTCATTATTCGATTATTAATTCGTTTCAATAAACGGTTCAAACTTCAGCAACATATCGAGTAGCTATCTTACCAAACTTTTCAGATGTTTAAACCCTTCAGAAAAATTGTATGTAAAGATTTATGACAATCGGCTGCTAGCTTCAGGATTGCCAGTTTCAGTTTCATGTGATCTCTAAATTTCTTGGAGTGAAATTTCGCTCTTTAAGAGTGAACTATCACTCCATTAGCCAGCCAGAAGTGAGCCTGGCCTATTAGAGTGAAACTTCACTCTTGTGAAGAGTGATATTACATATCTCTATGTTGGAGTGATTTTTCACTCTGGAAAGAGTGGTTTTATCAACTCTGAATTAAACTGACAATATTCACCACGTATCTAAGAGTGAAAAGTCTCACTCCAAATACGAGTGATTTTGTAATGTTTTTCAAGTGAAATCTGTTACGAATTTTTATTACTTTTGTGGAGAGGATAAGAAAAAAAGAATTTGTGTGTATCTGACTACATTCTTAACTCCGCATGTTTTTGAATCACTAATTGCAATGAGAGAAATTACGCACCATCTGTGAGGGAATCGAACCGCTAGAGAACCTACCTATATTCTGACCTACATAACCTATGCCTAACCGACCTGAGCTAAACCGACACTTGTGTGAACGAACGACAAAGTTGTAATAAGTGTGTATGTGGGGTACCTCGTTTGATTTCCTATGGACCAGTATGTGAGAATAATGACCCCAATGAGTTTTTGAATCAATCTAACATCAGTAGTGAATGTGTAAAATATAGAATATTTTATCAATAATATGCCAATGAGTAGAATTTAAGTTTGACCTTGAAAAATTTCCAGCCTATGTAATTTTCTAACCTCAATACCGTTGGATTACGTTTTATTACGAAATTAGTTTAAAATTATCATTGGACTTGTTCAATTTTGAATGAAGTCAAATGTTGAGAAATGACAAAAAGGTTTGTTGAAAGATAAAAATAGCGCCTATTCTAACTGAAAGTAAGCAATGAAAAAGACTGAATTTCAGTTAATCCCATCTCACTTTGGAAATTAAGATGGAATTCTATCTTAATTCCAAAGTAAGATGGAATTAACTGAAATTCAGTCTTTTCCATTGCTTACTTTCAGTTGGAATGAGCGCTACTTTTGGCTGAATTTTTAAGCTGATATTCGGGATCACTTTAAGTTTCACTTTTTACTGTGACCTTTTCAGTTCCCGGGATTCAATTTGAGAAGATAAATAACGATTATCTATCAGATTCTGAGAATTAAAATTTTCGATCTATAAATGATTCAAATTTCAATAATACATTTTTTCCTTCGTGTGCTTGTTGTAATGCGCGAGGCTTCATGGTAATGTGATTGACAGATTTCCGTAATCATTTCCTTGATAAAATGATAGCAAAGAAGTGAGGAAAAGTATGAAATAGGCTTTATTGACTGACCCATCTTAGATGGTAAAGCATCACATGGATAGGAAGTGGGTTCGATAGCGAGAGAGAGACAGAGAGCCCTACTGTATAATTCAAACGTACTATAAGTATATTTACATGTTTGGAATGTTGTGAATTTAGTTATGATTGTTTACTTCTTTCGCAAGGAAATTTATAATTCACAATACCACTGGCATTATATTATGATTATAGGGATGTTAAAAGAAACGTTTAGTTACGTCTTGCAACGTATTGCATTCGTTACCTGTATTTTTCTTTAATTGATATCAACATCAACTCTGCTGTACCAAGCAAGGAGATTGATTGTCATCTCAAAATTAATTCGAAGGGAAAATAGACTGAGAAGAAATATTTCATATTCAAGTCGTATGATGTAATTAATATTTTGGCAAATATTGCCAAATATTATCAAATATGTCCAATGCTAGATATCTCTATTCTCATAAATCTGTATTCTTTTATATATAAAACAAAAAACATCTATATCTAATCAATATTGAAAAGATTAGAGATTTGTGAGAATAGATTTGTAAGAATACAAATATTTAGGATTAGTCATATTTGGGAATTAATAGAGATATTTAGGAATAGAGTTCTCGTTCTGCCATAATAATTCATGGATAGATGAGTTAAGGTTTTACGTTGGATGAAAATAACTACCAAAAGAATCTCTGGTATGATAATGTGAAAGCCTGCTTTTTTTTACAAGCGAATGAACATTCACCGAAAAAAATAACTTATTTGACCGAATGAACCGAAATTAGTTGTGAAAATTAGTCAGAGAGATTGAATTTGAATTTAGTCGAGTCAACGGCCAATTTAGTTATCCAAATATCAACAACTGTATCTAGTTGCTGCAACTAATTTGGAGTAAGGGTAACTAATTACTTTTCCGTGTATCCATACTATGATGTTGATGAGCATAACTACACTGTTGAAAGTAATTGTGTAATATTCGCTGCCGAGAATAGTAGCAGCGAAGTTCCTCTATGAATAGGAAAATTTCCACCCCGATTTGATGGACTTTTCTTTCATTTTTTTTGAAGAATTCAGTACCCACACGGAGAGAAATATACGGTAACGGTTACTATGAGTAATTTGATGACAGATATTTCAAAATTGTGATAAGTGCCATGTGAAATCGAATTGAGTCACTGATCTCTATGATGCACTGGATAGCGGATACTAAAAATTTCTTGTGACGAATTGAAGACTTGATCCACCATTTTGTTGCGGGATGAATGGTCAATTTTTAGCGGTAAATTTGGACTGTATTAACGTATTTCCAACAAAATCTACTTTATATTTTCACGTAATTGAACAATTTTTCATTATCCTTCGCTATGTCGTCTGAATTTTAGTTCATAATACAGACATGCATGAGATTCTGCTTATTGTTGAGTTTTTGTGAATTTGACAAAAAAATGTATATTCTCAATTATAAAAACTTTCCAAACCATTCAAACTGTAATCATTCATGATTTTTTCGAATTTCCCATCATGTTACACAATATTGGGTATTAGGATTGGATTAATATTGATATACTGCACAAAATACTTCGATAGCATTCAAATTTACCACCAAAATTAACCATTCAGCCCACAAACAAATGGCGGCCCCAGAGTCTTCTATTACGTTCAATTACTCACAGAAGTCTTCCAGTGTATATTAGAGATCAGTGAATTGAGTACGATAAACTGTTTACGTTGCCATGGAAACAATAGATTAACATCGTAATGATCACCAAATCGCGAGCCATCACTCACTTCCTATTCTAAAGTCGCAATGAGAACTAAGAATGAGGCAAATGGTAATCAATCCCATATACTTCTCTCCTTGCATAAGATTGTCCAAATCTGATTGTCGATTGTTGGAATTGTTGTCCAAAGTGGCAGCTGTGCCATGATCGGAGGACGGAATTCAACATCATTGTGAAGAATTCAACTGAATATGGCTGCATTTTACTTGAAAAATAGACTGACATTCAGTTTTTTTTATCCAATGCAACAGGATTTGTTTTCCACGTTCATTTTAAGTTGAATCAGGACTGGTTTGGGTTGCAACTTGAAGGGCCTTGATCATCTCCAGAAGTGGGGAAGAGGAGGAGGCCGGATTTTTTACGAACTTTTTCCAAAAAGGACGTGATCGAGATTGCGCATTGCCGAAAACTTCGAATTTTTCAATGATTTCTGAAGGCTAAGGAATAAAATTGTAAAATTTCCTGCCGTTCAGGGTTTAAAACTTCACAATTTTATTTTTTAGCCTTCAGAAATCATTCGAAGTTTCCGGCAATGCCGCGATCCCAGGTACGTAATTTATCATTATTCACTTCAAATTTGTATCAATTACGTTTGTTTCTGAAAAAGTTCTCGAAAAAAGTTTGAAAGCCGTTTGAAACATGAAAAAAATTGCTGGTGTTATTTGAACGTATCGAGTTGATAATAAAATATCATTGCAGAGAAAAATGTATCATTAAAAATTGCTGATTTTTGTCAGTAAACGAGGAATATACTTCACGGAGAAAAAACCTACAAAGAAATTTGTTGTCCTTGCAAAAATATTCACTCCAGCAGCCAAGACGTTAGTTCTGTTAACAAATTTGTTTATGTCAGCAAAAAAATGTAATTGTGTTAATAATTTTCCTTACTTTTTTAGCTAATTGTTTTTGTAGTCGCTATAGCAACATACCTGCTTGTTACCCCAGCAATACTTTTTTCTCCATGTTGACATGTGATTACAAATTGATGGGAAAAACCAGTAATCTCATAACGCTATTTCAACAAAAAAAAAACCTCTTATCGTCACCAGCGTCGAACATGATTGTTCGTGATCACGAGCCTTGTTTCTTTCCCCGAAGCTACGAAACACTCTTAAAAATGTTGTGGTTTCCAATGTATATCAATCTCCCCAATGGAGAGTTCCTGTTCTCCACATCGTGTCACAAGAAATGACTGTTTTTCAACATGACTCCTCACTGGTTTCAATTTTCAAACTTCGTAGTATGAGAAATTACTGTTTTGTTTCATCAATTTGTGATCTCGTGCCAAGTATATCAAACTGTATATCGAGTACCAGTAATTTTTGATGAAGAACTTCTCTCAGTGTATATGTCAAGAGTAGCTCATGTTCATACACAATGATATCTCGAAGTTTCATCATCACAAGAATCCCCGGACTGCACCGAAAAGTTACGATTGGACTTACGATTGCCTTCTACGATGAAATAACTTCCAGCTTGAGTATTTTACAAATTAAGAAACCATATTTCCGGAAGGAATCTCTTGAAATAGCACGCCAGACGGTTTCTCATTGATTTTATCAAACAAAGTGAGTCAAGTGCATTCTTCCCTCCTGAATCGAATGATATGAAAAAATAACTGTTTTTCTAGTACGGCCGATCTCAATGTTGCAGCCAATCATTTTTCCTGGTGAAATATTTCAGTTGAATATTTCAGGTGAATAACTTTGGTCTCACCAAGCATAACTGGCGTTGGTCCTCAATAAATTATGGGACTTTTCAACACATTCGTGTTCTCCGTGTATTAGAAACTCGTGTGAATAATTTTCATCCTTCGAACCGGAAATTTGACATTTTCTTGAACACAGGAACTTTTGCTGGAGTTTCGTAACACTTTCTTTGGCTGAGAATTCTTCAGAAGTCCAACGCGAAACTCCTGTGGGAGTGAAGATCGACTGTTTAGGATATTTTTATCGTGAAAAAAATCAATCAAAAGTTTATGAAAAGTCAAGGATACGATATTGATAATGTACTTGATATTGAAAAAAACATTACTTAGCTTTCAAAGTTGTAGCAGGATTTCTATAATTATACCAAAAAGAAAATAGGATTCTCTCGAGGGCAAAAAGCTTGATCAGGGTGTCTACCGGTCCTTGAGATTCAATGGAATCATTGATCATTCATACTGTTCCATTGAATAGACTGAATAGACAAATGAGAGGAAACAAAATTTCAAGGAGTAGACACCCTGCACTGAGAGAAGAAAGGGTCTATTCAAATACCCGACAGCTAGGGAATTTAGTCACTGTAAATAAAAATTTAGTTGCGCCAGCTAAATTTTATTTGTCACCACTAAAGCCATTTTATTCATATTTCAGACAGCTAGAAACTTCACATTTAGAAATTTTCCAGATTCAACAAGAAATTCACTGGAAAATGGTAGTAAAAATCCCATATAATTCGGAATTTTCAATTAAACACATGGTAAATTTTATATAAATGTACCGGAAATTGATTTCCTATCCCATGATCGGAATTTTTCGGTTACTGCGATGGTTAACCCAACTAGAGTCGTCTAGCTAGCGTGAATAAAAATTCAGCTGCGGCTACTGACATTTAGTTGTCCCAACTAGATACCTTTCTCTCAGTGTGTTGATGCTTTTAGATACATTCCATATTGTCTTATCGGCTAAGTTTTTTCAAGGAATTTATAGACTAATTCATGATGAACCAATGAAAAACTTATCGCACGATGAATAGTTATACTGTGTTAAATCAACCGAATAATCATATTGCTGAAGTTTGAATCGTTTATTGAAACGAATTGGTGAACTAATAACGAAACCCTGAGCTGTTAAAGACCCGAAATCTCGTAATACATTCTTTGAACGATGTTTCCAGTTCCAAGGAGTCGAATAAAGAGCATTAACTTCGATGATTTTTTGAATTTTCGTTTCGTTACAATAAACTATTCAAACTTCAAAAACACTCGCAATCGAAGAAATATCGTTTACTCTAACGAAATATAATTGATTCAGTTAATTATTTTGATTATTTTTCTGTATAAATACTTTGAGAACGTTTTGGAAGAGAAATGATTTCCATATTTTGAAATTATTTCTTCACAAAATCGAATCAAAATCCTCCTCTTCTAGTTTTTGAGATGAATTCATGTATGCCTTCCTCATTTTTTGGATACCGAGAGGCGACCAAGAAATCGTTGGAAATCGCTAGAAAAGTTGACCTAAAAAGTATGAAATTTCGATTCGCGGGTACGGGGAGAGGGGGAGAAGATCAATAATAATAAAAGAAAGACGTTGACGGAATAAGAACGAATTTTTCTGGATAGAAAAAAAGAAAAAAAGAGGATTCAAGCTCCACAGTTTCCTTGGATTTGATTTAAAGGCACATATCTTAAAGCTAGAATACCGGTAATTCCTTCTTGAATGTTCAGTTGGTGGTGCGTCTCCCGATCGGCTCCGGACGATCAATATACGACGTCGTCGTAGTCGTATCGCGGTGTCTCGCCTCGGACGCTTGCGCAATTTAGTACCGGGTGCTGTATTGTAAGAGGGAAGATAGGCCGATTCTCCGGAACTTGGGAACCACCAAGCATGATACCTGATCACTTTTAGTTCATACAGAATACCGACTTGGGATCATTCCATCTTCGACTCGAATCTGTGAACCCTCATATCTATCATATCCGGAATCGCGTGCGAGAGTTCCGTTCGACCTTTCCTGTGTTTTTTTCTCCTCGCTGAACGAAAGAGACCACGTACGTGTGGTCCAGTATCAGTAATAGCAGCTGCAATTAAGACGACAGTCAACAGCAACGGAACCCACCGTCTCAAAAAACGACATATGCGTCTACATCGAGCAGGTAACTCTCCTCTTCCTCTTTTCCCAGCAAATCTCTCGTATGTAGTTTCGAAATTCATTTACAACGGTGGGTATAATGTACAAAAATCGACGCTGGGGAGGTACTGCTGGTTTTGTTCTATAAATTATATCTGCAATTTCTTCTGGCATACACGTTTTTTTTTTCCTCTTCGCGTACTTTCTTTGTGTATAAAAATAGTCGCATTATAAGCGTGAGCGATATAAGAAATCCGATTATTCGCCGCAAGGAGAGACATGTTTATCCTATCGTTTTCATCGGAAATTCATGTCCCAGTAGCCGATAACGGTCATTACGGATGATATTCAGGGAGAGAATTATCGGTGGCTCGGTTCTCAGTTACGATGAAAAGTCTTCAATAATTTGTTTCGTTTTTGTTTGATTTGGAAAAACAGTTGATGTCGGAAGCAGAAGCCAGAGGAAGAGAAAAGAGGGAAAAAAAAGGAATATCGTTCGGGGTTAACTTCAGAATATTTTTTATTGTCGGTAGTTGAAGATCGGAGTAGAGAAAAATAACGGGAAAAATTGTTTCCATCGTACGGCTTGGTTATCGCGATTATGTAATTTTTCGGTTATATCCTATTCATTCGTTGAAAAAAGAAAAAAAAAGAGCAACATATCGTAGTTCTACAACATACGCGATCGCGTGTGACTAAGTTTTACCCTATCATGATTTTAGTGTCATTTTTAAATCAACTCGAAAATCATCTGGATGATCGTTAAGTGTGTCATAGATTTTCAAAAAGAAAAAAAAAAACAAGGAGTATGTGGTCGAACGAAAAAGTGAAAAAGGAATTCTGTGTCAGACCTTTCGAGTAGATGCAGAAAAGAAACGAAAGAGATGCGTTATCGAAGAAAATTCATTTAATGTTAAGACAATGCTCATTGTTGGGTTTGTTTTCTCATATTTTTTTCATTCAATGAGATCGTATCGTATGTCCAAATGCTATTCCTTTGCTTCAATTTCTAACTGTATATTCAATTCAACAGAGAAAATTCATGAAGAATTTGTAATTTGTCGAGAAGAAATATGTGCAAATATATAAACTTCTGTTTACAGAAACATCCAGGATATCATCCAGAGGGAAAGGATCGGTGTACAGTAAAGGCGGAGGTATTAGGACATCGTCCAAGGGTCTCGTAAAAGGCAACATCATCAACTCTTTATCTCGACGAAATTGTTTATCGTCTATAGGTTCATTATCGATATCACAAACCTGGTACCCAGGATTTCTTAAGTGTACAAGCAACGGACAGGCAGTGTGTATGATCATTGAAGACTATCCCCCTCTGCCCACCAAACCGAGGCAAAACCTGCACCAAGATACCACCCAGCAGTTTTTAAATCATCTGGTCCTGCCTAAGCACAGGACCTCAAAATTTTCCAGGTTTGTTGTGAATGCTCGGAACAAATATATGAATTCCTTTAATATCAATTTCTATAATATCAATTTCCATTTGATCACAGTAATAGGCATCGAAAGCTACAACCGTTCAGAGAAACGTGACTGTCATCATCGGGTATCGCGGCATACCTTACCGCTAAGGTTAAAGATCATCCTGACTCGACACGACGTGATCGGTGGCTACCAGCTGGTAGTTATTGTCAAACTGCTGCTGCAAAGTGGAAAAGAAAGATCGAAGAGAAAAGCGAGGACAAAGACAAAGTTGCCCACTTGAGCTTCCTCTGAAAAAAAAACGGAAGGTAGAAGAAAGAGAAGAAGAAGAAGAAGAAGGTGGCTTTTAGCTGTTTGAGACAAGTTTTTTTAAAGAAGAAAGCAGAAGAGAAATTACAATCATGGGGAGCGTTAATGTGAATCGTAACGTCAGCGATGCGTTTTATCGCTACAAAATGCCTCGGATTCAAGCTAAGGTCGAAGGAAAGGGAAACGGAATCAAGACTGTCATAGTGAATATGGTAGAAGTTGCCAAAGCGATTGGAAGACCAGCCACTTATCCCACCAAGTACTTTGGTTGCGAGCTCGGCGCTCAGACTCAAGTCGATTACAAAAATGAAAGATTCATCGTGAATGGTTCTCACGATGCCAGCAAATTACAAGATCTCTTGGACGGATTCATTCGGAAATACGTTCTATGTCCAGCTTGCGATAACCCGGAAACCGAACTGTTGGTCAGCACGAAGAAGGGAACCATCTCCCAAGGTTGCAAAGCTTGCGGTCATCACGGATTGCTGGAGAGTAATCATAAATTGAATACCTACATTCTCAAGTATCCTCCGAGTTTGAATCCCGCGGCCCAGGGTAGTTCATTGACCGAAGGGAAACGAGGTAAACGCTCGAAACGCGCGAACGGAGACACCACCGCGACCAACGGCGATCGATCCGGATCCCCGGAAAATGAAACCTCCAGCAATGACATCGTTGTCGAGGCACCCGAAAAGATAGCCGTCGACGAGCACGACGACGAACATTGGGCCGTCGATGTGTCGGAAGAGGCCGTCAGGGCTCGTCTTCAGGATTTGACCGATGGCGCCAAGGGGATGACCATCACCGACGATTTAGAAAAATCCGAAAAAGAACGTATGGACATGTTCTATAAATTGGTCAAGTGCCGTCGCGATGCTGGACAATTGGATAGTAATCATAAAGAACTCTTGGCCGAGGCTGAACGTTTGGAAATCAAGACCAAGGCACCTTTGATTCTCGCTGAATTGCTCTTCGATCAAAACATTGCCGCTCAAGTGAGGAAATACCGAGTTCTGCTGTTGCGTTTTACCCATGATGACATCAAAGCGCAGAAGTACTTGATTAGAGGAATTGAACAAATTATAGCGTTACACGAAGAATTGATGCCAAAAGTACCTGGTATCCTGAAGGTAAGGAGAAGACTACTTGGGCTTCAATTTCACGATATTTTGTCAATAAACAACCAGATATGAACTAGTTTGTATCAAAATTGTGTACGATTGTGTTCTCAATATTGTATTGCTTTCGACAAGAGAAATAATTCGTATTGAACGTGAGGCTCGTAATCAAGAAAAAGCAGGGTACGATGTATCGTGGGTTAGCTATTTACATAATTACATTCGACTATCGATTGGTCATTGCGGGCCGAAGGTATCCAAAAATTGTACCACGATTTTGCTGATCTAGTTCATGCAATCGACCACAAACTACTTTGTTGAAGATTCAGTTTTGTGGAATGTTTGACGATAACTTGACACAAAAAGACTGTATTTGAAGTTTTAAAGATGCTATATGGATTATTCATCTATGGTTAGTTCATAGGGCACAATTGCACCCCATTTTGCTGCGTTTATAATTTCGGATGAAGAAAGTAAATTGGAAGTATTTCAACTTTCGTAAGAACTGAATTCTATTTCCTTGATATTTAATAAACTTGTTTGTGCTCCCCCTCGTTCTAGTTCTCAAAGCACAATTCGTGTACTGGATTTCATATTCGTATCTGGTTTTGTCGTATCTTAATTCGAGTTTTGAAAGTAGGAAAAGCTTAGAAAAACTCAAATTTTGCTACGCAGTTTTTAACACAAACCTATATTTGTGGTGATGTGTTCTGAGACCCTTTACGGTACTTCAGAGGCGAATCAAATCAATTGACACCATTTTTTCCTATTTGCTAATGTATCTACTAGAACCTTATCAGGGGTGAAGCTACTGTGAATGATGAATTCATATTCCACAGTTAGAAACGCATGAAAAAACATCGTCCTATAAAAATTATAAATATATAGTAATAAAGTGCATTGCTAGGATTTGGCTCTAAGTATAAATCCAAAGCTCAAAACATATTTCGAAACATGAGAAAATAAGGATTTAAAATTTGTATTTACTGTTTATTTGATCAGAAAGTACTCCATCTTGAAGGACTTGAGGTCCTTAAGAGGACATAATTCTCATAAATCCTGTTGCAGTTTTTGAATTTGATTTGTTGCGATGTCCGATGGAGTCTTATCAAAACCAATCAAACCAAGTTGACATCTGCAAAGTCGATTTATTCAGTGTCATGAGTATATTTTATAGCAAGAATAACTGAAATCGATGTTTGCTTTAGAGTATTATGATAACATGGTGCAGGAATCGTGAATTCTCTTTCCATAAATTTGGTCTTCTCGACGAACGTTATCACGCGAATACCGCATAATATTCAGATAATAGCTTCTATCGACTCTTTGACCTTTTGGGAAAACTTGCGAACGTATTATTCCACGATAATGTAAGAAAACAAGTTTTCAACTTGGATCATTTTCTATACCCTGTTTCGAATGATGTATTTGATGAATATTAGGCTGTCAAAATTAATTCTTATTATCTTATCGATGCTTCGCGCAAAGAATATGAAGGAAATTTATCAAAATAATGATTCGATGATTCTCTCGTTTGCAGCTTTTCTACGACGCTGACATTTTGGAAGAGAAAGCTTTATTCGAATGGTCGAGTAAAGTCAGCAAAACATATGTATCGAAAGATGTGTCGCAAAAAATTCATGACAAAGCTGCACCGTTTTTGGTATGGTTGAAAGAAGCTGAAGAGGAAGAATCCGAATCGGAGGAAGAAGATGACGATTTGGAGGTGAGATACTTATTTTGATGAGAAATTGAATTTTTCATCGACTTACGCTCTTTGTTTGATTTTACAGATCGAATATGACGATAGAGCAAAACAATCGTTCGAGAAAAAATCAAGACCGCCACCCCCTGTGCAGAAACCCGAAGCCGATAATGATTCCGATGATGATGATGTAGTTGACATCGATGCTATATAAGGAAATTGAACACACGCTATATTATCAAAAGAAAAACAAAAAAAAGATTAGACATAAACTCTCCGCTCAGTCGAACATGGTATAAAAACTCATATATTATATAGAAAAAAAAAATTTTATCCCAGTTTTCAGTTTTAAATGAGGAAGAAAAAAAAAAGAACATTTTATTTGGTTATTCGTTTCTTTTTTTTTTTAATATGACAATTATTACCAATTGTTACTATGAAAGTTATTAAAAACGTTCTCTATTGTATTTACTAATCTGATAATTCTAATAAATATGATTTATTGCATCAAATTGTTACATATTCTATCCGTCTGCGATTAAACTGATAGATGTATGAGGGGTTGTTACGGTCCGTTGGGTATCGCTGGCGGAAATCGCTTTCTTCCGTTTAACGGTGCCACGTTTGGATCTCTTTCTACGATTCGGGATTTGAATACTCTCAGCGTTGTTGCTGTTTTCATTCCTGACCTGCTTGCAGAAGAATTTACGAAGTCCGAAAAATTCCATTGGGATGTAATAGAACAGTAACTCGACTAGACTCATGATAGATCCACCGATACATAAACCGACGATACCCCCGAAAGAAGCTGTATTATAAATAATTGCATACACGTGAGTTGAATCTTCGTTATTTCATCGAACAACTTCAAGTCTTATTCTCTTCTCTTCTCTTACCAAGAACGTCGTACCAATTCATCAAAGGTTTTTTACTGTATCCCAGATACATGTAATCTTGATAGTATACGTACAACAGCGACACGTTTTCAGAATGTAAACCACGCCTACAACAGAAATACAATATACAAGGGGAACAAATTCTACGAATAACAACATGTTGCACAACTCACATTAATTCAAAATTCCCTAAACTCCCTGGCATGTCACTCATTTGAGTTTTATCCGTTTTAAAATCGTATCGCGTATCATCGCATTTGGGAAAACATTCCATATCCCAAAGCAGAGCCTCCCAAGATGATAAAGTTCCTAAAGGATGTTTTACTTTGAATCATCATTCTTATTTACAAATCAATTGCGCATTTGAAGAATATTCCTTACGTCGATTGTTAGCCAGACAATTGATATCCGATAAGAAACATATTTTATCGATGTAAGGGAAAGCTGTGGAAAGGTGTTGATATCAATACTCGAAATTGTACAACATCGACATCTGTGTACACATATACATTGTTATACTCGCCATTTAATGGGAAGTAAAATGGAACGCACGAACAAGTATCCATCATACGAACTATCAATTCTTCTGAAATGCAAGCTTTGAAACTGTATTTGTTCTGGGGCCAGTTGGTGGGTAACTGAATGAAAGTACGATTAATCATTATTGATGAATGCCAAACGAAACTGTTTGTATTCTATTTATACTAACATCGTCGTCGTACAAACATTGACGTCTTTCCGGTGTTAGAGTATCCAATTCCGCATCCGCTACGATCGATGTACTGGTAATGGCTATCGATACGTGTTGTTTTGGTTGAATGGTTGTACCAAATACTCCAACGTGAGGGAAATCAACTGGATTGTGAATTAAAATCGAAGCACCGTAATGAGGTCGAATCGAAGCTTTGTAATTTTGTGCGTCGATATCCAAAGCTATCGCAAGTCCGGTGTCCCGACCCGCACCTGGGACCAACTAAAGAAAAGAAATTACTAATCCAAAGTAAAATATTTGGAATGTAACCATGATATTGAAATTACAGTTTTCAGGAATTAGACATATTTCAAAACAAATTTCTACCTGTATTGCATCTGTACCCGGTAACGCATCGGGTGGTCCAAACAAAAGAGCATCTCGATAAGTACTCCGACCATTGTTTTCTAAGATTCTTTGCTTGTGCATGTAATCTGAGTATCTGTAACATTTATTGTACTTTAATAATCAAATTATACACTGTAAAAAACATTTTCCGTAGATTACCTTATATCAAAAGTGGAAAATCACAGTTTGTTATAAAATTACTACTCTCAGCGCAGGAGAAATACATTCACTTGTAAAAGTCTTATGCTCAATGTTGTAATATCACAACAATTTACAAAATCGTTGTGATATTACAAGTGAATGCATTTCTCCTGCGCTGAGAGTAGTAATTTTACAAGAAAATGTTTTTTACAGTGTACAAATGTTGCGAATTATATTGAATTCAAAATTTACTCTTACCCGTAAGTCTCATTGTTTCCAAAGTGATAATTGAAGGAACAACAGTAGCCTTCCTTAGTCTTCTTGGAGTGGAAGATCAAAGTACAATCGTATATCTTTCCTATCCACATACACCTTTTAATTAAAGAATCGCAAGGCGGTGCAAGCTGATTGAAGGTGAAATGGAAGATTTTATTGTATTACTTTTTGAGATGAGAGTGTAACGTAATCTTTCCCACATAAATTCATTTGCAGTACATACAAGAGAATTTGGAAAATTTCCAAATCATTGTTTCATTCTGGAATTTGAAGATACGTTACCTCTTGCATTAAACTATCGATTGTCAGACCGAGTATGTTCAATATCATTGTTCCAGTCTGGTTGTCAGCGTCAATGAACTCGGGATGTATCAATTTTGGCAATGCTGCGAAGAATCGATCACTTTCGTCATAACTGATACCATTTTCGTACCTAGATGAGAACAAAAACAGTAATGGATGTAAATCAGAGCAGATCCATTCAATATTTCATTCATTTGACATTGTTTTTTCTTCGATTTTTGTGATGTAAGGAACATTATTTTGGATTTATAACAAAGTGTATTGGAACATCAAGAAATTGGCAAGGGATTGTATAATACAGCTTCACTGTGGGTAGAGCATTCCGTGTGAGACGGTTGTAAGCGATTGGCAATAAATGATCCAACACCCACTCAGCGATTCCTTTAATCTCATCAAGAGGAATTAAATTAAATCGGTATAATAGGTGACCATAAGTTAATTACAAAATCTCTAATCTTAGGGCTAGAGTTGTGCGCTCTCACGCATTCTTAAGCTCTCGAGAGTGATTTTATATCCACAATTGGAGTCGGATGGAGTCATTTGTTCATCGCTTCGACGGACGGCGGAAGGTACTCTCGAAAGAGATTCCTACACTAGAGGTGCACTCGAGACTCTTCAGCAAAATTCCAAAATAGTAAATATTATTCAATTTTACAATCTTCGAATACAAATTTCTACATCAAGTCAAGTATGGGCATGTCATAGTTGGCAATAACATGTCTGAGAGGATAAAATTGATTGTATCCAGGACAAAGAACAATTTTTCTCCACTCAAGACCAAGACAAGACAAGACAAGACCTTTTTCGAGACTGCAACAGTTTTGAATAAACCTTAGTGTTGAAAATCTAAAAAATATTTTCAAAAATGTTCTCTTATTTCATTCTTCAAAGATTTGTACATCGACCCAACGAATCTTGCATTAGAACTGGTGAAATTTAGTTTTTTTGGTTTCAATCGAGGCCGAAATCTTCATCTTCGACGAACCATGGACATTTCCTCCTGTGTGCGTGTGAATGCGTGAGTACGTTTGATTATTCTGGCCAGAATATGTAATCTGGTGTCAAATCTTTCAACAAAGATTATTGTCAAACTCAATTCTTACACGCACCTTCCGTGCTTTCTATCTAAATGACTTGCAATCTTAATCCTAGAACGGGCACGTGAAAAACACAGGAAATTTCAAATGGCTGTGGCCCATTTGAAACTAAACGGATTTCAATTCACTCTGGGCGGTTTTTTGTTCGTTAGGATGTATACTTTGAAAATATTTGGGTGACAAACCACGGGGATAAAGAGAGGCTCAGATGCTGGGGTAGAAAAAAATGTCCTAGGGTCCTAAAAGACCCTACATGCCCGTTCTAGGGTTAACTATCAAATTTTACTCCGTTTCGAGTGTAACTCTCCTTGTACTGAAAAAATCGTATACTAGAATTTAGAATATTCCTCTAAAATATGAGGCTAGTACATATTCCTATGAGTTTCAGAGGATTGATGTGGGAGTTCCTCTGAACGTTAGAAGAATTACCACTGATATTCAGAGGAAAATGTACTAGGCTCATATTATAGAGTTGATTCTAATTTTTAGAATATGATTTTTTGGGTGATCGTTTCATTTCTGTTCTTCTTGAGTATAACCTGTGGTATATTCATAATTAAACGGAATGAATTGAAATTTCATTGATCTTCTTTATTTTACACGAGAGCGAAATTTCCTACTTTCCTTCTTACGCCCTTTGTGACACGGAATTGTATTAAAAGTGTGAGGAATTCACAAATCAACTTACAGAAGCTTCGAAAAGTTCTCTGCTTTTGGTTTGTAGACTTTGTTTTCGTTACAAATGCTAATGGCTGGAAATGGATGATGCCAGGTGGACATGAAAGGATACACCGTGGTAGTTGTAGGCTCCTCAATGAACGTTTCCCATACGCATTTCATCAGGAAAATAGCAAATCCCACGCTCAAGGCACAACTCTATGGTATATGAGAGAAAGAGGTTTGAGTGAATTGGAACAAAACACAAATTTCACATTGCAAGACATCCTGCTGAAGACAGTGAAAACTGTTGCGTAAGAAATCTTTTGGACATCCAGCAGGAATATTTTAGACAAAGCAAATTTTTTGCTGTATGGTTGTTCGAAAATACTTCAATGAAATCGAAATATCGTAACAGCACAATGCACCCCGATCAGAAAAAACCTCAAGGGATCCCTCATAGAAACCCTCGAGGGTTCCCAGATAGGATCCCATAAGGGTTCCCCTGGGAATTTGGCACCCATCTGGGACTTTATATAAGATATTGTGTTCAACATAGAATCTCATAATTGGTCAAAATTTCTTGAAATTTCATGCTCTCCGTACATACTTGTGAAATAAATTTTCAATTTACCCAACTGTGAATAAAATTGATTTATATATAATTGAACTTAGGATTTCTAAAATATTAAAATGAACAAATTATGAGAAGGTACGTGCAATTATTCATCTTTGAAATTATAATTCCATTCAAACATGAGGGGTATCTCTAGTTTCTCTATTTTCACAGGGAAAGGTATTGAATATTTCCATCATCAAAATCCAGGGCAGCGGCGTTATGATATTAGAGTTTACACCAGGTGGAATGAATATCGATAATGTCAGATCACTGCAATTTTTATTAAATCCTTATACACAACCTGTATTTTTTGAATTAAAATTACAAATATATATTTGATATTTATCAACATATTTAATTTCAAGTATTTGTTTTTACAATACAAAAGTACGTTAGATGAAAATGTATGTTAAGCTGTACCATTGAATTTTACACATTTTAAACTTTATTCACATCAACTTCAGAAAAATCAGACAGGTTGAAACATGAACGTAATTATTCTGCCCCACTGAAAATTGCTGTCAGATCCACTCAAAAAATAGTTGCCAGAGCTATCAAAAAGATATCAATTATTGGTCAACTAATTTAAGACATTTTTGGAGAATATTTCAGTTGCAAACAGTATTCGTCCATCATTGTTTATACTGATCAAAATCATCTTTTCAGTCATCTAAGTTCTTATTGGGGGAGATTTGATATTCAGAATGAAACGGTCCAAAAACACTTCATGTAGGATCTTACATGAGCTCCCACGTGGGATCCCGTAAGGGTTCTCAGATGGATTTTGGTCATAATTTTTGTGCCAAATTCCCAGGGGAACCCTCGAGGGTTCCTATGAAGGATCCCTTGAGGTTTTCTTTTGATCGAGACAATATGTCTCCGGGACGTTTTTAGAACGTTCAAAACTATCTGAGATTGTTGTACACAGCAAGATTGCGATTTTATAGCAACCTTTTCGAATAGCTTCCCATGAATGAACTGGCCGAAATCTCAGTGCTGGTATCAACTCAATTAATGACAAGATCTCTAAATGAAGGTAACGAAAAAACCGATTAGATCACCCACTCATGTAACGTACAAGAATTACGTATAGAATAGCAAACGAATTTTGCCGAAGAAGTCACAATTGTTTGCTGCCACATCTAGAAATTCGTTGTCATAGCTAACACAATTGCCAGCGTAGATTCCTATCACAGCAAAAAATTTGCGACTCCCGCAAAAGGTACCTAGCAAAATCAGATTTCGCTGTCACAGCGAATTTATTTCTCCGCGCGACAAACGTCTGTGTTTGGGAGGATATTTGTTACGTTAATTAAACGTTCTATTCAAATCTTTATGTTCTCTTGGAATAACGACAGGCTCTCAAAATTGATAACCGTATTGTCAATGTCGTGACGTGGGGATTAAAATTGAGAGTTTGATATTAAGAAGAGAAAATACTACAAGTGATACTTCTTGAAAAATAAACCCAAATCTTCTGGTACAAGTTTGGTCTGTGATCAATAGCTATCACCTGTCGAGTTGTTATTGCATGGAAGTACAGATGGACGATCTTGGAAGAATCTATTTGTTTCTATAAAAAAAAAAATTATCAAAGTTTTATCAATTTTCATGAAACCTTGAACGGAATTTGATACAAATCCTATATAAAAGAATCGCCCCGGTCGACAAATTTGAATGATTTTTGTTCTCTTATTCCATTTGTAGGCTGATTTTGTTCTGATTGTTGAATAATGCCGACAGAAACAGTAGGGGAGAGTGGTCTAACTTGGACGAATATCAATTCATATTACGATTTTTTACAAACAATAACGTGTTTTCAGCATTGCTGCGAAAAGATTTTCTATCTTCGAAAAATCCGTGAAAATTGTGTTTTTTATTATCGATTCGGATAAAGTGTTGAATGTTTTCATACCGGTATTCATCACTCTTTTTGGGGATATATTCATTTTAGTGAATCATTTCGTAAGTTTAGTGATATTTGATGCAAAATTCGAAGACACCCTCTGTTCCAACTCGGACCCCCTATTTTGTCGCATTTTTCATTATATCAAAACGCAATGTGTTAAGGTAAGTGCATCGATAGTCGAGAATGCTCTAGAAGTTAAGACTATCTAGTGAAATTTACCTTCTCTGTTGAAAATTTTGGAAACATTCGGAAAAAAGTAGGACGAAAACTACCACAAGAAAGAGCCGACTGTTTTGTCCGTTTCCAGGCGATTTTTATCCCAATTTCTTTATGAATTTTTTCGACATTTTCAACAGGATTAAGACAATATTAGATCAGTATTAACCCTCTCTATCTATTCCACGATTGCGTCTCTTTTTAACCAATGATATGAGTTATCGACGCTAGAATCCCTAAGTCAAACACAACATATTCATCGGATTCAGAATAATTTTTCTCACCAATTTTTTCTTGGTGAATGTCAGTTTCCTCTCTATTTCGACGATCATGTATATTATTTTTCTTAGTGAGAATTGTCACCAACATGTGCAATAAAACTTGATTTTCATTCATCACAAATCACTGCTGTCTATGAATTATTCAAAAAACACCACACACGTACACTGTTAGAAAAATTCTTAGATTTGATACGAAATTCTTCATGAAATACCATGTTTTCATATTGAATTCAATAATAGTTCTCAAATTTAATATTGATGATGAAATTCCAAAATTTCTTTCTGAAATGTGACAATTGTTTATTGAATTTCACAAATATATGATTACGATTAAGAACAAAATTATCAATATTGAGAAAAAAATTCTTAACAGGAATTATATTATTGAATTCAATATTTTATTATGAAATTTAATAAAATGATTATGTAAAAAACTTCATAATATTCTTATGAAGTTTCAGGCAGATCTTTTCAACAGTGTACTTTCAAAAATTCGAAATTTGCCATAAAACGCTCAAAAAATGGGCGGTCCGAGTTGGACCCATTGTTTCTATTCAGACGATTTATCACCATTGTTCATTTCCAACCACAACTCAGAAACGATACGAGATATGTCAAAAGCTTGTTAGACAAATTTGAGGAACTAAAAAATCTCACCAACGGCATGTAATACAAGCCGATTGGTCAACATTGTAGAGTTTCATGCAATAAAAAGAGAAGAGGGTCCGAGTTAGCCCACTCTCCCCTACTTTTTGATGATTTCATTCTGAATTTCAGCCTAAAAACGAAATATGAGGATAAAAACCGTCCAAAGTTTTTGACTCGGGCGATTCTGTCAACTCAAAATCGTCCATCGGTACATGAATTCCAATGTAACCCTACAATTATGAAACTTCATGCAAACTGACGAACCTTAATCAAAACCCATGAAATGGATTCTCACGGTTTCATGGGAGTTCTACACCAGGAAGGGAGTAATTTTGCTGTAACGCTAGTTATCTGAAATCGCTGTACACGTCATGTATTAGAATGATTCACTTTTGATTAGGGCTCGAGCCTAAATTTGTATAAAAACTTCATACAAATTTTATATAAAATCACATTCAATCAGATTATAGCCCCAGCTCAACTTGTGAAGCCAGAACGAAAATGATCTTGTTTTCCGATTGGTGTTCTTCAAGAATCAGAAGCCGCAATTGAATAATTCTGTTAGATCTTAGAATCTCCTGACAACACAGTGATCCACAGTGATTTTTGCCGTTACCTTCACGTAGGTGTCGATAAATTGGTAATCTCTGGAATAATGACACGAATCGACAATAATTGTGAACTGAGGATAACAAAAGGGACATTTAACCTTCCGATTTGTATATTGTTTCGCGGAATCCACACTCATGGAATTTACTTACCGTAATCCACATAATCTTTTCGGCGGGTGTTGTATCCGAGCAAGAAATATGACGGAATCCATGAAGGGTTGTATTTTCGCAGAAACGTTTGAATTTTTCTTTCAAATTAGAGTTATCCAACATCGGATTGTGGTTTTCTAGAAATGTTGATAAGAAAATTGATACATTCGAAGTACAGAAATTGCGAGAATAATGGACAAATATGTTATCCCTGGTAAAAATATAACTTACATTCGCGAAAGGGAGTGTCATTTTACACTCCAAAATGCGCGAATCTCCTCTTAGTGTACTTTTGCATTCGATTTTTATGACACTTTATTTATTTTTAACAGGGATTCACATTCAGAACAAGAATTTTTACTCGACCAGTACAGTGGCTCAAAGTTAAACTCGGACATTTGGAAATTTTCATTTCATGACGGAAAAACTGATATAATAAACCAACCAAAATCAACAATGAAATTATTCTTATTACGCATTGGGTAAAGGCGCATGAATCCATAAGAAATGAAAACAGAATTTGTTCAAATTAACCAATAAAGAACTCAAACTGTAAACCTAATAGGAACTAGTCTCAAACTGAAACTCGGACACATAAAATTCATAAACAAACAAAATTTCAGTCACTTTCTCACGAACCGTTGATAATAACAGTGTTTGCTGTCGCAAAACTTGTTCACTTTATTGAAATTTTGAAAATGGCCCGACAATCTGACCAAACTTTATAATCAAATTCGATTTTAGATGGCGTTACTTATGGAATTTTCAAACAGTAACATGTATTATTTGACGCTTTAATTCGTTTACAGGGTCATTGTGACCCTGGTGTGCATGTTAAGGGTTAAATGGGAAATTTCAAATGCTCACCCAAGTAGCACAAGAACTTCTCAAATATGCCATGATTATTCTGTGAATGTGAAAGGAAGGTGCAAATGAGACTATTCTGGATAAATTCGTTGAGATATTGATATATGAAGGTGCATAGCACATAATTATTCGAATCAGGAATCCCATATAGCACATTCAGCAAAAGTGATATATCTATTGGAACATGAAATCATGCGAATGGCGCTTCCGCGGTCATTTCCATCTTCCTCTCACATTTTTGCTACGTGCAAATGTTGTTGAATATGCCAGGTACATGGTTGCTACACCGGGAATTGTCTTTCATTCTTATTGGTAACTCCATCTAATGTGGATATATGATTGGTAGATTCCGCTGGAATTTGTCTGTTGTAGCAACCCTGCAGGCAGGTGGAAACAACGTTCCTTCGCCATATGCGCTATATGGGGTGTGAATTTAAAAATTGTATTGTAAAAGTTGCCGCAGAGTTGACAAGAAGGGTCCCTGTTGACACACAACAAGCCCTATTCAAAAGAGTCCGATAGATTCAAATAAATTCTAATCCGTGCTGTGACAAAAACCGCATAGAAACCTATAAGTTCTATTGTTGCTATCAGGATTTATCAGATTTTTTCGATCATATCGATAAACAGTGATAGAATATTGAATTTCATATAGAATCTCATTGAGACCCTAGAGTACTGTGACAAAAACCGCATAGAAACCGGTAAGATATCATCAATTCCGATGGAATCGGTCTATCAGTTTGTATCCCTGCTTAAAGAATCTCATTGAACCGATTGATTCTCATTGATTTAAATGCAGAAAACCGCTTCTAACCCATTAAAAATTGATTCTCAATGGGTTTGAATCGATTTTCTGCATCGGCCCAGCCAACAAAATCAAGGCAGCGCTTCTAGCAGTGGTACTACCATTCACTTATACAGTTAAAAATCTTCTGTACATATATGGCTTCATTTATGCATGGAAATAGGAGCGACTTGGTCGTATTTTTACTAGGAGCACTACTAGGTAGCGCTTCCTGATAATACGGTAATGGAAAAGCTACTACGTTGCTCCCACTAGCACTGCTAGTAGCGGAAACGTGAATTTGGAAGCACTTTGCTGGCTGGGGGGGTCAATGAGAATCAATCGGTTCAATGAAATTTTTTGAACAGGGATTGGTTCTTTTGGACAGGGAGGCTACAAGCTTTCAAAAATCCTCGCCCGAGAGTTATAGCAAACGTCACACTCGCAAGATTGTTAATGACAATGTAAAAGCAAGTGAATGATCAGTCTGAAAAGTTTATAACAAGCTTTACATGTTGTCTGGAAGTGTGGAACGTCAGTTGCCAAAAATTTGGACATTTCACCGTGGTACTTTTATTGCCCCAATGTCTAGTTTATCTCAATCGACCTTATCCGTACAGCACAATCACCGATCCTTCATCTAGGACTTCGGTGGAAAATTGGTGGAGAAATGGGCGCCGTGGAAATAAGGGAGAAATAAGGGAGAGTCTCCGTTGACGCAATGGAGAAGTGACGGAGAAATGTCCGCCTCCTATATTTTCAATAAAATTCATGATGGTGGATTAATACATTCAGATTTGGTTATTGCAAATGCCCCAATATGAATTATATCGAAAATACTGCAGAAGGCGGACATTTCTCCGTTGCCTCAACAAAGATTCTCCCTTATTTCCCCGACTCCCATTTCTCCACCAATTCTCCACCTCCAGTCCACCGAAGTCCTAGGTGGAGGATCGGTGGTTGTGCTGTACGGGTTATATCTACGGTTTCTATTTTTCCATCTACATTCCACTGATAATTCACCGCGGTCCTCCAAAATGACACTGTAAAAAGAAAGTCTCAAATTCAGCTCATTTCATGGCTGAATCTATGATGCAAGCAAATTAAGCCGAAAAAACAATCATTGAACATTCAATTTCAAATTTTAAAAACGTATAGTCACTTCAATGTTCAGGGAATCTTCAAGGAACATTCCTCGAACGTTTGACAACTTTGATTCCCTTTGGTAGTCTGTATCTATTCGAATAAAGTCCCGATATTCCACAGATTTTAGTTCAACGATGGGAACTTATTTTTAGCTTAAATTTTGTAATGTGCCTAAAACTTCATCCCAGGTGGCACACCAGTTCATGTTAAGTCCATTATGAATACTTTTGGAACCATGAGAATTCACAAAGAATTCTTATTGAATTCACACGGAAAAAAATAATCAGCTCTCATTTGGATAGTTAGAAAAATTGGATTTTTTTAGCTCCCACGGCGACAACAGCAGGAAATGTAGCGGTCGCAGCTAACATTTCACAACTGAATTATTTCGCTATCCAAATCTCAACCACAAAATCTGTGCTGTTATAGCTACGGTTTTCCACTGTAGCAGCTAATTAATTGGCTATGGCAGTGAGAGGAGGGTGCTTAAAAATTGAGTAGCTGTCACAGCTATTTCATTTTTTTGCATACATTAAGGCCTGCTGCGCTGTCTGGGATGTGCAATAACGATTTTTGAGATAAGCGATTATTTTTTTTACCAGAAGTATATGAAATTTGGATTAAAAGTTAGTTGAAATAGATAGAAACAAGATATGTTCTACAGAAACAAGAACGTCCTTATCATGGATCATTATTCCCTGGTTAAAAAAAAAACCCATTGATTCTCGCCAAATCTCATTGAATCTTGCACAATGTTCTGACCAAATCCTATTCAACCATTTTCAGTGGAAATCTTTGTTTCTCCATTTTTTTTATTTCCTTTTTATGAATGCACAACATCTGAAGAATGTTGTGTCAAATTTTTAGAGCGATTGTAGCAAAACTAACGCAGATATGAAAATTTAAACACACTGAGAGAAAAAAGCGTGAAAATCACAATCTTTATCAACAGATTGAGCACATCGCGGACAATAGAAAATAATCGCTCAACATTAGTTCAATACATTACAATTCAAATAGTAATTTTTTTATTGAAATGGCAATTTATTAAACTGATGTTAAGCGATAATCTTCTATTGTCCGCGATGTCTTCAATCTGTTAATAAAGATTACGATTCTCATGTGAAAAACTTTAGAGCGATTTTCCCCACACTTCACGTTTTCAAAGTCGGTGATCTCTGTAGTTTTGAATCTATCGAACCGATCCTTTTGAAATTTGGTACACACTTTCGCTGTATAATTCATGAGGTAACAATGTCGAGTTTTTTCAAAGTTTGTTGTTATTTTTTGTTCCACAGTAACAAATATGTCGATTTTTTGAGCAACAATCACGGTTTTTGACTTTCCAGTGTCACCAAAAATCGAAAAATTAATTATAAAAAAAAACCTCGACGTTGTTATCCGGGGAAACTGATACACTAATAGAATCACTTTGGTTTTTTTGTTTCAGATGATTGAGTCATGAGTTATCACCGCAAAACTATTTTTTTCAGACGTCTAGGCAGATTTGCTGCTAATGGCTAAGTTTTAAATATTTTCTACTCAAATTCTCACAAAATATTCTTGAAAAATTGTTTTATAATACTGTGATATTTGTATTTGATAAGAATCAACCGTATCTTATAAATTGATTGAATCTTGCATAATGTTCTAACCAAATCTCATGAAATTTTATTTCGTCAGATTCTATGGATTTTTATTCAACCAGGGTTCATACGTCAATGTAAAAAAAAAAATAACAAATTCACTGCATTTTTTACATGATCGATAGATCCAATATTTCTGAAACTACAAACTTCTGAGAGTTTTATAAAAATATTCCTTGGAACGGACATCAGATCTGAAAGGGTTGATGCGAACATTGTAGATAAACCGCGTGAAATCATTTTCAAATAGAATTTTGTTACATAACATTACAATCATAGGTCTTCACTGTTGTTGGAACATCGTGATATCCGTTTAATCACTCACAGTTATATAGCAACGTTAATACAGTAACATCACACAAGGCGAAGATCGAACAGGCTCGATAAATCTTCCGAAAACTTTCGAGAAATATCGTTGTATTGTGGAAAAACCCTGAACGATTTTGTTAAACAAAACGATTTACGATTTCTCTCAAATATATATGATCTTCCTATCAGAGGGAACGAATGAATAAGTTGGAAAAAGTTCTCTCTCTCAAGAACGAAACGATTCTAACGATTTTACTTACTCGGCACAACCATTTTTATCACAAGAAACTATCGCGAAGGATGATGAATTTTGAATGTGAACTATTCATTTATTCCATCCCTCACTCCTTATCTTCTATCATAAATTTCAAGGATGCATCGTGCACATCGCATGATTAATCTAGTTGTTTAATTACATCATTCGCGTACATTTGAATTCCCAGCTTTGCAATGAGTTTGAATTGGGTGTGGCGAGTGACTTTAATGTTCTTGTATTTAAATTAAACTTTCGTATGCGGTCGGCTAGAAATGCATTCACCGCAAATGAATGACAGGGAATTACACTGAGAAGAAGGGTTTAGTTAAATATTAAACAGCTATACTGAGAGAAGAGTTTATTTGTATTTAATGAATCTCCTTTTGGATACGGCGAAATGAATATTTATTGTTCACAAATATGGCTCATGACCCACAAATAAGGTTTATTCCCAAACAGCACAATCATGATCATTTTGAATTCACAAGAACTTGTAAAAGAACTTCTTGAACAGTCCCCGTTATGACAGTAAAAATGAATTCAATATGAAATTCAAAATGCATATATGTTGAATACTTGAATAGTTCCTTATGAATTCTTTCTGAAGATTAAATTATTCATCATGAGTTCATTTTGAATCCAAACTATTCATAATGAATTCATGTTGACTGTCATAACGACAGTTCAGGAGCTCTTCGCGGGGACTTTTGTGTTGTATGGGTTAACAGTTGAGAAACGTTCTTTGAGGTTTTTTAACAGTTAATGAAACTTCATTTATAGGTCACGAGTCAAGTTTATGTGGAAAAAATATTCATTTCGCCGTATCCAAAATAAGCTTTATTATCCATATAGCACAAATGTCTCAGTAATATCTCCAGAATATTCTGCAACATTCTGGAGACATTGTAATATTGTCAGAATCTTGTGGAGATATAGCTGAGACATTCCCAGATAACACACGAAGAATTCTTTTTCAAAAACAAGAATAGAACAACGATGATGAAATTTCGCCAATGTTGGCGGAAGCTTGATTCAATGGTTCTGCCTAGAGGTGGACTCGAGACTCTTGAGCAAAATTCCAAAACAGTAAGTATCATTCAGTTTCACGATTTGCGAAGACAAATTTCTACATCGAGTCAAGAGTGGGCATGTAATAGTTGGAAATAACACGTCTGGGAGGCTGATATTGATTACATCCAGGACATAAAGCAATTTAAGACCAAAACGAGGCAAGACAAGACCTTTTTCGAGGTCGCATCAGTTTTGAATGAACCTTAGTGTTCAAAACTAAAATAAAAAATTCCAAAAATTCCCTCCCGTTCCATTCTTTGAATATTTGTACATTGATCTAAAGAATTTTGAGAGTCTCGAGTCCATCCCCAGTTTTGCCACGATTGGTCGATATACAACTTTTGATATAAAACCAATGCTGGTACAAACTTGCGCCAACACTATTTCAACACTTTTCTTCTTTACTTCTATTGTCATTTAACGTTGGCTCAATATGAATCCCCTACGCTTGGCTGTCGCGCCTGGCCCAAGCCATTGCCCGTGGTCAACATTGGCGGAATCGCTAAATTTTTACATGGGATTGTGTATCATGATTTTGAACGATTAAACTATGTATAGGAATTTCACGATACACAACAGGAAGTATTCTTTCGTGCGTTTCCCTCGTAGATTGAAAAAAAGGATATCATATACAATTGAGGGAAGTATGAATAAGAAGGTATCGTGCATAACCGATGAGAAACGATACAACCCAAAGAAATCCGATAAAGACCAAATTCCTGTTGCATCGTTCCATCACTATACCTGATTGAACCTCATTGAAGAAAGTTTCTTTATCGGATCACGCCGGTGTTACGATTCAACCCATACAAAATGATAACAAACAGACTAAAACACTACTCAAATTTTTAGCAGCTGTAAGATCCCTGGATTTTCTTTGGAAATATTCAAAACTCCCTGTACAGAAATATTTCTCTGAAATAACTATGAACAATCTCTGAAAAATATCCCATCTTCTCTGACAAACTGAGAATTTCTTAAATTTTGATGAAAAATCTATCGAATTTGAAACATTTCGTACAAACTTTTTTCAGAGTTTATAACAGTTTTTGTTCATTATTTTTCAGACAAACAGGAACGAAATTGCGCTATGTTGCTGTAGGTTGAATCGTTTGTTGAAACTAATTAACAATTGGATAACATAATATTCAACTATTAAAGTCCAAAAATCTTGCAGTACATTATTCAAACGATGTTTCCAATGGCAAAAAGTTGATTCGTGAGTATCAATTTTCGTTTTATTTCTATAAACGAAACGATTCAAACTTTTAAACGCTCTAAAAAAATCCTGACCAATGAAAACACATTTTTCAATTTTCAAACCCTTTTCCACATATGATATTTGAATATATCATATAATTTATTCACGGAATTTTTCAATTATCCAATAGTCAGAAAAATGTAAAAAATTTATCAGAGTTTTGTTATGATTTTTGCAAAACGCAAAAATCGTTCGTTCTTATTTGTCTAAAAAAAAAAATATAAAAACACTCTTATGAACTACGAAAAAAGTGTATTCAAAATCTTTCAAATTTATTGGATTTTTCATTGAAATTTCATAAATTTTCAGAGTTTTTGCAGAAAAAGCTTATGATATTTGAAAAATTCTCCCCCAGTAAAAATCGAAAAGTGAAAAAAACGAGTATTGAAACAAATGAAGCGTGAAATTGAGTTATCCCTAGATGACTATTTGTTACACTCAAATGACTCTCAATTTACGCTCTTGTCGCGCTCTCTCCGAAATAATAATTCCATGATAAATACAATGGACAAAGATGATCTCATAATAAAAGCAACAGATGAAGAATATCAATGACAAAATTCCCAGATGGTTACAATAGGGAAGAAGGTAATGTAATTTACGAGAGAATCGAAATATTCAAGGAGGGTGGAATTCCAGCGGATAGTGAGCAACGAATCTTCCTTGTTGAACGTAACTGTATCGTATGGTTATATATCGATTGTCCTCGGTGAAGGTCTCTGTTATCAAATGCTTAATGTATAATGATCACTATATTCCTGCTGACCGTCAACAACCGTGGGGGATGATCCCCAGCTGATCCTCATACGTGGAAGCCCTTCAAAGATGTAGATTAAGGTTTCATGGATTTCCCACAAAGGGAAGACAGAGAGGGAATCGATATAAAAGTAAATCAAGGTAGCTGTTCCGGACCAGGCGAGGGGCTGGTGGATTTCGCGACCGACATGTTCAACAGCAGCATTCACTGGGAAGCGAGAATCTCACCAGCCACAGGACCGCCACGTTTGTTAGGATGGAACGTCCCACCTCACGAGATCATTCATATACCAGACCACTGGCTGACGTATCCCGAACCGAATCCCTCTTTACATTATATGTTGGCTCTGCTTTACGTGTTATTCACTTTTGTGGCTCTTCTCGGTAACGGTCTTGTGATATGGATATTTTGCGCGTAAGTTATTTATTTATATCAATTTTCTCATGTTTCTTTATTCATATACATCTTCGAGCAGGGTGCCTAGTTTGAAGGCCTGAAAAATCCTTTTCTCATGAATTCTTTCCAAGGGAAAGTATATCTGTGTGCGATTTTGATAACTTATTGAACATGTATTGAAATATTAAGAATAATATTCAAAGTTATGTCCGCAAATGTGCAAGTGCGTGGAAAATTTCCATTTTTGCCGTGGATGTTTTGACGTTTCATAGGATCATCTGGAACAAAAAGATCCGAGGTTTATTTGAAAAAATTTGCAGTAATTTTTAGGACAGGGACAATTTATATTAGACTTGGGCATTCTAGTTCAGTGTATCTCGTTCATCAGATTGAATTAGTTCAGAGATATAGTTCAATTAATCTAGGGAAGAATTAGTAAATATACATCAATTATGTAAGAATTCTTTTGTTTTCTTTGTCATCTCACATAATGGTCCATGTAAAGTGATAAGGGCATAGAGAATAAAGCCCCTCCAACATAGTCTAGCCAACGATGTTGCCAAAATATTATCTCCCAAATTTTATCCTTTTAATCCATTGTTTCATTCATTCAAAACCAGAAATTTCGTTACATAAAACATCAATAATGCAAACTGACCCTAACATTTCAATCACTTCTGAATCATTTTAACAACTCCATTTCTAGTATCCTGCATGAACTTTTTTTGGAACCATTTCTTTCACTTTTTATGTATAAATTAAAATCCACAGCAAATGAACATTTCATAGAAACTTTCCTAAGATTGTTGCACGTGCTGAGGGAATAATAATACCGAATAAAAATAACTCCGAATAAATCGTGGGGATTCCTGTTTGGTGGAAATCAGTGGTACAAATGTACGAAAATATCTAGTATATCTTCATCTGAACTACTTCATTCAGCTCAGTCAAGTGAGCCATTCTTTTGAACATTCTTCCGTTCATGAGTTACACAAGTCTAATTTATATCACGATTTCAAGGGGATACCAGCGGCCCCTGACGATGCAACCCGAACCAAATCTTCTCTGATAAATTATTCGAAAATAAAGCAGTGAAAGAAAAATATCGCGCTGTACAGACCACCTTTATCGATTGGAGAAGTTCTGTACAGATTGATATTTTGATTTCATCCTTTTTGGGGTAACTCCTTTTCTAACCAATGGGTCTGGTTGCATCTTCAGGGGCCGCTGGTATCACCTTAAGGGGTTACATGGATTTGGAAGAGCTGAAGTTTGAAAATTTTTTCTGCTTTTCCTGCATCGACAAATCCGTCAAAAATAAATACACGTTCAAAGGCAACTCTTGAACTACATTCTGTAAAATTTCCATTGTATAGAATATTCAAAAATGAGTCATTCAAATGGTTTTTCCTAGACTTCTTTTTTTCCGGTGGATTCATCACAGAATCATCTGAAATCAAAAAATGAGGAAGATTTAGCTAGTTAACGAGTTTTTCCAGGTAACAACGTTCATTTTCTCTCCAAATTCATTCATTTAAAAATCTGCCTTTATGTCGCTGTAAAGCCGTTAAAGATCAACGGACAAAAACTTTGCGACCTGTCCACAGACTTCAAAAATGAGTTTTCGAGATAAATGTGTTTGAAGTTTTATAAAGTCACATAAAATCGTCGATTCCAGGCTCATGAAGTAAACTTCCTTCTTAATTTGCATCGTCATAAACTTCTTTTTTAGCTTGTCTAAGAAGAATCTTCCTTTCTCTAGTCGTTGCTGCTATTCCTTTGTTCGCATATCTGATCCTTTCGGGGAAAAATGAGCGGAAATGTAAAAGGTCCACACCTCTGTGAGTTTTATTCTGAATATTCCTGAAGTAATTTACTACAACATATAAATTTCCAGGAAAAGTGTTTGAACCCTGTAACCTGTTAACACAAATTTTGGTAGTTCCGACTAAAGTGAAGTAGATTCAATGGTAATTGCAGTAAATTATCCTCCACAATTGTCCCTGTTCAAAATTTCATTGCAAATTGTGGCAAATATGACAAGTAATTTTGTTTCCGTGCATAATATTGATTCCAACAAGAAAAATACGATTTTTCAGGAGTTGTAATATCGAGAGAACATAATTCTATAAAATTTCTAGGTGTTTTATATAAAAATTGTACACAAACTATACAAAGGTATTTATCAGATCCTCGTTGCCTTAACGTCAAGTCTCCCCTGTTTAAAAAATCCGATTCAAACCTATCAACTGGTCAATCGGTATGAATTGGATTTTTGTCCAGGAATTTTCCTATTTGATCTCATTCGAATCTAATCAGTTTGAATAGGAAAGTTTTACTCAATGAGATATAATCAGGAAATTTGGATCATGTACATTCGAATTTACCGATTATATCCCATTGAGTAGAAATTTCCTATTCAACGTGATTATATTTGAATGAGATCAAATAGGAAAATTCCCGGACAAAAATCTAATTCAAACTGATTGACGAGTTGGTACATTTATAGGCGAAAATCCGTCCCTTACTCAATTCTCATCCGATATCGATGAATGTTTTTCCAAATACTCAAAAAAAGTTCCATTCTAAAGTATAAAAAAATACATTTGGAAGACTTCAACACATCATTTCACAGTTATTATTTATTATTTTCATCAATGATATCTCTAAAATTTTCAAGTATACTGTGCATATCGTATTTTTGCTGAGGATCTACAACTTTTTATGATTACAAAAACTTACAGGGGCGTTCAAAATCCGCAATATGATTTGAATCCATTCGAATCTTGGTGTGTGCTGTTCAATGTTATGACAGATTACGGGCAAACGCTTGAATTGAATCAAAATATCGCTCTATACAGCACTTTTCTGATTTGTCCGTAGTTTGTCATAAACAACACAGGTCAACGAAAAAAAATTTTTTTCTCTGGTACGCCAAGTCTGGTAACTGTTTCGGAGTACTTTTAGTGTGTTGAATGCGAAATGGATATCAGATTTCTTGGATCAGCTCACTGCGAATTATATATATATAAAATTATAAAAGAACGAGTTGATCCAACAAATCTGATGTTGTTTTCGTGTTCAGTGGTCTAAAGCTACTCCAAATCAGTTCTCAAACCTCAGGCATCAAAACGGCTGTGGATCAGTGCCACTAGTATCCCCTTCATCTCTAAATCTAAGTGCCATATGATAAGGTGAGTTCAATAGAGTTAACAATGCTATTCACTTCTCTTATAATTTGTCGTATCCTTTGATATCACCTATGACTCCTGTTCATGATCTTGGAGTTTCATTTGATTCTCGTTTTAACGTCTCGATTCATTACAATTAAATAGTTGATGCTTCCTCATGGAAGCTGTTGGATTTATTAAGCGTATTTGGAAAGACTCTCATGATCCTGTAATATTTCGAACGCTCTTCTATATTTTAATTAGACCTCATCTGGAGTATACGTGATATCTGAGATTTGGAGCCCTCCCTCAATCGAGGATTGTACACACTTGGAAAGAGTTCAGCACAAGTTTTGGAGTTTTCCTGCTTATCGGATTGGCAGTTCATTAAGCGTCACTTGTTTTGACTACTCTTTAATTATGTCTCAACTTAATTCACCTTCTTTAGAATTGCTTCGTATTTTTAAATATCTTTCATCTTTGAATAGTACGTTTTAATATGTTCATGTCCGATTTTTAAGACGACCCAACTTGGTCAATCCAATTTCTCATAAATCAAGATATGGTTATTCCGATCCGGTAAATCGAATGCATATTCTTTCATATGGTTCTACTGTTTAAATGTTACTACCATGTAACAAAAGTGTTTTTTCTACGCGTACAAGGAAAATGGATAAATCATTGTTATGAACATTTTATCTATTATTTTCTCCATTTCAGCCGATACTTTATTTCAAAATTGTGATTTTTTTTTCAGAGCAAAATCGTTAAGAACGCCATCGAACATGTTTGTAGTCAATCTTGCACTCTGCGACTTCTTTATGATGATCAAAACACCTATTTTTATATATAATTCTTTTCATACTGGTTTTGCTTTGGGACAGCTTGGCTGTCAAATCTTTGGAGTTGTTGGTTCACTTTCCGGAATTGGTGCCGCGATCACGAATGCCGCTATTGCGTACGACAGATACAGGTGAGAGCATACAACTATATTTCAATGGGCGTAAAATAAGTCTATTACGATGATTTTTTTTGTTTAATATTCCACAGTACTATAGCGAGGCCGTTGGATGGAAAACTCTCCCGTGGTCAGGTACTGCTCTTCCTTGCTTTAATTTGGTTGTACGTCATCCCTTGGGCTTTGATGCCAGCTATGAACGTCTGGGGACGTTTTGCCCCCGAAGGTTTCCTCACTAGTTGTTCTTTTGATTACATCACTGACTCCGATGATATTCGATCGTTCGTCGCCGTGATATTCACGTTCTCTTATGTTATACCAATGAGCCTCATCATATATTTTTATAGTCAAATCGTCAGCCATGTCGTTAATCATGAAAAAGCATTGCGCGAGCAAGCCAAAAAAATGAACGTTGAAAGTTTGCGCAGCAATGTCAACCAGAATGCTCAGAGTGCAGAAATTCGTATAGCCAAGGTATAATTTTCATTTTCACATGAAAGTCATGTTTTATAACTTTTTTCCAATTGGATATCTTCTCTTAGAATTATTCTTCATTTCCAAATACGTTCCCAGATAGAAAACCATGCCCTAAATATTTTGTAACATAATGTGCCGTAAACATACTATCATAAACTTCGCTCAGATTGCAATGATGCATAAAATGTAAACATTATGTCTTCATTATGGTACCATCACCTCGTTTTGCTACCAATGCTTCATGCGGAAACACCTTGGTACCATGATGCAAACATTTCTTGGCGTGCATGTCATCATTATGATGGCATTATTGAGACATTTTTCTATCTGGGGTTGATAAATGATAAAATGTTGGATAAATATTTTGTATTCTGGAATGAAAGGATTCAGTTTTTCATTAATCTGATGACATTTATTCGATAACTTTTGGAGTCAAGACGTATATTTTACTTGATTTTACTATGGATATTTTCTATTTATAAGAATCATGAAAGATTTTTAAAAAATTAATTGATTTTTTTTGTCATTTATTTAGGCTGCCATCACGGTATGTTTCTTATTCGTTTGCTCATGGACTCCTTATGGTGTCATAGCGTTGATCGGTGCCTTCGGCAACAAAGCATTGCTTACTCCTGGTCTCACTATGATACCTGCTTGTACGTGTAAAGCTGTAGCCTGTTTGGATCCGTATGTGTATGCCATCAGTCATCCAAGATACCGGTGAGTGTCAATCAAAATAGGCTTAATCCACTTGGATCAGATTTTAGTAGAGTAGGTACGAAGTGGATGAACGAGATCGGTGAATGAGATGTAGAGGCGACGGTTGTTTTTACGTTGCACTTACGTCGTCTTAAATCTACCTAGTGCGACGTGAGAGCGATGTGTTTTATTCGTGGTGGTAGCGCTGTCGAGCAATATCTGTTGTATCATATGAGAATATTCTGTAAACAAACCGGAATTAGATATTTCTCTCTAATGTTCCATAAGTATCCTATTATGATTACATATTCTTGATCTTGCCTTGAATTCGTCAGACCAAAATCAACACAGTATCATCCCGTTGAGATTGACCCAGACAGCAAAGTGCTAAGAAAATTCGCGACAACTTTCCAACATAAAAAGCAACTGTTGTTGTTGGGTAGTCGCTGGGAGGTTGCATCGCCAAATGCGCAGCATCATGCAGCAAACTTGAAAGTTGTTGTCATGATGCTGCAAAGATGTTTGGATACATGGAGCTATGACACGTGAGATCACACAATTCTCCAGCAACAAAACACAAACTGGTGTAGCAACAGTTGCACTGCAACTTTTGCTGTCAGGGTTATATCGATATAAGGATATTTCATAGTCCCAAAATTATTAGATCTCTCAGATCAGTTTCTTTGGTTTGAACATCAAAAAGAATAAACATTTCGTTGAGATTATGCTCCAATTTTGTCAGAAGAGTAGTCAAGCTTGTTAGCGAGATGTTAAAATTTCACAAAGATTCACTCAAATGGTCTGACATATCTGTAAAATGAACAATAGTGTTTTTTTCATTGACGAATGATCAAATAGAATTCAATTAAACTTTAGTTTAATTTTAATGGACTACCTGGACCTTGATTTTCCTCTTCTCGGGGCTGGCTCATTGCTTTGTTTTATAATAAAATTATTGAGATATTTGTCTGTTTGGGAAGAACAACAATTTTATTGAACGTCAGAAGATTCTGAAAAAGAAAAGAGTGAAAATGATCGACAATCCAGAACCTTTATCATTGGGAAATACAGATTATCCATGTTGAATGCTTGAAATGCATTTTATGAATTACAGAATTGAATTGCAAAAACGTTTGCCATGGCTTGAAATTCAGGAAAAACCAGTGGAAACTCAGAGCACCACGACTGAGACTATTAATGCACCACCTGCTTCGGCATAAGTATTCAATTGGAAGAATAAAAGAAGGCCAAAATGAAGGAGTACAAGAAAAGAACAAGAAGCGGAAAAAAATCACACATGATCCAATATTAACTTGAAATAAAAATGAAATTTTTATTATGTATTAAAGATTGTATAATAATTTACCTTGTATATCCGAAACACGAATACAATAAAGCAATTTTCTGGCAAACGGGTATAGTCGAGTGTAGTTTCTTGTTGAAAAATTGTCAAGAGTGAATGCCCTGCACTGTAAAAAAAATCTCTTGTATTTTTACCAAGCTCAGCGTAGGTAATAAAATTACCTATGTGCAGCATAGGACATTCACTGGAAAAATTGTAAATTCCCTATGCTGAACGTAGGACTTTTACAACAAACATTTGTGATTTCACAAATTTCTGTAATATCTTCATGCTCAGAGTAGGTAACTTTATTATCAACGCTAAGCATGAACAATTTACAAGATTCTGTGGTATTACAATGCTGAACGTAGGACTTTTACAATAGACCAAGTATTTTTCCTACGCTGAGCACAGTATTTTCACGAAAGACTGTGATTTTTCCCATTTGGAGTGGGTAATTTACAATAATTATTTTTTACAGTGTGTTGAAAAACTATGAAAAAGAAGGATCTGAGCGAAACATTATGGTTCATATCGTTTTAAACATGAATTCATACAAAGCATTCATCGATTCAATTTGCAGTCAATTTATAAACTTATTTTCATTCACACTGATAAAAAAACAGTTACAGCGATTCTTTGTTTTACCTTTCAGCAATGAATTGCTTAGTTTATAAATCGCATTTGATTATCCATTATCAATTTTGCGGAGTTAGATTCTTCCCGCTGTAAACAAACGGACTCGATTGACGCATGCGTGCTGAGATATTGTCATACACGTGTTGTAGTTCCAAAACAAAAAGTACGGTTCTTGATTTGTCCATTCTTATGTAACCAATAATTTCATTGTTCGATAGTATGGAATCAGAAGAATCAATTCATTCATAAGTTATATCATAACAACACCAATTTCAAAGTACGTAAACACAACGTATTGTAAATAATTTACAGGGAATAGAATAATTATTCTGTTGAAGACGAAATATTTCATTCAAAATATCAAATATCAAGCTTTTCAAGGATGGCGGCAGATGCAGTGTATAAATACATGAAAGTTCAAAATAGACCCTACAGTGCTAACGACATTGTTGCAAATTTGCACAATGAGTACGGAAAATCTGCTGTACAGAAAGCTTTGGATCAATTGAGTGCGAAAGGAAAGCTCTTCGAAAAAGTAAGTGAATTATAATTTCATTCTATTCAGCAGAATTTAAGGTATTTAGTAGTATATTTGATATAACCTCTAACACAGAAAATATTCCTTTGTTTGGGCTTGATTTTATTGTTTTCATTTTATTATCACTCTATTGAGATCAATGGAATAATATCCAATTCTAATCAGCTCAAGTTATGAACATTTGTCTTAATTCCAATGACAATATTCACAATTTCTTCCTCGATGTCTAATCTACATGTACGTACAATTATAATACATAGATTTGTGAACTGATAAAACAGTGAAGTATTCCTTCAGCATATTATAACAAGAGTGGATCATGCAATAAAAACAAAAAATAAAGGAGTATAAGAATATTGCTGTATTCCTATATAATATCCTTTTTATTTTTAATCAAAATTGTCACATCGAACGTGATATCATAATCCAAAATTTTCTAAAAAAACTTTCATAGCACATGACGCAGATGATATATTTTAATTAGGTTTATGGGAAACAAAAAGTTTACTGCATCGTTCAGGATACGGAGCTCGATTCGGATGAGTTGATGAGAATAGACAAGGATCTCCAAGCTCATGCGAACGAAGTGGAGTCCAAATGTCAAGATCTGGAGAAGGAAGTCAAAGCTCAAGAAGCAATTTTAGAATCTTTCAGATCCAGTATAACCCTCGAAGAGGCGCAACAGGAAAAAGAACAACTCCAGCAGAATATTAGGAATTTGAAAAGGAAACTAGATGATTTGATGGAGTCGATCGGCAGTGAAGATTTGACGGAATCCAAGAGAAAGGCTGAAGCTGAACTGCAGGAATATTCCCGTGAATACAATAAGAGAAAACGTTTATGTACAGAGATTATAGAATGTATTCTAGAAAACTATCCTGGCAGTAAAAATGATCTGTACGAGGAGATAGGTATAGAGCCAACAATCGTACAATGATTCGATTTTTGGTGAAATCTGTAGAATATGTTGTAACAAGGATGAGCTGTTTATAAGGTTTAAATATGATAGCGTACCTGATTTCATTACTCGATAATATCAAGAAATTTAATGTTGTTATCGAGGATTTTTGATTTGGTACTTAAGAATTTATTTGATTAATTTTCAGTGATTCGATTAAAAATTGGATACTTTGGAAATGTGAATAAGAGTTATCTATAATGTGCAGGTATGAAATAAATTCAGAGTTTCATTTGTGAATTCTTTTCATCGTTCAATAGTTCTGTCATGATGAAATATTTTTATACTATTATACATTTTTCATGGAAAACATGAATAAAGTGATATTTTCCAAAAACAAGAGGCGATTCATTTTCACCTTGATTTATCGTGTTGAGGTTTTGACGGAAGTGTTACAGCATTCACGGTAGATGAATCTTTATTTCTTTTTTCATTTTCACACTCCTGGGCCGTAAATTTTCAATTTCCAAACTGTGAGTTAATTGAGAACTTTGGTGACCAAAATTTCACTGAATTTCACTGCAAAACTCTGATGGATTTTGAAAAATTCTCACTCATATGAATATCTCTGAAAAACTCTGAATTTTTCTGAAAATCACTGAAGCTCTGAAAATTTCGACAATTTTCAGGAAGATTTTTCCATTAGGGTGAATTTTTCGTTACGCTTTGAAGAAATTTTTATGATGTGGTTATGGGAAGCTTCGCATTCATTCTGGTTCATTTTATCCCAGTATATGGGGAGGAGTACCTTGCTGAAAATGCCAAGCAGATCACAGCAGTTCCTGGAACAAAAACCGACAGATCCAGGCAGAAACCTGTCCGGATCTGCCCGGTTCTGCTCGGTCTTTGTCCCAGGAGCTGTTAAGACTCCTCCTTAAACCATACCCTCTCCAAAAGAACCAATACAATCCCATAGGTTTAATGGAAAAATCAATCGATTTCCATGATTCTATTTGGTCAAAAAATTTCAAACAGGCAGTCTATAAGGTTTTGAAGTATTTCGCTTCACCGCATTTGTGTTTTCATTCGCAAATCATTATTGGAAGCTTTTCGAAAAGTAATAACTGTTTTAGACGACTAAAAGATACCTTTTGCTGTCTTGAGACAGAAAATTGTTATTATAGACTTCTAACGGCTCTTGTTTTAGGATATCCGGTCAAAAACTAACAAACTTTCTATCCAGTTTGGTAACATGAGTCGATATACAACTGGTAGTATAAAACCAATGTTGATTCAAGCCTCAATTTACCTTAATTTACCTTCAATCAATGTTAAACTACTATAAATTCCCTACGCTCAGTCGCTATACATGGTCCTAGCTATTGCTCTTCGTAAGCATTGCTTGAATCGCTGATTTCCTACATGGAAAATATAATCACATAAACTGAGTATGAATTATCGACAAATCAGTGTAAAAATATAACAATTCTCAGCATAAAACTTGTACAAGTTTTAATAAATTCTCCCTTTGCTGAGCGTAGTACTTCTACAGAACATTACGATCCTCAATGTTCAAATAAAAACTTCCTTTTGCAGCGTTCCTTCGGAATTTTCTCGACCAGTTTTAGAATTTCTGCCCCGGTGGAAATATTCCATAAAATTCCATTAAAAGTGTTCAAAGTTCCCATCAAATACCATTAAATTCCGTTGAAACCCATTCAACTTCCCATTTGTCAATGAGATTTTATAGAATACTCCCAACAGGGTGGATAAAAATGAACAGGAAACATAAAAATTCAGTATCTTAACGTAAGATTCAAAATTAGATTTGATTATCATGGATGTTGAATAAAAGTTGTAGAAAATTTTCCACTCCACTTCATTTGGACCCACTCGTTCTGAAGATAATTTTTTAATATTTTTTGTTGTCACTCAATGTTATACATTTGATTTATAATTAATGGAATACAAATGAGACAATAAATAAATACGATGAATGAACAGGTAAATGAATAAATAAATAAATAATAGAATCGTGCTTGTATAAAAGTAGCAGTTTCAGTTTCTTCGCAATATCAAAGTAATTTCTCAACTAATCTTGTTCATGCAGTCTAATTTGCATCTTATGCAATTTTTGTTTTTTCATTTATGCACATTTAATGGACGGTGGAAGATAATTTTTTCGATTAGTTGTATGAAAAATGGTGCATGGAAATTTGAATCAATCAAATGAATTCTTGTTAGAATGAAAGACTGGTATTTTCAGTCTTCGATCATTCTCCTATCTGTCGTTGTTATCCCCATCGGAACGGTGCTAACGGTGGACGATAAATGTTCGAAAATCCATCCAGGACACATTTTCCATTGAGACAAATCTGAAAAAGCGTGAATCGAGGAAATTCAGATTATCGAGCGTTGATTAAAACAAATTTGAATAGATAATTTCTTTGATTATCCATTCAAATAGAACATTAGAAATACGTGACTTGAAATGGTGATTATTCTTTTTGCTTACCAAACCTTCTCCGCAACGCGATCCCTCGGCAGCTGGTGATTTTGCTCTGCATTCTCCGTCACTTCCGGGTATTTGACATTCCAGTCTGGTACATACGTGTGGATTCACCTTATAATATATAAAATCAACATATCAATGAATATTGGAATTATTCATACTTGATATACTGGAAATTTCAACGATAGAACTCACTGAACATGCTTTTGTTCCGAAAGCTTTTTCACATTGATCGTCCAAAGACATTAGGCTTCCTGGTAAAATTCTTGGTGCTTGTAGAGTCGGTGGTGGAGGATTCTGCAGACATTTCGCTCTCTTTTCGCTGGATTTCACAAAGAAAATATTCAATAAATATTTTTGTGGAATTCTTTTGGAACGCTCCAAAAGATATCTTGATTCATCCCATACAGCAAAAATTTTGCTTTGTCTAAAAGATTTCTTATGCAACAGTTTTCACTGTCTCCAAGATGTCTTGGTTTAAGAAATCTAAAAGACATCTAAAAGAGATCTAAAGACATCTTAAAGACAGTGAACAATTGTGCATAAGAAACCTTTTAGACAAAGCAAAATTTTTGCTTGTATGGGATATTTCTAGAAGATGTTTGAGATATTTTAATTTGTTGATTAGACATCTTTTAGATCTCTTCGAGATATCTTGAAGAGGGATCCAACAGAAGGATCCAGAGAGAGAATACTGAATATAAAATGCATCTACCACTTTTCACATTCCATCCGTGCCCTATAGTTTGAACAGTTTACTGGATTTCATTGATTAATGAGATTTAATAGAAACGTTGTAACAGTAAAAAACCATTCGCATTCGTTGAGACTCTTTGAAACCCATTGAAACCGGTTAAATTAATGGGATTCTATAGGAATTCAATAGGTTTGTATTCAATTTCATTCATCGATAGGTTTTAGTAGACTTTTCTTTACCAGGGTGATTTTTCGTAATCTCGAGCGGATATCAATTGTTTAAATTCGACTGGAAAATTCAGTAATCTTTGAGAGAATTTGAAAATATTTCATAGTTTCTTATTAGTAGACATAAAACGGTTCTGATTTTTGTTGAATTTTATTTATAAGAAATGAAAGATTATTGAGAATATCAACTTTTCGAAAGTAGAGCATGGAATTTTCATCAATTTCTTCTAATATTCCACAAAAAAGCGGACTGTTTTATCTTGTTTGAAAAATTTGAAGAAATATCCTTTTTTCTCCGTATGTGGAAGAAATTATGAACTAAATTTTAGATCCATATGAAAATGGTTGAACTGAGCTAGCTGAATGTGAACTCAGTGATACGTTTTCGATGTTTCGCGAATATTATTATTGTAGCTTGCTCCTTGAGAACAGAATCTAAGGTTTGGAATTAATGTATTTTCAAAGGTAAAGCACACATTTTGCCCTGAAGAAGTGAACTAAAACATTTACATAACGCTCGCAACGAACAGTGGCACGACTCTAATTCGAAAGTTCAAAGGCAGAGAATAAATTGAATGAATTTTGAATAACTGAAACGCTTGAATAGAAACTACCAGAGAAACACTGGTACCTTCTAATGAATTTTATCGAGCGCTCAATGGAACAGCCTTCGTTCGAATTGCCTTTCCTGGCGAAAAAGTTTTTCATATTTTTTCATAGTTTTTCATACGTTCTCATGAATTTTATAATTTTGCATTGAATTCCATAAAAACTCTTAAAACTTCATAATTTTTCTAGGAATTTTCTAGGAATCTTCTAACAATTTGTTATAAAATTTTGAATTTTTTTAATCTTCTCTATAAGAAGTAACAACTTCTCATAATTTTGATCATAAAATCTCATAATTTTCCACAATGTTTTATATCTGTTTGTATGAAAAATACATTTGCACGACAAATCAAAATTCTTCATGAAATTTAATCATAAAATACTATTCAGAGTAGTTCAAGAGTGCTGATGAAGAGTTGGAAAACTTCCAACTGGTTATATTTATTTGACCAGTAGAAAAAAAAATTGCTAGATGAAGTTGTAACAAAATCCTGAAACAAACTAATTTCAACTTCCAATAAAACGTAATGTGCTGCTTACAACATATATTTTTGCTCTGCCTCAATAGCGTCACCATACCGAGCGATTTTCTTGAAATGTTGAAGCTTAAAGCAAGAATAATAGAATAAGAAAATCGCAATTTGAAACAATTTCGGAATTTTATGAACCATTTATGAGGAAATATGAGGAAAATTTTTTATAAGAAAATTTCCAGAGGAGTATTATTCTAACTTGTGACTTTTCATGATAAAATACTTCTCATAAAATAGTCCCAATTCCTAGAGGAATTATGATATTTTAGGATAAATTATGAGAAATTATGAAAATTTTTTTCCGCCAAGATTGCGTTCAATCTATCCTCTACCAGTTCGAATTAACTTTCTGAAGCAGAGTCGCGGCAAAACCAACAGTGAGGCTAAACACCATACTGACCCTGCTAAATTGTCCCCATAAAGAACGATACAAAACGATAAATTTCTTTTATAGTTTTCAATGAAGTTTCTGAATACGGAATTTACGAAGTTATATCGTTATTAAACGATAGAACTCTATCGTTCCTTATCGTTTTTTTATAAATATTCAAAAGAATGTATGGGATTTTATCGTGAAATTCGTATAGAAGAAGCACTACTTATTTTGGAACACAACTATTTTTTTCCAAATAACTGGTACTTTTCTTATACGAATTTCACAATAAAATCCCATACATTCTTTTGAATTTGTATAGAAAACGATAAGGAACGATAGAGTTCTATCGTTTAATAACGATATAACTTCGTAAATTCCGTATTCAGAAACCTCATTGAAAATTATAGAAAAAATGTATCGTTTTGTATCGTTCTTTATTGGGAAAATTTAGCAGGGGAAAGTGACAGGTAGAATCGGCTAACAAATCGTTGCCAGGCTCTGAACGGTTTTTGTTACGTGAAATCCGGTTCAAATCTGACAAACTTTCTATCTGATTTTATTCGCAATTATAATGGAAGAAAATCAAATGAATATTTATTCTTCCTCTAGTCAATGAATATTTAGTTTTAGTAAAATCAATATTCACTGGATAAAAGACAATGAATATTCATTCGAGGCAAATTAATTTTTCTTTTATTTTCAATGTACTAGCTTTTGACGGAATGTCCGGAATTTGCACCCACAAAAAGGTTTCCTTCTGACAAGTATAAAATGTAGTCCTTAATTCAAGTAAAATTTTAAGATTAGCAAAGAGTAGGCGCAAAAATCGCCTGTTTTTCTAGGACCGCGAGTTTCAGGTTGAAATGCATTCTGAAAAATACCCTATGTCGTTCACTTGCATTTCACCATTTTCCGGTGAGCACAACAACCAATTCTTTTCTATAGAAGACTTATAGATTTTTATATAATCTTGATCGAAAATTGATACTACTTCACCTCCAAAACCAGTGACATGCTCACCGGAAAATGGTATCTTCTCGCTAAAGATCAACATAAAGGATTTGTTAGAATGCATTTGAACCTAAAACTCGCGGTTCCAAAAAATAGGCGGAAAAATACTCTTTCTTGCGGTCACTCTTTTACTCCAACTAAGGACATTTTACTAGAATCAAAAAAATGTCTTCTCGTCAGAAGACAACCTTTCCGTGAGTTTAGTAATTCTGGATAAAACCGTGAAGAACGATTGTCAGTTCTTGATCGGATTTTATGTAACAAAAACCTGCCTAGTTTTTGCCTGGTTCTGCCTGGCATCTTCAGCAGGGAATTGGCAATAGCTTAAGGAATTGAGTTTCGTGGTTAAGGCAATTTACTCGCCCATATCAAGGCCCGGGATACGCCTAGTTTACCTCATCGATAGCACCAGGTAAAGAGCGAAAGAGGGCCTAAAATGATTTAAATCCCCTACTCGGGGATTTGATTCAGGTTTTATGTTAACGTTTCATTCTGGGGATACTTCACATACGATAAGAATTTGTAGAATGCCTTGACGGAGCAATTTGACCACTCGAAACCTCGTTCACTTAGAGTAAGTCCACTTGTCATGATATAACCGTCCCACGGTGGACATTCTTTCGCAGCCTTCTCATTGCCATCGTGACGAGCACCTAATCTGGAATAAATATGTTTCACTTTCAACACCTGAATGCTCATCCCATATAGATATACACTGTAAAAGAACTTCCAGAAAAAGCTTTGGGAAGTTTTTTACCTAACATTTTTTGGTAAGTTCGTGAACTTACAAACAATTCTTCGACAAATTGTCAATTGACAAATCTTTTCTGGGAAATCGCAAAAATTGTTTGGAAATTGACAGAAAATTTGTAAGTTCCCAAACAATTTGGAAATTCACCAATCTGTAAGGTTTTCACCATACTTTTCTATTTGGAAATTCACGAATATTTTTTACAGTGTACTTTTTGACAGCTATAGTTTTCAAAACATTGAATTTATGAAATGATCCAACCTGGATTATTGAACGAATTCTTTGAATAAATACTCACAAATGTCCTAATTCGTGAGCCGTTGGAATGATACCACTGTAACCTCCATTGTCTTCAACTATACCAACTGCTTCAGTTCGTTTTTTAGTTTTATCCAAGTTGCAAGCTCCAGCGACAAACGCGTAACCTGTAAGAAACGAAATTGCTTGATTTTTCCATAAATATCGTGATTGTTCGAAATGTGAAACTTTATTCAGACTACACCGAAAAAAACATTTCGTTGAAAATCAATCACATTTTGTGGTTAAGGGGTTTTCTTTAAAACAAATGAATACCATAGTCAAGTTAACGAATATACTGTCATATTGACAGGAATTGCAGTTGATTTAACTACATGTAGTTGAGATTCAGTTGGACATATTCAGCGTTATTCTACTGTTGAATCAACTATATTACTGTTCCCTGCACAATCTTTTTATAGAAAATATATCGAATTTTTATTGAGATTTTATTAAAATCTATAAAAACTAAATATATCTTCTGTGAAAAAGAATCCTTTTATCCTTTCAAAAATCCAAAGAAATGGAATTTATAGGGATTTAATCATCGTTTTATGTACGGTCGACTGTATATATTTATCAAATTCAAAATTTAATAACTTTATACGACGAGTATTCATGATTGAATTTGGGTGATGAAAAAAGTAAGAGAGGAAGTCTTGAGATATGATGTGTACCTTATAATATTTATGAAATGAATTTCTCGTTCTATTGAAAATATAATCTAAAATATAAGTATGGAAGAGGAAATTTGTACCTAAAGTCGATGAATCACAGTATCCGTAATCTTCCATGTTACACATATCCAATCTGTAAAAACAATAATCAGTTGAAAAATTTAACTATATCGTGTTGGGCTGAGTCTTTCTCAGTCAAAGACGAATATTCGTCAGAGACAAAGATACTATGTTATGTATTTGCAATGAATTAGTTGCAAATACAACGAGAGCACTCAAAGGGCTGATTTACTAGAGGGAGGTTTTGTCTCATTTCGGTAAGAGAGTTTCTTTTGTCCTAGACTGGTGGGAGTATGAGATTTTGTAGAAGATTCGTGTGAAAAAAGACATTTCTTATGCTTTGACAATCTACCATGCTTGAGTCAGCCCTGGTTAAAAGAACCCATTGGTTCTGACCAATTCACATGATATTACAATTAAACGTGGATAATGTTCTGACCAAATCTTACCGGTGGTTTTTCAATGAGATTTGGTCAGAACTTTCATGTGAATCTCGTTGAATCTGGCCAAATCTCACTTAATTACGATTAAACTTGGACAATGTTCTGACCAAATCTCATTGAATTTCATTTGTCAGATTCAATGGATTCTTTTAACCAGGGTTTTAGGGTTTTAGCATTAATTCTAGTTAACACCAGTCCTAGCTTGGTTGTAACATGGGCACCAAACTAGGTTATTGTCTGGGATGATAACAATGTACAACAACGCTTGGCATCCTAGCGTATAGTGCATTATTAAAATTCAATACTGGTGCCATGATTGATATACAATACTAATTTGAGCTGAATGAGTAGGATAGATTTTTGTTTGGCGTCCAAGTGTGATTTGACCCTCGGTTACTCCACGGGGATCTACACGGAACAAGAGGTTTTCGAAAATTTGATTTTCTGTTCACAGTAGTAGAAATTTTAAACAAAAACAGAAATCAAGTTCAAGAAGGATAGTACATTTTTGATCATTAAAAAGCTTCATTTAGTGGAATGGAACGAAAATACGCGAAGATACATGGGGTAACTGAGGGTTAATATTCATATTCACATTTGAATAATTGACCAAACTTAACGGTAACGGGTTCAAATCAATGCTACACGGAGAAAAATAAAGAAGTATATTTGACTCCATACAATTGATCAACATTTGACTTACTCCTTACGAAGTTAATCTTTCTTGAACATTGGTGAAAAGTACTCCAATAGATCAACTTTTACTTCGAAAATAGGCACTGAAGTGGGAGCTACCGTGATTGGAATAGCAGACACTTTCCATTTTTCTCCGCGTAGTCATCACCGGGTGTAGCTCGATTGTCAACAATGTTACCAAGTTAGATTGATGTTTAGGATGATGATACATTGAGAAAAAAATATACTACTTTTTCCTATTTTGCTTGCTAAACCAGAAACAGGAAGGTTTTTAAAATGGATTTTTACATAAAAATACGGGAGATTACGAATGAATAACTGGATTTTACAGCGTTTAAAATTTCAATCCTAACTATTATTTTTTCTACAATATTCGTTCATTTCACAAACCTTCCTGTTTCTAGTTCACTAAGAAAAATACAATAACAAAAATTCTGATGTTTTCGAGCGGCATTTTTCTCCGTGTAACGCTCTCTGCTCAGCATCCAAGCTTTCATATATATCGAAAATGCAACACAGCAAAATATGCTCGATCCTAGGATTAGTGTTCAATGCGCTATCAAGATTTGATTAGCTATAACGGGCCAAGCATCGGTCGAGGCTGCACCGAAAGAATTTTATTTGAAAAATTCCCGTGAAGTTTCAGCGATCGAGGGACAAGGAGGAATTTTCCTCAAAATGATGACCGTGTGTTTTGTAAAACTTATAGAAAATATCACTTCCAACTGTTCAAAAATTCACTCATTTTTACAGGCTGTATAGTAATTTTTGGAAAAATTTTTACGTATCCTTCGATTACTAGAATTACACGGTAATTTTTCCAACGTAATTCTTTCAGTGTAGGTATTATCGCAATTATCAGTCTTGGTATCATGATTCTGGGATGGAATAGATTATTTATCGATCAATACAACTGCTAAAGAAGAATTGATTCTCTGGTTGGATTGAATCTTACTGTGTTATGGCCATAACGACATCAAACGATTGTCTTGGGAATCGTTTTTCTCGATAGAAATATTTAGACATCGCAGCCAAAGCCGTATCTGCATTCAAGGAAGATATATCTACTCGATTCTTTTCTAAATATGGGATGGCCATTGGATCCTGTAACAATAAAATTCTTTTATTATTCAACAAAATTAACGGAACTCGGTTAATGACATTATATTTGAATGTATGTTTACAAATATATATCGATGTCTTTTGATTTTCCAGGAAACATTTATTTCGAGTCATTTACAAATCATTATTATGAATCAGACTCTGTTCTCCCAGCTAAAACCGTTAAAGAATTCTTTATCATTTTTTTTTGTAGTTTCTGAATCATGGTTTTATAAGCCGTCCACGAAGAAAAGACCTGAACCCTATTGTTTATTATAGGGTTCTATCGTCCGTTAGGGAAATTTGCGCCACTTCGACCAAAAAATTGGAGAAAAAAATTAGGCGTTTAGGTCAAAATTGAGTAAGTTTCCCTAAGGAGTATTTGAACAATTTCAGTGGTTTTTGGAAATTTTCGATAAAAATTAACGTAGGAAATTTTTTTATCATTTTGCCTGTGATTTCTAAATCCCCGGAATTTTGTAGGTCATTTGCGATAGCAGAATTGTATTGCTGTCTGTAACAAAACACTCTTGTTTTTGAGTTCAATAGTTCCTAGGTAATCATCAACCGTTTGTGACATCCAACAGACATTCAATTACATTTGATATATCTCGTGGAGATGAAAATCTTTGAGATATTTTTAGTGAAATTTTTACAGGACACCTCCAACAAATGTCTCTGGTCAGGTATCATTTAAATGTCTTCGAGACATGGATGTGTATTAGTGTAACATAGATATTACATATATATATATATATATATATATACAGGTTGGTTGAAAAGTTTCTGCGCTCGAAATGAAAGAGTACTGTTTTTGTTACGAAATATATTTTTTTATTCAATATAATCTCCTAGAAGCTCAATACACTTGTTCCAATGATCTTCCAATAATTTTATCCCATCCTTATAATGGTTTTCCGGAAGCTCTGCAAAATAACCGTCTACGGCTGCTATGGCCTCTTCATTCGACGAAAAATCCTTTCCACGAAGGAATTGTTTGAGATTTCTGAAGAGATAGTAGTCGCTAGGAGCCAAATCTGGCGAATACGGTGGATGTTCAAGCAATTCGTACTTGAGTTCTTTGAATTTAGCCATCGTCAAAACACTTTTGTGAGCAGGTGCATTATCTTGATGAAAAATGATTTTTTTCTTCTTTAAACCAGGTCTTTTCTCACGAATTTTTTCATCCAGCTGATCCAAAAGGCTGCAGTAATATTCGGAGTTGATTGTTTTACCTTTCTGAAGATAATCAATGAACAAAATTCCTTTTGCATCCCAAAAAACTGATGCCATAACCTTCTTTGCTGATCGTTGTGACTTCACCTGCTTTGGAGCTGAACAACCAGCTTCAGTCCACTGTAAACGTTCTTGTTTCAATTTAGGATCATGGTGGTAGATCCAAGTCTCATCCATAGTTATAAAACGACGCAAGAAGTCGGTTTTATTCTGCTTAAAACGCTCCAAATTACGCTGAGAAATTTGTTTTCGATCCAGTTTCTGTTGAATTGTTAACGTGTGCGGCACTAACTTTCCAAACAGTTTTTTCATAAGTAATTCTTCATGTAAAATATGGAGTACTCGTTCGTCTGAGATGCCTATGGCATTAGCAATTTCACGCTTAATCAAACTTGGATCTCCACTAACCATATTATGTACATGCTCAATGATTTCTGCTGTGGTTGCAGTTTTTGGTCGTCCTTCGCGTGGATCGTCTTCAAGGCTAGTACGACCACGTTTAAATTCACCAGCCCAAAATTCAACGGTGCGTTTTGAAGGTGAGGACTCCTTATACACTTCTAACAATTGTTCATAAATTCCCTTTGCTTTTAAACCCTTCAAAACAAAGAATCTAATGACTGCACGATATTCAATTTTTTCCATATTAAGAAAAATCAATGACACGTCAACTTCAAATGGCTTGTAAACAAAGAATGAATTGACAGAATGACTTGTAACTTTGCATGTGTTCTCAGGACAGATATACCAACTTGAGAAAAAAAAGTTTTGAGCTAGCAGTGCTATCTCTTGGTGAGCGCAGGAACTTTTCAACCAACCTGTATATATATCGAACACAAGAAGAGTAAACCTCCAGAACAGGGTTTCCACTTCAGGGATTATTATCCCAGTTTAGGAATTTTTGGACCTCTTAAGGGATTAAACAGGGATTGAGGGATTTTGTGGGATTTTTAGACAGGATAATTTTTTTTATGGAAATACAAAACTCGAACTAAAATTCGATATTTAGAATGTATCTTCAACAAGACATTCATTTCCCAAAAAGGGGAATATTTAGGGATTTCTTTCTTCCAAAAGAGGGATAAAGAGGGATTGTTTTTTTTTTCTAAGAAAAAAGGGATAACTAGGGATTTTTCATTCTAGTTAGTGGGAATGTTTTTTTATTCGTGTGGAAACACTGCTCCAGAAACGATTGACGATAGATTAGGCAGGGCAGAACGATATCAATAGCCGACGCAACAAGACACGTATCAAATTATTATAGTGCATATTTAATGATACTTGTACGTGTATCATATATTATCTGTAATAGACTCCACGATATTCAAATTATATATCCAAAATTACAAAGAATATTGTCGAATAGTCAAATTAGTACGAAGGATCGGAGATGATGGGCACGTAATCGTGGAACTTCAGAAATATGTATATTCATTTATTATAATTATTTGTTCAAAAGCTATTTTTACAAATATTCAAAGATATCGTTTATTGTTCTTTGTATTTAAAAGACACGTGCATAGCTATAAGGACACGGCTTGTGGGTTGATAATGCACAAGAGAGTATTGTAATATTTGATTGAGTTTGTATAATCGAAGAATCGTCTTTTGATCAAACAAAAATGATAAACGAGTTGATAAACGAACAAATTAAATTGTTCATTAATATCACGTGGGTGTATGCTCATTTCGTTTTTATCCTATATGGATTTATAATGATTCGCTCTTTATGAATATCATTGATCGCGATAACTTTGTTACAATTGTAGTTCTTATAATCACAACGAATTAGAAATCCCCTTATGAAACAACCCGATATCGGGATTTCATCGATAAATCATCAGCTGTATCAATACTATCCAAAATCTATCGTTTGGTTTCATTATCAGACAAGTCCGATAATAATCCGAGATTTACGATAATTATTCAATGTAAACCCGATATAGAGATCTATGGGGAAATCATCGGCTTAGCTGCTCGGTTTTATATCGAATAATTATCGTAGATTTCGGATTTTTATCGAACTTGTCTGATAATGAAAGCAAACGATAGATTTTGGATAGTATTGATACAGCTGATGATCTATCGATGAAATTCCGATATCAAATTTTTTCATCAGGGTCGTTTCATTAGAACATAAACTGTCAATAAAAAGATGCGGATGTTTCAAACACCCGAACATGCAATCAGTAGGATAGGGCGTTAATGGTCAGACGCGCGAGTACAAGTTCACGAAATTCTATTTAGTAGAAGAAAAGAAGGAGGAAGTTTTTATAATATCATATTTTAACATTGCATGATTTATGCATCATGTGCATGTTTTGATGTCAATTTGCATACAACAAGATTATTATACCGCATAATGCATACTGTGGTGCATAATTTTCAGAAATCAGTGCATAAAAGTTAATCCAGTATACTGCAAATTTTATTCAGTTATTATAATGTGAAAAAATGTGAACAATTGAGAGAAGAGCAATCAATTATTCTAAATAATCTCGGATTGATTCTGAATTTCGTGATTCAATGTAATCGATTGGACATTAATAACGTAAAACAATTGAAACGATTTTGTAGTTTTTTAGGGGAAAAATCCACCAGCAAACACGCACGATATTTCATGGTATAGATATTTTTCTAGAAATTTCATCGAGTTTATATTGAATCTTACAAAATATCGATATAAACTTAATATAAATTGTACACAAAATATCGATACCGCGAGATATCGTGCACCTCTATCTTCAACTCTTCTCATTGATTCAATGAGATATTGTGATGGGTTAATTCAAAAGAAAAAGTACATGGATTATCCATAATTGGTTACTTTGCTGGGTAGGGTCCAGCAATACCGAATACTTTGAATCCCGAATGAGACAAACCCGAATGAATTTTAGAAACTTTTGACGTGCTTGATAGTTCACTAGTGACTAATACTGGTTATTCGGGATTATTCCATTGGGGATTGAAAGTATTCGGTATTGCTGAATCCTACCCTCTGCTGTATAATTTGGCAGTAGATGAAACTGCATAGAAGTGCATAATAAAATCACTCGACAAGGCATAATCTTCGTACAAAAAGTTGGTCACCCTGATCCTCACAATCCTGTAAACAGCTGACCCAGAAGGTTCTTATCTCAGTAACAGGGTTAGTTTCACCCAGTGTGTGCAGATAGGAAGGGAATCATCAAATTGTAGAGACTAAAAATGCTATTTTCCTCTCTTACCCACGTATTTCAACACTCTTTATATCTGATGTTTAATTGAAAGATATAAAACGATGATGAGAATTCAACTTCCATCTCGATAGTGGTAATTTTGAGATCCACCATTTCTTATGGATATAAAAATGATTCTGATGACTGGAAATTGCAATAACTGATTATAAACATTATTACACTCATTATTCATGATGATAAAAGCACTTTGTTTATATTTTTCAACTACATTTTTACTATAAAAACATTTCCTCATCAAAACTTCGCTTTTAACCAAATTGAAAAATCGTTCAGTTTCATCGAACCGAACAAATATTTTTTTTTCAAACGGATTATGATATTAGTGATATTTCATCAAATTCGAACTTTCCAGTTTCTCATCTATCATGTTTTGAATCGCTGTATCTTCTCTTATTCTTCAAACGTGATATTTTTCAAAACACACAATTATCGAAGAATTTTTCAACAATATGTTCTCTAATTGTGAAGTATCTTTTGTCGGGGGGTATTTCAGGCTTTCTCATTCAAATTTTCTTCTTCCTTGAGTCTTCTTGTCCAAATTGAGGAAAAAAAACAGTTGAAAACGATGAATTTAAAGCTGAGAAACAAGTAAAAGAACATGCAGGGTTACGTTGACCCTTGTGTGTGTAAATGAGGACAAATTTGAAGTGTGTGCACTGAGGGTTAAGATAACTACACGGACCGATATCAGTAGGAATATTATAACAGACGTGAAGATGATTCTTGGTCCCAGACAGCACTGGGACGTTTTGAAAAAATTCTCAAAACGTGGTTGGTAACATAGAAAATATGTCAAAAACGTCCCAGGATGTTTTCAAAACGTCACATGTATGTTTTGAAAACGTGAAAATGTCCTAGAACGTTTTATTTTCGTTTTCGTGGGAGGTGATGGAAACATTTTATTGTGAATGTTTTGAAAACGTCGCATGAATGATTTCCTCGTCTTTTCCAGTCACTAAAATTCATATTATTCCTTGGAGAATTGGAATATTCCAAACACATTTTCAAAACATAGCAATGTGTCACACAGATGTCCACAAAAAAGTCCTGCAATGATTTCATTCGGAACGTGAGAATTTAATGATATTGAACTATTTACGTGAAATATTTGAATGTTGAGCGAGTTTAAGTGAAAGTGAGCTGATTTTTTATTGAATAAAGTGCAGTTTTGATCAAATTAAATTCTTGGTTATGCGATAACACATCAAAATGCTCAAATCCATGATTTTTATTATTTTTGAAAGATTCATTATTTATACATGTTAAAGAAATAGAGGAAATTATAAAATTTTCAAAACAATCCTTCAATTCTCTATGATGATTTGATTAAATATAATTGTGCATAAATTATATTGAAGGTGATGTTTCCAGTCTCATTTCAAAGTATTATGCAAACATATTACGAATACCCATTTGGTTTAATATTTCAGAAACATTTCAAAAATGACCTAAGAACATGAGAATAACATTTTCAAAATCTTGCGGAATGCATGAAAAAAAAACGTTTTCAAAACATCTAGAACATGATGTTTTCAGAATCAAATCTCGAAAACTATGGACTCGTTTCTAAAACGTCCCGAGAACTTTCGGTGCTGTCTGGGGTAAGATCACATTTTTTTATTTCAACACCTTGTCAAACGAATCCAATGTTGATAAAGAGGATGCCTTGGGTGAAATGACCACTAATTTTCAAGTTCAATTTATACGTATAAATTTTTCGAACATCCAACAAGAAGAAATTTCAAAATCGGGAGTGGTACTTTGATGCTACTTTATGTATCCTTTGATTCTTCATCGTCTACTAGCCAAAAAGGAAAAAAAGAAAGAATGGAAAATGGGTCAAGGCTGTCGAGTCTCTCCTGAATCTGTGAAAAGAGATCACACAAGACAAAAAAGGGAAGAATTCAAAAGTCAGAAGAATTCTCATTGTTGAAGTACGAAATCCCAAGTTAAAGGTCTCATCATATTCAATATTTTTGCATCAAAAATTGCGATGTGTGGAATGGCATTGCTGCTCACAATTTTCAAAATACTTCTTCCATCCTTCGGTTCTGATAATGAAAAAATAAATGTTCAAGCTCACCACTGCAATGACCACTGCCGCGAGGTTGAGTCGAATTTTAGGATTCAACAATAATCGATATCTCAAATCCACTCCGTTCCAAAATGAGAGAGCGTATCTCCAGGCACCTTCAACGTCTTTCCCAATCATTCTATCGACAAACAATGATATCGAACGTTTACACACGGGAAAAAAATAATGAGCCATTATTTGGATAGTTAAAAATTTCCTATGGGAGCTATTTTTCATCTGCCACAGCCACTCACTTGGCGGTAGTAGGAAGAAATATAGCTGTCGCAGCAAAAATTCAACGGTTAAATTATTTGGCTATCCAAATACCAACCACAAAACCTGTGCAGTTACAGCTACGATTTCCTACTGCGATAGCTAAAAAATAGCTGCAGCGGTGAAAAAAGAGTGCTAAAAAAGTGAATAGCTACCACAGTTTTTTCTTTTGTTTTCGTGCAGTATTTTTTAGTGATGCTTGTGATGCGATTCAGGGTACAGCAATTCATAAGAACTCTTCGAAAGGATATATAAGCGGATGAGTGGATAATTCATAAAAAGATCTGAAATTTTTAGGCATGATTTTTTGAGATCTTATTTTTTTGGAGTCCAGAATTTGGGCATTGTGTGGCTCTAGTTACCATATCAGCGCATGACTGATGAAATATGTTACCCGTTCCATACTTTGTCAAGCTTGAACCAGTTGCCAGGATTGAAATTTTCTATTCGAGATACGAATTCTGAATCACACGGCTGACTATGTTTGTCTTGCTCTACTGATCCTTCAGCTTTTGTTCGTTTATCCCCTACCATCCGTGTTTTATCATTCAAAAATCAGATTTAATGTGCTTTTTTGTTGAGATCTATTGAGGAGTATGTGTTTGTATTGTACACTGAAAGAATTTTGTTTTGAAAATTACCATGAAATCAGGGACTGTAACGTTATTCACTTTCGTTACTCATTATATATAAAATATATAATTTGGGTACAATATATATTATTATTATACAGGGTGTCCCATTTTGAATAGCCAGGGCTTATATCTCCCAAAGTAATGGGGCTGGAAGAAAAAGTCTTTGGAGAAAGTTACAGAGTTCTGAGGGGGACATTTGATGGTGACTTTGACTTCGACCTCAGACTCCATCTTTAAGGTCATCTTTGAGGTCAACTTGTGTTTTTCAAATGAGACCTTCTATTTTTGACTACATCCTTGGAATGTGCGTTGAAAACCAAGAAACTTTTGTCTGAACTAGTTCCCTGAAATTTGGGAAGGTAGAAAGGAGATTTAAGAAACACTCTTACCGCTTTCTGTGCGAAACGACACTCACCTCTCCAGTTATTTCTTTCCAACAGAGCCGGATTGAGGGCCAATGGCCCCATTGGCCCCCACCTGCCTTAATTCGGCCCTGGTTCCCAATCTTCGGGGAACTGCCGTGGACATTAGCGTTACCTAATGTGCACCACGAGGAGGTTGCGAAATCGGACTTTGCACATCACTGTGGCCCTGAAAAGGGCCGATTATTTCGACTAGAGAGGTATGTGTCTGTGAGTTTTGGGAATAGTCGGGTTCCGTAATTGAGTGATAATTCCCTGATCCGATCATCTCGTGAATTCACCCGTGCAACACCGGACATTCCTACGTTGCCTCCACGTTACCTTCACCTGGGATCTCCGTTCATCTCCGTTCTATCCACGTCCACCATTAATCGATGTGGAGTCCATGGAGATGCGACGTAGAAATCGATGGATGTGCTGTGAGGGACTAAATGCTCAAATACGTTACCTGTTGAGGAGAAAAAACTGAAGAGGTAAGTATTGTTCCGCACAGAAAGCAACAAGAGTGTTTCTTGAATCTCCTTTCTTTCTTTATCGATTAGAGCGCCATCTTCGCAAATTTCAGGAAACTAGTTCAAACAAAAGTTTCTTGGTTTTCAACGTACATTCCAAGGATGTAGTCAAAAATAGGGGTTCCCATTTGAAAAACACAAGTTGACCTCAAAATGACCTTGAAGATGGAGTCTGAGGTCGAAATCGAGATTATCATCAAATGTCCTCGTCAGAACCCTGCAACTTTTTCCCGAGGATTTTTTTTCTAGCCCCATTACTTCCCAGATAGAAAAGCGTGCTATGCATTTTCATAACATAAAGTGCTCAAAATAGCGTGCCGTCAACTTGAGATTATAAACATAACTTAACTTGTTAAAGGTGCATGTAATGGTGAGATCATGTATACATCATAGAACCATTCGGTTCACATACCATGTTCGCATAAACATAGTGAAATGCGGAAACACCTGGGTACCATCATGACAGCATTCATGTGTGAAATAGTTTTCAGAATTATTTCTCCATTATCGATACATTTTTGTTCCACGCAATGCTACCTTCATGTTGCCATTAATATAGCAAAACATGGCTCATTTTTCTCACCGTGATATGGCTGAACATGGTGTCATAATCCTTCAATAATGGTGTCACGGTTTTTGACGCGAAATGCAACAATTATGTTGCCACGTTTTGCTGTAGCACAAAGCAAACACCACGATCAAACAAACAAACAAAGAAGCAAACAAACTACGGGCGAACACTTCATAATAATTGAAATATCGCTCTGTACAGCACTTATACTTGAATCGGAGAATTGCTGTACACGGCGATATTTTGATTGAAATGAAGCGTTTGGTCGTAGTTTGTCATAAACGATTTGGCTGCTGCCACGCCGCTAGTATCCCCTTAAATGGATACTAGCGTCGGTAACTCGCGTGATCGGTTAAAAAGAGACAGAATCATAAGATAGAAAGAGAGATCCAATACCAACGCTAGTATCCCCTTAATAGAAACGTTTCAAGACAGCATCACAGTGGTTGAGGGGATACTAGCGTACCATCCGAGTAAAGATTTTGTGTGATAGATTTCTCCGAACTGAGCTTATGAAATTGTCTGAAATTTTCAGGAAATGATCTTGGATACCTTTTCGATTGCTGTACAGAGTCCAAATTGGAAATTTCGGGCAAAAAATTTTCTTTTACCGACTGAGAAAAAAATTTTTTTTCTACATTCAAAATTTGGACTCTGTACAGCAACTGAAAAGGTATCAGAAATTATTCCCTGGAAATTTCAGACAATTTCATAAGCTCAGTTCGGAGAAATCTGTCACACAGAATCTTTACTCGGATGGTACGCTAGTATCCTCTTAAGGTGATACTAGCGGCGTGGCAGCAGCCAAATCGTTCATGACAGACTACGAGCAAACGCTTCAATTTTAACATGATATCACTTGGTGCAGGACTTTCATTTAAATCAGAGAAGTGCTGTACCAAAATGTAAATGATTTGGCTGCTGCCACGCTGCTAATATCCCCTTAAGAGGATAATAAATAAAGATATTAATCGAATAATCATCGTATTTCATTCCTACATTTCCTCTCGAAATGAATGAATTTCATAAATTTCTCCGTATATCAACGCCATGGTATGTGCTAATAATGAATCGATTATGGTTGCGCGGGATGTTTTCATGTAATGCATTCATAATACATGCATTATGGCAGCATGATTCGGCTCGTTTTCGATGCCACGGTATGTGTCAATGATGCATTAATCATGTTTGAGCGGAATGGTTTCCCATAATGCATCCATAATACCATAAATCTGATACCATGAATGGCTCTTATTTCAGATGCCATATCGTGCATCGATGATTCATCAATTTTTGTGGATCATAATGTTCGCTTACATTGTCACCAATAACAATGCTGAATACGGAAACACCTTGGTACCATCTTGCTAACATTTTTGTCCATACCATGGCTCCATAATGGTACCATTATGACTACATTTTTCTATCTGGGTTTGAAAGATATAAGCCCCGGCTATTTAAAATGGGGCACCCTGTATATATTTTATACATAATGAGTGACGGACGTGAATAACGTTACAGTCCCCGCGTAAAATTCCAGTAATCAAAGGACAAGTGAGAAGTACAGCCTGCAAAATGAGTGAATTTTTTAACAGTTGGAACTGATATTTTCTATAAGTTTTGCAAAATGCACAGTAATGGTTTTTAAAAAATTCCTTCTTGTCCCTCGATCACTGAAATTTCACCGCAATTGTTCAAATAAAATTCCTCCAATGTAGCGATGGGCGAAATATCCAAACAGTCGAATATTGCACATCATTATTATACTCTACATAATATTAATAAAAATATTTGACTGCATTTTTTCGCGTGTTTTTAATATCAAATATTTCCATGTTTTTTCTCTGATGATTCGCGTTGAGCGTAGAAAAATCCGTCCGTTTTATGAATTGGGCGGTGAAAGATCCTTTACATTCTATCTCATCGATAGGGTCTGAACAAATTTTTAGCGGGAAATTCATATTCTTTCTAAATCTGAAAGAGTGAAAAATCATGTGGTTCACTCCACTAAGTCTCAGAAGTGAGCCAGTCCGCTTCGAGTGGGACTTTCACTAGAATCCGAGTGGCTGTGAGTTTATAACCTCAAACCTTAGAATATCACTCTAAAAGAGTGCAAATTTCACTCAAAATTTTGAAAGGCTCACTTTTGGCTGGCTGAAGAGTTGAATCTCACTCCAAAAATTTTAGAAAGTTTATATGATATTCGGGAAGAGAAACAAATTCAAACTTGTGTTGAATTTCAGAATAAGTATTGCAATCTATTTTGAACTTGACTCTCAACTTTCCTGACCAATTTCTTAGAGTTGAAAAGCACAAAAGAGCGAAAGTGGTCCACGTAGAAAAATTTACCACATTAAATTCACTTACAGAAATTCGTTGTAATCGATGACAGATAATACTTGTGGGAAAATGATGTCAGGAACCCCACGTTTGTGACGTTTTAGATTTTTTGCTAAATTCTCCGGCATGGTGATATCTGAGAACATATTTTGCGATGATGTATACAATTGCTGAGATACGAAATTCTTATTCAATTATTATAAAATAAGATATCTGAGAATATACTGTTTTTTGGAAACTTACTGAAATCTTGATACGCTTGTCCTTTTTGTTTGGGGATTTTATAAACAACGTGATGATGAGTGTCTACTAAATCATTCGAAGAATCAGTCATTTTCTTATTATAATCCGGTTCATTTTCTTTATTCAGTTTATATAAAACGTCTCTTCTTACTCTCAACGGTAAGGAACGTATGACTAAACCTGGTCCAACTGTACCGTCCTGGAATTAGATTCATGTTAATTCAAAGGGATGTATTCCACATAGCGATGCCGATTCTTGGACAGTTAGAAATTTACTTACAAAAGCCCATAATCCTGAATCGGTTGGATGTATTATGACTGCAGCATTGTTTTCAACATCCTGATATGGCGCATACTTGAGCGGAATCTGCGGAACAGACGATTCACATTAATTACAAGTATTTTATGTTATTTTACAAAATCATTGAATGATTATAGAACAATTGAGTGAGTTGAGAAGAAAAAGATCAGATGAATTTGAATGATTTTCTCCTCTTCAAACAAATTTCAACATGAATTTTTCTTCTTGAGAAAGATCTTCATTGAAGATCATCATTGATTTGATATATGAGTGATCATATCAATCCATAAATAAATCATCAGGAGTTTTCTGGTTGAATTTTCGAGTACTTTGATGGAAGCAAAAGTTATTCACGTGATTGCAAAATTAATTCATATTTCAATAATCACATCTGAATGAATGAAATGTTTTAGGTACGAAAATCAATTTTGACGAAATACTTCATTGAAAAGGAATATTTATTTGTCCTCTTTTCATAAAATATTCATTCGTAGCAATTGAATATTCAATTGAATGCAAGAATTGATTACTTGTGGCGAATAAATGATCGATTTAGGAGACCAATTTATTTGGGACAAGCATTTCATTATTTGATTTGATTGAGGGGAGGTTCTCATCTAGCGACCCCGAAATAACGTGATTTCTTTCTCATAGAAGGGAATAAATAAAGAACTCGAGGGTTTTCACACTTGTTAATTGAGTCTTAAAGTACATAAACAAATTTTTTCAGTAAAAAATCATGCCATGGGAATTGTTGATACGTGTTGAAACATAACCACCTAAAAAACACAGTGATCGATCGAACGCCACTATAGCACTTACAAAAATTATCAAAAATCAAAAATCCAAAAATTTGTATGGAATATATTATATTTGTTGGAGGTTGTACCAATGCAGGGCATATTCCAAGGAGAATCTAGAATCAACCAAAACACTGAATACCCATGATTTAGAACAGAAAAAAAACCCCAAGTGGAAAAATTTTCAAAATTATATATAATTTATATATAATTCGATACAGTTTATATATAAATGTTATTGAAAACTTGCCATTATACTAACCGTTTATAAGTTTTAGAACTAACCGTTTTCTTGTAGAACTAACTTTTTGGTTAGAGCTGACCTTTAAAATATGCCCTGTACACGGAGAAAAATTTGTAGTCAAATTTACTATGTTAGTATTGTTTCCGAGGAACAGACTGACTTTCTAATGAATTTCACAAGGCTATATAAATTGTTACTTCTACTACAAGCACATAGCAATTTTTCAATCATCTCAATGTAATCAATATCAAAATAAATTTCACAGGAAACTCGTCACAAATTGGAAATGGAACCTGTGTTGATTTCACAATTTCCATGAAAGGTTTTACTATGTTGTAATATAAAATTACTATGTTTCATGGCGAAAGTGAATATTTGAAAATATTATTTCAAATTCGTTCAAATCTTACGATACGAACATTGTAATTCGCATAGAAGGCATAGTAAATTCCATGATATGAAAAAGAAAACAGTAGTACTGCGCCGACGCGAGCCGGCACTTGAGTTGACGCGAATTCTGTAAAAGATTGAGTTACAATTGAAGAAAAAGTTCATGTTTCTTAATTCAAGTGATCTCCATTGATGAAGTTTTGTTCCGAAGGAAACACAGAAAATTGAACTTTAGATTCAAATCTTCCAAATTAAAAATCTACTCAGAATCAATTGAAGGTTATGCTCGCTGAAGAATGTCCAAGAGTCCTGGAACACCCCTATATGCATCCGTATGTAATTATTAAAACATTTTTTAATTGATGTATACAATCATATATCGTATATGTATATGTTTATGTACGAGGGTGGATTGATAAGTTTCCGGCCTGACCAAGAGATGGCGCCACTAGGCCTACCTTGAGGTGGCGTTCTATAGTACCATCCTTAGATAGCTTGTAGCTATAGTTTCAGTCCGATCGCCATGTTAGTTTAGTTTTGAGAGCACGCTGACCAAGACGCCTCTGTGTTTTTCGTAAAAATGGAAAAGCTGGAAAATCGTGCTGTCATCAAATACTTTTATTTGAAGGGGTTAACGCCGAAGGAAATTAAAGAAGAGATGGACTCAACACTGGGGACATCCTCCCCATCATATTCAACCGTTAAGCAGTGGGTTTCCGAGTTTAAAAAGGGTCGTGTGAGCACCTCTGATGAGCCTCGCTCAGGACGCCCCATTGAGGTCACAACTCCAGATATGATCGAAAAAATCCATCAAATAGTGCTGAAAGATCGCAGATTAAAAGTTCGTGAGATAGCTGAGACCTGTAAGATGTCATATGAACGTGTACAAAATATTTTGCACCAACATTTGTATATGGAAAAGCTCTGTGCAAGATGAGTGCCGCGTTTGCTAACAGTCGACCAAAAATTGATTCGAAAGAACATTTCTACCGCCAATTTGGCGTTGTATAAGCGTAATCCAAGCGAATTTTTGCGTCGATTCGTAACCGTTGACGAAACTTGGGTCCACCACTACACTCCTGAAACCAAAGAACAGTCTAAACAGTGGATTGGACCAGGGGAACCAACTCCAAAGAAGGCAAAAACAATTTTTTCGGCGAACAAGGTTATGGCTACTGTTTTTTGGGATGCAAGAGGTATTATATACATTGATTACCTTGAAAAGGGTAAAACTATCACTGGTCAATACTACGCAGACTTATTGCAACGTTTGAGCCACGAAGTGAAAATTAAACGACCTTATCTGGCGAAGAAAAAAATCTTGTTTCATCACGATAACGCACCAGCGCACACGTCAATCGTTGCGATGGCTAAAATCAACGATCTGAAGTTTGAATCAATGCCGCACCCTCCCTACTCTCCAGACCTAGCCCCGAGTGACTATTATCTGTTTCCTAACCTCAAAAAATGGCTTGGCGGTAAGAAATTTGCGGACAATGAAGAAGTAATCGAAGCTGTAAACGGGTATTTTGAGGAGCTTGACGAATCAGTCTATAGAGATGGCATTACTAGACTAGAACACCGCTATGAGAAATGTATCAGCCTTGGAGGAGATTATGTTGAGAAATAAAAAAAAAAAAATTCTTAAAAACGTTGTTTTTCTTGGTCAGGCCGGAAACTTATCAATCCACCCTCGTATGCTAGATGTCCCAAAAAAATTCCAAAACTTTTCAAGGCGTGATTTCTCAGAAAAATCAAAGACAGTTTTCCCTCTGAACGAAATCCTTAGTTTCAGAGCTGATTTCAATCAATCATGTAGGAGCGTTTCCAGAAATTGTTTTTATTGAAAAAGGAAAAAAGAATCTTAGTTTTGTCTCAGGAATTACTCCTTGGACGGTTCAGAATATTTTCTTGGACGCCCTATACATACATTCATATTATACATACATACAATTCTGAAATATCCCAAACGATTAATTAGACACATAGTACTATGAAGCATTTAAGGGGGTCATTAGAATTAGACAAGCCAAAAAGACGTATTAAAAAAATTTTTTTCATCAGGAAATTCTTATTCAATTAAACTGGAAGTTTGTAAGTTTGTTAACATAATATTAAAATATATAAATAAATATTTTCTGTAATTTTTTATCGCAAAATAGGGTAGCTTGAGGCGATACCAGCAACTTCTGCAGATGCAACCAGAAGCATTGATTAGAAAAGGACACGACAAAAACTAGTCTGACAAACTACTCGAAAACGTAGGAACGAAATGGAAATATCGCTCTGTACAGACCTTCTTTGATCAATCAAGATGGTCTGTAAACAGTAATATTTGCCTCTTATTGCTTTATCTTCGAATAATTTCTCAGAAAAGATTTGGCTCGGGTTGCATCGTCAGGGCTTGTATCCCCTCAAAGATCACTCACAAAAAAATCTGCGGGAACTCTTGAGATCGGAGTTTTTATTTGAAACATTCCACCAAAAAAACTTTTGTGAAAAATAGTTACAATTATTAGTCGGTAAACCTAAGAAAACTGGAAAATTTCCTTTTCGATCATCAATTTTGTCGAAAAACCTCCGCCAATCTTTGGACTTTCACTATTTTTCATTCTCTTCACGTTTAACGACAAATTATAAATATTTTTCACAACAGTTTTCTTGGTGGCATATTTCAAACAAAAACTCCGACCTCCAGAGTTCCCGCAAATTTTTTTTATGGATTGTCTTTGAGCTATCCTATAACCGCAATTTTGAGATGAAAAATTACCAAAAATAAATTAATTTATATACTTCAATATCATTTTAATAACCCTACAAAGTTCCATTTTAATTGAATGAAAACTTCCTGCTGTAGAAAGAAAATTTTTTTATAGGCGTCTTCTGGGCTCGTCTAATTTTATTGAACCCCTAAAAAAATTTTTTTCATATTTTATCAGAAAAATTTACTATGTTAGATTGTCATGAATGACGTTAACTATCACGATGCAATTCAATACGTTAACTATTCTGTTCTACTTTGAAACATTGTAATTTGTTCTATGTTTGGAACTTATTTCAATCGATTCTAAATTCATTATGTTCCACAGTGAATTCAACTTTAAAAACAGTCTGTTCCTGCGAAACTAGAAAACATAGTAAATTTGTGAGTAATCCTCAAATAAATATAACTACAAATTTCTCTCCGTGTACCAATGAAACCAATGAAAAGTCCAAAATTAAAAAAATGACAGACATGCAAGCTTTTGGTAGCGTTTTTTCACCTTTTTTTCGCTCTTTGAAGTGTTATGAAAATAACAAAAAGGCTAATGTCATCTCAATTCAAATTCATCCTCCAATAAATTCAATCAGCTTCAAAATAAAAAAAAAGAGTTCACTAGTTTTTGAGATATCGTGGAGCGAAATTTGAAAAACATGGTTTCCAGAAAAACGCCTTTAAAGTTTCGGGATACGAATCCTTTAACTCGAGAAAATGTTTTTCATGTACCTTAAGGCCCATTTAATGAGTTTCGAATAACTCGAGTTTTTAATTTTCTTCCTTCTTAAGAAAAAAAATTCGAGAAAATCAGCTCATTTCGGAATTTCTTAGATATTTACCAATCCCAAAAAATATGCTATACAGAGAGGACAAATGAACTATCAGGTGTGCAAGTTGAATTCGGCTTTTTTTTTGTCAAATTCAATTTTATTAAAAAAATACTTCTTTCAAGAATTATCAATTAAAATATTCGCCGTTATTATCTACAGTCTTTTGCCATTTATCGGGTAGTAGATGAATGCTTTCATGATAAAAACTTGGTGGTTTTGAAACAAAATAGCACATCTTCGATATTTATGAAGTGCTGCTCCTTCTAAATAAGTGATAATCAGAAGGAGTTAAGTCTGGTGAATATGCCGTATGAGGTACAACTTCCCAGCCTAAACTGAAGATGAGTTTCTGGATTGGTTTTGCTGTATGTGGACGTGCATTATCATGCAGCAGCATCACTTCTCGCCTTCCTTGTCCCGTAAATGGTCTTTTTTCCTCCAGAGCATCAGTTACTTTGATCAGCTAGGCCCGGTAACGCTCAGCTGTAATAGTTTGACCAGGTTCGAGAAGCTCGTAGTAAATGATTCCTTTCCAATCCCACCAGACACAGAGTGAAACTTTCTTTGCATGAATATTCGGTTTTTCAACTGATGTAGATGGCTGGCCCGGATCAACCCATGCTTCTTCTCTACGTTTAGGATTGTCGTACAAAATCCATTTTTCATCACTCGTAATCATTTTATGCAGAGCATTCTTCTTTTTGAACCGAGAAAGCAAATTCATGCAAATGGCAACTCTTTGTCTTTTATTTTCTTCCGTCAGTTTATGAGGAACCCATTTTCCTTCCTTCTGTATTTTTCCCAATGCATGCAATCGAAGTGAAATTGCTTGACGAGTAATTCCTAACTGTTCTTCAAGCTCTTCTTGAGTTTGACATGGATTTTCATTCAGTACAACTTCAAGTTCTTCATCCTCAAATTTTTTGATTGCACCTGGACGTGGATCGTCCTCAGAACTGAAATTTCCATCACGAAATCTTGACCACTTTTTCGCTATTGAATGGCTCACAGAATGTTGACTCAATGTCGTATTAATCGATTCCATAGCTTGAGCAGCATTCTTATTCATTTGAAAACAGAATAGAATACAATGGCGTAAATGTTGCTAATCGAAATCCATCTCATAAAATTGATACACAGGAAATTACTACTTGAAAATGACTGATATGACAACTGCAATCTCCACGCTACATATGTTCCACGTTTCATGCAACCAACTTAAAGCCGAGTTTCAACTTGCACACCTAATATTTATTTGTTCAGGAGAAATTTTTGTTTGAATTCAGTTAAACAGTATCAAGAAAACTCACATCTTTCACCAAGGTGTATCGAACTCTCTCTGGCGCTTCTGAATCGGATGTCGCAGTGTACAAAAGAGTATTTCTCCCAGCCAAAATACCGTCAGTGGGATTCAGATAGAGTTTTATATCCAAATTGAAAGCTTCGAAGACCAAAGTTGGATTTTTTGAACTTGGACTGTGATCCGTCAGATTGGTATGCTTTATTGGAACCACTTCGTAATCTGGAACTATTGAAAGTACCGTATAGAAGTTCTCTCAATAGAAATAGACAGAAGAGTGGAGTACAATATCAAACCTCTGCACTGTACAAAACTTCTATGGAGGATTTCAAATATACTATACTGAATAGTAATTAACACATAAAGAATTTTTTGTATTTTCTTGGAACTTTTCCGTAAAAATATTGATAAAAATTCTCCAAAATTCGGAATTTTTGATTGAATTTATGAGGAATTTCTCACGAATGAAGCGTGAATTGATTTCTCATCCGATTAAGAATAAAATTTCGAGAACAGTGACTGTTCTTTTCTACAGGAAATATATTTAGTCTTCACGAATCTTCATAAAATCTCAATAAGTGGTGCACTTCACACTCGATGCGTGTGCATGAGTTTCAACTGCCAAAACAGTGAGATTTCACTCTTTCAGTTCTGCCGTACCAGGCAAAAAAGTTGTTAACTCCATTTTTTTCGTAAATTAGTTTTTTATATCATTCGATTCAGGGAAGCAAGGCGCATTCAACCGTGTTAATAGAATTTAGTTACCGCATAATGAACCTTTTTTCTTCTCTGAAAACGAATAGCCGTCATTTACATCAAAATGAGAAGAACCATCGAATACCTCATCACTTTGCCAGACGAAAAGATCGTAATTTGAGTTACGGTCTTTTCGCTCGGTAAAATCAGTGAGGAGCAAATATCTCGTAATATTTGAAAAAAATGGTTTCGGAGTTAAGGTTTCTTTGATTTGTGAACTCCGTGAGTCCGGAGCCAAGTTACCAATGAAGAAAACCGTGAGTCCGGTCGTAGGCTTCGGTACAGTTCGGAAATGGTCGTAATACAGATCTTGGGTGCCATTATGTATGAATTTAAACCGTTAAAGTTAAAAATTACACCTGATTCCACGTGAAAGAAATATTACTTTTTGAAATATCTAATAATCCATAGATTTGGAATTCAATTATATGGTGATTTTCATGAACGTCGCATACCGAGTTGACATGTTTCTTCGCTTGTAAAGCGAACTATCATAGCATAATGCTCGAGCGCTGTTAAATGGAAAAAAATCGTAACTCGAGTTGCGGTTCTTTTCATAGGTATTTTCGTTCACCAAACACCCTTCAACTCATTTTTTAACTCATCCCTTATTTGCCCCAGAACCGCTTCAACGTTGTCAAAATATTAGTTACATCATACAATTTTGATGTGGAATAGTTTGTCTCAATTTTCTTCGTTCGAACGAATTTGTAGTTAACAACTCTTCTGCTTGGGGTGGCAGAGTTTCAGGCAGTGGATATGATACTATATAATTCTATCGTATATCTTTGAAACATCATTTCAAGGAAACGAACTAAAAAAACAAAACTGTCATTACCCTCCTCGTGTACAGTGTGAAAAACATGTTGTACTTCTTCCGGAGTCATGTCTTTGTGAATCTGTAAGGTTGATAAAATTATCATGATTGATTAATCATCGATTGAGATTAGAGTGCCGATAAGTCAAATCTCACCTGAAAGGAATTCACGGGCGTCAGGATTATCGTCGCGAAGAGTAAGATAATTCCAGTGAACATCCTGTCTGATTTGATTCATGAACTTTCTTGTCTCGATGAAAGAATACACTTGTGTAAACTCAATCTATTGTACTGTAATCAATACATAAATACAATGAATCATCGATTCCTCGTGAAGGATGTTTGTTCTGACATTCAAAAGCGTTTCTTCCGATCGTAGTTTCAAATAAAACAAAGGTTTTTCATTCCGGTGTATTGACATGAGTTGACTAGAGGTGGACTCAAGATTCTTGAGCGAGTCAAGATCACGATCTCCGAAGATACATTTTTCACATTGAGTTGAATGTGAAGATAAAATAAATGAAAATATAACACAAAATTGTGTAGAATTTCATGTCTAGATTTTGCTCTATCTTTCAAAGAATTTCCATCAAATCATGTGTTTCTACATTGACTTTCTATGGAATTTCTATGAAAATTTATACATTTTGCTTAGAGCCGAATCTTGACATGATATTTTACAGAATTTTTTCACCTGGGAGTGCAAATGATCCTATCCAGGAGATAGAAACAGTCCACTGAGGAGAATCAAAGATTTTAAAGTTACTGGTTTTTGCCATTGAATAGGAGACAAACTTGACATGAGGTTACAAATTGATGGAGAAGATATGTTATTTTAACCGGAGAAAAAAACTTTCATCATCCCCAGCGTTGAACATGATTGTTTCGGTTCCCTGACGAATGAATCCACGCTAAAATAACCCGGACAATTGGTCCCCACATCTAAATACTTCAGGCACAAGTTATCCCGCGATGAAATATCCCCGACTAATCTACCACTCATTCAAGTCATCCTTTGTACAAACGAAACACATATTTACACAGATAATAAATCACACAATATGATATTCACGCAATCAGGAACGGCTAGTAACAATTGATAACACAAGATACCTGCCGAACATCAATACAGATTGAGAAACAACGTAATAAGCAAACCATAAGCACACAATATACGTTAGAGAAGAGAAAATTCACACCTCACATAACAGAAAGACACACGGAGGAAAAAGGATCTTGAAAAATACCATAATTTATGGATTTTTGGCGTTGGTCTGACACGAGTCAAAATATTTACGTGAAGATACCTCTAAAAGTACCATAATGGCTGGGACTTTTAAGAGGAAGGTACCATACTCCTTTATAAAAGTCCAAGAAATTATGGGACTTTTAGAGATTCGTTAACGTAAATATTTTGACTCGGGTCAGACCAACGCCAAAATTCCATAAATTATGGTATTTTTCAAGATATCTATTTTATCAGTGCACAAATCAACGTTCATCATATTAGACCCGGCTTTTTAAATTTGAAAACTGTGCACCGAAACATTACAACATGGAATATTCTTACAAAGGGATCACCTGACACAGAGATATTTTGTGACATGATCATAGTGGAAGGAATATTCTGTCGTGGGATCAATTAACTGGGATATTTTGGTATGTCGCCGATTGTTTCTGATCACGACTCTCGCTTCTTTTCCTGAAAAGTTATGGTTTTCAATTTATCTCAATCTCACCAATAATTGAGATCTTCTTTTTCCAAATTGTGTCATGAAAAATTACTGTCTCTGAACATGAATTTTCACGACTTTTAATTTTCAAACTTATCGTAGTATGGAAAATTACTGGTTGTTCTCATCAAGTTTACAAAATGTAAAAATTGAGACAATTGTAAGTAAACCTTTGTGGAATCAAAACAATATTTTTCCAAATCTTCTGTGTTTGCATCCCAGCGAGTCTTGCATCATGACTCATAGAAAAGGATTTTAATGATTCTTGAACAGATTCTTTATATCCACAGTAAAATGTTGTACCTGCTGTTCAATACTCGATGGAAGATGAGGTTTTCTACGATACAAGTTTTGATATAGAAATGAGAGTTCACAGCAGCGCTGGTTCATAGGGGTGGACTCGAGACTCTTGAGCAAAATTCAAAAATAGTAAATATCATTGAATTCTACGATCTTCGAAGACAAATTCCTACATCAAGTTGATTGCAGCCAGGATATAAAGCAATTTTCCTCTATTCAAGACCAAGTCAAGACAAGGCAAGACCTTTTTCGAAACTGCAACAGTTTTGAATAAGCCTTAGTGTTTAAAATCAAAAAAATATTTTCAAAAATTTTCTTTAATTTCATTTTTTAAATATCTGTGAATTGACCCAACAAATGTTGCATTGGAACTGGTGAGATTAAGTTTTGTTGGTTTTACTCGAGAGTCTCGAGTCCAGCCCTAATTATAAAAGATACACTGTGAAAGCAAATTAGAAATTTCCTACTAAAAATCATAACTAGAGAAAAGTCTCCTCAGGTACAGAGGAATTTGAGTTATGATTTGCTGGACTTTTCCTTGGATCCATCGAGAAATCTCATTTGTACAAGAGAGAATAGTTTCTAAAAGTGGAAATGAAATGTATCCGGATTTGAATTTTCAAATGAGAAATACCTCTCGAAAAAATTGTGCGAAAGGATTTTTTAATCGAATCATTATTTTACAACTTATGGGTAATTTGTTTATTAGATGGATGGATGGATTTGGGATTTCTTTTTTTTAAATTAAAGCTGATAAAATGAACTTTCTATTTCATGAGAAAAATATGGAAAATTGTTCATTTATTGATAACAAATCATAGATTGCTTATAACAATTGAGATAAAAAACATGTTCCGCTACCTTCAGAAATTTTTAAAAAAATGGAAAATATTCTTCAAAGTATAAAGAATGAAATCCCGTTGACAGAACCCTGGGAATGCTATTGGTGTAATCACAATTTGTTTTTTTCCATCTAAAATCATTAACACTTCATGAAACTCTGTTATTTGGAAGTCAAAAGGTCGTTGTAAATTGACACGAGAATACTCGTTATTTCGAATTATCTATAAGTTGTAAAATAATGATTTGATTGAAAAATCCTGTTGCACAATTTTTTCGAGAGGTATTTCTCATATGAAAATGCAAATCCGGAGACAAAAAATTTTCCCTCGTTTGATTTCAGGAATTTTGATGCATCCGTATTCAAGGGAATATCATATATTTTTCAAATTATATCAATTAGCTTTTATGTTCTATTTCTATAGCGTTCGATTACAATCCCTGTAGAAAAATCTCTATGAAATCATCTGTTCTGTGAGTATTTCATTGCTTCGTTCGACCCGTTGGAAAGCCAGACATACGTGGACTCTACTTCTCGGGATAAAAACCGGCCAAGGTCAACAAAAAATTCTGTAACCAATGCTGACAGAATGAATAGCTAGCAGGAATGAATCGTGATTGATTCACACTCAATGCAAAATCATGATAATTGGGCCCGTATACATTGTGAAAGAGATGAAAAATTCTTCATTCAAAAACCCAAATAAAAATTCACTACCGCATTTTTGGCATGATTCAACACGGAGAAAAAAATTTGCTGCCGCAGCTAACTGACTTGCTGTGAAAGCAAAATAATTAACCGGAATAGTTGGAAATTTTTCGCTGGACCAGCAGAATTCTTGGTATTACATACAGGATAGCAAACAAATTTTTCTGCCGCAGTTGAAAAATTGCTGTGATAGCAAAGAGATTGCCGCCATGGCAAAATATTTGCTCCTCTGGCAAAATCAGGTTTAGCTGTCATGGCGGATTCTTTTTCTCCGACAACGTAGACAAAGTCTGAAGTTTAAAATGAATTCCGTGATTCTTCATTCAAACTAATTGCCTGAATTAGAATTCTGCAGAATCAACTTCATACAAAATCATGTCGGAAAACCAGATCCCACAGAACGCTGGTGCCACAGAATTTATATTCCACAGAGTTTCAGTTCTACAAAAATATTTTGTTTTTCATTGTAAAATTCTTGTGAGACATGAATTTTGTAAAATCGGTGGAATGATTTTTTGTGGGGACGCAGGGTTCTTCTTTCCTGAGAAAGGATTGTCACTCGCGTATGAAAAGAACGATTTATTCGAAATTTCAAACACCAAATTCGATCGAAAATATCAAATTTAAATGGATTGAGCACCGTTTTAGGATTGAAAATAAATCTAAAAGAACTACTTGGAATCCTGTGTAAAAATTATACACGGAGAGAAAAGAATGGTAATATTTACCATGCTAACATAGTATTCTGTATCATCGTGAATGTTACTATGCAAGAATAGAATTCTTTACCCTTTTCCTTGTAATAATCACTATCTCTAGTAGAAATGCTGTAGGCATTCATGAGTTTCGTAACGCTCGCGCCAGCGACGTACTAGACACTCACGAGTTCCTCACCAAATACTTGCAAGTATTACGAGTGCTTTACAAGAATTTAATGAGGCCCTCGTAAGTGTCTAGTATTTCGCTAGCTCGAGCGTTACAAAACTCGTGAATGCCTAGAGCATTTCTACTAGTAATAGTAATTATTACAAGAGCAACGGTGAAGAATTCTATTCTCACATAGGAACATTCACGAGTTTATATAAAATGAGACCGAATACTATGTTAGCATGGTAAATATTACCATTCTCTTCTCTCCGTGTGCGACATCGTTTCTGATTTGAAGGGGATCTAGCACTGGTGTGTCAGTTATTCATTAGGAAAACTTTCGATAAAACAATCTAAACTTTGTTTTCAAATATTCTATGAATCATAAAGAATTGAATAGTATTCGAATAAACTGACCAATTCGTATCATCATTGATTAAAAAGTGGTCACACGATAATACCGATGGCAGTATTTCTTCAAAGATAACCAAACTGAATATTCAGCCTCTTAACAACAATTCAATGTCTCACTTTTATAGGAATGATCCAACTTTTCAGATGGCATTTTCAAAGTAAAAACCCAAAAATATGAATTCGTTGAAATAAACCTCCTGGTCGAGTGACACATCCCCTGGCAATTACTCCGAGAATCTAAATACTGTTCGTAAAATCCCTTGAAAGGATGATTACCGAATGATGATGACGATGACACGCTCCAACACTACTCCATGATAATTGATGATGCACACTCAGTCACTTGACACATCGAACTCACATTCAAACCATTACCATGACCATTACACAAAACGATGAATTCCCCAAAATACCGTCACCTTTTTCCGCTCAAAATCAATGAAAATACGTTCCTGAAGTGTTGTATACTTAATCGCTGATACAGAATTTATAAAATTCGTGTCGAGGATCAGGTTTATTTATAAAGACAAAGAAAAACACTTGTCCACATAGTTGTTCGATTATCACTCGATCGATGAACAACATCGGAATGATTTTCTGTATTGTTTCGAGTGATGCACGTTGAATTTGATGCATTGTCCCTCAGTCTATGTGAAGAAGTTGATTCGTTATTTCTCTCAGCATCCTTGATATTTTGTCCAATACCCTTGATTAACATAATTGAAATTGATTTTTGGAGATTGTCCTCGACTGGCATTCGGGTCTCTTTTTCTTTTCTTTTCTGCTTTTCCGTCAACATCGCCCTTGATTGAGATCGAATCCTTCCTCTCGTAAATGGCTCATGTTTGAACCGGCAACGTATGTCATGATTTCATTGGACTTAATGAAGTCCAGCCTGGATTGGAGCAATTCTGAACTTAATGCCGAGTCAATATTACCGAATCAATATGCCGAGTCAATGTTATTTGATTACTCGATTCAATTTATCAAGACGTATTGTATCCGCTCATGGTTTGTTAAATGACTGGAAATCGTGCATGACCTTGCTCTATATTTGAGATTATAATATTGAAGTTTTTATATTTTCATACAGCAGGAAGTGAAGAGTTGTTTTTTTTTCTTTAATGATATCGAAAGGGTGGTCCCTTGGAGACGATCGAGTATTCGTCATTCGATGAGTATTTTAACGAGGATGAAGTGAATGGAAAGTGTAAAAGAATGCCGGATGTTGTTCATGGCGATAAATTGATCACAGATTTTTGTAAATAGAGGAAAAAATATTGATCAAGCGCGATGAAAATCATTTCATACGAATGATAATTAGAATTTAAAGTTTGTCTTTGTTTTGTGGAAATTGACGGGATTGATAGAAATGATTCAGTAGTGTCAAGGTTGTGTTTGCCAAACTTTGGTGAGGATAAGTGTTTTTATTCAGGATCATTACTGCGGTTCCATTGGCAGTGATATTTGTTCAACGCAGTCAGGTGTCGGTCAATATCACATCAATATTGTTTTGAGAGAATGGTCAGTTTTTGAAGAAATAGGAAATGGAACCCCGCGGATTCCAGATGAGAATCTGAGTTCGCATACGGATTTGGGAATCTCGTTCATCCGGGGATTTACAGTAAGGTTGACAGGTTAACACCTGGACAGCACAACTTGCAAATGCAACGTTCGTGCAATGATTCAAAATGTTACGAGAGGTTCAGACCATTCGTGTTCTCGCCTGGCAGGAATTTGTGCAGTTTTAGGTGGGTGTTTGAATGATGAAACGGTTCCTGGATGAAAAGGACGACGGAAAGGATCGACTTTTTGCTGAGAATAAAACTCTTTGGATCTCAGGCCCAACTCTGAACCAAGTTGAGGGGGGAGAAAAAAAATTCCGCTGTCGCAGCAAATCCAGCCCAGACCACACAATGTGCGACCAAAACGTTGAGAGAAGATTTATAGAACATGGGAGAGGTTTTCTGAACGTTCAGAAAATGTCACAATCACACATTTTATTGTTAGGGAGGTATTATATATAGAACAGCAAATCTTTTTGCTAACTTATCTAAAAATTCGCTGCATGATTAACTGAAGTAGCGAATTTTTTCGCTGGACTAGCAAAATTTTCACATTTTTCGCTGCCACAACTGGTAAAATTGTTGTCGTAGCTAACAGAATTGCTGTCACAGCGGAATATTTGCTGCTCTAGCAAAAGGTAGCCAGCAAAGTTAGGTTTCGTTGTCATAACGAATCCTCCTTTGTCCTAGTGAGGTGGTCTGGGCAAAGATAGCCCCTTACATGTCCCAATTTTCAAAAGAATAAATTTCTAGCTGGGTCATTGAAGAAGATTCAATCCTTTTTTTTTTTTATAGGACAAGTATTCAATTTTTATACTCTCCAAAATTTTTACAGTGAGATTTCACTCTTTAGGCAGCCAAGAGGGAACATGTCGAAATTTGGAGTGAATTTTCTACTCTCCAAGAGTGAGAGTTCACTCGAAACGAGTAAAAATCCCACTCGAAGCGGACTGGCTCACTCCTGAGACTTAGTGGAGTGAAACGCATGATTTTTCACTCTTCCAGATTTAAAGAGTAGATTCTAATGAAATATCGATGAAGATTTGATAAACTTTCTGTAAAACAGGATGCACATAGCAAAGATGATTGGTTTCAATGCTTGAAGACTTTTCAACAAATCCTTGAACAGTTCCTGTAATGATAGTAAAGATGAATTCAATGTGAATATATGTCGAATGCCTGAAGACCTCTTTATCAACTCGCGATATAAATTCTTTCTGAACATTAAGTTGTCCATCAAAAATTCAATTTCAATTGAAAGTATTCATAATATCATAACGGGAGCTCTGTGTAGGAACTCTTTCGCTGTATGGGAATCGATATTCTTCACAGATCGATCCTTTTCAACATCTCTAATCCACTTGTAAATTTGGGAATCCCGTTTATCTGGGAATGTTCAGGTGGAAAGGAGCTGGAAGTCATCGACAAGTTTTTGTAACCAGGACACAAGTGGGACACAATCTTTCAAAGAATGGTGGTGCAAAACTTGAGAATGGGATTCCGAAAACAGCAACTGCTCTTTTTTGATAGAAAATGTATCAAACCCAAATATTTTATTTATAAAAAAGAACTGTCACTATTCTCGAAATCCAGTATTCAGCAAGACTTCTTCGTTATTCGAATTTCACTGATTCAATTAGTCAGAAACACTTGCAACTGCATATAAGCAGTGATTATTCACTGATATTTCACTGAATTTGGAGAGCGGGTATATTTGCAGCAGAGATCGGCAATAATGATGTTTTTGAGTAATGATTTCGCGATTTATTATCATTAGCTCTGAAATCAGAATTTTCTTCTCCTACAGTTCCGATTGAAATCAGTATTTTCCATTTTCGTAAATTACGATGGAAACTGCGCATAATGAGCAATAAATCTCAAAATCATCAATGAAAAAATCATTATTGCCTATCTTATTGCCAGTCTGATGTGCAGACTTTTAAGCATTCAAACAGCGACTATGGGATATAAACACTCTGAGTGTATTGGAATAAAACGCTTGAATTTACAGTGTGCTGAATCCTGGGGATTGAACCACATGGTGAGAAAAATATTGCTGGCATAACAAACATGTCTATTACTATAGAGCCTAGAAAAAAAATCAACTGAGAGAGCGAGAAAAATGATTCACACAATTCAATTGTTTTTTGCTGATATCAATTAATTTGTCAAGCTGTTGAAGTGAATATTTTCGCAAGGATAATACATTGTTTTGTAGCCTCTGTTCCTCTGTTCCTCTCTGCACATTTATGACTCTGATGGTCGCATGAATATTTGCAGAATTGACTTATCTTTACTCAGAGTGTTTGAAAAAATCTATGCAGGATCGTTTTCCAGCTTTTTCTTATGCACCGAGTTAGTTGCTGTCCCTATCACGTGTTTTTTCACGTTCCGCTTTTGGAATGCGTCTAGGAAAAAGTGAATAGAATCTTTGAAAAGATCGAGAAAGGTAGTTTCATTGATCCAGGGAGTACATTTTCTTCATACACGAAGGAAATAAAATCCATTGGAATTGTGAAATTTGATTTCGCTGTCTCACTTTTTACTGGGGAAATAAATATTTTACCAACTTAGCAATTATTTCACGTACCGCAGCTAATTATTGAACCGTAATTCCAAATTATTTACTGACGCAGCTCAATTTCCAGTATCAAATCCAGAGTAGTGGAGGAATTTAGCTGTAATAGCTGACAAATCTCTGTCATAGATAACAAGATTGCTGTTTCAGTAAAGAGTACCCAACGAAATCAGATTTTCAATTTCTTTCCCCCTAATTTTGAGAGAAGTGCGTTTCCATTACGCGTATGAAATTATCATTATTATAATTATCTTTTTGTGGAACCAACTGTTGTCTACAATTTCAGGAAGCAGTTGAGCTGCAATTAACAAAATCATCAATATCTCAACGGTTAGTGCATTAACTTTCAGACACGGTTATACAATTGACTGATACCGAAGTTCGTATCCTTGACTAATCATTTCACTTTTTATTCTCCTCTCTCTAGCGACAATGTCGTAAGAAAAGTTTATAAATACTTCTTTGGGCACGAATAAGATTCCAGCAAAATTTCTTTGTTATTCTGTGTATGATGCTCAAAAATATGCTGTTCTAGTTAATTAGAAATGCCAGTTTTAAGGCGACGGTGACGAACGCATCAATATTGAGATGATATTGGCTAACAACGGTCGTCTGCCGATTCCGAGTCGGTACTGGAACAACGTAATTTCATGTTCCAATCGGTACTGGTTTGATGATTAAACTGACCGTTGTTGACCAATTTCCCCCCAATGTAGAATCAACAACGGCACAATTTTAATGAGCAAGCGTTGGTCTCCAACCCTGAATGGATCCCAAACCAAGGTGAACAAATATGTAATAAGACACTTAGACAAAAGATTTGATGATTTTTAGAAATTTTATCATATAACACTGTTGATTTGCACAATGTGATAATCCTGTATTGTTCGATGCATGGTTGAACTTCGAAAAATATTAAAATAATTTCGTAGAAAATAGCATTATTATTGACGGAATTATGTACTACGTGAGTAGTTGACAATCTTCCTTACGTTATTCGTTAGATATCACCATGAGTTCACGAGCATCGATTGATCCCCGACGCGCTAAGGACTTACAAATGCATCGAAGTTCAAAAGAATTCTTTTTTAATGGAGAAATGTATTCTATTTAACTCGATATAATAGTTTTCGCGTGAGGATCTATACATTCCGTATGTACCCAAATATCTGAGTTCATACGAATGTACACAAGAAGGTTCTAAATTTTGAAAAAACATCGGTTGCAAATATTGAATTGATGTCGGTAACCGGTGGTTGGTACCAGATCAGAGTTATTTTGCGTTATCTAGGCTGCGTACGGTTGTACATTGACAGCCTGTATCGAACCGGTACCGAGCCATTCGTCAATTTCCACGTGAGATAGTATAGAAGATGAACTGATCGAATCTGATAATTCTCAGATGTTTCAGATAATCCCCACAAGAAAATGCTGCTAATGTCGATCTTTAAATCCAGCGCGTACCTCAAATGAGATTTCACAAGGCACTGAAGAACGATTTTTATTTTTGTTTTGATTGGCAAAACAGTAGAGATTTGTGATAATTCGTATCTCACGTAGATGATAACGCACTTAATTATTTGATTAAAACAATCATGCGAATTAGTATTCTTTGAAATGAACAATGTTTTTGCTTGCGTTGAATCAACTTCATAATTATAATCAATGAGCACAAGTGTGGTGCGTACGAATATATGTGAGTATGCATATATTAACTTTGAATCCACCTGTTTCATGAATTTGAGCATTCGAAATACCGCTGGAGGAAAACATTGAAAGTAGAACGGTGTATTAATGATGTGTATCTTGGTTTTTCAAGAGAGCGTTATGCAATGACAGTTATCTTAGGAAGTATAAAAGATAGTTGAATTCCAGTTGATGAAGCTCTATTCCTGTTGCAACCTACACGGAAATAATTTTAGGACTGTGAGAGTTCGAAATTTATATAAGTCTAACAGTTCAATTATTTTTGGTTATGCACGTTCAAAATTCGAATCTCTAGAGTTCGAAACAACATTGAATTCGTATAGTTACACGGATCCACGCCATTAAATCCAATAGTTCATTTTAGTGCTCATAACATCAGAACGAATCGGAATTTTGTTATGAAACTTCGGCAAAATATTCTTGAATAGTTTTACTAAAAAATTATGTACTAGAACAAAAGTCGATTTTTCCAATCGTCTAAACTGGTTTCCCCCTTCAAAGTAAATTCAAGTAAAATCTCTATTTGTCACAGCCTGGCGCTGATCCTCAATGAATTTTTCATACATCCAGTGCAACACCCGTTATTCTTCTTATGTAATTTATCCCACCGCCGCTATACTTAAATTTAAGAATAGAAAATGAGTTCTCTGGCCTAATTTCCCCATTGCAATTAAGGATATTATGGAGGAGGGAAGACTTATTTCTACCAGAATGAAAACAATCACCCAATCTTTTTGTTTGAATATCTTTATTCCGTACGTCGATTATCACAGAATCACGTCTATGAAGCTTTAGTTACACTTATTCTGATTCACCTCGCTTTGATTTGTTCATTCTTCGCGCTTTCCGCGGATTTTTCTCTTCTCTCCCTCGAAAAATTACCCAAATTTTGATGAAAAAAAACGAAAATATCATATTTCCGCAGCTCAGTGTTATCCAAAATCATTTTCGACATTCACACACATCAAGGAAATATAAGCGTAACGTTTCAAATGTCAACAAATGTGTTTCGATAACCCGATCGACGCGTCTCACCGCGTTTGAATATGATATTCTTCATTGATCTCATCCAATTCTCCAAACACGGGAAATCCTATTTAACCGCACAGCACCTTACAATTAAATCTAATAACAACGTGAAATGTTGCAGATGTATTCAATACTTGAGATATTTGGTATGATTCTAAAAAGATTCCAACAATGTCAGTTAAACAGATGTGCTCCTTCAGATTGATCAAATCCATCGAGTTTGAATGTTACAGTCAACAGTCGAAAATTTGTGTATAAAGAAAGAACCGTAGCACAGCTTCAAAAGACATTCCAAGTCGATGAATTTCTTCAAACTCTTGATTGTTCATACACAACACTTCTTTCATCATTCAAAAATCATATCCATACAAAAGAAACCAAAAAATCCAATTCCAAAGATGTAAAAAAATAACAATAAAAACAATAAATATTATATATCTATTCACAGTTCATCATTTATTGCGAAGACTTTGATATTAATCCCTTGTTTCTAATGATTCCAAATGATAAATCTAATAGAATGGATGGAAACAAATTCGCAATGTTTTTCTCATTGAGCTTAAACACACGTATGCTGAACATGGGAATTATCACCCCAACTCGTTATTTACATGTTCTATCACAAACAAAATTGCGAAACAAAGCATGACATGGTACGAATTGTCATTTCTCTTTCAATCAAAAATATGATTGACTCTATTCAGCATTTTTTTTTGTTTCAAATTTTCAACGATATGATATATATATGCTTACACGATATATCTATTCCTATGTTCAACATATAATCAATACTATTCCATTAACATTGTTTTTATCGACCCGAGAAATTCAACTTGTTTACATTTTGATTCATATCACTTAATCTACTGATTTCATTTCGAATTTTTATAACAATATGAGCACGTTTCATTCGTTATCTATTCTGATATCCAATAAGAAATTATAAAAAAGAATATATCGTTTGTTTTGGAATTTTACATGGAATCTCTTAAGATCGAGTAACAGATGCACCGGAAGTTTTCTTCATTTCATCTGCCGAATCAGTATGAAATTCAATGGTTGCCGACACCGCGTGATTTACGAAATCGTTTTTCGGGGGTTCCTATCAAGAATGAAGGAAATTTAATTTTCATGTATGTATTTTTTTTACACGAGGGTTGATTTTTAGAATTCAAGATTACGACTTCGTAAAATCATCGGCCGACGCACGAAGCTTTGACTATTTTATTTTTGAACAGATTTCAGGCAAGATACAAAATTATTTCTCTAAATTGGGCCGTGCGAGTTTAGAATAGATCAGCAGCACGATTTGTTCAGTTTAATCATGAATTATTCGTGAAACATAAGAGTTCGATCAATTCGTTCGTCAGTTCCGTTTCTTGTGAGTGATTTCCAACTTAATTTTAGAACGCTGTGTTGCAACAAACGTTTCACGCTGCGCTACGTTGATTTGAGGTGAATGAACGTTGCCTCTAGGTTGCTTCTACGTCCCATCTACATCTCATCTACCTCAAATCCACGTGGCGCCAACGTAGAAAGAACGTGTCTTATCGATAGTTGAATAACCAGTTCATTGAAGAATGACTGAGGAATCTCTGGAATGGTGGTGTCGAAAAGGATCGATTCTTTTTTATACAAAATTTATTAAACTTTTATCGATATTTTATGAAAATCTATAAAAACTAGATACTTTTTTTTATAAAAAAGGATCGATCCTTCCCGACATCGCCACTCTGGGATTTATTTGGAAAGATTCACATTTTATTCGTAAACTAGAACTATTCGGAAAAATCAAACAATAACTTATAATATAACTAAAAATCGAGATTAATTTGGATTTTTCCCATTACAACTGGCAATGATTAAGAGTTATGTGATAAATTATTGTCTGATTTTTCCAAATACATTCCTCTCCGTGTATAATTCGATATTTAATAAACCGCCCAATACAAAATAGCTCGTAATTTTTTGTTGTTCAAAAATTGAAGAGAATCCTTCATTGATATGGAAATCAGGAAACAGAACTGTCTGGAAAGAATAGATCTTTCGGTTCAGGAAAGTTTCAAAAATCATTCTATTGGAAAACAAAGAACGATTTCATCGTTCCCTTTTGTTCTTACATAGATAAGCAACTTCATCGATCGCGTGTTTAATTATTTAATCACATTATATCATTTCTTCCTTCGATAAATCGAAAATAATGCGTTCTAACGCTAATAATTATATCGCAGGAGCGCTTATTTAATATATATATTTTTTTCTTTCATTTATACCTATATATTAGTTATAATAATCTAAGGATATGAAGACTAGAATCTTTTCTCATATCACATTATAATGTTACATGAATGGTTGAAACATACGCACACGTTATATGAATATCATAATTCAATGAGTTCAAGTATTGGAAAAAACGTAAAAATTGTCCACCAACCCTTCTGGAATACTCATTCAACAGGCGAGAAGAGGGAGAACATTTTAAATTCTATCCCCACTTTCTAAAAACGTTCGAATTGGTTCGAAATTTTGGGAACGATAGAAACCGATTGAAGGAGTCCAAAACCGCATAGAAACAGGTGAACTCCGGATCGTTCGCTATAACAGAATAAAATCCAGTTCTACGCGCAGACTGATTTGACTTTATTCGAGAATCATATATGTTTTTCTCAAGAAAATTGACCCTATTTCAACCAAAACTTTTTGTTTTTTCTCCAAAAAAAATCGGTTGAAATGGAATAATTTTTCCTAACGGTTTTAATTGAATGAAACCGAAGTCAAAGAACCTCATTGAACCGATTGATTTTCATTGATTCCGATGCAAGAAATTGATTCGAATCCATGAAAAATTGATTTTCAATTTCTAATCAATTTTGAATGGGTTTGAATCGGTTTTCTGCTTTGGAATCAATGAGAATCAATCGGTTCAATGAGAATCTTCGAGCAGGGATGAATATCGGGAGTTTATCCAAGTCATGCGTAGATTTCAAGTCTCGATATTTTTGTGTAATAATGTTTTTTCAATTTGTTTCCACATCTTTTTTTTTATATAAAAAACACTTGAACTCCTCGAGTAAGTTTAAAAAATGCGTCCGATTAGGTGGATCTGCAATACTGAACATTAATGATACTATACAGTTCGTTCGGCCCGTACAGCACTGCCATCGATCAGGCATGTCGCCTTCAAGTTCCCCTGCGTGAATTGGAGATGTATGGGACGCAGAGTCGATTTACGTGCGAAATAAAGGCAACGGAAAAAAATCCGCCATCAAAATAGGACAGTCGTTTTTCCGCTGAGTTTACGTCCCATCCAACAATCTCGCTCATTCATTTTCAATTCCTGCAGCGCAACGTGGAGGCGCCGTTTGCCATCGATGGGGGGTATTGTTAGGGCTGCTAGATGTGGCGATTCAGCGTTAAATATTCGATTTTTCAATAATTCTGACCAGAAAAGAGAGAATTACAATGGCGTTAGCAATATTTCCCGCGATATTTTGTCTAAGAAAAGATACAAATTTTCAAAGGTGAATATTTGGAGATTAATAACGAGAAAATGATTCTCAGATTCTTTGGCTATAAAAAGAAAAAGGAAAGGCACATGGTGACATAGCGAAACGTTCTACTTATCATTTGACAACCCTGCCCTGCTGAAAACGCCATGCAGATCCGGACAAAAAATAGTTGTCAGGCTTTGAACAGTTTTTGCCCCAGGAAATCTGGTCAAAAACTGACAAAATTTCTACTTGGTTTCGTCCGGAATCACTAAACATGAAATATCCTGTCAAAAACTGACAAAGAAAATCCAATTTGGTGATTCCGAACAAAACCAGGTAGAAATTTTGTCAGTTTTTGACCAGATTTCCTGGGGCAAAATCTGTTCAAAGCCTGACAACTATTTTTCGTCCGAATCTGCCCGGCATTTTCAGTAGAGCGGGGATTACATTCCTTTCCGATGAAATTTTTTAATTTGTTGTCCAATCGATGAGAGAAGATGGTGCAATAATTTTCGATTGTTCCCAATACTTGACCTGTCTTGAAACATAATTAATTCCTCGGTGAACGAAATTTATTTGAAAATCTCTGAGAAAATGCTTGGCAGCTTTTACAAACTGAATTTCTTTGAATTTTCCGAGTTTTTCGTAGAAACTTCCCGTTCAAAGTTGCTTACGATTCCAATGGCATTCTCCGATATAAAAAAGAGATTGAATTATAAAATCTATATCACAAAATTTTTTTATCTTATACCTAACTGAAATTGTTAAAACTGTTTGTCCGTTAAAGTCCTCTCTTCTACATTTAGATCTAATAATTAATAATGACACTACTTGGCAGCGTTTGAACGTTTCAACAATGTACGCTCCAAGTATAGAATGATATGTTATTTCATTACTCGATTCTTTCACACATGTTTTTCATGTTCTTAATAAATACTCAACTCAGATCTGTATCGTTTCTAAATTTATTGAAGTGAAAATCCATTCTAAGAGGAGATATCACAAACTTACAGAAACGAATGGTATCCAGTATAAATTGGAAAGGATTGAAAAGCTACTCTAAGGTTTCTAACGAGGCAAATTATGTGAAATAAAATAAAAACCTTCCTCCGATATCGACTGGAAACTGATTCTAACCGGGAAAACCGAGAGAATCTTTCGTAGTGAGTACCCAGTTCAAAATTTCTGCTTATCTGCCCAAACGTCCAGATACCTGGGAGGGAATTAAATTAAATATGGATTTGGGAATTACTTCCCGAGGGGAACTTGGAAGCCCAGAGGGGCATGGGAGCTCGCATGGAATACTCTCTTAAATTGTTAGAGTAGTATCCCGGGGAGAAAAGTTTAGATCTGACCAGATCTGAAGAGATCTGTTTAGATCTGAAAAACTGCAATTTTAGCTCATATTTGTCAACACACGTGTTCAAATTTGAATTCATACATAGGAAGATATCAGAAAATGTTTGTTAATTGAACAATCAATTGCTCATCAAGATTAAATGTGATTTTGAATTCGGATCTAACCAGATCTACACAGATCTAGCCAAATCTATCCACAACTAGTCAGATCCATCGAGATCTGAATAGATCTGAATCAGATCTTGTCGGCCGTAAAATATTCTCCGAACGTTCCTAGAATATTTAAACGTCCTGCAAACATTCTTAGAACGTTTGACGAAGATTGTGTGTTACTAGGGAATCAGATCTGATGAGATCTAATTAGATACCGTGGCGAAAAAACGGCGTGCACATAAAGTTCAAACAGCGTACCAATAACGTGATTCTGGCCAATATACGTTCAATGCACGCTTACTTCAATATAAGCGTGAGTACAGCGTGCATGAACGCTTTTCTTCACGCTCGATCCACGCTCAACTGCGCCAATTGACTCTCAATACACTCTCATGTGACGGTAATAACACTCCTATGCGACGCTCCAAATGCACGCTTTATTTTCACCAGGGTATCAACTTGTTTCCCCGGGATTTCACTCTTTAGCCAACCAAAAGTGAGCCTGTCAAAATTTCGAGTGAAATTTCCATTCTTTTAGAGTGATAATCTAAGGTTTGAGGTTATAAACTCAGAGCCACTTCAATTCTAGAGTGAATTTTTCAGTCGAAGAGAGTGGGAGTCCACTCGAAACGAGTGAAAACCCACTCGAAGCGGACTGGCTCACTTCTGAGACTTGGTGGGGTGAAACGAGTGATTTTTCACTCTCCCAGATTTAGAGAGTACGGGAACCCGAGAGAGATATAGGATTGCCAGATTATTTTCAAAAGTACTCGCTGTTAGAGGCTGCTCAAACCGTCCAGAACCGTCAAAACTCAAAAATTTATAGCCCAAAAAACTCCGTGATCGGAACTTAACTCCAATAATTCAACTCCAACAGCATTCAAATGAGCAGATTCAAATGAAAAGTTAATAATTGACGGGAGACACGTACAGCAGTTAGCGCAGGATTGGTGCGTATGGATTGATTACTGCGCACGCCATTCAATCACACATGAAAATCTATCGTAACGTATATTTAATTTTTCATACTTAAAACAACCCAAGAAGCGAAAAATCGCATTTTTGAATTTTCAAATGGGATTCTCCCTTTCCACACCGCCTAATTCACGGAAAATGGCAAATTTAAATTTTTATCCGCAAATTTTCCCTCGTAAACCGCCCAATCTGGCAAACCTAGTAAAAATTTCAATTCCCGTTCGCGAAACGCAACACGTGTCCGCGCTAGTCCCGTTTGGCGAATCCGAAATGAGAATTTTTACTCGGGAACCCTGCCTGCAAAAGCAAAGCAAAGTGTTGTACATAACGTTCCCACTTGAAAGCTCCCAGGTGAGCAGAATCGTGCCATTCGCAATTGCAGTTCAGAGAAAAACATCTCTCCACAAACACACGAGACCCTCAAACTCTCCTCTACAAAAAAACCATGAAAGTTCATTCCAAAAAATTGAGAAATCTTATAAATTACCGCGTGAAGAATAAAGCGAATCAAATTAATCAGTCACATTGTTCACCGTGTGCGAATACGAATCAATATGAATTCATGAAACATTATTACGCGTATACCGATAAGTTTCTAAATTTATGATCTATATAATCTCTCTTTGTGTCACATAGTGCTCTCTATATTTACATGGAACGTTTCATTAATCGGAAGCACAAGACTGCACGTGTGTAAACTAATAATACAAATGATAACCACTTCTATCGTTAATCTTTCATACATTTCTTCCTCCTTTCCCACCCAATATAACCCGACTAAGAAAGATACAATAAATCAGACAAACGCACGGCCCTGCATGTATATATATATATATATATATATATTTATATAAATTACAAAGAACTTCTATAAACTTCACCAAATTATATAACACTTTGTAAGTGAAGTTACGATAGAATTTGTATAAATAATTTCCCTAACTCTCATGTTTTATATTCGAAAATATAATAATATCAATAACATCGAGATGAATATTTTGAATATAAAGTCTGTTTCTCGTTGTACATTGTATATGTAGAAAAATGTCTATAATAAAAAAGAAAAAAAAACATGGAATAATTTGGCGAAGTTTGAAATTCTATTCTATGAACGATCATGAGTGAGAGGATAAGAATATAGAGTTTTTGTCTTTCTTCGGTGACGATTCGGGATCGCCGTTCATCGTTTTCGAACAATACATATGTGCTTATGTATATATAATCAACATATCTACATAGGCGCGCTTGCGCAATTTGCTCAACTCGCTACGAGGAAGAAGTTTGATGCTACGAGGAGAAACGATATTCCTGGGGAAGACAATTTGCGTCCGAGCTTTGGTAAGTTGTGCGGCCAACGTGAGCGCTCGATTTATTCGACATAGCCTTTCTTTTCTCATCGGCTGTTAGTTTCTTCGAACCCTTATGCAATCGTAAAATAAGTTTCGTTTGACTGTCCTTTGACGATTCTTCTGCTCGTGGTTTTAGTCTTGGACGATGCTCCTCGGGTTCCTTGTTCTTGTTCTCTGCTACCGCTTCGTCTCGAGCGTGCTTTTCTTCTGGAACGAAAACAATTCTCATAACAAGTATTCGTAAATTCGTGGATTTTGAAGAAATTCTAAATCCATATAAAAAGGGTACATCGATTTTTCTGTGAACTTGATTGGGAGATTATTCTATTTTTTATGATGACGTTTATCTTTTGTTTCTAATGTAGCAGGTGATATCTTATCATCGAATGGAATTAGGAAAAGCGCAGAGATAAATCGCTGGAGATTCCGCAAGCAGGGTGACCAACTTCTTACTCGATGATTTTCAAATGATTTCATTGTGCACTTCCATGCAGTTTTATCTATCGCCAAATTATGTAGCAGAGCAACCAATTATGTATAATTTATGCACTTTTTCTCTTAGGTCAGCTAATTCGGAAGGGTCCAGTATCTTGTTGAATCAGTATTATACCCGTGTGGAAATTTGTCCGGGCGTCCTGTATTGAATATAGGCCCTGTATAGGTTTAAATCGGGTATCCAAACTTAGGATGGCCTAGCCTTAACCACTAAGGGGCCTAGTCGGGTTTCTGATATTTGGCCTGATTTTTCTAACTCAGGGCCACCCATACAAGGCCCATGAGGGGCCAAGATGCATTTCCAATGTTTCCCCCTGTTTGAAAAATTTAGGCGCACCCTACTACAGCCCGTATAGGGCCTTGCTAGGCTTCCCATATTCTCCCGAAGATTTTAATTTAAGCACACCTGTACACAACCCTCGTAGGGCCGACCTGCATTACCAATATTCCCCTTGTTCTGAAAAGTCAGGCGCACCCAACTTTGGTTGAAAACAGCAATATATAACCTCTTCATTCAACTAAAGTTTTCAACTATTTACAATTCGGAGTGTTTACATAGATCCATTTTTATAGCCAAATTTCTGTCGTTTTGATCGAGCACAGGAATGAAATGCGAGAAATTTTCCATTTGATATTAGATAAAAGTCAATAGTTTCGGTTTCACTGAATAAATTCAATGAGATTTATCTAATTTGATAATCTATGCAAAAATTTATTACACATTCAAAGGCCCTAGTTTCAGAGCCTGCATTGGCCCCATCATGGGTGTCCTACATAGGCCCAAGTTAGGAATACAGTACAGGCCCTGGAAATGAGAGCGTGACAATCCTGTCTAGGCCCTATGAAGGTAACCAAAACAGGGCCTGGAATAAAGTAAGGACGCCTAGTTTGGCCCTAACTGGCGCCAAGAATTAATTTCCACACGGGTAGCTGTGTCTGTTCTAACGTGTTTCAAGTTGCCCCTACTTGAAATATTTTCGATTCCTTCTCCAAGTTATAAAACCGAATTGATTGGTCTGTTGCAGGTTGGGGCAACTTCGAACACATTGAACAGTGAGAACAGTTCAGAAGTTCTGGAAATAGTCACTAGATTCATGCAGTTGATATCAAAGCTCATGTTCCAAAACCTTGCCCTCATACTCTAGAGTATCAGTGCAGCTCTGTTTGATCCATCAGGAAGACAGAGAAAACCGATATTCCAGAGCACGAAAGTAAGGTTTTGGAACATGAACAAAGTTGGCAGGCAAAATCTTCAGACTCTGATGATTGGTCAGATTTTTATAGGATCTACAATAATTAGTTACATTTATTTGAATTACTTTCTAAGTTATTGCACCGATTTCTTGAAATTATGCACTACATTATGCATCATGCAATACAATTTTTTCCATGCTAGTTGATCTGAAATTGTGCACAAAATACACAAATTATGCGGTGTTGGTCACACTGCCTCAAGGTGATACCAGCGATCCCTGAAGATGCAACGAGACCCATTGGTTGGAAAAGGACACAACCAAAATTACTCGAAAACAAAAGAATGAAATCAAAATATCACTCTGTACAGACATTTTTCAATCAATACAGGTGGCCTGTATAGAGCGATATTTCCCTTTCACTGCTTTATTATCGAATAATTTGTCAGAAAAGCTCTGACTCGGGTTGCATCATCAGGGGTCGCTGGTATCCCCTTAAAGGGGAAAACGATTTCTTGTGTCTGACTCGACAGACATCATAATCGTTAGAAATTTGCCGATGATGTAGTGATGTTTACATGATTTATACCTCCCAAAAATTACGAAGAATTTCCACGTGGAAAACATTAGTATGCAAACAATCTTGGAGAAGTCTGGGTGACACTCTGGGATCCAATTTGCAAAGATGTTGGATTCAATTGTGAGGTTCTGAAACTGACAAAAAGTATTTCAAAAGTATTGGAGATCCTCAAACCACGTACATTGTGAGAAGGACTTTCGCCTGATCCCTCCCAATGGAATCCAATGTATCTTGGCGAGTTTGGAGCCCGATTGCTAGCCAGATATCCCCGAAATTGTTGTCATACCAACTTTTTCTACGCAGATTTCTTCATTTTGATGGTAGATTCCATTCCTTGATCGTGGGGTCATTATTTTTCCATTAACAATGAGAGCTTCCCCAGTAAACACACGCACGTTTTAAAAACGTCAAAAACAGTCAATAACCACACGTTGTGAATTAGTAATATTCTTGCGTTGATTCAACGTAAAAATGTCGCGGCAGATCACGTGTTTTTCAACCATAAAATAACGTCATATCAACGGTTTGAACATCGTTTAAAAGACGTCAAATATTGACGCGTCCTAATGATGGTTCTAAAACGTGAATTGAATCCAAAAAATTTTTTTTGAAAACTTTTCATTCAATATCGAGAACAATAGTATTTCTGAGTATGACAGAATTTGGAAAGTATGCCACACTATTTACTATCTTGCTCTTTGTTGAAATTTTAACCATTGTTCGGTTTCGTTTGACATTTCTAGCAGAATATCTTCAATTGAAGTTCAAACACGAGGTGTTATATAAACACATTTTAAACGCGTGATTCAAACCCGTTCAAAATACGTTTTTTGAGGACGTCGTTTGATGGTTATTTTTGAATATTAGTTTAAATTGCACGTCATCAAAATGTAATTTCTGGTCGTGTATGTCCTTATCAAATTTCAACTAAAAATCAACGATATAAAATCAACGACTGACGTCCGTTTGACAGTCTAACGTTCTTTCAACGTTGAAATAACGTGTGTGTGTTTATTGGAATTAATTCCCTCTATTTTTGGGGGTCTAATTCCCTGCAAGTGGAGAAAAGTTCTAAATCCATGAAGGGATTTCCCTGCCACCACTTTTTAAAGAAAAATCCTAGGATTAGTTGTCACAGCGTAAAAGAGATATGCATATGTTGACTCTTCAATCAATCCGACCTTTCAAGAATAGATGCCCATTCGATGATAACATTATCCTATTTGAACATACATACTTTTTGCCCATGAATATTGTAAAGTTTTCCCCTAAAAAATGGTAACACCCAAATTTTTCCTTCACACTGTAAAAAATGATTGTGGAATTTTTCCCCAAGAAATGGTGACAGCAAAGTTCCTCCATAGATGGGGAATTTTTCATCATGATTTGGTAGACTTTTCCCTCATTTGTAGAGGATCTTTCGATGGAAAAACAATTTCCCCACGATAAGGGGATAAAATCCACCAACAGTGTGAAGAAAAACCCCCCACAGTTTTTACAGTGCACTTTTTGAGAAATTCAACTCCTCAAAGTAAAAAGAAAGTCGTTCTCTCACGATCAAGAAACAGAATTCGCAATTGAAGTGGAAATAATCTGTCCACCCGGGACCGCCACAAACGATTACCAGGAAATGAACTATGCGGAAGTTGGAAACTAATAAGAAACAAATTGCATGCTTCATTTGGAAAAATTAGAGCTCCGATAGATTCCATGAAATTGGTGACGGTTCGAAATTCTACTTAAGACGCTGTTATCACAACAGAAAATAAATGTTTCATCCCTCGAAGGTGGGGACAGAAGAGATAACCTAAAATGAGAATGGAAACAAGTCTTCGGAAAAATATAGCTGTTCCAACAGAATTTGATCTCTTTCACTTGAAAATTTTTGTTAGAAAAAACAATGTCTCAGTTTAGGCAACTCAAATTTTTTAATTGATATTGCTTTTGGTTATTGTAACTACACTGTAATAAAAATTTTTCAAAAAATTGTGGAAGTTTTTTTACCGAATATTGTTTAGTAAATTCACAAATAATTTTGGTAAAATCTCAAACAATTTTTGTCAACTAACATAGCTGTCTTTTGGAAAGCTACGGAAAGTTTCCGGAGTTCCCAAATAATTTGTAAATCTTCCAAATCCATAAGTTCTTCACCATACTTCTGTTCTTAGAAATTCACAAATGTTCTTTACAGTGTGAATGATTTTCTCAGCGTTGCGTTTATCGGGGCATCAAATAAATATTATGAATCCATGGCCAGGCAATCCGCCATTGATGAGTTACATTCGAACATCTCGGGTTCTGGTTCTAAGTGTCAATCATCTCGCCTCATTACCGAGGTGATTATTAGTTTTATACGTGGCGGATTATTCACCGTCATTAATGAATACACGTTATCCACGTGGGAGAAAGATTTGAATTTAATAGGTAGTTTTACTGTGACCCCATATGCAAAAATTTGGATAATTATATATAAATTATATATGATTTTGAAAATTCTTCAGATTCACGTCGTGAACACACTGTTGGAAATTTCCGCCGCAAATTTAAGAATATTTGTGATGATTTTAGTACAAAAGTTTGGAAGTATCTGATACAACATATTCTTGTATTAAATTTCCCATACTGTTTGTATTGAAATTCAAACACAATATTATCTTCAAATGATTTTCATACCAAATGTTCTTCGAATTCTCATAAAATCTGCAGTGAATTCCAAACACGAATATGTGTGTTAATTCCTTCCAAATTCCGTGTATTGAACTCACAAATGTTTTAACAGTGCAGTTGAATGGTAGCTCATTATCCAGCAGGCCGGAAGTTTTTCGAGAATTGTCTAGCAGGCAAAATTCGAGAAATGGCAGAGTTAACAGTTGCACAGCCCTACACTGGGGAAAAAAGACGAGTGATGCGCTGTTGGTCAAAGAGTCCATCACTGTTACTAACCAATCGGGTGTTACCAAGAGTATATCGCTATTGGTAGGAACAATAAAACACTTTAGATCACCAATTGTGTGTTACCAAGAGTATATCGCTATTGGTGGGCATAGTAAGACGCTGTTGGAAGCAAATAGAAACCTTAAAAGAGAGATGCCAAGTGTATTATTGGTGACAGTCAATAGTACATTACTATTGTAACAAATAGTGGATCCGTAGTGTTTTTAATGTATTAGGAAAAATGTATTCTGAAATTTTAATAATGAAAATACATCCGAGTTGTTTTTGCAGATGGTTTTATTATATATATAAGAAATCAGTAAATTAATATAAATGAACAACTATTCATCAAATATGATGTTGAATAAACTTGCTATGGAAAATATGAATACGCGATCAGAATTGAAGAGAAATCACATGAGAATATATTTCAAAAATTATGTAATTAGGTATTTATTAAGATAATGTTTTAAAATATTAGAAGTTCTATGAGGAATCATCGAAACATTTGTGAAGGAATATAAATTAATAATGTCTAATCTATCTGATTCGGATCTTCCAATTGCCAAATCACATCACTTGCACTTTATCTCGAAGCTATAGCACAAATGTTTTTATGATTCCTGATAGAACTTCCAATATTTTGAAACATTATTTGAATAAATACCTAATTACATAATTTTTTAAATATATTTTAATGTAATTTCTCTTCTTTCAACTCTGATCGCGTATTCATATTTCCCATAGTAAGTTTATTTAATGAAAATCACATCATATTTGATAAATAGTTCTTCATTTATATTAATTCACTGATTTCTTATATATATAATAAAACCATCTGCAAAAACAACTCGGATGTATTTTCATTATTAAAATGTCAGAATACATTTTTCCTGGTACATTGAAAACACTACGGATTCACTATTTGTTACAATAGTGATTCACTATTGACTGTCAACAATATTTCACTTGGCATTCCTCTTTGAAGGTTTCTATTTGCTTCCAACAGCGTCTTACTATGCCTACCAATAGCGATATACTCTTGGTAACACCCGATTGGTTAGTAACAGTGATGGACTCTTTGACCAACAGCGCATCACTCGTCTTTTTTTCCCAGTGTACATTGGGAAAAATCAAGTGGTTGAGTTGGCATTAACGACCAATGTAGTAAATTCCAGACTAGTTTAGCATGGAACCAATGTTGATTCAGCATCGGTTCGATGTCATGCCAGCAGAGAATTGAGTACATCGGTTACCAACGTCGGTGCAATCTTTTTTCCCGATTGGATCAGTATTTTGTTCCCCAGTGTAATCATCCGTACGGAAAAAAAGAAGATTCAACTGTGGTAGCTATTCACTTTTTTAGCACCCTTTTTTTTACCGCTTCAGCTGAAATAATTGTAGCTGTAGCTATTTTTTAGCTATAGCACTAGATGCAGCTGCTGTGGTTGATATTTGGATAGCCAAATAATTTAGCTGTTGAATCTTCGCTGCGATAGCTACATTTCTTGCTAGTACCGCTCAGTGAGTGGCTATGACAGTTGAAAAACGGCTCCCGTAGCGAATTTTTAGCTATCCAAACAATAGCTAATTTTTTTCTTCCGTGCGGTAATGAGTGCTGTTATCGTGTGGAATAATTACATCTATGCAGTCTGGTAGATCGTCTTTGAATATCCCAGATGTGATGTGACAATAGTGTTGTCCAAGAAAGGGCACTCTCTGAATATGACAGAGTGAAAACTTCACTCGGACGAAAAGATAGGGTTCCTTAGAGAGTGAAATTTCACTCTGTTGGAGTGAAAACTCACTCTTCAGGCAGCCAGAATAAAATCTATCTTTCCGTTCGAGTGAAAGTATAGTGTTTCCAACTCCAATTCATTTGACAAATTGAAATTAACATTTTACTTCTGGAAGCTTTCACACAGGAAGAAATTTTCACAGGACATCCAATTTCTTAGCATCATCAGCCAAGAATTCGCTATGATGAAGCTAAAAATTTTGCTCTTGCAGCCAAAATTCAGCGTGGAAGCTAAAAAAATGACCTTTCGAGGAATCTCTTCAGATCTAATAAGGAAACTATCAATCATTTCCTACTGGGACTAGTATTGTTTCATTGATAACGGATTTATATTTTTGAATGCGAGAAAATTCAGCTATAAAAATGTTGACATGCATTTGAATATTCGGTTTCACGACGAGTTGGAAACAATCGAAAATTCATACCCAATGCACAGTTTTGAGTTTATCTCAATTTTTTGTGATGCATCTGGAATCTTCCGTTCTACCAGTACTCCGAAGGGGCAAAAACTGGACAAATGTAAGAACACTCGCAATTTCTTGTCCCGTAAGTGTGGAAATTTGTGTTCACAATGAGCTTTCATGGCATATGGCCAAAAATCTTCCGACGTGCAGGAAGTTTTTCATGTTTTGCTTGATATTTCATGTTCTCACATTACATCATTCTCTGGATAGGCGAATTAATTTGTCAGCAAAATTGATGGTTCTTCTCTCATTCACCAGTCGATCAAGTTGTCTCGAATGAATTTTGCTGGCAGCATACAGAGTTTTTGAAGGAATTCGATACGAAGTATCAGACATTTCTTCTGATACTTTTACAATGGACCAGCATGGGGCCTATTTCATCTACGCGGCAACAGGGCCGTCTTTCATTACTTCAAGGCCCTGGGCCGACTTAGAGTGGAGGCCCATGTAATCATTATGATTTTTCTTTAAAATAAGTATTGACTGAATTTCCACTTGTTCGTATATCTAGAATTAGTTTTATTTTAAAAATAACTTGATTTCATTTTGTTCAAGTAACCTTTTTAAGAAAATATGTAAAAATCTTATCGATTCTCTACGAAGAGGCCCCCCCTTTTGCAGGAGGCCCTGGGCTCGGGCCCGGTGTGCCCTGCCTTAAAGACGGCCCTGCACGGAAAAAGAAAATGGAGAAATTTACCGTATAGTAAGGATGGGCGATACACTTCCTTCTTAACGTATCGATGAATCCCTTCACGATGCACGAAAATATCGATATTCTCAATATCGATGCAAAATTTTTCAAAAAAGTGTTCAACCTTTTCTGATACAAGTTGTAAATACTTATGAGTGAATTTCAGAATGTGGAAACATTCAACACGGAGAAAAAGGAATTCGCTGTGGCAGCGAAATCTACTTTTGCTGGGTTCCTTTTGCCAGAGCAGCAAATTTTTTGCTGTGACAGCAAACTATTTGCTGTTCCAGCAATCTTGTTAGCTGCGACAGCGAATTTTTAGCTGTGGCAGCAAAAAATGTTTGCTATCCCAGCAAAATTTGTTTGCTATTCTGTGTATAATACTGAAAATTTGCTGGCGGAGCAAACATTTTTTGCTGCCACAGCTAAAAAATTGCTGTCGTAGCTAACACGATTGCTGTTATAGCAAATTTTTAGCCAGGTCAGCAACAAATTTTGCTATTCTATATATAATACCTCGATTTGCTGCGTCAGCAAATTTTTTCTCTCCGTGAATCATTTGGAGGAAATGATAAATTAAATACACAAGAGAGTAATTAAAAGTTTCGAATAACATTGGATAATATCACTTTCCTGTAGTGGTGGAAATATAATAATGACATTCACAATGAGGAGACAATAGAAGATCAAATTTACAATGCTTCACAGTGAAGTCTATTGAGTAGCGTATCATACTACCGAACGTACGCGAAATCGAACTCCATAGTACCGAATGACTTCGAATGTTCACAATACCGAACAAAGGAATATAAATTTCGATACAAATCAAACTATTGGTTACTTCCATAATGAAAAATGATTTTTTAACGCTCAATAAAATTTAAGGAAAAATTAATATTTTCATGAACGAAATAGCCAATCATTCGATTTATATTGGAATTTATATTTTTTTATTCGGTATTATTTACATTCGGTATCACCGAGATAACACAAGAGTTCTAAAAGAGTTCATAATGAATACAATGTATTCATATGGGACTGTTTTGGAACGCTCGTGTCATCTGGTTTATACTCATTCGGTACCCGTTTGGAAATATTACGCTGAAAAATTTCTGTAAAATCTCTGAAAAACTCTGATTATCTTCAGAAAAATTATGAAAAGCTTTGATATTTCGATGGCAGATTTAACATTTTTGAGACATCGTTGTCAAAGTTCTTTCGGAATTTATCAGAGATTTTTCATTGAAATTTTAGAGAGGTGATTACCCAAGTGTGTATTGCGTATAATTATCATGGGCCCCAGGCTGGGGCCATCCTCTTTAACCCAGTATTGGGGAATGACGATGGAGCCCATGTTGGCTCAACCTTGGTTCTGTTGTGCTTTCCCATACAATTATGGTTGGTAGAAAATGGAAATAATGAATCTTAGTGCGGGCGTATTTGAACTTGGCCCCAATTTGGACCAACGTTAGCATGTGCGTACAATCCTCAGCGTGTATGAATTTTGATTCCACTTTGATTCAGTCTTGGGCCCATATAGGCACGATGAGGCTCAACACTAGGCCCAAGACTGGGCCAGAGTGAGGCTGAAATTCATGCCCGCTGGAGTAGAATTCAAAGCGATTTAAAAAAAAAAAAAAATGGGAGGTGCAGTATCGATTGCCTAGTCTGGGTTCACGCTGGGCCCATGGTGTTACCATTCCTCGGGCAAAGCGATACAGCCAAGCTGGGAACGATGTTATCATCTCAGGGTTGGTCCCATTTGTCTGTCCAGCTTTTGACCCCACGTTGGGCAGCATGGGCACCCACCCTGGGCGTAGATTGGGCCTGCCGTTGATACACACTTGGGTACGAATTAATTCCTGATAGAACTCTGAAAACAGTATGTTAAATGTCCGTGTTTTTTCCGAGAGTTATAATTATAATAAGATCATGAAATATGAGTGATTGTCAGAATTTTCTCGGATTTTTCCCAAGTTTATCAGAGATTTTTCATCAAAATTTCATTCAGAGGAAAATTCCGCTAAATTACTCTTCAGGGGTTATCCATCTCTTTCCGAATATGTCGCGTGGAAAGAGATAGATAACCTCCAAAGAGTAATTTAGCGGATATGCACGCTTACAGCACGTTTCATTTTGGCCAGGGAATCACTGCAATTCATCTCTCTGGTGTTACGTACGTTCACCACTGTATCAATTTGGTACTACGATACGTGAATTTTCCATTGTAGTTTCAGTCTGTTTTTTCGCCGTAACAATCCCATAGTGAGTTCAACAATCAATTTCTCTCCGTGTATGTTTCCATATAGAGCTCAATGGTCCTGTGTTGTCAAAGATTCCCATTCTATGAAAGAATTGAACCATCACACAGTTCCATCGAACACAATGAGGGATCAGAGAAAATTCCCGCTTTGAGAAAGCAGGTGATATCTGTTCAGCAAAATGATGATAATTGGTAACACCACACTGAGAAAACTGTTCAGTTGTTGTGACTGAAAATTCAGTGACATACTGAATATTAATTCCTTCAACTGGAAATTGTTATTGAAATAAACAACATTTTTGTTCAAGCGACTTGAATTTTCTATTCCATGTCATTGTTAATTACTTCAACTGAAAAGTCATCTCAGTTTGACAATAGAACACAACTTACCACTGGGGAAAAAGATTTGGTTGATATATGTCCAACCAAAATTTTTTGTTGGCGTAACTAGAAGTTTAGTATGTTCAAACAAAATTTGGTTATTCCAACCAAAAAAATCCTACCCAATCACTTTTAGTTCAGGAAATTAAACGTGATTAGGTAAGATAATTTACAGTTTTCTCAGGAACTGCAAAGTTGATTGCCAAGGCAGAACATTCAAGTGCCAGTATCGGGAATTGATGCATTGGTTTCATCAATCATTGATGAGCTTAGTATTCCTTTGAACCTAGGACAAGCTATTGTCAATCCTTGACTCAATGTAGACTGTAGACTCAATAGACTGAATGGAATAGATCAGTGTGGTGTCAAGAATTAGAAACAACTTGGCAAAATCTCGAACGTAATCGTCAGTGTTGATCGAAGTGTGGTCTGTTTTCTCGTAATTGTGGGTCCTACACTGAAGGACGAAGGTTTGGCAGAGTCTGAAATATTGTCATTATTTTGCTTTGTCTGAAAGATTTCGTATGCAAAAGTTGTCATTTCCTTGAAAATGTCTTCGTTTAAGAGATCTAGAGGCATGTTTTAGATTTTTTAAAACGAAAAAATCTTTTAGTCGAAGTAAAATTTTTGCTGTCTCGTTAACATCTTAATGGCGGCTTTTTGGACACATCAGCATTTACAGGGTTGGACAAGTATTTAAAATACAATTATGCAAAAAAGGTATTGGAAATAAAATCGGTATTTTGTATTCCGAATTCACAATACATTTTTAAATAGATTTCTCAAAGTATCTTGTATTTTGTATTTCGAATACATTTTTCTGTGTATTTTGATTAATTCTCATATACTTGAAGGATTGAATACCCAAGATTTTGAAGGAAACATTTCAAATATGAAATGCTAAAAGAAATATATTCTCAATGTGAGATATGAACATTGGTTTTTATTCCAGTACGTATTTAAAATGATTGTATTTCAAATACCTGCCCAACCCTGAGTATTTATATCTCAATTCATACCTCCTTTTGGTGAACATAATTTTGCATCTGATACAGATTACTGTGAATTTTGAAAAAATTACGAAAAATCAGAGGAGTTCATAAATGCTCGAGTGTTCCAAGACTCTTATGGGATTTTGAGGATTTCTGCTAAGAATATCTCTCAACGTAGACCATTTGTTACTTTTCACTTGAGTATGTTTATAATTATGAGTTATTATAAGTAGAATCATGCAACGTCCGAATGAAGATAGCCTGCGAACGAAGTTAGTGTTTGAAAGTCAACTTGAAATTCAAGGTGCCCAATTCTGGTGTAGATAAAAATAGGGCACATGTTGGGTCGATGTTGCCTCAATGTTTATGCACGCTTGAATTGTGGCTGTTGAAAAATCTGAGGGAAATATTCATCATTTCGAATATCATTCCCACGCCCGACGTTCTTCGTTCTTACAAATAAATGAATCCGACAAACGAAACATGATGAACTCTTTATGGTGTCGAATCGACAAAGGAAAACCAAGAAAAGAAGAAAAAAGAACATAGAGAGAAAGAAGAAGAAAAAGAAGCAGAAGAAGAAGAACATATACAAATTGAATTTGGTGCAAAGTACCTTCAAGAACATCATTGATCAGCAACCTTGACCCTTGCTTTTCGGCACGATTTTTCCCATCGTCTTGATCGCAGGTTGCGTTGGTTTCTCTCTCGGCGTTATTATTTGTACGGAATATCGATTCTAAAACCTGCCGGGAAAGAAGCGGGGAAATTGGTGGTTGTGTGAAACGCGTACCATTGACGCTTGAAGAGAACGTATCGCAACCAATCGAATCGTTGTCGCACGCACTCGCTGTCGATGCATTGTCCGTAATGAGCTTTTCGGTGTCCGATTCAGACGCGTTAGTGTAATAATTATTGCTACTCTCGGATTTCTTCAAGATCGATTTTGAGGCTCGTTGTCGTTCGATGAACGGTGTGCCCTCACTATCTATCGAGTCTACCGATAACGAAAGTCTGTTCTCCGTGCTCGTGCCTTGAAAAGATCAGATACAAAAAAATAAATAAATAAATCAAATTTTCACCAGTATTCTATATGACAATTTATAAAAATAAATGAATGACGGACTGTATTTTACGATCCGAGGCGTGGTAAATGAAGATCGATATTTGGATTTCGATTCGTAATGTGATTTTGTCGCTTGTGGAAATGGTGATTTTGATCGATTACAATGTAATGAGGTATATTGAAGTTCTCTACGTATGGAAGGTGAATCGGATACTGTCATTCAGGGTTGTTTTCACGATATTTATTCTATAAGATAAAAGGGGGTTGAGCGACAAGTTCATGATAGTACGTGCAGGGGAAGAGTTATATATAATTGATGGATGCTCTTTTATCTTTTACAGAAATGATGCATGGAGGGTGATCACTCGAGTGACACAAATATCAGTTGCTCATATATGTATATATATATATATATATATATATATATATATATATATCCCACAAGGCATCAAGGTGTCTAAAATATCTTAGAATGTCGCTACGACATTACTGAGACATTTTGTATATGCTGTATGGAATATCACATTTTCTTATCATACTTTATTTTTCTTTAGATCTGACTATAGTCGGAGAAATATGTATTTCATATGAACAATCATATTTTTGGTAATTATGATTTATTAATTATAAAAAAAACTTCATTCCGCCACAGCTAAATGAATATTCTCTAATTAACAGTAAATCTTTATTACGGTCTGGGATCATAATAATAGAAAACGATCTTCGTTGTATGATTAATTTTGATTTCAGACGTCCTAAGAAGATATTGAATGTGTTTCTCATATTTTCGCTGTACGTAATAAGCAGGGTTTGAAGTAATTCAATTAAAACTCAATCGAATTGACGTTCGATTACAATTAACCCTTAAAAAGTGAAGTGTTTTTGGGCACCTTTGTGGGCTCTTTCTGATACAGGCTTTCAAGAAAAAATTTAGATATCGTATTGAAAATTTGTAGGTATATTTTATTAAACATTCAATATTAGAAAAATATTTTTTTTCAGATTTAAACAAATTTTTCTCATTTATACTAATTTAGATAACAAAAAAACTAAAGAATGATGGTGGGAGTGATTTGGGGCGACCGGGTGATCTGAAAGAAAAACAAAAAGGCAAATTGTTCCTTATTGAAGTGGCTATCGCATGAACTAGGATCTTTTCGATTGGTCAAAAATTTTCCCATTTTGATCCGATTTTCCACCCTCAAAAATCGATTTCCTCGAAAAATGGCTGTCACTTTGTTATTTGAATGAAAAAAAAAATATCCTAGTTCATGCGATAGCCACTTCAACAAGGAATAATTTGTTCCACTTCCACCGTCATTTTTTAGTTTTTTTGTTGTCTAAATTAGTATAAATGAGAAAAATTTGTTTAAAACTGAAAACAATATTTCTCTAATATTGAATGTTTAATAAACATACCTACAAATTTTCGAGACGATATCTCAATTCTTTCTATGAGAAAAGAATGTTTAAAAAAAATGTTTCTTGAAAATCTCAACCAGAAAGACCCCTCAAAAGATTACCTTGGGTCATTCGTTTCCGGTGCTTTGAAAAGTGCTAAAAAACATCTGAAAAAAATCCTGGTGTTTCATTAACTATCCTAGTATCAGGACCAATCGTTACATCGATGATCCATCAATTTTTTTAAACAATATGACAAAATGAACAAATAAAAACGTGGATGGAGGTGTTCGGGACAAAGTTTCGCCAAGGCACGAGTGACCCATTCTAACTTTCCAAGGGTTGAAATTTGATTCTTCATTGAAATATCTTTCGTTCAAAAGTTGAATGTAATCCAAATTGAAATTTTTTTCAATTAACACATGAATTCAATTGATTCAAAATCAAGCAACAATTCATTGATTTTTCTGATGGTTTTTTGTTCTTTCCCAATGTATTTGTTAAATGAGAAAGATCTCGATCAAGAATTAAATTTCAATTGTTGATTGTGTTTTCCCTCAATTACGTAATTCACAACCTTGGTAATGAGACATGAATCGAAGAAAGAAACACGTGGGAAAATCTGTCATACACGTAAATAAAAGTGATGCAGCTTGAAGGAATTCATGTTTTATAGTATTTTCTGTACAATTAATCCTAGATTCATTTGTACATACACCCTGAGAGCCCAATTTTTTAGATTGGAAGAAATTTTTCATCAAACTGAAACAAAGAATTTTTAAATTGGAACAAAAATATACTCCTTCTCGAATTTGAAAGAAATTACTTCAATTCAATTACAAATTTTTTCATTGAAGTGAATTATTTTTCCCATTGAAAACAAGATTTACCAGAATGAGGGCAAAGAAATTCTCTTCCAATCTGAGAAATTGGGTTCTCAGTGTATATAATGTTTAGAAATTGTGCACAATTTTTATGAGTTAATTCCTACGCATAAAGAGATCTTTCGTCAATCATGTAATCCTGTTTATTGTTTTCTTCCCTACCCCATTCATTTATATTTGAAGTTCGTGCGATGAACAATCACTCAAAGAGAAGTTATCTTTAAACAACACCAAATAAGATATATATGGCATTGAAATAAGACTGTTGAAAGTGAAATTGACATGCGATAATTATCACACGATCACAAGATCATTAGAATAGTGAACGAAAATATCGTTGAGAAAGATATAAAAATTGAACAACGAATTTAAAATTACCCAAGATATCTGAGAAATATCTCGCAACTGTGGAAGATGTCTTTTAGAAATCTAAAAGATCTCCTATATGATATATCACTGAGAGAAAGGGTCTATTCAAATATTCGACAGCTAGGAAATTTAGTGACTGTAAATAAAAATGTAATTGTGCGAGCTAAATTTTATTTGTCACAACTATATTTTTTATTCCCATTGAATAAACCATTTCATTCATATTTCAGAGTTTAGCTAGCATAAATAAAAATCTAGCTGCGGCAACTAACATTCAATCGTCCCAACTAGGTACCTTTCTCTCAGTGTATTTTGACAATCCAGACAAGCAGAAATTTGTCATTGTCTAAAAGATTTCCTCTGGATATCTCAAAGATGTCTTATGCAACAGTTTTCACTGTCTTTGAGATTTGAATAGCACAGGAAATTGATTAACTTTGGTTGAAACTAGATTTTGAGGTGTTCCAAAAATGTTTTTCGAGTACATGAGTATGATGGGCTTGTAGGGTATAGAATTTGTTACAAAAAAGTTCCCATAAGATAAAGCTGTACGACCACTCTGAAGAAAAAATGACTTCCGGTCAAATAAATATTCATTTGTCTGGTCCCCGTTGAAAATGAAGCGTCGAAGCGCACCAAAAAGGTAACGAAAACGCAAGCGAAGAGTCACCTCAGCGTAATTTAGAAGGGAATTGGAACGTTTTCTATGTTTCATTTGTTTCAATATCCGCTTCCTCCACTTTTAGATTTTCACCAGGGGTACCAAATAAACATTTATTAAAATCAACAAAATATTCTTTGCAACCAAAATAATTGATTTGGATCGAATAACTGGTTATCATCATTCATTTGATTCGAATGAGGTTATTTTGGATGTAAAGAATATATTGTTGATTCTAATAAATATTTCTTTGGTACAGGACAAATGAATATTCATTTTTTCTTTCACTGCAATGGTTTTGGAGTTACAAAGCTTAAAAGCTTAAACCTTTAATCAAAATCGCGCGAGCGTCTATCAACTCCGGCTCATTCTGACTCCATTCTCGTCTAGTCTTGGGCCTATGCTGCGCTTAGTTGGGCTACATACATGCCAGGGCGACATCGAATCCCCTATAATCTTGGATCTATTGAGATTTACATTCGATTACTGTATTTGAATGAGTAGTTTCTAGAATGATAAATTTTAGAGCCTCATAAAGTGTATTATAAGTCAATTCCGCATGCAAGATCGATGCACGGAGAAAAAATGGTTTGCTACTATCGCGCCTACAAAGAAATTTGTTATCCTTGGAAAAATATTCACTCCAGCAGCTAAGATGTTAGTTCTGACAACGAATTTTTTTATGTCAGCAAATAAGTTTAGCTATCTCAATCATTTTTCTTGCTCTTCCAATTAGTTCTTTTTGTAGGCGCTATAGTAACAGACTCGCTTGTTATGCCAGCAATACTTTTTCCTCCGTGTGGATATAAAATTATAAGACCTTTCACGTTGATGTTTATTAAAGTTCACTCCCAAAACCATTGATCGTACAGCTTTATTTCATAGAAAATTTTTTTGCAGTAAATTTTATGCCCTACAAGCCCATCATATTCATTCTTTCAGGAAAGATTTTTCCACTTAAGAAGATTTCAATAAAATTGTATTCAATTCGAGACTTCCATTCGAAAAATTCACGTGCTTACTTCTGGCTGGTTAAAAAGTACAACTCTTTTCAGAAATACCAAAGAAGAGGGAATCCTGTTATATATTTTTAATAGAGTGTATCGTAACAATGATCGAAGCTATCCCAAGTAGAAATGTAAATCGGCCTATTCCAGGCCTCGTTCAGGTCCTGATTAGGGCTCCATGGCTGAGGGGTTAACGCACTAACTTTCAGACATGGATGTTCAACAGGCTTGGGGGTTTGAATCCCTGACTAATCAATCCGCCTTTCTCCCTAACGGTAATGCCGGTAATGCCGCGAACTAAAGTTTAGCCCGAAAGCGGCTACCACCGTAATAGGGAAATGACGGTTGATGAGTCAGGGAATCTGACCTCAGTCGCGTAGGTTAGGTTTGAAGTACGCTGCCCCCGGTCCAATTGACCCGAAGCCGAGGTTTGCTGGTCCACGTGGTCCCCGCTGGGCAACGCCTGCCCGACTCACAATGTGGGTCGGTCAGGTTGCTAATTGGGATGCTTCCTCGCGAGGGGATGGTTTACTCCATTTGATGATGCGACTGATTTAATGAAATCAGAAGCTGAGAATGGGGGTTTTTCCAAGTCTGTCATCGAACGTAAGACCTGGGTCGGTGCCCTTTGCAACCGTGGTTTAACAGTTCGCGAGCTGAACGAGGGGATTTCGGTGTCACCGGTCTCCGGCGGATGAACTGCGCGTTGTACAGTTCGGGTGCCTCGCCTGAATAGCGAGGTAGAGTTTAGAAAGGGCCGAACTGGTAGGTCGGCCGCGCTGGCTGGGCGTATCTCGGCTCTGAACTCCGTGAGGAGTCGGTGCGGGTGGGTCCTTAGGACAGGTATCGCACCGATAACTTACAAAAGGGGGTTCATACCTCTTCTCGGATTCTGGTCCAATTGGCCTTGGCAGCGTAAAGAGACCGGGTTAAAAAAAACAAAAAACAAAAGTCCTGAAAGGTTAGAAAGGTCTGAAAGAAATTTCTACCCGGGATGATTTTACGGTGAAATAGGATCATAATTTTCCCGCTAATTTTCTACTCCATACCACAAAAATTAATTTATCGTTTCATCAATCCATTTGACCAACAATCTGGTATAAATAATCAGCAGAGATGAATACTACGGAGGCAGCGATAATTCTTTGGAAATGTCAAAATGTTATTACCAAGTAATCAGAACATACGGGATGCACAAATACCCCGACTTTCCGGGAAATTCGATATCATGTAATGAACAGAGTAATTGATTTACCTGTGTAATGTCTCGGTCCACTAACGGTTCCAAACAGGTGATGATTGATAATACGAGTAGCCGAAACAAGAGTGTTGGTGGGTGAGAACGGTAATGGTCGTCCACCTCGTAATCCCACGTAATAATTATTATTACCTTCTGTTCCGTCCTCTTTCGCGGATATAAGTGTTGAAGTATTTTCATGCTCGCTGATAAATTGACTTCGATGTCTTCCGCTCTGCGATTATACACACGACCGGTAACCGTTATACTCTTATACGTTCGTTCAAGTGAATTTCAATTGATTGTTCGTCTTTGCGTCTTTGGAAAAGGAAATGAATGGAACAAAACTTCAAATGAATCAAAATCCAAACAAAAATCAAAATATAATCCCATCGAGGCTTGCTTTTATTCGAGAAAAGGAATTTTGGTATTCTAAACATTGATTTTCCTCATCACATGAATTTGTTTCGATAGAATAATACTTTTTGTTTGATTGATTATTGTTTGTTCTCCTGTCAGTCTAACATAAAATTCCCTGACTATGTCTTTGTATGAACAATGTGCCCCACGATTAGGATTTTACTTTGAAAACTGACTGGGGAATCTGTCTCCAAATGTGGCGATAACTACGTGTCTTCGCGAATAGGAAGAAGGAAGGAAAGATTTTGCCTCTCAATCTCTAAAAGAGAATAGTTCCTGTAACATCGTAGTCACGAACATGGAGTTGAGCTGAACTTTAGATTGCTCCCTTGGGGGCCCAGATGTTGGATATTTGGAGTCACAAGTAACTTCTTATGAAATGTTGTTTGTTTTTCGTGAGCTCATTTCTATCTCCTTTCCAAGTGACAAGTACAACGGTTTTAATTATTGTTTCTAAGTACACGGAGAAAAGAATATACTACTTTTTCCTATTTTGCTTGCTAAACCAGAAACAGGAAGGTTTGTAAAATGAATTTTCACATAAAAATACGGGGGATTACGAATGAATAACTGAATTTTACTATAAGCTTTATAAAATTCAATTTTTTTCTACAATATTCGTAATTTTTGTGTATAAACTCATTTTACAAACCTTCTTGTTTCTAGTTCACTAAGAAAAATAACAAAAATTCTTATATTTTCGAGCGGCATTTTTCTCCGTGTAGAAAACGATTCGTATGAAACTAAATCTACACTGAGAACCCAATTTCTCAAACTTGAAGGGAATTTCTTCGCCCTCATTTTGATAAATCTTGTTTCGGATGGGAAAAATAATTCATTCCAATGGAAAAATTTTTTATCGAATTGAAATTACATTCTTTGAATTCAAGAGAGAATACATTTCTGTTTCAATTTGAGAATTTCTAGTTTCAATCTGATGAAAAGTTTTACCATTCAACTGAATTTTTTTCCATTGAAAAATGAATTCATTAAAACGAGGGCGAAGAAAAGTTTCTTTCAGACTAAGAAATTGGGATCTCAGTGTAGTAAAACTAGATAAATTTTTACCAGAGTTGTGTTAAAATCGGGGCAACATCAGCGATTGTTTATGAAAATTGTTCAAACAATTCTTTACAAATTGATCCTCATTGTAAAATAAGTCCTAGAACGGTTCTACGAGATCCCGTGAAACACTTGAACCGTATCCACAAGGAGTTCAGGTCTCAGTGCAATATTTTAACAATATCGATACAACGGTTCACTCAATTAGATATTTCAATTCACTGGAATACTGTTGTTTCATGAAAAAGAATTTTTTTATTCGCTCAATCGAATAACAATTTTCATGATCCTTCGAGAAAAGACAATGTATCGCATCATCTCGAATTGACTGATCGTTCTTCCAAAGAGGTCTTCCTATTCATTCGAGTGTAAAATCTAACTTTGTCAGAGCAAGCAAGAATTCATAACTAGTTTGATCAAATCTAAATGGACGAGAAGGAGAAATTCGGAAGGATACAGCAAGAAGTAGTATCCTTCATTTGAGATACAAGTGATTTACTCGACATAAGCCCTGAATAGCATAAAATCAAATAAACTAAAATAAAAATGTAACTAAATTCGAATACAATAAAAAGAACATGGTAAACGGTGGTAGGGAAGAAATGAAAATCGTTCGTTCGTATTTTTCAGGTCAAAAGGTGAAAAGTATATAGTCGACGTTAATGAATGCTATTTTCCTTTCATTGAGGTTCATTTTTTGACTCCATGCGAACCTTTGTAATTAATAGCATCCTGTTATTTCCTCGGCCATTCGATCTTTCACTCACTTCAATCTTTAATCAATTGGATTACAGTATGAGAAAGGAAACATATAAATAAAAATAAAGGGATTGTATATTATGGATCCCGACAACCCTTGTGGAAATAATTCTCTGGAAAACTCTTTAACACACGGAGAAAAAGGAATTCGCTGTGGCAGCGAAATCTACTTTTGTTGGGTTCCTTTTGCCAGAGCAGCAAATTTTTTGCTGTTCCAGCAATCTTGTTAGCTGCGACAGCGAATTTTTAGCTGTGACAGCAAAAAATGTTTGCTATCCCAGCAAAATTTATTTGTTGCCACAGCTAAAAAATTGCTGTCATAGCTAACACGATTGCTGTTATAGCAAATTTTTAGCTAGGCCAGCAAAAAAATTTGCTATTCTATATATAATACCTCGATTTGCTGCGTCAGCAAATTTTTTCTCTCCGTGCAGTCTTCAGAGCTCTGAATAAAACTTTTTGAAAGTCTTAATATCCCTAACTATGTCAAAAAAAGCGTTAATAATAAGTCTTCTCAACTCTGTAAAATTCTTATTTTCGCTGAAATTTCGGACTTTCCACAAGAGTTATCCAGAGTTGATAAGACTTATTCAGAGTTTTACAGAAACAAAAAAAATATAAGCAAGAAAGATGACTTTATTGGAGCTTTGAAGGTAAAGGTATCTATCTTTACATCTATAAATTGATGATCTGTACCAATAATTTCGATGTTTTGTTTAAGCTTCAATTTATTTCTGAATTATACTCTGTTCTAGAAAAATATTCCTCAATAAAATATTCTCAAAGCTCTTATGAAGTCATCTTTTTTGCTTATATTTTTTTCCGTGAAACTCTGAATAAGTCTTATTAACTCTTAATAACTCTTGCGGAAAGTCCGAAATTTCAGCCCTGTTACAAATAATCTATAGAATCCCATTGACCAATGCAAAAATGAATGGGTTTCAATGAAATTCAATGATATTTAATCAGAAATTTCATGATTGATAATAGGATTTAATAGAATTCATCTACCAGGAAGGTAGAATAAGACTTTTCAAGAGTTTTACAGAGTTGCCAAGACTCATCAACGCTTTTCTTGACATAGTTAGGGGTATTAAGACTTTCAAAAAGTTTTATTCAAAGTTCTGAAGACTGTTAAAGAGTTTTTCAGTCAATTATCTTCACAAGGGTTAACACGGTAATTGAGCTACAAAAAATTCGAATTATAATACATTTATCCATCTGGTCCAGATTTGACAGTTGAACTATTCTTGAGTTCTTATAATTCCTTCATTTCATAGCTCGGATTCGTGCTGTATGTGAAATAACACAGGACAACAAAAACAATGTTTTTTTTTCATGTATCCTGAGATTTGGGAAATAATTAGGAGTAGTTTCGATGCCCTGAATACAGGAACAATGTTATATTTCTTGAATTAGTTCAATTTTTATAGAATTTCTATAGAATTGATGAATTTCTATATATAAAACATTATAAGAAAACAAACTAATCCAAGAAATTTGTCTTCATTCTCGTATTCAGCACATTACATTCGCTTCGAATCCGTGGCCAAACATTAAGATATCAAATGGTTGCGTAATCTTCGTAAACTCATTCGAGTACTTTAGACCTGTGAAATTATTTATCTGCTTTTAATTTTGTACAGTCCAGATTTGTATTGTTTAACCAATGTATACACTGAGAAATATTGTATACTGTAAAAAGTTCCATCATTGTCATCAGCAAGTTCAGGATACTCTTTCAGTTTAACTGAATGTAAGTTCAATTTTATGAAAACAAAAAACCCATCACGAGCGAATATATTTTAATAATCTAATGATGTACTAAGATATGTTTTACTGCATTAACCATTTACTGTTTTCCAGTTAGTACTAACTTTCAAAAGACAGCTGTCAAAATTTCATGATATTCTATTCATTAGTTTATGAGTTATTGTACTAAGAGTGACGCTACTTTTGTTATTTTTAAAACAATGGATTAAAAACAATGTCGTGATTTAATTTTACACTGCTTCTTGATGGGAAAAAATACAATGATTCAAGCGAAGCAATGGCTTGAAAAGTGTGATAGGGACTCCGCTCCATCAGAAACCACAATAAAACGTTGGTTTGCTGACTTCAAACGTGGTCGTAGAGACACCGATGATGCAGAACGCAGGGGACGTCCGGATGAGGCGGTAACACCAGAAAACATCAAAAAAATCCACAAAATCGTTTTGAACGATCGGAAAGTGAAGTTGCGTGAGTTAGCTGACATTGTAAAAATATCAAAAGAATGTATTGGCTCTATATCGCATGAGCATTCAACTATGAGAAAGTTCTGTTCAAAGTGGGTACCACGTTTGCTCCCTGTTGACCAAAAACAAGAACGCGTTGATGCTTCCGAACAGTGTTTGGCCATGTTTAAACGTAACAAGCCGGAATTTTTGCGTCGATATGTTACAATGGATGAAACATGGATTTTTCACTTCACTCCGGAATCAAAACGATCGTCATCCGAGTGGACAGCCCCTGGTGAACCTCGTCCAAAGCGCCCGAAAGCACAACAATCGGTTGGAAAGGTTATGGCCTCGGTATTTTGGGATGTGCGTGGTGTAATATTCATCGGTTATCTTGAGAAGGGAAATACCATCAACAGTGAATATTATATCGCATTATTGGAGCGTTTGAAGGCCGAAATTACAAAGAAACGACCTCATATTGCAAAGAAAAAGATTTTATCTCATCAAGATAACGCATCATGTCACAAGTCAATCAAAACAATGGCAAAACTACATGAATTGAACTTCGAATTGCTTCCATATCCACCGTATTCGCCAGATTTGGCTCCCAGCGACTATTGGCTCTTCGCAGACCTAAAAAAAAGTTCGCAGGCCGGTATGAAATTTCGCTCGAATGAAGAGGTTATCGTTGAAACTGAGGCCTATTTTGAAGCAAAAGATAAATCGTTCTACAAAAGTGGTATTGAAATGTTAGAGCAGCGCTGGAATGATCGCGTTGTTTTTGATGGGGATGACGTTGATGAATAAAGCTAATTTTGAACAAAAACAAACAGTGTTTTCTTTGTCAGGCCCGGGACTTTCAAGCCCATGTGTTATAATAACCGTAAACTTCAGTTAAATTTCAAGAGTATCCTGCACATGCTGACAATGATGGGAATTTTTACAGGATACAATTTTTCTCAGGGTAATTTAGATTTATATGGTACTGAACGACTTCAAAAAAATTGATACTCGTTTTCATATGCGAATGTTCGGCTTTTTGCATTCTGAGAATCTATTTGTGAGTCAAATGAATCGAAAAATCACACTAGGAAATACAGGACACTTTGAAGAAGATATCAACGTCAAGACTTACGCTATTGGGAAGTTCATTTGTGACCAACAAAATATCTATCAATTTATATTCTTAACAAATTCAATGTCTCTTTCATGACACCCTGAACGATGTTTTTGCAAAATTGATTTTCACTTCAATTTTTTGGTAAAATGTATTAGGCTGAAATCCTGGCGTTGATATCCAACAAAAATGTGTTCAACGTGAATAAATTTCAATTGATTCTCACTCACCTGTTGTATACGAATTTTCCTATGTTTGGGTAAGGTTTCGTTGAGACTAACTTTGCTTTGTTCGTTGAACGGACGAAATTCCTTGAACGATTCACCGCTTGGCGAAATATCGATAATATTGCGGCCTACTTCTCCTGACATGGACTTCTTTACTCTATTTGTACTATTACCGTTCCCGCATTTCTCAGCGGTTTCCAATGGATTCACGTAAAGATTACTATCAGCTTCTTCCGTGAGATCACCCTGGAAAAATGGAAATTCATTCTTTTGTGATATTCAAATAGAAGACACAGGTGACATTAATTAACAGCTTTTGATTTGTATAATCTAAGTGATGTTAATCGATTAGAATACAGTTCTATGCACTATCCAGTCCCGGACTGCTCGAGTAGAAATTCATATCGGGTGTTCGATCGGGACGGGATCTGGAAAGCCTTATCTCAAATTAGGCCCTGATATGGAATGTAACGCCTCGTTGTGTCAGAGCCCGATGTAATGAACTATGATAGGGTATGCCAAATTACAAATCTAGCGAATCATGGCCTGACCAAGACCAGATCAGGTGTGTGCCAAAATAAGGTGAGTCCTGTTACTGCCCGATCGGGCCCATAATGAACACGAGGTTGGCCATACAATTTTTCTGCTCGGGTGGCCATATGAGAATTCGACAATTTTTCCAATGGTCTGGAATCTGTAATAAATTTTCACTTCTAAAAATTAATTAATGCGATCTTTCTTGTTTCATTTTTCCCTCGCCTCTGGTTCACGATAAAGCTGAAACTAAGTGGTGGATTGATGTATTTTAATAGAAATGTAGGTAATAACATTCGCTACATTGAGCGTGAACAATTTACAAACTTGTGTAATATTACTACACTGAGTGTGAAATTTTTCCAAAGGAAAATGTATTTCTTCTACGTTGAGTATAAGACTTTTATAATAAAAATTTATTCCTCCTACACTAAATGTAGCGCTTTCACAGAAAACTCTGAGGTTCCAATGCATATATGGATAAGTTGTTTATCAGTTACCAAAGATATTTTTTACAGTGTAACATATTTAGCTATTATAGCTAGAATTTAGCTGATACAGCTAATAATTTCTGTCTATGTGCAGTGAGAATTTATTGATATCTCGGAAGGAAATGTTTCAATCTGATCAGATCTGAATCATTGAATAATTGTTTGGAAAATTTTTGTAAGCGTTGTATAAATAAATTTTTACCCACATTTAATCCCACATTCAAATAGCTTCTATTTCTAAAGTCTTTTGTTGGGATGAGTTTTTAAAATCCATCGAATTACATTTTATCAACCATACCATCTTCATTGAGATCCATCTCCCTCTTATCGCGAGTCGTAAATAAGATAATTATCCAAAACAGTACAATATAAGGAACGATATAATTCTCATTCTCGTGGGTAAACTCGCGATAAACTCTTACGAACGTGGCTCCCAGCCAACGCACCATTCATTATCGTTTTGGAAAACATAGAAGAACGGTTTGCTAGGACAGAAGAATTGAGATACATCGTTTCATGCGTTCTGTATTTCTTAGGAAAACCGCGAGTTGAGAGATTTGTTATCCTTGACTTTGGCTGGTGTCCCATTGATATTAGCGAGCACGGCGCGTGTCTACTCATTCTCAATTTTCTTGAATCGCGAGCTAAAGATTTATGATGGGAATTTCAATGTGATGAGTGTATTTCGAATGATTGAATACCTGGGAATAGAAAGGATGTGTTTGACAGCTGGCATAAGTGTCCGAACTATCGATGCTTCCGTGTTCGTTGTACATTTTTCCTCCAACAGCACTCGATGTATCCGGTGGTTGTACAGGAGAGATTTTCGCGGCAAAATCACTGAATCCTCCTCCTCCTCCTATCGATACTCCTGCTCCTGTTCCTGCTCCTACTCCTGTACCCCCACTTTCCTCGGTTCTACCTGTCCCGCTGGTTCCGGTCGTTGTGGTTATTGTTCCTCCCATTCCTCCGATACTCCCCATTCCCCCGATTCCTCCTATTCCTCCTCCTCCTCCTCCTCCTATAGATCCCAATAGTTCCATGCCACTACCGGATCTTAGAGATCTTAATTCCTGGCAGACAGGTGTTCGGAAATCGCTCGTCGCAAGAGGCATTATATTCTCCGCATCGCTAAAATCCTTGAAATCCTAAAAACAAGTACATAAGGCGAGCTGAAAGGAAACAGAACTCACGGATCTTGTTTTTCGTTTAGATCCGAGAGTTTTCTGTCAACTACTCTTTCATTCACACACTGAAAGGAAAAAGTATTCAAAACTAATTCATTTATTCCTCGATTTAGTCTTTTCTTTTCTTTTCAGTGTACATTAAATTCTATTTCTAGAGGAACTAAGTGCAGATCTATGTTCTAATGGATGGAGTAAGAATGTTGGATTAACAGTTATTTAATAATTCGGGGATACCAAAAATCTCGCATTAATCCAATGTTTCTTACAACTCGTATCAAATCAATACAATACAGATATCTGTGGAGTTCCCCGTGGAGCGTTAACTCATCATAAAAAATCGAGTCATTGAATTCAAAATAATGTTTTTTTTTTAGGTATAAAAGGGTGGTATCGACGTTAGCGATTCAGAACCATGAACAGATATCTGTAAAACTAAATTACTATGTGATTTATCTCAATCACGGTTTCGAACCTCCGTTTCTCCATATCAGTGCAACGATTATTTTTCAAAGGAAACAAAAAGAGTTACCTGAAATTTAGTTTTTTTTCTTTATGTTGGATCATACAAAAACAAAAATCACAATTCGATTGATGAAGAAACGTGCTTCTTTCACCAAAATGTCTACGTTTTTTTCGAAATTTTTCGTTTGTTTTCTTGAAAGGTATCAATAATACTCGCCTGTTATATCCGTTTCTTTTTTTTAATTTTTCATATAAGATATGTAGATTATACAGGTTAGAGATATCGCATACAACGCATGAAATTGTCAATTTCTACGTAATCGAAAGAAAAATAAATGAAGCTGGCAATTGTAGAATTTCAAGCCGTGTTGGAGCGGAAGATTGGAAGTTTTGTCGAGAAATTCTATCTAAAAGATGCAAGAAGACTGGTGTTTCTATTGGATATGACATGGTAAATCACGTAATCCTAGATCGCAAGGTTAGAATTCTGTTGGTAACCCACATTGAACACTGTGTTACATCGAATGGGAGAGTATTAAATCTTATGAAATCTGATCACTCTTTCTAATCCAATTCAATATAAAATCTTCGCAATCAGAGTGGGAGTGTTTTGGAAACACTCCAGCTGAAAATCCCTGGATGGGTAGGGTCAAAATGGGCATTGAAGAGTTTTGAATGATGAATTTGGGAATTTTTAGCTGGAACCTTACCAAACATCTCACAAGAATGTTTCATGAAGATTTTAGAGAAATATTGGTTGAATCTGTCAATAGCGATTACAAATTACCTGTTGATTTCAAACGTTAGTGTTCTTCAAGGTCAACAGCCACACCTAACTTTGCTATCTAGGAACGTTTGTCATATGTGTACTCAAATCGTGCCTTATATCCTATGTCTAATTTCAATAATCAATTATAAATTGTAGAAAAACTCCGTGTCTGCATAAAAAGTGGATTAATTGAATCGCAATGCATATTTGTATGTGTGCGTGTGTATGTTTGTGGATCTATAAGAATATATCTAAGTCGTGCTTTTCACGGTAAGTGTCTCAATCATTACAAATTTGAAGCTTTCAAATTTTGTTCAACAGAAATGAGAATCTAACGCTAAGCGTTGAATTGATGATCAAATTTTCACCCGAAACGAGTTGAAACTCCAACAAAAACCTTGAGAAAGTTCCACATAAATTTAGCTGGACATCTAAATAAAAATCTACCCTCCTCGGAAGTGAATTTTACTCCTCGAATCTCCCGGGATAGATAAAAGTGCATTAGGAGTTCACTCGCAGGAAGTTGTTCACTCGGAATCCAACTCTCAAACCCACCTGTTCTCGTCAAAAGTTTCCAAACCCTCTGAAAATAAAGTTTAGCGGAAAGTATATACGAAAAGTGCAATTCGAATGATATCTGAATAATAAATAGAAGTTTGTTGATTGAGACACTTGCCTTCCATCGTTATCAAATCCTGCAAAACACTACCAAATCTACGAAAAGAGTCACTTTTGTCCTCAATTATCGACAATCATCATTCTTGTATTTACGAGAACACGACTACGACGAACACATCGACGTCAATTCAAACATCTCCCATCGCTACGACAAATGAAAAACAAATGACTAAATATCATGTCATAATTGAGAAGAAATATCTTTCGTTCTACACGTAAAGGGATTCATGCAGTGCAAAAAATTCAAAGTGAAATCAAAGGAGAGAAGAGTTTGATATTTCTGGTATGATCGAAGATGCAAAAGAATGTGTGATTGAAATAAAAATGTGTATTTCAGAAATCCGCGTGTTCAAACTGTGATGAAGATATTATTATTATAATCAGAAACTATTATCCCGTGGTTGAAGAATTCTAATATTATTATTCCAATCACAAAGAACGGGAACACGGATGAAATTGTATCCCGAAGAATGATATGTATCAAAACGCATAGGGAGAGGAGCGTATCGAATATAATCGCGTGTTTTTTATTTATGTATGCATATCGCAGATTCACGTTGAATGAAACAACGATAGGGATACGAAATGAAGAATTTCTTGCACGAACGATTGCAATTTATTGTACCTATAAAGGAAATACGTTGAAATAGTTGAAGAAGCACTTTCAAGTGCTCGATTCCACGTTTGATTGATTAAAAAGCTCTGTGTGAAAGAATTGCTCTTTATTCAAATGAGGGATTTAAAACCGTATGAGAATTATTTAAACCGGAAAGAACGTTTCATTGTTCGAATATATTCTTTTCAACCCACGGCGCGCGGGCTTTTTTCTCCCCTCGTCGTCGTTCTTTTAGGTTCTCTTTTTTGAACCTAGTAGATGCGTGTCGAGGAAACGTTATATTCGAATTCAAGAACAGAAAATTATCTCGAATGAGGGTGGTAAGTGCACCGATCAAAATACTTTCTTTATCGAATGTGTGTGTGTGGGTGTGTAATGGAAGTATGCATGTAATGTATGTACGCCCTTACGCCACTTCTCACGAATTTAAGTGTTAGGGGCTAAGTGTCGTTTGACGTGCAAAGTCTTGGAAGATGCTACGTGATACCTTGACCTACAAATTAGAAGCTTACACGCAGAAGGAATGATGTGTATGTACTTATTTATAACATACCTAAAAAGCTCAAATGGATTAGAATTTTGTTGCTTTGACTAGAGAATGATGGCCAAAGAAAATAATGATTTCTCAGTTTTGGAGATGAGAATTTTATTGAGATAATGCATACATTCAAATGATTGAAATGATGTGAACATTTATAGAATATATTTGTTCAATTGTGATGATAATTAACTCCTTATAAGTGTTTTTAGCTTATTTTGGTCCTGATTTTTACGATTGGATTTAGTGGAAGATCATGAATTGTGACAATGAAAAAGGAGACAATGCTTTCATTCTGTTACGAACATTCCAGTTTGATGCGAGATATTCAACTGAGGGTCAGATTATGAACTGTTAAAAACAAATCTAACACCGAAATAATCGATTTATATTAGTGTTGCCGCGATGCAGAAAACGAGTTATCACGATCTTTACATTCCAATGTTCTTCAATTAAAATTATGGGAAGTAAAAATTGGTTAAAATGTAGATTAGAACTGAAATTCGATTGTGAGTCAGTTTATATCGAGCTGCAATCCCGTTAAACTTAATTTTTATTCAATTAACACTCCAAGCAGCTCGAGCCAGATCGAAATTCAGATCGTGTCCAGATCTAATACAGATTAATTCAAAACTTGATTTCATAGACTCATATTTCAATTTGGATTCCCAAAAGAAGTTGACTGTTGTACTTTCGGTTTAACGAGGCTGGAATCTAAAGATCGTCGTAGCTCGTTTTGTAGATTGCGGCAACACTAATTTATATATACACCGGGTTTGTGTAATGATTATATTCCGCTTGGTGTTAATTTCTAAAATATAACACAAACCGGAGATAAAATTCTGACACAGAGTAGAAATTTTACAGGGAATTCCCTATTAGAAGCATGGCTCTCGTAAGGTTGCAATAGGGAACTCCTAATTAAGGAAAACTTTTAATTACCTCGATCAGGTCCTGACATGGCATCCTGTTTAGGACCTTACAACAATGTAACGCAAGGTTGTTGATAGGTTCCAGTCAGATTCTTCCTTTCAGTAACTCAGACATGGTATTCCTATCAGAACCTGATCAGGATTGCCTTGACTCATCCGTATTTGAATTGTGAGGTAACTGTCAAGATATCTTGATTGCCTTGGCTCATCCGTATTTCAATCATGTGATAACCGACAAGACAGCCGAATCAGGACCTGATCAATTCAAAACGATGAATGTATCAAACTATTCAGAATTTTCACAGGACTCATTAGAAATTTACCTATCTTTTTTTATGTTCAACTGAGGTTTATTTGGATCATCAGTAGAATTTCTTCTGTTGGGGAAGTTCCAAAAAATTTTATGAAAAGTGAATTCCATGAAAATTAAATTGAATGTTAGAATATAGCTTAAATGAGATCAGGTCCTGATTGAGAATTCAATTACTACCCTGATCAGTTCCTGATTGGGAAACGTTTGGTTTTCCCGATCAGGACCTCATATTTTCCCTGCGTTACATTTTTGTCAGGACCTTATCAGATACTCAATTCAGGCGCTGAACAGAAATCAGGCATGCCTGATCTGGACCTGATATTTTCCATATCAAAATTTCTACCAAATATGCGTATACTATACAAACCAGAAATTGATTAAGGGAGGTCAAATTCCTAACAGTGTGGTGACTTTGAGGAGACGTGACTTTTTTGCGATTATTTGTTACAAATTTTCACGTGGTTTAATAGACAAAAGAATGTTCTTCGAAGAAATGGCTAGAGTATTCCATGATAACTATCGAGCGTTAGATTTACAGTTTTGCCGCAACGTTTTCGATGCTCACACGTGGTGCCCTGCGGACGTTGCTCCTCCAGAAATGAATAGAACAATTATATACAAAGAACACGGACAAGAATGACCTGTAATTCCACAGAAATTCCGGTTAATATGTGGACAGCAAGGAATATCTGTCACCTTCACCGGAATTCTCATAAAATTGACCGCAAACTTGGTCAATTTAACAAAAATTTCGGTAGATGGGATAAGTATTTCTTGCTGCCCATAAAGTTACCTGAGCTCCGATGAAATTAATAGTTAAAATTTTTTTGTGAATTAGAAGAGATTCTCTATATTCCTGAAACAATAATACATTTAATTGTTTCGGAACAGCGAAGTGTAAGAAAGCTCTATACTTCATTGGTTTCTCCCAAGTGAAAATATTCTAATCAATCCTATTACGAATGGTGAGATTTCTGATTGGATATCATTGGATTTCATTGAAACCTATTCATTTTCCCATTCGTCAATGAGATTTTACAGATTATTCGTATAACAGGATCATACACGCAGAGAAGGGAATGGCAATATTTACCATGCTAATTTAGTATGCGGTCTTATTTTATATAAAATCGTGATTCTTACTATGTTAGAATAGAATTTTTCAAAATTTTTCTGGTAATAATATATATTTGTAACATAGTAATTATTATCAGAAAAATGGTGAAGAATTCTATTCTCACATAATAACAATCACGATTTTACATAAAATAAGACCGAATACTATATTAGCATGGTAAATATTACCATTCTTTTCTCTCCGTGTACTCCCAATGATGTTTAAAAGCAGGAATGTGTTACATGGTGTAAAAGAATGTTAAAGATGTTCAAATCTGCCACTGCGAAGGAGGAGCATTCCATTGGGATAGGTGATGAAACGTGGTTAGCGACCGTCCGTATATTACGTAACGTATTTTTCTCACATTTTCACTACCCCCCCCCCTCTACGTAATATGTTCGTAACACTGCACCCTTGACCCCCCCCCCCGCCCCACTGCCGTTACGTGAGAATTGAATTTCCCCATAGTTTTGAATATCCTATGAATAAGAAATGAAACTGATCAATTCAATCAATTATTCCATCAATTTATTCTATTTTGTACACAGTAAAAAATTTTTCGTCATTGTGTAAAGTGTTGAAAGTTGTGTGTAGAATATTTAACATTCTAGAGTGTTGATTCAACACGATCGTGTTTTTTTTCGTTCGCGTTAACAACGATTGTGTTGAATCGACACTCTAGAATGTTAAATATTCTACACACAAAGTTTAACACTTTACACAATGACGAAAAATTTTTTACTGTGTATGCAATTATTTATTGAGTCTTGAATTATTTATATAATCCATTGAAAGCAATGGATTTGTTATATTTCCAGAACTCAATTAACCCCCACTTGTTACAAAATATATGTCAATGAATGTTGGAAAATCGCTTGAAAATATATGAATTTTTCTTATTTCTTACCGTTACTCTAGAACCCCCCCCCCCCACCCTCATGTAACAACGTGATAACACTAAGTCCTACTCTCCCCCTCCCCTAAATAGCGTTACGTAATATATGGCTGCTCCCTTACGCTACTATCATGTACCTACGAAATCTCAGAGTAAAGTTTGGGGCTTGGAAAACGAAGAACAACCGTTGCATTAAGTTGAACAATCAAGATCCGTTGGCGAGCGAATGGTTGTCGGATTCTTCAATAAACATGGGATTATGATAACAGGGTTATCAGAAAAATTGAAAACAATGTCACCCATATGGTAAACCGAAGTATGTTAGCCTCAGCTATTTGAAAACTGGATTTGTCACAAGCCTTGATCCTCCTGGTTTTTACACCACGACAACGCGCCTGCTCTCTAAAGTTTCTAAAGTGAGATTTCACTCTCTTAGAGTGACAGTCTGAGGTTTGAGATTAGAAACTCAGAGCCACTCCAATTTTAGAAAGAATGTTCCACTCTAAGAGAGTGACACTCAAATGAAAACCACCCATATAAAAATTTTTAGGTTTCACCAATGCTGACAATAGAATATAGCTTGGCGCAATGTTGACAGGCGAGGATTGGCAATCTATGAATATTCAATGTTGATTAACAACCCTGATGGGCTACTGAGACAAATGGTGGACATTGGATGAATGTCCGAAATCTTAAGCAGGTGGACATCGGTTGGACAACAACTGTACAATGATTGGACATTGCGAGACAGTTTTGGATGCGTTTCAGACATGCCAGGACACGCTAGACAAATCATGGACACTTTTCGGACATACAGATAAGAAGGTTCAGATGCGTTTTGGACAAACGATAGACATTGAATTCGACTTTGTCTAGAATTTTGAATGAATAGACATAAACAGACATCGTGGACATGTTTTGGATAATATTCAGACATATTTGGATATCATAGACTCTTTTCAGACAAAGTTTGGATGTCCCAAGCTTGTCCATTCGCCCATTAGGGAACAAATAAAATGTTGCGCCGATATCGGTGTTCAACGAATTTCGGTTGTCAGCCTACCATTGATCCACAATTCCGCCAGGCTTGGCGCTTGCTAGGCTCATCCTTGGCCCAACATTGACTGAACGATAGATTCTATTGAAAATTAGGATCATTTGAAACGTGGTCGAATATTGCCACAACGATTGATCTAGTCTGGGTAAAAATGAGTTTTCAATGTAGCGCCGATCATTGGTAATAATAACATGGCTCAATATTAGCATGCTCCTTAATTTCAACATTTGATGGCTGAATTGCTAACTACAAGTTACTGATCAAGTGTTTCTCGCGAGTAGTGAGAGATGCGTACGAGGAATATATAAGACTCAAATAATTCTCTGGAAGAACAGTCAATCGATCTTTGTTACAGGTTACACCAGAGGGCTCCTACTGCTGATCCATGCTGTTTATACTTCTCATGACAAACTTTGACGACAAAAAACACCGAGTTGTTTACAGATAAATAAGGAAAACATAATAAGATCCCAAATAACATATATAGGAAATTGTGAAATGCGCATACTTTTTACATATTTTGGGGTTGATTATTTTTTAAAGTTTTATCATCGGCGCAACATTGATAAACAAATTTTTCTATTGTTTGCCAATGATGGTCTATTTTATTACCACTTCTGCACCAATGATGGGGCTACATTGGAAAAACACATTGATAAATCATAAAATGATGTTATCATTTCAGTGTTGCGCCATGCTTGGTTGCTAAGCCTCGGCCATACTTTATCTACATTGCGCCATGCTAGCGCCAATGGTAAATTTCTGCATGGGCAGTGAGAATTTCACTCATAGTGGACTGGCTCACTTTTGAGGCTTGATGAAATGAAATGCGTGATTTTTCACTCTTCCAGATTTAGAGATTCGCACGTGGCGCTGCTGCTACCCAGGATTTTACAGAGAAATTAAACGTAAAAGTATTGAATCATCTTGTTTATAGTCCGGACTTGGCACCCTGTGACTTTAGTCTGTTCCCGTTCGTGGAACTCCGTATGAAACTTCGACGTTTTGCATTAAATGAGGAGCTAGTCGATGTTTTGGGAGAACAGTGTAATTTAGTATCGGAAGCAATGTGAGAAAATTGATTTGACGAGTGGTTTCAGTATCGGACTGGCTCGCCTGGTTCTTCGGCGATCACCGGGGGCCCTCCGGTATTGGGGGACTTAGTCAGTTCGCAGTTTTCCTTTCTTTGTTTATGAATGATGATGAAATTTCGATTTTCCTGAGAATGTACTCCGTCTACAGTGTAAAAGAAAATATTCGTAGGGATTAATTATTCAATTGGATGCGAAAATTGATTATTTGTGGCGAATACATTATTTATCTACAGGACCAAATTATTTGAGGCGAGCACTACGTTATTTGATTCGATTGAATATTTCATAATTCCCAAGGAATATGCTATGGAGAGAGGACAAATAAACCATTTAATTTGTGAAAAGAAATTTTGTTTCCGATTTAGGAGCCCCGCCGGGGGCCTTGGTGCAAGCCAGTCCAACACTGAGTGGTTTTACCGTATAAAGAATTGTATCGATTGCGACGAAAATTATTTCGAGAAACTGTGAAAAATAGTCCAGTCGACCAAGATTTTGGGACAACCTATCCTGTATCCTGTGGAGTTCTACCCACACTCAACTCGCAATTATGTGTTTGTACAAACTGGTTTCGATGAAAGTAAGTTTGTTGAGAACGTATGCAGGTGTATAAGAAGGGAAGATGCTCTAAACGGTTCTCGGAGACCGAGACTCACAGAGAATTAACCCTTAGGCAAATTTACTATATCATGACCAAAAGGCTCGATCTTTTCATTCGATCTTCTGAATTAAAAATTGAGCGTTTTAGTCATAATGAGCAGAGAAAAAATGGATTAGATCTAAAGAGATCTAATGAGATCTAATTTGATCTTTTTAGATCCAAAAAATGGAATGCGATGGATCTCTCTGGATCTAAATAGATATAGATAGATCTACGCAGACCTCAGTACAAATCAAAGCTCCTTTTGTATTCAGATTTCTGTAGATCTAAATAGACCTGTCTGGATCTAAATTTATCTATTCAGATCCAAATTGATCTACGTCAGTCCACAGCTTTTTTTATTCTGATCCACGTAGATCTACTTAGATCTAAGAAGATCTATTGTTATCCAAATAGATACATCATTTAGATCTCAACAGATCTACCGCATTCCATTTTTTTGATCAAAAGAGATGCAATTAGATCTAATTTGATTTCTTCAGATCTAATTCATTTTTTCCCGGGGATGTACATTTTTCTGAGGAAATATTCTTACGTTCACAATAGATCAAGATAGATCATTGGACGAAGGTTTGATAAATGTTGCGATGTCCGTTTGAGAATAATTCCAAGGAAGTTTAACAGAACGTTCATTGAAGATTCACCGGAGTTTCAATTTTGTAATATAATAGGGATGTGCGAGTACTCGAAATTTTTCGAGTAATTTGTCAATATTTTCAGAATTATCATAAATCATTATTTCTAAGAAGTAGAACATTCTCACGAGGGTTCGTTATCTACCGTCATGTATAGATCAAATTCGCGTTATCGAGGCAACAAGGTTGCTTCGAGTACCGGATACTCGAAAAATAAAAATCACTACTCACACACGTCTATAATATAATAAGTTTTCTTCGCGAAAAAATAAACGATAGAGGAAATTATAATTATAAATATAATTTCCTCTCAAACATGCTCAATTGAAACTCGAATGAATCTTCGGGGAATTATTAATAAACGTTGTATGAACCTTCCTTCCCTGTTACAAATAATCTATAAAATCTCATTGAGCCATGGGAAAAATAAATGGGTTTCAATGATATTTAATCAGAAATTTCACGATTCGTAATAGGATTTGATAGAATATTTCTACCTGGGTTGGAACCATTCTCAAGCGGACATTTCAGTGTACATCTAATGTAAACTTTATGAAGCGTTTACGAACCTAAAAGTGAGCTTCAACGAAGCTTCAAGCTGATCTATGTTGGCATATATTGTCTTCGAATTACGGGTACGAAAACTAAAGTTTCGAGGATTTTATGTGTCACAAACAACGACCCATAAGGAGTTAATTATCCAAGAACACATATCGAAAATGTATGAGAAGTTAATGAAGAATAATGAAAGTGTTCTCAATATGATCGAATATATATATAATATATATACCATGCTATAAATATTGTCTTTCCAATATTCAAAATGTTAGAGTGATCTCGTAAATACCTTTGTTGTACAAAAGCAACACTCGAATTCACTAGGTAATTCATCAATTTTCTCGAATTTTCTGCTGTCTTTTTTCTCTTCGTCCTATAAAATGTCACACACACAATATTTCTATTTTACTGAAAAAACAAGTGATAATCCTTATCTGAATATCGAGAAACACGATCGAATCGTTTCATTACTATACGTATATGTGTATATAATTATATATCGACGCGCGATAACATGCAGTAAAAAAATTGTGAATCAACATCAGTGTGTTTGTGTGGATTTCAAGTACTAAATGCAATGTATAAATGTTGTAGAAGTATATCTCTTATTTTAGTAAACATAAATTCATCTGTCACCTCACCTAGCATTAGCATACAAGATCAAACAGTACCGAGAAGCGTTATATATATAATTCTTTTCTGTTGGAATATTGTATTTATTTTTTGTGGGTGGATCGTGGAAACGTTGAATCTGTTTGCGATTGTTCTGGGGCTCAACGTCGAGAGTTCTGAAATTATTCAGTACACGAGACATGGAAATTTGCTCTCTCAATCCGAAAGAGGGAGAATTTTATTCCAACGAAAAGACAGGATCACTTCTCCCGTTTGCCTGAAGGATGACGGACGTATGACCATGTTTTTGCGTTGGAATTAAATTCTCACTCTCTCGGAGTTGGAAAGTATAATGAATAATTATTGGATTTATGTGGAGTTGCTGTGGAATTTGTGATGAGATTCCTTCGAATCTGAAACGCTTCAAACGCACTTCGCGAAGGAGAAATATCATGAAAATTCAAATAAATAGTCTTATCACGAGAACCTACTTTGCAAGCATTATCAACACAACACTGCAAAAAACTTGTCAGTAAAAATTCTGAAACAGTTTCTATATTTTTGGTTCTCTGCAATCACTGCTCATTCAAAATCACTCTTGAGCCCATCTCTACAGTCGCTAACAGAAATTCGTAGTTGTCACGAGTTCCCTAGCATGCATGTAGCATGGGTCCCATCCTGGCAATATGGGCCCAAGACTGGGCCAGAGTTCATACACGCTAGGGTTTACTATCTTTTCTACTGATCATTCCATCATCTTTTTTCTCCGTGTAGATATCTTGGAAATACCCGTGTGGAAATTTTTCCGGGCTCAGACCTGGGCCAGGTTTATAATTCCTACTTAAAATGTGGCCCCGGTGAGGACACCTGGGTTAGCCCCAACTTGGGGTGTTACGCTTTTTAATATAGGCCCCGTCGTGGTTCCCAAACTTGCCCCACATCAAGAATTCCACTTGAACCAACTCAGGGAGTTCATTTTAGCTCATATGAATTTTCAAATTTCATCCTGCGCTGGGCCCCAGGATATTTGGGTGATATTTCTCAAATAAAAGCCAAATGAATTTGCTCCAGCAAACAGAAGCAAATATCATTGCCAATCGAATTCAAAATTAACAAATCCAAATTCATTGATGCTACTTTGTTTGTAAAAGAAGTAGTTGTGAAGTTTTCAATTCACCTGACAATCAAAACTCCAAATAATGTGGTTCTCCTCGGAAAGAGCTATGTAATGGAAATCGAAAAGATGTATGGTTCTGAAGCAATGGCATCCGCAATATCTATTTACGGGAAAATCTTAATGTCGAAAAAGAGAATATATTCTTTTCCTGAAGCATCAAATATAGTCGAAGGATGGAAAATTGATCCAGAATCAGTTAAGAATGCAACTTTTCCTCTTAATTTTGTGGAGAGGAGATTAATCATGATGAAATTTAATACATGAACGCTTATAGAGCACCTGGAAAAAGTTATTCATTATTATTGTCAACAATTAATGTGCATTTGATTCATATGAACATTGGATGAACGTTTCTCACGACAAGTGTAAAACATATAATTTATCTTGCCCACGGCCTATATGGGCTGTGGGTGAGCATCCGTAGATTAAAATATCCGGGGAGTACACTAGCAACCCTAACTGGGGCCCACATGGGCCGTGGGTGGGACTCTTATATCGGATGCCTAAGTTCCACCCTTACGGGGCCCGAACATACTCAAGGATGCCCACGATTGATTTCCACACGGGTATCTTCGATGAGATGTTTTCAAGGTATCAAAAATTTTTGCTCAAGACATCATTCAGATCTCTGTAAGATAACTCTCAAAGTCATCCAAAAATGTTCATCAGGCCTAAATTGAAATCTAATGTTTTGAATCGTCGAATTTAAAAGAATCGTGTTTGAACATTCTGTTACCAATTTCAGCTGATTAAATATTCCCTGCAGGGTCAAATAAATGGGGAGTTTCACTTATCAAATAAGAATCAAGTGAAGTACTGAAAAACCCATATTCTATTATTCAGCTCCATGCGTGTATACGTGAAATAACGTGCAATCGCAGCACAATAGTTGAAAAAGAAAAATGAATTTGCTTGCGCCTAATCGCAAAAATGTGATATTTTTTCTCTCCATGGAACATCTTTCGAAGCGAGAAGATAAACATACGTCAACACGTGGTGTGGAATCAAATCAAAACCAAACGTGTGAACAAAAAGTGATGATTATGGAAAAATAATTATAAACCCATTTCATGTGAGAGAAGATTATTTTTTAGGAAAGAGAATCTAGAAACTATCATCGGCACGTTATTGAATATCTCATGAAAATAATTGTAAGGTGGAATAAGGTGAAGCGAGGCAAATAAGGATCCAGGATAGAGCAAGAAAGTCATTCTAGATGGATAGAAGAGGAGAAAAGGTATATTGAAGTTTCGTTTGAAAAACGAAGAGAGAGGGGGTCTGTTTTTGTATAATTTGTTTTCGCTCTTTGGATGCGCACTTGAAGCAAGCTTTCCAGTTTCTAATAAATTATTCAAATTCAAATCAACAAGTTTGCTGGATTCTCGAAAATTTCTTGCTTGACCCTTATTTTATTCTATTCATGAGGATTTCTTCTTTCTCACACTGAAAATAGACTGCAAGTGAAAAGTACTCTCATCGCACAGAAGAGTTTGAAAAGGGAACAAAGGAAACGAATACAGATAGTGCTTTTTCATGTACAAGCGAATACTAGTCGCTAATTTCGCGTGTATAATCGTTACTGAACGTGAGTACATTTTTCTTGTATCAACATTACTTCGACGCTTATTAGGGAGAGTACCACAACTTGTGAAGTTCTTATGAAAACCAACACATAAACACGACTCATTCATCGAACGTTTATAGCTTCATTTTGGATTCAGTTAACGTTTGTTGAACCTTTTGTTTTCTTGAGGATATGATCAAATCTACGTGTTAGAAATTGGTTTTGAATGACGCCTGTCTGAAATCCTAGGCGGTGCCAGCGTGGTTAGATGCAGACTTTTTTCCTATCCCTAATAAAAATGATCTCTCCTGCATTTCTCTTAATTTCTGTCGAATCGTAAGACATCATTCAACGAAAATCCCAATAAGAAAACCTCAGAAGTTCTCCTTTCACACAATCCCGACTGGAAATTATCGTAGGGTCAACCTAACATATGGCGAGGACCTAACAAGGTCATCCGAAATACGGTATACGTGCTGAAATCCTAATCAGGATTAGATGTGGATGCCCCACGTAAGGATAAGCCCATTTGATCCTAATGAGGTTTCCCTTAAATTACCCTAGAAAGTTGAAATGGGTTTTCCTCGCTGTAATCTCTGAGATTATGAACATATTTGTTTATAAAATATAGTTCAACAAAGTGAATGCAAGAATATCTTAATTTTAGATTGTATACTCCTTGGTGAAATAAATTTCCTCTAAATTAGGAAAATATTTCTGAACAAATATGTCAACTGTGCATATCTTTCAAGTTAGATCTCTCCATGCCGAATACAACATTTTTGGGTTGTGAATTTCTTGTTCATATACTAATTCAAATTTATTCTGGAGGTTTTGGAATGGAATTCCGCATCAAATCCTTATTAGTCTTGCCTCATAAGGTCCTTATATCAGTAAAGCGTGATATGACTTGTCAGGTCCTGACGAGGTTGCCTTACCAGGACCTGGGCTGGATCAAAGTTGACCTGATCTGGCCCAAGGGGTAAATTACTAGTCGGGATACACTCGTAATTTATGCGTAATCATGGATGCTAGCACCGCCCATGTGGGGAAAAATTATATATAAAGTATATTGAAATATACACGAATTAGGCATAATGACGAAAATATTCCCTATAAAGACCAAAACATGGTCTACATGTGGAACATGCATGGATTTTATATGGATTATTATTATAAAAGGATTATGTCATAGAAATTAAGAGTTATATGCATCTGTGTGAGCATAAACATGGGCAGTTCCGTACATATTCTAATACGATGTGGCATTATATACTGTTCTTTTCAACTCAAAGATGTAGAAATTTATCGTCCCCCATAAAGAGTTTACCAACCATCCAATAATGGCGCATCACTGGGCCATAGGAGTCACCAATTCCTTTAATGGCATATCAAGGGTTCATGGTTGGACGAGAACTTGGATACTCTGATTAAAAAGTCTCATAAATAACATTGGTCAACAGCCATCTTGGTGCCTGAGGTTTGAGAATTGATTCGGAGAAGTTTCAGGACACTGAGCACAAAAACAACATCAGATTTGTTTAGTGTTGCCGCGGGCTTCGAGTCGAGTTCACAAAGGTTTTCTTCGAGCCGAGCTTCGAGCCGAGCCGAGCCGAGCTCACGTCAAAAGCTCGAGTTAAGGTTCCTGACTCGGGTCGAGCTAAGCCGAATCGAGCCGAGCTCATGTTGAAAGCCCGACGACCTGCTCTCATTATAAGCTTCTTATATAATACACTAAACTACTATATGATCACTATGTTCTGTTAAATATAAATACTATGTTATGGAATTCTTCAACACATGCTTGAAAATTAACATCACTCAATAAACATTTTCATGGAAGTCTTCCGAAACTATCTGGAATATATCTTAAAGAGATCTAAAAGATGTCTTATGCAACAAATTTAGATACGTTTAAGACATCTTGGAGAAGACATCTTTTATATATCTAAATTTGTCGCATGAGACATCTTTTAGATCTCTAAGATATCTTTTAGAGCGTTCCGGAAGACTGACATAAAAATGTTTATTGGGATTGTAATTTCAGAGCATTTTCACTCCTTAAGAGTAAATTATCACTCTATTGGAGTGGAATTTTGACTCGCTTTGAAGAGTGAAATTCCACCCTTTTATGAGAGTGACATTTTCACCCCGATAGATTGAAAATCCACTCTTAAGGAGTGAATATGAACACAAAATGATAAATTCGCCTAATTCTGGTTCCTGTCTAATGGAATCAACAATTATATTGTATTTTCTATATGAAATCAATTTTTTGTTCTAACATTGACTGACAATTATAACATCATTCATGATCCATGAATCTCCCAAAATTCTTCTCTCGATACATCATTCATTGTTGTTAATATAAATAATTCATGCTGTGAATAATTGATGAAAAGACAGTACATTGTCGTCACTATTTGACGGTACCAGGCAACTATTGTTCACGATAACTCATTCTTTTTTACCGTTATATTCAACCGAGACTAGTACATTACTTTTTTTCTGCTCTTATTTGATTCAAAAATTCCGAACGGTGACATTCTAGAATGAGAATGATTCTACGCTACCGACAAAAATTGTCTATTCTGGCAAAGATCTCGGCCATTCGATGCAATAAAATTCACTACGTACATTATTCAGATTTAATAACGCAACGATATTCAGCAAATGAAATATCTAAAAATATCTATCAAATATTCAATGTCAACCGAAGATGAGATCACTCATTGTTCTTTTTCATTCAGGGAACAAGTTTCTTTTACTTTTCTCATGAATTATTACATTGTTCGTGTGTCTCTCGCGAGTTCCGAGTATTTGATTTATCAAATAGAAGAAACACTCCTCTACGCATTTCTCACTAACATTGGACGGGTTCCAAACGAGATGCATGTGATAGCTACATTATAATAATTTCACAAATTCAATCGAATTTGTCAGACAAATGCATTCAAGTCAAAGCGCAACGAAACTGAATTCATCTAAATACTTTGTTGTTGTGAATGTTTATGAATAAATGAAATATAAGAAAATCGAGAAAACATGCAAATAAGAAGATTCCTTCGATTTCAGCTAATGACATTACTCGAACAACATTCTGTATTTTCAGAATATCATTTTTATTTAATAAACTTTGTTTGATATTTCGACGCAATACTTTATTATCATCAGAACACATCTCTTAACGCGTCGATCAATTATACAAACATAAAAAAAGAAACAAAATCATATATTATTGAACACGATTGAATTGAACATACATCGAATGAATTTCATAAATTGCATTACAAGTCTATATCTTTATAATCATGTATTATATATAATTTACAGATAAACAATAGCTTATATTGCAAATTTGGACGGTAACGTGTTTGCGGCATGCAATTTATATAGGAATGTTCATGTTTATGTTTATAATTCTTAGTATTCGAGTGATAAATAGTGTATAATAACAGCAACAATATCGCATCGAAAGTGAAAAAGTTTCACGACTGCTTGCTTAGTCGGTTTCCGTAGAATACTTATTCGATAATTGATGTACATAGAAATGTATTATGTGTATGAATGTCTTTACACACAATGTCTCCCTCACACACACGACAGCCCGACACACGAGGTTGATTCAGAGAGGATTGCCTCGGCAAGGTCCGACATTTACACAGTGTAGGATAAATTGTCTTTTCTCTTTGCAGGTTTGCTCAACGGTGATGCTCAATGCGCGCTGTCGGACATTGCCTGCAACATATATCGACACGAAATCTGTCAGAGTTTTGGCAATATTATTTGGAAAAGAATTTGTTTGGGAATTTACTTGAATTTTCACTGGCTGAGAGGTTTTCTGATGGTGAATTAGGGTTTTCTTTCCATCGTCTTTTTTTGTTGTTCTTTAGATTTATGAGTGGAAATATGATCGATCACCATGAGAAATACTCTTCGCCGCAGTAAGTACGTGTGAAAAGAGAAATCAATTTTATGAGAAAATCATGTAAGCGATGCTTCCACGATACCACCGGGGCTGAGGATAAACGAATAGATAGAAGCGGATGGGAAAAAATATATCAAGTGTATCAACTTCTAACTAAACATTTCATTCGGTTCGTTATTTCATTTGCTACGCTTTCGAATTCTATCAATATTTGTTCAATATTATTTCTTAAATTGAACAAATCGATGGATCAGATTTATTGAATCTATTCGAAAGTCTATCCGAAAATTTATGGATGAATGAGGTTTTGCGCGGAGAGAAAAGAATTCGCTGTTACAGTGACATGTGGTTTTGTTCTGGTGGAGCAGCAAATTTATGACTGTGACAGCAATCTTGTTAGCTATGGCAGCAAAAAATGTCGACACCCCAGAGAAAAATTTGTTTGATATAATGATATTCTATATATAATACCAAAATTTGCAACAATTTCTTGCCGCCACTACTAAGAAATTTCTGTTATGACTATCAAAACTGCTGTGGTAACAAATAGTTTGATGGCAGAGCAACCCATGAAAAAATTATCCACGCCTGCTCAGGCTTTATTCATCAGACGTGATCAGGCCTCAATTCCGTACCCACATGATGGGGACTAATCATGATCAATTACGTCCAATCACCTTTGATAATGCTGTATTATGTACGAGAAATTCATACAAAACCAATAAGTTCTCTGTAAGAAATAAAACTATACCAATTACATCCAACACTAATTTATTGTCAATGATTCCAGCTTATTGTGTTTATGCAGTTTCCTGTTTTCAGGCATGATCACGCATATGCTTGATAAAAAAATCAATACCGAGTCATTTTGTATGAATACTTCTCAGTCGGTGAAATTTTACATGATCACGAGCGAGAATAGTTTCTCCAGCATGATCTCAGGTGGTTCAGCTTGATCATGGATGCTCACGTGGGTACAAAATTGAAGTATTTTCAGTGATGACGAAGCTGAAAAATGAACGACCAGGCGAAATCAGGCCCGAACACGTGCAGTCAGTATTGAAGACGAATAATTGTGCCGAAGAATGTCCATGATCAGGTCTGAACACGCCCAATCAGACCTGAACGATTTTTTCACAATTGAGAAATACGCTGCTCCAGCAAAAGGGACCCAGCGAAATCAGATTTTGCTGTCGCAGCAAATTTCTTCTTTCTCCGTGCGCAATGTACATACCCTAACATCCAGTTCCCAATTCGGAACCGCAATGATCGTGAAGAGAAACCCGTTTGTATGAGAATTTGGGAATCTCGTCCATGCGGAAATTTTGATCTGGGGGTCGGATGGATTAATCATCTACAGATCTAAGATTCGAATCAGATTTCAAAGGTTACGGAGTTACCACAAAATCATCAAAATCAAAACGAAAGTTACTGAAGAATCCTTGGTAAAATTTGAATCTTTCGAATCTAAATGATCCGGACAAGAAATTGATACTATGTTCAAAAAATGTACTCTGGAAATGAGAGGAAGAATCCCTCTCAATCAGAAAAGATATCTTCGTCAATCGAGAATATACCTCTTGTATTGAGAGTATTGTGAACCAATGAAAATCGAACAAATGAGGATTCTCCCACCACAAAGATTGATCCTCTCAAATGGAGAGTAATACTTTTGATACCATCTATCGTAGAAGTTGCATCAAGATGAGAGGGATATTCTTATTTTGATATGACTTTTTTTTTTGGGTGACTGAGAACTTCTGAAAGCTTCGGAACTCGAAATGAATGAAAGGATTTTTTTTTTGTTTTTGTTACCGATGATGAGTTCGAAGTCAGAATTTCGGAATACAGTATGGGAGAACAACATTTTGTAGTCCTTGTGAAGTGGTAAACCACTCTAAAGGCCGAGCAACTTCAGGAACTTTTTTCAAAAAAATGAAACATCGTCATTTGGCGAAGAGTTTTGTATTATACATTGAGAGAAAAAATTTGCTGACGCAGCAAATCGAGGTATTATATACGGAATAGTAAATTTTTTTTGTTACTCTAGCTGAAAATTCGCTCCTTCAGCTAACTTAATTGCTGGGAGAGCAAGATGATTGACTGAAACAACAAATTTTTTGCTGTACCAGCAAAATTTTTAGTATTATATACAGAATAGCGAACAAAATTTTGCTATGGGAGCAAAAACTTTTTGCCGCCACAGCTGAAAAATCGCTGTCGTAGCTAACAGGATTGCTGTGATAGCAAATAGATTGCTGCTCCAGCAAAATCAGGTTTTGCTGTCATAGCGAATTCTTTTTCCTCCGTGTATAACTTTTCGGATATGTTTTCGATTTTTTTGAATGGCGGCTCCCGAATATTTTCTCCTGGGCATCTTCCGTTTCGTGGCCGATCTAATAACTCCTGCAAATTTGGAAATACGATCATGAACCAAGAAGATTTTGATTTAATATAATATCAGCTGCAGCAGTACATATGATGGTTTTGTTTTTTTAAGTGACTCCTGCCAAAATGACGTGTTTTTTGAGAAAATTTGAGAAACGGATAACAAAACTCGCTTGAGAATTGTTATTAAAATTGAAGTACTGCTGGGGCTCATTCCATATTGAACAAAAATTCTCTTGGCTCATGATTATATGTTTGAATTCGCTGGACTTATTGTTGGTCTGGTCACGAAAAAAAAAAAGATGCACAGGGAAAAATACTGAAAAGAAAACACACTTCATAGAATAAAGAACTTTTTACCAAATCTTGATACGTTTTTTTCTTTTCGATTCTTTTTTTCTCTCGATCTCTAGAGTGTTTTACCCCCTTAATTCCCGAAAAGAAGAATTTGGGAATTCTCCAGATCGTTGCCAATCAATCTGAAATGAACAATCCAAAACCTGAGATACCAGAACCAATATGGCGAGTAAAAAACTTGCAAATCCTTTGATTTCTGAGGGAGTCTTTGATCAGAGTTCTTTCAAGCTCTCACAGAAAAAAGTATCTCTTCGTTCTGAATGAACGATGAATTATTTTGCTTCATCGAAATAAAAAATTCATTCAAATCAAAGAAGATTCATTTCAATCGAATAAATTGTTTTTTCATTGAAGAAAGAATGATTCGAGTGGAACAAATTTATTTGGAATAACATATTCATTTGAATACAAAAATATTCTTTTTCCGTGTCTTTTAGATGTGTTTTAAACTCTTTTTACGTCTGAAAGATGTCTGAAAGATCACTCAAAGATCGTCTTGAGACGTCTTCGAAGAAATATTCTAGACATTCATGAGACATCTTTTGAAGAGTTGAAGACATCTAAAAGACGTGTGGAAGTGTTGTGTAAGACGTTTTCAAAATTATCTAATCAATATTGCAAAACATTCAATGTTCATTGGGATGTTGAATCAAAATTCCGTAACTTCTCTGGTTTCTATATTGTGTTTTCTATCACGGTGTGTGTATCACATCCGAAGAAAGCTGATCATCTTCTTATTTAGAGAATTATTGAAGAAGTATTGAATCGTTCGAATTATTAGAGTGAAATGCGTACTTTTAGAAATGAAAGAAAAGTTCAATTATTTGAAAACACCAACTGTCTCCATAATGTTGGAAATTTGTGATTGAAATTGCAATTACATGCAATGGAATCAAGAGTTATTTCCGTAACTGAAAAATAAATTCAAATCCCAATTGTATCTGAGGGAAATGGCAGTTACAAAAATATGCATTAATGTGTGATATAATATAGCAAAAAGTGTAAAATTCAGTCACATGCTTACAAAGTCTCAATTTAATTACAAAGAATTGAAAATTTCATTCACAAATTTATTTGAAAAATACATTAAATTCAATGAAATGTCTAACAGTGTATAAAGAGGAAGATAAAATCACAAAAAAGAACATTCTCTTGCAGTTAAAATAAGAAATATAATTTTCAATCGTGTTCCTTAAAAAAGGCAGTTGATCGTGGACCGAATGTTCCACAATTGTTAATATCAATTTATCGGACTGGTTTCATTGTTCCGATACTGGAGATAATTTAGCTTCCCGAAATGTTGAACATTTTTTTGTTTTTATCATTTCCAAATATACGCTTCGTACTCCAATAATTCCAACGATTCAATTATTTTTTCTTCCCTTGAATCGGACCAACGGATATCTCTTGCAAACTGATTATAGCACATCAATCCATTATTCCATATTTGACAGGCGATCTGTTATCGTATGAAGAAGAATAACAGATATTCGGAAATTTAATGATCCTTCAGTATCGGAGGGAAAACGTTTAAACTATATTTAAATATTTACTCTTTTTTTCTTCCACGCGACTAATTTAAACGGGCTATCTTTAAATTTTAGACACCAGAGTATCGTATTTGTTACTATTTTTGTACACTAGGTCATTGTACCGAAAATAAAGGTGGTTCATCAAACTCTGCCGCTTTTTATGCACCAAGTGCGATAGGTTCGGGACAATGTTGTATCGCAATACTCTCCACCCTGGCAGATTCCAAATTTCCAGAACACTTTCCTGAATGACGCAACAAACAAACAAACATTTGCCTTCAAAATATTCTTTTATCCAATCGATCGGTTTTATACTCTTTACTGATTCAGAATTCAATTCAAGGACAAATTCTTCTTCTTTTTTTAATTGGAGAATTCGATAAAATTCAAATTCAACCGGAAAAGTTCAACTTCTGATCGAAGATGATGTTGCTGAAGTTCGAATCGTTTATTGAAACGAATTAACATTCGGATAACAAAATACTCAGATGTCAAAAATCTGAAATCTCGCGGTACTCTCTTTCATGAATATTTTCAATTCTGAAGAGTTGAATAACGATCATGCATCAGATTCTGTGGACTTGAATTTTCGTTTCGTTTCTATAAACGATTCAAACTTCAACAACATTCGAAGATGAATGTAAATAAATCGAAACTGCTCGTACGATTTTGCTTGGTACTTTTTGCCGGAACAGCAATCTTGTGAGCCACGAGAATGATTTTTTAGCTCTGGCAGCAAAAAATGGCAAACCAGTCAACAAAATCAAGGCAGCGCTTCTGGCAGTGGTGCTACCATTCGCTTATACAGTTAAAAATCTTCTGCACATATATCGCTTCATTTATGTATGGAAATAGGAGCGACTTGGTAGTATTTTTACTAGGAACACTACTTGATAGCGCTTCCTGATAATACTGGTAGCGCTGAGGTAGTGCTACGTTATAAATTGAATCATATATATGTTATGGTAGCATGCATTCTCACGGTGATGGACAAGCTACTACATTGTTACCGCCAGCACTGCTAGTAGTGGAAACGTGAATTTGGAAGCACTTTGCTGGCTGGGAAGTCCTCCAGCAAAATTTGTGGTATAATAGTGAAAATTTGGCTTTAGTTAATCATGTTGCTTTCTCAGCAATCTAATCGGCTATGGCAGCAAATTTTTTGCAGGGTTAGCTAGAACATTTGCCTATACCATACATAATACCTTGATTTGCTGCGTCAGCAAATCTCTTATCTCTTTGCATGGAGAATAGGGTGGTTCTTATTTGATATATAAAAAGTGTTTTCTGATGTTTTTGTTGTCAACAAACAAGTTTTCTGTCAATTTAAAACGCCGTGAGCGACCCCCAAATCTCTTTCGAAAATTATGTGAAAAATATTGTAGCACTCCTTCATGATATAGAACAAAATTAGAGGGTCATCCGTACAGAAAACTTGTTTGTTGACAAGAAAAAGATCAAAAAACCCATTTTATACATAAAATAAGAACCACCCTAATGGAGAAGGAAAGTATACGAGATGAAATGATTTCAACTCAGCTGAAGATTATTCGTTCCATTTCCTCATACTCTAGAATTGTTGTCAGACTTCTGGAGGTCTTAGAACGGTATGCACAGTCAAGTCTGAGACGTCTGAGACGCCTGAGACTCAGCACGCAGAGAAAAATTCTTGCTGAAAAAGCGATTTCGAAAAATCTGCTTTGCTAAATTAGCAGAACGGTTGCTGTTACAGCAAAAATATTGCTATTTTAGCAAGATATTTGCTAATCCAGCAAAATTTTCTAGCCGTCTGTATATCTACAATTCCGGATTGCTGAATGGCAAGCGCTTGTCGAAAGAGCAAAATTTTTGCTGTAATAGCAAATTCTTTGCTAATTCAGCAACAAGTTTTACCATATTAGCAAAGCAAATTTTCGAGGTTTGCTGTTTCAGCAACTTTTTTTCTTTGCGTGAGCGATGGCGATCCTTGAAGAGGATCGATCTTTTGCCATATAAAAAGTATACCGTGGTTGAGAGAATCCATAGAATCTGATGAAATGAAATTGAATGGGATTTGGTTAGAACATTGTACTAGATTCAATCAGAATCACATTGGAAAAATACATTGATCTGATTAAATCTCATTGACAAATGCTCAAATAGGATTTGGTCAGAACATTGTACAAGATCCCATCAGATTTGGCGAGAACTAATAGTTTTTTTTTTAACCAGGGTATAGTTTTTATTGAAAAGTATAAAAACCAGTTATTTTTCCTGAAGGATTGAAGCATTGCTATATACCGAGACTGAACTTGGTCCCAATTCGTGAGCTCATACATAGCCAAGAATCAGTGATAGTCTCAGACCTGACTGTGTTTGATACCCTTAGTTTCTGCACCAAAAGCAGAGAATAAATTTCTACTCGAGTAAAGCAAGAATAAACTTCTCATGATCTCTTTAATCTAGCAAATCGTACCTACCGTTCTTCGAATTCAATTTCAAGATCCTCTCTCAAACTCAGTGAATATAGTATTGGATTATTCCGATCAAATAATTCTTGGCAGATGGCATTTCTTCCTTTCCCCCCCCCTCTCCCCCTCCCCCTATCAACCAGCTCTCCAGCTGACTTTTTATCCTCAGAACTTCTCAACACTCATTGCGATATGGAGGATTACAATTTATCCAACGATCTTTCTTGAACGAGATGGAATTTGCAAATGGATTGATAAATACAAACCGAGATACATCGATTCAATCTCACGGAATCTTTTTTCTTTCCCCTCCTGCGAATTCTTTTATTTCATCTTCCTATCGGAATGAAGAGATTCTGGCGCCGTGTTGAAAGAAAATAAAATAAATCGATGTTGTGATATAAAAACACAGGGCAAGTTAAAGTATTGGATCGATAATTGGCATCCGGAATGAAAACAAGCGCATTTCCGTGGGAGAGGAGGAAAAAACCCGATGGAAAGAAGAGAAAATGATCTTGCGTGCGAGCCGTTCTGATTTATATATTTGACACAAAATGCATTTAAAGCTTAGATAAAGTGTTACGTTCGTCATTTTCTTTGACATCGAATTGTACGAGAGAGCTATCACACTGACCTGTTTCTCCCTTGAAGATTCTCTTATGTTTTCTATTTAACGGTTCACCGTAATCGAGTTATTCTTACTTGGAATGCAAATTTTGAATCTCTCATAAGAGCGGAAAGAGAAAAATTGATTCACTGGTACATTCCGAACTTACTTACACTGTTAAAAATTTCTTGAATTTTAATGCACTCTTAATGTACACCAGTGTACATGAAATTTCAACTTGAAGGTACATGAAATTATATTCAAGTATTATTACATTAATTTTCAAATCATGTGGAATTGAAGTACAATTTCAAGTATCGGTACATTAAAAATTAACTTAGACTAAATCGATAGAGATTTGAGAAAATAACATAACCATCAATAATGTTTGAAATTGAGTGAATAAATTGAATAATTATAATCTTTTTGTGATTATCAAATTTTGAAATTATTATTCTCAATCGCATTAGGTTACACTCTACGAGTCTCGTCGTTGAGAGTGCTTGAACGACACTGAACCCCAACAGAATCTAAAATTTGTGTACGTCCAGGAAACCTCCGAAGGACGTCTGAGGAACGTATTTGGACGTTTCCTGGACGTACACAAATTTTAGGTTCTGTTGGGGAAGGGTGCGAAATTTTGCGCGAAATATTTTCGTGAGAACCACGTGAGAAGTAACAATTTTATGAATACGATGATAAAATACATGCTTGGGATTGAGGATTTTAATTTCATAGTATGGTTCTGAAACATCATGGGATCGATGGAAAATTCAGAAAATTTGGCTTCCTATATTTCAGAGCCAATATGGAATGAGAATTTGCATTCGCAGCGCGCAATCCCGTGCATGTATTTTATTATCACATATTTGAAATTTGTAATTCTTACATATTTTATAAAAGAAGGATGCGAAAAATATCATATGTTTCGTCTGTCGCTTAATTTCTAGGTCCTTAATGAGTTTCAAAGAAAATTTACTGGAAGTTTTTTTCTGGAACGGGAATGGAAATTCATATACAAACTTCATGTATTCACACATCACATTTCAAATCCATGTACATTAAATTTAACGTATGTAGACTTAAAATTTGTGGAACCTGTACATGAATTTTCAGTTATTACGTACTTGAAAAAAACTTCCTACTGGATTTACATTAAAATTCATGCGGAAATTTTTAGCAGTGTATATCACTTGACGAATGGAGATCAAAGTTCGAACACGAGCTCATAATTCGATAAATTTCAAGTTCGAATCATATTTGAGGAACGATGCGACGAGGAGGAGGGCATGGTACGATTTATGAATATGTCTGATCAGTAGGGAATCGATCTACTTGGAATATTTTCCAACCACCTCAGGTCAAATTCAAGTTCAAATACGATTTTTTCCGAGAAACTTGTTGGTGATATTTATAAGCGTAACAAGTTCGTCGAATAAGATTACAGGCCAAGTCTGATTCAAGTCTGTATGGATTCCAACGGGAATACGAGTGCACGGAATCTCAAGTGTTTTTTCTCTTTGAAGAATATTTTGAAGATTTGTTTCAGCTCGCAGGTTCAGGGAAACAGCTTGAAAATGTCAGATAGAAAATAGAATGAGACGAGCGTGGACTTTGTGAACATGATGTTTCATTTCGTGTTTGATTTTTTATTTCTCTTCGGTATCTCGATGCAACTCATACCGCGGGGATTCTTCTCGGCGTGGAAAAAGCAATCGTATAATGTGGTGAGATGAAAATTTTATAGCATAAAATTTAGTTCGTATTTTTTTTTTTTTCATATGATTGTCAAAAACATGAAAAGCGCTGCGAATTGATTTAAGAGTTATAATACTGAGAATCAGATTTATTTATAGTTGACCTTTAGAGAACGTAGGGTGTAACGGCTGTTATAGCGACATAATACCGTCTATCCGTCCTCTAAAGGTTAATAAACGTATAGTATGTTTGACGATGGAATGAATATTTACTGGAAATAAACATAAAACGTCGATTGCATCGGGCGGAGGTGTCGAAGGAAGAGTTGAATGAGAGAAAACTATCGATTTAAGAAATTCCTAGCTGCGATGAAAGCGATTTCATGAAATTCCAGTTTAAAAGTAGAGAAACTGACAAACTCCAAGGTTTTGTGAAGATTTTTATTCCCTTCCGGTTCTACTTTTAGAATGTACGACTGAATGAATCTAACTTTCTGGGAAAATTATTATTTATATGCGATTCGTGAGAAATCTTTCCGGATGTTCTATGATAAATGGCTATTCATTGTAGAAAATTGAACGATATTCCCTGGTTATTTTGTGAAACTCTCAATTGAGGGTGTTCTCGATATCGATGATCCATCTTTCTCTTGAAAGAACGTGACAAGATTTTTTTTCATGTGAATATTAGTAATCGGTTACTTTATATTTCAGACAGTGTATGTTACTCTTTTAAAAGAATTCGAAACTGGCGAACAATGAATTGTGAGATATGAATATGAGATTCGTAGGATTTTGATGCAATCATATGATTTCATTCTCCTGAAAAGGGGAGGCAGATTGACGTTGCAGTTCGATTTTTTGACAAGAAGTATCAGGAGGGAATATAGTGGTGGTTGGGGATGAAACGGAAACTCACACCCTCAAGATCTACTTTTTGTTGGGTCCAGTCAATGAGAGCACAATTCTAAAAGTAATGGGTGAATGTTACTTTTGAAACAGAACTTGCGTTGGTTTGTGAGGTAAGATAAGGGGAAGGCAATGAGACCAGCATTGCGGGGAATATACGTATTAAAAGGAGAGGAGAAAGAGGAAGGCAAATTCGTCATCGAGAACATGAGATAAGATCAGTCTGCGATATTCGAGCTCGATATAAAAATTCATCGACAGACTAGAAGTATGCATATGACGATTACATCCCACACAGCAAAAAGAGTTCTGAAAGAATTCAAAAAGAATTCTCAAAGAATCCCCGGAATGTCAGTTCAGAATGAATCGCTGGGGGAATTCTTTTTCTCGTCCAAAAGAATTCTTAGAGAATCCCAAAACAGTTCGCAAAGAGGTCTTGAAGAATTCATAAAGAATTCTACAGGAGTTCATGAAGAATTCTCCAAAAGTTCATTAAGAATTCTATATGTGCTTTTCAAAAAATTTGAATAATTCATTGAAACACTCCAAAAACTCTTCAAACCGTTCACCCGAGCATCCCGGGATATTGTAGAAGAGTTGAAAGAATTCGTTACAAATTCATTGAAAAGTTCAAAGTGAGTAATTCTAATCAAACTGAAAAAGATTCAACACAAATCCATAACAATATCGAAGGATGTTATGGAACAGACATTCGGATACTGGTGTATGTATATTTAGTCACTCTTCGACCTTACAGTGAGGTGTCTCCATGTATGTGCAAGATTTCATTGCTTGATCTCAGTTAACAGAAAGAAAACAGCGTCACAGACTCAGCGAAGGAATTGCAGAAATGTTTTCAAGGGCCATATTTTGATTTTACCAGACTATTTCTAAATACATTGAAATGTGATCAACCATCAGCAGTGTAAAGGACATGTAAAAAAATTGAGAGTATTTTTATCGGGTAATGTGAAGCATTAAATGTATTTTATAACTTGACGCAAGGTACATTTAGAATTGATTTCATACAAAACTATTTACTAATAAATTCTGAAATTCTTTATACAATAAAACATTCCATTATAAATCGCTGTAACATTTCAATCAAGTCAAGTCTCAGCAAGTTGATGGAAATGAATTTGAAAAATTAGGAAACTTATAAACAGAGATGGGCATCCTCAATCACTTTTTGTACTCAAGGTACCTTTTTCCTGTCAAGTACTTTTATATTTCTATGAAATAAATAGAAATTTTCAACATTAACTCAAAAAGTACTTGATAAGACTTCTTTTTGAATTCTTCACAGAGCTCTTTAGGAGTTCTTTTGGACGAGAAAAAGAACTCCCCCAGCGATTCATTCTGAACTGACATTCCGGGGATTCTTTGAGAATACCTTGCGAATCATTATGAATACTTCATGAACTCTTTTCTGAGCTCTTTAAGAACTCATTTAGAATTCTTTACGATCTGATTGGATTCTTTATGGATTCTTTAAGAACTTTTATTAAAGAATTCATATTGAATGAATGTCAGGCTCATGGGAGGAACGTATTTTTGGAAACATAGAAACGTGCCATGCATGTGTCAGATCATGCCAACCATATTCTAGGTACATTCATGCACATAGAAATGGCCGCTCAAATGACCTGAATTCATAAATATGGAAGGCATGTTCCGTTGGTCATCTCATTCGCATCTACTTTTCGTGTTATAAAAGAGGTTATTAATTTACACTAAAAGACTTCTATATGTCAATATATTCAAGATATCTAATGCAGCATCAAAAGCATAATTTTATCACAATTCTTTCCAAAAGAAGCATAGCTGTTAAATAGCTTTGCTTATGTCGCATAAAACATCTTCCAAAAATGTTTTGGGACTGCATAACCTCTCAAATTGTGTCGGTTCATAATGAGTGACAAAAAACACATTGATCGACTTTCAACATCATCGCTAGAAATGAGCATCACCTTACTGTAAATGAAATCTCAAAATTTCCTATCGCATAATCATACAACTATCTTTCGTAAATGCACACTCCATCTCCGTGATTTGGATATAAATCCGAGAAATCAATCTGAACTAGGCCGACATGATTTCGAACGTTCGACAAAACTTCACGGAGAGAAAGAATTTGCTGACGCAGCAAATCGAGGTATTATATATAGAATACCAAATTTTTTTGCTGACCTAGCTAAAAATTTGCTATAACAGCAATCGTGTTGGCTACGACAGCAATTTTTTAGCTGTGGCAGCAAAAAATGTTTGCTCCGCCAGCAAATTTTCAGTATTATATACAGAATAGCGAACAAATTTTGCTGGGATAGCAAACATTTTTTGCTGCCACAGCTAAAAATTCGCTGTCGCAGCTAACAAGATTGCTGGAACAGCAAAAAATTTGCTGCTCTGGCAAAAGAAAACCCGGCAAAAGTAGATTTCGCTGCCACAGCGAATTCCTTTTTCTCCGTGTTGATGAGAAGTTTGAAGACAGTATACAAATTCGTAACAATAAACATCACCAATTCATTCCGACTCGCGTACACAACAGAATGAACCCATAACCCTAGTAGAAATTTGGATATGGAAAACATCAGGTCCAGATCAGGCATGCCTGATTCCTGTTCAGGGCCTGACTTGAGTATCTGATAGGGCCCTGACAAAAATGTAAGGCAGGGAAAAGACAAGGTGCTGATCAGGAAAAACAAACGTTTCCCAATCAGGATCTGATCAGGGTAGTGATTGAAGTCCCAATCAGGACCTGATCCGGGTGGTAGCGGAATTCCCAATCACGACCTCATCTAAGCTATATTCTAACATTTAATTCAATTTTCATGGAATTCACTTTTCATAAAATTTTTTGAAACTCCCCCAACTAGACCAAGACAGATCCAAATAGACCTCAGTTGAACATTTAAAAAAGACAGGTAAATTTCTAAAGAGTCCTGTGAAAATTCTGAATAATTTGATACATTTATCGTTTTGAATTGATCAGGTCCTGATTTGGCTGTCTTGTCGGTTATCACATGATTGAAATACGGATGAGCCAAGGCAATCAAGATATCTTGACAGTTACCTCACAATTCAAATACGGATGAGTCAAGGCAATCCTGATCAGGTTCTGATAGGAATACCATGTCTGAGTTACTGAAAGGGAAAATCTGACTGGGACCTGTCAATAACCTTGCGTTACATTGTTGTAAGATCCTAAACAGGATGCCATATCAGGACCTGATCGAGGTAATTAAAAGTTTTCCTTAATAAGGAGTTCCCTATTGCAGCCTTACGAGGGCCATGCTTCTAATAGGGAATTCCCTGTCCAATTTCTACTAGGGAAGGAAAAAAATGTCCAAAAATGTATACAATTTGTGTACAACTGTAACATATACGTTTTCCCAAATACAAAGTTGTAGTTTACTGAGTTCGTGAAAATCTTTCTGCCATGTGAATTGAATATAATTTTCACAATATTGCCACATGATGTAAAATGATATATGCCAGGGATATGTTGTTCAGAATATTCCGTTTTCCATGAGATTATACATTTTTCATATGCCGAACATACGTTCGACACATCATGTGCTGTACGGGATTGACCATAGGCTCTGCGACACTCCTTTCAACCTCATTTTTGAGAGACCACGCATCCGATCTGTGGATGACTTAATAGATTGATTTTTCTTCATGTAAGAGGTTGAGGGATATTTGTCAAAAACATTCTTAATAATAAAAGAGTCTCGTTACAGGTTGGAGTCATAAGGAAATTGGTCTTGAGGGTGTGACCCCTCCACCGTTATGTTCCCTCCTGATACTCCTTGTTTTTTGATATGTTACAACAGGTAATCTCAGATTTGAATCAACGAATTTGGCTCAACCTTCTTCCAACTATAATTCCAGCTCAATTCCATGATAAAAAGTAATCCAAGCTTGGAGAAGTCTTTACATGATAACTTCGTGCCAAACTTCTGAATACAAAACTGAGTTTGACCCAATCCTGCGATGTATTATGATTTGGAGCTCGGTCGATATTCGAAAGTGTGGAGTTCTTATTCACGTACAGTCTCTTGTTCCCTAATACCGCCCTCTCGCTCTGTTTGAGACATCTTAGGAATATATAAACTCCAGTCTTTTATTCATTTTCATCTTCTCCTGAATTCTGATAATTGCATTTTGAGGCTATCTGGCGCTCTTTGATTCCACAAATGATTCGTTACATGACATAGAACAATTTCGAAATGTGTTCTCATAATTTTTGTGACAGCTAGTTCGGCTAGTATTTCAAATTTGTATTCATTTTGATGTTAACTCTGTCACATTCCTTCTACACGGAGAGAATAATCCATTGCTTTTTCATGTAAAACACAATGTTTTTTATTGTGCTCCATATCAACGCTGGACCAAGTTTTGATTTTGATGAAAATTTATATTTCCACAAAGTAAAATAGTTCCCCATGAGAATCGAATGTACATTTTCCAATTCACACAGTAAAAATTCCTGTGATGGAATTCAGGAATTCATGGATTCTCAGGAAAATTTCTTATTCAGTAAATATTGCACTTGACGTCATGATAAATTATTGTGGAATTTTCTAGAATTAGATGAAAATGCCATAACTTTTCTTGTCAATTCCAATTTGGTCCGTGGTTGGTGAGCTACCACAGTAATTTCAATTGTATTTTTCTCTCCGTGTATTCTTTCTCTTCAATTCCCTCCCAGTGAATATGGATATCCGATCGAGACATAACAATTCGATTCATAGGAACGTTTCCTCGATATCGTGCACGGAGAAAAAAGAAATCCGTTGAAATAGCGAAGTTTAATTTTGCTGGATCCCTGGATGCCGAAACAGCAAATTTTCTTGCAATAAAAGCAAACCAATTGCTATTACAGGAATCGTGTCAACTACAACCGCGATTTTTTCAGCTGTGGCAGCAGAATTTGTTTTGCTATTTTGTATATAATGCTGAAAATTTGGCTATTACAGCAAAATATTTGCTATTTTAGTCAATCATTTTGCTTTACCAGCAATCCAGTCAGCTATGTCAGCGAATTTTTAGCCAGATTAGCAACAAAATTTGCTATTCTGTATTTGCCCCCAAAAAAATTATTTACTTGAATACGAACCTACTAGACATTTCATTGCATCCAGTAAATTTTTACTTGATTTGAGTAAATTTCATTTGAAATGATTAACAATTTATTTGGATGTAATAAATCTTTTATTTGATCCAACTAAAACTATAGTGGGTTCATATTTGAATAGGAATTTAGTTGATTCAAACGAAGTTTAGTCAATCCAAATGAATCCAAGTATGAAATTTTGTCGGTGTAATACCTCGATTAGATCCGTGGGTCACGGAGAAAGAAATCCACTGTGACAGTGAAATCTGATTTTGCTGAGTATCTTTTGCCGTAACTTGAATCTTCTCAGCTGCGACAGCAGAAAATGTCGACTCCCCTAGCTGAATTTGTTGGCGATTCAATATGTATAAAACTGCTCCGGCAAATAATTCCCTGCTGTTGCTACATAATTACCTAACGTAGCGAATTATCAGTGAGAAAATTCTCTGCTCTAGCAAAATGTGGGACAGCCGAAATGCATTTCACTGTTCCAGCGAATTTTGTCCTCTCCAGGTGTTATTTCTCATTATGTAATCACGCGACAAACAAATGCAACTTTGATTGGAGGCTTCGAACTACTACTGCGAAGTGAAACTACAAAACAATAAACAGGGACTAGTATCTCCACCGACTCATCGATCACATTTTCACCTTACGAGCTACAAAGTCAGTATATAACGCCACATCATATTTTCTTTTCCTCTTTGTCCGAGAAACAGGATAACTCCAGTGGAAATCATCTATGAATTCGAACAATAACCGTCTGCGGTTATGTTAAATTCGAATTAGTTACCGGTTTTTGAAATAACCAATCCATTATTGTTCGCGATTTTGCTTCAACATTTCCCAGACAGCACACATGATCATTTTGAATTCACAAAAACTTCTGAAAGAACTTCTCAAACAGTCCCCGTTATGACAGTAAAAATGAATTCAATGTGAATGCCTGAATAGTTCTTTATAAATTCGTAATATGAATTCTTTCTGAAGATAAAGTTATTCATCGAGAGTTCATTTCGAATTCAAACTATTCATAATGAATTCATGTTGACTGTCATAACGGGAGCTCTTTACAGGGACTTTTGTGCAGTATGTGTTGGCAGCAGCAAAATTCTATCATGAATTAGGGATAGAGGATATTTTTATACAATTTGTATGAAGTTTCGATCTACAATTCATAAAATTCGATATAAACTTGTCAAATGTTGTATAAAAATCCATACTGTGAATAGGGAACTTTCCACCCGGATGTGGTGGAGTCTTCCCTAACTATTTAGAGAATTTAGCACCCGCAAAACAGGAGAGTTCCTCAAAATGGAGGAAAAAATCTCCTTTTTTTGAGCAATTCCTTCGCGATCAGGGGATAGAATTCGCTATTAAAGTGGAGAAAAATTCCCCATATTTTTTACAGTGTGGAACTTCTTATCCCAATTCAAAAGGGATCCATGATAATCGAATAACGGTGCAAGAACTGCTCTTTTGAAGAATGTTGAGGATAGAAGTGCGTATAAGAAATAACCGATGACTGCGCAATAATTAAACAATTGTTCAGACCAAAGTAATTGTTTCAGTTTCAAAAATCAATGTTATCAATGTAAGCGGAGAACATTTTGAAAATCACACTTTGAAAAATCCTTTAGGAAAATTTACGCCATTTTGACCAAAACGCTTCATTTTTTCGTCAAAAAATTGGCATTTTGGTCACACTGTTAAAAAAAACTGGAATTTTTCGGTACCCAGGAACTGGGAAATTTCTGTTCATGACGAATTTTTCAGTTCATGTACAAGAAAATTCCTGTTGTACCGGAATTTTCTCGTATTTTACATGGAATTTCATGTTTTTTACTATTCAATTTTCCAGTATAAATACTAGAATTTTCTGACACGTGTACTGGGATTTCTCATGATTTGAATGTAATTCTTCAGTACAAATGTACAGGTTAATTGCTTCCAGTACGGTACTGGGAGTTTTGCGAAATTTTTTTTACAGTGCAGAATGGAGTAAATTTTCCTAAGGGATATGGTAAGTTTTTCTCCACCACCAGTAATGGAATTGATCTTCTGACCGTGGGGAAGTTTTTTTTTCTTCTTTTTTATGCAAGAAATAACAGATTCTTTCGCCACTTTGAGGAACTATTGTGCTTCTTGAGCGTTGAATCCTCTACAAACAGAGGAGATGCCCAGCAAATTATGACGGAAAATTTCCCATTTATGAAGAAACTTTGCTGCCACCATTTTTGTTGGGGAAAGTCCACAAATGTTTCTCACAGTGTAGCTAGATTGATGTAACCAGCAAAACGGTTATTTTGACAATTCAAAAACCAGTACATGGAAATACTACGATGTGAAAATCGTAACGGAGGACTCCCCTGCTGAAAAGATCCGATTCAAACCTATTAACTGATCAATCGGTATGAATAGGTTTCGGTTTGAATAGGAAATTTTCACTCAATGAGATATAATCATAAAATTCGGATCATGTACATTCGAATTTACTGATTATATCCCATTGAGTAGAAATTGCCTGTTTGAACCGATTATATTTGAATGAGATCAAATAGGAAAATTCCTGGAAAAAAATGTGATTCAAATTGATTGACGAGTTAATGAGTTTAAATCGGATTTTCGAAGCAGGGTATCCTGCAAAATCAGCCTATTTAAAATGTAACATCGTGGTTGTGCTGTTTTTTCATTGAATCACGTCGAATATTACGATGTTAATTACAACAAAGGAAAGTTATAACAGCAGTATTCCTCTCCAACATCTGACAATTTCTGCTTTTTCAAGTATGGTCCTGCACGGAAAAAATTATTTAGCTGCAGCAGCTAAGTAGCTAGCACGGACACGAACAGCCATTGAATTGGCTCCTGCAGCTAAATTTTAGCTGTGACAGCGAAAACATTTGCATTTGTAGTTAATTTATTTGCGGTAAGAGCTAAAATTTAGCTGTAGGAGCTAATTTAATGGCTGTCCGTGTCCGTGCTAGCTACTTAGCTGCTGCAGCTAAATTATTTTTCCCGTGTGTGCTACGATTTCAACATCGTAGTTTATAAGATAATATTCTTCCCCGTGTAGGAATGTTATCTAAGACACCAGTTTCAAAACTGGTTAAACGTACAAGTCTACACGGAAAACAGCAATTAGCTGTTGGAGAGAGATTTTTGAGTTCAGCTCCCTATCTACACGCAGAGAAAAGTTACATAAAAAATTACTACACTTTATAATAAAATAGAGACAAAATCACATTTTGGGGTTGTGTATAATATTTTGTCATTGAAATTACTATACTTTCTATCAATAAATAACAGCATTCAATCACTCTTCGCTAGAAAGTATTGTAATTTTAATGACAAAATACAATACATAACCCCAAAATGTGATTTTGTCCCTACTCCACTGTAAACTATAGTCATTTTTTAGGTAGCTTTTCTCTGCGCGTAGATTAGTAATATTTTGTACATATAAACCTCCCTACTAAGATAGATTCATTACACAAAACAATCTTGCTCGACTTAAAATCTTTCATTCACTCCTAAATCGAGGTAAATATTTCAAGTCCAATCCCGTGGTGGATTTCAATCCAGCGGACTTGACTTCATTATACGGGGTTGAACTAATCCCACATTACGTGATCAACTGTGTCGGTGCTACCTCAAACGATTCTCCATAAATTCAATCCCACAACGGATTCCTTCACATCCAAATCCGTACCATGTTGAAATTAAATTGCGGATTTTCTGTGTAATTTCTCCAGTGAGAGTTTTCTTTGACGCGGTTTCTCATATTCGCTTTCGATTCATAAACTCAAATTACGAAAAATTCTTGTGATGATCTGATTACACATGAAATAAATGGAAACGAACAAAATATGAACGTGCGTAACGAATCCAAACACCATTAAAAGTTCAAAAAGAGTTGGAATTTGTATACTGTGTGGAAGAAAAGCCCTACTTGATGATTACGATGTAAAAGATATTTAGTTCTGTAGAGAATTCCGGAATTCTATAAAAGTTATGTATAATCTCTCGATTCATCGTCACGTATAAAATGAATATATATAATAATGAAAAAACTTACGCTATGCGTTGTATTGCCGTGATTCATGTGATGTGCTGGTACCTCGTCGTGATAATACTCGTCGTTTTGCGTTCCATGCACGCTCTGCGCGAAATCTAATAATCGACGATTGGGATTATCGGGTGTGTTCGGCAAATCGTTGGGTAGATTCGGGAAACAGGTTGAGGCGCTTCGCCGGTGCTTCGAGAAACCGTAATGCTCGTGATTACGGTAACATCCTAGTCCGGTTTGCGCAGGACCACGTCCACACGCGGATTCTCCCTCAGTGCTGTTGCCATCCACTCCGGACATGTTGTGGCCTGAACATATTTCAAACCGCATTCAACTATTCGTAGATATATACAGAGGAATCATTTTTTCTTCGCGAGTTCATCAAAATTTTTTAAACTCAAAAAATTCAACTGTAATTTTTTACAGCGATATTTTTTCTTAATTTCCAGAAAAATTTTGCCGGATGTTAAGAAATTTGATGGAACTTTATGTTACTGAAGTTTGAAACGTTTATTGAAACAAATTAGTGCTCGAACAACACAATATTCAGTTGTTGGAGACCAAAGAGCTTGCGGTACATTCTTTAAACGATGTTTTTAGTTCCAGGAGTCATGGGTTTTGGTCCTCTTATTTCAGTTTGGGGCTGATTTTGTCCTGATTGTTGAATAATGCGGATAAAAACAGTACTTCTTCATAATTTCAGTCTGAATTTCTCCTCCGACGAATGAAAGTGATTGAAGAGAACTTTAGACTAAAATCATGTAGAAAAAGTACTGTTTTTGTCCACGTTATTCAACAATTAGGACAAAATCAGTCTAAAAATGAAATATGAGGACGGAAACCGTTCAAATTTGTCGACTCGGGTTAAAATTTCGGTTCATTTCGATAAACGATTCAAACTTCAAGAATATTTAAATTTTTAGAATTCGTTTCAAAATTTAGTTAAAGGTTCTCAAAATGCAGAAGAAAGTGGGTGTAAAAAAAAACAGTCATATTTTCTTAATTTTTAGGAGGAAGTTCTTTACAGAGCAGGGTGTTTTAGAACAAACTCGGCGCCTTTTATCAACGTATTTGTGAGAGGGAATTGAACAACGTTTTTGCCTAACATTTTTCCATCCGAACCTGAGTGTCAGAGTTGATTTGAACCGATCAAGCTACAGTTGTGTGAATGCTACATAAATATGCTCTTGGATCATTGCGGTAGTCGATGTACCACTTTAATGGTCAACTTATTCCATTCATAACTCGAAAACTGAGCTTTGGATCGAAAAAAGTTACATGGAGAAGTTATTTAGTTTCCTCTCTGGAATAAGCTGGTGGAAGGCGGGGAATTTATGCTGGGGCACCGTGTATGGATTCATATAAGACAACCACCGATCCTCCACGTTGAGCTTCGGTCGGTCATAGGTGAATAGAGAGGAGTGGTGGATACGAAATGGATGGAAGGCGATATATTACATCCTTTTCCTTGATTCTTCTACAGATATTTCCCTATTTAAAGCGAGGTATCGAAAGGATTGTCACACTTTGATTTGACTATCCCCTGAATTATCCGCGTGGAAGATAATTGTTTCAATTCATGCTACACGGAGAAGAACAAACAGTAACCGTTACTGCGAGTGGCAGTAATCGGTTGAAAAACGAATGAGAATACAGATGGATAGTAAAGATTATCGCGATCATCGTCATAGCAGAGAGAAGATGAGAGAGCTCACGGCCGGGGTCCATCAACCCCCTCTCTCATTTTTCATTTTTCTTATTCACGATGATGACAAATTATATGCATTCAACATCGATACATAAAATCATTTTAATCAAATACGTGTTGAAAAGTACACAAAAGAAATGCACGATTTTGTAGTATTAAAAAATAAAATTGCAGTGTGTCAACTTCCATGATCCAACCGTCAGAGGACCGGTGGAACGTTTACTATCAGTGAAAAGGTGCCCGTGAGCCCTCTCATTTTCTCTCTGGTCATAGGTACTGCAATGAAATTTGTCATTACTGGCCGGACAGTAACGAGCACTGCAAAACGCAATATTATATAACTACCTTCAATTTTTTAATAATTGCCAGTAACGGTTACTGTTCACTTTTCTCCGTGAACTCGAAGAGTTAAATAGTTAAATTCCTTGTACATGAAAAAATAAGATAACATATCCCCAGCATTTATGTACCATGGGCCCCAGCATGGGCCTCATCCTACCAATATGGACTCAAGACGGGGCCAGAGTTCATACACGCTAGGGATAATATCGTATCCTGGAGGGGTGCTATGAATGAACACAATGGAATCGATTGTTGAGGGTATTCCGTGAAAGTCAAAGTTACTAGATTTTTTCTTTTAGACCAGCCAGATTTTCTGTTGATATGAAAGGACTCGAGAAAACCCTCAACCCTAGAACTGTATACATGAGTCTAGTGGACCCAGAGCGTTTTCTCAAATTCATGTCGTTCTGCACTGCGCGGGTTTTTGCTACCGCAAACATGAGTGGAAAAAAACTTTCGTGCGATTGAATTCTATTTTCATTAATCTGAGTACACTGAAATGACACTTTGGTTGAAATGAACGCAAAGAAATTTTGGTTTTATTTTAGCCAACCAAAAAGTTTCCTTGCGTTCATTTCAACCAAAATTTCATTTGGCTGGAACAAACTGTGTTTTCAGTGTACGTAGTTTACAGTTGGGTGTTTCGATTTCAACCCCATTGAAGGCAATCATCAACCACCATCGTCAAGAATTACAGCACATTTTTACAGCCGGGTTCCGTGGACATCTCCATGTACACAGTATAATGGGTAAAAAAATATGTATACAGTTCTAGGGTTGAACTGACAAAAAATGTCTTCCAATCAAATAAATGGTCCCCAGCAGAAATTATTCTAGCTACCTTGTAGTTAATGTCAAAGGCTTTCCTAGTGACTAGTTTCACTGCAAGCGCCTCGAAAGGTGCTAGACAACCATGATAATCATTTTTACTAGGGGTTATTTGTCCTGTACCAAAGAAATATTTATTAGGATCAACAGAATATTCTTTGGTACAGGAAAAATTCCCACTTATTTGGTTGGAAGAAATTTGTTCTCTATTGTAGTTACGATGACATTCTAATATGACGTCGTTGTCACTTCCAATGATGTCATGGTGTCTTGGGGTCTGGCTGGGGATTTTATTCCATTTTATTGAATCTTCTTCGAGTATTTTAAGTGAAAAATCTAGTCATTCCGGTGTCTACGCACGGAGGAAAACCCTATTGAAAAGGTCTCATAAATTCTCATATATAAATCTTATTAGTCTATATAAGATTCTAATGAGTTTTTATCAGTTTATATGCGGTTTCTGTCCTAGAACTTATAGGATTTTATGATTTCATATGAGTTTTATAAAAATCTTATAAGATTTAATCAGAGTTATTGACAAAATCTCATAAATCCTAATAAAAATCAAGTTTATGTACTAGATTTCATGCGGTTTCTGTCCTAGAAATAACTAGATTTTATTTGACTTTATGAGGCTGGTCTCCCATGGACCGGAATTCGTTCCGGCGGAATGAAAATTGAACCAATGCACAATTTTTTATAGATTTCTGATAGAACGCTCTAAAAGAAATTGTGAAATCGATTGGTTCAAAGTCATTCCGCCGGAACGAATTCTGGTCCATGGGAGGTTAGCCTGAGACCTTTTCAACAGGGAAGGAATAGTGATAATCACTGAGCGAATAGTGAAATATGGACAGACCAAACTGCGCAATCAAAATAACTGAACGGCTAAATCGAAATTACGATACGCTTGATTGTAGAGACCAAATGTTTGGTCCGTCCATATTTTACCATACCAGTTTTTTCCTTGCGAGATAACCTCAAAACATAGGTCAGGGAGGTTAGGGACAATACATAAGTACACTGTAAAAAATAGATAGGAGACCAATTTCTGGTCCGTATATATCAAGTTTCCCATCAATTTGACTGAAGATCCCAAACTTTATGGGATCCTACTACACTGAGAGAAATTCCAGGGCATATTATAAGGGTCAGTTCTTACCAAAAAGTTAGTTCTAAAAGAAACCGATCAGTTGTGAAACGTAAAAACGGTTAGTTCTTAAAGAATTACCTAATTTTTGGTGGAATGTGTTCCTCTTTCTTTGTTTTTTTTTTTAATCGAGTAAAAAGAATAAGCCTCTTGCCTCGTATCAAGGGGTATAGTGACCCAGAGATACAACATGAAGAATTTTTTTTCAAAAACAAGAATAGAATTGGAATTCTAAAAGATCTTCAAGAACTTTTTCTGAACTAATGAATTCATCAACAGCTCCGACCGAGTTCTTTGAGAATGAGTTCAGAAGTGATATTCATACTGAAGAAAATAAGGCTCCATGCCAAAACGAAAATTAAGGAAGTATCAAATAATTCAAGAGATACTTATCACACAAATGTTTTCCCTTTTTTTTATTTTGAAGAAATCAAGTGTCCATCGTTTCGGTTAGTTCTTAAATTTCCTTAGAATATGCCCTGAGAAATTCAAATAGTCACATCAACTATTTGAGGACAACTATTCACATTCAGCATTCACAACTATATAAATAGCGATGATAACTTGTTTACAGTGATGAAAACTGTCTATATGGTTGCATTAAGTATAAAAAGAGTTGGAGAAATCATAATTGAATAGTTGTCCCTTCACATAGTTGCCATGACTATAGATTTCTTTGAGTTTATCATTTTCCAGTAAATTTCTGGTAAAATATGAGAAATTCCTGACGTGTGTATGTGTCTATCATTTTCGAACATTTATGTGAAGTTTCCCATAGAAATTTTGTACAGTGCACGATACCTGAATGTCTGTTGGATCAACTTTCATCTTCCAAAAGATTGATGACAAACATGACCTCGGTCTAAAAGTAATTCTTTTTTCGAATTACAAACGAAATTTTGTGTGCTTTTCATGCATAATTTATTGAAAACAAATGTAATTTCCATCGACAATATTTAGTGCTCTAAATACCAATTGAAAAATAAATTCTCGTTACAGACACATAAGAGGAAATATCCTCTTATCCGATTCAATTCTCCCCTTTGAAACTCAATTACTGTGGAATATAAAACTATGTCGCTATCCATCAATTACACGCTTTGAAAAGTTACTGACAATGTCATTTCCCGATGTACAACAATATTCCGAATGAATACAAACTGTCTTCTAGATCTGCAACTCGATAAATGGGACACACGAAGTCTCTTGCGATTATTCCTCAGTTCCTAGAAAACTTTTGTTTACGTATTCCAAAGTTGATAAGAAAAACTTTGAATCGTCGAAATTTCCAATCCCTTATTTATCCAATGGACTGATCTGGTACGATGCACTTTATTTGCAGAATAATGGAGAACGTTTCATCCGATGAGTTTCATTCTAGGTATACATATTTATACCCACACAGTTATGACATATGTTCGAGAACAGGTTGACAAGAGCTTTCAGAAAGTATTTCAAATGCATTATTTTTTGTCGAATGCTTTTAAGAGGCACCGATAGTGTCACCGCCGAAGAAAAAGTGATTTCCGGGATTTTCTCGGAAGGAGAATATTCGATTATCAACGAGTCATTCGACATCTCCTGCGAAAAACAAAGTTCTCCTAATGCTACAGTCCTAACTCGATGAAAAATCATCCGATCGACTTGATTTTTGTTTCGGCATATCAAGTATTCTCTTCTTCGTACAATGACCCACCAGTCTGACAATTGGATGAAAAATGGACATCAAGTGGAAAATTCAAGTTGCCTGAACTAAAACATTGTTTGTCGCAACGAAATTTTTTTTTTTAAGGGACTATAACTATACTGATATTTAGTTTAGACAACTGAATTTTTAGTCCCCACAATTGAACAGTTTCGCAGTGACTGAGCAAGATTTGTGACTCACAATTTTTCTCAACATCTATGAATATTTCTGGAAAAAACTCTGAGAAATGATGAACACCCTGGTAAAAAAAATCTCTCTGAAAATTTCACGTTTCAGAGAGATTCAAAAGGAATCAGAGAAATTCAGAGCAATTCAGCGTGGTTCAGAGGATTTCAGAGACTAGTGGATTGAGAGAACTTGTGATTTGAATTTTTCAGAGGGATTCAGAAAAATTCAGAGGAACTCAGAGAGATGCAGGGAAATTCTGGGGAATTCAGAGAGGAACAAATTCAGTTAAATTCTTGGTCCTGCATTTCAGTGGCGTTCAAGGAGTGTCAGATGAATTCAGAAAGATTGTGCGTAGAACTTTTCAGAAATATCCAGAAGAATTTAGAAAGATTCAGAGTAATTCAGAGAGATTCAGAGAAATTCAGAGAGGAATTAATTCAGCTAAATTTTTGGTTCAGGATTCCAGAAGTATTCAGGGAGTGTCAGAGATTCACAGAGACAGGTGAATTCGGAAAAATTGTGCGTGGGATTTTTCAGAAAGATTCAGAGAGATGCGGGGGAAGTCTGGGAAATTCGGATAGGAATAAATTCAGTAAAATCTTGGTCCTGCATTTCAGAGGCTTTCTGGAAGTTTCAAAGACTTCCAGAGGAAGATAAATTAAGAAAAATTGTGCGTGGAATTTTTTATAAATATTCAGAAGAATTTAGAAAGATTCAGAGTAATCCAGAGAGATTCAGAGAGATTCAGAGAAATTCAGAGGAATTCAGAGGAAGCCTTGAAATCTGAATACATTAAATTCCCGGAGATTTAGAGGAATTCAGAGAGATTCAGAGAAATTCAGAGGAAGCTTTGAAATCTGAATACATTAGTTTCCGGGAGATTTAGAGAAATTTAGAGATATTCAGGTAGATTCAGAGGGAGCTTTGAAATTTAAATATATAAAATTCTGAGGGATTCAGTGATATGCGGAAAGATTCAGAGAAAGTTGAAGAATTCAGAACGTATCACTATCGGAAAAGTCTCTAACTTCCTCTGAATTACTCTGGAATTACTCTGAATCTCTCTGAAATTTGTCGCAAAATATAGAGAGATTCAGAGAAATTCAGAGAGATTTTTTTTACCAGGGCACCTCCGAAATCCTCTGAAAAACTCTTCACTGAAAATCTCTAGAAAATTCCAGTAGTTTTCAGTGTAATTTTCCCACCAGGGATATCAATAAACGATCAATTTTCTCTCCCCTTCCGGTTGATAATTGAGGTATCAACTTGCTCATTCGATGTTTGGTTCATCAAAAGAATCTCGAAACATGTATTATGCAATGAAAAGTGCAAAAATTTCACACTTCCTGCTTTTATTTTCACTATAGTGTTATTCGCCCACTTGGTCCAAGACTGCACTGTAAAAGAACTTCCAAAAAAAGGTTTGGAAGTTATTTACCAAACATTTTCTGGTAAGTTCACAAACATAGTGGGTGAAATTACAAACAATTTTTCTGGGAGATCACAAAAATTGTTTTGAAATCTACAGAAATTTTTTGAGTTTCCAAACAATGTGGAAATTTATCAATCTGTAAGTTTTTCACCATACTTTTCTGCTTGGAAATTCACGAATATTTTTCACAGTGTGGGTCTGAGATACCAAAGCGTCAAATTTTTAGCTTGACCTCGATAAATATTATTTATATGACCCCGAATTCTACTTTACGAATCATAAAAAATTCAAGACATCCTTATCAAAACATAACCTTGCGAATCAGAAAATTTTTTACATCACAGTTCTGTTATAAAATCTTTCGCAACAAAATTATCAACAAGTTACATTGCGCGTCGCAACCCTGGTGGAAATATTCCATAAAATCCCATTGAAAATGTTCAAAGTTCTGATTGAAAACCATTAAATTCCATTAGAACCCATTCAATTTCCCATTCGTCAATGAGATTTTATGGGATATTTTCAACAAGGAAGATGTTTTGAAACATTGAATCCCTTCCCACCGGAATCTCATTAATCACAGGAATGTATTGCAATGATTACAATAAAATTGAATGGCGAAGTTATCTTTGGTCTGCAGCGTCATCTAAAAGGAATACCAATGTTACGAAGCGACACGAGGAAGCATAATAGTAAGCAAATTGTTCACCTTAGTAGAAATGATTTCCATAATCCTCCGGTTCTTGTCTAGGAAAAACTACTCTAAGAATTTTCATGACTGTTAGGAGGCTTTACAAGAGAATGTTGAAGCTTCACATAACTCACGCGGAGAAAATCCTACAATACTGACCGCTGTAGCCACCACGACTGGCTCGTGTTATGGAAAAAAATCATTTGAACACTGCTGGTTACTCCCAAGCGTGTATTGCCTTTATTGACAATGGGCCCCAGGCTGGGTCCATCCTCTTCAACCCAGTCTTTGGGAATGACGATGGGGCCCATGTTGGCTCAATCTTGGCCCTGTTGTGTTTTCCCATACAATTATTGTTGGTAGAAAATGAAAATAATGAACCTTAGTGCGGGCACATTTGAACTGGGCCCCAATTTGGCCCAGCGTTCGGCCAAGATTGGGGTGAATTTATATCCCGAGCATGTGTGTACAATCCTCAGCGTGTATGAATTTTGGCCCCACTTTGGTCCAGTCTTGGGCCCATATGGGCAGGATGGGGCTCAACACTGGGTCAAAGTGGGGCTGAAATTCATGCCCGCTGGGGTAGAATTCAAAGCAATTTTCCAATTTCAAAACAAAAAGGAAGGGGCAGTATTGATTGCCTAGTCTGGGTTGATGCTGGGCCCGTGGTGTTACCAATTATCAGGCACAGCAATACGGCCAAGCTGGGAACGATGTTATCATCCCAGGGTTGGCCCTACGTTGGGTAGCATGGGCACCCACCCTGGGCGTAGATGGGGCCCGCCGTTAATGCACACTTGGGCTGTAGTAACGCGAATCAGTCGTGTCTCCGCAGTAAAGGATAGTGTAGAAAACCGACTCTCTACTGCGGAGACACGAATGGTTCGTGTTACTACAGTAACCAGCAGTGTTGAAATGGTTTTTTTCCATAACACAAGCTAGTCGTGTCGGCTACAGTACCCAGTATTGTAGGATTTTCTCCGTGTAGAGAATGAATAGAGGGATAGAATGTCAAAAAGTGCTTTATTATCAGGTGCTGAGGTAATTTATAACAATCGCGTATGAGAAATGAGATATCAGAACAACAACAACAACAACAACAACAACAACTCACGTGCGATGATTGTCAATATTTTGGAAACAAATGAACTTACCGGTATCAACGATAACATCGATGAGATCCATGCTTTTGGCAAAAGCGTCCCTCAGATTGATATGATGAAACGAAACGATGCTCCCCTCTCTTTTGGCCCTCTCCAAGGCTTCCCGCCTCTTAAGGGCCTTCTCCCGTCTCATCTGATTCTTGTAAAATTCGGCGAAATTGTTGACGATAATGGGAATGGGTAACGCGATTACCAGGACACCACATATACAACACACACTGCCGATCACCTTGCCGAGCGGGGTCGTTGGGTAGATGTCGCCGTATCCGACGGTTGTCATTGTGATTCCTGCCCACCAGAAAGTCTCTGGAATGCTTATAAATTTGGTCCCGGGCTCCTCTTTCTCGGCAAAATAAGCCAAACTCGAAAATATGAGTACGCCCATAGCTAAGAAGAGCATCAAAAGACCGAGCTCTTTGTAAGAATTACGAAGGGTAAAACCAAGGCTCTGCAAACCAGTCGAATGCCTCGCCAATTTCAATATCCTCAATATCCTCATTATACGAAATATCTGAACGACCCGACGTACATCCTGAAACTGATCGGTCGCGTTCTTGTTCGTCTCGACTAAGAACAATGATACGAAGTAAGGCAATATTGCCAATAGGTCGATAACATTCAGACCACCCTTGAAGAATTTCCATTTGTCCGGGGACGCACTGAACCTAAGTACGTACTCGAGGGTGAACCAAGTGATGCATACAGCCTCCACCATCGCGAGCTGAGGATTGTCTTGGAAATTTCCTTTCTCATCATTCACTTGGAAACTAGGAATGGTGTTGAGAGTGAGTGCGATCGTTGATAGCACTATAAAGAGTATTGATATCACAGCTATCACCTGGAAAAGCGACGTTTCAACATTCGGTCAAATACTCCTACTATTTCTGGTTATGAATATTCCTCTTTCTTTCTCTCATTCTATCTATTCCCTCCAATAAAATACACTCAACTTCCGGAATAATTCGACTACGAATTTGGGAGAGAAACGAATTTTGGGGGAAACATTGTTATATACACGTTACAGACGACTGTTGGTCAATGGTGAATGAATCAAGGTCGAAGGAAAGGGGGGGGGGGGTTGGGGTTGGTTAATCGATTAACAACTAGATACGTAACACTAAACTATACCGATGATTCGATGGAGTACTTTCGAGTACACGATGCCTAATAATAAGTCTTTTCCCTATTCCTCATCATTGTTATCAATACAGCTAAATAAAAAGCGGACGTATAAGGAAAATAGTATAGAGACATAGGGTTAAGCGAAAGCTTCCACTTGCCATTGGGAAAGCATTTAAAGAAAGCTGTACGAAAGTATACAACGATTTAAACAAAAGCATGTATCATGGATATCGATTTACGGTATATATTCAGATATTTAAAAAGCAAGCGATAAAGTTTGGCGCCATTTCGAAGCTATTATTTTTCTTTTTGTTTCGTTCATGCTTATTGCTTCCTCAAATCCTTCAAATCCATTCTCTTGCTCATACGCGAAATATTCTTTCATCATGACGAATAGACGGAATCGAGACGAATGTACGAGAGGAAGAGATGGTCCCAAGATAGGGATAGAATACGATAAAAATATCGTTGGCAATTCCGATTGCATTCCGCGCGACTTTGGGTCCGTTAGGGCTGTTTGTGCCAGGGTCTCCTCGAAACTTGAGCTCAATCTCTCTCCGATCGAGGCTTCGTTTCTCGATTTTCGTTACGAATCGAGCTCAAACTTCGAGGCAACTCCCTGATGCACAAACAGTCCTCACGAGATTCATCCAAAGTTCCGTAACGATCGAACTCGTGTTGGGTAACGTCGTTTTAAGGCATTCTGCCCGACGTCGCTCGACTTACAACAACAAGTTTAGTTTTGCAGTGTCAAGTATTCGGCAATAGTATCTTGTTTTTTCTTGGTCTCATTTTGTTTGCTGTTTTTAGAAAATTTCTTTCAAGCACACATGTCTTTTTCTTTGAATTTCTTCAAGTTGATGTTCATTAAGTTTGAACATTTCTGTGTTCTCTTTTTTCTTATCCATCAATCAAAATATTCCTTCAAAACCCCGCTCCCTCATCCTCTGCGCTCGACTCTATCTCGTTTCATCTAACAAAGCAAATCGCTACGTACAATGATCGATAATAATCATATGCGAAATCAATTCGTCGGCTAGAGAATCCAGCGAAATCATGATTCTTGATGAGATTCGGTAGAATTCGTAATAATGAAATCAGGCACTCGATTGGCAACTGAAATGATTTTCAAGCAGAAGTCTGTGGGGAAGGAAATTTGTATACGGTTGGTCGATTTATCCTTCATTTGCGTACACAAATTTTCTTCGTATATAAAAAAAAACAATGCGATATCGGTAATCAATGTTCATCCCCGCGTTCGTGATACGTCGATAGGGAGATGAAGTGTACATTGGTTCAAATCTCTTTAGAAAATTTACAAAGTTTCGATCTAATACCGTTTGAACTTCCTTTTAGAGTTGTAAAGAAGTGGACTGGGGGATAATTACTCGAAGTGGTATAAGTAACTCCGAGCCCAATTATTTCAACTCTTATTTTATTCGTATTTCGTTCGAAATTTCATTAATTAAATCATAAAAAGAAGATTGTGTATACAAGAAGTGTTCCTAAAGCGTCACACAAGCGAAAACAATTCGTCCCCCGTATCATTTTCAAATATCATTTTAAAAATCAGGTTTCCAGTGTTATCAAACACTCTCCCTCATTTCATTTCATCCCCAGTAGAAATGCTCTAGTAATTGGCTAGTTTTGTAACGCTTAACCTCGTTTAGTGCCTCGTAGGGTTCTGGACAGCATTTCTACTTGGGTATGTTCCTTCGAAATCAATACCATGGAAAGTAATCTTCTATTACAGAAATGTACAACATTTAAAGCTTGAGGAGATACCCAGAGTATCGTATCGGTTCAATTTTCTTTTAAGACTGACTCGATAACATTTTGAAATAAAATTCACAACATCGTGCGTTGGTATCCCTTTGAAATACACTGTGGAAAAAAAATTCCAGTAAATTTACTGAAATTTGTCGGGAAGCGATTAATCCGATTACAGCAAAATCACTACCCAAATCTCAGTGACTTTCTTCGAATCTTTTCCTGTCGGGTTAATTATTGCTGTCCGAATTCCTCTGTAAATTCACCGATGGGTTTTTCCACAGGGTCCAATTTCAAAGAACTTCCTCCGAATGTGTCTATTTTCAGCCCAATTCAATTTTCTTGAATTCGTTTAGAAATTTTTGCACCAGTAATTCGAGTAGATTTTCACGGTATTTATTTTTTTACACTAATCATCAGTTATATATTTCGATAATCTTGAAAATACACAAAAATAGACAAGAAGGCACCTTGATGCAAATCGATAAAGCTTCCAGCCTCAAGTGCAGGTAGCTTGGTGTGTAATGCAACCTTGTAAAGCCGAAAGAATTCAAGGAAATCATAGATAAAGGTGGAGCTCCAAAGAAATATGATTGTTTCATTGTCTATATAAATATGTGTGTGTGTGTAAAAGTGTGTGTGATGTAGGTGAGTGCAGGCGTGCGTGAATGTATATAGATCTATATGTACAATGTAAAATCGTAGACATGCAATTCGAAATGGAGAATTTTTGACTGACGATGCCTCGTGTGGAGGGGACGAAAATTATATTGATCCGCTAGTGCTCGAAGTGAACGTAGGGACAAGAAGTGGTTTATCATTCATCCATCGAGAGGAAAACACACCATTCAAAATCTTACAACACTTATGAAATATATGTACATTTATATGAATTTATGGGGTGATGTTTGAAATGATTTTATACAGTATTTGGATACTTGAACTATCTAGGCATCGAATTCTGCATTGCAGGTTGAGAATTCTCAGACCAATTAAGAAAGAGATCTTTTTGCCAGCCTGAAAGGATACCTAAGACCTAGGAATAGAATAATTATAACGAAAGGTTTGTATGAAAAATGTGTAGTTGATGAATTTCAAGTTGATAACATTTAGACCTGAAACGAATACCTTGTCGACATTCAACACAGGGGATCGTTCGAGCTACGAATCATTAGTCATTGGAAATTCTTATCCAACCGAATGAATATTTAATTTGTGTACAAAGTGTTGCAAAATTGTTGATAAACTACAATTTGCTCTGAATTTTGCATCAAAAATGTGTGTTCTACAGCTTCTGGTATTTTGAAATAGAAAAAAAAGAACAATGTAAAATGAGAGAAAGATAATCGAAAAATGATACACGTAGTTTGTTTTCATTCACGAAAGAGTAGCGAGGATAACGATCGTGTAAGTATATTTAATGTGTACTCTATCAAACGCCGAGAACAACCGTTCATTTTATATATAATAGTAACAAATACATATCTGTTTGGTTTGATTAATAAATCACGTGCCAAGATACGTACAAGTCGCGTGACAATTCCGTTTTCGTGTTACCACGAGATAACATAACATGTAAAGGTATGTATGTGTACGTGTTTCGTTTGCGTATACATTCTTTCCTCCTATCCTTGCATTTTACGTTTATTATCTCGTGGGAACATCTGTGTCGTTTCATAAATTGAATGCATGAATTTTTTAGGAAGGTACGAAAAGAGAAGAGCTGGAGAAATAGCAGAAGACTTAAAATTTTAACGTTAGCTACGTTGGATATTTGGACATTTTCCAAGCGGAAGTTCCTCAGTGAATATGGAATTTTGTATCGAAAGGTATGGAATTGATTCTGCATGGCTCTTGACCAGGTGTCTGAACTGTGCTTGGATCTTTGGAATTTGAATGAGGCTCGAATGAGGTTTGATAGAATTGATAAAGAAAATCAGATATCGATGGAGTTGGAAGGAGACATCTCTGCTGTTTAGTATTTCTTAAATGCTCACACAAATCCTTTATGGGACGATAATTTGAGAATATTAGAGAATTTTGGGGGAGAATTTGATACAAGAGATTAGAATTATTTAACAAATATATATTCGAAGAAAATTGAGCAAAAAAATACTCTTTTAAAAAAAAATCAGCAAATTTGTTCAGAAATTCCTCGGTAATTAGACAGCAATCAAAGAGAAACTCGAGAAAATTACCGACACTTTGGTAATTATGGCAAAAAAATATGGTAAATATAGGTACCGATTTTTTTTCTACCGAAAAACGCAATAAACTTCTCAAATAGGAATTTTTACCTACTGCGATCGGGTTAATTGCTTCTCGATCAATTTCGGTGGTTCTACGGACATTGTTTTTTACAGTGCAGGTTTCAAAGTTTGGAAAATAAATGAGTTCATGAACGTCCTTTTTACATTTTTAATAACGTTTGTTGAATCAACATACGAACGAAATGAGTGGTATGAATCGTCAAGAACATTGTCAAAATCTGAGCGTACATTCAGAGAAATTTATACTCATGGCAACTATTTGAGAGGACAACTATTCGATTATTGTTTTTCCAACTGTTTTTATAGTCGAGGCAACTATGTAAACAGTTTTTATTACTATAACTGTTTACATATAGTTGTGAATACAGGATATGAATGGTTGTCCTCAAACACTTGATGTGACTATTATTAAATTTCACTCACACTGTGAAAAATTTCTATGGGAAAATTCCTATATCCATTTATGTGCAGTAATTAACACACACATGCGGTAGGAATTTTCCGAACTTGTCCGGAGAAAAATCCCATAAACCTTAGAATTTTCAAATAAATTTATGGAAAATTCCATATAAATGTGTCGAGAATTGATTTCCCAATCAGCGAATGGAATTTTCCCGTTGATGTACATAGGAAAATTGCGATTTTTTTTTACAGTGTAGTGTAGAGAACACAATTTGGTTTAAGAAAACGCGAGTGCTATCAATATTACAAGCATGTAAATATCACTTTTCAGATCAATTAAAGTAATGATTATTAAGTAACGATAATTGATCGAGAGTTTCCGTAAAGACTCGATGAGAAAACCTTCATGCGAGATGAATAGATCATCTGTATCTAAAATAATTCCAGTTTATAATCTTGTTAGTGGATTCATGAAAAAATAGCAATTGAACCTGAGCAAAACTTTCAGTTCTTCTTGTTGATTCTATGCAAATCGATAATTGCATCACAACCGAGCATGAAGGTTTAAATTTAGAGAAGAATCGATATTTGACGTTGAAACTAATCTTTCGAATCGATCAGGGGTTTTTTCAGAGGTAATAAAACATGTCCTTATCACGTGATGTGATACTCCATCACAGCGGAATAATGGTTTAATAAACCGGATTCTTTCATCTGCACCAAACTATGAGCATATATCGTTACGGATCTTACTCTGAACTGAGAATGTGAGTTTTTATTTGAGGGAATAGTTCAAAGAGGTGCAATATGAATGAAAACGTAACAGCAGAGGTATATTTGAGGAGAGTGAGAGCACTCCCATATGGCACTCAAAGAATAGAGCTCTGAAGGAATTCAATTATTGGAACATTGACGAGTTCTTCAAAAATACTGGAACAATTCTTCCAGTATTCTCAAAGAACTTGTCAATGTCCCATGAATTGAATCCTTGCAAAGTTCTTTGAGAATTCATCAGTTCGAGGAGAATTTTCGAGGAAAAGAATTCCTCGAGTGCCATATTGACTGCTACCACTGGATTGTACGAGGGATTCTTTATGAATATGTTGTAGTTTATATTACAGTTTTGAAATACATGTTGAAGATTGAATGAATCGGTCGATGATAATATCGTTCTACTTCAACAAAACGTATAACCCCTTTATAACTTACGAGAGTTCAAACATGTGAAATCTTCAAAGCTCAAAGATCGATGCACAATGAGGCATGGTATAATACGTTAGTCGTAACCTTTCGAATGATTCATCGTGGTGTAAATCAGACCGTTTGAGTATAATTATTCTGTATACTGAGGAAAATGTTTCCAAAATGCATTTGAGTGGAATGAAACAGTTCAAATATCATTGAGTCTTTGAACACGATTGAGAGAGTTTCAGACATCCTCGAATCCTGCACACAGAGTGAGATAAGTTTGGATGTAACACAGATTGGATTGGAAATAAATTATCATTGAACTTCAATTGAACAAACTCTGAAGACTCAGAGTTTCAAGAAAACATACATCTTGAGGAACGTTTGGGTTCTCTTGGAGAGAATAGTTTCATGAAATTTGTAAAACTGATCAGGACAAGTATAATGGACATTATTCTTTGAGACTGGTTCGAAATTTGAAACAAACAAACCAATTTTCTTGGTCCTGCCCTGCACAAAATACCTCAAATGTCAAATCCGGGCAAAAAACAGCTATCAGGTTTGAAAAGATTTCTTTCTCTAAAAATCTGGTCAGGAAGTGACAAAATTCCTATCAGATTTTGTCCGGAATTGCAAAATTAGAACATCCTTTCAAAAACTGACAGCGAATTTTGGGACGCCCTGTTTGAAATCCACAACTGAGATGTTCGGTCAAAGACTGACAAAAAATTTTCCTGATTGGATTTGACAAACAGTCCCAATTTGGAATTTTACACGAAATCGGGTAGAAAGTTTGTCAATTTTTGACTGCACGGAAAAAAGTAATTAGCTGTGAGATGGAGAATCATTTTTCTAGCTTCTATACACGGTAGAAAATTTTGTGTACTTTCAACACACGTGGATATCCCAAACGATCCACTCAAAATTTGTGTTGAATATTTACACAAAGGGTGTGAGAAATTCAGACAAAAGAGTGTTAAATTTGCATTGGAAATCTGTCAATTCGACACAGAAATGTCGCAAAATTCAACACCCGAGTCGGAAAATTTGGACGGTTTTTGTCCTTTTATTTTATTTTTAGACTGATTTTGTCCTGATGGTTGATTAATGCGGACAAAAATTTGTCATCCCACAAATAAAAGTAATTGAGGAGAAATTTGAACTAAAATCCTCAAAAGTTACTGTTTTCGTCCGCATTAATCGACCATCGGGACAAAATCACACGGAGAAAAAAATATACCAGTTTTTCTCATTTTACTTGCTAAACCAGAAACAGGAAGGTTTGTATAATCGATTTTCACATAAAAATACGAGAGATTATGAATGAATAACTGAATTTTACTATACGCTTCATAAAATTTAACGTTCAGCGTTTAAAATCTGAACCCTACCGGTTACTTTTTCTACAATATTCGTAATCTTCCGTATTTTTATGTGAAAATTCATTCTACAAACCTTCCCGTTTCTAGTTTACTAAGAAAAATAGCGAAAGTTCTTATATTTTCGAGTAGCACTTTTCTCCGTGCAGTCTAAAAATAAAATGAGAGGACAAAAACCGTCCAAATTTTCTGACCTGGGCAGCTAAATTATTTAGCTATCCAAATATCAACCACAAAATCCGTGCAGTTACAGCTATGATTTCCTGCTGCGGTGGCTAAAAAATAGCTGCAGTCGCAATTATTTTAGCTACAGCAGGGACAAAAGGGTGCTAAAAAAGTAAGTAGCTGCCAAAGCTATTTCCTTTTGTTCCGTGAACAGGAATTTTGAGTGGACCGTTTCTAAGATGAAACTTTTCACTGCCCAGTAAACACACGCACGTTTTAAAAACGTTAAAAACAGTCAATAACCACACGTTGTGAATTAGTAATATTCTTGCGTTGATTCAACGTAAAAATGTCGCGGCAGATCACGTGTTTTTCAACTATAAAATAACGTCATATCAACGGTTTGAACATCGTTCAAAAGACGTAAAATATTGACGTGTCCTAATGATGGTTTTAAAACGTGAATTGAATCCAACAAATTATTTTGAAAACTTTTCATTCAATATCGAGAACAATAGTATTTCTGAGTATGACAGAATTTGGAAAGTATGCCACACTATTTACTATCATGCTCTTTGTTGAAATTGTAACCATTGTTCGGTTTCGTTCGACATTTTTAGCAGAATATCTTCAACTGAAGTTCAAACGCAAGGTGTTATATAAACATATTTTAAACGCGTGATTCAAACCCGTTCAAAACACGTTTTTTGAGGACGTCGTTTGATGGTTATTTTTGAATATTAGTTTAAATTGCACGTCATCAAAATGTAATTTCTGGTCATCTATGTCCTTATCAAATTTCAACTAAAAATCAACGATATAAAATCAACGACTGACGTCCGTTTGACAGTCTAACGTTCTTTCAACGTTGAAATAACGTGTGTGTGTCTTCATTGGGTGTGCAGCAAAATTTGAGCTGCTGCAACAAAATTTTTAGTTTGTATCAGGTGAATTTCAGCTCATTTTGCTAAGAAATTAGCTGCCCTGTGGATACTGAAATATTTAGCTATAATAGCTAAAATTTAGCTGATACAGGTAAAAATTCCTTCCCACGTGGATTACTAAATACAAGAACTGATTGAAAATTTTGCCGGAATCTAACAAGCATTTTCAACACGATAATCTTGTCCAAAACAGGAAACATTTTCTCGCGTCCAAAAATTTGTCCGACGAATTCACCAGAAATATCCTCGGAAACACTAAAAAATCACCTCTTTTGCACATTGTAGTTTAGATCACTCTGAATCCTGACATGGTAGAGTGATTCAGTGCACAGAGTTAGATTCAGCGGAAAAAATCACGTTATTAATCTTTGTTGAGTCTCATTCAACTCTAGATGTCTGAATTTTGCACAATTCTCTAAGTTGGAAAAAGGCTGATTTCAGGGAAAATAATTGAATTATCCTAGTGTGCTTTGTTCTGCAATCATGACGATTCCAAAATTCTGAATCCTGATGGGCTGGAATCTAAGAATGCTCAAATCGCTATAAAATTCCACTACGCAGGACACTGAAATAATTCAATTATTCTTTCTCCGATTCGTTCTTTAAATTTGAAATAATGAAATCTCCCTGGGTTCAGTGAATACTCGATATATACTGCAGAATCAGTGAATAATAATAATTGATTTTAGTAGTGAAAGATCACTGACTGAATTACAGAGAAGTATTGTTAATTGCACAATCAGTGACTATTCACTGATTCATTGATTCAGGGGTTAACCATTGGCTACAAATTAGTGACATTCCACTGATTCAAATTCAGGAAACGCTTTCGCCCAACTTAGAAAATCGTACACTAAGAAAACTATTTTTATTGCACCAACTAAAAACGTGAACTGAAATATTGTATTTGCTCATTGTATCAAATTCAGAAAGGTGAATTGCAGCGTTTTTAATGAGACATTTGAAGTTTTTGAAAAGTTTCAAAATGTTTATATGACGAAAACTCTAAGTCTTGAATAGAATTCTGCCCAATGAAAAAGTTGTTTCATTTTGAGGATAGAATATGCCTTCCCTGATGCAAAAAGTTTCTCGGAAGATTTCTTAACGTTCTTATGAGTTTTGCTGCAAAACTCTAAATCTCTCCGACTGACTCTGAAAAACTTTAAAAATTCCTGAAATTTTCCCTGAATATCTGTGAATATTTGTGACGGAAAATTGATATTTTATTGAAAATTACGGAAAACTGTGGATACCTTTGAAACTCTTTGAAAATCTCAAAAGCGTCCCATACGGGTTAAACAACTTGAACTCTTATTTTGAATCCAGACTAGATTGATTGCTACTCTAATATTCTGCTGATACATAAAATAAATATTCATTCGATTGGAACAAGGTTTTGTCCAACATAGAATTCCCTAATCAATGATAATTTTCTTACACCATGGCTCAATAACTGCATTAGAGAAAGCTCAATCGAATGCACCGACCGGCTTATTCCTTTTCCAGCCTCGCATTGCACTGAAAAAGATTCTTACTTGTTGCGACGAAACACATTTGGCTAATGTTGAATGATTTCTCTTCTGAAAACTCTGAGAACCATCGTAGAACATTTTCAAGGACTTCGCAACCTATGTTCACAGAATACATTGAGTTGGAATTTCGTGTGTTTCAATCAAATCCAACGTCATAAGTCACTCTACAAAGAATTATCGTTATCTCTAAAAATCCTTTATTCGATGAAATCTATGAAAAATTCCCTCACTTTGCACACAATAAAAACTTCATGAATAACCAAAAAAATTCTTCTCATTTAATGAGAGATAAACATTAAATTTAACGACATCTCCCGAAGCAGCGTAAAAGCGATAAAATATCTTATGAACGCCAATACCGTACACGAAAGAGCTTTCGCGAATTCCACGCACTTCCATAAGATATCCCTTATTATCAGTTTTATGCTACTTGAACGGAAAAAAATACATGAAAAAGGTATTTATCGCCAATTTAGCGATATAACAATTTTCTCAGAAAAAGTAATGATGTTGATGAAAAAATTTGTGATAAAAATGTGGAAAAAGAAAATGATAAAAACTCGAGTGAACCCCGCACAAGATATATAAAAGTCATCTCAGAGCAATAGTGTGTGCAATGTGTATTGTTTGTGGTGTGTTGACAAGCTATGTATGACGATAACGAATGAACGTCTTTTCGTTGATAAGAAAAAACGAACATTCGCTAAATGGTGCCTCCTGCGAGTCTCAAAGTCTCTAGCGAGAAAAATTCAATACCGAACTAAAATGACTTTCCATTCGCACACAAGAAAAAAAAAAAAATGAAAAAAATTCAATTCTTCTTGACTCGTCCTCCCTGAGAAAAATAAATCACCAAACAATTGAAATATTTTCCTCAGATTTTCATATTCATCATCGTCATCGTTATTCGGTTCTGAACGATATTGATTCATTCATTTATTCATGTATAATATCATCTCGTAGATTTCTTTTGCCAAAATATCGATACATATATATTCGGAATATACATATATCTATATCGAATTGAATTCGCTCGTAGCGAAATTACTGTGATACTTCGTAGGGAGCGGTGTCGAGAAAAGAATCCAGTGATACCTGGTAATCGCGTATAAAACACTCCCATTATCATCGGGGCGGGGATCGATTTTTTTCTTTGCTTTTCCGTTTGTATTTTGTTCATTTGAATATCGGGTAAATTCCGTGAACGGATACGAATGAGCTAGAATAAGTCGAATGCTAGTTATTAAAGGATTAGTAATCGCGCTGATACACCACCTAGAAATAAAATACACATTACAGACATCGGGACAGTCGGCCAACAAAGATTGATTTGTAGATCACAATCAATCTGAATTTCGTGTTCGATAATTCAATATACTTACACTTTCAGCTAGAACGAAGAAGAGGAAAATTGGTTCGTTTCTTTTTAATTCGTGATTATCTACGTATAACAGAATACTATCAATTTTAATATAAACAAAGTAACGTACTGTGGATAAAGGGTGAAATTAGGAAAAGGGTTGATTAATAACTAATAACTGAACAACGAACTTACGAACGAACGAACAAACAAACGAACAAACAATAATCATTATTAGGTATATAATATCATTAATGAGGGTGGTGTTATCTAATACAGAGCTAAGAATTTCGATCTGGATCGTTCGAGAATCGAAATCCTTGACAACAACGCAATTGTTTGTTTTGTTTTCACAGCTCACCAATCGACTAACCTAAATTAATGAAAACAAGTCTAAAATCTAAAAGGAACACGCGATTCTCATGATTAATTTATACAAAACACATCGCAATTTTATAATTCACTACGTTCATTATTGCTCTGTCTTTTTTGTTCGTTAGACTTTTTGTTTTGTTATCTAAAAGTATATGTATGCGAGCTACGTTGGATCGATGCTTTAATATCGATTTGATAATACCTTTCTTCGAAATAAGGCTCCGGCACACGAACTGTAAACGTGGACATACTGTAAATGGTTAGTCAAAGGACGGAATAATGAAAATGGTAAATAATGATGATAGAAATCGACTGGATAATGAATTTTTTCATACAATCTTTAACCGTATTCTTGAGAAGCGTGAATAAGAGTTTGAACTTCGTAGCCGGTCATCGATCTACAGCTCTCTGATTTCGATAATGAAAAAGAAAAATCAGGAACGGAGGTGTCGAGTGGACACCGGAGGGGGAAGGATAACGTCGACTTACCCTTGCAGCGATGGAGGTAGTTGGTTTCTCTAGCAGATCCCAAAGCCATTTTTGATATTGGGCGCACTGTCCCTCACCAAATTCCTCCTCGTCTCGTTGCCTCAGGGACTCAGCCTCTTTTCTCATTTCCTCGTGCACGTGCTCCTTTCGTTGATGATACTTGTGTTGACAACAGCTCTCCAGATACAATTCGTCGACACCCCAATATTCGAGATCATCGCTGAAGGCCAGAACGCACATCTCGTCGACGAGATGTAACTTGCCAGTACGATAGAAATTCAGAATCGAGCTAAAGGATTTTGGATGACGATCGAAAAAGTATTCGTTGTCGATGAGGGAATAATCGTCGCAGAGCTCGGTTATCGCCTCGTGGGTGTTGCAATCTCTGAGACGGCCCAAACGCGTGTGCGGTAATCTTTCCAAGGTTCGCCAGAGGACTTCGTGTTTGATGCCACCGACGTTTATCAGGACTCTCCTGTTGAGGGCTTTCGATCTCATTATCATGAAAGGTTCTGGCGGTAGGGATGTCATCGACCTCGAAAAAGCACGCTGCTGCATCTGCAGCGGCAGGGGTGGTGGTACTGGGGGCAGCGGCGGCGGCGGCGGTGGCGGTGGCGGTGGTGGTAGAGGCGGTGGTATGGGAGGCGGTGGTAAATTGATTGGGGTTACGACTACGGTGTTACCCACCGGTATTACAGAAGTTGCGTAAGGCGCGTAACGTACCTCCTTATTTACTCCTCCTCCTCCGCTCCCTCCCCCTCCACTCCCTCCGGTGCAACTAGTAGCCCCGGTTGCTGTCGTTGCACCGAGCTGCTGCTGCACCGTCGTCGTCGGGCCGCCACCCTCGAAAACAAAACCCTGGTCGGCGCCGATGTAGGGCACCGTGCACGACGACGAAGACGACAACACCGGCGGCCCACCAGCACCAGCAGGCCCAGGACCAGTACCGGGGACCCTTCCGATGCTCCCATGACGCTCGGCGCCCCCTAATCCCCCCTCAATTTCAAATTTTTTCTCGCTCAGCATTAGATGACAGTCGCGCGAATGAGGGAATGATGATTCCAACGACCTCTCTCGATATTTTTATCGATGGGTCTATCGATTGTTTCTTCACCACACCTGTCGTCTTTCTCTCCTTTATCCCCTTCTTCCTCTTCTTCTTCTTCCTCCTCCTCCTCGTCGTCGTCCTGATCCTGCTCTTTCACCTTCATCCGTCTCTGCATCGATTCTTCCCCGTCATTCCGATTGGTCTGCGCCGCCACGTCATAATCTGAATACATAACAATTCATTCGCATAAAATTACAATTTTCATTATATGCCCTTCGGTAAACAAAAGAAAATAATATCCACTGAGACACGGTGTAAGAGAATTAGGTGATCCAACTCTTCAAAACTGCTGTGATTATTTCATGCAGTTTACTCATAATGACACATGAGTGCGCTACTGATTTTGGTAGGCAAATGTAAACAACAATGGCCGCTCCCATGAAACGAATATAACCTCATAAAAATTAATATGGAATAATATTTTTTATTTATTATTACTCCCAAGCAACACACGAATGTTTCAGATGTGATATGAACATGCTTAGAACCTCCAAATGAGACTGTTTTGGATAATCACCTTCTGAGCATGTCCATAGGATACTGTCCGCATTATAATTCTTCCTGGTGTTGCTTGGGCTTGTAACAATAAAGTCAATTACTACACATATTGAATAATGAACCGGATTGGAATACAAAATTTTTCAATTTTTCTTCACCATAAAAAAAATCCTCACTGATATCAAAGAACAGTATTTTTGCAAATAAATCAGGGAGTACGAAAAAAATAGAAAAAGATTAATCGTTATTGATATTTTGGGAATAATATTGCAAAACAATTTTATTTTCTATAAATCACCAATAGAAATTCAAAAATTACAATGTGCAGATGATAGGTTTTTAGAATTCTCAAATTCGAAACATACAACCATGTAGCGAATGGCACTTCACGAATGATTACTTCATGAATCACATTCCCAATCACATCACGTACAATATTCTCTCGTTTTATATCATATTCTTGAAAGTGTTTTTCACAAACAAAACTATTCTTATTCAAATAATTATCCGATTTTTTGATAACATCAAACCATTTCTTGAAAAGTTCAGTGTCTTTCGGTGCACGAAACATGGATACTTTTTCTTTCGTATATCCACTGTCACATTCAATAATACAGCACTTTTGTACCATTTTAACTTATTTTTTTTCAATTCCTTGAGAATGAAAATACATTTTTGTGATGAAGAAGGAATTCAAATAGATGCTACCATATTCCGCCATTGTTGTTTACAAAAACCTACCTCGAACACATACGACATCTGAAAAACACTAGAGAAAACTGCAACAAATAATCACACCCCCACTCCCTCAAAATCCAGGAAGTTGGTTCACCTATTGTTTTACACCGTGCACTGAGAGAAGTGGAATATGATGATCACCATGTACAAATGGAAAATCGTGGCAATGTTCATTCGCATGGGAATGGTTACTCATCATCAACTTAGAGATTCTGTCATTCGACTACCGTTTTCGCATGGTAATGGTTACAGTTCACTTTTCTCAGTGCATGGTTCGTACGGTTTTGGAAGAACAAAAATCAAGGAATTTTCCAGGACCCTTAGAAATTTTTCAAGAAGCATAAAATTTTGTACATTAACTTCCAATACAACTGCCAATTTGTATAGCCAAGTGGAAATATAAATATACAAAACAGAATTATTAATTTTTAACACATATATTATGTTTTTTACATTCAATTTTAACATAAAACATAAATATATTAGAACTTATACGAAATTGTTTGGGAAATTTCAAAATAAAATACACGAACAAGTTTCAATAAAATAAAACCAATTATTTTGTCCATAATCTTTGATTTCAAATGTTCAATGAAAATATCAGATGAAATTCATTGTTGAACAGATTTTTAAACTTTAGTCTTCAAAACTTCACCTGCGTTCAAACTCTTGAACAATATGACAGGAATCAAATTATCAATAAAATCTATCAATTAAAACGAATTCCTGTATTCATAATTTTTGGTTCAAAACGTCATAATATCAATATCAGATAAAATGAATTGTTAAACAAACTCTTTAACTTCATCCTTCAAAACTTCAACTGTACTCAAACTCTTCAAGAGTAATATAACAGAATTATCAATAAAATACATGAATGTTTCAAGTTCAAATAAAATAAAACACATTACTTTGTCTATAATCTTTGGTTGGTTTTGAATAGTAAGATGACAAGAATTCAATTATTAATAAAATCTATCAATTCCTCAAAATAGTTCTTATGTTGTCAAGCAGTTTTTGAATATCAGATAATTCCTGTTTTTTTGCTTTGACTAGGTTTCTGAATTCATTTGATTCCTTGAAACGTTTAAGTTCATCCAAAGTATCGCCTTCGGTTGCTAAATCATTAGCTGATTTTTCAAGTTGTATGATATCTTTTTCAGTCTGGAGTTTTTTAGTCACTAAAGACGTGATGAGGGTTTCAGCAATCCCAAAAACATGTAATAAACATGGTCTGATCCCCAGATCGGAACAAGGTTTTTTGTTTTGTGTGGCTATATAATATATTCTATAAATTATAAACGGAGAGAAAAAATTTGCTGACGCAGCAAATCCAGGTATTATATATAGAATAGCAAAATTTTTTGCTGACCTAGCTAAAAATTTGCTATAACAGCAAACGTGTTAGCTACGACAGCAATTTTTTAGCTGTGGCAGCAAAAAATGTTTGCTCCGCCAGCAAATTTTCAGTATTATATACCGAATAGCAAACAAATTTTGCTGGGATAGCAAACATTTTTTGCTGCCACAGCTAAAAATTCGCTGTCGCAGCTAACGAGATTGCTGGAACAGCAAATAGTTTGCTGTCACAGCAAAAAATTTACTGCTCTGGCAAAAGGAACCCAGCAAAAGTAGATTTCGCTGCCACAGCGAATTCCTTTTTCTCCGTGTACTTTGGAACACACAATTTTGAAAAACAAAGAGGTTTTCAAGGACTTTTTGATTTCTTGAAAAGGGAAAAAAATTTCAAGTGGTCTTCCAGGATTCTCAAGGAGCGTACGAACCATGCAGTGTAGTTTGCATAGAAATTGAATTCCCATAATTCGGAATTAATTATCATCGTATTTTGATATACTTTTCAGAAATCAACAATCATTCTTCTGCGATAGAAATGTTCCAAAAGATCGATGAATTCATCAATCAACTTCCTCGAAAGGAATGAAAAATCTTTTGCTCGTATATGTTACAAAAAAGGAGGAAATCCTATCCAACCCTACAAAGGACTGTCCTCGTATATATGGATGTATTCGCCTTTTTTTTTCAAATTGAAACTTCCTTTTGAACGCCACCTCAAAGCGAAATCGTAGCATCTCGTTGAAGATTCAGGATCCCGCATCTCTTTTTTCCCCTAAATTTATTTTGGAAAGAATTCGGTCAGTTGCCCTTTTGAAGGATTACATCCATCCCTCACGTAATATCAGGCTTTGAAATGACACGGTCACCTGATTTCCAAAAGAATCATTCTTCTAAAGCCCGGATAGCCATCAGTAACCGATTACATACCAACGTTTGACATTGCGAAATTTGTGCATCATAAATTCGATTAAATGAGGCGAACGTGAAGTTATAAACAGGTTACCAACGACTGACTTGTTTTCTCTTGCTCTTTGAATTGTAAAGTCGAATTCCTCCTGGATTCCAACGAATGAGAATTGAGATTTCGAATATTTGTTTCTCATCTTTATCGAATCCGTACTCGATACTCGGAGAAAAAGTTATCAAGAATTTTATTCCACTTAGATCGGATATTTCATTCTTTTGGAGTGAAAATTTCATATTATTTCGATTCCCGCGGACAGCACACTATGATAATTCTAATTTAAAGAATGACGATGGAAATATATTTTGAATATAAACACTGTTAGAACAATTCTTGAATTTAATATAATTCATGAAATTTTAATATTTGTTGTCATTTGAAAAATTCTTATAATTAAGAATTGTGCTATCGAAATTGATATCATATTACACGGAGAAAATTAGTGTTACAAATTTTCGTTCCCTAGTCTGTCACTTTGGGACGAAGCACAAGTTCAGAAAGAATTCGTACAATAGGTTTTAATAATTCGTTGACTCTTTCTATTATTTCGACGATCAAAATGGAGAGTGAATCCCATTGGTGAAACAATGAATAAAGTCAACGATTTATTGAAATCCAGTGTACGAATTTTTCTCAAATTTGTGCTCCGTCCAAAAGTGACATACTAGTCAACGAAAATTTGGATCACTAATTTTTTCCGTGTATGAAATTTAATAGATTGTGTTATGTTTCGTAATATTTATATCAGTGCCGTCTTTCATAGTTAAGGGGCCCTAGGCTCAGAATGCTTGGGGGCCCATGTAAGGGAATGTTTTTACTTATATATGGTAATATCTTCTTGGGAATTTTAATCAATTATGAATATATCAATATGTTCGTTTGGCTGTGCAATTTGAACATCCATAGTTCATGTTTTGCTCTTTTCATTATCAAAAATTATTTCCTTGTAGAATTAAAAGAAAATTGTGATTCAATGAGTCGGGGGCCCCCATCAGCGTGGGGCCCTAGGCCCGAGCCTACAAAGCCTATGCAGAAAGACGGCACTGATTTGTATGAAACTTGAGGGAGATTTTTTTAAAGGTGAATCCACTGATAGAAAGAAAATTGGTGAATTCTACCAAAGGGGCCCGAGTACATTTTTATAGCCATGATCACTAAAAAAATAGGTCAATTTACTGAAAACATTGTTAGATCCCTTCCCGAACAGAACCTAAAATCTGTGTACGTCCAGGGAATGTTCAAATACGTCTCTCAGACGTCCTGTGAAACTTGAAACCCCCGAGGGACGTCTGGGAGACGTATTTAGACATTCCCTGGAGGTTCAATCACATGTGATGGAAGCAATTTCCACTCACGTGATTGGAAAAGTTCTTGAAATTTTAATTACATTTGAATGAAAATTCAGTTAATAAACTGTACTATTATGGGTAATATAATATAGCGAAAATTGAAAATTCAATGACATGTAATTGGATCCCTAATTCAATCACCGAAAATTGAAAATTTCATTTGCAAGTGTACTTGAAAAATGAATGAAAATTCAAGAAAGTTTTAACAGTGTGAGTGTTTAATTCAGCGAATAAATAAAAAACGTAGTCCATGTGACGAGCGAAGAGTCGGAATGTATTTTGAGTGTTCCATGATTTCGACTTTTCGGCCAACGTTCTAGCCATTTTCAAGAAATCGCAGAAAGGAAAAATCGTCTTCGCAGGAACCCATTTTAGAATCGGATAGGGTGAAAAGTCCAAAAAGTTGAGATTCGTGTTCGCAATAGAATGGAAAAATAAATAAAAACCGTATAGTCCACTTTCTGCGATTTCTTGAAAATGGCTAGAACGTTAGCTGAAACGTCGAAATCAAGGAAGTCTGACTAACTTATAATACATTTCGACTATTCGCTGGTCACATGGACTACACTCAGAGAAAAAAAGTTGCTGAAACAGCAAACCTCGAAAATTTGCTTTACTGATATCGCAAAACTTGTTACTGAATTGGCAATAAATTTGCTATTACAGCAAAAATCTTGCTCTTTCATCAAGCGCTTGCTATTGCTTCTGCTGAATTAGCAAATATCTTGCTAAAATAGCAATATCTTTCCTGTAACAGCAACCGTTTTGCTAATTTAGCAAAGCAGATTTTTCGGAATCGCTTCTTCAGCAAGAATTTTTCCCCGCGTGTACGCTTTGTATTTATTTTTTTGGGGTTATTTCAGAAAAATTTGCACCAACGCAACAATTTATTATGAAGGAGTCGTACAAAGTAATCATAAGGGCAAATGGACGACAGAAATTGAATTGAATTAAATTGAACTTTATTCATGTTCTAGGAAGTCACCCTTGAGAACAACGGAGTTACAGTCAACCTACACGAAACAATATTACAATAGGGAGACTCGAACTAAAACAAGCACGCTGAATATTAAAGCGTCTAAAGTTGAAGTAATATACAGAATATACTTGGATTAGAAGAGAAAAACACAAAAAAGGAAGAATACGGTGTTACTGAAATTTGTAATCGTTTATTTGAACAAATCGATAATCAAATAACGAAATACTTAGACTCAACCCCGGTTCAAGTCCCAAACTCTTGCAGCACGTTTTTTAAACTATGGTTTCAATTTTCGTTTCGTTTTCCCATACAGCACCCAATGTCTCAGTAATATTTCTAGAATATTACAATGTCTCGCTCAGAACTTTCTGTCTGAAATACTTAATAAAAGATCCTATAGATATAATATTTCGTTGAAAGTGTTTTGAGAATCTTCCAGTTGGGACATTGCACATAAGATGATCTGTAATGTTATGGACGTCTACGATGGGGAATATGCTAAATTTGTCGCAAATGAAATATTCTAAGAAGATGACAGTAGCAATATTTTCTGAAACAAAATGAATTTTCATACACCTGACCCAGGACTTACACTATAAAAAATATACTTCCTAAACTGCCAAAGAAGTTTGTGATTCAAAAAGTTTGTTGAAGTCAAAAAATTTTGTGATTTCACGAAGATTTTTGAGAATTCACAAACTTTTGTTCGGCAATTTACAAAAAAGGTTCGGAAATTATTTTTCCAAACCAAGTTTGGAAATTTCCAAGCATTTTTGTTTGGAATTGAACAAATTTTTTTTACAGTGTAGTAAAATTTACAATTCAAGATCGAAAAGAACGCCTCTCCTACAACCCATTCGCTTTTCGTTTCAGAAGATTCCCACGGCAACAAATTTTCGAAGTCTTTCCATCGCTCTTACTCAGCACTTGGTAAAATTTCAAATTCGAGTTCGAAAAAAACCTCTCTCCCACGATCTACTAGTACTCATTTTTTGTGTGAGAAGATTCTGAATCGATTGGTCTATATTTCACGGAAACAAATTCTTCAAACTACCACCACGATGATTACAATAAATAGCACTTTGAGAGTGGGATTGTCATCACGGAGATTCACTGATGTGATAGAAGCCTTGACTCTCACTCGCGGAACACGGGTTCGATCCTCCCTGGAGGAACTTTCTAATGATCGGCTTTGAAGCAAGTTTTCTTCCACTCAAAGTGATTCTGGCCAAGCTCATTCAAGATTTGTAGAAGTGAAGTTTGAAGAAATTTTTTTCAACCCAAAGGAATATTTTGTAGGCTTTTTAATATATTTGATTGTACAGAATATCCCTGGAATGATCACCGCAATATTTCAGAATATCTCCAGAATGCTATAAAGTTTGTGACATGAGACATCTTGTAGACATTCTGACAATCTTCTTGAGATGTTTTCCAGAATATGACACATCCCAAATGTAATATTTTGACATTATTGCTGGGACATCCAGTGCTGTGTGGGATTATAAACGATTCAAACTTCTACCACATAGAATATGTGAAAATCCTGCACGTGGATTGAGGATATCTAAAAAAAAAAATGTAGTTTTTCTCCTATCCCGCTTTCAATCATATAAAATAGAATTTTGTTAAAAGATCATGAAAAATCGTGGGGTCATAAATTATTCGTGAGCATCATTGGCTCTAACCAAGCACGATATTCTCATGAAAAATTGATTTCCTGTTGTCCAGTATATTCATACGACCCCAACATTTGTGTGTTCCTCAGAGTTTAAAAATGGCAGCAATGAAATTCGTATTCTTCTTCGCTTTACTCGCGATCATAGCTTCCAGTATAACAACGATAATGGCGGAAGCTGATCCTGCTGCATCTTATGCCGAATCGCAAGGGGTAAAATAAATTATTCAAAGAATCCGTAGATTCCTCGATGTTATTCTCTGTACGTTCATCTCAAGTTCCATTAAATTTGAACCCTTGAACCGTGAAGGCTAGGCTCCGGTGTCCGGGAGAAATTCTGTTCCGAATCCACTTCGAAAACGCATAACATATTTCTTTTGTGAAAATTCGGATATTCTCGAAGTTTGAATCGTTTGTGGAAATGAAAATATCAGTGTGAATTATTTTTCTGAATTAACGTCTTGGAACTACACTGAAAAAATATGTAGTTATGGTAACGATTTGAAGTATGGTTATGACAGATGGTTGTCGATCGTTCTGGTAACGATTTAGATTGTTTCATACTAATTTAGATCGTTCCTGGAACGCTACATTCAGTTTGTGATAGCAATACACATATCCCTATACTTCAGATTGTTGAAAAATACTTTTTCTTCAGTGTAGGAATTCTATTTCAAGAATGTACTGCAAGATTTTTGGTCTTCAACAGCTGAGTATTGTGGTATTTGCCCTGGTAGAGATTTGTCTGGGCGTCCCACTCACCATCCATGTAATAGATGAGGCCCACGTGGAGGCAACTAGATACCACATTTCAGCCAATTTGACTTTATTGCTCAAACATTCAGTTGGTTCATGTAGATTTTTCATGCTTCAACCGATCGTACAGTAACATTGATAGTTCATGAACACGAACATAGGAATAAATGGAAGCCCAAATGTTTCAATTTGTCACTCGGGATGATTTTATGAGAATAAATTCAGAAGCAACATACTTGACTTGAAATTACATTTCAAAATTCATTCTTACCTTGTTCATAAGTGTGATTTTACTTAAAAAAACATGATTTCATATTTCTAATTAGCAATCTGAAGTACATTCTAGCAATTCCTTCGAACATCTGAATGGGCACAGGCTAGAAAGTGGGTTACAAAACGAGCTAGAGCCGCACAGTGGGAAATTTTCGTGTATTTATTGACAAAAATCAACCTACAACCCAATTTCTATCCAATGCTAATGAATTCAACAGAAACTCGATAAATTTTCAATGAAAAAACATCGATACTGCAAAATATCGCTTTTTAATCATGAAAATTCTCGAATTTTCAATAGTTAGGAGCTATATAAAGTTGTCCCAGTTTTCTTGAGTCTTTTCTGCTATCCAATAACCAACTTTTATTTTGAGGAACTTATTTATATTCACAAAAATCCTTTGATATTTGGGTAGATTATGTAATTTCTATCAGATTTTTATGGCATTTTTGTGCTTCTCCATCACAAGTATTAGTACTTCCATGTGAAGAAATATGTTTCGTCACGTAAAACAGGAAAAACATTTCTTTTTAGATAAATAATGATTCACTCGTTCACCAAATCTTTTTCAATTTTGATTTGAATTCTCCCCTAATTCAGTTCAATATTACGGGAATGCCGCAGGGAGACGTTCAAGGGGAACCCTTTCTGAGTATTCTGAAATGGAATTCATCAGCATCGGATGAAAATTGAGTTTTAGGCTGATTTTTGACCATGAATGCACCAAAATTTCCCACTGTTAGCCGTATGTATGTTGGAGAATCAATCAGTAAGAGATACAAATTTCAAATAATTTAATATTTCATTCAAATGATATTTCGAACTGATTTCATATGTACATAACATTTAATTGTGGTATAAACTCATTATCAAGATATAAATCCGACATATGTATATTATATCCACAGAATATTTGATATAGATAAATCCACAATAATAGGTATCATATAACGGTATACTGGGAAATGATTATTAACGCTCGGAGTTCGAGTTGATGACATAACTTCTCTCCCACTCCATAACGTCACGGGAATACGCATTCTTGGTTTTAACCTCTGCCATCGAATAATGGACGCAGGAACGAAGGAAGAACCTCATGTTTCCACATACAAGAAATTCCTCGAGATTGAATTTTTGAAAAATCCATTCCACCCTGTTTCACATGAAAGAGTATATCTCATACCTCGCACTTCTCGTTAATGGGAGCAATTCCAAACTAACGTCAATGAGTATCACACGATGTTGATTGAATTTTCATTCAATTAGAATTGCAATTTTTCGATACACTTCGGCGAATTCTTTGAATCATTATGAATAAAAAACTGCATACACTTAGATACATTCAAAAAAATACCGTCTGATGATAAGACAATCCCACTTAAAATACTTTCACACGTCTTATAACAAGACGGGAACCGTCTCGAAGATTCCACTGCACTAACAGACGACTTCTTCTGTTAGTAAAACGGAACTCGTTTAATGACAAGCCGGACTTCCTTCTACCGGTAAGACGGGAAAAAAATTCTCAAAATTACTTACTTGGGAGTAGATTATTGACATTTTTTTTATTGTGAGACCCCAATTAGCACCAGAATATACTACGAACGTTCTTAGAATATTCGAAATATGTTCCATGTATATTCCAAAAGAGCGTTTCATAGGTGCTATGCATGTTCATCGAACGTATGTAATCGAATATACGACGGTACGTCAATCGAACGTCGATTGAATGAATATCATACATTTCGAATGTACTATGTACGTTCTAAGTATATTTGAGACAGTCTCATTCGAAAATTCCATGAACGTTCATTATATGTTCTTCGTATCTCATTCTTACATTCTACGAACGTTTCTATTTCGTATATACTTTGAACTTCCGTTGCTGCTTGGGACGGAAACTTTTTTGGGTGAAAACGGGATTAATTTCGAAGTTATACGATTTTTGTCTGTTTATAAAACTGCAGGGTCATTATATTGGAATGGCCGGTTCTGATGATAAAACGGGTTCGTTTCACCAGAGGAACGGACTATGTTTCAGACGGCTGCAATTTCATCAGATCGGTTTTATTTTTATGAGTGTATACATTTTCAGACAGGATCTCAATTTTCCAAAAGTGATGTGTTCAAATACTCTGCGTGACAAAAAATTTATTAACATCGAATGAATATTCATTTTCCTTCCATCAAAATATCAAAAAATATTTATTAGACTGGAATGAATCTCTTTTTTCAGTGGTCAACTTGGGAACGATTGGAAAAAAAAGCAGAGAAGCAGGACACGTGTGAATGTGAAAAATCCCTAACAAGATAATCGCGCAGACATGGCGGTTTGAAAGTGAATGAAAATTAATCCAAGATTCCTTCCTAACGAGACCTTCAAATCCGTTTTTCTGGAAATCACGTTTTTCAAATTGAATGGATTGATTACTCATAACTCTAGCGAATCTTTACCAACAGATCGCCCAGACAACCTGTTTACCCTTTCAAAAAAGAAAGATCGATGAAAAATATCATATACATCCGCTATTTCCCCATCAATCGGTAACAGAAAAAACCTAGATTATGAATTAAAACCAACTAGGAATGAATTTCATTTGTCTCGAACAAACTTTATTTCAGTCAACCAAAGAGTTCCTTTGCGTTCATTTCAACCAACATTTTGTTTGGCTGGAACAAACTGTGTTCCAATCAATTCCACCGTTCCGATGAAAAAATAGAAAAAACATTCCAAATTTTTCTTGATCTCTCTTTTTCTAGAGTGACTCAATCTCCTGCAGTCAATCAACCAAGTGAAAATTTGTCAGTGAGGTCAAGTATTTTGCCATTCATGTCACTGATGACCTTTGCCCCATCAAATTTCTATTCGGGAATGACACGAGAGAAGTAGTAAAAGAGAGCGTTCGACGTTTCTTAGTAATAAAAACAGAATATCCCGTTTGTGAGAAACAATATCGATAGTAAATTGAAAACATCGAATACACATTCAATCTCTTACCCAACCTCTCTCCGGTCTCATATCGTTTTGGTTCAAGAAGTTACAGAACACAATACAATGGTGAAAGGGGTAAAAGTGGTTGAAAGGAGCCCTCACCCCAAGAACAACCTATACTTTCTCATGGCTCCGACCAACATGAATTTTATTGCCGGGAGTAAAATTCATTTTGCACTTTTGAAATCGCGCTTTCATTTATTAAAACCATATGATAAGATGAATCTTCAATAGAGTCTTATCCACCGAAACTCTCTCTCTTCTCTTCGGATGCTCCTTCTTTTGTTGAGAGGTTTCACCCACACATCAGAGTTTCGTGGAGGAAAAAAATTCGCTGCGATAACGAAATCTGATTTTACTGGAGCAGCATATTCCTTACTGCGACCGCTATCTATCCGCTAATACAGCAATCTTCTTAGTTACGACAGCGGAATTCGTTTGCAAGTACAAAGTACCGATATTTCACCAGCGTATTCCTGAGAGAAAACTAAACAACTTTTCCATTTGACATTTTTCGATCCGAAGCTTAGTTTTCGAGTTAGAAAAAAAATAAGTTGACCATTCACGTGGCCAGTACATCGGCTGATCCAATCATCGAAGAGTATACTTATGTAGCATCCACTTGATTCGCTGAAATCAACTCTGAAACTACCCCACGTGAAAATTTCTTGCTTGCGCCAATACTGACGATGGAAAATAGATAGGCGCAATGCTGATATCCAAGGCTTGGAAATCTATATCGAGCCAACGTTGACTGACAAGTGGCACAATGTTGCACCAATGTTGGGAATCATAATTTCCAATGATCAATCCATCATTGGCTCAAGATTGTGCCAATCATGGTTCATCGTTGTCCCAATATCGTTTGGACAAAAGAAATTAACTTCATACGAACAATTTCATAGCACGGCTGAATATTAATCCAAACGTTGACAACGTTTAGAAGAAATGAGTACCCAATGCAGTGCCAAGCCTGGTCAAAGCTTGGCTCAGGCTAGCCACGATCCTCAATGATACGTTTCCATACAAAAATTCCCGCGTCCAATGTCAAAGCGCCACCCTTCGGTATTGTTTCCAACGCTCGGTTCGTTTCTCGCAAGCGCTCAACGAACTATGCGGTTGATATATAAGCATCATATAACCTTCTGATTTGAAAATTGTGGTCTTCATCATAGGTCCTTCATCGAAGGAGAGATTTTAGCTGTACAGACCCCTGGACTCGTGGACATCAGAATTTGTATTATACTTGATGTAATTGATTTGTAAGGTAACCAGTAATCATTGAGTTATATTAAACTTATAAACACATCTTGTATTGGATTAATCAAATAAGTTTCTTCGTTTCAATGTATACAGAGATTCTCTGGCCCTGGTTGTATAAAATATTTCAGGTTCGGGCTATACTTCTTAACATGTGTGGAGGGGAAGCAATCGATGTCTGGAATATATGACTCTGAATTTTTATTATATTTTTGCAATCGTTCAACATAGAGTTGAACATCGGCACAACATTGGCTCAACGTTGGCGCGGGATTGTCGCAACGTTGAATCAATTTTGGCCGAATATTGACTCAGTACTATTATAGTGTTGACTCAAATTTAGCAGTCAACATCATTTATGTGTAATAAATGATGGTACCTCCTTTAAATGCATAAAACATCTGACCATTGGCAGACCATAAAAAAATTCGTCTATCAGTCTTGGTTCGTAATGAGTACAAGCATGATCCAATCTTGGATTTAGATCGAGCGACAAATTCTTTCAAGGGTTGCCAATGATGGTTGATTTGACTGCCATAATCGTACCAATGTTGGTCCGTGATTGGCAGAATACATCAATGGAGCCTGTAACGATGTCATCATTTCAAGCTTGCACCTTGCTAACCACCAAGGCTCGGCCAATCTTTGTCAGTGTTGCGCCATCCTAGGGCCAATCGTCAATTTTCACCTGGGTAAGCTTTGGCTCAAAAAATGGTAAACGGAAAAGTTGTTCAGTTTGCTCTCAGGAACACGCTGGTGAAAGGTCGATACTTTGTTCTGGAACACCTTGTATATAATACGGAAATTTGCTGGAAGAGCAAACCTTTTTTGCTGCCTTAGCTAAAAAATCGCTGTCACAGCGAATTTCTCTCTTCTCCGTGTTTTTATTTGGAAAAACTTATTTAGTTATAGCAATCAATGATTCTAGCAGTGTAATAATTCAACTCATTTACACCACATATTTTGAAGAATGGAATCAAAATCGAAACTAAATTATGAAGGATTTTGAATTTATACGTTCAATCACCGGTGCCACGTTTATATCAGTCGAGCAGCGGCCTCAATTATTCTTCGCTTGAGAGGAACAAATCGTGATGGTTTTATAAATGTTTTTCTCACTCTATTAATATGGTGATTATTCGATGAGATGAATTTTTTTTCTAGTGCACAGAGTGAACACCATGTTTCAGAAGTTCTCGTTATTAGGGTCAGGACTCAATGAAGTTAACTAGGTCAAAAACAAGCTTTATTAACACTCATCTCTCAAACGTGAAAAGCAGGGAAGAAAAAAGTTAAAATCTCTTTTTCGATGTTTGATGGAACAACATTTCCTCGATTTACGGAAAAACATTTTTTTCTGTTGTTAGAGAATAAACAAGCGTCTGTTTGATGAAGCAAACATTCACGAGGGGAGATACTATAAATGTCAATAAGTTTTCAATCAAGAAAAAAGGATGTTTCAAGTTTTAAACGATTCCCATTGCATTCTTGTGTTTTACATTAAAAATTGAAGAATTCTTTCTTCAAACTCTTCAAAAATCAATTAATTCGCAATTGTTTTTCCTGAAAGGGAATAATGAGAATGAGATGTGTATGAAATATTGATAAGAATCCGGTAAACTTCTTTTTCATGTGAGTGGAGGAAAGAAAAATTAGTTCGAATAACTTTCATTTGACTTGTAAGCGCATATGGACCCATTTTTTTTATTAGAATAGCAATTTTTCAGTGAAATCAATTGATTAATTTTTCATGATCCTAACGAACAAAATGGGTCCATATGCGCTTACAAGTCAAATAGTTGTTTGAACTAATCTTTTTTCTCCGTGTGGAGAAAAGAAAAATCAGATTTTACATGTTGCTGAAGTTTGAATCGTTTATTGCAACGAATTGATGAACAAATAACAAAATTCCCAGCTGTTGGAGACTCAAAATCTTGCAATACAATCTTTGAACGATGTTTCCAGTTCCAAGAAGTGAATTGGAGAAAATAAACATCGATGATTTCTTAAATGTGAGGAGTTTGAATTTTCGTTTCGGTTCGATAAACGATTCAAACTTCAAGAACATAATTTTACTGAGTTCCTTTAGCTGGAGCAGCAAATTTTTTGCTGTCACAGCAATCCTATTAACTGCAATAGCAATTCTATAGCCAAATTCGTCCGCTATTGAATATATAATACTGAAAATTTTGCTAATCCAGTGAAAAATTTGCTGTTTTAGCGAATCATGTTATTGCTCTTTCAGCAATCTAGTTAGCTGTGGCAGCAAAGTTTTTGCTAGATTGGCATAAAAATTTGCTATTTTATATATAATACTTTGATTTGCTGCGTAAGCAAATTTTTTTCTCCGTAGGGAAAGAATCGTTCATCACAACATAGGACACTTCGAAAATAGCTTTCATATGGTACAAACTGGCTCAAGCACGTTTATTTCATATTATACACAAACTTCTAAATGAGAATTCTGATGTAATTATGAAGAATTGAGAATTATACTAAAATTTCTGATACTTTCCATACCCTGCATGCGTAACCTATGGCAACATAGCCTTCCGAGTACTTCATAATCATCGAAAGAGTCAAGGTAAACCCAGTACGTGCGATTTCAAGTTTACAAAGTATTACATTGCAAAAACGTGTGCGCAGTGGGTTAAAATGATAGACTTCTCGCAGCAAATGCATAATTCATGAAGTTATAGCACTGACATAATAAGATTCGTAGTTTATATTCGGAAGAATGTAATAAAAAAAAAAAAGTAAAATTAGTGGAATTCAACACAATGCGAGGGGTTCAATGTTCTTATCATCACTGAAAATGAATTTGGAAGATTTAGATGTTTTTTGAGCCGGATCGAATTATGAACTTTCACTTTTTATAAAATATACACTGTGACAAATGTGAGGAGTTTTTCTTCACATCGGTTGTGAATTTCGTTCCCTAATCGTGCAGGCAAAAAACTGAATTAGCTGTGACAGCTACTCACTCTTTTACCTTTTTTCGCTGCAGCTCAAGCTGTTTATTTAGCTACTACATTTCTTGCTGTTAACGCTGAGTAAGCAGCAACTATAGCTAAAAATAGTTCCTGTAGCTGATTTTCAGCCGTTCGAATAGTAGCGAATTATTTCTTTCCCATGTAATGGAACTACTTTTTCAAAGAGAATAGATGGGTTTTGTCTGAATTTTGGAGGAATATTTTGCTCCTTGATTGTTAAATCCTTTACCAATGAAGAAGAAGTTCACTAAATTATATAATAAAGATGTCCCTATTCGTGAAAGAACTGGTAATCATTTTTTGGGGGACAATTCCCCAAGTTTGTCTTTCACAGCGAATGATTAATTTTTAATTTTCTCTCCAAATGAAAATATGATTATTATGTATATTTCATGCCTTTTGAAAGTAACTTCCCCTTGAACGGAGAAAGATATCAATTGGAATAACTATTCAACTTGTAAGCGCATATGGACACATTTGTTTTTTCATTAGAATGACAATTTTTGTCGTTGATTCAACTCATTTTTTCTAGTGAATGTGAATTTTCTCACGGAACAAAATGGGTCGATATGCGCTCACAAGTTAAATAGTTATTTAAGCTAATCTTTTTTTTTCCGTGCACTGAGAAAGAGATTTATTTATAGTTAACAAACGTTTATTTGCTTATGGGGAAATAAATATTCCTTTGATTCAAATATATTCTGTTAATAATGAACAAGTGATATTTAGTAAGAATAAACGTTCATTAAAAGGTAATAAATCATATTTGACAGAATCATAACAGATTCATTCCTCCATAAGCAAATATACGTTTGTTAACTATAAATAAACCTTTATCCGAGTGTGTAATACGTAATTTATATGTACACGATGTGTTAGTACCTGAAGTCCGCACAATCTGGAACTCTGCGATTTTTCTTTATAATTTGTATATAAATTATATATAATACTTAGGCAGTTGATTCAACAGTGAAACTCGATTCACGGTCTCCACAATCCTGAATCCGACCCTACTTTCCGTAAACTCTGTTCAAATTTTTTGTCTCCATCCATTAAAGTGGAGCAGTATTACTTTCGAATTTCATTCTCCCTCGCGACTTTATTGTGCAAAAGAAATTGTGTACACTCTAAAAAATAATTGTAGAATATTTCCTCAAAAAATGGTGGCAGCAGAATTCCTCGATGAATGGGGAATTATTTACTATGATTTGATGAACTTTCTCTTGATTTGTAGAGGATTCAACATCCAAGAGACAAAATGGTCTCTCAAAGTAGAACCGATATTCCTCGAAAAGGTCTTGATATCGAATGACAAAAGTTCCTCCACAAATGATAGATCTTTTATTAACAAGGTGGATGCACATTGCGTAAATAAAAAATCTAAATTCAATGATTCAGAAAATTAGTCCCCTCATTACGTTCCTCATCTTTCCCTCGTTGCATCATAGAAACACGTGTTCCGAGTTTTGAATTGGAAGTGGTCATTCACACGTGTTACGTTGTACCGTAAGAGACCAAAACACGTGTTCGATAAGACCTTGTTGAAAATCGTGGGCGTAAGACATACCGTTTAGACAACTTGTAGACAAGTAAAATGCATGTCAATACATAAAATTCCGTCGTAAAAATTACGATCTTCAGCATTTTGTGATCAACGTCACGAGTATACTCTTCGTCTTTAGTATTATCCACTTTTTCATGACTTCGTTACCCTAGTATGAATCAAACTCGTATTACAGAAATCTCGATAAATAATGCGGAATATAAAATGCCGATTCATGAATTCTAGATGTCAGAAACAGGGAATCGTTATTTATGTCTTTTCGTTGAACGGTGCATTGCATTTCATCCTCGACGATGAAACGTCATTGAATTTAGATGCTTCATGCGGTATAAAACTATTGGATTGAAATTGATCTTTTTGCAGTTCGTTAAACTGAACAAAGAAGATATTTGAGTTCCGAATCTGTGTATAAAGATTTTATCGTTTATTTTTCAAGAACAAACAAATTTTCTAGCGCTGCTAATCGGGGTATTATAATATGGAATAGCAAATCTTTTTCCTGACCTATCTGGAAATTCGCTACTACAACTAACTTTGTTGCTGAGAGAGCAATATTATTAACTAAAGTAGCCAAGTTTTTGCTGGATTAGCAAAATTTTCAGTATTATATAACAAATAGTAAACAAAGTTAGTTGAAGGAGTTATCGTGTTTAGCTTTCACAACTAAAAAAAAAAAATAAGAATGCTGTTACAGCAAAATTTGCTGCTTTAGGAAAAGGTATCTAGCAAAATTAGGTTTAGTTGTTATAGCGAATTTTTTCGCTCCATGTTATTATGTACAAATTACAACGACGGTAATGTCATTGCTCATGACAGTGAATCGTTATTTCCACAGACTTCTACTTTAATTTACGATACTTGTACAGTGTACACGGACAAAAAATGTCCTCACGCAGCTAATCGAGGTATTATATATAGAATAGCAAATCTTTTTGCTAACCGAGATGAAAATTCGTTGAATTGCTCAGTGTAAAAAATTGCTTCCTAAATTTCATATGAATTTATGTTGAGCAATTAACATATAAATTTTGTATTACTTTTCGAAATTTTTCTGACTTTTTATATGAATTTGAATACATTTGACAGTAAATTTCATGAATTCATGATTGAACTTGATTTTAGTCACAAGTTTCAGAATTTTCATATTCATCTGATATACATTGAAAAAAAATTTCTTCCAGCCAAATAAATAATTATTTTTTCTGTATCAAAGAAATATTTATGAGTATCAACAAAACATTCTTTGAAAACGAAATAATTTATTTGAATCAAATAAACAGTTATAATCATTTATTTGAAAAGAATAAGTTATTTTGGTTTCAAAAAATATTTTGTTGATACTAATAAATATTTCTTTGGTACAGGACAAATAACCATTCATTTGGCTGGAAGAAATTTCTTTTTCAATGTAGGAGATTTCAGACTATTTTTTACAGAGCTTGAAGCAGCAAACTTTTCCCTGAACTAGCAGTTTTCAGGATTATTTACAGATTAGTAAATGAATTGTGTTGGGAGAGCAAAAAATCGCTATCGTAGTCAACAAGATTGCTGTGATATACTTCGCTTTTCGCGGTCATAACGAATTTCTCTTTGGTTCGTGTTACGCTGAGCTAGAGGGAATCTTTAGATAAAGTGATTTTGAATCGGTTCAACCAATTTTATCCCAAGTTTCCTCCTAAAACAGTCTCAAAAACCTCGTGAATCACTGGAACATTTTCACTGGGTTATATCAACACACTATAGACTGTGAATACGCTATAGTTTCCCACGGTATGGAACAAAAAAATCACGAATGAAAAAAGTTGCATGTAATACTGATAGCCATTTGTGGTAATGTTGCCGAAGTTCGAATCGTTTACTGGAACGAATAATTGAATACTGAGCTTTCGAAGAGGTTCCTTTAGAAAAACCTTGTGAAAGCTTAAATGATTATGATTCATCAGGGTTTGAGAGTTTGGATTCCCGATTTGTTTCTATAAGCGATTCAAATTTCAGCAACATTTTGTGTTATGGAAGAAATATGTGCATTTTCGAAAGTTTATTCAAGAATTGTTAAAAAACATACCTGAGTGGAAGAATTTTCAAACTCCATATGTAATTCTGAAAATTTTTCGACTCCAGTATTTTTCTGTATAATGATTCGTAGACCGGATTTCACAGGTGTATTTTTTAGCCAAAATTCAATAATTTGCGGTTTGGGAAAATTTTTTTGGAGGCTGACTTTTTTAGATTTTTTTGGGAATCCAAAACAGTGGATCTCTGAGGAAAAAATTGGACTATTCTATCATTGTTCGTTTTGGAGGTATAACAATTTAAAGCTGTTGAATTCTGATTGGCTGGAACAAACAATGATAGAATAATTCAATTCATCTCCAGTTTTCCAACATAGAGGATGGTGTCATGCTCAAGTTTGCAGAAACCAATGCTTTTGAATGATTTGGATTCCCAAAGAAAATCTAAAAATGCTTATATTTCAAAAACTCAGCCTGCAAAAAAATTCTCCAAACGGCAAATTATCGCATTTTGGCTTCAGAATATACCTGCTACATTCGGTCTGCGAATTATTCTACACCCTGTATAATTTCCGTATAATTTTGTACGGAAAGACCGAGTTTGTTATTAATAAACACTTTATTCCTAATATTCAAAGAAATGACTGTCAATTTAGGGAAAAAGAGCATCGCTGAACAATATTCGTAGAGAAAATATCAAAGGTCCATTTGTCATTGATATCGAGAATTGTTGATACTACGCGCGATTATTAACAATTTTCAATAATTTGTAAAATAAAATAGATCTTTGAATATTATTCCATTGATATTCATAATTAATCAAAGTCGATACTGAAATAAAGAAAGTATATAGAAATTTGTTGATGGTAAAAAATTTAGATTTGTTATTGATATTGACAATTGTTAGGACTTGCACTAGTAGTAACAATTTTCAATAATTCATAAAATCAAATGATCTTCCAATATTGTTTCATTGATAATTAATAAAAGTTGATACTAAAATAAAAAAAGTATATAAAAATTCGTCTTATCATTTTTCTAAATATCAATGAACTCGGTATTTCCGTGTGCCCCCAAAAACAATTCAATAAAATTTGTATAGATTCTATATTTATATAGATTTTACATAGTCCTTTTCTGAAATCCCATTCAAACCGCCACAGAAGAACGGAGAAATGTGAAGACAGGGTCTACCCACGTGCTTTGAAATCATAATAATCTCAAGTCCACCATGTTTACAAACCTTTTTCTCGCATATAGGAAACGATACAACCACGTGCACGATAATTGGATATCCCATTTGAAATTTGGCTCGTAGAACATTAAAAGGATCTCAATTACCAAGCGAATCGGGGTCCCTGATAGGAAGGGCCAGACACGTGATGACGTGGTCAATGTAACGAGGGCAGATCTCAAACGTGATACCAATCCTCGGAGTAGGTTACTATTTTCGTAATAAGTGCTACGTGGTTCGGTCGCTTGTTGTGTATGCAGTTATGCATGCACTCAAGAATACTATACTTATCAATACCTATTTTAAGAAGAATTCACATGAGCGTGGCACCGTCTCATCTATTTTTACTTCGCTCTCTCCCAAATTAATATGACTTCCTATTCGAAAGCGAGTGATGTCATCAGAAATCGTCGAGATTTTCATTATCATAGCAGGGCAGAGAATTTGATTCGACGAGATGTGGTTCTTGGAATCCCTCGAGCCGGGGAACGAATACCTTCCTTTCGGTGTAAAATAATATGACATATGTTTTAGGGAATCTATTTTTGTTGATTACCGAACTTTGTTGCATTACAATTATAATATCAGCTGCTCTATGAGCGGGAAACAGTGAAGTGTTGGTTCTATACATTTAATACGGAGAATAAAGTTCGCTGTGACAGCGGAATCTGATTTTGCTGGAGTGGCAAATTTCTTGCTGTGATATAGCAATCTTGTTAACTATGACAGGGACTTTTCAACTGCGGCAACCAAAAATTTTGACCTCTCCAGCAACATCTGTTTGCTACTCTATATATAACACGAAGAATTGCTGTAAGGTTAAAAATTTGTTGCTGTCGTAGCTAACAAGATTACTGTGACAGCCGAATAGTGTGCTGTCAGAGCAAGAAAATTTGCTGCTCCAGCAAAATTAGATTTTGTTGCCACAACAAATTTCTTTTTCCTCTATGTACACTAAGAGAAAAGAAAATGGTAAATTAATAGTCATAGTTAGAAAAGGGGTCAACTGTTCAATGGTTACGCTAACTATTCCATTGTAAACGTAACTAATCCGAATAATAATTTCTACAATCAATATTGATGTTCAAACTTTGAAGTAGTGGAACTTATCATCAGTCATAGTTGAATCCTTTTCCAACTATTCCAATGGTAATTCCGACTATTTTTTTCTCTGAAAGGATTTCGTGGCTATTAACCTTCCCAGATATTAATTCAACTTTGCTGAAATGTTGTAACGCAAACTTGTGACAAGGTTTCAGTAGAAAAGTTCTCCCTATTAATTTCCATAAACTTGCCAAATCTCCATGTCCTTTTCCATGTTTTGAGGGAAAAATGGGGGCAGGAACCAGGAAATTTGATATGAACGAGGAAGATTGATATAAACTTCTTATTCAACATACGACAAGGGTACAAGCTTGCAGAACCCTTGCAGCAGATTTATAGCAGCCTTACACATGGTATCTGCACCGGAAAAAAAATATTGTCGATGCATTCGATGCAAAAAATATGCTCCACGAAGAGAGGTTATAATAAATACACTACATATTGTTCACCACAACGATATCTCCAGGTCAAAACAAAAGAATAACATATCGTCTTTGTACTATGCCAATCCGATTTGTTGTATCAACGACACACTTTCGATGATATTTTGGATGGTCATTATCACAATATTTTTTTTGCCCGTGTGGGTTATAATTAGAAGAAAGCTAATCAGAATGAACAGTATCACATTCCAGTATCATGGGGGATATTTTATCATATGGATCCCTCGTTTCGTTCGTGAGGCGGGAACATTGAACGATTCTAATTACCATCACTCTCGATTTTGAACGAATATTTGCAAATATATATATATTTTTCATTATCGCTGATGATGATGAAGAGATACATTTTCTATACTCATTTCCCTCTTTAGCGCACCCTCAATGAATGTTTTGTGATCAAACCCATCTTCTTTTTATTCTTCTTATGGGACAATCCGAAATTATATTTGGGTTCCTGATTAGAGAATCGAAAGTCAAGATTTTTTCGAATTTTCCGAAATTGTTGGAGAAAGATGATTTGTTATACTATAACGTCTGCTGGAAGTTTCTTGTCCTCACAAAAATATTCACTCTAGCAAGTAACACGTTGGTTCCGTTGAAAAATTTGTTTATGTCAGCAAAAAAATTTAGTTGTGTCAATAATTGTTTTTGTAGGCACTTTAGTAACGGACCAATTTGTTATGCCAGTGATTCTTTTTTCTCCGTATTGTTTCAGATAATAATCATTAGGCTCTTACCCTCTCAAATGTTTCTATTTAATATAAAAAAAATTCTCACCAAAGATGGGCGCTGTAGCTCAACTTTTAGAAGTCGCTATTTTAATTTTATTTTTCCATGTGATGAACACAGGAAAAAATTTTTTTTCAATAAAATTGAATTAACTGAATTTTTCACGAATAATCATTGTATATTCTTCAAGTTGAGTCTTAAAGCTTTCCAAAGCTCAATGACGACATATGATTATCATAACTAACAGATTAGTTACAGTCATTTGAAAATTGCTAAATTTTGAACTATCGAGACATTGCTTGAAATGATTGTTTATTTGCATAATTTCTCGAATGTTTCACCGTCATTGTGGCTAGTAGTGTATTTTTATGCATTACAAGTTTCAAAAATGATTTTCAGTACATATTGTGGGTGGTAGCACTCATGATATCTAGAACATTTGGTACAGTTTTTAAATTGTTGGTGTATTTTCAATGGATGTCTTTTATTTTCCATACACGGAAAGCAGAAAGTTGCTTTAGGGAAAAAGAGCATCGCTGAAAAATGTTTGCAGTGAAGTTACCTAAAATTCATATTGGAAATACTCAATGTTGATTCAACAAATTGAGTTAATCATGTGTAAATTCAATTTTAATAAAAGAAAAATTGTTCCTGTGTTGATCATATGGAAAACTAAAATTGAAATAGCGACCTCTGAAAGTTGAGCTACAGCGCCCATCTTTGGTGAGAATTTTTTTTTAAATAAAAATTCTTTTCGAAGCACCCTAATAATCATGCATCCTTAATATTCTTCGCACAGGGAGAAAAAAGATCATGGAATGATCACTAGAAAGGATAGTAAACTGGTGACAACTACGATTGTACACAGTCGCTAACAGAGACGAGTAATGGTTCCCATTCTAGTATAATATATTGTATTTTAGTATACCAAAATAGGAACCATTACTCGTCTCTGTTAGCGACTGTGCACAGAAATTCGTAGTTGTCACCAGTTCACTATCTTTTCTAGTGATCATTCCATGATCTTTTTTCTCCGTACACGAGTTAATTTTGTTTCTATTGGACTCAATTGGTTTTATTAATGCAATAACCGAAGACAAGATTACATAACAATAGGTGTGTACATTTAATTGGAACTAAATCGATTCAATAATAATGAAGAAAAATGTATAATAAAATAGTGATTACGCATATCGATACCTTCCCGGCAAAACAGCGTAACCACCAATTTATACATTTTTTTCTTTTTGAATTTTTCATACCCAGGCAAGAATAATGAGGATGCCGAAAAAATAAAAAGAAAGAAAATTGATAAATTGGTGGTTACGCTGTTTTGCCGCGAAGGTATCGATATAGTCTGGTCTCCAATGATTATCATCAGAATTCTTGACACTGCATTTTTCGTTTTGATGATGAATACTTTGGTTTCAAAATATTGGATGAATTTATAAATTATAAATACATATCCTTTATAAATTTTTTAATAATGTTTTCGTTCCTGTATTGTCTAATTGAATCACCTTCTTGAATAAGATTACTTGTTTGATGCTTCAAAGTTTTAAAACATTTTTGAAATAATAAGTATCATTGATTTTGAGAATCTTCGAAGATAAATCTCCACATCAAGTCAAGTTATGGGCATGGAATAATTGAAAATTTTCACACTGAGAGGAAAAATTTCCGGGAACAATAAAATATTTAGTTGAATATTCGCTATAAAATACTTGAGGGGTCTTTCTGGTCAAGATTTTCGAGAAAAACTTGAGATATCGTTCTGAAAATTTGTAGGTACACGGAGAAAAATTTGGGGTAGCAGATACAGCAATTGCGATAAATTTGACAAAATCCACATGTAAATATAGGGATAGCATTTCTGCGGTGGAAATTCTACATCATTTTTGCTGTAAATTGAAAACGTCGCAATTCTACCGCAATCTGATGTAATTTTAACATACGCACTTCATAACTATCACATACATCAAATGTAAATTCTATTGTCGCGATGAATGAAATATAAACAGTATGACAAGCGATATTTACTTCAAACTTATGAAATTTGTACATCAGTCTGATGTAAAATACATGTTAGGATTTTTGAATAAAATTTCAATCGCTCATTCATATATTTTATGCATACGCGAGAACTACGATAATAACTACAACAATTTTTGTTAATTTTCTAAAAGCCGCAAAGATGGGGATAAAATTTAAGTGATTAAAATTTTACATTATTTGCGCCGCATTTTTATGAATTTTCACTGACAATTGAAATAAAAAAAATTGTACCTTCCCAATTAATTCTTGCTGTTGTGTTTTTTGTTGAATTTGCAATGAGACAATATATACAAATGCAGTTTTGAGCAGTGAAATGAACTTCAATCACTCAGCTTGAATTATCTTACATCTTACATATTACATATTACAATAAGATACAATACAATGTTATGTCGCCTTATTCTATCATTATCACTAACCGTACGCTATGGGTGGAGATTCAAGTTTTTAATATATATCAAATGTAGGAACAAACTGATACTCGAGGAAAACTGTTGAAACTGTTTGCACCATCTTTGTGACGCGATTTTAATCATTTTGAACTAAAAGGAGTGTTACAAAGCTTCTCAGTAGTATTACCAACGAAGGCGAGTAGTTTTTGCAGAAGCAATTGTTGAATACACATCAGATTGCGGTAACTGTATATTTGAGAATGAGAATAAAATTCCTGGGAAATAAATCAGATTATCATTCAAAAAAGCATGAGTAACATTAGCAACTGTAATTGTTGAATGTACATTGGATTGCTGTAGAATTGAATAAGTGGAAATGTGGTTGAGCATGCCTTATGGCATCACGTTCGTGAAAAGTAGATTCAGTCGAGTGTAATGGAAAATTTACATTGTTCGTGGTCAATAATATCATAATAAATATATTTTTGGATTGGCGTAATTTTTACAATCTTCCAAAGCAATGATCATTTACGTATCATGTGAGTTTCATCAAAATTAATGTAGAAATTACATTTAAAGTTTTATCTATGCACTGATGTTAAATTTACATTATAATTTTGCTCCGTGTAGATTTATGAAAACTCAATATTCATGAAGACATTCGGATCAGAGTCATTCGAACTTATCTTCAGTAGTTTTATTGTGCCATGGATCATATTTCGAATCACGGGCCATCAGCGATGTATTATTTTCAAAATCTATATAATTCATCCTTAATGTTTAATAAACATACCCACAAATTCTCGAAATGATATCTCAATTTTTTCTATGGGAAAAAAAAATTTTTCTTAAAGATCTTAACCAGAAAGACCCCTCAATTGGTTTGAATAAACTTTCATTGACTTGATTAAATATTCATTTAATCAAACAAATATTCAATAAGCTATGAAATATTTCATCAATGGAAACACAAAAAGCCCGCTTAAAGTTCGTGTTGGAAACAACATTTAAAATTCTCAAATTAACAGATTTTCAGTGTAAATTTAATATTTTTGTGTTAACCCTCAGTTACCCCACAAGGGTGTAAAGAAAACAAGAGGTTCTAGGAAATCTGATGTTCTGTTTATACGGGTGGAGAGGGATGATTTGAAACCAAAACAAGCTTCATTCAGTTGATTGCAACGCACAACGAGAGGTTAACTGGGGGTTAATATTCAACATGAAGTGCAAGTGAATTTTTAGAAATTTTTCACCGTGTACATTAAAAAATTTGAAATCAAACACGAAAAGACGTGAAAGAATGAATTTTGCTGCTGAAATTGTAGTGTAATGATGTCCAATACTCGTTTGGTTACTTTCAAAGAACAGATTTGAAAACAGTAACTCTTTCGTGAACATTTTCCGTCACCCCCATAACAATATATATAGATATATATATAATTGAATTCTTCCCAAAAATACAGTTGTACTCGAATGCTGATGAGCTACAAAAACTAACCCTGTTGATGCACAAGGAATTGTTAGTTACGGAGAGACCATCTCGAGAACCACGAAACATTTTTTTATTTCAAAATCATATTCATTACCATGAACCAAATTCATATTACCAGTTGATACAAAAACTCGAGAGGAAAGTTGCAAATTTTTTGAACTTGGAATTGTTTATGACGACTTTGATTTGTCAACGTACATATTTATACGTAAGATAAATATTCCTTGACCTAAATCCTCTAAAAAAATCCACGCTCATGATCTTGATCTTCCAAACCTACATCTTGTTTCTCACATGTATTTATATATCCATTCGTATGATGTGTGTTGTATATGATGTGTTTTATCTTGCACGTAGATGCATTTTCATGACTGAACAACAAACAGATCAGTGAGGATTAATTTTATCGGTTCTTCAATACAATCATGATTGAGATATATTGTTTCTTTAACTCGTCCCAAATTGTCGATAACAACAAATTGAATTCGTACAGCGTGAAGAATTTCTATGGGAAACTTCACATTAATGTTCGAAAGTAATTAAAGGGGGAAGTCTAGGAATAAATTTTCGAAAAATCAATTTTTTTTTGCATGAAAGAATGCATGGAAATTAAATGTATGAAGAAACTGGAGGAATATTGTATGGACCAGGCATTGCTGATCAGGGTAAGCCTCTTTTTCTTTCTTCTTTCTCGCAAAGAAAACTTTAAACGCGTTTTTCTCCAAACCACATTTTTTGACCTAGTACCCAATAAACGCACACACGTTATTTCAACGTTGAAAGAACGTTAGACTGTCAAACGGACGTCAGTCATTGATTTCATAACGTTGAATTTCAGTTGAAATTTGATAGGGAAATAGACGACCAGGAATTACGTTTTGATGACGTGTAATTTAAACTGATATTCAAAAGTAACCATCAAACGACGTCCTCAAAAAACGTGTTTTGAACGGGTTTGAATCACGCGTTTAAAATGTGTTTATAACACCTTGTGTTCGAACTTCAATTGAAGATATATTCTGCTAAAAATATCGAACGAAACCGAACAATGGTTAAAATTTCAACAAAGAGCAAGATAGTAAATATTGTGGCATACTTTCCAAATTCTGTCATATTCAGAAATACTATTGTTCTCGATATTGAATGACAAGTTTCCAAAATAATTTGTTGGATTCAATTCGCGTTTTAGAACCATCATTAGGATACGTCAATATTTGACGTCTTTTAAACGATGTTCAAACCGTTGATATGAAGTTATTTTATGGTTGAAAAACACGTGATCTGCCGCCACATTTTTACGTTGAATCAACGCAAGCATATTAATAATTCAAAACGTGTGGTTATTGACTGTTTTCGACGTTTTTAAAACGTGCGTGTGTTTATTGGGTAACCACGATTCAGCAAAATCTACTTGACCGATTTTGCCGAAATTTCAGGAGTCAGTCTGTCCATTTTTTTTCGTATGCATTTCGATTTTTGGTTTCAGACATTCCCCAGACTCCTGAAATCATGGCTAACAGATTTTGGGATGACCAACTTCATGCTGCCGTGTCACTGTCAAATTTCGCCATGTGAGGAAAAAAATATTCTTTAATAACGTACAAAACATTAGCTATTATATGTAAAAAGATTCAGTTCGTTGAATAAATTCAAGTCGAAACAAAATGGTTGAAAAAGTAACACTCATCGCTAGACCCCCCCCCCCCCCTTAGAGTGTTTCAAAAATCGATGCTCCCCATGGATTTCCTGGTTCCTTTTGACCCTAGAAGAAAAACTGTGAAACCTCAAGCTCGTAGGTTGAGGGGAAAGTTTGCCCCCACTAATTTGAAATTTCGAAATTTCAGCGAAAAATACAAAATTTCAGACTAGTGATGTAATTTGTCAAACATGGTTTTCCTTATTCATTGAACTCAATTCCATTCATTGAATTCAAGCTCTAAAACATGCAATAATGGGCGGATAATTTAATTTCCAATCAAAATAATAAGAAATAGGTATAACAAGTTTCAAGCGAAAGTGTGAATTATTTGAAGATTTTGTAACTTCTTGTCTTGGGAAAATTTATATTCACGTGTTGAGATGATTCTTACGACTATATTGATGAAAAATGTCAGGGATTCAAAAACAACACCTCATATACATCAATCACATATTTAATACTCACATATACAGTCTGTTCAACAAGAACGTAACCGGCGTCATTTATTTAGAACATACCGTAGCGCCATCTGTCGTGATTCGTTTGAAAGTTGATTCTTCAATGTTTTGCACAATATATAGTTTCCCAGCACAGAGTGTTTCTCATATCAGTGAATTTCGAGTTTTCGCAATGAGTGCCAAATACTTTAAGCGACACGAGACAGTCTTTTTAGTACATCATGCAAAAGGCCCGAAACTGACTTATAAAGCGGCTGCGAAATGTATTCGGAAGTCAGAAGCATTCATTAAAAAGTGGGTAGAGCGGTACATAGAGGTTGGAAATGTAGACGATCTGCCGGAGAGGGGACTTAATCGCGTGACAACAAGTGAAGAAGATAAAGCAATCCTACAACTTTTTCAAAACAAGCCGGCCCCTTTCATTGCGCTGTGCCCAAGTAAAACTTCGCAAAAAAGGGATTCACGTTTCTTTGAATACAATTAGAAATCGTTTGCGTGAGAGAAACGTGTCTTTTCGATCAACTTTGCGGAAACCTTTATTATGAGAGAAGCACCTGGAAACCCGACTAACGTGGGCAAAGAAAAATTTGAATCGAGATTGGGCTAATGTTATCTTCACGGATGAATCTTCCTTCTGGGCATGGTCTTCCTTATCGAAAGCATGGTCGACAATTGACAATAAACTTCTTCAGCGCACAGTAAAACACCCTGTAAAAGTCCATGTTTGGGGATGTTTTTGTAAACGTGGTTTTGGTAGCCTCTATCTGTTTACGGACAATTTGAATGCTATCAAAATGTGTACCATCTACCAGAAATGTTTACTGAAGTCTGCTGAGAAGTTTTTTGGGTCTGAAAGAACAAATTGGGTGCTGCAAGAAGACAATGATCCCAAACATCGCAGTAAATTGTGTACTGCGTGGAAACAAGAAAATAACATTACTACAATGGAGTGGCCGGCAATGTCTCCAGATGCTAATCCCATTGAAAATGTGTGGTCTTACATGAAGATGAAACTCAGAGGAAAGCCAGTGTATACAGTTAAGCAACTGTGTTTTCAAATCAAGAAGATATGGCGAACTTTACCTAACGAATACGCAGAAGACCTCGTCGAAAGTATGGAAAGGAAATGCACAGCCATAATTAGTAATGGGGGTGATTGGACAAAATATTGAGTCATTGCGCAATAGCTGATACTATGTACTTCAATGTAGAGAGGAGTATTTTAATTAAAGTTTTTATTTTTTCAAAATTATGGCGGTCACTTTCTTGTTGAACAGACTGTAATTACATCTTTGGATTTTATCACAAAACTTTTAAGGAACTTTTCTTGAAATTTGGTATTGACCTTCTACACCGTTCCACAGACTATAATACGTTTTGTCTGCCTTCCTCGTGTTTGGTTACTTTCTCCAGAAAATCTCCCATCAGTTTCACTCCTCGTTCTACCGGGTCTTTGACAACTTTCAACTTTTTCAGGAGATATTTAGATTCTTTGTAATCGTGATTTTCTTCCCACAATAATGGAGACTTATTCAGCCATGATGCATTTTGGCGAAGTCTTTCAAAAATAAGCCACGATTTTGGACCGACTAAATCCGGAAGCTTTGTACGTGGATTCAATTGTGGAAAAACTGGCACACCATGAGACATCACTTTGATGTTAACCTTGAATTTCATCAACGTTGAAACAATTTTTTGTTTCTCAGCGACAGATATTTTCTCAGAAAACAGCGCTAATGGAACTACTTGTTCTGTGAGATACCATAAATGCCTATTGAATTTTATTAAAACGGCCTCAGCTATTTCAGAATCAATTTTTTTGTAATCATTCAAAGAATGCTAAAGTTTCAAATCATTCACTGGGACGTCTGTTGCTTTCGGAGCGTTTAGTCAACACTTAATATATTATATTACCCCCTTAAGGGGCCCGAACACTGTAAACTGCGATTTTTCATATGATTTTTATTTTATTTATTAAAAAAAAACAGACGTTCCGATTCACATGAAACTTTACACATATGTTAATAAATGTTTAAATTATCGAAAAGAAATTTTTTTTTTTTGGCGGCCATCTTTGTATTTTGTAGCTGATCCAAAATGACGCCTTTTTAAAATGACCCTTGTCGCGTTGACAGCATAACTGGAAAAGTTTTTATCCGATAGACCTGATTCAAATTGCATTCTATTCGGGAATAGTGTCGCTTCTGCTCGACGTAGCCGTTTTTCGATATATGCCAAACTTTTTTTTTTATAAATAATTTAGTGCAAAATTTTACGCGAAAAAAAAACTTTTTCTTTAAACAGCCACCATTTTTTTTCTAATCAATATTTTTAAAATCTCCTACGTCAAACAGTAGCCAGTAATGTATATTTCAAGAATCTTTTTTGTTTTTTGCCCTAGGAGGCTCCGTTTTGCTGATTTGCTGTCAACGCGACAAGGGCAGTGATGCTAGATTCGGCCGACCGACTCGGTTTACCCTCTCCATTACACCCAATGAAACCACCGACAAAAGGAATTTGGTTGTGTAGAGCGTTATGGAGGGGGTACACCGAGTCGGTCGGCCGAATCTGGCATCACTGGACAAGGGTCATTTTAAAAAGGCGCCATTTTGGATCAGCTACAGAATACAAAGATGGCCGCCAAAAAAAAAAAAATTTCTTTTCGATAATTTAAACATTTATTAACATATGTGTAAAGTTTCATGTGAATCGGAACGTCTGTTTTTTTTTAATAAATAAAATAAAAATCATATGAAAAATCGCAGTTTACAGTGTTCGGGCCCCTTAAGGGGGTATTCTGGTCTGGAATTTTGGACAAATCTATTCTTCTCTTTTTACATATTTTCATAGTTTGGGCTTTTGAGAGCATGTTTGCGGCAGATTTTTTCGTGAGAAAATGCAAATATAACGTACTATTGTTTGAGTTACACTGTAAAAAGTCCGACTGAATGTCGCTGCATCTGACATGAAAAATTGACTAAAATTCATTCTTTCCCATTGTGTCAGCGTTTGTTCTCGGCGCTTATAGTTTTAGACGAAACAGGGCTATACCGAAAAAAATAATTTATTTGACCGAATGAACTGAAAAGTTAGTTGTAAAAATTAGTTTCGAATAATAAAAAAATAGAAGTCGGTAATAAAAGGCAGCTTCAAATCAGTAACAGCAACTAAAGTCAGAGAAATTACATTTGAATGTAGTTGAGCCAACGCCCGTTTCAGTTATCCAAATATCAACAACTGTATCTAGTTACTGGTTATCTAGTAACTAATTTGGAGTGAGGGTAACTAATTATTTTTTTTTCGGTGTAATTTCTGCTGCATCCTAAAATGAGCTCATTTTGAGGATGAGAGTGAGTTTTACTTTTTCCTGTATAGATCGTTTGAAATTGTGCTCGAATCTTCAACCGCGTTTCTCTCGAAACTACACGGAGAAAAATGCATGGTTGCAATAACCAATTCGTTGGTTAAATAAGGTCCAACCGATTGATTGGTTGTCATGACCAATTATGTGGTTGTACACGGAAAAAACTGTTTAATAGAATTTACCAACGAGGGTGGTAAAATACGGCACTATTAGAATTTCTGTTAATATTTACTAGAACTGTAGTCAAGTCTACTACTGCGGTAGTAATTTTGACTGCGACCATCGTAGATTTTACTAGAATTCTTATAAATATTACGAGAAATTCTAATAGTGCTGTATTTTACTGAACGCGTTAGTGAATCTTATGAAACATTTTTTTCCGTGTAACAACCAATTTCGTTGGTTGCTCCAACTGCATTTTCTGACGTGGTTATCATAACCAACAGAATTGATTGTGACACTCACATAATTGGTTGTGACAACCAATTAATTGGTTACTGCAACCATCCGTTTTTTTCAGTGTACTTTTTTCGAAACGATTGACACGATATCTCCAGTTCTGATGGACCGATTTACTTGAAATTCGGTAAAAACCTTCTCTGTACGTTCCTCTATCGCCCCTACCAGACTCACGTCAAAATTTTGTTTTTAATTATTTTTAAAAATTCGGAAAACCTACAAAAACATGTCAACAACTGGATTTTATTTTCAAACAGCCACCGTTTTGCCAAATACATTTTTTTCCCCTCCGAGGTACGGACGATGAAGGCATCCTTACCGATTCAGAATCTTTCGGTTTCATTTGTTTCAGATCATTAGAACTATCGTAATCATGTCAGCCGGGGTGCATGATTTTGTTTGTATCCTCCACTTTGTCCCTCTGTAACTTCTTTGATTCTTGATGTTTTTCAGTGAAAATTCCAGTGTTTATTGTGAGAACATGAATGAATATCTGAGGTGAAATTGAATACTAATTGAAAAGTTGTTTGTTTTTTTTTATCGCAGTTGAGAAAACGCCTAGAATTCATGCATCTAGATAAGGATACTGTATATTTTCTATATTTTACCAGAAATTTATTGAAAAATGATAGTAAAAATCCCATGGGGAAAGGGAAACACAAGCCGATACTGGCTCAGTACTGGAAAATCCAAAGCTACCAAAGCTATCAAAACTGGCAGGAAATCGGCATGATAACATCATTCTACATAAGGGCCTGTATAACATTGAAAACCATGTCAGTACTGTCCATTCGTATGTCCCGACTATGGTAGAATTCTGACATTCCAACCTTATCCAAACAGTATCGATTGAATACTGGTCTAAGACTGCTGTCCACTCAAATCAAGACCATTTTTAAATTCATCCAATAGATCGTGCCAATTGGAAAATAATGATGACCCTGGATAGAAACACTTGTTCCCGCCAAAGGTTGGCAGATATAATCTTGCCAGTACCAGGCCATTTGTCGACTCCGGCAATTTCCACATGGGATCCTATAAAATTCGCAATTAAATTTCGGATATCGATTTTCTATCCCATGATCGGAATCTTCCGGTGGCTGCGTATAACAAAATTACGATTATTTTTTTACAGGGTATGTTATGCGTCTTTTCAGCAGTGTTCCCTTTGATCTTGTACTTGCATTCCGTATTGAACGGTGGTTACCCTTTTATTTAGATGGAAAAAAAAATCGATTCTTTCAAGGACTGACATCGCTACTCGGTAAGAAGTTTTATTAGATTGGGAGTATACGATTATCAAGAGAATTGAGGAGTATACCTTCGCATACGAGATACCAATTCTGAATATAAAATATTTCAATAGTCATACATTCCACGATTCACGTTCGACCTATGCACGAGTCGATACCTTTTTCCAATGTTCTCAAAGTACTAGGTACCACTTGATCGCGAAGCTTTTATACCGCAGATATCATTTCAATATCAAGTAGACCTTTTTCCATCTGCTTGACTACTGTTATGGGTTAATGGATAGCTTTCCTTAAATAGTCACGATCGATGGGTAATTTGATCGCAATTATTCGCCTCTCTATAACGCGCAATCAATCTAAAAAAGAGGAAGATAATATTTCCAAACTTCGCGCATATTCATCATTCATGTTAACCCAATTCCGGTTTTTTGTTATATTTTCATGAAAAATTAGAATCTTCCGATGATATATATATATCGATTTTCTTATAAGTCGAATTTATTTTTACACTGTTGCATTGTCGTACCGTTGTGCATACAGACTGATTTCAAGATTCATTCACCGAGAAAAGAGGATGGGAGTATCCTTTGAAATATATTTTTAGTGCAATTGTCCGATTTTAAAACATCCTTTGAGAGACCGGAACAAATGTGAGGATTATATAACAGCTGCTGTTATGGAACTGAATTTATCGCTCTTTATCTGTCAAAAAATTCCTTCTGGAAATTCAGAAAATGTGACTGTAATTATTTCTGAATTTCCAATTGAATTTCACTAAATTATAAAAAACATTGATGGATTTTCAGAATACGCTGCGAGATTTAGTTTCTTAAAATTCAGTCAAATTTATCTGAACATTCCGAAAAAAGTGGCTGTGAAAAATTACAGTCACATCTTCTAAGTTTTAAGAAGTAATTTTTTCACAGTGTAGGAAAAGACATAAATTTTCAGGAAAAATACAAAAAAAAGATTACGGGTACCGAGCAGTTTCTTTCTAAAATATTGTGAAATTTTTTATACGAAACGATTACACGTGCTTGAATGCTCCTTTGCTGTCTCAATACAATCTTACAGGAAGGGAAGTGCGTGATCGTTTCTAAGGACCAGGAATTTTTTTGTCTTCAGATTGAAAATTTCTCAAACCAAAAAGTTTCTTCGAACTGAGAAATCAATTTAGGTCCCAAGTCTATCTTTGTCTGCCTGTAAGTACACGGAAAGAAATGCGACTGGATCAAATAGTAATTTTTCAAGACTATTTAAGAATATTTCGTACACCGAGAAAAGAGAATGGTAATATTTACCATGCTAATAGTATTCTTTACCATTTTTCTGGTAATTATTACCAGAAGAATGGTGAACAATTCCATCAGCATGGTAAATATCGCCATTTCCTCCTCTCCGTGTAGTTTCTCAGTCAACTTACAACAGTTCAGAGTTTTGATGAATTTCACTATACACGGAGAGAAATGTGGTTTCAAATATTACTACATTTTGTATTAAAGCAGCAGCATAATTGACGTAGTATAATTTTTATCACACAGTGCAGGAAAAATTAATGCTTGGTGATGTGAATTTACGCCGAATTGAATGATTTATCAAATCATTATACATTAATTTTTACTACACTGTATTTTAAAAATCATACTATGTCAATCAAGCTGCTACTTTAGTACAAAATGTAGTAATATGTAGAACGTTTCTTTTCTCCGTGTAATAAGAAATAAAAAATTAATGATAAATAAGAAAAGTTGAAGAAAAATATGAACTTGTCGAAGGTTGAACATGGAATTTCACTATTCACTTTCTCAAATTCATCAATTTATCCTAATATTCTAGTTTTTGAACCGTTTTAACATTGATGTAAAAAATCGACAAACATGCTAACAATTACTAACGAATTATTTTCGAGTAGTATTTTTCTCTGTATAGTCCAGTCCACAATAGAGATGCATGATATTCTACGAAATTCGATAAAGTTTCTGTAAAAAGTATCGGTACCGTGAAATATTGTGCACCTCTAGTCTACGAATTGCAACCGTAGCTCTACGGAACCAACTAGATTGCTGAGAGATCAATATGATTAACTGAAGCAGCAAAATTCTGAGTATTATACACAGAATGGCAAACAAACAAATTTTGCTGGGGAAAGCAAACATTTTCTGCTGCCAAAGGTGGAAAATCGATGTCGTAGTTAACAAGATTGCTATATGATAGCAAAGAGTTTGCTGTGGTAAAGTATAGTGAGATTTATTGTTTAGGACCAATAGATCCATACAAGGAATTATACATAATACCATCATATTGAGTTGCAATCCATGTACATGAATTTAGTATATTTAAGATTGTCACTTGACGCAGACTAAAATTAAAAGCCAGATATGTATTTTTAGTTTTAACTCACAAATCTAAATAATTAATTAAAACTTATCACTAACGGTGAACCTACATTGTAAAAAATTGGCGGTTTTGGCAAAAATTCACACCAAATAGTGTTGTTTTAACACCACATGGTGTTATTCTAACACCGTTTGATGTTATTTTGACACCGTGTGAGCTAGTTCTGCTAAATTTTTCCAATAGAGAGCGATACAGAGCGATACATTTTTTCTGTATTGCTCAATGAGGTTTTTGAATACGGAATTTACAATGTTATGTCGTTATTCAACGGTAGAATTTTATCGTTCCTTATCGTATTCTATAAAATTCATCATAAAATGTATGTGTTGTTATCGTTAAATTCCTATAGAAAAAGTACCACTTATTCTGGAACACATGACTATTTTTTTTCAAATAACTGGTACTTTTTCTATAAGAATTCCACGATAAAACCCCATATATCCTGTTCAATTTCATAGAATACGATAAAGAACGATAGATTTATATCCGTTAATAACGATATAATATTGTAAATTCCGTATTCAGAAACCTCATTGGAGACTATAGAACAAATGTATCGTTCTGTATCGTTTTTTATTGGGAAAATTTAGCAGGGCTCGGTAAAAATACAGTGTAACTGTACTGCAACTGAGAACTGCATTCAGATTCAGAAATATTCAGATGAGATATTGAGATATTCAGATCGCTTGACGTGAAACTGGTAACAATGACGTTTGGTATAATCCCGGTTTGAAAAATTCATAAATACACCAGAAAACGATTTGCATTCGTTTTACTTTCTGAGAGTGGATTTTTCTTGCAAGAAATTTAGAAAGTGTGATTCATGATTTCTAAGCGTGTATGATGATCGGTAAATCGTATCGAAGAAGTCACAAGAGAGGCACAAACATGGAAAACAAAACACGTGGAATGTAATTTCTCGTGAGGAAGAAAAAATAATCAATATACGATGGAGGAGACCAATTCTTCACCTTTCAAAGGTCATTGGTATTACACGAGTTTCATGACCCGTATTTCCTTAATCTACTGCCACACTTGTCCCAGCTCATGAGAGAGTACGGAACGCTCGAATCCAATAAATTGTAATTCCAATAACATAAGTTGACTCTGCCGTCTCCGGTTAATTGCCACTTTACAGTATTTGTCACGTTGTTTTTAGAATCTCTTATCTATCAACATTTAACATGCTTTCCGTGAAAGTTTATAGCGATTCTTCAAGTAAAACAGTTCTAAAACTTCATGTAATTCGATAACTCTGGTTATTTATTTTGAAATGGACATCTTCCCGTAGCAGCAAATTTTTCGCTATGCAATCTTGTCAGCTACGACAGCTTTTTTTCAACTGTGACAGCAACGAAAAACCATCCAATTGGCCGAGCAGTGCTCTTTTACTGAAAAAGCTAACATTTCGCCCAGATACTGGGCATTTTCAAGGCAAAAGTACAACGTGAAGATGAAGTGGAGGACTCCATCTTACAAGTCTAACAAAAAAATTTGCTGTTTTAGTCGATCATGCTGCTCTCTCGGCAATCCAGTTAGCTGTGGCGGCAAATTTCTAGCTAAGTTAGCAACAAAATTTGCTAATCCATGTGCTCAAATGTGTTCCCTCGAGTTCTGACCCAAGCAGCAACAAAAGTTCAAAGTAAATACGAAATAGAAACGTTCGTAGAATGTACAAATGAGATACGGAGGACATATGATGAAAGTTCATGGAATATTCGAATGAGGCTGTTTTAAATATACTTAGAACGTACATAGTACATTCGAAATGTACGATATTCATTCAATCCACGTTAGATTGACTTACCATTGTATATCCGATTACGTATGTTCGATGAATGTGCAGAGCACCTATGAAACGGTCTCTTCACGGAGAAAAAGGAATTCGCTGTGGCAGCTAAATCTACTTTTGCTGGGTTCCTTTTGCCAGAGCAGCAAATTCTTCGCTGTGACAGCAAACTATTTGCTGTTCCAGCAATCTTTTTAGCTGCGACAGCGAATTTTTAGCTGTGGCAGCAAAAAATGTTTGCTATCCCAGCAAAATTTGCTTGCTATTCTGAATATAATACTGAAAATTTGCTGCCACAGCTAAAAAATTGCTGTCGTAGCCAACACGATTGCTGTTATAGCAAATTTTCAGCTAGGTCAGCAAAAAATTTTGCTATTCTATATATAATACCTCGATTTGCTGCGTCAGCAAATTTTTTCTCTCCGTGTTGGAATGTACATAAAACATATTCCGAATATTCTAAGACTGACAGAAAAACGACCTGGTTGAAACATTCGTGGCCACAATAACTTGAAATCTGGTCCGATTCACCAGGAAATATGATTGTGATGTCCAGAAAAAGTGATTGAAGCCAAAATTAACCACTTATCCTTAATCCTGGTTATTACACCAAGAAAAGAATCTTGTTTTTCTGACCTGAAAAATGTAGTTAATTTTTGCTTCAACCACTTTTTCTGGACTTCGAAATCACATTTCCTGATGAATCGAACCAGATTTCAAGTTATTGCGGCCACGAATGTTTCAACCAGGTCGTTTTTCTGTCAGTGTACTTGGGAATTATCCAATCATTGGCATTATTTTTCAATCCCATCAAACCACCAAGGACACTATGTGTCGGTATGGCATTTTTCCTCATCAATCTTATCTACCCTGTTACAAAAATCCAGCTGGGATGTAGAGTGGATTCCAGATCCGAAATTTATGTGCGTTGCCAGCTAAGACTCTACCTGGAATCAAGAAATCTAACTGGATTCATCCATGTGGGATTTCCAATTCCAACTAAAATCCTACGTTACAGTTGAAATTCTAGCTGGGGTTCCACCTGGAAATGAGGAATCCCAGCTGAAAACGCAGGTAAATTTCGGAGCTGGATTCTCGTGACAGGGTAGTCTCACTCTCAATTAAGAAGTAAAAGACAAATGAATATGCAACATTCGAATAGATGTTTTATATAGGTAGCTGCAGACAGAACTCCAAGTTGAATATTCTAGGTCAATGACTTAATTCAGTTTCGATCCACCGTTGTCAACCTTGATTCCAATACCCCTCCAATACCGCATCAATTACCATGAACAACGGATACATAAATTCTCATAGAACGTTCTTTATTCTCCACCTATCCTGTACACGCATCGAAAGGAATATGCTGCAACATTTCGTCACGGTTGTGTCCCCATTCATGCTCTCGATCCTTCATCATCGTTCCACCCACCCATCCATTTTACCCTTCAAATCTTCCCCGCCGCTTCCAACAACCTACCCCACTTTCATATGATCTCTGATGCTCGGTCAGCTGGAATCTCATGGATTTCCCGGGAAAATGTGTGTGCGCGCGCGGGTCAGAAAGGTCGAGCAACTCTCTACCTCCCTTTCCATAGAATACCATTACGAATTCATCGGTAATTCGTTTCTACAATTTCTTTGTCCTCGATACGTATACATATATTTCCCTTCCATCTTTCATTTTCTCATGAACTCGTTATTCTATCGAAATACTTCCAAAGAATTTTCCCAATTCTTTTCTCTCTACCTTCAACGATGATTTAATAGAATTCATGAATATTACATTCTCCCGTACATGAAATAATATTCAAATTTGAATTCATATCTCTTTTCGGCTGAAAATTCCTTGGGTCGATGATGTAGAATGAGGGTATCGAAGTGCCGATTCCGAGAGGGAGAAGAAAATGAGTATGGTAGTGGTAACTAAAAATGCTATTTTCATTGGATTTTGATTGGAGACGTAACTTTTTTCTGTACTCATCGAGTTGCGTTCATAGGGGTGAATAGATTTGAATAAAACCATTTGTTTTCGTTTCTCACGTAACTGAGCGAGCTCTTATGGTTTTTAAATGTAAAATTATTAGCGTGAGTTATTGTTATTCTCTGGTTTTAGGTAAATGAATTGAACTTGAAATTTCACCCTTTCAGATCTCCTTCTTGGGTTACGAAATGATCAACAAGACGAGATACTATACTTATCTTTTCTGCACGGAGTCGCTGAATGATCCACTCCATTTCATTTTAATCCATTGCTTTCAATTTAATGATTAGGTAAAAGGGGAAACAGAGCATCCTTCCTTCCTTCAAAAGCGAACAAAGTTCAATTTAAGAGTCTCACCTAAAGGTTCTTACATCCAGGTACTTACCACAACTAAAAAACAATGTATCTACTGCTAAATATTTTATTTCTCGAACAATCACTGTAGTTTCACGGAGATAAAAGCAATTTGCTGTGATAGCAAACTATTTGATATCGCAACAATTTTGTTACCGAATGCAGTGATTTTTAAACTGTGGGAGCAAAAAATGTTCGCCTCTTCAGCGAAACTTTTTCGCTGTGCTGTATACAAGGTGTTCCAGAATTCATCATTCGCATTTCTGTGATGTATTCTGGAACCAAAAGCAATAATTTCCCGTTTGAGAAAAGTTTTTTGAAGACTATTTTATGAAGAGTATTTGAGCTATGAGGATTCTTAGATTGTTTTTTCAAATTCGAATAACTCAACAGCTATACTCGGAGCTATCGTAATTAGAAGTTGCTGAATTCTGATTGGCCAACAAATTTCAAACCACTGTAGCTCCGAAACAAAGAATGATAAGATAATTGAATTTTTTTCCACAGATCCGGCGGCTTCCAACTTACAGAATGGTGTTAGGCTCAAGAATGTTAGGCTCACACAATGCTATTCAGTTGTTTGGATTTGGAAAAAAATCTAAAAATGCTCATACTTCAAAAATTAAGCCTCCAAACAATTTTTTCCAAACGGAAAATGATTGCTTTTGGTTCCAGCCCGACTGGAAATTCAGTCACATTTGATCGAATTAACCTGGTGTTTGATGAGGACCCGATCAGGACCTGGTCGTCACTAGCTAACACAAACACATGATGTTGAATCGACACAAAAATCTATGTGGACCATTTGGGACATGTGAAATGTGTTGAATTTAACACAAAATTCCTAACTGTGTAGTGAACAAGATTGATGCGATAACAAATAGATTGCTGCCACAATGAAGTATTTGCTGTTCCAGCCAAAGGGTTCCAACATAATGAGATTTCGCTGTCTTGAAATTTCTTTCTCCTCTATCTTCCTTTTCCGTGCAGGTTAGCAAAAAGCTTTTCTATGTTGTATATAATACCTCGAATTGCTGCGTCAATAAATTTTTATTCTCTGTGTTATTATTTTGTTAATTCAGGCCGTGTAGCAACGCAAGGTTAAATCTCAAAGTTTTGAAATGATACTCTTATAAATCCTGCTTCGAACACCCAAAGCTGAGAGTAGATTCGAAAGTTCGTTTCCGAAAATATCGTTCGGAATTCGATCATCAATTCACTTGCTTTGAGTTGAAACTTTAATTCGTAATTTTATGGTGCACCAGGTACTCAATGAAGATTCACATTACGAACCGTGTCCAACTAAACTCTGACATTTACTACTTCTTCGCACATAAACCTAGTTTCACCTCGCTGGTACTGGGAGTTACTACTTTTGGGAGATGAGTCGATACTAAATATCACTATTACGTTCCACTTGCATACAAACAGGTTTAACTTTTTTTCTTATTATTATGGAGGCGATAAATTGCAGTTTGTTCTTCCGCGAATATCATTTTTCCTCAACTCGATGTGAAGTGGGTTGTAAAAAGAGGTATCAAGGGGGACAGAAATTGGAAAACAAACTCCGCTTTTGGAATGATTTATTATTTTACTTTTGGTTCCTATAGGTTCGAATGATAAAACATCGAATCGAATGATTACGTCCGAAAAAATGTGTACTGAGGGGAAAAATTTCCGGGAACAATAAAATAATTAGTTAATTTGAATAAAGTTTTATCGAATCAATTATATATGATTCACGGAGAGAACATTGTTCTAATTACAGGGATAGCATTAAATTGCTGTAAAATATACCGAAATTCCTGTTCAATCAACCAAAGTATCCGATAAAAATGAAAATTTTTTGCAGTGGTCACATAAATTGCGACAGATATTGCGGTATGAATTATACAACAATTTAATGTTATTCCTATATTTATCGGATATGAGGTAAATTTGACTGCAAATTTTCCTCTGTGTTAACCAAATACTTTATACAATATTAAATATTCAGTTGATTCAGTGGAACTTTATTCAAATCAACCCAGGAAAAAATGAGTTAGATCTATGCAGATAGAATCAGATATCGCTAGGTCTGAAAAATGGAGAACGTAGATCTAGTTAGATCTACATGCAGGGTGTCTATTGCTATCGAAAAATTCGATTCCAGGAGTTTTCTGGGGATCGATTGAAAATTTCTAGAACTGTGATAACTTGTTTCATTATGCATCTTTAAGGATGGGATGAGTTCGTTAGACGTCGAATAAAGAGATAAAGACATCAACATGTATACAGGGTTGCAAATTTGCGAGTGTACTTTTTAAGAAAGGTTCTTCTCAAGTCCTATTTATTTTGCATTATCAGAAAATTCCTAATCAATCGGTTTATATCCCACGGAGATGAATTTTTGCAAGTTTTGTATCAATTTGCTAAGCCAGCACCAAGTAAAATTTGCAAATGAAGTTTGAAACAATCCTTACTCTCATGATCTATTCTTTTTTCATTTCAGAAGATTCTGAATCGATTGATCTTTACCTTATGAAAACGAATTTTCACAAATTTTTTAGGGCCCGGATCAGCATTTGGTAAAATCAAAAACCCCGGCAATATTACAATGTGTGAACAACGTACAAAGACGATATTTGTCTTATTCTTCGCTCTTCGCAGGTTGTTCGAATATTATTCCATGTTACCTTTCATTCTCTAAATCTAATAATATGAAAACCTATTCTCGATTTTCAACAATTTTATCATGTTTTTCTCCGACGCAGAAACGTAATTCAAAGGAATACCAACACTTGTGCTTCGGTACATTTTTTTAATGTATTTATTCAATGATTTGAGCGCACAGAATAGAGAAATATCATCAACGAGAAATAAAAGAAATTCTATGAGCAAACAATCTTTCTCTCATGAAAATTTCATGAAATTTTGTGTATCTAGTTTTGAATCCAAATATCACATTCCATTCGTAATCATTAATTTTTGTACGTTTATTTCATCTTGTTCTCCACCATGTTGTACATGTTGTAGAAATTTGTGTTCAAAATCATGTGTGATTAAAGTCATTCTTACCCCAAGAGAACACCAACGTTCGATAAACCTTTATTAGACGGGTAATGAAGCTATGGACATTTGAAGGTTTAATGAATGTTCGTTGGATGTGAATTCATCAAACTCTAAGAGAACATAGAACTTCTAGGTGGAATTTAGGTTCATTATACGTACTTTGACGTCCAGTGGACCATCAAATGGCCTTACGTACAATGAACCTCTATTGAACCTTCTTTGGAACTTCGTGTTCTCTTTGGAAAAATCAATCTAAAATCGATCTATTCGGCTCGTGTCCTTTTAGGGTAGATTTTGTATTCATGAAACAAGCAAAGTAGAATCATCACAACATTTTACTATTTTGGTATAGTGCACAATAAGTTGCGTAAAACCCCCACCGATGGGATACATCGCCTCAACGCAAAATTTGAGTGCAGAATCGGTGGATGAACGGTTGCTCGTCGAAGATGTGACGTGGAGGCAACGAAGAAAAGTCTGGCCTTGATCTTCACGCGGACTTTCCTTCGTTACCTCCACGTCACTTTTCCGACGAGCAACCACGAGTTTATCCACCGATTCTCCACCCAAATTCTGCTTTGAGGCGATATGAGGTTTTGTGCAGGATGATATTTCCTGCAAAACCATACACGCAGCGAGAATTAATTAAAGTATTACTACGCTATACAGTCAAGTGGGGACAAAATCACATTGTGACGGTGTGTAGTATCCCGTACAGCACAACCACCGATCCTCCACCTAGGACTTCGGTGGACTGGAGCTGGAGAATTGGTGGAGAAATGGGAGCCGTGGAAATAAGGGAGAAATAAGGGAGAGTCTCCGTTGAGGCAACGGAGAGACGACGGAGAAATGTCCGCCCCTTGTATTTTCAGTGAAACTTGAATCCGTGAATTCATACATTCAGATTTGGTTACTTAAATGCACCAATAAGACTTATATTGAAAATACAGGGGGCGGACATTTCTCCGTCGCCTCTCCGTTGCCTCAACGGAGACTCTCCCTTATTTCTCCCTTATTTCCACGGCTCCCATTTCTCCACCAATTCTCCACCTCCAGTCCACCGAAGTCCTAGGTGGAGGATCGGTGGTTGTGCTGTACGGGATGCTTTTTTTATTAAAATCACCTTATCTTCTAGTGGAGAGTGAGAGAATGCTGTTATCAATTAGCAGAAAGTATAGCAATTTCAATGACAAAATATCATACATTTCCTCACAATGTGATTTCTTCCCTACTTCATTGTAAAGTGTAGTCATTTTTAAGATAACTCTTCTTTGCGTGTAGCAATTGAATACAATGTTTCAAATACAATCCTATACAGCACACCTCCGTGGCCTCCACGGAGAACAAAGGTGGATCCTCCACGTAAGCAACGTGGAGGCTACGTAGCCGTTAGGTGGAAAACACGTAGAGTCTGCATAGAGGCGCCGGAGAAATGTCCGCCCTATGCAACGTTGCCACAGCGTGGAACGAAAGTGGAGGCAACGGAGAAGCGAGGTGGAACAAAGGTGGACGCAACCGAGAGGCGACGTGGACGCATTGTAATATTCGGAAAGGTGGCGCTGCATGCGTCTATTCGGATAGGTGGCATCAACGTTGCTCCTGCGTGGTATTGATACATCGTACCACCTCGCCTCCACGTCGCCACCACGGAGATACGACGTAGAAACACACGCACTGCAACGTGGTGTACACGTGGAGTGAATTTTTACAGCTAGGTTTTGGCGCGCAAAATTTGAATGTTTGCAAGCATTTCAAAATTTCAAGACTATGCGAATGATTAATTTGTTTTTAGTTTGGGAAAGAATGAAAACACACTGCATCTCAAGGAAGGTAAGTTGACAACAATATATATTATTTTTGTAAATCAAATGAGAATGTTCTTCACATTGTGCTGCGAAGAGGCAGATTGAATAAAAAAATGCACAATTCATCCGAATTTTTATTATATATATATAAAATACACTGGCAACAGTTTTTGGATTGGTCTTACATTATCTAATGATTTATTATAAAAATTCAACATCACGCATGATACCTGAATTTCCAAAAAGAAAACTAACCAATGACAATGATTGTTTCATTGGAAGCAAAAACAGAAAATTGAATCAATAATCGAAATTCCAACCTTCATAATTTAACCAAAACCTAGCTGTAAAAATTCACTCCACGTGTACACCACGTTGCAGTGCGTGTGTTTCTACGTCCTATCTTCGTGGTGGCGACGTGGTACGATGTATCAATACCACGCAGGAGCAACGTTGATGCCACCTATCCGAATAGACGCATGGAGCGCCACCTGTCCGAATATTACAATGCGTCCACGTCGCCTCTCCGTTGCGTCCACCTTTGTTCCATCTCGCTTCTCCGTTGCCTCCACTTTCGTTCCACGCTGTGGCAACGTTGGATAGGGCGGACATTTCTCCGGCGCCTCTATGCAGACTCCACGTGTTTTCCACCTAACGGCTACGTAGCCTCCACGTTGCTTACGTGGAGGATCCACCTTTGTTCTTCGTGGAGGCCACGGAGGTGTGCTGTACGGGTATGAAACATATTTTCGATAGATTCTTGTTCTTTTGAGATAAACTCAAAGATGTCAATAGTATAGCTCTCCATAATTTGAGGATAATTAAAATGAAGGATGCCAAAATAGCACATTTCGGTTAACACAAAGTAGTCGAAATCAACATATATATTTTTTTGAAAATATCTATTGTAGCCAATTTTTTGCTCAACACGAAAGAACACATATATTCGAAACATGAAAATGATTTATGGTTCTTTATAACAATTTTTCAATTGATAATCGAAAGATCGACGAGTTATATGATACCTCAGCTCGACGAGCTATGAAACCTATGGCTCGAAGCTCGACCGAGCTCAGCTCGAAAAAAAAATCTCCAGCTCGGCTCGAAGCTCGCGGCAACGCTAGACGCAGAGGAATAAATTTTAAATTTCAAATCTTCTTCGATACTTGTTCTCTTCGAAGTTCGACCAGCCTGGATTTTGATATCAACTTGTGATTAAATCTTATCTATCGATGGAATTTTTCGATCATTCAAATCATATTTTTGACTTCTGCAACCCGTACAGCACAACCACCGATCCTCCACCTAGGACTTCGGTGGACCGGAGGTGGAGAATTGGTGGAGAAATGGGAGCCGTGGAAATAAGGGAGAAATAAGGGAGAGTCTCCGTTGAGGCAACGGAGAGGCGACGGAGAAATGTCCGCCTCCTGTATTTTCGATATAATTCTTATTGATGCATTTACGTAACCAAATCTGAATGTATGAATTCACGAATTTAAGTTTTACTGAAAATACAGGGGGCGGACATTTCTCCGTCGCCTCTCCGTTGCCTCAACGGAGACTCTCCCTTATTTCTCCCTTATTTCCACGGCTCCCATTTCTCCACCAATCCTCCACCTCTGGTCCACCGAAGTCTTAGGTGGAGGATCGGTGGTTGTGCTGTACGGGAATGTCCAACGAAACTAGATCCGAAGTTTTCACTTAATAATTCTCATTCCATTAAGTAATAGTCGTGGAATAAAATTTGAAGTTGAAGAGAATGCTTCTTTTGATGAATATTAGTAATAGTTATGTTCATTTTGCATTTGAACAATCATTTGATCAAGTTTTAAGCTCCAGAATTTTTAATCAAAATTGCAATTTCAACTTTTCTAGGATGAAAAAAAAATGGTTTAAGGAACGGTTCTGGTTCCCCAGGATATTTCCAGGATTTGAGGATACTTAAGGAGTATTAAACACCCTGTACATGGATCTAAATCAACAAAAAATTCACGTTAATCAATTGTAATTTGCGTGCATCAACTGCCTATTTTCTCTACTTTTAGATCGTCTCTAAGAATTGAATATTTTTGGGAAAAATTAATTAGATCTTCATAGCCCTAAGTTGACTTGGATTTTTCCTTTTTTCAGATCTACACTGAGAGAAATAATCACTATCACCAATAACATATCGTAATGTTTCAAGAAATCCATTTCTTAAAAAATCTGTACTCTTGATACAAGAAAATTTTCTTAGAACTAAGGATGTATTTCTTGAATTGAAAAAATATTTTCTCGATCCAAGGGAATTCCACTTGAGCTTGCAACATATCAGCTGTGATCAAGATTATGTATTCTTAAAAATATTCAAGAATATGTTTTCTTGGTATTAGTAATTATTTCTTTCAATCTACGTGAACTTAGTACTTTGTTACGACTATTCGACTAAATGTTCCATCGTTCCCGGAAATTTTTTGGTCAATGTGCGAATTTGAACACCGCGTGAAAATTGAGCCCAGCTAGCTCCATCGATCGAATCATTTTTTCTGCTAAACATTCTTGTAAGTTCGAACCCCACCTCAAGCGAGCTCTCATTTTTTTTCTCTCCTCTTGTCACATTTTTCATATAATACTTTAATTGATAACAATTAATCAAAGTATTCATTAATTTCCATCAGAATACTGAGTAGGTAGGGTGCGCGTTGGGAATTCAAAAAAGAAATCGAGGGGATCTCTGTTATGTGCTCGGGAAAGTGGAACTAACTGTACGAGATTCCACAATAGCTTATGGACATTTTTTTCTCTCGTTCGTATTGATGAAAAATCATGTTTCGGAGGAGTTCATGAAATATATAACTATACTTTTTCTATTCTTTTAATCTTTCAGAATGTTCAATCATCGGATGATCAATTTGAATGCATCAAAATGGGCATCGTGAAAAAACAAAATGCTAACGCCAGTGATGTTTGCGGTTTTAAATAAAAGCTATGCATTTTTTTTGTATGAGCAAACACAAAGGGTTTGATATGGAGAGAGAGAGAGAGAGAGGATACAGCGAGAGGAACACAACAAGAAGAATCGATTTTCTCCATCCCCAGTGACCTACCTAGCCAGCGTGTCGCTGACTAGAGAATATAAGCACAACAGAGCAACATCCAAAACGAGAGGTGGGGAGAGAGTACATAAGCGTTATGTTATATATGTTTCCACACATACTATATATAAATGTATGTGCCTATTATGGATCCTCGGGGTCGACGACAGTCGAAGCATCGTGCGTGAATTCGTACGCATGAACATGATCGAATACTGCTTGTGTATGTGGAATGGACATGAATCATTGATATCGGAATGATTATCATGAATTCATATGAACCAAATTCTGATCGATACGTCCATGCGTGTACCATACGCGTACATGTTCCTTCCATATTCTCTACCTAAAACTCATCGAATAAGCTGACTGGGAATTGTTATCAGATTGGTTCTATATTTCGTGAAGAGCTAAAAAGGTTGTTTGGAATCAAATATACTTATCAGGGGGCTGCACTGGGAGAAATTTTTGAGGTTACTGTAGCTGAAACGTCTCAACCAAATATTCTTTGTAAAAGCTACTGGAAATTTGATTAATTCAACCAAGAAAATATAGTTGATACCACTACCCATATCAAAACTTTCAAGTTCCGACAATTCTGACAATAGAATATAGCTTTATATATATAATATAGAACGCCCATATCGGTGTTCAACGGATTTCGGTTGACAGCCTACCACCCAGACAGCACTGAGACGTTTTTTAAACATTCACAAAATCTACATGGCTACAAACGAAATGTTTCAGAAACGTTTTGTGACGTTTTAAAAAGGTCGCATGCATGTTTTTAAAACATGAAACTGTTCTGGTTTCTTTTATTCACATTCTCACAAAACGTGATTAGCACATCCCAACTAACATTTCAATTCTTGAAGATATCTAAAAGAATACTTAATTGAGAGATCTTTAAGAACTTTCTTGAAGAGTTCTTAAAGATATCTCTTAGAAGTGTTGGAAAGACATCTTGTAAAAGATTTCTAAAAGATGTCTTGATTCAGAGGTCTTCAAGAACGTTATTGAAGAGTTCTTGAAGATATCTTTTAGAAGTCTTGAGGAGATTTCGGAAAGATGTCTTGATTAAGCCACGTTTAAGAAGATAAATTTTTCAGCAGCTTTGAGGTTATATGAGCACATGATCATGAATAACACAGAATAAAACTTTGAATGTACCTGTTATTACAATCGTATTGCAAATGAGGTGATGAATTAAAAGCTTGAATCAATCATTGAGATATCAAGAAATTTGAAAGTTTGTAAAAAGTACGATTTTGTCGCCTTATGACGTGCACAATAAAATTACCGAATATCCACTTCACAAAAATTCGTCAGAAATACTTTAGGAAGAATCTGCGGTATTCACGAAATATTAACGACCACTAGAATACAGAATTGATTTCTAAATATGTTTCACTAAATTTATTCATCTTTCCTATTTGTAATTACATTCAACTCTTTTGATATTTATTCATGTGATAACAGTTTGTTCAAAAGATCATTTTCACTTTGAAACTGGACACCGCTGACATATTTCATTATGTCATATTGACAATTATGGGCGTCTCTACCATGTTGTACGTATAGCTCAAGTGACCGAGGCGTAAATATATCGTCAAGTGAATGGGTTCGATTCCCGTAACAACAAGGGTCGAAATCAGGTAAACTTTATCGGAACGCGAGAGCAGTTGAAGAAACAGGAGGGAAAGGAAAAAGAAAAGGTTAAGAATTTTTTTTGTGAACAAATTCAAGAGTCTTCCAAGACGTTTTTATGAATTCTCCAAGACATCTTTAAGAACTCTTCAAGATATCTTTTCGAATTCTATACGTGTTTCATAAGACATCTTTTAGGATTCGTTTCGGTATCTTTTAGAACGTTTTTTAAGACTTCTTACAAACGCATTGAGACTTCTTAAAGATATCTTGAAGATGTCTGATTAGTTGGGATGTTGAATTTGTCTTCATATAAATCATCTAATTTACAACATCTGTGCGGATATTTTCATTTCAAACAAATCCTAAATCCATTTAGAGGGATTTAGATCCCAGATTTAGTGGGAAATAGTTCGACTCTCAAGCGCTTTTTAATATCTTTGTTTTACTCTCTACAATATGTGTATTTTTATGATTTTTTATGTTGTGCAGTGATAATCAGGGATTGATTATGTGCAAAGCAATATGGTTTTACCGTTTTGTTGATGTATCAGTCATTTATTAAACTTTGAATATTAATGATTTGTAGGTTGGCGTAGGTTAGCGACGAAATTGTTGGAATCAGAGGTCGCGAAACCACGGTCACGTTTCTAAAACATTCTGAGCACCTACAGTGCTGTCTGGGCATTGATTCACAATTCCGCCAGGCTTGGCACTTGCTGGATCATTTGAAACGTGATTGAATATTGCCTCAATGATTGGACGTCTTAAATTTCCTAACCATCGATTCCAAAGCTAGAAAGTATGCCCAAGTGTGTATTGCCGATATTGACAATGGGCCCAAGCAGGGTCCATTTGCTTGATTCCAGTATTGGGAAATGACAATGGGACTCATCTTGGACTAATCTTGGCCCTACCCAACCAGAAATTTACAACAGGCGCAGTACTGCACCAGTACTAGCCAAGACGGGCAGGGTACTGGCATTTGTTTGGAATGATAACGCTTTTCAGTACTGGGGATTGAGTACTGATGCCATTATTCGCAATCAGTGCAGGGCCAGTACTGGGTTAGTACCTTGCCGGTATTAAGTTCTCACTACTGGTTCATCAGTACCGGCATATTACTGTATTTGTATATATCCAGTACTGATCCCGTACGTGTTGACCAAGTGTTGGAGACCCAATACTGGCACTGTACTGCACCTGTTGTCAACATTGGCATATTACGGATTTTTTTGATTGGGTAGTGTTTGTTCCCATACAATTATAGTTCGTAGAAAATGGAAATATTGAACTTTGGTGCGGGCCCGGCCCCAAGTTGAGCCAAGATCGGTTGAGGTCAGGGCCCATTGTATCACCTAGTCCTCGGGCAAAGTAATACAGCCAGGCTGGAAACGATGTTATCATCCCAGACTTGGTCCCACGTTAGGTATCATGGGCACCCACTTTGGGCCCCCATTGGACCCGTAGTAAATACACGCTTGGGTGGGTAGTCTGCACGTGCACCGAGTTGGGAACTGATTGAGAGGGCGCAGAAAAAAGTTTTCCTACCCATGAGTGTATGGACCAATAATAGTCTTGTCGTGGGTGAAGCCTGGTATAAAACCTGCCAAAGCTCTTCACAACCTCTTATACCAAGTTTGTCCTAAAAATGGGAACGATGGGATCAGGCCAAGTTTGGAGCAATGGTTTCGTCATGCTTAGTTCATTTGATTTATCGAGCATCAACCAATGATTCTTCGATCGCGAGGATTGTAATGAAAAAGGTTTTGTAATTGACCCATATTCCATTCGATGAATTTCTTCCTCAGAGAACAATGCAAAACTCGCATACGTGTCTGGATACTACTGGGTATAGTCCGGGATCTATCCGGGCTTCATCAAAGTTTATTTGATACCGAACTCTGACATAATTCGGACTGAACCGGATGACGAGTCGCCGCAAAATCCAGATTTCAATGAGAATTTAGTTGGTTGTTTGGTACCAACACTGGTATCAAAGCCACGCTTCATTCCTATTCGAACTCACAATGATATCTAACTTCGTGTGCAAAAGTATCAGATCAAGCTTGTGCCAGGCTAGGACAAATCATGGCAACTCTAGGGCTAGTTCAGGCCAGCCCTGACCCATTGAATTTTTTAAATAAATTTTGAGCTTCCGGAGTGGATCAATACAAGACGGATACAAGACGCGGCTCCATTCCGGAACCTCAAAATTTATTTAATTTTGCAAGCCGTGGAAGACAGCATAGCGAATCTTCGCTGGAGCAACTAATCTTTTGAATTTTCCTGTTCAAAATTTGCACACCTCAGTAGGAATTTTTCACTTCTCTTCAATTAATTCGAATCTCTGTTCGACTTTCAGTGCAGTCACCTCAACGTACTTGATTGTTTCCTTACTGTCTCTATCTGCTTCGTCATATTTACATCAATCATATCAAAAACAAATCGGGGACCAAATATTGGAGAGATAAAACGATAAATATTCAATCATTTGAAACCGTTACAATGATGATAGACTCCCTCGTTGGAGCAATGTTGTCGTGTTAGATAACCGAATGGGAGAACAACGATAATGAACTTACGATAGACGAGAATTGGATTAAGTATGGGAGAATGAAAGATAGAGAGTGAATGAACATGTGTGATCAGTTTACGTTACAAAAATACAAGGATAAGGTTGTATTGGACAGTTTTGAATGGAGATTGTATGAATGAAAGATCTATGTTGCTTTAAATGAAAGAGAAACACGTAAGAGTATGAAATTGGAAGGACGTGGAATGAAACGAGGCTATGGAACATCACAGTCATTACACAAAATTATTGTTATAGATTTGTTTTGTTTTCAGATAAGAGAATTGTGTACAAATTATATAAAATCTTGTACAGAAATGATCCTATACAATTCGTGTATGACGGTATTTTTTCATTTTCAACGCCAAATCGTATAAAACTTACACGGAGAGAAGAGAATTTGGTCTTTTTAATATGAAGTCGTGATTGTTGCTATGCACAGAGATGTGAAAATTATTAGAATAATTGTTATTTCCAAAATAACTGCAACTTTTGCCACAGATTATGCATTTATCTGTGGAGTACTATTTAGTCTTGTTGATACAATAGTTTTTCATCCTTCCATTTCTGAGTTGATGATTATAACAATTTTTCTTTCCAATTTTTTTCACTCCAATGATCTCAACACTTCGATCTCAAACTAAACAGTATGTGACGATAGATACCCGCTGGGAATTTAGAATAGTTAACAACAAATTCCGACCGGGATTTTTATTGGTTTCATCGTAACTCAACTATCATTTCTTGTCGTGTATATAAATTTTATACAATAAAACACCACTTCTTATTATCAAAATATTGCACATTGTTAGTTATTTAAAGACATATGAAGATGCTCATAATGAAAAAGAACTTTGTAGGAATGAGATTGTTATATAGTAATCATGGATGATTCCTTTGTTCAAAAATTGAGAGATTGAGAAGTATATACATCAAGAAATAAAACCAGTACTCCATGAATGATTGCATTCTCTTAGAGGAAAGTTGGAACAGTTTTGGAAATCACAATTATTCTAATAATTTTCACACCTCTGTAAGAATAGAACTCTTTACTATTTTTCTAGTAATAATATGTATGTAGCATACTAATCATCAGAAAAAAGGTAAAGAATTCCATTTTCACATAGTAACAATCACGATTTCATACAAAATAAGACCGAATACTATGACAACATGGTAGATATTACTATTCTTGTGTCTCCGTGTAAGTTTAAATTATTGATAATTTCGAAAATAATCCTTCTTTTGCAGAGAAAGTGATCAGATATGTATGATAATTACAAGGACCAGTCTGGGATATAATATTATATAGGATTTGTGGAATAACAAGAGCGGTTTACGAGTTAACAAAGGAGAATTGAATACACCATCTCGTTATTGTCTTCTCAATGATTCTAAATAAACGTTGGTGAAATTCTATCAAATGAAATAATTCATAAATTTTGTGAAAGGAAAGATATAAATGGAGATTTTAGAAATTGAGCTATAGGAAAAATACATAGAACGAGTCATATTGATAACGGGACCCGTTCTCACGTGGCAAATTACAATAACCTTTACCAGGGTGCTGCCTATTTCTCGCGAGCAGTGAACCAAGCATTCAATGAATATTTAATTCTCCTCTGAAGATTCCATAATAGAAGGAACTTTTCATCTATTTTAGAATGCACTTATTTCAACGTCAGGACTTCATCATTTCAAATTGATCAGAAAAATTATATGCACTGTTAAACAAATTTGTGAACCCAATACACGAAATTTGGAAGCAATTAACACATAAATTTGTGTTTAAAATTCACTACACGGAGAGAAATTTGATGGTTGTGAGAGAAAATTGATAAACTGAAACTATTGGGAATAGCTTGGAAATAAAATTATCAAGACGGTAGACTTCACTTTGTCAACAATTTCAAAATTTCTTCAGGAAAACTAACAAAGGTGATGGTAATCGATGATTCCAGGCAGTGCTAATACTTTTTACCATCAGCGATCGTAATGTTTCTGTACACTTTATTTCAAGATTCTCGCAAGCAAGAGCTCTGAAAATCGAAGCAAAGGCAATAATTTCCACCATCGATGATCATTCACTAAAATGAAAACAAAAATTTACTTGCAAAAACATATTTCCAGGCACATTTGTTAGTTCATGTTGTCCAATCTTCGAGTTATTACCACCATATTTGTTGATCACAATCATGTTATTTTGAATACATTCTTGAGTACAGTTTATAATGAAAAATCCTAATTACGCGGAGGGGATTTGAACGTAAGAATAATGTACTTATATCTACCTATAAACCTTACAATTAAAGCCGCTTTGCTACGCTCGCACTTATGAATTTGCTGTTTTGAAGCTTCATTGAAAGACTAAACGAGGGAACCTAAACTGGACAACTTTTTGTGTGCGATAATTGTGAGAAAATCTCGAGCGCTGTTGGAAAATATGACCATCATCGGTAGTAAAAGTGATTCGTGGCTTTCAAAATTCAGAATAGTTGTTCAAACAAAATCTATTATTGTCAAGTGGTGAGAAGTTTCATTAGAAAAGGTATTTATTCCGTTTGTTCAAAGTTGTTATTACTCAAATATATTTTCTCACGCTGAATCTTCATTTTTACCATCGTAGCTGACGATTATTCACTACGTGTGTGAAAAATAATACACTTAGGTTACAAATTACTGTCAATATTTTCCAACAATACTAGTTTATAGTAGTAAAATAGTAATTTTCACAATCAAATTTTTCTCCGTGTACAGATTTTCTCAGAATTCAAATGAAATTTGCTATGAAAATCAATTTAAGGTGATATTGTGTTCAAATTTCAATAACATTGTGGGAAATATAATACAAAAATGTGTTGAATTGAGCACTTCCAAACTTTTGTATTAGAATTAACAGAAATATTCTGAAATTTGTATCAGTGTGTTGAACTTTTCGAAATTCTTCAACATTCATTTCATTTATATCGAAGTGATAAAATTGATGTTGTATTTTATTCTTAATTACAATAAACAAAACAGTTCAAGACCTTGATGTCATACGCTATTAAAACCCTAGTGAAAAAAAATTCCTCTGAAAACCTCAAAGAATTTTTCTGAATTTCGCTGCACATTTCTGTGAAAACCTGAAAGAATCTGTAAAATTCTGAAAACCTATGAAAATTTCTTCAAACTATGAAAGACTGAAAATTTCTAAAAAACTCTGACTTATCGAGTACGTTTTTGCACTGAAAATTTTTGTGAATATCTCAGAAAATTTCCGAAAATTTCAGTGATTTCTCCTTATGAACAAAAGCCGTACTTGTTGTGTTCTCGAGATTCAAACGGATGCGTTTCTCCTAGAAATATTCTTCATAAATAATAGACTACAGACATAATTCGAAGTTTCAGCAATTAATATATTCCGAACGATGTAGCGTGGATCATTCTACCAAGTTTGAGTATACGAAAAAAAAATACAGGCCGTCAAATGTGAATCAATAAAGTTGATAGTTACATGCGTTACGAGCCAGACACTAGACATTCCTCGTTAAAGAGTGTGTGCTTTGTTGGAATTTTTCATTGATCACGAAAAAAGGTTGGGCGGATAATTGAAAGCGCAAGTCCATTTTAGGAACATTCACCCTCTTGAGTATATGCATCCATTTCTCGAGGTGAAATTTAATTTTCTGTCCTAATCCGAAATTTACTCGAATCATGAAATTCAAATAGAAATCTTTCGAATGATGATATTTTTCTTCACCCTTGTTTGGCATTGAAATAAATTCACAACGTTGCTTTCTCGTTATCTCCTCGTTCATAATGTTTGAATAAGTTTGTTATTACTGGCACTCAATTAATGAAATTGATATCTACGTACGGGAGATTTTGATTCCACAGGATTTTATAACACTCCACCCAAAGAGAAAAAAATCAGTAGTAATGATGGAAATTTCTACTCCTATGTGATGATATATATCTCTCATTCAACGATACCAATGCTGGATGTTAAATTGATTTATCAAGAAGAAGAATTTTAATTAATGAATTTTCATCTCACGACGAGGAATATGTTGGTATAATATATTAACAATTTCATGATGCATAAGTTGAGCTTTATGTTTATCAAGGTGCAAGCATATCCGTTATATAAGATCTCGAGAGATTGTGAGAAAACTAATTTCACATGAAAAACTTTCTCAAGAAGGTCGTGCCATGGCATTTCTTTGTGTTACATTATCTTACGTACGCTTTACTGACTTACTTTTTTCGTTCCATTTCTTTCTACCTTCCGTGCCGCTCGATGTTCCCATTATCGATTTCATATTACTCGTTATAGTTTCTTTTTCTTCCCTTAATATTCATTCAAAAGATGCTTGTCTTGTTAACGACCTTCATAGTAATTGTGAGAAGTAAATATCCCCGGCATTTCTATATGGAATCGTGAACGTGAGATTGAAAAATTCAAATTGCTCTTGTATATCGAGTTGAGTAACTTCCAAGAGGAAAGAAAAATATTATAGTTTATGCGCGGTATTCGAAATATACACTCGGTTGGATTCTGAATGGTACGCAGCTTGTTAGATCCTGGTAATTACATTTGGAAGATTGTTTCAATTTGTAACGCGTTGGAAATAATTGTATATGTTTTTTGTGAAAATTTATTGTATGGAATTCTGACGTGAGAATTTATAGATTATTTTACTTCGAGTGAAATATTGATTAACGTGCCAGGCATGAACTATTTGGAAAAAAATCCAATTCAATGGATTCCAATCGATGAAAAAACTTACATCCGAAGAAAATGCGGGGTAGATAAGAGACATTTATGTTGGCTTGGTTCCTGCTGTTATCTTCCTACAAATGCCGATGACTAGGGTTCCAATGATCCGCTGATGGTCCAACAATGCGAGGGAGAACTCTTTCCCTCGGGTAGCATGCGGGTATTGAAAAGGCTGACAAACACCCAAGCTTTTCCCAGGCTTGGCTAAAAATAATTGGGCCAAAATTGTCCCGTTATTTCGAATGATCAGTCGGTTATAATGGATTTGTAATATTTTGAAAACGGCCACTGTATTGGCGCAAGCTTGGTAAAAACAAGCTTTGTTTATCAACAATTGCGTGAAAATCGTACACACGAGGGATGCTGATGATCAAGGATTGAATTTTGGAATTGTAATTGCTGAATACTTATGCATAACAATTGACCTCAATCTGGTTCAAGCTTGGCTCGATAGATTTGTACATTAGAACAGATATCAATTCCAATATTGTACCGTTGAATGTCGTGACACACAATGATCAATTGATTTTCAAGAACACCCCACAGGATTTCGAGACGTCATGACTCACTTTCGAAACCATTGTTTCAAATATTCTGGTCCAGATATTGTATATTTTTAGCTCCTAGGGTATTTATGGAATAGCCTTCGAAACATTGTCGGAGAAATTTCATTCCAGAAGTTTGGAATAATTCAATTGCACATCAGTTAAACAGAATGGATCCGAACGACATTTCTGATAATCTTGTTGATCTCAATATTGTATATTATATCATATCATGATCTTTCAGTAGAAACTCATTGGTTTATGCATAATTCAACATTAAAAGCCAATTGATTGAAATATCTGCCTGTTGAAAGCCTGTTCCAAGCTTCCAAGCTTCCAAGAGAAAAAAAGTTCATAAATTAAAAGAAGAATCGACTACTTTTTTCGTCATAATCCCTGTAACCAAAAACACATTGGTTGATGTTCGGTGAATCAATTGGACCAAGTCTCGCCATCATCATCCCCAAAGCTGGCCCAAACTTGATGTAAATATTCATGACGAGTCTCAGCAGTTCTTGTGCCAGGTTTGGTCCACGATTGGGCCATTGGTCCATACATACATCGATTATTAAATAAATAGATAATCAATATCAACGGAATTCGATATCATCATCAGAAATCATATATGAATATACAGGAAATTGAAGAGCACTTGAATTGGGTTCAATAGGCATTTCCATCATTCTACAAGCATTTTAATGTGACTCTAATGGTTGAATGACCTATTCGCTGATGGATTTTATAGGATTTCATCTACAACCCGATAGTTACGTATAACGCAATGAATCCGTGGAATTACGATCGAGTTGAATGAGAAGCAATTTACATTTGTCCGTATTGTATACTCGATGATATCGACTTGGTTATCCGAATGGAATCAAATAACGAACTTTTGATTGATGATGTACGAATTTTGACGAATTTAATCTTTTTTATAAAACACTTATCAATTTTCGATGAAAATTTTATAGAATTCAATAAAAACTGAAGATGGATTCACACATCTCTGATCTGAACAGTTTTGTGATGGACTTTCAACGGGGTCAAGAATTTTTGGAACTCATCCTGGACTTTCCATCGATCTTCCATATTCATTAAAAGTTCATTACATTGGGAGAAAGGTTTGGTAACGATTATCGAATATATTCTCAAATATTCAATAACATTGATCAAATATCAATAATATTCATAATATATTTAATAATTATGAATATATATAATATATTTGATAATTGTTATCAATTATTTTATGAAGATCATTCGAGAATATATTTGATGACTGTGACAAGTCTTCTTTTCAGTGTAGAAATCTGTGAGAAGTCCTCCAGAAGTTTGTGAAAAATATACCAAGACTCCCTCACCTTGAATTTCCCACCGACTTCTGGAACGCGTAATATTCGAAATTTCATAAAAAATCTTAGATAAACCCATAGATTTTCCATACACTTTCGCATGATTGGGAAAAGTTAGTTGAAACTTCTCCAAAAGTCCACCTTAACTTGCCCATTGTTGACTCCTAACGGAGAAGAACATCCCTCGAGATTAAGTTCGATTGTTGAAATTCTGAGTGAAATGTATAGGGAAATCGAAGTATGGGTGTAGTATACATTTCGATATGGGATTTGACCTAAAACTATACTTTCTGAACAATCACTCGCACTTCACTCTACTATACTCCTGTTTTTAGCGTGGAAGCTTCCACGAGCGTTTCAATGTCGCTTGAATGGATTGAATTTGCATTGAAATAAAAACAGTTTATACAGGTTTTAATTAGATTTTTTTCAAAGCAAAGGTTATTTGTAAGTGTTGGGGCTACAATTTCACTGTGATTTTGTATGAAATTTGTATCAAGTTGTTATACAAATTTATAGAAACTTGATACAAATTTTATATAAATTCTACTAAAAAAAACTACTATTCGTGTTTTGAGTACTGTTTTCTTTTATTACAACACCAAAACGTGAGATTTTCCTTCACCGATCATAAAAGAAAACCGTCCACAAAATATAAAAAGAAATAAAAAAAGAAACACAAGAATACTTGAAAAGACAGTTGATGGCTCACATAATATTCTAATACTTTCCCGATTCCTTCATTGCGTATAGCTGTACACTTCTTCCTTCCCATGTGTTACGTCACTTCAACCCTTCGCACTCGAAGAATTTTGAAAATAATCAAATTTGTGGCCATGATAACGACATTGAATTGCAAATAATTCATATTCGGAATCAATAAAATTCGAGAAAATGGAATACGAGTTATGCAACAGATACACAAAAATCTAAAAATACTTGAAATATATTTCAATAATATTTGAAAATTTGAGGAGATGGTTGGAAAAAAATTAAGCACGGAGCGAGAACTGAACTCGGTCATAAACTTGGTCAATGCTTCAAACACGAATGTGTTACATTCGTTTCTCTCCGGGTCTTGCTAGAGAAACAGACAAACATGTTTAGAAATTTGCTGACGCAGCAAATCCAGGTATTATATAGTGAATAGCAAATCCAGGGTGTCTAGCGAAACATGATTTTGGGATTTCCGACCAATTCCCGAAATTCAAAACTATCTGCATTTAATTTTTGCGTAAGTCAGATATTACATATAAATTGAAGCATGAAAAATTAATTTCACGATGTATATTCAACAACGGATGCTTCCGAAATTTGTGCAAATTTTGCAAACTCAATGAGAAGAAAAAGGACACAAGTAACGAAGTTTGCACAAATAAGATTTTATAAATTATTCGTAACAGGGCCGTGAAATAGAACTTTTTGAGGTGTGTAAGGTTTCTGGAATTCTATAAGAATTCAAAAAGAATTTTTTTTCGAGAACTTTTTAGGGGATCATTCATCGCTGTATAGACCTGGCTGAAGAGATTATTCTGAAAATATCTGAGATCTTTGCATAACTCTCAAAATTATAACAAAAAATATCAATATTTAATATCATCGATATTCAATATAATCAATTATTCGTCGATGGGGAAAACTTTTCTGAGTTTCAAAATTCTGCACACACAAAAATAAAAATATAATTGGAAATTTCCCGGAATTTTTCTTTTAATTCCTGACGAAAGTACAATTCCTGACTAATTCCGGACTGCTAGACACCCTGAAATCTTTTTGCTGACCCTGCTGAAAATTTGCCACCATAACCAACTGAATTGCTGAGACCCGTAGAAAAGTTTTCCCTGTTCATCCCCGAGAACTTGCAAAATTTCCCTGTTCTGAAGAAAATATGGGAAAAAGAATTGGGAAATTTTGCATGAACGAGAAAAAACTCTTCTAAGTTGTTCGCTGGCCTAGCAAAATTTTTAGGATTACATAGAGAATAGCAAACAACTTTGGCTGCAAGAGCAAATATCTTTCGCAGCTATAACTAAAAATCGCAGTCGTAGCTTCGAAGGTTGCTATGATAGCAAATTTTTCTTTTTCCCGTGCACGAATGTTCTGGTTCCCAGAATTAATCACGATGCTTCCTGGTACCTGGTAACGAGAAAATGAAATGGTCCTTCTAGTACGTGAATTCAATAATTCTCTATCCCTCCAGACTTTTAAAGCATCCCAGGTAGAAATATTCTATTAAATCCTATTACGAGTGGTGAAATTTCTGATTGAATATCATTGAATTCCATTGAAACCTATTCATTTTCCCATCCGTCAATGAGATTTTATAGATTATTTGTAACAGGGATTCCATGATTTTCCCTGACCCAGTTTTAATTCCTAGACTTCTGTTGAAATTCACAATTTTCCAGTTCGAAAAACTGAAGGAAAAATTAATTTCATCCGTTTCATAATAAATAAGTAATTGCTTTTACACAACCCCAATAAAAATATTTCTCTTCAAAACTTCATTATCGCAATTCTTAGAGAAAGAAAGAATTTTTTCAACAGATTCATCTTCCAAAACTCTGTGAAATTCTGCATATTTCTGAAAATTTCTATTGCCAGTAAAGGTTTCTCTGTACATTTCCAACTTATTGGTCAAAGTTGTTTTGTTGAGAAATGTTGAATTTTTCCAAGATTTTACTACTTGATAAATGGTGGAAACATTTGACGAGGAAAGGAATTTTCTCCACGAATCCATACATTTCTCTGCAAACTACATTTGCAGAAAAAAATTTGAATTTTCTCTTTATTTGTCTATTCCAAGAATATTACGACTTGTGGCGGAGAGTTGAATTTTCTGTACAAATTCATACATTTTTCTCAAATCGCATTTGCGGAGATGAAGTGAATTTTTTCAAATTTTTCAATCGACTCAAAACAACTTAAGTAAAATTCACTAGTAGGCCTCGAAAAAACCTCTCTCCCACGACCCACTCATCTTTCCTTTCGGAGGATTCTGAATCGATTAGTCTATATCCGACGGGAACGAATTTTTTAAAATTTTCTATCGATTTGACCCAGCACTTGGAAAAATTTACAAGTTAAGGTCGAAAAAAACCTTTCTCCCACGATCTACTCATTTTTCGTTTCATTAGATTCTGAATCGATTGGTCTATATCTTACAGGGACGAACTTTCGAAATTTTCTATCGATTTGACTCAGCACTTGGAAAAATTTACAAGTTGAGGTCAAAAAAATCCCCTCTCCCACGATCTATTCATTTTTCGTTTCAGAAGATTCTGAATTGATTGGTCTATACCTCACGAAAACGAATTTTTCAAAATTTTCCATTGCGATGATTCCCATAAGTGGTACTTTAAGATTACTGTAGTCATCTCGGAGATCCGCTGATGTGATAGAGGCTTTGCTTCTCACTCGCAGGACCCGGGTTCGATCCTCACTGAGGAAAGTTCCTAAAAATGGACTTTCAATGTGGTGTCTCTTCCGTAATGTCATTCAAGTCGAACTGGAAGGAGATTTGCAGAGATAAACTCTGAACAAAAATTTTTCTTCTCAAGCAAAAGTGAATAGATAAAACAGAGATTTGTAGAGTAATGCAGAAATATGCAGAGAAGTATTTAATGTAATACGGAGATTTGGCGGGTTTTGTACGAATTTTGTGGAGAAATTCATAAAATATTACGAAGATTGGAAGAATTATGGACAATTTTGCAGAGTAATGCAGAAATTTGTAGAGTAATATTTATGGTTAAAAATTCTGCAAATTTCTCAAAGCGTCCGAAATCTGACAGTTATGTAGAAAAATCTGAAGAGTTTTGAAGAATTTGGAAGAGAAATATTTTTATTGGGGAATTCACATACATTGAAAGGATTCTGTTGTAGAAATTACCGTAAAATTTGAGTGATCGAAGGAAAAGTAAAAATTCTTCCAAAAATTACTTTGTAAGCTGTAAAAATGAGTGAGTTTTTGAACAGTTGAAAGTGATATTTTCTACAAGTTTTACAAAATGCACTGTGATATTTTGAAAAATTCCTACTTGTCCCTCGATCACTGAAATTTCACCGTAATTTTTTCAAATAAAATTCTCTCGGTGTATAGTTCTATCCCTAGTAAATATTCGATGAAGCATTTCCTATTTATAATAAGGTCCTGGACCAGGTTAGAATCCGGAGGCCGTGAATAAGAAAAATCTGATGAGGCCTTCACAAGGAACGTATCTGATTTTCCTAATAGGATTCGAATAGAGTTGTAACGCAGGGATACAATAGGGTTAGGATGAGATTTTCATAAAATCGAGCGAAATAGGGAAAACTGTAACGAAACCTGATGAAGACCTGATAGGAAATCAGACATTCCTCTTCAGATCCTAGTATTTTCCCATCCACAATTTCTACTAGGGATTTCATAGTTTTACTAGGGTAATATTGTGAGAATATCGTTGAAATATTGAGGGCTACTTTGGGTCGGTTGAATAAAATCGGATAAGTTCAGTAGGGGAAAATCGGGACCCTTCGTACGCGGGGCACATTCATACAGTAGTTATAAAATACGAATGAAAAGTTGTGCCAACATGAATGTTCATATACGAGTAAGTTGAGTATAGCCACCATGATGTCTATGCAGTTTTAGGTCATCCGTAGCGATGAGAGTAAAATTATAGGTAGCATTGCATTTTTGTATTTCGTAAGTAATTTCTTCATTGATGCTTCCAGCTATGTTGACTCTCGTTATGTTATGTTTTTCTAAACTATATGTTCTCAGTAACGAAGATACATTCCTGAAACATGATTTTGAAAATCAATTCTTTTGGTTTGCATATCAATATAGTGGGAAAGCCATGTTTTATTGTTGTTTCGTTAATGGGGCACATTCAGATACGTACGGAAGTACCCCTGCAGACACAATAGGTGCACGGTAAATTGCTAACGGTTGATTTTGTGTCTCATTGATGACAAACCAATGTTTCTATATTTTCATTCCGCTATATTGACCATTTATTCATCAAAATTTGTTTAACAGGAGTATGGGACGCAATTACACAACGAAGAACACGTAACAAAGTTATGGATATTCAATAATTGTAGTATTGAAATTTTTCATCATTTATTTGTAGTTTCAATTAATTGTACAATGTTATTCCATAGTGTCCGAAAGTACCCCATGTGTGGGGAACATTCATACGAATTTTGAATTGACTTCAAGTTGTTATTAATGAATAAATATGAGATCTAATCAACTGGGTATTTTTCGCATTGAACCTAGATACATGTACTATTGATAAATACAATCACTTGAATTTTCGATCAAATAATTGATTCAAAAATATGAAAAATGTAAAAACCGTACAAAGGGTCCCTACTTTCCCCCACATGCAAGTGATGACTATATTTTACTTTACTCATTCATTTTTGTGAATTCGTTAGTTTTCAGGCAGCGCACAGTGTTCCTGTGAGGGTTCCAAGAATTAGGATTTATTTTAGACTCCATAGATTCCATAGACTCGAACAAAGTTTGATTGAATAATTGTAAACGTGATACTCGCTTGCTCTGTGTGAGTCCAATTGTATAAATTCGCTGCCAGCTTCCCGAACGAGTTTTCCATTATTAGAATTTACATTCATTGACATATTCATTGGGGTCAACCCTTTTCAAAATGTCAGTATCATACCAATCGGATTTGTCATATTGAAATGGAGTTGAATTTGAAGATCGTACTTGACCTTTACAAAATTGGAGAACCTACGCAAAAGCTATGTATAGGTTTCCTCATTGTTAAATCTTTTGTTATTAAATTTCCCATCTTGTGAAGGTTCATCACAGATTTTAGAGATTTCGAAATGATTTCTATAACCTGTGATTTCGATTAACATTGAGACGAGTGAGAAGGAAATAAATGATACATTGCTTCTTTTATATGAAAAGACACACGAAAGGAAGGATGGGACTAAAAAACTTTATATCTGGACGTTTCGAGGGGGAAGTTTTTCTTCAACAACTTGTAATACATAGACACAAAGTTTTATGAGGTACGATTTACCATTCCCAACATTAAAAGGTACATTCCACAAAGGTGGTATTCCGAACCCCATGTTAGTGGTTAGATCCCCCTCTGACGATACAGGAAGGGATGATGACTGGTCTCTACGTGGGATTAAGAATGAAATCAGAATGCTTGTGCAAGTGTTACCGATAAGTGGTCTACGAACGTGGCATGAAGTCAACGTATGGGAATGTTTTAGAATCTTTCTAGAGACCCCAGCATTGCGCTCGACTAACCAAGAAGGGACACAGAATCGATGTGGGGAGAGCATCGATCTAATTCAGAGACTACGAATCTTTTGATTCACCTTGAAAAAAATCTACCAGACGTTTCATTGGATCCAACAAAATTTTCCTTCTTAAATCAATACCAATTCATTCGGATGAAATGAATTTCTTATTTGATCCAACTGAAACTGTATATTAGGTGCACATTTAAATACAAACTTACTTGATTCAAATGAATCTGAATATACACTCTCTAAATTCATTCGAGTGAATACTGCAAGTCCAAACAAAGTGAGATTCCACTGATTAGGTTTTCACTCAACAAGAGTAAATTTTCACCCTATCAGAATGGAATTTCAACTCGCTTTGAAGAGTGATATTCCACCCCTTTATAAGAGTGAAATTCTCACTTCAAGAGACTTGGAAATTCATTCTTATGGAGTGAAATTTGGAACCTGCCGTATTTTCACTCCAAGAAATTTAGAGAGCACTTCTTCTCGGTACAGAAACTCGATTCATGTATTGTTAAGAAGCATTATGAGAATTCCAACTTGAATGAATTGATTTGAAGTGTTTTTACATATCCAGTGTGTATCGTTCATTTCGAAGATCGATCTAAGATCGTCTAGAGACTGTCGAAAGATTATTTAGAAACTTCCTGTACGTTGTCGAATATCTGCTGAATACTATTTGTTACTTTTGGTGCATGGGCTCGATGCTATGAGAGATCATCATCCACCGACTGTTCTTCAGGACTATTTTAAAGAGATACCAACGATCCCCGACAATGCAACCCAAGCCAAATCTTTTCTGACAAATTATTCTGAAATAAGGCAAGAAATCAAAATATTGCGGTATAAAGAACATCTTTATTCTCTGAAAAGGGACGATACAGAGCGATACTTTGTGGGAATAATTTTGGCCGTGTCTGTTTTTGACCAATGGTTTCTGGTTGCATTTTCAGGAATCGTTGCTCTGGTTAAAAGATCCCATTGAACCTGACAAATGAAATTTCATGAGATTTGGTCAGAACGTTGTTCGAGGTATTGGAGGAATTTATTCATCTGACCAGATCTCATCGGAAAATCCCCGGATGAAATTCAATCAGAATCCAAGATTCAATGGGACTTGGCAAGAATCAATGGATTCTTCTAACCAGGGTGGTATCACCTTGAAAGTGGTTCTTAATATTCGAGCACAATGGAGCTGAGGCACCTAAAATAAACGCTACACAGTGGAAAATGTTATGTAATCTCAGTACCCAGGAACGAGACAACAAATATGTCGGATTAACACAAAAATGTAAAATTGACCATGAAAACTCGTTTATTTGACAATTTTTTATGTGAATCTTTGATACTAACCATCCAACGCATGTCGTGTAAAGTCTTTTTCAAACGAGCGAAGAGAAGTAGCTACCCCATTGAAGAAATCTCATAGATGTATTTCTCGTAAATTCTCATAAGATTTTATCAGGTTCAATTTGGAAACTTTCATCAGATTTTGAAGAAATGTATGAGTTTTTATGATATTTTTTCCAGTGGATAGAGAGCACCCTGAATAAAGAAACTCATTCATTCCCATTGAAAATTTCAGATCTTCAATTCAAACCGATTAAAACCCATTGAATTTGAATCGAAAATGTGCACGTTTAAGGGGAATGAATAGGTGTCTTTGACCAGGGTGAAGCCTCCGTGCTGCTCTTCACATCTGACAGAATGAAAAATCACACGTTTCCCTCTATCAAGTCTCAAAAGTGAGTTTGTCCGTTTCTAGTGAACCCCCATTGTTTTAGAGTGGAAAACTCATTCTAGAATTGAACTGGAAGAGTGGAAATGCCACTCCATAATTCGACAAGCTCACTTCTGGCTGGTAAAAAGTGAAATCTGACAGTGAAAATTTCAGAGATTGCGAACACGAACTCATTGAAACCGATGCAATGATGCAGATCTTGTATTTGCTGCTTCAAATATGATAATTTTATCCCTGGTTAAACAAATCCATAGAACCCGACGAAATGAAATTTAATGGGATTTGGTCAGAACATTGTGCAAGGTGCAATCAGAATCACATTGAAGAAATACACTAATCTAATTAAATCTCATTGAAAATGGTTCAATGGTTCAAACATTGTGCAAGATTCAATGAGATTTGGCGAGAATCAATCGGTTCGTTTGACCAGGGATCGGTTTTTACAGGGTTTTTCATTCCTACATGGTAATTTACTATCTCATGAATTGCCACATAAGTTAATTTTCATTACATCTTTGCTTTTTCCTCCAGATAGGATGAGATTCATTCGTTCATTCTGAAATTGAGATTCAGAGATATAGAGTAAGCGGAGTAAATCAAATAATTTGGGATCAATATAAAGACGCATTAGGGAGTGTAAACAATTCCCCGTTTTCGAATCGATGTTTTCATTATTCTCTGATTTTAATCAATTGATTCAAATCAACATGATTTTCACATGGGCACCGAGTTTGGGAGGTTCGCGGGATTCTAGTTCTTCCAAATGTCGAGAAAAATGATTTACCAATTCTATTTTTTCCTATAAATTCCACAAACTTTTGCTTAAATCATGAAAATTGTTCCTCAAGCCCTCTCCCCTTCCCAATAATTTGCATACTAACTCGATGCCTGTGAACCATTATGAAAGTTTCCTGTCAAAAACTCCGGATGGAAACGGATTGAAATGGAGAAAAGTCCTCCTTCAATTTTTTCTTTTGACAAACTTCTCAGTAGCTAACAAACAATTCATTGCAAACGTAAAAGAAAATATCTTCTTGCGTCAAATTCTATGTAACAAGGTTTAAAATTACCCAGTGGAAAATTCCCATCCTGGATCAGAGGAGTTCCTACCCAGCCCTGTTCGAAATGCCAAGCAGAACTGGGGAAAAAATTATCATCAGGCTCTGAACGGGTTTTATCACGTGGAATTCGGTCCAAAGCTGATAAAAGTGTTGCGAGTAATCAGGTTATGACAGGATAATCCAATTTGGTAATGTCGGATGAAATTGGGTACAAACTGTCAGTTTTTATCGGATTTCACATTATCAGAACCTTGTAGAAGCAGGAAGTTTTGCTCAGTTCTGCCTGGCATTTTTCGCAGGAAGGACACGAGTTCCCAAGTAGAAATGCTCTGGTTATTGACAAGTTTTTTAACGCTCAACTAGCCAAATACTAGACACTTGCAAGCGTCTGGTTTTTGGCTGGTTGAGCGTTACAAAACTTGTCAATGACTAGAACATTTCTACCAGGGTCACCTTTCACACGGAAAAAAATTATCGTTCTCATAACGATTCGAAATCGTTGTCATGACTGTCTAAAGTATAGGGATATCAGTGTCGTTGCCACGACAGAATCTTTCCATCTTTCGAGGAACGATGTAGATGGTTAGCTTAAACCATCTATATCGTTACCATGGCGATACAATATCGCCACTTACACTTCCTCTTCTAACTACACTTCAGATCGTTACGATAACTATACTTTTTTTCCGTGCAGGGTTCCGCTCGGAATTCCTCAGGTTCCCGCTTGATATCACTCGATTTACCGTTAATCTGAAACCCGGCTGGTCCCGGACAGAAACCTGAAGGATGAAGCCTCAACTCACCCCAGGTGGCAATTTCAGCCTGGATGCGAAAATAAGCTATAGACAGCAATATCTACTTAATACCCCTGACTAGATTCCGCCCCTAGAAATTTGAGAAGCGAAGCTTTTTACCAAGAAATCAGAAGGTGAGTGTTTTAAAAAATTGAAACGTTGCATAATACATTCAAGGAAATACTACACTGAGAAAAAGTTGCCAGGTATTTAGGTTAGTTAGTGAAACTATCGGGTTAGTTGAGGCAGCTAACGTGGTACTTGTCCTGACTACTGAATAGTTACTCAAGTAGATGGTCGAAAATCGTAAAGATACCATATCAACCAATTTATTCCAAGAGTCTATAAACGTTCTCCATAGCTCACAAACATGTCTAACTACCGAATTCGAAGAATTTCATGAGATCATCGATTCTCCATGAATTACCAAATATGAAACAGCTGAAGTCTCGGCTTAGTGTGCTTCAAAACTTATTTTTATTCGATTAAAAAGAACTACACTGTCGCAGTCTTCTAATAAAATTTAATGCTCCCTACAAGGAATTAAATAACTGAACCATTCCATTAATTATCGAAAGATACCACACAGCGTTTATTGGAGGCCTTTTGCCATAAAAATGGGATATTTGTTATTATATTTGATTCATCAAATATTGAGTACGTTTATGAATGATTGCAAGTTTATTTATAATCCATTAACATATCATTTCCCCATTGAGAATTCATTTCACAGCTGCATAAAATACAATGAGCGAAATAGCAATCTAGAAATCAGGAAGAATTTGTAATCAAGAAGTCCACAGCGTACGAAAATATTGAATGAATTCTCTCGAACAAAACTCTGCCGAGAGAAATATCCAACTCTCCTCATTACGGTAAAACCTACTATACTTGTTATATTATAATTTTCTCATTAACCAAGGTACCGACACTTGAACACGCACACACCCACTACTCTTATACTATCGAACAAACGAGCCCAATGTTGAATCTGTCAGCACGCCAATTTCTTTAGGCTTGGCAAACATTGAGATATTTGGATGATAAACAAGAAGAGAACAACCGAGAAACAATCAAAACGAAAAAAACTGCCTGCATTCGAAATTTGATCGAGGCTAGATAAAGTTGACATTCTTCGATTCCAAGAATCAAACCATTTTGTCTGTGAATAGTCGTAAGTCAACTGAGAGGGAATCTTTGTTTCAAAATCTCAAGAGTGGCATTGGCGCGAAAATCATTTATTTCATCTGTCAAAATGAATCATCGTCATGCGATTCTCATACGTTTCGAAGTAAATAAGAAAAATCACATCAGTTGGATTGTTGTTTCCCATGTAAATACACGGATATTTGATCTTTTAAACTGTTTACTGACAATTTATATCCCAAATGTCTAATAATTTCATAAATAGACATTCAAAATTCTTCGATGGAGCCAAATGAATAGTATTGTCAAAGTATGAAAAGTAATTTTATTTAATCCAAGAGCTCACAGGAAAGGTGAGTTTTTCAAGAGTCATGACATCCATCAGGGATGAGAGTTTCCTCGAATGAGCGGGTGAAATGCATACGTCACGTTCGGGACCGATTGTTCGATTGACACCTCACTGAAATTTTCAATGTAGAAACACGAGACTAAATATACAATCAATGACAGCTCTCTTGAACCGACACCGACGATCCACCACAGTTCCGAGATATACGAAAAAAAGCCTACTACCACGATCTTCAACGATTTCATAAATAAATTCCAAACTCACCTCTCCTCTCTTCGTTTTTTCCGACAAAAAAAAAGAAAGAAGAAAACCCAAAGTCAATCGTTTTTTTCTAAGCGCAACGAATTTCCGTCCGCGTAACGAACAGTACGTCGCGCACTACAGTAACGTACTGATACATCATCTCGTCTGTTTCCTGACGAACGACTGACTTGACGAGCGAGAAGGAGCAGCTGAAGAGTACGATGACGAAAGTATCTAACTTGGTTCAACTATGTTCTGGCCACTTGTTTCACGCACTCCTGTTGGGCGCTGCGATCTTCTTCTCGCGCATCTATCGATTCGCGACGACGACGGTAAACCACGACGAGCCGCCGTCCCGACGCGACGCGTCGAGGTGCGTACAGAGCTTTAAGAACCTCGCGTAGATGGATTAGAAGCCTGTTTTTCTCTCACCTCGAGATCAGGAAACAGTACGAGAGAAAATAACAAAAAGAGATATGCAAGAATCTAGAAGCCAGGAAATAAAACCAGCCAACGTAAAGAGAAAAATCACTCTATTTCTTGTTGTCTTTAGTATAATGACTCACTTCTATTCAGATGATCTGTGGTTATTATATTCTTTGACCATGTTGCGGAGTATCTTTGTTATCATAACTATTGGATAACAATGTAGAGGTAGTGCTTCTGCTTCCGCTCCTTCTGCCTCTGTATCACTACCGCTGTGTGCTACCAGCGGAGGCGGTACTTGGGTACCAGCCAGCTGTGCGCCTGCTTCAACAACAATCTTACAAAGGCTAACCGATATATATATATATATATATATATATATATATATATATATATACACATGCATTCACTTATTTTATATTCCGTATACGTGGAGAGATACATTAACTATGTGGACATTTTGGATAGGGCACATTGTTAGTCTTCCTCTCGTTAAACTGTCTTTTGTTTGGCTCGTGTGCTGAAGAGGCTGACTTAAGTTCAGTTTAGGTATCTATCGTTTGTTAGGTGGAACGTGAATGGTAACTCTATGTAGAGCTGTTTTACTTTCTCGGAGTAACAGGTATGTACTTCACTTAGAGTGGTTAACTCAACCCTCGCCCTCAAGAAAAGGTATAAAAGCTGGCTTGAGGAGCCATTCTTTCTTTGTACCTCCACAATTAACTTTGATCGACAACAGATAATTTCAGAACGTTGGAAAAGTTGTTAGAAATTCACAATTGAAGTGAGCAATGGGAAATTGATGTGAAACTCCAAGGTTCGATAAGAGCGTATATTCGATGCGCTGTGTTCAATTTGCTCAAAACTTGCTTGCGTGAATCGTTCTACAACTCGCTTTCGTTCATTCACGTTTTCCATGTATCCCTCCGACTCGCACGGAGATATCACGAGGATATCGGGAAGTGTTCCGTGCAAGAAATTGCTTAGAGTTGCAGTAAAAAGTACTCTGAAATTGAATGAAATCATTCAATGTCGGATTCAAGACATCCTTCAACCAATAAAAAATCTCTGAAAAGAATAGTAAAACAGTTCTATGAAATGTCCTTCAAACTGAGAAGGACAAAGTGGCTGGAGTCAATGTGGAGGATAATTCTTAATTAAAGCAGTATTATAAATGAATAAGGGAATAGGAAATTTCCTCCGGTGCATGTGGGACGCTTGAGGCTTTCATGAGGCAATCATCCTGTATGGAAATATTTCGCTGCAAAACTATGAAAAATCTCTGAAAAAAAAATGAAAAAACTCTGAGAATCTCTGAAATTTTGATGAGAAATCTAATATTTTTGGGACATTCTTTACAGACTTTTTTCAGACTTTTTTCAGAGTTTCTCAGAGTTTTTTCAGAGAAATAGTAACGAAATTGCACTCTGAAAAAACTCTGACAAAACTCTAATAAATTGTTGACATTTTTCTGATTATTGAAAAATCCTGAAATTCAATAAATACATTCATATGCCGTATTCAAATATCATGTGTGAAAAAGTGTTTGAAAATTTTTAAATTTTTTTCTAAAAGTCAGAAAAATGTTAGCAATCTATCAGAGTTTTGTCAGAGTTTTTTCAGAGTGCAATTTCGTTACTATTTCTCTGAAAAAGAATGAAAAAACTCTGAGAAACTCTGAAAAAAGTTTGAAAAAAGTCTGTAAAGAATGTCCCAAAAATATTAGATTTCTCATCAAAATTTCAGAGATTCTCAGAGTTTGTCAGAGTTTCTCAGAATTTTTTCATTTTTTTTCAGAGATTTTTCATAGTTTTACAGACATTTTTCAGCGAAATATTTCCATACGGGATGGCTTATTTCCTACAAGCACTCATCGCCCTGCCATTGAAAACACAAAATTTTTGCGGATATTACAAGAAGTCCGATTAAATGTGATTGCATTTTACTTGAGAATGTAACTAACATTCAGTTTAAACAATAGAAAAACCATCCAGTTCGCAAAAATAAATGTATTTGTATTCTCTTACGGGTCGAGGTAGGTCGGGTATTCGAATCCAATTTTTATTGAAGTCATTTGTACAGTCACAACAGGGACTTGATTATTCATCTACGAAATCCTGTTATTGTGCAAATGGGAGTCATTTCCGAAGTAATTTGCTGCATAGAATCCGAATCTCACGTCAGGATTGGATCATTACGACAAGATTCTGAGATATTTGAGGTTAAGTGCTCGGAAAAAGGGTTTTTTCTTTGCTACGTTCGAAGTCAAGTGCAGAGCGCACAGAATTCTTTAAATCTTTTTGTCTAATTGCATCATTCGGTACTACTCTTACTCTTCAAGATCTGTCACCTATGATTCCTTCCTGCAGAGTTATAGAATATATCCCCAGGATGTGTGGGAATAAAAATCTCAATTTTCTGACATGATATTCTTACTTAGCGAGGCCAAAAAAATTACTGTGGTGCAGCACCATCTACGGACCAGATTAGAATTGACAAGAGAAATTATGGTATTTTCGTCAGATTCTACAGAATTGCACAGAAGTTTACGGTGGTTTCCGGTACAATATTTACTAAACAAGAAATTTTCCTGATAATCTTTGAAGTTCTGAACTTGAATGATAAGAATTTTCACTGTGGTCATTGTAAACGTCCACCCATTGTAAAACTGAATCCAGCGTTGAAATGGAGCACAGTGGAAAGTATTGTATTTTACATGAAAAAGTAATGGATTATTTCCTCCGTGCACGTATACATGTTGAAATAATGGTTAATAATGTGAATGCTCATGATGTTATTGAGGCATGTTCCATAACTCAGAATGGTTGTAATTTTGCTAAAACGAATCGTAGTTGATCGATCCATAGCTCATTTTGAAGGGGAAGAATGGCATTAAATTATAAAATCGGAAAAAACTATTCAAAAAATTTGTTATGCCAGAAAAGGTGAAAAATTGAAGGTTCAAAGTAGAAAAAATCCCTTTTCTGAGTAAATTACCTCAGATATCTCAAAACCTTGACGTGATGACCCACTTCTGGCTTCAGATTCGAATTCTACGCAAAAAATCACTTCAGTTATCGAAGATCAATCAAACCTCGTTTCGTGCAGACCAATGATATTTTGATCAAATAAAAAACCTTCAAAGCCATTGCGCCACCTGTAAATAATTTTTGTCAACGCGAAGGTTGCGGGAGGATTTTTTTTTAACTACATTCTGAAAGTTTTTCAGGTGGGAGCGAAGAAAAAAAATATCGATTCAAAACGAAACACTCTAATATACAGGGTGTCCCATTTTAATCTGTCACTTAGAATATTTCGAAAACGAATAGATTCAGAAGAAAATGTTCCGGGAAAAAAATGTAAGAATCTGAGGGGGACATCCGATGGTGAACTTAGCTTTGACCTCAGATCCCACTTTCAAGGTCATACTGAGGTCAACTCATGTTTTTTAAATGGAATCCCCTATTTTTTACTACCGGTTTAGATTCTACGCTAAAAACCAAGGAACTTTTGTCTCAAACGTTTTTTCGAAATCCCCATAGATGGCGCTCTAATTGATGAGAAAATGAGAATTCTCAAACCCTCGGATTGTATTCTGTCTAACGTAATGCTCAACTCTTGAGTGTTCCTCATCTCCCGGAAATTGCCGTCGGCATCAGCGTTACCCAATGTGCACCACGAGGAGGTTGCGCGATCGGACTTTACACATCATTGTGGCCCTGAAAAGGGCCGATTGTCTGAACTGGGGGTGTATCTTCGGAGACGCATTGGGCATTCTAAAGATGTTCAAAATGAGCGCCGTTTTGCCTTCGACGAAGCACAATTCTTTTATGAAAGTTTTCTACAGTTGCTCGCAACGTAGCAGGTGTTATTGCTGTGCATGCTCTTTTTATTCGATCTTTCATGTCATCGCGTGTTGTTGGAGGTTCACGGAATACAACATTTTTGATGTAACCCCACAAGAAAAAATCAGGCGACCTAGGTGGCCATCGCACAGGTCCTCCACGGCCAATCTACCTTCTGAGAAACTTCTTGTCCAGAAATTTTCGAACAATTCGCATGTAATGAGGAAGTGCTCCATCCTGTTGGAACCACATCCTTGATCTCACGTCAAGGCTTACGTCTTCCATAAGAGCAGGGCGTTCAAAATGCAAAAAAACTAAGATACTCCGCGCCAGTCAGGTTTCCTTCAAAAAAATACGGCCCTATGATCCTGGAATCTACAATTCCGCACCAAACGTTCACACTCCAACGGTGTTGATGATCAATTGTACGGACCCGGTAAGGATTCTGAGCACTCCAATAATGGCAATTGTATCTATTGAGAATTCCAACATTGTGAAATATTGCCTCATCAGAGAACATAACGAGATGAGAGAAAGTAGGATCTTCTTCAATTCTCCGTTGGGCCCACGTGCAGAAGTTCAATCTTGTTATGAAATCCTCAGCTGTTAGAGATTGCACCAAAGTAATATGGTACGGATGATAATCCAACGATTCCAAGATACGCTGAGCTGTGGATCGAGGAATCCCGGTCATTTCCTCAATATCCCGAAGACTGATATGGGGATTAATATGAATTAATGCCAGCACAGCCAGCGATCTCACATCAGGATCATTGTCATCCGCATAAACTTTCTTGTTCCTCTGTCGTTTGAGGAGACCTTGACGAGCACGTTGTTCAAGAAATCGGATCGTCATGCGATTTGGACACCTCCGATCCGGAAAACGACGTTGAAACGTTCTCACAGCTTCAACATAATTTCCCCGCGCTTCACCAAGACACAACAAAACGTCAACAATATCGTTTCGCGCTTAATCAGACATGATATTTAGAAATGTGTTTTCTCCAAATGATAACAGAGAACTGAGCAGTTTGGGAATGCTAAATTCCTAAGGTATTCACACGTGAATCAAAACAATAACAATTTCCAAGAACAAAACCAAAACCAAACACAACCGACGACAAATTCCGGGAGATGAGAAACACTCAAGAGTTGAGCATTATGTTAGACAGAATACAATCCGAGGGTCTGAGAATCCTCATTTTCTCATCAATTAGAGCGCCATCTATGGGGATTTCGAAAAAACGTTTGAGACAAAAGTTCCTTGGTTTTCAGCGTAGAATCTAAACCGGTAGTAAAAAATAGGGGATTCCATTTAAAAAACATGAGTTGACCTCAGTATGACCTTGAAAGTGGGATCTGAGGTCAAAGCTAAGTTCACCATCGGATGTCCCCCTCAGATTCTTACATTTTTTTCCCGGAACATTTTCTTCTGAATCTATTCGTTTTCGAGATATTCTAAGCGACAGATTAAAATGGGACACCCTGTATATCATATTGAATAACGTGATAAAATGCCAATATTGCTTCACACATGGCCAGAAATTGAATGAAAAAATACAACTGGACAATTTCATCATTCATTCGTCGCAGGATTAGGAATTGTTAAGGGATCAATTATTAGATTGTTTAACTTGTAAAATAAACGAACACACATCATTGTACTAAAAATAAGTGTCATTCACTTTCTCCAAGACACAAATACATCATCGGTACGGTATCTTTGAACACAATTTGTATCCGCAAAAGGTGTATATCCAGAACTTTTGTACTGCAACAAACCAGCAACCGCGATCATAACACCATTGTCTATACAAAACCTTTCATCCGTTGCATGTAACGTTGCATTTCTTTCTTCACACATTACACCCATCATCTGTTGTAACCTCTCGTTACATCCAACACCACCCACGATTAGAACTTCATTAGATCCCACGTGGGCCATCGCTCGTTCTGTAACATTTTCAATGATAATTTCTCTCATTCTTAAAAAGATAACGTGAAAATTTGAAGATCGAGAAGAGATGAAAATCAACTGTTCTAAACATACCTGTGATTTCAATCAGCATGGCGAATAGAGTTTCTTGCAAAGAGAAACACAAATCTTCGGGAGTGTACTCCTTCTTCTTCAACCAATCAGAGATATGTTCTTCAACGTGACTCAAAATCCCAGAAAACGATACGTCCATTCCTTTAACCACGTACGGCAAAGGAGCAAACTTGGTACCTCTTGATTTTCATAAAATTTCAATACACTCCACAATGAATTCTCAGTAGTAGAGTTTTTCAAAGCCTGGAATTTACGAGTGAAAGAGAATAATTGAATACAAAGGTTGAAAGTACATACATACGAAGAAGAATCTTTTGAATCTAAAAATCGTAATGTACTCATTTCTTTTGTAATATATTCATTCCAATGTCCAAGAAAATAAATATAAATTTCGAACAAACTTTGAATTATTAAAATATGACAAAACAAGTCATCACAAATATACTAAAAATCAATTCCACCCATAAATTCCAGTATTCGAATTTATGTATTTCTAGAAGGGATCATTCAATTCATGAAAGATTTTGCTATTCAATCATCAGATTAAATTGAATTTTTCTTCAAATTTAAAAAATTGTTATTTGAATAGGTCTAAATAGATATTTGTTCAACAGAAATCAATATTTTGTTCATGTAAGAGAATTTATTATTTGGACCTATTTAAATAACAATTTCTTAAATTCAAAGAAATACTTTTTTCTGTGTAGAGAAATAAACTGAAAAATTCAAAATTTCCAAAGGAATATACTCGAGTTTTCAAGCATCTGTAATATACCTTCGCTAATTAAATTTACCCGCCCTGAAGAAATGTATGCTCAAAGACTTTGAAGCGCTGTATCGATTCATTCTCTATCATTTCGTTTATCGAGAGGCAAATGATGAAGTGCTTCAAAATTCAATGTCATAAATTCTCGTACGTCTGAGAGTTCCTTGATTGATTAATGGAGAAGTTGATTTCAATTAAGAACTTCGGAATTTACTATAATTTATATCCTTTGAAAAACCATGCGGTGGAAGAAAATACCGTTAGATAAAGTGAGAAACGAATTTGCAAATTTTATTTCATAATGTCGACAAACTTTTTTAAAATTGATGAAGAATGATTAGGGTAATTCTCATTTCCGACAAAAATCAGTGTGAGCGGCATATTTTCCTTTAAGTAAATAGTAAATGAAATACTATTCTCTCAAGCTAAATTTATATACATAAACCACAAAGTGAATTTTGTATTCACTTTCAGAGTGAGCCAATATCAACTACGATGAATAACTCATTGAATAATAGAATATTAAATAGTAGCCCTGCTAATTGAGGGCTGTCGGGGTTGCGAGCTCAGCGACTACTTTCTTCTTATAGAGTAAGATATAAACTTGAAAAATCCACCATAATTTATAATGAAGAGACGTTTTCATTGAATCATTAATTTCCGACCTCCGAAATGAAAATCACCCATTAATCATCAAAATTTCTTCTCAGACAAATTTTTCATACTCTGTTAACATCGCGTGCAAATAATTGACATTAACTTTTCCTCAAGTGCCCAACAGTACTTCTTCACTGGTTTTAATCCCATACATTACGTCTCTCACGTAATACTCTGTACTTCAGATTTAAAGGATAGTGCTTCAAGTTAATGGTATAGGGCTTAAAATCACAGCAGTACTGCTGTTAAAGTCCCGCACTGATTATAAATTGTGAAGTTCAGAAAACTTCCCGCACAAAAATGGCAAAGGCTTGAGGTTTTCGATCAAACATACGTTTTTCCAGTGTTTGTTTTTCTCTATTCGAATGCACACACGAATTTGATAAATGATAGTATCAGGAAATACATAAACTCCATTGAATATGCAAATAACAAAATAATCTATTGAAAAACTCACTTTTTGGCGAGTTGTTCTATGTTGTAACCAGGACTCGGATCATTGGATAATTTCAAAAGTCTAGCAAAGCGATCCAGACAATTTCCAACGGCGATATCAATAGTTTCGCCAAAAATTCGATATCTTTGTCGCGAATAAGCGATGACTTGTGTATTGCCACCTGACACGTACAAAACTGTGGGATTGTCGCTTCCTGTGATTAATCGACCCATTTCAATATGACCGACGCAATGATTAACCGCCACCATTGGTTTGTCGTATAATTGGGCGATCGTACGTGCTACTAATGCACCCACTGTTAATGGTCCTCCCATTCCTGGACCTTTCGTATAACAAACGACATCGACTTCTTTTAGAGTGATTTTGGCATCTTCCAATGCTTTTTGCAATACTTCGAGGACGTGTCGTCTGTGATGCTGTGCTGTTTCTCGAGGCAAGAACCCTATTGTGGATCAAACAATTCATTCTCGTTATTTGATTCTTGACTTTGTTGAATCTCAAATTTATAAACAAATCGATAGAGCTGATATTTACTAGAAACGTGAATAATAATGAATGTAAATAATTCTTTTTCAAATGGAGAACTACACAGTTGAAATAAATTCGTCATATCCAAAACAGTCCACATTGAATAAAAATCTTAAATTGACATATCCCATGTGAATAACTTTCTCAACACATGTATAAAAACAACATGAAGAATGTTGAAATGTAATTTCAACACATTTTAATTGATAGATTTTTCATGTCATATGCAAGTAACACATCAAGTGTATGTTTAATATGAAAATTACTTCAAATTCACACTTTGCTTTCGACCACATTCATTTGTTGAGGTAGAATTACACACGTGAATGTGTTGTTTCCGACATCAATCCGTTTACATATATTTTGTTTTACATTTACCCAAATTATTTCCAACTGTGTAGCGAGAAAAGATGTACAAAATGAAACATCTAGCTTGTATCAACGATATGATCGTTTCAATATAATTTCAATATAAAATAGAAAAATCACGAAGGATTTAAATAACGAGAAAAATATCTAGAGAAGAAATATCTACACGGTAAAAAAAATTCCGTCATTGTGTAAAAAAGAAGTACGTGTCAAAATTCAAGTGTTGAATATTTAACACTTTTGTGTGTTCATTTAACACACTGATCAAATGCTGTTCGATCGATTCATTTTCAACACATTAAAATGTTATTCGAGTTCAAATTAACACTTAATAAGTGTCACTCCGGAATCAACACACGTTGAGTGGGAAGAAAAATGGTTAACATTCGCTTGTGTGTTGAATTTGACAAAAAATTTTTTACTGTGTACAGCTTCAACCTGGGTGAATGTTTTCTTCGTTTGAAGAAAGTTTAAGATGTTTTTCTCTGTGTCTGTGAGATCAGGCCTTGGTATGGAATGTAACGCACGGTTGCATTGAAGCTCGATATAATAAACCATGGTAGGAGATGCCAAACTACAAATCTATCAGGACCAGATCTGGTTAACCATAATCAGGCATATCACTCATCACGGTGATTCTATAGATGGGAAAAAACTCGGCGGTTAGAAATGGGTAATCTTGATAGAACCGGCTTTTTTTTCGATTTTTATTGAACCTTGATAGAAAATCGATACAAGTTCTATATGAAAGGATCGATTCTGTTAATATGCCCCAACCCCATGTGATCTTATCGATACATTTGTATAGAATACGTATAAAGGGTCTATCAAAATTAAAAAAGAATGTAGACACTGGATATATATTTTATAGAAATATATCGATGTCGATCCGTATCGTCTATCACTCCTCATCACTCCTCATCACTAGGGGTGGTCCACTTTAATTGAACTGAGTGAAGAATATCTTGAAAAGTATTGTAGATAGGGGAGAATGTGTCAAGAATAATTTATAAGGTTTCAGAAGGGAAATATTATGGTGGTCTTGAAATGTTCTTCAGAGTAGTGATGCCGATTGTTCAAAGAATCGATTCTTTTTTCATACAGAATATATTAAGTTTTTATCGATATTATATACAAATCTATGAAAAACTAAATACTTTTTCTATAAAAATGGGAATCGATTCTGTTCAAGAATCACCCTAGTAGAAATATCACAAGTTCTTCCTCGTGACTCTTGAGTTATTCGCAGGGAAAAACTTATTAAAATAAAACTAGTGAGCGACTAATGAGTCACTTGTAAATCTTATTTGACTAGTAATGTTTGGATAAAACTTGGGAATTTCTTGCGAGGTTAATCCAAACATTACTAAGATTAGATTTATACATTATCAACTAAAATCATTAATAAGCAGTTTTATTTATTAGATCAATATTATTCATTAAATTTGTCAAATATTGATTAAGTTCAGATTTAGATTGATTAATTTTTCTGGATGACTGGTAAAAGAACGTTTCATGCATGTACACTGAAAAAAATAATTAATCAAATTGAAAACATGTCTCTTTATTCTGAAAATAGAATCCTCTACAGACAGTATTCTTTTGATGCAAAAAAATCAATGTCACTACCAGAAAACAAAATTCTCGAATGAAAAAATTCTCTGAGTTGGAGCAAATTTGTTCAAACTAAGAACATATCTGAATCAATTATAAATTCAATAATGAGTTTTGATTTTTACCCTAATTATTCTCACAAGCGTCATGTTAGTTTCTGATAAGTTCTTCGTTAAATAATGATGACTGTTTCACTAGTCTCGATAAATGGAATCTAGTTAGTTGGAGTGTTACATTCTAGTGAGTGCCTTGTGAGTTTTCCTCGCTAGTGCCTCATGAGTAGAAGAGATAAACTTGTAAGTGCCTCATGATTCACTAGCAAAAATTTTTACCAGGACAGCATCATTAATTGAAAGATCATTGTCAGGGAACATTGTTCTCTACTTACAGGTTGGTTGAAAAGTTTCTGCGCTCGAAATGAAAGAATACTGTTTTTGTTACGAAATATATTTTTTTATTCAATATAATCTCCTAGAAGCTCAAGACACTTGTTCCAATGATCTTCCAATAATTTTATCCCATCCTTATAATGGTTTTCCGGAAGCTCTGCAAAATAACCGTCTACGGCTGCTATGGCCTCTTCATTCGACGAAAAATGCTTTCCACGAAGGAATTGTTTGAGATTTCTGAAGAGATAGTAGTCGCTAGGAGCCAAATCTGGCGAATACGGTGGATGTTCAAGCAATTCGTACTTGAGTTCTTTGAATTTAGCCATCGTCAAAACACTTTTGTGAGGAGGTGCATTATCTTGATGAAAAATGATTTTTTTCTTCTTTAAACCAGGTCTTTTCTCACGAATTTTTTCATCCAGCTGATCCAAAAGGCTGCAGTAATATTCGGAGTTGATTGTTTTACCTTTCTGAAGATAATCAATGAACAAAATTCCTTTTGCATCCCAAAAAACTGATGCCATAACCTTCTTTGCTGATCGTTGTGACTTCACCTGCTTTGGAGCTGAACAACCAGCTTCAGTCCACTGTAAACGTTCTTGTTTCAATTTAGGATCATGGTGGTAGATCCAAGTCTCATCCATAGTTATAAAACGACGCAAGAAGTCGGTTTTATTCTGCTTAAAACGCTCCAAATTACGCTGAGAAATTTGTTTTCGATCCAGTTTTTGTTGAATTGTTAACGTGTGCGGCACTAACTTTCCAAACAGTTTTTTCATACGTAATTCTTCATGTAAAATATGGAGTAATCGTTCGTCTGAGATGCCTATGGCATTAGCAATTTCACGCTTAGTCAAACTTAGATCTTCACTAACCATATTATGTACATGCCCAATGATTTCTGCTGTGGTTGCAGTTTTTGGTCGTCCTTCGCGTGGATCGTCTTCAAGGCTAGTACGACCACGTTTAAATTCACCAGCCCAAAATTCAACGGTGCGTTTTGAAGGTGAGGACTCCTTATACACTTCTAACAATTGTTCATAAATTTCCTTTGCTTTCAAACCCTTCAAAACAAAGAATCTAATGACTGCACGATATTCAATTTTTTCCATATTAAGAAAAATCAATGACACGTCCACTTCAAATGGCTTGTAAACAAAGAATGAATTGACAGAATGACTTGTAACTTTGCATGTGTTCTCAGGACAGATATACCAACTTGAGAAAAAAAAAGTTTTGAGCTAGCAGTGCTATCTCTTGGTGAGCGCAGGAACTTTTCAACCAACCTGTACAATACTTTTCAAGATATTCAGTGGGTGCAATTGAAATGGAGCATTCTCTGTAAAAAAAAAAACTCCCGGAAACAGTGTCTTCCTGGGGAGTGGATTGAACAAATACATAGAGTTGTGATGTTTTTTTCATTCACAAATATCAAAAGTTTCATTCATAAGCCGATATTTAGTTACTTCTCAATAAAAAAAAGCAACTCAAAGGAACAAAATTGATAAATATTATTTTCAATAATAATTCAAAAGTGTAGGAGAACGTGAAAGAAAGAAACAAAGAAAAGAAGAGGATAGGGGGCCTCAACCAACGCCCCCTCCAGTGGGTTGCTACCAACAATGATCATTGTTGCACCAGTGAGGAGGGACGTGTGCCTCAACCCTGACATTAAGTAAAACCTCCTCAAAAGAAGAAAGATAGCGGAAAATAAGTAACGGTTGCGGGAAGAATTTACCTGATGGCATTTCATCTTAAGAATGGGATATTAAATAAGGAAGTTACTTTTCTAAGATGGATGACTGAAGGGTGGTGAAAAAACCCACAGTGATCTAGTCACTATGGTAAAAAACCACAAGTCAAAATGTTGCTTATAAACTTCAAAGTAATTCGACATACTTTGCCTACTCAAGAGGAGGAAAAAGGTGGAAGAAGTAGGAGAAAGATATCAGAAAGTTTTTTGATATTTTTACATGATCCAGCGGAAACTTTGTCGAGCACCTGAAATTTTAACCTGTAACAAGACCATTCACATTAACGAGTCAACGTGTCTTAATATCTGATACTTCATCTATATTTCAAAGAGAGGGATTACTTGTTTATTAGCGACATTTTTTCAAATATATAGAATCTTTGGGTTTCCTAAATTTTCGAAAATTTTCGTGTAAGTAGTCACCCAACCCAGCAATGAGATTGGATTTCGAGTTAGAGAGGATTTCGTAAAATTTAATAGCATTAGTTTTTAATGAAGTCTTTTATAAGAGGAATTTTTCGTATATCGCGGAACTTTTGTTATTTTCCTGGGGGCTTTATTCTGTAGAATCTGCAGAAGAACGTGCCCTACGCACTTTCTGATATATACGTAGAAATATATTCCTAACGGCAGGTCAAATGATAGCGATGAAGCGCTCATCGCGTTATAAGTAGAAACTATCATTTTAGGACAGACCTTTGATATACTAGTTTGTAAGTAGTTTGGCGCACGCGCTCCACATAGGTCTGTCTTTTTCTATTTCGTCTAAACAATGGCACAGGTCATACATTCACGGAACAGGGTAAAGGCCTGAACTTGCGAATGTCGCTAATATTACCTTGTTGTCCGCCTGTTAACTTCACAACTGAAACTGCTTCTACTATCCCATTCATTCTTATTTCCAATCGTTCCCTAACTACTTTCTTGACCTTTTCCTGCCAGCCTAACCATTTCTTCCCTTATTTTCTTCTTCTCTACTCGAAATTCAAATTTCTTGTACTATATCCTTTTTCAATTTTTGAATCTCTTCTCTCAATTCTACGAAAACTTTCCCACTTTTCTCTGAAGATTTTTCTAATTTTGTACTTCGTTTGAAAGCTGTCATCTCTTAATTGCTCTCTTTCTCCTTCTCTTGTGCTTTTCAAATATTCCCCTATATTATCTATTGACCCCGATTCATTTCTATTCGTTTTCATTCTTTCCCTTTTCGGTGTAAAACATTTCTCTATTCCACCCTCTTGGATATCCTTTGTTACACTACCCTCCTGCAGGTATGCTATTCTATCTACTCCTGCGCTCTTCTCCAATATCCTTGTAAAACGACCTCTTCGATACCTGCATTACCTCTCGACGTATCTTTACCACCACTTGGTGTCTCTTTCCACTGACAGATGTCACTAATTTATTGTCATCTCATTCCGTTCCTAGTATACATCTTCTCCCTAAAAATTTCAAACATTCATTATGTTCTCCAAATGATATGAGAAAGTTCTCTCATGCGTCGATTTCGGAAATCTTTTTGATGCTTTTTTAATGAGGTCTGGAAGTTATCAGAATATGATACAAGTCAACTTTATGATAAACTTCAGTCCTCATACACTCATAGAAGGATTTCTTGAAATGAGAAAATTTTTCTTGTCGCTGGGACAACAAGACTCATTCTTTTTTTGAGCCCAGAAAATTTTACTTGAATCAAGAAAATTTCTTTTGAAATCAAAACGAACTTTTCTTGATACAAGTAAAATTTTCTAGGCTCAAGAAAAACATGAGTTTTCTCCCGGCGACAAGAAAAATGTTCTCATTTCAAGAAATCTTTTCTGTGAGTGTTAAAAAGATATCCCATAACCCATAGCTAGGTAACGCATGGGTTATACAATTTTAATTTATACAATCTTTCCATCATAAACTGATCTTTTCACCAAGATTTTCCTGTCACCTCTTCACCCTTATCTTGTTCTTCTCTATTTCACTACTGATCTTTATTAACACATCACCTGAATGAATCCCTCACTTGCTCCTAAATTCTCCGACTAGAAGCTCTCTGCTAATGAAATGTATGTGTTCAAAAATTGCAGAAAATGAACACTGATTGATTAGAAATACAAAACTTTGAAATGGAGTGAGAGAGAGTGTATTGTTTCCGAAAATTTGAACATGCGGGGTGTGTGCGTGTGTGTGTGAATTCGCCCTGTTGACATCTTTGTTCCTATATAAAACCTTATGTGGGACAATTTATGACCCGTACAAAGCCCCATATGTATCGTATACATGCGTCACATAAAAATTTTTTACATTGGATCTATTTTGAAATCATATTCCTTATTTTAAATACTTTCATCAATAAATTTTATATTTTTTCACTGGATGAGAGGATCATTATTATTGACGTAATTTGTGTGCGTTGCATTCAGAGATTTGTTCCAAGGAGCGCTTGAGAACGAGAACACACACTTGAGAATCCTGATTTTACTTCAATAAGTTTGTTGAAATTTTTCATTTATATCTACACATCATTTTAAAATCATATGCACTGAGAGAGAAAAATTTAGGGAACAATAGAATATTCAGGTCAATAGTCATACACTGTAAAAAATGTGCGGAGTTTTTCTTCACACTGTTGGTGGATTTTGTTCCCTCATCGTGGGGGAATTGTTTTTCCATAAAAAATGAAGAATTTTTCCACCACTTCGAGGAATTCTTTCTTTTTTTTGAATGTTGAATCCTCTACAAATGGAGAGACAGTCCACCAGATTATGATGAAAAGGTTCCCTATCGTCATCTATGGACGAACTTTACTGCTACCATTTTTTATATTTTATATTACCACAAATAATTATTATGCTATAGAATATTGTATTCATGAAAACAGATATTTGATGGATTCAATAAAACTTTATTCAAATGTATTAAGTATTTTATGGCGACTACTTGACTAAATATTTGATTGTTCCCGGAGATTTTTCCTCTTAGTGTGAATCGAAGAAGCGTTACGGAGAACATTATTGACGATCATTATTTTAAGCGATACTTGACTGAGAAGAAGAATTGTCTCAGACAAAGGGACCATTTCTTCCAATAGTGACAAAGAAATTCTATTTCGCACATTGATAGCCATTGCGCTTACATTGAGCTTCGATTTTTGGTGTGATGATATTCACGATTGCGATTTTGAATGACACCGGTCAACATTGCACGGACAATGGGTGCCAATTATCGAATTTATCTGACTATTATTTCGTCGTATTCTGCGAACAAGTTTGCATCCTAATTCATCGAACAACGATCATCTTACACGCGTACTACCGATTATGAATCAGCATACCGGGAAAAAACGATTGGATCTTATCGGATCCTTATTTTGCCTGGATCTGATCGGATCTAATCGGACTCAAATGTAATAGATCATGTTTATAAATACAGAAGAATTTTCGAAGATATCTTTTGAAGCTGATCAGCCCCAACTACATTTAATCGGATTTAGCGGCATCTATTGCCGTCAAGAAATACATATTTGTGGAACTAAACCTATATTTTACCAGATCTAACCAGATTAAATTGGATCAAGTCTCAGATCCATTGGGATTCGTTTGGACCTGACCACATTTAGTGAGTCTATTCATACCAATGGATGAATATTTGTAGAACTGTGTCCATATCCCAGAAAAAGTGGCGGATTTAATCGGATCTGAACAAATACGGTTGGATCCAATTAGATTCAATCACTTTTTGCAGGGCAAACATACCAACAGATGAATATCTATCCAATTGAATCCATATCCTGTCAAATCTGACCTGATCTGATCGGATAAAGTCGTTAATCTCATCGGATCTGAGCAGATCCAATTGGATCTTAATGGATCCCATTATATCTGCTTGGATCTGATCAGATCCCATCACTTTTCCCGGGATGTTCACGGAATCATGAATTTTTAGCTGTATTTTGATACGAAAAGTAAAAATTGCCACGAAGAAATCATAAAGCTAATTGATATATCATTAGTAGATAAAAAAAAACCGTGCATGCGCGACATTGATCGTTGTTCGATACATACGATACGTAAACTTGTTGACGATGACAGCGAACGACGCAATGATAATCAATGTGTCGGTAAATGGAGAACGTTGCACCGCTCAATATTCTCCAACTTTTGGAAATCGGAAGCCATTGCACGTGTCATGCTGATCTACGTCATTCGAGAAGTGTGCGGCGCAATTATGATTTTTGCACGATCACTTTTGCAGGAGCACCAAAAATTTTGCAGTAAATTTCTTAAACGATGTTTCGAGTTCCCAGAAGTTAATTTGAGAAGATAAATAACGAAGATTCAACAGATTTCGTGAGTTTAAATTATCGTTTCGTTTTGATAAATGATTCAAACTGCGAAAATATCAATTTAGCAAAATTATTGTTAGTTTAGTTTCCGTGCAAGAGATTATTCAAGTATCACGTAATACTATCTTGGATCATTCTCTAGTTACAGTTAATTCTTGAAAACATTCACGAAAAGGAGGTAGTTACTTTGAATAGAGTTTTATAATACTTGATCAAAACTTTGTTCAAGTAGGATTTGTTTCATTTTGTAATTTCCAGTTGAAAACCTCGTGACGTTGTATATTTTCGATCCGTTTCAAAAATTTTGATAAAAAGAATCAGGCGAACCTGCAGAAATCAAAACTGCAAGGTCAAAGCAAACTCTTTAATTTCACTCTAGTGTTTTGTGAAATTCAATTTTTTTTCCACTTGTCATCTCATTTCAAGTCAATGAAAAAACAAGTCACTGAGTTTATTTTTGAGACATTGTGTCTGATTCTTTTCAAGTAGCTCTTTTTTCATTCAATAGGTTATATCGACAATAGTAATTCAAAGAGTCGCAGTTAATAAAATTCTTTTTCAATTATGAACGGGAATTTTCAATGAGGTGATTTATTAGCATAAATCAGGTAGCCTAATTTTATTGTAAAAACAAAGATAAGCGTGATGTAATTTATGGACAATCCTCGTGACTTTGAAAATAGATATATTTACTCAACATAATAAATTGGAAATTAATTGAACGCATTGCGTTAATCCTGATTGTATTGGCTTCTTTTATTGATTTGAAGAGAATGAATTGAATGATCATTATTTCGAATGGGCTGATTCATTGATTTAATGACACTCAATACAACTATTCTATGAATTAGGGTCAATCAAGTATGTATCTCATTATGAATGAGCACAATTTATTTATTAAAAGAAATGGCGATTTGATTTGAATTCTCAAATCATGGGTTGTAAAGCTTTGTTTCATTGATTTCAGAAGAGTTTATTCGTATTTAATAAAGCTTACTCTGGATACGGCGAAATAAAAATTTTTTCCACATAAACTTGGCTCATCAACTATAAATGAAGTTCATTAACTGTTAATAAACCTTATCTGAAGATAATGAGTCATGTTTGTATGTAATAAATATTTATTTCGCCATAACCAAAACAAGATTTATTAAGTATAAATAAATAAACTCTTCTCTCAGTTCTATCGTTCATATTACCCCATTAAGACTTATGGCAAAATGTTGGAATGCTAAGGAGTTATAAAATTGCAATGAAGAAACTTTGAAAAAAAAGTATTTATAAAAAAAATCGTTGGAACAAATTACGGCAAAAGTAGTTTCTCTTGAAAACTGATATAGTCATTCGATTCTACGGGGAAACTCGTTCCGAAATAATGAATAACATTTTCATTTTGCACCCCGTATTTGGTTGAAAAAATAATAAACAATTATGTTATATTTATTCCAGCCCAAAAAAAGTAGCATATGGATTCTTACGATGCTGGGAAGTGTATGAATTTATAATAAACCAAATTTGAAGAAACATTGTTGCCATAAATTACAGAAAAAGTAGTTTTAAATTGATATCGCCATTCGAGTCGAAAACAAAAATTCTTCCGAAAACGTGTATAACATTTCCACTTTGTACCTCGTATTTGTTTTGAAAAATAATTGGAAATCAATGCACGGAGAGAAAAAAGTAATGATAACCATTGAGTGAGTAGTAAAATATGGACAGACCAAACTGCACCATCATAAAAACGAATCAATCGAAATAACGATACGATTAGTTAAACTAATGATACGTTCAGTTAGGATATAAACAATGTGATTGTTTGTAATGACTGTTTGTTTGGTCCGTCTATATTTTACTGTACCAGTTTTCTCAGTGTGAAATCCATTCTACACAATCCGGAGAATTTTTTTTTTTCTGAATGCTGTTGCAAAGTTTGTATTATATCTGAGTTATCAATTGGATTCGATAGACTTTTTGAACAAGATTTCATTAACTCTATTTCTTCATTTTTGTACCCCTTATATGTGTTCACTGCTTCTAAATATGAATACTTTTTGTCACTTCAAATTTCGATGAATCATTATTATCCCTTCTAGTACACACAGGTGCGAATTCGTTTTTCGTCAAAAATTGCTTCCATTCTCGCGTTTTTTTCACTCATCGAATGAGATATTTTTGAATTTTCTTTCATACCGCGTTAATCTGCATAGTTTTTCCTTCAAATTGAAACAAAGGAAGGGTAAATTGGTCGAATAGGAACCGAGATATTAATCAGTGAAGTTGCGTGGTGCGAATTTTCACCTGTGTGTACTCCGAAGGTGTGAAAGGATACACAATAAGGAGCTGAGATCAATGAAAATACAAATTCTGTTGATTCACAAATGGTTTCAAACCATCCTAACGTTTTGTCTGAGCAGTAAAACGGAGTAACTGAAATCCTTGGGGTGAAAGAGATCATCAACGATGGACACTTGAAATGATTTCATAATCAATCGTTCAATTGACTAAGTTATTAGTTATTACTTTATCTCACACTCAGAGAAATCTGAAGTCATGGCAACTATGTGGGAGGACAACTATTGAATTATAATTTTTCTAACTCTTTATATAGTTCATGCAACTATATAAATGGTTTTCATTACTATAAACCAGTTACCCTAACTGCACCCAGAAAAATTTTCAGTCATTTCAACTGAACAGGTTGATTGGAAAATACGACAACCACTTTTTGTGCTTAATTCAATGATTTTTTTTCAATTGCAATAACTAATTTTTCGGTTATCCCAACTAAAATGATACAGTTGTCTTAATTTTGTTAATTTAACTGATGCAAATTTTTCTCAGTGTGTTTGGTTCCCCTCAAATAGTTGATGTGAATATTTAAATTTTTCCCAGTGCAGGGATGGGAAGTTTAAATTACTTTTTTTTTTAAATTATATATAAGTACTTTTTGTACTTCAAGGACAAAAAAATAATTGATGCTTTCCATCTCTGCCCTGTTCATCATCTTTTCCGTGGTTGATCTCATTCCCCTCAATGATCCTATTCATCCCGTTTTACGGTATTGAAAATTAATCGGGATTCATTGTATGATGCTGAACTGTTGAACCGTTTATAGACACAAAACGAAACGAAAATTTGAATCCACAAAATTGGATGCATGATCCTTATTCAAACCTTTCAAATTCATTCCGTAGAATTAAAAAAACATCGCTCAAAAGAAGTACCGCAAGACTTTGGGTAATTAACAGTTGAGTACTCCGTTACAAATTTGTTTCGATAAACGATTCAAACTTTAGCAAAATTTCATTTTCGACTAGTGACAGTTATTGGGCTGTTCAAAATTCCATTGATACTGAGGATGGAATTGAAGAAATTAATGAAAAATATCAAACTCAATCTAGATGATCAACAAACTCTTTGAAGTTATTGGAACAATGAGGGTTCCCCAGGTCTCGCCAGGTAGAGAGTGGGGACGAGGACATGGTCCGATAGGGGGAGTATAAAACTTGGCAATCGTTTCAATGCTGGTATCATTGTGAGTGTTTTTTTTATGAACGATTGCTGTAACAACTACCAGTTTACATCTGTCGGTATTTACCGTCATTTAACGTGTTATTTTTCGAAAGAATCCAATATTTTCTGGATACCTTCATAATTAATAATGGCATCCCACGTGAAAGATTTTTATCGCGACAAATGTGTGTTCATCACCGGAGGTACTGGATACGTGGGAAACTGTCTGATAGAAAAATTATTAAGAGATTGTTCGGAATTGAAGAATATCTATGTTTTGATAAGATCGAAAAAAGGAAAACAAGCTGATGAGAGATTGGAAGAACTTAAAAAGAGCTCTGTAAGTTTTGATAATGTATTCAAAAAGGGTATAGCACACGGAAAAAAATGACCTCGTAAGAATTACATAAAAAGTGGGGTTATAATTACGGTGTGGATTTTATGTAGAATTTACTCCAGAGTCCTGTTGGATTTACATTGTTATCGTGGTTACCATGGCAACACGCCTGCCGTTTACTTCAGTAGCAATGTACACATAACATTGGTCCCAATGTGAATTTTACTCCAATTGCATGCACTTCAGCAGTTATGTCAAAATAACAACAACCAATGCAAAATCCACACGTCATTTTTTTCCGTACAGGATAAGATGGTCGAAAGTCCCTTTGAACTGATCTGATTCGGACCCGAGTCATTCGATTTGTCATTAAAAATAAGTAACTTGGCCAAGATTTCAGGTCCCGATTTCACCCCTACCGGCCGCTAGAGCGAAAAAACAATTGTTTAGAGTTTTCCCTCATTCAAGAACATACTTTCAGCTTCCGACGTTTCTACTCACAAAATTTTATTTGAGGTATATTGCCAAGATACAAATGATCCAAAAAAAGGTTTTAAAACTGAATACTTAAAAGTTTTAGACATATGTATATTTATATCATACAAATAGGTGGGAAAGAGCCCATCAATTTCATCGCCCATAAACTGTTCTAAAATCCTTGGTTATCAAGTTAGAATTCAATTCATGCAGTTTCAGTCGATAGAATTCCTTCTTTGAACATTGTGGTCATTGAGAAATCGAAAATCTATAATAGCGAATGAACCGTGACAATGATGTGTTTATCTCTGGCTCAATCGAGTACAATTAACTGACGGGAACCATAGCGCGATACACAGTGATAGGTGTTTTTCGATTGAACTTATAATTATTCGAAGTAAATAATTCTTAAAATCATCCAAACAAATATTTACTTGACTCAAGGTGAAAATAGATTCACTTCGAAATCCACATAACATGTTTCTGATTCTCTCAATCCAAAATATTATCTATTCATCAATAATATATGGAAAATTGTTCAAATCAAAATATTTGAAGAAAAATTTTCAAACAACTCCGATTGTTTGACACAAAAAATTAATCTCTGACTGGAAGAACATTTATTTGAATCAAATAAATCGAAACCAAATAATTGTAAATTCTAGAATCAAAGAAACAGTTTTATCTGTGTGGGCCCATGGTGTTACCAATCCTCGGGCCAAGCAATACAGCCAAGCTGGGAACGATGTGGTCATCTCAGGGTTGGCCCCACGTTGGGCAGCATGGGCACCCACCCTGGGCTTAGATTGGGCCCGCCGTTAATACACACTTGGGATTATCTACGAGTATTTTGGGTAGAAAAATCTAATAACTCTCGCTTCTACGGAATGCTCTTAAGTAACCTTAGTAAGTTATTAAAAGTTCTATAATTTCTGGTCAAAGACCAAGGTCCTTGTTGGTGACATATGAAAGAGTATTTTGAAGAACCGCAACATCAGCCACTAGAAAATATAGAAGTTGTAAACCCTGTAACAACCTACCGCGTGCCACAATCAGCCCCAGTGTCCACTACTATTGACAAACTTTCGCGAGGTACTTCACTTTCACTATCTCATGTCTGATAGTGGCTGCACTCTTCTTGAATTCGGTTCAGGTGCTGTAGAATAATTCGGGAGCGTCGGTATGTATGTATACATATGCACGTTAGAGGCGGAAATAATCCTACATATCTTAATTTTGAGTATCACAATTCCCAGAGAACACGAAGATTCAAATAATATTCAATAGAGATTCATTAAACATCCCATGAACGTGAATTTATGTAGAATCAACCCGCACAGCACTACCACCGATTGCCGGATATTTCTACGGCGCTCACCGAAAAACATAATGCATTTGACCGAGTGAACTGAAGTTAGTTGTGAAAATTAGTTCCGAGTGATAAAAGAATAGAAGCCGGTAATAAAAGCTCTTCAAATTAGTAACAGCAACTAAAGTCAGAGAAATTAAATTTGAATTTAGTTGAACCAACGCCCGTTTTAGTTCTCCAAATATCAACAATGTATCTAGTTACTGGAACTATTTCGGAGTAAGGGTAACTAATTATTTTTTACGGTGCTCCTCCGTTTCTCCACCTTTCATCCACGTCGCCTCCGCGAAGATGCGACGTGAGAGCGGTGGGTGTGTTGTTAGGGAACCTACATTTGGTCAAAAAGATCTATGTTTCCTTAGAAAAATTTAATCAATCCGCCCAATAAGAAACCACCCAAAAAAAAAACAGATATTTTGAAAAATACCATATTTTATGGAGATTCAGCGTTGTTCTAGTACCAAGCCATTATGGTACTTTCAGTATTCAATAAGTTTATCAATCAAAACAAATTGTTTTCAGTTGTACATCATTTCCGTGTGAATTGACTGAAATTAAATCACGTCTTGTTTTCAACCCAACAGGTATTCAATAGACTTCGAAAGGAGAAAAAAACAGAATTGTTTGATAAATTGATCCCTATCGCCGGTGACATTGCAGAAGAGAATTTGGGATTGCAAGAATCAGATCAAAAGACTTTGATAGATCGCGTGGATATTGTTTTTCATTCTTCCGCAGTTTTGAATCTTGACGCAGATTTCAAAACTGCAACTGAGATCAATTTGATTGGTACGCGCAGAGTCGTGCAACTGTGTAAACTTATTAGAAATCTCAAGGTAAGGAGCTTTACTCTTTAGACACTCATCGGGGTATACATGAATATGACATGACAACCCAATAAATTACCAAAAAATTCCCACCCAGATTCATTCATAAAATTTGTATTTCAGGCTCTGGTCCATGTTTCCACTATTTTTTTTAATCCCGAGATCCAGGATGCGGATGAAAAATTATATCCCGCTACAGTTGAGGTGGAAAACTTGATAAAGACGGTTAGAGGAACGAATGCTGAAGCACTGAATAAAATAGCACCCACAATTTTGAATGGTTATGTTAGTCCCTATACACTTACGAAACATTTGGCAGAACATGAGGTGGCTAATTCTAGGTTACCTGTCGCCATTGTACGACCATCTATAAGTGAGTGAAATTTATCATTCATCCTGCTTGGAATACCACAGTGATTTTGTAAAATCGAAACTATTTACAGGGCTCCCACTGAGCTCCCATAAAAAAGTAGGACATTTAAAAAAAAAAGTAGGACAACCCGAAAATAAGGTAAATAATTCCCAAAATAGAAATAAAACATTTATACAAAGAAATTTTATGACAGAATTACGAAATTAACAAAAAATATGAAATAAAATCGATCACCATAAAGTTTTATTAAACGTTACATCTATATCACAATTATTAAAATAAAAATTTGCAATTATCATAGATTATTTCCTTCAATAGTCTAATAGAATCAATAGAAATTTTGATATAAAATATATTTTAAAAAATAAGCAACAATTATAAAATCGTTTTTTTTTCAATTCTCTCGTTAATCAAATTCTTCAAATTTTTTTCAGTAGTCCAAAATATCCAATTTTGTTGCTTTGGCATGTGAAAAAAGTGATGCCGTTCAGAAGTTCATCAAACACATTGAAAATATTGAAACTTCGCAACATTTGTGATATTTCTCTAGTTCAGGATTTCATTCGTTATTCGATTAACTGGTTTGAATGAGGCTCATGTTCATTGTGAATTGTCAATTTGACGTTTTTTGCATATAAAAATATGATGTTTGCGAAAAATCGTTGATTTGATATTCCAACTGAGTTGACGTGCTATAGTTTATGTATTGCACTTTCTCAGATAATAATTAGATTGAAAAATTATCAACAAACAATCACATTGTCTGATCTCATGAACCTTCAATTATAGCATTACGGAAAGCAGGATCAATTGTGGTCTTATTAATCGAACTATTTCTCTAAATTCTTAGTTAGATTCCACTTTTTAGCCAGCCAAAAGTGAGCTTATCAATTTTTTTAGTAGAATTTTCACTCTTTGAGAGTGATAGTCTGAGGTGTGAAGTTGGACTCCTTAGATCACTTCGATTTGGAAGGGAATTTTTCACTTTTGAAGAGAAATTTCCCTCGAAACAGTTGAGAATATCACTCAAACTGGACAAGTTCACTTCTGAAATTTAATGTTGACTTGGTCTATTTATTCTTCCAAACATATAATCTGAGAATTGACGTTTGATTATCGCAGCAAGAAGAACAGTATACGATGTGAGTGAACTTCCAAAAATAAAAATGCTGACTAAATGGCAAAAGAATGGAACAAATTATGACACCCATGACGAAAATATTCCCATAAATCTTTATAATTCGTCACAAAACTCATATTTTTTCATAATTTCTGATAAAGCCACAATTCTTAGAGAAATTATAAGAATTTTGTTATGATATACTTGATGAAATAATTGAAAATATTCATCCAGTTCAGGTTGGGAGCGGCAAAGTATTATTAGACCTTGAGTGGCAAAAATGTAAAAACGTCCCTGATTATAAGATAATTTTCGCCAGGGACTTTACGAAAAAGTAGGAATAGTAGGATAAAGTGCAGAATAGTAGGACAAAGTAGGACCAGTGGGAACCCTGTATTTAGCAGCCTAATTGCAAAAATTGTAAACTATTTGAAAATGTGTGGGTATATTGATCCCTTATACAGCATAACCCAGCTAAAAATTGCCCTCTTTTTTTTACCACTTGGACCATCAGAGGCTACAATGTTCCCTTTTTGTCTTACTTCAGTTACGACAGCATGGAAAGAACCCGTCCCAGGATGGGTTGAATCAAGACACGGACCATTTGGATTGTTAATGTTGGTCAGTAATGGAATGATGAGACGTTTGCCGATGCTGAAAGAACGGGTTCAAGATTATATACCAGTAGATATTATTGTCAATTGTTTAATTACCGCAGCTTATGCTGTCAATAGAAGCAGGTAGGCATTTTCTCTAGAAACGGACAGCCTCGATTCCTTTTTTGTCCTTCAAATACTTTTCAATTTGACGTTCAAAATTTCTATTCCATGGAAATAGAAAAGTACTTCAAGTATAACATTGTTATGCATCGATGTATCATTAATTTTACTTCTATTTCTAGTGAAAAAGAATTGCAGATATTCCAATGTACTTCTAGTATTTGCAATCCTTTCACATGGGAATCAAAAGAGGATAGAGTCAACGCGTACTTACATTCGTATCCATTGCGTAGTGCTGTTTGGTACCCGCACTTCAAGCTTCTACCCACGTTGAGGCTGTACCAAATTTCGGCATTTTTCATGCACATGATTCCTGCTTTTATTCTAGATACGGTGACTAGACTAGTGGGTGGAAAACCGAGGTGAGTTATTCAAACTAAACCATTGGGAATCCAAATTTTAATGAGGGTTTGATTTTACAGATTAATGAAACTCAACAATCACATTAACAGCAATCTGCGACTCCTTGAAAAATTCGTCTTCACAAATTGGAAATTCAATAACGCGCAAACTATGAAATTACACGATTCTCTATCTTCCGAAGATAAAATTATATTCTCGTTGGATATAAAATCGTTGAATTGGGACGACTATATTATTGATTTGATGAAAGGAGTGAGAGTTTATTTGTGTAAAGACCCGTTAGAAACTGTAGAGGAAGCACGTGCTAAACATAAAATGTAAGTATACGTATCGTGGTATCAACTTTGTTTTTTAACAGGGGTATGCAACTTTATAGGATGACCTGAAACCGTAATTCGATTACGGTCATATTTATTCATATGGTGGCATGTCGATCAGGGGTTAAAATAGCAATGGCGGTCTGGTATAGTGGACTAACCTTAGTATTATTTTGAAAAATCAACAGTATTTCAACAATGAAGCATCAGTACCGACCCTAAAACTGAATGAATCCAACTGATAATTCGGTTTTAGAATTTTTCAATGCTTTATTGTTGAAATATTGTCGATGTTTCAATATTCAAATCAACTGGAATAATTTTGAGGTTATCCCGGTAGTTCGCATGTATATTTATTTGGGAGATGACGCGCAAATAAGGTTTGAGTTATCTCCTCATTGGAGTTGCATCCCCCTGTTTTTTAACTTCCAACTTTGGTTGCATAAGTTGGAATGAGAACTTTGATTTTGAACTCAGCGGCCAGTATTCTGATGATTCATTATTCGAATGGGTAGTGAATATTTTTGAGCAAATTATGGATTTGTATCTAGTTTCTCCACCCGCTTGAAAATTGCTGTAATTGTTAAGATGTTTTCTGTTGGTCCGAGGGCGGTTTGTACCTCTACATAGACCCATAAAAACAATCAAAAAACATTACGTCAGTTTGTGATTGTATGTGCAAATTGCTCGCGTCTCTTAAATTCGTTCAAATATTTTTTCTAAACGTTTTTGACTGGCATTTCAGAATTTATGATAGACAGATAGAATAAGCAACTTCAAAAGCGCTGTCGTTCGGTCGCTGAATTCAGAATATCACTTTTCGACAGCAGGGCTGGATTAACCGTTAGCTGCCACACTGGGGTGTATCGCACCCCAGAGCTCAAAAAAGTGTAGTTTGAGGCACGTTAATGGAAAACATTCATGCTAATAGCGGCATATTTCAACAACTGAATCCAGCCACTTGCTTGCTAGGCAAATGGCATCTGTCTGGAAGCACCAGCCTTGCTTCATTTTCATTCTAACAATGAATGATCGATCAAGTTCCAAGAAATAAGAAAATTGATTTTTTTGAGAATTTCACCTATCATTTGTCGGAATTATTATCTGCTTTCAAAAAACCCCCTTCTGGGACTGTTCGTCATAAGATAAATGTATCTCAAGAGTACTCAGTTGAATTGTGTAATCATTCAATGAAAAATTGAGGTTTCTAGAATTTGTTGGTAAAACAACCTGTTTTCCCTGGTTTTCGAGATATCTATAATTGTTTTTATATTCAACTTGAAAATTGATCCAATATTTGTACACTATATTATCGAACAAGGTCTCAAGATGTACCGAAAAACATTTGCGAGTCAAAATATCACATAGAAAATTCATATCGTCGATTTCTTTCGCTGGGGTGCGTCACACCCCAGTGTGGCAGCTACTCAACGGCAAACAAGTGTGGCAGCTAACGCTTAAGTATATAGGGGACTCTGAGCGCGTAATTATAGAGGCCCCCTTGTGAGAATAGACTTCCTAACGGACTCAAAGTTCAAGCGTAGTTTTTCATATACTAGATTGATGAGATCCTGGACAAGTGCTCAGTCAAGCCCATGCGATAAATCGACCCTGTTTGACAGCATCGGCGAGTCTTGAATCCTTTAGTGTGTTTTGATTAGAGAGGTGATCGTTTTTGACTGGAATCGTCATATGAATGAACCGATTGGGTAACAGAGATGCACCGAGAACCCGATTTTTTAGATTTAAAGAAAATTTCTTTGCCCTGAATGAGGATTCTGATGAATCTTGTTTTCAATGGAAAAGATAGTTCATTCCAATGAGAAAATTTTTCATTGAATTGAAATTATATTCTTCGAATTTAAAAAGGAATATATTTCTGTCTAAATTTGAAAATTTGTTGTTTCAATCTGATGAAGAATGTTTCCATTGGCAAAAATATTTATTAGAATGAGGGCAAAGAAAATTTTCTTTCAATCTAAAAAATTGGGTTCTCAGTGTGGGCATTTTTACACCCCGGGAGTACTTTTTTTGTATAAAATATGCCTTCTAAAGTAAAATATGAGGTAAAAAGAAGTATTCCCCACTAAAATTACCCCCGGAGTACAAAAATGTGTATCCCTGTTAGGAAAGTTCTACATTGCATTTTTCTGCTCCATAAGAGGGCAAGGGATTTCAAATTCACGCAACGTAATACGAATCCAGAGATACTCAGGATTCTGTATTGTGTTTTGCGTCATATACGATGGCAACTTAAAGGTATCTCGTAAACCCTCAAGCTACTAGATCTCTTCACCCACAATAATTCAAGATAATTCAATAAAATGGAAAAAATCAACTAGCTAAATCGTGTTGCATGCCAACAAAAGGCCTGGATGGTTGATTACTTCCTTTTTAACAAGTCATCTTTGAGTGCTTTTGATAGAGAGATGTAGTAACTCTAGGGTCTACGAAATACTCCCTAGCAGAAATGACTCTAGCCACCTCATCAAGGCCCTGTCTAGTGACTAGCTTCACTGCTAGTGCCTTGAAAGGTGCTAGACAACCGCTGTAATCATTTTTACTGGGGCTCTTATAAAGCTATATAAAAGAATGTTTCTGCATCATTTTTGCAATTCTCAACAAACTCTTCTCAAAAAATTGTGTGGAATTCATTTAGAATTCTCGATGTTATCTGAGATTCATTTTGTACATATTATACTCATTGCTAATTTATACATTTTACACAAATTTTGTTCCAGATTATTGGCCATGCATTTGGCATTGCAAATGCTGTTATTATGTATCATTTGGTATTTAGTCAAATCTATCTTCAGCACCACTTGGATGAATTCAATCATCGTGATACCTGCCGCATATCTTCTGTTCAGTCAACTGTAAATTAATTTTGGTGTACGCATTTATGTGATATTTTCACAAATAATATAAATCCATCTTATACGTCGGAAAAAACCACCCTTACAACTTTTGCCATTTATTTTAAAACACGTGGAGAAAAGACACGAGTGAAAAAACTCTGTCAATTTATAAGCACAAAGCTTCCTCGTTTGTGAAAACAATATTTGTAAGCTTCAACCACATTTTCATGCACTTGGCGTTATTTTTCTACTCTTTTGGAGGTCACTGTTTACAACACCGCGAGTGGCAGAATTGTATTTACAATTTGTCGAAAAAAGAAACTGTGTCTGTTTCTGAAATTGGGAAGAGAAATTCATAAGAGATTGGACTTCTTATATCTTACTTCGTGGTAACCTTATCTCCCTCTGGATTTCCTCTTTCCTTTCCTCGCACGCACAATACGTGCAGCTATCTCTCTCTGACGAAACACTTCTCCATTTATTGCATGTAAGTGCTGGATAGTGCGTGCTCCAGTATTATGTTGTAAAACTCATCGATTACATGCAATTCTAAAACTTTTCATTATCACTGTGAATGGAGGGTACATCACAATTCTATATAATGCGAGGTTGCGTGAATATTAGTGGGAGTAGTTCAATAATAACATACCATGATAGAGAATGAATTAACACACAAATTTAGTTTCTTATAAACAGCCCTGGTGAAAATGCCAGGCAGATTCGAACCAAAAATAGTTGTCAGGCTTTGAACGGTCTTTGTCCCAGGAAATCCGGTCAAAAACTGACAAAATTTCTACCTTGGTTTTTCCAGAATCACCAAATTAAAATATCCTATCAAAACCTGACAGGAAAGCTCTCGTCAATTTCAATTTTTGACTGGATATCACAGTCTGTGAATTCCAAACAGAAACGTCCCAAGAAATTTCTGCAGTCAGTTTTTGATCGGATTTCCTGGGACAAAGACCGTTCAAAGCCTGACAACTATTTTTTGTTCGGATCTGCTTGGCATTTTCAGCAGGGAGAGTAACCCTGAAGATGTTAGGATTTAAAATGTATGTAATATAACTTCATCATCATTTTTTAAGGGGATACCACGGTACTGTGTTTAAAGTAAAATTCTCGTCCGTATAAATTCTTCGCCTCGAATTCCAAATTTCGAATTTCAAAGAATATTTTTCCCCAAAATCACCTAGAAATTCTATGGAATTTTCAATGGCATTGATCAACCATGAATTCGCGTTGAATAGAATGTCCAATGAGGCGCATAGAATTTCCAAGCGATTCCAAGACAGCCTGCAAAATTTTGAACACAAAATATTTTTATGACGCGGATGGAGTATTGAAAATTGTTTCCTGAAGATTTCACACATTTTAATGGATTTAGTTTGGTAAGAATTTCCCGAACTGAATTCACAAAAAGGTCTGAAATTTTCAAGAAAGTACAGAGCCCGAATTTCGAATTAAAATTTGGTTTTACCGACGGGATAGAAACATTTTTTTTCCGAAATTCGGGCTCTGTACCGCAATGGGTCAAATACTAAAGATTATTACTTGAAAGTTCCAGATCTCTTTATGGATTTAGTTCAAGGAATTCTTACCGAGAACATTTTTACTCGATCGGTACGCTGGTATCCCCTTAAGGGGACACCAGCCGCCAAAACCTCTCTTTCTATCGCATAACCGTGTCTTTTTCTAATAAATGAGCTTTGGTTGCATCGTCAGGGATCGCTGATATCATCTTGATATATGGTTGCTACAACTAACCTCAATACTTGAAAGTTGATACACGATTTTCATCAATTCATTACTGTACGGAATAAAAAATAAATTTCTGAGAATGCGTATTCCGAAGGAAGATTGATGTATTATTTTCTTTCTTGCGCTGAATTGAATAAACAAGAAATTAAAAAGAGGTTAAGTTTACCTTCACCGGGTGGAGTAACGTAGGTATGTCGAACATTTGATAAAACTTCTTCATCGCGTATAATTCCTATACCTAATTTATTGGCACTACTCTCAAAACCAATAGCAATCACCATTTCGTTGATTCAATTTGTAATTCAGATAATAAAATTCCAAAATCTTCCGTTAATACAGTACACCAGGTACACACAATGTTTTGAAACAACAGCGCTCCTTGTGTGAAGTATCGGAAACATTCCATAACGAATCCGTTGCTCTGCAGATAAATTAGCGATTCCTGTTCAAAATTGATAACGTGTCAGGTTTTTACAGAAATTTTAATTTTTTTATCAAAATCTGTGAATACTCTACCTGAGTTTTGAAGTACGATATCGATAACTTGTGATGTATATTCCTCTTCTTTTCTTTCTTCATCACTTGTTTCTACATCACTAGAACAATGAAAAAAGAAATCATAAATTGAGGAATCGATACATTCTTGCCATTCATATTCTAAACAGAGATGCAACAACGAGGAGTTCAAAGATGCCAGGGCACTCCTTAAATTGTGATCCCTGAATGCAAAAAAATTCAAAATTTTATTCAATTTATATCGAATTATATATAATTTAAACATTTATCCACAAAATGGAAAAAAAAAACATCCAAACAAGCTCAACCATAGCAGTCAAAAGCGTTCAAATTCATTTCTTTGGTTTCTCACGATTACATATTTTGGGCACCCATTCATACCCTGGTTAAAAAAATCCATTAATTGATTCTCCCCAAATCTCATTGAATCCTGTACAATGTTCTGACCAAATCCTATTCAACTTTTTTCTATGAGATTTAATCAGATGAGTGCATTTTTTTCAATGTGATTCTGATTGAATTTTGTACAATGTTCTGACCAAATCCCATGAAATTTCATTTGTCAGGTTCAATGGATTCTTTTAACCAGTAAAATACCATTTTACACTCCAAAATGCGCAAATCTCCTCTTGGTTTACATTTGCATTCAATTCTTATGACATTTCGTGGAATCGTTGACACTTTATTTTTACCAGAGTGTCGTCAGATTGTTGCACCACTGATTCTAAGCATTGATTCAAATTTTGAATTCTTCTGTATGAAATTGCTAATGGATATAAATTCCCAGAAACTTCAATTATTTTTCAATAATTTGATACTAAAAAATCCATTAAACTTTCAGTCATAATCTATGAATTATCATATGAGAAAGACTTATAAAATTAAATCCCTTCCAAACGTCTCTTTTTCAATTAACACACACGAATCCCAGTTCATCACAGATGCGTGAATCACAAGACAGAAAACTTTGCAGAAATATTTGTTTATTTCCTTTGGTAGGCAAGTTTACACTTGCATCTTAAATTCGTTGAATTTCTTCTTTCAACTCTATATTCACATATTAAGCGTATTAAAAAGTTTACTTTTAACATGATATATTTAATGTATACAATATAATTAAGTATATATATATATATATATTTGTTTTTTTTTTATTTTTTCTTCTTCATTGATTTATGTATAGGAATAAAATTTATACCTCAATCGAACTGGAAATTAAAAAGATTTTAAATACAAAGACTGGTTAATGCTGTAAATTATTCAGTAAATTGTATGTATAAATAAAGTTGGGAATTGAAGTGTTCGATGTTTAGTGTCATAATAATACATAGAAAAAAAACCTGTTGATTGGACAAAGAAAGTAGTTTTTACAACACGCACTGCACATTTTTCATCTCGATAAATGTGATATTGAGTCACACAAGTCCGTTTTAACACCAAGAAAAGAATGGACTTTTGTTCTGGAAGCGCTGAGTGAATGTATCGGAAAATGAGAATAATCTCGCTGGAGCTCCATTCCCTTTGGCCCTGAACAGAAAATATCGAAATTTAATTATGAATGTTTGTATTTTATATCTATATTTATGAGAAATCGTTCAAGTAATATTTCAAAATTGTTACAGGAAAGGAAAAAAGGAATGAAATAGGGGGGTAAAAGTTGGTACGAAGAACCATACATTACTTCCATGTTCTTGACGATACTACAAAGAACTTTGCTACAGTGAAAAATAACACTTACGAAACACAAGTTCTATACACTTATGGACCTTATTTTCTTCAAGCCTTCAATTCAAGAATTTCTATATCATTCACATCGTCACGTTCGTTCTCCACGAGCGAAAATCCATCAAAAATCATGCATTGCATTGAAGTTGAAAGAAAATCATATTCTGTTTTCAATTCGTACATTCAGGGAACCCTTCGATTTGATATCTTCATAGAACATAATATTCGATTAATACAATCAACATCAGGTTTGAAACATTCATCAACACAATCATTTTGCAGGAATCATTTAAATTAGTGAATTATTTGAAGAGAGCGAAAGTTTTGAGTATTGTCAAAACGGCGGTGCAGGTCAATACCAAGACTTTCATATCTCAATTTCTCATTTAGATCCACAGTTTTCGAATGGCAATAATTTGGATCGGAAGACTGTTACGAGATTTATAACGAATCACATCACAAGTTGTTATTTTTGATGAAATTCTCTTTTGGCCTAGAGTCCTCTTCGAGACGAACACATTGAAAAAAAATTGATTTAAATCGGTGTATCCTGGAAGGAATTTTCGTGAACCAAAAAATGTCTCCACAAATGGCGAACACACATACACGCACACACACACTTTTCTTAACGCTTTGAAGATTTTGAAAGCAAAATTTGCCATTATTTCGAACTTTTCCTCAAAAAAAAAAAAAAACAACATAGAAGTAAAGCAATTCAATCAGCAAAATAGGACGGTCAGTGCTAAATGTAATTCTCCATTTTTATCGTTAAAATGAGAGAAGGATAAGGATTCAACTTGAACGATCCCCAATAGCCTTTACATATTGGATTGTTACTTTTCAACAATAACAGCAGGCATTTGAACAAGTTGCACAGGACTTTTGGCATCCTTCAGCGCTTGTTGTAAATTTAAGATCTGGCCGCGCATTACGCTCATTTGTTTATCAAAGAGATGTCGATCAAACCCTTTGTCTTGCTAAAATCCAATTCAATTCAATAAATAATTATAAAAAAATTCTGAATAAAATCTAATACAAAATTGTCTATTAAAATAGATGTTAAAATGAAAATTTACCTTGAATGATTGATATAAATCGTCGCAAAGATCTTGCACAAAGTTTTGATCGGAAAGTTGAGGCAAAACTAATTCTCGTGTGACTTCGCTGAATGGTTGTTTGGCTTGACTGAGCCATGCCCAATGATATGGATATGCGCGCCAAGAATCAGGATGTTTGAATGGAAAAGCTAAACCGTTGTCTATAGCAGCGATTTTCACTTCTCCATCGCTAGAACTATTTTTTGCTGTGCTTGGATCATAACGTATTAACCAATTATCGTTTCCTAAAAAATGATATTTCGTTAAATTCTTTTTTAATTTTTTCGAAAAGGCTCATCATTACCTCGATCTGTATTCCTAATTATATAATCCAAAATGACTAAACGTTCGAATTGTAATTGAAATTGACGACTGAGCCGTTCCGGTAGAGGTTCGCTTTCCCATCTTCTCAACCAGTAGTCCGCATCCTTGTAACTATCGACAAATACTTGAAAGGAACCAACTTTGGGGGGCAAACCAATTCGATTGAAATGAGAACCAACGGTGGGGAATTGATGCATTATGGCTTGCTTCATACGCGCTTTTTGTCGAACTAAACGTGGATAATTGAAAGTTTTGCTAACAAGTTTGACCACTCTTGTGTTTGGTACAATACCAAGACCCAATTTTCGATCTACTAAACTAGCTCCAGCTTCGCTAAGGTATCCTTGATTTGGAATTAAACAACTTCTTCCGAAACAACAAGGACAACAAAGTTTGTGCATCCATTTGGTCCATTTTGGATTCAATCTGCCGTAGGGTTCTTCATCTTTTGGTTTGAAAACTCCTATTATTTTCTACAACATTAATAAATATCCGTTGTTTTTTCTCTATCGATTTATAATTTGTACACCAATGAGGGTCTTAGAACATATGATACTTTACCCCATCTGGATTTTTAACGAAATAGCTTCCACTGGAACCCTGATATATTCTCTCGGGATAAATTCCATTGTCGATGGCACATTCCGCTTGCCACACCAATTCGGAGAACGATGGATCATCTGAGTGAGATAGAAAAATAAATTTAATCCTGTATATTTATTCCCAAATCTCTCAATCATCGAACAGAGGATGTTCGAGTCAAGGTCATTTTATAATCTCGAACACCACTGTACGTTGATTGTGTCGTACATGAAAATTCATTGAAATAATTTCTCAGATTGATGACGTGCTAACAAATTGAATCAAACGCAAATTACTTTATGCGAGAAGAACAATATTGATAATTCAAAAATTCAAATAAAGAGGAGTAATAAATCAATATGAATGGAACTGAATATTAAAATCTTACAATACAGATCGTACGAGAGATATCGAATACATATCAATCTACTTAATTACTAAGTCGATATAAATGTAGGAACAAACCAGCAAACCGATTGAAAGTGACATCGAGTTCTAATCGACCCAGGAGAGGCTGACTCTCCCGGTCAATCCCAGGTGACTCAATGGTTAAAGTTTGATCGTTGTTACGATTTGGAACAAACTCAATGTCCGGTAGGAGGTCCGAAGATTCTTCGTGTTGCACACAATTATTTGGTGTAACTGATAAGTCCACTAAAGAACCCGTTTCCACTAAAGCAGGTGAATCATTAATATTGTTCTGACTATGATATTCTCGATAAGGCACATGCAACTGCTGCTGTTCGGAGTCGCTCATCACAGCCCAATCTAATTAAGATCGGTAATTTTGTTTCATGTATTCCTCAACTCTCAACTTATTTAAAATCAATCAAAAAGTATTTGAAAGAAATTCTATCTGTTTTGCAACATTCCTGCACCACCTGTCAATGACGCACGCGATCACCATTCGTGCTGGGTGATTTTATCGGATCACTTAATTCGAGGATTACTGATCTACTTTGTTTATACCATTGATATCGATACGATCAGATTAACGCGAGCATTTATACGGTACATCAAATATGAAAACTTGGCAAAAATGATTTCAAGTTAACCAAAACGTTACCCAATACATCCGTCATCGCAGCAGCAGACGATATCAGCTGATAGGATTACCGCCATACTTAAATTTCCCCACCATCGATACACGTGGGGGTTATTTTATTTTTCTTTTCAATTTCAAACGCGGGGTGAAGAAATTTATTCAGGTTTATCGAATATTTGAATCATTCGCTGTAGAATTTATTGTGATATTTGTAGATTTAGTAGAATTTTGATACGTTTCATTAAAATTTGGAATTTGGAGGTGGCTGAATATGTCAAGGTTATGTTTATTGTAAATTAATTATTCGCCACGTACGTTAAATAAAAAAAAGGCCTTGAAATGTTTTCCTTTAGGTACCGTTTCCATATTCCCATCCGTTTATTCGTTCACGATAACGTTACATCTCTTTCTGTTTCATATAAATAGAAAAAGATATAGAAGAAAGAGATCATGCGAATTCTTCTCTTTTGTTCTCCTCCATCATCCCAATATCGATGCTTTGAATTCCATGAAAGGAATCCTTTACGCTTTCCGTATGTTTATATGCATCCGAGATCGAATTTTGAGGTTATAACAGGTTTATAATGATTCCAACAAGCCGGTTTGTCTTTAGTCGCACAAAGAGTCCCGTAGCAGTCCGTCGTTTTATTTTTTTCGCTATGGGATCCCTTGAACCTCACTCGCGTTCGCTTAATTTTCAATGAATATATTCATAACCTCGATAATTTTACGTGACTCAATATAATGTCAATTTTCAACTTAATTTTCATATTGATTTTTAAGTGGGTTTCGCCAAATTTAAACTTTATAAATTTGCAAATTTTATAATATAAATATCCAAGTAGTTGATCTCACGATATATAATTATTACGCGTTAGTCTTAAGTCCTATTATTTAAATATTTATTTATTTATTTATGATCTAAAACATTCAATATTTATTAATTAATCAATTAATGCATCAAACAAAGAACAATATGTTTTTCGTATGTGTAACTGTTGGTATTGTGCTTTTGGCATCGAAGTATCGCAACAACGTGCTTCGAAGTGTCAAGCAAATTTGTAATACTATTAAAAATAAAACAAACAGTATAAAAAGTTCTAATGATAACGATGATAAACATAAAAAAGAATTTAAAATTACATTTGATAAAATTATTCTTGCTGACTCTCCTGAAAAATGCGATTACGCTGTTCAACGTATTCGCGGGTAAATATTATTTATTGATTTTGTATTTTATATACTCGGTTTCTTATTCATTACCAAACTCTTAGGTCAAATAATGTTATTCGCAAAGTTCATACTCTCTATTCATCCTCATCTTTGATGCTAGTGTTATGAATAGAATGAGTACTGTAAACATTCCAATGTTTACAATTTTTTGTGATCTTGTTGCTTTTGTATTCACATTCCTACCTTGGATTCATATAATTGATATTCATAATAACAATATCAATGCCATTCTTTGAATCTTAAACTTCCAGTTAGAAAAATCTAAATTCCTAATCTATATTCTTATTTCCAGGGATGTATCTGGTGGTGTTTTGGGTTTTGATTGTGAATGGGTGAACGATGGACCAATATCCCTCGTTCAACTCGCAACATTCAATGGACTATGTGCTCTATTTCGTATTGGAAAAATCGGATACATTCCTTCAACTTTGAAGGTAATAAATAATTATATGATTAATCTCTTCAATTTCACAGAATATGTAAAATTTCAAAGTATTTTTATTCTCAAAGGAACTGCTGACCAACAGACATATCCTAAAAGTGGGAGTCGCTTCATTTGAAGACGGACAAAAAGTATATAGAGATTACAAAAGTAGAGTGATGGGAACTCTTGATCTGAGAATGCTTGCAAATCGTTTGGATCTTCCAAGTCCAAAAAGTTTAGCTGCCTTGAGTTTACATTATCTGGGAATCGAAATGGATAAAATTGTAGAAGTCAGATGCGGGGATTGGGATGCCGATACCCTAACGAATGAACAAGTAGCTTATGCCGCTTGCGACGCCATTGCATCAGTTTTGATTTACCAAAAAGTAATTTTTAATCATTTCTTTGATAAAACATGAATCTATTTTTCACAGAAGGTAATATTGTTTCACAATGCATCTTGTAAAAGAATATTATTCTTGCATCATTTAATCATCAATGTATATATCTAAATTCTTCAATCTAATCTGCCTTAATCTAATCTGGAATTCAAAGGAATGAAAATTCATAGAATTGAATCACATATTCTTATCTGTTCTTATTTTTTTACAAATGTTGCTTATTGCTGTGTTTCTTTCTTGTTTGATCTTCTATGAAAGCTTTATTCTTATGTGCATTTGTATTTTTCAGATAAGGCAACAAGCAGAGCAGAAACGTTCCCTATGGAAGAGTTTCATATTATATATAAGTAGAATTTGGAGTGAAGATGAGGGTGTTAGATTTCACGGTCTGCCCCCTGGATTACTGGATACGAGGTATAATAATTGAATATGAAAAAAACAAACCCCCATAAAATTTGTACAGAATCTATTTTTGCAAAAAAGAATTCACAATATATAATGACCCTTTGGTTTAAAGAATGAAATGTAATCTGTCCAGAATATGATTATCATTGAAAATTATTCAAATTTTAAAATTTTTTCAGGTTCAAGGCTAATGCATCCAGTAATGTGAACAATAATAACAATCATAATATTAAAGTTTTGCCAAATAATGACAAAATCAATAACAACATCACGCGTAAATTTAACATACCCACAAGAAACAAACCTTTATATCATAATTGTTATTTACAAGCACCAGATGGAGATATATTATGTACCTGTGATCGTAAGAAAGCAGAATGGTACGTCACAAAAGAGTTAGGAGTGATTGTGGCGCAAGAGCCATTTACAGTAAGACTGAAATTTGAACCATCGGGAAGAGCTTTAGGCGAAGTAGGCAAATATTATACGCAAGTTAAACTCAATCAATGCGTAGTCTGTGGATGTGCAGATAAATTTGTCAGGAAAAACGTTGTGCCTAGAGAATATCGAAAATATTTTCCCGGTAAGTGTCGAAAGAAAACCGATTCATTGAATATTCTGACTCTACTTTATTTTGCTACATTTCCTATATTTGATATTACAGTTGTGATGAAAGCACATCAATCTCACGATGTATTATTATTATGTCCATCGTGTCACGACGTGAGCAATTTTCACGATCTGCAGCTCAGAAGAAGGCTAGCGGATATGTGTGATGCACCACTTTTCGGTCCGTTGACACATGTGAGAGAGATGAACTTGAAATGGAGAAAATTAAAAGCTGCTGTAAAAGTTTTGCACAAACCATGCTCGCAATTGTCCGATTGTAAACGCAAGTCTCTGGAATCCTGCATTTTGGAATATACAGGTGCAAAAGAAATTACCATAGGTTTATTGAACGAATTACATGACCAATTGGAGAATCTTTCTCCTATCGTTTCGTCAACGAAAAGTGAACCTCATGGATTGAAGGTATGTAAATATAAGACTTGAAATTATGTATCAAACACTTATAGGATTGGTACAGATTTCGAAATTTGTTTCTTTTAGGTAGTACAATTTTTTCAACAAAGACAAGGCGGTCTTACAGAATTAGAAAGGTTGTGGAGACAACATTTTCTTGATACTATGAAACCAAAGTATTTGCCAGAGCTTTGGTCAACCAAACACAATCAAGAACGTTTGGAAATCCGTCAAATTCAGGATAGAATAAAACCTGAAGATGCAAGGATAGCTGGATTGAGTATAATGTAAAATTTATACTAATTTTAATAAGTTTTGTAACTAAAGGACTCGTATAAGAGCGGGCACTTGTACATAATTATATCACACAGACTAATATATCTCCATTGTACATTCAATTTTTCAGACTTCAATCATTTATTTTTCACTCCTCAATAATCCTTTCTTGTGTCTCTATCGAATATCATTGAACATGGAAATTACATATTTGCTATTCAAAAAGTGTTGAAAATAAATTATATTTTATTTTTCAGAGCAACAAATATTTTAATGAATTTAAAAGTGTCATTGAATACGCATTCTTCTGAAGTCTATTTAGATATCTAATTTCATACTTATTTGTACAATTATGTATATACATATTATTCTGTTGAAATAATATATTCGAAAATTTCTAAAGTCGCAATAAAGAAATTCGGACTAGAACGACCATTGGAAGTTATCTCTGAATGTTTTGATCTGTGGAATCTGTTTCCGATTGTGACTGTGATTCTGTGTTCTTGAATTCTTCGTCTATGCGTTCTTTGGCTCGGAACACCTTGGATTGCAGATAAAAGGAACCACTTTTACTTTTATCGTTGGCCTCCATGAGGTATTTGTAATTGTGTTCTATCGTGTCCTTTTGATCCAATTTTTCTACATTGAGTATACGCATTGCTTCTTCCAGGGTGATTCCGGTACGTGTGTTAGCAGCTACGTGTTCGGCACCTTTCCGTCCACCACCTGCTCTTCGGGCAGCTTCTTGACTGGCTGCTATCTCTTGACGCAATGCACGCGCGAATGCTTTACCGATAACTTGTGTGCCCAACACAATAATTTGTGCTAGGTACTTGGCCATAACCTCTCAGGTACCTCTTCTACTTTAAATCGAACAGAATAAAGATTAAAATGTTAATTATTACAATTCTATCCTTCAATAAGATTTTTATAATAAATTCTTACAAATGATTTGAAGTATTTATCAATAAAACAACGTATAAAACACTAATTTCGGCACGCACTGCGCGCTACGATTCCCTATCGTCGACTTTGAAACATTCGTTCCAATGATGCAAGATCTAACCTCTAATTTTGAAATTCGTATCAACATACGATACTCACGATCATGCCAAATCTTGGACCACACAGTGGTGTTAACCAGTTCTTATATAGATAGAATCGATGGTATCAATCAGCCCATTCGGAAACTTGAGGATAGACTTTTGAAGGTCACTTTTTTCATTATGTATAATGATTTTTATTTAAATATATTCACGAACGAACGATTCTTGAATGAGATTTTAGGTTTTTTTCAGAAAAACATATATTATGTTTTATTCACATTGATCATGATTGTTCTTGGAAAAAGCTTGAGAGTAAAGAATTTAATTATTAGAAAAGATAGAGTGATGAAAAAACAAAATTTATAAATTTTGTAACCGCGTTTGTTGTAAAAGGATAATGCGATACATACTCGAAGTTTGGATTTTACTATGTTGATGATCTGGATGAAATATTTAAATGTCTAAAAATGTCTTACGTCAGTTGATATCCGCTGGGGGAAATCGACTCAAACTATAGAAACTTTGCAAAAAGTTCTAGCTTTCATCCAATCATTGTTCATTGAATTGCAGGAAATCATTTTGGTGTGGCAACACCGCATAGATTTATGCAAGTTATGAGCGATAAATAAAAAATATCAGTCGTATCCTGCTGTGTCCTGAAATTCAAATCACTTATCTCTTTGAATAGATTGATTGTCATTCATGTGATTATTGTCGCGATATCTCAGGACATTATCACAAATGCCAGATATACAGGTAAGCGCTGAACAATTATACCAATCGTCAATTATATTTTTAAATTGATGTATCTTTTTTTTTGTAGGAGTTGGAGCATGAATTAGAGGTTCTCAAGCAAACTGAAACCGAATTGCAGGCGTATTATGAATTATTAAGATATCTTAGAGCTGATTTACAGAAGATTTTGAGTAATTTCGAAAATGCTCAAAGTAAGTGGTATCGAGGTGTTATAAGATTTATTTAATTTTCAAATTACAATCTAAATCTGATGAATCGGTATAGTAATTATCATCACAACTTTTACATTTTAGATAGAATTTGTATTAATTATTGTAATTATTTGAATATTTCAACTCGACTGTTTCATTTTCCTATGATAAAATCAAGGAGAATTTAGCTTTTTGAAAAGAATATTAGTATTGGGATACTGGCTACTCCGTATCGACTTATGCAATTGTTCAAACTCAGTTCCCATACATTTTTTGAATTACAAAGTGTATCTGAACACTTGATTTAATGAGTTTGAAGTAAATTGTTCTTGCGCTAGTATTGCTTTTATAGATTGAATTCTGTAATTTCGATCATTCTATAACAAGTATAACCTTTTATAGGCCTTTCTATTATTTCAAATGAAAGGTATTTGATTCGAGCAAATTATAGAAATTTCATCTATGGAAAGTATGGAAAATTTCATATTTATAAAGAGGTATAGAATAACATAATTTGACAGACACGTATGACAAAATACACTACAAAATTCCCACAAAAATATTATAGAGTATTTATTTCATTGCGAGGAATTCATTATTATGAGCAATATAATTCCATTCGCTATTTGAATAAATTATTATTGTTAATCTGAAATTTGATTTTTCAGATATATTGGGTGCAATTCTAAAACAAAACCATACTGAATAAGCGGAGAGGAATCTTAAAGTACTGGAAAAATATTTGTGAGTATGAAGATAATTTATTGCTAATTCATTCCCTGTATGATTCATATTTTTTCATTAAATTAAAACTAGCAACTGATTCGCACATAGTAAAAGAGTTCCAAAAGAGTTCACAACAAATATAATGTATTTATATAGATCTCTTTTAGTACTCTTATGTTATCCGAGTTGATGCGACTCTCGATAGAATCGTTCAAATCAAGTTCAATCAAAAGTTACAACAATCAGCTGCTAATTTTTGGCTGCTAATTTCAGCTTCGCATTTTTCCAGGTTCTGAAAATTAGTAGGAAATTGTAGACTTCTTGGTCACTCGGTACTTGAATAATTTATCATTCTGGGAAAGCGATGTCTTTCATTTATCACACAATTTATCTAAAAACGTCTAGATATCAACAATGCAACGGAGTGTAGCAGAAGTTGGAAGCAAATGTACACTGAGAGTTATTTCACATATTCCAGGAATATCATAGACATTCATGTAGACATTTATGTCGATAAGTTGCGAATTCAATTTCCAGTATCTTGTTGTAAAAAAACGTGTTCGAATGGTAACTGTGATGCCCTTTTGAGGAGGAAAATCCATTTAGAATTTTTATTTCTCAAAAAGTGAATAAATTTCTCGTGGAATACTATGTTCGAAGTGACCCTTTCCGACACTAGCCTATATTTGAGATGATGTGTTGTAAACCGTTTAAAGGTATCTTAGAGATGAATCAACTAAATCAACTGAATTTTACTAGAATTTTATCTGGGATAAAGCTACTGTAGATGAATATTCTATATTCCACAGTTACAAATGCATTAAAAAACATGGTCTCATGTATGGACAAAGTGTTGAAAAGGGTTAAAACGAATTGTGGAGTCTCCCTTCTTTTTTATTTGTTTTTTGAAATCGTATTCTGTGAGTATATTGGAGCGGTCGATTCAGAGGGCTTTATGCGTATGGGAAAGTTGCGTGCGAGTGGGTTAACTCCAAAACTAATTATCCAATTGAACTGAAATTCACACGAATTTTTCTTCGTGGTACTAGGTTCTATTTGAACCAAGATATTTAGCAATTGCTCTCGCACTTATCGTAAAAAAATGCCGTAAAATTACAGGGAATTCTGAATTTCTCTAAAAAAGTGCCAGTTAATCAATTAAATTTCTTTTTGTTTCCATTTTTCTTTGATTCAAATAGATTCTTATTAGAATTGATTCAGACAAATGTCTCGGGCTCTGAGGCAACACAATAGACGCTCTCTCAATAAATGAATGAATAATTTGGTATTCATCAAATGTATTCTTAAAACTTTGTAGATTTTCAAATGTGTAAATTGATTACTTATTTATAAAAATGATTCATCAAAGAAGAATAATTTTAGCTATTCCAAATAGATTTTCTCTCTCATATATCAGAAATGAGTGTCTGCTTCGAGTAAACTTCTTCTCTTCCAGCGTGAAAAATTCACTGTAAAATTAAAGTGGTTGTAGATTTTCAATTTCAAATCTTCAAAAGCTCATTTTTGGCTGGCCAAGTAGTGTAATCTTATTCTCAAAATTGTAGAGAGCTCATTTTTCACAGACTTTTCATGTCCTTTCGAATTATTGAAAGTGAAGAAGAGTCACCAAAATATTCCTCATATACTTTCGAATCAACTAAGATTTTGAAAAATTCATCCCAATTCTCCAGCAAAATTCCCTGATGGTTGAATTCTGAATGATTCAATGGATCTTCAATTTGAGATTCACCTCTTCTAATTGAATGATGATTGATGGATTATTACATCGTAAAACACTTATGAATGTTTCTAATTGCTGTGCTTGAACATTTTCTTTTTTCGTTTTTCGGGAATCTAAAAATGGAATTTTTGCAGGCACCCTCAAACGTTAACAAGCAATATTTCGTGATTCGAATATATTCTTCTGGGAATTCAAATGAAGGTTTTGCATGCGATTCTAATAGGTGATACATTCAATCTAACAAAAAGATAATTCTTGTATATAGTTCTGCTTTTTTTTCTGTATCCAGATACTGCCGTATCTGCATGTTATTTGTGAGAATTGAATAGGGTAATTTTATTTTCAGTGCCAATCCTACATAACAAATCCGCGCATGCACCAATTATGATACATCAACACGGAGGTTAAAATTCACTACCGCACACATTCATGGAACAGCATGTATTTTAAATTTCATCTTTGATTATATTTTATCCGGTACATATAAGTTGAGGCACCATTGTAACTTTCATTCATCATGCAATGACTGCCCTTAATTATTTGAGAAGAACAACTGCGCGTAAGTAAAAGATGTTATTTATGCATGAACTTCTTAATTGTTCAATTCGGTATGGAAAATCATAATCTCGCTTAAATTTTCTCCTATGAAATTGACAGGGGAAAATCATATCGTTATTTCTAATCATAAGATATCTAACGTTGAAACAAATTACCTCACTGTGCATGAAATGAGCATGATTTCATATCATAAATTCCGAGGTATCGATTTTTTAAATAGCGGTACGCGATGGAGTTGCTTAGATTGTATGTAGTATTAAGCAGATTTCATAAAAACAAAGATTGTGAAGAGTGAAGGAGAGGATTTTCTAATCTTCAAATATTGTACAAATGTTCAATACATAGTAGGGAAAATATGGTATACAAATTCATGTTCATATTTTTCAAAATTAAACAATTCTTTTCAATCTTCTGTAATTAGTTGAAAAAAGTTGAAGAATTTCAATATAATAATTTGTAGTTTCATGCAAAACAAGGACTAAAAAACCATCAAGTTTATTATAAATTAAAAATAAAAAATTTGGGATTTGTTTTTTAGGAGCTTTAAAGCATTTTCAATCCACATCAAGAGGTTTGAGCAGATCTTCGACGGTACGTGAAAACTCCAGTTTCGAGCCAAAAAAGATTCTTATCGTTTCAAAATTATCGCGATACCATTATGAGAAACTACAGGAACCTAATTTGGGGGAGGAAGAACTCCGAAACAAACTTATTGAAAAAGGGTCGGATTATGAAACGCTACGCGCCAGTCATGATGCGACCGAGGCGGTAAAAAATGAAGTCATTCAATTATTTAGGAAATTAGATGTGGAATACAAAGTAGTAGATAGGTAATTGTAATTTTTTCACCTCTTTGTGAAGTCGATTTTCAACATTATTTGTCTACACTTATGCGCAATCTAATGGCGAAATATGGATGAGTATATATATAAAATATAAATGATTTTTTTTTGCGTTTAGAACAACCGTCAATGTGCCAAGTTTCGCCTGGGCGGATCTTATTCTTCCTATTGGTGGAGATGGAACGTTTCTTATGGCCTCCAACATGATATACGACAACACAAAACCGATAATAGGAATTAATTCTCATCCACAAAAGTCTCGAGGTTACTTGATGCTGTCGCCAAAGTATACAAAGAATATACCTCAAATATTTGAAATGTTGAAAGCTGGGAATTTTAATATACTCATGCGAAGGAGGATTCGAACGACTATGAGGGGAGATCAAATTCATTGTGCGCCTTTTCACATGCATCAAAAAGCAGGATGTATTCCTGGAATCGAAAGGTACATGAAATTCAAATTCAAGAAAATTGTTCGAATTTGATAAATTTGAATGATTCCTTTGCAGATTCTATGAGGATGGTGGAGGAGAAAATAGTTTAATTAGAGAAAAACGATTACCTTGGTTAGCTCTTAACGAAGTAAGTGTTTTGTTTTCTTTTTGGAAATTTAAAACAACGAGTAGAGAGAATTCTGTAAATTGAAGTTAAATTATTGTTTTTGAAGGTATTTATAGGTGAAGCATTTGCCGCTAAAACAAGTACTCTCCTTATTAAAGTAGATGATTATGAAAAATGTCGCAAGGTGAAAAGTTCTGGTTTGTGCGTAAGCACGGGAACTGGATCAACATCTTGGTACAAAGCAATCAATAGTATTACTCCTCAAACCGTGAGGGAAATCTTGAATCTCGTTGATCGTACGACTAATTTCAGTGATGAACAGGTAGAAGGAATTTGCGCCACTTTTAACAATAAATTACAGTTTGATCCAGGTTAGAAGAAGACTTTTTTATTGTTCAATTCAAATCTTAAAGAAGATTTTTAAGGCCCGAAATGAATTTCATTGTTTCTTCTTTCATCCACAGATGATCCAAAATTGGGTTATACTTTGAGAGAAACGGTAATCACTCACACACAGTCGGTTCCAGAAGATTTGCATCGCGAATTTTGTGAAAAATTGACAGTCCGTTCTCAATGCAATGATGGGGCATTGGTAATCGATAGCGGAGTTGCCATTCCATTCAATATCGGTGCTACAGCAGTTTTAGAATCGCATTCAGAGGATTCTTTGAAATGCATCACTCTCCCGCAGTGAGAAGGAACAAAAGAGAAGCATTGCATTACTATAAGCACTTAATGCCTGCAAGTTGAGAGAATCTCAACGAAAAATAATATTATTTTTCAAATTGATATTTCCATTTACTCAGTTTGAGAATTTCAAATTAGATTATCTCTATTGTTGAAAGATTCCTTCCACTAAATATAAAATCACGGTGTATCGTGTGTAGAGAATTGAACGAGTAATCGGTGGTGGATTCACCGCGATGTAATGTACGATACAAAATGCTGATTCGAACACCTTATTGTATTTATAAGAAATTGGTGAATCTTTTTTCAATCTTGTTAATTAACGATAAATGTTTTAAAAGATACCCCAGACAGTACATAAGAATCTCAAATGGATTCTGAAAAAAGAACTCTTTCACGATACAAAGTGTTCGTAAAGAGTTTGAAAAGAATTCGATTCGTCAGACATTTACGAGTTCCGTTAAAATTCTATGAGACAACTTGGAGAATTTCAACGGAACTCGCAAATGTCTGATCAATCGAATGCTTTCCAAAGTATTTTGTAATACTTTGTATTCTAGAAGAGTTCTTCAAGAGTTCTTTTTTCAGAATTCATTGGAGATTCTTGTATGCTGTCTGGGACAGTCACAAAAGTAATTCATAGCTTTCAAGAGTAATTCCCATACAGCACAAGAGTTCGAATTCATATTAAGAATACGTAATGAATTTTACGAGCATTCAATACGTTTTCATTTTGAATTAAAAATATTCATAATGAATACATATTGATTAGCATAACGGAAACTATTCAAGAGGTCTTTAGGAGGTCTTTATAAATGGAAATTGATCATTTGTGCTGGCTTGGTTCATAGCAGGAGAATATCCTGCAGAATTAGTCATTCAGTATTGAATCTCTAAATGTCTGATTTTTATTTCTAGAACTTTTATGAATGATACAGAAATTTGATAGAATTCATTATTTTTTAATTGTAATCAAGGCGATACCAGTGGCCCTTGATAATTCAACCGAGTCAAATTTTTTCTGACGACAATATCGTTCCGTACAGACAATAGTGATTGAAAAAAGTCTGTACAGAGCGATATTTTGATTTCATTCTTTCGTGTAATTTGTCGGAATAGTTATGGTTGTGTCTTTTTATAACCAATCTTCTGGTCTGGTTGCATCTTCAGGGGTCGCTGGTATCACCTTAAAATTGTTGATCATGGTTCTACCATTATTTTGATTATTTTTCAATATTATTTTATGAAAGGTTTTTGAACAGTGTAATATGAAGGTGTTTTGTACATGCATTGTACATTATTTATACGAAAATTTATTTCACATTAGTTGAAACTTATCTGAGCGATTTAAAAAGTAACATCTTACAGAGTTTGTGTGAAAAACTGTATTTAGAGAAGTCCGAACTGAACTCTGGATAGTTTTATAGAAAAACATTGTCGAAGTAGATGCTATTTTTATAACACCCTTACAACTGTTGTTTCATTTGGAAAGTGATTAAAATTCAAATAAATTCTTATTGCATCAAATCAATGAAGTTTTAATTAACATTATAGAGGTTTGTAGATTTACGTCACGATTGTGTTATGTTTATTGAGCAGTTATTGGAAGGAGATTTATTTTTCAAATCAAACGAAAACAACTAAGAATTGATGTGATCTCCCATATTTATGAGTAATCTTAAAAAATCTGGAATAAAATAAATTTCTCAAGTTGATATCGGTTCAAATATTCCGCGGCGGAATTCTTGGATGAAAAGGAGGTGACTATTTGCTTCTTTTTTCAACTGATCCGCTTTCCCTTCGTTTTCAGCTCCATGTGAGACCGGCCTGATGATGTCACATGTAACAAACGTATGTAGGTAACGAAGGCTTTAAGCCCGCGTCACATGTAGTTGAAAGCGGAGCCCTTGGTTGGAAAGAAAAGCAAATGATCACCTCACTTTTCAACCAAGGGTTCCACTTTCCGCCCTTTTCGGGCCCAAGGCCCGCGTCACATGGAGCTGAAAAAGGGCGGAAAGCGGAACGCGGAATCCTTGGTTGAAGAGAGAGGCAAATATTCAGTTCTCCCTTCAACCAAGGGTTTCGTGCTCCGTTTTCCGCCCTGTTTAGCTCCATGTGACACGGGCCTTAGACGAAGGGTGGTAGGGGTCAATGGGCCCGAAAGTAAATAGTCCCGAAAGGCAATTGTCCATAATGAAATAGCCCCGAATGAAATTACGCCCGTAAAAACCCCACGTGTTTCCAGCCGTGCTCCAGTCACCGTAAGGCTGGCCTCCCATGGACCGGAATTCGTTCCGGCGGAATGAAAATTGAACCAATGCTCAATTTTTTTATAGATTTCTGATAGAACGCTCTAAAAGAAATTGGTCAAACGATTGGTTTAAAGTCATTCCGCCGGAACGAATTCCGGTCCATGGGAGGTTAGCCTAATAGTTACTAATTTGTTTTCGGGACTATTTTATTATGGACAATTGCCTTTCGGGACTATTTCTTTTTGGGTCTATTGACCTCTACCACGAAGGGTGTCTCCGGACCAGTGATCCCAGAATGCGGGAGCTGGCGGCCCCCACCGCGCGGTCGGTGGGACACTAATACTGTTTCAGAGCGTGTCCGTGTGAACAAGGAAAGTCTATATTCTGGACTTTCTTTCTTTCTCATACGGACGCGCAGTGAGACAGTGTTAGTGTCCCACCGACCGCGTGGTGGGGGCCGCCAGCTCTCGCATCCTGGGATCACTGCTCCGGACAGATAGAAGGGGAATCAGGCGGTCGCCATATTGAGTGGCAAATGAACACATTGATCAGGAAAAAGATCGTCGTATATGGATGAGAGAGAGAGAGAGAGAGAGAGAGAGAGAGAGTAATATTGTCACTCGATATAACGACCTGATCCCCCTTCCGTCTGTACCAGGGTTGGGTACGCATAATACGGTAGGTTTTATGCAAGGAATAATGTGCGCAGAAAACTCATGCAGATAATGCAGATAACTAAAGGGGGTTTTCTGCATCATCTTTTTTTATGGTCAAGTTGGGTTATAATTTTAAAACTATGAATTGTTTACCATTTCAACCCCCATAAATATCCATTTCTTATATTCTGAATTTTGAATTTCAAGTCGGAATTAATTTTACAATGTTTTATGCATTTTCTGCATTTTCTGCGTATTCTACATGTTTTATGCATAATCTGTGCATAGTGAACGCATATTACTTATCTCACGCGCACAGAACCCATCCCTGGTCTGTACGGGGACGATACCGCACTTTATGCACCATCCAGAGTATTCCTAGATCCATGCCCGCATCACATGGATCGGGAAAGGTCGGAAAGCAGAATGCGGAATCCTTAGTTGAAGAGAAAGGTAAATATTTGCCTATCTTTTCAATCAGGGGATCCGCGTTCCGCTTTCCGTCCTTTTTCAGCTCCATGTGACGCGGGCCTAACCCAGACGGTAGCTCCATGATAATGAGGCTCCCAAAGTAGTTGATCCTGCTTCTTGGATCTTGATCCAATGATCACTTTTCAACCAATCAAAAAGCTGGACAAGTGATCTAAGCATCAGAATCAACTACTTCGGAAGTCTCCTAAGTCGAAAACTTGAGTGGATACGAGCTTACCATCGGAGCACGAAGTTCTTTTGGCCAAATTACTCAAAGCTGAATCCATGAAATAATCTGGAATTTTCAGGGATGATTCTTTGAGACTTTATCTTGGTCGCTGAAGAGCCCGAATTTGGAATTTCGACAATGATTTTTTTTTCGAATTTCAGAAGTCGGGCTCTTCAGCGACCAAGATAAAGTCTCAAAAAATCATCCCTGAAAATTCAAGATTATTTCATGGATTCAGTTTTGAGTAATTCAGTCAAGAAAAACCGTGCTTGGTCGGTAAGTTTGTACCCTCTCAAGGGGATACCACCCTAACAGCACTCGGAGGTTTTTGAAACGTTTCAAGAACGTCCGGACGTATTTTAAACGTTCCCAGAACGTATTCAAAACGTTCAAGGAACTTTGTGTGCTCTGGGCAGATGCAACCCTCCATACAAGCGTACTGACTGAGTAAACATTTTCTCGGCAAGAATACTCTGAAGTGAATTTGGGAAGACGTATTAAATTCCCAGGAATCAATCTTCAATGCTTTATCTATCGTGGTACATCGCCCGAATTTGGAATTTCGAAAAAAACATTCTTTGCTCAGTCGATAATGCAAACTCTTTTTTTCGAAATTCAAAATTCGGGTGATGTACCACGATAGATTCGGGATTGAAGATCACTGATATATATATAAACTGGATGGAACATAGCAATTTTAAAGTGGACCTAATTGCAGAGCAGACATGTTTAGAGAGTTTCATTAGCGCCGTCTAGTGGTAAGCCAAGTTGTCACAAAAAAATGATTCAGAATATCAACTAATCCATTCTGAAATGCAATACTCACTCATGGGAATGCAATGAAATCTTTCGATAATTCATTCTCATATTATTTATTGTGAAATTATAGTGTATTTTTCATTCGGTTCAATATTTTATTATTTTAATCATAATCTTGATTCATTTTTTCCTGAGAACTTGGCTTACCGTTAGATGGCGCTGAAGATACATTCCAAACATGTCCGTCGTTCAATTGGATCCACTCATTTTGGCTCGCAACATAGGGTATGTTGTATCCAGTTTATATATATATCAGCGTTGAAGATTGATTCCTGAAAATTTCATACTTCTCCATGAATTTAGTTCGGAGTATTTTTGCCGAGGAAATATTTACTCAGCCGGTACGCTTGTATGGCGGGTTGCATCTACGGGGATCGCTGGTATTACCTGGATACACCAAACTGACAATAGATCGAAAATCATTTGTTTGAAACTCTCTTATTCTGAAAGTTCAATATTCCGGAAATTTTTGATTGGTTGTTTCAGTGTAATATACAAGTAATGGGGACTGATCATTCGTCTATTAGCAATTCGGAATATTGTCTTTTCGGCGTATTAATTTTTCGACCTCATGTGGGGCCAGAGTGACCAACCATGCATAATTTATACACTTTTTCCGGTAGATCAACGCACCACAGTTAGAAAAAAAAAGACCGATGATTAAAGTTGACAAATTTAAGAATTGGTCCAGGGTTGGGAATGTATTATACATAGTAGGTTCGTTCGTTCTACGTGCCATGAGTTGCTCCAACTTGTACCAAACCAATCATTTCGTTGCTTAAACTGGAAGTAGCGAATCCAAAGTACTTGGAGCGAGTTGGGGTAATTTGGGACATCGGTAAACGAACTTAGCTATTATAATATTCCTACTTTCATACAAGTATTATACATGTATAATACAGTGTATATTACTGATGAGGTTTCATACAAGGTAGTATGCGAGAAGCCTGACTGGTAATAAGCCCGACTGGCGTTAGCCCGACCGGATTATAACCCGAATGACCGTTGACCCGACTAGTTATAAAAATATATAATCAAATAAAATGGAAAATTAATCGAAATCAAAGCTTATTCAACCTTTTACTGTAAAGATGTATAAATTAAAGGTCAATTACACTTTGATTTCGATTCATTTTCCATTTTATTTAATTATATTTTTATAATTAGTCGGGTCAACTGTCATTCGGGTTACATGCAGTCGGACTAACGCCAGTCGGGCTTAACGGCATTCACTAACTTCCCAAAAAGTTACTAGATTCCAAAATCGCCCCCCCAGTTTTCTCAGAAACGAACAAATAAAATGAAAAATAAAGAGTAGCTGCACTTTCTTTGATATTCTAAGAAGATGCACCTGCTCATTAAAATCGATTATATTCATTAATCGTTGAGAAAACTGGGGGGAGAGATCTAGTAACTTTGCCGCTGATGAATGCCCTTAAGTGCTACTCGGGCTTCTCGCATACTACCTCATACAAGTTTGATACATCATAATGGCGCCCTTAGGACCCAAATGTGATTGGCCCATCAAAAAATCCACTAGAAATTACCAATAATCACCTTTTATACGTATAATAGCTTTGTTCGTTCTAACGTGTTCTAAATTGCCCCAACCTGCACCAAACCAATCAATTCATTCCTATAACTGGAAGAGAGAATCAAAAATGTCTGGAGCAGATTGGAGCAACTCAGAACACGTTAGAATGAACAAAGCTAATATATGTATTATACGTCAGAAACCTCACTCGACATGTCCAATTCCCAACCCTGAGTTGGTCACCGTGTGTAGGGCTACCACTCAGACAGCATACGAGAATCCCAAATGAATTCTGAAAAAAGAATGGCTCGTGGACTATGCGCCAATAATCGCCCATTTCAATTTCTGTAATTGGAAGTTGAATAAACTGATTGAATTTGAAAAAAGAATTCTCGAAGAACTCTTTCAGAATGCAAAGCGTTCTTAAAGACTTTCAAAAGCATTCGATTCGTCAGACATCTGCGAGTTCCGTGAAAATTCTGAAGGAAGTCTCATAGAATTTTAACGGGACTCGCAAATGTCTGACGAATCGAATTCTTTTCAAACTCTTTTGGAACACTTTGTATTTGAGAATTCATTTGAGATTCTTGTGCGCTGTCTGGTAATTCTTTAATATAGTTTTTTTCTTGTCTTTCCGATGGACTCGAAACAGTTCACAGTTGGCACGTTTAAGGAAGAATCTAAGAGGTTTCGGAACGTAGTCCTCGTCTGTATAAGATTGGATAATATGATGAAAACAAATCTCATAGATGGGATTGTTGCTCATTCATTTAGTAACTGATGCAATTTTAATAGTCAAGAGTAGTGTTGTATCGTTGTCGTTGTGTGATTGTGAAATATTAAACAATGAGAATACAGTGAGAAAATGAAAGTATTATTATTCAGTTGACCGTATTTTTGTTTACAATAAAATAATTCTTCAACGAACTCACACCGCTGAATCATCATTAATGTGTTGATATTTTATTTGAACTGTTGTGCTTATGCGGCCTTCGGGCCTTGCGAAGGTAATTCATTATTTAGTTCTTTTGTTTTTTCTACTTTGAGCATCTGTTGTGTTTTGAAAAAGAAACGTAGTTGCTTAGAAATTTCAAAGTTTTTATTGAAAACTTTTATTAATTGCAATCAATTTTCATTGAAGTATCAAAACATGTTAAGGTTAGAAGGGATGTTTTACTTATTTTCATTTATTGATGGCTCTGTCTAGAGACGCGCTAACCTGTCTTGAACTTTTAAATTCAAGACACGTGAATTCTCAAATTCTCGTGGATACAGTGAATCCTTGAGGGATCAGCTACAGACAGGCGAAATTCTCCGTGTATCGGTCTTAAAAAAATCTATACACGGGAAATTTCGCCTGTCTGTAGATAATCCCTTGAAGATTGACTTTCGCGTATCTCGAATTCAAAACTTGGAGACAGGTTAGCGTGTCTCTAGATAGAGCCTTTATTTATTTTGTATGGTTGCATCCGGTGGGAACATCTCTCAAAAACTCGTTACAAATTATCAAATTTCTAGTCAAGATTCTATTGGATATTCTGAACAGAAATAATGAAAACTTTGGTAGATCTCACTGTTTTACAATGTCAAGAAAACGATGCATCTTTTTACGTGATGTACATAAAAAAATGACAAACTATTTAGCAAAAATATTCCATGATTCAAATAAGGTTTTGATAATAAGTAAGAATTTTAGGAAGGGTCCTTGAACTTTGGGAAACAGGATAAATCCAAATTTGTCTCATTTTGAGAACCCACGGGACCGGTATTACGGTATCGGTCATTTCCCTTTCTTCACACTGTAGGAATTTAGTAAGATCTAATCGAAATCGTGATTTTGTTAACCTAATATTTTGCTGAAGGTTGAATCATTCATTGAAATGAATAGTTGATCGAATAGCAGAATATTCAGCCGCTAATAACTTGAAATCTTGCAGTTCCAGACAGTAAATTTCAAAAACATAAATTTAATTTCCCCTTCAGTGTGAGAATATTTATTCGAATTATCGAACACACAGCAGGAATTAATAATCTCCCTCAAAATTTTTTTATTGACAACTATCGGACAAACCAAAAATTTTTAATGGATGTTTTGAACCGGTCATCATATTCCATTTGTTCTATTTTTTTTTGTTTTTGAATAATTAATGAAAAACAGATGATGATTAATTATGGGGCAGTTGCCGAGAGCCTCGAATTCCATGGGGTCCTCGTCTTGCGCAAGGTTTTGAATCTCTATTAGAGTTGCACGATATTTTATGGTATTCATTTATTTATTATCAAATTTCCACGGGTTTTCCCATTTTGAAAAAAGAAAATAGAATACAAAGAGTTCAACAATACACAGGGAAGAATGGAGTTCGGAAGTAAAGTAATCTTTGATAGGAAATGGAAAAATATTTCTTAAAATCTAATTTTATTTCTGAAGTTCGTAATGAAGATAAAACGGTTCACATTCTTGTTGAATTTTATTAGAAAAAGAATGAAAATTTACCAATACCTTACAAAAAATAGAAAAAAAATGAGAACTTTCCAGCAGTCGCGCATGAAATTTTACAAAGTAAATGACAAAATTTCAAAATCTCATTAATCATTCTGTAAAAATTTACGCGCGACTTTTGGAAAGTTCATATTTTTTTCTACTGTTTGTGAGATATTCATGAATTTTCATTCTTTTTGAAATAAAATTCAACAAAAGTGTGAACCGTTTTATCTTTATTACGAACCTAAAAAATACTCCTGGATTTCAACAAATATTCTCCAATTTCCTATCAAAGATTACTATATTTCCGAACTGCGTTTTTCTCCGTGTACAAGAATAGACGAATTGCCAATTAAATATAACAATAAACAGCATAAAAGTTACTTTTAAACTGAGAATACAATACAAAAAGCGTAGAATTGAAAATATTAATCCATAAAGAGCACTCATTATCAAGATTGCACATTCTATGAATCGGCGAACGAAACTCAAGAGACCTAGCTAAAATATCAACATGAAATGAGTGACCGCTATTCCGCAGGAGCTTTCCAAAAAGAAAAAGCAACTCACTGCAATCCATGATATTATTCAAGATTTTGGTATTGATATTTTTTATAAAAACTTTGTCGATTTTTCATCGAATTTTATAAAAACATAGATAAAAACTATATATAAATTGTATACAAAATGTAGATACCGTAGAATATCGCGCCTCTCTAATCTCTATATCCAGAGTAGGGAAATTATGTGTAAATTGTATATAATTTTGAAATTTGCTTCACTCGGAGGATATTTGAAGTTCGTTGTTGATTTATCAACTCACGTTTGAAATTATCTTCGATGAACCGTGAGAGAACGCAAAATCTCCTGAAGATGAGTCGCCTATTTCCTTTCATTCTAATTACCCGAGTCGAAATATTGCCTCTACTTTGCTGCTAATAATCCTCTTTTCGGTAGGAGCTGTTTCAATGAGATATCATCTCCTACTTTGCCTCTAGAAGTGGTAGAAATTTCCTATTTCACCACTTGTAGGAGTAAAGCAGGTGCAAGGTTTACCCCCTACTTTGACCCTACCGCCTCTACACGAAGAATAACGCAGCCCGAAAATGTGGCTTTTTTTTATTCTTTCAGTAAACTAGGAATAGAAAGATTTATAAAATGAATTCTTACATGAGAATACGAAAAATTACGAGTGCTGTAGAGAATGTGATGGGTAGGTTTGAAATTCCATACTCACAGTTTGTTTAAAGTAATCGCAAGCTCCGTATTTTCATGTACAAATTCATTTGATGAATCATCCTATTCCTGGTTTACAAAAAAATGTTGCAAAAGTCATATTTTGATAGTGTCAGTGTAAGTCAATAAAAAAGAACTTGAGTAATTTGATAATTTTGTTGTGAATTTCCTGTTATAATCTTAGTTGGGTACCCTATTTTTTATACACTCAAATAAATCATTAATTCAAAAAAGAGACCCCATAGATATTCGTTTGGGTGAAAAAATTTGATTTGATTCCAAAAATATTGCATTCCGTGAAACGAATGAGTGTTTATTCGGATGAAATGCATATTTCATTTCGATCAAGTAAAATTATTACATTCGTATTCGGATGGAAAATTGATTGGTTTGACCGACATAATTCGAATTCCCATTTTCGAATTGATAGAAAATGCGCTCTATGTAATATTATTATTCAAAAATTCCAACACATACGCCGAGAGACAAAATTTTCGGGAACAATCAAATATTTAATTGAATAGTCGCAACAAAATAATCATTTGAATGAAGTTTTATTGAATCAACAACATATTCATTCGATCAAACAAAATATTTTGTCAATGAAAATGGATACTTGATCGATTCAACGAAATTCCATTCAAATTAACTAATGATTTCATTACGAGTATTCAAGTAAAGATTTTAATGTTTCCAAGAATTTTTTCTCCCAGTATAGAAAAATCAGGTTCTATGTAGCAGCAGTAGATTGTGGAGTAGGGAAATAGAATCAAAAAATATTCGGAGCGGGAAAGCAGGACCAAGTAGTTTCTGTAGCGTGGAAGGAGGAGCAATTTCAGTGACTGGATCGACAAAGCAGGGGCAAAATTTCGACTGGGGCAGTTGAGCGGATAGGAAGATTTTCAAATAAGTTTTTCGTTGCAATATTCCGTTGGTAGGTCAATTATAAACAATTAACAATCGTAACAAAGGATGAAAACTTGAATCAATCTCGGATGTTCCTGTTTACGCCGTTTTATGGTGCAATAGTGACGTGTATACGATACAGTTATCGCCTTAGGGCGATACCGTGACCCCTGAAGATGCAACTAGAAGCATTGGTTCGAAAGGGCCACGATTAAAATGAAGCAATAAAATCAAAATATCCCTCTGTACAAACCTTTTTCAATCAATAAGAATGGCTTGTGCGGAAAGCAATATTTTGATTTCATTCCTTTATTTTAGAATAATTTGGCAAAAAAGATTTGGCTCGGGTTGCATCGTCAGGGATCGTTGGTATCCCCTTTGAGGAATTGTAATTAAACAAAAAGAAAGTGGAAAGTTTTCAAGGTTTCTCGAGAAGCTTTGTTGAGGGATTATTCCCACCTTATCTTATTTTTTTTCGATTTCTTTTATTGACTCAAAGGGAAACCAGCGTACCATCCAAGTCAAGATTTTGTCTGCAAGATTTCTCTGAACTGAACTTATGAAACAGTGAAATTTTTAGGGAATAATCTTTGATACTTAACAAAGTGCGGTACATAGCTCGAATTTCCAATTTCAAAAAAAATCTCCTTTACCGACTGAAAAAACAAACTTTTTTTCCAGAATTTGAAATTCGGGTTATGTATTGCAATTTGTCAAGTATCAAAGATTATTCCCTAAAAATTTCAGACTGTTTCATAAGTTTAGCTCAGAGAAATCTTGTAGATAGAATCTTGAGTCGGATGATACGCTGGTATCCCCTTGAATCATGCCAAAATATCTATAGAATGAAAATTTGTCACGGTCAGGTACCATATTTTCACGATTTTGGAAATTTATAGCGTTTCAAAACTTCAAATGCGTTTTTTCTGCCGAAATTTTGTATTTAAATCGATCGGTAGTTAAAATTCGATGAATTCTCATCCGATTGACTTGATATTTGAACTGTACCTACATCATTTGATTATCTAGTAAAAAGGTCGTCTATAAACTACGTGGCCCATGAAAGGGGGAGAGAGGGGTAAGATCAAATGCTACGCTGGGCTACATGGGGGAGGGGGCTTGGCTTCAAGTTACGTGCTTTTTTTTTATTTATTTTCTACTTGGAAGAAAATTCTATGAGAATATCCAGAAAAATGATTCGCTTGAATATCAATCGAATAGATATTTGATTGGATCAAATAAGATTCCACTTGATTAAAGTGAATTTCATTTGGAATTAAAGAAATTTTATTTCAATGGAATAAATCTCTCATTTCAGTCGATGAAAATTTTATTAGAGTCGTAATTTGAATAAAAATTTTTTTGATTTAAAGTAATTCCGTTGAACGTGAGAAACTACGTTCCCGTAGGGGGAGAGGGGGGAGGGGGTTCAGAGGAAAGCTATGGTAGAGCCACACGGGGGGAGGGGGAAGGTAAAAAGTCGCAAAAATAGGGCTACGTAGTTTATGGATGGCCCCAAAGTGTATACGATTTCAGCGATTGTTTATCAAAAACATTTGTCGAAAACACGATTTTTTGTTCAAATAATCGCCATTTTCAAAACAAACAAAAATTCTAAAATTATAATCATACTTCACTAGCAAAACTCATGTAAATGATGGGAAGATTTTCTTTTCCTTCTAGCTTGCGTTGGAGGGAACTTTTAATGTCGGCTATTTAAAATAGTGTTTTGTGTTCACCATCTCATAGCTGTCCTTTTGTAAAATAATGTAAATAAAAAAGTGTTTTCATAGCTCGAAAGTTGCTTAATCCCTTGAAACATTATTCGCATACTTTCTTTTCTCAAATGTCTTTGAAAAAAATGTCCGTTTAGACACCTTAAGAGGGGTGACAAGAATTTTCGTGGAAGGAATTCAAACTTTTCAACATCCTTCAGCCGATTTTACGGTAATATACCTCCTATTCTGAATTTGAATTGAAAAGAACATTCCATTTGAATACGATTGTGACTAAAAATATCAATCACGGTAGACTATTGCTCATTATCGAAAATATGACGAAATTCGGTATCGAAATTTATAATGAAGTTCGTAATAAACAGTAGAAGATGAAACTTGATATCAAAAATGATACTAAATGATACAAGAATATCAGAAAAGACTGAGAAATGCATAAAGATAGATGTTGTTGAAGTTTGAATCGTTTTAAAAAACGAAATGAAAATTCCAACTCACAAAATCTGATGAATTATCGTTATTTATCTTCTCGAATTGACTCCATGGAACTCGAGACATAGTTTAAAGATGCGCTGCAAGATTTTTTGGTCTTTCACAGCTGAATATTTTGTTATTCAGGTACTAATTCGTTTCAATAAACGATTCAAACTCCGACCATATTAAAAATAGTACAAAATTTCAAAACATTGATGCATAAAAAACTTCTTTTCCGTGTTATGAAATTTTGTACTGATTGTTTTAAATGCCATATACTTTACAGAATTCCATTACGCTTCGAATATCTTCACCCTTGAATCGTTGTTGTAAATTAATGGTAGTTGATGAATTTAGTTGTTCGTGATAAAATAACAGAGGATCCTTTATGAAAATCTGATCAAATTTACAATGTTTCTCAGTAAACTGCATCGAAGAGTTGTCGTTACGCTCCTCTGTTGCTGACATACATATTTAATAATATTACATTTAATATAATTATAGCATTTAACATAATTTAATAATAAAATTGAAATTGAGTTCACATTACCGCGAGTACAATAACAATCGTTTATGCAGTTCTTTCATTTTTCATAAAATTCATCCTCAGAGCAGATATTATATAACACGGAGAACCCACAAGATGTCATTGAATGGATGAGATTTTAATTTACCGGATTCTTTTCACACATGAAACGATAGATTCAAGGTTTTATGAAATTTGATTCAGTCCCTGAATAATCCGTTCATTCGGAGTATCAAGCAATACGATGAAGAAGAACCCGTAAGATATCATTAAATGGATGAGCTATCGATTTATCGGCTCTCATTATCCTTCTAACCACATGCGATTTCCAGTCAGTTTCATTCAATATCTTCAATGAAAATTCGGATTTTTGTTGTACGTTTTCAAGTCTCCTTTCAGAAAATATCCTCCGAAATGGACAGTTAATTGTGTGGTTTATTGTTAATTTATGGAAATTCTGAGTTTGAATTTTGATAATTTTGAAAAATGTTTATATGATGGATATATTTTTTCTAAAAAGTGTTTATTCTTGTTTTCAGGATTCTCAAAAGCTATGGCAACAAATGCAACGCAAATCAGAGAAGCAGCTGAGAGTCTGCTGCACGCTTCTCCAAGAAACTCATATACCCATTCCAACTTTATGAGATCACCGGAAATTATCTTGAGTTCAGATTTGACTGCTGGATCAAGACACCATGGAAAAATGTCCGACGTTAGACGATCTTTTTGCCTGTTAGTCACTTTCGATTTACTGTTTACCAGCCTGATGTGGCTTATTTGCACAATGGTAAATAAATTCATTGATTTTCATACTTACATTTGGTCCTTCGAGATTTTTCTTATAAACAGTGTTAAAAAAATACGAAGTTGAAACTACTAGCTAAAAGTTAGCAGCTCATCCATGTAATTCCTCAAGGGGATACCAGCGGCTGGGCTTTTAACAATTTTTTCGGGACGAACTACATGAAAATACGTACATTAATTCAAAATATCTCTCTGTACAGCATTTCTTGAACTGCTGAAGAAGTGCTGTACAGAGGGATATTTTTAATTATTGCGTGCATTTTTTTTTAGTTTGTCCCATAAAAATTATAGCGTTGGTATCACGTTAAAACAACATTTCATCAAGAATTCAAGCGTCAAAACACATAGTTGGGAGCTACTAAATCAATTTTTGATATTAGAAACACGGGATCACAGTTCAAACCAAAGCCTCAGCAATTGACCGCTAGCTTTTGGCTGCTACTTTCAGTCTCTTGAAAAAAATCTGAAACAATTCATGGTTATTCATTAACTATCCTTGTATCAGGACCAATCAATTGATTGACAATTCATCAATTTGTTTAAACAATATATGGATGAAGGTGTTCGGGAGCAGGTACCGCTGAGTCACGAGTGACCCATGTTTACCTTTCAAGGGATAATTGTGTTTCATATTCCAATAACTTCCTCAAACAACGGACTAATTGGATTTGATGGGATCAAATGGGAGGGCATCTAGTAAGATTTAGTCAAATTTAGTGAGTTTTTGGGTTGAACAAATTTGTTGAATCTTATCAAATGTCATTGACAAATACAATTCAAGTAGGGTTTTTTCAATATCAGAAGAATTCGATGGAAATACCTCTCCATTCCTTACAGCACAATCACCGATAGTCCGTTTACTCTCTGAAATTTTTAGAGTGAGATTCCACTCTTCAACCAACTAAAAGTGAGCTTGTCGAAATTTCGAGTGAAATTTCCACTTTTTTAGAGTGACAGTCTAAGGTTTGAGGTTAGAAACTCACAGCCACTCCAATTCTAGAGTGAATTTTTCACTCCAAAAGAGTGAAGGCTCACTGGAAACGAGTGAAAGTCCCACTCGAAGCGGACTGGCTCATTTTTGAGACTTAGTGGAGTGGGACACGTGATTTTTCACTCTTTCGGATTTAGAGAGTAGGATGCAGTGATGACAGGAAAGACGGTGTGGACTGAAAAATCAGCCCCTCTACCGTGCACACGATGAAACTTTTGTATACATGTGAGTCACACGTATACGAACGTGTTATTTCGGTCCGCATCGTTTTTCTTGGCATCACTGCACGGAAAGAACTCTGAAGCTACCGTAGTATGTGAGCCCGTCGCACTATAGTAGCTTGGCTGCCCACATACGAGCGTAGTGCCGCTGTGTACCAAAGTTGATTCGACAGTCAGCCAATGTGGTATGACGAAGCGCCGAACTGAATTTGCTCCCGTGTAATACCACGATGGTATGGCTCAGGAGCAAACAGGCCTCGACGCGCGTAGTGGGGGGCAGCCAAGCTACTATAGTGCGACAGGCTCACATACTACGGTAGCTTCAGAGTTCTTTCCGTGTGGTGGGACGTCGATGGAATGAAGGTAGAGCATAGGTGGAGAAATGGGAGTTGTGGAAATAAGGGAGGGGGGGTGCCTGGTGGGTCAGTGTGGAGGCAACGGAGAAATGTCCACTCCCATGTATCTTCAACAGGATACCAGAGTTACCATCGGAGCACGTTTTCTTGCACTAAAATACTCGGATCTGAATTCATAAAAAAATCTGAAATTTTCAGGGATGATTCTTTGAAACCTAATTTTTTTTCCAAAGTTTTTTTGCGAAATTCAAAATTTGGGCTCTTTACAGACCTAGATTAAGTTTCAAAGAATCATCCCTGAGAATTTCAGATTTTTTTATGAATTCAGTTCCGAGTATTTTAATGCAAGAAAACGTGTTCCGATGGTAACTCTGGTATCTTCTTAATAACATTCATATTGAGTTATATCCTTAAGGGGGTACCAGCGCCGGGACATTAGCCAAATTTATTCTGACATTTTATTCGGAAATGAAGCAAAAAAATCAAAATATCGCTCTATACAGACCAACTTTATCAATTCAAGAAGGTTTGTATAGAGCGATATTTTGATTTCATTGCTCAATTTTCGAATAAAATGTCAGAATAAATTTAGCTAATGTTCCGGTGCTGATATCACCTTAATAGCACATAATATTTCTATGATATCAGAACATTATGCCGAAACATTTCTAGAATATGACATGTTCGTCCTAATGAATATGATGGGAATATTTCTATAACCTTTTCATCATTCTTTTCTTTATAAAATCACTTATTCTCTTTCATATAATTCCAGTTTCATCAGAAATAAAAGTATACTACCCTCAATTTTCCAATCAAACGAGCGATTCAATAACAAAATAATATTCCTATAATATTTATTAGAGCAGACATATAATATTCTAGGAATGTATTGGTATAATATTCTAATAATATTACAGGAATATTATGAGCTATTAGGAATAAATCTATGAGCTTTATTGAAAATACAAAACACCTTAACGGAGGATTCTCTTTATTTCTCCCTTATTTCCACGACTCCCAGTTCTCCATTTCACCGAAATCTTAGGTGGAGGGGTTGTATTTTAAATTTACATTATGAAGTTATCTGATAAAATCAAATAGTAAGTTATAAATCTACTAAATATAAGAGCTAGTCATTTTAAAATATGTCTTTCACAAATGAAAGTCAAATTTTGCTTGCATTCAAGAGATGAAAACAGGAATAGAAAATTGATGTCCCAAATCAATAAATTTTCCAGAGAATGTAAGTTATGAATTCAAAAAAAGTAAAAATTACAGATGACTTAATTTAAAACCTCCCTTTCTCTCTCTATATAATGATTCAATCGGTGTCAAGCGAATGCGCTTTTAATTTTGCTGACCGAACTTCTCAGATTTTATGCGCTTACGAGACATAAACACGAACAAGGTTTAGCGCGTGAGTTGTTCATACGCGTAGAACGATTTGTAAATCAAGACAAGAACATATGTAAAATGCGATCAGTTTCGATAAATCGCCTCGTGTCGATTTTGTTGAAGAGCGTTGAATAAAACATCAAAATCTCTGGTCATCGGCTCGCGGTTGATCGTAGTCGTTTAATGATTAACTGGAATTATTTCTCAGTCTCGGCAAATATGTGTACGTGTTAAGCGTTTGAAATTTTCTTTGAGCGTTAAAATGTTTTTCAAACGAATAAATTTGAACTTACAGATCGCAGGGGAAGACATGAACACCGCTTTTATCGATCAAATAGTGCATTACCGTGTGGAATCCTCGATGTTTGATATTGTGGTAAGAATCTGATGCATGATCACTTCGTCATTATTTAACATCTCATTTCAAATTAATATTGGATTCATCGTGATTTTTCATTACAACACGAACTGGGAACAGAGATTTTACGGATTTCATCTCCTTAGATGGCCGCAATCTGCAGATTCACGGTCTTGTTACTCTTTTACGCGCTGTTGTATATGAATCACTGGATTATCATAGCGGTGAGTGAAATTTGTATGCACTTTTTTTTCTTCATTTGACAATAAAACATAGGTGATGAATTTTGCAGAAGCAGGTGATGCAATGTCCAACTGTTTCTAGAAATAATTCATATATAGGTACAATAATTCATTCGGTTTGGTGAATTTTTCTTCTAGGGAATGATAACTAGACTGAAAAAGACGGAAAGTTTCATTAGGATGTCGATGAAGTTGTTAACTCTACCATAATTAACGCTAAAATAATTGTTTCTCTCGAATGTGTGGTGGGATCATTCATATTCATTCATAGTCAAAACACTTTGTTATTGACACAGTTGATATCTTGATTCAATAGTCTGTATATTCGAACAGTGTTTTCGAAGAATAGAAACGTGCTTTTTGTTCTACAAATTCGTTACTTTGCGTTCACTGCTGTGAAGAATCATAAGTTACATTGGATTGTTGTTGAATTTTTTTACCTTGTGAAATAAGGGATCGTTCAGAGGAGAATTTATCAAACACTTCAAATGCACTGAGTGGAATATCATATACTGTTAAGGTAATGCTATGAATATTACAAATTGATTACTTAACGCATTATATTTTTGATGAAGTTGCATAAATTGAATTATCGTAGGAAGAGGTGTAATCGCATAATGCAAAATTCTGATAACTTTATTTTTGAACATGAATATGAGAGTTGTGCTGTAGTAGATGTAGAATCCTTATGAAAGTTTTTCTCTCATTTGAATATATGGGTATTCTTCTTTGTTCTCGATTTCCCTTCGACAATACTCATACTTCCCTTTTCAGCCACTTTCCTATTCATCTCTGTTGTATTCATGGGTTATTTCTTTTCCAGTTTCTCGTTCGTATAGATCTTTTCAGTTTCACCGTTTTTCCACTTCGAAGTCTATGAATATATTTGTATTCAAAGACATAATAGTATGTAACCATCTGTGTTGTCTTCTAATTTTGAATTCTTGTATTCCATGTGTTGGGGATTTTCAACAAGGCATCTGTAGTCGGATAACAATGTACAAATAACGTTATTTCTTGTTTGGGAAAAATAATTAAATGAAAAGCAATAATACAAGAAACGTTACACCCCAAATTTCTCCCGAATGTAAAAATTTGTCAAAATTATATATAAACTATACATAAATTACATATAATTTTCAAAATTTTCATGTTCGGGGTTTAAGGGGGGTGATGGGATAATCAATTTTCCGTTTTTCTCAAAATTTTTTATATAAAAGTGCAATTTCTTAGAAATATTTTTCCAAAACTCAAAATCGTTTGGAGTGAAACTCATCAAGATGATGATTAAGTGTGTGGTGATGAATTCAAAAAGCTGAACAAAGAGCTACGTTTCAGACAAAAGTGACTAGAATAATGAAAACCATGGAACAAAAGGAGCCTTTTGGACATTGCGAGTGCACCGATTCCTCGTGTGAAGAGAATTTTCTTTTTTTTTCAATTTTAATAGTATTTCAGTACTTTTTGGGAGCCGGTGTTCACGATATCATATTTTACTAGGTTGCAATGATCTTCTTTGTTTTTTTTTTTTTGCTTAAGACCGATTCTAAGGCTACAAAATGGCGTCATTTCTACGATGAATATCAATGATTCTTACTTCAACCAATCACCAAAAATTGAAAAAATTTTAAAAAGAAAAGGACATCGTTGCAACCTAGATTTCTTTCTGAATTAATCATTTTTTTTTCGACTCTGTGATTTACATGATTTTGTGACGAGTGATGGTGGACACCGCGGAACCTATGTTTTTGAAATGGAATTTTCTAACGGAAAAAATTCTAAATGGTCTTTAAATGTTGTTCAATTATATTTGCTTCGAATCCGCTTCATTTGCTCTTATTTGTTTACTGTTCAATAACGTTTACGATACGTTCGAAGTATTTTTGGTACTAAAAAGGTACCCTTGAAGAACTATTAGAAAAGGACTCTATACAGTATCATTTTTATTCGAAAAATACCGAAATATTTCTTCATTGTATTACAATTTAAACTTGTAACTTTCAATAATTGTGAATGTACTTCTGATAAATTTAATACTCTTAACACATGTACAAAATAGTTGAAATAGACCCTTCAACACTACTATTTTATTATATCGTTTATTGTTACTTTCCTGGAGAGAGAAATGTAGAAAACAATGTGTACCTATATGAAGTCGTTTATGGATTCCGACAGATTTTAAGAGGATACAATCCGGTGATCCCAGAATGCGGGAGCTGGCGGCCCCTACTATGCAACCTTTTCTCAGATAACACTGCACTGAGAAAAATCTGCACTGTAGAAATCATGTTTCAATATAGTAACGTATTTGACGGTGAAAAATACATTATTTTGGTTATTATTATCATGAGTTAGGTGATAAATACCATCTTTTTGGTGAATCAAACCGAATGTACGGTGAAATTCAACACTGAAAAGGTACTTTCCACTTTTGAAAGGCTGGCTTCAGTTTTCATTATTTGACGGGTGAAAAATATACGAAATAGAGGTTATTTTCACATTTCATTTTTCTCAGTGTGACTTCGTCGATGAATTCTTGAAGAATCCTGTACGAAATCTCTGTACTATCTGGATTGTGACTATTGCAAGCTCATTGCACGTATAAGTGAGGTAACAAAGATTACATTATACAGGTTGGTTGAAAAGTTCCTGCGTTCACCAAGAGATAGCACTGCTAGCTCGAAACTTTTTTTCTCTCAAGTTGGTATATCTGTCCTGAGAACACATGCAAAGTGACAAGTCATTCTGTCAATTCATTCTTTGTTTACAAGCCATTTGAAGTCGACGTGTCATTGATTTTTCTTAATATGGAAAAAATTGAATATCGTGCAGTCGTTAGATTCTTTGTTTTGAAGGGTTTAAAAGCAAAGGAAATTTATGAACAATTGTTAGAAGTGTATAAGGAGTCCTCACCTTCAAAACGCACCGTTGAATTTTGGGCTGGTGAATTTAAACGTGGTCGTACTAGCCTTGAAGACGATCCACGCGAAGGACGACCAAAAACTGCAACCACAGCAGAAATCATTGGGCATGTACATAATATGGTTAGTGAAGATCCAAGTTTGACTAAGCGTGAAATTGCTAATGCCATAGGCATCTCAGACGAACGAGTACTCCATATTTTACATGAAGAATTACGTATGAAAAAACTGTTTTGAAAGTTAGTGCCGCACACGTTAACAATTCAACAAAAACTGGATCGAAAACAAATTTCTCAGCGTAATTTGGAGCGTTTTAAGCAGAATAAAACCGACTTCTTGCGTCGTTTTATAACTATGGATGAGACTTGGATCTACCACCATGATCCTAAATTGAAACAAGAACGTTTACAGTGGACTGAAGCTGGTTGTTCAGCTCCAAAGCAGGTGAAGTCACAACGATCAGCAAAGAAGGTTGTGGCATCAGTTTTTTGGGATGCAAAAGGAATTTTGTTCATTGATTATCTTCAGAAAGGTAAAACAATCAACTCCGAATATTACTGCAGCCTTTTGGATCAGCTGGATGAAAAAATTCGTGAGAAAAGACCTGGTTTAAAGAAGAAAAAAATCATTTTTCATCAAGATAATGCACCTGCTCACAAAAGTGTTTTGACGATGGCTAAATTCAAAGAACTCAAGTACGAATTGCTTGAACATCCACCGTATTCGCCAGATTTGGCTCCCAGCGACTACTATCTCTTCAGAAATCTCAAACAATTCCTTCGTGGAAAGCATTTTTCGTCGAATGAAGAGGCCATAGCAGCCGTAGACGGTTATTTTGCAGAGCTTCCGCAAAACCATTATAAGGATAGGATAAAATTATTGGAACATCATTGGAACAAGTGTATCGAGCTTCTAGGAGATTATATTGAATAAAAAAATATATTTCGTAACAAAAACAGTATTCTTTCATTTCGAGCGCAGAAACTTTTCAACCAACCTATCGTATAGTGGAGTCATTGACTACAATAAATTCCTTCTTCTTCCAAATTAACGTGCGATCAAACTGTAGTAGGTCCCAAAAGTTACATGGTGGAGAGTTGTCAATACCCGCATTCTGGGACCACTAGTACAAAATGACTCTGCTAAAAATGCCAGGTAGAACCGGACAGAAAATTGTTGTCAGGGTTTGAACGGTTTCATTCCCAGGTGATCCAGGCAAAACCTGACAAACTTTCTACCCGATTCGGCCTGGAATTACCAATTCGGAATATTCTGTCAAAAACTGACATCAATTTTCCCGTCAGGTTTTGACAGGATGTTACAATTTAGTGATTCCGGACCAAATTGGAGAGAAAAATTGGTAGTTTTTGCCTGGATTAATTGGGAAAGGAACCGTTCAAAGCCTGACAATAATTTCCTGTCCGGTTCTGCCTAGCATTTTCAGCAGGGAATACTTGGAACAAAATTCATAAAAAGGTTTGTTCGCGGAGAGTGCAAATTTGGAATCGAGAACAAACTTTGTTTTTCTCGAAATTCAAAATTTGGGCTCTTCGAAGACTCTTATAAGTGTTTCAATAGTATCAGGTGCACAACTAGGTTCTCGCTGTATTTTTCCGTGAAAATGCAACTTTATTGTGGAAAAATGGTTACAAATGAATCATTCAAAGCATCGCTAGCTACAACTTTCGCCCATCTTTCTGGCAGAGCTCGAATACCGTTCGTCTTTCGAGGCTATTCACGAATCAAGCCATTTTTTGATGTTTTCATATGAGCGGACAAGTAATAATTGGGATTGTACTTCCCATTTGAGCGTTTCCACGTAGGTTTCAACGGATTTGGTAACATGAGGCCGAGCGTTGTCATGCAGTAAAATCACCTTGTCGTGCCTCCGCTCGTACACTGAAAAAAATACTCCGGTTAATATATGGACAGCAAGAATTACTGCCATTTTAACCGGAATTCTAGTTAAATGAATCAAGTCTCCGGCAAATTTAACAAGGGCTCCGGTAAATTTAACAAGAATTCCAGTAAAAGTCACAGATATTCCTTGCTGTCCATATAGTAACCGGAATTATGGTAAAATTAACAGTTCATTTTTTTCCGTGTATTGTAGCCGTTTTCCGCACAGTGCTCGGCTCAGTCGTAACAGTTGCACGGAGAGAAAAGTATTGCTGGCATAACAAGCAGGTCTGTTACTATAGCGCCTACAAAAAAAATTAGCTGTAAAAGCAAGAAAAATGATTGACATAACTACACTTTTTTGCTGACATAAACAAATTGGTTGAGAGAACTAACGTCTTAGCTGCTGTAGTAAATATTTTTGAAAGGACAACAAATTTCTTTGTAGGCGCTATAGTAGCAAACCATTTTTTCTCCGTGTGAGTTCAATACCGTTCCTCAGTGATGGTTTCGTTCAGTTTCAACAACTCGTAATAAATAACACTGACCTGGTTCTACCAAATACACAGCATAATGACACAGCCGACGACGATGACAGTAGAAGCATAACCGGACAGTCCTCATGACTTTCTTTTCTTTGAGTTGTTGTAATGAATTTATTTTTCATCACCCGTCACGACGCGATGAAGAAAATCCCCCCTTTTTTGCTGCTGGAGCAGTTGTTCACAGTTGAAGAAAGGACGCTCCACGTTCCTTGGCTTCAACTCATAAGGAACCCAAGTTCCTTGCTTTTGAATCATTCCCAACGCATGCAATCGCTTGGAAATGGCTTGGCGGGTTTGGATTCCTAATGCTGAAGCAAGCTGTTCTTGCGTTTGGCACGGATCTCCATCGAGCAATGTCTCCAATTCAGCGTCTTCAAATGTTTTTGGCTTTCCTTCACGTGGACGACCGTGAACATCGAAATCATTGTCTTTGAAGCGACGGAACCAACTACTCTCTAAATCTGAAAGAGTGAAAAATCGCACGTTTCACTCTACTAAGTGTCAGAAGTGAGCCTGTCCGCTTCGAGTGGAATTTTCACTCGTTTCGAGTAACCTCTCACTCTTTTAGAGTAAAAAATTCACTCTAGCATCGAAGTGGTTAAGAATTTCTAACCTCAAACCTTAGAATATCACTCCAAAAGAGTAGAAATTTCACTCGAGAATTCAACAGGCTCACTTCTAGCTGGCTAAAGAGTGAAATCTCACTCCAAAGATTTTAGAGAGTACGGCACGTTGTTTCATTTAGAGCAATATCTCCGTAAACTGTTTGGAGCTCTCGATGCGCTCCAGTCGCCGTTTTCTTCGAATGAAATAAGAAAATCAACACTTCCCGCAAATGACGATTATTTGACACAAAATCAGACATTTTCACACAATCAAAAGTGTTTCACGCCAAAGCAAAATCACTAACGTGTCGACGCGGAATGTTTACCATATGTCTAAGCTTGGTTCATGACGTTTTGGATATGTCAAAATCGATCAGCGTTTACTGCTGAAGCCATCTTTTCACAAACAGCGAGAACTTGGTTGCGCACACTGAGAAAAAAATAAAAGTGCCATCAACCGCCTTGTGTAGTTGAACAATTTTTAAGTGAATCAATGAATTTTTCGTTGGAACGACTTGGAATTTGTAGAATCAACTATAACGCGCTTCATTGTTTCAAACCTATCACTTGATTGTATAAACCAACGCGAATGAAATTCAAGGAATCAGAAAAAATTCTATTCAAAATCGCAAGTAGTTGGGTCAACCTCCTAAGCAAGAAGTGAGTCAACTCACGTGAACAGTTGCATGAACAAAGAATGTTGTCCGCTTACAAACTTCAGATCATTAATTGAGTGAAAATAATTGATTATTCCAATTGATCCAATTGTTTGATTTAATGATGCATCAGGAACTAATCAACATTATCCTCGAGTTCAGGGTATTCAGATGTCCAGTTGATTGTTTTTTTTCAATATATCCACGAAACATGACCACAGCATTTGCTTGAAAAGAATTTTACTTTCGTATTCATTCTACATATTTTTCAATCTCAGGAGATATTCAATAGAAATAAATTTCAAAAGACAAACTGAAGTATTTTATAACAATGTCTTCGGAATTGGTTTTTATTTCCAATGACGAGGTACAAGATACTAACAGGGTTTGAGAATAACTTGCATTCTGTGTCACGAGAATCGTATATCGTCGTATAGCTACGTCAGTTAAAGCGTGAGTTTGATGAAGTCAGGTAGGTACGTAGGTAGGTAGGTTCGATTCTCGATTAGGGCTTCAAACTCTCTGTTCTGACTGACAACCCACTGTACTTCTTTATCCGCCGTTGGTGGAGGAGAGAGAGTCTTCGTCATCGGTAAAAGAACACTCCCCTTCCATTGAATGGCTGGAATCGAAATTTTTTATCTGTTTTTTCTCGTTATTTGTACATTGGACATCAAATACTATGGGATTCAATGAACTTTTTTGGAAATTTATTGCAACCGAGTGTAGAATTGGTTCAACCACTCTTGAAAAACGATTGAAGAGAAAATCTGAGTTGATTCAGAAATTCAAAAACTTGGGATCAATTGTTACGTGCATTTGACACAAAAATGTAAGACAGTAAGTCAAGCACGTGATGAGTCTAAACAATTCTGTATCATTTTATGTCAAGTGTATTAAGATACTTGACGGAACCAATTTTTTATTGCTTCAACCATCCACGTAGTTGACACAACAGAGTCGGCCAACTTGGTGAATGATTTAATTCAACTTCCAGACTGGGTTGAACGTATCTAACCTCCTGGCGTAGTTGAGTCAATTACATTTTCGTTGAGCTCACAAATTTTTTTTCTCAGTGCACCTAATAGTTCCTGACAATTTCAAATTCTTTTATGGATTTAGTTCTGAATCAAAAAAATTTCATCAGATGGTAGACGGAAAAAATGTTAGGACTGTGAAAGTTCGACATTTATATAACTCTAACGGTTCAATTATTTTTGGTTATGCAAGTTCAAAATTCGAATCTTCAGAGTTCAAAACAACATTGAACTTGTATAGTCACACGATCCACGCCATTAAATCCAATAGTTTGGCGTGAGAGAGTGCGGCGCTGCGTCTCTAGTCCGAGATTTCGTTGAGCTCTCGCAGTTCGACGCAGCGACTATAAGAGTTCAATGTTGTTTTGAACTTTTACAATTCAATTTTTTAACCGAGTCAAGTCAAAAAGTTGCACTGTTACTGTTCAAATTATACATTTGAACTCTTCCAGTACAAACAGTTGTATCGATTCAGTCCTAAAATTGTTTCCGTGTACCATTCCCAAGTAGCACAACAATTTAGAAATGTTAAGAAGGTTCTTGGAAATTCTGAACATGTTTTATGAATACTCTTGGAATTTGCGAATGAGACTGTTTCGAATAAGTATATTTTATACACATTCTCAGAATGTATTTTTCAAATTTATTCAAAACAGTCTCACCTGCACATTCTATTTTTATTTTTGAAATCTTCTCGTGTTACTTGGGTTTGTGCCCTTGTATCCTCTGAAACATTAGGTTCGTTTGTTCTACGTGTTCTGAATTGCTCCAACTTGTACCAAACCAATGAATTCGCTTCTTTGCTGGGAATAGCGAATCCGAAATACTTGGAGCAAGTTGGGGTAACTTGGGATGCTACTGAACGAACTTAGCTATTGATCACTATTAAGCGTCCCCTATGAATTACTTACAAGACAAGTATGCATCCAACTTTTTACATGTTAAATCATGTTAGAAGTATCACGAATATTTGGATACAACTTGACATAAACTTGAGAGCACATTCGCGTATCATACATCCATACGTTACGTTTCATTATTGTATCATTTTTGACAATATGACACGTACTATCGAGGTTGCAAGTGAGTATAACAACCTCAATCCCGAACTTGCTAGGGCGTTTAATCTCATTTATAAAATCTCGTCTATTGGTTACTATTAAATTTGACCAAATCCGATCAACATCGAATCGTCAGGTATCGATGCTTTCAAGTATTTCCCAGTCATTCCATGTGATTTGGCCAGAATCAATTGGTTCTTTCAACTAGAAATACTCACGATACGTTATGTTACAAAATATTCAAAGCACATTTTCTTGTCTAAAATTTGATTGAAGATCTTTCTCAAACTTACCACCAGTGGCATGTCGCGGAATATCGTTCATTGAAACGAATTATCAATCGAATAACAAAATACTTAGCTGTTGAAGATCCAAAATCTTGTAATACATTCTTCAAATGATGTTTCCAAATCCAAGGAGTTGATTCCAGAAGATAAACACTAATGATTTATCAGATTTTGTGAATTTGAATTTTCGTTTGGTTTTGTTTCTAAACGATTCAAACTTCAAGAACATCCATCGCCGACATAAAAAGTACGTATCTTTTATTCTTCTATTCTTCACAAGGACGTGATAAAGGGGATATGTGTTGATTATATAACTATATAGAATTATATTAGTCCCTTCATATCACCTACTAATCAAATTTTGAGAAATCTAAGTATTAGTATGACTTGAAATTGTGTGATTTAAAAAAACACTGACACGTGTACATATCTCACGATTGAAAGCAACGATAAGGAAATATATTTATCTCTACCACAGTCAAGTGGAATTCTTATAACCCACATTGCCATTTAAGTATGTGCAGATTGCAAAATTACACATTTAACGTCAATTTAGAAAGCATATTAGCAGTTATTCAAAGTATCGTTCCTCGTCGAGTGCTCAGGATTATTTTTTCTACGTGGTATTCGACAATCTGTTGATTCATAAACTCGAAGAAGATTCTGTTAAATTCATCTAAATATATGACAACCGAATCCACTTGGTTCCCTCATCATTTTTGATTTCTCAAATTATCTTTCTCAAACTCTCGTCCTTTTGTGTAAAACAATTTAATGAAATCTAAAAAAAAGCAGAACTGATATGCTCTTTAAACCACAGGGAAATGAAAAAGACCTTGTGGCATTAAATGACACGAGTTGTCAGTGATTTCGAATAGTAGAAATAAGGTCTGATTGACTAGCATTCTGATCTGTTTATTGACAAATAATGAATCACTATTAATGAATGTATTATACATTAAATTTAGCATAATTCTATGTTGATTCACGTTTAACTGTCGAAACAAATTCAAAATTATTCCAGAACATGAAACCGGATTTCAATCTTCAAGTTTGTTATTTCCTTCACATCCTCATTTGAAAATCGAAGAATATAAATGCTTTGTTTTCCAAATAATATTGGGAATTCTTGGTAGTTGTTCTTACACGCTAGTAAAATACGAGTACATGCTTTTGAATTTAGAATTCCAATGAATTCTAATTCTTGGTGAATTATTCATTGTATCGGTTCTCGCATTCGAACACATCCTACAACCGTTGTTCGTCAAATACCGAATTGATCTCAGTCCATGTTGGGTTTCACAGGAGATTATTACATCTTCCTGGCTACTCCTCGAACTTTCCTCACGAATATTATATTTATTCTCAGTTTCAATTCTATAACGTTTATATTCTTTGAATATTTTTTTTATGATATTTCGTCCCTGGCATGTTCAAGAATTGTTGTACATGATGTATGAAAAAAGGAAAGAAACTCAGTAATAGATTTATTTGAATTTTCCATATTCATTTGTTACAGTTATCCACCGCCGGTACCTGTGTATTTTTAATTACCAAGGTCTTTCTTTTCGACGTGAGTAATTTTTCTTCACTAATGAATGAATTCAGTAGTTTGACATGATTCATAAATTGTAAAAAAAAATATATATATAAATATATCAACTGAATTTCATAAATCGCTATCGATCTCGTTCTATTCATCGTTTTTTGATGCCAAACAAAATCGATCTATATCTTTTTCTTTTACAGTGGAAGAGGTACGACCAACCAGTTTTTCAAGTTTTACTAATTCTCTCATCTTTCATATTGGCATGGGCAGAGGCTTTATTGTTTGATTTACGCGTGGTACCTCAAGAAACCCAAGCACGAGACTGGTTTCGAAGTATGGTTTCTATCATGTATTTCTTATAATAATATAAGGATCAGGTTTCCATTCACATTTAATTCTATGAGACATCGATCGATTCCGATTACACGTACTATGAACCCACATCTAAACTTTATACATACATTTTAAACGTTCCATTACAACATGTTATATCATTTCTTGTATTTATAACACAAGATTTGTTTCAAATTGTAGGAGAAAAATGTAGACAATAAAAAATCGAATGGATTCCTTTATTTGTGTTGAAGAATAGTTTCTAAACGGGACTTCATTGAAATTCATTTTTAGGTTTCACCGACACAGAGAGATCCCCTCTACAGCAGTCTGCTTCAGCGGTGCCGCATTATAGGAGTACCGATGTTGTGAATACATTTTTCACCCCCGTGGATTCACCGAATCTTTCCGATACAGAAGACAATTGTAGCAGGAGAAACTCTAAAAGTTCTTCGAGAAGCAGTATAATGTTCCCTCCGCATCCTTTGCCACCTCCGACGAAGGAGAAGGTTAAAATACTGACAGTGACGCAGATAAATTTTGATGAAAGTTATGAAATTTGAAATAAATATTTTGTTTTACAGATGGAAGAATATAAGAGAATAGCTTCCACTTTACTCCGTAGTTCCCACGATTTATTAACATCCACGGCATGGAAAGTCATGACAGTCACCTCTGATGGAGATATCATTTCTTTCCTGCAACTTCCAAAACCAGAAGGAAGAATTCTGAAGATAACGGTGAATATTTTCATCGCATTGTATATCTTAAATATATTATTTTGCATTGAAGTTTAATGATAATTTTTCTTCTAAAGGGGATAGTCAATAAGTCTGCAAAAAGTTTAGTGGATTGTTTGTACGATGAAATCGAAACGTTTCCGAGATGGAATAAAACTGTTATGGAGTCCTTCATATTGCAGGTAATACTTTTTGTTGAAATACTTTTATAGTATCTTTTGTGTATGAATTTGAGAGAGAGAAGGTGAATTTTCTTTTATCCGCGAAAATATCTCAATACAAAAGAAAATAGAATTTGACACTCTTCAAGGTATGAAAAATTAATCTCTCTTCATTTGATTTATACTCCAAGTAAAGAGTTGTAATTATTAAATAATTCAAAGTATCAATCGATCGATGGAAATATTTTGCTTCGAATGACATTTTTCATGTACCGTTTAATATTCATTCTCTTCGAACTGTTGAGTAATTTGTACGGCAAATTTGCATATAATGGGTAACAAATAACGAGTAACGTACCCACCACTGTCAATTTATTACGGAGAAAGATGAATTCTTGTGAAAACTCGGAGAAAATAAAATCAATGACGTGTTTTTGAAAAAAAATCTCTGAGTGTGCTAATTCAAGTTTACGAAGTTCGATTCAATTTTTGAACAGGAGATCGATGAGCATTCGGACATAGTGTACCAATCTACGCATTCTCAAGGTGGTGGGATAATCGGTTTCCGAGATTTCATCATTTTAAGGCGTCGTGGAAAGTATGGGAATTTTCATATAAGTAGCGGTATATCGGTGGTTCTAGACAGCATACCACCACGCAAACATTATATACGGTGAGGTTGAATTGAAATATCAGTATGCTCTTGTAATTTATCCCCAAATTTTGTACCGTGGGAAACATTTTCTCTCAAGAATCTCGAAGCTTTTCCTCTTTGAAACTTCTGATTTTGTGTTTATTGATCTGAAAAAGAAAAACGAAAAACCTCTTCTAAACTCTGAAAAACGTTTGTGGAGAAACAAAAGACAAAACCGTACACTTAACGAAGAATGTATCAGACAAAAAATCAGTACTCGTATATCTGTAATATACTACATTAATCAGACTTCAGTTTAATCAAAATAACAACAAAAAAGATAGCGTTATCAATTCGGAATTGATTTCTACAGTTTGCTGTACATACAGGTGCCGTTTTACCTTCCGTTTTTCAACAGAATGTTCCAAATTTATTAGATTTGTCAGATTTTTGCAGAGAAAATGCTTTGACAGAATATTTCTATATGGGATGATAACGACTTTGAGCTGTATCTTGATCAATTATTAGGCAGACTAGAAAAAAGAGAACTCATTAGTTTCTAATCATCAAATTGTAACACGAGCTTGTACTGTCAATTAATTATTGTAACATCTTATCATGTCAGTTGATAGTAAAAATAATAATCTTGAAAAATTGCAATTTTTTTCCAGAGGTCATAACGGCGTGGGTTGTTGGGCCGCGGAAGATGTATCGGAAGGTAAATCTCGTTTCACGTGGATTGTGAATACGAACTTGAAAGGTTGGTTGCCGCAACAGATAGTTGATATGGCCATGTCCTCGGTTTTATTAGACTTTATGAAACAGTTCAGGAAACATTTATATGAAACGCACGTTGCTGTAGCATAACATCAAGTGCATAATCTCTCACTGCTTCTCGCTGCCGTAATCACTCGAATAACGAGTATCCTCAATGATGAACGATACAAGGACCATATTTGAGATAACCTTGCAACTCGCAATTGTTGGTTGTAGATCGAAATGTTGATCGATCTAGTTGATCAAGTGATAGCATATTTTAACAATTATTTTGTACTTTGTAATAAATATACATATATTTCTTCACGACGATCGTTCCATTTGAGAGCATATTATACAAATATTGAAGATAATACTTGATAATCGTAGATTTCTAGATACACTCGTGGTTGTTTTACGTTCCAATGCGAAATACTGTATTAGCTTCGAATTTCATCATTTGTAAAATAATGAAGATATAATTTCTATTGTGTATAGTAAATATCAGGCGAGGACATTTTAGCAGTCGATAAATATATAGAGATAGTGCTTTTGATTAGTCGAAGATCAATTATAAGTTGAGGAGAATTAGGGTGCAATTGAAGTGCGTTAAAATAGCATTTCATTACTACGTAATGTATTGGAATTTGATCGTTTGTCGGCAAGCATTAATTACTGGGGTTTCATGGAGTCGTTGGTGGTCCAGAGCGAGGTTACTGAAAATCTATCAATGTTTCTGTGAAATGCCAGTGGTTGTGTTTACTGGGTCGCTAATTCATCGGCTAATTATTTCACATGATCAGTTGAATCATGTGACACGATGCGTAAAAGATATCTGTATTTCATATAGGTCTTACTGTTCAATTTGTTGACAATCATTCGAAATTTCATCAAAATCTAGATCAAATTTACGTTAGCAGCTACATTAGTGATACGAACAAGAAGAAAGATCGTGTGCTTTATTTCCTTGAACACACACATTCTTCTTGTTGTTCTCATTCTAGATTAAGAGATTTTATCATTTTCCAACAGAAAGTTCAAAGAATGCTTCGAATAATCAAATTTGAAAAATGATAATGGAACTGAACTATCTTTTCTTAGATAAAACAATGCATTTCATTAATATACTTTACGAATCCCATCCATGTTTTTTCATTTTTCAAGAGTATTGAAGCAGCTAGATATATTAATTTTATTTCATTATCATCACATTGAATGTTTTATGGCAAATATATTTTATTTCGTGATTTTATCCTCGATTTTGAGAAACTATTTACTTTTTTTTGTTTTTGGAGAATGAAACTACCATCCGTCGATAAAAATTCAGAAAGTTTGATTTAGTCTATCAATCTTCTGTATGTTGAATAATATTCTTATTTGGATTATTCGTTCAAGTGTGAAGACTGAAACGAATTTTCTCAATCTATTGTGATAACACTGGATTTTTTCCGTACTGGGAGTACAGAATTTTTTGAATATAAGATATATTGATAGAATTATTTGTCAGATACTTGCTATAAGAAATGATCCATTGGTATCAAATTCTTCGCAGTCACAAAAAAAAATTGTTGTATTCGTTGAAAAATGAATGTTTTTGTTTGAATTTTTGTAGAATGATTCGTGCTCAAAAATGTATGATAGAATTTTATGAATGTTCTCAAAATGTTCGTGATATATTTTGTGATACGTGAATGATTGGTTGAAGAATATCAGAATATATTTGATTGGAATTTGTTTTTTTTTGTACAGCGATAGCTATGCCTTGGAGAAAATATGAAAGTTGTTTAATCTGCGAAGACTGTTGAGAATTTGATATAAACTTTCATAGCGAAACATCACTTATACATCTTGTTTTGATCTCATGTGCATACAAAAGTCCAGTATGGTATGAATATTTCGTGTACACGAAAAGCGTTACGTTTAATGAATAATGTACTTTCAATAAGAATCGCATTGAATGTCAGATTTATTATACTAGGCCTACTATGTTCACATGATTCAACGTAGTTGATAGTTTTCATTATCACTACCAAGGAAATAGAAGGCGTACAATAGAATAGATAATTCTGTTATTAATTATATGAACTTCGATTCACAGTTATTCACAATATTCATTATTTCGCAATTTTACTTGAGTTATTGTTAATAAACACCATCAGATTTTTAACTTTGATTATATTTTACCTGCGACATTACTTCCGATGTGGATTCACATGCAATGAATGAACATCAAAGACAAATAAATGATTCATGCATGTCAATGTTTAGAAACGCATATTGTTTTCGACTAAATTGTGTGTTTTATGCATGTACAGATAGGTGCTTCATCCTTATGGGATGTATATTCACATTGCCTAGTATAAGCAAATACAAGACGCTTTCAGATGCAAATCATACTGATCCATACAATACGTAAATTCGTAAGGCGTGCAATATCGATATGTTGGGGAATAACCAAGTTTGTATCAAAGAGTTCAGATTGTGTGGTGATTATTTATGTGTAAATAAACACCACATTCGTTGTTATTCAAAATTCAATCCCGGAAGAAGTTTTCAAGGTGAAGTGAACATTGTTTTTTCACTACACGATTTTAAAAAAACACTTGGTGTAATCCATCTTATAGATGCGAAGATATTCAACAGTATGTAGATATTCACACCCTCGTATTTATTGGGTAGTGAATATTATCATTCTTCATAGTGCAATTGTACTATACTGCTAAAGTTTGAATTGTTTATTGAAATGAATTGGTAAATAAATAACGAAATCCTCAGCGTTGAAGACTCAAAATCTTGCAGTAAATTTTTCAAACGATGTTTCCAGTTCAAAGAAATTGATTGGAGCAAATAAACATCGATGATTTCTTAAATTTGATGAGTTTGAATTTTTGTTTGAAAATTAAAGAACATATTGTACTAGCATTTTGATTATGTTGCTGAAGTTTGAAACGTTTATAGAAACGAAATGAAAATTCAAGTCCACAGAATCTGATGGATGATCGTTATTCAACTCTTCAGAATTGAGAATATTCATGAAAGAAAGTACTGCAAGATTTCAGATTTTTGACACCTGAGTATTTTGTTATCCGAATGTTAATTCGTTTCAATAAACGATTCGAACTTCAGCAACATTTTTTATTTGGCCACTTTCAAGCCTAGAAATTTTGATGAATTTTTTCTAAATATGTTTCCATTTATATCCAATTCGTTCCTTGAATAGGAAAAAATGTAACGAAAACCTTCATTTATTATCAATAATCGGTATCTACACTCATAGTGTTGGAAGATTCAACTTCAATACCCGTTTCTGAAGTTGAAATCGATCACCCCTGAAATACCCCTCAAAGAAATTTACTTCATTCAAACCAAAACTCTCCATTTTCTTCTTCAAAATATTGAAAAATTAATCAATACATATTTTTGAGACAAGCTCAAGATGCATCCGAAAGGAGAGTAGTTGTTCATTAGATCGTTTTTCAGTGTCTTTCATAATAGAAAAACTTTCAACCACCCCAGGTTGAGCGTTAAAAGGAACGATCGAAACGATTGTCATTAATTCAATATCAATGAAATTTATGAAATCGCATAGCGTGTTCAGGGAGGTTTGAAGCGTCGATTGTTCAAAAACACGACTCGCGATATGGAATAATCTATCGGAGGATTCGTGTTCAGTAGCTTTCTTTCATTCACGTAACCCTCTGGAAGTGAAATTTTTGTGTAACCGTATGTAAATTTATTCCCTGCGTAAGCTCGACGGAATATAAAATCGTCAATCTCGTTAAAATATAAAATCTGGTACCTTCATTATCTGTTTGAAAATTCAAAACTCTTTGAGTTCAGAAACATCCACTGCAATCGGTTTGAAATTTCATATATTATATATCACTATTTAATGCATGTTCATCCAGCAAACCAGGATGTATTGAATTAATCATCAGTTAACCAGAAACTCATGATTTACATTTTATAGACGACCTAGCGAACGGTTCAAGAATCAGTTCAACACACAATTCAAAGCCGACTATTTTTAACGTGTTTTTTTCCCCCTCGATACATCGCGGTACGTATCGAACTCCCGTTGAATTCGAATAAATAAAATTTAAGTTATGTTTCAGTTCAGTAAAGCGGATAGGTCAATTCAAAGAACGTGCATTTTATATCTCATATAATATTGACATTAAATATTTTTCCCTGCAGGAGCTGTAAAGGGGCATCTGGAGTTCCGTTATCGACCACTTTCTTGTTTACAGCTCAAGGCTAACGTACCGTGTAACATGATATAGAATCATATAACTTTGAAACTAGTCTGTATTGGTGGTATCTTATATGATATGTTCTCATATGTATGTGGGGTTTGTTCATTTTCAGTGATTCTTGTGTGTAGGGGAGATTGATGTACCCAGAGACATATCGTTTTTTAAAAAGATTTTTATTCAACGGCGGTGTTCGATTTCGCTACAACAGATGATGTATGTTAATTAATAAAATCTCGTGTGGTTATTTTCAATATGAATTCTTGCGGGGATCGTCTTCGATGCGGAATTCAATAAAAATTGAGGAAAATGGTTCGATCGAGGCGTTAACAATTTTCGAAATGTTAGATTCATTCAACTATCCAGTCTCTAGGGTACGCGGTCTTAAATTTGTGGAATCGAAACTTCAAGAAATCAATTGACCTCGCACTGTTCTTTCCCCTTTTTCTTTTCCCTCGAATTCTGGTCTCCGAGCTGGAAATGAAGTTGTACCTGGGGCGATGTTGTACACGTAGGGGCCGGAGTAATCAAAAGTCGATTTAAGGGGGGAAATCAACCTAATATTTCGAAAATATGATTTGTGTGATTTTAAATTATTATAAGAACTTGTTATCTGTGCAGTGAATTCATTGTGGCGAGAGTTGTCTGATTTTTAAGTGTTTATTATTGAAATCGTGGAATTTGATTTTCAGGGATAATACGAGGTTTTTGTCGCTGCAAACTTAGGAAAGTTCATCACAAGGTGGAGATGCTGATGAAATTCCATAAGAAGTGAAAAGTATAAGTTGAGAGAAATACGGAATTTTTCAATAACAATGGATTCATTTTATTATCATTTTTGTATTTATTTGAAGAGAATTATCTTTGGAAATTAAGATTGTGAAAGTGCGAGCGGAGCGAGTTATCATCTGGAACATGAAAATCCGAGCAAAGCGAGCACTCGGAATTGTGAAGGCGCGAGCGGAGCAACTAGTTGGTTCAGGTCACAAATTTGTGGGCGGAGCGATCGCCGTCCTGACTACGAAGGTGCGAGTGAAGCGAGCACCTTCACCACATTTTGGCAAACTTTGCGATATCGTGCATGCATTCCTGAATCCTTATTTTCTCATCATATAGGGTAAGTGTGCCAATATCGCACCACTTAAGAACTTGCCTCGATTTCTTGCTATAGAAAATTGAGGGAATAAAAATCGCACGCACGGAGAAAAAGATATTCTCCTATTTTGCTTGCTCAACCAGAAACAGGAAGGTTTGTAAAATGGATTTTTACATAAAAATACGAGAGATTACGAATGAATAACTCAATTTTACTATACGCTTCATAAAATTTAACGTTCAGCGTTTAAAATCTCAAACTTACCTACTATTCTTTCTACAATATTTCCCAGCAAACACGACTGCTGGTGTTTTAAAGGGCCAGTGACGGCCCTTCAACGACATTGCCGGACCATCAACGGCCCATTGAAACGCCAGTAATCATTGTTTGTAGTGTCGTAATCTTCTGTATTTTTGTGTAAAAATTCATTTTACAAACCTTCCTGTTTCTAGTTTATATATGTCTTATATTTTCGAGCGGCATTTTTCTCCGTGTGCCCACAAAATTCCCCTTGCTTATACAATCTTATCTCTATGATGAGATTGGGAGAAAATAAAAAGTGCACTTGATATTAAATAAACGAATAATGGACCAAATTTCCCTAAATTGCACTTTGTGTGCTTAAATTGCACCATGTAAACTTAACACGCCTATGTACGCCTTCGGTTTATTTTGAGTGCAGGGGAATGGATCCGATCAAACGATAGGACATTTTATTTCCCAGATTTACCACTTTGAGACTTCATACTTACAGATATATCTGCCACATAAAGGAATATAAACTCAACGTTTTATCAATACAGGGAATCAATGAAAAATAAGACGAATCCACAGAATTTAATGTAACTAATGTAAGACAATTACACTAGCAAATCAAAACTCAGTGACGTGATTGGATTGGACTTCAAGTTCATGTTTCACTTGCGTACAGGGTTGTGCGCGATTTTGTGTTCCCGATACGTTAGTGGTGCAATTTAGGCGGACTTCCCCTAATTTAGATTCGTAGTGCGCAACAAATCTTCACCGATGAAAACCAATTTCTCTGAATTTCACTGAAAACCTCTGAACATCTCTGAAAAATTCATGTTCCCGGGGCACTTTTTTTCCTGAAAATTTCTTAGAATTTGACTGAAAAAGTCTGGAAAAATTGGGAAAAATCTGAAGAAACTTGAAAGAATCAGAAAAACTCTGAAAATCTACAAAAAATTGTTTTAAGCTCTTAGCATCCTTTTATGAAACTGAAATGCTCACTCCAAGAAATTTAGACAGTGACTATCGTACAACGGGGTGAATAGGATCATCGAGGTGAATGGGATCACGCAACAGAAAATATATTAAATAAGTTTGTAATTGATTTTCCGAATGATAAAGGTGTTAACTTAGAGGTGGGTGAATCTTCGCGCAGCGAATCTTTTGTATAGAAAAGATGTTTAATTTGTGGTATGGAATTCTTTAAAATTTTTATAAAAACTTGAAAAGTATTTCATACGAAATGTTGAACATCCCTCATTTCTATTGATCACGCAACTAGTTAAGACTTCATTTAACATCTCTTCTGGGTGATCTCATTCACCTCAAAATGATCCTCTTTTCCAAGTATGGAAAAGTGGGATTTTCATTGGAATTGAAAGATAGGTTCCCTTTTGATTGCTTAAAGAGTGAGATTCTATTCTTCAGGAGTGAGCAAACTTCATTCTTTAGGCAGCTAGAAGGTAACCTATCTTTTCCTCCGAGCAGAAATCTCACTTCTGCAAATTTAAACTCTTTCACCCCGTTTTACGGTACTGCGAATCACATTAGAATTTCTTCAATGGGAATGAATGGGAATTTTATAATCATAGGGTATTAATTCGATAGCTCGATTTCCAGGTAAATTGTTTATCTTGTTCAACACATATCGTTGGATGTCCAAGTGCCAAGCTTAACAAGTCATAAGAAATGTTCTATGTGACATCAGAGAAGAAACACAGACCGGATGCACTGAAAGGAATGATGTGGTTGGTATTTGGATAACTAAAAATCAGTCATGGTGGCTATTTTTTGGCCGTAGCAGCAAAAGTTATCGATATAGTAGCTAAAATTTAGCTATCACAGCAATATTTGTAACCATCCAATGTCAAATACACGAAGTAGCTATCACAGCTACACTGTAAAAAAAAGCGATGTGAAATCGGTGTCAGGATTAACACAGAATTAAAATTACGCGAATTTTATAGAAGTTCACCTCAAGATCGGTGTCAAAATGACACTGTACCATGTGGTTTCAAAACACATTATTCAGTTGAATTATTTGTAACACCGCCAATATTTCACAGTGTAATTCCATCCCAGCTGTAAATTCGCATGCGGACGTAGATTCCCGGCTAGGACCCGGCAGGTCCCGTCTGGACCCCGCTCGGGCCTCCATGGAACCAGGAAGGTTACTGCCGGGACCGCTCGACTTCCTGGCCGAAACCTTCCCCTACCCGGTAGCCAGGAACCCCAATGGTCCTAGGCGAAGACCTGAGTGGTCCCGGCAGGAACCTTCCTGGTGCCGCGGAGGACCTGGCGGGGTCCAATCGGAACCTGCTGGGTCCTAGCTGGGAATCTGAGTCGGCATGCGAATTTAGGAATCCCGTCCATCCGGGAATTTACAGCTGGGATGTAATACATGACATTATTTATATTATTTGGATAGCTACCCAGATAGAAAAATGTCTCAATAATGCCATCATAATGGTGACATTCACGCCAAGAAATGTTTGCATCATGGTACCAAGGTGTTTCCGCATAAAGCATTGTTCTTGGTAGCAAAACGAGGTGATGGTACCATAATGAAGACATAATGTTTACATTTTATGCATCATTGCAAGCTGAGCGAAGTTTATGACAGTATGTTCACGGCACATTATGTTACAAAATATTTAGGGCATGGTTTTCTATCTGGGTAAAAATTATCTACGGGAGTTACTTTTCAGTTGTCACGGCTATTCACTTAGTGGTAGTAGCAAGAAATTTAGTTGCCGCAGAGAAAATTCAACAGCTAAATTATTTGGCTGTCCAAATATCAACCACAAAACCTGCGCAGTTGCAGCTACGATTTCCTACCGCGGTAGCTAAAAAATAGCTAAAACTGCGACGATTGTAGCTACAGCGGTGAAAAAAGGCTACTCAAGAAGTGGGTAGCTACCACAGCTATTTCCTTTTTTCCTGTTCGTTTGTGGCTGAATCTAAAGGTGAGCAAATCTTGACGAAGCGAATCATTTGTATGAAATACTTATCAAGTTTTGATATAAATTTCATAGAATTCGGTACAAATTAAACATCTTCTTTATAAAAAAGATTCGCCCAGCTCTAGCTGAATCGATTATTGGAATTCTATGGACATCTTGGTATACTTGAGGATAAACAAAGAACTTGACAAAATCAGCTCAGACTAAATAAATGGACCAAAAGAGAACGTGGTGAGAATCTATGGTGAATTTTCCTGCTGGAAATGTAATTCTTTGGATCCAATGCCCTACTTTGGGCCGAATTATTGTGGTGGTCTGGGGCGAGCTAAGGATGGTCCAATTTTTAGCATATTCGAATTTTTTGTCTAAATCATTCAATGAAAGAAGTATAGTACATCGAATACCGCAATACCTCTCGCAGCCTCACTTTTAAAAATACCAAGTGACACCCTCTGGAATAACAAATTATTGACAAAAGCTGTATTCTTACAATCTTGAACTTTGAATTTTCCTTGACATTAAATGAAAAACAAAAAAAAATATATGATATTCCTCGTTACAACAATTCCCCCTAACGACAATGATTCAATAATGATTATCCCAGATGTCAACCACGAGGGTATGGAAAACAAATCCGAAACAGCGTATTATATTATAAATTCTGAGTTAGTTAAATAATTTCTCATCTATGAGAAATAGGAGAAAACCATCTTGAATCGATAACATAAGTGGTCGACATTGAAAAGTATCAACATAAATAAAACTGATTAATAACGCTCAAGCGCATATTATTAGCTTGATCTGAGGATACACACATCATTATTCTCACCATAAAAACCTCTCGTATAGTGTGTTTCACCTTACGGAGCAACTTGTACAAAGTATCATCTTCATCGATGTGGTAGAGGAAGGGTCTGGAGTGTGGATACTTGATCTTACGCATCGATGCTCGACAAAGTGAATCTACGTGATGTATGTATTAATATCTTAGGGCACTGGTTGCTTTCACCCTCTCTCCTCATATACACAGGTATATGTATACTGATATAGGCGCCCTTCCATCCTGTACTTATTCCACCGCCTTTCATCAGATACCACTACAACAAGCGTCGTTGTTAGCGATATACGTGTGATAGGAAATTTGGTCGAATCTCTCGAAGCTCTTCTTGTTTGAGAAAACATCGCACCCATCATCTTGAAAGAAATATCATCTGCGGATCGAGGGTGTATTATACAAGAGATGGAATAGATTTATCCCCACGAATTTTCACATCGTCCGATCAATGAAAATCTTAATCATAAATCTCTGTATATTCACGTTGAAAGAATATACACAAGAGTTCCATTTAGATTAGGATTCGCTCTCGTATTAACTCGATTTTTCGAGTTTCAAAGTTCTCCTTTGTAACTAAAAATGTTTATCAAATGACGTCACTGATTTTATCAAGGTTGAAGAACCAATCGATAGGGAAAACTTGTCCCTGATCTTCAGTCTGTTTGGTCTAATAAACTAGTCTAATAACGAGCTTTTATTTATTCATACGCGAGTTTGGGTCGGCGTATGAATAATCACTTAGGTTACGGAATCTTGTAGAGAGAGAGAGAGAGAGAGAGAGAGTTCTATCAGAAAAAAATGTGGAATTTGAGGAATATCCTATGGAGCAGTTCATTGTCAAGAGGATTATGTTGAATCTCTAAGAATTTTCCAGCTACCTTGGCACGAGGATACTGAAATTGGAACAGTTATCGAATGAAATACATCGAGCGGAAAAATGTGGATCGGATAAACGTTGGGAATGATGGAACAAATATTTATTTGCTTAGATTCAATTCAATTTCTCATGAATATGCAGGATTTTTGTCCCTTGATGCACTTCAGTATAATTCATGATGTTACGAAGGAGACCTGATAGTACCCTCATCTTGCTATGTTTACATTGCATCCACTCCACGTGATTGATGGTTAGGAATGGTAACGGTTTACGGAGAACCGAATGGTTTGGCGAATTTGAAACGTGCATTACAAAAAATTAAACAAATTCAAAAGTTATGGATACAAGAAAGAATATGTTGATGTAAGACTTGTAAGACATAGTAGGGGAGATAGGGGCTAGTTGTAACAGAAGTGAGTTCGTCACACGGTCTATTACTGTAGTATTTCTTATCAGATGATGTCTGCGCTTTATAAAATACTCTTCCAGCGACTCAATAATTATTTTACGAAGAGTGATACGTTATACGTTGGCAAATGTGAAACTTGTAGTCTGTGTTACAACTTATCTCTATTACTATTCTCTATTAACTCCATTGATTTAGAATATCTACAAGATGTGTTATAAGGATATCTGAAAGGATATCACTTTATGATATGATATTGGGATGTCGAATTTCAGATGGATACAAGATCTTTCGAAAACATTTTAATTGGGATAATATCTTCGGGATACATCTCAAAGATCTCTTTTAGGTATCCTCAAGTTGTCAAGTTAAGATATCTGAGAGATCCAAGTTTCATATCTTCGCAAAGATATTTTCAAAATGTATCGTAAAGATATCTTCAAGATACCCACATAACAATTTTGGATCACTCTTTTGGATCATTCTGAAAGATATCTTAAAGAATTCGAAAAGATGTCTTATGAAACACCAAAAGGTATCTTTTGGAAGTCTTTATGCGAGAGTTCTTGAAGTTTTCTGAAGGTATCTTTTAGAATTCTTGAAGATATCTTCCGTAAGATATCTTAAAGATGTCTTTAGGTGTTTCATAAGACATCTTTTAGAATTCTTTAAGATATCTTTTAGAATGTTCCGGAAGAATTCCTCAAAATTGTTATCTGGGTAGCTTGAAGAAATGGAATTAGCATGCTGAATTTGGGATGGATACAAGATATCTTGAGAACGTCTCAATTGAGATATCTTAGGGATATATCTCAAGGATCTGTTTTAGATATCTTAAAGTCATGAAATTGAGATATCCCCCGCATGATATATCTGATGGAAGCAGCGGTTCTATATCTTCACAAAAACATCCCAAACAGACACGAAGATATCTTATAAAATTCTAAAAGTTATCTTCCAAGAGTACAAGAAGTCTTGAAGAATTTTCTAAGAGATACCTTTTCGTATTCGATAAGATGTCTTATGCAATATGAATAGATTTCTAAAAGATCTCCCGGAGACTTCTCAAAGATATCTTCAAGAAGAAATTAAGAAATCTAAAAGAGTTCTTCAAGATTTCTCGAAGATATCTTGAAAACTTCATAAACATGTCTTGAAAGAAGCTTGAATTTATTCAGCAAAAAAATTCGAACGTCTTCTTTTTCCTTTTCTCTGCCCGCAATAATTTTTCCTCTCAGTGTGATGTTCATTTCGATGATATAACATTTGATTTTGAATTTACTTTGAAATTGAAATTCTAAATTGGATGAAATGTTGGAAAAATAAAAGTTATTGAAAATCAACCACTGTTTCAATAAAGTTCTATTAACGACAAATCAGTGATTAATACCACGTCTTCAATAACATATTCCAATCGTGGTGTTCAATGGAGCCTAAGTTGCATACTGTAAGGGATAGAATTTCCAAGAATTAGTGGTGCTCCGGCTGCCAATCGCCAGGCACCCGGATCAGAACTTGATTAAGTGAAAACGCAAGTTCAACGAGCATTGAGATAACAAGTTTCCCAAATTCATTCAGAATGTAATCAATTAACTATCAACAGATTTCATCTCCGAAAAATATGATCCAATTGAAATCGAATAAGGCTACTCCGTTCTTCTGGAGAGATTGTTTCCTTCAGCTGTGCAAATACATGGACAAAAATGAAGATCGATGATATTAATAGTAATCTGTCATAAAAATTTTGAGAATATTGCCTGAAATTTGATGGAATTTCTTGAATTTGTAATTGAGATAGGTACAACGGTTCACATTTCTGTTGAATTTTACTTGAAAAGGATGAATAATTATCATCACTCGACAAATAATAGAAAGAAGTATAAATTTTCCAAAAGTCGCGTTTGAAATTTTCACAAAGTGAATGAACGATTGAGCATTCGTCGCTATAAAGTATTAATTTTTTTCAGATAAAATTCATAAAATCATTCATTTCGTGTTTGATATGAATTGAGGAAGTTTTCGATATCATAAATTCCTTTGAATATCCATGGAACCGTTCTTATCTCCAGAGATATTCATGAAAATATGTAGATTTTTCCAATTCACCAGTGAATGAGCAAATAATTTAATGTATAACAAATATCGATATCTCTCATATCTCAACGTTTTCTTGGGTTAAATCAGCTTCAAATGATTTTTTAGTACGTTTTGCGGATAGTGTTCATTCACCGGTGTCCGTTCATTCACTGGTGCACTCAGCCTAACAACATTTCTAAATTTTATTATTGAGTTTTGTAAAATTTTATGCATGATTTTTGAAAAGTTCATATCCTAATAAAAATTATCTTTGCATTTCTCTACATTTCTCTGGAAACGTCCAGAATTTTACAGGCATCTCTTCATTCCTCTTTATTTCTGCACTGAGAAAAAAGTAACATGGTCACAGAAACAATGGTCGCATGGTAAACGATTGATGGTTACAGGGACTTGAAATTTGATTATGATAACCAGGAAAACAAAACAAAATCACATAAATCTGGTTGTGGTAATTACATGACAGTCATCACATGGTCAAATTCAAAAACATGGTTATGGTAACCAAAGTTATTTCTCAGTGTGTCAGATTTCGGATAATCAGAAGAATGCGGAGCGATACAGAGATTCATTTTTATTAGGGTATTTTTTTCACTGTTCGTTAAGCACTGATGATGTGAAAAATATTCTCAAATTTTGTATACAAGATTACTATATTTTCGATCTGCATTTTTCTCTGCTTCGGAGTCATAATAATCTTCCTTCGATAAAATATGAGAATGAATCAGACAAAGTTTACATCGATGCATTTGGAATTTTCCTGAAGTAAATAGAACTTGTAACCTATCATTCAATTGTATACCACGCGAACGATTACAGAAGCGACTCGCAATCTGGTAGCTTGATCCAGAAAAAATCATTACGTCTAATCACCTGGAGTAAAAACAATGATGACCGTAATGGAGAAGAATCATTCACCCCAAATGAAATGAGAAAAGGAAGATTGTATCAAACGCTAAGGATTACTACGATAACACTAACGATCATTGAATCGAAGGTAGTCGTCATGGCTCACAGAAATCCCTACTATCCAGCGCTATCTTAATTTGTTTCTTATTTCATTTCGTCGATTACCGTCCCTTACAATCACCTTTATTGTTTTCTTTCTCCATGTGGATATGGATGAATCTGCGATAAGACCTGTCCTGCTCTCAAATAATCACAATCCTCCAACTAACAAGAAAATTTACAGGAAATTTGGAATTTCTGCTCTCCATCGAAGAACGTGGATATTGTTACTCGAATATGAAACATTTGCTGTGATTGAATTTTTCATAGAAATTTAGTATCAGGTTCATCAGTTCAACTTTTGATGAAGTCTATCATACACTGTAGAAAATTTCCCGTGAATTTTGGGAACAATTCTATAAATTTACAGTAAAAATCCCATATAAACAACAATTTTAATATATTTCCATGTGAAAATTTCTTCCTGTTTTTTACAATGTATATTGTGAAAAATTACCGGTGTTATAATAATTCCACACAGAATAGTGTTGTGTCAACACCTCATCACCCCACGTGGTATCATTTTGAGTTTTTGGGAATGAATTCAATAGTGAATAATAAAATCATCATTTTCCTCGATTTTTGTGATTCCATGATTGATCGGATTATAAACTGCTACGTGTAGAATCTCATGAAAATACCACAGAAATCAAGGAAATATTCTGAAATTTCCTATGAAATATAAAATTCAGCTATGAACAAATTTTCAAAGTTCTTTCAGAATCGTAGAAAAGAAGTCTTGTATAGTTCATTAGAATTTTTTTTTGGGTAATTCCATGTACAGGGGAGGGTTTTTCATTTCGATACACGAGATTGGTACCTACTTTTGAAACGGTTTAACGGATGTCCAAATACAACGAGCGGATGAACCGTTTTTCCCTGTTATTCGATACGCGAATCCGTTTCATTTCAACACCTCTAAAATGTGACAAACGCTTTTGCGCATCCATATAAGCGTTTCGAATTGACAGTATATTTCATCCCACATCCATACGAATTTTATCACGTAAAAATCTGTTTTGTTGTTCATAAACCGAGAGAATTGAATAGTTTCGATCGTAATCGATCACCACTTTCGATCATTTTTATCATCAACGAGGATGCGAACAATAATAAACTTGTATAAGGTTTATCATAATCGAAAGCACAGCTGAACAGGATCAGAAATATTTTTATAATAAAAGTCTGTCCTTGGATCACCATTCAAATATAGAAAAATATGAAAGAGAATTTTTTTCATGCGAACGATCACACAGTTTATGAGGTTTGGACCCTAATTAGAAGTGATTTTGAAGCTTTTTGAAATTACTGCTCTCATATATTAATCTGAATAATTGATGAATTTTATATACAAAAGAGCTAAGCCAAGAAATTCAAATATTGTTGAAGTAGAAACGAAAAGAAAATTCAAACTCAGAAAATCTGACGATTCATCGTTATTTATCTTGCATTGCAAGATTTTGGCTCTCAAACAGCTGAATATTTCATTATTCGATTATGAATTGGTTTCAATAAACGATTCAAACTTCAGGAACATAAATCTCATTTCATGTGAGAATCGTTCATTCAAACGAATTGGTAATCGAATAACGCAATACTCAACTGTCGAAGACCCAAAATTCTTGCAGTACTTTTCTTGAGCGATATTTTCAATTCCAACGAGTCGGTTTGAAAACTTAAATAAAGATCAATCATCAGATTTTATAGGTTTGAATTTTCATTCCATTTCTATAAACGATTTAAACTTCAGCACACCATAATCACTTGGAATCAGTGTCCAGGATTTCGAAAACCATTGACGTGAACACAGTGTCCTAATTAAATAGCCAATGTACGATTCTTGTTGAATACAATTTCATAAACTGGGACGTTCCCAGCTGATGAATGAAATCATGAGTTCGAATGATGAATTTTTGTTCAGCGTAGTGATGCGAATATTCATCCGATAACCGACGATGTCTCAATCAAAAAAATAAAATCCATCGCAGCAGGTGCAGTGAAGACAAAAGAATTGATTGATTATGTTAAAACAAAACGATGGAATAATATTGCTCGCTCAGTGAATTGTCGACAATCATTGAAAAGAGAAAAAGATTTTATTCAAGTTGAAAAGACGGTGGGAGAAGCATTTGTTTGATTCGAATTCATTTGTCGATGCACAGGTCGGTGATATAGAAATGAACAAAGGCGAATTCTGCTTTATACTGGATTCGTTATTAAATGCATGCCAGTTCTGAGTCTCATCACCTAACGGGGCTGAAGGTTCGGAAAGTTTATAATGTTTTAGGTGCGCTCGTGGAAAATCTGTATGGAATTTTCCTTTGTTTGCGAGTTTAGTGGGTCTTGATTATTGAAAATTGTGGAGAAAATGAGAAAATTTCTGTTGGCGATAACAAAAAGGAAATCTCCATTTCAGTCGGGATTTCCAATCATGAGAACAAAGTGAGTTTGGAGGTCAAATGTCGTTTAATAAACGGTTCAAAATGGACGATTGATATTCTAGGAATTTTCACCGGTATAAAATTCGCGCGTTGTAATCATACATTTGTTTTCGACTCTTCACGTTCTGAACGATGATCATTTTCAACATGGTTCGAGTGTTATTGATGTGGAAGAGAAATGTGAGATTTTAACAATTATTGCGTTCATCGATTCACCCAGAGATGAGCAATAAGCGATGAAAAATCCATGCACCCTGAGAATTTATTTATTCTGACGCTTCGATTCTCTTCAGCACTCGACACATCGAAGTGCACGAGAAGACAAGTAATGCAATTAGTGCTGTAATTGCTTGTAATGATCACGACAACGAATGGCACTAGCGGAACTTACATGAGCTGAAATGTGTAGGATGAACATGTCGAATCGACGATAAGAAGTGTTGCATTTATTGATTCGTGTGACTATTAGATACGTTCGATAGATTGATACTTCGGAGAAAATCAAATAAACTGATCGGGTATCGTGTAAGTTACTTAATTTATAACATCAATTGAATACTATTCACTGTTGACAATTTCTACAGATTTTATATACATTTTGTACAAAAATTACATGAAATCAAAACAATTACCAGGTCATTCGATACGTCCGTAGGATAAGTAAGAACAAAACAAAAGTTCCGAGGGAGATATAAAGAGTCCAGCGATTTTCCAACTTTTCGATATCACTTTTATAGTACGATTTCTCTTTCTCTTCAAAATAGGCCTCAGTTTCAGCGATTACTTCTTCATCATTGGACTTAAATCTCTCTCCAGCGGGGATTCTCTTGAGATCTGGGAACATGAAAAAGTCGCTGGAGGCTAAATCTGGAGAATACGGTGGGTGGGTAAGCAATTCGAAGCCCAATTCATTCGATTTTGCTATCGTTTTCATCGATTTGTAACACGGTGCATTGTTTTGGTGAAACAACACTTTTTTCTTTCGCAAATGTGGCCGTTTCTTCGCGATTTCAGCCTTCAATCGATCCAAAAGTGCACAGTGATAGTCGCTGTCGATGGTGATTCCTTTTTGGAGATAGTCGATGTCTTACCGGCCGACTGTTGCGTCTTTGCTCGCTTTGGATTCGATTCGTCGATTGCTGTCCACTCAGCTGACTGTCTTTTGGATTCTGGGGTGTAATGGTGAAGCCATGTTTCATCCATTGTCACATATGGACGATAGAATTCGATTTTATTGCGGTTTAACAGCGTCGAACACTCCTCCGAAGCATCAATTCGTTGTTGTTCTTGGCCGACTGTGATCTCACGCGGCACCTACTTTGCACAGAGCTTTCGCATACCCAAATGTTCGTGAAATATCTTCACAATGTTAGCTAGCTCGTTTACCTTCAATTTGCGATCGTTCATAACCAATTTGTGGATTTTTCTTATGTTTGCTGGAATAACAGCCCCATTTGGACGGCCACTGCGCTCTGCGTCATTTGTGCTGGTACGACCACGTTTAAATTCAGCAATCCACTTCTCTACCATTTGTCTCGACGGAGCAGAGTCCGGATAGTATTTATCAAGTCATCGTTTGGTTTCCACTGTATTTATTTTTTATCAAAAAGCAATGCTTTATCAAAACTCGAAATTCATTTTCTTCCATTTTTTTTCCAATAACAAAAGTTGCTTCACACAAAATGCTATAACTCACGAATCAATAGTCAGATCGCTATGAAAATTACACACGTATCGTTTGAAGGTTAATACTAAATAAAAATAATATGGAAAAAATTCTAGTAACGCCATCCATGTGTCATTCTACGAACTTTTTGAATGGACTGTTATAGATCTCGTTTCTATAGATTTTTATAAAGCTTTGATCAAAATTTGATACACATTTTATACAAAAATGTCGATAATATCGATACCACCCATCCCTAGTAGGGAAATGCTTTGACCCACTGTGTAAAAGCATAGAATAAATCATCCACTAAAATTGCTAGGTCCGTTCATTTTAGTTTCTTTGAAGCTGACCTTAGTTTATGATAAAAACTACATTTGAGGGATAAGATAACAGAATGAAATACAGTTCTTCATGTGATCTTCTGACGCCTCATAAAATGTTTTCAAGTAGAATAACCATAAATTATTACACTCTTCTACTACAGCTTCTTCCGTTCCGGCCACATCTTTGCTATTATTCCTTTCTTCGCCATGTCTGACCAACGCCACTCTTTTTCCACTTCCACCTAATCGTTTTTACCGCACCTCTATTTTACTTGTCTGATTATACCTCGTCTTCTTCTCCGGCTCTCGTCCTGTCCCTCCTTTTTTTTTTTTTTCATTTTATTCGTGATTACTCCTGCACCTGTGTTTTTCGCACAGTAATTCCCTTTTACTCATCCAAAGTCCTTCTTCCCTTCTTTTTTTCCTTAATTCAACTCCACTTGAATTTTTATTAGGTGTACTTGTATTTCCCCTTACTAGTTTTATATATTTTTCATCACCTTCCTGAAGTCGTTTCTACTTTGATCACCCTCGAGGATCATTCAAAAAACGTGAAAATGAATCGTACTCATTTTCAACGCTCTTTCTTTTGTACGTAACGATGATCATCTCCACGTGACGATCGTGATGCTACGTGATATTACGTGAAAACAAAAGAAGTTGGGTGAGTATACACGAAACATATACACTCTCTGAATTTCTTGGAGTGAAAATTCTGCAACTTCGAGGAGAGTTAGAATTTCACTCTTACATGGGGCTTCAAAAAGTGGAATTCTCACTCTCATCGTAGTTGCATATCTCAACTCTTTGGGAGTGAATTTTCACTCCGAGAAGCTCAGAGAGGTCTGTCGTTTGAGGACCCTTCAAGGCCCTCGGCACATTTCGTATCCGAAGTCTCCAGGATTGCGAAAACAAACGTATCTTGAAAACATTATTCAAATTATTTTATCCTGTCGAATTCAAGGGTGATTCGGATATCGAGAAGAGGTTTCCCCGCATTGTAAGAAATTACTTTGAACTCCTCTTTGAAAAATCTTTCCGCTAGATTCGCGAAAATTTTGCTCTTTTAGCTAGTGTTGCCGCGATCTACAAAACGAGCTTTCACGATCTTCAGATTCCAGCCTCGTTCAACTGAAAGTACATTCTTCCATAGTAACAACAATTGGGTGAAAATACAATCTTGAGAACAGTCAACTTCTTTTGGGAATCCAAATTGAAATATGAGTCTATGAAATCAAGTTTTGAATTAATCTGTAGTCGATCTGGGCACGATCTGAATTTCGATCTGGCTTGAACCGTTCGGAGTGTTAATTGAATAAAAATTGAGATTAACGGGATTGCAGCTTGATTTAAACTGACTCATGATCGAATTTCAGTTCTAATCTACATTTTAACCAATTTTTACTCCCCATAATTTTAATTGAAGAACATTGAAATTAAAGATCGTGATAGCTCGTTTTCTGGATCGCGGCAACACTACTTTTAGCCAGCGCTTGCTGATCCAGCAATTCTGCATTGTAGATCAACAGACTGCTAGAAGATTCGCTGGATTAGAAAATATTTTGCTATAACAGCAAATGTTTCAGCGAGTCCGGAAAGCAGATTCTTTCAAAAATCGTTATTGTCGCAAGAATTGTTTTTCTGCGTGCAGTGACCGAGGGACAACTCTAATAAGATATTCCTTACTAATGTTACAGAATGCACAGTAATTTGTTGGAAAAATTCGTATTTGTACCACGATTATTGAAATTTCACGGCAATTTTTCAAATAAAGTTCCTTCATTGCAGCAAACGTGCTCTAAAAATGTAAAACCAAAAGAATCGAATTTTTCATCGTGATAAACGGTAACTTACTCTTTAAAAAACTCTGAGTATTCAGGTATTTGTGATGAATCCTTTGAGAATACTGCATAATCTTCACCTTTTCCTTGAATGTACGAAAGTTTGTTTTGAAGTTTGTGGCGTCTTTCAGAAAGGCTGAATTTGCTGATGGAATGATTTGAATCGATATAACTCATGTGGAAAAGTTTTCAAAATCATATACAATTTTTATATAGTTTGATACAGTTTATATATGATCTTTTATATAATTATATAGGGATTATACATAATTTTGAAACTTTTTCCCTACAGGAAATCATAAGTAGCGTAATACAGCAAGAGATGGTGACAGTCAATAACTTCTCATTAAATAAATTCGCATGGCAAGAACTATTCAGTTGCCATAGTGGATGAATTTATTGGAGTGAAATCATTGATTTTTCACCCTTTCAAGTTTCGAGAGTAGTGTGAGTAGTGCGATCTTTTCCTCCCTACAATTTCGTTTCATCATTGAATTTGTGGTGTCACTGAGTTCTTTCTTATTTCTTTCTATCAGCTAAAGACTCGAGTTTTGAGATCGATCTTACTAATGCGAGTACTTGATAAATTCAAAAACCTTTGATAATTTCCGAATGGTTCACGAAATTATAAATTCAAATTAGTGGTCTCAGTTCTTGGAAGAATCGACTCTTTTTCATAGAGAATGTATCGAATTTTCATCCATATTGTAGGTACACAAATTGATATAATCCAATTATATTATGTAAATTTTGTACAATATGCAAATATCAATTGGGTCTTTGAAAGGATAAATTCAAACCAAATTTAATTTGATACAACGGAAAATACTATTTCCTTTCACTCTTTGGAAATTTGAATTCAATTTAAATGAGTGAATTAGAATCAGATCGAGTTTTAATGCAGTAAAGCGGGTATCGTGGGAGGATGAATTCCAATAGAAATCAATAGCTGTCGGAATATTTTGTCAGAATCAATGGATTTCTATCGATTTTTCGTGTCGTTTTGTAACAGTCGCACAGTGGTTTCTTCCTCCATTATAGCTAACTTATTAGATACATCATGAAGATTGTTATACAGATGGTACACGTAAAATTCATACCAAACTCTTGATAATGTATCTCATGAGTTTCCAGTGCCGTCTTTCATAGTTGAGTATCCGTTTCATATCTTTTTGGAAATTTTAATCAATTGTAAATATATCAATATGTCCGTTTGGCTGTGCAATTTGAATATCCATAGCTCATGTTTTACTTCTTTCATTATTAAAAATTCTTTTCTTGCAGGATTTAAAGAAAATTGTGGTTCAAGAAGTCGGGCGCTCCCAACAGCGTGGGGCCCTAGGCCCGAGCCTACAAAGCCTATGCGGAAAGACGGCACTGTGAGTTTCATTAAATGGAGCAAAAAGATTAGTTGAAATGATTATTCAACTTGTAACATTGTAAAAAATTTTTACATAAAAAAATGGAGAAATTCACCTTGTAGGGTGACAACTCATCACTTCGAGTTTCTAAATGGGAATTTTCATGTCTTCAAATGAGAAAATAGATTTTTGTCTTATGATATGAATTATTCGACAATATATTTTGTAAAAATTTCCATTCAAAGACTTGAAGCGAGGCGTTGTTATCCTACAAAGTAAATTTCTCTTTTTTTGTTGTTGTCGTGTATAAAAAACTTCACATAAATGTTCGGAAGTAATGACCACATACATGCGTTAGGAATTTTCCGTATTTCACCGAAAATTTACTGGAAAATGATAGTGAAATCCCATGAATTTTGGAATTTTTAGTTGAATCTATGGGAAATTTCATGTACATTTATCGGAAATTGATTTCCTATCGCATGATTGGAATTTTCCGGTTGCCGCGTATAGGAAAATTCCGATTATTTTTTACAGTGTAAGCACATATGAACCTATTTTATATATTTTTTTATATTTTACCTTTGATAATAGGTGGAAACCACCCGAAACGTCAAGAGACAAATTGAAGAATAAACCTGGCATAACTACTCGTAATTGGATCCTCTCACTTTTGTCACTGATTTATTTTATATTTGTTAGAATAACAATTTTCTCCATTGATTCAACCAATTGTTACAAAAAATTGATTAAATCAATGAATAAATTTATTATTCTAACTAAAACAAAATGGATCGATATATGCGTTTACAAGTTAAATAGTTATTTCAACTAATTTTTTTTTCCCGTATAGACAGTCCATAACTTTTGCTATTTTTTGAATAAATTTCTTTGTGTGTACCCTAGTGAAAATGAAGCGTATAAAGCAGTTGGGAAACGTGATTGAACATTCATCCAAGTGCCATCTGGGAGGAAATTGAAACATCTCTATTTTCCATTCCTTCCAGTTCCCGCTTTCTAGAATCTCGATTTTCACCAGGATAGTGTACATTCATACAAACATATTGCTGAAGTTTGAATAGTTTATCCAGATGAAACGACAATCCAAACCCACAAAATCTGATAAAACTTCTCAAATTGATTCCGTGAAACTAAAATCATTACTTAAAGAAAGTACTGCAAGATTTTGGGTCCTTGAAAGCTCAGTATTCAGTTATTCGTTTACTGATTCGTTTTAATGAACGATTCAAACTTCAGCAGTCTGGAAACGGGTTGATAAATTGCGCAACTAGGACTGAATACATTTTTACTTTCCAACTGAGGGATTACGGAAAAAGTAATCAAATAATTCGATCGTGCAGATTTTCAATCTTCCATAAAGAATACATTGGAAAAAATATTTATTTGTAGAAATGAAAGATCCAATTGGATGCAAAAATTGATGACTTGTGGCTAATGAATTGTTCAGTTGGAAGACCAATTCATTTGGGGGGAGCATTCCATTATTTGATTTGATTAAAGATTCAATTAATTCCAAAGAATATGTCATGGAAAGAAGACAAATAAACTATTCGTCTGGTTGAAAGAAATTTCTTTTTCTCAGTGTTTCGGATATTGAAATGATATTATAGTATGTAACAATCTCTAATTTGTAAATGAACATAAATTCATATCGCTAGACGTGCATCAGGTTGGAGTTAAATAATACATCCCTACCAAATAGATACGACTACAAGAAAAACTATAATCACGTCCATTAACCGTTAAGACCAATGCCAACAAAACCATCTGTACACAATACATCAAAAGAATGGCAAGATTAGTAGGGTACAGGCTAAATCTCTTAAGAAGTTGATGCAAAGTTTCCAAAGGATATGTGAACACCGAGACTGAAGATAGACTCATTTCTCCTAAATACCTCCCACAATCAATTTTCAGAACTCCGGAGGACACAGAAAAGTCACATGAGTGAGATAAAATGAATTAGAAGAGATTTACTCAAACTCGTGATAAAAATCCAATTTTTCTAGACAAAGGAAGTACCCTATCAAGACCGCGTTATCCTTTTAAATATTTTCAAACTTAGTATAACTTTAGACCTGAACTTCGAAATCTTTTGTTCATCGTGCTATGTTTGAACTTCGACTATGATATAATCATGTTTTGTGAAACGTTATTCATCGAGATATTTCATCTAATAGAATTCACTTCAATAGACGCATCGTATATCATACAAATCGAAATCAATAAATCAGGCAGTCAGCGCCTAAAGGGTGATGATATAGTCATAGCAGTTGAGAGCTCTTTCGACCATTGTTAAGTCACCTCCTCCTGTTGAACAAGAGAAAGTGAAAATGAGGTTCTCCAATTCGATATGTTGAATATTTCGCGCTGGATTCGAAAGGGAAAAATTAACACCACTGAAACGTGGAGGAGAAATGATATAAAAAATGATCTTCTTGAAGTTTGGATCGTTTATTGAAACGAAACGAAAATTCAAACTCCTCAAATTTGAATTTTCTCCAATAATTAACTTCTGGGAACTGAGAAAAGAACCTAGTTATAGTTACAAAATTGATTTGGTTGTCTCAAATATGTGATTGGTTCATTATTGCCAAGATTTGGTAACTATTACCAGGATTTGGTAATAATAACTCAAGTTTGGTAACTATAACCAAAGGCATTAGTTGTGAATCTGCATGTCGGTAATTATAACTAAATATTTATTTCGCCATATTCAACTATGAGATTTGGTAACTATAACTAAATCCTTTTCTCAGTGTTTGAAGAATGTATTGCGAGATTTTAAGTCTCCATCAGTTGAGGATTTTGTTATTTGTTCGTCAATTCGTTGCAATAAACGATTCAAACTCCAGCAACATGAAAAATTTGCAAAAACAGAATCTTCGAGAGTTCAGGATGGTATAGGAAGATCCGATCGAATTTATATTGGGGACTTTACAAATCTGGATCAGTAAAAAGTACTGAAAAACAGTGAAATTTCACTGACGATCAGTGATGAATTCTCTAATGGTTGAATTGATGGGAGATTCAGCATGGTTCTCATTGGAATGTCATTGATTCTCTTCGAATTTAATGACAGAGAAATTCAGTTGATTGAACACGAAGGGTGCCCCAGAATTCTGATTTCACGACTACTTCAGAAAGAGTAGAGAAATTTCTATAACGTCGTTCGATAGTCTGCTTCCCTCGCAGTATTCATGCTTCAACCCTGTCACGAACATTCCAGTTTGTTGCAAGATATATCGAACCAAAACTGTACGTTATGGTAACTCTAACGAGACGTGATTTTTGTGCGATTATTTATTATGACTTCTCACTTAATTTAAACACAGAAATGTGTACCTAGAAAATGACTGAATTATTGCACGAAAATTGTCCTTCCATGGAAACTATCGAGCGTTGGTATTGACAGTTTCGCTACACGAAGAGAAAAGCTGGCTACACGGAAAGACTATTAATATTAAATCTATTAATATTTAGAAAAATGACTATCAATTCAGGGAAAACGAGGGTCGCTGAAAAATATTTGTAGTGAGTCTATATAGAAGAAGCAATGAACGAAGTAAAGGAGGAAATTCAATCGAAATTACAGATTCAGGGAGAAAATATAAGTATGTTGAGATTCGCGGATGACATAGCTATATTGGCCACGAGTAGTACTGAGTTAGAAAATATTCTCAACACCATGAGAACAATATTATTGGAAAACTATTGTATGAATATAAATAAAGACAAAACAAAATTCATGATGTGTACAGCAGCGAAAACAGCTAGAAGAACGAGAATCAAAATAGATACCGAGACAATTGAACAGGTGAAAGAATTCAAATATCTAGGAAGCATAATTACAGAGAACGGCAAAAGCGAAAGAGATATAAGAGCAAGAATAGCACAAGGGAAACAGGCTTTTTATCAAAAGAGACAGTTATTATGCTCAAAAAATATAAGCTTGGAAGTAAGGAAGAAATTCTTGAAAAGTTACGTTTGGAGCACAGCATTATATGGTTGCGAAACTTGGACAATGGGGAAAACTGATCAACGAAGACTTGAAGCTTTTGAAATGTGGTGTTATAGGAGGATGCTCAGAATAAAATGGATAGACAAAGTCAAAAATGAAGAAGTACTCGAGCAGATAAATGAAGAAAGAAATCTTTTGAAACACATCGTGAAAAGGAGAAGCAATCTTATAGGACACACATTACGGCATGAGAGTTTATTGAAAACAATATTGGAAGGGAAAATGAATGGTAAAACTGGTAAAGGTAGACCTAGAGCAAGTTATATGAAACAAATCGTACAAGACAAGGGATGTAGTAGATATGTAGAAATTAAACGTTTGGCGGATAATAGACAGGGGTGGAGGGTTTCATCAAACCAGTCGTAAGACTGATTACTTCATGATGATGAGTGAGTCTACTGAAAATTCGTACTCGATGTATTACCGATTGATAGTTTTACTGTGGAAAATACCAATGAAACTATCAACTGTTAATATTTTGATTACGATTTTTTGATAGACTCTCTACGAATATTCTTCAGCGATGCTCTTTTTCCCTAAATTGACAGTCATTTATCTAAACGTTGATAAATTCTTTGTAAATATCAATAGACCCAATCAGACAGATCAATTACATCGATTTTTTAGCTGTGACAGCAAAAAATGTTTGTCCTCCTGACAGATTTTCAGTATCATATATAGAATAGCAAACAAATTTCATCAATCAATTACCACAGCTAAGAAATCACTGTCTTAGCTAACAAGACTCCTATGATAGCAAATAGTTTGCAGTCCCCAGCAAAATCAGATTTCGCTGTCACAGCGAATTTTTTGTCTCCGTGCGAGAACAAAAATCGCCCCAATAGTTCTCAACAAAATACTCAGTTGATTTGAATAAAATTTTATTGGATCAATTGAATATTCTTTCAATCAAAAAAATATTCAATATCGTATAAACTGTTTTGTTATTAAGGATGGATATCAGGGGTGAAGTTGTAATCTGATTCAATGTGATTATAACCCTAGCTCTAATGGTTATTCAATGGATTGAATTAAACTTTATTCAAATCAACTAATTATTTTGTTGCGATTATTCAATTAAATATCTTATGATTCCGAAAAATTTTGTCTTTCGGGGTGTCTTCAACATCAATTTTCAATAGGGTACCGTTTGCTGGGATGGTGAATTGTTCACTGTGCCAGCCACCTGTTCGCTGTCACAGCAAAAAATTTGCAGTTGCAATGCAATCAAATGAACTTTTTTCCCAATCACTTCTCATACACTGAGAGAAATAATTACTGAAACCAAGGAAATGTATTCTCGAATATTTTTAAGAATAAATATCCTTGATTAACAGCTGAAATGTTGTAGGCCCAAGAGAAATTTTCTTGAATCAAGAAAATATTCCTTCAATTCAAGAAGTATACTCTTAGTTCCAGAAGAAATCTCTTGATTTGAGGACACATATGGATTTCTCCAAACATGAAAATATGTTTTTAGTGATAGAAATTATTTCTCTCAGTGTACAAATCCACAACGACGAGATTCAGTTATAGAAAACAAATTGATTTTGTTCAAGAATTAGCGATATTTCCCATTTCTACACAATTTCTATCAATAATTCGGAAAATTGACAAAAATTTGATAAATTTCCTCTTTTGCACGACAGAATCAATTCCTTCAAGAACTTTACACTCGTCGCAATCACCAGCTTTCGTTCTTCGTCACACAATCTACTATCGCAATCGATAAAACTCATGAAAAATATCCTCTCCAATTACTTAGTAGCTCTAATTTTCACCAACTTCATAGTAATTTCGTGAAGAATATTCATTTATAATGCTTACGATAACCTCCTTTCGGTGGAGAAAATTCGTCTATAAATCAGTTTGCGAATCTTGAATGTCAGGAGGATTTGATCAAGTTTTACTTCAACTTTTCTCAATAAGTTACGTGATTAATATGAATTTGAAGTGAGTAATAATGGAATACATAGCTGGGATTGTGGGACTCTGGGAACTTTTGATGTCTCGATAGTTTTTGAATGCTAGAAAATTGAAATTTGAAAATTACAATCTTTGATACACTGAGAAAAAACTGCAGCTGAAAAACAACCAGAGTACATTTTTGGAGTCACAGTAGCCATATTTTCCATTGAAGTGGCTATATGAGAATCGCTGTGATAGTGAAAATATAGCCACTGTGACTAAAAACTGCACTTGGGCTGGTTTTCAGGTACAATTTTCTCTCTCAATGTAGTTACATTCGCCACATGGAGAAAAAATAGTTTGCTACTATAGCGCCTACAAAGGAATTTGTTGTCCTTGCAAAAATATTCATTACAGCAGCCTTAGCTTGACGTCTTAACGTTAGTTCTATTAACAAATGTGTTTACGTCAGTAAAAAAATTCAGTTGTGTCAATCATTTTTCTTGCACTCACAGCTAATTTTTTTGAAGTATTGCTAGCTTGTTATGCTAGCAATACTTCTCTCTCCGTGCAGTACATGCAAAATCTCAGGTACGTTGAGAGAAGGAATTTCCGGCACCAATGAATTACTTAATCTCCAATGGCTAAGGTGTTTTTCAGCATGCTCCTATTTGACTGAACAGGGATCTTCTTGTTCGTTTCTATTTCAGTTACAAAAGCACCGTAGAAAATTTTAAAAAATTCATGGGACAAGTTTAAGTCCCCCCATCAATGAATCATCATTATCTTCCTGAGTCGAAAAATTTCAATACCTGTTGAAACCTGATCAACTCCGTAATACGTAACGATCCAGAGTTGAACCAGGTCGAAAAAAAATTAAAACTAAGTGTTTTGGAAGCAAGATCGGGTCGAGAGCAGGGCGAAAAATGAAACCCACCCTGATTCACTCCGTAATACGCAACAAATCAGAATTAAATCAGGTTTCATTTTTTAACTCGGGTTCCTTGGAAAATCAGTTGGTATTTTTTACTCTAATAAACATTACCAAAAATGAAAAAAAAATAAAATTCTTCAAAAAAACATATCGAGAATTTGAATTAGGTTTGAAAAAAGATTAAAAGGGGAGAGTTACGCTGAAAAAAAAATTTATTCCAGTCAAATAAATATTTATTTGTCCTGTACCAAAGAAATATTTATTAGAATTAACAAAATATTCTTTGGAATCAAAATAATTTATTGGAATGAAATAAACGATTCAAACCATCTATTCAATTCAAATAAATTATTTTAGTTCCAAAGAATATTTTGTTAATTCTAATAAATATTTCTTTGGTACAGGACAAATAAATATTCATTTGACTGGAATAAATTTTTTTTTCAGTGTATATTTTGAGGAAAAAAATGTTCCATTGACCTGAGTTGTACATAGATATCCGATTTGAATGAATAAAAATAGGCATTTTTGATAATCAATGAAGAATGAGAAATAAAAGTAAGATGAATAATTTTTTTCACTTTATTTTGTGTTTTATTCTCATCCAAAAAAAAATTGAGATGCATTAAAAAGTACATGCAATTGATATTTAAAAATGATTTAGAACAATTGCGACAGCAGCTACGTGCTCACGCTAAATGGGGGTCGAAAACGTCCTTCTCAAAGTTGCTGATGCTACTATATGCAATTGTCACGATGTACTGGGCTCAAGTAGTGGATGAAAGTAGTTTTGAGTCAGTCGAAAAAGACTCCTGTTTATCCATCTAAGTGTTAATTAATTAATCGCAACAGAATAATCAGTTGATTTGAATGAAGTTTTGTTGCATCAAAAAGTAGTGCCATGGCGGACGGATAATCTCCGGATTGGGAGGATTGAAACAAAATCAAAAAAAGCACATCGAAGAGGAAGGTTTTTTCACTCAGGAATTCACCACCGATATGCAAAAAAGTGGAAAAATTTCCAAAAGTGGCCTATGCTTGAAAAAAAAGTGCAAAAAACCCACCTTTTTTCATCTTTTCTGTGCTGCCAAATCTTCTGTTGATAACTTTTTTTGCAAAGAAGTGGTGGATTCCTGCGCAGAACACCTAAATAAATAAGTGAAAGAAGCCTGGTGATGATCGGCCCAGTAGATCCGGAGATTAACTGTCCGCCATGCAAAGAAAAACACATTTCAAGTTTTTCACGCATTCTTTTCTATATTCCTCGTAATATGTGGAGTTTTATTACCTCCAATTGATTAACCTTGAAATTCCAGGGAGTGATTTTTGATGCTCCAAGCAGTCGAAAAATGAAATAAAAAACATTTCAATTTTTTGAACTCTCCAATAGGTACTAGTACCTTAAGGTCTCCATTGGAAGTTCAATTTTAATTCAAAATATTCATAATGAACCCATATTGATTAATAGAACAGAAATTTGTGTGCTGTATGGGAAAAAATCCACCCCTGTTTCTACCAGGGGTAGAACTCATCTCTCACTTTGAATTTCTACCATAATTTCGTGTGAAATTGAACTAGTTTTATTCAATTTTAATGAATTTTCTCCAGACAGAAAAATTTCACCGCAACTCCCATTCCGCGATTTCCAAAAGTTTATGAATCAAAATAAGGTTCCTTCGTAGAAAGAATTTTTCTCTTCTATCATCAATCCTACGAAAATGAGTATCGTAAATAGATACCGAAAAGAAAAATAAGTCATGAATATCTAATTAACAGGGAGTGAATATGATGAATCGATTGAATAGATAATACTTGGTGAATATGTTCATCCCATTATACCCACCCACATCCACTTACATAATCCTTCCGTTGTTCCTTTTACAATTCCTACCATTCGACGACGTAGCAAAAACCGACTTCTTCGACTCAAATGAACGTTCTCAATAGGATGGAATGAAATATTCATTCGAAGCATTTATTTCAACGGGATAAATCTTGGTCCTTCCGAGCGAACGTTCAATCCTCGTGAAGAAATGCTTATTACACCTTATTGAAAAAGAAATGTCAATTCGAATGAAATTACAATTTCCAATCTTGATAGAATTCGGAAAATCTCAATCTCTATAAGTATTCTCAATTTTTACTCCACGGGACACGAATATGAAATGAGAACTATTATATATTTTCTCTGATTATCTTGAAAATCATTACCCAGACGGCACAAAAGATCAATTTGAATTTGTAAAATGAAAATTTTATGTTTCAAATGATCTTGCATGATCATGAATGATTTTTCATCAGAAAAAATCATACATGCTCACACGTGATCATTCAAGATCACGTTGAACATGGAATTTGAATGAAAGCTGTTGATCAGGGAGCATGCATGATCATACATAACTCTTGCATGTACACATATTGATTATTCATGATCGTTCACGGAAAGATCGGGTCTATTAATATTTAGAAAGAATTTGTCAAAGTTTGGAAAAATGACTGTCAATTTAGGGAAAAAGAGGATCGCTGAAAAATATTGAGTAAGTAAGTCTACCAAAAATTCTTAGTCAAAATATTAACAGTTGATAGTTTCATTGGTATTTTTCACAGTGTAACTATCAATTGTTAATACATCGGCTACGAATTTTTAGTAGACTCACTACGAATATTTTTCAGCGATTCTCGTTTTCCCTAAATTGACAGTCATTTTTCTAAATATTAAGGTCTTAACCAGGTCTTTCCGGGTACATGAATCATGCACACTCGTGAATCATCATGCATGATTTGTTTTTTCCCGAGAATATAAAAAATGCGTGTTTCTATTTGTTCCGTGACGGTGTTGGTCTCACTTTTTTTCGACTCTTTTCAACCTTCATTCGAGCAGGGAATATTTTAGGTAATTCTCTCTGGATGTAATTATCGGAATGAAGAGTTCCTCGATAGAGTATTAGAGACCCCCACGGTTCATCAATAATTAATCCTCCGTTACACGTACGATTGAAAATTTCAAATCCAATAACTATCACAACGTTGAGTGGATGAAATTTCATGAAATTCTTTCTCATCGACGTAGATGTCCTATAACACACATTTTTATGAAATTTCGTGTCGTTATAAGCGTTAATTTAAATGGAATTACAATTGATTGATCAAGTAAAGTGTTGTGGGATAATGATGATGAGGAGATATCCAGCGGTAGAGACTGCAAAAGTTGCAACACTCCCTTGGGGGCGCGCTTTCTAATCTTCTGCGCACACGCGTGATATATGTCGTGTATATTTACGCGGGTTCGAGCAACGCGCTCTTCCAGGTCGTGTCGTGTATCCGGCCGGCCGTCGTATCTGAAAGATAGACAGGTGTTGTACCCCGTGTTGTAGTTGTTTGTAATTCGCCACCGAGAATATAACGAGTGAAGCAACGTTGACGTGCCACTTGAGTTCGAAAAAGTGTGAGAACAGTGTGAGAGTATTTCTTTCGTGTCTTTTGACATTATTTTCTCGTATCATATTCACTGAAAAATATTCAACAAAAGTTTGTGAGACTTTGAGGTTACTTTCATCTCGTCTTATTTCTTTTCTTCATTTGATTCTTTGCTTGCTGCTACTTTTATTTTTTTTCTCACACAGCGAATGAGAGTTCAAGTACCTATTTGCTTTTTTGTTGCATCCCATTCAACGGTTACATACATTTAATTTTAGCATGTTTGGAAAATTCGTGAAGTTTTAGTCAGTGTTTTTGATTTTGAAAATTATTCAATCATTTGGAATAGGATGTGAAATGGGGGATTTACTGTTTTGAACTGTATAAACTCATGTTGTTGAGATTTAAATCATTTATTGACACGAATTTGAAGAGAATAGTTCAAATCAAAAACTGAAGACGCGTGTGTTTCGGAATTTTGGTATTCGATTGCAAATTCAAATCGATAAATGTTTGAAATGTTTCGAATGTGGTAGAACTAAATTCCGTATTCTTTTAATCCTATGATCGTATTTTTGAGTTATCTTTCCCAAGCAATATCAGAATATATTATGAACGTTCTTCGAATATTCGAAATATGTTCTATGCACATTCCAATGAGATCGTTTCATAGGTGCTATATGCATATTCATCGAACGTATATAATCGAATATACAACTGTACGTTTCAATCGAATGAATATCGTACATTTCGAATGTTCTATGTATATTTAAAGCAGTTTCATTCAAACATTCTATGAATGTTCATCATATATTTTGTTGCTGTTTGGATTCAAACGCAAACCGTCATGCCGCACAATGAAGCTGTAACGTTTATTGATTATTGAAGTATGTATATTTATATTTTCACGGTCGAAATAATATTCATATTTATAAATTTATTTTCCCACAAATAATCGGTTTGGAAAATTTGAATCGATCACGCTTGTTTCTTCTGGGAACGTCATCGTTCTTTATCAGCACTTTACGAGCTTGTTTCCTGCTCTTTTTTTCTCCGTGAATGCAATGCACGTGTGAAGTAAAGAGAGTTCGAGGGTTGTAGAAAAATATCCATTCCCATTGTTCACCACCAAATTCTGTTTGCAAAATCAGATTCATTTAGAAGGAATTCCAATTAGTGCTTCGATTCATCGATCTCTTCATGTGAGCGAAACAACGACGCGAAGAGAGCGGATTAGAGCAGGTAAGGTCAGCTTCTTTTTGAATAAATATAAAGAAATCGATCGCGGACGTATTTTCTTGAGCTTAATCCGTAATCTCCTGCTGATTCCTCTTTTGCGCGATATGGAAAATTGAAAATTCATCATGGAGGTTTTCTTTGTCGGGAAGAGAGGAAACTGTTCTGTGTATGTAGGAGGATATCAATGGTGAATCAATCGTGTATTGCAAATTTCCGAGCGAACGGTTTATTGTTCATTCAAACATTTTAATGGGACAGAGATCAATTGATCGTGGATTCCAACGTTAAGAATTGTTTTTCACATTATGCGTTTGACAAAGTACGTACTATTTATTATGCACTTGGTAATCGTATATTCGAATCGTGTCGAGTGAAAATAACCGACAGCAATTTGTTAAATTACGTGCGAATGGGGAGGAAGAATTTAGAATGTAAAAAGGTTTATCGCATTTCGGTGGCTGTGATTTTAATCGATTTATACCCTTCTATATCGTTCGCGTAATAACCTTGAGGTAATCCGGTATGGAGATTTTCTTTAATCTATGCAAATGAAAATGAAGCACTTGTTTTTATATCAGGAAGATTGTTGTCCAATTTTGTTCCGCTAATTTGCTGGATCAATTGATTATCTGTAGCGAAAATGATTCTTCTGAGCAAAAAATAATGAATATATAATTTGTGTACAATATTATTGTATATATTTTATATATAATGAGTAACGAAAGTGAATGAAGTGAATGAAAAAATTCCTCATAATTTATCCTAACATATCATAATTTCTCTAGGAATTGGGACTGTTTCATGAGAAGTATTTGATCATAAAAAGTCATAAGTTAGAATACCGTTTCTCATAAATTCTAATGAGATCTCATAATTTTTCTGAACATTTCCTGATAAAAAGTACTTTCTCTCAAACAGTGTTATAAAAAATTTTTCCTCATATTTCCTCATAAATGGTTCATGAAATTTAGAAATTATTTTAAATCTCGATTTTCTTATTTCAATATTCTTGCTTCGAACTTCATTATTTCAAGAAAATCTCTCTCGGTATGATGACGCTATTGATGCGGAGCAAACATATATGTTGTGAGCAGCACATTACGTTTTATTGGAAGTTGAAATTAGTTTGTTTCAGGATTGTGTTACAACTCCATCCATGAATTTTTTTTACTGGTCAAATAAATATAACCAGTTGGAAGTTCTCTAACTCTCCATCAGCACTCTTGAGCTACTTCGATTACAATGTGAGGGAATACAAATGAAAAATATAGTATTTTATGATGAAATTTTATGAAAAATGTTGATTTCTCGTGCAAATGTATTTTACATACAAACAGATTTAAAATATTATGGAAAATTATGAGATTTTATGATTAGAATTATGAGAAGTTGTTACTTCTTATGGAGAAGATTGAAAATTTTATGACAAATTATGATTTTCAATGAGGAAATATTTTTCACAATGACAGTCCCAATTTCTGGAAAAATTATGAAGTTTTAAGAGTTCCTATGGAATTCAATGCAAAATTATGAGATTCATGAGGAAATATGAGAAACTCTTTTGCCAGGGTGAAATTTTTATACATTGTAAATTGGTTATTAAATTCCATCAAGTTATCAATCTTCAGTCAATTTTTATTGTTGAAATTTTCAAAATTATATATAACTTTAAGAAAATTTCCCACTCGAGTTCAGATTATTTATTTTCTTATTCGCAAAGTGAAAGAACTGACACAGATAACAAGAAACTTTAGGCTGAATTATTAGCATACACATTTTATGTTTTATCTTGAAAGTATTGTGTTTATATTTTATATCATACTTTCTTTGTTTGACGTTGAATGTTATGCAAGGTAAAACAGAGGTAATTGTCTTGCATATGTCCAGACTCTACCTCAAAAGGTTCAGACGGATTTTAAAATAATCATTCCTCTCTTTGAAGGAAATTCTCTTTTAATTACAGAAAGAATATTGAGAGACTGTTTTTGTGCGAACACTACAATTATAAACCGAAATCGTACCAATTTTGTTCTCCAAGGATGAATCGTTGATTCAAGAAACGTAGTAATAATTATATGTTGATACACTCAAATTTTCCCACTGTTTTCACTCGAATTTTGACAAAACTTCAGAAAATATGAGAATTCTTTACAATAGAATTAAACAATTAAGCAACGTATTTTCTTGTCTCGAAAATTTCTATCATTGATGAAATGTAGATGAATTACATGGAGAAAAAAAATTGGTTGTGACAGAGGAATTTTCGAAGGGGAATCTCATTTCGCTGTGTAGCTTTTGCTAAAACCTCACTGCCTTGGTTGATAAAATTATCGTAACGGTAAATCTTTAGCAAAAGGTAAACAGTGATATCATTTCACTGTCACAATGAACTACATATATGTATGTATGTCATGTTATTTGTAAGTACCTTCCCTTTGAAATGATCTTTACATTCAGTGATGAAGAAAAGAAAAAGGATTCTGTTGAAACGAGCTTGAAAATTTCGTTGGTCATGAGAATAAATAGGGACTGAGAGCAAATGTTGTTTTATCATCAATTAGATACAACGAGAAGACATAACCTGGTGTCACACTTGAATTTTTTTGTGACTTCTCCAACCAGTAGAAGAGAGCATCGAGTTACTTACGGGAGAGCGGGGCGTCATGAGCACGGGATGAGAAGATCACTTTGGATATTTTTCAAGCTATGTTACTTGGAGGATCAAATCAATTTAAACCCATCGGATAATTAGGGTAAACTATTTTTATCCAATTCACCTCCACGTATTTTCTGACAAGAATTCATATCTGAAGCAATGTGTTATAAAGGTATCTTCGAAATGAATCACTTCGATTAGCAATATTTTCTCCTGTTTGGGAATATATATGCAGGAGAATTTTATCGAAGAATTGTGATGGTTCTTGAAGCCTGATCAATTTCATAATATACGCAACGATTCATACGAACTTTGAAACAAATGAAGGGTAAAATGTTTCAATTTCCGCTTCTTTCACGCTTAGATACGGTTTCATCCAGTCTCCAGCGTCACTTCATACCCTTTTTACGCTCTTATTTTCACTAGGGACTTTATAGTGTTCGAGCATCAGTCTTGTCCAGATTGAATTATTATTTATGTGAAAATACGTCTAAAAGTACCATACTGGCTTGGACTTTCCTAAAGAAGTATAATACTTTTGTAGATATTTTCATGTAAATAATTTGATCTCGACAAGACTGATGCTCGAACACTATGAAGTATGGTACTTTTTAGCAGATCTTTTTCCTCCGTGTAGCGAAGGACTACATTATCTGCGACATTATGTAGTCTATTAAGGGGTTATATCTGTTTGAAGCCTAAAAATAAGAGGGTTTTCTGTGAATATTGAGGACAAAATGGCGGCTCAGTTGTATATACAAAAGAAGCGTATTTTTTGAAGGCGCTCCACGGCCGACATCAGAAGTCTCGTACGTCTGCAGCTAGAACAATAAACAAAATTTTTTCTCAATCCACATGAATGTTGCTACAGAAGTACGTAGAGTTATCGAGAAATATTGATTTTTGCAATTTTGGCATCAATTTGAAGAAAAAAATTGCATTTTCGACGGAAAAATTGACTATAATTTGTTTATGAAAATCGTAAATATCCTATGTACACTGAGAGAAGAGCGATTCAGAAGTTCGGTAAATAGTGATATACTTGTTCGATAAATCTAAATACTACTGAACTTTCAGCGATGTTTAATGAAATTTCAAGAAGGATTGCTGAAATATTGCTTTATATGTATTACTCAGTGTTCCTCAATCGTTGTTATATAATGCAATATTCATGACCAAATTTGCTGTGTATCACTCAATTACTAAACGTTCAGGAATTGAGTGACACACAGCAAATTTGGTCGTGAATATTATATTATATGATAACGATTGTAAAACACTGAGTAATGTAAAGCAAAATTTCAGCAATGTTTCCTGAAATTCAACGAAACATCGTTAAAAGTTCAGTAATATTCAGATTCATCGATCAAATTTAATACTATTTACTGAACTTCCACATTGCTCTTCTCTCAGTGTACTTCGATGCATAATCTATCTGAGAAGCTACAGTTAAATTTTCAAATCAATCGGATGAAAATTACTCGAGTTCCGATGTCGGCCGATTTTGAAAAAGTGGTTTCGAGAAAAACGCTTTTGAAGTTTGAGAATGAGTTTACGGGAGGGAATTCTTAAAATAGAGGCTTGCTGATTTTTGTACTTTTTTAGACTGCAATCCCAGCACCATATAACTCCCATTCTAAGTTCAAATAACTCTTTCTTGCACGATTTCGCGATTTTTGGTAACATTAAAAATCGCTACATGATTGAGAAAGTCAGAATTTGTCATTTCGAACCGCTCAGAGTTGCTTGAAAAATTCATATTCGAGGAGTTTTCAAAAAATGTCTTCATCATTTTTACATGATATAAGCCAATGGAAAAGAATGGGAAAAGAAAAAATTCCAAACAGATATAACCCCTTAAAAATGTATCTAACATCGTGAATTTTGCTGTTCTTTGGTCAAATCATGACGGTTTTAACAGCAATATGTTCCTATGCGGAGATTTCAGCATCGTAAATTATAAGATAATATTTCTCCCGTACAGAATTGAATTAGGTTGAAAAAAGGTTAATATCAGGTTGAATGAGAATTTTGAAAAAAAGATTAGGTTGAGAATAGGGTGAGTTGAGAGCTAAATCAGGTTTCACTTTTTGAGTCGGGTGATTATTTTATATAGATCCGTGAAGGTGGAACTCCCCCCAACGAAATTCTCGATGAAAAGTGCATGATTTTTGTGCTCATATAACTTTAAAAAAAAATCAAATTTCTGTGGCGGTGCTGACTTTATCATTGAAGCTATCACCCTTATCAAATGAAGCTTAATGATTTATTATCGAATGAAAAACGATGAGAGAATTATGTGCTTTGATTCTAAAACGGTTTCATTATCGAAATCGACGATGTAAGGAAGTTACGTATGGAAATTTTGATTGAGGTATAAAGATTGGATGACGAGAACCGAGAACCTCCGGTTCATAACGAAGTAATATTTGACTGAATTCGGAATCGTGGGTGGATTGTGTACTGTTATTGTCTTGTATCTTCCATTTATATGTTCATCGATGTGGAGGGACGTTTATTTTATATTCCACAGTTACGAACGCAATAGAACAAATCTTCTCATATAAAAACAAGGTTAAGGGAGTGCTCTGGTCGATTTTTTCACCAAAAAACTACATTTTACGTCAAAAATATTCAATCAATTGCATTAAACTTTGGATCAAATGATTCAGAATCAATCAAACAATCCAGGCCTGGTGTGTTTGTTGTTTAACTAACTCGTCATAAATGATTAGAACGAAATTTCGTTATCAGCCATAAAAAACCTCTATTCAGTTTCTTTTGATATTATAACAAATATAATTCATGTACAATTATTTTGAGACCAGAGCCGGCATCTCTGATTTATTCTGGATTTTTTTATCTGAAGGTCGATGTAATTAATTACATATTAATGACGTGAAATGGTTGAAACGATCTAGTAGTTTTCTAGTGAAAAAGTCGACCAGGGGACACCTTTAGAGGAAGAGTTAAAATCTTCTTGAGAGATACCAAGCGTGGTCCCAATCAGAAAAATCCGTAATATGCCAATGTTGACAACAGGTGCAGTACAGTGCCAGTATTGGGTCTCCAACACTTGGTCAACACGTACGGGATCAGTACTGGATACATAGAAATACAGTTATATGCCTGTACTGATAAACCATTACTGAGAACTTAATACCGGCCAGGTACTAACCCAGTACTGGCCCTGCACTGATTGCGAATAATGACATCAGTACTCAATCCCCAGTACTGAAAAGCGTTATCATTCCAGACAAATGCCAGTACCCTGCCAGTCTTGGCTAGTACATACTGGTGCAGTACTGCGCCTGTTGTAACTTTCTGGTTGGGGTGTAGTATTTCTTCGGGTTCAATTGTTTTTATAAATTTTCGATAAACCGGGCTTCGGATAATCACACGGAGAGGAATTTGTAGTTAAATTTACTATGTGATTATTGTGCCCGAGGAACAGACTGACTTTCCAACGGCATTTACTGTAAAACATAGTGAATTTGATCATGTTTCTATTGTCTCGTCATAGTAAATTTTTCTCCGTGTAGAGTCTACCCTAGTAGAAATTTCATCAGGCGTTCCCTATTTTTAATAAGGTCCTGATCAGGTTAGAATCCGGAAACCGTGAATAAGGAAAATCTCATTAGGCCCTTACAAGGGACTTATCTGATTTCTCTAATAGGTTTCAAATAGGGTTGTAACGCAGGGGTACAATAGGGTTTGGATAAGATTTCCATAAAATCGAGCGAAATAGAGAAAACCGTAACGAAACGTGATGAGGACCTGATAAGGAATCAGGCATGCCTCATCGTCAGGCCCTGGTATTTTCCCATCCAAAATTTCTATTAGGGTACGTCTACATCGTTTTGTTTCTTGTTCTGAATTCGACGATGTTTACACTCTACAATGACAACTGTAGTTAATTTTTGCCAAAGTGTCGTTCACAAATGTGAAAGTCCAAAACAATCGATCGATGGAACTGAATGTAGATTGATATTAAAACTGCATATGTAGTTCCCCGGGCCTCAGAGACTCGGAAAGAATAAGGATCGAGGGATATTTTATCTCTCAAGGTAGGTGTTGAGTTTAATGATGCATGGTATTTCACGAAATCGATATTTCTTATAGAAACTTTTTCGAGTTGTATAGAATTTTATTAAATATTCATAAAAACTTCACACGAATTGTATATAAAATATCAATATCGTGAAATATTGTGCAACACTGGTTGAGTTCTCCGAAAAGTGAGGAAAAGTCTACCAAATCGTGGTGAAAAGCTTTTCACCCTTGGTAGAACTTGACTGCCATCATTGTTTGAGGGAGCATGTCACGTTTACTTTTGAGAGTGTATTTGACGAAGCTATCTCAAATATTCCGAATTTTGCGATGTGATAGAACCACAGACTTCTATGTTTTATCCACTAGACTGCTAATTTCCGAGAAATGATTGAAGTAGACAAAAGTTGGATACCAAAATGTAGAATAAACATTTCAAAAAACAAATGAATGCTTCTACTTTAACAGATGGCGATTGTCATTACATTTTCATAGTTGATGAATGAAACCGCAATAAACTAAAGCAAGTTAACAATCTACTATGTTATATAGAAGTCTATGGATGGAACGTGATCAAATTATTCTAGCCAGTTTATTACACTGAGAAAAAAGTTTCCTTCTGACAAATCAACGCATTTGGTTGAACATTTTGTAGAGGTTACGTTTGATACAAATGAAACTTATTCATTATAACCAAATATTGCATTGAATCAAGAAATTCATATTTATTAACTATAACCAAATAATTTATTTGAGTCAAGCTGATCGGAGTTGATTTGAATGAATATAACTTGTGATCAAATTCAGATTTCTTGTATCATCATCAGTATGAAGTTGACTGAAAGAAATATGTGTTGTGTTTATCAACTACATGATAAAATGAGTACCAATAAATATTTCTTTCACCGTATCCAACTATACGATTTATTCACTATAAACAAATCTTATTTGATTCAACGAATCCTTTTTCTCAGTGTACTATTTAGTCAGTTATTCTACATAACGCTCAAATAAACAATTTCAGTATATGAACCATGTAATCATTGTTATTGGATACTCATCAATTATCCACTGAAGTTCATCTCTCGCGAATTGTTCAATACTGTTATTCATTGAAAAATATTGGCTTAGGAGAGGGTAGTTTCATTTGGACTGTGTTTTGACTGTGGACATCGAATCAGAACCCCCTCATGTTTCCCGAACACCCCCAACTCGATCGATTTCCTCGATATATCACTAGAAACATCATTCGGTTCTGGTGGTTTGTCAACGATTGAATACATATGAATTCGTATCAACCGTTGTTTCCAACAATATTATGCTTTAAGCAGCGCTGTGAAAAATGTTGTTTTTTATTACCCATTCGAATAAAATTTGCTTGTTTTCAGATCAGTCAGTGTCAGATCGAAAATTGAAAAGAACCCTCTGTTAGAATTCATATTCTCCATTTTTTCGCATTTTTCTGAACTCGAAACGCAAATAAACCAACAATTGGTAGTTTCAAAGTGTCGCAAAAATTGGTAATAAATGAATACTGAGAGTCATTTCGTGCTTTTTGAGTGCGAGAATGACACTTCATTGCGTGAACTTATAGTACACTATATTCTCATTGGGGACCGAATGAAGTTTCATGTATTATCTTAAGCTGTAGTGAAGCGTCAAAATGCGTCAACTCACCCCATTTTACTCGATGTGAAAGAAGAAAATCGATGCCTGTATCGATTCAAGAAATATTTGGAGCTGTGCTTCAGCATGAGAGCTAGCTTGATCTTTCGCTTTTATCTATCCCGAGCAAGCATTATATCAGCACTCGCTAGGCCCTCACAAGTTTCCTGCTACCCTGGTTAAAAAAATCCATAGAATCCGACGAGCTGAAATTCAATGGAATTTGGTCAGAACATTGTGCAAGATTCAATAAGATTTGGCGAGAATCAATGGGTTTTTTCAACCAGGGTAGCCCCTAGGCTCTTGCTAGCCCTTGGATAGATTCTCGTGAGGGCCCAGACAATTCCAAGAACGGCGTTTTTAGGGATGTTGTATATAGTGTGAGTGAATCCTCCTTAGCAAATATATGTTAACATGAAATTATCCTTTGAATTGTTGGGAAGGGAGAGGGCTACAGCGAGGATAACTTGAAGCCTTGATGAGTGAAAAACTAAAAATCATCTCAACAGAATGAAACTTGAATGTTACTCGACTACTTGGTGTAATAAGAGTATGAGAATGCGAGAAAATACGAACAGATTATAAGTAATGGATTTTTGGATTGGATTTCAAGCACACTTAGATATCCTAGTATATCAAGAAACAAATATGAATGAACGAAAAATAGAATAAGGTATAAGATACCTAAAGCTTGATACAAAATAGAAAGCATGGAAGAAAGCGGATTAGTAAAACTGTGCTTGATGGGAAGAAACAGTGATCTTAAAACGAAAGAGAATTTCTAAAAGGACTGAGAGACATCTATAATGGTTGTATAATGGATAGGCAGTATGATGAACGTACAACATATACAAGGAAAAATAAAAAAACAGAGTCATAAATATAGAGAACTAGGTAAGTCTAGAAGACATGGAGAAGAATAAAGTTTCAAAAATTACTAAATTTCTACTAAATTGGCAAAATAAGAGAATATACCACTGTGATTGATAGATAGTTTAGTAAAAATGTGTATTTCGTAAGGTACATGCATAAGGTTGCACGCCCATACTAAAGAATGTTTGGTAAATAATTTATTTTGAATAATAACACTAGTATTTTCTCGTATCTTGACAAGTTAGTAGGAATGTAACCATCTTTTATTTTTCTTCGTGGAGATTGGAGAATCAAAATATCGTCCGGATTATAAGGAGAAATTTATGCTCGAAATTCTGAAAGATTTGGGGTTTGGGCACGATGAGAAAGGTACAGGTGTGATAGCTAGGGCTAGATGCAGTGATACAAGAGAGGCAAGCGAATATTGGTTAGCAGAACAGGAAAGATTATGTATTTTCTGTGAAAGAGAACTGGAAACCCTACAACACATTATAGGAAACTGCAGTAGTAGGGTTGCATGATACTCAGATGGCCCAAGTGAACGGTTATGATCTATGATTAGAGTTACTGAATTGTTTTGGTTACCTCAAACATATGTTTGGTTTATCATTATTCAAATTTGGTTACAATTGCCAGGATTTGGTAAGGATAACTAAAACTTGGTACTCTCTAAATTTTTTGGAATAGAAAAATTCACTCTTGAAGAATTACAACACTGCGAGTCCAGGAAGAGTGAGTTCCACTCCTAAAGAATGACTTTTCGTTCCATAAGAGTGAATTTTCATTTCTACAGCGTGGAAATTCAACTTGGCTTGAAGAGTGGAATTTCACTTTTACACAGTGAAAAATTTTGTGTATGTTCCAGGAGGTCCACTCGTGATTTATGTTAAATATTCACCCAAATAATGCATCTGTCAATTTGAGGAATTTATATCTTGTTTTCAACACAACCTCCCAGTGGACCTTCTTTGATACCAAATTTTCCGCTGTGTATGGAGTGAAAATTCACTGTATAGGAGTGGAATCTCTCAGTATTTTTACTCCAAGGAATTTAGAGAGTGAAGATAATCGAAGGTCTTAGTAACGAATTAGAACTCAATATTTATTCCACCATATTCAACTATGGCATTTGATAACTGCTTCCAAATGCGAGTAACTATAACTCAATCTCCTCCTCATTGCATCATTTAGTTTTTGTTGGATTTGATTATCGAAAAATTTACCGCCAAAAATTGAGATAGAAAAAGGATAAGTGTTGACCCATCGCAGATTAGTTTGATTACTAGAAATATGAGTACTTGAAATCAAAGAAGCGCCATTATAAAAAACTGGTTGGTTATAGTGGTGGGGTGAAAAGTTCTCTGTCTTTTTTCAATTAACGCGAAACCAAGAGATAAAAAAGTGGGAGACCACTCGCGAGATGAACGAGGATGGAGAAGTTCTCGCCCCGCCACATAGCGGGGAATTTTGGTACTTTTATGGACAAAAATCGCTTCAAAACACAATTTTCATCTAATCCTGATGAGAATGTCAATTTTAAAATTCAACGTATCGCTGCGGCATTTTTGTAATGCTCAACTTGACCTGAGCAAAATTTCAATCAGTTGATCATTATTTTTCCAAATAGAAACGTTTCTTCTTTATCTCATGTCACGATACATATTTCTTCATATAAGAGTATTGAATTTGTGATAGAGAAGCACAAAAATACTATGCAAATCCGACTGAGATCACGTCAACTTTTCAAAGATCAAAAATTTTTGTGTATAAAAATCATTTCCTCAAAATCTGGATACAATTAACAGACTTGTATACGCAATCATCCGAAGAGAACCGTAGAAACTTGATATTGAACTGTACAGTAGCGCTCAAATTAATTGGAACATCAGATGAATTGTGCTCTTTCTGCTGTTTTCAAGAACAAAGGAGGACATATTAATTATTAGGATACTGTAGCTTTTCTGGTTAATAAACTGTGTGTCATGTAAAAATTGTAGTAATTTCCCTGATGTTCCAATTAACTCAAGCGCGACTGTATAATAATAATAAGAAGTAACACATTTACTTCAGTAACAAGTGATAATTGACATTATCATTGACGATTTTTATTGAAAAGTCATCGAATTCTTGTTGAATTATATAAATATCCGAATACTTTGGAAGGAAAACGACTAAAACCGGATGAGAATAATTAAGTTTTAGGTTGATTTTTGTCCCCAAATGCATAAAATTTTCACACTGTGGAAACTGTGATTGGTTGATAAGCGAGCATGATAGATCTCCTAAATATGTGTAAGAGGTCAGATAGACCTTTCAGAAGGTTAACATGAAGATATCAGAATGTTATCAGATGCGTCGATTTCTGAGGAAAATAAGAGATTGCCAGAATCCCAGCAAATACGACTGCTGGCGTTTCAAAGGACCAATGACGGCTCTTCAACGGCATTGCTGGACCATCAGTGGCCCATTGAAATGCCAGCAATCATTGTTTGTAGGGATGTTATCCAAACTAACTCTTTAAGAGAAGTTTTTTCTGAAATCTCAGAAAAATGATACCATTCAGATATCAATATGATAACATTGACAGAGCTCTTTCGAAAGACCTCTTAAAGAGCTCTACCTCTCCTAAATGTTCCCTGGGTTGCCATCTTTCGCTCTTGAAAACTGGTCCATCACCAACCAAAATGTGGTGTAGGTTCTGTCAATGAAAGCTGGTCATGAAAAACAGGTCAAATTACCGTTTAAAACAACTATAATTATGAATAAAAAATTATTGATTCTGGACTGATAATTGTGAATTTTTTCTATCAGGATAGTTGGTAGAAGTGAACTAAAAGTATCAACAATGCATCAACAAGGAACAAAGGATGAGTTGAAGCTTCAAAAAGATTGTAATTGGATTCATAGGATGCAACTTGGATCGTGAAAAGACAACGTTAGAGAATAAGCAATATATTCAAAGGTGTCGTTAGTTTTTTTCCGCTGATTCAAGGAAGTCCTTGAGTGATGGAAGCGCATAGCAGGAGATGTATATTTATATACGAATATGTGTGTGAATATAGAACGATGAAAGTTCACTCACGGAAAACTGCATCAAAAAATTCAAATATAATAATAATTGTAATCATAAAGGTGGGTCAGGCATGTGTTAGTTCGAATAAAATAATTAAATGTGAATCCAATTCGTCCTTAGTCTTAGTCTAGTCTGATAGAAATAAATATTGACCACGTAAATCATCCCCTTCCATAGACCAAAAATCTACGGCTTTGAGGGAATGGAGTTTCCTAATTAATAACTCCTCTTTACACTGAGGGAAAAAAGTCATTTGGACAAAAAATATTGCATCCAATATTTTTTTCACTTGATGAAACACCTCATGCGGTGAAGAACCATTCCATTCATTGGAATAACATTTGATTGGTCAAAGGGAATATTTTATAGATACCATTGGATGAAATATTTTCTTGCCTCAATGACATTTTTCCCTCAGTGTACGTTTTTTCTAATTGAAAAAATTTCAGATTATTTGAAACCTCTCTTGATTCATCTTCTTAGATACCGACATCTAAGTTCGAAATCCCAATCAAAATTTGATAAGAAATGTGAGATAGTTTTGTGAAGTTTGATACTCTCTAGTCGAGTGGGAGAGTTCAGTTGATACTCGATTGCAAGCTCAGAGAGTAGCTATGGTTTAATATAATGTAGAACATGGCTTGTTTTCAAGTGAACAAGATTTTCATTGCCCTAATTAACATTCCAGTATCGACGTTCGGAAAATGCAAATCATGGATTTGTTGAAAGAAAGTAAGCGGGTTTGAAGTTACCAATTTAAAAATATCATGGCAATGAAATCCGGTTCTTCAGTAATTGAATACGCATCACGTTATAGGATTTGAACATTGAACGAATAAAGATACACGATGAAAATGAAAAAGCTTGTGCACATGTTTATAAATTTTTGGCCACAGTGACTACTTGTTTTATATTTTGTAATGGCTGCCCAACAAACACCCAAGGTTTTCAAGACATCTACAAGATATCTTTGGGAAGACATCTCTTAGACATCTAAATTACATTGAAAAAGAGATATCTTCAAGATATGTCGGAATGATATCTTTCAGATATCTCAAAGAAATTTCAGGAACATGTCTTTGAAGTATTTCTGAGAGACATCTTTTGGATGTCGGATCAGCATAGTCTGTAAGACATCTTGAAAAAGTTTCTGAATATCTGTTACACATCTTGAGAATTGTCTGAGTAAGAAGGGAAAAAGTCAAGCCATATTCTTTTTTTAGAACCCATTAGTGATTCTCTCGCACCGCCTGGGATGTCTTCATGATTTCAAAAAGACATCTCAAAGATATCTAAAGAATATCTTGAGGCATGTAAAAAATGTTTTCCACATGTCCAAAACATCTCCAAAATGTCTTTCATATATCTAAAACATATCTTTCTCAGCCCGTCCAAAAGATATCGTGTGCAAGACATTTTTGAGATATCTCAAACTTGTTGAAATTTGTTGCAGAAGAAGTCTTTTGGATGTCGAAAAGATATCTTCCATGATTTTAAGACATCTTTTAGACACTGAAAGATATCTTTTCGTCTGTTGGGTATGATTGAAAATGTTACGACAATGAAAGATTATTTCATTTGTAGTTTCGGTGATAAAACTTTTGAAGTGTAGATTTTCATACACTGTTGACAGGGGAAAAATTATGATTTTATTAAACTTTTCAAATAATTTGAGCTTGCCACAGAGGCTTACAAACCTTCGAATGGAAATGTTACAAGAATTGATCGATATCAGCTGAAAATAATTGAGCATGAATGACATGTATTATTCTCAATCAATTCATTGAGGTCCAACAGTTTTATGATCGATAATACGGGTCTACGAAATGAAGGGTGTTGAATGTGATGTTTTTTAGTTGATTTCAATTTTATAGCCTCAATGGAGATCTTCAAATACAACCGATTCTTTTCTTATATAAAAAGTATTGAATTTTTTTTGAAATCTATAAGAAATTATATATTTTTTATATAAAAAAAAGATGGATCTTGTTCAAACATTTCCCAGACTTTGTCACATTAATATTGACAATTTTCAAAGATTTTATTGATCCTTCATAGAGATTTGATGAACGGCTATTGCATATCATATAGCAATGCAAGTAGCGAAAGATTTTCACGATTAACCCCGTCTGTTTTAAAGAAATTAATAGCTAAAAAAACTGTTTAATTGAAAAATTTTTGTTGCAACAAACAATATTTGAGTTCAGGCAACTCAAATTTTCTGTATTTCATTAGAAATTTACTGTGAAATGATGGTAAATATCCCATGAACTTTGGTATTTTCACCTGAAATTGTTTTTTCATTTCATAATCAGAATTTTTCAGTTGCCGTCTACAGGAAAACACCAATTATTTTTCACAGTACATGAAAGTTACAATTCTCATTGCGAAAGGGTAACAAACAAAAATTTCACGTGAAATGTACGGAGAATGTTTCATAATCATTCAACTACATCTCCCAATCAATTTTAATGGAAATGTTATCAGTAATCGGTAGATAGGAATGGAAATTAATGAAAATGCACGTCGAATGCACCTTCAATGAGAATCAATGGCTTTAACGAAAATGCAGATAATTCTACTTTGAACCTTATGACGCGTACTTTTCCCCGCGATAAACAAAATTCAATACAAATGAATTCAACTGTTGCGTAATTCTGATACGTATATGCGTGTACGAATCGAGAAATCAGGGGCTACAATACCGCTTGATTCCGATTATCCGCTGTACAATAAATTCCATGCAAAAATATGGCGGGGATATGTTTGACACACGGTCGAACATTCGCATATTATATTTTTCCGTAATATATGCTTCGATATTTGTGAAACTTTGAGTTTATAACGGCAGGAAGCGCGGTTTCAAATTGTAAACTTGACTCTTATTTTAGAGCAATGTTGTAGAAGCGGCAGTAGGGAACAGTAGTTCGAATGACTCACTTATCTATGTTCGAATACCGTTGAATAATTGTGAAATAATGTAGTGTAGCCGTTGCTGGTATCGCTTAAATACACATCGGTTATTTATCTTCCATGTAATTCTATTTCGAATAATAGATCGAAAATTGATTCTTCGGCATTACAATTGATCATCCCAATTCAGGAAAAGGGTTGTATCAGGAAAAGGGTATGAAAATTTGATCATCCTTTGATATTGCGATATTTCTTCAAACATATAAGTGTAGTACATGGAAAAGTTGTTCATGTTTTATATTTGATTCGTGAAAGTTTTATTTGGAGTTCCCTAAAAACCTGAATTGGAGGATTATCCACAAAAGGACGGTGATATGAATCCTATGTTTTTCATTTTATGCAAAGATATTGAATTTTACAAAGGGAAACGATTCCAATTTTATCAATGGGGTAGTTCAATTCCGGGAAGAAAAAGATTGTTCGTGAATCGTTTTACGTAAATATCTTGAATTACAATGCGAAAATAACGAGAGGTCTTTTTAGGAATTAACGAAGCTATTATTTCTAAGAACTGCTATCAAAATGTACGGTCCTTTTATTGTGATTGTTTCAACTTAACGTTGATGAGTTGAAATATCACCTGCTGAAAATATTTCAACGGAGAAGACATTAAGATCGTATCGTTTGACACGAGACATCGAGATAGTCGATATTCGCTGAAAAGCATTGGATAATGACTAAATTCTTCCAACGTGACCTTACTTTGCGAATAATTTCACGCACAGTGTTTCGAAATTTTGATTTATTTCAACATTTCTATAATTTTAGACTCGAGATTTGAGTTTTGCTTTGTAAAATATAACAATGTATTTGGGGCATTCCACGTCAGATCGGCGGAGAGAAAAGTGACATGTCTCAGATGTAGATGAAATTTTGAGGGGTCAAAGAGGTACTCGAACAATGACGAAACCCCAAATTGTAGCCTTTTATATGCAGTTTTATGGATTTTACCGTATAAACGAAAAATTCTGAAAAAATTCACACATCGACTGAATTCTCTTCCCCGGGAAATTTTTCAAAATGTTTTTTTCCCAGAATTTTCTGGAGAACAAATGATTTTTTTCAAAACAGTAAATTTATCACAGAAGACCCGGTCTTCGATTTTTTTGAAAAAAAAAATATATGTTGTAGCTGCATTCTTCACAAACGTTTCCCATGTTTTAAATTCGAGGAGTCTTCAAAATTGTGGAAGTTATGAACGTTTTAGTGGTTCGGTTTTGGGGATAATCATTTCGCAATTTTTTTTTTTCTAGTTTGTTGTTGTGTAAATTATTATTCAAGGACATCCCAGTGAAATTTTATACTTTATATTTCAAATCAAATACGTTGTTTATAAAAATGTTGAAATCACAATCCTTGAACGGCTTCTCGTTCAACAAGTACGGAATTTTCTGAAAAATCAAGCGTCACCACGAATATGCCTAGTTTAAAATTGTTTTTGAAACAGAAAGGGATACGGGATGAAATTCTAGCAGCTGAAAAACTTTATGAGTAGTTGCAACAGAATATTTTAAATCCAGACATGAAAAGTGCGAAACTGTAAAAGGCACGCATTCGTTCCACCACGCATCCCCGATCGATGAGAATGTTATTGCATTCAAGACGACCTGAAATGATGCAAAATCGTAAATAAAGAAGTTGTAACTCCAACATTTTTATAAAAAATGTATTTGGTAGCTATAAAATTTTATGGGTATGTCCTTAAATGATACGCTGAGAGCAGAAGTGACACACAAATTGTTGTCCAGCAAAAGCAGGACGGGAGCTGTCGAGAGCAAGAATGGAACTTCAAAAAATCCGAGCAGAAGCGCATAAATATAGAATTGGGTTGTGCGTTGGTTCGTTTTTACCCGGAGAATTCTGTGGTTGCTCTTTTGTTCCGAATTATAGGTGTATCGCTTTTGCTCGGAACTTTTGAAGTTCCATTCCTGCTCTTAAAAGTTCCTGTCCTGTGTTTGCTTGACAACAATTTGAGTGTCACTTTTGCTCTTAGCGTATGAAATGATAATTTACACAACAACAACAACCTGGAAAGAAACAATTGCAAAATGGTTATTCAAAACCGAACTAAAAATTGTATAATTTCCTCGCAGTACGAAATTCTAACCTCACGCAAAATCATCCATAACGCGAATTGCTTCACTAAAACGTTCGTAACTTCCACAATTTTGAAGACTCCTCGAATTTAAAAAATGGAAAACGTTTGTGAAGAATGCAGCTACAACATAGATTTGTTTCAAAAAAATCGAAGACCGGTTCTTCTGAGATAAATTGACTTTTTTGAGAAAAAATCATTTGTTCTCCAGAAAATTCTGGGGATAAGAAATGTTGAAAAATTCCCCCAATTTTTTCAGAATTTTTAGTTTATACGGTAAAATCCATAAAACTGCATAAAAAAGGTTACAATTTGGGGTTTCGTCATTGTTTGAGTACCTCCTCGACCCCTCCAAGTTTTGTCCAAATCGGAGACATGTCACTTTTCTCTCCGCCGATCTGACATGGAATTCCCCATTTATACAGAGAAAATTTGAGATAGGAAGTCTTGCAAATTCTTCTTGAATGTTCAAATTTTGAGAACAGTGTCCTTCTGAAAATACAGAAACTGTGACTGTAATTTTTTACAGACACTTTTTTCCGAAAATTCAGTTGAAGTTTTTTAAAATTCGGAGTCGAATGGCTGTGGAAAATCAGAATCACATTTTCTAAATCTTTAGAAGAAATTCTTTTTACCACCTCACAAAAAGGCAATTTTACGGCGAGGATCAGGGGTTAGATTTTTGTGAACACGGCCACCTTTGTATCCCTAAATCGTATACATCGACAACTATGGTTGAAATAAGTGACACAAGGCTATCGAATGTCTCTTGTGATACGTGAGAGACCCAGTAGACAACTATCGACGTTTTAAAGGACCGTTAACGCATCTTTACCGGCGTTACTGAACCATTTTTTACTGTTTGGGGGATGTTATCTGAACCGCATTCTGAGAGAAATGAAAATGAAACTAGTTGGAGCCATGATAATTTCAACTGAAGTAATTAAATTCAGTTACCATCGATAAATACTCGATTGCCTGAAGTATGAACGAATTAATTCATTTGGGATGAATAAAACGTTGAATCCACACGGAAAAAATTAATGGTCCAAATTTTCGTTGACCGATATGCCACTTTTGGACGAAGCACATTTTTGAAAAGAATTTGTACAGTGGATTCTAATAATTCGTTGACTTTGTCTACTATTTCAACAATGAAATTCACTTTTCATTTTTGTTGTTGGAATGATGTGAAAAGTCAGCGAATGATCGAAATCCAGTAACAAATTCTTCTCGAATTTTTGCTCCGTCCAAAAGTGACACACTGCACACGGAGAAAACAAATGTGCTGAAAAGTCCCATAATTTATTGTGAATCAGCGCCAACCTTTGACGGATAAAGTTATTTACCTGAATTTATTTCTAAAAGTACCATAGTTGGATGTATTTTTACAAGAAATTATGGTACTTTGGACGCTATATTCAAGTCGATAATTTTAAATTATGGGAATTTTTAAAATATATTTTTCTGCGTGCACTGAGGACCCAATTTCTTAGATTCAAAGAAAATTTCTTTGCCCTCATTCTCATAAATTTTGTTTTCAAAAATTTCCTATTGAATTGAAATCATATTCTTCGAATTTTTGGAAATTCTTGGTTTTAGTTTGATGAAACTTTCCTTCCTTGGACTGAATTTTCATCTATTGAAAGAAAGAGTTATTAGAATGAAGGAAAAGAAACTTCTCTTTCAATCTAAAAAATTGGGTTTCCAGTGTAGTCAACGGAAATTTAGATAACTAATTTTGTCCGTGCATTTTCTCCAAAAATTCCTCGAAGTATCTGCTTTATATCTTGCAATATAAGATAAAAGCGGTTCGTGACCGCTATCCGCTATTAAAGAATGAAATTGTGAATATGGAGAAATTCACACTGAATAGCATTGTTAAAACATCTGATGATCGCATTTCAACATCGAAATTCGGGATTGACTTATATCTCAATATGATCAACGCTTCTTTTTACAGTATTTAAAATATCGAATCAACCCGAAGATGATTTCTAGTGTAGAAATCTAGTTGCGAGTCAGAGTCTTTTTATCTTTCGTTACCACTCGATTTACAATCTTTATATTCCCTTATAATTCTTTTTATTGATTTTCCAGCAATTCACGTCTTCCGTCGATACACCCATTCATATCCGATCACGGAAGATCGAATAGCCATTGCAAATGATGATTTATCTTGACTTGAATGGGAAATTACCAATTTCTTCCATCGAATTCACCTTTCTCACGTAAATATAATAAAGACTGTCCGATCGTTTCGCTTGGAAATCATTTTCACTTTTTTCGCATGTTTTTACGAGTTATCAACGCCCAGAAGTCTATTATCTTCTCGATTAGAGCATAAAATCATTTATTGGTTTCTATCTCTTCTCCCATTATTCTTCGTTCCGACCGCCGCTGAGGGGAATAAAACGTTGAAATTCTAAAGATTCTTCCTCTAATGTCGTTCAATTAACTTCTGTACATCTGAATTTGTCTCATGTCAACCGGAATGATTCGATTAAAATTCTCATTCGTCATGCTTTTCGAATCTCCTCGTTTTGTTTTTCTTTTTTTTTCCTCTTTTATAACTTTTAAAAATTATTCAACGCGAATTTTTCCCCTTTTTCTTTTTTCTAGACATTCATGAGTTTGGGATTTGGTCCAGATTCGGTAATGGAACTTTGAAATAGAACATCAGCTAACACAATTTTCAAGCAAACAAGGGGGATTAGTCCGTAGAAATCCGTGTAAATCGTATATAGTTATTTCCGCATTCATTCTCACGTCTTTATCCGATTAAGTGATCGAATTTTCCAAAAATTTTTGTGGAATTTTTCACGGATGAAGTGTGGAAAATCAGGAATTGATGGATCAAATTGAGTGATTGTTGTATATCATTGTCGAAAGGGTGTACAAGATTTTCTGTGTAAGAAGAAGATAAGATTTGATATCGAGTCATCCAGTTCGAGCAGAATTTGATCGATTGTTTAGGTCTCGAGTTTATCAAGTTTATAATAATTTATTGCAGAGGTAATATGATTTATACTGTGATTCAAGAACAAACGTCTTTCTGTAAAATTATAATGTAACTCGAATCATTCGTAACAAGCTTGTACTCTCTCTTTCTCTCTCTCTCTTTCTTCTTTTCGATTGATTATGAATAATAATTGTTCAATTGTTCTTTGAAATTCAACGAAGATATTGTATCGGATCAGCGTTGATTGAATCGATGATAAAATAAAGCGGCATAACACATCTTCGTGAGAAATTCTCAATAGATCCAATTAATTTGGAATGATTAGATCAACAAGAGATTACAGTAATAGCTTCAATGATTATATCGATGTGAACTGGAAAAATAAATAAAACCTCAGTGTTTGAGTGTTGGAGAGTGCAAGAAGCTCGTCTTCAATTTTTATTTCAGTCTCCGAGCGATTGAAACCTTTTAACTTTTCTTTGTGAAAATAATCAAACTCGACGGAGTTATTATTGAGTTCCTTTCTCTCTTCTCTCGAAGGAAATTATCCATGAGTTTTCTTTTCTTCCTCTCGAGTAAAGTTGTTAGGAATATTGATTTTTTCCCTCTGCAAGAAGAATCGTCTCAAGATCTATTTGATCTTTGTATTATGCTGTCTCGAATTGAATTTTCTTCGAACGGTGTATAAACTTCTAAACTAGAATTTGATGAAACATCCACTCGTTGTAGAATCAAATGTCTTTCTCCGTGCAAGATTGATTATTCAAACGCGAGGAAAATGAATTCCCTTTCATCCCAAAATCACCGTGCAGGAGGAGATTCGTACACGTGCAGTTCACAAAGTTCACGCGAAGAACAATTGTTTGTGAGCATTCTAAATTCGGATTTCAAATCCAACGATGCTGCTCCCAATTCAATGATTCTGTTATGAGAATCAAACACTCATTTTAGGTCCGTGAAGTTTTTAATGTAACATGTTTTCAGCTGTGTCGAAGATCGAGTCTTCTTATCCTACAGAAACTTGGTGATATTTTGGGGAGTGAAAGCAAATAATTCTATTGAGCACTAATCAAACTTCTCCAATTACGTGACGTTTCGAGTTCATTCAAAGAGTATCCTCAAGGGCCCTGTTCACAACAGGAGTTAGAAAATTCACTTCGATTTACTAAGTCAATTATTCCTCCAAATGTATACATGGAGCAGAAGATGAAGATGGTTTTTCATCAAATGTCATCAAAGGAATTAGATTAGAGATAAATTAAATTGGATTGTCAATCACGCGTCGAGAGACAATCAGTTCAAAATTTCCGTTTAGTTTGCTATTTTACAAAACTTTCGATGTATAATAATCTCATATGCGTCGAACAGATACCTCGTTTATACCCTTTTCAATGTTTGTCGAAAGTTATCAACCGATCACAGAATTTCCAAATCGCTTGTGTACATAAAACGTCCGAGTAAATACATTGGGAAATAGATTTGATTGGAGAATCCATCAACAATCAAAACTGTTGTACAGAACTTTTATATTTTAAGTTTGAAATTTTTCAATCATTCTTTCTGGACTATGACAAGGGAAAAATTCATCTATTGCAGCCCAATTCGTTTGTTATCCTGTACCGTGAAAAATATGGGAAGTTTTTCCTCATCCCAATGGTAGATTTCATCCCCGGATTGTGGGAAAAATGTTTTTTCAACAAACAAAAGGGGATTTTCGTTTCCTCCGTTTCGAGGAATTATTCCGCTTTTTGAGTGTTAAATCCTCCAAAAAGTGAGGGGAAACTATAAAAGCCCCTCAACACGCAGGAATTTTGCTACCACTACTTTTTCGGGGAAAATTTCACAATTATTTTTCAGAGTGTGTGTGTTTAATTCTCAAAATCCAACTGGCTTTACGAATAATTCGTTGCTCCAGTTAATTCACTCTTTGAAACGACTGTTCAGTCTGCAACAATCTGCTAAGATGGCGAATCATTAGTTATTAAGCCAAAAAAAAGTTTGCTATTTCAGGAAAATGAGAATTTTCCATTGACCTTGTTTTTCCTGGTATTCATCGTTTGATTTTCCATTCCTGTAATTAAAAACACCGCTTCCCAAGAATCTGAAATACGAGTACAGTTGAATTTACACAATCAGTTTCAAATTTTATGAACATGTTTTCAATAGTCTATTCTTCACTGTAACACAGCTTTCAATTGTATACATCAAGACTTTCCTAATTTCAAGATCGGAGGTATGAAGAATTGTTGAAAGTTTTGAGATATCAAACTAATTAAACGGGTAAAAATGTTTGTAATACTTTATAAATCATATCCATGGGATTGTACAGTAATAACTTTGATTATATACAGTCAGTCCGAATCAGTTACATTCCTCCTTCATGTCCACGATATTTAATTAAATTTACACAGTAGATGTTACGATTCCAATCCCGTTCATGTATCAATGTTATCTGAGTAGACAGTGATCGGTGAAAAGGCTTGTCGTCACTTGGCATTGTTTCCTCCTCAAAGGGATATGCTGTACGTATATATAAGTGATAGAATGATAGATCTACGAGAATCCTCATGAGACTTCAAGATTTGAATATGAATACCGTTGAATCTGAATGAGGAAATTTTGAAAATATAATGTATTTCAGAACACTGTGGAGTGTGGTCATAACCTTGTTGAATCACGTCCACAACTTCTATGGATACCAAAGAGAATTTGTACCTCGAATGACCAAAATTTATAGTAACTGAAGAGTATTGCGGTTTAATGAATAATCACAAGACTCGCGGAGCTATTCCGACTTGAATTCTGGTTGAACAACAACTACACGTACTTGAAAGGACAACATCAACTGCGGGAATTCAGCCAAGTCTGTGGATTATTTGAAAATACTCGAACATGATCAGCATACCGCTGTGTACATCCATTCTCTTTTAAGTACGGAATGGTAGAAGTATCGAGAGATATTCCAAGTTTATTTGAACAGCTTTGGACAACTCTACAAGCCACATTTGGCTAGGATTCTGTTGCTCGTATCAATTCGATGAGATAATCATGTGACGGTTCGTATATGATTCGAGTTGGTGATTTTAATTACTACTAACGTATCAGCTGCAAATTAGCTTGCCTCTGGCTTGTCGGAGTACCAAGGTTCGTTTTGGAGAACGGAAACGCGAGTCACAGATTATTACCAGAGAAGATACAGTGGATTCAAATGAGGAAATGAAATATTCATTATCAGAGCACAATGATTACGGGAGGGTGTGATTATTTGCAACTAAGATAATTTTAGATGAGTAATGAAGTTATTCAAGGCAAATAAAACTAACTTTTCATTTAGAGTGAATACATTTCTTAATATCGCACAGAGAAAAGTTATTACCATATTTCCACGGTACCTCGAGAAATCGACCACTGCGCCATTCGATACGTCGAGAAAAGATGCATCAATACTTATACTTTCTATGTATCATCTCAACTAATTGGAATCCAGCTTCTTGAGATTGTTACAATGGATTGATTCGTGCATCGTTACCCGACGTATCGAGTACCGTTGAACTCTTCGATGACATTAGATTTGACATTTTCCACGTTCAATGACACCCACATGTTCCTTAATGATCACCTTGTGAATTTCTTCCCATTGAATTTCCACCTTGATACAAGTCTCGACACAACCGTCTTCCTCAGGTGTTTTAAAATAACGAATAAAAGTCTGGTGTCAGAAATGTTTTATAAGCAGTAATATATTTTATTATATAATCCTGCTTCCATATGAAAAATTTCTTACTTTCGCGACCAACTGCATCCGATGAAATTTATGACCGTTCATAAAAAATTTGTGCCAACAGTTATTCTTCATTCTCAATTTTCAAGCGTCTGAAGAAAACGTTGGCTGAAAATGTATCGTAGTGAAAATTCAGAGAAATTATTTTTGGCTTGGATTACCAATTTCTTTGTGTTATTTTGAACATTTACTTAAACCGAGCGAATCTTAAATTCCCCTGGAAATGACAAATATATTCCGTCCTTGAAAAAAGCAAGAACGAAAATGGTATTGATTACTTTGTCTAGTTACACGAAAGTACTCCTTGACATTGTCACACTTGATCTTTCCACGTTGCTTTTCGAAACGTTTGAGAGATTAATTCAATTCAATCCACTCTTTTCGTTAGTTTCCCATAACTGATGTAATATTCAAGAATCCCACATTACATAGTTACACAGTTTATTAGAACTCATAAGAGAGAGAGAGATGCTGAGTTATCCGATCTCCTACGACCTTCTTATATTAAAATGTATTATTGGAAGAATAGAATGCATTTGAGAAGATTTATCGTTGCATGGAATTATCCGAGTTCTAAGTTATGTAGATGATTTCAATTAAGTGGGTAATAGCAGGAACAAAGTGACGAGGAATGCCGACGTTATTATCCGGCGTGCGAAGAAAATCGATTTAATAGTACTAAACTAAGGAAAATCTAAATACATGATGACAGATAGGACTACGGATGGCGAAGACGATATTGTTAATGTAAATAGAATGCCGTTTCAGAGGGTCGATAAATTTACATATTTAGGTACAGTGTTGTTGAGTGGGAAATCCGAAACAGATTACCCGTATGGAAATACATTAATAAACTGTCGAGATGATTGTTGTATCTTTTCAATTATATCGATGTATCTTCTCGTTCGTTTCACTTGAAGATAATTTATTGAAACACAAGATGACCTCGAATAAGAAAAGTTCCAGCAGTTTTTGGTATCCCATAGAAGATTAGTGAGCAGCGAAAGAACTGAGATGATAAATGATAGCGAGTATATTCAACATTGAAAGTTGCCAACGAAAAACATGTTGTCAAGGGAGTAAAATTACGTCGTGATCGAAGAGTATTCAGTCAAAATGAGAAGATGATTTATTAGAGAAACCTATTCGAATGGCAAAAATTTACGATGGTTACAATTACCGATACACAGCACACAGGTCTTGAAGATATCTAAAAGTATACTCAATTGAGAGATCTTCAAGGACGTTCTTGAAGAAGAGTTCTTAAAGATATCTTTCAAAGGTGTTGGAAAGACATCTTGTAAAAGATTTCTCAAAGATGTCTTGATTCGAGAGGCAGGCTTAACATGAATAACACTTGGAATCTGCCTTTTATTATAATCGAATTACAGATGTGATAAATTCGTTCACAAATCGAAAGCTTGGAAAATCTATACATGCCAAGAGATTTTAAATCCTGCAAAAAGTACGATTTTGTAACCTTCCAATACCCACGCAGGAATTAAGGGGGGGAATACAATTAGAACGACAAACAGAAAGGCATTTTTTATGATTATTTTCACCTAGAAGTTTATATTTGAATAGAATAAGCTTTTGTAGTGTTTTAGTAGGGGAGACTGGGGAGTTGCGAGACGGGTTTTGTTTTTGTGGCAAAAATACTATAAAAATAATGTTTTTTTTTACATTTGAGCGGTTTTGATCTTTAATACAACTCCTAATACAACTTCTGACTGAAGGAGTTTAAAGAATTCTAAATCGTTGGGAAATCATGACGGTTTTCCAAAGACACGTGATACCAGCATTTTCCAAAGCATCGGGCGGTTGTAATACACACCTTCAAATGAAAGAAAGTGGCGTATTTTAATGAAACCTCTTTATTCAAACAATAAAATATGGCAAAATAAGTGGATGGCTCTTCCCTTCAGTTGAAAAAATAAAAGGAGAAATTATTTGTATAAAAAGAATGTAAAAAGTTTGAGAAAAAAAAAATCGAAAAAAAGCTCAATTATTCCGACTTGTAATGGATGCAAGTGTAATAGTCTGCTCCTAAATTGATGTTCCGTATGAAGCGGTTGCGGGATCTATTTTGGCCATTTTCAGCTTCAAAATGTAACGTGACAATTTCGATTTATCAATGTTGTATGCGGTACTAACGGTTCTTAGCGGCTTGTTTTGGATGATGATCTCTTTAATGGCAGGCACGAAGGCAGGAACATTAATTGATCGTTTGTTATCCGGATTATACTTATGACGCGGCATGATTAAAGAAATTACAAGAAATCATAGAAAAATCTTGAGAAACACTCAGCTCGCAAAAGACGAACATTAAAATTGCATGAAACATTCGAAATATCCACAAAAAATGCGACATATGTATGTAAAGCACGATTTTAAATCGACAGCTGTATAATATGCCTTATCTCACAACCCCCCGAAAATGTTGTCTCGCAACACCCCAATTCCTATATTTTACGTGTTGGAAGCCTGTTTTCCAAGGCATACTCTGTATACATCCCCCTTTGTGAATAGCTTGGAAAACTAATTGAAGATACCACAAAAATGAACCCTCAAAAAAACTTCTTCCAACGGCAATCAAATCTCTACTTGGAGAGACTATGCATGCGTGTCGGTATTCACAAATGTCAATTGAAAAGTGACATCTGAACGAGAAAAACAATTGACAGTGGTCCTTAAATGTCGGATTTCAGAAATATAGGTGCCGTGAGTGAGTCTCATGACTCCCCGTGTCTCATAACTCCCCGGTCTCCCCTATACTATTCAGGTATATCAAAGTAATTTTTTTTAAATTTGTTTCCACAAAAGTGGCGACCGTACACCGGGTTCAAGCAACACCTAGTCCGATGACGGCAGGGGTTCTGCTGACCGTAATTTTTATCTGAAAAAAAGACCAAAAGGGATTACCTTCGGTACACTCATAATTCGTAGTTAAACCAAGAAAAAATGTAAGAAATATAAAATTAACGCTTTAGGAGAGCAACTAGAAGCTAATATAACAACGAAGATGTCCCCAAAACCTCATCCCGGTCGGATCATTAGTTTTTTAGTTATCACCCCCACCAACTCGGAAAAACGCATTTGAAGTTTTCGTTACTGAAAGAAACAAAAAAGGAAAATACCTCAATATACTTTAATAACGTATCATTAACACTGCAAAATTCTGTTCAAATCAAATACAAGCTTCTGAGTGAAGAAAAATCATGAAAAATGCCTTTGTTTTCGCCGTTGTATTTCCCTCCTTAACGAATTTCCAAGACACAAATATTTTACAAATTGTTGAACTTTTTACGCTCCATTTCATGTACAGCCTTCAAGTAAATTTAGAAAAATTCTCATTTATACTCAATAATAAGTTATTCTTCAATAACGATGAGATAGAAATAATTCAAGAAGAATAGCTCAGGTCACTGAAGCGTAAGTACATCGTAAGATGTGCGGGTTCGATTCCCGCAACCTCAAGAATAATCGAGATAAAGTAAACTTCATAGGATTTTTTTTTTGAATAAATTCAAGCTTCTTTCAAGACATCTTTGAGAAATCTTGAAAAACTCTTTTAGATTTATTAATTTCTTCTCAAAGATATCTTTTAGAAATCTATTCATGTTGCATAAGACATTTTCTCGAATACGAGAAGATATATTTTAGAAAATTCTTCAAGACTTCTTGTAATTTGGAAGATATCTTTGTATTTGTTTGGGTAATGGCACTCCCTCTGTTTTGATAATACAATCTTGATGCGCTCGCATCTTTATTTTCTAGACAATCCTCGCAATCCACTCAAAATGAAGTAAGCTTCTGTGAAGAACAGAGGGTTCTGTTCAAAATAATCGCAAGTATTTTGCTTTAGAACGCTACACCGGGTATCTCGTTACTTTAACAATTCCCTATTGTTGCTTCATCGGATTAGGAATATTCTATAGAACATTATTTTCTCCCTCGGAGAATAAAGAGATGCATTTACAATACTGATCATATTCATTCCTGTCACTCGAATATATCGATGAATCGAAATCATATACACATATTCGAATGTTATATTCTAATTCATCGAGAATAATGAGGAATAAACGATAATTAGGGATTCACGTGCCTCGACGAATTAATCTTCTCCTTCGGCAGTAGAAATGATTCCAAAGGGGCTCACAATTTCATTGAGTTCCGAAGTTAACCGAAACTTATTTACAGAGTGACAACGATCTAGGAGACGAGGACAAAAATTCATCGATTATTCCTCCTCGAAGGAGCTTGGAAACTAGGAACCTTAAGATGTAACGAGCCAGCCCTACGGAGACAGAACTTGCATCAGGTTTCTTAATACACGTGTCAGAGATCACCCAAGTTCTCTACACGTGTATTAGCCTTCTAGGATCTCTTCTTGTCCTCATTTGAAAATCAGAGCACGTTGTAATATACCTTAACAGGACGCGTGATGCGTTGTCACGCGGGAGAATCGGAAATTTCATAACATGAACCGTCTACTCGCAACTGCAGTTTAATTCCTCCTTCGTCCCGTTCACCGGCATTGTCCAGATTGCAAAAACTTTTTCCACGTCAACAAACGACTGATACAATGAAAGTGCATTCAGTAGTTCAAATGAGTTCTTTCAATCGATTGACGATTACCCAGATATATGTCCCAGTTGTTCTGTGCTTTTCAATTGATTTCTATAATGGATTCGTATAGCTCGGAAACCCCTCACACGTAATTTCTGGTTTTTATAAAATTCCGCTGAAGACTTCTCCATAAATTTCTTTATCTCCATCAATTGATGGTCGTTCGAATTCCACATTGGACGCATGAACTCGGTGTTTTAGAGGTTTCAAATCGATATGAATGCATAATTATCCCGTTTGGAAATTTCCTGAATAATTTCCTGATTTCTTGTATTATCCGAAATCCTAAATCGGCGTCGATTGTTCTTCGTAGATTGAAATTATGTGCTCCCTATTTTCATACATTCCACATGCATAATGTAACAGTTCAAATCGATTGGAATGATATTCTATGAAAGAGAAAATTGCGTATCTCGTCCATATTCAACCGACGGAAATTAGAATGATTGTTATTGTCATAATTATCGTTCTGCACGTGAACCGTGCAGAATTAATTTCAACTAGTATTGCTTTTGGAAGATATTTTTTCCCGATGGTCACTGCAGGTTATTCCAATGTATGCATTAAAGTCTGTCGTTACATTTGTTACATGAGTGATGGTGATAGGTATTGTCATCGAGTTGGGAAACTGTTTGTTTTTTCTTAGCAATACTTTTATGATCGGAACTAATTTTTCTCTCGGGGACAATATACGAGACTTTACAATGTAACTTTCAACTCCGTGGTAGTGGTATAACTACGATTCTCTGTGTTCTACTAATATTATCTTAGTAAACTTTGAGTATTCGTTTCAAGGGAATATTCTATTGTATGTATAAACAATGGATTTCATAGAATAAGGATCACAATGGAAACGTAGTAACTATTGGAAACATGATTCAAATCATTTAGTTCGACTACAATAGCTTGGACAGTTTTACAAATATTCCTCTTATGCTTAGGAAAACATGAACAATTCGTACAATATTCTATGAATATGAATGTCACATTGAAAGTAATTTTTTGCGGTATAAACAGCGCGCAGATAAAATTTGTGGAAATTCACACCGAAAAAAATAACTAGATACAGCTGTTGCAGGGATGGGCAGCCTCAATTACTTTTTGTGCTTGAAGTACTTTCTTCTGTCAAGTACTTTGAATGTTAAATTAGAAAGTACTTGACAAGGAAAAGTACTTCAAGTACAAAAAAGTAATTGAGGCTGCCCATCTCTGAGCTGTTGATATTTTGATAACTAAAACTCAACTAAATTCAAATTTAATTTCTCTGACTTTAGTTGCTGTTACTAATTTGAAGTTGCCTTTACTACAGCTTTTGTTCTTCTAGCCTTCTACACGGAAAAAAAATCTAGGAATTAGCGCATGAGCACAAGAAGTTTCACCAGTTTATTCCGTGGACCTCCTTGAAATAAGAATTATCGCATTGCCGCATGGGATGAGTGGATAGGTTCATGCTTTTATTTGAAGAATGTCTTCTTGCGATTGATATGTGATCGGTGCTTATGCGCTAGTTCCTGGATTTTTTCCTCCGTGTATCATTTCATTACTCGGAACTAATTTTCACAACTAACTTCAGTTCATTCGGTCGAATAAATTATTTATTTCGGTGCAGATACACGGATACGCTCGTTTGAAATGATTATTTGGGGAGAAATCGTCAATATCTCAACTTGTCCATATCCGACGATGTGCATTACCTGTTTTCTCTCGTGAAATTGCTCTTGTAAATCGATCGATTGTCAGGCGGAAACAAATTTATCGCCCATTCCTGTCATCATTCCGTTTGACCATTTTAATGCCTCCCATATTATTGCACAACGGTGGTGTCGGTATCATACGACCTTTTCATATCTCGCATTCCAAATAAAATTCGGCTGATTCCAGCAATTTTTTACTGCAGGTATTCTAATATTCCATTCTCATTTATTTACCCTTGACTTCATTTCTTCTTATGAGCCTCTCTTCTTCTTTTAAAATGATTTTTCAAGCTCGTCGCTATTGTTATACTTCAGAGAGAGATTCTAAACGGTTGACGAAGATTCATTCTCTTCATTCTTGAGAATTTTCATCGGGGTGTTGTTTTGGTAACGCTTTAGATTAAACAGGATTCTTTGAGAATTGGAGAGAAGTGTACAAAGTCATCCCTCAAGGTAAAATGATTTCAACCCGACTAGAAGTGATTTGTGGCTTTCTCTAGATGTTGTCAAGGCCTAAGAACCTGATGAGCACCAGATGAGGCCTTTTTAGGTCTGGTTAGGTCTGGCTAGACCATGGAAACGAGGTATGATGTGTAAATTGTGAAGAAATAATTGTGCAATATTTTATTGGAAATGATTGCAGCGAAGTTCCTCTATTGAAACTCGCACACTAAATCTCCGTGGCCTTCACGGAGAACAAAGGTGGATCCTCAACGTAAGCAACTTGGGGACTCCGTAGCCGTTAGGTAGGAAACATCTAGTCTCCCTTACCCCACCGGACATTTCTACCCCGTACACTGAACCTTAAGAACCTGACTCCATTTCTTGGTATAAAAAATTGATAAAATAAAAATCTCATGCACATAACATTCCTCTTAACTTATACAATAATACTTCCATAACGAGACAGGGAGAAAATGAAAGGCGAACTTGATATTAAATAAATAAATAATGGACAATCTTTTCCTAAATTGCATTTTGGGTGCTTAAATTGCACCATATACATTTAATACATCTGTGTACGCCTCCAGATTATTTTGGATTAAGAGGAATGTGTCCGATTGAAAGTTAAGACATTTCATTACTAAGATCAACTACTTTGAGATCATATCCTTAGAGTTTTCCTTGTCATATAGAGAAATATAAACTTGACGTTTTATCAACACAAGAAATTAACCTGAAAACAGACAAGTTTACAAAATTCGCTGTAACAAAAGTAAAATGCGCATCAGCAAATCAAAACTCAGTGAGGTAACTGGATTGGAGTTCAAGTTCATGTTTTACTCGCGTGAAGGATTGTGTGCATCTCCGTTTCACCGATACGCGAGTGGTGCAATTTAAGCAATGGTGCGAATTAGGCGCACTTCCCCTACTATTTATGCGTTCTTGCTGTCAGGAGGTATAAGGATGCCAGTATAGCTCCCACAGCCGACAGATTGCTATGATAGCGACGCGTTCGGCTGTGGGAGCTATACTGACATCCTTATACCTCCTGACAGCAAGAACACACAAATAGTAGAGCTGTGAGAGCCATACCTTTTTTCAGTGTACAGCACAACCACCGATCCTCCACCTAGGACTTCGGTGAACTGGAGGTGGAGAATTCGTGGAGAAATGGGATTCGGAAAAATCAGGCAATAACTTTTAACATAACTTCTAATCATTGCCAGTTGTGATGGTAAGAATCCAAATTAATCTCATTTTTTACCATCACATCTGGCAATGATTAGGAGTTATGTTATAAGTTATTGTCTGATTTTTCCGAATAGTTTTAGTTTAGCAATAAAATGGTAATCTTTCCAAATAAATTTCTCTCCGTGTATACGTAGAATCTCCGTTCATCCATGTTGTATCCACGTCCACCATTTATGCACGTTGAGTCCACGGAGATGCGACGTGGAAATCGATGGGTGTATAGAGAAAAATGATGTGGTTGATATTTGGATAGCTAAGAATTAGCTGTGGTAGCTGTTTTTCAACGGTGGCAACAACAGTTATCGTTACAGTAGTTAAAATCTAGCTTTTGTATTTTTAGCAATTTTTTTCGCTATCTAAATCTCAAATATATGAGACAGCTACCACATCTAATTCCTACCCGTAAAGCACAACCACCGTTCTTCCACCTAGGACTTCGGGGGAATGGAGGTGGAGAAATGGAAGCCGTGGAAATAAGGGAGAAATAAAAGAGAGTCTCCGTTGAGGCGACGGCAAAACTTAAATTCTTGAATTCATACATTTGGATTTGGTTACGTCAATGCACTATTATGAATTTTATTCAAAACACAGCCCAGACAGCACCGAAAGTTCCCAAAACGTTTCAAAAACGTGTCCATAGTCCCACAGATGTTGGCTCCCAAAAGTATATTTCCTAAACATTTTGAGAACATTCATTCAATGTGCTGGAAAATACGTTTTGGGGACATTTTTGACAAATGCTATGGTACTTTTCCAGAACGTTCTCGAAATGTTATATGAGAACTAAGTATTTTATCTCTAACCTATACAAATTTATATTTATAGTTTGACTAGGGACGGAAGCATCGAACAACAATAAAAGTATGTTTTGCATTGAATGTTTGAAAATATTTAATTTCAGCAGTTCGAAACTATTGGCAGAATATAAATTATCAAGAATTAAGTCAATCTTTTGAGATTCATATGACCTTGAAATTGGCGCGGAACAAAATTTCATTATATGCGATGTATTAAAAGGATGCAAATGTAATACGGGCTCCACCGCAGTTCATTTGCATCGGCTCCAAATGGAGAATATTGGAAGATTTTACACAAGTTTGAACATTAACAAATTCTTATTTTCAATGTCTCATAAACGTTCCATAGAAACCCAAATAAAACTATGCCAGACATTCGTACATCCCTGGTATATACATGCGATGTTTCTTGAACGTCCCGGAACATTTTCAGAACATTCCAATGTTTCAGAAGACGTTCCGAGGATGTTGATAGAACCTCCCGATGCTGTATGGGAGAGGGCGGACATTTCTTCGTCACCTCTCTGCTGCATCAACGAAGACTCTTTCTGATTTCTCCCATATTTCCACGGCTCCTATTTCTCCACCAATTCTTCACCTCAATTCCACCGAAGTTCCAGGTGGAGGATCGGTGGTTGTGCTGTACAGGTAGCTACCATGGCGAATTATCTTTTCCCGTACATGCAACGTTGTCACGACGTGATGAAAAGGGGGAAGAAAAGTGGATGCAACGGAAAGAAGGGGTGGATCAAAGGTGGAACAAACTCTCTACAATTTTTAGAATGAGATTTCACTCTTTAGGCAGCCAGAAATGAGCTTGTCGAAATTTCCAGTGAAATTCTCACTCTTTCAGAGTGGAAGTCTAAGGTTTGAGGTTAGAAACTCACAGCCACTCCAATTTTAGAGTGAATTTTCCCCTCTAAAAGAGTGGGGGTTCGCTCGAAACGAGTGAAAATCCCACTCGAAGTGGACTGGCTCACTTCTGAGACTTAGTGGAGTGAAACGCGTGATTTTTCACTCTTCCAGATTTAGAGAGAAAGTGGACGGTACAGAGAGGCGACGTGAACACATTGTGAAATTCGGAAAAACGTCTTTCTGAACGTTCGCATTGCATGCGTCTATTCTTTCTAATTCACAGACAAAATTTCGCACGTTTTTGTCTACGTTTCCAATCTCTGTAATTCCCATCACTGAATTTGAATTGAATGTGCTCAAAAATTAAAATTTGACGTGATATAATTCACTATGTCTCATATCGGGGGTGGCTGTACAACAAATATCAGTGAACTGTACTATTTTCCGAAGACCCCTTCTCTCCGTGTAGGAGATCAGAAAATTAGCACCAACTTGCTCTAAGAGATAAAAAAGGAGCTGTATTTTTTTCCTTTGTCACTCAAAGTGTTACGAATTTCCTGATCTTCCTCAGGGAGGGAGAAAAGAAATTTGGCACTCCAACTCAGGTGGTTATAGTAATTATTACACAGGGAAAAATAATTAGCTATCATTTGGATAGCTAAAAATGAGTTCCGGGAGCGTTTTTTTAGATTTCACAGCTAATCACTTAGCGGTAACCCCAAACAGCACAACATGCTGCTGGAACGTTTATAGAAAGTTTATAAAATGTAGGAGAGGTGTTCCGAACGTTCATTTTGCTGTTACGGACAGCAAAGAATGTAGCTGCCGCAGCAAAATTCTCGTAGATAAATCATTTAGTCCATCTCTGTGGTGGCGGGGTAGAGTCAAGGTGGCACGATATTTAAATTAGTGTTTCGGTCTCGTCTCGCCAAGACTGACCGGGTTTCGATCTCGATTTAGTCTCGGAATTCATAATCTCGTCTTGATCTCGCTTTTGTCTCAAAAGAAAGACAGTGTCGTCTCGATCTGGAGTCGAAATTCTCGGTTCCTACAATACATTATACGTTTTGCCGAAATTCTTGGTATCGTCGAGACTCTCGGCTTGACAGGTATCCTCTTGGTCTCGAAAAATAATTGTTCATCCCGTTTCGTATCTATCTCGGTCTCGACTGAAACACTAATTCAAATATCAAGTCTAATCCGTTGTCTCAACTGTTGTTCTACATCACCTCTCCGCTGTCTCCATTTTTATTTCACCTCTTTCCCCGTTCCTTCCGCCTTTTTTCAGCCCTCGTCACTTCATTCCTTCCCCCTTTTCTCCATGTCATGGCAACGCTGCATGTGACAGATATTTCTCCGACTCCTTTTTGAAGATTTTACGTGTTTTCCATCTAACGGCTACGGAGTCTCTATATACGTCGCTCACGTGGAGGATCGACCTTTGTGCTTCGTGGAGGCCACGGACGTGTGCTGTATCGGTAGGAACCCCCACAGCACAGAATCTTCCACAAGGGGCATTTTCTCTCCAAGATTTGGAACACAAGAAAAATCCCCTACTTCTTTTCGAAAGAGCAATTCTCTTACGATCACGGGATGGAATCCACCAGCGAAGTGTGGAAAAATTCCTTATATTCTTTACAATTTATTTTAAGTATAAAATATAATTCCATTAAATTACCGCTAGATCCATAATGATCGTATACCATATTAAAATTATACCCACAGAATACAGAAAACTCCGGTATGATCAGATCAACGGAGGAGTTCTTGAATTAAGACTCAGCCTATTCCAGTTCAACGTTTTACAGTATTATTTTCTCTGCCTTCCTGGAGAGATCCGTCTGATTTCGAATGAATTCGCTAAGTCTTTATGGAGCACTAGGATAACGTGATGATAATTTCTAGTCGGGTTAATATATTCTTAAAGTAGCAAGATTGTTTGAATCAGATAGGACTTGAGATCTATCTTTATCGTTTTCAATTTTCTGTGCTTCGTTTGAGAATATATCCTCTCCTTTCCATTTTGTAGAATTTCTCTCCACGCGTACTTTATATCCCAAATGATTTGTTACAACTTATATTATTGTGAATTTTGTCGCTGCATGAGATATTGCGGATCAAATTTTGAGATCTTCTTCCCATTTCGTGATACAGATCACACCACTATATCATTCGATGAGTCCAGAACAGGTGAACAAATCGACTCTCATATGAACTACGTTAGCACTCCTAGTCCTGGAGTGATACCAATTTGAAATTTCCTTCCCTTTTTCCTATCAATCCTCAAGCAACACAGGAGGTTGAAAATCCTACGAACACGTTTAGAACTTCTAAATAAGACGAATCTGAACGAATTTATCCAAAATAGTCCCATTTGCACATTCTTTTTACATCCACTGTATCATCATAGCATATTTTAGAAGTTCTTGTATTACTTGGGTCAGATTCAAGTACCTATATTACAAGAAGAATAGCTATAATCCAGAAACTAACAACGTTGAAATGATTCAGTAAACATGTTGAATATGTATTTTGAGTCACCTTCTGTATTCCATTTATTTATTTGTTCAATATCTTTGATATCTCTCGATCGCGTGGTTTCGATCATGATGACATCAAGGAATTGAGTTTTTCTGTTACCTGCTCAACATTAATCAGTCCAGCATCGACACTTCGACAGACCAAAGCAAATTTTTACAATCCAGAGTGGGATATCTCAAGACAATCCTTCAGATATAATAAATGCGATGATACATTAATCATTCGATGTCAGAAATCCAATACCATCCGGAACACAAAGAATTCATTTTTCTTTCCAGTATAAATTATTCTTGGAATCATCAAGCGAATGAGCATTCGTCCACATTCTATTATCCTCCATTACAAGAATTCATAGAAAATATTCTAGTATCATTTTTATTTCGATACATAATAAAAAAAATATATACAATATTCTCTCGACGTCTTGTCAAATCGGATTTCAAGTTTGACAAAGAAGTGATAGATACTGTTTTTTTCACTTCATTCTCATTCTTTTTCCCTCTGGGAGATGGGATATTCATTCCCTTATTGCACTGGGGACAGATTATTATCTTCTTCGCTGTGACCTAAAATCGTTCGTCGATGTCTTTTCTCCTTCCATGTCGTCTTCTCTTTCTTCTCATTCTCCGTGGACAAAAATGTGGAAGGAATGCGGTATTCTTTCTTCTCCTTATCCTCGTGCCGCTATTCATTAAAAATTTGTCTGAACCATGAGGGATTTGAATTTTCAAGATCCGTTAAAATATGGAGTTTTATCGATCATCCGACGTTATCTCGTGTGAGATAATTGAAATAACCTAATAACAATGGATTTGCGAAAAATTTGTGGTACGACGTGGTATTGTTATATGCAGATGCATCTGAAGAATACAATGCGCGTTTAAATTTACATCAATCGATATCATTCGTGATGGTGCATTTACCGTGCAAGTTCATTAAAATTGGGATTGCAATCGTAGCTGTTGACGATGCCGAACAAAACATCCTAAACTGCGTATCGATAGGAGGCGTCATTCAATTTTATTGAATGGAAAGAATCATTTTCTTTTATTCCGTCTTCTTTCAATGAAAATTAGTCCATGTTGATTAGGGCTTCCTCACAGCCTTGACAAGACGCTTACTTGAGGCCAGGGACAAACCACTCTAGAATAATGAACTTTTCCACTCGAGTGATTGACACGATTTAAACGAAAGCATCACTTAGTGATGTATATTTTCATCTTTTATGTGACAAATCACACGTTTGTCTCGAAATATAACATTAATAATGAATTAACGTCATATTGAAGTGGATGTATCGATATTTCATGTAACAACGATGAGGTGAAGAAGAAAAACCATGTTTTTTCATCGAATATGCAGCGAAGCGTATTATGCAGTTAAATTCTTCATTTCATTGCAGATTTCATCTGAAAAAATTGTGAGCATCTTGATGAGGATCGTAATGATAAATATAAAACGAATCGAGTTTTCTATTATCGTGATTACCATAGTGCAATGAAGATCTTCGAAGAAATTACATCTCTTCCCATCATCGATGTTTCTCATTTTGAGGGGAGCGAACGATGATTTCAATCAGATAAATATTGCTCTTATTTTTCTTCCCGATACGCAAGAAGAAGAAGAAGATACTTATTTTATTATCGAATGAACGCTTGTTTTTCATGTCAATGTGCGATGATAGAAATTTTCAATGCTCTGCTCTTCCAATATAGAAGATTTTCAATCGGGTGAAAAAGAAAGAGAGGGATAAATCTTCGTTGTTGAAGTACAGGTGTGAGAAAATTATTATCTACGTGCTTACTCGTCTTGTGAGAACCTCGTACCTTGCATCTTGACATCGGTGTATGTGTTGGGATGAGTGTACCAATTACTGCAGTATGTTTTATCTCTCATGTCTGCCATTGAGAAGAATAAAATATCCTGACTTGCATTCTCGTTGCATTCACTATGAGAAAAAATTCAAAGAATACTTTTTTAAGAATAAAGAAAAATTTGTATAGAAAGAATTTTTTCAGGAACAATTATGATATTCTTTATGAATAATTTATTTCACTTTAGTTCATCCATGACACGTCACTCTCTATCACCCCCTATCACAGATTACACGAAGAGGAAGATTAGTTGAAATAACTATTGAACTTGTACGATTTTCTTCGTTGATTCAACTAATTTTCTTAGTAAATTATTCCATATAAACGGAAAAAAATTAGTCCATATTTGCTTACAAGTTGAATACTTATTTAAACTAATCTTTTTTCTCCGAGTACGAAGAAAATTGTGATATATTTGTTGTCGATGTTTATCTTAGAATCAATACGAAGTGAATTGCCGCAACAGGGATCAGTTTTTGGATTTTTCGGGAGGAGTTCAAAGTTTGTAGTCACAGTGTCAAGGATAAAAAGTTGAAGCTGAAGTTTATTTGTGAAAACTAGAAGAATAGGATTTTTTCCAGAATTCTTGCAATTGGAAGCAGTCTGTTGCCAAAGCACAGTCAAGGATATGGATTTTTTTGTAGAGTTTTGGCAAATTTCTAAAAGGAATTTCATCGTTACAAGATTGACCACAAATCCATTCAAGAACAGAGGCGAATTTAAGACATTTGGATGGGATTCAAAAATCATAAATATTTTTCATTTCCTTGTCCCCAAAAGAAAAATTCTCATATCGAGCCAAAATTGGGTACAAAGTGAAATGGAAAATGGAACACGTTGTTTTTCATTCAAAAATAATTGAACAAATCAAGGAGGAAGCCTTAAGAAATCCGTTAATTGTATCTTGTACAATTTAGCGGAGATGTTCCTTGCTGTCCGGAATATTTTCGAGGTTAGATGTGGTGAATCTCGCTACCCCGTTGAGTCAATTGAATACCAATGCAAATCCTGGGTCAATTATTTCAATCGATATCCAGTTGAATCTACTATTCTCCTTTCAACGAATAACTGTGGCACGAGCAACACTCGATCTATATAAATTATGTTATTCTCTTATACAACTGTTTTCTCCGTGTCCTTTGAATAAAAACATTCATAAACACGTTCATACGCGGAGGGATTGAGTTGCGTTACCTGGTGCAAGAGTTTTTAAATTAAATTGTATCACATTCTGGGAATAGGTTTGGAATTGTATTATACTTCCAATTATTATTCAGCCCAGTTTCTCTTCAGATATGCATCGTTTCTCCCCTTTCCAGAGAATTCCTCGCTACACAAAGAGAAAATAATCCATCATTGCGGAGAAAAATTACATTTTATAATCAGAATTATATATAAATTATACAAATTTGGAATTTTTGAGTCAAATTCAATACATTTCTCAAACTGTCCACACAAATTTTTGTGTCGATTCAACATAATATGTTTGTGTCAGCTAGTAACTCAAGCTCGATCGTGTAAATTCGACACATAAGTACTGTCAAATGAAATTAAAAATAAGTCCCGGATTAACATTTAATAAATGTAATTTATGAATTTTGTTTACGTAAATTAAATGTAAAAATCGCATTTTTTTTTAGTGTGGTGAAACAATGTATAAGAATAAATTGAAAGAAAATAGTCTTCAATGAGAATTGAACACGAAACGTCGAGATTGGACCTTAAAGCTCCAACTCACTCAACCCACCGCTTGTTACTTGGATAAGGGGATGCTTGGATGCATATCTAGAAAACTAAGCCCCATTAGAATGGGAGTCGAAACCAAAATGAATAACGAGTACTCAAGTTACGTATTTATGCATTTTTCATCAAAAAGTAGCACCCATCACTGGCGATCTCCTCTTGGTACTTGAGAATACCACAATTCTTATGTTAAATCTTGAAATGCATGAAATTTATGTCATTTTAACACTTCTCTCTACTTGTTTGAATGATTTCACATTATAAACCAGTTGAGATCTGATTACACAAGGAGCCCATGTAGAAATTACACATGTTTGTGTTGAATATTTAACAATAAATTCGTGACACACGGGTTGTCTAACAGATTTGCCCAAAATTTCCAACTGTATATATAAACTGTATTCAATTATATAAGAACAATATATAATGTTAATAACGTTGCCACTTGGGATGGTTTTTAACAATGTAAAAAACATGGGAAGTTTTCCTACTTCCAATGATAGATTTCATTCCTACACTGAGAAAAATTACTGTAGCTGAAAATGTGCTCAAGTACAGTTTTTCGTCACAGTAGTTATATCTTCACTATCCCAGCGATTCTCATAGCTGGAAAATATGGCTATTTCAACTACGAAAATGTATTTAGCCTCGTTTTCAGCTACATCTTTTTCTCAGTGTAGATCTGAAGAAATTATCCTGTCTTCTGAGTGTCACATCCTCTAAAAAGTTCGAGAAGACTCTACCAAATTGTGCGAAAAACGTGGAAAAATTGTGCTGCCAGCATTTTCTGGTGGAAAATTTCATGATTACTTTTTAGAGGGTGATATTTGAATAGCTGAAGAGTAGCTACGAGAGTTGTTCTTTGAATACCACAGCCCATTCTCATGTCGGAACAGAGATAAATGTAGCTACCATAGCAAAGATATCAAAGCTAAATTCAGGGGTGGGCTGACATTGAAACGGTGGGAGCGGCAGAATTTATTATACAAATATAAAAATGACAGGGTGTCGAGCATATTGAAGAGGATGGTGCACCGGAAAATTCCCCCTGATGAATCCTTCCGAACATCAACCACTGTTTCAATCAACATTTCTGTGGAAAACTTCACATAAGAATTCGGAATTAGGGATTTTCCGTATTTTACCAGAAATTGACTGGCGAATGGTAGTGGAAATCCCATAAAGTTTTAAATTTTCTGTTAAATATATGGTAAATTTCATATAAATGTACTGGGAATCAGTTTCCTATTCCATGACTGCGATGATATCCGATGACTGCGTATAGGAAAATTCCGATTATTTTTCACAGTGTTATAAATGGCTATATATGCAATTATTTTACATATATAACAGCGAAAAAACGAGATTAACAACGAATTCATTTTTCCATCAATAAATAACTAAGTTCATTTGTCGAAATACAAAAAAAAAACTCTTCATAATTGCTACAATTTTCGCAGCTCACTGATATTGAATTTTTAGTTCCCGTAGAATACTGAATTATTATGAAATTCAATACCGTATTTTCCACGCGAGGAGATTGTAAATTATTTAAAACACTTTTCGTAATTCTCATCCGATCCACTGTACCGGAAGCTTATTGTACAAAGAGAATTCCAGTTTCGTTACGAAAATTCAACTCAGGTGTGGTTTATGATATTGTAAAATTTGAAGTTCGAGAATCTTCTTTCGTTGAACTACGTTGTTGATTTTTATAATTCCCATTATTCCGCGAATGAAGGAGATACATGATTGCTTCATTTACCTGACATATCAGGATTAAGCACAGTTGATTTTTTAAATCACTCAGGCTAAGTCCATGAACGGAAGCAAACGCATAACGAAATGGATCCACTGTAAGAGAATTCCTTCCGAAAATTCAGAAAATGTGACTGCAATTTTTTACAGCCACTCTTTTCTAAATTTTAAGGGGATACCAGCGATCCCCGCTGATGCAATTCGCCACAAAAATGGATCGACTGAGTAAACATTGTCTCTGCAAGAATACTCCGAACTGAATTCATAAACAAGCATGAAACTTTTAGGAATCAATATTCAATCCTTCATCTATCGCGGTACAACGCGCGAATTTTGAATTTCAAGGAAAAATTTTTTTCTCACCCGTTTTTTCGGAAAAAACATAAATTTTTTTTCCGAAATTCAAAATTCGGGCGATGTACCGCGATAGATAAAGGATTGAAGATTGATTCCTGAAAGTTTCATGCTTTTTTATGGATTCAGTTCAGAGTATTCCTGCAGAGAAAATGTTTGCTCAGTCGGTACATTTGTGTGGCGGATTGCATCAGCGGGCATCGCTGGTATCCCCTTAAGGGGGCAAACCAAATTAGGAGGTTCAAAAAATCGTTAGCTCAACTATCCAAGAATATGCTGTCAAAATTTCAAAGCGAAATTCTCATTCGTTTAGATTTTATGAGCATAGAACCGAGCGCACTTTGATTTCGGCTTCTAAACACACTGGAGTCATGGGAGTCGAAGGAAGGTCGAAAAGCTCGAAAAACCTACTGCAAGCGCAAAATGAAGCATACAAAGGAGAAGAAAGGTTGATGTATGGTGCTGGAATAGCTGATTAATCAGTGAACACTTCATATTCTTGTTAACTTCCTTAAGGTTCTAGTTTTCAAGAATTTCTTTTTCAAACGCGTTTTTCTTAAAATAACTTGTTCCACATCTACGGGAGTTCTCACTCAAAAACTAATGAACCGATCATTATGAAATTTGGTAGTCTCATTCTTGATGAAATTACGAAGAATATGAACCAACTTTTGGGATGTTATTATAATTTTAAGGGCGTTTGTTGTTGCATAATTGGTGAAAAGAAGTGGTGAAAATTGAAAAAAATTTTTCCAATTCATATTCTTTTTTCCAAGGTTCATATTCTTAGGGAATATGTTGTTGAAGTAAAATCAAAACCCTCTTGATTTCGGATGAAAATTAGAACCGCTACATGTCCCGCAGTCGGAGAAAATTCTTCACCATATTTTCCGGACAACAGGGTATAACTCCATCATTTTTCACCCAAATCATTTGAAAAAATTCACGAACCTTGTTCCAAACATGAATAAAATGATGTCCAGATTTGATTGGATTCCAATTAATCCTTCCCACCCAAAGAAAATCATTAAAAATCAGTGAAAATGAGCCTTCTAATGTGGTTTCCCTCCTTAACCCGTTAAGGACCAAACGTCCGTTTTTTCACCACCTTTTACAACGACATTTTACGCTATCGAATCGATTGTCAAAAAATTTGCGGATAATTATTTTCGATGTAAAATTATCTGAACTTTCAGAATATGGAAGCAGATTTTCGAAAAAATGCGAATTGGGAATGTTATAATCGTTTAAATAGAAAAAAACACGAATTTTCGATTGCAAAAAATTATTATCCGTTTATTTTCGTCTCGAATTAGGGGAGACATACATCTAGGGGATGAAAATTTCTGCGTCCATGGACCCTGAGCTTCAAAGTATGTGAGATGGTTTTTCGAAATTCAAGATGGCGACACTCAATATGGCGGCTAGAAACCAAAATATTTTTGCTTTTTCTTATTTTTCGTATTTGAGCAATATTCCTGAATGAATTCGATGTACACACACGTATTATTAGGTTTTTGGGGTCGCTGATCACGAATACGGGGTCAGATTTGCCAAATTCAATATGGCGGATCCAAAATGGCGGCCTAAAATTGTTGAAACTGTACGATTCCCATGAAAATCAGTACATGGGGGGTTTCAGGATCTCTGATGACTAATCGGAGGTCAGATTCTGTGAATTCAGAATGGCGGTTCGAATATGGCAGCAAGAAGTCTCAATTTCCGTTCTTCCAGTTTTTTGTCAATTTATCGATATTTTCCTCCTCACATAGATGGATCTGAGTATTCTTCGGATCACTGAATACAAATTTAGTGTCAGATCTGCTAAATACAATATGGCGGAGCCAATATGGCTTCGGAAGAGTACTGAAATTGTCTCATTTTTCAAGTGTTTTCTGCTGTCGATGTGTTTTCTTCGCAGTTGCTCAACTGTCATTACATATTTCGTTGTCTCTCCAATTTTTCACAGTTTCATCTTTTCCCTTTTAGATTCTTATCTTCATATGTTATTCTTGAGCACTCTGAAGGAAACCCAAGTCCATTCTTCGCATGTAATCAAAGCCGTCAATTGTTTCAGATTCGCAATTTTTCGTTTCTGATACAAAAAATAAGGAAAAATTGAAACAAAAAAAAAAGACTGTCGTAAATGTTTACCTCCACGTGGTGAGAGATGGGCAACGGCGATCAACATATCGACGGCAGAAAACACTTATAAAGAGAGACAATGTCAGTACTCTTCCGAAGCCATATTGGCTCCGCCATATTGAACTTGGCAGATCTGACACTGAATTTGTATTCGGTGATCCGAAGAATACTCAGATCCATCTGTGTGAGGAGGAAAATATCGATAAATTGACAAAAAACTGGAGGCACGGAAATTGAGACTTCTGGCTGCCATATTCAAACCGCCATTTTGAATTCATAGAATCTGACCTCCGATTAGTCATCAGGGATCCCGAAACCCCCCATGTACTGATTTTCATGGGAATCGTACAGTTTCAACAATTTTAGGCCGCCATTTTGGAGCCGCCATATTGAATTTGGCAAATCTGACCCCGGATTGGTGATCAGCGACCCCAAAAACCTCATAATACGTGTGTGTACATCGAATTCATTCAGGAATATTGCTCAAATACGAAAAATAAGAAAAAGCAAAAATATTTTGGTTTCTAGCCGCCATATTGAGTGTCGCCATCTTGAATTTCGAAAAACCATCTCACATACTTTGAAGCTCAGGGTCCATGGACGCAGAAATTTTCATCCCCTAGATGTATGTCTCCCCTAATTCGTGACGAAAATAAACGGATAATAATTTTTTGGAATCGAAAATTCTTGTTCTTTTCTATTTAAACGATTATAAAATTCCCAGTTCGCATTTTTTTCGAAAATCTGCTTCCATATTCTGAAAGTTCAGATAATTTCACATTGAAAATAATTATTCGCAAATTTTTTGACAATCGATTCGACAGCGTAAAATGTCGTTGAAAAAGGTGTTGAAAAAATGGACGTTTAGTCCTTAACGGGTTAAGAAATTTCAACTAAATTTCGGAAAACAATTGTAAACAATTACAACCACATTTTCTGAATTTTGATGAATAGAAGGAATTTTTTTGACAGTGTATAGCAGGATGCTTCAAAAAGAAAATTTTATTCATTTTTTTGGCTCTCATCCTCTCAATTTGATATAAAAAAAATTCTCACCAAACATGGGCACTGTAGCTCAACTCTGAGAGATCGCTATTTTAATTTCAGTTTCCCGTTCAATTAACATGGGAAACATTTGTTCTTCATTGAAATTGAATTTACACATGATTAACTCAATTTTTCACAAATAACCATTGTATATTCGTCAAGTTGATTCTTTGAGCTTTCCAGAACTCAGTAACAACGTATGATTATCATAACTGAAAGATTAGTTACAATCATTTGAAAATTGTTGATTTTAGCTGAATCCCTAAATGTTAATCAAATGGGAAAGTAAAATTAAAATAGCGACTCCTTAGTATTGAGCTACCGCACCCATCTATACTGAACATTTTTTTAATATCAAATAGAAACATTAAAATTATAAAACATAAAGGAATAAATAAAATTTTGTTTTTGAAGCACCCTAGTGTATAGTGTCTGAATGACCGAATTTTTACATTTTCGAACTCCGTTTTTGAATATATAGAAGAATTTTCAACAATCTTATAATAGAATAGAACTTTCGAATGAGACTGTTCCCCAGATATAACAATCAGCGAAGAACTCCGTATTATTTGTATCATAATTTACGCTTACGTGCGATATTTTGGTGTTGCATGGGAATGAATTCAAAATTCTGTGATGGAAATAATAATTGATGAGCGTTAATTGAAATTACCACTAAAATTTCATTCTATTTTGAAATTCAATATGGAAGTCAAATATAATTTATTGATTTTTCAAAGTGCAAAATTAAAGTTGATCTTTCGAACTCTTTTCACTCTATAACGTCTCTCAAATTAGTGGAACTTCATCTGTTTTCCCTCCATAAACGAGATCCCTTTTTTTGATTCATTTCAGTATCAAAAGCAATTCCTTCTCGCTAATTTTAAAACGCAGCATATTACGCTATTACGTTTGATCATGTGAGAAAGGTCTAATAGATTTGCGTGACGTCAACGCTAAGCTTAAACCAATCTACAGACTAAGTAGTCAAGAAAAGCATCTGATTGCTGATCGAAGCAAAGTGGGAGATATTAGACCACGACCCTTCTTATACATCCGCAAGATACCTACTTTCTCATTCTCAATATCAGCCAAGTTTCTTCTTTCATGATTGAACTTCACTTTTTTGTACCTCATACGAGAGATATATTCCTTTTGTTCATAAATCTTTTCATATTTAATGTAATCATGAAAAAGCTACTTGCCTTTTGTGTAACTTGAAAAAACTTGCGGCTGATGAAGAAGAGTAACATGATGAATATTTCTATGCGTGGATCGAGAGTTTGTTCATTCAAAAGCTCTTTTGAATCAATCAATGAATTATCGATTGATTACAATTTATAGAATTATATATTTTTCTCAACGATATTTCAAGTCAGTCTTCGATGTATTTCTGTATATACATCGTTATACCATTTAGTTGAATCGTGATGTGAATTTAAGTTCTGCTCTGGAACTTTCAAAGTGATCGATTACCTGTCACGAAGAAGCTCACGGATCCTTGCGAGACTCTTTAAAAATTATGAAATTATGATGAATTTGATGAATCAATTTTCAACTCATTTCTTCGAAATATTTTCATCCCGTCAATGGAAAAATCGTCAATGGAAAAATTTGAATACGTTTGACGTACGCGATTGATCACTGAAGTATTTCGGTCGAAAGCTCGGTCGTTTCGAATCTATACGTCGAAATGTTTAAAAAATAAACACTTAACCTTTGAATGAAAAATCAATACCCTTCGTGAGATGGAATCTCGACTGACTCCATCTCATGAAAATGTTTTTCTTTTCTTTCATCCGCGTCGGTACCGTGTGTTTCTAGCTAATTATATAATTCCTTCCACCACCTGTTGCTTTCAATGAATACAAGAATTATTATTCATTTCCGCTTTGGAAAAAAAACACACACATACAAAATTTATAGTTTTACTTTGATGTACCTACTTGGTTGGTACGTTCTTTCATCCGTCGAATTGATCAAATGACGACAAAATATTCTCAAGATTCGAAATGTCTGCGCGAAACGTGGAACATATCGGGAATTCCATTTATGTTGCGCTAGAAGGAGTTATTTTCATACCTACGTTTGAAGACGACAGGAACAGCAAACTGATATGGGTGACTGGTTGGGGTGCTTGTCCCCAGACCACGAGCATGAGGTTTTAAATATTCGAGTCCCGATTTGGAATAGTCGTTCATCTGTTTCACAAAAATCAGTTCTATCAGGTAAAATGGGTGAGGAAGAGGGTGGCTTGGCACACTTCCATCAAGAGAGAAACATCAATAAGATCTTCCTTCAAATACTCGACGAAATTGAATTCTTTTCGATCGGGATAGCTTTCACATGAATATTGCATGAATGAATTATTCAATTTTTCTTCATACTGCATCCCACGAATTCCAAAATTCACGCCTACCAATTGCCGTTTAATCAAGAATGGATATCACAATTATCTGGATCTGAGAAGAGTATAGTCATCCCTAAAAATCTTGAGGTACTTCAACCGAGGCGAAGATAAAGGGTATCCCAACGATCCACGATTTTAGTGTTGTCGGTAAAACGAGGCGTTGCGAAGTACGAAATTCTCAACGTACGCACCTTCATCCATCTCACCACTCGATATGACTCGTCAGTTTACAACCTCTCGTATCTTTGCAACCTCTTTGCCACAGCTTTCACAAATCACCAAGGGATTTGAATCCCAAGCGAGCACTTTATTATCACACGTTCCATAAGTCAAAACGCGCAATCTCAAGCGAGCACTTTGTTATCGCCCGTTTCAAATCCTTCCGCGATTAACAGTTTGTTCAACAACTTCAGTACCAACTTTTTTCCTTCTCATGATGCTCGAAATCCTCCCTTGGATACATATTTCGAGGTAATTCCGTATTATCTCTTACTTTCTCAGAAAAATGTATATCTGTTGGTGGTGCACCGATGATAATTAACTTTTTTCTCACAAGAGAAATGTAACTACTGCTGCAGTTGAAACATCACAGAAGAGAGTTGAATTTGCATATTTCTGATAACGGAGAAACATTTTTGTTGATTCACAAACTCGTTATAAATTCTAAGAAAAAAAATATTGAACTCATTTATAAAGCTTTGAAGATTCTGGAATGAAAGTGAAGAATTGAAGAGGACGTTGAAATCATCATGTTAGGTTTGGTTCCAAGGATGTAGGATGTGGAGAAAGTGCTTGGGTGGTTTACAATGGAAAGGAGACTCAGATCTTTCAATGAAGCTCTCGACTTCCCACTTTCCAACACCGTAGAATGAGAGCGATTTTCACCCAGTCACATCCGATGAACTATTTCTCTATTCTTCTCTCTTGATTGGGGTACTTTTTCAACTATTGCATTTTATTTTCATGAATAAAGGTGAGGACGAGGGTTTTCACCCTTGAAACACCAGCTATGGATTTGCATTTAAGTATCTCAAAGATTGCTGGACATAATAAACCGATTTGTTTGAGAGAGAGAGAGAGCTGGCAGTGACGAACGGATCGGTATTGAATATTTCTCACCAAAATTGGATCAGCAATGACTAAATTTAGTGAACGAGTGTTGGGCTTCGACTCTAATTTGGTACAACACCGATGTAAACAAAAATCTGTTCAAAACGTTTCGAAAGAAGATTCGATTACCCCCTGTCAAAATTTCAGATATTTCGGAGAAATTTTTATTGTTTTTGAATTGTTCTTACCTATAAAGAGAAAAAATTCGCAGCAATCTTTTTAGCTATGACGGCGGATTTTTACCTGTGGTGGCAAGAAATGTTAGCTTCTCCAGCAAAATTTGTTTGCTATTCTATATTGAATACCAAAATTTGCTGAAGGTGCAAAGGTTCTTCGCTGTCACAGCTGAAAAATCAATATCGTACGTAATAAGATTGCTGTGATAACAGTTAGTTTGCTATTACAGTAAAAAATTTGCTGCTCCAGCGAAATTCTCTTTTCTCCGTGTCGCGCAGCTTTCTATATTTGTAAGATACACTGTAAAAAAATCTTTGGAAATCTTCCAGTACCGTACCAGAAGCGATTAACCTGTACATTATTTGTAATGAAAAAATTACAATTCACTCACGAAAATTCCAATTCACGTATCAAGAAATTCTCGTATTTATACTGGAAAATTGAAGTGAAAAACATGAAATTTCATGTGAAATACGGAAAAATTCCGGTACAACAGGAATTTTCTTGTACGTAAATTGGAAAATTTATCATAAAAAGGAATTTTCCAGTCCCTGGGTACCGGAAAATTCCAATTTTTTAACAGTGTACAAGAAAGTAGGCAGTAGAATTTCAGTCAAACTTTCAAGTAAGATGCAGGCACATTCAGTCGAACTTTTCACAGTGCACTGTAAATAATGTGGAAAGTTTTTTTTCATGCTGTTGATGGATTTCATCCCCTCATCGCTGGGAAATTGTTTTTTCATAAAAAAAAGGGACTCGTCCACCGCTTTCAAGAATTATTTTGTTTGCTGGGTGTTGAGTCCCCTAAAAATGCAAGAAAAATCCACCAAATTATGGTGAAAAATTCCTCATCCGTGCACTGAGAGAAAGGTACCTAGTTGGGACAACTGAAGCAGCTAGATTTTTATTTACGCTAGCTAGACTTTAGCTGAGGTAAATAAAAGTCTAGCTGTCTGAAATATGAATAAAATAGTTTATTCACAGTGACTAAATTTTCTAGCTGTCCAATATTGGAATAGACCCTTTCTCTCAGTGTGGAGGAACTTTGCTGCCACCATTTTTCGGGTGAGAATTCTACACTCATTTTTTACAATGTATCACATCCACATTACAGAATGTTTTTGTTCTATGTAGACGCCACATTACATTGATGCAACAGATGTAATTTAACTCCTAGCATCTTTCACACTGAGAGAAATCGCTTAGTTGCTTGAGCAAAAATACTTCAGTTAACCCTAGAAGTCAGGGCTGGGTATCAAATGTACCCCAGCTTGTCTTTAAAGTTATGTAGCTTTTGAACGAGTGATGTTATGGACCTCTAACTTGATCCATAATTCAATTTGAACTTTTAAGAGTGGGAAGCAACACCTAAACCTGCCTGTTTGTGATAAACAGCGTTGTTGTGCAATCGTGAATGTGCTGTGGGGTGCATTTGATATCCAGTCCTGACTTTCCGTTTGGTTGTTAGGGGAGTGAGCAATTTTTTTCTCTGAATTGTACGTATAATTTGAGATGTATAGTGGCAAAATGAAAAGAATTCTCATTGTTGAATTTTGGTTTGTATTGTTTTTTCCTTTTCTCGCGTGGAATGTAAATATTTTTGAATTTTCGTTTATATCATAGCATTACATTGCGATTTCAATTTGAAGTACTGTTGTCACATGCAAACGTACTATGTGTACTAGGTGTTATGCGAAAAATGTGTACTAGAGGACTGAGTACATTCGAAAGATTTGTATCAAAGTCAATATTTGAACCGAATACACTATGTTTCATTCATAAAAGATGAGAGTACCATGTTTTTCCTACTGATTTCATCCTCTCGCACATCTCCTAATTTTCTCATGTTCATATGTTAAAATAAATATACTTTTTGCAGAATCTGCTAAAATGGTCATAAGTATCTTGAAGATCAATCTTTTCCACGCAAAATTCACATATAGACAATCCAAATTGATTGGTTTTTAACAAAGTTATTCAACAATGAACGAAAAATTCATTTTTTAACGTTTTCGTGTGCTTTTTTCCAATAAAGTCAATTTTTCATGACAATACGTTTATAAAAACGAAATTTGAATTATATATTCGTATTCCTCATTAAAAAACGAAGAAATTTCACTATTATACAATGCTTTTTCATGCAAATATAAGTGTGAAATCATCACTTGAAAAATGGGGTACAATTGATACCCAGTCCTGACTGTGTGGTGACAAAAATATAGTCCTGACTTCTAGGGTTAATAATCTTTTAATTGATTTGAATAAATCTTTATTGGATATAAATGAAAATTTGTTTGCGATGATAGCAAAAGCAATGATTTCACGTCTATTCATTTTAAATAAAAAAATTCAGTTAACAGTAGCATAAGTAATTTATTTGTGACAACCAACAATTCAAGTTTCTCAGCAAATAGAATCTGATTACGCATGCGCTGACTACCATTTCATAATTTTCAATTGTTTCACCGGCATTTTCATCCATGTTCATTTTTCAACGACACGCCTGCGATCGCGTGCAACGGCGATACGGAATTTCGGATTTTATTTTTGGAAGAATAGATTACTCCATAGCAAAAGTTTTCAGTGTCATTGGTTCAAAGGTTTTTGGAACATTTTGTCTGAAGAATATTTGTACAAAATTCCTTTTTATGCAGTGAAATTGTGCTCAAATATGGAGCAAGTGGAAATGCGAAGAATTTTTCAGAATCTCTCCTGACCAAATATCCTCAGCAAAAATCATTCTAGTTATTCTCCAGGTGTTGCGAGACCTTACGATGCCCTTGCGAGGGACTTTCAAGGCCTAGAGCAAGGCCTTGTAATAACCTAGAAAATCACTAGAGTCATTTCTAGCAAGGTTGTTTAGTGACTGCTGATATATATTTGATTTTCAAAAACCAACAATATTTCAGTACAATCATATTTTATCGACTCAAGAATTTAGTTGAAATAACCATTTTGATTTAATTGGAATATTTGGTTAGCACAACGTCAAAATATTTATTTGTAAGAAGTCAAAGTTTTACTCAATCCGACTAAATTTAATTAACTAAACAAAATGCGTTGATTCGAATGAAAGTCTAGCTGTCTGATATATGAATAAATTATTTTGCTGCTGTGGCTAGCATTTAGTTACAGCAACTATGCGATTTTTCTCAGTGCAGGGTGGAATGACAAGTCCATTACGTTTAACGAGTACGAAAAAATATTATTCAACAAATATTGGTGAAATTAAATTTACATATTCATCGAGAGATTTCAATACGAACAAAGATGTTAATATAACGTGCCAAATAGCACAAATATATCTTTTGAACATTCAAATCAGTTGCGTATTGAATCCTGCTGCATGGTACTGCTTTGAGAATCTCGTGGAAGTCTTTTGAAAGTACATGGAGAATGAATATTCCATAGAACTGCTTTTGGAGCTCTAATGGACCTAATCCGTTCAAAGCTCCATTGAAACCTTCCGTGCCATGCTGTGGCGTAGAAATGCAGTCCAAAGAGATTTTTCGATTACACATACTCAAAATATTCCCGACTATTTCATCATTCATTTAACCAACCACTATGACCGTACAAACAGTCGTAAAAAATTTGAAATTGTTGATAAAATATTTGAAAATTCCTTCCTCCTCGATAACCGAGAGTTTCATTCCATTGATTCAAATAAAAATTTTTCCATATGCGATTGATAGGGTGAGAATTCCATTAATTGCGGTATACCATTGATACCGTTTCAACGCTTCGCTTCGCTACAACGAACATCACCTCTGAAGCTGCGATTTCGTGATGTGCTTTGCTCTCTGATCGTCGCGCAATTGAATCCCATCATTTACACACGCGATCTGGATTCGACATTCGATGTTCAGTGTCATTGCGTCTCTCTGAAATGTGATATAAGGTGTCAACGGGGGTGCATAACCAAATTATATGTTATATCGTCATGATACGAGCTGTCCCTTTGAGATTCGAATCATATTTCGAAATTTCCATCGATAAATCAAATTTCATTCAACATCGAAGAATTTTCTGAAAGAAAATCGTGCGGAATTCATGATATTCTTCTTTATTCCATATTCTCCTCCTTAGACGTCATATGAAACCTTTCTTACCGCGAATACGAAGATGTGGTATTGTAAAGTTCAAAATAGGTCATCAATTAATTAGCCATAGGCTTCGATCGAACACGTAACGGTGAGTGAAATATATATATCACTGTACCTAGTGTGCGGAGATGAAGTATAATTAGTTCAGCAGACATGATAGATCATTATTCGAAATCATGAAAAATGAATGGAAGAAGGGTGATGCGAGTTCCGTAAATTGATAGAGCAAAGTTGGGTTTCGTGGTACGGGAGTTATCTAAAAATTTGATATAATCAATCACGATGATACTTACCTCTTTTCGTTGTTATTTCATTGTGAATTGAAAATCACAAAAAATGATATTTGGAATCGATCACACGTCAAATAGCATTCGCGGAAAATACTTGAACTTTACATTGGCCTACTTCTGAGAATATATTCACAATATCGGGATTGTTTTTTGATCTATGGGAGATGTTTCTCAACGACATGTGTCAGAGTATAACAATACGAATGATCGGAATTATTGACGAATTCCATACTTTCGCCAATACTTTTTTCACGTTTATAAATCAACAAAAATTTAAATGAGAGGAAAGGATGTTTTATTTCTTCCAAGAATCTTTATTATTCCTTTGCGCTTTGCTGAACAAATGAGAGATTGGAATTTTTATTGTGAAAGGATATTATCTCAATCATTGTTTTAATGAAAATTCTTTTCTAATTCCTTCGATCGATTTTTTCCTGTTTCGAAGAAGAAGTCGAGGATTTCTCTGTTCAGCGATGAAAATGAGATTTCAGGATCCGGAATTATACGATGTCGATCTATTTTTTCACATTTGTTTCAATACTTCTGTGACAGATGTGCGTCGTTCCTGCAGTTTTCCACAACCAAGTACATATGAGTGCAGTACTGTTCGAGATTTCATGACGATGCATTGATCGCAGAAGGCGAGGTTATATTCGCTGCTGAATCGTAAAGGGAGATGGACAGGGACGAACATGTACCAGGTGAGTGATTTATTTGTCTCTGTCTCTCTACCGACATCCTTTATTTCATCCCAATGATTTTCAACTGACCATCCACGTGAGAATATTTGCCATTATTTCGAATGAAGAGGAAAATATCCGTTCACAGATGGGATACGAATTTTTAAAAGGATTGTTGCATTTTAATAACAGGATCACTATTTTTTGTGCGAGGAAAGTACAAATGTTGTTCCATAGTCATCGGTTCGAGTAATCAACAGTGGAACTATCAAATTCTAGTATTCTCACGTCCATCAAACTTTATTCGCACTGGATTCAATTTTCGAAAGTTCAATCTATTTTTCTGTATCAGATGAGAGTAGTGTGCGGAGCTCGTATTTTGGCGAAATTACGTGAAACATGGAATGTAAATGTGTAAGATTTTTCAAATACACAAAGAAAGAAGGATGTAAAGGAATTAAATACCTGCATATAATAAAATTCAAGATGTAATAGCGAAAATCATTGATCCACAATATTTTCCCTCAATTCTAGACTTATGGACAAAAGCAAAATATCCAACACTCACTTTCAATTACATAACGTGATTTTTTTTCGGTTCAGAAAAAGTTTTTGTTGGAATATCCAACGTCATCTCCTCTGTGGACGAGTATTCCGATTCCGATGGGTAATCGCAAATAGCTCGGACGATTGTGTACCAGCGGTACTGTGAAAAATGAAAGTGAAAGTTTCCCTTAAATTTCTTGGCAGCAAAAATCCTATCTCTCCTATATTTTAGAGGAATTCTTTCTTTCTGAAGAAAATTTCTGTCCAAATGAAGAGAAAATCTTCCAGAATATGGAAAGATTGATTATTAATAGAGATCATCATGTCTGATAGGTTTTGGAATTTCAGTTCATTTATAAAGTTCAGTTATTAAGGCAGTTCTTTGCCTGTTTGCAGAAACACTAACCTTACCCTGTGAAAACGCTGTCGTAATTCTCCTCCACATTCGGTGGCAACCAAGTTCCACCATGAATAGGGAACTTTCCATTCTATGATTTGGTGGAATTTTTCCTCACTTTTTGGAGAATTCAGCATTCAAAAATGATTTTCAACGAAAAAGCAATTGTCTCACGATCAGGGAATGGGATCTATCACTGAATCTACACAGTAAAAATCACTCTAATAATTCGTCGAGCTATTAAAAAGCCTCACCAGGCCTGGTAAGCCTCTCACAACGACCTGGTGATGCATTGCCAGGATTAAATACTGACTAGAGTGGTTTTTGTTATGAAAAGAGTCTAGGGTCAACTGGTTTTAGGTTCAGTAGTACTTTGCGGATAACACAAACCGAACTCAAAACCAAAATGGTACTCTAGCTGATATCAAAGGTAGACCACACCCAAAAAATCATATTCTACAAATTAGAATCCACTCTACAATATGAGCCTAGTGCACATCAATCCTCTGAAACTCAGAGGAATATGTACTAGCTTCATATTTTGGAAGAATATTCCTAAGTCTAGTATACGCTCTTCCAGTACAAAACTAAGAAGAATTTTATTATTTTTTTCTTTTTCAATCCAGTTCAATTCAGAACGTGAAGAGTGGATTGGGGGTGTTTTTATCAAGAACAGGAGTTTTTTCCCCCTTCGCGAGGAACCATCTTGCCTCTCGAGTGTTGAATTCTCTAGAAATGAAGAAAGGGTCCACCGAATCATGATGATAAATTAACGGTAGTCCGCAAGCATATGACAATCCTTGTCAGAATCCAAACAAGATCGAGGTCAACCCGATCAGGTCCATGGGATAAATTTCTAGTCGAGGAATACCGAGAATGTTTGTATTCAATTCCACATGACCGATCATTTCTTTTCCACTGTGAAAACTTGAAAATAACCGATGGCCAAAACATAGGAGTCGACGATCATTACCGTTACCCTACGAATATACATCTTGCTTTTCAACGAACCGAAAGCCAAGAGTACATACGTTTAAACGTATTGAATTTAGTCGGAAGAGAGTGCACTTGGTTCAATGATTACCACCTTTCGAATCTCCTCACTGTGTTTTTAATACACTCCTCCAAGCATACGAAACAAAGCACGTCCGCATTCTTCCATTCGACATACATCGAATTCACACGCTTTGTGAAACAAATACCATTATAATCAATGAAAAGAATTATACCGAGCTATGCGGGTATTTCTATCAACCGTCTGTGAATGATCAGCGCACCTCTTCGAGAAAAGACAAATCCTCGAATTACGAAGTCGACTAGAATATTGATAAAAATATTAGTTTCCATCGAATAATAGGATCTTAAGAAAAATTCTTACTTTCATAACGAAACTTAGTCCCGTCCCAAGTTTTATAAATAGAACTTTAATTGTAGATTTTTTATATCAATTTTGATTTGTTTGTTCATAATTGCTTTAGAAGGTGGTGAAAATTGCGCCGATTCAAAAATTATGGACCACAAACAATGAAAATTTTCCATTACACCTCAACAAACAAAAAGATATCTATATATTAGTATCTGAAAGATGTCTTAAGATCAAGGAAGATGTCTTGAAAGACTTTTGTGTACATATCTTTTCGACATCTAAAAGATGTCTTATGCAACAAATTTCAACAAGTCTTAGATATCTCAAAAAGGTCTTGCAAAAGATATGTTTTAAACACGCTGACGAAGATATGGTTTAGATATCTGGAAGACATCTTTTAAAGATCTCAGGATATGTTCTTGATTCTTCTAAGATACTTAACAAATTTCGCCAAGGTACGTTTCAAATATCCTCGAGATATGCTTTAGATATCTTTGAGATATCTTTTTGAAATCATTAAGACATCCCAGACAGCACAAAAAGATCACCAATGAGTTCTAGAAAAAGGAACATGGCGTAACTTTTGTCCTTTTTACTTGTACAATTTTCAAGATGTGTAACAGATATCATTTGGAAACTGTTTTAAGATGTCTTTCAGACTATGCTGATTCGATATCATGACATCTAAGGTTTCTGTGATATTCTAACCTGAATTCCAACCTGAAACTTTGAAAAACACTGTTTTTTGACATGCTTGAAGTGAGATAACATCGAGAGGTGATGTTTTTCCACAAAACTAGTGAATGCACCTGAAAACATGAGTCATTCTCTTCCGAATGCCGTTGAGTTTGCTGGAATATCTTCCTTTTTCATTGAGATACGACAATTTGAAATTTGTGTTCATGTATTCAGTGAATCTGGTACAACACAATTTTCAAATTGTTGTATGTCAATGAAAAAAAAAGGTATTCGAGCAAACTCAACGGCATTTGGAAGAGAATGAATCATACTTTCAGACGCACTCACTAGTTTTGTAGGAAGAAATTACCTCTTGACTTACCGTAACTTCAAATATGCCGAAAAACGGTGTTTTTTACACTTTCGAGTTGAAATATCTTCGAAACCTGACGTGATGGAGCATTTCTGCAGCCAGATTCGGATTCAGCGCACCAAAATCCTTCGGAAAAGTATGTACTAGTTTCTGTTACTAAAACTTGCCAAATTTTGTTGCCCTGTGTAATTGACTCGATTGTAGCAAATCTTCAGAGGCGCCCGGTGAAGCCGGTGTACAGTTTAAATCAAAATCTATTCGACCGATTCTTTCGAAATTTGGTGTACTAATTCCTTACGTAAATGACCAAGTACCCCTGGGAGCTTTTTTTTCGATTTTTCAATTTTTTGTAACATTCAGAACTGAAAACACCGATTTTCGCTTAAAAAAATGTTATTGTGAAATTATCAATTATTCGAAAAAAAGCTCCCAGGGTTACCTGATCATTTTCGTGAGGAAGTCGCGAATTAAATTTCAGAAGAACCAGTCGAGTAGATTTTGAAGTGTATGCTGGCTTTTCACCTAGGCGTCTCTGAAGATTTGCTACCATCGAGTCAATTATCAATATTTTTGTTTGAAAAATTCAAGAAATGTTCTTCATATATTGTATTATGATGTCACTATTAATTGAATGAATTCCTATTACCTTTCGCGTTTGAAAAAATTCTTCAAATTGGGTCTTTTTTCTCGCCGAATTACTCGTGTGTAAATCAATCCTGGGCATCCTACCACCAGTCCACCCACGGCCCATGTGGGTCCTAGTTGGAGTTGCCAGTATATTCCTGGAATATTTTAATCCGGGCATGCTCACTCACAGTCCATATAGGCTCCGAGTTGGCTACCATTGTTTGGCCTGGATATTTCACACCATTACGGGGCCCAGATTGAAAAGCGTAACATTCCAAGTTAGGGCCACTTTTCAAGTAGGGATTATAAACCTGGCCCAGGTCTGAGCCCGGGAGAAATTTCCACACATAATCCATTTTTTGTTGACTGAACAAAATTTCAGTTGTTTGAATCAAAGAATTTTTCTGATGACATTCCAACAAAAACCTTTTGTTACCACAACAAAACATTTTATTCAGAGTATCGCTTGTGATACTGTTTATATTTCATTCCTTGCGTCAAAAGAATTTACGTTGGTCATATCTGATGATTATGAATCGTTTATGTCAAAATGATATCAGATTGCGGGAGAATCGCAACGTTTTCAATTAAAAGCGAAAGTGATGTAGAATTTCCATCGCAAAATTGCTATTCCTCCATGTCCATGTGTGCTACCTCAAATTTTCCTTCGTGTGTTTTTCTCAAGTCAATACACAAGGAACTTATCGTATTTGTTATTCAATTATCGTGAGAAAGTATCGATCGATTCATTTTTCATAAATTTCTCTTCGATTGAGTACACACGTATTACATTTGTACCACCCTTAGGAAAATCTACTTCATTCCGACCAAAACGTATGATTTTTTCTCCAAAAAAGTGGAGTGTTTTGGCCAGAATGGAGTAAATTTTCCCCGAGGGAAGTTTCAAATACCCACAATAGAACCCATATGTTGAAATCCTGCGATCTTTCGATGCGAACTTATATTACATGCCGAATTATATATCGAAAACTATGTATAATCCCTGACGCAATCTACTTCAGAAACCTTATTTGACCTTTCTTCGAACTTTTTACATCTTTCTCAGCTTTTTACACTCCATGCATGTCTTCTTCGATCCATTTCATATATCACCAACTAATTTCACACGATTCGAGCAGAAAAGAGTTTTTCATTGGGATAATATAATGTTTTTGAGAACATCTCCAAGAGGATTACCTAAACAATAGAAGTGAAAAAACGTGTTGTGTAACCGAGATGATTCATACACATGGACGCGAACACAGTTATACGTACGATTTCTCATCTGTATATTCTCTCAAAAATCTATGACGTGAATTGATACTTTCATATAGAAAAATAATTTTTCATTCTTCCCGGATGTGAAGAGAAATTCGAATATTTCATACGAGTTTATTGGATTCTTTCGAGAATATTGAATTTTTGATAAAAGTCAAGGAATGCGGGTGTGAGAAATATTACTGCGGAAATAGATAGTTGTACCGGACCCGATGCCGATGATTGCCTTGCAACGTGTCACTTTGTTCCCGAAATGACTTGCAGGTAAAGCGTAGGAATCTAAGTTACAACTAGTCAAAGTCAGATTCAACTTTTGTTCCAAACAGCAGAAACACAGAGTTTATTGATTATTGGACCGACTGTGTAAGCTAACTTCGAAGTTTAACAGGGTAAGTGTGTCCATTAGAACAAACTAGCTCTATGGTATGTTGACATTGTATAGCATACAATATCCAAATAGAATTATTAGCACAAGGAATAAAAAGAAACACAATTTAATTCAAAACTTTTATGGAAATTTTATTATCTATTATGCGTCTAATGTGTAGAAAATTCGTGTATTTAGAGTTAGTTGAAACCTCCAATTCTATGTTTTTCACACACACACACACACACACACTGAGAAAAAGGTACCTAGTTGGGACAATTGAATGTTAGTTGCGGCAGTTAGATTTTTATTTACGCTAGCCAGACTCTAGTTTGGGTGAATAAAATATGAATAAATAGGTCTATTCGATGGGAATAAAAAATACAGCTGTGAGAAATGAAATTTAGCTAGCACAACTGAATTTTCATTTACAGTGACTAAATTTCCTAGCTGTCGAATATTTGAATAGACCCTTTCTCTCAGTGCAATATTGAGCTATACGAGAGCAAGCATTCACTCACCTTCAGTTCGATAGTTAGCTCACTCTGGAAGCATTTGAAGCACCGAATGCTTCAAATTTTCTGCATAGCGATTCCTCGATTGTCATGTTTGTACTTCATAGTAACTCTCTCGGTATGAAACGCGTAGAAAAATCAGTGAGAAAATGCAAATTATGACCCACAATTTGTTGGCTCGTGTATGTGGAGTATGTTTCCAGAAACTGTAATATTATGTCATTAGTTTTTTTGCGAAAGTACAAGTGCCAAATCGCCCCTGCTTTATTGTTCGATAAATTTCTCCACACACAACATTATACACGGCAAGGGCAATAAAATAAATTGAGCCCCAAGTTTAGTTGAATATTTCAAAGAAATCCACCTTCTTTCGTTCTACTTCGGCGAACAGATCTGAATTTTCTGTATGAAAATTTTCTTACTCTTCAGAGCGTGCAGACTTGTTCTTTCTTCCGTATATGGAAACGAGTAATCGTGAATCTTCGAACTTCCTCCATAGGGAGCAAAGTGGAATTTGAAATCTTCTCATTAACAGAAAAAATGTATGTACTTGAGCGCATCATAAACTTGAGAGTTGGTATTCGAACGTCGATAATGCCGTAGGCAAATACGTTGCATATCGTTATAATTAAATTCGAATTATTGCACTGAGAAAAAAAGATTGTGAACTCAAAGACGGTTTAGTTCTTTCGACTACATCGTGGGCTTAAATACGGCGAAATATGTTTGTAAAGATTGATTCCCATCAACTACAGATGTAGTTGACAGAACTAAATGGTAATTTGATCAAATACATCATTCTTTTGACATAAAAATGATACTTATTACAATCAATTGTACCGTATTTCATTAGATTCAATAATTATTCCAATCAACTCAATAGAAAAATCCGTTCAAGGTTACAAGATGTTTAATGCAAGACTATTTCATTTCGAATCATAAATATATTTATGTACAAAAAATGTGTAAATCGAAAAGTTAATCTTCATTTGTTTACTGTTCAATCTCTGAAATGCTTCGATATCTCACCAACATGATACCGGTAAGTGTACCCAGGTAAAAATTGACCATGGGCGCTAGGTTGCCGCAAGGCTCACCAAGATGGGCCGAGCCTAGGCTACCAGGCATGGCGCAACTCTGAAATGATAACATCATTTCAGCCTCAGCCCATTTGTTTCCACAATCAAGACCCAACACTGGAAACAGGGTTGTGATAGCATATGCCGTCAATGGCAGACCATACAAAAATTTCTTCGCCAAGGATGAGCCAACGCTGTAGCAATCTTGCGGCAGGGTTGCGCCCATCTCATGCCAATGGTCACTTTTATTTTTTATTGTAATTGAAAATAAAATGAAAAATCCATTCTATCATTTCGATTGAACGAAATGAATGTCGGAGAATTTCAACATGTAATTTTTCTGATTAGTTTAAACTGATGAATGACGTAAATCCGGTGGTCCTGGCGTAGAAGTAGGCGGGTCTGGGAGCAGATGAAGAATTATTTCTGTCATGGAATCTTCAAAGGAGACTTATATATTGATTGAATGCTTGGTTCGCCACTCGCAGGAAACAAGCATCACTCTGGTGAGAGTTATTGTAATTTGCTGTTTGAGAAGGAAGTTTCACTCTTAGCCAAGCTATTACTCAAGTCGAGTCAAGCTAACGCCTAAACTGAGCGAGGCCATCGCCCAAGCTGAGCCAAGCTATTGCCCAAGCTGGACCAAGCTACGACCCATGCTTGGTGCAACATGAGAATCCATTGTCATTCAGAGTTGCCTAATGCTTGGAGCAGTGTCCCGCCAAGCCCTAGAGAGCCTCTGTTGAAAGCATGCGTTTTCCTTCAAGCAATATTGGTTGAAGGATGGGCCAAGCGTGGCGCAGCCAATGATCAATGATGGATCAATGAAGTCGATTTATGACTTCCCATATTGGTACAATGTTTAGACCATTGTCAACCATCCTTGTCCCTACATAGATTGCCCAGCTTTGGCTGGCAGCCTTGCGTCTAGGTATATTCCGTCGTCAGCATTGGCGGAGCCTGAAGATTTTTATATGGGTATATATCAAATCTCATTTGAAGGGAATCGAACCTACCTATCTTGAGTTTACCTAACTATCCGAGACGCTAACGTCCTAACCGTTTCTCTACAGCGCGCTTCGCATTTTGCTTTTGCAAAAGTTGTTAATGTACTACATACCCTGTATTCTACCATCTCTGATCAGGTGATTTTCGAATGATTATTTCTTTATTACAACTAAAAATGCGTTCAATTACATTTCTCCCACAATTGAAATGATTGAATTTTGGTCGTTTTTTCTGATCAAAGAAAGCAGTGTCGAAAGTGCCGATTTTTTCCCATTGATGTCAAATTGAGGGAAGTGTGAATTTTTATAGTTAATGAGGCAAAACATTCAAAATTTTTGAAATCGAATAATCAACATGTTTTTGGAAATTAATTTCCAAATTTCATGATTTGTTTCGATTCTCTTGTAATGGGAAAAAAATGATTTGAAATTTTTTAACCCGGTTCAATTTTTAAATACACTTATAAATGAAATTTTCAATTCTCGGTGATCAGGTAAATTGAGAATTTATTTCTCAGTATTTCCCTTATCACATCACCTAAAATCGTCAAGTTTGGCAACTCAATTTTCACTCATATTTAATTGCAATTTCGAAGAATTTTCCGAGGACTTGAGTGGGAATCACTTCCATCACAAGTGATCGAAACTTTCGGATATTATTTTACATAGATCGAAGATTTTCTACTCTTTGCTTGGAAATGTTTTTCACAAAAACAATAATTAAATCCCAAATATCACGATGCGTACATAGCGTTGATTGGCTTGACCTTGCTAACGATCACGTTTGATGCAAACGTTACTTGTTTCGAGATTGCCAACGTCGGGAACAATCTCAACGATTAATCGTTTCCTTTGTGCACAAATGCTGAACTCATATTTCGTATCCAAAGCATCTCAAGCAAATTTGGACCCGTATAAAAGATATCTCTGAATTGCGATCTTCACTACTCGCAGAATTTCATACGAAACACACGGTTGGACGTGACATCGATTATTCGTTACAGACTCAATATAATAATTATGCGAATATAAAAGCAAAATATCTGAAGGAAGGATTGCGAAGTTTTCCTTGAAGGAAGGCTTTTTGTAGCAAAGAATATCTTACCTCGAAGCTATAAGTTTTCAAGAGATTTGCTGGATGGCGAACAAAAAAGTTCCTCATAATTCTTTCATCTTGAAGTCTTCTTATGAATGTCAGTTTTTCTTCTAAGTTCATAACCAAAACGCCTGAATTTTTTCATAGGCTTTGGGTCATGGAGAACAAAAAAAGTTCTCGCCGTTCATCCTCTCTGGAATCATCTCATGAATACGAGTTTGTGTGAATAAATCAATAAGACACACGGGATCTTGTGTTATTCCAAAGGGATCCAATGGATGAGGAATTCCTCAGAACTGGGAATCGAATAACGTTATTGTTCGTTGAAATGTTGATTTCAAGTTCGGAATTGATCGGTCGATTGATGCAATGCACGCGTTGGTATAGGTGCAAGTCGGTAAAGGGAACACGCGCGTCAAAAACGTTTTGATGCGGAAGGCGCGTAGAGGTTGATCGCTTTTCATCGTGCTGATGTAGGGTCGATGACCCAAAAGGCCTAAACTTAATATTTGGATTTTAAACATGTTTCTGCGTCATCTACCGTGGCATCACGCAAAGTATCTCGCAACACATATATACCGATACCAGGTCCCGAACTAGTATCGATCCGTCGTAGACGACACAGAAACAAGTTTAAAATTCGAAATATCAAGTTTATGGCTTCTAAAATCAACTTCGGACACTAAACAGACACTTTTTATCATCCCTGTGAGATCCTTTCTTTATAGCCAGTACACGGACGGGAGATGAATTTACCGTGGAATTACAGTGGAATCAAATTTTGCTGTGTTGTATCTTTTGCTGAGATATAGCAATTATTGATCGTGACAGTGAATTTTTATTAGCGTTCCAGCTGATTAAATTCAGAATTCAACAAAATCAGGTTGAAAAATAATGAATCATCAGGAGTAGAGGGATATGGATTATTTATATCGATCAATTTTGTTGTAGAGTTTTTCATGAAATTGAGAATCATTTCATGTAATAAGATCACGAGAAGATTGAAATAACTTCATCAGATGTAGCTATTTCAATCCTATGCTCATGTCGATGATGTGAATAGAGGCCGAACCCACGAAGTGTAAAATTAATGAAACCCATGCAATTGGTTCACTCCGATATGTTCCCACGGAATAATCATTATCCGCATTCGTACCATTGAAGCATGTTCGAGTAGATCAATTGCACGAGTTTCGTTGATTTTGGATTTTGTGAAGCTCGATACTGCGATTATCGTATAATCGACTCGAATCGTTTTGCGTTGTTTCCAGTTGAATCAATCGCGAAATAAACACCTGCTCCACAAGTTTTTCTAGCATCATATTTATATTTTTCCACTTCACTTTGAAATTACTATCGCAAGCATTTTCATTTGTACACTCTCCGTTGATGAATTAGCTGAGAAATTGCGTGAAAAATCAATTTTCCAATGAAAAGTTGATAACTTTGTAATGATTGAGAATCACATCGTATGAATGGAGATTTGAGGAAATTGGTACGCAATGCACATACATTTCTCATATATAAAAAACAGTGATACATAAATCGTGGTTGATCCTGGAAGGAAATAAAAGGATTAATTACTGAAATCAAAGAAGCTTTATTGGAGTACACCAAAGTTGATGGAATAAATTATCACGTACCGAAGCAGTTGATCTTCAAATGGTGAAACAAAAGCCTCCTCAATGAGCGATGTTTCCTATAAATCAAACCAAGTTGTTTTTTTATTGGACGCTCCGAAGAAATCCATCCTTTTTTCTCTCCACCCTCATCCTCCCCTCCCTTTATGGGCTTAGCGAACAAACAGATTCTAGGTCTCACCTTCTCTCGATTCTTTTTTCCTTTTTTATATTGGGAATTCGCGTTTGTTTCCACAACCACAAAAAATTATGTAAATAAAAGGAAATTCTTCACCGTATTTTTGATATATAATCGAAAAATGTCATTCGTTACACCGCGATTAATGTGATATATATATATTGTTTGGCTTGTTTTCCCAATCGTTAAAAGTTTGTTTATCCAAAGATTATACGTTGAGAATGTTTTTTCCCAAGTCTTGAATTCGCAAGTCGTACAAAAACTATTCTATTCTGAGTTGAGATGATGGAAAGAAAAATTCGTAACGATTCAATTACTGCAGCACATAAATGATTCAAAGTAATTGATAAATCGTTAGGGGATGAATGAACGAGCGAAAATGCTCGTAAATGACTTGGTATTCGTAACGAAAGGTCATGGCTCTTAAAATTCAAAGTCGACGAAATTTGATTGTGTCCGTTGAAGGACAAAAGTTCACTTTTAGTGGATAATTTTATGCGAGAGACAACGTTGAAATGTCGTACGAAGTCCCTCCTCGAAATCCAATTTCCGAATACAAATTAAATTTTCTTTTGCATGAAATTTCGTGATTTTATAATGCGATACGTAAGTGTTTATGATTGATGTTCTTGAGAATATAGCTGACAAAAAGTCTGCCTGCCCAAGCCTTTAGGGAGTTTCCAAGTAAAGTGTTGCTAATGACTGTGTTCCGACTTTGCTGGCTACCTTCCATCCTCCACGAGTTGCTGGCAAGTATTAGCGCTTTTACTCGGTAACGGTAAGTAATTACGCGGTGGTATACGGAGAAAAGTGTACAACATGATTTCTCATATTTCTGAAATTAGAGGAGAATATAAGTAATTCTGATTTTTTTTACATTTTAGGGGAAAATTGATGGTGTAATTCGACATCTCAATGTCGTATCAATTTTCCGAGGTACTTTGGAACGAGTTCTAGGAAATTAATCATCGTGTAAATTACTCGTTTGTTTAGTTATAGTTTTCATCGATATTTGTATTCTGTGTATGAATTTACATAGCATATATATATAAATATTATATAAAAATTATACAAAATGCTGTTCTGGAGAATAATGTTATGGAATCAATGCAAAATTGGTTCAAAATTCCAATAGATTTGATAATAAATACATTTTACATGATTAATTTTCAATGCGGTTGAATATCAAGTTTATGTAAACCTATAATTTTCATCCGATGTTGTTGAATTTTTTGTTCAACTGGGAAAGAGTTTCACTTTATCGTATCACTGTGGAATTCTTGTAATACTCAATTCATCGTGAGAAGGATTTTTGAAAAGAGAACTCGGTAAATCGGGGCACCACGGTTTCTTTGAAAAATGTTTTCCACTCGTGTCACGTTACGGAACATATTAATCCACGTAATAGTACTGAACTTACTGTGATGGAGAAGCACAAAAATACTATGAAGAACTGACTAAAATTTCATAATTCATCCAAAAATCCGGAATTTTTGTGCATAGAAATGACTTACTTGAAATCTGAACGGATTTGCATACAACATTGATCATTCTTAGCACAAGAAATCTAACGGATTGTGAGGATTTTTAATACGCTTGAATATAATATTAAGAAGTCGAGAATTTTTATTAGTACACAGAGAGAAAATTGCTGTAATTATAGGGACAGCATTAAATTGCTGTAAAATATACCGAAATTCTTGCTCAATCAACCAAAGTCTGCTGCAGCACGGAGAAAAAGATATCAGAATTTTTACTATTTTTCATGCCAAACTTGAAACAGGAACCCAATCAGAAAAATCCGAAATATGCCAATTTTGACAATAGGTGCAGTAAAGTGCTAGTATTGGGTCTCCAACACTTGGTCAACACGTATGGGATCAGTACTGGATACATAAAAATACAGTACTATGCCTGTACTGATAAACCAGTACTGAGAACTTAATACCGGCCAGGTGCTAACCCAGTACTGGCCCTGCACTGATTGCGAGTAATGGTATTAGTACTCAATCGCCAGTACTGAAAAGCGTTATCATTTCAGACAAATGCCAGTACCCTGCCAGTCTTGGCTAGTACTGGTGCAGTACCGCGCCTGTTGTAAATTTTTGGTTGGGAAGGTTTTTAAAATCAATTTTCACAGAAAACAAGGAAGATTATGAATGAATCGCGAAATTTTAAGAAACCTATAGTAAAACTTGGCTATCGATTTATAATCTTCCGTATTTTCATGTAAACATTGATTTTACAAACCTTCCTGTTTCAAGTTTGCATGGAAAATAGTAAAAATTCTTATATCTTTTTCTCCGTGAGTGGTCACATGAATTGTGAGAAATCTAATCCCTTGCATGTATGTACCATGGAGCCTACCCCGACCCAGCGTGGGCCCTATCCTGCCAATATGGGCCCAAGACTGAGCCAGACTGGGACTAGAGTGGACGAGAGATCCCACGCTAGGGATAGATATTGCGGTATAAATTGCAGAAATTCAATGTTATCCCTATATTTATCGGACGTAAGGTAAATTTTACAGCAAATTTTTCTCCGTGTAACAATCGATATTAGACAGTGTCGATGGGTTTTCGTTGAAATTTACGAAACATCAATCACCACAAACAAATATCGCAGTGATTCAAGGCGGAATCCAGTCTAGAGCAGATTTTTGTCCATAAATGTTCACAAAATGTTCCACTCTCGAAGTGTCTCGAATCGACAGAACTTGAATCCTAGAAAATTAGGTGAAAAACTCATCATTCACATGATTTCACATCATTCTTGTCTCAATTTTACATGGACTGGAAATTTCATTTGAAGTTGATGTATTCTTTTTGTACAGAACATACATTTATTATATGGTTTGCATATATACTCATATTTGCTTTGCATCATATCGCCGCGTATCGAAGTTTCATTTTACTACAGGATTCCCATGTCCTCGTAATGCAGTCAATCAATCAAAATCGAATTATCATTTGAAAAGAAACTGTGACGTATTCATATGTATAAAATTCCGTGTTTTCTGTTACGTAGGATGAAATATTACTGCTTCAAAGTGAGATTTTGATATAAAATTCAGTTCTATAAATGAGTAGAAATCAATCGGATTGTATAGTTATTTTTGAAAATCGTTAGTAATCAATGAAAATTAGAGGCTCTCGAGTACACGGAGAGACTAGATTTATTGATATTTAGAAAGAATTCATCAACGTTTAGAAAAATGACTGTCAATTTGGGGAAAAAGAGGATCGCTGAAAAATATTCGTAGTGAGTCTACCAAAAATATTAACAGTTGATGGGTTCATTGGTATTTCTCACAGTGAAACTATCAATTGTTGATACATTGACTACGAATTTTTAGTAGACTCCAGCAATTCTCGTTTTCCTTAAATTGACAGTCATTTTTCTAAATATTAAGAGACCCGGTCTTTCCGTGTGAAACCAACAAAACTCAATTTTACCAATTCCGATGCAAGATTCGTGGCATCAATGTACAACTATTTAAAGAATGGAATGAACGAAAATTGAAGAAAAAATTGTTTTGATTCTGAACCGTAAGGTTTATTCAAAACTGTTGCAGTCTCGAAAAAGGTCTCGGCTCGTCTTGTCTTGGTCTTTGAGCAAAGAAAAATTGTTTCATGTTCTGGATGCAATCAATTTCACCCTCCCAGACGTGTTATTTCCAACTGTTGCATGCCCACATTTGACTTGATACGCAGGTTTGTCTTCGAAGATCGTAAAATTGAATGATATTTACTATTCTTGAATGTTGCTCAAGAGTCTCGAGTCCACCTCATAGAACCGTTCATAAATAATTCTGTAATAACTGTAATATGTTGAACGGTGATTAAAAGTGTTTCAACTTTCAACAATCTGTTATTACATATCAATACGAATAATTCTTCGCGTGAATGGGTATGTAACGTCACATAGTCGTTTGAATTTTCGAAGAAACGGAAGATGTCAAACTTTTCCAAGGTTTTTACATAGGTTGTCCCAAAATGTTTGTCGGACTAGGTTACTTTTAATGGTTTCTCTCACAATCAATACCCTTCTCCATACGGTAAAATCACTCGTCAAACTACTTTTCTTACAGTCCTTTTGGTACTAAATTACACTGTTTTTCAAAAGCGCCGACCAGCTCCTCATCTGATGAAAAATATGGACTTCTTACGCAGAGTTTTACAGGGGGAACAGAACGGAGCCACATATAAAGGATAATTCAGTAATTTCATGTTTGAAATCTTGAAAAAATCTTGGGTAACAGCAGCGAGAGGTGCAAGTGCGTTGTTGTGGTTTAGAAACTGGGAGGATAAGCGCCTGTGAGGAATCAAGTTATAGCTGAATAGCTGAGGCTGTAGTATTTCTTATCAGATTATGTGCGCACTTCATAAAATACTTTTTCATCGACTAAATGATTATTTTATGAAGAGTGAACCTCATTCGTTGGAGAACATGAAACTTGTAGCCTGTGTTACAACTTACCTCTGTTACTTTTAGCCCCGGTCACCCCTACTTAGGTGTACCATGTAGATGACACTGTTTTCGATTCTCCCAATAACACTGTTTTGATGATCCCATGTTTATCGAAGAATATGACACTTGGGGAAGAGTTCAGTTGTATTTAATAAAGCTGCGAATGAATATTTTTTCCACATAAACTTGGCTCATGACCTATAAATGAAGTTTATTAACTGTCAAAAAACTTCATATGACGTTCCTCAACTGTTTACAATTCTTTTTTGTGGGTAATGAGCCATGTTTGTGTATAATCGATATTTATTTCATCGTATGAAAAACAAGATTTATTAAATACAAATCACCTCTTCTCTCAGCCCTGGCGATTCCAAAGTGACCAATTTTGATGGTTTACTCTCGGTTTCTTTTTGGTTTGGCAAAAATTTGGTCAGAAAATGGTTACCCAGATGGTTTTTACCATATAATGACCTATTTGTGACCAAAAACTAATGGTGGCTTAAAACAAATCTGCCACCAAAAGGTAACCAAAAAATGTGGTTCGTTTTTGGAATCTTTTTGGTATTTTTGAGGTGTGAGCCCAAAAAATCACCACGAAATAACCGAAAAATCATCAAAATTGAGATTGGATGAATTTTCGTTGGATTTTGGTGAATTTTTGTTGAAAAAAATGTCTCAAACGATCAACAAGTTACAAAAGCCAAGATTTTTCACCAAAATGTAACCGGAATTTTTGATCGCTTGTCGGTTCACCCCGATCCGCTGGGGAGTGTACGCTTGCGAACAGATCTTGATTGTTTAACTGGTAATGACTGGGCTCTCGTCTTAACCCTCAACATGCACACCAGGGTCACAGTGACCCTGTAAACGAATCAAAGCGTCAAATAATACATGTTACTGTTTGAAAACTCCATAAGTAACGCCATCTAAAATCGAATTTGATTATGAAGTGATGACAATGACCATAAACAGGTCGAATTAATTGCTCAATGTTTATTTAACAGCTATTGAATGTTAACGTAGGGTCATGGTGACCCTGGTGTGCATGAGATGTGAGTTTCCCTTAGAAAAGACCACTATTTTTTCCCTCAAAGTTACACATCTGAACATGACACGTGTACAATATTAGACCTCAATATTCAAGACTCGAAAAGTTACAATTTTCTCAATAAACACATCATTTTTGGAAAACTTGAATTTTTCAACAATTTTTTCTACAATGTCGATAGCCAAAAAATTCAGTTTTCATTATTTAGGCCTCTTCTTCAATGTTTCTACTACACTTCAGAGTTGTTTCATATTTTCATCATTCATCCTTCCAAAATTATTAACAATTGAAAATCAACAGGGTCACCGTGACCCTGGGCGAGAGGTGTGCATGTTGAGGGTTAATAGTATAATCACGTTTCATCACCTGTTACGATCTAATGCACCTTCTTAGCAGTGCCAAACTTGAAAATTTTCAGCATTCTCCCACACCATGTAACACGTTTCTGTTGGTGCATTCCATTGCAAATGTGGAGTACCCATCCAGAACAGAGTTTTCTTACTCGTATAACTGTTCCGAAACAATTCGATGTATTGCTGTTCTAGGAATCTCTATGGAGAGTCTCTTCTGACTGTCTGTATGTCATCCTTTTATTCATCCTGACTGCTTTTTCAGTGGCATCGACACTTTTTGGAGGATCAACATTTGCAGGGCGTCTCATTCGAGCATCGTCATCTAAATCAAAAATGCTGCAACGGAAATGTAAATATCTACGCTCAATAGTTCTCATGGGAGAATAATTCTCGTTCAAACAACGTGAAAAATTGGAATAATTAATCGTACGAAAGTCACGTCTCGTTAGAGTCACTATAACTTACACTTTCGGTTCAATATTTTGCAACAAACTTGAATGTGTACAACAGGAATAAAGCATGTATATTTCGACAGGGACAGACTATTGAATCACGTAATAGAAATTTTTCGTTTCTCTTTGGAAAGATTGTACGACAAAAATTCTAGGACGCATTTAGTGGATATGACCTGCATCATATATCATCTCAAGAAGGCTCCATCTATCACTAACATTGACTTGTAGAGTTTGAGATCATTATGCAAGAATCCAAGAGCAATACAGTTGCCTGAGTATACAATATTTTGGTTTTCCACTACACATTAAAAAATTTTGTGTAATCTCAACACACGTGCATGTCCGTGAAGATATCACACGTGAGAAATTAACACAAAAGTGTTAAGTTTACATTGACAATCTGTCAATTTGACACACATTTTTTACTGTGTACAATGAAATATCTGTGATTTTTCACTCGATTTGATTGTATATCCAAATTGTGGGAGTCGTTATTATGGATCTTTGTGAGGCTAATTTTTGAGAAAAGAAGCCTGTAAAGGGAGAGAAATTCTACTGCAATCCTCGCTGTAAATCGAGATATTATATGTTGGATAGTAAATTTTTTTGCTGGGAACTGTTATGTTCACGCTGGAATATTCAAAATTTCTCTATCTACGTTAGTATGCTTTCGAAAAATTCTGAAATGTACTCCGTTTAAGAGATTCAACACAAAGGGAATTAGGGGATATGCAAAGCAACTTTTGAACTGTTTTATTAAATGGTACAACTCGGTGAAACTCTGATTGTTCTCGTATTTCAGAAAATAAATTTGAATTCATATACGGAAAGACCGGATTTATTGATATTTAGAAAGAATTCATCAACGTTTGGAAAAATGACTGTCAATTTGGGAAAAAAGAGGATCGCTGAGAAATATTCGTAGTGAGTCTACTAAAAATTCGTAGTCAGAATATTAACAGTTGATAGTTTCATTGGTATTTTTCACAGTGAAACTATCAATTGTTAATACATCGACTACGAATTTTTAGTAGACTCACTACGAATACTTTTCAGCGATCCTCGTTTTCCCTAAATTGACAGTCATTTTCCTAAATATTAATAGACCCGGTCTCTCCGTGTATCTGAAACGATAAAATTGAAGAATTTAACCCAGTATATCAAACACGCAGTGTCATTTTTACACCTGCTATTGTACCGCCTTCGCTGTATTTTATTCAAAGATTTCCCCGATGGAAATATTTTCCACATTATATATAATTTATATTGAATTATATATGAAAGATTTATAATTTTGAAAATTTTCTCTGCCGGGTTAACAATTTTTCTTGCGCTCACCCTTTTTCTTTTCCTGTCCAATTGAATCATTCAAAATCCGGACATAAAGAAGAACCTCATTGTTTCCTGGAAATTTATCAATTACGAGCTAAAAAGTGTTAGAATTTCCATCCAAAAAATCTGTTCAAAAACAGTTATCATGGTTAGTCAATTTTTAGGCAAATTCTTCAAGAAGTGGCTAGTTATTTTTTCTCCGTCAGAGGAATCTTGGATTATTCGATCTTTTTTCCATAACCTAAACATTCAATTCAAAAACCAACCTAATCAAACCAAATTAAATAACAGTTCTCAATTTTAAAAAAGATACCAACGTATATATCAGATCTCTTCCCAATCAAGGCAGTCAGATTTTTCAGACAGATACTACGCTATGACACAAATGGGGAAGTTCTGAATACGTTGGTATCCTTTGAGGGGGGATCCTGAATTGGACGGTTCGAAAAATCGATCCCAATCAGAAAAAACCGAATTATGCCAATGTTGACAACAGGCGGAGTACAGTGCCAGTATTGGGCCCCCAAGAGTCGGCTAGCACGTACCCAGTATGGAAAAGCGTTATCATTTCGGACAAATGCCAGTACTGCTGCAGTGCAGACCACCAGTACCCCGCCAGTCTTAGCCGGTACTGGCGCAGTACAGCGCTAGTTGTGGAATTCTGATTGGGATGTTTTGGGGAATTTTTTTAGGCTAAAAAAAAGCAAGTCCAGCGAAATTTTTAGATTATTTTATTACATGTCTGAACATGAGAAAACAATTTTCTTTGAAGAAAAATATTCACAGGCAACCGATTTTTATGCACATTCGTGCAACTTCGATTTCGAACAGATGGAGCTCGTAATTTTCATCTGAAACAAAAAAACCAAAAATCATTCGAATTGTAAGATATTTTTCTTCTATATGAACTAAGAAAAACTAAGAAAATTATGAAATTCGGATGTTTTCTGAGGTTTGAAACAGAATATGTGCTTTTTGTGGAAAAAAGAATCATTTTAACTTGCTAAAAAAGTTGTTCAGAATTTTTTTTCCGACAATGTTTTTAGTTCAAATAGAAGAGAAAACAATACTGAAGCTAACAAGCTTTGGTTTGATATGATCGGTCGTCCAATTTTTTTGCAATCACGCCCGCCAATTTAGAAAAATCGTAAAAACGAAAACTCGAGAAAGCGGGCTTTAAAGTTTTCTGTCAAGGAAAAATGTTATTTCCCGGCTACTTACGGGTATAATACGCTAATCAGCTATCCCTGCGCCATGAAGGAAACCTTCTTCTTCCTCAAAAAACTCGTTTCGATGGAGTTGCTTGAGTCTACGGGCCGTGCGAGCTTCCTTCCTGGAAAAGGACGTACGCCGATTTCCCCTCTCGATTCGTTATGCGTCGATTTCATCCGCAAACATCTTGCAAATTTGCCCAATTTTTAAATCGAGCAGCTGCATAATATTGAGAAACTGCAGAATATCCTTCTTTGAACATTCCTGCAGCCATTTATGCAGCAATTTCAACGATTTTTTTGCCAGAATTGAGATCTTTCGGGTTTATGCGCCAAACGGTAGAATTGAAAGATTCGTTCGAATTTTGCGTATGCCTGCCTAAGCATCGCGTGAAAAGTTGATCATTCGAAAGTTCCTCGTAGATTTGACGAATATGTTTCTCCACATTTTCGTCAATCAATCGAGCAGGATGTTTGAAAGACGCAAGAGAATTCGTGGCCTCAGCTTTATCTGTGCTGTATCTTTGGAAATATTTCGAATTAGCCTATATAACTTTGTGTACACATTCTTAGATACATAAGGAATACATTTAAACAATGAAAAAAAATTCGATTCTTTGGACCTTCTACTTCAGGATCCCCCTTTAACCCATTAGCGCCTGAAGAGACACTTTTGGACACCAAAGTTCAGAGATTCATTGTACAATGAACTTGGTCGAAGAAAAATTCTTGAGCCACTGTATCCTATGTTTTGAAGGTCGCTCTTTCGAATGGTGATGTTCAGAAGTCCCTAAAATGAGTTTTTTCGTGTGAAAATTGCAAATTAAAAAAACAAGCACTGTTTTTTTAAAAGGAAATTTTTCAAGATCATATTTTTGTTTGCTTTTGCATTTTTCTACATACTTAACACTGATAAATATCGCGTCCATGGACCGTCAACTCAAAGTTATTGGCTTAAGATTAATAAAAAAAAATGTTTATCCATACAAAAAGCCGTCCGAAACAATAAATTTTACTTTCAATCTTCAGCAATTTTTTTCTCGATTTCTAAGGACTTTAGGACAAATTTCCTAAGAACAAAAACGTCTCAAAATTGGTCGAAGAATACCCTCAAATTTTTTTTTCAGACCCGTAAAAAAACATTTTTGATTTTCCGGAAAATGGAAAAATTGGCATTTCTGAAAAATTGTTTTAAAAATCTCAAAAAATTTGAGGGTATTGTTCGACTGATTTTGAGACTTTTTTGTCCCACAAAATTTCCCCGCAAGTACATAGTTATTGAAAAAAAAATCGCTGAAGTGTTTCTGAGGTCTCCAATCATAAAACTCTTAGGAGTATCGAAAAATATTCTCATTCAGTAAACTACGTGTTGACGTGAATGTGACATTTAAAAGAGTAAATAAGCAAATAACAGTAGTTCATTTACTTTTGATTACTCAAAAGCGTAGGATAGAAATATCCACCCAAGAATTACTATGATAGGAAGCTCCTAAAATAATACGGTGCAATATCGAAGTAACGTGGTATATTGATGTAAACAATGTGAAATATTGATATATGGTAAATATTTCTATGTGATAAATGTTTGATTCGATTGCATTTCAATTTGAACCGAATTTGAAATGAATAAATGGAATCACAGATTTATTGAGAAAATATATTTTGATATTTATTACATACTAATAATTACACAATGAAAATGTTGAATTTGTAATTGGTGATCTCAGAAACCATTCAGCAGTTTTTTTCTCAATAACTATGGACTTGCGGGGAAATTTTGTAAGAACAAAAAAGTCTCAAAATCAGTCGAACAATACCCTCAAATTTTCTTAGATTTTTTAAACAATTTTTCAAAAATGCCAATTTTTCCATTTTCCGGAAAATCAAAAATGTTTTTTTACGGGTCTGAAAAAATTTGAGGGTATTCTTTTACCAATTTTGAGACGTTTTTGTTCTCAGGAAATTTGTTCTAAAGTCCTTAGAAATCGAGAAAAAAATTGCTGAAGATTGAAAGTAAAATTTACTGTTTCGGACGCCTTTTTGTATGGATAAACATTGTTTTTTATTAATCTTGAGCCGATAACTTTTAGTTGACGGTCCATGGACGCGATATTTATCGGTATTAAGTATGTAGAAAAATGCAAAAGCAAACAAAAACATGATCTTGCAAAATTTTGTTTTCAAAAAAACAGTGCTTCTTTTTTAATTTGCAATTTTTACACAAAAAAAAACTCATTTTAGGGACTTCTGAACATCACCGTTCAAAAGAGCGACCTTCAGAACATGGGATACAGTGGCTCAAAAATTTTTCTTCGACCAAATTCATTGTACAATTGAATCCCTGAAATTTGGTGTCCAAAAGTGTCCGCTCAGGCGCTAATGGGTTAAGAACATTGTTAACAAATGTCTGCGATAAACGGGACGATATGTGGAGGTATTGAATAGCTCCATTCCACCTACGGAACCTCATTACATGGCATTTCACCTAATTGATTGTTATATTGTTTGTTAAACATCCACATACAGATTCAAATCCACTCCAATTTAATAATTGCAACAGAAGAGCTTCAGCATGGATTCTCACGATTTTGAAGAGTTCTGAATCATCTGTAAAACATAAGCGATGAGAATTTCTCAGAACTGTAGAAACACCACTCGTGAAGCTAACGAATGATGAAGAGTCATAACGAGAATCTTGGAATATTCCTGATGGTACCGTAAAGAATTCAGAAAAACTACGTTCACCACCAGTAAATTTTTCACAGTTCAGTCACTTAATTTAATAACTTTTTCAATTAATATATCAAGCAAAAGTGACTGTCAAATTCAGGGAAAAAGAGCACCATTGAACAATGAAACAATGAAATTATTAACTTTTAATATTATACGAATATTTTTCAGCAATGCTCTCTTTTCTTAAACTGCACATTATGACAGTCATTTTCATTTCCTCAGTTTCTCCATGTATTCAACACTATTTTGTTTTCTATACCAAAATCTCTGTTTTTTCATCTTTTAAACTTCATTTCCGACGTGGAACGATGAAAATATTCGTATATCCGGTAGTTCATTTATTGCGACTAGAAATTAGAAATGAAAAAAAGAACCCGATTCAACGCTTCTTCAATCGATTCTTTTCGATCACACTTCCCAACCAGAATTCTGAGTCTTGATAAAAATATTGAAAATTTCATGAATCGATTATCAAGATATCATGTTTTGAAATGAATTTTCCAAACTAGCGGTCTGTGGGTTTTCACGTCACGAACTATGCTTGGAAACTGTGGTCACCAGTTAAGGGCTGATTGAAACTGCTGAGCAAAATAGAACATTCTAATATCCAGTTCACGTGTAGCTACGTTGTATGTATATTCACGCAGTGAGATGAGACGCAATTTATTGTTTGATTCGTTTAAAAATCAATCAGGGGATCGAAAAATTCTGATTTTTCGCGTGTAAAAGAATTCTGTCCATCCAATTTTCTCTCCTTCGGGCATGGATTCATTAGTTTAGCTGGATGATCTAATTAATCGTGAAACGTTATTAAAATCCTCTAATTCGCATCACGTAATATATTTCTCATTTGAATGATAACCAGATTATCATAATTGGATGATTTTCAAATTTACCATACGATGGCATCAGTCGTACCTTTCGAATACGATCGAAGTTGTTGTTATGCGATAGATAATATGGTGTTCATGCCGTAATAAAATTCTGTTCATTAGCAGTAACACATTATCGATCAATGAATCTTGTTATAAGTTAGATAAGTTATCTTAAAAGCAAAAACCTGCTTTATCGATTGTGGTCATACTCTAATATATTGCAAAATTCAAAACCCAGAGGTAATTATATCGACAAATTTTATTATCAACGGAGTTCAGAAGATAAAATTTATATATGCGAAGATTTTCTTCTTCTTGAAGTATAACTTTTTGTTGTTCCAAAACCTGGAAATTGTAGTATCAGACACACGATTCCTTCACACCTGCCCTCAAGAATATTATTTTATCGAGAACATTTACAAGATTCTCTCCACAATATATTCTCATCACCAGGGAGAAATTCTTCACGAGCGGAGATCATGTATTATTAATTCCTTACATGGTGTATACAACACATGGTACATGTTCACAAATCTTCTACGCTTTCTTCTTTTTCATTCCCATAGTCCAGTTTTATGTTCTCTTGATACAGAGTTGAGAGAGAATAACTCCACTTCTTGTATGCTTGGAAGGAAATAGATATCCTTATTCACAAACCAGGATGTATAAAAAATTGCAACATAAATGCAGTGCTGATATAACAACGAGTAATCGAACTCCATTATGATTCCCTCATCGCGTATGGAGCACATCAAATATATTATGCATTAAAAATGAATGAAATTAGGAAACACTAAAAGTTCACATTTTCAACCAATTCTTTCTCTCCTTATTTCACCACACGTTGAACCAATGATCCTGCATCAACACATACCATAAGACTCTTTTATAGGATCATAAAAGTAAATGCTGTTACCATTTACCGTCAAAATGTTTCATGGTGTTTCACACGTGAAACAAGGTATTCTCGAACATCGTTTTTGAAAACCTTTCCGTGTTTATATCCCTTGTGTGTAAGTTGTTGATCTTGAGTTGTTCGATAAAAAGTTTGATGCACACGAAGAATCTGATCAACTTTTATTGACATTGTCAGACGTATATTGTTATGCTTTGAAGCACATCGAAAGAAGATTCTTGGATCGTTTCCAAGAATTTGACATTCTTGTAAACCCGAGGGTAGGTGTAACTACTTCGATTTCAGGAGTTTTTATCATAATTCCATCAAACTTTTCATAAAAGTTACATTTACACTTACTTTTATCTTTCGTTCAGTTTTCCTTTTCTTGCTATGTTTGTTCGATCTGTGGAAACACAGATGAATGGTTCAATCAAAATTGAGTGATCAGTAAATAATAAGTATTTCGTGACGGATTATATTATTCATAAAATATACATACCACAAAATACCGACAAGATCTTTTTGAACTAAAATTGCCCTATAAATCCAGCAGAACATTCATCTTCTCCTTCTAAATTTTTGAACAATGCCGTGCTTTATTTTTCCCTTATTTTAATCAGAAGAAGAGAAATTTCGGTCGGTCCTACATGTACGGAATAGTTCCACTGGTTATATTTTCTACACACTCGATGAATTGATCACTCAGTGACCTAGATATTTTCACGTTTACCTGGGACGCGTATATCCGCAATGGGTTGTCATGAATACAAAGCCTACTCAAGATCAAAAAGTTGAATAGTTATAACGATGGAAAATAATTACAGAACCGGGTGCGTGGGGTGTCGAGATCCAACGGGAGGAGCGAAAACATAGTTCACTCGATTTCAATTATTATTCCTCTATCAACGGTAACCTCATTTATCGTTCGAATTACAAATTTGTGGAAAGAGAATTGAAAAATACTCGAGATGCATCTGTTGATCGATCCTCCTCGTTCTTCGAAATGAATTTGAATTCCTGGTTTCTATGGTCGAGTGCGATGTTGACCCCGACCAATCTCGATTCAAGTAGAAAGAGCTGAGTAGCCAATAAATTTCACCTCTGCGAACTACTTTTCTTCCAACACTCTCATCTACAAGTCTGAAACCCCTTTGTAGACCTAGTTGTTAATCCCATTGCGAACCGGTAAATTTATATTTCGTGGTATTGTTCAGATGAATTCATTGTTCCCGACTGGACTTTGGTTGGTGACGAATGAAAGTTCATGCCGAATGATTATTATAATCCTCGATGTTTGCAACGCAACATGTAAATTGGACGGAATTTCTCGTTTATTACCTTATTCTCTCTGTTGAGTTTGTTCCCATTCTCTCATGAAATTTGGAAAACCTGAATGGTTGACAAAAAAAGGCTATGTATAACCCTTTTTATCGAACCAGACGCCACTCAGGCGGACTAACGACTGTCCGTTTGATGTACGACGGAAAAATGTCATAAAAAAAGTCTCATTAAGAGTAGGGTCTACTCCTGCGATCTATTGACCATAGATGTAGACAAAAAAAAGAGTTTTTACTAAGTAAGAATAATGGGATAGTCATCGATATACGATGGAATAAAAATTCTATAATCCTCGTGTCTTATTCTTTTTCGTTGTTACAAGATAGTCTCTCCGTGGGGGAATATAAATTTAATACATCATACGACATTACGAAAGATACATGAAAAATATACTATACTCGACGTATCTACTTGATCGATATCCACTTCGGAACATCTTAAAGAAAAGTCTTAAAGAATTACTTTAGATACATTTTGCGAGGTATTTCCAAGACTCGAGAAAAGACAAGACAAAACCGTTCCAGGGATCTGATTTTCCTTTACACGAGTGAAGATTCAGTTCAACAATCTTACAAATGGATTCCATGCTTACCGAAGAAAAGTTTTCTCTCGCGTGCATCTATCTGCATTGTAAGAAACATTTTCACGAGTAGAATAAATATTTACTCCCTCATTCTGCAGCAAATATTCCCCAAAGCTCAGCCCTACGGTGCTCTCATTTAGCTCAAGTGGATTCTTTCCACTCAATATTATATAATATAAATTTCAGTCGATGATGCAATATTCATTGGATAATAAATGATGGAATCTTTATCGATGACCACACCGAGGGTGTAATATCTTGAAAAGGGGCCATAGACAGATGAAGATGTTCGAATTACGAACCAAGATGTTGTCGTGTTTAATTTTCATTTCTTAGTTTTTCTTTGATGATAGAAAATCTCCTCTCGATGATTTTTTCTTCTCGTGTTTATCGTGATGTGCTTGCAACACAGAAAGGTCTATGAATCATGTATGAAGAGAGAGAAACTACACTCAACACTACTCTACACCATCCGAATCTGTTATTCGATATTCTCTAGCGCGTTACTTCACGTACCTTTGTTTTATCATAAAATATGGATTGTATGACAAACGTTTGAAGTTCCTTCGATAACCTCTTTCCCATGAGAGAAGTATAACTATATAGCTTTTATGGAGAAGTATTTTTGGGGTTGGAGGGATATAAGGTATCGTCACAATATGGAATCCACTTGGGAGAAGTAGATCGCTCGTGTTCACAAGCGAAAAATAGTTTTTCCGCTGAAATAGCGTATTCTCGAATTTATAACCAAAAATTTGATCGAGAACGGATTTTTCTTGATCTCAGAAGGACGAGTGGAGGGTCGATGTAGTCTACTGAGGATTACGTTTGAAGAGTTGGAGGAAATTATGTTGTAACTGTTGAACTGGTGATTGAAATTGAAATGTAATCGTTTGGACGCTTGAGCGGTCTGAAATTTTGAAATATATTTTTGTTGATTTATTTGAAATCATATTTGGACTCCTGGAAGTATAATCTTCTTCCCGAATCGAAAAATTGTAATAATCTTTAAAGCCTGATCAACTCCGTAATATGCAACGATCCAATGTTGAATCAGGGTTGAGAACAGGGTGACAAATGGAATCAAACCTGATTCATTCCGCGATACACCACAAATCAGAGAGAGCTAAATCAGGTTTCATTTTTCAACTCGGATTGTTCAGGATATTTTCATTTTGATTTAGGTACACTAAGAGGAATTCAGTCTTCCCAACTAAATTTTAGCAGACATAAATTGATATCTAATTGTCCGAAATGTGAATAAAACTATCTATTTGATGAATGTGAAACCCTGTTTGAATTAGGGGTTCATGAAAGATTCTATCTCAAGGGTAATTGAGAATTGGCAGTTAGTAGATGATCAAATTGAAAGGATGTAGATCAAGTATTCTGGATTGCACTTGACTACAAAATTTCATATGATACATGATCTATTTGTGTCCAGGTGATTTCTGTTGAGACAAATTTTTCGGAGTAGGATGAAGACGAACGTCTCGTATCATCACCTGAGAGAACTTTGGTGTGATAACTATCTCTCCGTTGGAGGGCGACCGAAACCGTCAGTCCTGCTGTGAACGGCAAGTTGTCGACAACTTCTTTGGAGACAAATGACCCATATACGCGCGTATAGGGTACTTTTCGTGTGGAGTGTTATTTGTTTGAAATTCATTGTGAGCATTGTGTTTTTGTTCTAAAAATACAGTCGAGTATGGGTACTCAACTGTAAGTCTGCTATAAATTCGTTTTTATTGATGAACTCAATTTATGAAGAAAAAAACACAAATTTACACGTAGAAAAATAGTTGATGATGAGTTAAATTTTTTTTTATCGCATAACCAATGAGCACAACTACATTTTATGAATTTCAGAATTGCAGATTTGAGGTGAAAATTTTGTCGCAGATCACGTGTTTCTCGACCTCAAAATAACGTCATGAAAAAACGGCTAGAAAGTCGTTTAAAAGACTTCCGAATACCCAATTGATATCGAAAAGCATAGTATGTTTGAAAACAAGATAATTGGAGAAATAAAATCTCTGTAAATGAAGTGATTCAATTAAAACTCAATTGAGAATTAAAGTTTAATCCTTAATTGAAATAATTTTGAATCATGAATTAAATCCAATTGTTGATTGAGAAAAAAATTGGAATTTTGAAATGAATTTGATTGTTAATTTTCAAAAATTAAGAAATAAATCAAATTGGAACAATTAAAATCATCTCTGAATATTTTTTCAATTAACAATTAAACTGAATCCTCAATTCGATTGTTTTCAATTAACAATTTAATTTGATTCTGAATTCAAAGTTCCTTCAATTAACGATCAAATTTTTTCCAATTAACAACGGAATTTGATTTTCGATCAAAATTTTTCTTCGATTAACACTTAAATTTGATCCTCAATTGAAATGTGTCCCACACAGATAAAACTGGTCGAAATGAATATTTTTCAACGGAAATAAATATTTAATCGATATAAAAAAATGTGTACCTTCGAACAAACAGCGAATAATACAATTTTTTAAAACTAACAAAATATTGATTTCAGTCAAAGGAATATTTTTGTCGACTTACCCAAATAGTAATAAAAAATTAACAATCAAATTCAATTCTTAATTGAATTTTTTTGCAATCAATAATTCACATTTTCAATTGTTGACAACGGTTTATACAAAGCTTGAATTTTGAATTTCCACAAAAAATTATTCTGTAAATAATAATTTCCGTTCTGAATTCAAAACAAAATAATATAATAACAAAATATCCTGTAAATGATTGACCTCACTTTTATTTGTTTCATATCAATCAATATTATTGCAATTCATATTCTGATTAACAGAAAAACACAATTTTTTAATCAAGAATTGTTCCAATTCAACATTACCATCGATAATTAAATTCAATTTTTCATTGAAAAAAGTTTCAATTGAGGATTCAATTCAATCGTTAATTGAATAAATAACAATTGCGGTTCGAATTTGATTTTTGTTCGAAAGAATTGTGAATTAAAAATTGAATTTTATTTCTCGTGAAAAATAATGATGATCGATCGAAGAAGGAGACTCAAACTTGTCTCGTGAATGTTTCCAAATTTTTTACGAGTTTCATCTGTAGCTAAAATAGCAGAAAAAACGTTTTAGGCTTTGAAGGTTGATGGAAAAAACTCTGGATTGAGAATTAAAGTTCACTGTTAATTGACAAAAAATTCAATTAAGAAACATGGAGAGCCTTTTGAGGAATGGGGGAAATTTTGCTACTCACTTTTTTGATCGACTCAACAATAAATACGAATTTTAAATCCACAGTGATGAAGTACAATATTAAAATCAGGCATTGAATATGAAATTGGAACTGCGAATGGTTTCTCAAAATCATGTGAACGAGTATAAACATATATTAACCTACAAATGTTAATAATGTTTATAACTCATGTCCTTATGTTTTGGAATATGTTTTGGGTTTTGGATTTATACAGGATAATTCAGAACTCGCGCACTGTACTTCATAGGCATATTTTTCAGTCAAAATTCAATAATTTCCCGTTAGAAAAAATTTTGTTGAGGCTTAGTTTTTAAGATACGAGCATTTTTTAGATTTTTTGAAAAATCCGAATAACTCAAAAGCGTTGTGTGCTACAAACCGCAACTTGATATACAAACGGCTAAGTTGGAGAACAGCGGATCTCTGGAAAAATTTGAACTATTCTGTCATCTCTCAATTCAAAGTTATAGCGATTTTTAATTTTTGGGCTTTCAGCCGATCAGGATTCAAATACTTTGAATTTTTTAGATTTTTATAGCTCCGAAACAAAGAATGACAGGATAGTTCAATTTTTTTTCCCCAAAGATCCGCCGTTTTCTAACTCAACCGATAGTATGAAGTTGAGGTTTTTAGGACACCAATGCTTTTAAGTTATTCGGATTCTTATAAAGAATCTAAAAATACTCGTATCTCAAAAACTAAGTCTCAAAAAAATTTTTTCAACGGGAAATTATTGAATTCTTACCGTTTCTCAATGCTCTATGGGCCTTGAGAATTGAATTCAATTGTTAATTGGGAAACCTTTGAATTCAGGATTGAATTGATTGGTCAATTGAAAAAGTTGGAATTAAAAATTTAATTTTAATTGTTACTTGTGTTTTTCTTCGAATCATCAATTTAGAATCTTCGTCATACACAGAGAAAAATGCAGCTCGAAAGGATAGTAATCTTTAATAGAAAATTGGAGAATATTTCTTAAAATCTGAGAATTTTCCTTAAGTTCGTAATAAACATAAAACGGTTCAGATTTCTCTTGAATTTTGCTCGGAAAACAATGAAAAATTATCAATACGTAACAAATCATAAAAACAAATATGAAGTTTCCAAAAGTCGCGAATGAAATTTTACAAAGTGAATAACAAAATTCTGTAATTTGAAAATAAAATTCCAAAATTTCGTTATTTACTTTGTAAAATTTCTTGCGCGACTTTTGGAAACTTCATATTTGTTTTTATGATTTGGTAAGTATTGATAATTTCTCATTGTTTTTCGAGCAATATTCAAGAGAAATCTGAACCGTTTTATGTTTATTACGAACTTAAGAAAAATTCTTAGATTTTAAGGAATATTCTCAGATTTTAAGAAATATTCTTCAATTTTCTATTAAAGATTACTATCCTTTCGAGCTGCATTTTTCTCCGTGTACTGTTAATCATATTTATATATGGATAACGTAAATCGGTAGAGGAACGGTGGTTGGATGCAGAAACAACGCAAAGACAACGTAGAAATATTCATGTTGCGTATTTTGAGACCCTTGGAAGGAATCTACAGTACACATTTGATCAAAAGAAACTGACTCAGCAATTTCCCCAACCAAAATCATGATTTTTACTAGAAAAGTATTTATAAGCACAGTAGTATAATTTTTAATTTCAGAACACAGGGGTTTATTAAATTCTCCACGTGTATCTGAAAAACTATTTTTTCCCAGTGGAGGTGAAGCAGGATTATTATTAGAGCGGGGGCAGCAGATTACAACGCATGTGTATTTAGGTTACCTTTGAATGAGAGGGTGAAAGAATTCAATGGAATTAAAGCAATATCTGCATTCCTCGTGGGATCAGTAGGTCAATGTGTGAAAGCAGCTAAGTTGGAGCGATATCAATGAATTATCGACATTCGGCTATTAATGGCATACCTCGACATTGAACAATCCAACACATGCGTCAACTTTTCTTCCGACTCCCTGATCTTCGTTTTCGCCGAAATATCACAGACTTTTTTCTCAGAAAATTGATGGAAGTAAAGAGTGAATAAAAAATTAATATCCTCCGTTCTATTCCTGTACTTCGTAAAAATCCTGTTCAAAATTACATCAATCTCAACCAATTGGTTCATACATGATTGCTTCCTCCCACGTATTTCGAAGATACAATGATTCTGTCTATAACAAAACTTCTTATTCCACTCGGTTTTTGGAATAACATAATTTTATAAACATTGAACCAGGATTCTATCGGAATTCTACCCACTGCAAACGGATTACAAAATATAACTTACCCCGCGTGAATGAAGAATGGATTATTATTGTTCGTCGTTATAATGTCTTGAGGGGATTTTAATTTTGATATGAATAGTGTGTTATTAATTCAGATTACACTTGACGAATGCAATTATAGGAGGAAAATTAATATTTCAGATAAACAAAAGGAGCGGGAAGTTCATACTATTATAATATTCCTCGATGCTGCTTAGTGCCACTGTAATGATTCACAATGCAGTTTATCAAACCCACGTATTTTGGATTATCATTGCTTCCATTCTATCAATTTATCAAACATTCCGAATCATAAATTTGATTCTTTGAAATAGAAAAGTGAGTTCACCACAAAAATCATGCCAACGCAAAACACAACAAAAAATGCGAGTCAATTATTTTTTTGTAGGATACATGAGAGTATGATCGATAAAGTAATACTTGAGTCATATTGTCGAATCTAAAATCTACCTATATTATGCACACTCTTATCGTCATTTACGACACTCTCTTAGAATGATTAACGTCGAAGATATCTCAAATCATCCGAATTTTAAGACCTCTCCGGATTCAAATTTCCCATTTCGATACTAGATTGTTCCTTGTCACACGGTATTTTGCAACGGGATGATGTGAATACGGGCTCATTTGATGCCAAGATATTTCGTCGGGGGAACATTTGTCCGGGATCATTTGTCGCGGAATCACATGACCGGAATATTAGGACGTGTTACGATAAGAAGATAGGGGAGAAAAACGGAGAGAATAAAATAGTCTCTTTTCCACAAATTCGTTCGAGCGATTTTCAAAAGAAGAACATACGTTGTGCGTTACGTGAAAAATATTGTCTCCTCGTGACATATTTATGAGTTGTTAATCTCATTTTTATTTTCTTTTAAACCAAAGCTTTATGAATTAATTTTATGTATCATCGGTATTATTGTCGGTGTCATTCTATCGTAAAGGAAAATTAATTTATATTCACTCCATTTTTCTGAAACCACATTCTCATTCGAGTTGAAAAATTCCTTCTGTCTGAGTAAAAGAGTGGTATCTAATGTGGCGAGGCATTTAATGTGGCGTTGCGATTCGAGAAACATTCGTGTATTCCAAAACAGAGGTGAAAATTTAGCTGGGGTGGGTTCGTATATTCAGAGATTATCGGTGGCAAACATTCTTAATATTGCGTTCTCATTTTTCTCTCTGGCACAAAAGTGGTGAGAAGGATCATTTATTTGGGATTAAACTTGATGAACGTGTTATACAATTGCTCTCAATTTTGGTAATTCGAAGAAAAGAAGTTGCTGAAGTATTTATCATCATGAGTTGTTGTTATTCAAGAGCAGTTGGAAGGAAAATCACTCTCCAACAACTGTCCCTCATACCCTGATAATCAAATTTTGGAATACATCAGGTCAGGTCCAGGTCATTCAATATGTTCGTAGGATAAGTAAGAAGAGAAACAAAAAATTGACAAAACTCGATTCTATAATTCAACATAGTTGCCCTCGAAGGCGATACAACGAGTGTAGCGATTTGCCAAATTTTCGATACCACTTTTATGGTACGATTTCTCTTTCTTTTCGAAATAGGCTTCCAGCACGCATTCTTTTGAGATCTGAAAACAGGAAAAATGAAGAAAAATATTTTCTTTTAGTATTGGAGTAAAACTAGTCCCTGAACGAAGGATTTGAAAAAAAAAAAATGAAAATTGAATTTTTGGCGGTGGTTTGAACGAAAGTGTCACTTTGTCGGTAAAATTTCCGGTATTCATGGTGTTGTCAAATTTTTTATAGTCGAGGGAAGGAAAAATTCTTCGTTCAGAGACTACAAAATGATATTCCGAAGAAGTGTTTAAAATTTGGACGAGATCAAACGATTAGTTTTTTCCAGGGTGGTGCAACTCACCTAATCACCTTCAAATCTTTCGCGAAACGTTTTGTCACCACAGTAAACTTCACTTGAAGTCTGTGAACGGCGCTGTCTGTAGCTAAGTCAAAATCACGTGATGTTCTTTTGTACACTACGTACGTGATACGAGTGTCAGTATCGTCATCATCATATTTGGTTATGTGACATATTCAAGAATTGTATGTATATATCAACACCATTATTGATATGATTTGTCAAGCGATTTCAAATGCAAAATTAGGCGCCGAAAAATTATCGTATCACGTGACTTTTTCTGATAGTTCAATCAGCGTCTCTTGCGGACAGTTTGGGAAATATCGAATGGTGACAAAACGTTACGTATAGTTTTTATCGAGTTGCACCCCCCTGGTTTTTTCGATTAGATTTTGACTACCGATTTCGAAAAGTGTGTTTCGAAAAAAACGCGTTTGAGCCACTTCTTTGATCACTTCGGTGAATTCTAGATTTTATCATATTGCAAAAAGAAAAAATTAAAATACTTGTGTACAAGCTATTTTTCATACCTATAACCTCAAAAATACCTCGTGGCTTGGCTGCTACCCTGGTGAAAGGGGAGCGTGTAATAGAAAGTGTCAGGAACGTAGTTGGAAAGTATTTGGAACGTGGATTTAAGCGTATACCGAGCGTCAAGTGGAACATTAAGAGTGGTTCGAACGTATATTTGAAGTGTGTGAAGCGTATCCGAAGATACCCCAATTTCATAGAAACCGGGCTTTACGTCCGGAAGCGTAGTTAGAGAGTGGATAGGAAGCATATGAGAAGTATTAGGAAAGTAATCTGAAACATGCTTACGCTTCCGTTACTCTTTATGACATGGTTCCCTTCCACCAGGGTAACACTGTATACTGCAACTGCAATATGTGCTCCTTTACACAGTCAAAGGAAAAAGAGAGAAACGGGCGCTACAGTCATCACAGGGAAAATTCAAAATGCTATATCTCCTAGACTTCTATTCGGATCGACTTGAAATTTTGGGAATATATTATTGAGAAGTTGTACTATCAAATAAAGAAGATTAAAAAATCGATTTTTTGAAAATCTGAAACCCCTCAATGTTCGAACATCAATGGCTGATGTCCGCCCCGAGAAAAAGTGAATTAAATCCAATGAGATCTATGTAGATCTCTTGAGATATAAGTAGATCTCTTTAGATATATGTAGATCTCTTTAGATCTAAATTTTGGAAAAACAAGATTTACGAAGACCCAAAGAGATCTACTTATATCTCAAGGAATCTTCTTGAACCAGATTCCTTAAGGCATAAGTAGATCTTGTTTTTCCAAAATTTAGATCTAAAGAGATCTACATATATCTCATTAGATCTAATTCACTTTCTCTCGGGCGTGGAAAATAAAATTTCAAAATCTGCTATTAATCACCGGCGCATCGCTGATTAATTGAACTGAGAAGGAGAGTTTAGTTAAATATTAGACGGCTGGGAAATTTAGTCACTGTCAATGAAAATTTAGTTGGACCAAATAAATTTCATTTGTAATAGCTCAATTTTGTATTCTTCTTGAAAATAACTTACTTCATTCCTATTTCAGACAACTGGGCTTTTATTTGCGCGAACTAAAATTTAGCTAGAACAACTAAATTTCAGTTGCCGCAGCTAGGTACCTTCCTCTCAGTGTAGTTGCTTATCAACAGTTCATGTGAATGAAATGAGCCAGTAATGTTTCCATGGTTACACTGAAAAAAGTTTGGTGCTTCGTGAGTTCATCGCAGTGCGCGACATGCGCAAAACGTGAGATCACTGTCGCACGTAAGTTTGGGACAGATTCTCGCCCATCACGAAGCAAGTGGCGTACGACGCTGGCATAACTTCCCTATCAAGCCGCTGGCGCTGTAGTTGTCTCATCATTCCGCGCGGACTCTGTTCTTACCTTTGGAGTACAATCATGCAACTTTGGTTCTGTTGTGGATGTATATAAAAAATGGCGACAAAAATTTTTTAGCGTCGATATGTATGTGTATATTTACGAGGGTGGATTGATAAGTTTCCGGCCTGACCAAGAGATGGCGCCACTAGGCCTACCTTGAGGTGGCGTTCTATAGTACCATCCTTAGATAGCTTGTAGCTATAGTTTCAGTCCGATCGCCATGTTAGCTTAGTTTTGAGAGCACGCTGACCAAGACGCCTCTGTGTTTTTCGTAAAAATGGAAAAGCTGGAAAATCGTGCTGTCATCAAATACTTTTATTTGAAGGGGTTAACGCCGAAGGAAATTAAAGAAGAGATGGACTCAACACTGGGGACATCCTCCCCATCATATTCAACCGTTAAGCAGTGGGTTTCCGAGTTTAAAAAGGGTCGTGTGAGCACCTCTGATGAGCCTCGCTCAGGACGCCCCATTGAGGTCACAACTCCAGATATGATCGAAAAAATCCATCAAATAGTGCTGAAAGATCGCAGATTAAAAGTTCGTGAGATAGCTGAGACCTGTAAGATGTCATATGAACGTGTACAAAATATTTTGCACCAACATTTGTATATGGAAAAGCTCTGTGCAAGATGGGTGCCGCGTTTGCTAACAGTCGACCAAAAATTGATTCGAAAGAACATTTCTACCGCCAATTTGGCGTTGTATAAGCGTAATCCAAGCGAATTTTTGCGTCGATTCGTAACCGTTGACGAAACTTGGGTCCACCACTACACTCCTGAAACCAAAGAACAGTCTAAACAGTGGATTGGACCAGGGGAACCAACTCCAAAGAAGGCAAAACCAATTTTTTCGGCGAACAAGGTTATGGCTACTGTTTTTTGGGATGCAAGAGGTATTATATACATTGATTACCTTGAAAAGGGTAAAACTATCACTGGTCAATACTACGCAGACTTATTGCAACGTTTGAGCCACGAAGTGAAAATTAAACGACCTCATCTGGCGAAGAAAAAAATCTTGTTTCATCACGATAACGCACCAGCGCACACGTCAATCGTTGCGATGGCTAAAATCAACGATCTGAAGTTTGAATTAATGCCGCACCCTCCCTACTCTCCAGACCTAGCCCCGAGTGACTATTATCTGTTTCCTAACCTCAAAAAATGGCTTGGCGGTAAGAGATTTGCGGACAATGAAGAAGTAATCGAAGCTGTAAATGGGTATTTTGAGGAGCTTGACGAATCAGTCTATAGAGGTGGCATTACTAGACTAGAACACCGCTATGAGAAATGTATCAGCCTTGGAGGAGATTATGTTGAGAAATAAAAAAAAAAAATTCTTAAAAACGTTGTTTTTCTTGGTCAGGCCGGAAACTCATCAATCCACCCTCGTATGTCCACGCGAAAATTATTTGTCATATCTACCGCAATTTGGAATCAAATTCGAACAAGAATCAGTTCGAAGTATTCCAAGAGAACACGAAGATCCAAAGAAGGTTCAATAAAAGTCCATTGAACGTCTGGAAATTTGATGGTCCACTAAACGTTCCCTGAACGTGAAAGTACGTACAATGAACTAAAAATTTCACTCAGAAGATCTGTGTTCTCTTGGGGTATAATTTGAACAAGTTAATTGTCTCTGTTCCAAAATTTATTACAAATTTTTTCCCGTGTATGTGGAAACACCCCATTTAACATGAATTAATTATAGTAATATATCAGAGAAGTTGCATGTCATGCACAGATCTTGTAAAATTTTATGTTGATTTATTTGGTTATAACTGGTGATATAAAAACTATATTGCAATATCATCAAATAATCATGTGGTTTTAATGTAAAACTAAATATTGAAGGTTATAATCTAGATGTTTGTCCTCATATTTGATAAACAAGATAGTACCCAGTATTAAATTTTGTATTTCTTCCATTCTTATTTACTCTGCTCCGTTTATATATACATACATAAATTTATGGGATTCATTATGCAAAAGTCATTAGTTTGACTTTTAAGGGAGGTTATGTTGTCGGGCGACACAACTCCCTGATGATGGAGTAATATCAGCATCTACTTTTGTACAATATTCGTTCCAAATGTTTGGTGTGGTGGCCGTACGATACTCGCGCATAGCTCTCCCACCAAATTTGGCACAAGAGCTGCACCAAGTCCTGCACACGAACGCTACCCCTCTGAGATGGCCGATCAAGCACCAAACTTTTTTCAGTATACCAATTTCATTTTTCCACGGACATCAACCGTTAACCGTTCCAGAATTTCATTTTCAGTGTAGTTTTAATGTTTCGAATCCAAATCATCCTTTCCTCAGTTGAAAATTCTCCCGCGTGGTTGACTTTTGCTCCACCTCAGCTCATGATTCTAGAACTTCAACGAAAAAAAAAAATAAATAATAATCGAGAGCTTTGAGAATAGAAATCTAGAACTTTTCAAAGTTTTATTCCAACGATTCAAACGATTCGATAAAAAAAGAGTCCGATAATTGGAACAGATTTTTCCACAATAGCGTTGCATATAATCATTACTCCACAGGGGGATTGTTGAAGCAATTGGAATTATATTATTTGAATTCTCGTTCTTTATCGATTAGAGAAAAATTCGAACAATTTTCTCGATAACACCGGGGTATTAAAAAAACTCGAATATACGCGAATATGCGTGTTTACTATCATTTTAGTACCAAGTTGAAAACGGGGAAATAGGTAAGACTCGAAAGTCGTAACATTCACATGTATATATACATGTTCTTCTACCTCACGGTTCACAATCAAGAGAAACACGTTATCTCCACTCCTGAGGAGGAAAGAGCGACATCGAAGGAGGAAAAAACATCCAAGTTGGAGATATCGATTTCTCCTCGAAGATTGATCCGGATAAAAAACATTGATATCCGATGATTGATTTCATTTCGCGTTGAGAGAACATATTTTTGGAAAATCGTGTTAAGAAAATTGCGTATTTCGTAATGGGAAATGATCGTTGATGATGGTTTTCTGTATGGTAAACATCATGGCAAGTTTTACACTCTGTTCGGTGCAGAAGGTGGAGATCCGGTGCTGTTCTTTCGCTTGCGATAGAATATTCTAACCCTCTTCTAGGAATAAAATTCCTTCGGAAGAGACAGAGATGAAAGTTGTACGGTGTTAGGTATAGAGAGTAAAGGTGAATGGCCAAAACTCACATTTTCTGACTCGTCGTGTCAATGGATGGGGAGAGGAAATACGATTTCCTCGCTGATAGAAAGAGAGAATTTTGTACTTTATATGGATATGAGGTTTTGGTTAGTCGAGTTGAATTCTCTTTCAGAACATGTTGAATTCATTGAAGATATTGAATTGGTTGATTAAAGTAATTTTGTATCAAGTTCCTTCAACTTCGATTGAATTGTTATAAATATATTTAACTTGTGCTTGTTATAATTTGTATAAACAAAAATTTTCTTCGAATTTCTCTGTAAATGCCAAATTTGAGAGAGAGAGAAAGAAAGAGACCCTGATTTTTTCTAATAGAATTGCACGGATCCAGACGCATTCAGGAGAATTTGGAGTTGATCATTTTAGATGGAATTTGAAATTATCCATTTCTAAGGTATTCAAAGGAGGGATTCAAATTCAGGAAGATTTAGAGAAATTTATAGAGTCGGGTATTCAAAAGGTTCAGAGAAAGTCGAAGAGCTTCTAAGGGAGTCACAGTGGTTTAAGATAATTAAATGTTTGATGTGTTAGATGAAATTCAAAATCAAGTATTGTAGATCGAATCATATTGACATAAAAATATCATTGGATTGAAGGAATGTTTTTTTTTGGATCGACATTGTTTGAATGATCACACTCAGAGGAAGAGCAAAACCTGGAAAATTTGCTTTACTGAAACGGCAAAACTTGTATCTGCAATTGGCAAAAAATTTGCTATCACAGTCAAAATCTTGCTCTTTTAACAAGCGCTTGCCATTCCGCAATCCGGAATTGTAGATATACAGACGGCTAGAAAATTTCGCTCAATTAGCATAGATATTTATCTGACTAAAATAGCAATATTTTTCCTGTAACAGCAATCGTTTCGCTCATTTAGCAAAGATCGTTTTTTCAGCAAGAATTTTTTTCTGCGTGCACTCAAAAACAATCAATATCAAAATAAGAGTATCCCTCTTATTTTGATGCAACTTCTCCTCCAATATATGGTATCAAAAATATTCCTCTCCATTTGAGGGGATTAGTCTTTACGTGGAAGAATTTTCATTTGTTCGTTGTTCGTTTGTTCAAAATCGTAGCGGGATATTCTCGATTGAAGAAGAAAACAAAAGTGAAATATATTTTCTGATTGAAAGGGATTTGTCTTCTCATTTCCAAATTACTTTTTTTTGGGTGTGCAGGTACTCAAATCAAGCGAACAGGTTTTAGGAATGAATTGACGCTCATAGCAACCATTCGCATGGATATTTCTTTGGTTTAATTAATTCTCCTTCCGAAGGGAAAATCGACACCTCAAAGATATTTAGAAGAAGTTGGAAAGATTCAGGTGAGTTCAAACCCTAGTAGGAATTATGGTTGGGAATCAGATAGATCGCAACTAGTTTTTCTTGACTTATTGAGCTTATTTGTAGCTGATGTGAAATTCACTTTCTTGTCTATAGCTACACAGATACCTCAATAAACTACTCAATTGTTGTTGTTTAATTTGTTAATCAGAAATCTTCAAGCAAACACGATTGCAGGCGTTCCAAAGGATCAGTGGATCAGGCTTTTCATCAGGATTCGTGAATCATCAATGACCTATTGGATCGTCACTAATCATTGTTTATCACAAACAGACGTTCCAGTGACGTTTTGTTTATTTTATATTTGGCAAATAAGAAATCTTTTTAAGAGCAGTGTCTTTGTTTCCCTCAACAAATTCCATCCTGACCCATACAGCAGACATTTTGCTTTGTCTAAAAGATTTTTTATGCCACAGTTTTCACTGTCTTTAAGTTATCTTAGTTGAAGAAATCTAAAAGACATCTAAAAGAGATCCAAAGACATCTTCTAGATTTTCTAAATGAAGACATCTTGAAGACAGTGAAAACTGTTGCATAAGAAATCTTTTAGACCAAGCAAAATTTTTGCTTGTATGGGAATCTTCTCCTAATCTCGAACTATCAAGTTTCATTATCTGTGTTCTCCGTTCCCTATCTTTTGGGGTAATTTCATTAGCAGTGATGACAAATTCACCACGCGTAGCCCGTGTGAATTTTCCTCCTGGACTCAGACCTGGGCCAAGTTTATAATCCCTACTTGAAAAGTGGCCCCAACTTGAAATGTTACGCCCCCTAATGGTATCAAATATCCAGGATAAACAATGGTAGTTAACTCAGGGCCTATATGGGCTGTGGGTGAGCATACCTGGATTGAAATATTCCAGGAATATACTGGCAATCCTAACTGGGGCCCACATGAGCTGTGGGTAGGGAACCTTGTATTGGATGCCTAAGATATATCCCCACGGGGGCAGGGAGTACCTTAGGATGTCCAGAATTGATTTCCACACGGGAGACTGTGAAAATTGTGGGGTTTTCCCACACTTCAGTGCACGTAGAGAAAAATTCTTGCTGAAAAAGCGATTCCGAAAAATCTGCCTTGCTAAATTAGCATAATGGTTGCTGTTACAGCAAGAATATTGTTATTTCAGCAAGATATTTACCAATTCAACAAAACGTTTGTATATCTATCTATCTAAATCTGAATCAGTGGAATCTCACTGATTCTGCAGTTATAAGTATACCACTAATTTCAATCAGTTGCATTCCACTGCATAATCAGTGGATAGTCACTGATTCCGCAGTTGGATGTTATTTTCACTGATCACAATTAGTCACATTTCACTATGAAAATCAGTGAATATTCACTGATTCGCAGTGTATATGCACTGGTTCGCAGTGGTGTACTAATCACTGTAATCCAGTGGAATTCCACTGATTCAGTTTTAGAGAGTACAATTCCGGATTGCTGAATGGCAAGCGCTTGTTAAAAGAGCGAATTTTTTGCTAATTCAGTAATAAGTTTTGCCATTTTAGCAAAGCAAATTTTCGAAGTTTGCTGTGAATTCCACTCCCCAATCGTAGATGAATTATTTTTTCATCAGGAATAGGGAACTTTTCTGTCAGTTTGAAAAATTGTTCTGTCTTTTAGGTCATCAATTTTTTGAGAAGTGAAAGCAAAGTGCTTCAAATCAAGGTGAAAGTTCCCTATTCATAATAAAACTTTGCTGCGACCATTTTTGGTGGAATATTGTAAATTTATGCTTTACAGTGTATTAAATTCAAAACGTCATAAAACGACATTGAAGATATATATATATATATATTCTTTCAAAAAAGTAATCTATCTGGATGTAAAAATCCACTCTACCGTATAATATTTTGAATAAAAGTTTATATTTCCCCTGCAAGATCTCTTTGGTATAAGAATTAGGTATTTTCTCTTATCAGGGTATGAAGAGAGTTCATGGGATTGTTTCTTCCCCGCTCGAAAGTGAACAGGAATCGTGTATTATCCATTTCACGTCCCAGAGTCATCAAAATGATATCATAAACATGCTGGAAGAAAAAGTTTGGTCTGAAAGATAATTTCTTCAAGTACTGTTTCTCTAAATCTTTGATTACAATGTTTGTAACAATGAGAGATAAAAGAGAGTCCATGGGGGAACCTGAAGTTTGTTTAACAGCGAGGTAATTCTAATATAATCCAAATCCTCAAATACCTTCTTAACGTGTTTTTTACTATCGTAACGTCGCTCTTATAAAGCGATTCCATACACCACTTTCATACAACTCCACAATTAAAAGAGCTGAGCTTCTAGAATAATTCTCTCACAGAAGAAATTTTTATTCACATTTAAAATAATAATTTAAAAATTAATTAAATTTGCAGAATAATAATGTCCCAGTTCTGCAGTTGCATCACTAAAGCACACCTGTTCTCGTTTCTCGCTAGTCTACTATGTAATAGATGAGAATTAATGATCATACGTTTAAGTACCCATGGAGCTTCGTTTCCACACATTTTTTCTCTAAGGGAAATATCTTAATTCTACGATAACTTTTGATAAATTTTAACTCTGTTATTCGCGAACTATTTTCAGTGGTTTCCGGAATGTTCTACATCAGTCATCGTTTGAAAATTCACGAGGTTTTGCTGATATCTGCGATTCGGTGTCATCTCTAAATTCAACGCAGATCAATCACTTTTAACATCTTTTTAGAGACACCACGGTGTTAGGGGTTTGTAGGTACATCGGTCGATCGGGCAATGTAGAGATACTCGCAAAAAGAAAAACGTTGAACTGAGAAAACGATAAGAACACTTCACTGCACACGAAAAAGATGTTCACAGGTCAGATTCCTGTGCGTGTACGGGGTTTATTTCGTGGACTTTATCTAACGACAGTACGAAATATTATCGTGCCCAGGCGATGAATCGAATCATGGAAGTAATAGTTTGATCGACGTTTCAGAAATAGAATCCGTATTTTATTTGTGAATTATGTCAACAAATTTGTATTCAAACATGGCTTTATAGGTTTTCGAATGAAATAAAACGTTCAACAAATTTTCTGCAGATAAGTTTTATTACAGCATAGATTTCTGTTCTTAATTGATTTTTCCTTCGAACGAGAGTTGATGAGATTCTGATAGTACGTGACGAGTATTCGAAATTTTGATTCTATTCGAAATTGTGGATGACGTGAATTAAATACCAAATTTCCATGAACTTTGACGCATTCTTGTGGAAACATTCACCAGGAATTTTATGTTCAATGTTCACAGGGATTTTATTGTGAGAGTTTTATCGAAGTTTTAGTAATTTTTCTCTTCGCAACAAATCTCATACACTGTGAAAAAAATTCACAAACAATTTTGGTAAACTCTTGAACAATTGTTGTCAGTTGACAAACAGTTTTTAAAAAGTCACGAAAATTGTTTGGAAATTCATAGAAAATTTGTGGATCCTCAAATAATCTTGAAATTTACAAATTCATAAGGTTTTCACTTTTTACAGTGTAACAAACCATAAAAATTATTCATCAAATGATACGGTGAGTTGGTATGCTGGAAAATAGTTCTCCTAGGTTTTTATTCTTCATTCTGAGATAATTATCATATATTTTCCCAGTTCAAATCACTCGAGTCGAAGAATTTGGACGGTTCTTGTCCTCATATTTTGTTTTTGTCCTGATTGTTGAATAATGCGGACAAAAACAGGACTTTTTCATGATTTTAGTCTGAATTTCTCCTGCAACAAATGGAAGTGATTGAGGAGAAAAGTACTGTTTTTATCCGCATTACCCTATTAAAAATGTCCGACAGATCCTGACAGATTTCGGTCAAAATTATGTCTGGTTCCGTCGGAAATCATCATGCCTGGGACAAAAACCGACCAAATCCTGCACAGAAAATTATCTGTCGGACATTTGGAATGGGGTATTCAACAAACAGGACAAAATCGGCCTAAAAATAGAATAGGAGGACAAGAACCGTTCAAATTTTCCGCCCCGGGGCATTTTCTATGCTGTTTTCAGTTCATTCAACGATTCAGATGGATGTTTTATAAACTTCTCATCGGAAATGATTCACTCAGGTTTTCATATGATTTCTATACAAATATTATAGAATCTTCCTATTAAGTTTTTGAAATTTTACGACTGTTGTGAATTTAATTCCATGTCTTGATATTTGGAAAATTTTTTTTTTTCATTTTGAGAGCAATCATTTGAGAGAAATATTAGTCAAATATACTAGAAAACTATTTTTCATTAACCACAATTTCAAACATGCAGTTGGGGGCTTTGGTTCATTTAATTGATTTTATTTTTTCTCGGTATGAAAACATGTACTTTTCAAGCATTTCATGTCATTCCATGTCTGTCTTCCGTTACATTTTATACAACAAAGTCCTCCATTCGAAAGGTAATAATTTAGTTCGATAAGGTCGAAAAGCTATTTGATTATAATATTCAAGTTTGTCATCGGGACATGATTACCGGTTCACGATAACACACCATTCGTACTATCTTTATTCGAATCATCACTGTAGGTCGAAAGCACAGCGACCGACGTTACCCGCAAACTTACAATACACGGGGTGGTTTGTACCTGATTTCAATGCGAGGGAGAGTCAAAGTGCTGGATAATTCAAGTCCTGGTACACTTTACCGACAATGGAAACACAGAACTTTCGATTTCCTCTTCAAAGAATATCTATACCTTGTTTTTCATCCCTGAAGTTCATCGGAATTAATTGAATTCTCTGAATTGTGATTTTTGGAATAAAACATGCAGGGTGTTTTGAAATTCATTGATTGAAATTCCGATAAATCGAACAGAGTTTGATGAATTCGATAGAGAACTGGAGAACCGTGGGACTTTTTATCGATATTTCTTCGAAATCTACACCCACAGGAACGTTGTCCTCATTGTAACAGAAATTTCATTATTATGAGAAAAGTTTTTTTCTCAACATAAGGACAATCCTAATTTTTCTTCTGATAAGAAAAAAATTCTGTCGTCTTGAGTGAAATTTGATAATCTTGGCGTTAGAATATTGAATCTTGGATCAAGGAAAATAGTCTTGAGCCTCAGAGATGAGACTTAGAGACTTTCTTGATGCAGTGAAGTTTTTATTGAAGGTAATGAAATCTTTCTTTTTACCCAGTAAACATTTTGTATGTTGTGATAAAATTTAGACAGGCTTTGAATGTCCTATATCACACTTTGAAATAAGTTTCAGATCAATCCTTGTTTCCAACTCATCTGAAAGATATCTAAAACCAAGATATCGCGAGACACAAAGTGTTCAATGGTTACAATAATTGATTTTTTTCAAATAAAATATTGGTGTATCGCTTGGGACGGTATCTGGCACACGGTACGCTGCTTTATTTGATTAACACTGTTTTTAAATTTATACTCATCGATACATCAGAATCAATTTTGAAAACTCTATTACTCTGCTGCCAATCAAAGGGAGGGGAGCGTATCGTTAAGCGTCGCCTTTAAGAATATTCATCTAGTTTCAGCATAAGAACATTTTTCTTACCACAAGAAACGATGGTTCTCACAAGAAATGAAGATTCTTACGTTAAGCAAAAGCCATGAATCATAATCTTCTCCACTAACAATCCATGATACGATTACTTTTAACCAAAACCGCTTTTTGGTTGAACACTATTTGTTTCCGTACAAGAAAATCGATATCAAGAATAAAATTATGGTAACAACAAGAAATCATTCCTGTTAGTGTATTTAACTTATTGTAATTCTGTACATACATTTACGTTCCAGTTTTCTTTGTGGAGAACAAGGTGCACGAAGTAATATGAAAGTCGAAAATATAGTAATCTTTAATAAAAATTTGAGAATATTTCTTAAAATCTGAGAGTTTTTCTCAAATAAAGACAAAACGGTCCACTTTTTTGTGGAATGTTATTCGAAAAGCAATGAAAAATTATCAACCCGGGGAAAAAAGTTTAGATCTGACCAGTTCTGGATTCTGACCAGATCTGAACTGATCTATTTAGATCTGAAAAACTGCAATTTTAGCTTATATTTGTCAACACACGTGTTCAAATTTGAATTCATACATGGGAGAATATCAGAAAATATTTGTTAATTGAACAATCAATTGCTCATCAAGATTAAATGTGATTTTGAATTCGGATCTAACCAGATCTGTCCAGGTCTAGTCAGATCTATTGACATCTGATGAGATCTAAGTAGATCTCAACGTTTTTCCCCGGAAATACTTGATAAAGAATAGAGAAACATATGAACTTTCCAAAAGTCGCGCATGAAATTTTACAAAAATAGTAACAAAATTTCAATACCCTCCTATTTACTTTCATTTCACTGAAATTTAATATGTTTCTCTATTCTTTATCAAGTATTGATAATTATCATTCTTTTCCGAATACAATCCCACAAAAAAGTGGACTGTTTTGTCTTGATCATGCATTTAAGAAAAATTCTCAGATTTTAAGAAATATTCTCAAATTTTTATTGAAGATTACTATATTTTTGACCTGCATTTTTCTCCGTGTGGTGGACTTTGAATACGGGAATTATCAATTATATGAATTTCCAGATGAATGTTCAATTAATTTTCAAAATCTTGAAATCAAATTATCATGATTTGGAACAGAAGTTAATCACTGTATTATTCTTTATAAATATAAATTGTTCGCAATATTCGAGGGAGAAGATATTGCGATATAGTTCTTGTACTACCGTCCATCCCACTTGGTACGCTGTGCCAAATTTCAGCCGTTATTTTATATACCATAGTACATACGACATATTTATTATCCTGGTCTTAATTACAGGAATATTATAATTTATACTGCATTAATTCGCCTTTGTATTAGATGTGCATAATATTTCTCATATGCTCCTTTATGAGTACTCTTTGTCCCTTGTTCCCAGACTGCAGATGAAATTCGGAAAAGATTTCCAAAATATGAATTCGTCTTTCTGCAAAATACTGTTCGATTTGATTAAATAATTTATATCGTTATGCTAATTTCAGTTGTTGAGATCTCTCAATCAATGGATTGAGTTATTCGTCCGAGTTCAAGATATCTAATCGAATTGATTCTTTTTTATATAATTTATATCAAATTTCAAAAAATAATCTGATGATTCATGCTTCTTTTCTTCTAGTTTTAGATAAGGGGATAAATTATAGGAATAATTATTTGTTTTTCGCGTGTTTTCTGATTTCATAGCAGTGCGGATTATTTTTATCAATTCGATACGATTGAATTTACTATTTTCGTTTTCAGATTGAGTGAAACTATAACTTTGTGCCAAGGCATAAATATTAATTGTATCTTTACAATCAATGATTTTATTGACCGATAATCTCAATGGGTACATTTCGTTTTTTCAATCAATCTGAAACTTTAATTGGATATTATTATATTATATACTGAATTTCATATATTTCATTTATTATTTTCAACGCCTTCTCAAGATACCTCATCTGTAATAACAATTAATAAATTCTCGAGAAAGATACATAGCTGTACCCTCGTGACTAGAGAAAGTATTTTTAAACATCACTTAGCTCGCGTAATTGTTTGTTTTCCTCTCTTTGATTCGATCATAATGATTATTATACCTCTTTCTTTAGGTGTACAGTATATCTTTTATCTTTCTCATATCGCTCATAATACACAGATTGAATAATGTTAAACAACACAGTTTTCTAAGTACAAAAATACTTTCCTGCACATATGGATATTCATTTTATCGTTCTTTCGTAAAGAATACGCCGCACGTAACTGCATTTCTCCTCAAGATATTGTTGTTCTTCCAACGAGTAACTCCCACTGAATCAATAATTCAAAACCACCAGTTTAGAACGTAATACGTATTCAAACCACAATCTGTAGTTAGCATACAGAGAAGAGTGCTCCAGGCGTAATACCCTCAACTTTGTCATCGGACAATAATCATCGCCTTTCGATAACATTCTGTTCGCCGTTGTTACTTGAATGATCCTCGTGAGTTGAAATTACAGTGACCGATGTTACCCACTAACTGGAGGACATGAGTTATAACTAATTCTACGACCGAGGGGAAGACCGAGCTTGGATGGCTTGAGTGGTAGAACACTTCACCGGCAATAAAGAAGATGGAGTGTTTGACTTCACCTCTAAAGAAAATAAGTCTTTCGCCTTGAAGTTAATATTATTCAACATAAGTTTTCTCGAATACGACGTCGTGACATCCACTTTTTCTTCATCTATTTTCTTAACAATTTTTTTTTGTTTGGTTTGTTACACACTTATGTTTATAATTTTCAGTAGAGAGACCGATGAAATACCGTCAACTGGGGTAACGTTAGGACAAAATGTATATGATTTTTCGTTCACGTACTAATAGAATTTAGTTTTTTGATTCGGAATTCTCTGAATCGTGCAGAGGACTCGCATACTATGTCCCAAAGACGTATGAGGGGGCCTATTGAAGGGAAAAAAGGTTCAATGATGTAACGAGAGTTACCTTAGGGATGGAGGAACTCTAGGACACTTGTGAGTTTTGCTTGGATAAACCATAAATCCATTTGCTATTGAGTCCAAATCATGCAGAACTAGGGATGCACGGTATTACGATATCTTCATGCGATAAACCGATCGATATTCAAGATCAAGGTTTCGATATTCGAGAATATCGCTTATATTTCACGAGCATGTTGTATTCAAAATGACCGTGGGCACTGTTTTTACTTTTCAGATACTAGGATGTAACGGTCACACGGAGAAAAATGCCGCTCGGAAATATAAGATATTCTTTTTTTCTTTAGTAAATCAAAAACAGGAAGGTTCGTAAAATGAATTTTAAATACATGAAAATACGAAAAATTACGAATGCTGCCGAACAAGTCACGATTAGGATTGAGATTTTCAACACTGAATAACCAAATTTTACCATACGCTTTATAGAATTTGAATCTTACCCGTTACTTCTTCTACGGTATTCGTAATCTTTCGTATTTTCTTAATATGTACAAATTCATTTCACAAACTTTCCTGTTTTTGGTTTATTCAGAAAAAGCCTTATATTTTCGAGCGGCACTTTTCTCCTTGTATTCTTCTTCGTGCAAAGCACAGACATTAAAAAAAATCAATACGTACACTGAAAAGTACTATATATGTATTCCCTGGTAAAATAAAAATGCAGCACCAATGTTCTGGCAGAAAAAGCATTCTAAAGGATATCTTTTGCAAAACAATCAGTAAAATTTGAGAATTCCGTTATTTCTGAAAAACAACGGAGTTCTTAAATTCTTCTGATTGAGTTGCATGAGACATTTTTTGGAATATTATGAGATATCTTTGAGAATGCCTATTTGCAAGATATCTTCTAGAAATCTTTGTGCTATGTGGGATGTTGAAACTGCGTTATACACGGTAATCAAACACAACGTAACTCCTAACGGGGGAAAAATGTAGCTGTAGCAGCTAACTGTTCAGCATGGACACGGACAGCCAATACATTAGGTCCTGCAGCTAATTTAATTACTGTCCGTGTCCGTGTTAAGCACTTAGCTACTATAGATAAATTCTTTTTTTCGTGTTGATAGAAGTACAGGATGTTCTTTCTTCCGTCCTGGTAAAAAAAATCTCTCTGAATCTCTCTGAAATCTCTCTGAATTTCTCTGAGTCTCTCTATATTTTGGGACAAATTTCACCCTGGTTAAAAGAATCCATTGAATCTGACAAATGAAATTCAATGAGATTTGGTCAGAACATTGTCCAAGTTTAATCGTAACTTAGAGAGATTTGGCCAGATTTAACGAGATTCACATGAAAGTTCTGACCAAATCTCATTGAAAAATTACCGGTGAAATTTGGTCAGAACATTGTCCACGTTTAATTGTAATTCAATGAGAATTAGTCAGAATCAATGGGTTCTTTCAACCAGGGCAGAGAGATTCAGAGTAATCCCAGAGTAATTCAGAGGAAGTTAGAGACTTTTCCGATAGTGATACGTTCTGAATTCTTCAACTTTCTCTGAATCTCTCCGCATATCATTGAATCCCTCAAAATTTTATATATTTAAATTTCAAAGCTTCTCCTGAATTCCTCTGAATTTCTCTGAATTTCTCTGAACCTCTCTGGATTACTCTGAATCTTTCTAAATTCCTCTGAATATTTCTAACAAGTCCCACGCACAATTTTTCTCAATTTATCTTCATCTGGAAGTCTCTAAAACTTCCAGAAAGCCTCTGAAATGCAGGACCAAGATTTTACTGAATTTATTCCTCTCTGAATTTCCCAGACTTCCCCCGCATCTCTCTGAATTCCGCTGAATCTCTCTGAATCTTTCTGAAAAATCCCACGCACAATTTCTCCTAATGCACCTGTCTCTGTAAGTCTCTGACACTCCTCGAATACCTCTGGAATCCTGAACCAAAAATTTAGCTGAATTAATTCCTCTCTGAATTTCCCTGAACTACTGCGAATCTGTCTAAATTCCTCTGAATATTTCTGAAAAGTTCTACGCACCATCCTTCTGAATTCATCTATCCCTGAAAGCGTCTGACACTTCTTCAACGCCTCTGAAATGCAGGACCAAGAATTTTACTGAATTTCCCAGAATTTCCCTGCATCTCTCTGAGTTCCTCTGAATTTTGCTGAATCCTTCTGAAAAATTCAAAGTACAAGTAGTTCTCTCAATCCACTAGTCTCTGAAATCCTCTGAACCACGCTGAATTGCTCTGAATTCCTCTGATTCTTTCTGAATCTTTCTGAAACGTGAAATTTTCAGAGAGATTCAGAAAGATTTTTTTACCAGGGCGGAATTTTTATATTTGAAGTTTTCCCGCGGAGTTATGAGCAGTTTTCATTTTCAGTAACTACACTGAAAGAATTTCACTTCAAAAATTATCATGAAATTCCAGTAACGAGAGGATAAGTGAATAATCTTTAAAAAATTACTGTACAGTCGATAAAATTCGTAGGAAAAGCCCCTTTCAATCGTTTAGAAAGTCGTTGAAGTTTACAGTAATTTTTTGGAGAATTTCTACTTGTCCACCCATTACTTGAATTTCACGGTAATTTTCAAAATAAAATTCTCCCAGTGTAAATTCAATTCTCTCAGAAAGAACCAATCTTTTAATTATATTAAAAAAAATTAGAATTGAAAAATTCGAAATCAATGTACGATATTCACGATACGATAATGATATTGGGATGATGGATATTGATAAGATATTGGTCCAAATATCGTATCGTATCGTATCGTGTGCAACCCTATACAAGACTTTTATCGCATACATTCGAGAGTTATTATAACATACAATGTATCAGTGATATGAAAGTCAGACTTTCAGAAGTCAGTCTTTTAGATGAAAGTTTACGGAATTCTTACCAATGAGATCATCCCGCTGCTGCTGTGTTAATTTTGTTTTGACTGCCATATGAAACGTTGAATGAAGTTTGTCACTGTACAGAATCGTTCGATCACATTCCGGAAATAATACAAAAATTGCGGGAAATTGAAAAACATCCATGGGAACGAAGGGCATAAATAAAACGTGCATTGTCATAGCGTTACCCCGAGTGTCCTAGAGTTACCCCAGTTGACGGTATCTATGAAACGAAAACCCGTTGCATGTAATTGATGCACTGAGAACAGGACAAATTATCAAAACCTGATTATATCTGAGACGGTTTTGCATTGACAACTGATCGATGGTTTGATACACTGTGAAAAACTGCCAGGCTTTTAATAAAATTATTATTAAATTTTTTAAATAATATATTAAATTTCATAATTTGATATTATTTCGAAGAACTATAATAATTCTTAATTTGAACAAGGTATTTGTAAATTTAATACTCAATTTCTTACATTGTAAAAAATTGGCGGTGTTAGAAAAAGTTCACACCAAATAGTGTTTTTTCAACCCTACATGGTATCATTTTCACACTGTGAAGTGTCATTCTAACACTGTTTGGTGTTATTCTGACACCGTTTTGACACCGCTTTTTTTGACAGCGTAACTCATATAAAATTTTCTAACAATGTATGTATGAAAAATGGAATCGACATTCGCTCAACTTTGATCAAATCCTGTTTATTTCCTCCCAAGATAGAACCGACGTCCATCCAAAATTCACACAGATATATTCTGAGATATTTCTATCTGCTAATTACTCAATCACCAACGTTTCAAATCGTGTCTTCATGGGGTAAAATATCAGGGAAGAATTTTTCAAGAGCGTAGAATGCGAATTCAATCAAATTGAGATATGGTAAAAACATGAACTCTTCATTCTTCGGAAAGTTTGATACGAGCTGAGAAGAATAAAAATTTCGAATCAATCAATATATTACAATCTAAATTATTCCAGTAATGAGATATCGAAAAGAAAATAATACATGTCATGACAAATGATCCTGCAAATACGCTGGCAGCGGTGAAACGACTGAATCAATCTTCGGTCGATATTTCTTGTTCCGCTCGCGGAATGAGCTTCTTCGTCGTTGAAAAAACTGTCGTTCCAGTTGGAGCCTTGATATCCTCTGCTTTTGAAATATAGTTGCTTGAAGTAGTCTGCTTTGAATCCGATTGAAACTTGTGATTGGATGAGTTTATTCCAACTATATCGGTTCATCATTCATGAAACCATGGTGGAATCCATATGAATGTAACATCCAAAAAACCACAATTCAATGTGAGATATGAATTAAGATACACGATGAAATGGAAAAGCATGATAAATGATGAAAATGATTAAGGATCAGCTCTCGAATCTTGAGAGGATTAATCGATCTTTGAAATATAGAAAAACTGGAAAATTCAGTATATCATTTTGAAGCTTCAAATGTTGATCAAAGGACGGATTTATCACGTATCAGGATGACTTAAATTTTTTTCCAAAATCATTAAATCATTTTATATTCGAATGGAATTGATGATTTTCCACTTACATTCATTGAGTATATATATCGAAAGGAATTCTTCTGCAATGAGGGATGCTTGTAAATAAATTCATATTCTGCGAAAATACTTCTTCATCCTCAATTCATTACAAAGAAGTTTCATTATTAAAACAAAATTTAATAATTCAACTGGATTTTCTCATTGTATTTGATTCAAAGATATGAATAGTTCTCGTTACATATTCGAAGCGATTTCTCAGATGCTTTGGGTTCTAGGTACCGTTGTTCGATGAGAATGATGAGTATAAATAGGACGAAAATAAGAACACATTCAAAAATGATATCGAAGAAGATATATTGAGATTGAAGAAGGTGAGGAAGAAATAGGGAAAGACAAAGGAAACACTGAGAAAAACGTATGGAAAATGTGTAGGACGATTTACCATAATAACCCTAGTAGAAATTTGACAGGGAATTCCCTATTAGAAGCATGGCCCTCGTAAGGCTGCAATAGGGAACTCCTAATTCAGGAAAACTTTCAATTACCTTATCAGATCCTGACATGGCATCCTGTTTAGGACCTTACAACAATGTAGCGCAAGGTTGCTGACAGGTCCCAGTCAGATTTTTCCTTTCAGTGACTCAGACATGGTATTCCTATCAGAACCTGATCAGGATTGCCTTGACTCATCCGGATTTCAATCATGTGATAACCGACAAGACAGCCGAATCAGGACCTGATCAATTCAGAACGATGAATGTATCAAACTATTCAGAGATTTCACAGGACTCATTGGAAATTTACTTGTCTTTTTTACATGTTCAACTGAGGTCTATTTGGATCATCAGTAGAATTGCTTCTGTTGGGGGAGTTTCAAAGAATTTTATGAAAAGTGAATTCCATACAAATTAAATTGAATGTTAGAATATAGCTTGGATCAGGTCCTGATTGGGAATTCAATTACTACCCTGATCAGATCCTGATTGAGAAACGTCTGGTTTTCCTGATCAGGACCTTGTCTTTTCCCTGCGTTACATTTTTGTCAGGGCCTTATCAGATACTCAAGTCAGCCCGTGAACAGAAATCAGACATGCTTGATCTGAAGCGTTTGGAAATTGACTACACGATTTGTACACTCTATGAGGGCATCGTATATCATATATTCTTCACATCAAAGCCTCACATTATAACGACTTCATTTTCCTCATCATGTTTGTAAAAAAGTGAGAATATCACGATTCGTATGTCATGGTATGGGATGGATTCAGTCATTTTTTCTCCATTAGAGTGAGTGGATTTTAGAATTTTATTTCTTCGAGTGTAGCAAAGTGGAATGATGGACAAAATAAGTAGGAGAAAACAGAGATGAATGATCCATCACTGTAGACAATTTATCTAATTCAGGCCTGTTCTTTAGCGTGCAATTTCTTCTCAATCTCCAGAGTACTACGAGAAAAAAAGAAGTGGTGATATGTCGTGAGGGAGAGGGACTTTTACATTTCCAGAGACGGGAAAGATGAAATTTTGTAATATTGTCGTATTTTTATTCTGCTGATAGGAGTATAAAAAAATTCAACAGAATGGAATAAGTATTCAATGCTATAGAAAATTACTTCAAATTCTTTACAATAATTCATACCCTAAAAGGAAGGTATCTAGCTGGGACGATTAATCAAGCGTTAATTGCCGTAGCCGGATGTTTATCATTGACACAAGCTGGATTATACACTGTTGGAAAAAAATTGTGAATTTCACACAAGAAATTTAGAAGTAATTAACACACACTTTTGTGTATTAAATTCACTACAGATTTTATGAGATTCAAACCAATTTTTAAATGAAAACTATTTCAAGATAATATTGTGTTTGAATTTTAATACAAATGTGAGAGATTCAATACAAAAATATGTGTGTTAATTGCTTCCAAAATTTTGTATTAAAATTAATACCTACAGATATTTTTTACAGTGTAGTTGGGGTAAATGAGAGTCTAGTTGTCTAAAGTGTAAATGAAATGGTTTCCCAATTTCTTAGATTGAAAGAAAATTTTCTCTGCCGTCATTCTAATAAGTCTTTTTTTCAATGGAAAAAATTCAGTTTTCATCGGATTGAAACGGAAAATCCTCAAATCAAAACAGAAATGTATACCTTCTTGAATTCGGAGGATGTGATTTCAATTCAATGAACAATTTCTCCATCGAAACTAAAATTCATCAGAATGAGGACAAAGAAATGTTCAAGTCTAAGGAATTGGGTTCTCAGGCAGCACAACTAAAGTTTTATTTACAGTGACTGAATGTCTTAACTGTTGAAAATTCAACTAAAGCTTCTCTCTCAGTGGATGAAAATTGAATATAAAGTTTTGTAATAACATGTTGTAATCGTTCTGCTTTCCACAAATTTTACGAATTTAGAAAGTTGATAGTTGATAGTTTAAGGTTCGACACATGGTATACAGTTTGTTTTGTTTCACAGAAGACTCAAATCACAATCCAGATACTCGATTTTCCTCTCAATTTTAACTTTCTCTATTGAAGATTCATGCCTCTGGCGGAAATAAAACGAGGCAAGAAAAGTTATTCGAAGCATCATCGTTTCACGTTACAGGGAACGCTTAAATTCTGAAAGCTTTTCTTCTTCGCAAACTTGTGATAAGCTGAAAAATCACGATCAAAGATTCATGAGCACATCGAATATCGAATGATTTTATTTCAATAAAATCTTCAATGTTCAATGTAATAGATTATTGATACCGAATTGATGACTTCTATCGAACTGTTTTGTAACAATTCAAATCAATCCAAATACGATTGATTGTAATGACTTTGTCATCTCATCTCGAATGTCGCTTAATAAACTATCCCAATTTAGTGGACCATCCATTCGTACTCGGTGTTGAAATCATTCTCGGAACAGTTACTACAAAGCAGCTCGGGGCCATCGAAATAATTTGACGTTATCTTCATGAGATGTTGTCGTTCCCGTAGAAAAATCTACTATGAAAAATTGGAGGAAATATCCACAGTACAGAAGCGACGAATCATTAAAAAAAGTGTACACCCCTAGTAGAAATTTGGGTAATAATTCTCTAGTTATAACACTTATCCCAACGAAAAAGTAGAGACCCTTTTAGTTTACTTATGAGCTGCCAATTTGAGTTGATTTGTGTTTCTAGTTTTTCGTTGGGGTGAGTTTTACAAACAGAGAATTACTAGGAGAATTTTTACTAGGAATTGCACAAATTGGATGTAACACCGAATTTGAGGGTTAACTTCTACAGAAACTGTGCACTATTAACCCTCAGATCCCAGATTTCAAGTCAATATGCATCAATTTGTACTGAGATGGATCATTCTTCAGAATTTCGTCATTCTTTGAATTAATGGTTCATCGCTGAATGGAATAATTGGAATTTTATTGCACAATTACACTGTTAAAAAAATTTGTTGAATTCCAAACAAAAAATGCTTGGAAATTTACAAACTTGGCTTGGAAAAATAATTTCCGAACCTTTTTTGTAAATTGTCGAACAAAAGTTTGTGAATTCTCAAAAATCTTCGTGAAATCACAAAATTTTTTGAATGGTTACAAACTTTTGTTTGGTAATTTACAAAAAAAGTTTGTGTAAAAAACTGCCAAACTTCTTTGGCAGTTTAGGAAGTATATTTTTTACAGTGTAGTGAATAATCACTGATCATTCTGCATAATCGAAATCTAATCTACATTTCTTCTTAACCTTCTATAAGCACTGAACGGTTCTTAAACATATATTTTGTCGAACTTCGAATCGTTCATATAAACGAAATGAAAATTCGAAGTCACAAAATCTGAAAAATTATCTTGATTCATCTTCTTGGATTAACTCTTCGGGATCGGAAACATCGTTTGAAGAACGTGCTGCAAGATTTCGTGTCTCCAACAGCTGAGTATATCGTTTTTCAATTGATCATTCGTTTCAATAAACGATTCAAACTTCAGCAACATGAACGTTTTTCATATTGTGACGAGTCACTATTTTAAGCAAACATCTGTCTTTGACAGAGCATAAATGAAGCGACATTTAATAAGAGCAATAATACGGGTGCGTGCAAAGGACATAGTAGCGCCATCCGACGGAGCGCTCGGAACCTTCATGCAAACATACGCTTGACCGAGCGCATGACGTATATCGCGCGGCGCGCCACTGCCCAAAGGAGGGGGTCAGTAGTACGAACCCGAGCCGCACGGTGGAGACCCGACTCATGGCGTTGCCTAGAGTCGGGAATAACTTTCTCCGGGTATATGTAGGGGTGCCTGGTCAGTATACCAGCACTCTTGTTCGCCTAACGCAGCTGACTGCACCGAGTACCATACAAGGTAACTCAACTTTTGGAAAGGGAACAAGCGTCCGGCACCATCGTTACGGGTGGTGTTCGAAAAATAGCTGTTGTCACGGCTTTGTGCATTTGGTGGATGGGTCATCCTGAAACCACAATTCAAACAGCTCTTGGTGGATGGGACATCCTGAAGCCTGAGAACAGAGCACCAGGAGTCAAGTAGGGGACTTGCTTCTGATAGGTAGCTTAGGGTTGGTGGTGGCCGAGGATGGGACATCCTGAATCGGACCAATTAGCGTAGGATCCTCGTCACGCACCCGAAGTAGATTCATTAAACGGCTCTTCTAGCCGAATTGCTGGAAAACATTTTTGATTGGCGCAATCCTAGGAATAACTAGACGCAATACACGATCAAGGTTTCTCGGCTTAAATTTGAAATATTAATGATCACTTGGACCACTTGAATTCTCTCTCTCTCTCTCTACTTAGGGAAGGTAGAATTACAACTTGAAGGAAGCTTGATCGTGATTGGCGGGAACCGAACTCCTATAGATTTCACAATAGGCAAATACTTCGGTTTTCTAAGGGTTTGTAAAATCAATAAGATTTGACCCGCGCATGCGCGTAACAATAGGTTAAGGTTGTAAATAGCAAATAATTACCTTTTCTGATTAATGGTTTTCTTTCTTATTATTGAACTATCTTTTATAATAAATCTTCATTGTTTATTGATTAAATTTAACTTTGACTTTGTTTATTTAATGGTCTGTAACCCGCGTTCCCCCACTCCTGAACCTTGGATCCGGCGAGCTAGAGGCATTGGGGGTCTAATTATTGTTTAATTAGGTTCGGTTAAACACCGTTGGCGCGCACATCCGATTTGAAACGTTACAGATTATTTGGCGCCCGAACAGGGACTTAGATTTCATTCGTCGGAACAGTGAGATAGATTAATTACGAGGATATCCGTATTATCCTGGACGACCCATTCAGCGTTGTCTTTCGGATTCATTTCTCACGTCGCGGTAAATTCGCGAACTAATTTACTTTATCTATCTTTCTCTCATCGAGCCTGAGTTTTCGAATTTTTAAGTTGTCCAACCGTCATGCCCAAGATGCATCACACTCCCGCGGAGAAAACTACCTGGATATGGGGTTTGAAAAAGGAACAGGTGATAGAAGAATTATCGAAACGCGGTATCTCGCACGACCCAGAGGAGGCTGTACAAGTCCTTAAGACTTTATTAAGAGATACTATAGTGGCACTGAAAACAAGTAAGGGACAAACTAGCCAGAATGGCAGTCAAGAAGAATTGACCAATCAGGACAACGCCTCTCGTCAAGTCAGCCCCGACGACGGACAAGCCGAGGGTAATGTTCAAGATTTTGTATCAGTTGAATCAGGTTCTGATCAAGAATCTGATAATGAGGATCCGCTGCCTGCTAGGACAATTCGAACTAGAAGGGAGACATCAATGGGCTCCCAAGTAGATTTTAGAAAGCAACTAGAAAAAGAGCGCGAACGAATCAGGAATGAGATACAAGCGGAATTAGCTAACGATTTGAAGCAATATGAGAATAATATGTCTCAGCGAGAGAAGGCCCTAAGGGAAAAGGAAAAGACCCTAGAGAAAGAACGCGCACATTCAGAGCGCATAATTGAGGAACTACGAGCACAATTGGCTCATTCACGAAGAGGTAGCTATGGCTCTAGTCCCGAACGTCCCTCGAGTCCCGTTAATCCGGAAGTAACGGAAATTAGTCGGTTGTTACAAAATCTCTTCCGAAATCAATCAAGCAAGGAAAACCGTATTCAGGAACAGGTTCGCAAATGGGGGGTCAGCTATAACGGGGGATCCGGCCTCCAAACATTTCTTGAACGCGTCGAAGAATTGAGCGTTAGTTTCGGTATTACCCACGAACAATTGGTCACTTGTATACCTTTGTTATTAAAAGACAAGGCCTTATTGTGGTACCGTAATAACAGACAAAACTGGACCCAATGGGATCAATTTATAAAGGACCTGAAAACTTTTATCTCCCTGTCGACTCGGATCGCTTAATGGAAGATGAAATCCGAAATAGAACGCAAGGACCTAAAGAAAGCGCGCGCGAATATATTACTAGTCTTCAGACGCTTATGCGTCGCTACGGCGAAATGAGCGATAAAGCGCAATTGGAAAGGTTGTACACCAACTTAAGGTGTGAATATAAAATGTATGTTCGCCGTCGCGAGGTCAAGAGTGTCGCGGATTTGATTCAGTTCACCTCCGAGTACGAGAAAACCCTTAAAGAAGGGGAAAGTTATAAACCTCCCCCAGCAGGTCAGAATTCAGAAACATCTTACGAAGCACCCCGAAAACCCAAATTCAATCAACTTAATTCGATAGATTCAGCGTATAATAGCGCAACTCATTGCTGGCGATGCGGCCAAAGGGGACATACGAGTGTAAGGTGCAAAAACCGATATGTAAAGTTTTGTTCACGATGCGGGAAAAAGGACGTCACGACACATGAATGTACTTGCATCACAGTCCGTTCAGTAGACTCAGGATACTCAAAAAGAGGTAATCCACACTCTAGAGAGAGAGGTCCGAACCCTCAACCGCAATATACAGATGGGAATAATCCCTTTTACCAGTCGCGCCCACCAATGGCTAGAGAGAGAGGTCCCAATGTTAGAGTGTCTAGCCAAGGTTCCCCTAATAATCATCCGAATGATGAATCCAGGCAACAAGAACAGGCTAGCCATTCAGCAAAAGGAAGCGCTCCAGCGGTAGGGACGTCACACAACGCATGTTCCGGTGATCTACGGCCGCGATTGGAGGTTTCAATAGGAGATAGGAAACTTTGGGGTTTGGCTGACACAGGGGCAACCACCTCAATCTTGGATTTTAATTTATTCAAAGAAGTGCAAGGGTTGGGGTTATGTACATATTTCAACCCCACAAGCCAGGACTTGACAGTTTTAGACGGTCGAAGCATACGTACTAAAGGCTCTGCCTACGTTTTAACTAAAATTGAAGGCCACGTCGTTCCATTGGCCTATAGCCTATTGGAGAATTATCACGATAAGATTCTTTTCGGTGTTGATAACCTGTCTCTGTTAGACTTTCAGGTTGATTGGGGAAAACCCCAGAATACTCACGCTGTCAATTCCTTGCAGGGAAATTTAAACGAATCAGAGGCCCGCAAAATCCTCGAAAAGGAATTAGGGGAATTTGGCGATATCCGAGGTCCTACTATGATCACGGAACATAGAATTAAAGTTATCCCCGGCACCGAGCCAATCAAATCACGTTATTATCCGCGGAACCCTGCCATGCAGGCGGTCATCAACGAAGAAGTTGACAAAATGATCAGCGACGGTATAATCGAGCCTTCAGATAGCCCTTGGAGTTCCCCCATTGTGCTGGTGAAAAAGAAAAATCAAACCTACAGATTTTGTATTGATTTTAGAAAAGTGAATAAAGTGTCGGAAAAAGATGCTTATCCTCTTCCGCACATTAACGATACCCTTAACAAACTTAGGGATGCCAAATATATTTCCACGATTGACCTTAAGAACGGCTATTGGCAAATTCCTCTGTCAGAGGATAGTAAACCGATCACGGCATTCACCGTACCGCGCCGCGGTCTTTTCCAATTTAAGGTTATGCCCTTCGGTCTGCATTCGGCATCGGCGACTTTTCAAAGAATGGTAAACGATTTAATTACCCCTGACCTTCAGCCATTCGTGGAGGTATATTTGGACGACATCGTCATAATCGGAGAGACATTAGAACAACACATGAGTGTATTATTGGAGGTTTTCAGACGCTTGAAAGGAGCGCGTCTCAAAATTAACGTCGAAAAGAGTAAGTTTTTGCAAAAACAAATAATTTATCTAGGCCATGTCATAGATAGCGAAGGCATCAGAACGGATCCCGAAAAAGTGAAGGCTATCAGCCAAATTAGGGCACCATCCAATGTCAAAGAGATTCGTCAGTTCATAGGTATGATATCTTGGTATCGTAGATTCATACCTAATTGCTCTGAACTGACGAAGCCACTAACTTCTCTATTAAGGAAACGCGGTAAATGGCAATGGACTAACGTTGAACAGACTGCATTCGACTCATTGAAAAATTGTTTAACGTCCTCTCCAGTCTTAGCTCCGCCTGACTTCTCGCGTGAATTTACCCTTCAAACAGACGCCAGTCAGTTCGGGCTAGGTGCAGTCCTGACTCAGTCGTCTGATGAAGGCGAGAAAGTTATAGCTTATGCGAGTAGGACTTTGAACAAAAATGAGATCAATTACTCAGTCACTGAGAAAGAATGTCTTGCCGTCGTCTGGGGAATCCAGAAAATGAGACCATATTCAGAGGGATATAAATTTACTGTGATTACTGATCACCAGTCATTAAAGTGGTTAGCTTCCTTAGATAGTCCTGCGGGAAGGGTAGCTCGTTGGAGCATTTATTTGCAACAGTTTAATTTTGAAATTCTTTATCGTAAGGGTAGTTTGAATAAAGTCGCGGACGCATTATCGCGAAGCCCCGCCCCAAATGATCCCTCTGATGACCCAGAGCAAACCTTAGAGGAAACCATTATCGTGGCCAGTTTAGAGCCCGAGAACTCTTGGTATCAACGAACATTAAATAAGGTCCGAGAAGACCCTAATAGATTTCCCGAATACTGCATTCGCAATGGGAAACTCTACCGGCACGTCCACCATAGCTTGAACTATGAAGAAAGACAAGATGTCTGGAAACTTTGTGTACCGGACTCATTGAGACATCAAGTGATGCAAGAAAACCACGATGCTCCAACAGCCGGACACTTAGGGATTTCCAAAACTACGGCTAGGATAGCCAGGACATATTTTTGGCCCCGCATGTCCAAAGACATTGCACGACATATCAGATCCTGTCAAAATTGCCAGGAATTCAAACAGTCCCAACAACCCATATCAGGTACAATGGGAACATCGAACGCGACCCAACCATGGGAAATAGTCTCAGTAGATATAATTGGTCCCAAACCCCGTTCATCCAGTGGTCACTGTTATCTTCTAGTGATGCAGGATAAATTTACTAAATGGACAGAAATCCAGCCATTAAGGCATACTAAGGCCCCTGCCGTGGTTAAATCTTTTAAAGAACGAATCATTTTACGTTTCGGTTGCCCACGCGTAGTTATTACAGATAACGGCAGTCAGTTTGTTAGTAAAGATTTCATTGATTTATTGTCGCAATATGGTATAACACACCAGCGAACGCCAACCTACTCACCCCAATGCAATCCGGTAGAACGGATGAACAAGGTCATTGGAACGATGGTTGCTCAATTTATAGAGAAGACTCAGCGCTCTTGGGATAAATATATTCCGGAACTAACCTTCGCGATCAACACTGCTAAGCATGATTCGACGCAGTTCTCACCCGCGTATCTTAATTACGGTAGAGAAATTTATCCGCCGAAGACTTTACGTTCCGAATGGGAAACGCCAGGAACAACCCCAGTTACAGATCACGACAAACGATTAGAGATTCTCCGCGAGTCATTCGATCTGGTCAGGGTTAACCTCGCTAAAGCGTTCACCAAACAAAGCCTACATTACAACAAAAACAAAGGTTCTTGGAAGCCGAAAGTAGGTGAACTTGTTTGCAAACGTGAACATTATTTGTCCTCTGCTGCTGACGCGTTTTCCGCTAAATTAGCTCCAAAGTACTCTGTGGGGCACCGAATAATTGGTTTAATAGGGCACAATATGTTTGAGTTAGAAAAGGACGGTAAAACGTACCGTGTGCATATCAAAGATTTGAAGCCTGACTACTCGTCGCATCCGGATTCAGCACCTCATTAATCAGAAAAGGTCCACGTCAAATTTTCGGTGGGAAGATTAGTAATTAGAATCCTTTAAAATTATGTTTAGTGTGATAACCATGGATGACCAGTCTTCCTCGTCCGACGCGAAGATGACAACAAAAGAACGTCTACGCCTCCTGTACGCCAACTCAACCCCGGTAGCTCTCATTCCAAAACCCCGGGTAAGGGTGCCGGTTTCCAAGCCATTCCACGTTAAATCCCGAGGGGACTTTTTACAACAGTCGGTCCCAGCACGAGTAACGACGAGCAGGAAAGTGGAGCCATACGACCCCTGTCAACCAGGTTTCGACCGTGCCAGAGCCAGTCCAAAGACAGCTCCAACTCAAGGTCCTAAGGTGACCAAAATCGAGAAGGTCCAGTTAAAGATCGCTCACTGTCTGCTGAGGCTACCAGATCCAAAGACCACTCTAACGCCTCTTACGGTCTGTTGCGCACAAAACCGCACAGTACCAACAGAATTATCTACAACTTTGGCTGACGCTGCGCGGAAAATGGAGCGAAGGATCCAGGAGCAGCGAACAGCCTTACTAAAGAATGCCTTGAGCCCAGCTACGCCTGAAGGGAAATTCTCTCCGGAGAAACAGCCTGCGAGCCTGCCGATTCACAGGAACCAACAACTCCGGTTATTGTCCAGCTTGAGGCTGGAGGAAATCCGACACGCTGCAAAAAGGGTGAGGATGACAGCCCGGGATGAAGTTGGCCGAACCTGGAAGGTGAGCGGAGGATACGGCAACATCCGAGTCGTCCCTCACGAGACAACATTTAGGGAGGAAACCTAACGAGGAACCCTAACCGAGAGACTTTAATGTTTTATTTTTGTTTTATTATAAAGAGTTCCTTCTATGTCCTAATTTTAAAGTTCTTATTTTTTTGTTTTTGTATATATAAGTGTACCGGTTATGAGGAATGTTACTGACAATCAGTATTATGTTAAGGCAAACAGCCCAAAGAGACTTTTAAGTGATAATTGACATTTTTTTTATTTTTTTTGAAAGCCAAAGTTTAGTTAGTAAGAAAAATTTGTAACGAATTGTTTTTTTATATAATTATATGGATATTACCCACCTGCGTTGTTTATTCAAAACTATTACTTGCGTTTAAAAGATTTATACGAAAAAATACGCTAAGACGCATATTTTTTCTTTGAAAGAAAGGGGGGTGTGTGACGAGTCACTATTTTAAGCAAACATCTGTCTTTGACAGAGCATAAATGAAGCGACATTTAATAAGAGCAATAATACGGGTGCGTGCAAAGGACATAGTAGCGCCATCCGACGGAGCGCTCGGAACCTTCATGCAAACATACGCTTGACCGAGCGCATGACGTATATCGCGCGGCGCGCCACTGCCCAAAGGAGGGGGTCAGTAGTACGAACCCGAGCCGCACGGTGGAGACCCGACTCATGGCGTTGCCTAGAGTCGGGAATAACTTTCTCCGGGTATATGTAGGGGTGCCTGGTCAGTATACCAGCACTCTTGTTCGCCTAACGCAGCTGACTGCACCGAGTACCATACAAGGTAACTCAACTTTTGGAAAGGGAACAAGCGTCCGGCACCATCGTTACGGGTGGTGTTCGAAAAATAGCTGTTGTCACGGCTTTGTGCATTTGGTGGATGGGTCATCCTGAAACCACAATTCAAACAGCTCTTGGTGGATGGGACATCCTGAAGCCTGAGAACAGAGCACCAGGAGTCAAGTAGGGGACTTGCTTCTGATAGGTAGCTTAGGGTTGGTGGTGGCCGAGGATGGGACATCCTGAATCGGACCAATTAGCGTAGGATCCTCGTCACGCACCCGAAGTAGATTCATTAAACGGCTCTTCTAGCCGAATTGCTGGAAAACATTTTTGATTGGCGCAATCCTAGGAATAACTAGACGCAATACACGATCAAGGTTTCTCGGCTTAAATTTGAAATATTAATGATCACTTGGACCACTTGAATTCTCTCTCTCTCTCTCTCTACTTAGGGAAGGTAGAATTACAACTTGAAGGAAGCTTGATCGTGATTGGCGGGAACCGAACTCCTATAGATTTCACAATAGGCAAATACTTCGGTTTTCTAAGGGTTTGTAAAATCAATAAGATTTGACCCGCGCATGCGCGTAACAATAGGTTAAGGTTGTAAATAGCAAATAATTACCTTTTCTGATTAATGGTTTTCTTTCTTATTATTGAACTATCTTTTATAATAAATCTTCATTGTTTATTGATTAAATTTAACTTTGACTTTGTTTATTTAATGGTCTGTAACCCGCGTTCCCCCACTCCTGAACCTTGGATCCGGCGAGCTAGAGGCATTGGGGGTCTAATTATTGTTTAATTAGGTTCGGTTAAACACCGTTGGCGCGCACATCCGATTTGAAACGTTACAATATTCAACATTATGATTTGAAAGAAAATATGGAAAATATATTGTTCCTCCTATTGATTAATAAGCTCTATTCATAAGATTTAATCTCAATAACAAAATATCAATCAGGAATTGCAAGGTAGAACGATTGAAAGTGAATTGTATTTAATTTTCCAACATTCTGATGAATTCGAGAGATATAAGACCAAGTTGGAAATTTTGTCAGAACAAAGCAACTTCGCACGAATTTGAGGTCAACTACAGTGAAGTGCACTTATGATATAATGAATAAGAGGTTATAAGTTTCCTTCGAGAAAAACAAGAAGAACAAGAATGAAATGAAAATATTGCATCTAAAAATTCAAAAGAATCTTAAATTTTCGCTCTAAATATCCATTAGGAACAGTACAATATTTTGAAGTTTTTAGATTCTTTTTCCTACATAGAGAAAAATAATCCAGGGAAATTTTATTGTTCTTTCAAAAGTCTTCACAAGAACCTGGTAGTCTCAAAGATTCTCTCACAGAATGTAGTATGAATTATTAAAGTTTTAATACTTCATATTAGATTTGAAGAGCACTTCTCCAAAAATTAGACATGATAGTACTGATTCATTATAAAATGTTTTTATTTTGATTGTATCATTTGCTATTCGTGTGGTATTCTGGAAAATGACTGAATAGAATGAAGAAGCTTAAAGAATGCATCTTTTTGGATCATAAAAATGATTATTTTTGATTCTATCATTTCAATGATTTTACTTTATATTTTGTGGTGAACTAGGAGCAAGTTGAGGATTTGAGTTTCCATAATTTTGCTAGAAACTTCGGAATGCCTTGGAGTATGAATCACCTAAAGCTGATTTAATTTGAGATACGTTTTATCGTGTCATTTCATAAAGAGGATAAAGTTCATCCTGTATGAACTTTACGAATAAAATGATTCTTAAATTATACTTTGTACAAACACTGTAAAAAATTTCTATGGAAAACTTCAAACACATTTACGTGAAATAATTGATGCATACACTGAGAGAACAAATTCCCGGGAACAATAAAATATTTAGTTGAATAGTCGCCATAAAATATTGTCATTTGAATAAACTTTCATTGACTCAATTGAATATTTATTCAATATGCTATAAAATATTTCATCAATGGAAACAGTTGTTTGATTGAACAATGAAAGTTTATTCAAATCAAATAAGTACTTTTATAGAAATTTATCATCAAATTGTTGTGGGAATTCCATAAAATTAGGAATTTCCACATAAATCCGAGGTAAATTCCGTATAAGAAAAAAGTTTTACAAAAGTTTTAGATTCAGATAATCAAACCCGTATTTTTTGTACAGATTAGCGAAAAAGATATTTGACGATATCGATTTCTTTTTTGACCATATTTGTTGAGTTTATATTGAACTTCTTAAAATATCGAGCAAAACTTCATATAAATTCGACAGGATATGATTTATGCACGTTAGAATCATACACGTATTAATTTAACACGAAAAATAAAACCCAAAAGTATTTACACTAATAATTTTTCTTGTGCACGTTTAATCGATTGACATAGAAATTGTACACGAAATATTTCACAAGCTTTAAAAATGTAATCAAGAAAAATTGTACACATATTGTTTATGCACGATCAGAAAATAAAATTAATCAGTGTATAATTATTGTACTCCTAATCTAATTCATAGTAATTATTCAATAAAGCAAAAATTAGGTGTACAATCATTATACGATGATTAATTACATTTTTTGTCCGTGCATGAAAACATGTGTACGATTTTTGTGAATCACTATTTTTTTCAAGCATGAGAAATATTTAGTGTACAATTTTCTTATGTGTTAAATATGAGGTGTTACAAAAACAAAATTAGTGTAAATACTTTTGAGTTTTATTTCTCGTGTACAATCAATACGTGTATGATTCTTACGTGCATAACGTTCATACTCTGTCATAAATTTCATAACAAAATATCCTCTGTCATTGGTGTAGATAATTTTTATGCATGAAGCTTTCAAATATAGATAGATTTCATACATATATTTGCAGTCGAAGAGTTCAATCCACTAAGATGTCCTCAATGTACACTCTTCCCCCAGTTTTGTACATGGAAACGTCACATTACAAATCGAATTCCACAATCTCATCTACGATGAGAGTTGGAATTGATGAATCGTGACGAATACGATTATATTTTACGAGATAGAGATATAAGGATTTTCAAGAATTTCATTCTTCTCGAAGAATTCATTAATTGAAGATGATATTCCGACCTTTCGACGTGAAGGTTTTTTTTTTTATTATCATCCCCCTATCGAATGATGAATTTCCGTTTTTTTGATTCTGAACCTTCTGAACCAAATTTTTATTGATCCGACAATTTGAACCTGTATCCGTTCTCTTCTTTCGAGTACCTTATTGAGATGATGATCTCTTGATCGTCTTATAATTGAAAATGGTTCCCCCTTGATTTTAATAGTCAACAGTCAATTTTGGACACTCCATATGATGATGTTGCTTCTTCTTCTTCGATTAGAGGGTGATGAATTTGGATTTCTAAACCTACATTTGAATATAAACCTACTGAACTTTGAGTGAGATTAAATCAAATTTACTTGAATTTGGTAAAATTTCATTCGAGGCAATGAAATATCTAGTAAGTTCATATCCAAATAGACCATTCTTCTGGACAAGGAGAAGAAAAATTTCGTTTTGACAGCGTCATCTAATTCTGCTGGGACAGCGAATTTTTTGCTGTGACAGCAATCTTGTTAGCTATGACGACGACGACGACGACTTTTTAGCTGTGGTAGCGGAAAATGTTGACTCTTCTAGCAAAATTTGTTCGCTATTCTATATATAATGCTGAAAATCTGTTGGAAGAGCAAACGTTTTTTTGCTGTCACAGCTAAAAAAAATCGATGTCATAGCGAACACAATTGCTGTGATAGCGAATAGTTTGCTGTCATAGGGAAGTTTCTTTTGTCTCCTTGGATGTGCAGCCGGAATCCCAATTTGACGTCAATTTTCTTCACAATGTTTTTGTATAATTCTTATACAGTACTTGTGTACAGTGACTGAAAATCTAGACGTGATAGAAAAATTTTGTGCAAGAATTCTGATTTTGCATGGTTGAACCAAGAATTTTCATGTTGAAATGTATGTGATGAGTATTTTGACATAGTCAATACATTTCTGATATATTTGTCGTTTGTTGATGCATTGTTTTTTTTTCCAGGTAAGTGACCATTCAACTTTTCAGACATCATTCTTGGTAAGTTGAATTTCGATTCACAGACAATATATTCACGACAGAATAAAATACACATCCTTTGAGTACAGATGAGGGAGGTATGTGTTCTGAGAATAATCGGTTTTTCTTCATAGCACAATTTATATCAAATTCCAATTGAGATTATATAAAAATCCATAAAAGCCCACAAATTTTTTACACAAGTCCCATTGAAATTTGATAAAAATTGTATAAAAAGGAATGGATTCTTTTCAGATCGTCCCCCTGTCCAGAAGAAGCAATGGTATCCTATCGGTTTCTATGCGGTTCTTGTCACAGTACTTAAGGATCTCCATGAGATTCTATGAGGAATTCAATGTTCTATTGGTTGTAATCGGTAACATCGACAAGATCTGATGAATACTGATAGGAACGAAATAACTCATCAGTTTCTATGCGGTTTTTGTCACAACAACTATCAGAATTTATAGGAATCTATTGGACTTCTTGGACAGGGCCAGCTCTACTATGCATTGACGTGCACAATTCATATATCACCCGAGTAAAAAAATGTGGATCATAAATTGATAAAAAAAATATCACTCAGCAATCACGTTCAAAGTGATCACCAAGTGATGTGAACGGTGAGACTGCAGGATCTTTGTTTCATCATTGTGAGATCAATACAGTAGGTTGTGCTGATGAAATGATAATTTTTTCATCATTGTCAGATCAACAGAGTAGCTTGTGCTGATGAAATCTTAATGTGTGTGAATGATCATTTCCAAATCTGATCAGGATCATTCGTTAACCGTTTGTATCAAGTTCTGATCTACGAACAATCTGGACATGATTATCCCAAGATCACTGTAATATTCATAATCAAAAAACACGTCCCACAGACACATTATGCTGTTAGGGTGATGAGAAAGTAAAAATTGAGAACTCAATTACATGTATTGGAATTTTCAATTCAAAGAATTACAAAGAATATTATATTTTCAAATAAACTTGAAACTGTTAATGCACTATATACATCTTATGAATCCGATAGTAAATGGATAATCGGGTTCTCGATTTGCAATATAAATGATCAGATAACTTTGTGATTTGGAATGTACTTACAACTTGTGAAAGATGATTCATGGAGCTTTTCGAATAGACATAAATTTAAATTTCTTTGGTCTTAACCTCATGCATTCTGTACTGTTTATGACCTGAAGATGTGACATGTTTCAATAGATTATCAGTTATATTCAGGTTCATAGATGAACCTCCACCGCTGTACCTATTGCACCGTGTAAAATAGTGTCACCAATAATATCTCATTGAACTTGTGAAAAATTGATGATTCAAAAGTGTCACTTTCATGGAGCTTCTTTTCCTAGTCTTCGGAAACATTAAGCAGATTAGGGCAGTGATGCCAGGAAAGACGGTGTGGACCGAAAAATCAGCCCCTCTACCGTGCACACGATGAAACTTTCGTATACATGTGAGTCGCGCGTATACGAACGTGTCATTGTGTGAACAATGGAGGGGCTGATTTTTCGGTCCGCACCGTTTTGCCTGGCATCACTGGATTAGGGTTATCAACACCAAGTTCAAATGTTTTTCCTATCGACCTAAATCGATTTCACGGAATTCATCACAGCAAAATTCTTGCACTTTTAACAAGGGCTTGCCATGCAACAATCCGAAATTGTAAATATACGGGGGCTAGAAAATTTTGCTGAATTAGCAATATTTCTGCGGTAACAGCAACCGTTTTGCTAATTCAGCAAAGCAGAAATCTACTCTTTCGAAATCGCTTTTTTAGCTAGAATTTTTCTCTGCGTGTACAATTTCTACACATTTTTATACAATTTGAGTGAGAGCTTGTTACTTTATTCATAGAAAATTGTCGATAATATCTATATCGCCCATCCCTTAATTTCAAATTCGGCCTGATGTAACATACATTTCAGGACAGTCTATTATTGTCTTTATGTATAATGTAACATATCAATAGTTAACTAATGATCCATTATACATGAATAATCTATTGTATTAATTTGTAATCGACCATCAGTTGACTCATCATATCTTATTTCATGTGTGCATAGACTATACGGGAAAAGGAGAATCGATGAATTTAGTGTGTAGGATAACAACGCGTCGCTTCGAGTCTTCAAATCAAAATTTTCACAAAATACGAGGCGCGTTCATAAACTAAAGGCCTTTTGGTCACAGAAAGGAATATACTCGTAAGAAACAAATTTTATTGTCATATTTAGTTGAGCACAAACTCACTTTACTTCTCTACATAATCGCTGTTCACTTCCAAGCATTTTTCGTACCGCTGCACCAGCTTCTTTAACCCCTCTGCATAGAAGCTTGCCTTCTGAGAGTTGAACTAGTTGACAACGGCGTTTTTGAGTCCCTCTTCGGTTTCAAAACGTTGTCCACCGAGTCACTGTGTTGTGAAACAAAACTGCAATCGATGCAGTGGCGGCACTCAACTTCACCAAAACCTAAAAAGTCTAATCAAACTCCGTACACAAGTCGAAAATTGATGGCTACAGTTTTTTGGGACAAAGACGGTGTTCTTTTGGTTCATTCCATGGAATGTGGGACAACAATTACAGCTGACGTGTACTGCGAAACGCTCAACAAATTGAGACGTGCGATCCAAAACAAACGCTGCGGGGAACTGTCATCTGGCATAATAACGCGCGTCCTCACACCGCTGCCAAAACCAAGGAGACAATTCGAGATTTTCGTTGGGAACTTTTTGACCACCTACCGTACAGTCTTGACCTTGCACCTAGCGACTACTCCCTCTTTTTGCATTTCAAACAGTGGATCGGTGAACAACGTTTTGGAATCGAAGAGGAACTCAAAAACGCCGTTGTCAACTGGTTCAACTCTCAGGCGGCAAGTTTCTATGCAGAGGGGTTAGAAAAGCTGGTGCAGCGGTAAGAAAAATGCTTAGAAGTGAACGGCGATTATGTAGAGAAGTAAAGTAACTTTGTAACTAAATATGACAATAAAATTTGTTTCTCACGAGTATATTTCTTTCTGTGACCAAACGGTCCTTACTTTATGAACGCGCCTCGTATATTGTCAAATGTTTCACATTATAAGACAACAATAGATTTTTCTCTCATGATATCAATTATTCGACAATACAGGTTGGTTGAAAAGTTCCTGCGCTCACCAAGAGATAGCACTGCTAGCTCAAAACTTTTTTTTTCTCAAGTTGGTATATCTGTCCTGAGAACACATGCAAAGTTACAAGTCATTCTGTCAATTCATTCTTTGTTTACAAACCATTTGAAGTTGACGTGTCATTGATTTTTCTTAATATGGAAAAAATTGAATATCGTGCAGTCATTAGATTCTTTGTTTTGAAGGGTTTAAAAGCAAAGGAAATTTATGAACAATTGTTAGAAGTGCATAAGAAGTCCTCACCTTCAAAACGCACCGTTGAATTTTGGGCTGGTGAATTTAAACGTGGTCGTACTAGCCTTGAAGACGATCCACGCGAAGGACGACCAAAAACTGCAACCACAGCAGAAATCATTGAGCATGTACATAATATGGTTAGTGAAGATCCAAGTTTGACTAAGGGTGAAATTGCTAATGCCATAGGCATCTCAGACGAACGAGTACTCCATATTTTACATAAAGAATTACGTATGAAAAAACTGTTTGGAAAGTTAGTGCCGCACACGTTAACAATACAACAAAAACTGGATCGAAAACAAATTTCTCAGCGTAATTTGGAGCGTTTTAAGCAGAATAAAACCGACTTCTTGCGTCGTTTTATAACTATGGATGAGACTTGGATCTACCACCATGATCCTAAATTGAAACAAGAACGTTTACAGTGGACTGAAGCTGGTTGTTCAGCTCCAAAGCAGGTGAAGTCACAACGATCAGCAAAGAAGGTTATGGCATCAGTTTTTTGGGATGCAAAAGGAATTTTGTTCATTGATTATCTTCAGAAAGGTAAAACAATCAACTCCGAATATTATTGCAGCCTTTTGGATCAGCTGGATGAAAAAATTCGTGAGAAAAGACCTGGTTTAAAGAAGAAAAAAATCATTTTTCATCAAGATAATGCACCTGCTCACAAAAGTGTTTTGACGATGGCTAAATTCAAAGAACTCAAGTACGAATTGCTTGAACATCCACCGTATTCGCCAGATTTGGCTCCTAGCGACTACTATCTCTTCAGAAATCTCAAACAATTCCTTCGTGGAAAGCATTTTTCGTCGAATGAAGAGGCCATAGCAGCCGTAGACGGTTATTTTGCAGAGCTTCCGGAAAACCATTATAAGGATGGGATAAAATTATTGGAAGATCATTGGAACAAGTGTATTGAGCTTCTAGGAGATTATATTGAATAAAAAAATATATTTCGTAACAAAAACAGTATTCTTTCATTTCGAGCGCAGAAACTTTTCAACCAACCTGTATATATTTCGTGAAAATTTCCATTGAAAGCCTCAAATCAACGCTTTGTCATCCTACGAGGTGAATTTATCTATTTTATTTTTTCCGTGTAGAATAATCTCACAGTCATGCTATATTAGGTCGGATTTCAAGCTCATATTTGTCAACTATCGATGTAACCTTTTCACCGTGTATTTTACCTCAACGGCCACACCTCACCCAGGCCACATAACGGCCACATTGGGTGACTTATTACCCCACGCTGAAAAACCCGGTCGGACAAGATGTGTAGATGTTTTGAGACTTTTAACTAATCGTGTCATGTTCGTTGACCGGTCCTTCAATATTTCTAATGATTTAACTTGGTTAATTTATAGATGGCGTTCCAAAAACTGGTCATATAAGTCAAAATTCAGGAAAAATTGCAAAAGAATTCACTACTCCGCCATTTTACAATATTAACGACTAAAACTCCAGGGTCGTCCGCACAATATATATATCACTACCGCAAAACAAAAATAACAGTATCCACCAATTATTCAAAAAGTATATTCATTTTGCAAAATTACTGGAAAGAAAAATGAAAAGAATTACAAATCATGAAGTTGGCTTTTTTTTGCGTTTTATTAGATTTCAAAAACATATTCATGATTAGGAACGTGAAAATAGTATGTATTTATTTAAAAGGTTTGAGACCTCCAATTCCACTTTTTTTAAGCCTGGGGTCACTAATCACCCCGTGTAGCCGTTGAGGGTTAATCAAAAAAACAATTCCAAGGGGATATATTGACCCCTATTTCTCTCATGAATTCGTCACTTCTTCATTGAGCTGGTTACATCACCTGGAGAAAAGGACAACGATTGGACAGTTCAATCAATGTACCGAATAATTCAGTCGATTTTATTTCTGACGTGTAACGATTATAATTTCTATGAACCAAAGAGATGATGGACTCACTCGTACTTTGTCGTACTAGTATTTTTATCGCACAACGCGTAACCTATGCTATTTGTATAAAGGATTACCGAGCTCTCGTCGATCATCGTTTATCCATAGGTCAGATGCATTCGATCGAAATAATCAGGAATTAGAGTGAAAGTCATTTATATGAATAACCTTTCCAGTTGCACTTTGAAGATCTAATAAAATGTGAAAATCACATGAAAATGACTTTTCTTTATGTTTATGCAAATATAGATTTTTCAATATGGATTTTTCATGTTATATGTCTTTTGCATATCTCGCATTGATGACATAAAACAGTACGTTACATATTTGTTTTCCAACTGGAAAGATGCTGAATATTGATTAATATCGTCCAAGTAGAATCCATAGAAAATATGTGACATGAAAAATGTATAATTGCATAAATTCCCGCGGTCTATTCATTATTACTGTTTCGACAATTACTTCTTATGATAATCGAATTGCGGTGATGAACCATCCCCAGCAGGAATTTGATCAGGCATTTCCCATTTTTAATAAGGTTCTGATCAGGTTAGAATCCGAAAACCTTGAATAAGCAAAATCTTATGAGGCCCTGACAAGGGATTTATCTGATTTCCCTTATAGGATTCGAATAGGGTTGTAACGCAGGGGTACAATAGGGTGCGGATGAGATTTCCATAAGATCGAGCGAAATAGGGAAAACCGTAACGAAACCTGATGAGGACCCGATAAGAAATCAGGCATGCCTCGTCAGGCCTTGGTATTCTCCCATCCAAAATTTCTCCTAGGGTTAATATATTAAGGAATTTTCACATATATCAACCATGTATGAATCATATAAGGGCCATGTATGATTTATTATTTAGTGATTCTCTAGTTAATCATAAGGCCTTATACCAGGTTCTGAAAGTCCCTCTCAAAGGCTTGGAAGGTGACTAGAGTGATTTCTGCTGAGATAAGGTGAATGCTTATATGTTCATCACTGGATACCATTCCGTACGAATATTGATAACATTGAAAATCAAGCAATTTTAAAGAAATTGAGTATATTTCGTATAATCATGAGATGCATTTGTAACGTTTTGTATGGAAAAATATTCATTATTGGTTCAATTATTAGGGTACAATAATCCAAAATTTCTACTAGGGATAACATGCCGGGTCTCTATTATAATGAACCCCTATCAAGGATAACGAAACAAGATAGTTAATTTGATAGGAAAAACAGTTCATCATAATTTTGAAATTCCATTAATCCAAGTATACCGCGTGTACTGCAATTTTGTAGGTACAAACAAATATCACTCCTTCCTTACTTCAGAATGTTGATCATCTTCATCGTTACTTCAACAAGATCAAAGTTGGTGGCTGGGATGAGAGTTCTCAGCTTGAAAGATTAATTGAACCCATCTCCGTATTTCTTACGTAGTTATCAAAGTCAATGCTGCAGGCACTCTGTGTGTGCACGTCGTGTGTTAGCAATTCTGTTCAACAATCAGTATATCAGAGCACTTGTGATTTCAGTAACATTTTCCTCCATCCACGTGTGAGTTGTGATAATTATAAATACGAATACTTGCTTTATCTTCGCAACGTCATGCATATCTTTCTCAACAAAGTATCATTCGAGTATATGAAAAGTAGAGAAAGAGTTAAAATAAGAATACAAACACAGGTGATAGATTTGTACAAGTGCGATACAACTCCACCACAAAACACAATTTGTCGGTCTGATCTTTTGTATAGCATCATTCTTTCATGAAAGCGAATAAATTAAAAACATATCGACACTTCATGCAGTTGGGAAAGAAAACCCCAATAAAAGTACCATCGTACATAAAAATAATAACAAGGCGCTGAAAGAAGAAAGATTCTTAGTCGCATTTTTACGAAGACTTTTATTCGAATCTTGAGTGAATTTTCATAAACTTTTATGAAGTCTGTTATTCAGTTTTCTAGTAAGTTTTCATACGAAACATTTTCATGTAAAGTTTTATTTGAGTTGCAAAAGCGAGGTCGCGCTCAGCGTTATACGCGATGGATAGTTTCTTTCAATATTCGAAAACATTATGGAATGACGAATAACTTTTTTATCATCTCATAACACGATTTTATTTCAATATAATCTCACTCGAATAATAGATTACATATTCGGGGGATAAATAATGGTGTAACGTTCATGGAATACCAATAAATCTCAGTTTCATGGAATTCGTACTATATCGATTCAATTGAAAAAACGAAACGTTTCTTTGGTCTTCATTTTCACCTGCTTTACTCGTTCTTGCGAATGATATGCAAAGAAAAAGAAAAAGAAAACAGGGTCAATGGGTTTAGTGGGGTTAGTAGTGGGGTCAAAAAACGGACTTATCGATCCTCTCTTCCGCCTACAACAATTATTCAGGATTACCCTATCACTGTAAACTAACAAATCTTTTTCTTCGGTAAAATATATATATATATCTTTCGCTTCGAGTGAGTCGGCACTAAAAGGAAAAGAAGAAAAACCATCTAAGCGGCAACATTTCATTGAGATGGCGCACTTTCGTATTTAAATTGCGACTAATTAATGCAATTATCTCGTACAACGTTACTCCGTACACGAAGTACAAAGAAGAAAGCCTGCACTGAGAGAATCGTTGAATCCTCTCAAGTGCGGAACTCTCAAGGATGTTGATAAGTCGAGGGAACAAAGGATCTCATCCATGTAAGCAATAGTTGTTACGAGTATAGTTTCCGTTGTTATTGTTCTGCCTCTTGGTCTTGTCATCGTTGTAATCATCCGGTACAACTCGAAATTGATCGAAGGAAAAAGTTGTACCGGCGAGACTCGAACACGGATATACCACTGTAAATTGCAATTTCGCATGCATACTCACCTGCAATCTTGCTTAATTGCAGAAAGACCGGGTTGCGTTTTAGCGTGATTACCATGTACATCGTTAGATCCACGAACGTTCTATATTTCATGCATTATATCTCAATTCATCAAACATGGAGGAAGTTTCTTGTAAATCTCACGTAAATAGATTATCGGACTTGAAATTATCGAATAATAGAAATGTACGGAATTGTTGATTTCCAGATGGACAAAGTTCACGTGAGTCTCATAGGATCTAAAATCGTTCTTGTGATATGTAAATGTTCTTATGAATCAACTCATGATCTCAGATGTTTTTGATTTCTTACCTTAGAATTGAAAGATGGAAAACAGCTGAGAAGAGGTTTTGCAGAATTTTTGTTCCTTCCATCGCGTTTATTGAGATATCACAGAAATTCAGGTGACTTCAAATAAATCCGGACCAGACGTAAATCAAAGGGGAAGGGCTGTAATTATGTTCTCAGAGTTGAAATCGTTTTTAGAAACGGAACGGAAATTTAAACTCACAAAATCTCATGAATTATCGGTGTTTATCTTTCCGAATTAAGTCATCGGGATTGAAAACATCGTTGAAACAATCAACCGTAAGATTTCGGATCTTTGACAGCTGAATATTTCGTTATTCGATATTCGAACTCCAACAACCCCATTGAAAGAACATGTATTGATACCTGAAAATTGTAGAGCGCATTACCTTGAATGCCCTGGTTGAGGAAACCCATTGATTCTCGACAAATCTCATTGAATCTTGCACAATTTTCTGACCAAATTCGATTGAATTTGATTTCGTCAGATTCTATGGATTTTTTGAACCAGGGTGGTTTCACAGCCCCGGATATAGAATCAGGGTATATATATGAACCTTGAACTACAGAGTTTTATTACAACAAATCTTTAATATTCCTCCAAATAATTTCAATTTCCATTCTATGAAATAACATATGCATTCCCTAACAGCAAAATGCTGAGCAAATGTGTAGCAAATTGTTGAAAACGTACAACAACAGTTTGAAGCAATTCGCAGGGACGATACGCTATGAATCTAGGATTTTAGCTGGAGTTGTTATCGTGTTGCTAAGAAGTTGCTCGGTTTCATTAAACTCTCAAACAACGTAGGAGCAACGGTTGCACAGCAACTTTTGTTGTACGGATTATAGGGACATGAAAAGTCCCATGTTCAGCACCCCATGTTCAACAAATTTGTATTTGTTCCCAAGTTTTATTATTATATAATGGTTATTGAATACTCTTTCAATATTGATAATATCATCAAGATAGAATATCCTTAGAGCTTATTCTGTATTTTGAATGTTCGTACAACTTCACTACCCGATGGATAAATTCATAATTGTAAATAAATTCCCAACCTTTCATACGATGGCGTTACTTGTACGAATCGAGGAGGTTTCAATGCAAGAAAGTACGACAGATGGTGCGAAAGTGATAGGTCCATGAGGAAACAACGGTCGGTAAATATCTCTCGTTCGCTCTTGTGTCCGCGGATCTCGCACTCTCATCGTAACCAACCGTGGTATTCCCTCGAATTTGTTCTTCTTGCACGGAAAATGACATTTTTCAAATTTACTGACCCGATCGCAATGCTAATGAAACACTATTACATTAAACACAATTTACCAACTCCAGCTCTTGCCGAGGGAATCGATAATTATGTTCAATTTCAAATGACGCGGTAGAAAATTCAACAAAGGTAACACTCGATTGTCAAACACAATCAACTTCTATCGATTCTCACCGATTTGGGTGACTGTGTTGCCACAAAGTTGATTTAAATTCTGATCGCTGAGGTAGGAATAGCTTCGACATAATCAATTTACTTTTCAATTTGACGTTCAAAGTCTCTATTTTATAGAAACAGAAAAGTATTTGATAGACAAAAGTACTTTGAGTACGAAAAGTAATCGGAGGTTTTCCATCCTTAGTCCTGATCATGTCCATTCGAGTCTGTGCTTCATTGAGTACTTTTGGATAATCGATGGGCATTAAGCGAATCTCCGACAACGATCGGAGAATTGTGAGGATGTTTTGGATGCATTTCAAGCACTTCGGAACACGGTAGGCGAATCGTAGATATAATTGGGACATCATAGATTGAGATCATGATAGCTTCGGTCACGTTTTGGATAAATAATCGGGGATGGCCGATTCCGCTTCTTGATTCCTGAATACTAACGATCAGAGATGGGTTGATCCCAGAATTCTGCGATTCAGATTCCGAAAAATTGAAATTGAGAAGAATCGAGGAAGAATTTTGGAATCTGAATCTAAAACGGAATCGCAGGATCTAAAAATCGGCCGTGAGCATCGAGGAATCGAGAATCGCAATTGACCCATCTCTATGAACAATGGACAATTGAATGTTGTCGACAATTTCAACATTCTGGATCAATTTCGGACAAAATATGGACCGTTTTGGACATTTTTTTTACACGGTTTAGATAGAAATTGGATCTTCAAAATTTGTCCGATCACCTCGTATGTCACACTGAGAGGAAAATTTATTTGTATTTAATAAAGCTTACTTTGGATACGGCGAAATAAATGTTTTTTAACTGTTATTAAACCTTATTTGAGGATAATGAATCATGTTTGTATGTAATAAATATTTATTTCGCCGTATCCAAAACAAGATTCATTAGATACAAATAAACTCTTCTCTCAGTGCACCGATCGAAACACTCGATCAGTAACTTAGCTAGCAATTCAGGCATCAAAGGTTCAAATTCAAGAGCATGCCAATATTGAGCCATGCTATACTACCAATGATCGGCGCTACATTGGAAACTAATTTTTATCCAGAGTAGACAAAGTTTGTGGCAATATTCAACCACATTTCAAATGATCTTCACTTTCAATAGAATCTATCGTTCGGTCAATGTTGGACCAAGGATGAACCTAGCAAGCGCCAAGCCTCGTGGAATTGTGAATCAATTGTAGGCTGACAACCGAAATCCGTTGAACACCGATATCGGTGCAACTGTATTCTATTGGCAATATTGGCGGGAGCTAAAAATTTTTATATGGGTCATGATACATTGGGCCATGCTTAGTATTGTATTCTGGCCCAATGTTGGGTCTGGTATGAATTCATCGAGTTCCCACCAAACTTGGGCCATTTTTTGCCATACGTTCTGGCTCAATATAAGCCTAAATTGGGACAAGGTCGGGACAAGATTGGACCATTTGTTGATTCCTATTTGGGTACCTTCGAGGAGCTTCTACTTAGAGAATTTGTTCTTCTAATCAGTCATTCTAACCATGAAGATCAGGTGATTGGATGATTCCGTTGGAAAGAAATCAAGAGTGTAAGCTTTGTACTTCTGTCGAAAGGTTCAAGACGTGCCATGTTCGTGGTGAATTGTAAGACTTGCCTCCATTCAAATTTCGAACATGCTAATTTTCGTAAGGAAAGATAAATCATGATTTTATTTCGTCGCAGGAACATCAAGTTCCCTATCTTTTTCTCATCACACTTCAAGATGAGCATTTGAATACTCAAAAATAAAAGGAAGCGATCAAGTTGGAATTCCCAAACCATTTCGAGTCACTCCTTTTGAATCGAGACACTCGAACCGGTCAAGTATTCCAATTTTGCTCGAGATACTCGAAATAATGGGGTTCTCGAAGAATTCAAGTGTCCGACTCCACAGAAAAAGCAATTCCCCGTCTCTATACAAGCCGAAGAAAAGTACTTTTCGCACACCTCACTGGAGGAATGTATTCATTTATGGTATATCACTGATATATATCGTTTATAAAAATACGTTCATTTTAAAAATATAAATCCTCAGTAGTGTTTATTATTTTCGATCATAGATTTTTTCAAGCTTTTCGTGCGGAAAGTACTATTCCATGAGAGTGTGCTGTATTGATCTGTTTACTAACAAATCCATGGTAACTCAGACAATACACATGATATTCGTGAATTTAGGAGGTAATGAGGTTTGAGCAGAGATGTGGAAGCACTTGAAATGCTTGTTTCCGAAATTTTAGTATTGCCAAGGAATTTTGCTGAATATTCCTCGTTTCTGCACATTTTTCATGTGTTTTCGTGGTTTTCTTTTGGCAAAAAATTTCTCTGAACATGATATATTTCATATTTCGTATTTTATAATAGATTTCCGAAAACATTTTGCATTTTCCATACAAAATGCAAAATACATTCCAAAATATGTGATAAAATTATCATGAGGGAAATTTTTCTGAAAAGAAAACTACCAAAACAAACAGCAAATATGCAGAAATAGGGAAAAAACAGCAAAATTTGTGGGCAATACCAAATTTTCGCTGAAAAGCATTTGAAATGCGTCACATCTCTGGGTTTAAATACACGGAAAGACCGAGTCTATCAATATTTAAAGAAATGACTGCCAATTTAGGGAAAACGAGGATCGCTGAAAAATATTCGTAGTAAGTCTACTAAAAGTTTGTAGTCAGAATATTAACAGTTGATAGTTTTATTGATATTTTTCACAGTGAAACGAATTTTCAGTAGACTCCCTAAATTGACTAACTTGACACTCATTTTTCTGAACGTTGATAAGTTCTTTCTGAATATTAGAAGACTCGGTCTTTCCGTGTATTTCTAGGAACATTTGAAACAGTTGAAAGGAAAAAACGAATTCAAAACGAATATTTTCATTGGAGCAAAAATTTGTCCAAATTATTCAGAGATTCATGCGGAAGTCTGAACAATTTGAAAATAATGTTATGAAAATCTTATCAATCACCATAGGTGGATGGATAGATTATCGAGTAAACTTTATGGTTGATGAGATGAATTTTTGAATCGTGCTTATACACGCGGGGACCAAAGAAATTTGCTGTGACAGCGAAATCTAATTTTGCTAGGTTTCTTTTGCTGGAGCAACAGATTTTTTATTGTGATAACAACCTATAGCCAAATTTGTTCGCTATCCTATATATAATATTAAAAAGTTTACTAGTACAGTCAAAAATTCGCTGTCCGGGTTGATCATGGTGCTCTCACAGCAACACTGTAAAAAATTTTCTGAAAATCCAGAACGTTTCTGTAATTTCTGATAGCAGCAGGCCTGATTTATCAGAAAGTTTTTCAGAATATTCAGATTCCCAGAATACATCTGCAAACTCAGAAATACTTCCTGATAATTCAGATCTGTTGCTGTAAACAATTACAGAAACAGTCTGAATTTTCAGAAAATTTTTCACAGGGAATCCAGTTGGTTGTGATAGCGAATTTTTAGCTACACTGTAAAAAAAAACTTCAGAAAACTTTTAGTATCGTGCTGGGAGCAATTGACCTGTACATTTGTACTGAAAAATTGCATTCAAATCATGAAAATTCTAGTCCATGGACCAGAAAATTTTTGTATTCATACTAGAAAATTGAAGTGAAAAACATTAAAATTTCATGTAAAATACGGAAAAATTTCGGTTCAACTGGAATTTTCTTGCAGGTACGCTGAAAAATTCGTCATGAACAGAAATTTTCCAGTTTCTGGGTACCGGAAAATTTCAGGTTTTTTTAACAGTGTATGTTAGTAAACAGATTTATAATACCTCGATTTACCGAGCCAGGGAATTTCTTCTTCCCATGTGAAAATAAAGGATGCTCCCTTATGAAAAAATACTGTTGGTCTCAATAGCAATCGCGAAAATACCATTGAAAACTATTATATCAGATGTAATTAGATCAGACGTGAACTATTGAATTCACCCAGTGAACACCATATGTAAATGTTACATAACACAGAAATCACAAGTTACATAACTCTGTTACGTATATGTGATGTAAATGTTACATAACACAGAAATCACAAGTTACGTAACTCTGTTACGTATATATGATGTAATAATTACATAACAATTTACGCTCATATTAAGTCACAATTTGTTATTTCTATGTTACGTTTTATTTACTTCATATGCAAGGGACCTGGAGAAAACATGATTTTGAAAGTTGATGTTATGTATTAGTTATGTATTTGAGTTACCAAAATAAGAGTGTACAATCAACAGAGTACTTGGGTACGTAAAAGTTACGTCAATGTTACGTTCAGCATTATTGCTGAGAGGATAGGGAAATTGAATTTTCATGTAATAAAAATTTTGTTTCCCAATACAGCGTTCTGCCATCGGCATGACATTGCAGTTATATATTGGTTACGTAAAGATCCTACTTCTTTACGTAAGTAACTGCAATGTAACATTGTTCCTCACATGGTTACGTAAATGAGTAGGAAATTGTGAGTCACATGTGACTCACATGTGACTCCCAAGTTACGTCACCAGTTACTTGACGTTATGTAGTTTTTATGTAATATTTACGTAACTGTGTTCACTGGGCAAAGTGTCCCAATTCATCTGGCCGTCCTGTTAATAATCCTATCCGAAAATATTCCATAGAATTACATTGACGAATGGGAAATGATTCAAAGGGTTCCAATAACGTTCGATAGTATTTGATCAGAACTTTGAACAATGTTGACATAATTTTATGAAATATTTCTACCTGGAAAACGTCTTTTCAGTGTGGAATTAATCTGTATCAATGGGATGAATCGAAAATATATTCAGTATCAATGTATCAGAATCAGCTAATCTTTAAGGTAAAACAGGGAGAGATGACACACATTTCAAATTTTCCTCATAAAAAAGAAAAATTAGGTTTTAAAGGATGTTTGAAAGCTTTGGTATATAGATCGATCCTTTCTTCACATAACTACATGGATGATGTATGATTTTTTCAATTTCATTTGAGTTCCCATAATTTATAAAAATATTCTATTTTGAGGGAGAGATGACACTGATACTGGGGGTAAGATGAGCATATGGAATGTGAGAAACAGACTTGCATAAATGAAGCAGCTTTTTCATTTTTCATTTTATTTCTACATACTTTTGCGAAGTACATTTCGAAACACTCCAATGTAAAGCGTTTCAAAAAAAGGTGTTTTTTGAATATTTTCATTCATGAGAACTGTATATCATTGTTATAAATATGAAAATCAATATGTGTTGATGTGCTTGAATGCAAATTTATGAGAAAAGAAAAAGAGAACACGCGCCATCTTTCCCTTTCTTCCATGTGTCATCATTCCCAAACGACAGGACAGATGACACACGTTCTTATTTGCTTCATGAAGATGAAACAGGACGCTCCTACACATTGCGAATTTGGAAGAATTTGCACACTCAAAGTTTTCCTTAATGAGCAATATTTGAAGTTTATGAAAATATTTGCACACGTACCTAGTTATGTTGACAGAAAAAACAAATAGTATTTCGTGCTGCAACAACGTTGTAATAAGATACAATACGCAATAAACCGTCATCTGATCCCAGCTACTGATCACGTGATGCGTAACAGCTTAGTGCATATTTTTATTGCAATTCAGCAACATGTGTCATCTCTCCCTCTGTGTCATCTCACCCTGGTTCACCTTAATATTCAATTGGTAAACACTATTCGAGTATTTCTGTGGAATCCCTGTGGCAAAAGCATATCAATTCCCGATAGAATTTTTCTCTATGCAAATCTATTTCGGGGAGTAATCCATTACTCTATCCTATGAATAGGTGTCGCTGTAGTGATGTTTTAAACGAGACGATTTCGATTGAAACCCATCCCACATTCAATATCATACATGGGTACACATGAAAAACTATAGTCCAGTAGTCCCGAGTTAAAAAATGAAACCTGATTCAGCTCTGATTTGTTGCGTATTACGGAGTGAATTAGAGTGGATTTCATTTTTTGTCCTGTTCTCAAGCCGATCTTGCTCCCAAAAACCTAGTTTCAATCTTTTTTTCGACCTGTTTCAACTCTGGATCGTTGCGTATTACGAATTTGATTAGATTTCAACAGGTATTAAAACATTTCGACTCGGGGTTCAAGACCATGCTTAAAAAATCTTGTTACCTACAATCAAGAAAATTTACTCGCAACGGGTCCGGATTTTGCTTTGGAAGTTTCTTATTCCAGAACGTTTTTTATTCAGGCATCCTTAAACTAGTTTGATTTCAGATGCAAATCTCATTTCTTTCTATCGAGTATTACATTTATTGAGAATGAGGAGTTTTAGACATCCGATTATTCTTTATCATCTTCGGTTTGCTTATCTGCAATTCACATATTTTTTAATGTGTGAAAAATTATGTAAAGAGTTAGATATAGTTCTACATATTAAATTCTGCTGATCGAGACATTGAATATGGTAGTTTGAAAGTAGAACACTTGAAGGGTTATATACAGTTAAGAGGCGCAGAAAAAACGATTTTTAAAGAATTTTTCCTGAAAAGACAGTTCAATTGATTAATGTAAAAATTTGTACACATATTGAGATGACTCTCAACTGTATTTTAACATTTTTTATCTGTAAGTATGGTAATTTTGAGAGCTGTTATAGCTGATCTCCAGGAGCTTCTTTAAAAAAAGCGCTTTGTGGTGACCACGATATCTCGGGACTGAATCTTTTAAAATGAAAAAATCAAAAGGATTTCGTTGAAGTAATGTATAATTCAGTAATTAATCGGAGGATCAAGCAAATTTTCAAAGAAAAGTCGATTTTCGATCATAATTATGCCATACATACGTTTTCAGCCAGGAACTGTAACGTTATTCACTTTCGTTACTCATTATATATACAATATATATAATTTGTGTAAAATACATATATTATTATATATATTTTATACATAATAAGTAACGGAAGCGAATAACGTTACAGTCGCTGCTTTAAACATGAAAAATTGGGTGTTCCACAACCGGAAATGACACTCAATCGCCAATGACGCATAAAAAACGTACGAACAAAAAATTTTCGAGCCATTGCCTATGGTATTCGAAAATGTGATCAAAACACTACATACAGGGTGGGGCATTTAAAGTGTCGCGGGCGGTTTTTCCAAAAATAAAGTGAGATACGAGAAAATTTTTCGGACAAAAGTTGTAGGGTACCGAGGGGGACATCCGATGGTGGCCTTGGCTTTGACCTCAAATCTCATCTTCAAGGGCATTCTGAGATCAACTCTTGTTTTTTAAATAGCATCTCATATTTTTTACTGCAGATTTGGATTCTAGGTCAAAAACCAAGAAACTTTTGTCTGAACCATTTTCCCGAAATCCGCAAAAATGGCGCTCTAATCGATATTGTTCCATTTTGAATCTGACATTCGAATAACTCGAAAACGAAGGGTCTTGCAAAAGAATGTTTCGTACAAAAGTTGTCAATACACAACACATTTCAATCGTCTACATTACCACCATTCAGAGCTCACGCGATGTAAACAAACGACGGGGTTCAGTGAAAATTCACGATTTTGAAAGTCAGTTTGTCAGTTACATTTGATTATTACTTGGTTTATGACAAATTGAAAATCATGGATATCCGATACACGGTTTCTGAAAAGATCGATATGATCTACATTCACGGTGAAGTGCATAAGAACCTCAGACAAGCATATGACTTGTATGCAGAACGATTTCCTGAAAGAACAACGCCATCCATTAGGTATTTTCAACGCATTACAAAATTATTCTCAGAAACGGGAAGTGTTACAAGGGAAAAACGACATCGAATGAGAACTGTTAGCGGAGAAAATGCGGAAGTTAATGTACTAGCTGCAGTAGCCAATAATCCACACGTGAGCTCTCGTGAAATTGAACTCCATTCGGGAATTTCTCGAAGAAGTGTTCTTCGAATACTGAAATGTCACAAATTCCATCCGTATCACATTTGTTGGCATCAAGACCTTCACGGTGATGATTTCGAAAATCGTGTACAGTTTTGTCGATGGGGTCTAGCGCAAATGCACAATAACAACTTCATCAACATATTACTTTCTGATGAGTCGACGTTCACCAATCATGGTCAAGTAAATCGACATAATATGCATTACTGGGCGACAGAAAATCCAAGATGGTTACGTCAAGTAGAGCATCAAAGACAATGGGCTGTGAATGTTTGGTGTGGTATTTTTCGATCTCGAGTAATTGGACCGTACTTCATTGCAGATACGCTAAATGGAGAGAAGTACAGACATTTCTTAGATCAAGTACTTCCAACATTACTTGAAGACATACCTATTCAGGAACGATTGAATATGTGGTATCAACACGATGGTTGTCCATCCCATTATGCAGTCACAGCTCGAGAAATATTGGACAGAGATTATCCTGGACGATGGATAGGACGTCGTGGACCAGTTCATTGGCCTGCCCGTTCTCCGGATCTTACTTCTCCAGATTTTTTTTATGGGGATACATCAACAAGCACCGACTATACCTGAGAATATGCGTCAACGAATCATCAATGCATGCGCGAGCATCAATGAAGATAATTCAGCACAAGTTCAGCAATCTTTTGTAAAACGTTTTGAAATGTGTATTGAAGTCGAAGGCCATCATTTTGAGCATCTACTGCATTAAAATTATCCAAGTGATGTAGACGATTGAAATGTGTTGTGTTTTGTCTGTTATACCCCATCACCTCCGTTTCAGTTCAAGGGGTCCCCCTTGGAATCAGACAACTTTTGTCCGAAACATTCTCCTCCAAGACCCTTCGTTTTCGAGTTATTCTAATGTCAGATTCAGTATGGAACAATATCGATTAGAGCGCCATCTTTGCGGATTTCAGGAAAATGGTTCAGACAAAAGTTTCTTGGTTTTTGACCTAGAATCCAAATCTGCAGTAAAGAATATGAGATGCTATTTAAAAAACAAGAGTTGACCTCAGAATGCCCTTGAAGATGAGATTTGAGGTCAAAGCCAAGGCCACCATCGGATGTCCCCCTCGATACCCTACAATTTTTGGCCGAAAAATTTTCTCGTATCTCATTTTATTTTTGGAAAAAACGCCCGCGACACTTTAAATGCCCCACCCTGTATATGTATATTAAACTCTCCGGCATCGCTCCATCCACTCGAAATAAAAGCCCTCTTTTGAATATTTGAATTTGTTTTCTTCTCCTTGATTTTGACGCACTATTCATACAAAAGTGTACGTGTGCGTTGATGGACTTCAGTTTCATGTCAAAAACTTGTTTACGATGTAAGAAAAATTTCACGCTTCAAACATCCTGAGTTTTGTTACGACATGTCAAAGAAAATTGACTGTCCCACACTCGGCGACTCTCCCCTACAGTTATCAAAGTTGATGCAAAAATTTACATCGATGATTATGGAATTCATAAACCTTTCTACACGGAAAAAAAAGAATAGTTGCAGCAACTACTTAAATAGTCGATTTTCGACGATTTTCTACTCAAGTAGTTGCTGCAGCTACTTAGTAGTCAGGACAAGTAACTCGATAGTTGCACTAACTAACGTAAATACTTTTCTTTTGAATTAGGTATTTTGAATTAGTTGAGACATCTAACGTGTTACTTGTTCTGACTACTAAGTAGCTGCTGCAACTATTCTTTTTTTTCCGTGATAACAGGGTAGTAGCTTTAAATATAACCGCATCACCAGAACATTGATTTTTTTACTCATCGAGACTCATTCGAACTTTTGTTACAACGATATCACTTGGATTCTCTTTATTCTGTACAGTATCAGAAACTGTGTAATGATTGAAATTTAATATAAGTCCATCATGTAGTTGCTTCTGTAATACAGATTTATGGTTGATAATACTCGTCGTTTGTGATCGATGTACACATTACAAGGTGGTATTCTGTTCTCGATAGGGATACCGATTGTATAAGATTGATCCATATTCTCAGATCCATCATCTCGTCTCTCAAAATCAATCAGAACATTATTATTAATATATTGGAAATGATTCTGAAAATCATATGATATATTGGAAATATGAAATTCTGTCTGCTTTTGTATTAATAATATCAATGTATGTAAATTGTTGAATCGATTAATTCCTTCCAACGTGGAGGGTAAAAATTGCCTGAACTAACGAATTGGGTCTTCGTCCTTCGCATTGCGAACCTAAGTTTGGACGAGTTTCCTCGTTCGTTGAACTCGAGCAGTTAACCGCCTTAGACATGTCACGATTAGACAAAGTACGTTGTGAAATGAAATTATTCTTCATATATTATATCGATGTTCTGTATTGGATGTATTGCATATAGCATGGGGTTGTTTTTGACAATTTTGTTTATAGAATGTTAAAAATGATATTGGAAACCTTGTGGGTACAGCGTTTATAAATCCACTTCAAAAATACGGAAGAATCAAGTGAGGATTTGAGATAATCTAACGAATTTTCGGGTGAAATTTAAGTGAATCCCAGCGATCTATCAACTTTGAATTCTTATCCGTTCAATGGTATTTTGTTGAATTGTTTTTTGGGTCACCGCAAACATATCGCATGAATAACGTGTACTGCGGAGTAGTAATAAGTCACAAGGAATCATGGAAGTAATTAAAAGTAAGTAGAAGTCATAAGTTTTCTTGAAACAGTACTGCGCCTTTATTAAGATGAAATATTATTCAAAAAATTGTATCCAATTACACACGTACACCAAGAACCTGAAGAAAGAGCACAGCGAAACCTGCACATCGTGCACTTTTTTTCTTGTTGCCCTCGCGCGAGTTCATTGACCGCAATGTTCATTCTTCTTTTCCCATCTCGCCCCTTCCTCTTTCCTTTCCTCTCCGTGTCTCACTTTTCAAGTATACCACGCGATTCGATCTTGATGCATCGATCTTCGACCTCCGAGAAACCCCTTCCCTTTCTCTCTCTCTCTCTCTCTCTCTCTTATCATTACACGGAAGACGGAGAACCCACCCCATCCGATTCAAATTCTATACGTCACATTAATACTCCAATTTTTCAAAGTTCAGAAAATTTCATTCTTTCTCCAACCAAACGAGATTGTTCCCCTTGTCGAATTTGCAGTTTTTTGTGTATTCACGATACAAAGCGAAATCCCCCTTTGAAGGGTGGATTATAATTTTGATGAATAAATTTCACTTTTGTCACGCGCATACGTGCATTTTTGGATTGTTTTACAATAATTGTGATCCTCGAATCGCGGGATTTTATGAGATTTTCAGGCTACGATTATCCATTGTTCGTGCATCATAATAAAATTATGAATCATGAACCACGAGAGGAAAATTTTTCATCACACGGAATGGGTAATTATTTCCGCACAAAAGAGATTAAAGTTTGCAGTTGATAAATATCATAATATTTATATACAGAAATCTTCAATGGGTTTGAAGCAGAGAAAATATTCCGATAATGACGTGCTTTGCGAGGGGAAAAAGTTGAAAGAAAAGTGAGAGTCGAGTTTCTTTTTTGAGAGAAAAGAGAAAAACATATTGTATACAATTCTTTGAGAAGTTGGAAGATTCGTACAATGGGTAAAAAGGAAGAATGATGTTTTTCGTCAAAATTCCATCGAACTTCGTACTTTGATGTTAGAGAATGATTATTCGTATTTTTCTCTTCGGAAGGATGATGGACTCGAATCATCGAGAAATGGACATTTATTCCCAAATCGTTGCATCTGGGATACACATTATTATTCTTTTTATGATTTCTGGGTTTTTATGAGCAGAACAATTCTTGAGGATATAATTCTATTCGGTTTGCCGTTGTGAACAAACCAGAGTATAAAAATCGAGATTTCTTTGTCTGTGCGCGTCGGGGAAATTAGCATTTTCAATTGTGAATACCAAGGTAGGGAAGAGTACCGCGTAATGCTGCAATTTAATGAATAATCAATACAAATGTACTTCTTACGGCGAGGATACTTAATGACGGAAAAAAACACTCGAGGGTGGCCATCTCTGCCATCTCTCCGGATGTTACGCTGAATTTTTATGTCATCTACGTGAGTATTCATCGATCTGCTCATCTACAATTAGCAGTGTCAGCAAATTGTACAACGAGGACTAAGGGTCGTCAAGTAGGAAGTTGACACAATCGCTTTTTCTCTCCTCGTGTCCAGAATACCCCCCTGATATTATACACGCACGAGCTTCGCGTTGACAATTTCTTTTCAATTGGACTCGATACTGAGCGAGCGCATGAAATGATTTCACGGAACTTTTTGCTTGGAAAAATCTTCGAAAGTCCTACAATTTAGGATTGAGATCTAACGTATTTGGACGATTCCCAGTCATTCGATATACAACTCATTTTATCTACAAAGTAGGGCATATTCTCAGGATATTTGAGAACTAACCGAGACGGTGGACACTCGATTTCTAGGAAAAAAGGGGAATATTTGTGTGATAAGTGATTCTTGAATTATTTGATACAGCCTCAATTTTACTTTTAGCATAAAGTCTTGTTTTTTCAGAATGAATATCACTTCTGAACTCACTGTACCCCTAATATGAAGCGTAAGGCTCATTCTATGATAGGGCATTGTTTTCTTTTAGAACTAACTTTTTGGTAAGAACTGACCCTTATAATATGCCCTTCTACGCGGAGAGAAAAAATTTGCTGACGCAGCAAATCGAGGTATTATATATAGAATAGCAAAATTTTTTGCCGACCTAGCTAAAAATTTGCTATAACAGCAATCGTGTTAGCTACGACAGCAATTTTTTAGCTGTGGCAGCAAAAAATGTTTGCTCCGCCAGCAAATTTTCAGTATTATATATAGAATAGCAAACAAATTTTGCTGGGATAGCAAACATTTTTTGCTGTCACAGCTAAAAATTCGCTGTCGCAGTTAACAAGATTGCTGGAACAGCAAATAGTTTGCTGTCACAGCAAAAAATTTGCTAGTCTGGCAAAAGGAACCCAGCAAAAGTAGATTTCGCTGCCACAGCGAATTCCTTTTTCTCCGTGTACAAAGTGAATCGATATAGAATTAAATTCCCTCATTTCTACTATCAGTCACGATAGGACTAAAGCTATAATGTAACTGTATGTGACTTTATATTCAGTTTGTATCAACACTGTTAGAAATGTCTTCAAATTGAATATATTTCTCATGAACATTTGTAAATGAAATTTCCAATTCTTAGTCATTGAAATGAGAATTCATTTAGAGGAAAGGGTCCGAAAATGGGCTACCACTTTGATTTCATCTCATACTGGCCAGTCCTCCCGCAAAATGTCCAAATAAGAATCACAGCAAGAACCTACAATTATTACCAGAGGGGTGTGTTTGTGCAATATATTTTATTTTCAATGATTGAAGGGGTGATAAAATGTTTTCTAGAAAACGTAAAAACTGTGATTTTTGAGATTGGGGTCCGAATATGGGCTACCCGTAAAATTTTGTTGAAACTGGGGGTTTTTGGCGAAACTGTTATGATATCAATTCATTGTCCGGTTAATTTACGTTCCTATACTTCCCGAATAAGCTACATATCGTGTCAGATCCAACGGAATGGATGACTAAGGATAATATTGAAAACATCACATACCTGAAAAATTGTTGAGAGGTACCGAAAAATATAAATTCACTTGTGGAAAAAACACGTTGTACTGTAATCGCCAACTGCTGTGCACGCAATTGGTCGGTGATAAGGAACATCCCAGTAAACACACGCACGTTTTAAAAACGTCAAAAACAGTCAATAACCACACGTTGTGAATTAGTAACATTCTTGCGTTGATTCAACGTAAAAATGTCGCGGCAGATCACGTGTTTTTCAACCATAAAATAACGTCATATCAACGGTTTGAACATCGTTTAAAAGACGTCAAATATTGACGTATCCTAATGATGGTTCTAAAACGTGAATTGAATCCAACAAATTATTTTGAAAACTTTTCATTCAATATCGAGAACAATAGTATTTCTGAGTATCGAAGAATTTGAAAAGTATGCCACACTATTTACTACATATCTTGCTCTTTGTTGAAATTTTAACCATTGTTCGGTTTCGTTCGACATTCACAGCAGAATATCTTTCATTGAAGTTCAAACACAAGGTGTTATAAACACATTTTAAACGCTTGATTCAAACTCGTTCAAAACACGTTTTTTGAGGACGTCGTTTGATGGTTATTTTTGGATATTAGTTTAAATTACACGTCATCAAAACGTAATTCCTGGTCGTCTATTTCCCTATCAAATTTCAACTCAAAATCAACGTTAGGAAATCAACGACTGACGCCCGTTTGACAGTCTCACGTCCTTTCAACGTTGAAATAACGTGTGTGTGTTTATTGGGATGTTGAATCGGTCACCACCAAGCGGCAGCGCCACACAAGCCTACAACTTCGATTGCCCATTTTCGGACCCTTTCCTCTACACGTAACTGAATTCTTAATTTTTGCTACATTTATCATACAATACTATCATACAATTATACATATTTTCATGACTGAAATTTAATTCAAATGTAATTGAGATTTCAATAAATTTTTCAGTTACGTGAATAACTTTGACTTCCATTACGTGGAATTGGAAGTTCAATGAGAAATTTCTAACAGTGAAGTTTGAACAAATTTGTACAGAATATCAATCAATCGAAACTTGATACAAATTTTAGAGCCTCCACTCTATACTGAGTTTTGCTTCCTAAAACATTTTATTATAATATACCCAACAAAAATTTTTTGTTGGGATAATTAAAAATTCAGTACGTCTCATCAAAATTTGGCTACGCTGAACAAATGATCTCACCTAATCACGTTCGATTCTCTGGACTGGAAGTGATTTGGTAGGATCTTTTTTGACTGGCACAACCAAATTCTGAGACAACCCATTAAATTTTTAGTTGCGCCAACAAAACATTTCAGTTGGGCACATATCAACCAAATCTTCTTTCTCGATGTAATTCACGATATTTTCTCAGGCTTCTACTTGAGTTTGATATCACTGAAGTGCACTTAATCATTCCAGGGATGAGGAATCTCAATTACTTTTTTTGTATCCAAAGTACTTTTCCTCGTCAATTAATTTTCAATTTGACGTTGAAAACATCCATGTTATGGAAATAAAAAAGTACTTTGAGTACAAAAAGTAATGGAGGCCGTTCATCCCTGAATCATTCTCACTTGAATGTGATTGAGTTCTTCCATCATTTATGGTATGAAACGTTGGAAAAAGATCAAGTGTAGTGTAAAAATGAAACTAGCGAATTAAACTAGTCCGGGGATTGTACACGAAACTACGGTATTTTAACGAAACATGAGATATTCTGATAGACATGTTAAGGAGCTATACCACTGTGAACGCTTAAAACTTAGGTGATTTTTCGGAATTTTTTGAAAAAAAAAGTATTCCATCGAATGTTCTGAAACTTTGAGGATATATTTACTTATAACTGAACTATATTATATAATTTTTTGGTATAAAAATATCGACATTCGGGCGACTTATGCACTGCCTTCGGAGGCATAAAAAAAAAGTTCTCCAACTGCTGCCACCATACCGGTCGCTCAAGTGGCTGAAATGAAAAAAAAAACAAAAATGACGTTGAACTAGAAGGTATACTCCGTACGGTGAACCAAGATTTTTGAAAAATATCGAAATCTGACAAAATGGCAGTGTTTTGGACAAAAAAAACTATGTATTTTTGCCTAAAAAATGGTCGTTTGTCCGATGTCAAATCGACAATTATTATCCAATCAAAGAGATCATCGTTCACCGCAGAAGAAATACACTCGAGAATACTCAGTTGGAATTTCAAGTCAATCGGTTGATTGCTCTTCGACTTATGATGGCAGCAAATTTGAAAAATCCTATTTCGAGAAAAACTCGTTTAAAGATTTCATTATCGATTCACACTTCGGGACACTTTCTATTAATATTTCAAACGAAATTTGGTGATTTCAACTAAATCAGAGTACATTTAATGTTAATTGCAGTAAATTAAACTCCAAAATTGTCTCTGTCACAAATTTCATTCCAAATTGTGGTAACTACAACAAGTAATTTTTTTGTGCGTAAATTTGAGAGGCAACCATTTGCTCTTTAGCTGGCTGGCATTCGGATAATATTTGAGATACGGCCTCGGAATTGTGACAGGATATTTTTAAGGGTACAAACTGTTGAAAAAGGTTGAAAAAATGGAGTTTTTTGAAGTGTCACAGTGGTATAGCCCCTTAAGGGCATCCCGTAGACCCTAGAGTTACTAGATCTCTCTCTATCCAAAATACTTGAAAAGGACTAAATAAAATGGAATTAAACAACCGGCCAGACCTTCTGTTTGTATGGAAAAAGGTCTGGCTGGTTGTTCTATCCCATTTCATTTAGTCTAGTAACTCTAGGGTCTACGGAATGCTCTTAAGAAAGAATCATTTTCGACGCATATACCAACATGAATCACAGTACGTAATCGACAGCGGAATTTTGAATCAACTCTCATCGTTATTTCGAACTCATAGAATTATTATGAGAGACGAGAAGAGAACATAAATACTAAAAGCATATGTTGTAGAATCTTAGGGGATTTATTCCAGTGATTCCGCTAATGTTAACCACGGGCAATGACTTGGGCCAGGCGTGACAGCCAAGCGTAGGGAATTCATATTGGGTTTTAACGTTGATTGACAATAGAGGTAATATCGTGGCTGTGTTGGCAATACAAAGATAGGAAGTGTTAGAACTGTGTTGGCGCAAGTTTGTGCCAGTATTGGTTCAGGATTGAACCAACATTGGTTTTATGGTAAAAGTTCTGTATCGGCCAATCATGGCAGGAGCATTGAATCAAACCTATGCCAACATTGGCGACCTTTCACCACTGCTCTCCCAGGCATTGAAATTGAGGCTCGTTCATTGCTGAAACAATGTTATCATTTCAGTCCGTAGTCAGACTTTTTCCTAAGCCTCCGCCAATGCTCGTCAGAGCTGGCTCAACTTTGCGCCACTGGTGAATTTTTACATGGGTCGTTACAGTGTTTTAGAGGAAAATTTGAGATAGAATCAGTTTAAAATTGATTTATCTTGAGTTTTTCTATTCGCTGTGATAGCGAAATCTAGTTCTGCAAGGTTCTTTTTGCTGTGACATCGAACTATTTGCTATCACAACAATCTTGTTGTTCAGCTGCAGCGGGAAAAAATTTTTGCTCTTCAAATAAAATTTGTTTGATATTTTGTATCCAACACTAAAAATTTCGCTAGTCCAACGAAACATTTGCAGCTCCAGTTAATTACGACACTCTTTCAGCTGCACGGAAAGACCGGGTCTATTAATATTTAGAAAAATAACTGTCAATTTAGGGAAAACGAGGATCGCTGAAAAATATTCGCAGTGATTCTATTAAAAATTCGTAGTCGATGTATTAACAATTGATAGTTTCACTCTGAAGAATACCAATGAAACTATCAACCGTTAATATGTTGACCACGATTTTTTGGTAGACTCACTACGAATATTTTTCAGCGATCCTCTTTTTCCCTAAATTGACAGTCATTTTTCTGAACGTTGATAAATTCTTTCTAAATATCAATAGACCCGGTCTTTCCGTGTGGGGGAATGAATTTTCGGATTCACGTCAATTTACTGTTTCAGCAGATTTTTTCTCTCTGTGCTTTAGCTCAGCATCACAAACCTCGTGAATTCCCACAGCGATTCTACCAAAAAAGTTGAGATCGTATATTGAAACTAATTTTCAACCAAATATTGGAAAATCAACATCCGAAGTAATTAGATGGACTTCATATTCTCTTAAAATGCCATAATTGACTGGATTAAGTTGAGTTTCCATTAATGATGTCATTTAGATGATTAGTTTGCTCAACTTTGACCATACATTAATTTCAATAAACGAATAGAATTTATGTATCATATTTTTATTTGGCATATGAAAAATTCTTATGCGGCATTTTCACTCGATTATTCAACAATGATCATTTTCGCATTGAAAAATACTTAGCGACGAGGAAGTAACGAGTTCTCCTTTCATGGAGAGAAAAGTAATTTTGCTGGGGTTGGAGCAGCAGATTTTTTGCTGTCACAGCAAACTATTTGCTATCGCAGCAATATCGTTACACAAAAAAGAAGTATTCATTTGAACCTAAGAAATTGTTATTTGAATAGTTTCAAATTAATATTTTGTCAACAGAAATAAATATTGTTTTGATACCAACGAATTTTTTATTCGAATGATGAACCAAATAATGAATTCTTTTACATAAATAAAATATTTATTTCTGTCAAAAAAATATCTATTTGGGCCTATTCGAATAAAAATTTCTTAAATTCAAAGAAATACTTTCCTCTGTGTAGCTATGGCAGTAGAGAATATTCACACCTCCAGCAAAATTTGTTTGCTATTCTGTATATAATACTGAAAATTGTGCTAGCCTAGCGAAAAATTTGTTGGTTCAGTGATTCGTGTTGCACTCTTAGCAATCCTATTAGCTGTGGCAGTGAATTTTGAATAGGGCTGGAGTTATAATCTGATTCAATATGATTTTATATAAAATTTGTATAAAAACTTGATATAAATTTTATATAAAATCACATTGAATCAAATTTCAAGTCCAGCCCTAATTTTCAGCCAATCGGGTAAAAAAATCTAGTATTTTATATATGATACCTCGATTTGCCGGGTGAGTGAATTCTTTCTTCTCGGTGAAATTGAAAATTGTGTCTTGAAATTTAATTATTCCTCGAAGTCCTTCCACGGAATGTGTTTATAAATTTTCGATTACTGTCTACACTGAGAAAAAGGTTTGTTTGTGATTACAAACAAACCTTATTCAATTGAATTTAAATAAATTTGGGATATTTTTTCTCTCAGTGTGGGAAGATAACGAAGACTTCGGAATTTTTTTAAAAATGTTTAACCCAAGTGATTCTATTTAATCTTATATGAGTGATATCCTCGCATCTCTACCTGTCGCAAATTCCTATCTCCATTTCATTGGTTCTAATAAATTACCCCCCCCCCCTGCCCCTGTAGAAAGAATTGAATGAGTGAAGAAATAATTAAAACAATTCATTACTCTCATTGAGAATGTCAAATCCGTTTGTATTCTCTATTAAAAGACATGACGTATCAATGTGTTTGTTGAAAACTCATGGAATTAATCTATTTCAAACTCGTACTGATTCGCGCTTCAATTTTTAATGAATCTGTCCGTGTACGTTCTGCATTATGGATTAAATAGACTGAACTCCACATACGCTGCCGCACACAGTTCGCGTATGACGTACATATTTTTTTCCACCTTGCGCAAGATCAACAAACGTTAATTCCCTTTGAAATTTCATCGTCAAGTTGCATCAAATTCTACACAATATCATGGTTTTTGATAAACTTCATGACGGAATATCCATTTTCATACATCCAATCAGCGATCCTTTTACTTCGAAGAATTAAATTTTTATTTTCCAAGAGATTTCAACTGAGAAATGATGACGTATTCGTCCGATGTTTGAGAAGTTTGAAATGTACTTGTTTTTTAACTTCATCATCATTATGAAGGAATAAAATTGTTTATAAGTGATCATTATCGATAAAAATTTCGGAAACTCATCCCTCTTGAGGTATCAAAACAAGGTTGTAGTTGTGATAATAATCTGACGCCACCATAAAAATTTTTAGAATAATTCACTCGTGGACGGCGTGCGACTGGGTATTCAGTCATCATCGAAGAATCATAAACAGAGTATCGTAAAAACTATGTGACGTAAGATTCCTGTGGCTTTATTCAATGTATACAACGTATGAGAACATGCGGTAGAAGAATCTTCTAATTCTTTGTACAATGTAATCCTCGCTTTATAGTTTGAATGATGGAAAGTTTTGCAAAACTCCAATCAATCAATGTATTTACCAAGCAAAGTCATTTCTTCGGCTGTTTTTATTGTTTTTGGAGTTTGAATCGTTTATAAAAACGAAACGAAAATTCAACCTCACAAAATCTCAAATTCATCGTTATTTATCTTCACGAATTAACTTCTTGAGATTGAAAACATCGTTTAAAGAATGTGCTGCAAGATTCTGAGTTTTCAACTGGGGGGACGGGCAAGTATTTTATTATTCGGTCATTAATTTGTTTCAATGAACGATTGGAACTTCAGGAACATTATTTAGGGTTCACCAAAAAATGAAGAAATGAGAAGAACCGGTTACCTTGTGCGCTTCATTAACCAAAATGAAAATCAATGAAAACAATTTTTAGTGATCCTCTGGTGGTTTTGAGATTTTTTCCTCCCGTGAAAAAAATCGTTCAGGTCTGATCATGGACATTTTTCGGCAAAATTCCTCGTGCTCAACACTGACTGTACATGATCGGGCTTGACTACGTCTGATCGTTCATTTTTTGACCTAATCATAATTGGAAAGGCTTCAATTTTGTACCAAGCTTGATCACGTGCGATCATGCCAGACAAACCATTCTCGCTCTTGATCATGCAAAATCGTCCCAAATGAGGAGCATTCATACAAAATGACTCTGTGTTGATTTTTTTTATCACACGAAGAAAATATTTCATTAAATATTACAATGTATCACCGGATTGGGCTGCCATATCGGTTTCTTCGAGGAAAAGTACTGTGTGGTTGTTCAGAATCACGCCAGATCATGCCTGAAAACTAAAAGATGGAAACTGCATGAGCATAATAAGTAGAAATGATTAACAAGTCTTTTGTAAAATTAGAGCATAATCAAGCGTGATTACAAAGCGTGGGTACAACATTGAGGCCTGATCACGCTCGATCACGCTTGATGAAGAAGACCTGATCAGGCCTGAGCAGGCGTAGAGGATTTTTCCACGCACTAGTGAAGAATTGTTGATTCACCACAATGTAATGGAACCATACATTGTTTTCGCTTATCTTTTGCACGGAGAAAAGAGCAGCAAACTTTCGGCTGTGATAGAAGATAGATTGCTATCAAAGCAATCTTTTTAACTATGACAGCAACTTTCTAACTGTGGCAAGCGACAACAACAAAATTTGATTGCTGTTCTGTATATAATACGAAAATTTGCCGGAGGAGCAAACATTTTTTGCTGCCACAGCTGAAAGAATTACTGCCGTAGTCAACAAAATTGCTGTGATAGCGAATAATTTGCTGTTACAACAAATTTCTCTTTTCTTCGTGTAGTGCGAAAAATGTACGAAGTAGCTTTGATTTTTTTGTAATAAGTTGGTTATGATTGAATGAACATCACATAAAAAATCTACCAAAAAATAATTGAAAAAATCGATCATTTTGAATCTGCTGAGGTTATGATCGATGACTGGAATAAAAAATCTTCCTCGAAAGTTTATTGAATGATGATTTTAATATTTTAGAAAGAGTTGTGATGTCCTGTTGGAAAAATTCTATAAAATCTCGTTGATGAATGAGAAAATAAATAAAATCCAATAGAATTCAATGGTATTTGATTAGAAATTTAACAATTTGTAATAAGACTTGATGGGATATTTCTACCTGGGTGTGAAATGATTCACAAGCATGCTTAATAGAGAATTCCAACGACAAATATTCATGAAAAAAAAAATATGACGATCATGTTTATGTAAACAGAAACATGTTGTTTCGATACTCATCACAGTTTGATACGTTTTCTTTAACCAGACGTCTCGAAAACAACGTGTAAAAAGCAACAATCATGCATCTTCTCTATCCGAACAAGAAACTATTTCGTTCATTCGGTCTTGCCAAGACTCAAACGCTGACAAAAACTTCAAAAATACCATATATGATTCTTTTGGAAATTATTATTCCACGTACCCAGACGAAAGAACATTAACAGGCAAATATAGCCTGTCATTGCGGTTCCCTGAGGAAATATTTGTTTATTGCGACTTATGCGAGCCATACATCATCGGATATGTAAAATAACAATACCTACGCGCAGCGTGAATAAATAACCAAGTTTATGTATATTCATGTTGATAAAGATCAACTTGAAGTGAAATTCCTTCCATCGTCGCGTTATTCATTGATGATCGGTTGAAAAATAGATAACTCCAAATACCTAGTTGTAATTCAAAATCATTTCTGAAACGAAAAATCGATTGAGAGGATTATAGCAACAAAATATAACATACTGAAAATACTTGAAAAATGAAGTTACGGGGTTTCATGCAGGTTTATTGGATTTCCATGTCAACGGGATGATGCAAAGTTTCCTTGCTGGATTATTTTGTCGAGCTGTATTTTCTAGTGTATTAAACTGCGCTCGACACACTAGGAAACAAAACCTGGGTGCGAGGTACCAACGTAATCCGAGAGACGTGAAAAATGATTTAGAAAAACTCCTAGAAATTCGTGAAGAAAAGTTGGAGGAGAAAATTGAAACACAGGGTTGTGTATCGTCGGCATAACGGCTTGACTAGGGAAGTGTATGGAATTTGAATTGGACCACCTTTGGGATAAACGGGTGTGACAAATTCACAATACAAGTTCGATACAAGTTTGTATCCTTTCTTACGGATGATTCGCTCTTTGAATTCGTTAAACCAGGTCACGACAAAGAATATCTCAATCGCGCTCGATTGAGTTCACGCGTTCAGATTGATTTTTTAAGAGAAGAGGGGAAGAGTCGAATCGAGTTGTAGTTTGTTAATATTCTTTCACGTTCGATATAGAAAAGAATGTACTTGATCAGGTGTTCAATTTTAGGGACTGGAGATTGAATAAATCATCCCAACCTAAAATTTACAACAGGTGCAGTCCTGCACCGATACTGGCCAAGACTGGCAGGGTACTGGTATTTGTCTGGGATGATAACGCTTTTTTACACCCAGAGAAAAAAAAATGGTTATATTTAGATGAACTATGTAAATTGGATCACAATGACCACAGAAGTTGTAGAAACTAGAAATTTTTCTTGGTAAAAACTCATATGACATAGTAAAAGCAATTATATTTTTGGGATTTGACGTACTATGAGTTAAATGTCATTGGAATCGAGTCAGTGACATTATGTCCTCAGAAAAAATAGTCATTGACACTACTGAAAATACTTGAGAGAACTATGAACAGTTAGTTACCACAACTAATAATCAATATTTACGATTAGAAAATTGAACAAATTGTATAATGAGAGAAAAAATTTGATCCAATATACGTCATAGAGTATTCTATCTCACCTGAAAGTTGAGTCAGACCTTGACAATTGAAACGAAACAAGTAATTTTCGTGTAAGTATCATGTGAGTCTGATCAACATTGATGTAAAAATTATATTCAAAGGTTGATCCATGCACTGATGTTGAATTTACATTCTAAAATTCCTCTCCCTAGAAGAGCATTCTAGAATATTTATTGCCCGCTGAATATGGTAGTTGCAGGAATGATAAGAGATTTTGATCAATTCGATTTGTTTTCTATATAAAATTTCTATATAGAGCATCCATCGATGTCTTTCCATAAAAATGAAAAAGGATCGATTCCGTGAAGGTCGCTCGTCGCAGAATGGCAGTTGAACTCATCGAGTTTCGTACGAATCAAAAGCATTCACGATACAATTTCTTTGGTTGGTCAAGGAGTTGTTACTTCGGCTGTAATATAATTTTCCTCCACGCAGCATGTAATTCATATTCTTATTATTGACTTTCACATCCCATGCGTCGATATACATACTTGAAATTGAATGTTCGAAATACACCGTACACTTTGCATACACCGTGAAATCCTGTAAATTCCGTGAGACTATGGTGTCTATATTTATGAGTATGATTAATTAATTTGCGACACATCGTATTCGCGCAACCATAAGTAAATATACATCATATATATTCATTCCACGCTTCCAACTTTTCGAGAAGGGTGCAAAATAAGAATTATCCCACTACGTATGCTATAAATCTTCGTTACGGCTTTGAATAATTTGAAAGAAGTTGAATAAGTGAAACGTATCCAATTTCTTCCGACAGGATGAAAAAGATTTGTGGAATACATAAATGAGTTCCCCTCAGTCATATGTCGGTGCTTTTAGTAACAGCAACTTCAGAATCGAGTTCATTATATCAGCATGGCATCAAAGATGTATTTTCTCACACGTTCGATATTAATATTCCGTAACGTGTCTCATCTTCCGAATCGTGACGCATATCACGCATTCTTTGTAGAATCGTTTCACAAGAACATCGATGAACGATGCAAACTTTTCGATGCAGATACTTCAAGGCAAATCAAGTTTCTCTATCAATTTGATTGCAATGCGAAACTCAAAGACGAAACAAGATCATCAGCTGATATCATAAAAACAAAAGAGAAAAGAAGAAGACCACAAGAGGATATGGGTTCAAAGTTCTGTTTCAGAAGAACAAGAAGAAGAAGAAGAAGAATAAGAACAAGAACAACAAATTGAAGAAGAAATTTCATCGACGAAACTCTTTCAGTGTCACCGTATATCGAACACAGAATGAAAAAGATTTTATAGGTGTATATACACGAGGGACGCATCAGAAAGGTAGAAGAGAAAAAATGCTCCAAGGTGGCACGGGAGAAAGAACAATGAATGGCTGGACCTGATTGTGAACGAATATACTACAGTTTAAAGGAGGAAAAAAAACCAAGAGAAAGAAATTTCATCATCGTTTGCCAGAAACAAAACGATGATATCTCAGTTTTTACGTTCGAGATTTTTTTTCCAACGCTATACCATGATGAAACGGTTGATGAAAATAAGAGAATAGGGAATTGAGATTGAAGGTTCAATGTATTCGTGACAAGTTCAAGCGGGAGTAATGAAAATCTAATGTTCTCGATAGTTTCATCTTTTTTTTCTTCTTGGGAAATGATCATGAAAAGAATTAGAGAAGACCCGTGTGGAAATTAATTCTTGGCGGCAGTTTCGGCCAAACTAGGCATCCTCGTTCCATTTCAGGCCTTGTTTCGATTACCTTTATAGGGCCTAGACAGGATTGTCACGCACTCATCTTCAGAACCTACATAGTATTTTGAACTCAGGCCTATGTAGGACACCCATGATGAAGCTAATGTAGGCGATGAAACTAAAACCTTTGAAAGGATAATAAATTGTTGCGAATATCATCAAATTGAATAAATATTGCAAGGAGAAAATTTCCTCGATTGAAAATTGGGCTATTCAAGGCCCTATTCGTACCCAGACCACTTCGACTCGAGTCCAGACAGGGCCTGGAATGAGCCGATTCCAATTTCTATTCGGATATTCCAACCAACATTACTTTGTTCATACATTATCGGACTATATAAAAAAAACAAACCAGCCTCATTCAGTCTTGGAATTAACCATACAGTAATGTTATTTCCAATTTTTTGACATTGTTCACCGATAATGTGAACATAGTAATCATGGATGAAATATGTTTTTGGGGGCATACACAGCAAAAAGTCGAAATTACCTATACGATTGTAGTGAATTTGCTATTCAAAGTAGGTTTATTATATTCAAAAAAGGAATTAATATAAGGGCAAGGCCCTATGCAGGCTGTAGTTGGGTGCATTCAGATTTTCAAAACGGGGAAAACGTTGGAAATACAGCTTAGGCCTACATGGGTTGCATACAGTTCGGAAGAATACGGGAAGTCTTGCAAGACCTTATTAAGGCTGTAATTGGTGTGCCTAGATTTTCAAAACCGAGGAAAAAATTGGTGATGCAGCGTGGCCCCATATGGACTTTATATGGGTGTTCCGTGACTTGGAGAAATCAGGCTGAATATCAGCAACCCGACTAGGCCCCTCAGTGGCTAAGGTTAGGAGATCTTAAGTTTAGATACCCAATATAAACCCATACGGGGCCTATATTCAATACAGGACGCCCGGAAAAATATCCACACGGGTATGATATGTGGGATTCGGAAAATATGTCTTCGATTTGCCGATTGATACGACTGTGCACTTCAAGGTGTAGTAGCGTGCAGCGTGCACGAAGATGAAAGTTTATTAGATATCGCAGTAACGACGTATGTATCCCGAACAATATTGGATAACGTGAATTACGGAACGACACCGAGTATTGACAGTTGAAAGTGAGATATCTCATGAGTAAATTATTTAGAACACGAGGTTATTAAATGAACGAATCCAATGAATCATACCTCCAATTCCCATCGTTCGAAATAACGAACTGTCTCGAAACAAAAGCTTTTGTCTTCTCTTCTCATCTCCTTTCTCCTGGATGATTATTATTATGTTCATTAAAATTTCAAGCCGAATTTTGTATTTGATAATTATTAAACGCGGGAAGAACGAAGCTTTCGGATTATTCCGATTGAATGATCCCTAATATAATGAATATTCCTCGTTATCAGAAACGCATAGCTGTCCCCCGTGCACCGATCGTATAAACTCGATAACCGAAAGTATACGTTCATTATAAAAGTAAGCAGCTCGTAAAGATAAAATCTGGTGATTGAGAACGCATGAGTGAAAACATTGCTGAGAAATCAATAAATGGGTCCTCCGTGATTCAAAAGAGAAGAACAGAGGAGAATGATTATTGATGTATCATTAAAGTATCATCTCTGTAAATCTCGGTCTTGTATCTGAAAAAATTAATTGAAATTTTCGAAGTGGTACGTTAGAAAGTTGATCCCTGAGAAACTGGAAATTGTATGATTTCTGGTATATCTAATTGATCGTAAAATCGAGTAAAACGGTTTTAAATAGAATAAGAATTGTGTGTTGTGTTTTTTTCGGAGTAAACAGAGTGAAAATTGATCATGAGTGTGAAATTGACGCAAAATGCGTCGATTCGGATCGAATCTACACGGAGGAAGAAAGAAATTCCCTGTAAAAGCGAAATTTTTTGCAATCACAATAATCTCGTCAGCTCCTCCAGCCAAACTTGTTTGCTCTCCCAGCGATCCAGTTAGCTGCACTGGAAACAAATGGGATTGATGAAATATTTGATCGAATGAAATAATGGAATGCTTGCCCCAAATACATTCCCGTGGAAAAATTGTCCACGCTCGCTCACGCCTGATCAGGGCTGATGACTGAAGTCTGATCAGGCGTGATCAGTCCTCAATTTTGTACCCACATGATCAGGACTAATCATGCCCAATGACGCCCAATCACGCTTGATTATGCTCCATTATACATGAGAAATTAATACAAAAGTTTTTTGTAATTTATTGTTAATCATTTCTACTTATTGTGCTTATGCAACTCCCATTTTCTAATTTCCAGTTTCCAGGCATGATCATGAGTGATCAGGCGTACGTACCTGCGTTTGGGGCCGATTTAGCATGATCAAGCATGTGTATTTGTGATAGAAAAATCAACACAGAGTGATTTTGTATGAATATTCCTCGGTTGATGAGATTTTGCATGATCACGAGTGAAGATGGTTTGTCAGGCATGATCGCTGGTGGTTAAGCTTGATCACGGGTTTCCACGTGGGTGAAAAATTGAAGCCTTTGAAGGGATTACAAAGCTGAAAAATAAGCGACCAGGTGTAATCAGGCTCACTCACGTGCAGTCTGTATCTGTATTGAACACGAATAATTTTGTTGAAAAATGTCCATGATTAGGCCTGAATGATTTTTTCACGGATTGGTCTTCTAAATAAATAATTCATTTGCCACATGTCATCAATCTTTTCAACCAATTGAGTATTTAATTTTTACAAATGAACATTTTATGGAAAGAGGACAAATAAATATTCTTTCCAGTGTGTGCAGTTGATTTTTAGCTGGATTTGCAAAAATATTTTCTATTCACTGCGTAAGAAAATTTTTCTCCTCCATGTAGGTTACCAAACATGGCCCAATTTTAAAGTGATAATCAAGTCATTCGAGTCTAAACTCACTTTACCAAAGATACATATTTCTGAAGTTGCGAGGCCATCTCACACGAAAACGATTAAATGCAAACTCCCTCGAAGAGGACTATTCAAAGTTTCAAACGATTGGATGAAAGTCTATTGCGGTGAATTTTCAAAGTTTTGAAAGATCAAGGGATTCAATTGTGGGCTGTGTTCGATATTCGTCAACACCGTTTATTTTCATCTTGATAACTTTTTATATTGACGGGGGAGTTTGCAATATGAAATTCGATGGACGTTTATATTGTGTGTATCGATGTATGCATTGGCAAGACTCACAAATGAATGAATTCAATTCTACTCGAGGTAAATTCCATTGGGCTACTAATGAAATGATAACATTAGGTTGTTAATGAACCATACATGTCTGCGGATAACCATGCAATATGAAGTTGTCCAGTGTACGTTATCGATTAATGAAATGTCAACTCATCATTTGTTTAATCATGGATTCATTATGACACCGTATTAAAGGATAAGATTATGTCGATAGAATATCAATTAATATCGGCTCACAAACAATTATGCGGAACATCTTTCTTCGTTACCTTCAACGATGATTGAGATGAAACTTCTCCCTATTCTTCGAGACAAAAATGGATTGAATGTACGTGGATCTTGGATAGTGTCGTTAATTTTAAACGGTTGTCATTTGCTGAACGTTGCTACAAAAAGAGACTGTAGTGAATGTTTTATCCGTAAATTTGCAAGTGTGTTGAATTTTTCCTCTTCGCTTTTTCCTTCTTAGTATTGGACAATATTGTGTGTATTAGTTTCGCTGGTTTCTCACAAGAGTTGAATGATCGGCAATCATCAATTTCACTTCTTTCGTATGTCATTACTTCTCCACTAGAATGACCGACAATTGTATTGTCAATTGTAATCTTGAAATCAAAGCTAGGGTTGGTAATTGGAGTGAAAGGTCCGTTGTGGACGTATTAGCTTCAATAGTATAATTCAATTGAATTGGCGTTTAATTAGCAATTAAAGTTTAGCCTTTAGCGGACGAAACTGGTCCCAAAAGGAACCATCCTGAGAAACAACCTCTTTCATGTCCTTCTGGAGTCATTTGATTTCCTGAACAAAGAAAAAAATGGTAACAAAATTCTTGAGGCTTCCTGTTTTCTAAAAGTGAATTCTTGGTTGAAACTTCTTCAAAATAACAATCAAATTCAATTTTTAATCCAAAGTTTCTCATATTAACAATTAAATTCGATTGTCAACAATTAGATTGAATTTTTTTTCCAATGGATAATTGAATTTGATTTTCGATTGATTTGTTCCAATTGACAATTGCAATGAATTCTCAATTGAATTTTTCTTTTATGAACAATTTAATTCAATTCTCAGCTGATTTATTGCTTCATTCGTTTTCAATTGGGAATTGAATTTAATCTTGAATTCAATTTTTTAAAATTAATAATCAAATTTGATTCTTCTCTAATTAACAATTATTCAATTCATTCTTGATTAGGTTTCTTCAATTGAAAATTCAATTCAATTTATAATTCAAAGTTTTTCTAAATTGAAATTTACAGATGATTCCTAATTCAAAGGTTTTTTTTCAATTAATAAATCAATTCGATTCTTGATTCACAGTTTTTCCAATTGACCATTAAATTGGATTTTTGAATGGAAGGTTTTTTTCAAATAATAATTCCTTCTCTTTCCCAAAGGGGATTCGCTCTTTAGAATTCTCACCTTTGACTCCTTCGGTACAATGGGAGATTGTTGTATTCAGGAGTAGTGGGTGAGTATGGAAAAAGCGGATCATTTCTTTCAAGTAACGTGTGTTACTTGTAGTTACATTCAATTCGTAATGGACATTTTTTGCAATTAACGATCAAATTCGGCCCTTCACTGCAATTTTCAATTGACTTCTTTTGAAAAAGCCTGAATTTTAAATGTCAACAAAACCTTATTCTTGAAATAAGAATTTTTGTTGTGATTCCAAAATTCTGGCTCTGTACATGGCTTAAAAAACGTATAATGAGCAAAGTCGATATGAAAACAGTAATGTACGAGTTTCGTATAAATGATTGATCGCATTGTTTAGTTCGATTCCTATTTTCATTATTGCAATTTATACTCTGATTAACAGATAAACATCATTTTGGAATTGAAAATATTTTTCATTAAAAATTGCGATAGAGAATTTGATTTATCTAATCGTTGATTGACAAAAATTTCAATCCAGAATTCAGTTCAATTGTTCATTGGAAAAACTTTGAATTGAGGATTGACTTCGATTCTGAATTGAGACAACTTCGAATTTGGAATCGAATTTAATTGTTAATAAAAAGAGAATTCAATGAATTGGTCGATTGGACCAAAACAATTGAGAATTCAATTCAATTTTCAATTGAAAACAAAATTAAGGATCAAATTCATTGTTATTTGGAAACAAATTTCAATTAGCAATTAAGTTCAATTGTCAATTGAGGAAATTTTGAATAGAGAATTAAATTGAATTGTTGATCAAAAAATCTCAAAATTGAGAATTTAATTCAATTATTAATTGAAGAAACTTTGAATTGAAAATCAAGTTTGATTGTAATTGGGAAAAATTTCAATCAAGGACGTTAATGTCGATGTTTTAATTGTGTTTTTCTTCAATTACCTAATTCAGGACCCTAAGAATAATAAAAATAACGAGAAAATTGAATGTTTCCCACTTGAGAAATTGGGGGGTGTGTTTCAAAAAATTTGGACGCGGTTTTCACTGTAAAAAACATGGCCAGTTTTTCCACACTTCGGAGATGGATTTTCCTTCTATTTTAAGAAACTATTTTGCTTTTTAAGTATTGTATCTTTCACCAACACTGTCAGACAAATCTGTCTGAAACTTTACAAGAATATTACAAAGTTTTTTACAAACAGTTTATTAAATTTCATGATAAAATATTGAATTCGATAATATAATTCTTCATGTTAAGAATTTTTTCTCAATCTTGAGAGTTTCGTTTTCAATTTTAATAACATATTTGTGAAATTTGATAAATAATTGTTACATTCCAGAAAAAAATTTTCTGATCGTGGGGGGAGTTTGCTGTTCCTATTATTTAGCAGAAAAATTTCACAATTATTTTTTACCCTGTATCTTATTTTTGTGAATTTATGAAATTGTTTTATCATGTTTACTTGAGTGTCACACCATGGTAAACTCATTGAATTGATTTTCAATCAGTTAAGTGTAACTGCAGAGGTTTTTCTTTCAAATTGCAGTGAAAGTGGAAACTTTGAGTATGAGATCTGAAAACTTGAGGTATTGCTATGATAAACAGTAAACAGCATGCATATAAATTCAGTCGTATCTACTTGATTCGTTCTTCGAACGTAGCTTCTTTCTTCATCATGATTCTCAAACGTGACGAGTTGGATCAGATGAAGTAAAAAATGAGATGATTTCATTTTCATTATTCCTCACAAAATAATTTGACATTTTATTTCTCAACGTTACAATCTCGTTTCCATGTCAATTGGAAAATCCAAACCACGGTCAACAACTTGAGAAATTTGATGAATATTCATTAGATATTGGAACACTCTACATACATGAATTGTAAACAGCCTGTTTTAGGGTTATAAATCCTTGACAGGACCGATTATTTTTCATAAACAGTATGTGAAATTTGAATCGATATTCTTTTTCAAAGTCATTAGAAACTTTTTTATATAAAAAAGGATTGATCCTATTCAAGGATCGACATCCCTAGCCTACTCTTGTTTCGATGAAATTCAACTCGCAATTACCGAATGAAAATGAAGAAAGTTCGTTCTTGAATTCTGTTTCAAATACGTAATCCAAGCGTACGTTGTTTGATACATTAACGAAAGTTATGTAAAAGCGAATACACTCCGATACGGAAAATTTCATAATTCATCACCTTCCAGAATTGAAACGATAATGTGAATTAGAGACCTTTAAAGAGAGATGAGATATTGAATTTTTCAAATCTCCCACAAGTGTTTCTTGACTGATTAAAATAATTCTTCCAGCACGAGATTTATAATCCTCGAATTAATTATAGCTCTCTTACCACTTTTCTCACTTTCATCATCTTTAAGCTCGAATTCTGAATTTTCTCTCGGTACCCGAGGAGAATTTTGCCTTCAGCAACCGCAAGATTTTGCTTCTCTTTTTCCCCGTATGTCCTCCTCGTGCGTGAAAATTTATGTCGTTATGTTGGCTTTTTTCTCTCTACACGCATACATATAATTCATACAAACGATTCCTCCTTTTTCATCTCCTCTCTCCTTTATTACTTAGTTACTCACTTACCGCGCCAATGAAAAATATGGAACGAGTATTTTAATTATGTTTAACAAGTAATACGTGACCGTCATATAACAAGTGCACAGTTTATGAACAAAAAAAAACCACATTTCACTTTCTCGCAATCATCTCTCTGGTTTCTGTATTCTTATTTTGTCCTCGTTCAATGTTTTCCTTCTTTTCTCTCTTCGTAAACCAGCTCACTTTAGTCAGCTCATCGAGTTAGTCTCTCGTTTCTCATTTATTCCACATCTTCGAGCGTCTCCCAATATTGTATTAATCAACCGTCCTCGTTCAATGAGAATAGATCGATTTATATAAAATTCAGTTCCATAAAGAGATTATGGAATTTCATTTATATATCAAAGGATAATGAATCATGAAATAGAGTTCTGGAATATTCATCGCAAACAATGTTTTATTTGTCCTCAAAATGATATTTCAAGATTTCTTTTCGGACCCCACGACAATTGGCGAATCCAGTAAAATATCACATGCGATAAATATCACGTGGCTGAAGAAATCGTCATAATTCATCGTACGTTTTATGCGATACGAAACCATCGAACCGCCTTGTCGAGCGATGAATTTGCATCCGTGAAAATTCGAGAGATGAGAATTAATCTCCCTTCTCCGCAGCTAAAATCCCGATAAGAATCGAAACAAGAATATGATTTGTGATATACCTATGTCACAAATTGGAACATTTATATTGAATTTTACATTGTAAGAATTATATAAAAATAATATTTCATTTCTCGAATTACAAAACCAAATGAATCCATTTTTGGTAGAAGCTCTAACCTAAGGTTTCATCATCAAGATCTCATCTCTATGTGGAAACAAAAACAAACGATTAATCATCTTGTCGTTGATTGTAACCTATAAACGTATAGAATTGAGTATCTACCTTACATTGTATGATGAATAGCATGAAATTTGTTATCTCGGAAGGGAAAGAGAGGAGAATTCGTGAACCGGCCCGATGCCAGTAAAGTTATTTTTGTTTCTTACGTTCATTGGTTCGTGATACAAAAACTTCTTGTGTGAGAGAGCTGTGGAAGTACATGCACCTGAGGCCATCGAGAGAAGGCAAGAAAGTTGAGAGTTCCGTATGTACGAGTGAACGAAATATAGAAAGAAAATATCTCACAAAGGTTAGGTGAATCGAACGTATTATCAAAATGATGGCAAAAGGAGACAAAGGAAGCGAAGAAGAAAAGACCGAGGAGGAAATTGTGGAACGGGAATATCGCCGCAAAGATGGAAAATAAGAGATTGATGTTAATAAGATGGGATAATCCTGGGACGGGAAGGAACATTCTATTCGTTGCGATCAATTGTTTCGTAGGAATTTCACGTCAAACTCCCAAAGCGCTTTTTTCTCACGCCTTCTCTTCGGTTAATTACGTCATTGGGATATAATGAGAGCAGGAGGATGAGATTTACAACACTTGGAGAAGAATTTACAAATCTAATCATGATCCAATTAAACTTTTGCTCACCCCGATGTTCAACGGGGAGAAAATTTCAATGTGGGAGAATTCAGGGTTAGTTGCAATCGGTCATTTTCCAAAGAAACACATCGGCGAGGGACAGGTGGTTTCGGTTTTTGATTATTTCGAAGGAAGTAATGGAGTATGAAATTGATTTTCTGACGAGAAATCATGATAAAATATTTTAAAGAGTTCTCAAATCTTTTGGAAAGAGGCAATTATGTGATTATTTATCAAAATATAAATTCATCTCGATATGTTATTTCTCTTGAACGAATTCTTTTATTAGAATTTTCTACTACTCTTACGTTTTTTAATTACCTTTCGTATCCAGCTGGATCATTATGTTTCCTTAATGTCCGCAAGAACTGACTTGAAGTAAAAAAAAAACCAACTTGCAATCTTTACGAGGATAGCGTTTCAGTTTCTTCCATTTTTTCTTTCCTCTCGTAACATCATCTATATATCAAAAAGCATGCAAATCTCGGAAAAATTATAAAAGGTTGTAAGATACATTTCAAGCATTTAATGCTACGCAGTCACGAATCGTCACTTTGCTTTGTCTGTGGGGTAGCGAGCAATAATTTTACTTTCCTCCGATGTTTTGTATGTTAATGTAATTTATTTGAACGTTAGGGAACACGTAATCATAGAACAGCACTGCAACGGTAGCAAGCACGGAAAAAGTAGTTATAACGTTTTCGAATGGAAGCGTCAGGCAATTTTTACGTTAAATACGTAACGTTCTTTCATTACAACTTTGTGGATATAATTTAGCAAATATCTTAGCTGGAAAAACACGAGGAATGGAGATATTTTATCGGTGACCAATTACATGCCTTTTTCATTCCGAATGACAATCATTCGAAAGTTCATGAGGGGGGGCAAGCATTGACAATTCAAATGTTGCATGAAAAGTTCTTGAATCTCAGAATTTGTGGTAGGATTGAGCGGTGGAAGTTCGATAGGATGATCTAGAAATGACTCCGCACAAAAGTTATCAGCCCGAGTTGAAAAATTTGGACGGTTTTTGTCCTATTATTTCATTTTTAGAATAATTTTGTAATGATTGTTGATTAATGCGGACAAAAACATTACTTTCTTGAGATTTTAGTCTGGATTTCTCCTGAATCATTTTTATTCGCTGGAGGAGAAATCCAGAATAAAATCTTGAAAAAGTACTGTTTCCGTCCGCAATGATCAATCATCAGGACAAAATCAGTCGAAAGATGAAATAAGATGACAAAAACCGTCCAAATTTTTCGACCCGACAAATTTTTAGCCACAGAATCGATGGAATTGGTTGAAATTTTGGCAGTAGTTTTTCATGCATCGATCAAAAATATCAGTTTCTTCTGTAGCTAAAGTGAATAAGCGTAAGGTAGTTCTCCGGGAGAATTCAGGATCAAATTAGAAAAATTATTGTCAAGCAGAGCACCAAGGTCGAAGGAATTCAATAATCATATTCGTTGGGACTTATATTCTTATTTATGACAAAAAAAGAACAAACTCGGAGTATAAATAAACAACCTTGTAACAACAACGCGGAATTTGACATGATCTTTTCTTAAAAAATTTTTATTTTTGATCCGTTTATGACTTATGAGGGCTCATTTTGTTCCTTGTGAGATTCAAAAAACCTTTACCATGGGGATTTTTTATATGAGTCATCATGAAACTGTCACGCGCTTCTGTTTATTGATAGTACAATACATTCCCATGAAAAAAAACAGCTATTTTTTAGCTGTCACAGCTACTCACGTAGCTGCAGCAGCAAAGAATGTAGCTCTCACAGCAAAAATTCAACAGCTCAATTTTTCGGCTATCGAAATATCAACCACAAAAACTGTGCAGTTACAGCTACGATTTCCTACTGCAGGAGCTAAAAAATAGCTAAAGCTACAATTATTATGAATACAGCGGTTGAAAAAAGGTGCTAAAAAAGTCAGTAGCTGCTACAGCTATTTGTGATGTTGTAAAAACATTTCTTCCGATAAGTTTCAATGTGGTTTCCGAAACTGGAATTCCTGATGCATCATCGTCAATTCACGATAGAACTCTATCGGTTTTTATCGGTTTCTATAAGATTTGAGAAGAATCCCTGGTGAAATTCGAATGTCAGATTATGACATATTCTCCCAAAAAACGATCAGAGTTTGTCAGAATCTGACATTCTGACAATATTGTGCCATATGTCATAATATGACTGGTTTTTGGAACAAATGTCAGACTCTGACACCCAATTTCCACCAGGGATGTATCTGGTTTCATCGTGAAATTCCTATAGAAGAAATACCAGTTATTCAAAAAAGCACGATTATATTTTTCAAAATAACTAATACTTTCTCTGTAGGATTTCCACGTTGAAAACAGATACATTTCTCTCAAATCCTATAGAATACGATAAGAATCAATAGAGTTCTATCGTGAATTCACGATAACGCGTCGGGAATTCCAGTTTCAGAAACCACATTGAAACCGATAGGAAAAATCTTATCGTTCCCTATGGGAAATCTTCAGCAGGGATCCTACCAGAATATTCTCAGAATATCCTGCCCTACATTAGCTCTAGGATAACGCGCGAAAATTTTGTTCTCCATTTCGACAATAGAATAGTTTTTTTTTATGTCGTATCGAATATATTTTATTCATCTTCAACAATTTTTGTAAAATCATCACTTTACGAAAAAGCGTAACGTAGAGTATAAAACTTCCCTCAATTTTTTCAATGCACTGTTCAGCCCAACAAGTACGTATACGTTTTGTATCTCTGGAGTTTCATGAGAAGTGAGTTCACCATGAGGCTTGGCTTTGACAGTTGAAACAATTGAATTGTCTCAACTTTCAACACTTTCTCTTCCACTCTCGATTCTGAATAATTTTCACTATTTAACAAAACCAGGAACTCGTACAATGAAATTTTCCCGAAGTTTCATTAAAAACATTCAAATAAGTTCGGCTCAGATTTCCATCGAACTTCCTCACATGGGCAGTATAAAAAGTGATTCATTCAAGTGTGTAGGACATCCCACGGCATCGATGCTTGCAGTATCGTGTCACATATTCATATCGATATTGCATTTCACGTAATCCGAAATTTAAACGTATCCACATGTGAATATGTAACAGGATTTCCTATGAAACTTGATTTAATCTCATACAATGGTTCTATGAAACGCTGGTTTGTTTGTAAACTTCAAAATTCGAATAACATATCATATTCCGACGATTAATCAATTTCAATACATGTTTATTCCTCGTGGTAATTGTTTGAAGAAAATGTCAAGTTATGGAACGAAAGAATATGTCAAACGGAAGTATGAAATTTGTATCTCCCTTCCTCGCGTTACCTTAATCGCTTAGAATCTCACTTGACTGACAGCTTTTACCGACGCCTTCTTCTCTCGCTGTTTCGGTTTTTATACATGGTTTAGAATAAATAACATCGGAGAACATGTATTTTTCTTGGTTGGCGCATAAAAAATTGGAAACAGTAAAGCAACCCCTTAGACTTCGGCACTCCAGAACAAAATTTCATGAATGTAGCGGATGATGAACTGTTTCTCAGCATTGAAATTCAAGAACTATGTATGGTCTTAATCAAGAGTATGAATAAAATCTTCATTGAACTGAATTCATTTGAATTTTTAGGATCGAGCCCTTTGGGACTAAGCGGGGATATAAGGTATCAGATACGTGATGAGATCGTGAATAAGGAGACCAGGAACGAAATGAAAAGTAGTGCGTAGTAGGGTTATCGCAAAATATTGATAAAACATATGAAAATGTTAACACGGACGATGGTTTGGAGGAATCATTCACATACTGATAAATTTGCATGATTTAAGGGGTGAGATCACTGTGAAATATTGGAAAAATAATCCTTTGAACTCCTTACAATAAGGAATCGAATATCTGCCGGACTCCTTGTTTATTAAAATTTTGGGTTACCAAACCAAAACGCTACTAATAAAGAGAAAACAAAAATGTAGCTGGATTTGAACCCAACCACATTTTTTTTGGTCACAGGAGCTATAATTCCACCATCACAGGTACTTCCATACCCTGGTAGAAATGGAAAAACCTAACGAGGCGCTAATTAGTAGTTGATGAGTTTCACTAATCAATGAGTCGAACTGATTAGTAATAATAGGATAAGACTATTCAATAACTGCAACTTTTCACTGCGCGTATACACGAAGTGAAGAGAGATGAGCGTTTTAATGTTCATGTAATGCAAAAAATATTATTAACACTTGTTATTGAATACGTTAGTGTTGTTGTTAGATTCACTTTGAAATTGAAAACAAATCCAACAACAATACTCTGAGACAAACCTTGTGAAAGATGTTCATTTTTTGATCATCCCATGCATAAAAAAGACTCTTAAAGATTATCTACTTACAAGTCATAAAAAATAGAAAAAAATAAGTGGAAAATTTTTTATCTCTTTTATAGATTAAATTCAACATTCATAGTTTCCCAATCAATGAGCAATGATCAACATATTTATACCGAATAAACGATGAATAGTTAGTAAGGTGATCATTCAAGTAATGTAATAAATAGTTTCAATTTTAATAATGATAGCATTTTATAGTAATTTGAAACTTCATATGATCATGATCCATGTGTAATTGGGATGTTGTATAATTTTTCTCGGTGTAACAAATTTCTCCCTAGTTACTGCTCAGTGCTTCATCAGTTCCTAATAAACACCGTGTAAGGTATTGGTCAATGCTTTATCAATTACTAATAAACGCCATATGAGATACTGATAAGTACCTCATCAGTTACTCGCCAGTGTCTGCTTAATTTTCCTGATTAATTCCTCGTTGGTGAGAGCGTTACATCCCTTACCATTTACTGGTAAGTTTTCCCGATTAGTGCCTCACCGGTAAAAACGATGAACTAGTTAGTGTCTCATAGTTTACTAGCGGGAATTTCTACCAGGGTAGCTACTTCGATGAATTAAATGGTGACTGCACTGTTAGGAATTTCTGATTGAACTTTCAATCACATTTACATTTGAATGAAATTTCAGTTACGAAAATATAGATTGATGCATGCTATGATATAGCAAAAATTTGTAATTCAGTTGCGTGTAAATGAATTTTCATTCCAATCGCCAAGAATTGGAAATTTCATTTAGAAATGTACATGGAAAATATATTAAGGGAAATTTTTCCGTTGTGATGAAATAAATCAATGGAAATAAAATTTTTCAGGTTTATTATACATATATTGAAGTGTACAAAATAATTTTTCTTTCAATTTCATTCTTCAGAATGGGGGATTTACAAATACTTCAAAAGAAAGTGTTTTTTTTGGAGTGGTCTGCGGCAGGACAAATAACTCTTTCAATTTTTATTCAATCGACTTGAAATTTCAACTATAGCTTCTTAGATAGGTTTTACAGAGAAGTACACACGATATTTGAGATCCATGGATGATTACGTGTTTTATAAATGTTCGAAGATCGGGTTTTTTGGTGAAAAAAAAAGTTTTTACTTTAAACTTGTGTCAAATTGCAAAAAATTAATATTTTCCCATAATCGTGTGTACTTCTCTGATAAATTTAATGTAAATTATGAGAAAAAATTTTCTTCTTGTCCTAGGTGCAGAAATAAAGATGGAATTTGTCCCGCCGTAGACCACTCCAAAAAAAAACACGTTCTTTTGAAGTATTTGTAAATCCCCCATTTTGAAGAATGTAATTGAAAAAAAATTATTTTGTATACTTTAATATATGTATAATAAACCTGAAAAATTTTATTTCCATCGACTTATTTTATCACAACGAAGAAAATTTCTCAAAGGAGGCTTTTTTCCGACTGTTCAAATAGGTGTAACCCCTTAAAATTGAAGACATTCCTAACAATGTGTAAATATAAACGTGAAAATGGGCTTAGATTTGAGCTGTATTCTGCTCTCAGTGTATCAAAACTTTGAACGGGTTTTTTAAGAGCATTTTCTACACTGAAAAAAAATGTATTCCAGTCAAATAAATATTTATTTGTCCTGTACCAAAGAAATATTTATTAGAATTAACAAAATATTCTTTGGAACCAAAATAATTTATTTGAATCAAATAGATGGTTTCAATGGTTTATTTGATTCCAACGAATTATTTTGGTTCCAAAGAATATTTTGTTAATTCTAATAAATATTTCTTTGGTACAGGACAAATAAATATTTATTTGACTGGAATAAATTTTTTCTTCAGTTTATGTTTTTCAGAACGGTGTACACGATATCTCCAGATCTAATTACACTGTGAGAAATTTTCTGGAAAATGATAGTAAAAATCCCATAGAGTTTGGAATTTTCAGTTAAATTTACGAGCAATTTCATATACGTTTACCGGAAATTAATTTCCTATCACATGATCGGAATTTCCCGGTTGTTACACACAGGGAAATTCTTAATATTTTTGAAATTTAACGAATCGACTTGAAATTCAGTGAATGACTTACTCTCATTCCAAGGACTACACTGTAAAAAAAAACTGGAAAATTACTGTGCACTTGATGTGAGCAATTCTTTTTTAATTTTGATGAATATTTTCAGCATTAATTTTCCAATACATGTCCTGGAAAAGTCCAGTTCGTGTACTGAAAGATTCCAGTACCGAGGCTCAGAACATTTCCACTTTTGATGCTGAGATTCCATAATATTTGTACTGAGGTTTGGCAGTACACAGGTACTGCTATAACTAATTAGGTTAAGTGCTTCCAGGTACATGTACTGGAATTTTCCGGTGAAATTCTTTTACAGTGTAGGATCTTTCGTGTGACGTATGATTTTGCCATTATCATATTCCGTTCAATAATTATTAATAACAATGACATGTGATTTGGGTTCGAAAAATTGCACTCGACATTTAGGGATTTTTTCCTAGTCACCAAAAATGAAAAAAAAAATAAAATAAAATGCTTGAAACGATACCGTAGTTGAATGAACTTTACTTTATACGGTATCTGCAGATTCGTTTTCATAACTTGGTGACGATGAATTGATTCACCACAACGATACTTTTAATTCTTTAAGAAAAATTCATAAAAACAAAAACACGGTCGCCAGCTTATTTTTTATTTATTAAAAAAGGGTAAAACAAGCAAACCTCTTCTTCATTTAAAAAATAGAACACCATAGAATAATTAATGACTTCGCAACACCGTGGAGAGGTTATAATTAGAGGCAAAGGTAGAATAATGGGCCCCTGCTGGTAATATGGGCTCCCTCTGTATCTGATTATGTGAGTCACGAATTCTAGCGGTGAACACTCAAACTACTGGAACTAGTTCACAAACGACTGTGTAGATCACGCTGATCGCTCAGCTGTTATGGTTGATGATATATCAAGCGATGAATTTTGTGCTTGTTATCAAAAGTTTGAAAGGTAAGAGTTGGACCTAATATTACTACAGTTTTTTCATTTCAACCGGTGAAACCAAGTTTGGGTATGTATTTAGTATGCTTTAAAGATCGCGTTTCACATCAAGCAATGTCAATTTATTTACAAAGTTGAGGGTAGAAAAATTTTATTCTCCAAGATGGTCAGGGTGGATATACGGGCTCTCTGCACTGCGGGTATTATGGCCCCCGACTCTGAATCTGAACTGTGGGTCAAGTGTGTGGTTTGTGACATGTGGGCTCACAATGATTGTGCTGGTTGCGAAAAAGATGTTTACAATTGTGACTTCTGTAAATGAATTGAAACAAACATGATTTTTCCAGTTGGTTTATGATAAGTCACTTTTCTTTATTTTGACGCAATATCCAAGCGGACTTTCAATTCATATCTAGATCCAACTCTATTCTATGTGGATTTATGAGTAAATGAACACTTTCCTTTAATTGTTTCATTTCTTTGACAAAAATACCTTGGGGCCCATATTACCCGCACAAATGTTGGTAATGAAAAAATGGGAAACTTTAGAAAAACGATTTTATTCCTTTAATGGCTGCGAAGAATGAAACGGGACTTCATGCAATCAGTGTTGGGTAGTTCATAGAAGAATTATGATTTATTTCAGATTTTTATGCTGAAAATAGAAGAAGTTATTACAAATAAAGAAAGTGGGGGCCCATATATCCACCCTTACCTCTATTGTTTAAACACAAATTTTTAATTTCCGTAATGATTCATTTAACAATATAAATTCTTATGTTATTCAAATATTTGAATGATTTTTAGATGAAGCGTATGCACTTCAGTGATCGGCACTCGATGTGTCTTCTATCGTGTGAAAGCAACGAATGACTCGCGCTATCTCACGCGCTCCTTATATAGGTGCGAACCTCGAAAACCAAAAACCTCGTTTTTTCGAATATGATGATTTTGTTTGTTACATTAAACTTTATATTGCTCGGATCAGTCTTCTGAGCAAGAAAAAACTCAAATAATTGTGAATTCTCGAAATCTCTGTATTTTCGAAATTCGTTCATCAAATATCACTATTACGATTATGTTACTTTTTATTATTCTTGTTTCTGTTAGGTATTTTTTTACATTCTTGCTCATAACCTTCGTCTGAGCAGATATTTGTACTTTTATCATATAAACTCATTCTTTAATATGTTTTGACATTATGTCCCGTTACATGCTTCGCCCACGATAGCCAATGCAATATAGATAATAAGAATATTTTTTATTTTTGTGTCGGTTTTCGCGAAATCACATACTCTATTTGATATTTCATCAAACATTTACTCAACAATCAATTCCTGAAGCAACGTCGAGATCGAACAAATTTTTATAATCATTGCAAGTATCATTTCATGATGTGATGAGATGGATCAAGTATTTATGAGTACGTTGAATCGAGTACAAAGTAAGAGACCCTATACCCGATCAGTCCTTATATTCTAGGTTTTTGAACAATTTTTGTAATTAATGGATCGAAAATTAAGTTTTTCATTTGAAACCAGCTGAATTACTTCGTGAATTCATGTAACAACGAAAATGATCGGGTTCTAGTCCCTGATCGGATATAGGATCTCTCACCTTATGTATAAATTCATAAATGCACATAAGCTTGGGAATATAAACTCGTATCATATAGACACATCAATTCATATGTTTCGTGTTTCCATTTTCTAGGGAATAGTTCTTCCCGTGTTGGTGGAGGTAAATGCGGTCATTCGAAAGATCAATACAATCCCATCATTTTGTAGAATCTATCAACCGGATTAAAAGAAATTAAAAATACTCCGAAGACTTGTTGTTTTTCTGGAGTAACCGGGAATAATTAAGAGTGACTTGCAATTACCGTTTAATTGGAATTTTCATCGTTTAGTAGACATTTTCTTATCAGTCTTAGTCAGTAACACGATCTGGAAGTCCTCTGAAAATTCTAACATTCCCAGAAGATGTTCTTCGCATATCTCTAAGATGATCTGCACACAGATGACAAATATATCTAAAAGACGTTTTTTTAGAATCTCATAAGATTTCTTGAATTTCACAAATCTTATTTAAAGTATCACTGAACAATTTCTATCTGTTATTTAGAATTCATAATTTTTTTTATATAAACGTTTATATTTCATTGTCTGAAAATAAGAATATCATGAAAAAACGCATGCAATGTATTTTATTTATATCAATTCCAGCTCTAACGATACAATAATAAATTTAATCACGATATTCTATTATAATGATGAATCTGTATAGTTATTGCATGTTCACTTGAACGGAATTTGAAATACACCGCTGTACATAAGCAAATAACGTCGTAACAACTTTAGAAGTATACACAAGGGAATTCCCACATAATTCAGAGCATTCGCATGTTACAACACATCGTGGCGTTCGCATATTCGTTTAGATATATACCGAGCAAAATTTCAAATCGCACATCAAACGTGTATTCATATATATAGAACTTTGTATATAACAAGAATATTTAATTCTGAATGGTCGTGGAAATGTTTTAAAGTGGAACAATGTTGACTGCAAGTAAACCATGCGCGGGGATAATTCATTATCAACTAATTGAGAAGGAATAATCATTGTGTTATCAAATGAGGTAATGTCATTATATTGCTACATCAGCAATTTTTTCAATACATTATAATATTATATCTATGAATTTTGAGGATAGAATTGCAAGATCTCGCTTTATTCTTGCAAAGGACAGTTCTCAACTCATCAAAACGTTTGAGTTAGGATTAGGAGGAAAAGCTGGATCGGAACCAAATTGACACTCGAATAGAATTGGTTCGGGTGAAAAATTGTTGTACAGAAGATATCTTGAATTCCTCGACAAGAATCAGAAATTCATATGACATTCACTGTGAAAGAAAACCTGCCTTGAGTTTCATCAAATTATTACGAAACTTTTTACATAATACGATCTATTGAATTTTATCATATATTAATTTCAATAATATCCTTCTCAATAGTAAGAATTTTCTTATTAGGTTTGATAAAATGTTTGTAAATTCGGTAATTAATTTCTTACATTTCAATGAGAAATTCTAAAATTTCGTAGCTTCTATTGAGAGGTCATCTTTCTGGTTGAGATCTTAAGCAAACATTTCTTTCTTTTCCATAGAAGGGGTAGAGATATCATTTTGAAAATTTGTAGATACATTTATTGAAGATCAAATGGCACAACGAAGTTTTGTTGACATACTCATTTAAAAAAAAAAAAAATACCACAAAATGACGGCGCCCATGATTTTGAGCGACTGGATGATCTGATAATTTATTTTTCATGTACATTTGTAAATGAAACTTCCAATTCTTGGTAATTGAAATGAGAATTCATTTACACGCAACTGAATTTTGAATTTTTGCTATATTATATCATACATTAATACACATTTACGTAACTGAAATTCCAATAAATTTTTCAGTTACGTGAATAACTTTTGTTTCCATTACACGTCATTGAAAGTTCAATCAGAAATTTCTAACAGTGCAGAACAAAAATTGCAAATTATTCCTTATTGAATTGTCAATGGCATGAACTAGAATATTTCTCTTCCAATCGGAAAAATATCAAAATAGTGGCCATTTTTCGAAAAAAACCGATTCTTGTGGGTTGAAAATCGGATAATTCTTGACCCATCGGAACGATTCTAGTTCACACGATAGCCACTTTAACAAGGAATAATTCGCCATTTTTTCCGGATCATCCACACTGAGAAAAATTCATATGGTGAGAATAACTAAAATATCCCGACCGAATATTCTTAGGATATATTACTATGAATTTGATGAATTTAATCGAGAGAGTATGGTTGATACAATTAATGAATCAACTACATTTTCTTGATTGAATCAATTAAGTTTTTCAGTAGCTCTCATTAAGAATGTTGAGTTGAGATGTTTTAGTTTCAGTGACTATGGAAATTTCTCTCACCGCAGTCGCCCAAAATCATTTCCGCCACCATTTCCTGGTTTTTTTTCTTTTTTTGATTAGTATGACATAAAAAGGAGGTTTTTGGTAACATTTGATTTTCAATGAAGATACCTACAAATTTTCAAAAAGGTATCTCCAATCTTTCTATGAGAAAAAAAAGTTTAAACAAAATTTTATTGAAAATCTTAACCAGAAAGAACCTTGAATTCAAGCGGAGACATAACTTTGTGAGGGCAAATTCAAGGGCAACTTTTTGACAATTTATTTAATAAAAACAAAGCAATATTCTCGAATTCGGAGTTTCATACGTGTTAATACAAGCCTTTAGGTATACAAAAAAATTTTATTTGAATTATTTCGACATAAAATGGCGGCGCAGTGGCTGATGGAAGTGAACTCCTTCTTTTAATCAGTCCTCCATGGGCGTATTCGCACAGGTCACAATGTTCAACCTAGGACAAAATAGAGAATATATATTTGAAAATTAGATATCAAAAACTAGCAAACTACGTAGGATTTTTCAAAAATGTTCATTTTTGAACAAATGGCGTCAATATGAAGAAAAAATGTATTCTTTTATCGAAAAAATCGGTCGTTTTTCGATCATAAAACCATTAAATTTCACCTTATCTAAAAAAAATCCTACGTGCTTTTCTAGAGAATGCAATGAGGAAGTTACAGCTAAAATTTCAAGTCGATCGGTTCAAAACTGAAGGTGCTAGGAAAACGCCCGTATCAAAAGCAGCGATTGTATTGTGAAAGAATTGACTAAAGATGTTTTTTTGTACTCCAAGAGTTACATAACAGGCGTAAAAAACCGCATTAAAATATATCGTTTCGTCTTTGTTAAATAAATTGTCGAAAATAACTCTTGATTCGGCTCTCATAAAAGTATATTCCCTCTTCAAAACTTTATCAAATCAAATACAGGAATACGACAGTCGACAAGGAATGTTCTATTGAATTTAAGAATTTTTCTAACAGTCCTGACATGTCCAATATTTGCATAAACATGGAGTAATTATTGATTCAAGATTAGCTGGCCTGGGTCAAGAATGCATCAAAACTAGCCTCACATTCAGGCACTCATGGGGAATTACATCAACGTGAAAATTGAAAACTCTTTCAAAGATTCATCGTCAAAGCTTAGTGATAAAAAAAGGGTTCACATGTTACTATTCTCGAGAACAACCAAAGTATGCGAGGGTTACGAACAAATTCAAGGAGGAGTCAACAAAATTGTTGGAAAATCCTAAATTGGTGCCAATGTGATTTATTCTCAACATTAGTCATTCTCTTCTCTTGTCACATTACCTGGCTTACCTGTAAAGATTGAGAACTCGAACGATTTCTCACTTGGCAAATGTTACAAAGGTTGGAGATAATTTGGTTATATCTCATAGGTTCACCGTTTCGTTTTCCGTCCTCTCGAAAAATTATCGTTCCACGTGGTACTCGATTTGCAGACCTATATCCAAAGAAAAAGAAGAGAAATACAATTCTTTCATACCAAGAATACCGAGAACTTCCTGTTAATACATGGAAAGACCTAGTTTATCAATATTTATAAACAAGACTGTCAATTTGAGAAAAAAGAACATGGGTCGAAGATTTTCTTAATAAATTTACCAAAAATTCGCATGGAGAAAAAAGTATTGCTGGCATAACAAGCAGGTCTGTTACTATAGCGCCTAGAAAAAAAATTAGCTGAAAGAGCAAGAAAAGAATTGACACCAACCACACTTTTTTGCTGGAATAAACAAATTTGTTAACAGAACTAATGTCTTAGCTGCTGGAGTGAATATTTTTGCGAGGACAACAAATTTCTTTGTAGGCGCTATAGTAGCAAACCATATTTCCTCCGCGCGTCGTGAATTTACCATCAGTTGATAATTTCACTGTGAAAAATAACGATGAGACTATTTTTATGAGACTTTTGATATTTTCGGTAGATTCATCATGGAGATTTTTCAGCGATGGTTTTCTTCCCTAAATTGACAGTCATTTTTCAAAATATTCATTAACTCGGTATTTCCGAACACGGAGAAGGAAGAAATTTGCTGTGACAGCGAAGTATTTATTCTCACAGCAATCTTGTTAGCTACGACAGCAATTCTTTTAGCTCTAGCAGCAAGAAATATTTGTTCTTCCAGCAAATTTTGGTATTATATATAGAATAGCAAACAAATTTTGCTGGAGAAGTTGACATTTTTTGCCACCCCAGCTGAAAATACGCTGTCATAGTCAAAAAGATGGCTGTAATAGCTAATCGTTCAGATTTCGCTGTAACAGCGAATTTTTTTTCTTCATGGATACCTGTTATGTTGTATTGTACGAGGAGAAATAGTTTGTTGTCCTTGCCAACGTGTTCACTCTAGCAGTTGGAACGTCGTGGATTTTTTTAACAAATTTGTTTGTGAATTATTTTTCCTAATGCTTTAGCAATTTTTCTTCACAGATGCTGTAATGATAGATCGGTTTGTTATGCCACACTGAGGAAGATTGTTGAGGTTGCTGTAACTGAAACGCCTCTACCAAATATTCTTTGTGAAAGCTGCTGGAAATTTGATGATTTCGACCAAGGAAATATAGTTGATACAATTAAGTGATGAATCAACTATACTTTCTTGGTTGAATCAACCAAATTCCGAGTAGCTTTCATTAGGAAATTTTAGTTGAGTTGTTTTAGTTACGGTGAGTATAGAAATTTCTTTAGGTGGAGCAATACTTCTTTCTCCGTCTGCAATTTGTCGTGTTTCACAGGGAATTTCATGTATTTCATTAGTTGGTGACCATTTTGTGACGTTTCTTGTGACAAAGAGTAATCCGCCTGTTTTTGTGGGACCGCGAGTTTCGGGTTGAATTGCATTCTGAAAAATACCTCATGTCGATCATTTGCAAGGGAATAGCATTTCCCGAAAGGCCCAACATTGATTCTGGAGATGAAGAAATCGACGGAATCGATAGATTCTTGACAAAATAGACTATTTTCTATAAAAAAAAAAACCTATCGAGGTTCATTGATTTTTATAAAATCTTGATCAAAATTTCAACCAGAGAATTGTATACCCTCGCAAATGATCAACATGAAGTATCTTTTAGAATGCATTCTAACTTGAAACCCGCGGTCCCAGAAAATAGGCGGAAAAATACTCTTTTTTGCGGTTACTCTTTGTTGCCACGGGGGACGGTTATCCGTTGTAATTGCAAATTCTATTGCAAGGTTGATCCATACAACACCGAAGATTTCATCAAGATCGCAGAAATCTAACATTTCAAACATTGAAATATTTCTATGACATCGCTGTATGCCACACTGAGATTTCAGACTCCCTTTAGAAATATTACAATGTCTGCTAATCTTACATTTCAATGCAATACTCCTGAATCATTTCTGCAATGTTTTGAGAATATTTATAAAATATTTCATTGTACTGTTTCTCTTGTAATATATTTGAGACATTGCAAGTAGGTGACATCTCAATTGACAAATTTTTGACATATTTCTGTGGAAGTATACCTCAATGTAATGAAAGTGAAAGATTGAAATGTAAATGAGCCATCACTGAAATCTGTGGTGCTGTATGGGTAGGTTAATTGCTTCCAATTCACCATCAGAAGTTTTCGGTGAATTTTGCTCCCAATGCACATTCCACGATTTCCAATGTTTTCTCTCATTCTTCACTAAAAGAGAAGCGATTTGAAGGTTCGGTAAATAATAATACACGGAGAGAAAAAATTTGCTGACGCAGCAAATCGAGGTATTATATATGGAATAGCAAAATTTTTTGCTGACCTAGCTAAAAATTTGCTTTAACAGCAATCGTGTTAGCTACGACAGCAATTTTTTAGCTGTGGCAGCAAAGAATGTTTGCTCCGCCAGCAAATTTTCAGTATTATATACAGAACAGCAAACAAATTTTGCTGTGATAGCAAAGATTTTTTGCTGCCACAGCTAAAAATTCGCTGTCGCAGCTAACAAGGTTGCTGGAACAGCAAATAGTTTGCTGTCACAGCAAAAAATTTGCTGCTCTGGCAAAAGGAACCCAGCAAAAGTAGATTTCGCTGCCACAGCGAATTCCTTTTTCTCCGTGTATACTTGTTCGATAAATATAAATAGTACTGAATTTTCAGCGATGTTTGATGAAATTTCAAGGAGGATTACTGAAATTTTGCTTTACATTACTCAGTGTTCTTCAACTGTTATCATATAATACAATATTCATGATCAAATTCGCTGTGTATCACTCAATTCCTAAACGTTTAGTGATTGAATAACACACAGTGAATTTGGTCATGAATATTGTATTGTATTATATGATAACGATTAAAGAACACTGAGTAATGTAAAGCAAACTTCCAGTAATCCTTTTTGAAATTTCATGAAACATCGCTGAAAGTTCAGTAATATCAGATTTATCGATCAAATATAATACTATTCACCGAACCTCCAAATTGCTGCTCTCTCAGTGTAATTTTCAAAAGAACGTACATTTGTTGTTCTCATCGGAACGATGAAAGCAACACTCTCATTTTGAACATTGTAGCGGGCTAGTCGAAAAGTTGGTGCGGTTTCAAGGGTGTGAATTGAAAGAGAAGAAAACCACAGGAACTTTCTCGCAAACTCAATATTCAAAAAGAGACTGGGAGATATGCGTGAGAATGTTTTTTGTGAAATCGAAAACATTGTGCAGACGAGAAACGTAATTTTGCATTAGCTCGGAAAATTTGAGATTTTTGATGCATCGAGTGTGTGTGGATTTCTCAATAACGTTGATCCGTTGAAAGCAATCACGTTATTTGTTTTGAAGAGAAGTGGTTTTGTACTCTGCGTATTTCGTATACAATATACAATATACACATGGCATTGTTACGGACTTGTTTCAAATGAGCATTCATGAACCAACAATACCGTCGAAGGATAGGATTGCACTTTCAATCACTGTGTTCGAATACCACATGCCAGGCGGTGAATTGATCAATTGTCCGATGGAAATTTAAATATAACAATCTCATATCAGATATTTGGAATAAATGGGGGAGATGAAAATTTGGATATTCCAATTTAATTTGACACACCTTTTCACGAGATTTCGTTTTTTGTTTTGTTTGTATTATCTCTTTCAATGATGATTCGTTCTTCACTGCAGGTTCTCTTGCGGCGAAGTAGTTTTGGTAGAATTACAGTGGTTTTAATATTTTTTTTTATGGATTGTGAGGTTAAAGACGGCTGAGAGATCGTCGAAAAACCACGTAACGCTTTTATTGGTTGGAGAAGGTCAGCTCTAATGTCTGTGTGACGTTACGTGAAAGAGGAGGAGTCACAGTCAAGTGAACATCACTCTAAAGCATTTCTACGAAAGTTGGAGGATATACTCTAAACACTATAAGAAAATCCATATACATTCGAATTTTTCATTTTAGTGTAAGTACTTTTAGTGTAATAACACTTTGAATGTATTATCAATGAGGAAATTGTCCATTATCAGAACACGTCCTCTCTCCATTTTCATGATTACCTACAACTGATCATTTACATACCATTATCCAGCATGATCGGGAGTTTACTTTGATGATTGTAGAGAATGAATACGATGTTCAAATGGATATTATTATTATCATTACGACATTGTAGGATATATCGTTTGGGATTATTATCTCATGGCTGTATTTACGATTCGAGAAGTTGTATTTCAACCTTTTCAATGCCGTTGAAAATTCATTATTGTCATGTTTGTCGTTTGCTCACGATCACCATTGAGTTTCAATTTGTATATAGAAGAAGCACTGAACGAAATCAACGAGCAAGTGCAATTGGAATGACAGATTCAGGGAGAAAATGTATAAGCAAGTTGAGATTTGCGGATGACATAGCTATATTAGCTACCAATGGTGCTGAGTTAGAAAATATTCTCAACGCTATGAAAACAATATTACTAGAAAAGTATTGTATGAATATAAATAAGGACAGAACAAAATTCATGATTCCTGCAACAGCGAAAACATCAAGAAGAATGAGAATCAAAATGGATGCAGAGACAATTCAGCGGGTGAAACAATTTAAATTTATATCTAGGAAGCATAATTACGGAAAACGATATAAGCGAGAGAGATATTAGAGCGAGAATAGCACAAGGAAAACAGGCCTTCCCACCAAAAGAAACAGTTACTATGTTCGAAGAATATTAGCTCAGTGGTGAGGAAGAAATTCTTGAAGAGTTACGTTTGTAGCACAGCATTATATGGTTGCGGAACTTGGACAATTGGAAAAACGGATCACAGAGAGACTTGAAGCTTCTGAAATGTGGTGTTATAGAAGGATGCTTAGAATAAAGTGGATAGGGAAAGTAAAAAATGAAGAAGTACTCAAGAAGGTGAATGAAAAAAGAAGTCTTTAGAAACAGGTAATCTGATAGGACACGCATTGAGGCATGATAGTTTATTAAAAACAATATTGGAAAGAAAAATGAATGGTAAAACTTGCAAAGGTAGACCTAGATTAAGTTATATGGAGCGAATTCATGACAATGATGTCGTTTTGACTAGGTGGAACTATTCTGAAATTTTTACAACTGTTTACAAAGCCTTTCATTCACTTCGAAAAAGTTGAAAAAATCCACATGAAAATTTATATACAATTTTCATAAAAAATATATATGAAATTTTGTAGGAATCATTATTCTTCGCAATTATATGAGAATTCACATGAGAAGACACTCTTTGATCCATTGTACAATGATGTTTATATTCGCTGAATGTTGCGAAAAGGATGACGAATTTTATTCCCATCATTGTGAGTTTAAAACAAGAGGATCCTTACACCTATGTTTCATTAGAAAAGGAATAATTTACTCTTGTATTCTCGAACGCAGTGCTTTTTCTGTGACTTCATTACTCATAGCTTTCCAACCTATACACATAAATTCAAGATCAAAGAAGATAACGAACAGTTCTTGCTCTTTCCATTCTCGTATTTCCCTGTTCATCTTCTGTTTCTGCTGCCGTTTGAAACTCGTACAAACATGTCATTTTCATGTTCTTGTGGTTTATTTTGATCTCGGTTCAATTAGGAACACTACTTTGTATATCCAAGGATCCTATATAAATTAACTCTTTTGAATTATTTAGCCTTCTTCGATAAGCCATGACATCAATAGGTACAGATTGATTGCTTTTGGGTACAATTATTTATTTAAAAAATTATACATATCAGGTCCTGTCCGGGTGTTGGAGAGCAGTAACATGAAACCAGATGTTCTGATTATCCCTCACATGGGAATTCAACAATTTTTATCTGTTCGAATTTCTCATCATTTAAGCGGTTATTGAAATATAGGGGTTATTGTTATATACAGTTGAAATTTTCGAAAAATCTATTTTTTTAATTTCCTTTTCGTAATATACATACATTCGAGTAAACACACAGAAAAGTCAATTCAGCGATTATTGTTCAAGTTACAAGCATATTTGAAAAATTTGTTTACTTCGTGTTAAGTGCTTTTGAAACTTTGAATGCGTTTCTCTCCAAACTGTGTTTTCAAAATCGGTGACCAAGATTTCTCGACAATGGCTTGTTGACTATATTTTTTAGTAATTTATCGAAGGTTTCTTCTCACCGATGAATATTTTTTTCTTTCTAAACAATTCAAGGCCAAAATTTTTGTGAAATATCGATTTTGTTTAGAAGCCGCCATTTCGTCAAAAACCTTTATTTTCCTCATTACTTCGATTAATTACTAGATTATACATTACTTTGACGAAATCCGTTTGGTTTTCTCATTTTAAGAGATTCAGTCTCGAGATATCGTTGTCACCGCACAGCGCTTTTTTTTAAAGGAGTTCCTGGAGATCAGCTATAACAGCCCTCAAAGTCATTATTTTTACAAATAAAAAAAGTTGAAATACACTTAAAAGTTCCCTCAACATGTGTACAAATGTTCACATTAATCAATTTACCTGTCTCTTCAGGAAAAATTCTTGAAAAATCGCTTTTTTGCGCCTTTTAACTGTATATAACCCCTTAAATAAAATATATTAATTCAGGAGAAGTCCTCGATACTTTTACGAATGGGGTAATCAACCTTCTTAGCGCTTATTTATCGCGTGTCACTAGTGTTCATGGTATTATTTATGAAAAATTTCTCTTCAGTTAATGAGAAGTGCTTCAATATTGACACGGAAAAAAAGAAATAGTTGCAGCAACTACTTAAATAGTCGATTTTCGACCATCTACTTAAGTAGTTGCTGCAGTTACTCAGTAGTCAAGATAAGTAACACTTTAGCTATCTCAACTAATTCAAAATACCTCAGGTATTTGGGTCAGTTAATGCAACTATTAAGTTACCTGTAGTTGCTGCAACTATTTCTTTTTTTCCGTGTACTTTTACGTTTTTCGATTAGTTTTCCGCCAGTGAAGAGAATGAACTGATAAGTGTCCTATGATTTTATAGCAAAACTTTCTGCCAGGATATGAAATTTTGAGTCGATTCGATTATAATTTCTAGACAATTCGTAATAGTCCTTTGGATTGTACAGATATAAAATGTATGTCCATACACGGAGAGAAATGGGACTCGAAATTATATTAATTTTTTTTAAAATTTGAGACTTTTTCTTAGTTTCGATGAACGGATTTTCACTCCAAAATATGGAAAATTATGAATGCAAAGTGAAAAGTAACAAAACGATCAGCCAAATTTTACTATGTGCTTTATAAAATTTAACGTTCAGCATTGTGAACTTCAATGGTATCTGTTACTTTTCACTTTGTATTCATAATCTTCCATATTTTAGGGCGAAAACCTGTTTCCTTGACCTCATCATTTCTAGTCCATCAGAAAACCAAGAAAACGTCCTAGGCTCTTGCAAAAATTCCGAGTTCCATTTTTTTCCGTGTATTCTATGCTCGCAAAATCAATCCAATTCTCCTCTACTTTCATTTCTCTCAGGGAAATATACTTCATTCTGACCAAAATGCTTCATTTTTCTTCAATTTCTTGAAGGAAACTTTCTGATCAAAATGGCGTGTATTTTCATAAGGGTTGGTATGTTTAATTTTGAATCTCAACAATTGCAATGATTGAAGATCATCCTTTTTTACATTGAAAAACAGATCACCAATCCTCCGTACGATCTCAGTACCATCTCGGAGGAGAGTGAAGAAAAGCGTGATTGATCGGTACTGGTTATTTAACGGTAATAGCATTTTAACAACGTATAAAAAGTGCACAATAAATTAGAAGTACAGTAGGTCGAAAAAAGTTGGCAAAGCTCGAAAATATTCGACAAAACCTACGGATTTTTAAATCAATATTAAATTTTCGCACATTCAGACACTCCCATCGAAGGCCGGATGACCTTTATAATGCATTTTTATAGCAGAAACTTCATTTTTATCAACGACTCGTTAAGTTTTTCATAACTTCTTGCAACCCATCACGGTGAATCCTCCGAGATTTTTCTTCATCTAGTGTACTGCATTGCATTTCTCGTCTCTCGTGAACTCTGCAAATGGGAAAACCGAGAAGTCTGAAACTGGTTGATTCAAATTCTGAGATTTTGTTGAAACCTTGATGTTGCATAAAATTTGATTTTGGCCGCGCGATTGACCTGGAAGATAGAAAATGAATTTGTTCTTGAAATATATAGTATTGGCTAATCAAGAAAAACGATTGTTCAGAATTTTCTTGCAATTTTTCGAAAAAAGATATCATTATTATTTATTATTGTTGATAACGGAATAGGAACCGAATTTTCAAGCAGATATGAGCAAAATATGCATTAGATCCAATTGGATTCAGGCAGATAAGGGTGGAATACGCATACTCTCCAAATCCACTCACGGAGAAAAAGGGAGTCAAAGGGGTCCCTTTTGCTGGAGCAGCAAATTTTTTTGCGATGACAGCAGACTGCTATCACACAGTGATCTTTTTGGCTTCGACAGCGATTTTTCAACTGTAGGAGCAAAGAATTTTGAATCCTTCAGCAAAATTTGTCTGCTATTTTGTATATAACACTGAAAATTTTGTTGCTTTAGTTGATGATCATGTTGCTCTCCCAGCAATCCAGTTAGCCGTAGCAGTGATTTTTTTTAGCTAGGTTAGCAAAAACCCTTGCTATTCTGTATACAATATTTGGATTTTCTGTATCAGCAAATTTTTTATCTCTGTACTAAGTTAGATTCAATTGGATCCGATCAGATCCAATGATTTATTTCCGAACCCCAACTCCAATTACATTTCCACCTTAAGGGGATAGTTCACTGGCCCATATCAAGGCCGAGGATACCCTGTTGAAAACATTTGTTTCGGCGAAACAAAATTTTGGTCGAAATGAACGCAAAGAAACTTTTTGGTTGGCTGAAATAAAATTTATTTAGGATAAACGAAATTTATGTATCTGTATGAAAGCCTCAATTATTGCGAACCAAACTTTGTTCACTCCAAATAAATTTCATTTCAGTCAACCAAAAAGTTTTTTCGCGTTCATTATTCCAACCAAAATTTTGTTTGGCTGGGACAAACTGTGTTCTCAGTCTACGCCTCATCTGCCTCGTCAGCGCCAGATAAAGGGCGAAGGAGGGCCTAGAATTATTTCTACTATAGGGAACAGAAATATTAATTTTGATGATATAATTGGGAAAAAAGAAAAATGTAGTGAATTATTAAATAATTTAATTATCCTCCGTCCTTTGTACCCCGATTGTCATGATTTCAATGAATCCACAAACTTGAGGAGAAAAATGTTTATAATCTGCATTCGAGTTGACGAGCGAAGAGTACAAAAGATTATGATTAATACGATACACGATCAAAAGTCCAATTTAATAACATGAAAGTATTCCAAAGAGATAATTGATTATTTGAGAATATGAGAAACATTTCTTCCGCGTCTTCTTTCTGTTTGCATGAACTACAATTTTCACTCACGATTTTCTTCTTTTTCTCGATCACGCATGTACGTGTTTTGTAACGATGACCTGTTCAGACTACCAGTCGTGTCGGCGTCTCACTACACAATTATTGCGACGTACTTTGCATAAGTAAAGATCCAAACCTTAATACAGCACTGGCATATATTAAGAGACGCAAAAGCGTCTTGACGCCACGTACAACAAAAAAAAGCTTCAAACGTAATTTCGCGTATATATGTTGTATAGAGCGAGACAAGGTATTACACGTGAAAGCGGTAGAGGGTGAATACACAGGATTCAGAAGCCAAATGGTATTGAATATCATCATCAGAATTTATTTTCTCAAGATATAGTTTTTATCCACATTTGATCCATTTTTCGTGATCTTTTCGCGATGTAATTGAATTTTTTGATATTTCCTACAATTGATCGTGAGTTGATGGAAATTTGATTGAAACGTAGGTCACAGAAAGTACATTTCATACGTTCGAATGAGCGCCTCAAAAGGTCTCGGAAGCCTGTGAAAAGCAGCATTCTTCAAGTGTATAGCAGGGTTAGTTGTATGACAATTTTGGCTTCGGAATTGTGTATGAAGCACTGCATGTTGCAACAGGCAGTTATCGTGAGGCTGAAATATGTCGTTTTTATGACTGCAAACACGGTGGATTCAAAACCATTAGTTTTTTTCCATAAATCTGATTTACTTTCAAGATAGTTCTGAGTCTCGTATTAACCAATATTCCCTTTCACTTTTCCAATTCTTCCGACTCTCATGACTCCAACTTTTCTAATAGCTGAGTGTTCTTGCGCTGTATCGACAACAGCGTGAAATTCGAATCACCGGATTACTGCTGTGACTCGTGATTTAATTTTTTGTGTCAATAAATTTCAATCGTGCACTTTAGCTGCATTGTGAAAAATGTCGAGAGTTTTTCTTTGAGGAATTATTTCGTTATTTGTGTGTCGAATCCTCTAAAAATTAACCCTTTCTGACCTGGCTTAATTCTGATAATGATGACAATTTTCTCTCAATAGGTGATAGTTTCTACAGCTCCTAGTATGAACTCTGAATTTTTACAGAATTTTGAGTAACCTAAATTGAAAATAATTGATTATGACTGGACAAAGAAAAGGAGGAAACATTGAAAATATTTGTATATCACTAATCGTAATAATTTCGAAATTCTCATCACATTAGTTCCGTTTAAAAACATACCATACTGAAAATATAATTTTCAATCATTTTCTTATCGTCAATTGACACCTTTATCTTGACGATATTATGGGTTCCAAACTGCTCTGATTTGTGGAACGATTTGGATAATTTGCTAAATTTTATGTCCACTGGAATGGACGTCAAACTTTGCTGTCACCATTTTTTGGTGGAAAATTCCGAAGATATTTTCTACAGTATGTTTTATGAAGAATTACGGCAAACAACTAGTTTCCCTATTCTATAAGAATCCCAGGTAAAAATTGACCATGGGCGCTAGGTTGCTGCAAGGCTCACCAAGATGGGCCGAACCTAGGCTACCAGCCATGGCGCAACTCTGAAATGATAACATCATTTCAGCCTCAGCCCATTTGTTTCCACAATCAAGACCCAACACTGGAAACAGGGTTGTGATAGCATATGCCGTCAATGGCAGACCATACAAAAATTTGTTCGCCAAGGATGAGCCAACGCTGTAGCAATCTTGCGGCAGGGTTGCGCCCATCTCATGTCAATGGTCAATTTTATTTTTTATTGTAATTGAAAATAAAATAAAAAATCCATTCTATCATTTCGATTGAACGAAATGAATGTCGGAGAATTTCAACATGTAATTTTTCTGATTAGTTTAAACTGATGAATGACGTAAATCCGGTGGTCCTGGCGTAGAAGTAGGCGGGTCTGGAAACAGATGAAGAATTATTTCTGTCATGGAATCTTCAAAGGAGACTTATATATTGATTGAATGCTTGGTTCGCCACTCGCAGGAAACAAGCATCACTCTGGTGAGAGTTATTGTAATTTGCTGTTTGAGAAGGAAGTTTCACTCTTAGCCAAGCTATTACTCAAGTCGAGTCAAGCTCACGCCTAAACTGAGCGAGGCCATCGCCCAAGCTGAGCCAAGCTATTGCCCAAGCTGGACCAAGCTACGACCCATGCTTGGTGCAACATGAGAATCCATTGTCATTCAGAGTTGCCTAATGCTTGGAGCAGTGTCCCGCCAAGCCCTAGAGAGCCTCTGTTGAAAGCATGCTTTTTCCTTCAAGCAATATTGGTTGAAGGATGGGCCAAGCGTGGCGCAGCCAATGATCAATGATGGATCAATGAAGTCGATTTATGACTTCCCATATTGGTACAATGTTTAGACCATTGTCAACCATCCTTGTCCCTACATAGATTGCCCAGCTTTGGCTGGCAGCCTTGCGTCTAGCTATATTCCGTCGTCAGCATTGGCGGAGCCTGAAGATTTTTATATGGGATATTACATTTATTGTAATAATTCACTATCCGCAGATCATATTGAAAATTATAGTACAAATCGCGATATTTTCATGCACAGGGAGAAAAATGTACAATAATAATTACTAGGAAGAGTAGTGATTCGTTGATAGATATTTAAATATTGTAATTATTATCATTCAAAATTGGAAATAGGGCGATTAACTGTGAAACATCATTATATAGCAACGATGAATTAGTAAAGTAACAAAGACTAAAGCACCTTCCATCACTCAATTTCTATTCTAAAGTTGTGATGAGAGCTAGAACGGATGGTAGGGGTAATTAATCCCATAAACTTTTCTTTTCATAGTTCCACAGAAAACATGATAGTTTTTACTGAAAACACCACAAATTGTACATTTTCTCCGTGTAGAATTCAAATGGAACGTATTTGATATCCTAAATGAATTTATAATGAAGCCTCTTTGTACATTCCAGCAGAATTAACAGTCTTTGATATCACGGTACCATGTGATATCATTTCCTGTATCACATATATGTAGCCAATTACATGCTTCCTGGAACTTTCGTACTATACGAGACATGATTTTATTTTGTTTGATGTATAAATCATGAGATGAGCAACGTCAGAGCAAATATGCTGCAACCTCAACTGAATGTTCAGAATACGTAATCATTTTCACAATTTTATTGAAAAACATTGTATAAATGTTCAAAAATATAAAATCCCTGGATATTTTGCAATAATCCATTCCCATTGTGCAATCAGGAATATCAAAATATGAGTATTTTCAAACAATTTCCGCCGAATTTTAAGTTGGGCAAGGTTTCGGATGGAGTAAATCAAGCGCGATTTCAAGTGCATCACAAATGTGCACAGAATGGAATCCATGCCAAGAATTGACGCTTGTTTATAATCCTTGTCGGGGCAGGAGCAGGGGCGAGATTATCCTAACTAGATTGACAGGAGATGAATTCCCGATCAAGTCTCTTCGACTGCATACCAGTTACAAAATTGAGATATCGAAACATTCATCTTCATGAACATAATCGATCATTCCTCGTTTCACATGAATATCGAAAGAGATCCTTTAATCCCTTCTGCAGCACTCGATAATATATTCATACGATACGTCAATGTCTCGATTTTCTGCATCCCATAAAAGAGAAGAAGCAGAAGAATAATAAGAAGAGCGGTAAGACGCAGCCGAAGGAGAACGAAAGAACGAATGAGGAGAGCATTATCACCGATATCGGTAAAACCGGGTGTAAGATAAGAGAGGAAGAGAAAAAAAAGAAGAAAAAGTCGAGTGAAAAACGTGAACCGTTAAAAGAGAATGTGGGCACAGGTAGAAAATACAGTGCAGAGGTAAGGGACAAGGTAAGAGACAAGAAAAGAGAGTAACAAGAGGAAACGGAAAAAGAAAGAAAGAAAGAAGGAGACAGAGGTATCGCGAGGAGGAGATAGGTGGTAGTTGAGCGAAGAGGGAGCTGGGGAGTCAGAGAGGTGGAGGTTTGGAATGGTTCAGTTGTAGCGGTACCACGGCTCGGGTCGCGCGTGTCTCCGTTTTGCGTGTAATTCGTCAACAAAGAGAAACCAGCCCGCGCGCGTTCGTTCGCTCGTTCGCTCGCTCACCACGATATTCTACAGAAAAATAGGAAACAACAGGAAAAAAAAAACTCAAACTGAAACGACATATCCTTAGCGGGGGGTGTAACCAAGATATAAGGATACATCTATTCTTTTCGCTCCGTTTGTTCTATTATAATCTTAGTCTTCTGTTTTCTTTGCGCCGCACCGGTTGTCGTGTCTGACTCAACACGCGGATTTACTACTCGAACTTATTTCCCCACGAACCGAACTACGTCTAGTACTACTACTACTGTTACTACTTTTATTATTACTATTTTCCACTATATACAATCGAATTTTAATATTCTCATTCATTTGATCTCTGAATGAGAAAGAAAAGAAATTCATCGAACGATGAAAATCAAGGTATTCTCGAATGAAATGATTCCTCACGTTACCGGTCGTTGGAGGGAAACAGCGATGATCATCGACAAGTCGATCGCGTGTGAACAAGAAAATGCGATTGAATCGGTAACAAAAATAATGACCAAAATGATGAAGATGGTGATGATGATGATCGCTGCGACTGTACGATGTTCTTTAAATAGCGCTGCATTGCCGTGATACCTCGTAGCTCGTTGACCGAGGGAACAAGTTAACAGGGGATAAATCAAACTGTGCGTTTCGATGGATGAGAGGAGATTTGTTGGTATTTCATCTTGTCTTTCTTCCTCTCCCCATCTCTTTGTCACTCCACCTCGCTTCTTCTCTGAGAAAATGAACAATTTGAGAGAAGATAATTGGAGATAAGCCAAACGATTCTCTAATCTAGATTGAGAAATCGTCGGTTCGCCTAATTTTAGGGGAAAGTATTTTTTTATTCCCTTATTTTCCTCTCTGTCTCGTTTTATAAAGAGTTCGTGCGAGTGTACCCGAACGTATGCAAATGAACTATAAACGAATCGAATTGTATGATCGCATACGCTTGATTCGATCAACTTATCATAAGTTATCAAACAATATAATCCATCCAACAAAAGGGACCAATCTTCCAAGGAACAAGGGACGTTACTCCTTCACGCCGGTTTTTCCTATTATTCCAAAAAGGAATGAATTGTGTATCGTGAAAATCGTACGTCGCGTGTTATCGTTTATGCAACAGGAATCAATGGATCGGAAGTAATCGATATACGCGCGTTCCGTTTACGTATTTGCCATTCGAATGATAATCGCGCGTGTATAGAATATGAGTGTGAATGAGTGTGCATTGTCCGCGTGTATGATAAGTGTCTCAACAGTGTTTGAAAATATGTGAGAAGAGAGGATAAAAGTGTGGAAAAATGACCCTGTACAACTGTGCAAATAATTCGTTTGATGTTACGGAATGCTCTTATCAGGTAAAAGAGAAATGAAATTAAGACTGCAAAGTTTCAAATGAGATTTCAAATATAGGTCAAAGAGAACAAAAAAAAGTATATACCACGCATCGTTTTGAATCTTCCTATGGAGCTTCTCTTCTTCATTTTGTTCGGATCGGTTGGAGGATTATATCGTTGTGCACGTGGATGAATATTGATTACGTTCGAGTGCTTGAGGAAACAAGAAAGGTTAATATATGTATAACTATTAAATGCATCGAGGTCGATAGTCACGGCATAAATTTTCACGGAAGTGTATGATGGAAACCTTATCGCTGTAGGGAGAAAAGAATGACGACCAGGAAGGTCTCGTGTGCCCCAGTGCTTCGAGTGAAAGAAAAACAACAACAACACATACGCAAGATTTAAACTGACCAGGAAGAGAATGAACGATATTCGAAAGTCACGCATCACTGTTCCTCGGAACAATTGTTTTCTCTAATCTTGGGGTATCAAGTGGGTGTAAAGTGAATGTTGTGCTAAACGTTGACTCGGTAATTCAAGGAAGAGAATGTCTACGAAGGGGGTGTACAACGGCAGGAATGTGATCAGTGAGGAGATTCTAATTGCCTTCAATCGAATATGAACCTTGAGCCTTGAAACTTGAGGTAAAGTTCGTAAGAAAAAAAAATAAACATGTCCAGACAAAACAAAGACCCCGTGCAAAAGTGCCATTCGGATCCAGGAGCTGGAGGAACGGTGACCGGTACTTCTTACAGTCCTGGCAAACGGTTGCCTCGAAGACAAGTGGTACCTGGTATCCCAAGTTCACCCAATGCACGCAAATGTGTTCTCACCTTAGACGGATACAGTTACTTTATCGGTAAGTGTATTCACCTTTTTGGACAGACGAAATATAATATCAGGATCGATAGAGTGTGGTTTGGGGGAATCGGGCAACAATGTTTTGTAATGAGGTTAACAAGAACAACCAGTCACGACTGACTTTCACGTCTCCTCTGCAATATCAGTTACTTCCTTCTCGATACATCTCATTCGAATGATGCGGCTGATAATATTGTTTGTCTTATGAGAGATTTATGAGACAAATTGACGAAGCAGATCGGTAGTTCGGAGATTCGTTTATTCGTAATGATATCGTCGCATTCTCCTTGTCGCGATTCATTCATAACACGAGGGGAACGAATTCTTCAATGTCACGTGTAAGAGGTAGAGTTGATCAACATTCGCATCGCTTACATTGAATCTTCAAATTTATCCTTGGAATTTCGAAAACCAAGATCGAAGGAATTAATTCAGTTCGAAATCAAGTATTTTGAATTTTAGAAAATTGAAATTCATTCAAAATTGTATCAATAATTATGTTTTCAGAGTTGGAAACTTGGATTTAGAAGTCATATATGTTTGGGATTTCAGTTTGTTTGCCTATGTTTCTTTTGGACAATTACCTATCTCGTTGAAATTCTTTGTAATTTTCGTTTGATATATTGAATCATTGAAATTCAATGAAGATTTATTACGATTAGTGATATACACATATTTTCAATTTTTCCTCCTTTTCTTTGTCTAGTCATAGACACCCTGTGTCCATTGGAATGGACATATCAGTTATTTTTAATCGACATTACTCAAAATTCTGTAAAAATTCAGAGTTCATACTAGGAGCTGTAAAAACTATAACCTATTGAAATTTCCATCATTATCAGAATTAAGCCAGGTCAAAGAGGGATATTATTGATGCTTCAATTATAAAACATGAAAACATTCTGTCGTGGTTTAGTAAATTCAATTTGGATGTTTTTGATCGCAGACCATCCTCCCATTGATGATGTATACTTTACTTCACCATTATCCAACCTCGCTGTTATCCTTTTTCAATTTCCGGGTAATATTTCAATATCCGCTTATCGTTGTTGCTATTTAACTACACTGCAGTTGGTTACATTTAAATTCCTTACAAAGCAAATTTTCATCCATATATAGATATATTATTTATTGTATTTCAAAATAACTACTGTTATAAATCAATGAGAAGAGTTGGAGCTAGAAGATATTCTTACATACATTTTTGGAATTGATTCAAAAGGATTCGAACGGAGGATAGTGAGAGCCAAATCTTGAAATTTTCGTTCCAACATTCGATGATTTACCATTTCTTGTCAGAAAATTATACTGTATTGTGCATTTTTGATCGTAGAACTGTCGATGTTTGATACGAATTGATTATTTTGCCATCATAAATTCAAGTAGCAATCGCGTTCAAGTTGAAGAGTGTTGAAATGTTCATTTATCATTGGACAACTCAATGATTTGTATAATTTAAGTTAAGAACCGTGAAATAATACACGTTCTTTACTTGTCAGAACTGAATCACGAAGAAACATATCAATCAAGTCTTATTGATGTATCTTAAATTCTTCGAGCGAAGTGACTTCTTTTTTATTGGTAATGAATTTTTGGTTCCATCGACGTGTCGGTAATTACTCTTCCATTCTGGTTTCTTCAATGCTATCGACGATCTTAAGAGTGACAAAGATTCTGGTTTGATAAATGCTTATAAAAGTGAAAAACAGATATATATATATGTGTATATCAGATTCATCCCGATGAGAGCGTAATTGCCGGGAAGTTGATCGAAGGGAAAATGTATTGCTCCAGTTATTGTGTTGCAATCATCATTTATCTCTTAGAACTGTGATATTTGTAACCGACTGTTTTCAACATCAATTTTTGAGAATTCTTCAAGGGCTTTTTCAATAGGGAGGATATTAATGTTTTTGAATGTTTTCAAGGAAAGATTATCGGAAATGAACGACCGGTCCAGTACTGGCGAGAGGGATTTATTTGCCAAACCTTGACAAAAAGAATTGAAACGTTCCTGTATCGTTTCGTTTCTATGAACGATTCAAACTTCAGCAATATTTCAATTGGTGTCATTTGTCTGATAGATATCACATTCTTATCGTAGGATTATCCGGAATTATATCTGAACCCCCTTTTATACCATAAAAAATGTTATTTGATCTATATTTCTATGGTGTCATTTGCTCTCTAAATCTGGAAGCGTGAAAAATTCCGAGTTTCACTCCGCTAAGTCTGAGAAGTGAGCCAATCCGTTTCGAGTGGAATTTTCACTCACTTCGAGCTAATTCTCATTTTTTTAGAGTGAACAATTCATTCTAGAATTGGAGTGACTGCACTGAGAGAAAAGGTCTATTCAAATATTCGACAGCTAGAAAATTTAGTCATTGTAAATAAAAATTTAGTTGCGCCAACTGAATTTTTTATTCTCATTGAATGAACTATTTAATTCCTATTTCAGACAGCTAGACTTTTGGTTACCCCAACTAGAGTCTAGCTAGCGTAAATAAAAATCTAGCTGCGGCAACTAACATTCAGTTGTCCCAACTAGGTATCTTTTTCTCAGTGAGTTTCTCATCTCAAACCTCAGATTATTACTGTGAAAGAGTGGAAATTCCACTCGAAATTTCGACGAGCTCGTTTCGGAATCTTAGAGAGTGGCTCATTAATTGAATCGATATTCATTTGGTAATGGAATATTATTCCTGGATCAAATCAATCAGCACAGTCGAGTCAATGAAAATGCTGCAGTTGTGGAAATACAGGTCCATAGACATTGCTAGTACCGGCAGTATTGTATCTCTGTTAGTGGACCTTGTGTAAAACGATATTATTATTCACTGAACCTGGACTTTACGGAAAAGAAAAATTCGTTGTAACAGCTAAAACTGATGCTGGTGAGTACCTTTTGTGGGAATAGCAAATTTTCTGCTGTGACAGCAATCTGAATTTCTTTTACTATTCTATATATAATACCAAAATTTGCTGCAGGAGCAAACAATTTTTACTGCCACAACTGAAAAAATCGCTATCGTAACTAACAAGATTGCTGTGATAGGAAATAGTCTGCCGTCACAGCGAAAAATGTGCTGCTCTAGTAATGAGGACCCAGCAAAATTAGATTTACCTATCACAGCAATTTTCCTTTTCTCCGTGTGACGGCCCGACTCGAAAAATTTGGACGGTTTTTGTCCTCATATTTCGTTTTTGGACTGATTTCGTCCCGACTGATTTCGTTGAATAATGCGGACAAAAACAGTACTTTTTCATAATCTTAGTTTGGATTTCTCCTCCAGCGAATGAGAATGATTGAGGAGGAATTCAGAATAAAATGATGGAAAAGTACTGTTTTTGTCCGCATTATTCATTACAAAATCAGCTTTAAAATAGAACAAGAGGACAAAAAAAGGACCTGGGGCCCAGGTCTCAATTTCGACCAGGGACTGTAACGTTATTCACTTTTGTTACTTATTACATATAAAATTTCATATGATAAGTATATAATTTGTGTACAATGTATATATTATTATATATATTTTATACATAATGAGTAACGAAAGTGAATAACGTTACAGTCCCTGATAAAAAGGCTCATTCATTCATGAGTTGTTGGCTGTTTAAGCACTACAAATCTAGAATTCCCCATGTGCCGATAGACCTTTGGTCCAATCCTGGATCAAGGTTGGCACAAAAACCATCGAAACTCGTCTTTAACAATTTCATCAAGTCCGGAATTCTGATTGTTTTCATCCTGTATGAAAAATTCTGATTTTATCCTCCTCGAATACTGTTTTCATTCTAATTCGATTGAGTTTTTAATCTATTTTTGTTTGTTATATCTAACATATAGCAGCAAAACAGTTTTCACTATGAACTGATTTCACTCTCCAATAGAGAAACAGAAAAACAAACTTCGTTTTTGTCTGGTATGATCATGAATTCGAATAACAAACTAGAATGGAATGAAAAATTAAAACCCTCAAAAAACTGATTTCCATCCAAATTGATCTACTAATTGAATTCAATTTATTATAATAAGATTTGGATCGGGAATAAATTCAATTTCGGTTGGATTCAGTTTCCCGAAGGCTTCAACAGATATATGATTTCAGTCTGTTTCTGTCATATTCATCGAAAATTACGGACAAAAGGAGATGAATAATTTGCTCACAAAGGATGGAAAGTGTCCAAATTTTTCGGCTTGGAATCTCTGGGAAGTCCTCGTTCTTCATCATTTTAATCAATTTTCATTCTAACATTGGATTATGTTCAAACTAATTAGTTTTCCATTGAAGTATCATATCAGGACCTCGCGATGATCCGATTTCTATCCGAATACTCATCTCGGAGACAAAAGTTGCTCTGTGTATTTGCTACGTGCGTTTTCGAGTACAAAGATTCCAGCTTCTCCGAGGAAAATTAATTTTGACGAAATCGTGATCCGAGTCTCTGATTTCAAAATACGAGATCAAATGGAGAAATATCAAACATGGTATATCTCGGATAATGCATATTTTGATTATTTCCATAGGAAAATTCACTATTGGCGTTAGTATGGCTGGGCATTCGAGCTCAACTCATACCATCATTGCATACAGAGCAAAATGAAATCTGATTTCGATCTTCGAGGTAACTTTTGCTGGAACAGCATTCTATTTGCTATCACAGCAATCTTGTTAGCCACGGCAACGATTCTTCAGCTGCGGCACCCGAAAATGTCAACTCCTCCAACAAAATTTGTTTGCTGTTATGCATACATAATGCAGAAAATTTGCTAGTTTAGCGAAAAATTTGCTGTTTCAGTTAATCATGTTGCTTTCTCGAGAAATCAGTTAGCTGTTGCAGCAAATTTCTAGCTGGATAATACCTAGTTTTGCTGTGTCAGCAAATTTTTTTCTCCATGTGTATGATTTATTGAAAGAGTTTCTTACGACAGAAAACCCACCGTTGATGGATAAAGTGGCAATGGAATGGATCATCTTGAGCGGAAAATTAGAAAATTTGTCTCCCGTTCTTGGCTTAAACATGAGTCATTATTGTTATTTGTATTAAACAAGAATGTGACACAGATTTTCTGTCCGTTCCCCAATCATCAAGGGATAATCGTGGCTATTTTCGACTGATGATAGGTAAAATATCTGAGTGAATTGAGATTGGGTTTTGTATTCGTTTTCAGTTATAATATGCTTAGTTGGAAAACTCATGCCAATTATGTGCCGGTTTTGCACTCATACAGTAGCAATACTATGCTGTAGTAGCATCAACGTCGTGCAAATGTAGAACTTTATGCTGCAACCTACTAGAAAACACCTTGGTGGCAAAATTTGTACAGAAAATCACTTAAATTTTCAGACATGTTCAGCGAGAACTTTCGTTGCCCAGGTTGGAAAATAGCTACCAAAGCTAATTTTTAGCTACACAAAGATGCATCACATTATTTTGTTTCCGTGCAAGTTTTTTCAGAATTTGAAAACATTCTCAGTTTTCCAAAATTGAAAAAATTTGTTTAAATCCTTTTAGAGTGTCTTAGAGTTTTTCAGTGAGGGATAGAAGAAAATTCTCCAAGGAATGAATTTTTCTCCATAAATGTAGCTCCGCGGAAGAAAATACCATGCAAATTTTACATAGATCATGAATTTCATATAACCGCAATCGTAAATGTGACTGATATAAACTTGTCGTTGGAACTGATATTATGCGTACGTTGCTATATTAAAGCGAATGGGAATAGTGTTGCCATAATAACCACGGTAATAATGTGAATTCAAAAGGATCCTGGAATAGATTTCATATGAAATTCATAGTGCAATTCTGATCTCATTGAATTTTTACGTGGCCTCCCATGTGGAAATTGCCGGAGTTGACAAATCGCCCAGTACTGGAAAGGTTGTATTTGCCAGACTTCGGCAAAAACAACTGTTCCTGTTCAGGCCCATTACTGTTTTTCAACTGGCTGTACATGTTCGACGGAGTTGAGACGGTATTGGTTGGCGTGGACAGACAGTGTTGGGCCAGTAATGAATCAATACTGGCCGGAAAATACACGGATCGTAGTGTAACGGAGCCGCGCCAGTACTGTGCCAGAGTTGGGATGATCATTCAATATATCCAATCGACAATGAAGGGCCAGGATCGGTAGGGCAATGGCTAACTACAAAATCGGTAGTCGAACTACGTTAAAATTATGTCTATGGAAATCCCGCTGTTATGGTAAACCAAAGCGGTGCCAGTGCTGCCCCAGAGTTGGGATTACCATTTCATAGATTCGATAGCCGACTATATGCCAGTATCAATATGGCACTGGCAGACTACGAAATCGATGTTGTATTGTCGTTAAAATCGTAGCGATGGGGATCAGGCTATTAGGGGGAGCCGAAGCTTCACCAGTACTGAGCCAGAGTTGGGATAACCATTCAATATATCCAATGGGCGATCGAGTGCCAGGATCGGTAGGGCAATGGCTAACTACAAAATCGGTAGTCGAACTACGTTAAAATTATGTCTATGGAAATCCGGCTGTTATGGTAAACCAAAGCGGCGCCAGTACTGAGCCAGAGTTGGGATTGCGTGACTTCAAGGGAATTGATGCAATAAATGGTCCGTTGTCAACTCGGAGATTAGCTGATGTGATAGAGACTCTGTTTCTCACTCGCAGGTCCCGGGTTCAATCCTTGCCCAGTGAACTTTCATGAAACCACTTCCAAAGCGTCTTTCTCAGATAACGGTGATGAGAAAAATAGATTCACAAAGTTTTGATAGTTTTACTTGAAATATAACTCCGAGGATCTCTAATTACCAGCACTGTGCCAGTACTGGGCCGGATCTGAATTCCTACGTAGGATGTATTATTTTGACCCTCTACCACTTCTCATCCAGGTGTGGTAGAACAACTGATTCTGTTGTAATGCCAGAGTTCCACCATAGTAGGCACACACCAAATATCGCTACGGACGTGGTGGTAAATGTTTTACTGGCCCTTATGTAAAATGATGTTATCATTCCGACTCCTTGCCAGTACCGTCCAAACCACTGGCCCCATAAGGGCAAGGTTGGATTTGCGAGTACTGGCAACTCTGGCAACAGTACCGCCCCAGTAACGGCCTGTGTGTACATTTCCACATGGGCTTGTTTTCCGCGTACATCCTTATCCACCCATCAGTCAGTCACCCATTTTGATGGCTCTGGTAACAAAAACTGAGTGAATTAAAGAAGATTTTTATATTGGTGAGAAAGATCCTTCGAATCCTATTGACAAAAATTTTCTCTTCAATTCCCCAATTATTTCCTATGAACTTTTTCGAGATCCAAACTAATTTGATCTAAAATTGACTTTATAACTCGACCTTTAGAATCAAAATCACTGTTGAACAGATTTAAAATGAAATTCTCTGAAATCTCGTTATACTCACCCTCATAAATCACTTTCCCATTGATAGGTTTTCGAAAGCGTTGTACTTTGAATTTATTCAATATTCATTTCAAATCGATTCTCAAACATCTCGTGTCACCCGTTGTACAAAAAAATGTTGATTTGGGTCAACTTAATGCCGAACTCGACGTGCCGGAACAAATTTAAAAATTGCAATGATTTTAGAAAGAAAAAGGGAACCCCCTTCGTTGGATGAAATTCCTTCCGTTAAATCATAATCACACCTACTGCGAGAGTGTCGAAGAGGGAATATTTTCTTCATCTCTTCCGCTTTTCTCCAAATCGAGTATCGAAACTCCTGAATGAACCGTGAGTTATTCAAAAATAAATCTGAAACGTTATATCAGAATCTAAATATAACTGAAACGCGTTGATTGATTTCCCAGTCAGCCGTCGCGATGAAAGACAAATGCAGAAAATGAAAAAAAATGGAGCAATCAAGTGGACTTTGATATAGCACGGAATCGTATTCCAGTACAAGCCTTTGATTTCTTTTTCATTTTTCGCACTCCACCTTTATCGCTATGATTGGATTGTGAATCAATAAATGTATTTTAGTGGGACCGAGATCTCGGCGGTGAATTTGACATTTTGAGTCGCGGGCGTGGAGTTGCTGATGAGGATTCCAATGTCTTTCGTCATTGTCTCGGGATTTCAATTTGAATTATCCAAAGCAACCTTGAATTCTGGAGCGCAAACTCATCCCAATGATAATGATAATGAATGGTATTCGTGCGTATCTTCCATTTTTTCTCATTTTAGTCAAGAAGAACGGAGAAGTGGTATTATTCTTCCTAATAATCCCCATCGGTGACTCATTGGCTCACGGAAAAACAACAAAGAACAGTTGATGATTCTTTTCATCCATCGCTTGAGGATTTATAGTTGTTGTACCTCTGATGAGTTGTTCGTGCGAAAGAAGTTTTCGAAACTTACTCGAGTAAGAACAAATTACGTATCACGGTGACGCGAAAAGCATAGTTACAATCTGTACCGTGCTACTTCTCTACATCGAACAATTCGAAACGACGGGTATCGGCGTTCTCAGTACAAGTAATCTATGAGTTTGAAGAAGTAAGATTATTTCATCGTTGAATGCTGTTGTGAAATGCATCTCAACTTGTAATTGGATACGAAATCAGTTCGGCATAAGTATGGAATACGTATGAAATACGCCATACAGAAATTTACCATTGGCGCTAGCATGGCGCAATATACACCGAGAGAAAAAGCATGCTCTAAACGCAAGGGAACACTTTATAACGTGCGTTAGATGCATGAGCCCATGAAAGCACGTTATAGCAACAGCGTTAGAAGCGTGAAGGGTTTTTTCTCGGTGTAGATAAAGTACGGCCGAGGCTTGGCAACCAAGCATGGCGCAACATTGAAATGATTACATCATTTGATGATTTATTAGTGTGTTTTTCCAATGGAGCTCCATCATTGGTGCAGAAATGACAATGAAATAGACCATCGTTGGCGAACGATCGAAAAATTTGTTTATCCAGTTTGTTGCGCCAATGATAAAACTGTAATGTACATAAAAAGCATGCGTATCTCACAATTTTCAATATATGTTATTTGGGATCTTATTGTGGTTTCCTCATTTATCTGTAAACAACTCGGTGTTTTTTGTCGCTAAAGTTTGCCATGAGGAATTTACGCGATATGGTGTAACCTGTAACAAAGGATGATTGACTGTTCTTCCAGAGAATGATTTGAGTTTTACCTATATATTTCTTGTATACATCTCTCCCTACTCGCGAGAAACACTCGATCGGTAACTTAGCTAGCAATTCAGCTATCAAAAGTTAAAATTAAGGAGCAGGCCAATATTGAGCCATGCTATTACCAATGAAAACGGCGATACATCGAAAACTAATTCTCAATCAGACTCCTTTCATCCTCACTTCCAATAGAATCTATCGTTCGGTCAATGTTGGACCAAGGTTGAGTCTACGCTGACAACCGAAATTCGTTGGACACCGATATCGGTGCAACATTATGTTTGGTGTCAATCAACTTGGAATATTTATAGATTGCCAAGCCTTGGCTGTCAACATTATGCCACGCTATAAAATTTTTATATGGGACCTGCAAAGAACATCTGTTTCTCATAATTATTCGTTCGATTGTTTTATTGATTGAATAAATTGCAAATACGCAATTTTCATTTGGAATTTGTGAAATTCTATGGAATAAATGTTTGTTTTTTTAATCAAAAAATTCGATTTTGATCGATACGTTGAGTGCGATCGAGTTCATTCATTGCGGTGGATTAAAAAGTATCTACTCACGTGAAATTTTATATGATTTTACAAAAATCCATCATATAGAATCATGTTTTATGGAATAATTTTAGAGAAATTGTATACAATTTTCACATCTTTTGTATATATTTTGTTTTAAAATTCCATGTAAAATACGAATTCCATTTTTCATCGAAGATACTAAATTTTTGTCTAACTTTGAGGAACTATGTTGCTCCCCAAGTATCGAATCCTCCACAAACTGCAGGAAAAATCCATCGAATCATGGTGAGAAGTTCCCCATCAATTCTTTGAAGAAAACTTGCATAATTATTTTGAAACGTACATTCTTTGAATGTTTTTCTTTCCCTCTACGAAGTGGTAAATATTGATTCTCCTCAACAATACCTGTGAAATCCGAATGTATAAAAATAGTAGGACCAATTTTCACAGCTAACGAATTCCAGGCGACAAACGCTGCTGTTCCGGTTACATACAGAATTCGAATTTTCACACCTCCTTGAGAATAAAGTGAATTTCTACCGTCTGTTGATCTTTGACAAATATTGTTTGTACATTTATGGAATTTGTTTATCTTTCTCGCATTCCATAATGATGTGAAAAATCGATCTTCATGTTGCACACGAGGAATAAAATCCGATTGAGGGAGATCGTGAATTGAGATTCATTTTATTGTTGTCTTTGGATTTAGGGGGGAAAAAAAGGTTTGAACATTCCGGAGCGATTTCAACGATGTACATTCGAGATGCACAGTTATTACATAGAATTGTCTTTATTCAGTCACATGAAACATTATTGATCCGTTCAATCACGAATAAGTGGAATCTCAAGCTCTGTTATTACGAGACTGCGTAAGGGATGATTTTTCAAGCAATTTTTCTCATATTTCGTTGAATATCCTCACGAGATTAATATCGTATCCATTCTCAGTAGATTATAAAGCAATATATGGAAGTGATAACAGTTATGACAGCTTTAGCGATGCGAATGTAATTCTCGTGACCTAATATTCTTTTCCCCGTGCTGCATTAGCAATTTATTCGGCTAGATGTGCTTCTGAAATTGAATATTCTCTTGATTGGTGCACAAAAATTGAAAGAGTCATTTCTGTTTTTTTTTATGACAGTTGTGGTTGAATACATATAGGAATTATCAAACCTTAAGCGGAGAAACAAATTTAATATGACACAGTGAAATATGATTTTGTTTGATACCTTTTGCTGGAACAGCAAATCTTATTAGTTATTAGAGCGATTTTCCAGCTGTGATAGTGTAAAACTTTTGACTTCTTCAGCCAAATTTGTTCGTCATTCCTCATATAATATCGAAAATTTTGCTGCTACGGCTATGAATAATTTTGCTACGTTTGCTGAAGGTTTCCACCAAAAAGAGAGACACGCCAAATCACATTTTGCTGTCCCAAATAATATTGTTTCCTCTGTGTATTCTTCTTCATATCATGGAAAGATAACACAGTAGAACGATTAGGCTCCCTAGTAGAAATTTTGCATGGGAAAATACCAGGGCCCGACGGGGCATGCCTGATTTCCTATCAGGCCCTCATCAGGTTTCGTTACGGTTTTCCCTATTTCATTCGGTTTCATGGAAATCTCATCCGAAACCTACACAGTGAAAAATTTTGTGTATTTTTAACACATGTGTATATCCCAGGATGTCCACTCGCAATATATGTTGAATATTAACACAAAAAATGTATCCAATCAACACAAAAATGTTAAATTTACACTGGAAATCTGTAAATTTCAGAATTTGATATGTTGTTTATATGAACACGAACTCTGAGTTGACCTCCTGTGACACAAAATTCTTCGCTGTGCATTGTACCCCTGCGTTACAACCCTATTAGAATCCTGTTAGGGAGATCAGATCATCCCCTTGTAAGGGCCTCATAAGATTTTCCTTCTTCAGGGTTTCCGGATTCTTATCTGATCAGGATCTTATTAAAAATATGGAATGTCTGATCAAATTTCTACTAGGGCTTTAGTTTCTACGCCTTATTGTTGTGATTGTCTCGTGGGAATAGAAATTTCTTAATAAAAAGTCACTATGCAGTCTGTGAAAGTGAGTGAAATCTTCAGAGTTTGGGAAGATTATTTTCTAGGAATTTTACAGAAAGCTTGTTAACTTTTTGAGGAATTCCTACACGGGGAGAGACAAGATAGTTGTGACAGCTACACTGTTGAAAATTTCTTGAAATTTCATGTACTTTTTCATGTACATATGTGAATGAAAATTCAATTCTTGTGAACTGAAATAGGAATCCAAATACATGTTATTGAATTTTCAAGTTATTGTGCATGCAAATTGAAATTAATGTACAGGTGATTGAAAAAACTTAGGAAAATTTAATCCATTATAATAACATAATAATATCATTATGATTACCATCAAATCATGGCTCTAATGGCATCCAACTGAAAATAACAAAAATGATCCAAGTTGGTTTGGATTTGAAAGAAAAATCTAAAAATGCTCATATCTCAAAAATTAACCTTCAAAAAACGGGAAATTCTTGCATTATGGCGGCAGAATACGCCCTTGAAATGCAATTTTTCCCACTTGGGTCACCCTGTATACTAACGCTTTGACGAAGTCATCCACGTATCCACTTCAACTATGTACTAGTTAGATCACACGATTTGTTCAATGTTTCTGCATCGCAAGATAGAGCTTTGGCGTCCGTTTTCGACGTCCCGCGTTCGCATCTTGTGAATTTTCAAGTACAGTGCGAATTATTTTTCCATTACGTGAGTGGAAGTTGCTTCCATTACATGTAATTGAAAATTCAATCAGAAATTTCTCACTTTGCTAGCACCCTTTTCCCACCGCTGTAACTAAAATAATTGCAGCTGTAGCTACTTTTTAGCCACCGCAGTAGAAAATCGTAGCTGTAACTGCACAGGTTTCGTGGTTGATATTTGAATACCCAAATAATTTAGCTGTTGAATTTTCGCTGAGGCGCCCATAGCTGATTTTTATCTATCCAAAGAATAGCTAATTTTTTTTCCGTGTATACTCATCCGTCAATCACTGAAATTCCACTGTAATTTTCAGAATTAAATTATCCCAGTGCAATCGTTTTTTTTTTTAAACAATCAATTCCACACACGCAGAAAAAAAATTCACTGTGACAGCAAAATCTGTTTTTCCTAGGTGCCTTATGTTGGGGCAACGAATTTTTCACTGTGACAGCGAACTATTTGTTATCACGGCAATCTTTTTAGCTACAACAGCGATTTTTTCAACTGTGGTAGCGAAAAACGTTGACTCCTTCAGCAGCATTTGTTTACTATTCCACATAAAATATTGAAAATGTTGCTGTTTTAGTTAACCATTTTGCCCTTTTGGCTATCCAGTTTAGCTGTAGCAGTGAATTCTCAGCGAGGCTGGCAAAAAGATTTTTTAATCGCGGAAAAATAATACGTCGATCTGCTGAGTCAGTGAATTTACCGTCTCCGTGCCGTGTGTGAAGAATCAGACGTTAGTTACCCTAAAAAAATCAGCTCATAATCGTTAGAAAAGAACTTCCACGTGAACAATTTCCGTGAATAATGTGCATAAAAGTTCGGTATATGTGTGTTCAAAGTTTATGGAATGATTTAAGTACAGCTCTGCAGACCTAATTGTTACCGGATAGGTATGGAAACATTGAAATTCTCCACCACGAATACTATCACGTATATGAAAAATCTGGTGAGCGTATAAAGAATAGAATCACACAAGCGAAGAGACGTTCAACGGAAAAGAACAAATTTCGTAATCCAACAATGGCTAACTTGGAACGAGAAAGTACGTTTGACAATGCACGCATAGAAGGTATAAGCGACAGAAATAACTGGTGGAAACGGAATTGAATAAGAGGGATATAATAATATCGCAGAAGAATTCCAAGATTAAAGTGGAGTTAATTGTATTATGGGTATGATTCATGTTATAGAATAAAGGGAAGTAGGAGAAATTGTGAATTATTGAAAAACAACAGGTATATCGAATTGCCATTGCAGCGTTCTTCACAGTCAATGTGGTATTTTTTCAAAGTAAAAACAACATAAGTGATACAAAAAAAATGTTTTAAGGGGGGATACTGCTGTAGAAGGCCTCAAAATAGTGTTTTTTTGAGAATTTTTTGAGGTACCAAGAAAATAATTTCATCCAACGAACTTTCCACATTCGCAGAGCGCTTCGCAATTCAAGTCTTCTATCGAGGGAAAAGATACAGGTCGTATTTCTGATCTGAAACAGAAAAACCGAACGGGATTTCAATTTTCATACATCATTCTTCTACAGAAAAAAAAATAGTTCTCCCAACTAATAACTAAGGTAAGAGACCCGATAGCCGATCAGTGAATATATACCCGATCAGTCCTCATTTTGCAGATTTTCATTGTTTAACTGTGCAAAAAATCTTAAACCAAAATATTTTTTGTAACTAACGCATCGAAAATCAACTTTTTCATTTGAAACTTATAGCTAAATTACTTCATCAATTGACGTAATCATCAAAATGATCGGGTACTAGTCCCTGATCGGGTATAGGGTCTCTTACCTTAGCTGTTCCAACTACTTTACGTAGACGATTTTCGACCAGCTACGAAAGTAGTTGTGGCAGGTACTTTTGTTAGATGTACCCCAGATTGTCGGGATATCAACTCGAGTAGTTGTTACAACTACTTTTCTAAGATGCAGGATCTACATAAAATATCAAGTATGACGATATATGTAGGCCGATGAACTATTTTATTAATTGAGAAGAGAAATTTTCAGTGCCGGTTTTGATGTTTAAGGTTAAGATCTTCTATTATTTCCGCACGTGCTCGTCGACTCTTTGCAACATTTAATTGTAAATTTCGAAAAAAAAATTTATTTTCGATTGTGATATTTGTTCAATGCATATAGATTTGGGAGGAGGTGGTTGAATCATTCAAGTTCCAATGTTAACTTACCTCGGGTTTCGAACCCCTGTCATAACCTACCTATACGCTATACCTAAATCTACCTAACCTATGCCTTAATGATCGCAGCTAAACCGACAACGCTGATTATATCGTAAAAAAAGCCTTGGATATGTTTTGATCGTTTTGATTGTGTATTTTCGTATACTCAGAGTATACATAAAGAGGATTTATCATTCTACAAATGATCAGTCATTTAATTCCGAAAACAAAATTGGACATACGAGGTTTTTGAAAATTAGTAATTTGACACGAATATGTATTGAAAATATTATAAAATGAAATATATACACGGTAACCACGACAGGTAACCTCAATGAATAACGCGAGAGTTCACCGCGTTTCGATTGTTTTCAACAAAATTCACATTGCTGCAGGAACTACGTGCGTAACGATGGGAGCAATGGGAAGTAGCTCCACGAACTATCTCAAAGTAAAGTAGATCAGGTAGCTATTTCTCTTATTCGATCAGCTACTTTTTCACAACTATATCATTCACTTGTGACAAATATTAGAAATAGTTGTGAGAACTCACGAACTATTTCAGACAGATATTTGATTTATTATCACAACTATCTCTTATACAACTACACAAAAATAGCTCATATGCCTAAGTCCTTTTTTTCCGTGTATGGGAACTAAGAAAACCCGGAAGAAATCGTGGAATTCCAAATTCACTCGGGGTTTGAAGAAAAAAAAACAGCTCTTTTTGTAGGAAGAATAATCACTTAAACTTGCTATAAAAATCGCTTAGACATAATTAACTTTTAACATAATTAATAAACTTTTTAGATTCAAATAAAAGAGGATAAAAAACTGGAGGTAACAGGCTTTGATTCATTTCAATCGGATGTCTAGTTTGTTTGCAATCACTCCCACCAGTTTATAATGATTGTGAAAATGAAAACTGGAGAAAACACACTTTCTTTCATTATTTCTCATTGGAGAAAATTTTTTTATCAACTTGAAACATACACGAATACACTCCAAGAAGTTCGTTTTATTCAATTATTTCTTTCGTAAAGCAGGAATCCCCCCTCAACGGCGATAGTTAGTTTTGAAACAGGAAAAAAAAAACATAAACCATGTGGTTTTGTGAGAACACAGTTTTTCAAAAACTTCACCAATGAATATCCCATAAGAAACATCAATGAGGAATGCATCCATTGAAGAAAAAACAAAAGAAAGCGTCTTTACGAAAATTGGAGAAAAGTTCAAAGTGTCGGGAAAGAATATTCAATGGAAATTTGTTAGAAGTGAAACAATTACAAAAACAAAGCCAGCTGGGTTACAGCTAGGTTCGACCATGCTGGGTAGGACCAGTAGGAATTTGGTTACATGATCGAACCATGTCAGGTAGCACCATGCTGCGTAGGATCAACCTACATGGGATCAGGTTGGTCCTACCCAGGCTGGTACAACCTAATATGAGTCTACCTAGAGGTCGGTACTACCCTGCATGGTTCTACCCAGTCCTGGACTTGTAGTATCAACCTGCGGCAGACCATGTTTTGTACGGCCTCAGATAGTAACAAATGAATATTGGAAATTCGAATAGAACAGTAACTTCTGTACGATTCATCCAAAGTTTTGACATTTTCATCAAATTGCGTCACAGTTTTGTCCCATTGGCATTCCAAGATTTTTCTTCAATTTATGAATAATTTGAAAGGTATCGTTTCTTTCAATTTTGCAATTAGACAAATTTCACGATTCGGTCATGAGTTTGTCAGGCTGTTTGCATTTATAATCCATTTATATTTGTTGATATTTTTTTAATAACGTTCTTCAATTAATCCTGGTATAAAAATCACATGCATTATGTTGATTCTCCAAAATCACTCTGATAATGGTGCACTTAAAATAAATCAAGTTTGAGTTGGTACCATTTGAATCAGGCCAGTCTAGCTGGAACTACGTTGATCCTGTATTGATTGTCGAATCAGCCGACATGGCCTGTAACTGGCACCAGTGGCAAACAAGTTCGCCACTAGCTTGAACCAACTTGAGAACGGTTGGAACCAAGTTGGTCCCTTATTGTTTGTTGGGCCAATCATCATGGTTTGTAACTGGCACCAGCTGGTACCAAGTCAGTCCAACTGGAACCAAGTTGGTGGGTGTCTTCGACAGGATATCGACCAAATCCTGCACATTTCTCTGGAGACTTCACTTTTGAACGTGCAATTGGATTTTCGAATCGATGGGTGGAAATTTGTTCCAGTCATGAATTGGTCCAGTTTTAAACACGCGGTTTCCAGAAACTTTTTTTGACGTCCTGTTGAAAATCGAAGCGGATTTTACGGGTGTATTCTTCAGACTTCAACAAACAAATTTTGTCTGTGACATAATTTTCTTTGAGCCTTGCACTGAACAAAATATGAGGAATTTTCTCTTATGTTCCAGTGTTTCATTCCGTTTCTTGACATGAGGGAGCTATTTGTGAAAAACGTGGGGGAATTATGTTGTTAAAGTCTGAATCGTTTATACGCATCTTTTCGAATTAAATGCTTGGAGCTGGAAACATCATTCAAAGAATGTACAGTAACATTTCAGGTCTTTGATAGCTGAGTATTTCGTTATTCGGTTACTAATTCGTTTCAATAAACGATTCGAACTTCAGCAACATGAAGGGATTGAAAAAACGCCGGATGTTTTCCTCATTTCGAGAAACTATTCTGCCCTTTGAGAATTGTTAGCTTCCGAAGTGAAGCTGTATCTCATATCGGTTGGCTGCCGACGTTTTGCCATCATTTCAGTTGGCTTCTTTAGGGTGATGGGCTGCTTTTTTAGCCCTCAATCCCTCACAAGTGGAGAAAAAATACACTAAACCATAGAAGACAGTTCCCCATCCGTGAAGTAATTCTGCTCTCACCACTTTTTTGAGTGAAATTTTGTAATTACTTAGAACAAACATTTGTAAAGCACCAAGAACATTTTTCAGTTGACAAACAGTGTTTGAGAAATCCCTGAAATTCGGAAATTCACAAGAAAATTCATGAATTCTCAGATAATCTCAGATCAGTTCTTGATCACAACTTTTCTTTCTTGCCAACCCATGCAGATATTGACAGGACTAGAAAAAACCTAAGCTTGTCCGAGGATTGGCACGTGTATCAGGAACAAACCTCCGTTAAGAATAATTGGACCAATATGATCCGGTTTCATGATTTTCCGGCTGTGTCCAATAGATAGTTAAACACGGGACATTTGTTGGCACAAGCGTAAAAATCAAGCTTTAGTTAAGATGATTATTCAAGCCGATGTTGTCCACATAAGTGGCACAGTGTTTTCAATTAGTGACCGAATTCCGAGTTAACAATGGATAAAGACTTGTGCATGACTATCGGGCCAGGACCAGTCCAATCTCCACCCCATGATTGGCCCCACACTCCAGTTTCACACACTAAGATAGATATATTTGATCTAAATAAGAATAAAACTTGACTCAATGGTAATAGACTACTTTGAAGAACTCTCTACAAGATTTCAAGATGTCTTTTCAATGCAGGGATTAACAAGACTGGGAAAAACTCAAGCTCGTCCCAGTCTTGGCACATTTAATCTATCGTTTTAAGATGATTCATGTACGGTATTCTGAGGGAGAACTTTGAACTGGAATATGGATCAAATTACCCTTCTCATCGATATCTGTGATGAAAGAAGCATCGATTGATGCTTGGCGAATCATTTGGACTAGGCTCGAACAAACCATTGGCCCAAGCTTGTCCTGATCTTATCACATTCCCAGGCCTGGGCCAAGTTTATTGAATTGTTCAAGACAAGTTTCGGCAGGTCTTGTGCCAGGGTTGGTCCATGATTGGACCATTGTTCCATACACACATAGGAATCTACAAATATTTTCCCCAACCCAACTAGGAGTCCATAATTAGCTCGAGAACCTACAAAATCCGTTATTTCCATGAAGTTACTACATTTCGAATGAACCAATCCATCTCTAAAATAAATATCTACCAATAAAAAATTATAATCACAATATCCTCCGAAATAAAACCTGCATCGTTACTGGAATGAACAATTAGTTCGGATCTTTTGATCAACGATTCGTGTTGAACGTCATGTGTTAACTGCAATGCAGAAAACGAATAAAGAACTGGCTAGAGTTTATTGATTCGGAAGATTACAAGTGAGAATTCTTAAAAGAGAGATATTTCAGTGGGAGTACGTTATGTGTTGCATCAACACTCTATGACGATATGCTCTGAAGGTTGTTTTTCTTTCTTTCGTGATCACGAGAAGTGTTCCGGCCAACCTTTCTTGCTCTGAATCTCTATCAAATCGACCAGAAAGAGGTCATTTCCCACATTATATCGGAAACACAAGCAATCGTGACGACTGAATCTTTTTGTCGAGAAAACTTAAAAGCAAAGGCTCGCTTTGATATCGAGTGTTGATTCCATTCGCACTCCTTCAAATACAGAAATGCATTCGAATATCGTGACTCGATTGCACTGTATCCATTCTTTTGACATATGACACAAAGCAACGGAAAACGATAGAGAATGATATGTACCTAGAAATGTTGATTCGTCGGGGAAATGGGATATTCCATTTCCCTAGAGCAATGTGGGTGTAAACAAAATCGTTTCTAATGTTGGCCGTAAATGGAGAAGTAAATAAAGTGCAATGTTTTTTCTTCTTTGATTGTTTGTTGTAATATTTAATGAATCGAGATTCAATTGAAACACGATATTATCATCCCAATTGAAAATGATGAACAGTTTTACGCGATGAAGTACGGCAAAATTCAAAACAATTATTCTTTCCCTTAGTTTCCGTTTTCATAAGATTCAACAATCCACCTAATGATGGTGAAACGTTTATTGCAACTTCATGGGTTTATTGATAGCTTATCGAGTACTGGATGATATCGTGCGTTCAGTCATTATGGGAAATAATCGGTGACTTATGGAACTAATGATTGCCTCAAAAATTAGGGGGAAAGAGCCATACAGTAGATGAGAAGGTCCAAATATCGACTACCACTTTCTTTTTCACTCGGAACTATTTAACCATTAGTATAGGAAGGGTTACACATCGAACCTGTGTACTTGAATGTTATGAAATTAAAACATTTTTTTTCGGAAAGGTTCTCACAATTCATGATTCTTCCAGATGTCAAAAAAAGTTATGAAATCGCCGAAAATGAAGTTTCGTGCACTGTCTCGGTCGAACAACCCAGGTATGCTTTGACAAACGTTCCGTGCTTGGTGCCAAGCTTGAGTCAATGCTAGTCAACACCGGGCCTAGCTTGGTTGCTAACATTCGCACCAAACTAGATTAATGTCTGGGATGATACCAATGTTCAATGCTTGGCATCCGAGCTTGGTTCAATATTAAAATTCAATATTGGTTCCATGCTTGTAATCGATATTGTTGCCATTACTGATAAACAATACTAATTTGAGCTGAATGGATAGAATAGATTTTTCATCGGCTTCCAAGTTTGATTGAACATTCACATTTGAGGGATTGACCAAACTTGGTGACAGGTTAGAGTCAATAGTCAATGCTAGTCATCACCGGGTATAGCTTAATTACCAACAATGTTATCAAGCTAGGTCAATGTTTAGGATAATGATAACGTTCTCTGCTGAGCATTCAGCTTTCATATATATCGGAAATCCAACACGGCAAAATATGCTTGGTCCTAGCGTTGATGTTCAAAACGCTATCAAGGTTTGGTTAGCTATGACGGGCCAAGCATTGGTCAAAGCTTGGTTAACGGAAATTGAATCAAACACGACAAAATATGCTTGGTCCTCACATTGGTGTCCAAGACTCTATCAACGCTTAGTCAGCTATGGCAGGCCACGCATCGGCCAAGGCTAGGCTAACCAGACTTGGCATACCAAGCGATGCGACTTTTCTTTTTACTACTTTTTCCATATGGCTGTGGTATTTCGCAGTACATGAAACCCTGCTAGTCGGTTGAGTTGAGACCTCAATACAGATTTAGATTGTTTCCTCTAAATCTAAATCTGATCCTAAATCTGTCATTCCGAACATTGGAATATCAGAAGCAGATGTTTTGTACGCATTCAACTGTCAATATGGATTCAATTATTGAATCATCGGAGTGGCAGTTCACAGGGGTTTCTGTTCCATCGCTTTGTGATTTTTTGTCGCAAATTTTATTCCATTTCTAGATCGTTCCCTCCAATTGTTTCGAATTGAATTTATCAATCAGCATCCACAAAAAATCTTTGAATTGTTCTGACGGTGCATTCGAGAACATAATTCTGAATTGTATACGGAGATGAATGATGTGGTGTAGCTATTTTTTAGCTGTGGCAACAAAAAAAGTTATCGCTGCAGGGGCTAAAATCTAGCTTTTGCAGCATTTCTCTCCGCTGTCCAAATACCAAATACCCGAGATACCTACCACAGCTAATTCCTAGCTACCATAGTGAATTATGTTTTTCCTTGCAGAGCCTCGATTTATTCGAGGACCACCACCAACCCAGAATATTTAGTTCCTGAATCAATTCCAGGTAGTGTTGTGGCATGTTTCAGTTTGCAGTTACCAATTTTCGACGCATTTTGGATGGAAATTCATTAATCGCCATGTGCCAATGATTTATAAAATTGTATTCACTTGTTCACAACATTCGAACGCGAAACTTGAATACATTGAAATGAATGAATTATAAATGATTCTAAGACAGACAATGAAGTGTCTAACCCTATCCAATCAAGGTCTCGATTGATTCAATTGCCTTCTCTCTCGCGATGTGATAAACAGTTCGCTTTCCTGGAATTCTCTGCATACGTGGTAGATGCACGTGTAACGTGGGAAACATCGATGCGATGCTCGCAATCCCATATTGTTCCAATATTATCCAATTAACAGCCCAAGCATATATATAATTCGACGCGTCAATACCTATTATCTGGAACAATAGGGTTCTCTGCATCGACACTGCTTTTTTACTCCTCTTCCTCCTCTCCTCCGTCTCTTTTCAGAAAGAAAGAAAAAAGAATGAAAGAAACAGAATGAGAAGTCATTGAACCGTAGAAACGTTGTTGAATAATCCACACGTAAATTGAATAATTGAGAATCTGCTTTCACATTCTGGAACATATTATTTCAAATTTAATGACCACGCTTCATCGCGGTGGTTGATACTTATGTGTGAGAATGATCTCTGTATTGAACGGGAATCAATATTTGATGAACACGTACACATACGTTGTCGAAGATGTAGGTGGTTTCACAATAAATTGGCAATATTCGTTTAATCAATTGTGATTCTGTAAAATCCGAGAAGATGATCGATTTGCAATGATATGATATCATTTTCTGCATCGCAATGACAATTTTCCATACTCGTGTGGGTGAATGAAATATATCGTGTATCCGGATATAAATAATTGATGTTTTTTGTATCCCATATGATTCATCATCGATGTTCTTCGAAGAGAGAATCGATAAATATTTTCTCGTATGTACAAATATTGGAAAATAGTGATTTATGTGGTTGATTGAATATTCACGTGTCAAATAATTTCTCTGTATCAACTAAGGATGAATTATTATTGAATTCATTCATACTGTGAGTATCCTTCGTTTCTTCCTTTTCTTTCATCGATTATCATGCTACATTCGTAATTGAACATAATTGCTTACGTGTTTTTTTAAATTTCAAATTCGTAAATTTTTTCTCAGCCATAAAAAAAATTCACTCTCATCATTTTGTGGTGAGAAAATGGAATTTTCAGGTTCAATGTTTCGCTGAGTTTCAAGGGATTTCTTATTACAGTTCTTTCACAATAATTCAGAAAATTGCTCTGTGTGAAATTCAAATTTGAATATTCACGACTGTAATATCGATATGATATTTCATAAAGAATTTTTTATTTAATTTTTGAATTTTTCTAACAGTGCAGCATAGAGGATTCAAAATCATATCGAAAACTTGTATTCAAAATTGATAAAACTCTATTAAATTTCCGGAATGAAATTGAATTTTTACTTCGGGTCCAAATTATTTGGAAACGATCATCGTATTGACGTTTTTGTACTTCGAAATAACGTTTGAGAGTTCCATTTGAAAGTTCGAAATTCAAAGGTGAATACAAGTTTCGTACAAATTCGCCTAGAAGGTTCATGTTTCAAATGAAATCTTCCCAGAGGACCGATACCAAACAAACACTTATCTGATTACATAAATTACGATACTTTTGCTGAACCTTGTTTATGATCACAATAACTTTGGTGGTAATATATCTGTCACTGGTACGGTAACTCGATGATATGAACATAATTCCATTCCTTTGACTATCCGATCTGTATAAATTTCAACAACGCCGCAATCGAGAATTTCACATCTATAAATTCTATAGAGGTCATTGAAGTAATTTGATAAGATAAATAATCCCGTCCTTCCAAACAGTTCTGGATGTCGAAAAGATATTTTCAAGATAAGGGGCGTGTTTTGAGTTTGTTATTGAAATTTTCATCAACCAGATGGAGAACAAGAATGAAATACCAGAGAAGATTTAATGACTTGGGGAAATAAGTTCACTGTTCCGAGATGGTTTTGATACATTGAGAGAAATATTAGTCACTGCTACTAAAGAAGTAGTTGAACATGATTTCTTTCAATGATTTTAATTATGCATTTGATGACACAATCATCAAAACTTATATCCAGGAGAATGTATTCTTGACTGCTGTGCGCAAGCAAGCGACGCGTGACGCCTGGTGTTTAGCAGTGGAACTGATCGGTTCAGGGCGGACATGCTTTTCCGGATTTAAAAATCCCATCAAGTTCGGAATTTTTAGATAAATTTATAGTGAATTCGAATATTGTTGAAGTTTGAATCGTTTTAAAAACAAAACGAAAATCTAAACTCACAAGATCTGATGGATTATTGTTATTTATCTTCTCGAATTGATTTCTCAGAACTGAAAATATCGTTGAAACAATGCATTGGAAGATCCTCAATCTTTAGCAACTAAGTATTTCGTTACTTGATTACGAATTCGTTTCAGTAAATCATTCAAACTTCTAACATATGAATTTAATATACATGTACCAAAAATTGATTTCCTATCCCAAGACCCAAGATCGGAATTTTCCGGTTGTTGCGTATAGGAAAATTCCAATTATCCGTTACGGTATAAAATTGCACGAGTAAAACCAAGCTTTGAATTCAGAATATAAGTTCTGATGCACAGAATTCTACCAGTGTATAATGTAAAAAAATTAAAAAATTCCAAGAAGAACACTAATAATCTAAAATTTGGTGATTTTTTATCTCTTAGATTTCACCTAGATCCTAAAAATCCGTTACAAGAAGTACGATTCACCAAAAAATTTGAAAAAATTGATGGAAAAATCGCTCCTCGAATTGCGATAACAGAATGAACAATGAAGATGAAACAAGAAAGAAAAAGAGGGAATAGGAGAGAAGTTCTCAGTGGTCTGTTGTCAACCTCTGCATTTATCACTGTTCACAAAGTCTTAGTGAAATATCCTTGCGAGTTTATAGTCGCAAGACAATCCGAGATCCTGAAAGCCTTTGAAATATATTATCTTCGGGAAAGTTTTGATGACCATAGTAATGGTGAAATGTGTAAACTGTACAGTATCTTGCCCATATTGAATGTAAAGTGTGGAGTGATGAAGGTGTGAGGAATTTATCAGTATTCACGCTGGAATTTCTTCACACGGAGGAAAGAGCATTGCAGTGGTTACCACGACGGACGGTAATCCAACGAAAATAATGTTAAACGGTATCAAACAGCATTCACTCGTACCGCACAATAACGAACACAATGCTATCAAAATAATGTTATTTGCTACACAGATTTGAAACGTTTAAAATGGTTCATTAACTCGGATATTGCGATTTTCTAGTGAATCGAATTGCACTTCATCCGCGAGCAGTGTACTCTGTGAATACCTTATGTTTCGTTTCATTAATGGTTGTCAAAGAATTACATTCAGACTGAGGGCTCTACATAGGATTCTCTTAAGAATTCATCTCGAGATGAAATATGCATCTCCAAATATGGAATGAATAGCTAAAGGAGACTCTTGTACTTGAAATGGCTTTGAAATGCAAATTATTCATTTAACCGAAGTACCTAGTCGTTAACAAATTTTCAGTCGCTTTTGATTGATTTCGTGTATCAGTTCAAGTGGGCTGTTGAAATCTTCCGAAGGGGCTCAGGGTTTTCATTTATTCGCTTTGCTCTCAACGTGAATTATACGAATTTCGCAAAAGGTACTAATTCCTTTTATTTGTTCCGGGTAATTGATTGGAAAACAAGTACTGGCATTTGAGTTGAGAGCAAAATTTCTTTGAAACGAAAAGAACGTGTGATGGAATAGTGTTGGGAAAATATTTGATCGATTCAACTCGAAGAAATGTGAGGAGGTTTTATTTACACTGTCGGTGGATTTCGTCCCGTCATCGTGGGGGAATTATTTTTCCATCAAAAGTGAGGGATTTTTCCACTATTTTGAGGAATTATTTTGTTCTTTGGGTATTGAATCTTCTTCAATTACAGTGTAGGATGGCACAACTGTGGAATCATCACATCATTTCACGTTTCTCCAGCCCTTTCAATATAGGACCATCCTTGGCAAGACAGGGAGGAGGAAGCTTGGGCCAAAACCGGCATTTGCAGTTAAAATTGACTTCAGCTACACTGTAAAAAATGATTGTGGAATTTTTCCCCAATGAATGTGTGACATCAAAGTTTCTCCACGGGTGGGAAATCTCTTACTATAATTCGGTGGAATTTTCCCGCATTTGTGGAGGATTTAACACCTAAAAAACAAAATAATTCCACAATGTGGTGAAAAAATCCCTCATTTTTGATGGAAAAACAATTTTCCCACGACAAGGGGATTAAATCCATCAACAGCGTGAAGAAAAACCTCCCACATTTTTCACAGTGTATTGTTAATGCTTGTCGCAACATTATTTTGTCTATTTTGTCTATTTTGTTCAATTCATTTATATTAGGCCGAGGCTTGGCGACAGCTAGCCCCAGGGTTTCATGTATCGATTATCATTGACTCTGTGTGAATTACCAATTGACCACCTTAACAGGGTTGTACGATTGGTCTAATAATGGCTCATGACTAGACCATAATTGAAATTATTCGTACGGTACTAGCACTTATTAATGGGTCAATGGCACCCATCGATGTTCGACTGCTGGATGATAAATTGGGCCCAGCAATGGCGAAAAATAAGTGGCCAATAATGAAATTGATGACTGGCTCAGTGGATGGGCTGATTATCGAGGGTTTTGATGTTTGAATACCTTGTCAGCCATATAAGAGAGGTAAAGGGGAGAAGAAGAGATCGCTAAAGTCTAGAATTGATAAAAGCTCTCTCTTGTCTCGCCCGTCAAACGATTCACACACGATCGATTCGCTGTTCACAAGATTCTGGATTATCGTAACAGCTGCTCATGTGTGCACGTACATTTTTCGAAATTCATCCCATCGATACGATATAAGCGAAATCGGTGCGATTTGTCGTCACTACAAAAAATTATATTTGGCAATTGATGGAAATTTGGATGGGACGGCTCAAATAATACTCCTCGAGAAAAGGAAAATCACCGACCCAGAGAAGTCCAAGGAACAACCTTCCAGCTACGTTGCTACGAGTCAACGGGGTCCAAATGAGCACTTATTATTTCTTTATTTCTCGTTTTATCTCTCTTCTCTCTCTCTCTCTCTCTCTCTCTCCCGATTTTGTATGTGCAAACGATTCACAATATTTTAGACTTCAGCTATAGGGGCGAATCAATTTGTAAAACTTGAAGACGTCAGTCTACTTGTTACTTTTGTAATGCGACGCGAGAAAGCAAACTCTTAAACCCAGATCTTCGTCCATTAAATTGATTTATTCATTAATTTTTTTCAGTTCCAATTTACTTTGTCTTAATGTTTTTCGCCTTTGCTTTCGATGTAACTCGTCACAGCTAGCGATGGCCCATATATCGGCCAGCAATGGAGAATCAATCATTGGCCATTCAACACGAGCCAAACATTGACCGGTTATCAGCTGTGTTCCATGAGTGTTTTTTTTTTTTAGCACAACGATAAGTATTCCATTGGATCAAAGAAACGTATCGAATCAATTCAATATTTTATTAAATTTAATGAATGTTTCGAAGGAATTGAATTCTTTTCGCAATGAGAAATGAGTTTTGTTGTTTTATTCGAGAAATTAAAACTCAATCTTCAAATGCGATTATTCAATCAAAATTGTTATTCTCTGGATCTGATCAGGCAAGCCTCGATTCTGATAACGATGGTGAATCATGATGATACATGATTTTTTTCGCGGCTATTTTACTCGAACGATTCAACAATGAACGTTCGTTTTTCAAAAACCCGTTTGTACAAAACAATCTTCACGTCTAAGTCGACAATGAATTATACTCGAAAACTTCAAGTCCTCGGAAGAAAACCAGACGCACCGAGCTCCATGTTACCTCCCATCGGTCCATGAAGTAAAACGAACGAGCAAAGTTGGAAGACAAGCGAATATACGTGATCCGCATTGTTTTTCTTGTATTACCTTTCCTTCCACTACGAGGATTTGTGTTATATTCCAAATGTCACAAAGTGTGCATCCACCTTGAACTTGTTTCGTCCCAACGATATTCAACCTCGATTTCAAAATAATCCTGGTACAACAATTCGTTAAGTTTCTGTTCGCTTCGTATCACACGAAATATCGATACCCTGGAGGTAAGAAAAGTGGAATTCAGTTTTCAAAGATCTCTCAGTTCACGCTCAAATGAATTCCCGAACGAATAAATAATTTGACTTGTCGTCTGGTTTGTCATCCACCGCCGCGTATCCGTGATCTGATGCATCGAGATCGATGGATCGCATATTATGCTCGTTTAAATTCATTGCGAACTACATTTTTATATTCGGTCGAGCATTTCACGTCGGCATCCGATCGGCCTAGTTGCGCGTCATCTAACTTCAAAGGAGGACCGGTTCTACGGGCAATAAGCGAAATCCTTGTTTCGTTGCGAGGAACACAACAATACTACTAGAACGATGCTTATTATGCAAATGTGTATTATGTTTTAAAGTGTAACGCAATCCAACGTCGACTGATCTGTCACTTTCAATTTCGATTCGAGAATAATTCATTTCTTTGTATATATTTATATATATTAAGAATTGATGTTTAAATTCGATTCGTTTGAAACTTATGTGAGAGATGAGACCAAAATTTAAACATTCGTGTTTTGGGGGTGGTCTCGAATCAGAGAAACTCTTCGAGTGATGAGTAGAAATGAAACTGTGCGGACTATGGTAAAACTTTATTATCGTTATACACTTCAAACCAGTTTAACTGATCCAATTTTCGAAGCCAGCTATGAAATTGCTACCATTTTCTGCATTTAGCACACGAAATGAGTCGTGGTCGTCGTAAGTTTCTCTCTCTTCTCTTCTTTTCTTCTTTATCCTCAAGTTCCTTTTAAGGGGGTTGCACGCAAACTTTCATAAGAATCAAACCTTTATGCGTTATAAGTTTTATACGTGAGTGAGCATGCACTGGAGCAGTGGAAAAGTTTTCGTTAAATCTTTTTTCATATGCGATCCTTTTCAGGAAAATAGTTCGGATACAGAATTGTTGGAAGAGTTTCTTGTTGTTCAAATGAATTTTATATCCCTTTGGATTTTGTTTGAATTGAATTTTTTCATCATTTCAATCGCATTCATCGCGTGTATTTGAAATAATGATTTCTAATTAAAATCAAGCATTCAAAACTTCTCTTGAAACCAAAAAAAACCTATGGAGAATCGATTTTACATAGTTTTGAGTGTCATATAAAGAATGTTGAATCGATGAATGTTTTTTTGTAGAATATAAATTTCTTCCCGAGGAATTTGTGGATGTGAAATATCATGACGACTTAGCTAAACTATGTAGAGCCCTTAAATATTCATGAGGACCATATATTATATTCTCGATTTGTTCGACTCATTGTGATTTCACTTGTTTTATGAATAGTTATCTTACTCTTATTGGGGAGCGATCATTAATCATTATCCGCAATTCAACTTGGAAAAAAAATGACATCGGTAGGTCGGTTTCGATACAAGGTGTTTCAAAAATTTTATCAATAATTTCTTTTCGATCGGGTTGAAGTTTGGCGTTCGGTGATATCTCGATCAGAACCAACACAGGAATCTGTTCAAATTCAATCGGATTTAATGGAGTCAATCGGAAAACTTTAACTAATAATTAAAAGTTGAATGAAAATTAATTGTAATTCAATTATATAGTATGGTATAGTATAATATATATTTCCATATTAATATGAATTACAAGATTCAATTATGGAGGAGGAAAGCTCAGAACAATATTATATAATAGTAATTAGTTACAATAAACTTCGGAAGCAAATTTACCAAGCGAAAAGTTTCATCGAAGCTTCATAAAGTTTCATAAATTATTGACTATGAGTTATAAATCGCCACAAGCAAAGGCACGCAATTTGAAACAGCCCACCAGAAAGAAGTGAAGTGCTTTAATAACCCGATTATCGTTACAATTCAGTAATTCAATTATATTATCGCAGTCTGATAGATTGGGATTTCCGAAGGAGCTCAAAAAGTGTTTCCGAACCGGTGGTGCGTGAATTAGACATTCCCACATGATGTGTCCCAGAGTTTCTTTGGTATTCAAGTTGCATACCGAGCAGATCTGGGTGGCGTCAAGAGAATAGGAAAATTTACCGTTATGAATCTACAGTAAAATCTACGGTGAAAAAGTATTTTTAGATTTTATTTTCAAATCCAAATCATTCAAAAGTACTATCTGTTACATACTTGAGCTTGACACTATTCGCGAAGTCGAATGCCGGAGGATCTCTGGGAAAAAAATTGAACTATTCTATCATTGTTCGTTTTCGAGCTATGATGATTTGGAATTGCTGAATTCTGATCGGCTGGAGGTCCAAAAATTTCAAATCGCTATAACTCTGGAACAAACAATGATAGAATAGTTCAATTTTTTTATCAGGGATCCGCCGTTTTTTAGCTTAGCCATTAGTGTCAGGTTCAAGTATGGAGAACACAATGCTCTTGAGTTATTTGGATTTTTAGAAAAATATAAAAATGTTCACATCTCAAAAACTCAGCTTCGAAAAAATGTTTTTCGAACGGGAAATTATTGCATTTCAGCTGCAAAATATGCCTCAGAAATGCGAATGATGAATTCTGGGACACCCTGTATATGACATCGAAATATTCCATCGTCTTCAATCGGGACTCAATAAAATTTGGTAGTGAAAGGTGAAAAAATCATGAACAACCATGAAACTTGTATCTCACGGAACCGAATTTTCCTACATTTTTGATCGATCAGACCCAGCACTTCGTAAAATCCACTGATTGAGGTCAGAAACAAATTTTCTGAAATTTTTCATTAATCTGACCAATACTTGGTAAAATTTGCAAGTGCCTATATTGAAAAAAAACGTTCCTCACAAGCCCGAGTCGGAAAATTGTAATAATTTTTAGAGCCTGATCAACTTCGTAATACGCAACAGAGTTCAATCGGGTCGGAAGAAGGTTAACATCAGGTTGAATAAGAATGTTAAGAGCATGATCAGGGCGAAAAATGAAATTAAACCTGATTCACTCCGTAATACGCAACGAATCAAACCTAAATCAGGTTTCACTTTTTGACGCGGGAGTGGTATTCATTTTTCATCCTAAAAGGTCCTGAATCGATTGATCTATATCCCACTGAGACAAATTTTTGAAATTTTCCCATCAATTCACTTAAACACTCGGTAAAATTGTCATCTGCAAAAAGTGCCATTCATTTTTCATTCCAGGAGATTCCGAATCATTTCTAGTTCTGAACTTCGAAAAGAATTGCTCGAGAAACAAGAAGATTGAGTCTGAAAATGAACCCAACCCTAGTAGAAATCACTCTACCCAGGAAAAAATCATTAGATCTATTCAGATCTAAATAGATCTGAGTAGATCTGGTTCAAAAGATCAGATTAGATCTGTTCAGATCTCAGTAGATTTGATCAGATCTTGGCACATCTAGTTAGATCTGAGTAGATCTCGTTAGATCTGAATTGAATATTAGATTAAATCTTAATGAGCAATTGGTGGTTCAATTGTCAGGAATTTTGTGATATCTGTCTGTATGTGAATTTGATTTTGCACATATATTGTGACAAACACAAGCCAAAATCGCAGTTTTTCAGATCTTAATAGATCTGACCACAATTTAGATCTGGTCAGATCTGATCATTTTTTCCCGGGTAGTCAGTCTCCAGGTCATTACACGGCCTCACTAGGCACTTGTGAGGGACTTGCAAGGCCTGGTAGCAGCCTGGAGAATAACCAGAGTGAGTTCTACCAGGGAATGATCAGCAAAAGTTCCATACAAATCTCTCTACACTCTCTCTACACTTTTTAGGATGAGATTTCACTCTTTGGCAAGCCAGAAGTGAGAATTTTTCACTCCATAAGAATGAGAGTTCTTTGTTCACTTCTGAGACTTGGAGAATCAAAACGTGATTTTTCACCCTTCCAGATTTGGAGAGCATTTCTGTGAATTCACCAAAATTTTCTAAACATTTGGAGCTTTCGCTCTATTAAAATATAAACAGCTTGGGTTATCCAAGGCAATAATTCTGCGGTCATACGAAAATATCTGATTCATGTAAATTATACTGCTAGTCAATGACATTCATTAGGAATGCATTATCAGTTCCCTTCATTTTTGCAGCCTGGTTATGAATTTTCTAGTACGCATATATATCTGCGTTCCAACTTGTGCTTCGAACAACCTTCCATGAACTGAGTTTATTTGAATTTATTGAGACGGTTAAGGAAAATACGGTTGTAAAATCCATATGTTTATGACATATCCGTTTACGTCCATGACCATTGGATTGGTATTCTCTTCAAATGCGTATGGCTGTGGAAAAATTATTACCCCATAGTCAATGAATTATACATAAAAATATTATTTCTGTCGTAAATTCTGAGCAACGTCAGGAATTCTAAGAAATTGACTAACCGCAAGTCCTCAGGAAACATTTAACCCGATTACAGAAGGTAAAAATTTCCCAAAACTTGGTAAATTCATCTCAGCATAATTATCTTCGGATTAATAGCTGCCTGAATTATTGAAGAACTCAATGTCTCATTCGCCACAGGTTCTGGGTTTCTCGTCGAATTTCGTGGTGGCGTAAATGAAAGTCCAGTTGTTTGGAATATGAATGAAACGATTTATTCGAGGGAAATGAGATAATACTGAATTTTGGTTTAAAATGACTCAATTTTCTAACTGTCTGATATCCAGCCACGATGTGAGGAGAATAGGTGAATGATCTTGTGTATGTGTTGTGAAATTTTCCTGACATAGTTCTTGATTTTGTCACTACAAAATTCGAGTAGTTCAGGCCAAGAAAAAGCGGCAAATTCAAATTAGATTTTAAAAATACTGGTCCAAAGTGATGAAGGAAAAATTACAATCGTGTTATAAGATATAACACCATCAGAGGGAACTTGACTTGAATAAAAAAATTTTAATTCAACTAGCCTCAACGATATTTTCGACAAAAACTGCATTAAAAATTTCTCACACCGACAGGTAAGGTAACCCACCTATTCTTCTCATATCGTGTATCCAGCTAAACTCTTTTCCTCAGTTTATGGATGAAAGAATGTGAGATTTTGCAGTCACATTACGATGTGTTCCATTTTTTGTGGGTTTTCAAGTACCAGAATTGATAAACTGCATCGAAAAAAAAAATCAGCAATATAGCGATCTCCGAAGAATCTAGCTGAAATTCTAGCTGAATCTATGGCAAGCTTCCCGAGTGAAAAAGTGAAACCTGATTTAGCTCTGATCCGTTGCGTATTATACTCCATGGAGTGAATCAGGTTTGATTTAATTTCACCCTGTTCTCAACCTGATCTTGTTTTCAAACTTCTCATTCGACCTGGTTAAACTCAGACTTCAAAAAGTATTACAATTTTTCGACTCTGGCTACATTTAGATTTAGAATTATTGATAATCATGGTAATAACTGTATCAACCCGTTTGTAAATTTCCACATGAGTAGGATTTACAGGCTTCTGAAAGATTTCTTTGATAAATCCCCATCTCAAAATCGAAGTAAAATTTCATCCAATAAAGCACCCTCTCACATGACTTCTATAATTCTTCACAACCTCTCAAACGGTATCGATTATCATCGATGGCACATAAACACAATTTGATTCAGCAATCAATTCCATCGCCCGACAATTGAGTATTTCAAAATATATATCGTTATTCCAAATCCCAGTGACGAATCCACAATAAATTCTCTACCGGCAAATAGCTTTTGTTTCACGTCTCGTGTCATTCTTCCCCTCGTAAATGATATGGCAAACATATGTTTATTTTTTCCAACATTTCTCACATCACATTTCTCTTACTTTGAATTTGAAGTAGTCATTGTGTAAGTAACACGACGCCTAACTATAACAAACGTAGTTTGCGAACAGTCGATCAGGATGACGCAATGTTTATTCACTTACACTCTTTGAGAAACAAATGAGAGCGAATAAGCATAACTCGTCTAGCGATATGTGGTGCGTAGAGTTTGAAAATAACATCACACAGATCTTCGCGATGTGCTCTTTTCGATATTATTGTTGAACAAACCTTGCCGCCGTGTCATAAATAATTGTAGCTTATATTCTTCTGTGCGTAAAGACACGTGGACTGGGTATACACTAGATTTCTCAAGAAAGATCCGATCAACAGAGAGAGTGAAGAAGAATCAGCAAAAACAGGACGTCGTACAGATCGGCGGTAACCATTCATAATCATATTTACTGTGGAAAATATGGAGAGTTGTTCCTCATTTCAGTGGTGGATTTCATCCCATGATCGCGAAGGAATTGTTTTTCCATCAAAAATAGGGGATTTTTCCTTCACTTGTTGGGTATTGAATCCTCCAGAAAGTGAAGAAAAACTCCACTGAATCGTGAAGGGAATTACTTGGATCGCTAAAATTCAGCCCCGGGGCTGTTCTTTAGCTTTCACAGCTACTCACTCACCTGTCGGTGACAGCAAGAAATGTAGTTACCACGACAAAACTTCCACAGCTAAATTATATGACGATTCAAATATTAACTACGACGAATATACAATGTAAAAACGCTACGGCGATTTCCCCCAATATTCGGTGGTAGCAGAATCCCACCATGAATAGGAAAATTTTCACCCTGATTAGGTGAAGTTTTCTTCTCAAAATGGAGGAAAAATCCCCTATTTTTTATGAAGAAGCAATTCCCTTACGATCAAGGGATGGAATCCACCACTGAAGTGAAAATAGAGATATAACGGATCTTCGTCAATCAATTCTTTTTTTTTTCATGATAAAACGATGGTAATTTATATTTCATATATATATATATATATATATATCATGAGCAGACGCCTGACTTCATTTATCTTCCTCGACACTTTGATAAAAGATTAAATTACAATTAATTATGTTATTCGAGAAGTTCAAAGCTTCTACATGAAAGTAGAATTTATTGACTACACCAATTGAAAGCATATACTATTCACTCACTTCCAACACGGGAGCTTATTACACATAATTTTCGTTGTCTGTTTATGAACAGGCTGCATTGAATCTCATCGCATTTCTCTCATTCCATGGTATTCATTGAGAATAAAGTTGACAACTCATTGATCTCATATCACCGAAACGAGACGAATAAATGAAATTGGACTGGAAACCATGAACCATTCGATCACTCGATTAATTATGCAATATCCATCGTTCGAACATAAAAATATGTTCCGAAAGTATAAAATACGTGGGATGCATTCGGAATTGAACCATTCTCGTGTTCGACCGATCGTTTCCAAATATTCATCCTTTATTTTTTTTTCCTTTCAACTGTATTAGCCTGTAACCCGGGATGTTGTAAAAGAAGACAGATTTTCACGTTCTCCCCAGAGATGACTCGTTTTATCTTCTCTGTCATTTGTCTTCTCGTCTCATCCCACCCACGCGAAACATTGCAGATAACTGTATAGGCACGCAGGAGTTCCATCAATAAAAATATATATTTTTCCTCTCGTATATACATCCCGAGCAGTTATATACAACTATTGGGTCGTAAAGGATTCACTAGATGTGCGGAGAATCAGTAGGGACGTATTTACATCGTGAGGTTGTTGAGGTCGCAGCCTAAGGCGGTGGTAGATTTTAAGGGGTGGGACAAGATGCTCAGGTCAATTCGTGAACTCAAGAACCTGTTTTTCGTCTTATTTCTCACTTACGTGAGGGACGACAAATTACATCGCAGCCTGGGGACGGTAAATGACTCGAATAGCTGAAAAATTGTACACCTGTTTAGATTTATACTGTTTTTTTGTCAGAGGATCTTTTTTTTTTCCTTGGATGAAATTTCGTTCTTACTCTCGTCGAGGTTGTCCTAATGAAAAACACTAAGCGAAATCACCGAAAAATCTATTAGCTCTCTCACGCAACCATCATTTCAAAATGATTGACATAAAGCCGAGGGGAAAATGTTCTTGCATTAGATGGCCTCATCTGTATCGAAGGGAAAAATCGATTCAAGCTCACGTCTGTGAATTGTTGTACGAGGTATAAAACAGAAATATCACAGTTTAAAGGAGATGAAAATTCTAAAGTGATTCATGGTAAACAATTATGAATGCGGATTTTGTTCAAATGAATATATTATGTTGTAACTGTTATTCGATTCTTTTTAGAAATTGCTATAAGAAGGGTTCAGTAATTGCCTTCAGTCTCAAATCAGGTCAGAAATCATCTACAAAATGGAGTCTAGAAGTATAAAAGTATACAGGGTGTTTCATAATTCACTGAAAATACTTCAGAGGCGTTATTCTGCAGCCAAAATGTAATAATGTCCCGTTTGGAGAAAATTTTTTAGAGGCTTAGTTTTTGAGCTACGAGCATTTTTAGATTCTTTTTCAAATGTTAATAACTCAGGAGCATTATGTTTTACATTCTTGAGCGTAACACTATCCAGGTAAAAATTGACCATGGGCGCTAGGTTGCCGCAAGGCTCACCAAGATGGGCCGAGCCTAGGCTACCAGGCATGGCGCAACTCTGAAATGATAACATCATTTCAGCCTCAGCCCATTTGTTTCCACAATCAAGACCCAACACTGGAAACAGGGTTGTGATAGCATATGCCGTCAATGGCAGACCATACAAAAATTTGTTCGCCAAGGATGAGCCAACGCTGTAGCAATCTTGTGGCAGGGTTGCGCCCATCTCATGCCAATGGTCACTTTTATTTTTTATTGTAATTGAAAATAAAATAAAAAATCCATTCTATCATTTCGATTGAACGAAATGAATGTCGGAGAATTTCAACATGTAATTTTTCTGATTAGTTTAAACTGATGAATGACGTAAATCCGGTGGTCCTGGCGTAGAAGTAGGCGGGTCTGGAAACAGATGAAGAATTATTTCTGTCATGGAATCTTCAAAGGAGACTTATATATTGATTGAATGATTGGTTCGCCACTCGCAGGAAACAAGCATCACTCTGGTGAGAGTTATTGTAATTTGCTGTTTGAGAAGGAAGTTTCACTCTTAGCCAAGCTATTACTCAAGTCGAGTCAAGCTAACGCCTAAACTGAGCGAGGCCATCGCCCAAGCTGAGCCAAGCTATTGCCCAAGCTGGACCAAGCTACGACCCATGCTTGGTGCAACATGAGAATCCATTGTCATTCAGAGTTGCCTAATGCTTGGAGCAGTGTTCCGCCAAGCCCTAGAGAGCCTCTGTTGAAAGCATGCTTTTTCCTTCAAGCAATATTGGTTGAAGGATGGGCCAAGCGTGGCGCAGCCAATGATGAATGATGGATCAATGAAGTCGATTTACGACTTCCCATATTGGTACAATGTTTAGACCATTGTCAACCATCCTTGTCCCTACATAGATTGCCCAGCTTTGGCTGGCAGCCTTGCGTCTAGCTATATTCCGTCGTCAGCATTGGCGGAGCCTGAAGATTTTTATATGGGTATTCTCTAAGTTGGAAAACGCCGGATCTCTGGAAAAAAATTCAACCATCTTATCTTATTCTTTGTTTCGGAGCTATATCAATTTAAATTGCTTAATTCTGATTGGCTGGAACCCAGAAAATTTCAAATCGCTGTAGCTCTGAAACAGAGAATGAATAGGATAGTTGAATTTTTTTCTCAAAGCACCGACGTTTTCCAAGTTAGAGAATTGTGTTAAGTTCGAGAATGCAGAATATAATGCTTTTGAGTTATTTGAATTTGAAAAAAAATCTAAAAATACTCATAGCTCAAAAACTAAGCCTCCAAAAAAATTTTCCGCAGAATAACGCCTCTGAAATGTCTTCAACGAATTATGAAACACCCGGTATATGCATAGATATCGAAACATCATTCATTGTTTAAGTCACTTGCGTAGTATATCGTATGTTATAAGGGGAAAATGCCCTTCTGGATTCTCGATTGGTTGTGATCAATTTGCCATAACTGTTCACCTGAATGCAATTGGAATAAAATTTACATTAGAATCAGCGTTATATGTGAATTGCTACCGAAGGGAACGGGAGCAATGTTGCTATAGCAATCATGATAATAATGTGAATCCAACTGTACTTTGTTGTAGATTTCTCCTGAGATCCACAATAGTTACAATCATGCATAACTTTTTTCCCCAGGATATTTCTAAAAAAATCCATGTCACTCTTCAAAACATACCAAAACTATGTGGAAATCGGTGTTCTTTTTCATATTGAATGACAGAATTATCATCCAACACTGTAAAAAATATACTTCCTAAACTGCCAAAGAAGTTTGGCAGTTTTTTACACAAACTTTTTTTGTAAATTACCAAACAAAAGTTTGTAAACATTCAAAAAATTTTGTGATTTCACGAAGATTTTTGAGAATTCACAAACTTTTGTTCGGCAATTTACAAAAAAGGTTCGGAAATTATTTTGCCAAACCAAGTTTGTAAATTTCCAAGCATTTTTGTTTGGAATTCAACAAATTTTTTTCACAGTGAATTCAAATAACTTCAATTTCGCAATTTCATCGAACTTCTTCATTTAGCTTTCTTTTAATTTCTGCAGGAATTTTGTCTGTTCCAATTCACATTGCAATTCTGGAACGTGACGTAGTTTGGTTTGAATTAGCTTGGTTTTAATAATTTTTCAACCCATCAGCCAATGCCTGAACGAACCTTTTTCGACACCAAAGTTCAGAGATTCACTGTACAATGAATTTGATCGAAAAAACTTTGTTGAACCACTACGCCCTATGTTTTGAAGATCGCTCTTTCGAATGGTGATATTTAGAGAACCCTAAAATGGGGTTTTTCATGTGAAAATTGCAAATTAAAAACAAACACTGTTTTTTTGGAACAAATTTTTTTAGGATAATTTTTTTGTTTGCTTTTGCATTTTTCTGCATACTTAATACCGATAAATATCACGTCCATGAACGATCAAAAGGAACCATCCACCTCCAAAAATTGTACGATAATATGAGAACAAAACAAGCGTTCAGTGGGACGATTGAGTTCCAACTGGTATGATTCACGTTGATTGAAAACGAGGTTAAGACAGGTGCCGGAGGGAATGTCTATTATCTGTAGACTGTCTAGCAACATCTGATTATATTCTTTATTCACATACAGGAAAAAGTGAGTGAGTCAGTGACGTTCAGAAAATGTATTTGTTGGTTACCCTGCTTCAAAAATCCCATTCAAACTTATCAACTCTTCAATCATCAGTTTGAATCAGATTTTTATCCGGGAATTTTCCTATTTGATCTCATTCAAATATAATCGATTGGGATAGGAAATTTCTGCTCAATGGGATATTTTCGGAATGTACATGATCCGAATTTCCTGATTATATCTCATTGAGTAAAAATTTCCTATTCAAACCGATTAGATTTGAATGAGATCAAATAGGAAAATTCCCGGACAAAAATCTGATGCATACTGATTGACCAATTGATAGGTTTGAATCAATTTGAATACATATTGATGAATATAAGAAATCTAATACTACACGGAGAGAAATTTATTTGGAAAGATTACCATTTTATTCGTAAACTAGAACTATTCGGAAAAATCAGACAATAATTTATAGCATAACTCCTAATCATTGCCAGCTGTGATGGTAAAAATCCAAATTAATCTCGATTTTTCCCATCACAACTGGCAATGATTAGGAGTTATATTATAAATTATTGTCTGGTTTTGCCGAATAGTTCTAGTTTACGAATAAAATAGTAATTTTTCCAAATACATTTCTCTCCGTGTAGGTACTATAATTTTTATTTAATATAGATGAGAACAAGGATCTAGATTAAACTTCTTACTATCTAGATATTAGATACTAGTCTTTGATAACTTTCCACATATTTCAGCACTCATTATAATCTGGTTTGATACTCCTTAACAAATGGATATTAGAAACTAGAACAAAATTGATTTCTATAATCCATTCTTCTTCGTGTATGAAAAGTTCTCCTCCTCGGTATTTTTCACACCAAAATTAGCTGTATATTCAAGTAAATTACTCTTTTATAACTGGAAGAAGAATTGGGAAACAGGTTTGTCAAACTTTCCCCCTTATGAAAAAATACTGTTGGTCCTGAGAGTTATCACGAAAATGCTACTGGAAACTGTTGGAATTCAATAGTTTGAACTAGTCACGTCCAATAACGTTTGCGCTTTCTGTTGAGCTTTCACATTTTCATGATATTCTATAGAGCTCATTTTTCACTCTTTTGATTCCTGTTTGTGAACTCAATAGCTCTGACGAGCAACCATTCTCACTCACCTTTGTTCTTTTTTGTTCAGATATTCAAAATCTTTTGAATTCTCCCAATTTTATAGGGTTAATTTTCATAGCTACGCTTCTTTTTCTAATATTTTGTTTTTCACGAGTATTTTTTTTCATCTTTGACCAAATAACAATTTTCAATAATTTGCTTAACTCGATTAGCAAAACATTCGCTGTTGAAGCAAAAAATTTACTGTTTCAGCAAGATGTTTCTTAATTCAGCCAATTTTTCAGCAATCTGTATACCTGAACCGCCGGATTGCTGGAACAGCAAGCGCTTGCTAAAAAAGCAAGAATTTTGCTGTAAAAGTAAACTTTCTGCTAATTCCGCAGGAGAATTTTTCATATGCCCATGTGTGTATTGACCAATGGCCTAATGATGGACCAAGCCTGGCACAAGACCTGCCGAGACTTGTCTTGAACAATTTACCAAACTTGGCCCAGGTTTGGGAATGATAAGATCAGGACCAAGCATCAACCAATGTCTCTTATCTGAAAGCATGAACCAATGCTTATATCTGAAAAACAGCTGTTCATCTGGACGAATGGTTCGAGGGTGTTTGGTTCGATATTAAGCCTCACAAACCTGCGAAGTTTCATCAAAATCGATGGTCTTCAAAATGAGCCAGACATCCTCAAATTCTGTGAAGAGTTCTTCAAAATCAGTTGATCTCCGTGCACGATTACATTTAAAAGTATCCTATTACCATTGAGTGAAGTTCTATCCTCACTTAGATCATTAAAATCTAGCTTAGGGTGTAAAACTAGTGTGTAGGATTATTCAAGGCAGCCCTGGCCCGATGGTTATCCCCAAGTCTTCAGCCATTGTAAATTCAAAACTCAGTCAATATTTGTAAACATTGTGCCACTCTTGTGGGCAATATTGGCACAACTGTGCTCAACGAATGTATCCATTCGGAACAACGGGACAATCATGGAACAATATTGGGCCAATTGTTCTTCATGGAGGTTTTTTTCAGTCTTGGCAATACCTGCATGGGTCGGTAAAGCAAATTTTTTCCTCTCTGTATATGTCTTTTTGTTACTTTGAAACCATCAAAGCAGTTCTGTTGCGCGAGGACAAACACATCTGTGGGAGGTGAAAATTGAAGTAATTGAATAAATAAAAAGTTATGTTGCAGATTTTGAATCTTCCATTAAGGATGAACATTTCTCCAGTCTTTTACGACAAGCTTGTCTTATAGCTTTTTAAGAATTCCATTCGATACCTAGATCATCTCATTCATATATTCCACATATATTAATGTTCCACGGAACAACAGGTCGTGACAAATTCAACACTCTTGGGTTTCACATACAGTAATGTGATTAGGGTTAGTATATCACTGCACCTGTAATAACACTTGAAACCAAATATTAACGAACGCGTCAGTCCCTCGTGAATTTCCTGATTCTCTCATCTTGAGGAAGAGTGAGGAATGATTATTTTATGAATAAACTTGGTAGCAACAACACCACCGCCAATGAGGAACATCGCTTCGACGCTGCACTGCGTGGATTTGAGGGGGATGAGCAAAAAATCAGTGGGTGGAAAGTAGAGGTGACGTACGTGCAACGTATGAACAACGAAAAAATATCTGCCCTGTTTTGACTGCTGACATTTCTCTGTTGCCTGTTTTTTTATGTCAACTTGACATCTTTGTCGCGTTGATTTGTCGCATCTTTTGTGGTCATAATATTCAACGTGAATCGCGTGTGGACACTTTGGAACATACAAATTTTTTCACTGTGTGCTGCTATCGTCGAAAGGTTCGAAACGTACCTCGATTCAAATTTGAAACATGCTGTTCAATTGAATACTAAGAAATAACACGCAGCGACCAACTCAGAATTTTCAAATTATTCTTCGAGTGATTTTGATATCGAAACACTCGAAACGGCATTCAAGTATTTAAATTTCAAGGGCTGGCTCCAGTAATGCGAGTCACGGAATCATTTAGGTCCTCGCAAAAATCCTTACCAGCCTATACTGACAAAAAAACGACCTGGGTCAAACATTCGTGGTCGCAATAACTTGGAATCTGGTTCGATTCACCAGGAAATGTGATTGTGATGTCCAGAGCAAATGGTTAACCAGGAATGTTTCAACAAGGTCGTTTTTCTGTCAGTGCAGTAAAAATCACTCTAGTCATCCTCTAAGCCTTCCAAGGCCTTACTTCGTGACCTTGTAGGACCTTGTAAAGGACTTGCAAAACTTAGCAGAGAATAACTAGGAATGATTTTTATTAAGGCAGGGGTTTTTATTAGCAAAGGGCTTGGAAGAACCCGGCAAGTGCCGATGTAGCGTTGCCTCGGCACTTTATGCCGAAATGTTCGAAACGTGCCACTGTTCGTAATTAATTGTGAAATGTGCTGATCTTGAATTCGAATTTAGGATATTCTAGTTGTTGTCAAAACAGAGCATCAAACGTGCTTCTTCTTGTGAGAACTTCAAATAAAATATTTTCACAAGTTTTTCAGCGATTACCAATTCTTCTTCTCTCAAACCATGTAAGTGACATGTCCAGGAAATGTTTTTTCAAGATTTCTCTTTACATCAGAGAGATCAACAAAAGGAAATATTACATTTTGTCGTAAAGTCAAAAGCAAAACAGTAAAATACAATTGAATTAATTATTACTAACTCATCCGAAAAGACACACGTGCCTGCAATGAGAAAAAAATTCAGTCGATATGTGCGTATCCAAAGTTTTTGGTTGGCGTAACTGAAAGTTGAGTGGCTTATGCTAACCAGAAAGATTGTACCAAACAACTTTTGGTTCAGAGAATCCATCTTGATCTGGTAAGACTATTCAGCACGGGTCAAATTTCAGTTAGAGTCATTGAACTTTTAGTTAATTCAACAAGAAAATTTTGGTCGGGTATATAATAACAAAATGTTTTTTAGTAAACATAACAAAACATGAATAATACTTATCAGCAGATTGTTCAAATTCCCAGAACAATTTCACTTCCCCTGGCATTTTACTTGATTTTCTTCCTTCGTGTAGGATGACGACAAAAAGGAGTTGATTCAAGTCGTGAAACAAAGCTACAATTGAAAGTCGAATGGGCGCTATGTCTTAATGTTGGTGGTAATTGGTACATCTACCCTACATCAGTTTTCCACACGCTTCTGATGAACCAAGAGGACGGTGCTTTGTTAAAACATGACATACAATTTACTTAGCCTCTCTCTCCATTTGTTCGGATGTCACTGTTGTCCTAGTTTGAACATTCCCTACGATCATTGATATTTTTATTTCAAACATATCAAATCCATCCGCATATGAGTATTGCAATTTAGTTCCTGCTTCATGCACACATTGCATTCCACATTCATTTCCCAGGCACATCACCTCAAAGAATTGCTGTTAAATAATGCATTTTATGCTCTCACAAAACCTACGATATCTCATTTCTCTTTGTTATTCAGTAATATCGTCCCGCCGCTGCAGTACTTGTGGACAGAACAAACAACAATTACAAGATACATGAAAGCGTTGAGTCAGCTGCTCTGATCCCTCAAGAGATTTATTCTCCACACGGAGGTGTGTACGCGAATTGTACACGGAATATCTTTCCCACTTTGTTTGAACGCTATTGTGGAATCGGAAAATCAAAATTCTATTTTCTCATTCAAGAACTATTCAAATTTCTTTCCTATTTCAGGTCGAGTAGTTGCCAGACTTGTTTCAGAATGAAAAATATTCACGTATCCGTGTAAATGAAATGATTGAAAGAGTGGTGGAGTGGTGATGAGAAGTTTGGTAACAAATGATTCTCTCCCGAATATGGAATTTAATTTGAAACTGAAAGTTTGGTGGAATGAGAATCAACGTATCTGATTGTGAAAGAATATCACCTTGTATATTTATATTCATCATAAAATGACGTGGGTCATAAACTCATAAGCTTACCTCATTTTTATATCTCTATTTATTCGAAATTGCAACCGTCAAACTCGCTGCTGATTTTTGGCGTGGGTGATAAAATGGATGATCAAATGGAACGAGAGTAAATTTCATTGCATTCGTCCCACATAAATTGAAGGATTAAAATTGGCGAAAGTCTCGGCGCTGGTATCTTTTCGATCGATGATGATAAGTGTTTTTTTCTTCACTACCTGTCAAGAGAAATTGAATTGTTCGGTAAACAAATGCATCGTTCGACACAGTGCGTGGTCGCGTAAAAGATTCGTCGTGTGGATTTTCTTTGAAATCGTTGAGGTTTCGTATGGAAATTCTATATTACAACGAAATGAGCTTTTTTCCATCACTATTCTGTTTATTACAATGCATTTTAAATTGAAATTTCGATTCACATGTATATCACTTCTATTCAAAAAGTAGATATTTAGAGAAGCTTTCGCTAAATGCATCATACTTTAACGCGACTAACCTTGGTCAACCCAATTATCGTATCAGGTTCGCCGTATTTGCTGCATCCGCTGCATCCAAACTCACGAGGTGACCGAGGTAATTGAGATAACTAAAGCTTGTTTCGTATAGGGTTCAGTGCTTGGATCTTTCGCAATAGATTTGAATAATTTCTTTATCACTCGTATAACGAATTTAGAACCAAGGAAAGACGAATGAATTATTCAAATACCTTATTTTGGATTCAAGTATTGATTTTCGTATGATGAAATATCAAAATTTTTAATGAAACTTGTGAATACGATGAATGGGATCTCCTGAAAGCAATCATCGGCAATCGCCATCGGGATTTTTCATTTTATTGGAGTGCAAACTTTTGAAAAAGATGTGGTAATATTTGTCGATGCAACTGCCGAACGTGAAGAGAGAGAAATGATCGTTGCGATCGTGTACGTTTACGAGTATCATAAACGTCAGCTGCAATACACGTTATATCCTCAAAAACTAGAATTCAAACCATTTCAGGAAACTGGTTGTTGTATTCACGAATCATTTTGTAGATCTATAAAACTTGCTCGCAAAATTCTTATCGCGGATGGACAAATGTGTATGTTTATGTATTATAACTGTATAAGCAAGTACATGCACGTGTGCTTGCACGAATATCGGATTCTTGTCATGTTCTTCGTTATTCGGCATATGAAGTATTCCATTACGTCAAAGCAACGTTTGTTATCCTTTTCAACTACGATCGCATAAAACAAGTTGTCAAGTACAATGTACAAGTACAAACGCGTGTTGTCAAGTACAATGATACGATGAAAGATTTCATTGAACAATCTTTTGAGTAGTTGGCGCTGATCTTGCATTTTATTCGATCGGACGGGGAATGATATTCGTAATATTGTCCCACGAGATCAACATCAATTTAATCAAGCGTTTGGAGTTGGTTTTCCTTTCGAATCGCGATGCTCTTTTCAATAATCGCATCTTTCGACCAATCATTTCTTTTTCTTTTCCGATGTAAAGTGCGTACACGGAAAAAATTACATTTTCGAAAAGAATTTGTACACTGGACTTCAATAATTCGTTGACTTTGTCTACTATTCAAACAATGGAATTCACTTTTCATTTCGGTACTTGGATCAATATAGAAGGTCAACGAATGATCACAATCCAGAGTACGAATTCTGCTCGAATTTGTGCTCCGTCCAAAAGTGATATACTAGTCAACGAAAATTTGGATAACTCATTTTTGCCGTATAGATTGCTCATGCGTGCATTGAAAGAATTTTATTTGGAGAATTCTTCAAAAATTTACTCGACGTTCTATAAAATCCGTAGGGAAAGATTCCTCCGATTCGTTTGAGAATTTACACTCAGAGGAAGGGTCTAGTTGAATATTCGACAGCTAGGAAATTTACAGGCACTGTAAATAAACATTTAGTTGCTTTAGCTAAATTTCATTTTTTGCCACGAAATTCTGTTCAGACGACTAGATTTTTATTTTCCCCCAGCTAGAACATTTAGTTCCCATGTGGAAATGGAACCACGGGCCGCTACTGGCTCCCTACTGTTGCCGGGGGTACTCCCAGTACTGGCAAACCTAGAGCAACTATTATGGGGCGAGTTGGATTGCCAGGACTGACAAAAGAGTTGAAATGATAATACCATTTTACATAAGGGCCAGTATAACATTTACCACCAGGGCGGTAGCGATATTTGATGTGAACCTGCTATGGTGAAACTCTGACATAGCAACAGGATTAATTGTTTTGCCAGAGCTGGATGACAAATGACAAGGAGTCGAAATGGCGACATCCTTTTTGTAGAAATCCAAACCCGACCCAGTACTGGCGCAGTACCGGTGACCGGAGTTACCAGGAGTGATCATATTTCAAGTAAAAAAAAAATACATCCAATTTGAATTTTGAAAATCTGAATGATTCATTGTTCTTATTATCATCATCGAAGAAAGGGATTTTAGAAGTGATTTCTTGAAAGTTCACTGAGTGAAGATTGAACCCAGGCCCTGCCAGTGAGAAACTGAGCCTCTATCAGGTCAGCAGATCTTCGAGTTGACGACGAATCACTCAAATTGCCATTTATTGTAATGGGACCGTTGAAGTCATACGATTCACCATAGATTCCGTAGAGTGGAATAAAGTCCTACCAATGTTGGCACATTGTTGTCCCTCGAACATATTGAATGATGATAGCAACTCTGGCCGAATGCTGGCGCGACTTCGGCTCACTGCAACAGACAAGTTGCTAAGACAGTAGTCAATCAGAGTCCCATCAATACTGACACATTGCCGTCTTTCGAACATATTGAATGATCATACAAACTCTGGCCTAATGCTAGCAAGACTTCGGCTCACTACAACAGCTGAATTGCCAAGATCGTGATTCTGACGTCAGTTGACTACTGATTCCATAATCAGCCAGAGTCCTATCAATACTGGCACATTGTCATCTATCAAACATACTGAATGCTAATACTAACTCTGGCTCAATACTGGCGCAGTATTGTCTCATCGAATGCCTATCCACTATATTGGTGTCGTATCGTATCGTCTTTTTTTTTCGCATTTCACCACCCAACCAACTCTGATTCGGTACTGACGCGGTTCCGTTTTTGTACGGTCTGGGTATTCTTCGAACGGGGTTATTTCGACACTGACTCAAGACCGTCTGACCACGTAAGCTAGTGCCGTCGAAAATCCGGCGAACATTTGGCGCCAGTTGGAAAACTGGTAATGATTCTGAATGGGCACAATTGTTTCTGCCGAAGTCTGGCGAATACTCTGCCAGTACCGCGCCATTTATCAACTCTGGCTATTCCCACATGGGTTATTCCAACTAGGTACCTCTTTCTCAGTGCATTAATTTTTATATACCCTTCACAACAATTGTTCTAAGAATTTCTACTCGACTTCCTCTGTTACTGAAATTCCATGGTGCTTTCCAAAGAAAAATTGTATTCTTCCAGCGTAGGAGTGTTTTCCAAATCAGATGTTTTCAAAGCTCACGGTTTTTTGAAGAATTACATGGAAAAAAAATAATTATCTGGATAGCTGAAAATATGGCTGCGTCAGCTAAATTTCAGTTACAGTGGCAATAACTTTTCTTACCGCAGCTAAAACATAGCCACCTCAGGTAATTTTTAGCTGTCCGAATATCAACCATAGTATTTTTTTCCATGTGATGTTTGTATACGATTATGCGATACGAGTGGACAAAAATGAAATGCTGCAGCTCAAATAATTGCAGCTATGGCTATTCATTAGCTGTGAGAAGTGTTTGAAATTTCGAAAGGGACACAATTCTGTTATGACAGCTACATTTTCCGTTATTATAGTTAAAAGAGTAATCTTGACATTCGAAAATATTAACGAATTATTTTTCATTCCTGTGTCGATCCAATGGAAAATTCCAAACTCGATAAACGAGCTATAGACAATGAAATCTCGAATGAAATTCTCAATTGACACCGATATAATAGAAAATATTCTTCTGCATCGACGCGTTCTGCGCTAATACGTACATTGAGTTTTCATTCGTACATTCCATGTCGAATGCAGTACTAAATGGAATATGTATACGAGTCTGCGCCATCTCGTTTCACTCACATTTTCTCACACAGTAGCTATTGAAGAGTTTGAATCAATTCAAATTCAAATAATGGATGCAGTTTCATATACATTTTCAACCGTTGCAATATCAAATCTATCAAATTACGAATGAGAACTGATAAATCCATACTCACCATTATTTGCTCAGCACAGTGGGTTTCATACGTAGGGTGGATTCTCCTTGCGTAACTATGGCCAATAATAATAATGTGAATCTACATATTCATTAGTTCGTCGTTGCATCGGTCCCGTGTGACAGACAATTTCTCAGGTACGAACGATCGATGTGTGGCCCGCATTAAGGCTACATATTCGCATGAAAACAGCTCTGTGAATCTTCCGATCGGTTGAAAATAAGCCATAATCCTCAACATTTTGGTGGTTTTGAATTTTTCAAATTTGTTTTCTAGATTTTCAACATCGAATCAGAAACGGTCAACTTAAGTGGTGTATTTTTTGATATCAATATTAAATTTGGAACATCATTGATTGATAAATGTATTGAATATAACATTTCAATCTTGTCTGAGAATATTACACTTTCGAACGAATTTCAAATGTTATGTTCATTGGAAAAAATTCAAATTAATCTGAACCGACATGGTAAATTTAATTTCACCCGTTTATAAAGTATAAAATTTAACCAAAGTCTAATTAAAAAAACAACCGTTCACTGCAAATTTGAGTGTTTTATTTTAATAAACTCAAAGTGGTTCAACATTTTATTCATTTTATGAATATATTCACACGGTGTTTTTGGAATTTCAAACATGGCTACACGATTTTAACACTCTGAGTGAATTGAGATAACACGGTCAAAAAAACCTGTCGTCACTTTCATGAACGGATTATGAAAGTTTGTACATAACACAGCCTATTAGTTATTAGTTAAATACCAAAAATTAATAACGACGTTATCGTTATCGTTATTTGCTAAAAAATTTAACGCGTTACCAAGTAACGAATAAGCACGGAGAGAAGAAATTTGCTGACGCAGCAAATCGAGGTATTATATATAGAATAGCAAAATTTTTTTGCTGACCTAGCTAAAAATTTGCTATAACAGCAATCGTGTTAGCTACGACAGCAATTTTTTAGCTGTGGCAGCAACAAAGGTTTGCTCCGCCAGCAAATTTTCAGTATTATATACAGAATAGCGAACAAATTTTGCTGGGATAGCAAACATTTTCTGCTGCCACAGCTAAAAATTCGCTGTCGCAGCTAACAAGATTGCTGGAACAGCAAATAGTTTGCTGTCACAGCAAAAAATTTGCTGCTCTGGCAAAAGGAACCCAGCAAAAGTAGATTTCGCTGCCACAGCGAATTCCTTTTTCTCCGTGAGGTAATGAGTAACTTCATTACATTTTATGCGTTACTTCTGAACCCTAAATTTCAGAATGGGATTATTCATAATTGATTGAACAAACCGAAACAACAATATTAATGGAATTAAACACAGTCAAGATTCAACATCAATAAATTCATATCATTAGTGATGCTCTTTGCAGATTCTATCCAAGAAAACCGATACTAAACCATTTACATCACTTATCTCACGAAACAGTGAAATTCATTGATCATGTCTTTGAAAGAGAAAATGATTTGAATTTCCACTGTATAAAAAAATTTGTGTTCTTTCGAAAAATTCATAAAATTACCCTAGACATGGAAATTTTATAAAATTTATGTGCAAAATAACAATAATTAAATGATGATCCATGAAAAACTCCACCCGTATTGTACTCGAAAGTGAAGAACTATCACCTATGTTTCATACCCGATAAAAATTATTCAATAACATTCAACAGCTAATAATTTTGACAATTCATCAACATTCAAAGTCCTCGGTAAAAAAAAACTCCTGTAACCAATCTTTGATTCTGTACTGAGCTCAATGAGAGAGTAAATTTTTTTTTGGTATTCCAGAAATCGATTATTTGAATATTAATTCATAGATTTTATGTATTTTATTTGTCAGTTCTTGATATAAATTTGAAATTCTTTTCAATTAATTTCAGTTCATTTCGATTCACAATGTGTATTATACATACGCGAAGCTATAATGTTTTTATGAGCAGCAAGTTCATATACCCACCCAGTATATACATATATTCTATAATATTTTATGGAAGCTCAGTCAGAATTGAATCCCAACACAACCGGCAGTGGAGATCAACTTTGGTAGATAGTTTACGTAAATATAAAGCAGCAGTTTCTGAATTTACTCCAATACAATTCACCTCAGGGTAGAAATGGATGACAAAGTGCAGCGAGTTAATTGAGCTTAGTTGATTGTTTGTACGAGTAATGAACGGTAATAATGAATCCTCCGCTATATGTATACATTTTAAAGGATTATTCTAACGGGAAATCCAACAAATTGAATGAAGGAAACTTCAAAATTCAAGTGATGGCATATTATTGTAATATCGCATTGAACTTATGAGAGAAACAATGAGATAAAAAAAGAAAACTTACCTGCTGATTAGCGAGGAGGAATAGCGAGGACATCGATTTTCTGTGCTCAAAACAGAGGAGTATATTACCGAAAAGGATAAAAAAAGAAATATCTCGCATTTTATGAGGTATAAATTTTACAACTACCCTGAAGAGCATAAATGTCTACGACACAGTTTACGGGTCCTAGTCGTGATTAATTAAAATTCATTGTGTAATAAGTTCACATACAATTTTCAGAGCAGAATTCATCGAATTTTCTTAGACTGGAGAGAATACGATGAGGAATAAATTGTTTTAGCAGTCATACATGAGATTATAGATTTGATCCAATCAATATGAGAAGATTGTCGATACTACGAGCAATGGGAACATTTATTCATGTTCATCCTACGAATTTTGCCTGAATTTTTATTAGGATATTATTTTGAAACTACAGAACAGTTTTGGAATTTTCAGTCAAAATTCGTTGACAAGGTTCTCCTTCCACTGTTCTTGAAAATAATTTATACTCGTGACATTTTTCTTGATGCAAATGTCGATATTTAAAAGTTACCGGGTCATTAACTTATATTATTTTGACACTACTCGCTATACAACCAGCGTGTTATTGCAGTCATATTGTAAGTCAGTAGATTGTCAGTAGAGTTTGGGAATCCACTCGATCTGGGATATACGTTTGGAATAATTGCGTGGATCACACATGAATGACCATGTGATGCTGTTTTATAACATTCCAAACGCAAATTAAGAAATACTTTCTATAATGTGCTGTAATATCACGTGCTCAATGAGTACGGTATTCAAATAAAATATTAGGTGTACGACTTTGCTACCGCCGTTTACAATACATGGTTGCAATCGAAATAAGTTAGGTAATGAATGCCACATGTGTCAACATAACAATATCGTCATATTAATGAATTTTTGATTACATCATAAATTTTTACTCGATCGAAGATGTCAGTTTTTGAGCCGAATTCTCGTCATTTGCGGGAAGTTCTGATTTTTTGCTGCCATTTGGAGAAAACTGCGGCTGGAGCTTATCGAATGTTCTCAAGTAGCCACGGTGAGGCTGCTTCGAGTGGAAGGACGTGTTGTGAATGGTCTCAACGTTTCAAGAAAGGTGATTTTAATGTCGAGGACCGACATGGCGGTGGAAGAGAGGAAATTTTTGAAGATTCCGAATTGGAGGCATTATACTTAATGAAGACTCGTGCCAAACGCAAGAAGAATTACCAGAATCATTGGGAGTAATTCAACAAACCATTTCAAAACGCTTCAGAGCTATGGGACTGATTCGGAAACAGGGGAATTGGGTTCCGTATGAATTGTAGCCGAGAGATGTCTAACGACCTTTCTTTGCTAACGAACAGCTGCTTCGAAGCAAGAATCGAAAGGGGTTTTTACACCGCATTGTGACTGGTGACGGAAAATAGGTCCACTCCGATAATCCCAGGCGCAGAAAATCTTGGGGAATGCCTGGACTGAATGTCCCCACGACGATGGGATCAGCTCGGTGTCGTGGATTATGAGCTATCAAACCCGAGTGAAACCATTACAGGGGATCGATATCGAACGCAATTGGTGCGTTTGAGCCGAGCATTGAAGGAGAAACGGCCACAGTACCAAGAAAGACACGATAAAGTTATCCTCCAACATGATATTGCTCGGCCACATGTCTCAAAACTGGTCAAGACATATTTGGAAACACTAAAATGAGAAGTCTCACCCCATTCGCTGTACTCTCCAGACATTGCTCTTTCCTACTACCATTTATTTCGATCGATGGCACACAACCGGAGTGATCAGCATTTTCATTCTTATGAAAAAGTCGAAGAATGGATCGATTCGTGGATCGCCCCGAAAGATGCATCGTTTTTCCGAGATGGGATCCGACAATTGTCAAAAAGATGGGAAAAAGTAGTGGCTAGCGACGGCCAGTCCTTCGAATCATAAGTATGTGTTGACTTTTTGAAAATGAAGCCTCAACTTTTGGGAAAAAACAACGGAAGCAAAGTTGTACACCTAATGCATTGAATAATATTGTACACGAAATGATGTTGGAATCATTTCGAGTGGTATGAATTTAATTCACTTTGTGAATATATTTTTGAATTCAATTTTCTGTGGACACTTTTGGAATACATAACTTCTTTACGACTTTCCATTTCCACACGAATTTCAGGAATTTTTGTACACCCATAAAGAGCTCTCGTTATAACAGTGACCACGAATTCATTGACAATACTTTGAATTCGAAGTGGTGAATTCGTAGAAAGAATTCATTTCGCGACTTCATAAAGAATTGTTCAACCATTTAGAATTCATTGGATTTATTTTGATTCCCCCAACGGGAATTGCTGAAAAATTCTTCGAGAAGTGTTTGTGAATTCGAAATTACCATTCGTACTGTCTGAGCAAGGATTCTATCTAAATTTATGTTATTGTTACAATAAAATACATGATTCAAGGACGCGATCTATATAAAATTTACAACAACAATATTATTCTTCAGATTTCTTTCTATGGAAAATTCTTAGAATATGCGTATAACTGCGGAAAGATTTTCTAATGCAATCTAACTATTGTTAACCCTTAGTTACGCCACGGGGATCTGAAGGGAACGAGAAGTTTTCGAAAATCCGATGTTCCGTTCACCAGGGTGAAGAGGTACGATTTGAAACAAGAACAGGGATTCAGTTCAAGAATCATAGTACTTACAGTTTACATCATTGAAAAAGCTGTATTCAGTTGATTGCAACGCACAACGATGCGTGGCTTAACTGAGGGTTGAAAATAATAACGAATTTTTAATAATATACAATACTCTGATCTGGCTGAACCATCAAATGAGTTTCATATGATTCGCATTGGAAAACACAATGACCAAATGATGTGTCAGAGAAATTTATTAAATACCCTAAATTCAATTCTACAATCTCCTCAATGTGACACAGACTGAAATCATGAAGGCTATTAGAGAAAAGTTACTTAATATGGTTGAAACACCACTGTTGAGCGATTCTAAAATGAAAGCCCCTTTTGCCGGGATCTCAACTTTTTTCAGATCTTTCACAGCGGTACTGAAAAAATAATAAAACGAAATTAATTATACAATTTTCATAATTTTTTTTACCAATACGCATAAATCTTACTTTTCTTTGATTCCTTTGATATTGGAGCTGATTATCAAAATCTTTGTCTCTCCTGCGAGATAATTGGATAAATCAACGGTCATGGCTTTGTCATCGTCAAAATTGATCAGAAGCGTTATAGATTTCTCTCCGCCTATCCTTTTTACAGCCAAGACTTTTTTATCGTTATACAAAGTCACATTGAGTCCTCCATTCTGTAAAGCTTCCGAAGAATTACGTAATTTGGTCAAGGATTTATAAACATGGTAAGGAGCCGGTTCCTTCGATGCTTTTTCAATCTCCAAATTTATGGTTGCATAATCGGGATTTACGGGGAGCCAAAGTTGTTCGGCCTTGGCCGAACTGAAACCTGAAATCAAAATATATTATAATATGTCCCAAATCATAACCATCATATTTGTGTTGTTTTTTCTTTTTTATGAATTTCATCAATTCACTGTAACCAGCTCATTTATGAATATCCTTTAAGGAAAAAAATCCTGAATCTTCAAATTTACTTCAACCATTAGGTGTACAAATAAGTTTCAGGATACTTCGATTTTCTATCATAACAGCTATTCTAAATTAATTCAAAGGTCCCGCTCACTTATGATAGATGGCGCTTGATATGTAGTATCGAAACGTAAAGGAGTCATAAACATAACCTAGAAATTCTATGAATTAAACATGCAGACCGATAAGCTATTTATTAGACACTGCATTCGCTATGAATTCCATCAAGGTTTTCCTAGGTGTTAGGAAATTTTCTTAATTTCCACGCTTAAGCGTGTGAATCCATATGTTCTGTTCTTGGAGACAACAACATTGTATCTAAAATTACAAGTGAGTATTTTAAGTATAAGCGATTCAAAGAGGGTGATTTCGACGTTAGTGACCGTGAATGCCCCGGGTCTCCCGTGAAGGTGGACGATCAGGAACTGCAAGCGTTGCTGGATGAAAACTCTTGTCAGACGGAGAAACAACTTCCGGAACACCTTGGAGTAACTCAACAAACTGTTTCTTATCGTTTGGAAGCAATGGGTGAGATTCGGAAAGGAACAAAAGTGGGTACCACACTTTCTCACTCAAGAAAATAAAAACAGTCGTCTTAACATTTGTGTGAGTCTTTACAACAAGCAACATAGAAAGTCTTTCTTGTGGAAAATGGTGACCGGCGATGAAAAGTGGATTCATTTCGATAATCCGAAATACAAATATCATTGCGTTAACCCCGGCGAGTCGACAACATCGACGCCAAAGCGCAATGTTCCTTGTAACAAAGTTATGCTGTGCATATGGTGAGATATGAAAGGCGTACTGTATTATGAACTTCACAAAACTGGTCAAACAGTTACTGCCGATCGCTATTGTCATCAATTGATGCAAGTGAATTAAGAAATTGAGAAGAAATGTCCATTTTCTGGCAAAGGGAAACGTCCAGTATAACTGCTCCATGACAATGCGCGACCTCATGTGGGTAAACCGGTCAAGGATATGTTACTAGCGCTTAGATGGGAAGCTGTACCACACCCGGCGTGCAGACGTGCGATTCAAAACATTCGAAGAAGTGGAAAAATGGGTCGCTAAATTTCTCACCTCGCAAGACGAAATTTTCTTGCGAAAGGCATCCGTGAGTTCCCTGAGATATGGCTGAAGCTCATTCAGTGCGATAGAAATTATTTCGATGAATAACTGTGTTTCACTTCTTTTTTAATGAATCTTGAATTCTTTGGCACTGCCCTAAAACTTATTTCTACACCTAATATGTACAAACAACTTCAATAAAGTCACTTGAATAGTCTCTTGGAGAAAAATCCTCAAAGAATTGATTTTTTCTAAACATGGTATTCCATATTTCTCTTCCCTTAATTATGGATTGTATTTTCAGTGATTGAATTGGACAGGGGATTGGCTGCTGGTGGCCAAAAAATGTATTTATTCCCTCCATCGGGGCTATTGACAACTCATCCATGTTGAAGAAAATATTACATCACCAAGCATGATGATCCAATATTGGCCCAACGTTTATAGACGTTCTTCATTGGATAACTTCGGGATATGTGTAGCGAAAAAATTCACAAATATGATTTTTCGTTACTGGTTGCAGAAATACTCTGTGCAAAAATTTGAAATGAATTTTGAGAATGGAGTGGATGATTCAGATGACAGGGAACCAGAAGGTTCCGGATACATTGGGCCAAACGTAGTTTTGTAATTTGTTTCAATGTTGGGAGCCAAGACTGAGATAAGATTATCTATTTCAAGATTTTATCCTCATACGGACCAACTATAATTTATCATACACAGAGAAAAATGATAATTTAGAGTTAACGAATTTATATTTCATTATGACGAAATGAATTAATTTGAACATTAATATTGATTTCACACAAATCTATGATGATTCTCATAAATATGATCTATTAACTATTAACAAACGTTTATTTATACCAAATACAATTAACTCATCATTAACGAAATATACGTGACTCAAATAAATATTTATTTCGTCATAAGCGAATGTACGTTTGTTAACTATAAATAAACCCTCTTTTTCAGTGTGGAGCCTGGTTCAATCCAGTACTGCCAGAATCGAGGCATACGCCGTTCTTTCCCCCTCCATCGAGCTACTCTCCTTTCCTCCACTTTGCTATGCAACCCAAGGTGGGGGAAAGTGGCTCGATGGAGGGGGAAGGAACGGTCCGGTATGTCTCGAATCTGGCAGCACTGGATATCATACTTGAGTCAAGGTTGAGCCAGGTTTGAACCATTCTTTAATTCCAAACCTAGTTGTTTTGCCTTCAATGTGAGAAAATATTGAGGCCTCTCCAAGTGTCGATCACTTTATAATTCCAGCTTTGCAATAATTTTTCAAATCTATATACATACAATTTTATTTTCTGAATTAATTCGAAGTCTATTTTTGTGTTGCAGGTAAGAATAATTCAGCTCCTGATAACTATTCCCACTTAATGATTGAAGATCTCATATGTAAGTACATGTAAATTTGAGACTAATCAGATGAATCAATTTATACATCCTTGCAATTCTTTGCCGTTGTCAAACAGACAAAAGATGATGAGTTACTGAAAAGTTTACCTGCGTTTGGATCTTTGGACCATTGCATAGGTGTTCTACACACATCTCGCGTTTTTTTCTTAAATTCCTCTTCCGATGCGGGCTTCCCATCTTCTGTGATTTTAGCTTGTTCGTCTTTGCCTTGTGCTATTGTTATCTCTGTGTTATCTTGCATTCCAAGTTCCTCGCCATTGTAAGTGACTGCGATACCTGGTAGTATCATCGCTAACATTGTCATTTGATCTCCCCTGCCAGGGAACCGAGAAGCGGTTCGACTTTGATCGTGATTCCCCACCTATTGTGAAAATGTGAGGAATTTCATGGATATAATCTTATATTTGAAATAATTAGTTCTGATTATTGAGAGTGAAATCAAATGAAACTAGAAACGTTTATTCCTTACCATTACAGCCCTCACAGTTTTTGAAAATTCACACGAAGAGAAATTGTGATTTAAATTCAACATCGGTGCGTAGATAGAGATAGGAACTTTATGCTTGAAGCATGGAAGCATAAATTCAGGTAATGCGATTGAGGCTTAATATTGCTATTATCCTGGACTACGCAATTGAATTGATACCGAAATTCACAAGCATAATTTCCGACTCGAAGCAGCAGAATGCACTTTCAGCACATATGCTGCATAATCATCTGAAAAGTGGCAGAAGGGTTGCAGAATTTTGCAATTTTCAGTCCATCCTATGATTTGAAGAATTTTGTCATATTCTTCAGTGATTAGGAATTGTTTATAGCGATTACTTCTCACATATCTGCGTACATTATCGTGATTCGAGAGAATTCAGAGACAGGTCCATTGGAGAAGATTGTGCGTTAAAATTTCCAGAAGGATTTGAAAGAATTCAGTAAAATTAAGAGAGGAAAAATTCGAGTAAAATCTTTCCTCTTCGAATTCTTGGAAATATTGAGGAATTCAAAGTGGTCTAGAGATATTTCAAAAATCCCAGAGGAATTTCTGGAAACTTTTTGAAACTCAGTTCGACTGATTCAGAGAAGATCAAAGGAGTTTGGACAAATTCAGAGAACTTCGAAGTCTAAATAAATAAAATTGTGAGGGAGCCAGGGAAATTTAGAAAAATTCAGAAGAATGTGAGGAGATTCAGACAAATTCAGAGAAAACTGTGAAATTTGTATAAACAGAATTCTAAGCCATTCAAAGGAATTTACAGAAACTCAGACGAATCCGAAGAAAGATTTGAAACCTACATACTTGAAATTCTGAAAAATTCAAAAGAATTCACAAAGATTACGAGGAATTCCAAAACAAACCCTTGAATTTTATTGAGAAAAATTGCGAGGGATTGAAAAAAATTCAAAAAAAGTTGGAGGAATTCACAAGATTCAGAATTCACGACTATGCAACAAGGTTCCAACTTCCTCTGACGCACTCTAAATCTTTTGAAACAAGTCCTGAAATATCGAGAAATTCAGAGAGATTTTTCCATCAGGAATGCCAAAGGGATTCAGGGAGAATCAGTATAATTCACAGACAAGTAAATCAGGGAAAATTGTGAGTTCATTTCTGAAAAGGCATTCAAAAAGATTGAGAAAAATCCCAGGAAAATTTTAGCAACTTAGTTTGAATGATTCAGAGAAACTAACAGGAATTCGGGAAGATAAGATTCAGAAGAACTTGAAGAAATCTTGGGAATTTGAATAAAATGAAATTCTGAAGAGTTCAGACCAATTTAAACAGATTCAGAGGAATTCACAAGGATTCGAAGACACTCAAATGGATTTGAAGAGTGCTTTGGACTCTAAATGAATCTAATTCTGAGGGGCTTGGATGGATTCAAAGAAATTCAGAAGGATTCAGTCAAATTCAGAGAAATCTTTGGAATCGAAATAATTCAAATTCTGAGCAATACAGAGAGGTTTAGAAAGATTTCGAAGAATTCCGAGGAATTTTTCAATCTCACTATAAATTCAGAGAGAATCAGAATACCTGATAAGACTAAATTTTTCTGAATTATTTAAAGTTACTCTGAATGTCTCAACAAAATTCTGAAGGGATTTAGAAAGATTTTATTTCTTTGACATTAATATCAGTCCTTTGCCTGGAAAGCTCCAAACAAAGTAAAGTTGGGGGTGAATGAAATAGGTGATGGTATGCCGTGACAATCAGTATCTTGGTATAACTGCAAATTAGACCATCGCTTCAATACCATGGATTGGAAATGGAAATACCATTGTGATCGAAAATTACAGAGCGAGTATGAGCATAATTTTAGACAACCAAGAGCATAATTGGAGCATAAAATACTGTATTTTGAAAGCATGAATCACCCTTCAAAAAAGCATAAAGTTCCCATCTCTGTGCATAGATGAACAACTAAATGTAACTTTCACATCAATTTTGATGAGACTCACATGATACACACATGATGATTCAATCATAAACTGCGGCGAGGAAATTGCGATGTTTTCAATTTGAAACAAAAGTGATGTAACATTTCCACCTCGGAAATGATATTCCTGCACTGTAAAAAAATTCAGAAAATGTGACTGTACTTTTTTACAACTACTTTTTTTGAATTTTCAGGACAATTTTGCTGAAATTTTTCAAAGTTCAGTAATTTTCTGAATTTTTAGGAGGACTTTTTTTACAGTGTATATTTACATGTGCTCTCTTAAATTTTTAGAGTGAGATTTCACTCTTTAGGCAGCCAGAAGTGAGCTTGTCGAAATTTCGAGTCAAATTCCCACTCTTTCAGAGTGGAAGTCTAAGGTTTGAGGTTAGAAACTCCCAACCACTCCAATTTTAGAGTGAATTTTCCGCTCTAAAAGAGTGGGGGTTCGCTCGAAACGAGTGAAAATCCCACTCGAAGCGGACTGGCTCACTTCTGAGACTTAGTGGAGTGAAACACGTGATTTTTCACTCTTCCAGATTTAGAGAGTGGATGTTGTTGAATTCATCGCAATTATTCCTGTATTCGTTACTCCAAATTTTTCTCCGTATAGTTTTTTTCAGGCGATTGTAAAAATGACAGCGAAATTCCAATGATCGAAGAACAAGTGAGAATTCCTAAGAAAATTACAGCACAGTCTATGAAAATAAGTGAACTTTTATTTTCTATAAGTTTTACAAAATGCACAGCAATATTTTGAAAAATTCCTACTTGTCCCTCGATCACCGAAATTTCACGTCAATTTTTCAAATCAAATTCTTTCAGTGTACGCTCACAGGAATCTACTGTCATATCAATTGTGACGGAGCCATCGTGAAATGCATCTCTTTACTACAGTGATATCGAGTGTATGAAATGGATAGGAATATCATTCGGTGAATGTCAGACAAGGTTTCATTTAAAATTACTTTAATTACACGTTAAAGATTAAAATAACTCAATCGTTCCGATATTAGATCGACAAAAATGAATATTTGCTGGGATATCCCGTATACATAATTTTATCTCGGAGAATAATGAAAATAATCCATATGGAGATCTCACATGCATCATATATGGTTTATATCTGACCGTTTATGAGTTATTTTCACCAAGGAACTTCACAGTAAGTATTCAAACAGGATGTATTATCGACATTTTCATATTTAAAGCATTGAAAAGGAAGTTGAAAATCATATCAATGTCGATGAATTTCGTTTTAGAATGGATGAAAAGATTTGTGAATTCAACTTACCACCCAACTGGTGACAGCTCCCGGAGGTAGATTTTTCATCCAATTGGTTATCACACGATGATAATCCTCGGCTGTGGACTTTTGATGTATGTCTGAGATAAATTGGAATTGGAAGGGTATTGATCCGTAATGGTAATACTTGATCGTGTTGCTTAAACTTGCATACGCCTCGATCAGTAAAATCTGAAAACGAGATGTTTTATCTTTGCCAGTGGTTTAACGATTGTATGAAACATCACGTGAATGAAATGTCACCTTTTCGCTTTCGTTGTTCTGATCGGCGTACTCATCAAGTAACTTCCTCCAACTACGCACAAGGTCGTAAGTTTCATTTTGATCTTTTGTGTAAATAGGATCGAAATCAGAATAAATTGGTTTGGGGTTTTCAACTTTCTCTGGATTGTCGGTGAATCTTGCATCTTCGTAAATGTGAGGAACGGCATCTACTCTGAAACCATCGACTCCTTTTTTCAACCAAAATTTTATGATGCCCTGCAGATACATATTAAAAGTATTCGTTAATCAAATCTTGATTGTTTCTTTCATTTATTCTGTGTATTTGTGGTTGAATTATCGATACCTAACATTGCAAATTCAAATGTTTCATTTTGAGTGAGTCACTCAAAAGGTGGTTGAATCGTGTAGTCGCTTTTCAAGCCCTTGAAAGTGTATATGTATATACATAAGTATCAATTGTTCATCGAATGTTGATGAAATCTTTTCCAAAGAGACATTTTATCCATTTCACAGATATATTTATGGGCACTTTGAAGTGTTTAAAAAGTGACTGCCCAATTGAAACACTGTGAATTTATCAAAATAAGACATTTGACTCTCCCAAGTAGGAAATGCCAATATTGACAACTGGGGCAAGCTTGGTAAAACATCAAACTGCCATCCATGGTGAACTAATATTGGGCTAATGTACAACCATTGATTATCTGGGAACCTGTTCTGCATCTTCATACTTGTGATTGTTGCAAAGCTGTACCAATATTAATTATTCTTATTATTGCTGGATCCGGTTTGGTCATATAAGTCAAATTCCAACTGTATCATAATACATTGGGCCATGCTGAGTATTGTATTTTGGCCCAATATTCACGGAAAAAAGAAAACGAACAAATGTACTATAATAGTGGCCGGGACCCGACTGGTGTGGGTGCCAATGACGAAAACTCCGCCCTTCGAATCCCCTTGGAATTTTTTCTCAATTTTCGAACAATCAAAGTTGGTTGTTATCTTGATTCTGGTGCCCCTCGGAGAGTTGATGTGAATGTCTTGACACCCACCGTGGCGACGCCTATGACGACAGCGCGTCGCTTCGAACCTCCAAATGGGAATTTTGACAAAATATATTGTCAAGGATTCACATTTTAAGGGGGAACTAGTAGATCAGGGTTGAAGCCTTTGAAAATGGTAAGAAGTGAAAAAAAATTATAGGAGGATGAAACCCATTGGAAAAGGGAGAGAATATAATACGAATGAAGGGAAAAATAATTTACGGGCGATCTGGGGTCAGGAAGTGAGAGGGGGTGAGTTTTTAAGAGTGAAAAACGGTTCATCTCGATTTGCGGCGAAACTACAAGTCCTATGGAAAAAAGTTAAATCACAAAGTTGTAGGGACTGAAAAGATCTACAACTTCCCCGTACAGCACAACCACCGATTCTCCACCCAGGACTTCGGTGGACTGGAGGTGGAGAATCAGTGGAGAAATGAGAGCCGTGGAAATAAGGGAGAGTCTCCGTTGAGGCAACGGAGAGGTGACGTGGATTTGTCCGCCCCCTTTATTTCCAATAAAATTCATATCTGTCGATTTACACAACCAAATTTCAATGAGTGAATCCACTAACATGAATTTTATTGAAAATAAAAGGGGGTGGACAAATCCACGTCACCTCTCCGTTGCCTCAACGGAGACTCTCCCTTATTTCTCCCTTATTTCCACGGCTCTCATTTCTCCACTGATTCTCCACCTCCAGTTCACCGAAGTCCTGGGTGGAGAATCGGTGGTTGTGCTGTACGGGTTGGTTTTCACGCATTTTCACATAACCTCAAAATTTATGTGAAAAATTCAAATAACCAAGTTTTTGGACTTTTATTTTTATCTTTTACAGAAAAATTTTTTTCTCACGAAATTCAGTGAAAACTTACCTTTTTATGTCCCAAACACACTGTAATTTTCTTGATCCAAAATATCCATTTTCCTACCTTTTATGGACTTAATATCGAAAAACCAGCCTAGTTTTCAATCGAAAATTCTTACGTCAAAATATCTGCTTTTTCAAAAAAGTCGTTGGGTTTTTTGTTCGTTGAAATCTCTACTTTCTGATGGTGTAAAAAAAATATACCTTACTATTGTAACTTTTCTCAGGGAATGCGAAAAAACGACAAAAAGTCGATTCCGGACAATTTTTTTAATCATTATGTACAATTTTGAGCTGGTTATTACAATTCACCTCTTAATTACTCGAAGAACGTAAGATTCCATGTTTAAATTATGAAGAAAAAAATTGCAAATCGAAATATACTAGTATAATTAACAACCGAATAAGTTAATGAAGATAGAATATTTGATAAGACATCTACAATATTTTGAGGAAATTGTAGAATCTTCTTTAAATTATTCGTGTAAATGCGTATTTATTGCTATTTCAAGATGACTTATATACCTGAGTGAACTACGGAAAATTTTAGCCCATTCAAACGTATTTTATAGAGAAGTGGGGAAGGGACTAGGAAGATCTGGGCCTTACTCCCTGTTATTCATAATGAATTCATTTGGAGCTATAAGCATTGAAAACGAATACATTAAGAACTTTTTCTGAACTGTTGTACTGTGTGGGACAGTTTTTACAGTTGCTACGAAATAACAGGTAGTGAGGCCCAGATCCTCCTAGCCCCTTTCCCACTTCTCTATGAAATACGTTTCAATGGGTTAAAATTTTCCGTAGTTCACTCAGGTATATAAGTGATCTTGAAGTAGCAATAAATACGCATTTACACGAATAATTTGAAGAAGGTTCTACAATTTTCCCAAAATATTGTAGATGTCTTATTAAATATTTTATCTTTATTAACTTATTTGGTTGTTAATTATCCTAGTATATTTCGATTTGCAATTTTTCTCTCCATAATTTTAACATGGAATCTCACGTTTTTCGAATAATTAAAGTATGAATTGTAATAACCAGCTCAAATTTGTACATAATGATTAAAAGAAAATTTTTCGGAATCAAGTTTTTGTCGTTTTTTGCATTTTCTGAGAAAAGTTACCATGTTAAAGTATATTTCTTTAAACCATCAGAAAGTAGAGATTCCAACGAACAAAAAACTCACCAACTTTTTTGAAAAAGCCGGTTATTTTGACTTGAGAATTTTCGATTGAAAATTACGGTGGTTTGTTGATATTAAGTCCATAAAAGGTAGAAAAATGGATATTTTGGATCAAAAAAAATTACAGTGTGTTTGGGACATAAGAAGGTAAGTTTTCACTGAATTTCGTGAAGAAAAAAATTTTTTCTGTAAAAGATAAAAATAAAAATCCAAAAACTTGGTTGTTTGAATTTTTCACATAAATTTTGAGGTTATGTGAAAATGCGTGAAAACCAAAGTTGTAGATCTTTTTATTCCCTACAACTTTGTGATTCAACTTTTTTCCATAGGACTTGTAGTTTCGCCGCAAATCGAGATAAACCATTTTTCACCCTTAAAAACTCACACCCCCCCCCCCCACTTCCCGACCTCAGATCACCCGTAAATTATTTTTCCCTTCATTCTTGTTATATTCTCTTCCAATACCCTTTTCCAATGGGTTTCATCCTACTATAATATTTCCTGTTTTCAAAAATTATCGCCCCTGGTCTATACACTGTTAGAAAAATCTGTCTTCAACTTAACAATACTGTTAAGGAGTTTTTTACATAAACATTTTCATATTAAATTTCATGTTTTCATATTAAATTTAATGATCGCTCTCAAACTTAATATGGAAATATGAAATTTCATCAAAAATTTCGTATGAAATTTAATAAAATGTTCATAAACATAAATGTAAAAAACTTCATCATATTATTGTTAAGTTTAGAACAGATTTTTCTAACAGTGTAGGTTTTCTCTCGTGATGTGAATTATTTGTCAAAATTTCTAATTAAAAGCGACGCATTGTCATCCTACGTGGTAAATTTCTCCGTTTTCTTTTTTCCGTGCTGGAGGGAGCTGAAACTAGCGACCAAAAATGAGCAGCTAATTGTTGTAACTGTTGACTGAACTTAGTTCGAATACTTTTCATATCAGGAATTGATTGAGTGGCTTCCAATTTCGGATACTTGAATAGCTAATGAAACAATTCTATCAGAAGTGACATCCATTGCCTGCCAGATTTTGTCTGTTAATTTCAGCTTCATCAAGCCTGACACGAGGTTATCGTCCCAAGCTTTTACCAAACTTGAGCCCTTTGTTATTACAGGTTCTGGCCCAATATAAGTCAAAATTGAACCAAGCTTGGGCCATTTGCCAATCTCTGTCTGAACTACAGTGGAAGTGAAACTGTACATGGAGAAAATTGTGTGATATTGATTATTTATTCTGGATATAATCGAAACTTTAGAATAGGAGTTGAAGGATGCACTGTGAAGAATTTCTATGGGAAACTTCACATAAATGTTCGGGAGTAATTGACACCCACATGCGTTAGGAATTTTCCGTATTCTACCGGAAATTCACTGGAAGATGATGGTAAAAATCCCATAAAGATTGGAATTATCAGTTGAATTGTTGGAAAATTTGATATACATGTACCGGAAATTGATTTTTCATCCCGTAATTGGAATTTTCCGGTTGTCGCGTATAAGGAAATTCCGATCATTTTTGACAGTGTGATCTGGTGATGATTACTGTGTTAATCCATTGTTTTCCGATGTTGAACAATACTCGTTAGAATTTTAGGATATCTGTCATTGAATTATTATTCTTTCTTGTAATCCTCATTGTATTTTCTTCTCCACTACTTATCTTCTTATGTACTCATTTAGAAAAATCATCAGGTAATCTAATCTCTTACAAGTTCAACGATCAAAAGCAATAACAGGCAACAGGATATGTTTGGAAGGTTGATTCGATGATTGACGACTGATTGGGAGATTGACTTTCGATATGACATATCGATGAAGCAATAAAAGCAACACTAGAAGGAAATTATTGTGATATCACGCATCAGTTCTGTGAAAACAAAGCTCATATCTGAAATAGGAGAATTTCTGTGTTTTTCTGTCGGATATAAATCACATTAGATACAGAACATTGTTTGAAAAGTCATTAAAATTTGTCAAAAATTCACAACAAAATTTATGGATGCCCACATAATTTAGAAATACACGAATTCATGAATTTCACATTATACTTTCCTCCTCCGAAATTTCAAAACATTTCCCACAGTATGTATCATGTCATTGCTGAGACATTAATTCATGTTCAATGAATCAAGTAATATCAGTTTAATCTCTTAGGAACTGAAATTCCCAACGAAGGGAACTCTAGATCCGGATATTTGAATGGCCTGTCGATAATGAGACACTAAAATTCTCCAAAAATCCTACAAAGGTTCCGATTCTTGTGAAAGATACCTCGCTCTACTGGATATTCCAGTTGGGAAACTCAAAAATAACCAGAATTTCAAGGTCAAAAGGATCGACCAACTTTCTCTCATTCAACACTAGAGTTACAATATTTGCATCATCTTTTCCAGATGTTTTCTCACCTTCATTTCTTCTTGAACATCTGGATTTCTGTAGTTCAAATCTGGTTGCGCTTTATGGAACTGATGGAGGTAACACCAATCGCGTACCGTCGAAGGTTCATGTAGCGTAGTTTCCTTAAATGTATGAAGTTTTGGTGCCGTAGTTACGGTAGAACTCTCAGGTTTTTGTGGCGTAGGTACTTTAGATGTCTGAGGTTTTTCTGTCGTAGTTACGTCAGATTGTAGACATTCCCACATGGAGCCACCGAAAACACTAATCCAGTTGGTTGGGGGATGACTAATATTAGGTTTTTTTTGCCAAACATAATAATCTGTGTATTTTCCTTTCTTTTCTTTACTGTACTGGAACCAAATATGCTTATCGGAGCTATGATTAGGCACCAGATCAAGCAGAACCTGGAAAACAATTTGATTCAAATGTAGGAATTTCGGTTCTTCATTCCGCTATCCATGTATCAACCACCAAAGTTAGCTCCTGAAGTAGTTTTTATCTGCTAAAATCATTTGTTTTCTTTCGTCTACGATAATAATGGCATTTACCTTCAGACCACGTTTTTTCGCCTCCTTCGTAAGGTTCTGGAAATGATTTAGAGTCCCGAGGCTGGATTGTATATCCAAAAAGTCTTCGATGTCGTAACCGCCATCCACCATAGGACTTGTGAAGATCGGTGATAGCCAAATTCCTCCGATACCGATGTCGACGAAGTGGTCTAGTTTGTCTATTATACCTGAAAGAAGAGAACGCTGACATGAATAAAAGAATCGTAATGTATAGAAACGATTTTCGTTTAATCCTATCGCACGCTTTGTTCATAATAATTGATCGTTAATTACGTTCAAAGTAAAGCATTGTATTTATGACAGCTTCATGCTAAAAATTGAGCAAGTTTCAACGATATCCGAATCGAAAATTCGTACCACAATTGAGATAATCCACTTATTCTTATTCTGGTGGAAAAAAGAAAATTGCAGAATACTCTCAGGGTGTTGTGTCTTCAGTTTGAGGTGGAAACTATGAAAAATGCGTTATTATGAATTGAACAATATGACAAACAGATTTTCAAAATTTTCATTTATGAAAAGACATCTTACGAATGTTGATCGCTGAGCAGTTGCGTTTGTTGGGTGCTTTTAATTCAAAAATCTCCCATCAATTACGGAATTGAATTTTTTCATTTGTCCACCGGATATGAACTCGAAAAAGGAAGTGATCCATATTTGAAACAATGGATTGGAGTGAGAGTTTGAAAAATTAGTTTCGAGTGATAAAAAAATCTCCTTCAAAAGTCATGTGCTGCATGATATTCAAAGAATTTGAACAATCGAATCCTCGGTAACAATCTACATCTTCAAGATATTCCATACGATGCCGAAGAATAGAATATTCAAATATGCTCCTGTGAATAATTTCTATCGAGAAAATGTTATTGTATCGACATATGTGAACAATATTATCAAAGCATTCGAACGATGCATAAGATGTTTGATGGTTCATACGAAGACTTCTATAATCTGGTAGGATAGAATTCAACTTCCGCGTTATCCGAAGTGGATAATCCATCATTCTTGTATTTTCATTCCAACGCGCATGAGGTGGCTCTCTCGAACGGCGGAAATCACAACGTGCAAGTCTAGTTCCCTGTTTCGTTCCATCAAATTCATTTTTTGCTCCGTGAAAGAACTGGACAGTGAATTTGATGAAACGATTCCTGCTGCAAAGAAGAGCGATCCGAGGGAACTCTGTCCAATGCACAAAAATCGAATAATTTCAATGAAATTTTTGTTTATGCATTCTTCAAAAATATGGTGTAAATGAAATTTGCAATTGTACCCTGAGGAAAAATATTTTCCATATCTGAGTTCCACGGTATGACGGAATGAAAATTTTCTTGGGGCGAGGTAAAGTTGTCGCAAGTCGCAAAACGAATTTTAACGAGCTTTAGACCTTGACTGGATTCATTTGAGACTATATAAGAAGTGAAAATTGTCTCAATACTTAGTTGGATGGTCTTCCAGTTTGGTTCGAAAGTTCATATTAACGCACTGTTCCTTGGATTTGGATTCTCAACCAATTCATCAATCGAAATCGTTGGTCCGAGTATAGATTGATTCAAGACTTGTTTCCATAAAGATATATCCGAATTTGAACCTTCGAATTCAGTTGAGGGTTTATTAAACTGAATTTTGAATTAATTTGGTTGGTTATAGAGGAGTCATCTTTCAATGCAGATTATCTGGAATCTACAATTCGTTACGTCTCGTTTTGCGACTCGTGGCAACCAAGGTGATACTAGCGACCCCTGAAGATGCAACCAGACCCATTGGTTAGAAAAGGACACAACAAAAACTATTCTGACAAATTACTCGAAAACAAAAGAATGAAATCGAAATATCGCTCTGTACAGACCTTCTTCGATCAATAGAGGTGGTCTGTACAGAGCGATATTTTCCTTTTCTTGTTTTATTTCCTAATAATTTGTCAGAAAAGATTTGGCTCGGGTTGCATCGTCAGGGGCCGCTGGTTCCCCCTTCCTTGAAAGGAGGCAAGATAGTTGTGGGAGAAGCAATTTCTTTCCTAGTGTCAGAGCTGAATCAAAAGTTCATCGATAACTGATTGATATCTAAAATTTTGCTATAATATATTACACGTTAATGTATATTTTTCTATTTGAAATTCATTTCATACGTGATCGAAGTGCGAATGACTTTTTCAGTGAAATGATTAAATTTTATCCGGAAATTTTCCATAGAGTTGCAACTAGATTGACCTGCACTGAGAAAACTCTTCAGTTGTAGCAACGATAAACGACATTAAGTGGAAAATTCGAGTTGCAAACATTTTTAATCACCACAACTCAACAGTTTTTTCAGTGTGAATATCTGTTAGTTCTGTCAGTTTTGTGTTAATCTTCCTACTGTGCTATTCCACGTAAGAGAATCGCGAGCCGCATTAGCCTTGACGAAAATTACTCTTCGAAAATGGGATACAAGCTGTGTTAGTTTCTGTAAAGGGCTCCCAGCGGTGCTCCTCTTCCTGAAACACGTCGGTATGTTCTTCAAGAAGCCATTAAAGTCATCTAGTGGAGATTTATTTTTCAGATTCTGGCAAGAACAATTGGATCGTTATCACACCATCGCCGTTTCTGAGTGGATGTCATTTGTGTCTGACAGGCATCGAACAATACCAGGTCTTAGATATCGTCATATTTGTGTCGCCATTGAATGAACTCAGGAAGATCCATGCTGTCACAATAACAAAATGTGTCATTACAGTGTTTCCAGAAGGTTCGGAATATTTCTCCTGAGTTTTCTAAATATTCCTCAAACGTTTCGTAGGGTTTCTGCTCGAGAAATCTGATTAAATTTCTTTTTTGAGGAATTTCTCGTTAGACAACTCGAGAAATTCTTAAAAAAAAAACAAATTTGATCGAATTTCTCGAGCAGAAACCCTAAAGTTTTCCCATCTTAGATTCCTCACGACCAACATCCCGAGCAGAAAATTTTTATGGCCAGCCTCATGTTCAATTCTTTGGCACACCTGATCTGATTAGGGATAACCAGACCTAGTCCCGATAGGTTTGTAATTTGATATACCACACCTTAGTTTGTTACATCGGGCTTTGATATAACGGTGCGTTACAGTCCATGTCAGGGCCTGAAATAAGGCCTTCCAGATCTGGTCCTGACCGAACACCCAATATGAATTTCTGCTCGGGATCATATGAAAGTACTCAAGCAGGATGAATTGAGAATAGATGTACTCCCTAGCAGAAATGCTCTAAAGCGTTCAGCCTCGTCAATGCCTATAGCTCATTCATACTAATGCTTAGTATATTCTATGGAGTATTGGAACACAGGTAGAGCTGTAATTAACAGAGCTAAATTTTGAACCTGTTATTGCATCCGATTAAAAACTGCCCTTCAATTATAAACACTCAGCGTACCATAGAAATCTATCACAGTAGTGGTCAGTACTGAATTGGATTATCGTGATTGATGTTTCTTTTGTTGATTAAAAAATATCAACATTCGAGAACTGCGTTATCATTAGAAACGGGCTACAAGAGTGTACAAAAACTAAAAAACCAAAGCCTAAAACCACTTCAAAGTAGACAAGAAAATTCAAAATGAAACATGATTGTCGATTTTATATGTTTTATGAATTTGAACATACAACGATTGCCAGACAGATCGTCGAGAATTTATGTGCTGCATTTGGCTCGAACTCTACCACTCACCACACTGTGAATTATTGGTTCCAACGATTCACCGAAGGAAATAGAAGCTTCGAAGGTAAACCTCGCTCGAAGATTTATGGAATTTGATGGAGACGTTTCTCCACGCCACAAACTAGAAACGCGGAAGGCACTTGAATATGATCATAGGAACATCGCTGATCGTCTCGAACAAATAGGTTTCCTTGAAGTTATGTCCCGATAAACACCTCACAGATTGACCGAAGAACCATTATGTGCCATGCCAGTGACCGTCAGCAAAAATTTGTTTCTGAGTCCAAGGAGACTGAACTTTCTGAATTGGATTATCACTGGGAACGAGGCTTGGATATTCTACGAAAACGAAACATCCCAATACATTTTGGATTCCTCATTTTCTTGGAGAATCTGACCTCCACCGTCGAAAGATTCGCTATTGGTTCCCTAGGATTAAAAAGGACAGCTGTATAGGGAGTCTCTTCGGAAAAACCACACAGTGAACGTTGGAATGCGCTGTAAATATTTTCGAAAATTGGCGAAGGCCATCAACGAAAAACATCAAAAACATTTCGATTTATTCCTTTTAAAAGACAATACATGGCTTATTTAAATGGCAAACTGAAAATAGGTAGCGCTCCGCGCGCGTGGCATCTAAACATGATCATGAAAAAATTCATATCTCCAGGACTATGTTGTTTACCATTATGGAAACAATTGATAAATTTTTGTTAACGTTTCTAGATCATTGTGCGAGAGAACGATCGACAAACGTCACTGTTTAATTTGTAATTGAAAAATTCATATGGATCATGGAATGTACAGAATTGAGAACTATAGGGAAACGTCTCAAATTTCATGCCGGTCAGAGTTTTCGAGTGATCAGTCCTTGAAAATTAAAAGATTTCAAGTGCACAAAAGCTTTTGAAATGAACAGAAATACTTATTCAATATTTTAGCATCGACTAAAAACTCGGAAGGAAGAGAAATTCGCTGCCACAGAGAAATCTAATTGTGTTGAGTCCCTTTTGCTAGAGCACCACATTTTCTACAATGATCCCAAACTATATTTGCCACCCCAGAACAATCTTGTTAGTTACAACAGCAATTTTTCAGATGTGGTTTGCTATTCTGTACAGGGTGACCCGAGTCGGACGGATTATATTCGAGGAGCGGATTCTGCAGCCAAAATGCAAAAATTCCCCGTTTGAAAAAAAATTTTTTGAGACTTGGTTTTCGAATTATGAGCATTTTTAGATTTTTTTTCAAATCCAAATTACTCAAAAGCACAATGTGCTACACACTTGAACTTGATACCATTCGTTAAGTTTGAAAACGGCGAATCTCTGAAGAAAAATTGAACTATCTTATCATTTTTTTGTTTCGGAACTACAATGATTGAGAGTTGCTGAATTCTGGTTGGCTGGGAGTCAAAAAATTTCAAATCGCTATAACTTTGGGTCAAAAAATCATGGGATGGTTTAGTTTTTTTTCCAGAGATCCGCCATTTTCCAATTCAACGAACGGTGCTGAGCTCAAGTATGTAGCACACTGTGCTTTTGAGTAATTTGGATTTTTAAGAAAATCTCAAAAATCAAGCCTCAAAAAGATTTTTTTCAAACGGGAAATTGTTGCATCTTGGCTGCAGAATAGACTCCCCAAATATAATCTATTCGACTTGGGTTATCCTGTATATAATACCTCGATTTGCTGCATTGACTAATTTTTTTGGCGACCTAAGCCGAACCCTGCCGATAAAGCTGAAAAGTTTGAAGCTATAGCAGCTGAAGAATGGCTATCTTTTCCACAGCCAATCCATTTTTCCCTGAGAAGAATCAAAAAGGAAAAATTGCTCCATCGGATTTTTAAATTCGAATGTAAAAACCACATGAATTAACCGATATATTGTTGGAACTAATTCCACGATCTAATCATCGAGAATCGATCTCATATTTACATTTGGAGGAAACATGATTACACCAACAAAACCTCAAATAATTTTGTGTTCAATTTAACAAATCTAAAACACCTGTTTTAGTATTTTGGTCAGATAACCACAATTCCACACAAAGACAGGTGTGATTGAATTAAATAAACATTGAAGTGACATGGATTCGAATAATCGAATGTGTTATATACTCTTCTTTGTGGAGAAATATGTGTCCTCCTATCGTAATGCAAACAAAATTCAATCGATTGGATACACGAGTTTCGAAAATCGTTAGAATGTATTCTCTTGTTGTAAATGTATCTCTGTTTGAACATTTCATTCGGAGCGATGAATTTTCGATTCTGATGTTTGTCTTGATGTTTCACGTGTTGGGAATAACGTGGGTGCATGTAAACGTCATTTTGTGATAAAATTTTGTGGATATACTAGAAAAAATGTTCTGTTGTAGCAGTAGAATTTTTTTTTAAAACGCGATCAACAACATTCTTTGGTTCAAACATCAAGAATTTTGTTCACTTTACAAAACTTTGGTTATCACGACAAAATATTTCAATAATGGTAACACACATGGCATAATTTGAGGATCGGTTCTGATCAAAAAGTTAATTCTTCTACAAGAAACCGGTTATTTCAAGAACGTCAAAATGGTTATCAATTGTAAATCAATTACTTCCACTTGGGTTTTTCTTTCGTTTTGAAAAATTGAGTATCCAATGTAACACTGAAAGTTCTTCTCAGGCAATGATTTTATAATGTCATTCAATGGTATTCGTTACATTGGAATCCTTGTAATATTAAAGACACGCGCTGCATAATATGCTTTCATCTACTGATAAATTTTTGTCTATTTTTCGAGATTATAAGAAAAGCCATGTATCCAGTTGTGTATACAGAATTACTTGCGTTTGTGTTCAATAGTTGATAATTTTCATACGCATATCGGTAAATAATTGAACTTATCAAATTTATCATGCAAACAACTGACCATCTCATTTTCACATGATCAACATCATTCACCATAGAAATAAAAATGCAACAACAATGAACTGCTCGATTCTTCGAACTGAATGACATTTATAAATATTTATAAGCATCAGCGGTACTTGATCACAAAAATGCGAGCGGAGCGAGCACCATTCACATGTATTGTTCAGATTAAAAAATACGAGCTTCGTTCAACTCTGTGTCCAGACCACAAAAATGTGAACATAGCCAGCATTGTTTGAATTATAAAGACCCGTTTTCTACAGGCGAACTTTAAAAAGTAAAATTGAAGTCTTCCCTAAATTTGGGTAATGGGAAATGGGAAATGAATTTACCCAGGTTAGGGATTGGGGGGAAAAATTCTAAATTTACTTTTTACAGTGCAGGTTATACGACTTGATCAATTCATTCCTAAAGAGTTTCCACTTCACAGGAACATGCTTTCGCATCAAAACTTGCTCTCATTGCAGCAACTCTCTCTCCAACAGACTCGATCAAAATTATTCACAGTAATAAAATAAAGCATCATCAAAATTGCATATTACAGTAATAAAACTCAATATCCTCGATAACGTTGCGAACCTCTTCATTCGATCGAGCGAACGAACAAATAAGTTTTTCCAACACCTTTTCTACAAAACCAGGCCATAAATACGCTGTTTTCCATCGAGTCATTCCATTCGACGGCAAAGTAAACATATCTTTGATGAACTCAAATTCAAAAAGAATGTTCCTCACCCACGTAGGAATTAACGGATGGTCCGGTACCGGCTCGATACAGGCTGCCAGGGTGCAACCGTTGGCGGCCGGTGTCGGTCGGACTACGGAATGATAACGCCAAATAACTCTGATCCGATACTGGAAATCAGTGTGGTTCCGACATTGAGAACTAATACTACAAGTATTGATTGCTATTCAAGTACCGACGACTGTTACTCAACCGTTATTTGCGCTGTTGTAACTTTGGAAGGTTTTGAATGCATTATCAAAATTTCTGCCCTAGGGGGAATTTCCGCCAACGGTTGCAAACTGGCAGCCTGTATCAAGCCGGTACTGGACCATTCGTCAATTTCTATGTGGCCAATCAAGTCTTCTCTCAAAGTACACGAGATATTTATTTATTCACATTGGTTTGGTACCGAATCAACGTTGGAAGCCAACGCTTGCGTACTAAAATTGTGGTTAATAACGGTTGGTTCAAATATCGAACCAGTACCGACACGAACTTCGAATGAAGTCGGTTAAGTACCGATCCGCAATCGGCAGACAACCGTTAGTGGCCCATAATACCTTTTCAGTAGAATTTCTACGTGGGTAGGTGGACTATTCTCATTGAAACAATCAACTACTCAACTTCTTCTTCTTCTTCTTCTTTTGTTATCCAAAATACATCGTGTATGAATTTTCTGTAGTAGAGCATAATATACAGAACACTGAATTCACATGATATCGTGGAATCGCTTTGAATATCATGACTTCGTCGATCCGATTTCTAACTTAGATTTCATTATAGGAAAAACTCATTTTTAATTCAATTATAAAGGATGAATCCTTTCCATTCGGTTTCGGTGTTATTTTCACCTTCTTGTCCCTACACGTTGTGCTCTATTTACACAGAAAGATAAATGATCCGTTATACGATACGGTGGGAAAGATATTTTCTTTTATACGAATAGATACTATCAACGTTGCCCTCGAACGCATAAAAATAAGAAAACACTGAAGGTAAAACCATGAACATAAGATTATATGATTCTCACCGGAATGATGTAACGTACGAAATGGGAAAATGGTTTGAATGGCACGTAAAGAAATATTTCAACGTGTTCCAATCACAGACTACAGTTAAGGAACGAATAATTCAAAAAATGTATGCTGTATTCGGTCATTAGAACATCGCAAGTAAGGCGACAAAGTCCGTTTGTTATATCATGTCATCATTTTCGATCCTTATCTGCACAATCCTTCTGTGTAATCTACTACGCAGAAGTATTCGAATAGACATCACACTCTACGACGATTTATCTCACGAAAGCGAATCGATGTTTGTTTCGTATATTTTATTGTTTTCAATTATTCACTCCTTTTTCATCACAATTCTTCATCACAATTACATTTTTACGATATCATTTCAACACGTGTAACGAAACCCTCCGAATAATTTTTTCAATCATTCAAGACGAGGTTCAACGTTGCCTCCTCTTACCGTTAATATCACCTACTCCATCGCCGTTGGAATCCTTGAAAGTCAGAGGATAAATTTGATAAAAAACAGTATGATTCCACCATCCTTTGTTCTTTATTTCACCGAGTACAAGATTCGCTGATAACAAACTCAGCACCGTCACCACCAACACGGATGGCGTAAGGTCGAAACGCGTCCCGGACATGATGACCATTATCAAGAGCCCAGGTGTGACTCCTCGCTTTTATATTCACACACAACGCTCCACTAGTGAGATGAAAACGAATGGTGTTGATTATCAGACCGAATATATAAAGAGGGGGAAGATACACTACGCGAGGGAGGGGCGAATTTTTCTCGGAAATTTCTTTTTGTTTTTCTCTTTTTACAACTGATAATCCGTGAGTTGTCCCTGATATCGAGTACTCCCTGCGCTTCAACAAAGTTGACGAGGATTTCAGATGAAGCTGAAACTAGCCAGCCGATTGTTGTAACCTTTGATGGAACGTTGTTGAAGCTTTGTTTATGCGATAAATCGATTAAGCGGCGGTCCACCACACTTTTCAGATGTTGAATTTTGTGTAAAAAGTTATAATAATCGACTATTATTCGCTTTACGGCTGCTAGTTTCAGCTTGTTAATATTGATTGATGCACTCATAGGAGTATCGTATCATCTCGCATGTTGGGATTTTTTGTTATCTGTCGATTTTGAGGAGTCAATTGTGTGTTATCAACTCCAGAAGATAAATGTACGAATGATGAATTTATTTATGAAAACATGAGGAAAATTTGATTGTGTGGTTCGATTTTCGAGGCGAGATACAAAATATATACGGTTTCTGTGCCTTCATATTGAAAAAATTTCATTTGAAAAATTACCGTGAAAATTTCAGTAATCGAGGAACAAGTAGGAATTTTTTAAAATCAAATAAAAATTAAACAGTTGAAAATATCACTTTCCACTGTTTAAAAACTCACTCATTTTCACAGCCCACACAGTGATTTTTTGAAGAATTTTTACTTGTTCTTCGATCACTGGAATTTCACGGTAATTTTCACAACAACATTCTTTCAGTGCATCTTTCTCCTCTATCGGAGATAGTTTATCGTCAAATCGTCACGGTGAGAACCATTCTCATCACGCGGAGTGTAATCTATTTGTTATTGATAATAACCGGACTGGTGGAAAATCTCTGTAAAATAATCACAGTGTCACATATTTTTTCTCCCTGCTTGTTTTTCAAATAGTGGAATAATTTTTCCAGAGTTCTCAATTTTCATGGATCATCATTGCTTTTGCGCTGATATCTTCCATCTCTCAAACACTATGTGATCGTTGCATGAAGAAGAGTCTTATATACGAATACGGATATTTACAGCGTAATCTCAATCGGAGATTTTATCTTTGTGCAGTCAAGATTTCCGGCGCGATGTTTGAATTGCTCCTTCTGATGCGTGAATGCCTTTAACAATATTCCATTCCTTTGTAGCTTATTATTTTATTACAAAAATTGAATAAAAAGTTTGAAATATTTCAAAATTGTCACCTTTTGTTTATGACGAACCGAGAAAATGTAGCGTAGAATCTTTGTTTTGGGATCAATTAAATTATTCCTGCGCAATACAATCTCATGTTCTAATGAGATCTTCCTTCACAATGTGAATATCAATTGAATTCTATCGTATATCATCGATTTTCCAAAACCCTCTTAGAACTGTTCTGTTGCTGAAAATTCCGATCGTATTTTAGAAGCTTTTTATTATGAAATCAGAACAATTTCCAAGAGCTCTGCAATGATTTCCTAACGTATGACGTTCGATCGAAAAGAGAATTCGAAAACATTCATATTTTCCGTACATTTGCGAGCTCTCCAAATCCTCTGTAAGTATTCTTTTGATATTCTTGAAGAACTCTTCTCGAATTTTCATAGAACTGTGCTGCCTAAAGAACTTTTGATACAAAACACGGAATTGGAACGAATGGAGGACGAAAACAATAATATTCAAACGAAGATAGTCTAACAGGTGAAGTATGACGATGTGATAAGACTCAGCTGAAATCGAGCATCCTCAAGTGGAATCTGAGTAATGTCGGAATAACTTCAAGGAATCACGATCAGCATTCTTTACAGTTTTGATTACACAGAAGTGATGACTGATATTTGATGTGCATATTATAATGTATCTTCTCGATTATTTATTATTGAATTTACACGGTAGTTAGTTGAACGTTGCAATTTTATCATATTTTCATTTTCACGTTTGTTTGTTTTCTGAAATATTTTGAAAAGCATGTTCTACTATCATCCTCCCTTTCATGAATTTTCTACTATGAAGATCTCATCAGGCTCGATGTCATCCGTCATCCGTATAAACTTTTTAACGGATAAAAGATTTATAAGGGAATGAAGAACTACCTGACTGCAGGATCGATAACAAATATAGATTGACAACCGATGAAATACGTCCATTTCGTTGTCAATTGAAACCATCTCCGAGTCCAATATATTTATGACGTACGTTTAACAATATCAAGCACAGATTGGGAAAAAAGTGCGGTGTGTTTGAAAATACCAACAATAGTGATGAAAATAGGATATATCTGTCTTACCGAGGAGATTAATGTATTTTAAAAACCACTTGTAAATCAGGGCACATTGTGATCTTGAACTTCTATACACGGTGAAGAGAAATAATCGTCGTGACAGCGGAATCTGATTTTGCTGGAGTAGCAAATTTTTTGCTGTCACAGCAATTTGGTTAGCTACACAGTAAAAAGTGAAACTTGAAGTGATCCCAAATATCAGCTCAAAAATGCAGCCAAAAGTAGCGCCTATTCCAACTGAAAGCAAGCAATGAAAAAGACTGAATTTCAGTTAATTCCATCTTACTTTGGAATTAAGATAGAATTCCATCTTAATTTCCAAAGTAAGATGGATTTAACTGAAATTCAGTCTTTTTCATTGCTTGCTTTCAGTTGGAATAGGCGCTACTTTTGGCTGCATTTTTGAGCTGATATTTGGGATCACTTCAAGTTTCACTTTTTACTGTGTACGACAACAACTTTTCAGCTGTGGCAGCACAAAATGTCAACTTCACCAGCAAGATTTATTTCCTATTCTATATATAATACCAAAATTTGTTGGAGAAACAAACGTTCTCTGCTGTCACTGCACAAAATTCGCTGCTCCAACAAAATTGAATTTCGCTTTGATAGCAAATTTTTTTCTGTGATACAAGCTGTTCAAACCGTGCATCGAGGAATTCTTTGAATATAAATAATTCAAGGTATGTTAGATAATTTAGAATTCCGAATGATATCCTGGGGAAAATTTCATCGCATCCCTAGTAGAAATGCTCTAGGGATTGACAAGTTTTGTAACGCTTAACCAGCCAAAAACCAGACGCTTGCGAGTGCCTCGTACCTTCTGGTGAGGTACTTACACTGTAAAAAAGAAAGTCTTGATTTGTTTGGATTTTTATTTCAGACAATGTTTTTTCCATTGTGTCGGCGATTGTTTTTTCTGCTTAATTTGTTTACATCATAGATTCAGCCATCGAATGAGCTGAATTTAAGACTTCCTTTTCACAGTGTACCAGTGCCTATCTAGATCAGTGTCTATAACTAGAGCATTCCTACTTGTGATGAAGTCCTATTTTTCTTCGTAAGCGAAGGACATTGAAAGCTTTTGAATATAATCGCTCTCGATTTCTGATCATTTTTACCATTTAGAATATAGTAAGAAAGTCACATTCTACTTAATTCTCCTATCATTGTTCGTACAAATGATCAGGTACCAAGAGTAGTTATAGTGGAAATCTTTCGATGTACCTTACTCACGAAGAAAAATAGTATTCAATACAATGAGATATTTTTCTCAGGGTAAGAAGTTAGAACTGAGATGAATTCAGTTATTGAGAATTTTTTGGAAGTTATTGATACATTTTAGAGTGGTAGAAAGAACAGATTGTTGGGTTTTTATGTTGAATGAGGATTCAGAGTTTTGAGATACAGGATTATTTGATCACACAACACGTACGTTTGGTCAAAGAGGTACGTTTGTTTCCGCGTGAACGTTTATATAGGATTGAATTCAGATCGTGCACAGTGGAGAAATAGTGCGCTGATTTCATTTAACGCATAGATTTTATATAAATATTGTATATAAATCCTCTGGAATAGTTTTATATATAAAATTCCACATGAGGTTGAGAATAGAAGAATATTATTCAATTCCGTTATACTTCAAACGGGACTGATTGTGTGTCTGTGAAGTTGGCATATCAAATGTCAGCATCGCACAAAAAAGCACCAGTTCTAGTCGCATCCACTATAGTTCTACAGTTCTTGATAAGTTACAACAATAGTTCCGGGTAAATTTGTGAAAAAAATCGATTTTGAAAAAATGATATGCTAAGTTCTTCTACAATATGACAGCATCGCAGGGAAAATGGATGGAAATGGACTGTATCTCGGAGTTCTAGGGATGATTGGGATGCGAGGATGTCAAAACAAGGGAGTTCTAATGCTAGAAGTGCTTGGGAAATTTTTTTCAGGAATTAAATGGAATGATATGCTGAGTTCTTCTACAATATGACAGCATCGCAGGGGTAATGGAAGGAAATTGACTATATCTAGGAGTTCTAAGGATGATTGGGATGCAAGGATGTCAAAACAAGGGAGTTCTGATGCTAGGAGTGCTTAAGGAATTTTTTTCGGGAATTAAATGAAAAGACATGAGGAGTTCTTCTACAATGTAGTAGCAGCGCAGGTGGAACCGCTGGAAGTGGACTATATCTCGGAGTTCTACGGCTGATTGGCATGTGAGGATGTCAAGGAACAAGAGTTCTGATGTTGGGAGTAATCAGGGAGTCAATTGGGAGTCTCAGAGAATCAGGAGTTCCGACCAGCATATCATGGAAAATGGAGAGTTCTGACCAGCATATCATAGAAAATCGATGGTTCTGACCAGCATATCATGGAAAATGGGGAGTTCTGATGAGCATATCATAGGAAATCGATAGTTCTGACCAGCATATCATGGAAAATGGAGAGTTCTGACCAGCATATCATGGAAAATGGGGAGTTCTGATGAGCATATCATAGAAAATCGATAGTTCTGAGCAGCATATCATAGAAAATCGATAGTTCTGACCAGCATATCATAGGGAATCGATAGTTCTGACCGGCATATGATGGAAAATGGAGAGTTCTGACCAGCATATCATAGAAAATCGACAGTTCTGACCAGCATATCATAGAAAATCGATAGTTCTGACCGGCATATCATGGAAAATGGAGAGTTCTGACCAGCATATCATGGAAAATGGGGAGTTCTGATGAGCATATCAAAGAAAATCGATAGTTCTGAACAGCATCTCATGGAAAATCGATAGTTCTGACCAGCATATCATGGAGAATGGAGAGTTCTGAAGAGCATATCATAGAAAATCGATAGTTCTGACCAGCATATCATGGGAAATCAATAGTTCTGACCAGCATATCATAGAAAATCGATAGTTCTGACCAGCATATCATAGAAAATCGATAGTTCTGACCAGCATATCAATGAAAATCGATAGTTCTGATCGGCATATCATAGAAAATCGATAGTTCTGACCAGCATATCATAGAAGATCGACAGTTCTGACCAGCATATCAATGAAAATCGATAGTTCTGACCAGCATATCATAGAAAATCGATAGTTCTGACCAGCATATCATAGAAAATCGATAGTTCTGACCAGCATATCATAGAAAATCGACAGTTCTGACCAGCATCTCATGGAAAATCGATAATTCTGACCAGCATATCATAGAAGATCGACAGTTCTGACCAGCATATCAATGAAAATCGATAGTTCTGACCAGCATATCATAGAAAATCGATAGTTCTGACCAGCATATCATAGAAAATCGATAGTTCTGACCAGCATATCATAGAAAATCGATAGTTCTGACCAGCATATCATGGAAAATGGAGAGTTCTGACCAGCATATCATGGAAAATCGATAGTTCTGACCAGCATATCATGGAAAATGGAGAGTTCTGACCAGCATATCATGGAAAATCGATAGTTCTGACCAGCATATCATGGGAAATCGATAGTTCTGACCAGCATATCATAGAAAATCGATAGTTCTGACCAGCATATCATGGAAAATGGAGAGTTCTGACCAGCATATCATGGAAAATCGGAAGTTCTGACCAGCATATCATGGGAAATGGAGAGTTCTGACCAGCATATCATGGAAAATGGAGAGTTCTGACCAGCATATCATGTAGAATGGGGAGTTCTGATGAGCATATCATAGAAAATCGATAGTTCTGACCAGCATATCATGGAAAATGGAGAGTTCTGACCAGCATATCATGGAAAATCGATAGTTCTGACCAGCATATCATAGGAAATCGATAGTTCTGACCAGCATATCATGGAAAATGGAGAGTTCTGACCAGCATATCATGGAAAATGGGGAGTTCTGATGAGCATATCATAGAAAATCGATAGTTCTGAGCAGCATATCATAGAAAATCGATAGTTCTGACCAGCATATCATAGGAATCGATAGTTCTGACCGGCATATGATGGAAAATGGAGAGTTCTGACCAGCATATCATAGAAAATCGACAGTTCTGACCAGCATATCATAGAAAATCGATAGTTCTGACCGGCATATCATGGGAAATGGAGAGTTCTGACCAGCATATCATGGAAAATGGGGAGTTCTGATGAGCATATCAAAGAAAATCGATAGTTCTGAACAGCATCTCATGGAAAATCGATAGTTCTGACCAGCATATCATGGAGAATGGAGAGTTCTGAAGAGCATATCATAGAAAATCGATAGTTCTGACCAGCATATCATGGGAAATCAATAGTTCTGACCAGCATATCATAGAAAATCGATAGTTCTGACCAGCATATCATAGAAAATCGATAGTTCTGACCAGCATATCAATGAAAATCGATAGTTCTGATCGGCATATCATAGAAAATCGATAGTTCTGACCAGCATATCATAGAAGATCGACAGTTCTGACCAGCATATCAATGAAAATCGATAGTTCTGACCAGCATATCATAGAAAATCGATAGTTCTGACCAGCATATCATAGAAAATCGATAGTTCTGACCAGCATATCATAGAAAATCGACAGTTCTGACCAGCATCTCATGGAAAATCGATAATTCTGACCAGCATATCATAGAAGATCGACAGTTCTGACCAGCATATCAATGAAAATCGATAGTTCTGACCAGCATATCATAGAAAATCGATAGTTCTGACCAGCATATCATAGAAAATCGATAGTTCTGACCAGCATATCATAGAAAATCGATAGTTCTGACCAGCATATCATGGAAAATGGAGAGTTCTGACCAGCATATCATGGAAAATCGATAGTTCTGACCAGCATATCATGGAAAATGGAGAGTTCTGACCAGCATATCATGGAAAATCGATAGTTCTGACCAGCATATCATGGAGAATGGAGAGTTCTGACCAGCATATCATAGAAAATCGACAGTTCTGACCAGCATATCATAGGAAATCGATAGTTCTGACCAGCATATCATAGAAAATCGATAGTTCTGACCAGCATATCATGGAAAATGGAGAGTTCTGACCAGCATATCATGGAAAATGGGGAGTTCTGATGAGCATATTCAAGAAAATCGATAGTTCTGACCAGCATATCATAGAAAATCGACAGTTCTGACCAGCAAATCAATGAAAATCGATAGTTCTGACCAGCATATCATAGAAAATCGATAGTTCTGACCAGCATATCATAGAAAATCGATAGTTCTGACCAGCATTTCATAGAAAAACGATAGTTCTGACCAGCATATCATGGAAAATGAAGAGTTCTGACCAGCATATCATGGAAAATGGGGAGTTCTGATGAGCATATCAAAGAAAATCGATAGTTCTGGACAGCATCTCATGGAAAATCGATAGTTCTGACCAGCATATCATGGAGAATGGAGAGTTCTGAAGAGCATATCATAGAAAATCGATAGTTCTGACCAGCATATCATGGGAAATCAATAGTTCTGACCAGCATATCATAGAAAATCGATAGTTCTGACCAGAATATCATAGAGAATCGATAGTTCTGATCCGCATATCATAGGAAATCGATAGTTCTGACCAGCATATCATAGAAAATCGATAGTTCTGACCAGCATATCATGGGAAATCAATAGTTCTGACCAGCATATCATAGAAAATCGATAGTTCTGACCAGCATATCATAGAGAATCGATAGTTCTGATCGGCATATCATAGAAAATCGATAGTTCTGACCAGCATATCATAGAAGATCGACAGTTCTGACCAGCATATCAATGAAAATCGATAGTTCTGACCAGCATATCATAGAAAATCGATAGTTCTGACCAGCATATCATAGAAAATCGATAGTTCTGACCAGCATATCATAGAAAATCGACAGTTCTGACCAGCATCTCATGGAAAATCGATAATTCTGACCAGCATATCATAGAAGATCGACAGTTCTGACCAGCATATCAATGAAAATCGATAGTTCTGACCAGCATATCATAGAAAATCGATAGTTCTGACCAGCATATCATAGAAAATCGATAGTTCTGACCAGCATATCATAGAAAATCGATAGTTCTGACCAGCATATCATAGAAAATCGATAGTTCTGACCAGCATATCATAGAAAATCGACAGTTCTGACCAGCATATCATAGAAAATCGATAGTTCTGTCCAGCATATCATGGAAAGTGGAGAGTTCTGACCAGCATATCATGGAAAATCAATAGTTCTGATCAGCATATCATAGAAAATCGATAGTTCTGACCAGCATATCATAGAAAATCGACAGTTCTGACCAGCATATCATAGAAAATCGATAGTTCTGACCAGCATATCATAGAAAATCGATAGTTCTGAGCAGCATATCATGTAAAATGGAGAGTTCTGATGAGCATATCATATAAAATCGATAGTTCTGATTGGCATATCATGGAAAATCGATAGTTCTGACCAGCATATCATAGAAAATCGATAGTTCTGATCGGCATATCATAGAAAATCGATAGTTCTGACCAGCATATCATAGAAAATCGATAGTTCTGACCAGCATATCATGGGAAATGGAGAGTTCTGACCAGCATATCATGGGAAATCGATAGTTCTGTCCAGCATATCATGGAAAATCAATAGTTCTGACCAGCATATCATAGAAAATCGATAGTTCTGATCGACATATCATAGAAAATCGATAGTTCTGACCAGCATATCATAGAAAATCGACAGTTCTGACCAGCATATCATAGAAAATCGATAGTTCTGACCAGCATATCATGGAAAATGGAGAGTTCTGACCAGCATATCATGGAAAATCGATAGTTCTGACAAGCATATTATGGAGAATCGATAGTCCTGACCAGCATATCATAGAAAATCGATAGTTCTGACCAGCATATCATGGAAAATCAATTGTTCTCACCAGCATATCATAGAAAATCGATAGTTCTGATCGCCATATCATAGAAAATGAATGGTTCTGACCGGCATATCATAGAAGATCGACAGTTCCGACCAGAATATCATAGAAAATCGATAGTTCTGACCAGCATATCATAGAAAATCGATAGTTCTGGGCAGCATATCATAGAAAATCGATAGTTCTGAGCAGCATATCATGGAAAATGGAGAGTTCTGATGAGCACATCATATAAAATCGATAGTTCTGATCGGCATACCATAGAAAACCCATAGTTCTGACCAGCATATCATGGAAAATGGGGAGTTCTGATGAGCATATCATAGAAAATCGATAGTTCTGACCAGCATATCATAGAAAATCGATAGTTCTGACCAGCATATCATAGAAAATCGATAGTTCTGGGCAGCATATCATAGAAAATCGACAGTTCTGACCAGCATATCATAGAAAATCGATAGTTCTGTCCAGCATATCATGGAAAGTGGAGAGTTCTGACCAGCATATCATGGAAAATCGATAGTTCTGACCAGCATATCATGGAAAATGGATAGTTCTGATCGGCATATCATAGAAAATCGATAGTTCTGACCAGCATATCATAGAAAATCGACAGTTCTGACCAGCATATCATAGAAAATCGATGGTTCTGACCAGCATATCATGGAAAATGGGGAGTTCTGATGAGCATATCATAGGAAATCGATAGTTCTGACCAGCATATCATGGAAAATGGAGAGTTCTGACCAGCATATCATGGAAAATGGGGAGTTCTGATGAGCATATCATAGAAAATCGATAGTTCTGAGCAGCATATCATAGAAAATCGATAGTTCTGACCAGCATATCATAAAGAATCGATAGTTCTGACCAGCATATAATGGAAAATGGAGAGTTCTGACCAGCATATCATAGAAAATCGACAGTTCTGACCAGCATATCATAGAAAATCGATAGTTCTGACCAGCATATCATAGAAAATCGATAGTTCTGACCAGCATATCATGGAAAATGGAGAGTTCTGACCAGCATATCATGGAAAATCGATAGTTCTGACCAGCATATCATGGAAAATGGAGAGTTCTGACCAGCATATCATGTAGAATGGGGAGTTCTGATGAGCATATCATAGAAAATCGATAGTTCTGACCAGCATATCATGGAGAATCGATAGTTCTGACCAGCATATCATAGAAAATCGATAGTTCTGACCAGCATATCATAGAAAATCGATAGTTCTGACCAGCAAACATAGAAAATCGACAGTTCTGACCAGCATATCATAGAAAATCGATAGTTCTGACCAGCATATCATAGAAAATCGATAGTTCTGACCAGCATATCATGGAAAATGGAGAGTTCTGATGAGCATATCATATAAAATCGATAGTTCTGATTGGCATATCATGGAAAATCGATAGTTCTGTCCAGCATATCATGGAAAATCAATAGTTCTGACCAGCATATCATAGAAAATCGATAGTTCTGATCGACATATCATAGAAAATCGATAGTTCTGACCAGCATATCATAGAAAATCGACAGTTCTGACCAGCATATCATAGAAAATCGATAGTTCTGACCAGCATATCATGGAAAATGGAGAGTTCTGACCAGCATATCATGGAAAATCGATAGTTCTGACAAGCATATCATGGAGAATCGATAGTCCTGACCAGCATATCATAGAAAATCGATAGTTCTGACCAGCATATCATGGAAAATCAATTGTTCTCACCAGCATATCATAGAAAATCGATAGTTCTGATCGGCATATCATAGAAAATGAATGGTTCTGACCGGCATATCATAGAAGATCGACAGTTCCGACCAGAATATCATAGAAAATCGATAGTTCTGACCAGCATATCATAGAAAATCGATAGTTCTGGGCAGCATATCATAGAAAATCGATAGTTCTGAGCAGCATATCATGGAAAATGAAGAGTTCTGATGAGCACATCATATAAAATCGATAGTTCTGATCGGCATACCATAGAAAATCGATAGTTCTGACCAGCATATCATGGAAAATGGGGAGTTCTGATGAGCATATCATAGAAAATCGATAGTTCTGACCAGCATATCATAGAAAATCGATAGTTCTGACCAGCATATCATAGAAAATCGATAGTTCTGGGCAGCATATCATAGAAAATCGATAGTTCTGAGCAGCATATCATGGAAAATGGAGAGTTCTGATGAGCACATCATATAAAATCGATAGTTCTGATCGGCATACCATAGAAAATCGATAGTTCTGACCAGCATATCATAGAAAATCGATAGTCCTGACAAGCATATCATAGAAAATCGATAGTTCTGACCAGCATATCATAGAAAATCGATAGTTCTGACCAGCATATCATAGAAAATCGACAGTTCTGACCAGCATATCATAGAAAATCGATAGTTCTGTCCAGCATATCATGGAAAGTGGAGAGTTCTGACCAGCATATCATGGAAATGTGGAGTTCTGATGAGCATATCATAGAAAATCGATAGTTCTGACCAGCATATCATGGAGAATCGATAGTTCTGACCAGCATATCATAGAGAATCGATAGTTCTGACCAGCATATCATGGAGAATCGATAGTTCTGACCAGCATATCATGGAGAATCGATAGTTCTGACCAGCATATCATGGAAAATCAATAGTTCTGACCAGCATATCATGGAAAATCAATAGTTCTGACCAGCATATCATGGAAAATGGGGAGTTCTGATGAGCATATCATAGAAAATCGATAGTTCTGACCAGCATATCATGGAGAATCGATAGTTCTGACCAGCATATCATGGAAAATGGAGAGTTCTGATGAGCATATAATATAAAATCGATAGTTCTGATCGGCATACCATAGAAAATCGATAGTTCTGACCAGCATATCATAGAAAATCGATAGTTCTGAGCAGCATATCATGGAAAATGGAGAGTTCTGAGCAGCATATCATGGAAAATGGAGAGTTCTGATGAGCACATCATATAAAATCGATAGTTCTGACCAGCATATCATAGAAAATCGATAGTCCTGACAAGCATATCATAGAAAATCGATAGTTCTGACCAGCATATCATAGAAAATCGATAGTTCTGACCAGCATATCATAGAAAATCGACAGTTCTGACCAGCATATCATAGAAAATCGATAGTTCTGTCCAGCATATCATGGAAAGTGGAGAGTTCTGACCAGCATATCATGGAAAATCGATAGTTCTGACCAGCATATCATGGAAAATGGATAGTTCTGATCGGCATATCATAGAAAATCGATAGTTCTGACCAGCATATCATAGAAAATCGACAGTTCTGACCAGCATATCATAGAAAATCGATGGTTCTGACCAGCATATCATGGAAAATGGGGAGTTCTGATGAGCATATCATAGGAAATCGATAGTTCTGACCAGCATATCATGGAAAATGGAGAGTTCTGACCAGCATATCATGGAAAATGGGGAGTTCTGATGAGCATATCATAGAAAATCGATAGTTCTGAGCAGCATATCATAGAAAATCGATAGTTCTGACCAGCATATCATAAAGAATCGATAGTTCTGACCAGCATATAATGGAAAATGGAGAGTTCTGACCAGCATATCATAGAAAATCGACAGTTCTGACCAGCATATCATAGAAAATCGATAGTTCTGACCAGCATATCATAGAAAATCGATAGTTCTGACCAGCATATCATGGAAAATGGAGAGTTCTGACCAGCATATCATGGAAAATCGATAGTTCTGACCAGCATATCATGGAAAATGGAGAGTTCTGACCAGCATATCATGTAGAATGGGGAGTTCTGATGAGCATATCATAGAAAATCGATAGTTCTGACCAGCATATCATGGAGAATCGATAGTTCTGACCAGCATATCATAGAAAATCGATAGTTCTGACCAGCATATCATAGAAAATCGATAGTTCTGACCAGCATATCATGGAGAATCGATAGTCCTGATCAGCATATCATAGAAAATTGATAGTTCTGATCGGCATATCATAGAAAATCGACTATCGAAAAAAACTATCGATTTTCCATGATATGCTGGTCAGAACTATCGATTTTCTATGATATGCTGGTCAGAACTATCGATTTCCTATGATATGCTGGTCAGAACTATCGATTTTCCATGATATGCTGGTCAGAACTCTCCATTTTCCATGATATGCTGGTCAGAACTATCGATTTTCTATGATATGCTCATCAGAACTCCCCATTCTCCATGATATGCTGGTCAGAACTCTCCATTTTCCATGATATGCTGGTCAGAACTATCGATTTTCTATGATATGCTGGTCAGAACTGTCGATTTTCTATGAGATGCTGGTCAGAACTCTCCATTTTCCATTATATGCTGGTCAGAACTATCGATTCTTTATGATATGCTGGTCAGAACTATCGATTTTCTATGATATGCTGCTCAGAACTATCGATTTTCTATGATATGCTCATCAGAACTCCCCATTTTCCATGATATGCTGGTCAGAACTCTCCATTTTCCATGATATGCTGGTCAGAACTATCGATTTCCTATGATATGCTCATCAGAACTCCCCATTTTCCATGATATGCTGGTCAGAACCATCGATTTTCTATGATATGCTGGTCAGAACTGTCGATTTTCTATGATATGCTGGTCAGAACTATCGATTTTCTATGATATGCCGATCAGAACTATCCATTTTCCATGATATGCTGGTCAGAACTATCGATTTTCCATGATATGCTGGTCAGAACTCTCCACTTTCCATGATATGCTGGACAGAACTATCGATTTTCTATGATATGCTGGTCAGAACTGTCGATTTTCTATGATATGCTGGTCAGAACTATCGATTTTCTATGATATGCTGGTCAGAACTATCGATTTTCTATGATATGCTTGTCAGGACTATCGATTTTCTATGATATGCTGGTCAGAACTATCGATTTTCTATGGTATGCCGATCAGAACTATCGATTTTATATGATGTGCTCATCAGAACTCTCCATTTTCCATGATATGCTGCTCAGAACTATCGATTTTCTATGATATGCTGCCCAGAACTATCGATTTTCTATGATATGCTGGTCAGAACTATCGATTTTCTATGATATGCTGGTCAGAACTATCGATTTTCTATGATATGCTCATCAGAACTCCCCATTTTCCATGATATGCTGGTCAGAACTATCGATTTTCTATGGTATGCCGATCAGAACTATCGATTTTATATGATGTGCTCATCAGAACTCTCCATTTTCCATGATATGCTGCTCAGAACTATCGATTTTCTATGATATGCTGCCCAGAACTATCGATTTTCTATGATATGCTGGTCAGAACTATCGATTTTCTATGATATTCTGGTCGGAACTGTCGATCTTCTATGATATGCCGGTCAGAACCATTCATTTTCTATGATATGCCGATCAGAACTATCGATTTTCTATGATATGCTGGTGAGAACAATTGATTTTCCATGATATGCTGGTCAGAACTATCGATTTTCTATGATATGCTGGTCAGGACTATCGATTCTCCATGATATGCTTGTCAGAACTATCGATTTTCCATGATATGCTGGTCAGAACTCTCCATTTTCCATGATATGCTGGTCAGAACTATCGATTTTCTATGATATGCTGGTCAGAACTGTCGATTTTCTATGATATGCTGGTCAGAACTATCGATTTTCTATGATATGTCGATCAGAACTATCGATTTTCTATGATATGCTGGTCAGAACTATTGATTTTCCATGATATGCTGGACAGAACTATCGATTTCCCATGATATGCTGGTCAGAACTCTCCATTTCCCATGATATGCTGGTCAGAACTATCGATTTTCTATGATATGCTGGTCAGAACTATCGATTTTCTATGATATGCCGATCAGAACTATCGATTTTCTATGATATGCTGGTCAGAACTATCGATTTTCCATGATATGCCAATCAGAACTATCGATTTTATATGATATGCTCATCAGAACTCTCCATTTTACATGATATGCTGCTCAGAACTATCGATTTTCTATGATATGCTGGTCAGAACTATCGATTTTCTATGATATGCTGGTCAGAACTGTCGATTTTCTATGATATGCTGGTCAGAACTATCGATTTTCTATGATATGCTGATCAGAACTATCGATTTTCTATGATATGCTGGTCAGAACTGTCGATTTTCTATGATATGCTGGTCGGAACTGTCGATCTTCTATGATATGCCGATCAGAACTATCGATTCTCTATGATATGCTGGTCAGAACTATCGATTTTCTATGATATGCTGGTCAGAACTATTGATTTCCCATGATATGCTGGTCAGAACTATCGATTTTCTATGATATGCTCTTCAGAACTCTCCATTCTCCATGATATGCTGGTCAGAACTATCGATTTTCCATGAGATGCTGTTCAGAACTATCGATTTTCTTTGATATGCTCATCAGAACTCCCCATTTTCCATGATATGCTGGTCAGAACTCTCCATTTTCCATGATATGCTGGTCAGAACTATCGTTTTTCTATGAAATGCTGGTCAGAACTATCGATTTTCTATGATATGCTGGTCAGAACTATCGATTTTCTATGATATGCTGGTCAGAACTATCGATTTTCATTGATTTGCTGGTCAGAACTGTCGATTTTCTATGATATGCTGGTCAGAACTATCGATTTTCTTGAATATGCTCATCAGAACTCCCCATTTTCCATGATATGCTGGTCAGAACTCTCCATTTTCCATGATATGCTGGTCAGAACTATCGATTTTCTATGATATGCTGGTCAGAACTATCGATTTCCTATGATATGCTGGTCAGAACTGTCGATTTTCTATGATATGCTGGTCAGAACTCTCCATTCTCCATGATATGCTGGTCAGAACTATCGATTTTCTATGATATGCTGGTCAGAACTATTGATTTCCTATGATATGCTGGTCAGAACTATCGATTTACCATGATATGCTGGTCAGAACTCTCCATTTTCCATGATATGCTGGTCAGAACTATGGATTTTCTATGATATGCTGGTCAGAACTATTGATTTCCTATGATATGCTGGTCAGAACTATCGATTTTCCATGATATGCTGGTCAGAACTATCGATTTTCTATGATATGCTGGTCAGAACTATCGATTTCCTATGATATGCTGGTCAGAACTATCGATTTTCCATGATATGCTGGTCAGAACTCTCCATTTTCCATGATATGCTGGTCAGAACTATCGATTTTCTATGATATGCTCATCAGAACTCCCCATTCTACATGATATGCTGGTCAGAACTCTCCATTTTCCATGATATGCTGGTCAGAACTCTCCATTTTCCATGATATGCTGGTCAGAACTTCCGATTTTCCATGATATGCTGGTCAGAACTCTCCATTTTCCATGATATGCTGGTCAGAACTATCGATTTCCCATGATATGCTGGTCAGAACTATCGATTTTCCATGATATGCTGGTCAGAACTCTCCATTTCCCATGATATGCTGGTCAGAACTATCGATTTTCCATGATATGCTGGTCAGAACTCTCCATTTTCCATGATATGCTGGTCAGAACTATCGATTTTCTATGATATGCTGGTCAGAACTATCGATTTTCTATGATATGCTGGTCAGAACTATCGATTTTCTATGATATGCTGGTCAGAACTATCGATTTTCATTGATATGCTGGTCAGAACTGTCGATCTTCTATGATATGCTGGTCAGAATTATCGATTTTCCATGAGATGCTGGTCAGAACTGTCGATTTTCTATGATATGCTGGTCAGAACTATCGATTTTCTATGATATGCTGGTCAGAACTATCGATTTTCTATGATATGCTGGTCAGAACTATCGATTTTCATTGATATGCTGGTCAGAACTGTCGATCTTCTATGATATGCTGGTCAGAACTATCGATTTTCTATAATATGCCGATCAGAACTATCGATTTTCATTGATATGCTGGTCAGAACTATCGATTTTCTATGATATGCTGGTCAGAACTATCGATTTTCTATGATATGCTGGTCAGAACTATTGATTTCCCATGATATGCTGGTCAGAACTATCGATTTTCTATGATATGCTCTTCAGAACTCTCCATTCTCCATGATATGCTGGTCAGAACTATCGATTTTCCATGAGATGCTGTTCAGAACTATCGATTTTCTTTGATATGCTCATCAGAACTCCCCATTTTCCATGATATGCTGGTCAGAACTCTCCATTTCCCATGATATGCCGGTCAGAACTATCGATTTTCTATGATATGCTGGTCAGAACTGTCGATTTTCTATGATATGCTGGTCAGAACTCTCCATTTTCCATCATATGCCGGTCAGAACTATCGATTCCCTATGATATGCTGGTCAGAACTATCGATTTTCTATGATATGCTGCTCAGAACTATCGATTTTCTATGATATGCTCATCAGAACTCCCCATTTTCCATGATATGCTGGTCAGAACTCTCCATTTTCCATGATATGCTGGTCAGAACTATCGATTTCCTATGATATGCTGGTCAGAACTATCGATTTTCCATGATATGCTGGTCAGAACTCTCCATTTTCCATGATATGCTGGTCAGAACTATCGATTTTCTATGATATGCTCATCAGAACTCCCCATTCTACATGATATGCTGGTCAGAACTCTCCATTTTCCATGATATGCTGGTCAGAACTCTCCATTTTCCATGATATGCTGGTCAGAACTTCCGATTTTCCATGATATGCTGGTCAGAACTCTCCATTTTCCATGATATGCTGGTCAGAACTATCGATTTTCTATGATATGCTGGTCAGAACTATCGATTTCCCATGATATGCTGGTCAGAACTATCGATTTTCCATGATATGCTGGTCAGAACTCCATTTTCCATGATATGCTGGTCAGAACTATCGATTTTCCATGATATGCTGGTCAGAACTCTCCATTTTCCATGATATGCTGGTCAGAACTATCGATTTTCTATGATATGCTGGTCAGAACTATCGATTTTCTATGATATGCTGGTCAGAACTATCGATTTTCTATGATATGCTGGTCAGAACTATCGATTTTCATTGATATGCTGGTCAGAACTGTCGATCTTCTATGATATGCTGGTCAGAATTATCGATTTTCCATGAGATGCTGGTCAGAACTGTCGATTTTCTATGATATGCTGGTCAGAACTATCGATTTTCTATGATATGCTGGTCAGAACTATCGATTTTCTATGATATGCTGGTCAGAACTATCGATTTTCATTGATATGCTGGTCAGAACTGTCGATCTTCTATGATATGCTGGTCAGAACTATCGATTTTCTATGATATGCCGATCAGAACTATCGATTTTCATTGATATGCTGGTCAGAACTATCGATTTTCTATGATATGCTGGTCAGAACTATCGATTTTCTATGATATGCTGGTCAGAACTATTGATTTCCCATGATATGCTGGTCAGAACTATCGATTTTCTATGATATGCTCTTCAGAACTCTCCATTCTCCATGATATGCTGGTCAGAACTATCGATTTTCCATGAGATGCTGTTCAGAACTATCGATTTTCTTTGATATGCTCATCAGAACTCCCCATTTTCCATGATATGCTGGTCAGAACTCTCCATTTTCCATGATATGCCGGTCAGAACTATCGATTTTCTATGATATGCTGGTCAGAACTGTCGATTTTCTATGATATGCTGGTCAGAACTCTCCATTTTCCATCATATGCCGGTCAGAACTATCGATTCCCTATGATATGCTGGTCAGAACTATCGATTTTCTATGATATGCTGCTCAGAACTATCGATTTTCTATGATATGCTCATCAGAACTCCCCATTTTCCATGATATGCTGGTCAGAACTCTCCATTCTCCATGATATGCTGGTCAGAACTATCGATTTCCTATGATATGCTCATCAGAACTCCCCATTTTCCATGATATGCTGGTCAGAACCATCGATTTTCTATGATATGCTGGTCAGAACTCTCCATTTTCCATGATATGCTGGTCAGAACTATCGATTTTCCATGATATGCTGGTCAGAACTCTCCATTTTCCATGATATGCTGGTCAGAACTATCGATTTTCCATGATATGCTGGTCAGAACTCTCCATTTTCCATGATATGCTGGTCAGAACTATCGATTTTCTATGATATGCTGGTCAGAACTATCGATTTTCTATGATATGCTGGTCAGAACTATCGATTTTCTATGATATGCTGGTCAGAACTATCGATTTTCATTGATATGCTGGTCAGAACTGTCGATCTTCTATGATATGCTGGTCAGAATTATCGATTTTCCATGAGATGCTGGTCAGAACTGTCGATTTTCTATGATATGCTGGTCAGAACTATCGATTTTCTATGATATGCTGGTCAGAACTATCGATTTTCTATGATATGCTGGTCAGAACTATCGATTTTCATTGATATGCTGGTCAGAACTGTCGATCTTCTATGATATGCTGGTCAGAACTATCGATTTTCTATGATATGCCGATCAGAACTATCGATTTTCATTGATATGCTGGTCAGAACTATCGATTTTCTATGATATGCTGGTCAGAACTATCGATTTTCTATGATATGCTGGTCAGAACTATTGATTTCCCATGATATGCTGGTCAGAACTATCGATTTTCTATGATATGCTCTTCAGAACTCTCCATTCTCCATGATATGCTGGTCAGAACTATCGATTTTCCATGAGATGCTGTTCAGAACTATCGATTTTCTTTGATATGCTCATCAGAACTCCCCATTTTCCATGATATGCTGGTCAGAACTCTCCATTTTCCATGATATGCCGGTCAGAACTATCGATTTTCTATGATATGCTGGTCAGAACTGTCGATTTTCTATGATATGCTGGTCAGAACTCTCCATTTTCCATCATATGCCGGTCAGAACTATCGATTCCCTATGATATGCTGGTCAGAACTATCGATTTTCTATGATATGCTGCTCAGAACTATCGATTTTCTATGATATGCTCATCAGAACTCCCCATTTTCCATGATATGCTGGTCAGAACTCTCCATTCTCCATGATATGCTGGTCAGAACTATCGATTTCCTATGATATGCTCATCAGAACTCCCCATTTTCCATGATATGCTGGTCAGAACCATCGATTTTCTATGATATGCTGGTCAGAACTCTCCATTTTCCATGATATGCTGGTCGGAACTCCTGATTCTCTGAGACTCCCAATTGACTCCCTGATTACTCCCAACATCAGAACTCTTGTTCCTTGACATCCTCACATGCCAATCAGCCGTAGAACTCCGAGATATAGTCCACTTCCAGCGGTTCCACCTGCGCTGCTACTACATTGTAGAAGAACTCCTCATGTCTTTTCATTTAATTCCCGAAAAAAATTCCTTAAGCACTCCTAGCATCAGAACTCCCTTGTTTTGACATCCTTGCATCCCAATCATCCTTAGAACTCCTAGATATAGTCAATTTCCTTCCATTACCCCTGCGATGCTGTCATATTGTAGAAGAACTCAGCATATCATTCCATTTAATTCCTGAAAAAAATTTCCCAAGCACTTCTAGCATTAGAACTCCCTTGTTTTGACATCCTCGCATCCCAATCATCCCTAGAACTCCGAGATACAGTCCATTTCCATCCATTTTCCCTGCGATGCTGTCATATTGTAGAAGAACTTAGCATATCATTTTTTCAAAATCGATTTTTTTCACAAATTTACCCGGAACTATTGTTGTAACTTATCAAGAACTGTAGAACTATAGTGGATGCGACTAGAACTGGTGCTTTTTTGTGCGATGCTGACATTTGATATGCCAACTTCACAGACACACTGATTGTTTATTGTTAATCCAATTACGCCTCAATGGACACATTTTTTCATCAAGCGAATTCTGAATTAAAATGAATGCAGAACTTGAAGTTGTTGACATTCATTTAATGAATCTTAGAGATGGAATTCGTATTCTTTTAACAAATTCTCACAATGGATTCAAAAAAGACATTCAATTCGACATAATAAATGATGCTTTCAAACTTTTCCCTCGAGCTTTTACATGAGAAACCAGACTACTCGAATACTATACTGTATCCAAAAAGTAAGGTGACACTTAAATTTAAACTCTGTGTGCAAATATATTTGGGGAAGTGCTCTTATTTTTAGATGAGTAAGACTGTATTTGATATCCGTGCCAAAGATCACATCAAAATATTCATTAGTGTTTGAGATACGCTTCGTTTTGTGAGCTGCTGAAAGTGAAATTTTCAATTTTCGTAACGTCTGCATTTGTTGAGCAAAGAATTTGTATTGAATTTTGTTTGCGGGATGAATTTTCTGTTGCTGATTCGTTGAGGATGGTGCATGCAGAAAGCCTTTGGCGATGAGGCTATGTCGAAAGAAAATGTTTACAAGTGGTATAAAGAGTTCCAAGAGAATCGAGAACGTGGCGAAGACGAAAAGCGGACTAAACGTGGTTCACGTCCAAAAAATCAAAGATTCGGTGCTTGTGAATCGTCGATTAACAATTAGAAGTCTTGCTGATGATGTTGGCATTCCAAAAGGATCAGTCAATACCATTTTGGAGGATGTTTTGGGCCTCAGACGCATCAAACCTCGATTGGTACCGAAAACACTGAATTTCCTGGAAAAACATCGTCGCGTTGAAGGGTGTTAAACAATGCTTCTTGACTATCAGGACAAGATGAAACGCATTATTACGGGAGATGAGAAGTGGATTTATGCTCGTGACCCGGAAAAAACCGATCAATCAAGTGAATATCGCGCTGAAGGTGAGGCAAAAATCAAGGTTATGAGGGCTGTTTTCTTCGATTATCGTGGTATTGTGCATTTTGAGTTCCTTCCACTAGGTCAAGCTGTCAACAAAGAATATTATTTGAGCGTTATGCGTCGTTTACGTGAAGCTATTCGTCTACAGAGAACGGGATTATGGCGAGTCAACTCTTGGTTTTTGCACCACGGCAATGCACCAGCTCACCCTGCATCGATTCTTCGTGACTATTTCGCAAAAAACTCGACCCATATGGTTCCACAACCACCGTATTCACCCTATTTGGCACCATGCGACTTCTGGCTATTCAAAAAGCTCAGAAGACCGCTCCGGGGACACCGTTTTGAGTCGATAGAGGAAATCCAAGCCAAATCGAAGAGAGAGCTGAAGGCCATCCCGGAAACCGACTTTAACAACTGGCATGAGTGCATTGTATCCGTGGGGAGATTACTTCCAAGGCGATGAACTCGTAAATTCGAGGAGTAAATTCGGTAAATGCGTCCGATTAGACGTGAGCTCCTTGAACTAACATGCTCGCTCGAAATATTCAATATTTTCACTCCTTCCCAACAAAGTTGAACAGTACGAGCTTTGCGTTCTTAAGACCTTGGGATTATATATCTTCCTGAACAATATCATGTGTTAAAAATACAGTTATCTTTCAGTATCATAAACATGCCCTACTATGAAGATAATAATTTTCAATTTTCTCACACGTGCAACAACGTTCTTCCCTATCCAATGCAATCTAACTCTCTTCAAAATCATTCATCCTCCTGTTCATACCGCATACAGCGTAAAATCTCCAACAACAAAATCAAATCATGCAAAAATGTATTTTTTGATATTCATAAACATTGAGTACACTGAAAATATTTGGTTCCAGCCAAACAAAATTTTGGTTAAAATGAACGAAAAGAATTTTTTAGTTGGCTCAGATGAAGTTCATTTGTTCATCAACCGAATTTTGTTCATCCCAAACAAATTTTATTTCAGCCAACCAAAGAGTTTCTTAGCGTTCATTTTGACCAAAATTTTGTTTGACTGGAACAAACTGTGTTTTCAGTGTATGAATTGCAATGAACACCGCATGGATGAGAGAATTCATTAATTGGTAACGCGAATGCACGGACAAAAATGATGTGGTTGATATTTGAATAGCTATAAAAACTAGCTGTGACAACGAAAGTTAATGCTATAGGAGCTAAAATCCGGCTTTTGTAGCTATTTTTTCCGCTATCAAAATATCAAATATACGAAATAACCGTGACAGGTGATTTCTAGCTACCATAGTGGATGTTTTTTCAATTCGTGTGACATCACAAGAATATCATATCAATTCACCATCCCTTGAATTAATGACAAAAAATTGGTAAATAAACAACTCTCGACCCGTTGATTCACCGGAATGAGATAAGTGAAATATACTGTTATCGCTGAACTAGAATATTCAATGAAGATAAACAATTCAAGTCCTCAGCATTCCCTGCGTGCATATATAACTGTACGTTAGTTACATAAAATTTTCATATGATTTCTCTGTTGTGTATTCTACACATCCTGCTGTAACTGCCTCGTTCACACCACAAATTTAGTTTGAAAACAAACGTAACCACTACGCGTATCCTGGCTCCAATTATGACACTCGAATAGAGTATTAGACTGGCAAGATGGTTATGAGGTTTTCATTTTTTGTTTCATAATAGAAATATAGAACTTCAGGTTGGAAACTGTTATCTTTAACGTGTACTCGGATTTATTTATCTCTCACCGGACTTTTATCTGTCCTCCTGTTTCTGTGCATGTATATACGCGAGTTTTATTTGTATTGTCAGTTCTGTTTGAAACAGGGGAACCTTCAATGACTATACGGCGTGTGTTCAGAAATTTTAACGGAACATAAATTGAACATTGTACGTATTTCCGAGAATCGTGGAATTCTTTTAAATTCGTAATACTCCTGATAGATATTTTCAATTACATTACCTTGAATTGTCTTTGATCGATTGCTGTAGAATCACATCTAATCTAATCTCTCGTTTGGTAAACCGTTCTCACAATTTTTATCTCGCTAAAAGTTTCATGATAATATGTAACTTGATGAATTCAATGGGAGAGAATGCATTGAAATTCATCAACCAAAAGTTTATAGAAATAAATTCGTAGCCATAATCACATATTTATTTGTAGGTACGTAAGGAAGAATATCAATTCATATTTTCATGAAGATTTGTTCCTGAAGCGAATATATTGCACGAGTTTGACGTATGCTACTGCGATGTTTATTGAATATAAAAGTAGAATTATTCAATCCAGAGAATTAAAGTCACTTGTTGTGGGAAACAAAATTATTGAATCTTTAGTATATCGTGATTGGATTTAATCGAAAGATTTTGCTATCGATTTTCTATACCAGACTATTACGATAAATTCATTCAATTATTGTGACAAACAATTTCATAATGAACAAATACGTTTGTGTTTCAAAGCTTTGATGAACATATATTATTATATTCCTTGTACATTTGGGATTCGAAGTTTCGATCGATTGGAGCAAGTTCGTATAGTCAGCAATATCGATTTATTACAATCAGTAAAATATTTGTCGATTATAAAACCAGATGGTCATTTTAGTTTTAGTTGAAATAAATTGCATTGATTTATAAATCATTCACAATTTCTTCACTAGTATTTTAACGCAAATTATATCATCAAAAGATAATCAAAACCGTAAATATAAATGGCGCATCACTGAGCTGAACTACACGGAGAGAAATTTGATGATCGAAAGTGGTAAAATACGTAGGTAATATCATCATCAAAATTGATAAACTGAAACTATTATTGAGAATAGCTTGGAAATAAAATTATCAAGATGGTAAACTTCACTTTGTCAAAAATTTCAAAATTTCTTCAGGAAAACTAACAAAGGTGATGGTAATCGATGATTCCAGGCAGTGCTAATACATTTGACTATCAGCGATCGTGATGTTTCTTTACACTTTATTTCAAGATTCTCGCAAGCAAGAGCTCTAAAAATCGAAGCAAAGGCAACAATTTTCACCATCCATGATGGTAATATCATTCTTTACTTGCAAAAACATATTTCCAGGCACATTTGTTGGTTTATGTTGTCCAACCTCTGAGTTATCACCACCATATTTGTTGATTGGAATCATGTTATTTTTAATACATTCTTGAGTACAGTTTATAATGAGAAATCCTAATTACGCTGAGGGGATTTGAACGTAAGAATAATGTACTCATATCTAAATATAAACCGTACAATTAAAGCCGCTTTGCTACGCTCGCACTTATGAATTCGCTGTTTTGAAGTTTCATTGAAAGACTAAACGAGGGAACCTAAACTGGACAACTTTTTGTGTGCGATAATTGTGAGAAAATCTCGAGCGCTGTTGGAAAATATGACCATCATCGGTAGTAAATGTGATTCGTGGCTTTCAAAATTCAGAATAGTTGTTCAAACAAAATCTATTATTGTCAAGTGGTGATAATTTTCATTAGAAAAGGTATTATATATTTATTTTTTTATATTTATATATTTATTTCGTTTGTTCGTAGTTGTCATCACTGAAATATATTTTCTCACGCTGAATCTTCATTTTTACCATCGTAGCTGACGATTATTCACTACGTGCGTATAAAATAATACACTTAGGTTACAAATTACTGTCAAGATTTTCCAATAATACTAGTTTACGACAAAAAATAGTAATTTTCATAATCAAATTTTTCTCCGTGTAGAGAGTGGCGAGCGTTGAAAACTCGCGAATCTTTAGAGTATTTTTACTCGAGGAAGACGTGATTAATCGTACGTTCAAGGCACCCATTAATCAAGGCTCATCAAAGGTCATTTATGAATGATAACGTGGATCCAGTAATAGAGTTGAATAATTGACGCAAATTACTAACAAATTACTAAATGGATTCGTCAATTCACGTTACCGAAGTTTGAATCCTTTATTGAAACGAATTGGTGATCGAATCGCGAAATACTACTCAGCTGTTAAAGATCCACAATTTTGTAGCACATTCTTTCAATAATATGATTTCCATTCCAAAGAGTTGATTCGAGAAGATGGATAACGATGATTCATCAGGGTTTATGAATTTGAATTTTCGTTTCGTTCCTGTAGGCAATTCAATGTCCAAGAACTTTGAATCAAAACCCTGCTAATCGTTCCAAGACTCAACGAAGTAGCCGAATAAGAAGATTTTTGAAGAGTTTCTATATTCAAATCTATTCGAATTCAATTCATACATCTATCAGATGAAATCGCACCAAACCCATTGTGGGAAGAATGAACAGACGGGGAAGAATGATTTTATGGTTTCATCTCATTCATGCTGCCACTTGCCAGAGCAGATACTTTATTCTCGACGTTCTATATCGAAAAAGTACCCATTCACTGCACCCGATCATCTTGAATAGATATGATAGTAGAACATGCGTATAATGAAAACGACCGACGTCATGTGAAAGAGAATAATCATACCGATGATGTTCAGCGATGATAATTCAACGTAATCAACAAATTTTACTTGATAAGAATTGAATTTTTCTTTCAATTTGATATGAAATGAAGATCTTATCCCCACCTTGTTCTACTTTTCAGCAAATTTCACGCTGGAATAGCAAAATTTCCAGCTTATCATAAATTTTGCTGGAAGGTCAAAAATTTCTTGCTACCACAGCAAAAACTTTGCTGCTTCAGGAGAATTAGATTCCACCGTCACATCAATAAATTTCTTCTTTCTTCGTGACGTTTCGTACAGAAGAATTGAATAATCCGTGTGAAAAGGCATTCCGAGATTCCACAAATCCATTTTGCGCATGACAACCCATATAAAAATCTTCAGGCTCCGCCAATGCTGACGACGGAATATAGCTAGACGCAAGGCTGCCAGCCAAAGCTGGGCAATCTATGTAGGGACAAGGATGGTTGACAATGGTCTAAACATTGTACCAATATGGGGAGTCATAAATCGACTTCATCGATCCATCATTGATCATTGGCTGCGCCACGCTTGGCCCATCCTTCAACCAATATTGCTTGAAGGAGAAAGCATGCTTTCAACAGAGGCTCTCTAGGGCTTGGTGGGACACTGCTCCAAGCATTAGGCAACTCTGAATGACAATGGATTCTCATGTTGCACCAAGCATGGGTCGTAGCTTGGTCCAGCTTGGGCAATAGCTTGGCTCAGCTTGGGCGATGGCCCCGCTCAGTTTAGGCGTTAGCTTGACTCGACTTGAGTAATAGCTTGGCTAAGAGTGAAACTTCCTTCTCAAACAGCAAATTACAATAACTCTCACCAGAGTGATGCTTGTTTCCTGCGAGTGGCGAACCAAGCATTCAATCAATATATAAGTCTCCTTTGAAGATTCCATGACAGAAATAATTCTTCATCTGTTTCCAGACCCGCCTACTTCTACGCCAGGACCACCGGATTTACGTCATTCATCAATTCAAACTAATCAGAAAAATTACATGTTGAAATTCTCCGACATTCATTTCGTTCAATCGAAATGATAGAATAGATTTTTTATTTTATTGTCAATTACAATAAAAAATAAAAGTGACCATTGGCATCAGATGGGCGCAACCCTGCCGCAAGATTGCTACAGCGTTGGCTCATCCTTGGCGAAGAAATTTTTGTATGGTCTGCCATTGACGGCATATGCTATCACAACCCTGTTTCCAGTGTTGGGTCTTGATTGTGGAAACAAATGGGCTGAGGCTGAAATGATGTTATCATTTCAGAGTTGCGCCATGCCTGGTAGCCTAGGCTCGGCCCATCTTGGTGAGCCTTGCGGCAACCTAGCGCCCATGGTCAATTTTTACCTGGGAAAGGATGATAAGCTCAAAATTGAACCTTTCATCACAATATAATCTGAAAATTCAAACAGACAGTTCCAAAGCAGTTTTGAAAAAATAATAATGATTTTATATAAGAATAGCAGACCACCAAAAGAATTTAGAATGCTTTCAACCCCATCTCATCATTCCTACATCATTCCTTGATCCTAGATAGAGGGAAAATATTGAATGTTCCTGTGAAAGATGTCCTTGATGAATGAAAAAGTTCATTAAATATGACACAGGATACAAATTTCAGTGACATCTAAGTATGTCCGACGAATGAAAATTCAGAAAAATTTTCTGTAATTTTTTACAGTGTACTTCCTTCGAACGTGAAACGTTTAACGAAAATGATATTCGTATCTTCATATATCATGCACAGCATTTTTTAGAGGCATGCCAGGAATATATTGTACTAATGTTCCCATCGTGACACGACATCGTCACGCAACCAGAATGTCAATTTATCTTCTCATTCCTGACATTATCTCCATGCAAATGATTCTTCATAGATTTCCGATTTATGAATAAACTATTATTCCACCTGTTTATTTCATCATCACTTTACTTCTTCCTGCAAAAATATCGGAATATATCAATCTCCGAACTGCATCGCAAGGGCAAATACGAACCGGCAAATCTCTTCCTCGAAACGTATTATTGTAATGAATTTTTTCCCAGAGCGAAATCCGAAGGATGAGTTCACACAAGTGAAAAGATTTTATTATTCAAAATTCTCGTATCGATAGTTTCTTTCTGTACAATTGTATAGATGATCTGTCTGGAGAGATGATATGTGCGCTTTTAAATATTCCGACTTGTGTGCGTGAAGAAGAATTTCATTTCACGAAGAATGCTTTTTCACAAGTTTTTTAGGGTTTTTTAATATATATGAAAATGTTGGAACAAATATTTCAATAGAATCATTGGAAATGGATTCAAAGTACTCGAGGCAAAAAAATATAAACGCACTGTGAGTTCGTTGGATACATTTTGTCCAGATAGCAAATGTTTTCCTGTGATAATAATTTTGTTCTCAAAGACTGTCATTATAGCGCATTTGTTCCTTATCTCATTTGCAAATATGATCCTCAGTAACAGCTGTAAGTTTGAAATGATTGAGGTGGTTGAACAGACAATAATTCGCTGATTTTTTTACAATAAATATTTGATGAGAATATATATATTGGGAAAAAAATTTGCTGTAAAAACTTAAACTCACATTTCCTGAATTTTCAGGAGGAATTTTTTTTACGGTGTGTACGGTTGGCATATCAATGTCAGACGCGAAAGTTTCTCGTGGAAAGCAAGATCATACAACAACAACAACAACAGATGAGGAAATAACTTTGAAAGAAATAGTACTTGATATCCCAACTGATCGTCAAATATCACTAAAATGAGCTCATTATAATATACCACAAATAACACATCAAACATCGTCTGAAATCGAAATGGGCTACCAACTACACTCGGTTCTCCATTCCGCATAGAATCAATAACGGAGCTTTGTTTCCCATACTGGCCAGTCGGGAGGGGATTGTAGGTGGGAATAATCCACGGTAAGGTGTAATCAAGCTTGTTCTTTGCATTTGAACAAATTCAAGGAGGATGCTCCATAATCAACCATTCAAACATCGCTTCAAACTGTCATAGAAAAACTATGACTTCCACTGCCTTCTACTATATCTTTCCCTGAAATTGATTTCAAAGGGTAGAGATCATTATCGCTCTTTTGCTTTCCAAACCTTCTGCTATAAGCATGATATTCAGCATATCAACGAATTCTAATCAATTTCTTTGAAACCAATTTGAGGAACTTCATTGAAATATTTCCGAATAACACTGGATTGACGAATGACGAACGAATGAGCGATTATTCAAATCCTCAGAAACGATGTTGAAAGCTTTTCTCGTTTAGTAGAAAAATTTTCAACTTGGTATTCAAAATGGGTAGCATAGGAGATGATTCTTGAAATCATTTAGAATTTCCTTTCAGAATTTTCTCCCTTCCGGTGGAAGGTTTCATTTTGCACTTAAAATCGGTATATATTATTGGATTCCGTACTAAAACTCTAAAACGAAAGGCCATTTCATTAACAACCCCAGCTGAATTCCTGAGACTACACTCAGAGAAAAATACTGCTCGAAAATACAAGAATTTTTGTTATTTTTCTTAGTGAACTAGAAACAGAGGCAGGTTTGTAAAATGAATTTTAACACAAAAATACGGAAGATTACGAATATTGTAGAGAAACCCGTGTGGAAACATTTCGCTGAAAAATGTCTGCAAAACTATGAAAAATCTCTGAAAAAAAATGAAAAAACTCTGACAAACTCTGAGAATCTCTGAAATTTTGATGAGAAATCTAATATTTTTGGGACATTCTTTACAGACTTTTTTCAGACTTTTTTCAGAGTTTCTCAGAGTTTTTTCATACTTTTTCAGAGAAATAGTAACGAAATTGCACTCTGAGAAAACTCTGACAAAACTCTAATAAATTGTTGACATTTTTCTGATTATTGAAAAATCCTGAAATTCAATAAATACATTCATATGCCGTATTCAAATATCATGTGTGAAAAAGTGTTTGAAAATTTTTTAATTTTTTTCTAAAAGTCAGAAAAATGTTAGCAATCCATCAGAGTTTTGTCAGAGTTTTTTCAGAGTGCAATTTCATTACTATTTCTCTGAAAAAGAATGAAAAAACTCTGAGAAACTCTGAAAAACGTCTGAAAAAAGTCTGTAAAGAATGTCCCAAAAATATTAGATTTCTCATCAAAATTTCAGAGTTTCTCAGAGTTTGTCAGAGTTTCTCAGAATTTTTTCATTTTTTTTCAGAGATTTTTCATAGTTTTGCAGACATTTTTCAGCGAAATATTTCCACACGGGAAGTCATAGGTAGGATTGAAATTTTAAAAGCTGAACGTTGAATTTTATAAAGCGTATAGTAAAATTCAGTTATTCATTCGTAATCTCTCATATTTTTCTGTAAAAATCGAACCATTTTACGAACCTTCCTGTTTCTGATTTAGCAAGCAAAATAAGAAAAAGTAGTATATTTTCTTCTCCGTGTACAGCAAAAACCAAAGGCGGACTTTGGTTTCTTATTTGGACTTATGTGGCAGCAAAAACTAATTTTTCACGATAATATTCATCGCCAAAAAATGTTGTTTTATTGTTTAGAATTGATTATTCTTCTAAAAATTATTTTGAAATTATTAACATTGAATGAAATTTTTTCGAACCGATTGCAGCCCTTTCATGGCCTGCCGCTCCGTTGGCACAGGCCATAGTCCGCTCCTGGCAAAAACTCCAATTTTAGCGGGAAATTTTCTGTTGTCGTGACATTCAGAAAATTTAGTAGGAGATTCAGAAGGAGTTGAAGGATTCGAAAAATTGCATATAATGTCAATGAGAGTTTGGAGAAATTTGGAATCATTTGGTCCCGAGTATTTGACGTTGGAGATTGGGAAATTGAAACAAGAAATTCAACAGATATCCAGATAATTCCAGAAAGGGAATAGAAGGAAGTTCAACTGATCTAGGAAATTATTTGAGAAATTCCATGAGATTCGCAAGAATTTTGAGAATAAAATATGACGAATTCGGAGAGATTCAGAAGGATTGACCCAGGTAGGATTTGCCAATATTCACAACTGGCGCATGCTTGGCAAAATACTGGACTGCCAAGCATCGCGAACCAATATTGGTCCGATATACAACCGTTGTTTATTCTAGAAACCATACCGGGTTTCGTAGGAAATGCCAATATAACAACTGGTGCAAGATTGGCAAAACATTAAGCTGCCAAGCATGGCAAACCAATATCGGCCCAATATTCAATCATTTGTTATTTAAGAATCTATATCACGTTTCGTAGGGAATGTCATTACAACAAGTGGTTGAAGCTTGGCAAAACATTCAACTGTCAAGCATGGTGAACCAATATTGGCCCAATGTACAACCAATGTTTATTTGAGAACCTATGCCACATCTCCATGTTTGTGATTTTTACAGAGTTGTACCGATATCCCTGCTAAAAATCTTATCGTTTTCTATGGGAAATTTTTAGCAGGGATGGCATGAAAAATGACGTCATTTTTTTCTCCGAGAAGTATGTTTGAAGAACCAGGTTGAAGCATGGCAAAAGTTAATATACACAACTTGGACCAGGTCCGGTTTAATCGTATGAGCCAAGCTCCAAAATACTCATAATACATATATCATGAGACATTGGGCCATGCTTGGCATTGCATTCTGGCCCAATATTGAGTACCAAGCCTGGCACAAGGTTATCATCCCAAGCTTTCACCAAGCTTGGACCATTTTTTTCATGGATTCTGGCCCAATATAAGTCATAATTGGGCCAAGATCGGGCTAAGCTTGGGCCATCTGTTAATTCCTACCTGGGGAGGGGAAAAGTAGGAAGAAATCAGAGCACTCCAAACGAAGTTGATGTTTTCGGATCGATGATTTTCTTTAGGGGATTCGAAAAATTTATACTGACAATTCAGGAATAGTTTCTGTATTTTTTCGTCGGATGCTTTTTCTTTATTTTCAGACTCTTACACTGAGAGAAGAGCAATTTGGAGGTTAATTCAGTGAATAGTATTACATTTGATCGATAAATCTGAATATCACTGAACTTTCAGCGACGTTTCATGAAATTTCAAGAAGGATTACTGAAAGTTTGCTTCACATTACTCAGTGTTCTTCGATCGTTATTATACAATACAATATTTACGATCAAATTCGCTGTGTGTCACTCAATTCCTAAATGTTTAGTAATTAAGTAATATACAGCAAATTTGGTCATTAATATTGTATTATATAAAAACGATCGAAGAACACTGAGTAATGTAAAGCAAACTTTCAGTAATCCTTCCTGAAATTTCATGAAACATCGCTGAAAGTTCAGCACTATTTAGATTCATCGAACAAGTATATCACTATTTACCAAAATTCCAAATCGTTCTTCTCTCAGTGTAGTACTGAATTTTCAGAAACTTTCCCAAAGTTTCAGAATTGTTTACTAAAAGTTTAGTAAAATTTTTCAGGTGAAACAAAAAAAGAACATTTTGTTTGAGAAACTCCACAATCATAGATCAGATTATAATCACGCTTTTGGGTGGAAAAATTTCATTTTTAGTTGTGCTTTCTATTTTTAAAGTTGAATCAGTTGAAATCCAGCTGAAGAAAACTATATTTTCCTCTCTTCGCACCATGTGCACTTTCTCGCGATGACAAGAATATATGTACATACATAAAACTTCCCTACACTTTGTCGAGTTTCTTCCCCTAAATTCAAATCTCACGTTAATCAGGACTTACCAGTATATTTTTCGATAAAACTATGTTCTCTCTGGTGATATTCATTATCATTCTCCCTTCACTCATAATAAAAAGAAGAATATGTACCCACATCTCCATTCTATGACAATATGGGAGATCGTCAAATCGAAAGAGAAAATAGAACACACAAACTTCAGAGAAGCAAGAAAATCATAAAATGATTATTAATTCATTAACTAAAGAACCATATTATATACACTGAGAAAAAAATTTATTCCAGTCAAATAAATATTTATTTGCCCTGTACCAAAGAAATATTTATTATAATTAACAAAATATTCTTTGGAACCAAAATAATTTATTGGAATCAAATAAACGATTAAAGCCATCTATTTAATTCAAATAAATTATCTTGGTTCCAAAGAATATTTTGTTAATTCTAATAAATATTTCTTTGGTACAGGACAAATAAATATTTATTTGACTGGAATAAATTTTCTTTTTCAGTGTACGAGGGTAAGTCAATTATCATCCGCAATATAGTTATAAAATTTTATTGTAATCAAATAGAAAACTTACAAGTACATCATCTTTCGACATGGTCCCCTTGCTTTTCAACGCACTTGGTCCATCGTTGTTCAAGTTTCCCGATACCCTCATAAAAGAAGGTTTTTGGTTGAGATGCAGGCCAGGAATGCACCGCTTCTTTCAATGTTTCGTCCGTGGTAAATCTTGGTTTGGTGATTTTTTGGGACTCACAAGGTTCAGTATTGGAACAATAAACAGTGTGTATTGCAGTGAGATGCTTACTGCCAAGCTAAAGCCTGCAATTCGAAGCAAACGCCGAGGACTGCTGGCAAAAGGTGTTGTGTTTGTGCACGACAATGCCCGTCCGCATACTGCTGCCCACACTGCTGAACCGCTCCAGAAATTACATTTTGAAGTACTCGCTCATCCTCCATATAGTCCCGATCTTGCTCCTTCTGATTATCACTTGTTTGGTCCACTCAAAGAGGCATTAAGGAGTCGTAGATTTACCATGGACGAAGCATTGAAAGAAGCGGTGCATTCCTGGCTTACACCTCGACCAAAAACCTTCTTTTATGAGGGTTTCGGGAAACTTGAACAACGATAGACCGAGTGCGTTGAAAGGCAAGTTTCCTATTTGATTACAATAAAATTTTATAACTATATTGCGGATAATAATTGACTCACCCTCGTGGATACCATTTATAACTCCAGTAGAGCTTGAAAAACGATATTTACATTTGTTTGTAGGATTTTTATTGAGACAGAATAAGAATGATAGCATTTTCGTTAACATCCGTTGGACAGAAAAAAAAATAAAAACAATGTTTAGAAAATATGTTGTATGTGTAGATATTCATTACTGGACCTATAAATAATAGAAATTACTGTTGTGATATATTACTGATTCCTTTATAATCAGAAAAACGAATATTTTGCTGCGTTGCCGAAATGACGTAAACGTTATTAACCCATTAGCGCCTGAACAGACACTTTTGGACACCAAAGTTCAGAGATTCATTGTACAATGAACTTGGTCAAAAAAAAATTCTTGAGCCACTGTATCCTATGTTTTGAAGGTCGCTCTTCCGAATGGTGATGTTCAGAAGTCCCTAAAATGAGTTTTTATGTGTGAAAATTGCGAATTAAAAAAAAAAGCACTGTTTTTTGAAAAAAAAAATTTTTCAAGATCATATTTTTGTTTGCTTTTGCATTTTCCTACATACTTAACACCGATAAATATCGCGTCCATGGAACCTCAACTAAAAGTTATCAGCTCAACATTAATAAACAAAAATGTTTATTCATACAAAAAGGCGTCCGAAACAATAAATTTTACTCTTAATCTTTAGCAATTTTTTTCTCGATTCCTAAGGACTTTAGAAAAAATTTCCTAAGAACAAAAACGTCTTCAAATTGGTCAAAGAATACCATCAAATTTTTTCAAAACCGTAAAAAAACATTTATGATTTTCCGGAAAATGGAAAAATTGGCATTTTTGAAAAATTGTTTCAAAAATCTGAAAAAATTTGAGGGTATTGTTTGACTGATTTGCATCTCAATTTGAACAGAATTTGAAATAAATAAATGAAATCACAGATTTATTGAGAAAATATGTTTTGATATTTATTACATACTAATAATTACACAATGAAAATGTTGAATTTGTAATTGGTGATCTCAGAAACCATTCAGCAATTTTTTTCTCAATAACTATGGACTTCCGAGGAAATTTTGTAACAACAAAAAAGTCTCAAAATCAGTCAAACAATACCCTCAAATTTTTTCAGATTTTTGAAACAATTTTTCAAAAATGCCAATTTTTCCATTTTCCGGAAAATCAAAAATGTTTTTTTACGGTTTTGAAAAATTTTGATGGTATTCTTTGACCAATTTCAAGACGTTTTTGTTCTCAGGAAATGTGTCCCAAAGTCCTTAGAAATCGAGAAAAAAATTGCTGAAGATTAAAAGTGAAATTTATTGTTTCGGACGCCTTTTTGTATGGACAAACATTCTTTTTTATTAATCTTGAGTTTATAACTTTTAGTTGACGGTCCATGGACGCGATATTTATCGGTGTTAAGTATGTAGAAAAATGCAAAAGCAAACAAAAACATGATCTTGAAAAATTTTTTTTTCAAAAAAACAGTGCTTTTTTTTAATTTACAATTTTTACACAAAAAAAACTCATTTTAGGGACTTCTGAACATCACAATTCGAAAGAGCGACCTTCAAAACATAGGATACAGTGGCTCAAAAATTTTTCTTCGACCAAATTCATTGTACAATGAATCTCTGAAATTTGGTGTGCAAAAGTGTCCGTTCAGGCGCTAATGGGTTAACACGGAGAAAAAAAATTCGCTGTGACAGCGAAATCTGATGTTGCTGAGTATCTTTCGTTACAGTAGCAAATTTTTTGCTGAGACAGCAAAATCTATTTGCTATCCCTGTCACAAAATTACAGCTGGGATTCCTCTTTTCCAGGTGAAATCTTACCTGGGATTTCAACTTCAACGTAGAATTTCAGTTGGAATTGGAAATCCCACATGGAATCCACTTGGGATTCTGGATTTCAGGTGGAGTCTTGGCTGGCAACGCAGGTAAATTTCGGATCTGGAATCCACGTGGAATCCCAGTTGGATTTTTGTAACAGGGATCGCAGCAATCTTGTTGCTATCACAGCGAAATTCGCTGGAGGAGCAAACATTTTTGCTGTCATAGCTGAAAAGTCGATGTCGTAGCTACACTGTAAAAAAAAAACTGGAAATGTACTGTGCAACTAGACTGGGAATTTCCAGTGCTAATACTGGAATATGGATATTTCAGTACATCTGCAGAAATTTTGTTGGTACGGTATTGAAAATTTACCAAGCATTACTGAAAATTCAGTCCTTATACTGGAAGTTTCAAGTTTGGAATTGTGTACTGAAATTTTGCCATGATTACGCGGAAAATTTACTGCCTCGTCCTACAATTTTACAGTTCTTGTGCACCAGAGGAAAAGTATCCCCTCAATGAGGACTTGGAAAACATTTGGAGTTTAGACAAAAAAACCTAATTGTGGGTATACTCGAATTATACAGGTTTTGAACTGCAATTTTCAGGTCGTGTGATGGAATTTTCCAGGTGCTACGCAATTGAATTATACAGGTTTTAAACTGCAATTTTTAAGGTTGTGTGATGGAATTTTCCAGTTGCTATGCAATTAAATTATACAAGTTTCGAACTGCAATTTTCAGGTCGTGTGATGGAATTTTCCAGTCCCTATGCAATTGAATTATACAGGTTTCGAACTGCAATTTTCAGGTCGTGTGATAGAATTTTTCGGTTGCTATGCAATTGAATGATACAAGTTTCGAACTACAATTTTCAGGTCGTGTGATGGAATTTTCCAGTTGCTATACAATTGAATTATACAAGTTTCGAACTGCAATTTTCAGGTCGTGTGATGGAATTCCGGTTGCTATGCAATTGAATTATACAAGTTTCGAACTACAATTTTCAGGTCGTGCGATGGAATTTTCCAGTTGCTATGCAATTGAATTATACAGGTTTTGAACTGCAATTTTCACGTCGTGTGATGGAATTTTCCAGTTATGCTGGAATTTAATCACTGTTGCACTGAAATTTTCCACTTCTATTGGACTTTGTCATTTCTGGCAGGGAAAATTTCAAGTTTGTATATTAAAAATTTTCTGATTGAGATTTTGAATAATAATTGTAATTTTAGCAAATAAAATTGATATATGAGGTTTTTCGAAGAATTCCTTTGTGTATTCTAGATATGAAGCATATGTAGTAACCCAAGCTGGCCTTCCAACATGTCGCTCATCGGTTAGGTCTTGAGTTAATAAAGAGCAGTGCTGTGATAACCAACACTTCGGATCGTTTTCACAGTAGAAAATTTTCTGCTGCAGCAAAACGACTTAACAAAATTGAATTTCTTCAATTAAGAAGCTTTGATATCTCTCGAAGTAATATGTTGTACTTGAAATATATTGGTGAATTTGAAAACTCATTTTCCCTACACGGAAAAAAAACACAGCAATGGTTACTGTGAATCGCAGTAATTCATTGACAAAAAATGAAAAATCAAATTCACGCCGTTCATCACTGCGTCTCCCAGTAACCGTTAATGTTCACACAGCATTGACGAATTTCACTGCAGTACACATCACTGTGATCGCGCTAACCTCTATCATCCAAGCGTGTTTTCATTTGTTTTTCAACTGATTGCTGTTATGGAGGACAGTAACCAGTGATGTTGCCTTTCTTCCGTGTACAAAAACCGATATCTCATTCTACGATACTTTTGTAGTGACTTTTCAAACATTTCAAAATGTTACTGTAATCATATTCAAAACACCAAACTACGTTTTCATTCAAGGCATGAGGTGTTTGATCAGCAAACAAAAATGTTCCAAAGCTGTATGTAGAAACATACCCTCGAATTACTATAACGTCAACGTCAAAGTGAAGAACAAGAACAATGTATATTGTGCCATTTTGAAGCGAAACTAAACGAGATTTTCATCAACCGTATGATTAGAAATCATTAATATAATCCATCTCTTCAAATTAAACGTCAGTGTCGCAAAATAAGATACTGATGTTCTCCAGTTGAAACAGGAAGTGTTTGATTTGAATTATCAAACATATCGTGTCTTATTTTGAGACATATCTTCGACGGCAATTTTTGCAGTGTTTTTCTTATACATATAGTGTTTCTGTCGAGGGACTTGAAATCCCTCTCAATTTAATAATCACCCATATAATTGATATCATATGAGCGTTGAACAATCGATGAACATTCGGAACAATTATTCGTGAATTGATGTCATTTGGATCCTTTTGCATTTATTCTGGATCGTGAACGTGTTAGAATGTTGGACAGGTTGAGCAGATCCATTCATATTCACGAAGAGAAGCTCCAACTTTTCTATCTCGTTCCCTGTATTCAAACTACCGAGAGATTGAGAGAAAGCGAGAAAAAGCATATATGTAGAAGAACGATGAGTACAGGTACGCATAAACGATATAGGTAAGCTCAATATTGTGTATCCGCGCAACGATGTCGTCGCTCTAGAGACCAAGAGCAAAGCCTGTACGATGCTGCTGATGTGACGTCACCCCTTTTCTATATATTGTTAGCCGCGGTGCGCAAATCTCTTCGTACCGCGTGACTTGACTTGCCCAACCACACGAATCTTCCATACATTATTTTTTTCTTTTTTTACGTTGATATTTTGCCATATATCGCGCACGTGGGGTACCCGAAATCCTCATTGTTCATTCCGATTCGAATCGAATGCTAAAATACGGTTCGGTAAGTCAAATGCAGCCACATCTCTACATAATTAATCTGATTTAGTTTGACCGAAGCTCAAGAGCGAACAGCTTTTCGCTTAATTGTACGCCTTAATATTTCCACGATAATACAAACGGTAATCACATATAAACCTCGCGTCTATGCACTTGTGGGATGAATAAATAAAGTTCATCTTCTCCACACGAATGCAACGAGCCAAGGTTAGAATTTGAAAAATTCCTCAAAACTTCCAAAAAACTTTTGGTACATTTACCACAAGAGTTCAAAATTCATAATTTTCTTCATTCTTTTTTCTTGTTTTTAATATGAGAATGAGAAAAGAAAAATGCGAGAAAAAATCGGGGTATGTTGGTTCAAGTAGGTTATTTACGCAGATAAGGGATGGATAGTGTTATGGATCGAAAAATCAATGTCCCGTTGCATTATCAGCAGGGCAACCAAAAATACGCTCTAAAAAAGTGATTTTAAGTGCTTAAAATGTGCTCCGAAAATTGGTTTTTATGCTCAACAAATATGCTCTTAAAAAATTGTCTTTTGTACTAAAAATGTGCCATAAAAACCAGTTTCCATTCTGCATTTTTTGACAAACGACATGCCTGACAACGACAAGGAAAACAAATGCGGAATGTCGAGAACACAGCTGAAGAAAGGAAATCACGCACGGAGAGTAACTGCAGCTTTGGAAAAGTAACCAGTGCTCCGCAAAGAGTAATGAACGCTTTATTTCCCATTACTCTGCGATACAGCAATGATTGCTATGCCGAAAGGGTAGACTCTTTCCTGCGGAGAAATTTTTACTCTGCTGAGAGGAACGGGTGCTCTGCGAGACAAACTGCTTTTGTCTCCGTGCAGACAAATTTCTATCAGCGTAACCCACCTGGAAATTGGCAAAATTGCCAATTTTATATTAAACTGATCGCATTAATTCGAAATCTGGTGCTATTCACCAGGAAATATGATTGTGACATCCAGAAAGAGTGGTTGAAGTCAAAATCAACTGAATTTTCCAAGTTAACAAAACCCACATTTTTTTTCTCGATGCGATAACCACAATATATATGGCTTCAACTAATCCTTCTCTGGACGCCACAATCATATTCCTTGGTAAATCAAACTAGATTTAAACTTATTGCAACCACGAATGTTGCAACTAGAACGTTTTCTCAACTGCCACCATCAGTTTGACTGCTTCTAAACGGTATTGATTTGTGTAGACAGACAATTTCTGATCTTCAACATTGTTTGGAAAGTGTCCCAATACCGGACCAATGTTAGTAAAATACGATGTTGCGACAGTACTGACTGGAACACGATACTGGACGTTATAATCACCTGCGACAACCTCCTTGCTATCCCTTCTACTGCGCGAAAACTGCGCCAAGCTACGACGTATGTGGTTCATGAAGCCTCATATGATATTTATCGAATGGTTTTGAAAGAAGAAGAATCGTAATTGTGAATTTTTTTCCATAAATGTATGAAAAATGTCAGCAACTCGTCATTGATTTATAGTGAACATCCCAAACAAATAAAATTCTCCATATATTTTCATCATAAATTATTACACGTGTATGCGGAATCATGTTCCCGCACACGTATTTCCTGAATATTTGTTTCCACCAAGTGGAGTGAATTCTTCATTCCTCCGCATAATACGTTCGAGGGCATTTCTGTTTTTGATAAGCTGAGTGAATCGTATCTGTTATAACAAAACGTTTTTCTTTCACAGCGACGTAACAAATGCATGTTACGCGATCGGTCAAAGTTCTTGGAAATAAAATTGTCATCGCGTGTGCGTTGAGATTAAGTCATGTCCATGAGATCGAAGCCCTGCTGGAGAGATTCGATTTGAGATTGTTAGATCCGTCAATCGGTGGAAATCAACCTTCTCTTCAGATTCGAACGGAATAATTTCCTCGAGACTGATTTCTATAAATGCGGAATGCAATTTAAACAATTGTCACGATGATTTCATGATGTTATTGTAATACTAGTTTCCGCGATATTTAGAGTTGTTATATAATACGATGTGAGCTCCCCATTACATATTGAAGACAAATAATTAATGCATCGAATTTGAAAATAGTTGAGAATGGTGTTTGCATCATCCAACCCCATCTCAGTACTTTTTGTTCGCAGAGTGAGATGCTGAATATGAGAATCTGAACTACTCCTAACATGAACTGAATAAATTTGAATTTGAGATAAACAATTAGGAAATTGAATTGAAAACAATTTCAAATTAGTATTGGATAGATAGATGTTTTATTGCTTTTGGAGATAATTATCAGGTTGGCAACTAAGTAATTGCGGATTTCACTCATAGATGGTATCAGTTGAATTTTTAGGTTTGCAGACGTAGTACAAATGTAAAACACATCTTGTTATTTGATAGTTGGCAATTCAGCTGTCAATCAGTAACAAAAGTTTTTTGATCGTTCGCGTAGTTTTCGTTTGGCGTTCGTTGAAAAATGGAAAATCAAAAGGAACATTTTCGTCATATTTTGCTTTTTTATTTCCGCAAAGGGAAAAACGCATCGCAAGCTCATAAAAAGTTATGTGCTGTTTATGGCGACGAAGCCTCAAAAGAACGGCAGTGTCAAAATTGGTTTGCCAAATTTCGTTCTGGTGATTTTTCACTCAAAGATGAAAAACGCTCTGGCCGTCCAGTTGCCGTTGATGACGCCCTAATCGAAGCAATAATCGATCGGATCGTCACAGTACAACACGTGAGATTACAGAGAAACTTCATGTATCACATACATGCATTGAAAATCACTTAAAACAACTTGGCTATGTTCAAAAACTCGATACATGGGTTCCTCACGAACTGAAAGAAACGCATTTAACGCAACGCATTAACATCTGCGATTTGCTAAAGAAACGTAATGAAAATGATCCATTTTTAAAACGACTGATAACTGGCGATGAAAAATGAGTTGTGTACAACAATATCAAGCGGAAAAGATCGTGGAGCAGGCCAGGTGAACTAACTCGAACAACAGCAAAAGCTGATATTCATCAAAAGAAGGTTTTGTTATCTTTTTGATGGGATTACAAAGGAATTGTCTACTTTGAGCTCTTACCACCCAACCGAACGATCAATTCTGATGTCTACATTGAACGACTAACGGAATTAAACAATGCAGTTGAAGAAAAGCGGCCCGCATTGACAAATCGAAGAGGTGTTGTATTCCATCATGACAATGCAAGGCCACACACATCTTTGGTCACTCGGCAAAAATTATTGGAGCTTGGTTGGGATGTTTTGCCACATCCACCATATAGTCCTGACCTTGCACCATCTGATCACTTTTTGTTTCGATCTTTCCAAAACTCCTTGAATGGTAAAAATTTCGGTAATGATGATGATGTCAAATCGTACCTGATTCAGTTTTTTGCTAATAAAAACCAGAAGTTTTATGAACGTGGGATTATGATGCTGCCTGAAAGATGGCAAAAGGTCATTGATCAAAACGGGCAATACATTACAGAATAAAGTTATTTAGTTCCATGAAGAAAGTGTCTTTGATTTTCTAACAAAAATCCGCAATTACTTAGTTGCCAACCCAATACATCCCTGTAACAAGGGGGTAAAATTTGACGATTCTTTTTTTTGTAATAAATACGATGTGCCTTACGTGTGCTAACATATTATCTAATTATACTGAAACGAGCCTCAGAGACCAACTTCTATTCACAGGAAGTAAAACAAAAAGTAAACTAAAAAGAAAAAAGAATAAAATATAATAAGAAAAATAAGACTGACACGCAGACTATGTAGGACTGAACCGATCGTTGGATCGAACCCGGCTTTAAACTTAACAATGGATATGATTATCTCATTGAGAAATACCTTGAATTCATTTATCTATATTGTCTACCCATGTAACACAGAATATTCTGAGAATACTCTCACAACATCCGTAAAACGTACCGAATCGGATATTAAATTCTTACAAAGAGCGTAGAAGCTTCGTAAATATTCATAGAAGATTCTTCGAACATTTGAATGGGACTATCTCGAATATTCTAGGAACGTTCGTACGATATGCGTACAAAGTTTGTGAGGAGATTGATGAGCAGCGCATGCGCAAGCATCTTAATGACATGAATTCAGTAATGGCGGATGATGTTGTTGACAGGCTACCGACCCTTGGATGATATATTATTTTAATTTGTATTTGGGACATGAGGAATTTATAAATGTGCATTTTAATATCCCAAATGTTTTGAGAGCATCATGCGTGAAAAATCATCACCAAAAGTGTAATAAAATATTAAGAAATATCGTATATATTATGATTGCTTGTTGCGATATCATAAGTATCTCACCCATCCATGTGAATCCATAATATTGCTAAAAATCCATGATTACAGATGTTTAATGAGTGAAAAAATTGATTGTGAATTAGTTTTCGGTTATATACAGAAGTTATATTGGCAGGAATTTCTATTTTGACAGCATTTTCTTATAATATTCCCATAATATTCTGAGAATATTTGAAACAGTCTCATCCGATCATTCTGAGAATGTGCATAGAATATATTCGCACGTAATAAGAATTTCCATAGAATATTCGAATATCCTCAACGTATATTCTTAGAACATTCTCAGAACGTGCTTGTGCGACCTGGGTAACCACAGTTGCGGACGCAATGCTTATTTGGATGAATGATTTCCTTTTATTTCAATACCAAATCATAGTTCCTCACACTAATCAAATTCATTTAAATATAAAATCACAAATTCCTATTCCAATTCATTGTTTCAATTGTAATTATTTTTAATTAGAAGGTTTAAATTAGGGAAAAATTGGACATTATAATTCCAAATAGTGGGAAAAGAATTGCAACAAAAAACCTTAATTTGATTGAGAATTTTTCAATTCACTTTGAATTTATTTATCACGCTGGGTTTGGCATGGAATGAAGGTTGGTACTAAAGATGGGCGATGTTGGAAAAAAACATCGATTATTTTTTGAAAAAAAAAGAAGAAACGATAACATATATGTAACAAAAGTAAAAATTTATGTCTTCACATTCATGTATTATATTTTTTGCTTTATATTTTCTATCTTCATAATAATTTACATCAGTTTTTTGATTTATCTGTATGTAACGATAATAATTCATTGACTAGTCACATCAACTTTGGTAAAGTTTGGTAACTTTTGATAATAGAGGTTCGATCTTATGTCAAATTCCACATTTCCCCATCTAAAGAACCGAGGAATAAAAGTTTTGATAATCTTTTCCCTGTTAATCTGTGTCTCAATTGGTTTTTCACCACTCCTGCTTTCGAAAATAAGCGTTCAACTGGAACAGAAGTTGCTACGGTTGGGAGATATTTGATCGCAATTGGGTATAATTTGGGGTATGCGTTTTTCATCTTATTCCAATATTGAAGCGGATCAGTCGATCTTCCTAGCACGGATTGGCTTAAAAATTGTTCCAACTCAACTTTTTCTTCATCAGGATCTTTTAGTTCGGCTTGGACTGCAACAATACTCTTATGAATCGCCCAAAACTTATCAGCAGCAGATTCATCACCCGAAACATGTTCATCGACTGGCACCTCGTTCTGATTGTCGCTTAGTTCAGAATCTATCTCATTGTTTATTTTTCTTAATACTTTAATTAAAAGTATCGATACATCGATGTATCGGTCTCCAAAAACATCGAGTAAAAAAATCGATTATTGATAAAATAAAGGCTTGGATGTTGCAATAATCGATGTAACATCGTCCATCCCTAGTTTGTACCTCAACAATTTGCATTTTGAATGATTTATCTCGGTGTTTCTAATGCATCAACCTGGTAAGCTGAACAATCGATAAATACGCAGCTGTCAACTTTATTTTAACTCGAAGAAGATAACACCGAGAAACGAATAGACTGCGTGGACAAATAAAATTTCAAACATTAGGAGACAAGGAGAAAAATTGCTCTGCCCATGGAGAAAAATGGAACTCGAAAATATGATTTTTATAAAAATCTATGACTGGTTCTTGGTTTTTTGATGGACTAGAAAAGGTTTAGAAAACGGATATTCACTCCAAGATATGAGAGATTATGAATACAAAGTGAAAAGTAACAAACACGATTGAAATTCAGAATTCCGAACAGCTAAATTTTACTATGCGCTCATCCAACATTCAGCATTCTGAATTTCAATTATACCTCTCCTCCTGTATTTTCATGTAAAAATTCATTTTCCAAACCTCATCGTTTCCGGTATATCAAAAAACTAAGAAGAAATCTCAGATTTTGATAAAAATTCTCCGGGTACTGTGATTTGAGCTCAAGGTTTGTTCTTTCGATGGGGAAAGTGTTTCGCTTACTCCAATTATGTATAGAGCCATTCAGAATTCTGAAATCTCATCTCCAATGGATTGACATTTTTGCAATCGTTAGTTTCGATACATTAATTCATCCATCAGTTTTAACTTTCAAAGGAATTTAGAGCGAGAATTCATTTCTTTCGCATTGAATAGTTCTTTTGAAAATCTCTTCATCATTATATCACGAAGATAAAGAAAAAGCGATATCCAAACGCCGAATCACGCCTCCTTCGTTGAATTCGAGTAGTTCCTATTCCTGCAGCTTCTTCACTTTCCGTAAGGCTTTCAGGTATCAAGGAAATATTGAGTAATGAATGTTTGTTCTCTCAACGATTCTTCAAGCTGTCAAATGTGAATTAGATTCAAGTGTACGATGAAAAAAAATCATAAAAGCAAAATTAATTTCCTTATACAGTCGAGAATATAATATACTTTCCATCGTATCATTACACTGAGAAAAAAAAGTCATGACCGTAATGAATATGTCTTCCGGCCAAGGAAATGAATTCATCCAATAGTGACAATGAAATCATTTCATGGGACTTATCAATCTGAGTATTCATGCAAACAATGTATTCAAATCTGAAATTCTTGAGCCTGAAGAAACATTTCTTTGAATCAAATACCCTTTCTTCAGTGAAAATAAACCTACTCTGATTCAATTAATTATTTCTTCGGAGGAATGAAACCACTCAAACATTCAAAAAAGAAAGTTTTTGAATCAATTAGGAAAATTTTCAATCCATCGAAATAAATCATCAACTTCAAGATGTTCTTTTTTGACTCCGTGAATTCCATCCTGATTCAATAAATGATGTTTCAGAAGTCATTGAGCACAATATCAGATTTTTTCTGTAAAAAAAAATGATCACACTTGTAAAGCTTTCATAATCCACTCTGGTGTTCCTTTAATCTGTTGATAACCGGGAATTCTGAGCACTTTGGATCAAATGAGACTTCATTGATCGTTCAGTCATGCCGTCTGTTAGGCGAATAGTGCCTATCACTCCATGCGGGACCTGTAATTCAATGCCATAATCTGAAGGAAATATTTATTTGGATGAAGTAATACTTACTAAGAAGACAGAGTGATTAATTCTTTATATACAAACCATACTGTCGAAAGAGAACTTGTGAGAAAGTGACTACACCTTGCGAGAACCAACCGAAAGTCGTCTAAGTAACTAAAACGTAACGTGATTTCGAAAATCCATTTCTTTATCTTACTGAATTTTCTTTAGAATCAATTGCACATACTTTCATATCGATGAATGAAATCATTTGAATATAAAAATCATTCTGTGGGTTTGAAGAAATACAAAATCATGCTTACCAAATATTACTTTCATTCCAAGCAGTATAGTATTGATTCGAAAACGTTGTTATTAACAAATTTGTACACCTTGAATTGAAAATTCGAGCTTTTCCTACAAAACGTGACGTAATAAAATTGAAGAAATAAGTTATTGAATTTTCAATCGTTTTTGAATGAAATTAGAATCATGCCTTGCACTTCGCGGTCTGACTAATCCAAAGAATTAATCTTTGTGTCAATAAAATGTTTCTTGGATTGGAGGAAACTGAATTCAATAAAATAATATCTTTCATTTAACGAAAGAATTCATTATTTCTATTGAATCATCATTGTTTGAAAGGACATGTATTCAGTTCAATGAGGGCCAGATTCAAAAAAATGTATTTCTTTGATGTAATGACTTTTTTTTCTCAGTGTATAATGTCGAAGTGCACTTTGAGAATCGTATGACCGATTCGTACCATCAATTCACGACGGCGGAACGAATTCCCGGAAATTTGTATTGTCACATTTGGACTTGCTAAATCATCGTTCGAGACTTCAATCATCCAGAGCGAAGAGAAAAATCGAGGAAAGTCGTGATGTTTCTTTATCCCTTTCATAAACTCCCCCGTTCAGGATTTTTTTCTGCCTTTGAAAGATTTGAAGAGGAATAAAAACGAGCGATTGGGTGGCACGAATGAAGAATTTATATGAACAATTTATCACCATTCAATTCAAATCCAATAAAAATGCCAGGCACAGGGAATTTGAAACGCGTGAATGAATGAAGAAAAAGGACTAGGTGAAGGTTATTTGTTTTCGTGGTTTGATGGAGTAATTGACCATCGTTGATTATTCGCTCGGCCATCAATTAAAGGGAATACATTATAAAATATTTCGAGTAATCCCCTCAACGAATCGATAAACTACATCAAAGAATCCGGAAATACAAATTCCGTGGTATCCTCAATGTTCTCGATTGAAATTTTCATTCCCGAGTATGGTCCAATTCCCAGCGTTTGTCCTAACAGTCGATTCCCCGTTATTGTGATTCAGCTGTGGTTATCTGAGACTACGAGATAAGCGGATAATTCGATATTATGTTTTGACCCGTGGTCAGAATTTGATAGAGATTGTTATACGAGAGTGAATGACGAATTTGCTCCCACAGATGTTTACGTACAAAAGACAAGATGCGAGGTCTCAAATTCGATATAATCCAAGGGGAAACGACTCTCTCTCTCTCTCTCTCTCTCTCTCTCTCTCCATGAAATTCAACAAGAATTTCAAGCACTATCGATTCGTATTACTCTCTCGTTCGTGACAATCCATTTTTTCCTGTTGGAAAAATTCGTCAACGGAATAAGGGAAAAAGGGAAGCGTTGATTCCTTCAATGACAGAATTCGTACCATTTCCGATATCATTGTTGATTTCTGAATAAATACACATGTATTTACACATATATACTTATACATGTACGTATATTTAGAGCAAGACGTGACTCTGACTTTGATCACGGACGTGGACTTAATTGAGTTTATGTTCAAACGAAAATGTGTATACGTGTATCGTCGTACATATACGTATATTATATAAGCACCTTCGTCTGTCGTTTAACGTTACTGTTCCTGTAGTTCTGATCTGGCTGCATCTCCATGAATAGGTAACTCTCCTGTCTCTCCTCTCGCCGGGTCAACGCCGGACCATTGAACACGCTGACCCACACGTATATCCATAGATGAAATATATCCTATGAAACGAAGCTCCTATCGATGCTTTTACCGTTCTTCTCGTCGAAGGGGATACTAATCGATTTTCTATCCACACCTTTCATAATCCTCAATCGATTAACGGGGAATAAAAATAAAACAAACTAATACTCATATGGGAACCATCCTCGCTTTCGTTTATATCGCGGATGAAATAGCGAGCTATATTAATCGTATGCTTGGAAAATATAAAATCGTATCTGAGACAAATATTTGTTGTTGATTCAACGAGGATATCTTTCTAACGTGGTCGATAAAACCTACCGTCGCTGATAGAGACCCTCGCTGACGATGGGGCTTTGAGATAAGAACAAACAGGAGGAAGAAATTGATTAATTGCCTCCACGGATTCATTGTGTTCAACCGAGTACTCCGTCTGTGGACAAAAAAATTTGGCAATTATGAGCTCCAATCCGGGATCGATTATTGAATAATTTCATGTCGATTGAGAGAAATGATATCGCTGTTCTTATTTTATCATCAGAAGTTGGGAGAGAAAAGTGTGAACAAGCAAATTATTTTGATACTCAATTATCAACGAAAATATTTTCTTGTAGCATCAGAAATATTTTTCTTGAAAATTTAGTAACAAATATTTCTTTGTGTCAACCAAACGCTTATCTACGGTGTGATAGGATGGGAATAAGAGAAACAGTATATGTAGACTTGCAATTTATCGAACTGGAGCATGCTTGAGATCAAAGTGTACATGGGCATGTTTGGCTTGCGCCAGCAGTGATGATAAAATATAGATTGGTAGTGTTGACAATCAAGACTGGGTTGTCTTATAATACGTGGAGTCTTTGTTGATGAACAATCCGCGAAATGGTGTGCTGCTACCAGTAATTGATAAATCAGATACATCAGCAAATCAACGAGAAATTTTTCGTAATATTTTGAACGCCTGTTAGAATTTGTAAGAAAATTCTCGCCTACGCTGTAAAATTATGATGAAAAACTTATGGATCCACAAATTTTTTCTGAAATCCCAAACAATCTTCCCAAATTATTAACTGACAACCTTTTCTTGCGATTTTATCAAACATGTTTGAGAATTTCCTGAGGAGTCTTCGGTAAAAAAATTCCAAACTTCTTTTGGAAGTTTGTTTCATGATGTAGAACCGAATTTTTGGTCGCTTTCCGTGAGAGAAGATCAGCTCCGATCGTGCTCCATTGATCCACCCTTCATGTTCTCAACCAAGGATTCCGCATTGCGCTTTCCACCTTCGAATAACGGGGCGAATTTTATTTTCAGATGGACTCTTTAAAATTCTAAGCGTTTGACGGAATTTCAGGGAGATCAGCCCTAGTAACATAACTGTTCCCAAGTGTGTATTAACGGCGGTCCCAATCAAAGCCTAGGGTGGGTGCCCATGCTGCCCAATGTGGGGCCAAGCTGGGCAGACAAATGGGGCCAACCCTGAGATGATAACATCGTTCCCTCCTTAGCTGTATTACTTTGCCCGAGGATTGGTAACACCATGGGCCCAGCATGAACCCAGACTAGGCAATCAATACTGCCCCTTCCTTTTGTTTTTGAATTGGAAAATTGCTTTGAATTCTACCCTAGTGGGCATGAATTTCAACCCTACTTTGGCCAAAATTCATACTCGCTGAGGATTGTACACACATGCTCGGGATATAAATTCACCCCAATCTTGGCCTAACGCTGGTCCAAATTGGGGCCAACTTCAAATGTGCCGGCACTAAGATTCATCATTTCCATTTATTACCAACCATAATTGTATGAGGAAGCACAATAGGGCCAAGATGGAGCCAACATGGGCCCCATCGTCATTCTCCAATACTGGGTCAAAGAGGATGCACCCAGCTTGGAGCCCATTCCCGGAAAAAAATGAACTGTTAATTTCACCAGAATTCCGGTTACTATATGGACAGCAAGGAATATCTGTGACTTTTACTGGAATTCTTGTTAAATTTACCGGAGCCCTTGTTAAATTTGCCGGAGACTTGATTCATTTAACTAGAATTCCGGTTAAAATGGCAGTAATTCTTGCTGTCCATGTATTAACCGGAGTATTTTTTTCAGTGTTGTTATTATACGCAACACACACTTGGGTTAATTCATGAACTTTCGAAAAACGAAAAAACTCAACCTCTGTCGATTCCATTACATGTTTAAAATTAGATATGCACGGAGAAAAAAGATTTCGTTATTTTAACGAATCCGTCTTCGCTGAACGGATTGAATAACCTAACGATGACATTTCACTGTGTTAATGAGCTAATTCGCTGTATTTACTAACTGATTCGTTATAATTATCAGTCCTTCGCTAATTTTACGAAGCTTGATTCGCTGAAACAACGCATCGCCGTTCACTTCAGCGGACTTGCTTGCTGTCCATATAATAACAAGCGAATTTCGTTAAGGCAGCGAAATTCTTGCTATTCCAACGAATTTTTTTTCTCCGTGTGAAAAACAGTTTAGCAGTCAATTTGACTGTCATCGTCATTCTAGTGTGAGTAGAGAATTCTTCCACCAATCTGGAACAGGGATCTTAGAAGACAGAGTGCGAAAGAATGCCGCTGTATGTCCCTTCATACTCCGCTTCATTTCTTTCTAATGCCGAGAGAAGCGGTAGCACCTGGCGGTGGATGATGAAAGCTGTTGCACAAGAACGGAGCAATTCACGGCGGAGAACCTTAGCGTGTTTCTCGGGAATTTTTCATAACCCAGGTAGAAGTTTCCTTAATTGATGAGTGGACCATCTAATCCCTTATCTGGGCTTGGAGCATTCAAATTTGAACCCTAACAGGGCTTGGAATGTGTCGATTTTCATTTCTATCCGAGAAGGTAAACGAAATCTCGGTAAAAAGTCTCTTTTCATGGCATACAATGTTGAACAAACGGATTTACCAATTCGGATGTAACACGAATCCTTTCCAGATTTGTTAGTGAGACATTTCAGCTATGAATATGTAGCAATATGCAAAATGATTCAAAAAAACCTAGAAATTCCAAGCTAGTGACAAAGGTGAAGAATTCACTGATTGTCGAATGAGTTCTAATTCATTGGTATTGGATTGTAATGGAATGAAGAATGAGCAAAATTCTCACAACATTTAAGACGTACAAAAATTGGGTTATTATTCAAGAATTTTTCCTTGGACATTGAAAATCAGTGTTCAATCCGCTCTTATCTTCTCGAAACCCATCGCAATTGATTCAACATCTATAAAACTATTGGTATACTTTCCAACATTTCTCTCCTCGCTCCAATGATGCATCCAATGATGCATCCAATGATGCATCCAATGATGATTCTATGCATTTTTCATCAAGTCATTCAACTCGGTAAATTCAAACTCGGAAAAATCATCGAGATTATATTAATTACACCAAAAAATGTTCTTTTTGACCTCAGTTTCATTCTCAATAAACTCCTGTTCCACAAAATCTCGTATGATTCTCAGAATTTTTCTGTCGATGTTTTCTCCGATATCGTGATCTCTGTTCGCCAGAGCAAAATTCCTGTTCCAAAAATTGCATTCCGAACCCTGCATGCGAATACCTCCACGAATTCGATTATCTTCTGTGGACTTTCCGTTCAATCACGTTGTTTTATGGACTCTGAAAGTTTGCAACCGACTTCTTTTGTTCACTCGAACAGGAAGTATTCATCTTGACATTTGAATTTTTAACGAAATTCCCAACTTTGGTTCCTAACGAGTCACGAATGGGTTATATCAATTCTTGGAACTGCTGCTTGCAAAGTATTTACCTGAAAGTTCAAAGCAAATTGAGCAATTGACTCGGAATCGATTTGACCCTGTTCGACGCGTACAATAAGTTGTTCGGTCCGTTGATTTTCAAGGTGAATAATATAGAATCCAGCAATTGATACTCTCACACGATTCATTATGAATTCCTAGATAAGAAAACTGAAAAAGGAAAAGAGTGAGTAATCTTCCAATGTTATGTTTCCGATCGGAGTTGAAATCTCTTCGATTCGTTTTCTCGATTAATATAATGGAGATACCCATCAAAAATTGAAGGTTTCTTTAATCGGGAGGAAGTGTCGGAGACAAAGGAATATCGAAATTCAATAACACAAATAATTGTACTGTTGTTGTAACAGCTCATGAGATAAACGAAGTATCCAAGCAATTGGGTAAAGTGAGCAAGTCGCCGCTGATGGAATGAATTATATGACGCAGGAGAATGGCGCATGGTGCATCGGACAGCATCATAAAACATGGAGTCAGGAGTTAGGAGAATTATTGACAATCAAACGATTTTCTATTTTTGCACAATGAATAGCACTTGACTACCCTCGCATCTTTGTAATCCAAATGAAATTCGCTCCGCTCGTTATTATCTTATTATTTATGTTTAATGGCAAACGCGTCGCGCGTATTCTATCATCAATCATATTCTGATATATCAAGAATTATTAGAGAAGTTTAACGTTCTCTTTGTGTCAAAAGGGAGTTTCAATCGGTCGATACATTTTCACGTTCATAAATCTTATTTATATCATGAAGATCTGAACGTCGAGATAAATTTACAATTGATTATTTTATATTCACAATCATCATTGATAAATTGCACAGTGGGGTCAAAAACTAGAAAGATTCAATACTCAATTCATATGAAACTATAATATTTGTTCTGAGGTTTCCGGAGTCGCCGATTATGAATCCAAAGTATAAATTCGCAAAAACGAGATAGCGAATTCCATATGATGGAACATTCTTTTGAACATCAATCGCAAGTCAATACGGAAGAGGGTAATTAGCTCAATTTTGATTGCTGAAAAATTAAAGTGAAAAATTAGCTCTCCTGTAGATACTGAAATATTTAGCTGAAAATTTCTGTCCGTGAAGTGAAATCCAGTAAACGAGGAGTTCGAGGTGTCCCTGATTACGATAATCTTCGTCAGAACCAGACCAGGTTCCAAGTCAACACGGAAAGAAATTTTTAGCTATATCAGCTAAATATTTTAGCACCCACAGGACAGCTAATTTCTTAGCAACATTAGCTAAAATTTAGCTGATGGAGCTCAACATTTTGCTGCAGCAGCTAAAATTTGGCTACAGGAGCTAAAAAAATGGCTGTCCATCTCGCAGCTAATTACTTTTTTCCGTGAATCTGATCAGCTAGCTGAAGAAGATGAACTTCTAAATCAAGTTACAAGACCGCTTTATGAAACTTTATCAAACACACATTTTCCGTGTCCAGTATCTGACGTTTAACACTCGACAAAAGGATACAAGCATCCTACCACCACTCTAACATCCTCGGAATCCACTTCAGAAATAAAAGAAATCGATGTCGCGTTTAGCAATATCAAATTCCACATGTTTACTGAAAGAAAAAATATCCATTAACTAAAAGCTGTGTACAGATTACACTATACGTTCTCAAGTCTATTAATCACGAAGGGTGAACAGAATGTATTCCTCTTTCGTATTCCTCTTTCAGAGAATGTTTTTTTCCTTTCCTCTAGTATAAAAATCTTTGAGAAAAAGTTTGCAATCGATAGAATAAAATCATATCTTGTTTATGTATGCCCGCAAATACCGGTAGACGGATTGAAGGAGGAAACGAAGAATTTTTTATCCCAGAGAGGAAGTCAAATACAAATATGTTTCATGTCTTGCGAAAATTACAGGCTGCTCGAGAATTGGATAACATCTTCGCTCCTATGTAGGTAAATATGAATCTAGTGACACACGTGTTGCGTAATATTAACGATGATTGCTTACCGTAGATGTACCGTTCATACGAATCCAATTATTTTCTTGCTATTGTGACACTTTGACAAATTGAGAAATGTGAACATCGATGGGATTTCAAAAGAGACCGGGGGTTGTGACTTATTTTCAGATTCCCGCCGGTCCCTAACAAGAGTTTTCAAATCCTATTCTATATTTTGATAAAGTGACCTATCGTGTCTGCTGGATAGTATGTTCGATGTTATAATTGATTGTATTGAACAGAACACGTGAGAATCAAAGAGGCAAGAGAATTATGTGGGTTCGGGTTTGAGCTTTCCTCGTTGAGACAAAGATATTTGATATGAAAAGGAGAATATGTACGGTCGTATATTCACATCAGGAATTCTGGGAATCAATTAGTTTCTAAGAATCAGTAGGTTAATGTAATCAGCTAACAATCATACGTTTAAAAAATTTGTTCGTTACTACCCAAGTGTGTATTAACGGCGGGCCCAATCAAAGCCCAGGGTGGGTGCCCACGCTGCCCAACGTGGGGCCAAGCTGAGCAGGCAAATGGGACCAACCCTGAGATGATAACATCGTTCCCAGTGTGAACCCAGACTAGGCAATCAATACTGCCCCTTCCTTTTTTTTTTAATTGGAAAATTGCTTTGAATCCTATCCTGCTGTGCATGAATTTCAGCCCCACTTTGGCCCAGTCTTGGGCCTAGTGTTGGGCCTCATCGTGCTTATATGGACCCAAGACTGGACCAAAGTGGGACCAAAATTCATACACGCTGAGGATTGTACACACATTCCCGGGATATAAATTCCCCCCAATCTCAGCCTAACGCTGGTCCAAATTGGGGCCAAGTTCAAATATGCCCGTACTAAGATTCATTATTTCCATTTTTTACTAACCATAATTGTATAGGAAAGCACAACAGGGCCAAGATTGAGCCAACATGGGCCCCATCGTCATTCCCCAATACTGGGTTAAAGGGGATGAACTCAGCCTAGGGCCCATTGTCATTATAGGCAATACACGTTTGGGTATCGGCTTTGTTATGATCTCCACTCTAAGACCAATAAAATTAGTTCCATTAAACGAGATTCCAATTATATTTTCATAGTTGTGGCCAGTAAATACGTAAAACAATTATTGAAAACATTATTGCATTCGCTAAAACAATAGTCAAAATTTATAAGCATTATACAACAGCTACCACAAAGCTCACCAAGATAAGCGGAGCCTAAATGACCAAGTATGGAGCAACTCTCAAATAATGAAATCATTCGCACCTCAGCCTACACTGAGAAAACTCTTAGTTGTAGTAACTAAAAACGACATCAAGTAGAAAATTTAAATTGTCTGAACCAAAATATTTTGTTTGCTGCAACAAAAATTTCCAGTTGAAGGACATAATTACACTAATATCTAGTGGAGGCAACTGAATTTTTGGTTGAGATCGTATTTTACTCAAATTTTTAGCCACGACAACTGAACAGTTTTTTCGGTGCAATAGTTTCTAGAATCTAGACCTGACACTGTAGGAAGGGTTGCATCAGCAAATGCAAAATCAATGGCAAATCATACAAAAATTCGTCAGGGGTGAGGTAACGATGTCGCAATCTTCCAACAGTGTTGCACCCATCTTATGCCAATGAGTGTTCTTATTTTCTATTTTAGTTCCAAACAAAATGAAACACCCATTCTACACTGACAGAAAAACGACCTGGTTGAAACATTCGTGGTCGCAATAACTTGAAATCTGGTTCGATTCACCAGGAAACGTAATTGTGATGTCCAGAAAAAGTGGTTGAAGCAAAAATTAACTACATTTTTCAGGTTAGAAACACCGGATTCTTCTCTTGGTGTAATAACCTGAGAAATGTAGTTAATTTTGGCTCCATACATTTCTTCTGGACATCACAATCACATTTCCTGGTGAATCGAACCAGATTTCAATTTACTGCGACCACGAATGTTTCAACCAGGTCGTTTTTCTGTCAGTGTATAATTTCGATATGGACGAAATAAATGTCGACAAATTTGGAAAAGTTTGACGCAGAAGGGAATGGCAGGTGGTATGGCTCACTTAAGGGAAAACTGAGATGAAATCAGTTCAGAGTAAAAGAATGTCGCTACGGTGTGGGATACAACTTTTTGGAGTATTTTTCTCACATACGTCCTAAAGAAAAAATTTTCATTAGTGAAATAAAAGATCAAGAACTGTTTTAGTTTTTAGATGAATTTATGAAAAATCTTTCGGTGTCGGGTGGTATGGCCCACCATCCAAAAACCGGTGAATTAAAACAAGAACATATCTTTCAACACAAAATTATTTGTTCTGAACATTGAATATGGTGAAACGATTTAATCTTGGCCCGAATTTTCATGTGAAACGCATGCATAAAAACATTGTTTATAAATAAATTGTTTGAACAATTTTTCCACAAATAAATATTCGGTAAAACTGATCCCACCAATCGATTGTAAGACAAAAAACGTACATAGAAGACATGTACCCTGAATCGACATTGCGATTGTTTGTTATTGAAAAATAAAATACGCATTGGTTTGTTTTTTTTTCAACAATGAACGATCGCAATGTGAATGTGGAAAATTTTTTGACCAATTTAATTATAAACAATGTTTTTACACACGGTTCTCACTTCACTCGGCATAGCGTGGGTTTCCCAAGATTCCATCGGTGACCGTGACCATATCTCCTATTATTTCAGCATAAGCTCTAATGGGTTAATGTGGGCCATACCACCCGATCGAGATTTTTGACGAAAAAGTTAGTTCATAACCAAACAAACAAACATTACCGCTTAAAACTCATGAGACATGTTCTATATATAGGGGCGGGGGGGGGGAGGTTAATACTAGTATCACACATTATCTTATGATCTGATCTACTTCAGTACAGAACGTCTCAAAGTTTCGCCGACACAGTACACCAAGAACAAGTGAATAGAAAAAGTTAGATTTCTCTTAACACACGCATGATAGACAGGAACAATCTCTCCGTCGCCAAAAGTGCGTAGTGCTGCCACCTAGTGACAGATCCTGGAAACACATGATGAGCAATACCGACCACCGGGCCATACCACCCGCCGTCCCCCTAATTTTTTTCATCGGTTTGGACTGATGAATGACAATCCTGTGGCCCTGGGGTGGGAGTCAGTGCATCCTGGAACAGATGAAGGTTTCTTTCCGTCATGAAATCCTCAGAGAGAATTTATATATCCATTGAATGCTTGGCCCGTCCCTCGCAAGGAACAGATAGTATCTATCGCAATTTGCCGCTTGAGAAAGAAAACATGGGAAAAAATGGAATTATTGATATTTTGATAGCTGAAAATCAGCTGTGGGAGCTATTTTTCAACTATGGAAAACGAAATTTATTGCTACAGTGTCTAACATTTAACTGAGACCGCAATTTTCTTTGGCTATCCAAATATCAAATACACAAAGTATAGCTACCACAGCGAATTATTTTTTCGCGTGAACCATTGCCCAAGCTAAGGAACGTTATCGCCTGAGCTGGGCCAAGCTTTCACCCAAGTTTAGGTATGTATTTCTATTTAGGCAAGATCCTGCCATGAATAGAGACCCTTGTATGAAATCAGTTTTTTTCCTTCAGACAACCATGATTGAAGGATGGACCAGGTGTGGCACAGCCTATAATTAATGATGGATCAACGATGTTGATATATCAACTGCCTACATTGGCACAATATTCAGAATATTGTCAACCGCCCTTGCCTCTACGAAAGTCACCTCGCTTCCAACTATATTTTATCGTCAGCTTTGACGAAGCCTGAAAATTTCTCATTTTTTTCTGTCTCAGTACGTTTCCACGAATTTTGCAATCCAATGCGGATTCCAGAGAATCAAATTCCATGGAAACTCTTTTTGCAACGGGATTCATTGATCGCTATTAATATTACAGTTTGAGTATAAGTGGAAAGCCTCCTGTGTTTGTTCTCCTAAGAAAGTCTGATGGATGGAAGATGTTATACTCATTTCACTCCCTTATTCAATTCCGTTGACGATATTGATTGAAATGCAGAACCTAACGGAGGACATTGAAACACACAATCATAAGGAAACATAAATATCATACTATAAAAGATAACGATGTTATCTTATTCTTCTTCTGATTCTCCCCTCAAATGTTGACTCGAGTGAAGCACTGATAATTATCGTGTTACATCGACGTCTGCCCGAAAGCCCCAACATCAAGAATATGAAAGAAATGTTGAAAATCAAGTTTTCAATCGAGGATAATGAGCTTTCGAATACAATGATAACTGCAACATGAAAGAAAAGCAAAGAAGAAAAAGCTACTTGTATCTACTTTTTATTATATTTCATTCTAAAGCGATCTCCGCTCGAACAACACTCAGCGTTAAAGGGTATGGTCGAGGAGAAAGGCTTGTTCCAAACCCCTGTAACATTGTTTCAAAGTGTATCAATTTTATTCTTGCAGGAAAGAGACTTGACTTCCTTTTGAAAGTGAAAATTTATATACGCTTTGTGAAGTGAGGTTTCGTTCATATCTTTTCTGTGAAATAGGGACACCAGTTCGAGTTCAATGTTCGAAAATTTACTATATAGATAGCCAATAATACACGGGGAAGAAATGAATTAACAGTAACAACGAAATCTAATATTGCTGGAGCAGCAAACTGTCTACTATCACAGTGATTGTCTAACCATGGCAGCCAAAAATATTTGCCCCTCCAGTAGAATTTGTTTGCTATTCTGTGTATAATACTGAAAAATTTTCTGTGTTAGTTGATCATATTGTTCTCTCAGTAATCCAGTTAGCTCTGGCAGCGAAATTTTAGCTAGCTCAGCAGGGGGTGTTGCTATTCTGTATGTGATATCCTGATTTGCTGCGTCAGTACATTTTTTTCTCCGTATAGATGCCCAACTCATCACACGGAGGAAAAATATCAGTGAATGATTACTAGAAATACGAGGAATCATTGCTAAAAAGGGTTACCAAATTGGTGACAACTGAACTTTTCTATCAACAGTTCCTTATGCGGGGAGTAGTAATAGTTCCCATCTCCAGATGAAGATCACTGCTAACTCTTTTAGTTTCTATTACAATATAAACAGAACAAACATGCTTCCTATTCCTCATAAAACTTAGTGATCAATACCATAATTCAAAAGAAAGATGCCGTGAATTATGCTAAAATATTACGCAAAAAAATGAATTCTTCTGGAATTTATACTTCCACGACGATTTTTAACCGGAACTTAACCGAAGTAACGCTCATACCGACTTAGCTCTATCACACGATTGAGATTTTCAACTTACTGAAAGTTCATGAATCTTTCGTAGATTCGTGCTTACACCTCAGCAACTTACTTCATGAATAATCTTAGTGATGTACGGCATACGATGCTTGAGAATGATTACCTCGGAATGTTATGAATGATTCCACACTGTGCAATCAAGTGCCTATTCTTCTCTTTTGTTTCGGAATTTACTCTATATACATCGCTTGGCAATCATTGCCTTCAAACATTATGAATCACTCTCCATGCCGGGCAATACAACGTTTCACGACTGAGGGAACCACAGTATATAGGCATAATTGATACAATTTTTCATCATTATGAACATTAGCACCCTTTGCTATTTTTCTATTATTCATTCCTATCTTCACAAGCACTAATTGATCGTTTTTCAAAGATTGGCTTCAGTCCTAGGCAAGATAGTGATCATCGCCACCAATTTCAAAATCATTTTCCTCCGTGTACAGTGAACCTTATATTTTGAACCTTATTCAGGCTTGTCTCACTTGGACTGCAATTTCTGAAGAATTTCCAGTGAATTTTATTGAGTCACTATCATTGCTCATTTCCCTAGAAATTCTGGTCCATGTGAGACCAGCCTGAAATCTGTGATGAATCCCCTGTACCAACGATATAAAGAGAGTGGTACTCATCATATATCCTCACTCTCCTTGCATAAATTTGAATATTCCGTCACAACTCCCTTGAATTCAAACCTGATTTCCAGTGACAGCGACTCCTTCAGCAAAATTTGTTTCCTATTCTATATATAATACAGAAATTTGCTTGGGGAGCAAGCATTTTTTGCCGCCGCAACAGAGGAATCGGTGTCGTAGCCAACAAGATTGCTGTGACAACAAAGAATTTACTGCTGCAGCAAACGGGACCCAGCAAAATTAGATTTGCTGTTCTTGTGAACTGAATTTCTTTCTTCTCCTTGTATATCGTTGGAACTCAATTTCCGTTAGATCCATGTCAAATATGCAGCTCTCCCCTGGGTTCGCTTATCATACAAGATGTATCAAAGATAAATTAACTCACGGATTCTTAGGATTCGACCTACAAATCATGTGATTCACGATTCACGCGAACTTCCTTACAATCTACAATTCTTAAAATGAATTTCTAGTGTTAGTTATCTTCATATCCTTACCTGTTTTGAGAACCTCTTTTAAGGCCGATCACACCTTTTTCATTGTTCTACTCTGTTGAATGAGCACTGCATTCAGTGCAAAAAACCCTCTAATCTGGCAGACTTTGGGCATTATTCGGGAGCTATTATTCTGACGGTGGTTCAAAATCACCAACGCGATTCTTGAAGAAACGTCACGAATCTTGGAATAATTCAACAAATTCTTCGTTGATCGTAACGTGGTATGGGAAGAAGTTTCATATATATATCGGAAACTGCGATGATTTTTCCAATTACAGTACCAATCATTTTAACAAGTTTGTTTTGAAAACGGCGAAGAAAAAAACCTCGAGGAAAAAATACGATAGCTCATTTTTCATCTACCGATATCTCGTTCGATGGTAACTTCGAAAGATAATCTATTTCCCAGATTGAACATAATCATGGAAGCCGCATACTGCAAAGCTTACACGCGAAATTCCTTGTGTGTATTGGAAATTTCATCATAGTACGATCGATTTATTGAATAAAGAAGTCTCTTCCCGCGATGAAATATCCTTCTACTCCATAACGGAACAAGCCATGTCTTCCTGTACTACAATCTTTCTAGGAAATTGGATCATCAAGGGAAAAAAATTTGAAATATCGTAGAAAGGAAACCCCAACCACGATGGTGATAATAATATTTATGTTCACTTTTCTCATTGGATATAAATAATTATTCCAGAATCTTCTGTTTATTTCTTAAATCTCAAAATGATTATTGAACCACAATGTGAGACACGATCGTTATCGTGTACGGTGTTTTATCTTATTGATGATCTAATATAAACTTTGTACAGATACGCGATTACAATCCTCGAGATCACCGCGTTTTTCATCGCTGTTGCGAGTTTCTTTAGTTTTTCCATTGAAACAATAATTATATCTAATCGGAAGAGAGAGAGAGAGAGAGTTCTGCTATGATTTCAAAGAATGTGAATTGTTCTTTCGAAACAATAAATTATGACTTAACGATAATGAAATTGAAGATAAAGCAATGAAATGATTCATCAATTAGGGAAATGTACACAGCGCAACCTTAGCGAACTGATATTCTTCATCCTCTTCTCGGGGTTCTTTTATTCGATATAGATTCCACCTTTTCCAAGTGTTACGTGTACATCTTATTCATTATTATGACATTTCCACATGAAATATTGTACGTTGAATTCAGAATAATTCTTATGGAGATGACACGTGAGTCTTGAAGACTTACCCGAGTAGAAATTCGTATTGGGTGTTCGATAAGGACCAGATCTGGAAAGTCTTATCCCAAATCAGGCCCTGATATGGAATTTAACGCATCGTTGTATCAGAGTCCGATGTAATGAACTATGATAGAGCATGCTAGTAGATTACAAACCCAGCAGGGCCAGATCTGGTTAACCCTAATCAGGCGTGACAAATCATGGCCTCACCAGGACCAGATCAGGTGTGCCAAAATAAGGTGAGCCCTCCCTGGTTGAAAAATCCAATAGGATCCGATGAAAACCGATTCAAAAACAATCGGAATGAATAGGATCAATCGGAAAGGCTCAGCTACGGATTCAAAATGAATAGGAATTAATCGGGACCTCTTTTCTATAGGATTGAATCGAGGATTTAACAATAGAAGGATTTGTTGTTTCTTCGAATTAATAAGACTTCGCGTGATCTGTTGGTCTATATAAGAGATATCTGATTGCATGATTAAAATTTTGTCCATTTCATAAGGCGAACGGTTCTGATTAGAATTTTTCATAACCTCAATCTATTGGAAGTAATGGGGAAATGTGTGGAATTGAATGAGTAATGAGTTTTTTATGGGGAATTTCCGTTAAAAATTTATGAATTTAATTGATCAATGGGTTTTAGTTGAATCATCCCAACATTCGAATCTATTGGAAATAATCGGAAAGTTCACGGATCCTAATATTCTACATGAGAGAAGAAGATTAGTTGAAACAATTAGTTGACTTGTAAGCGCATATGGAGCCATTTTTTTTTCGTTGGGACAACAATTTCATTCATTGATTTGACTAATTTAAAAAACTAGTTGAATCAATAAAAAAATTGGTTATTCTAACGAGAAAAATGGATCCATATGCGCTTACAAGTTGAATAGTTATTTCAACTAATCCTTTGTTTCCGAGTACAGCTATGTTCCGACAATAAACAATTCAGTTTTAGAATCGCTTTCATCCCAGACAACATTAAAAGTTCTCAAAGAATCCGCAAAAAATTCTCGGATGTTCGAAAGAATTTTTCAGGAGCGCCAAAAGTAATCGGAAGAATTCTGGTAGAATATATTCAGAACTCTGAAATGTCCAACCAATAGAGCATTCTTGGTGTTCTTTTTCTTTGAGAATATTGAAAGTATCAATAAAGAGCAAATTAAGACTTTTCAAGAAACTCGTTTCTTTAATAAAAGGAGTTATTTTGAATTTCAAATGTATCTGTCAATTGGAGAGTTTCATCAATTGGATAATATAAAATTAGTTTACATTGGGTACATTGAAATCAATGAACAGTTTTATCCAAGTATTTAAATGATTTTTTATTCGTTTGTTATTAAATATTTTTCCTGCTTGCACTTAAGGAGAATTAATATTTGACATTGGAATTTGGGAAAATTCAACGTACATTCTGATGTATAAGGGTTTAGTTTTGAATTTGGACAAATTTCTGTTTCAAAATTATTCTTGAAAGAAGTGTCATTGCAATCCCTATAAAACCATCGTCAATTTTAGATGTCAGTCATTTTCGAAATTTTAATATTTTAAATAACACGAATCTCTATAGAAAAAATCTCAGTATCCCTCAGTATCCTGATGAAATCACTCCCCGGAACGTTTTATTTGGGGTTTTTTAATATTTATTCAACTTTGCGTATTGATAACGATTATTTATTACAATTCTTCATAAAAGCGTGCATATTAGCGTGATAAGAGAACATGAATTACTTGAATCTTAGGGTGAAAAGAAGAAATTCCAAAAAGATATGTAAAACTTCTGCCAATAAGTTGGTTTAACATGTACGAACTGAGAAACATATGATCTTATTAGGGCCATCTACATTTTCAATGAATCCGCAAATAATTCTTTCGGATTGAATAGAGAACATCGCACGAGTCAATATCATTGGACATTTGAGAGTTCTTAAATCGCATTTTAAGAGTTGTTTTCGAACATTTTACAAACTCCCTGAATCATTCAGAAGAATTATCTGAGAACCCTCCCATACGTTCTAAATGAATTCTGAAAGAATTCAATGAGAAGTTCATGTTTAGAACTCATCATTCTTTCGAAATTGTCTTGCTGTCTGGGATTGCATCAGACCATCAGTTTTAAATGAATAAAATACCGATCAAATCCAATCAAAAACTATTTTATTGGTGCAAATGGAATTTTCATTGACCATAAAGTACTGATTGAAATCAATTTGACAATATTTCATTGGTATTCATCGGAATTTTTATTGGTAATAAAATACCCATTGAAACCCACTGACAAATATTTTATTGGTATCAATTCGAATGTTCATTATTAATACTCATTGAATCCCATTGAGAAATATTTCGCTGGGATCAATTAAAATTGTCATGTTCAATAGCGTGCCGATTAAATGCAATTGAACAATATTTCATTGATATCAATCGGAATTTTCATTGATCATAAAATACCCATTAAATTACATTGAAAAATATTTTATTGGTATCAATCGGAGTTTTTATTATTCATAAGATACCAATTGAATCCAATAGAGAAACATTTTTGTCATCAGATTCAATCAGATATTTTCAACCAGAATATGTTTGGCAGTATGCCCCTTCAGAGCAGCGTATTAGGATAGCTTAGAGGTTGAGAAGGCAGGTCTTACAGGTAGGTAGATTGGTGATAGTTCGAATCCACTCCAGGTAGGAATAAATTTCCCAAGATAGAGGTGTTGGCAAATTCTCAATTAGATCGAGTTAGAAAATCATTCATTTACATCAATCAGAATTTTGATTAATAATAAAATACCCATTGAATTACATCAGAAAATATTTTATTGGTATCAATTAGAGTTTTGATTGATCATAAAATACCGATTAAATCCAATAGAAAAACACTTCATCGGTATCAATGGGAAATTTCCCATTTGTTAATCATAAATTACCGATTCAATCCAATAAAAAAGTGTATTATTGGTATTAGTGGGAAATCTCCGATGCAGAAACTCAATTCATTACGATAGAATTTTTTTTTTATCGGATTCAATCGGATTTTTTAACCAGGGCTGTCACTGCTCGATCGTGTAGGCTGGCCATACAAGTTTTCTGCTTGGGTATACATCCGTCGAATTGAGAACAAAAACAATACGTTGATTCGAATGAAACCCAAGTGCGAGTATTAGATATGAACATCCGAGAGAATTGTATTCCCTGTCTCTACGGCGAGTAAAACTTTTTACAAAGCCGCGACTCGAAGAATCATAGCGCAAGTGAACTAGAATAACACATCAACTCGTACGTATAACTCCCGTTGTTCTCGACAATTTTCTCGAGCATCTGGAATTGATGTATTTTCTGATTTGAACTCACGTTTTATATCAACAGAGGCTCGTTCGTTTCGAATGATAATGAATTAGCTGTATTTAACTGTTGTTGGAATAATATCAGTTGGCGTTATAAGAATATCATGATGAATACTCGAGAAGTTATGTTTGGTCCGTTCAAGTCCTCTTGTACGGGATTCCGAAATTCTCTTCTCAATGGAATAGCGGGTATGCTATGATCAATAATCCAGGTGCATACCTATTGCATTCACCTGCTGTTCAATTAATTGCCTCAGGTACATTGATTTTCTATGTTGTTTAAGCTCACTCGTAAGCTTCTCACTTTAAGCTTCTGATCCAGGTCAAATGATTTCGGGGCTACTTAAATATCCTATCACCACCACACTCTGCTTCAATTCCAAAGAAATATTTGGAAACGATAGCGGAGATAATCTATCCTGAAACGATAACGATATCCATTGTTCTCATTCGGAAGTCTAAAAAGAGGGGAAAAGTAGCACAAACGATGCACGGAGTGCTTATTAATAATCCCTCGTTGGGTGATTTATAATAAAAAATAAAAAAACTTGGAGAAAGAAGAAGAGAATGTTTATTATAATCACTTTGATACTTTGCATAAAGATTTCATCGTTATCATATTTCGTTTCCCGATCAGAAATGTTTGGGAAAGATGAAAGAAGAGATATTATGATCAAAGAATTATTATGTATAACGGTGTGTTCTTCTGGTAAGTATAATGTGAATAATATTTATCCGATAAATCAAGGGTGCGAGAGAGGTATAATGACCAAGTGTGATTTAGACTGGGCGGGGACATTCTGATAATATCACGTTGGATACGATTTTATAATCGTCGTTGCAGCTCATTGTGTGATACACGAAGAGATCGTATCAATAAATTGCCACGAATTTACAATAAAATATAATTTTATTCATAAATTCCTCATTATTGAGTTTTATGAAGCACCGAACTCTCGAGTCAAGTATTTCGTGTACCTACTGTAGGGAACCGCATGAATGCATGAATCATTTCGCGTCACTTCCGTTGGAGTACCTGTACCACGATAGCAGGAATTTTTTTCACAGAATTGTTCTCCACTAAAAACAAAATTATATAAAATCGAATGTCTATAATTATCAATGGTGTTCTTTTAAATAACCTTAGTTCTAAAAATATTCATACATACAACAATGCTGTCTTTTATAAATGCTCGTTTGGTGTGTCTCGATCAATAATGCAGGTAAGATGAGAACAGGGTGCTTATTTGGTATGGGTGAACCACTGTCAAGAGTGAATACTCATCAAGTTCTCAGACTCCAGATTGGAGCTAAAAAATTGTTTTATTCAGCTAAGGTTCCAGCTGTTCAGGCCCTCGGCGGGATGTCTGACATGAATCGTTGAGGGGGAAATCTTGCGCCGTGTGTCTGTCTTCGAGAAGATAAATCCTTCTGGCTTATTCTCTTGATGACGGACACGTGTCGGAAAACTTCTTTCTGGAAATCCTGCTGTGGAAGATGAGGACCTGGATAACCGCAATGTTGAAGAAACCTATTTCAAAATTTTCTTCCACATTATTGCCATATGTGTGAGGTTTCGGGTATTATTCGCGTTGGTAATTTCAATCACTGTTAGCCTCAAATTATGTATTATGGTCATCGTTTGAGACTGGATTATATGCTAAGTCATTTTTCTCATGCATTTCTTCCTGTTTTAAATGGACCAGTTCAGTTTTATTTCACAACTGTAGACCAGATTCCCTATATGAAAATCAGTACTCGAGAAAAACAGATTAAATCTGATGAGATCTAAGTAAGTTCCACACGGAGAAAACTGGAATAGTGACGTTCACCATTATCGTTTAGTAGAACCTTGTTTCGCTGAAAGCACTAAGCAATCAATATATTCTACTAAATATACAGGTTGGTTGAAAAGTTCCTGCGCTCACCAATAGATAGCACTGCTAGCTCAAGACGTTTTTTTTCTCAAGTTGGTATATCTGTCCTGAGAACACATGTAAAGTTACAAGTCATTCTGTCAATTCATTCTTTGTTTACAAGCCATTTGAAGTTGACGTGTCATTGATTTTTCTTAATACGGAAAAAATTGAATATCGTGGAGTCATTAGATTCTTTGTTTTGAAGGGTTTGAAAGCAAAGGAAATTTGTGAACAATTGTGAGAAGTGTATAAGGAGTCCTCACCTTCAAAACGCACCGTTGAATTTTGGGCTGGTGAATCTAAACGTGGTCGTACTAGCCTTGAAGACGATCCACGCGAAGGACGACCAAAAACTGCAACCACAGCAGAAATCATTGAGCATATACATAATATGGTTAGTGAAGATCCAAGTTTGACTAAGCGTGAAATTGCTAATGCCATAGGCATCTCAGACGAACGAGTACTCCATATTTTACATGAAGAATTACGTATGAAAAAACTGTTTGGAAAGTTAGTGCCGCACACGTTAACAATTCAACAAAAACTGGATCGAAAACAAATTTCTCAGCGTAATTTGGAGCGTTTTAAGCAGAATAAAACCGACTTCTTGCGTCGTTTTATAACTATGGATGAGACTTGGATCTACCACCATGATCCTAAATTGAAACAAGAACGTTTACAGTGGACTGAAGCTGGTTGTTCAGCTCCAAAGCAGGTGAAGTCACAACGATCGGCAAAGAAGGTTATGGCATCAGTTTTTTGGGATGCAAAAGGAATTTTGTTCATTGATTATCTTCAGAAAGGTAAAACAATCAACTCCGAATATTACTGCAGCCTTTTGGATCAGCTGGATGAAAAAATTCGTGAGAAAAGACCTGGTTTAAAGAAGAAAAAAATCATTTTTCATCAAGATAATGCACCTGCTCACAAAAGTGTTTTGACGATGGCTAAATTCAAAGAACTCAAGTACGAATTGCTTGAACATCCACCGTATTCGCCAGATTTGGCTCCTAGCGACTACTATCTCTTCAGAAATCTCAAACAATTCCTTCGTGGAAAGCATTTTTCGTCGAATGAAGAGGCCATAGCAGCCGTAGACGGTTATTTTGCAGAGCTTCCGGAAAACCATTATAAGGATGGGATAAAATTATTGGAAGATCATTGGAACAAGTGTATTGAGCTTCTAGGAGATTATATTGAATAAAAAAATATATTTCGTAACAAAAACAGTATTCTTTCATTTCGAGCGCAGAAACTTTTCAACCAACCTGTAATTCAGTAAAGATTCGTGATTTCAACAAAACGGTGCAGTAGTCCATGTATGATCAATATTACGGATGGTGTAGTTAGTTTGACTGACTCAATTGCCTTTACTACGCTGTTTAGCAATAATAACTATTTTATTCGCGCTCGAGCGGAGTGAACCGAAACGAGTCGAACACAACCGAATATACGAACTCTCCTCGCTTACCGACACTGTTTTGTTTTTAAACGATTTTTTTTTCTCATAAATGTGTTAATGGCAGGAAAGGAGTTGATGTTAACTCGTATATGGAATATGCCTATCATGATTCTCGTCTTAATAATCAATGCTTCACAAAATCAATTTATTTAGAAAATCCAGGATTGTTTCAACAGGATCCTCTAATCATAAGTTCTCCAAACACTTATTAGAGATACGCAAAGCTAGGAAAATTATATGTTCAGTTTAGCTCAAGTGGTATACGCGTTAGGTGTAGGTAGGTAGGTAGATAGGATGTTGAGGTTCGATTCCCGCTTTCAGCACCCTGAAGGTCATGTGCAATCGATGTTCGATGCTACAACTTCACGCTCAACTAAACAGTAATGAATGTCAAGCAATCAAAATTTTTGCTGCTTTGGGAAATTATTTCTAAAGACAACATTAACAGCCTTCATAATATAACAAAAACTTTTTTATTGTTGAATCGAATTCATATTGTTGTTTAGTAAAAATTATCATGCCCATTCCGCGGAATAGATGATTTGTGTGGTGGAATCAATTATGCGACCATTCGCCGTTTGGTACGAATAACAATGCTTGGGTAATCGAATGAAATACAAGTTTAGTCAAATTAATTTGACTTGTTATGGTGACATGAACTGTATGTGCATTCGGTTTCTAATACTAAACATTTGGTCCGTCCATATTTCACTAAATTGTTAAGTACGAGATACCATTGGTTTGATTGATACACTGAGAAAACAGATATCCTGAAAAATACCATAATTTATGGATTTTCAGCGCTGGTCTGACCCGAGTCGGAATATTCACTTGCATGAATCTCTAAAAGTACCATAATTTCTTGGACTTTTTGAAATAAGTATGGTACCTTCCGTACAAAAGTCCAAGACATTATGGTACTTTTAGAGGTTTTTTCAGGTGAATATTTAGATTCGCTCAGACCAGCGCAGAAAATCCATAAATTATGGTACTTTTTAAGATACCTTTTTCTCCGTGTATCACTATTCAGTTTTCTCCGTGCATTTTCACATTATTCAATTATTTGGTTTTTTTTTTAATATCTTTCTCTTTTTGAGGAGATATCAGCGTTGGTATCGGACCTCTCTTTCTATCTAATGTTTCTGTCCCTTCCTAATCAATGATGCGAGTGACCAACGCTGGTATCGCTTTGAAGAAAATTCGAGGATTTAAGGGGATACCAGCGGCTGGGCTTTTAAAAATTTTTTCGGGACGAACTACATAAAAATACTTACATTTATTCAAAATATCTCTCTGTACAGCATTTCTTGAACTGCTGAAGAGGTGCCATACAGAGGGATATTTCGAATTATTGCGTGCATTTTTTTTTAGTTTGTCCCGTAAAAATTATAGCGCTGGTATCACGTTAAGGAGACGGATTATTTGGGGAACAAATTTTTAGGTTACTGAAAACATGAGCAGCTGCACGGAGAAAAATAATACAATAAAAATTACAACATTTTCTAGTGAATTAATACTATTAGGTCTCATATCTTGAGAAGTACTCCTCAAATATGGAATAAAATGCAAATGATTTGGGAGAATGAATGAAGATTTTTGAAAATAAATTCTATATCACTTTATTTTTTGAACACAGAAGTAAGTACACATTAGAAAATCATGAAATTTTCCTTCTATGATGATCAATTTGATTCTAGATTCTAAAATATGCATCGTATTTTCATTTCTAACGCATAAAACCAGTTATTTTGAGGTTCAAATGCTTTTTAAGTATGATTATAATAATTATTGTCGTCCATTAGAATGAAAGAAGCATTCGTGGATTGAAGGACATGAAATAACAGTCACAACATTAATTTGATTGCATAATAAAACGACTGGTTTGCTCGTGAAAACTCTTGTAAATGTGAGGAGATTTTATCACGTAATTGTAGTGGGACAATATGTAGGAACTATTGAACGTTACGCTTTAACGATGTACCGTCATGGTAAATGATGTAGTTAATACCATCGAAAAACGATGTGACTTCATGCAGTTGGTTGATGATCACTCCGCTACCTTGATTTTTCATCACCCATCAGTTACTTTGTTCCCACAGATCACTTGATATTCCAACATCAATTGTTCCGGAAAATGAAACATTATGTTAATCTAAATCGATATCTGCGAATGCACTTTTTGCACTGAGGGAATAAATACTCGTTTGAATCAAATGTGTAGTGAAAAATAAACGCTTGTTAGTAGTTGATGAATCATATATGACAAAATCATAATAGATCCGCGTGAAATGAATATTTCTTCCCCTACAAGCAAATATACGTTTGTTGAGGGAGTGATCTGGTCAATTTTTCCACTAGAAAACTACTGGATCGTTGCAATGATTTAATTACATCAAACTTTGAATCAAAAGATTCGATACGAAAATTCGATATCACAGCCGAATTCTCTGATTTATTCTGAATTCTTTTATCTCAACATCATTGTAAATAATTGGATACTATATTAATAATGTGGACCGATTGAAACGATCTAGTAGTTTGAAAAAATCGACCAAAGGACAGCTTGATTTGAAAATAAACCTTTTTCTCAGTGTGGCCGCCACAGTTTCTAACTAAGAATTTTCCTGAAAACTTTCATCGAAGCAGTATTCTAGGAAGATCCATGAGAAAACATTGCTCGCAATGAACACATATTATTCATGAAGTTCTTCACAATTTATTTATTCGAATGAATCACTCGAAAGCTTCGGAACGAATATTACATTTTATATTGATTGAGTGGAATAATTTTATATACCGTCGGATGATTATATTTCTCAGAATCGGAGAAGAATTCTTGTTTGCCTCAGTCTAATAGAAAAAAAAAAGAATGAATAGCAGGATAATTTTCTCTGTAGGGTCAAAGTATTACTGGAAATTTACTGCGAATGATGGTGAAACAATTTCACGTTTGATGCAAAAAAAAAAAAGAGAAATTCAATATGACAAACGTGTAATTTGACCTTCACGAAGAAACGCAGTTGAGTAGATAACGGCGAGCTAGCCGAGAATTTTTTCATCGTGCAGCAATAAGTGCGGTTTAACGTTAATATTGATACTAATAACGAGAGCTGTGATACAAATATAGTTCTTACTTTATCGCAAGGGATCTGTCTATTGTTCCTAATACCGTGCATTATTGTTCGAGAAACATGGAATCATTTCTAAATTGATCATCGTTAAACGGTAATTTCATCGATAATTTCATCGTCATTGTTGCGAACGTTTTTAATCTCCTCTTCAAATGTCTTTTGCGTTGAAATTTGGTCTTAGATTTATCGCTTCTTGATCCTTGTTTATGAAAAAACAGGGGATGCAAAGTGATGGAACATTGTTTTTGTTTTTTTTCATACACTTAACATTGAATCTCAAGGAATTTTGAGATTTTTTGTATCGAGGGAACCGATTTAGAAGTTTCTGCGATAGATTTATTAGTACTACGTACTTCAACCATGAATCATGTAAATTCCATTCAAAGATATTCATGAATATAAAACATACTGACGCAAAAAGTAGACGCTGAATCAAACACATGATAACTACCATCTAAGAAACATGAGTCAAAATGAATTCCAATCAGGGAGAATGTTGATACCACTCGAGACGAAATGACGTCTCTTTGAAAAAACACATTCCATGTTTTTGAAATTCTTTCAACAGTTGGAAGAGCAATACTAATAGAAGATATCGTTTCTGTGCAGGTTTTTGTCTCCATAACAAAGGAAAACAAAGCTCAAATTTTCAACTGTTCTCAATCTGAGCATAGGAGCCTGCAACTGCCAAATGATCAAATCATCCCATGCTTCGCTAATCCTTTTTTCCAACATAAAACCAACGTTGGCGAAAGAGTGCTTCAAATTTGAGTCGAAACTAACGATCGCAACCGAACTGTTGTCAACTCTATCAACAATAATCTATTAAATCTCATTGACGAATGGAAAAATTCATAGGTTTCAATGAAATTCAATGGTATTTTATCAGAAATCCCACCATTCGTGATGAGATTGAATAGAATATTTCTACCTGGGAATGTTTGATGCAACATCCATGTGTTTTATCCAGCCTGCTGTTGGGGCAACACAGTTAAAAGTAAAACTTACTTCCAACCTTAATATCGGCTTATTTTAAGATGCAGCCAAAACTAGCCCTATTTCAGCTGAAAGTAAGCAGTCATTTCAGTCAAGTTTCAAACTAAGATGCAGCCACTTTCAGTCAGACTTTTCACAGTGGAGAACTGGAGATAGCTCGCTTCAAATCTGAACAACTGCTGAGATGATCGTAGATACACTATTTTGTTGTTCATTAGTTTGATGAAAATGCAGGGTATAAAGTAGCTTGGAGACGTAACGAAAGATTCATCCAAGCATAATTTAGGGAAGAATTGCTCCAATTATCAGAGCCATCGACATTGGCTCCTCATAGACCGCCAAGATATTTTGGCCGACCTAAATACGATTTTTTAAACCAAAAAATCTCAAAAACCACTGGAATTTTGAAGCAACATATGGCGTTTTTTGAATTAAAAGAGATAGGGAATTCTGATTTTTGAAATTTTTCATCAACATAGTTGAAAAGTGGGGAAGAATACTAACTTTCCATGATGGAAAGAATTTTATGAAGCTGAAACTAGCGGCCAAAAACTATATAGCACCCAATTGTTACCCACGTAGACATGCCAGTACTGAGCTGATAGTAACGAACGGTTGTCTGCCGATTGCGGTTCGATATTTGAACCAACCGTTATTGACCACTGTTCCACCAATGTTGGAATAACAACGGCACAATTTTAGTACGCAAGCGTTGACCTCCGACGTTGATTCGGTACCGAACCAATGCGAATAAATATCTCGTGTACTTTGAGAGAAGACTTGATTGGCCACGTAGAAATTGATGAATGGTCCAGTACCGGCTTGATACAGGCTGCTCACTCTAAATTCCACCCAGGGCAGAAATTTTGATAATGCATTGAAAACCTTCCAAAGTTACAACAACGCAAATAGCGGTTGAGTAAAAGTCGTCGGTACTCGAATAGCGATCAATACCAGCAGTATTAGTTGTCAATATCGGAACCACACTGATTTCCAGTACTGAATTGATGTTGGTAAGCGGTACCGGAACAGAGTTATTTGTCGTTATCATTTGGCCGTCAACGGTTGCACCCTGGCAGCCTGTGTCGAACCGGTACTGGACCATCCTTCAATTTCTACGTGGGTATGTAACTTTGAATCGAACTTGATTCGAATATTTTTCATATGAAGAATTCAATCAGTGGCTTTCAATTGAGCGTTTTTGCCACTGAAGTACTCGATAAAATGATTCTATCACGAGTTACATCACTTGACTGCCAGCTGGCCAAGTTTCAACCGTTAGTTTCAAGTTCATAAGAATTTTTTATCTCGCGCCGTTACAAAATATTTCCATCCGCTCTACAATCCTGCCAAGTTTCAACATCGAAATCGGAGGCGAATCCTGGGGAATGTTATATCCTTGTTAGTACAGTTCTAATCGTTATCAAACTTGCGTTATGCACTTGCCGTATATCATAACTTGGTTGCTGTAATTTCTCTGTTTGTATCAATTACCATTTACGCGCGAGAGTTTACTTTTATATAAAACTACCGAATCAACGTTAAATCCGTCACGTTGGTATAGCCGAACGTTTCGCTAAATGTAACATTAATTAAAACGAAATTTAACTTTGTGTTTAAGTAGAAAGTGAGTCATCATCAAGTTGAAACATTTGAATCTCGTTTTCTTTGGTTCTTCGATAATAACAACCTGATCCTGCTCTATGAAAATCTGTATCAAACTTTTGATTGGAATACATACTTTTAATCAAATCAATAAATCATAATCCAGGTTTGTGGACACAAGCGATCTTTCCAACGATCCATATTTATTATAAATTTCTCTTAATAAAGGGAAATAACTTGCGTCATTCGATGTTCAAATTCGTCCTGATTTCAATTCTTTTGATCTTTCTTCATTAGAATTTAGCTTGAGCGATTCTATAAACTTACGTACATTGATCGAAGGATTCAGCTTTGTGCTTCTGTGGTCTCCCACAGGGAGTGTCCGACTATCGTTTTATCACAGTATTCTCCGGCAAGCTCTATAACGCTGAATCTCACTCCCTGTTGATCATTTTGAACAAAAATTTCTTACAGATATTATTGTTGTTTGTATATGTGAAGCGTAAGAACTTGGAAATTTTCCTTGTTCATGATTTTCAATCGTAATTTTGAAACATACTTGAAGTTTCGAATGGTAACGCACTTGCAAGAAAGTACTGTATCTAACCGGGAATTTCAATGTATGATAATTCACCTTAGTGTTAACAAAGTAATTATTTATTAGTTTTGAAAATGTCTACTTTTGTGCCAACTAAAGTGTATTTGCGGAGAATTTTGTTGCACTACTTTATTCAAAAGAAATCTGCAGCTGAAGTACATAGAATTCTTGTTGAGACTTATGGTGACAATGCTCTGTCGGATACGACATGCAGGGACTGGTTTCGACGCTTCAAAAATAATGATTTTGAATTTGAGGATAAAGAACGTTCTGACGCACCGAAGAAATTTGAAGACAGAGAATTGGAGGAATTACTCGATGAAGACCGATCTTAGACGCTAGCAGAAGTTGGAAAACAATCCCAAGTTGATGATTCAACTGTTTCAAAACGTTCAAAAATGTTAGGAATGATCCAGAAGCAAGGACATTGGGTGCCGTATGAATTGAAGCCAAGGGACATCGAACAGCGTTTTGTCACGTGTGAACTACTACTTCAATGGCAGAGAAGAAAAGATTTCTTGCACCCTATCGTGACTGGCGATGAAAAATGGATACACTATGATAATCCAAAGTGTAGAAAATCATGGGGTGAGCCTGACCAGGCATCAACATCGTCCGCAAAACTAAATATCCATGGTTCGAAGCTTCTCCTCTGTATTTGGTGGGATTAGCAAGGTGTAATTTATTATGAGCTGCTCAAACAGAATGGGACTATCACGGGGGATCGCTATCTACTCCAATTGATGCGTTTGAGTCGAGCCCTGAAAGAAAAACGGCCGCTATACGAGAAGAGACCCGACAAAGTGATTTTCTTACGTGACAACGCCCGGCCTCATATTGCAAAACAAGTGAAAACCTACCTGGAAACGCTTCGATGGGAAGTTCTACCCCACCCGCCATATTCACCTGACATAGCCCTTTCTATTGTTCACCTATTCCGTTCCATGGCACATGGCTTAGCTGACCAGCGTTTTCATTCTTACGAAGAAGCTGAAAAATGGGTCGATTCTTGCATAGCGAAATTCATATACTGCCAGAAATATGGGAGAAAATGGTCTCTAGTGATGGCCAATACTTTGAATAAAGTTTTTATTTTGTGAAAAAACAGCGAGAACCTATTCGAGGTCCTAATATATATAGAAGAAATTCAAATTCATTGGTAGGTTCCCTAGTAGAAATTATGGTTGGGAATTAGATGGGCCCTAGCTAGTTTTCCCAGATGTTAGGTTGGTTTCTAGCTAGTTTTGTAACGCTTTTTCTAGCCTGTGTCCATCCAGATGTCCCAGGGAATTGCTAGAATGTTGTTCAAATTGGTAAGAAATGTGAAATCATGTGTTTTCTGTAAAATTACAACCATGAATAAGATAACAATGTATTTTGACATGTAATCTCCAGTCAAGAACGTTGCTTTTGAATTTATTTCCATAAAATAAGTTCGGGTGACAAATTGAAACGTTGGGGCTTCCTTTTATTCCTCTGACCGTGTTGATGGACTATCGATGTTACTGGACGATCAGTTGGCGCATGGAAAATCTACATAAACATTGGCTGAAAGTGTTATCCAATTGCCACCACGTGGGTCCTATCTAGTACGTACATGGCAGATGGGATGCCCAGGCAAATTTCCACCAGGGTTTGTTTCTGTGAATGGAAAAGTAATTGAAAAACAATTGAAATTGTGTGGCCATAACAGTTGTGCTACTTTTGGGAATTCTCAAGAACAATTTTGTTCTTCGCTCATCCTCATTTTGTGAAATATCAACAAAGAAATGATTAATGTTTTTTGTTTCTCATGTTTGGTTGAATAAATATTACCATTCACTTTTCCCTGACTGAACCCATTGAAGAAAATGTTGCGAAACGTTTCTAGCATCCCAGATAACATGTAGGCTTGTCATAACCCTGTCACACTTGTCATTCGATTGTTTTTGGCTTGTTATCGACAACCTTGTCAGTGTAAGGTTGCCACAGCCCTGCTGCAAGGGTTTTGTAAGCTTGTACCCTCGTCGTGTGTCAACTAGGAGGCTTATATCAACCTTGTCGCAAGCTTGCCTGACAACATTACAGCAAGGTTGAATTGCTGTCTGGGATATCTGGAAATATTTCAAAATAACATCTATAAAACATCGCAGGAGTGTTTTATGTTTCAAAAACGTCAACAGAGATGTTATTATTTTGCAACATTTCATTCGTAACATTGCAATAGTATGACATTAGCAGTGTCAATGGGGAATTCATCGAATCAGCTACCGTTAAATAATATCACACTCTTCAAAACACTCTGAAAAAAATCCTGTGGCAATGAAATGTGTGGATTTCAGTTTCAAAATATACCACGAACTTACTTTCTATTGCAAAGATTCGTTGTATTCAATCGTCACGGTGTATATATGTCAGAATATATGCTTTTACCAGAACGGATAATCTATCATGTCCATTTCAGTTGCTTCGCTCGCCAATAGACGTTTCGTACCACAAAGCGTGCTGGTATGAGATATACGAGAATTCTAGGTATAAGTTGCATACAAGTAAATGCACGTAATCTCCTCCATTTGCGATTTCGAGTATCTTCCCGCTGTGTTCTGTTCAAATGAGTTTGTATCGAGAGTTCACCGGTTAAACATCTATCTTCTCTTTCAATCAGAAAATGAATTCATAGAAGAGCATGAACTCAAAAGTTGGTGGATCGATGATCCGAATGTGATTACGTACAATATTACTCTCTTGAAATACTTGAATTCGCTTATGAATATATCATCCTCAATTTTATCACTAATACAATACTGATCGAGACAATGATTCTTCGAACATTCTTTTACGACGACGTTACTTGACGTTTGAACGAAAGAAATTTCATTCCTCACATACTTCCGAATGTGGATCCATTTACTAAAAGCAACGGAAAGCTGCCTTCTCTCTCTTTGACCCATGCAATAATACATGAGTTCCGAGTAAACTGAGTAGTAGGATTTTTAACTTAGAGAAAACTATCTTGAGATGTATTTCTCTGTTGTTCACGTGGTAGGGACTTGAGAGCAAGAACAAATAACACATTTTTTCCTGATGAAGGTTTGAGATATTTATTTCCACTCTCCGAACGTTTGGTATTTTGTTAAACGTTCCTGAACAACAATGCAGACTCACGATTAATTAATCTTGGATGAAATAATTGTGTGCTTTCGATTGAAATACTACATTTCACGGTTAGGGTAATCAATCGAATCTACAAATTTTATACTGTTCTCCCTGCGAGAGAGATTGCCTACATGAATATCAAAATAAAACGCAAATTCTGATAGGGTGAACTTCACCCCCACATGATTCTTCACGTTCCAGGCAGTCGAAAGTTGAATCCGGGAGAGATTTTACGTGCCTTCATCTACATCTCATTTGTCAGATCTCATTGGTTTTAATTGGAATGAGTGGCAGTCTTGACGGAGATTGTATTTAACAACTGAAACACTCAAAATATAATTACGCGTATCTTGGCTCTGGTTTTCTTATCTTCAGCTCTTTGACGAGAACACGACATCCGAAGAATCCCTTGTTGATTGACCAAACAACTCAAAAGTCTCAAACTTAAATTTACCTCATCTCCCTGGATCTCTGGAACAAAAAAGAGCGTGTTCCTGTAGAATGAACTTTCATTGCTGTGGGTTTACAATTTTCAATTACACAAAGATAATTAGGATACCTGTTCTCTTTGTCGTATCAAAATAAATTCATAAAAGCGGAGAAGAAATATTAAAATAAATATAAAATATCTACTGATCAACGGAAAATCAATTTTTTCCTTTGCTCTTTCATTCAAAACCTTTCAGATTGTTCAGAGAACCTAATTAGAATGAACAACAACAATTTCTCATCATGGGTCTTTGCATATGCAAAAGTAAATGTCCCATTTCCACGTCAAGTATTGAGAAAAAATGAGACCAGCGTGCTCGTAAAAGTCCTGTGTACAAGATACTAAATCATTCGGACAGGTAAAATAACTTTTAGTCGATCGTAAAAGTGGAAATGGATATTTGTAATTGTAACATCCCATTTGAATTCACGTTTCGTTTATGTATCATGCACATTAAAGTCAGTTGTAAACCAAGCGGTGCAGGATGTATCCAACGAGAAACGTATCTATAATAATCGTCAATTTCATTATAGGTATCGATTGTTATAGAAATCTTCGAACTTCGAGCTACACTCTATAGGAGCAGCAAGTTTTCCATCGATGAAGGAAGTTTACTTTCCGTATGGAAATTTCCAGAAGAGTATTTGCCAAACATCGGTCAAATAAATGAAGCTGAAATTGGCAGCCGTAAAGCCAGCAGCCGATTGTTATTACTGTTTGCAGAAAATTTTTATTATGAATTTAAGTATCGGAAAAGTGTAGTAGTCTCAAGTTACAACAATTGACTGATAACCTTAAGGTTTCTAGCTCCAGCTTCATGCGGAATAATTGTTTCTATTCAGGGTCATTGTTGTTTTCCAATTATTGACATCAAATATGGGATAGATTCTAGATGGTATTTATTAGCTTGCATTGATGACCCAAAACAAGTTTGGGCCGGTATTGAATCAATACTGATTAGAGAATATCCAGTTTTTGGTGGGATGGAAGAGCGCAAGTATCGATGCAACATGAATTCTCGTTTATCTGATCTCCTCAACATTTACTGAATCTAATACTGAATCAAAATCGGAGAGATTTCCGCTGAGAATTCGACTCTTGAGTGGGAAGTCGGTATTTGCGAAGGGCAAATCAATAATTGAGTGAAGAAAATTGGCTTCCCGCTGAAGACATTACTATTCTTGGTGAACAACTGAATTTTGGACCGGAGAAAATGAAAAAAAAATGGTAAATTCATTGAGAAATTCTTCGATAATTGAGGTAGCGATTGATCCGAAGATGAATTATACGGAAAGGCCGAGTTTATTGATATTCAGAAGAATAACTGTCGATTGAGGGAAAAAACCATACAGGAAACACAGCCGATGATCGGCCAATATGTGGCGTGTGTTGAATGACCGATGATTGATTCCCTTTTGCTGGCCGGGATATGGCCCATCACTGACAAGGTACTCAAAAACACGGAGAAAAATGCAGTTCGCAAATATAACAATCTTCAATAGAAAATTTGAGAACATTTCTTAAAGTCTAAGAATATTTCTTATGTTTGTAATAAACATAAAACGTCTCACATTTCTGTTGAATTTTACTTGAAAAAGAACGAATAATATCAATACTTCACAAACTTTTGTAAATTTGATTTCTTTTCTACTGTTTGTTGAGTATTGATAATTTTTCATTCTTCTTCAAGTAAAATTCAATTGAAGACTGCTATATCTTCAATTTGCATTTTTCTCCAGCGCATATAAACCTTCGTTAATCGGCCCATCACTGGGCCACCCTTCAATCCTATTATTGGCTGTTTATTTTCCGCCATTGCTGAGCACAAATTATCATCCAGCAATCAACCATTGTTGGGTGCCATCAACCCGTTAAAGAGTGCTTTTACCGTACGATTGATTCCAGCTATGGCCCAGTCATGAACCATATTATTGGGGGGCTCGTAAAACCCTGTTAAGGAAGAGCATCGCTGAAAAATATTCGCAGTGAGTTCACCGAAAATTCGTAATTAAAATACCAAAAGTTGTTAGTCTTATTGTGAATTCTCACTGTGAAACTAGTAAGTTATGGTGAATTCACTACGCATTTTTAGTGAACTCACAACAAATACTCTTCAGTGATCCCTTTTTATCTCTGAACTTACAGTCATTTTTCTAAACATCAATGAACTCAGTCTTCGCTTGTAGGAAAAGTTACTAAGAAATCGGTAATTATATGGAAAAATTTGGCGAATATACCATTTTTTCGGTGACATTACCGAAAATCGCGATGAATTGACCGAATACCCTGGTAACAAAAATCTCTCTGAATCTCTCTATATTTTTGCACATTTTTCAGAGAGATTCAGAGTAATTTCAGAGTGATTCAGAGAAAGTTAGAGACCTGTCAGATAGTCATACATCCTGTAATCTCTCCAACTCTCTTCGAATCCCTCCTAAATTTTTTTTATGGAAATCTAGGAATTCTTCAGGATCTTTCTGAATCTCTCCGAATTCTCCAGAATTTCATTGATTAACAAGTCAAAGCTCATGCTGAATTCCTCTGAATCTCTCTGAATCTTTTTGAATATCTCCGAATTTCAAATATTGGGAATTCAAAGCTTACTCTGAATTAGTCTGAATCCTTCAGTAAAATTCCATACTCAATTTTTGCTAAGTTTCGGGTTTCTGATTTCCCCTGAATACCTTTGAATTCTTGAACCGAAAATTTTCACTTCATATATTTCTCTCTCAATTTTTCTGAATCCCTTCGAATCTCTCGGAATCCCCCTGAATCCTTCTAAAAAGTTCCATGGTCAATTTTTCCTGATTTCTGGGTCTCTGAGTTTCTCTGAAACTTCCTGAATGCCTCTCAATTCATTTCTCCTTGAATTCCTTTGAATCCTTTCGTAAAGGTCCATTATCAATTTTTCTCAATTTCCGTTTCTCTAATTCTCCCCGAATCTCACTGAATGCCTCTGAAATCTCGCACCAAAAATTTCACTGAATGTATCTCCCTCTGAATTTCTCTGAATCTCTCCAACTCCTTCTGGGAAATTCAACACACAATTTTTCTTAATCTACCCAAACCCTTCAGAATTCTTCTATCAGAATCTTTCTGAATTTCCCTGAAACACGATGAATTGCTCTGAATTCCTCTGAATGTCCCTAAATCCTTCTGAATTTCCCCTGAATTCTTCTGTAGAGTTCCGTGCTTTTTTCTAATTTTTTTCCAATTTTCGTGTCTCTGATTCCCCCGGAATGCCTCTGAGATCTCGCACCAAAAATTTCACTGAATTTTCTTTGAATTTCTCTGAATCCTTCTGAATTTCCCTAAAGCACGATGGATTGCTCTGAATTCCTCTGAATCTCCCCAAATCTATCTGCATCTCTCTGAAACGTGGGATTTCCAGAGAGATTCAGAGAGATTTTTTTACCAGGGTATTCCGAAATTTTCACCCTTGAGGGTCGGTAAATTGACCCCAATTTTTTTTTTTACAGTGGCGCTCCATTCAGCAGACATGTCAATTTTTCTCATAATTCCAAAAAAGAGCGTCTAATCGGGCGTTAATCATTTGAAAAACAGATCCCTGTATGATAATTTGAAATATTTGAAATACTTTTATTCATTCGAGCTTGTGAGAATATCTCAACTCAGATATCTTATGAAAGTAAATGTGATACGCGGTACGTTTACGAGGTCATCTGCATGCAAATAAAGTTTTCGCAAAGTTCATCAAATGGTTTAGGCATTCTTTCTTACAGTTATCTTTTTTTTTGCAACCACAAGTATTTTCACCGAGTGACCAAGTTTATTAACGTCCGTCGCCCCAAGAAATGCTTGTGCTATACATATATTTTCCTATTACGAGAGTTCTTAAAATAACGACTGTCTTCGTAATTTAATATCTTTGTACACTTATCTTTATGCACTCCTTTCATTTGAATAATTAAGATAATTCCTTGATTCTCGCTACCTCACGATATCTACAATTCAGAACTGAACTTGGAGTGATTTTCTGAATTCTTTATACCATTTGTCCTGATTACTGATTTATTTCAATAATTAAACCACGGATTTCTAGAGGGATTCGAAATCTTTGGTTGATTATCGAGAAGTTTTCTCGATTCTTTTTGAATAAACTTCAAATGATTCGATCCTTTCATCCAAGTAAGGCACTTTTCACACTTCTCGGGTTGTAATATGAATAATAAAGATCTCCAATTTGAATTCAAGCTGATTAATTACCATAATACCGTCAAAGGTTCGTATACGGGGTTCGATCGATTGACTGTGCATGAGATTTGCATACAGTGGTTCAGACAGATTTCCCTGGTCGATACTTTCTATCATGAGTATACTGGATTGACGAGACTTTGATAAACGATTCTTTTCAATTTTCATAACTTCATTTGCCTATGAGAGGCTTTTCCAAGATCATGGTATGGGGAAGAATGATTGGGTTATCTATGATACATTACTCGCATTGGAACGATTGAAATTTAGATGTACTTTATGTTGATGGAATACATAGTTTGACTCAAGCGTGCGGCGAAATTCACCGGCAAATCTGGTGTTTTCTCAGTTTGTGATATAAATGAATAAATTAATCAATCGAATCGAATTGCTATACCGAACCGTACAGGAAGTACCGTCTTTCTGTTAGACCCATTCGATATAATCAGTTGTATTCGACCAATGTAATTAATTCATGGTTTTCCATTGTATCCGACCCTCTTGATTCATTCATTGTTTTACCTTAGTTCCCACCCGTAAATCCAAGTCACCGTCTTTCTGACCGAGATATCTAACTTTAATATGAACGTTCAAATAATTGAAATCGATTCATACTGTTGTTCAAATTATTAGTAAAATTGAGTTGCTTTCAGTATTATCAAACTTTTTGTGATATTATGCAGAATAATTTTTTTTTGACAATTCTTATTAATTCATTTACTTTTTATTAAAAAATCTACTTCCTTTACCCTTTCCAATAATCAACGATATGTGATTCTTGTGGATTCTAAAGCCAAATCTTAACCCAACCAGAAATTTACAACAGGCACAGTACTGCACCAGTACTAGCCAAGACTGGCAGGGTACTGCCATGTGTCTGGGATGCTAACGTTTTTTTGTACTGGGGATAAGGTACTAATACTGTTATTTGCAATCAGTGCAGTGCCTGTACTGGATCAGTAGCTGGCTAGCATTAAGCTCTCAGTACTGGTTTATCAGTACAGGCATATTACTGTATTTTTATGTATCCAGTACTGATCCCGTACGCGTTGACCAAATGTTGAAGACCCAATACTGGCACTGTACTGCACCTGTTGTCAACATTGGCATAATTCGAATTGTTCTGATTGGGAACCTTCTAAAATCACCCCAATTCCTAGACTGAGAGAAAAAACTGTAGCTGAAAATGAGCCCAAGTACAGTTTTTAATCACAGTAGCTATTTTTCCACTGTCACAGCGATTTTTATCGCTATTTCAATGGAAAATGTGGCTACTCTAACTACAAAAATGTACTTGGGCTCGGTTCCAGCTACATTTTTTTCTCAGTGTACTCTGGCGCTTTATTCTTATTAAAAATAACACTTTTCTAATCATCTTCCCAGATTAATCTAATGATACACGGGGGAAAATTAGCTGTGGTAGCTGCACTGTCAGAAATATCTGGAAGTTTTTTTCAATTACGTACATGAAATCAGGTTCATATACATTTTGCATTGAATTTAATGTACAAAAACATGAAAAAACTATAGATTATGCTATAGTTTACATTAAATTTCATGTAAAATGTGCATGAAACTGAATTCATGTACGCACTTGAAAAAAACTTGCAGTAAAAACATTAAAATTAATGCATAAATTTTTAACAGTCTGTTTTTTTAGCTGTGGCAACAAAATTCATTGCTGTATGAGCTAAAATCTAATTTTTTCAACGAATTTTTCGCTATCCAAATATCAAATACACGAAATAACTACCACAGCTAATTTCCTAGCTATCGTCGTGAATTATTTTTTTCCGCGCATCCATGCTACACGGAGAAAACGAATGTGCTGGAAAATCCCATAATTTATTAAGAATCAGCGCCAGTCTTTGACGGATAAAGTTATTCACCTGAATTTACTTCTAAAAGTACCATAATTAGATGTATTTTTACAAAAAATTATGATACTTTTGACGCCCTATTCAGGTCGATAATTTTATCCATCACAGACTGGCGCTGTCCCTCAATAAATTATGGGAATTTTCAAAATATATTCTCCTGCGTGTATAAATGCTAAAACTGCAATAAACAATCAATTTTACAATCAAAGATTCGAGGCGACGCGTTGTCACCGTAAATGGTAAATTTATCTATTTTCTTTTTCCCGTGTTGACTCCCCCATCGATCTATGGCTTCAGTGGTATAAAATATCACTGATCAAACTCTCGAGACAATGACAATTGTGAAATTGAATCGAAAGAATTGAATTGAACGATCGAAATGATCCGCAAGAGAATTTGAATTGACACAGTGAATATCTCCTTCACCTTCTCGAAAGTGGATTGACTTGAAAAGGCGCTTCACCACATAATGTCCTTCGAGGATACTAAAAAGTATATATCCACGTAATGGTTCTCGTACTGTTTGTCCTTAGATTTGAAGATTTGCTAGTCGAAAGATAGCTTCTAGAAACGTTACGATGGTACTCCAAGAAGGTCATCGCGATCAATAGAGCAATGAAAAATAGTGCATGGGAAAAGATTCGAATCCTCCGCCCACCTCGAGGAGTTAACGGAGGTCATTTCAAGAGGAATCTAGTAGCTAAATTCAAAATTTGCTCTTGCGAAACCATATAAAATTGACAATTCGATTTCCACAATCTTCTTTGAAGGGGATGTTTCTCACGGGCTCTTGAGTAACGAAGATTCCAAGAGGGTTGCGGGTAATTTAAAACACCCTGGTGATTAAAGTGATTCCATCTACATATATTTAAGTGAATCGTATATTTGACTTGACTGACTCTCCAATTTTCGGTTTTATAGATTCAATTGTATCGCTATCAAAGTAATTGATTTCGAATCATTAAGGAATCGTGGGATTAAATTGTTTCTAGTATTCTGTATCATTCTATAATTAATATAGAAGAATATTATAGAAAAACAACGTACAGATGAGGAGGAATAGGCGAAACAGGTGATACAGAAGAAATATGAAAAGACTGTGTCGTCGCATGAAACCTTGCTTTTTATTCGTGAATGGTTATAATACTGAAAGAAGAATAGAGCAAAATCTTTTTCATCTCTCGTCGATGTAGCTGAAATCAGATAACTGAAATGCCGCGTAATCAGATTCTCCTCCTCTTTTGCCTCTTTTTCATAGATCAGATGATCGTGATATTCTTCAGATAGAAGGAGAATACAGATCTATTCCTATTTGATAAGGGATTCTCACGGATAGTCAAGACTTTCTAGTTTTGAATTCTGTCCAACTGTAAAACGACAATATCTCCCAGTGACTTGGTGATTCTACTGTTCTTGTTTGTAGTTTAACAGACGGTCTCGAACGAATACTCTACTTAGAATTTCATATCGATGTTTCCATTCGATGCGAAAAACGGACGAATATGAAACATAAAACCAAGCCACTATCAGAGATGAGAAGTCTCTCTATATCTATAGCTGTTGAACGTTTTCAGAATTGTATTTCAACCACCGTACCAAGAAAAATCAAACTCCAGGTGTGAATGAAAATTCCTCTCCCTTGGAATCATCGAAGTTTTGGAATCTGGTTTTTCCTACAATATATAACAGTCCATTCAAAAAGTCTGTAGGATGACATATAGATGGGGTTACTAGAATTTTTTCTATATGATTTTTATTCAGTACTAACTTTCGAACGATACGTGTGTAATTTTCATAGCAATCTGACTATTGATTCGTGAGTTATATAGCATTTTGTGTGAGACAACTTTTGTTATTCAAAAAAAAAATGCGAAAGAATGAATTTCGAGTTTTGATAAAGCATTGCAACACAGTGGAAACCAAACAATTGCTTGATAAACATTATCCGGACTCTACTTCATCGAGACAAATGGTAGAGAAGTGGATTGCTGGATTTAAACGTGTTCGTACCAGCACGAATGATGCAGAGCGCAGTGGACGCCCAAATGAGGCTGTTATTCCAGAAAACATAAAAAACTCCACAAATTGGTTACGAACGATCGCAAATTGGAGGTGCACAAGATATCAGATGGTAGGGTTTTTACCATTTTACACGAACATTTGGGTATGCGAAAGCTCTGTGCGAAAGTGAATGTCGCGTGAGCCAAGAACAACAACGAATTGATGCTTCGGAGGAGTGTTTGGCGCTGTTAAACCGCAATGAAATCGAATTCTGTCGTCGATATGTGACAATGGGTGGAACATAGCTTCACCATTACACCCCAGAGTCCAAAATACAGTCAGCTGAGTGAACAGCAGTCGACAAATCGAATCCAAAGCGAGCAAAGATGCAACAGCCGGCTGGTAAGGTGATGGCGTCTGTATTTTGGGATGCGAAGGGAATAATATTCATCGACTATCTGCAAAAAGGAACCACCGTCAACAGCGACTATTACTGTGCACTTTTGGATCGATTGAAGGCTGCAATCGGAAAGAAACAGCCATATTTGCGAAAGAAACAAGTGTTGTTTCACCAATGCAACATGTCACAAATCGATGAAAACGATGGCAAAATTCAATAAATTGGGCTTCGAATTGCTTCCACCGCATTCTCCAGATTTAGCCCCCAGCGACTTTTTCCTGTTCTCAGATCTCAAGAGAATGCTTGCTGGAAAGAAATTTCAGTCCAATGATGGGGTAATCGCCAAAGCTGAGGTCTATTTTGAAGAGAAAGATAAATCGTACCATAAAAATGGTATCGAAAAGTTTTTGAATGACCATTCAAGATTGGATTGGAGGAATCCATCCCGAAGGATCTATGTTTGAAAAGATTAAACTCCGAGGACTGTAGAGAAGATTTGAGAAGGAGAATCTAGTAATCCTAAGAGATGGATCACTTTTAAAATAACCTACATTAATCACCTGAGATTCATTCGAGGAAGTATCTCTCGAATGAAACAAAAATCTGTTCCCATGAATATATAAATACAAATTTGTTACATGCGAAAAATCATCATTGTTTATCCATATACACATTAAAAGGATACAAAGCGAGAATTCTGAGAAATGAGAGTATCCTTTAATAATCTTACGTAAAAGTCCTCGCGCTGACGTCTCTTCAAAGTAAAAAGGTCTAGACGAACGGTAATGATTATAAGTGAGCGCGTGTCCTCTCAAATCACTGTCACTCCTCTTGTACCCGACTCAACCGTTGTCGAGACAGAAAAAATAATGTATTAGCTGAAGCACCAAAGCAAGGAAGCGCGAATGGAATTCACTCTAAGTGACTTATCGAGGTACTTAATCCACCCCAAGTGATATCATACGTTGATTGATTCGGATGCTTTAATATTTCCAGGAAAAAAATCCCATTGAAAGTTGAATTTGCACAACGAAATTCCAGGGAATAAATTTATATATATTTTATACTCGAAAGACTTTTCTTCGTGATGAAGAATAATCATATTTTTGATTCCAGTTGCTTCTCCTCCAGACAGAAGAGTTACGAGAGACGATATTGAAGTGACCTCATCCGGCACAGGTGTGAACGTAAATGTACCAATCACCGGCTGCACGAGTGGTACGGGGACATCTCGTGTACATAATCCTCCCTCGCCTGGCCGTAATGGCCAATTATCAAGTAAGTAATAAGTATAATATTCCCCTATAAGGATATGAGATCCCTAATTTAGATGTATTTTCTTGGAAATCGAGTGGCAATTTGACTGTACGCGAGACGAACCACAGAGTCTAAGTACAGTCAGAATCATATCTTTCGGGTAGATTTAAGAATTAATATTCTTTTTGAAATAATTCAATTATTTATTTATTTATACGGGTATTTACCCTTTGGATATATTTACTTACGAACTAGTAAATGGCAGATTCAACAATAAGAAACAATAAACTATTAATTGAACAATGAGGTTTAATGAATCATAAGCTTCAACAAACAATAGGATACAATAAACTATTCATTCAACGAACACACACACAATACAGCATTCCGGAAACGCGAAACTGATTACAATATTCATTAATAAGATTACAAATACGGCTAATCGGATCAATGTGAATGAATCCAGATGCGAGGTTGGCGTATTAAATAATAGTGGCTTCCTGAGAGCCCTAGACGGAACATTGAAATTGAGCAAAGATAGTAATTCAAGACAAATGATCTAATCATTATTGATCTTAAAAATAAATAACATATCATTAACCATCCTACGAGTTTCAAGGGTGCTCATGTTGAATTCTTCATGAACTCACAACATGAATTCTTTCTGAACAGTAAGTTGTTCATCAAGAATTCAATTTGAATTCAAAGTATTCATAATGAATTATTCATGTTTACTGTCATAAAAGGAGCTCTTCGTGGGGATTCTTTTGCTGTATGGGATGCTAAGAATCTATTATTATCATGTTACGAAAACAACAAAGTACAAATTCACCGTAGAATGAAAATCTGAAGCACCACCTTTTTCATATCCGCTTCAGCGTGACGCGTTAACGTTGGAGGGGAGACATCCACTTTGACATCCAACGCTGAACTCCGTACAAAAAATGTCTCCAAAGCATCCTCCAACGCACCCTAAACTTCACCACCCAAGAAGACAGAGAATTCGTACAGAGAACTGTGAAACACAGAAGAACAAAACAAATGTTCCATCTTAATTTCCAAGTAGATCCCCGTAGCCTGTTTTTGCCAGTGAAATTGAATATGTAATCCTATAATAATCCATATAATTAATCTGATCTTGATAATGAGAATGACTAATAGCTTCATGTATTTTATCAAATGTTCTCAATTTCAGTACCTTGAGAGGTATCGGAATATCGAACACGAATCTTTAATTACAATATTCCACGTTAATAACATACACGTAGAAGTTAGGGTAATCTTGAGCGAAACTAAACAGTGCTTCAGGAAAGTTAGTTGCGTACAACATGTAAGTTCATAGCAATTTGAATATTCCTCTACACCTCATTCAAAACATGGCTGGGATATCAATTACAGGTGATTTGAATCGGATGAAGAATGCGGTTCTTTGAGCTTTCGTCCTCAGGAACAATGCGGAGTTTAGAGAACTAGATATTCAAAATGCCAAATCCTAGCAATTTATACAGAGTTGGTCTCAATCAAAACACACTGAGAGAAAAAATTTCCGGGAACAATAAAATACTCAATTGATTTGAATAAACTTTCATTGACTCAACAAGTATTCAATATGCTATGAAATATTTCATTGAAGAAATAGTTATTCAATTGAGTCAATGAAAGTTTATTCGAATCAATCAAGTATTTTATGGCGATTATTCAACCAAATATTTTATTGTTCCCGGAAATTCTTTGTCTCGGTGCATGAAAAGATACTTTATATGCAAATACATATTTGCATATGAAGATTGCATATTTCATCCACATTCACACTTTTTGCATATTTCGTCTATTATCTGTTTTAAATTGCATATTTCTAATAATTTTAGAGAAAGAAATTATATTTTTAACAAAAAACATTTTTAATTTTTGAAAAATTATTTGTAATCAATGTATTTGTAATCAATGATCATAATTTATTGACGTCAGATTGATTTTTATTGAAGCTCGATGAATCATATTTGGGGAAAATACGCGTTGATATCAAATGAATGCAACTGTGACAATTTATTTGTTATCGTTTACCGTACTGCCATCAAATTCGAGAAAAATATTGAAACTTTCGGAACTTTTGAATCAACGAAGTAGAAAGCATTTGATGATCCTTCAATTCGGACAAATCTGGCTGTACCCTGATCAAAAAACCTCATTCATTCCGATTGAACGTGCAGAATCCTAGTCATTAGGTTTGAATCGGAGTGTTGCACTTTAAATAGGAATTGGTGGGATTTTTTAACCAAGATAATCCATACACAACTTCCATATTTCAAATTTTCCATGTGTCAAAACTTGTTGAAGTTCTTTTGATTTGTTACTGCATATTTGGAGATATTTTCCTGCATATTTGCATGCATATTCCGCACTTTTTTTATTGCATATAATCCGGTCTCTAATAATAAATGAATTGGTTTGGTCAGTGTAAGATTGGTTCAGTAGCCTTTCAAGGTTGAGGCACGCTATCGCTTGTCCTTGGCCCATTACAGATTTGGTCCAAACTTGGTTAACTACCCACATAGCACTTTTGGTCTTCAAAACATCTTGAGGAACTGTTTAGAAAAGTTTAAGAAGTCTCATGTAAGATGAGAGGATATCCTGAAGATATCATTTAGAACTGAAATGCTGTGTGGGTACTTCCGCAATGTTGGTTCTATATTGGGAAAAAAGAATTGGCGGAGCATGGAATGATCTCATCATTGCATATTCGCGTCATCCTAGGACCAATGGTTAATTTTTATTTGGATCGTGTTTTCTTGAAGCACAATCACAAGACATGATGATCTTATTGCGAAATGTGTTAGTCTTCACTGTAAAAAATATCAGGAGTTTTTCTTCACACTGTTGATGGATTTCGTCCCCTCAATGTAGGAGAATTGTTTTTCCATCAAAAATGAGGGATTTTTCCACCACTTTGAGGAATTATTTTGTTTCTCAAGTGAATCATGAAAAAGTCCACCAAATTATGGTGGAAAATTCTCCATCTGTGGAGGGACTGACTTTGCTGCCACCATTTTTTAGAGGGAAATTCCACAATCGTTTTTTACAGTGTTTGAAAGAGATTTTCGACGATGCTAGTCCCTTTAAAGATCCAAATCTTGCTTCTCTTCGCAACACAGAGGTATTATATATGAAATGGCAAATGTTTTCGCTAACTTAGCTGGCACAGCTAATTGGATTGCTGAGAGTAGCAAGTTTTTCGCAGGACCAGCAAAATTGTGAGTATTTTATACAGAATAGCAAACAAATTTGACTGGAGGAGTGAACATTCCTTGTCGTCACAGCTGAAATTGCTGTCATAACGAGATATTTGCTGCTCCAGCGAAAGGTACCGAGCAAAATCAGGTTTCTCGGTCATAGCGAATTTTTTTTCTCCGCTCTCTAAATTTCTTGGAGTGAAAATCCACTCCCAAAAAGTGGAAATACTGCAAGTCCAACAAGAGTGAAATTCCACTCCTATAGAGTGAGTTTTCACTCCATAAAAGTGAATTTTCATTCTCTTGGAGTGCGGATCACACTCCTATAAGAAGCTGAAATTTCACCCTTCAAACCGAGTTGGACCTTCATTCTTGAGGAGTGAATAGTCACTCTTTGGAAGTGGACTCTCACTACTCCTGGACTTGCAGGATTTTCACCCTTCAAGAGTGGAATTTTCACTCGAAGGAATGTAAAGAGCGTGAAGCGATATCCATGTATAGTTGGTTCTGCTATATTTTTCTCTTAAAATAGTAATCTATGCCACAAAATTTTCTCCGTCTACCTGAAAATATGTATAATAATGGACAAAGTGTATGGACAAGTGTCTCCAACAGGGACGTCTTTAGGGGGGGGGGGGGGGGCTCAAGGGTCTATAGGCCAGAGCGGCAAAATTATAAAAGTTTTTTTCCAGTTATCAAATGCGTTCAAGCACAAAGGGAGCGGAGGATGTAAATTCAAGTGTTTTATGTTAATATACTCACAGTATTTGAATCATTCACTCAAAAATATACAAATGTGTTAATAACTCAGATTAAGTATTTGATAATTGAACATTTTATCCATTTTATGGATATATTTACATGCTTTGAAGCGTTTCAAAAGCGTTTACAGGCTTCAAACTCTGCGTGTATCAAAATAAAACATTCAAGTGTCATAGCAACTCATAAGTAAATGTTATTATCCCAGGTAAAAATCGACTATGGGCGCTAGGTTGCCGCAAGGCTCACCAAGATGGGCCGAACCTAGGCTACCAGGCATGGCGCAACTCTGAAATGATGACATCATTCCAGCCTCAGCCCATTTGTTTCCACAATCAAGACCCAACACTGGAAACAGGGTTGTGATAGCATATGCCGTCAATGGCAGACCATACAAAAATTTGTTCGCCAAGGATGAGCCAACGCTGTAGCAATCTTGCGGCAGGGTTGCGCCCATCTCATGCCAATGGTCACTTTTATTTTTTATTGTAATTGAAAATAAAATTGAAAATCCATTCTATCATTTCGATTGAACGAAATGAATGTCGGAGAATTTCAACATGTAATTTTTCTGATTAGTTTAAACTGATGAATGACGTAAATCCGGTGGTCCTGGCGTAGAAGTAGGCGGGTCTGGAAACAGATGAAGAATTATTTCTGTCATGGAATCTTCAAAGGAGACTTATATATTGATTGAATGCTTGGTTCGCCACTCGCAGGAAACAAGCATCACTCTGGTGAGAGTTATTGTAATTTGCTGTTTGAGAAGGAAGTTTCACTCTTAGCCAAGCTATTACTCAAGTCGAGTCAAGCTGACGCCTAAACTGAGCGAGGCCATCGCCCAAGCTCAGCCAAGCTATTGCCCAAGCTGGACCAGGCTACGACCCATGCTTGGTGCAACATGAGAATCCATTGTCATTCAGAGTTGCCTAATGCTTGGAGCAGTGTCCCGCCAAGCCCTAGAGAGCCTCTGTTGAAAGCATGCTTTTTCCTTCAAGCAATATTGGTTGAAGGATGGGCCAAGCGTGGCGCAGCCAATGATCAATGATGGATCAATGAAGTCGATTTATGACTTCCCATATTGGTACAATGTTTAGACCATTGTCAACCATCCTTGTCCCTACATAGATTGCCCAGCTTTGACTGGCAGCCTTGCGTCTAGCTATATCCCGTTGTCAGCATTGGCGGAGCCTGAAGATTTCTATATGGGATTATGAAACACTATGGATTTTGCAACACGATATTCATAAGTGAACCATGAGGTTCTATGAATTTATGCTTATGATTCATCATGAATGCTTATGAATGTACCCTCGTAAAAATAATTATAGCGGTTGTCTAGCACCTCTCAAGGCACTAGCAGTGGAGCTAGGTACTAGAAAGGGCCTTGACATCAACTATGAGGTAGCTAAAGTCATTTTTGATGGGGTATGTTCATAGGAATGCATGATAAACTCATAAACAGAAATTCATGGTGTACTTATGAATATCCTGTTGCAAAATCCATAGTGTTTCATAATAAGAACATTTTCTCATGAATTGCTATGCGACTTTGACCAGATTAGTGTATTTTTCTTCAAACTCACGGAGATAATTCACGTATCAATCTGCTGTCAAAGTTTCTTGAATCAATGAAAGTTTTTTTCAAATGAATGCATTTTCATTATGTATTTGTCATTTAAATCAAACAAATTTCTCCAGATAGCAATTTGACCTTTGTCACAGGTTTGCATTTCTCTTTTTAACGGAAAAATTCTGCTGGAATTTTCCTGAAATAAAATTTCGAGATTTTTTTATTCACTTTGTAAAATTTAATGTGCGAATTTTGGAAAATTCATATTTTCTTTCTAGTCTTTCTGAAGTATCCAGAATTTGTCATCCATTTTCAAGTAAAATTCAACAGAAATGTGAACCGTTTTATCTTTTCATGAGAAAGTTATACTCTCAGGTTGGGGGCGGCGAAAAGGAGTTCCAAAACCACCTCATTTTTTAACGATTCACATTCATCATCACTAAGCAATGAAGACGTCAGAGTTTCAATCGCTTATTGAAATAAATTTGCAATTTCATAGGAAAATACTGGAGCTTATTTGTGTTTACTTTTTCCAATAACGTGTCGAATCGCTATCTTTAATTCCAGAGAATTAATTTTCTTTATATTGAATTCACAGTTTCAAACTGAAACGATGTAGAAAATTTGCTACTTGATATAGCAATACCGTTGGAACTATTGCAATTATGTGGTTGTTATCTCTATATTTGTATTATTAAAGATTTTGTGAAATCTTCTTCTAATAAATGTACCAAAATACTGTGAATTTTTACTTCCCGCGTGAACTTTAACGCCTCTTCATCCTTTTTTTCCACCTTGTTTCTCAAAATGGATCTCTAAAACTTTTGCCATTTCTCAATTCTTCATTTTGATTACAAGTACTCGTGTTTTTAGAACATAGTGAAGTTAGCGAGAATTAATTCATATTGACATGTCGAATAAATCGATATAAAAAAGCAATAATTTTCCACCGTATTATATGCTTGAAAATTGTTGTTGTGGATCTCTCAGAAACTTTTACACAACAAAACTGAGTTGATAGCAATTCCCTTCCGAGACCATAGAAGCCATAAACAGTTCAGCCCTAAAACAATTAGTTCTTTGTCGTAATTTATGTGGGGAATTTAAATTATCAATTAAATTCAACCACAACTGCGCTTTTAGTGCCAATTTGGGTTTCCTACCAATTCCTGTTCATTATTATAACAATCAATAAATACAAATCCTCCGGTGGAACGCAACTTTAAATATCACCCCTTCAATTATACTGCTCGTTTCGAATTTCTATTTATCGCATGATTCATAATAATTTGAAAAAAGTTCGACATTATTCCAAACTCGAACAGTTCCCCGTGTGGATTAATTAAAGGACTTTTAACTGAGTTCGACTAAAATGAGTTTTTGAAAATATTTCATTGTTCACAAATTTTCTCACTTTCTCTTCTCGTATCCAGGGTTGTAAATTACGTTATTGGAAAAAAAACACAATTTAAAATTAATATTTGATTCTGAATTCAGATCTTTTTCAATTGACATTTGAAGTTAATTCTTAATTGAAAAAAAAATGAAATTAAACCTCCGTAGGTGACCCTCGAAACAGAGGTAATTTTCTCATCATTATTCATCGAGGCCACACTGAGAACACAGTTTGTTCCAGCCAAACAAAATTTCGGTTGAAATGAACGCAAAGAAACTTTTTGGTTGGCTGAAATAAAATTTATTTGGGGTGAACGAAATTTGGTTCACAATAATGAAGGCTTTCATACAGACAAATAAATTTTATTTATTCTAAATAAATTTCATTTCGGCCAACCAAAAAGTTTCTTTGCGTTCTTTTCAACTAAAATTTTGTTTCGCCGAAACAAACGTTTTCTCAGTGTATGACCACATATCACGAAATGACTCAATGACTTTGCTATAATATTATATTGGAAATATGCAATATTCTGGCAAACATCTCAAGAATATTGTCAGAATGTCTCCTAAATGTCTCATGTCACCGTCTTTGTGACATTCTGGAGACATTCTGAAATATTGAAAATACAGGAAAACATTTCATAATTATGTGTATTAATAACAATGGTACAAAATACTGCTTCTGGTAAAAAAAAAAATTCCTTCAGAGTGAATTCCTCTACAGATGTTGTGTAGAATATGATTTGAATGGTTTCTTGAAAGAAATACACACTGAGAAAAATCTGCATTGTAAAAATCATGTTTCAATATAGTAATGTATTTGACAGTGAAAAATACATTATTTTGGTTATTATTACCATGAGTTAGGTGATAAATACCATCTTTTTGGTGAATCAAACCGAATGTACGGTGAAATTCAACACTGAAAAGGTACTTTTCACTTTTGAAAGGCTGGCTTCAGTTTTTATTATTTGATGAGTGAAAAATATACGAAATAGAGGTTATTTTCACATTTCGTTTTTCTCAGTGCTCATTGAGAGTCGATTATTAGGAAAGTTTCCTCGGTGAGGATCGAACCTCAGTTCTCCGAGTCAGAGACAAAGCCTCTATCACCTCAGCTAATCACTGAGATGACCTCAATACCCACTCTTCGTCATCATAATAAAGTGTTTCTGATCAATGCGTTCCCGTGGGATATAGACCAATTGATTCAAAATCCTCTAAAACTGAAATTGAATAGGTCGTGGGAGGGAGGTTTCTTTCGCCCTCGACTTGTAAATTTTACCAAGTACCGGGTTTGATGAATGAAAATTCTTACTGCCACATAAAATATGGCTACTGAAATATTCTCAGAATATTTTATTCACGAAAAACATGAAATTCCAGAACATTGCAGAATATCATATGTGCAATATTTCAATTGCAAGATTCTCAGAATATTTGTAATGATATATTCCATCCACAATATCTATGGAATCTCGTAGAAATATTTAACATAGAATGTTTCGAGTGAGATATTTGTGATATTCTGAGAATATTACTGAGACATTGTATGCTATGTGGGTAGCCGACTTACAAACACGCAATTTGTTGTTGTTTAGAGGGACTAGAGCATGGGAAAGTGGGGAAGGGGAAAATGCGAATTTTGCGCAAATTTTCCTCAAAAGGTACATGATTAATACAAATTTAAAGTGAATGATAATGAATCACGTACTTGGGATTGCACACTGCCGTGCATTTTGAATTTCCTAATGATTTATGAAGGCTAGAGAATAAAATTGTAAAATTGTAACTTCTAAACCTTGACAAAGTTCACAATTTTATTCTTCAGCCTTCAGAAATTCAAGTACATTAATTACATACCTTTTGAGGAAAGTTTGCGCAAAATTTGAGTTTTCCCCTTCCCCATGCTTGAGTCCGCTTAACTTTGTGACGCACAAAACCGTAGGTCTCAAATATTGAAAGTGCAGGAGTGACATTTAGTTTCAAAAAAGTCATGTGTCACGTTTGAGGGTTGAGAATTAAATTGAACTGTTAATTGGAAAAAACTTGAAATTAAGAATCAAACTTGAATTGTCAATTAAACGTCAATTCAATTGAGTTTTGATTGAATTACGTCCAACCCTGCTCGTATATTATTTATCATGGTTCCATCAATGTTCCGACAATGAAATCGTTATACCTCTGCCAATAATTCTTTTTTTCATTTCAGAACAAGGTACCTTAACGATAGTACGCAGAAGCTCCGGAAAGAGCAAAAATGTTGGGAGCGAGAGCTTAGAAAGCTCACCTACATCTCGTAATGCCAGTAGTTCCATGTCGAGTCAATGTTCAGATCTTGAGGAGATCCTCGACCATGTTGATCTCACGACAGAAACATTACCTGCCATTGACACCCCTGACGCTTGCGACAAAGCTGCCCTCAGGCAAGTATCAATACATCGCTTTTAGGTTACATGCATTTTCCACATAAAAAATGTAGTCAGGGCGAAATCTGCTGATCTCACATTTTTCCTTTCTCTTTCACTGCCTTGGAGATCCTTTATTGTTTTGTCCTTGAGTCACCAAATTCAGAAATTTTTCTTGAATCCTACTGGAAAAATGATTGGATGCTCTCTAAATTGTCTCTCGACAACGATCGATCGGAATAGAAATTGGTCTGATTAAACGATGTAAGCTATAATAAATCTTCAATAGTCGCGTAGAATGTTAAACGGGAGATAATCATGATCAGATGAGAGCGATCAATTCCCGAGGAGGGTTTTGTTGAAAGAGATTTTATACGTAAGAATTCTCTTCCTCTAAAAATAATCAAGCAAATAATCTCTGAATTCCGCCCCCACGCGAACCTTTTGTTTTATTTTCCCCAGGGTAATGGTTATTCATTAAACATTAAACGATGTTTCACGAATTTTGTTTTCCAGACTAAGATGTCTATTGAGGCAACTTCAATATGGCGAAATATCTGCCGATCTTCTTCAACGAAATTTACAATACGCGGCACGTGTACTCGAAGCAGTTTTCATCGATGAAACCAAGTAAGTTTGATTCGAGATGAATGGAAATCGAGATCATGGATTTGAGAAATAAAAATGTTGTTCATACAAATGGAGCAAAAATGAGATATACTTTAATTATATAGAAATCTTCACAGGGAGCGGATATAGTTATTTTTCCTGAAAAGTAAGGATTTCAATATTGTTTCTCTCTCATGTTATATGTTACGATATGTTTTCATTCATACATCCGACGATTCAACTACATTCAAACACATTCCTCTGCGCGTATACATGATACATCTTTTTAAAGCGTTGTACATGAAAATACATCAACTCTTTCCAAAAATTTGAATTTAAGAATTGAATTGCGTGGTAAGGCAGTGTGGTGGGAAGTTTCGTTTTTCATTCAACGATACCTGCGTTGTAAATTTTCTCTGAAAATCAACTTTTATGTTGCTGTTTTTATGTACAAATGATTTATAATTTTGTATGACAAAATTTGTCGAACAAAAAGTCATTATTCTGTCATATACTCTCGACTGAACCAATAAGAACTCTTCGACTGTGAACAAATTACACCTAATTAAAATTGCTCCCACGCAAACTAGCGGTGACGTGTCATGAGAAATCCTCGTTACGTAAGGTAGAGGGTCCGATGTTGCCGATTCGTAGATTCCGAGAAGAGTGCAGTTTATATATTCCACAAATTTTCTTCCGTTCGAAACCAATTTTCCGATGAAATCATTATTCGTATGTTTGTTGGGCCAAGGATGAGCCACGCAAAAGCCAAGCTTGGCGCAGTTGTGCCACAATCATAGGCTGACAAACGAAATCCGTCGAACACCGACATCGGTGCAACATTGTATTCATTGTTAATCAACATTGAAGATTCATAGATTGCCAAGCCTTGTCTGTCAGCATTGCGCCAAGCTATATTTCATTGTCAGCATTGGCGAAGCCCGAAAATTTTTGTATGGGTCGAGATCGAGGAACTCCCAAACTGAGATAAATTTATAGTGAAATTCACTATGGAATTATAGGAATGGGAAAACATACTGACTTTACTGTAAAACATTGTAAATTTGATATAAAATAATAAATTTTATTAGAATTCGATATGTTCCCCCATTCCTTAAATTCCATAGTAAATTTAACTATAAGAAACATTTCTCTCAGTGTAGCATGCTATGAAACTAAGACCAATTGAATTTGCCACATTTCACTCACGAATCACTGGATCATCCAAATATAATTTAAATTGAAAGATCGATGAAATTCTCAGAACCAATTTCCCTCACATTCTTATCTGGAGAATACTTCGAAATATAGAATAAGTAAGTCATGGACCAGAGCGTACACAAGATTTCCCTTCACGGAATACTCTCTTTGATCTTCATCCTGTCAATATAATCATATGACGCATCCATATTCAATGTATCCAAACAAAGGAAAACGAGAGGACTCCAGTATTGAGAAATCAATGACGTGCCACATGATTTCCATTCGTAACGTAATTCTAACCGATTCCAATTCTTACTCAGGTTGCTTTATGTCATCTCACGTTGAAATAATACCGATGATTTGAAAATTGCATTCGATTTTGAGCATCGTTGTGGGAATAGCTTGTAATAAACTAGAAACGAGGGAGAAATTCAAGTACCTTGTAAGATTAACGTTTCTCGGATGGAATGACGCGTATACGTGGCATGAACGGAAGATTCGAAAATATAAAACTTTTGTCGCCCTGTGAGTGGGTCAATATCGAATCTGATGCTCGATCTTCTGAGTTATATGAGAGAAATGAATTGGAAACTTATATAAAAGAGCAAATTATGAGTTTGAAAAATGATTTATCGGAGAGAAATGAAATAAGGATGATCAAGTGGTGGAAGGATTGAGAGACTGATGAGGAAAGAATTGAATTGAAAGAGCTACTCTACAGAAATGAGAAGATGGAAAATTCTTCAATCACTCCACTGAGTCTCAGGAGTGAGCCAGCCCGCTTCGAGTGGGATTTTCACTCGTTTCGAGTGGACTCCCACTCTTCTAGACTGAAAAATTCACTGTAGAATTGGAGTGGCTGTGAGTTTATACCCTCAAATCTTACCCATACCACAAAAGTTGCCGTGCAACCGTTGCTGGAAATTTGCTACGCATGTGATTGAGAGTTTCATCAAACCGAGCACCTTCCTAGCAACATGATAACTCAATCTAAGATCCTAGATTTACAGCATATTGTTGCGCATTTGGCGACGCAACGTCCCTGTAAATTGCTTCAAACCGTTGTTGTACGTTTTCAACAATTTGCTGCATATTTGCTCAGCATTTTGCCGTTAGGGTGGATTATCACTCCAAAAGAGTGGAAATTTCAATCGAAATTTCGACAGGCTCACTTTTGGCTGGCCAAAGAGTGAAATACCACTCCAACAATTTTAGAGAGCAGTGAATTGTTTTGAATGATTCAGTGGGAAACCTTTGGACCTTGATAGATCCTGTAAAAATCAGTTTTGAGGAAATTTCAAAGCTAAGCTTCCGATCAAAATTGAGTCATCCAATGCTCATTCTTTGAGATGGGGGTTCCAAGATGCATCCTTGTGGTAGCTCTACTCAGGGACAACAAAGTAACGGATGTAGTAGTTTTGTTTGTTTCGGGGTACAGGATAAACCTAGGTTCTCTTATGCCTCTCACATTCTCAAAGCTCGATGCTTTCAACACTGTTGTTCAAAGGACTTCCCTCTGCCTGGGATGCGCAATGTCTTCGACGTTTTCATCGGAAACACCCGCGGTACGTTAAGAATTCGGCCTTCAGGCTTCTTCACAAGAAAAAATCATGGGCCGTCAAATCGGGCAATCATAGACTGTGCGAATATAAAGAAGCGAGAAAACTCATGATAAGTGGAGGAGAAATTCTGCATTAACAAAGAAATTGCATATCTATGAATAAAAAAACTAAAAACAAAAATTCCCTGACGTTTATATTTTGGTTCGAATATTGAATATGTCTTTACTTATATTTTTCATTTGTATTCGTATTTTTTCATAACTTATTTTTTATCCCTCATGTTTATGATAAAGAAAAATTCACAGAACGACAGGGTGAAGAAAATACACTGAAAGAATTTTATTTGAGAAATTACCGTGGAATTTCAGTGATCGAGGCACAAGATTTTGTAAAACTTATAGAAAATATCACTTCCAACTGTTTAAAAACTCATTAATCTTTACAGGCTGCACAATAATTTTTTGAAAGATTTTCACTTGTCCTTCGATTACTGGAATTTCACGGTAATGTTTACAACATATAAAGAATAAATATTTTGAATACAAATATAGAATAATGTTCATGTTCTTCGAATGAAAACTATTCTTTTGCAGACGTCACATTTGCGTTCGTGAAGAAGAAGTAACAGACTGAAGGCATTTCCTTTTTTCTTTGTACAAATCCTCACTAAACTCTCCTTATCATCGACCGTTGAAAGATTTCCCTATTTTTCACCTATCCTGGGACATAATTCCTCAAGTTTTGATAAAATTTATTTGTCTGCAGTTGATACGGGCTCTCGCCGTACTCAAATGTATCTTCATTGCCTATAAATAAAGTCTTTTCGCGATGTGGATCGTACAAATTTCGGAAGCTTAGATGGATCGTATTCGGACCACTCTACCTTACGGCATAACTCTCCCTCGCAGCATAAAATTGAAAAATCGTTTTTCTTCAAACCATACAAAAATGTTCATCTTCGAATCTTCACTCTCTTCATCCACTTCTTCTTGGAACACACTGTATCCATTTATATTTGAAGAATCGAGAACAAAGAATATGAATATGAAATTATTTAGTACAGCGACCGATTGAAAACCTTCCATTCATGTTCATAATTTCGTGATATATAATATTCTCAAATAAATCAAATGGAAGTAGAATGATTTTCATTCATCTTCGAGATGCGTATAATGTACGATGTACCGTACAAGAGGGGCTATCCTTTCAAAACTTGAAATATATGCGGTGAGAAAATAATAATTCAATTCAGAGAATGAGATTTATTGTTCTCTTCGGGAGAAACACGTATTGATACGAATGAATTTTTATCACGTTGATGGAAACATGATGTATGAATGTATGAACGAAGTAGGTTGTATTCAATTCTATTGTTATACTGCTCGTTTTTGGTCTTCACGCTTTGTGTAATTCATCCTTTCACTGTCGCCAAACATTTACTGATTTTATTTGATTTTTCTTTTTGTTAGCAACAAATCTATTTATCTTTTAAGACAACGGTCATGGATCTACTATAATACTTCAACAGTTTGAGAATCATTTCGTTGCGTTTTTCAAATATGTACATATGATATACATAGTGTGAGATTATAAACGATGAACTGTAATTGAATTCTCAAACCTTTGTGTACAAAACGATTTCATCATCATGTCAAATTCTGCTCCATTTGAATATTTCAGTATTTAATTCAAAACGTATCAGAATGTGAGGAAATTGAACGTTCGAATAGCCCGAGCAGAGGAATTTTATACACCGTTGACAATTTCTGCATTAATTTTAATGTTTTTACTGGAATTTTTTTTCAAGTACGTACATGAATTCAGTTTCATGCACATTTCACATGAAATTTAATGTAAACTATAGCATAATCTATAGTCTTTTCATGTTTTTGTACATTAAATTCAATGCAGAATGTACATGAACCTGATTTCATGTACGTAATTGAAGAAAACTTCCAGATATTTCTGACAGTGTGACTGGTACTATGTTCAATATGGGCCTGAATTGACACTCCCCGAGCAGGGACTGGGATCTCGAGCAAGCTGTTAAACGATCCCATAATGGATGGAGATAAAAAAAAGTAAAGTCACATTCATCCTTGGTTACACTGTCCCAGATAGCATCGGGAGGTTTTCTAAATACTCAAAAAACGTACTTGCCCACACTGAGAACGTTCAAATGAGATCCCAAGATGTTCTAAGAACGTCGCATGCATGTTTCTGGGACATGCGAATATTCCGTGAAGTTCTATTAATCTTCACCAAGCGACATTTTGGGAACGTATTTAATAAAGATGTCAATGACATTCTGCGATGCTATGCAAATATTTGTAAAAGTTAGTTTTGATGGAAGTACGTTTGGAAAACATAATAAGAACGTTCCGTGTCAGATGAAAAAAACATACCGGGAACTTATTCGGGTGCATTAAAGATGGAAGTTCTTTGAATATATCAAAACCTACTCCCCGAAGACCAAGACGCGCAGAACTAAGGTTATGTTGCTGAAACGTCCAGAAGACTTTCGGTGTTATCTGGGGGGAAAAAGTTGTTGAATTCCAAAGAAAAATGCTTGGGGATTCACAATCTTGTTTTGGAAAAATAATTTTCGAACTTTCTTTGTGGATTGACAAACAAAAGTTTCCCGGCCAGCAAAGCGCTCCTAAATTTGCGTTTATCAGTGATTTCAGAATGCGGGAGCTAGCGGCCCCCACCATCCCAGGTAAAAATTGACCATGGGCGCTAGGTTGCCGCAAGGCTCACCAAGATGGGCCGAGCCTAGGCTACCAGGCATGGCGCAACTCTGGAATGATAACATCATTTCAGCCTCAGCCCATTTGTTTCCACAATCAAGACCCAACACTGGAAACAGGGTTGTGATAGCATATGCCGTCAATGGCAGACCATACAAAAATTTGTTCGCCAAGGATGAGCCAACGCTGTAGCAATCTTGCGGCAGGGTTGCGCCCATCTCATGCCAATGGTCACTTTTATTTTTTATTGTAATTGAAAATAAAATAAAAAATCCATTCTATCATTTCGATTGAACGAAATGAATGTCGGAGAATTTCAACATGTAATTTTTCTGATTAGTTTAAACTGATGAATGACGTAAATCCGGTGGTCCTGGCGTAGAAGTAGGCGGGTCTGGAAACAGATGAAGAATTATTTCTGTCATGGAATCTTCAAAGGAGACTTATATATTGATTGAATGCTTGGTTCGCCACTCGCAGGAAACAAGCATCACTCTGGTGAGAGTTATTGTAATTTGCTGTTTGAGAAGGAAGTTTCACTCTTAGCCAAGCTATTACTCAAGTCGAGTCAAGCTAACGCCTAAACTGAGCGAGGCCATCGCCCAAGCTGAGCCAAGCTATTGCCCAAGCTGGACCAAGCTACGACCTATGCTTGGTGCAACATGAGAATCCATTGTCATTCAGAGTTGTCTAATGCTTGGAGCAGTGTCCCGCCAAGCCCTAGAGAGCCTCTGTTGAAAGCATGCTTTTTCCTTCAAGCAATATTGGTTGAAGGATGGGCCAAGCGTGGCGCAGCCAATGATCAATGATGGATCAACGAAGTCGATTTATGACTTCCCATATTGGTACAATGTTTAGACCATTGTCAACCATCCTTGTCCCTACATAGATTGCCCAGCTTTGGCTGGCAGCCTTGCGTCTAGCTATATTCCGTCGTCAGCATTGGCGGAGCCTGAAGATTTTTATATGGGATTCGATCGGTGGGACACTAACGCTGTCCCACCGCGCGTCCGTATGAGAAAGAAAGTTTAGAATATAGACTTCCTCTGTTCGCACGGACACGCGGTGAAACAGAGCGTGCCACCGACCGCGTGTTAGGGGCCGCCAACTCCCGCATTCGGAGATCACTGGGGTTTATGCTACTAGCAGTACCATGGTAGTAACGTACTAACTTTCCCCAGATTTTGGCACTGCTTACTACTATAGCATATACATGCCCGTACAGCACAACCACCGATTCTCCACCCAGGACTTCGGTTGACTGGAGGTGGAGAATCAGTGGAGAAATGAAAGCCGTGGAAATGAGGGAGAAATAAGGGAGAGTCTTGGTTGAGGCAACGGAGAGGCGACGTGGATTTGTCCGCCTCCTTTATTTTCAATAAAATTTATGTTACTGGATTCACTCATTGAAATTTGGTTGTGTAAATCGACAGATATGAATTTTATTGAAAATAAAGGGGGCGGACAAATCCACGTCGCCTCTCCGTTGCCTCAACGGGGACTCTCCCTTATTTTTCCCTTATTTCCACGGCTCTCATTTCTCCACTGATTCTCCACCGAAGTCCTGGGTGGAGGATCGGTGGTTGTGCTGTACGGGTGATGCAAACTATAACGTAGCACTACTTCAGTGCTACCAAGTAGTGCTTCTAGTAAGATACTACCAAGTCGCTCCCATTTTCATACATGAATCAAGTACTGTATGTACAAGACGCTTTTGAATGTGTGAGTGGATGGTAGCGACGCTGCTAGAAGCACTGCCTTAATTTTGCTGGCTGGGTTGGCAAGTTTCGAAAATCTCTGTGAAATCATGAAACTTTTTGGATATTTACAAACTTTTTCACGATAATCTACAAAGAAAGTTTATGTAAAAAACTGCTAAACTCCCTTTGACAGTTTCGGAAGTATTTTTTTACAGTGTACATTGAGGAAGACCAAGTCCTGATACGAAAAGTATTAAGGCCTCAAAGGTTGCATCTAATGGGCCGTTTAGGTCCATCAAGGCGCAATATAGTAACCCTGCTTCAAAAATCCAATTCAAACTTATCAACTCGTGAATCGGTTTCAATCAGATTTTTGTCCGGGAATTTTCCTATTTGATCTCATTCAAATATAATCGGGTTGAATAGGAAATTCCTACTCAATGGGATATAATCAGTGAATTCGATTGTACGTGGTCCGAATTTCCTGATTATATCTCATTGAGTAAAAATTTCATATTCAAACCGATTAAATTTGAATAAGATCAAATACGAAAATCCCTGGACGAAAATCTGATTCACATTGATTGACCAGTTAAAGGGGTTTGAATCGGATCTTTCAAGCAAGAAGAACCAAGACCCAAACTGGGCAAGCGTACAAAAAAATAGAGAGCATTTTTATTGAACGAGTAATTTGAAGGAACCTACACTAGATTATGTATTAAAATCAAAATGTATCTGCGATTTTTAAGATTAATATGTAGCAAACCTATGTAACCCCCTTGCTATGGGGACTCAGTCCCCGAATGCAGTAAATTTCTATTCTATTCTATCCAGTATTCTACTCAATAAGATGTAAATTTTACAATTTTTTTTTTCTGAGAGCAAATTCATTTCGTTTTGCAGCGCACGGTTTCTTGTTAGCGCAATTGTGAGTGGAAAAAACGTGCGTGCGATTGAATTTGATTCCTAATCATCTCAGTATGTAGCTTACAGTCTGACGTTTTGATTTTACACCCATTGAAAGAGAATCAAACACTATCATCAAGAACTACAGCACATTTTGTCAGCCGGGTCCCGTGGACCCGTACATACAGTATATGAGGGGTAAAAAAAATATGAATACAGTTCTGAAGTTGATACACATGTACCGGAAATTGGTTTCCCGTTTCATAATCGGAATTTTCCGGTTTCTCCATACGGAAAATAATGATGTGTTTTGTATTTGGATAGCTAAAAACTAGCTGTGGTAGCTATTTTCGAGCTTTGGCAAGAAAAGTTATTGCTCCAGGAGCCAAAACATCGCTTTTGCAGCATTTTTTCCCCCATCCAAATATCAAATACACGAAATAGCTACCATAGCTGATTCCCAGCTACCATAGCGAATTGTTTTTCATTTCGCAGTGTGATAGCTCATGTAGAATACCGATCTTCCGGAGAATAGATCTGGTACCAAACTATTGATTTGTCTTCAGGGCCCTAAAACATTGCGAGAAGCATGGGAATATTCTAACTAACTTTCTCTAAAAATTGTACAAGAATTGTAAAAGAAGGCTCCTAACCTCGAACTTCAAACTATCGCTGGAGAAAAGTGGAAATTCCACTCGAAATTTTGGCTGTAAAACATTCTTTCGTTCTATTCGGATTTTCCCTCGATCTGAAAGAATAACCGACATGTATGAACATTTATGTGCATAAAAATTCAACTTATAGAGGAACGAGGGAATCTATCGTGATCAAACTTTCGTAATTTGTTACATCAGACAATTGTTGACCTTGAAATGAACAGAACTTGGTATTCAGAACAACCTATAAATTAATCACCAAAAGCCTGCTCTTTCAATGTCGAAAGCTACTTTTCCTCCAGGGAAATTCGATGTATCGAGAATTGATTGGAATTTTTACCCGGAGTTTAACGAACAAATATATACATCGCAATCACGCAGAGGCCAAGATATTTGCCATGAAAATAAACAACTCAAACATACGTTGCATAACATAATTATATTAAAAGCTGTCAAACTGGAATCGATATTGAAGGGAAAGCAAACAATCAGTAACAAGAGTCAACAAAAAATTCTTTCGAAATGAATTTTGCACATAAACTATGACTCATCACGTACCCTATTCTAATTTGATTGAATGTTTGATTAGAATATCACGTGTATACGCAGTCTTTCATGCATTTGTACATCTTAAACTTCCCCAGTAAAAATGGAAGTATCGGATTGATCACTCCGTGATCAAAAGTACGGCTCGTGGCCTATTCCCATACTTGCAATGTATAGCTTTAGGCCAAATCCCATACCTTTGATCACGGAGTGATCAATCCTGTACTTTTCATTTTTACCGGGGCTCTTTTGAACGCATAATAAATAGTTCTGGGTTCTCGAATAACCATCATTGCTTCCGCGGTGGAACCAGGTGATGCCAGAAATTCCAACTTTTGCCCCTTACATCAAGACATTTTGCCTCTACACAATCAGATTTCTTTTGTTGGCAGCTTCATTGCGCGTGCGTGAAATTTCTATACGGATGGGACTTGATGTAGGGAGCAAAACTTGGTTTCTGGCATCACTAGGTGGACCTGGTGGAACCCGGATTTGGTCCAACTATCAGTTAGAAAAGCTGCCCAAGTTTGTTGAAGCCTTGGGGTGACAAATACCGTCTCATTCTCAATTCCCAACATTCGACCAGAGTGAGAAATCAGATTCAGTCCAACTACATCGTGTATCCCATTCCAAAAATCATTTTGCTGAAGTTTGAATCGTTTATTGAACTATTGGGGACCTTAAATTTTGTAGTGATGTTATCAGTTTTAACAAGTCCTTTTGCGAAGTTAACCCTAGAACGGGCATGTTTTTCTACCCCAGCATCTGAGCCTCTCTTTATCTCTGTAGTTTGTCACCCAAATATTTTCAAAGTATACATCCTGACGAACAAAAACCGCCCATAGTGAGTTGAAATCCGTTTAGTTTCAAATGAGTTACAACCATTTGAAATTTTCTGTATTTTTCACGTGCTCGTTCTAAGGTTGAATAAGAATCATTCATCAGATTTTGTAAGTTTAAGTTTTCGTTTCGTTTCTATGAACGATTCAAACTTCAGGAACATCCAAAAATGTAGGTGGAAATCCAGATTCTTATCCGAAATCCCTAAAAAAAAGCCTGGAACTCGCGGAAACCATCATGGGAATTTCTCATTCAACAAACTAGGTAGGAATTCACGTGGCAAATCCATGAAAAAACTGTTCGGATTTCCTGCAGGGAAACATGTTGAGGATAATAAAGGAAAAGCATGCATGGTTAATTGTTCCGATGAGTCTCTTGTTGACGAGTGTGGTACATCCTTCATCTCTCACCAATAGCTCGCGAATTCTTTTTATGAGTGTTTCCCCAGACTGCACAACGCAGTTCCTGATGAACTCCCGTTATGGCTACATCAAATGAATTTATTTTGAACTCATTTGTTGTTTCGAGTATTCTTTATGCACTGACAGGAAAAATTTCCGGGAACAATGAAATATGCAGTTAACCTTTAGCTGCCGCACTGGGGTCAGACTAACCCCGACATGATTCAATCTTGAAATACCATCAAGAAACTCGATAATTCGAACTCTCCGCGCAATCTGGTATCACTTCTTCGAGTTTCTTCACCTCACTCCACCCGAGCGTGACATGATTGTCCATGTTTCATATGATTCTTTCTCATGATACAGTGATAATGTCATTTAGAAGCGGAAATATACCCATCGATCGATAAAAACATGCGATGCATGTGTGCTGCAGAAATAATTTTTTCACAAATTCGAAATGAATTTTTCTGCAGGGAAATTATTTGATTGGGATTGGGGATAGTTTTAGTACTCTCTAGAATTTTCTTCAAGACATACTTACACGGAGCGTGACTTCGGTGTACGTTTAAAGTTGGGATCATAATCGACCCCAGTGTGGCAGCTAAGGGTTAAATAGTCGCCATAAAATATTTGAATACTCATTGATTTGGGTCAAAGAAAGTTTATGAAAATCAATGAAGTATTTTATAGCGACTATTCAACTGAATATTTTATTGTTCCCGGAAATTTTTTGCCTCACTGTGAATTCATAAGGCATTCATTTTTGTAACCATAACGGGAACTGTTCGAGAACACCTGTGTTCTGTTACATATGAATTCATGGGGTACACAAATATGGAAGAGTGAAAATTCCACTGGAACGGAAAGATAGGTTCCCTTCTGGCTGCTGAAAAAGTGGAATTCCACTCTTTTGGAGTAAGAATTCACTCTTCGAACAGGGAACCTATCTTTCTGTTCGAATTTGGAGAGTGAAAAATGCATGGACTGATTAGTGCCTAGTGAGTTACTCACAAACATTTCTATCGGGAGTTATACGTTCATGGCAGTCTATGGGGAGTTCACCATGCTCTCCAGCTCAATATTTTGCCAGATATCGATCGAAGGGTCAAGTATCAACATCCTTAATGGAATATGGTATGGGATTTCAAACTACGAACAATCGATTGTGCTATTACCTGAGTAGAAATCACTCTATCCTAGCATTCGTGTATAATGGGACCACACTGAGCCACAGGAGGACAAAAATGCATAGACTCCTGGTAAAAACGCTGATAGATTCGGATAAAAGTTTGCAGATGGATACAAAAATACGATTGAAACAGATAGAAATGCAATCCACTTTCATTCGTTTCAATCCTATCTGGGGTAGTTATTGTATAGGCTAGAGGTGCACTCGAGACTCTTGAGTAAAATTCGAAAATGGTGAGTGTCATTCAATTTCACGATCTTCGAAGACAAATTTCTACATCAAATTAAGTGTGGGCATGTAATAATTGGAAATAGCACGTTTGAGACGTTGATATTGATTACATCCAGGCCATGAAGCAATTTTTTTTCACTCAAGACCAGGACAAGAGAAGACAAGACCTTTTTCGAGACTGCGACAGTTTTGAATAAACCTTACAGTTCAAAATCGAAAGAATTTCTTTTTCAATTTTCATTGTGAGTTGTACATTGACGCCACGAATTTTGCATTAGAACTGGTAAAATTGAGTTTTGTTGGTTTTACTCGAGAGTCTTGAGTGCAGCCCTAGCCGGTAGGCCATTATTAGGTCTTGGCAAGTCCCTCACAAGTGCCCGGTGAGACCTTTTAGTAATGGCTTGGAGCCAATATATTGGTTCACCAAGTTAGAATCGGTCTTCACATTGGTATTTCCTTCAAAACGTGTCATGAATTCTCAAATTCTCACTTGAATCAATATTGGTCCGCAATGCTCACCAGCCTAATATTTTACCAAGTTCGAACCAGTTGTGAACAGCTGTACACAGAGAAAAAGGTATAGTTTCATGAATTAGCAAATTTATATCTGATTAAAGGAAATTCAATATTCACTTCACGCAAATCTGCCACGATTGTTTCAAATCTGATTTACAAAACCATCAAAAAACTTCTACGGAAATTTTTCTTATTTGAAATTATTTTTTCCAATGTTAGCGAAATCCTTGTTTTTTTCTTTTTCAAATTTTCTCCCACTCTTCAGAAAATCCAGTATTCAAAAAGAGAGGATTAGTTCCTGAAAGTGTGGAGTATTTATCATCAAGAACTTCCCATTATAATTTTCACGGTGCATCATAAGTCTTTCCGTTCTTGTTATACATTTAATCCACATTTCTACCTCAACTTCAACTTTCTAGTCTCAATTGTTTCCAAGCTGGCTTTCGAGTGTGAACTTGGAATTTGTATGATGAAAGTTGTACGAAGATATTATGGGAGATGAAATATATTATATGACCCCTCAACTATTCCAATGATAATAGTAGTAAAAGAATTAAACATGAACTTCAAGTATATCTTGACATTTCCAGTCAGAAATTCCCTCTTTGTGCAGAATGATGCTGGAAACGTTCATATAGTTAGTTCAGAAATATCAAATTATATCAGGAATTGAATTGAAGCATATTACATCGAGAATATTGGACAGAAATCGACGGTATCAATGAGAGAAGGATGTGGAACTTTTATCGTTGCATTACAACGTATCTTGTGAATTTACTACCATTCGTTGATGAGAAATGACTCATGTATATTCATTCACCTTTTATTACAAATCGAGCAGTCATCCCGTTCGATGTACATCGCGAAAGGATTATCGAGAATCCTGAACCAATAATTTAGGAGAATTGGAGGCAGTGATTACGGTGGCTAGCAATATGGTCGGAGAGATTCAATTCGCATAAACTTCATTTTTATCTATCTCGTCTTGTGACTTCTATGGTTTACGAACAGTTCCTGGATCAAAGATCTTCTGGGAAGTAATTAAACCCTGCTGAAAATGCCAGGAAAAAAAGAGGACGAAAAATATTTGTCAGGATTTGATCGGTTTTTACCCCAGGAAATCCGGTCAAAAACTGGCAGAAATTTTTTGCGACAGTTCTGTTTGGAATTCACAGACTGCGATATCCCAGTCAAAAACTGACGAAAATTTTCTTGCCAGGTTTTTTAGTGACAGGACAATTTAGTGATTCCGGACCAAATCGGGTAGAAAATTTGTCAGTTTTTGCCCGGATCATCTAGGAAGGAAACCGTTCGAAGCCTGACAATTATTTTTTATTCAGATCTGCCTGGCATTTGCAGCAGGGAACGTTTAAGATGTGAAACTTAGTAGCTCCCCAACATTGTTCATCGAATTGCAATGATGTTTTTTTCTCTTCTCCAACACTGAAGGAATCCCGCGGGTCATTGAACTAATCTGTCTGATTCTTAAGAGTTTCAAATGAGAAATGAATCGATGAATTTGTATGTTTGAGGAATGGAATTTATAGCAGGCAAAATGGAATTTAAGAATTAGCAGGCAAAGCCTATGAATACTCTACAGGTTTCTTCAAAATACATTTTTTGTCTGGACCACGCGAAAAGTTGTAATAATAATCAATTGCATGAAAGTCACGTCTCGTTAGAGTCTCCTATTAAAAAATTCCAATAGAAACCGATGGGTGTCGTTTTATCGGTTACCTAACGAAATATCCTTGGTCAAAATATCCGCGAATAAAAATATCCTCAGACAAAACCTCCTTAAGGGGAAGTTTACCTTTTTATTGACCAAACCGAAAAGAAAGTTTTGTTGAAATGTGAACAACCAAAAACTTTAGTTATGCTAACCAAATTTTTGTTGTTGCAACAAAACATTTGGTATTGGACACAAAATATTTTTGTTAACACATTAAGGAATGTTGAAAGCACAAAAATCTGGTTGAGGGAACAAAAGTTTTTTGTTGTTCTAACCAAACAGTTTTCTCGGTGCAGAACAACGGTTTTTTCTTTATTTTTTTTTTTCATAGAAGGAAATAAGTAATCAACTCAAAATTTTGGCTACTCGTTTAATACATCAAAGACTACAAAAAAATATTTTTTTTATTAAAAAATAGCGTGACTGTATCCGATGACGCGTCACGTAAAGTGACCGTCTCGGAAAAAGGTGGTCTACTGTTGGCCACTTTAGTACCTGCAAAAATGATCAGAAATTGAAAAATGAAAAATTTTCATAAAATATATGAGTGTACTTGGAGTGTACTTAATCAAAAATGAAGAAAATGGCAGGCATTTGAATATTTTTGTTCGTTTTTCTTGCTTTTTTTCGCTCTTTGAAGTTTTGTAAAAAAAAAAGTTATGCATATATCATCTTGATTGTAGTTCAGGCTTCGATAAATCTAATAAGCTTTGAAACAAAAACAAAAGGTGATCCGTCGAGTAGTTTTTGAGTAATCGTGACCAACAGTTCAAAAAGCATGGTTTCGAGAAAAACGCATTTAAAGATTTAAAGCACACTGAGAGAAAAAATTTCCGGGAACAATAAAACATTTAGTTGAATAGTCACCATAAAATACTAAATTGATTTGAATCAACTTTCATTGACTCAATTAAATAACTGTTTCAATTGATGAAATATTTCATAACATATTGAATATTTGTTTGATTGAATGAATATTTAATCGAGTCAATAAAAGTTTGTTCAAATCAATTAAGTATTTTATGGCGACTATTCAACTAAATATTTCATTGTTTTCATTGGAAATTTTGTGTCCCAGTGCACACTGAGAAAAATCTGCATTGTAGAAATCATGTTTCAATATAGTAATGTATTTGACGGTGAAAAATACATTATTTTGGTTGTTATTACCATGAGCTAGGTGATAAATACCATCTTTTTGGTGAATCAAACAGAATGTACGGTGAAATTCAACATTGAGAAGGTACTTTTCACTTTTGAAAGGCTGGCTTCAGTTTTCATTATTTGACGGGTGAAAAATATACGAAATAGAGGTTATTTTCACATTTCATTTTTCTCAGTGCAGATATTTCGACCGAGGACATTTCGTCCTGTTACCGTTTTATCAAAATCAATGTGTTTTTTTATAAATTTTTCAAATTGGTTTGTCACAACTGCTACAGGTGTCTATTGGATTTTATATGAACGTCAATATTCAATTGGTTTTTATTGGTAAAACCTGAGGTTTACCGATGGAATATAATTCCCTATTGAAAAACCATATCGTTTTGTCACAGGATCTGCGGGAATCTATCCAAAAATTTTTCAACCAAGTCGGCATAACCTAAAATTTTGGTTCAATATCTTGCAACAAACTCCGAAATGTCCGTTGAAGGATTAAAGCAAATATAATCCGACAGAGACTCAACAACAAACAACAAAATTATTGTTGAAAATTCAAAAAATGTGACTGTAATTTTCAATTCAAATAAAACTCTTTGAATCTCAAAAAACTTCAACTGTAACTGAAAGTAACTGTAAAGAACTACAGTCACATTGCCTGAATTTTCAGAAGGAACTTTCTCACAGCGTATCGAATGATGTAATATTACGACAAAAATCATGAGATACCCTACGTCAAGGTTCCCAGATTGATCCGAATTTTTGTGTCCCCTCGAGAGGATACCAGCGGCCCCCCGAGGATGCAACCTGAGTCAAATCTTTCCGACAAATTATTCAAAAATAAAGCAATAAAAGGAAAATATCGCTCTGTACAGAACTTCTTCAATGAATAAAGATGGTCTGTAGAGAGCGATATTCTGATTTCATTCCTTCGTTTTCGAATAATTTGTCAGAATAGTTTTGAATGTGCCCTTTCCTAACCAAAGGATGTGGTTGCATCTTCAGGAGTCGCTGGTATCACCTTAATCAAAACCGTGATTTTCCTGAGCAAGGTCGATCGAATAATTTGGAAAACCTTTGGGATTTCTTATACAAATTTCATCGAATGATTTTGAACAACCAAGAAAAAAAACATTACAACAATTGTTTGTATTTTTCATTGCGAGATATCAAGTTCGATGAAATATTCTCAAGATATTTATACATTTTCTCTTTTTGTTACTTCTCCCTCAATTCTGTGAGAATTCTCCTTTGCTCTCCTGTGAGATCATTATCCGTGTATATGTTCTCCGAGCTCTTAAGATTTCTCCTCCCACTTATTGCCTTTCTTCTGTCCTTTTCGCTTTCCATCTCTATTGAAATGACTTTCCCCACCCCTTCCCCCATCTGCCTGGCACTTCTGATTCCCCTTAGCATTCTCAAGTTCTACCTTATTATATCTTCTGTCATTCTTGTTAACTCTTCTCCACAGCATCTCACTTTTTTTTTCCTTGTATTTTTCTTCTCTAATTTTTGTCCGCTACTTTCCTTTCTTCTCCATACAATCTCGATTTTTGTCTAATATCTATCATCTTATCCTTTTCTCCATTCGAATTCTTTCTTTCACTCAGCTCTACGTCTCCTTGATTCAGCTCATCCGTTATTTTCACTTTATTCTAAGCTCGATTCTATACACGAATCTTTTGATTAAAAACATTATTTTCACTCTCATCGTTCGTTCTTCGATAGAGAGTGGATTCGTCTGATATATCGTATCTTTATTCTTCTTTCAATGAGTCAGTCGATGCGTAGAATGCCAGAAAGATTGGAATATTCTATTCGAATCGAATACATGGAAATCGCAATAGTTCAGCGAATTACATCATTATCGATAACTTTTCATCACGCTCAACTTACAATGTAGGAAACAAAACAAGAAAGTTATAATCTTGCAGCGTGATTCTTATCGTTCATTTTATCGTGAAAAGCTGATTTCGATAAAAGAATCCATGATCAATTAATTGCAGGTCTGAAGAGGATGATGAAATCGTTAGACATTCTTTGAAAATTTTCGAACAGAAATAACAACGATACGCGTGAAAAATTTGTGCAAAGTTCATTCGCATCGATACGTGCCGAATCTCTGTACGAAGAGAGAAAATCGATCCATAATATTGTTGCTTATTAACATGTGTTTATGCTAAACTGGAACTAACGAACACTATCACAGGGTGAATTCAGGCGGGCTTGAGCGCACGCGGTCATCACGTAGGGGGGCGGGCCTGGCAACCGCATCTCTGGGGGGCAGCTTGGACCCGGATGGAGCACAGAGCCATGCAGTGATAACCCAGAAACGGAAGCTTCGCACCCCCATATGGGCAAGGTTGCGAAAAATTCACATTTCCATCACATGTACTATTTATACCCTTTCACGATATTATCATCAATTCATCTCTTTCGATATAAACTCTACATAGCTAATCAATCAAGCGAACAGCCTTCAAAACAGCCATTCAATGCCCACAATCCGGAAACTCATTCACTCAACCCCAAATCACCAGTTGATTAATTATCTCATTGTGTATAACTAGTATATATATATATATATATACATGCATACATTGAAAGGATTTATAATGAGATGGTGTAGGGTGTAACGCAGTCTCGCTCGCCGAGAACGATTAAGGAAGCGATGTATGCTATCGAATTGTTACACCCTCCCACTGATATACATCGTGTATATGTACGTATATATATATGATGGTAGGATGCTAATTAGCGCGTGTGAAATACTTGCATAGCTAAAATAATGCGGCAAATGTATTCAAAATCTTCGCAGAAAACTTGAACAAAGATCGAAGAGAATCAATGCATGTTTTCTGTGTCATTGATTGAAATGAATGGTCGTTGTGATGTGTTTTATAAGAATGTTCCGAATTGATTCATAAACACACATATTTATGCATTCGAAATGCACACAATTTATACACACATATAGTTATCACTCAATGAAACTTGATTTATGCTCTCAGGAAAATCTGATTCACCGATTTGTATGATATTTTTTTCAATTTCTATCAACAAAATTTCACTGATTCTTCTCATTTCGATCCTCACAATGCTGCACATATAATATTAATTTTTCTTTAAAGTCTGAAAAATTCATTCATTTAGATATTTTGAATATCAATAATTGCATTCATCAAATTACGACACATCATTTCTACAATAGATTTCTATCTAAGACTTAGTTTCGAGAGCATGAACGATTTTTATCTCTTCTTCTATCTATTAGGTTTCGTAGTATTTCTTGTTGGTGATCTGAATAGAGGAAAGATTCCATTGCGTGTCTCGAATTCGAGCACAATTATGAACTCGAGATTGTTTCCGTCAGAACTTTAACCGTGGTAGAAATCAAGAAGAGAGGTGAAATGGATGATTTGATTGATGAATAAATATAAAGCTTCACGGAGGAAAAAACCCGCAATAATATTTTTGAATTAATAATAAGAATTGTTATATATCAACCCACAATAATCATCGTAAAAATATGACAATCGACATTGTTGAGTTCACGATTTATTGTTAAAGAGACAACAAAAATTATTGTATATTCAACAATAAACTGATTCAACGGAATAATTCATCGGAAACTCAGCATAAAAATAAGTGCCTCGAAGGAATCAAAGTGCTGTAATCAGAGACAATGAAAATTTCAATGTGAATTAGCTGGGGACATCAATCGAGAGGGGGATACATGTGAATGTCTCTTCTAGTTAAGAATTTATTGCAAAACATTGATCAAATGAATAAAGCACACCTTGAAATATACGTTTGAAACTATCTGTACAATTCTTTTGGGACAAAAATATTCAAAAATGGCAGAGCTACGAGTTGATACCTGGTTTCGATGCCATGCAGCCTGCAGGTCTTAATTTTTATCTAAAATCAAGAAATCAGAATTTTATCATTGAAATATATAGAAACACATAACTCGACGGAGAGAAAAACAAAATTTATTCACATCGTTTCTTTTGATTTCTGTGAATTAAAAACAAAATTTTTCATTTTGTTTTGGCTCCGTCGAGTTGTGACTTTTTGCAAATTCTAACGATAGAATATTGGTTTTCTTTTATTTGAAGAAAAAAAATTGAGACCTGTAAGCTACACGGCGCAAAAACGAGGTACCAACTCCTCGCAGCTGTAGCAATTTTTCAATATTTTTGCCTCGGAAGAATCGTAAAGATTGAATCGTTTATAAAAACGGAACGAAAATTCAAACTCACAAAATATGATAAATCATCGTTATTTATCCCCTCAAATTGCTCTAGAAGAAATCATTCTAGGCTCTCCTTCACTCCTTCCATGGTCTTATCGAGGCAGACTAGGCGTGTGCCTGGGCCTGATATGGACCAGGAAACTGCCTAATATGATTTGCACCAGGGTGATTTTTTCAAATTGAAGACATCGTTTGAAGAATGTGCTGCAAGATTTTGGGTCTGAGTATTCCGTTATTCGATTATTAATTCGTTTCAATGAACTATTCAAACTTCAGGAACATTGGCAGTTCTGAGTATTATGTGATAACCTGGGCCGGACAAGGTACTTTTAGATCTTATGATACGTTCGAACATTTTTTTCGGATAGTTTTATCTTCCAAGTTGTTTCTGTCGACTTTTCAATGAAGGACAGTGAGTATATTGCCAAAGTAATCTACGAAGTTTACTGCAATTCCTTATTTTGCACCGAACAGTCGACGAAAACATCCTCGATGATAAAATCTGATCAGATCGAAAGAAATACAACACATATCCATATTTGACTGAATCTGAATATTTTAGTACCCATAAATCAATTGCTATTGGGTTTTATAGGAATAAAAACATTATTGATGATGAATTTATCATTATTATCATAATGAGGAGTGAAATAACACGATACTTTCTGCTTCAGAAAAATAGTAGAAAAATATTCGAGTTTTGAGGATAAATAATTTGATCGCCCCAGTGATATGAATTTAGATCAATAATGAGGGTTTTTTTTTGAAAATAGATACCGTACTTTTGGTACTATTTTTTGAATATCGTAAAATTGTGGACTATTTATCAGAACAAATTTATAATTCAACAATAGAGAATCTGTATCTGGAACCATTTTATTAGTTTCATATTGTTCACTAATATTATGATGCATTCAAACGAGTAGCCTTGTTATTCAAAGAATTGTATTCTAAACTATAGATAGTTATCCGATAGTATCGATAACTATCGATAGGTCTACCATTGAGGTTCAGCCTTCACCAGTGCACAGTGGGCCGAGAGGCATACAAAAGCAGACAAAAACCAACTTCACAATTGAGTTATTTCAAAATCGTAGTCATAATGTATGGTAATTGAAGTAACTTTTGGTAAAGTTTTATGGGAATCGATGGAATATTAAAAGCCTCTATAGTATTTTGAACGTGAGAATCACCAAGAAATTTTGCATGTGCTGTGTTGACTTAGAACTGATTTTATTAAATTTAACCCTATTGTTCCTAAACTAGGAGCAATATTGTAATGAAATGCGAGGAGGATACCCCTATCAATGTCTCCTCACACAATTTCAAAAGGTTTTTATATAGACGAAAAGGCAATTTTTCAACATACGTTTGCTGTTGTTTATCATCACTGCTGAATACCACCACGTAGAATAAAAAGTAAAAGTTTGCCCATTTTTGAGTTTCCCCATGAATACAGATGAATGTTTCACCATATAGATCATATTTTTCATCTCTGGATACTAAATCCATTAATTTATTGATAATAAGCATGACTCATCAACGGCTAAGAAAAGATTTAGAAAAAAATAATAGATTGTTCGCATGGTTATAGTTTAAAAAATTCATTGACGAAATGATGAAGTACACCATTATATACGATGATTTTATGGAGAATATGTATACTAAATTTCTCTTCACAGAATACTTTCATTGTGAAAGAAATGTACTTCCTTAACCTTTTCATGCCCCCGTTAAATCTATCACAGATGAAATCAGAGTTAATAAGATTCGGGAGGGTTGGAATTACTGAATCCGAATCTAGAATTGAATTTTCAGAATTTCAAATGATGGATCCAATATGACAGAGGAAAATCTTGAAGTCACCCTAATCTATTTAAAACTTGTCATCCGGGGATTTTCGGGGTTGCTGAATCCAAATCTGGAGTCAGATTCTCTGAAAAACTCTGAGAAAACTTGAAAAGTTCATGAACTCGAAAACCTCTGTCTTGGATCCGCTATTTTGAATTTTGATTTTTTAACATGAGATTCGTTATCAGCGACCTTCAGAACTTTGAGATCTCAAGTTTCATCAAGATTGAATGAAATTCCGAATTTTGTCCGCTTTTGTATGCCTCTCGGTCCACTGTGCAGTGGCTAATAGATGGCTGAAGCTGCAATGATTTCAGCTGTAGTTAACGAAAAAAGTAAGATCCGTGTATCTTTCAATCAAACTTAGCACCGAAACATCTCTTGATATACCTGGACAGAGTTATTCTTTACTGCCACGCGCAATACTAGCACGTCTGCCGCCTAGCGTCTACGTGACGAAGTTCGAATTTCAGACCAACTCTAAATATGTAGGTATTTTGATCCACCCTTCTTGCGGAAAGAAAGTCGGAGTAAGAAATAGTCGGTGCTATCAGATATATTTCTTCTATCATTCTAATGAGTTACAAATCCTCAATTACTCGACAAAACATATTATATAAATACATTTCCATTAAAACTGTTACCGGACTTCTTACACCGACTATACAAATTGACTCCGAAATGGAAAATTTAAAAAAATTATATATAATTTATGATAGTGTATATATGATTCTACATGAATTATATATAATTTTGGGAATGTTTCTACTCAGGCTGCATCAACGCTACTTCATTCTATTCATTTCCACAAAATTGGTGGACAAGTATATTCATTTATACAGAGCCTCATAGCGTTTTCCATTCGCTGCACTGAGGGTATTCTCATTCTCCTCAAACCTGTGAGTCAAATAAATAATAGAGCTATCTCAATGTGTACTTGATGCAGCCAGTGCAGCAAAATGGAGAACACAGTTGGTTTCAAGTATGGTCTGCACATACCCGGAATTATCTACTACATCAGGCACCACGCGATTTTTGTCTCTACGTATATAAATCGGTATATCATCCCCATGCTTGTGAATACACTTTACCCTGCTAGTTTTGCGAACACAACTTGTTGCCCACGTAATATCCTAGTAGAAATTTGATCAAGCATTCCTTATTTTTAATAACGTCCTGATCAGGTCAGAATCCCGAAACCGTGATTAAGGAAGATCTTATGAGGCCCTTACAAGGGACTTATCTAATTTCCCTAATAGGATTCGAATAGGGTTGTACAATAGGAAAACCGTAACGAAACCTGAAAGGAAATCAGGCATACCACGTCAGGCCCTGGTATTTTCCCATACAAAATTTCTACTAGGGATAATTTTGGATCACTCTTTTGGATTTGAATCATTCGACAAGATATATTTGCATGAAGAAGAATGAATAGTGCCGGTAGCCAATTCATTGGTTAATCATACGGGAAGAATATTATCTTATAAATTGCGATGTTGAAATCGTGGCACAAGATCATACTTGAAAAAGCAGGAATCGTCAGATGTTTGAGAGGAATAATTCACGATGTTACATTTTGAATAGGCTGATTTTGCAGTACAGTCCTCCGTTACGATTTCCACATCGTAATATATTAGATAATATTTTTTCCGTGTATAGTCTAGCCGATTAGTTGGTTATCTCAACCAAGTACGTGTTTATCGCGATCAATCCTGTCGATTATGATGATCACATCAGAAAATACAGTTAGAGCAACAAGCAGAATTGGATGTGACAACCAATTAATCGGCTAGACCATATTTAGGCGACGAATTGATTGCTGCAATGCTGCATTTTTCCCCGTGTAATATTCAAAAGAACAATCGTTAATTCTAGAACACGCACAGGGGTCTTTCAGACCCCAGAAGATTTTTTCAAAATAGTCCGTAACCCAAATATTTTCAAACTTTACACTCTGCGCTGGGAAAAAATTGGAAGAACCAGCTTCCCAAAATTGCCGTGAATAGTGCTCCCAACATACTGGCGTATCTGTTCTTCCACTTTGGGTAGTCAGATCTCCCAAGCTGATGTGAGATATTTTCTCATCTTGGGGGATCTGACCACCCAAAGTAGAAGAACAGATACATCGATATGTTGGAAGCACTATTCACGGCAATTTTAGGAAGCTGGTCTTCCCAATTTTTTTCCAGTGTGACGGATAAGAACTACCCATAATGATTTGGAACCTATTCAGTTTCCAATGAGTTACAGCCATCTGAAATTTTCTGTTTTTTTGCGTGCGTCATTTCAACACGGATACACCCTGTTAAAGATTGTTTTAATTTTTGTGCAGTTTGAATGTACGATATCGAAAATCGATTCCAAATACGTAATTGAAAATTTATCAATCAGTGTATCAATGATGTTGAAAAGGATAAATCCGGTTCAAAGAAAATTCATCAGATTTTTATCGATATTTTGTAAAAATTTGTGATAACTAGATAGTTCTTCTTTAAAAAAGGATCGATCTAATTCATAGATACAGTAAGACCTCTCAATAAGAACGCAAAAGCCCCCAAGGGGAAGAGTTTTTCCAAGAATCAGGGTTCCCCTACCAACCCTACATTCGCACTCAATTACTGAGTTTTTGTCTCTCTCTCACATTTTAGGTTGCGACCTCCTAATAAGAATGTTTGCGCTGAAACATTAGAAAACACCTTCTTGCTTTCACTCGCAAAAAGACTCTTTGTTGCGCTGACCTGACGATACATATTGATTACAAAAATAGTTTTCTATTAAAACTATCAAACAATGGTGGGAATATTAAATATGTTCGTGAAAGAGGGATCTGAAGAGTCACAAATTTTTTGTTTTAGTTCCAGAAGTCACCCTTGTTACTCCTAATAAAGACAATTCTTTTTCACTTGAATACATCCCGGACAGCACAACGTACCACTGGAACGTTTACGGAAGGTTTAAAAAAAGTAGGGGAGGTTTTCTGAACGTTCAGAAAACGTCCTAGAGACACATTTTGCTATGAGGGATCCTCTAAGAATTTCTGTCTCATCTCATCGCAGTTTAAAATGATTTTCAAAAAGACCGAAATACACATATTCATGATTATCAATCAAAAATTTATATTCATATATTTATTATTATCTTCAAGGGTAATTAAAGAGTTTCGTTTTATAAATATTCAAATAATATTGAATTTCATTTAAATGAAGGAAAAAGAGAAGTATTCAATTATGTATAACTTGAAAATACTGAGCTTTTATTTGAATTTTGACTGTTCAACGCTCTGAGACTGAACGTTCTTATTGAGAGGTCACCCACAAATGTAATTTGAGCTCAGAACCGGTAATTGGAGTGGGGGATGGCCCACGAGCGGAAAGCGGGGAAGCGTTCTTATTGCGGGCGTTCTTATTGAGAGGTCTTACTGTAGATATGCATGAAGTTTATAGACATGATTTATAAAATTGAATGAATATTTACATGAATTCATTCCTAAATATACATGATACATTAATTTCCACGTACGTTCGACGCGATGGGTCCCATTATTTACCTGGAATCTGCTGCAAAAATTCTGATCATTTGCATAAATAGTTTTTGTCTAGTTTCGACCCAACTGTGTCCTAGTTTTTCACATGTGTACGATATATATATATTCGTTCAAAAGGTTAGCCTGTTGATTTTGTTTGAGAAAGAATGCTGATTTAGGAGTTTGTTGAGAACGTCGGTCAGTTCCTCTCACGTTATTCCGATCCTCTCTGTTAACAAGGGAAAACTGTTCCGTTGCAGGATTCTTTCAGATTCCAAGCTGCGCAAGTTGGATAGTACTTTCTGGTCGTAAAATTTCTCCAAGAATGCAAGAGTGTTCGGACGATTGACGACTTTATGACGAAGCTGAAGTATCGCAAAGTGTTAACTTTTGATAACATCTCCCGTTCGTAAAAGACAATGATTCAAGTCATTTGAGCGAGTGGTTGCCACTTCCTCCCCTCAGTTTTGATTTGGCATTCATTTCCCGACGAGAGAAAAACCGTATAAATTTTCCAGTTCGTGAAAAAACAACTTGCGAGTGCAGTTTATGCGCACCAGACGTGAATTTTTTTTTAAATTAATTCCACCGGAAAAGAAGAATGGATTTCATTCACAAGAATATGAAACTATGATTTACGCGTATGATTTAGACGTACTTGAACCTTTTTCACAGAAATCGCTTCAAAAGGGAACTTATGAATTTAAGACGAGGATAAATTCATTCATTCGTTCTAAATCAAGTGGACGTTTTTTTTTTAATAAGGAACAACGTTGAAAGAGTAAATTCAAGAAAGTTATCACTTCAGGGATTTAGTTTTTCTTGACTCTTCGTAAGTTTATATCGTTTGAACGAATAGTTTGATATCTTCTTTTGAACTTTCTAATCTCTCTCGAGCTTCAGAACATCCTCCAGTATGAATAGAAAATTTCAAGAGAGACACGCAGAGATGGTTAAAGCAGTCGTTCGCATTTATATTTCAAAGATCCTCATGGTTATGCAACGAGAATCTCCAAACTTTTGATTAATTTACCGTGAAAAAAAAAAAATTCTCTCCTTTTCTTTCCACATTTTTTTCGAGGGAAAGAATTGAGCAAAAAAATCCTGTTCCCCGTTCTTGAAGATAAAGTTATGAAGAATTCTGAAGATGTGATGTCGTTTTACATTATGCAAGATCCTCTCTTGATAATACTCTCGCATCGCTTATCGTGTATGAATTCTTCATACTTTTCTGAACGACAGTTCCCTCATTATCTATCATTGTTGTCATCAATATCTGGATCCCTTTTGAATTTTATGTATCGAGGAATATTGATATTTTGTATATTTTTTTCGACACTTGTTAACTATTGAATGAATCTCTATATATTATTGAAGTGTTGCAGGATACACGGAAACATCGAGTACATTGATATCTAGAAAAATGACTATCGATTCAGGGAAAAAGAGTATTGGTGAAAAATATTTGTAGTGAGTTTAGATTAAGTTGATAGTTGCACTGTGAGAAATAACCTTGGAGATTTTCCTCTTTTTCTCCAAATTGACAGTTATTTTTCTAAATTTGAAGATAAACTGCACGGAGGGAAGAGTATTGCTGGCATAACAAGCAGGTCTGTTACTATAGCGCCTACAAAAATAATTGGCTGAAAGAGCAAGAAAACTGATTAACACAACGAGATTTTTTTGCTGACATAAACAAAGTTGCTAACAGAACTAACGTTTCAGCTGCTGCACTGGAGAAAATATTTATTTGTCCTCTCTCCATAAAAAATTTATTTGTAGAAATTGAATATTCAATTAGATGCAAGAACTGATTACTTGTGGCGAATAAATTATTTATTTGGAAGACCAATTCATTTGGGGCAAGCATTAAATATTCCATAAATTCTAAGAAATATTTATTCAGTTGGAAGAAATTTTTTTTCAGTACGGAGTAAATATTTTTGCAAGGACAACAAATTTCTTTGTAGGTAGCAAAGGTGTATAGTAGCAAACCATTTTTTCTCCGTGTGTTTATTAATACCCAACTCGGTATTTCCGTGTACATTTGTTGATTGAGGCAAGGAGAAAAGAAATTTGCTGACGCAACAAATCGAGGTATTATATACAAAACAGCGAATCTTGACGCTAACCTAGCCAAAAATTCACTGCTATGGCTAACTGGATTGCTGAGAGAGCAACATGATTAATGGAGGCAGCAAATTTTTCAATCTTATACGCACGCAAAGAAAACTTACCTAGAAGATTACTACACTCCACAATAAAGTAAGCATACAATCAAATTGTAAGGTTATGTATTATGTTTTGTCATTACAATTACTATACGTCCTATTAATGAATAACAGAATTACGTCACCCTTCGGTAGAAAGTGTAGTAATTTTGATGACAAAATATATTACATAACCCCACAATGTGATTTTGTCCTCACTTTCCCTGGTGAAAATTTCCACTCGCTGGGAGCGAACTTTGAAACAAATGAACCGTGAAATGTTTCAATTTCCGCTTCTTTCGCGCTTAGATACTGTTTCATTTACTCTCCCGCGTCGCTTCGTCCCCTTCTTACGCTCCCATTTTCACTAGGGTTACTATGAAGTGTAGTAATTTGTTAAGTAACTTTTTTCTGCGTTTACAGAAGAGTAAACGAATTTTACTAAGGGAACAAACATTTTTTGTTCCCACAACTAAAAAATCGCTGTCCCAGCTGACAAGATTGCTGTGATAGCGAAAACAAGAAATTTGCTCCCCCAATGAAATTAAATTTGGGAGAATTGGAGAAATTACATCTCCTCGATTAGGAATGAATTTCCCGCGCCTAATTGAATCAACCTCAAACGTGTTTGGATTCGAATGAAGATTCCCACGCTCGACTATCGTGAGAGCCTAGCCAGGAGAATTTCAATTGAACCAGAAATCGATAAGAGATTCCTGATCGGAGGATTGAGATGAGGAAAGTTTAGTGGCCCTTGCTTAATTTTTGATCACCTTAACTGAACACTTTAAGATACACGGAAAAAAGAAAATGGAGAAATTCATCTTGTGGGATGACAATGCGTCGCTTCGAGTCTTCAAATGGAGATAACTCTCTTGCACAGAGAAAAATTTGCTGTAAAATTTAACTAATGTCCGTTAAATATAGGGATAACATCGAATTGCTGTAATTTATACCGCAATATCTATTAGATTCATCACAATTTATGTGACCACTGCTGCAAATTTGTATTTTTATCGGAGACTTTGGTTGATTGAACAGGAATTCCGGTATATTTTACAGCAATTTAATGCTGTCCCTATAATTACAGCAATTTTCTTTCTGTGTATAATGTGAATTATTTGACAATATATTTTGTAAAAATTTCCATTCAAAGACTCGAAGCGACGCATTGTCATCCAACAAGGTAAATTTCTTCATTCTCTCTGTTGCATATATTCCTTCTGAAAATTTAGAAAGTGTGACTGTAATAATTGTAAGATTTTCTTTGGAATTTTCAGGGAAATTTTGTCGATCTTTAAGAAAATTGATTAATTTTTTACACTGAGAAAAATGTACAGTTAAATTTATTATGGAATCATATAGGAATGGAGGAACATACTCCCTCCCCAATGAAATTTACAATAATATTGTGAAATTTACTATGGCATAACAATAGAAACTTGATCAAATTTACAATGTTTTGTAGTAAATTCCATTGGGAGTCAGTATGTTCCTCCATTCTTATAATTATATAGTAAATTTAACTCCAAATTTCTCTCAGTGTAGAATAATTTTCGAAATTCAGTTGACATTTCTGAAAAATTTAGAAACAAAATTAATTTAAACAGTCAAAATAGAATAGCTGTAAAAAATGACAGGTACATTTTCTGAATTTCTAGAAGGATTTCTTTCACAGTGAATATGATTCAGTAGAATTTGTTCGAATATTGGAATCGAGTTTTGGTCATCACACGGAGGAAGAAGATGTTGCTATATTTGAACGAATCCGACTTCTCCAAGTGGATTGACTAACCTTACGATGACAATTCGCTATATCTACGAACTGATCCGTTATAATTATCAGTTTTTCGCTAGTCTTGCGATGAAACAATCATTTGTCATTCATTTTGGCAAACTTTCTTGCTGTCCATATATTAACACACGAATTCTTTCTCTCCTTGCATTATTCCGGACGCTGATGTGAAGCTCCATTGTTTCCAGCCGTGAAAAAGCTTTCTTATTATTCCTTAGTCCATTATTCCATATTTTTCTGAGAGAAGAAGAATCGATTTGAGTACGCAAATATATTTACAATCAGCCCTCCGAACCTGCTTCTATTGCTCCATGAATATTTGAAACAAATCTCCCCGAAGAAACTTTGAACTTTAGCACACTCTGAGAGATTTAAACCCTCGTTAATTACATGGAATGTCTACGCCCGAGAAAAAAAGATTAGACCTACTGGGATCTAAATAGATCTCATCGGATCTAAATTCTGGCAAAAATCTCTATAAATCTGTTCATATCTACTTACATCTGAATATCTCAACTCAAGCAACAATCTTTGGAGTTTTCCGATATTCACTCCCTCCCAAAGATTCAAATCCCACAAATCGTAGATCTCCGTAGATCGTTTTTGCTGAAATTTAGATCTGAAGAGATCTACATATATTCAATAACCGCAGAAATTCGTATCACTCACGTGAATTTAGTTATTGATTTCTCAAGAAATACTGTTTCAAATTAACGGCAATCGCTTTGATTGCGGGCTGAACGAAAGAAAAACACATGTGGGTATCGATTTCCAATTTTCGAAATTAGAATAAAACATTGTATAGCTTGAATTCTAATGGACAACTGGTGTCAATCAGATACGAATGAGAATGAATAGGAACGGAATACGTGATTTGATAAGATCGTACAACAACAATTACAATTCTGCGGTTCATCAGAGGTGCGATAGTGTATTGGTATCAGTAAAAGCATGGCCACGAGTGTATTCTTGTACTCTCTGCGGTACGTTGCATGTATACAAATCACACAGTCATGCACAGGTCATGCATATTCAGTTGAGTTTGTTCAACTCCATACAGTTTTCTTCTGAAAGTTCATCGTTTAATTCAACATGTAAATACTCATGAAAGCATATATCCTCTGGTATTGTACGTTATGATCGCAACACATTACACTCTAAAAACCACTTTGCAAGGTCCAAACATCGGATCTATTACCCTGATATATTGGGATCAATAAAAACCAATAACATCATCGCTATGGTCGTTTCAGAGATCCATTATTGTTACTCTAACGATATCAGCTCAAGTTTTATTATAAATTACAAAAGTATAAAGGCATTTCGAACACCCAGAAAGATGATCTATTTGAATATGAACCTACTTGCTATTTCAGTGCATTCCATGAAATTAATTTTATGAATAAAAATTTCTTTGAATGAAATGAATTTCTTATTTGATCCAACTAAAACTCTTGGAGGTTCATATTTGGATAGGAATTTAGTTGATTCAAATAAAGTTTAGTCGATTCAAATGAATCAAAATATAAAATGTGATCAATGAATTCTCTGAATTTCATCGAATATCTGGGTCCAAAAATTTGAACAATTGTGCATCCTTAGTTTATTGAATATTACGAGCAAAATCAGTCAAAACATTGATTACAAGGATAAAAATCGTCCAACTTTGTCAACTCGAGTGCTTATTGATGAATTGAATCATTCCAATTGAATTATTAATTCAAATCAACATACGATGAAATAAGTCAGGCCGTTTAACATAATGCATTCTGCAAATCATTTTTTGTCATCGACTGACAAACCCGTTGATTGTATCGGCCAGGTGTTGATTTGCACTTTCAACTTCAAAACGTATGTTTTTTTGGCAATTAATAAAAATCAAAACGGATAATAAAACATGTATGTTGCGAAGGAAATGGCATCTGAAAGATTACAATATTCTATGGACGATTTGAAAGAGGCTATTGCTGCTGTACAAAATGGATTATCCATACGACAAGCAAGCAAATCATTCAATGTTCCACGATCGACCGTACAAGATAAACAATTTGAATGAAAAACGGAAATAGACAGCCAAATAATTCATCCTGCATCAATAAATTTCATGATATTCCAATAAGAAATGCATTTATCAATTGCCGGCTGAAAACCCCGTCTCATGGTGGCTGGAATGATCAGCAACCGGCCGATATTCGCATCATCAAAGAACCTTTCATTTAAATGGATATCCTGTTATAGTAGTGTATGACAAATCACACTATAATCTTAAATGATTTAAATATTCAACTGAGTATTCAAAATTCTTGATAGACGAGGAAATGTCCTTAAGTGACCGATACAACCCACAGTTACCTTACGCATTTTTAAATCCACGAAATCACCAAAATCCAGTGTTTTAACAATCAATTGGAAAGTTTGAGGATATAAAGAAACTTGATTTCGTGTTCTACTCGACTAGACACACAACCTTCACTAACCTGGGTTATTCGAAAAGTGTAAAATTTCAGCGTCGCACCATTTAATTACTATTAGCGCATGTTGGAAGTCTTGAAAGTGACTTTCACGAAATTGAAATTCAATACTCTTCTCATTGAAGAGCACAAATCTGCAAAACATTCACACAAAGTACACAATAAAACTCCCTGTCCCGTAAAATAATCTCGTAATTACAGTACCCAATTCTGCGAATACATTGATTTAGCAAATTATTCTTTGATAGAGGAAAATTTTTTGCGACAACATCCACTTATTAGATGCCGTACGTTGCTTCATGAACACTTTTCAATGAACTGCCAAGTTCACTGCTATTATTCAATGTTTGTAATGTCGAGAACGATCAATTTGTACAAGTTTATCGAATTCTGAATTATAAAACATATCATCCTAAAACTTTGCAGCCAGTTTCTCGATAGAAACCAAATGTAATCCAGATCCAAGTTTATTCTACAAAATATGAAATCTTATCAAATTGACTCTTCTGCTTCTAACCGTATCACAACATACGAATTTTCATCATCGTAATGATCGAATAACCCATTAAATCTGCAAATTCGATATTCCGTGATTCCCGAGATCCAGAGTTAATGACGCGCGATATACTTAGAATCACGATTTAACGGAGCGCAAAATCGTCAAGTTTTCTCCTTCCCCTATAAAGTTCGTCTACGGCAATAATTCGACGGCGGTATTCACTGTTACCTCTTTCCAAAGATCATCCGAACATCAATTGATGATAGATGAACTTCTCTTTGAGGATTCCCCCCCATCCACTATTGCCTTTAATACGTACACATGGAATAAGCCGAGCGAATAACCGATGGTCGTGTGTCGGTAAAGAATATTATTAATGAATTCCATTTTTGAAACACAATACACCGATTTAATGATACCCTGTAAGAATGAGTTATCGATGCAATGAATCTTGTAACACGGGAAAGGATCGTCAAATATCCAGAATGAAGATAAAAAAAAAACACTTTTTATGAATAATCTAGTGCGAAGTGTGGACTGTGTCGTATAGCGTGGTTTGACGTGCAGAACGATTAATAGCGTACGATGGATTTTGTCGTATCATCTCCACCGTCGGAAAAACTATGTGATATCGATACGAGGTATTTTATACACCAGGTGTCTCGAAATGTTGGGGTATTAGATTTTTTATTCCTTGTGATTCTATTGTGTTCGTATCGTCGGTCACGTGATGAAATGTAACATGTCGACTCTGTCTTCAAATTTGTTCTATGAGACCAATCTTGAAAAAAGATGAACTCAAAGAAAAGCGAGAATAGACTACTACACTGTTGGAAAAATTCTTCAATTTAATAGAAAATTGCTTGCGAAGTTTAATATTTCGATTTAAAAGAAAAACTTCATAATAATTAACGAATCTATGATTTGCGACGTCTTAGTGTTTCTAAGATCTGCGAATTGACGAAACTTGTTACGTTTCGTTATGTCACCGACGAGATGCAGATATAAAATGTTCAAAGATGCGACAAGGTTGTTCAAAATCACACTAGGCCAGGATTAAAAAGTAAATCGAGAAAATGACGAGCTAATTGGTTAACAGCTAATTATTCAGTCGCAGTTGCGAATTATTTCCTGAGATAACTAGATTTTCAAGACCGATTATATAGAGAATAGGAAACAGATTCAATTGAAGAAGTCGTAAAATCAGACTCGAGACGATACTGTTGTATTCGGAGTCGAGACGATACCGAGACCGGATATTCGATACTCGAGAATATCGTCGATACTGGGGGTGCACAGAAGCACGAGACTAATATCGGTATCGTTTTGGAATTGACACGGAATTGAGAATAAAGATTTAATATGATAGAAAAGAAGTATTTCAAAATGATACATATGACAAAATTCCTCGTCAAAGAGAGCCGTATATCTCTCTCAAATTATAATATATGTATATGGTCTTATTTTGAGGATTGCCTGGTGAAAAAATTTCACTGGGAATTTCTGAAAATCTCAAAGACCTTTTAGTGCAGTTTTTCAGAGGTGTTCATAGTTTTCCAAAAATGTTCATAGATATTCAGAGGAATTTTCAGTGGAAGAACACAGTGTTTCCAGATGTCAAGACTGATAGAAAAATTAATCATACATTCATATTGAATTGAAACTTCAATTAATTGATATTAATACAAGAATGATAGATCATTTGAACATTCATTCGGCTGTACACAATAATATCACAAGAAAATTGTGGATAATATTCCAGTAATATCATCGATTGTTAGGACAAATTCAACATAAGTCTTAAGGAGATACACGGAGAAAAAAATATACTACTTTTTTTCCTTTTGCTTGCTAAACCAGAAACAGGAAAACAGGTTTGTAAAATGGATTTTTACATAAAAATAAGGGCGATTACGAATCAATAACTGAAACTTCAATCCTACCTATGACTTTTTCTACGATATTCGTAATCTTCCGTATTTTTTTTTATGTAAAAATTCATATCACAAATATTATATTCCCGTCTCTAGTTCACTAAGAGAAATAACAAGAATTCTTATATTTTCGAGCGGTATTTTTCTCCGTATATCAGCGGAAAAAACATTTTGTCTGTGAGACTTCTCTGCCCGAGTAAAAATAGTCTGATCTCCCATTGATCAATAATTGATCACATAAAGATTAGTTTTCAAGAGTATAGCTTCTGCTCGAATCCCATACCAATATGGTCATGAATTCATTGGAATCACATTGGTCAACCAGGTACAATTAGGTATGGCTCAAGTCCAGGTAAAAGGAACAATGAAATATTCTGCATATATGCTGTTCAACTGGGGTGAGATTGATATTCTTGAAGTGAAATATAGCAGGATTTCAACGAAAATATATACTTGCCATAGTTTTACGACATGAGTAATGCGATTGATATTCATTTGAAGTATGGAACGTGTCGATGGTCATTCGAAGGAAAGAATGAACTTTGCAAGATGCAATCGAGCGTTTCCCAGGGCTGTAAGAGACTGCGAATGGAGTTCGTGTCAAAAATCGATTGTCAAGAATACCTGATGAAATTTCGAGTGATAGTTGAAGAACTCCAAAGACAATGGGTTACTCGAAAGTACAGGAAACGTCCGGGGAAGGTCAATCATGTTTAACTCTTGGTGTACTCAAGGGCGACTTTTGACGGACTTTCTGAAGAATGAGATCTCTCAGAAGTGCATCCAAAGTCTATATGAAGTTAGGGAGAAATTACTTTTGGTGGAACAGTCTACAATTTTCAAAGAATATCATCTTCGATAGCGCAATATATAGAGTATCAAATATTATTTCCTGAAAAATTCAGATTGTCGCTGGTGAAAAATGTTGAAATGATACTGTTCCGTTTACTCTTCCGCGTCGCTCCATCCGCTTAATTGTTCACCAAGAGTTTCATAAATTCCGTCGGAGAAATCTTACGATAAATTGTTCATTCGGACGATACGCTGGTATCCCCTTAATGAACTCTGATAAAATGTTTCTATTAGAGAATTCACTTTCAACTTGGAAATTTCTCGAAATTGTATACTATTCTGGAGAAATTTTAGAGTTTCTCGCTGAGATGGAGACCCTACTGCCGAATAAAGTGATTATATACAACTAGGCTTGTGTCCCAAAACTTTGCTCCCGTACTCTGAAATATCGGTTTTTCATGTCTTTCTGAGCAACTGAGCAAAGCTATGCTGTGTTAATTTGACCAGCTGATACTGCTACACTGATATTCAGAGTATAATGGTGGAGCATTGCTACTTTCATCAGAAATATTGAGCGATACCGATACCGATACTGACGAGACGATACTCGCATCTGATAGTATTTCTAGATAGAGAGACGAAACTTCCAAAAGTATCGTCCAGAATCTCGTCTCGTGCACCCCTACGCACTTATAGCGAAGTGATTCCGATGATAGAGGAACATTCTGGAGAATATGAATGTATTTTGAGTGAACTTTTGATTCTTGTCAAATAATTACAGAAGTTCTGAAAATTTCGCGCCATCCGGAACACTGACAGAATGAATCACACAATGAGAACAATGCATATTTTATTATCAAATTTTACGACTTCGAGTGCTATCCACAGCGCCTGATCTGCATTTCAGGATTCAAAAAGACTCCTCATTACTATCTGATTTCATTCTTCGAGATATTGATTTGAAATTTGTTATCAAGGCAAAATATTGACAACGTTTTTACGGTAGTCAAACGTCCGCCTCGTTAGGACTCAAGCAAGATCAGCATGAACCCAACCAATCCCAGGAGATGAATTTCTCGTCAGAAGGGTTCATGTGTATTCGCATAAAAACTTGTTGACGAATTGAATAAATTCTTCTATCAGCGTGATTAACATTCTCGTTGGATAAAACAATTTGAATCTAATGAAGAAATATATCTTCTGTGTATACAATTTTTGGTGACAAAAAAAAAAGAATATAGACATCATATTTCATGTGCCTCGTACCATATTTTATTCAGGATAATGTGAAGAATGTATATCGACGTGAAGCGAAAGAGGTCATTCCACCCTCTTTTCACAAACGCGTACAACTCAACTTAGAATATTTAGAGAGTGTATTACGTTGATGCGGAAAGAAGATAAGTCACGGATTAATTCAGAAAATACACGTACCCTTTACTCGAATGAGATTTCATGCCATTGTGCTCTGATTTTATTACTCTGTATCGAAGGAATATGAAATTCAATAAGTTACGAATTAGATTGAAATGATTTCTTCTTCTTCTTATGTCTTGAATTCCGGCCAAGCGCCTCATTATAGATTTGCTTGTACATAGACGGTGAACCAATTGGGTCGCAGGAATTAGTCTTGTTAATCCGTCATTCGTTCCAAACGCAAAGATTTAGTAGAAATCGTAGGATATGCACTGTGAATCTGAGAGCATCGGAGAATCTCTTGATCCTCGTTGTAAGCCACTCTCGACGAAGGTGAGGGTTTCGAGTTGCCTGTGCGGCGAAGGCATCGGTATTTGATATATAGATATCACGAATTTCAATAAAATAACAAGTGTTCTTGGTATTTGATAATTGATTATTGTTGTTCATGTATGAAATTAACCCCTTCTGAACTGGCTTAATTCTAATAATGATAAGAATATTTTTTCAATAGGCAATAGTTTCTATAGCTCCTAGTATGAACTCTGAATTTTGAAAGAATTTTTAGTAACTTGCATCAAAAATTACTGATATGTCCATTCCAATGAACACAGGGTGTCTATGACTAGAACATTGAAGGAAAAATTAGAAATATTTGTATATGACTATTCGTAATGAATCTTCAATAAATTTCAATGATTCAATACATCAAAAGGAAATGACAAAGAATTAGGTAATTTCCCAGAAGAAACGTTCATTAATTCTAAATACGTGGAACAATTTTGATCATTTGGTGAATTCTATGTCCATTGAAATGGACGTCAGGTCAGAAAGGGTTAAGAAAAGAAATTGTAATTTATCATTCTGCTTTTATGCATAGCATGAAATTTTGCAATCTCCTATTTCACGAAAATCTATAATCACCTTGAAGCTCAATGTGGAAAAATTAAAAGACAATTCGATGAGAAACTTTTCCACCGAAGTTACGAAAAGTACGTTTGGATAATAATTGGTTGTGAATTCGAACGTAATATATTCCATGAAAACGAAATCAAATGAAAATGTTACATTTTTTCCCGTTTCTCTTCTCCAAGCGTCCCTTTTACAAATGTCATATGTGAAAAGGTGAAATTTATATTTCCATCAACGGCCTTGGTTCACAAGTACATATGTACACACAAACTACTCATTTTCATCATGAAAAATCACATTTGTGGAACGAACATTCTCTTTTTCACCGATTTTCTTCAAAGAAACGATAAACGCGGGTCGTGTTTTCTTACTAATGAGAGCCAAGACGAGAACTATCTTTCCATCAGAGAATATACCAATTATCCGTTCACCAAAAGGAGAGAAATAATTCGTATGATCCGTAAGTTGATATTGAAGTCCCGATAACACGTGGAGTACCTTTGACCTGTGTTTAAAGCGAAGAATTAAAAGCTCGAGAGTCATGTGGGTATAAAAGGTTATTTCGATTATTCCGAATGGTCAGAAACGAGCGAGCGACAAAGTTGAAAAGTTAACTCACCCTTCCGGGTTTTAGATGCCACGAATAATCGATGGTATTATATGAATTCAAATATATTCCTCCTCGATATCCTCCACTCTTATAAAAACAATAAAACTTGAGAAAAATCACTTGCATCGTCATTCCTATGAATTCATAGACGAAACAATTAGATTCGTAGAATTCGATAAGTTTAAAAATTAGGTATCGTACATTATTTATATATACATTTTTTCCTTCACGTAGATATCATTTAGAAATGAATATCAAAGAGGGCGAATAAAGCTGTAGATTGAACGATTAATTCGGAACTTGACTCGACTGTGGTCTGATGAGGTATTAATCGATTAACCGTACAGTCTCGGTCACAAATCAACATTACACGATAGATGAGAAAGAGAGGTAGGAATGGCATCATGAATGATTAATACGATTCTTTATTATATACATGCAATTACACAAGCATCATATGCACGTTATTTTTATACATATATATATATATACATTAGATTAGGTGTGACTCGAAGGATCGAACTAAACCTCGTTATGTGGGGGCATTTTTCTCTCTCCCTCTTTAGGCGACTGGCTGACGAAGATGATGAATTATCGGAAGTGCAACCGGACGCGGTACCGCCGGAGGTACGGGAATGGTTGGCCTCGACGTTCACCAGACAACTCGCCACGACGAGGCGGAAAGCCGACGAGAAACCGAAATTCCGTTCGGTGGCGCACGCCATCAGAGCGGGAATTTTTGTCGATCGTATTTATCGAAGAGTCACAAATACCGCTCTCATGCAATTCCCATCGGAAGTCGTCAAAGTATTGAAGGTACATTTTTCTCTTTTATCGAAATGTCGTCTCTTGTCGAATTTAGGAAGCTCAAACTAGCGGCCGAAAGGACTGTTGTATGTAACTTCTGATTGAACTCGATTCGAATGTTTTTCATATCGAGAATTGATCGAGTGCCTTTCAACTCAGCGATAAAATCATTCTATCACAAATTGTATCAATTGGCTGCCAGCTTTTGGCCGCTAGTTTAGGATTTTTCAATATCATCTGAACGAATTTAATAACTCTGAATCAATACAATGATCATCATCGCATCATTAAAGTGAATGCACGGAGAATAACAATTCGCTGTGATAACAGAAATCTAATTTTACTAGGCGACTTTTTCGCTGTGATAACAAATAGTTTACTGTTACAGCAAATTTTGTGTTCCTCCGTGTGAAAGTACATTGACGAATATATCATAAATCAAGAGTCACTGGAGCGTTTTCTTTCCGATTGTTATGATAGACTGAGCTTCCGGATTGAAGCAACGTCCCTTGTCGGTTGGTGACCAACGTTGAGTAAACATGGTAGTTTGCTTTTCCAAGGCAAAACGTGCTGTCTGAATTAACAAAAAAGAAATTCCATCGAGAAATCACGTTTTTCTGAGGGAAGGGGCTATGATCGCCATTGAAAAGAGCGATATCGATAAGTACACCGACCCATCCCTCAAGCAAATTGCATATGAAAAGCTCACCCAAATTTTCAATAGAGAACAATTACAGGGACACAAGTTTGTTCTAATTCGAAAGGATAACAACCTCGCGCAAAACTTGTGAAAAATTTCTGTCGAGTTATTCCACTTTCCGATGGTTTTACCGGAAAAACTTGATACAAACTTTGTGTAGAAACATTTGCATGCATTAACATATATATTCTTCTCACGCGAGCAATCCCATGAAACTGATCCCAAGAAATTCGAGAGGATTTCTCCTATGCATTAACTTGCGAAAAAATCGCATTACAAAAAATCGATATTTGTTGCAATGGATGAGAAGGATTTGGGTTGGAAATTATCGATTAAAATTATCCCCCCTCGTTTTTGATAAACGAATGTCCAAATCCCGCTGTAGAGACTCATAAATTGTCACAAAATCTTATGAGAATATACGAGATTCCATAGCGGTGTTTGGCCATTTACGAAACTTTTTCAACGAGGAAGTTTCATCGTAGAAAGTCCTATTTTTCTTCGTGAGTCAGAGACATTGAAAGATTCCAACTGTAACAGAAGAGATACACTATAACAACTTCCATCATCGTTGATGATTAAAATCATCAAGAATTGAAATGGCTTGCAAACAAAAATGAGATTGAAGTCTCTCATATTCGCACGTGTCTGACTAATTCGATCCTTCTCTACTTCCTTTCATATTCGATGTGTTGGTTTCAGTGTTAAATTCTACGCGGAGAAAAAATTGCTGTAAAATTTACCTTATGTCCGATAAATATAGGGATCACATTAAATTGATGTAATTTATACCGCAATATCTACTAGATTTATCACAATTCATGTGACCACTGCACCAAATTTTCATTTTGATCGGAGACTTTGGTTGATTGAACAGGAATTTCGGTATATTTTATATACAGCAATTTAGTGCTGTCCCTATAATCACAGGAATTTTCTCTTTGGGTATACATGGGAAAAAAAGCAACGTCAAAATATGGTAATCTTCAGTGAAAATTTGAGAATATTTGTCATAATTTCCGATGAAGATCAAATTTTTGTTGAATTTCATTTGAAAAACACTTCGAAAAACAATTTCTTTCTATTGATTCATTATTTCTTGCTATTGTTTGTCAAATATTGATGATTTTTTAGTGTTTTTCAAAGAAAATTCAATAAAAGCGTGAATCGTTTTACTTTCAATCCAAATTTTAAGAAATATTCTTGAATTTTGATTACTATATTTTTGACCCGCATTTTTCTCCGTATATTCGCACACAAAATTCTTGATTCTCAATTTTTCTATTTTATATATTCAATCACAGAAAATGTTTGTAATTTTCGTCTACCGATTCGTAGCGATTCCCTGTGAAAACATCGTTTCGATTGTAACTATGAAGTGTGGAAATTTCAATTTCGAACAGCACCCAGAATATAACATGGCACTTAAAACACTCGAGATTCACTTTAATATTCCATTCCCGTAGGAACTTGAGGAAATTTGTTTTTAATCGAATTCCAACTAGTTTACACAACGGTATCAAGGGGAGCAACAATGGCACGGAGATCCATGAATGTTCAAGTGTTCTACACTTTAATTGATTACAAACGACTTTTGAACGATCAGAGTCAGTACGAATCTAATAAATTACATCTTGAAAATTAACAAGAAATTATATTGCAACTCGGGCGATGGATGTGTATGGTATCCCTTTTCATATTTAAGATAACTTCTACTGCGGTTCTCTCGTCGGTTGGATTGTTTATAAAATCAATCGCGAGATTATCAAGGATCTGATGTTTCACGGTATTGGATTTTCATTCTGTTGATTTGTTGATTGAATTAGTGAGATTTCACTGCAAAGATCAGTCAATATTCACTGATCATGCATGGTATATGGTCGACTTTCCACTGCGATCAGCGAAATTTCACTGTTTTAAATGTAGAGTACACATAATAAGTCTTCCCAAATCAAAAAGTAAAACCTGATCTAGCTTTGATTCGTTGAGTATTACGGAATGAATCAGATTTGATTTCATTTTTCGCCCTGATCTCGTCTTGCTCTCAACCTGATCTTGCTTTCAACATTCTCATTGAACCTGATGTTAACCTTCTTTTCAACCCGATTAAACTCTGAATCGTTGCGTATTACGGAATTGATCAGGCTTTCAAGAGTATTACAATTTTTCGACTCGGGTTGATGATATCTGAAGGCAAGATTATGTGTTAGTGGATCAAAACAGTCCTCATTCTCAAAAGATCTCTGGAAGATGTCTAGGAATAATCTTCCTGGAAGAAATATGGTCTATAGTATTTGGTATACTACTGTGGGCGAAAAATAGTAAGACTTTGTTCATAATTTAAAAATTCTCAATTTATTCTTCCAAATCTATTTTGTCCCCCTCAAAGTAATTCCCCCTGGCCCCAATACACTTGTGCCAACGTTTTTTCCAGTCCTCGAAACAGTCGTTGAAGTCAATTTCCGGAATAGCCTCCAATGCGCGTAGCGATTCACGTTTAATGTCTTCAATTGACTCAAAACGATTTCCCCGGAGCGGTCGTTTGAGTTTGCTGAACAGCCAGAAGTCGCATTTCAAAATGATTTTCACTGATCATTCCGATATTCCAACGATCCCACCCTGGTTAAAAGAATCCATTGAATATGACAAACGAAATTCAATGAGATTTGGTCAGAACATTGACCAAGTTCAATCGTAATTTAGTGAGATTTGGCCAGATTCAACGAGATTCCTATGAAAGTTCTCACGAAATCTCATTGAAAAATCACCGGTGAGATTTGGTCAGAACATTGTCCACGTTTAATTGTAATTCCATGAGAATTGGTCAGAATCAATGGGTCCTTTTAACCAGGGCAGTAAGGTCTCTGACTGTTAATCGTCGATTCTCAAGCACCGATTTCTTGATTTTATTGACCATTGTTGATCATCAGTTGATGTTGATGGCCGTCCTGGACGTGGTTCATCGTCAACGCGTTCTCGACCCTCTTTGAATAATTTGTACCAATCAAAAACACTTGTTCGCGACAAACAATTATCACCGAAGGCCTTTGGCAACATTCTGAACGTTTCGGCACCAGAAATTTCATTCCGCACACAAAATTTAATGGAACTTCTTTGTTGAATAATATTACTCGTTGTAAAAATCGCAGAATACAATTTTTGTTCTTCAAAAAGACAAGCGTATACTAAACACTAATGATTATTTTGTTGTGACATTTGGCACGGATGTCACTGACAGTCATACCAACCTAGAAAATAAATATCTCGACGAATGGATTTTCGCGCGAAATTTAAATTCAAAAGTCTTACTATTTTTTGCCCACAGTAGTAAATCTTTTATGATCAAAACAGGTTATCTTCGAAATCCATGAATCTTTGTTCAAAGACTGGCGCTGATCCTCAATAAATTATGGGACTTTTCAACCCATCTGTTTTCTGCGTGCAGTGATCGATCGAGATATTACTGTACATTCTGTAAAACTTGTACACAATATCAACTCAACTGTCCAAAAATTCACTCATTTCAACAAGCTCCATAGTAATTTTTTCAAGAATTTTCACTTGCCCTTCGATTACTGAAATTACACGGTAATTTTTACAACAAAATTCCCCAGTGTTTCCGTAGAAGCTTGATTCCATTGAAAATGTCCATGTCTTGAATTGTTAGAACAGTAAATATAGATCATTTTTCAATTTGAGACGGGAGTCTCGTGCGAAGCTCTGTACGAATTATGTGAATCAAACAGACACCATACTTCATTTCAAACCACTCGAACAAAAAGCAAGGTTTCCGATCTTCTCGTGCTCTCGAACACCCTTGGGACCGATTCTCTTATCCATTGACTGCTCCTCCAGTACACTTGCCAATTATCTTCAGAATATTCCCGAAAACAATTTACCTAAGAGACGCTTTTTCATATCGAATAGTTTCCACTTACAGGACAAATGACTAAACTTCAATTTACCAGGCTCGTTTTAGATCAAGCTCGTTAGATATTGTGTCTCTTTTCGATAATACACCATGGGCGCTAGTCACGCGAGGAATCGAGAAGAATTGAATTTGAATCGACAATAATAATAATAATCGTTCAACGAATTTTTTATTATTATCACTCTTATCATAAATCCACCCGATTTCATCTTCTTCAATGAAAAATTTGGTTTTCTTTCTCAACCGTCATTCAAGATTTATTATTATTATTATTTTCCTCTTTCCGCCAACTCATACACTTCCTGAATGATATTTTTCTTTTTATCGATCCTCTTCTTTCACGAAGTACCACGGGATGTGGAAATACTTCAAAAGCTGTTTTATATTTTCCAAAGAATATGACCGTTCTCATCTTGTTCTCGCGCTTCACGAATCCAACGCATTCAAATGCAAATCCGCTCGAGGATTCTAAAAATTCGCGTAAAATGGAAGAATTTTATGGATCGAAAATTGTCGTGTGAATTATCGAGATAAAATTATCGTTGAAAAATTGTAAGAAGTTTATGTACGTTCGTAAACCATTCAGTCCGGTTGACTATTCGATTTCGTTCATGGCTTTTGAATAAAATGGTGATTCGAGTGTACGTTTCCTTGGAAATGTCAACGATTATTATTGTTCGTTATTCTATTTTATTTTTTTGTAAGGGAGGAAAAGGTCGAGATAATCGTTGAAGATTCCTTTTTTTTTATTATTCTAGTAACTATACTAATAATTCGAATGATGATATTGTTGAATACTCTTTTTATTATTAAATGCTTGGAGCAACAATTGAAAATAAATTTTCTTTTTTCAAGACTTTAGATGACTGGTCCTTTGACGTATTTTCGCTGAACGACGCCGCTCTCGGAGCACCAGTCAAATACTTGGGTTACGACCTATTGAATCGATATGGCATGATACATAAATTCAAAGTTCCTCCTGCAGTTTTGGAATCCTTTCTCACGAGGATCGAGGAAGGTTACTGCAGACATCGGAATCCATATCATAATAATCTTCATGCCGCTGACGTCGCACAAACTATGCATTACATTCTGTGCCAAACTGGTCTCATGGTAAGCATTTGTATTCATAATAATTAATAGATGAGGTCAAGTATCGAGAGGGAGAGGATGAATTTAAGTTGAACCAAATCCCGATTCTGCAATCCCATATTTTTCGTGATATTTTAGTTGCACTGCTGTTCGCACAGATCTACGATCATTTGAATAATAATTTCTATCTCGATGCTTGATATCTGTATTTGTCCTGATATCATTTACTCTTGATATTCTTGAAACTCCCGTGTTAAAAACGGTATGGAGCATGTCAAAAGAAGAATAATGGAAATTCGGATACACACGGAAAAAAAATTTGTAGCTTTATCAGTTAAATTTTACCCATTGCAACTAAATATTTCAGCACCCACAGGGCAACCATGTTGCTGATGAAGCTAAAAATTTGGCCGCAGCATCTGATAAAAGACTGTCCTTCTTTAAGCCACACGGAGAAAAACAGAATTTGCCACACTGAAACAAGAATTTCTTCCAGCCAAATGAATGGTCATTACCTGTCCTGTACCAAAGAAATATTTATTAGTATCGGAAGAATATTTGATTCGAATAAATTATTTTGGTTTCAAAGAACATTTTTTTGATATTAATAAATATTTCTTTGGTACAGAACAAATAACCATTTATTTGGCTGGAAGAAATTTACGTTTCGGTGTATGACAGCGAATCCTGATTTTGCTAGGTACTTTTTGCTGGAGTAGCAAATTTTTTGCTATCAAAACAATTTTGTCAGTTACAACATTGGTGTTTTAGTTGTGGCAGCAAAAAATGTTTGCTCCTCCAGTAAAATTTGTTTACGAACCTGTATATTATACTAAACATCTCGCTTTAGTTAATCATATTGCTATATCAGTAATCCAGTCAGCTGTGGCAGCGAATTTTTAGAGCTGGATTAGCGAAAAGATTCGCTATTCTATGTATAATATCTCGATCTGTTTTTTCCTCCGGATAATTCATATTTCTTTTTGTCCAAAAACTGTATTTTGGACTACTCCGGTTGTACATACACGGAGAAAATGTATTGGCGAAAAATTACCCAAAGTTGAGTGAAACGGGGACATAGTGGCATTCCCGCGGAGTTTAAAATCCAGTCGAGTTCATTTTACTCGACTACAGATGAAAATAAATTCAAATGTTTTCATTATTTCAACAAGTTGAATACTGTTGAAAAACATCTGAATTGATTTTCATCTGTAGTCGAGTAAAATTAAGTTAACTGGATTTTCAACTTCGCGGGAATGCCACTATGTCCTCGTTTTACTCAACTTTGAATAATTTTTCGTCAATATATTTTCTTCGTGTATACGTTTATAAACAATTTACAATGGAAAAACAGATTCTTAACCATATTTTCGATTCAGATATAAATCATACACACTGGGAGAAAAAAGAATTCGCTATGACAGCGAAACCTGATTGTGCTGGGTACCATATATTTACCATCACAGCAATGTTATTAGCTACGAAAGCGATTATTTAGCCGTGGCAGAAAAATTTCGTTTACTATTCTGTATATAATACTAAAAATTTTGCTAGCCCAGCGAAAAATTTGCCGTTCCAGCCAATTATGTCGTTCTTTCGGCAATTCAGTTAGCTGAGGTGGCGAATTTTCAGCTGGATTGGCAAAAAAAATCTACTATTCTGTATATAATACCTCGATTTGCTGGGTCAGCAAATTTTTTCTCTCCGTGTGGAATATGCGTTAGATTTTTCTCCATTCTCGTTGAGGAACTCCAGGATTGATCGGTCCAAGAAACTTCGTACACGAGAAAAACCTATCGCAAATCCATTGGGAGTTAACGAGTTGCAGCATTACTGGAATTTATGGAAAGACTTCTTTGTGCAACAATGAAAGAATTAAATTCCCCTCATTAGATGAATTCTTTGAAATTATGAACTCTGACGAAATCTTGAAACGGTCAAGTACAGCTTCATGCTCGAATACATTAAATTCAATGTAAAATGAATACGAAAGCACGTCAATTCATGCACATACTTAGAAACAACTTCTAGCAGGAAAATTCAAATTTATGTAACAATTCCTAACGGTCCTAATCCGTTAAAAATCACGTATTTTATAATATGATGATTGAAAAAAAAGATCGTTCTCAATATCCGTAAGTGGAATTTTAATGGAATATCATACTAAATCGATTCAATCCTCTGATGCTTTGGAATCTCCCAATTCGCACGAATAGAAGGTTACAGATTAAATTCGAACACCTTATGACATTATTCAGTATTGATGAGAAAATCTCAGGGGATAGGTTGTAACGAGAAATTTCATCTTGTCACAACCGACCCCTCAAAGAATCAATATTGTTATTTTGTCTTTGGAACAGGGTGAATTTCTAACCGCTCGTCAATCTCTCACTCGCTGTTGTATATTCCAAGCAAGAGTGAATGAGTTGTCGGAAATGAGTTGGAAATCTACTCTTGGGTATTTTCATGATTTGTGTAATTGGTTCGGATTTTCGCCTATCCAGGATATAATTAATTACTACGATCCAGTCGGAATAAAAAGTATTTGCCAGAAAAATTTCATTCCAATCCCACGGAGAGAAAAGAAATTCCCTGTGATAGCGAAATCTAATTTGAAGGGGTCCATTTTGATGGAGCAGCAAATTCTTTGCTGTCGCAGCGCAGTGTTTGTTAACACAACAACCCTGCTGGCTACCACGGCAATTTCGTTTTAACCCTAGAACACAACACTTATTCTCTGTGCTGTTGAACACAACACTGGGGTATTTTTGTACCCCACACCTTTGAACGCGATTCACGTGAATATTCGTCATGAAAACAGAATTTTGAAACACATAATTTCTTCCGTTTTTTCAAGACGAAAACAATAGTATGAATTTCAATGCAAAAATCTTATGAAAAAATTGCGAAATATTACTTGAAAGCGAAAATAAATCACAAAAAATGACATTTTGACTGTTTCCCAAAAGATGGCCGTAACTTTTCGAATTTACATCCGATTTTGAATATCCGAGAACATTTGAAAACTTGAAAAAATTATTTAGGACGCGGATAAAACAGAATTTTCACTTTTTTCTAGAGTACATTCAATTGAGAATGTGAAAGTTGAAAAATTGATGATCCTCAAGAAAAGGAAGAAAGTCAATATAAATGTTATGAAAACATTTATTCATGTGGAAATATAATTCTTCACGGTTGTCATTGGTAGAATAATACTGAGCAATGCAGAGAAAACATTTTTCAATTACTTTCAGTTACATTGGTAACAAAATTGATTTATATTTTTTTTTTTTTAACATCAAAACACTTCGAATAATGACAGAGAACTCAAATTCTGCAAAAACTGCTTTTCCTTCAAATTCTAAAGTATGAATTTTCACACAATCGCACAGAGTACCGACGTTACCACAACACTGGGGTAATTTCGTACCCCACGCTCACTTCGCGTTGTTATCAGTCGCAATCAAAAGACAAATTGACGCTTCTAATCAACTCTTTCTTCTTTTGGAACCCTAAACTGAATTATGGTCAGGATCCTGGATCGATATGTAGCAAAACTTACTTCACTTACAACTTTCAAAACGCCTTGGGGTACAAAAATACCCCAGTGTTGTGTTCTAGGGTTAACTGTGGTAGCAAAAAAATGTTTATTCTTCCAGCAAATTTGTGTAGAATAGCAAACAAATTTTGCTGGAGAAGTCATCATTTATTGCCGCTACAGCTCAGAAGTCACTGCCATAGCTAACAACCCACACAGCACTCTTGGTCTTCAAGATATCTTGAGGAACTATTCAGAAAAGTTCAAGAAGTTTTATGCAACATGAAAAGATATCCTTAAGATGTCTCAAACAGTTCTCACTTCTAAAAGACATCTAAAAGATATCTTTTAGAAGATCTAAAACTTTTCTTCCGAGATTATATCTTCTAGACATCTTATAGAAATCTTTTAGAAGTAAGAACTGTTTTAGTAGATCTCTTAAAGATATCTTTTCATGTTGCACAAGACTTCTTGAATTCAGCTTGGAAAATATCTTTTAGAACTGAAATGCTGTGTGGGAAGATTACTGTGATAGCAAATAGATTGCTGTCATAGTGGAAAATTTGCTGCTACAGCAAAAGGTATTCAGCAAAATCAGATTCCACTGTCACAACGAATTCTTTTCTCTCCGTACGCGAATCCCGCTCCTGCACAGGATCCTTTGAAAAATACACGGAACAAAATGACCACATAAAAATTACACGAGAAGTGAAGTTATGATCACGGTGTGAATTTCATGTAGAATTTACTCCAGAATCCTGTTATCATGATTACCATGGCAACACGCCTGCCGTTTACTTCAGTAACACTGTACACATAACATCGGTTTCAATGTGAATTTCATTTTAATTGCATTCAGGTCAGCGGTTATGTCTAACTAACAACAACCAATGCAAAATCCACATGTGATTTTTTTCCGTGACGGTGGTTGGAGAGTGCCCAATTCTCAAGTCAAGTTGAATTATGTACGCTGAATGCCTTAGGGGAATATGATGAAGGCGTGGTTTACAGGAATGCACTTTTAGATTCACTCTACATCCTTCCGCATTTCAACGATAATTGAGATCCCAAAGCAGTGATCCGAATCGCACGTATTGTTCTCGCGCAGAGTTCTTTGAAATGACAGTGGTCCGAGTCTCTTAATTCTGGAATTAGAAGATATACTGAGAGGTTTGGGAAGCTCTGTGGAGGTCATGATGCAGAAATGGACACTTCTCTATTCCTTCTCACTTCAGCACTGATTGAAATTCCATAAAAACCATCTCAATTGCAGATATTTCTTCTCTCTCTCTGGTTCTGATATATTCATGAAGAATATGATTCATGAATTCGAAACTGTTGTGGTTTCTAGGTTGACTTGTGAGTGGTTTGAGCTCTCTCATTTTTGAATAGATAGTTTTCCATGCCCATTTCTATACACAATTTATGCTCAGTTCAGATCCAACTATGTCTAATGCTTTTACATGAAATCTTTTGTTCTCATGTGTCTATCAAATTGTATTCTAATTGTATATTGATATTCAGTAGAATTCATCCTCACGCAGAGAAAAATTCTTGCTGAAAAAGCGATTTCGAAAAATCTGCTTTGCTAAATTAGCAAAACGGTTGCTGTTACAGCAAAAATTCTGCTAATTGAGCAAGATATTTACTAATTCAGCAAAATTTCCTATTTGTCTGTATATCTACAATCTCGGATTGCTGAATGGCAAGCGCTTGTTAAAAGAGCAAGATTTTTGCTGTGATAGCAAATTATTTGCTATTTCAGCAACAAGTTTTGCCGCATCAGCAAAGCGTATCTTCGAGGTTTGCTGTTTCAGCAACTTTTTTTCTCTGAGTGCTCTCCGCTGAAACCTTTCCATAAAAAACGACAAGATTTTTTCTATCGGTGTCAAAGCGGTTCATGAAACTGAAATTCTCGATTCGCTGTTGCGACTTTACGATAAAACTCTATCGGTTCTCATCGTATTCTATAGGATGTGAGACTTATGTCCTAGTGGAAATCGTTCTACCCTGCTTGAAGGATCTTATTGATTCCGATACAGAAAACCGATTGGAATCCATTAAAAATTGATTCTCAAAGGGTGTGAATCAGTTTTCTGCATCAGAATTAATGAGAATCAATCGGTTCAATGAGATTTTTCAAGCAGGGTAGCCTCACCACGCACTTGTGATGGATTTTCGAGACCTAAGAATGACCTGGAAAATAACTAGAGTGATTTCTCCCAGGGTGTATCTGGTTTTATCGTCAAATTTCTATAGAAAAAATTTAAACCATAGTTACACGGGAAAAATATTATCTTATGACTTATGATGTGAGAATTGTAGCGGAGGACTATATTTGCGAAATTAAGTCTATCCAGAATGTAACATCGCGAATTGTGCTGTTTTTTGGTTGAATCATGTTGAATATCACGATGTTCCCTCCTAAAAAACAACGTTATAACAGCGTTATATGTGTCTCTAATATCTGATAATTCCTGCTTTTGCAAGTATGGTCCTATGCTACGATTTTAACATCGTAATTTAAAGGATAATATTTTTTCCGTGTACTCAAAAGAACATGGTTATATTTTCCCAACCCCTACCATGTATGTATCATGGGGTCCACCCCGGCCCAGCATGGGTCTCATCCCGCCAGTATGGGCCCAAGACTGGGTCAGAGTGTACGGAAAAAACTCTGGCGCTATTATTGTATGTGAGATTTTCATAGTGTGGTAGCTCGCACAGCCACATACTAGCATAAAGCAACTGCAGACGAGAGTTGCTCCAATGGCGTGCTAATCTCGCACACTGAGAAAAAAGTGACATGGTCATAGAAACCATCCTCGCATGGTTAAGGTCTTTTGGCTGCGGTGACCTGAACTCTGCTTATGATAACCATGAAAACAAAACAAAATCACGCAAATCTCGTTGTGGCAACCAGACAGAATGGTCACAGACAAAATCAACTACGTCACCTGGTTATGAAAACCAGATTTTTCTCTGAGTGTATGTTATTCCATAGGCCTCGATTTGCTCTGAATAGCATACAGCAGTTACTCCACGTCAACCAACCAGGGTTGCCAACTCAATTGCCGTGAAAGTTGCTGATACGCTGGTGAAAAGTCGCCAAAAATCGTTAATTTTGATCAATCGAGAAATCGCCAAATTATCCTAGATATTTTTGAAAATCTCTAAACTTGTCATCAATATGATACCATGAATTTCCAGATTAAGATTTTATCTAGGTTTGATTCGAATTAACATTCGGATTTTAACCGGATTTTATCCGGTTTCCTATCCAATTTTTCTACCAGGGATATGCAAATAAGTTTATTTCCGAATTTTTGGGGCAACTACCCTTCAGGCCATCTACACTTTAGGTTTACTGGTCCCCAAGAGAAACATAATCTGTGTACGTCCAGGGGACGTCCACATACGTCTCCCAGACCTCCTGGAGGTGCAAATGTCCGGCGGACATATTTGGACGTCCCCTGGACGTACGCAGGATTTTGGTTCCCTTGGGGGTATTCACTTATGCGATTTACGCCAGGGTTACCAGGAAAAATCATCAAGTTATTGGTTGATAATGTGTTTCAAAATCGAGAGTATCATTGGTTGGAGAATCGAAAACTTAATAGTTTACTGATTACCCATTTGAAGGATTCCGAAAGCCTCCAACATTTTGAATCAAAATCCCCTGGGTTTCTGAAGCCAGGAACTTTTCTCACAGAAATCGTCAAAACTCGTTGAACGGAGGGATTTAAATCTCTAAAACAGCGACATGTCGCGAAACGATGAAAAAAGCCTCCTTCGAAGCCAGAAAGTCGCTGAATTTAGCGACAAAATCGCTAAATTGGCAACCCTGCAACCAACTGCTGTATGCTGTTCAGGGCAAATCAAGGCTTACGCAATGACATACGAGATTAACTCGCCACATGAGTTTTCTCCGTGTGGGACCAGAGTGTGCCAGAGTTCATACACGCTAGGGAATAATTGATACTTTTTCCATACGAATTTCACGGTATAATCATGAATGTACATTTCTCTCAAATCCTATAAAATACGATCAGAACCGACAGAATTCTATCGTAAATTCACGATACCGTATCGGGAATTCCAGTTTCTGAAACCTATAAGAAAAGTCTTATCATTCTCTATAGGAAATTTTGAGCAGCAGGGCTAGACGTGTTTCCGCAGAAGTGGGAGTTAGAATGTTTCCTTCCAGGGTCTAATCGATTCTATCGAATACACAAAGAAACTATCATCAAGACATACATCTTATATATCACATTCTCTCACCCTTTTCATTGAATCATCAAGATTCTCTATTTCACGATGAATATTACAAAAATACATATTCTCTGTGTGAATCTTTTCCCGACGCGATATCTTTTCATGATACTCTCCAACAACGTACATACGATTTGTATGCACAATAAGTTTCCCACACGTATATGCGGAGCTTTAACGTGAAGCAACCAACAAGAACACCCGGAATCTCTTAGCATATTTTCTCTCTCCTGGAGTAGCTTCATTTTCGCACAGAATCTACCGTGCAAGTAACCCTCCTCATTCACATGTATAGTACGTTGAGGTAATCCATTTTCTCTGGCCATGAGGTATGGAAAATCGTGGGATAGGTCTTGATTTCATGAATGAGATTGAATTTCAATTCTAAATTTTAGATTGATGAGCTGGGGTACTGACAAATCCCGCTGTTTTAAATGCAAATTTCATATGAACGAGGATTCTGATTATTTCACATTTTCTTCGGGAAATAGTAAATCTTATAAATGTTCAAATATGAAAGAATCCAAGCTTCCTTTCCAACTCACACAATTTATGAATTTTACATGAAATTCCAATTTAACAACGTGAATCTATTCATCACGAATTTCTGAAAGAAAAAAAGTCTTCCTTTGTCAGGAGATAGGGAGAGGAAGATATAATGTATAGTATATTAACGTGTACATTGAATAACTACACTGAGAGAAGAAAATAGTGGAATTTACTATTTTTTCACTATTTTTCTGAGTTGTGAAAGGACTCAATTATGAAAAATAGTAGAAGTTGTTGGTTCGATAGATCATGAATGTTTGTAAAAAATATCATATTTTTCCACCAAGTATTGATCGTAAAATGAACTATTTAATCGAGATTCTCATCGAGAAGGGAAAATTTTTCACTATTTTTTGGTAGTAAAATCAACTACTGCTTCCATACTACGAAGAGTAAGAGCACAAAAGATGCTTGCTATTTTACTATTCAGCGTAGTTGGAAAAAATATCAGGATAAATGGGAAAGAAGAATCGCTTCCACAAGAATTGAACACGGGACGTTGTTGGGGCTGAACGCTGAGATTCTATCACTCAAGCTACCGCCGGTCGCTTGAGTAGATGGATCTTCTTTGGGTATATCAACTCGCGTTCATTCTCCAAACTCGAATATCTCGAAAATTGAGCCACCCTAGGATAAAATCCAAAGCACAGCTGCCTAAGATACACGTATAGCTTGATTTCATCAATAATTTCAATAGTCTCGGATTTTTCCTACGTAATTGAACTTTCTGTATCAACTTACTCAAGTTTACTAATATAAAGTTAGTTGTTCTGCTCAATATATTTTTTACTGATCGAAATTGTAAAGCTTACTATAAGCATTCGTAAATTAACCTATAAATAGAAGGTAGATATTATGCCAAATCTTATACTTTGGAAAGCAGTCACCTTGACTAAGCGAATTTTTGTGTGCTAATCAAAAATAAGTAATCTGAACTGTAAATGGGAATAGGTTCTTGGAGTTGATTTTACTATTCAAGGATAGTAGAAAGTTTCACTGAGAAATAAGTTCCAACTAACTTTATTTTCTTCACAAATTTTTGTAGTATCCCCAACGATTTTGAATCAGTTACTTTTGCTATATTATCATGCGAATATACTAATGTAACTAATATACGTTTTACTGATCAGAATAGCACAATTTACAATGGACTTTTCTCTCAGTGTAGCTCTCTTATGAGGATTCATGTGAAACTTTCACTCGTTTGATTGGATAATTAATCATAAGAAACTGGATTTGGAAAAAAAAAAAAGAAATAAAAACAAGTTTCAATTAAATCTGTGAGTAATATTTTCAAAACAAAATGCAATTAACATCCGTTTCAACTGAGCTGAGATGCATGGCAGTCAATAACAAAACCATGAAGCAATCTACATTCAGAGAAAAAAAGTTGTTAAAATTGCAAACCTCGAAAATTTGCTTTGCCAAACTTTGCAAAACTTGTTGCTGAATTAGCAAAGAATTTGCCATTACAGCAATAATCTTGCTCTTTCAACAAGCGCTTGCTATTGCGGAATGCTAAATATACAGACGGCTAGAATATTTTGCTGAATTAGCAAACTGTAGCAGATTTTTCGGACTCGCTTTTCCAGCAAGAATTTCTCTCTGCGTGTGAAGAACGTTAATATTTCGATTTTTTTATTTGTTCCCAATTTTGGAAGCAATTTTAAATAGTTGTGTGATCATCATTTCACTAACCGTTGATCAAACCTTCAACATCTACGACATTGATTTATCAATTCTTCATTCATCTCAAAAATCGAATTTTTCGAAATCACAATTTTGATTCAGAAACCACTCTTACGCTCAAAAAAAAAATAGGCATCAAAATGAACTTTTTTTCTGACTCGACCATTAAAAATATGATTTTATGTATAAATTTCATGTATTAGATTGATATAAAGAATTTCCAATATTGAAGAAAAAATAACAACAAAAATGGTAGAGATATGAGTCGCTTAGTGGGACTTGTTTCTTAAAATCCTCGTAGACGATACACATGGTTCCTCCGTCCCGAGTTATCTGAAAAATAAAACATTGCTCATTCAGGAGGGTGATAGCTAGAACGTGATGCAGGGAACAAATTAAGGACTTTTTCTAGGGAAATTAACAGCTGTTTAACAAGAAAAAACTCAAGTTTCTAGCAAAATTTTGAGTTAAAAAAATGTACAACTTCTGCATACGGAACTTAATCGGGAAAATCTTACGTTCATCAAATCGGTTCATTAGATTTTTAGATACTGTGTACACCAGTTGGATCAAAGTAACTTCTATAAAAACGTGGAACAACAAAAAGTTCGACGTTAACGCCTTCAAAGAAATTTTGTTAAATATTCTCATGAAGTATGAACAATTTATTTGGCCGAGAAAAAAGATTATCTGAAGATTTCATGGTGGTGTAACCCCTTAAAGGGATACTATAACAGATGTATTACTATCCAAATTCTTTGATTTTAGTTGATTCTAAACTATTCTAAGATCTTTCAATTGAATCAAAATATCGCGCTGTACAGCGATTGTAAATGCACCAAAGAATTTCTGTGAAAAATGATATTTTGATTTCATCAAAGGACTTTTAAATAGTATCAAATCAGCTCAAACTATTTCCTGGATGAAACTCTAACGACGATCCCTGGTAGAAAGCACCTATTTGAATCTCATTAATGGCAAATGACCATTCAAAATCATTGAATCCATTGAAAAACCGGGTTCCAATGGATTTTAATGAATTTGAATGGTAATCTCCCGTTGCAAAGTTTGTATTAAATTAATCTCATTAGTCAATAGGATTCAATAGACTTTTTTAACCAGGGGATGAAACATAGCAGGTCCTCTTTTACTGAAAACAAATTTCTTCCAACCGAATAAATAGTTTATTTGTCTTCCAAATAAATAATTTATCGGTCATAAGTACACTGAGAAAACAAATATCTTGAAAAATACCATAATTTATGGATTTTTGGCGTTGGTCTGACCCGAGTCAAAATATTTACGTAAACGAACCACTAAAAGTCCCATAACTTCTTGGACTTTTATAAAGAAGTACAGTACCTTCCTCATAAAAGTCCCAGCCATTATGATACTTTTAGAGGTATCTTCACGTAAATATTTTGACTCGGGCCAGACCAACGCCAAAAATCCATAAATTATGGTATTTTTCAAGATACCTTTTCTCCGTGTAATCAATTTTTGCATCCAATTGAGTATTTTTTTTCCTACAAATAAATATTTTATGAAAAGCCGTGGGTAAACAAACCCATTAATTCCCATTGAAACGTGCGGATTTCTTATTAAGACCTATTGAATTTCAATCGGAAATCTGCAATTTTAATAATGAGGGCAAATTGATATTTTTTCCAGTGTAGAACTTTCGCATGCTCGATGAGTTTCACTCGATGATATTAAGAAAATCAATTTCTTAGCGCAATGAACATCACAAACTGATTGATACAAAGATAGAATTTGTATCTTATACATCATCATATAACCGTCGCAATCAATTCCCACGCGTTATAACGATGAGCGTAGAAATGTTAAGGGGGACATTCCGGAAAGAATAACGACACAGATACATATGTTTTGTATAGATTCGTTCGACTTCTCGATAAGCATTCCAAGAAATATGACTGTGTAATACTTTATGTTGATCAGATCTCGATATTCAAGGGATTTTACGTTTGAATATTGAGGTACTCGTTTTTAAACTCTTCTTACATCTTCTCTTTTTGAAGGGATGCCAACTTCAAGAGCATAACATGCTGATTTGATAGCACGCCAACGTCGTTCTAACTCGACTGTGTGATCGATTTTCTTTACCAAAAACGAAGCAACCATGGGAATTTGAAAGAAGTAACATCTGAAACCCAATAAAGTAGTACATCGTAAAAAGGAAAGCAGAATATTAGGGTTCTTGATGTTGAGATGATCACTGTATTTGCAGTTTATTCAGTGGATTCGAGGGATTCCAGATTTTGAGAGCTGCTAAACCATCATTTTATTTCAGTATAGGAAAAGAAAAGAAAAACACAGAGAGAAATTGTTTGTGAGCAGGATAAAATGAATCTTAGTTTTTGCAAATAAGAATCATTTTGTGATTGAATTTTTCAGTATGTAGTGATTCAAGTTGCGTTCAAAGCTACATGTTTTGGATAATAATTCTCTGAAACTTTAATTCGCTTTTCATGTGCGATCCGCTTGCTGATCCTGTGATATTTTCGGAAGCTCGTTGAAACCCGTCATGAACCTTCAAGAGACATTTAATTCCTTCTGGACTTGAAATTTACTCACGAGTTATATCCGAGATATTTTAGAGAAAATGTTAATCCATCGGAAGTTCCTTCTCTTGCCCTTCCAAGGGAAGAATTTTCATCCCAACGAGAAAATTTTGATGATTACATTTAGAGAAAATAATGTTTTTCAGTGTATCATCAGGGGAAGAAAAAGTACATCATCTGCCACGTGAATCAAATGAAAGAGTTTATCTTGTAACGAGTAGAAACACCACGTGGAACGATCAAAGATAATTCCACGCGGTCAGATTACTTGTATCATTGCAGAAATATATTACAATCGAACCGTCATTGATGTTACAGAACTGGCTGACCGATCTGGAAATTTTTGCGACTCTCGTGGCGGCCATTATTCACGATTACGAGCACACTGGGACCACAAACAATTTCCACGTGATGTCTGGAAGCGAGACGGCTTTGCTTTACAACGATCGTGCGGTCTTAGAGAATCATCACATCAGCGCGAGTTTTCGGTAAATCGATGATTTCTACACACATATGAGATCCGTAAATTCAGTTTCAATTGATTTAGTTATCTTCTAATCCGGTATTATTTTGATAAATCACACAGTGAGAAAGGAAATGCTTTGAATCAATGAAGTTTTCTTTGTTTTAGTCTAAGAAATGAATTCATTCGATGGAATATCATTTCTTTCGATGAATTATATTGTACGCTTCATATCGAAACGTCATTCATCACACTTTGACAGCCAACTGCGGTTTTCCTTCCAATGGAATATATATCAAATCCTAATACAATTAACGCCTTGCTAGAAGCGAAGAAAACATATTTACATCGATCAATGAAAATAATCGTTTAAATTTGCTGTAGCAGTAACACACGCATCGATTATCAAACGAAAATTACAAAGAATTTCAATGAAATAGGTAACCTTCCCTAGTAGAAATGCTCTAATGATTGACGAGTTTTGTAACGCTGAACTAGCCAAAAACTAGACGCTTGCAAGTGCCTCGTAGGATTCTGGTGAGGTACTTGCCAGTGTCTAGTATCTGGCTAGTTGAGCGTTACAAAACTCGTCAATAACTACAGCATTTCTACTTGGGTTTATCTTGATGATATCATGGGTTTCAAACTGCTCTGTTTTGTGGAACGATTTTGATAATTTGCTAAATTCTGTGTTCATTGGAAAGGACGTCAGGTCAGAAAGAGATAAATATGAGAATTTGGTTGAAATAAATACGTATTTGTAACAATGAATATTCATTTCAAACTGAAAAATTCTATTCTGTAGGATGTATAAAATCAGTCATTGATATCGAAGGTGTTGTAAAATCACCTCAATTCAAGAGATCTTCGAATGATTCGAAGAAGCCATTGATATAAATATATCTCTCTTCAAATCAATAAATTAAGTTTTGATTGGATGAATTATGTGTTAAAAAGTTTCCAGAATGGGATGGAATAAAAAGAGGTCAGACTTTTGTAGTTCCTGTGTGATCTGTAATTCATGTGAAGCAATTGAATTATTCGATCAAATGATTAATATGTTCAAGAAGTTCGAAAAAACTGCTCTTCTTTGCGATCAAGTTATATCTGCTGATGATGTTCAGTGCTATAATCTGGAAAGAAACATCAATTAATTTGGACGAAACATTTTCATCGATCCTCATTGTATTAGCTTCTTTTATTAATTTGGAGAGAATAATTTTTCAAATGATCTGCCCGAGTTGAAAAATTTGGACGGTTTTTGTCCTCATAATTCGTGTTTAGACATCACTTTTTCATGATTCTAGTCTGAATTTCCTCTCAATCACTTCCATTCTTTGGAGGAGAAATTCAGACCAAAATTACGAAAAATTACTGTTTTTATACGCATTATTCAACAATCAGGACAAAATCAGTCAAAAACCGTTCAAATATTTCGACCCGAGATAACCCATGCAGAAAATGCCGACTTCCAACCAACCATAACAATCGAAACAGTACTGGTACAACATTGATTACCAGGGTTGGTTGCCAACGTTGTAACGTGGTTGAAGTAACAACCAGTACAATGTTGTTGTAACGCCGAAAGTCAATGCTCATTTGCCAACGTTGATTTAAAACTCGTTCAACGTTGTCCATTATGTGTGGTTTAATACGGCAAAATTTTGAAGAAATTATTATTCATGTTCTCGAATTGACTTCTTCACATGTTTTCGGATTATTCATTCGTTTCAAGAAACGATTCAAGCTTCAGCAACATACGAACAGATGTGTTATATTTTTTACTTTCGATATAACCACGGACATTAGCTGAAAATATATAATTATTTTCATTAGCTACGTACAAAGGCTTAAATGGATTACCATCACCGGTTGAAAATCAATTGTCAATGTTGGTATACAATGAAAAACCAGTACTGATTCAGGGTTGATGTTAACGTTGACCCAGTATTGGTGAACAACGCCGTACCAGTGTTGATCAGCGTTATCATTCCGGGTTTATTCCAACGTTGTTTGCCAACAGTTGGCAGTTGGCAAATAACGTTATTCCAGTACTGGGTCGTTCGTCAATTTCTGCATGGGAATTCATTAATTTAATCACACTCGATACACAAGCATTGTATCAATTGAGATCAATCAATTATCTCATTACGAATAAGCAAAACTATGTATTCATTGAAAGAAATGATAATTTGATTGGAATTGTCAAATCATGGATTGTTAAGTGTCGTTCCATTGATTCGAAAACCATCCAAACTATTATCGTTCATATTAAATCTGCTCCATGAAATAGCTAACATTGAAACAATTACATCAGTGTTCCATTGTGATCCTAAACTTAGTTTTCCGTTCTAAAAGCAGATCACTTGGAATTGAAATTCACAAATATCGAGTATACAATTTGTTTTCAGTGTGTAAAAAAGTTGCTGTTATTGAAACGAATGATATTGTTACACTCTGAACTGTACCGGTTGATAAATAACAGTATTTTTTTAATACAATAGGGGAACGATGGGTGGTATGGCCCTCTTAAGGAAACACTGAGATAAAATCACCACAGAGTAAAAGAATGTTGCTACGGTGTGGGATATAACTTTTTGGAGAATTGTTTTCTTATACATCCTGAAGGAAAAATTGTCATCAGTGAAATAAAAGATTAGGAACAATTTTAATTTATATATGAATTTATGAAGAATTTGTTGGTGTCGGATAGTATGGCCCACCATCCAAAAACCGGTAAATTAAAACGAGAACATATTTTTGTACACAAAATTATTTGTTTTGAACATTGAATATGGTTTTTTTAACTCTTACTTACATTGTGGACTAGATAATTTACATCTATAATAATAATAATGATATAATTTGTCCGTAATATCTGCACAGAGTTCATGTGTCCATCTTTTGTAGGTATGGCATTGAATCCAATCTTCCTCGAAAATTTCACCACAAATTTGCATGTGAAACGCATGCATAAAAGTATTCTTTATGAATAAATTGTTTGAACAATTTTTTTTAAAATGAGTGTTCGGTAAAACTGATCCCACCAATCGATTCTAAGGGAAAAAACATACATAGGAAACATGTATCCTGATTCGACATTGCGATTGTTTGTTATAAAAAAATAAAACAAGTACTGGTTTGTTATCTTTTTTTATAACAATGAGCGATCGCAATGTGGATGTGGGAAATTTTTTGACCAATTTATTTATAAACAATTGTTTATGCACACGTTTCTCACTCACTTGGCATAACATGGGTTTACCAAGATTCCATCGGCGACCGAGACCATATCCCCCATTATTCCAGCATAAGCTTTGATGGGTAAATGTGGGCCATACCGCCTGATCGAGATTTTTGACGAAAAAATTAGTTCGTAACCAAACAAACAAACATTACCGTTTAAAACTCATGAGGGGGGGGGGGGGTTAATACTAGTATGACACATTATTTTATGATCTGACTCACTTCAGTACAGAACGTCTCAATGTTTTGCCGACACAGTACACCAAGAACAAGTAAATGGAAAAAATTAGATTTCTCTTCACACACTGTATTGACAACAATGGAGTTTCCGCACATGATAGATAGAAACAATCTCTCCGTGGCCAAAAGTGTGTAATGCTAGTACCACTTAGCGTCAGATCCTGGAAAAACGTGGTGGGCCATACCGACCGCCAGGCCATACCACCCGCAGTTCCCCTATGATCACCACCATCAGCACCATAAAAATTCACCATTCACCCACCATATATTTTATGAGATATATTTTTACTCAGAGCAAACAATTATTCCAGTTAAGAAATAAATTATTATGCTAAATATTTGATTGTTAAGAAATTCATATCTTACGTACAATCACGCTTAATTCCCATAGGAAACTTTACGTTATAAAACTGAAGGAATGTTTGATTAATTTTCACGCTAGAATTCATCGCATTAGAATTATAATTCGAATAAAATCTGGTATTCACAAGAATAATTAGATATTTATTCAGTCAATAAAACGATTTTCTCCATTTCAGAGAATAAATTTCAATAACATGATTTGTTAGTATAAATGTGGCGAATTTTTGTGGTTATAAAATGAATTGATTCAGTGCAATAAATTGGAAATCAATAAGATTCTAAGCGAAAATAAGCGAAATGAATTATGATGTTTGAAACTTAACATCACAATAAATCTTTTACAGAATATTGAAAGAAGACGAGTGCAACATCTTACAGAATTTATCGAGAGAAGAATTTCGTGAATTTCGTTCCCTCGTTATCGACATGGTACTGGCAACCGACATGAGTTTCCATTTCCAGCAATTGAAGAACATGAAGAACTTGTTGAGTCTGTCGGAGCCGAGCGTTGATAAAAGTAAAGCAGTCAGTTTGGTGCTTCATTGTTGCGATATATCGCATCCAGCCAAAAGATGGGATCTCCATCATAGGTACGTGTTTTATAATTCTTATACCCAAAAGACCATAGAATTCCTCTCCATAGTCGTCATATTTTTTTTATCATTTCTATTAAGATTTAACTTGAAAATGATACAATAAAATACAAAATCTTATTAAATTCAACTGAAATCTCATGCTGTGATAATTCTATTTGACGATACCATTGGAATTCGATTTCTCATATTTTTCATTTGGAATCTCTTCTCATGCAAATTATTTTCCTGCGCTCCCTTTGAGTGTCACTACAGAATACACGATTTTCATAAGTTTTCTTGTTCTAAACTTAGATCCCTTTATCCGAACTCTCGTCACAGATCCTTCCGCTCTACGAGCTAGTCTTAATATCCATCCATTCCTCCCCTTTCGTTTCGTTCACTTCTCACCCATTTATATTTCTCTCGAGTATTCTATCAAGCCTTCTATTTCTCCTTGATATATCCAGCATCAACATTCATATTTATCAACCTCCTCCAAACGTCTCCTCCCATATTACTCAAATTTTCATCACTTTTATCGATTACTCCAGTGTGTTTCTTAATTTACGTGTAATCCTTCCTCTTCGGAATCATATATCTCAGTATTCCACGCAATTTCCTCGAGGATTTCTCAATTGCTACTCTTTGTCCTCACGTCATTATCGTTACAGTGAATATCAAACAATTTCACCACAATCTCTTGGATTTAACACGGAGATTGTTTATCGGTTCATTCTCCCTCCCTGTGTGGGGTGACATTTATCCAGTACGGAACTAACATCATGAGATTTATCCATTCCTCGTATAATCCTAGATCGATTAGTAATCGCAAGGTTAGACGAAACGTGATATTATCCTACGGGAAGCATCAGCAGGATGGATTCGAGTTCAATCATTGGCTTTTGTCGGTTCTATAACGTTTCCCTATCTTATATTTTCTGTATCCGGGCTGGAAGAATGTAACTATGAGGGTTCAGACAACGACGATAATCCTAAAATATGATTCTCCAACAGATACCTTTATCGTATTCTTTGAATATAAAGACGCGATTTGTGAACTTGCAAAGAACTTGACTCCCAATCCGTATAACAAATGGATTCGAGTACGAGAACAATGGCAAATGCACGGTATAGATGTACATCCGTCTCTTCATCTTATACACCATCTTCCTTACAATGCTGGGAAGCTGTATTCTTTCATCTTCGCAACATTCTCCACTTCCCATTATTTTCCACTTTTGCACATTCCTCTATATTATCCCTTTGCAATGTATACTTTTTTCCTCTTATTTTTATATATTATATACTATGGTACCTAGTATTGAAACTGCACTCTTTCTGCGATATCGATTTTAAAGATCTTTCATGGAGCTTCTTTGATTTCTGCGGTTTCTTTTGTCCTTGTGCTTTTTAACTTCACTTGATATCGGTAACGTATGAATTCGCAATCAAGCAATACTTTGTAAAGTACCATATTGAAATATTTTTGATTCGAAATGCTAATATGTAAGAAATATTAATTTTTTACAACCTTCTTTACCATACTCGAAGATCAAAGATCGCGTGAAGTACACGGAGGGAAAGAGATTTTGTTCTGACAGCGAAATCTAATTTTACTGAGTACCTTTCGTTGGAATAAAAAGTTGTTTCCTATGACAGCGATTTTTTGGGTGTGGCAGCAAAAAATGTTGACTTCTCCAGCAAAATTTCTTTGCTATTCTATAGATTATACGGAATTGGGGTAGCAGGTTGTTATGATAACAAATAGTTTGTTGTCACAGGGAAAGGGAGCCAGCAATATTCCCGAGTTGGAAAATTTGGACGGTTTTTGTCCTCATATTTCGTTTTTAGACCGATTTTGTCCTTATTGTTGAATAATGCGGAAAAAACAGTACTTTTTCAGAAATTCAAATCATCCTCACGAAAAAGGAGTGTTTTTATTCGCATTATTGAACAATCAGGACTAAATCAGTTTAAAACCGAAGGATGAGGATGAAAACCGTTCCAATTTTTCGACCCGGGTTACTCTCTAAAATTTTTAGAGTGACATTACACTCTTCAGCCAGCAAAAAGTGAGCCTGTCGAAATTTTGAGTGAAATTTCCACTCTTTTAGAGTGATATTCCAAGGTTTGAGGTTGGGAACTCACAGCCACTGAAATTCTAGAGCCAATTTTTCACTCCAAAAGAGTGAGGGTTCACTCGAAGCGAGTGAAAATCCCACTCGAAGCGGACTGGCTCACTTCTGAGACTTAGTGGAGTGACACACGTGATTTTTCACTTTTTCAGATTTAGAGAGTAGATCTCGCTGTTCCAGCAAATTTCTTCCTTCTTCGTATATTATCAAAGAAAAAAGCAAAGAAGATTATGTAATAAATTTTGTAAAATCTAAGGCAATTACTCGCATCCACGTTGACGATTTGGTTTGAGAAATTTTATGAGCTAAATGGTACTTGTTTTCCACAATTTTTCCCACAATGTGGTTTATAATAAATTCAAATATTCTCGAGTCATGCGTTATTTTTCTAGCTCGTTTTAATTTCTTCATTTCGATAAGGATTGATTTTGATCCTTCATAATATACATCACGAAGTATATGAATTTTTATACAGGTGGACCATGCAACTCTTGGAAGAATTCTTCCGACAAGGTGATAAAGAGCGAGCTCTTGGTCTTCCATTTTCTCCCTTGTGCGACCGAAATAATACCTTGGTGGCAGAATCTCAAATAGGGTTTATAGAGTTCATAGTTGAACCCAGTATGCAGGTCTGCAGTGACATGTTGGAGACTGTTCTTGGACCATTAAACGTTAAAGAGAGCGTCGACGATCCCACTAACGGTGAGTCGTTCAATTTTGTAATATGGATTCATTTCTAATCTTGAAGACTCGACGCGGATAAAGTAATCCACCATGGGAGCTAAAAGAGAGGGGCATTTTTGTACTCCGGGAGTACTTTTAGGGTAGAATACACTCTGAATAATAATTGTGGAATTTTTCCCCAAAAAATGGTGGCAGCAAAGTTCCTCCACAGGTGGAGAATCTTTCCTCATAATTTGGTGGACCCATTTCTTCATTTGTGGAGGATTCAATACACAAAAAACAATATAATTCCCCAAATTGTGGGAAAAATCCTTTATTTTTGATCGAAAAACAATTCCCCCACAATGGGGGAACGAAATCCATCAACACTGTGAAGAAAAACTCCCCACATTTTTTACAGCGTACTTTTTTTTGACCTCATATTTTAGTTTGAAGACACATTTGAAACAAAAACAATACTCCCAGAGTACAAAAATGCCCATCCCTGTTAGCTAGGAATCAGCTGTGGTAACTATTTCGTGGATTTGATATTTCGATTGCGAACAAAATTGCTACAAAAGCTAGATTTCAACTCCTAGAGTAATAATTTTTGTCACTACAGCTAAAAAATAGCTAACACAGCTAATTTCCAACTATTCAAATATTGAAATATTGAAATTGAAGATTTCACACCAAAAACCTTGTTTATTCTTCGAAATGGATTTGAGAAAATTTGAAAAACCCTGGTGAACAACTTTCAACTGTTGATGTAAATGTTGAAAACTGATTTTCTTCTGATATCAAAATGAATGATGGAATAAATGGCAGATGGGATATTACCACAAATTTCGTTATCACAAGTTGTTACGTTTCGTACACGATTTGCGTTGGTGATTTCAATCATCGCTAATTAATTAGCTCTCAATAATCCCTCTAGCTCACCAAATACCAAGTTTCCTTCACTGACTATCACCACAAATAAACAATCAACGAATTCAAATGTGTAAAATAAATTATTCGTTCCGAACAATGTTAAAAACGAAGAGATACACGAATAGCATCGAAAAGTTCTCCAGAGTAAGTTCGAATTACAGAACGAATATGCTCACAATTCAAACTCGAATCCGAACAGAGAAATCCGCCAAATATTGAATCAATTCTTTCGTCCTGAGAATAAATAGGATATTTGATGAATAAAACATGAAGATTCAATAACCCTCGATAATATATTCTATTGAATATTCAAACTACCCTGTAGAAACTTCACATTAATAATAATTATTGAATATCATTTTGGAAGCAGATTTTACCGAAATTGTTGTCGGGGCCAGTTTTTACTGGAAGTAGGTATTGAATTATTTGAAAGACTTCGCCCTAAAATGAGTGAAATGACAGTATCAACTTTCGAAGAAGAGTTGTATCTCTTGGCGATCAAATACTATACTGTATAAGATTTTTGTAGGATGAGAAAATATGGATACTGATATTGAATTCTCGAGGACTCTACCTCGATAAAAATCATTTTATCTGTTGCGCTCAGCCAGAGGCGGATTTTGGGCGAGACGCTTGTGCCCCAGAACTGAAAATCCTTGATTTTTCAATATAATTTTTATGTTTCCTCCTATCAATTCTTATATGAGTTATATATAATGCTTAGGAATTTGATTCACCATAGATGATGGGCGCCCACGACTCTTCGCCCGGGGCATCCATAATCCTAAATCCGGGCCTGCGCTTAGTGCGTAGCAGCACTGTTGCCAGAAAAAATGCGGTGTCGTCGCTGATTGGGTACTTCATTTAGAGCCAACCATTCGTATCGCAGTCTTCAAAAGAATGAGCCGATTAACGGCGTACTCCGCATTTTATCTGGCACCACTGCGTACACTGTAAAAAAGTTTTTTGAATTTTACCACATCGAGTGTAGGGACAAAAATGACCTACTAGTCTGAATGTTGGGCTTTCGTTATCGACAATGTAAATTCGCTGCTTAGAGTGTGAAGGGTTTACCAAAAGAAAATGTAGATTCCCTATATTCCACGTGACAGTTTTTCAAAGATCTGTAATTTTACAACAATTTACAACAATCTGTAAATACGTCACATTCAGTGTTGCCCTGGTGAAAATCCAAAAGTGAAGGAAGAGGGTATTGGAACAAATGAAACGTGAAAATGTCTCAATTCCCTCCTAAATTACTTTTAGGTGACTCTTTGTTACTCTTAGGTGACTCTTCGCTTGCGCTTTCGTCTGAATGTGAAGTTTTTACCGATTCTATGAGGAATTTACAAACTCACTGTAATATGCCGACATTCAGAGTCGTGTATTGACAAATGTTTGTAAATTTGTAACTTCTACTTTGTATTTTTCTTATATTCAGAACGGTAGCATTACAAAATATTCTCAATGTAGATTTACAATCTCGAATGGAAATTTCGTTTCCGTTTGTTTTTAGTGTAGCAGGAGTTGAAGAAATAAAATCTAGGTATCGCTAAAGCTCACTTTGATAGAAGAAAAGTTTCTGAAGTAATTTCTACGTGCATAATAGTATATTTTTCACCAAGGGAGGAAAGTACGTAATTTCGGACGAGTGTTGAGTTGGCATTCCCCAAGCAAGAGCTGACGGAAAACGACCACACGAGTCGAAATTACACTTTTTCCCCGAAATGAACACACTATTTTTTTCCCACATACGAAAAACAGAAAACTGTACTGGTTACTGTGAATGACAACGATCGGTTGAAAAACAAATGAAAACACGCTTGGATATTGAGTATCAGAAGGATCACAGGGATGGGTATTATATGATGAAATTCGTCAATGCTGACTAGACAGTAATGAGGACTAGGAAACGCAGTACCGCATGGAATGAATTTGAGTTTCAATGGATTTTTGTGAACCACAGTAACCATTGCTGTTTCCTTCAGGGGGCTTCAACTCCATAGGATGACCTCGAACCAAATTTTAATCAGGGACAAATCAACTAGCACGGTGGCGCTTCAATCGTGTTGGATCGACGTAACCTCCAAAATGATACTGATCAATTTGGATTTTGAAACATCAACAGTAATTCGATAATTATAAAAATAAATTATATGTGTTACTATATAATTTGGCTTTGAACTTTTCTCATTGTCACACTTAATAATTAAAATTGTGAATAATTTTTAGGTTAGTTTGCTCTACCAGGCAGTCATTTTGATTTTCAGTTCGCATGAAAGTCAACCTTTGAGAGGGCGCGCAAACACGTCCCAAGCATTTTCATTAGAGTTGCGTGTCCTTGGTTTTCTTTTTTTCCGTGCATCTATGCATAGCGACGGAAGTTACTACTTTCGTCCCGCACCGCAGAAACAAACTTTTCGACCCGCCACATAGGGTCTCATGGATCAGTTCTACAACATTGGTCTGTAATTGATCCCTTTCTCCCTCAAAAACCAGTCGACGAACATCTGCTTTCCGCGCAGGTGTCGAAAGAATATTTGATCAAATTATAATGCAAGAACTGAACGGACAAAAACACCCCGAAGGATACCAGTATGAACAAAAATCCTTTGAAGAAGGATTTTTTGCCTTCTTTGTAGAAATGAAAGCATTTGATATTCGATTCCTGAGCTGTTGAACATTTTTTTATTATTCTTCCAGGTTCTGAAAGTGAGAATAGAAGATTCAAGATAGGAAAACCATGGATTCAGTGCCTTGCAGAGAACAAAAGGATTTGGAAGGAGCAGGCGATTCAAGGTATATGTTTAAAACGATGTTATCCCTTCGCGAAAATGAAATGTCGAAAGCTTAACGAAATGTAAATCGAATTCAAAGCGAGTATGTACCGGAGATATCTTGGCACGTGTATATAGTCAATGCAAAACCATGCGTGAATTTAAATTTGATTCCGCCAGGAATATTCGCTTTTAAGATATCTTTTGTATGAGGGAGAAATTCATCTACATTGATTATAATGATCGATTTGAATATTTCATTAAATCTCACTTTCCTTGACAAATCTTTTAGTGGATAACGAACCTTATGGATTGCTTTATGAAAAATAATCGAGGTTTCTTGCTATTTGCTTTAATGTACTCCAATTTTTTGATATATACAAAATGGAATTGTTTCATCTTCCAAATTTGTGAACGCTTTCCTGCGAATTTGTTAGAAAATTGTTTGGGAATGCAATCTTTCTAAAAGTCTATGCTTGCAATATGAAGTTTTGATTCAAAATATTATTATCAGCACTGTAAAAAATGTCTATCTGAAACTTCACATAAATGTTCGGAAGTCATTAACACATATACATGTGTTAGGAATTTTCCATATTTTACCGAAAATTTACAGGAAAATGATAATATAAATCCCATAAAGTTTTAAATTTTCAGTTAAATTTACCGAAAATTGATTTCCTATCCCATGATCGGAATTTTCCGGTTGGTGTGTATAGAAAAATTTCGTTAATTTTTTTACAGTGAGGGATGGGCAGCCTCAATTACTTTTTGTACTTGAAGTACTTTCCTATTTCCATAAAATAGAGAATTAGAATGTCAAATTAGACAGTACTTGACGAGAAACAGTACTTTAAGTACAAAAAAGTAATTGAGACTGCCCATCCCTGCAATTATCATATATTTTACAATTATTTTTCATTTTTCCACGTTGTAATATTTCAAAATTGTGAACATTGCAAATGCTTTGCAGTGCAGAAGCAAAGCTCATTCCATTAGAATCCATAAGAAAATTTGTAAAACAATTTGAGAACAATATGGATCTAGCGCTGAGATTCAGAATTTTATTAATAATTTATCTTCTTCAAAAAAACAATGATTTACAAAACAGAACCTCTCAGAATGAAAATAACCCAGGAATAAGAATCTGCTGTTGAATATTCATGAACAAATATGGTATCTTCCTCCCTGTATATATCTTTTAATGCAACTTGAGCATTTTACCTCGTGTTTTTTCCTTGGAAAATTTTCACTTTCCACGTCCTAAGACGGCTTAATTCACAGAATGAATGTCCACTCAAAAGATTAAAACTGTACTCTTAATTTTTCAATTCCAATGTTTCTTGGAGAGCAATTCGTAAGATGCATTCAACAAGCGAAAGGGGTTTAAAATGTCAAATTAATGGGTTTTTACTCGCACGAAGAACTTCATAAAATACCTATAAAATGCAACAGAAACTTCAAAATCTACTGATTAATGAGAAATAAAAGTATTTGTCTGCAAGTAAAATGTCTGAACGATTTTGTTTGATTCGAAAGACAATTTTTGTCAACAAAACCTGGTAATTTTCAAAACCATTTCAAAAGAGATGAGAGCGTCATTCGAGTACCAAATCCTCCAAAGTTTTTCCTTTTTCCTACCTTAGTGGAAATATCACGAGTTCTTCCTCGTGACTCTTGAGTTATTCGCAAGGAAAAACTTATTTTAATAAAACTAGTGAGCGACTAATGAATCACTTGTAAATCTTATTTGACTAGTGATATTTGGATAAAACTTATGAATTTCTTGCGAGGTTAATCCAAACATTACTAAGATTAGATTTATACATTATCAACTAAAATCATTAATAAGCAGTTTTATTTATTGGATCAATATTATTCATTAGATTTGTCAAATATTTATTAATTAATTTTTCTGGATGACTGGTAAAAAAATGTTTCATGCATTTACACTGAAAAAAAAAAATTAATCAAATTGAAAACATGTCTCTTTATTCTGAAAATAGAATCCTCTTCAGACAGTGTTCTTTTGATGCAAGAAAACAATGTTACCACCAGCAAACAAAATTCTCTGAGTTGAAGCAAATTTGTTCAAACTAAGAACATATCTGAATCAATTATAAATTCAATAATAAGTTTTGATTTTTACCCTAATTATTCTCACAAGTGCCGTGTTAGTTTCTAATAAGTTCCTCGTTAGATAATGATGACTGTTTCACTAGTTTCGATGAATGGAATCTAGTTAGTTGGAGTGTTACATTCTAGGGAGTGCCTTGTGAGTTTTCCTCACTAGTGTCTTACGAGTAGACGAGATAAACTCGTGAGTGGCTCATTATTCAGTAGCGAAAATTTCTACCAGGGTTTATTTAGGATGATAAAAATCTCAACTAAACAGTCTAATTTCTTCTTTGACAGATGCCGAAGCTAGAGCTCTGAAAGAACAAAAGCAACAAATGGAGAAAAATCGAGAAGAAGAGAGTACCGTGCAAACGTCGCCAGAAGAATGAAGGGATATCATCCTGTTTGAAACACTTCTCAAAAATAAAATATGAATCAAAATGATCCTCGATTCCCATTAGATTCCATACCAACGATACAAAGAAATAACTTTTCATTATTTATGTCTTATGGATGGAAAGAAAAAGCATCAATGAGGAAATAACAATGTTCACGTTCAATGTAAATGTAAGCTTGCCAAATATTTTATTTAATATCGAGATCATCGGGCCCAATAATCAACTGATTAAAAGCACAATATATCTTTCATATACGTCGGAACTAGGGAAAACAAATTCCATTGTTTTGATTCGTTATATAATCAAAGATGAGTGAACTTTGAAGGATCGTGAGCGACTCCCTCGCTGACATCGATGGGACGTTACCAGGAAGCTTTTTCCAATCAACAAAACAAAGACACTATTTTCCCAAAACCATCAAGAAGTAGTAGCAGTTGAATATTAAAATCCATACAATTTTCTTATATTTCATTTAACAGCAAAGTGCCATTAATTCGCTATTGCTGCTCGCTAAAAACAGTTTTATACCTCAAATACTTTCCACAGATGTCACAACAAAACAGAGTTCACTCTATCGTTATTACATGAAATTGAATCTGAATTACCGGAGTGCTCTCACCGATCATTCTTTTCAGCGACTTCATGGTAAACGCCTCCGATCACTAGGATAACGTAACGATAATCATCATTTCTTCTATCGCACAAGTTTCTTACTACAAGTTTGGAGAAATGAAAATCAATGTTTCAAGGATCTGATCTCGATTCCTTGCCTGACTTCAAGAATATTACATGTTCCCTCGTTTTCTTTTGAGCGGAAAACAAAAGCGATTGATGATTATAGTACATCTGTATATAAATATACGGTAGTATATGTAAATGTACACGTCGATTAGATTTAATTCCAGTTATTACACTTAAAAATGATGCTCGCACGCACAATACGTGCGCACATAAGTGCAAAGAAATACAAGAAACAATAACGCTTCCCGTTGAATTTATTCTTCCAATTTTTGAATCCATCATATCGATGAAAGGTTCCATTCATTTCTCGACATCTCAATTTCCACACACGGTAATTCAAAGTCTCGAGATAACTCGTGAGACATCGTGAGCAATGAATTTCAAATTTACAACAAGCAATTTGAAATGATCGCTGAAGCGCCTGGAATCAACTTCTTTTCTGTGAGTCTGGTCATCCGAATACCAGGCTTCTGCAATAACATACTCTCTAAATTCAAAAGAGTGAAAAATCACGTGTTTCACTCCATTGAGTCTCAGAAGTGAGCCAGTCCGCTTCGGGTGGGATTTTCACTCGTTTCGAGTGAACCTTCGCTCTTTTGGAGTGCAAAATTCACTCTAGAATTGGAGTGGCTGTGAGTTTCTGACCTCAAACCTTAGACTATCACTCTCAAAGAGTGGAAATTTCACTCGAAATTTCAACGAGCTCACTTTGGCTCACTTTTGAAGAGTGAAATTTCACTCTAAAAATTCTAGAGAGCAGGATTTATTGTAGCAAGGAATTATTCCTTTTAAATCTTCAACAGAATGGAGTAGGAGAATTTTCAAAATCATGCATATACCTTACACAGAATTGTATATAAATCATATATAATTTCGAAAATTTCTCCACCCAGGAATGTACGAAATAACTGAATGTATTGAACAAAAATTGATCCACAGAAATGAATGTTAAAAATCTTAAGGGATGGATCTGAATGAATATTTATGAACCACCAGTTTCATTCTTTCATCACTGTATTCTAAAATTTTGGTTTTGAAAAAGCTTTTAAATTCCCATGATTCATTTCATACCTGGTCGGATGGTGTGAATTTTACGAGTGAATTTTGATGAAATTGTGGGAAATTCAATAAAAAAATATGTGTGTGGATTGCTTCCAAACTTTTAACAATATAGTTGATGAAATTCGAACAAAATCAATGGGGTTTTTTTTAAATAGGGTATGCAGAAAAATTTCGCTCTTCACAAAAAACAAATCAAAAGTGTATTTGAACCAATTTTATTTATCGATAATTTTATGTCTCAACTTCTTCAATGAACCTTCAAATATATTTAAACAAACTTTCTTAAATTGTTAGAAACTTTTCATGGGCATCAAACGCATGAATGTATCGTATTCGATGTACGTGACATGTTTTTGTGCTGTGTGGGCATCAATTTCAAATATACCATTCGACGAATGGACTTTTTGTTACGTGTCATTCGAATATTGACTACACAAAATTTGTTATATCTTGTATAAAAAAAAAAACCCCCGAATCGAGGCACTCAAAATTTGCAATCTTATGTAAATTTTATGGACCTATCATGAATACTTGAATGTTCAAATTTTGCATTGTTTGTTCTTTTTGAAAATATTTTCTCAAATTTGTCCAGTGGTTTGTTGTAGAAAACACGTCAACGACAGTCAAAAGTGAAAATCGAGTCAAAACATTCTTCTGCGCAGTCTGTCAGGCAAAGTGAGATTCGATTTCGAAGCTCTCAGCAAAGCAGAATTCACTTTGACTGTTCATTGGAATTGCATGCTGCGTATTGTTGCATTTCATCTTCTCGGTATATCTCAACAACAACAGGAATTCATTTTGATACGTTCATCAAAAACCGAGATGAGAAACTTGCGATTTGTTAAGGGGAGGTTCTCATCAAGCGAATTCCAAAATAGGGTGATTGTCTCGAATTTTTTTTTCTTAAGAAGAAATAAAAATTCAGAACTCTGGTTAGTTGAAACTTATTGAATGGGTCTGAAAAAAATGTTCGTATCCCGAAACCTTTTTAAGGAGTTTTTTTCGAAACTATGTTTTTCAAGTTTGGCTCCATGATATCTCGAAAATTACTGAACGAATCGTTCTTTTTTTTTTGTATATTGAAGCTGATTGAATTTATTGCAAGATGAACCTAAATGGAAATGACATTTGCCTCTTTTTTTTCTTTTTATAGCACTTTAAAGAGCGAAAAAAGAGTAAAAAAACGCTACCAAAAGTTTGCATTTCTGTCATTTTTTGAATTTTAGACTTTCCATTGGTTTTATTGTTACAACCTCCAACAAATATAATATATTTCATAGCAATTTTTGGATTTTTGATTTCTGATATTTTTGTAAGTGCTACAGTGACGCCCGATTGATCATTGTTTTTTTTAGGTGGTTATCGACGAGTGTGAAAACCCCCTTTATTTAGTTCTTTATTTGTTTCCTTCCATGAAAAAAACAAAATTCCAGAAAATCACCTTATTTAGAGGTCGCTAGATAAGAACCTCTCCTTAATTTGTGTATAGAATCTTCGATTTTCTCTCCAATCGATTGTCCCCCGGCTGAATTAAAATTTCATGGTAATTCAGCCGTTGAAGATTTCCCTCGAACGAATAATGCAAAATTTCTCATGAAAAGGTAAAAACAAATTCGATATGGAGATAATGAGAACTGATTATCTCCGAGACAAAACTCTCTGAATTCAAGAACTAAATGTGTAGAAAAATAAAATCTAAATTAAAGTCGCATATTCTGTTTGTTTTGACATTATTTTTGTCCAGCACGACGCGGAAGGAAAAATACTTTTGAATGTAATATAGAAACTGTTATATGGAAGAAAAATGTTCTGTCTAAAGGAAAACATCGTTTCCAATTTCAAAAATATTAATAATCACGAACGATGGGTTCGAATCCTGTTATATTTATTCAGAGTTTTTGAAAGAATTTATGAAAGCATGAAAGTTACATGTCCAAGATATTCTAGAAACATTGCAAGTGTATGATAAATATATTAAAAAGATAGAACATATCTCACATAATGGATTCTGAAATGTACGTGTGATAATGATTCCACCTAATATATACAAAATTTTCTATGAATAGCTAGTAAAAAAATTCCTTTTCCCTCTGCTCTAAGATCATGAAAGTGGTAGATTTTCCTAGGATATCGTAGCATCAAGTGAAATTGAAAATCTCCATTTTTGGGAATATCGTTATCTCAGTGGTGAAGAATTTCATAATACAGATTTTAAATTGAGATGTGATCATGAAAGGTTCTCAAGTCAGCGAATCAAGAATGTCTTCATAGCATTATTCTGTAGTATTTTTCATGAGCTTGCATAAACTGTTTGACTCAGTTTTCCGCAGTAGGAAGAGCATAATGAATGTTGCAAATGCTGAAGCAGAGAATTTTTTACTGAGTAGATTGCTGGAACACCAAATAGCCTAATAAACATTTTCTCAATATCAACAAGATTTTCCAAAATAGGCAATTTTTACACTGGAAGAAAAAAAAGCGTGAAAATTGCAATCTTTATCAATAAACAGAACCCTATCACGAAATTCCAGCTTGGATTCGACGTGGATTCCAGCTCCGAAATTTACCTGCGTTTCCAGCTGGGATTCCTCATTTTCCTATTCCCAGGTGGAATCCCAGCTCGAATTTCAACTCGAACGTGGGATTTCAGTTGAAATTTCTGATCCCAGGTTGAGACACAGTTAGAATTGGAAATTCCACGGAATCCAGTTGGGATTCTGGATTCCAGGTGGAATCTTGCTGGCAACGCAGGTAAATTTCGGATCTGAAATCCACGTGGAATCCCAGCTGGATTTTTGTAACCGGGAAGGTATCGCGGATCATAGAAGATAATCACTCCATAGTAGCTCAATAAATTACTACTTGAATAGTAATTTTGTTCTTTCAAATAATGCTGAGCAATTATCTTCTATAACCCGCGATGTATTCAATCTGTTTATAAAAATTGTAATGTTTACGCTTTTTTTGTCTCAGTCCAAGGCTGAGGATGCTGGGGTGTCCATTAGCAGGTGATCAATTCGAATTACTGTTCAATAAACTCTGCTGAAATGGTCTGCGTATCTATTCAATTCGATACCCTAAGAGAAATTTCATCGTATAAAGTACTATTTTTCTCCGTAAGGCAGAAATATCACAAGATTTCGAATATAACCGCTCTCCATTCCTATAATCATCTTTACCATCAGGGATGTGAAGCCACCTTTGCGCTTCTATCGTCTGAAGAAGAGATCAGTGTCATGGTACCAGCCAAATTATTTATCAATACTAAACAAACAGACAATTGTCATCTTAGAGCGGGAACAAAATGGGAATAGAACTGTAGAAACGATTGAATTTCATTTCACTTGGTAGCACCTCAATGTTTTGACTCGATAATATCCCCAAAGTGCAATTTCACGAAAACTTCTTATAGAAGCTCGTCTTCAAAACTTGATAAGACATCAATGAAATAGCCCAATCAAGTTATGAAAATTCAGAATTTTCTGATTCCTTTCGTTCTTAGAAATCATGTTACCGATTTTTGAGCCCCTAGCGGATCTGAATGAACCGACAAGCGATTAGAAATTTCGGTCACATTTTGGTGATCTCAATTTTGGTAATTTCTCAATTTGGGTATTTTGTGGTGAGATTCCAAAGACGAACCACACTTTTTGGTCATCTCGTGGTGGCAGATTCGTTCTGAGCAACCATCAGTTTCCGGTCACAAGTAGGTCATTATATGCTAAAACCAATCTGGGTGACCATTTTCTGACCAAATTTTTACCAAAGCAAAAAATAACCGAAATTTTGCATGGCTGAGGAATCGAGCAGTTATAGTTGGAAATGTTTTAATGTCCCTGGCTTACGAAGAGAAAATAGGACTTCAGATGATTGAATTCTTCTCAATGTAATTCCATATTTCATTGACTGATTGAATTCCTCATGAAATTGACCAACTAGAATTGTTCTATGCAGAAAATCAGCAAATCTTGTACAGATTTGTTTTACATTCTCCGCAGGGTTTCCTAAGCAGAGAGTAGAAGGAGAACATTTCTCCTTCCTCTTTCGTTAAACCCTAATCAATCGTTCATCATTTGGTGAGCATCAACAAAAGAGAATGTCACAATCCTGCCTCAAACCCCGTTCAGGTTACAACCTCCAAGGAAGTTCGAGTTTCATTGAGATACCGATATTCCCAAATAACTCTTACCTTAATTACAATAAAAGTTTCTTCTCTCAACTAACTACTCGACTTGAAAACTATGATCAACTGAAAGTAGAAGCGGAAAAAAAATATATTATTCGAGAAAATATGTGGAAAAAAGAATTTCTCATCCTTTAACGTTTGAGTATGGTATACGCATTTTAAATTGAAATTATACTTCTCATAATTTTTTAGGATGAACTGTACGCGATACGCGATAGTTGAGCGAACGATTTGTTCACTTTTCACCTTTTTTCACGAACGTCTACTCAATTGTTCACGGAAATCCTTAGCGAGGCTTCGCTAGAATACTTCACCGTGTACGCAATCGTCATTAGAATTACGTAGGGACTGTATAAAATAGTGTCTGTAGTTTTTGTGAGATGAAACATATCCGTCCTGCGTGTATTCATTCTTCACTTTGTTCTCTCATAGAATCGTATGTATCACATTTCTAATATCATATTATAAAAGACCAACATAATACTCCTATGTTCCTATGAAATTTCTTCGGTTTCTTAGGTATTTGCTCTGAATATTGGTGAATTAAATATAGATTCTCTGTCATATATGATATTCTGTCAGGAATGTTGTTTTGTGTTCCCCCAGAGGATGAAACTCAATAAACATGAATATCTTTAAGATATCTTTGGAAATTTTAAACAAACACCCTCCTGAAAATGCCAAGCAAATCCGGATGAAAATCAGCACTGCCGTGCCTAAGTAAATGGCAGTCCGAGAGAAAAAGATTAGATCTAATGAGATCTATGCGGATCTCTTCAAATATATGTGGATCTCTCCAGATTTCCATTTTGCAAGAGATCCAAAAAGATATCTAGATTTCTTTTTCAATCTCCCTATACCTTTTTGGATTCTTTCCAAAATTCAAATCTTCAGGTGTAGAGGTGGACATTAGAAAATCTCAGAAATTGTCATCAGAGTTGAAATCTTTGAATATAAATAAGTGGAAAACGATTTGTGAAGATTTTTGCCAAAATGTAGATCTAAAGAGATGTACATATATCTTTTTTTCTCGGGCGTAAACATAATTTAATGCCTTGTCCAATTTTGAGGCCGAAAAATACATTGGCATCAGAATTAATAAGGGGCAGCAACTTAAATTTACTGCCTTGTACCAAAGCACGGGACAGCAGATAAAAAACCGAGCTGAACCAGACAAGTGCCTGCCCGGATCTACCCGATTCTGCTCGATTTTTGTCTCAGGATCTGCTGATTTTCATCTAAATTTGCCTGACATGTTCAGCAGGGCATCCCAAAGGTATCTTTTGAGAGACATCTCGAAGATATCTTGCCAAATGTATCTCAAAGATCCTCGGTAAACAATTTTTCAGCCAACATTGGAAACTGTCATTATGTCATCTGAAAGATGTTGAAATAATCTCTAATGCGTCAATTTCTGCTACCTTTTCGATGTCCTCTCAAGACTTCTAAATGCTATCTCTAGAAGTTACCCGTGAAATTGGCAGAAATCGACGCATTAGACGATCATTTCGACATCTTTCGAATAACATTATGAAGGTTTCGAATGACTGCCCTGTTACAAATAATCTACAAAATCTCATTGACAAATGGAAAAATGAATAAGCTCCAATGGAATTCAATGATATTAAATCAGAAATGTCATCATTCGTGATAGGATTCAATAGGATATCTCTACCTGAGTGTTCTGTAACTGTGTCAGCAGTTTTGATGTTATGAATGACAACATGATCATATGAATTTTCCAAATGTTTAAATGTATCTATCTACAATCGAATTGCGAAGGAGATGAATTCATCCACAAATTCAAAACTTGAATAATCCATGCAGATACCAACGAATTCGAAATTCTGCAGAAAGTACCCCTAACGGCACAACCACCGATGTCTACGTCGCACCTTTGTGAACTCTACGTGGATAAATGGTGGATGAACGGAGATTTCATGTGAAATGTTTGGTACTGTACGGGGCAATTTTGTAACCTTGCAATGCTAGCACTGAGAATAACGAATTCTCGAGTAACGATATTTTGCAAATCATTGAACTTCTTACGTTGAATTCTATGTGCAGCCTACAAGTGACTTTGTAAAATTCTCATTTTAGTTATTTTTCAATAACAATGAGACACACCGCAGCGAAACTGTAAATATCACCCTGGTGAAAATGGAAACTGAAATGAAGCGAAGACGAAAAGTAGGGTGGAGCGTAACAGAAACGTTAATGAAAAATGAGCAAAGAATAAATGGAACGGATTCGAAGAGTATTTGAAGCGAAGTTTGGAACAAAAGGAGCGTATAAAAATCAACGCTCCATGAAGAGTATGGGCAATATAAGAGGATAAAAATTGTAACCACTTGGCGAGATTTGAACCCATGATTTTTATCATTGCAATCCAGCGTCTTACCTATTCCGCCATGGAGTGCTATGATTCCTCACAGTTTAAAACCGATACTCGGAGTCTGTATGAAATCATTCGCATTACCTTCCATGGAACGTAACAGTACTGTTCCCCAAAACGGCATTGAATGTTTATAAAGCGTATTGATAACGTATAATTTCAATACTCTACAACAAGCAATTATTATACGCTTCGGCAAGAGAAGGTTGGAACCTTCTTACGTTCCTTGTCAGCTTCAAGTGTGCTTACTACGAGCGTATATTTTCACCAGGGAAGCGTATACACAAAGCGCGGAAGAAGCGTATACGAAGAGAGAAATGTTTCAATTCCCTCTTCATGAAACGTGTAATGCCCCCTTACTGTGAAGGGATGAAATCATACGTTCCATATACGCTTCATAAGCTTTCGATCCCGTTTCATACACTCTTCATGTGAAGTAATAGTGAGTTGTATTAAACGTATGTTTATCTATATCGATCCCAATGACGATCAATGGCTAAGTGAATAAGACCCTCGGTCCTGGTGAAAGGGAAGCGTGTATTAGAAAGTGTCAGAAACGTAGTTGGAAAGTATTTGGAACGTGGGTTTAAGCGTATACCGAGCGTCAAGTGGGACATTGAGAGTAGTTCGAATGTACATTTGAAGTGTGCGAAGCGAATGGGAAGAAACATCGATTTCATAGAAACCAGGCTTCACGTAAGGAAGCGTAATTGGAGAGTGGACAGGAAGCATGTAAAAAGTATTAGAAAAGGCATCTGAAACGCTTCCCTTTCACCAGGGGGTTCAATTTTTTAAATTATATTTCTTGAATTTTATACGCTTCTTTTGTTTTAACTCCCGCTTCGCGTACTCTTTGCATCCTTTCCATTCAAGCTCTGTTTACTTTCCATTAACGTTTTTGTTACCTTCCAGCATACGCTTCGTTTGCTCTTCTTTCCCGCTTCCATTTTCACCAGGGCAACGCTCGATAGTCCTCATGGAAGGGCAATTCTCGTGGAATACTCTAGTCATTTCTTCGAAACACACTTTTTTGACCAAACCATGCGAAAAATTGTACTAAATCTCGTTAGAGGCGCCATAAACGAAACTTTTGGTCTAATAACTTGCAACAAACTGAAATATTTGTAACAAAATTAGAGTATATACGTTTCGACAGAAACGGACTATTCAATGACGTAATAGAAAGTTCTTTTGTATTGATGAAAAAGTTGTACGACAAAAATTCTGAGGCACCCTACGTGTGCTGTTTAGACCTATATTCTGACATGACACCCACCGATCCTTGATCTAAAACTTCAAACGAATGAAGATGGAATGATTGTCGAAACAATAACACCCGATATCAAATTTCATAGCTACTCTCTAAATCTGAAAGAGTGAAAAATCATGTGTTCACTTTGGAGTGGAATTTTCACTTGTTTCGAGTGAACCTTCACTCTTTGACAGTGAAAAATTGGAATGGTTGTAAGTTTCTAATCTCAAAGCTGCAACTACCACTCTAAAAAAATGGAAATTTCATTCGTAATTTCGACAAGCTCACTTTTGGCTGGCTAAAGAGTGAAATGTCTCTGTAAAAATTTTAAAGAGTGAATGCAATCCAGAATACGCGATCAACACCTATCAGTTCCCCGCACTCTGGTTGATAATCTCATAAAAATCTTTCTTCACTCATGAACTCCCCACATAGCATTCCAAAAGATATCTCATAGTATTCTAAAAGATGTCTTATGCAACACAATCATTCTTGAAGAACAGTGGAGTTCTTAAATTGTTCTGATTGCGTTGCATGAGACAACTTCACACAGCATTTCATGTCTAAAAGATATCTCCAAACAAACTGGAGAAGTTGTATGCAACATGAAAAGATATCTGTAAGATATCTAAAACAGTTCTCACTTCTCAAAGATATCATCCCGAAAGACAAGTTTTGGATCTTCTGAAAGATATCTTTTAGATGTCTTTTAGAAGTAAGACCTGTTTTAGACATCTTGGAGATATCTTTCCGTGTTGCGCAACAAGACTTCTTCAACTTTTCTAAATAACTTCTCAAGATATCTTGAAGATCAAAAGTGCCCATACAGCGAAAATTTTGCTTTGTCAAAAAAAGGATTTCTTATGCAATAGTTTTCACTGTCTTCAAGATTTCTTGAATGTAGATATCTTGAGGAGATACTAGCGTCAGGACATTAGCCACATTTTTCGTGTAACATTTCTCCACAATACTTGAATATCTTCAAAATATCGCTCTATACAGCATTTCTATAGACATTCAAGAAATCCTGTATAGAGCGATATTTTGAAAATATTCAAGTATTGTGGAGAAATCTTACACGAAAGATTTGGCTCAAGTCCCGGCATCCTGGTATCCCCTTGAAGACAGTGAAAACTGTTGCATAAGAAATCTTTTGGACAAAGCAAAATTCTTGTTGTATGGGTGCTGTGTGGGATCTTTCAGAATGCTCTTGCTGCGAGAACATTGTTGCTATGTGGGTCGTTTCGTTTTGCGAAAATGATTGTCTTATCGAGTGCTAATCCTTTTTCCTTTGATATCTAAGCGTTACAACAAGCATCCTCAAGACCCGAGTAGGATTGAAATTAACCTGGTCGTATCAAGAAGATATATTCCTCTCCAAATTTGAATAAGAATGAAAAAAGAAAAACTCAAATTCAGATCTCTCAATTCGATTGTATACATTCCTGACGATATCGTATATGAAAGTGAATATTCATCATAAACATTGCTCTTGTCTCCTATTTCTCATCACTTCACTCATAAAATTCATCCAATACCAGTTCCCCAGCCATTTACATTGAGAACTCAACGATAATTATATTCGAAAAAACGTTTGTATCATTTTCAGAATCAAAATGAGATCGATACGGAAAAGAGCGATGATAGTCGATCGCCCGTAACGTATGATTAAAACTACCCTTCCTTTCAAACGGAACGATACACGTGTATTTGTATTGACTTTATGCGGTGGACAAGGGGCCAAAATGCGTGATAGAACATTTAAAACATAGAATAAAACAAAAACGGAGCTGTGCTTCCGAATGAAATTCTGAAATTCCATTATCTTCATCCCACGTACCGCTAGCCTTTTCTATATATATATATCCCATTCAACTTGGAAAAAAATAAATATTATGAAAGAAAACACATATTCGATGATAAGTATTTTCATAGTCTCTCATGTATCACATACCACATCAAATTTAATATCTACTGAACGAGTAGTCTTTCGATTTTTAAATCTTGTGAAATAATTGATTCCTCGAGAAAAACAACTCACCCGAACGAAGAACAAATATTGCTTTGGAAAAACGAAATTCGAATCGCTTCAAGGTCACTCAAGTATCAGGAGAACCCGAGTAGAAATTTGGTAAGGCCAACGTCGGAGCCTTACGAGGTAAGCTATTCGCCTAACCGATTCGAACCGGGTCAAATTGTTTTCATAAATTCAAATTTAGAATCGACAATAATTGAGTACATTTTCAAGATTGGACTCTAAATAATGTTGTTGAATTCAAAGTCATAAAATCTGATGAATCATCGTTATTTATCTTCTCAAATGAATTATTTGTAATTCTTTGCAACCGAAAATATCGATAAAAGAATGTACTGCAAGATTTTGGGTCTTCGACACCTGAGCATTTCGTTATTCCATAACTAATTCATTTCAATAAACGATTCAAACTTCAGCAACATCTCTAAATACAAATTTGGGTTCCTTCATCAAGGTTCGCAGATATTGGGAAACGAATTGATAAAAACTTTTTGACAGAGATCAGTAAGAGTCTGAAACTTATATTCAGAGTCTGATAGTCCTAGTCGTGGATTTTATCATTATTTACTCAAAATTTCCGTTGAATGCATAATTGATGAAAAAAGTTGGCGCAAAATTTGACTCGCTTCTTTTGTTACTTGAGTGCCCTCAATGGAGTGCAAGATATTTAATTAGACTTGATGTTTTTTTTTCTGTTCCGAGATCCAAAATTATTGAGAAATGACAGATGTGAAGATAAATCAATGAGACGAGTACGCAACGATTCAATTTCGAAGGCAATATGTTTCTGGGACATCTTGAGAACGTTTCGAGTATATCCCAAAGACACGTTGTGCTATCTGGGCTGGTGTGTAGGTTGTGACAGTTTGAGAGGCTTGAGTTAACGTTATGATAACATTAATATAACGTCGACCAATAAATGTAAAAAATAAGTCCTAAGTTAAGAGGCATCAAGAAGTACCCGTCAAATGAGAAAAGTATTTTCCTTATTTCCAGGATAATACGTTTTCGATTGCACTCGAATCCGCTTGTGTACTGAAACGTGCTTGAATGAGAGAATTACGTATGCGTGTGTGCAGTATATGCATGTGCTTTCATCGATCCTAAGTCATTCGATGAAAACCAGATGTGTAATTGGAAAGGAATTCGAAACGTGGATATTGTTCTACCATGCAATTTCATAGATTAGATCAGTCCTCCGTTGATAGAAACCGCAACGGTGAATGGTAACAAGAATGGAGTCTCGACTAATTTCATTTTTTTCGTATCAATATTATAAATAAATAAATAAATAAATAATAATATATTGGATTAATTTATATGTAAAAATGACTGATGAATTCGTAAAAACTTGCAATTTCGTGATTTCAATGTACGTTATGGAAATACTAGAGTACAAAACTACTCGTGAATGAGAGGAGAAGGAAGAAGAGGGTGATTGATTTTTGAATGGAGATAGACAGTCTCAAGTCCTTTTGTACTTAAGTACCCTCATAATTCTAAGGTGCATTTGTACTTCTCACTTATTCACAATATCAGTGAACAAAAAAAACATATAATATAAATGATATGTTATATATTATACATGTATTTATCTACCAACAATAGTAAGTACAAATGTACTTTGTATTTGGTCCTGCGAGAGAGAAATAACCATCTTCTCGTCTATCTCTGTCCTTGAATAATAAACGATAATTATATGGATAATAATCGTAATACCGACGATAGAATCGTGTAATATGAAAACTAAACCGTACCATATACTAACTGTATATTCTACACTTTATTTTCCAGCACAATTTATTACAAAAAAAAAATAATGAAAAGAAATATGTAAATAATAAATAATAATATTCCAGCACAGTGTACGTTTGATGTGACGTAATTTCTAAGGGGAGCAAGAACTGGAGGAAGCAAGGTATGAGGGGAGTATGTTAAAGGTCGAGAGAACGGGGAGCATACGAAGATGTATGTACGTCCACTCGCGGATGCATTGTATGTAATTAGTATATAATAATATGTATAATTCTTCAGAAGAATAAAAACACATACTCAAGCAAATGACGACGGATTGCTTATTGTTTATTACATATTGATATCAATAAACATGAACATCTACAAGATATCTTGAAGATATCTTCAAAAGATATGTGTAAGATGTTTTGCCAAATCCCTTGTGAAAATATTTCTACGCCAAATTACGCCAAAAACTACGAAATATTACGTCAATCTACGTCTCACAGCTTGGCATAGTTTGACGTACACTGTAAAAAATTTTCTGAAAATTCAGATACTGGAGTGTCTGAATTTTCAGACTCGAGTTTCTAAAAGGCAAATTTAGATAAGGTTTTCTGAAAATTCAGATTTGATATCTAGAATATTATATTTAGATACCAAGTTTCTAAAAAAATTAGAGAAAGTTTCTTCATGTTCATCACCAATACTTTGAAAATTAAGAATCTGAATAATTTAAGAGACTTACACTGAAAACATGCGCAGAATCGGTGCGCAGTGAATCGGCTTGCATTATTTTGTATGACGGTCAATGAACGGTAAGTAAAGGTGAATTGCAAAATCAAATTCAATATCATTTATTTTAATGAACAAATACTTACTGCACCAACAGTAATTACATGTTGTGCAATGTAATTTGAGCCAAATTAATTTATAATGTGACATGAAATGTATTGTGGGATTCGGTAAAAAACATGTTAAAAATGTGAAGTTAACCTCTTTGCCATTGGAGCAAAAATCGTCTCTGAATATGACAATCAGAAAATCTCATGACGGTGGTATGAATAAATGATTAAAGGAAGGATGATACATTGAGATTTTTGAATTGAAAATGATGAAAAAAACATCCAATTTCTGAATCAGATGTTCTGATTTTTCGTGGATCATAAAATCAATTTCAAGTAGATTTATATTCACTGAACCACATGAACATGTAGTAATTACTGCGATTAGTTTGAAACTCAGAGAATGTGGTTTAAAAAACTACATTATTTCCATTTACTTTGTCTTCAACTATTGGTAATAAAAGAGATAGAACTGTGTGCTATGGGACCAAGTCTAATTAGGGCAAGGAACAAGCGATGAGTATGTGAAACATACAAACGTGTAATAAGTGCTCCAATGAAAAGTTTCACAAAGTATAACATTGAGTGATTTAACATGGAACAACTTATATAATTTCTACCGGATCCAATTGATACCATTAATTTCTGTATTATGTTATAGTTTAGTGAAAATCAGTGTTTGTGAGATTGATATTCTGATTTATCAAAAACCAAAAAATAAATCATTTTCAAGAGATTGATTTTCACTGAATTATAACAAAATACAGAAATTAATTCCATCAGTTTGATTTGGTAAGAATTATATAGGCAGGGTTGTATATTGCATCATGTAGGGTTACGCTTTGTGAAATGTTTCATCGATACCTTCAGTACCAGTCTTACATACTTATCGCTTAATTCTTTCATCAATTGAACTTTTTGTTTTAGAAGACAAAACCATCTCTTTCATCACAAATAGTTGAAAAAAAGTACATGAAAAGGATAACATATTATAGTTTCATAACACTTTGAAACAATATTTTCTGGTATTCAAGGAATCAAAAATCAATCTCAATAATATTGATTCTCACTAAAGCATAAGAAAATACATTAATTACTGCCATTAGTTTTATTTGGTAAAAATTATATAGGCAGAGTTGTATATTGCATCATGTAGGGTTACGCTTTGTGAAATGTTTCATCGATACCCTCAGTACAAGTCTTACATACTTATCGCTGGACTCTTACACCAATTAAATGTACATCGTAGAAGACATAACCATCTCTCTCATCACAAATAGTTAAAAAAAAGTACATGAAAAGGATATCGTTTCTATAGTTTTATGTACTTTTATTCAACTATTTGTGATGGGAGAGATAGTTCTGTCTTCTACGATGTACATTTAATTGGTGTAAGAGTCCAGCGATAAGTATGTAAGACTTGTACTGAGGGTATCGATGAAACATTTCACAAAGCGTAACCCTGTATGATGCAATATACAACTCTGCCTATATAATTTTTACCAAATAAAACTAATGGCAGTAATTACTGTAAATCCTATATAATGTTATCAAAACAGACGTTATAAATGTTCCAGATAAATGTCTTCAATTTTTTTCATCTGGGAAGTGTATAATTTCCAGATACATTCCACTTGGGTTTTCGAGACTTCATCTACGTCACTATTCTTGGAAAAAAAATCGGTAATGATATGGTATGCGGTCTACTACCCACTACCGTAGACCGCATATTATACGTTTACCAAAGAATCTCCGGAATTAAAAATTCTGGCTCTTTAGTGACATAGATAAAATCTCGAAGAACCATCCCTGAAATTTCGGATTTTTTTCATGAAATCAGTTTCCAGTAATTTGGTAGAAAAAACGTGCTCGCGCATGGTAACTATCGCACCCTCTTAGAATTCAATGCGCATCTCTCCAAATTGAGAAAAATATTCCTTACAGTTCAGGAAAATGTTTCTTACAATTGAGAGAAAATATCTTTGAATTCAGAAGACTATTTCTTACAATTGACACGAATATTTTCGACAATTCAGAAAAATGTTTCTTACGATTGAGAGAAAACATCTTGAAATTCAGAAGACTATTTCTTACAATTCAAACAAACATTTTCGACAATTCACAAAAATATTTCTCATAACTCAGAACAGCATGTCTAAAAATTAAGAAACATGAATCTTGCATTTAATGTGAATATGTTTGATGACTCAGAAACATGCGTTTGAAAATCCAGAAATAAGTATCTTAAAATTCAGAACAGAAATGTTTCTGAATATTCAGACTCAGTGACTGTAAAAAATTACAGTCACTTTTTTCTTAATTTTCGGTCAAAATTTTTTTACAGTGTAATTAGGCATAGACAAGAATATGAATATTTGTGCCGGAAATACGCGAAATTGAAGCAGGGGAGTAGAAGTATGTAAATTCGACGTACAAAGTCCGAGAGTTTATGCCATTCTACGTATTCCTACACCTTTTTACGCCACAGTATACGGGTCATAGATTGGCGTACTTTGACGTAGAAGTGCGTAGAATTTTCTACGTTTTTCTTACGGAAGTGTCCGAAATGCAGTATTTAGGCGTAGTTTTTGGCGTAGAAATATTCTCACAAGGGATGTATCTCTAAGATCAGCAGTTTTGAGGTTATGAGTGCATATGGATAACACCCCCAAGAGAAGACAAACCTTTAGGAACGTTTATTGAACGTTCGCGAACCTCCAGGAACATTCAATGAACATTCCTGAGAGTTTGTGCTCTCTTGGGGACTTCAAATGTCTTTGTTCACAATCAAATTGCAAAGACCCACACAGCACCACAGTCCCAAAAGAATTCTTATTGAAGTGATTGTATTCTTTATGACAGGACATATTCTAAGGAAATTTAAGAACTAACCGAAACGGTTCCTGTGTGACCAATATTTCTCAAATCATTTGATCCCACACAGCACCAAGTCCCAAAAGAATTCTTGAAGAATTCTCATTGAATTGATTGGGTTCTTTATGAAGTCTTCGATAACTCTTCCAAGACTGTGGTGCTGTGAGAGATACTTCCTTAATTTTACTTTTGGCATAAAGTCTTATTTTTCCAGAATGAATATCACTACTGAACTCCCTATGTTGCGGAAGTCTGAAGCATTTATCAAAATAAATTATCAATCGAATAACAAAATACTCTGCTGTTGAAGACCTAAAATTCTAAGGAGTTCACTCGAAAAGATCAACATCAATAATTGTCCAACAGATTTTGTAAATTTGAATTTTTGTTTCGTTTTTATAAACGATTCGAACTTCAAGGACATGACTTCAAAACTTCAAGAACATATACTTTGACCCTGATATGGGGCAAAAGGCTCATTCCGTAACAGGGCAATATTGAATACTCGATTTACAAAAAGAAAAAGGAAAACATTTTCTAACAAGGGTCAGAACTGACCCTTATAATATGCCCTCCCGGGAAAAAATGAATTAGATCTGAAGAGATCAAATTAGATCTAATTAGATCTCATTGCACCTCTTTTGATCAAAAAAATGGAATGAGGTAGATCTGCTGAGATCTAAATGATGTATCTATTTGGATAACATTAGATCTACTTAGATCAATTTGGATCTGAATAGATAAATTTAGATCTAGACAGGTCTATTTAGATCTACAGAGATCTAAATACAAAATGAGCTTTGATTTGTACTGAGGTCCGCGTAAACCTATCTATATCTATTTAGATCCAGAGAGATCTACCGCATTCCATTTTTTGGATCTAAAAAGATCAAATTAGATCTCATTAAATCTCTTTAGATCTAATCCATTTTTCCTCGGGCTGCTTTGTGAATTTTTTGAGAATTCTTCTGGGACTGTAGTGTTGTGTGGGCAAGGTGAATGCGTTTATAAATTATAAGCTAGAATAATTCATGTAAATACCAACGAATGCTGTGAAAAGTACAATTTTGTAACCTTGCAGTGCTAGCACTAGATGTAACGAATCTCCAAGTCACAATATTTTGCGAATTATCGAACTTCTTACGCTGAATTTTATGTACGGCCTTCGTGCACGGTGATTTCATCAAATTCTCATTCACATCTACTAATAAGTTGTTTTTCAATAACAGTGAGAGAAAAATAATTCAAAGTTATCTATGATATTCATCAGACACTAACGATCACTGAATCATGTACTCCAATATATTTCACCAAATTCATCAAACCGTTCAAGTTTTGAGCACAATCAACTTATCTTATATTTGTGTAAAAGATCACTTTTACTCTGAAAATATACACCGCTGACATTAAATCTCATTAAATTGTTCGTATGGCTCAGGTCATTGAAGCTGAGGTACGTCGTGAAAATGTGCGGGTTCGAATCTCGCAACCCCAAGAATCCGAAATAAAGTGAACATTTGTAGGACTGAGGGGAGAATCAAAAGAAAAGAAAGGAGGAAGAAGAAGAAAAAGAGAGGAGATTTTTCTAAGATATTTTTATGAATTCTTCAAGACATTTTTAAGACTTGATCAAATACGTCTAAAACATATCTTCCGCAAAACCTTTTTGAGATATCTTAAAATTGTCAAAATCAGTCGCGTTTAGATTTCTAAAAGACATCTTCGAGACCTTTTTGCAAGACATCTTTCAAACTTTCGAGATATCTTTTAGATATCTAAAAATGTGTTTTTGTTTGATTGGGATATTCTACGATTATCTTGCATGAGAGAAAATATCCGATTCCCTGTTGAAAAAGTCTCCCCAAACAGACACAAAGATATCTTTCAAAAGTACAAGAAGTCTTGAAGAATTTTTGAAAAGATGTCTTATGCAACGTGAACAGATGCCTAAAAGATCTCTCGGAGACTTCTCAAAGATATCTTTAAGAAGAAATTAAGAAATCTAAAAGAGCTCTTCAAGATTTCTTAAAGATGTCTTGAAAAATTCATAAAAATGTCTTGGAAGATGCTTCAAATGACCCCCCCCCCCCTTCGTCTTTGTCGCTCATGCACTCTTATAAAGTTTATTTTATCACGATTCTTGAGGTTGCGGGAATCGAACCCGCGCATCTTTCGGTGTACTCACGCTTCAGTGACCTGAACTATAAAGACAGTTTGATTTTGGTGCCTGTGATTGTCAATATAACACAGCGAAATCTTGTTAGTGGTGTACATTCTCAGAGTAAAAGTGATCTTCCGAAGAAACTGTTATTATGAAAACCAGTGTCAAATAACTTGGCCGTGGATACCACAGATTCTTCCTAAATTATTTCTATCCCATCGTTATTGATGAATAACGTATTGATAAGTATGAATGAGAATTCTTTTTCATTTCCTTGAAGGCTGTACATAAAATTGAGCATAAAAAGTTCAGTTATATTTGTAAAATATTTGAGTCTTGGAGATTCGTTAATTCCAGCGTGGGTATTAAAACCCGCATAACAATTTAGGATCATTCTGAAAGATATCTTGAAAGAATTCGAAAAGATATCTCATGAAATACTAAAAGATATCTTTTGGAAGTCTTCATGTGAGATTTCTTGAATTTTTCTGAAGGTATCTTTTAGAATTCTTAGAGATATCTTCCGTAAGATATCTCTGAGATGTCTGTAGGTGTTTCATAAGACATCTTTTAGAATTCTTCAAGATATCTTTTAGAATGTTCCGGAAGAATTCCTCAAAATTGTGATCTGGGAAGATTACAAAATCGCACTTTTTGCAGGATTTAAAATCTCTTGGCATGTATATACCCAGGTAGGAAATGCCAATATTGACAACTGGCCCATGCTTGGCAAATTACTGGGCTGTCAAGCATCCCGAACCAATATTGGTCCAATATACAACCGTTGTTTATTCTAGAAACCATATCGGGTTCCATAGGGAATGCCAATACGACAACTGGTGCGGCCTGGCAAAATATTGGGCTGCCAAGCATGGCGAACCAATATCGGCCCAATATTAAACCATTCGTTATTTGAGAATACCACGTTTCGTAGGGAATGTCCTTACAACAAGGGGTTGAAGCTTGGCAAAACATTGAACTGTTAAGCATGGTGAACCAATATTGGGTCAATGTACAACCAATGTTTATTTGAGAACCTATGCCAAATCTCTATGTTTGTGATTTTTACAGAGTTGTACCGATATCCCTGCTCAAAATCTTATCGTTTTCTGTGGGAAATTTTTAGCAGGGATGGCATGAAAAATGACGTCATTTTTTTCTCCAAGAAGTATGTTTGAAGAATCGAGTTGAATCATCGCAAAAGTTAATATACACAACTTGGGCCAGGTCCGGTTTAATCGTGTGAGCCACGCTCCAAAATACTCATAATACATATATCATGAGACATTGGGCCATGCTTGGCATTGCATTCTGGCCCAAAATTGAGTACCAAACCTGGCACGAGGTTATCATCCCAAGCTTTCACCAAGCTTGAGCCATTTTTTCTCATGGATTCTGGCCCAATATCAGTCATAATTGGGCCAAGCTTGGGCCATTTGATAATTCCTACTTGGGTAGATTTTCTAAGTTTTCGATTTATGAACGAATTTATCACATCTGTAATTCGATTATAATAAAAGGCACATTCCAAGCATTATTCATGTCAATTCATAAGATCAGGTATTCATAACCTAAACCTGCTGACAATCTATCTTCTCCAACATATCTTGTTAAAGTCTTCCAAGAAGATATCTTTCAAATGCTTCTAAAAGATATCTTTAAATCTTCAAAAATGATTCGTTTGAATGCCATAAGAATTTTTCATGAACTTACAATATGAATTAAAAATATTCATAATGAATCCATGTTTGCTATCATAACGGGAGCTCTTTGGAGGCATTCTTTTGCGGTATGGGATAATTTATTTTGGATGCTATCAACCGTGGGTTCCTTGAACCAGTTGAGTGAGGTAAGGTAGCATAGGGGTAACGCGCGAAGGGTCCATACACGAAAAGGAGAAGATTACTGGCTGCTTGAGGAGAGCTAGCAACTTCTGATGATTATTCTCAGATTCACGCATCATTGTCCTTTAGGTAACTGCAGTTCCGGACACTTGCTGCTTTAGGAGTGAAACCATGGAGTTATTTTTTTATTTCGTCTATAGCTTTAAACTTGAAATATATTACGTGCCTTGAATCAATCCAATAACTTCTTGCAATTTTTCCATGGTTAGTCATTGACAAGCAGGTCGTTCACATGAGGCTCCCCAAGGCACTATAATTTGAATTATTTTGAATAAGAATGAATAATTATTTATTTTTGAATTTGAATTTGAATGTGAATGATTATTATTTCGAGTGCTCTTGATAGGGCAACTATGAAGTAATATGTTGATACTCATTTGACAGAAAGATATTGCAGTTGAACGAAGTAAATATCCGTTCCTCCTCACGGAACAGCTCTAACAGCACAATGTGTCTCTGGGACGTTTTCTGAACGTTCTGAAAACCTCTCCTACGTTCTATAAACCTTCCATAAACGTTCCAGTGGCACGTTGTGCTGCCTGGGAGGATGTTTATCTGGCACAAATATATTCCCAAGTGTTCCTAAGAGACTGCAGCCATTTTCCTAAAACCCTACATGCTATGAAAACACTCAAAACTTCAGAAAAGTCCATATTCATAAGGCATTTGGCAACACATTAAAAATATTTACTCAGGTGACACATCTATAAAGGAATGGTATTCGTCCATGGACGGTAGCGGATGTTCGTGGCGCATTGTTACTCAGTTTTTATACTCGAGAACATATTCGAGAGCACTGATTGTAATCATATCATTCATTTGTCGTGACTGTTGTACATAGAGTGCATATCGATATTTTTTTAAGGAAAAGCGATGAATCTTCTGACGGTGACGGTAAGTTTGTTATTTCCCAACTAACATTTCAATTCTTGAAGATATCTAAAATAATACTTCATTGAGAGATCTTTAAGAACTTTCTTGAAGAGTTCTTGAAGATATCTCTTAGAAGTGTTGGAAAGACATCTTGTAAAAGATTTCGAAAAGATGTCTTGATTCAGAGATCTTCAAGAACGTCATTGAAGAGTTCTTGAAGATATCTTTTAGAAGTCTTGGAAAGATTTCTGAAAGATGTCTTGATTCAGACACGTTTAAGAAGATAAATTTTTCAGCAGCTTTGGGGTTATATAAGCACATGTTCATGAATAACACACACGGGATGCCATCATGTGACCAGAATACGTCTGATGTTGTTTTATTTACTGGGTGGTTTCAGAGCCCCAACAAGGATATCTTGCATAGGCTCAAGCTAGAAATACAATCCAGGTCCTGAAAATGTGTGCGTGAAAATCCTGTCTAGGCCATGTGAGGGTCATCAAAACAGGGCTTGGTATCAAATAAACCCTGTCTGAAAAGTCCAATAGATTTCCATAAATTCCCATAGATGCTGTGACACTAGCCACTATTGAAACTGATAGGATGTTTTATTCATATCAGTATTTATCAGGTTTTGCTGATCATACCGATAGAAACCCATAGAACATCGGATTCCCCATAGAATCTTATAGAAACCCTCAAGTCCTGTGACACTAGCCACTATTGACACTGATAGGAAATCATGGATTCCAATAGGATTTGGCCTATCGGTTTCTATTGGTCTTTTCGCACAGGGCAGACACTTAGTTTGATTCTAGCGTTTGGGATTGATTTTCCATGAGATTTAGGCAAATATAATTAAGAAGATTTATTACATATACATATTTTAGTTGCGGTTTACAGTCGATTATGGTAACGCGAACGTAAAATGCAAAACTTAATTCTTATAAATACTCCGAGTACCATCGTAGTTCGAAATGCCGTCAGAATACCAAAACTTTTGCGTGATAATCGAAATGTATTCCGTAACCTTGGTTTATAAGTACAATCATATTTTCCTTTTACATATAAATCACATGTCCATATCTAAGAAAATGTTTTCTCATTTACTTTTTTTCTTTCTTTTTTTTTTCATACCAAAATTGACCGTATAAAATTCATATAGCATTGACATTTGATTAAAAAAAGTGTTAATCGTACGATAAAGAAAGATTAGCATATTATACATATACTTCATTAGTAGAATAGAATGTCTTATTTTTTTTTTATTTATTTATTTATTTATTTTTATTCAAAACTGAATTTTAAATCGATGAAAAGAATAGTTTTATCATTCGTATAGAAATAGAAGACATTAATTTAATTCTAATGACATCCCCCAAACACGGGTCATATAGGAGAAATTGGAAAATGTTGCATAATTTACATTTCCCAGGCCTCCATTCGATGTTTCATGAAACATCGGTTGGGAGATGTCTTGAAAGCCACATTTGTAGGGATATCGATAATTATAAATCCAATATGAAACAGCCTTGCTACAAAATGATGCTGATGAATCGATTGGATTCATCGAATTCTGGAATGGGTTTTCAATTAGCCAATGAATCGAGATTATTGGAAAATCTGTATCATAATGCGTCGTGTTGGTCCTCATTTTTATTACCTGAGGCAACGCAACCAAGTAGGCAGCATGGCTGCGCACCTCAAGTAATCTCAAATAGAGCCACTACTGTCTCCTGGAAAAACCATCATGTTTTCAGCTCCGTAAGAAGGAGTAGGTGAACCTCTTGCGTCCAGAGAAGCTCTACTCGCCGAACTAAAACTGCTGGAACTCAAATCTTCGTAACTAGCTACGGACTGGCTACCACCTGAAATGACAAGAATATCGTTCAGATACTTAGTTCTCGTGAATGCTGAAATTTTGCATCCTATAAAACGTACTAGGTATCAAGGTGCAAAACTCAAAGTCGGATCAGAGTTATTTGAAAGCTCCTTGTTGGAAGGGGAAGACATGGTTATACGTTATAAACAGAGGTGTTGACCAACGTTCGTTCCTTCTTAAAACTCATGAGGATCCAGGAATCGTGCGAGAATTAGTGCACAAAATTGGCCTATAATTGATGACCAGTTTTCCATTCAAACTTATTTGGATTTTATCCAGACAAATTTGGAGAAATCAGTTTCGTATCCGGTTTTCATGTGAGATTCCGATACCAAGTCCCGAAACTCATGAAAAACACTGCAAAATCCAAATTGGTATCCAGATCCTTCTGGATATGGTCTTGAGCCTATTCGGGTCTCATGCGGAATTTTCGACCCATAATTTGTACCAAAATTCGGAAAGGATTCGGATTGAATCGATTAAAGAATCGCCGCAATGCCCAAATTCTCGTCCGGATGCCGTCTTTTAGCCACGATTCATCCATACCTCCGACCGATATTAAACACTAAAATTCGCATGGGATATAAATTGAACCGGGCTAAAAAGTTTCCCCAAAATCTGCATTCGCGTTCGCCTACAATTCCCAATCTATTCGAATTTCATGCGAATTTTTGACCGGTTTTTTCATATCGGCGAGCTTGAGCGGTCTTGGACCAGTCTCTCAAGGGAGAGTGGAACAGTTTTACGCGGAAAAAATAACCGTTCTGAGCGGACCGCCATTTAATTAGCTCCTGCAGCTAAATTTTAGTTATGATAGCAAACAAATTTGACTTCATACCTGATTTATTTGCTGTGATAGATAAAATTTTGTTTCAGTTGCTAATTTAATGGCTGTCCACATTCTCGCTAGCCACTTCGCTGCTGCAGCTGAATTATTCGAAAAACCTGCTTCGAGCACCACTATTGTTCCGATTAGAGAGCCTTTTTGAACATTACACAAAGTTCCTAAAATATCGTCGCGATAAATCTGGTAAGGTAGCAAGTGCCCGGGAAAGCAATGATTTGTGCATTCGAGACCCCAGACAGCGTTGAATGTCCTGTGGACGTTCTAGAAACATAACCTTAGTTTTGCGCGCTTCGTCTCCGTGGAGTAGGTTTAAATACGTTCAGAGAACGTTCATTTTTAATGCACCTGAATACGTTCCCAGTACGTCTTTTTCATCTACCACGGGACGTTCTCGTTACGTTTCCCAAACGTACTTTCATGAAAACTAACCTATACAGAACGTGATTGACATCTTCATTGAACACGTCCCCAGAACGTCGCATGGTAGACATAAATTGAACATCACAGAACATTTGTATGTCCCTGGGACGTACATGCGACGTTTCTAAAACATCTTGGGATTTTATTTAGACGTTTTCTGCGAGAGCAAGTACGTTTTGTGAACGTTCAGAAAACCTCCCGATGCTATCCGGGCAAAAACTTCACCGCGTTTGGGTAAATGAGGTTTCAGGCACTTGCTACCTCACCGGTGAATCTCATAATTAAACTTTTGTGCAATGGAATATGAATTTTTTGGCAATCGAATTGATCACTTCCTAATCAAGGTTAGATTCCCCTTATTTGTTGGAATCAAATACATCGGGTGTTTCAGAATCCATCATTCGCATTTTTTCGCATATTCTGTAGCCAAAATACAATAATCTGCTGTTTGGAAAAATTTTTTTCAGGCTCAGTTTTTGAGATAAGAGCATTTTGAATTTGTTTCTCAAATCCAAATTACTAAAAAGCATTGTGCGTTGCATACTCGAACTCACCGCCATTCGGTAAATTGGAAAACGGCGGATCTCTGGAAAGAGAATCGGTCTATTCTATCATTGTTTGTTTTGGAGCTATAATAATTGCAAGTTGCTGAATCTTGATTAGCTAGGAGCTCAAAAATTGCAAATCACTATAACTTCGAATTGAAAAATTATGGGATACTTCGATTTCTTTTCCAGAAATTCGCCATTTTCCAATTCAGCGAATGGCGGCGAGCTCAAGTATGTAGCACACAATGCTTTTGAGAATTTTGGACTCTGAAGAAAAATTGAAAATGCTCATATCTTGAAAACTAAGCCTAGAAAAACAATTTTACTAAACAGAAAATTAATGCATTGTGGCGGCAGAATATGCGACAGGAATGCGAATGATGAATTTTTAAATACCCGGTATGTGACTTAACGTACCTTGAAGCGATACCAACGATCCCTGAAGATGCAGAATTATTCTGACAAATCACTCGAAAACAAAAGAATGAAATCAAAATATCCTTCAGTACAGACCTTTTCCGATCAATACAGAGCGATATTTTCCTGTTACTGCTGATAATTTGGCAGGAAAAATTTGGCTCAGGTTGCATCTTCAGGGGCCGCTGGTATCCCTTTAAGATAGTTGCAAATAATTTCCAGTGGGGCAGTTACAAACGGGTGTTTTTATGAAAAAAAAGAAAAATTGTTAATATTTTTGATGTATTGAATTATAATTACGATCAATTATCTCATGAACTATCCTTGCGGAAAATGCCAGGTAGCATCAAGCAAAAAATAATTGTTGTGTTTCCAACTGTTTTTGTCCCAGGATATCGGTTAAAAACTGACAAATCCTGCCTGATTTTGTCCAAGATTAGCGAATTGGAAAATCCTGCCGTAACCAGGCAGGACAACTTCTATCAGTTTTCTCAGTCCATGAATTCCAAAAAATTGCTGTCAATTTTTGAAAGGATATCCCAATTCGGTAATTCCAGATAAAACCAGGTGGAAATTTTGTGAGTTTCCCAGCGGATTTGTTGGAACGAAATTCGTTCGAAGCCTAAAAACAATTTTCTACCCGGCTTTGCCTGATATTTCCAACAGGGATGTGCAAAGACAACACTCCCTGTTACAAAAATCGAGCTGAGGTCCTATTTCCAGGTGGAATCCCAGCTGGAAACGCAGGTAAATTTCGGATCTGGAATCCACGTGGAATCTCAGCTGGATTTTCGTGACAGGGTCGGGGAAAAATTCCCGTAAAGAGGCGTTGAAATCCACGGAGGATCACTTTGATTGGAAATTACATACACGAAGTGCACCGCCACCGATGGCGTACGTTGTCTCCATGTAGAATTGAGAAGGAAAACCTATGGATGATGTAAATCGGTGGAAAAACGATGCCTCGATGGAAAAGCAATGCTAACGCAACGCGGAAATGTCTGCCAGACTTTTCCACGTGGAGGCGACGTACGCACTCTGCTTTCGCAATACTCGGGCATTTGAGTTGTCAAAAATTCATTTTTCTGAGTATGAATGAGTTATTGAAACATCCAAATTAGAGATTGCACGTTTATTTTCATATCTATTCACTTCTAGCAAACAAAGTTAACAGTTATTTTATAATTATTCGCTCCATTTAAAAATACATAAAATTATGTTGACATCTCGATGAAATTATTTACAAAATTTCTCGATATCATAAAAAGCGAAAAAAGTAGAATCTTTTTCCCCCTTGAAGTAATATTCATACAATATTGACAGACAGCAGTTGTCATTCGCATCTTAAATATATTTCGTTAGAAGCAAATTTTCTAATCGACAAATTTGTTGAATTGAATTATTCTTTGATTTTTCCATTCAAGAATTGCCGGCGGAAGAACCAAATTGTCGTTTTTGAATCAAATATAAATCCCGATCATCGGCAGAAATACTGCTTTCGTTTGAAAAATAACAAAAATACATTACATAAATAAATAAATAAATAAATAAATATACAACGATGTATATCGTTTTCGATCTTTTACATATCAATTTCATAGCATTTTCAACAATTTCATGATATTCGGTATAAGCTTTGCGTGATCGTTCTTTTGTACATAACATGAGAGCACACAATTCGCACTCCACGCGAATCATTATAATATTCATTCACATTATTACAATACTCTCTAAAATGGCGCCGTTTTGAAGAAAGGATTGAACATTCCTTTTTTTCATTTCAAATTCAAACAAATCAGAGGGGAGTGTTCATCCTTCTCAGGATTGCGTTTTTTCGGTGTGTATTCTAATCACTTGTTCCCACCCCTGCACGGAAAGTTGATGTTTTCTGACCGATTTTTAGGTGTCAAATCAGGAAAATCCTAACCATCCTTTTGTTCTGAAATAAGCGTGGGAATATTTTATATGCAAATATAGAGATAATTTGCACTTTCCTTGCAGCTGTGGGAAGAAATAGTATGTTCACCTCAGGGAGAAGTGGAAAATTTCCACTTTTCCCTCTTGTTGAACAATACACTATTATCGTATCAAGGAGATTCGATAGATACAAAATTACTAAATTCTTTCCTCCACTTTTTTTCAAATTCCGTACGATTTCTCACCTTTTTGAAAACAAAGAAGAAAATTTGAGATTTAGTAACTTCGCTTTTAAGAAGTACCGAATGCCCTTGAGATGTGTCACGGTTTCAGGAGATCAAACAAAACTTGCCAAACTTCAAACATACAATCATCTTATTTTAATTATAATCGAAGTTTCAATATATATGTCAAATAATTCACATATATTACGAGGTTAAAAAAATAATGTTATCGAAATTTCAACTATTTTCAAAGATCATACGTAAGATGATGATTTTTTGAACAATCGTGTCTAATATTTTTATTCTTTATGAGACAATGCTTATTTATAATCCGCAATCTTCTAATAAAAACATCCAGATTCGAATAGCTACTGAGACTTCCAAAGGGAAGTCTGGAAATTCAAGTAGAGCTTCTAGGAATCTATTAGCTAGCGATCTATTTAAAATCCTTAAAGGGAAAACCAAAGAATCATCTAGATTCGTACCTGGCCTTATTGTTCGGTGAGGTGATTTGGTTGAGAATTCTTTCGTGTACGAATAGTACTTGTATATGATCAAACAAAGAGACTCTGAAGTTCAAACTAAATTAATATTTATAATGTTCTTTCAATTTCATCACTGTGTTAAATATTCTTATATTCATCATTGTGGTTGAATTTATCATCGTCGTTATTATAACGTTTGTTAATCCTACCATTATTACTATTATTATTTGTATTTTCAAATCGATTTGTACCATTCAGACAGTAATAGACGAATACCTTTCACAACTGCATTTACAATTACCGTAGAGACGAGAAAAATTTTGTACTAAGGTAAAAATGTGTGCCCCGACAGACTCGTGTCTTTTTGAAAATCATGAACACTTTGAATAACAGTTTTCTATGGTGTTTCAACGATTTTGAAATTTCAATTATGATTTGCAAATATCATCAACAATTAGTTGTCATTTTGATAAAGAATCCGGCGAAAGAGTTGCTTTCTCTTGAGAATCAGCTATATATATATATTCTTCTTCAAATTAATCGCCACAAATAACGAATATATTATCAATCTCAACAACACTTGCTTCGAACTTACAGAAAAAGACCCACCAGATTCTCGCTATCCTTCCAACGACTCTTTCGAAGGATTCGTTGTGTCTCGAATTTATGCGATATAGTACGATAATCATATCGAATCGCATGATTTGCACCACTAATCACAATATTCATATAACGAATGACTTTAGAAATCCAAACGCATTTTGTGCATAGAGAAAATAATGTACGACGAATCGGATGATGACTTTCTTTAAATAGAAAGAAGAATTGAATGCAAGTTATCAAACTGAATCAACTTACAACGATTCAAACCGCTGCATCGATTCGAATAGCACATACTAACGTACCTACCTACACATGTGTATACGTAAGTGTAGCTTTCATGGAAAGCAGATTTATTTTCGAAACTATAATAATACATGAATTACCTCGAGGGACAAATTTTTCAGAGACAGGTAAATATTTGTTAGCCTATTTTCCAGGAAATAAACAGCGTTGGTACCATTCGCATACGTCTGCATCGCGCCCATTCGTTGATTTGCTCTTCACAACATCAAAGTGAAAACATTTTGTTTAAACAAAGAACGAAACGATAGGTAGTACATAATAATACGTGAATAAACGATTCCACGCTATAGTAATTCACTCGGCTATAATAAACACTGTATTTATCTATATACTTAGTGAATCTGCACGGAAGAACAAGCCATAAAATATTTATAAATCTCCGCGAAATTGTTGCTCTCAATGTAAAGCAATAAACATGGGACTATTTTTTTTACATTTATATTTTCTAACCTTTTTCACTATCGTGCAATAATCGTGTTCTTTCTTTCCCAATGATTTATGATATAATTATTAATTAAATTATGCGAGAAAGAAAAATTCTAATCGCACCCTTTAGCATTTTGTTCAATCTTAATCATTGTTCATCATCAAATTTGTTTTGACATTTTTTTACAGGCCATGCAGCCATATACAGTAAAAGTGTATAAAATTAAAGTAAAGAATTCACAGCACATATCGTGAATTTGTGAGATAATTCTGGCATGATGGAAAAAAATCTGTCCTTTGAAAAGGTTGCATAACACTGAGAAACAACTGTAGCTGAAAAAGAGCCCAAATACATTTCTGTAATTGAAGTAGCCATGAGAATTGCTGGGATACTGTGATTCAAAACTGTACTTGGACTCATTTTCAGCTACAGTAATTTTTCTCAGGGAAAGCTCCTTGTTGATATTCACTCAGCGATTCATAACTAACGATGAAACATGATTCTTAACAGACAAAAAACATGAATACACGGCTGAAGCGTGAAATTTACGAAAATTATTGAAAATTCCTTATTATAAATATACGAAGATTAAACAAACCAATGAGTATTTTTTTAGTGGATGAATAAATAAATGAGTCTTACTAAAAGAAAAAAAAAAACTTGGGAAAATTTAATTCCATAAGCAATTATTGTTATTTTTTTTTTGTTTAAGGCCCTCAAGCGACAATCGCAACCACTGCAAAAACTTCTGGAAATTCAAAATCCTTATAAAATTCTCATTTCTTACATATTTCACAGGAAAAGAATCTGCGCAAATTTTTTTTCTTATCCCTTCGGGCTGTTGTCGTTTGAGAAACTCCATTTGAAAGATTTTACAAACATAATAACTTTATTCGGTAGATCATTTTGATCGAATTGATATTATTATTCAAATCCGTGAATTTGAATGGAAAAAATTGGGAAATTTTCAAACTGATTTTTCAGCGCTGCCGTACGGAAGAACACTGGAATCGATTTTACGATTTTCACGATTTGTTTATTATCTTCGTTAGTGTATTCCTGTAAAATTATTTCAAGCGTTTTCCCATACGGCATTGCTAGAATTAATATGTTCAAGAACCCGCGATGAACTTCAATTCTTATACTAAGATAGAATTTGAAAATATTTCAACAATCGTTAATTATTATGCTTTTTCTCGCGACAGCAATGGCAATGTTTTGTTTTCCAAAAAATTCTTGGATCTCTACAATCTGTTTCCATGGAAAATTTGCTATATCAATTACAAAACCCCAAGTTTGGGATCACAAAAAATCAAATTCTGCCATTTTCATTGGTATAAAATATCAACTTTTTCATTAATTCCTAACCCACTGGTTGTTATTCAGAATTATCCAAGAATTTTCTGAAGAAAATCAAAATGTCCAAAATACGTCTTCAAGAATTCATTCTTCTTAGAAAAAAAATTGGTGGTTTTTTGAATTATTTTATTGGAAAAAATAATGGTTACTCGATAACTTGGCTGTGATCTACCGAATCTCTAAAGCACACTCACAAAAATTTCTGCAATTTTTTCAACACTTGAAATATTATTGTAATAAATAATTATTTCACTCGAGTTCCATTGTATTGTTAATTGAACGCTACCTGAGATATTCAGATTGAATATTAAAATTATATACTTGAAAACCATGCTACAAAAAAGATTCCGTGTAAATGTTGTGGGAGTTAAGATCGTTTATTGAAATGGATTTATGAACAAATATTTTAAAATGTATATAAATTCCCATGAAGGATTCAAGCAATTCATCAGTTCGTATTGTTTATGTTGTCCAGATTCTTAATTTATTAATCTTCAATCATGAATGCGATTCAATAAATGATTTAAGCTTCTAGAACATCCGTTCAAATAAATCTCTCGTGTGAGATAATTTAGAACACAGGGGTGCAACTCTATTTGATACGATAAACTACGATGATAGTTGATTCAAAGAAGTTGGGTAGGGTAATTGGATGGACAACATTACTAGATTTTTTAACCCAAAATACTCACAGATAATTGAATCAAATGAAGAAAATGAACCAGGACTTGTTCCATACGAATAGAAGGCCTATTAAGTCATCTTTGAGTATTTCAGGTAGAAAAATCTATTGACTCTAGAGTCGATTTTTTCCCTAGAAACCTACTAGATCGTTTCAACCGTTTCATGTCATCAATGTTCAATTGATTACTACATTGGTCTTTAGATCAAAAAATTCAGAATCAATCAATTTAACTGAATTATCGTCATGAAAATAATAGAAGAAGTTGCACAATTGATACGCGCAATTCCAGAATCATTCTCGATTGAAATCCGAAATAAATTAGACCCTGTGCTTTCAAAAAATCCCAGTTTCAAAGCGCTCGAACGAGTTCATTTTTATATTAACGGGACAAATTAAATTCTGCCTGAAATGATTTCTATGGAAATGGGACCATATTTTAAATTCTGTCTGATGACATCGGTAGATGTAGAACGCTCATTTTCAGCTTATAAATTGATACTTAACGACAAGCGTCACAAATTTCAAATAGAAAATTTGGGAAGATACGTAGGAGTATATTTTTATATGAATTATAATTCATAATTTGGGATTTATGCTCTGGAAACAATTGTATTGTTGAATTTTTATTCTCTAAAGTATATTGTGCAATTTGCGGAGATTTATTTGATTTATAAAGCTTAGAGCTTTAATATTTGAGCGATAAAATGTTGATTTCAAATCAAATTGTGACTCTTTCATTAGTGCATATTTGGTGCATATTTTGGCATTTTGATAGTGCATATAATCCGATGTCTAGTTATAATATTTGAAAACCTGAATACAGGTTTTTCTCTCAGCTGAAAACGGAATTTCGTGGGAACCAATTTGAGCCCTGCAATTAATTATTTCGACTTCATAAAACATATTCCGAATCTTTTGGTCCAAAGACCAAATTTTTTTTGGAGTCTCTTTTTCATCCCTAACGTTTTGAACACAGACTTCTGTATAATATCCTTCGATAGGGGTGCACGAGAATACGAGACTAGAATCGGTATCGTCTCGATATCGTGTCAACATCCCGAAACAATACAGAGACGATACCAGAGAATATAATTATCCATACTGAGAGGGCACGAAGGTGCGAGATTGATATCGGCAAGCATTTCAAGATGGAAACAATTATCAAACGATTAACGACGATACACGGAGGCGAAGATATCTTAAAAAATAACATAATTTATAGATTTTTGGCCTTGGTTTCGCCCGAGTCAAAATGTTCACGTGAACAAACCTTTAAAAGTACCATACTTTTTTTTATAAAAGTCCAAGAAGTTATGGGACTTTGTCGAGGTTCGTTCAAAAATCCACAAATCGCAGTGTTTTTCAAGATATCTATTTTCTTAGTATAGTAGCATTAATTGATGTTTAACAGTCGTGAAAATTGTATTTGATAACGTAATCGATATATTTAATATGTCATAATGAGGAATAAAATATTCCAAGAAACATCAAATTTCGAAATGAAATTGATACACTGATTGAATGAATATTCAAATGGAAGCAAATGATCATGAAAAAGGATTAATATTTTGAATAAAATAAATCACACTGGAGGCTGTTGAAAATGTATTGTTCTTTTACACTCGCACGGAGTACGATCGCATAAATGCACAATGAAAGGCCACAAGTATCGAGTGAACAAGGTTTATAAAGAAGTTCAATAGAAATTTTGCACAACAAAAGTGGAATCCGGATTCCCAGGCCTGTAGAAAGAAGAAAATCAAAGAATAAACTAAACAGAATGTCGACGATCTACTACCCTTGCTGCTTTGGATTGGGAACCTACATTGTACCATTATTAAAAGCTGCGTTGAAGTTCGAAGTGAAATTTGACAGAAGGTTGCTGTGTGCATAACATGCACCAACAGCCAAGCAAAATCATTTCCCACCACGACGGTCGACTGAGCCCTGCAGGATAATACAGCTCGAAGATTGTGATCGAGGAATGAAGCGAATTAAAATACAGCCTGTGCAACTGAATCTAGATTGCTGGTAGAAAACCACTTTGTATACCAAATGGAGAATGAATTCAATCAGATTAGACTAAATGGACCGAAATTGCCTTCCGAAGGAATAAATTTTCGAAAACGTGAAGAAATTATTGAGCCGAGTGATTAAAATTAAGGAGAATCATTGAAAATTCAAATATGCAATTTTCAATCACCAATTTTGATCCCGCAATGAAAATTCTTATGAAAATTTCTTTCATTGTATTTTGTCAAAACTGAACGACATTCAGTCGTTCATCTTGTGGAGTAGCGAACGTGTGTAAAGAATTCGGTAATTTCATAAGCGAATGTTGAACACAAATTCCTGAATGGAAGACAGGCATGTATCAGAAAACGTCAGGGTATGAAATTCTGTAGAACTGTTTGCAGCGCACCAAGCGTGAAGTCGCGAAACTGTCAAGTTTTCAAACCAATGAGAAAGCTCTTAAAATAGTGTTAGTATATTTGTATCTTAGTGTTAATGTGAATGTATCGGATACTCCCACCACGACCTCACGCTCTGAGTGCTGCGAACAATTGAACGAAGTCTCCTGTTGAGTTCGAGGGCTCCGCGTGCATCTCCCTTACGAGATTATCTAGTTTCGTTGGATAAAACTGAAAAAATCACTCCATTATCAATATTCGATCGAATTTCCAATGTCACCAACATTTCGATCGATTTTGAAGCACGGTTTTTGAAAATATTTACAAGAGACATTTTTTTGAATTGAGACGGATAGATAATTCACGGTTTCACGCTAACGCTCACCTGCATTTCAAATAAACGTTAAATTTTCAACAGGTTCAATTTCTTTTTCAAACAATGATTGATTAATTAATAAAAAAGAAAAAATCTTATAATAATGTTACAAGCTTGAGCGAATTATCGAATTTTGTTTTTTCTTCTCATTATGAAAGTAAGTTGAACGATTGAAATCACAAAAAAATCACTATTTGAGATATAATTTTACTAAGGTGATGACATAATTGATCATCTTCTTGATCCGTTGATTTGAAAATTATCAGCAGATGTCATGAGTTTTGAAAAAAATTGTAGAATGAGAGATAGATTCTGCTGATGAAATGTCACCGCTAATCTACTCCAGTAACTTGCATGAGAAGTATGTAGAGGGCAAGGCTGGCCTTAGGCACGTCCACGCAATCCTCTACTCATCTACGTTTTTTCTTTTTCGAACGGTTGTTTTTCTTGCTAGGATTGGACGACGTTGGATTAGTCCCGTTAAAAGAATGTCTCTCGATGGCAGGATCACGGACAACCGAACAATCTTCTTCCGTATCCATTGGCATCACGTTGGCATTCAAATCGTCGGACGAACTGGATCTCTCCGGCACGATTTCTTGCTCGGAATCGCTTTTCTTTTCCGGTTCCGGAGAATTCTCCTTCGAAGGTACACGAAGAATTGTCTGGAATAAAGGAAGGTCTAAGAAAACATTATTTGTACCCTCATCCTCGTTGCGGGAACAACACGTTGAATCGTCCCCACGGTTCTGATTTGGCTCATTATTTCCAAGCTCTTTTGACAATCCTCCGACGCTTGGATTCTCATTCAACGTTGCTCCATCGTTGCTTTGATCGTCGATTTTCTCGAGGGTCGATTGTAGATTTTCGAGTATCTCCAAAGCAGATTCTTTGGACTCGACCTCCTCTCGATCCATCTCCTTCCAAGGGTCTTCTAATTCGAATGATTCCTTGTCTTCGACAACCCGTTCGAGTTCGGATTCTTTACGAAATCCTGAATCTTCGTTTTTCCTCTTGACGATGGAACTCCAAGAAATCTCTGCCACGGGCACGGGGTTGCATTGAGATTCGTCGGTATCTTGCCATTCTTCCGCAGCTTCTTGTAATTCCGTCATTTTTAATTTGCCGGATCGGCCGGGGAACGGTGAATCCGCCACTGGAGATTCTTGATCTACCGGTGTCGCTGTAACTTTTCTGTTTCTCCTTGATTTCTTCGTTCGCGTTCCGCAAGTCTCGTGACGCGGTGAAAGAATTTTGCATTCCGACGTTGATGTTGTTGCACCTTCAGCTTTCTGCATTGCGTCGATGTCGATTATCTCGATGTTGGAAGGTTGTGTTCGTTTTGGAACGATCATGGATCGAGGAACAGTTGCTTTGCCTAGTTTCGATTTCGCCGATTTTCCTACGTTGCTCGAACTTTGTTCCCCTGGATCTTTTTGCTGCGAATCTTCCTCCGAACTTTTACACGTTCTTTGACCATCCGGAGCTTTTATTATTATTTTAACTTCAGAAGGATCTGACGTGTCGTTACTATCAATGAACACAATTTCTTTACCCAATTTAGGACGTTTCGTTTTTTTCAAAGTTTGTTCATCGATCGACGGTTTCATCGATTCTTTCGTTTCCCCTTCGATTTGACTTTCCTTCGTTTGAGCGGATTCGGAATCGTTGGAATGATGCAAATGTTCTAAATCGTCGTCAAAAGAAAGAGCGTGTTTCAGATTGTCAATGTTTGTCGTATCCTCGTCACTTTGAGCGTCGATTCTTTCAAGAGTTTCAGAAAGTTCGGAAGCATTGATGTATTCCAAATCATCGTCAGAAATCGTACTCTTACTGCTCTTTCTTTGCGTTACGGGAGAATATTCCATGCAACTCGTTTTAGATTTTTGTGGAATATTCCCGCAAGTTGCATCCTTCGATTGCCCCAATAACGCTTCCGCGTTATTTATATGCTCGATATCTTCATCCGACTGATTCGAAATCGAATCAATATTCTTATAAGAATCATTTTTATCAACAAGATGATATTCGAAACAACCAGCAAAATCGTCGAGCGATGATACGGGAACAGTCTCCGATGAAGACACGTTTAACACCCTTCGCAATTTATCTATCGTGGGTGGAGATAATTCACATGACGGTTCGTATTCGATCGTCGTTTCGTCGTTTGGCTCGTTCTCTTTTGAATCTACATCAATTTTTGACGACTCTATTGCCGTTTCGCATATTTCTTCCAAGAATCCCGAAGACACACCTTGATTAAAAACTTGCGTATCTTCGATTTTACGGTCAGCAACATCTGGTAACTGGATCTTTTCAATTTCTTGTATTCCTTCCGCTAGTTCCATGACTTCTTCTTTTGCACTTTCCAAATGTTCATCGATTTTTGCTTTGTAACTTTGAATCCCTTCACCTCGAGTCAAATCTTGAATCACGATACTGTCCCCACGTTCTTCCACAACGTATTTTTCTACTTTCGTAGATTTTCCAAATTCACTGGAGTTCAATTTCGAATGATAATCGATTTTAGCGGAGCACTGTTTATCAACGGATTTTGCTGCTTCTTGTCTTGAAGATTTCTTAACGCCACCAGGAGGATCGTGCTTGTATTTTGTGTGACATTTTTTATTTCCTTCGGAAGAAGAAGGAGAGGAAAGAATCGTTCTGTTTTCCATCAAAACTACGCTATCTTCGTCGTAATTGACCACATATTTAGCTTTGGCAAGATTCTTTTCGCGAACCTCGCTGTCCTCTGAGCATTTCACATGCAACTTCCTACCCCAAGCGTTTTCCTGAGCTTGACTCATCGGACTGATCGGTATTTCTCCCGGTTGAGCGCACAAACTCAATCCAGATGGCACGTCTCTGAAGGCTTCCTCTTTCTCAAAATCGATGGAACAGTTTCTAGTTGCGTCCTTCGTACTTGCCATTTCGACGCAGAGAGCTTTTTGTTCTTTCACTTCACGAATATTGTCATCGGAAACGCTTGCGATTGCTGGCTCGTTGGCCGCACGCATTTCCACACAAATTTCCGTTAATTCGCGAAGCGTGTGACTCTTTAGTTCTAAATCATTAAGCGAGGCTGGCCCCTCTTCCGCGCAGACACTTTTCGACGATTCTGGTAACATATTCTCTTCCGCAGAGTCGAATTCTTGACTCGAACAAGCATCTTCTTCTTCTTCGTCGGCGGAGACGGTTATCACGGTGCCAAGAGGGTTGACAACTTTAGTTACCGGCTGACCCACCCTTTCAAAAACCGAACGCCTCCCTATTAACAGAAAAAGCCGTTGGCAGGTATCAATATCGAGTATTGAATTTACGTTCCCTCGTTTTTTCTTTTCTTTTTTCTGTTTACAAATGATGTGTACCATTTATATTTTATGTTAAAAGAGAAGACAATAGCGAAAAGGAGCAGGGGTATCCTAAGGATAGGGACAGTTCAGCAGGAGTATCAATTTTAAAAATGGATGGAATAATGGTGTTAAACGGATTAATCAACGATATCGAGTGTTGTTAACGAAGAATCAAGAATTGGCTGTGCAACTTATAACCGAGAAGATATAACATTATATTGATATTTCTCTTTTTTTTGTATTTAATATGATTCGCGCGTTAGTATTAAGATTTTTTTTCTCAGAAAAATTGTTCAAAAAACAAATTCCGATCAACCCTATTTATATTTGTTACCCAAAAAATTCAATAAGTATCTGACGTACATTGAAATAAATCGTATTCCTACTAATATTTACGATACACAATTAATTTTTTTACGATATTCTCTTAGAAGATTATTTTCAACACAATTTTACATTTTATTCCGTTTTTATCAATATAACAACGTAAAAACAGAATACACAATGAAAAATAGATTCGCGTTGTTCACGTTGTTGATGGAATACGATCAAACGATACGAGGACCAAACAAAGATACCTGCCTCTGGCCAGTTCTGCAGTCACGAAAACTTAAGCTATCATCGAAGATGCTCCTTTTGCCACGTGCATAAATATGTTTACAAGAAACATCAAGAAAAACTCAAGTGTCCCTGCACAATGCTAAGATTCAGCATGTAAAAATTAGAAAAATATACTATTTCCTATATCCAATATCAGTAATTAAATAATCCACTATCGTGATCAAAGAATTATAATATTCATACAAAAATATTATCAATTATGATTTGAGAATCACGTAATTGGAGTTGCAGTTCAATTGATACGCATAATGAGAGGTAATAGAACTCAAATTTTTCTCAATCATCTTCTATACAATCAAAATCTGTTCGGGAATTAACTTTCGATTCAACATTTCTTCTTAAGAACAAATATCAATTTCATGTTAGGTATAACGTTTTATGATCAAAGATTTCGTGACAAGAAATAAATGGATCTGATATTAGGGATTTTCAGATAGATTCGAGTACATATATTCAAATCTAGCCGATTTTTATGATCAAATGCTAATGAAAACAAAAAGAAGATTATATTTCAAGGAGAAAATTGTAAATTTTATTACCTGGAGCTCTGTGAGGTGCAATCGAGGTTTCTAGCATAGCTTCGGCAAGATCTTCTCTCAGTTGATTTTCCCCGCTGCCGATTCCCATATTTTCACTGTCCAAAGGATCACCGTAAGCTTCCATAAACCTTGGGGATTGTTCATAGCTGCCTGCAATCGATCGATGTAGAAAATCAAATAATCATGAATTGTATAATAATCAAATGCTCTGAGTTATTCATTAATGAAACACGTACTTCCTGAACCATCGATAACAACGGGTACAAGAGGTCTAGCCGCGGCATGGGGCATGTTCACGGGGTTTGATCTTGCTGGTCGAGATCCACCGGTGACACCAATTTCTATAGCTTCAGCTTCAACCAAGTTCACGGCGATGCTAATATAATTATTTCATTAATAGACCTATTACAAATTCGAACTGAAGAGAAGATTGTAAAAAAAGACAGTTCACGTACCCGCCAGAGGCGTTGTAAGTCTTGAATACAAATTGAGGACCCATCCAAAGACGTCTATGCGGGCCGGCGTGTGTAACAATTTCGACTTGACTCAACCATCGATCTTCCGCCGAATCGAGCGAAGTGTGCTTCGGTACTGTGTTGATATTCAACAGAGGACTGGATGGCGATAAAGGTGGAGTGATTTCCAAAGAATTGGGTGATCTCAACAAAGGCCATTGACCCTTTGCTTCAACTTCGAGTTCTATCATCGTATCATCGCAAACCTTTTCTTTTGGCACTCCTATAAACACATTACATAAACAATGTGAAATATCAAATATTAACCATAACGTAAATAAAGAACGTTCTGATTTTTATTGAAAATATACAGTGTTCACGATACAATAAGAATATTCATAGAAAAATAAGTATCGTACCCGCAACAGGTTTAGGTTCCAAATCATATTGTATCATATTCCCATGACATGCCATAATGAACAGTGAATCGATTGCTCGCTTGGCAACTTTGTTGCTAGATTCTCGTTGACTATAGATCCAAGCTCTTGGTGGGGCAAAACACGCGCATATTTTCAAAGGTAAGGCGCCACTATCGTCGGAGGGAAGTCTTTGTCTTTGTTGCGATCTAAGAGGATACAAGAACAATATTCATCAAGTAATTTTAAAAATACTCTAATCGACTATGACTAAACAACATTGTTATTGAATGTGAAACCAAAGAAAGATATCACTGACATGAATCAGGCAGCGTTATCTGGTGAAATTTGCAGGTCTCCGAAACATTCCATTAGAATTGAATTGAGTAGGTCATTAAAACATTATTAACGACCGAGAGGAAGACGATAAGCTCACGTTCTATCTAAAGAAGGTCTTAAGTACTATTCTGGCATCATTAGTGTTGTCAGAATAGTAAAATACGCAAAGTTTGGGTTTATATTTGCATGTGAAATTCGGATTCCCAGAATCTAGTACTGAAATCGAATAACAGAAAGGAATTCTATTCATCCGTCTTTCCGCATTATTAAATGCACATTACGGATCAGGTTGTTAGAATGTGGTGTATCTGCCAATACTGCTAAAAATCATGAAGTGAAAATGATACCATCAAATATACCTTCCTTATCACTTATAATCTTATGATTTATATGTAAGATGAATACTTTTGTTTATTTTATGTATAGCAAAATATAAATACAACGAAGTTAATGAATAATAATGATGCAAAGTGGATAAATTCATGTATTCTTCCAGAACAAAATACTTTATCATTAAATTAATAAAGCGAGGTAGATATCAATTCGATCAGCTGAATAAACTAATTGAAAGTTTCACCAAATGACGTTGCTAGTTCCAATATTATCTCCTTGAGTGATGTGAAATTCTTTAACGCATGTCGCTTATATTTCTCAATATACCCTCCTCATTTCGTTGTACATACGTATACATATACATATAAGGGATTTTGAATTTCAAAACGATTAAAACTAGAATCATTCGGCAAAATATTCTAGGGTAACTTGAGAATCCTTTTCTAAGGAAGATTTTAATGGATGTATTATAAAAGGCGTTCAATTACCTTGGCTGAGATGGACCATTGCCATGATTTAAAGACGACGGTTGGCGTATTTGTGCTAAAGGATGTAATATCGTGGGATGAGGATATGGCGGGAGTCTAGGATTGGAGTAAGGATAAATGGACAATGGCAATTCGGTATGAGACACAGGAGAATGAGATCGAGTGCCATCATCCGTTAATCCAGCGCTTCTATGAAATCTTGACAATCTATTTACTACGTGAGGCGTCGAATGTGTTCTTACGCCGATAGGTCCACCATAAGGAGCTACAGGAAAAACGTGAGTGGTACCACGTACAGTTGAAACGGCAGCCCAACGAGTATCGCTAGAGAATGCCATATCCTATCGACGATTCGAGTATTTTAGTATCTTGCATTTTTTTCAATTCATCAATCATGTTGAATACTTGAACTCTTTTTAAACTTACTTGAACTTTCGCCGTTGTATCACCACGATGTAGGATATAAAGATGATGTACCGCTGCCAAGGTGGAACCTCCAGGATGGGGTTGTATTCTAAATACATGAAAATCGTGCCCTCTTTTATCGGCAGTCATCAATAATGCGCCAGTCAAATCAAAAGTCATGGCAACGATGGGATCGCTATGGGCAGTGAAATGTGCAATAACAATCTCTATACTGGTATCATCCATTTCTTTTTCATGTTTAGCAGCTTGCAGATCGAGTATCGTCACAACCCCCGGTTGAGTCGTATCGCTTGTCACGTTATTGATAATCATAGGCGAGACAGAATTGCCAGTTAAACTCGAAGCGACTGTTTCTCCCAAACCTCGTAATCCTTTACCTAAAGATTTGGCTGCGTACAGTACAGTAGCGGTATAACTTTGAACGCCATCTCCTTCGCAACCTCCGCTACTTCTCCTTGCAGGTAATAATTTCTTTTCGCTAAAATTAAAATTCAATTGAGATTGTAGAAGAGATAAAATTATAATATAATTATACGTGATTGATTACAAACCAACGATGAAAAAAAGATTTACCTGTATGCAAGCCATCTAGTTCCCAGGGCAACAGGGTTGGGATTTGGGCCGGGACTCGCGTAACACGTAGTTACCGACAAAACATCGTCCAACGTCCTTGCATCGAATACAGCTATTTTCTCCACAAATGTCACCACGATTGATCTTCTATTCGCCAAGATGTCGCAAACAGGATTTTTAAATTTTATACTCTTCACTTGTTCACCGGTTTTCAATGATATGAAATTTATGTTGCAAAATTGTGGTCCCGGGCCGGATGCATCGCATAATGCAACCATCGGCCGTTTTTTTTCAAACGGATCTTTATGTTCATCACTGATTTTTGGATTTGGGAGAATTCTTAACGTTCGAACGATTCCTTGTCGCCACGACAAAACCTCTGTGGCCTCTCCTGTAGCTCCTATCAGCCATACCTATCAAACAAAATTGATATTCTCAGTCAATAACAATACTGAAATATATACACGTGTACGAAATTTTAGAAAAATTATTTACAATGAGAATAGATGTGAAATAATTATATTAGGCCTACGAATTAAGTCTCGGTCCCTACATTTGGAAATTATTTGTCTTGGGTTGGGTATTTCATGCCCAATTATGACCTTGACCACGACCGTGTGAAGTCACGGTCAAGGTGAGTTCAAGATCAAATCAATTTTTTGAATAGTTACATCCATTTCTAGCCAAGAAATTCAATGAGGGGCAAATTTAACGTGCATATCGTGACTGTGACTATGCGCTCAATGTAATGATCAAGACAATTCAAAAGATCAGCCCAGTTTGTTTAATACTTGATTTCATATCAAGCTCAAAAATTGAGTAAGTGGGGAAGTTATTTAGGGTCACATGGTCAATGAAGGCAAGACTGGGGATCATCCGGCCAGTAAAGAAAAACAAGACAGGAAAGCAAGAATAACGGTTTTAGAAATTGTTATTGTGAAAATACTATGTTCTTGTTCGAAATATTCTTTACTTTTAGTTGGCAATGCCTCATACGATCCTAAAATGCTGAAACTGCCTTTAGAACCTTAGAACAAGAACGCGAAAGCAGAAACAGAAAATATGAAATGTTTGAATCTCATTTGAAACCAAAAGAATGGATGGAACACACCATGGGTGGTTTTTAGATAGTTAAGAACTATCTTCAATGAAGAGATCCTCAGATGCTAAGAGAGAGAAAAACGTGGATTGTTAAATTATGTCTATCCGGCGAATTCAACCCCTACCAAAATCGAACCCTAAGAAATTCATTGATTTTGACATGGAAGAATCGATTTTGAATGATCAATTTTACCATCCCTAGCTTTCAATAGGTTTTTTGGATTGCTGAGTGAGAATCTGAAGTTCATTTGGTTTTTTTTTGTTTATCAGGTCAAATTCGAGACCATTCCCAGGTCACATCGAGAAAAATATACAATACATTCCAATAATTTTTCCTGAAGGTGTTGGGATTGTTAGATTTAAATCTGGGATCCTGGAAACACAGAGATATGTAATAAAACAAGTGATTTGATCTCACGGCTGTTTTGGTAAAAAAAAAGATCTGTGTAAACAATTTTAAGCAGGGAGTGTCATGTCCCCTAGCACATGGAAAATACTATGCAAATTCTAGAATGTAAATTACTTGCCCATCCCTGCTTGTGTCGATCTTGAAAACTGCGGACACATAAGGGTACCAATGAAATAGAATAATACTGACCTGCACTCCTGTAGAGTAGCCAAGAACCAATAACAATGGTGGTATACTGGAGCCTTCATTATATTCAGGAAATAAAGCGATGTCGTTGACATCCGCGTACTCGAATCTTGCCCATGATATGGATTCTTTATTATCAGAATTGGGCGCTCCCGTATATGACTAAAAAAACAAATTAAATGCAAAGTTACGATCAGAAGATAAATCTATGATATGGTGTGTTGTATTATTTAGAAATTAAAATATATTTTCTTATAGATACATAGAAAGGAATTTTCTTTAATTCACACACCTGTGGTACTATGTCATTGATTATACCAGCAACACTATCGATAATAGATCGATCTACTATGGGTTGTGCTGAAATGACTTGAGCTCCTTTTAGCACGCTACGTCTTGGGGAATCCGCAGACATATTTTGATGAATGTTCTGCGTACAACTTCATATAATCTACCTAAAATTATATTTCATTATGTGAGAAGATGATTAAAATTCAACTCTGATTATTCAACTTTCATAGATCATTCTGTTCACTTATTTATACGAGTTATGAAACATGAATTGATACTACAACTCGATAAAAATTCTCTTTCATTTATATTTCATCATTCATCGATGAAAGAAGGAAAATTTATTGGTTGGTAAAGTTCATTTGATTTGTCTAGACTTTCAATACTTACTCAAACAATTATAATTACTTGAAAATCAATTAACATTGAGAATTATCGAGATTGAATCTTTCTCATATAATAATAATAATGAATAAATAGAACAATCAAACTTGAAACATTAAAAGAAAAGTGATACGAACTAAATATCTGCTTACTTGTGAATTATTTATGTGTTTAATCATTTAAAGAAAATGAAAATCAAAATTTATTGAAGAATTAGAGTTCATAAATTCTTATTTGAAAATTCTTGTTCACGAGACTTTTCAATCTTTTAATATTTGTATTTTTCATTATTCGTACAGAGTACAGAACCTTGTCTGTGGATATTTGACAACAACCCGCATTTGAGGGTTAATTATGTATTATTTTAGAAATCACTGAAGAAGAAAAAAATGAATTGCTCAATTCGAGAATAAATTACAACTATTTTTGACACGTAAAGTGATAAGGTTGAAAAAAAAAACATACAAACGTCATTGTGCATTATTTAATACTGACATCAGGGAAATTATATTGGTGAAGAGCAAAGAGGTGGGGAGGTCTATTTTCCCTGTCAAACGATGTTGCACAATCCAAGACAGCTGTTCGTAGCTGCTAAGCGGATGAACCAATGAGAACAAAAGAAATTCAAGTACAAAATAAAAACAATGATTTAACACTGAGAAGGAGCTGATTCATGCTATTTCAACATAAGAAATTTTTATCAGTAAAGCGGAAAACGAATCGACTAGATACAAGTGAACCTTGAATTACGTTACGACTGGTTGATATTGAAACAGTAACTACAATTTCTGATTCTCGCGACAAAGGGGCGCTTATGCAGCAACACTTTATTCATTTTTCCTTCGAGTATCGAGTGATTTTTCTATACACCAAACGAACAAAGAGAATCCAGAGCAGTTCGGAGACAATTATTACTTACTTGCGAACAAAATGAATTTTCATCGTGATGAATGTCCTTTTGACATCGAAACACTCGTCTACTGCGTCTATGTACAAATGACAATGGACCAGAGTACAATATCACTACTTGCACTGCTGGAAATGAACGTCACTTCATCTACCAAACGACCGTTGTTTTCTTCTCTTTTGATATTAATTACTCCATCGATGTTCGATCGATCATCCGAATATTTGATGACGATTTTGAATCGATCGAATAATAAATTTCAAGTTGCCTGTTGAACCATTTTGTTCACTGACGTTTCATTGAACCACACCACAGTAAAAATTATTTTCTAGTAAGAAATGAAAACAGTAATCAGCTGATTCAGATCCAACAGAGAGGAACAGTCTAGAGCTGTGATAGCGAATTTGACTTACTGGGCTGGAACGCACTCGGAGATGTCTGTCCTTTTTTTTATCAGCAATGATAACAAAGGACAGAGATATCCCTGACTGTTTGTCATTGGCTGAAAACTGGTGATTTTTGGTTAAATCACCAAACATCCCTAGTGATCGACTAATAATAGTGGAGTCGGGATCATTACCAGTCAGGCTATTGCTGTCTCTTCCAAACCCGTATTCATTACCCAGCAGCGAAAGTATATTCAATTAATTCATAAGAGTTCATTTGAAGCTCTTGGATAGTCCCCGTTATATTTTACCCCCGTTTTATTATTAAAGTCCCCGTTACCAAATGAGCACTTTATGAATTCATGATATTCAAAATAGATTTTCCATGAATTCTCTTTGAATATAATGAATTCAAAATGTGTTCATTTGGGACTATGGTGTGCTGTCTGGGAGAGGATAGCGACAATTCAGGACGCATTGAGTGCTGACAGTGCAGGTGAGTGGGAAAACACCATAAGTTTATGCCCCCTGATTCTGGGGTACGTTCCCTTATCGTTACTCGGTGAATGCAGTAAAATTCATTACTATTGGACCATCTTTGGAGAAAAGGAGTATTGTATAGTGAAATACGTGAGCAACTCCACAACTCTCCACAGTTTTCTTCCCGAGCTTTCCGAGGACGGTAAGAAAACCGTGGGGGGTTGTGAAGTTGCTCATGTGTTTCACTAGGTAGGGAGTCTTTTGGCCGAATCGACATGATTTGACAATCGCTAGTCATTTCCTAGTGTTTCCCTTCTAATGTTGACGCTTGATGCTCGACGCCCCATGAAATTACATCTTAATAGTAATGCATTTTGCTACTTTCCTCGAGTAACGATAAAGGAACGTACCCCTGATGGTGATCACAGTTAGAACGGTAGGGCACTACAATCCAGAACGTTCATTATCTAGAAAGTGCAAAATCCCGAGTGCCAATCAGGGTACACAAACCTCAAGTGGGGAGAAAGTTTGGCGTAGTTCACTATCCACAGAACCAGGCGCCGCTAGTGTGCCTGGCTTGATTTCTCTCTCCCTGATTTAAAATCAGAGATGCTATATTTGCAGTGGGGCGACGATTGTGAATAAGGTAAGGTCGTGAAAAGTGAACAGTGGTGAAAAACAGTGAACAGTGAACTTTTTTGATCAACCTAAATATCAAAGTTTGAATAGAAAAAATCCTGTTTATCGATGCAAGTCTTGATAGAAATCTCAAAAGTGATGTACGTATGTTGAGAAATGTGTGTAAGTGCTTACTTTGTACCAAAATTGTTCTGTTAGAGCAAGAGGTGTTCAAATATGTACAATTTTTCCATATTTATTGTATTAGAATTGTACCTACACAATATGAATTACTGCGATGAAAGGCTGAAAGCTTTGATTTTGAAGTTCATCAAAGGAGCCACTAATTTGAATCAATCACACTATGATTCAAATGAGAAGTACAAAACATAAGTTGATCAAATTTCCCTGTCAATACTCCCATAATAGTGACATGAAGTGTAACATAAAAACCTTAACATAAAAAACATAACCTTCAACATAAAAAAAAGAGCCTCAAGAAAACAGCCCTGGTGAAAAAATCAGTTGATTCTCGCCAAATCTCACTAAATTACAGTTGAACTCGGACAAAGGTCTGACCAAATCTCACCGAGGATTTTTCAACGAGATTTGGTCAGAATAATAAATTCTTCCAATGTGAATCTGGTTGAATCTCGCCAAATCTCATCGAATCTCGGACAATGTTCTGGCCAAATCTCATGAAATTTCATTTTTCAGATTCAATGGATTCTTTCAACCACGGAGTTCATCGACTCACCTTGTGCTAAATATGTACAATCTCTTGAATTATTTCTATAAGCTTTTATCATTGGAGAGGATATTTCCAATTTGTATTTATATTTATGGGTTTTGCGATAAAGATTAAGCCTGGCGACATAGTATTAGCAGTTATAATTTTTTGCTTCACCTTTGTATCAAACCCAAGTTCCAAATGTATTATAAATATTATCCATCTTAGAATTCTGATGATATTTGTAACACATTTGAAACTTGGGTTTGATACGAAGATTAATGGAAATAATTCAAGGGATTGTACATATTCAGAAAAAGGTGAGTCGATGAGATATTTTCTTGAGGCCACGTTTTTATGTTGAAGGTGCATACTTCATGTAACTATTATGGAAGTATTGACAGGGAAATTTGATCAAATTGTGTTTTGTACTTTTCACTTGAATTATAGTGAGGTTCATTCAAATTAGTGGCTCCTTTGATGCACTTCAAAATCAAAGCGTCAAGCCCTCTATCGCAGCAATTCATATTGTGTAAGTACAATTCTAATACAATAAATATGGAAGAATAGTACATATTTAAACACCTCTTGTTCTAACAGAACAATTTTGGTACAAAGTAAGCACTTACACACATTTCTCAACATACGTACAGCACTTTTGGAATTTCTATCAAGACTTGCATCGATGAACAGGATTTTTTCTATTCAAACTTTGATATTTAGGTTGATCAAAAGAATCTCCAATTTTATTGAATCTTTATACTTATGGGAGCAGTGATGCCAGGAAAGATGGTGTGGACCGAAAAATCAGCCCCTCTACCGCGCACACGATGAAACTTTCGTATACATGTGAGTCACACGTATAAGAACGTGTCATTGTGTGAACAATGGAGGGGCTGATTTTTCGGTCCGCACCGTTTTTCCTGGCATCACTGTATGGGAGTGATGTATGGATCATAGAATCTACCTAAACCAGGATTTTTTTTTCTAATTCTTGTTCAATGTCTTTTCAACTTTTTTTCAGATCTCAATTCAATCAACACCAACTATACCAAGTAAACCTGGACCTCCTCTTCAAAATCCAAGTCAGGCTGTAACGGCACCGGTTAAAGAAGTGGTACGATAATTGGTTCTATTAAGTTATATATATATATATATATGGCCAGAATATAATATTAACGAAATAATATAATTTGTATGAATTTTAGGTGCACGAACTCATGGACGATGCGTTACACTTCTCGTGTGAAATTCTTCACGTGTCTGCATACACTTGGATGATCGGGAGAGAGGACTTTATTGAGAACTGGTTGCTCTTGCTGCCCCTTCGCTGGAAGCATATCCAGTGTTCTTTGTAATTTTTTCCAATTCTTTTCTATCTCAAATTCCTCACTTGGTAGAGAATCAATGTTCAGAGAGAAACGAAATCAAACACGCTGTAAGAAACATCTAATATACATGACCCATTGAAAGTTGCAAAAAATCACATTCTTCTATAAGAGTACTGTGTTCAGCGTAGAGAAAATATACTTTTCATTGTAACAGTCCTATGCTCAATGTTATGATAACACAAAACTGTTGTAAACTGTTCACATCCATCGTAGGAAACTTCAACACCTCTGCTGGATGTGAACAGATTACAAAAGTTTTGTGATATCATAACTCTAAGCGTAGGACTGTTACAATCAAAAGTATATTTTCTCTATGCTGAGCACAATACTCTTATGGGAGACTGTGATTTTCTACAATTTTCAATGAGTCATGTATATTAAATGTTTTATTACATTGTGTTTGATTTCATTTTCCTCTGAACATTGATTGTCTTCCAAGTAAGGAATTTGAGATAGAAAAGAATTGGAAAAACTTACAAAGAATACTGTGAAAACATTTCATATGAAATTACACAATAAATCATTGGTAATATATTAGTCAATATCATATTGTGAAGTTTGTAACTTTTTCTGATGGTTCATAATGTTATTTTACCAAAAATTGTAATTTTTCACAATATAGGACTGTAAAAAACTACAATGTTCTGTAAAAACCCACAATATATCATTGGCTAACATACTGCCAATGATCCATTGTGTAATTTTATATGAAATGTTTTCACAGTATTCTTTGTAAGTTTTTCCAATTCTTTTCTATCTCAAATTCCTTACTTGGTAGGAAATCAATGTTCAGAGAAAAATGAAATCAAACACAATGTAATAAAACATTTAACATACATTACCCATCCAATCTTTGGAAAAATCAGTCTTTGGTAAAAATACTGTGCTCAGCGGAGAGAAGATATACTTTTGATTGTAACAGTCCTACGCTCAATGTTGTGATATCACCAAACTCTTTTAAACTTTTAACATCCAGCGTAGGAAACTTTATCATTTATGCTGGATGCGAACAGATTACAAAAGTTTTGTGATATCATAACATTGAGCGTAGGGCTGTTAGAATAAAAAGTATATTTCCCTAACGCTGAACACAGTACTTTCACTGTTGATTGTGATTTCTCCAAACTTTGAATAGGTAATGTACATTGAATATTTCCTGCAGTGTAATCCTAACGTGTTTTGTAAACATGGAAAAAACATAAAAATGAAATTCTCCACTGTTTTCTTTGGAAAATTTCGTGCAGAGCAATGTATCAAACAATGTGTTTTTACATTATCTGTGACCATTGATAAAATAATCCCAATATTCAAGCGTGGTTGTTTTTAAGTATTATTACAATGTTTATATGGTTTTTAAGTGTACACAGTTTGTAACATGAGTGAAGTGAATAAATTTTTATAATTGTCAAATTCTTATGAAGCATATTCAAAAGTATATTTATAATACGTAATAGAAATACAAAATACTTTGTACTGCAAAATTGTACAGTATAATTTGTGAAATATGGATTATGAAACCAATTTTGTTATCTAAAGTGGATATATATGTTGAAATTTTTCACTTACCAAATACACACCTTTTGTTATAAATATACCTTTGAATATTGGCTAAGTTGATGTAATTCCAAGTAACCACCTTCAATTTACTCATAATATATTTATTTTTGAATTCCAATAATAACTTTTTTCATTTCAGATACTTAATTACTTGATTTATAGGAATGTTGAGTTATGAATGAAATTTCATTTTCAGTTGAGAAAAATCAATATCAGTTGAGATGCTTGAATTCATGATGAAATTTCGTAAAAAATGATTATAAATGAAAAACAAGCATTTGTGTCATTTTCATTCATTTTACACTGAATTGAATTGTGAATTTATTCATTCCAATTAATATTGATTTTTTGTAATTGAAATTTTATTTTGTTAATAAGTTAGCATTTTTAAAAATCAGGAAATTAAATATCTGAAATAGAAAAAATTATTATATGTATATAAGTATACCTATATATCTATCACACGTATATTCAGTACCCTGCATGTGTGTGTAGTAGCCTATGGGATTCCCCGCTCACATATGAGAACGTATTTGTGTAGGTAAAATTCCCCAGACACACTAACGCCACCTGGTACTGTGGAAGATGAAATACACAACTTCGGTGATTAACACGGTGGCTTGCGTACCCTGGTGCCAATATCCAGAATGGGCAAAATCCCGAATGCTCATTATACAGAATGTTCATGGTCCCGAATAAAAAAATATATATTTTAATATAAATCAAATAATTGACCAGTTTAATCGTAAGAAATTAATTGTCCTCACTTACTATGCGTTAGCAAATAATTTTTCATTATAAAAGTGGCCAATTATTTGATTTATATTAAAATATATATTTTTTTATTCGGGACCATGAACATTCTGTATAATGAGCATTCGGGATTTTGCCCATTCTGGATATTGGCACTCGGGATTTTGCACTTTCTGGATAATGAACGTTCTGGATTGTAGTGCCCTACCAGTTAGAACTGGTTAGTGCTGGTTAGAACCCGTGTTTATATGTTGGATGTAACAATTTATTGATCAAAAACTTGAGAAGAAAAGCGAAATATTCCAATAATCATGGATATTTATATGAATTTGACTCAAAGCGGAAGTAACATAAATATTACTAATAGAAAATTGATTGGTTACTACAGTGTACTAGATGGACAAATGTATGCTCCAGATTTATCACAATTGAAGTATTATAAGCAACCATCAAATCTTCCGAAGATTAATTTCAATTTGAACGATGGATATGAATTAGTCCGTCATAAGGTTAATGAAGTTTTAAAATTAGATCATTTACAAATGTGGATATCTGAGAATTTTCATCGTATAACACAAAACAGTCTCACTGATCTTAATAAACGATTGTAAGCTTTTATATTCTTTTTTTTTATTGTAATCATAAACTTGAAGTTGTTTCTACGATATTTATCTGATTAGTTTTCACAGCTCACGACATTGTTCATCTCAGCAAGAAGAAAGAAAATACCTTCATTGACCAGCTTATAAATCGTCTTTGAAGTATCTTCCCCAAGAGAATACAAACCTTCAGGAATGTTCATTGAATATTCTTGGACATTCGCAAGCATTCAATGAACATTTCTGAAGGTTCGTGCGCTCTTGGGATTTTTCTCACAGAAATTTATAACAGATTGAATTATGGCATCACATCTATTTCTAAACTCCCAATTGAATGATCACTGCTTTTCAAATATTGAAATACACAGCATAAGGAGACATCAATTCATTTTAGCAGAGCATATTCATCACATTCTATCTATGATAATGCTCATTTTCTCGTAAGTTTAGGAGGAAAGGGTCAGTTTCCTTTATATTCAAAAACATTCAAAACTGACTATTTCCCTGTAGAATCAACTTTTCGGTCTAAGCCCTGTTGGGAATCTTGAAATCAATACTCAGAAATTTGAACCACATTTTCGATGAATAGAATAATTAGTCATGATTCTCTGTAAGCATTATTATGTTTATGCGAACAAAGTTCTAATGCCAATGATCAATATAATTAGGTTGGATGCAGACTTTGTATGCAATAGAGGATTACTAACAACTCTTTTGAGTTCTTTTTACGAATTTCGAGAGAATTGGATTATTTGTGCAGCAAAATTTAATGGAAATATATATTTGTATGCATTTGATACGGAAGAGAAGAAAATGAGAGAAGCCAATCAAACACCGATGGACATCAGAAGATGTACTTGGGGATTCAAATTTGAACAATTTCTTCTATCCGGTATAAAAACATTCATATTTTCAAATGATCAATTGATTTTCCAAGTAAATGCCACAATTGGAATTGTTCAAATTTTTTCAGATAAACCCAAAAGCAATCCAGATCTTGAAAAACCACTGAATGAATGTGAAGAATTTGGTTGTGTCTTTCGAGCACAATTTGGAGATCATTCGATTATCTATGGAGCAGAAATGGATGGCGTTTGTTCAGATCATGAAATAAAAGATCTCTTGGAAGAGGACAAAATAGACTTTGTTGAACTGAAAACAAACAGGAAACTTGATAATGACAAAGCACGAAACATTTTTGTAAAATATAAACCATTGAAATGGTTCTTCCAAAGTTATTTAGTAGGCGTAGAAACGATTGTATGCGGTTTTAGAAACGACGAAGGAATTGTAGAGAATATTAAACATTATTCTATCAAAGAAATTGAACGCATGTCACAAGTAAGATTTTTATCTATCAAGAGTAATTTCTAGTACAATTTGAGAATCACTTAATTTATTTACTAATAATTTTTAGAGAGGAAAAAGCCATGGATCATGTAAAAGGTTCTGTCATGAATTTTTGAGTAAAATCAAACAATACGTAACTAAGGATTATGATGAATGCGTTTATGAATTCACATGGACCCCCAAATCCAAGACAATAATAAATATGAAAGAAACAGATCCGAATGGAAAATATCAGTTTTTACGTGACTGGTATGTACAGAGAGCAGAAGAATCCACACAGAGAAAAAATTTCCGGGAACAATAAAACATTTAGTTCAATAGTCGCCATAAAATACTTAATTGATTTGAATAAACTTTCATTAACTCAATTAAATAACTGTTTCAATTGATGAAATATTTCATAGCATATTAAATATTTGTTTGATTGAATGAATATTGATTCGAGTCAATGGAAGTTTATCCAAATCAATTGAGTATTTTATGGCGACTATTCAAATGAATATTTCATTGTTCCTGGAAATTTTTTCTCTCAGTGCAGAACAAGGAATATGTGTACTCCAAAAGACTCAAGCAGTACATCAAATGCCCCAAAATAAATATATTGTGCTCTTTCTTCTCCACTGACGTATATAAGGTGTACACTTATATACAAATTTTGATGCTTCATTTTTACCTATATATTCATTATTTTAGTCAGCTCACAATTTCCAGCATAAGTTTATAAAGAATACTTTTAGAAGTATAAGAATTCATATAGAGGTCTCCATTCATACGCTCGCACAGCACATCAATTCAGAAAGAGTTCATAATGAATTCGTTCGAAACGAAGAATTCACAATGAATAGATTAAGACCCCTTTCTTACCACACCCAGATAGCACAAGAGTTCTAAAAGAGTTTTTCATGAATACATTGTATCTATTATGAGCTCTTTTAGAACTCTAGTACTATCTGGGGAGTTCGTTGATGAATTTGTAAATAACTTTGGAGTTGAAATGAAGTTTCTGGAGAATCCTTCATGGACTCTGTATAAATGAATTCAACATTCCATATAGTACAGAAGTTCAAAAATAAGAATTCATAATGAATCCTTTGAGCTCCATTTGAACGCCTTATGAATTCTTTTTGAACTAGTCTGCTGTATGAGTGTAAAACATCAATTATGATTGACCACGTTATGGATCGAGATATTTTTAAATTCTCACAATCTTTGTAAATAAATTGAATGTAATTTGAATAAAAATTTATATAAAGATAAATTTCTTGAACTTTTGTTTGTACAAAATTCATATATACATATCCATTTGTTTATGTGAATATCATAAGTGATTCCATATAATACACGAAGAATTCCTCTTTAAAAAGCAGAATATAACTCTTCAAGAATTCTTTTCGAACTCATGTATTCATAAAGAGCTCAATGTTTGGGACATTAACGAGTTTTGTTTTAGTACTCTCAAAGAACTCGTTAATGTCCCAAACATTGAACTCTTCCAGACTTCTTTACGAATTCATTAGTTCGAAAAGAATTCTTGTTGTAGAATTCCATTCTTGTTTTTGAAAAAGAATTCTTCGTGTGTTATCAGGGGACCGCAGATATCAAACGAAAAATTCTTCTCCAAGAATGCGAATAGAATTATCTTAGAATTCTTGAAAAAGAATTTTATTTTCTTGTTGATTGCACATTAAAATGGTCAAATTTCTCTTGATATAGTAGCTCAATGAATGCCACTTGTTTCATATTGTTTCTTCTTCAAATTTCCCGCTTATTTATCCTGTTTTGTATTCAAATATAACTATAAATTGAAGCAAAACTAATAGTGAATTGCGAGTTCTTGAACATGTTTGTACTTTTATGAACAATTTTCATTGATTCATTTTGTTCGCTTACAAAACAAATTAAAATGCAACGTGGAGAAACTGAAATTGCTCGAATAAGTATGTCTACGATCTCGACGGCCACAAGTTTCTGACACGTCATTAAAATTGAACTAATCAGAATTGAGCGCCACGCATTTAGTTCCACCAATCGGTTTGTTTTTACAGCAATCATCGACTACGACTTGCGCGATTTTCACCGACGATCTCCAAATATCGGCACTGTTGGAGTTGGTTAATCGAATAATAAAGATGGATGCCGAGGTGAGGTGGCTGTCGGTTCTGTTGTTGTTTGCGGCTTTTTCAACAATTTTTGGTGAATCACCGCATCGCAAGTTTGAATATAAGTACTCGTTCAAACCACCTTATTTAGCGCAAAAAGATGGCAGTGTACCGTTTTGGGAATACGGTGGAAGTAAGTGAGAATTTTAACCTAACCAATTCACACGTTACAAGTTTTCCGTATGTTTTGTCAATTTTGTCGGCGTTCCTATTTTTTTCTTACAGAAAGTTATCAATATTCCTCATCTTAAATTCTCTTTAATCGTGGCACCGATCTTTGATGATAATGAGTTGATCCTGATAACTTAGGTGTTGAAAAATTTGAGAAAAAAATCATTTTCTCACATATTTTATGTACACCGTTCAATGGAACGCGAATTAAATGTGGAATTTCAATCATAATTGTATCATCAGTCTTGTTGAAACATTATTACGATAAAATATATCAATTTCAACCAAGTTCATCTACTCGAAAGAAATTTTCACATCATAATTTGGCAATTTGATGATTGAACATTTATAAAAACACAAAATAGTTTATGTAATAATTTTTATTCTTCACTTTCTTTCAGATGCAATTGCTAGTTCAGAAAATGTCAGAGTAGCCCCATCATTGAGAAGTCAAAAAGGTATGTTTGGTATTATTATTTGTTCACTTCTCCATCACATTCAAATGCTGAACTGATTCCATATTTGATTTCAATATTTTCAAGTATTATCAATGTATTTATCACGCCACTAATCGCCGGAACTATAAAATCAGATTTTCAAGTTTTTAACTTCTGTCCCACAATTTTCAGGTGCAATTTGGACCAAACAACATGTAAATTTTGATTGGTGGGAAGTTGAATTGCAATTTCGAGTAACCGGACGTGGTAGAATAGGAGCAGATGGTTTAGCATTTTGGTACACTAGTAGCCAAGGTGCTTACAATGGAACCGTCTTTGGTAGTTCGGATCAATGGAACGGTCTAGGAATTTTCTTTGATTCTTTTGACAATGATAATAAGCACAATAATCCTTATATCATGGCTGTTCAGAATGATGGAACTAAAATTTTTGATCATGCCAAGTGAGTTAACGCATATTTTGTTTTCATTTCAATGATAAAATAATCGAGCATCGGCAATTTCATGTTTTTATCTCTTTTTCATGCAAATAGCGACGGCTCAACGCAATTATTGGCAGGTTGCTTGAGAGATTTCCGTAACAAGCCCTTCCCAACTAGAGCAAGAATAGAGTACTACAAAAATACTCTGACGGTTAGTATTTTTACATGTTTTTGAAATATTTATACCTACGCAATACAGTAATTTATGATATTTATTATACATTTCAACTAAATGATGCAATTGTATTACCTTTACAGTTGATGTTTCATAATGGTATGACTAACAATGAGAATGATTACGAAATGTGTTTCCGAAGAGAGGACATCTTTTTACCAAAGACTGGATATTTCGGTATCTCAGCTGCTACCGGTACGTAACAATTTGTGTATGATTTTTCTGTATTTCATCAAATCAGGATTTAATACGAGTCTATCATATTTTTTAAACATTCTAGGTGGGTTAGCCGATGATCACGATGTGATACACTTTCTAACCACTTCTCTTCATCCTCCTGGGCAAGTACCCATGGATGTGCAGAAAGTTACATCGGAGGAAGAAGCAAAACTTAGTCAAGAATATCAAGATTATCAAAAAAAACTGGAACTTCAAAAGGAACAATATCGCAGGTATTTGATTTAGTTTTTGCTACTCGTTTTCATTATTTATTTCTATTTCAAATATATCTGATTGATTCTTGAAATGATTTCATATCTCAGGGAACATCCGGATGAACAAAGAGGAAGGGAGGAATTTGAGGAATATTTTGAAACTGATAATCAAAGAGAATTACGACAAATCTTCTCAGGTCAAAGTCAAATGTTTGACGCTTTACGCGAACTTCACAGAAAATTGGATGAAATAGTTGGAAGACAAGAACGAACCATCAGTTTAATTTCTCAAGTTCAGGTTGGGGGTATGTTTACTTGACGATCTCGTTTGTTATTTCAAAGTTTTTACGTCCTTTTTTTCTTATTCTCAAATGATGAATTTTATAGGTGTACAAACAGGTACTGGACAACAGGGACAGCCTGTACAACTCATCGATACCATACGTCGGCAAGAAGTAGATGTTGTGTTGAATAATCAGAATGCCATAATAAACACTGCAAGGGAAATCAAATCTTCTCTAGGTGAAGTGCATTCTAAAGCTGAAGCTATTTTAAATAACCAGGCCCGAGCTCCAACGGCCCAGGTTTGTATTAAATACATATGAAATGATAATCCGTTTTGAATTCTAGTATAATTTCATCATAATTTACTTTCCAATCTGTTCTCATAAGAACATTAATCTCAATTTTGAAAGAGGAAAGTTTAGAGGGGAATATACACGAAGAAAACAGGTCATTGGCTTTCATCGAATGGCATAAAAATGTGTTTCGAATTTTATCTATCATTGCACAGGTGTCGAGATATCGTGAACCACTGATTGACCACACTTGTGTTGCATGCTTTTCAAAACACATTGGTGAGCATCACGCGTAGCAGCAGCCCAATCATTTATGACAAACTACAAGCAAATGCTTCTATTTAATCAAAATATCTCTGATTCCGGTAGAAGTGCTGTACAGAGCGATATTTTGATTAAATTGAAACGTTTGTTCCTAGTTTGTCATCAACTATTTAGCTACTGTCACGCTGCTAGTATTTCCTCAAATTTAATGAATTTGACACCAGACACCAGTACCGTGGTATTTATTAGGAATCCTTTAGGTCGGACAATCAGTTGTTCACTTGTCATCATTAATGGGTTAAGGGGTAGTGTGCGTTTTATCCAATGAATACAACTAAATAATGCATCGAAAATATAACGGAAAAATGGATTACTCAGTTTTATTCATTGCATTGCGCGTAAACTATTTTTTGCGATCCCATTAACGGTGATCGATTGTCTGGTCCTTCATTGAGTGCTTATGATAAATGCTACGAGGGAGCATTTAACACGAAAAGTCTTTGATTTATTTTACGGTTTTATTGAACATTTACTGGAAGAACCTTGATTAAGAGAAGAAATGAACAAAATTAGGTGGCAGTCGATGATCAGCATTACGCCGCTTAACCATCTTCAGAATCTGGAAATCGCATCATAGTGACTGCATAATGCTGATCAATGTTGATCAGTGAGCAGGTCACGATGTTGAAGTTTTACGCCATTCGATGAAAGCCATTGACCAGGACAATGGTCATTATTGTCTCATTTTCTCCCTGTACGGTCAAACATTGTTTATTATAATAAGTACGAAACGTAAAGATCTCATTTATTTCAACTGGAGAGAAACTTCCATCACGTTTATTACCATTAGAATGGTATACAGTATTGGATTTTATATTTTATTACCCTATTCTTGAATCGTATTGAACTTGTGGTAACAATCAATAAAGGAAAATAGACAAAAGTACGTACCATGCACATAAATGTCAACCGCTGTTGTTTTCCTGTTATTGGTTGGCATTTTTTATTCGTTATTTATTATTCACTCTCACACAAGAATTATTAGTGCTATTCGATTGATCAATGATTTTGTTTGATTCAGGTTCAGCCCATGGGTTATGATTACCAATCGCTTATATCAGAGATACGCGATAGTCTAAATACCTTGAAAAGGGATATGACGCAAAATAATGTTAAAATGGGAAGTAGTGCCACAGATTGTCCAACAGTAAATTGTTTAACCACTACGATGTTCCTTATTTTTATTACGGTTCAGATGATTATTCTTCTAGCGTACAGCATATACCGGTAAATATTTATTTCATGTGACGTAGGATGCTTCTGATATCGTCCAAATGGTCAGTCAATTTTTTCCACATCGTACAATAATTGACAAATACATTTTTTCCCGTCAACAGCAACAACGATGTGGTGATAAAACAGTAAATAATCATTTGAACGATATCGGAAGCATCTGTAAGTTTGATTGAATTAAATATCAACAATTTTCTTCTGTTCAGGGATAACAAGGAGGCCCAGGCGAAAAAGTTTTATTAACTTGAATAGAAATTGAACTATCAATTCAATTATGGAAGTGTAACGTGGTTTAATACTCTTGACACTGATGTTTTGTATGGAAAAAATGTTTTGAAATTTAGATAATCCAATTTATCGTATATCGTTCGGTACAAACGACAATGGTAAGCAAGAAGATCAACTCATTAAAAAGCATCATTGAAGAAACTTCAAACTCATTCCGGATAATTAATCAAGTTTTTACATCGATGCCCCTATATCGAAAAAAACACCTGTAGTTATAGATTATTAAATATTATATATCCTCATTTTGTATAATATATCGTGATTTGTTGCTACTTATAGAAACTATGTATGTATGTATGTAATGTTTTTGAAAACTTAGAGATCATGGGTAATGTTTTTACATTGATCGAGAGGTGAGATTTATTATTGTTAATTCATGTAGATGGAAATAATTAGAAAACATAAAAGGGCCAACAACTTTGTTTTCTTGTTTCATCCTGATCGATCATCATTTTATTGACTCAGAAACTCGATGATTCAATCACTGGACAGTGAAAGCATTTCGATTTATAAACAAAATAATGCTCCTCTTCTTAATTATTCAAAATCTATTCTTCATTCGTGAACACGTATACATTAGGATGGTTTTTATTTGACTCAAAAAAGTTTCTTTCAGTTTGTTTTTATTTTCTGTTGTCAACAAAAAAGTTTTTTTTCTATGGGGCACCCTGTAATTTTGTTCTACATTATGAAGAAGTTCTACAATATTTTTTACATAATTTTCAAAGAAGATTTAGAGGTCGCTACCGACGTTTTCAATAGGCATTTTTGATCCCTATTTCAAACGTCGGTAGCGACCCCTGAATCTCCATTGAAAATTATGTGAAAAATATTGTAGGACTTCTTCATAATGTAGAACAAAATTAGAGGGTGCCCCGTCCAAAAACAACTTTTTGTTAACCACAGAAAATGAAAACAAACTAAAACAAACTGTTTTGAGTGAAATAAGAACCACCCTAGTATACATGTATATTCTTTGCAAGAAATAGCGATTCATTGTTCATCATTGATCAACAAATGAGTCTCAATGTATTATATGATTAATCAGATTCTTATATTTCTCTTTTTCGACATACGAGGTTTGATTTGTGAAAAATTTTCAATGCGATTGAATTTAACTTATATATTTTTTCTATTGATTTCCTTCAAAAGTGCATGTTTCAAATTTTCTTTGGTACATGAATTTTTTCCTTTTCTTCATTTTTATCCTAATTTTGTACGAAATATTTATTGTTATCTTCCACGTAGGTAAATGAACGATGCGGGTATATTAAATATTTTGTAACGTTATTACCGTTTTATTGATATTTCACTGTTGAGAGTGAACAATTGTATTCTAAGTTTGAATTTTGTACTAAACAATATTTAAAGCGATGAGAGGATGCACAAATATAAGAAAATAGCAATGAAATGGTAAAAATGTATTTATATCTTGATGCCTGTGCAATAATTAGTTTTACTAATTCGGATATCATTACAGATATAAAACACATTTTCTCTGTTGGATGAAATAGACGATATTTTTTCAACTTTGAAACAATGTTTTCTTCAAATTCCTTTTTTACTATTATAAAAAGGAATATTTTTTATAATATATAAAGGAATATATAATATTTTTGTGAATTTGAAGTCAACGAAATATGTTTTAAATTGTTTTGTGATTACAGTTCATTTCAAGGCATTTCATATATTTTCCGGATGCACGACAATATATAAAATTGATAAAAATTCCGTATCGTACACCGCTGAGTAACATATAATCGTATGACGAGTTTTTTTAGTAGACAAAATTTGAAATTTTTTTTTTATGAAGAATGATATTTTTATGAGGAATTGTATCAAGTATTTATAAAAAAATTGTGTACAATTCAGATATGAGTTATATCGACGTATAGAACTTTGTGCATATGAAAGTTTTTTTATTGACTTTTTTGACTAGGGCAGCTCTAAAGTGAGAATGACACTAACGGGTGTCGTTATATGAAATTATTATAATAACAAATATTCAATTCTGTGTAACAATAAATCGGATATTGATGCCTCATAGTAGGAAATTTCGGTGCATTCATGGACAAAAATCCATAACTCAATTCTCATCCGATGTTTCGTTTTTGAATTCCTACTTAGAAGAAGGTTCAGTTCAATGCATCACTGCACCATTTTTATGATACCTCACTCTCCTTGAAAAAAAAGGTCTTGGTGAATCGACAGGATCAATGTTTTGTTTTTGTATTAAAAACTTATTGGATTTTATAAAATTTCGATTGCCGCAAATAACTGTGCTGCAGTGATACGTGAAAGTCAAACTTTTCCTGAGTTTTCAAAAAAAACGAATCCATCTACATCGGATGAAAATTGAGTCGATGGCGGATTTTTATCCATAAAAGCACAAAAAATTTCCCCCGTGTGGCTCTCGATCTTGGGTTGGATTGTTTTAGTGAAAGGTGAATCAGATTTCGTGACATTTGTGAATAAAGTAAACATAAAATTATCAAAAAATTCGATCAAGGATCGTTGATCTGTTATATAAGCACTTCTTCAGAAGCTTGGATCTCTTCCCTCTCATAAGTAAAAATAAGCATGTGTTCTTCAAATTAAATGGCATAATTTTCTACATGATTAATTTTTAATTCACAGTTCCTATTTCATTTTACATAAGCAGAAGTTTATATCCATCTAGCTCTTCTCCGTCCCCTTTTTTCTGAAAAACAAAACCATGAGAAGAAAGAGCGAAGTTTGATTCCTTTACTTTTTGGGAGACTTGTATAATATTTGAACGATCGATGTCGATTGCGCAAAAGTATTGAAAATAAAAGACAAAAGTCTTGAGAAATAAAAGCATATATGTATATGTAACATTTTTTTTGTAATAAAAATATCCATTTTTAACACTTTTTCTTCAATGTGATGATCCAATTCTCAACAGATTCATAATTACGAATTCTTATGATTGGTTTAATAAGTTTTCCTTCTGAATTCAAAAAATAATAAAAACAAAAAGAGTAGGTCTTTTTGCCAGTTAATAGAAAGCTCCCAGATAACACACGAAGAATTCTTTTTCAAAAACAAGAATTGAATTCATAAAGAACTCTGAAGGAGTTCAATGTTTGGGACATGAAGGAGTTCTTTGAGAATGCTGAAAGTATTGTTTTAGTACTCTCAAAGAACTCGTCAATGTCCCAAACATTGAACCCCTCAAAAGCTTTTTATGAATTCATTTTTTGACTGGTTTTTAGAAAAATTTATGTGTACAAATTGAACTCGGGGAATTAGTTGTGATTCGGTTCAAGGGACCCAAGGCAGGGAGCAAATTATGGAAACTCAATTATTCTGACTAGCATCAATAGGATCACAATCAATTCGGTAGGAGTCTTGTACGTTCTGCAGATAGGACTGGATTGGAATGTCAATTCAAACGTTCTTAGATTCGATTTTCTTTCTCGAGCATGGATCAAATTGGATTCATATGAGTGCTCAGGTGTTGAAATAGGATCGGATCAATTCGAATTGAAACGTCGGATGTCTTTCGGATAAAAATGAATAGATTTTCGCAACTTGGATCAACTTGGATGATTTTTTCGTCTGCTCCCTGCTGCAAATGCCAGGCAGATCAGGACAAAAAATAGTTGTCAGGATTGGAACGATATTTGTCCCAGAAAATCCGGTCAAAAACTGAAAACATTTTTACCTGGTTTTGCCCGGAATCACAAAACATGGAATATCCTATCAAACACGGACAGAAAGAATTTTGTCAGTTTTTGGTGGAATATTCCAATTTGGTGATTCCGAACAAACCCACACTGTACACGGAAAAAATAATTTAGCTGCAGCAGCTTAGTAGCTAGCACGGACACGGACAGCCATTAAATGAGCTCCTGCAGCTAAATTTTAGCTGTTACCGCAAACAAATTTGCATTTGTAGTTAATTTATTTGCGGTAACAGCTGAAATTTAGCTGCAGGAGCTCATTTAATGGCTATCCGTGTCCGTACTAGCTACTTAGCTGCTGCAGCTAAATTATTTTTTCCGTGTAAAGAATTGGTTTTTTCAACATCACAAGATGTCATTTCACACCATAAAGTGTCATTGTGACACCAATTTTAGGGTAGACTCCTATAGAATCCGTTTTGATACCGCTTTCCTGGTGAAAATTTCCGCTCGCCAAAAACTAACTTTGAAACAAATGAAGCGTTAAAAATGTTCCAATTCCCGCTTCTTTCACGCTTAGATACTGTTTCATTTACTCTCCCGCGTCGCTTCATGCCCTTCTTACGCTCCCATTTTCACTGGGGTTCTTTTACATTGCAGACAGAAATTTTGTCAGTTTTTGACTGGATTTCCTGGAACAAAACCGTTCAAAGCCAGAAAACTATTTTTTGTTCGCATCTGCCTGCCCAGATAGTACAGGAAGAATTCTTTTTCAAGAACAAGAATAGAACTGTTCGAGAACTCTTTTCGAACTAATGATCTGGTATAGAGCTCTGGACTTTGACAGTATTGAAACAATATTTCCGGTATTCTCAAAGAACATTGAACTCCTCCAGAGCTCTATACGAATTCATTAGTTCGAAATGAGTTCTTAAAGAATTCTATTCTTGTTCTTGAAAAATAATTCTTGATGTGTTATCTGGAAAATCAGGGAATTTTTCGTGAGAATAACCCTCACACCATCGCGATCACAGAAGAATTCTTAAAGAATTTATAAAGAAAACTAGTGTTGCCGCGATATTATCGTCGATAATTGAGGAATAATCGATTTTCTCAATTCTTACACGGTCCTATGGAATATATAATCCACGAATCTTCGATTATGCTCATGATGAAACGGAATAATGAATGATCCCAGACCTGTATACAAAATAAACCAAGATATGTTTCCATTTATCGTTACGATAGTGTAAGAATATTTTGATTTATTTTGTTTAAAAGACCAAGATGATTCATTATCCCGTTTCATTTCGTGCACAGTCGAAGATCTACGCGTTAAAAGTTCCATGAAAACCTGTCAAAATTAAGATAATCGATTATTTCTGAATTTCGACGATAATATCGCGGCAACACTAAAGAAAACAATCAGCTCAATAAGAATTCTCCATAAATTCTTCTGGGACTATGGTGTTGTGAGGGAATGAAAGTCAGGGAATTTTTTCCATTCATCATTATTTTCACACTGTAAAAAATAATTGTAAACTTTTCCCCTACAAATGGTGGCAACAAACTTGGTGAATGAATAAGGTATCTTTCACAATGATTTAATGGACTTTTTTTGTTTTTTGCAGAGAATTTAACATCCGAATCATACCCCAGACAGCAAAAATGATCCGTTTGAATTCTTAAAGAATTCTTGAACAGCCCCCCCCCCCATCCCTCAGATAACACAAGAGTTCTAAACGAATTTTATACGAATACATCATATTTGGTATGAACTCTTAGAACGCTTGTCTTGCTTGCATTGCTTGTATGCATTGTAAAAGATAATCGAAATTTCCCTGTGTACATCAACCGGAAAATTCCAATCACTGATTAGGAAATCAATTTCCGGTACATTCATATGAAATTTCCCATACATTTATCTGAAAATTCCAAACTTCATGGGATTTTTCCCAACATTTCACAGTAAATTCCCGGACAAGTTGGGAAAATTCCTAACGCATGTATGTGTTAATTACTTCACATAAATATGTAGGAATTTTCTGATAAAATTTTTTACAGTGTGCTTGACTTGAAGGAAGCGATTCTCCCTACAGCTGCAAATATGACTACAATTATTTTAGGTATTATTTTGTTCGACTCCAGCGTATTACACTTGACATACACTTTCAAAAATATATCCTGTAAATTACCCACATTCAAATTGAAAATCATAGTTTCTTGCCAAAGCACTGCGCTGAACGCAAGGGAAATGAATTATTTCTTATTGTACAAACCCTCCTCGTGTGAAAAAACCAATAGAAACTGATCGGCCAAATCCTATCGAAATCAATGATATTCTATCGGTTTTTATGTGGTTTATGGAATTCAAAGTATTCATAATGAATTCATATTTACTGTCATAACGGGAGCTCTTCGTGGGCGACTCTTTTGTTGTATGGGATCGCAGGGCCCCCAGCGGCCCATTAAACCGCCAGTAATCATTGTTTGTAGGGGAAGCTCATGAAATTTTAGTAGTTCAAGAAATTGGTCCATGGCTCAATGACAAATAACTCGATTAGTAATTGAGAAATTTCAATGGTTTCGAACAGGAGTTCAGGGGAAATTGCTGGTTAGAATTTTTGATTTTCTATCAGAATGTAGGATACGCGGAGAAAAAAATCTTGCTGTCGCAGCAAATCGAGATATTATATATAGAATATCAAATCGTTTGCTAACCTAGCTAAAAATTCCCTGTCACAGTTAACTGGATTGCTAAGAGAGCAACATGATCAACGAAAGTAGCAAATTTTTCGCTGGACTCCCTGGTGAAAATGAAGCGTTGAAACGCGACGGAAGCGCAAGCGAAGAGTCACCTAAAAGTAATTTAGGAGGGAATTGAAACATTTTCACGTTTCATTTGTTCCAATACCCTCTTCCTTCACTTTTGGATTTTCACCAGGGCTATCAAAATTTGTAATATTATATACAGAACAGCAAACAAATTCTGCTGGAGGGGGAAACAGTTTGCTACCCCAGTCAAAGAATCGCTGTTGTAGCTAACAAAATTGCTGTCATAGCAAAAAAATCTGCTGCTCCAGCAAAATCGGGTTTTTACAAAACCATTCATTTTCCATGATGAAGTGGAAAAGTTTTGAAAATTAAGCATAATTTACATATAATTATATATCACTTATACATAAACCATGTCGAATTGTATATAGATTATATATAATGCGTAACATTTTCTACCTTGGTGTTCAGAACAATCGATTCTTCATGCAATTCATTTTTCATTGTTGGTCAGAGTTTTGCAATTTCCATGGTATTCTGGTTGGAACTATCGGAACTCAATGTCGTTCTGGATAAAACATTCAATTTCCTATGGGATGCTAATTGGATGTATGGACATTTCTTATTGTGACTGCGTTTAAAAAATAATTTGATTTGTCACATATTTCCTAATCTCTCCCAGATAGCACAGAGTTTGTCGATGAATCCTTGAAGAACTTTTTCAGAACTCTAGAGTTCAAATGATGTTCTTGAAGAATTCTTCACGAACTCTCTGCTATCTGCTATCTAATGACTTCTTGCTCACCTCCACCCTTTCTCATCTTACGCTTTTCTTGCCTTCATCTTCATTCTGCGCATTTATAACTATTGTATCTCTATTTTATATCTGTTTTTTCATTTGCCTTCATCTTCATTCTGCGCATTTATAACTATTGTATCTCTATCTTATATCTGTATTTTCATTTCTCACACCTTTGTAATCTCATCCTCACTCTCATTCTCATTTCATCTTTATTTTTAAGTTCATTCATTCTGCCTTCTTTTTGCTTTTCGGGCTGTGGGTTTAATGCTGTATATATATAAGTATTTTTGTATATAATATCTTTGTTATTGTTTATACTTCTTTCTCAATTGTTCCACAGGATGTTCATCCTAGAACATAAATAAACATATCTATCTATCTATCTATCTATCTATCTATCTGGGTTTAAAATTCTTCGAGGAGTCCCAGAGGATTTGGAGAGAACTTGTTATTATCCGACGAATCGAATTTTGTTCGGAACTCTTTAAGGGGTTACCAGCGGCCCCTGACGATGCAATCCCAGACAAAAATTCCCGGGTGAATGAGGTGCCAAATTCACATGTGGACTCAGGTTCCTGGCCGGGACCCGCCAGGTCTTGGCCAGGTTCTGCCCAGGACGAGCCAGGTCCTGCTTGGACCCCCCCCCCCCCCCCAAGCAGCAACAGAATTTCAAAGTATATACGAAGTAGACACGTTTGTAGAATGTACGGATGAGATACGAAGAACACATAATGAATGTTCATAGAATGTTCGAATGAGACTGTTTCAAATATACTTAGAACGTATGCGGTACATTCGAAATCTACGATATACATTCAATCGACGTTCAATCAACGTGCGGTCGTATATCCGGTTACATACGTTCGATAAATATGCATAGCACCTATAGAACGGTCTCATTCGAATGTGCATAGAACATATTTCGAATATTCGAAGAACGTTCATAGTATATTCTGGTGTTGGGCCTCTGGTTCCCGCCCGGGACCAGCCAGGTGGTGACTCGAGCGGGAACCTGACAGGTCCCGAGCAGGAACCAGAGGGTTTCCAGGCAGGACCTGGCCAGGAACCTGAGTCCACATGCGAATTTGGGAATCCCACCCACCCGGGAATTTTTGTCTGGGATACGAGCCAAATCTTTCCTGACGAATTATTCGAAAATGAAGCAATCGAAGGAAAATATCGCTCTGTATAGACGATCTTTATTGATTGAAGAAGGTTTGCACACAGCGATATTTTGATTTCAATCCTTCTCTCTAAAATTTGTAGAGTGAGATTTCACTCTTCAGCCAGCTAAAAGCAAGCCTGTCGAAATTTTGAGTGCAATTTCCAGTCTTTCAGAGTGATATTCTAAGGTTTGAGGTTAGAAACTCACAGCCACTCACATTCTAGAGTCAATTTTTCACTCTAAAAGAGCGAGGATTCACTCAAAACGAGTGAAAATTCCTCTCGAAGCGGACTTCTGAGACTCTGTGGACTGAAATAGGTGATTTTTCACTCTTTCAGATTTAGAGAGTTCGTTTTCGAGTAAGTTGTTAGAATATTTTTCGCTGGGTCCTTTCCTAACCAATGGGTCTAGTTGCATCTTCAGGGGATGTTGGTATCACCTTAAGAATGACGAATAAATGAATAAATGAATGGAATTGATTCATGATTCTAGAGTATTATCTGGGATCGGAATGATATCAAATTGATTATTGCGAGACCATACAAGATCTATTAACGTATGGAATAATCCTGAATACATAATTAGATTTTATTGAAACAAGCTTGGAATACATCATTAATCGAGATCAAAATGAACTCGAAATAGCGACCACCACTCACCCCTGTAGTACAATCAAATCGATCTGGATTCTGGGATTATTTCGATGTTCCCATATTAATATCAAATTGTTATCTTTCGAACCATACAGTTTTGCCTGCACTCAGAAAACTCATTGAAAAACACGAGAATTGCATTTTATAGTAAATTCAACTATTCTTTTTCAGTGCAATAACTAATTTTTCAGTTATTCCAACTAAAATGATATAGTTATCTTGATTTTGTCAAATTAACTGATGCGAATTCATCAGTGATGGATTCGCTAATTTCCTCCGGAAGAGAGCATGAAGCTTCAGCGAACGTTCAAATTAGGTCTGCATAGATCGGGTCGAAGGTTCATGAAAGCTAATTTTTAGATTCGAAAACGTTTAACAAAGGTTCTACGAACGTTGAAATGTTCGCCTCGAAATGCCTCTAGGAAACGTACATGGAACGTTCGTTGAAGGTTTATCGAAGGTTTGATAAAGCTTCACGAAAATATCTATACTTGAAATAATTTCCAATAATTCACATGAATAATCAATCAAATACTGAACACAAATTAATGAAAATTAATATAAGTATAGATATTTTTGTGAAGCTTTATTAAACCTTCGATGAACCTTCAATGAACGTTCCATCTACGTTTCCTGAAAGTATTACGAGTCGGACATTCCAACGTTCGTAGAGCCTTTGTCAAACGTTTTTGAATCTAAAAATGAGCTTTCATGAACCTTCTGCCCGATCTATACAGATCTAATTTGAACGTTCGCTGAAGCTTCATGTTATCTTCGGGCTTGTCATTGAAAAATAAAGAAAATTCTAATTCCGACGATTCGCGATAAGTCATGATCAACGGTTGTTATTGAACGCTTTCAATCATTTCGATAGATCGTTTTAGAATCGTCGGAATTATACTTGAAACTGGCAGTCGAATCCAGTCGAACAGAGTATTTTCAATTATTCGAAAAACAAACTTTTCGTACATTTATCTCTGTGAAATTAAGTTTTATCTCAGATTTAGTGTTTTCAAATTTCTGTCGCATCATTGTACATCTTGCGACGACCGCAAGAGGAAGCATTTGCTTCGAAATTTTATCAAACCCAGAAGCTTGTTTATACAGTAACAACAGTTCTTTTTTTTGAGGATTATTCAACACTTCGCGCGTGAAGTGTATTTTGCGTATATCATGATGTATCATACGAAAATGATATTTCGGAACAAAGTTATTGTTATAACGATCCGTAGACACATCAAAATTTTGTTTGATGGGCGCAAAAGGTGCGACAAAAAAAATTAATGCTCTGATGTTTTATGTATTTTATTTATTAAGAATCTTCCTTTTCCACGATAGCTACAATTTCGCGTCCATTTCGGTGGGACGGAACCTTTCCAGCCTCTTTGATAAAAGATCGGCCAATGAGAAATATGCCTTTGAACGCGCAGAATCCACAAAATTTGCCCTTCGTCTAGGAACCACCCGCGATTGGTACAACAACGGATCCAATCGTGGTCCACTCTAATTATTGATCTGACAAATTCATCCATTTTTTCCAGAATTGGTTACAGATGACGAATCGTTGAATATTTTCCTTCCCTGATCGAGCTATAAAAGAATTCTCGACACGTAACCCGCCCTAGTAAAAAAAAAACCCCCAAGCGCTTATATTTGTCCTAAATCTGAAATTCCATGAAAATAAATGTCATCGAATAAGCTTTAATTACAATAAAATATTATGTATGTGAATATATATAAATTTAAAGACCGAGACAGGTTCGAAAAATCATAATGGGAATCGCATTATTTCTCTATCACCCTGACCTCACCTCAATGAAAAAATTCCAAAAATTGATGGACGAGTTTATCGTCATTCCCTCAACTTTCATCTGGAAGAGAAAATACCATCTTCTTGGCATCAAAGAATAAAATGTACGTATATCGAAATATTCGATAGAAAAAAAACTTAATGATTCATGAGAAGAATGAAGGATAATTAAGTATTGCAAATATCTTCGAGGTTTTTCAATCGAATCTTACGACGACCGAAGTTTGCGTCCTCTATCATAATGACGTGCAAAATCCAAAGAGAACGAGTTTACAAAAGATGATGCATTTAATCTTTTATGCGGAGCATAGATCACCGATGTTTTTGCTCTGCTGGAAGGGGTGGCCTTGTCTGACAGCGCGAGACTAAATTCGAATTTAATTATTATTAATTGTCCCTTCCCAAGGAGCTCAAAGGGATACCCTTCTTCCTCGTGTATTGTCGAAGCAGTTGATCTTTACAAACTCCATTCGTCCGTGTTTCTTCCTTTGTTCTTTGTACCGATAGACAAAAATATAGATGATAAAACAATGTGAATCAACCCCTTTGACTAAGGAGAGAGTTGCTCCCGCAGAAAGGAGAAATCGTTCTTCCTTCGTTCGACAGTTCGTCGTTTCAAAAAATACAGATGAATTTCAAATGTTCCCACACAGCACTCGTTGTGTAAAAGATATCTTCGGAAATAATTAAGAACAGTGCAAGAAGTCTTATGCAACATAAATACCCTGTCACGAAAATCCAGCTGGGATTCGACGTGGATTCCAGCTTCGAAATTTACCTACGTTTCCAGCTGGGATTCCTCATTTCCAGATGGAATCTTAGCTGGGATTCCTGTTTCCAGGTGGAATCCTAGCTAGAATTTCAAATCCGACGTGGGATTCCAAGTTGGGATTTCTGATCCCAGGTAGATTCTTAGCTGGCAACGCAGGTAAATTTTGGATCTGGAATCCACGTGGAATCCCAGCTGGATTGTTGTGACAGGGTAGACATCTTTTAGAAGTCTCAAACTGTTCTTACTCCTGAAAGATGTCTATTCATGTTGCATAAGACTTCTTGCATTGTTCTGAATTATTTCTGAAGATATCTTTCAGACAACGAGTGCTTTAGGCGTTGTGATATTTCTTGGACGGTTTCTTTTTTCAAGCAATCCAAGTGAAACTGACAAACTTTCTATCAGGTTTTGTCTGGAATGACCAAATTGGAACATCCTGTCAAAATCTGGCAGAAGAATCCCCGTCAGTTTTTGACTGAATATTACAGTCTGTGAATTCCAAACAGAACTCTTCCAGGAATTGCTGTCAGTTCTTGACAGCGTATTCCAATTTGGTGATTCCAGACAAAACCGGATAGAAAGTTTGTCAATTTTTGCCTGGATTATCTCAGAAAGAACACGTTCGAAATCTGACAAGAATTTTGTATCCGGTTCTGCCTGGCATTGTTAGCAGGGATGAAAAATGTCTCAATGTTTTCCCAATCACACAAGAACAAAAGAAATTTACTATGATAGTGAAATCTAATTTTGCTGGATCCCTTTTGCTAGAACAGCAAATTCTCTACTGTGGAAGAAAACTATCTGCTATCACAACGATTTTTTAGCCGGGATAGCAAAAAATCTTCGCTCTTTCATTAACATTTTTATGAAAAACCTCACATATATGTATGTATTACTTCACATAAACATGGTGTTCAAATTTGAATCGTTTATATTGAAACGAATTAGTATTCGAATAACACAATATGCAGCTGTTGAAGACCAAAAAATCTTGTAGTGTATCTTCAAACGATGTTTCCAGTTCCAAAAAGTTGAATCGAGAAGATAAATGAAGATGATTTATCAAATTTTGGGAATTGGAATTATCGTTTCTTTTCCATAAACGATTTAAATTTCCACAATATTCATAAATGGATGGGAAATTTTCCATAAATATTCGGAAAAACCCACATTGCTTTATCTCAGCAATCTAGTTAGCTGTCGCAGCGAATTTTTAGCTAGGTTCTATAAACCTCCCACACAGCACTTGTTGTCCAAAAGATATCTCCAGGAATAATTAAGAGCAATGTAAGAAGTCTTATACAACATGAATAGACATCTTTTAGAAGCCTTAAACTGTTCTTACTCCTAAAAGATATCTTCAAGAACGTTTTCAGAAACCTCTTAGAATTTTCTCAGAGATATCTTTGAGAAGTAAGAACATTTTGAGACTTCTAAAAGATGTCTATTCATGTCGCATAAGACTTCTTGCATTGTTCTTAATTATTTCTGGAGATATCTTTTGGACAACGAGTGCTGTGTGGGCTTCCACAAACGTTGCAGTGGCACGTTGTGCTGTCGGGAAAGATTTATTCAAGACCTCTCAAATACATTTTCTAAATCCTCCAAGGAAACCTACTCCACGTTGCATTAAATTACGAAACAGTACGGAGCGAAGAAGTGAACTACGACTATTATGATCCAATTCTTTTTGTCATTGAATGAATATTTTTGAAATACACCTTTTGGATCTATCAAACGTATCTTGTATCGCACGCTGATAAATTTTACCATATTTATCGGCAGGGGTGCATTCACGCATTTAGGTCAACCTAGACCAAGCAAAAAATCCAATCTCCGCGAAAACTTCCCAACTCTCAAGATACATCTACGTTTATCGAACAATCGCGTTGCAAATTGAATTTTCTAAAAGAGAAATCTTGTCGGAATAAGGAGGAGAAATCGGGAAAATGAATGGCTCCGGTATGAAAATGTTAATCTTGGGTACGCGACAATCCCCGCAAGCAGATTCAAAAGGGTGATAGTCCGATCACTCGATATAAATAGATTGTATTCTGTGACAAATCAAATCGTATGTATACTTTATCGCCTGCGAAGGGTGGTACCGTTTCATCTTACGATACAATTGTACTCTCATGCTCTGCTCCTACTTATGTATGCACCCATTCGATATGACTGCGATGATGTCTCAAAATACAGTACATTTGAAATAATTTCGCTTCCAAGGATAAATAAATGTATGGGAATATTTCATTTTGTCGTGGATGGAAATTTCAATCAAAGTAAAAGGAAGGGGAAACTTGGATCAATCTAATGTATATCAAATATATGAAATTTCAACAGTCGTTGGACCATGCTCGTTCGTTAGAATCTATCCTTAGATTTACCCACATGCTGATTCATGTGAATTTAATTGATAAGAATAAGGAAAACTTGCCATGTGGAAAGATTTTCAGAATCGTATATAATTTATAAACCATATCGAATTGTGTGAAGTTTATATATAATTTTGAAAATACTCCCAAGTCGCTTTATTTATTTTTACGCCAAATTGAATATTAAATCCATAAATCTGAATAAAAATGTCACGTACGATCACTCGAAAAAATATTTTTGCATCTGAATTTTATCTAATTGGATATCAAAACATTATATAAAATATTTATTAATCAAAACGAATTTTCATATATATTTTGTATAAAATACATACATAAATTTTGTATAAATTATATAAATTTATCTTTCAATGCAGTATTCTACGCGAATTTCATATTGTAATTGTACATGAAGGGATATGTTTTAGACCCACTTCATCAGTCCATATATAAGAATAGATGTCATTGAGATATCTAAGATAGGAAGTTAGAGGCTTACTAAATAGTAATGCAATCTAAATCTCTCGGAATGCTTCTGACCGAAAGCCTTGGTTTCCTCAGGATTCCTTTAGAATCTTTGTAAATGTCTTTGAATTCCAATGAATTTTATTCAGTTGAATTCAAAGCTCTTTTTCAATTTATCTGAATTCCCGTTAATTCCGCTAGATTCCTTTGAGTTTCTATGGAACCCTTACGATTTCATTCATTATTCGGACCTCAGGACACTCTCTGGATTGTTCTGAATTTCTACATTCCTCTGTGTTTGTCTGAATCTGTTTGAATTGCTTTGAATCTGTCTGGATCCTACAGAATTTAATTTATTTAGATTTCACAACGTTCTCTGAATCCGCTAGAATTTCTCTGAATTCTGAATCATTGATCGAACTGAGTTTTCCTGGAATCACTTCATATCTCTGTCTCAGATCTCTCTAAATTTACATTGAGACAAATTAAGAGTTATTAAATTTACTATGGAATTTTAGGAATGGGGGAACATACTGACTTTTGATGGAATTCACTGTAAAACATTGTAAATTCACTGGGGAGTCAACATGTTCCTCCATTCCAATGATTCCATAGTAAATTTAACTCTACATTTTTCGAAGTGTACTTTGGGATCTCAGACCGTAAATTTTTCGTAATTCACTTTTTTTTTAATTTTGCTCCGAGGCTTTGAATTCCCATGGGAATTGTGATTGAAGATTTCTCAAAATTTAATTTTGTCGGAATTTTCTTAGATTCTTCTCTCTGAATCTATCTAAAAAGTTCAACGCATAATTTCTCCCACATCAATTGTCATTGAATTTTTCCGAATATTCGCAGAACCCTCTGGATGCCTCTGAATTGTCCTGAATGTCCCTGAAGAGTTCAATACAAAATTCTCTTGAATTCATCTGTCTTTAAATTTCTCTGAACCTCTTCGCATCTCTATGAAATTCTCTGCACGAAAAAAAATGATGGTTTGAATGTTACTACATTTTGTACAAAAGTAGTGCTGTTGAGTAAAATAGTATAATATTTACAACTAAATGTAGGTGCAAAGCACATAATTATTCAAAATAGTCTCATTTGGAAGTTCTAAGCGTGTTCGTAGGATTTTCCAAATACATTCTTAGCATTTTTCACCTCCTCTGTTGCTTGGGACGGTTATTGTATCAATGAAGACAGCCGATTATAATGGTAGAACGGCTTCGTTTCACCAGTGAAACGTCATATGTTTCGGACGGCTGTCGTCTTATGATGATAAAATCATCTTTGTGATTGTGTCTAACTTCTTCTGCGTTGCTTTGAATTATTCTGATCAGAATAATCGAATCACTGGATTCGAATCTGTCAGAAAAATCCCTCGAAGCATCCAGAGATTAAGAGAAATGAGATATCGCTTGATCCGTCTTTTCAATGTCTATATGTGGATTGGTAGCATTTTGGTAACAAAATCGATTCTCAAAAGCATTATTGATAAAAAAACAAATTCTACCAATTGGCACGTGGCTTCCACGTTTGTGTTGAACGTCGATTCTACGAGCATTCACAACATGTTGTTCATATCTCATTCGAACAATCTCCGAACATTTCTATTTCATATCCCTGGTTAGAGAAACCGATTGATTCTCGCAAAATCTCATTGAAATTGGACAAAAGTCTGATTAAATCTCATCCAAAGCTTTTGTCGATGAGATTTGATCGGAATAATCAATTTTTATCAATGTAAATCTTATATGACACAATCAACGTCTCATGAATCGACTATATGCTCAGAGTTCTATGCCATTCAGATGACACAAATACAAGAAAAGCATGCTCTTAAAATATTGTCAAATAATGTAGGTCGCAGAAAATATTTCCCACAGTTTTTAACTGATTGGGATTAAACTCATGTTACCACATGGAACACTATCGGATCACGACTAGAACGTGCACGAAGAAAAATTTGCTGTAAAATTTACCTTAGGTTCGACAAATATAAGAATAATATCAAATTGCTGTAATTTATACCGCAATATCTATTAGAGTCATCGCAATTTATGTGACCACTGCAGCAAATTTTCATTTCTATCGGAAACTTTTGGTTGATTGAACAGGAATTTCGATATATTTTACAGCAATTTAATGCTGTCTCTATAACTACAGCAATTCTCTCTCTGTGTGGTATAAATTTCATTTCAATCGGATAACAGTAGCAAAGACATGCCCGATCGCAAAATCAAAATGTTCAAAAACATGTTTCCTTTCCCTGTCACGTTGAATCCAATTCTTTGAATTTTCAAATTCAGATCGAAAATAACTTGAAACAAGTTTTGTAATAAAAAGTATTTAAAAACTATTATATATGAGTACAAATTTTTCCCTCCCTTATTCTCCTTCATACATTATTCTCGGTTGAGTTGTTACGTCCCATGTATAAATGGATGCGTATAAGTGAGCATCGGCAAGAGGATGAGTTGCGATATTATATGATTTCATAACAGAAATATGATTTAGGATCGGCGGGGATGTAATTCCACGAACGATTTGGTTAATCCAATTGTGCTGGATGTATCGATAGATTGATTAAAAGTGTTTCGTACCCCTCGACGAAGACCGTTATAACTGGGGGCAAGTACCGATTGGAAATCATATAACTATGTAAGTCCTAGATGGCCTATACGCGATATCCGATCAGTACTCTTGTTCCGTATAAAATTTTCGAACTTGTAAAGCGAGGCATGAAACGAACGTAATCATCTTTATCACAGACAAATGTTCACATCATTATGCGTTGATTGAAGTTCAATTATTTTCTAAATTCCCACACAGCACTCGTTGTCTGAAAGATATCTTCAGAAACAATTAAGAACAATGCAAGAAGTCCTATGCAACATGAATAGATATCTTCAAGAACGTTTTCAGAAACCTTTTCGAATGTTGTCAAAGATATCTTTCAGAAACTTCTCAAAGGTTTCTGAAGACGTTCTCGAAGATATCTTTTAGAAGTAAGAACAGTTCAAGACTTCTAAAAGATGTCTATTCATGTTGCATAAGACTTACTGCATTATTTTTAATTATTTCTGAAGATATCTTTTAGACAACGAGTGTTGTGTGGGTTACACAAAGAAGAATTAGATTCAAATCCCACACAGCATTTCAGTTCTAAAAGATATCCTAAGCCAAATTTAAGAAGTTCTTACTTCTAAAAGATTTCTATAAGATGTCTAAAAGATATAATCTCGGAAGAAGAGTTTGAGATCTTCTAAAAGATATCTTTTAGATACCTTTTAGAAGTAAGAACTGTTTTAGACATCTTAAGGATATCTTTTCATGTTGCATAAGACTTCTCAAACTTTTCTGAACAGTTCCTCAAGATATCTTGAAGACCAAAAGTGCCGTGTGGGATGTTATTTACCGTCGTCTTTGAAAATTGAGCCTTTGCATTTAAACTCCTCGTAAGTCTTGTGGATGGCGTGGCGTGTACAATCAAGGGTATAAAAGCTTCTATAAAGATACAAAAGTTTGATCAAATTCTCATAAAAACAAATCAAAATAATTGAATTGAAGAACTATCGAGAAAGGGAAAGAACTAATTCGATTTCTTTTATAGTTACGCTTTGCTTAGCGCAACTACAAGTATATATCGACAGTTTCCGCAAAAGTCTAGATTTTGTAAAGGAAAAGAGGGAGGCGCACTCGCAAGTTGACAAATGATATGTCCTGATTCTCGGTTCGCCCTAGCGAATACAACGATCTGTATCAAAATTGTAGTTCGGATCTTTTCCCCTCTATAACAACGATGAGTAACAAAAAGTTTTCCTCCTCGTTCGTCTTCTCCCATTTCCACCCTCTTAAAGTGTGTACATACACATTCGTACTCTTCTCGTCATCCTCGTTCTCGGTCCACTGACTTTTCAGATTCCGAAGAATCATCGGCCTTCTATCTCTTTCATTCATTTCATGAAATAATATAACCCTCTTCTGTATCCAGATAGGATAGATAGATCCATCGTCCGTGCACGTGTTCGTTCGCATAAAAATCACTACCGGAACCGGATGCCGGAAATTCGTACGCAAGCCTCGGAAGAGCGAACCGTTTCGGCAATGCTTAAACCCCTATGCGTATATGTGCATGAATTGGGGTATACGCACATATGTATATATAAACACACACGCGCGCGCTAGGAATGGAAAAAAAGCGGAATACGGGGTAAAAGAATTTATTCGCGTTTAGTCCTTGCTTTTTGAAAAGTCATAATTATTCACTTGAGAAGTGCTGGCAGGATGTAATGACCCGATTCGAAGGTCGGGGCAAAAAAAATGAGAACCGTACAAAAGCGTTTAAAAGAAAGTTTTATGTACCTACCCTCGATCACTTTTGTTTCGATGTCATGACACAAGGAATTGTTCTGAACATGTTATGATCATTATTGGCTGTTGTGGCGTTTATGGCTTCTTGGTTTGTTTTTTAATTTTTCATTATGCGCAGATGATATGGCGAGTGAGTCTTTCAGAATCAGCAATACGCGATTTGCCAGGTATAATTCATTCTAAACCCCACACTGTAAAAAATAATCGGATTTCTTCAATACACAGCATCCGGAAAATTCCGATCATGCGATACAAAATCAATTTCCGATCAATGTATATGAAATTTCCCATAAATTTAACTAAAAATTCCAAACTTTATGGGATTTTTACCATCATTCTTCAGTAAATTTCCGGTAAAATGCGGAAAAACTCCTAACGCATGTATGTGTTAATTACTTCCGAACATTCATGTGAAGGTTCCCATAGGAATTTTTTACAGTGCAGCACACGTATGAGGTCTAAAAATTTGAACATTGGATAAAATTGTTCCATACAGTACACGCATAGAAAGATTCTTGCTGAAATAGCGATTTTTCAAAATCTGCTTTGCTCAATTAGCAAAATTTTGCTGTTTTAGAAAAACATCTACGATTCCAGAAAATTTTCGGCTACATTACTAAATGTCCCTGGGAAAAATATCCCGGATAAAATATCTTGGACAAAATATTGCTATCAAATTGATGATCCCCATACAAAAATCTCCCATACCCAAAATTATCCCGTACCAAAACACACTGTCAAAAATATTCGGGATTTTCCCATACCTATGTAAAGGATATTTCCTATAGTTGTACGGGAAAAGCGAATTTCCGTACACGTGAAGGAATTTTCACATAAAAATATATTAAAATTGATGTTTTTATAGGGGATTTTTACTGTAAATTTATAGAATTTCTCCCAAAATTTACGGGAAATTTTTTACAGTGCATTGATCCCTAAATCTGAATCAGTAAAAAAAAACCACTGATTCACAGTGAAATTTCACTGATTCGATCAGTCCAAACTCGTCCACTGAGCATCAGTTAAAAATCACTGATTCAATAAGTGAAAAGCACTGGTTCAATCAGTAGACACAAATCCACTGATCATTCGGTAATTTTCACTGATTCAATCAGTGAAATTCAAAACTACTTATTTCAGTACTTTTTACTAATTCAACCAGTAAAATCACTATTTTACAAATTTTCTCCGCTCCCTGTAATCCGGTTGCAATGAAACTTGGATCACGTTTTCTCTCTAAATTTCTTGGAGTGGAGAGAGAATAAAAAGTAAAGAGATTCACCCTATTAGAGTGATTATATCACTCTTAAAGAGTGACAGCACAATCCACAATACTGGTGAATTAGTGAAATTCATGTCACTGATTCCGTCAATACTTATTTTACTGCTTCTCAGTTGTTTTCACTATCAAATCAGTGGAATTTACTGAATCTTCAGTGATTAGAGGAGTCACTGATACAAACAGTGATTTTTTCACTGGTTCGGATTTAGAGAGTATGTATGGCTCGAAAACGCATTTATTTCGAGTATTGCACAAACAATCGTGCAGTGTAATGTATTGAGCAGAATAGTTTTCCATTTTATAAAATAGAATACAGACAATAATTATACGATAATTAATACAATGCAGTAAAAATGTCGACTCCTGCAGCAAAATTTGTTTGCTCTCCTGTATATAATACTGGAAATTCTGCTATTTCAGCGAAGAATTTGCTATTTCAGTTAATCATGCTACTTTTCGAGCAGTTCACTTAGCTGTGAGAGCAAATTTTTAGTTAGGTTATCAAAGAGATTGGTTATTCTATGCATAACACCACGATTTGCTCTGCCAGCAAATTTTTTTTCAGTCCACGGTCGTCTTTTGGAATTTCCTTTTTCTCCACCGATGCTAAGAATACACTGAGAATCCGATTTCTTAGATTTAAAAAAAATCTCTTTGCCCTCATCCCGATAGATCTTGTTTTCAATGGAAAAGATGATTCATTCCAATAAGCAAATTTTTCAATCAATTGAAATTATATTCTTCGAATTCAAAAAGGAATATATTTCTGTGTCAATTTGAAAATTTTTTGACTCAATCTGATGAAGAATTTTTCCATAGAAAAAAATATTTATTAAAATGAGGGCAAAGAAAATGTTCTTCCAATCTAAAAAATTGGGTTCTCAGTGTAGAATATAGCTGAGCAGAAGGATCACTGCCAAGGGTGGGGAGTCTACGTAGAGATAAGGGTGCAGGCAACAAATCAACTCCGTTATTAATCCATTATTGATCATAGGTCGCACCATGCCTGGTCCTTCCTTCAACAAATTGTACCTGAAGGAAAAAACGGATTCCACGTGAGAGTCTCTAGTGCATGGCGAGACCCTGCCCCAAGCATTAGGCAACCCCGAATGACAGTGGATTCTTATGTTGCAGTAAGCATGGGCGATAGCTTGGCCCAGGATGAAACTCCCTTCTGAAGCGACAAATTGCAATCACTCTAAAACTCAAATGATGTTATAATTTCAGAGATGCATCACGCCAGATAATCTGAGCTTGGTCCATCTTGCAGCCCATGGTCAATTTTTCTCTGGGTAGATGATTTATCTTATAGAATAAATCGTGGAATATGTAAGTTTTCGGTAGTTTCATTTCTGAATTTATTGTAATAATACGACTAAACAATTTGTTTTCTCTCAACTTCATTGCACAGAAAATTCAGAGTAATAATGTTTCATTGCAGGAGCGGTTACATTGCAAAGCAAACCCTTGAGATTAATACGCGATCCCTACAAATCGAATCACTGTATCCTTCTGTCATGCTCGTGTAAATCACATCCTCGATTAAACAGACACACTCCTTTCATAACTGCACTCATGACGTTAATTCTTTCCGTATCAGACTAATTTATATCAGGAGAAAATGGTACTTGTGATGTTGAACCCATTAGAGGAAGATACTTCAATTATGATGTAGAAAAAAAACACAGTTAACTTCCAGGGGTTGATTTCTACAGCGTGTCACGAAATCGTTTTACAACCGAAAATATATGAAGAAGAGTACATTACGCTGAATACCCTCACTCATAAAGACATCAAATTATTTCTATCGCAGAATTCACTATATACACTGAGAGAAATAATGAATAATATCAAGAAATTTAATTCTCGAATACTGCCAAGAATTCAAAATTTTGATTACAGTTGATGTATTATTGTGTAAATATTTCTCAATTCAAGAACCGTATTCTTAGTTCCAAAAAAATTTTCTTGAATTTATAAAATATCAGCTCCCTGGTGGAAATTCCAATTTTCAGAGTTTTTCAGAAATGCTCAGAATACTTTCCAGAATTATTCTGAATTTTATAGAGACTTGCAGAGATTTACAGAGAACTTATATGAGCAAAAATTTTGCTTTGTTTAAAAAATTTCTTATGCAACAGTTTTCACTGTTTTTAAGATGTCTTCGTTCAAGAAATCTAAAAGATGTCTTTAGATCTGTTTTAGATTTCTTCAACTACAACATCTTAAAGACAGTGAAAACTGTTGCATATGGAATCTTTTAGACATCTAAAAGAAATCTTCTAGACGAAGCAAAATTTTTGCTGTATGGGAATGTTTGAATTTTTTAGAGATTCTCAGAAATTTTCAGAGAAATATTTCTACCAGGGCTGGAATCAAGAATACCCTGGTAGAAACTCCAATTTTGAGAGTTTGTCAGATATGCTCAGAATATTTTTTGAGATATTCAGAATTATTCTGAATTTTATTGAGACTTGCAGAGATTTACAAAGAATGTTCAAATTTTTAGAGTTTTTCAGAGATTCTTAAAAATTCTCAGAGAGATATTTCCACCAGGGTATCTATTCTTGGCAGTATTCAAGAATTGAATCTCTTGATATTACTCAATAATTTCTCTCAGTGTGAAGATGAACAAAACGCCGTTGTATGTAAAAAAAATACTCCGTTCTGAACGATTTTCATGCAATTGAAAGACGCCTCGAGACGAATCGATAGGACATTTTATGTGCATGTACTCATCCTACCCGAAGAGAACATGAAGCTTCAGCGAACGTTCAGATTAGATCTGTATAGATCGGATCGAAGGTTCATTAGAGCTAACTTTTAGATTCACAAACGTTTGACAAAGGTTCTACGAACGTTGAAATGTCCGCCTCGGAATACGTTCAGGAAACATAGATGAAACGTTCGCTGAAGGTTCATCGAAGGTTTGAGGAAGCTCCACAAAAATATCTATACTTAGATTAATTTATAATAATTCATGTTTATTAATTAATTTATTTTTCATATACATTGATCAAAATTGATATAAGTATGGATATTTTTGTGAAGCTTCGTTAAACCTTCGTTGAACCTTCCAGCGAACATTTCATCTATGTTTCCTGAACGTATTTCGAGGCGGACATTTCAACGTTCGTAGAGCCTTTGTCAAACGTTTGTGAATCTAAACGTTAGCTCTAATGAACATTCGGCTCGATCAATACACATCTGATCTGAACGTTCGCTGAAGCTTCATGTTCTCTTCGGGTAGTTAGCGAATCAGCTCCTGCTTTGAAACGCTTCAATGAAACATTCATCGTAGACGATCCTCCACGTTTTTAATCGTTAGTTGGAAACTCAAAAGCATTGAGTATTTGTGTTTCAAAACTTGAAATACAAGAAACATTCTACGTTGTGGAAAAAATTCCTAAATTTACTATGTTCCTGAAGTTTGCATCGTTTATAGAAACGGTACGAAAATTCCAACTCACAAAATTTGAGAAATCATCGGTGTTTATCTCTTCGAATTAACTCCCTGGCGAAAATCCAAAAATGGAGGAAGCGGATATTGAAACAATTGAAACGTGGAAATGTTCGAAGTCGCTCCTAAATCACGCTCAGGTGACTCTTTGGTACGCTTGGATGACTCTTCGCTTGCATTTTCGTTGACTTTCGTTGCGCTTCGACGCTTCATTATCACTAGGGCTCCTTGCAACTGAAAATACTAGTTATAAGATAATATGCAGTATACTGTGAGAGTTGGGGTCTTTGACAGTTGAGTATTTCGTTATTCGATTGCCAATCCGTTTCAATAGACGATTTAAACTTCAGCAACATAAATTTACCTATAGAAATCCTCTGCTAATTCAAGCAGCAATTAATTCACAAAAACTCGGAAAAATTACCTAAATAAAATTTTAGTAATTCGGAAAAAACACACTGAATTTCCCAAATTTCTGTGACTGCTTCTGTAATTGCTTCCCAATAAATGTCCATAAATTCACCAAGATTTTTATATGTTATTGAAGTTCGAATCGTTTATTGAAATGAATTAGTAATCGAGTCATGAAATAATCAACTGTTGGGTACCAAAAATCTGACAGTACTTTCTTTGAGCGACGTTTTCAGTTCCCAAGAAGTTAATTTGAGGAATTGAATAACAATGATTCATTAGATTTTGTGGGTTCGAATTGTCGTTTCCTTTCTGTAAACGATTCAAACTTCAGCGACATAATTTTTTTCACAGTCTATCACTGTGGCAAGTTTTTCTTATATTCTTTGCATCTCAATTTGATAGCAATTTGTCGGGGATTGTTTTCTATGTTCGTTTCGTTCACGTTCTTAGATTCAGTCGTGATCAAAATTGACTGTAGGGACTCTCTAGGCTGCAAGAATCTAGACAGCAAAATTTTCAAGATATCGAAAGGATTTCTTTGAAACCTCTAGAAGAAGTCCAATGTGAATCGCGGTAGTTGTTTCAGAAGTCACTCGTCACAATTCGCGTTTCATAATGAATAGGTGACATGCATGACTTGTACATTATAGGGTGTTTCGTTTTGAATGGATATTTTTTTTTCTTTGCTCCCAACTGAAAAACTTGTAGAATGTAGTTCAAAAAACATCCTCCTGCAATCTGCACGTTGACAAAAATTATCTAGAGGTGGCGCAATGGCTTTGAAGGTTTTTTATTTTATCAAAATATCATTGCTCTACAAAAAAATGAGGTTTGATTGCTCTTCGATAACTAAAGTGCTTTCCTGCGTAGAATCCGAATCTGAAGCCAGAAGTGGGCCATCACGTCAGCGTTTTGAGATATTTGAGGTTTTGACCTTCGATTTTTCATCTTTTCTGGCATAAAAATTTTTTTGAATATTTCTTTCGGATTTTATAATTTAATGCCACTTTTCCCCTTCAAAATGAGCTATTGATCGATCACCTACGTTTCGTTCTTGCAAAATTACAACCATTCTAAGTTTATGCCCCAACAACATCATGAGCATTCACATTATCAACCCTTTGAGGAATACATTTTCTCATTGGCAAAATTCGATTGCTCTTGAGTAACTAAGGGTCATTTTCGAAGTGATTTTCTGCGTAGAATCCGAATCCGGAGCCAAAAGTGGACCATCACGTCAGTGTTTTGAGATATTTGAGACCAATGATATTTTGATAAAATAACAAACCTTCAAAGCCATTGCGCTAACTCTAAATAATTTTTGTCAGCGAGCAGGTTGCGGGAGGATTTTGTTTTAACTACATTCTGAAAGTTTTTCAGGTGGGAGCGAAGAAAAAAAAATATCGATTCAAAACGAAACACCCGATTGTACACTTTAGAAAAATTCCTCCTGAAAATCTAGAAAATGTGACCGTAATCTTTTACAGCCAGTTCTTTTATGAATTTTGAAAAACTTCAAATAAATTTAAGACAAAATTTTTGTACAGTGTACTGTGAACTGTGATATAAAAGGGATTCTTTTTTGAATGTGAGAACGGATAGGTGATACGAATTATTTTATGTATTTTTATACTTCGGCCTGAGAGTCAGTTTTCATCTTTATCGATCACAAGGTCCATGAGGACGATTCGGTGATAATTCGATGGGGAATGTCTAATCGTTTGATAATTCACATTCATTTCACGAGGCCCCATTTCATCGAGGTATGAATTGACAGAAATCAAATAAAATTTAGACCGAGAGAATTTTTTCTATGTGACGTTACGGGGAAGGAGATAGGTTTTATAGTTGGGGTGGAGATAACGTTTCAAGATATCTCAATAACGCTAGTAAAACATTAGTTAACGAGCCTCGAAGGAAAAAGAGCGAGGGAGGTCGTAAAGCCACGAGATGCGAACTCGGGGTGTTAACTACCGCACATGGGGTACTTAAACACCCCCTCTGTTTCTATCGTCCGGCATTCAAATCAAGTCGAACATTTGCCCATGTGGCGCATTAGTCTTGGAAGAGTGATCATTCGTGTACATTTGCTCGTGGAAAGATATACATATATACATACATAAATAGATATATAGGATACATGGTATCGAGGAAACTACAGGAAACCAAGCGCAGTAGGCTTAAGTAATGAACGTGCTCGAGAGATACGTGAATATATCAAATTGTGCATTCCGAGGTCTCTCGCCTGGCCTCGAACGAGGGCGTCTATAGTTTTCGACAAGCTCTGCACGAGTATTGCTTTGTGATTAATCGAAACGAGTATCGAGTACGAAACCGATTGAAAATTTACTCAAATATTGAGAACTAAACATAATTTTACACGAAATGAATACATATGAGAGAATATGAATCCGCGATAAGGTGCAAAGGAGAGAGAAGAACGATTCCTCAAACGCAAAGAAAATAGTTTTCCTTTTTGTCAGAAAGATATATAGAGGGAAGAAAATTCTGATAAAACGAAGGATGAATTTTGCGAGTGTATATTTGGTAGCAAAGCAATGTCGAAAAAGGCGGTCATAAAAAAAAACAGAAAAAGAACTAGTCGCCCCTTTCTACGGCTCTTGGTGGGTGTTTTGCCAAAAGCTGGAAAGCGTCGCGACGGCGCCAAGGGGTCTGGAGCCGGTTGTACAGCCCGGGCGCGTTCTCCGTAGCTCCCATACATCGTACATGGTAACCCGGGATTCGTTGGAATACATTGTTAGGGTGTTGTGTATGTCTGAGTGTGTGTGTATGTACGATGGCATCAATTCTCGCAAAAGGTATTCTCAAAATCAATTACATCGCCACTATACCGTAATACGGGATGAAGATCGTTGAAGGAAAGTGGTGCATTCGAATTCAATGAATTTTATTGTCATCGATGAAACGTAATCGCTGCAACTATTGATCATCTTGTCAATTATTTAGAAAGAAGCATTCCTTCGCTACCCTAAGAACTCGAGAAATTTTAATCAATTCCTCAAAGACGCATCGGTGCGATGCGATGCCTCGATGATTCTGTACAAATCTGGAGCACAATAGAAATGGGTTATTCCACGATGTTGAGTTTATGAAGAAAACGTACTCAATATCGAATAACTTGACTAATTTCATTGAGGCAAAAAAATATTACATCCAAAGACATCTACAAAGTATTTCTTTAGATCAATGAAATTTTACTCTGATGAACGAAATTTATTGGAATAACATTTAATTGGTTCGAAGAGATATTTATTTTATAGATACCATTGGATGAAATATTTTCTCATCTCATTGAGGTGGAGTTTTAATTCAAATTGTTCACGAGAAGGAATGGTTAGCTGTATCAGCTAAATTTTAGATGATATATACACTGGAAGAAAATATTTATTAGTAGGAATTAAATATTCAATTGGATGCAAAAATTGATTACTTGTGGCGAATACATTATGTATTCAGAAGACAAATTTATTTGGGGCAAGCATTCCATTATTTGATTTGATTAAATATTTCATGGAGAGAGGACAAATAAACTATTTATTTGCTTAGAAGAAATTTTTTATTCAGTGGAGGTGAATACCTCAACACCCACAGAACAGCTAATTTCTTAGCAACATCAGCCAAAATTCCGAATTCAGCTTTTCCCGTGTTGTTCTCTGTACCGGAAATTACACTCTAAATGCACAATATTTGTGAACTTTTCTAAAAAAAACATATCTGAATTCCAAATTTGTGTCTATTCTGGGATTTTCAGCGTGAAAATGATGACATGCTTGGGGTAGGAATTCTTCAATAAGGGTAGTGATGTCGATTCCTGGACAGAATCGATTGTGTTTTTTACAGAAAAAGTATTTAGCTTTTATAGATTTGTATGAAATATCGATACAAATTTGATATATTCTGTATAAAAAAGAATTGACTACTCATCACTAAAGACAGCCAGCTTCTTACTCGCCGTTATCAATGGGGGAAGGGTTAGTTTGCACGTTATTCAATGAATAGAACAGAATAATTCATTCAAAATATAACAGGAGAGTGGGATTTATATCATATTCCCAATGGTTTCTTCAGTTTTATTGATTGGATAACGCACAAATTGAGGATCTATTACAGTAGTATAGTTGTCTTATCCCTCATTGAAGGATCCCTGGCTTAGGGTAATCAACCGATACAGAGTCACGTGTTTGCGCACTCTTGTTTATGCTCACATCCCGTACACGGAGAAAAAAAGATCATGGAATGATCACTAGCAAAGATAGTAAACTGGTAACAACTACGAAGTTCTGTACACGAGTAATAGTTCCTATTTTGGTATACTATATTGTATTGTAGTATACCAAAATAGGAACTATTGCTCGTGTACAGAAATTCGTAGTTATCACCAGTTTACTATCTTTTCTAGTGATCATTCAATGATCTTTTTTCTCCGTGTATGGAAACATTTTGATGAAACAATCATGAATGATCTCTGAAAAACATCGCATTTTTTCTGCAAAAACTCTGACGAACTCTGAGAATCTCTCAAAATTTTGATGGAAAATTCAATACATTTGAAGTATTTTGTACATACTTTTTTCAAAGTTTATCAGAGTTTTCTCATTGTTTTCAGACAAATAGGGAATTTTCAACATTTTTCTGGCTATTGGGAAATTTCAAAATTCTATAAATACACACTGAGAGTTCGATTTGGGTCTTGGATTCGAAGAAACTTTCTTTACCTTCATTCTGATAAATCTTGTTTTTAATAGAAAAAATAATTAATTCCAATGGGAAAATTTTCCTTTGAATTGAAATTATATTTTCCTAATTCAAAGAGGAATATGTGTTTGTTTCAATTCTAAAATTTTTTGTTTCAATCTGATGAAACATTTTTCCATTGAAGTGAATTTCTTTCCATTGAAAAAAATATTCATTAGAATGAGGGCAAAGAAAAATTTCTTTCAATCTAAAAAATTGGGTTCTCAGTGCAGTCACGTGCTTCATTTAAATATCGTGTGTAAAAAAGTGTTTGAAAATGGAACATTATTTTTAATAACCAGAAAAATGTTAAAAATTTATCAGACTTTTTTCTGGCACAAAACGAAACAGACTCATAAACTCTGAAAAAAGTCTGAATTCGACTCTAAGGTTGACGACTTTACCAAGAGCTACTCTTCACCCTTCAATGGAGGTATAACCGTCATTTTGATGAAACAAACTGACCCTGTATTCCTTCCAATGGAAAAGTTGGGAACCAAAGAGGCTTTCATATCATATTCCGGAGTGTTCTGGATTATCTGAAAGCCTGGTGTTTTTGCGATCCAACCCTAAATCCCTCTTTGGGATCAAAATCGTTATCTTTAGGATAAATCCAGCTCATATTCTTTGTTATAGGAAATTCATGAGGCCAAACCAATCCGAAAATCATATATTCCACAAGATTCCTTGAGATATCTGAGAGACTTGACCTTCCACTATCAACCCTTCATCTACTTACGGGGGTGGAATCTTATTTTTAAGAAAACCTGACTCTGTATTTCCTTCAATAGGAAACTTGGGAACCAACATTACTTCAAGCTCATATTGGGAAATGTGCTAGAATATCTGGGAACCTGCAGCTCCACAGGTGGAATCGTTATTTTGGAGATGAACTCAACTTCTATTTTTCTTGTAGAGGGAATTTAGGAAGCAATCCAAACATTACATTTCAAAGATCTTTGATATATATCTGAGATAATTTATAAAATCTCATTGACGAGTAGAAGAATAAATGAGTTCTAATGAAATTCAATGATATTCGATTAGAAATTTCACCATTCGTAATAGGATCCAATAGGATATTTCCACCTTGGTGGGAAACTCAGGGACCAAAATGGCTTCAAGATCATATTCCGGAATGCTATGAAACATATGGAAACCCAGAGCTTCTACCCAGATAACATGTAAGCTTGTCATAAGCTTGCCAGGCTTGTCATTCGATTGTTTTCGACTTGGTATTAACAACTTTGTCATTGTAAGGCTGCTACAACTCTGCTGCAGGAGTTTTGTAAGCTTGTACCATGAAAGTGTGTCAACTAGAAGACTTATGTCACCCTTTGTCACAAGCTTGCCTGACAACATTGCAGCAAGGTTAAATTGCTATCTGGATACGACCTACTATAGACTGTTTTATAGGGGATGTTTTATAAAATTTAGGAACTCGAACCACTCGGAATATCGTATTTGAAGTAATTCGGGTTCCTAAATTTCCTTGAAAATAACGATCCCACTCTTCATGAGAGAAGTCTAGAATAGGTCATAGAAGCTTCAGGTTCCCAGATATCCGAAAACAGTCCGGAATATCCTCTGGAACCACAAGGATCTGAAATCAAGCAAAATTCATAGGAGTGCAAAAGGGATAAAGAGAAGAGAGTAGAGGAAGAAGAGGAAGAGGTTAGGATTTTTTTTCATAAACGAATTCAAGACATTTTCAAGATATCTTGGAAATATGTTGAAGACTTGATGGAATAAGTCGACAGCATATCCTCCGCAAAATCTTTTTGAAATATCTTAATCTTTTCGAAATTTCTCACATGAGGCATCTTTTAGATTTCTAAGATACATCTTTGAGATTTTTTACAAGATATCTTTTGAATATCTAAAAGATGTCTTTTTGTTTGACCGAGATGTATAACCTGTTATATGCTGAAGCGTGAAATTACTCGTAACTAACATATTGCGTGTGACGTTCTCGTAGAAAAAACGGTGAAATCAGTGTCGGTCGGCAATAAAATTGAATACTTTTCGTTGATTCCTCATTTTGTTAGAACAAATTCTACCAATTCAAATTCATTCGAAAATAAAACTTGCCAAATTAATAACACACATTTGATGCGCGTGGAACATCGTGAACGATAAATCACTCTTTTCTCGAAAATTATCTGTAGAATTACAATAATGTTCAGGGTTGGTCTTTGAGTCACACGAACGAATGAATTGATAAAAATCCAATCGAGCTTACGTAATAAAATTGTCATCCTGAAATAATGAGCAAAGTTTTATAACCCAGGGGATCTTTTGTGAAGACACTGACATAGACATAGTTCTAGATCGGTTGTATCGATAGCAGATAGCGGGAAACACGGGGAGCAAGAGCAACATCTTTTTGGAAGCGAGAACAAAAGTTGGAGCAAGATAGAACAATTGCGTTGTCGAGAGTGCATATGTATGAGATTACTAATCCAAAACTAACCGAAGTCGCTACAGATGGATACAATTTAGCGTTGCTCGTGAACTTGGGGTCTCGCAAGAAACGATAAATTGCTCGCTAGTTATCCAAAATCACATGATTTCTATCTGATTCTGTCGACAAATGCCTCGATTGATTTATACAAAGTTCATTCTTGGCTTCTCGAAGCTGACACGAACCCGGTCGGAAAAAAATTCCGGATTTAGATATGATTTATATATACGATTCAATATATTGTATATATAATTTATATATGCACGGGAAAAAATGATGTGGTTAATATTCGGATAGCTAAAATCTAACTTTTGCAGCATTTTTTTTCCACAGCTAATTCCTAGCTACTATAGCGAATTATTTTTTTCGATGTGATTGCGTATACATTATACATCATTTTGAAAATTTATCCACAATACCCTGGTGGAAACGAGTCTCCAACTTTTGTCCGATTTCGTCAGATTTTCAGAATAAATTCTCAGCACTTCATCTGTCATTACTCCGAATTTTATACCAAAGTGAAACATTTCTCCGAATGATTCATCTAAATTTATTCGGAAAAAATTCCTATTCTTTTTAAATTCGCGATCCTCTTCCAACTATTCCGATTTTCTCCGAATTTTTCATGAAAATTTTTAGATCTCTAGCAGTAATTCTCCGAATTTCCTCTCAAATTTCCTCTAGTTTCAGACAAAAATGAATAGTTCATCCAACTTCATTCTGGAGAAATTCCTATGTCCACCGAATATCCCCTCCAACTCTTGCGACGTTCTTTGGACACATCTATATTTATGATACATACACAATGTAGAAATGTTATTGAAACACAATTTTTGCAACATCATAAGTGAATAAATTTTGCAACGTTAAATACATGATGAGTAAAAAGGGTAATAAGAAGGATTGAATAATTGCGCGACGAGATTCGATCCCGGGACTTGTCGAGCGCTATCCATACCTTCTTACCTGCGAGCTATGCATGCTTTCTAAATTGGAAAGAGTGAAATTTCACTCGAATGAAAGGACAGATTCCCTTTCAGACAGCCTGAGGAGTGAAATTTTCACTCCAAAAGCGTTGAATTTCACTCTTTAGACAGCCTGAAGGGAACCTATGTTCTCGTTCGAGTGGGATTTTCGCTCTTACGTATTCAGAGAGTGTTTCATGCGATCTTGCAACGTTTCGATCCATATAAGTCAGTAATAGTCATTTTTTCGATTTTTTCCGATCTTTGTCTGGCTAATGATGGAAAATTTGGAATAGTATATGAGGGGATATGACAAAATCCTTCAAATACCGCACATACTGAGTACTTGAGAGTTTTTGTTGATTTGCCATGTTTCATATCTGGTATGAGCAATAGAGGTGCACAATATTCCACAGTATCAACCCATATAAAAATCTTCAGGCTCTGCCAATGCTGACGACGGAATATAGCTAGACGCAAGGCTGCCAGCCAAAGCTGGGCAATCTATGTAGGGACAAGGATGGTTGACAATGGTCTAAACATTGTACCAATATGGGAAGTCATAAATCGACTTCGTTGATCCATCATTGATCATTGGCTGCGCCACGCTTGGCCCATCCTTCAACCAATATTGCTTGAAGGAAAACGCATGCTTTCAACAGAGGCTCTCTAGGGCTTGGCGGGACACTGCTCCAAGCATTAGGCAACTCTGAATGACAATGGATTCTCATGTTGCACCAAGCATGGGTCGTAGCTTGGTCCAGCTTGGGCAATAGCTTGGCTCAGCTTGGGCGATGGCCTCGCTCAGTTTAGGCGTTAGCTTGACTCGACTTGAGTAATAGCTTGGCTAAGAGTGAAACTTCCTTCTCAAACAGCAAATTACAATAACTCTCACCAGAGTGATGCTTGTTTCCTGCGAGTGGCGAACCAAGCATTCAATCAATATATAAGTCTCCTTTGAAGATTCCATGACAGAAATAATTCTTCATCTGTTTCCAGACCCGCCTACTTCTACGCCAGGACCACCGGATTTACGTCATTCATCAGTTTAAACTAATCAGAAAAATTACATGTTGAAATTCTCCGACATTCATTTCGTTCAATCGAAATGATAGAATGGATTTTTTATTTTATTTTCAATTACAATAAAAAATAAAAGTGACCATTGGCATGAGATGGGCGCAACCCTGCCGCAGGATTGCTACAGCGTTGGCTCATCCTTGGCGAACAAATTTTTGTATGGTCTGCCATTGACGGCATATGCTATCACAACCCTGTTTCCAGTGTTGGGTCTTGATTGTGGAAACAAATGGGCTGAGGCTGAAATGATGTTATCATTTCAGAGTTGCGCCATGCCTGGTAGCCTAGGCTCGGCCCATCTTGGTGAGCCTTGCGGTAACCTAGCGCCCATGGTCAATTTTTACCTGGGAATGCTTTATATATAATATATATAAAGTTTTTATCGATATTTCATACAATTCAATGTAAATTTGACAAAGTTTCTATAAAAAATATCGATACCGTGAAATATCGTGCTTCTTTAATTAAGAATTATTCGTGAATTCCATCAGCATCCCGAGTCGAAAAATTTGGACAATTTTTAGCCCCATATTCCGTTCTTAGACTGATTTTGTCCTGATTGTTGAATAATGCGGATAAAAACGATACTTCTTCATGATTTTAGTATAAATTTCTTCTCAATCACTTTCATTCGGTGGAGGAGAAATTCAGACTAAAATCATGAATAAGTACTATTTTTGTCCACATTATTCAACAGTCAGGACAAAATCAATCTAGAAACGGAATATAAGGTTAAAAACCGTCCAAATTTTCCGACTCAGGATGTGTAGAAATTCGAAGGAGGTAGGAATACTTCCAAAACTTCCCTTAGGAAAGTTTTCCTCGTTGTTTTTTTCTCATTTTTTCCAGGGATACCCCGTGATCTAACTCAGAGGATGGTGATTCAGATGTCCAGGATACAGTATTTGCGAGATATTTGTTCCTCTTTTTTGAATTTGAAAATGCTTATACCTCAGAATCTATGGCTCGAGCCAAAATTCACCACTGAGAAAAAACGTTCCAAATTTGATGAAGAATCCATGTGTAAAATATTATTGCACGGACATTTTGACCCCGATATGCAAATATTTAGTTGAAAAATTTATGTAAAACTGTGATTAAACTCTGAAAAACAACGCCCGAGTCGAAAAATTGTGATACTTTTCAAAGCCTGATTAACTCCGTAATAGGCAAGGATCCAGAGTGAAATTAGGTCGAAAAGAGGTCAACGGTAGATCAAATGAGAATTTCGAAAACAAGACCAAGGTGAGAACAGAGTGAACAATGAAAACAAATCTGATTCACTCCGTAATACGCAACAAATCAGAGTTAAACCAGGTTTCACTTTTCGACACGGGTGCTTACTCTTTGCAAAAATCTGAAAAACTCTGACAAACTTTGAGAATCTTTGAAATTTTGATGAAGAAAACGTGCAGATTTTTCTCACAGTTTTACAGAATTTTTGTATTCCTTTCTTCAAACAAATAGGAACGAAATTGCGCTCAGAAGAAATTCTGATGAAACTCTGATGAATTCTCAACATTTTTTTTTCTCCTCATATGTTATTTGAATTTAGCATATGAATGTATTTATGGGATTTTTTCACCAATTCACCAATAAAGTTCTATCAGAATTTTTTCAGTGCGTAACTTCGTTCCCATTTGTTTCGAAAAAATAATAAACGAAATTCTGAAGTAAGTTCGTACAAAATGTCGGAAATTTATTAGATTTGGCATAAGAATTTCAGAGATTTTCAGAATTTTCCAGTTGTTCACAGAGAAAATACGATGTTTTTCAGAGATGTATTCATGGTTCTGCAGAAATTTTTCAGCGAAATATTTTCATACAGGTCGCCCTGCATAATAAATTCTTCACAGTGTGAAATAAACGGGCGAAAGAATTTCATTTAGATCTACGTAAATGTAAAACATGAGGGAATCAATATTTTCCAGGTGTACTTAGATCTACATAGCTCTACCTGAATTTGATTAATTTAATTCATAAATACTTTATACTTAGAAATGAAGAAAGTATACTTTCTACTGTTTGTAAGCAGCTGGTGCAACTGAATTTAGATTCAAGTCAGGTTTTTTTCCTACGTGGATCTGTGTAGATTTGTATTTTTCTTCCTTGAATCTACTGAGATCTAACTGCCCTACTACAAACGCGGTTGAATTTGGATAAAAATATGAAAATGGATACAAAAATAGGATCGAGACGGATACAATTGGAGTGCAAATCCTATTTTTGTATCCATCTTCATTTTTTACCAGGTACACTTATGTGGATTTAAATCATTCTTTCTCAAGGATAGCATAAGTCCTGTTATATTTCATAAAATTCCTTTCCATTATACACTGTAGAAAATATTTGTATTGATTGTAATAGCCCGAGTGGAAAAATTTTCGAAATTATATATAATTTTTATACAAATAAATATAATTTATATATAATTCAGATATAATTCGATATGAATTTTATACAATTTTGAAAATTTTTCCACTCGGGAGATAATTTTGGAAGCGATCAATACTCATATTTTTGTATTGAATCTCCCACATTTTTATAGAAAATCAAAAACAATATTATCTTGAAATGGTTTTCATACAAAAATTCGTTTGAATCTCATAAAATCTGTGGTGAATTCAATACACAAAAGTGTGTGTTAATTGCCTCCAAATTTTGTGTGTGAAATTCAGAAATGTTTTTATAACAGTGTACAACAATGTTCTCTATCCGTTGAGAATCTTCAACAAAATTTGGCCATTTCTTTTTTCTAACAATTTCACATGCGTATATACGCGTGTAACCTTATATACAGTTCTATTTCAAATGACCAACACTGTAATATTTGTTCACATAGTACACAGTAAAAAATTTGGTGTATTTTTAATACCCTTGCATGTTCCAAACGGTCCACACAAAGTTTGTGTTAAGTGTTGATACAAAGAATGTGTAAAATTAATACATTAAAGTGTTAAGTTTACATTGAAAATCTGTCAGTTTGACACTCATCTGTGTTGATTTTCAACACGAATTTTGTGTGGACCGTTTCCAATACAAGATTTTTTACTGTGTACAATTAAGAATTAATTAATACACTTCATACGTGGAATCCGTTTACTTGATATTTCGAAAGAATAGAAATATTATACCTCTCAGCCCTAACATCTGTTTAGATATCGAACGATAAACTACGTGAAAACGTGAGTTTTACAGCATCCAGCGTGCATTACATCATTACACCGTCGTCCTACGGAATGAATGCCACTAGAATAAGGAGACTGGTATGCCCAAATTTGGCGCGGTCGCGTTTTCTCGTGATAATCTTGGAACAATTCAATGACTTTGATCGAAGAAAGAATTCCATTGATACGCTGCTTACAATGTTTGATAGAAATACACAACGCGGTGAGATTAATTTTTCTTCTATGAACATATTTGAAAGGTCTCAAATTTTTACATACGCATACAACAAAAATATTCATAATATGTATGTAATAAATGTAGATCATTCTGCAATTTACCACTTGAAAATTATTAATTTTTTTACTGATTTATAAAATTTTACATACATGTGTGAGTATACATATTTATATATATATATATTTCTATGCAAGGCGACGTCATTCTTGGAAAAAAGCATGTTTATTTGGACCAGCTCTCAATCAGGGATGTATATGTCGTTCAACTATACAGGTTCTTTTTGAGAAACCAACTGTTCTTCTCGCACGCTAAACGATGATCAAAACGAATAACTCACGTCTAAATTTCAGTGATTTTATAGTAATTCGTTTTAGAATAACATTTAGAGCTGTAAACAAAATTTTTCACGCACTGTGAAGGCTGCACCCACTACAGCAGAGTGGAAACTTTTTTTCAGATTCAGAAAATGTGGAATGATTCGTTGGAAATCGAATATTTTCATTCAAAAAAATTACTACGCATGCATTATTTATGTAAAAATACACGCTGGAAATGTTGAAACATTTCTCAACGAACACGGCGTCCATAACTTAACGAAATATGTTGCATAAGACGTCTTTTAGATATCTAATAGACTTCTTATGCAACAATTTCGTCAAATTTTAGAAGAAGTGTTTGTGATTTGAATGCAATATTTTTCTCGAAGAAATTCTCGACAAATCTCCTCGTTTTTCAAGCGGTGTGGAGTTATAGCGGTTTGAAATTCTTTGTATTCCAGCCAATCAGAATTCAACAACTTTAAATCGCTTTAACTCCACAACGAAGGAAGCTAAATTAGTTTAATTTTTTTCTAGTGACACTCCTAGATCTGATTTTGAGAATGGTGTTGGATTCGAAAGTCAGACATATGGTACTCCCGAGGTATTTGAATTTTTCAAGAAATTAAAAAATGCTCATATTTCCGGATCTAAAGATCAGATCTGAATATTCCGGACCGAAATCTTTTCAGAATTTCATTAAGAATCTGCTCTCAGGACAGTGTACGGCAATTTTGAATCATCCAGTATAATTAAAAAAACTGAGTGTCTAATAATTTATGAAAAAAATTGAAAAAATCTTATCAAACTGTATAGAGGGATGAACTCACAGCCAGTCTCCCATTCCAGCTTCGTACTGCACAGTTAAAAATTTTGTGTCACCAACGGTCCATTCAGGATTTGTGTTGAAAACAACATATGAAATTTTCAAATAAACAGATTTTCAGTGTCGAATTATCATTTTTGTCCTAATTTTTTTACGTATTTGTGTTAATATTCCACGCCAATTGCGTCAAATAATCCACAAATTACATGAAATTTTTCATTGTGTATCTTCATTTTCTTTAGTGCTTTTCAGAGTTGATTTTTTGTTTAATGTCAGGGATATGCGAACCCTTAAACGAGTCACTTTGAAGAAAAAGATTACTGTTTTTCGTGTCATAAGATCCTCGCTGATCCCAGATTATTGAAATCGATCAGAATTTTGATCGGGGTTCTAAACATTGCTGTTATTGTTGCCGCGATCTACAAAACGAGCTATCACGATCTTTAGATCCCAGCTTCATTCAACTGAAAGTACATTCTTCCATAGTAACAAAAATTGGGTGACAATATAATCTTGAGAACAGTCAACTTGTTTTGGGAATTCAAATTGAAATATAAGTTTATGAAATCAAATTTTGAATTAATCTGTATTCGATCTGGACACGATCTGAATTTCGATCTGGCTCGAACCACTTGGAGTGTTAATTGAATAAAAATTAAGATTAACGGGATTGCAGCTCGATGTAAACTGACTCATAATCGAATTTCAGTTCCCAGGTGAAAATTGACGATTGGCACTAGGATGGCGCAACACTGACAAAGATTGGCCGAGCCTTGATGGTTAGCAAGGTGCAAGCTTGAAATGATAACATCGTTACAGGCTCCATTGATGTATTCTGCCAATCACGGACCAACATTGGTACGATTATGGCAGTCAAATCAGCCATCATTGGCAACCCTTGAAAAAATTTGTCGCTCGATCTAAATCCAAGATTAGATCATGCTTGTACTCATTACGAACCAAGACCGATAGACGAATTTTTTTATGGTCTGCCAATGGTCAGATGTTTTATGCATTTAAAGGAGGTACCATCATTTATTACACATAAATGATGTTGACTGCTAAATTTGAGTCAATACTATAATAGTACTGAGTCAATATTCGGCCAAAATTGATTCAACGTTGCGACAATCCCGCGCCAACGTTGAGCCAATGTTGTGCCGATGTTCAACTCTATGTTGAACGATTGCAAAAATATAATAAAAATTCAGAGTCATATATTCCCGACATCGATTGCTTCCCCTCCACACATGTTAAGAAGTACAGCCCGAACCTGAAATATTTTATACAACCAGGGCCAGAGAATCTCTGTATACATTGAAACGAAGAAACTTATTTGATTAATCCAATACAAGATGTGTTTATGAGTTTAATATAACCCAATGATTACTGGTTACCTTACAAATCAATTACATCAAGTATAATTCAAATTCTGATGTCCACGAGTCCATGGGTCTGCACAGCTAAAATCTCTCCTTCGATGAAGGACCTATGATGAAGACAACAATTTTCAAATCAGAAGGTTATATGATGCTTATATATCAACCGCATAGTTCGTTGAGCGCTTGCGAGAAACGAACCGAGCGTTGGAAACAATACCGAAGGGTGGCGCTTTGACATTGGACGCGGGAATTTTTGCATGGAGACGTATAATTGAGGATCGTGGCTAGCCTGAGCCAAGCTTTGACCAGGCTTGGCACTGCGTTGGGTACTCATTTCTTCTAAACGTTGTCAACGTTTGGATTAATATTCAGCCGTGCTATGAAATTGTTTGTATGAAGTTAATTTCTTTTGTCCAAACGATATTGGGACAACGATGAACCATGATTGGCACAATCTTGAGTCAATGATGGATGATCATTTGAAATTATGATTCCCAACATTGGTGCAACATTGTGCCACTTGTCAGTCAACGTTGGCTCGATATAGATTTCCAAGCCTTGGATGTCAGCATTGCGCCTATCTATTTTCCATCGTCAGTATTGGCGCAAGCAAGAAATTTTCACGTGGGTTCTAATCTACATTTTGACCAATTTTTACTTCCCATAATTTTAATTGAAGAACATTGGAATGTGAAGATTTCAAGATACTTGAAAACATCAATTTTTTCATTTACTATTTCTTCATGCACTCCAGTTATTCTTATGAACGTAGTTCTGTTATGTTATTATTTCTATTATTATTCAAGATATTTCATGAATGTTTCAGACATCGTGCTTGTTCCGCCAATTTTAATTTAGAGAGTGACCACGTCTTCACCGCTGAGAATAAATTTATGATTCACATAAAGATAATCGTTCGATTAATCATCGCATCTACGGCTAACCTGCATGAAATTATGTACCGGGTAAACAGTTCCGTGGTAAAAATGAATCATACGTGAGCCATTCCTCAGTGAAAAAATAATTGTATATGCATTAGATATGAGTACTGAAGTCTATATAAATATTGTTGAATTTTATTTAGGGACGTTTACATATGGTTACACTTACGTTCTTGAAGTTTGAATGATTTGTAGAAACGAACGAAACTTCAAATTCATAAAATTTGATAAAATCATCGGTGTTTGCTTTCTCAAATTAATTCCTTGAAACTGAAAACATTTTTCGATCACCTATTCGTTTCAATATACGATTCAAACTTCGGTAATATTTAATTTCAAACAATCTACCTTATTTTCAAAGAATTATCGAAAGTCATTCAGAATTTTGTGAACATTTTTCAAGGCCTTCTCAGATGTACTCTTTTATGTTTTAGGATTTTGCGTCGTTGAATTTTCAATGGTTTGTCGAAACCAATTTGCAATTGAATCCAAGAATACTGAAATACTACCCAGACAGCAGAGTGCTAGAAGAGTTCGCAAGAACCTCCCAACAACACGGAGCAACTGTTGTCGGGAAGTTGCTTGGAGGTTGCATCGTCAAATGTGCAGTTCCAAACATGCAACAAACTTGAAAGTTGTTGTCATGATGCTGCGAAGATTTTTGGATACATGAAGCTATGATACGTGAGATCAAACAATTCTACAACAACAAAACAGAAACTGGTGCAGCAACGCTGAAGCAACAGTTGCACTGCAACTTACTTTTCAGCCAGTATTTTCTGATCAAAAGCTTTGTAGCTTGAACATTGTCATCGAAAATGCCCAGATCTAATAAACGGGCGTTTCTCGATGGTATCGATTTTCAATAACGTTTCTATAAAGTCTGAGATTAACATTTTATAAAATTCAATATAAATTCGACAAAGTTTCGATAAAAAATATCGATTCTGTAAAATATTGTCCCTCTAATGGGAAAACTTTCGAAATTATACATAATGTGTACACACTTAGAGAAAGAAAGTTGCTGAAACAGCAAACCTCGAAAATTTTTTTTGCTAATATGACAAAACTTGTTGCTGAATTAGCAACAATCATGCTTTTTCAATAAACGTTTGTCATTCAACAATCCAGAATTGTAGATTACAGACGGCTAGAAAATTTTGCTGAATTAGATCTTGCTAAAATAGCAATATCTTTGCTGTAACAGATTTTTCGGAATCGCTTTTTCAGCAAGAATTTTTCTCTGCGTGCATGTTTGATATATAATTCTACATGAATGATTTTGAAATCACTACTCAAATTACAGTTCAATAGTACCTCGAGAAGCGCAAAATTTTTGAAAAGGATCGCTCATAGTGGCAAATTCTCACAGGTGCAACTAAGGGGATACCAGCGTACCGACCGAGTAAACATTTCCCACACAGCACATCCACCGATGTCCACGTCGCATCTCCGTGGAGGCGAGGTGGAAGAAAGGGAGACGTGGATACAAGGTGGAAAGAACGGAGAAGCGACGTGAAGGCGACGAAGAAATGTCCGCGTGCTGTACGGGTTTTCTCGGTAAGAATTCTATGCACTGATTTCATAAAAGAGTCTGAAATCCTCAGGAAATAATCTTTAGTACTTTTATCTATTGCGGTACGTCGCCCAAATTCCGAATTACAGAAAACAAATGTTTTTTACCGACTTTGGAAATAAGTTTTTCTTCGGAATTCGAAAGATAAGTTTTGAAGATTATTTCCTGAGAATCTTAGATCTTTTTATAAATTCAGTGCGGAGAATTCTTACTGAGAACATGTTTACTCGGTCGGTACGCTGCCCTGAAAAAACACACGATAAATTTGTCTTCAAAATCAAGAATAGAATTCTTCAAGAACTCTTTTTAAACTAATGAATTCATAAAGAGCTCTGGAGGAGTTCAACGTTTGGGACATCAACGAGTTCTTTGGGAGTACTAAAAAAACCATACCTTCGGCATTCTCAAAGAACTCGTTGATGTCCCAAACATCGAATCCCTTCAGAGCTCTTTATGAATTCATTAGTTCGAAAAGAGTTCTTGAAGAATTCTATTCTTGTTTTCCAAAAAGAATTCTTTGCGTGTTATCTGATGGTATCCCATTGAGTGCTGTGACAATAACCGCATAGAAACCGATAAGATATTTTATTCCATCACTACCCACTGAGCATTTCTGTTAGCACCTTGCATTAATATTGCAACGATATGAAAATTACAACAGTAATATTACAGAATTCAATTACAAGTAAATTACAGCGATGTTACATTGTCAAGTGATATTCCAACGATATTTCTGTGAGTTACTTTTGTAATATTGTACTTGTAAATTGAAAAACAGGTACTTCCAAGATCGCATCAATATTGCTGCAATATTAATACAAGGTTCTAACGGAAATGCTCAGTGAGTATTTATCAGTAGAACATCGGATTCCTCATAGAATTTTATGGAAACCCTCAAGTTTTGTGACAATAATAGGGCTGGGGCTATAGTCTGCTTCAATGTGATTTTATGTAAAATTTATATTAGGTTTTTATACAAATTTATAGAAACTTCATACAAACTTTATATAAAATCACATTGAATCAGATCATAGCCCCAGCCCCAGGCAATAACCGTACAGAAACCGATAGAACATCATTGATTCCGACACCCTGGTAAAAACGTGGATAGATTCGGATAAAAATTTGCCAATGGATACAAACATCGGATCCCTGGTGAAAGGGAAGCGTGTCGCGAAGAGTGATGGAAGCGTAAGAATGTTTCAGATGACATTTCTAATACTTTTTACATGCTTCCAATTCACTCTCTTTGGACTACTCTTAATGTCCGCTTAAATCCACATTTCAAATAATTTCCAACTATGTTTCTGACACTTCCTAATACGCGCTTCCCTTTCACCAGGGATCAGGGCTGGGGCTATAATCTGATTCAATGTGATTTCATATACAGTTTGTATGAAGTTTCTATAAATTTTTATAAAAAAGCTTAATACAAATTTCATATAAAATCACATTGAAGCATATTATAGCCCCAGCCCTACCAGGGATTGGAACGAATAAAAGTGGATCATATTTTTATCCGTTTCAACCCTATTTTTCTATCCAGCTGCAAATTCTTATCCGAATCTATCTGCGTTTTTACCAGGGTAGGATTTGGCCTATCGATTTCTATTGATTTTTTCGTACAGGACCACGATATGCTCAAAACCTTCAGATAAGACTGGTTTGAATAATTATGTGCTATGCACCTTCTTAGGATATCATTACGGATTTATCCAAAAATACACTTATGTGTACATCTTTTTCACATTCACAGAATAACCATAGCATATTTGAGGAGTTCTCGTCCCTGGTTAAAAAAATCCATGGAATCTGATGACATGACTTGACTTTGGCAAGATTCAATCAGAATCACATTGAGAAAAATACATTTATCTGATTCAATTTCATTGGCAAATGCTTGAATAGGATTTGGTCAGAATATTGTACAAGATTCAATGAGATTTGGCGAGAATCAATGGTTTTTTTCAACCAGGGGTGCTACCTGAAATCGTTTCTATAAACGATTCAAACTTCAGATACATAATTTTTTTATAAAAAATTTCTCGAGTTTGTATTGAATTCCATAAAATGTCAACCGAAACTTTATACAAATTTTATGAAAAAAATATCGATACCGTTAAATATCGTCCATTCTCGCAACAAAATTTCCCTATTCATTCCCTCGGGGTTGCACAATTTCCATACTTTTTCTCCCCTAGTAAAAATGATTCATATAAGACCACATATAACCCATATAAGAGCTTTCATATATGAGCACGTATAATCCATATTCAATGCATGTACGACGCATATACGCTGCATATACGGCCCGTACATGCCCGTATATGCGCCGTATATGCATTGAATATAGATTACATATGGATATGAAACTTCTATCCATATATGATCGTATATGGTTTATATGTGGTCTTAGATGAATTATTTTTACTGGGGCCATGTTTGAAGGAAAAAAATGAGGAACCCTGGTTTAAAAAAACCATTGATTCTCGCCAAATCTCACTAAATTACAGTTGAACTTGGACAATGTTCTGGCCGAATCTCATCCAGCAAATGTCAATGAGATTTGGTCAGAAAGAACAGTCGATTCTCGCCAAATCTCACTGAATCTGGCCAAATCTCATTGATTCTCGGACAATGTTCTGGCCAAATCTCATTTAATTTCATTTGTCAGAAGTAATGGATTCCTTTAACCAGGGGAACCCCCGCAGTAACCCAATCCCAGAAAAATCCATGAAGACTTCTTATTGGACTAATTGTGTTCTTTATGAATCCTCTAAGAATTCTTCTGGGACTATATGCTGAGCGGGAAGTTATAAAAGGGGCAAGGAAGGGCCAACATCTCGCACGATGTGTTTTGAGGGTGAATGGGATGATTACCCCTGATTGTCATCATCTATTTGGAATAGATTTTGTCATATTCCATTCAAAATTCGTTTCTTCAAGCGATTTCAAATTTTTATATGCAATCAACAGATAGTACCCAACTAACGCAAGGATTTTTGAAATGTACATTTCATGGTTATACCGAGTTCAGTTTCTCAACTCCAACTTCATTCAAATAAGTTTATTCATGTGATTTTCAGAACACTTTTCTTAGCATTTTTAACCTATTTTTTATTGTTCGATCATGTCGAAGATATTTCATTGAGAACATTTCAGAGAACAATAACAGAATGAAAAACTTGTAGAAATCACAAACAGAGTTATTCCACGGTACTTGTATTTTAGAAAAACACTTGTGATTGAAAAAGGGGCACCTGGACGACTCTCTTGCGAAGAGAATAAGCCGGTCCTGAGTTTAAATCGCGGGAACGAATGGAACTGAAACGCCAGAGTTGCGACTAGTGTTTGTCGGGACGCGTGATTGTGGTCGAGAAGTGACAAATTTATATCACATATACGAGGAAAAATAGAGGCCACTGTATGTTTTATGGATATCTTTGACGGTGAGTAAAAAACTGAAAAATCAAAGTATCACCTGTCAATCGATCAATTTTCACGATCGTTGTTTTACCAATCAAATTAAACCTTTTTGTAAATAATCGGCAAGTAAAATGGGCGTGCTACAAGAGAAATGAAAACTTATTCGTGTTTCGATGCTCGTACATTATCGTTCCCTCTTCGACTTTGATATTAAATTCCTCCCTCGAATCTCTCCGTTATCTTTTTTCCTTCTAAATCAATTCAACGAGTTTATATGCCAAAGCTAACCTCAAAAATAAAGGCTTCGGAAGGGAGTGTACACTGTCGTGCAACGGGTGACTCCCGAAATAGAGATGATTCACAACAGTATCCCATTCATCGATGACAGTTATTCGAAATTGTTAAAATCTGAGGTTCTGTTGTCTTTCGGTTCTCTCCTACCTCTTTTAACGACTTTCTGTCTCTTTCTTTCTCTATCTCTCTCCTAACAAAACGCAAACAAGAAAAAATTATCGAGTTTCTTACAGCTGGTAAAACGCTGAGACGACAAGTACTAAACAATAGCAGTTGAAAAAATCAATAGGCAGGCTTTTGTAAGTGTTTAAACGCGAAAGAAACTCTTTTATATTATCGTAAGTGGTGGATTCATTAAGATTCTTCATTTTTTCATTGAAAATAATGATTATATTTTATATTGTTTTGATTTGTTTCCTTTTTAGTTTTTTTTCCATCTCTCTTGCTTCCATCATCACGAATATATAATTATAACAGGGCGATAAGTCCTCATAAGATGACATAATCCATTTCCTCGAGATACAAATGATTTGTTCTTATTTTTCGAACAATTCCAAGAACCGTGTGGTACGTAATTTTTCTTTTATAATTCATCGAATGCTTTCGATATACCATTGAATTTCATAGTTCTGAGATGAATGTTGTGTCTCGTTTGTTTCGATATACATACACATTTTTTTTTTCTTCGCATATCAAAAAATAATCTTCTTCCTCGTATACTTTCGTGTATTTTAGTTCACTGTTTGTAATAATCCACTTGACGGTGTCTGCGTTTTGGTCTCGGTATAAATATTGTTTCCACCGTTCCTTCTTTTATTTATAGAATCACCATATCGTGTCTTCATTCGGAAAGAAAACTTATGGATAAATGTTTTATGTGAGAGTTCCTTTATTATGTACCTAGTGATCGATCAATTAATTATTTATCCCCTCAATGAATAAATAAAATAATGTAATACGGTTTTATCACTCGAGACAAGATACTTTAAAAGGGTCAGGGCCATAAGCTTGCAATATTTTGTCATAATTTTTTCATGAATGCTGAATGAAATTCTTGGCGTATGAATAAATATTATCGTTGCGAAAGGGATATCCGAATGATTAGATCGATCGGTTTATATTTCTCCCGCAATCAACGTGTTTTCATTGTTTATTTATCGTTCTTATTAAATTAAAAAAATTCTTAATGGAGTCACTAAGGAGTTGCTGAAGTTTGAATCGCTTCGTTCAAACGAATCAATAATCGAATAACACGGTATTTAGCTGTTAAAAATGAACAATCCCACAACATATCTTTGAAACATATCTTCGTTTCGTTTCTATAAACGATTCAAACTTCAAAAATATCAAACAATCGTGAAATTTTTTCTCGAAAAATGGTTGCAGCAAAACTTCTACATGATGGAAGATTTTCCACCATGATTCGGTAGGATTTTTCTTTACTTTTTGGAGGATTTGACACTCAAAAAGCAGAAAAGTTCCCCAAAATGCCAGGAAAATCTCCTATTGTTGATCAAAACACAATTCCTCCACGATCAGGCAATGGAATCCATCACCAAAGTGAGAAAACCTCACAATATTTGGCGGAAGAAATAATATCGACATCGAAAGAATTTTGCTGAATCTCATCTCTGAATCTTACTGAAAAAACTTTGAATATCTCTAAAAGACTCTGTATGTCTGTGAAAAATACAAACTGAATACATCTGAAAAAGTCTTCAAAAGATCTGAAAGAAAAACTTTGAATAACTACCATTTATATTTTGAAAATCTCTGAGGAGCTCTGAAATCCTTTCCGTACAAAGCTATGGATTTCTGTGAAAATCTCTCAACTCATCGCTACAAACCCCTTCGAATTTTCCTGAAATATTTAAGAGAAGGAGTGAAATGAATCAAATCAAGGAGATACCAAGAGCGAGACTTTAGACAATTTTTATGGGTCAAATTGCGCTAAAATGCACGCATTAGTCTCTAGTTCATCTGGAAAAAAATGGCTCGAATCCTGCCGCTCGTATTCAGTTTCTATCAAAAATCGTCATAAGCCGAAACGCGCATATTCTCGAATAAAAAAAGCATAAAAATTTCAATATACATCAAGTGATCACCCTATTCACAGGCAGAGAAAAATTCTTGTTGGCCAAGCGATTCCGAAACATCTACTTTGCTAAATTAGCAAAACAATTGCTGTTACAGCAAAGATAATTGCTAATTCAGCAAAATTTTCTAGCCGTCTGTATATCTACAATCTTGGATTGCTGAATGGCAAGCGCTTGTTAAAAAGATACTAACGCCGGAAAATTTGGCTACAGTTCCGGCGCTATTATCCCCTTAAAAGAGCAAGATTTTTGTTGTAATAGAAAATTTCTTGCTAATTCAGCAACAAGTTCTGCCATATCAGCAAAGCAAATTTTCAAGGTTTGCCGTTTCAGCAACTTTTTGTTCTCTGAGTGAATTATAAAGAAATAATTGTCAACGAAGAATCAGTGTGAGAAATTCATTCCTTACGATGAAAGTGGCAAATCACTTGCAAGTAATCATGATTTATATTAAAATTGAAATTCTTCTATCCGAGACTATGACTATTCGGTATTCCACGTGGTCGACATTGTGATACTGTACCTATTTGAAAAGAAGAGTTCAAGGCTAAAGTCATGCCAGCCATTCCGTATTGGCCAGTTTATTCGAAAAATATTGAATAAATTCGTTCAAACTGAGTTTATAAAGATTCTGGGGGCTATAAAGAGTCTCCAGAAATGTGGTTTTTATAAATCTACATGGGGAGAAATTTGTAGTTGAATTTACTGTGGGATTATTGCGACAGAGAGACAGATTAAATTTCCAATCGAACTCACTGTAAAATGACATTGTAAATTTGATCAGGTGTCTATTGTTTTGTCATAGTAAATTTCATTATAAGTTCAGTCTGTTCTTCGATTACAAAGTACCATAGTAAACTCAACTGTAAATTTCTGTACGTGTATTCAGTAATTTTTAAATACACTGGCAACTACGAAGTGATTAGCAATTAACTAGATTCCTCCATAACTAAAAAAACTCTGGGAAGGTCTGATCTTTGCCACACAAAAAACTCTGGAAACTTGGATTTGTTCTTGTTGAAAGTTCATAAATTTCATTGGAAAATTCTGAAAAGCTTCGCTGCTTTACACTGTTGGAAATTTCTGCATGAAGCTTCGATCATATGTGAAGGAAGCAATTTCCATTCACGTGATTGAAAAAGTTCTTGAAATTTCAATGACATTTGAATGATAATTGAATTATTAAAAATGTACTATTATGGGTAATATTTAATATAGCAAAAATTGAAAATTCAATTACATGCGATTGAATTCTTAATTCAATCACGAAGAATTGGAAATTTCATCTACCAGTGTACTTGAAAAATGAATGAAAATTCAAGAAATTTTTAACAGTGTACTTATTGGACGCATGTTTCTGTTGAAAATTTCTCTCAATAGCTCTGAAAATGACTCAGAAACATTCATCAACACCTTTGGAATATTACACTGAAAAAAATACTCCGGTTAATATATGGACAGCAAGAATTACTGCTATTTTAACCGGAATTCTAGTTAAATGAATCAAGTCTCCGGCAAATTTAACAAGGGCTCCGGTAAATTTAACAAGAATTCCAGTAAAAGTCACAGATATTCCTTGCTGTCCATATAGTAACCGGAATTCTGGTAAAATTAACAGTTCATTTTTTTCCGTGTATGAAAGATTGTAGAAAATTCTGAAAAACACAACGGTTCCATTCTGAAAAATTAGCTCAGCAGGATTTATAATATGCCGAAGCAGCAGATAAACATTCCTCTACAAAATATCAAGTTAAGTGAAAAAATATAGGGTGAAATTGACGCGAGAAAGTTGAACACTTGAAGAGCGTAAAAGAACTCTCAGGGTAAATTTGTACACTTCCACTTTCTATTATATTCCGTTGTATCGTTGACACTTCATTTTGGCCAACGCTGTTCAAAATTTAACCTCTCGTTGCCACAATTTCTCATGCGATTTTATTGTAGAAGAAAAAGCATTTGTCGTGGTAGCTTGCACCGAAAAAAATAATGAGTCGCCCTTACTCCAAATTAGTTCCAGCAACTAGATACAGTTGTTGATATTTGGATAACTAAAACGGGTGTTGGCTCAACTAAATTCAAATTTAATTCCTCTAACTTTACTTGCTGTTACTAATTTGAAGTTGCCTGTACTACAGATTTTATTACTCGGAACTAATTTTCACAACTAACTCCAGTTCATTCGATCAAATAAATTATTTTTTTCGGTGTGGATATTCCTGTTGTAGCTGTAACATTTGAAAAATGTCCTCCCATGGTTGACTTTTTAGTTACCCGGATGTTAACGAATGTGAATTTGAAGAACAAGAGTGTCAATGATGTGCATAAGAAGAGATTTTATAACAGTCAATGATTTAGTTGTACTAAATTGATTTTCAGCAAGTGCGTAATATATAGTAAATACCGTTGATATTTGCATCGTTATTTGAAAATCAAATGTGAAATAATCTACAATATACGGAGAAAAAGGTGATTGAAGAATGGAGTAATTTTTAGTCGAATCTGAGAAGAATATTCCGTAATTTTTTCACTGAACATTAAACAGTTTCGAATTTTCGTTGAATTTTATCCATAAGAAAGGGAAATTTATAAATACAATATCAAAAGTTGAAAACAAAAATATAAACTTTTCGAAAGTTATTCCGGCATTTCCACAGAAATGTAAACCGTTTTGTGATTATTAAACAACTAAACAAACTCCCCTCAAAATTACTGTATACAAACTTGAAGGAAATCTTGTATTTTATGTAAATTCAATCATCCCTTCAATTGTACCCAGTAAATTATAAAATCAGAATGATTCTTCATATACCAACAAGAAACGAATAAAATTGCGAAGAGTATACATTATTTTCGTCGAAAGTAGGAAGAAATTTCTTCAGAACCTTCTTCACAAAAAGAAAGAAAGAAAGAAAGAAAACAGGAATATCCATGACTTCCGGTTCATTCCTATAAATAGACCAATACGTTCGCGAATGTGTTTGGTGTATGTCCACCGAATGTTCCTAAATTGTATAGCATCATACCCTGGAAGTATACCAAAGCACATTTGCGCGCGCATTCTGAAGCGTTACTACCGTTTCACACATATATTATTTCTGTAAAAGATGTATTATCAGTGCCGGAACCTCAGCGAGTTTTGATATTTCACTCCATCGATGAACTCGGTATATGAATGAAAGTTGATATACCAAATTTATGAAAATAATTGTTCAAAAGTTGAACATAACTTTTCATCACTTTCGAATTAGCGAGATATGAAAGAGTGCCTCAGAAATACTGGAATCTTCATATTTGCGGGTTCCCCTTCGGCTTGTTATTTCACCCTTAAGTTAAAATCTCATTATTTTTATTCATTATTTATTTCAATAAAGCGAAAAAATTCATAATCCGTTAGTTTTTGTCGTGAGCTTGAAATTTGAAATGGTTAACTGGAAGGCAATGATTGTAAACGATAAAAGTATTCAGGACTCAATTCTCTCTGATGAATTACCAAAATTCCACATGTTGTCAGAGAAATTGAGGCAGAACAAGGACTATTCTTTATTTCTCTATTCCCAAATATGACTAATCTTAAATATCTCTATTCTTCTATATATAAAACAAAAAACATCTATATCTAATCAATATTGAAAAGGATAAAGATTTGGGAGAATAGGAATATTTGGGAATAGACTTATTTAAAGATAGAGATATTCAGGAATAGAGGAATAAAGAATAGAATTCTTGTTCTGCCGAAATTGAAGATATAAACACTCCATTGTTTCAGTTTTCACCTACCACATTTGTTCCATCAAACGATTCAAACTTCAAAGACGTTAGAAGTTGTCGGTTTCTTCTTGAAAACATTCAAGAAGGCGAAGGTAACAAAACACGCTGAGAGGAGGTAAAAAACACTCTCGGACAATTTATATCTATTCTGAAGAATTGCTGCTTGGAAACGGGAACGGTTTGAATTTCTGGAAAAACAGAAAATGAACAGAAAAACCTAATTATAACACAAAACAAGAGTAATTTCTGTGAATCTAAGAAAAACTGTGAGAAAATTTTTTTGTGGATTTACAGAAACAGTTTGGAAGTTTCTTACACAAACATTCTCTCTGGGAGATTCCTAAAAAAAATTTATAAGAAATCAAACACTTTTGTTGATTGACTAAAACTTTCGATTTTCTCCGAACGTTTTTGAGGAATTCACGAGAAAAAATGTTCGTGTAAAAAACTTCCAAACTTTTTTTGTAAATCTACAAAGACATTTTTTACAGTGAATTGTTATTTGAATAGATACAAAACGAAAGTATTTCTTCAACGTTGTGTTATTTGAATGAAGAAGCAGATAATTGAATTTAAGAAGATGATTTTCTGCCAACGCGATGTAGCTCCCTGAAATACTATGAATGATGAATCGCAATGCAAGAAGTCCACGTGAATTTCAAAGATCATACTTCAACCTCCCAATCTTTGTTTTTATTTTTCCGCCACAACGATTTCCCATCGTGATATGCAACTTCGCTGCACAGTTTTCGCTCCTCCATCTTTTGTTCAGAAACTTTCGAGCGGCAGTGTATTTAATTTTGAATATGTTCGATTTTTTGAAAACAAATGCTTAGCTCGAGGAAGAAGCCTCTTTCTAAATACGAGAGAGTGAAAATCCCACTCGAACGGAAAGATAGGTTCCCTTCCGGCTGCCTAGAGAGTGAAATCTCACTCTTTCCAATTTAGAGAGCATGATCGTGACATCGTCATTTATTTAAATTCATTTCAATGAAGTTTATGGATTCTAGAAGGAATATTAAAAATCGAACTCTCGAATAAAGAAATTCTTAAAATCTGAAATTTTCATGCATGAATATTTGAAATTTTTACTCTACACGGAAAAAAATGATCCACTATAGTAGGCTAGGAATTTGTCAATAACCTTTTGTTGCCAAAGCTAAGAAATAGCTACCACAGCTAATTTTTAGCTATCCAAATGTACAGAGACTTCATTGAATCTGGAAATATTCAGCTTTTTTTGTGAGTTCACTTTTGGGGAATTCTGTGCGGAAAAGTTCCATTAGATGAAGTCACCTATGGATGGATCTAGATGAAGTTTCAAAGAATCATCCCTGAAAATTTCAGATCATTTCGTGAATTCAGTTTCGAGTGATTGGATCGGAACAACTGTGCTTGGTCGGTAAGCTTTTTGCATCTTGTTAAAAAACGAAAGAAAGCGCATAGACAGAGAGAAAAATAAGAGAAAAAACGAAGGTTTGTGAATTGACCTGTTAACCAGCGACGAACGTTCGTGTGATCTTACGTGGGCAAATTTCGTCATCGACATATCGACAATCATACATAAAAATTACGTAACAGAAGATGTTTAAAAATGTAATTTTATGTACATATTAATAGCGATGTATGTCGATACATCGATCCTTTACACACATTTCATACAGTCTTGTTATGCACTGGAAGAAAGATTTCATTTGTAATAATTAATAAATCTTCATTTGAATACGGCGAGGAATATATTAATTGAAAATGACAATCTTACTCTTCGCTTGATGTCTTGAGAAGGAAAAGAAAATATCATCATATAAATTCGAAAGTTGCTTATTACGTTTTGAATAGTTCCAAACTTCACGATGATTCGTATTTTAAAATTTTCATAAAAATGTTTATAATGATCGATTGTAAGTGGATGATTTGTACTTTGAGAGAAATCAATACAAAAGTTCATACATCAAAACTTCTAATTCAAGTTATTTTCGTACCACTGTTACGGAATTTTGTATGTTATTTTTATTCATATGAGATCACATCCTTCAAGATCATTGTTACAGAATTCAGTATCATTTTTCATATGAGATCTCGTAATATTTTCAACAATGTAAACTTGTATTGTGGAAGGTAGTGGTACTTGTAAACAATGACAATTGCAATCTATTTTACATTTTGGGAATCTGAATTACGTGCATTGCATGCCATCCTTCGTAATACGAGGGTACCATCTACACGCAGAGAAATTTGGTTTTGAATATTACTACATTTTGTACTGAAACAGCAGCATAAGTGACATGATATATATTTTTTACAACACAGTGTACACTGAGAGAAGAGTTTATTTATATTAAATGAATATATTTATTTGGCGTCTGTTCAAAAATATTCATTAATTATGAATAAATATGGTAATTGTCAATAAATATCATAGTTGGCATACATACGATTGATTTTATGTGACATTCAGAACAAACAAATCGTTCATTTAGTCCATTTATCTCATGTGAATGATTTTATTTCTCCCTCAAGTAATAAACGATTCCTAATTTACAAATAGACGGTTCGATAAGTACAAGATTTCCATTAGATAAATACTAGTAAACTAAGAATATGAAGAAAAAAATGGTTGATTGACTCAGTTTCCCAATGTGTATACGATTCTTTCCTCTCAAACACAGATTTGTTGATAATTAAGAAATTTGATTTGACATGAACACCTTGAATTTGATTCGACTCTCGATCTATATTGCAGCAGAATATATAGTTCAGTTTCTTGTTAGAGTGTTTTCAATGACCGTTAGGTCGAAAAATATATGTATTATTTATAATCGTGAGAGAGTGAAAGAATATGAGAGACAGTCTTGTAGGCTGAATTTTCCTACAAAATTATTAAAATATTTCACCATAACTTTTCATTCAGTTTGTTCAACTTTATAATCACTGTTAGAAAATTTCTTGAATTTAATATAAGAATTCTTATGAAATTTCACTTTTTCATGAATTTTTGGTGATAAAATCCTATTACATGTATGATGTCATGACGTCAGCATATATGATATCTAAAACCACACCATATTTCTCAATCGGTTTCTTCAATCGTGATGTAGTCAAGGTGGTTGAAGCGTTAGGTCGTAATAGGTTAAGTTAGGTAGGAAAGCAGGTGTTCGATTCCCCGTTAGGTCCCAAAACTTTGTGCTTCAATTGCTTGACTTACATCGATGATTACAAACTCACTCTAGAGGAATCTCAAGAATATAAAATTCACGTAACGTGAAGAAATTTGATGATAAATCAAATTTCCGATCTGAATTTTTTTCGTATTTTGGCAAAAATTCGTAACACTTATTGAATTCAATACTCAATTTTTATTATAAAATACATTGTTAAATCAAATAATAATATTCTGTAAAGAATTTTATAATAATTATCATTAAATTTAAGACATATTTTTCTAACAGTGATAATATTCTCCCGCATAATTCATCATTTCATTTGATTAATTCCAAAGTGTTATTCCAATTTTGTTTGATTTGACTTCTTCTCACGAATATTCAAAGCAAATCATGCGACAATTTTCTCAACCTCATATCACATTCAGGCAATCTAATAATGCTTTGATGTACATTCCCAAGTTTTAGAATTATAAAACAGGAATTTCGCACAAAAACACGGTTTGTTAATAGTTAACAAATATGGATTTGATACAAAAAATGATCTCAAATATGACGCTGGATGATAACAACTCAATATTTATTTCTCGATAAGTAAATATAGGATTTGTTAACTATTAACATGTATAACATTTCTTAATAATTTCTTAATTTCTTTGTTATAACATTTCTTTGTAGGAGTTAACATCGTAATATTCGACATAATTCAATAAAAAACCAGCACAATCCATGATGTTACATTTCGAATAGGCTGATTTTGCAGTAAAGACCTGCACCTCCGTTACGATTTCCGCATCGTAATATATGAGATAATATTTTTTCCGTGTGATATCTAGAAGGTCTTTTTTCTCCGTGTATTCACAATTATTCATAGTATTTGAGTCTGAAAACGTTATAGAATTTACTTGAAGCATAAGTTATCCCCACTTCCAGTAATATTCAACTAAATTAAGTGTCTTAAGTTTTTTTCCAAGTTCAGTAGTTGGACCGACACGTGGATCGTTTTTCAAATACAATAAAAAAAGCATACGATTCACTCGGCGCATCATTTTAATATCGATATATATTCAAACCGGCTTTCCTATAATAAATGTTATGAGAGAAAAAGTAAATCTTGTTACGTTAAGTTGTTGAAGACGATAATCTTCATTGAATATATAGTATATATAATATAATCGTAAGATCGATATACGTCGAAACGTGAACGACTTTGTGTTAGCTAGCTCGTTCCTACACGAATACGCCATAGAAGAAATTTGGCGTGTGCCAAAAATACTTTTCAATCGAGTCATTATCTTCATTCACAAATACTTTCACCATATCACTATTACATGATATTTCGGAATTCATATTTTTTCGCTTTTACCATTGTTGTTTTTTTCTTTTCTTTTTTTTTCCCTATTCTTATTCGAGTAGATAGAATCTTCCCTTTCATTTTTTGAACGGCAGTCACAAATCTGTACATCACCCTTGTTTGCACAGGTTTGGATTACAGCGCGTCTAATGGATTATTCTAACATTCGGCTACAGGAACGACGATATTCCTTATTTATCTAATTCAATTAAAAGATTTCTCACAATCGTGGTATGCGGTAGGGTGAACTCAATAAAAGAAGTAACCATTACAAATTTCTGCTATACACTACACGGAGAAAAATAATGTTTCAACTTTACAACCGAATGTAGTGAAAATTTATGTTTCGTGATGTAAAGTTGCGTCAAATCGAAAGATTTTTCAAATCATTATGCATGAACTTTTACTACATTCAGTTGAAATATTATACTATTTTACTTATAGCACAATTTTTTTTCACAAAATCTAGTAATATTTAAGGTGATACCAGCGCCGGGACATTAGCCAAATTTATTCTAACATTTTATTCGAAAATGAAGGATAAAATCAAAATATTGCTCTATACAGACCTTCATGGATGGATAAAGTTGGTCTGCGTAGAACGATATTTTGATTTTTTCGCTTCATTTTTGAATAAAAGGTCAGGATAAATTTGGTTGATGTCCCGGCGCTGGTCATCATTTTTCTCCGTGCAAAATGATTCGACTGTTTTCAGAATAGAAATAACAATGAAATTATTTTAATGTCTGAAAAATTTTGATTATAGGTTTGTCTTTTATGGATTGTTCATCTATCGCGTTGTAGTTCACCCTATATTGAAAAATATTTTAACAATCAAAAGCATTCGTTTATGAACAAACTCGCGTTCTCTCGTCTTCTATATATATATAATAATATGCAGTTGAAAATGCGCATTGAACTTGAACTCTGGACTATAGGTAAATCACAATTGTATTGAAAATCATGACGGTTGGTTGTAATGGGAAAGAATGAATCATCATGGAATCTTTTTGTGCGATAATTTGTTCTAGATTTAAACGTTCCGTCCTGCTTTTAGAGACTTCATTTTCACTGCTAGATTTTTACCACGCGTAGAAAAAAAAGTGCCATGCAAGTTATATTTTGTATTGAATTACGATAAGATTTCTATTAGCAATTAAAATAAATTGTGGTGACCCCAACTACACTGAAAACACAACTCGTTCCAGCGTAATAAAATTGAAACGTGAAGAAACTTTTTGGTTCGCTGGAATAAAATTTGTTCTTGTCGGGGGACAAAATTCTCTTGATCCCAAACAAATTTTATTTCAGCCAACCAAAAAGTTTCTTTGCGTTCCAGGTTTGTTATGCTGGAACACATTGTGTAAACTGAAGCAGAGTTAACGGTAGTTGCAGTGAATTATGCTTCAAAATTGCCACTCTTGCAAATTTCGTAATATCAACTTCCAAAATTGGCAATAAGACTTCTCATGTGTGCACACTGTAAAAAAAACTTTCGGTAAATTTACCGAAATTTGTCGGGAAGCAATTAATCAGAAAAAAAGTCGAGAAAGTTACCGAGATTTTGGTAAATTTACCAAAATCTCGGTAACTTTCTCGACTTTTTTTCTGATTAATTGCTTCCCGACAAATTTCGGTAAATTTACCGAAAGTTTTTTTTACAGTGCACAAACATTGAGCCAACTTCAGCTCTCTCCTGGCGCGAAATTGGTCAGCATTGGTCAAAAATGGGCTAGAATTGGTTCAATGTTGATGTACACGGAGGTTCGAGTGGTAGATTTTTTAACTAGGGTAAACTACCCATTAGATAAACGATAACGAATAGATAAACGATTCATAAAAGCAGTAATTATTACAAATTTCTGCTACACTGAAATAACTCGATTGTTTCCACGCGGAAAAAATAATTTAGCTGCAGCAGCTAAGTAGCTAGCACGGACATGGACAGCCATTAATAAATATTGATACAAATTGACAAAACAGCCATAAATTGACTACAAATGCGAATTTTTGTGCTGTAACAGCTAAATTATTTCTTCCGTGCACAATAGAAATAACTTCTTATGAAAAAATCAAATTTTTTTAATAGTAATTTCTTTTATGGATCGTTCATCCATTGGGTAGTTCACCCTACCTTCAGTGGATTCGTTGCATGCTTCCAGATGTGACGTCGATGATTTCTTGATAAGAAGTACAGAATAATTTGTGTTCGCCAAATTTTTGCCAGCAAGGATGCCATAAGAAAACAGAAATCATAAACTACCTACCATGGTTAATTTTGAGCTGCACTGGGGAAAATTCCTATAGTCACTGTAAATCAAACGTCTCACCAAAACATTCCTGATGAGAGCTACTAAGAATTTGATTGATTCAACCGAGCGAGTATAGTTGATTCATCACTCAATTGTATCAACCGTACTTTCTCAGTTAAATGAATCAAATTTCTGGTAGCTTTGACTAAGAATATTTGTTCGAGCCGTTTTAGTTACAGTAACTTCAAAAGTTTATTTCAGTGTGGTCATATTGTTGAAGTAGTTTTCTGAGTCACACCTTTAGGTTCAATCTCAAAATAGTATAGTAAAAATTTGAGAAGATAAAAAAGATGGAGATTATCGATATTTACAAAAATTACTGTCAATTCAGGGAAACAGAGCATCGCGGAAAGGATATTCATACACGAAAAGACCGGGTCTATGAATATTTAGAAAGAATTTATCAACGTTTAGAAAAATGACTGTCAATTTATGGAAAAAGAGGATCGCTGAAAAATATTTGTAGTGAGTCTACCAAAAATTCATAATCAAAAGATAAACACACTGAAAGAAGAGTTTATTTGTATTTAATCTTGTTTTGGATACGGCGAAATGAATATACATTACATATGAACATGACTCACTATTCTCAGATAAGGTTTAATAACAGTTAAAAAATGTCATATGAAGTTTTGTAACAGTTAATAAACTTCATTTATAGTTATTAAGCCAAGCTTACGTGGAAAAAATATTTATTTCGCTGTATCCAAAGTAAGCTTTATTAAATACAAATACTCTTCTCTCAGTGCAATTGATAGTTTCATTAGTATTTTCTACAGTGAAACTATCAATTGTTAATACATCGACTACGAATTTTCAGTAGACTCACTACGCATATTTTTCAGCGATCCTCGTCTTCCCTAAATTGTGTAACCCTGCTAAAAATGCTCCGATCAGAAAGTTTCTTGTTAACAGGTTCAATAAGGTTTTTGAGAAGTACAGAAAACCGGTCAAAAACTTCCTGAAAGCTTTCTATCCGGTTCTGCAAGATCTCCACATCACGTAAAAAACTTATCTGACTAGGAATAAAATTTTTTTGGAAATTTCTGACCGTTTTTCCGTACCTCTTGCAACCTAATCGAACCTAATCGAAAGAATTTCTGAAAGTTGTTGCCATGACAAATGCCATGACAAAAACCGGTCAGAACATTGTGAGAATTTTCTGACAGGTTTTGAACGGCATTTTCAGCTCGTCGTTCGGTTGTGAGCATTGTAACTGACTTCATAAGAATTCTGTGACAACTCATCGTGGAAGTCATGAAAATGTTCTGATATTGAGAAGTGAAACTTTCTAATGAACGTTCAAGAATTCATGATGAACTCATTTAGAACTGTTGTAAGGGAAAGCCTGCCTCTGTCGTACGGACAGTTAACGATGGTTAGATTTTTTCTCTTCAATTGAATAGGACTACCCTACTGTAAAACCCTCGTAACCCTCTCGCTGGCAATCGGGTACCACAGGTATCAATTATAATATATCACAGACATGAAACTTTGAGATAACAGGTTACACGAGCAAAGATTCGTTAAAGCGATAAAATATGTAATTAAGCGTGTTACAGCGTGGATTTGTAACACAATAATGGAAGGGAATTGAATTACGTATCATGTTTTTGAGTGTGTAATAAGATTCAATTTTAATTGGGAAAATTTCCAATTCATTTTGGATATTGCAGTTCTGCTCGTTTGACAATGAATTACTTTTGTCAATTTTATCCAACGTGAAAAAAATTTTCTGACGCAGCAAATCGAGGTATTATATAAGGGGTAGCAAATATTCTTGTTAACCTAAGTGAAAATGAGCTGCCACAGCAAATTGGATTGCTGAGAGAGCAGCATGATCAACTAAAACAGCAAAGTTTTCAGTATTTTCCCAGTATTGTTGAAATACCAGATGATGAAATTACAGCAATAGCTGATAGTTTGCTATTACAGCAAAACCAAATTTTATTGTCACAGCGAGTGAAAGTCAATCGAAAATGATGCACAGAAAAATTTCGTTCATTTCTGTTCACCTATGGAACAGCAATATTTTAATAGAATTTAATAAAAATGTTCCAACTCCAACGAACTTCGATTCCAAGTCAACAAATTTCACTCAAAGTGATGCATTTTTGTAGGAAGTGATTGAATTTTACTGAAATTTCGTTGGATGCATTTAAATTTTCCTAATTATCAATGAAAATCGAATGTGTCGAAAGTCAACGAAATTTTTCCACCAGGGTTGATGATTCCAGTATTTGAAAAAAACTCTCGAAAAAGCATGCGATGTCTTTATACACTGAAAAAAAAAATTATTCAAGTCAAATAAATATTTATTTGTCCTGTACCAAAGAAATATTTATTAGAATTAACAAAGTATTCTTTGGAACCAAAATAATTTATTGGAATCAAATAAACGATTAAAACCATCTATTTAATTCAAATCAATTATTTTGGTTCCAAAGAATATTTTGTTAATTCTGATGAATATTTCTTTGGTACAGGACAAATAAATATTTATTTGACTGGAATAAATTTTCTTTTCAGTGTAGAATACAATGGACAGCACATTTTGAACGTGTGTCAAAACGATCATTTTGCAAAAAAAATCATGTGCACTGAGAGAAAGGGTCTATTCAAACACTCCACAGCCAGGAAATTTAGTAACTGTAAATAAAAATTTAGTTGTGCTAGCTAAATTTTATTTGTTACAACTATATTTTTTATTCCCATTGAATGAACCATTTCATTCATATTTCAGACAGCTAGCCTTTTATTTACCCCAACTAGAGTCTAGCTAGCGTGAATAAAAATCTAGCTGCGGCAAGTAACATTTAGTTGTCTCAACTAGGTACCTTTCTCTCAGTGTGAATTAATGTAACGTCCAGAAGGTTATCGTGGATTACTCGAGAATAGTAAAAAATAGCAAAGGCCCTCTTCCGCCAGTTCTCATTTGAATCAACACTTGTCGAAAAAAGATCATTCGCATCAGTGAACTTTCACGAGAATTATAACGAATAAAAATGGTTGATACTGATGAAATTCTTCTCTCTGTTGTATTTTTCAAAATACGTTTTTCGGTCGGTACCAAAATCAATGATCTCGATTTATCACCAAGAAGAACAAGAAAATTATTCGAATTGGCTCGTCCTAGGGAGACTTTCGGGAACCAAAAATCTCCAGAAGAACATACACATAGACATTTATGAAAAACAACTTTGTCAAACGGTTTGAATTTATCAGAAGCGAAGGTTTCTTTCAGTTCGAAATCGAGGTCTTCTTTTTGGTTCTCCGTGCGGTATCACAATACTTCCATTTCCTTATAAAGGAATATGAAAGTAAAACAGTGAGTCGCTACATTCTCCTCAATATACCCGAAAGATGCATCTGAGGAATTCTCGATTAATAGGTAATATTTAATCCTGATTGAAGTAGATGGAAGGTATCGTAGGGTGCAAAATGATTGAAAAATTGTGTCAGGTTATTTATAAATTCGATGCAGTGGAGATTTTTTATCTCTAAAAAAAGGATAAAACGAAATGTCCCTCGGAATTTATTGAGAGCAAAATTATGCCCTTTTCCCTTCTCCCGTGGAATTTGAGTGAAATGATTCATAGAGAATGGCGAAGGAACCACAGATAAAGATGGGGTACGATGAGAAGACAAAACTTGGAGCTTTGGTTCAATCATATCCACGTACGCGATACACGCGCTCATACATAAAGGTTTTGATATGAATATACGTATGGAGTAACGATGTGGGTGAAAGAAAATCAGGAGATGGGGTAAGTTTGAGGAAGCAGAGATGGTTGCAGCTTACATCTAGATCTCTTTCTTTCTCTCATTTCCTGCGTGTATTGGTATATGGAGCCAGTAACATCAGCGAAGTGTCTCGGCGTTTCGAGGCGCCAGAGCGTCGCGGCGCCACCCCCGGCGCCCGCCATAATGCCGCCGACTCTCACTCCCTCTGTAGACCTCGACCCTGTCGCCCATTTCCCTTGCTCTAATATGTTTTTCTCGCTCTCCTTTTTCTATCCTTTTTCTTTATTCCGAAAATTGAAAAATCCTCGTTATCCTAAAATTTTCTGAAACCTTTCGAAACTACGCGCTCCGTATCCAAAAAATTAGGACGCTAATCGTCCGAGAGGAAAAGTAATTTGTAGATTCCATAAGCGACTAGAATCTTGCATTCAATTATGAAGAATGAAATAAAATTCCTTCAAATAGGTCCTCGAGTATACTACGGTTGGGGTCAATATTAGATCTTTAGTTCCATTTTTTTCTGAACCCAAAATGTATTTGTGTAGTGTATGTCGAAGATGATGATGATGATGATGATGATGATGCACGGAGAGAAAATTCTAACGAAAACAGTAAGGACACCCTCCCGTGCTTCAACAGCGTGAAGTTATCGTATCTCAGATGCACGAATTCATACTCTAAAAGCATGGGGTGCTTCCGATATTATCCCCTGTGTTTTTTCTTCACTGTACGATGTGTGGCACATGAAGTTTTCCCTTCCGATCGCTGTGATAGTTACGAAAGACTGATTAAACATTCAAATTCAAATTTGTGGCACTAATCACACGCGCGACAATCCTTTTTTTCAATTTATTCGTCCAGTGACGGTAACTGAATTCACTTGCCATAAATGAAATCTCAATTGTCCAAAGTATTTATTTGGAAAAAGGAAAAGATTTGATTGGAGGCAATCTAATTCCTCATTGAAGTAAATTTCATTTGATCCAACCAAAATTCTAGTAGGTTCATATTTGAATAGAAATTTAGTTTATTTAAACAAAATTCAGTCAATCCAAATAAATCTAAGTATAAACTTTTCACGGTATAATTAAATACTTCTGTTGAAGAATGATTAGATTAACAAGTGACGTATACTGAAAATAAAAATATCCGTAAAAGCTGTTTGAGTAAGTGATTTTGAGCCATCTGACAGGAATATTTGCTATAGCTCTTAAGTAGTTCTCGTAGCTACTCGCTCGAGTGTTAAAGGAGTGTGATTTGTTCGATCAATAACGTAAATAGCTCTCACAACTATCACGTCGTAGCTACTTTGATTAGCAGGTTCAAACAGCTGCCACAGGTACTCTCCTTGCTCCCGTGTTTGGTCCTCTAAGATTGAAAATTCAATTATTCAATGTGTTTTACATTTTTCTCTAAATCTGTAAGTGTGAAAATTCCTCTGAAATCGAAAGGTAGGGGTTCTGGTTACCTGGGAAGACAAATTTCATTCCGAGATGGATGATTTTGTTTGATTACAAACTCTAATTTTCACTCTTTCAGATTTGAAGAATGACACTAATATAAATTTATAAGTTCATGATATATTGTTTCTTCCATATAAACCTGTAAAGCTTTCTTGGAAGTCATTTTTTTTCAAGAGGGAGAGAAATTGCAGCTCCTTTTCTAGGTACGCCCTTCTCTTAGAGCTGAATTCAACGCATGAGACCGTTATCATGAAAAAATTTCGTGCTCCCGAATACAATTTGTCGTTCCGTGATTGCTCTATTTAAAATTGAAACCAACCACTTGAAGAATATTAGATGCGAATGTACATTGTAAAAAAACATTAGTGAATTTCCAAGAAGAAGAGTTCGTTGAAAAACATGAATTTGTGAATTTCCAGATTATTTAGGAATCCCCGCACACAATTTTCGTGATTTTCCAAAAACAATTTTGTTAACTGACAAAAGTTGTTTGTAAAAGTACTAAAAAACATTTTGGTCCAAAAGAGTTTTGAAATTCGAAGAGTTTTCCCAATGAAAGAATAGATTATTAATTTACAAATATGAAAACATGATTCGGTTTAACAATTTCTGTCGTCATTGATTATTTTGATACAAAATGATTTATTTTTATAAGAATTTTCTTCTAATGTAGTTTGACAATTAAAAATCACTTTCACGAATTTGAATCCTGCTGTATTGTGATTTTATTTATAACAGGATGAAACATATATATCGTTGGGAATCGCATTGGAATATATATTTATAATAATATAATTTCAATAGAATAATATTTAATTTTTTAGTTATTTTGAAATTCGGATTAAGTCAAGCTAGTTAACCAGTAGCGCGCATAAAAAATATTGAAATTAACTTGTTTAAAATGACACGCGAAAGTAATAATAGTACCGGTTTTGACGTACGGCAACTTGTCCATAATGTTTTCCATAATGCTAATGGGAAATCGTTTGGGAAAACTACTGCCATGGATAATGTAATCAAAAGTACAGCAGAAGATATCATTAAAAGGTACTAACAAGATGATCGTACAGAGCCGATACCGCGAAAAGGACTATCGAAGAAATTGGATTACCGTGACAAAAGGAAAATTGTGAGAGAAATTCAAAACAATTTTACATTGAGTGCATCGAAGTTACACTGTTATTCAAAATTTCTTGAAATTGCATTTACTTTTCAAGTACACTTGTAAATGAAATTCCTTATTTTTAGGGATTATATTAATAATTCAGTTACATGTAATTGAGTTTTTAATTTTTGTTATATTATATTATTTACAATAATATAGTTTGGTAATTGAAATCCTCGATCGTGCAGGAATCGTTTTTCATCAACTCAAGTTCAAACAACCTATTGAATCCCGTTGATTAATGTAACTTTTATATGTGTTGTGAAATTTTCCTGAGATAGTTCTCGATTTTGCCACTAAGGAATTCCAGTGAATTCCAGGGCAAAAAAGCGGTAAATTCAAATCAAATGTTGGAAATAGAAAGTCTAAGGTGAAGAAGAAAAAAAATTACAACCGTATTATAAGACGTAATATTAACAGAGAGTAGTTATTTTTCTCTTTTGAAGTTGAATTGAATAGAAACATTCAAATTTTACTGATCTAAACCATATTTTCGTCAACCGATCACTGTAAAAAGTCCGACTGAAAGTGGCCTGCATCTTAGTTGAAAACTTGACTGAAATTCAGTCTTTCCCATTGTGTCGGCATTTGTTTTCGATGCTCACTTTCAGCTGAAATAGGGCTAGTTTTGGCTGCATCTTAAAATAAGCTGATATCAAGGTTGAAAGTAAGTTTCACTTTTCACTGTGATGGCAAAGATTAACACTATTTCAAAACGTACATCAAAAATTCTTCACACCGACAGGGAAACCTGATTAAAAGAATCCATTGAATTTGACAAATGAAATTTTATGGGATTTGGTCGGAACGTTGTACAAGATTCAATCAAAATCACATTGAAAAAAATGCATTTTTCTGATTTAATCTCATTGAACAAAGTTGAATAGGATTTGATCAGAACATTGTACATGGTTCAATAGGATTTGGCGAGAATCAATGAATTTTTTCAACCAGGGAAGATAACCCACCTCTTTTTCTTACACTGAAGAAAAAGATTGTACAGGGAACAGTAATATAGTTCGTTCAACAGTAGAATAATGCTAGATATGTCCAACTGAATCTCACTGTTGACCAGTGATGTGAAATGACCGGTCATGAAAAATTCAGACATGTCATGGTCATTATGACCGTCATGTGACCGTCATTGACGGTCAGATTTTTCACAGTTTGTAAGTGAAAATGACCGTCAAAAAATTATCTGACTGGTCATGACCAGACAATTAATAATTTTTATTAAACTTTCTTTAATAAAAATCTCGAATATGTTTTATTACAAATCATGGTTATCTGTTTACAAAATAATGATAATAAACTGAATATTTATATGTAGTTCTACACGGAAAAAAGGAATCGTTGCAGCAGCTACTCGCGTAGACGATTTTCGACCATCTACGTAAAATAGTTTCGGCAACTGCTTATTAGTAGATGGTCGAAAATCGTCTACGTGAGTAGCTGCTACAGCTATTCCTTTTTTCGTGTAAGTATATCAACTCAAAATTAAATTGTCCATCAAGGTTCCGGAGTTCAATATATTCTTAAAACCTTACAACATTATTGAAGTATGTCCCGCTGCACTAGATCACTTTAGATGTTAGTTTGACCGTCAAAAATTTTTCTGACTGGTCAGTGTGACCTGACCGTCAAAACTGACAAAAATTGTTCTCGTCAAGTGACAGTCATGACCATCACATGACCAGTCATTTGACCGGTCATTTGACGGGCTCGCATCACTGCTGTTGACTCAACTCCGTGCAATTTCTTTCAATTTGGCAGGTATTCATTTGTTTTAAAAGAAATCCCTAACAACAAAATATGATTAGTTTTCGACGAAATTTTTGTTTCAGTTTACATCCTGTTTGATACAAACTTTGCAACGATAAACAATCATTCACACGTATTCAAACCCATTGCGACCTACATTGAATCCGCACTGTAAGAAAATCGCCAGTGTTAGAAACAGTTCGCCTCGTATGGTATTGTTTCAACACCTCACGGAGTTATTTCGACACCGCATGGTGTCATTTCATTACCATTTAGAGCTATTATAACACTGATTCTACAGTGGACTTACACAGAATCTGCACGGTATCAATTTCGATACCACTTTTTTCATACTCCGATTAAATTAATAAAAGTCGATGGGAATTCAATAGGTTCGAATGGCCATTTACCGTTGCAAAGTTTGTATTGGATTGGATTAAAACCAACGAAAATACTTGAGGTATTTTGAATTAGTTGAGACAGCTGACGAGTTACTTGTCCTGACTACCAAGTAGCTGCAGCAATTACTTAATCAGATAATCGAAAATCGACTATTTAAGTAGTTGCTGCAACTATTCTTTTCTTTCCGTGTGGGAAATGAATATTTTTTTTATATGAAAAAATGTGTGCTTTGGAACGAGAGGGACATAATAAATTTTTTCAAAATAATGAAACATCACGACCTTTCTAAATAACAATTTCTTAGATTCAAAGGAACACTTTTATCTGTGTAATAGGGTGAAAAGTTCTTCATCCATGGTGGAACTTCGCTCCCACCATTTTTAATAGAATATCACGCAGCAATTTTTCACGATGCCTTCTCGAAATTTCATAGAAGACTCAACTCTCTGTGTTTAGAAACAATTTGGAGATACGCATAACATATTCGAATTTTCAGGTGGTGCTATGTTTTTGACATTTCGATCGTCTATAGAAACGAAACGAAAATTCAAACTCACAAAATCTGATGTATTATCATTATTTATTTTCTCAAATTGAGTCTTTGGAACTGGAAATATAATTTAAACGATGTACTGCAAGATTTTGGGTCTCCAACAGCTTAATAATTCATTATTCGAATACTAATTGGTTTCAATAAACGCTTCAAATTTCAGCAACATGGCGGTGCTAGTTAGCGATGCCGATTTTCGAACAGAATCGATTCTTTTTCGTAGAAAAAATATTTATATAGAATATTGATAAAAATTTAATATCTTCTGTATGAAAATGAATCGATTCTTCTAAGGATCGGCATCGCTAAATGCTAATGCGTACTCTCACATTATTTCTATAGAGGAAAATTGAAGTGATTCGCACTGAATTTGAATTAAGATTAGCTTACGAAAATAAATTATTTGATCATGTTGTAAATCCCTCGTAATTGCCTAGCGATTTCCCGAGTTCCGTTCATCGAACGTTTTATCATCGTTTCATCATAAATAATGTTTTCCAATCACTGTGGCTTCTCAATAGAAATTTAAATAGTTCCTTCGTTTATTTACAGTTTCCATTTGAAATTGATGAATCACACCGGGCAAACACGAAGAAACGAACGATATCGGTGGAAGTGGGGGACAGTTTGAAAACGTAAGTGAAAATTTATTTATTCTCTTCAATTAGAACATACCAATTGGGATGTATTGGCATTTGTACTTCGATTACAAACAATAGATAGACAGGTATAGATTTTCAAATTTGGAAAATTCGTACTCAATTTTTTCATTTTCCTTTCATTTGTATCCATCTATTTTAAAGTGTTCCTTCCTCTGCCAAACGGCAGAGGAGAAATTATCAAAACTCGACACAATAAAATGCATGTAAACAACGACAATTCCATGATAAGAAGTATTTTTTATAATTCTTGTTCGGAACATTTATAACAATGAAGTTATATATTGATTAAAATTTGAATCGATGCATCTTTGAGAAAAACTCACCGTATTTCGCGCCAAGTTCCGCAGCACTTGGGCGCCGGCGTTCTGACTTTCCGTATATTGCGATTTTTGGAAAAGTCATCGTTAGGAAGAGAGGATTAACTATTGAATTTGTATAGGTAATTGCAGATCAACAATTCCTAAGATTAGATTCGAAGGAGGGGATGATATTCATATATTCGTATCAACGCGGGGTGACTGCTTACATAGAAAATGCGTGAGTGTCCTCGGGTAGTCGCGTAAAAGAGAATTTTTGGTAGTCTCGGTAATGTAAAGTTCGGGTGGGGTCGATCAGGATTGGTTAGACGAAAGGGATGTTTGTATCGCATCCTACGATTCCGCCAATCGGAATTGGGTTTTCTGGATTTGGCCGCATGCGCGACTTTGTGGCGACTCTGATCCTGGGTACCACAAGCAAGGCCACAGACGTGTCACTTCTTTGGCGACAACCGCCTGGGTTACATCCTTATCCTCTCCTTTCACCCTCTCGGCAGCTGTGATCCGCACCTTACTCATCGTTATACACTCATCCATCCAACTGTACACATCCTTTTCCACTTTCATCAAGTCAGTTTGTACTACAACATCATCAACAACAACAACATAATCGTTTATTGTTCATCCATCCTTGAATCGTGTAATTTTACCTTCATTTTGTTTTCCTTTACATATTTATACGTATATATTTATGTTCCGGATTTTGGTCCTCGGTTGATCCTCAGTTTGTGTCGTAGAGCCTTAAAACGCTCACCTTTGTTAAAACCACCCTCGTTGTTATTGTTTTGAAATAGTCCAACAATTGTCAATATATTGCCAATTTCTTCCTTTCGTTTTTCCAACCATGTGATACGTTTATGTTGGGCAAACTCTTTGACTTGGTATCATAAAGATAATTTGTACGGTACACGTGTTATCAGTTAATGAACGTAGTTTCATCTGAAAACAAAAACCTTTTCGCATTTCGATCTTTTTTACACTGAAATCGAAGTTCGATCATAAGTTATGTTAGCTGATTTTGTTTGGATCGTAAAAGGTTCTAGAGTGTACACAAGCACTGGTCGCTAAATTCGATTTTTCTATCTTGATTCCAAGGACCTTGTACGAAAAAGAGTTATGATCTTTCTTCCAATTCATTCTTCATCTCCACAGCTTTTGTATTTTTCTATACCATTTATTCTTCAATTACTTTGTAAGCTAATCTGTTTTGCGTTCGCGATTAATCGTGGTATTTCTCTCGGAGCTCTGTTAGATGTCAATTTCATGCGTATTCCCTTAATCCGTGTTAGATCTTGGTTTATGTCGATCCGTTTCCCACAAAATAACTCTGCTTTCAATATAATTCGTTGGATCGATGGCAGGAACACATTTCAATCAGTTATATTGAACTTTAAATGCTGTTTCATTCCAAGCATTTTATTCGATCGTTTCGAACATAATTGTTGTCGTTAGCTTTCAACGTGCCTTATGAAAATTGTGATGTCGTATTCTTGTACGTTCATTTTCTCCAAATCATTAGTCAAATTCATCATGGGTGTTTGCATTTTTACCGAGAAGTTGTCTCCATCGTCTGTTGTGCCTTAAATTGCCGTCCATAATGTATTCCCTATGTATTTTGTAAATTCCTTGAAATTTTTTTTTTATTCTCATTCCCGAAGTGATTTGTTTTGGATCTAAAATTATTGTTCTTCACATTCGAAAGCATTTTTATAACAATTTTCCAACCCAATCCGTCCTAAAGTGTTCTTGTGTTCTCTTCTATCATCCGTTTTGTATTTCTTATATTCTCAAGTTCGATAGAGATTTTAAAAGTCAATATTCTTTTGATACAAAAAGTTAGTGTCAGAAATGGTAGATGAAAAGACAAGAGAATGAAAAGGAAAAACAAAACGAACTTCTTCGATCGTCTGCGAGGAATGCTTGGGAGTCGTCATGAAATCATCACGGTGAGTGAAAATTGTAGAACTCTGTAATATATTTCAATCTTGATTCATGAAAGCACCGCTTTGAAAAACGGCAGGTCGTAGAAGTAATTTCTTGTTTTGAGAAAACTGTATATTCTATCGTTAAAGTCGAAAAAAGGCCGTGAGATCGACAAGGGTAATCGAATTTTGCTATTCTTAAATCTTGCACGGGAAATCTGATGATTTCCCCGGCATTGGGATCCCTTTAATCGAAAGTTTATACATGGAGGGAAAAAAATAGACAGAATAGCAAATCTTTTTGCTAGTTTGGCTAAACATTGACTGCTACAGCTAACTAGATTGCTGATATAGCAACATGATTAACTGGAGTAACAAATGTTTCGCTGAGCTAGCAAAATTTTCAGTATTATATACAGAATAGCGAACATTTTTTGGCTAACAAAATTGCTGTGATATCGAATTTTTTTTCTCCATGTAGTCGGTACTTGAATATTTGAAACTTAGAAACAAATTGTGAAACAAACTCTTCTCAACAATTATAGTTTTTAATCATGTGCAGTGATGTACATTTTTCTAGTGGCACGTATAGTAATTCTCCTAACATTTACGCGGAAAAAATTCTGGCGCTGCCGCTAGGTTGTCTATTGTAGGGCACAACTATACGAAAATAGTAGTAATATTATTGTACTGTTCCCGATGTTGACGGAGGGAATAAAAATCGCTTGGTTATCTTACTCTTTGTTGGAATAGCGAATTTTTTTGCCAACGCTGGAAATAATGTCCTACGTCAGCTAATTATTTAGCCACAATAGCGAATTATTTGCTAAAGCAGTTCAATTTTCAATATCATATATATCGTGTAGCAAGCAAATTTATCTGGAGGAGTTGACATTTTTTGCTAAAACAGTTGAAAAAGTATCCAGTAAAATCAGATTTCTCTGTGGCAGTGAATTTTTGTTTTCCATGTGTATTGTTGATATAGCTATGTTCACTGTAAAAAGTTTTCATGGGAAATTTCACATACATGTATGTGAAGTAATTAACACATACATGGATAGGAAATTTCCCGTAAATTTAGGGTAAAAATTCTATAAATTTACAGTAAAAATCCCATACAAACAGCAATTTCAATATACATGTACGGGGATTCGCCTTTACCGTAAAAGTATAAAAAATTTCCTTTACATAAGTATGGGAAAATCCCGAATACTTTTTACAGTGTTCATCGTGACAGGGAATTTTGACGCCGCTAGATAATAAACGTTCAGGCACTTCCTATACGGAATCGTGCGGTTCGGTTCGAACTTCAAACTTCTCATTATCGGTTGGAACAGTACTTGGTGAGATGGGATGTAAATTCCACCGGGAAGAAACAATAATTCCAAAGTCCCAAGTAAACGGATATTCGAAACGATGTATTTCTTAGTTCTGGCCGCATCGACATTTCGAGCCGATACGACTTTTTTTCAAGAATACCAGAGATGCCAGGTAAAATCTTCAGCATCAGTAATGATGATTGGTAACTTCTTGTATAATCGGCCAATCACATTTTCAATTCCGAAAGAAATGACCAATGGGACGAAAAATCTGAAGATTTTTCTGGGGAATACTGGCAACTTTGGTTCCGACTCTTCAAAATTCGTATTCGGTTCGTCTGGAAAATTCAAGGTGCGCACACCCCTATTTACAAGGTTTTGCTATCGATATTATTTCTAACTGACCAAGCTTGAAGGCACCGCTATTCACTCCCCTTCCAACCGCAGAGTCCCCTAGGAACGAAAGTATATCATTCTTCGTACGCGCATGTTCGAGTTATGTTTCAGATCCCTGTTGGTGGATGTGGTATGTAATTGACAATTTTCGTCTTCAAGAACGAGCATAAAAAGGGATACTTTCGATGTGCGTTTTTACAAAAAGAGAGTTCTATTTGATAACCTTCTTCCACCGTTCGTGTGGGAAGTTCGGGGCAGCACCGTATGTTCTAGCTTTGGGCGGCACCTGCCCCAAATCTGGCCCTGTATAACAGATTAGTTTTTTTTCTTTGCACAAGAATAGTGAATTTCGTCTCGTATTTTTGGAGAAATTTAATTTCGCGCTCAACAAAAAGTTCAATGAGTTCTCTTTCACCCAGCACAGAAGTTCAATAAGAATTCCTGAGAACTCATACTGAATTCTTCAAGCTCCAGTTGAATTCCTCATAAACTCTTTCTGATCTAATGTGCTGTATGGGCTGACTTTCGCACTGAAAGGAATTCACTTGAAGAATTCCTGTGCGAAATTCCAGTAATTATGAGAAATATGGGAATTCTTAGAAAAATTATTGTACATTCTGATAAATTTGTAAGGAATATGTCTCCAAATTGTTCGAGAATGCACTCATCTTTACGGGTCAAACAGAAATTTCTTGACGAAGTAACCCGGGTGGGGTTTTCAACATCATCCTGATATTTTGAGTGTGTTATAAACCAGAATTTTCAATTCAGAGAGTGAAAATTCCAATAACGAAGAGATATTTCATAATATGTTCGGAGTTTGAGCCGAAAATCCGGGGTTTTTGAGCTACTTGTCCTAGAATGATGAATTCGTAGATGGCGGTCCTACCGGTAGCGGACTGTGGCCTACGCCAACAACGCCATAGCGTAGGGACGTGAAATGAAAAATAATTTTCAGAAGAGTGATACATTCTAATCAATGAAACAACATTTTTTGGTAATGGATATTTATTAATTTCTTGAAAAATCAATTTTTACTGCCTTAAAGTGAGAGAAAGGTATCTAGTTGGGACAACTAAATGTTAGTTGCCGCAGCTAGATTTTTATTTAGGCTAGCTAGACTCTAGTTGGGGTAAACAAAAGGCTATAGTTCATTCAATGGGAATAAAAAATATAGTCGTGACAAATAAAATTGAGCTAGCACAACTAAATTTTTATTTACAGTCATTAAATTTCCTAGCTGTCGAATATTTGAATAGACCCTTTCTCTCAGTGTATAAGGGGCGGCGAGCTATAGATGACATAGGGGCAGCAAAACATAAGTCCCCCCTGAACCCTACTCTCGATTAGTGGAATTCCATGGTAATATTTTGATTCTACTGATCTACTTTTGAATAGTTTGAAATGAATGATTTGGCTCACATCACGACGCCAGTATTCTCGAAAAACGTACCACTGTTAGAACAATTCTCAAATTTAATACGAAATTCTTTATGGAATATGATAATTCCATATAAATTTAATATTGATGATGAAATAACAATTGTTCATTGAATTTCATTAATATGTTATCAAAATCAAGAAGAAAATTCTCAACATTGGGAAAAAAATTCTTAACATTAAGAATTATATTATTGAATTCAATAAACTGTTTATGTAAAACAGCTTCATAATATTCCAATAAAGTTTTAGGCAGATTTTGCTAACAGTGTGGCACGTGTAAATAAATAAATACTCATTCCGCTGTGTTGAACGAAACATTTACTCGTCGAAAATGTATTTATTCTTCAATGGGAGGTGAAATTGTGAAGGAATCGTATAAGAATTACGTAAACAATTCTCTGAGAAGAAGAGAAAAGGGAATACATTTTTTGATTATGTGATAATCGCTCACTCAATGGCTTAACACCTAAACTTACCAATATGATGCATAAATTCGTAAGGGCTTACGTAGCCAGTCTGAGTGAAAAAACATGACACGTTATGATTCATGATGATGCGTTTGCGTGCTTGGACCTCAAAGAACAGGAAATTCTTACGTAATTTGCGTACCGCTTCCGAATGTAGGCAAATAAATTCACATTCCAAAAGGAGAATTTGTCTTCATTTTTAGAAGAAAAATTTAATCAAAAACAAATTATATTTTTATTTTAAAATTTAAAAACTTTTACACTTTTAGAAATTTTCTATAGTCACTGTAACTGAAACATCTCAACTGAAGATTTGGTTGATTCAACCAAGCAAGTATAGTTAATTCGTCACTTGATTGCAGCAACTATACTTCCTTGGTTGAATTAATCAAATTTTCAGTAGCTTTTATGAAGAATAACCTCAAAAATCTCTCTCAGTGTACTTATCGAGAATCATTTCTAATTGGTAGGGGATTGATTTAAAAAATTACTTTACTTTGATATATTTTTATGATGAATTACGATATTTTGGAGTTAAAATCATGACCAATTGACAGTGATTTTCAATTAATGACGAACTTTTTTCACACGAATTTTTTTCCCCAGTATATTCAAAGAAGATGGGCTCAATGTGAGAACAATACTCTTCCCTTATGTAAATAATAACGCCAATTGATGACCGACGAAATGGATTTTATTCAATTTGAATCACAAAAGAACAAACCAATCTGCGTATGTCATCATACTTTTATTACCGTTGATCTGTGTTCTTTCTTTTTCTTCTTCTTCTTCTTCTTCTTTTGTTAAACGCGTTGTATTACGTGTATATGAATAAAACAGAATCATTCGAAAAGTTTCTGCAATGCACCCGGAAGAGGAATATCGCAAATACAATAGTTCGACTATTCCGATTGAAAGCGTACAGCTGAGCGTTGAGTTACAGACTTTGTGTAATGTTGTACCAGATATCCGATGAGGTCATAAAAAGATTATTATACCGCCCAAGGCTCAATACAATTTTCCATATCAACAGGACATTAGTGCACACAGAAAAGAAGTTATTTCTACTTAATGAACCTTCATTCATATCTTATGTCAGTAATATTGTAACAGATTCATCAAGTCGAGTAGTTAAATTAGAATTTTACTGTAGCTAGGAATTTCGTATTCATTTGTGGAAGTAAACTCATTCATTTCGGGAACACATCGAAATTTGGTGGAAAGTTCTTCATTCTATAAAATGTGTTTTTAAATTTTTTTGAAGCTGTGAACAACAAAATGACGGCTTCCTAGTATTTTTTTCTGGCCACACCAATAATTCCTGTAAATTTGGAAAAACAATCACGAATCAAGAAAATTTCGATTTCATATGATATTAATTACAATACTACGTAGGAATTTTTCTTTATCATTAACGATTTTCAAGCGATTTTTCATTCTTTTCTTCAAATTTAACCCTTTCAGGGCCATAAGATCCCGACTGTTAGTAGAGAGAGATAAAGGACATTTTCTTAATCTTCACCCCACCAAGTGAGATGAATTTGTTACATGAGAATTTTTAGCTCCTGTATTTTAACAGATACAGTAGTAGGTCACATATTTGGGCTTATTATCGTCCTTAAAAAAAAGGTTCCGTCCTGAATTCGCTAAGACGAATATTTGAATATTTCTATCACAAATGATTGCTAAAACTGAAAATTCAAAGAACATTTGAAAAATATCTTCTAGGTGATTTTGAGAAGAACATTTTGATATTAGTATTTTACTGATAAAATTATAATTTTCAAAATCTCATTACAAATATATCAATTTTCTCAGCAACAAACAATCACAGTGCATACTGGGACTTTCTTTGAGACAAACCATATTAAAAAGAAATTCACCGGATATACTTTTCATAAAAAGTTTATTAACCCTTGGCACATATATGTGTTCGTGGTTCTGGAAGGGTTGAAAGAAACAGCATTTTTGCGAGAATTGATTACAAAGAAAACTTACACTGAGAAAGAGAGAAAAAAGCGTAAAAATTACAATCTTTGTTAACAGATTGAAGATATCGTGGATCATACACTGAAAGAATGTCATTTGAAAAATTACGGTGAAATTCCAGTAAATTGGAACAGCAAGTGGAAATTTTCCAAAATATTACTGTGCATACTGTAGAACTCGTAAAAAATATCACTCTCAGCTGTTTAGAAATTCACTCATTTTTACAAGCTGCACAATAATTTTTGGAGAAAATTTTCACTTCATCTTCGATTACTGAAATTTCACGGTAATTTTTGCAACAGAATTCTTTCAGTGTAGGAAATAATTCGAATACTATTTAAATAGTAATTTATTGAACTAATGTTGAACGATTATATTTTATGATCCGCGATGTCTTCAATTTGTTAATAAAGATTGTAGTTTTTCACGCTCTCCTCTTTTCTCAGTATACAATACTGTTATAGTTGAATATCATATTGATTAAAAATTTCCTTAGCTCATAATTGTTTTTTTGTTAATTTTTTTCTTTAAGGGTTGATTTTGTTATCGATCGATCTAAGACCGAAGGTGATGCAGCTTTTATTTCCACTTGGAGATGATGATATTTTCTTTTCTTAATAATACAATCTAAATAATTTAATTCCTTGAATATGATGAAGAAATAAAAGGGAGGGTTAAAAATGATTGAAAAAGTAAATTTATTTCGATATCGGAAAAGTAAAAGTGATATTTTCCACATTGATTTGTTTAGGTCAAAGCGGGATCCGATCTTTCGCTACTCACGCGACTTATTTACTCGGGGGTGTGTGACTGGGGCAGTAGTGCGCAAGAGCTTGCAAATACCTCGGCGCGCGATTCATCCCTCACTATCTTTCCCCTAACCACCTTCCCGCTTCCCTTTCTTCCCTGTACGTTTTGGAACTAGGGTTGGTTTCTCTCTGGAGTCTCCTCAGTTACGTTTCGTACTTGGAGATCGACTTTCGTGCAAATTTTCTTATATCATTCACCGAGCGAGTTATATCACGTTTTTCTTTAAGTCATCCTCGAGTCGGAAAAAACAACCGTGCATAGTCCGAATGATGAAATATACTTTTCTTCTTCATTCGATCAGTCCATCGGATGAATGAATTCTTTTTTTCGTTAACCGTGTGGCGAAATTTCATGAAATTCTTAATTTGTGATCACGTATTTTCTCTTGGAATGAAAATGTAATGACACTTGAGGTTATTAGATCATGTAGTATCTGTTTTAATTTTTCGTCTATCAATTCAACACGTGTCTTGTCTCGTTATTAGGGTTTGAATGGTCTCTTTGACATTTATGACACACGAACCAATTGAATTTTCTACGTGCTACTTCCAGGTGAATATCAATCAATTATATTATTCTAAATGTGTTTTTCTCTCAATGAGAGAACTTTTAGTTGTATTGTTTTTATTTTCTCTATATTCTCTTCACGTGGGAACGTGAAAATTCAATGATTTTACTTCACCGAGGCTACGAAGTGAGCTTTTCTGGTGAAAATACTAGATAGGGATGGATTGAAGTGAACAAATACCGGATTCAAAGTCAAACTGTTTCTATCTGGTTTGTCGATTTAAATTCATATATATATATAGGTATATACCTTGCATTTTTAGCAGGTTTTTTTGATTTAAATGGCGCTTCTTCTTGTTAAGGGTGAAAAAAAGTTCCATTTTGATGAACAAAAACGTTGTAGAGTTTGAGTCATTTGTGCTCGAATCTTGAATTATCGTTGTAAGTATATCACGGAGAAAAGTGGATTATACAAATCTTATCACACAGATGTTGTCTCAAATTGATTTTCATTAAATCCAAATTTTCTTGGCTCACGATTGTATCTTTGAATTCTCAGAAGTTATTGGTCCGGTCCCGAAAAAGAAAAACATGCCCAGTGAAAAATACTGATAAACCTCTATTCTTTTTGTTTACATTTGCGAAAAAATTCAAAAACACACTCCAATAGTTATACAATAAAGAACTTTTCACCAAATTCCGATATGTTATTTAGTTTTGTTGAGAAACAGTTTTCAAAATTTTCTCTGTTTCTTGGCTTTTAGAGTGCCCTAAGGAAATATAAACCTCCTAGGTTAAATTTACGTCTGTTTCACGTAAATTCACGTTCATGGAATGTTCGATGGACTTTCAAATGTCCGAACGTTGAATAAAGCACTGTTGAACATTCTTTGAACCTTCATGTTCTCTTGGTCGCTTTTCTGAAGGGACTGTAATGATGTTTTCCGCAGCAACGTACCGTCACGAATGAGAAGCTTTTCACCGTAAATTGCTGAATTTCCCTCATTATTTGGATAATTCTATATTCGACAGGCAAAACAGTTACTCAAAGTAGAGGGCAAGTCCCTTATTGTTTTCACGGAGAGCCAAACCATCCCTCCGCGGTCAGTAAACTAAATCTCATTGAAGGGAATGAGAATTTGGAATCATTTTTAAAATGTACACGGTAACAAATAATTGTGGGATTTTTCCTTCAAAATGGTGGAATCAAATTTCTTCCATGGATTTCATTACAATTTAGTGGACCTTTTTCGTTTTCTTTTACTTGAAGAGAATTGAATAACCACAAATCTCATATTTTAGATGGAAAAACAATTTCTCTCCAATCGAGGGATGGAATCTACCATTGAAGTGTAGAAAACTGCCTTTAATTTCTCACATTATAACAAGAAACTTTCATAGATTGTTAGAAAAGTTATGAAGTTTTTTTCATAAACAATTTAATCAACAGAATTCAATAATATAATTTTCAATACTAAGAATTTTATTCTTAATTTTTAATAACATATTTGTGAAATTTAACAAATAATTATTACAGTTTAGTAAGAAATTGTGAAATTCCATCACTCATATTAAATTTGATATGAAAATGTGATATTTCATACAGAATTTCGTATTAAATTTAAGAACTTTTCTAAAAGTTTATAAACCAGGGCAGTTCCAGGGATACATTTTTTTTGGGGAGGGGGGGGGGGGATCATGAACACGTTTCGCGAATTATTATAAAAATTAACTCTGAGACATTAATCGAATTCCACCAACTGACATAACCTGCTTTGAATCTGAATGATCTTTTGAATCCACTTAGACTATTCGAGAGACGATTTTTCTCATAAGTTTTAATAAATCTTTATGATTATTCAGTCCATTGAAGGACATGGCTAAAAGAGTATGGTTATTTGAACAGTAACTATTGGACATAATCTAATTTGGCAGGAAAAAAGGTGTAGAAAATGATTGTTCTTACAAAAATCGCTCAAACAATTTGTTAAAAAACTAATTTTTCCGATAAACTTGGACATGATTATTCGATTGTATGGGAAAAATCACTTAAGAAACATATATAAATTTTCCATATGTGTGTGGGTTGTTTTTTTTTTATAAGAGATTTGTAAACAATCGCACACCCATTGTACGACAAACAATCCATGGCTGAGTCAGGTCGGATACCACAAAGGTAACCACTCGATATAGCACATTGAAGCATGAAAGAAGATTTACGGTGAGAAAAAATGTTTGAAAATTGATTGTTTATAAAACAATTTATTATACAATTCAACATATGTGGCATGTTTAAAATGATTATGTATGTTTCTTCAAGTGAATCTTCTGACGAGATTATTGATTTCTGAATCAATTGTTTGAGCAATTGTTTATAAACACTCGTATTACAAATTGGCTAACTCAGCCATGGCTTATCTGTCAGACAATGAGTGTGAAATTGTTTATAAATTTTTGGTAACAAAATTCATGACGTGTGTATGAGAGTTTTATGTGAATTTCTTCCATGGTTTTTCCCCGTAGAATCGAATAACGCTCTCGGTTTCTATCAAAAATCAATTGTTCGATAAATCGTTTGAATGAACGATTTTGTTTCCACACTTCTCTTGGCGTAAACCTTCTTCCACGCTAATATGCCATGTTCAACAGTTATCCTTCTGACATCCATGCTGATTTAGCTAGATCTCTATGAAACGTGAATGAAGATTCACACAATCATTCCCCCTAAAAGTTTCACATTTTTTCATGAATCGAGTTTCGAGTATTTTGTTGCAAAAACAAGTGCTCAGATCGAAACACTGGTATCCTCTTAGAAAGATACGAGCATTCACTCTCAAATGGAAGTCCTGGTGGAAATACTCCGTTGAATTTCGGATTCTTTTGGCAAATCTAGATTTCATTAGAAATTAACAAAACTCAATTGAATCCAAAAAAATTGTTCCGCTTGGGGGGTGGGATGAAGTTGAAACTAGCAACCGATTATTGTAACTTTTTATTAAACGTTATTGAAGCTTTTTTCATATACGGAAAGACCAGGTCTATTAATAAATTTATCAACGTTTAGAAAAATGACTATCAATTTAGGGAAAAAGAGGATCGCTGAAAAATATTCGTTGTGAGTCTATCAAAAATTCGTAGTCAAAATATTAACAGTTTATAGTTTCATTGGTATTTTTCACAATGAAACTATCAATTGTTAATACATCGACTACGAATATTTGACAGCGATTCTCGTTTTCCTTAAATTGACAGTCAGTTTTCTAAATATTAATAGACCCAGTTTTTCCGTGTACCATAAATCAATTGTACACTTTTTAGAAGCTTAATTCCTTTATAGAAATTTTGTGTCGGAAGTTATAACAATCAGCTGCTAACTTTACGGCTGCCAGTTTCAGCTTCATTGTTCGCTAGGGGAGTTGGGACAGTTGGAACAGTTGGAACGGTTGAAAAGTCCCTAAATTGGCAACCTGCTTACCGATCGCTTTAAGCTTCCGGGGCCGATTTCAGCGCTTTAGATTCGGAATTTGAACTTTGAGGTTATAATCTAGGAGAGAATTCCTTACTCCAATGAAATGAAATTTCATTCGAGACGAATAAAAATACCACTCGAGTATGAAGAATATATTTTTACATATCGGGATGAATGTTTGAAATGAGAATGATTCAGAACAGAAATTAACTCACGAACTACTCATGGAGCACCAATAGGATGAATCGCTACATCCAAAGTTACCCTTTAAACGCCCAAAGATTACGTCATTATGATCAATAGAAACGTATCTGATTATCTTGGACAGTCGAACACGGGAGTGGGTACATTCATTTCGACGCCAAGACGTGGAATTTCTCGATAGACAAGAAAGGGACATTTGGTGATTGGCGTGGATACAAGAATCCATTAGCCGACCACCCATTTCTCAGTCATACCCAAGATCATTGGTTCGTAAAGACGATGTATAATCGTATTTTCGTTCACATTGAGTGACATATTCCCTAATTTAACCATCCAATTTGATGTCGTTGAAGTTTGAATTGTTTACGGAAATGGAATCAAGATTTTATACAACAAAATTTGATTCAACATATGTTTCAGTATTCTTGCATTCGATTACAAATTCGAAAAATCGGAATTTTCGCTTGTCGCTTTGGTGCTAAATTTCTATAAATCGGAATTATTCTATCGGTCAGTCATCATGCCGAGCTAGAATTTTACTTGATCGCTTGATAAAAATTAAAATTTATTCAACGTTTATTGCTCTTCTTTTATGATCAACCGTCGTATAAAATATTTGTCTTCCCGCTTTCAAATTTCGTTCAAAGAATGTAAGTGATATTATGAGGAAAAAATCCTACTAAATTAGATTCTTGCTTGACTATGATTATTTTTCAACTATCAATGAGGGGATAATCAATCACTCGATAAAGAAGAAATAATATGTTCATTTCCATCAATTCGATAATGCATTGTTATATATCTAATGAAATTACAGTACCTTATAACGACCTGTATATAGAAAGCAAATTTCATCTCCATCGTAAGAGAGGAAAAATAAAATCAGATCATTGAAGATGAATTTATCGTGGTGAATGCATTCTACGCCACTGTGTATTTCCACCCTCAGAAGTTGCTAAGCAACGCTTGGCTCCGACTGTGTCAAACTCGAATACGGTCAACTCTCTCACTCCCAATCTCCATTCTTTTCAATGCCATCATCACCATCATCACCGTCATCGCCGTTATTATTAAGAAAGATCCTTTTGCTCCTTACGAATTTTGTTCCTTCCTTTCACAAAACTCCAGTTTTCCGGCGATTCGGTGGATAGAAGACGACTGGGAGGGAAACGGATGGGAGAATTTTCTTGTTTCACATCCAAAGAAAATTCTATAGTAAGAACGCACAATAAGGAACTGTTGAGTACTTGTTTATCAGTATCACAAACTTGAATGAAATACATGAATTCGTAGAGGTACCATAACTTGACGTTGTTGAATCACAGGAAGATTTTGTCTTCACACTTCATTTCCATTCATTTCAACAATGAATTCTTCACTCTTAAAGCGAAGAGTGAATTAATCTCATGAATCATTTCATTTGATTTATACAGAAACAAAAAGATTGCTGGATTGAAAGAGCCTTCAGCAATAAAATAGCAATAATTCGACGGATCAGAATCTTCTGCTTCGGTCAAGTTGACATTTTCCAAAGAAAAATCATTTGAAAATTCTTTGACTTATTTTTTGAATGATGCATCGAGGTAGTGTTTGCATTATTCATCAAATCCCATGTCATAATTTTTGTTTCAGAAAGTAACTTTGAACGAAATAGACGATCGTTGGGATTGATTGTTGATTTTCGCAATGGCTACCCTTTCCCTGCGCATCTCCATACCGGAGAAAAATGCTACAAAGATGATGCAGTTTGATCCCAACACTTCGGTTTACGACGCCTGTCGTATAATCAGAGAAAAATTGGCTGAAGCGAGTAACATGGGACAACGTGAGTAATTCATATATTTTGATTTCACGCCAATGCAAAAATCTTCCTATTGACTTTTGATTGAATTGTGTTTTGTTTGTTTTTTTTCCTCCCTCTCATAATACACAGCCAAAGATTATGGATTGTTTCTCGCCGACGAGGATACCAAGAAAGGAGTTTGGCTAGAGCCCGGACGGAATTTGGATTATTATATTTTGCGAAACGGCGATCTTTTACAATACCGTCGCAAGTTACGTACGCTCAGGGTACGAATGTTGGATGGTACTTTGAAAACTTTATTAGTCGACGACAGCCAACCGGTCGCCAATCTTATGGTAGTCATTTGTACGAAAATCGGCATAACTAATCACGACGAATATTCATTGGTACGGGAACTTGTCGACGAAGAAACGGAAAATCAAAAACCAGGGAACTTTGGTACGCTGACTTTGAAAAGGCGGAAGGAGGAGAAAGGGGAAAGAGACGCCAAAATGGATCAATTGAGGAAAAAGCTGAAGACCGATGACGAAGGTGAAGAAATACTCAATCAATCGATTTTATTAATATTTGGTGAGAGATATTCGAATGTCTCTCTCACGTCAATCAAAATCGAACAACGGAATTTTATTTATCATCCAAAGATTCCAATTGGGAGAGGAATTTATTATTTAATTTGAATTGTTGGGATATTTGATACAGCGGGGAAGTGATTGATCAAAAATAGACTTGTTTTCGGTGATGATATTGAGGACGTATCCCGGAAACAAGGGATGGCAGATGTGAAAGATAAATAAATTCCCCTAATGATCATAGTTTTCGGATGCATTACCGTGGTTGTGATGTTGTCAAGTAATTTATAACAATCCTTCCCTCGCACGAAATTCGTTTCACGTTTATCACATTTTCCATACAGCACACTGGATCAGGGAGAGTTCATAAATAACTAGATTACACAGTAAAAAATTGTTCGTCAAATTCAACAGACAAGTGAATGTTAACCATTTTTCTTCACACTCAATGTGTGTGGATTCCAAAGTGACACTTATAAAGTGTTAATTTGAACTCGAATAACATTTTAATGTGTTGAAAATGAATCGATCGAACAGCATTTGATCAGTGTGTTAAATGAACACACAAAAGTGTTAAATATTCAACACTTGAATTTTGACACGTACTTCTTTTTTACACAATGACGGAATTTTTTTTACCGTGTAGAGCTCGAAGAATTCTTTTTGAAATTCTGTGCTGTGTGGGTTTGATTGTGGTACGGACAAGAATAATTTGCTTTGGTAGTTACTAAACTCGTGTACTTGATATTTGGATAGTTGGAAATATTTTCGCAACAGGTAAATTCTCAAAGCATAGCTGATTTTTAAGGGTCTAGGACAGGTGATCCCACCAAATCACATTCCCTGACAAAAAAATCCCTGCACGAAAAGAACCCAGACTAAAATATCCCCTGCCAAAACATCTCAGTACAATTACTACCGTCTGCCGATTAATAAATCACAACACACAACAGTGCAGTTATTAACAAATCTCATAGTATCTAAATTTTTGCACCATCAACAAATTTCTATATACCTTTTTTATTTTAGTATTAACTTTTAATAGAATTCATTATCAATAGAATATTCTTGAAGAATCTAAATTTTTTACCAAATCACTTATAACATCTAAATCACAATCACGATCGACAACACATTACACACAAGTACACAAAATATTAACTCAAGTCAACTAACGCACAATTATCTTCTGAATTTCATATATTCAAACATTATTCCAAGCGAATTTATATTACATGACAATGCGACATAACATTTTAAACCGGGATATTTTAGACGGGGATATTTTGACAGGGGATGAAACGCACCGGGTTCGCCAGTCCGCATCCCATTTTTAACTATCCATCAAATATCAAGATTTTTTCCTTCGTGTGTGAAAGCTTAAAAAAGAATTGAGATTCGTTTTGAATACCGTTGCGAATTCGAGAACTCATTGAACTTTTTTGGCTCAATCGAGTCGATCAAGCTTTCAATGTTCTTCTCGGTTCAGGATTGTCAAGTAACCGATAAGATACATCGCCGCAACAATGTTTGATAATTTTACCTGCACTGAGAGGAATCATTAGTAAGTTACTGAAAAAAATGTAGTGGTTGGATCCTTTTGGTAGAATTAACCAATTTTATTTCAATATAATAATGTCAATAAATTGCCCAGGAAATTGAAATTTTGAAGCTCATGTTTATCTGTCAACAGTGAATTGGATAGATCCGAGTAAAACTCTACGGGAACAGGGAATAGACGAATCGGAGACGGTCTTGCTACGTCGAAAATTCTTTTTTTCTGATCAAAACATTGATAGTCGGGATCCTGTACAACTTTCTCTTTTATACGTCCAAGCTAGGGATGCTATTTTGGACGGTACCCATCCGGTAACCCAAGAAAAAGCTTGTATATTTGCGGGTATACAGTGCCAGATTCAATTTGGAGATCACAAGGAGGATAAGCACAGACCAGGATTCCTGGAGTGAGTGTATTTTGTTTTTGTTTTTCAACGATTTTTCAACATTTTCCTTTCTTATTCATTATAAGTGGATAAAATTTGAATTACATTCCAAACGCAGATTCTAGATCCGTGAAACAGGCACTTCCACCAACGAAATTTGTATTTTCTCTGAATATCTGTGAATATTTATGAAAAACTCTGAATTTTTCTGAAAAGCATTGAAATTTTCAGAGGTTTTCAGTTGAATTCGAAATTCTACCCGAATGGTAGAAATCGTTTTGGCTCTTACTGTGGAGCAAAGAAGGCGTGAGCCAGACATTTTGGGTGATATCAAGGCCAACTCTCGCACCATAGACCCGTCTGAAATGATTTCTACCAAGGTGGTAGGGAAATTCATTTTATTCTAACCAAAACGCTCCATTTTTCCACGAATTTTTTTGGAGGCGGAGACTGTGCCACCAGGAAGCATAAACCTTAAGTGGACAATTTCAGACTGATTTCAGCGCCACTGTTCGAACCGCTATTGAAACTCTTCTAATAATTAGTCATATGCCAATACAAGTGCGAGACAAATGTAAAAAGTTTGAGAACTAATATTGGTTTATACGTGTGAATTAGTTCAAATAGCGGGTCGTATGGCGGTGCTGTTGATAGTTCTGAAAATTTTAGTATAAAAGTTCATGCCCCCTGTGTACGACCTCACTTTTTTTCTTCAACGTTTGATGTCAAACGCTCGACGCTCAGAATGGCTCCATAGGTTCCCCACTTTAGGAAATTTCCTTTGAATTTTCCGATTGATTAGAAGCTAACCTACTCCACTTCACTCCCTTGTCGTCCAAAGCACCTTAAGTCTCTGGAATTTCAGTTCTGAAGTTGTGAGACCGATGAAGACCCCCTCGAAATAAAAATCAAACCCAGATAGTATAGGAAGTTCTCTGAACGTTTCGAAAAATTATTCTTGGTTTCGCGTGTTTTGATCCCCGTGGAGTAAGTTTTCTAAATGTTTAGAGTGCCTCCCTTTTTAAGGCCCCTGAATACATTCTAAGCACGTTTTTTTCACCTATTACGGGACGTTCCAGGGTTGAAAAAAAGCCGGCTCTCTTGAATATTATCCAAACCAATGGATCAAATTGGTTAAAATGGTCAAAATCGGTAAAAATGTTGAAATTTTTCATTTTAACCGTCTGTTACATTCACATTGTGTATGGAATAGGATTGCACAGATTACTCTGGTTCAAATCAGATAGCGATTCAGAAGAGAATGTTCCCAGTATGAAAGATTTAGGATTTTGCAAGAGGATATGTGTACAGGATATATGTACAGTGGCAACTCTCTATACGCGTTCTAGTCATGATCCGATAGTGGTCCCATATAAGCTTCATCCCAATCGATTGAGAACTGTAAGAATGTTTTTTGCAATCCGCATTATTTGACCATAATTTTATAGTGTTCTTTACTGGCATCTGTATCATCTGAATTCCTCTGAAACCTATGTGGAACCATTACAAAACCGTCAATAAAGCACGGTTTAACTTTGATACCAATTGGTTAATGAGAAGCGAGGAAGCAATGTGTTAATTATTCGCAGAGATTTCCTCATGTGGTCTTTCTTCATTTTTCTGTTTGTTTGAAAACTTGTAAGACCTTCCGGAATGCAATTTTTTTGCGTGAACACTTTTGACCAATTTTAACCATTTGCACCAAGAATTTCAGAAAAATTCAGGCCGGCGAAAATTGGTTGAAACCAGGGATGGCTAAAATGATTTCAACCCTGGAACGTTCTCATCATGTCTCCCAAACGTATTTTCATGAAAACTAACCTTTACGAACAAAAAGTAACACGATAGACATGGATGGAACTAAACAGGACATTTGCATCGTCCTGGGATATACATGCAAATGTCCCGTTCAGTTCCATCCATGTCCATCGTGTAACTTTGTGTTCGTTAAAGTTAGTTCCCAGGAAACATGGTGCTGTCTGGGCAACGTCTTATAACCCTCCCTCTCCCCTTAATCCAGGCATGCATCAGGCTTTGTATTCTTCAGTCCATCTCGTAATGATTAAGAAAGGAAATCCCACTATCACGAAATAATTATATGTAATTTCATGAAGTAAGTTGAATATTTCACGTAGATTCCACGATACACGTATTCACATTCAAATTTGTATTCCAGTTTGAAGGAATTCTTACCGCAATCCTACTTGAAAGTCAAAGGAATAGAAAAGAAGATATTCGCGGAACACAAAAAGCACATCGGATTATCTGAATTGGATGCCAAAGTTTTGTATACGAAAACCGCAAGGTCGTTGAGCACCTACGGAGTGACATTTTTTTTAGTAAAGGAGAAAATGAAAGGGAAGAATAAATTGGTACCGCGTTTACTTGGCGTTACAAAAGATTCCGTATTACGTCTTGATGAAAAAACGAAAGAGATTTTGAAAACTTGGCCTCTGACGACCGTTCGACGATGGGGAGCATCTCCGAATACTTTTACTCTTGATTTTGGGGATTATTCCGATCAATATTATAGCGTACAAACAACCGAAGCCGAACAAATTCTTCAATTGATCGCTGGGTACATCGATATCATTCTCAAGAAACAAAAGGCGAAGGATCATTTTGGAATTGAAGGAGATGAAGGATCTACTATGGTCGAGGATAGCGTGTCTCCATTGAAGTGAGTATGAAGTTAATAATTCAACATGAAAAGATCATGATTTTTAAGGTGATACTAGCGGCGTGACACCAACCAATTCGTTTACAACAAACTACTGGCAAACAAGTCATATTAATTAAAATATCCCTCTGTACAGCACTTCTACTTGAATCAGAGAAGTGCTGTACAGAACGATATTTTGATTGAAATGAAGCGTTTGGCCGTTTCTGCTGTCACGGCGCTAGTATTCCCTTCAGGGGATACAAACACAATTTTCATGAAGTTAACAAAAATGTATTGACTCTACAATTGCAAACCTTCGGATACACTTTTGTGGTATATTGAACTGCATAAAAAGAATTATTATTAAATATTTCATATTGAAATGGTGGAGTTACAGTTCAATGTACCATAAAGCGCTCGTTGTAAACTCCAATTTGCAATATAAATCAAAAAGTTTTTGATTTGATACATGTGGAGCTCATATTTGATTATCAAATGTGGAAAAAAATGCAAATTTTGAGAAATGGTACACTAAAAGAGGACAAGGTGACATTCGATATTTTTCCTTTTCTGTTTTGTCGTCAATTCAATTTTACAAACTTTTCAAAAACAATGTAGTTTAGTTAGGAGGCACTTATGTTTATAACATTTCTGCAAAATTTCAACAAAATCGGTTGAGTAATTAATTGATTAAGTAATGAAATTACTTACAGATCAGTCTATGATATCAGATCTCCAGATTTTCAGTTGTCGTAGCTCTTTGATTTGAAAAAAAATAAATAAATAAACAAACAAACGATTTCATCATCATAAATGTATATATACCCCCTTAATATTCTGATAATTATTATACATGTTGTTATTTAATGATTCATACATTGAATTAATTATCTCACTTCAGAAAGTATTAGCGCAATTATCAGTGGGTCGTCACACGTCGTATTTGTAAGCAGTTTTAACTTATCCCTTGATCGATACTCTACAAGTATCGCGTCGAGTTTCATTTTTCAACATACAAACTATTTGTTGTACTAAAACAGTATGGAAGAATTTTTAAAACAGCGACACGATAAATATACTCGAACTGTATCAAATTCCACCCGAAAGTAATTGATTTTGATATGTTTCTTCAAAGTGATCAATCTAAAGTAAAGTTAATCATCTCTTCTTTTCCCTTACATAATAATCTATATAAATCAATAATGAGAAAAACGAATTGAAAAATATCAACGATGATCTACTTCATTCTTCATTATTTTTTCCAATGAAAATCAAGATCCATTATCGTGCGCGGTGAAAATTGTGGGGTTGCCTATGAGAACTGTACTACTTAATTCGTCAATTAACATACATCGATTGTATTTTAGGGCAACAATTATGCAGCATGAAACGAGCAACGTCGGCAAAGGGAATGTAGAAGCCGTGTCTGTGGCAATACCTGCAGTAATGAGAACTGGGGGAGATGGTAAGAAACCTTTGAAATAAGAGTTTAATTCGATTGAAATAAGAATAATCAAAAGAACGAATTTGATTGGCGATCATCGTAAATTAAAAAGAGGAAACAAATCGTCTGTTCGATATTACAGAATTGATAATCCAAACGGAGCTTAAAAAGATAAATTTGGAATGATTCAATCATTCGTGGGTCATTCTACCGAAATCGGAGTTATTTTTCTAAATATATTCTATTTTGAATATAAAAGGATTTTATAATATTTTTATACCGAAATAATAATTGTTTACTCAGTGTGGTCGTAAAAAGATTTCAAATAATAATTTCTATGAGATTAGAGAATTATAATTATGTCTGAATTAAAGGAACTGGTCGAAATTTATACAGGTATCTTGAATTGTTATTCAAACATTGATGAAATTCTGTAGGTGTCAATTTTTTCCTGAAGTTTTGTTATTATTTTTGCATTAATTTCAAAATCTGTCTTGATGAAAACATCTTCGATTCAAATGGAAAACCCCAAGTTTGTCTTTTTTTAAATGATTTGGAGACATTTTCAGAGAGATTCAGAGTAATTTAAATTCAAAGGAAGTTAGAGACTTGTCGGGTAGGAATGCATTTTAAATTTCTTCAACTTTTTTTGAATGACTGTGAAATTTTTCTAATTGAAATTTGAAAATTCCTCGAGATTTTTCAGAGCCTTTTTAAATCTCTTTGAGTTTCTCGAAATTTCATTTATTTAGAGTCCGAAGCTCTCTCTAAATTTGTGAGTCTCTTTGATTCCTTCTGAATCTTTCAGAATTTCATTTATTCAGATTTCAAAGCTTCCTCTAAATTTGTCTAAGTCTCTTAATTCCTGCACATTTATCTAAATCATTCGAACTGAGTTTTTAAAATTTTCCTGACAATACTCTGAATTCCGGAATTCAATGAATGGTACAGAATGGAACGGTACAGTGTACCGTTTTCTTTTGGCCCATTCATGAACTACTTATCCTTCTCCGCAGAAATATTTCTATTAAATGGCGAGTGAAGCGAGCATCTTCAAATTCAAAAAGTGGGAGCAAACGCGAGCGCAGGGAGCGTCAATTGAAGCAATGAATAACGAATGGGATAAAAACAATTCTAATTGCAGAAGTATTAGCGCAGCAAGTCGAGCGTTACAAAACCTCCCGATTCATCGTAAGAAAATTGCAGAATTTACATAGAAAAAGACTGAATTCAAGGGGATACCAACGGCCCCTGACGATGCAACCCGAGCCAAATCTTTTCTGACAAATTATTCGAAAATAAAGCAATACAAGGAAAATATCGCTCTGTACACACCATCTTCATTGATTGAAGAATGTCTGTACAGATCCATATTTTGATGTCATGGCTTCATTTTCGAATAATTTGTCAGAATATTTGTTTCCGTGTCCTTTTTTAACCAATACTTCTGGTTGCATCTTCAGGGATCGCTGGTAAAGCCTTAAGAATACTGAGAAGGTTAGGGGTGGAACAAAATGGAAATAGAACGGTGGAAACGATTGAATTTCATTTCACTTGGGAGCGCCTCAATGTTCCGACTCGACAATATTTCAATAGTGCAATTTCACGAAAACTGTGTATAGACTTATAGAAAATTCACAAGAAGAAGAAGAAAAACAGTTCATTGTGACAGCGAAATCTCATTTCGTTGAGTATCTTTTGCTGGAGGAGAAAATTTTATGTTGTCACAGGAATTTATTCGCTATCACTCGGTACGACAACGATGTTTTTAGCGCTAGCAGTAAAATTTGTTAGCTATTCTGTATATAATACTGAAAAAGTTTGCCAGCTGAGCGAAGAATGTGCTGTTTTAGTTAATCATGTTGCTCTCTCAGCAATCCAGCTAGTTGTGGCAGTGAATTTTTAGCTAGGTTTGCTCACTCCATATTTAATACCTCGATTTGCTGTTTAAGCCAATTTTTTTCTCTCTGCAGAACATTGCGAATCCCTATTTTTTTCTTCAAAAAATCTGTTTGCGATTTAAATTTCCATGGTTTTGCATCACTGAACTCAGGAACTCATCTAGTAATTCCAAAAGAATTCAATGTAATATAGTTTTGAGAATTTCTACGGGTTGGAGGAAAAAATATCCGGAAAAAGCTGGTTTTATTCAAAGGTTTCCATGTTGAATTACTGTCGGTAGAATGACCCCTGTACTATTCTGGAATGCTAAGCCGTATAGATTGACTTTTTGTTTTATTGATAAATTTTCAAAAGCATGATCTTGTATATACACATAATAATTTTCTCATCGTGTGTATATATATATATATTTATATATTTATTCGATAAGTTGGTTAATAAAGAGAACATCAAAGCGGACGAAACCTTCGTAAGTTTTATGTTGTTAGAATTCATGGAAATTCATATATATTTCCATTGATTGTTAAGCAATTTGAAATCACGAGACGTAATAACGAGCATGCCACGTGTTAATGATAGTTGTTTTGACGGAGAAACAAAAGATAAAATTCTGGATTTCATGGATTCTCTTATTCAAGCACTCTTTTGTAAACAATTGAATAAAAAACTTCATCAGGTCTATTTGTAAATATTAGTGGAATGCACAAAACAATTTTCAGGTGCTCGACCTTATGGTACTGGACACATGGGTGGTGCTCAATACACAACCATCAGTGGCCAGGTGAACATCGCGCACACCCCACCAATGGTAAGATCCTGTAAAAATAGCAAATCTTCTGTTATATACGATAAAAAAATGATTGATTTTCCTTCGCTAAAGTATAGTTTCACGCAAATGTATTGAGCTTTATCTATTATATATTTATATTATATATTGTGGTGCGGTAAAAAAAATCCGGCATTGAAAAAATCAGTATCAGTATTTATATCCTGATCTTCGAATTGTGAATTGAAAAGACGGATTTTTTTCTTATAATTGTACATAGGCCTATTACGAATCGAAGTAATTCGTGCAATCGGTTGCTGATTATCACCATCCAGCTTGTTAACTTTGAACACAAAATTTGTTTGCCGTTTCGTTAAATCGCTTGAAAGATACTCGTATCGGCGTACAAAATACCCAGTAATAAATATCCGACATTTCATGCTGAGTATTTAATATGTATTATTAGGTTTCGACATGTTCTATTATATTAAGGGAACAAAGATCTCTGCAATTACTAATTAAGGGTTGAATTATTTTTTGTTTCCATGCTAGGCGCCTTCTATTACGGACACAAAGTAGGTACCTAGTAATAAACACATTCTACTACGAACACATTCGTTTTCACAATGAAAAGAAGTTTCTTCTTTCGTACCAATGTTTTTTTTTAGAAGTCCAATATAATGATCTATTCTCAGATGGTAATCGTTCATAAGAACAACACTTGCTTTCTTTGTTTTAAGACGCTCATCGTCTGAATTGGATCAAAGTTGATAATTAAATAATAATCTTGACATATTGAATATTCAACTTCGTTACTAAGGGAATATTTAATCGAATCAAATGTAATTCTCGAGATTATTAACTTGAGAGTACATAAATCTTCAAGAACAAGTTCAGTTCAGATTTCTGAGCTTCATGAAGGCCTGTATGCTTCCGAAGTACAGATATTTGAAAAGTTATTATCTATCTCATGAGAAAGAATGTTTCTATTATACAGATATATCAATTTGATCAAGAAATATCGAGATTTGATCTTTTATTCTTTATTTTGACTGACTTTTGCGTTGATCTTTGATTCAATGGAGATTTTCATGATTCAACAATTTTGAATTATATAATTTTGTATTACTTCCGTTCGTAGGACGGTAATATGTATTTTTAATTCCTGCTTTATTCAGAAGATTTGTTTTTTCGAAAAGATGTTGAGAGTTTTCGATTCCTGATTTATTGCAGAAATATCTGTATGAACTCAATGCATTTGGATGATAAAATCAATTGAGAAATATTCAAATTGGAGCACCATAATGTTTTGAGTTGCTGATTGATTATCAATTAATCTTTTCCCAAACTATTATCAACATGAAAATAATTGTCAGGAGAAAACCTTTCCATATCTATGAGAATTGCTACAGCGTAACCGATAACTCTGAAACCTTTGTCGACGAAACTCTTCTCATCCATTTCTATTTAAAACTAGGTACAACAGACGAAGATTACATCCGTCCTGTCGGAACCACAACGTGCCTTGCTTTCTACGATCACAGCTGGTCATGAAGTCATTCATATCGCTGAAACCGAGCTTTCGACGAAAACACAATTACCAGAACTGGGTACCGATCCAGCCTCTTTGAGATGGATCGAACAGACAATCGATACCCACAAACAAAACGTGGGCTCCCAAATCGCAGCTATGAATGCAGCCACAGCTCAAGTTGTGACTTTAACTTCGGGACCAGCGGATTACGTTGATCATACCGCCGTCGGGGCCGCGATCACCACCATTACCAGCAATTTACCTGAAATGACGAAAGGTGTTCGCATGATAGCTGCTTTGATGGAGGATGATTCTTCTGGTGAAAAACTATTGGATGCAGCTAGAAAACTCTGCTCCGCATTTTCAGATCTACTCAAAGCTACCGAACCTGAAACCAAAGAGGTAAATCAAATTCATACAATCATCGTTGAGAATATAATAATGACATTTATATTTACGTTGAATAATTCTTCCAGCCAAGACAGAACCTTCTGAATGCGGCATCTCGGGTTGGAGAGGCATCGCATCAAGTTCTAACTACCATCGGGGAGGAAAGTGATTCGACTCGGGAACTGCAAGACATGTTATTAGCTCTCGCTAAAGCTGTAGCCAATACAACGGCCGCTTTGGTATTGAAAGCGAAAAATATTGCCGCCACCTGTGACGATTCCAATACACAAAATCGTGTAATATCCGCTGCAACGCAGTGTGCTTTAGCGACATCTCAATTGGTTGCTTGCGCCAAAGTAGTTGCTCCAACTTTACAATCCACGGCTTGTCAAACGCAACTTATGAATGCAGTGCGCGAAGTTACAAAAGCTGTTGAAAATCTTGTTGATGTTTGTGGTGAAATGTGCGACGATGAGAAATTAATAAAAGAATTGAATGCCGCTGCTTCGGAAGTTAGTAGAACGCTCAACGATCTACTGAATCACATCAAAACTGCAACCAAGGGTGAACGAGCTAAGGAGACCATTCAGGTAAATATAAAGTATCAAAGTATAAAGATTGCGAATTTGGCATTTTTAAACATGAAGTCTTGATTCAATTTTGAATGATTTTGTATAAAAATTGTTGCATCGTTATTGTTACAATAAAGGAAGGAGCGGTGGAAACTATTCTAGTAGCGACCGATAAATTATTTGCGAGTACCGGAGATGCAAGCGAGATGGTGAGACAAGCACGTGTAGTTGGGCAAGCTACCGCTCAGTTGATACAGAGCATCAAAGGTGAGGCGGAACGACAAACGGATTCGGAACAACAAAGACGTTTATTAGCCGCGGCAAAGATGTTGGCCGACGCTACAGCCAAAATGGTCGAGGCAGCCCGACAATGCGCCAGCAGTCCACACGATGCTAGAATGCAAGATCAACTGAGGCAGGCAGCCGAAGAACTTAGAGCTGTCACTACTGCGGCAGCCACACCTGCTCTACGTAGAAAACTGATCAGTCGTTTGGAAGCTTGTGCCAAACAAGCTGCTTCGACAGCCACTCAATGTATCGCTGCCGCTTCAGCCGTTGGACAACATAATACCAACGTTACCAGTCAGGAAGAATTGAATGCCGAATGCCGCGCAATGGCACAACACATCCCTCAATTGGTATCTGGCGTTAAAGGCACACAGGTAAATGTTTTTCAGGAATTTCGACTTCTTTTATGTGAATATAACGTTGAAATAAATTTTATATTTTCTGTTAACAACAGGCACATCCGGATAATTCTACAGCACAATTGAATCTCATAAACGCCTCCGAACAGTTCTTACAACCAGGCACAGCTGTAGTCAAAGCAGCGAGAGCGATATTACCCACAGTGACGGATCAAGCTTCGGCAATGCAAGTGAACAACGCTTCTCAGCAACTTGGTTCATCCCTCACGGATCTCAGATCCGCTGTGACTCGAGCTCGAGAAGCTTGTGGCGGCCTTGAACTTGACACAGCCGAAGAATTGATCAACAGTTTGAAAGAAGAATTAGGTGAATTCTATTGTGCCGTGGAAGCGGCGTCTCTAAAACCTTTGCCAGGTGAAACAATTGAATCAACTTCTCTCCGTCTCGGCACAACGTCGAAGAACGTTGGTTTTGCAATGGCACAGTTATTATCCGCCGCTAAGCAAGGAAATGAGAGTTACACCGGTAGCGCGGCCAGAGAAACTGCAACTAGTCTCAAAGAATTAACTTACGCTGTTCGCGGAGTCGCTGCGACTTCGGATCACTCTGAGACTCAAAGAAACGTTCTCATGACTGCGGAAGATGTCATTATGCGATCCCTGAGTCTCGTCAAAGAAGCTAGGTACGTGTTGAAAAATCCAGATAATCCACAGAATGAGAGCAATCTTGCGGCTGTTGCTAAGAATGTATCGAATGCGCTCAACAAGTGCGTGTCGTGTCTTCCCGGACAAAGAGACGTTGACGAAGCTTTACGCGACATAGATGGCATGAGTCAAGTTTTGACTATGAATGAATTCCCCCAAACTAACAAAAGTTACGGACAATTGCAAAGCGATCTCAATAACGCAGCGGCCAACCTCAACGACGCCTCATCGAATGTCGTCTCTTCCGTGCGATCTCCAGTCCAATTGGCGAATTCTTCTAAACAATTTTCAAACGCGTTCGGCGATTTGCTGGGCGTTGGAATGGAAATGGCTGGCCAAACGACGATTGAAACCCGAAGTCATATGGTTGTGTCTTTGAAGAATGTTAGTATGACTTCGAGTAAGCTTCTTATGACGGCGAAATCCGTAGCTGCCGATCCTAACGCGCCTAACGCGAAGAATCAACTCTCAGCGGCGGCACGCGCGGTCACCGATTCCATCAATTATTTGATCGACGTTTGCACGTCTGCAGCACCAGGGCAAAACGAGTGCGATAACGCTATAAGGAATATTCAATCCATGCGACCCCTCTTGGACAACCCAAGCGAACCTATTTCTGATTCCTCTTATTACGAATGCTTGGATATCGTCATGGAAAAGAGCAAAAGTCTTGGAGATGGAATGACCGGCATTGCAAATCACGCTAAAAAATCTGAATACGAACAATTCTCAGTTGCCGTCAGAGGAGTTTCTTCATCGATTTGTGGTCTTATAGAAGCCGCAGCTCAAGCTGCTTATTTAGCGGGTGTCAGCGATTCAACTTCAGTGGCTGGCAAACCGGGTCTCGTGGATCAAGCGCAATTCTTACGAGCGGCTCAAGCTATTCATACCGGCTGTCAAAATCTTTGTAATCCCACGAGTACACAGCAGCAAGTACTTTCAGCAGCTACAATGATAGCCAAACACACAAGTGCCTTGTGCAATGCTTGCAGACTCGCGTCGAGTAAAACGAGTAATCCAGTTGCTAAAAGACATTTCGTTCAATCCGCCAAAGATGTGGCCAACTCTACCGCGTGTCTCGTTAAAGAGATCAAAGCTCTAGATCAGAATTATTCCGAGGAAAATCGAGAAAAGTGCGCGGCTGCGACTAAACCCCTCATCGAAGCTGTGGACAATCTTTGCATCTTTGCGGGTGAGTAAATTTATATCGAGTAAGACTTTCAAATTCTATACATAAGAAAATTACAATGATTCACTGAAAGCCATTCATCAATAATTCTTTTACCGAAGTCTTACCATCATTCAAATTTAGATTCTAAACAGATATTTCTTTCATGCGAAGGTTCTCCTGAATTTGTGAGCCAACCAGCTAAAATATCTATCACGGCGAGAGCAGCTCAGGAACCCATTACGAATGCTGGAAAAGCTATTATCGATGGATCATGTGCCATGGTTCAGGCTGCCAAAAGCCTCGCGGTTAGTCCCAAAGATCCACCCACGTGGCAATTGCTGGCGAATCACAGTAAAAGCGTTAGTGATTCGATTAAATCCCTTGTCGCTTCGATCAGGGATGAAGCTCCTGGGCAAAAAGAATGCGATGCCGCTATTGAGAAACTGTCTATCAGAATTCGAGAACTGGACGCTGCTTCTTTGAGTGCAGTCTCTCAGGTAGAGTTATGATACAAAATATTAATTATGAATATCTTTATATGTTGGATTCTTATTTTGATTTCAGGCATTATTACCGAGACGCGAAAATACCCTGCAAGGTTTTACTGATCAAATGGAGAGTAGTGCAAGTGAATTACGTGAAAAATTAGAACCCTTGCGTATATCCGCCAAATATGAAGCTGAGAATGTGGGCCATGCGGTTAGTCAGGTAAGGAAGAAACGAACAATGTTTGCTTCTTTTGACCTTTAAATATCATAGTGATGAGTTATCGATATATTTCATATTACCAGGTTGCACTTTACTGCGAACCTCTTGTATTTGGAGCGATTGGAGCGGCTTCGAATATGGTTCATTCGAAACAACAGATGGTTTTATTAGATCAAACAAAGACCGTAGCGGAATCGGCGGTACAGTTAATTTATGTTACTAAAGAATCAGGAGGCAATCCAAAAGCGGTGAATCTACACTCCGAAGTTGATGAAACTGTTGAATCCATGAAAGACGCTCTACAAGAATTACAAAATACTTTGGAAACTATTTCTACATCTAATGGTATTGTCACTGGTCTCATCGATACTATATCACGAGCCATGGTCAGACTGGAAGATCATAGAATGTCCACCATCGACACGGTGGATTCCTACGTAGATTATCAAACAAGAATGGTCGAAGCTGCAAAAGAGATAGCACGATTGGCCCAAGAAATGGTGAGTGATTGATTGAATAATTTTGAATGTTGTTTATCTTTTGAATGATTTATTTCACAGTCGACGAAATCTAGTACCGATGTTGCACGATTGGGACCTTTGGCGGTAGATATATCACATAAATACACTCAACTCGCGCGTGATACTTCGGGAGCTTCCGCAGCAGCCTCCACAGCGGACGTATCTTCTCGTCTTCGTATTGGCGTACAAGAACTTGGACGAGCTTGCGTAGATATCGTGAGAGCGGCTGGAACTTGTCAAATGTCACCTGGCGACGTTTACGCGCAACGTGAAGTCTCGGAACACAGTAAAACTGTTACCGAAAAAGTTTCTCAAGTGTTGGCTGCTCTCCAAGCCGGTTCACGCGGTACTCAAGCCTGTATTAATGCAGCTAGCACAGTTTCTGGCATAATCGGTGATCTGGATACGACCATCATGTTCGCTACCGCCGGAACCTTGCACGCTGAAAACGAAGGCGATACTTTCGCTGATCATCGGGAAAATATTTTGAAGACCGCGAAGGTATGATATATAAGGCATTATTCAGCTGTAGAACCTGTCTAAACATTTCTTTTCTTTTTCTTTCTCAAGGCCCTTGTGGAAGATACGAAAACCCTGGTAGCCGGTGCCGCATCTTCTCAAGAACAACTCGCCGTGGCAGCACAAAATGCTGTAACAACCATCGTGCAACTTGCGGAAGTCGTCAAGTACGGCGCAGCGAGTCTCGGTAGTCATAATCCAGAAGCCCAAGTCATGTTAATTAACGCGGTCAAAGATGTAGCATCGGCGCTTGGAGATCTTATTCATGCTACCAAAGCAGCCAGCGGCAAACCGATCAATGATCCCAGTATGGCTCATCTCAAAGACTCTGCCAAGGTAAGAATTATTCTTCTTTATGGTTTTCTTTTTTCTTACCTTTTACGAACCTGGAAAATTTGCGTCCATACGTATTTCCAAAAAATGAACGCATGATACGTATGAAAAATGACTTATATCGTTTTATTATCCCTTCTCTCAAATTTTTATATTCAATGTCCCGAAGGTGAGTGTCTTCCATTGTGTTATGTTATGATTGAGAATATCAATACTGAATGCTTTTTGGAGTATCATTTTTTTTCGTATTATTGAATAGTACTTGAGGAACGATTTTTGTAAAATCCCTTATTATTGTGTGAACGATACACGGATGTAGTAGACACATTTTGATTTGTTCTTTGTTAAAACACGTTAAGGGGAATACGAAATCTCGACGTTATCGGATCTTTTCTTTGAGTTTTCTCTAATTTATAGTAATTTATCGTGATAAATTTTTGTAAAAACTGTTGGGGAGAACTATAAAGATCCACTAGAGTAGATTTGTAGTTGTTTGACAAACTTTTTCAGTCATTTTATAACAGTATGATTGATAATTCAAACATCTTTGCGAATGATGATTATGAAGGCTGCGAAGAATTTTATACATTGATTTTAATACTTTCTTTTAAATTGTTCAAATGATGTGTTGAACAAATTCTGAATTTTATTCGAGAAAAATGCTTGAAAAATTTATAATAAATAATAGCACAGTATATCAACAGGTACTCAATATTGATTCAACGTATCTTTAGCCATTTTCTTTCGAATCATTCTGCTTTCTCGAGGATAGAATAAATGTGTAGAAATTTTTGGGTGGGAGGTTTCAGCTTCAAGAGAACCAAGATCTCCATTCGTTGAATGTTTCTCGAGCGTTGGAATGTCATCGAATGTTTGTTCAATCTTCATTGAACGTTTGGTGGCCATCTTGTTCTCTCGGGGAATGGGGAGTGGACATTATTCTTAAATCACTGGATTTTCCGGATTTCCGATTCATAAGGAATCAACCTCGGAGGATATAGTTTTGCAGGGACCTATGAAAATCCGAAATACCAAAGGTTTACGTGAAATTTCTCTCTCCTTTCATTCATTACAAATAATGTGTATTAGTTGAATAATCTATATCAGCACTACAATGACGAAACATCGATCATTGAGATCATTATCAAGATATTCAATCACGCTTTATTAGAAATCTCTTATAAATCAATTGCCTTGATTTTCATTCAACGCACGAATCGTTCCATTGATGTCATCTCCACATTAACTTTAATAATTATCAAAGAACTTTGCATTTTTGGGTGGACTTTAAATGACATTTTGTTTTTTTTTCTCATTGACCTTACCCTTAACCAAGATTGAGAGAAAGTGGCGGGAGGGGGTTTGAGGGGGAGAGTTGCCTTGAAATTGATAAATTTTGAACGAAAGGATGTTATTAACGGTTCTTGAATTTGTTTTGTTTTTCCTTTAATTTCAATTTGATTGATTCAATTGTAATATGTTTTTAGTTTTCGTTGATATAAATATCACATGCTATTCTTCAGCTCGATGAAGTGGAAGTGATGCAAAATATAGCATATAGCATAAGTATTAATAATCGATATCAACAAAAATGTGTTTATAAATTTTCAATTATCCACATTTTAAAATGATCTTGAATTGTTCGAACATTAAGGAACTTTCCCCCTACACATTTCATTGACATTCTACTAAACAATAATTTTTGTTTTGTGTCCAGAGTATGGTAATGCTTTTGACTAGCTTCATACTAAAGAAGCCAAAATAATACACGCGTATCATAAGTCTCACTACCTTTATGTTGATTTTAAAGACGGCAGAGTAGCGAGTTCTGCAATTTGATTTTTAAAATACACTAACGTTCTTTGAAATTCTTTTTCAAGCAGAATAATTGAAATTCGTCGTCAATGCCATTAAAGTCCACCTGACTCTTTTTCATCGCATTTTGCTTCTCATAAATCATTGCCTATGATCGGTACTCGAAATTCTATGGTTTACAAGTTGTTTTATGAAGAAGCGTAGGGAATCAATCGAATCTTCATCTTTTCATTTAAACCAGATGATATATATATATTTTTAATTTTCATACAAATTTCTATTGAGATTTGTGAGTGTTTTATTACGCTATGCGGAAGGATCGGAAACTATGAAATATGAATTACAAAACAGAAATTGAAGATTCTTCAAGAAGTCTCTTCGATTTATGGAATTTAATATTTACGGAAACCATTGGCTCAATGCATATTCATTCAGTTCAAATCTCCATCATTCACTTGTAATGAATACTACAACTGAACTAATGGAACAATTTTGGCAGAACAAGAACTGTATTTTTCTTTTATTTCTGTATTTCTAGAGAACTGTATTCTTAAATATCCGCATTCACGAAGAAGTGTTTTATCGAAGAGTTGTCCTCTCAAAGACTTTTGTATGCTTAAATATCTCTATCCTTGAGTATCTGTGCTGTAAAAAAACTGTATTGTTGAATGACTGTCCTCTTTGAGAAATATATTCTTGAAGATCGTGATTCTTAAATATCTGTATTATCAAAGAGATTTTCCCTTAAGGAACTGTATTCTTGATATTTATATTCTGGCGAATGACTATTGAAGAAGTATTGTTGATGAAATAAAAATCAATGATAGTTCAATGGCAGCATTTAATAACTTCTCAATAGTTATCCGCTTGAACGTGGGTTTTAAGAATACAAGTCTTTAGGAATACAGTTCTTTGAGAATACAGATATTAAAGAATATCATTCTTTAAGAATACAGTTTTTCAGGGATACAGTTCTTGGATAATACAGGTATTTAAGGATACATTTGTTTGCGAAGAATACAGATATTTGAAAATACAGTCATGGACCAATACAGAAATGAAGAAAACAGTTCTTGTTCTTCCAACAATTTGACTAAAAAAAAAACTTCAAAGAAATTCAATAAGAATTCAATTGGAAAACTTTTGCTGGAAGTAGTAAATTTTAGATTGTATGTTTGAGCATTTGGTTTTTGATAATCCATATTTTAATGAAAACTTTGAATCATCGAAAAATATTTACGAAAGTCGTATTCTGACATGTGGGTGATTTAAAGGGATGCCTGCGGAATTGTGACGTTAGCAAACGTTTTCTGTAAGATCACTTAGTAATTGAAATACTTCGAATACACGCTGAGGGAACAATTATACTCTCCTTAGTTTGACAAAATATTCATATTTTTCATCCCAAGAAAATGTGTCCCTGGCTGACAACATTTTCTTCGAGTCTTCTTCGTTGAAAGAAATTTTTATAGAATTTTTCATTATTTTTAAATGAAAAACGATTGTATTGCGGTTCGGAAAAATTATCCCCTTCTTCTCCTTTGGAAGAATTATTATATTTTCTCATTTTCCTGAGGAAAAACGGGCAAGAAAAGAAATTCTGTGAAACTCAAAAGAATTTTTTTCACGGAATATTTGTTTTGTTTCGAAATTATTTTGATATCTTCAATCATTTTCTTTTATGATTATTCTGGGATTGAAAAGTTCATGACAAGGTCAATGAATACATCAGCTCAACCGCAATGTATTAAGTAATTCAGAGCTTTCATTTCGTTGCCCACGCCAGCCGCTTCTCTTAAAAATATTATCAAACAAAAGCTCAACGACGCTCTCGAATTATTCTCATGCAGCTGCGCCAAGTTCAAATATATTATACGATAAATTGTCACTCAAAAAATTCGTAATAATCGTAAATAACGGCTTTCCTGAGAAGATGTCAATTCAATCAATACCAGAACATTCACCCAGCTGAAGATCTCCAATAATTCTTGCCATCCATAAGTATGACAAGAGTGATGGCAATAAGAACTTCTAATTCGAATTAACACATATCCACTAATGTTTCATCGAGTTCGATAATAAATATTCCATGAGGAAAAAGTTGTGCGATATCCCAACACAACGATGTTTTAAAAATATGAGGAAATTCGAAACCAAGTTGATCATCAACAGATTATACCCGAGTAATTAGCAAAGATTATATTTAGTTGTTACATTTTGCGAACGTTTGTTGAAACTTTGACCGACTTGCGTTCCGAGAGGTTTTTATCCTCCATTTCAATAATTATTTCATTCCCCTCTCAAGTATAGTTTACTTTTTCTTGGTGGACTTTGATGCAAGTCTAATTGACGACTAATTTTTCGTCTTGACCGATCCAAAAATAGGTCTTAGAGCGACAGTTGCAGCAGCAGTTTGTGCCTATGAGCGGTGACGTTGGTGGTTCAGAATCCGAGTGGTTTGTGTCCGACCAAGAAGAGGAGCTGATCCGACTGCTCTCCATCTCCGAAAGCAATCAACCAGCTCAACGGACCTCTGATCTTTTGCTTCTTATGTAGTCGAAAAGAATCTTTTTTTTTTTTGCTTCTACGTTCAGTTAGATTTAAATTTCTTTCACTTTTGCATGCCCAAAGACAAACGATTGAATAAAAAATCCTTCGTAGAATATTTTTTCAGCATTCGTTTATTACGAAAAAGCGTGATTTATGATCTCAGATTCTATGAGAAGAAGAATATCAAATCTGTGTCCAATTTTCCCTTAGAATTACAAAAGTTGACAGGACAAAAACACAGTGTATTCTTTGTATACACTGAACAGTAGAAGTAGACAGGGTATTCTTCATCTCTGTGTTCCTAGAGAACTGTATTTTCTAAGAATGTTCATCTCAAAAAACTGTATTGTTGAAGAATACTATTCTCTTGAAAAACTGTATTCTTGAACATGTCCATTGTTAAATATCTGTATTCCTAATATCTACTGCCAGGCGGATGACTGTTGAGAAGTTTTTAATTGTTGCAATAAGCAAACTTGACTGTGGATTTTTATTTTATCAACGATACATCCTCAACAGTCGTTCGTCTGAATACAAGTATTGACAATGTATTTCTTTAGAAAGATAGTTCTTAGAGAATACAGATGTTCAAGAACGCAGTTCTTCAAGAGGACAGTTCTTTTACAAAACAGTTCTTGGAAAATACAGATATTTGAGAATGGAGATATTGAGGAATCAAGTTCTTTGAATATTCGAAAATACAGACATTTGAGGATGAAGATATTTAAAAATACAGTTCTTTCAGAATACAGATATTGAAGAAAAAACTTCTTCAAAGGCACAGTGCTTTGAAAATACGGGTATTTGAAGATACAGTTCTTTAGGAATACAGGAATACAGGATACAGAATACAGTACTTGTTTTGCCGAAAAATCAAGAACATTTAGAAAATCTAATTGCTATTCCTCAACTATGCTATATATCTGTGTAGGCTATTATTATCACCAGCGGTGTTTCTGTTTGTACTTTGAATTATATGAATGTATACTCATAATCGCGTATAGAACGTGGTTATGATATTATAAAAATTTTTTGTGAAGATCGTTACTTTGTTTAGTATCAAATTCGAAATGCAATAGATATCTGTCGAACAAGAGAAAGAACAGAAAATATACGATTAAAATTACAATGCATTATGAATTTTTTTCAATGTAGATTCACAAAACCAATCAGTTTTCATCGAATTATTCAATTATTACAAAGCCAAAGTACTTATATTCAAAATCCTAATCGCTCCGTGGAATTATAAAATGATTAATTCCAATACGAATCGAACTCTCAATATTTTCTTTCGGATTGTATTCATAATGAAAAATAAAACGTCAAATAAATACAATTTTTGAATTGATTGAAGCCACAATCTTGTATAAGAAGGCAGTGTCTTCGATGCGAGGAAAATTTGTCAAAACACCGTAATTTTCACTTCAATGTGATCATTGATATCCTCTATTGATACTCTCTAAATCTGAAAGAGTGAAAAATCACTTGATTCATTTCACTAAGTCTCAGAAGTAAGCCAGTCCGCTTCGAGTGGAATTTTCACTCGTTTCGAGAGAAAAATTGATTCTAGAATTTGAGTGGCTGTGAATTTCTAACATCAAACCTTGGATTAACACTCTAAAAGAGTGGAAATTTCGCTCAAAATTTCGACAGGCTCACTTTTGGCTGGCTGAAAAGTGAAATCTCACTCTAAAAATTTTAGAGTATTTCATGGAAAGAATTCATTGCATTTTTCGATACACAGGGAATTCAGTTTTTGCCCTGGTTGAAAGAGTCTATTGAATTTTACTGACTAATGAGACTTGATACAAACTTCGCCTTGGGACATTATCATTCAAATTCATTGAAAAAACGGGTTTTAATGGATTTGAATGAGTTTGAATGGTCATTTGCCATTGCAAAGTTTGTATTACTTGATAAAATTCAATAAGTGCTTTTTAATAGAGTGATCTTCTCGTAGCATTTGGCGATGGAATAATTTATATTGTCCGTACTCAGAAAAATAGAGTGATGAAAGATAAAAGAATGCATAAACTAGTTCCGCTGTATGTAGAAATAATCAATATCAAAAGGGATAATAGATTATCAAGGATTGAGGCTTTATTATAGTCACACAATATACTTTAGTTTTTATTAAAATTGTGAAGTTCACAGTCATATTTCAATCATCCACTCAATTCATAGAAATGTGGCATAGTTTGCATCGATTTCGTGCAAATTCGTGAAACCATTAAAAATCCAAGTCCAAATCATACGTTCATCAGCATCAGGCAAAACAGAAAAAAAAACAGCTCTGCTACTCTGCTATATTTTTATTCAACATCATGATAGCGTTAATTCCAATATATCGCTCTAATACTTCTTATTATCATTTTTGGAAAAATATCAATTGAACAAAAATCATTTCATATCGACAAACAACATTGGGTATGTATATCTTGATTTTTGGACAGTGTGTGTTGTAACTTTTAACACCAGTCCGTTGATGGAATCGTAATTAACCTTTGTATATCTTATTGTCCTCTCAACGCATCTCCGATACGAATATACTGAATGTGATTTCTGATTTTCACTTCATTTACGAAGACAAAATTTTCATCAATCCAAATATTAACCCTCAAACGATGGTCATGGGTCATTTGTGTCCAGAGCAAAATAAAAAGTTGGTTCAAATGTATTGATTCATTGATTTCAATGCGCAATGTAACAATCATGTAAAAACGTCTATCGTGTCATTTTATTGTGTTCTGTTCCCTCAAACGGATCCTCTGTTGGAATTTGATACTTTTTCTTTTCAAAACCATGCTACATTTTATTCTTTGCGAGAATCTTGAAGTGCTTAAAAATATATAAAAATAATACTTCTTCCTTCGTTTTGTTGCATGAATGTTGAAAAATACATGTATAAATAATATCTATTGGCAATTTAAATTGTAAATTCTCAAAAAAGATTGCTTGAACTCATGCTGCTTGAGTTCATGGATTGTTGCAGATTTTTTTGAATATATCAAAACAGTTTAAAATACGCAGAACATGAAAAGACGTTACCGTTTTAGGGTTAAAAATAGGTTAAAAAAATTATTATCAGTTCTCAAAGAATCTCGAATAGCCGTTGTTTCTGTATAAAATTATTCCAGTCCAGTATATTTTTATCGGTGTACGTTATTCGCCTTGTTTACACTTTTGGAAAAATTATCAGAATATATATCCACAATTATTGTTCAAACAACAGCAAATCTCTCTCAATCCCTTGAAGTGAAAATACTGAAATTTCAACAAGACTAAGGATTCCACTGCATAAGAGTGAATTTCCACTCTATTGGAGTGAAATTGTCATTCCAATAGAGTGAGAATCCACCCTTATGAAATGGAATTTTCACTTTCATCGAACTCGCAGTATTTTCACTCTTCGGGAATGGATGTTCAGTTTAAAAAATTTAGAAAATTGTTTATAAAAGAATTTTATGTCGAATGAAGTGCCAGATAGGTTTTTTTTCCAACAGTGTATTACATAAAAGAAAGAAGAGTTTTGAGATTTATTGAAAGAGTTTGAATTCATAATTTGAACATTCGCAACATCAATGGAGCGCTTGAATTTGTCGGCCATCTTTTCATTCAACTTTATCGAGCTAATCGAGTTCACTTTATAAAATACTCTTCTTTCTCATTCTAAAAAAAAAAATCATTCTTTTCCTTTTCATAATAATCCACTTACGATTTCATGAAAATCAAACTAAATAAAAATGTAAAATAATTCATCAAGATTTTCACTAATTTTTACATGCTCATTAACTCCGTGCATTTGTGGTGTTTTATTAACATGAATTTTATTAGGAATTGATTTGATCCGCTCCTCGTATTCACAATGAAAATCAAAAGCGTTCGTTACAAAGCATTCAATTTTTATCCAAGTGTTTTTTATTCGATCGTTGAAATTCGATTCATCAGATTTCTTCATTCTCACAGCACAGGGGGACATAATTTTGATGATTTCTTATTCCACTGTAATCGATAAACATACATTCGGTTGTGAGAAATTTAATCACTTACACGACTAGATTGAAATGATAACCGGGTGAATACACTATGCCCTTTACCCCACACGCGCATCGTGAGTTTATTGGGAGAAATTGGAATGAATATTTTTCAATCATTATTCACGTAAAAAAACCGTGTAAAAAGTTTCTCAACTAGCTTCGAGATGGAGAGGGATATTTCAACTGAATTCTTTGATTGTCTGCTTAAAAGTATCATGCTAAGGTTTTTTTCTTGGTTTTGTACTAACTTATTATTGAGATTAAATATCAATGAATAATAAAATGATCCACTCTTTTTGAAATGGATTCACATATATACTTGTTTGCTTGAATTTTGATATTTCTCGTCTCAGGTGATGGTGACAAACGTAACATCGCTATTGAAAACAGTCAAAGCCGTGGAAGACGAGCACACTCGCGGTACCAGAGCTCTAGAATCAACGATCGAAGCCATCGCGCAAGAAATCCGAGCTCTAAACAGTCCTGAAAATCAAAGGACCAACGTTACTCCCGAAGATCTCGTGAGATGCACCAAAAGCATCACGATATCCACTGCCAAGGCTGTTGCCGCTGGTAACAGTTGTAAGCAGGACGATATTATCGCCGCGGCTAATATGGGAAGGAAATCGATAAGCGACATGTTAACCGTTTGCAAAGGTGCGGCTTACAATTGTGCCGAGACTGCCGAACTTCGAGATCGAACGTTGCAAGCTGGACACAACGTTGCAATGAATTACAGAGAACTTCTTCAAGCGATTCTACAAATATCAACTAGGTATATATATATGCATTTGTTTTATCGTAGAGATGTCCTTTAATTATCAATTGATGAATTCTCCAGACCCGGGGACGCTAAGCACACTCTACCGCCAATTTCTCGCAAGATTGCTCAAAGCGTAACGGAACTGGTAGCAATTGCGGAAATGTTGAAGGGAAGCGATTGGATAGATCCCGACGATCCAACTGTCATCGCGGAGAATGAACTGTTGGGCGCGGCTGCGAGTATAGACGCCGCCGCAAAGAAACTTGCCAGTCTTCGGCCAAGAAGAAGCATTCAGGTCAGTTGGTTTTCAAATTTTTTTTATGAATCCGATGAGAATAATAGGAATAATTGATATATTATTTCTGATTTCCGTAAGATATGTTTGATATTCTTGGTTGTTTGTTTATAATCGACCAGGAATCAAACATATTATTATGGCGGTCGGATACTGTCGACATCTCTCAGAATTTTGAGGGAAGAATAAATGAAGAACCTTCACGAATCTTATGATAAGACAACAAATTTCAGGTACCAGGTAATAATGATTGACTATTCATACCCCACTTATTCAATGAATTCTGCGATTCGATCATTCGGATTGACGGGGATGTGCGGTGGAACATGTCTCATACCAAAATCCAAATCTTTATGTTATATCTACTTGATGAACAATAATAATCAATCTTGTATTCGTAGAATTAACTTTTTTTTAATGGTCCCATGTTTCTGAATATATTAAAGTATATGGCGAGCCAAGTCATGGATTCAATTTGTGTTTATGCTCAACAGGAAACTAACGAAGACATGAACTTTGACGAGATGATCCTCGAAGCCGCCAAGTCCATCGCCGCTGCTACTTCGGCTTTGATAAAGGCTGCGAGCGCTGCTCAGAGAGAACTTATCGCCACTGGAAAAGTCGCGCGTACACCGTTAACGAGTTCCGATGACGGTCAGTGGTCAGAAGGATTGATATCCGCAGCTAGAATGGTCGCAGCGGCCACCCACAGTCTCGTGGAATCCGCAAATGCTCTTGTCCAAGGAGTTAGTTCGGAGGAAAAGTTGATATCAAGTGCCAAACAAGTCGCCAGCAGCACAGCGCAGTTGCTTGTAGCTTGCAAGGTAATGCATCTACTAAATCATACTATCTATATTTGGAACTTTAACCATCTGGGGATAAACTGGGTAGATCAATGTATTTTTTTTTTTTTTTAATTCATCGCCGAAGTCTGTAGAATGTGAATCTGAAACCCGCTTTGCTCTACAGTTGATAGTTTTTTTCGATATATAAAGAAATGTAAAAGTACTTTTTCAGAGATATACCTAGAATTTTTCAAAATGAAGGATGGTTTATTCTGAACCAGTGTATCCCTAGAGAGTTAAATTGAAATAATTACCTATCTATTGAATTTGAATTTTTCTTGAAAATTTGAATTCGAAATTCATCATCAATGTTTTTATCTTCATCAGGTCAAAGCGGATCCCGACAGCGACAGTACGAAACGCCTTCAAGCAGCCGGAAATGCTGTGAAACGTGCTACGGATAACCTCGTTCGCGCCGCTCAGCAAGCGATTCAACAGGAAGAGGATAGATCTTTAATTCTTAATCGTAGAATGGTTGGGGGTATTGCGCAAGAAATTAATGCTCGTTCAGAGGTGTTACGTATCGAACGTGAGCTCGAAGAAGCTAGAGGTAGACTCACCGCAATTCGACAAGCCAAGTATAAAAAAAGTAGTGATCTGTCATCGGATACCGAAGCGGATGGGGATCAGAGTGGCTACGAAAGTTACACCAGGTGAGTTACAAGGAATGTATCGAGTGAAGAAAAGATTCAGGGTATTGCTAATCCTCTCCGATGAATCGCCTACTCCAATTTTAATGGAGTTTTTCTGATTTTCCACAACAAAAAATCTTGAAGAGCGTAATTTTTGAAGGGTTTAAACTAGTGTTACCTCTTAAACCGTTCGAATTTGACGCTCAACCTTTGGATTGTACAATGTGAACGTACCCTATGCGCCACTCGAGAAGCGTGGTGTTTCGGTGACATTAATTCATGAATCTTTAGAATTCGATGTGGCAGATTCAAAACGGTGGCGAAAAATTTGGAAAATTGCAAAATTTGGTTTGGAATTACATTTAAGAGGATTTCAGCTTATTTTATTTTCAATTCCTCAATTTCCATAATGTTTTTTATGATATAAATGTTTTATAATTTACATGTAAAAGAGGATGTTCGTGTATTATATTAATTTCGAACACTTTGCAAACTCTGCTAAAAATACGTGGCAGAACCGGTCAGAGAATTTCTATGAATTTTTGCTCGGTGTTCGTCATGGAAATTGCCGGTAAAAATTCTGAGAAACTTCACTAGTTTCAATAGGAGCTAAAGAGCTTCTAAGAGATACGGGAAACCCATCAGAAACTTCCAGAAAGTTTCTGTCGCATTTTATGAGGTCTTCACATCATCCCAGAAACTTAATAAACTGGAAGGGAAATTTTCTTGGCAGTTTCTGGCTGGTTTTCTCTACCTCTCAGATCCTGTAATATAAATTTAGCTTCTCATGCACAGAGAATATTCAATGCGATTGAAATGAGATCTGTCGTGAGAAATACCATTCTCCAACTCATTCATATTTCATATCATCATTCAAACTCAAAATTTTGTGTAGAGCCTAAAAATCCTAAAAATTTCAGGAAAATTTTGTACATTTTCGAATTTTTGTCCCCCAATTGGCAATTCATCATTCTCAACTCCTAAAATCTAACAGAACAGATTCAGGGTCAAGGACTTCGAAAACTCATAGGGATAAAATTTCAGCAAAATTCTTTGAGATATTTAGGAATAAAGTTCTCTGAGAATACAGAAATAAAGTCCTATTTTTCCATCAAATTGTTCTCAAGAAATGTTCTTAACAATATCAAAAACTTGATTCAAAATTCACCCAGTGGTTCTGGAGATTATTAATACATCCACACAGGAATATACTATAAAAACACATAAACAGAACTCTTTCAGTTGATATAAGGATCAAACAAATATGAATTGAATGAAAATAGTTCTTTGAATCATTTTCATTTGTAAAACTTATAAAAAATTTCATACCGACATGATTCTATGAAAAGATAAAAGAATCCCATATGAATAGATTTGCATTTTACATTCTAGATACGAAACAAGAGCCTATGATTCACAAAACACATCTTCGTCTCCACAAAGCATGAATCATACTTTAAATCATCAGCTACAGTCTACCAATCAACAAGTCACCCACATCATCAATGATCGAGAAAACCTTGTTAGCCCGGAAAAAGTGCATTCAACTCAGAGCACTCTCGAGAGAAAGCTAAAGGATAATCAATGCCGTTTGGAAAGTCCATATGCTTCTGTGGATAAGAAAAATATATCGGATAATCAATTTGATCACAGTAGGTGAGGAATAATCTCACCTTGGGCAAGTTCAAGTGTTCAAATTTCCGTTAGCTGGTTCTTCCGCTGTTGTTCATAACCAATCTAATCGTTGTTAAATGTTTTTTTTTGTTCTAACACCCCCAAGAGAACATGAAGGTTGAAAAGTACGTTCAATAGAGGTCTATTTAACATTCCATGAACGTGAATTCACGTGCAATCGACGTAAATTTAACCTAGAAGGTTGTTTGTGTTCTTTTGGGGACAAAATAATAATTATTATTTTGGTGGTAGTGTTATTGGTAGTAACAATAGTTTTTGTTGTAAATATTTTTTTAACAAATTTGACTTCAAGAAGATACCACAGTTACCATCTGAGCACATTTTTTTCGCACACCAAAATATTCGGATGAAATTTCCAGGGATGATTCTTCAAGACTTAATTTAAAAGAAATCTTTTTTCCTTTTCTTGATCCAAAATTAGGGCTCTTTAGAGACGTAGATTAAGTCTCAAAGAATCATCTGTGAACATTTTCAGATCTTTTTGAGAATTCAGTTCCAAGTATTTTGGTGCGAAACAAATATTTGGGTTGGAATGGTAATTTTATTATCCTTATAAGACTAATCCTGTCAAGCTAAAAAACTTATTGAAGGGCTACAATATGCTGTACAATAACGAAATAGTAGTAGTAGTGATTAATGGTGGAAATGGTAATCTTCTTTTTCAAAGACTTCCTCTTCACTCCTCAGACCCAGCACGAAGCCATTTATCACATCACTTTGAACTGGATTCTTTTTTTGGACGCAGGAGAGTCACATCTAGCCTGGAGGGGTCTAGTTATTAAACTCTCCCTGACGTAGAAAAGTTTACTAGAATTTCAATCCCCCCTAGTTTTCTTCGAAACGAATAAATGAAATGAAAAATGAAGAGCAGCTGCATGTTCTTTGATATCCCAAGAAGATGCACCTGCTAATTGAAATCGATTGTATTTATTAATCGTTGAGGAAACTGAGGGGAAGAGATCTAGTAACTTTGCATCTGGTGAATGCTCTTAAGGCGAATCTTAACATCCTCCACTGGTGAATACTGTAGCCCACACGACTGATTCGTATTCCTATAATGATGGGTAGTTTTGAAACGATTTTTTTTGCATAACACGAGTCGATCGAGTGGGCTGCAGTCCAAAAGTGTGTTCGGTGCAGTGCCTTGCAACAGGATAATAGGGACATGCGAGAGCCGTTGCTTCCATGAACCGTTTGCCCATTTGGTGATGATACTTTCCGAAATGCCGAGGTCCCGTGAGGAACTTGGTCAGAGGTTTATCCTGTTTCTCCGCTTCTTTCTTATTTTGCATTTTCTCCTTTTTGTGTTGCAGTTATCGTAAAATTCTTTCTCTCATTCATCTGGTAGCGGTAACAGTAGCAATATTAATAATAGTAGTAGCAGTAGCAGCGAAAGCGGCGATAATGATAATAACAATAAAAATCATATTAATAATCATTGTTCCCTATTTGTGGTTGTTTTTCCATTTCCTTGAATAATTTAAATGAATTTCTTTTGTTTTATGTTTAGATATGTACCGAACAGTCCATATGTTATCACGGAACGGAAAATTGTAACAGACAACTTGCCGAATCAATACAGCTCCATCGAGCGAAAGATCAATCAAGAATGTTGTTCTTCCATTGACAAAGGCTTCGTCGACGGTCCCTATCCTCCAGTTCATCACAAAACTTATTCACCAAAATCTCCACGTAAAGTTATCCAGGTATATACTCTATTATTCAACGATTCGAAAAATGATATAATTATCGTTAAACTTTTCAATACTGAACTTGATTTTCAGGAACAATCGCAATTTTATGACGTTCTACAGGATCAAAAGTATATCAAAGAAGGTACATTTTCTCAACAATCTCACTCCATCGATTCACATCAGGAGCACCATAAATTCCACTCCAGCTTGAACGATAAAGGACCTGGGCCAACCCCGATGAGTACTTTCCGATCCTCGGAGAAACCACAATCTCCCTCTCCACAGTTTGGGAGCACCACCGGAGCCAGTTATCTCGGTAGTGGAATGCCTCAAAATCAAACCTTCAAAAACGTTGAAACAAAAATTATTCCCGGAGGAAGGCTGGATACGATTACAACCAAAGTTTACACTTCGACCCCTGGTAAAACCAGCAGTTCTAATTTTGAAGAAACGCAGGAAGTTAAGGAATACTCCACGTCGGGCAATGAACTGTCTACTTTCAAAGGTTACGACAATGATAAGGTTGAGGAAAAAACGACTAAACAATCTATGACTCATAAGATTATGGAGAAAAAGACTGTCACGATGACAATGTCTCGACACCACGAATCTAATGTCAAATCGTTTCAGTTCGAAGATAAGTAATTAGGGAAGAGAATCAGTGATCTCTCGTAGATTACGTGAACAAAGTATTAATGCACGAGAAGTTTAAAAACGTCTCTCAACTTCTTTAAAACAAAAAAAGTACGCACATATATTATTTTCATGTACAAATAATACTTGATGTTCGAGTTTGGTACGGGTTCACACGAATGGCGTGATATTGGTTGATTTTTCCCTGTAAGATGATTTTGTATGGATAATAGGGTACAATTTACTCGTTGAGGTCACACCTCTGAATACTTACGTAACAGTCACATGAGGTTTTTTTGACCCCATTCCAAATAAATTAATCCCATTTCGAAAATTCACACCTCAACAAGGTTACACTCCAAGGTTTCTACAATCGTTCCCCGGGGTTTTCTGGAATCCCAGCAATTCCCAGTGACTTTAATAAGTTGAAATATTTCAAAGTTCCTTCATTTCTAGGATTGTGTAGAATGAAGATTCATTGAAGTATTTCAATTTTTCTATTATTCCCATTATCTTACAGTATAAATTGATTAATTTCCCAGCCAGCACAAATTATCAATTTGAATTCATAAGGACTTCCGAAAGACCTCTCGAATGGCCTTCGTTATGCGACCAATGAGAATTCAATGAATTCAAAATGAAAATGCATTGAATGATGAAATTTTGAATTTAATTACTTATGCTGTATGGGTTATTCGCTCAACGTGAGATGATTTTTGTAATAGCATGAAACAAGCCCCTCTGAATGTCTAGAACTTTTGTTCATGTACTGATCAGAAAGTTGTGGAGGGTGTGTCAATTGGCCTATCGATTTTGTAAAATGAATCATTCAGTGCGAAAATTTAAGATGAATAGTAAGAACATAACCAATGAGTAGAGATAATACTATTATATGAGAGTTCAATGCTAGTTCATTAATCTCAATCAACTGATTGTAATATTAATATCTATAAACTTAACTTAACTGATGTTTTGAGGCGATGAAATCACCATCTAGATTTCTTGGTCAATACGTGAACCAGATTTCCAGAGGAAAATGCATGAGTCGGAGGGGCCTGGTATGAAATATTCCACGTCATTTTCTTTTCTGAAAGACATAAAAAATCAGAATAATAAAAGACCCGTTACTCGATCATCCGTAGAAAAATAAAACAAATTCCCAACATTTCACAGATGATACATTTGTTTTCGTACATTCGATAGTTCATGAAAAAACCTTGACGCTTAAATTTTCTATGCTTTTTTAATACTCCACGTAATCACCACACAATTAATCAAATTTTATATAAAAATTATTAACACAATAAGACTCTAATATGCCTTGGATTGAATGGATGCCTTTGACGTGAAATATAAACAATCGAGCTTCCTTCATTTTTTAAAAATTTAGGAATGAAATTCAAATGAGTTGAAAATCAAATTATGTACCAGGCAGAACTTGATGATTCAATTGTATGCTTCGAATTCAAACAAAATGAAAATACAAAGGAAGATTATAAAATCTTCTTCGTTTTGATTTTCATAGCGTTTTCTTCGATCAATTTGAATGAATTCCAAATTTTATTATGTTTATAAAATAGTCCATACGTAGATTATAAAATTTATCGGTGAATTTGAGATATTTGTGGAAATCTTTGAATTTTTCACAATTATGTATACACAAATTTTATACTTTACGGTATTTTACATTTTTTAAGAATGCACTCGGGCGTCTCTTTGAATGCGGAATTCGAGAATAAGAGACATTCTATGCAAAATATTGACCTAAAACGATACTTTATTTTGAAATACTTTTGAAAAAGGAAAATATATATTTCAATACTATTTTTAAAGTGAGTACATACAGTTTATACACACCGATTCTCCCGTGCTTCCTGTGCGCAGGGTTTGTACTTGGTAATTTAGCGAATGCTCGATCATTGAATAATCTTGAATTAGAAGAATTCTTTTGTCATCAAAAATATGCATATATATATATATATATATAATGTAAAATATTGAATATTTAAGAAGGATTTTAGTTATTATTATTATTATCATCATCATATATTTATTATTCTAACAAAGACATTGTTGGATTAAGCGATTGCCAATATCGGGACTTGAGTATATTTTCTTGTTTTTTACGTTTGGTTTATAAATTTTATCTAATAATAATAACTCGCGAGTTTGTTGCACAAACTTGACGTTAAGCCCAGCTTTGGTATTTAACGAATGGATAACATTTACACGCATTTAAAGAGCTGATATGATTCTGATAATGTAATGAAATATAATATATATATATATGATAGGGGATAGATCCATTGCAGTTGGCAAAGAAAAAAATTTACACGAGGTAAAGAAACACCGCGAATTATTCATAAATTGTAAATGATGACAGAGAAGTGGCCTTAGAGAAACAATTGTGCTTTAGACCTTTTTCATTGATAATTGCGAATTCAATGTAAAATAAAATTATTACATGGAGTTGAAAAAAGAAAAAAAATGAATGTATGATGCATGAGGAAAATTTCTTACAGCGATTAGAAATAACAGCTCTCTCGTGGATAGCTGAACGCATCATTTTAATTGGGGTTGCTCGCGTGGAATTAGTTGTTTTAAATGTGCCACAGAAATTTGAAATTTTTCATTGAGAACATGGAGACGCCTAGCGCCAGGACGCGATTCAAATCTCTCATGTAAAATTTCTTTCCAAGTAGCAAAACTGTTTTGCTTGAACATTCTATGAATGATCGCAGAATGATTGTAGAATGTTTGAAAAATTTTTGTGTTACTTGGATTGAAAATGCGTCAAATGAAACCGCTGGTATCTCTTTAACAGGCCGCAGATAACTTGTTTTCATTTTACTGTTGTTCATTTTGAATGTCTAGATACAATTTCTGGTGACATTTTCAAAGGGTTTTGTTTCATTCTAATGACATGGAATAATTATTATATTTATATTATTACGATAGAGAAATACTTAATTTTAATGAAAGATAATTTCTAATCGCAAAGATTGAGGGTCAGTCAACTTTGTTGCGTGGCTAGGTATCCATAGATTCTGGTAGATATAATGGTAGCCAAAACTTCTTTTTTTTCGGTAGATTCCGATTTTAATCCGTTGATTTATCAATTAATTGAATGGTGAATCGTGAAAATGATCCCCCAGATTAACTGTTTTGATAAATTATTCGATTAAAGATTAGCACAGCTCTAGTTATTACAAAATGAACCCTTTGAAAATTCATCACTTTCAATTAGAATAGTGAAATTGTAACGCTTTATGAGTTGTTTTTTTTTTTACGTGTATTTGACTAAACTGCCGATGATCTTTCAAAGTAAGATGTGCTTGAATGCTCTATCCAACGCTTTTATTTTTGTTTAGGTTTATTTGTAAGTCATATGTCAACAAGGAAAACTACATATCATTTGATCGCATTAGTTTATTTTTCTCAAACTGTAAGGATTTGTATCATATCCTACAGCGTAAAACGTATAGTAACAGGATCTTTTATTCGTTTCATTGACAATTTCATTCGAAGATTGAAGTGAAATTATCTGCTAACAACCCTTTGATATAATTTTTGATCAAATGTTTTATCGAGTTCTCAAGCGGGTATAATTACTAATCTACAGAGAAGTTTATCGTTCATTTTCGATTGCTGACTTCATCATCATCATCATCATCATTATCACTTCGTAGCACTCGTGGGAATTGCAGGAACATTACATTACAGTGACGTGAGCAAGTCATTTGTGTAAAATTATTTTTAAATGCTTTGAATGCTCTCAAGCGACAATTGCAGGGTACAAAAGTTTTGTTGGTAACAAAATTTTATGTTAGAAATATCGTTTCGTTTCCTAATTTCACTTTGAAAGTAATAGTGCCTTGATTTTTATTCATCGATTAACGGTGTACTCGAATCATCATCTTTTCAAAATTATCCACGATTATTGACGTGGGCTAACAGAGAAGATATTTCTAGTATTGGAAGAATAAAGGGTAAAAATTTGAAATCTGCAAGGAGTGTTGATTTTCATTTTGAAGAGAGAAGAGCTGGTAAAATCATGACCTGCTTTCTTGTAGAATGAGAATAGAATTTAACGTGAAACCAACGTTTGAGATATATAACATGAATTTTAACATTTAAAAAATGGGGTCATCTTCGATATTCGTCAATTTTTTTTTGTATCAAAATTGAAAAATTCAACCCCAACAGAGCCAGATAACCGTCAAACGTTTAATCAAAATTCAATGAGCATTTTTTACAAACGCATGGACAGTGCAATGAGGAATTTAGAGATTTTCCTTACAAACAATCATTATTAGCGTTTCAATGGTTCGGCAATGCCGGTGAGGAGGAGCCCTTTGAAACGCCAGCAGTAAATTCACGCAACAGCACGCTAGTACAAGTTTTTATGTTACACAAAAGTGAATGAAACATGTTTTAAAATCGTGACGCGTTTTCTCCAAGTCATTTTTAGCGGGGAAAATATTATACGAGAATTTATTTGTAAAATCCTGAAGTGAATTCTATCATAATCATCATTATCATCATCGTTTAATTTTCTGAATATATGTTATAAAAAATTTATATTTCACAATAGGAGATAAAACTAAAAGACTAAAAATATTCTTTAACGACCAAAGTTGAAGATTTAGCAAAATATTAAGTGAAATATTGAAAAGTTTTGATATTTTTATTTGAAACAAATATTTCAATTCATTGTGCAAAAATACTACAAAGATTTATTTAAATTTACTTATTGTTTCTTTTCTAATATTAAAATTTATAACCCTGTATGAGCGATTTTTCTGATAAAAAGTTGTTAAATATATACACAAGATGTCTGATGAGTATCGGAGAAATTTGAAGGATAATGAACTGTTTGGAAATATTCTTTGTGATTTTCAGAAAATTATACATTCTGCTTGCGAGACATTTCGTGTATATATATATATAAAAAATATATAATTTATATTCACAAAAGTGTGCCATGATACTAAAGAAAATATATTTGTATACATTATATTTGTTCATACATATACATATGTATAATAGATTATAAAATAATTAAAATGCTTGGGAATGCTGTGAGAATCTGTAAAATTTGTACTATTGTTTCCCACTTGTATCTCAAATTATATAATATGCAACTATTGTTTGAATGTTATAAATTCTCACAGTGTATATATATACACATATATATATATATACCGAAAGAATCCATGCAATTCAAAGAACAAGTAATTTTAAACTCACTTGAAAATTCGTTCAAGATTCGGTCGGTAAATTGTATGTATACGTATATGTATTTTTAATATCCGATTTTATTTGTTTTATATAATAATATATAAATATAATAATAATGTATTATTGAAATTCCAAAATAACTAAGAATGCATGATGAAGCATTGTGTTATATGAACGAATAGCGCGATGCTGAAACTTACTATCCGATATCATCATGATTCTTACGTATTTTCATGAATTATTATAACCACAACAAGAGACTTATGAATTTATTGTCATAGAATATTATACACAATCATTCAATTTATTCTGATAGGAAGGTATCTGACGATTATTGTTATTGCACAAATAAAACCCAAGTGTATCTGTGGTTGTACGTACTGCGAGTCAGTTGAATTTGTAGAGAGTTACGAATGCTTTTGCTTCTTCACACGTACGTACAAGCACGAAATCTACATACAAACATACATAGGATGTTATGTATGCGCACAAAGGTGCCTTGATCGGAAAGAGAAAGAGAGGAGAAAACAGAAAGAGTAATCATGTTTTTGAACTCAGTTCGAAAAGTAAATATCTATGAGATTTTACTTTCCCCGGATGTTTGAAACTTTTCACCTCTCTTCCTTTATACAATAAGATGGAGAATTTATGGAAGAAAATTCTTGTATACAATGAATTTTGTCAATTGATTTTTGTTTAATAAATTATGACTAACAGATGATTCGTTTCGATTTGATTTGACAGACACTTGTTTCGATTGTCTAATTCAAAATCGATTATTGTATTTTTTGTGTTTCTCTTTTTGCGTAAAAGAATATTTGATTTATGATTGTCGTTCGTGATTTCTGTAAATTATGCTTATATATTTAATATTTATTCTTAATATTAAGCACACACTTCAGATATTTTATGTATTGTATATATATTTTATGTAAGGCGCTCTACGTCAAATCGGACCGTTTGGAAAACATTGGTTTTTTCATTTACACAATTTTTCGACATTATTCAGTAATCATCGAGAAAACCTTTTCCTGGTAAGATTTGGGATTCTTGTGATTACTCGTTTAAAAGATATTGAATTTTAAAAAAAAAATCGCCTTTCTCTTGGTTTTTTGTTCATAACTTGATTGATGATGATGATCCAAATCGGGATTGTTTTTTAAATCTTTGTTTTCTCTGAAACTTTGTTTACTTTAAAACGAAACATACAAAAAGAGTCATTCAAAGTGTTTTTCCAGATGATTTTGGAGTTTTAAATTTCAAATCTTAATTTTAAGCGCCTTTAAAATTTTCCTCAAATTCTGAAAAATCGACGTAAAATTTCAGCACTTCTCTGATGCAAGTAGAAGCACTGCACAGAGCGATATTTTTATATATTAAAATTGAAGCATTTGGTTGCTGCCACGCCGCTAGTATCCCTTTATAAGTTGTTGAAAAGAGGATTAGTTTGTGATTGAAAATTGTAAAAAACAATCAAAATATGTACCCTCTTTTGAAAATAAGTTTCAAAATTTGAAACTTAAAAATCATGCAACAACACTTTACCCTCTTTGCATTTCTTTTTTCTTTTTTGAAAATCACATTGGAAAACGAGAGTTTTGAATCATAAGAGTTTGCGATTTGCATCATTATTAACGATTTTTTGTAAAATTCGACATCTCTTAAAGAGGTGATTTTGAAAAAACCTCAAATTTCACCAGAAAAAGTTTCTTGATGAGTACGGAATAATGTAAAAAAATGGAGAAAATCGAGAAAAAAAGTTCTTTTCGAACCGTTTGATTTAGCGTGGAACGCCAGATACATTCTTCAGTATATAACTTTCCATGCAGCACAAGAATATTCTGTCAACATTAATAGAATATTCCGATGAAACTGTTTCAAACATCCTATAAACGTTGATTGAATATACTAAAAACTTTCGATAGATACTCTATGAAACATTGTGGATGTTGTGAGCACGCTATATGGATATATCCATGGATATTTGAAACAGTCTCACTCGAACGTTCTGTAGACGATTTTTATATATACTTGACATTTTATCAGAATATTCTGTGCTACATTGGTTGGGACCGTTTAAATATTTTATAAAAATATTATGCATTTCACAGCATTTGATTTGAGGATGTCAATAAGGATGCCAGGCTTGGAAAAGATATTTGATTCTTATAGTGTCTCAGCAGTGGCGGATTTAGGAATGCTTTATCCCTATTCAATAGACATGTAACAAAGGAAAGCAGTGCTTGTAGTGATTTCCTTTGGGACACCCTGTACGGAAATATTTCGCTGAAAAACCTCTGAAAAACTCTGACAAACTGTGAGAATTTCTAAAATTTAGATTAAAAAATCTAATATTTTTAGAACATTCTGTACGAGCTTTTTTCAGAGCTTCTCAGAGTTTTTCAGACAAATGGGAACGAAATTGCACTCTGGAAAAATTCTGACGAAACTCTGAGAAAGTGCTGACTGTTAAAGTTTTCAGAGTTCTATCAGAATTTTGCAATTTCGTTCCTATTTGTCTGGAAAAAAAACTTGAAAAACTCTGTGAAAAGCTCTGAAAAAAGTCTGAGAAAATCCGTACAGAATGTTGCAAATACTTATATTGTGGAAGATTGAATCGTTTATAGAAAGGAAACGAAAATTCAAACTCCCAAAATCTGATAATCCATTGTCATTTATCTTCTCGATTTTACTCCTTGAAACCAGGGACTGTAACGTTATTCACCTTCGTTACTCATTATTTATAAAATATACATAATAATATATATATTGTACACAAATTATATATATTCGTTATATAGATTTTATATATAATGAGTATCAAAAGTGAATAACGTTACAATCCCTGCTTGAAACTGGAAACATTGTTCGAACATGTATCGCAAGATTTTTTAGTCGTTAACAGTTGAATATTCTGTTATTTGAGTACTTATTCGTTTCAATGAACGATTCAAACTTCAGCAACATGATTATTCCAGTATCAGAACATCACTCTTCACCGTAAATTTGGCCGGAACGAAAAATGGCGATTTTCTTTTCATATACTCGAATGGAAAAGTTGTCAACATTATATTTAATTTATATATAATTCAATATCGTTTATGTATAAGTGATATATAATTCTGAGAATTTTTCCACCCAGTTAATACAATACTCTTTGGGATTCATGGATCGTGTTGATTTCAAAAGGATCCATTATACATACATTTTTGCAATTCAATGATGTTTATGTTATATCCCTGGCGGATCTCGGTGAACCAAAAAGCGACCAAGAATGGCGGTTCCCCTTTGGTTGCATTTTGGTAACTTGATGATCCTCGTTTAAAACATTTTTTTTGCACGAAAATTTATTGAAATCGTGATGTTTTAGTTATTTCTTAACAATTTTTCGAACTTTCACTGGTTTTTCACTTCAGAGAAACCCAAAAAATTGGTTACCTTTCAAGGACATTCAAGTACCAACAAACAAAAGCGAGCCAAATTTTACGCCAAGTTTTTTTCATAAATTATGCGTTCAACGGAAATTTTCAATAGATAATAATAAAATTCACGATCAAGGTTGAACTGTAAAGTTAAGTTTCAGTCTTTTTCTGATTTTCTGGCGAGTATAAGAAGATTCCAACTGTCAAAAATTTTTTGTAATTTTATTTTCTCATACTTGCAAACTATGAAGAAACCTCAATTGATATTCAGAGTCCAATCCCAGGTATGTACTTGATTATTATCGATTTTAAATTCAATTTTATCGAATAATTTATGAAAAAAGTTGGCGCAAAATTTTACCCTCTCTTCCTGATGCTTGATTGTCCTTAATTGCGAATTTGTTCTGACGAACCATTATTCTACGGCCACAAATCGGTTATTATATGGTAAAAACCATTCTCTGATCAAGTTTTCAGCTCACCAAAAAATTACAAAGATTGTAAACTATAAAAATTGGTCATTCTGGAGTCGCCAGGGATCTTCCGGTCCTTGGACCACTATAAATTTATCAATTGATTGATCGAATTAGCCCACAACACAATTGAAAATGTATTCCCAAAGAAATATTACATATTTTAATACGATAAGAAACAAAACTGATAGAGAAATTGATAATTTAAGGTAGTTCTCCGGGAGAATTCAGGATTAGAAAAATTATTGTGAAGCAGAGCACGAAGGTCGAAGGGATTCGATAATCATATTCGTTGGGACTTATATTCTTATTTATGACAGAAAAAGAACCAACTCGAAGTATAAATAAACAACCTTGTAACAACAACGCGAAATTTCACATAGTTTTTTTCTGAAAAAATTTTTATTTTTGATCCGTTTATGACTGATGAGGGCTTATTTTGTTCCTTAAGATATTTAAAAAACCTTTACCATGGGGACTTTTTCATATGAGTCATCATGACACTGTCACACGCTTTTGTTTATTAATAGTAAAATACATTCCCATAAACAAAAGCGTGTGACAGTGTCATGATGACTTTTTCTAATTTGATCCTGAATTCTCCCGGAGAACTAACTTAACAATAAAATCATTGTGATGTTATGAATGCTTTTACAGATCATAAAATATTGTTACTCTAGTAGTACAAAACGTTCGTCAAACATTCTCAGAATGTTTACAGGATATTGAAATATATTCTAGGAACATTCGGAGAATATTTCACGTAGATTGTTATCAGTTGGGTATTGATTTTTCAATTTTATATATTTAATATTCAACTTATAAAGAAGATTCACTCTTTTGCTCAATGCGTATCTGGGAAATAAATATCCCTGGAATGTTTCAGACATGTTTAACGAGAACCCTTTTAATATGCACTAATTTGATAAAGTCGAGGAAGCGAATCGTGGCAATACGAAGGCGGCGCTATGAATTTGATCATTGTAATACTTTATTGACATGTCATCGAGTTCCTGCTCGCTGAATTTTTTTATCGGTGTTTTCAAGTTAGCGTCCTGAAACACAAACAATTCAATTTATTCTATCTGTTGGATTTCAACGAAATATTACAGAGGTAAAATATTTCATATTTTTTTCGAATACAATTTAAATAACTTCACGGGATAAGAATTTTATTACTTTCCGGTATAGATTAGAGATTCGTGTTGATGAAGTTCGAATTGTTTTTTTTTTTTAAAGAATTCGAAATTGAAGATTAGAGAATTTGAATGATTTTTATCAGAGGAATTATTATTTCATTCAAAAATATCAATACCAAATTATGATTACTTAATGCATGTACTAGAAAAATTCAGTCACAATTTCATTTCAGGAAACGACTCGAACACTTTGGATTAACGATATGAAGATTTTATGAAAGAACGACGGTCTGCGAGAACTGTATTCCTATTTCGCTGACATGAGCATATCATTTATCAGAAACACACAGAGTAGACATTCATTTTTTCAATAATATATGTATCATGTATATTTGTAACTCGATACAGTGATGGACAGCCTCAATCACTTTTTGCACTTGAAGTACTTTTCGATTTTCATATAATTTTAGAGATTTTTAACGTCAAATTAGAAAGTACTTTGAGTACAAAAAAGTAATTGAGGCTGCCCATCTCTGACTCAATATAATTTCTACATAAGTTATATATATGGCACGGATTTCGCTTTGTCTGGAATGTTTCACGGAAAAAAGAGAAATAGCTGTGGTAGCTACTCACTTTGTAATCACCCTTTTTTCACCGCTGTACCTAAAATATTTTTTAGCTACCGCAGTAGAAAATCGTAGCTGCGACCGCACAACCCTGGTTAAAAGAATCCATTGAATCTGGCAAATGAAATTCAATGAGATTTGGTCAGAACATTGTCCAAGTTTAATTGTAATTTAATAAGAATTGGTCAGAATCGATAGGTTCTTTTAACCAGGGAAGTTTTGTGGTTGATATTTGGATAAGCAAATAATTGAGCTGTTGAATTTTCGCAGCGATAGCTACATTTCGTGCTACTACCACTAAATGAGTGGCTGTGACAGCTAAAAAAATAGCTCTCTAACAATCTGATTTCCAGTGATCCAAGTAACACAGGTCAAGAAAAAAAATTTTTTTCTCTGGTGCCCGAGGTCTGGTAACAGATTTGGAGTGGTTGTGGTGTGTTGAATGCGAAACGAATATCAAATTCCTTGGATCAGCTTACTCTCTCTCTCTCTCTGATCTTTTATACATAATTTGCATATATAATTTATATAATTGATGAATGTTATATGTAAAGAATCATAAAAAACGAGCTGATCCAACAAATCTGATGTTGTTTTCGTGTTCAGTGCCCTAAAACTACTCTCAATCAGTTCACCAGTGTAATAGTTAATTAGTTTTTCCCGTGTTCTGTTTTCGAAATGTCTGATTTGATGAACCTGAAAGACTTCCAAGAGGGAAATGACGAAATATTTAAATTTCTCCAATAAAAAGCCACCTGGTAGGAATTCTTCAGACAAAGCAGAATACATGCTGTCAAAGATCGTGTACGATTTTCCACATTTCCCGCTTTTCTAATGATATACATATAAATTTTCGTATCAAAAGTGGTGAAACTTACTGTATTCGTTGTCCCCAAAACAAAACCAATTTGTCCCGTTGGATAGGTAGGTACCGCAGCTACTCCATACGCGACGTTGGAATAAACGGATCTGCAGTGCCGTAGAGTTTGTTTGACATGGTCCAAATTGGCCCAGACCGTTCCAGCTTGACTACAAATTATCCCTCCGGGTCTTAAAGCTGTTTTCATTAGATTGAAATAACTTTCTTCGAACAAACATTCCGCTGGACCTGAAATGTTTCATCATTTGTAAACCACCGTTGTAAGGTAGAAAAAATGTCATTGAAAGAGAAATACTCAAGTACGCAAAATTCAAGACCATTTATCTCGTACCAACAGGGTCGCTGCTGTCCGTAATAATGACGTCAAATTCTTCCCTGTGTCCTTTCATAAATTCAAAACCATCGCCGATGTTGAGGGTGACCTTCGGGTGCGCGAAACCACTACTCATGAAGGGTAAATACTTTTTGGATACCTCAACTACCATGGCATCGATTTCAACTTGTACAACCTTTTCCACGTCAGGATGTTTTACAACTTCGCGTGCGACCCCGCCGTCACCTCCTCCTACGATCAAAACCTGCCAATTAAGAGGATAAAGTATGCAAAATTTGAAAATTTAATCACTTCATTTTGGATTTTATAAAATGGAATTCATAGGGCCTGTTCGATATTTACGGTTTTACGCATTCCGGGGAAGATGAGCTCTTCAGAGAACGCCCTGGTTAAAAAAATCCATAAAATCTGATGGAATGAAATTTAATGGGATTTGGTCAGAACGTTGTGCAGGATTCAATGAGAATCACATTGAAAAAATACGCTAATCTGATTAAATCTCATTGAAAATTATTCAATAGGATTTGGCGAGAATCAATCGATTTGTTTAACCAGAGCGTGTACAAAGCGTAAAAAATAGTTGTATAATAGTTGTATAGAAGATTCAAAAACCGCATACAAAACGATTCAAAGTCTATCTGTCCCTATCTGTTCTTATCTGTTTCTATGTGGTTTTTGACCTCTCCGATCGGTTTCTATCGTTTCTTTTCACCAGGATTCATTTCAATACAAAAATTGTAAATCTCCCACACTTTTATCGAAATTCAAACATAAATTGACGCCCATGGATGTTGCTGAAGTTTATATCGTTTATTGAAACGAATTAATGCTCAAACAACAAAATATCCAGCTGTTGGAGACAAAAATTCTTGTAGTACATTTTTTAAACCATGTTTTCAATTCCAAGCAGTTGAAAAATAACGATGGTTCATTACATGTTGTGAGTTTGAATTTTCGTTTCGTTTCTATAAACGATTCAAACTTCAAGAATAACGTTCATGGAATGTTCAATGTCCGCACGTTGAATAAACCTCTATTGAACATCCCTTGGAGCTACATCTTCTCTTGGGGTGTTATCTTGAAATGGTTTTCATACCAAAATTGGTTTGAATCTCATAGAATCTGGGATGAATTTAATACACAAAAGTATTCCTGTCCCAAGTCGTGGGATTACCGTCGCGAAACTTACATACATGATTTATAGTATATAAATATACACGCTATAGAGTGAGTGCACCAGTGAATGAACGATTAAGTATCCACCGCTGTAAACTGCTAATTTTTTCAAACAACATTAATAAAATCATTCATTTTTGTATTCCATATGAACTGTGGAAACTTTCATATTCATAAAAATATCTCCCTGGTAGAAAAATTGCGTTGCATTTTGTTGAAGTTCGTTCGCAAAATTTCGGTAAAATTCAATAATTGTCCACAAAATTCATAAACTTCTGATAAAATTTGTTGACTTCGATTGAAGTTCGTTAAAGTTTGAGGATTTCCATTGAATTTTATTGAAATAGTGATGTGCCAAAAATGAACAAAATTTTTCCGCCAGGGTTTTCCGATTCATCAGGGAATGAACAGCTTAAAAAATCAAAAATTATTAGGTTGAATTAGCTCTAAATTATTTTTGAATACGTTTTGCGGACAGCGTTCATTCTCTGGTACACTGACCCTACAACTCAATCGAACGTTCCAAATGACTTTTGGTATAGGCTCGGATTCATTTTTCGAATATCCACACAACATCCAAGTGAACATGGTGATCTTAGAGATATTTTAATGGAGATATTTTCAAGATATCTTCCGGTTATCATTTAGATATCGGAAGAAATATATCTAGATTCTAGAAAATACCTTCAAGATATTTTATAGGTACAAATTTGAGACTTGACACTCTGCCTAAAAGAGATCTTAAAATGATTAGGACTCCTTGCACAAGATATCTTTTGGAAACCCTGATGGGCTACTGGGACAAATGGTGGACATTGGATGAATGTCCGGAATTTTAAGCAGGTGGACATCGGTTGGACAACAACTGGACAACGATTGGACATTGCGAGACAGTTTTGGATGCGTTTCAGACATGCCAGGACACGCTAGACAAATCATGGACACTCTTCGGACATACAGATAAGAAGGTTCAGACGCGTTTTGGACAAACGATAGACATTGAATTCGACTTTGTCTAGAATTTTGAAAGAATGGACATAAACAGACATCGTGGACATGTTTTGGACAATATTCAGACATATTTGGACATCATAGACTTTTTTCAGACAAAGTTTGGATGTCCCAAGCTTGTCCATTCGCCCATTAGGGAAAAGAAGGATTTTTTGAGATACCTTCAAGATGCCCTGGTAAAAACGCGGATAGATTCGGATAAAAATTTGCAGAAGGATACAAAAATGGGATTGAGACGGATAGAAATACAATCCACTTTTATTCGTTTCAATCCTATTTTTGTATCCATCGACAACTTTTCATCCGAATCTATCCGCGTTTTTACCAGGGTGTCTTTACGATATTCAAAAATATTGCATAACACATCTCCAAGATATCTTGACCCTGCACAGACTGCCCTGATTTTCGCTTACGAGAAACAATCAATTTTTTAAGCATTTAGAAAACTTCTGGTGCATTCTTTCAAGTTTCAGAAGCAAATTTTCATCTTTGTTTAGAAATTTCCAGGTAGTTTTCGGAGGGTTATTAATGTTTATTGGGAAACCGTAATAATATCGAATGGTCCTAAACTTGAAGTCATGTTGAATATGAGTCACATTATCTGTACTATCCCTTACACTTTTTGGTTTCGGGTGGCTACATAACGGTAAGAACGCAATCATCTCCTGATAAGCAAATTCATCGCGTTCGGTACACTGGATAATTCCGTCCAAAACCAAAGCCCTGCCATGAGATTTTCTGAAAACAATAAGAATAGTAAAGAAATAAAATACGGATGATATAAAATAGCACAAAAGTCCCTTCAAAGAGCTCCCTTTGATGACAGTAAACATGAATTCATTATGAATACTTTGAATTCAATTTGAATTCTTGATGAACAGCTCGGTTGTTCAGAAAGCATTCATATTCCGAATTCATCAAGAACCATTCAGGCATATAACATACACTGTTAGAAATTTCTGCATTAATTTTAATGCATTTGCTGGAAGTTTTTTTCAAATACGTGCATGAATTGAGTTTCATACACATTTTACATGAAATTTAATGTAAACTATAGCATAATCTATATTTTTTTTCATGTTTTTGTACATTAAATTTAATTTAAAATTTGTATTAACCTGAATTCATGTACGTGATTGAAAAAAACTTCCAGATATTTCTGACAGTGTAGATTCATGTTGAATTCATTTTTACTGTCATAACGGGGACTGTTTAAGAATTTTTTCATAAGTTCTTGTGAATTCAAAATGATCGTTTGTGCTGTCTGGGAGAACATTCAGTAAAATACAAAATAAACTGCTTACGTTTCGATCACTAGCACTTCTTGATATCTAGATCGCTCTTTATGAAGAACTCTTTCGACTTGTAGGGACAATGATATACCCGGCCAAAGATCATTGATTTCGCTAAACCATCCCGTTTTCATCGCATCCATCCCTGTAGAAATTTCACTGAGGAATCTAGAAAAAAAATTTGAATTACGATTGTTAAATCAATCAACAATTCAAAGAAATAAACGTGAATTCCTAATCCATGGTTGTAGAGAATGTTATTTAATGTGATTCGAATGGGTAAATTTATTCAAAATCATGAACCTGTATCTCCGGGGGTGAGAATAAAAGGTCAATTTTTGGCATGAAGTGCATTCCATACACTAGCTAGCACGAACATGGGGCAGCCATTAAACTAACTTTCGCAGCTAAAATTCAGCTATGATTGCAGATTTTTTCCTGTGATAACTGAAATGTGGCTGTTGCAGCTTAATGATTTTTTTCACTGCACGAATGCGCGGTTATGGAATGCTCTTGGATGAATTTTCAGTGGTACTTTGATTCTTCCCCAACAAACGCAAGGGCGAAAAATTGACGAAAAACGTTGCATGAGATATATTTCAGATATTCATTGGATATCTTTTTTAAACGATGCTTCAAAAGATACCTTCCGGATATTCAAAAGACGTCTAATGCAACATTTTTCGTCAAGTTTTAGATGTTGCGTTTGTTGGGTAATTTTTACCAGGGTCCTTAAGAGTTATATATTATAGAGTTGCCCAGAATTTGTCATTCGCATTTCTGTGGCATATTCTGCAGCCAAAATGCAATAATTTGCGGTTTGAAAAATTTTTGATTGAAGGCTGAGTGTTTGAGATATAAACGTTTTTAGATTTTCTTAGGACTCCATTGTTTTTTACATACTTGACCCTGACACCATTCGCTAAGTTGTAATACATTGGATCTCTGGGCATATTCTGCAGCCAAAATGCAATAATTTGCGGTTTGAAAAATTTTTGATTGAAGGCTGAGTGTTTGAGATATAAACGTTTTTAGATTTTCTTAGGACTCCATTGTTTTTTACATACTTGACCCTGACACCATTCGCTAAGTTGTAATACATTGGATCTCTGGGAAAAAATTGAACTATTCTATCATTGTTTGTTTTGGAGCTATAATGATTTGATGTTCCTAAACTCTAATTGGCTGGAGGTCCGAAAATTTCAAATCGTCATAGCTCTGGGACAAACAACGATGGAATAGTTCCATTTTTTTTCCAGAGATCCGCCGTTTTCCAACTTAACCAATCGTGTCAAATTCAAGTATGGAGAACACAATGCTCTTTAGTTATTTAGATTTTTGGAAGAATATAAAAATGTTCATATGACAAAAACTAATCCTCGAAAAAATTTTTTTCAACCGGGAAATTGTTGCATTTTGACTGCAAAATAGCCACAGAAATGCGAATGATGAATTCTGAGACACCCTGTATACAAATTCCCATAACAACTTTGAATATAGAATTTCACATAAAGAAATCCTTCCCTAAGCGACCGTCCATGAATTATTACACTTAACGCTTTGTTTTCTGACGTTCCTCGTCGAACCAATTGCAGACATCCTAAATAACAACCCGAAGAGAACATGAAGCTTCAGCGAACGTTCAGATTAGATCTGAATAGATCGGACCGAAGGTTCACGGAAGCTAATTTTTAGGTGCACAAAGGTTTGACAAATGTTCTACAAACGTTGAAATGTCCACCTTGTAATGCGTTCAGGAAACATAGATGGAACGTTCATTGAAGGTTTGATAAAGCTCCACAAAAATATCTATACTTATATCAATTTCCATTAATTTACATGAATAATTATTCAATTAATGCACATGAATTTATATAAATTGATATAAGTATAGATATTTTTGTGGAGCTTTATCAAACCTTCAATGAACGTTCCATCTATGTTTTCTGAACGCATTACAAGGCGGACATTTCAACGTTTGTAGAACATTTGTCAAACCTTTGTGAACCTAAAAATTAGCTTCCGTGAACCTACGGTCCAATCTATTCAGATCTAATCTGAATGTTCGCTGAAGCTTCATGTTCTCTTCGGGAATTCATGTCTTGCGATGTCTTTTCGATAAGTTTAAGATGTCTTGCGCAACACATTTAGATGTCTTTTAGATGTCCAAAACTCTTCTTTGGTCTAAAAGATATCTAAAAGACATCTAAATGTGCTGCGCGAGACATCTTACACGGAAAAAATGATTTAACTGCAGCAGCTAAATGGCTAGCACAGACACGGACAGCCATTGAATTAGCTCCCGCAGCTGAATTTTAGCTACCCTGGCAAATAAATTAGCCACAAATGCAAATTTTTCTGCTATAACAGCTAAAATTTAGCTGCGGGAGCTAATTTAATGGCTGTCCATGTCGGTGCTAGCCACTTAGGTGCTGCAGCTCAATTATTCTTTCCGTGTAAACTTATCTAAAAGACATCGCAAGACATGAATTGTTATGTGGGATGATAATATAGTGAATAGCGTTACGCGATTTATGAATAGTCCTTAATTTACTCCCAAAAATTTGTTCCTTCAATCTTTCGAAATGATTGAAAAATTCTCAAATTTTCTATTAAAGATTACTATATTTCCAATCCGCATTTTCTCCATGTGAATTGAAAGTTTGTCCCCCAAATCTTCTGCTTCAAAGAACTATTAATAATAAAACTCAATCTCTGACTGATGAATCACTGTGTAGGGAAAAAGACGACAAGAAATCATAAACGAAAGAAAAGAAAATCTCAGTGCAACGTTTCCATGAGATATTTCTAAAAGATATTCTATCGCCGTGGAATACCATATCATTCTTTCTTATCCGCGTCAGGGTCGAAAGGTGAATCGAATAATCTCATTTTTCTCTTGTTACATTGAATATCCAAAAACTTTGATTTCTTTTTTTTTCTCTACAGTGTTCAGAAAACATTTATGAATCCTTCTTGTGGGTCACTGTATCCCAATCAGAAAAATCCGTAATATGCCAATGTTGACAACAGGTGCAGCACAGTGCCAGTATTGGGTCTCCAACACTTGGTCAATACGTACGGGATCAGTACTGGATACATAAAAATACAGTACTATGCCTGTACTGATAAACCAGTACTGAGAACTTAATACCGGCCAGGTACTAACCCAGTACTGGCCCTGTACTGATTGCGAACAATGGTATCAGTACTCAATCCCCAGTACTGAAAAGCGTTATCATTCCAGACAAATGCCAGTACCCTGCCAGTCTTGGCTAGTACTGGTGCAGTACTGCGCCTGTTGTAAATTTCTGGTTGGGATAAGGTATTTGAAGGAAATCCAAAAAATGTTTTATGCTACCAATTCCAGGAATCCGAGGTGCAAAATTACGATTGGACCTCAGAGAAAAAAATTCAGGTCGATTTAAACATGAAAAACGTGAAAATTTTAGTTTCTGGATTTTGTTTTTTTTTTATAAAGTTATCGCGAAAAATTCATCTTTCAATTATGATCAAAGATGATCAGGGTATTTGGAGTTGGACAGGGAATTTTTATTCAACTATAACTATACTTCTCTCTTACAGAATGGCGGTGAAAATGTGAAAACATTGATATTGTTGAGGTTAGGATCGTTGATCCACGGAGAAAATAAACGAAAATTCAAATTCAGAAAATCCGATGAATCTTTGTTATTCATCTTCTCGAAAGCAGTAGAGTAAAAATCAGGATAAGATGGAGCACTTTCCCGCTCCACTACAGCATGGAATAATACATCAAACCACATTTACTCAAGGAAAATTCGAAAATTGTAATTAAGGGGTCTTTCTGGTTAAGATTTTGAAGAAAAATTTTTTTTTCAAAAATTTTTTCCTCATAGAAAGAATTGAGATATCGTTTTGAAAAGTTGTAGGGATGTTTATTACACATTAAATATTACAAAAAATGTTTTTTCTCAGATTCAAACAAATTTGTTTATCGTTTTACTAATTTAAACAAAAAAACACTCAAAAATGACGGTGGGGGTGATTTGGGGCGACCAGATGATCCGAAAAAAAAACAAAAAGGCAAATTATTCCTTATTGGAGTGGCTATCGCATGAACTAGGATATTTTTTTTCCGCCAAAAAATAGCAAAATGGCGGCCATTTTTCGAAAGAATCGATTTTTGAGGATGAAAAATCGGAGAATTTTTGACCAATCGAAAAGATCCTAATTCATGCGATAGCCACTCCAATAAGGAATAATTTGCCTTTTTGTTTTTTTTTCGGATCATCTGGTCGCCCCAAATCACTCCCACCGTCGTCATTTTTTAGTTTTTTTGTTGTTTAAATTAGTGTAACGAAAAATAAAATTTGTTTAAATCTGAAAAACAATATTTTTGTAATATTGAATGTTTAATGAATATATCTACAAATTTTCAAAACGATATCTCAATTTTTTCTATGAGAAACAAATGTTTGAACAAAAACTTTTTTCTTGAAAGCCTATATCAGAAAGACCCTTTAAAATCTTCATATTCTTCTTGCGTGAGCGAGGTTTGATGTGTTATTTTATGCTGTAGAGAAGCGGGAAAGTGTGTCATCTCACCCCCATTTACCCTACTTGGAATCGGAAAGAGCTTTTCAAGACTGTTCTGCAAGATTTGGAGTCCTCAACAACTTAGCATTTTGTTTTTGAATTAGTAATTCGTTTGAATTAACGATTCACACTTGAACAACATGAATACCCTAGCATGTATGAACCATGGGTCCGACCCTGGCCCAGCATGGGCCCCATCCTGTCAAAGTTCATACACGCTGGGGTATTATCGCAATCTTCACTTATTTCTTTTTCTCGAAAACTATCAAGTTTAATAAGAATCATTCAAAAACAATAATGTCTGAGAGTCAAATTGGAGACAATTTTTGATTCATCAAAACGTTATAAAGTTGAAATTTGCAAAAAACAGTTATTTAACAAATCTGACAGGATTCCAGGGTGCTCTTTGGTCGATTCTAATAAGATATTCCCAAAAATGTTCACTAAACTTCACTGTTTTCGATAGGAAAAAAGATTACTAAAATTTAAATCCCATATTCTACTAAACCCTGGTTAGACAAACCCATTGATGCTTGCGAAATCTCATTAAATCTTGCACAATGTTCTGACTAAATCCCTCTATCTCCCCATACAGCACAAGAATCCCTTCAAAGAGCTCCCGTTATGACACTGAACATGAATTCATTATGAATACTTTGAATTCAATTTGAATTCTTGACAAATAACTCGGTTGTTCGGAAAGAGTTGATATCGTGAATTGATCAAGAACTATTCGGGCATCCAACAAGTATTCATTTCAAATTCATCGAAGTCATATTGAATTTATTTTTACTGTCATAACGGGAACTGTTCAAGAATTCGCTGAGAAGTTACTATGAATTGAAAATGATCATTTTTGCTGTCTGGGTAATAATTCACGTCCTTTTTTCTTCCCAGATAACACACGAAGAATTCTTCAAGAACTCTTTTCGAACTAATGAATTCATAAAGAGCTCTGGAAGAGTTCAATCTTTGGGACATTAACGAGTTCTTCAAGAGTACTAAAACAATACTTTCCGCATTCTCGAGGAACTCGCTAATGTCCCAAACATTGAACTCCTCCAGAGTTCTCTATGAATTCATTAGTTCGAAAAGAGTTCTTGAAGAATTCTATTCTTGTTTTTGAAAAAGAATTCTTCGTGTGTTATCACACTAACAGAAAGGATTTCTTGAAACGAGAAAATTTTTCTCGTCGCTGGGACCAAACTCATTTTTTTCTTGAGCCTAGAAAATTTTATTTAAATCAAGAAAATTTCTTTTGAAATCAAAACGAACTTTTCTTGATTCAAGTAGAATTTTCTAAGCTCCAAAACAAAAAGTTTTGTCCCAGCAACAAGAAAAATTTTCTCATTTCAAGAAATCCTTTCTGCGAATGCACGATCCCTTTCAAAACAAGAACTGTTTGAATTTCTGAAAAATGAAAAAAACAAGAATAACTTCGTAACAAATCAACGTAGCTTGCTGAGAAATCATGAATTTTGAAGGTCACGCTTCAACGTTCGAATCCCGGTTTTGATTTTTTCTTACGACAATTCCGGTTGGTATTTTTTCGACAATCGTTCGGGAAATTCTGGACGACACTGTTTAACCTACGCACATTTCATATATCACTCCCCTACCTCGTGCGATGAATAATAAAGAGAAAAACTATTTCTCTCTTTGAAATCCAATTTAGAAAATTCTTGTATAAATTATACAAACATTTGATAAAATCCTGTAAAATATACAATTGGTTTATAATAACTTTTTCCACCGACACAAGTTACGATATTGTTATTTTATATACAATTTGTATACAGTTTTTATCGATATTTTATAAAATTTGACACAAACAATACTCGACAAAGTTTCTATAAAAAACACCGATACCGTGAAATATCGTGCATCATCATTCGCGATATTCTAGGATGATTGGGAAAGTATTTGTCCTCCCGAAAGAAGTTGAAATTCACACATTGATATCATCGATTGATAGAAAATCGTCTCCGACGAGATCTAAGATCTGATGTATATAAATTTGATTCTCCGAGTGGGGGGCGTTATTCGATAGTACCGATATGTTTTTATGAACATCGACATTTTATCAAATTCAATAGGAACTTGACAAATTTTTCTATAAAAACGAAAAACATCGATCGCCCATTACTAGAATTTTTCAACATAACAAACAGATTCAAGGAGGTGAAGAAATTTGAATATATTGACCACAACTTTCATTTTACGTGCTTCAATTGATATAAAAAAAAAATTCTTATCATGGAACAGAATTTCTGTTTCTCTTATAATTCAAAATATAACATTATTTTTCTTTTACCCGAATCTATCTTTATTTTGATGTTCTTTTGTTTGTCATTTTGTATGACCTTAAAGAATAAAAAAATGAAAAAAGTATTGGCGATGGTAATTCATTACTTTCACGATTCATTGAAATTTGCATTTTTTCGTTTTCCCTCCTCTATACGTTATTTTCTGTCTTTTAAACAGGATACGCAACGTGTTATACATACCGCGTATGGATGAATGAAAGTGACACACCACGCACACACAACTCGTCCGGGCTGTAGAACGGAACTGACACGCATGTGCAAAAGTGATATTACACGCGTCAATCCGTATAATAGCCTTTGTAATACAATATACAAGTTCTTCGATAACGACGATTTGAGCGTTCTCTTGAAACGCGTTGGAAGAACGAGATAACGAAACTCCCATCGGAATGAAAAGCCTGAGACTGGTAGATCTCCAGAGAATCTTATCTTGTTTCGTCTCGTCTCGTGTACTTGGGAGAGTCTTTCAAACAAAATTCATCGTGAGACATCATTTTCAATCTTGTGTCATCAATTGAAGAATTACAGATTCATTCGATAAATTTTTCATCTCCAAACTTTGAGAATGTTGGTTTTCAGTTTTCATGGTTAGTCATTTACATGATTCATCTTGGTGCTTTTAGATTGGTACATGGACTTTGGACGCATCGGAGATATTAAATCTCTTCTATTCTATACCCAAAATGAAGAGAACTTATGAGACTTGAAACCACGTGTTTGCTTCGAAGTACAGGTTGGTTGAAAAGTTTTGAAAGCAAAAATGAAAGAATGTGTATTTTTTGATGAAATGATTTTTTTATTCAATATAGTCTCCCTCAACTTCAACACACTTATTCCAATGATCCTCCAATAATTTTATACCATCTATGTAATGATTTTCCGGAAGCTCCGCAAAATACCGTTCCACGGCTGCAATAGCTTCTTCATTCGACGAAAAACGCTTTCCACGAAGGAATTGTTTCAAATTTCTGAAGAGGTAATAGTCGGAGGGAGCCAAATCTGGTAAATACGGTGGGTGTTCAAGCAATTCGTACTTCGATTCGTTCAGTTTAGCCATCGCCAGAAGACTTGTGTGAACACGTGCATTGTCTTCATGAAAAATGATTTTTTTCTTCCGTAAACCGGGTCTTTTTTCACGAATTTTTTCTTCCAACTGGTTCAAGAGGTTGCAATAATATTCAGAGTTAATTGTTTTACCTTTTTCGAGATAACCAATCAACAAAACCCCTTTTGCGTCCCAAAAAAACCGATGCTAAAACCTTTTTTGCCGATCTCTCTGACTTCACCCGTTTTGGAGCTGAACAACTAGCTTCAGTCCACTTTAAACGTTCTTGTTTCAGTTTAGGATCATGATGGTAGATCCAAGTCTCGCCCACAGTTACGAAACGACGCAAACATTAGTCTTATTCTGCTTAAAACGCTCCAAATTACGCTGAGAAATTTGTTTTCGATTCAGTTTTTGTTGAATTGTCAACGAATGCGGCACTAACTTTCCAAAAAGCTTTTTCATATGTAATTCTTCGTGTAAAATCTGGAGTACTCGTTCATCCGAGATGCCTATGGTATCAGCAATTTCACGCTCAGTGAAAACTCGGATCTTTACAAACAATATCATAGACTTGCTCAATGATGTCTGATTTCGTTGCATTTTTTGGACGTCCACTACCTGATTGATCTTTAACGCTTGTACGACCACGTTTAAACTCTAAAACCCATCGATGTACAGTTGGAAATGAAGGAGCAGATTCTTCCAACAGCTTCTTCATTTTAGTATGAATTTCTGTTGCTGATAAATCTTCCAAAACAAAGAATTTTATCACTGCACGATATTCGGATTTTTCCATTTTCACAAAATACACTGACACGTCAACTTCGAATGGTTTGTAAACAAAAAATGAATTGACAGATCGGAATAAAATTGTGTGTGTGTGTGTGTGTTCAAATGAAGGATGAAATATAAAAATAGCGTATAAATTTTGATTCCTGTACTGGTTGATAGGTGTCGCTTTCAAAACTTTTCAACCAACCTGTACATCCATCAAGTTCATGTTTGGCTCAGTTTGGCTTTGCGAATGTTCTGGAAACAATTTGTTGAAATATCAGTGAATATGACTGCGGTAACGCGAGTGAAAAAATTCTACAAATTATATATAATTTATATATAAATTATGTAGAATTGGGAGATTTTTTTGTTTCCACTCGAGAAAGACGTGCGAGAGAAGCCTCTTTTCTTACAATTCTTGGAGCTGACTAATGTTCAATTAAGAGACATACTCAAGCATATTTTTGTCTCAAAATGATCTTTAAGATCAAAGCATTGAACATTAATCAGCTCTATATAAGAGCTCTAAAAAATGCCTTTCTCAGTTTGTGGTTAGGAGCCATCCTTGAACTACGTAACTGTGTTTTTGCGACTTGTTTTGATCCTCTCTCCTCCGGGTGGAAACGTAGTTTTTTTGCGTTCAACTGAATTCATTTCATTTTCAAACGCAGGATTTGGAAGAATAACGCTAGTCCCGGGTGGGAATAACCTGAGTCCGCACGAGAATTTTGTGATCCCGTCCATGCGAGAATTTCGAACGGTAGAGTATCATAATATCGATACTTCACACCCTGATAACACACGAAAACTTCTTCTTCAACAACAAGAATAGAATTCTTCAAGAACTCTTCTCGAACAAATGCATTCATAAAGACCTCTGAAGGAGTTCAATGATTGGGACATTAACGAGTTCTTTGACACTACTCAAACAATACTTTCAGCATTCTCAAAGAACTCGTCAATGTCCCACACATTGAATTCCTCCAAAGCTCTTTATGAATTCATTAGTTCGAAAAGAGTTCTTGAAGAATTCTATTCTTCTTTTTAAAAATAATTCTTCATGTGTTGTCTGGGCAATTCCGACGGTGGCGTAGTCCCGACCCAGACAGCACAGGAAGTTCTCTGTATGTTTCAGACACGTACTCTTGGTTCTGCGTGTTTTGGTCTCCATGGAATAGGTTTTCCAAACGTTTGAAGTATCTTCCCTTTTGATGCTTCTGATTGAGTTCTGAGGACATTCTTTTTATGTACTACGGGATGTTCTCGCCATGTCTTCCAAACGTCCTTTCATGAAAACTACCCCTCAAAAACCCAGAATCACACGGTGGACATGAATGGAACTAAACGGGACATTTGCATGTCCCTGGGACATACATGTGACGTTCTTAGAACATCCTGAGACGTTATTTGCACGTTCCCTTTGCAACCAAGTACGTTTTCGGAACCTTCAAAAAACCTCGAGGTGCTGTATGGAGAAGTGTCATAATCCTGGGAAAAAAATTATAGAATTTAATGTAAATCGAGTATTCGATCACTTTTGTCATGAAAAATGTTTTTTGCTCCCACATCAAGTGATCCAATACTCGATCTATATTAAGAGCCTTTCGAAGTAGCTGATCCAAGTGATCCGGATCATGGGCATAGCCGGGGGCAGCTGCCCCTTGTAGAATAGGAAAAAAATTTTTTTTAATTGAATATATAAAAATTATATATAAAAAAGTTGTGGAAAATTTGAATTGAACATTTTGCCCTCTCTTAAGTTTTGAGCTGGCTACGCCCATGATCCGGATCACTTTCTGACCAATCCAAATGCTTGAAGAGTGATCCGGATTACTTGAATCAGCTACTTCGGAAGGCTCCTTAAATTCTATAATTTTTTTCCGGGACTATGACACCTTTCCCAGGACCTTTCGGGATTGTAAGGCTGGCCTCCCATGGACCGGAATTCGTTCCGGCGGAATGACTTTAAACCAATCGCTTTCACAATTTCTTTGAGAGCGTTCTATCAGAAATCTATAAAAAATTGTGCATTGGTTCAATTTTCATTCCGCCGGAACGAATTCCGGTCCATGGTAGGCCAGCCTAAGGGTGCTCCAGGGGGCATAATCTCAAATGCAACATCCTCAAACGGATTTCAGCACTGCCGTACGGTACCCATACAGCACCGAATATTCCAGTAATGTATCAGAAACGTCTCCGTTACAAAAGCGGACATAGAAACGTGTTTGGAAGGTATTTGAAAACTTTCTGAAATGTTTCTATGTCCGCTTTTGTAACGGACACGTTTCTGATACATAACTGAGGTCTTCGGTGCTGTGTGGGGTAGTACAGTGAATTATTCGCCATAGATACAACTAACACGAACAATGAACAAATCACACCGATTTTCGAATTAGGTTAGTGTATACATGTAAAATAGTTCACTGTACTACCGTATGGCAGCGCTGAAATCCGTTTGAAAATTTTCTCTTCGAGATTATGCCCCCTGGGGTGCTCTCCCAAGCGATTGATTATTCAACCGGAACGGCACATTTCACCTTCCGTTCCGTTGAAAACAGGTAGGGTGGCGTCACACGGAGCCAAAAATCAGACAGCACAACGTGCCACTGGAACGTTTATGGAAGGCTTATAGAACGTAGAGGAGGTTCCCTGAACGTTCAGAAAACGTCCCAGAAACACATTGTGCTGTTAGGGAACTACCGTCGGAATGATTCCGATCCATGGGAGAGGACCGCTATTTGGTTTAAACGCAACGGAATGACTACTGAAATCCCTCCCAGACAGCACACTAGAATCTCAAATAAATTCCGAAAAAAGACCTCTTAAAGAACTCTTCTGGAATACAAAGTGTTCCGAAAGAGTCCCTGATGAAAGGGAAGCGTGTAATAGAAAGTGTCAGGAACGTAGTTGGAAAGTATTTGGAACGTGGATTTGAGCGTATACCGAGCGTCAATTGGAACATTAGGAGTGGTTCGAACGTATATTTGAAGTGTGTGAAGCGTATCCGGAGAAACCCCAATTTCATAGAGACCGGGCTTTACGCACGGAAGCGTAATCCAAGAGTGGATAGGAAGCATATGAGAAGTATTAGAAAAGTAATCTGAAACATGCTTACGCTTCCGTTACTCTTTAGACACGCTTCCCTTTCACCAGGGGTTTCAAAAGAATTCGATTCGTCAGACATTTGAGAGTGCCGTTAAAATTCTATGAGACTTCTTCGAGAATTTCAACGAAACTCGCAAATATCTGACAAATCGAATTTTTTTTCGAACTCTCTTGGAACACTTTCTATTCTGAAAGAGTGCTTCAAGAATTCTTTTTGCAGAATTCATTCGGGATTCTCATGTACTGTCTGGGCTGTTGCGTTCCGATTCAATTTCAGTGCCGTGGAAGAGCACCCTGAACTTTCGGTGTTATGATACTCTACCGGTAAACACCCGTTGAACCGAAAGCCCGTTAGACCGAAACACCGTTGGACCGAAATTTATTTTACCGAATGACAATAATCCGAAATCTTACTGTACATTACTAGTTGTGTGCGAATGAGATCAAATGTCATCGAGACTTTTTCGGATTATTGTCATTCAGTAAAATAAATTTCGGTCCAACGGTCTTTCGGCCTAACGGGCCTTCGGCCCAACGGGTGTTTACCACTCTACCAGGCGCCTGAGGCTGGCGTCCCATGGACGGAAAAAGTGACGGAAAGCGAATTGCGGTACCAATACTTTTCAAGTATGCCTAGTTTTATCTGGTTTCATCCAACAGTGACTAAAAATTCTGAGAATCTATTGGTGCCGCACTTCGCTTCCCGTCACTTTTTCCGTCCATGGGACGCCAGCCTGACAACAGTTCGGAACTACTAGGGTTGTACGCGATTTTGAATGGTCACTTCTCATAGAATGTTGAATGTGATTAATTAATTTTTCTATAAGAATTGACCAATGAACACCGTGTAAAACCCTAGGAGTTCGAACCCCGATGGGAGGGTACCCTGAGGCCAGAGTTTTAGGGATTGGTAACGGTGCAATGGCCCGAAAGGGCGATATCCCGAAATTCGCCGATTGATCCATTCTTCGTAACCTGCTAGGAACTTCCTAGAAATTGATCAATCAATGAATTCCAGGCCATCGCGCTTTTGGGACATTGCACCGTTACCATAGGGATTCTTGTACATTTGAAAAGGTTGCAATGAAAGTTTAAAAAGATACTAACGGCGTGGCAGCAGCCAAAATGTTTCTTTCAAATTATTTGAAAGCAGAGAGAAGATGAGAGAGCTCACGGTCGGGGTTCCATCGATAGTAAACATTGAAGCGCCCTCTTATCGGATGGAACACGGAACCTGGTCCATCAAACCTCCTCTTTCATTTGTCATTTTTCTTATTCATGATGATGACAAATTATATGCATCCAACATCGATACATAAAATCATTTTAATCAAATACGTGTTGAAAAGTATACAAAAGAAATGCGCGATCTTGTAGTATTAAAAAATAAAATTGCAGTGTGTGAACTTCCATGATCCAACCGTCAGAGGGCCGGTGGAACTTTTACTATCAGTGAAAAGGTGCCCGTGAGCCCTCTCATTTTCTCTCTGTTGAAAGTAGTGCAATAAAACCATCTAATTTTCATTGACCTACCTGGTATATGTGTCAATATAGGTCTCCGAATGGAAATTATTAAATTTTATTGTAAAACTTTCAAATAATTTGAAAGAAACATTTTGGCTGCTGCCACGCTGCTGGTAAGGGAGTGCTCTGGTCAATTTTTCAACTAGAAAACCACTAGATCGTTTCAACCGTTTTTCGTCATCGATATTCAATTAAATCCATCAAACTTTGGATCAAAACATTCACAATTAATCAAACAATCCAGGTCTGGTCTGTTTGTTGTTGAACTAAATCATTATAATTAATTAGAGCGAAATTTCGTTATCAGCCAATTGAAAACCTCCATTTAGTTTTTTTTTTATATTATCAAAAATCCAACTCATGTACAATTATTTTGAGACCAGAGCCGGCTTCTCTGATTTATTCTGAATTTTTTGATCTGAAGATCATTGTAATTAATTGGATATCAATGATGTAAAACGGTTGAAACGATCTAGTACTTTTCTAGGGGAAAAATCGACCAGGGGATACCCTTGAAAAAAAAAAAACAAATCATTCGAACCAATTCGAACATCTGTTGCTGTCTGTTGCTATTTAAGTATCAACGACGACCAATTTATCGCAGGATGACATGTTTCGTCATCGTTTGTTATTTGAATTATCGTTAACATTGTATTACTATGAATAAATTTTTTTTGCTCGGAATACTAGTAAGTTGAGCTTTATTCAAACTTCAACGTCTTGTAAATACCTTTCTGGAAAATTAACCTTGAAGTACGCCCTTATTTCATCTAAAATAAAACAATAAGCTAATTGTTTATACTTCTTCAAATTCATTGTCAATCAAAACATTCATTTAAAACTTCATCACAGTAGCAAAATTAATGAACAATCGATGCATTTTGAACATAAACCAATCGAGCTATTCATTATTATTTGAAAAACATCAGATATGCAAAGGTAAACGTTACAAAAACAGTCGTTAAGAAATAATAGCTGTCATCTCATTCATTCAATGGATGTTGATATTCCAAAAGGATAACGAAATATAAAAGAACGCATGAAAATTAGAATTCACTTTTTTGACAACACTATGCATTGATTTTGAATACTTTCCAACTCCTGCATTTTATATCTTGGATTATTTCTGAAATACATTACAGTTAACAGTTGAATGGATGCACTAACAAGAGATGATTTCCTCTTTGTTGTAAAATTATTGTCCACTGTGCGTCAATGTTGTACACTTTAATCATGATTTTTCCTTTGCTCGTGGAATTACGATTAATTAAAATTTTATAGGTAAATGTTATTGGATTCGTTCAACATTGAGCTCAACTTCAAATTTTGCAATTAAAATTTATAAAATTTCTCTTCGTATATAAGTTATTCGCATATGATTTGTTTATCCTCATTCTTCTCTGATTTAAAAACCATTAACAATTTCAATAGATTATGAAATTCATTATCCCCAAGGTACCCCTTTTCGTTATCCTGCACCCTATATGTTTATGCAAACATTTATCCATCAAAATTCAAAGTTAATTTCAATATAATATTGCTTTGGAATTCAAATTTCATATTGAATCAAACTGTTTCTATTTCGACAGATACCTTATGCAGCTGGTTTAGACGAAGATTTATTACATTATGTCAGCGACAGTGTTCTTGGTGGATCATACAAATATTACAGTTTAATGTACGACGGCCTTATAAAAATACAGTTGACGTCATTGTAAGTACATGACAATCAATTTTCAAATAATGAAAAATTATTCCTTGGTCCGATGCAGGTATCAGAATTTTTGATTGCTCATAATAAACTGGATGTTTTTAAAACAGAACAGGAGATGCGGATATATATGCATCGCAATTGACAGCCAAGCCAACTTACGAACCTGATCAATATTGTCTTCAATCTACTACATGCGGAGAAGATATTATATATATCCCTCGAAGGTATGATACATCTTTCCAAACTAACAAAAATGATAAAAATAGAAGATGGTGATTTTGTCAACATTTGTGTTCAGTTTCAAAAGACCTGTGAGTCTTGGAATTTATGGACATCCCTCTCGTGAAATTAGTAATTATACCCTTTTGGTATATGAAATAACAGGATCGAACGCCATTGACGATCCAAACTCCGAGGGTGATCGTCGTACACCTAATAGAAAGGTATTCATGCTCTTCGAAAGAACTTTGGATTCCAATTGCATGTAATTCAGATATTTTGAAATAAAAATGAAAATAAATACATATTGACATATAATTCTTCTTTTACAGAAAGAAAGAACATCGCTTACTGGAAATCTGCTTTGGGCTTTAATGGATATACTATTTCAAGTTTTATTTTGACCTCGATATACCATCTAGAAAACTTTTTATAAAGGCATATTCATCAATCATGTTGGAGTACGAGAATCAAATGTTCTTAGAAGTCCTGCACGAAGATGGATTAGTTGTAACGGCCAAGTAAATATTTTTTTAACTACATTCATTTATTACCAATTGAGTATGTGATTTACGTTCATCATTCCTCAGAAGAACACGTAACAAAATGAAATGTAACTGTTAACCAACTTCAAAACCATAGAAATTCTAAATTTAACTCCAACTGAGAAATCTAATTTTCTGATTTCAAAATAAACCAAAATAGTTTCATATTTTAGTTTTGTGCTTGTGTCGATTTACCTATAACTTACTTTTTTTTCTATTTACAGAGGTTTAGGGTTGGAAACTGTGTTTATGAATATCTTAAAAGTTTATTTAGACCCAGGGAATTTAGTTATCGTTCTCGGGACTACAGATCATGAAGAAAAATATTTTATCGACAGACTAAAACAACTTGGTCTGAAGCAGTTGCCTATCGTAATTAATTCTCAATATTCTTCTAGCGACAGGTATTTTTTTATTTCAAAAAAACACTGTGAATAAGTATTTTTATTTGAGTTTTATAATGGAAACAAATGTGATATATTTTAATTATCAACAGACAACTGATGTACTTGGAAGGTGGTATATTCTTCATATCAGGGAGAATTTTAGTGGTAGATCTATTGAAGAACAGGATACCGTTAAATTTGGTTACTGGAATCCTTGTTTACAGAGCACATAATATACTCAATTCTTATCAAGAATCGTTTGCTCTTCGTCTTTATAGACAGAATAATAAGGTAAGTAGTTTATTTAACACGTAGGCACTCATTGTGAACACGATACCTATATATTTATGTATTTAAGACAAAAAATTGAATGCTGATCATTTAAATTTTAACTTTTTATCACAGACTGGATTTATCAAAGCCTTCACCAATTCTGCTTTGGCTTTCACGGTCGGTTTTGCTCAGGTTGAACGCGTAATGAGAGCTTTGTTTGTAAAAAAATTGTATTTATGGCCTCGATTTCATACTATTGTAAATAACAGTTTATCTAAACACAAGGTATACAAAGTGATGAATGCTGTAAATCAATTTCAAATATTCAATGTAATTCTGATTTTCTTATTTTCTTTTAAGCCAGAGGTAATAGAATTGCACGTCAAGATCACAAAGAATATGGTGAATATTCAAACCGCGCTTTTGGATGTGATGAACTTTTTAGTCAAAGAATTGAAAAGGATAAACAAATATGTAAGTTAATTTCACTGTATCCACGAACAGTCTATAAAATATATCGATCCTTTCAGTCACCTGTTTTTTTTGTTCCGAATCTTCAAAAATTTATAAAAGATAAATAACGCTTCAGCACTGTTTTTTCTCTTTATTAATATTTTACTAACTATCTCCGAAGGAGTGTTTTGTTCCATCTAATATTAATCTGTTTTCTTACAGTTGGATTTAGATGAATTGACTGTTGAAAATGCTATATCTAAGAAATTTCATAAGCAATTGCAACTTCAATTGGATCCCATATGGAATCAATTGAGTTTCAACACAAAGCAATTGATTGCGGATCTGAAAAAATTAAGATCCTTACTAATGTAAGTAATGTGATTCAAAAACAAAAAACATCATTTGATCATTCTTCTTCCTCTTTGTCAGGTGCTTGACGTATCAAGATTCCGTATCGTTTTACGCGATGTTGAATAGTTTACGTTCTGTGGAATATGCGGTAAATAGTAGCGGATGGTTGATGTTGGATGCTGTAGAAAATTTATTTAAATATGCCAAAGACAGAGTGTACACGGCAAAAGAGGGTGAGTTTTCACAAAACATCATTCATTCATTCACTCATCATCTTTGTATCCAAAGAAATTGAATATTGAAATGTTTTCAGAATTAAAGCCTGAACCCAATCCAAAATGGGTAGCTTTGAAAGAAGTCATCCTAGAGATACAACGACAAACGATAAGTGAAAAAGATGGGAGTGCAGTGAAAATTCTCATTTTGGTACATAATAGCGGTATCTGTCATCAGTTGAAAAATTTATTGACTAAAGGACCTGATGGGTATTTACAACAAACAGCAAGAAGAAAACTTCAACCTGTCAAGAATCCCAAAATAGATAGGTAAAACTAGAGAAAATGAGAAAAACGAGTAAACATTTTTGAATTCCTCTTTTGAATCAATCTAATAGCTATGTTAAGGCCCGTCTACAGAACTTCATCAACAGTTCTCAGATATTTTCCAATGTTTCAGAGGATTTGCACAAAAATGTTTATTGGAAAATAATGATGAAGCATGATGTTGTTGAAGTTTGAATCGTTTATTGAAACGAATTGGTAATCGAATAACGAAATCCGCAGCTCACCAGAGTCCAAAGATCTTGCAGGACATTCTTTGAACGACATTTCCAGTTATGTTTCCAGCCCAAGGAATTCATTCGAAAAGATAAACACCGATAATTTATCAAATTTTGTGTTTGAATTTAATTTTCGTTTCTATAAACGATTCAAACTTCAAAAACATGAACCATGAAATTTCAGAAACATAATATTCATTATGTTATGATTTACTAGCAGTCCAAAAAAAAGTACCGATACCGGAGAACAACCGTCCGATGTTGATAAAGATGAAGAAGATCAAGAAGAGATTCATGACAGTTATTTCTTAACGTTATCTCAAAAATCTCCTATGGAAGATGAATTAGAGGTCTCTGAGAAGGAGTTAAATGAGAATAGCTTGTTCGAAGATTGTTCCCAAGTAAGTCCAGCGTTTTAATAGTTTGTAAATAATGTAAACAACTCTAATCAAAAATTTTTATCCATAGATGGCAGAATTGGATTTGGATAATTTAATAACATCCGCGCCGTTAGTCATAATACAGTCTTTGAAAAAAGACGGTAATCCATTGGCATTGCAATGCGCGTTGGAGGAACATAAACCGTCCAACGTGATAATGTACGTTGCGGATATTTCCGCTGTGAGACAACTCGAGGTACTTATTGATTTTTAAATGATTTTGATTCATTGGTTGGCAGAACAAAGTAATTTCGATTTTTTCATATATCTTTCCAATTCATTGAAGCCACGCTATAACGCGTTTGAAAGGCAACTACTCAGTCAAAAGTTATTACGCTTTGAAAATAGAGACTCCAGAAGATCATTTTCAGGGATAACTCTTCGAAGGTTGATCTAGGTCTGTATAGAGCTAGATTCACCTTCGAAGAGTCATCCCTGAAAATTCCAGACCTTTTTATAAGTCCAGTTTCGAGGTCAAATCCACATATGCGCTTGTATCCTCTCAAGGGCGATGAAAAATAAATCACATACGATAAAAATGTGTGAAAAAGATGGAGATCGAAGCCTGGAGAAGCTTCACAAACGGTTGCAAAGTTCTTATTGACGCCAAGAAAGGTGGTGCTGAGTGTTTGAGGGGATTGTAAAGGAATTGTTCATCATGGGCTGCTCGAACCTGACCATACCATTAATTCGACTCTCTACTGTTAACAACTCATGCGATTGAAGCAGACGATTAAAAACAAATGGCCAGAATTGATCAATAGGAAAGGCGCTGTCTTCCATCACGACCACGCTCGACTTCAGTCTCTGAAGAACTCTCTCTTAATAGTGTAAAGCTGGTTTCAAAAGAGGCTTTTGAAAATCACTTGGTTTATTTTCCTCGCACAGATCTCAAAAGTTTTACAATAACGGAATTATGGTTTTAGCAGAAAGTGAAATTACTTTTTCTCCAACCCAGCACATCAATTTTCTCAAAAGTACAAGAATAAACAGAAACAAAAAAAATTTGAATATCAATTCAAGAAATTCTTCGTTCCCTTCATGATACACGAAAATAATGTGATCTACTTTTTCTCTACGTACAGGTGTATCAAAGCAACAATCCATCCATTCGTCTCAAGGTTTATTTCTTGATTTATGGTGGATCCGTAGAGGAACAAGAATACCTCACCTCTTTGAGACGTGAGAAAGAAGCTTTTCATTCTTTGATCAATACTAAAACGGTAATATCTTCGAGAAACTAAATGAAAAATCCTATGAATTTTGCAAAATCCCGAGTACACGTGAGATTGTATTTTAGACAATGGTTGTACCGGAAGATCAAGATGGAAAATCAGACGAATGTCTGGCTCTTGCCGTAGAATCGGGTGAAAGTAATCAAGAAAATACTCGGAAAGCGGGTGGCCAATCCGTCGAGACTAAAACTATTCAAAAGGTGATTGTAGATTTGAGAGAATTCAGAAGCGAGTTGCCCGGTCTGTTACACAAACGAGGCATAGAGATCGAACCTGTGACGTTGGCGGTGAGTGGAGAGTACAAAAATTCATTTCCAAGATTCGTGGAAGAATTTCATATAATTTTACAAAAATGCAGGTGGGCGATTATATACTTTCATCGGAAATTTGCGTGGAAAGAAAGAATATTTCAGATTTGATCGGCTCCCTTCAAACTGGACGATTGTACAATCAGGCAGTGTCAATGACCAGACATTACACCAAACCGATGCTTCTTATAGAATTTGATCAAAATAAACCGTTTTGTCTTCAGGTATTTGGTTCTTTACGTTTATTTATTATTCAATTAAACGATAGATGCAATGGTGATATTCAACGGTTATTTTTCGCTTTTCCACGTAGGGTCATTATTATATCAGTAAAGATTTGAAAAGTACATCTATAACGGCAAAATTACAATTGTTGACTCTACATTTTCCTAAATTGAAACTCGTATGGTCTCCTAATCCACACGCAACTGCTCAATTATTCGAAGAATTGAAGGTAACGTAACGACACAATATTATTCTGCATTCATTTTTTTTACTATTGAATTGTATGAAAAATCTTGCAACATATTTAAGGACCTTCAAGAAATTGACAAAAGTTTGCTACGTACTTTCTGATCGACTAAGCGATAAATACAAATTTTAAATCCACAATGATGAAATGAATTACTTAAATCGAGCTTTGAATATGAATTGGCACTCAAAATTATGCAAACAATTATCAACATACCCTAATAGCAAAGTGCTCAGCAATTATGCGGCAAATTGTTGAAAACACTCAGCAACAGTTTTAAAGCAATTATGCGCAACAATATGCTGTGAACCTGAGATTTTGGGTTAAGTTTTGTTGCTGGGAAGTTGCTCGGTTTCATGAAACTCTTAATCACATGCGTAGCAAATTCCCAGCAGCTTCGCGTAAATTTAAGAAACAACACAAGAGCAATGGTTGCACAGCAACTTTTGTTGTATGGGATATTAACCTACAAATGTCAATAATTTTTCCAACTTATTTCCTCATGTTTAAGAATGTGTTTTTTGAGCTTTGGGTTTATATTTAGAGCCAAATCCTGCGCTTTATTGCTATATATTTAAAATTTGTTGAATTATTGCTTAGTTACTTAAAAACTAGGTACCAAAATTTTGTCTGTTTTTCAATGCACCATTCGCCAAGCCATCCCATAACATCAAGCATTCCTCGAGTATCACACTAATAACAAAGAAGTACCCTTCTCTCAAGTGATGCTGCTTTTGGTTCTTTTGGAGCCACTAACGTTTTATCGAATGATTTACATACAACACCCAGTTTTTGACAGAATTTTCCAATAATCTCTAGCTCATATAAGTGATTAGCAACTGTCATATGGTTGTAGCTAAGTGCCACTGCCAGTTTCCAGGAGGTAGAAACCTTGAATTTGGCGCAATTTTCACTGCCTTTTCCCAAACTTCGTCATTCAGAGCCAACGTACAGCCAAATAGTGAACGATATTCTTTTCGAATGAGGCACAAATATTAACGGTAGCAATGGTTGACTCATTCACGACATTGTTCCAATTTACACAGCATGTTACGTGTTAACTTCCACAAAATCTTATCATATTCTACCACCAATTTAAGCTGACAAAGATCCTAAAGAATTCTCAAAATGAGATCGTAAAATGTTGCAAGAGTTTTTATGCGACCCTATTTATCCTTAAAAAATTAGAAGTGTTTTTTTTTTGGATATAATACGAAGAATTCTATTTGCATGCAAATATGATAGCAAGGAAGAGACCAACCGGACGCACTGAAAGCAATGCAAATTGGAATGGAAGAGGATACTATCGAGAAAAATTTAGAGCATACTTATAACATACATATACATGATTTTGTTGCCAAATTACCTGGTGTAAATTCAAAAAATTTACGTATCGTTCTGAACAAAGGAAAATCATTACCGCATCTCATAAAAATGACAAAAGTAAGTGATTTATCTCAAATTATCCAATAACGTGTCACACATATCGAACACATATTATCTACAAAAATTTATATTTTAGGATGAAATAACAACAATGCTTGGGAATAAAAATGATGCTGAAATGCTCTATAATGCGTTACATGAGAATCATTCACGCTCGGAAAGCGCAAAGCCGGCAGTCGTTGGAAAAAGTAGTAGTATTTCTCGTGGACGTGGTAGGAGATTATTTTCTAGAATAAAAAAATAAACTATCCGTTCTTAGTTGATTTCATTGCCCAACTTGAATTACGTGATTAATTCATATCGATTTGAACGCTTCGCGGAGAGCCGAAATTTAACATTTCTGTAAGTAACCAAATTTTATACAGGCGAATTTTCTTTTGAGAACTTATTATCGAAATTGTTAGATTATTTTTTTGCACAGTAGATTCGATATCTTTGCCGTCCTCCTGAAGGTTCTCCTTTGTTGAAGGGTTTTAATTATTTTTTTTATTTAAAATGCAACTCATCTTTCGCTCGAACAAAGTTCATTGTTATCATGTTTTAGATTCTTTGTGTATAATCCAACATTTATGAAAATTGTATTGAACAGAAAATATAAAATTCCAAAGGAAAACAGGGAAATTTTTCAAGTATATTGCAAAGTCATGACAATTAAGAACAAGTTAGAACGAGTTTTTCATTACAAATTGTGTGTTGTGTTGAAGGGATTTAGAGTGGAGTATAGTGGTTTCAGTTTCAAAAGGCACGATAATAACACTATATTCACTGCAGTGGTATAAATCCATGGAATAATTGTCAATTATTTTCACCATTAAACGATACTCACAATTTAAATTAGTTCTATTCGTATTCGTCCTCACTGTTGCTATCAGCATTCAGGTAATATAAAAATGAGTCATTCTCGTGGGTTGGAAAATAAAACCTACGATGAGAGAAATTGAATTGTTTATGAGAACCAAAATTGAGTAACAACTTCATACAATCGAGATGATGGAAAGAATAACTCGCCCAGTGCTCGAAATCAACAGAAATTCTTGCAACTCGGTTCATGTAACAACGAGAAGCGAGTGAATAACTTCATTGCTTCGAAACGTTTAAGCGCTATTCTTTCCATCGCCTCGCTAATCGACTTACTCTGGCTGATCCCAAATTCGCTGAGCCGGTACTCGACAATGTTTTTCTTGAGCCATGTGTTCGGATATATTATCCGCTTCCAAATTACAAAACACGCAGCGATTCAAATCTGTTTGTCTTCTCATGTAATTAACCAACTTCACCTGGAGAAAATATTTGTGAAATTTATTATAAATGCAGAAAGAGCTAAAACGAATCTTACTTTTTGATAAAAAGTTGATTGTTTTGTTTGATCTTCAAAATCAAACTCGTGCTCAGTTTTCATATGATCAACGAGAGATGAGAAATTGTTTTCCTTGTGATCACAGAACAAACAAGTAGTGCTGGTTGTTTCGTCATTCCAGTCTGACCAAGAATCCGTATCCTCGTTCCCGCTACTCAAATCTCCCGTATCCTCGTCTTCCAAGGAACAAGTTTTCTAAATGGATATAAATAATCGATTAAAATAAAATTTATCAAATCGATAAGTTAATTTCAAAATCACCTGCTGTTTCCTACATGTTCTATTAGGTTCGAGATAATTATTTACATAAAATTTATCGTAAGTCTTGTCATTTGGATTTATCCGTTTGTGTAATTTCTTACGCATGTGTTCTTTCAACGCTACACGATCTTTGAATAATTTTTTGCAGTATATACAAATCAAACTGAAACACACATAATAGAACTTACAAATTTAATCAAAATATTTACATCTCCCTTTGAAAATCAATTGAGAAATTTTACCTTTCTATACTATTTTGAATTTTATTGAAGAGTTCGTCAAGGAATACTAAATTTTCTGGTTTTCCTAGATAAAGATTGTGCTTTTGGGATAAATGTTTCAAATATTCGAGTCGAAATCCGTTGATCTCTGTTCTACAAAACATACATCCGCGTTTGAATCCATCATCCTGCCTTTCCGAAGATTGTTGTGCGAGTACCCATTCCTTTGAAATGATAATTTAAGACAATGAAATTTTGCTTTTTGAATCAAAGTGGAACGTGAGACGTAAAAATTCTATAATAAAACTCAAATATGAGTCAAAATACTCGATTTTACCATACATAATTACCAATTTAGATCGATACAATTCGTCCCGAAGAACTTTATCCTCCGCAATGCAATCGGATAGTAGAAAATATGTTTCGTTCTTGCTAGGTTTTCCATCTGGAGTACAGTCCATTAGTATGGTGGTGCAATAGTCGGTTAAAGGTGCATCTTTGAATTTGACTGACCAGTAATGTACATAACTGAAACAATTCAAAAATTCAACTCGATATAAAGTGTCTTTCAGAGGACTCGAGAATTAAAATCATATCACATGGTTTCAATCGACCAGAGAAGAATATTTTATCATAGATGTAATGACGCTTTGAACAGAAAATATTGTTTGATAAGGACTTTACAGGCTTAGAAATCTGTATAAATTAGGTTTGATGACATTGGATCACCAATTTCTTAAAACAAAAATGCAATATTTCAAAGTGACTTCATCACATTTTTCGATTTTTGCAAAATATGGAACTTTCTCACATTTCCATGCCAGCTTTGCCTATTGTTATAATAAATGTACGTACCTTTTCAAACTCGCTATAGTCCAAACATCTGCTATGACGAGACGATGTTTTTCAAATAAATGAGAGAGAAAATTTTGTTCATTGGTTGGAAGAACAAATACAGTTTCACATAGCATACACTTCGTGTCCCGTGGATCATCGTCAAGACTAATAAACTGACTCTTATATACTTCGGTGTGATCAGTGGAAGTTGCAGGAGCAGCAGCTGGGACAGCTGTATTCATGGTAGCAGGAGTGACAAAACTTTTTTCTGCAATATTCGAAATTCACAATGGATGGAAATGGCAAGATTGAAACTCATATTTAACATCTAATCCATGTTCACTGTTGAAGTTTGGAATCGTTTATAGAAATGAAACGAAATTTCAAACTCACAAAATCTGATAGATCATTGTTATTTATTTTTTTTTTCAAATCAACATCATTCGAAGAATGTATTTCAAAATTTTGGGTCTTTAATAGTTGAGTGTTTTGTTATTCGATTACCAATTTGTTCCAATAAACGATTCAAACTTCAGCAACATATCCTGGTTAGGAATTTCATAACTGTGCATTGAAAATTCTCGGCAAATGCGTTATTTAGGGAAATTAATTTTGATGTTTTTGTTTGAGACTCTAAACTTAAACTATATCAAGTAAATACCGAGGTTAATGGAGTCCTCATTTTTCTTAATTGAATTTAGGTTAGATTTAAGTCTATATGATAAAATACACATTTGAAGAAAGTTTTGTATTACAAAAATCAAGTGTTCTTAGTAATTCGTAGATCATGCCAATCAATTTTTATTTATCATACCATTTAAAAATTTGACATTTTAAAGGGCTGAGCAAACAAGACATAAACATAACGACGGATACGCATGCTTGCTCATTGTTGCTCACCTTGCTCACGCTAGGGAGTATGGAGTATGGCGGAAAACGATAGTATACGACGTAATACCAAATTTCCCCCATTGGTTGAAAACTAGGACTTGTTAGAAACTTTACTATAAGTTACTAGTTTTTAAGCAATGAGAAAAACTCGGTATCACGGTACTATGGAAATTGCGTTTTACAGAATACAATCTGGAAAGACTGAATCCAGTGTTATCCTGTTGAATGCTACTAAAGCACAAGTGTGTTGACTCTATTTGAGAATAATTATCAAGTCGAAGTGAAAATAAAGAATATATATTAAGAAAAATGCCGGGTGCGCCATTGGAAGAAAACAATAAAATCATTGATGAAAAACAATCTGCCGTTCAGTATTCAGAAAATTCTCCTGAAACCCCGATCGTACGAGAGATTTCTCAGACTGATCGACTGAATAAACAATTATTGGTATCATTATTAGAAAAAATGAAAAAAGCTGATGGACAGTTTGACGATTTTCTAGATCAAGAAAGTATCAAACAGAACAATTCCGAAGACCATGATTTCGATTGAAATTATTGTGTTAAACATTTTAATTAAGGTAATTTATCAACCCATTATGTTCGATGGATATCTATTCTCTATTAAATTGAGAAATTTAGAATACATACACTTCAGAAAACATTAATGCTCTGAGATTGGATGATTCATCTAGCATTGGTATCCCCATAATTTTTTTTGTCATGTAAATGTACCCTTCATCGACACTGTATCTACTTACGATCAATGATAATTCCATTATTATTCTCTAAACTTTCTTGTCATTGATGTTTAGAAGTGAGAAAAAAAAGTACCTCCTTTCTTGCTTCCAAATATAAGTAACGAGGAGGTTGGCGAAATAGTAATGAACTTATAATTAATCGTAATTAAGTACAGTGTTGGCGAAGGGAACATTTACCTTCCTGCAAATGTCCTAATTTTTGTTTTGTAATTTTCCTAGAGTATAGATAATTTTTTCTAATTTCAAAAAATAGAAAGAGTGCATTGATATCCTATTTATACTCATTATTAGCGATATCACATAATTTTGTTGTTTGTGGAACATAAACTCTGATTTTTATGAATGTTCGTCTATGCTCTGAGAGCAGGGTTGGGTGATGACGCATCATTGGAGGATTCGTTACATCAAGCGAGTATGATACGTGATGTGTAGCATGTATCGATACATAAATTACATATATACTTGAGAAGATCCTGAAAAAGGGGTTTGTTACACGGTATGAATACGTAATCTCAATACGTCGAGTTTGATACCTACCCAACCCTGTCCAAGAGTCATTTGTCTACGATTTCAAACATTTTTGGCTAGTTAAGGAGTTGAAAACTTCTAATACTTGTTCTTGGATTCACAAATCCAGACGACCTTTCATCTCTCTGATGAATGCAGTTTCTGGGATATGCTACGTTCATCTGATTCAAGTACCTAATCAATAGCATCCTGTAAACCTCAGAGTTAATAGATCTCTCTACCCAAAATACTCTAAGATGACTCAATAAAATAGAAAAAATCAAGCAGCCACACCTTATTCCAGATCGTATTCCCATTTTAATGCATCATATTTGATTATTTTGTGTAGAAAGATCTAGTAACTTTAAAGTCTATGGGATTCCCTTAATGAAAACATAATCTTTTATCATAATTCATTTTCAACAAAAGTTTAATATACTTGTACATATACATAGATTATTCATCAAAGATTTTTTCCTCTTACGTGCATAAAATATATGTACTATTTATGGAATATTGAATGGACCTCCAAATATCCAATGTTGAATGCACTTTTATTGAATATTCCTCGACCCTTTGTATTCTTTTAGGGAATAAAATTGTTACCTAAAAAGTTAGTCCCGCTTCTCTTGAATAATTCTTACATATTCAAATAAATAAACCAAATTTGTTGATAATCTATGTACTTCTTCATATAACTGTGTATCATTATTCATTCAGTTTAGTATGAAAAACTAAAAATTATTTTAAATCATTAAATGGTATGATATTTTTGTTTGAAACAGGAATGCTGTGCTAAAGAAAATAAATGTAGAAATTGGGTTTTGTAAAGCAATGGAGAAATTGATGCCCAAGCAAATGAAGACAAAAAGGAATTCGAGAAGTAGAATCAATAATTCGAAAATGAATTACACTTTCGATTGATGCAAGAATTCATCGAGATATCGCACGTTTCTGCAGGAAAATGCATACTGTTGTATTTACTCGTTTTGAGAATTTTTTAAATTTTATAGTAAAGATCTTGAGATTGATAAAGTAGAATCAATTACCGTGTAGTTATAAAATAAGATAATGTATAATAATTAAAAACATTCCTTATAAAATTTTGTATGTTTCTTCCGACAATCGCAGAAAGATGAAGAAGGATAGAGTAATTGGATAATGAGAAGAAATATTCGAGAAAAAATGGATTTTTCGTACAATAAAAATAATGAAAATGAAAATTAAAGTACAAAAGATGATCACTCCATTAAGAATGAAATACTGATAATGAATTTTTATTCTATTTAATAAAAAATCAAAAATTTTATACTTATGTCTTAATCATTGTGTTTTCACTATGTTCTTCGTTTTTGTGTGCTAATATATAACACATTATTTCCTCTGATAAACGCATCTCCGTACTTGTCTTTCAATTGACCATTGACGTATTCTTCTGTTTGTTCAAGAGCTATATTCATATAACCATCTAGACAGGCGAGAACACCTGAAAGAATCAGGGAAATTATATTTCTATTTTTGAATAATCGCAACGATATATGTGATCAGAATAGATTTCCAACGTTCGATGACAACTAGTGAGTTATTTTTCAATTACATCACAGGCTCAAGCTTTACATGAAATTAACAGAATTGACAATTATTTTCAACAGATTATTTAACCCTTGTTTAGCACACTGAGATGAAATCCACCCCAGCCCCATTCTTCCTCAATTTCAAGTGTCTTTATCTATAGAGACATCTGTCGATAGCTGAAGGATGCCACTACTTTATGGAGTAGTGACATTCCGGTGGATTCATTAGTCTGTCCGCAGCAGTTATTGAAAGTTGTAAATTGAAAATTTTTGATGAAAACACATAGTTCATTTTCTTACAAATTTCTTCCCTTCATTCCTCCGAATAAATACTTTTCCATCGGCAGTCTTTGGAGGCCAAATTTCTTTCTCAAACAGTAACATTCCATAAGTATGATGCTCAAAATATTGAAAAATAATGAAATTATGAATTTTATTGTGAATACAGTCGCTTTTCCATTTTGCTTTTCATACTTCATTTTTTCAGTATAATTAAATTTGATTTCCAGCTGTAAAAGACCTTTTGAAGGAAACTTCAAATAAGTTTTGTTCCACAAAAATTGGCAAGTAAAAATATTCAACTGTTCATTTTTTTGACAATTTTTGTCGCTGGGGTGGAAATCATCGGTATGCGATTCCTGTGAAGTGTGGTAAACAAGGATTGAACTACGTTTTTTTTTGCATTCTTGTGAACTCGAGAGATGAGATAATTTGGCGAGTTCAAAATTCCCACCAAACACAAATTGTTCTAATGTGTATAAAATTGAAGCTTACCTCTGTAATCTACACCACTATTCAATTTAACAACTACCGGGCGTCCGTGGATTTGTTGTATGAATTGAGATAAAGCTTCTTTTCTACTCATCTATAAACAAAATGTATAAATTAATATTTATATTTTTTCTGGTCTAAAAATGAAGAACATGAATTTGCTTTGTAAATACTTTTAAAAAGATAAATAAATCTCACCGTGAACCGGCTTTTGAACAAATTAGAACAGCACAGAGGAAATTGGTGAAGTGACTCGATTTGTGTTCAATTTAAATGAAAGTGACAATTCAAGTTGCGAATGAACTTAGGTTATGAATTTAAGGTGCCTACTCATGGAACATTTCGAGTGCCGACCGAGCGTCTAGCGTTTGGCAGGCAGGGATAAAAATCTACGGGTCATAAAAGGTTTTCAACAGTAATTTACAATGTAATATACAATAGCTAAGTTCGTTTACCGATGTCCCAAGTTACCCCAACTCGCTCCAAGTATTTTGGATTCGCTACTTCCAGTTTAAGCAACGAAATGATTGGTTTGGTACAAATTGGAGCAACTCAGAGCACGTAGAACGAACGAACCTAATGTAGAATACGTACATTGCAGTAAATTACAGTATTTCACCTGTAATTTTACTTAATTACTTGTAAAAGGTAAACACCAATAATCCCGACAAATAAATGCCTCGAGGGGCAGTTGACCCGAATTTCAATGTCTCGAAAGGTCAACATCTCGAAATTCACCAATTGATCAACCTTTGGTAACTTACTGAACCCAGATAGCAAAATTTTGGGAAAGGCATCCTTTTTGAATCATTTACGAATTCAGAAAAGAATCCTCGAAATATTAGTGAGATAGAGTTCTTGGAGAATCCATTAAGAGCTACATAGCTCGAAATGAATCCTCTAAGAGTACTATTTCACTGACATTTGAAGGATCCTTTTGAGCTATCTGGGAAAGGTTCCCCAGGAACTGTCTTATCAGAAAATTCCGAGATATTGATCTTTCAGGACACTGAAATTCTGGGCAGGGTCCAGCAATACCGAATACTCTTGATCTCAAAGGTGCTCACCGAAACCGATTGGAATGAGGCTGAATAACCACCATGAGTTACTAGTCAACTACCAAGCACGTCAAAAGTTCCTAAAATTGCTGGATCCTACCAAAATTCAGATCAACTGCCCTTCGGGCCGTTTGTGTGTGGTGGGGTAGCAAATGCCCGAAAGGCCATTGACCCGAAAGCATTGAAGCCTGCGGCTATTTGATGAGGGCTTGAAACTTCTAGTAACATTCCTTGGACTCACAAAACATTGGAGCCTTCCGAAGTAGTTGACCTGATCGTCTGGGAGGCTCCATTGTCTTTCGAGTGAATGCAATTTCGGGTACTTGCTGCCTTACCGTACTCCACAGATCAGGAAATATTGGGTCAATTTAAATCTACTTAAAAAAATGCAGTTCGTTAGGGAAACAGTGCAATGGTCCCGAAAGGCTGAGGTTCCGCCATTTGCTCAACATCTAAAATTCCCTGTAATAATGTTCAGTGACAGCCAAACAAAGAAAACTGCCGCCTAGTTGGTTCTGGAACACTCCAAATATTATTACTAGGAATCCATACCAGACAGCACACAATAATCTCAAATGAAGTCTTAAAAAAGCACTCTTGAAGAACTCTTTTAGGAGACAAAGTGTTTCAAAACAGTTTGAAAAGAATTCGATTCGTCAGACATTTGCGAGTTCCATTGAAATTCTCAAAAGAATTCTTTTCAAACTCTTTTGAAACACTTTGTATCCTAAAAGAGTTCTTCAAGAGTGCTTTTTTGAGACTTCATTTAAGATTATTGTGTGGCGTTTGGCACGAAATGGCGCGAAATTAGAATAAAATGTTTCGAAAGGTCAATAGCCTGAAATTCGTTGATTGGTCAATTTCCAGAAAGTTCTTAGTAGGTCCCTAGAAATGAATCAATCAGCGAATTTCGGGCTATTGACATTTCGGGATATTTTCCTTTCGGGCCATTGCACAGTCACCAGTTTGGTATAAATTTCAAATCGAATCGATGTAATTAACTCTGAAAACGTAACCGCGTGAATTTTTATGTATTCCTTTAGTCATGAATTGATTTTGGACAAGTTGAGATTGCAAAGCAAACAAGCCTATAAAATCCACAGATCCTGGTAACGGACATGGTTGGGCTACAACCGGCGCTACGGATAGGTAGCCACTTCAGTCTATTTTAAACTTGTTATAAATAAAAAGAAAAAGATTATTATATTTTCCATTTTTTTATTGACAACATGGGGGCTGTGTTTTCCAGATTTCGAGTAAGTTTGTGTTTCCATAAATCATGTTTTCCATAGAATTTCCGTACACCAAATTCCGATTGAAATACTTGCGTGGAAAATAATACAGATGAACGTATTTGTTGACTAATTTTGAATTCAGTCATCGTTTATCTGGAAGCTGGCGATATTTTTATTCCACATCATATTCAAAATACTCTCAAATCAAATGTCTCTGTTTTTTATGAATCAACATTTTTGCAGTATTTTCGTTGAATGATTTTTCATATAATTTCAACTTTCCATATTCAAAATGAACGTAAATTTCGATGATTGAACGAAATTGAGCATTAATCTATGCGACTGAATTAACGTGTGAATGAACATGAAATTACCATTCAATGACGTGATTCTTATACCATAATGAATGATGAATGATACTGAAAGATTTTTATAACGATTTTCGATTTACCTTGTATTTTACAAGCAAGAGAGAATACATAAATCGGTATACAGAGTATACATTTGAGGTTGCATGTAAAAAAACAAAAGATTTGATTGTTTGTTGAATTACATGATGATTCATCATACAAATTTGTGTTTTTCTTCCAAATATATTTATATCCTTTCGTGTGAACGGACCTTGTGTATGAGCGTGTCCAAGAAATTTCTCTTTTTTTCTTTTTTTTAATTGTATACACAAAACTAATTAAATATGCGTCTCAGGTTAATATTCCTATACAATAGGTAATTATACGATGATACGTATAGTAACATCCGTTCATTTCATATTCAAAAGACATTCTATTCTCTACCCAATTTGAAATTTTAATTTCACAACAATGTTATCCGGATCATACAAACATATTTTACTTTTAATAATTATTATCTTCTTTTTTTTCTCTACAATGAAAATGGATGTTTTCAGAGATTATTAATTTTTTTCTTTTCTCCTTTTCCAGAAGAGGAAAACAACCATCGAGATCTTGAAAGACCTTGATACGGTATGGCGCAACTCTATATAATCTTGCTTATAAACTTCAAACGTATCGAGACAAAATTTGGTATATCTGGAATTATTTTATCTTATTCGTTTCACAGAAAATTCAAGATATAGAACAATATGGCCAGAACACCGAACAGAGACTCAAGAAGATAGTAGGCACACTTATTTACAGTGTGATCCTTTACATAACTGTGGCTTTCATCTTCTATTTCTATTTTTTCCCAGCCTCCTTGTACGATCAAATATTTTACATCACTCCATTGTTAATCTTCCCAATCTTGTGAGTATGAGTATTATATTTCACCTCCCGCAGATTTAGTATTATATTTTTCTAATGTAATTTTCATCAACTTAGAATATTATTCACGAAAAAGATGATTTCGTGGTATTATAAACGCAAAATATCTAGAAATCATGAGAAGTTGAAAATCATGCAGAAGGAGAAGAAAAAAATTTTAGATGAAGTCATGGAAACTGAAACATACAAAAAAGCCCAGGAAATTTTGTTGAAATTTGCACCCGATCAACTCAGAACGATGACTCCTGTAAGTTATTTTTCCCCTTCGTTCATTATTACACATTTGCAAGAGATTTTTTTATGAATAATTTAATTTCAATGCGATTTTTTGTTTTGTTTTGCAGCTCATTCCACAGGTAGGTACCAGTTACATTGTATCTACTTTAACATTTCTTTACTTTGCACTAGACTCCACTTCTATTCGGTAAACATTTTGTGTCTCGCGATATCTCTTAGACAAGTTTGAGAAGTATTTTAAACCACTTCTTGCTCGTTCAAAAGATACCTTTCAGACTATTTTCGGACAAAAAAGCGTCAAGAAAATCTGTATATTTTTTTATTCATCCCTATTCTCAACTGAGAGAATGAATTTAATTGAATTTAATCAAATTTCATTGAAAACAAAAAACATAAATACATCAATGCTTCATTTTTATTTGGATATCAAGTACAATTTAAACGTCTCACCGTCAGATTTTGATAAAATACGTGGCGTCGAATTTATTTTAGCCAGTTTCAACTTTAAAAGGATCGCCAAGTCCTTTGGATACATCTCGACGGGCAAATCTTTCATCGATGTCGGGAGAACTAAGACAGAGGGGGTTTAACGCTCCACGTCGATCTGAACCTGCTGCTAGCGGTAGTACTCAAATTAGTCCTACGAGCGGATCCGTGGTAACTTCTCCGGCGCCAAGTACTATGCAACTTGGAAATAAACCAATGGATGCACTCCCCCTGGGCGCACGTTAGTACACTCGAATCGTACGCTAATCTAGATTGTAGATGAATCTTTATGCATACATTTCTAAAAAAAGAATCCCAAATATCGTTCAGGCTCTCCGCTACCTCGCCCCATATTATCGCAACAGAGGAATTATCTGGATCGTTTGGTAGACTATTTGGTCGGCGATGGACCGTCGAATCGTTACGCTTTGATTTGTCGTCAATGTCATTCGCATAATGGAATGGCTCTCAAAGAAGAATTTGAATATTTTGGTCAGTAATATATTCAATTTTTAATTGAAGCATGATTTATTAAAATCAAAATTTCATGTAGAATATAGGTGTTGCTACTGTAATTTTTGGAATCCGGCGAGAAAACAAAAACCCTCTGCTCCAAAATTAGAAGATTGGCACGAAGACAGTGTTACTCCAACTGGAAGTGGTACAAGTTCGGTCAATCCATTGAAATCGGGTTTTAATTTGGACAGCAATGAGAAAACTATCAAACCTTTAGATTTAGAAACTTCTAGTCCTTCGGATACAGGTAGGAATTTTCTGTAATTGAAGTGACGGAAAGAATAAATCTATCATATTTGAGCTCAAAACAAAATACGTATATACTCAGATCGAAGTAATGGACAATTTTTGTAAGTGCAATTTTCGATTTTTATGAATGTTTTTCAAGATAGAATTAAGAAACTTTTTATTTTAAATTATTTTGAAATGAATTTGAAAGTCGTTTAAAAATGAAAAGGTAGTGCAACAATTGTTGGAATGAGAAACTGTTTGTTTTTTTCGCCTACTTCAAATTTAAACTGTAGCTAAGAAAAAACATTTCCTGGTGTGAATACCCGTAGAACTTTTCAAGAAACAATAATTGACCGATTTTATACTCTATTTTTGGCTGGTTTTTCTTTTCTAACAAACTTTTCTCCGTCTTCCAATTGTCGCCCAATTTTTTTTAAATCAATATTTCGAAAAGTTCTACGAGTGATCACTAGAAAATATTATTTTTCAACCACAGGTAAAATTTGAAGTCCAGTAGTTGAAAATTATAGAAGTTAGCGATACGGTAAGTAAGAAAAAAACACGGTGTTTCATTCCAATAACTGTTGCACTACTATTTCGTTTTCAAATGAAATTAAAAAAATATTAATGTGCACTTTAAAAGATGTACAAATAAATAAAAAAAAAGTGATTTTGTATAATCACGTTAAAAAAAAAGTGACCTTCGATTTTAACCGCACAAGATATAGTTTACTCCTTAAATTTGAATCAATTTTTAATTTTTATCTTGAAAAATAATAATAACTGTTCTTTTTTGTCATCATTGCCCAATATGACAATGCTGTTTCGCAATTTCGAGCGCGTCAGCGAGTTCTTCTTTCCGTCACCTCGATTCAAATACACTCGATTCAAAATGCAAACGTTGTACTATACACAATTATTTCCACAGATTCGGATATAGAAGTTGTTGAAAAGCCCAGTGAAGTATCCGAGGATCAAGAAAGTATTGAACAGTGTTCGAATGGAGAAGATAAGGGTGAGTTTGCGAGTAGAAGTAAAATTTGTTTGTTTTTTTTGAGCTTGATTTTCAATTCAAACGATATTCATCTATTTAGCTGTCACCGAAGAAGATGAAGCATCAAACTCAAAGCCTTCGCAAACAACGGATAAGGAAGAATACGAAGAACAAATGGAGGTTGACGAGTATTCTAGTTCTAGAAAATAATAAATTATTTGATTCATCTCTTTGTTTTATTAATCTTTTGTTAAATTGCGTAAGAATGGAATGGAATGAAATGAAATGAATTCCAAAGACATACTCTCGTCGGAATGAAGAGTACAGGATGATAATTTGAAGATCATGCATGACGCTCGAGATTATTGTTGAAATTTTTGAATCTCTTTAGAGATATAAAAGGAGAAAAATGTGATTCTATAATATTTTTCTTATACAGCGCGTATCCAAATTTTACTCACTTTTATTTGTTTTAGATACATTCTTTTTGTAAATTTAAACAACTTTTCCCTCAGACGAGATCGAATCGTAAATTGATGATTGGATAACACAAAAGATTTGCAGATTTTGCGAAAAATGTCTTTCATTGTTTTTCTCAGGATTTCTCATTCAAGAGACCTTGAATCATTATCAACGAAAGGGTAAAAATTTTGTGCAAACATTTTTTTCAATTCTTCTAACGATGAATATTTTATAAATACCCAATCCCATTCTTTTATAAATTCTAATTTTCACTCTTTATATTTTTTTGATTTTTTTGTGCTTTTTTTGACACCTCAAAATAAAACAAACAAATTTCGGGATTAGAATTCATATATATACATATAAGCATTTCTTGTACAGCATCGAACAGGCACAAATTTCAAAATTGTCAACTTCAAAGGATGTCACGTGAAATATTTTGAAATCCATAATCCTTGATCGTACAGAGATCCTTTTTCTTATTTTGAACTTGATCATGTGCTATTGGCTTCCACATTTCAAATTGTGTCAATTAGAAATTTGTGGGAACAATTCTCATTGCTTGCATATGAAAAACTAAAATTTGCATAATTTTATCTCGATGAAAATTATTGATATTTTTGTCCTTTCGATAGAATGCAAAAATTCTTGAATGTTTGTATGTGTGTCAGTGTGTGTATATATGTACGAAGGAAAAACATTTACATCTACAAAGATTTATATAATCGTATCTCCATTATCAGTACTGCCATAATGATTTTTATCCAGATGCAAATTGATGTGCATTTTTCTTTTAATTTATGAAAGGGATATCACAAGAATCACGTTCAACGATTGAAGATTGAAAACATTTTCCATATCGATTGTATGAGATATTTAGATAACTTCGAGTTGTAATTTATTTTTATAATCCGTATGAGACTGTTTATCTCGCCACTAATAATGAATTAGTATTTATGTTAGCTGATGTGAATACAAAAAGTTTTCATAAAATGGAGAGTCAATTTATTTGGAGATTGTATTTTTTATTTCTAAATTATGCGTGAAAAGTAAAATTTCTATCCTTCGAGTTCCCTGGTTGAAAAAATCTATGAAATCCCATTAATCAACTCAGTGCCGTGATATCAGTGGCGTAGCAGAGAATCTGGAGGGAACCTCGTGAGCCAAAAAAGCGATAGTTTTGTAAAATAATATTCATTACACTTTTTTGAAGATGGAATTCTTCCTTTATTAATTTCAATATAAAACAATCTTATTATTCCACTTTCGTGTGTGATAAAATAGTACATTGTGTAACTATTTTAGTTCCCGAGTGCAAACATTTTCAAAATTATATATACTTCATATACATTGAATTATGTATAATTTTGGCAATGAATTTTGTTGCATATTGTACAGTGTATTATCAAAACCAAACTAATCTTGCTGACTCTTTGAAAAATTTCAGAATTCATCAGTGAAAAGGTTGCAGCGATGATGATGTGAAAAGAAAGGAGAAAACTATTCAAATTCTGAATGTAATTTCGGGGAATTTTTGTTGATACTGTCTGAGGGAGGTTTCCCCTACGCCACTCCGTGATATAAAAAAAGCAATATCGAATCGACGGAAAGATTGTACCTCTCTGGGAATAGTATATAGCTAACCAGACTTCATTATAAGATATGCGGAGTGATCATTCTGGTATAGTATATTTAAATTCAATGGTATGAACTCGAAAGTTTCACAAGTTCGAGAAATTTTCAATGATTTCAATCGTATCTTCGTTGCCTCAACTCATTTTCATTTATCATCCATCGAAACAAAAAGTAAAGGATCATTGGTTCTTCGGGCATTCAATACATTTTTATTATGAATTCATGTTCAGTCGCATATAACAGGGACTATTCAAAAGGTCTTTGACAAGTCTTCATGAATTCAAATTGATCATTTGTGCTGGTTGGGTTCAATGGAATACCTTTTGTAGGGACAAGTATCGTGAAATATTTTGTAGATTTATTCATAGAACATGTATAAGACTCTGAGTGCACTGAACATTTTTGCAACACATTTTGTATTTTTGTGTGCCCATCGGAAAGTTTACACCCGTAATGTAGCGATATTCCGAAACATGTGGGCAAAGGAGCATAAAAAAACAATTTCATAGATTCTCATTGCATTTCGTCCAAGAGATTTCAATGAAAGCGTGTATATTTGTGTACATAAATTTATAATAAAAAGAGAGAGAAGATGCGGTTTAATCGATAAAAAGGCGATGGTTTTCACATGGGAAAATTATGCGAATCGTGTGAAAGATCATGTTATTTATTACTGAAGATTGAAAACCAACTGTTCTCAGTTTCAGGATTTTGTACGGAGAAAAGAAATGAAATAAAAAATATCAAACGTAATGTACATTTACCATCATCATTCATTTTTATTTTCTCAACAAGTCTGTTCTTGGAAATGTAGTACATCGCCATAAATGTGTTTGATCCTCATAAAACCTTATTTTTTCAATTTATCCCGGGTTAGAAGCCCAATATTTTGTTGCAGAATTCATAATTTTTCATAGCGAACGCATTTTCTTATGAATTCTTATGAGACTTTAACCAGTATTTACGCGAGTGCTGTTTATAACGAGTCACCAGAAAGAGAATTCAGAAGAAGAGAAGAAAGAAATTCATCGTTTCATCAACTTGTTTTAATTCTTATTCCGTAATAGGATTTTTCTTGTGAACATTTGACAATGAAGAGATTTAGAAAATTATTAGTTCATTTGAGACTTGAGTCGATCAAAACATATACGTTCATAATCGCTCCGGAAGTATGTATATATTAACAGGATCTTAAAGGATACCCAAGTGCTACCATACTTGTTCTTTCGGTACACAAAATTAGAAAGATTCGACCAGTTCAGCACTTGAGTACCTGAACATATCGTAATGACATCAAGAAGTTATATCGTATAATCACTCATCGAGAGAAACATCTATAAATTATAATCGTAGAATATCGTGGAATCCATTTAAAGATCAATTCAGAGATTCAGTTTACTGTTTGTCAACCCTACGAAAAATTCACATCAGAGACGGATGAACTTGGATTGAAGATTTTCTTGTGTTTTTAAATGGTTAGAAGAGGTTCAATGATTTTATTAATATTTCTTATGAGTCAATATAGTTCAAGAGAAATTTCAAACCTAAATTTGAACCAAAACAATATTCTCTTGGTTCAAAGCAAATGCAGCACTTGGGACAAGACATTTATTGTTTCCGTTATATATGAGACAATTTCTTTTCCGTGTACTCGGTTTTATGTGCAACAGCGCGACAATAGTTTCAAATTATGATGTCTTGAGAGGATACCAGGGCCAGGACTTCGCCAAAATGTTTTTCATTTCAACACTGTAAAAAGAAAGTCTTAATCTGTTTGCATCTTAATTTCAGACAATGCTTTTTCCATTGTATCGGCGATTGTTTTTTCGGCTTAATTTGTTTGCATCATAGATTCAGCCATGAAATGAGCTGAATTCAAGACTTTCTTTTTACAGTGAAGATGATCTATCCTTAACAACAAAATGTGTCTTTGGGACGTTTTCTGAAAGTTCGGAAAACCTCCCCTGCACTGAGAGAAAGGTACCATTTAGTTGGGACAACTAAATGTTAGCTACCGCAGCTAGATTTTTGTTAACGCCATAGATTCTACCTGGGGTAGATAAAGGTTTAGCTGTCTGAAATATGAGTAAAATGGTTTATTCAATTGGAATACAAAATTTAGCTGGCGCAACTAAATTTTTAGCTGTCGACCCTTTCTCTCAGTGTACGTTCTATAAACGTTCCAGCAGCACATGGTGCTGTTGGGGATATGTTATCACACATATCAGGTAGCTAAATGAAACTTAATTGGTTTCGTTGCACCAGTTTCGAATAATTTAAAAGAAACGATTCCATTGGAGTCCCGATGTCAGTATCCCTTTCAACGGCCCAGTGCAAATAAATACTCCAATTGGTGTTCAAAGAATTCATCATAAACCCTCAAGAAATTCTCCTGTATCTCCACGCTGTGTAGCAGGATACCATCGATACAAGTAGTGTGCCTATCCGATGAAATTTTCTTTTCAGGGATGAATATTCATAGAGATAGGAACTTTCTGCTTTTTTCAAGAGCGATTTATTTTCCTTTGCTCTTTGTTTTTCGAAATTCTGCTCATATTTGCTGCAAAATTCTTTATCTATAATAATCAAAATGCTTTCCTTGTTGATTTTAGATTATTTATGTGAGTCAATGTGACGCAGAATATCCATAAACAATGGATTTTTAATCTTCGAACATACGTAATTCAGAATTGAATAACTGAAATATGAAGTTTCATTATTTTGGTAAATTTGGAGGCTGATATTCTGAAATCAAAATTCACAGGACTTCTGTTTGTGCTAGCTACACTTTTCTACAGTGTCAAAGGAACTAGGAAAATGAACCAACCCTCATATAAATTATCACTATATTCGTCACTGATAGTTCTCCTTGTAAAAAAAAAAAACGATAGAATTTTATAAAGAACGATGGGATTTGTATCAAATTCTATCGAGTTTTATAGGATAAATCGTAAGGATTTGTCTATCAGATAGGAATGCTAAGAATTTCCAATTTTCACTTTCAATTATATTATAACGATACAATTTCAATCATTTCCTGTCGTATAATCCAAGACTTAACGGTTTCAATCAACAATCAACGATGGAATGTCAATCGTAGTGTAGTTCCGTGTAACTCACGGAAATTCAAATTCTATCAGGCTCAATTTGGAAAATTCGATGGTAAATTTGTCTATCCTTTCGGATAGTAAACTTACGGATGAAAATTTATCGAATTTTATGATATTTTAACGAAAGCGTATAGCTATCACCCACAATGTGAATATAAAGACACGGATTTTGTACGATCTTACTGCCCAAGTGATACAAGAACTTCTCAAATATGCTATGGTTATTCTATGAATGGAAAGGGAATGAGCAAATCAGACTATTTGAGATAAATTTGTGGAGATATTCTATGCAGGTGCATAGCACATAATTTAATCTGAAAACGGTTGAACTGGAATTTCCTATCGTTTGAAATCAGATTTCTCTACACAGGATATTACGAATAAAACTATTAAAATATGTATATAAAAAGTTTGATAAAACTTGATTCATTACGAACTAAAAACCACATTAAGAACGATAACAAATTTTTGTATCGTTTTCTATCGAATCTTTTCGCCAGGATAGACATCGGATTATATGCGAATTTCTGTTTTTATTCCTTTTTATTCTCATTCAATACTTGATAAATCATCCTTTATTGAAAATATGTATAGTATATGATTCCATACAGTCACAATCATATAAAATATTCAATAGTCAAGTTCATTATGTGCAACCCTGGTTAAAAGAACCCATTGATTCTGACCAATTCTCATTGAATTACAATTAAACGTGGACAATGTTCTGACCAAATCTCACCGGTGATTTTTCAATGAGATTTGGTCGGAACTTTCATGTGAATCTCGTTGAATCTGACCAAATTTCATTAAATTACGATTCAACTTGGACAATGTTCTGACCAAATCTCATTGAATTTCATTTGTCAGATTCAATGGATTCTTTTAACCAGGGAAATCGCTTCAAGTACCTCGGATTCGCTGTTTTCAGTGATGACTCCTTCTTTGACTTCATTCTCTCATGAGATGAATTTTTAATAATGTATTTATTACAGTACAGAGTCCAAATTTCGAGGAAGATTTTTTTGAGAATTTGAAAAACAAAATTTGTCAACGAAAAATTTGTTGGAAATTTGAAATTTGCGATTTTTTCAAATAATTATGCAGCAAATATGCTGAAACTCTCGCATGCTGCTCCGAGTGGGAAATCATGCTTACGAATTTCGGGCTAAATTCAATTAAATAGTCCAGTACAATAGAAATATCAAGCTCAAATCGCATTATCTGAATTTCTGCTTTCATGCTCCTAGCATAAAGTTCCTATCTCTAAATATTCGAATGTTTATTTGATGCTGTATAAAATTTGAATTTATTCTTTTCACCGGGAAATCCTTATTCTTCAGTTGGAAACCTTTGGAAACGAGTTTCTTGAAGAGAGAGAATTCAAACGAGTCGATTCCCCGTTAATTCATTTCCTGCTCATAAAAATACGCATAATTTTGTTCAAGTAACCCGAAGAATTGTTCTTTTCAAATGATTCAAAACTGTTGCAATGAAATTGACTGATTTTGATTCAGCTACCTGGTGTATTTCAAACTATCAACGTTCATTATGCTATTTTCAATTGATTTGGAAGAAATTGTCTGAAATTTCTTTCGTCCGCATTTTATGTAAATTTTTCGTAAGGAAATTATCGTGTAATTTCATTTTGTATTTTGACTCAATTCATGTTAAAACTATGATATCAACTTTTATGATTTTATACAGTCTTATTATATGTTACTTCTTGTACTAGCAACATCGCCAACTTACTCCAATAAGTCATAAAAAATAAACTATAAATTTCCTTCGGAGCTTTTCCTTCGATTATTATTCAAACTCTTACAGAGACGCTTGAATTAAACCCTAGAATACATTATATTTCTTTTTTTTTTGTTTTTTTCCCTCTTTTTTAAATATAAATGCTTATTCAAATGAATTGATTATCATTATACACACTCAAATTCCATGTCACGAGCATATCTTATTGCACTCTTGGTATCATCAACATTCTATACACAACCATCAATCATTTACGTCACGATGATCTTCCGATTCTCAAACTATAAGTACAATAAATTTTGTCCTTCGCCAAATATCGTGTCGATGATCTTGCGTGAAATCGGATTTAAATCAAGATTATTATCGAGTTTTCAAAATCCCCTACCGCACTCCTACACGAGAGAAAATAATGAATACCCAGATAACACACGAACAATTCTTTTTCAAGAGCAAGAATAAAACTATTTTCGAACTAATGAATTCATATAGAGCTCTGGGGGAGTTCAATCCGTCGGACTTTCACAAGTTCTTAGAGAGTACTCAAACAATACTTCCGATATTCTCAAAGAGCTTGTTAATGTCCGACAGATTGAACTCCTCCAGAGCTCTAGATGAATTCATTAGTTCGAAAAGAATTCTTGAAGAGTTCTATTCTTGCTCTTGAAAAACAATTCTCCGTGTTTTATCTGGGTAAGGACAAAGAATAGGGAACAGTATTTAAGTAATCATTTTCCCAGTCAAAAATCTGGAATAGAAAAGAATAGGAATTTCCTATTCTTTTCAATTCTTTCCAATTCGAATTCTCCAAAAAAAAAGAATACATATGAATAGAAAGAAATTGAAATATTTAGATTTCAATATCATGTATGAATTTCAGTTGCTATTCTGTATTGAATTCTCCTAACAGAAATGAAAATCTTTTACTCAATATCGTAAAGATAATTCATTGACTGTACAGAAGCTGTTATTCTAAATTTTACATTGGAAAAATTGAATTTGAATTCTTGAATTCCAATCCGATATTTTTTGCTGGGTTGTCACACTAAACATACATATCACAAAATTGTAAATAACATTGTTCACCGCCACGTGTATGGAAACATTCATCATGTCTGACCTAAATTTCTCTCATGAATTTTCTTATACGGTCAAATTTTCGTCAAGAATCTTACATAATCATTTGTATACGAGATTTTGTAGATTTCACTTGCGTTATTACTTTATCGTTATTTAGCTACTAGTTTATTTTCCTTTTCTCTTTCTTAGGTAAACATTCTACTTTCTTCTGTGTGAGCTTGCTAGGGAATTCTTATTTTTTTTATTTTCGTATAAAAAGTTGACATTTGAATTCTGGAAAAGTTGATTGAGAAGATTCTCGACTGAACCAGACAACAGCGCAGCATTTTTGAATCTGTAGTTTTCTGCACGTTTCGAGAAACGTGTTCCAGAGACACGTTGTGCTAGGAGAGGAACTATCTCGAGTCAATTTCAAAAGAATTGTGAATATAAAATTCACAAGTTGCTTAAAACGTACGCAGGTCAATATGTATTCAATTTGAAACTACTCTAGACCTTAACGATATTCATTGGTACACTTACATCTGTTTTTATCCGTTTTAATTGGTTTCTTTCACCAGGGTGTTCAGCATTTCACGGAGAAAAAGGCGTTGGGATGTTGTTTGTTACATGAACCGATATGATATGTCAAAGAACCCATACAATAACAATGCTTTTAATATAATTATTAGGAATTGGAATTAATTTGTAGCGTTTTTTTTTTATTAAACAGAAATTACTTCTACTCATCGCTTTCGGGGAACAAACACCGTGTCGGAAGAACGATCTACGTCTTTAGATGCTATCCGCGAATCGACCCATTTTTAACTATCCAGCCAACAAAATCAAGGCAGCACTTCTGGCAGCGATACTACCATCCACTTATACATTCAAAAGGTCCTTGTTGTACACATCAGTAGTATTTTCCTAGGAACGCTGCTACTCGGTAGCACTCCCTGATAATATTGGGAGCGCTGAGGCAGTGCTACATTATCAATTGAAATATACATATGTTATGGTAGCAAGGCAGTGTCAAAATTGCTACTACTGTAGCACTCTCAGTAGCAAAAACGCACATTTGGGAGCGCTTTGCTGGCTGGGTATCTTCTTAAGAAGTGAACTTCTACTCAGACAGGCTATGAGCTTTAGAACGAAACAAATCGTAATCAGAAAAAGCATGTTATCGAAATAGAAATGAAACGAAAATTCAAACTGACCAAATTTGATAAATCATTGGTGTTTATTTTTTCGAATTAACTTTTTAAAACATCGATTGAAGAATCTATTGCAAGATTTTGAGTCTTCAACAGCTGAATATTTCGTTATTCTATAACCGACTCGATTCAATAAACGATTCAAACTTCAGCAACATTTGGAAAATACAGCGAATGGGGTAGAATTTTCCCTTCAAGTACTTCCAGATATGTTTGTAACGGTTGTGCAACGTGCGGATACGCACTGACCTGCAACAAAATGACTTTGTCTTGTCTTTTGGAGTATTCCAACGGTTTTCTTTCAATGCAAGGCTCAAGTAGATCAATTGTAGTCTGTAGCAATCCCCTGCCAGATAACATGTCCTCACAAAGCCACGTACATGGTTAAGCTTTTGCACGCGAGCCTAGGGGGTGCTTTGAAATGCTATTCGAACAGTTATGGTTTAATTCGGTTTCAGCAGTTCATATTAAACCACACCCCTCTGATTCCATCGATCACAGAGCAGGAGCTTAGAAATGAATATTCGGCTTTGTCCCTGATATTGTTCCCTGTCGCAAATGGCAGATACAAACGGATTGAAGTGAACAACAACTGGATTCAAATTCGAACTGTTTCTATCCTGTTTTTGTCTATCTCAATCAGTTTCGACCAGGTATTTGCGGGAGGGATGGTTTGCCGGGCTCGACCTATGACTTTCTGCGCTTCGGATTGTCGTAATAGGCCCATTGTTCATCACCATGGATAATTTGATGCAAAAAACCTTTTCTTTTCTCCCGTTGCAGCAACAATTCACACGTTGAAAGAAGCCTCTCATTAGTGCCTCTTGGATTCAATTTACATGGGACCCGATATCTCATGCTCAAACTTTTAGAATGTTTTTCTACCATTGATAAGTCAACTTTCAATGATGTGGACAATTCTTGAAGTCTTTGACATGGATGGTCTTCATTGAGCAACTGCCTTCAAATTATTTTCGACTGACCAGGTCGCTCCTTGCCACCCAAGTCAAAATTACCAATTTTAAAGCGTGCAAACCACTTCCGACACGTTGTTTCAGCCTAGCTGTAGCCTGGGAACATGTTTACCATACACTTTCACTAAAATATGATAAGCGCTCCAGCAGCATTCAGCACTTTTATTCATATTAAAGTAATGAAATAAAACTCCTCGCAAAAGCACTTTATTCGGCATGAATTTTGACATATATTCAATAAATTACCAAGTGTTGTTGTTGTCGACGATTTAAAAAGGGATTACCCCGATTAAACGAAACCATGGATTCTCGCCAAATCCCATTGAATCTTGTACAATGTTCTGACCAAATTCCATTAAATTTCATTTCATCAGATTCTATGGATTTTTTGAATCAGGGTGTGCAAATTAAAAGAAGTGCAATGATACCCTGTTACAAAAATCCAGCTGGGATCCCACGTGGATTCCAGATCCGAAATTTACCTGCGTCGCCAGCTAAGACTCTATCTGGAATCCAAAATCCAAACTGACTCCATGTGGGATTTCCAATTCCAACTGGGATTCCACGTTGGAGTTGAAATGAGGAATCCCAGCTGGAAACGCAGGTAAATTTCGAAGCTGGAATCCACGTCGAATCCCAGCTGGAATTTCGTGACAGGGTAGTTGTTTCACGACGATTACATTGCTGCAGGTAACGAGGAAACACTGATACTAAATTTATCTCTTGTAAAACTCTGCAAATGAATTCCAACACCTAATAACAAAATGTGTTATAGTTTCAATTTTTAGATCTTCGGGAACTCCCTGTATCAGCTCACTCAGCCGTTTTTCTCCGTATAATCGAACGTGCTTATAATAGGATTTGATGAAGACCCAATAAATATAAATATCATTCCATAATTACTTTCTGGACAAAGAAATGTACTTCAACAATTCAATATTGCAACTAATTATCAATATCAACAATATATTTTTCACAATAATATGATTATAATAATCATTTGGAAAATTCCATTTAATGAAGAATTTTGAACACTAATACGATTATTGTTAATTATTACTTGTGACTCAGGGTTCCATAAATCCTTTTTAAATCGGAAATTTGGATTTCTTCGTCCATCTTGGATTAAAAAAAAAACAAATGTGATTCATGAAAGTTGAATGATACTGAAAACATTGGTGAAAATTTCAAACGCCAGATAACAACAAAAAGAAAATTCGCTTAGTCACGAGTGAAACGTACGAACAATGTTTCAAGATGTTTCAAGAATATAAAATTGTCGTATTTAAAGGATTTTACCGACAGTACTTCGATGGGAACTCTGGTATCCTCTTAACTGACACAAACATTGAAAACCCATTAAAAGAATCTCAAATCTGGTTTTTCAATAGATGCGAATAAATTTCAATGGTCATTTATCGTTGCAAAGTTTTTATTACATTCAATTAATCGATGAGATTCAATGAAATACTGTAACCAGGAAATTTATACCCTATAATTAGAAACTTTAGCCAATATTTTCAGTTCAAATCGTCAGGTAAGTCATAAAAACCTCACTATCTTCTATATTCACATTTCAAAGCTGATGATAAAATGATCAAAGATTTACAAGACTGGAACACACTACAAGGCTGGTAACCAAACCAAGTCCTCATTAGGTCTTGTAATAATCAAACACTAGGCTTTATTCCAAAATTATCCAATAGTTAATATTCATCTGTACTAAATATCAGTTGATTTATGCAATAGAAATCAATATGATCACAGTACAAGAAATATTTTATATTATACATATTTATACAGATTGTTCCAGAAAACATTTCAACGCTCTTGGGTAATTTATCCTGAGGCTTTTTACGCTTAGAAAAACGCTGTATGATGTTGAGTTTTAGCTCCGACTCCAACCGAGGGGCTATTCACTCGCGAGTCAATGAATTTCACAACACGAGCAATCATTCTCTAATGAAGAACTGAATCAAGGAGAGTCATCCCACTGAGAGAAATTTGGCGCTCCCTTTACACTCAAGGTTTACTGGCTGCGCATTTCACCCTCTTAGCGTCTGTACGTGACATCGGAGTAGCAGCTACTCCGATCAGTGTACATTATGCGCAATGCGGAGTAGCTTCTACTCCGATAACAAGTATAACCTATACGCGGAGTATTTGGAGTAGCAGTGGGGCAGGTCAAACGCAGTAGCTCCACTGGGAAAAAAAGACGAGTGATCATTGTTACTATTGGAAGCAAATAGAAACCTTAAAAGAGAAATGCCAAGTGAAATATTGTTGACAGTCAATAAAGAAATCCGTAGGGTTTTTAATGTATCAGGGAAAATGTATTCTGACATTTTAATAATGAAAATACATCCGAGTTGTTTTTGCAGATGGTTTTATTATATATATATATATATAAGAAATCAGTAAATTAATATAAATGAAGAACTATTTATCAAATATAATGTGATTTTTATTAAATAACCTTACTATGAGAAATATGAATACGCGATCAGAATTAAAGAGAAATCACAGTAAAATATATTTAAAAAATTATGCAATTATGTATTTATTCAGATAATGTTTTCAAATATTGGAAGTCCTATGAGGAATCATCAAAACATTTGTGAAGGAATACTTCATGCAAGTATAAAGTCTACGTGATATAAATTAATAATGTCTATAATAATCTATCTGATTCGGAACTTCCAATTGCCAAATCACATCACTTGCACTTTATCTCGAAACTATAGTACAAATGTTTTTATGATTCCTCATAGGACTTCCAATATTTTAAAACATTAAATATATATTTTAATGTGATTTCTCTTCAACTCTGATCGCGTATTCATATTTTTCCATAGTAAGTTTATTTCATAAAAATCACATCATTTTTGATAAATAGTTCTTCATTTATATTAATTTACCAATTTCTTGTATATATATATAATAAAACCATGTGGAAAAACAACTCGGATCTGGCATCCCTGCTCTCAAGTGACCCGCCCTGACTCGTATTGACTCGCAAGGGATTCCAACTGCTGAATCATTGAGAGTTACCATTTGATGCAGGGAATCATCGAATGAAATGACATGGCTTCAATGCATTAGTTTTATGACTCGCAGGGAGCAGCCCCTCGACTTCAATCAAACGAGTATTCGTGAAATTTTTACATCAACAATCACCCTTGAGAGATTAGGAATATTTCCTGAAACACTCCATGTATATATACATGCATATATTTTCGTATATTCCTAAGGAAAAGTACTTTCTCAAAGAAACCCCCTTGGGTAATCTATTCATGACCCTAAAACCATCGTGACTTCATCGTGACTTTTTTTTTTTGACAAAATCTCATCCGTAAACTTGTTTTCATTGAACTTGATCGCATGAATCACAATTATTTAAGCACCCTCTTGTGAGATTGGAGCAAGCCATGAAAATAGGAATGGACAACTTCTCTCTACGATATTTCAAAAATTCGACACCGAATCAAAATTTGCTGGCGAAAAAAGTTTCTTTATGTCGATACCAGCGCCGGTACTCTATAATTGAATAAATTCTGTATAATAATTCTAGATGTAGTAGAGAATTGTGATTTGTCAGAAACGAAACGGCTGGAGTCCCGGCGCGAGTATCACGGGCCAACTATCTCGCGTCGTCTTGTATCCTTGAAAACTATCATATATGTATAAGACAATAAATGATATATCATTTTGTTTTTCTCGAATATAACATCCTATAAAATCATATTTTCTTTAGGAGAATCTGTTTTTAACAATACTTACTTCTTTAGTACAATTGTGTATTACCGGTTGTAATATAGAAAGAAAATTACTTTGAGTTATAACTTATCAGAACTGCAACATTTGGAACAATCAAAACAGCTGGTATGCTATCTCTTAATGGACCACGATGTTCTATTACTACTCCCCGGACCTGTGCTCATTTGTAACTCCGTGATCGTTTCTCTCAAATCCTTCTTCTCTTTAACAAGAACGGCATTGTACTCCAATGCTTCGTTCAGTCTCGATTGTAAAATAGCGGACTCTTCTTTTATGTGCATTAATTTTTTATTTTCTTCCGATAATCTTTCCAGAGCACAAAGACGACGTCTAAGTTCCTCGTTATCAGCTTTCAACTGCTTGGCGAATTGTTTGAAAGTATTCAATTCCACTTCGTGTTCAATGTCTTTAGAACTTTGGTTATTGCTATTCGATATTGCTATATTTAAACTACTGTCGTCCAACATTTTTACTGCAAATATAAATCGATGATTTATTATACGTTGTAGATAGAAACAAGAATTTTTTATCAGTTCGCTTTTGAACTTACCAACTGGCTCAATATGAAATACGCCATCCAGGTCTCTTTGTATTCTCAATTTAGAAATCTTCAAGTCGATAGGTACCGGACCGGGAGACGTTATGTTATTCGGAGGACGATCTTCGTTCAATCTTAATGATATTTTCTCCAAATTTATCTGAAATGTGTATATATAAATTTTTGTGATTGATAAATAAAATAACGGGTAAATTCGAAAGAACATACCTTAACAGGAATCGGTTTAGGTATAACTTCGTCTTCTATTAAATCTGTTAAACCCATAATAAAACTCATGGATAACCCCATGGTTATATCCGTCACTTTGATTTCTAATGAATCTTCGAACAATTTCATAACATTTTCTTTATCGTAGATATCAATTGCGGAATCTTTAGTATCGAATTCTCCTAATCTAGTCCAATCTTGTGACAATCCTCTGTCATTGTTGTCTACAATGTGACCCACTTGCGACAATTTGTTAGAGTCTTCTTTGTTCTTTAAATTATGGTTCAAACGCAATTTAATGCGTGATCTACAGTCTGAATCCGATGGTAATTCGACCCAGCCTCTGGATCGGGAACTGAATTTTGTCTGACAAACAAAATACTATATTATAATTATATCTTAGATTAAAATGTAGAAATTAATGAGTTTCTAATACAACACACGTGTACATTGTTCAAAAAGTTTGTTCATCTAAATTGTACAGCTATAAAAAAAAAAAGAAAAAAAAAACATACATCCATACGAACAACATACATCTGTTGTGAGTTTCTTTCTAAGTTACAAACCAAAAGAATAGAATGTTTTATTGGAGCGATTACCAGCATACGATAATGGAGTGTATTTTCTTTGTTCGATAAACAAACGGAAGTGAAATTTATTTCACTATTTTCACTTTTATATTTAGTCAGGGAGGAAATAGTATATACATTACGTATCAAGGGAAGAAAGAACGCCATTACCAACGAGAGTGAGGAAATACACGCGTTGGAATGACGCGTCCTTAGCTCTCGAGATATGTATACTATTTTTCTCAATACTCGCGCGGAAAGTTCACGCGATTCCAGTAAGACAACAAAAATGAAAAATACAAAAGATAGGCAGAGACCGTTTATGAGATCAACGAAATAATCACTCTCATAGCAAGAATATTAAATTTATCTATATTTTCTTTCCAATTTGTATCGTATGATGCTTGGCTCTGTATCATAAATGAAGTATCAATTTATCTATCTTTCTATCGTTTTTGGAATCGAGGGATAAAAGTTGCTCACTTTCCTCCCTAGGGAGAGAAAACGTACTTTTCTCCCGCTCTACAGGCATGTGAAGTGGCACTTTCCGCGCGAATGTTACAAAAATGTTATTTGCCGAATTTTTTAATTTAAAAATCAAAATTTGAATCGTCTGTTGACATTTTGAATGCAATTCATTCGCTCAATGTTTAGACTCAGACTATATTATGAAGGAAGAAGGTTCCCGTACAGCAGAATCACCGTTCCTCCACCTAGGACTTCGGTGGAATAGAGATGGAGAATTGGTGGAGAAATGGGAGCGGTGGAAATAAGGGAGAGTCTCCGTTGAGGCAACGAGGAGAAATGTCCGCCTCCTATATTTTCAATAAAATTCATGTTGGTGGATTGCTACATTCAGATTTGGTTTTGTAAATGCACTATTATGAATTTTATTCAAAACACAGAGGGCGGACATTTCTTCGTTACCTCTCTCTGATTTTTCCCATTTCTCCACTTCCATTCCACTGAAGTTCTAGGTGGAGGATCGGTGGTTGTGCTGTACGGGTTGTTTGTTTATCCCCCTTCAACTACGAATCCATGTTACAACATTCGGATTCTTACAGAGACGCAACAACGAGAATTTCAGATGCCAGGACATCTTCTCAATCGTGATGCCCGATTGGGAAAAGATCCAAAATTATATACAATTTATATGTAATTATATATAAACTATACAGAGGGGTTCAGAATTCATCATTCGGATTTCTGTGGTGTATTCTGCAGTGAAACTGCAATAATTTCCACATTCACCATTCAATAAACACCATTCTTTATGTTGGGAAACGCCGAGTCTCTGACAAAAACATTCAATTATCCTATCATTCTTTGTCTCGAAGCTATAGTAATTTCAAATTGCTGAAGATTTAAAATCGTTGTAGCTCCGAAACAAAGGATGATAGGATAATTGGATTTTTGTTTCCAGGGATCCAGCGTTTTCCAACTTAGAGAACGGTGTTGAGCTCAATAATGTAGAACACAATGCTGTTGAGTTATTTGGATTTGAAAAAAAAAATTTTTAAATGCTCATAGCTCAAAAACTAAGCCTCCAAAAAGTTTTTTTCAAACGGGAAATTATTGCATTTTGGTTCCAGAATACACCACAGAAATCCGAATGATGAATTCTGAAACACTTTGTATATGATTTTGAAAATCACATTGTCACCTTCAACAAAGGTTCAAGTTTTAAATTCATTTAACCGAAAAAAACATCCAAAAAAGCTCAAGTATAGCAGCCAAATGCATTCAAGTTCAAGATGTTTCGGACACCCATTCGCAGTGTGAATGTTGTTGCGCCCCTGGATTTTTAGGATGATTGGTGAAGTAATATATGAATTTGACTTTGATTGACTTTGATTACCCCATTAAATCTTGGATGGACGCTTTTTCCAAGCATTCTTTCAAGGGTTGGTTCTTCTACTTTATTGGGTTTAAAAAAATTTTATAATAATAGATTCTAACGTAATTCTAACGTTGTTTGAAATTTTCATGAAATCTGACACCGAAATATGCCGTATAAGATCCGTCATCTTGAATTCGGCAAATCTGATGACAAATTCGTCATTAGCGACCCAAAAAAAACCCCTGTGTGTGACGAAGATTTAGTGTAAAAGTTATATAAAAAACTTTCTTGCTTAGAAAAATAAAAATGCTCTGGAATTTTTGATTTTGGATTGATTAACGGAGCGAAATTTTTCCTCGAGTAATCAATCTACCTTGGCAGAAACATTTTCTTAAATTTCTTTCTTTATTTGGCACATCAATATTTCAATAAAATTCAATAAAAATCCTCATACTTCAACGAACTTCCATGGAAGTCAACAAATTTCACTGCAAGTTATTGAATTTTACCAAAGTTTTATTGAATTCATAGTTGAATTTTGCTAATTTTCAATGAAAACCGAATGTGCCAAAAGTGAACACTGTTGAAAATGTTCTGCATTAATTTTCATGTTTTTGCTGGAAGTTTTTTTCAAGTACGTGCATGAATTCAGTTTCATACACATTTTACATTAAATTTAATGTAAACCATGGCATAATCTACAGTGCTTTCATGTTTTTGTACACTAAGGAGAGAAATACAAGCGAATGTACCTTTTTTTTGAGAATTTATTACAATTCATTGGTTTAAGGATCAAATAATGAAATGAAGTACACCTTAAAATATACCTTCAAAACTATCCTGACAATTTTTTTGGGTATTTTGAGTTGGCCCCATCAATTCTCATATATCAATCCTATCAGTTTATATGGATTTTAACGAGTTTTCATCAGTCTATATGCGGTTTCTGTCCTAGAACTTATGAGTTTTATATGCTTTCATATGAGAATGCAAAAATTATATGAGAACTTTATGAGATTCAATTAGAACCATTTGCAAAATCTCATAAAACTGTATAAAATCAAGTGTGTGTACTAGATTTCATGCGGTTTCTGTCTTAGAAATAATTAGAATTCATTAGAATTTATGAGATCTTTTCAACAGGGTTGTATAATTTGTTTTATGTAACTTAATCTAGGTCTACCTTTACAACTTTTACCATTCATTTTCCCTCCCAATATTGTTTTCAATAAACTATCATGCCAAAATGTGTGTCCTATTATTAGATTGCTTCTTCTTTTAACGACATGTTGCAAAAGATTCATTTTTTCATTCATCTCCTCAAGTATTTCTTCATTATTTTGACTTTTCTATCCATTTCATTCTAAGGATCCTTCTATAACACCAGATTTCAAAAGTTTCGAGTCTTCATTAATCAGTTTTTCTAATTTTCCAAGTTTCGCGACCATATATAATGCTGTGCTCCAAACGTAACTCTTCAAGAATTTCTTTATGACGTTTAAGTTAATAGCACTTCTTTTTTTGGGATCAGATTGTCAGAAAATTTTTATAAGAGGTATAAAAAGTTCTGACAAAACTATATTAGAAATGATTATTCTAGAATTTTTTCAAGCTTGATAAAGCAGAAGAACCAATCACTGAGGAAAGTTTGGGAAAAAACGTCTGCCCCGGACTTGATGAGAAGAATACAGCTACTTTCTCCACGTAACTACATCCATGCATACCACATTTCTGCAAAGAACTAATTCCAGCAAACACGATTGCAGGCATTTCAAAGGTCCACTAAAGACTCTTCCCTGATATTGCAGGATCATTAGCGGTCCGTTGGAATGCTAGTAATCATTATTCGTAAAAATGGAAATATCATACGTGATAAAGCGACGATATAAATATATCACACATTAAAATTATATCAATAAAATTACATTCATTATCCAAAACATTGCAAAACAGTGTTATATAAAAAAAGACGATAGTCAATCGCAAATCCACATGCATATCGTTCCAGCATTCCAGGGGTTGAAATATTCTTCAAAAGAAGTCCATTTATTCTACTTGCATTCGTGCTAAGTATTTCTAAATTTCATTAAAAAAAAACAGAATAATTCAAATACAATCGAACATCAATTATTGTTACTCCAATGGAAACTCTCTACTCAAATTTTCTCAAATTTTGTGCAAACATTGGAAGAAAATTTCACCAAAAATCACATGAATCTTTCCGTGTTTCGATAGTGCCACTGTAAAAAACTTCCTTTTGAATTTTCATACTGAAAGAGCATGGATATTTATGCATTCCAATCAAGTTTGAGTAACAATAAAGCACTCGTGTATTCATGTTATTTGAGTTAGAATTTTTATTCGGTGTTGCAAATTTCAACACAATAAAATACTGATCGTTTGAAAGAAAACTATGATTGAAAGAGATAGATCGTATATTAAGTCTCTTTTCAATCACAATTCTGAACATTTGGTTCAAAATTTGCAAGTTTGTTGGTGTTTTTATTCATTCGTGCGGTGAAACATGCTGGGTTTTCCTTGCGGAGGAATCGTGAAAAATTGTATATAGCGAACTCAATATCTGCTAATCAGAAGAAAGAAAGAAATATGGAAGAGCGGGATCGGTTCTGTTTAAAAAATTTTGTTACCACCGATTGGCGAAATTCAATGGAGATGAAACCGGATTTTACATCGAAAATTTCTTATTAATCCAAATCTTATTCAGTTATTGACGATTTTCCATTCTAGGGGCACTTTTTAGTCAGATATTTCCCAGATATTTAATCTGATTTCAAATGAGCATCTTATTTATTCCTGTTGATTCGTATTCATTGTGAATAAGGAATTGTATGTATCCAATTACTCCCAGAATTTTCAGAGGAATCAAATTGGTTTATATAGATTTCAATCGAATTTTCTAAGCAGATTATGAAGTACTAAAAAATAAAATTCTTGACTCTTCATGATCGTAAAATTTATAAGTTTATTATTTACATGTTCATGATCGAAAGATGCTCAAAAAGTTTGAATTACCCTGAAGACCCCTTTTTCTCGGATCATTATCCAAAATAATTATAATTTGAATTTTTGAATCCCGTAAAAGAACCTTCGGTAAAACTTAGCTCCAGGTCCCTTTTTGCTAAGAACCGGCACTGCGGTTAATTGATTAATTGAAAAAAAAAAACCAACGATTCTCAATTAATCGATATCCCAATTACCTGCTCCATCTCAATTAATTGCTCATTAATTGATCGTTTCTATCACATGCACATGAAATTTGTATGTCATCCCTGCATTTTCATTATCGACGACAATTCTTTTCAAACTCATCAGAAATTCACACAACTTGGATTAATTATGCAGTGTGAAATATAACATAAAAAATTTGTGCTGGTTGAATGTACCTATATACACGATTCCACAATAGACAGTTTCACCACAAGTTTGAAAATTATTCTTCAATGTGAATTTCACTCTACTCAGCAAGAGTAAACGAAAAAAAAAATGAAAATAATAAAAATTATAAGCCATTCTTAATGTGTCTATTGCAAGTAATTTTATGAATTGTTTTTGCCAATACCTTTCTTTTGACCTGCCACAAGTGCCACATAAAAACATTCACAAGAGAAGGAGAAGACGCGGGAGAAGCATGCAAAAAAGTTAATAGACAAAAGTGTATAAATATACATATATAGTAATATTTTGAAAAAGTAATATGAATAGAAAAAAATTACTGTGATCTACTAAAAAAATATCCACTTCTGTTGTGTTTATCTCAATTGCTACTTCAATATTTGACAATTTCTGTTCAGATATCATAATACAAAAAGTATAAGAATTGATTTTTGATAAGAAAAATCTTTTATAAGGTGAAATGTGGATTTAAATATTGTGTTATGTTTTCTACTTCATTGAACCACTTTTTAACACAAATGTTCCTCAAAATGAGGAATTTTTCTTTGAAACTCAATGGCTCTCGAGCATCAAAAGAAACGCATGAAATTTCGCTACCTACTTTTTCAACAATTAAGCAATGAATTCGAATCTCGCATCAATTCCAAGTTCATCCGATGCCTCTACAATGTTTATAAACTTTGTTTGGTATGTTAAAAAATCATTCAATTTATCAAAAATTGTCATTCATCGCTGAATCGATCGAAAAATTACATAGTGAATTGATTTGTCGCCTGTTTCTTTCGGTGCTCAAAAGTGCGATATAACCATCTTTCTACTCAATTGTTGTTTGAATTCACTTTTTCATAATAATATTGAATGAATTGTAATTTTTCATCGCTGAAATACAATAACGTGATGTGCAATTTGATTTGAAAAAAAGGAAAGAGTATGAAATTGTTTTGATAAGAAAAATAATAAAAGATGTACTGATTGATGAAATGGAAAATCATTCCTCACCTGGAATTCGTCCCAAGGGATAGAAGAACACTCCTCGTTTGCTACATTGGAAATTTGAACTTTGATAACGGACGTGTAACCACATGATTCTTGAATAAATTCCACTTTGGATAATTTGAAAGTTTCCATAGATACCTGAAATATCATAAAACAATGATAATTGAGAGAATAATAATAGAAATATCACATGAAAGAAGAGAGAATTAATAACTTACCAAATCTTTTCTTTTACACGTGCTGTCTAAAGATTTTTCACTTTGAGTGTCGGGAGTTTCTTCGATGACTTCACTGGCCTCCTCCACGGCAGTTATTCTGATATTATCAACCGCGAACAAAGCATCCATTTTCTCCTGTTCTTGAAGATTTATCAAAACGTAATTCTCGCTATCGGAACTAACGTCGCTCCTCATGGACACTGTGTCGCTACTTCCGTCCTCCGGCGAAGCTTTCAATGCGGAATCAATGGAAGTCATTAAATGACTGAACCCCTTTTTCATGGACGATAAACCAACGTTAAAGTTATTGGGAATGAAATTAGAATCTACTTTTTGTTGCCTTTGAACTGTTTCGTGGCTATGTTTCGTAACGTTCTTCTCTTCTTCCATCACGGTCCAATGCGCACTCTCAACGGAAGCTACGACGACTTGTTCGTGTCTGTTGGTACCATTTTGTTTGAAGGTGACAACGGGTTGCACACCTATTCCCGTAGAATGCGGAAAGTCCATCGAAAGCATCGAAGAAACTTCGCTCTGTGGAGTTTCGACGTCGTTGAGTGTATTGATCTTACGTCCAGCGAACTCCACGCGTGCGTTAACTCCGGTATTTTGCCAAGGCGTCGACGAGGAACCGACAAGATCGTCAGCTATACTAGACGAATCCGGTACCACGGATTCCAAGTCACCTCCTGAATTCTCTTTCCCAGGCGTTTGAGATGGCATCACGAAAGTAACTTCGACTTGCGGAATGAGTGCCCCGATGACCAACGAACCGCCAGATTCAACTTTCAGTATATTGTTCGAATCGATCGTCAAATACGTTGTTAGTTCAGAAAATATTTCTGCCAGTCTCAACAGAAACAAATACTGATAATGATTGATTTGTACGCTAACCAAATTACCGATATAAGCGAGACCATGAATGTCCGCGGTATTGGAAGAGGTGGGAGTCGGGGATGACGAATTTAATTTCATGTGACACCAAACGGTCAAAGGAAAGGCATCTAAAAAAGGAATTGGCCGATTCTGACCAACCGCTCGTGCTCCAAAAAAATCTCCCCATACAGGTTCAAAATTACAACACCACACATCTTTCGCTTCCGTCCATAATAATTCTCTATTCAACTGACGTAACAATTCATTAATAGAATTGCAGTTGAAATTTTCCGGAAGAAATCTAACGTTGTCTTTCCCTGAAAATTCAAAACGTTCAATATAAATTGGATCTTTGAATTGATTTATCGAGACTGTTTTTCAAATATACCTGCGCAATGCGCCACAAATTTTTCCGTCACAACGTTCAAGTCCTCCGCTTTGCTGGGGAAGTCGGCTCCAAAGAACATCTGACCCATTTGAAATGCGTTCAAACATTCAGCCAAATCGGCTCTCGAGGACCGTTCCATGGATCTAACGTTCGTGATGGAGGCTCTCGATGTTTGAAGATGCAAAGATTTTGGTCTATCTTTTTGATTTGGGTAATCTTGTGGATTTTCAAAAACGATCTGAAGAAATTATGTATTCACGATTACAACGCTGTACGCGAAATTTATTATTCGATAAACTTACCCTTGGAAGAATAGCTTCTATCTTGACATCAAAATACATCAAATTGGATGACGCTTGGGGTGAATTTTTATCTTCGTTCATGAAAGAGTTATGAAGATTCAATAAGAAAGCGTTGAACCACAGACACGAACAGACATCGAAATTTACTTGAATTGGGTTCAGTTGGACGTAAAATTTTGGCGGTGGTACTGGAAATAATGAAACATTACACACGTTTATATATGCGGTCAATGTACAGAGAATAGAAGAAGAAAAGTTCATCAAAATGGTGTGCGTTAGGTCTCTTACGTGGGAATGTTATATCGCCTGGATAGTAATAGTAAGTGAATTCAGCGTGTAAAATTGTTACATCGTCCGGTAGGTAGAATTTATCTCGATCACCTAAACAAAAAATAAAAACTGGGTTTATAATTTCATTTTGATAATTACAAAATGTTTCCAAAATGTATTCTCACATAGCCCAAGTACAGTAAACTCTCTTTCTCTGAATGTCTTTCGACCTCTTTTATTCTCTTAAAAACACACAGAGAGTTGGAAAGAAAGATCAGAGAAGAGTTGAAGACAGCTCGAGGTATTTACAAACATTCTTCAAATTATAATAATTCTCTCATTTTAGATTTAGTTTGTAAATAAAGAGGAAACAGTTTAATCATTCAAGAATCACAGAAGTAAATTCAAGATAAATTGTTTTTTTGAAAACGTCGAGCAAAGTCATTTCCCGACGAAGATCGCGTTAATGAGAGATCAGAACCCACTATTCATTGTATCAATCCAATAATATATTTTATGAATACCAAAGTATTTCTATACATGTAGATAAACACAAAATGTGACTCTTCTCGAATAAAAATTCACTGTAAAAATCTTGGAATTTAAAATGATGGATTCAGTGTGGCGGATTAAAATGTAGAAAATTCAGAAAAATTCCCATTCAAATGACTTCTGAAGAGATGGAGTGCACCACTAAATGCTGAGTTTGAAGAAAATTATTATTAATTACACAATAATTGATTTCGTGTGTTCTTTTTCAATTATTGCTTTACGGTTGTTTCGGACGCACTTGTTTGACATTGTTTTTTTTCTTCGCTATCTGAGAATGACCTGTATTTCGATCGAAACGTTGTTAAATTTTGAATTTCACTGATCCAATTTTCATAATATACCCCAGACAGTGTAAGAGTTCTGAAACAGTTCTGAGATCCCTTAGAATTCTTCTAGTACTATCTAGGACTTTTTCAATACTTTGAATTTGTCTCTCTTTTTTTTTTGTTTGTCGATACCATGTTGTGTGGATAAAAATAATTTTGCCACGAAATATCTGACCGAATATCAACCAACTAAACCAGGAAATCGTTTTCTTTGAAATTAGTACGGAGTTCCTTCACTTTTAAACAAAAGTTCTTCGTAGACATGTTTCATGTCTTTAAAAAGTCATCTGAAAGAATTTGAAACACATTCAACAGGATACAAGTACATAAATGGCTCCATCTAATGAAACTTTATTTATTACAAAATTACTTGAAACTGCATCTCCATAAGTTTTGTATGAAACAAAATTTTCATAAGATTTAAAATATTAATTCTCTGGCCCCCGCAAGGCATCGTAAGACTTTTTTCGAAATTAAATAAAGAAGAATCTCTGATCAGTACACGATTTCAAAAGTTGTAAAAAAATTTGACGATCCCCAGGGTCAATCCAACAAAATTCGAAACGTTGTTGAGTTTCATTTGAAGTAATTTTGCGCGAAAAAACAATTTCATAAAATGAAGCCAACTTTCTCTGGAAAGAAAATTTCGTGGATTTCTTTAACACAGTGTGACAAAATTGTGCGAAAAGCCAACAGTAACTAATGAAATTCTCCTACCAGAATTGCCCTTATATCTTTTCAACGCAACAAAATATTATCACTTTGAAAACACGAATGAAAAATAACCAAAGGTGCATGATGAAATTTAAATAAATACATTACTATTATTAGGCGGTTATACCTGATATATGCTTCTTCCTCGTTTGAGCTGTGCAATCGTCAAACAATATAATTAATAAAAAGGTAATACAAATAATAATGTTTAAAGGGAAAAAAAAAGCTGAGTAATTGATTGATGTGTTTTGAAGGCGCGACGTACCTGCGATAAATTCCTTTGGTATAGGATTACAAGACGTGGATGTAACTTTAAATAAAGTGAAATCATCTATTCTAATGACAATACAAGTTGTCATTAATTTAGCAAGTTGTTCGAGAATAAAGGTCTTCACTGGATTCCCAGGTGGTTGAGTCTTTTTTGCGTCTTGAGATCCAGTCGTCAAATTTAGAGGTTGTTTATTTTTCTCGGAATTTTCTCCCATATCCTTCGTTTCGCTCGCTGTATCGAATATATTTACAATGTATTTTGAATACTTATGCTTATTATTATAACACGAACCTGTGTTTCCTTGGTCCCTGTTCAACTGAGAATTTTGAGTTCTGCTGGAATCAATTAAATTCATAAACTGATTTCTAAAAGAACTCAAAGATTGTTGTAACCACTGACTATGAGGGGTTGCATTCTCTCTATATTTAGCCCAATGTTTTCTATCCGCCAGAGCCAAATGATATGGATAATAATCAACTTGAAATTTCACTAAAGATATCTGCAGAGCTCCTCCGTTTTTCATATTGGGATGCAACGATCGACCTGCTGATATTGCAATTGTTTCGATTAACAATGAAGTTATGTGTTAGATTGTTGAAAAAATTGTTACTGTATTTACTTACTGCCAGCGTCGTCGCATAAATGGAGATCGATTCTTTGAGACAGAAAATGATAAGAGGTTTCCACAACATCATATTTGGAAAAGATTTTGGAAATTGCTGTCGTGTATTGATTCTTCGTTCTGTTCTGTTGTGAAATTTGCGCCTGATATTCTGGTAAAACCTGGGAAAATCATTACTCGAATCAATAGTATTTATTTTGTGTTTTATACAAATTATTACCAAGAATGACAACTAAATTTATAGATATTGTCCTGTTTGAATTTTAAGAAAAAAGCTACGAATAAAAACTATTCATTGATACGAGTTATCAATCCTATTAAATGAAAAAATTCAATAAAGTCCCATAAATTCTATGACAAAATTATGTGTTCATCGATTATATTCTGGATAGAATTCAATGAGAATTTTATAGCGAATAGATTGAATTTATGTATATTGGAGCTTTTCAACAAGGAATATATTTCAATCGTAATTAAAAACAAAAGATAAACAAACCTCCAATTTTCTAGCAGCCTTTGTTTTTCTTTCTAAAATTGTTGCTTTCTGGACAAGTCCACCTAAGGAATCAATAAAATGGAGTGCTGCCTTCAATTGAGAATCCGTCAAAACCCATAATAAGTCGTCCAAAATGAGGACAAGTTTTGAACCCATAACTAAACAATCTGAAATATTAAAAATATGAGGATTTAATCCCATGCGAGTGAACTTGAGCGTCATAAATATTGACTATGCCACAAGTATTTGATGAATGATCATTCCTTTAAAAAAAAAATCAAGTCTTTAGACATCCTGATATTACTTCTTTGTGGGAATTTGAAAATCAACTTCTTCGGATTGCAGAAATGATAAATTTCACAAAATATTGACAATGTAGCAAAGCGAAATATGAAATTTCATCAAGAAATTAAAATTCTAAGTGTATAAGTTATCATCGACCAAAACAAATGAATAATCATTTAAAAATAGCTTATGGAGAAACCAAGTTGTTGGATCTTTTCATACAGACCTGATATTCTTTTTTTTATCGTAATGCGACATCTTGCTCGATTTGTGAGTAATCTTAGAGGTGTAAGATTAGTATCTTTATTACTTTGTGCTTCTATTCTAAGAGTTTGCCATTCTAATTCCTTAAAAATAAGTAACTGCCCGCGATCAGGATCTTTTACTCTCGTCGTTCGTAAATCAGAACGCTGCCAAGTCGGTGATTTCGATTCCACCAGAATACGATTTATCTAAATTTGGAATAAAAATGTCAATTTTTTTCCAAACTATCGATCAAAATACAGATCATAGATTTATAAATAACAGATTCACGTACTTGTACAGAAGCTATAAAAGCAGGACTTTTGAATGTCACGGATACAGTGTTGACCGTAACTGTGATTCCATCGATTACTTTGTGTATGAAAGAATATTTGGCAGGACCCGCGTAAGAGGACAGTCCCTGGGTGGAAGACATACTTCTTAAGTCTTCGCATGTTTCAACTTCTATATGAACTTCATCTAAACTCTGGAAATGAATATAAATGTGAAATAGGTATTATTTTCTCAAGTGTCGTGATAATAATATTGTGATCTGATTTATCTTGATGAAAAAAATGCTATAATTCACATTGGTATTGAAAATTTACGACTTTGAGATTCAAGTACACTGTAAAATAAAAAACACTTGATGTTGAAGAAATTACCAAAAATATAGGAACACTTTTGAGCTTGGTCCATTGAATCCGAAATGAAACTTTATTGCACCAAGCGCTGGTTAATCTCAACCATGATGGTAAATCTAATAACTCTGTGAGAACTATTTCATCGAGCTCTAAATTGGTTAATTCTCCTTCACCTTTGAAGGTACTCAAATTAATCTTATCAGCTGATAAGTTTTTAGTGAACCTATAACAAAGAATAATGTATAAACATTGGATGAATTCAACAAGTTATGATTGATCGATTTGTACAAAGCTTCTGCATTGAAATGAGTTTTTTTTTATACAGTATTATATTTTCTGTAGCACCAAGTTACTGCTTGGAATTCAAATCTGTGAATGTTTTTAATGTAATAAATTTGAATGAAATACTCGATATCGAATCAATTGATTATCTTAACGATTGAATAGAAAATGAATTGTCCTAAAACTATTATCTATGATTAAAAATTGTAATATAAATGATATTTATTTCAAATATCATAAATTTTTGTAACAAATCGGAAAAACGAAAATTCACAGGAATTTAAATTTCATCAGATTTAAATTGGCAATTTAATACTCTGGTTATTCAAATAAAGATAAATTATGAAAAATATTCAACACATGGATGAAAATGTGTGTACTCAAAGTGAAAGCAGCATAATTAGCGTTTCAACAGTTGAACAAACAAGGACGAATAATAAACTTTCCAACATTGATGAAAATTTCTTATACCTGGATAAATGTTTCAACAATTGGTTTTTTATGATTGACACCATGTTATCAGAATTAATATACGAAACGGCCAGTATTTAGCATCATAAAGTAATTCCTACATCAGGAATTTAGTTAAACAATTTGTATACATTTTTCAACCATTAAACATTGCTGGCTGCTGCTGTCATCGAGCCACATTGAGCACTTGGAATTTTCTCACACAGTTCTATAACTTCTATACTCTATCTTTTTCATTGAATAAAAGCAGTGATGCCAACGAGCCAGGTTTTCCCCTTCCATCGAGTGGTGAAATCCTATTAAGCTTCTATCGTATGCGTGCGTTTGTCGAATGAATACAATGTATTCATATAGAACTCTTTTAGAACTCTCGTGGTATCTGGGTAGGCCGATGTCACACGGGGCTGACTGGGAAGAAAGGCGAAAAGTGGAGCGTAGAATTCTTAGTTGAAAAGAAAGAGAAATAGTCACCCCAGACAGCACATAAGAATCGCAAATGAATTCTGAAAAAAGAACTCTTGAAGAACTCTTTCAGAATATAAAGTGTTCCAAAAGAGTTTGAAAAGAACAACAAACACGAACACTTTTTAAAGAGTTTCAAGAAGAATTCGATTCGTGAGGCATTTACGAGTTTTCTTGAAATTCTAACCCCGGGTACTCAAACAGTACACAGTTCAGAAAGAGCCCTCAATGCATCCATTTTGAATTCTTATACATCCAAATGAAGTTTTTCTGAATTGGTGTGATGTGTGGGTTGTTATTGAGAATTTCAATGGAATCCACAAAAGTCTCACGAATCTAATTCTTTTTGGAACTATTGGAGAACTCTTTTTGTATTCTAAAGGAATTTTTGAAGAGTTTTTCTTTCAGAATTAATTTGAAATTCTTGTGTGCTATTTGGGAAGGGTTCTATGACGTGCTTTCTGCCTTTTTTCAGCTCCACCTGTGCATTGTTTCAATTTTGATTTCGCCTCAGTGGACTTGATCAACCTCAAAACTGGTGATTTTTAGTGATTTCACTATAAATCATCAATTTCACGACAATGCCGAACAATCGGGCGTATTACGAGCTACGCTCACCGAATACTTCCCAAATTTTCGAACAGGGGCCTTTTTTTTGATAGAAAATCTCTGGTGTGTCTCTCTCCACCTTTTTCATAAACAAAAAGAAAATGATAATTCTGCTCAAATATATAGAACGTATGACAATTGAAAATTGTTCATTAATCCTATTGTTTTCAGTAGATCGACGATCCAATTTCTCAAGACAATACATACCACCTCGATAAAATTCGTCACCTATGTACCGCATAAATCAACGATATTTTAATATCAATTTCGGACCTGTAGAATGGGTGAAGAGGGGAGGAGTTTCAACGTCTCAAACTATTGCATTCTGTTCCGTGTCATAATAAAATGATGGAGGTTAGATAAAATGATAAAGTGTAGATCCACGTCAAAGTACGTGATACGAGAATAACGTGCCGAGTGTTGACTCACAATTCGATATCTGAAAAGTGAATTTTCATGTCAAGAGAAAATTCGGAGTTTCATTTTTATTTATGAATTTGATAAGCATTGACAGAACCCACATGACCTTGATTGAAAGCACGTAATTAGTGTAAGTACACGAATTATCCGCTTTGATTTTGAAACGGTAAGTTCAGTGTACTTGTTTTTTTTTTTTTCACCATCTGCCAGTTAAATTCTGACACATCATCAATTATCTAAGAAAAACAAAATATCGCAAACGAATGATGAAATGTACTTTATTTTTCAGGGAGATTGTGATTTAGTAAATTTCATTTGCATTTATGAAAATATTGATATACTTGATTCGAATATCGAATGAAAACCTTTCTTTCCAATGGGTTGAACGTGTAAGCATATTACATAAATTGTTGGCAACTTTTTATCAGCCGGATGAAAAGATGAAATTTACTTTATACCGACTTGAGAATAATTTTTCCATTACAGGTATGCTTCAATGTTATTCTACGTACAGAAATGAACACTCTGTCGATCTCTTGAGCGGAAATATAATGTGTGCATGTGGATTTCAAATATTTAGTGATTTAGTCGACTGTTAGATCAAATATATAGTGAGAAGCAATGCATATTTTACGAGATATAAAATCTTGACAAACAACTCAGCGTTCTCGTAGTTGAAGAAACAATGGCTCAAAACTTTCTTATTTGGAAATTCGTGGCAATTGGATGTACAATACAAATGTTGATGGTTGCCACTGAAAATGAGTCAGTCGAATATATGAGTAAAGAAGAACGTGAAGCACTCAAGTTTGTATAGATATTGATAAATTTTGAGGGAGAGAAACAGCAATATCGTAACAGTCAAGTCGTTTGTTGTGGAGTACTGTAACGTTTTATGCAAGGATTTCGTACAAATGATTTGACTACTGGTTTGATTATTATATTTCTCAATTATACATAAAGGGATTTGAATTAGATTTTTTTATCTGAATTTTATGTTCCCAAAGTTTTAGTATAATAGAGAAATTATGATCTAACTCGAATAGCTATTTAGATCCTCTCATTCGTAAGCTTTTCACTTAAAATTTGTGTTTCGATAATCAGTTAGTCACTTTTCTTTATAGGGAAGAAGCAAGAGATATGTTTTATCATGCTTATAACGCATATATGGTAAATATTATCTTATGATTGTTCATTTTGTGAGAAAGTTTCTATCCTCTTGAATTTTAATCAATTGCTATCCATTCAAAAATTGTATTTTTTATTCAAGGATAATGCGTACCCTGCTGATGAATTGATGCCATTGAGTTGCAAAGGACGATACAGAGGATCGGAACCTAATAGAGGTGATATAGATTCAACATTGGGAAAGTAAGAGACGCATAATTCTCACAAGAGTATCTTCTCTATCGACGTAAACTCTATTGAATTAACATTATATTCTTATATTTATAGCTTTTCACTTACCTTAGTGGACACATTGGACACTCTGGTGGTAAGTTGTCAACTCATATTGAATATTATCATGTGTTTATAACAATTGATAACAAAACAATTTTTTTCCAGGTTCTAGGGGATTTGGAAGAATTTGAGAATGCCGTTAAACTTGTTATACGAGATGTTAGTTTTGATACAGATGTTATCGTATCTCTATTTGAAACTAATATCAGGATGTTGGGGTAATTATATGATTGAATAAAAATGATTAATTCTATATAATTTATTCTTTGAGAGATCCATACCAATAATAGTGTTTGATTTGTTTGATTAAATTCTTAAATCTTGAACATCATGTTTCATTATCAGCATTCATGAATATTATCTCAATTTTGTAGAGGTCTTCTGAGTGGCCATATATTGGCTGAATATCTTCAACAAAGAGCAGATATAATGCCATGGTATCGAGGAGAACTTTTGAATTTAGCCAAAGATTTAGGATACAGATTTTTACCTGCATTTAATACAACCACTGGAATTCCTTACGGAAGGGTGAGAATATATCCACAATTCCATCGATTTGATCATAAATATTGTTTAATTTTCTATATTTCATTTGATTAATTGTTACAGATCAATTTGAAATACGGCATGAAGGGAGTTCCTGCGGAAGTATCTCGAGAGACTTGCACTGCCTGCGCAGGAAGTATGATATTAGAAATGGCAGCTTTGTCTAGATTAACCGGGGAAACAATTTTCGAGGTAAAACGAGTAGAAAAATAATTTATTTTCATACTTATTACTCATTACAAAATATCCATTGGTACAGGAAAAAGCCCAAAAAGCGATGGATGTATTGTGGCGAATGCGTCACAGAGGAACAGACCTTATGGGCTCCGTATTAAATGTGAACTCCGGTGATTGGGTGCGTAGAGATTCTGGAGTAGGAGCTGGTATAGATTCTTATTACGAATATTGTCTGAAAGCGTACATTTTATTGGGTTAGTGTTTTTCAATTTAATCAAAGATTTTATAAATATCAGAGTTTTTTATTTGTCTTATATTATACATTAAACAGGCGATGAAAAATACCTTGGTCGTTTCAATAAACATTATCAAGCTATAATGAAATATGTCAGTCAAGGACCTATGTTATTGGACGTTCATATGCATAGGCCGAATACAAATTCGAAAAATTTCATGGATGCATTATTGGCTTTTTGGCCTGGACTTCAGGTATGTTATAACTTATTTATGTCCTTCATCTTAATGTATATATATTTTTTGCGTGATGTTTGTAACAACGACTGTTTTCCCAGGTCTTGAAAGGAGATATCAAGCCAGCGGTAGAGACTCATGAAATGCTCTATCAGGTCATGCAAAGACATAATTTCATCCCAGAAGCATTTACTACAGATTTCCAGGTAAAAATAGTTTGTCTTAAATTAATAAAAACAAATTTGAACAATCCACATCATATGTATCATAATTATTACAATTTAAACTACAATATGAAGAGTGATATAACATTGGAATAACATGTTTATTCAAGGTGCATTGGGGACATCACCCCTTGAGACCAGAATTTTTGGAATCAACCTACTTTTTATACAGAGCAACTGGCGATCATTATTATTTAGGAGTGGGACGTAAAGTGTTGAAAAGTTTACAAACCTACGCTCGAGTACCTTGCGGTTATGCAGCTGTTTCCGATGTTAGAACTAATAAACACGATGATACGATGGATAGTTTTGTACTTTCCGAAACATTGAAATATTTATTTTTACTATTTGCTGAACCAAGTGAATTAGTTTTGGACTTGGATGAATTTATTTTTACCACGGAAGGTCATTTATTACCCCTTACACTCGCTTCGATTAGAACAAATGTCTCATCCGTGAGTAGAAAATAATATTACGTATTCCATAAAATTAACTTTTCTTCTTTTTCCCCACACATTAAAGATTGTTTTTCTTCTTCCTCTTGTTTTGGAAATAGGACTTTGAACGAGATGTAGTGCAAGTAGATGAATTTGATCGTACTTGTCCGAATAGTCTACATCTATTTCCAGCATCGGTCAGACAACCTCTAAGAAACATGGTAGAAGATATTTGCCCCAGAAGAACTATCAAAAGGAAATTGAATGCCGCACAGTTTCAAGTAAGTTCCGTCCCGATGTTTCATCTCTATCATTTCGTGGATTTAACAAATATGTATACTTCTTCTTTTTTCAAAGGCAAACAACTTGGAGCATTTGAAAATGTTGAGCGATATGGGAATTACGATATTGACTTTGGCGGATGGACGGGTACAACTGTTACATACCTTTTCTAACGTAAGTTGAAAAATTACAGTACAACAACATAGGTCGAGTAAGATTTTCCATTAATAAACAAAACACAAAATATATTTCAGGCTAAATCCCCTCAAGATTCTGAAGAAGGTTTATTATTTATGCAAGAAATGATAGAATTGAGTAAAATGCAGTCTCAACAAACAGAAACTAAACCTCAGTCGGTTACTTTCGTGAAACCCAAAACCTATCCACCTCAAAAAGTCACCCTTTTAGCTGGTCCTGCTCATTTTGGACTTCAGTTACAAGGAGCGAATAAAGTAACGGGGAATGTGGTATTCACTTATCCGTTAGTCGCTTGTAGTGATTTACATAACGCCCATAAATTGGTTGGAAAAATAGCGATTATGCATCGTGGGAACTGTATGTTCATAGAAAAGGTTAATATAATGTCATAATATGTGATTTTATATAAGGTTTTGAAAAAATTCATCTGGGTGATGTTATGTTCTTCAGGCAAGAAGAATTCAAAATGCTGGAGCAATTGCAGGAATAGTACTGGATAATGCTATAGATTCTAGCGCGGTTACGTCACCCATGTTTGCAATGTCCGGCGATGGGAAGGAAGTGGACGATGTCAAAATACCTGTTGTATTCCTTTTTAGTTTGGAAGGTGAAGAGTTGATAAAGGCCATTAACGCAGCCAATGGAGATCTCACTGTCACTATCGGTAATGAATATTAACGAGATTTATCAAACATAGAGTGAAAACTAATCTAAATTTTGATCACATCAAATACGATATTACTTTTTTTTCCAAATTCATTTTTTGTTTTAAATTTCATTTGCTTATACTTTTTATGGTTCTAGGAGACTTTGTTGCCAAAGATGAAGTACAATTAAAAGCTCCGGGCGATCCGTCTATTTTTGAACGTTTAAAAGGATCCTTGAGATCATTTCTTACACGCCAAATTGCACCCCAGGTTTGGACTTTTATTTTTTAATGATTAGATTAATCTATTCATCTAAACATCATGTAGACATCATTGGAAATCATTCAAAGATATATAATACAGATTTTTATGATAGAACTCAAATTATTTCTTATTCAGAGCGTTGAAAAATAATAAAAATTTCTAATATGAATCTACATTTTGTGTCCTTGAATTGATTCAATGATTTCTTTTTTACGGAGAGAATTTTGAATCAAATCTCTTTAAAAAACCGAATAACGTATTTTCATTACAGAATACCGAGAATAAGGCATTCAATGTCAATTTGGACTTCTCTCAAACAGACCCTCAAGAAGATCATAAACTTGTTGTGAATTTTCAAAATTTACGCGCGGAAATCGTTAAAGATTTTCTAGGAGGGGAAATTAGAATCACCACAACATCCGATTCGCTACCGAATATTTCGCAGAAGTCGGAAGAAATGACTCCTTTTGAAAAACAGTGGCGGGAATTGAAAGAAGTTTTCATCAATATATTGTACGATAATTCTCAAGAGAAATCAGGTTTACAAATAAGATCTTTCTTATTCCTAAGCTATTATAACTGGGTTATGAAAGGTCGCGGAGTGGATCGTCTCAGTGTGTTGTATAATTTACCTTTATCGCATAAAGTTTCGTGGTTCTTGAGAGAATTGAGTGAAGTGGCTCCTAATCCCGCGATCAAAGCAGATTATTCCATACATGAAAAGTTGATGGAATCCAATAAGCAAAGACTTATTAAGCGATATTTGCTCACGAAGATGGATACGATCATTTTGAGGCTGCAAAATATCATCGTGGAGGATTTAAAAACGGCGGAACTTTTGAAAGTGGAAGCAAGAAAATTGCTTCAAATATGCAAGGGCGGAATAATGGAAACTGAGAATTATTTAATTGTACGAAATTTATTATGGGAAGCGGGTATACTGCAAGTCGAAGATGAGGACAAAAATATTACCGAGTACATCGCCTTGTTGGATCTCCTGCACATGACTTATCGAAGATTATTCCGAAAAAAATTAGAAAAACTCGAGAAAAGTAAATTACTTCATTACGATAATAAGTTGTATTACGATGCGATAATTCATAATCTACGGAAAAAACCAAAATATTCGGGACAAAAGGAGAAATTATTGGATGAATTTGAAGAAGAGGATTTCTTCATGTTCGATAATAACGAGAGTAAAATTATAGAGGATACCAAGCTTCTTCATCAACTTGAAAAACTTCAAGTAAAAATTGAATATTTCGAAGATTTTGATTATTTGACGTTGAAGGAATTGGAGAAACCTATTGAGTTTCTTCACAATCAGCGACAGAAGTATCAAAAAGGTCATGATATTGACAAAACTTTGGACGTCAATGATAATAGGAATGAAAAAATGGATGATATCGTCAATCATTTGAAATTCAAGAATCAAAGTAAAAATGACAAACTTGAAAGCATAATCGAATCTTTGAGCGAGGAAAGCAAGAGCTCTTTAACGACAGATCAATTGGATGTAGCACGATCTCCGGATAATATAAAGACTACTTATAAAGAAAAAACATCTTCGCCTCGTCAAGATCTCGTCGAGGACATTGCTAGTTCACCACTTCCAAACAAAGTTCTCACGAGCACCTCGCTTGGAGGCTTAATCGACGAGAAGTTCAGACTTTTGGCAGAATTCAAAAAGGAATTAAACAATTTGCAAGTAAATAAAAGAGAGAATGATGAAAATCAAAACACGAATGCGAAGGATTCAAATAACAATGATGTTCCAACGTCCGTCGATTCGTTGGAAGAATATAAAAAGTCGTTGTGGACGATAGATGCTGAACAGACAAAACCATTCTTAGAGTCTCAGCAAAAGTCTACAGTTCTGGTTGATAAATTTGATTTTGTACAACAGGATAATGTAGATAATCGAAATGATCGTGTTATCGAACGTCAAGATGAAAATGTTGATACAAGAAAACAGAGTAGACAACATATCAATGATGAATTATAACAGTTTTTCAAACCTAGAATGAGTAATCACTGTTGATCTAGGATAAAAATTTGATTTTTCAAGTTTTTCATTGAATTATATATGTTCGATAGGGATGTATAAACCATTTGAATTTTGTAATTCAATTGTATCATCGAAACATTTTTGTTCGATTTGAAAATTGAACTGAAAAGACTTATGTGAAACGAAATCTGATGCGAAGATAAGGGAGTATGATACGAATTATAAACTTTTATAATCTTAGATATGTCGACTTTAGATTATCGGATCGTTTCGATAAACAGTTCAAATTTCAATGATTTGAAATGACAACAACGATAATAGCGAGATGTGATTTGATTCGAAAGCAGAATGGAATAGTAAGAAAAATCATCTTTGATCGATACTCAAGGGAGAGTTGGCGGTTTTAGGGACTCTCGGCTGTAATAAGTTGAGGAGTCCAATCTTGATCTCTTCTGTCCATTTTGGAGCTCTCTTTTGGGTTCCTTTTTGGCTCGAGATCCCCGGAACCTTCGATTATTGCCGACCAGCCGGTCTCTGTCAATATTCTTATGGATTCGATTTAAAGATTCAAGGTTCACACACTGTGTTAATTTTCAATGTCTCGCGTACAGGTTTCTACATAATACACTAAACTGATTACATGTTTCTAAAGAATCGAACAAAGCAAATGCGTATACACAAATTTGTACGTATTACTGGCGCTGGCGTTTGTCGAAAATTTGTGTCATATAGAAGTCTGTAGTCCCACGCAAAGACGATCATCTTGTGGAAGTATTGATGCATACCATACCATTCCATAATGGAAACAAATGAATTTGAGAATAAAACAAATAGCTACGATAAGATTCCTTTTCAATTTTATGGAGCCGCAATTTGTGAATCAAACACGTGATTGATGCTGGTGCAATGTGAAACGTTTGTTCTGTTTAGTTCGAACTGTGTATGGAATTAACGGAAAATATTTATACGTGTATATTGTAATGTTATCTGTATAACATACCTATGTTGAAGTGGTTGTGAAAGTAGCAGTACTCGACATTGAAGTACCGCACCATGTATATTTGAACACATTTTCTTTCGCACTCGCGAATTTTTTCTTTCCTCAGGAAAGTATTTATAGTCTATTTTTTTTAAACGATTTTTTTATGCTGTAAAATGTGCCATGATCTATGAAATATGTAAATGTTCATGAATAATATCTTCAATATTTAATTTAAGGAATGTCACTCACAATATTGATAGGCAACATTTTTGAAAAATGAATAGATTCTTTTGGAAACTCGTAATCATTACAGAGCACGCGAATGCCTTAGATCGATTTTTCTAACATTTCCTTCCTAACAAAGTAATTCAATTACTCTAACCGAAATATTTTGTGATCTAGAAGTATCTGTTAACTTTAATGTAATAGAAAGAAAAACAATTTATTTAAAATCAGTAGGTGCAACGCAATTGAGGATACTGTATAAAGAATGAAATATGAAACAAATACATCACGTTTAGAAAATAATCTTTTTCTTTCTTGTATAATTCATCATTGATATGGTACGACTGCTACTGTTATTATCGTTATAAACTTCTTCCTTGTTGTATATTGTACTTAGGTGTATGTTCATATAAATTTCATACTCAATGTGAAATTCGTAACCCTGAATTCATGTGAAATGAAGTATACAAAGTGCAGGGCAACGTCGAGAATGAAAATGATCCTGAAACTCCAGTGTTGGATAACCATACCAATTTCACAATCTCATCGATCGACATTAATGACATTAATACTCAGGCATTGAGTCTGAACTCCCTGAAGAACTACAAGTTTCACGACTTTTGCCCTAGCCGTCTTCCTCCTCTTCGGGTCGTCATAAAACGCATCGATGTTCCCAAAGATTGCTTCGAGTAGAGGAAGATCAATTTTTCAATCGAGAGTTCTTTTTCAGAGCAGTTATCGTACAAGCATCCAATATTTACAGAAGAAACCAACATTTATTACCGAAGATTGAAGATTCAAAAAACAAATATACATATTTATATATAAATGCAAAATTTGTCAAGTTTTGAGAGAATATCAGTGCAAAGATGGTTTTATCTAAAATTCTCTTTTTCTTTTGGGTATGTACAAACTTTTATATCATACTTTCGAACATTCATTCCTGAAAATTTCAGACTGTCTCATAAACTGAATTTCGAGTAGTTCAGATGGAGCCATCTATGTGCTTGTGAATTCTTCGGATAATAGAATTTACAGATGTTTAGGAATGTTCTGTCAAATGATTAAAATTTATGATCGTTCCTTTTAATCATTTTGCCAGGGGCCATGAATAATTGAATAGTTTTTAAATCATGCTCAATATTCTATCTGTAATGTACTGCATTGTATTTCATTGTATAAATTAAACTTTATATATCCATCCTGGCTGAAGAGCAAGTTCGCCAAAGAATTCTATTCAAAACTCTTTTGGAATTCTCGACTTCTTAAGGAGTTCTTGATGGATTCTTTGAATCGACAAGCTCTTTTTTTCAGCCGTGATAGAATACACCATAAAGATTTATCGAATGACAATATAGAGTACAGTGCTGTTGATTTTTTTTTCTTATAAATAGAGAAGTTTCAAGAGCACTGTGCACTACTTGATTCATCTGAATTCTCTCTCTCTATATATATATATATATATACACGAACACACACACACACACATACACGCTCATATATATATAAATATATATATGCATGTACATATTTGTGTACATAAAAATTCTATTAGTGTACAGAATGCACAATATGCTAAAATATAATGTATAAACAACTGTTGTATCGCAAAATAAAATTTAATATACATTGTTTAATAATAATTTTGACTTGAATCATTTTATTTATCAAATTTTGTTTCCAATATACACTCGGAGAAAACACCCACCGATGGGTTTCGTCGATTCGACGTAGAATTTAAGTGGAAAATTGGTGGATAAACGGTTGCTCGTTGGAAAAGCGACGTGGAGCCCAGGTGGAAATATTCTATCGAATCCTATTACGAATGGTGAAATTTCTTATTGAATATTATTGAATTTCATTAAAACCTATTAATTTTCCCATTCGTCAATGAGATTTTATAGATTATTTGTAACAGGGAGGTAACGAAAGAAAGTTCAGTCTTGATTTTCATGCAAACTCGTCTTCGTTGCCTCCGTGTTGCTTATTCGATGAGATAAGTTTTTTATTGACTACGTTAAACGAGTCCCCAATAGCCCTGCTTAAAGAATCTCATTGAACCGATTGCTTCTCAATGATTCCGATGCAGAAAACCGATTCAAACCCATTAAAAATTGATTCTAAATGGGTTTGAATCAGTTTTCTGCATCGGAATCAATGAGTTTCTTCAAGCAGGGAGGACTCCAAATGGCACAGAGTTAGTCTAAAAATTTTTGAAGAACTTTAAAATAATTTCAGATCCCTGTTGAAGGGCAAACGTGTGAAGCGTGTAGCAAGAGTATATATAGAGTTGAGGGAACGTGTATTGGACTAGGGGGGCATAAACCAGGGTCCCCAAGCTACGATGGATAGAAAAGTTTCATGTTCGCCAGCCGAAATTGTAGGGGGCGATACTATAGCCACTAACACATGACCCTTTTTGTGTGTACATAAATGTAAAAAGGGGAATGTGTTAGTGGCTACAGTATCGCCTCCTACAATCTCGGATTGTGAACATGAAACAATAGAAGAATTTTTAGAAAAAAACTTCAGCGCTACCAAGCGGAAGGGTATTAAAACTCATTTCACATGGATACACTAACACAAATGCTCAACAAATCATGAAAGTTTTTGAAACAGTATTAGTGCATTGATGTAAAATTAGTTCAAGTAACCTCCCCCTTGGGGGCGCTGAAACCAGTCTGAAAATTGTCCATTTGAGTTTATGCCCCTTGTACTGGACGTAAACTGAAACATTTTGAGCGTAGAGTTGTTCCGTACGACGCTTTCTACACATTGCCATTTTCACCAGGGATAGCACACAAGAATCCCAAATGAATTCTGAAAAAATGAATTTTTTTGAAACACGAAGAGTTTTTAAAGAGTTTCAAACAGAATTCAATTTGTCAAACAATTGCGAGCAAGGGCATTTTACAACAATCTAACGCTATGAATGGGTACCCAAAGCATTCAATTAGAGATGCATGATATTTCATGGTATTGACATTTTTTATATTAACTTGGTCGAGTTTATATTGAATTTTATAAAATACATATGTCAATGAAAACTTTATACAAATTGTATACCCAGATAGAAAAATGTCTCCATAATGCCATCATAATGGTGACATGCACGCCAAGAAATGTTCGCATAATGGCGCCAAGGTGTTTCCGCATAAAGCATTGTTATTGGTAGCAAAACGAGGTGATGGCACCATAATTGAAACATAATGTTTACATTCTATGCATCATTGCAAGCTGAGCGGAGTTCATGATAGTATGTTTACGGCACGTTATGTTACAAAACATTCAGAGCATGCTTTTCTATCTGGGTATAAAATATCGATATCTGGGAATATCAAGCACCTCCCCTGATAACACATCCATTTTGGATCATTTTTCAAAAACAAGAATAGAGTTCTTTGAGAATTCATATAGTGCTCTGGAAGAGCTCACTGTTTGGGACATTAACGAGTTCTTTGAGAGTACTAAAACAATACTTTCAGCATTCTCAAAGAACTCGTTAATGTCCCAAACATTGAACACCTCCAGAGCTCTTTATGAATTCATTAATTCGAAAAGAGTTCCTTGAAATATTCTATTCTTGTTTTGTAAAAATAATTCCCCGTGTGTTGTCTGAGTTGAGTTTGACACCTTCCACTAAGGTGAAAAACGGTGAATTTCTGGAAAAACAATGAACTATTTCATGATTGTTCGTTTTGGAGCTATAAAAATTTCAAGTTGCTGAATTCTGATTGATTGGAAGTTGAAACATTTCAAATCCCTGTAGGTTCGGAATAAACAATAAAGGAATAGTTGAATTTTCTTTCCAGAGATCCGCCGTTTTCTACATCAGCCAATAGCGTCAAGCTAGAGTCTGTAGCATACAATGCTTTTGAGTTATTTGGATTTGGAAGAACAAATCTAAAAGTGCTCATATCTCAAAAACTAAGCCTCAAAACAATTTGTTTCAAACGGGAAATTTTTGCATTTTGGCTGCAAAATAGACCTGTAAAATCCGGCTCTCGAATCCTGGCACATCCTGTATAGCATATCCGTATACAATTCTCAAACAGCACACAAGAATCCCAAATGAATTCTGAAAAACGAATTCTCGAAGAACTCTCTCAAAATACAAAGTGTTCTTAAAGAGTCTGAGAAGAATTCAATTCGTCAGACGTGTGCGAGTTTCGTTAATATTCTATGAGGCTTTTTTGAAAATTTTAACGGAACTCGCAAATGTCTTCGAAGTCGCAAATCGAATTCTTTCCAAACTCTTTTGGAATACTTTTTATTTTAAAAGAGTTCTCCAAGAGTTCTTTTTTCATCATTCATTTGAGATTTTTGTGTGCTGTCTAGGTTGTTATATAATATTTTTACCCAGATAACACACAAAGTTCTTTTCAAACACCAAGCAGGGTTCCCAGAAAAAAAATCCATCAAACTCTGTTGATTGGTGACTACTTTCAGAATCGGGAATATGATTGATATTGGGTAAATAAGAAATAATCAATCAACAAAGTTTGGCGGATTTTTCTGTGAACCCTGAGACCAAGAGTTCCTAAAGAATTCGATTTGTCAAACATTTGCGAGTTCCATTGAAATTTTCAAAGAAGTTTCATAGAATTTCAACAGACCTCGGAAATTCCTCACGAAATGTTTGAACTCTTTGTATTCGAAAGAAATTATTAAAGAATTCTTTTTCCAGAATTTATTTGAGATTATTGTGTGCTGTCTGGGTATGGATTGTAATCATAATATTCAATATACAAACTTTTTAACCATATCATTGATCAACGTGGTTCATTTCTCAAATGTTCAAATGGTTGAATTTCAATTGTTATCAAAAATTTGTGAATTTATGACATAGTTTTCCCCCTGATAACACATGAAGAATTCTTTTTCAAAAACAAGAATGGAATTCTTCAAGAACTCTTTTCGAACTAATAAATTCATAAAGAGCTCTGTAAGAATTCAATGTTTGGGACATTCACGAGTGCTTTGAGAATGCTGAAAGTATTATTTCAGTACTCTCAGAGAACTCGTTAATGTCCCAAAGATTGAACTCTTCCAGACTTCTTTACGAATTTATTACTTCGAAAAGAGTTCTTGAAGAATTCTATTCTTGTTTGTGAAAAAGAATTCTTCTTGTGTTAACCGGGTTACCACAACTCATCAAAGATGGGAGGGAATGGATCAAGTTCACCGATCGTACCATTTCCGTGATGTTCCGTAAACGCGCCAACAAGTTCCGGGAGATTTGAAATTGTTCAGTGGCAACACTGTGTCGTCTGGATTATCATTGAGATGAGTGCTGCTTGATGGTGCATGGCGCTTGACACTCTTGACAGTTTGTAACCACGAGTTTAGAACGATCAAGGTTAACGGATTAAACCATTTAACATTTTCAAGTTGTGTAAAATATTTTTCTAATTCTAGAATTGAACAATTTTCACAGTTCAATTAAGGATCAAATATGCCGAAGAAAAAAACAGGTCAAAGAAGAAAAGCTGAAAAGCAGAAATTGAGACAGAAAGAAATCAGAGCTGCCAAAGAACAAATAGATTTAGCCAAATTCCCATGCAATTCAGTAATGGTAAATAAATAAATAATATCATCTGTTCCCCACTGTATCATGAAATTAAGAAACACACATTACGTAAACCTAACGCATATAACAATTTTTCGTTACAGGAATGCGATAAATGTAATAAAAAGCAAAAAAGTCGTGCTTTTTGCTACTTTTGTGGCAGTATACAACGTTTACCTATGTGTGCTCATTGCGGTAAAATAAAATGTATGTTGAAAACTGGAGATTGCGTGATTAGACATCCTAGCGTATTTACAACTGGCCTTGGAATGGTGGTAAGTGTAAAGTTTCCATGTTTATCCACACAGTTCAAAACACACTTGTGTTCTGTTATACACATGTATTCTGGTTTATTAGGGGGCAATATGCGATCATTGTGAAGCTTGGGTTTGTCACGGAAGAAGATGTTTAACTACCCACGCGTGTACATGCCCACTGCTGGATGCTGTTTGCCAAGAATGCGAAAGAGGAGTATGGGATCACGGTGGAAGAATATTTAGGTGTTCTTTCTGTGACTGTTTCTTGTGCGAGGATGATCAATTTGAACATCAAGCGTCCTGCCAAGTATTGGAAGCTGAGAGTTTCAAATGTAAGAATCTAATTTAGAATCAACCTATTTCTCTTCTTTCATATCGAATGTTACATCTTTTTTACAATATCAAATTATTTATTCTTAGGTATGGAATTTCTTAATTGGTAATTTGGCAGTTTGTCTTTTCAGATTTTGGAAATCGCAATTCTCTTTTTATAAAAATCTGACCAATAATTCTTTTTCATAATGCAAAAGCTATCAAAATACCATTATCTGTCTGAATCTCTTCTACCGTCGATCGTAGTACAATGATTATATTCAGTCTGTGAACTTTGCAGTTCGCGAAAACCCAACGCCGTATGCGTAAGATGAATGTGATTTTTGGATGTTCTCAAACTTCAGGGTTCACAAATTCAATTCACTTTCCATAAGTTCATGAAGAGCATACAAACGGCTTTTCAAATAATTTTTCAAAAAAGATTTGCCTAATGTCATGACACTGGTATTTGCTCGATAATTCTTCAATCATGGTTCTTTATGTTGTAAATTTTTCAATTTAATCTATGAAATATTCTTCCAACGCTATGCGTCTTCCTTTATGCAATGAATAATTTCTTTGTCATAGGTCAGTCCTGCAACAGACTTGGACAGTATTCTTGTCTTAGATGTAAGACGTGTTATTGCGAAGACCACGTACGAAGAAAAGGATTCAAGTATGAAAAGAATAAGCCCATCCCTTGCCCCAAATGCAGTTATGAGACTTCGCAAACTAAAGATCTTAGCATGTCAAGTGAGTATCGATCATACAATCTCTTGAATATTAAATTGAATTTTGGCTTCAATACTTTTTTCTATTGATAATCGAAGTTTCAAAGACAAGCTATTTTCATTGTTGGTCAACATTGTCTATTTGATGAATTGCATATACAACGTGACATTGGGAATAATGTTTTTATTTTTATGCACACACGTTTAGCGAGGACTCATAAATTTGGCAGACAAAATCAAAGTTCTGCATATGAATCGGAGGATGAAACGAGTGGATATAGTTACTATGGTGAGCCTAAATATATTTTATACATACAGAGTGTTGTTAGAGACAGCTATGAGAACTAGAAAATTTTTAAAAAATATTGACTTTCAGAGTATGATATAGATTTCACCGAAAAAACGCAAAATTTCAAATCTTTTCTTTTCTTCGTTTTGTTGTAACTACGGAAATAGCGATAATTTATCTTAAACTCTAATTTGTCTTTGATAATTGCAAAATTTGATGTGAGAGCAACCAAAATGGTGGCTCAAACGTTAAAATCTCTTGGAAAAACTTTTGTTGAATTTCATTCTCAATTTGAACACTTTTTTATTGAAGATTGACATAAATCCACGCATCTTCACAAAAATTAAAGAAAATTGGCAAAGTTTCGTAAATTTGATTTAATTTCATCGAAATTTGTTAAACATCATCTTTTCATGAACAGAGAGAGTGATTTGTGAAGTTCAACATGGAATTTATTGAAATTTAACCAAATTCAAGAATTTTTTCCACCATAAAATAATTGATTTCATTTAGTTTTAATACGTGCAGTCATTTGGCAATTTTCACAGATTTTTCCATTGATTAAAAACAATTCATTAGTTTGCGAGTGGAGTGTTATTGATTATGAATTTACGTAAATTTGGTACTAAACAAAATTTACAATGTTTCGTAGCATCATTAAAATATTCATGCTAATGACATTCAAACCTATTCAATCTATTCATTAACAATAAATTTTGTCTCAATGTGCTTATATCAGTTTGTACCATGACTCATGGTATTATAAGCACTTCTTAAAACTGTTCTACCTGTGTTCATGTTTTTATATTCAAGAAATCAAAACATTCATCACTTTGGAATACATTTATTATCGATTCACAAGAGTCATGGAAATTAAGATTTATAAATTGTTATTCCGATGTCTTATTCTTTCTTGAATCAATTGCAGGAGGAAAAGCTTACAATGAGAATTATGAAAATGAAGGTAATGAAGAATACGGAGAAGATGACGAGTATGAAGAAGACGAGGACGAAGACGATGATGACGATGAAGATGAAGATGAGACCAGTGAGGATGAAGATAGAGATAAGATAGAAGAACATTCAAATACTCGAAGTGAACTTTAGTGGAAATCAAAGGTTTTAAATTATGTGTGAAATATGAAATGAAATAAAAATAGATGATTCAATAGAGTGAAAATTGGGAAAGAAAAGATACAAAATATTGTTTTTATTAAGAAATTGAATTCAGTTCCACTCTTCTCCTATACATAAATCATTTTAACCTAAATTCAGGAAACGGAATAGAATAGTTTGAATGGAAAATTATAAATTTCCTTTACCCATGTACGATATATAAACTTATTCGATACCCCTTAAAATTCATTAAATAAACTTTTTTACAAGAATAAAAGAGAACAAAACATTGCATTCATTTATTGTATATCAATTATCTTTAAATATTACACCTTAAAATATAAAAAATTATGGTGCAGATAATATCTACAGAAACATTCAATTAACCACGTGACGATGTATACTTAGAAGGGAATGCAAATGTGTGAGATCCCAATGCATTGACATTCGGCAATAAACCAGCGTTTGGTATAATATTCCAGGATAACGTAAGACTTACATTTTTCCCCCTAGAGTCCAAGATAAAACATTGTCAATCGATTTGTGTTTAAATGTTGATTCATTATTCTAATGTAACTTTACCTTAAACCGTTGCCATCATCCCAGAAATAATATTTTGTATTCATGTTTTTGTAATTTAATACCGCATTTTCTCCACGAAGCAATATTTTGTCCCATAATACTACCTGTAATGGAGAAGTCAACTTATCAAATCAAAATAAATTATCACAAGAAATGTAACATACCTGATTGAATTCATTATTATCCGTTCGATATTGCGCAGTGAGATACAAAAATAGTTGCTTAACATTCCAATTGAACAATGGGGTGAGATGTATATATTTTATAAGGAATTTATATGTTAATTGAATTTTAGAAATGCAGATGCTTCAAATTGAACTGTATTTCCATACACAACAGATATCAATGTAGAAATTTGCACTATTTTCAAATGCAGGTTTATGTTAACTCCGTATATGCGGATTTCTCATCAAATTTAAAAATTCTGAATAATGATCTATGAGGAAAGAGAGTAAAAAGTAGTAGAATAAAGTAATCTCAGTTTCATCGATCAGTCTTTTCAGAATAATTAAATAAAATCATTCGATAAAATCAAGTTTTTTAGTTTACCCAGAATGTTATTGGATATATAAGTTTTTTCAAAAATATTGAAATTCAAAGATTTATAAAAGAATATGTGTCAAAGGATATCTGTGTGAAGATCGAAAATGATGTAGCCCAAGTCATTTTTTTCCCTTGATGCACTATAATCCGGTACGTTTTTTCTGAAATTGAAAATATTACATCATTGAGATCCACTATGGAGCAAACAATTATCAAGACCGTAAAGATGTTTTTGTGGATTTCATAACATTCAGAGTTAGTAGTAAAATTTACTTTGAATATTAGACTTTTGCTAATAATAATGTCAATTTACTACTTTGATTCTGAGTTTTTTGCATTCGGAATGATGATCTCTTGACGTGAAGGTTTCATCATGATATATAATATTTGAAGTAGAATGTTGGAAGCTCTGTTGCGACAGAAGAAATTTCACCCAATATTTTAATAGAAAAAGGGGAAATTGTGGCAATTTTGAATACCATCTTGCCAGCTTTGTCTACGGTGTAACAGAAATCTTTGATGACTAGGTATGAAAGATTTTCAAACGACTAAGGTATATTGTTACAGAATCATTTAAAAACGTATTTCAGTTTTCTACATTTCATAGAAAGATATTGGTAAAAACAGGTGAAATCTGTGTTACCCATAGTCTTCTTCACAGGAAATCATGCTTTGAATTTAAAAATTCTATCTAATCATGAATATCGAATATTGTTGAAATATTCATCAATGAATGTTAAATACTTGAAATATACTTACACTATTATTGTGACAGTATTTATTGTTGCATTTGATCTATAATCATTAAATACGGTAGACAAAAAACAACAAAATGTGAGACAAGCAGATACACTCAATGTGTATGCCAAAATAGCATTTCCACGTGTTAAAACTGAATGCATTATAAGTTTCTACTTAAAACGATATATCAGGTCTTATAATATAATAATTGCAGAAAATTTAATTGATTAGTATAAATTATAACTCAGGTTCTGAACCAAATCATTGCCGCTCCAACCTCACTTCACAACGTCAGCAGTTGTTAAAGTTCCCTACAGGGCTAAGCACACAAGTGACGTCAAGTGACGTGACCATGGACGTAAACGTAAGCGACTGCGCTGCGCAGTGGGTCAAAAGATACGTCAGGGGATTTGTTATGATGAGTTGAGGAAAATTATGAAAAACTTGACAAATTATCGATAAATATGATAAAAGTTTTTTTCAATTTTATTGTTTTCAAGCTGATAATAAGGTTGGCCTCGAAGTTCGGTTGGATTTAATCCGTTCTCTTCCTATTTCATCAATTTAGGAACACCCACTTAATATGCAATGAAAAAATTGTTTAACCATATGATCGTTCAACGTGGATCATTCCACAACAGTTCGAGTGTTTGAATTTCAATTTTTATCAAAAATTTATGAATGATAACACAGTTTTCCACAACTCATCAAAGATAGGAAGAGAACGAATGAATTTTCGAAGTTTGTAAAGCTGTCTAGATGGAGTTTTGGAACTCACCTCTGAAGAAGAACACATAAAAATTTCCCTTAACAACCGGATGGCTTGACGCTTAGCCGCTACGTGTTGTGCTTCGAGATTGTTTCATTTTGGCGGGCCGAGTTTCTCGCGAAAGTGAATTCTTTTTCCTTTAGTATACAATAAAATAATTAATGGGTGATAAGGACGGCGGTAAGAATGAAATAATATTTCAAATATCCCAACATCAATTTCCCCCTTTTCATATTTTTAACACTTTTCAAAATTCTTTCACCTCGCTACGGATAACGACGCTAATTTTATTAGAGGTTACAAAACGCATTTTTCATTTTGCATTGCTCATCCAGCAAAATTGAAACTATTATGAATGTATTTGACACCAAATCAATTTACGTACATAATTTGACAGGTTATGTTTCACTTGACACATCGTGATACAACTATTTTTCAAAATATTCTTCATTCGATTATCAACTCCCATGAGATTTAGCATAGATATCAATCTCATTGGTTTTTATATTACAGAAGCTTTTGACGATGCTGTGGAAGAGCGAGTCATCAACGAGGAGTACAAAATATGGAAGAAAAATACTCCTTTTTTATATGATCTGGTGATGACACATGCTTTGGAATGGCCATCGTTGACTGCTCAGTGGCTGCCGGATGTCACAAGACCAGAAGGCAAAGATTACTCGGTTCATCGTTTGATTCTTGGTACTCATACGTCCGACGAACAGAATCATTTGCTCATAGCCAGTGTCCAATTACCTAACGAAGATGCTCAGTTCGATGCCTCGCATTATGATAATGAGAAAGGGGAATTTGGAGGATTTGGATCTGTGAGCGGCAAGATAGAAATTGAAATCAAAATTAATCACGAAGGAGAGGTGAACAGAGCACGTTATATGCCACAAAACCCTTGTGTTATTGCAACTAAAACACCATCTAGCGACGTTCTTGTATTCGATTATACAAAACATCCCAGTAAACCAGATCCTAATGGAGAATGTCATCCTGATCTTAGGTATTTAGGATAGTTGTATCTTGTACTATTAATTATTTCTCATTCTTCAAAGGATTCATTGAAGTTTTATGTAATGCTGCTTGTTATCTCATTTTCATTAGTTGGCTTTGATCTTATGGAAATACCTGAATTATTCATCTTCAATCATGAGAATAATATTCATACATGTTCATGATGATTTGATGAAATATTTCGTATAAGAATTATTCTTCTAACATGACGCAAAATTGAACTTTAATTGATTTAGAGCGAAGACATGCATAATTTACGTATTTTAAGAGAAATGGTGAATATTTATTTGTGTTCTTTGAAATTTAATTCATTTAATTTGAGTGAAGAAATTTTATCAATTTTAGACTGCACTTTTTGTGTTTTATAGGTATTCTGAACTCTTTCGAAAAGTCACCAAATATCAACTTTCCTTCCAGCTCTTTTGTAAATGGATGAATCAAGAGATACCGTATAGAGAGATATTTTTAAGATATTCCTAAGATATTAAGAGCCTGAATTTTGAATTTTGGGGAAAAAACCATTTTTTCCCGTCTCTAGCGACGTAGATAAAGTCTCAAAAAATCATCCCTAAAAATTTGTGCTCGGTCGGTAAGCTCGTATTCTCTTAACGGGACACTGGCGTCGGTATCGGACCTCTCTTTCTATCTTATTATGATGTTGTCTCTTTCTAACCAATGACCCGAGAAAAAAAGATCTAAATTTTGACAAAAATCTCTCCAACTCTGTTCATATTTATTTACATTTGAAGATTTCAACTTAGGCAACAATCTTTCGAGTTTTCTGATATCCATTCACTCCCAAAGATCCCAATTTTGCAAGAGATCCAAAAAGATTTCTAGAGATCTCTGTGGATTTTCGTAGATCTATTTTGCCAAAATTTAGACCGAAATTTCGCAATTTTATGGAAATGGATAGGGAAAACTTTTCTACATTGTTCTAACTTTTGATTAAACGTTGCTGAGACTTGATTTGCTTTAGGAATCGATTGAGTGGCATTCCTTCTAACCGTTTCAGACGCTCAAATTCGTGCTAAAAGTTATGACCATCGGCCGGTAGTTTCAATTTTGGGAATTTTTCGGCTATTTTATACAAAAATCTCCAAATACACATATTTTTTCAATGCGCATAGAAATAAAATGTATTTATGTAACGTAGTACGGTTTGCACGTGTTTTCATGCGGGTCTCAACGCATGAAAACGGTTTTTTCTGGCGACTAGGGGAAAATCAGGGGCGAGGATGCCACACTGTAAACAAATGTACTCATTGTTGTACTAGGAGTTGAAAGTTCCTGGCGCTCGTACGTTGTTCTTGCATGAAAATACTTACAAATCGTACTTTGTTACATAAAGTACTGTGTGCACCACGGAGGGGGAGAGCCTTTAACGCCTCGTGCGATGTTTACATTGGTACACAATGTCTTAAGGGAGGAAATACAATTAGACACAAAAAAAATGCCATTTTCAAGAATTTATTTTTAATGGAAGTTATCATTGGAATAATTTGGAATTTTTTGAGACTAATAATAGGTCTTTAAAGTATAGAAAAAAATTTTTTTTGTTCCATTCCTTGTTTTAATTGTTTTAATTGGCGGAAGTTCTCCAGGGCGCAATTTTGATCTCAACAGTTCGTGTGGAAAATTGAGGTCAATTATACTTATAAAAACAGTGCTTTTTGTCACTATTTTTGCAATAATTTCAAATTATTCCAATGATAACTTCTATTAAAAATAAATTCTTGAAAATGGAACTTTTTTTTGCGTCTAATTGTCTAATTCCTTACGGCAAAATTTCTCGAGAGTGTAATGAATGATTCAAAACAACACCGTACATTCAAATGTTTATTTCATGCTATTCTTTAAACTCTTTTTGTATCTCTACTAAGTTGGGCGTTCTAATTCAGAGGTTCACACACGCGAATACCCAAAACTTGGAATTTGAGTAAAAATGGAGGAAGTATTCGAGCGAGAAACTGGGGAAGCGTTTTTATTGGGAGTTTGAATTGTAGATCAAAAGCTGATATTCAGGAAACTTTCGATAGACTTTTCTTGTGTAATTTACAAGTAAAGAACACTCATCATTCGTCTATCACCAATTTGGAATGTTCAAATTCAACAAAGTAAAGGAGAAAACATCAATTTCGACCCAATGATTGTTCAGAGTATGAAGTATTCGAGCTATCGAGGGGCTACCTGGATAATATTTTGGAAATATTTAATTCCAACTTTATTTTTCCGGCTCTTATTGCTAGACCACATTCCAATCTGCCTACTATTTTGAACTTCCGTATTGAAACATTTTGTGATTCAGTACTGATTCGATGATCACAAGTTTGGAATTGCTCTTTTTGCTCCCCCTACCCCTCCTGTATTAGATCAATTCAGACCCGTAACGGTGGGAGGGGGAGAAATTATTGAAACGGAAACTCACATCCTCAAGATCAACTTTCTTATGGCTCCAATCAACGGAAGTTCTATTTCCAAAAGTAAAAATTCACTTATTACTTCTGGAATGGTGCTCTCATTGATTGGACCCATCAGAAAGTAGATCTTGAGAGTCTGGGTTTTATGTGATACCCTCCTGATACTCCTCGTTCAGATCACGGTCGTATATACAGGTCTGGGAACTGTCTCGAATTTTCGATGGTGGAAATGACCGGCTTACAGGAGCTGTTTTTGGTTACGAATTCGACCGCTAGTCGAGAGTTGTAATCAGAGAAAACAATGGAAGTACAATCCTACTTCTTAGTGTGCATGTACGACTCATACTAAATGTGGTAAAATTGCAATGATAACCCTCTCTACCGATACGATTTGAGTTTGGAAAACGATTTTGAGCTTTTTTAGAGGGCAAACCATATTCTGAAGTTATTATTTGGTGGAATCTGGTAAATGTATGTATACATCAATTTCCGTTCTCTGCTATCACAGCGACGTTCAGTGGCTACATTAGGAAACAAAAGTGAACGCTGTGAGCCGGTCACCCCCATCACCAGACCATTAGTTGTTTTAAAACACATTTATTTCAGTTTTCGCTGAAATTCTGGCTCAAACAATTCAACGTGTATCAATCTTCATCATCTTCTCATCTTTGCTTTCTCCAACAATCTCACAACCTTCAGATTTGTATTTTCATTGTTTTGTTTCTTATAGGGTCTTGCATGCTCTGGAACCTGCTGAACATCTGTCTATCTATCTTTCAGGTTACGCGGTCATCAGAAGGAAGGTTACGGTTTGTCTTGGAATCCAAATTTGAATGGTTATCTATTGAGCGCGTCGGATGATCATACCATTTGTTTATGGGATATCAACGCAACCCCCAAAGAAAACCGCGTGATCGATGCCAAAACAATTTTCACGGGTCACACAGCTGTGGTAGAAGATGTCGCTTGGCATTTATTGCACGAATCACTGTTTGGCTCAGTCGCGGACGATCAGAAATTGATGATATGGGATACCAGGCAAGAGAACAATATTTCAATCGTTTGTCATATTAAATTCGACTATTGAACCTCGACGAATAACGTTTGTTAATTTATCACAGATGTAACAATACCAGTAAACCAAGTCACACGGTCGACGCTCATACAGCGGAAGTCAATTGTTTAAGTTTTAATCCGTATTCGGAATTCATTCTCGCGACTGGGAGCGCTGACAAAACCGTCGCTTTATGGGATTTGAGGAATTTGAAGTTGAAATTACATTCTTTCGAATCTCACAAAGACGAAATTTTCCAAGTTCAATGGTCGCCTCATAACGAAACGATTTTAGCGAGTAGTGGAACGGATAGACGTTTACACGTTTGGGATCTTAGTAAAATTGGCGAAGAACAATCCAGCGAAGACGCCGAAGACGGACCACCGGAATTATTGGTAAGTTTTGTCAACTCTTTTTTTGTTTCTTTGAAATCCATCCATTCGAGTAATACATTTTGAATGAAATGAAATTTTGTTCAGTTCATACACGGCGGACATACAGCGAAAATAAGTGATTTTTCATGGAATCCAAACGAACCTTGGGTGATATGTTCAGTGTCGGAGGACAATATAATGCAAGTATGGCAAATGGCTGAAAATATATACAATGACGAAGAACCAGATACCCCAGCAAGCGAACTTGAAGCTGGAGCATCATAAAGGCTGCCACAGTAATTTATTAAATTATTTAGTTGCCATCGCATTTTTCACTCATATATTGAAATAATAACATTTTCAGAAAGGAAAAGCAAACTATTTACAATTTGAAATGGAAAACACTTGTATATAAATGTCAATTCAACTTTTACGTTGAAACAACAGCGATATGATTTGTTAATTAAGTTGATTTATCGATCATCTATAACGCGGGTATATCATTTTCTTCGGTTCATATCATATTCAATGCAGTGATCTTTCTTCCTCGATTTGATCAATGAAATCGGTGGTTATCAATAAATTTGTTCTATGAACGTTTTATAGGAATATTTACTGTCATAATAAAATTTGTATGACAAATTTCGAGTATGTTTAATAATGTTCAATTAAAGAAAATTTGTGTAGGGTAATGGGTTATTTTCATGAATGGAGAATGCTTTTGATATACCTTACTCATCATACTCTCGTGATCGTCTGAAATTAACGTATTATCGATATCATATAGATGTTCTAGTTACTCAACCGTACTATGTGCGTCTTGCACACAAATCATGCGTAGAGAAGAAGAGTCGAGTTTGATTGATAGATACAGTCGATGTGTACTGCTGGAACATGCATAATTAACTATCATCTCATAAGAAAAATGAAATTTCTCTTTATTCATCGGTAAATTGAAGCATGATAAAAATATTGTTGTTTAATAATAAATAATGATAATTGCTATTTATTATAAAAGAGCAGGAATTATTCTCGTTTGTGAAAATAACCCTTATGCATAATTTTGATTGCAATTGGCATTGAATGGTTCCTTCTTGTTTTATTTTAAATTGATCAACGTGCGATAGGATAAGATTTTATATTACCACTTAATGTAAAAATTCAGGTAAGCTTACGGTATTTTTTCTACTTTTTCTTTTAACACAAAAAAAAAAAATAAAACATTCGAATAATAGTAATGCTAATTACATACTCCTAGTGAATGTATTTTCCCTTATATCATCCTATCTTTGAATATATTCGATTAAGTAGGAATGAATATTTATCAGAAATATTAAGCTTTTTATTCTTTTATGAATACAATATTCACGATTCTTCGCAATAGTTTCAATGTATCTCGGCGAGTAAATTTGAAAGTTCATATTTTATGTTTGCTTACCTACACACAATTGTTTGACTTTTTTTTTTCTTGTGGAAAATTGATATGCGTTATAAAATATTTCGTGCTTTATTTAAAAGAATTTCGAAAGATATTGGAAGAGATAATTCCTTTATATAATTCTAAGAATATATTATCATATGCTTTAAAGTTTTGGTTTTTTTGATTAAACAGCAGTGAGTGAAAGCTCGTTGTATATTTGAACGAGAAGCGAGTCTTTTTCGTAGGCTGGTTCAGGATTTTTCATAGACATCACGTCTTCTTCTTCTTCGCACACGACGGGAACGTTGTTTACATCTGGAACTCTATAACAAATGTCGATTTATCATTCAATCTTGTTTTTCAAATCAACATTTTCTCCTATGATGATATTGAATTGATGGATTTATTACCAAAAAACACAAGTTAAGTATCGTAAATAACCGCTGACAGTCATGCATGCAAATTGAGAAAAAAAAAGGTTTTTAATATTACAAGATTTTCGTTTTATTGTCACATTATCATTTCTATCGGTACTCAATTCAAAATTGAGTTACCTTTCTGCCCCGATATTTCGGCGTTGAATGTCGTCCAGCAAATTCATAATCGAAGGAGTCAAGTTTGGGCGAAATATCTATGCAAATGAATCAATTGTAGGCATCATCGAGGTTTCAAATCCGAATGAGAGTATAGAAAATTAAAAATCAATGCTTACGGTGACAGACGTGCTTCGCATTTCACGTAAATCTATGTTTCTGAAAAAATTGTGGATTAAAAGTTCTTCGATGGTGCAATAACGGTTCCCAGTTTTCTCAAAGATCGTTCCCAGAAGTTCTATGACCTGAAATGAAAAATAAAAATTGCACGGTCAAGTGGGATAATCTGTAAGATCTGAAAAGTGCAAATCCTGTGTCACTATATCAACTAATTCGTAGCCTTCAAGAATTCAGTGAATGGTAAATCATTTTCATTCTTTTACGACATTACTCCAACGAAAAATCATAAATTTTTGCATCTACGAATATTTATATTCCTCCAGTTCAAAGTTTATAATCATTCTTTATGTTTTTAGGAGCGGAGCAAGTGTAAACATAAATTTTCTAATGCTTATGTGAAATTTTTCTTGATGATCGATCTTTGATTCAGTACTGCTCTGTCATTATGTCCTGAGACAGAAACCTCCTGCGTTCTACGACATGGAAAATACAGTTTGCGACTGCATTCCATAAAAACAAAACACAGAAAAGCGGAAGATAGTTATGGAATGCCTGTGTCAATTATTTATCACAGAATTGAGAAGAGAAAGTACAATTCGCGTATAATGAGAGCTCATCGGTCCACCAAATCCACCAAATCATCATCTTCGGAAGACGAAGATTTTGTAATGGTTTGTCAGAAAATGACTGATATAACGATTTTATACGGCGTCATCCAAGAATTACTTTAAAAAAGTCTAAACATTTGAAGGAAGTATGAAAGACTGCTAGGAACCCGTTTGTAGTCTACAGCTTTTATGATAAAGTACGAATGATGTACTCAGAACATTGCGATGATGGTAATTATGCTTCCTTTTAGTGTCGAATGAAGTAGATGAAAAAGTGGCTTTGCCAATGGTTCAAGCGCAATAAAAGCCAATTATGAAAAGGAAGAAGGTTGTTTTGAACAGAGTTTCAGAAGAATCAGGATGAGGATCAACAAGTGGACAATCCTCATTTTTTGATTGCTACGCTAAATGGTTCATATCACACGTGAATCAAGTTTGACAACAGCACTTGAGCTTTAGGCTATTTAAAATTGGGCCCCTGAAAACAATGTGCCAAACAATTTTAGTTGAACATATGAAATTCTTTGACATTTATCCCGCCTGACCCTGGTTTTATATTTTTACCTGTGGATAATTTCTCAAGTCCGCGAGATTCACAGAGGTTGGCTTGAACGTGCATAATTCGTATCCCGCACACATTTCGAATAACATGTGACCTAAAGTAGAACAAGAAAAATAAAGTTACTTACCAAAATCTTGAAAAAAGAATAAAGAAATTTACCAAAACATATCACGTCGATTGAATGGTTTTGCTTCAAATTTGATGTTACCACAGGATGTATACGACTTGTAAAACCGAACAAAGTGTTCTCTAAACCCGCGAGTCTTGCAACTCCATTTTGTATAATCACATTTCCAGAATGTAAATTAGTAATATTGGGAAATCCACGTTCTCTGAGAAATGTCATAGCCTCTAATACTTGACGACCTAATCGTTGTATTTGCGGAAGAGGAAGACCTTTACCCCGCGAAGCATATTTTTGATGCCAATCGTCATTCCAACAGCTTCTCTCAACCTGGAAAGCGAGAAAATTCAAGCAAAGAAGTGAGTTTATATGAACAACACAATGTTTCTGAATGTAAAATGCATAGGAACTCACTTCATAAATTAGATCCTTCAAGCTACCTTGATTGATTGGCTGAACTAGGATCAGGTACTCCTTGTTTTCATATTCAATGAAATCAACATCAAAAATTGGACAGACGTAAGGATGCTGTAAGGCTAAAAACAATGTATTGAACACGTTTTTGGTTGAAGGACTAATATTTAACGAACACTTTTTGTTTAATGGCATTAATGTGATAAGTCTATCAGTTTTAAGAGAAACATCTCGTACCGCAAACCAATACTTATCCACTCTTGAACCTAAAAACATGATAAATACGATAATAAATACGATGATCTCACGAGTGGAGTGTTTTCATTATTGAAATCGAAAACAAACTCACCTACGTTGTTGAGTTGTTTAATAAGAGTATAACGTGTTGTTTTTTTGATGTATTCTTGAAGAATCGATGAAGCCAAATCTCTGGACTTTTTTTCCATTTCCACGCATTCCACCACTTCTTCGAAGGCGACGGTGGGTCCATGATTGAGCATTGTGTATTGATGTCTTTTGTTTCTAAATTCAGAACCAAGAAAGAAAGAATATGTATGTATTGGTACGTTGGAAACAATAATTCGTGTGCCTGAAGAGCGTGTTATGCAACATATAACATATCTGTTGAAGTTTGTATGAACGTATAGGGTTTCTCATAATTCATGAGAATGTTGCAAAAACATATTATGGCAACACTTAGAAATTGATTGAATAAAATCAATAAACGCATATGCACTTCCTCCTGTGAATCTATTGAAATAGGTGAGATCGGAAATCATTAATCTCGCGTCGAGATAAATTACCCATCGTGAATGTCTTGAGTTTCCTTCAAAGCGATGTTTGTTTCAACTGATTTTGTTATATCACAAACATCATTCCTCGAATGACAACAACATGAAAAGAACCCATTAACATTCTCCAAGTATTTTCTGCTACGAGATTTGTTAACATTATCATTGCACCATTGCGAACGTCGACTGTAATAAATATAATCCAATGAATGGAAAATTGTTATATTTAAAATATTTGTATAAATCTTTTTCATATAATATCTTGAAATTGACTTCCGTAAGAAAGAAGTGAAGAAAACATTAAGAATTTGGAGAAAAATATTTTACTCTGCTTTGAATTTCATACCTTCGAGTTTGAATTATCGGTTTTTTGTGTTCACGTAGATGAATGTTTTGTTTAAAACTCCTATGCTCGCTGCTATTCATAATTACAAGTGGATGAAAACTTTTGTGATTCAAGTCGTAACGACGAAACTGAATTGAAATAGTCTGTGCTACTTAATGTAGTAAGGACAAAGGAGTTGATATTTACAAACATTTCAATGTGAATTGAAGTGGGAAATGAATTTTGTTTGAGAGTTGATGCTACTTTGTGTATAGTTGAAATCAAGGGTTATTATTTCTTATTGAATTTATTGTGGAAAGATGAAACACTTGACTCGATTTTATCTGTGGAAGTACAAATTGATATTTTCTTCTATGTCATTTGAAAACATAAGGGTGGTACAACAGCTGTAGCTACATTTCAACGTATGTAGGGTTCGAAATGGAAAAATTTCACATCGCGTTTCTCAAAATAAACAAACTCAGAACGCGGCAACAACCCTGGTTCGAAAAATTTCGTTGAATTTTATTGAATTTGATTTACTTTTCATGTTGCTGAAGTTTGAATCGTTTATTGCAACGAATTGATAAAACAAATAACAAAATCTTCAGCTGTTGAAGACTCAACAATATCTTGCAATACATTTTTTCAACGATGTTTCCAGTTCCAAGAAGTTAATTGGAGAAAATAAACATCGATGATTTCTTGAATTTTCTTTCGTTTCAATAAACGATTCACTTTTCGTACATTCGGTTTTCATTGAAAATCAGCAAAATTCAACTCAATTCAACAAAATTTCGATAAAATTCAATAAGTTTCCATGAAATTCAATAACTTTTATTAAAATTTATTGACTTCTATCGAAGTTTGTGGAATTTTGATGAATTTTATTGAAACCTTGTACGAAAAGTGAATAAAATTGTTTCTGCCAGGGAATTTGAAAACTATGAGCCTTTTGGAAAAATGCAGAGAATAAAAAGAACTTCTTAGAACTCATCGAGAAATACACTAAAGAATTCAATAAATTCACGAAAAATTCTGCAAATTCTTGGCAAGTTTTTCCAAAATTGATAGTTTTCGAACAAAACATCCCAAATGAATGAAATTGTTCTTTTTTTTTTCAACAAAAGCTTATGATTTCTAAATTACAGTGTCCTGAAATTTGGTTTGAAAAATTTCAAGTTTTTCAGAGATTATTAATGCTTTGTAGATATTTTTCAGCGAAATATTTCCATACGAGCATGTATTTTTATTAACATTCTTCTTTCTAAAACTTCTATCATGAATTAAATCCGACGATAATATTCCCCCAAGGCCACCCCGATTAGAAGAATCCATCGATTCTCGCCAAATCTTATTGAATCTCGGACAATGTTCCGATTGAACTTCAGCCGACGATTTTTCAATGAGATTTGCTCAGATGAATGAATTCTTTCAATGTGAATCTGATTGAATTTCATTATCAGATTCAATGGGTTCCTTCAACCAGGGTATATTATTCTCTAACGGTTTTTGAAATCATTGATTTGAGGTTCGAAACCAAAGTTTCAATATTCAGAAAAACTTGAAGTTGCTGTTGCTGAAGTTTGAATCATTTATCGAAACGAATTACTAATCCCCGATCGGAAAATTTGAACGCTTTTCGTCCTCTTATTTCATTTTCAGGCTGAGTTTGTCCTAATTGTTAAATAATGCGAACAAAAACAGTACTTTTTCATGATTTTAATCTGAATTTCTTCTCCGACGAATGAAAGTGATTGAGGGGAAGTTCAGACTAGAATCATGACAAAGTACCATTTTTGTCCGGATTATTCAACAATCAGGACAAAATTAGTCTCAAAACGAAATATGAGGACAAAAACCGTCAAAATTTTTTGACTCGAGATCAAATAACGAAATGCTCAAGTATTGAAAAACCAAAATCTTCCATGAACATGATTGATTACATTTTATCCCTACTGAAAATGCCAGGCAGATCCGGACAAACGATAGTTGTCAGACTTTGAACGGTTTTTGTCCCAGGAAATCTGGTCAAAAGCTGACAAAATTTTTACCTGGTTTTGTCCTAAATCACCGAATTGAATGAAGCCGACACCAGAAACCGATTGTTGTAACTTCTTATTGAAGCTTCATCCACTCCAGAAATGGATCAAATAGCATTCTCCTACGCTCTAGAATTCTTAGAGTGAGATTTCACTCTTTAGGCAGCCAGAAGTGAGCCTGTCGAAATTTTGAGTGAAATTTTCACTCTTTCAGAGTGATAATTTAAGGTTTGAGGCTAGAAACTCACGGTCACTCCAATTCTGAAGTGAGACTTCACTCGAAACGAGTGAACATCCCCCTCGAAGGGTACTGTGGCTCACTTCTGAGACTTGGTGGAGTGGAATGCATGATTTTGCACTTTTCCAGATTCAGAGAGTAAGCGTTTATAAACCTTGATAAACGTTTTGGGTTCAAAGTTATGACAATCGGCTGCTAGCTTTACGGCTACCAGTTCCAGCTTCATCCAAATTAGAATATTCTATCAAAAACTGACCTTTTTTCTGTGCGTTTTTGACAGGATATTCCATGTTTCGTGATTCCGGACTGAATCAAGTAGAAATTATGTCAGTTTTTGATCTGATTTCTTGGGACAACAACCGATTAAAGCCTGACAACTATTTTTTGTCTCGACCTGCTTGGCATTCTTAGCAGGGATAAGTTTGAATTTATGTTTCGCTTCTATTGAACGATTTAAACTTCCACAACTTGAATCGTTCATCTAAACGAACTTAAAACTGAATATGAAAAATCTCATTCTGAATTGTTGATACGAAAAAGACACTCTTAGAAAACCATTGAAAGGGAAGAAAATTGTATTGAATTGTACAGAAATTATATATAATTTCATCATTTTTTAAATTTGTATTAATTTGTCTTTGCATTTTTTCACTAGGGAAGAGCTTTCCATACAGCACACGAGTTCCCACAGGAAGTTCCCGTTATGCTAATCAATACGTATTCATTATGAATATTTTGAGTTCAAAATGAATTCAATGTTTAGAAGGAATTCATATCGAGATTTCATAGAGAATTGTCTGGGAATGCAATACGTTTTCATTTCAAATGCATTGAATTTTTATTGGATTCATTATTGGAGTCGCATAACGGGAACTATTCAAGAAATCTTTGAGAAGGTTTTATGAATTCAAATTGATCTTTTGTGCTGGCTGGGTTTATACGATATCATGGTAGTAACTCGACAAATATCCATAGTATTGTAATTTGAATATTTTCGAACCAGTTAACCCGAATGATCCCAGTACAAAAACCCAGATCATCAATTTTTCAACATAATATTGTATTACGTATATAGAATTACGTGGGCATGTTTTTAAATCAACAGTTGAATTCTCACCCCCGGATTAGTCAAATTATTTTCTTCGGAAACATCTTTTGAGTTCTCAATTTCCATATTACAAATCAAATTTTACTGTCTTTTATTGAAAATTCTTCAAATTTGAGTGAAATTTTTGTGAATGTCTGCCCTGCTCAAAGAATCTCATTGATTCTCAATGGGTTCGAATCAGTTTTCTGCATCGGAATCAATGAGAATTGATCGGTTCAATGGAATTCATTATGCAGGGTGACTATGCAAAAAATTAAACGACTATCTTTGATAATGAATGGAATGCTAAGATCATGTATCCTTCAAAATCACACATCTTTATTATGATTTTTTTTCTAACAGGGGGTTTTAAACAAGAGAGATAAAGAGGTACGATTTATTATATACTATACTACGTCGTAAGAATAATAAAATACATTTTAGTTTCATTGTGACAAAAACGAGTGAATAGAATTTGTTAGATTTAATCAGAAACCTTTTAGGATTCATCATCATCAAAACTTGGTAGGATTTAAAAGTGCGCGACATTTTATATACAGTTTTTATCGATGTTTTGTAAAATTCAATATCAACTCCATAAAGTTTCTATAGAAAATTCCAAATATTTTATCCCAGGTTTCGTCCGGACGAATGAATTTAATCATGAAAAATAAAAAAAAAATGAATATTTACATAATTTTTGATATTCCAGGAAGATGCAATTACTAATTAAAATCGATTTTATTCTTCAATTATTGATAAAACGGGAGGAAGAGATCTAGTACGTTTGCACGTAGTGACTGTCCTTAAGGGGATACCAGCGATCCCTGACGATTCACCTCGAGCCATCTTCTTTTCTAACAAATTATTCGACAATGAAGCAATAAAATCAAAAAAGGTCTTTACAGAGCGTTATTTAAATTTTATCGCTTGATTTTCGAACGATTTGTCAGAAATGGGTTTTGGTTGCATCTTCAGGAGTGGGGGGGGGGTCGCTGTTATCACCTTGAAAGAAGGATCTTTTACAGTGAAACTTGAATTCTGAATTTGTTGAAATCTTTAATTAAATTTTGTCTTTGAAGGAATATGAACTTTTCTTACCTCATTTCATTGGAATCTTTGCAGCCCCGCGTTATTGACACTCGATTAAAAATCAATTTGGCGAGATGGTCGATTTTATTGGTGATGAGCTGATAACCTTTTTCCTCTTCAATCTCTTCATTCTCGAAACTGGCGCTCCGCCCACGGCGTAGGACACCACGCGCAGAGATTATTGCTTCGGAATCGAGTTCGATGGCACTTTGTGTCCTACGGTTAGCTGCAACACGGCGCTTCTTCCGCGTCCTTGGCCTCTCTTGACAGAATCTGTCGTGACCGGTCATGTCAGACACTCGACGACTCTCAGCATCATCCCTCTTGCCGAAGTTTTGATACAGATTGAACATGTTTCACTTTATTCAATAGCAACCCTTTGTTAGATTAAGTTCAATCGACCTCTCGAGTCTAAAAAATATACGGTACATCAATTCATGCATCCAGTAAATTTAGCGATGTATACGATTTTTATCTTCTTTTGAGATTTTATACAATCTCATCGAATGTGAAATTTCAGCGAATTTGAAGTATTGTATAGAATATAAAATTTGTTCTATGATTTTGATGAATTCTTTGAATTTGAATTGATAATATGTAATTCACCTTTTAATGGTATTCAAATTCACGAAGGAAATACATATATTTGGCTCTACTGTTTAGTATACGAAAGGTATATGAAAGAAATTTGATACAAGCTCATTATATTGAAAAGGTTTTACGATCTTTAAAAAATCTGGTCCCTAAATTCGTGAATTACGATACACACTTGACGGCTTTTTTAATAATTTAATTATAATATAGTTTTATACAGAATTCAACCACGTGGGCCATAAGTAACGCTTTTGGATTTTATGTAAATGATGAATGTCCCAATAGCGCTGATGCCAGTAGCACATCATCGCGGCACTAAGGGTAAGAGAACACTGAAACTTGGGAGGACTCGCACCCCCGGTATCACCCGTCGTGACACAGATTTCCTACCGTGGCCGGGGCAGGTGGTAGTTCAGCTCTCGGTGACTGCGCAATATACCACGAATTATCCTATACTCGTATGCGCCTTCTCCAAACAACGTCAAATATTTTTTTCCCATTATCTATAAGGATGGTCCGATATCTCAAGTAATTCGTTTTACTTTTTTATCTGATTTTTCTTCAATCTTGAAACAGTATTCGTCCAACTAAATACTCTGCATGTGTTATTTTTTCCCTTTCATCGCAGATACAGGAAGACGAATATAATAAATATAACAGGTCGTGATCGCTAATTGACTGTTAATTAATTCATGACCGTAGTATCTGTAGTAGTTGTAGGAACCACAATGTCCATCACAAAAGTTCTATATATCTGTCATCTTCCGAAAGGTGCTGATTTGTATCTTCCATTATATTTATGATACAAAATTTACTATGTGGTTATCATTCATCGTCTCCATCACGAAAATAATGCTAGGTGAATTTTAATTGTCATAGCAATCAATTTAGTCGAGAAGTCCGTCCAGTCTTGATGCAATTCAATTTTGTCCCCTCTCTTATGCAATGCATTTTCTCCCGAAGTACATCCATCTGCAAGTAAACGAAAAGGAAATTTAGATATGCATGAACGGTGGAATTACATTTAAATATTCAGAGATTCGAAAGAGGGAATAAAAGTGCGATAGAAACCACTTGAGAATACCATAAATTTCTAAGTTGCAGAGTTAGCAACCCGTAAAGTATATAAAATGTTTTTAGGTAAATAAATGCAAATTGATAATCCTGCAATTATGTATTCATTCTTCGGATAGTTTGAGATCTGTAAAAGTGGAGAGAAAACTGAATTATGTCAAGTTTTCGGAAATTGTTGCTTCTTGGCCTAGAAACCTTGATTTCTCATTAAATGAGAAATTAACGAGTGGTACGTGCTTTGATGCGACTTATTCTTTGATTACTCGATTCTTAACATCATTAGATTTCATTTTGACATATTTGTATATCTTTTTATCAAATTATAGATTCAGAACCGATCTTTTGCTTGTAAAAAATAGAGCATTTATTATCTATTTACAAGAAGCTTTGATGTTTCTAGAACGATACACGGTTCGTAAAAGAAAGCAATTTTGATGCAAAATGGTTCATAACATACAATTCACATGAAAAACTTGAATTTATATAGTCCCTTTATCGATTATATAAAAATATAATGAATAAAATACATTTTTTCTACATGTTTTATCTCAGTACTGGATCAGAACCCGATGTTTCCTTTTTAAAATTTGAGAAAAACGAATTACGAAGCTTTATTTTGAGCATGATAAAAGTGAAGTATTCATTAACAAATGAATGAAGAATGCTTTGCGTGTAGCGATTTTCATACGAAAACTGAGTATTAAACTTCGCATTGTGGAATGCAAAGTGCTTTTTGCCACAATACAAAGAATCGAGTGCTGGTTGTATCATGAATGGGTTGAAAAAATTCACTCTGTTCGTCTGAAGAAAAGTAGGACGCGGCCATGTGAGAAGTTCCTTCGATTCACTGACCTCCGTGTTGAACTCGAAGACCGCATACACACTTTAATCTGACTTTGTAGTTTTATGGCTGCTCAAAATCGATCGAAAAACGAATTAAACATACCTATGTGATTTGAATGGTTCATTAATTACATAATCATAAGATGAAGTGTATAGGAAGGACAATGTTGGCAAAGTATAATTCAGTACTCTTCGACGAGGATTTTTTTTTCTTCAAAAGAACCGACATTTTCAAACGTTCGTCGAAGATTCTTCGAACGTTGAAGTGTCAATGCGTTTGTAAAATATTCATTGAATGTTCATTCGACTTTCGATGGCCATTTTGTCCCCTTTGGGAAGAGAAGAATTCTATTCAAACAGCGAAAAGAGTCCCTGGGACGTTTATGAAACGTTGAGTTCCACATTTTGCTGTTAGAATGGAAATCTGATATTTTTACCTGAATTCAATGTTTGAACATTCCGAATATCAATGAGCATTCTTACTGCATTGAAACTAAATGAAAAAGAGAAGCTGAAAGAAGATTTAGCGAAATTCCTATTGTGTCATGAAGGAAGAGATGTTGGATGATTTATACTGCTTTTACGTTTACATCCAGTACAGTATGAAGTTTGATAAATAAGTTTATAGCTGAGAAAATGAGTTTTATTCGTCAACTGTTATAAAAATATTATTTCAGAGTGTAAAAAAATATTTATCTTTAAGCTTACGATAGAACATAGTTTACGATCACATGGTTTTATTGACGCTTATTTTCTTGTTTTTCGTAATCACGCATCAATTTGTACTGTAGGGGCCAGGATTCGATATCTCGGTTGTCATAAACCTGTGGAAAAAGAATTAAAATTATACATAGATTCAAGGTAGATGTTCAATAATGTGTTCTTACTTTGGACATGAATTCTAATACTGTTCGTGGTGATAACTCATAATCCGCACGCATTCCCCACTGAAACTCGTATTTCGTTGGATCTGTATTTGGTTCTTTGTTCATTTTAATGTAATGTTGTTTGACGAATTCCTTGGAACAAATAGCAATTTTGAAATTACAAAAGAATATAAACTTATATAACTTCATATGAAGATAGCTTGTAAATCTTACCACCGTTACTAAGTGTTTTACGTTTTCAAAATAAGGATGGGGTGCATCATTTTCATTTAGAATATGCAATTTACGTAAAAAGTCCCATAACGCATCTGAAATAATAAACGAAGTGTAGGTATTTTAGAAAACATACAGGGAATCGACAATTAAATGGTTAACGCGGAAGCAGAAATTATCAATTCTCAGGGATGATAATAAGCGATCGATAACATATTCAATTTACACAAAGATCGAAGTTGATATGATGTATTTTGAGAGAATATGCAACCGCATTGAATCACATCAATGGAAACAAGACAGACTTAGAAAGCAGAACAAGTTAGGAAAAAATATGTTTTCTTCAGCAGTTTTCTCAAAAATAGATCAACAAAATGAAAATGTAGTTTGGAGTAGGAAACAAAATATTTTTCCAAATGAATAATTGAATGATATTTGAAGAAATTTATTTGTAATTGGGATCATTGCTGATAGAATTTCATAAAATCATGTCATACTGGAAAATATTTTTTACAATATTGTCAAGGTATTCATTTTTTATAAATATAAGATTATCCACATACCTTCTTTACATATTCCATCTTCTGACATGAAGATATGAGTGAGTATCAGAAACACCAATACTTTGTGTGACTTTTCTTGTGGCGCAAACGAAAGATGTGGAAGGTTATTTTCAAGTTCGTTAACTAAAATGTATTTACCGTTGTCAGTGTCTATCAGAGAGATTCCAAACACCTGAAACGAATATACAAGTATTAACGATATCAATTTATATAATAGGAAGGCATTGTAATGAATTTTTACTCTCCATTAGATTGAATATGAATGATAAGAAATTCATAACTTTTGTACTTGGTAATGTACTCTACCTTTGGAAGAATCGTTTTGACTCTACCCATAACTTGCCGAGTATGTTTTACGCTATTGTTGAATATGTGTTTGACAAGGTTATTACGAGGAATAGCGTATTTGCTCCTATTCATTACTAATAAATATCTAATAACATTGCTAGCTAATTGAATCTCCTCTTGTTCTGACAATTTCTTTGACTGACTCGATTGTGAATATTCACTTTGCGACAATTCCTCCTGCAGATTTTGAGAGCATGTTTCTTCTAACGTTTGGGACAATGCTTTGCGTTGTTTCCTCTTTCTGTTTTGGGTCGGTTGACTTAGACTCTCCTCAGGTTCTAAGAAAGATTGGGAAGTAGACGCCTGACTGAATCGAGCAGATCTTGTACTTCGTCTACCCGCTGAAAATGATATAATTATGAATTAATCTGGGATAAGTAATAAAAATTCATGTTTTAACGTTCAGTTGCATCGATACAGAATGTTATAACCTCAAATTGATATGTAGGTGCGTTGTGAAATTTTTGTAATAGTTGGGGTTGAAAGAAATAGATTTCTATATTGGAATAAATAATTGAGAATCCATGCAAGTCAATCAATCGATGAGGAAATGTTGGGTATGAATTCATGATTAAATTGGTAAGTTTGTGGTATGATATAGTTTATAGATAAGTTGGATTTTTTTACCCATTCTGGAGAATAATTAAGTTTCAATGATCAAAATAAGAATTATCGACGTTAGGAATGGTTGGTGAAAGAGGACAAAGAATCTTTTTGATCTGGCACTATGTTGGTTTTTTCAAAATCTTGATTCTTGTTTTGAAAACAACAATACTGCCCGCGGATTTCCGGATGTGTTCATGTTGCAGCCAGTGGGGCCAGGTAAAAGTACCCCAATCAATCGATTGGTTATTTCTCGTGTAACTAACCAATCGGTCAACTGGATCCGTGAGGAGGTAATTCCGATGAGTTTAGGAATTCTAGATTCTGAGTGGCTGATTCCATTGGATCATTGTGTATCATTAAACTTTATATTTGCTTTCGGGTCAACAGCTCATTCGGGCTTATTCACAGACGGGCTAATTGAGCACTACCCAGACAGCAAAGAAAGTTCTCTGAACGTTTTGAAAACATGCACTTGATTCTGCGTGTTTTGGTCTCCAGGAAGTAGGTTCTCCAAACGTTTGAAATATCTGCATTTTGGATGCCCCTGAATACGTTTCCAACGGTAGACCTCAATAGACCCGAAAGACAATTGGATCAATGCACAATGGACCCGAAGGTCAGTTAATTCGAAAACTGAAATCTTATGCCGTCCCAGATAACACACGGAGAATTCTTTTTCAAGAGCAAGAATAGAACTCTTCAAGAATTCTTTTCGAACTAATGAATTCATCTAGAGCTCTGGAGGAGTTCAATCTGTCGGACATTAACAAGCTCTTTGAGAATATCAGAAGTATTGTTTGAGTACTCTCTAAGAACTTGTGAAAGTCCGACGGATTGAACTCCTCCAGAGCTCTATATGAATTCATTAATTCGAAAATAGTTCTTGAAGAGTTCTATTCTTGCTCTTGAAAAAGAATTCTTCGTGTGTTATCTGGGGTGTCTACATATTAATGCGTCTGAAAGATGAACAAAGATAGCGATAAGATTATGGGTGTGAAAACGTACCATGGGATTTCAATTTTTGGGTTAACTGACTTTCGGAACGCTCGGCTTCGGGTCTATTGGGGTTGACCGTTTTCAGCACATCCTTTTCATCCAAATAGCAATAGTTCCAAAAACTAGATCTCATTGGGTCCTTTACAAAATTACAAAATGAAATACTGAAATGTCAGCAGAATAGAGTCCTTGGAGAATTCAATTTGCCTTCTGTCATACTATGGAGCTTTCCAAAGTGTGTGACCCGGGGCGTGAGGGGCGTGGAATGAACCAACAGGAATCCGTAGTTCATGCCCTAGACGCCCCGGGTCAAACACTTTGGAAAGCTCCATAGTATGACAAAAGACAAATTGAATTCTCCAAGGACCCTATTCTACTGACATTTCAGTGGTTCATTTTGTAATTCCGAAAGGATTCAATGAGATCTAGTTTTTGGAACTTTTTCTACTTGGGTCATCTACTACGCGCTGTTTTCATAATCTTTCCCCAACGTATTTTCATGAAGACTAACCTCTAAAAACATGTATGCAGCAGTGTTGCCAGAGCACCTTGATCAAATATTACATGTAGATTAGAAAAAAGTTACATTTCCAGTTCAAAAGTTACATGATATTTCGCGGCAATATGCAGCCTTGCATTCTTGCGTTAAAGTTTGACGTTTTAAACGTTAACGTTTAAAAAAATGTTACATCCATGTTACATGAGAGGGTCGAAAGTTACGTAAAATGTAACAAATGTAACCTTCTGGCAACACTGGTATGCAGCTGCGCACAACGTGATGAAAACCTTTATTGAAGACGTTCCCAGAACTTCGCACAGTGCCCATGAATAGAAGTAACCGGGACATTCGCACGTACCTGGGCCAGGACATACATGTGATGTTCTTAGTACATCCTGAGACGTTATTTGCACATTCTCAGGGGTATGCAATTTCGTAGTATGACCTCAAACCGTATTTCGATTACGGTCATATTTATGCATATGGTGGCGTGTCGATCAGGGGCTGAACCAGCAATGGCGGTCTGGTATAGTGACATAACCTTAGTATTATTCTCATCAGTTTGGATTTTGACAAATCAACGGTATTTCAACAATTAAGCATCAGAAACAACTCTGAAACTGAATTAGTCCAACTGATAATTCGGTTTGACAATTGTTCAATGCTTTATCGTTGACATATTGTTGATGTTTCAAAATTTGAACTAACTAGAATAATTTTGAGGTTATCCCGGTATACTAGACCGCCATATTCATTTTGAGTTCGCATGAATGTTTATTTAGGAGATGGCGCGCAAATAAGGTTTAATTGAACTTATTGGAGTTGCACCCCCCTGCACGTTCTCTGTGTAACCAAGCAACATTAAGAACTATCTCAGGACAATTTCACACCACATCCATGAGTTGACACACCTCCCTGTTGGAAAAATTCGGAATAATTTTCTACCAGGTCTGTATTATTCTTCCATCGTAGTTTTATCCAATTCATATATGAGCCATATATGATTCATTTGAACAAGGAGAATCCATAGAGATAATTCCACCTCAGTGAATGGTGTCAAACTCAACTCGGATAACACACGAAGAATTTATTTTTGCAAAACAAGAATAGAATTTTTCAAGGAACTCTTTTCGAACTAATGAATTCATAAAGAGCTCTCTGGAGGAGTTCAATTTGTTGTACATTAACAAGCTCTTTGAGAATATCAGAAGTATTGTTTAAGTACTCTCAAAGAACTTGTTGATGTCCGACAGATTGAACTCCTCCAGATCTCTATATGACTTCATTAGTTCGAAAAGAGGTCTTGAAGAGTTCTATTCTTGCTCTTGGAAAAGAATTCTTCGTGTGTTATCTGGGTAGTCAAGCAGCGAAGTTGTCACAGAACTCTTCTATTCCTCTCCCTCTCCACATGGTGGTACATGTTTTAGACCAATTCATCTCCTCTATTCTTCTATCTCTATGAAAAAGTTCAATAAAAATGTTTCCAAATGGGAACCCATATCGCATAAAAGTCCCCGCAAAGAGCTCCCGTTATGACAGTACACATGAATTCATTATGAATAGTTTGAATTCAAAATGAAGAATAACTTAATCTTCATAAAGAATTCATATCACGAATTTATAAAGAACTATTCAGGCATTCAACATGTATGCATTTTGAATTCATTGAGTTCATATTGAATTCATTTTTACTGTCATAGCGGGGACTGTTCAAGAAGTTCCTTTAGAAGTTTTTGTGAATTCAAAATGATCATTTCTGCTGTCTGGGAAATTATTGCATTTTGACTGTAAAATATGTCACAGCAACGCAAATGATGAATTCTGAAGTATTCTGTATATAAATTACATATAAATTTTGAAAAACTTTCCACTTGGGATTCCCATGATTGAAGGTGATAGATACCAGCGGCCCCTGACGATGCAACCCGAGTTCATGGGTTAGAAAAAGAGGTATTGACCAACGCTGATATCCCGTTGAGCACGTTTGATTTTTACCAGGCACTCTTGGTGAAAAAGCCGAATGGGAAGTCGGCTGAAACCCGGATGGGAACCTGACTCAAATCCGGATGAAATCTCCGGGATTCCATTCGGATGTATCCGGCTTCATCCGGATCCTATCCGGATTTTAATACTGAATATTTTTCGAAAACTCACACGAAATTTGGATAGAATTCATTCGTCTCCTTGTTCGGGTTTTATTTGGGATTCCAAAAAATATCTCGCTTCAAAACCCGGATAGGATCTGAATGGAACCGGATAAAGAATCACCGCAAAACCCGTATACGTGCCCAGATACACCCGAATGGAATCCCGGAAATTTCATCCGGGTTTGAGTCGGATTATCCATCAGGATTATCATTCGGTTTCCTGTCTGGTTTTTTTATCAGGGACGTGCTCCCAAAAAACTATATGGATCATTGAACTGGTATGAGGAATGGAGAAGGTTTAAAGGTAGAATAAAGTTCATCATAATTCTGGTATATTTTTTTTTTATTCATTATAATCTTAATTTAAACGCGAGGTTTTATATAATATAAAAATTTATACAACAGGTGTTTTTTCAATCACATTTCGCATAGATTTTATAACGCTTGCACGTTCATATTTTGTGCTATGTATATTGCCATCCTATATAGCACAGATTTTCTCAATCATATCACAAAATATTTCTGCAAAATCACCGAGACATTGTGTAGTGTTGCAACAATATTCTGGAGATACATTATTGAGACTTTCGGTGCTGTATGCTTTCTAAATTCCTTGGAGTGAAAATACTGCGCGCAGTCCAGGAGGAGTGAAACTTCACTCCTAAAGAGTGACTTTTGACTCCACACGGAAAAAATTAGTGATCCAAATTTTGGTTGACTACTATGTCACTTTGGGACGGAGCAAAAATTCGAGAAAAATTCGTATGCTGGATTTTAAAAATTCTTTGACTTTTTACATTATTTTGACAAGCAAAATGAAAAGTGAATTGCGTTGTTGAAATAATGGACAAAGTCAACGAATTATCAAAATCCAGTGTATGAATTCTTCTCGAAAATGTGCTTAGTTCAAAAGTGACAAACTGGTGAACAAAAATTTGGATTATTAATTTTTTCCGCGCATAAAAGTGAAATCCTCACTCCAAGAGAGTGAAAATTCACTCTACAGGAGTGGAATCTCACTCTTGTTGGACTTGCAGTATTTCCAGGACCATACAATTTTCAAATTATATATGATTGATATAAAATTAAATTCAATTTATATATAACCCATATTGAATTATATATAAATTATATGTAATTTTGAAAATTTTTCTACTCGGGATGTCACTCGCCCAATTTAATTACTTTCTTTTTAATATTCGTTTGAAGGGTTAGGAGGTGGCACTTGGCCCAAATCCGGCCCTGAGTATTTCCACTCCTCGGGAGTGGATTTTCACTCCAAGAAATTTAGAGATTGGAAATGCATTTTCCTAGCAACATGTTCCGTGATTGACAATAAAACATCCGGCTTGAAATATTCGGTAGACACTGGATTCATAAGACAACGAATGTGAGAAAAATTACAGTATACGTGAAGTCCCTTGTTACAATATAAGTATCTATCGATGATTATTGAATTGTCTTAATTATTCGTCAGTCGTTGTCAACAAAATTAATGAATACATTCCAAAATTAACTCTTCGTACAATAACAAGAATTACGCTTGAATTTCTTTTCTTGAAGAGATTGTGTCATTATATGGATTTATAAATAAAACAAGCCAGCATAATTATTTGCATCGAAGTGCTCGAATTACATCGAATTTTATATCACCAAAGATAAGTCCATAGCAATGAGGTAATGAATACTAATTCGTCGTGTTTATTTTATATGCGTTTACTGGGTTCATTGCAGTGCTTTGAACTCGGCTAAAGTTGAGAATCTTTAGATTGGAAAAATGTAATCGCGGAACCCACTCGCATTCGTCTGGAGTATCCGATATGTCCTACTCTGATTCTAGAGCGGGTGTCAGTTGAAAAATGCGATAAGCGTCGGGGGGCTTTTTTTCAATAAAGATTGCTACATCAGCAAGCCAGTTTTAGCCCAAGGAAAGATATATGAAAAGTTTTATGCGGATTGCCATGTCACGAAAATCCAGCTGGGATTCGACGTGGATTCCAGTTCCAAAATGTACCTGCGTTTCCAGCTGGGATTCCTATTTCCAGGTAGAATCCCAGCTAGGATTTCAACCCCAACGTAGAATTTCAGTTGGAATTGGAAATACCACATGGAATCCAGTTGGGATTCTTGATGTCAGGTGGATTCTCAGCTGGCGACGCAGGTAAATTTCGGATCTCGAATCCACGTGTAATTCCAGCTGGATTTTTGTAACAGGGTGATTGATAGAAAGTTTATTTAGTCTTTTCAACGTTGCCTGTGAACCAAAACACGATGTATCGTTTCAAAAGTGTGACCAAATTGAAAAGTTATGCATATAAATGAGTACGATCGTGTATTAATAGAAGACCAAAGAAACTTGCTAAACGTGCCAGGAGGTGATATGAACCCAAACAAAAAGTATTCATAATGATGTTTTTTGCATCATTGGATGCATAGGGACTGCTTTCAATTGACTCTTCAAGGAACTGATCTGAGGAGGAATCCCGAAGAGAACATGAAGCTTCAGCGAACGTTCAGATTGAATCCGTTTTGGATTCACACAGCGAAAAATTTTGTGTCACAGAAGGTCCACTCGGAGTTTGTGTTGAAAACAACATATCAAATTCTGAAATTCACAGATTCTTAGTGTAAATTCAACATTTTTGTGTTGATTTGATACATTTTTTTGTGTTAACCCTAGAACGGGCACGTGAAAAACACAAGAAATTTCAAATGACTGTAACTCATTCGAAATTAAACGGATTTCAACTCAATATGGGCGGTTTTTGTTCGTCAGGATGTATACTTTGAAAATATTTGGGTGAAAAACTACAGAGATAAAGAGAGGCTCAAATACTGGGGTAGAAAAAAATGTCTTGGGGTCCTAAAAGACCCAACATGCCCGTTCTAGGGTTAAAAATACATAAAATTTTTCACTGTGCACAAACGTTTGACAAAGGTTCTACGAACGTTGAAATGTCCGCCTCGAAATACTCCCAATCAACATATATGAGACGTTCGTTGAATGTTCATCGAAGGTTCGATGAAGCTTCACAAAAATATCTATACTTATATTAATTCTCATTAATTCACGTTTATTGATTAATTGATTATTCATATAAATTAATGTAAATTAATCTAAGTATAGATATTTTTGTGAAGCTTCATGAAACCTTCGATGAACCTCCAACGAACGTTCAATCTATGTCTCCTAAAAGTATCTCGAGGCCGACATTTCAACGTTCGTAAAACATTCGTCAAACTTTTGTGGATCTAAAAGTTAGTTTTCACGAACCTTCGAACCGATCTATACAGATCAAATCTGAACGTTCGCTGAAGCTTCATGTTCTCTTCGGGATTGTATCTTGTGTTTGATCAGTACCAGATTCTTGTTACTTTTGGATACCTGAGATCGGTTATGTTACAATCACACGGAGAATACATTACTTTTGTATTTAATTATTCATAATTAAGTATCTATATGGCACTTATATGACACGTATTGTATGAGCTGTATTCTTGAGTTAAAAATAATAAAATTCTCATTATATAAAACGTTTATTCGGTATTTAAATGAGAGATGAGAATTCGATGTAATTGTGATTCGACCAGTTGATTTCATAATATTTTGTTACAACCTCTTATCAACTCTTGAAGATATTTTTTGTTCAAGGGGTTACATCCTTTTGGAAAAACATTTTTTTACAATTACTTTTGCTTGAATGATGTATGAATCAAGGGCTGGTCTTTGATGTAAGCAAAGTATGCGGCCGCGTAGGGTGCCAGACGCGAAGGCGCGCCAAATATGGTCAATGCCATTAAATGTTCTTGCAAAAGGGGCGCCGGGATGACGTTCGCTAACACCAGAAAAATGTCTGAGGCCGGCTTTGTGCATGAACATCCGAAAAATGATATATCCGAAAAAAAACGCGGAATGATCCTTTTTTATTCAAGATTTTATGTCAAAAAACGGCTTTGAAATTTTAAGGGATTTTTCTGGTTACAATTTTAAGGGGATAATTTTTTTTTCATCACGAGAACAAAGATATATCATTTTGAAGATGTGTAAGTTCTCTTTTGTCACACTGATTTTTTCAAAGAAAACACAAAAAAATTGACGGCGGGGATGATTTTGTGCAACCGAATGATCTGAGAAAAACAAAAAGAATGGCAAATTATTCCTTGTTGAAGTGGCTGTTGGATGAACTAAAAATCGTCCCGATTGGACAAAAACTTTCCGATTTTGACCTGACGTTCCACCCTCGAATGGCCGTTATTTCGTTATTTTTTGATTTCAAGAAAATACCCCGGTTCATGCGATAGCTGCTTCAACCAGGAATAATTTGCCATTTTTTGTGTTTTTTTTACATATCATTTTTGGGGGTTTCCTTTTGAAAAAATCAGTGTATGAAGGGAACAAATTTTTTGATAACATTTTATCTTTAATAAACATATCCACAAATTTTCAAAACGATATCTTTATTTTTTCTAGGGAGAAAAAATGTTGGACAAAAGAATTTTTCTTGAAAATGTTAACCACAAAGACTTCTTGAATGCGTTGCTCTCAAAACTATTTATGTTTTTCAAATTGAGCGGAAACGTAGTTCCCACAATTTTCACGGAGAGAAAAAAATTTGCTGACGCGGCAAATCGAGGTATTATATATAGAATAGCAAAATTTTTTGCTGACCTAGCTAAAAATTTGCTATAACAGCAATCGTGTTAGCTACGACAGCAATTTTTTAGCTGTGGCAGCAAAAAATGTTTGCTCCGCCAGCAAATTTTCAGTATTATATACAGAATAGCAAACAAATTTTACTGGGATAGCAAACGTTTTTTGCTGCCACAGCGAATTCCTTTTTCTCCGTGTTGAATCAATTGGCTTGAAGTTTTAACTGCAGCATCCTGAATATATTTTCTACAAAAGTCCCTCACAGCACCACAGTCCCAGGAGAATTCTTAAAGAATTCATAAAGAACACAACCAGTTCAATGAGGATTCCTTGTGAATTCTTCTGGAACTGTGGTGCTGTGTGGGGTACCTGGAATTTTCCCGATTGTTCAACAATTACGTTTTCATTAACAAGAATAAAGATCGATTTTTTACTGAAAAAAAATTGACGGCATTTTGCAAAAATCCTAAGTACTTCTACAGTGAAACTAATATAGATAATGATTTGCGTTTCCAATTTTTCCTCCTATTTTTGGGCCTATGAAAGAAGCCATCTTCGTTCAACCAACCCCTGGCCCCCCAGTTACAAATAATCCATAAAATCTCATTGACTAATGGGAAAATGGATAGGTTTCAATGAGTTTCAATGATATTCAATCAGAAATTCCGTCATTCGTAATAGGATTTAATAGAATATTCTCACCTGGGCTGCTATTTTGTGATTTTAAGAGAACGAAAAATTGTTTTGAGTACCGAAATGCATGTGTGATAAATATACCAAGTTTTTTCAACAAAAATTTCCATAAAAATACTTGCTTCTTCCACGTTCCAAAGAGATGTAACCCCTTAATCATCACATTTTCATACAAGCCATTAATTTTGGAATGTAATCGATTAAAATTCGCATCGCAAAGTGTTTTTTGAAAATCTACTTTCTTTCTTACTCCCGTCAGTATTGTCGCATTCATCACTATGTGTATTTATATGTATAATATATATGCATATGTATATATATATATATATATTTTTTCCTTACATATTTGCTAAATATATCAAGTTTGTACTCTAACTTAAGTCATTGACCAATTGAATGGTCAGAAGCGTATATCGATTTATATCACTCAATCATCCAAACAGCGTATGTACAAACAATGTACTCGAAAAGTTCACATTTTTAGAATTAATTTTCTTTATTATAGAGATGATCTTAATGTATAAAATTCATTCAAGTTTGACGAGGAATCTTTCAAAGGGAATTGTCAAGAAATTGTTAACTTTCATGTTTCTTTGTGAGGAGGAAGTGAAAAAGGTCTTTCTCTGGTTAACTAAATTCATAGAATTCGATGAAGAGAAATTTAATGGGATTTGGTCAGAGCATTGTACAAGATTCAATCAGAATCACATTGAAAAAATACATTCATCTGATTGAATCTCATTGACAAATCTTTGAATAGGATTTGGCGAGAATCAATGGTTTCGTTTAACCAGAGTTGTTTTTTCTGCTTCTACAAGCATGAGATTTAGGTAAAGTTCCATGTTTTAGTGAATTCGCAAAAATGTGATGAGATCGTATTTATTGTTATAATCAGGCATGTATTTGGAGCTTCGGTTGCACGCTCATTGTAATATGTTGCTGAAGTTTGAATCGTTCATTGGAACGAATCAGTGATCGGATAACTAAATATTGAGCTTTCAGGGACATAAAATCTTGCAGTAATTTCTGTGAGTAATGATTCCAGTTTCACGGAATCAATTTGAAAAGTTGAATGATGATGATTCTTCAGATTTTTTGGATTTGGATTGTCGTTTCGTCTTCACAAACGATTCAAACTTCAACAATATTGTTGTAATCTACCAGAGTGGATAGCGAATCCCTTGTCCTGAATCTCAGGATTTCCAGAAGAAAAGTGTGAATTTTCCAGGATATTCATGATTTCTTTATACATGAATCAACAAAAATTCACTGCTTCTTTCCTTCACTTTTAGATGGGTTCTAAGAATTGAGTATTTTTCACAAAAGTAATCATCAGGTCTTCATAGATCTAAATGAATTTTCCTCGGAAACAATGTTGTAGATTCCCAAATAATATGGTAATTCACAAATCCATACATTTTTACCATACTTTTCTTTTTGGAAATTCAAAAACATGTTTACAGTTAATCTGAGTATCATTTCAAATATGAGCTGTTCCATAGAAAATCCTCGATGTATTATGAAAACAAATTCTTCTACACTGACAGAAAAACGACCTGGTTGAAACATTCGTGGTCGCAGTAACTTGAAATCTGGTTCGATCCAACAGGAGATTGCGATTAACTATATTTTTCAGGCTAGAAAAACAAGATTCTTTTCTTGATGTAATAACAAGAATATTTTATTAATTTTGGCTCCAATCACAGTTTCTCTGTCAGTGTACAACAATTTAAAATCTCCCACCCGTTTCAATGAATCCGACTGCTCGGTATTAGTGATGGGATCCTTTGGAAAGGATCGATCCTTTCTTATATATAAAGAAAAAAACAACACAAAAAGATTTTTTTGAAATTCTAAAGATGATTTGACATGAATATTCAAGGACTTCGGAACCACTATCCACCCTGAATTCTAAATAATAATTTCCAGCATTCTTTTATGTTTCTTCAGATTTCAGAATGTTACCTATTTTCAGAAATCAATGTCGTTACTCCATACTTGGAATTTTTCGAGACTAAAATAGAAAAGATTGTCAATTCCTCTGTGAGTTCATTGCGTAATTGATGGTTTAAAATACCGATAAGTAGATCATCTTAATGGTTGTATACAATATAATACACAACATTCATGAAGAAATTTCTTCGTCAATTAATTGACTGAGCGAAGAATGCGTTATCAATCCAAGATATACGACCATACATTAATGTTTCATTCAAAAGAAATGGTCTCAAGACTGTGTGAATTCTGTACCCATAATGAGGTACAGATAAGAGATCTAGTTTGATTGTTTGACCCAATGGTCGACGAACGATCATGTGTTGAACATGCAGTTTGATGAATTTTTTAATAATAAAACGTCGGATGAATCATTTCCACAGAGAGTGAAAAATTCACATCTCATTTCGTCCCCAGACGGAAAAATGTGACTGAAGTTTAAATTGTTGATTTTTAATAAACGATTCGAACTTCAACGTTTATTAATTTCATGGTAGGGGGATACAATATTGTTCTTTCAATGACTTGTTTGAGTTCATTTGAGTTCATTTGAGTTCATCGTATCTATATTTCTAATGAAAACGTAGCACGTTTTTTAGGGAAAAGAAACAATAAACTTATTCTAATAACATATCTCGTGGTTGAAAAAATTATATGGCGCGTATCGTATGATTCTTTTTCATTAGAAATATAAAATAAGATTATCAGGTCACCGATAATTATTTTCTCTTCTCTTTTTATAGAATCTATTTCACAAATGATGTTTGAATTAATCATACGGAGAGGAAGATCTGATTACTGCAATCAAATCTAAAAACAAATATGTCCGAAGCAAATACTAGAATATATCAAATACAATATTTGCAACGATACATCTTCTTGATCGGGTGCAGTTTCTAATTAGTTGCACAGAAGGACACATTTATCCAAGGGATTGATTGCCGTAATCAACTATGTTTCCTCGAACGATGATCTTGAGAACTATTTGTTTAAGACGACAGTGTAGGTTTCGTATACACATACTTATATAGATATCATACACTTCACCCCATAACTTCTGATCTGAAAGTAGGATTTTCGCTATTATACGGAGAGATAATTTATTCTGTACGTAATCTTATTGATTTATAAATCATGTATATTTACAATATTCTGACGTCAATTCAATCTTTGATGGTTAAACAACGAAGAACATTCATTTAGCGTATAAAAATAATATTTGCATGAAGGCGGGGAGCATGTTCTTTAGATAGTGAGCTTATTTTTGAAATTTATTTGTCGACAGAGGGGGAGTTCTATTTTTAAAGAACAGATTAATTGAGATCCGATATCTCGTAGCGGATTACGCGTACATCACACATCCAGATAGAAAAATGTTTCAATAATGTCAAAAAGCATTCGACATATAAAGGATTGTTGTTGATGGCAAACCGAGGTGATGATGACACCATAGTCAATACATTCTACGCATCATCGCAAGCTGTGCGAATTTCATGATAGTTTGTTACAAAGTATTCTATCTGGGTATGTGCGATATCTACCTGGGATATTCGAATTCCCGGGATTTCCCAAATTCGCATCCTAGCAGTTTCTGTCCGGATCTGCTCGCCATTTCCAGCAGAACTGCCAGGCGGAAACCCGAGTCCACATATCTTTCTGAAGGAATTGAATACTCTTTTAGACATTCGGAACTCTAAATACTTGCATATATATATATAGTATTTGAAATATTCTTAACAGTAGCGGGGTTTCTCTAATGAGATTTTTCGATCGAGAGTACTTTCGTTATCCTATACGCTATAACAGGAAATTTTATTTTAAATATAAAAAAAGATTGTTGGAAGATATACATATTTATATATACAGAAACATGAAATTTTTGTTATTATGAATATTCCTGAGCCAGAATTACCCTTAAACCTGAAATTTCATTCGTCCTTTCTTTTTCTGAGCTTGCCCTCGGTTTGAATTGTTCTGGAAACAAGATCCACGCAGGCTCCAAGAGCAGCTCCATTAGTCACTTCCCTTTCAGGAGTATTCACGATTTTACCAAGAGTCACGATATAACTACAAGCGATCCTAAGCACAGAGAGTTTCGAAAGCTTTTGGTTATGAGAATAAGCGGGTATGGCACGTCTCAGGGTATCGAAAGCGGCGCTTATCGTATGCACTCTCGTTCTTTCTCGCGCATTAGCCTCTATCCGTCTTTCCCTGGTCATATTCTTATAATTTCTTTGTTGAGTTTGTTGTTGTTGTTGTTGCTGCTGCTCCTGTTGTTGCGGCACTTGATACTTCAAATGAGTCGGGTGGATGGCAGATGGTCGGTGATGCGGAGAATTCAATTCTACGGGAAAAGGTGAATTTCTTTCATAAACTCCGTTGTTCACGACAGCCGGATGGGACGGTACACGCGGAATTTCACCTCTCAGGACCAGAGAGAGTGGTTCTTCCTGGAGTCTTGGATGATTCAAAATCATTTTACTCGGTACAGTGGGAGTTGGAATTTTGTTCTCGTATAATGCAGAATTTGTCCCATTATCGGGTTTCCGTAATCTCGAAAGAACGTCTTCCGTTTGCGTTGTTTCCTTCGGTTGTTCCTGATTCTTCGTTTCATCGTTGGACGATGGAACCTGTAAGGATGTAGTCTTCATAGACCAATTGGACGATAGGGATGAACTGGACGATTGTGGGATGGGAATAAACGTCGAACTTGTTAATTTGGATTTTGTTGTTGTCGCAGCTGCTGCTATTTTCACAGGAGCGGTGATTTGTTTGGTTTCGTTACTATTTCTACTGGATGTACTACTCCAAGGCCTGAAAGGACTAGGCGATCTTACCGATCTCGACTCCTCGTCCGTACCCACAACCATCTCGGCGTTATTATTACACTCTTCGATGTGATCGTATCTTCTCTTCTTCAAAGGCGCCGTGCAGAGCTCTTGAAGTTTTTTCCTAGGTTCGGCTAATTTTCTTTTATTTCTCAAAGAAATCGGCATTACGTGTACTTCGATGCTATCTTCCGAAGCGCTTGGCGAGTGAAGTCCGGACATGTCGTCTTCGTCCCCTCCGCTGCAAAATCCAACATCCCTTTCGGAACACGCCATCAGATCAGCTGTAACATAAACATTCGCGATATCAATTCATTTGTCTCTAAGTATAATAAATCAATATTCATTCCTGATTTTTAATCTCATTTCATGTATAGTTTTATCTGAAACGATATCATGCGTCAGCTGTATTTCCATACGATTTGTCATTTCAAAATACTATACGATAACGGATAAATATATCGGAATCAAAGTCGCAATTGAGGAACTCGCTTTGAATGAATGGCGGGGAAAAAAATCTTACCATTATAACTGAATTGTTTGTGATGCAATTGAATTGATGTATATCTACAATTCACTCGCCAATGATTCAAATACCTGGGACAACTCAAAGCATTCTAACAATAGAAGTTCATTTAGAGTACGTAATACCGCAAGTGTGTGACATCATAAACGAAAAATGTTCTCAATTCAGGTCAAAAGGAAGTATTTTAACAGATAGAGATAGACGAAAATAATTGGAAACTTTGAGTTTATTCAGAAGTTATTGTGCACATAATCACACACATTCACTATTGTTCAAATAACAATCATAATTCGTATCTTTAAAAAAGACTGATAATAACAAAGACGTACGGAAAACATAGTAACGTTATCGTATCCACGTGGAAAAAAATAACTATAAACTATGTCAAGACTTTGTAATATGTGAAAATCGACGTATTCGGGTCATGAAAATTGGATTCATTGACTTTTCTTCAAATTTCTCTTTGTACGTTTCATCGTCCGGTGTCTTTGATGCTCTTAGAACTGTGACAACAAACTATTCGCCACCACAGCGATTTTTTAGCAATGGCTATTTTACCGTGAAATCTGCGGAATTCGCTGTCGCAAAATTCTTTTTTCTTCGTGTAATATCGAATATTATATATTTTATATAAGTGTTGTACCGTTGAAACTTGTTTGTTTGACTTGATTTAAATTCAATAGAACTTCAGACAGAAATGTTTCATTGCGAATAAGATTCTCCGACAGTTGAGACTTCGTAAAACTTTATATAAAAAACATGAGTTATGACGGATATGCGACAATAAAGAGAAATGACAAATCATGAGAATTTATAATATTGCGATATCCTTGTCCTAATTCATCGTGGCATATTGCCTGCGCTATTTTGTTCAAAAATGAATTCTTTAGCAACTTTGCTTCGAATTTCACATTGTTTTGTGCAATTTTGATGAAAACGATGAATCAATTTTAACGAAAATCTTTCATGATTTCCCTGATTCTTCTCATTTCATTTTCATGCAAATATTCATGATTTTCATTATTAAATATAAATATATATATATATATATATATATCTGAGAATAATTTATACATATTTCTTCCCGCGTAACAAGGAGTTTTGGTTTCTCCTCTTCAAATTTGTCTGTGTAATGTATTTATAGTCTGTGTCGGATACCCAAGAGCGCATTTGAACTTCTCAAAGACCCGGGACGGAATTCGATGACTAACTTTTTGTTTCGATTGAAAACAAAACATGTTATCAAATGAACTTTCTTTATATAGTTTTATCGTTCGTGATTTAACACGAGAACCTTATAGATTCCTATTTCGATCATCGAGCGAGTAAAAAAGTGTGTTCGTTTAATGAGTACGGGGTATTAAAAAAATGAAATGTTCGTGAGGTATTCCTCATTTGACTCATCTCGTTTATATATTTGAATTTACCTTTCAAAGATGAATGGAGTGTTTTTCTGTTGTTCTTATAGAATACAGTTTCAAATAAAATTTCTAGCTACTTTTTATAAAAGAGCTGAAAGATTCACTGTCAGGAAAATCTGCCTGAAACTTTATTCTTTTTTATAAACAGTTCATTGAATTTTATGATAAAATATTGAATTCGATAATATCATTCTTGATTTGAAGAATTTTTGGTACCCTCTGTCTGTAAACTAGGGTCATCCGTGTCCAGCCGTTGTTTAATCAAGTTAAAATAATAAAAAAGAATCTGACAAAAATTCATGCTGCTCTTTTACAAACCTTCAACTTGACGTATCAATTATATTATTGTTGAAAATTGAATATTTGTTTATATTTCTGTTGAAAAGAAATCAAGCAAGAATTATTGAACAAAATCGTTTGGGCCGGGACATGAAATACCCTGGTTTACAGCACAAATGTCTTAGTAATGTCTACAGAATCTTCTAGCGGTATTATAATCTCTCTAGAAAATATTGCAGAACATTCTGGGGATATTACTGAGACATTTCTGCTATGTTGGATATTTGTGAAATTTAAGTGGAATAATAATAAAAATAACAATCCAACTGACAGAGAATCGGAGCAATAAGTTGATAAATTAGATACTGAATTAGCGGAATCATTGGGAATCACTATCGTTAATGTAGAATTGATTCCAGAGTGAAAGGCTCCTCGGAAATTTTTAAATTTCATCCTTAATTATATTAAATAACATTTATTAGATAAATCATCATCAATTGTATTGAATTTGAGAACTATTATTGAATTCAATATAAAAATTCAAGACATTCAAGAATTTTTCTAAAAGTGTTTAGTCTGCGAAAAACACAGGTTTTGAAATTTTTAAATCATATTATGGTGGAAGAACGTTCAAACTAACGTTTAGATTCCAAAAATTTCAACTTGAGTTGGCTTGTGCCAAAATGAGTTTAGGAAGAAAACAAAATCTCTCGTCATTCTGTTCTTCTCTCTCAGTAAGCTCTTCGATTACTGCTTGGACTTATAAATCATGAACAAAATAAAACATATGAGTTTATCTTGTGAAGGAATTAAAAGAGATTTGAGTCATTGGATTTTTCATGAAATCAGAATGAATGCATCAAAATGAATTTTGTATGTTTCTTTTTATTTTGTTTCACAGAATGATTCCTGCAAGTGCATCTCAGTATGTTTCACTAAACGATAAAGAAAAGGTTTAGGTCCATAACAAAGATTTCTTGCTATCCCACCGTGATGGAAAAATGGAAAAACTACACTCACATAAAGGATTTCTTGAGCCTAAAAAATTTTACTTGAATTAAGAAAATTGCTTTTGAAATCAAAACGAACTTTTCTTGATTCAAGTAAAATTTTCTAGGCTCAAGAAAAAAATGAGTCTTGTCCCAGCGATAAGAAAAATTTTCTCATTTCAAGAAATCCTTTCTGTGAGTGTACCCTGTAAAAAATTTGACGGTGTTAGAAAAAGTCCACCCCCAATGCTGTTGTTTCAACAACACCTAATTAATGTTAATGGTGTTAATTCTGACACCATTTTTCTTACAGTTTATGCATTTCTCTGGAAAAAATTGAATATATCCGAATAAATCTTGAAAGATTTGGAAAAACTCTTGCTTATTGGACGTGTTTTTTGAAAAAAAAAAACTTTGAACCTTATTTTGCGTATAAAACTATGGATGTCTCTGAAAATCTCTAGACTCTTTATCACCCTTTGAATTTTTCTGGATTTCTTGAAAGAGGGAATGAAATAAATCAAGGGAATACGGACGACAGCCTTGGTGAAAATAAAATATATATCACCCGTGTGTAATCCATATATGAAAATGCATAAAATCGTGTATAATGTATATATGACCCATATAAAATCATCTCGTATTTATTGGTTATAAATGAATTATACATGGGTTGGCCATGATTGCAAAACTGGGGAATATTTGTGGAAATTTTATTACAGTTCTTCAGAATTGAAATAAAACAGTATTTCAAATAAGAGAAGAAATTTCGGCAAATAAAATATTTTATTTCGATAGTAAGAAAAATAAAATAAAATACTTTATTCTTATAATCTAGAGCTGAAGCACGAAATGAATACTTTATTCTCTGTCTATATTCATTTTACTGTGTTGATAAACATAAATGAATTGAGAAAGTATTGTTCACAAATATCAAATCATATGATTTCTGATGATCGAAAATTATTTCTTTTGATAAACGATTTTATGAAGAACTATATGGACTGTATATTTCTAATGGAAAGAAAAAATACTTCGCTAAACATTCCAACCTTCAGCATTGACATGTTTATTTTAAATGAAACACTGTTTGAAATACTATTTTAAATTATTCCTACAGGAAATGAAATATTTTATTCCCAAAAGTACACTGAGAGAAATAATTACTAATCCCAAGAAAATATACACTGAAAAACAAATTTATTCCAATCAAATAAATATTTATTTGTCCTGTACCAAAGAAACATTTATTAGAATTAACAAAATATTCTTTGGAACCAAAATAATTTATTGGCATTAAATAGATGGTTTTAATCGGTCATTTGATTCCAATAAATTGTTTTTGTTCCAAAGAATATATATTTGACTGGAATACATTTTTTTTCAGTGTATTTTTGAATATTCTTAATATTATTCTTGAATGCAGCTAATATGGTGTGGAGTCAAGAGAAAGAAATCTATGCTTGGTTTCAGAAAAATTTTCTTCAATCAAGACAAAATATGTTTGGAGAAATGAATTTCTTGATACAAGAAAATTTGTTGATGATAATAATAATTTCTCTCTGTGTATAATTTTTCAAATGTCATACATAACGTCAAATAAAATATTTATTGATTATCTTAGTTGGAAGATAGTATTTTACCCAGCTCTGCATGATTGGACCATTGGTTCATACACACATGGGGTACCCTGACAACAACGTTCTATAAACCTTCCATAAACATTCCCGTGGCACGTAGTGCTGTCTAGGTACTGTTTCTTTTATTTAATTTTCCACGAAACACAGTTTGTTACCACATCATAACTACAATGTAACTTGAGATCACGCAATAATAGACTGGTAACTTGTAATTTCATACTCATCAAAAGTTGTTACAATGTAACCACAATATAACATGTTTCATTCCAGCAACATCGTGGTTTCATCCATCTGTTATAAGTGATACTGTTAAATCCGATAAATTATTTGAACACACACACACATAAATATGCATAGTTCAAAACTAAGTTCAAAAACTAAGAGTCTAAGTTCAAAAAGTGTTTTCGATGCATATTTTCCAAAATAAAAAGGTCATAACACTTGCATGCAACCACCATGTAACTAACACAAAAAGTGTTGAAGTTACAGTGACGTTGAAACTACTTTTCATGAGTGTGAAATTACACGTTACATTGCTTATGATTTTGAAGTTACATTATAATTATGATATAGCAACATAGATTTTAGTAATGTCTCGATTAGATTTCAATCTTTCATCTTCATTACGATTCAATAATATCCTTTCATAGAAATGTGTCAAAAGTCTGTCAGTTGAAATGTTAGCTGTTTGCAATGTCTTAGATATAGTATCACAAGAGAAATATTAGCGGACATTGCAATGTTTCTGAAGGGGCTTTGAAACCTCAGTGTGACATACAGCAATATCACAGAGATATTTCAATGTTTCGAATGTTAGATTTCTGCAATCTTAATTAAATCTTTGGTGCTGTATGGGGTGGAATTCCTACCCAGACCGTACAGCACCGGACATTTCTACGTTGCCTCTACGTTGCCTCCGCGTGGAATCTTCGTTCATCCACGTTCTATCCACGCAGAGTCCACGGAGATGCAACGTAGAAATCGGTGGATGCGCTGTTCGGGGTGCTACTGGAACGTTTATGGAAGGTTTTCTGAACCTTTAGAAAACTTCTCAGGGATACATTGTGCTGTTAGGGTAGTGGAAATGAATCATATATGAATCTTACATGGCTTATACATGATTTTCACGAAGTACATGATTCATTCTCAATAGAACAATAGTCAACGATGTATATACGATATATATCCGGTATATAGACGGTAAAAAATTTGTTTCCGTGCATCTATTCCTGTGGAAAAAAGTTTAGATTTGAAAAACTGCGATTTTAGCTTATATTTCTCAACGCACGTGATCAAATTTGAATTGATACATGGGAAAATATCAGAAAATGTTTGTCAATTGAACAATCAATTGCTCATCAAGATTAAATGTGATTTTGAATTCGGATCTAACCAAATTTGTCCAGATCTAGTCAGATCTAATCGGACAAAATTCAACTTTTGTCCCCGGATCGTCCACTAATTCCTGATTCGAATATAAAAAAAAAACCTGAGCACTCCATAGAAAGAAAAGACGAAAAAATGAAAATCAAATGTTCATTTCCAGTTGAAAGTTGATACCTTCGACGATACTGAGTCTGTATATTGGTCTGAACGAAGAAAGTATTGAATTTGAGAAAAATATCAAGAGTTACGATCTTCTTTTGCTTTCTCAAGGGGCTAGTAATGCAGTTATGTTTATAATTTCTAAATACAGCACAAATGTGTCTTCATTCAGTACAGCGGTTATAAACGTAACGGATAAAGAATAATATATGCGTATATCCGTGTAGCGAGCACGTGTATTTTCTTGGCGAATCTGCGTACAAAATTGACTCTCGCAGAGACGGGATGTTTTCATTCCGGAGGTGCGTCATCCAGCTGGTACCATCTGGTGTTCAGGGCTTAACTGATTATAATGCACGCTATTTTTCTTTTTGTTTTTATGTGTACGTATACATATATTTCACCTATTCTATTTATCCTATCATCATATTTTAAAATTCGTACATCGACGTGCTCTTCTAGAGTTCTTCGTTCTTTTATCGCAAATCGATCTCTCGCGGAATACATCGAGCGAGTCGTTGTTTAATGAATTGTCAACTGTCGGTCGAGAGATGATAAAAACTGAACGATAAAGGATGAATTCGGTACTGACTTCAATCAGTGGCAAACACAAGAGTGCGCAAACAAAGAAAAAGAAGAGATTGTTGCTGTGATTCTCTTTTACTTCAAATAAAATTGCTTTGAATTGAGAAAATATTGTTTCAATTCAAAATCTAGAGTTTTAAATTTCTCTTCAACTGAAACAATATTTTTCCAATTCAAAGTGAAGTTATTCGAAAACAAGGAAGTATTGTTGTATCAAGACGACAGTTCTTTTTGTGCAGGGATTTGGTTCTACAGACATAATTAATACAAATAACATTTTGCGTATGCGCGTGAAAAACAGTGACTGATTTTGCTGGCAAACTTCCATCCGTCGCGAGATGCTTGTAAGTATTCGTGTTTTCCCTTGTTTCCGACTGCCTATCACATTACGCTCGTTCCATGATGTTCATAGATGTTCCAGTTTTGCGAGGCATTTGACAATGCGATAGAATGCATCGAATAAATTCCTACGCGAATGACTGTGCTTTGAATGTGGGGTGCAGTTGTTTTTAGATAATCGAGGAGGGTGAACCACTCTAAATTTCGGGAATTTGTCGCAAAAAAACTAAAAAACGTATCGCAATTTGATAAAAAGGTTTTTATCACATAACCACTGAAGTGTTGTTTTTTCCAATTTTTCGGAGCTGTGAACAACGAAATGGCGATTTTTTTTCCGGGGCCGGACCAATAACTCCCCCAAATTCAAAGATACAATCATAAGCAAAAGAAATTTTGATTTCATAGGATAATATTAGCTGCAGCAGTACGTAAGATTGTTTTTGTATGCATAGTTTAATTTTTATTAACAATTTTGAGCGATTTTTTTGCGTTTTTTGAAAAATTTGAGAAAATAATTATAAAATATTAAAAGCTGATGTCATATTAAATCAAAATTTTCTTTGCTGTTGATTGTATCTTCAAATTTGCAGCATTTATGGTCAGGCCACGAAAAAAGATGTCCGAGGGAAAATACTGAGAAACCGCTATTTTGTTGTTTACAGCCCCGGGGAAATTCAAAAACACATTTCAATAGTTATATAATAAAAAATTTTGTTTTCAAACATTTTTTTCCCATAGAAAAAATTGAGATATCGTTTTGGAAATTTAAATTATTAAACATTAAATATCACAAAAACATTTTTTTCAGATGAAAAAAAATTTTTTCTTTCGTTATGTTAATTTAAACAAAAAAAAAAACACTAAAAAATGACAGTGGGAGACGTTTTTTTTGTTGAAGTGCCTATCGCATGAACTAGGATATTTTTCTACCATCAAAAAAATAACAAAATGGCCATTTCTCGAAAAAATCAATTTTTGAGGATGGAAATCGAATGCAAATCGGAAAATTTTTGATCAATCAAAAAGATCCTAGTTCATGTGATGACCACCTCAACAAGGAACGGTTTGTCATTTTTTTATTCTTTCCAGATCAAGCCGTCCCAAATCACTTCCACCGTCAATTCTTTAGTGTTGTTTATTGTTTAAATTTGTATGACGAAAAAAAAAATGTGTTTCAATCTGAAAAAAACTTTTTCGTAATATTCAAGGTCTAATAAACATATCTACAAATTTTCAAAACGATATTTCAATTTTTTCTATGAGAAAAAATGTTTGAAAAAAAGATTTTTCTTGAAAATCTTGACCAGAAGGACCTCTTAATGTATGAAATAGTTGGAATTTTGTTAATTTTTCGAATCACGATAAGGATTTTACTAAAACCTTTTGAGCTTTTTGGGGAATATTCAAGAACTTGATTTTACACTTGAGTTACCCGAGGTGACGAACAGCGAAAGATGAAGGCATCAGGATTGTACAAGCAATTACCGTGGGGAGACGTTTACAACACCTTTATACCGGTAGTTGCTCGTGCGTAATCTGTTATCTACATGTATATTAACACTTCAAGTATCGAAGGAACATCTCAAATATTTCGTATCACCTGCGGTGGAAATTATTTCCCAATAGGTACAATAAGTATTAGCAATAATTACTGATAACAAAATTGATAATTCAAAATAAATCATCTAACAATGATTAATTGATTTTTGTAAAATCAAAAATTGTTTTGGATACCTGAATATATATTTAATAAACACTCCAAACCGTGTTTTCATTACTTCTCAGGTTTTATAAAAAAAATTCTCAAAGAACGGCTGTTTTTTTTACTTCTCAAAGGCATGTAATCTCTCAAGGCTTAACTCGTGAATTTAATTTTTAAATATCTTGAAAGTTATTATGTTACATTTATATATTATATTCATATTTTGTGTTAAACTTGAATGTATGTATTCAAAATTAATACTTTTTCTGTGTTTTTGTGTTCCTCAAATGTACAAGTTAAAATTTGTTGATCTAGCAGAAGTTTAAGAAACATTTCGGATTATCTCGATGTTTTACACTGAAAAAAAAATTTATTCCAGTCAAATAAATATTTATTTGTCCTGTACCAAAGAAATATTTATTCGAATTAACAAAATATTCTTTGGAACCAAAATAATTTATTTGAATTAAATAGATGGTTTTAATCGTTTATTTGATTCGAATAAATTATTTTGGTTCCAAAGAATATTTTGTTAATTCTAATAAATATTTCTTTGGTACAGGACAAATAAATATTTATTTGACTGGAATAAATTTTTTTCTTCAGTGTACCATCGTCAAGTTTCGGATGAAATATTTCCAAACAACATTTTTGCAACATGAAACATTCATGGGCCATTCAGAAACATTATTTTGAGCCATCTCTTTCGAAATTTCAAAAAGGCAAGGCTGACAGATCTATGAACGTTTCGTAACATTTTTCCCAGAAAGTACAGTGACACTAAAATCGAGATTATTTTTGTCCCATTTGTTGAAAATTATCGAAAAAAACACATTACAATTCTTACAGAGAGTGGAATAATAGAATAAAAACACTGAGAATTGTTATTTTCGGTACAAAATGATAAAAATTTGAAATTGACTTTGAAGAAAATCAAAAACGTATTAAAATTTATGAATTATATATTATTATAGTTTATACAATTTAGTACATACTTTAATTTATTTCATATATCAAAAGAACATATTATTCATTTTTAATACATTTTTATATTAATTATTATCATTCTCATGAAAGAAAAATTTCTTTATGAATTCCTTTTCATTTTAATTAGAAGAAATATTTTTTCTCGGGTTAAAATTTAAAAAACGACCCCATCAATGACGACAAGGATAATCGCTTGGGTCCAACCTGGTAGCCAAGTGTAGGAAATTTATATTGAGCCAACGTGCATTCTCAACAGAAGGGGAGATTTATTGTCGCACCAGTCTTTTATTGAATTAGAATTGTCGCAAGTTTGTGCCAGCATTGATGCAGGATTGAACTAGCATTGGTTTTTGTAACAAAATTCCGTAAGGGCTGGGTCAGTCTTACAATTTTGATGAATTTTTGACATGGAATGTGTCATCTCAGGAACCTTGCATAATTTGGATTCACAGTATGGCAGTTTCGATAAAAACCGTCTAACTTTCTTCATTGATTACACAGGTCAGTAAAACAATTTTTCCCTCTGGTGCCCGAGGTCTGGTAACTAATTTGGAGTGCTTGTGGTGTGTTGAATGCAAATTGCATATATAATCTATATAATTGATGAATTTTATGTATAAAAAATCATAAAAAAAGAAGCTGATGTCCAGTGCCCTAAAACTACTCCGAATCAGTTCTCAAACCTCAGGCACCAAAATGGCTGCCAACCAGTGTTATTGCTTCATACTTTTTCTTGACATATCACTTAGGTTCATGTTTTATTGAGATTTCAACTCACGTACACATTGTACGAATTCTTAATTCATATCGTGCATCGTATGAATGATTAAGGTGGATTTTTTCGGGTGATACAGGAGAACCAATGATAGGATTTTCGAATGTCTGTTTTTCTGCGTAAAATTGTACTTGAAACGTCTGTTTGGATTCCTCTGATAAGAAGAAGTATGAATCCGTTATCGTGTACTCTTAGAAATGAAATATGAATTATAAATGTGAGATAAAATTTGTAATCTTGACTATACTGATATAACACTCGGAAATATTTATTCTGAGTCTCCCAATACGAAAATAAGAAATATTCGTTTGTCCTGCGTCATAATAAATGAAAATCGAAAGATGAATGATACGAATTGGGTCTACGTATATCGTGAACATCAATGACATTATGTTGAATCGATAACATCATTGAGAATCCCAATTCAGCACAATCATTGCGATTCATAAAAATCAACCATTTGTTTCAATTGCAGTAAATAATTGTTCGGTTGGTCCAACTAAAATGATACAGTTGTCTTTATTTCGTTAATTAAACTGATGCGAATTCATGTTTTTGAAGTTTTAATCGTTTATAGACACGAAACGGAAATTTATACTCACAAAATCCAATGAATCATTGGTGTTTATCTTCTCGAATGAACTCCTCAGAATTAGAAACATCATTTCAAGAATGTACTACAAGATTTTAGGTCTTCAACAGCAGAGTATTTCGTTATTCGATTGACAATTCGTTCCAATAAACGATTCAAACTTGCGCAATATTGCGAATTCTTTTCAGTGTATAAGTACTTTGAAATATATTATAAGTTTATTTTAACGTTGACAAAGTGAGCAGTGGATACCAGTGATGACAAGGATCGACATGCGCATGCAAATTAATCATTTTTATCGTAATGGAATTGGAGCAACAATGATTGATCTGGTAAAACTTAATAGTTAATTACCACGGTTATGATGTTGTCATGTGTATTCTTTGTGCCGAGTTTAGATTTCATGTTCGCAAGTGAATATTATTCGATATTTGCAAACATGATGCAATTTTTTTCCTTCATGCTGGAGACTGTGTTTAAACTTTGAAATTTTCCCGCGTTCTCTTGTGTGCTGTCCCTAGCGATTCCAAAGTGACCAATTTTTTTGGTTTGGTAAAAATTTGGTCAGAAAATTGTTACCCAGACGGTTTTTACTATATAATGACCTATTTGTGACCGAAAACTAACTTTGAATAAATCTGCCACCAAAAAATATGGTCCGTTTTTGGAATCTTTTTGGTATTTTTGAGGTGAAAATTACGAATTGAGATTGGTTGGATTTTTGTTGAAAAAAATGTCCTAAACGACCAACAAGTCACCAAAACCAAGATTTTCAACCAAAATGTAACCGAAATTTTTGGTCGCTTGACGGTTCACCCAGGGGTGGGATTCAACCAATGGAATTCAATGAGCTTTCACATGTTTTCCTATTAAATTTTAAACTTTTGATTTTGACACAGGCAATAGGAAACAATGGGGTAACTGACAAAAGCACACCTTCTTCCCTACACGCAGAAAACAGATGTGTTGAAAAGTCCCATAATTGTTTTGAGGATCAGCGCCAGTCTCTGACAGATAGAGTTTTCACTTGGGTTTACTTTTGAAAAATTCCCATAATTAGACGTAGTTCTACAAGAAATTATGGTACTTTTGAAGCTATATTCAGGTAAATAATTTCACTCATCACAGGCTGGTGATGATCCTCAATAAATGATGGGAATTTTTAAGATATATTTTTTCTGCGTGTATCACCTAATTTTTTTCTAATAGGATTTAAGGGGTCTGTTTTACCAAGGCTATTATATTACGAATCGTGAAATTTCTGATTCAATATCATCGAAATCTATTCATCTCATCATTCGTCAACCAGATTTTATAGATTATTTGTAACAGAGTAAGGAACATTTCCGTCATTGCATCTTATTTATGAATTCCAATGAGAAGAAAAAAACAGCAAAACATCGTCTTTGACGATGTTGCAGTGAGTTATTCAACAATTACCAGACCAGAAAAGTGTCTGAACGTCTATTTGCAAGTGTTGAAGACGAAAACCCATGCCGAACTCAAGAAGAATTGTTAGACGCGCTTGAAGTTGATCAGGCAACGATTTCCAGACATTTAAAAGCGATGGGAAAAATTGCAAAAGCAGGACGGTGGGTTCCACACGAACTAAGTGTAACAAACAAAAACGAGGGAATGGATACTGCCCATTTTCTCCTTGTTCGACAAAATAAAGAATCATTTATGTAAAAGATTGTATCGAGAGATGAAAAATGGATTGATTTTGATAATCCAAAGCGTATAAGAGATCTCATGTTGATCCCGAACAACCTTTCACATTGTTTCCTAAACGCAAAATTGATAAAGTAATGTTTCGCGTGTGGTGGAATTGGAAAGGAATCTTGTATTATGAGCTATCGCAACCGAAGCAAACAGAACCGTTTCAGCGAAGTATTGAACGAAAAGTACCCGTTTACCGGTCACGGACAAGGTCCAGTTAAATTGTTACAAGATAATGCCAGACCACACATAACAAAACCTGTCCGTGAAACTTTGATGTCTCTTGGTTGGGAAGTTCTGAGGCATCCGGTGTACTCTCCAGACATCGCGTCTTCTCATTACCATGTTTCAAGATTGAAGGATAAAACGCCTCAAGGTGTACGCTTTCGACCATTCGAAGAAGTGCAAAAATCGATTCACGATATCTTTGCATCTTTCGCGAGGGAATCCAAGAATTTTTTTATTCTGCAAATGCAATGGAAAGCACTCGAAAGAAAGAATACCACACCCCACACAGCACTCTTTGCCTAAAAGATATCTTCAGAAATAATTGAGAACAATGCAAGAAGTCTTATGCAACAAGAATATACATCTTTCAGAAGTGTTCTTAATCCTAAAAGATATCTTCAAGAATGTTTTCAGAAACCTTTTAGGAATTTCTGAAAGATATGTCTTTTAGAGGTAAGAATAGTTTGAGACTTCTTGCGTTGTTCTTAATTGTTGCTGAAGATATGTTTTGGAAAACTAGTGCTGTGTGGGACGTCAGAAAGATTGGAATAACACCCCTAACAGCAAAATGCTGAGCAAATATGCAGCAAATTGTTGAAAACGTACAACAACAGTTTGAAGCAATTTGCAGGTACGTTGCGTCGCGAACACGGAAAAAATAATTTAGCTGCAGCAGCTAAGTAGCTAACACGGACACGGACAGCCATTAAATTAGATCCTGCAGCTAAATTTTAGCTGCAGTTACCGCAAATAAATTAACTACAAATGCAAATTTGTTTGCTGTAACAGCTTTCACCGAGAGAAACAGCATGCTTTAGAAGCATGACACACTTCAATGCTTCTAACCATGCTTTTTGGGTACGTGTCACATGCTTTCTAAGCATGGGTACTGAGCGTTGAAAGCACGTTATGACAAATGCATTAGAAACTTTAGTGCGTCATACTTCTGCGGTATGCTTTTTCTCTCGGTGTAGGATTTTAGCTTGAGTTGTTATCGTGTTGCTGAGAAGTTGCTTGGTTTCATGAAACTCTCAATCACATAGGTAGCAAATTCCCAGCAACTTGATGAACAACGTGAGAGCAACAATTGCACAGCAACTTTTGTTGTATAGGACAGGCCAACAAAATTTTGCAAATTTTAGTAACAGAAACTAGTACACACTTTTTCGAAGCATTTTGCTGCGCTGAATCCGAATCTGGCTGCGGAATTGCTCCATCACGTCAGGTTTCAGAGATATTTCCACTTAAAAGCAGTGTAGAAAACACTATTTTTCGACATTTGTCGTTGAGTTTGCTCGAATATCTTGTTTTTTCATTGAGATACGACAATTTGAAAATTGTGTTTCAACATATTTACTGAATACATGAACACGAATTTCAAATTGTTGTATCTCAATGAAAAAAAAAAAGATATTCGAGCAAACTCAACGGCATTCGAAGGAGAATGACTGATAGTTGCAGATGCATCTACTGGTTGTGTGAAAAAAATCACTTCTTGGTTTTATGTAACTTCAAGCATGTGGAAAAACAGTTTTTCTCAAATGTTTAGGTTGAAATTTAGGTTGAAATATCTCAAAAATCTGGAATGTCAAAAAACTAGTAAGTGCACCCCAAAGTATAACTCATTCTCTTCCAAATGTCGTTGAGTTTGTTGGAATATCTTTTCCTTTCATTGAGGTACGACAATTTGAAATTTGGATGTCCATGTATTCAGTGAATAGGTGAACACCCAAATTTCAAATTGTCGTATCTCAATGAAAAACACAGATATTTGAGCAAACTCAACAACATTCGAAAGAGAATGAATCATAGTATGAGAGGCACTTACTAGTTTTGTGGAAATATCTCTGAAACTTGACGTGATGGAGCAATTCTGCAGCCAGATTTGGATTCAGTGCACCAAAATGCTTCGGAAAAGTGTGTACTAGTTTCTGTTACTAAAATTTGCAAAATTTCGTTAGCCTGTGTAATTAGTCCCATGCGTTAGACGTTAAGACAGAACAAGCGTCAGGAAACTGAAGGAAGGTTCGATGAATGCCTTTTGCAACCGTATTTAATGCTTACCGCTTCACCAACCGCCTCAAATATGAATGTTCTATGAACTCGAATGTGCCATTTAGATAAACACGACAGAACTCCGAATCCACTTGATTTTGAAAATTCTATAAATGTTCTTTCGTATCCAACGTATCGTCCTCTCTTCTCAAGTGTTCCCTTTGTTATGCAATCAAGCGATACGAGAGTTATTTCTTTTTTCTCTAAAATGAAAGAAGTGACGTTTAACTTTTTCTTCGACGAATAGAGGTGTTCAGAGCGAGAAACCCAGGACCAGGAATTTCGAACCACATAACAGGTGTGCGGAGTGGCTTATCTGTCGTCTCCGATCCTCTTTCTTTTTTCTCTCTTCTTTTTTTTTTCTTTTTATTCTTCTGCTTCGTCAGTCCCATCCACGACGTTGGAAATGTACGCGCGCAGCATGGACAGGTTCAATAGATATGCAAACTTACACTCAACATATGGCACGTTTTCATTTTCTCAAGCTGTTGAATTGTTTAAAAATATTGAACAGTCATTTGTCAAAACATCAGTCACCTTTTTTATGAATTCTAATCAAATGGGGGAAGAGAATATCCCTGATGCAACGTGTCTCCAACGTAATCCGTCCTGCGAATTTTTTGAGACCTTTTTTTTCAAAGTTTATCAGGGATGATTCGAGTTGGGAGAGACCAATTCATTCCTTCTTCGAAATTTTCATAGAAAAAGGATCGAGAATACAAATAGGGAGCGAAATCATCATAATCTCCTTTGTTCTTCTTACAACCCTCGAAATAAATCGTGATCGGTGATACTGTTGTAACGACTGACAAATTGTCATTGAATAATAAAAAGATGTATATGTAAATCTTCGTACTAAAAAGTGATAAGGATTCGAGTGTCAAACTGTTTAATGTGATGTTATTATGTATGTATATATATTCAGTTCCATTCAGTCCCAAGCGAGCAGAATATTTTTTGGAGTAAGAGAGAAAGGAAGAAGAGAACGAAGGGGAAAGCTTTACAGTTGATCATCTTTCTCTTGGAAGTTTAGTCGAACACCTTGAGAGCAGGTGCGTCAGTGGATTGCACAGGTGGATGAAGAGCTCTTTCTCTCTTTCAAGTTTTATACCTGCGACGATGTACAATAGTATCAATTACACTATTCGGGGAACTCCCTACGCTCTTGTCTCCGAAACCTACGAAACACAAAAAGTCAAGATTTATGACCGCATGGTGATCAAATTCCAGGCGTAATTTCAGAAAATTCTGGAATGTCTCAACTACCGTCAAAGACATTTTGTTTTTCATGGTTTTTTCTTTTTGTTTAATCAATAATCGATGATCGAATAAATGAACTTGTATCGTGGCAACATGACGGTCGTATTACATAACGATCACGAGGGAATATAATTTTGAGCATTCTCCTCGCACACGTGTTTTTTTTAATCATATATTAATTTTGTAACATCATTTAAACAGGTGCAGTTTGATGATATGAATTCAGGTACGATCTCAACAATTGTTCTCGTCGGAACACAAAGAGGATATTTCAATGTAAATAAAACATTCAAGGTTTTTAGAACGTTTGAAATATGATTTGCAGGTATTCAAACATGGTAATCTAATTGATATTAGTTTTGCGATAATGTTACATTGCCTATCGTATTTTATCATATATTTTGCGCGTAGATGTGTGTTTTTTTTCGTCTCGACTATTGTTTTATCGTACTATTTTAGCAACAATGTCTTGGAGATATTTTTATGCTACTTTTCTATCCACGCGACGCAATTGGAGATTAGAAGATCCATTAGACAGAGCGAATCAATTATTTGTTCATGTTGCCTTAGTTGATAAAGCGTGAGTTGTAATATTAATCGTCTGAAGGATAATACAACATACATGGAAATAGAGAAACTATAAACTTTTCTACATAGCGCAATAAAGGTTTGCTTCGAGGCTTCAAAATGCGGGTTTGTTCATTGGCTCTCTTATGGCCCTGAAAGTAAAGTGAAGGAGGGAGACAAATTACCGTTTTCAAATTCAGTAGTAAATTCAGTAGTTTTATGATTTCATGCACGATATATTATATTCTTTGAATTCGACAAGGCGGGTTCCTTGTGAAGCGAAAGCCAAGAGTGTGGTGGAGTGTAAGAGAAATGTTAATGAGGAGTAAGCAAACGTTCACACCTGTATGGGTCTGAATCGTATCAAGATGTGTTTATAAGTCATCAGAAAGAAAATTGAATTAGACAATCTGTTATTTGAAGTTCATCGAATTCATGTTGCTGAAATTTGAATCGTTCATTGAAACGAATTAGTGTTTGAGAAACACAATATTCAATCGTTAGAGACCAAAAATCTTGCAGTCCCAAGGGAAAAATAACGACGGTTCGTCAGATTTTGTGGATTTAAAATTTGATATACAAGATTCGGGGCGGGGCTTTAGGGGCTTGCACCATGGGGCCCATAAAATCTGGAACCCCGTACTTGTTCAATGTAGTTTTTGCATGAATCATATATAATACGCGGGACGTTGATTCAATAGTGAAATTCGATTCACCCTGGACAACAGACCCCCATAATTCTCCGCCCCAGGGCCTTCACAATTCCAAATCCTGCCCTTCATATACCAATCATGAGATATAAAATTCTGTTTTTTGGTATTTCAACCTGCGCCGACTTTACACTTCTTTCTAATGTAAGCGAACATCATTCCAGCTCTAATGTTATTTGCCATATTTGACGCATCTCCGCGTCTGGTGTTCTACGCAACCGAATACTCTACTTACATCAAGAACTGGCCCTGATTTTACGCTTCCACCATAATATGATACATTTCGAAAACACCTGTCTCCCGGAGGTGACTTCATCTCAGCCTACACGGAAAAAAGAAAATGAAGAAATTTAACATACCGTACACGGAGAAAAAATGGTTTGCTACTATAGCGCCTACAAAGAAATTTGTTGTCCTTGCAAAAATATTCACTCCAGCAGCTAGGACGTTAGTTGTGGCAACAAATTTTTTTATGTCAGCAAATAAGTTTGGTTGTGGCGGTTGTGGCAATCATTTTTCTTGCTCGTCCAACTAGTTTTTTCTGTAGGCGCTATAGTAACAGACCTGCACTGTAAAAAATTTTGGTGGTAATATTACCGAATGTCAATGGCAACAGGATTTACCTATACAGTATTGGTAAAATTACATGATATATGTTAATTTGAAATTACCAACTACACCAACCAGTGAATTCACACATCCACCCAAGGTAAATTTATACATACATGTTAACTGTAATTTTACCAGAATGCAAGTAATTTTACATTGACATGTGGATATAATTTCATTTTACCAGTACTTAGTACTTGTAAAATTACCATCACAGTGTTCATGTGAATTTACAGGTGACATGTTGAGTAAAAAGACTGCCAAATGTTTATGGAGAATGCATTTTACAGGAACAGTCTTGGTAAACTTGTTGCATGTAATTTTACATCTATTTCTCACAGTGTGCCACACTTGTTATGTCAGCAATACTTTTTTCTCCGTGTACAGGATGACAACGCGTCGTTTCGAGCCTTTAAATGGAAATTTTTACAAAATATATTGTCAAATAATCCAAATCACAAGAGAATAATCGATTTTTGCTTCATAATGTGAATTATTCGACAATATATTTTGTAAAAATTTCCATTTAAAGGCTCGAAGCGACGCGTTGTCATTCTATACGGTAAATTTCTCCATTTTCTAGAGTCTAGCCGATTAATGCATAACAATGAGAAAAATCAAACAATTAATACTTCCTTCATGTTTATTTTCATCCTAAATAATGCATCTTACATGAAAATTGGATAATTACTATTTGTTTATCATGAATTTCATATAATTCTATTCAACGATCATCGAGCAGTTGAAACTTCTAAAGAGACTCAATTTTGAATCATAATCTTCAGAAAATGAATGACGTTTATAAAAATTGTTACAGCTGCTTTAAGCTTAACGAGATAGTTGGAGTCTTTGATAACTCCTTCTGAATCGATTGGCGATTTATCACGAAATTCAGGTACCATGAAGTATCAAGATTAGAGAAAGACTGAGCGACAGAGTAAAAAACTTGTGAGAGTAGCGAGGATTATCTCAAACATCCAACAGCGAGCACAGGGAGTGTCATGAATCATTAAATTGAAAAAATGCGAGCAGAGCGAACGTCAAATTTGTGAAAATATGAGCACACATTGAGAGAAAGTATCAATTACAATCAGTTATAACAAAAAAGAGACTTAACAATTTCTTTTAGTGGTCACAATGAGGCATGGCAGCTTCAATAACTTTTTCTGCTTTAAGTAATTTTTTATATCAGGTACCTTCTTATTGACATGAAATACAGATTTTTAATGTCAAATTTGAAAGTACTTATTTACAATTAGTACAAAGTTAAATTTATAAAAACGTATTGGGCTCCATTCAGCAGAATTGATCAATTTCATTTCTGTTAGCGCAATAAGTATCATTTCGTGTATTGGATCGCGAGCGAATAAAACAAATTTGTTAATACAATGTATTGGAAAATTGAATGAGTTTAAAAACTCAATTCAATGTGATCTACACTGAGAAAAAAAGGCTGATAACAGTTTTTGAATATATTCCTCAACACTTTAATACAATCACTCAAATATACGATAACATTAATTAATAAATATTCAATAATATTCATAAAATACCCGATAACAGTTATTAAAATATATTATATGGTTACAATCAATGAGTATTTTATGAATATTATTAATATTTGATTGATGATATTCGATATTAAATTTCAGTGTGGGATATTTTTCTAATAAAAAGATCATATTAAAATTCACTGAGAAATATAATCATAAAAAACATGTGTATCAAAATATCATAACATAAATAATAGACATTGATGATAAAATCACATCCGGATGAAAATTTCTAACACAGTCGACAAAACAATTCAATAAAAAATTTTCTGAACGTGTCAGAGGTGACGTCGATGACACTCCGAACTTTCAAGAGGTCATCATCCGCATCCTGCACGGGCGAACGAAGAACATTAGAAATACAAAAGATTTGAAATTTTCATTGAGGAAAGGAAGTGGCATGTGATTTTAGTTTTTATCTCAAATTCGCAATCTTTAGTGTTTCGATTGATTTCAATTCACCCTTCCATACTCCGCAGTATGACAATAAATTCATCAAATTTGTCGTTACATTGTAATCGAATTTTATGAGTGTTTGAATGGACAGAATAAGAACTTGATTTATCAATTTTCAAATAACAGTACTCTTATATATGTATTTATATCGGAAACAAAATAAGTCTTCTATATCGATTAGATATAATTTTTCATTCCTCTTGGTGTGAATTTCATGACATAATCACTGAATAGTTCCTAGTTCGCAGTGGTATGTATACTACACTTATTATTGCAATCCTGTGGAATCTCATTCATTCAGATTTTACAGAGTAAATTGTGAAATTTTCGATGTCAAGGTCCGAAGCGCTCCGTTATCGCGCTACGCGCTGAATTTTTACAATCTTCTTATTTTTATGCATTCATTGCACATTTCATGAGTCTTTTTTATTTTTAGTAGAGGATGTTTGTTTCCTTATTTTTACGAATCTTGAAAATTTCATTTGATAACTGATCAAATTCAGTTGTCTCGAAATATCCATTGGATCATTGAAACAAATGTATTATTGGTATCCCTGCTACAAGCAAGTTTAAGGGTGTGCAAACTGCGTAGTCGTGCAGGGCACCCGGGAGGAAGTGGAGAAAGGAATTCAGTTATACTTTATTTAGATTGCGTGCAGTTGGAGAGTTGTTTCTTTTCTAGTCACCCACGCGTTAGAAGCCACGATTCTTCATTTCGGTTCCAAAGAATGTACACTGGAGTTGGTAAAAAGCATCATTCAATTTCTCACAGTGATCGAAATCTCTACAATCACACTCTACTGAATTTCTGTTGATTTTCTCTCTTCTCAACGCTGCTTTACTTTCAATGATCAAACAAATTTTATATAAATTATATAAACTTTTTACATAAAATACACGAACAAAGTGTGGAACTTCTCGGAACGAAATCTCCGAAAGAATGCGCGGTTTAATTGCATCTCATGTAACAATTCACGTAACACGTGAATTTACATGATTGTGTTTAAAATTATACTAGAATGACTTCGAATCGGTTGTAAAAATATTCAAAATATCATTAAACCTAAACGGCATTCATTATTTTTAACACCAAAATTATTTTAAGTATAGAGTCTAGAGTTTTTACCGTCAGAAATACATGGGAAAAATCATATTGAAAACTGCTTCAAGGCTCACTCACGAATCCCTCATCATGGAAATGAATACTTCGTTGAAGGAATTTCACCTAAAAACCTTGCCATGAATCATACGTGACTCCCACTAGTCTTTCTCTTGCGTGTTTTTATATGAACGCGTGAGAGTATCGCAAGGAATTCTTCCAACGGAATTAGAAACAGTTTATCACAATGTTAATGGGAAATCATTTGATATTTAACGTCGCGTTTTCTGAGATCATAGTTACCGAATATTTATCATATTCGATTATGACTTCTTAGATTGAATTTCACACAAATGAACAATGATTCAGAATGAAGTGATCGAGAATTCCAACGGAATTCATCAATGATGCATTCATATCGAATAGAATGATCGAGGAGAAAAGGAAAAATTCCCAGTTCTCTTTGTCCTGTGTTTGTGATTATTTAGTGGATTGAGCGATAAGGTCAACTATCGCGTTCAAATATATCATCCGTAATTATAATATCGTTGTTCACAAATTTATAAGATATGCGGGGACAAGTATTTACGTGTACACTGTCAAAAAGATAAAAATAAATTTATGGTTGTTATAGAGTCAAAGGTTTAAGATCGCAACAAGTCATTTTTCTTTGAGTGATTCAATTGAGTCGATGTGTTTATTTTTTCCATACGAATGAAAGATCGATTGTCTATGACTTCTGAATGAATTCTTATCGTTTATTAAAACTCGACTTTCTAGGGAATGTGAAATTTTCTCAAAATTATATACAATTTTTATACAATTCTATACAATTTATATATAAATTATATATAAAAGTTGAATTTCATTCGGAATAGAATTGAAATGAATCGAAGGTGGACTTTTTTGCAGTGTTCTATCCTTGATGGATGAAATATGATGACGTAAATCGGTATTTAATTGTATAAAATGAAAAATCAATTCAAACCTTTTTTGGAGTGAGATTTCACTCTTTAGCCAGCCAGAAGTGAGCCCTGTGGAATTTTTGAGTGAAATTTCCACTCTTTTAGAGTGATATTCTAAGGCTAAAAATTCACAATCACTTCGACGCGAAAGTGAATTTTCCACTCCAAAAGAGTGAGAAGTCACTCGAAACAAGTGAAAATTCCACTCGAAGCGGACGGGCTCTTTTTCACTCTTTCAGATTTAGAGAGTACATACATTTTTACTACTAGAGCTTAACTTCGATTTCTGTTATTTTGCGTATTTGAATACAATGCGCATTATCATTTCTATAATGAGTTCTTTCGATCCGTGGATCAATTATGCTTGATCTCCCACGTGCGATTTTCGCTCGAAGTGGGTAGGTTTGATGTTTATAATTTCAAGGAAGTAACTTTGAAAAGTTCCATAGAAAGAAATGTCTATACAGATTATCGAGATAAGAGTGTCAACTACTCGAAAGATACGTCCACGTTCTCGTTAGTTCATAAATGCTCATCGGTTAATAGGGAGGAGTACGAAACGTTTAGATCACTTTACATTGAATGGAAATTGCGGCATTTAACCGTGGAATGTTATTATGGGCTGTTGAAAGGGGTATTACATGCTCCTCCAATTTCACGAATCATCCAGCTGGAGGGTGAAAAGGTGGATCCAATATTTTCAAGAGAAAAAATGTTGATGAAAATTGGGAGTAAATAATTCGAGAAGGAATACAAAAGGTACAAGTGAAGACGCTGGAGAGTTTGAAAAGGAAGGTTTGAAGGTTCAAGGGGCAAGAAGATTTTTGAAAATTCATTCCCGACGCGAAGATGTTTCATTCGCCAAGAATGGCGTAAAAGATTGAGAAAAAAAGAAGACGATCAGATGGATTTGAAGCTCGGTCAAGAGGTCGTTTCGTATTGGCCGTCTGTGTGGCGACCCACGCTGGCGCCGCCGCGCCTTCTCTTTCTCTACTTGTCTTTCTTTCTCTATCTTTCCCACACATTTTGTTTCTCCTCTGATCCACGTTCACCAGAGAACACAGTCACGACTATTATACTTTACTCACTCTGCCATTCGATTTCCTTCTCTCACTCCGGCCAGGCTGGCGCCACTCATAACAATAATTATCATTCTCCACAATCCCCCCACCATGGAACTATCAATCCACCGAACGAACGAACGAACGAACGAACGAACAAACGCCTGCCGGTCAAATGCAATTGCGACTTTTACTGCCTAAGCAGCCAGCGAGAGCTAGTTACGGCGAATGATGTTGAGAGAAAGAAATTTTGCTATCTTTTTGTTCTCCCTCGCGGAAAGAGATGATGGATCATCGTTTATCAACATGAATTCAACGGAAAGATAAATCGTTCACCTGAGATCCGCGATCCGATCCATGATGATATTGTGCAGAATCGGGATGCTTTACGTCAACCCGAAGTTGAAGGTGTAGCCAAACGGATCGAGGAGCATGTGGCGAGGATGATACCAATTTAAAAACTGGTTAGGTGTGTCAAATTTATCGATCAAAATGGCGGAAAGTAGACACGCAATATCATTGGGTATTTGAAATTCCATGGGCCTCCGAGCACCTGGTATAATTTCACTTTGAGTAAGCATAAGAAAGCCGAGGATGGGAAAACGCCTGGGAACAACGTTACCGCTCATCAAGAAAATGAGATTAATGTACACGTTGTTGACCAGGTGCAAGCAGGTCCTTGCGGCAGGTGCTCTCACGTAATTTGCTTTCGAATACTAATAAGAATGAAAACATAATCAGAACACAAAAAAAAGAAGTAACGAAAGGTAATGAAAATACATGGAAGACGAAAATTCTTCTCTCGGTCGAGGGGTGTAATAATTTCGTATGTATATATGTAAGAAAGGAATTGGTGATTCAATTCGCTATCAATGTTGTTTCATATATAATTCCGATATATTGTAGATATTGTCGAATTGTGTTTACCTTTGATGAAGGTAGAATATTCGGAGCTCGTTTCAAACACGTGGTCGCTCATCGTTGCAACATCAGCGTTGAGGCATTAAAAATCCAAATTCTTGCTATTTTATCCAAATAGTTAGTAATTCACTGGTACAACAATAGAAAACAAACAAATAAAGACACCCACTTTAACTCTGTAACTTTGAGTGTTTCCGCTCTCAACTCTTCGCTCGAATTCACATATTTGAATTTTATAAACGTGTTTCGGTATTGCGATTGTTTAAATGCCACTTGATTTTCAAAATATCTTTCAAAATTATTGAGTCACGTTTTTGTTTTTTTTGCTAAACATGAGTGCAACACATCACTGTAATTCCGTGAGCCGATGAATTGAAAAAGCAAAACCGGGTAAAAATGTATCGATGTCATTTACATAAACAAAGTTTATTCGTAAATGTGTGTATAGAAGGATACAAGCGTGTGAGGATGTGTTTGGCATCCTCGCTCTTTCGCAGTCGACGATGTACTGCCTGCCTTGTTCAGTCGGCACTGTTGCGTATACGTGTGCATGTATGTTTATACACGTACATGTGACTTGGGTGCGTGACTTGTGTGCGTACGTACACGTGCGAGGGAGTCGTCCTTACTGACTGACTGACTGGCCTGAAACTTTGTCCTCGTCATTTCCACCACTACCAGCACACTCCTCCTATTACTACTACTATATCGTGTATTGGAATCGTGAACGAGGAGCCAGCAAAAGTTACACGAAATGGCACCTAAGATTGACCAGGAACATACCGCGTTTCAACTTTGGTCAGCCAGTCGGTTAGCCAGTCGGCAAATGATATGTAGGAGTGTGTTGAACGTGTGTCGCCCGGTCGAACGGATCCCATCTTCCACGTAGTGGAGAGAGAAAACGGCATCGGGAAGGATCTTTTGCCATTGCACACGGTGGCATCGTGTTGCTGTATCCGTAACTGCAGCCTGGAGCCGTTGGTGCATTGGTATGGGTATTGGTAGCTGTGGGAATGGTAGAGGTACACGCATTGTTGGCGGCACGACAGTACGGTAGGAATGAGGGAGAGAGCCGGCGCGGAGTTATAGTAGGATAGCGTAAAGTGAAGAAGAGGACGGCGGGACAGTAGAAGGGGGGCGTCAGGACGGCGCCAGCCGGTCGAGAGTTTAGCTCGGTTGGCGCTTCGTTTCACTATAAGCCATGCCGACCGCATCACATCTTCGTCTCCTTCCCGTTGCTCTTTATCTTTTTCGTATTCCCACTTCACATGCTGCTACAGCTCCCTTCTTCTTCTTCTTCTTCTTCTGCTTCTTCTTTTTCAAAGTCTTATATTAGTCTAATCGTAATGCAACAGCAGATTGTAATGAGACACCACTTTATACTAATGAATGTACGCTACGATTCGTTCAATCCATCATAAACAATAGCGATACGTACCGTACAATATTGATATGGATCACCGGTTAGTCGGGAGATTTGTTGTTTACCAATAGCCGAAATTTCTTCATCCGTGCGTGATGGAGCGGAAGGATCATTTGCCATATAATATGCCTGGCGGCAAGTTATTCAACCAGCGTTTGGTATTCTGAGAATATTTTAGTGGGAGGATCCCCTTCAACTGCAACCTCGTAATTCTTGACTCCTGCAAAATCATGGTAGCGATGTATGCAATAAGTGGGAAAAAAAAATTGAGTTTTCTTTTTCTCACACGCTGTTTCTCCTCGATCATGATTTCATTTTGACTCTCCACTTTTGATAATTTAGCGAGAATAATGGGTGGCATAAAAGAATACACTTTTTATCTATATCTCCCACATGGCACAAATATCTCACTAATATCTTCAGAATATTCTGCAACATTCTGGAGACATCGTAATATCGTGTGAATATCCTGGAGATATTATTGAGACATTGGTGGTATGGGGGCTGTTTCGCATTCACTCGCAGTCACAAAATTTAGATCCGAAAATGAGGAATGTCAATGGAAAGATTCTTTTCATAAGTACCCACATAACAATTCATGTCTTGCGATGTCTTTTCGATAAGTTTAAGATGTCTTTTAGACCAAAGGAGAGTTTTAGACATCTGAAAGACATCTTAAACTTATCGAAAAGACATCGCAAGACATGAATTGTTATGTGGGTATCGTTAGGAACGCTAATTGAGCGCTGTTGCTGTCAGGCTGTGACAATTTGAGGAATGATTTATACCAAGAGAAGGAGAATGTAATGGTAATCACGTAAAATTGGACATTGAGGGACATGTTTGTCAATTCCATGCGCAAGGCAATGATGATACCATAATTTGGAATAAAATTTGAAACAGGGACAAGTTTGAAGTATAATTTACTGCAACTGCTATTGAAAGTATTCGAATTTAGTTCGAATCACCACAACTGTGTGAAATGGAAGTAGAAATTGCTCATTTTTCAGAATTTACTACAATTTTTTCCCGTGAAGGTTGACTCAGTCTTGGCGAATATTGGCAGAGTTTTGAAAGAAAGCTTGACAAAGGCTTGCACGGAGGGAGATTCATATTAAAGATTCCCAAGTGTGGGTGCCCACGCTGGGCAGGCAAATCGGGCCAACCTTGAGATGATAACATCGTTCCCAGCTTGGCTGTATTGCTTTGCCCGAGGATTGGTAACACTATGAGCCCAGCATGAACCCGGATGAGGCAATCAATACTGCCCCTTCTTTTTTTTTTTCTTGCTTTGAATTCTACCCCAGCGGGCATAAATTTCAGCCTCACTTTGGCTCAGTCTCGGGCCTGGTGTTGAGCTCCACCCTGTCCATATGGGTTCCAAGACTGGACCAAAGTGGGACCAAAATTCATAGACGCTGAGAATTGTATACACATGCTCGGGATACAAATTCACCCGAACCTTGGCCTAATGCTGGTCCAAAATGGGACCAAGTTCAATTGTGTTCGCACTAAGAATCATTATTTCCATTTTCTATCAACCATAATTGTATGGGAAAGCACAACAGGGCCAAGATTGAGCCAACATGGGCCCCATCGCCATTCCCCAATACTGGGTTAAAGAGGATGGACCCAGCCTGGGGTCCATTGTCATTGTAGGCAATATACGCTTGAGTTACTATATTTTTATGGTACTCGTGGGATATAATAACATATTCTCATCTCACGATTTCCTCGCGAGAGAGTATGGTGAAGGCTCGTATACTTGTGGTCCGTAACATGTTGTTGAACTTTGTATCGTTTACTGGAACAAATGAGTAATTGAATAAGAAAATACTCAGCTGTTGAAAAACTAAAACCAAGGATGATCGATTCTCTTTTATAGAATTTTTACACAGTTTGGATCGAAATTATATAAAATTCAATAAAAACTTGATAAATTCTTTATATAAAAGAATTGATGCTTCCAAGATCGGCCACCGCTAAATCGAAAAACCCAAAACCTTGCACAGTGAGTTCTTTGATCGATATTTTCGGTCGCAAAAAATTATAAAGAATTCATTTAGAGTTCTTCAGTGAGATTCGAAGAAATTTTGAGAGACCTTTCAGGAAAATTTTTTTCACCAGGGCGTGAAATACGAATTTCTATAACTTTTGCTTTATTGTCCCCAAGAGAACATCGAGGTTTTATGAAGCTATGGACATTTGAAGGGTTAATGAATGTTCGTTGAATGTAAGTTCATCTAAAATTGATCTATTCGGCTTGTGTTGTTTTGGGGATGTTAGATCTTAGGTTACGAATTCTTGCATCGCATAGGCGATTTTTGACGATTTGTTTTGTGTCTGAAGCATCTAACTATCAGTGACTAAAAAAACAAAATAAACTTGAACCCACTTGGCTTCTATACTTTGGCTCATTTTTAGGAAAATTCTTAAATTTTAGGGGACTACAGCATGGAGAAGTGGGGAGGGGAAAAGTCAAATTTTGCGCGAACTTTTTTCAAAAGGCGCGTAATCAATACATATTTAAAATGAAAAATAATAATTTATATACTTGGGATTGTGCACTGCCGCACATTTCGAATTTTCAAATGATTTCTGAAGCCTGAAACATAAAATTGTAAAATTTTAACCTCTCAACGTCAATAAATTTTACAATCCTATGTTTTAGGCTTCAGAAATCATTTGAAAATTCGAAGTGTGCGGCAGTGCACAATCCCAAGTATATAAATTATTATTTTCCATTTTCAATATGTATCAATTACGCACTTTTTGGAAAAGGTTCGCGGAAAAATTTCACTTCGCCCCTTCCCCGCTTCTCTTAAATTTAATATCAATGATGAAATTTCAAAATTTCTTTCTGAAATGTAACAATTGTTTTTTGAATTCTACAAACATGTTATTAAAATTAGGAAGAAAATTCCTAATATTAGGAAAGTTATTATTGAGATTAACAATCTATTATAGAATTTAATCAAATCGTTCGTGTGAAAAAATTGATAATTTTTTTATGTAGTTTCAGGCAGATTTTTGTAACAGTGCTTGTTTTTCAAAGTTCCATATAATTTGTATATAATTCAATATAGTTCATATACATACAATTTATGTATGATTCTATATAAAGTAAATATAATTTTGAAAATGTTTACTTCCGGAAAATTGAGCGAGTGTCCATTACAATTGAGGGCGTGCCCTGGCACCCTTCGACCTCCCGTTGTTACGGCTCTGTCAAGGACGAATTCTTCTACGAATTTCAGATGTTCATCACTCATCTCACATACTAAATTTCAATCCTGAAATATACTAGTTTTAAAAATCTACAAATTTCAAGTTGATTTTTTTTTTCTTACGAAGAGAAGGCCGGAGGATCCAACGATACGTTTTTTTTTTCATTCCTTCACATCGAATAAGACTTCCACATAAGGGGTCTGTCTAGTAACTCACTTTTGAAAAATCGTTTTGGTTTCGTTTGGAAAAAGATTGGAAGGAAGTCAACTCTTCGAACAATCTGAAGGAATTTTGTACGGTCCAGGCATCGCTGACTAGGCGTAAGTAAGTTTTTTTAAGAATTTCATGTAAAAAAAACTTTAAACGCATTATTCTCGAAACAACGTTTTTACTCGCCTTGTTGATGAAATTTTCGAAACTACTCGACCGATCCTTATGAAATTTGAAACACATATTCTTTGAACCTATCGCTATGTCCCCTATATATTTTTTTCAAAAATTTTGAATTTTACTATATTTTTTTTTCAAAAATCGGCGAAAAAAAACGGTTTTTTGAAAATTTTTTGTTTTTTCTTTACCATTTTCTTTATTTTTTGAAATAATTGGATAAAATTCATAGGGGACATAGCCATTGTCATACCAAACCTAAAACACTTTGATTTTTTTGTTTCAGACAACACAGCTCCGAGATTTTATCAACAAGGCGGACCTACCTACTTTTCGAGGTGTTGCGTTTGGCTGACGTTTTTGGTCATAATACATGTATAAAATAAAAGAAAAAAGTTTTTTCATGTATTTCAAGAGTGTATTTACTAAGCCTAATAACTTTTATATCATTACCTTTATCCAGTATCCCAAGGAATAATCACGAAAATCGCGTTTTTTTCGGCACGAGCTACTAGACAGACCCCATAAGTAACTTGAAAATTACGAAAAAACGTGAGAAAACATTTTTTTCAATACATCGCTATTCTTTGGAGGTATTTATTGAATAGCTTTCGATATTTTTCAGAGAAACTACTATCTTTCAGCTTCAAAATGCTTCCACAAACGTTAAAATATCTTGAATTCTGAGGAATTCACAGTCCAAAGTATAAGATCTCAAAAATAGCATTTTCCAAGTGTTTTAATCGGATTTGACGAAATATAACCCTCTGGGTCAGTTTGATCCAAGTGTTTTTTGATCGCCCATATCTCGGCTTTAAAACATCGTGGAACAATGTTTTTTTTTTTCATTCATCGCCGAAGTCTGCAGAATACGAATCTGAAATCCGCTTCGCTCTACAGTTGATACACGGAATGAAAGGAAATAGCTGTGGCAGCTACTTACGTTTCTTAGCACCCTTTTTTCACTGCTGTAGCTAAAATAATTGTAATTGTAGTTATTTTTTAGCTATCGCAGGAGGAGATCATTGCTGTAACTGCACGGGGTTTTGTGGTTGATATTTGAATAGCCAAATAATTTAGCTGTTGAATTTTCGCTGCGGTAGCTAGGTGAGTAGCTATGACAGCTAAAAAATAGCTCCCGTAGCTAATTTTCAGCTATCAAAAATAATAGCTAATTATTTTTTTCCGTGTAGTTTTTTCAATATTCAAAGAAACGTAAAGGTATTTTTTCAGAGGTATCATACAACTTTTCGAAATGAAGGATGGGTCATTTTGACCCAGTGTATCCCCAGAGGGATGAAAATCGAATGGCGGTGAATGTTCTTTTCTCACATCTTAGGGTGAATTTTCACCAAGTACAACTGAAATTTGAAATAGTGCAATCACTTTGCCGATCTAGTGATTCCATATGGAATGACCCTTCAACGAACTTCTGGCAACAGTGCTAAAAATCCTTATATTACCTTGGAATTTGCTATCCACACTGTTCAAGAATTCCCATCACTGATCCTAGCAAATTTTTATCCCCTCGAATAGAACAAGCATTTCAGAATTCTCTGAATTTCTTCGATTAAAAATCCTATAAAAATAGAACGAAACATTCACTCGTTAGAAGAAGAGTTGTAAAAAATATAGAGAGAAGGCACAGATCTTTCTTCCTTTTGTTTCTAAATACGATGTTCATTTTTATTCAAAGAACACGATTCATTTCTTTGATCATTCAATCAAATAAATCTTCAAGAGTATATTTCCCTTCCATCGTTAAGGTTAAAATTCCCAGGTTCGAGTTCCAACCAGAAAGAAAAAAAATAATAAGATTCTATGATTATTCGTTTTTGCCACCCTGCACCAAATAATGATTCCTTTTTTTGGGGTATCAATCCGCAAAAATGCACAGTGCAAGTCGGTCTAATTTGGAGAAGATTTGATGCGAACCCTTTGAAAACGTTTCATTATTAACCCACGCACGCAAACTTAGTGGTGTTTTGTGCCTGGAGAAGCTAAACATGGAGAGGTTGGAGGTATGTAGTGACTGCTGTTGTATTGGAGGCGTCGATGCTGTCCGACTACTGGTTTTTCTCAACTACTGCTATTTGCTCCAGGCACTGCAGTCGAACGCGAGTGCTGATATTGGCAGAGATCAGCTACTGGTACTGATGTTGCTCGATCAATTACTGGAACTGGTCGGTAGCTGATATCGGTGATGCCAAAACGAGCGCCTGTGATCTGCAATTTTCTGCCATCTCACGAGTTTATTTGAAAATAATCAATGAGAAAGCTGTTGGTAAATTAAAAAAACGTTCTTTTCTTGCGATACAAGCTTACTTTTCAACAAAGAGTCGTAGATTTTAATCAATGTTGTATTCCGATTTCAATATTATTATCACACTCTTCAGTATTTTTTCTATCTAGAGAGAGGTAGAGAGAGAGAGAGAGAGAGAGAGAGAGAGAGAGAGGAAGAATGAAATTTCAGTGAAATTCAAAAATCGTCCTGGCTTTTATTGAAAATGAATTCTTTCCGTTGGTGTTCGATTTTATGTCATGGATCGAATAAAATTATTGCATGAGGTCGCTGTAGTTCATTGCGTTCTGAGGTGACCGAAGTTCGACTCCAGTTCGTATGCAATCCTACACACTTTGCAACGTAGTAGGTGTTCCTTGTAAGGCGCGAATGGAATTTATTAACGATATTTTTATTGGATAGTAGAATTGATTGAATATTCATCGAAGAATTTCATTTCCCTTGCACTTTAGATACATTTATTTTAGCAATAGAAAAACCATCCAGTTCGCCGAGCAGTGCTTTTTTTTTTATTGAAAAAGCCAACGTTTCACCCAGATACTGGGCATTTTTAAGGCAAAAAGTACAACGTAAGGATGAAGTGGAAGACTCCACCGTTGAATCCACGAAAAATGGATGGGGTGATTCAATAGGAAGTGTAGAGGAGAGTCGTGCTCGGAGCGGCGCACAGTGGGAAATTTTGGTGCATTCATGGACAAAAATCAGCCTACAACTCAATTTTCATCCGATGCTGATGAATTTCATTTCAGAATACTCAGAAAGGGTTCCCCTTGAACGTATCACTGCGGCATTTCCGTAACATTGAACTGAATTAGAGGAGAATTCGAATCAAAATTCAAAAAGAAGATTTGGTGAACGAGTGAATCATTATCCATCTAAAAGAAACGTTTTTCCTGTCTTACGTGACGAAACATATTTATTCACATGGAAGTACTGATACTTGTGATGGAGGAGCACAAAAATGCTATAAAAATCTGATAGAAATTACATAATCCACCCAAAGATCAAGAATTTTTGTGAATATAAATAACTCCCTCAAAATCAAAGTTGGTTATTGGATAGCAGAAAAGACTCAAGAAAACTGGGACAACTTTATATAGCTCCTAACTATTGAAAATTCGAAAATTTTCATGATTTCAAAGCGATATTTTGCAGTATCGATGTTTTTTCATTGAAAATTTATCGAGTTTCTGTTGAATTGTATAAATATCGGATTGTTCCAAACAAAAACACCGCAGTGATACGTTAAAGTGGAACTCTTTCTGAGTATTTTAAAAGGAAATTCATCAGCATCGGATGAAAATTGGGTTGTAGGTTGATTTTTGTCAATAAATACACCAAAATTTCCCACTGTGCGACGCCATCAAACAATAGAAAAACCATCCAGTTCGCCAAGCAGTGCTTTTTTCATTGACAAAGCACTACATTTTGTTCATTTCATCTCTACGTGTGTACTTTGTGCCTTGAAAATGTCCAGTATCTGGGCGAAACCTTGGCTTTTTCAATAAAAAAAAGCACTGCTCGGCGAACTGGATGGTTTTTCTACATTTATTTTAGTTATTCAAACCTCTGCACGAAGAAAAAAATTGACCGTCGTAAAAAACTTAGGTAAGAATTCGCTGAAAGAGCAACATGATCAACTAAAGCAGCAAATTCCTCGCTGGAATATCAAAATTTTTATATTTTTGAAGTTGGAATCGTTCATAGAAACGAAAAACAAAATTGAAATTTACAAAATCTGATGAATTTATGTTCTCGAAAGAACTCCTTGGACCTGGAAACATTGTTTGAAACATGGACTGCAAGATTTTGAATATTTCGTTATTCGATCACCAATTCGTTTTAATGAACGATTCGAACTTCAGCAACATAAATTTCTAGTATTACATATGGGATGGTAAACAAATTTTCCCCTGCCATAGCTACAAAATTCCTATCGTAGTTAACAACCCATACCGCACAAAAGTCCCCGCAAAGAGCTCCCGTTATGACAGTAAACATGAATTCATTATGAATATTTTGATTTCCAAATGAATTCATAGAGAACTATTCAGGCATTCAAAATATATGCATTTTGAATTCATTGAGTTCATATTGAATTCACTTTTACTGTCATAACGGGGACTGTTCAAGAAGTTCTTTTAGAAGTTTTTGTGAATTCAAAATTATCATTTGTGCTGTCTGGGAAGATTGCTGTGATAGCAAATAATTGGCTTTCATTGCAAAAATTCACTGTTTCAGTCGAAAAGACATAGCAAAATTAGATTTCGCAGTCAATTGTTGTTTTACGAATTTCAAAATACAACTCACAGCACCCAGTACTGAAACGATGGAATCAATAAATTGAAACAAACCGCATCATCGTCCAGTGAAATTTCTATATTTTTATTCACATAAATCTGAAAATTACAAAAACAATATTCCAGAAAGTACATAAAAAACAATAAGAGCACCGGAGTGTATCATATCATTTAAATCAACTAATTTTCAGATCAATTAAAAAATTTCTCATTACACTATACATAAATTCCCTCATTATCACATAGGTCAACATACAAATTATCGTGTACCCATTCGAGTGAGCTTCGTTTCCATCTATAAAAATATATATTATAAATTTTCCAATATTCTCTACTCTCATCGCGATTGGAACTTTTCCACAAAGTCATTGGATAGAAGAAGCGCGTAGTACTTTGCTTCGAAGAAGAAGAAAATAACGTGAAATCATTGTTTCAAGAATAATATCTAAAGTATATTACGCAAATACTTTATTCCGTTAAATATAAGTACCTTGATGAGTGATTCAAATTATTTCTATACATATTCGAATTTCTCATTAATCGAGTATATTAAGTTTACTGTTCGTTTTTCTCAACTGCGCTCGCCATGGAATTATCTGGCCGTCGTCATCCGAGTCGTGGTGGTTATCGTTTCGAGTACCGCTCTCGTTTCCAATCTTCTCTTCTTTCGTATCACTGGAAGTGCTTGCTAGGACGATTTCTTTCTTTACGGGAGATGCGATTTCAATTTTTCCAGGTAATGTTGGAGGTAGGACATTCGTCGACTTTAATTCAGGTTTCAGTCTGTTGGAAATATAAAATATATCCATTATATCATACACCTTCGCGCTGTGTTCCTCATACAACAAAAGTGGCTGTGCAATCGTTGCTCTTACGTTGTTTATCAAGTTTACGCAAAGTTGCTGGGAATTTGCTACGCGTGTGATTGAGAGTTTCATGCAACCGAAGAACTTCTTAGCAACACGATAACAACTCAAGCTTGTTGCACATTTGGCAAAGCAACTTCAAACTGTTGTTGTACGTTTCCAATAATTTGCTGCATATTTGCTCAACATTTTGCTGTTAGAGTCGTTATAACGTTCATTCTTACCTTTTTTCTTCACTATCTTTTTTAGCTAAGAGTTGTCTTTTCCATGGGGGTATCGCTTTCTGTCGCCTCTCTTCATTTTCCCTCGCTATTTGTTCCTCCAGTTCTTTCTTCGCTCGTTCCGCAGCTTTTCGCGCTAGCATTTGTCTCTTCCAAATGGGTATCACATTACCCGAACTGTCCTTTTCCGGTATCTAATTGACAAAGAATGATTTCATCAAATCCTATTACGAATGGTGAACCTATTCATTTTTTCATTCGTTCATGAGATTTTATAGATATCATTTGTAACATGGTTGTTAACAATGTTAACTCTCGAATCAATCAATTCATTCACTCACTTGATCAACAAAATTTGACACGTTGAAAGCTTTGTTTATTTCCGACATGAGATTCTGTTCCTGCGTTTTTTCCACTTGTGCTCTTTCCACTTTCAATTTTTTTATCCCCGGGATGTCTTTAGTCTTCTTCAACTCGGCGATAAGGTCGGTTTTCTGTACGAAGAAAGGTTCTGAAACTAAGGTGTACAATGGAAATTAGTCGATGTATCAGAGTTAGGGTGGTAATAAATTTACCATTCGTCATCGATACACTCCGAGCGGGGGGCACCGAGAATGCCTTGGTAGCACTCATTTTTGTAGTCGTTCTTCGCAATTGGATGCTGGTGAGGTCTTGAATGCTAATCGTCGCCAATGGTTGGGAGGAGGTTTTGGATCCTTCCATCGAAGAAGTAGGCATCTGAGTTTCAGGAGTTGTGTACGATGGGGGGAGAGGCGGGGGTGGTGGTCCGGGTACCGATGCTTCCTCCGTATTATTAACATTCGGTTCTGATTCACTTTCTCTGCCCTGAATGTCCAAATTGTCTACGGATCTGAAAGTCAAATTAATTTTATCGACTTTCAAAAATCTGAACAATAAAATTCAAGAAACTATCGACTCCTAAATCCAACTCTATGAGATATAAAAATATCACTCCAGTCACTTCAATTTTATTCATTTCTCACAAATCCTGTTCCTTTGGAACCCTAAATTCGATTGATGACATTTCCATCGAATTACCAAGAATAAGCGAAGGAATAAAAAATTTGAAAGCATTTTATTGAAAAAACACGCGATAAGTTGTATCACGTTCATAAGTAAACTGTGTAAGGTAATTAATTAGCGGATCATAAATATCGTTCCACATACATTATTTAGTGCTTTAACATTTGGATCGAATGTTTCTCTTTCGCGCTGCTCACCTTACAGGTTATACACGATTACATAATTGAACGAACGGGCAATGAAATTTACATACGACATGGTATAATAATTATATCAATGAAGTGAAAAAATGACATCGGTTTATTTTAGGTCAGATACCGATCTTTCTTGTCGGGAAAAAACACAAAAATAACATTCAGTAGAGTACATGGGATTATATGAATATGCAAACACTGTTAATTTGAGGGTATATAAAATTCATGATAGAGATAAGGTACATGATATTTTGACTGACCTTGCTTTCGAGAGGCTATTCTTTTGAATAGAGGTGAGTTTGCAGATACTTTTCAGGTACTCGGAAGGTTTGAGTAGGGTCTCGGAATCGGTAGCCGAATTGGCGAATGATGGTGGTATAAATGGCAGCACCATGTGCCTATTTACTAGATGGCTCGTTTTTACCGGGTCCTCGGTCACTTCGACGACTGAACTGGCGGCAGGTGGTACTTCCGGCTGACGATGATGCTCATCGAACTTGTTAGCCGCTACTCCGAGAATGAGATATAAGAATGTAGAGGGGTTATACATTTACATTCTTCACTTGTATTCTCATGCATGCTGTTTGATGTATATGTCTAGGTAAGTGATGGTGCGCGTGAAAGTGGAATCTAGGTGAGTGTATTATATGCTATGTTGAGCGCTATGGTCTAGTAAATACAGGAGGCTGGTGCGTTTCTGCCATCATTTAACACATATACGATCACAGATGTCTGCATCTTGAGCATCCGTTGAATTGTAATCCGGCTCACATCACGGATGAGACGGATGAGACTGTATCTTGGATTCGCGTTTTTTTGTGATCACACGACTCTATTATCGTTCGATCAAAGTATCTATTCGAGATTTATTCATTTGAAAAAAAAGATCATCATTACATAAATCGAATAAGAATTACGTTATATCGTATTTTAATGTGATTCGATATAATAGCATACCACGACACCACCACGATGACTTTTATTTCCGTTAGTCATATGTTTTGTCAATGTACACGTCTCGAGAAAGTTCATTCATCCGTCTCTCGAAATTTAGTTTACTTGACGTCGCAAAAACAATTTGCGTGGTTCAATAACCACGTAACAGATAAGAAAACCAGTTGGTTCGAATTTGCATGAGGAGTCAAATAACATAAAATGTACATAAAATTTACTTGGTTGAAAGTGCACTCGTGGGGATTTATTTGAATTGTGGAGGTACAACTTTCACATGTGGCACAAGTGTATGTATCTGGTTTTGGAGATATTCAAAGAGCAGTGAGATAATTACAAATCACCCTGGACAGAATGAACGAGTAGAAATCTTGATGGTATAAATTAGTCAGGTTTTATAAGAAACAATGGACGGGGATTTATTGCGATTTGATTTAGATCGAAGTGATTTGCATCTAACGATGTATCATAGGTAACTTTGAGTTGCTTTAATTAAACATCTCGTTTGTGAATATCAGTTTGTTTACGTTTAAACGAATTAAACATCATCGGTGGTTAACGCCGTTACGCCTATGGTTCTCTGGATTGAATATAATTTTTCAATTCTGAGGCCCTAGCAGTTTGATTCAAGATAAAGTAGAATGAATAATACGTCGAGAAAAACGGTTTAGTTTAATATCAGACACAGAGCCGTTTTGAGGTATCGGCGAAAGGGGCAATTGCCAAAGACCGTCCTTGCTTAAAAAATCTTATCGAACCAATTGATTCTTATTGATTCCGATGCAGAAAACTGATTTTCTGCACCGGAATCAATGAGATTCTTAAAGCAGCCCATGTGGAAATTGCCGAAGTTGACAAATCGCCCAGTACTGGAAAGGTTGTATTTGCCAGACTTCGGCAAAAACAACTGTTCCTGTTCAGGCCCATTACTGTTTTTCAACTGGCTATACATGTTCGACGGAGTTGAGACGGTATTGGTTGGCGTGGACAGACAGTGTTGGGCCAGTAATGAATCAATACTGGCCGGAAAATCTCTAATTACCAGCACTGTGCCAATACTGGGTCGGGTCTGAATTCCTACGTAGGATGTATTATTTTGACCCTCTACCATTTCTCATTCAGTACTGGCCGAACAACTGATTCTGTTGCAATGCCAGAGTTCCACCATAGTAGGCACACACCAAATATCGCTACCGACGTGGTGGTAAATGTTTTACTGGCCCTTATGTAAAATGATGTTATCATTCCGACTCCTTGCCAGTACCGTCCAAACCACTGGCCCCATAAGGGCAAGGTTGGATTTGCCAGTACTGGCAACTCTGGCAACAGTACCGCGCCGGTAGCGGCCCGTGTGTACATTTCCACATGGGAGGGTCCGCTTCCATCGAGTCTCAAATTCTCAGAATTATATACAATTTTGAAACTTCCGTAATTCTAGGGGCCTCAGCTGACAAATATGCCGAGAGTAGGGCTTCACAGGAGACTCTCGTCTTAAATCGAAAAATGATCTATATTTACTGTTCTAAAAATTGAAGACATGAAAATTTTGAATGCAATCAAGCTTCTACCTAAGGTGTAGTAACAAAATCACATGAAATTCCGATTTCGTCGCAGAGGATAACTAAGATATTTTCTCAGTCTCGGAACTAGTATTGTTATCGGTCCCGGTGCAGGTCTCGTTACATATTTCGACAAATATCTCTGTTAATTTTGTTCGAATGATCAACGTTCCTCCCCATTCCGTTGATTCCATTTGTACTTTCAAATTATCTTGATCATTTTGATATTACAAGAGATTGGAATAATTATTGGTAACTATTTTATCTTTCTTTGATCCAAGTCTCGTGTGAAGGCCTAGCTAGCTGAGGGTGTTAAGGGAGTCTTAAGACTGTTTTGATTGGACCGCTTGGAACTTTTGTTAGCTCAGCCCTTTGCTTTCTTATAGCTTAATCCTTTATTTTCACTGAATAAACTGCTTTATTCATATTTCAGTCAACTAGATTTTCATTTACGCCAGCTAAAATTTAGCTGGAACAACTGGAACTCTATCTGTCTCTGAGACATCTATTTCTGTCCGTGAAGAGTAAGCGAGATTCATAATAATTAGGGTGAATTGTTTGACTCCCTGTGTCACCTCCGCGTAGAATTTAGAAGGAACATCCGTGGATGACGTGAATTGGTGGAGCAATGATGACTGGATGCAGCGGCAACGTCGAAGCCACGCAGGAAAGTCCAGTCTTGATTTTTATGCGGGCATTTTTGCGTGGTTTCTGCATCAAGGTATTGTTCTTCCCCCGATTCATTTCATCCACAAAATCCAACACTGTACAAAATTTCAATGGGAAACTCTACATAAATATTCGGAAGTAATCAACACGTACATGCCCCGAGAAAAAATGAATGAGATCTAAAGAGATGTAATTAGATCTCATTAGATCAAATGATATCTCTTCAGATAAAAAAATGGGATGACACAGATCTCCTTGGATCTGAATAGATATAGATAGATCTACGCAGATCTAAGCACACTTCACAGCTCTTTTTGTATGTAGATATCTGTAGGTATATTTATATCTGCTTAGATCTCCTCAGATCTCAATTGATCTGGGTCAATCTAGAACTGTTTGAATTTAGATCTACAAAGATCTACTCAGATCTAAGTAGATCTACTGTGATTCAAACAGATGCATCATTCAGATCTAGATAGATCTACTGAATTCCATTTTTTTTATCTAAAGAGATCTAATTAGATCTAATTAGATCGAATCAGATCTCTTTAGATCTAATTCATTTGTTCTCGGGGCGTTAGGAATTTTCCGTATTTCACTGGAAATTTACTGGAAAATGAGAGTAAAAATCCTATGAAGTTTGGAATTTTCAGTGAAATTTATGGGGAATTTCATATACATGTATCGGAAATTGATTTCCTATCCCACGATCGCAATTTCTCAGCGGCTGCATATAGGACAGATCCGATTATTTTTCACAGTGTAATTTTCCTTCTAAGTTCTACGTACATGCAACGCCCCGAGTGGAAATGAGAATGCCTGCAACAGGTCTGTACCAGTCTCGCACTTGTGTTTACGTCCGTGACACTTCCCCAACATATCAAAAAATCCGTAAGATCCTCGGTTCAAAATCAGGCATCCGCAAAATAGCTGTACCACCCAAGGAACACAAGATATTCTTAGAATGTTCGAGCACATTCTTAGAACTTCTTGTGTTACTTGGGCAGACTCGCACGTAGTATGAACAATTCATTCCTGAGTAATATTGCCAGAGGTGGACTTTGGTTTTTGCCGCCACTTATATGGCAGCAAAAATTAATTTTTCACGAGAATATCCATTACCAAAAAATGTTGTTTTATCACTTAGAATTTATTATGCTCCTAAAAATTATTTTTAAATTATTGAAATTGAAATGAATTTTTTTCGAGCCGATTGCCGCCCTTTTACGGCCTGCTGCCCCTGCGCCATGGCGCCGTTGGTGCAGGCCATAGCCCGCTCCTGAATATTACCACCTACTGGCTATCAATTATCCAAAAGTCGCCCTATTCTTTCAAGAGAATCGCCAAAAACATCGTTAACTTTTAAATGATCTCAAAAGGTTTAATTTAAAGTCTTTGAAACAATAATTGTTCAGTGAGACTAAGTAGTTTTTCACATATTTTTACGCATTGCGAGGAAAAAGGCTATTAATAATTATAAATTCAGCACAAATAGTGAAATTATTGAAAATTTATTATATTTGAATGCTTCCTATTGTGGGCATTCGTAGCCTCAAGGCAAAGGGCTTCCAGAATCAAAAGGATCCCCTGACTTTTGAAGAACGTTAATTCATGGGACATCAAGCGGTGAGTTACAACGTTGGAAGAAAAAATAAATCATATAATCTCTGTCTTTCTTCAAGATGATTCATGTGGATTTGAAAACTAAAACTACTTGAATTTCAATTCGAGGAACATCTTTACGAGCATGATATGATACTCAATTTCAAGATGTAGTTGAATGAAGGAAATCAAATTTCGAAGTTTTCAGGCGTAAGAATCGAGATCCTTGAATTTTTCACTGCATTTTTTATGATTCTGATTGAATCCGCCATGTACAGGCAGAATTCGAAAGAATCCATCGGTAGTCAGATCTTGAGTTGACCAGACTCTGTTGTAGGGATTTTATTGAGAATACATGGACGCTAGTTCATGCAGAGAAAATTGATCTCTACGACAAAGTCTGGCAAACGTCGATGTTTTGACTGAAAATGACCAGGAGCGGACTATGGCCTATTTAAAAATAATTTTTAGGAGAATATTAAATTCTAAGCAATAAATCAACATTATTCGGTAATGAATATTTTCGTGAAAAATTAATTTTTGCTGTCATATAAGGGGCGGAAATTCAGTCACACTTGATCGGGTTAACCCGACCTGGTCGGATCCTAATGAAAGGCACCAGGTGAATGCGATTGAATTTCTAGGCGAGCACCTATTGGATACCCATGTATGCAGAAACATTGAGCCAACTGCAGCCCTTTCTTAGCATGAAATTGGACAGCATTTGCCAAGAATGAGCTAAAATTGGTTCAATGTTGATGCACACAGAGTTGATCCCACTGTGTTTTCGAGGATTCCGTTATTTTTCCATTATTTTTGTCATCAATCAAGCGTACTATTAAAAATTTTTGCATTATTTTCAATGTTTTCGCTGGAAGTTATTTTCAATTATTTGCAAAAATTCAGTTTTATGCACATTTCACATTGAATTTAATACTCTCTACAATTTTGAGAGTGAGATTTCACTCTTTAGGCAGCCAGAAGTGAGCTTGTTGAAATTTCGAGTGAAATTTCCACTCTTTCATAGTGGAAGTCTAAGGTTTGAGATTTAACACTCACAGTCACCCGAATTTTAGAGTGAATTTTCCGTTCTAAAAAAGTGACAGTTCACTCGAAACGAGTGAAAATCCCACTTGAAGTGGACTGGTTCACTTCTGAGACTTAGTGGAGTGAAACGCGTGATTTTCCACTCTTCCAGATTTAGAGAGCATAGCATTATTTGTAGTTGTTTCATGTTTTTATACATTAAATGTCATCAGATCGCTGACCGAAGGATAGCAATCTTTCTTATTAATAATCGCCAAATGATTGATCAAAAAATGCAAGAAAAAACCAAAAAATTAGTCATCAAGATATCCGAAAAATTTTCAGTTTTGGTGAAAAATCGCCAAATTTGGTTATTCTGCCTGCATGCATGTTCCTGGTCAAAAGATTGATTGGTTTTGATTAAAATCGACCAAATTAGAATTGAAATTGTGCACGTTTAATGGGGATGAATTAGTGCCTTTAAGTAGGGTTATTATTATAAGGTTTGCATTGCGCCCGCAACAAGTAAGGACGTCTTTACTATTGAGTGGATCTGTATAGAAGTGTTGCGAGCATGTGGCGGGAGTCTTGTTTTTCCCTCTTATTACACCCAAAAACATTAATGTCAGAATAAGAGTGTCTCTCTTATTTTGATGCAAATTCTCCTTTAATTTATGGTAGTGAAAGTATTCTTCTCCATTTCAGAGGATTGGTCTTTGTGGTGGAAGAATTTTCATTTGTTCAAAATCGTAGAGGGATATTTTCAATTGAAGAAGAAAGTAACAGTGAAATATCTTTCCTGATTGAGAGGGATTTTCCCTCTCATTTTCAGATTACTATCTTTTAGGTGTAGTTCAATAAAGTTTTCCTAAATCTGTCTATCTCAAACAACTTCACGCAGAGAAGCGCTTGTTTCGCAAATAGGAGAGTTCACTATTCAATATAGGAATAATTGTTTTTAACATGTTCTGAATATAATGAGGAAAGTAATTAACTGATTATGTGATGTAAAGTATGACAAAGTGAAATGCCACGTACCCGAGAAAAAATAAATTCGACATAAGGAGATTCAATTAGATTTAATTAGATCCAATTAGATTTCTTTAGATCAAAAAATGGAACGATGTAGATCTGCTCAGATCCAAATGATGAATCTGTTTGGATAACAAAAGATGTCCTTAGATCCAAGCAGATGTAAATGGAAAAATGGTTTATGGTATGTTCTAGATCAATTCAGATCTCAACAGATCGATGTAGATCTACAGAGATTCAAATACAAAAGGAGCTGTGATGTGTGCTTAGATCTGCGTAGATATATCTACTATCTATACTATCTATACTAATAATAAATCTTTTTTTTGGAAGGACAAAAATTCAGTCGAATGGAAAAAGTTTTCATCAGATCGAAACGAAAAGTTCTCAGGTTGGAGCATGAAAAATTTTTCCAATGAAATGTATTATCTTTTCCTTCGGAAACAAGATTCATCAGAATGAGGGCAAAGGAATTTTCTTCAAGTTTAAGAAATTTGGTTCTCAGTGTACATCTTCTTCGATCTAAGGAGATCTATGTCCTCCCATTTTTTCCATTCAACGAGATCTAATGAGATTCAATTGGATTTCTTTGGATTGTACTTTTTTCCTCGGGTAGTGTCTTTATGAACCACTATAAGGATTGGCAATTTCTGTAATTTCTGTCACCAAATTTGAATATCAAGTGCCCGCAAGTCGAAATGCAACGTCGAAATGAAATTTATTATATGACATCATATTAGAGGCGGCTGTGCTCCGTATCTCAGCGAATTCAGTGTTTCTTTTTTCAGAAGGTGCGCAATTAATACACATGTTAAGAGAAGGAACATTGAGAAGAATTTCATTTCAGTTAAAATAATCGAAAAACTAGTTATTGCAATTGGAAAAAATTATTGAATTATCTATCAAAAGTGGTGATCGGCGTTTTTCAATCAACCTAAGAAACAAATGCGTGTTCCGTCCAGATGTTCCGATCACTTATCGTCAACACCCCTGCTACACTATATATTGAATTATATGAATGCTGTGATTATATTGCGGAAGTTTGAATCATTTATTGGAACGATTTGTCAATCGAATTATAAAATACTTAGCCATTGGAACCTCAAAATATTGTTGTACATTTCTCAGACGATGTTTCCAATTCTGAGGAGTTCATTTGAAAAGATAAACACCAATGATTTATCAGATTTTCCGAGTTTGAATTGTTGTTTTGTTTCTACACTGAGAAAAATTCGCATCAGTTGAATTAACAAAATCAAGACAACTGTATCATTTTAATTGGGATAACCAAAGAATTAGTTATTGCAATTGAAGACCCTGGCGAAATCGAAATAACCCAAAAATTGGTTATTTTTCGGTCATTTTGAGGTTCGGTTTGGTTTGAGTAATACTATGGTGAAAAAATGGTAATTCAAAGGTTTTTTACCAAAACATTACCGAAAAATAACGGTTGCTTTGTGCGCTTTTTGAACCAAAAACAGTACCGAAAAAAAACCGTTATATTTTAGTTGTATTTTGGTTGCATTAGGGTTTCCGCATGGAGAACCGATTTTTTACCAACAAATAACCAAAAATATTCCCCACATCAATCAGGGATATCTGAAATATTTCAAAGTTAGAACATGACTGAACGACCGAAAAATTACCAAAAAATAACCGTTATATTGTGATTATATTTTGGTTTGGTTTGGTTTGGTTTGGTTTGGTTTGGTTTGGTTTGGTTTGGTTTGGTTGAAATTGGTTTCTCTTGAAAAAGGTCAATTTTCGTGAAAACGACCAAAACGTTACCGAAACAAATTTCTGCCTAAATGGTTCAATTTTGGTTGTTTTATCAAAAATTACCCAAAATTTACCAATAAAATTTCTCTTGAAAACGCTCAATTTTCGGTCACTTTCGTGAAAATTACCAAAACGTTACCGAAAAAAATGTCTGCCTAAATGGTTCAATTCTGGTTGCTCTATGAAAAATTACCCAAAATTTACCAATAAAATTTTTCTTAAAAACGGCCAATTTTCGGTCACTTTCGTGAAAATGACCAAAACGTTACCGAAATCAATCTCCTACAACTTGGTAATTTTTTGGTAATCTTTTGGTTACAAAAGCGCACAAAGCAACCGTTATTTTTCGGTTATTTTATGGTCATTTCAAAACCGTCAGGGGAGAATGGTTGAATTAACTACAAAAACCGGTTGTCGTGCTTTTCAATCAATCTGATCAGTTGAAATTACTGAAAATTTTTCTGAGTGTATAAGCGATTCAACCTCCAGGAACATCTGAAAAATTCCTGGATGCATGAGATTTCCAAATTCGTAGGTGAATTAAGATTCCCGCCTGGGATCACTGGGATCCGTGACAGGCTCTCGTCTGGGACCACTCGGGTTCCCATCAGGCAGAAACCTGAGCAGCTCCAAGCAACAACCCGAGTGGTTCCAGGTGGGAACCAGAGTCCATATGTAGAGTTGAGAATCCCATCCATCCGAGAGTTTTTATTTGGAAAAATATTGAAAGAGCTATAGTTGCACTATTAGGAGCAAAGACGCAGATTCAAAAGCACTTTGCTGGGTTGATTGCATGAAATTTTTGGATTTCCGGTAACACAGTATTGTATCTGAATTTTCCGAGTCAAAAAGTGAAACCTGAAGCTCTGATTCGTTACGTATCCGGGGTGAATCAGGTTTGATTTCATTTTTCGCCCTGTTCTCAACCTGATCTTGCTTGAATTTCAGGTCCAGTCTTGAGCCCATATAGGCAGGATAGGGCTCAACACTAGGCCCAAGACTGGGCCAAAGTGGGGCTGAAATTCATGCCCGCTGGGGTAGAATTCAAAGCAATTTTCTAATTTCAAAAAAAAAAGGGAGGGGCAGTATTGATTGCCTAATCTGGGTTCATGCTGGGCTCATGGTGTTACCAATCCTCAGGCAAAGCAATACTGCCAAGCTGGGAACGATGTTATCATCTCAGGGTTGGCCCCGTTTGTCTGCCCAGCTTGGCTTCACGTTGGGCAGCATGGGCACCCACCCTGGGCTTAGATTGGGCCCACCGTTAATACACACTTGGGTTGGATTGTTGCGTGTTACGGAGTTGATCAGGCTTCAAAAGATATTATAATTTTCCGCCTCGGGTCGTGTATCTATATTTTCCATATCAAATCCATTGTGCTTTCGGAAATTGTCTATCCCTTTCCAATCCACGTACAACAAAGAAAAGCGACAGAAAATTCATAGAATAAATTGACCCTTGAGTAATCATGGGAATAAAATTAACTCTACTCTATTTATCAATTGCTTATTTACGCAAAAGTCACATTCTGTCACAAAATTCTGCTTCGAATTCAAGCGAATGATTTTGCCTCCACATAAACATGTTGCAATTGTTGAAAAATACTGTACAATAGAAATTGTGATGTTTGATTACCAGAATTTGCAGTCGCACCATTTTCGGTCCTATTATTCTTCTGATCATTCGTGTTCGATTGTTCTTCATTGTTTTTCTCCACGCGTATAGTTGTGACATCTGTGGTTTGTTTAGCGCTGACTACAACGACCACCACGTCTTTATCGTTGTTTTGTCTCACCGTCGTCGTCGACGTCGACGATGATGATAGAAGCGTTGATGACGGTAACGGCAATGGCGGAGGTGGCGGGGGTGGGGGTGGAGATAGCGAAATGCTAGAATTATAAACGGTATACACGAACATGAAATCGATTCATCGTTTGTCGATGCTTCTCGTCTTCATTTCCGATATTTCACTTACCCGGCGCCGGTTTCTTTCCTGATGTCCATTGGTAACATCTTTCCGGATCCCTTGACTTCTGTGAAATTAATACAGTTGGGGTTTTTGTAATTAGAGATACTAGTTTCCATTCCTCTTATTGAATTTGTAATAACATTCTGGAACGATTTGATAAATATCTTATCAAAGGTTGTAGATGTCGAGAAGAACGTTTTATGGATATTGTTCTTTGAATTTTCATGTTTTATTGTCCTTTGTGTCTTATCTGAACTTTATCAGACGATTCTGAGGCTATACGAGTGTAGAAATATGACACACAAGACACAAAATTTGTAGTTATGTTATATTACAAGTAAGAACATTTCAGTATCCTTAAGAGAGTAATTTTCTTAGCAACTTTGGTTAAAATTCCACCAACGGAACTGAAAATCTTCGTCTGCACGGAGGAAGAATTTATGAGATTTACAGATTATGGCGAAATAAATATTTATTTTACGATTTTATTTTTACGAATGTATTTTTCATACAAACAGATCTAAAACATTATGAAAAATTATGAGAAGTCATGACTTTTTATAGAAAATATCGTTTCCACGAAGAATTAAAAAAATTGAAGTATTGTGTAAAAGTATGAAATTTTGTGACAAATTTCATGAGAAATTATGATTTCCAGGGAGGAAATATTTTTCATAATGACAGTCCCAATTCCTAGAGAAATTATGAAATTTTTCAGAGTTTTTATGGAATTCAATGCAAAATTATGAGATTTATGAGGAAATATGAAAAACTATGACAAAATATGATAAATTTTTATACGTAAGTACGCACAAAGCATTCTAAATTTTCTTCAAGACGTTATTTCCTTTTTGAAAACTTTTCTTCGTGAGAATAATTACGACAATCTAAATGCTCTATTTATACGCGAATTGGTTGACATCAGCATGTTCATGATAAATGAATTCATTGATTATAACTGCTGGTACGGTCTAGTCAATTTGTCTTGTTGAATTTGAAAGCATTTCGAGAGAAACGTTTACACGTACCATGAGATGTTTCCTGATTCATTTTGATGCTTTTGTTGATCCGTTCGTTGCTGCTGTGTCGTGAAAGTGAGGGTGTTGACGTGCTCGATGAACAACAATGAATCTCACTGCTCATATTTGAAGTTTCGCTGGTGGAACTGCTGGACCTGCTGGATATTCCAACAATCGTATTCGATGGGCAACTGCTCTCAAATATAAATGAAAACCAAACATCATTTCGAATATAAAAAATTGAATTTTTCTTGGAATTTTTCATCGTTGTGTAAGATTAAAACGATCAACTTTTCATATAAATGAATAATCAAAAAGACTCTTCCTTTCGATTGAAGAGAAAGGAAAAATATTTGATAAATATTTTGATGTGATCGTAAAATCTCTAAAAACAAATCTCAATAAATTTACCGTAATTTGCCGAAAATAATAAAAGAAAAACAAAACAAAATCTCAATAATTTGTCCGAGTTTTATTTCGGGATAATTGGTGCTTGAGTTACTGAAGAATTTCTCGGGTTTTTTCTTTTTGATGTAAGGTGAGAGACCCTATACCCGATCATTTTCATTATTACATGAATTTACGAAGTAATTTAGCTGAAAATTTTAGATGAAAAAGTTAATTTTCAATCCAGTTTTTGCACAACTAAACCACAAAAACCTAGAATATAAGGACTGATCGGGTATAGGGTCTCTCACCTTATTCATCATATTTCCTCGAATAAACTTTTATTTTCATATAAAACATTGGTATAACGTTTTGGAACACAGATTATACAATAATACGCGATTCCTTTGTTTGTCATGCAACGTGATTTTGAAAGAGAAGATGAAATTACGTCAATCAAATTTTCATATTCATATGAATAACGGTACTGCGAGTTTTTCTAACTATGTCCCATGGCATGCAGCATTACAAGTTTACACGAATGAGGAAGCCTGAAGCTCACAGACTGAGAGACAAAGTTCGATAAATTGTATAAAATAATTAAATAAAAATTATAATAATAGCTCCGAGGAAGTATCAAATAAATTTGATAATAAAAAGAAAAGAAAAGAAAAGAATTGTGTACCTGTTGTTGAAAGTACCGTCCACAATTTTCTTATGAATCGGTAAATTAACTCCAGAGGTTTCTTCTGGTCTAACGCAGATCTGTTCGTAAGCATGTTCAGAATTATCTTTATTGATTTCTGATCTGGTCCCTGTTCCATTTCCGATTGCTGGCTTTTCCAGAGTAACGTCGTCATCGATATGCACGTCCACTTTCACTGCAATTAAATGATAAACGAAAGGAGATTGATAATTATCCATACGCGTTTTCATGAAATGTGAAAACGAGGAATTTGAAAAGAATATTTTCTCTGCCTCCAGGTTCCTTCCTCGTATCGAACGACATTTGAATTCAAAGGATACAAAAGAACGTGTGGATTCCCGAATCGCGAGTCGGAACTTTCAAAGGTGATTTTAAGATTCATTTAACAGATATTTGGTATACTTGGATTTTGGTGGTTAACTCAAAGTTTGAGTAATTTCAAGGTGGTAAAGCGTGAAAAATACTTGACGTTCAGCATTAAAAAACACATAAAATTAGTGGTTTAGAAGATATGAGATGTCGTAAAATGCTTGAAAGTCAAGAATGAGAAAAGAAGAAAGTATTTTTATGTTGAGATATGAAAATGAGTGAAGCGTCGGATGATTATTGAACAGAATTTTCCTACGCACGTTCTTCTGATCAGTTCAGTGTAAGCTGTACTTTTTCCAGGGAGAATTTTTCCCCTCAATTGTAAATCATTGACGCCTAAACGTGGGGAATTTTTTGCTTTGGCTGGGGAGATTTGTATCGAATTTGGGTATTTTTTTATGTATCTTCTTGTGTTGTTTCCAAATTTGTCATCAGAGTTTGAGATATTTCACTTACCAGGTGTGTAAGTATGAAACCGGAATTTGCTCATAGGTGGCGCTAGATGTCGATGCAGTTACCGACACATCACGTCAGCGGTGTCTTGTTATTGTATTGATATCCGACAAAGATTTCCAACTCACAATAACACGAGTTTCATTCAGTAGCATTAGTTTATTAAAGATAAACATGTCGAGTTTTGTGCCAACAAATTACGATTTGCGGACAGCACTACTTTTCTGTTTTCATCTGAAGAAAACCGCAGCCGAATCGCATCGAATGCTCGTGGAGGCGTTTGGTGAGCATGCTCTCGGTAAAACACAGTGTTTCGAGTGGTTCAAATGGGTCAAAAGTGGCGATTTTGACGTCAGGAACGAAGAACGTGAAAGACCACCGAAAAAGTTTGAAGACGCTGACCTGCAAGCCTTGTTGGACGAAGACGACGCTCAAACACAACAACAACTGGCGGCTCAGTTAAAGGTGACCCGAGAAGTCATCTCCCTTCGGTTGAAAGCCATGGGAAAGATACAAAAGGTGGGGAAATGGGTTCCACATGAACTCAACGAAAGACAGCAGGAAAACCACAGAACATTATGCGAAATGCTGCTCGCCAGGTTCCAAAGAAAGTCATTTCTCCATCGCATTGTGACTGGCGATGAAAAGTGGATATATTTCGAGAATCCTAAGCGCAAAAAGTCATGGGTTACTCCGGGTGAACCATCAACATCGACGGCAAGACCAAACCACTACGGACGAAAGATAATGCTGTGTGTTTGGTGGGATCAGAAGGGCGTAATCTACTACGAGCTGCTGAAACCTGGGGAAACTGTCAATACTCAACGCTACCGACAACAAATGATCGATTTGGATCGAGTTTTGCGTGAAAAACGACCAGAATACCAACAAAGACGACACAAGGTGATTTTTCTGCATGACAATGCCCCAGCACACAAAGCAAAACAGGTCCAGGAAATGATAGAGTCGTTCCGTTGGGAGATTCTTCAGCACGCGCCATACTCACCGGACCTTGCCCCATCCGATTACTACTTGTTTGCATCGATGGGACACGCACTTGCTGAGCAGCGCTTTACTTCTTACGAAGATGTACGAACATGGCTCGATGACTGGTTTGCCTCAAAAGAGCAACAGTTCTTTTGGCGCGGAATCCACAAATTGCCAGAAAGATGGGAAAAATGTATAGATAGCGACGGACAATACTTTGAATAAGTTACTTTGTATCATATCATTACAATAAACGTGTTTTTTCTGTACAGAAATTCCGGTTTCATACTTACACACCTGGTATGGATCGAATATGATCTATATGTGTTGCCTAAGAAAACACAACCGGGGGAAAAACCACGTTGAAAACAACATGGGAAACTACGTTGAAAACAATGTTGTTTACTATGGTAAAATGGTTTTTTTTTCGGAAAAGAAATAAACAACGTTGAAAACAATGTAGTTTTTAATGTTGTTTACCACGTAGTTTTCCCACAATTTTTCAAGCACGGTTATGGAAGTGGGGTCTAGTGAGAGGATTTTATGAGAAGACGCATCTCGTGATACCTCGCAAGAACGTAGAAAACCATGTTTTTTTCTTTTTCGAAGAGTTGCCATTTTTACCATGGTGAACAACGTTGTTTTGAACCAAGTTTTCGACGTTGTTTTCAACATGGTTTTTTCTTCTCCGGGCAAAGCTTCAGAAATATTCGAAGAACGTTCGCGAACGTCTAGTGAAGGTTTGTATTCTTTCGGAGTTGTTTTGAAATCACTTTTTCAAGTCAATAAAATGTAGAAAATACGCAGTTAAAAACTTCCAGATGGACAGGATGGCGGAACCACCCTGATTAAAAAAATCCCATAAAATCTGACAGAATGAAATTGAATGGGATTTGGTCAGAACATTGTGCAAGATTCAATCAGAATCTCTTTGAAAAAATACATTCATCTGATTAAATCTCGTTGAAAATGGTTGAGATTCAATGAGATTTGAATGGGTTTGTTTAACCAGGGCAGTCAAGTCCTGAAATATTTAATTGAATTTTCGCAATGAAATAATAATCAGTTTTTCAAACTGTGAGGGAGTGTTTCGCCTCTTTACAAAGTTCTATAACATATCTATCAATGTCCGGACCGTTCCGCCTGTTGCTTTGTCAGCAAAAGCGAATCAAATTACAGCTTGAAAACCCGCAAAAGGTCCTGCACGTTTGGACATTGATGGATTCAAACAATTCCCCACATGTTTGAAACTTCTGGTGTATGCACACGGCAAGGAAAGAAATAGATATGGATTTCTTTGCAAGGGCATTCACGTGACGCTCTTTGTTTAAGTGATTAACCCTTTAAATACACACATCCTTTTACACCTTCGGAGTGCACACGGGTGCAAATCCGATCAATAACTCTGTTCCTATTCGACCAATTTGACCTTCCTTCTTTTCAATTTGAAGGAAAAACTTTGCAGGTTAACGTGATGTGTAAGAAATTTCACAAATAACACATGGGCTAAAAAGTCCCGGGCCTAACACATAGATGAAGCGAATTTTACTGCATTCACCTGTTTTTCAGTTACTAATAACCCTCAAAAGACAACTGTCAAAATTTCATGATATTCTACTCATTAGTTTGTGAGGTATTGTACTAAGAGTGACGCTACTCTTGTCATTTTAAAACAAATGGATCGAAAACAATTTCGTGTTTTAATTTTACACTGTTTCTTGATGGAAAAAAACACTGTTCGAGCGAAGCAATGGCTTGAAAAGTGTTATGGGGACTCCGCTCCATCGGAAACCACAATAAAACGTTGGTTTGTTGACTTCAAACGTGGTCGTAGACACACCGATGATGTAGAACGCAGGGAACGTTCAAATGAGGCGGTAACACCAGAAAACATCCAAAAAATCCACAAAATCGTTTTGAATGATCGAAAAGTGAAATTGCGTGAGTTAGCTGACATCGTGAAAATATCTAAAGAACGTGTTAGCTTTATATCGCATGAGCATTTAACTATGAGAAAGCTGTGTTCAAAGTGGGTGCCGCGTTTGCTCCCTGTTGACCAAAAACAAGAACGCATTAATGCTTCTGAGCAGTGTTTGGCCATGTTTAAACGTAACAAGTCGGAATTTTTGCGTCGATATGTTACAATGGATGAAACATGGATTTTTCACTTCACTCCGGAATCAAAACGATCGTCATCCGAGTGGACAACCCCTGGTGAACCTCGTCCAAAGCGCCCGAAAGCACAACAATCGGCTGGAAAGGTTATGGCATTTCTCGGTATTTTGGGATGTGCGTGGCGTGATATTCATCGACTATCTTGAGAAGGGAAATACCATCAACAGTGAATATTATATCGCATTATTGGAGCGTTTGAAGACTGAAATTGCAAAGAAACGACCGCATATGGCAAAGAAAACAATTGTATTCCATCAAGACAACGCACCATGTCACAAGTCAATCAAAACATCGGCAAAACTACATGAATTGCACTTCGAATTGCTTCCACATCCACCGTATTCGCCAGATTTGGCTCCCAGCGACTACTGGCTGTTCGCAGACCTAAAAAAAATGCTCGCCGGTAAGAAATTTCGCTCGAATGAAGACGTTATTGCTAAAACTGAGGCCTATTTTGAGGCAAAAGATAAATCGTTCTACAAAAGTGGTATTGAAATGTTAGAGTGGCGCTAGAATGATTACGTTGTTCTTGATGGAGATTACGTTGATGAATAAAGCTAATTTTGAACAAAAAGAAACCGTGTTTTCTTTGTTAGGCTCGGGACCTTTCGGCCCATGTGTTATCTTCAGAAGAAGAGTGCTATGTGGACATTGCCACAAATTGTAACAATAACAAGAAACGGATACTGTGGAACGATATAAAATAAACTCAAAATAACAACATTGAGAAAGAGAGAGGAATGTGAAATAACATTCATTCCGTATCGACATCCGAAAACTTGTAGTGCGTAAAAGGTTATCTCAGGAATTCTCGAGAATTGAAAAATTGGAAGGATATCCTTCGTATTAGGTAGACAAGGATTAGAATAATGTCAGCGACAAAGTAGGAAAAAAGTAGAATAAGGCGGTCCCGGTCAGACAGGATTTTCCAGAGTACATAAAGAATGAAGAGTGAAAAGTGGATATGGAGACAGAAGTAGGATGAGGATGTGAAATGAAAAGTGGTTTACACCAAATGCAGAAAAGGAAAGGAACGGAAAGTGAGCTGGAGATTAGTACGACAAGGTCTAGTCATATAGAATTCATCTAAAATAATCCCAGCAAACACGACTGCTGGTGTTTCAAAGGACCAGTGACGGCTCTTCAACGGCAATGCCGGACCATCAGCGGCCCATTGAAACGCCATTAATCATTGTTTGTAGAGATTATATTCATATTATAATACAAGAAAAATATTTACTAAGGAAGAAAAAAATGTCAAAAGCCCAACCGAGGTTGTTGTCTTTCTACCTTATATAACAGATATATATTTAAGTTACAGCATCGTTGTCTTTCTCATATTATTGAGATATTATACCTTTCCTTGACTTTGTGCAAATCTCACGCACACCAAGAATGAGGATTTGTGATGAATCGACGCGATGCACGTAGTCTGTGAAAATGAATTGTATTATTCGCCGTTGTTAGAATACTGCCATCTCATCGAGGTGCGAGTACTCATGGTTACTCATTGTTTAATTGAATGATCATAACTTTCTTCGCAACTTCGATGTAAATGAAATTCCAAAATATTCTCATTCAATTCTCTTTCTTTTGAATTTTTCTTACAACAAAAATAATTCTTGTGAAATCTTTTTCCGTGTAATAAATTATTTCCGCGCACTTCCATCGATCCAACACCCGATAAGAAGATATCAACGCAATAATCGTGTGCAATGAGAAATAACTTATCACTTTCGATAAGTCATTTATGTCGCCGATTTGCTCTACTATGATTAATCATTCGAAGAAATGTTTGAGAGAATTACCAGAGAGGGGGCAGCGCAGGTACTAGCGAGGAGGAGAAGGGGTTGAAAAGATGAAAGATGCGATAGAAGATAGAGTGGTAGGGAGAAAAGAAAGATCATAATTATGGATAAGGAAGACCAATCGAGGTCGGTGCGGAGAAACGGGGAGAGAAAAAAATGAACGGAGAGGGAAAGCATGAGTATGAGAAAGAGAAGAAGAGAGTTGAATACTGAAGATTCAAACCTTCGGTAGAGTTTTATATTCGCACATTCACTTATAAATATATTATATGTATATCGTAAGCGTGAATATCTTCTTCGTGCGTGCATGTAAAGAAGAACCTGAGAGCAGAGCGACATCGGTATTTACGAGCGAAGCATTATCTGGGACGTGCCACTTACCGGTTAGAGCGTCGTCTTTCCTATCGGCTTGACGACATTCCAAACCACCACCGCATCGCAGCTTCTTCTCAACATCGTTGAAGAGACGAGTGATCCTAGTGTAGACAAAATCGTGAGGGCTGTGGAGGTAAAAGGACTCGCTACTGTCCTTTGGTTTCTGCAGTTCTTGGTTGATGTAAGCGCTCATCGGGTTAATGTATATCCCATCCCGAGGTCTCGAGCCCGGTGGATGGAGAAAAAATGGCTCATGGAACATGCCACAGTTCCTTAGAGAACACTGTTACAAACCGTATATCAATGTTCATTGATGACTGGAGAATTCAACTCAAGCTGTTACACACTTTTGTTGATTGGAATTGAAAGACTTTTGAAATATCGATAGCAAGAGCGAAGGTTTTTTTTTTGGTTCATTGTTGAGGTCGGTATCTCTGTTGGATGGACGAAGGGAAAGTAGATAACAATCGAAGAAATCATAGAAATTTCTCGTAATAGCATTTCCATACCATGTTTGTGCATGAACTTCATACGTTCCGATACGGATGATTAATTTTCATTGGGTTCATAGCTTAGGCTTAAGAGGATCTTAGCGGCGTGGCAGCAGCCAAAATGTTTCTTTCAAATTATTTGACAGTTTTACAACAAAATTTGATAATTTTCATTCAGAGACGACTTATATTGACACATATACCAGGTAGGTAAATGAAAATTGGTTGGTTTTATTCCACCGCTTTCCAATAATTTGAAAGAAACATTTTGGCTGCTGCCATGCCACCAGTATCCCCTTAAGGAGCCAAGGAAGGATTCGAGGAATGAAGAATACACTGTGAAACGTAACTTTTAATATTTTTCACACACGGAGAAAAAAGATTATGGAATGATTATTATAGAAATGACAGTAAATTGCAGGGACAGTAACGTTATTCACTTTTGTTACTCATTATATATAAAATATGTATGTATAATTTGTGTACAATATGCATATTACTATATATATTTTATACATAATGAGTAACGAAAGTGAATAACGTTACAGTCCCTGGTAAATTGGTGACAACTACGGATCTGGTACAAAGTCGCTATTAGAGACCAGTCAAGGTTCCTATTTTGGTATATTCAAATAGAATTTAGTATATCAAAATTCGAATCATTACTCGTTGCTGTGAGCGATTGTGTCCTGGTTGTAAAAAAAAAACCCATCCATTCCCATTAAACGTGCAGACTTCCGATTCAAATTCAATGGGTTCGAATGAGAAATCTGCACTTTTGAATGGGAATGAATGGGTTTCTTTAAATTTACTAGTTTTTTGAAAATCTTTTCTCTCCGTGCAGTGAATGAAATTAAATATCTTAGCTAGTGGAATCTTCTTTATTATTCTCCTTTGCACTTTGCAGAGAAATGTTGGGCGTTCCCGCTATCTCGTTATGATTTACCGTGTTCTTTGTAAATCATGTTCATGAGTGCTTGGGTAGAAATTTCCCCGATGTAAAAGTGGGTTATCCAAGGCCCTGTCTAAGCTCGGATTTCCATTTCTACCCGAGGACATATCATGCTTTTCCTATCTCTTCCCCTGTTTCTATTTACGGTGGGAGAAGATGCAAACGTTAAACAGATGTAAGAACGATGTCTGATTTTGCTGGGTTCTTAGCTACAACAGCGATTTGTTTTTAGCTGCGGCAGCAAAAAATGTTTCCTCCTCCAGCAGGTTTTCGTATTATATGTAGAATAACAACCAAATTTTTCTGGACATAATCTGCTACATCTCAAAGTCGCTGTTATAGCTAACAAGATTGCTGCTCCAGCAAGAGGTACCCAGCAAAATCAGATTCTGCTGTTACAGTGTGGTTTTCTTCTCCGTGTAATTTCCCCGAAAAGCTTGCCAATAAACGCGGTTCCATTGTATATTATTTTACCAAAGATCGCAATCGAATACTCACTTTTTCCATAGAATTCGTCAAACAACTGCAACTAGTGACATCACTTTCTGGATAGTCCAATCCAATACGGTTCCTTGGCATTTTCTTATTACCATTGACAAGGCCGTTACCGCTGGTCCCCTGTTTGCGTGAATAATTGAAAATATTTCAATAACAACAAACATAGAAATAGCTACGAGGGAAAAATTTCAGAATATTGTTCTCCGAATATGCAATTTTACATCCTGAGGATCAACATAGTTTCAAGTTGTTGTGCTCTTTGTTTGAAAATCAGCTAATATTAGTCGCAAGCGTTCTTTCATCTTTGCCATTTTCTTTGTTACAAGAGAAGCGTGGCTATCTTTTTTTTTAAGGTATTTTTGAAGCAATAAAATTTCACTTCACATGTAAATTACAACTTTCCATTGTGTATTCGAATGGAATCATTTGTATGCACTCACTGCTGCTATGCATGAAAATTAATTCTCATAGATCATGTAATTGAATGTACGTGTGCAATTACTCTTGTTATTTTAACAGGTTTCGTTTTATTTGTACTGAAGAGATGAGGAGAGTTGAATGATAGATTCAGTTTGTGTTCATCTCTGACTGGGAATGGTGATAAAAGCCTTATTGGGATCTGATCTTGATGATCGGGGATTTAGTAAATTCAGGAATAATTATTCCGATGTCACGTTTTTAAAAAGGCAAGAATTTTTGTGCTAAACGCGTGGATAGACAAAGAGTATCCGATAAAAATATATTTTTGATCAAATTCTGTGTTTAATATTGATTTATCGATTTATGAAGTTAATATATGAGATAGATATTTTGCTTTAGGTGCAAATAGAAATTAGAAACTATTAGAGAGTCCGATGATGTAATCTAATGATATTAATTAAGGGGAATATATAAGAATCCAATGATGCTTCAATGATTCAACCCCGTTGAAATCCATCCGTAACAGTATCGAAGTCTATCATATTCCATCATGATACGCTCATTATAAGCTGGATGGTTTTAGTAACTCTCAACGCTCGGACGATGTTCATTTGTTGCGGTCATAAAAACATGACTCACGAATGATTCAAGGGAATCCGCTACTCGAAATATGCTTTTTTTTTTGTTATAAAGGTTTTCATTTTTGAAAACAGTTTTCCTATCAAGATTATGTTTTTGAGAGAAAAAAATTTCTAGCGGTTCCATATATTTTTGAATAAACAATTTTGATTCCTTGAAGCATTTTTGCATGTTTTTTTTTCAATTCCACATAATTGTTCTATTGTGTCAACCAAATGAAGTGATTTCGTTAAAATCTATCAAGTTTCTGTGCATGAAAATCAAGGTTCCACAACTAGAAAGAAAGATACAAACCCTCAAACTTTTGGTTGCCAAAAATGGTAATACTTGTATACTATATTCATATTAGAATTTTTGTGTTCTTTTTAGGACATTCACCACCTTTTGAAAAAATCAAAGAAATGAGAAATAGTAATGAGCAGATGCATTTTCTCTGATATCCGCGGAAGATGCACCTGCTAATCAAAATCGATTGGATTCGTCAATCGTTGAGAAATTTGGGAGGAGAGATCTAACAGCTCTGCTTCTGGTGAATCCCCTTAAGCTTAAGAAATTTCAATGCACAAGAAATGTTCACATGTATCGAAGATATAATGCTGAAAAATTCAAAAGCCCTGGACTCAACGGGGTAACAAAAAACTTTTTGAAGGGGGTAAACCACTCTCAAGACTGAAGGAAGAGAAAATTCCGGGAGTGTTGTCAAAAAAACTAAGCAACATATCAAAATTTGGTAAAAATTTCTCTATTATATGACTATTGTTTGACGTGTGGTTTTTTTAATTTTTCAATTTTTTCGGAGCTGTAAACAACAAAATGGTGGCTTCTCAGTGTTTTTCCCTGGACACCCTGCGGAAAAATTCAAATAGATTCCCGTAGATCCTGTGACAAAACGACATGGTTTCCCAATAGGAAATTGTTTTCCATCGTTGTTTATGAGGTTTTACCAACTGTACCAATAAAAACTGATAGAATATTGAGTTCCACGTGGGATCCAATAGAAACCTATAGCGGCTGTGACAAAACAACACGGAAAATCGATAGAAACCCACTGATTCCGATAAAATTACACCTATTGGTTTCTATTGGAATTTTTCAGTAGGACATACTCTGTTCGGCTACGAAAAAAAGATATCCTGACTGAAAAACAGTGCGGAGCCACCATTTTGCTGTTTACAACTCCGAAAAAAATTTAAAAACACACCTCAATAGCTATATAATAGAGAACTTTTTACGAGATTTTGATATGTTGTTTACTTTTTTTGACAAAAATTCCTGAAATTTCCTTTTTCTTTTCGTCTTCTAGGGTGGTTTGCTGTTTTAAAAGTTATTCAACCTCATGCATCTACGGACAACTTACGGAAAACAACGTTCAAAGTCACAAAATATTGTGCATTTTATATGAAAGAATGGTCAAAATGATCTGAAATGTTGCAAAAATACTTACAAAAGTATGTAAAATCAGAAAAAATTAGGAAAATTGGTTTCTGCAAGTGATGGATCTCCTTGAAAATATAAAATGCATTATTTAGGTGCCTTACGCTAATTGGATTACGTATGATTAATTTCTATTGAGGAATAAATTGAAATCAAACTTTGATTCCATAATTTCAGTTCGAAGATAACCTGACTCTATTTTCATCTACATTATTTTTGAATTCCATATAGAAATTGGTCATTGAGCAGGGATGGTCCGTTAGCTAAAATTCGACATTACTGATTTTGACATGACAATAGAATGGCCCAAGATTAAGGAATCATTGGAAAATTTGTGGACCAAATTGTACTGCAAGGAATATTTTACAAACGAATCATGTCTTATTATATTTCTAAATATATGAAAGATGATCCAAAACGCTGTCACACCACTGAAATCACGGATCCTTTACGGGAAGGGGAATCTATACATGGAGGGAGAAAAATTCGCTGCGGCAGCGGAATCTGATTTTGCTGAGTACTTTTCAGTGGAGAAGCGAAGCTTTTGTTATCACAGCAATTTTGTTAGGTACAAAAATAATTTTCCAGCTGTGACAGTAAGAAATTTTTTCGCTTTTCTGTATATAATAGGAATATTTGCTGAAGGAGCATACATTCCCCACTGTCGTAGCCAACAAGATTGCTGTGATATCAAATAGTTTGCTGCTATAGCAAAAGGTATCCCGCAAAAGTCAATTTTGCTGTCACAATGAATTTCTCTTTCCCCCGCGCAGCAAAATTGATTTCTAGAACGTTTTCTGAATTTTCCTTACGTTTTCCCCTCCAGTCGCACGTTGTGCTGTCTGGGCGGATGTATGTTTTCAGATCATAAGAATTTTAAAACCCTTTGAAAAATACAACCATTTTAAAAACGGGTCATTGCAGAAAGTGATGAAAAACGATGAAAATTCAAATCGGGAGATATGGCATCGAAAAGTCGGGAGATGAACTAAGGAACCGCCACAGTCTAAAAGAAAAGGAAGTCTCAACGTTACGAATTTTCATGATGAGTTTCTCACAGCTTCAATTTCATTGAGCTATTTCATTGATGTCTTATGAATTCTCAAAAACGAACCCATGACACGTCTTCGTAAAATTGAACTTCCGGAATATCGTTGAAGCGGAACATCGAAGCTTTCCCAAGTGAAATGAAATTTAACCGTTTTCACCGTTGTATTCCCATTTTGTTTCATCCCTAAACTGATTATTGTTTCCTTAGAAATAGTATTGATAAATCCAGTCTTTCCACGTTTGCAACATTGGCCTGGACATTGACACTGACTATGCTTGCAATGCTGCGATTAGAAGTGTTCTCGCACTTTTTGAATTTGAGGCCGCTCGATCCGCTGGCAATTCAATGCCCTGAATGGTGCTTGCTTGGCTCGCTTCCCAATCAGGAACATTTGAATTATGCTAATGTTGACAACAGGTGCAGTACAATGCCAGTATTGGGTCTCCAACGCTTGGCCAACACGTAAGGGATTGGTACTGGATACATAGAAATACAGTGCCACGCCTGTACCGATGAACCAATACTCACGGAGAGAAATGAAGGTCGAAAATATAGTTATTTTTTAATAAATATTTGAGAATATTTCCCACAATTTGAGAGTTTTTCTCAAAAGCATAATGAAGACAAAACGGTTCACTCTTTTGTGGAATTTTCTTCGAAAAACAATGAAGAATTATCAATACTTATTAATGAAGAATAGAGAAACATATGAACTTTCCAAAAGTCGCGCGTGAAATTTTACAAAAATAGTAACAAAATTTCAATATCCTACTATTCATTTTGTGAAATTTCGTATGCGACTTTTGGAAAGTTCATATGTTTCTCTATTCTTTATTAGGTATTGATAATTTTTCATTGTTTTTATTCTCAGATTTTAAGAAATATTCCTAAATTTTCATTAAAGATTACTATATTTTCACTGTAAAAAATATACTTCCTAAACTGCCAAAGAAGTTTGGCAGTTTTTTACCCAAACTTTTTTTGTAAATTACCAAACAAAAGTTTGTAAACATTCAAAACATTTTGTGATTTCACGAAGATTTTTGAGAATTCACAAACTTTTGTTCGGCAATTTACAAAAAAGGTTCGGAAATTATTTTTCCAAACCAAGTTTGTAAATTTCCAAGCATTTTTGTTTGGAATTCAACAAATTTTTTTTACAGTGTTCGACCTGCATTTTTCTCGGTATGAGAGCTTGATGTCGGTCAGGTACTGTATCAATTGCGAACAGTAGTATTGGTACCAAATCCACAGTACAGAAAAGCGTTATCATCCCAGATAAATGCCAGTACCCTGTCAGTCTTGTCCAGTACTGGTACAGTACTGCGCCTGTTGTGAATTTCTGGTCGGGTTTTTTTCAAATTTGAGGATGCTCGCTTCGCTTGCCATTTAATGCCCTATCAAAAAGTAAGCATACATTTCACGTGAATGTAAACATACAACGTTTTGGATCACCCTGTAATAAATCAATAATTCTATTATCTCATACAAATTCTTCTATACCTTTCACAAAACACAAAACCATATAATCAAGTTTATAAATTTAGAAAATGTGAATTCGTGATTATTTTGTATATGCTAATTAATTGTAGTATTGAAGAATCATTGCCATTGAACATAACTCAATATTCAATCATATTATAAAGAACTCTTCGATGGAGTTGATTTTTTGTCGGCCCAATGATGAGCCAATACTGTATAGACTTTAGGTCCATCTTACGCCAAGGTTCCATTGAGCATGGCTGAAAATTAATACAAAAACAGTCCACGCTTGGTACAAGCTTCATTCAAAACGGACTCAGAGGACATAGCCTTATCTTCGGTTCATGATATCCCACAAAAAACTTCAATCAACTTCCTCTGACGATGAAAATTGTTCTCAATTTTTGACCAATATGATGGTTCCCAAGTGTGTATCGCTGATATTGACAAGCAGGGTCCATTCGCTTGAATCCAGTATTGGGGAATGACAATGGGACCCATCTTGGACTAATCTTGGCCCTATTGTTTGTTCCCATACAATTATAGTTCGTAGAAAATCGGAATATTGAACTTTGGTGCGGGCTCGGCCTTAAGTTGAGCCAAGATCGGCTTAGATCAGGGCATCACCTAGTCCTCGGGCAAAGCAATACAGTCAGACTGGAAACGATGTTATCATCCCAGAGTTGGTCCCACGTTAGGTAGCATGGATACCCACTTTGGGTCCCCATTGGACCCGCTGTAAATACACGCTTGGGTTGTTGAGTGTAGTTTGTACCAAACCTTGACTGCCGGTTTTCCCTCAAACTAAATCGCCTATCTTCAAAATTAGCCGAACATAAAAACTTCTGCATGGGTACTCAGAATTTCATCGTAAATTGATTTACGAGGAGAATAAAGATGCTGAATTGCCATATTAATAGCGGGATAAATGGAAAATAAAAAGCTTAGATATTAAAGAATAAAAGAAAGACATTTGTACGCTCATTACGAGAGACTTGAATGCAAGAGAGAAAGGTTCGGCTTCGTAACGATAATTAGCGTGTCCAGCGCACAAACTCGGAGAGACTTCTCGTTAATCCAGATAATAAATGAATTTGATGAACTCTTGAAACAACATTGTACAAAAAATTGCAGTAAATTTATCGAAATTTCTCGGGACGCAATTAATTCATGGGTAACTATGATAACTATGTTCAAATATGTGGTAAATTGCATTTTTCGATCAAATTATCGACAAATCGGTATATTTTTCACATTCTTTGGGATAATTATCGAAATTCCGGTCATTCTTCGGAGTTTCTCTTCAGGTTTATTACTGTTTCAATTGACGAAGAATTTTTTTTTATAGTGCAAAACATCCTCATCGTGTTATAATGAATTAAAAAAAGTATTTGATGCCGAACCAAACGGAAAAAATAAAGGTGAAAAATATGGTAATCTTCGATAAATATATTTTTTATATTTGTGAAAAAAATAACGCGGTTGAAACTTTGATTGCATTTTACTTGAAAAAGAATGAAAAAGATGGATATCAAATTTTACACAATTTTTTTATTTACTTTGTAAAATTTAATGCGCTTTTGGGAAGTTTATATTTTTCTCTATTGTTTGTCAAGTACCAATAATTTATTCAATAAAATACATGATCATATACACATTAAGTAGACATCTCAAAGTAACAAGAAACATTTTTTTCAATAACGAAAGAATCGCATGTGAAACTTTAAACGTGTTTTTCTTTGGAACAACTTTTCAAATTGGCCTTAGAACTCGCTTCAACAATTTTTGTCCGATTCACTTCAAATTTTAACAGCATCTTCCTAATACAATTTCGTACAGAACTACGGACGGAATTTGCAATTAATTGAAAACCTTCTATTTTGTGCGCTCTTTGATACGAAAATTCGACTTTCAATTTCGCCAAATGTTCACTATTTTTACACGCAGAGAAAAATTCTTGCTGAAAAAGCGATTCCGAAAAATCTGCTTTGCTAAATCAGCAAAACGGTTGCTGTTACAGCAAAAATTCTGCTATTTTAGCAAGATATTTGCTAAATCAGCAAAACGGTTGCTGTTACAGCAAAAATTCTGCTATTTTAGCAAGATATTTGCTAATTCAGCAAAATTCCCTAGTTGTCTGTATATCTACAATCTCGGATTGCTGAATGGCAAGCGCTTGTTAAAAGAGGAAGATTTTTGCTGTGACAACAAATTATTTGCTAATTCAGCAACAAGTTTTGCCATATCAGCAAAGCAAATCTCCGAGGTTTGCTGTTTCAGCAACTTTTTTTCTCTGAGTGTAGGAGAATCAATACTCTGGAAAATTTGTATATATTTCTCTGTAAAATCGTATGAGAAAGATGTCAAAATTTGAAGTCAGTTGGACAAAAATTATTGAAACAATGTGTAAGTTAATTTACAAAGTAGTTTCGAGAAAAACGCGTTTAAAGTTTCAGATGTTGGTCATTTAATATTGTTGGAAAAAATGTTTCTTGTTACTCTGACATGCACTGTAAAAAATGATTGTGGAATTTTCCCCCAAAAAATGGTGGCAGCAAAGTTCCTCCACAGATGGACAATTTTCCACCATAATTTGGTGGATTTCTCCTTGATTTGTGGAGGATTGAATCCTCAAAACACAAAATAATTCCCCAAAGCTGTGAAAAAATCCCCCACGATGAGGGGACAAAATTCACCAACTGTGTGAAGAAAATATCCCCACATTTTTCACAGTGTGTGTACTAAATGTGTATACAATCATTTTTTTCAAGTAAATAATTTAACCCCTCAAGAAATATTTTCAAATCTGAAGATATGTTATCATTTTGTTATAATTTTGATTCAAGATTACTATATTTTCGACCTTGACGTTGATTTTTTTTGTTCTGGACAATTTTTTTAACGAGTAACGTGAATTTTTGAATCGCTGGGCCGAGAATCGAACGATTCTGAATGATTTTGAATCATTTTTAATCAGAAATTTGTATCATCGATCAGTTTGGATGATTTTGTTTCTGCTATCGTGGAGCTACTGTGTTTCATTCGCGTTGGTTCGATAGGAATCATATTTTCCAGGTTAATATGTAATTCAACTTGAACTTGCATAGTACATATTATATAAAGTTTCATATTTCTATCCGGATAACTTGTTTTGTCATTGATCAGGCTGCGACCATAATTTTTGTTCTTCTACTCAGATATCACTTGTACAGTTGCCAGTAGATGCGAGAATGACGAGGCTGAGTATCAGTTAGCTAAAACAGTTAGGTGGACAGTGGAATGACTAGTTTGTAAGTACACGTAGTTGGACTTGGAATTTTATTTGGGTTGAACCAAGATAAAGCAAACATGTATATCTCAAATTTTCCTTCAGTGCTTTCTTCATTCTCTCAATTTCAAAGAAAGATTCTTGAACTCTAAAAGAGATGATGAAATTCAGAAATGAAGTTATCCGGAATAGTGTCCAGATTATGAATCAGTTTTGAAAGTGAGTTGATGAAGAAATTCAAGATTCCAAGTGGGTTTTCTCGTAGTGGGTCAAATCCGCGAACAAATAAAATCGAGGAAGAAAAACACGATATTCAAAATTTCTTCGATCTTGATAATATTTTTAAAGACCATAAAATTCGATTTCATGTCGTGCTTATGAATTTTTTAATGTGTCGTGTTAAATTTCTCTCAACGAAGGTCGATTTAAAGATATTAAATCAATTTACCGTGATGAGCAAAGAACGTATAAAAGTAGATGCTATTTATTTTTCTAATTCTTATAATTTGTTCAGAGGACTATTAAAATCGTCCGGTGAAAATATCACGAGGAATGTTTTTTTTTTCCTTCCATGCCTCACCACAGTGTGGAGAAAGTTCGTCTCAGTCTAGTGTAAATAGAGGTATATTCCAGAAAGATTGAAAAAACAAAATGAAAAAAACGGAAATAAGCAATTCTTATAGACCAACTATTGGAAACTAATTTCCTCATAACGTTTCGTATTAGATTTCGTTTGACGTGTTACTTACTTGCACACCCATGTGGAACCAAACCCCACGATTAGAGGATGATTTCAATGAGATGGAAAAAGTTCTTTTCGTTCTCGGGACAAACAATTGTTCTTCCGAATGATTTCGTCATCCATCAATGTTCGAAAACTGAGATATAATTATCAACGATAACAGTCCTAACATTCGATGGATTCCTCCATAACTTGTTTCGAAAAGTCATCTACATATTCAAGAAATTATTATTATTCAAGTCAGCGAGAATGGAGAAAATTCATTAAAGTCTTTTATATCAACTCTAATAGGTAAGAATTTACACGTATTATAGGTGAAAGGAAGATTCTACGTAAGTGAAGGAAAACGGAATAATTGATGGATTAAAAAAAAAGAAACAATATAAATCACTGATTCACCAATCACACTGAAAACTGAAACACACTTTCGATGCACAAAAATGAACTTTTGATTAGAATTGTAGTAAGAAGTTCGATCGAACGATTGAAAATCTTAACTCATGTGAGAGATCTTTTTTCCCTGTTCCACATAGTCACGATCGGACAACGAACTCCCGTGTGCACTCATGCGTTGGCCTGTACCGGGACTCATGCGTTGGTCGGTTTGAACGGCCGAGCTGTTGCAGCAAACCTCGAGGTACACGGTACTTTACTCCTCTATCCAGTAAAACAGACTGTTCGCTGGTAAAAGAACAACTTCTTGGTTCTGATCCTGCTCTTTCTCTCTATCTCTCCCTCCCTATTTCCTTTCTTTCTTTCGCTGTTCCATTTGATACCCTCCCCCTCCTCAATTCTTTTTTTTTATATATAATTTATTATGATTCCGAGAGAAGAGTTCGGTTTTTTCCAATTTCGAGTATCTAAATTGAAAATGCGTAAGGAAATTTATTGGATATCGCGCGCAGATGAAAGCGAGTGTAACTTTGTATCTTTATACGTCTTTATTGTTCGTTGATGATATATGAAGCAGTCATTCATCTCGTTACCTAGACCACATGTCCATTTAAAATAACATAATTAAAGATTAGAAACTTGGGGATTCGAACGCGGTCTGTCTCTGAATTTGGAACAGTGAAATCTTATCGATTGCATTAAACGATTAATGATGCTGTAAAATTCTTTTTTTGGCGTGATTTGATCGACAATGAAGTCAATCAATTGGGACTTGAACTTGGTCTTGACGAGAATAGAACAACCTTGTTTTATTCTATATTTCCCACCTAGCGTATCACAGTCTTTTGTAAGGAGAACGTTGCGGGTGGAGACATGCAACAGGAACTTGATAACATTTGACAGAATCTGAAGAAATCTGACATGATCTGACAGATCATGTTGGAAACTGTCATATGTGGTTGGATAGAATTGCTGTACCCAATCAGAAAAATCGAAATTATGCCAATGTTGACAACAGGTGCAGTACAGTGTTAGATTGGATCTTCAACACTTGGCCAACACGTACGCGATCAGTACTTAATGCTAGCCAGCTACTGATCCAGTACAGGCACTGCACTGATTGCAAATAACAGTATTAATACTTAATCCCCAGTATAAAAAAGCGTTATTATGCCAGACAAATGCCGGTACCATGGCAGTCTTGGCCAGTACTAGTGCAGTACTCCACCTGTTGTAAACTTCTGGTAGGGTATGTCATGCATTGTCAGAGAATGTTCAAAATCTTAAATAATATGATTGGAACTTCTCAGATTCTTGCCTGGGACCACTCGGGTTTCGGTTCGGGACCTAGAAGGTCCCTGAAAACCTGGAGTTCCTGACAAGACCAAAGAGATTCCGGGTAGGATTCTGAAGGGTAACATGGATTCTGGGAGAGCATTCGACTAGTCTCAGGCGGGAATTTGAATTTCCGATTGGGCCTGTTTGGGAATTTTCAATTGGAAAATCTGAAAGAATGAAAGAATGTTCACGTTGTGGAAGATTGAATCGTTCATAGAAAGGAAACGAAAATTCAAACTCGCAAAATCTGATAATCCATTGTCATTTATCTTCTCGATTTCACTCCTTGAAACTGGAAACATCGTTCAAAAGTGTACTGTACTGCAAGATTTTTTGGTCGTTAACAGTTGAATATTCTGTTATTTGAGTACCAATTCGTTTCAATAAACGATGCAAACTTCAGCAACATTGATGTTCAACTTATCTACAAGCGTCGTTCGAGATATCTTCGAAATTAGTCAGATCTTAACAAAATGTCAAATAATGGAAACAAATGACAATTTCTAGCGTGCATAATCTATCAGAATTGATCAAAAAATGTCATCAATGCTCACATTCTAACAAAATCCCAGAATCTGACGTATTTCTGACATAATATATCATGATGTCCCAATTATCGATCAGAGAATGAAATTCTGATAAAATACGTCAAAATTTTGAAACAGTTTATTGAATTCTGACAAAACTTCTCTGACATTTGGCTACAATAATTAGAAAGTGTCATATTTGTTCAGAGATGGACATATAAAGTTGATACACTGAGAAAAAGGCTTTCTTCTCACAAATCAACGCATTGGTTGAACATTTTTGGGAGATATCGTTTCATACAAATAAGGCTTATTCATTATCACCAAATATTGTGTTGAGTCAAGAAATTCATATTTATTAATTATAACTAAATCATTGATTTGACTCAAACTGATCGGAATTGATTTGAATGAATGTGACTTCTACTCAAATTTAGATTTATCGAATCATCACATCGGTGTGAAGTTGACTCAAAGAAACGTTATGAGCTGTATTTATCAACTATGCGGTGAAATGAATATTAATGAATTTTTCTTTGGCCGTGTCCAACTATACGATTTATTTACTATAAACAAATCTTATTTGAGTGGACGAATCTTTTTTTTCAGTGTAGAATATGTGAAATTTTGACATAATCTGGTATGAGACTTCCACGAGAGGAGGATTTTACACGGAGAAAAATGAGGATGAGTGACTGATATTCCAATCGGAGTAGAACTTAATCCATTGAAGTACTTTCGACCAATTTTCAAGAAAGGTTTCATTTGTAAGGAGTAAGCCGTACCAGAGATGCCGTAGGTGCTAACAAACAATGTTGACTAACTGTAAAATTTACTCCTTTATTTCTCTCCGTGTACACTCCGGCATGTTACAGGTCACATTAGCATCGGTGATATGAATATTCTGTAGTGAATACATTACTAATGTAGACGCAACATTGTATATTAATGTAAGGGATGTAATACAATCTTGAAGGAATCACGTAAAAATAATGAAATTACAGTTCAAAAGAGAAATTACAGTAACACGAATCTGGGGAGATTTAGTACATGAATATGTTGAGAAAAATTAGGGATTGAGAACTTTTTGAATCTTTCTTTTGATCAAATTGTCGTAAATCATAATAAATTTTTCGTGGATTTACAAAGATTTGATTTCTGTGCCTGATAAAAATTTTAAGCAAATCAAAAGGTTTGGTCAACTAACCAATATGTTTGATTTTTCACACATTTTTTTTTTGGAGAAATTCACCGGAAAAAATGTTTGTGTACAAAATTTGCAAACTTTTTTTGTAAATCCATGAAGGAATTTTTTACAGAGGAGTCTAAGTGGAAACACTAAGACATTGCGGAAAATTCCTATATAAATTTATGTGAAGTAATTAGTGATGGGGATTCTTTGAGAGAATCGATCCTTTTTTATGTAAAAAATATACAATTTTTTATAGATTTCAATAGAAGTTGGATAGTTTTGATATGAAAAGGGATTGATCATCTTTCAGGATCCCCAACACTGGAAGTAAATAACATATACATGCGTTAGAAATCTTCCGCATTGTTCCGAGAATTTATTGTAAAACGGTCGTGAAAATCCCATTGAGTTTGGAATTTTCAGTTAAATATATGGGAAATTTCATTTACATACACTGCAAATTACTGAATTCCTGAATTGACTTCCCGTACAATGAGTGGAATTTTCCGGTTGTTGTATACAGGAAAACATCCGATTGTTCTCATAGTGTATGATTCATGTATTCCAACTTGTATGTTGTTTCTATACATCCATCAATAGCCCTAAAGAAGCCCACGTTGTAATGAAAAATTTGAAATTTACTGCGTTTTAGTACTGAAACATTTCAATGACTTATTTTCCATTATATTTACTGAAAATTTACGGATTTCGTACACTGTAAAGAATATTTGTGAATTTCCCAGGAGGAAAGTAGGGTAACAAATGTATGGATCTGTGAATATCCAAGCAATTTTCGTGACTTCCCGAAGAATGTTTCTGTACTGTCAAAAATTGTTTGAGATCTCCCCAAAGTTGTTCGTGAATTTACTGAAAGTGTTTGGTAAAAGACTTCCACTTTTAGGAAAATTTGCTTCATTCTCCGATTTTTTCGAATAAAAATGGATTTTCCTGTAATTTTTGCAGTGAGATTTCAGCGAACGTACTGGAATATTTCAGTGAATATACCGGAATATCCAGTCCAATGTACTGGTTGATGGCTTCTAGTGAGATACTGAAATTTTTCAGTGAGAATTTTTTGCAGTGCATATGAGAATTTTCATTTACTTATCCCTGGAAAAAAAGCCGGATGGGAACCCGACTCAAACCCGCATGAAATCTCTCGGATTCCATCCGGGTCCCATATGGCACAAAAGTCTCCGCAAAGAGCTCCCGTTATGACAGTAAACATGAGTTCATTAGGAATAGTTCGAATTCAAAATGAACTCTCGATGAATGACCTAATCTTCAGAAAGAATTCATATCACGAATTCATAAAGAACTATTCAGGCATTCAACGTGTATGCATTTTGAATTCATATTGAATTCATTTTTACTGTCATAACGGGACCTGTTCAAGAAGTTCTTTCCGAAATTTTTGTGAATTCCAAATGATCATTTGTGCTGTCCGGAGTGTATCCGGGCGCGTATACAGTTTTTGCGGTGATTCTTTGAGTCCGCTTTCATCCGGACTCTATCCAGATTCTAATACTGAATATTTTTCGAAATTCCACACGAAATTTGGATAGAATTTATTCATCTCCTTGGTCGGGTTTCATTTGGGATTTCAAAAAATATCTCGTCCCAAAACCCGGATGGGATCCGGATGGCACCGGATAAAGAATCACCGCAAAACCCGTATGCGCGCCCAGATAGAATCCTGGAGGTTTCATCCGGGTTTGAATTGGGTTATTTTGCGGATTAACATCAGGATTATCATCCGGGTTTCGTCCGATTTCCTATCCGGTTTTTTTATCAGGAATTTAGACTATTCTGAAAGATATCTTTATGAAATACCAGAGAATATTTCTTGGAGGTTCTCATGTGGATTTCTTAGAATTCTCTGTAAGTATCTTTTAGTATTTTCGAAGAAGAGGAATTCTGGAAGAATTCCTTGAAAGTTCTCTCGATATCAAGAGCGCTTCGAGAGACTTATCTGAAATTCACATTATAGAAAACTTGGTGAATTACCAACACATCTCTCAGTAATTCAGACAGTAATTAATCTGAATAAGAATGGCTGGGATTTTGGTGATTATCCCAGAAAAGGTGGTAAATATACTGATCTTTTGGTAATTCTATCGAGAAAAATACGACAGATTCACCACCCTAGTAAAAACCGAACACATATGACCCATACATAACCCATACATAATACATATAAAATTCATATATGATTCATATATGAAAATGCATAGAATCATATACAATCCATATGTAATCCATATGTGATCCATATATGATCATATATGACTCATATATAATCCATATGAAATCCATATACGGAAAATATTTCATATGTGACAGAATTGTTTCACATGTATGGGAAAGTCTTGCATCGAAAGGTCATATATGGATTCTGTATGGGCCATATATGATCATATACGGATTCAATATGGATTGCGTATGAATTATATATGGTCATATATGATCATGTATGGTTTCTATATGCTTTATGTATGTTCTTATATAATTCATTTTTACTAGGGCAAATATTTAGGGATTTTTACCCATTGTGATCGGGTTGATTACTTCCCGACAAATCTTTGGTGAATTTACTGGAATGTTTTCTGCACTGCAGTTTTTACAGAGTACCCGAGAATACATATAAAGCCCTCTATTGGTCATTTCCCAAGAGCTATGAGAGAAACGGTTACTCATCGATGGTAAGTAAGGAACCACATCGTGATCATACTTAACATTCAATACCATCCGTTGGTTCTTTTCCAACCACATTATTTTCGAATGTGGAGTCTAATGAAGGATATATAGATGGAACCATCGTACGGAAACGGAAAAAATATTCAATGGTGTATATTTTAAGAAACAATGAGAATCACACCACACCTACTATCTGCCCATATGATAATTGCAATCGTGATATTTTCTTTATATACTTTATCAGATGATTCAAATTTTGAATTGAATATTCTTCTCCGTCATATAATATTCCCAGAAAACACAACAGTTGAAAATGCAAATGTGATATTTGGGTTGAGAGTTTTTGAAAGTTTCAAGACTTAAATTAAGGAATGTTTGTTCATACCCGGGGAAAAAAATTCCATATATGGACCCATATATGGATTCATATATGGTTATATATGAAAGTGGGGAATCTATCAGCATTGATCTCACTTCTCTCTCCTTTGGTTTTTCATCGCGTGCCATAAAAAATTGTGACATTTTTCGTCCATATATGGATGTACATGATAATCTATGATGGAATATGATCACATATGGCCATGTACAGTCTTATTCATACATGATCATATATGGCCAAAATCCATATATGATCATATACAACCATATATGAATTATTTTTTCCCGGGTAATATCACTGGATTAAAAATTTCTGGCATGCATCAAAGAATTACCCAGATAGAAAGCCATGCCCTAAATATTTTGTAACATAATGTGCCGTAAACATACTATCATAGACTTCGCTCAGCTTGCAGTGATGCACAAAATGTAAACATTAAGTCTTCATTATGGTACCATCACCTCGTTTTGCTACCAATAACAATGCTTTATGCGGAAACACCTTGGTACCATGATGCAAACATTTTTTGGCGTGCATGTCGACATTATGATGGCATTATTGAGACATTTTTCTATCTGGGTATTATTTCTTATCATATAATTTTTGAAAGAATCTGAGAAATAATCCCAATTTTTTTACAGCGATGTATTAGAATTGGTTTTTCTGATAGGCATAAACAAATAAAATAATTATATAATAGAAAAGTTTCACAATGCTCAACCGGTTGATGGTGAATCTTTAGGATGGGTATCCTGAATACTCCTTATCTTTTCAGGGTCACGTAATAACTATCAATTCTGATGGATATTCAATAAATTCTCTCTATTTCCGTGAGCAGAAACATTTTCCCGAACGATCTATCATTTTCATGGGATCACATATATAGCTGATGTATAATTTATATATTTAATAAAAATACAATTGAATATAATAATTTTTTGTATAATTTATATATAATTCTTATGTAAATTATATATAATTTTGAAAATTTGTCAACCAGAGTCTGCACAGACTGCCGACTAGTGATCGGCGATATTTTACGATATCGATATTTTATATAAGATTTGTATAAAGTTTTTATCGATATTTGATCAAATTCAATATAAACTCGACAAAAATTCAATAAAAAATATCGATATTTCCAAATATCGCCGATCACTACCGCCGACGATATCCAATTATACGAACATATAATGTATTTCACCAGGGGGCTTCATCCCCTTCAGCATTCGCTTCGCTCCTTTTCAAAAGATCTTATATGACATACGTTTGTTCCCTTCGCATTCGAAAGTGAGATGTCAATCGCGATTTGAAACTGTGATACAATTTAAATATTCGAAGATATGTAAAAAGTTATTCATCGATCCTCCACAGGGTTCACTCATCAAGGGGGGGGGGGGCATATCAACTGAAATCGTCAAAACAAGACTGATTTTTGTTTTTTTCATACAATGCTAAAAAAGTATACCGAAAATATCCCTGCAAAGTTCGAAATTTTATTATGCTAAATTCTATATAAATACTGTGTTATTGGATCTTGTGAAGATGAAATTTATATTATTCAAATTGCAACATAGAATAGCTCATTGAATTGGAAAAAAGAACCTGATCATTACTATAAATGAGCGTAATGAATAGTAGTTGTGCATAAAACCACTAGAATTTAGCGAAATACGTAGTGATTTGATGTAATAGGACTTGATTTTTCAACAACATATATTAGCATGCAGAAACATGGAATAGCAAATCTTGTTAAAAATTCGCTACTACAGCTAAGTATATTAACTATCCCTTATGAAAAACCCCGATATCGGGATTTCATCGTTCAATCATCAGTTGTATCAATACTATCCGAAATCTATCGTGTTGTTTAATTATCAGACAAGTCCAATAAAAATACGATATCTACGATAATTATTCGATACAAAACCAAACCGGCAACCCGATGATTTCCCGATAGATATCTATATCGGGTTTACATTGAATAATTATCGTAGATATCGTATTTTTATCGCACTTGTACGATAATGAAACAACACCATAGATTTCGGATAGTATTGATACAACTAATGATTTAACGATGAAATTCCGATATTGGGTTTTTTCATATTGCTAAGAGGGAAACATGATTGACTAAAACAGCAAATTTTTCGCTGGACTGGCAAAATCTTCAGTATCACTTCAACACAGCAACAAATTTTGCTGGAGGAGTCGTGGAGGACTCGAAATTTTTTGCTGCTGCAGCTGAAAAATCGCTGTCGTAATCAACAAAATTGCTGCACCGAGGGAAGAGTTTATTGGTATTCAATGAATATTGTTTTGGATACAGCGAAATAAATATTTTTTATTGTACACAAACATGGCTCATTACCCACAGATGAGTTTTATCAACAGTTAAGAAACGTCACATGATGTTTTTTAACAGTTCACAAACATCATTTATCGGGATCTAGCCAAGTGTATGTGAAAAAAATATTTATTCCGCCGTATCCAGAACAAGCTTCATTAAATCCAACTAAACTCTTCTCTCAGTGTGTGTGATAGCAAATAAATTGTTGTCACAGCAAGGAGTATCTATGAAAATACGATTTCGTTGTCCCAGTGAATTTGTTTTTCTTCGTGAGTACAGTGAGTATAATTTTCTACGCTTTTTTATAAAACTGTCCGAAATGTCGAACATGGGCATCATTTTTGGCGTAATTTAGCGTAGTTTTATATTCAATTGCTATTCGGTTTGAAAGCAATTATTAATTGGATAAAATATCTCGTTGTACATAAGAATGATGGAACTGGTATCATTTATTTTATAAAAATCTAAGTACCAAGCAACATCTATCATTAATTTTATTCATATATCCAAGAGTTCTGTCCCAAAATCAGCTCGAAATTAATTTTTCAGGAGCCGCTCAAGATTTTTCAAAATTCTACAAATAGTCAAAATTCATATTTCAATTTTTCTCTCAATGCGGTAAAATTTGGTGCCTGAAAAAATAGTAACTTCCTGAAAGTTATAGCTCAGATAATTTATTTTCAAAGCTCGCTCAGAACTTATGAACATTTTTAAATTCATTGCTTCGAAAGCTTTCGGGCAAAAATTAAATTTCCAAATTCAACTAAATAATCTAATTAATCTATTCAAATTAATTGTGATTAATTTAATCAACCCTTGTGAAAATATTTCTACGCCAAATTACGCCAAAAACTACGCCTAAATACTGCATTTCGGACACTTCCGTAAAAACGTAGAAAATTCTACGCACTTCCACGTCAAAGTACGCCAATCTATGACCAAGAGTTTTACCCGTATACTGTGGCGTAGAAATACGTAGAATGGCATAAACTCTCGGACTTTGTACGCCAAATTTACATATTTCTACTCCCCTGCTTCAATTTTGCGTATTTTTGGCACAAATATTCATATTTTTCTCGATGCCTGATTACGTGAAACTATGCCAAGCTGTGGGACGTAGATTGACGTAATATTTCGTAGTTTTTGGCGTAATTTGGCGTAGAAATATTTTCACAAGAGAACTCAATGTTTTAAATTATTTCTATTTATTCATTAGGAAAATTGTATACTTTTGTGACATATTAAATTTCTTTTCCATCTCGTAGTGGATTTTTATCCATCAAGGTGCTAATTAAAAGCAATAGTACATATTTCAAAAATGTTCATGAATTTTGAGTGACTTTTAAAAATCAATATTTTGAACTTGTGTAACTTTGAGAAAGAAATAATCCTTTTGAGTCCTAAATTTTACCGTAACGAGAAAAGAAATAGAAAAAAAACCCCAGCGTGTATGAATCTTAGCCCCACAGTGGCCCAGTCTTGGAACCGTATGGGTCCTATTATACATCCATGCTAGCGAAGGAAAAAAATGAATTCTGGATATTTGTAGAATGTTTAAAAACCTTCAACGAATAGTACAAAATTTTGGGTTGAGGACACTTAAAATAAGGAAAACTACACTGTAAAAAATAATCGGAATTTTCCTGTGTGCATCAACCGGAAAATTCCAATCACTGATTAGGAAATCAATTTCCGGTGCATTTGTATGAAATTTCCCATACATTTATCTGAAAATTCCAAACTTTATGGGATTTTTCTCAACATTTCACAGTAAATTTCCGGACAAGTTGGGAAAATTCCTAAAGCATGTATGTGTTCATTACTTCACATAAATGTATAGAAATTTTCCGATAAAATTTTTTACAGTGGAACTCACTTTTATAAGAGATTCGAAAACAAAAAATAGTCGGTTTTTTTGCGCGACCTTGAGCCACGTGCATGTTGACGAATCACTGAGTATACGAAATTTATTATGCATAACAGTGATTATTCCACTCCCATATAAAGGACGTTATTCAAGAATCAAATAACAAAAAAGATATCTTTTCGAAATCTGAAGGATGTCTTGTGACTTCGCAAGATGTCTCACAAACTGTTCTAAAAGATATCTAAAAGAAGTGTAAAAGATGTCTTATGCGACAGTTTTAGACATCCAAAACATGTCTTGAGTAAGACATCTTTTAGAACTCTTACTAGATATCTAGAAGATATCTTTTGGACTTCTTCAAGATGAGTTTTAGATATGATGCAAATTTTTCTTAGGACCTCTTCCCTGATTGATAAAAACCCCATTTATTCCTATTGCGTTTGAGATACGGTAATCAGTAAATAAGTTCAATACATGATGGAAGAAGTTGATTGCAACACTCCTGCTGAAAATACCAAGCAAAATCTGATAAAAACTTATGGATTCTATGCAAGATGCAAGACCCGCAAGGTTTCATAAAGTTTCATAATGAAAGTCGCCAATTATTTGATTCTATATCAAAATTCAAGTTTTTTTTAATTCAAGCCTATAATCATTATCGGTATATTATTGTATTATTAATATTGTGATTTTGATTTTCAAGATATCTAAAAGACATCTTTGAAATAAAATCTATTAGATATCTTTAAGATAACTTCAAGAGACTTCTTAGAAATGTCTTCAGTGAGACATCTAAAAGAAGTCTATAAGTTGTCTTTTAGAAATGTCGAAAAGATGTCTTTAAGATTTGTATGTTTATTCGTTAACGAAGCGAACACAATTTGTAAACTTTATCAAAATAAGTGAAGTTTATAAATATCAATAATATGAATTTAGCCGACTAAATCTGCCTTCTAAACAAGATATTTAATTTCTCTCGTACAATCTATAAAATTAACAAGCGATTTATCACTACGTGCCAGGGAAGTCAATTCCATCCGTTCGTCAATAGTTTTTAAAACACTCGATATCAAATTTGATAACCAAGTGCAATCTAGAATGCTTGATATTTATCTCACTTCCTATCACCTTATGAATCTCATTTCATTCTTCAAGATCTTGATCTGAAATCTTCCATTGAGTCATGATCCAGGAAAGCTTCGCCTGACAAGTTTCCGATGATAGCTAAGCATTACAATCCTTGTCAGATCTCTCGAGCGGGATCGATGTTAACCTGACCGAGTCCAGATCACGAATTTCCATTTGAACAAATTTATGATGAAATCCAACTCCAAGTCTCCCGTACCGCTCATCTCGAAATCGTGATCCAAACTCGGCAAGTTGAATAAAATTTGAAGGATGAAGGGCAGAAAAAAATGAACATCATAACACCAGTTTTGCAATTGTATGTACAGTTTTTATTTTGGGGATTAATATAGTAATTCTCATCATTATCAGGGTGGGTGAATACGAGATTGGGTCACATGTGGTGTATGGATGTATGTGTGTGAAGGTGTTTTTGTATTTGGATTGACGGTATTTGTCGGTTCCACCGTTTCCAAGTGTGTTTACAATTTTCTTCTCAGTCAATAGAAGAGTGAGCTCATTCATCATTTGGGGTTTAATGGTAGCTAGCGTCGTCCTAGCCTCGAATACGCGCATTCACACCTTTTTATTCACCAGTTTTTTTTTGTTCCTCTCATTTTTTAAAGTATTTATCATTTATTTAATTGTTCATCTTCATCTCTTATTTCTCTTCTGTGTAAATAGTTCATCTAATTTAATTAGTACATAATAATCCGTTAATTAATAAATCGGTAATAAATCCGTATAAACGTGAATTGTGTGCGTGAGTGAACTAGTGGCGCCGAACCTGTTGTAGGAACGGCTAGGAAGTCTCTGTAGTAACCAGCGGTAAAACGTATCACAAGTTATGTAGCATTTATTTTATTTATCATCGGCAACGAGTGTTTGAGAGTCGAATCGTCGACTGATCTGTATTCTTCCTACACCTCTTCTTCGCTCTTCTCCCTAAGAATGGTATTTGGAAGATTCAATTCGAGTCGAGTGGAATCGATCATCGGCTCGATCTTTTTGCATTGACCTCGTCTACGAGGATTCAAAATTATCATATAGCCAAATGATCGTTTGGCTGTGTTTATTGTATTAAACTTGGAATGTGAATTGTTATCATTTGAAAAAAAAACACAGAAATTATATTATTTAGCACCGAAGGATGCGGACATGCGAATATCTCAATGAGTGTACCAGAACTGAAGGTTCCTTTGAAATACTCTGCAACATCCGATCGTGATATCGTATTCCCACGTGGAAACGTTTGATTCACCTTGAATTCATCGAAAATATTGATAAACTAGCTTCGATTGAGGTTACAAAACGCGTCCAGTTTATGCAACCTCATCTTTCAATGTTTCTTTTCGTAAGAATTCTCGTGTGAAATGTCGATAAAAAATATTTCCACTTGGGAACATTTCATACTCTATGATTGTTATTTGTAGAATCGAATTCTATTGCATCGAGTGTCGTGCTTTTGTTGAATTAAACCACGACACACGTTCGACGAACTGTTGTTCGATATATTCACAATGTACTGAAAACTACGATTGCAGTCTTTTGGAGCGCAAGCGCGTCATTTCTACTAAAGTTCAACTATTGTTAATAATTATTCTGGTGTGGATCGACTCTCAAACATTCGGGAATATTGTAGTTATATTGTAGCGCACGCTGAAAATCGAGGTAGAAGAAAAGATAATCCTGCTATTTCGCACCCACAAAAATCAGGTGTTCACTTTGTTTTATTATCAGGACACTTACTTCGCCACGATAACTGCGGTAGGTAGGTAATTGTTATTGTATATCAAACTTTATAAACTGTAATACAATGTAAACCTGTAAAAAATATATACTGGGTGGCGGTGGCTCTGTATAATATAATAAGTAGTATTTTAATTGTTATGGTACAATTGTAATTAGTATAAATATAATATCGTATATCATATTCTGCGGTGTGTGACGTTTTTCCCTTGTTCTTTGTTTCATTCTTTCTATCATACAATGCTTCTACTTTGCCATTTATTTTGAAACTTTTATATTATTTCCTTTCCTCTTACATGCGCCGACTCGTCTTCGTTGTACGGTAATAACCAGATAGCGACACGGTATTCGATAAATCATTGCTAAGAAGATTGCAAAGTTATTCCTCAAAATCATTTGATGATTGTAGATTTTACCGTAAAACGAAAAACAACATGATTTTTCTCCAATCTGTTTCGTTTGTTTCGTGTTTTTCTCTCATCTTGCGCTCAAAGCGAGGCTAGGGCGATTTAGGAACTACATGACAGCACAACCGATGCAAGTAACTATTTTCATCATCCGGTTTTCCATTTTCTTTATACAAAAATTATTAAGAGGTTGTGATGAAACAAGGGTTGAAAAACTTACTGGGAATTTTTCTTTTTTAAAATCAATATTTTTCTCTATTTACATGCTGGAGAAAATTTGTTCAATGGAAAAAGTAATAGGGACGTCCATTCTCTGTATAATGATCTTTTGGAAATTTGAATTTTAATTCGATAGAACTGAGCGAGATTTTCAATTCTCCCGAAAGAGAACATTCCCAAACTCGTGATTTTGTTCTTTCGTTTTAAGAAAAATATTGATAGCGCTAAAAGAAATCATTTCAATAAGTTTTTCATGAAATTTTTGTTCCAACACTTTAAATATCGCTGTTTCGTAGATCAAAGGTTGTATCCGAAGAACAATACGATGTATAATCATCGATAAAACATACACATACATATATATGTATATATATACATACATACATGATACGAGTGTACATGTGTGGATATAATATATATATATACACACATGTGCGAACATATTATTTTTAATGATAATAATAATAATAATAATAATAATAATAATAATAATAATAATAATAATAATAATAATAAGATAATAATAATACATTTCGCATAAATAATCGATTACGCGCTTAATTTTTTTCTCGTAATAATAATTTATATACAAATGCTCGTAAGTTAAGAAATTGAAAATAATTATCATTTCGGAGACAATATCTCTCTCTTTTTTATTTCTTTCTTTCTTTCTTTTTTCCTCTCTCTCAACAATAAGGTAATACTTTTGTTCTTTCCCTCTTCTTCCCTTTTATTTGTTTATAATCATTGCTATTTTTTTGTATCCTGTAAATATTGTAGGAACTTAAGATGCGATGATCTCCGTTAAGGAAATCCGTCTCGGAAAATGAATATGAAACTTTGTTTTTCCATCTTACTCTTTTCGTCGTAATACATATAGTTCAGCTCTATATATTTAAATTATATGTATATGTATATAAATGTACACCCAGCAAAGACTGTAATGTTACTAAAGTGTGGGAATTCATATAATAAATTACGAATACATCAACGTTATTGCACCATGTAACAACTTACTAATTTAATTACAGTAAATTGTTGTGTAAAAATCTTCAAAGAACACGATCTTGGTATGTCAAATAAAATATATATTGTAATAAAAGGGAAAACTTGAAAATATTCGATTTATATTCTTCAATCGAGGATAGAATAAAATTTATAAAATATCCTATAACAATGGGAACTGATCGGAAGAAATGGATAGAACACGGCAGAAACATTTCTATCGTTTCGTTACTTTGTAGGAAAAGTGTGTGCCGGAGTGCGGAAATGTTGCTTTATTTAAACAATGAAGGGCGTTTTGAGATTTGTCAATCCTTTGTCGATTAGAAATCAAATTATTTTGAACTGAATTTTATTGTATTACTGGGTTTGCTGGGTAGTATTATGTTAGAATCCTGATATATAGCACTCGTTTGAATCTCCTGACACCTGGTTTTGCAATATTTTTTTTGGGGGAAAAAATAAGAGCATTCAAAGATTTTTATATTTTAAATACTTTGTTATATTGGAGTTGAAAATATTTATAAAAAGAATTTCTTATAGTTGAAAAAATACAAAATATTGAGTTTGGTTGATCGAATCTAACTCGAAAAATTTCATGAAATAATGAATTTAAAATTGAATTCATTGAAGTTGTCATAATGAATATTGTTTTGAACAATTCGTTTGAAAACAAGGTTTTCATTTTTTCTATCTATACAGCCGATGACTAATTGTGACAAGAGAAGAAAAATTATTTCATTGATTTTAAGAAGCCATGTTCGAGCAGCTATTGCGTCACTATTTTTGTATTCTGTGTAATTACAACAAAAAATTTATGTATATACTATATTTCACTTCAATGTGATAAATGCTCTTTTTTTTGTAAAAAAAAAAAAATATCAAAAAACCTGGTCGTCTGGAAGAGGTTTCCCCCTTGAACATAAAACCTATCAAATGGATTCATTTTGAATTTTTTGTCACATGACATGTTTCCGTGAACTGAGGGGGAATAATCGACATTTATCCAGATTTTTGAAATTTTGAATTTGTTGAGAAGTATAGTGAAACCTTGTGTTTATTAAAGGAAGATTCATTTTATGAGAGCATTCTCAAATGAATGGAAGAATAATTGTCCCTTGGATTTCTCTACATCAAATTACAGGGTTCAAGTCATGAAAAAGTTTTGATATGCAAAAAAAAAAACATGTCGGCACTGTAGCTGTTTGGAAAGAATTTGTTTTGTTAATTACGTCGATTTGGTGCAAACATGTTTTTTTCTAAAAAAAAAATCGATCCAATAGGTGATTTTTTATTACTTAAAAAAATTCTACGTCGTCCATTAGGTCTCGGGATATGTTTTCATGAAAATTTTCGATTTTTGTTTTAAATATAACGTTTTCCAAACACTCGGAGTGCCATAATTTTTTTTTTTTACGAATAAAAATGTTTTCATCAGTGAAATTTTTTCCAATCAAAAATTGAAGTTAATTCTCAATTGAAATTTATTCAATTGACAATTGAATGTAATCAATTCAAGATCAATCAATAATGGATTGATGTTCATGTTTTTTTTAATTGTCAATTGAAAAATCAAAAATTTCAATTGAAAATTGAATTTAATTGTAAATTGAAAAATTGAATTTTAATTGTTAATTGTGCTCGTATTTGATTTACATTGTGGCACGCTCAATTTCTTGTCATTCACCAGAATCATTGACACGATTTTATCTTTTCAAATCAAAATTCACCATTTCATTTCTCATGCAGCTAAAATTTCATTAAAATTATTATGATAAGTATTGTTTTCAACATTTTGTTTGTAACAAAAACATTTTTGTTTTTTCCAATGTTCTTAATATTTTATCTTATTTTCATTTTTTTGGCCAAATTCAATGGAGAAAATTGTTTCTTTGATTTTAGTGATTTACAAAAATCTGGTTGTTCCACGTCGCAAACTCAAGGAGCCGAATATTTTTGTATTTTTTGAACTTTGAAAAAAAATTTGGTTTACATATATTCGAATTCAATATAAAGAATGCTCTCATTTCTTTTCTAAAAAATGTTGAAAGAATAAAATTCCAAAAACTTGCGTTGTTCATTGACTTCGAACTATGAAAAATACAAATAAAAAATTCATCAAACGCACTTTATTTTTCGATTCGCTTTATAAGGGGAACCTTCGCGTGAGGAAATACGAGCAACAAGACTCGGCCCAATCTTTGTTTCCGATAAACCTCGTGAAGGTATTTTGAGCAGCACGAGAAATCATTCGCATTTTCGCGTAGTTTGTCAAAAAACAACAATTGATTCAAATCCCAATGCTCGTCCTCTTTTCTCTCAAAAATTCAAAATTTCTCATATTTCTAATCTTCTTTTTGTCCCCAAAATTCTGTTCACCCTCCAAATGAATTTTCTTCTCCATGCGAAACAGAGAACAAAGTATCCCAAATAAAAATCATGTGACAAAAAATTGCACAGAATTTGAAAGCCAAAGAATGAATGAATCCCTCAACAATGATATAAAATTGTTCTTTGAAGATTGTACAAAGGACAATGAATGTGAATAATAATAATATATGTTGAAGTTTAGAACCGGAAGAGTAGGAATTTTCCCACAAATAGGATCGCGTAGTTGAAGAATTGATCTGCTACGATATTCATTTACACAATATTCATATATGTAATATAACAAATATACTAATGATATGTCGCGATCGCTACTCTTTCATAATGTCCATACGATCTCAACTATTGTTGTTTTATCAGTTGTGAACCCGTTGAGGTAAAATTAATATGATTTTATGAATGATAAAAAAGATGAACGGGATAATGATACAAATAAAATGATTATGAAAATTATAACTCAATACTTTGAATGAGATTGATTTTCTACTATTCGAATACAACCTTTCGTGTGTGTGCCTTCCTTTCTCTTTTCTTCCCTCCCTCTCTCTCTCTCTCTCTCACGTTTTCGCTCCCCTTTGTGCGTATTCAAATGTATTCAAGTATCAACAACAAATTTTTTTTTCTTAATAATATAAATGTCAGCCAGTCTCTGACGGGTCTGACGTTCAGCACACGTTATCGCATTTTCGTTCAAAAGTCGATTCAAATTTAACTAACTTTTCTACATGTGATAATAATAATAATAATAATAATAATAATGCGTATAGAATCAGAATAATAATAATAATAATAATAATTGATAATGATGATAATAATAATAATAATAATTGTAGTCATAAAAGTGGGGGCGGGGGGGAGTGATAATAATGAATCATAACCCACGTAAAGAAAATTTTCAAGAAATTTGACAAAATCTTCTGATAGAATTTCTATTAGAATTTCATGTTACGGAATCGAAAGTGGAATATTCCCTGTGAATCGTAAAATTTTTACGAGAAAATCTGTATATGTGAAATCCATCGTGTGGAATTCCCATCAAGTTTCATGGAAATATTTTATGAATAATAATTCGACATATCCGTCTCTCGTGAAGTCCTCTTGTGAAAACTGAAATATCTCGATTCTGTATCGTGAAATCCCAAAAGAGTCCCTGTCAAACGAATCGAGAGAATTTCTATAAAATGTTTTTACATGGGTTACACGATTGTACGATGATAATAATGATATAGCAATGATAATAATAATGATAATTAATCATCATCATGAATCAACCGACGTAATATGTATCTTTATCTACACTCTATATGACAATGATAATGTCTTTCTCATTCTTTCTCTCTTTCTCTCTCGTTTATTCAATGATTTTTGTAAATTATTCAAATTCCCGATCAATATTTGTTTCCTCTTTCATTCCACCAAGTTTCAGTTAAGGTTCAGAATTGTTTGAGATTAAAGGATCAAGAGGGTCGGTAATTTCACTTCTCGTTTCTCCTGATTGAAACAATCACAATAATAATATTAATAATAATAATAATAATAATAATAAGAGAGCTTACAAACAACACAACAGGTCTTCGTGTAAGGATTAATCTAACTAACATACCGATCTTTTGTTCTCTTTGTCCATTTCATCGACTGCAAAATAATACTGAAGTCTGCACATGGTGCCTATCACATATTTCTATATACGTATCTTTCTCTCGTATTTTGAACATTTGAACAATATCATTCACGCAAATATCGCCGAAGCATGCAAACGTCCTCACACTCGCACATCACTCTCTTGTTCTCATCAATTTCTCAACAGAGCGAATAAAAATTGGTTTACAAGAATTCAATCGGAGTGTATCGTCATCGCTCATCTCATTTCCAACCCTTCAAAGAGAAAAATTTGTGATTTTTGGCTTGGAGAGATGACGATACGATCGAAAGAATCAATTGCAGACTGTTTGAAAACACCCTGTGTATGCATACGCTCGTGCATGTGCACGTATGTATGCCAATAATCAATAATATCTGTTTGTATGGTACACAGGTCTCATTTGGGACCGAAAACCTGTGGTCTTTGTTATAACGTGGTGTCTGCACGTTGATGAATTGTTGTTGTCATTATCGTTTTACATTCTCATACACTTCTCTCATCAGTACACTTACGCTACTTATACGTTAAATTTTCTCATATAATTTTCATTTTCGCTATACAGATATATTATATATATAGCAAAGTGACAATGGATTTTTTTCTCATTTCATAATACCTTATCTCGCTCTTCCTTTTGTGTATTTTCTCCTTTTTTTTTGTTTTTCCAACCCTTATTAAGTTCCTTTTAACGAAATAATCGTATGTATTATAGCTTTATGTAATTTACCTTTTACTTTTACATTTACAGTTTAATATGTAGCTTTTTTTTCTTTATCTATCGTAGATTTGTCTGTGGCTATCCCTGATGTGTTAGTTACCCTGCGCTTCCGTCTGGTTGTCGAAATATTGTTTGAGTGAATATTTTTTTTTTTCCTTTGTTGTGGTCTACGATTAAGTTCATCCATTTATCATTTTTACTTAAAGATTTTTCGTAAAAGACGTGGCTTGCACATCGGGAGTTCATCAAGATTCTTTCGGTTTTTTCTTTTTTTCTTTGACAGGGCACTTGGAAAAAGGAAAACAATTCTCTCTTTTCGAAGGTTACAACTTGAAATTCGTTTCATCGAATATACAATAAAAATTAAAAATATTTAGATAATTTATAATAAGATTAGAACGATATCTCGTATAATAATTTACAAATCGAGTTTCCCAATTATATTTATATATATATTGCACCTCGCCCTTGAAACGAATCCAAGTACCGATGTTTCTTCGATCGAATGAATAAAGTCAACATATATTATTTACATTTTACGAATCTTGGTAATCTCACGACTGTCTCATATACTCGATAATAATTCATAGATTTATCCTCTCCCCCCGATCGTGATACACATTGATGCTTCCATCGATTATCCCTGCTTCAATTCGTGCAGCAGCCTTTGTTTTCTCAATTATTATTTTGAAAGTATTATTTGGTATGACATCATCACCCTTCGAGCAGGAACTATTATTTTATGTATTTATAGCGTACAGGTAATAAAGCGAAACCGAGCGTCTCGACGAAAATATCTTTCTTTCTCTCCCCTACTTGGAAAAAAAAAAACAAAGATATTCCTCGTCGCCACGCTGAACCGATAGTTTTCCAACCGATCGTGAACGAAGGATCACAACGGAGGAAGAGGACAACGAATAAGAAATATGTTAGGAAACTGTTGTGAAAGGCTGAGAGCAGAAAAACGAAGGAAATCGATTTGACGATCAGTCACATTTGTCTTATCTCATAAAAGTTGAACAAACTTCGAAGTTATTTAATTGTCATTCAGTCTTCCGTGTATGTGAATAAATTAATGATTTGAATAATTATTCGGTTCGCGAATAATAAAAGTGAGATGAACTTACGTTCAAAAGAGGATCGAGTTTGAGCCGAGTGCGTGTGACGAGAGAGTTCGTTGGGGGGGGGGGGGGGAAGGGGAGGGAGGTGTGTGGGTTGGGGGGAGGGAGGGAAGAAGGGAAATAATCATAATCGAGTTATCGATTATTATTTGGATATAAAGAACGAATCCGTCTTCTTGGTAGTCCTTAATGGTCCTTTTGTTCTTTCGAAGACTGGCATACGTACGTTAATGATTAAAAGAACAGATTAAAAAACGCGTGTTCGTATCTAGATCCACGCGTACAAGTTTCCCTATTCCGAGCCATTTTGTTGTAACAACGCAGGCGCCGATTGCGGTGGTTGCGGTTGCAAAGACTCGTGATGAAGATGATGATGATGATTATCGACGACCGGCGATGGCGTCCGACTACTCCGCGAAGCACCAATATCCCCAGCGTTGTTCCCGACTCCCCCACTTCCTCCTCCCCCTCCTCCCCCGCCGCTGCCCGGTATAGGATTCGGAGACGACTCGTAGGCTTTTTGTTCACTGGGTGGTAATAGGTGTACCATGCTCACCGGTACGGGAAAACCAGCGGCAGCGGCTGCAAAATCAGGGAAGAATCCTTGCGGAAGATTTCCCCCTAATAGGGAATGATGAGGGAAGCCCTCGTCAGCGGGATGAGGCGGCAAACTGGCCAAGTGCGCCAATTGCGCTGGCGGTTGGACGGTCTTGACGTTGTTGTTCAGAGAGTTCATGACAACCTCACCCGTTGTCGCACCCGTGCAATCCCTCCTCAATTGTTCCAATTTCAGGCTCTTACCGTATTTCCCGCGTACGTACATGAGCAAACTGTTGTAGGGTATACCAAAAATACGGCTGGCTTGGGAAGTGGTCATTTTCTTGTTCCAAACGTGTTGTAGCGCTTCGGTGAGTTCGGCGTTGGTCCACGATCGTGGAGGACCTCCACGAGGGGCGCTGTGTTGGCCTTTCGGTCGTCCAACGGGTAAGCCCCGAGACGCGTGATCGCTCCATCGTCGGGGTCCGTCGCCGTCACCTCCTCCTCTGTGTTTTTTCGACTTTTTACTGGAATGATGACCGAGGCCCGCGGTACCGAAGAGTCCGTGTAACGCCTCGGGTTTGAAACTGTCGTGAAGATCCGCTAAGAGAGATCCACGATCGAGAGCTCCGGCGTGTGGAAAGAGTCCCCCTGGACCCAGAGACGCGACCCCATCCAAAGGGAACATGGCGGCAACGGAACTCCGTCGATGCGGTAACGGGGAATCTTGATTGTGTTGCGTTTGTTGATAATGAGGAGTCCGACCGGGGCCCGAATGTGGACTTCCTTCTCGCGTGTGTTGGCCACCGCTTTGCGGGGGTGGCGGAGGAGGCGGGAGTTGACCCGTGGGGTGATTTGGCAGCCATTGCGCGGCTAATTGGCCTAAGCTCGTCAGGTACTCGCTATGGTGATGTGGGGGTGTCAACGAAAGGGCAGACATCGTGGGGAGACCAACCGCGGCGGCCGCTGCAGCCGCTGCGGCAGCCGCGGAAGGGATGTCTTGAAGGGAACCGTCCGGATGAAGCAGACTCGTACCCGTGAGCGGTGAACCTCTTGGGCTGCTCGCAGCTTCGCTGCTTTCAGTCTTAACGATGTGATGTTCCGACGCTCCTCCGGGTGATAAGGATCTCTTCATCGACAAATTTTCAGCCACGTCTTCTTGCTGTTGTTGTTGCTGTTGTTGTTGATTTTGTTGGTGTTGGAGATTCATAGGCGATTGCTGTCGTTGTTGTTGCTGCTGCTGCTGTTGTTGTTGTTGTTGTCCGCTATTATTATTGTTATTGTTATTATTATTATTATTATTACTACTACTAAGATTTAGACCTATGCTCAGGGGTGGGCTTAAACTCGGCGGTGGGTGTGGTCGGCTCAGATCTTGCGGTACCAATTCCCCGGATCTTCTTCGCGGCCGGGCTTGTTTGCGTCTAGGCATCAACGGAGAACCGCAATTCTCACGTAACTCCCGCATTCCGAAATTTAAATTTGGAAGACCCATTACATGTTGCGGTATCCTATCACGATGGTCCCTCGGCGAAGGGTGAAAAAGATTCGAACCCATGACCGGTGTCGACGACGGTTCGCGGGCTGGCGTTGTCGCCATACTCGCGATATCCGACGCATTATCGTTATCTTCATCCTCCGCGATATCATCTTGTCCCCTTATCAAAGCCTCGGGCGTCGAAGGTTCTCCCAGAAGATCCGCCGTGGGCGTTTCCGGTGGAGACGCGAGTCTTGGTTCCGAAGACGCTAAACCGCGCACTTGCAAACTTTCAGCTGCTCTCATCAATCCTGGCAAATCTTCACGGCCGACGCGGACTTCGCCGCGGTACATGAAGTCGATCAACGCTCCTATCTCGTGTCCAGGAAAGTCCTTGAGCACTATCACAGGATGTTTGCAGGGATGCTCGGCAAATATCCTTTCGAAAAATGGGCTGGAATGAAAAGTTTCCTGGTCAGTTTATTTCTTTTCATTCATCAAATACATTGGTGGATTGAATTTCAATTAAAGGAGCATAAATGAATGAATGAATGAATGAATATACGAGAATGATGTTTAGCAATGACTTTTTGCGGTGAAATAATTCGCAAATTACAAAGAGCAGTTTCTCAACGTTCTTCGAGGGCACCGGAACAAGAGTATAAACCGACGTAATTTTGTGTTCTGCTACGCGAATGTAATTATTGTTACCAGTTTTTATTTCCATATGTATATAATTCGTAATACATTTAGCCGATAGTACAAGGAAATGTGATTTGCAAGCTTGTGAATATGACAGGTGAGGAAGTTAATATGACCGTTAAACTGGCAAATGTAACGAGCGTAATAATATTTACTGCCAGTCAGAGGAGTTGGTGTACGTGTAAGTAAGTGTATGGTACGTCAATGTATAACAATGCACGTGAATTGGCAACTGTAGTTGGCGAGTTATTTGATCTCATTCCACTGTTACATTACTCGAGAACAATGTTTTTGTTTTAAGCGATATGTTCTGTCATACTTGATTCATTTTAAGCAAAACGCGTTATTCCGTTGCGGATGCGATTATGAAATACAATATTTTTTTTTCAACCTTCTTCTGTGTTCGATAATCAGCAACAGATTCGGATTACAAGATACGTTCGTTAGATAAATAAGTGAAAAGGGTAGCAACGTTTCTTGAACTTACAGCAAAACAAATTCATGGAATCCTACAGTTGGCTGGATCGGTACAACCATGTAGAAGAAGAAAAGTAAGAAGAATATAACGTATGGCAATTTGTGTGCAGAAACCGCGGACAAAAAGTTATGGTGAGAATCCACGCTCCCTTTATGATCGCATATAAAACAAGAGTAATCTGACCGGGACATTAGAAGACGACTTTTCTGTTGGTTGTTGCCACTTTCACGTCACACGTTCTTCATAGCAAAAAAAGAATATCATTGCGGTATTTTCGATCGCTTCATGGATTTTGGTTAGACCTGTGTATCAACGGTAATCGTATCGAATGTAGAATATTGGGCACTCCTGAAGATGTTGAGAACACTCGATTTATCATTTCTACATGAGTTTTTTGTCGATTATGAATATCGTTTATAACGGATGAAGATTCGATCGAACGACATACCACTCCTTGGAATTTTCTCATTACAGGTTTTTCAATTGTTTTGTGAAAGAGTATCGACATCGATTTGATTGCTATTTCGATAATTGGGGAGGGGGAGGGGGGTTCAAAAATTGAAATAAACATACCTGCAAGCACTCAGAACAACTTTATGCGCTCTGAAGCTTGTGTCAGCACAGACTAGGGTCACATCGACGAGTATCTCCGCGTGGAGAAGCGCCTCAAAGGCCTGCAGTATGTGAGTTTGATGATTGTTCCATCTGAGAGAATAGTGTGACTGCAGGCCCATCCCATCAGGACTTTCCGCAGCGCTGGACATGTTTCTCGTGATGACGAGAAGTCAGCTTCGTCGTTAGCGGAGCCACCTTGCTCCGCCTTGTTGTTTCTTTCCGTCGTCGTATCCTCCTTGGCGCGAAGTCGTTTTCCTTTTGTTCCCCGGACGCCACTCTTGTTGCTCTTGTTCCAGCTGTTCTTGCGCTTGTCTTTGATTTTGCACTTCCATACACGCTGCACCTTTCATGCAAACACCGCCGAACGACAATCGATTCTGATATAAACAAACTCTCGATCTCGCCTCAATTTCCGATGTACCTTGCCTACGTTCGCTCGCCTTTTCCTAAAACAATCAATAAAAAAGGTCCTTCTTGTTTAAAAAAACCCTCAATTCGAGACGATTCTATTTTCTTTATTTATCATATCAGATCATATAATTCGCGCTTCGCATTTGTCCCCCCTAAAGAAACGATGATTCTTTTTAATAAAACATCTTCAAAAATGTGCTTCTGATCGAATCACCGTTGATAATGCATGAATTGTTGATTGTAATGATATCGAAAGATTTCGGATTTCCATTTCGTTACATAATTATCTTGGACACGAAACTCGTACGAAGATCAGAGAACAAAAATTGATATAATGTTAGGAAGTCACGTAATGCGTGCGCGTCAGGATTCTGACACATTTGATTTATTTCGCTGATAGAAGCGAATAACAATGATTTAACATTAAAAGTTCTCTTTGTAATTGAACCGAATCAGCATATGATTATTTTATCCAACCATTCAAGTTGTCATTAATTATTATTTTTATAAGCGTGATATCGGTATCGAGGATATCCTTTGCCTTTGAGGAGGTCAATTATTCAAATATACTTGAAAATTTAACGATTGTTAGGAAGAACGATTTGTTTATTCAATTACTTACGGAATTATTCAAATTTTTATAGTATATCAATGACAAACGTAAATATACATTTATGTGAAATCAATTTTTCCTGTGAATACGTGTGTATATATAAACATCCTTGGAACTTGACGTGTTTTTACAACTACCGGCAACAGAAAAAACATACCTCCGTGATTACCTTTTGATATTTAGGTCGATATAAATTAAACTTAGTAACGAACATATTGTAAAAAGATAATGTAAATAACTTATGATACATTGCGAATCCAAGTGTTTGATTTTATTAGGTTGGTTCAATGGCGAGTCTTGGCGTGATTCGTTTTTGAGTCAGAATTTTGCGTGATAAATCAAATGTTTGGGCAATGAGTTTTCTGGTAATTCAATAGACAAAATTATATGTTCTACAAAATGCGACAGTGTAGTGTGTTTGATGTTTTTTCATGTTCATGTATCTTTTTCCATTCAAAATTTGGAAAACAAAGAAGTTGAGAACTTAAGGGCGAAGCGAATGATATCATTCAGAGTGTTCAAATTGTATATCACGATGAAAAAATGTTGGTAATTCTGATAAAACATCTCTCTAAAAATTCAATGTGTCAGGGAAATTTCAAAAGATTCAGCAAAACTCAGAGAAAATTTTGGGCTTCGCAGGGGGATCAGAGGATTCAGAAGAAATCGTAGGGATTCAGGAAAATTCAAAAAACAGTGAATTGAGGAAAAATTGTTAGTCCACGATTCTAGAGAACTGAAAGAGACTCTAGGAAAAACATATACTCGAATCTATCTGGAAATTTCATGTTTCAAGACGTTCAGAGAGGTTCAGGGAGATTCAGAAGCAGATGAATTAGAAAAAATGTTCAACTTTTCAGAAGAATTAAAAAAAAAACAAGTGGATTCAGTAAGATTTTTGGTCCAGGGAGTTTCACGGAGATTTACAAACAGGTGAATTGAAACAAACAGTGCGTTGAACTTTTCAAAAGGATTCAGAGAAATTCTCAGAGAGAAAAAAGAACTCAGAGAAAAGTGAATTGAATAAATTTTTGGCACAATATTTCAGACGCATTCAGGGAATTTCAGAAAGATCGAGAGATAGGTGAATTAAAAATAATTGTGCGTTGAACTTTTCAGAAGGATTCAGGGGAATTCAGGAAAGTTCGGAGAGGAGTAAATCGAATCAAATTTTTCTTGGTCCAAGATTCTAGGAGCGTTTAGGGAGTTTCAGAGAGAATCAGAGAAATCCAGAGTGTGATTTTGAAATCTGAAGGCTCCAGAGAAATTTGAAGAGATTCAAAGGAATCAAAACAGATTTACACAAATTCAGAGAAAGCTTGGAACTTGAAATAAATGAAATCCTGTACACCGAATTAACACACGAACGTTTAAAAAACGTCAAAAACAGTCCATAACCACACGTTGTGAATTAGTAATATTCTTGCGTTGATTCAACGTAAAAATGTTGCGTCAGATCACGTGTTTTTCAACCATAAAATAACGTCATATCAACGGTTTGGAAATCGTTCGAAAGACGTCGAATATCGACGTGTCTCAATGATGGTTTTTAAACGTGAATTAAACCCAACCAACACGATAGAATTCGGAGAGGGAGCCACAATATTTACTATCTTGCTCTTTGTGTGAATTTTCAACCAGTGTTGTTCGCTTTCGTTCGACATTTTTAGCAGAATATCTTCAATTGAAGTTCAAACACAAGGTCTCATAAACACATTCCGAACGCGTGATTCAAACCCCTTTGGAAACACGTTTTTTAGGACGTCGTTTGAGGTTATTTTCAACTATTAATTTGAATTACACCTTATCAAAACGTGATCTCTGGACGTTTATTTGTCAACCAAAAATGAACGTTATGCAAAACAACGACTGCTGTCCGTTCGACAGTGTAACGTTTTTTCAACGTTGAAATAACGCGCGCACGTGTGTGTGTGTGTGTGTGTTTATTGGGGCATTCAGACAAATTTAGAAATCCCAAAGAATTTTCAAATCCCAACCAGAAAAATTCAGAGAGATTTGAAGAAAGTTGACGAGATTCAGAGTACATTACTATTTGACAAGTCTCTCATTTATTCCGAATCACTTCGAAATTACTTTGAAAATACTCTGAATCTATCAGACAAATGTTTTATTAGCTTTCGGATTACAAACTTATGTCAACGCATCTAATCAACTTGAAAAAATTCGCAGATGTGTTATAAAAGTCTTAGAATTGAGTGGTATCAACAATAATTGTCTGGTACTACAATTTTTAAATTCACTATACCAGGCTAAAGTACCGGAGGTAGTTCGCCATGATTGCGTAGTTCAAAATCTGAAGGTGGAGTAAAATAATCTTCACTGTAGAAAGTGAAGTTGATGGTACTGTAATATTTATTCAGTTTCATGTGAATGTGAGCTGGTGTAACACGAAAAAGATGTTTTCGGATGATGTTAGATACTTTTCCAAGTATGATGAGTAAATTTTGCGACTTGTGCTGATTTTGCAGACACACCTAATGAGCTTTCGTTCAGTTCGGAATCTTCTATAAGTTCTGTTATAAATACTACCTGTTGCAAGAACTCGGGCATGGAAATTCGCTAACTTTGCTGGGGATGACAAAGTATCTCACATTTGTCAAAAACGTGAGGGCAGATTGGCCCATTGAACTATGAATGACCCTGTTTACCACTCGTGTTCATCTGTATAGAAAAAAATTTGTTTTACTATCAATTTCATGCAAACGAATATACCGGAGTAATAACGCACACTAATAGATTTCGTTCGGAATTTTGAAATAGTCCTGAACTTGTCCTGTTTTGGTGGCATTGACGAGGTCATTGGGAATGCTGCAAGCATTCGAGAATAATTCCAAAGCAGATCGTTAATGACACCCAAATAAAACGCACTCGGAACTTCTTATGAATTCATTAGTTTGAAGAGAATTCTAATTTGCTGTGATCTCTGATTGAACTCGCTTGTTTAGTCTCAGAATTTTTATGCAAAAATTCAATGCAGGAGCTGCAAAATATGCATTTTGGCAGTTGAAATAAGTGATGTTTCTATAAAAATCTCGTGATTCTTCTCTTGAATAACATTCAGTTTTGACACAACTTTTTGAAAAAGAATTTCAACACAATTCATCGCAATTTCATACTTGTTAATATTTATTGAATTTTATTGTTTTTCGAAACATTTCATTTTTGAAAAATTGTTGGAAGCACTGCACAGAATGCAGAAAAACTCAACATTTTTGTGCACCAAATTCCATACAATAATAACAATATTCCATAAATTTCAACAAAATTTGCAAAGAAAATTCCAGATGATTCATCGTCACCTTCGAATAAATTATCTCTAAATTATCAAAACTCTATATAATCAAATCTGTACCCACATTTGATATACTATAATTATTCATTGAAGTTTGTATATGATTTATATATAATAATTGAAATTTCTCCACATCGAAAGTTGAAATGCAATTTTGTTCATTTTTTCACAAGCAGTTGTGCTAAAATACAACGAAATTCATCAAATATCCAAATAATGTTCAACAAAAATTGAATGCAAAAACTAGAATATATAGAGTTCAATAAGATTCAACAAAATTTTGTTGAATGTCATTGAACATTGCACTTTTTGTGTACGAGATTTTGTCGGAAATCATTCTGATCTGTCGTGAATTATATTCAGTTTTAGTATAACTTTATTCTTTGATATGAAATGTCATGTGATTGAATTCCGATGGAATTTATTTAGGTTTAGTTTCATGAAAAATTTCACTAATGAAATTTGTTCAAATGATAAAGCTCAATCTTTTTTGAATTATTTGTGAACCGTTATGAATTTTTTTTGTAATTTTGGAATATTTTTGAGAGGAAAATTTCAATGATGATTTTCCATTCAAGTATCATAATTTCTCCACAAAAACTATATGTATTTCAAAGAAAATTGATCATTCTTTTATAATAATTCATCACAAATTTGTTAAATCAGCTTTCATGAAGCTTCATTGAAGTTTGATGAACCTTTGAGAGGTTTATTGTTGCATTACCATAGAGACTTAGAAGTTCTCATGATACTTGAAAAATCACGAGGGATTACATGGATTTCCATTGAAATTTTCGTTGAAACCTGTTGAATATGTTAGGAAATTTGTGGAATAATTGCAGCTACAGCCACTCATCAGCTCTCTCAGTGAGAATTCGTAGCTGTGATAGCACAGGATATTTTTGCTATCGCTGTTACAGTTGAAGGAGCAGTTGTAACAGCTGAAATCCTAGTGAATTATCTTTTTCTCGCTGGAGAGTTGAATCCAGCAGTATACAGCATTGAAACTGGGATAAGCTTATTTCAATCTTCCTCAGATTTTTCAAATATCGACCATTGACTTCAGTTCCTCATTGAACAACATTTACATAACAAAATTTTTCTTAACTCGCAAATGTTAAACTGGTACAATTAAAACTTTATTCTCCTTCCTTCCGCAGTTTATCCTTTTCTTACTTTGGATGTATGGCTTGATTTCAACCGAACAATGAATAATTTCGTGTGTGAAATCCCCCAGAAAATCATTATTCCTGATAGAACTGAACACATGAAGTTTTTCTTCAAAATCGTTCCATTTCAATGAGCAAACCTCCGTCGGAAGTGATATATTTGATTAAGATTGGAGACAAAAGGATCAAAGTTTTTTGTTATTACATCTCTCGTTTATCGATCCTTCACTGAGAGAAAAGTAACTAGCAGCGGCAACTGAACTTTAGTTGTTCCAGTTAAATTTCAGCTGGCGTGAATGGGCTGTGAATTTAGCTGTGACATACAAAATTCATCCAGCTCAACTGAACTGTTGCTCAGAATGGTTAAACTTCCTAGTCATCTAATGTTCAACTAACAACTCTTCTATTCTACAGAATTTTCTTATTTTTCTGTAAAAGCTTCTATAAAATTCCATAATAAATGTAATTTTACAAACTATTCGAATATGTTGATTTCGATCGGGAGAACAAGTTATCTGGATATGCTTTCTGTCAGTTCTTCGATCATCGTATGCGCTTTTCAATGTATAAATAAATAGACTTTTCAAATATACCTGAGGTAACTATTTTCTCCTCCTGCAATGGTAAATGCAACATCTGGGTTTTTGTTCTCATACACAATGCATGAAGTTCATCACATTACATTCCATGCTCACATTCATTCAGGAAATGGAATCTTTGTATTCGCAGGCCCCAAAGGCTATAATTTGTTTTATTAATAAATGTTATATTTTAACGTCTATAATTATTTCCTTTCATCACGATCGATTGAACCTTACGTGATGCTAATAGACTGATACTATTAATATACCGAGAAAGAACTTTTATGTAAATTCTACATCTGAATCTTCAATGAGGACTTCTTTGTCGAACGCCTAAAAAATGATGACCATTTTTCTATTTTTTACTTTCGTGCTTGTCGAGAATCTTTGAGTCAGGGTGCGAAACGTGTGGGTTCACGGAAAAAAAGATGATGTTGGATTTACAATGTTTCGTTCGATCACCATAGAAACATTAGGGGTTTCTATGGTGATCGAACGAAATGTTGTAAATCCAACATCATCTTTTTTTCCGTGTTCGTATATTATCATAACAACTGTGAAAACCTGTTCAAGTTGTATGTTCTTCAATTTTGAATGTCTGAAGGGAAATTTAGGAACCTCTTTTTTTTTCCAGAGAAGTGACAAAAATTGATGGAAAATTCTTTTTGATACTTGAAGAGCATAGATAGAAGAAAAAATATTCTATTGAATCCTATTACGAATGGTGAAATTTCTGATTGAATTCCATTGAAAGCTATTCGTTTTACCATTCTTCAATGAGATTTTATGGATTATTTGTAACCGGGAGGAGTTAAAAATAAAGAGAATGAAAAATATGCCAATGTATCCGTTTTTTATTGCAAGGATTGTTAGTTGATCCAGGCCAGTCACCTGAAAACCATTTCAACAATTATCAACATTTGGAAAAAAAACGTGGCAACTCGTTGAACAATTTCTTCTTAGAATTTGAAAAAAAAATCATTTTCTGCGCAAAGAATCTCAACTTCTCAACTGTCAATTCCCGCGGAAGAACATTGAAAGATCAAATGTCTTTTGAATGCTTTGAATCTGCATGGAGGAAAATGCGGCTCGCGAGTGTAAGACTTTTTTTTATTGTCCTCAGTAAATAAAAAACAAGAAGGTTTGTAGAATCAATTTTCACATGTAAATGCGGGAAATTACGAATCCTGTGGAAAAATTAATAAGTACATGGAAAGACTGGGTCTATCAATATTAAGAAAGAATTCATGTACGTTTAGAAAAATGACTGTCAATTTAGGGAAAAAGAGGATCGCTGAAAAATATTCGTAGTCAAAATATTAACAGTTGATAGTTTCATTGGTAGTTTTCACAATTTTACGAATTTTTGGTAGACTCACTACGAATATTTTTCAGCGATCCTCGTTTGCCCTAAATTGACAGTCATTTTTCTAAATATTAGTAGACTCGGTCTTTCCGTGGAGAATTCAAATTTCAAATGCTGAAAGTTGAGATCTATAAAACGGATTTTTAACGAGAAAAATAAGCAAAACTCTTATATTCTTTTTTCAAATATTCCTCAGATGATTGTTTATAAAGTTTCACGGCGTTGCGATTAGTTCAGCAATGTTAGTCAAGATTTATCCATGATGCTTTGAAACTTGGTCTCTACTAGATTAATTAGGTTACAAAAAGCAGCCTATTTCACTATTAAATAGAGGCCCAAGTAGCACAAGAATGTTTGAAATATTCTTGATACGTTTTGAACGTCCTACGAACATCCATAGAATATTTTCGCATATCTGAATTTTCTATGGACATCTATAGAATATTCCAAACATCTTTGTGCTACTTGAGGGGCTGCAATATCGTAGGAAATTTCGTACGGAACTTCACTTATCATTCAATCCAACGGATTATTTGAATCTTAGTGGATTATATATAAAGAAAATGACCAAAATTCTAATTGAATCAGAAAAGAAAGGGTAAAAGCGAAGTTGAATACCCCGAAAGGAATACAGAGTTGAGTTTACTGTGGTACTTTGTAACCAAGGAACAGACTAACCTTACAATGGAATTCACTAAGACATGGCAATAGAATCCTGATCAAATTCACAATGTTTTACATTGAATTCCATTGGGAAGTTGGTGAATTGATCGATTGTTATAACGCCACAGTAAATTTGAATTCTAAATTTTGCTGCGTGTACGTAAAAGCTTGTAAAAAAAAAACGATATTATTTTGTTTGTCATTGCAATGCTTTTGAATAATACGAAGAGCAGATAACAATTTGAAAGATAAATTATTTTTGAATATAACATATATTAAATCTGACTCTACTTTGCTACAAATAATGGATGTTGTTTTTTTTTTATTCGTGTATCGATTCGATTACTCGTGCAAGCTAGATATTTTGTCCTTATGCATTGTAATTCTCGACGAGAAATCGCGAATGGAAGGTACACGCACACATACGGACTCCGTATTCCCGTCGAAAACTCCTCTGAGAAGTTTGTTGTCAAACTCGGCACGTGCTCAGAAAAAAAACGTATGGATTTAGTGGCTAGGAAGCTAGGCGAGGTGGAAATTTTTCTTTTCTCAGATTTTTTTCTCGATTCTCTGGAGCTACATTACGAGCTCAAAAAACCTCAAACAACGCTCTCTACGTCCGATCGTTGCCAGTGGTCAAACTTTGCTGGAAAATAGATCCCTGGGTTCACGAAGGGACGCTGTGATTCGAATTATATTTGATGAAAACAAGGAATTCATTGTTGCTTCACAATGATTGTAGAAAGGGTTAAAATTTATCTCTCGAAGATCATAGTTCAGATCATGGGTTTTGAAGATGTCCTGGGACAATGATTTCATTGAATATCACTGGAATTTTGAGAGAAGGCTTTTTCAGAGAGTTTTAGGGATCTCCTCAAAAATTGAGGGTTTTTTTTTAAGAGAGATTTATAGATATTGAGATGAATTGTTAGTGAAAAAATCTAATATCTACAAAATATCTTGCAATTGCGGAGGATGTGCTGCGAAAGGTGTGAAAAATGTTTTTTTTTTCTTAGAAAAAAAGATTTAAAAGATGTCTTACGTAACAAATTTCAAGTTTGAGATATCTTCAAAAAGTCTTGCGGGAGATATTTTCTAGACTTATTCGATCAAGTTTTAAGCATGCTGAGCGTGCATGTCTTACAAGATATCCTTCAGACGTCTTTTAGATATCTTTTAAATATATTCAAGATATTTGTTGGGAATCTTTATGAGGTCTACAAAATATGTTGGAAATTCTCAACCCACGCGGAGAAAAAAGTATTTGTGGCATAACAAGCAGGTCTGTTACTATGCATATTTTTGCTGACATAAACAAACTTGTTGACAGAACTAACGTCTTAGCTGCTGGAGTGAATATTTTTGCAAGGACGACAAAGTTCTTTGTAGGCGCTATAGTAGCAAACCATTTTTCCTCCGTGCACCCAGCATATGAAATCTGAAAGTCATGTCAACTGAATACTAGCGTCGGGATGCTAGGCATTCTGTATTGACCAGTTTATTGAAAGACAGTAGTCTTTCTGAACAAATCTATGCAACTCAAGTTTCCATTGCTTCTTTATGTTATTTATATTATATTCAAAATTATTATATAAAACACACCAACGAGGGACCAGACTAGCCACATGAGACGAAATTGTTCGATCTTAGTTTATTTCACTATGAAAAAGTTCGAAATATGCATCCATTTTAGCATTAACGAACATGATTACGTTGTTTTATAACTAATTTCACCTTTCTTCTCATCTTAATGCGGTATCGTCCTTTGTTACCATTTTTTCATAGTAATTTAGAAATACAACATTTCCTCCGTGTAGCTGAAAAATTCTCACGAAATGAAATACATCTTCAAGACATGTCGAAAATTCATCTAAATGTTTTCAATGTCTTCAAGTCACACAACAAATCGACAAGTCTTCAAGATATCTTGAAGATTTTCATGTTTATTGAAACTTGTTCAGAGTTTTTTTACAGTTTTTGAATGAGATTCAGAGTTTTGCACTGAGATTCTCGGGAAAATTTTTTTCAGCAAGGTATTGAAAGTTTGTAACAAAGTTTTTCCATGATGTATATTATAATGAATAAGACGTATACTCTGCATAAGATATTCCAGATGTGTATACTCAATACAAACTTCACAGCCCTTTGTAAGTTTGTTCCCATCGGACATCAAGTACGTTATCTTTGTAATGAAACTTTCCAGAATAGATTTTCTTGATTGTCCTCCTTTCTATTCGATGTCTCTCTATGCAATCGATCAAATTCTCTATTATTTGTTCCTTTTCTATTGAATTCATTACTTCGTGTAATACGTCATCATGAACTAATAATACCAATATGAAAGGTTGTTTCAAGGTGCGCTGACAGAAAAATGAACTGGTTGGAACATTCGTGGTCGCAATTACTTGAAATCTGGTTCGATTCACCGGGAAATGTGATTGTCACGTCCAGAAAAAAGTGTTTGAAGTGTTAAAATCAATCATATTTTCAACCACTTTTTCTGGATGTCACAATCACGTTTCTTGATGAATCGAACCAGATTTCAAGTGATCGCGTTCACGAATGTTTCAACCAGGTCTTTTTTCTGTCAGTGTGCTCAAATATTCATGTGGATTATTTCAAATGAGGAATGTTCTGTCATATTCAATGATTTGTCGCTTCTTTATTTACACAAAAATTATAAACGAGTCTTCATTTCCTTGATTGATTTGCTACGTGGAATCTGAATCTGAGATCAAAATTGGGCCATCAAGTCAAGATTCTGAGGTATGTAAGGTGGGGTATGCGAAAAATGGTTTTTTTTTTTACCACGTTTGAGGTTATCTGCAGGGGTCAGGGTGCATTGAATTCTTTTGATTGTTTTTTTCTAGTTGCAGCATTTAATACTACTTTTGCTCTTCAAAATAAGCTCCTGCTCGGTCACCTGCGATTCTTTCTTTCTTGTAACATTACGAGGATTATAAGACATGAAACACAAATTAACCTTTGGGTCATACATTTTTCTACTAGCTGATTTTTCCCACAAATATGTATCTAAGGATTTTTGAAGTCACTAATTGCAAATATCATGTCTAAAAATTGAAATTTTCACTTGCAAGGTGCTAGGTTTGAAATAGCGCAAATCAAAATTTACAAAAAATAATATTGGTATGAAAGAAAAATTACAATTCTTGGTATAGTTGTTGTGGTCGCATCACTCGATACCAGTTTCAACCTTGATTTATGTGAGTTTTCTTGCCTTTCCGCGATTCGGGGTGCTCAATCCCAAAAAGAAGTAATCTGGAAATGACAGGAAAAATCCCTCTCAATCAGAAAAGATATTTCACTTTTGTTTTCTTCTTCAATTGAGAATATCCCTCTACGATTTCGAACAAATGAAAATTCTTCCATCACAAAGACTAATCCTCTCAAATGGAGAGGAATACTTTTGATACCATATATTATAGGAGAAGTTGCATCAAAATAAGAGGGATATTCAGCGAGTTCCCTTATTTCTAACGACTCGGAATTCTCGGACTTCTCAAAGGTGCTATGATGATACAGTGAATGTGAAAAGAATGTGCAAATGGGACTATTTTGGATAAATTCGTCAAGATATTCTATGGAGGTGCATAGCATATAATTATTCGAAATAGTCTCATTTGGAGGTTCTAAGCGTGTTCGTAAGATTTTCCAAACACGCTCCTGGCATTTTTAACCTCTTGTGTTGCTTGGGAACTTCGCAAGAAAAAATTGTAGGTGATCGGTCAGCAGCTAATTTTGAAGGGGAATAACCGGTCAGGGTTGCCAAGTGGAAAGCGGGATATTTCAGTGATTGGTCCCTTCTTTTAAAAACTGGAATCTGAATGACTGGATTCCGTACATGACAACCACCGATTCTCCACCCAGGACTCCGGTGGACTGGAGATGGAGAATCAGTGGAGAAATGAGAGCCGTGGAAATAAGGGAGAGTCTCCGTTGAGGCAACGGAGAGGCGACGTGGATTTGTCCGCCGCCTTTATTTTGAATAAAATTCATATCTGTCGATTTACACAACCAAATTTCAATGAGTGAATCTACTAACATAAATTTTATTGAAAATAAAGGGGACGGACAAATCCACGTCGCCTCTCCGTTGCCTCAACGGGGACTCTCCCTTATTTCCACGGCTCTCATTTCTCCACTGATTCTCCACCTCCAGTCCACCGAAGTTCTAGGTGGAGAATCGGTGGTTGTGCTGAACGGGATATGTAAGAATTATTCAATCACCGAGCTGGTTCGTTTTTACCTGGCAACCCTGATAATCATAACCTCCAAAGTAGCCGAAAGATCCATTTTTCGAGTAGATAACTTCAAATATTTCAAACTCTTGACGGGGAGAGTTTGGTTGTAACACCAATTCACTCAATAAATGATTATTCGATGATAACTCTCGATTAAGGAGTATCAGGAGGGAACATAGCGGTGGTAGGGACGAAACGGAAACTCCCACCCTCAAGATCTACTTTCTGATGGGTCTAATCAATGAGAGCCCAATTCTAAAAGTAATAAGTGAATGATACTTTTGGAAACAGAACTTCCGTTGGTTGGAGCCATAAGAAAGTTGGTCTTGAGGGTGTGAGTTTCCGTTCCAATAATTTCTACCCCTTCCACCGTTATGTTCCCTCCTGGCTCAATTCTGACCTTGGATTCGAATTTTACGCAACACATTACTTCGAAAATAACCCCAACCCTAACAGCAAAATGCTGGGCAAATATGCAGCAAATTGTTGAAAACGTACAACAACGGTTTGAAGCAATTTGCAGGGACGCTGCGTCGCCAAATGCGCAACAATATGCTGTAAATCTAGGATTTTAGCTTGAGTTGTTGTCGTATTGCTGGGAAGTTGCTTGGTTTCATGAAACTCTCAACCACATGCGTAGCAAATTTCCAGCAACTTTACGAAAACTTGATGAACAACGTAAGAGCGACGATTGCACAGCAACTTTTGTTGTATGAGAAGTTGCCTAACGATAGAATCTTCAATTCTACACTGTAAAAATTATGGTGAGTTCTTGTTCCCTTCAATGGTGGATTCCCTCCTCCAAACAATTTTTTTTTATCATCAGAGATGGGAAATTTTTTGCCATTTTGAGGAATTATTATATCTTTTGGGTGTTGACCTCTCCAAAAAGTGAGGAAAATGTTCACGAAATTAGGTTAAATTTCCTAATTGTTTTCTACACATGGTGGAACTTTGTGAAATTACTTTTTATAGTGTAGATATGTGTTATCGTACACCAACAGCACAATTCTTGATCTCAACTATGAATTTACAAGGATAATTCTACAAAATATTACATGAGAACATAGTTATCGTAATGTGTTTGTTTATTGTATTCTTAGGAAATGATATGTCAAGTAATCTCACAAGACAAGTAACGTTGAGAGAATAAATAAGACGAGTGCGAGAGATGCTTCAGATAATTTGCGCCAAACACTCAACGAATGGAGTTCACACACAAACAGGAAAATACATTCACAAGTCTCGAAAACTTTGATCAACAATTTTTAGGACTCTCAAAGTATCGAAGATGAGATATAAGTAACAAAATTAACACTTCTATTATCTTCAAAATTCTACCACTCACTTTTCAAATATTATGATACACTCAAAGTGTATTGTTGTTCTTAGAATTCAATCACAACAGTTTCAAATTCATTAAATCTATGGCCGAATTTAGGATGAAGCTTTGGGAGCGTCCACAATCTGGAACTTGGTGATTCAATCAAGTTTTTATATAAGTTATATGTAACGCTTGGGAAGTCGATTCAACAATAAAACTCGATTCACCATGGATAGATAGATGGAAGGCCTCCTTGGAGCCTTGACAATCCTAAAACCGGCCCTAATTGAATCCCACAGAAGGGGGAGAAATAAATTTATTTATCCAAAATCTTTTGATCAGCGATCCAATAAATCGAAATATATCATTGAAATTTACACGAGAATGAATGTTCATTGCATTTTTGAATAAACACAACGTAAAAATGAGCAGCTTCGGTGGTGAACGTTCGAATTGAATGTCCATAGATTAGATTTGATTTGTGAATAAGGTCGGAGGTTTATGAAATATGATTTTTAGATTCATAATCGTTTAACGAAGGTCCTACATTGTGAAAATAAAAAAAAAGTGGTGCCAGATTCAACACCGCGTGGATGCTCCACAGTATACACGGAAAAAAATAATTAGCTATTATTTGGATAACTAAAAGTTAGCTACAGGAGCTATTTTTTAGCAGGAATGTGGCAGCCACAGCGAAAACTCAACAGCTAAATTATTTGGCTATCCAAATAACAATCACCAACTCTGTGCAGTTACAGCTAGGAATTCCTACTGTGGTAGCTAAAAAAAAAAATAGCTACAACTGCAATTATTTTGGTGACAGCAGTGAAAAAAGGTTGCTAAAGAAGTGAGTAGCTGTCATAGTTATTTCATTTTTGTGTGTGTACGAACGAAGAAATATTCGCCTTGAAATGCTTTCAAGAATTATAGATGGAACGGTTTGTTCATTGAACGTTCATCGTTCATTGGTTTATATACCAATGAAAATAACCACACGGGGAAAAACGTATTGCTGGCATAACAACCCGAAGAGAACATGAAACTTCAGCAAACGTTCAGATTAGATCTGTATAGATCGGATCGAAGGTTCATGAAAGCTAACTTTTAGATTCACAAACGTTTGTCAAAGGTACTACGAACGTTGAAATGTCCGCCTCAAAATACTTTCAGGAAACATAGATGGAACGTTCATTGAAGGTTCATCGAAGGTTTGAGGAAGCTTCACAAAAATATCTATACTCAGATTAATTTATAATAATTTATGTTTATTATTTAATTTATTTTTCATATAAATTGATCAAAATTAATATGAGTACAGATATTTTTGTGAAGCTTCGTCAAACCTTCGACGAACCTTCAGCGAACGTTCCATCTATGTTTCCTGAACGTATTTCGAGGCGGACATTTCAACCTCCGTAGAACCTTTGTCAAACGTTTATGAATCTAAAAGTTAGCTTTCATGAACCTCCGATCCGATCTATACAGATCTAATCTGAACGTTCGCTGAAGCTTCATGTTCTCTTCGGGAAGCAGGCCTGTTACTATAGCGCCTACAAAAAAAATGAGCTGAGAGAGCAAGAGAAATGATTAACACAACTACATTTTATTCGTTAACATAAACAAATTTGTCAACAGGACTAACGTCTTAGCTGCTAGAGTGAATATTTTTGCAAGGACAACAAATTTCTTTGTGGGCGCTATAGTAGCAAACCATTTTTTCTCCGTGCAAAATTAAGTTTGTCGGAATCAACCTTCAATGAACCTCTATTCAACGTTTTCCGTCAATGGTTTCTGAAAGCATTCCAAAGCAGACATTTCAACATTCAATGGACCTTCGTTAAACGTTTGTGAACTTACATGGAAAAAATGATGTGGTTGATATTTGGATAGCTAAAGATTAGCTGTGGCAACAAAAATGATTGCTACAGGAGCTAAAATCTAGCTTTTGCAGAAATTTTCTTTTCTATCCAAATATCAAATACAGAAGATAGCCATGACAGTTGATTTCCAGCTACTATAGCGAATTATTTCTTTTCCGTATAAAATTAGCTTTTATCAGGCTTCGGCCTGATCCGTGCAGATCTAATTTGAACTTTCTCTTCAGGCGGGTATGTTTTGAAATTCATTAAATCTTCAGCAAAATTGTTACACTCACGGAAAGGATTTCTTGGAATGAGAAAATTTTTCTTGTCGCTGGGACAAAACTCATGTTTTTCCTGGAGCCTAGAAAATTTTACTTGGATCAAGAGAAGTTCATTTTGATTTCAAAAGAAATTCCTTGATTCAAGTAAAATTTTCTCATTTCGAGAAATTGTTGCTGTGAGTTTATCAGTTCTTGACAGAATGTTTGAATTTGTCAATTGAATATAAAAACAGGTAGACATTTTGTTGGTTTTTTCTTTATCGAATTTCATTTGACACAAATTGTTCCAAATCTGATAACAATTTTCCACCTGATATTTGTCGCAGGCCGCTCAGTGACAAGTTATTTCGGAATTTTAATAAAAAATACCATTCAACATTGGACAGTTTATGATAAATTGTTTGCATTGCCAAGGAAACGATAAGTCGACATAAAACCGTTCACCGGATAGCGATGTCATCACTCAACTTCTATTCTAAAGTTCCGATGAGAGTCAAATCACGAAAACTAATCAATCCCATACAAAGTGCACGGAGAATCATTATCAATTATTAATTTTAGAACATCTGCAAAATGTGATTGAATCCTTTCCTCAAATATAAAAGAAGTCATGTGATTATTCTTGTAAGATTTCGCACCGTGTGATAAGTATCCGTCGATGCGGATCCGTGTAAGGTCGCGTCTAATTAGTTCCTTGAAAAGAAAGTCTTAATTCGGTGAATTATACCTTTTGATATCTCGATGTTGTAAACTCTTTCTGTTCGTCATGTCAAATATTGATTTCGAATTCACAAGAAAACCACGAGAATTTCCTTCCAACGTTTTCTGCTCCTCACCGTATCACATGTTTCATTACATCAATTTTATTTATCGTAACCCAGTCTGAAATTAGATTGCGTGTGTTCTAGAATTAAATCTGTAATTTCTACCGATGGGATTATGGAAATGTAGAAATACATATGTACCGCATGATTCGTCGGCGAGTACTGCAGATGCTTGGAATTGTACTTTGATCGGTACTGCTAAATAAATGCTCTCACGTTAGAATGATAAAGCGAAACGTGCAATCGAATATCCACGCAGCGTTTGATTCAATTTATAGTGAAAATATCGAAATTTCGGTTGCCTGATAAGAATTTTCTTTGCCCTCGTTTTAATACATATTTTTTTCAATGGGAAAATTCTTTCATCGGAATGAACTATCTTTTCCATTGAAAACAAGATTTATCAGAATAAGGGCAAAGAAATTCTCTTTAAATCTGAGAAATCAGGTTCTCAGGGTATCCGAATATCGATTAATATTCTAATAAAAAAATGCCAGATGCAAAAAAGAGTAATTTATGGTTTTTTCACGTGTGGAATGATCTTTTGCACAATCGTTTACGATTATAATCGTAGAATACAAGGGAGGTCAACCCTGTGGTGCTGCAATTCAACTAAAACAAAGGAAAATCTACCCTCCATTAGTTTGATTTCGGTTTGTTGCAGCAGTAGAGCTGCAGTAGATTTGTTCGTTCACTAACATTCTAATGATAGTATGATGTCAAAAATCTTGAAAATTGATGTGAAGTTTAGGTATAAGTCCTTTTTTTGAAAATACGTTTACCACTCTGGGCCTGGATTCACTTCCCAGACAGAAAAATGTACTCTGAATAAGTTATAACACAACGTGCCGTGAACATATCATGAGCTTTATATGGTTTACGATGATAGATGCTCTCTAAATACGAAAGAGTGAGAATTCCACTCGAATTGAAAGATCAGGTTAGAATCCGGAAACCGTGAATAAGAAAAATCTAATGAGGTCCTTACAAGGGACTTATCTGATTTCCCGAATGAGATTCAAATAGGGTTGTAACGCAGGGGTACAACAGGGTTCGGATGAGATTTCCATAAAATCGAGCGAAATAGGGAAAACCGTAACGAAGCCTGATGAGGACCTGAAAGGAAATCAGGCATGTCTCGTCAGGCCCAGGTATTTGCCCATCCAAAATTTCTACTAGGGAGGTTCCCTTCTGGTTACCCAAAGGGTGAAATCCCACTCTTTTGGAGTGAGAATTTACTCTTCAGAAAGCCAGAAGGACACCTATCTTTTTATTCGAGTGGAAATCTCTCTATTCCTAATTTGAAGAGCAGAATGTGAAAATTACGTCTCTAATGCGGCGTCATCACCTCCGTTTGCCAACAATAACAATGCTTTATGCGGAAACACCTGGGCAACATGATGCAAACATTTCTCGTCTTGCATGTTCACCATCATGAGGACAATGTTGAGACATTTTTCTATTTGAATTCAATCTCCAAATCTGACAAACAGTGAAAAGTTACTCATTTCGTTCCATTAAGGCTCAAAAGTGAGTTGAATTGAATGTATTTCTAACCTAAACCTCAGACTATATCACTCTACAAAAGTGAAAATTTCACTCAAAAATTTGACAAGCTCTGGTTTTTGGTGGATTGAAAAGTAAAATTTCGTTTTAAAAAGATCTCTGTGATCTTAGAAGATGAAATGAATTGATTTTCTACGAGAGGAATCGCATATCTTATAAAATTAATGACCTATGATGCGCCAATATCATCGATTGTCTACAATCCAATTTGATATAAACCACCTCGATGCCTGATGAATATGGGAACGGGAACGAAGCGAAAACGAAGAGTACGGTACAGCGTGAAAAAAAAAACGTTAATGAGATGCAAATGAAGATCGAATAGACTGAATTCGAAGAGTATTTGGAACGGAGTTTGAAACAAAGAAAGTTTTGGATATAGATGGCAATTATATTACCAACCACAATTGTAAATTAATAAAATTGAAAAATTGTTACAAGACTTGTTATACAACGCAATGGATTTTTGTTGAGCGTTTGCTCAACTGCCAAAGTTTAGAGGAATCCTAGGGAAGCTATTTATCGTACCTTCTGTCCACGGAACGATCCCAAACTTTCCATCTTACGTGAACAATAAGGATTGTTTTGGCTCTATTTCCATTCACTTGGGATAACTTTCCGAAGATGGACGTATTAGAGTTGAAGAGTTGCAATGCTTAGATGTAAAATTAAGAGCATTGTCGTGAAAATCATTCAAGTTTAATGTAAAGTACGTTAATCGTTCGTTCAATTCAGAATACTTTCAGGAATTCTTGTTGTCCGTGTAAAAACGAAACTGCGATCAAAAAGTATCAGGACTGGAGTGATAAAACAAAGACTATCAATTTATTGATTTTTTCATTCACTTGGGCTTCTTCAAAATGATCCTCTCTCACTACATTACACTCATGGTAACGTTTTTCTTCCAATCGTTCTCTCTTAGAAACGCGTTGCGAAGTTTCTTTTCCCGCGTCTATGGATTCAAAACGATAACCGCGAAGTGGTAGTTTTAGCTTAGAAAATGAGAAAGCATCGCATGGGGTCATGAATGATGAATACGGAGCTTGTTGAATGATATTCGTTGAATGTTTGGCAAAAAAATTAAGAACAGATGACCGTGGTTGAATAAACTCATCGATTCTCGCACAATGTTCTGACAAAACCATGGATTCAACCATTTTCAAAGAGATTCAATCAGATGAAGTCAGGTTCTATGGATTTTTTGAACCAGGGGAAACAAAGAAAGCGGAAGCACTGTAAAAAAATATATGTGAATCCAAAAATTGTTTGTGAATTTACTTCATTTGGAAGTTCTTTTTCACACTCTGTCCTATCATGGTATGAAATCTTCGAATTGTTTTCAAACAACTTTCAGGTTTCGAACTGTCAATCGTGAATGATTAAGTGGATTACTGAATCTTTGATTTTCTGAACATTTTGCTCATTTGTAAAGCGGAAGGACTTTGGAAGAGTGATCTTCCTTTTAGTTTCCAACGCCTTCTCTGCTTTGCTCTCTTAAAACATTTCATACCATTCAAAATTCCTTGTTCTTGACACGCATGCATCATCGAAACACTTTTGTAACAGATTTACGTCTTTGTACACGAAATTTCGTTGTAAAGATGAAATTTTATACAACTTCTTTGCTCGATACAACCCCACATTGTCAAATTTACAATATGACAATAATAACAACATGAAATTTGAGGAAGAGGTTATAAACAGGGCTGCCCAGACAGCAAAAGTGAGTGAGTAACTTTTCCTTCAACCGTTTTTGTCCAATTTTTTGTAATGTTGCTGGGAATTTGATGGATACACGATTGAAATTTTGAAGCATCTTGACAACTTTTTAATAACATGGTGACAATTTAGCGACGCAACCGCCCCCAGCAAATTCTCAGGTCGATTTGAAGAAACTTTGTTGTGTCGATATGTCAAGAGCGTGGAATTGAAACAAATTAGTATCGATACTTTCTATTCACATTAGTATCCAATTTGGAGACACTAATATTGGAATACCGAAAATTTAGCTATTTTTCAGATGTTGCAGCAAGAAATGTAGCTACTGCAGCAAAAATATCAATCACTCACTAAAAATTGTGCTCTCACAGCCACGAATTGTTGCAGTGGCAGCTGATAAATAGCTGTAGCTGTAATAATTTCAGTTGTAGTAGCAAGAGAAACGAGGGGAAAAAATGAATAGCCGCCACAGTGATTTCAATCTTCTTCCATGGAAGAACCAACAAACTATTCCCTGATCGATGAATCAATCAAAATGTCACGCGATGTTCCTCGCATATCAAAGTGATGCCAATCACGTCACTTCAAAATAATTGCATAATTCATGCCTTGAAGAAAGATTCTTTGGAAATTCATTATTGCTCCTTGTGAGTTTATAATTTTCCTTACAGAGCATTCTCGAGTATTTTTTTTTACCGATAAAATGTGGAGAGTTTTTCTCCACCCTGTTGGTGGATTCCGTCCCCTCATCGCGGGGAATTGTTTTTCCATAAAAAATCAGAGATTTTTCCACCACTTTGAAGAATTATTTTGTTTTTTGGGTGTCGAATCCTCCACAAATAAAGGAAAACCATTTTTTGGGGGAAAATTCCACAATCATTTTTTTTACAGTGTATCTAATTCTGAGAAAGTCTTTTATATTGATGTAAACGTTGCAGTAGGGAACATAATCTGCACATTCATGTTGTACACTGAGAAAATAGATGTATAAATTAACTAAACATGTAGTCACCACAATTAATCACATTGTCGTTCAAATTTGACGTATTTTTTAGTACTGCGCAGATCAGTGTCTTCATATTTTACAACTCCCCTAGTAATTATCAATCTCCTAGTCCTAGTTCTTGAATTTTTTCCTTGTGTATCTATACCGTAATAAGCAAGTTAGTTTGAAACATCTAAACAATGTGGCTCAAAAGAATCTATGATATTCCCAGATATGTCCGAAAGTTGCCTGAAACATGTCCATTTGATCAAACTTTCAGACAAAGCTGAATTCAATCTCTATTATTTATTCGAAATGTGTTTAGATCTTTCAGTCTATGGTGTCTCAACCATCCGAAACTTTTTCACAATGTTCACTTATTGTTTGATCAATTGTTGTTCATCCGTTTCAAATTTAAGACATTCACTCAATGTCCATCAATTTCCTGAGGAGCTCATCAGGTTATCGTTCCACAATCTAGCGTAACAGGTTCTAAACACTAGAAATAAAAATGATGTGTAGTTTGAATCCTACACAAGTGAAGAAAAAATCCACTAAATCGTAGCTAGAAGAGGCTGGCTGCCAGCAGTTTTTGGCCGAAGATTCCACAATTATCTTTCACAATGCACGAAAACATAACAGTTTTGTTAAGTGAATATTCAAACTTTTTCTATCGAACACGAGTTGTTTCAGTAACACGTCACAAAATGATCGTTGTCAATACAAATCTATCATTCATACGCGGAGCATGTTGTGTTCATTTGACATCAGTTTTTGAATTCTTTGCTTCAGTTTAGTGATAGCACAAACAATATCGAAATTTTGGCGCGGTATTTGTCACTCGTCATTCAAATCACTGCGACAGAATTGAACCGTTTATTCAATCGGGAGATGAAAAAATGAATCATTCAACATACAGATATCGATGATTTTAACATATTCAGAGGAAGAAACGAACACGTATCGAAGAATTCAACAGTTATTCGAACTATTCTATCATAGACTGTTGAAATGACAGTTGTTACATCGACTACAAAATTCCGGGTGGAATTCTTGAGAGCGTAAATTAGGTTCCTCCCTCGATTTAATCCCTCTCGACACCACCGTTGATCCTTTAAAGTGCAATATCAAGCCAAAGAAATTTATGTTCATAGAACGTTATACGTGAACTCGCGAACGGTCCGTCATGGCATCAAGATACATTCTGGGAACTCCATTTATATAATCAAAAATTATGTTTCTGAGCAAGCACAATCTGTATTTTATTGAAATTTTAATGACTCGAGATGAAAGGTTGAATGCCACAGCTTCGGTATCAAATGCAAAATCTACGTGGTTTTTCAAACAAAATATGAAACTCAGGGATCTGAGATCCCGAGACAGCTGAATTTGATCAATGAAAAAGTATCCGGCGAGTGACAAATTTGAAATGAGGTTGAAGATTGATGAAGTCGAAATTAGCAGCAGCCGATCGTTGTAACTTTTGGTTGAACGTTATTTGAGCTGTTTTTATATCAGAACTCGATTAAGCAGGGTTCCACCAAACGTTTCAGATGCAGAAATCCTTAATCACATGTTTGTGTAAAAAGTTATAACTAGACATCGGATTATATGCACTATCAAAATATGCACTGATGAAAAGAAACATTTTATTGCTGGAATATTAAATCTAAGCTTTATAAATCAAATAAATCTCCGCAAATTGCACAATATACTTTGACAAATGAAAATTCAACAATGCGATTGTTTCCAGAGCATCAATCCCTAATTATGAATTATAATTCATATACAAATATACTACTACGTATCTTTCCAAATTTTCTATTTGAAATGTGTGACGCTTGTCGTTAAGTATCAATTTATAAGCCGAAAATGAGCGTTCTACATCTACCGGTGTCATCAGACAGAATTTAAAATATGGTGCCATTTCCATAGAAATCATTTCAGGCAGAATTTCATTTGTCCCGTTAATATAAGAATTCCCTCGTTCAAGCACTTTGAAACTTGGATTTTTTGAAAACACAGGGTCTAATTTATTCCGGATTTCAATCGAGAATGATTCTGGGAGTGCGCGTATCAATTGTGCAACTTCTTCTATTATTTTCAATACGATAATTCAGTTAAAGACGCTGCTGCATTGAAACCTTGGGTTCTGACAGTGGGGTTTCCAGAGCACAACTATGAAGAACCTCTTAGCAAAAGACTTTGATGATACCTCAAAGTTACACTAAAATATGCACTATCAACGAAAAAATATCATTATATGCGTTTTGCATACGCACATATGCAAATGCATATAATCCGATGTCTAGTTAGAACGATCGACTGGCAGCTTTGCGGCTGCCAGTTTCAGTTACATCGCTGATTGGGATTTCAATATTTTCATCGCGCATAGATCAGTTTGAACAAAAACAGTGGTAATAAAAAAATATTTCATATTTGTTACTTGCAGTTCCGGCAGTTGTTTCTTTTCGGAAATTAAGCGTAGGATCATTCGTTTGAACGAATAACGATAACAAGTCAATCACAGCAATTGCTGGAACCAAGCACAGTCATTGAAACCATATACACACTTTCGTTGGGATTTCTTTCTCGTTACGTATGCATATATGCATGGGCATGAACGAACAACACATCCACCGTAAGATGTTTCACATGAATTTTCAAGCGAGCCATCGTGCACCAACATGTTGATCATACTTGGATCGCACATATATACGTAGCTTATGACGTATCACGCACATTATTGCACGAATCAATTCCATCGAGGACAATTCCAGCGAAGGGATATACTTAAATCGATTCCATCTCCTTTGCTCGACGATGAGATAATCCGAAGAGCTTCGTAGAGAGTACGATTACATAATTTATGATCAATTTTGGCAGTGATTGGTGTGATGTCGTTGAATGATTCATTCGAATGATGGGACTGACAGAAACATCAAACCGATCACTATGAAAATATGTTAACATCCCATAAACACGAACACTCGTTTGAGAACACGTTATCACTGGCCGCCGGGGCTTTTGGCGGGAAAACTCAATTGAACACAGCCGGTGAAGCACACCGCGTGACTGTTGTACGAAAAAGAGGTGGAGGAGGAGCGGAAGGAGAGAAAGGAGAAGAGCGCGGCGCCCCTAAACGATCAGCTGATTCCTCACTGTCACCCACCACTATTCTCTTCTCTTCTCTTCCCTTCCTTTCTCTTCTTTTCTCGTCCCTCCTTGTTCCACGACATCAAGAAGTACCGCCAAGCGGGAACAAGAATTCAAGTCAGATAATCATCTTTTTCATCCTTTCCATCCTCTCTTCCGATACCGAAGGTAGAAGGTAGAAAGTAGAAGGTATGAGGTATGTATCACTCATCATCAGGAACACACATATCACTTTGATTTCTTTGAATTATTCAAAAGAAAACACTCGCAATTTTGATCCCATGATATTTTGTTGTTGTTGTTTTCAAATTGATAAATGATATAAATAAAAAATAAATCACTTTTTGGTAATGATCACTCGCTCGAAAGGATGAATAAACAGGGAGAGGAGAAAAAACAACAGAAACTGACTAACCGTGGCGTATGGGTTGTTTATGGCGGTACAGAGCGGCGTCGGCGACGGCCGGTGAGTGAATGCGCTGTGACGTTAGGCGCCCCTTCTAAGACCCCCTGATAATTCCCCTCACATCCCCCCCCGGCGCGATCCCTTAAACTTCTCCTTTAGATTCGTCTCTCTCACTCATTTCCCCACCATTCTTCCTCTCGTTCATCTACTCCTACCTCCTTTACCGCGCTCTGCCCGCTCATACACACCCCGAAGACTGACTTACACTTCTCTGTCCTAACTCTTACCCGTACACACATACTTAAACCACCCACTTCTAGTACTTCTTCCACCCCTGCGCGTCTCTGTCATTTACCTTCCGCGCGTACAACCCACGACCACATACATTCCCGCTCTTTCTTCTTTCTCTTAGAACCGCGCAGCCTTATACTTTCAGAAAGAGTGGTACGGTTAAAAGAGAACGAGTCCTTTGCTACCAATCAACATTCGCGAATTCTGAACTACCCTTTCCTCTCATTTCCTTTTTCAACCACTTCCAGACGTATGTATGTATGTATGTACGTACACGAGTATGAAAAGTGCATAATGTTTTTTTTTCTGGAGTAAGCAAGCGAGCGAGCTAACTGGCTCGCTAGCTAGCTAGCTAATTTTTTCTTTCCCTTCGATATTTCATGCATCGCGTATAGATGTGATTTCGAACTCACGTTAGTCCTGGAGTTTATGCTGATCGTTATTGTTCTTTGCTACCACGAAGTTTGGAAATTTGTACATTTATTTGTAATGATAATGTTGTATCTCTGTGCCTTTTTTTGCGAAGATTGAAGATCTTTGGAACTTTTGCAAAATTGTATAAAGTATTTCCATCAATTCTCTGAGTTGAGGATAACATAGAACGTAACTACCCATATAAAAATCTTCAGGCTCCGCCAATGCTGACGACGGAATAAACCTAGACGCAAGGCTGCCAGCCAAAGCTGGGCAATCTATGTAGGGACAAGGATGGTTGACAATGGTCTAAACATTGCACCAATATGGGAAGTTATAAATCGACTTCGTTGATCCATCATTGATCATTGGCTGCGCCACGCTTGGTCCATCCTTCAACCAATATTGCTTGAAGGAAAAAGCATGCTTTCAACAGAGGCTCTCTAGGGCTTGGCGGGACACTGCTCCAAGCATTAGGCAACTCTGAATGACAATGGATTCTCATGTTGCACCAAGCATGGGTCGTAGCTTGGTCCAGCTTGGGCAATAGCTTGGCTCAGCTTGGGCGATGGCCTCGCTCAGTTTAGGCGTTAGCTTGACTCGACTTGAGTAATAGCTTGGCTAAGAGTGAAACTTCCTTCTCAAACAGCAAATTACAATAACTCTCACCAGAGTGATGCTTGTTTCCTGCGAGTGGCGAACCAAGCATTCAATCAATATATAAGTCTCCTTTGAAGATTCCATGACAGAAATAATTCTTCATCTGTTTCCAGACCCGCCTACTTCTACGCCAGGACCACCGGATTTACGTCATTCATCAGTTTAAACTAATCAGAAAAATTACATGTTGAAATTCTCCGACATTCATTTCGTTCAATCGAAATGATAGAATGGATTTTTTATTTTATTTTCAATTACAATAAAAAATAAAAGTGACCATTGGCATGAGATGGGCGCAACCCTGCCGCAAGATTGCTACAGCGTTGGCTCATCCTTGGCGAACAAATTTTTGTATGGTCTGCCATTGACGGCATATGCTATCACAACCCTGTTTCCAGTGTTGGGTCTTGATTGTGGAAACAAATGGGCTGAGGCTGAAATGATGTTATCATTTCAGAGTTGCGCCATGCCTGGTAGCCTAGGCTCGGCCCATCTTGGTGAGCCTTGCGGCAACCTAGCGCCCATGGTCAATTTTTACCTGGGTAAGTATCTCACATGAGTGATGAAAGTTCATTTACGTTAGGCAAACCGATAATACTTTTGAATGATTGTACACTCTCTGAATTCCTTGGAGTATAAAATTCATTCTTGAGGAGTGAAAATACTCCGAGTCTAGGGAGACTCAGATCCCATTCCTAAAAAGTGAATTCTCACTTCAACCGTGTTTGAGGTAAAGGAGGGTAAAAACTCACTTTATAGGAGTGGAATCCCACTCCAAGGAATTTAGAGAGTTCCCAGACACCACAAATTTTTGATTACCTGGAAGATTTCCACTGGATGTTTCAAAGATGTCTTATGCAACCATTTTCACTGTTTTCAAGATATCTTCGGTCAAGAAATCTAAAAGATGTCTTCAGATCTCTTTTACACGTCTTTTGGATAACTTACTGAAGATATCTTTAAGACAGTGAAAACTGTTGCATAAGACATCTTTAACATATCCAGTGCGGAAATCTTTTAGATAGGGCTGCACTCGAGACTCTCGAGTAAAACCAAAAAACTGAATTTTACCAGTTCCAATGCAAGATTCGTTGGGTCGATGTACAAATCTTTAAAGAATGAAATGTGAGAAAATTTTTGAAAATATTTTTTGGATTTTCAACACTAAGGTTTATTCAAAACCGTTGCAGTCTGGGAAAAAGTCTTGTCTTGTCTTTTCTTGGTCTTGACTGTAGAAAAATTGTTCTTCGCTCTATGGATACAATCAATTTTATCCTCTCAGACATGTTATTGCCAACTATGACATGCTCACACTTGACTTGATGTCAAAATTTGTCTTCGAAGATTGTAAAATTGAAGAATATTTACTATTTTTGAATTTTGCTCAAGAGTTTCGAGTGCACCTCCACTTTAGCGAGTGGAAGGTAAGTTATTAACATAACAGATGGATCTGGTGATCTGCAGTCATTCGCAGATTATAGGCGAAGAATACTCTTTCATATTCAATTTTTTCGACTCATCGAATTGACACTATGAAGCGGACACCCTTTGCATTACACCGAGGTACACTGAGAAAACAGATATCTTGAAAAATACCATAATTTATGGATTTTCAGCGCTGGTCTGACCCGAGTCGGAATATTCACTTGCATGAATCTCTAAAAGTACCATAATTTCTTGGACTTTTTGAAATAAGTATGGTACCTTCCGTATAAAAGTCCAAGACATTATGGTACTTTTAGAGGTTTTTTCAGGTAAATATTTAGACTCGGTCAGACCAGCGCAGAAAATCCATAAATTATGGTACTTTTTAAGATACCTTTTTCTCCGTGTATGGAATTTTGTTTTTCATGATTTGGATAAACGTTGGTTCATAGTTCATGTGATTGGTTTTTATGATTCAGTTACTTACGGTGTATAATTATTGGAATACTTATGACCTCCATTTTAGATGTCCTTGTGTGAAAGAATTGAACTTTGCAAAGAAAATATTGAAGAAGTTGCTGAGAAACACCAGTCTGCTGAAAAGATGTTTTCCAAGATGTGCTATGGTCTTATAACTATCCAAGTCAAAGAACTTGCACGCCAATTTGTCAATGACAATGAAATTGCTTCGCTCGCATGGATCGAATGCGGTGGAGGGATTCAAATTGGTTCCGTAGATTTATGAAATGAAATTCCTCTTTATCCGCGAGAAAACCTGAAAACACATCTTTGACACGGGCAAATGTCAATGATTTTTACAACAATCTTGAGGAAATCTTAGAAAAGAACCGCATATGATTTGGAACATTGATGGAACGGGTTGTACAATTGTCCCTAATCTACCAAAAGTCATTGCCCCTTCAGGTTCCAAACAAGTTCAGCGAATACCATCTGTTGAGGAGAGACAACTATGTTCACTATGCTAAAAGTGTACTGTAAATCCAGTTACGGAAATCCAGCTGGGATTCCAGATCCGAAATTTACCTGCGTTGCCAGCTAAGGCTCCACCTGGAATCCAACTGGAATTCCACCTGGGATTAGAAATTCCAACTGAAATCGGAGTTGAAATTCTAGCTGAAATTCCACCTGGAAACGCAGGTGAATTTCGGAGCTGGAATCCACGTCGAATCCCAGCTGGAATTTCGTGGTGGGGAAGATTTTATATTGCAAGGAGCACCTAAAGGATCTCTAGCTTCAGCGAATCCCATTAGTTGGATAACAGAAGAAGCTTTTGTCGAGGCCATCAATCATTCTTATGAGGTTCGTTGATAAGCCATCAAAACAAATCTATGTTGATTATTATGTTACATTTATTCTGATCACATCACAATTGATGTAATTAGGATTGCAAGAAAAAACTATATATTGAATTGGGGAAAAAGTAATTAGAATTGTTGGCAATAGATCGATTCCCAACGAAGCTATGTATATTATAGCACGTTCGAAAGGTGACAGTCATTGGATTACTCAATCAAAATTTATTAAGCCAATTTTTAACCCAAAATGTCTAGGACCGTACTCGCGAACACAATCGATCAGTGAAAAAATGAAGACATCCACGTTAGGAGACAAATTGAAGAATAAACCTGGCATAACTACTCGTAATTGGATCTCTTCATTTTTCACTGATCGATTGTGTTCGAGTCCACGGTCCCAGACACTTTGTGTTAAAAATTTGCTTTTTCACCCCTTCGAATGTACCTTTGATAATGGTTGGAAACCACCCGAAACGTCAGGAGACAAATTGAAGAATAAACCTGGAATAGCCACTCGTAATTGGATCTTTTCATTTTCTCACTGATCAAAAGTTATTGAGGTTTGGAAGTGGAGATTCCAGAAGATCATTTTCGTCATATTTTGCTTTTTAATACCGAAGGGGGAAATTTTAGCCGGCATAAATAAAACTCCAGTTGTCCAGAATATGATCAAAGCACTTCATTCAATGGGGATAAAGAATTCAGTTGTGACCAATAAAATTCATATGGTTCGACTAGATTTTTATTTAAAGCAACTGAATTTCCTGGTTGTCTAATATCCAGCTAAATCTTTTTTTCTTTTCAAAGTGTATTTTCGAAAAGGTAAGTATGTAACGCAGGATTTGAAAATTATATAGTGTTTATGGCGATAAGTGCCTCAATGAACGCGAGAGTGACAATTAATTTGCTTGTTTTTATTTCGGAATTTTCAATATCAAAGATGAATCTCGCCCTGACCGGCCAATCGTTGAAAAAGTCCATAAAATTCTTTGAATTATCGAGAAATTTCATTTCGCGTCATCGCTACGGAACTGAGCATGGATCATAAAACAGTTTTGAACCATTTAAATAAAACTGGATATGAAAAAAAGCTCGATATTTAGGCTCCACATGAACGAACAGTGGAAAATTCAATGGAATCGTTGCTGGAAAGATACGGAATCGAGCCATTTTGAAAGGAATGATCACATGCGATGAAAAGTGGATGAAAAACGACAAGAATGTGCGAAAAAGATCGTGGTCGAAGCCCGTATTGACGCCAAGGAAGGTGATGCCGAGTGTTTGGAGGGATTGGAAAGGGATTGCTCATATCACGAGCCGCTCGAATCTGGTTAAACCATTAATTTGACTCTCTACTGTCAACGATTAACGCGATTAAAGCAAAGGCGTTGTTATCCATCACGATAACTCTAGACCACACATATCTAGTGACTCGACAAAAATTGAGAAAGCTTGATCGGGGAGTTGTGATGCATCCACCGCATAGCCGCGACCTTGGTCCGTCCGACTACCGCTTGTTTTGATCTCTTCAGAACTCTCTTAATGGTGTGAAGGTGGTTTCAGAAGAGGCTTGTGGAAATCATTTGGTTTAGTTTTCCGCCCAGAAATCTCAGGAGTTCTACACGGAAAAAAATGAACTGTTAATTTTACCAGAATTCCGGTTACTATATGGACAGCAAGGAATATCGGTGACTTTTACTGGAATTCTTGTTAAATTTACCAGAGCCCTTGTTAAATTTGCCGGAGACTTGATTCATTTAACTAGAATTCCGGTTAAAATAGCAGTAATTCTTGCTGTCCATATATTAACCGGAGTATTTTTTTCCGTGTACAGTGATGGAATTATGGTTTTGCCGGAAAAGTGGTCGAAGATGATCGATCAGAACGGCACATATGTCATTGATTAGGGCTTGGAATTTATATGAACGAATTCACTTTAAAAACCCACTCTCCTCTCAACCCGATATATATACTCATTTCTCTCCACCACTATGGTTAAAGACTCCAATTTTGAAATATAGTCTTGGAATGAATGCATGGATAGTGTCAAAACTTGGAAGAACCATGTATACTTATGAAGTGTATATTTACTCGCTAATCACTTGTTCTTATCACTGTATTCTCCATGAGAAATGGCATAGCTGGATTTTTGAAAACTGGAATGCACCATTGATTAGGAAGATTTCATCCGATGAGGTTCGCGTGCACGGAAAAAAAAGAATTCGCTATCACAGCGAAACTTGATTTTGTTGGGTATCTTCTACTTAATGTTGCCGCGAACCACAAAACGAGCTTTCACGATCTTTAGATTTCAGTCTCATTCGATTGAAAATCAATTCTTCAGTAGTAACATTAATACGATTTTGAGAACATTCAACTTGTTTTGAGAATCCAAATTGAAATATGAGCCCAAACCAAAGTTCGCAATAATAATCCGTATTCAATCTCGACACGATCAAAATTTCGATCTGGCTCGAAACGATTGTGGTGTAAATCAATTGAAAATTAAGATTGATGGGAATGCAGTTTGATATGAACCCACTCGTAATCCAGTCCTAGTTTTCATCTGAATTCGAACCAGTGTTCATCTCTCGCAGGTCAAATTGAGCAACATTGGAATCTAAAGATCGTAACAATTCGTTTTTTGGATCGCGGCAACACTACTTCTACTAGATCAGCAATTCTGTTAGCTATGACAGCGATTTTTTAGCCGTGGTAGCAAAAAATGTTCGCTATCCTGTGTATAATACTAGTAATTTTGCTAGTTCAGCAAAAGCTTTGCTACTACAATCAATCATTTTGCGCTCTCAGTAATCCAGTTAGCTGTGGCAGCGAATTTTTAGCTAGGCTAGCAAAAAGATTTGCTATTCTATATATGCTGCAGCAGCAAATTGTTTTCCTTCCAACCTGACATCATACCCATGTAACAGAAAAACGTATTCCTCAATCCGTTCAACCATTATCAGACAATAATTCATGAACACGAAACGTCAAGTCAATCATTTCAAAAGTGAATGATATCACCCGAACAGTTGCAAACAAAATCGGGAAAATTCAAAAGTACACCCAAAAAATCATATTCTAAAAATTAGAATCTACTCTATAATATGAGCCTAGTACATCTTCCTCTTAATATCAGTGGTAATTCTTCTAAGGTTCAGAGGAACTCCCACATTAATCCTCTAAAAATCAAAGAAATATGTACCAGCCGTTGACACAGTTCGTGGTCGCAATAACTTGAATTCTGGTTCAATTGACTAGGAAATGTGGTTGTGATGTCCAGAAAAAGTGGTCGAAGCCCAAATTAACTACATATTCTGGTTATCACACCACAAAAAGAATCTAGTTTTCCTAGACTGAAAAATGTAGTTAATTTTTGCTTCAACCACTTTTTCTGGTCATCACAATCACGTTTCCTGGTGAATCGAACCAGATTTCAAGTTATTGCGACCAGGAATGTTTCAACCAGGTCGTTTTTCTGTCAGTGTACGAAAAACATGAAAACATCTGCAAGGTATCAAGTAACAGGAACAGTCGCCGAAAGAAAACGATCACGAAAACAAATTCAACCAAGAAATACTTTCCTCCAATATTGAGATCTGGACTGAATAAATGGAAAGATACCTACTGCAAACATTTTCCGACAAAGAGTAATTATGATAACTGTTGTTCAATGTGTGGAATGAAATATTCCAAAAGTTACGTTAATGGGCTGAAATGTATTTTAGGTAAAGAATGGCTCCATGAAACTTGTGGTTTTGGAGGTGTACGCGAGTTTGTTTGTCGGAATTGAAGTTGAAACTGTTGAAGTTAACAAAACCCTATATTTTTTGTAGACCATTGTTACAAACTGACATGTTCATTAGAATACTAATTATGTAAAGTTATTTGCATTTATGAAAGCATCGAATATCAATAATCCGTTTCATGACCCCAACTGTTCCATTTCTATCAACTTAGTGATCAAACGAACGGAAGAGATTTTTCTCCAAAAACAGCTGTCCAAATAAAAAGTTACTATGTTCCTCCCATGAAAGCTTGAGCATTGAAAAGTAGATAGAAAGGATTCTTCCGTTTCCTTCCGTCAAGGTTGGGTTCGGTTCAGAATTCTGAACCGAATTATAAATACTGCGAGTTCAATTCGCTTATGACGAAACATTATGACTACCTTACATTTGTCTAAAACATGCAGTCGGGGCGGGTTTGCTTATTGAACTCTAGACAATTCTGTTGACTTCCTGTGCTCATCTACATTCATTTTTTCCTTTCACTCGAAATACAATTACTCAATTATGGCCACGAGGGATAATTATATGCAAAGGAACAGAAGATTGTCAAAACGACATCGAAAGGATAGAGCAACGACAAACGGGATGCTGAATATTGTGAAAGGATATATTTTTCTTTTCAAATGTCGGGTTTCTATTTTCAGAAAATTATATTCCCCCTTGAAAATATGTCCATATTGGATCCATATCTTGAATGTCAAATGTAACTTTGAGTATTTGAAGAATTAAACTGTGGAATTGAAATAGCATAAGTTTGATGTATACTTTTTAAAAAGTCTTGAAGATTTTTGTTTTTTACAAGAAAGAAGGCAGCAACATTATCACCTCTAATATCAAATTGGATAATGATCGTAATAAACAAATGAGGGATTGTATTATTGAAAAGCTTTATAATATTTATGATATTATCTTTTGGATTATAAAAACAACTGAAGTAGTTGGAACGCAGAATCACAAAAGAATCCAATCAATGTCATTTTTCACTGATCTTTCGGGTTTTTTTTCTATTCACGTGGTACGGTGAATTCTTTAGAAGGGATAGAAGGAAGAAATGGATCGATTCCCAATTAAAACGAAACGAGTCGATAAAAACGAATATTGGTTATAATACGTTGAGAAGTTTTCAATATGAAGATGATACAATTCCTAATTGATACTTATAATTTTCCTTCGCTTGATAACAAATTTGTAAAATTTTCCAAGTTTGTTTCCTGTTTTGGAATCTAGCTGGGATAACTGAACAGCTAGGTACCTTTATTTCAGTGTATCAAAGTAAGATTCCTATGAAATTCATCAAACTTTATTCCATACACGGAAAAAAGTGCCCCCGTAACAATCCATGTCTTGAAGATATCTCAAGACAAGTTCGTTTAGAAATCTAAAACATATCTTCCCGAAAGACAAGTTTTAGATCTTCTCAAAGATATCATTTCGTGCTGCACCGGACATCTTAAACTCGTCTACGAATGTCGTCGAGATATGAATTGTTATGTAGGTGAAATATCCATTAGCTGTTACAGCAGAAAATTATAACTGTGACTGCCCAGGTTTTGTGGTTGATATTTGAATAGCCAAGTCATTTAACTACGGAATTTGAGTTGTGGCAGCTACATTTCTCGTTGCTTTCTTGTATCCAAATGATAGCTAATAGTTTTGTTCCGCGCACAATTTCAACTTCACGTGGAAATAAATTCTCAGCTGTATTAGCTAAATTTTAGCTACTCTAGCTAAATGTTTCAGCACTCACAGGAGAGCAACATTAGTTAAAATTTAGCAGATGGAGCCAAAAATTCCTGCTACCTTCAGTAGCAAAAGATCTGATCTTCTAAAAGGAGAGGGAAAGAGGGAGGAATTATTTTCCTTTTCGATTCAGGCAGCAACAGATGGAGTTGCCACAGCAAAATTATTTCAGCTAAATCATTGAAATTATGCTATTACAACGAAGAATTTTTGCTGCAGCAGCTAATAAATACCGATAGTAGTAGCGAAAATAATGAAATGGATTCATTTGTGGTAGCAGATATCTTGGGATTCAATTGAAGTTTGAATATGTCAATTCTGGTTATTCCAATATTAATTTCTCTCAATTCTTTGTAGAAAACTATTTCATATCTTCCTTCACTTTTACACAATGTGTTCTTCGCTGTCTGATTTTTCGTAGGAACAGCAAATAATTTGCTACGTCAGCTAATTATTTAGCCGTAACTGCCGAATCATTGGATAAGGCACCAAAATTCATTCATTTTCAGTCAGATACAGAAGAGGCAACAGATTTGGCTTGAGGAGAAGACATTTTTTGCCATGTTTTTGCTAATTGCGGTCACAGCTAACAAGATTGATGTCATAATAAACAATTTGCTGTTCCCGCAAAAGGTAGCCCCCCGCGAAATCAAATTCCGCTGTTACAACATGCTTTTCTTCGTACATATTTGGAATTCTTTGAATTCGAAATTATTCACGATTCAAAGTTGGTTTTTCGTTTGAAATTTTGGATTCATGTATTGGCTACGTGAATCTTGAAAATGTCTTGAAGTATTCTTCATATCAATACCGTTATTCCAAACTGCTCATTTTTTGTTTCAAATTGGTTTTCACGAATAGTTGAGAATTGTGTATGAAATTGAACACTCAAATCACACGTCGAATGGTTTACGTAAATTCACTGTGAAAATAGTACAATGTTGACAAATGCTTCGGATTTTTCCTAACTACGTTCTCAAACTTTGAATTGTTGATAGAAACAAACCGAATTCTTGGGAACTAGAAACATTATGTGAAGAATGTACTGCAAGATTTTTGGTCTTTAACAGCTGAACTGAATTGGGTTATTCGATTACTAATTCGTTTCAATGAACGATTGAAACTTCGGCAGCATTCCTCCCTCTGCACGGGAAATGAATTTCCCTGTCATTTGTAGGGCATTTTTACATAAAAGTATATTATATGAAAGTCCCCATTTTTGCAAAGGTTTTTCTATGCATCCATAAAGAATTCCCAGTGAATTTGCGAAAATTTCTCTTTCGCGTATATTTATATGTTAATTACTTGATCATGTAAGGAACAATTTAGAGTCAACTTCTCACTAATCCTTTCAAATACAGCCGACTGTTGAAAAATATATTGAACAGAGTTAATTTGAACACCCGGCAATTTCATCATTCGATGGACATTCTTTACCCTCTGGTTCATTTTACTGTGCAGACCCCAGAAATCTTTGAATGATCATTTTCCAATGGATTTGGTACATTATATAAATATTGCATCCAATAATATCCGAACTGCAGATTCCTAATTAACATTCCACAAAAATTCTCTTTGATTATATATGTCTAATCAATACGAATGTATTTTTAGATCAGTAGATATAGTCCTATACATGATCAGACGCTGAATGACTGATTGAACTTCATGTAACATCGTGGATATAAGGTCCTATGCAATGAAATACCTTTGATTCCCTGTCATAATATTAGCATTGTGTAATTTCACATGTCCAGAAATCACGGGATGTGAAGTGTTCGAGAATTGAATGCAAATTTTCAATTCACCGTTCATTTGAATTTTTATGAGTGAAGATGAAAGATCACGTCACATTTTGGGTATATACTTTGAAAACTTTCACGTGTTTGTTTATAGAATCGAGTCACAGTTGAGAGGAATGCTTTGAATTTGGTATTTTATGGAGAAAAAATTGGTTAACCCAGCTCAAAATTCGCTATCACAGCTAACTGGATTGCTTGAAGAGCAACTTGATTACCTGACAGCAATTTTTCGAAAATTTATCCTGAATAACAAACGAATTTTGCTGGAGGAATCGACAGTTTTGTTGCCATAGCAACAAAAACAATCACTGCCGTCGCTAATGAGATGACTGTGATAGTGAACAGCTTCGCTGTAATAGCAAAAGATTTGCTGTTCCAACAAATTTACATCTTCTTCCTCCGTGTTTACGCAAGGAATCTCCACAAAATGAACCCCCTACAGAGCCTAATAACAATGAATCTCTGCATTTCTTCGCATTCTTCTGATTTCCCGAAATCTGAAAGAAATGGAGAGATTTGGAGATTTTTGACAGATTCCAGACGTTTCCGGAGAAATGTTTTATTAGGAGAATAACGTTGGAAAATCCGATCACATACTGTAAAAAATTTCTATGGGCAGATTTTTATAGATTTACGTGGAATGATTAACCCTTGAATAGTAATCTATTTTCTCAGCATCCGTTGATGATGATCGTTGATCATTCGTGTCCCCTACGTATTTCAAACTACTTTGATATACTCAAAAAAATCTGTGACAATTCATGAACGCGGTTCAAGCATTCTGTTTCGAGGCCCTAAAGTTTCAATTTTCAGAGGACCGTGTCCACATATTTACCTTCCAACATTTATGCGACAAAACGAAGGAAAAATTCTTCATTTTATGGAGAAAAGACTGTTCTTTCTGAAAAAAAATATGAACTTTCAACGGAAAAAGTATTTGTCAAACTTTACTTCGGATACTTCATGCTTCTTCATGTTTCTTTCGAGTTCAAAGGATGCAATAAAACGATATACATTAGGCATCTTTACTTTTAATCCTTTCATTAAAATGCAGAATTATGAGCAATCAAACTCGAAATCATCTCGCCAATTTGATCCAACTTTTTGTTACCAGCCTCAATATTTCTGGGGTAAACATGAGGAAGTTTCATAACGCGTGCCGAAAAATTGAACAAGTTCTGCAATGATTTAATTCAAGGAAATTTCGATTAATTTAAAAAATACAATTGAGCTGATGTTAATGACGAAGCGAGAAAATTGATTGATCCGAAAGGCTGTGATGGAGCAATCAACTGTTTCGATGCAATAAAACTGTCCATTTTCAAACTACAATACGTTCAACGATCTAATTAATAATACGTTATCATGACCAAACTATTTTTCTCGACGTTAAGTATGATCGATCGTATTTAGATCTTGAATTCTCAAATATTGTGTACGATCCATACTTTTACTTGAAATTACCCTGTTACCGATCATCGGGGATTCTCGATTTCTGCACTTTCTATATACAAAAATGTAAAGAAAACAAACCACCATCACGCAAAGGCTGTAATCGAAAATAAGTTACTAGAAATTTTTATATACCGTCAGGATCGTAAATAAACTGTAATCAAAATGAATCTTTACACATCCAAGACTTCATATTCAAGATTGGATAATTAACGGCTATTTTTTGATATAAAAATTTGGAAATGAGAGAAACAGAAAACATTTGACACGAACAAAATCAACATAGAATGAATTGATATTTGTAAAAAATCAATGAAGCTGAAACTAGCAGCCGAATGTTGTAAATTTTTATTAAACATTGTTGGAGCTTTGTTGTTCATATCAGAAATCGACAGAATAATCCGTTCGAATGAGCACAATTCAATATTTTTCCAAAACTGTTGGAACAATGGAGACGACTTTTCTTATTTGTTTGATGAAATATTCTTTCGTTTTCGGTTATCTTTCAAGTAATCCCATAGGACGAAGTTACAAGGGTTAAGATAAGGACTCTGGAGAGGATACTGGAACCAATGATTTCGTTGAAATATGATCCCAACGAAATTTTTGATTGTTCTTGTGGTGTAAACAACACTCTTTCGTTGTGATGATAGAATTACCCTTTCTTGAGTAAAGCGGGGATATCCCAAGTCAATAACTCGATCACTGTTCACTTTGTGAATAGTTTAGAATACTTCTTGCGGGTGACATGGCACTGTACCATCTTTTATGAAGTGATAACCTTGAATGAGAACCGTTTCCCGCTTGTGGAGAGAATTTGGTCTTCAAAATGTGTTTTGAAATCTCTCCAATAATTATAGAAAACGACATTGAAAGTTTTCGTACTCCAAAAGTGGGAATTTTAGTTCATTAACAAGTAAAAACTGAGCTTCGTCTGAGAAAAAGATTGTGTTTTCATTTAATTCGTTATTTTCGTCGAGTATTTGCATTATTCGACAACGAAAAACTCTTTTCTTTCCCCCATAGTGGTTCTAAATGATAACCGAAGTGCTTGCATTTTTCTTATAGTATTTTTCAACTCCATGAATTTTTTCTTCCGTAGAGACTAAATGAGAAGGATCAGGTGAATCGGTTCTATACGATCTCGTAGAGTTACATACTGAATTAAATTTCTACGGAAGCCGAAGATAATACGACAATTGTAAACTCCAGAAAATTGAATAAATTCAAATTTCACCTTCCAAGAATAGCCTCACTGTTTGCTATTTTGGTTCCAAACTTAGCGCGAAACCTGAAAAATGATTCGCTGTGGATTTTTTCTCTTGAACAGGAGCAATCAATCAGATATACTTTGTTTTGGATAAGTAATTCACTCGTACTAATTAGTATTATACGCTTCCTTCTATAGCTAGAATAAAACTGACAGACGTCAGGTATCCACACAGCACAAGATTTCTTTGTTGTGGTGATATTTCTGTGATTCTGTAATACTCTGCCATATTGCAGCAATATACTCGTGCGATATCCCGAGTCGGAAAGGCTTTTGTCCTGCTTTCTAAAATTTCTAGAGTGAGATTTCACTCTTCAGCCAGCCAAAAGTGAGCTTGTCGAAATTTCGAGTGAAATTTCCACTCTTTTAGAGTGACAGTCTAAGGTTTGAGGTTAGAAACCCACAGCCACTCTAATTCTAGAGTGAATTTTTCACTCCCAAAGAGTGAAGGTTCACTCGAAACGAATCCCACTCGGAGCGGACTGGCTCACTTCTGAGACTTAGTGGAGTGAAACACGTAATTTTTCACTCTTTCGGATTTGGAGAGTGATTGTTGAATAATATGGATAGAAAAAGGACTTTTTCGTGATTTTAATCTGAATTATTATTGCAGCGGAGTAGAATAATGAAGAAATCTCAGACTAAAATCTTGAAGCAGTTCTGTTTTTGTTCACATTATTAAAAAATCAGGACAAAAACCGTCTAATTTTTTTGACTCGCAATTGTAGCGATATTACAATATCGCAGGAATATTGCAGCAATATTACATGTGAAATTGTTTAATATTGCCGCGTTATTATTACAATACCAGATGCTGTATGGAATACGTATTGAAAAGTGTAGCTTGATATAAACAAGTCTGTATAGAGAGATATCAACTGTTTTTTTTTAATCTCAAGAATGGTTTTTATTTTACCACACAGAGAGAACAAATGTCCGGGAACAATAAAATATTGCATTGAATAGTTGCATCAGAATACTCAATTGATTGAAAATAAACTTTTCGTTGACTCAACTAAATATTCATTGAATCGAATGAATATTTAACATGCTATAAAACTTTGTTCAAATCAATTAGGTGTTTTTCTGGTCTCAGTTTATAAAACGTGTTCATAGATCGTACACGGTTTCCGATGGATTTTGTACAAATTTTGTCAAGCTGTATCAATTTTCTATCTCACTGCAAATCGATGACTAAACGTCTTGAAGATACGTTCGAAACACGATTAAATACATTATGAGTCAATTGTGGCTGTCGAAGCACGGTGTACAATAGATTACTTTCAACAAATTAAGTTTTGACTAATGGAACTTCAATTTATAAATCCTTATTCGGCCTTTCCTTGTCACGGGATTCAATGAATTGTCTAGACTCTGTTATCTTGATATAACAGAGTAATAAACACGTCATAATCAAATCACGATGACTATTCTGGTCTGAGAAAAATGTATGAGACTTCAGGAGTTTATTTATAATCATCAAACGTGTATTCTACGTTGATTGATCATAAATCCTCATTACAAACATACATCTGTCAACTATAAATAAACGTTCCTTTCAATGCAGAGATGAATTTCTGAACATTTCTTTTCTAACTCATAGTAATTTACTTCAAATTCATGCTGGCGTGGAGCCAATTCCGCTAACAAAAAAAAGAAATTACTATAATTTGGAAGAGAAAACTCTTGTAATTATGGGAATTTGTTTTCATTTGTTCTCCTCAGTGTAGTTTTCGAATCGAATATAATATAGTCAATATTATCCATCCAATTGAGAAGGTCTCCTGAATTACAAAGAGTTTTTCGTGATTCTGTTTTAGAAGAGAAAAAAGAAACGAACCCATTGAACTTCGAGATACACTGGTTGTAGATAGTTCATCTGAACAAGTGAAACAATGTTTATAAATTGACTCTGAACACAATCTATTCCATTCTTCTTCAAGTAAACCAACATAGTTGTTTAAAATATCTCCTTAAATAATTGTTATAACCCCCTTAATTTTTTTTTGAGGTAATTTTGTATTTTATTTCTCTAGTCCATTCAAGACAAAAATATATAGCAATGAAACATCACATTATATACTGAATATTTCCCGCCGTCCGAAGACTACAGCCGCGAGCCGCTGAAAATCAAACTTTCGATGTCTCGAAATCTGCTCTTCTCTCGTTAAAAATATTGTGCAAGAGAGGAAGGCGTTTTTCCACCGTATACAAAATTCGAACTCATGATATACAGTTAAATGTATGATTCATGTCCGAGTATATCAATTTGAATTCGATGTATAAATAATCATAAATAAACACATAGTACAGCATTCCTTTTTTGACCTCAACCATCCTCCAAGTCAGGTAAATATCAGTTAAAAGATCAATTATATCCTCTTTACCTGGAATCGCTGAGTGTATTGAATAAATACTAAAACCCTTCTGAATAAAGGTTCGAGGAGAGATTAGGGTAGAAACTTTCAACACTGAACCTAGGTAAACTTTTGTACTCTTCATATTTTTCTCAAAGTATCAAGATGGAGCGTTCGTGCGCGTAACAATGCTATTGTGGACGGATAACCCAATTATTTGACACTACGAGTTCATTTTCCGGTACAAAATTGTCAGAAAATTCACGATGATTCGATCGATCGATTCATTCGCTCTTCGAAATGATTTTGAATAAAGAGAAACAACGAGTCAAAGATAAGTATGGATCACTGTGTAAACGAGCACCACTTTTTATCCACTCTTGATCGGATACTTAAATTCCACACGGAAGATCGTGGATGTGTTTAATTGCGCGTATAGAAATAAACGTCCTGCATACTTCTATTTATCAAGAGAATAAATGTTTGCATTGATTCTCGTGTCGGAAGTTGTTGGAAATGCAAGCAACTTCGAGATATCCTTCGTTGGATATCGGTGAAATACTGGTGTTTTGTTCTTGAATCGTTCCGCGTTTCTTCGCAATTTTCATCAAATTAATTACCTGAAATTTAATTTCGCGTCGATGAGAAAAAAATCGATTGTTTTATCCTTTGTTTATCAGCTTTTGTTCCCTCTCACGCATACGCGTTGTGACATTCTATTCGATACTTTCATTAGTTTAAAATCATTTGGATCTGTTCCAATTTCGACAGGATGATTTATCGCAATCTTTTTCTGGAGCATCATAAAATTATTCTCCTTCCCCATTTCGTGTTGTTCGAATAATATTTTTCAAATCCATGATTTTTCTTTTTCTTGATTCGAAGAAGAATTGTAAATTTCTTCAAATATATTTGTGAATTGAGAACTGCGAAGAAAATTTCTATTATGTGATTGAAGCGCGAATGTACTTTTGAACTTCGATTGATCAATTAATTCTCAACCTTCACTCGCATAGATTTTTTATATTCAAAAAAGAAGAGCCTAGTCCTGCAACACTGATTGCTGAAGTTGGTTCGTTAACGTTGTACCAAGATTAAACTAACGACTGTTCAAATTTCGTCCAAGCTCAAAGAAACTCATTAAAATTCATTGAAAATCAATTTTTAATAGGTTCGAATCAGTTTCCTGCATCAGGATCAATAGGTACCATTGGAATCTTTGAGCGGGAGCAGTAACACTGAGTCCTGTGCTGGTGTTGTTTCCCAAGGATCGGGGGTTGGCAAATAAATTCATAAATTCCTGCATAGGACTCAATGATGAATTCCTCACAGCTTATTCGAAGTTTGAAATTCATTGTAAAACTGAACAATACGAACTTGTTCGAAATTCAAAGATATTCAGATGAATTTAGTTATACCTTGGATATCCGTTGCTGAATTCCCGAAAGAGAATAATCACTGTCCAGTTCCAGGCTTGGTCCCTCTCGGCTGGGAACTATCGTGTTTCCTACAACCGGTTAATTCCGAATAAAACATATGTCACTAAAACCAAATAAAACATATCGAATTCAACACACAGATTTCGTTAACTTTGTTCAAAATCATGTTGAATGTAATACGAAACATGAATCATCGCCGACACTAGTTCACTTTTGTTTTCTCTCTTGACGCACAAAACTGTAAATAACATCGATCAAAATGAAATCCACATAAAACTCGTAACGACAGGGGGTATAAAAAATGAGTTCGAAACTGGAATCGTTCTAGTCGTTGTCATCATCATCGTTCACCTCAACAGGTTATCCCGTGGAACCGGAAGTAACGTAGGAGCCATTACGGACTCAAAATCCAATTCAACTCGCGTGTATTTTTGCGCATTCGATTCAAAACGTGCATATAAAATCGATGAGCGGAAAAGAACGGAAAGTTTTCGATTCGAGCAACACCATGATATATTGAAAAAAGAATGATTATTCGGAGAGTGTGTGCGACTCCGAGAATCGAATGTGACGGATCTTCTTCGGCGATGATGATGAAGAAGACGTTGAAGAGTCAAGGGCGCCGTCGGAGGAAGAGGAGGAGAAGATGGAACCGAGAGGGCGTTAGTGAGCCTTGATTTGAAATATACAAGCGTTTTCCTGGAATGATTCGCATGGGTTCCTCGTGCAGGGTGACATAGGAACTAATAGCCGCAGGATTTCGTTTTGACCGTGTCGACGATACGCGAATTCAATCATAGCGATCCAGCACTATAATACTTGCGTCCGATAGATCTTAGTCATTCCGGTATTACGAGCATGAATAATCCTCTCAATATTTGCAATGAAGTTTGTTTGTTTCGATATAACACACACCCACGCACATCTCACACACACGCGCGCACGCACTTTGAATATAAATATATATATATACATATACATAAATGTATATACTTGGGTTCGCTGACAGCAACGGCGACGAGCTGGCTCTCAGAGCAGTCGCGTTGTGACTGCCTCTCTTCGGACTTGCCACCACTTGCCACTGAAAGTGGAGAACGAAACGAAGAGAGTCCCACCTCCTTGGCCACCTCCAACTAAGGGGTACCAGCCCATCGTGGACTATCGGACCCTCCTCTCTTGCCTCTCTCTTATTGTCCCCCCTCTTTTACCGATATGCTTCCTTCATACACAACACCTGTACACAAAGCTTGTTTCTAACCACGCGTCATGAGCTGCAAACAATGCTACTGGATTTCAAGAAAGAAACGTACCACGTCTGTCAATGGTTGCAGGTATGATTTCGGGAAATTTTTTTCCCGGAAACAACTTTCCTAACGTTCCTACGATTCCGTTCGTCTTTTTCTCACGTTGTAGCTCATTACACAGTCTAAATTCCCAGCTGTGTCGTACGGTGCATGTTTCCTACGAAGAAAGATTGTTCGCAAAATCACCATCGCTGAGTTTTCAATCTCGCGTTTAAAAATTATATGTAAAAAATATATAAAATATACTAAATTTTTATATAAAGTACTCCCCAGTGGGAGTACGAGAGTATATAAAAATTATATAAAATGTTTTTGTAAATATTTTATATAGAATTGTAGGTCAAGGATATACGTGAATGATTCGAATTTCATTACTTCAAGAAGATGGTCGTACACTCCCGAATGGAACAATTTGAAAAATTATATATAAATTAATCAAGTTTATTGTACACATGTGTATTTTGTTTACAATGAATCGAATACGTTTGGATTATTCTTTCGGCTTCTAATTTGATTATAAATTAATTTTTGAAAAAAATAAGCAGCAGATTCTTCTGTTTTGTTGATAATCTTCTTTAATATTTTGAAATGAGCCCAGCGTGGATATGATAATTCGTCCACAAGTACTGTATTCACTTGCATTAGAGAATGTACAGTTTACAGGTGTCGAGCAGGTGTACCACCCTCGAAGGTAATAGCATTTAGAACATGAAAGTGGCTTGAAGATGGCTCTTCGAATACTCAGGTATATCTCAGGTAAAAGACGAGGCGAGGACAGTGGGCAGGTATACGGCTTATCGGACACTATGTACAATGTGTACAATCTTCAATGAATACATACATGCACATACCTTTGCGAGGCTTTAGTTCTTGCTGACCACTATGCTTGAATATCGTTGAAGCGAGATTCTATGTATTTCTCTCTTGAACTTCATTTTCTGCTTCCTTTGTTCGAACGACTCACGTATGCAAAAAACTTTTGACTATTCTTCATTATACTCCACGCTTTCTGTACTTCCTGGGATCCTTGGAGTGAAAAATTCACCCTCGAAGAGTGAATTTTCACTCCATGAGAATTAAATTTAAACTCGCTTTGAAGAGTAACATTCCCACTCCGAAGAGAGCGAATGAACCCCACAACTTAAAAGTGCATTGTCTTTCCAAGAAATTTCAGAGAGTATTCGAAGTCATTCGCAAAACATGTTTTGTCATTCACTTGTGTACAATCGATACGAGGACTCGATCGACTGAGGAAAATAATTAATGCTATCGAGAAATTGAATTCTTCAATACCACTGAGAATACAATATTCTTGATTACAGCTGATATGTTATCAATCCAAAAAACATTTTCTTGAATCAAAGAAATGTTTCTTGATTCAAAAACCGCATCCTTAGTTCCAGAAAAATTTTCCTTCAGCTTATAACATCCCTGGTAGTGATCGGCGATATTTTATATAAAATTTGTATAAAGTTTTTATCGATATTTGATCAAATTCAATATAAACTCGACAAAAATTCTATAAAAAATATCGATATTTCCAAATATCGCCGATCACTAATCCCTGGCGATTCCAAAGTAACCAATTTTCATGCTTTACTTTCGGTTATTTTTTGGTTGAGTGGAAATTTGGTCATAAAATGGTTACCCAGATGTTTTTTTTTACCATACACTGATCTATTTGTGACCGAAAACTAGTGGTTGCTCAGAACGAATCTGCCACCAAAAGGTAACCAAAAAATGTGGTCCGTTTTTGGAATCTTTTTGGTATTTTTGAGATAAAAACCCAGGAAGTTACCATTGAAAAATTGAGATTGGTTGGATTTTGGTCAATTTTTGTTGAAAAAAATGTCCCAAACGACCAACGAGTTACCAAAACCAAGATTCTCCACAAAAATGTAAGGTATGTCAGTTGGGATCAAGAATATCTATTCTCAGCAATATTCAGGAATTGAATTCTACAAGTTTTTCCGAAGATAAACTCAATAAATTTTTGTTTCGAGTCAAGATATCATTTTTCATGAAATTTTGTAACCAAAGAATCATTCCCCGAGTGGTCTCCGCACGAATCTTCTTGATTCGAGGAAAAATTCATATGCAAAATTCTGAGATGCGTTCCTCGGTTTTGTAAGAAATAACGGTTCACGGTGAGACGACAAAATGTCTACAAATCTGTGAGGTATGAAACGGCAGTAGCGGTATACGGTTGCATAGTCAAAAGGTATGTCGTATTTCATGCTAGTGGGATAGAAAGGCCACACAATTGCAAATGAAGTGGGAAGCACGATCCGTGTGATACGTACCTTTTTAAAAACGCATTGAAGGAGAAAAAAGACGAACGCGTACTGACCAATCCAAAGAATCGACAACGGGAGTCCATGTGCGATGCCGCCTTTTTGGACTAATGAGGGACAGTAGTAGGGTAGTTCAGCGCATCCCTCATTCGCGGAAAAACTATCTTAGAGATTTAGAGGGAGAAAGTTAAATCAACTCATTTTGGCGTGTAAATTTCAATCTTGCGTTACCTTGTGTCCACGAAATTTCTTGCTATTTTCCAAGACTTACCACAAACGATACAAAACATTTTTGAAATATGGGGTTTTGTGCATATGAAAGTACTAGTGTTTGAGTACCAGAAACGCATTTTATCATATTTTCACATCACCAAATGGCGGCATATCGGCACATTCGAAATAAGTCTGTTGCGTACCGCTAGGGGTCACAATTATGAATTTAGAACAGAAAACCAAAAAACTTCTCAAAATATAGTCCAAAATTAAGCGAGCATCGTAGGATTTTTTCGATAAATTAAATACGACAGATTTTGTGAGGGATTTTCGATTGGTTTAAGAAAGAAAAATTCAAATCAATGCCATTTTCTTTAAAATCGCTAGATTTCGGACTATATTTTGAGAAACTTTTCAGTTTTTTTCCCTATATCGGTAATTATGATCCGCAGCGGTACGCTCATGTAAATTAACAGACTTATTTGGAATGTGCTGATATGCCACCATTATTTTGTATTGTAAAAATAAGATAAAATGTGATTTTGCAGGTACTCAAAAACTCCCCCAGCGTGTATGAATTTCAGCCCACTCTGGCCCAGTCTTGGGTCCATGCTCAGCCGGGGTGGGCCCCATGGTATATACATGCCAGGGTAATACATTCATATGCTGAAAACCCCGTATTTCAAAAATGTTCCCTACTGTTCGGTTCGGTTTGAACTTCGAACTTGGATAACAGAAACAGTTCTGCAGAAACAGAAATTTCGAACTGCATTCATTGAAAACGTTCAGCTCGATGTTAGAATAGAAACATAAGAAAGCTGTGCAATAGGGAAAACAATAACTCCAATATGTATAGAATATTCTCCGAACGTTTCTAAATTACCCAACCCGTGTGGAAATATTTCGCTGAAAAATTTCTGCAAAACTATGAAAAATCTCTGACAAAAAATGAAAAAACTCTGAGAAACTCTGACAAACTCTGAAAATCTCTGAAATTTTGATGAGAAATCTAATATTTTTGGGACATTCTTTACAGACTTTTTTCAGAGTTTCTCAGAGTTTTTTCATACTTTTTCAGAGAAATAGTAACGAAATTGCACTCTGAAAAAACTCTGACAAAACTCTAATAAATTGTTGACATTTCTCTGATTATTGAAAAATCCTGAAATTCAATAAATACATTCATATGCCGTATTCAAATATCATGTGTGAAAAAGTGTTTGAAAATTTTTTAATTTTTTTCTAAAAGTCAGAAAAATGTTAGCAATCCATCAGAGTTTTGTCAGAGTTTTTTCAGAGTGCAATTTCGTTACTATTCCTCTGGAAAAGAATGAAAAAACTCTGAGAAACTCTGAAAAAAGTCTGAAAAAGGTCTGTAAAGAATGTCCCAAAAATATTAGATTTCTCATCAAAATTCTAGAGATTCTCAGAGTTTGTCAGAGTTTCTCAGAATTTTTTCATTTTTGTTCAGAGATTTTTCATAGTTTTACAGACATTTTTCAGCGAAATACTTCCATACGGGAAACGTTTAATAAACATTCTCAAAATGTTTTACGTACTTTTGGTGCTACTGGGATAGACTGTTTCAATACTGCAACATGCTGCATATGAAACCTCACTTTAAAAAATGAATTCATGATGCATTCTGTTTTCATGAATGTATTTCTAATTTAGTTTTGGCTTTGCGATTGGACGTTTTGAAAGTTGGAAGTAGGTTTGAAATTACAAAGTTAGGTTCAACTTGAAAAATATATTTGCAGTTCGGTTCGAGTTCAGTTCGACTTTTCAAAGTTCGATTCGGTTCGATTTGAAAAATATATTTGAAATTTGGTTCGACTGAAAAATTCAAGGTTCGCACACCCCTACGCGATACCGTTATTTATTCTGCTGTTTTGATTTGAATTGGTACTAAACAACAGTAACCAGTTTTCTCTCATTGTTCTTGATACAAATCAATATTTCTACCGATTAAGGTGCTGGATGAATGTATTGTATTCTGAAACAACGTAATTATGAGTGATGTTTATGCTATAATCGTTTCAATGATTCCCTGAAATGTGTTGAACGATGAATGAAGGCATTGATTCCTGTTTAATTTTCCTCCTTCCCTGTCAACGTGGGTGGTTCATATTTATAAATTCATTAATGGGATGAAAGAGTTAGCGAGTTCTCGGAAGAGGCGAAAATTGCCGTTGTCATGAATATTTTATACCCTGAGAGAAATCGCTTAGCTGCGTGAGCAAAAATACTTTAGTCGATGATCTTTTAGTTGATTTGAATCGATCTTTATTTGATACAAATGGAAATTATGATTAGAGGTCTATTTATTTGAAACAAAAAAAGTTTAGTTATCAATAGGATAAGTAATTTATTTGTGACAACTAGAAATTTACACCGAGAGAACGAGCCTGTAGCTGAAATTGAGTCCAAGTACAGTTTTTAATCACAGTAGCAGCTATATTTTCACTATCACAGCGATTTTCATAGGTGCTTCAATGGAAAATATGGCTACTGTAACTACAAAAATGTACTTGGGCTCAATTCCAGCTACAGTTTTTCCTTAGCGTATGTGCGTTGAATACATTTTTTCATGTCAAAAATGTTTATTCAACGCAACGTGAAATATTTATTTATTCGAATGGATTTCTTGGTAAATATCTTTGGAAGAATAGATTACTCCATAACAAAAGTTTGCAATTTCATCGTTTTATCGGTTTGTGATCGTTTTGTCTGGAGAATATTCGTACAAAACCTTTTTTCATGCAACTAAAATATCCTCAGCAGAAATCACTCTAGTTTTTCTCGACGCCTTGCATGATCTTACGATGTCCTTGTGAGGGATTTTCAAGGCCTAGCAAGGCTTTGCAATGATCTACAAAATTACTGGAGTCATTTCTAGTAAGGAAATTTTCAACTTTCAGCCAATCAGAATTCAGCAACTTCAAATCGCTATAGCTCCGGAACTATCAATGCTAAAATAGTTTGATTTTTTTTCTCACAAATCCGCCGTTTTCCAACTTAGCGAATGGTGTTAAGTTCAAGTAAGTAGCATACAGTGTTTTTGAATGATTTGGATGTGAAAAAAAAATCCAAAAATGCTCATATCTCCAAAACTAAGCGTCGAAAAAATTTTTTTCAAACGGGAAATTATTGCATTTTGGCTGCAGAACATACCTGTCAAATCCGGTCTACGAATTCTGGGAAACCCTGTATAGGAATGTTCCCATAGAAATTTTTTACAGTGTCACATTCCTATATTTTCAGCTTTTCCATCACGTGCTAGCATATGCTACTTCTGAGTTTACATCACCTGCCACTATTCTGTACAAAATGCTGCGGACATGTGCCGTGCCAGCTTTAAGCCAGCATGTATGTTGCTAAGGGATATGAGTCTTCTGCTCGCTAGAATCCTATGACGCAGTTGCTTTCGTCATGCAAGCACCGAATCAAACAAAATGCTAATTCCAGCTTTATGTTTTGACGTCAGCAGACTTTCAGAGAAACTCTCGCAATATTTTTTTTCAATTTCAGAATTCTCCGAGTTATTTTGGAAGTCACATGTTGAAGACATTGTGGGGTTGTTGTAGGACTGTGTCCAGAAAAACTTACGCTTCCAAGGATCAAATTCACGTTACAATCCGAATATCATGACAAATTTTGGAATTCTTCGAATTCACTTTCATCTTAATACCTTGGATATTTACAGGGATCGTCAAATCATACTGTGAACCCCATTTTTTCAATTGTCTCGCATACTTCCATAGGCGCTGAAAAACCGAGTGAATTTGAAGAATTATGACAAGAGAATTTTCAATTATGAGAACAAAAATGATTTTTTTCAATATCACCATTATTTTTTAAAGGCATGAATAAAGTTCTAATAAAAATGATCGCGCTTCCCCAGTCGAAATGATAACTCACCCTAGTAAAAAGTAAACATACATAATACATAATACATAATTCATACATAATACATATATAATCCATACATGAAAACGTATGGAATCATATATGATCCATATCCAATCCATATATGACCCTATATGATCCATATATAATGCATGTATAATCCATGTATGGAGAATATATCATATATGGCAGAATTTTTTACATATGTGAAAAAATCTTGCCTTCATGGCTCATATATGGACCATACATGGGTTGAATATGGAATATTTACGGATTATATATGACCATGTATGAATTTTATATAGATCACATATGATTTTTATATGTTCTTATATGATTCATTTTTACTAGGGTTCACCGAAAATTACCCGATCTGCGGAAATAAAACAGAATCTTGGGCAATAATGCTGCCCAGGTTGAAGTCTCATAGCAGTTCATAAGAAAATAGTCTTCTTACGAAACACTATGGATTTTGCAACAGAATGCCCGTATGGAAATATTTCGCTTAAAAATGTCTGTAAAACTATGAAAAATCTCTGAAAAAAAAATGAAAAAATTCTGATAAACTCTGACAAACTCTGAGAATCTCTGGAATTTTGATGAGAAATCTAATATTTTTGGGACATTCTTTACAGACTTTTTTCAGACTTTTTTCAGAGTTTTTTCATTCTTTTTCAGAGAAATAGTAACGGAATTGCACTCTGAAAAAACTCTGACAAAACTCTGATGGATTGCTAACATTTTTCTGACTTTTAGAAAAAAATTAAAAAATGTTCAAACACTTTTTCACACATGATATTTGAATACGGCATATGAATGTATTTATTGAATTTCAGGATTTTTCAATAATCAGAAAAGTGTCAACAATTTATTAGAGTTTTGTCAGAGTTTTTTCAGAGTGCAATTTCGTTACCATTTCTCTGAAAAAGTATGAGAAAACTCTGAGAAACTCTGAAAAAAGTCTGAAAAAAGTCTGTAAAGAATGTCTCAAAAATATTAGATTTCTCATCAAAATTTCAGAGATTCTCAGAGTTTTTTCATTTTTTTTCAGAGATTTTTCATAGTTTTGCAGAAATTTTTCAGTGAAATATTTCCATATGGGTGCTCATGAGTGAATTACGAAGTCCTATGAATTTGTGCTTATGATTTATCATGAATCTTTATGAATAAAAATTTCACAGGTATTTATGATGAATCATAAGAACAAATTCATAGAACTTCGTAATTTACTGATGAATATTCTATTGCAAAATCCATAGTTTTTCATAATAAGAGCATTTTCTTATGAATTGCTAGGTCACTTTAAGGGGTTATATCTGTTTGAAATTTTTCCTTTTCCCATTTCTTTTTATTGGCTTGGATGATGTGAAAATTTTTTTTGAAAACTCCTAAAATATGAATTTTTGAAGCAACTCTGGGCGGTTCAAAATAACAAATTCTGACTTTCTCAATCATGTAGTGATTTTGAATATTACCAAAAATCGCTAAATCGTCGAAGAAACAGCTGGAGAAGAGTTATTTGAACTTAGAACGGCAGTTATATGATGCTGGGATCGCAGACTAAAGGTAAAAAAATCAACAAGCTTCTATTTTAAGAATTTCCTATCGTGAACTCATTCTCAAACTTCAAACGCGTTTTCCTCGAAACCACTTTTTCAAAATCGGCCGACTTCAGAACTCGAGTAATTTGTATCCGATTGACTTGAAAGTTCAACTGTAGCTTCTTGGACAGATTATCCATCGAAGTACAAAGGATTTTTATCAACAAATTATGGTTGATTTTTCCGTCGGAAATGCGATGTTTTTCTTCAAATTGATGCCAAAATTGCGAAAATCAATATTTCTCAATAATTCTACGTACTTCTGTAGCAACATTCATGTAGATTAAGAAAGAATTTTGTTTATTGTTCTAGCTCAGTTGTATATACAACTGAGCTGCCATCTTGTCCTCAATATTGAAATAAAAAATTTTCTTTTCCACCTCAAGATATGTATAATAAATCCTCGAAACCTTATATTGACAGTTCTATTTGCAGAGTCACAAAAAATTCACAGAAAACCCTCATTTTTAGGCTTCAAATAGATATAACCCCTTAACCAGGGTGTAGTAATAGTTCGACGAAGAGAATTTTTCTTTCGAAAATAAAGGAACTAGTAGGTATTTGAAACTTCATCATGCGACTAAAAACAAATATTAGTGTTTAGTAATTGATGAGAGAATTGTTCAATCAGCAATTAAAAAAAAAACTCTCATCAGACTATACAAAAATTGCTTATCACACTTTTCAAAGAAAAAGAATAGGTGAAAAAATATCAAAATTCGACTGAGTTATCATACCGGCGGTGTCTAAAAAGTTTGAAAGTTTCAAATAGGGACATCGTGACCTTACGGCTAGTCTCCTCTTCCAGCTTCGTACTGTGACTCTTCTTTCATCATATATCCTCGTGTGTTCTTCATGATGTTTTCTGAAATTGATTGCTTGAAAATTTGACATGGGATGGATCATGCACATAAGAATTGTGCACTTATTTATTATGCACATAAAAAAATTGAATTAAATTTGTTCACATATTAATTTTAGTTGTTCCTAATACGTTTGATAAATGTGCACTGATAGTCGTGCACAGTGAATTGTACACATGAAAAAAAATGAGAAATATAAAATGTAAGATTGTGCACCTTATATTTTGCACCTTTGGGAATATTCAATATTGTTTTTTATGCGCAAGTAATCACGCACAAAATTTTTGTTCACAAAAACTTGCGCATAAAAACAATATTGAATATTCCCAAAGGTGCAAAATATAAGGTGCACAATCTTACATTTTATATTTCTCATTTTTTTTCATGTGTACAATTCACTGTGCACGACTATCAGTGCACATTTATCAAACGTATTAGGAACAACTAAAATTAATATGTGAACAAATTTAATTCAATTTTTTTATGTGCATAATAAATAAGTGCACAATTCTTATGTGCATGATCCATCCCATGTCGAAAATTTCAGAGGTATGTGAGTCCTCGAATGGATTATAAATTCATTTCAATGAACAACACTGTCGAAAAAAACTTGCAAATTTCACACACACAATTTGGAAGCAATGAACACATACTTCTGTGTATTGAATCCCCCACAGATTTTATGAGATTCCAAGCAATTTTTATATGAACACCATTTCAAGATAACATTATGTTTGAATTTTAATAAAAGCGTGAGAGATTCGATACAGAAAGTTTTCTATTAAAATTAATACAAATATTTTTGACAGTGAAGTCCTTCCTTCTTCTTCCATAACACTCTCAATCAATCATCTATTGCATGCAAAACACGTGGAAGGGTCAACTGGATCATCTATTGATCAATTATCGGTACCATAAATGAATTAAATCGTTACTCGATCTCACAAGAAACATCATTTAACACCTCGATGCAACGTTTTGTATCGGAAAAGTTTTGGGGAACCCGTACCATTCGAGTCAAATATAAAACACTGTGCGTATGTTCGTTGGTTTTCATATACCGACAAGTATATATTGATTGTAGTTGATACACGTTTCAGTGCCATGCACTGTCGTGAAATCGCATCACATACTGTCGTGAATATGATTACGACATTTTGTGCTTGACGACACGAAAGGAGGGTCGATAAAGGCCACAACATGAAATCGGAACTAAGAATAAAACCATCAAGAAATCCTCGGATAATATCTATCGCAGTGTCACAACAAACATCCTTGAATTCGAAAATAATCAAGACTCGCGTGTAGAATTTCTACCCCGAAGTAAGAATATTTTCATTGAGCTTATAGAAAAAAATTGTAGAATTCTCCCCTATAAAAGGTGGCATGAAAGTTCCTCTATGGATAGTTAGAAAAGGGTAAGAAATTCGAAAACTTGCGAATTTGTCGGCTGTTATTCAAACGATGAATCGATGGGAACGATTATCTTGAAATCTGACCCAAAATAAATGCCGGGACTGAAAAACAATGATCACAAATTCTGTTTTGTTCTACATTTCTTATCTCGCTCAAAAGTTTATTATAAATTATAATGAAATTAAATTGAGAAATTAGTGCACACCCACCAAGTTAAATATCATCCATAATCAATCACTATACGAAATACAACTTGAAAAAAAATCATTCATCTCCAAAAAGTGGACGATAAAATAAAAATAAAACAAACGATCGAGTTCCAACTTGTACGATTAACACGCGAGGAAACAAGGGTGAGGCAGATGCCGAGGAGATGCTTGTTATTTCTAGACTATTTAGAATTTCTAGACATCTTTGATTTACATGCAGTCAGTTTTAGAAAATATACACTGTAAAAAAAATCATTGTGAAATTTTTCCCCAAAATATGTATGGTGGTAGTAAATTTCCTTCATAGATGGGGAATTTTTCACTACAATTTGATGAACTTTCCCTTCATTCGCAGAGCATTCAACCCCCAAAACGGGAGGAAAATCCCTCATTCTTGATGGAAAAACGATTCCCCTATAACGAGGGGACGAAATTCATCACATTTTGTACAGTGCATTGTTTCAAAAATCACACGCAGAGAAAAATTCTTGCTGAAAAAGCGATTCCGAAAAATCTGCTTTGCTAAATCAGCAAAACGGTTGCTGTTACAGCAAAAATTCTGCTATTTTAGCAAGATATTTGCTAATTCAGCAAAATTTCCTAGTTGTCTGTATATCTACAATCTCGGATTGCTGAATGGCAAGCGCTTGTTAAAAGAGCAAGATTTTTGCTGTGACAGCAAATTATTTGCTAATTCAGCAACAAGTTTTGCCATATCAGCAAAGCAAATCTTCGAGGTTTGCTGTTTCAGCAATTTTTTTTCCTCTGAGTGCATTGTTTTGAATTAATCGAAATTCATGCTAACAATAATGTGAAATAAATATTCATTATACAAATATGAATTTTTGTTCTTAACGGATCGTTAACGCCAAAATATTTCATACTCGACACGGAAGTTCATGTCTTTTTCTTCAATTTTTTAGCATAAACATACACTGAACGAATTTTGTTGTAAAAATTACCATGAAATTTCAGTAATCGAAGGACAAGTGAAAATTTTCCAAAAACCTACTTGACAAGCTCGTTTTACAGAACGCACGGTAATATTTGAAAAACTTTCTACTTTGTCCCTCGATCACTGAAATCCCATGGTAATTTTTCAAATAAAATTCTTTCAGTGGGGAGATTTTTCGACAAGTGTACTGGAACTTCCATAATTCCAAATGTCTCTGGAGTTTGAATTGTTTATGGAATCGAAAGGATTCGTTATTCGATTATCAATTTGTTTCGATAAATGATTCAAACTCCGCGTTGGTGACATGTTTTTGACAGTTTTCGATGGATGTTTTTTCAGAGTGTGTGTTAGTCTGTGCACGTAGATCCACTAGGTATTCAATATCAAATTTACATCCGTAAATCCAGAACTCTCTTCAATTTCTGTGACTCGAATTGCAATTCTCTAAATTAGGTTGTTTAATAATTTAGATCGAATTGAATATTCCGTACGAAGAATTCTGCCACGAAATTTGTTCTTCTTTCTTCTCCTGACGTAGTTTCTCCTGATCGAAAAAAAAACAACAATATTGGATTTTACATTGAGTTTTTGAAATAGTGTGCGGTACTGAATTTACAAAAACCTTATTTGAAACAATTTGACAAACTCCGTTTCTTGTTATTAAATTATCCAATCGTTGATGAGATTACACAAATTGTTTCACCCAGAAACGACTGCGCTACCTTGTAAGAACTATGGGAAGTTTTTCTCCATAAATTTGACTTTTTCTCCAGAATGAGGAGTGTTCCTTCCACTATTTTGTCTCTCGCGTGTTGAATTCTCCGGGCGAATGGAGGAAAATCCGTCGAATCGTGAGGGACAGTGTTCCTCATCGATGAAAGGACTTCGCTGCTGTTATTTTTCAAGGAGAAATTCTATGAGTATTTTCTTCCAAATGACGTCGAAAAAATCATAGAATAATAATAACATCTTTTTGAGGATTCTCGTGAATTTCTCGTTCGATCTATAAAATCAAAGCTCAAAGAAGCTCACTGAGGGAAATTCAACAGTCGTAAAGTTGATAGATCTTGGGAACTGATAGACCGAATCAATCGATTGTATCGATTCCCCACAATTTATGTTTTGAGATATTTCGAAACACTAATCTAGCTATCTTTGATGAAACATTCCTGAAAAATGCCTTGTAACACAGGTGTCTTTCTCACGTCTTCGACAAATAAAAAAGGTTGAAGATATCTTTTAGTATTATAATTTTTAGGCTCGTCTCAAAATACTTCCAATCTAGTGATTGTACACTCAATGAACCCTTTAAATACATTACAAAGAACATTCATTTGAAGATCAGTAGGTACTGTATAAGGAGGATTCAAATTGCAAAGGTTATCTCTCAATTTATAACATTTCATGAGGATTTTGATGTTTCATAGTATAAAAAATGAGTATAAAGAATAATTTTGTAATTACCTCCAAAAGAATGGTAGCGAGAAAGTTCCTGCATAGATGCGACATTCTCCATCATAATTTGAAGAACTTTGACTTCTCTTGGAGGGGATTCAAAGTTCAAAAGGCAAAATAGTTCTTGAAAATGAAGAAAAAATCAGAGACGAAAGTCATGAAAGATGTGTAAATGAATGTTTCAATGTGCAACCAAAGTTCAGTTTTTTTGTATTAATTGGAAATATACATTTGAGAAACAATGGTCCAAGAGTGATTAGGTTTCGCATGATAGTTTAGAATCGAATCGTTGACGTATGGTTTCCATTTCGAAGTGTGACATTATTCGATATCCTGGTTGTATGATTGTTTTTGAGGGTCTTCTGCCAAGTAAGCACCTATCCAACCAGGCAGGAAGTCAGCTAGCCAGTCGCCAGCTCGCCAGCCAGCCAGTGCACTGGCTGGTACCATCATATACCTTCACGTCAACTCCTCTTCCACCCTTCATCCCCTTCGCTATTTCGCTAAGTTTTCTTCCTCTTGCATCCTTGAAACGTTCCTTGAACCCCCCGAAGTCACCCTTTCTTCCTTCCCCCGTCGACCAGCACTACTGCTCCATCTTGGCTATCTTTATTCCCTCGGTGGTCCTTTATCCCTTTACCAACGGTACCGGTATAGAAAAGGGTTCTCAATTGGCGTGGGAGTATGTGTGAATGTGTGTACGAGTTTGTCGTTTAAGTATGTACTTTAACACTGACGTAAGTATAACCGTGTGTACGTAGGTATGTAGGTATGTTGAGAGGGCGGGGTGCTGGCGAGCACGCGTCACGACGAGGCGCTAGAAAAGCGAAGGTGCCCACGGAGATGTATTTTTTAATTATTGATTTTAATGACGAGGGGGAGCTGCTGGTAACGCCATCTTGGATGCTGGGCGGAGTAAGAAACGATGTCCCCCTCTTGCTTTTCTTTCTCTCTTATTCTTTCTCGCTTACTCTTTCATTCGTTTGCCGGTGCTATATTTCTCCCTCCTCTTCTTTCTTTCTTTCTTTCTGTTCCCTTCTCATCGCTCGCACACAGTGCTCTCTTTCTGTGATTCTCTCTCCACCTCCTTCCACCTCCTTTACATTTTACTCCTTCCCTCCATCTTCTATACTTCTTCTTCTTCTTCTTCGTCTTCTTCTTCTTCTTTTTCTCCTCATCGTCTCTCTCGTCCGATCCTCGTTGCTCTTAATGTCGAGAGATAGACAGATGATGATTAAGAAAGCGCCCCTGGTACGCGTGAGACAACGCCGTTGCCGACAACGTCGTCGTCGCGACGCCGCCACCACCACCAGCATCACCACCGCCACCACCACCACCACCACCACCATCTTCATCACCACTACCACCGCGCGACAACGATCAGCCCTGCTAACGCGTACACAGAGAAAAAAATTTTCATGTATAAAATTACACAGATAAATCATTGTTAATGAAAGAACACATGATTCATCGGCGGCGATTAATCGACGCTGTATTTAGATGATTCTAGTACTCTCCGCGATACAATTCTAATTGACGAGAATAATGTTTCTTTCTCCTTCGAATTTTCAATGATAGATCGACGGTAAATGTATCACGGTTAATTAGGGATTTATATTTCCTCTTCCTGTTTCACATTGGTCGCTCATGTTTGGAAATTTTATTAGTTTTCAGCGGTTCGTGGTGGTCATTAAAAATTTGTATCAATTATTTACAACTTTCATTTGCGAATTTGTTTATATTTTACATAAATTACAGAAATTTGTGTATACGATGAGAAAAAAGGAGCATAAACATTACAATCTTTATCAACAGATTATTGAAGACATCGCGAATCTTAGAAGATTATTGTTTCACATTAGTTCGAGAAATTCCTATTTAAATAGTAATTTATTGAACCATTGTCTTGTGTAATTTCTTTCGCTTCCTTTTCTCTCAGTTCCTGAAATGTAGAAAAGTTTTAGTTGGCTGCAAATTAATTGAAAATCAGATTCTTCTGAATTCATTTCGTACTCGACATTCAGATTGCTTTGAATCAATTCCAAAACTCAGGGCATAATTTTCTAAGGAAATTCAAGAATTAACCGAAACTGTTGGACATCGAACGATTAGACGGTTGAACACTCGATTTCTAGCAAAAGGAGAACATTTTTGTGACAAGTATTTGATACTTCTGGCATAAAGTCTTATTTTTTTCAGAATCCATATCACACCTGAACTCACCCCTTGATATGGAACAAAAGGTTCATTCTGTAACAGAGCAATATCAGATACTCGATTTAAAAAAAGAAAGAGGAAAAAAGAGGAGACAATTCCTTTAGAATTAACTTTCTGGTAAGAACTGACCCTTATAATGTGCTGTGCCAAAACTCCCAGGAAATGAAATCGCAATTTGTTTCGCACAATCAGGTATCCAAGTTTTCAAGGATTTCCGAATAAATTATTCGAAAATATAGAAAATTTTTAATAACTTTTTCATGGTATTCAAATATTTGGTTATATTTATGAGGAACTGTTTCTTTTGTTCCTGTTTTCAAATTGATGATTAAATTACGCTAATTTCTTTTTCAAAGATGCTTTAATTCAATTTTATTCCTTCTATCTATGTTTCAGCTAAATATATCAGTGACGATTCCGTAAAGAATTATTGACAGTGTTTTTTTCGGTATGAAAGATGTGGAAACGATTACGGGAAATTCACTGAAAATTGTCGAGAAGTAATCAACCCTATCACGATGGGTAAAAATCCTCGAATATTTAGTAAATTTACTGCAATTTTCGATGAAATTACCGAAAAATCGGTACACTCACAATATTCTCTCGATAACATTACCGAAATTTCAATGTTTCTTCCAAGGTTTCTTTTGTGATACTTTCTGTGTGAATGATAGAGGAATTTTTTCGATAAATTTATCGTTTTTGTTTTTGAAGTGTTAGAAAAATTCTACAGATTTGTGACAACCATTTTTCGCTTAGTCAATTTTTTTATTTGTATCTTGGTTATTTTTTTTTTCATTTTCTTTTATATATTTCTCAATTATTTCTCCATCGTTTTAAAGCCAATGTTCATGAATTCAATTCAGCGTTGAGCTGTTGTACTTGATTTACTACTTAATCTTTACATATTTGATAACAATATTCTTGAAAGTAAAGATCGTTGACATGAGTTTTCAATTGTGCATATCTTTCAGCCTCTTCACCCACTCTGTTTCAAATGTCCAATATTTTGTCTCAATGTTCAAAGCTCTACTTCTCGATGCAAACAATTCTGCAATGGATTATGCGACCAGAGTTTCGATAGCTGAGAATCTCTTCTTTTCTCCGAAAACCATAATTTCAACGTGAAAAAATGTTGTTGAATCATTGCATTCGATATCGATCGAGTACTTTTCGAAGCCCTGTTTGAATTTTTCAAAAAATTTAAGATGGTCATGTCAAAATGATCGATGATAAGTGGGACGAGTGTTTCCTTGCTCGTTCAAAAAATTAACGCTTACCCTGCAAACCAGGGTTTTTCGTGTCCGAGCGAGAATCGTTTTCGTTCGTAACTGTCCAGATTTATTTAGAAAAATGAATATCAACAAATTATTGTTCGGGTAACATCGCTATTGATATTTCAAATAGAATGTTTGAAAAGATGTCATAAATTTTTTCAGATTTCAGATTCAGGAGGAAAGTTCAAATATTGCGCTTTGAGACGTTGAACTGCTTTGCTGTTTTTCAACATCTTGGTTAAAAAATCCGATTTGAATCCAATACATTCTCAATACTCATGAGTATTGATCAGTTCCAATTAGAATTTTGCACTCTTAATTGGAATGAATAGAATTTTTCAAAGGGGGCTTCTATCAGATAGAAATGAGTGCTGATTTGCGAAGCTTCGTTCCGTATTATTTCTCCCTTATTCTGCTCGAATATTCGATTTTGTTCCCTTCTGGAAAGTTCTTCAAGTTTCCACTTTTTCGATGACATTCCGTAGATGGTATCAGAACCAGGCGTACCAAAGTATTTTTTATAATTCAAACCATATCAGCTCGTTCGTTAGTCACAACTTTCACCACAGCAATACATTTTTGATTGATTTTGTTGTATCGTATGCTTCAAAATTCTTAGTGATAAATCTATTCACGTGAATCGAATAAAAGGTGAGAGATCATTACTCTCGCCGGAATAAAAACATCTTGTTTTTTTATTATTAAAATAAATTGTCGGAGAATATGAATACTCTGTTTTCAATATACGATACTGTTCTGAATTTTAATCAATGATCCTTTATGATGTAGTTTCGCATATGAATTTGTGAGATTTTTCTTTTCCTTTGAGTTTGAGTTCGTTCATGTTCTGTTCATGTTGTGAAATTTCAATTCTAATTAAGATACTTTGATGAATAAAAATTTAACAAGAATAGTTGAATAATTTCATAATTTCAATCATACTAGCCATAATTAGGAATAATAAATTATTAATTAAAGAAAGAAAAAGGAATAATATTAATAATATTGAATGATACTATAACATTCTTTATTTATTTATTTTTCGAATAATTGATTTCAATTCAAGAATAATAATAATTCTCGTAATTCTTTGTGTGAAGTAAGAAGGAGAGTCCTGGGTTTTTTCTATCCTCCTGTTGAAATTAGAATCTCATAATAATAATGATAATTCAATAATTTGCTAATTTTTTTGTTTCTCATTCCATGATTTACTTCTTTTCTTTTTAGTTCAATTTTAATTTTCATTAAGAGTTTCTTCAATCTATCCTATATTTCTATCGGTGTAGATAAAAATATGTATTTGTCCTCCCTCCATAAAATATTTATTTGTAGAAATTAAATATTCAATTAGCTGCAAAAACTGATTACTTGTAGCGAATAAATTATTCATTTGTAATAGAAGACCAATTTATTTGGAACAAGCATTCCATTATTTGATTCGATTAAATATTTCACTAATCCTCAGAGATATTTCATGGAGAAAGGACAAATAAACTATTTATTTGGTTGGATGAAATGTTTTTTTCAGTGTGCTTTATAAAAAAATTCACAAATGTGAATTAGGGCCCCTCGAATGGAACTGAGGCATTTGAAAGGAGAATTTTTAAACTGTCAACTCCCTATCAAAATTTTTATTGTGGCATAATCCATTTCTGAAGCTACTAAACCGAAAATCGGGGCCTGAATGTCGAGTCAAAACATTGGACATGTGCGACGCAATGAGGTGATCAAACTTTATCAATTTCTAATACTTACCCGGAGAAGAAGGAATAGTTGTAGCAACTACTCAAATAGTCGATTTTGGACCATCTACTTAAATAGTTGTTGCAACTAGTTAGTAACTAACGAAAATACTTAGTAAGTTACCAGGTATTTATTATACGTTAGTTGGTGCCACTATCGAGTTAGTTGAGGCAGCTAACGTGATATTTGTCCCGACTACTAAGTAGTTGCAGCAACTATTCCTTTTTCTCCGTGTAAGATGTCAAATTCGACTTGAAATACCAAAGAGGTTCAAAAAAAACTTCGGTATCCTTGGAAACATTTTCATGAATGCATAACAATAGGAATTACATTAATCATTGATTGACCTCTCTTGTTTGTCTGTAGCAAAGGATGATACACAAGTCTTTGTGAATTTAATGACGTATATCTGTAAACTGAAAAAAAGGTCTAGGTGAGATTCCGCTTGAATCAGCCGTATTGCAGAGTCATCCACTTGAAAACACCCCTACACTTTAGTCAGGACCAGGGAATTTAGGCTGACACAAGGAGATTCCGCTTTTATTCTCCACACCACTTCATCGGGTATCAAATTATCTGAGATTTCCAAAATTCATCAATTGATTGAGATTTTTGTTCTTCAAATTAGGATTAATTGAAATTATTGGATTGAATGGATTTATGATTAAATGTTGTCCTTCCCCAATTGCATTTCTTATTCCAGATTTAGAGAAAAAACCTCATGCAATGGTCATTCCTTTCTTGATACTATGATGAGCTTTCCCTTGACTCAAATGGTACGTTATCCCCGATAAAAATGTGATGTTCGTTCGCGAAAGAGAGCATAATTTTATATTCCAAAATGCACGAATCCCCTCTCGGTTTTACAAGGGATTCATCCAGATTATCGGACAGTATTTTCTTTTTTATCAAAGATACTTTACTTTTATTTATTTTTAACCGTTAGCTGCCACACTTATTCGCCGTTAAATAGCTGCCACACTGGGGTGTAACGCACCCCAGCCAAAGAAATGAGCGATATGAATTTTCCACTCAATATTTGACTTGCAAATTTTTTCACTACATCTTAAGACCTTTTTCAATAATATAGTGTACAAATATTAGATGAATTTTCAAGGTGATTATGAAATAAAATTATAGATATTTCAATAACCAAAAAAACGGGTTATTTTACCAAAAAATTCTAGAAATCTCAATTTTTCATTGAATGATTACACCTAAGTATTTTTGAGATACATTTATCTGATAAAAAATAGCCCCAAAATGGAGTTCTCGAGAAAAGGTAATAATCCCGACTTATGATAGTTGAAATTTTTTGAAGAAATCAATTTTCTCATTTCTTGAAACTTGATCAATTTCTTATTGGTAAAATAAAAATGGAGCCAAACTGGCGCTTCAGAACACATGCTATGTGCCTAGTAAGCAAGTGGCTAGATTCAATTGTTGAAAGATGCTGCTAGAAGCATGATTTTTTCCAAACTACACTTCGTTGAGGCCTGGGGTGCGATACACCCCAGTGTAGCAGCTAACGGTTAAGAATAATGTCAAGAAAATATGTAGGACCAAGAGGAATTTTCTTGAATCAAGGAAATATTCTCTCAATTTAAGAAATCTGCGTGCTCAGTTCCAGAAGAATTTTCTTGTATCAAGAGTCAACATTTTTGGAGAAATAAATTTCTTGGAATAAGAATTTCTCTCAGTATACACTGAGAGAAAAAATTGCCGGGAACAATAAAATATTCAGTTGAATAGTCGCCATAAAATACGTAATTGATTTGAATAAAATTTCATTGACTCGATTAAATATTTATTCGATCAAACAAATATTTAATATGCTGTGAAATATTTCTTCAATGAAAACAGTTATTTAATTGAGTCAATGAAAGTTTATTCAAATCAATTAAATATTTTATACCGACTATTCAACTAAATATTTCATTGTTCCAGGAAATTTTTTCCGAGTACGAGGAGGAATCACCAGATATTGACCACGACTTCTAGTAATGAATTGGTGATTCATCAACATTCAACCATACATTAACGTTGAATTTTCGATTTATCTTCTGGTATAAACAATACAAACAGTAGCTTTAATTTTTGGGTCATAATTTGGTTATGTTCTGGTAAAAACCATTTTTTCTACCAAATTAAAATTACACTCAAAATCTACACAAAAAAAACTAACAAAATCGGTCATTTTGAATCTGTCAGGTAATCATGTATTTTATGACCAACTTTGACTTTCATCCTTGTGAAAATTATCCCTGCTAGGGATAATGCACTTTGGATCTACCTAGACAGCATGTACAGTGAGATAAAGGTACCGATTGCTCTCTAAATCTGGAAGAGTGGAAATTCACGCGTTTCACTCCGCCAAGTCTCAGAAGTGAGTCAGTCCGATTCGAGTAAGATTTTCACTCCACGGAAAAAAAAGTAGTTAATTTTACTAGAACTGTAATTCATTCTACTAAAGACATTCATAAAATACGGGATTATCAAACTCAATAGTAACTCTTACCACTTCAGCCGAGTTGGCCATTTGTTTAACAGTTACCACATATATTTGTGAATAAGGTTTCTGTTAATTGTTTTCATGACCCTTTACTCAAGATAAGATGTATAAAATTATCTAATAGAATTCACCAATACATCTTGTATACAATATTTAATGAAATCATGAAAAATATTATCATCATACATCAGTTTTACCAAAATCAATAGTTAGATTTATCCGAAGTATTTAATAAAAAATATATGAAAAAATATATTAAATAAAAAAGATTTTTAATATTAGACAATCAAAAATAATTTTCTCAGTTTCTTCCCAAGACCACTTGTTGATGATGTTGGTCAATGTTCTCATTGAGTTGGGAAATCAATTTTTCGACGAAGAAAGGGGATTCGAACCTACCTACCTACGTACCTACCTACGCGACTAAAGCCTAACCTGCACCGACTTGAGCTGCACTATGATATAGTAGCGAGAGATCATAGAATTGAATCTTAATGATCAACATGACGTCTTCAGAATTCAGGGACGAACGTTGCGGATAAATATGCTTCATATTCATAGGTTATATTGGCATGTAATGCATTGAATGTGCTGTTGATTTTAGTATTAGAGATTTTCATTTTTTTCATAAGTGAGTGGTTTTTAATATTTTGGTTCTCATATATTCTAAACTTCCTATCACTATTTTCACTATTCCATTTTAGTGATAAATCAAATATCCAAGTGCTCCTGTATTTTCAAGGGGAATCCAACTGATAATTAACTACCGGTCCAGTTCATGATCTTCACGCCATCAACAATTTTCAAGATTCAGTTATACCGGGAAAATGGAACGTAATGTTCTATTTCAATTCGTGGATATGAAACAAATAATCGGTAGTGTTTACATGAATATGAAGTACTCTTTACTACAATGTACAATATAAATATACAACTAATTATATGTTTTGAAATGATTCGATATTCAAGTGAAACTTACATTGAACATGTATTCACTCTACATGAGCTGAGTAGTAAGAAATACTATAGAATTCAGAACTGCTTGTTTTATTACATCTACTGACTTCAAAGTTATCCGTGACGAAACAATATTTACTGAACATCGACTGTTCCCGCAACTCTACAAACCTATCAAATATACAAGGACACTTATAGACTTTATTTTTTTTCTAATCAAAGGAATCAGAAAATTTAATTGGAAGTTTATAAACCGGCATTGGTAATTCATATAATATCTTTTTTTTCCGTGTAGACTTACACTTTAAAGGAGTGGGAATTTCGACAAGCTCACTTCTGGCTGCCTGAAGAGTGAAATCTTACTCTAAAAATTTTAGAGAGTGGGACAACTAAATCTTAATTGCCGCAGCCATATTTTTGTTTCTGCTGGCCAGACTCTGGTTGGGGTAAATAAAAGTCTAGCCCTAGTGAAAATGAATCATATATGCGGCATATATGACCAAACAGGCCACATATATGATTTCACAGATTCATATATGACCCATATAAAATCCATATATGGCCATATACATCCCATATTTGGCATTGTTTAGCCTATATATGGATCATTTTCGGTCCTTATATAAATCGAACGGCCCTACATGAATTTTATATGGTGATATATGAGTTTTATAAGGTCATATATGGCCCATATATGAATTATGTAGGGGTCATATATGGTTTATATGTTATCATATATGATTTCTACAAAGTTCATATATGAATCAAATACGGTTTATATATGGAGCATATATGAATCATTTTTACTAGGGAGCCGTCTGATATATGAATGAAATGGTTTATTCAATGGGAATAAGAAATTTAGTCGTGAAACATATAATTCAGCTAGCTAGCACAACTAAATTTCTATTTACAGTGACTAAATTTCCTAGTTGTCGAATATTTGAACAAACTCTTTCTCTCAGTGTGAGCTTGTGAGAAGCCTGTTAGACTTGTCATTCGACTGCTTTTGGCTTGTCATTGACAAGCTTGTCGGCTAAAGTTGCTATAACTCTACCGTAAGGGTTTTGTAAGCTTATTCCCTTGTCGTGTGTCAACTAGTAACTTTCTGTCAACCTTGTGACAAGCTTGCCTGACAACATTGCAGCAAGATTAAATTGCTATCTGGTCAAGGTCTCGCTTAGGGTCAAGTTAGTTTAAACCAAGATAGGATCTCGGATGGTGCAATTTCCAAAAATTGATTAAAAAAATAAATGCTGATAAATCATTTTTTCATTTCTTTTTAATTTTCAGAATTTTTTAGCTGTGATGTTTATTATATAGAAAAGGATTCGAATTTCATTGAATTTCCTTCAACCCACTTCTAGTCAGAATATAATATCCCCAGGAGCGGACTATGGCCTGTGCCAACGGCGCCATGGCGCAGAGGCGGCAATCGGGTTAAATTAATTTTAATAATTTAAAAATAATTTTCAGGAGAATAATAAATTCTAAGTAATAGAACAACATTTTTTGGTAATGAATATGTTCGTGCAAAATTAATTTTTGCTGGCATATAGTTTTTTTTCCTTCCGAATAACTTGAATTCTTCCAATACTTGACCACCTTTTTGTCTTCCTTCTTCTTCATATTCCATGCATGATTCAATATTCAGAAGATGGATGAATTTGTAGATACAGAATCCAAAACAAAGCTGTGATTCCATCTTCATGTCTCAACAATCCCGTTTAAAATTCTTCTTTTGTCAAATCGGGGAACTCAAATCCCTAAATCTGTTTGATACCGATATTGCACATAGAAATTCATAGGTTGCAAGAAGTAGAAGGAATGGAATGCTTAGGATGTCTGGGCAACGCGAATGAAGAGTGTGAGAGAAGAAAAGGACTCGTCGCGTGATGTGGTGAAGTAACGGTGAGCGCGGGTATGAGAAAAATTGGAGAGGGAGAAGATGGCACGAAGTATACGAAGAAATAAAAAGAAATCAGATCTCGCAGCATTCGTTTGAATTTTTTTCGTAAAATATATGGTATATATTATAATGAAGAGGGTTTCCCGCATGTATGAAGCGTTGACGATTATCACCGACCTTGTACCTTTATATAAAAGTTTGGTGTAAATAAACTGTGATACGAACCACGAATGATTTGGTGAAAGATCTCGGATCAATGGTGTTCTGTTCTTCTTCATCTCCTTCTTCCTCTTCTTCTTTCAATCGCAAGAAATTCACCTGGAGGAGAAAAAATTATTCCAAGATGAACCAACACACTGTGTTTAAAGGAGGAATATTTATGCTTTTGACGAAAAACTGGTGGACGTAAATAAGAGATAAAAGTACTGAAAATATGCTCGGAGAGGAAAATTTCTTTGAAGCAAAAACAATTTCATTTGTTTCACAAAAGGTAAATAAATAATTACTCAACCGAAGTGCGGCGCGGTTGCATTAAATACATTGTTTTCAGGAAAATAAATATTAGAATCGAGAAATTGTGTATTTGACATTGATGAGATGGTGAAATGCGCTTTATTCGAGAGAAGTGGATTGATCTCTCTCTCTCTCTGAGTGTTCCTCGAATCAAATAAGCGTGATAAACTGTTGAAAAAAATTAACACTCAATTAATTGATCTATATATCGTACTTCGGGATTCTGCGGAAATTAAACTGAAATTCTATTCATTTAAAATCTATCGCTTCATTTTCACTTTTTTCATTCATTGTTGGAGGATTTTGTTAATTTTATTCGTCAACGAGGTTTGTGAAAGTCTGCCAAGAAGGTCTCGCAAGAATTTAAATTTATCGATTGATTTTCTGAAAAATGAATTTCTACTCCCAAAACATTTGTATACAGGGAACCCGAAGGTATTTGAATTCGAATCCATAAAATAATCTTGAAATGTTGATAATTTTCCTTACGTTCGGTAAATTTTTTTTTTTTCTCCTTTCACTGAAAAAAGTGGAATACAAGTATAAAAGAAAAAAAAAATACATCCTCAAGTATTCGTCAACTTTTTTTCTTGTTGGAAAGAAAAGTCTCCTCGAGAGACGGGACATTGTTATGAAAAATGTTAATCGATACATGTAAAGAGTTCGGTAGGGGGAAAAAGAAAGATATAGGATAAAGCAACTCGAACTATGAACGTCACTTCTTTGTCTTTTCTTAAAATACTCTTCTTTTCTCTATTCTTCTCATCCACCCTACATCACCCTCATCATCGGGAAGAGAGAATCGCCGAATTCTGGTAGTGAGAGTCTGCTTTCTTCCACCTTCTCCCTTTTCTCTTCTTACACAAGCTTTGCCTGCGTGCTCTCATAGGCGTCGGGCGTTGATGAGTCGAGGCAGGAGGATGCTCAGATAGAAAGAGAAAATTAAAGACCAAGGAGGAAAGAGTGAGATACATTTTGGAGGAAGTGAAAAAGATGATTGTTGTAAAAGGAAAAGAGGACTTGAAAGAAAGAAAGACCGAGAGAGAAATGAGGGTGGTAGATGAGCGGGTGGAAGGGAAGTGGTGGAGGTGGAATTAATGCACGCACCGGGCCACGCACCCAAACCCCTTATATACGAGCACGACGAACGAAGCCAGAGCCTACTTCGTTATACGACAAGTATAAGAGAAGAGAGAGAAGGAGAGAGTGAGATAGCACAGAGAGACTTTTATTGATCGCCTGGCAAAAACTCAGGAACCCTCATTTCGTACTTTGTACCCCCAACCCCCCTCTTTCTCTCAACCCTGTCCCCATACTACCCACTTACCCCCTCCCCCGAATATTTAAGGAAAAAGTGGGCTGCTGGAGGTCGTCAACGTTCACTACTTATTACTTCAAAATTATTGCTCCCGTTATTGCGAGTTACATCCCTGGGTTCAGGTGTCGACATTTGTCATTCCTATCCAATACGTTTATTACCTATACAAACTTCTTGCTCCTGAATACTCCATGCGGTCAGTTTTCAAGGTCAAAATCCGTTGGATGGATTCTGTACTTTTTGGAAAATCTTCTTGGAGACTCGGATACACATCATCATATTTCAGAAGTTGAGTAATAAGAGATGTGTCCGATACCGATAGCTGCAGCCACCTCAGGCATCTCTCTTCTAGATTCTCCTATTCAATTCCTGTGAATCGAAGGGAGTAAAATTGAGATGCGGTCCCTGAAGACTACGCGTAATAGTTCATAAAACAAGGTCCAATCCTAGTCCACGTTGTGGGTTTATTAAATTTGTTCAACTTCCACTTTCACTTCCGTACAGTTCCGTACATTCATCGGATAAATAAAAGAAAGTGTAAAACAAAAAATCGGATACTCGAGCGCGATCCTTCGTAAAGAGATATAAAAGTAATATTCATTATTGTTCCTTCAACGATGTGTCATTTTTATGAATTAAAATTCTTGTAATTTCTATTAGCAGCCTTTTTCCTCGTACAATACCGAGAGACACATCTTTCTTTCTTTCTTCCAAGGCATTTGGAGAACATGTACGCAGAGCCGACTTGGAATTAATTGGGGAAGAAGGGACCACGCCCCAGCTTCTTGATTTGTTCCATACCAAGCGGAAATCGATATTTTTTAAGTACTTCTTTCTATTCTGGAATTAATACCAAAGCCTTCTCCTCCCACACGTTCATGTCGAATAACGCTCTTCTTTATAATTTACAATATCCTCTCGAGTGATCATAATTCAGAAGACATCAGCATGTTTTCTTAATACGAAAACTGAACGTTGAGTAATATTATATTATCGCCACGCGTTCGTTAATACCGGGATGCCCAATGTTGACGCACAATATTCATGCGGTTGTCACTCGCCAGAAGGGGATGAGGGTTGGTTTGGCTGGTTGGTTGCTTGCTCGCTTGCTTCATTCCCTTCCCCACTTGGATTATTTACATCTTGGTTCTGTACTTTTTTTCAAGCCATCGTTTGAAAGTAATGAACGAAACAGGAGGTTACGAAACAGATAGGATACGATGCCGAAGATGTAGATTGAAAATTGAATGATTATTTGTTGTCTGGTTATCGTGACATCGAAGACAGAATTCAATCGTATCGAGTGGTTCCGAAAAGATGCAAAGTTTCCAACATGCGGACTTGTTGAACCCGTAACAAAACATTCTCTTCATGCGCTCGCAATCGTCGTACGGATTGTATGTTGAGCAAAGGACCAAGTACAGAAGAGGAAAAGGGTATGTGAGATGGGTTGGTGGTGAGTAAGTGAAGTAGAGAAGGTGGGCGGATCGAGGGTGAGGGGTTCTTGAAGGTAAAGGTGGAAACATGGTACGAGTAAGATGTGTTTGTTCCACACGAGCTATTGTCCGCCAAGACTACTACCATTTTCCATTGTTTGTTGCAGTAGACTCATACCATCTCTGTCAGCCCCTTTTTTCTTTTCTTTCGACACAGTCCTTCCCTTATCATTCAGTATCTTACCATCCCTGACAAGCATAGTCGTGCTTTATACCGAAAACCAAGTACTTTTTTTTTTCCAACGATAATGAACAAATCAAATTACGCAGCCTCTATTCCTGGTTTTTTTCTTCCCCTTTTCATTTGGAAATAGAATCTAAAGACAATTATGCAGACCCTTTGAGCACAAAAATTCTATAAGAATTTTCATTTTTAAACATTTCTCATAGCAGTGAGCCAAAATTACTTCATTAGAATTGAGGAATAAGGCGATGAGAAATTCTCATCGTTCCAAGTTGTAGATTCAAAGCAGTACGAAATTCAACCAGCTCCTTACACCAAGCGAAGAACAGATGATTAGACTTCATTCACGGTGAGCAGATTGAGTGGATTGACTAAAATAGAATTGAATTATTCTCTTATTTCAAAGGAAGCCTCATCGTTCGTTTCGAAATAAAACAAAGAAGCGTGTTGGAATTGTTTTTCTCTTCACGATTATCCGTTATATATCTACTGATATATATATATTTGTTTTTTGAATATTATAGAGAAGCAAATCTTGGGTTTCATCACCTCGTACGAAGATAATGAATTACTTTGTTTGTAACCGACGACTCACTTGAATCAAATTTTTACACGATTTACATTTGTACATGATTTTCAATGTTGAAAATGTCAAAAATGAGAATTTGAATGGTGGAAAATATGAAAATAGCTGGAATACATTATTTTTGTTTGAAAAATCTCAAAGACTTGAGATTCGTTATGAGATTTAATTACCAACGTCTTCTATTCAACTTTAATTAACCCTTGAGAATAACAAGATTTTCGTCTTTGAAATATCCACGTTAATATTTTATTCCTCGCTTCTTCCTGTTCGTGTGATTTATAATTTTATTGTAATTCTGAATGGGATTATATGGGAAGGATCGGTCCAATTTGAACCGTGTTCTTTGAATCGAACCCTTTTATTTTTATCGAAAATTTCAAACTCGATCCCTAGAGAGAAATATCAATTCGTATCAAGCTTTTCCATCAACAACATTGTGGTTTCAGCACTGACGAATCCCTGAGAATTGTAGTTTTTATTATCTATTCTCATGAAGCGCAAGGAGAAACATGTAGATCGAGAATATAGTAATCTTTGAGAGAAAATTGGAGAAAACTCCTTAAATTCGTAATGGATTTATGTTGAATATTACTTGGAAAAGAATTAAAAATTATCAATACTCAAAAAAAAAAAAAATAAGAAGAAGTGTGAGTTTTCCAAAAGTCGCGCATCAAATTTTACGAAGTGGGTAGCACAATTTCTAAAGTTATTATTCAATTCATAAAATTGCATGCGTGACTTTAGAAAAGTTGATATTTTTTTCTATTGTTTGTTAAGTATTGATAATTCTTCATTCTTCTTCAAGTAAAATTCATCAGAAATGTGAACCGTTTTATCTTTATTACAACCCGGGTAGAAATGTGAATCGGCCTATTCCAGGCCCCGTTGAGGTCCTGGTCAGAAAGATGAGCCATTTTCCAGTCGGAGAGATTTCTACCCTGGAAATTCAAGGAATATTCTAAAAATTGAAAAAATATTTTGAGAAATATTCTCCAATTTTCTATTAAAAATGACTATACTCTCGATCTGCATTTTCTCCGCGAGGTGAATGTTTTTATCTCAGGGTCCACTGGGCCGTCAGAAAATAGTTCCAACTCGGACCCCAAATTTTTCTCACATTTTTCATCAATTCAAATCATGAAAATGTCAATGTAACACCGAGAACACTGCTGTTCACTTGTCGTGACTAAATTTAGTTGTCGCAAATAAAAATTAACTTCGTTTTTGGTTATTGCAACTAAACAGTTTTTTCAGTGCAGGATACCAGTAGTCGACACTTCCTCTGAACGAGATACTTGTGAATCGATATGGCTATTTCTTAAAGTTTCACCACGTAAAACCGCTACTCATCGAGACCGAGGGCCAGGTCAAACCTTCATTTTGATTGATGATGACGCGATGTGCGAAATTGCAATGGAATCAGACAACAGAGCAGCACGCAGAACCCCTGAAAGATGGAGAAGAAGACATGGAGTGTAAAAATCAAACAGTGCAACCACTGAGCATCAACCGAGCATAAGCATAGGTAGACGATCGACCCGTTACATTGTTCCTGTTTTATATCATGAATCTCCTAGTGGGAATGAATGATACATGCATCATATACTAACCATTTTCAGGATTCGAAAATTCTATTTGGAGCACTCGAATAGCGCTTCAATCTCTGTGACTTGTTTTGCCGAAAAATAATTGATTTCGTGACGCAGCGGTGTCAGCTTCCCAGAGAGTTAGAACCGTCACAGATTTTCCGCAATTTTCTCCAGTAATTCAGGTGGCAATACTGAGATACCTCATCGGTACAGGGATGCAAAACCTTGAAACATTGCAAACTTAACTGAACAATCGGTGGTTTTGGAACAGATCGGAATTCTAAGAAAAATAAAAAAGAGGGCGGGATGTTGGTACAGATGGCATGTCTCGACTCCTGAATATGCTGGAAATTTTGATTGGGTTATTTCACTAATGTATCAGCTGTGAGCCTATGAAAATTTGTCGTGAAATTTAACTTCCGGGAGATCATCGAATCGAAACATGGAGGGTCCGCCAAGTGGGATGAAATTCAACCGTTTGCAATGTTGCTGAAGTTTGAATCGTTTATAGAAACGAATCGAAAATTCAAACCCATAAAATTCCATGAATGATCGTTATTCAACTTCTCAAATTGATTCTTTGGAATTAAAAACATCGCTGAAAAAAAGTACTGACAAATTTTGGGTCTCAACAGTCGAGTACTCTATCATTCGATTACTAATTCGTTTTCATGAACGATTCAAACTTCAGCAGTATCCGTTTGCACTATCCTCTTCTCATACGTGATGAATCCAATCTTCCCATAAAACATTGATATCAAAATGAGAGTATCCCTCTTATTTTGATGCAACTTCTTCTCTAATATATGGTATCAAAAGTATTCCTCTCCATTTGAGAGGATTAGTCTTTGTGTGGAAGAATTTTCATTTGTTCAAAATCGTACACGGAGAGAAATGTATTTGGAAAAATTACCATTTTATTCGTAAACTAGAACTATTCGGCAAAACCAGACAATAATTTATAATATAACTCCTAATCATTGCCAGTTGTGATGGTAAAAATCGAGATTAATTTGGATTTTTACCATTACAGCTGGCAATGATTAGGAGTTATGCTATAAATTATTGTCTGATTTTTCCGAATAGTTCTAGTTTACGAATAAAATGGTAATCTTTCCAAATAAATTTCTCTGCGTGTAGAGGGATAAGCGTTTAGGAATTGAATGACATCTCGCGAATTCGGGCATAAATATTGTATTATATGATAACGGTTGCAGAAAACTCAGTAATGAGAAGCAAAATTTCAGTAATGTTTTTTTGAAGTTTCATGAAAGATCGCTGAAAGTTCAGTAATATTCAGATTCATCGAACAAATATAGTACTGTTTACTGAACTTCCAAATGCTTCTTCTCTCAGTGTTTGTATTCTCTAACCTCACATGCTATCTCGTATACAGGTTATGAATCACACCCTTCTAAATCTCTTATTTCTGCTTTTCACTTTTTAATGCAGAAGGACTCAGCTGTGCAAGTTTTACAATAAAAAATATTTCTCAACCAACCCCTCTATGGAAAAAAATGTTCCTTTCTATAATTTCTCTCTTCTCCTCGAGCCTTTGATTCTGCTATGATAATCGAAACACGTAAATGTAATCCAAAAACGTATAAAGATACATCTCGAAGTTGAGTTTATTTTAAAAATCAAAACAATGCATTGTGTTGCAGAAATTTCACAATCTGCTTGTATTACGGTGTTGGGGCGTTCGTTGCACTCAACTCTTCATCGTTACGTCGTATTCGTATCCCTTAAATCCTGCACATAGTTCATTTCAAGTGGCCAGAGTAAATCGTATTTGGAGAGTCCCTACTTGTTTCTAAACAAAAATAACCCCGCTCGGTTGAATCAGTTCTTAATGCTTAGCCGAACAAGAATGGAATCTAAGGGAGAGGAATAAAAGGGAATTTAGGGTAGAATGAAATAAAACTCAAATCACCCCTCAAATTCATAAATATCTTTATTATCATTCAATTTCACTCGATAAACAAATGCAAGACATATTTTGATCCCATTAATTTTGTTTTTACATTGTTTATATATTAATATTTTGTTGAAACTAATGAATATTTCTTTGGTACAGGACAAATAACTATTTATTTGGCTGGAAGGAATTTTGTTTGCATCTCAGTGCATGAATAATTTGCTGGGAGTAATTTCACGGAGAAAAAAAATTTACTGTGGAAGCATACCATTTGCTATCACAACGATCTTTTCAGCAATTGCAGTAATCTTTCAGTTGTAACAGCGAAAAATATCGACTTCCGCAACTCAAGTTGTTCACTATTTTCAATATGATATTGAAAATGTCCCGGGTTCAGCGAATAATCTGCTGCAACGGTTAAATGATCAGATGAGGTAGCAAATTATTTGTTAGACAGGCAAATCACATTTCAAAGTGTCGGCGAATTTGTTGTCTCCATAGAGAAACGCGATGGTACGTCGATGCAAAATACATGGAGGAAAAAAAATTTGCTATCAAAGCAAATCGAGGTATTATACAGTATTGTGCGAATTGATAGAATCATTGTGAAATTTTTCAATTTGTCAAAATATAATTATTTACTGAATAAACTGTGTCTTCATTAAAACAGCCTATGATTCCATTAATTCGCACAATACTGTATACGGAATAGCAAATTTGTTTGATAAATCTAGCTGAAAAATTCGCTGCCACAACTAATTGGATTGCTGAGAGAGTAGCATGGTTGACTGAAGTAGCAAAATTTTTAGTATTGTATACGAAATAGCCAAAAAGTTTTGCTGAAGGATCAAACGTTTTTTGCTGTCCACACAGAGAAAAGTTTATATTAAAGATTACTATATTTTTATGGTACTCGTGGGATATACTTTATTATGAGGCTCAGAACTATATTTATCTCAAATTATAACATATTTATCTTCATCCTCACGAGAGAGTATGGTGAGTGCTCGTATACTTGTGGTTCATAACGACATAATCAAGTATATCCCAAAAGTACAATATAAATATGGTAATATCTCATATGAAATTTTTACTGTGCACAGCTAAAAAGTTGCTGTTGTAGCTAACAAAATTGCTGTGATAGCCAGAACTTTGCTGCTCCAGCAAAATCAGGTTTCGCTGTCATAGCGAATTCTTTTTTGCTCCATGTACAGGTAATAATCGTTATTAGAATATCATTCGGACGGAATGGGGGAATATGCATCGATGGAACATTGTATGCAATGCCGAAGATCATCTGTATAATCGTGCATCTAAAGAGCCATGATCAGTGGTTTGAGCTCGTCAAATGACCGGCCAGATGACCGGTCGGGGACAATTTTTATCAGTTCAAACTTTCTGATAGTCAAACTCACATCTAAAAATTGATAAAATAATTTGGCACAAATTCCCTTGCGATAGAATTTTTCATAACTTTTTCTCATGAAATCTCATAATTTCTCAAGATTTTGGAACAGTATCACGAGAAATGATTCTCTCATAATTGTTCATAATTTTTCCAGAATTTTTTCATAAAATTGGATGATTTCTTGGAATTTTTTATTTGGAAATTTCCAACTTCTTTAGGAAATTATACTGCTCCGAGGATCGATGGATTTTCGAGAATTCATGAAGAAAATTAATAAAACTTGCGATAAATATGGTGAATTGTAATCGTGTGTGATTTTCCATCACGGAGAAGAAGGAATTCGCTGTGGCAGCAAAAAATGTTTGCTATCCCAGCAAAATTTGTTTGCTATTCTGTATATAATACTGAAAATTTGCTGGTGGAGCAAACATTTTTCGCTGCCACGGCTAAAAAATTGCTGTCGTAGCTAACACGATTGATGTTATAGCAAATTTTTAGCTAGGTCAGCAAAACATTTTGCTATTCTATCTATAATACCTCGATTTGCTGCGTCAGCAAACTTTTTCTCTCCGTGATAGAGCAGCAAGGAAAAAATCTATCCATATAGCTATATCAAATTTTTTGGAAAATTTGGTGTATATTTTTGTTCATGAGAATTATTAGTTTTTATGAGAAATTATGACTTCTCAGGGAAAAACATATGTTATAGTTCAAAATTACCACAAACATATGTTATAGTCGGCATTTGATTTATGAAAAATGTTATGCAATTTTATGAGAAATCATGACTTATTATGAAAAAATATTTCTCAAAATAAATGTTCCAATTTCTTGAGGAATGATGAAATTTTATGACATTTATGAAAATGTATGAGAAATTATGAGAAATATGAAAAAATATTGAAATACATGAAAAGGGTTGTTTTCTTTTCAGAGATAATCTTTTCCTAGTTATTTTAATGAAACAAATTACTTTTGGAGTCGTGAATTTATGATTTCATATTAATAGACAAGTCAAGATGTTTTTATGTTCTTTGAGATCAGTGAAGCCACATTGATCTAGGAGTCCTAGATTTTCATAGTCTATGACCATGTAAAAGAAGTCTACAATGGTCCAGTGCTGCTAAGAATGTTTCAATATTTTACCAATATACTGAACTCCGAAACCTTCACAGAAAAACTGAATTCGCATACTGTACTCAAATTATTTCATTACCATTCTAATAGTAAATGATATTCATATAATATTATCACAATATTATACTAGAATATGCATAGAATTCCATGTGCGTATGGACCAATGGTCCAATGATGGACCAAGCCTGGCACAAGACCTACCGAGACTTGTCTTGAACAATTTACCAAACTTAACCCAGGCTTGGGAATGATAAGATCAGGACAAACTTGGGCCTGGTCCAATTCATTTACCAAGCATCAACCAATGCTTCTTCGATCGCGGATATGGATGAAAAAAGTAATTGATTCATATTTCAATTCATGACTTTCTCCCTCAGAATATCGTACATGAATTATCTTAAACCGATAGAAAAAGTGTGACAAGACTGGGACAAACTTATATGACCATTGGAAAATTTGCGTTCTTTGATATTTCAATCAATTTTGATTCTATTGTTGAATTATGCTCAAACCAAACTAATAAGATCTTACAGAAATACCATAACATAAATCTTATAATGATCTGATCCCGTTCGGAATCCAACATTGGAATCCCTCAAGTCACCCGAAAAACTGATGGTTTATCTTCACGTGTATATCATCCCTAGTGAGCATAACTATCGGCCCAGGCGTGACTCGAGTCTGCCCCAGAGTGGGCAGCCTTCGCCCAAGCTTGTCCCAATAGTTATAACTTTATAAATTTATAAACATTGTGCCACTCATGTGGGCAATATTGGCACAATTGTTCTCAACGAATGCTCGATTTTTACTCTTGTGCCAAGCTTGTACCAAATGTAGGGACCATTTCAAAGATATTAACAAATTTACCATGACCGACCATGATCCATCGCGAACAACGGGACAATCATGGAACATCATTGGGCCAATTGTTCTTCACGGAGGTTTGTTTTTGACACATGTGCCAACCTTGGGACAAGCTTGGGGTTTTCTCAGTCTCGACAATACCTGCATGGGATGTTATATGTCCAATCTAATAAATGTTATAGGAATATTTCTCATTATTTTTTTATAAAGATAAGAGTAAACTATCCTCAATCCTCCCTAAAATTTTATCAAATGTGTTACTTGATAAAAAAAATATAATATTTATAAGATTGGATATATAATGTTCTATGAATATTTTGGTATAATATTCTAATAATATTACAAGAATGTTATGTGCTATTAGGGTAATGTTTTGTGAACAAGAAAAGAAGATAATTCGTTATGAAAAAAAATTTTCAAACTTTCCCACGTAATCAGAAAAGCTGTTGAATTGTATTTTGGTAAAGCGTTTGAAACATATTTTCAATCCATCAATCAATCTACTTGTTGAAATACCTTGAAAATGTAGTAATATATTTGAAATATATTTTTAAACCTTTCTCAATTCCAAAGATCTATTTGGAATGCATTTTGAAAGCTTTTTTGGTTACGTAGGTTATATTTCAAGAAATTCGACAAAAATTATTATTTAGCTGGTCATGACCGGTCAAATGATCATCTGACGGTCATTTTTATATCCAAACTGTAAAAAATCTGACCGTCACTGACGTTTTTGTGACCGGTCATTTTACATTCATGGTACATGAATGCTCATCGAAATACAATACCAGTTCGTTCCTTTTTCTCAAAGTACAAGCGTTTTTGAAGAACATCCAGTTGTCAAAGCCAGTTAACGATGCCAATTAACCTCTTCGAACAGTACAATCTCAACGAATATGCCATTCTCAGTTCCGATTGGAGGTTCACATAACAACGCAAGGGTTTATCAAAATAGAAATTTGACAGTTTTCCGAAGCTGACATATAAGAATACTACGTTTCTAGATTTGAACGTGAATTTCAAACGAGGATGAATCAATTTTGTTCCGCACACAAGGTTACCGATCGTACATTCTTATTACGAGATGTACATACAGACATACCCTACGTTAACGGAAGTTGGATCATATCTTTTGTAACCTCTCGTACCAAAGAATCCCTATTGAAACGTAAAACTTTTTGTTCGCGCGTTATTCATCGTACACGTATCCACGACTCATTCCTTTCGCTCTTGGGAATACTCTAATAAGCCAAATTTTCTCCTTTTGTACTTAAGAAAAAAATGAGAATGGGTTGAAACGATGTAGCGATAAAAAGGCAGAACCACCAAGGTAACGGTAATACGTACACCGATACACGTTCATGTATATCCATACCCGCAAAGTTGTTCATGGTACTTGGTGTGTTTGTCCGTTTTGTCTGTCCGTCTGTCCGTCCTTCCGTCTTTCCGTCTTTCAGTTTTTGCTTATGGAAGTGTGCGCACGATAGTAGTTGTGACTCGGGATATGCCGGTTCTGAAGGAAGAAGCAAGGGGGTAGAACGTCGTAGCTGTAGTAGTAGTAGTAGTAACAGGAGCATCAGCAGCAGCAACTAAAAAGATAGAGAAAAAAAGGAAAAGACTGATGATGTTGAGAGGGTGAGTGTAAGGGAGATACGGAGACGCGTATGGCGTGGAAGAGTAAAAGAGATGACGGGAGGAGGGGGAGGGTTAGGAGCGAGGAGTGAGACGGTGAACAGCGAAGCTGGTGTACTGTGTGGTGGTCGTCGTATTGTCTCAGCCGGGTGGTTGTTCGTTGCGAGTGGTTGAGGGGGAGCTGAGCCGCGGATGCTCGTGAAGGGGTGGTGGTGGGACATCATACGGAGAGGCGACCAAAGTGAAAGGAGGGGGAGGAGAAGAAAGAGGTGATGGTGGTAGTATTAGGGATAGTGGTGTTGGTGCTAGCAAAGAAGAAGAAGAAGAAGAAGAAGAAGAAGAAAGGGAAGACCAAAAAAGGAAAGTAGAAAAATCAGCTAGAATGAGGGGCAAGACGTTGCATGAAGGGTTGGAAATGTAGATAGAATTTCTTCATTTCGTGTTCTTCGTTCTCTCCGCCGCTTTCTCTCTCATGTCTTTCGTTTCTCTCTCCTTTTATACTTATTCCCTCTATCTCTTTCTTTTTAAATAAAAGAAGAGAGCCGCCCTCTCCTTACGTCTCAGCCCTCCTCTCTCATTTCACCCCTACTCACCCTCGCCACTCATTCTTTCTCTTAAGACTCCGCGGCAGAGGAATCGTTAAAATCTGGCCGTATATACCCAACCCACCTTAGCTTACCCTCGAGCCTGCCCTCTTCGCTTTCTTCTTCTGCTTCTTCTTCTCAACTTCTTTCGCTTCCACCTTTCGTCCTCCTGCCATCCACCCATTCCATTTCATTCCGTAGTCGAGCTTCCCTCTCCCACTTCGCACACCTACTAGTCACCAACCCTTGAATGCCGCTCACTCACTACTTACTTTCTTAGTAAGCGCGGTAAGGGGTTGTTATCGCCGGTAAGAGCGAGGGGTAAAAAGTGCTTAAGATAAAAAGAGAGGTTGAGAGAAAAAGGGGTTGTTGTAAACCGTTAGATTCGCGAATCGTAAACCATGTACAGGGTAAAATTTGTTCATTAATCCTATTGAGAAGTTGTTGGGAGGGCTTCCGAACGAGGGTATCCTATTGGAAATTTTGGAATGAATCATTCAGTTTCGATGCTTGGGGTGATAGTTTTTTATCATTTCAATACTCAGAAATCTTGTTCTTAATCATCATTCTCAATTTATATGTTATATCAAATTGTTGTTGAACGAGAAGAAGAAACAATTTCGGGAACGTTTTTCTCATTCATTACCTGCTCATCAATGTTTTCTTACCTTCTCTCTCTTCACAGCTTTATCTGTATATGGACTGAAGTTCACATTCAACAACCTTGTTCAACTCCTTCCTTGATTCTCTTCTCCTTTCTCTCCCATTGTTCGTTCATGATCGTTAACTGATCTTTACTGGGTTGGTAATTGATCTATCTTCTTCTATATTTTGAATTTATCCTCTTAAAAATTTTATGTTATTTCAACTCCTTCGAAAGTCACTTGAGGATCTGATTTTCTCTTGAAAAAACTTGTATAACTATATATACGCGAAGAAAGATTAAGAGAGTCTACTTGAAGGTATTTTATTTGATATCACATATATTTTCTGAACGTATTGACGAAATGTCCTGATACCTGTTTTTTTTTCTGCTTTCCACCATTGAGTTCGATGCACAGTAACCCAGGTAAAAATTGACCATGGGCGCTAGGTTGCTGCAACGCTCACCAAGATGGGCCGAGCCTAGGCTACCAGGCATGGCGCAACTCTGAAATGATAACATCATTTCAGCCTCAGCCCATTTGTTTCCACAATCAAGACCCAACACTGGAAACAGGGTTGTGATAGCATATGCCGTCAATGGCAGACCATACAAAAATTTGTTCGCCAAGGATGAGCCAACGCTGTAGCAATCTTGCGGCAGGGTTGCGCCCATCTCATGCCAATGGTCACTTTTATTTTTTATTGTAATTGAAAATAAAATAAAAAATCCATTCTATCATTTCGATTGAACGAAATGAATGTCGGAGAATTTCAACATGTGATTTTTCTGATTAGTTTAAACTGATGAATGACGTAAATCCGGTGGTCCTGGCGTAGAAGTAGGCGGGTCTGGAAACAGATGAAGAATTATTTCTGTCATGGAATCTTCAAAGGAGACTTATATATTGATTGAATGCTTGGTTCGCCACTCGCAGGAAACAAGCATCACTCTGGTGAGAGTTATTGTAATTTGCTGTTTGAGAAGGAAGTTTCACTCTTAGCCAAGCTATTACTCAAGTCGAGTCAAGCTAACGCCTAAACTGAGCGAGGCCATCGCCCAAGCTGAGCCAAGCTATTGCCCAAGCTGGACCAAGCTACGACCCATGCTTGGTGCAACATGAGAATCCATTGTCATTCAGAGTTGCCTAATGCTTGGAGCAGTGTCCCGCCAAGCCCTAGAGAGCCTCTGTTGAAAGCATGCTTTTTCCTTCAAGCAATATTGGTTGAAGGATGGGCCAAGCGTGGCGCAGCCAATGATCAATGATGGATCAACGAAGTCGATTTATGACTTCCCATATTGGTACAATGTTTAGACCATTGTCAACCATCCTTGTCCCTACATAGATTGCCCAGCTTTGGCTGGCAGCCTTGCGTCTAGCTATATTCCGTCGTCAGCATTGGCGGAGCCTGAAGATTTTTATATGGGAAGTTATAGTAAGTTATAGTAGATAAAACATTTGTCATTTGGTCATTTGGTTTAATAACATGAATACAATTCCAAAGATCAAACAAAAAAATCAGACTTGGTTTGCGCTGGAATTCAAATTCGGGACCTTCTTTCGGCGTGAAACGCATTACAGTAATTAAATGACACAAGTTCGTTCGTATCGTTACTTCTAAATAAATCCGGTTGAGAAAGAAGTCCAGGGTTCGAATCTCAGTAAAGATCTCATGGTTGGGCTGAAGAATTCTACATTGAGAGAGAACAAGCTTGAAGATTACCATGTTTACCTTAGTATTGACAAATTGGAGATATCGCGGATCATACTCTCTAAAATTTTTGGCGTGAGATGTCACTCTTTAGCTAGCCAGAAGTGAGCCTGTCGAATTTTAGAGTGAAATTTCCACTCTTTTAGAGTGATATTTTAAGGTTTGAGGTTAGAAATTAACAACCACTTCGACGCTAGAGTGAATTTTTACACTCTAAAAGAGTGAGAGGTCACTCGAAACGAGTGAAAATTCCACTCGAAGCGGACAGGCTCACTTCTGACACAGTCGAGTGGAACGTGCGATTTTTCACTCCTTCAGATTTAGAGAGTAGAAGATGATCGCTTAACATTGGTTCGATGAATTATTATTTAAATAGGAGCCACCGGGGATGGTTATGACAAGGGTGGGGTTGTTACAGGCTCCAAAATTTCTGTAATTCCCGAATGATGAAGTTCAAGCTCTCTTGAATACTCTTTAATGTTGGCTGAAAGAGTGTGCTGAGGAGTCGCAACATCAGCCTTTGGGAAACATAGAAGTTATAGAGCCTGTAACAACCTACCCCTAACTGAAATAGCAAAGTTTTCACTATTATACCCTAGTAGAAATCGCTGTAGTAATTCTCTAGGCAATTACAAGGCCTTACGAGGCCTTGCAAGTCCCTCACAAGGGCCTGGTGAGGCCTAGCAAGGCCTAGAGAATCACTAGAGTGATTTCTGCTAAGGTATACAGAATAGCAAATAAATGTTGCTGGAAAAATCCACATTTTTTGTTGCTGTGACAATAGCAGATTTGATGCCGCAGCAAAATCAGATTTTGCTTTCCCAGCGAATTTTTTTCCCATGAAATCAATTGAGTTGATTTTTAGATTTTGAGTTAGCGATTTCAAGTTCACCATTTGAATTTCGAAATTTCCCCCCTGAAACTAAACTGTAGCGATCTCGCTATTCGTATTTTCGGCGAAGTTTTTGGGATTTCTGCAGGGCTGGGCCAAGAAAATCGCCCCTCCCTCTTGGCGTCAACTTGAACATGCGCGTGAGTAAGTACAGTTGCCTAGCAACCGCCTATATTTCTGTCCTTTACTCACGCGCATGTTCAAGTCGACGCCGATAGAGAGGGGCGATTTTCTCGGGCTGGCCATAGATTTCCGACCACTGTGTGGCACCCAGATGAATGCGTATGAAACTCTGATGAATCTGGATACCATTCTCTCTGGGTTCGTGTCTGGTTCCTATCCCGTCTAGAAATTTGAGCTCTCATGTTCATTAGAGAAGAGTTTGGTCTGTCTTGTCCGGAAACACCCATGAATGTCTTATCCTCGTCAATTAGAATTGTTTAGAAAATTCAGATCAAAGTGGACCTGAAACTGTAACGGTCATTTGCGCGCGAGAATGAGAGAAATCGTGTTCAGTTGAAATGAGAATTGAATACCGAAATATCCATCAATTTGAAGCCTTGAAAATGAGTTCTACTTCTGAAGAATTGGAACTTCGATTCAACTTTGACGATAGCAAAAAGAGGCGGAATTTGAACGCGTGTATACAAATTTCGCTTACCGCATCGCACCACTATTCGGTGTCAAATTGGCTTGTATCAAGGCTTTCCAGTGGAAGTTATGTCGGGCACCCAAGACAGGGCACATTTTGAACGGAATTGAGACTTCTATTGGAATATTGAAAGTTGAATTGCCAAAAAATGAAAACAATATTTCGGGTAGAAATGATTCGTATCGGTTTCCAAGTTTTTTTACAGCCTGATAAAACCTAGGGAAATAATTCCTTGAAAATCGAGAGACTGCCGGCGATCGTTGGGGAGCTAGGAGGGCCAGTCCAACATTCCCACTACATAGAGAAAATGAAATACCTGTGCCAGCTACTCAAATAGTTTATTCGGCATCATCTAATAAAAGTAATCCAATTCGCCGAGCAGTGGTTTTTTTTTATTGAAGAAGCCAACGTTTCGCCCAGATGCTGAGGATTTTCAAGGCAAAAATTACAACTGTGAATATAAAATCATGTTACAATAAACAAAAATTGAGTATAAAATGTACAAACATTTGTGTATCATGTACATAAGGTGAAACTCGTGTAGAGAAATGTATGAGAGAAAAGCTTCTTAAACATTACATATAAAAAATTTTTTCCGATAAAGTTTGATAAAAGTTGCAAAAATCTTGAACAAATAAAGGGCTCCAGACGAGCGAACACCGGGCGATAAGCTTCGAAACGAGGGCGAGCGAGCGAGAGAGTATGTCGCGAAATCCAATCGCTCCATTGGATGTCGGCCCATCTAATCTTTTGTGGGTTCAACGATGGAGTCTTCCACTTCATCTCTACGTTGTAATTTTTGCCTTGAAAGTGCCCAGTATTTGGGCGAAACGTTGGCTTTTCAATAAAAAAAAGCACTGCTCGGCTAATTGGATTGTTTCTCTGTTAATTGATGGCATCGCTCCGAGCACTATTCTACACACATCTCAACTAATAAAAGTACTTGTCCCAGTTATCAATCCTTTGCCGCTGCAACAGCACAAAATAGCCCCAGCAACGTCATCCATGGAACTGTCTAGGGCCTTGCGAGAATCTAGCCAAGGGCTAGAAAGAGTCTAGTGGCTAGCGGGGAACTTGTAAGGGCTTAGCGAGTGCTGATATAACGCTTGCTCGGGAGTATGTCCTTAGTTTCCCCTAGTTCAAGAAAACCCATTGATTCTTGCCAAATTTCATTTGAATCAGGCAAAGATCTGATTGATCGATCATACCTTTGTCCAATTCCAATGGAATTTGACGAGAATCAATGGGTTTTCGCAACCAGGTGTTCTCCTATATGAAAAGTGAATGGCAGAGAAAATTTGCATCGCCAAAGGGTTACAACAAAGTATCTACTAGTCCTTGAGGTTCAACGGAATTGATCAATCATGTGATTCCATAGAAAAGTCTAACCAATGAACAAATAGAAATTCCAAGGAGTAGAAATTCCCTGGTGAAGTAGTTCCTGCAGTTACTCGCATGCCTATATTAGAGAAACGCGATGAGCTGCGGGAAGTACTTTTATTAGATGATTCAAAATCCACTATTCGAGAAATTGCGACGAATATTAAATGTTTTCAGTATATCAATCCTGGACATAACTGTGGTAAAAATTCCATGATGATCGGGTAATTGGAACGAAAAATGTCCGCGGTCACTCTTTATTTTCTTGACTACATCCAGGCAGACACGGAATCAAAATTCTTCTCCGATTTTTAAGAAGCATTTTGTTCTAATAGAATTTAAATTTGAAGACAAACAAATTTTTGGTCTCCAGGAACGTTTAGAAAATCCTCCATTACTTTGTAATGAGGAAGCAATTCGCCGTGAATCTCTCATCAAATCGTTAATCCCTCACTGTGAATTTTCAAGTTGAAAATATATTTGAAAGATTAAATTCAGGGGTTACATACCTTTGGGGAGCCCAAAAACAGGTATCTTCTGGGGAATTCTTTTTTGAACACCTTGAGAAGCAATCAAAGCGCGGTTTTTAGGGTTTATTACACGTGTATTTAGGTACTCAAAACAAGTTTTCATTTTCCAAAATTTCACAAAATGGCGCACCAGTGCACTGTTAGAAAAATCTGTCTTAAACTTGACAATAATATTATGAAGTTTTTTACATAAACATTTTATTGAATTTCATAATAATATTGTCAAGTTTAAGACAGATTTTTCTAACAGTGTGGTTGGTAGAACGATTATGTCTTTTTTCATGGCTCCAAAACAGGCGGAAAGGTTGGAGACGCAAATTAGCACCTACATTGACAGAAAAACGACTTGGTTGAAACATCGGTGATCGCAATAAGTTGGAATCTGGTTCGATTTACCAGAAAATGTGATTGTGATGTCCAGAAAAAGTGGTTGAAGCCAAAATTAACTACATTTTTCAGGTTATCACAGCAAGAAAGGAATCTGATTTTTCTAACCTGAAAACTGTAGTTAATTTTTGCTTTGAACATTTTTTCTGGACATCAAAATCACATTTCCTGGTGGATCGAACCAGATTTCAAGTTAATACGACCATGAATGTTTCAACAAGGTCATTTTTCTGTCAGTTTATGGCGCATTGAAAAATTCTTTCATCATCTGTATTAGTTTTACTATAAAAGTACCTGGATTTTTGCAGAAGATTGATTTCTTTGCAATATGGCGTCAATTTAAGGGGCGCAAAAGAAGCGATTTTTCAAGAATTTTTCCTGAAAAGACAGTTGAATTGATTATTGTAAAGATTTGTACACATAATGACATAACTTGGACCTGTATTTTAATATTTTTTATTTGTAAAAATAATGATTTTAAGAGCTGTTATAGCTGATCTTCAGGAGCTCGTCTGAAAAAAAGCGCTTCGCGGTGACCACGATATCTCGGGACTAACTCTTTTAAAATGAAAAAACCGAATGGATTTCGTGAAAGTAATGCATAATCTAGTGATTAATCGAAGGAATAAGCAAAGTAAAATTTTTTGACAAAATGGCGGCTTCTAAAAAAAAAAAAATCGATTTTGCGCCAAAATTTTGGCCTTAAATTGTTCATAAAAATAAAAATGTTCATCGGTGAGAAGGAACCTTCGATTATATTACTGAAAAATTCAGTCAACAAGCTCGTGTTGAAATTTGAGACTGATCGGTCCAGCCGTTTTCGAGAAATCTTGGTCACCGGCTTTGAAAACACAGTTTGGAGGAAAACGCATTCAAATTTTCAAAAGCACTTGACATGGAGTAAAAAGATTTGACAAATATGCGTGTCACTTGGACAATAATCGCCGAATTGACTTGAAATTTTCTGTGTGTATACTTGAATGTATGTAAATTATGAAAATGAAATTGAAAAACATCAATTCTTTGAAAATTTGAGCTGTATATAACCCCTGAAAGAAAAATGTCGTTTTCTTCGTAAAAAATCGACCTTTATTTGTTTATTAAAAAAGGTAATTGTTAACCAATCGAACAAACCAAGGTACTTCTGTAGAAAATATATTCAGGAAGCTGCAGTTCAAATTTCAACACCAAAAAGAGAAAATGAATATATATAAGTCTGCCATTCACAATAATAACGCATCGCTTCGAGTCTGTAAATGGAAATTTTTGCAAAATATGTTGTCGAATAATTCACATTATGAGACAGCAACAGATGTTTCTCTTATGATGTGAATGATTTACCAATATATTTTGTGAAGATTTCCATTTGAAGATTCAAAGCGATGCCTTGTTATCCTGCATGGTAAATTTATCCATTTTCTTTTTTCCATGCAGTCAATCGATTTAAAATTTCAGGAGCTACGTTTCCGCCCAATTTATGAAACGTGTTCAAAGTTACAAAATCGTTTTTGGATGTGAAATCTTGAATATAGGGGCTTGTTATCTTTTCGCCCATACAGCACCGGACATTTCCACGTTGCCTCCACGTGGAATCTTCGTTCATCCACGTTCTATCCACGTCCACCATTTATCCACGTAGAGCCCACGGAGATGCGACGTAGAAATCGGTGGATGTGCGTATATAATTCTTCGAATGCTCACAAATCATTTGAACAAAAAGATAAAAATCAAAAACATTGTTTTCAAAGGCATGTAACCCCTTAAAGACTAAACAGGTCTATTTTTACTGTAACACTTGATTCCATCGAATCGTGAGGAAATTGAACCATGTGAACTCATAGCCTTGGTTAAAGGCACCCATTCATACCGATTGTATTGAACCTGCAGAATTCCGATACAATCGGAATGAATGGTTTCCTTCAAACATGGATGTCCATCCTTTGGAGTTCAATTGAACATCATTCTGAATTTACATCTGAATTCATCCCACGTGAAATTCATTGCCAAATGAAGATTATGTAAGTTCACACAGCCTTATTTCCAATCGATTTTATGCAGCAGAGCAAAAGGTTTTACATTCGTCATAAAAATATGAATATTATTCACACTTATCATTATTTTGAATCGTCTTAATTGATTATTTTTGTACTTGACAACATTTGTCATCGAAACGCAACAGGATTATTTGCAGTTTGAAATAAAAACAGAAACCACCGAATAAATTACACAAATTGTCATTCGAATGAAAGACTTCGTTAATCATGAACGAATAATCGCAAAATCGAATATTAAATTGATGTACCATCGCAAAAAGAATTATCCAGCCCGATGATTTCCGTACGGATACATGAATCCTAACAACGCGGAGTACGTACCTCGAATATATTATTTTGAAGAAATTTCAAACCTCGTGGTAGACTGGAATAGAGAGATCCGCTGTTTTCACTACTTCTGAATTTCGCGTGAAAACGTGTAATTAGAAAGGTAGAACTGTGTGAGAAAAACCTGATTCCATTGAATGGAATCTTTCGAGCACTGAGTTGCGTGGATGCTTTAAATTTGGTACGAGAAAGCAGGAAGTTGAAGAAGAAAAATACCAAAGCTGTTATTGAAACGAGTACGAAAATTGCTGTAGCGCTAAGTAAAAAAGAATCAGAACAGGTTGGGTTAGGGTAGAAATATTAAAGGTAACCGACGTCTGTACGTGAATGAATAACCGTTCGATACGCCCGACCGGATCGAATAATTAAAAACTAGATTCATATTTTCAAATAAAAAAAAATTTGAATCAAGTTTTTAGTTGATTATTCAACGAATTCACTGTTTCGGAAAATGTGTATAAAACCGGAAAGTTACGTGAACTCGTTTCTCGCTTTGATTCTCGTGGATTTCATCCCCCGATCATTGGAAATTTGTTCTTTGTTTTCACCAACTTTCGGGTGAATCGTCTGAAAATAATTTTCTATGAGAAAAAATTCATTGTTAAATTCGAAATCATGGAGCGGCGAATTGTTTGCGATGAAAACAAACTATTTGCCATGACAGCAATATTTTTGTCAGTGGCAGGAAAGTTTGGTTGTTATTTTGTATATAATACTGAAACTTCTGCTAGCCCTGCGAATGATTTGTTGCAATCCAGTTGGCTGTAGCAACGAATTTTCACTTGAAGTAGCAAAAACATTTGTTATTTTGTTTACAATACCAAGATTTGCTGCGTCAGTAAATGTTGTTTTCTCCGTGTTCCAAGGATAAATATTTATCATATTTCGAAAATCCATTGTTCAAATTCATGAAATCTAATATTTGATAATATAATCCATTGTGACTTTCAAGATTACATTCTTGAACTTGAAAGTTATCCAAGTAGTATTAAATCAATTCAAGTGAAACTGCGACGCCAACGTCGACAACGAGGACGATTGAAACGACACGACTTTGAGCTATAGATTTTTAGGTTAAAGAAGAACCTCGCAGATAAATTTGTCTTTCCATCTTTGTTCTTCTATCTTCATCTCTACGCTTACATCTCATTTCTCTGTCCTGAATTGAAGAGAAGGGTAGAAGAAGGAAGAAGACTACTTACCGATTTTAGGATTCTCATTTTGAGGAATAGAATGCATGAATAATGCGGTGTACGATCGTTTTGGAGATTTTCGTTATTGAATCTCATCGATGTAGTTCGGCTTTGTATATTTCCTCTTTTTCACGTAAAACTTCAAGAAGAACAACCTCGACCGTAGATTTTCGATGGTGCACATTCAACGCCCTTGTCGTTTCTGTTTTTTTCGTATTCATATATATATATATATATATATATATCGCAATTCGGAGTCGCGATTATACGTTTACTAACAACAAGCTGTTATTGTATGCAGCATCAAATGGGGAGACGAGTCTTTCAACGACAAGCCGCGCAATTAAAATTCGTAATTCCCCTCTGTATGTTTTTTCCTTAGCAGTATAATCTCCACCCCCTGAGTTTCTTTATTTACTCATTCGTATGGTACACGGCATTAACGAGCACAATAGTTATGTATCGCAATCGTTAACATTCTTCTCTCTTCGTTTCCTTTTGGCTCAAAATCCGAATGCAACGAGTGGAATTAATCATTGAAACTCCATCTACATATAATTAATACCATACCATATTCTCTCACAATAAAAAGAAGGATAAGACTTGACTCGAAGTGAACCTTTTTGAATATGATTTCCATATTCATGGAAAAATTGATATATCAAATAGATGATTTTAAAAAAATATTGATGCGTGAGAAACCATCCTTCGGCGTTCAAAGACGAAGCAGCAACGATTCTCGCTCGGTATAAAGAAATTCAAATCTCGTTATCAAATTCGACCACCATAGCGGAATTATATTTCGAGCTTTTTTCCTCAAACACCGGCGGGTTTTCATTCGAGTGATAATGCAAAAAAAAAGGAACTCAGATTTCGTTGGTTCACTCGGATGAATTTTTTGTGAGTAAATTTTCATTTCCACGATGTGACACGGAGAAAAGTGTAGAGAGAGAGAGAGAGAGAGAGAGAGAGAGAGAGAAGAAACAAAAAGAAAAAGAAAACATCTAACACAAAAAATGAAGAAAGGAAAATATAATCAAGCAGTTTCACGTTATTATTATAGTCGCGCGTTTGATCGACGTCTCTCTCCTGTATGAAAAAAATAAGGAGACCGAGGAGGAGAAGTTATACTCAAGGAACTCAGGGGAGGAAATGAGCGAAGCAACCAACCAAGCAACCAACGAACCAACCAACCCTCCGGGTTGCGTGAAAAATATGTAAAGTATTGATTGCATTTTATAATTACTTGGGAGCCGGTCGTCTTAGCTACCCTACCTTACCATACCCCTACCACTCAACCCACCCACCCCCATCTGTTTGTCTCTTTCCTTCTTTTTCACCCTACTCTCGTTCTCGCGCTCTCCATCACCCTCGCGTCGTGCGCTTTCCTTCTTTCATCCCTCTTATTTTGTTCTGCCTCTTACTTTCTCGGTTTTGCTCTCCCTTCCTCCTGCAACGGTTTTCTTCTCCTCGAAACTCGGAAATTTGTATGTATCTGGTGTACGTGTGATACGTATGGATGTAAGTTTCAAGCTTGAGAGTGTATGCGAGCTCGCGTGTTTACACTCGAGTAAACGAAGAGATAGCCCACCCCGCTATACTCTTCCCGCTCTTTCGTCTTTTCTCTTCATATACGCTAAAGATGTGTGCAAGATCTATGTAGTCGTGTCGGTGCTTCGTATAAGTGTGCATAAGATTAAGACGTAGTAATTCAACGTACGCCAAGTTCCAAAAAGTATATTGAGAAAGAAAAACATTATTTGGGGAATATGAAGAGAGATTGATTTGAATATCTTGATCGTTTTCGAGAGTAGAAAGAACGATGTGTGAAACTGATATCGAGTTGGTAGAAGGTATTATAGACTTGTGTGGTTCCCCCGCGTTGTGGATTTTCGTAGCTTAGAAATGTACGTACCTTCCGGGAAATTGATCTAACGTTGCGCGATATGCAAAGCCACGTGGAGGAAACGCGTGCCCAAACAGGTTTGAAGGATAAGGAATGAAAGATTCGACACATCTGGTGGAATTTTTACTTATGAGGATGTCAATTGCTGCATGATTTTGATGAATTCAGTTTAATCGAAATTTCATCGAAAATAACCATTGACAATGACAATTGACTAGGGGTTATTTTTCGGGAAATTTTCATGTTGTTGAAGTTTGAATCGTTCATTGAAACGAATTGATAATCGACTAATGGAATACTTAGCTGTCGAAACCCATAATCTTGCAAGAAATTTTTCAAACGATGTTCCCTGTTTCAAGAAGTTGATTTGAGAAGATAAACAACGATGATGCATCGGATTTTGTGAGTTTGAATTTTTGTTTCTTCTTCCATAAACGATTCGAACTTTAACACAGGGTTCAGACAGAACTGGAATTCCGGGAAAACTCAGGGAAATCACTAAAATTTTTTCAAAATAAAAATTTGTTTGTTAATTCTATTTTTCATTGTCTACAACATATTTTCTCAATTTTCAATCGTGGAATCTTGGAAATTATACACTGAGGAAAAAATGTTTAGGGACACATTCATGATTTCTGGAAATTAGAATTTTACTCAGGGAAATCACAGGGAAAACTCAGGGAAATTGATTGAACAAAACTTGTCTGAACCCTGTAATAGCATAAATTTGATATGTTGGTAAATTTATGATTGGTTTTAGACGGTTTTCGACCAAAAAACAACAAAACCAAAGTTAATTTTCAGTAAATTTCCCACCCAACACAGTTTGTCACAGCAACGTAACGGCGACAAACAGTTTTGCTACTGGTGATGTAACCTGTTTGTTACAGGCAATTTCCTGGTTGGTAGTAATTTCCCACTCAACGAATATAACCAGGATGTAACCACCACATCGTAGATGGGACGTCGTTATATCTCTGCGACGCTGGTGTTACGTAACATGTAATAATCTTGCAAACATAATTTGGTTGGCGCCATGATGCCCTTTCCGTGTTGGACGACGAGATTCATATTCGCCAATAACATTGAATAATGAATTGATGAAATATTTCACAAAATTTTGCTATGAGAACGTTAATTTTCCCTTACATATGTTTTCTCTACTATTATAAAAAACAATTATTTGTATTTATATTCGTAAATTTTGTATGAAATTCGAATGTTACAAACTTTATTACTGGGATGTTGCAGTGATTTTAGAAAATCATGTGTTACGTAACACCAACATCGTAGAGATATAACAATGTTTCATCTGTGTTGTGGTGGTTACATCTTGGTTACATTTTTTGAGCGGGAAATTACTACTAACCAGGACATTGCCTGCAAGAAACAGGTTACATTACCAGTAACAAGACTGTTTGTCGTTGTTACGTCGCTGTGACAAACTGTGTTGGGTGGGTTCCCTAGTAACACAGCAATCGCATAGTATGCTGAGAATATTTATAGCACATGCATAGGACATTTAATATGCTAAGAAGATTCGCTGATATGAACATCCTTGTGTGAATATTTGGTTTTGTTTCACCACAAACCAACTAATGGAAAACTATGTAAAACCAACCATCGAATAATGATTTTTTTTGGTTACAATATGGTAAAAATCGTAAAAGACCTATTTTTCAACCAACTGAAAAAGAACCATAAGACCACCGCGAAAATTGTAAAATTATGAAGGCAAAGAAAAATTGTTAAAACTTTCATAATAATTGTGCCAGGAAATCAGAAACAAATGTTTAAAGACAGTAATATGTATTCATGTTTGTCCTGTTTTTTGTTTTTTCCTGCCAAAAGATGGAATTTCAAATGAATTGATACCTGTTGATGCCGTCCTTCGTTTCAAAACTTCAGTACATTCAATATTCAAAAATCAATAGTATGCAAAAATTAGAAAAAATTATTCAAGTAAGAATTAAAAAAGAAATTTTTTTAAACTGCAAAAAATAACGAGAGGCTCCCTTCTTGACGTTTAGCACCAAGTTCAGGGGAGCCTTCAGATGGGCTCAGCAAAAAGGCTCAGGATGTCTGAATTTTAATGTTTCGAGATATCAAGCATTTTCGTTGAACTTGTCAATGTTGAATGATACGAACACCGTGATGTCTAGAACAGTTTTTCACATAGTTCTCAATGGGGTTAGAGATTTTTTGAATTCAAACACGCATGAAAAATCTATTCGAATATAAATATCCCAAGTGTGTATTAACGGTGGGTCCAATCTAGGCCCAGGGTGGGTACCCATGCTGCCCAACGTAGGACCAAGCTAGGCAGACAAACGGGGCCAAACCTGATATGATAACATCGTTCCCAGCTTGGCTGTATTGCTTTGCCCGAGGATTGGTAACACCATGGGCCCAGCATGAACCCGGACTAGGCAATCAATACTGCCCCTTCCTTTTTTTCTTGAGATTGAAAAATTGCTTTGAATTCTACTCCAGGGGGCATGAATTCCAGCCCCACTTTGGCCCAGTCTTGGGCCTAGTGGTCAGCCCCATCGTGCCTATATGGGCCCAAGACTGAACCGAAGTGGGACCAAAATTCATACACGCACATGCTCGGGATATAAATTCCCCCCAATCTTGGTCAAACGCTGGTTCAAATTGGAGTCAAGTTCGGATGTGCCCGCACTATAATTTATTATTTCCATTCTCTACCAACCATAATTGTATGGGAAAGCACAACGGGGTCAAGATTGAGCGAACATGGACCTCATCGTCATTCCCTAATACTAGGTTAAAGAGGATGGACCCAGCCTGGGGCCCATTGTCATTATAGGCAATACACGCTTGGGATGTAAAAAAGGGAGGCAAATTTTGTTGACATATGGCCTTTTCGTTTAAGACGACAATATAACCCAAGGTAGCAAATTTTAGAGGGACGGCAAAATTATAGAAATTTTCAAGATTTTCCTCAACAATATAAATATACTTGATGAAATGATTGAAAATATCGATCTAGCACGGGTTTTGGGCGGCAAAAATATCAATATGTTCTTGACAAGTGATAAAAGTCTAGCAACGGCAGAATATTTTAACGACTGAAAAATGTATTTACTGCTTTCATAGAACACATAGCCTTCATATTTCCCACCCAGCACAAATATCTCAGAAATATTACAATAATATTACAGCAATATTGGAATCAAAATTACTGCGATATTTGTGCTGAGTGGGGTATTTATGCACCCAGTCCAGTGCTATGTACTCAGTTCTATATGAATTCTGGGAAATATTGTCCCCATACGGGATTCACCATCTTGTTCCTCAGAAACCTCATGACACGTTCGTAATTGTCATTCCAACATGTATGATGTGAGAGTTTTTATGACAAAACTGGAATATCCAGTGAAAATTTCCGCTCCTTGGAAGCGAACTTTGAAACAAACGAAGCGTGAAATGTTTCAATTTCCGCTTCTTTCGCGCTTAGATACTGTTTCATTTACTCTCCCGCGTCGCTTCATCCCCTTCTCACCCTGGTTAAAAAAATCCATAGAATCTGATGAGATGGAATTCAATGGGATTCAGTCAGCACATTGTACAAGATTCAATTAGATTTGGCAAGATCCAATCAGAAGAGAACCGATAGTTTTTCACTAGGGTCTCATGCGTCGTGTTGGATCCACCATCTTAAATTTGGAAAATTCGATGCAAAAATTGTAATCAGCAACCTGGAAAATCACTGTAACCAAATTTTCAGAACAAACAACAAAATGCGTAAATTTTCGTCCGCCATATTGAATCAGCCATATTAAATTTGAAGAATTTCATAAGAAATTCATAATTAGCGCGCTTAAAAAGGCTGCTATGTTGACGGATTTAGAGGACTAATTGTGGAAAGAAATCTATTCCGCTTGGAAACATAAATGTGCCGTAAAATTTTTGGTTTCGCACCAATATATGAAATCCACCATCTTGAATTTTGAAATATTGTCATATACATCTTGAATTACCTCCTGTTAGGGTCCATGAATCTGAAATATTTGTTCCTTAGAAACACCTTTATCCGTTTTCGAGGGAACAATTTAGATGTAAAAAATGATCTGAGTGGCAAAACATTCTTTGTTTTTGTTAATAAATGCATATGACTTTTTTGGACCAGACGCCTGTATAATTTTCAAATGACATATGAAAATTTCAGACCAATTTACGTTAGAAATAATTATTTGAGAATTTGTTTCAAGCCTGATCGAGTAGAAAAACCAGCTGTTGAAAAGAGAAAGTTACATCATAAACTTACTACAGTGTAAAAAATATTCGGGATTTTCCCATACGTATGTGGAGGAAATTTCCTGTACTAGGAAGTACTGTGTAGGAATTTCCACATAAAAATATATTAAAATTGTTGTGTTTAAGGAAATTTCACTGTAAACTTATAAGATTCTTCCTAAAATTTACAGGAAATTTCCTATTCATGTATGTGTTAATTACTTCACATACATGTATGTAAAATTTCCCATAAAAATATTTTACAGTGTATATTTAATAGTACCTGATGGGAGAATTCTTCTATATTGTACTATCAAATACAGTAATTCTTAGAAAGTGTCTGACTAAAAGATATTATGTAGGCAAATCTGGCCTGTAGGGGAGACCGGGGATAGTTGACTATAGGGATAAGTAGACTAACGGCGGAAATCTCGGTGAAGACGGAAGTGTCGCGTTTTTCAAATACAGCTGAATGATTGTCCTTATCAACCGGTTCAGTGTTCAGGGACGCAAAGTCACTGTCGCGTATTGTTGGGGAGCAGTAACAAATTTTCAGTTTATGGACCATGTGGGTAAAATTTATCTTCCGTACATGCATGGTTGTGACGTAGACAAATTTATTGTTAACTACTTTCCTATTGATCCAGGTATTGGTTTTATAGCTGTTCTTCATATGACATAACATTATTCTCAAGTCACTGTTATAAGTTAGGTTTTATATGTGATCAAACACAAAAATGACGTTCGGGGCTAGTTGACTAATGACTCGTTTCAGGGCTGGATAAGTGGTTACCCCGTAATCTCACACTAATGACTACATGGAAAGACCGAGTTTACTAAAATTTCGAAACATAACTATGAATTTAGGGAAAAAGAGCATCACTGAAAAATTTTCCTAGTGATTTCACCAAAAATACTAGAAGGTGATAGTTTCATGGTCATTTTTCACAGTGAATTCTTCAGTGATGTTCCACTTCCTTGAATGGACAGTCATTCTCCGAAATATTAATAAACTTGGTCTTTCCGTATATACCCATATAAAAATCTTCAGGCTCCGCCAATGCTGACGACGGAATATAGCTAGACGCAAGGCTGCCAGCCAAAGCTGGGCAATCTATGTAGGGACAAGGATGGTTGACAATGGTCTAAACATGGTACCAATATGGGAAGTCATAAACCGACTTCATTGATCCATCATTGATCATTGGCTGCGCCACGCTTGGTCCATCCTTCAACCAATATTGCTTGAAGGAAAAAGCATGCTTTCAACAGAGGCTCTCCAGGGCTTGGCGGGACACTGCTCCAAGCATTAGGCAACTCTGAATGACGATGGATTCTCATGTTGCACCAAGCATGGGTCGTAGCTTGGTCCAGCTTGGGCAATAGCTTGGCTCAGCTTGGGCGATGGCCTCGCTCAGTTTAGGCGTTAGCTTGACTCGACTTGAGTAATAGCTTGGCTAAGAGTGAAACTTCCTTCTCAAACAGCAAATTACAATAACTCTCACCAGAGTGATGCTTGTTTCCTGCGAGTGGCGAACCAAGCATTCAATCAATATATAAGTCTCCTTTGAAGATTCCATGACAGAAATAATTCTTCATCTGTTTCCAGACCCGCCTACTTCTACGCCAGGACCACCGGATTTACGTCATTTATCAGTTTAAACTAATCAGAAAAATTACATGTTGAAATTCTCCGACATTCATTTCGTTCAATCGAAATGATAGAATGGATTTTTTATTTTATTTTCAATTACAATAAAAAATAAAAGTGACCATTGGCATGAGATGGGCGCAACCCTGCCGCAAGATTGCTACAGCGTTGGCTCATCCTTGGCGAACAAATTTTTGTATGGTCTGCCATTGACGGCATATGCTATCACAACCCTGTTTCCAGTGTTGGGTCTTGATTGTGGAAACAAATGGGCTGAGGCTGAAATGATGTTATCATTTCAGAGTTGCGCCATGCCTGGTAGCCTGGGCTCGGCCCATCTTGGTGAGCCTTGCGGCAACCTAGCGCCCATGGTCAATTTTTACCTGGGTATTTATCAACTTCCCAAGCGTATGGTCAACCAACCCCGGGCATGGGGTAGATTGACCAAGTGTGAGTCATGTTAGAAAATGAATTAGGTTTGCACTACCATAGTTTATTCTGACATTTCTATGATTAATTTCGAACAACCTAATAATGTCTTTATCAATATCAGTAGTTTCCATACGCATCGGTGTTGAGGCAGAATGAATATACATATCCTTGCAAAAACTTGGTCAACTGCCCCCGGTCTCCTCTACGTACTAGCAAAATAGTAAATTATAATGTAATTTTTCTCTCAGTATTCCTTATACAATACCTCGATTTGCTGCGTTTGCGCATTTTCCCCCCCGTGCAGCAAATGTTACACCGCAAAATAAGATTCCGCTGTCATAATGAATTTCGCCTTTCTAGGAAGCTGTCAGACTCTCTTATTGGATTTTCTAAGATTTCTGCTCCATTGATATTACAAGTGTTTTTCCCAAATTCCATATTGATTTTAAAAAATCCTGTTTGAAAATGTTGCAGTTTGGATATTGTTTACTGACATAGCGAATTTAGCAAATAATTCGACAACATCAGTCAATTATTCAACAGTAACTACAAATTATTCCCTGGGGTAGCTAAATTTTCAGTATTGTATATAAAATAGCAAATAAGTTTAGTTTGAGAAATCAACACTTTTTGCTCTAACAGTTAAAAGATTGCTATGATATCAAATGGAATGCTGTTTTGCGACATTATATTTCTGTGACACAGTGATTGAGCAATCACGGCCACGATTCATGATTATACGCAGAGAAACAGGACATTGAAAAATCGACATTGAGGAGATACCCAGGGGAGAATTCCCGGATGAATAGGATCGTGAAATTTGCACTTGGGACTCGAAGTCCCATGTGAGACCCGTGAGGTTTTCCCTCAGAGATTGGCAGCCTCAATTACTTTTTTGTACTTAAAGTACTTTCTAATTTGACGTTCAAAATTTGAAAAAGGATTTGACGGAAAAAAAGAGCTTCGAGTACAAACCTATCCCTGTTTCCACTTGACAGGAGTTGGAAGAATTTCAGACGAGAGTCCCGCGTAGGACCTGGGAAGGTGATGAGGCTCTTAGGTGGAACTCAACGAGCCCTGATTGGGAATCTGAGTTGGCATGCGAATTTCGCCATCCTGTCCGTCCAGGAATTTTCGACTGGGTAGAGTAACAAAAAATCCGATTTTGAATATGTGGTCCGTAATTCGCCTTGCCAACAAAAATGAATTTTTCATCAAAAAGTAATAAAATTTTGAAGAATCGAGGCTCATCGACCACTGGAAGAATGTTATCATTCGAGGCTTTAGTAAAGCTTTCAGCAGGCTCCGCGAATCCTTGTCAGGGCTGGATTAGCCGTACGTGACTGGAAAATTTTTCAAATGGGTTTCTATCTATCTACTCTGAGAGAAAGTTATAGTTGAATTTACTATGGAATTATAGGAATACTGACTTGTAATTAAATTTACTGCACGCAGAGAAAAAATCTTGCTGAAACAGCGATTTCAGAGAATGTGCTTGGCTAAACTAGCAAAGCGCTTGCTGTGGTAGCAAAATTCTTGCTGTTTCAGCAAGATGTTTGCTAATTCAGCAAATTTTTCTAGCAGTCTGTATATCTACAATGCCCAATTGTTGGATCAGTTGCGCTTGCCGAAAGAGCAAGATTTTTGCTGTAATAGCAAAGTTTTTGCTAATTCAGCAACAAGATTTGCCGTTTCAGCAGCTTTTTTTCTTTCGGTGTGGAAAACATTGTAAATTTGATCAGATTTCTATTGTTATGCCACAGTAAATGTCATTATATTATAGTAAATTTCATTGGAAGTCAGTAAATTTAACTATAAATTTCTCTCAGTGTATCTTTCGTTCTTTCATCGTAGGACGTTTGATTCTGCTCTAATTATGAAACAACTACACTAAGAGCAAAGATAGTGGACTCAACTACTCACGACAGTTGAATACGTTCAAATGCAATCCTTCGTCAACTCGATTTGAATACAAGTTTCATTCAAACACCCGTAGTTGAGTCAACTACGAATCTAATTGAGTCGATCGAGTATTGCGTTGATACCACTATTTTTTTTCTCAGTGTAGGGCAAATTCATCATTGAAGTTCTTGAACCTTGAAGATTAATTCTTTCCACACACTTTTCTGTCTCTTGTTTCGAATATTTATATCATAAACACAATATCCAGAGTTTTTTCAATTTATTTCCTACATCATCCATTTCATTTGCGATGTTGGTGAAAAAGAATCATGTGAAAGTTATTAGATTTTGTTAACAAATTCCGAATGCCGGCGAAATAAAATATAATCTGTCCCCGGAAGTTACGCGAGGTAGTATTTCTTTCTTTCAATGACGTATCATAATACTTTTCAGCATTTTGCCAGAGTAAATAGAAGAACGTATGTATTCGTGGGTTGGTACGTGAAACTAAAGACTACTAGAGTTGCTGGCAGCGAGCGAAGTAATTCGTCGTTTCTTCGGGATTTAAGACGAATGAATCTTACGTCTGCGGGGGGGACTGGGGTGAGAGGAGGCAAAAGGAGTGGAATATCGGAAAGGTAAGGAAAACGAGGGAAGCTTGGCTTCGTCATGAGAGAGCGAGGCAGGAATAAGGAAATGTCTTAGGGGTCGGTCTCTCGGAGTAAGGGGGAAGATCGCGAATGAGAGAGAAATGCTACAAAGGAAGGAAAGAGTAGGTGGTTGGGTGGGTGAACGAGTGAGTGAGGAGGGCACTGTTTTTACCAACCAGCCTGCAACTGCCTGCCTCTGCACTCATTTACTCTCGGTAAACTCACACCGAGATGTGCCACCGGCTCGTACATACGTATATGTACACAATACATACATTCGTATATACTCGCGTCATGCATACTTATTCAAATCTCTCATCGCACACATATGCACGCGAGATGGTATGGATTCTTTCTTTTATGTATAATCGATGGACAGTTCAGTTTGCTTCGGAATGGATTTTAGGTAAATATAATCACACATTTCAGTCATGGTATGAAATTTTCTTTCGATTGGTTCCTCTTGACAATTCCTATCTCTGTGTTTTTTTTATTCTTCTTTCATCCGTCAATTGCAGATATACACGAAAAATGTCAAGTTTGTGTTTTTGTATATTCGACAATAATTAATTCTAAACGGATCTGCATGGAATATATAAACGTGTGTGTCTCGACGCACGAATGTATGTGATAATCACGCAGGCAGGCAACCAGGCAGATATACGAGAAAACGCATATGCACATGCAAACCAAACCCACACACCGACTATTATTATGTACACCAAAGCAAAGAAGAAGAAGAAGAAGAAGAAGAAGACGGTAGTAGAAAGTAAAGGACAAATGAGGGTAGCGGGAACGCAGCACGTAAGGGTTTTCTCGGTTTCTTGCAGAAAAGGAGTGGGAGTTCTTCGACTCGTTGGTCGGTTGGTATGAGGTATGAGAGTTGGGATTCAGGGAGGCCGAGGAAGGAGCCTCTTGGGGGGGTTTGAGGTACGGTACGGTACGTCGGGGGGAGGGGGGGGGGGAAGAGTACCGCTGGAAGAAGAAGAAGAAGTAGTAGAAGAAGAAGCGGAAGAAGAAGCAGAAGAAGAAGAAGAAGAAGCGGAAGAGAGCTGCGGGGAGCGAGAGCATAGCTGCCTAGAAGTTGCGCCCAGCATTTTAATCGATTTCATTTGCGCGCATGTGAGTGAGTGAGCGAATGAGCTAAGTAAAAGAGGGAGAGATAGCTGGTAAGCAAGTAAAAGAGAAAATGAGAGAAAGAGCAAGGCGCACTCCTCGGTGTATAAACCTTTCTTTGTTTTGCTTTGCTTGCGTCATTAGGGGTTGGGGATGGATGAGGATGAAGGTGGTAGTTTGAGAGGAGGAGGGTGGCAGACTTCCGTGAGAGAGGGCGTGGTTCTTCTGCAATCTACATATAGGCATCCTATAGTGCAGACGACCCTACTGACTACATGTACGTCTATTTACATATGTATATGTTGTGTGAATATACATTTGTATCCGTACGTATACGACTGTTTCTGTATGCGTTCATGTGCGCATCTATCTCTACGTGCAGGTTCCCCACACATCCTTTCCCCCCCTTGAAAGCTTGCTTTCCTTGCTCGTGGAAGTCGTTCTCGTCGTCGTGTCTACTTATAATTCGCATGATGGGCCGACACACGCTCCAGTTAAAACTTTGCTATGTGTCTCGTGCCGGGGGATAAGAGCCAACCATATCCCAACCATTACATATCTACGTATACGTATACTTACAGCCGAAAGAGGGGTTGCTTCTATAATATGCATGTTTTACTTCTCAAAAGAGAACAAGCGGCGTGAGAACTGTTTTACGATTTACGCGAATGATATTTTATCGAAAATTGTGGGAATAGCTTGGAATGCGAAAAAATTCAATCCTACGATTTTATCATTCGAAAAACATTGACAAATATAGAAATTGTCATTTATCAAATGAGATGTCATCGTGGATTCTTATTCATCGATCTCTTGAAATTCATTGCATTTGCGTAATTCCAAAGAGAATCGATTCCATCGAATAACACAATTCCATCCTTCGAGAAAAGAAGGTTGGAAATAGTCACAATCCTTTTACATATTTCTTTTAATTTGATACGGAGTTTTTGAGGCTTCAAAAATACAGTATTTTTTTTATGACAAATGAATACTCCATTGTGATTCACATGTAATCCAACTTGATCCCTCATTAGTTTTCGATGAACAAAGTAGCAGAGAAAAATTCTAAACCCACACATCATTCAATATTGTGTAAAAAATATTGTCGTAATATTACGGAACTTTACAAGGAATATTGCTGTAATATTCTAATGTCGGCGCTGATTGATCACAGTAATATTGCAGCAATATTACTGTGAAATATTGTGCTGTGTAGGGATGGTTGGAATCTGTATCCCAGGAAGAGATACAGGATACATTTATGTTATTTTGATCAGCATTGTTGTTGAAAATACTGCAACTGCATTATTTAAGATATCAAAATTGATACATAGAGTATGGCGAGTGGAAGAATTATATGTTGAACCTAACCTAACCCACAAGCCATGTAATATTGCTGCAATATTTCCATCTGGAAAATGTATTGCTATATCAACGGTATATTATTGTGATATCACAAATTATACTTCAATATTGCATCAATTAATCTTTTTGTTGCAAGAGAACAGTTTTTATTTCCAAATTATGAAAATACGGACAACTTTCTTTTGATCAATTTTCTATCAACTTCCTTGATAAAAAAAATACTCTGAGTTTGAGTAAATCTCATTGATTTTATGAAAATTTCTATGGTTGAACAATGTTATGTTGTTCTGTAATATGCTTTTGTCATAAATTCTACATAAATTCGAATAATACCTGGCAATTTGGGTCCTTCATTGTCATTTCGGACATTCCCCGATGTGACAGAGGCTTCGATTCCCACTCGCAGAACCCGGATTCGATCCTTCCTCAGGGAACTTTTCAATCATCTCACCATAAATTGATTGTCTCCTGTGAAGAGGAGTGAAGGTTACAATATTCCAAAAATCACCCATGTGTGTATGGAACAATGATCGAATCATGGACCAAGCCTGGCACAAGACCTGCCGAGACTTGTCTTGAACGATTCAATAAACTTGACCCAGGCTTGGGAATGATAGGATCAGGACAAGCTTGGGCCAATGGTTCTTTCATCACAGATATTGATTCTCCATCAGAATACTGTAAATGAATCATCTCAAAACGATAGATTAAATGTGCCAAGACTGGGACGAGCTTGGGGTTTTCCCAGTCTTGTTAATCCCTGCATGGGAAATATATCTTGAAATCCTGTAGAGAGTTCTTCAAGATCAATTGATTTCCGTGTATGATTACATTTAAAAGTAGCCTATTACCATTGAGTCCAGTTTTATTCTTTTTTAGATCAAATATATCTATCTTAGTGTGTGAAACTGGAGTGTGGGACCAAACATGGGGAGGAGATTGGACTAGTCTTGGCCCGATAGTTATGCACAAGTCTTTTAATTTGATGCGGAGTTTTTGAGGCTTCAAAAATACAGTATTTTATCCATTGTGAACTCGGAATTCGGTCACTAATTGAAAACACTTATTTGCCACTTGCTTATGTGGACAACATCTGGTTGAATAATCATCTTAAGGCGATTCACCACAAGCCAAGTTACTAGATCTCTCCCCTCAGTTTTCTCAGTAATCAATGAATAGACTCAATTTTGACGAGCAGGTGCATCTTCTTAGGTTATTGAAAAAAATGTAGCTACTCATTATTTTTCATTTTATGTGTTCGTTTCTGAGAAAACTGGGGGGAAAAATTTGGAATCTAGTAAATTTTGCAGGGAGTAATGAATCCCCTTGACGAAAGCTTGGTTTTTACGCTTGTGCCAAGCTTGTACCAAGTGCAATGGTCATTCCAAAGATACGAACAAATGTCCCATGACTAACTATCCATTGGAAACAGTGGTACAATCATGGAACAATATTGGTCCAATTATTTTTAACGGAGGTTTGTTCCTGATAAACGTTTTTTTTTTCAGTCCTGTCAATACCTGCATGGGCAGGGGATTTATTCATTTTTTTTTTTTCAATACAACGTAGTTTTCCTGGAAATTCGCCGTTTTTGCATGTACTTTTGAAACATCACTGCAATATTGCTGTGATTGAAAACCAGGAGCAATATCACAACATGACATTGCTGCAATATTTGACAATTTTCGTGTCGATTACTTTCTAACGGTAAAAAGTACAGGAGAATCAAACGCATGTTTATCCTCATAAACTCCGAAGATTCGCAGTACAGAATTTGACATGCAATTCGTATATCGAGCTTGGAATAATTCCAAGAATTTTGATTTTTTTCTAAATATATTTGAGATTTAAGAAGAACATCAAAGCAATAGAATTCTCTACTCCTGTGGTTATCAATCTCAACTCCAAACAGTAACACCGTCACACCAAAGGGTTTATATAATTAGAGGAATATTATCACGGCCATGAACAATATCGACCTTGTGAAATACAAGGCCTCTTGTCATCTTATAAGTGAGAATGATCTCGAGAGAAGGGTGTATACGTTGAATGAAGAGCACGATATAACCATAACGTAGTCTTCATTTTCTCCTTTGAAACCTATTCTCTCTGAATACCGGGTACCTTGCGCACGTGTCACGTGTTGAGCAAGGTGGTTATTTGACTGCTTCAAATCTTACATTCGTGTGGTGAACGATTCAGTACTTGATCTCAGAACAATCTCGTGTAATATGAAATGGATGATAAACGAATAAATACATCGATGTGGGTAAAAGAACTTGCCATATAATGATTTTCAAATTTAGTTAAAAGTGAAGTGGAGATTATAATATGTGAAAGTCGTGTGAAATTCATTACAGAGTCATGTTGAATTGACATCGTTGGCATGCGTATCATAGCAACGAGAGTCCCGTTTACTTCGGTGCCATTGTATACGTAATATTGTTTCTGATGTAAACTTTTATTCAGTCTATTCAGTTTATGTGGGCGATTATGTCGATTTAACAATTTCGGATTCTGATTTTTGACATCTCGATACTCTCAACTTTTGCTCATTCTTTTAGAATGGATTGAACACGAAAGTTGGCAATTTTTAATCAGTTTGAATGTTGAGAAGTATGGAATAAAAGTTAAAATTCAATTCAATGGGGAAAAAAATTGAATTCAAATTCAATGTGATGGAAAACAAAATCAAGATTGAAAGTAAAATTGCAATGACGATTTATTAAATTGAAAACATTGTTTTATTATATTGACATCCAATTATAAGTTGATGTAATGTGCGCGAGGGTTGCAGGTAATTTAATTGAAACTCGAGTGAATTGACCTTCAATCAATAATTCAAATTTAATTCTTCATTAAAATTATAAATTATTTATACAGGATTATTTCTCATTGAATTCTCAAGTGCACAGGTTTTTTCAATCAACAAATCAATTTAATTCATTCAAAATCAATTAATGATTGATCGATGTTTTGTTTTTTGATTTGTTAATTGAAGAAAAATTCAATTGGAAATTAAATCAAATTCTTCATTGAAAGAATTGAAATCAAGAATAGAATTGTAATTGTTAATTAAACAGAAATTGTTTATTGAATTTCATTACTTTTCCTTAATTGTTAATTGTGTTTTTCTTTCAATGTATAAATCATAATCGCATTCAAGGAACAATGAATGGATCTGGTAGGATCTAATTTTTGGTCGGATTTGAAAAACTAGAATACTTGCTGGTATTTATCAACATTTGTGTTGAAATTGAAATTCGTTCATACACATTTAAATAGGTCATAAAATCTACGTGATCATCAAACAATGAATTATATTCGTTGTTCAATTAGGAGCATTAAAGAGCCTGCCAAAAAGCTGATCCAGGTGATCGGATCAGCTTCTCAACCGATCAAAATGGTTGAAAAGTCATCCGGATCACCTAGATCGGCTACTTCGGAAGGCTCCTAAGATTAAATGTAGTATTCAATACAGGTTCAATGCGATGTTTCAAGATCCGATTAACTCTAGCGAAGGGGAGTAACGCGTGATGAATAACGGCGGTTTAGTAACTTGTCACATTCTTCAGTAACTTGTCATGGTAATATTTTACATTGTTGGGGGCACACTAACCAAATCTTTCGTGTAAGATTTGTCCAAGATACTTGAATATTTTGAATCAATTTTACACGAAAGATTTAGATTCAATTGAAACTGTTGATTTGTTCCGGGCAGATTGATTTTATCATTTTTTCGAATTGAATTATATTAAAACAAGGAAATTCGACGAAATAGTTGTTGAAACATCAATATATAATCGCACTGCAAGTTGCGATATGAAGTGTTGAATTTTGGATATGAAGTGGTGAATTTTTCATAAGGGAAGGTTCTCATCAAGCGATTTTCTCGAATTTTTTTCCCATGAAAGGATATAAATGGAGAAGTTTCTTGACAGTTGTTCAATGAGCCGTAAAGTACATTAAAAAATTTTTCTTGAATCAAAAAAAAATCGTATGTAACGAAATTTCAGAGGTGTTTTTCTCGAAACCATGGTTTCCAAGTTTATCTGCCCACACAGAGGAGGATGTAGATCGGAAAATCGTAATCTTAGATTAGAGAATTGAAGAGTGTATCTTAAAATCTAAGAATATTTCTCAAAATTTGAGAATATTTCCTAAATTCGGGATAAATATAAAACAGTTCACATTTCTGTTGAATGTTCCTTGAAATTGACCACGAGAACACGGATAATGTGTGTTTAACACGGATAAACCGTGTATAATAACACTGTTTATACGTGCCCTGGTGGAAAAATTTCGTTGAATTTCTTTCACTCTTGGCACATTCGATTTTTATTGGAAACTAGCAGAATTTAACTCTATTCAACGGAATTTCGTTAGAATTCAACAATTGTCCACAAAATTCAATAACTTTTGATGAACCTTGTGTTAACTTTCATTGAAGTTCGAGGATTTTTATTGAATTTTATCGAAATATTGCTGTGCCAATAGTGGATAAGATTCAACAAAATTTTTCCGCTAGGTCGGTCACACGCAGTATTTGTATTGTTGTAGTCAATGTTAACACACTTCAAGTTACAGTGCAGGAGGACTATTGAATGAATAAAATATGATATGTTCTATGAATTTTCTGCACATTTTCATCATTGGGAGTTATTTTGGTGAGTATATAGCGGAAAAAATTACAACTGCTCGCCATATTTCTCGTACAATGCAACATACAGACTAGAGAAAATTACAAACATTTTGTTCAATGGAAAGTATATACCAAGAGTAGTATACTGTCTGATAATGTGTATCATATTATCTCCTCTGTGTGTCAATAATAAACCAATGATTGTTGAGAATTAGTTACACTCTGAAATATGAAAAAATAAAAATATACGCATATTTTCCACACACCAGTTTGCATTTTATCGAGAGCCAAGGAGAAAACATCAGTCACGTGGCTTTGTTATTAGAAGAGAGAGCCGGTCAGTCGGGTGGCTGAGACCGATATATGACCACGTGGCTTCTCTCGAGGAACGAGAATCAAGGAAGGTTTTTCATGAGCCCCTGCGTCGTACGTGTGCGGTGCTGTGAAATGGATGGGGAAGGTATGACACGAAAAGAGGAGGGGAAAGAAAAACGAGGGATGAGTGGTTACACAGGGTGTTTAGGTGAGTAGTGGGTGGTCGGTTGTAACGGTAACGCAGAGATTTTATTGGCGTCGGTGTCGGGATGGTCCACTGCATGGTCAGCTAGCGTCGGCGCGCGGGTTTGCGCTTCAGCAGAAATCCTTCCACTATAGAGTCTGGGGGTGAGAGAGGGAGAGGCTGGGGAAATTAGGGGGTGAGAGGAAGGAAAGCGATCGTCACTCGGGGTGGGACTCGGCACGGTCACACCACGTGGCTAAGCACGTGGTCTTCACCCTTCTTCGACGTTGAACCTCTCTTCTATCCTTTTCTCATGATTTTTTCTGAATTTTCTCCTTCTCTATTCGCAAGTTCAGAACTTCCAGTTCCTTGCAGTTATCTTCGTATGTTTCAAACACAGTTTTAGATCTAGAATTCGAATTCTGTTCGAAATAATTCCAATCAACCTGCTATTACCTGTTTAGGCCTGGAGTGAGGTATAAATATTGATTGACTGTGTGCATTCAACATAGCGGAGGGGGATAAATATTTTGTTGAATGGGAGAATCGATCCCAATTGCATATTGTAGAAAATTGTGGGATGATATTTCGTCACACGCAAAGAAACGATATGAGTTGACAAAGAAACTATCACCATATTGCGTTCTCAGCCCTCAACTTCTGTTGTAGAGTTGCAATGAGTGCCAGAACGCTTAACAATCGATTTCATACACCCACTTTTCTATGTGTGTTATTTCAAAGAGTGGAGATTTTATTCACTCTCGATATTGAATTGAATTTAAGCTCCCTGGTGAATCCTTCGAGAACTCCCGTAGAAGAATTCAATTTTTAGAATTTTCAAAGAACACCATCAGTTTCAAAAGAATTTATGTGAAATTCCGTAGATATTTTGCAAAGATTTCTCATCAAATTCTCATTACGTTAATTCAGAATGCATTGCTGGGGGTTTTTCTTTATCTGAAAGAATTCATATGAGAATTGTAAGTTTTTGAAGGATTCTCGAAAGAATTCTTTGAAAGAATTCTTCCAAAATTCACGCAAATCAGTATGGAATGTGCACTGTAAAAAAAAACTGGAAATTTACTGTGCAACTGGACTGGAAATTTCCAGTGCTAGTACTGGAATATGGATATTCCAGTACATGTACAGAGATTTTGTTGTTACGTTATTGAAAATTTACCAAGCATAACTGAAAATTCAGTCATTGTACTGGAATTTTCAAGTTTGAGATGATGTACTGAAATTTTGCCATGATTTCGCGAAAATTTTACCGGCTCGTACTACAATTTTATAGTTCTTGTGCACCAAAAAAAAATATTCCCTCAAAAAGGACTTGAGAAAAAATTTGGAATTTAGAAAAAAAAACCTAATTGTTGGTATACTGGAATTATACAGGTTTTTAACTGCAATTCTCAGGTTTTGTGATGGAATTTTCCAGTTACTATGCAATTGAATTATACAGGTTGTGAACTGCAATTTTCAGGTCGTGTGATGGAATTTTCCAGTTGCTATGCAACGGAATTTAATCACTGTTGCACTGAAATTTTCCACTTCTATTGGACTTCGTCATTTCTGGCAGGAAAAATTTCAAGTCTTTATATTAAAAATTTCCTGATTGAGATTTTGAATAATAATTGTAATTGTAGCCAATGAAATTGATATATGAGGTTTTTCCAAGACTTATCCTCTTGTGTTCTAGATATGAAGCATATGTAGTAACCCAAGCTGGCCTTCCAACATGTCGCGCTATAGCTCATCGGTTAGGTCTTAGGTTTCAGTTGGTAGGCAGGTAGAAAAGTGTGGGTTCAAATCCTGTTAGGTAGACATGAGTTTCTGTCCATCCAAATGAACGATCAAAAGTTTCTCAATCATCTTGGAACACAAGGACCCTGCAAAATCACTTTGCGTGAGCAATTTTTTTTCAATTTTCATGGATATTTTCAGCATTAATTTTCCAGTACATGTCCTGGAAAAGTCCAGCTCGTGTACTGAAAAATTCCAGTACCGAGGCTCAGAAAATTTCCAGTTTTGATGCGGAAATTCCATAACGTTTGCACTGAATTTTTGCAGTACAAATGTGCTGAAATTTTCCGGTACATGTACAGGTTAATGACTTCCAGTACATGTACTGGAATTTTCCGGTGAAATTTTTTTACAGTGTGTAAGACGGTTATTAAAGAATTCTGTGATCTGCAATTGCAAAGCATAGTCCAAAAAATTAAACCCAAATAACTCAATATTTTCAAATTTAAATGAAGACTTATTATAAGATAGACGAGAGGTTTATAATCTGAGCTTCATATACTGATATGAAACTGTTGAGATACGTGCTCAACAGCGTAGAAGGGAGTCCAACGTGGATTCACAACAAACTCTCTCTTCCACTATGACGCATAGCAGTTAGCGCAGCCCCGCTAGAACAGAATGATTAGAAAGGATGAACCAGAATTAAAATCTGTCCCATTCCACCTCATTTGAATTCTTCTAATTCGTCTACACTCAGAATTCGATTTCTTAGATTGAAAGAACATTTTCTTTGCCCTCGTTCTAACAAATCTTTTTGCTCCATGGAGAAAAATCCAGTTGAATGAAAAACGTTGAAACAAAAATATATATTCTTTCTTGAATTCGAAGAACATGATTTCAATTCCATGGAACATTCTTCTGTTGGAATGAATTGTTTTTTCCATTAGAAACAAGATTTATCAGAATGAGAGCAAGGAAATTTTCTTCAAGTCTACAAAATTGGGTTCTCAGCTGGGATTTCACGTGGATTCCAGATCCCAAATTTACCCGCGTTCCCAGCTAAGACTCCACCTGAAATCCAGAATCCCAACTGGGATTCCACCTGGGATCAGCAATTTCAACTGAAATCCCACCTTGGAGTTGAAATTCTAGCTTGGATTCCACCTGGAAATGAGGAATCCCAGCTGGAAACGCAGGTAAATTTCGGAGCTGGAATATATATTTGAATATATATGCATTCATATCAATTCGCTTGACTCATTCCAATCGAGCGCAACACAGAATCCGTATCAACTCACTATTATGAAATTTGTGTGAAATGATAGTACTGATTCAAATCGCACTCAGTTTTAAGAGCATGATTTTAATCCTCTTCAATTCCAAAAATTTGAACGAGATAACGCATTCGATTCAATCAAAGTTGTCAAATTTACCATCCCATACATTACTCGGACATTTTCAGGATATGTAGGATATCCTGAGATGACTCCTCAAAAGTTTCACAATATCTCCAGAATATGCATCCCAGTTTTGCTCTCAGTCATTTCATGCTTTTCCGTTTTGCTGCGAAGCTGTTAACGCCGATGAGAGTATTTTCAAGAGACTCCTTTTTTTGATGGATCATAGTAAATTAATTTCAAACGTGTATAAGGTTTTACATTAATTCAGCAAGCCGATTTTTTTGTCCATAAAATATGGCATGAATTCTTTGATTTAAATCCTCCCTAACTTTGGACGTTAGTTTCATAACTTCGCACATGATTTAATTTCAAGAAATAATTTTGAAATTCACCAGAGAATGTGATCCCATTTCCCACATGTTCAGCATCATCGTTTCATATGTGTATTCATGCACTGAATCTTTCATCTTCCATATTTCGATCCTGATCGTGATCGTAGCGTTTCCGATTCACATCCCCTGGTACAAATCATATTAGGCAGTTCAGTTGGCACATATGAGGGTCAGGAATCCACCTAGTCTGTGTCTCGTATGGGAATATGTTAATTTTCACGTTTCAAAAAGGCTCTCTGAAGATCAGGTCGGAAAAAAATTTTTAGAAGCCGCTCAAGATTTTTAAAAATCCTAAAAGAAATCACGATTCATTTTTTGTTCTTTTCTCTCTTGTTGCGGTAAAATTTTATCCCCAAAAAAAGTCACTCTCTCAAAAGTACAGCTAAAAATATTTATTTTTAAATATCGCTCAAAATTCATGAACATTTTTCAATTCATTGCTGTTGATGTTGTTTGAGCGAATTTAAAAAATTCATATTTACATTCAATGTGTACTATTACTTTTAACTAACACTTGGATAAATGATAATATTCACCACGAGATTGATAACAAAATTTAATATAACACAGGAATACAAATTTCCCTGATAAATGAAATAAATTAATTAATTATATTAATTGAAATTGGACTGAAAATTGAAACTAACTGATTAAATTTATTGAAATTTGAATTTTAAAATTGAAACCAACTAATTAGATTGATTAAAGAATTTTATAAATTTCAGGAGTTTTCTTTTTTTCATAAACGAATGCGAAAATGTTCATAAGCATTGAGCGATCTTGAAAAATGAATATTTTGAGCAGCAATTTTGGAGATGTTATTATTTTTTACGTATTAAATTTTACCGCAGCGAAAAAAAAGACTTTTTAAAATTAATTCTAACTATTTTTAGAAAATAAAAAAATCTTGAGTGAGCCCTAAAAAATTTGTTTGCATTGATCTTGGGAGAAGGCTCTTGACACATGAAAAAATTATACACAATTCCATAAGAGACACGGAGAAAAAAATAGTCGATTGTTTGCGCCACCCGATTATACGTGGGTTTTAATTAATAAAAAGAATTATTTTTTTTATTGATTTCTCTCATTTTCAATCAACATCTTGATTCTTAAGTCACACGGTATTTGATTGAAATATTTTCTCTGTTCTTGAAGAACTCGACTAGATCGGCCCATAAAATTATCAGTGAATGAAGGGATCATTTTGGCTTGAAAATGTTCAAAAACTCGATTTTTGCTGGAGTGGAAGAAAACAAAATTTTCGATGCAGCAGAAGGCATATACAGGGTGAGGCATTTATCTTGAGACAACTAAATATCTTGGTGGGATCACTTTTTTTTGGAAAATGTTTCATACAAAAGTTGTTATACAAAGAGGGGGCCACAAAACTACGATAACAGTTCCATCATAGATGGCGTTATGATCGATTAAAATGGGGTCAACATCATTTTTTTAAACGGGAACCCCCACTTTTTATTGCATATCTTGATTCTACGCAAAAAACTGAGTAACTTTTGCTTGAAACGTTTTTCTAAATTTTTGAAGATGGTGCCACAATCGATGAAAAATAAAGTCTATCGATGAAACTGATATCGTAGTTTTGTGGCCCCCTTTTTGTATAACAACTTTTGTATGAAACATTTTCCAAAAAAAAGTGATCCCACCAAGATATTTAGTTGTCTCAAGATAAATGCCTCACCCTGTATATTCTGCAGCTTTTTTCTTAAAAACACTGAACCGATCCTTATGGAATTTCCACTACATATTTTACACCCGTATGGAAATTTCAATTTTTAATGTTTTTTGTTTTGGTTGATGAAAACAGTGGGAAGAAACTTCATTTTTCGTTTTTCATTTGAATCTTCGCCTTGATATTTATTCATCAATGAACATCAATATCCATAGACTGCGTGAGAGTCCCTGCCATGTTGAATCTAAAATATCTTGGATTTTTCCGTTTCAGATAAACCGATATTGAGTTATCAGCACCATCAGCGACGTATCAATTTTTTCATAAATCATGTTTGTGTCTGATTTTCATTTATAAACATTCAAAAAAATGAATCAACAAATTTTTTATGGACTCCGAGGGTGTATTTATCAAGCTCAATAAACTTGATCTCAATTTTTCTACTAACAATTTCTTGAAAAATTCATTAAATAAATTTTACCTTTTTTTCAGTATGTGAATGAGATAGATCTCTGAAGCGAGCCATGATTGAATGTTATACATTAAGGATTTTTGGAATATTCTACAGATGTCCATATAACATTCAAATATGCGAAAATATTATATGGATGTTCATAGGACATTCAAAACATATCAATATATTCTGTGAATGTTCATAGAATATTCCAAACATTCTTGTGCCACTTGGATTATTTCATTCCCAAACGATGGATAAAAATATATTTAAAATTTTTCCACAGAAATTAAATGAATCTTACCCATGTAGGTCAGTTGCCAAGACTGAAAAAAACCCAAGCTTGTCCCAAGGTTGGCACATGTGTCAGAAACAAACCTCCGTGAAGAACAATTGGCCCAATATTGTTCCATGATTGTCCCGTTGTTCCCAATGGATAGTCAGTCATGGTACATTTGTTAATATTTTTCAAATGGTCACTACATTTGGTACAAGCTTGGCACAAATGTAAAAATCGAGCATTCGTTGAGAACAATTGTGCCAATATTGCCCACATGAGTGGCACAATGTTTATAAATATTGACTGAATTTTTTATTTACAATGAACTGTAGAATGGGCCAGGGCTGGCCCGATCTTCCTGCCATAATTAATCCTTCACACTATATTTTGATTTGAGCATAATTCAACAATAGAATCAAAATTGATTGAAATATCAAAGAACGCAAATTTTCAATGATCATACAAGCTTGTCCCAGTCTTGTCACATTTATTCTACCGTTTTGAGATAATTCATGTACAATATTTCGAGGGAGAAAGTCACGAATTGCAATATGAATCAATTACTCTTTTCATCCATATCTGCGATCAAAGAAGCATTGGTTGATGCTTGGTAAATGAATTGGACCGGGCCTTGCAAAACCACTGGACCAAGTTTGGTAAATTGTTCAAGACAAGTCTCGGCAGGTCTTGTGCCAGGCTTGGTCCATCATTGGGCCATTGGTTCATACACACATGGGTATGTTTACGAAAATGATATACTCTTGCGAATGCAGTATTTGAAAACTATTCCCTCTCCCTCTAAGAATTCCTTCGTTACTTACTGTGGAAATTCACTTTTTATTTTGTAATCGTAGAAATCACTCGTAGAAATGCATCCCTTGAGTAGGTGAGAAGAGAATGGAAAACAAAATATCCCCATTTTCCAATCGATACATCTTCTTGAAAAATCACATTGGAGAACACAAATCAACACAAATTCGGAAAACCATTTTTCACCCTTCAAATTCTTTTCTCTTCAGTTTTATTCTACGATCGTTTCTCGTCGTAATATGAAATTTGGAAAAAAACATTACGTTTTTTCGATAGACCTCCTAGAACTTTCAAGCGCTAGGGTAAATAAATTATCAAGAATTCTAATATACTCGAGGAACTCGAATGTTTTGGGTCTATCAGTCGCATTAATCTGCACAAAGAATTTAGGAATTTAGTATTCGAATGATACTCCCTGATGAAACATGCTAATTCGGAGATACCCCAACTTCGAAGTTTCAGAGTTGGTTCCGGTCGATTTAACGACACACCAAAAGAATTTCTTGGCACAGATTATTCCAATTAATCTTGTAATTTTTTTCAAATTGTGATTCCTCTTCGATGTTTTTCAAAAATCATCACACACGGATTTCAATGATGTTGTTGTAAACATGGTGGAGTTTGGTACATTTTTCATGTGATTCATACTACAAATTGTTTTCCGTGTACAATAACAAAAATAATTGCCGAAACCGCAAGAAACGTTGGCCAATCCAATAGATTTCTTTCAGAGCAAGTTAAAAGAAATTGATTTGAACAGCAATGGGTATACTAATACCGTCTTAACGACTTTCACAGCAAGATTAATAGATGCTACTAAAACTTGAGTAAAGGTCACAATACATTTCAATAGTTCCTTATCTTAGTAAAATCGCAAAGACACGTTATGAGCAATCAATATAACTCTTCAATATACAATTCACATTGTGCATTACATTTGAATATTTTCATTTCTCGCAAAGAAGGAGGAAATTATAAACATCATCCCTTCGATATTGATGCCCTCGTTTCTCTTGGCGAGAAACAAATTGAAAATATTCACGAAAAAGAAAACTAATCTCCGGAGAGTTTTAATGGTTCATATATCGAACCGTGTCATACGTGATTGATCACGTGACATATCATTTGTCTAAAAACATTTCAAGTTTTTTATGATACGAGTGAAGTGGGAACAAAAAGAAATATCGAAAATCAAGGCTGGAGAGAAGACGGTGTTGCTGATATTTTATATTCTCCCTTCTTTGTCTCTCGTCTCATTCTTCATTATCGTTCACGTTTCTCTTTTCTTCTGCTGTACATGTGCGGATATACACGAACGCGCCCGCACACATATAAATACATACATACATACATATACGTACGTACATACACAAAGTTTCTGTTGGTATCCTGGATAGTCCCTAGGCACCAAAAGGAAAGGAGGAGAAAGAGATGGAAAATATTCGTAAGAATTAAAGCGCCGGGAATTAACATTCCTTGGAGCCTCGGAAAGCAAGGGGGTGCAATAGTCTCTCGTGCGTGCCACCCCTCGCCATCGCCCGCTTGGCGAAACAACGGAAGCATTACCACCCCTTCCTCCTCCTCCTCCTCCTCCTACCCCACCTCCTCCTCTTCTTCTCGTTCTTCGTCTTCTTTTTCACCCATCAATCCTTATTCTCCTCTCTTCAGGTCCGTTTCTCTCTTTCTTTCACTTTCTTCCACCCTTGTTTCCTTTTCTACGATTCTTGGGAAAGGAGAGACCCATTCCTTCTTTTCCTATACACGACGACGACGAGGACGACGACGACGTCGTCGTCCTCGTCCTCCTCGTCGTCGTCGTCGTCGTCGTCGTCGTCGCTGTCGTAGTTGAAAGTAGTAGCAGGAGGTAACGGGGGTGAAAGTTGCTCTCGGCTTTCGGAGGGGAGAGGCTGTCTTATTCTTTCCACTCATTAAGGCGGATCGATGTGGCGGTGGATGCGACGCTGGAGACTCAACTCGACTGGTTTGAGGGGCGAGGAAGGAAAAGAGAAGAGGGTGGTTAGCGAGAGGGATGGAAAGAAGGAAAGAGGCAGGGGTGAAACGGGTGAAAGAAGGTAGAGGTAGGCGAGAGCCAGGCACAGCATGACATGTCATGTACCCACCTCTTACTTCTCGCAGGCACCCTTCTTCTTCTTCTTCTGCTGCTGCTGCTTCTTCTTCCTCCTTCTTCATTCCTCAAATGAATGTATACAAGAGCATGCCCACGTATGCGTGTACATATATGTTTGAACGTGAAATGTTGGCGAACGTTTTACCCCTTAATAAGCCAAAGCGCCCTCCGCTTGTGTACAGACTTTCTATAGAGGGGTTGTTCACATGTGACGTTACGCAAATTTTTCAAGATCAAGAATATTTCCACTGCAGACAAATTCAATATTGAATCAATATTCTCATTCATCAAATTATCTCGAGATGGGATTTTACTTTCCTCACAATTAAAATTCAGTCTGGTATATTTCAAGCTTAAAAAACAAGAGTTGAATATTAGTTCAATCGTAGGAGAATAATGTTTCCATTTTTTTCTTATTCAACTCTCCCTCATATAAGGGCGCTTAGAGTAGATAATCTCACTTCAAACAGCGCTGAATCTCATAAGCGCATGAATCAAATATGATGATCTTTTTCATACGGTTTCTTGTACCAGCAAAATTGTACACATAGTTGAAGAATTTTTTCAAGTTTTTCACTTTTACTTGTCTCCACAAATTATTCTTACGACGATGAATATGGGACTACTATGTGGATTTTATCAGAATCAATGAATTCATGAACTCGATGCTATTGGTTAGGAATCAATTCATAAAGATAATAATAGACATGATGATGATGATGATGATGATGATGGTGATGGTGATGATGATGTACCATTCATTTCAACCGCTGAAGCTCGCGAGAAACGTGATTGTGTTTAACCTTCCAACCTTTTGATAGCTGATTCTGATTGCGAAAATGAAGAATCAGTAGAATTCATTCTTCTTACCTTAGATTTGAGAAAAAGAAGGGGTCGTTCTTCTCAATGTTAATTAAAAACCACGCTCTGCTTCAATTCAACATTTTCATCTGTATCTGAAATTACGAAATATATGTTGAATTTTGATTAATCGCTTCATCTTGGTATGACAATTATTTTAATCCGAATTAACTTAATAACTTCAGAATTAACGGATCATCCGAGCAATTGCTTTCCAAGCCTTGATAATAAAATTTAGAATTTACAAGATATGTTTCCAAATTCTTCTGAATTTTCATAAGTCTACTGTGACAGCGAAGGTTGATTTCGCTGAGTACACGGAGAGGAATTTGGAGGCCCAACGTGAAACAAATGTGTGGTTTTATGCCTTTATAGGTTGGCGCATTGCGATCAAGGCTCGGGACCCCGCGATTATTTTGGGATACTTTGAGCGATAGAAGATAGAAGCATGGAAAATTTTCACGGCATGAGCGCTTTTTGCTTCTTCCCAATTGATCATTCTTATTTATACGAGCACATGAGTGATCAATTCCATTAGATTCAGGGCTTTTATGGCAACACTGGCACCGAATAAAGCCGGAGATTCATGCCAGCGATTGTCGCGCGCAATACTATTAGAATAAAGAAGAGGTAGGGTGTTTTAAAATTGAATCCCTTTTTTCTTCTAATGATGTTGCCCGCGGCAAATCGTTAGCATGAGTTTCTGGCCTAACTTGAGTTCGCTGTGCCAAGATACCCTAACAGCACATCCACCGACTTCCACGTCGCATCCCCGTGGACTCTACGTGGATAAATGGTGGACGTCGATAGAACGTGGATGAACGGAGATTCCACGCAGAGGCAACGTAGAAGCAACGTAAAAATGTCTGGTGCTGTACGGGTAGTCACTATAGCATATAACTCAGATAGGCTGGTTTAGTTTTTACTCAGGTATATTTTAGTCTCGTTAACAGTAACATTTTCCTCAATTTCACCCTGAAAATAACCGCACTGATCGTAATATTGCCACAAGAAAAAGTACAACAGAACTCATGTTTGGCAATATTTTTTCGCATTGTTTACGTGCATGAAACTATCCGTACAGCACCGGACATTTCTACGCTGCCTCCACGTGGAATCTTCGTTCATCCACGTTCTATCCACGTGGAGTCCACGGAGATGCAACGTGAGAATCGGTGGATGTGCTGTTAGGGTATTACTACACTGTTAGAAATTTCTGATTGAATTTTCAATTACATGTAATGGAAGCAACTTCCGCTCACGTAATTGAAAAATAATTCGCACTGTACTTGAAAATTCAAGAACCAATTCTTTAAATTTCATGCACATGTTCTTGATTGTTGAGAGAAATCATGATTGAAAATTCAATAACAAGTTCTTTAAATTTCATGCACATGTTCATGATCGTTGAAAAAAAAATCACCTCCACAAGATGTGAACGCGGGACGTCGAAGTCGGACGCGAAAGCTCTGTCACTCAAGCCACTGCCACTTATGTGGAAGGGAGCATTTTTCTGCTTATATGACCTTGCATTCATTCTTCAAACTTGTGAATCAAGATGTACTCGTAATGTAGAAACACTGAACAAACCGTGTGATCTAACTAGTACATAGTTGAAGTGGATACGCGGATGACTTCGTCAAAGCGTTAGTATACAGGGTGACCCATAGTGAGAAAAATTGTATTTCAAGGGCGTATTCTGCAGCCATAATGCAAGAATTTCCCGTTTTTTTGAAGGTTAGTTTTTGAGATATGAGCCTTTTTAGATTTTTTTTTCAAATCCAAACACACTTGGATCATTTTTGTTATTTTCAGTTGGATGCCATTAGAGCCATGATTTGATTATAATGATAATGATATTATTATGTTATTATACTGGATTAAATTTTTCTAAGTTTTTTCAATCACCTGTACATTAATTTCAATTTTCATGCACGATAACTTGAAAATTCAATAACATGTATTTGGACTCCTATTTCAGTTCACAAAAATTGAATTTTCATTCACATATGTACATGAAAAGTACATGAAATTTCAAGCAATTTTCAACAGTGTATGCATTGCAGAATTCTCAACACAATTCGTCGGAGTGCTCTTTTTACTGAAACGGGGAAATCTTTTGTCCATAAAGTTACTAGGTACGGTTATAACATTACGAATAACTGAAGATGAGATTGTGAGAGCTCAGATCACCTGACAGGCGAAAGGGCGTGCTCACATGTAGAAACTTGTGTCTTAATTGTCTATGCCATATCATAGTATACTCAGAACGTCAGGAAGAAAGTTGTGCCATCTGGATATGCAAAAGTTGCAAGAATCACCGTATGTTTGTTCTTCCCTCCCTAGTGAAAATAATCATAGCGTTTGTCTGGCACCTTTCAAGGTACTAGCAGTGAAACTAGTCACTAGAAAGGCACTTCTGCTAGGGTTGTAGCCAAAGAATTTGAGCCCCAAGAGGACACGGAGGTTAAAGGAACATTCAATACAGGTCTATTCAATGTCTGCACATTTGAAGGTCCATTGAACATTCCATGAACATGAATTTACGTACAATGGACTTGAATTTAATCTAGGAGGTTTGTGTTCTCTTGGGGAGGTGAAATTTTTTTCACATTTAGAATTTTGGCCCTTTTATATATCTTTTCATAGAAGTTTTATATACCTTCTCTCAAAATAAACACAAATAGCAGACAAGAAATAACAAATCGCAAAAAATATTGCCTATACACTGCAAAAATTGCCGTCGAAGATCCCAAGCAGCACAACAAGTTAGAAATGTTATGAAGGTTCTTGGAAGTTCTGAGCATATTTCATGAAGATTCTTAGAATCTTCGAATGAGACTGTTTTGGATAAGTATATTCTGTGCACATTCTTAGAGTGTATTCTTCGAATTTATCCAAAACGATCCCATCTGCGCATTCTATGCATGATCACGGGATAAACGCAGAATGTTTGAAATGTTCTTGTGCTACTTGGGACAAGATACCCAAGCGGCACACGGATGTTTCAGATGTAGTATGAATGTGCTCAAAACTTCTAAATGAGACTGTTGCGGATATAAACCTTCTAGGCATGTCCACAGGATACTGTACGCATCATAATTCCTCTTGGTGCTGCTTGGGTATGTTTAATAATTCAAATTAAACACTCGACTGTTTTAACTAGAAACATCAGTATCTTATTTCGCGACACTGACGTTTAAATATGTTAATTTCCAAAGTGTGATTTATCACATTTAATTTGAAAAGATGGATTAAATTAATGATTTTTAATTTTGTTTCAAAATGGCACAATATGAATTTTGAATACATTGTTCCTGTTCTTTACTTTGACGTTGACGTGATAGTAATGTGTTTTTACATTTCTTTTGCTCATCCAACACGTCATGTCTTGAATGAAAACGTAGTTTTGCGTTTTGAATATAATTACAGGAACATTTTGAAATGTTTGAAAAGTCACTACAAAAGTATCTTGGAATAAGATATCGGTTTTTGCAGTGTAATAATTTAAAGTTGCTCAATGCTGATTGGCTAGAACCTGGAAAATTTCAAATCGTTCTAACTTGAAATTGGAAAGAAAACATAGAATACTTGAATTTTTCTTTCCCAGAAATCCGCAGTTTTCCAACTCAGCGCATAGCGTTGAGCTCAAGTGTGAAGCACACAAGGCTTCATTCAACAAGTCATTTGAATTTGAAAGAAAAGTTAAAAAATGACAGATCTCAAAAATTAAGCCTCAACAAAATTTTTCTCATACGGAAAATTACTGTGTTTTGGCTGCAAAATATGCCACAGAAATGTGAATGATGAATTCCGAAACACCAAAAGAATTAGTCTCATATTCTTTTCTACATTCACCTCCACTGCCATTCACCAAAGTAATGTGCAAGTGAGAGGAAAAATCCCTCTCAATCGAAAAAGATATTCCACTTTTTGGTTCTCTTCTTCAATTAAGAACATCCCTCTACGATTTTATTGAACAAACCAAAATTCTTTCACCACAAAGACTAATCCTTTCAAATAGAGAGGAATACTTTTGATACTATATATGAGAGAAGATCGAACCTGCATCAAAATGAGAGGGATACTCTTAGTTTGATATTAATTTCTTTGGGTGCATTTGGGGATATTTTCTTTCGTTGAATTCAGATATCCGATTCCAATTCCTATAGTTCTCTGATTTGTTATTAGAATTTTTGATCTCCTTTTCCTGTCCATTTCTTTCCCTCTGGGGAGAGAGATTCGGACTCCTCTGTTTCCCTCCGTTAGCAACCCTCCAATGTAGAACAGGAGAAGAGTCTGGGGTAGCGTGTTGATTTAAAAAATCATATCACTATCGTATGTTTCCTCCCTCCTCTTGCTATTCCGTCTCGCTCATTCCTTCTTACCTCACTTCAAATTCAATCTTCTTGTATAACAAAAGTTAATATGAAAATACTGAACGTATGAACATTGATGGGATCATTTTCTCTCATTATACAATCTATATTTATGAATATTTCTATAGCATTGTTAACATTTTTTTTTCCTGTCTATTCATTTCTTCGATTAATAAACGATGCGAATTCAAAACTCATGATCAAATTTTCTTTCATATATTCTGGATAAAATGATATTTTAACAACACCCATTTTTTTTACATTATATTGAAAATAATTAGACGAAATATGAGATCTACGCATCTTGCATTTCGGGAAATATTTGATTTTCAGGCATTTATCGTAATAAAAATGAATGAAAAAAGCCACTTTTGTGTACGCAAATTTAAAAATCTAATCAGTCAAATATTCATCTTCCAAGCAAAATGTTAGAACAGTAGAGAGTACTGAAATCATGAAGTAGATTCCTTTTACTCTTGTTACGTGAAGAACCTTCATGATTTACTTGAATAACCACGATCCTAGCTATGGTCCAGTGTGGTCACGGTAACCGGATGACCGGATGTGACGGCGAAACAAAAACTGTAGTAGTTACGCTTCCATTTCCAACTCTTCCCTTCTTACTCACAAAGTCAAACTTTTTTTGTTTACATTTTATATCTCTTTCATCTCCCGCTGTTCCTCCCTTTTTTTCGTAAATTTTCTTTTTATGAAAAAATTATGTTAAAATATCTATCCAATTTATTCATTCAACAGACTAGGTATTTTCACTAAGTATAATTCAATGTATTCAACTTTCCTGAAAATATCCCTGAAATGTGCAAAAACACAATCGATTTTAACAAACATTGAAAGGAATACGAAGATACATAATGGAAGACACTGAATGTAAGTTCATGTTGTACCTACCAGAAATTGTAAACGCGTTGTTTTCGAGATTGCATTTTTGAACACTGCTGGCACGATAACTCGATTGATTTTTAATATTTTCATGATGTTTATTTTCGATAATTATTTTCTCCATAGTCTGAAGAGAGGTGTTTTTTTCAATTTTTTAAATAAATTGCATACCGAAGTTTGAAATAACGTGGTTTCTTCATTTTCGAAACAGAAAATCAATTTTCTCTGTCAGACTATTAATAATACTTTATGTTACAGACTGGACTGTTACTTTGGTGGAGATATGTGTCGACAAGGAGGTACCATGGTTTTCATAAGTACTGCATTTATATCCGTAAAAAAATCATGTCAATATTAAAAACAATTGACAAAAACATTCTATTATCTTTGGAAAGTGAATAAAAAATTTGAAATCGACAATTCAATTGCTTTTCCATTTAATAAACCTTTCCAATAATTTCCCAAATTCCTCCGGTTTGAAGCACGTGCAGCGTTATTTGAGTGCCTAATGGGAACATACCAATTAGAATCCTAAAACAATCGGATTTCTTTTGCATAAAATGTTAGAAAAACATCTTCCAAGTATCTCTGCAAAGTTTCAAAGCGAAATTCGGACTCGTTCAACTATTACGCTCCTTTTTGTGTTGCTTGCGCAAAGAGTGTAAAAATCGTCGTTCGCATTTTGCCTCAACCGAAGCTCTACAAGCACGAAAAGAACGAATTTTTTATGATATATTTTACAGTCTCGGAATCGCCAATTAATTGCTAAGTTTCTTGATTCAAAGAGTTCCTCAATTTTATTCATTTATTGTAGCGCGAATTTTGAACCCGTTTTCCCACGAATTGCACAAGAATCACCAGAATCATTTCTTTGGTTTAGATGTTCGGGTAGAATTGGAAAAAATGTATTATTTCCAAAGATGTTTAATTTTCAAGGTTTTAGTCCGCCATATTGAATCCTGCAATTTTGAATTTCGAAAATCGGACAATGAATTTTCAATCCGCGCCCATAAAAACCATCCAAAGTACTCTTCATTGGAGTTTAAAAATATTGGAATAACAGAAAACCTCGAAATTCTACCATTTTTCTGAGTTTTTTATCCGCTATTTAATTACCCACCATCTTTTTCGCATTCCATCATTCGAAAATATCTTCTCATATTCTATTCACTTCTAATTTGTCAGTAAGAAGGTAAAGGAATCGCAAAAGGAAGGAAAGATCCCTAATCAATTGCAATATCAGTATTTTCTTGACTTTCTCTCGCCATATTGGATCCGCCATCTCGAATTTAAATGTTTATAACTGGATGATTTTCGAGGGAAAACATGTTATGCATGTTAGATGAATTCCTAGTGAAAATTCAGGTTTTTTAAAAAAAGTTCCTAAATATTTCTCGGTTTTTTCCCCAAAGAAAATCGCCGAAATCATAACAAAGGGCGCATTTTTTTGACTCTCCCCCTTGTGGAATGATTCTCTGAAGTCTGAATAAGAATCTTAAAGAGTTCTTCAGAGGATTATTCTGAATTATTCCACAAGGGCTGCATTCCGAATTTCGGAAAAAATCCACATGCAATAGTGGCTCGCATGAATTTTCTCCGGTTAATGGATTCATAAATTGGCGAATTATATGAATTTTCTGAGAAACTGCGTTTTGCAACATCAGAATACTTGAAATATGCAAATTTGAATATTATCTCATCACAATGACATGCAACGTGCAGTGATCCTACACAGCTCTTCTCAAACTGACAAGCCCCACATCGATGTTCCCCTCTGTTCCAATATGTTACTCTGTCTCGCGTTTAAGATTACTTACCAGATGAAACAAAGTCCACGTGCAGTATTAGATTATAGAGGGATCGACCTTCTGTTTCCTACACTTCACGCTTTCATCTTGAACATCGACTTTAATTTGAACCTTCAATGAATAATTCTGTAGCGTTTTTAATTCACGTACGTTCTGAGTTTTTTTCCTTCTCGCCGCATGCGGTTGCCGATTCTGCTACCCAATAACACATGCAATGATCAATCCCCTGCACTCAATGTCATGTGAAAATATCGCGATATAAGATTTTGAAAAATGTTCCAACTTATTTTTTGGAAAAATTCTAATAGTGATGCAAAACGATGAATATAATTTGTATCGGGAGATACGATGTCGAAAAAGGAGGGGTGATGAACTGAAAAATGGGTAACAGTCTTGAAAAAAGAAGGTTATCTCAATGTTCCGGGTTTTAATAATAGGTTTTTGTACACTGGGTTCAATGAATCCTTTTTTTTCTTTTCGATATATCTTTTTTGATGAAGCTGAAACTGGCAGTCGTGAAGCTAGCAGCCGATTGTCATAACTTCTTACACAAACCTTTCAATAACAATTTAAACGTCTGAAACGTTTAGTGAGATATCATTCAATTGATTTCTGGTTCGAACAAAGCTTCAACGACGTTCAATCGAAAGTTAGATCCATCAGCTGTCAGCTTTACCGCTGCTAGTTTCAGTTTCATTCCCTTTTGCCAATTTATTTTTCATTAATTAGAAGTATTTTCAAGTGGATTAATATGTGAGGAATAATGTACTGAACATGGATAAGTGATGATAAATGTTCTCAGTTGAATAACAACAAACTGCCAACAAGGTTCTATTGGAAAGAATGAGACGGATTAATTGCGCCGACTGTACAGCCTTGATGTCTCGCCTGCTCGATATGCCGAAAAAATTTGATTGGATCACTGTATTAATTTGTTATAGATTCTTGAAGACGAATGTATGAAAACACCGAAAAAGGTAATTAGTTACTCGTACTCTAAATTAGTTCCAGCAATTAGATGCAGTTGTTGATATTTGGATAACTAAATTGGGCGCTGGCTCAACTAAATTCAAATTCAATTTCTCTAACTTTAGTTGCTGTTACTGCTTTGAAGTTACAATAAGTTTAATAAAAAATTGTGGTAGCAAAGCTCCTCCATAGATGGGGAATTTTTCACCATGATTTGGTGCACGGAGAAAAAAGTATTGCTGGCATAACAAGCAGGTTTGTTATTACAGCGCCTACAGAAAAAATTAGCTGAAAGAGGAAGGTAAATGATTGACACAACCACATTTTTTTGCTGATATAAACAAATTTGTTAACAGAACTCACGCCTTAGCTCCTGGGGTGAATATTTTTGCAAGGACAACAAATTTCTTTGTAGGCGCTATAGTATTCTCCACATCCGGAAGAGTGAAAAATCACGTGTTTCACTCCAGTAAGTCTCAGAAGTGAGCCAGTCCGCTTCGAGTGGGATTCCCACTCGTTTCGAGTGAACTCTCACTCTTTTAGAATGAAAAATTCACTCTAGAATTGGAGTGGCTGTGAGTTTCTAACTTCAAACCTTAGACTGTCACTCTAAAAGAGTGGAAATTTCACTCGAAATTTTGAGAAGCTCACTTTTGGCTGGCTGAAGAGTGAAATCTCACTCTAAAAAAATTAGAAAGTAGCCAACTATTTTTTCTCCATGTGGACTTTCTCTCCATTTGTAGAGGATTCATCACCCAAAAAACAAAATAATTCTTCAAAGTGGTGGAAAAATCCCTCATTTTTGATGGAAAAACGATCCCCCCATGACGAGGGGACGAAATCCACCAACAGTGTGAAGGAAAACTCCGCACATTTTTTACAGTGTACAGCTTTCATTACAGGCCTCTAGTTTTTTATTACTCGGAACTAATTTTCACAACTAACTTCAGTTCATTCGGTTAAAGAAGTTATTTTTTTCGGTGAAGTCTTTGTGAAATTGAACTTCCTGGAAAATTTAACCGTTTCCACCGCTTTATTTTCACTTTGTTCCTCTCCCAAACTGACAACTGTTTCCTCGATATTAATGAATTCAGGCTTTCCATGTAATTCCCGCAATTTTCCTCCGATGAATTGGGAGGTTTAGCGACACTAGTATGAAGAATAACACTTCCCTCACTCGCATTTCTGCAATTATGATGATTCCCTTCGCTTGCTATTCAATGCTTCAAATGGCGCTCACTTCACTCACACTTTCTGAAGTCGAGAACGCTTGCTCCACTCGCTATTTGATGCCCCAAATGGCACTCGAATTTTCCGAATTTGGGGACGCTCCGCTCTTCATTCAATTTCCCAAATAGCACTCGCTTCGCTCACCATTCATTGTCCTAAATTGCGCTCGTACTTCGATTCCCCAAGGGCACGGAAAAAATTACTATCAAACTAGATTTCAGTTCCTGTAGCGATAACTTTTGTTGCCACAGCTAAAAAGTAGCTACCACAGCTAATTTTCAGCCATCCAAATATCGACCGCGCTGAGAAAAGAACTTAATTATAGTTACCAAATTGATTTGGTTGCCTCAAATATGTGATTAGTTTCTTTATTACCAAGATTTGGTAACTATTACCAGAATTTGGTAATAATAACTCAAGTTTGGTAACTATTACCAAATGCTGTTAACTATAACTAAATCCTTTTCTCAGTGTACATGATTTATTTTCGTGTGGCACTCGCTTCGTTTGCAATTCAATTCCCCAAATGGCGCTCGCTTCGCTCGTCAATTTATGCTCCAAACGGCAAGTGTCTGGTACCGTGGGAAAATCAGAGGAATCTATCAGGGTGTAAGCATAGATCTGACATGAATATAAACATAAACCTAACCGGAATGCGTGGAGACAACATGGGGAGGTTTTGCGCATTTCGCCTCACGCGTCTCAATACACCCTGGGGATTACAGTTTTGAGGGAATCTTGGCAGATGTGGCACTAGCCAAATCGTTTATTTCGACCTTCTGTGTCTTCTTGTTCATTGAAGTCCTTCAATGAAATCAAAATACTGCTATGTACAACACAGGTGCGTGTAGAAATGCATTACACAGCAATATTTTCAATTTATTGGACCATTTTGGAATAATTAGGAATAAACGATCCGACTGGTACCACCCCTAGTAGGAATCAACACCGGATCAACGTTGTTCCGAGGCATCTAAGCTCGAAACAACGTTGATTCGGTGCTCACTTCTGCTAGGGACGGCACCAGTCTCCCTAAGACAATACGAGTGCAGAAATGATTTCATCTGTTCGTATTTTTTTCTGGGAAAAACTACTCGATACTGCACTGATAAAAAAGTCTGAAATCTCCAGGAATTAATTTTTTAGGGCCAATCTAGGTTTTTCATCACACATCAGCATTAATAAATCCAGTCTTTTCATGTGATTCCTGCAATTCCAAATTTTGAAACAAACGGTTTCCAGTAGAAATGGGTTGAAATTTGAGTAGCCTTTTTGGTTAAGGTTCTCAGAAAACAATTTTTTTTGAATATTTCTGTTTTCATAGGAGAAATGGAGATATCGTTTTGAAAATTTGCAGGTATATTTATCAAAGGTATCATATTTGAAATGAATTTTTTCAAAGTTGAAAAAAAACATTTTTTTCGATGTGTTGATTTTGAACAGAAAACACTAAAAATCGATGGCGGGCGTGATTTTGAGCAGCTGGACGATCTGAATAAAAAACAGGGCACCATTCTTTGTTGGAGTGGCTATGGCATGGACCAGAATATTTTTTTTTTGTTGAAAAATAACAAAATGGTGACCATGTTTCGAAAAAAAACAAATGATTTTTGAAAACGGAAAACCGAATGGAAATCAGATAATTTTTGTCCAATCAAAACGATTTTTATTTATGCGATAGCCATTCCAACCAGGAATAATTGGCCATTTTTTGTTTGTTTTTTCAGATTATCCAGTCGGCGAAAATCCTGTCCACCGTCATTTTTTGATGTTTTCTTAAACAAAAATCAGTGTGACAAAAAACTTTTTTTCTGTAATATCTGAACTTCAATAAATGTATCTACAAATTTTCAAAGCAATATCTCTATTCTTTCTATGAAAAAACATTGTTTCTTGAAAATCTTAACCAGAAAGACCCCTTCATAATTCTACGGGGACAAACCAGTAATTTGTGAATGGGCCAAAAAAAACTGTAGACTTCGTTGAATCAATTAGGGAACCATTGAAATATAGCCGAAAGTCGGTATTTCGTAGGGCTTCGCACGAGACTCTCGTCTTAAATTGAAAAATGATCTATATTTACTGTTTTAAAAATTCAAGACATGAACATTTTGAACGGAATCAAGCTTCTACCCAAGGTGTGACAAAATCACATGGAATTCCGATTTCATCGCGGAGGATAACGAAGATATTCTCTCAGTCTCGGAACTAATCTCGGTATCGGTCTCGGTGCAGGTCTCGTTGCATCCCAATCAGAATTTCACAACTGGCGCTGTACTGCGCCAGTACCGGCTAACACTGGCGGGGTACTGGCATTTGTCCGAAATGATAAGGCTTTTCTGTACTGGGTACTTGGCACTGGCACAGTACTGGTAATCGGTAATGGTATTCAGTACCGGCACAATACGCCCAATCAGAATTTCACAACTGGCGCTGTACTGCGCCAGTACCGGCTAAGACTGGCGGGATACTGGTGGTCTGTAGTGCAGCAGTACTGGCATTTGTCCGAAATGATAACGCTTTTCCATACTGGGTACGTGCTAGCCGACTCTTGGGGGCCCAATACTGGCACTGTACTCCACCTGTTGTCAACATTGGCATACTTCGGTTTTTTCTGATTGGGTGATTTCCTATTATTTGCAATCACTGCAGTGCCTGTATTGTATCAGTACTTGATCGACATCAAGCTTTAGGTACTGGTGTATCAGTACTGGCATAGTACTGTATCAGTACTTGGTCGACATCAAGCTTTCAGTACTGGTGTATCAGTACTGGCATAGTACTGTATCAATACTTGGTCAAAATCAAACTTTCAGTACTGGTGTATCAGTACTGGTATAGTACTGTATTTCTATGTATCCAGTACTAAATCCGTACGTGCTAGCCGACTCTTGGGGGCCCAATACTGGCACTGTACTCCGCCTGTTGTCAAAATTGGCATACTTCGGTTTTTTCTGATTGGGATATTTCGACACATATCTCTGCTAATTTTGTTTGAATGATCAAGGTCCCACCCCATTCCGTTGATTCCATTTGTACTCTCAAATTATCTTGATCATCTTGATATTTGGAGAGATTGAAATAATTATTGGTAACTATCTTATCTTTTTTTGACGCGAGTCTCGTGCGAAGCCCTAGTATTTCGGTAAAACAGGAACAGAAATCGGGAGGTTTTGCAACATTGGATTCCAATTCTACAAGAAATTCGAGAAAACAGCTAGATAAATAATCTTTCCATGCAGTTCTATACAATATTCAGTCCTCACTTTCTTCGGCCGGTACATGGATTATCGAGAAAAAATATTCTGATTCACGGGGAACTGCATTCAGCACAGGGATGGGCAGCCTCAATTACTTCTTGTATTCTAAGTACTTTCTAATTTCGAAGCTCAAAATACTTATTTTATGGAAATAGAAAAGTACTCAAAAGAAAAAGGTAATTGAGGCTGTCCATCCCTGATTCAGCACACCAAATTTCAAATCGAAAGAAGGTACAAAATTGATATGGGAGCAAAATTCAAGGTGAGTTGCATATTTTCTTAATCGATCAAAGATTTATCGGATCCCGAATATGTCTTGATATCGAACCGTTTTATCCCTGACGTCGTGTGTATGTATATTACAATCTATTGATGGTAACAAACACAAAACAACAAATAAGCAAACAAAGGTAGAGGGAAAAAATTGAAACAAGCATCGTTCAATGACTTGCTTGCTCCTTAGATTCTACATTCCCTTGCTGTAAGTACAGGCACCGGTCGTGCGATACTTACATATCGATTACAACTCTGCCCTCTGCCCCTCCATCTCTCTGCATGCCGCCTGGTGCATGGATATGGCACGGTACGGTACAGTACCGTGCACCCAAGCAAGCTCTTACGGACAAACTGGTGCGAAATAACACCAACTGTATCCGTTCTTGCTTGTATATTGGCCATACACAGTGGAACAGCATCTTAATCTTCCCCGTACAATCTCGACCATAAACAAACTCACTTGCTTTTGCTCGAGATACATGGGGATATAATATCCAACAAGTATATACACTACTCAACACATAAACACGTAACACGTGTATATCGAAATAAAGAAAAGAAGCGAAAAAAGAAGAGGCGGAGGGGAGGACAGCGAGGACGAATAACCGAAGAAGAAGAAGTATAAGGGAAAGAGAAAGGGGTAAAAAGGAAGGAGCTCTGCCGACTTGATCTAGAGCCACTACGGTCGATAAATTTTGCCAAAGAATAAAATAGATCTCGACTAATTGTGTGAGAGATGCACGACTTACTTCACTCGCTGGTTTGCCTTTGCTTCGCTAGCCAGCTAGCGAGCTAGCCAGCTCTAGTCTCTTCCTTCTCCCTCTGCCTTATCATTTTATTTCCTCTTTCTCGTTCTTCACGTTTCCATACCCATCAATCCATTCTCCTCTTTCTTTCTTCCTTCTCTCCTCTTCTTCCTCCTCGCAAACAATCTTTCGACCTTTTTCTTTTCTTCTTGGGAGCTCTTCATGTCTCCCAGAATACGGCATGAACTCGCTACACTTTCTCTTTCGCACTAACGTACAACTTGTAGGATGGGGTGGAGGTTTCGATGCTCGCTTGAACCTTTGCTAGAAGATCGAGTTTATGTACAATACACAAACACATATACACACATGAAACTCTCATAGTCCTTGGCTATGGTACGTTCTTAAAGGTATAGAGTCGCGCTTAGAGTGATGAATACCAAGTTGGGACGTGACATTTCGGGTAATCGTATATCGTGTTTTCTTCGACTTACATAATCATATGCTTTGGTTAAGACTATGTTTACGTTCGTACTCCCTCTCGTTCTTTCCTCTTGTTCTTGGATAAACATGGTTCATCGATTACACCGGGGCTTGTCGAATATGAGTAATTGTCGAACATCAAGATTCTGTTATTACTGCTTTGGGAAACGCGGTTTAACTTTGAATCGTGCATTAATTCTTCCAATTTGTGCATAGCAACCAGATTTCGTGACGCGGGGTGTGTCGATCTTTCAATGCAGAAAAACGAACAATATGGGAGTCAAATTGTGAATTCATTAAAGCAAATAATAACATGGATTTGGATTATGCATGAGCCTCGGTGGAAATCATTTATTACGTTGCGTATCTTTTATTCTCGTGAAATTGTAAATACGTGGGATTTGTCGTATGCTCTGAATTTATAAACGTACTTGCAATCGGAACCTCGAATATGCCTCATGAATGATCAAGCGATGAGGAGTATATACAATCATTTAGCAATAACCGCCGATACGGCGAGGATTCCGTAGAGTTGTACTGCGGGAAATAGTATCTCTTCGAATTGTTTGAGAACGGAGAATTCTTTCGATGTATGAGAATGAATTGACGATCCGATGAATGATTTGAGTTGTATCGATAAGTACCACATCGATGTGGGAAGAAGTGAGAATGGATACACGTTGTGACGTGCTTTTGGGTGGGAATCTCAATGAGATTCGATACGCGATTTGGCGAGTAACACATCCCAGTTTCGACGAAAGATTCTTCCAGATTAGGCAACCCATACAAAGGAAGCCCAGTCATGTGTGGATCGTGTTGAACGGCTGATCTTTGATCCCCCATAGCTGCACTGTACAAAGTCCGACTGAAAGTGGCTGCATCTTACTTCAAAACTCCACTGAAACTCAGCCTTTTCCATTGTGTCGGCATTTGTTTTGGATGAATCTTAAAATAAGCCGATATCAAGGGTGAAAGTAAGTTTTACTTTTCACTGTGTCGCTGAGATATGGTTCATTAGTATCATAACTACCATTCGCTGTTTATTTTTCACCATCGCTGAGCCTAAATTATCATCCAGCAGTCAACCATTGATGGATGCCATTATTGAATGGAGGCTCATTATCGTACGATCAATTCACAACAAATGGGAATCACTATGTTTACTTGACCACGAATTTTCACGTGGATCTTTAATGTGATGGAAACAATTGTACCACGAGAATTATTTGTCACTTCCCTAATGATCCATGTAGATTGAATAGACAGTGCCACGATAGGGGTCAATGAGAACCAATGCGTATTCCGATATGCATTCACCGAAACACCAGGTGTGTCGGAATTTTTATATCCCTAGGTGCTTAAATATTATAAGTGAGGTTTATGGATGGTGCAAAATCATAAACTACTGACCTAACAGCACAATGTGTATCTGCCCAGGCAAGTAATACCAAGACTGACGATTGGACCATGAGTGGTGTCAAGCTTGGTATACCAAGTCTCGTTAGCCTAGCCTTGGCCAATGCTTGGCCCACCGTAGCTGACTAAGCGTTGATAGAGTCTCAGATACCAATGATAGGACCTAGCATATTTTGCCGTGTTTGATTCAATATTCGTTAACCAAGTCTCGACTGATGCTTGGCCCGTCACAGCTCACCAACCCTTGATAGTACCTCAGACATCAATGCTAGAATTAAGCATATTTCGCTGCGTTTGATTTATTTTCCGTCAACCAAGCTTCAATCGACACTTGGCTGGCCGTAAGCCTAGATATAGCCACATGACGTGGACTTGGAATTTATTCGCATTTCAGAAACTTGAAAAATTATACGCCTGAATGTACGTCAGTTCAAATACTTCCCAGATAGCACAAGAGTCCTGTAAGAGTTCTTCATGAATCCATTCCATTAAGATACCGATAAGGAAACTATCCTATTCTTTGAGGTTGATTGGATATCAATCGTGGCACCAATATCTTGATATTGAATCAACCTTGGATGCCAAGCGTTGAACATTGTTATCATCTCAGACATTAATCTAATTGGGTGCCAATGTTGACTAGCATTGGCTTAAGTTTGGCACATTTGTCAACGAATACCTGGGTGGGACGTTTTTTAAACGTTCAGAAGACCTTCCCTACGTTCTATTAACCTTCCATAAACGTTCCAGTGGCACATTGTGCTGTCTGGTTAGGGCCATGTCTTACGGTAACGGATTTTAATCAAGGTTTAAAAATTTTCAACAAAATGATGACATTTTTTTCTATTTTTCCAACGATTTTTCCGAATAATCGGAAAATGTTTTGAATTTGAAAAGGCAAGAAATTATTGTCTTTTAATTTTCTAACATGTCACATCAATCACATGCAGTTTTGCTGTTCCCAAATACTCATTAAAAAGAAAGTAAATGCAGTACTATTGCACTGAAAAAACTGTTTAGTTGAAATACAATCTCAAATAAAAGTCAAATCACCTAATATTACTATATAGCGATAGTCCTTTCAATTAAAAATGTTTGTTGCAACAAAGAATATTTTGGTTCTACCTGATGATGTCGTTTTCGGTTATTCCAACTAAAGAGTTTCTTCAGTGTGAAAGTTCATCAAGAGAAAGCAGTTCTCAGTTGATCAACAGTTCATTGATTATCCATCACTCACCACGAGGGGTTGGCTGCAAAGCGAGCACCACCCGTCCCCACCCACTTGTAAGATCACATAGCTCAAGCTTTGAAGTAAACCTTATGCTAAAAAGGAAGCATGATGTTTTTTGCTAATAGCCTCCCTCTGAGCTTCGTGTCCAAAAACCACTACCGATGCTACAGTTACCTCTTCCACAAGGTGTTCCACCGCCTGATTATGACATGACAACTTCAACAAAGATCTTTGTCCTTCGAGGTTGAATTATTTCCCTGCTCTCAGGCGTTTTGAACTCAACGTCAGTGATTTGCATGATAATCAGTGGAAAGCTAATTTCCTGATTTTTCCAGTTAATTAGTTCAGGATAGTCCTCTGCTATGAAGTTCAATTTTCGAATCAAGAATTCTCTCACGGGCTAATCGAGGTGTTTACTGAGATTGAATTTACTTAGATTTAGGGTGCACAGTATAAAATTTGTTGTATTTTTAACATACGTGCAATGAAAACACAGTTTGTTCCAACCAAACAAAATTTTGGTTGAAATGAACGCGAAGAAACTTTTTGGTTGGCTGGAATAAAATTTATTTGGGGTGAACAAAATTTGGTTCACAATAATTTTAAGGCTTCCATACGGACGAAGAAATTTTGTTTATCCTAAATAAATTTTATTTCAGCCAACCAAAAAGTTTCTTTGCGTTAATTTCAACCAAAATTTTGTTTCGCCGAAACAAACGTTTTCTCAGTGTGCATGTCCCAAACGTTCCATTCGAAATTTGTGTTGAATATTGGCACAAAGGATGTGAGGAATTCATGCAAAAGTGTTAACTTTACATTGCAAATTTCTCAATTTGACACCCATCTGTGTTGATTTTCAACACAAATTTTGAGGGGACCGTTTCTAATACAAAATTTTTTACTTTCTGGATCGTAAGAGCTCCAGGTTCTCAGATAATCCAAAACAGTCCGGAATAAGATCTGAAAGTAGTTTTGGTTCACAAGTTTTCCACTGAAAGGAATACAGGACCCGTTTTTTTTATAAAAAGACAACTCCACCCGTTCAACAGATCCTCGTCGAATGTTTATATATCCAAACTTGAGCTCCAACGGAGCTTCAGTCTGATATCTGTTGATCTATTCTGAACGTTAGTCGGAGCTTCATGTTCTTTTCGGGCAATGTCACGTGGCAGCTGGGTTTCTCGCAACTTTTGGGATCTATCTAAGTCGAAGCATATAACTGACCTCATTCTTTCACGAGGTAAAGACATCGCGATGTACGCCAAAGAGAAATGACGGTACACAGTTGGAAATTTTGTGTTAAATTCAACACACACATATTTTTGTGTCAATATCACATAATCTGTTTGTGTTCACTAGTAACTCAAGCTTGATGTAAATAATATAACACAAAAGGATGCTGATAAAGTTTTGATTGGAATTCCCGATCGTGTAAATTCAACACATAAGTACTGTCAAATGAAATCCAAAATAAGTAGTGAATCAACAGCTCACAAGGGTAATTCATGGATTTTTTTACATAAATCAAATGTGAGAATCACACTTTTTTCGTGTTGAAACAATGCATAAGAATAAAGTGAAAAAATGTTGAAGCTGTATAACTCAAGCTATTGCCGGTCCCTTGGTTAAGGGTGCACTCACAAAAAGGATTTCTTGAAATAAGAAAATTTTCCTGTGAGTGTACTTTCTTTGCGTATATCAACTTCCACTCGATCTTCAATTTTACATATCTAGAAAACTGAGCCCTTTTAGAATGAAAGCCAAAACCAAAATGAATGAAAATGGATGAATAGTTCTTCCGACGACTACCAAAGTTACACGTGAGTGGAACTTTCATGAAAAAAATAGCTCTCACCACAGGCAATTTCCCCTTGGTAGTTGAGAATAACACAATTTTCATGTTCAATCTTGAGTTGAATAAAATTTGTGTCATTTTGACACTTTTTTCCACTTGTTTGAATGATTTCACATTTTAAATCAGTCGAGACCTGATTACACAAGGACTGTCTGTAGAAGTTGCACATGTTTTTGTTGAATATTTGACAGAAAATTCATGACACACGGATTTTTCAACACATTTACACAAAATTTTCAACCGTGTACGTGGATAAAAATTACAGCGAAATATGATCACACTTCAACACACTACCTGGATAGCACCGGAAGGTTTTCTGAATATTCGAGAAACGTTCTTGTCTACATAGAAAATGTGCAGATAAAATCCTTGGACTTTCTATTATTAATGAAGGTGGCAATGACGTTCCGAGATACTACGCATATGAATATGAAGATTAGTTTTCATTGAAATTATCGATTATTCCCTATATTTATCTGTCCTTTTTCATTCATTCACATTGTTTCATCTGTTAAAGTGCTAACTAAGAATGAGTGGGTGGGCATTTCGTTCGAACAATGTTCTGATTGAATCCTATTCAAAGTTCGTCATGGACACTTTCACCTGATGGTCGTCACATTCCCATAGATCTTTCACTTCCCAATCCGTTTCCTATCAGGAGATCAAATATCGAACCATACACATTTTTTTCTTCATATTTTCCTCGGATTGAATTGTGATCAGTGAAACACTCATTGAATCCTATAAGATTCCATACGAAGATTCCAACGTTAAAATGACATGATTTATTTCCTACGAATGGGTGCCGTTTATGTCATTCATGCATATTGCAGTAGAACCTTGCTTATCCGGCTCTCTATGAACCGAGGCTCCGCGTTATCCGAGGTAAAATTTCCCCGTATTACCTCGGATGAACGTGGTTCTAGTGTGTGTTTCCGTATTATCCGAGGTGAACTCTCCAAGTAGGCTCTCCCCACGTTACCTCGGATAAACGAAGTTCTACACGAAAAAAAATGATGTGGTTGATATATTTGGATAGCTAAAAATTGACTGTGGTAGCTATTTTTTACCTGCGGCAACAAAATTTACTGCTACAGGAGCTAAAATCTAGCGTTTGCAGCCATTTTTTTCGCTATTCAAATATCAAATACACAAAATAGCTACCACAGCTAATTCCTAGCTATCATAGGGAATAATTTTTTTCCGTGTACACTGCAAAAACCGATGTCTTGTTTTGAGATACTTTCATAGTGACTTTTCAAACATGTTAAAATTTTACTTTCATCACACTCAGAACCCGAAAATACGTTTTGATTCAAAGACATGACGTGTTTGATAAGCAAACACAAATGTTCAAAAGTTGTATGCCCTGCTTAAGGAATCTCATTAAACCGATTGATCCTCATTGATTCCGGTGCAGAAAACTGATTCAAACCCATTGAGAATCAATTTCTAATGAGTTCGAATCGGTTTCCTGCATCGAAATCAATGAGAATCAATCGGTTCAATGAGATTCTGTAACCACTCACACAGCAAAAAGAGTTCTGAAAGAATTCTTTAAGAATCCCACATGAATTCTTGAAGAACTCCATAACTCGTCCGAAATAATTCAAAAAGGATCCTCAAAGAATCCCCGGAATGTCAGTTCAGAATGAATCGCTGGGGGAATTCTTTTTCTCGTCCAAAAGAATTCTTAGAGAATTCCAAAACAGTTCGCAAAGAGGTCTTGAAGAATTTATAAAGAATTCCACAAGAGTTCATGAAGAATTCTCCAAAAGTTCATTAAGAATTCTATATGTGCTTTTCAAAAAATTTGAATAATTCATTGAAACACTCCAAAAACTCTTCAAACCGTTCACCCGAGCATCCCGGGATATTGTAGAAGAGTTGAAAGAATTCGTTACAAATTCATTGAAAAGTTCAAAGTGAGTAATTCTAATCGAACTGAAAAAGATTCAACACAAATCCATAACAATATCGAAGGATGTTATGGAACAGACATTCGGATACCGGTGTATGTATATTTAGTCACTCTTCGACCTTATAGTGAGGTGTCTCCATGTATGTGCAAGATTTCATTGCTTGATCTCAGTTAACAGAAAGAAAACAGCGTCACAGACTCAGCGAAGGAATTGCAGAAATGTTTTCAAGGGCCATATTTTGATTTTACCAGACTATTTCTAAATACATTGAAATGTGATCAACCATTAGCAGTGTAAAGGGCATGTAAAAAAATTGAGAGTATTTTTATCGGCTAATGTGAAGCATTAAATGTATTTTATAACTTGACGCAAGGTACATTTGGAATTGATTTCATACAAAACTATTTGCTAATAAATTCTGAAATTCTTTATACAATAAAACATTCCATCATAAATCGCTGTAACATTTCAATCAAGTCAAGTTCCAGCAAGTTGATGGAAATGAATTTGAAAAATTAGGAAATTTATAAACAGAGATGGGCATCCTCAATCACTTTTTGTACTCAAGGTACTTTTTTCCTGTCAAGTACTTTTACATTTCTATGAAATAAATAGAAATTTTCAACACCCACTTAAAAAGTACTTGATAAAACTTCTTTTTGAATTCTTCACAGAGCTCTTTAGGAGTTCTTTTGGACGAGAAAAAGAACTCCCCCAGCGATTCATTCTGAACTGACATTCCGGGGATTCTTTGAGAATACCTTGCGAATCATTATGAATACTTCATGAACTCTTTTCTGAGCTCTTTAATAACTCATTTAGAATTCTTTACGATCTGATTGGATTCTTTATGAATTCTTTAAGAACTCTTATTAAAGAATTCATATTGAATTCTTTTTATGGAGTTCTTTGCGAATCCATAGGGAACTGTCGTGCTGTGTGGGCAAAGTGTCTAAACATAACCTCGAATCACTATCCATCATCCATGACTCACTGATCCATGTTTCCAAGTTAAATGTAATAAATCACACTTCTCACATCTTATTTGAAAACAAACATGTATTTAAAAGCCATTGCAGTGTCGCGAAATAAAATACTGATATTTCCAGTTAAAACAGTCAAGTGTTTGATTGGAATTATCAAACATACCATCCCACACAGCACCACAGTTCCAGAAGAATTCATAAAGAATTCTTTTCGAACTAAATGTGTTCTTTATGAATTCTTTAAGAACTCTTTTGGGACTATAGTGCTGTAAGGGATGTCTTATTTTGAGGCATATCTTCAACGGCAATTTTTGCAGTGTACTGTATTCATTAAATCTCATCCATACAATTTTTCATACCGATCACTATTGGATTTCATTAAATCCGATCCACGTTCAATCCCCAAGTATACTCCACAGATTGCCGATTTCTCAAGAATATTTGAGGAATATGTAGAATCTTATAAAACTGCTTGTGATTAAAAACCTGTAAGGTGACAGGCCCCATTAATGAACACCTTAACCCCCATTAGCGAACAATCGTTTATCTATTATATCTTTCCTATGGCATATTATTCTGAATTTATTTACATAACAGCGGTTGATTTAGTATCCAGTCAGTCATGCTTGGATGAAATTAAAGCACTAAATGAAAAGTACTATGAATCAAAAACCAAAACGTTCATTAAAGGGGTCGCGTTCATAAATGGGGTCATCTACCTTATAAAGGATGATTCAGAACTCACGCACCGTACTTCACAGGCATATTCTTCAGCCAAAATTCAATAGTTTCCCGTTGAAAAAAAATTTTTTTGAGGCTTAGTTTTTGAGACCCAGTTAGAAAAATGTCTCAATAATGCCATCATAATGGTGACATGCACGCCAAGAAATGTTTGCATCATGGTACCAAGGTGTTTCCGCATAAAGCATTGTTATTGGTAACAAAACGAGGTGATGGTACCATAATGAAGACATAATGGTTACATTTTATGCATCATTGCAATCTGAGCGAAGTTTATGATAGTATGTTTACGGCACATTATGTTACAAAATATTTAGGGCATGGTTTTCTATCTGGGAGAGATGAGCATTTTTAGATTTTTTTCAAAATCCGAATGACTCAAAAGCATTGTGTAGCTACAAACCTCACCAAACTTGATACCACCGGCTAAGTTGTAGAACGGCGGATCTCTGGAAATAAATTGAACTATTCCGTCATCTCTCAATTCAAAGTTATAGCGATTTGAAATTTTTGGGCTCTCAATCAATCAGAATTCGGCAACTTTCAATTTTTATAGCCCCGAAATAAAGAATGACAAGATAGTTCAATTCTTTCCCCAAAGATCCGCCGTTTCCCAACTTGACCGATATTAGATTTTTTGAAAAATCTAAAAATGCTCGTACTTCAAAAACTAAGCCTCAAAAAATTATTGAATTTTAACTGAAGAATATGCCTATGAATTACGGTGCGCGAGTTCTAAATCATCCTGTATACACGATCAATGAAAGTTATACACGGAGCGAATAATCCATTACTTTTTCATGTAAAATACAATATTTTGTACTCTGCTCCATATCAACGCCAGACCTAGTTTTGTTTTTCATGGAGATTTATATTTCCACACAGGAAATTGTATGCCCATACAGCACAAGAATCCCCGCGAAGAGCTCCCGTTATGACGGTAAACATGAATTCATTATGAATAGTTTGAATTCAAAATGAACTCTTGATGAATAACTTAATCTTCAGAAAGAATTCATACCACGAATTCATAAAGAACTTTTCAGGCATTCAACATGTATGCATTTTGACTTCATTTTTACTGTCATAACGGGGACTGTTCAAGAAGTTCTTTCAGAAGTTTTTGTCAATTCAAAATGATCATTTGTGCTGCCTGGGTGTACGCTTTCCAATTCACATACTAAAAATCCCTGTAATGAAATTCAGAAGTTCATGGATTTTAAGGAAAATTTCTTATTGAGTAAATATTGTATTGTGTTGGATATCATTATAAATCACTGTGGAGTTTCCTAGAATTAGATAAAAATATCATAATTTTTCTTATTATCAATTGCAATCTAGTCCGTGGATGCTGATCTACCACAGTAATTTCAACTGTATTTCCCCCCCTTCCCCGTTTAGCAATTTCACTCAAATATTCATCCTATTTTATCGAATATTTTCTTTAAATTGTCATTCAGTACGGTAACTATCGTTGAACCCTTTTACGTATCACTCAAGGTTTAGAAACTGAGTGTCACGTGGGTATTTTGGAAGCTGAAGGATAGTTCCGAAGACACCCTCACGAAGGGTCGAAGCATAGAAAAACAACAGCTATCTCCTCTGTATATATTCACACACGACTTGTTTTTTTTTTAATAATTTTCTCTATGGAGGAAGTAGAGAGATTTTCAACGATCTCTTTAATCCTGTCAAATCACATCAAATGCACTTCCTTTAAGAAATAAAATCGTACAGCAATTTCAAAGAAGAAGAAGAAGGGTGAAAAGTGCGGTTCACGCAATTCAATCTTTACAACCTTATCTCTGCGCAGCCTTATTTTCTTTCTCTCTTCGCTTCCCGCCAACGAGACGGCCATGAGATTGTACGTAAATATACTTACATAGAATCGCATGATGAGGGGATAGCTGAAACTACTAAGATGGCGGCGTGTTTACTTCGTTAAGGAGTTAATTACTCCTGAAGTCCCGTGGTCCGTTTTGCCTCTCCCTCCTTCCTTCCTTCCTTCCTTCCTTCCTTCTTCCTCTCAAAGGATGATGGACGTGGCAGTTGACGATGACGGTGCGGTTTGATGTAGATGCGGGAAGATGTACAGATTAGATGAGGAGGGTCAGGGAATATTCATCTTCCTCCCTTTTTCTCTCATTCTTCTCCACCTTGCTTCCTTAAGTACCTCGCTGCGCGTAAATCCGATCGAGGCCGTTTTGCGAAATCTATTTACCTATTTATTCCAGGCCTAGAGGTAATAAGGTGATATTAAAATGAGTAGGTAGGCACTGCCGGCAAAATAACTTCGCTTATACACCAACTAGGTTGAATCTCAAGATAAATCCTACCTCCATTTGACCGTGTACATCAAGAAAAATCAATTACTTTTTAATGAGACAGAGGATAGATAGTTCTCCGGCACTTCTCACAGAACGCTGTTTCTTTCCTTTTCCCTCCATCCGCAGGGGAGGGTGAATTCAAAGAGTTTGACGATATCAAACCCTTTTTCTGGTTCTCTCAACGAAAAAAAAGTCTGAGTTTTTAGTATATGATTGTTCCAAACTCACTTTTTTTCATGAAAAACGATTCAACTATGATCGAGGGGTTAATTGATCATGCAAGCGAAGTTGAGTCTTCTCAACGCGAGAAGACACGATGTAACTTCACCAAGATGATTGAACCAAATCGATTGTCGGTTATCGTATCGAAGCCATCTTCATTTTAATTCCAACAACCTTTAGTCTCCAATGAATGAATTGGTTTCAGTTATTGCAGATTTATGATAAAAAAAAAATAGATTCGTTTTATTCGATTTTACGAAACGAGCACTCGGAGTCGTGAAAGAACATGGATGAGAGTGGTGTATCTTTGTGTACAGAAGACAATCAAATTCTTGGATAAAACCGTAACGTGGACTGAGATAAGAGAACGATGATTTCTTCTTCATGAAGGTTTTTCCCTGCTCGCACGTATCAATTCCGAATGAACATTGAATAAATATTCGGTTTTCCGAGAAGGAGAGAGAGAGAGTGAATTGAGAGGAAGAAAGAGTAAAGGAGCACACGAAAAAGAAAGATCCGAGTGATCGAAGGAAGGAGAGAGGAGGAAAGAGATCGCACGAAAGCGCAAAGATCAAGCAGGATCGTGCGACCCGGACCCCTCGACCTGTGTGCACTCTCGAAGAACGAAGAAACGAATGAACGGCCCCTTTCGTTCTCTCTCTTCTTCTTCTTCTTCTTTCTCCGTTCTGCATCCATCCGTCCATCCTTGTTCCTACAACTCAAATCCTCGCATCTACCATCTTCTTATATCTAATCCTTTGTCTTTTTCTTACCCTGGACCATCTTCTCTTGAAGTTTACCTCCTCCTTCTCCTCATCATTTCAGCCTCACGTGGCAGAGATGTGATCCACGCCTGTGATGCAACTCGGATTGTATTACTTTGCCCCCATACCGGTGTTGACGACGATGAGGTTCGGTAAGGTTCGATCGGTATTTATTCGTGTCGGTGCATTTGTATCAGAAGGAGTGAACAAGACAAACAATAACTGAACACTCAAATTTATCTATATGTATTGTCGTGACAGCCAACGAAGGATAGGCAGGATTATTTATATCTGTTATGATAAAATATCAAACATACCTCTTGTACCATTAAAGATGTTGTGATCTCTCGATCAGATTTTCTTTTAATTTATGTTATTGAGGATTTCATTTATTACTTTTTGCTCTTTGTGGGGCCTCGTTGGAAAATTCCAAAAAAGGCAACGGTTGGTCAATACTTGATTGATTTTCTTTCTCATATCATAATTTGAACATCCCACAAATTAGAAACTCATCGTAGAGTCGGGTTTGATCGAGCTTGATATATTCAGTTGTCACGAAAAACAAATCTCAACGAGAATCATTTGTAGATTTTGTTGAGTGAAATTTTTGTATCGAGGGAGAAAAAGATCAGATGAATGTATACAATTTTATAGATTTGTTTATAGTTAACAAGATTAGTTCATGTTGAACGAACCCTATATTTGCTTATGGCGAAATAAATATAAAATTATTATCACCAAGCCGCATATTTGTGCAATGCTCTTGAGATAACTTGGACATTCGTTAAGTATTAACAAATCATGTTTTTGTATGAAATTGATTTGCAGTTGATTGAAAAATTGAACAATTGAATTCAAAACTACTATTAAATTCTCTGAGTACAATATAAATTTTAGAATATTTTCACATTATTTGAGCCAATATTGAAGCATTAATCAATTGGAGAATAATGTAATTTGAAAGAAGATTATAATGAAGTTGAACTAACATCACGATTCATTGATACAACCATTTCACTCGGTTATTACACATCACTGCTTGTTTGAAATTTTCTATTAAAAAACCATTGTGAATGGGAATAGTTACAAATTAGTGTTTCGAATCTGTAATTTATTATTGACTCTACCGTTTTTAATATTATTAGTTTATGTAGTTTTGAATGAGGAACTGTATCAAAATTATGGTGTATAATAGCGTTAATTAAAAATACAGTTAAATATCAGAAACTGGTATTCTATAATAACTCCCAATAGTTTCATATGGTGGATTTTAATTTACGTTATTACAAGCTGTTATCCCAACGCAGTCCTTTTCTCATTAAAAACTATATAAATTATTAAAAATTATAGATTCAAAGGTAACCCTGGTAGAACAAATCCATTGATTCTCGTCAAATCTCATTGAATCTTACACAATGTTCTGACCAAATCTTATTCGACCATTTTCAATGAGATTTAATTAGATGAATATGTTTTCTCAATGTAATTCTGATTTAATTTTGCCAACTCTGATTGAGTCACGCGCAATGTTCTGACGAAATTCCATTAAATTTCATTTTTTCAGATTCTATGGATTTTTTTAACCAGCGAAATTATAAGTGTTATGAGTGTTATCGTATTGTGGTCCAAATATGTGAAGAGTCACGCCAAACTTATAATGTTTGTCACAAATCAGATTTATTAACTATTAACAAATCTGCATTCCAGCAAAATAAATCTCGTATTGATCGAAAACTAGTTACTTACATCCAACTAGTTCTCAAATTCAATTTGAATGATTTGTGTTTCATATGGACTCATACTTAACTGTGATTGAGATATCAAATTACTTTGTTATGAAACAAGAATCATTCGTTACTTGAAAGATAAGTATGGAATTTTCAATATGAAATAAACGTATCAAATGAATGGTTTTTTCATTTTAAATGCTGTATAAAATAGATCCTACGTGTCCCAACTGTGATATTTATTAATAGTTACTATATTTGTTGACAGTAAATGAATATAAATGAATGTATTTATTCCATGTAACCAAATTCTATTCTCAGAGTATGATGGGATAAATGTATCGAGTCTGAACATTTTTGTACGCTATTTCATTTGAATTGTTTAGCACACGAGATGAATGCAGCTGAAATGCTAGTATCCACGCTAAGAGGATTTCTGTTAAACCAACCCACAACAGAATGGAAGGAACAAAATTGCTTGTAACTTGATTGACATGAGATGTTGTTGGTATTTATTGACAGTTTGTGAAATCTACCCTTCATCTCATTCATCTCAATGAAATCAATTCATATACGCAATGAGTGATATATTCAACGCTGTTCGCAAGATATTTTGAACTCAAATTTACTTTTTATTATGGTATTCTGTGGGAACAAATAATTCATATACGAATACACATATGAATAATTGCCATGGATGCTCATGTGTGGCCTTACATGAGTTTATGTATGCTTGAATATGATCAAATATGGTCATAATGTCACAATATTGTTCTCTGTACTTTCATATCTCTACACTGTTGAAAATTTCTGCATGAAGCTTCAATTACGCATGTGATGGAAGCAATTTCCACTCACGTTATTGAAAAAGTTCTTGAAATTCCAATCACATATCACTGAACTATTCTATTAGGGGCCATATAATATAGCAAAAATTGAGAATCCAATCACATTTAACTGAATTCTCAATTCAATCACCAGGATTTTGATATTCCATTTGTCAGTGTACTTGAAAAATGAATGAAATTCCAAGAAATTTTTAACAGTGTATGGATGCCTGATTGTCTCCAATTATCACTGTTATATAATAATGTTTGTATGATAATCACAAGTTAAAACCGTGGGACATCCATCCACAAACAGCATGGATCATACTTTTCCTTTATGATTTGTCATGAAATAACATTATACAGGGAGAATATTTGTTCCCCATATATGAATCTAAATATGATGATGTATAATGACTTATAATCATATAATATCCTGAATTTTTTCCAGAGAATTTTCCACACATATATGCCAAGTGATTGATACACACACTGTATGGGGCTGTTCCCATAAATATTTTGGAGATTCCCATACATTCATCATACACGGACACGGAGAGAAAAAATTTGCTGACGCAGCAAATCGAGGTATTATATATAGAATAGCAAAATTTTTTGCTGACCTAGCTAAAAATTTGCTATAACAGCAATCGTGTTGGCTACGACAGCAATTTCTTAGCTGTAGCAGCAAAAAATGTTTGCTCCGCCAGCAAATTTTCAGGATTATATACAGAATAGCAAACATTTTTTGCTGCCACAGTTAAAAATTCGCTGTCGCAGCTAACAAGATTGCTGGAACAGCAAATAGTTCGCTGTCACAGCAAAAAATTTGCTGCTCTGGCAAAAGGAACCCAGCAAAAGTAGATTTCGCTGCCACAGCGAATTCCTTTTTCTTCATGGAGAAGAAAGAAATATGGTATTTTGAGAAATACCATATTCAGTGCTGGCAAAACATTTACATGAACGAATTTCTGAAAGTGACATAATTTCTTGAACTTTGATAAAGAAGTATGGTATTTTTCTTAAAAGAATCCAAGGCAAATATATCGACTCGGGTCAATGCCTGTGTTTCTCTTTGTATACGGAGAAAAATTTGTAGCAGAGATCCCCAAAACAATAACAGTTTTGGGACACATGGACATTTATGAACATTTCTCCTTCAATTCGTAGTAATTTTTTTGAAACTTGAATAATAATAGTTATTTTCACCAAAATGAAGTATGGATTACCATAATTGAAGGAGGAGTGCACATAAATGCTCATGTGTCCCAAAACTGCCATTATTATAGTGAACCCTGCTACACATTTCCCATACGTCTTTCTGCATGTAATAATTCGAAAACAATGATAGAAGTTTTCACATATTCGATGGCGGAATCCACATACTTGTACCCTGTAAAAAATTTAATCGGAAAATTCCTATACATTGGGAAAAATCCCATAAAGTTTGGAATTTTCAGATAAATGTGTGGGAAATTTCATATAAATTTACTAGAAATTGATTTCCTAATCAGTGATTGGAATTTTCCAGTTGATGTGCACGAGAAAATTCCGATTATTTTGTACAGTGTACGCGTACAGGGAATAGTTCATTTCCCACACGAAAGTTGAGAATTTGTCCATACTTGCACTTGTAATGCTAATTTGAAATAATAATCGAGGATGATGTTGAAATAACACCAACCTTGGTCAATTTTCAATCAATTCAGAGCGCCATGGCACTTCCAGACGCGAAGTGACTGTGCTTTGATTTTTTGTTCTCATTTTGTGTGTCAATTGTTTCAACATGTTCTAGCATAAACATATTAAAAGTTCAGTCAAGGCAAGAGTATAACGTTTAGCGTAAGTTTAGCCCATGAGACGATCTGAGATTTCGAATTCTCTGTGGATATTCGCCAACTTTACGAGTTTCCACTTAAGTTGTTCCAAGTACACAATACGAAGCATCGATTAATCCAAATACCCGAATCGTGATATTCGATTATCCGTTCATTTCGTAAAATTTTCCATGATTCTTCTATACAATGAAAGAAGTGAAATTTGAAGATTACTATTCTCTAAATATGGAAGAGCGAGAATTCCACTCGAACGGAACACGGAGAACAAAAAATGATAACTATTTGAATACAAATATAGTAATCGAAGGATATGATTCATTATGACGATCAATGACAGTCGTTATATGACAGTTCATCAAAACTCTCGCAACAGTTACACTGAGAAAACAGATATCCTGAAAATTACCATAATTTATGGATTTTCAGCGCTGGTCTGACCCGAGTCGGAATATTTACTTGCACGAATATCTAAACGTACCATAATTTCTTGGACTTTTCAGAATAAGTATGGTACCTTCCTTATAAAAGTCCCAGATATTATGGTACTTTTAGAGGTTTGTTCAGGTAAATATCGAGACTCGGGTCAGACCAGCGCTAAAAATCCATAAATTATGATACTTTTTAAGATACCTTTTTCTCCATGTACTATATTTCTGCAAAACACTGATAGATTATGTCCTTCGATTACTATACTTTATCTGATAACCATTATTATATTCTTTTCTCCGTGAAATGTAGGTTTCCTTTGAGCTCCCTAAATAGTGAGATTCCACTCTTTTGAAGTGATAATTCACTCTTCATGTTCACAGAATGGAACCTATCCTGTCACGAAATTCCAGCTGGGATTCGACGTAGATTCCAGCTCCGAAATTCACCTACGTTTCCAGCTGGGATTCCTCATTTCCTGGTGGAATTCCAGCTAGAATTTCAACTGCAATGTGGGATCTCAGTTGGAATTTCTGATCCCAGGTGGAATCCTAGTTGGGATTCTGGATTCCAGGTGGAGTCTGAGCTGGCAACGCAGGTAAATTTCGGATCTGGAATCCACGCAATCTCAGCTGGATTTTTGTAACAGGGTATCTTTCCGTTCGAGTGGAAATCTTACTGTTTTCAATTTAGGGGTCGTCCATAAATTACGTAAGACGTTTAAGGGGGGGAGGGGGTCTATGGAATTCTTACCAGATCTTACAAGGGGGGAGGGGGAGGGGTTGCACTAAAATCTTACGTAAGATGGATGTAACTAAATATTAAGAAATTCAATTTCAACTGATTTCGAAAAACACATATTTCCTTCAACTTTTTCAAAGATTTTACAAAGATGACGTTCTGTAATCAAGTATCCTTGGATAGTCAATTTTAGTAAGTTAATAATCATCAATGTTATACCATAATTGAGTCATTTATAATTTCTGTACACTTCTGTATTATATTACCTTACCACATGGGGGAGGGGGAGGGGTTTAATGAAATCTTACGATGTCTTACAAGGGGGAAGGAGGGGGGTGAAAAAATGCCAAAATTGTCTTACGTAATTTATGGACGGCCCCTTAGACAGCAGGTACAGATGGTAATTAAGGCACAGTTTCGCAATTTTCGATTACACGTACTATGGAGAATCGCGACGATATTTATGCACATGGGAATGGTTATCACTGGTGTAAACCTAGATAGCGAATCATGCAGTTATCATCAACAATCTAACGATTATGTCACTCAACGACCATTTTCGCTTGATAATGGAATCTAACGCACCGTTACTTCAGAGCCCGATAAAGTGAGACGCGCGAAATCACCAACCCACCAGAACCAGAATTGGTTAACCCTAATCAGGTGGTTCTAATTATGGCCTTCTCAGGTTCAGATCTAGTAGGCCAAAACGAGGCGTGCCCTATCACTGCTTGATCGGGTCCATATAGAACATACGGCTAGCTATAAAATTTTTCTACTTAGATAGATTAATTTTTAGGATGATGATAATAATAACCTTTTCTGCTCAACATCCAAGCTTTCATATGTATGGGAAATCCAACACCGCAAAATATGCTTGGTCCTAGCATTGGTGCTCTAGGCGCTATCAGGATTTGGTTAGCTATAACCAGCCGAGAATCGTTCGAGGCTTGGTTGACGAGAATTCATTCAAATTCCACGGAATATGCTTGGTCCTGACATTGGTGTCTTAGGTTCTATCAACACTTAGAGTCAGCTATGGCCGGCCAAGGCTACCCTGGTGGAAGAATTTCGCTGAAAATCATGCACTGAAATTTTCAGAGTTTTTCAGAGATATTCATAAATATTCCGAAAAGTCTTCAGTAGAAGAACGTGCCCGATAAGTGAAAGTTTTTCGTGATCTTTCAGCGTTTTTCAGTAGATTCAGAGCTTTGCGGTAAAATTAAGAGAAATTTTCAAAGATTTCCAAAGAAACTTTTTTCACCAAGGTAGAGTCACGAGATCATTGCACAATTATCAGTCTTGGCATTAGGTACTGATGATCAATAGTTAAGTCTGGGATTCAATGACTAAGAATTAACGATTTAATTTTTTAAGGGAGTATTCTAGCCTAAAAACTTGAAAATATCGACATTTTTATTTTCATTTTTGAAGTTGAGACATTCAAGAATATGCCCCTGACAGGATTTTTTGGAATTCTCATCATTTACAGAGTTATAGCCATTTTAGTGACACAACATCTAATCTGGTACGACCGAAAAAATAATATCACATATTGTTCCAAACACCGGTCAGATTTTGTTAGGAACTGACATGCTGTCGAACGAACTTCGGAGGTTGAGCATTTTGAAGTTGAGGAAGGTACATTATATGAAGCAGGAATCGCCGATTAACAATATATAAGTATCCCGCACTATTCGATGGATAAAATTTCCGCAATCTTGACTCAAAACTTCAAACGCGTGCACGATATCTCAAGTTCTACTGAACCGATTCATTTCAAACTTGGTATGAACTTTTGGTCTTTATACATGTCTTCATCGTATGAACCAACAAAAATTGAGAATTTTTTAATTTTACTATTTTTTAAAAATCTGGAATGGTCATAAAAAACGTGGGAAAAAAATTTTTGTTTTCAAAATGCTGCCATTTCATACCATGAAGGGGTCTTTACTGATTAAGATCCCATTGAATTTTTTTGTTCCAGATCACCGGAAGGGCTAAAATCGCGCACGCTAAGGCAGTCTTTTTTTTTTAACCTTCACTTCATCAACTTATAACTTCGTTAATTTTGAATATTTTTTTCAAGTAATTTTGTTTGTATTCTTCAAAGATCAATAAACAAATATTGAAATAATGTATAGTGAAAATGTTCTTTGTTTTATTTGTACAGGGCTGGAAAAAACGTCCGAAATTCGTGCTAATACGCTAGAATACCCCATTAATGTGCTTAGAAACGCATCCGATCCAAAAAATGTTCATCGGAAGTAATGATAAAATTGTATGGAATAATTTTTCAATTCCAGAGCACACAATGAAAATCACGTGTTATAAGAGTCATAAGAGTATTGTTATGTTTGTATATATTTAAACTTTATCGGACACTCGTTCTTACGCATATCCAAATCGATCACGTGCTTCTTAGCAAATGACGTCATGCAAAAACGTCACAGACATCGAATCCCAAAGAAATCTTATGAATTATAATCCGCATTATTCGTGTCTAGACAACGCAACGTGCCACTGGAACATTCGTGGAATATTTGGAAAACGTTTATAAACACAGAAGGAAGAAAGTTGCGAAAATTGATTGTGTAATCCGGAAACGGAGCACTTATCGAGTCTTCAAATCGGAAATTTCACAACATATAAGGTGATATTGCACTGGAGAAGAAGAATTTACCGAAAGATCTTAGCACTTGCAATGAAAACAATTAACCTCCACAAAGATTGGACAATGCTTTCACTTCGCGCCAGCAAAAATAATATACAGAGTACTGTATTTTTCGCACGACATTTTGAATTTTCTTCTACGAAAATTTTCAAACATTTTTCTAGGTCGTTCATTGGGTTCCCACACATCCAGTGCCGCCCCGATGGCTATTACCGCCCAATACGAGGATTTTGTGGGCGCCTTAGTATAGTATAATTCATTGCATAAATATTCACTTGCGCCCTTAATTTCGGGCATTATTCACAGTTTTTGGCATCCCCCTTGGATCGGCGCTGCACACATCCTTCCTGTCTAGAAAATTTCACCATTGAATCAGCTGATGATCTGTCTAGGCAAAGTGTATATAGTTCACCCGGGACAGTCTTCCTCAGTGTCGGACTGCCCCGCCCAACTCCCCGGCGATCGCCTTCAGTCCTTGGTTTTCCTTGTTTGTTTATGAATTAAAATAGAATTGTGATTCCTCTGAGAATGTGCTCTTTTCATAAAATATTCATTTGTAGGGATCAATTGTTCAATTGGGTGCCAAAATTAATCACTTGTGGCGAATAGATTATGTATTTACAGGATGAAATTATTTGAGGCAAGTATTCTCCAGGAATATGCTTAGGAGAGAGGACAAATAAACTATTTATTTGGTCAGAAGGATTTTTTTTCATTCTAGGGGGCCCAACGTATTCCCCAGCCAGGGGCCTTGACGCAAGCCAGTCCAACACTTCTTGTCAGGAATTCTTTCCAAATCCTGCAAAACTCCGGAAGCATGCTGCACATCCCACCTGCAAGACTAGAGGAGAAGAAAATTATCAATTTCCAATATTTAAGTACTAAACATATATCAAAATAATACATTAACAATATATTGGAATTTTACAAAGTGAATAACAAAATTTCGAAATATTATCATTCACTTTGTAAAATTCCACGCGCGACTTGTGAGAAGTTCATATGTTTTTCTATTGTTTGTCAAAAGTGTTGACAACTTTTCATTCTTTTTCAAGTAAAATTCAACAGAAATTTGAACTGTTTGATCTTTATTACAAATTCAAGAAGTATTCTCAAATTTTTATTGAGGGGTAATTTCGTTATTCTCGAAGTTTTGCCATGAAGTCAACAAAAATTATAAATGTATGGGGTCTTTCGCATATGAAAATACTAGTCTTTGGGTACAAAAAATACTTTTTGCCCGATCTTGTAAATCCAAAATGGCGGCATGGTAGTATGGTCAAAAAAACATTTTTTGTTGAAACGGCCGTACCGCTACAGGTCACAATTTTCGATCTAGAATAAAAGATACAGAAGTTCCTCAAAATACAGCTCAAAATCCAGATATCTACGTAGGATTTTTTCAAAAAACAAATTTAGAAGAAAATGGCGTCATTTGGAATCTTTTTTTTCGATTTTTTTCGCAAAAATCATCCGAAAATCGGGTACAAAATCGATAAAAATCCTACGTAGATATCTAGGTTTCGAGCTACATTTGAAGGAACTTTTTTATTCTTTGCTCTAGATTGAAAATTGTGACCTGTAGCCGTACACCCGTTTTAACCATGAGAGAAAAAATGGTCTTTTGACCGAACATTGCCATACGATGCCGCTATTTTGGATTAAAAAAATGGAATAAAAAGTGTTTTTTGGACCTAAAGGCTAGTACTTTCATATGCAAAAGACCCCGTACACGGGGAAAAAATCTAAGAACTAGCGCATGAGCACCGATCACGTATCAATCGCAATTCCCATACAGCACCGGGAGGTTCTATCAACATCCTCGGAACGTCTTCTGAAACATCCCTGCTGAAAATGAAGCGTATGCACAAAGCGAGAAGGGAACGTATACGAAGCGAAAAACGTTTCAACTCCCTCTTTCTGGAGCGTATAATACCCGCTTGCTGGAAAGTCATTAAATCATACGTTCTGTATACGTTTCATAAACTTCCGATGTAACGTAATAGAAGGTTATATGGAGCGTATGCGCGTCCTACCTATTCTGACTTCAAATAACATCTTTTAGCGCTCGAAGTCAATGACGATACATGGCTCAGTGGATAAGACCCTACCATAGTGAAAGTCACCCAGGTAAAAATTGACCATGGGCGCTAGGTTGCCGCAAGGCTCACCAAGATGGGCCGAGCCTAGGCTACCAGGCATGGCGCAACTCTGAAATGATAACATCATTTCAGCCTCAGCCCATTTGTTTCCACAATCAAGACCCAACACTGGAAACAGGGTTGTGATAGCATATGCCATCAATGGCAGACCATACAAAAATTTGTTCACCAAGGATGAGCCAACGCTGTAGCAATCTTGCGGCAGGGTTGCGCCCATCTCATGCCAATGGTCACTTTTATTTTTTATTGTAATTGAAAATAAAATAAAAAATCCATTCTATCATTTCGATTGAACGAAATGAATGTCGGAGAATTTCAACATGTAATTTTTCTGATTAGTTTAAACTGATGAATGACGTAAATCCGGTGGTCCTGGCGTAGAAGTAGGCGGGTCTGGAAACAGATGAAGAATTATTTCTGTCATGGAATCTTCAAAGGAGACTTATATATTGATTGAATGCTTGGTTCGCCACTCGCAGGAAACAAGCATCACTCTGGTGAGAGTTATTGTAATTTGCTGTTTGAGAAGGAAGTTTCACTCTTAGCCAAGCTATTACTCAAGTCGAGTCAAGCTAACGCCTAAACTGAGCGAGGCCATCGCCCAAGCTGAGCCAAGCTATTGCCCAAGCTGGACCAAGCTACGACCCATGCTTGGTGCAACATGAGAATCCATTGTCATTCAGAGTAGCCTAATGCTTGGAGCAGTGTCCCGCCAAGCCCTGGAGAGCCTCTGTTGAAAGCATGCTTTTTCCTGCAAGCAATATTGGTTGAAGGATGGGCCAAGCGTGGCGCAGCCAATGATCAATGATGGATCAACGAAGTCGATTTATGACTTCCCATATTGGTACAATGTTTAGACCATTGTCAACCATCCTTGTCCCTACATAGATTGCCCAACTTTGGCTGGCAGCCTTGCGTCTAGCTATATTCCGTCGTCAGCATTGGCGGAGCCTGAAGATTTTTATATGGGCACCGGTTCGATTCTCACCACAGGGTTCAATTTTTTTGTCTAGGTTTCTTCAATTTTTCCCGCTCTCTTTGTTCCGATTCCCGTTTCACATACCCTTTGTATCCTTTCCATTCGAGCTTCGTATACTTTCCATTAACGTTTCTGTTACCCTTCAGCATACGCTTCGTTTACTCTTTGTTCTCGCTTCCATTTTCACCAGGGATTGGAATGTTCTGAGAATGTTTCGGGACGTTCAAGAAACATCGCATGTATATACCAGGGATGTACGAATGTCTGGTATAGTTTTATTTAGGTTTCCATGGAAGGTTTATGAGACATTGAAAATGAGAATTTGTTAATGTTCAAACTTGTGTCAAATCTTCCAATATTCTCCATTCGGAGCCGATGCAAATGAACTGCGGTGGAGCCTGTATCGATGAATCTGACAAATTACATTTGCATCCTTTCAATACATCCTTTAATACAAAAGATTGACTTAATTCTTGATAATTTATATTCTGCCAATAGTTTCGAACTGCTGAAATGAAATATTTTCAAACATTCAATACAAAACATACTTTTATTGTTGTTCGATGCTTTTGTCCCTAGTAAAACTATAAATATAAATTTGTATAGGTTAGAGATAAAATACTTGGTTTTCATATAACGTTTCGAGAACGTTCTGAAAAAGTACTATAGCATTTGTCAACAATGTCCTCAAAACGTGTTTTCCAGCACATTGAATGAATGTTCTCAAAATGTTTAGGAAATATACTTTTAGGAACCAACATCTGTGGGACTATGGACACGTTTTTGAAACGTTTCAAGAACTTTCGGTGCTGTCTGGGAAGAAGACATTCTTGAAATAAAAGCATGAACATATCCGCTCATCCCATGCGGCAATGCGATAAATACACAGGTTCCACGGAATAAACTGGTGAAACTTTTTGCGATTGGGACATCATCGGTGCTCATGCACTAGTTCCTAGATTTTCTTCTCCATGTACATTTATAATTTTCTTTTGACTCCATGATTCCGTGAACATAGTTGAATTTCCATTTGCGTATATAAGATTTAATGAAAAATAGCAATGGTACCGGTTTGTATATGCGTAACTAATTAGTTAGGAATTCACAGCACAGTAATTATTAAATAAACGTTGTTGATGAACAAATCAAATCTCCAATCCAATATCAGTGTAATAATAATATGATGATATAACCCAGAACTCGTCGTTCATTGATTTTCCATCGATTTCTATGACAATGGTGGGAACCGTGTGCTTACTCCACGAATTTTGCCTTCACAATGAAGACAATGAACTCGTGAAACTGACAATTTAAAGCCTCGAAGAGGAGCATCCTTATCCTATGTAGAGAAATTCACATTTTTCTTTTTTCCCGCAAAGATTCTGAAAGCGTCCCACTGACACATTTTGCTGTTATAGGGTTTAATACAGAAGTGCGATCGATCTGATTTTTCAATAGTTTCGAAGAATTTAAAGATCAATATAGAACTTGCTATTTATCAAAAGTTGATACACACCAACAATGCTGATGAACCGTTATTTACATTTTAAATACCATTAATACTTTATGCTGACGGAATCATAAATTTGAAACATAAGAATTTTCCTGCATTCGTAGGGTAAACAAGTATGTAGATACACGTTCTAAAAACTCTCCTGGTGTGAAAAGCGGAAGGAAGTATGACGAACATTGGATGAAAGCGGTCTTCATGAGTTGATAGTAAGAGGAAATAGAAGAGGGCAAAGGGAGAGGAAAACAGAGAAAAAAAGAGAGGACGGAGAGAGAGAGACGAAAGAGAGGCCTGGAGTTATAGAGCGTACTAGAGGCACTTCTAGCTTCCATCAGCAAAGTAATTAATTTTTAATGTACTTTGCCTGCTTATTTCTTTCGTATCATGGATTTTCTTTTTTTCTTCGCTCCGCTCCCTCCTCCCTATACCCTCTGCTCTTCCAACGGAAGGGAGCAAGGGAATCGGGGGAGAAAAGAGAGGTGGCGGTTATGAATTTCTAATGAGATTCAGCGGAAGATCTGCGAAAGATTAGCGTAGCCCAAAGGTACGATTTGTTAGTAGTAGGTAAGCGTTAAGGCTCGCCGTACCAGGTTCTCGCACACTTTTCACGGAAACTAGTATAAGCTGCGTGTCTCTGTTATGAAGATAGGGATGAACATTTATTCTGAAAGAGTGTTATTCAGCTTGGGAATCGATCAGTGGGGGTCAGACGTCGGAACGTGAATATCACTTGTAGTTGTACGATTGTTTTTTATATTGGCATGAGATTTCCGATGAATTTGAATTGGTTTTACAATTCTTCATAGAGCGCTATTACTTCGTTGAATTCGTAAACCGTTCCGACACATTGAAAAAACAGTTCAGTTGTCGTGGCTAAAAATTTCAGTGAAATCCGACCTCAACTGAAAATTTAGTCGCCTCAACTGAGTACTACTCTTTAAAAAGTTTCTATAGGAAAATTCCTGCACTGAAAGAAAGGGTTTTTTATTCAAATACTCGACAGCTAGGAAATTTAGTCACCGTACATGGAAATTCAGTTGCGCCAGCTGAATTTTATTTGTCACAACTAAAGTTTTTATTCCCATTGAATAAAACATTTTATTCATATTTCACAAAGCTAGACTTTTATTTACCCCAACTAGAGTCTAGCTAGTAGCGTGAATAAGAAAGTCTAGCTGTGGTAACTAACATTTAGTTGTCCCAACTAGGTACCTTTCTCTCAGTATGTATATTTATTTGGAGTAAGGGACACCGGGAAATTTACTCTGAAATGTTGGAAAAAATCCCATAAAATTTGGATTTTTCATATCAATTTATGGGAAATTTCATATAAATGTATCGAAAACTGATTTTTCAATCAGTGATTGAAATTGTCCGATTGTTTTTTTTACAATGTAGTATAGTTATAGTCCCTTCAACTGAGAATTTTTCTGGCCACAAACAATATTTTAAATAATACGACTGACAATGTCTCACCAGAAGCGAGGAAACATATTTACATCGATCAATGAAATAATCCATGCGTGTGTTGCTGATACAGGTATTTTAAACACACGAATGGATCCATGTCTCTGATAACCACACCTCCTTACTCAGAGTATGTGGTTAGATGGGAAGAGATGAACTTTTCCGTATTACTCTCAAATGACGAGTGAGCTGTACGATACGTACAAGACAAACTCATCGTTAAAGAGAGAATACGGACCCGTTGCAAGATTCAAACATTGAAGTTCGCATGAACTGAAAATGAATTGAATCTTAAAAAAGAAATCGCCGTGGCCAGGAGTCGAACCTGGAACTATCCATTGGTACTAGGATGCATTAACCAATGACGCCATCATGACCCCTGACGACCCCTTTTCCAAGATTTCGAAAATTCGAAAATCACCGTACCTACGAGTGACATCTACTAATCAATCAACAACAAACAATATTTTAGTTCAGGCAACTTGAATTTTCTACTTCATATCGTTTTTAGTTACTACAACTGAAGAGTTTTTGTAGTGCAAAGTATTACAACTCGTAATTACGTTTACAAGCTATTATAGCGTTATATTACAATTTTATACTACACACGGAGGAAAACACACTGAGCAAAGAGTATTTCGTAGAATTAGCCACAAGAAAATTGTTCCTGGTTGATGGTTGAACATGCGATAATTTTTTCTCGTATTGCAATTCTTCTGTACAGCATAAAATAATAAATCAAACCTCGTTCACGTAAGGAAAATATGAAGATTCAATTACAATCTATAATTTTTCTTTGAGTGATTGAGGTTTGATGTATTCACTCTAGTTGTCTCGTTAACAATATTGTCCGTTGAACAATGTGGATAGAATCATCATGTATCAACCCTCGATCAAGTCGTAAAAATATCCAACATCATTTCTGAATTGACAATTTGATTGTTAACGAGACAACAATGTGTTACTATAAGAACAAAAATTATTATATATATTTAACATTTTTTAACATTCACATTTGCCTCAGTGCAAATCGCTGACGTAAAAAATGGAGTTATTTGTTAACCTAGCTCAAATTTCGCTGTCACAAAAAACTGGATTGCTGAGAAAGCAACATGATGAATCGAAGCAAGAAATTTTTCAATAACATATCCAGAATAGCAGAAATTCTCTGCTCCCACAGCTAAAAAATTGCTTCCGTAACTAATCAGATTGCTAAATATTGTAGATTCGCAAATGTCTTTTTTCTCTTCTGCATAGGACAATTTTATCTCCATTCGAATAAAAGGAAAGATTGAATTTTCCATTCTATTTAAAATCTTTTGGTAAAATTTGAAGCTCATGCGGAAGGGCGGAAAATTTTTTTCAAAGAGATGATACACGGAGAGAATAATCCATTGATTTTTCATGTAAAATACAATTCTCTCTACTGTGCTTCATATTAACGTCGGACCGAGTTTGGATTTTCATGAAAATTTATATTTTCAAACATTAAAATAGTTTCTTTGAGAGAACAAGAGATTATAATTTCGGGAAAGGGAGAGATAAATCATACGTACGTTTCCTGATTCACACAATAAAAATTCCTGTTATTCAAATTCAGGAATTCATGGATTTTCAGGAAAATTTATCACTTGATAAATATTGTGCTGAAAATCATCATAAATTACTGTGGGCTTCTATAGAATTAGATGAAAATGCCGTAATTTGTACCACAGTGATTTGAACTGTATTTTTCTCTCCGTGTACAAAGTTTCTTATGGGTTCATGTGAAAACTGATAAATTGGTGTTTTGCGATAACCGAAGAAATCGAATCGATGGTATTCATGTTTAATAGAAGAGAGTTGTCATTTTTATTTCACGCCCATTATCTTTTATTACTGCAATCCATCGAGAATAAAGGAAAAAGGACTATCTTCGGTCTGATTTCGGCCTGTTGTAACAGTTGATATAATCAGGCTTGTTTTCGTATTCGATTCTTTTTGAACATTTTCCTTCCTTTGACGCGCATAGGACGCGTGAGTCGAGATTGTAAAAATTACCGCTTTAAAATGTGCAATTTAGATCGCCGACAGTCTGAAAACTAAATTGGTTTCAAATGCGTATGTTTCCCTACAATATCAGTGCTATATTCATAATTCATTCTTATACACAGAAACGTAGTAAAGAGGATTGATATAGGTTATAAACTACCCTGTCCAAAATGTCCGATAGATTCCAATAAATTCCAAAAGGTGCTGTAACAAAAACCACATAGAAGCCGATAAGATATCATTAATTCCAATAGGATTTGGCCGGATTTTAGAGATGGTTTATATTGGCTCTTTTGGACAGGGTAGAATCAAACGATATTGTAAAAAATTGAGGGTATTGGCAGAAATTCACACCAAATAGTGTTGTTTTAACACCACATGGTGTTATTCTCACACCACACAGTATATCTCTAACACCGTTTCATGTTATTTTGATACCGATTTTGAAGTGGACTTCTATAGAATCCGTGTGGTGTTGATTCTGTGTGAATTCTGACATCGTTTTAACACCGCTTTTCTTACAATGTAGTTTCCCTGGTCGACATTGCGACAATTTTGGATAAAATGTTCAAAAATAAAACAAAAATGAACACCAAGTTCAAGTGTTTTTTTTTTTATCTTCTTCATGGGATTCCTGTGGATTATTATTCAGGTCATTATTAAATACGAACCCTGGTAAAAAAATCTCTCTGAATCTCTCTGGAAATTTCACGTTTCAGAGAGATTCAGAAAGAATCAGAGAAATTCAGAGCAATTCAGCGTGGTTCAGAGGATTTCAGAGACTAGGGGATTGAGAGAACTTGTGCTTTGAATTTTACAGAAGGATTCAGAAACTCAAAAAGATGCAGGGAAATTCTGGGAAATTAAGAGACAAACAAATTCAGTAAAATTCTTGGTCCTGCGTTTCAGTGGCGTTCAAAGAGTGTCAGACGCTGTCAGAGAACGACGCTGAATTCAGAAAGAGATGCGTAAAACTTTTCAGAAACATTCAGAGGAATTTAGAAAGATTCAGAGTAATTCAGAGAGATTCAGAGAGGAATTAATTCAGCTAAATTTTTGGTTCAGGATTCCAAAGGTATTCGGGAGCGTCAGAGACTCACAGAGACAGGTGAATTAGGGAAAACATGTGCGTAGAGCTTTTCAGGAATATTCGGAAGAATTTGGAAAGGTTCGGCACAATTCAGAGAAATTCAGAGAGAAATTAATTCAGTTCAATTTTTGGTTCAGGATTCCAGAGGTATTCAGGGAGTGTCAGAAACTCACAGAGACAGGTGAATTAAGAAAAATTGTGCGTTGGATTTTTCAGAAAAATTCAGAGAGATTCATTTCATTTCATACTTTATTATGTCCTGGAGCCGAGCCCTACGACAACAATGTATAAGTTAAAAGTACAAATTAGTACTACAAGTAAGAATGTAAGTTTGAAAGAGAAAACCAACATATACAAAAATAATCAGAGACTAGACTTCTACATGCTACAGAAGATACAAACCAGGAATAAGAAAAAAGCAAAGGAATAATTCAGAGGAATTTAGAGAAATCCGGGGGAGGGGGGGGGGTCTGAGAAATTCAGAGAGGAATGAATTCAGTACAATTCTTGGACCTGCATTTCAGAGGCTTTCTGGAAGTTTCGAAGACTTCCAGAGGAAGATAAATTAAGAAAAATTGTTAGTGGAATTTTTTAGAAATATTCAGAGGAATTCAGAAAGATTCAGAGTAATCCAGTGAGATTCAGAGAAATTCAGAGGAAGCTTTGAAATCTGAATACATTAAATTCCGGGATATTTAGAGGAATTCAGAGAGATTCAGAGAAAATCAGAGAGATTCAGAGGAATTCAGAGGAAGCTTTGAAATCTGAATACATTAGATCCCGGGAGATTTAGAGAAATTTAGAGATATTCAGGTAAATCCAGAGGAATCTTTGAAATTTAAATATAGAATTCTGAGGGACTCAGTGATATGCGGAGAGATTCAGAGAAAGTTGAAGAACTCAGAACGTAACACTGTCGGAAAAGTCTCTAACTTCCTCTGAATTACTCTGAATCTCTCTGAAATTTGTCCCAAAATATAGAGAGATTCAGAGGAATTCAGAGGCATTTCAGAGAGATTCAAAGAGATTTTTTTTTACCAGGGGAGTAAAGAATCTTTTTAACCAGGGTGTATAAGTTATCCTATCACAGTGTAGTTTACGATTGAAAAGCAGTTGTAATGAGAAAATAGTCGTGTTTCGCTGGTCACATCGTATAACAGAGATTGGTGAGTGATACGAAAAAAAATAGTTGAGACATCATTTTACTCATTTTTCTAGATCACAGCAACTGATACTTCTTCTCAGTGCATACAGGGTGTTTCAGAATTCATCATTAAGATTTCTGTGGTGTATTCTGCAGCTAAGATGCAAAAAATTTGTTGGAGTCTTAGTTCTCGAGCTATCAGCATTTTTAGATTTTTTTTTCAAATGCAAATAACTCAACAGCATTATGTGCATACATTTTTGAGCCTTACACCATTCTCCAAGTTCGAAAACATCGGATCTCTGATAAAAAATTCGATTATCCTATGATTTTTTGTTTTGAAGCTACAGCGATTTGAAATTTCCTGGCTTCCAGTCAATCAGAATTCAGCAACTTTAAATTACTGTCGCTCTCAAATCTCCGAAGTCTCTTAGTGAAAAGAAATCGTTTAAGATGGTTCCCGTCTGGTTATAAAACGACTCCCCGTCCGAAACTATCTTGAAACGGGATCGTCTTATGATTATGCAGCCTCGTTTGCAGTGATATTCCAAGAGAATTTCTACTTGTCTCTCGACCACTGAAATTTCATGGTAATTTTTCAAATAAAATTCTCTCAGTGTGCTTTTCAACACGAATTTCGAGTGGTAACGTCTTTGACCGTGTATAACTATTCAGTTAACCCATTAACGTCCACAGGACAAAATTTCTTGCCACTCCAAGCAGGTGCTTGCTTTGCTCGCGCGTAAATTCACCACTGATACATAGCGTGATGGGACTCAAAGGGGGAAAAGAGACATGCAGTTGAGTGTGATAAAGTTTGAAACGATGGAGGGGATATCATCATTTTTTTTGAAAACACTACTGTTTTTTCTACTTGATTTTGTTTAAATATTTCCGAGTTTTGTTACAAAACTTATCTAAAATCGTTATGCAAGACATCTGAGATCTGTCTAAAAAATACCGCAAGGCACAAAGTATTGACTGGGTTACAATAAAATCGAATATATAATTTCAGTTCAGGGATAATGTAACGTGGATTAGTACAAATTCATCTTCGTATATGAATTGCGATTTTACCAGTTCCATCATTCGTACTTTCATTCCTATATGTATGAAATTTTTTACAATAAACATATATCGTATGTAGTAATTTGCATACAACAACAACAATTTAAATTCATTACCGCTTTATTGTACGTTAAGAACAATAATGGCGAGAATAAAATTTCGTACATGGTGTACCGATGTACACGAACACGCATCTACACCATTAGCATTTACAAATGAGTCCCTAATACGCGAGTCATTGTAACGGTGTTTTACGATAACTAGATGATGGACGCAGGTAGACAGAAAAGTTTCTATGGCCAATACTGTTTTGAAAAGGTCGTGTACGCCCATCAGGGTGCCATCCATTGCCATTCACACACGAACGGACAACACCTGACCACCGTCTACGCTTTGCCATATAACATGTATATGGTACCATATAACATACAATAATATACAAAAGATGAAGAATAAGAATCCTACGGTCGTCCTTTCTTCGGTATTATCTCAGGTATCGACGTAGATGCATATAAGTGCGCGTAAGGGGCGTGCAAAATACGTGTGCGCGTATGTTTCAGTTCATTTGGTTATTATTGAGGGTCCGAGTACCGTAAATGCATTTCAATCGGGAGTCCAACGTTGTATATATCTTTCTTTTGTTTCTCCATACGACCCGCATTACTGAAATTCACTCAATTTCGTGAGTATACTTTCAAAACAAAATTTCACAATTCGATAAAAAATGCAGGAACTGAAAACACAGTTTTCAAGGATCGAAAAATGACCCATAGTATTCCGTGAATGGGATCGAAAGGGAGAGAGAGTATCTTTTTATTTTTTCATCCGAGAGAAAGATTCGACCTTGCGCAGGGTTCTACGTTGCTCAACGTGATCAAGGGAACGTTCTCGGGTCAGTTTTCGAAGAACACATATTAAATCCTTGCTTTCGTGTGTCAAGCATTAAACGTTTATCCTCTGTTATCCACTCTCCTTTTGTTCAACGCTCATACCTTTGTCCCATCATCATGTTCATTTGTGTCTTCGCTCCTTTTCTTTGTTTTTCTTGTTTCTCGATTTCCTCTTTATCCTTCCTCCCGAGTCCCATCACGGATACAGGTAGACAGAGACGGAGAGTTTGCAAGTGCAGGTGCACCCACATTTGACAAGATTCCCTTCCCTACTTTTCTTTTTCAACTTCCTCCCCGTGCGTTATAAACAACACGTAGAAGGAACGAAAGGGAGACCGAAAAAAGAGGGATCGAGAGAGGAGGAGGTAGCACAAAATAGGTTGTACAGAGGAGCAATAATTATGAAACATAAAGTGACGAGAACTCACGGTAAAGATCATCTTTTCCTCCTTCTCTTCGTTTCAGGAAAGATTGGGTGGCGCAAGGGGGGAAAGAAAAGAACGAGCAAAGATGATGCGAGTAGAAAGAATTCCAAGAAAGTGTAAGCCTTCGTAAGGACTAACATAAGACAATGTTGCTTATTCTTTTTCTCCTTTTGCTTCTTTTTCCTCTTCCAGAGAAGGTTTATGTTATAAGGACTATTACGAGTGGACTGGTGGGTTTTATTTTTGCACCACGTTGATGATTCAAATACCTCCGAGTGGTTCGTGGCTTTTTATTCCCTCTCGTCGCAACGTCGTGGAGATTTTTGCCGATCGTTGATTTGATTTCAATTTTTCACCTTATAGATGACAAATGCGATCAACTCCTCGCGTGATGTCATTTTTATTTCCGAAACATTATTGAAAATGTAAGTACTTTTTTGGATAACTTTGTTTCTTGTTATACAGATATATACGAATACGCAGGTAAATACTAATTGACCTGAGTCATGAACATTGAGGAATTCTTAACGAATCACCGACTCTCGGTTGCTCCGACCGAGTTGCTCTTGTGCAGATCGAGGCCCTACCCATAATGGGGCGCTTCGAGGTAAGAATAAACTGTGTACAGGCTTTCTTTCGTGGAAACAAAGTTCCGATAATCCCTTCTTATAATCACGAGTACACTGGGTATTGTTAGAAAATGCAGGTGTCGTGACCGCCAATAGAGCAATACAGGATTTTTAACTGTAATAAAAATCATCATCCTTGTTCAATCCAACGTCCAAGGAATTATACGCAAGGGAATAAAAAAGAAAATGAGAAAAAAGAAATTGATACGAAATCGATGAAAGGGAGAAGGGACTTTTGTGCATCCAACCATTCGTTCTTGGTTGAAATTTTTTAATTCGATACTAATTCATTTTCATCGTTACTGCGTTTCGTGAAAGGAGCAACCGATGAAAAAGTTGCAAACTTCATCCATGATTCCACAAATGGGATTCCTTTGGAGGGTCGTTGTTTGTACCCTATGGAAGATGGAAATAAAATTTTTTCAACCGCCATTCGAAGTGCCTTCAAACGACATTGATGTTTGAATCGCCTTCAAAAGTTATCCTATGATCTTCTGTTTGGGGGAAGACGTTTATCCGCTTCGTGGACCGATGAAAGCCCCTGAACCTACGAAAGTTGCTAATCAAGAATGAATGAGATGCTACTTGATCTCGATCACCTCATAAATAGTTTCATCATTACGTTATATAAATGATACATCACATTCTATGAAAGAACAATCAGAGTTTTATATTTTAGTGTTTTACAAATAACGTAATTCCAGTTACGGTTGTTAAAACAATAAAATGGATTAATGAAAAAATGTTATATCTTCGGGACGTCATTCTATACGATCGTTGTGACATTTGCAAGGTGTTTACGCTAACAGGTAATGCTGTAAACCTTTTTTCTTAGAAAGCTGTTACCCTTCGTGAGAAAGAAACATTTCCGTAGGGATATGAGCATTGTACTTTGTCACCAAGTAGGTTTATACACACTGTACCGGTAAAATCTCGGATATGAGACACGGTCCTCTTACACTCTCACGTACAATAAGCTTAACGCGGAGGAGATATTGCTGCAGTTCATGAGTGTAACTCTATAGGAATCTTTACGATACGCGTACTATGATGCGTAAGGTGAAAGTGAAAATTTTATGTTAGGGATCACTTGAAAGGAAAGTTCTTTTCACGAATAGATAGTTGATGCCGAGTTCATCATTTTTCCGAAATAATAATGATGTATGATGCTTGAACAGTGAAAATATGTTTGGAAAAATTGGATCTATGGAAAAAAGAATGTTTTGTAAATTTGGAGAGCGATTAAATCGAGGAGAAACTTGAAAAAATCGACAGGATTTTGATAATCATTGTAGCTTCTATGTTACATCCATGTGAGACGAATGTTACTTATCGTAACATTTTGTAACGTTCATAAAGTATCGTTACGACACACATGTTTTCACTCGAGTGTAATGAAAAGTTTTATATGTATATAACTCCAATCGATTTCAATCCCAAACCTTCTAATCAATCAACAAGGTTGTTTATGTTTTCTCTATATGAATGTTAGATCTGCGTTACAATAATGTTACATAGCGTTCGTTCGAATTCATCTGTCTGTAGGCCAAATTTCAAAATAATCGATCAAGTCATAATGTTTGATTATTGTTACATGTGTGTTATGTCAATGTTATACGAATTTTATTCGATCTAACCTCCGACTCAGACTCTCATTCATCCGTATATTACATTTCCCGACAATTGATGGTATTGTTTGTGTGTTATCTTTATGTTACATGAATGTTACATCACTCATGCCCCAAGGCAGCTTTCTTTATATGAAATTTGAAGTCAATCAAATGAGGTTTGAGTTGTGGCACCCATGCTACATAATCTAATTTTTCAATGCAAAGTCTCAACTATTCCCATGTGGAATTCTGAAATTAATCAGTGAGATCAACTTTGTTTTTCCGTGTCGGACTTATCCCACCTAACACATCACGGTGTTTGTAACAAGAACGTTGTTGCAACAAGCTGGTTGCGAGTAATTTCACACTCAAGCATGTAACAGGTTACATTATGTCTTTTATATTGATATTCTGTGTTGACTATATCACCAATGTAGACGCAATGATATAATTATATAACAGATGTAATGTAACCTGTTATATGCTTGAGTTTCTGCTACAGTTCTCGTTACAAAGACTGTGATGTGTTAGGTGGGATGTTACATCACGACATTGCTGTACGATCTACTCCCCTGCTGAATTTTTTCCTCATCATTATCGCGCCTATGTTACATCCATGTTACACAAATGTTACGTACTTCTTGCATCAATTCAGGAACCTCCAGTGTTGGAGAAAATATTTTGAATCTCCAGTATCGTGAGGCTGAATAATGAACTTTTACTGTCTACATACAGAAAACACTCCAGTTAAGTCTTCGACTTCAATTTTCCGATACGTATACTGAAATTTTCATGATTTCAATAGGAGTTTTTGCTGCACATACGTACACGGTCATTGCTTCTAGCTTGATAATGGAAGATTCTATTCGATTGTTTTACATCAAATTCCCACTACCATAACAAATTTTCCAGTTATCCGATGAGGTCCTTTTGGTTTTGTTATAGTTGCACCTATATGTAACAGCTTTGTCATATCAGTGTTACATATCTCATGTTGTAGTTGGAGTTTAAGATCGTTCATTCGAACGAATTTGCCAGTGAATCGCTTGTGAAAAATATTTCTACCCAAAATAAAGTTACGCCAAAAACTACGCCCAAGTCCGAAGCTTCGGACACTTTCATTGAGAATCATAAAAAAAACTACGCCGAGCCACTCCAATCGGACAGTACGCTTTGTTACATCGAATCATTACATACACCCCTTCAAATTAGAGTAGTTCTTAGAATGACGCTGAATTACGCCCAATTACAGTGAAGGTTATAAAACTACGCTGATTTGCGTTTTTTGTTTACTTCCTATTGAGTACTTTTATACCATTCATATACTATTCATTACGAATTTCGTATATATTTCAGAGAGTAATGAACGATCACGTGAAGGATTTTTGGAATAGAATTCAGAAAGGGTTATTTTACAACAATTCTTCAGGTTCCTTTCCATTCTTTTGTAGGTTAAAATCGTAGAAATATACGAAATGATATGCTTTTCCACAAGAGAACTGCTTATGATGCCTACACCAAAAAAAAATTTCTCCCAACCAAATAAATAGTTTATTTACAAGTTATTCGTCCTCTCTCCATAAAATATTTCTTAGGATTAATGGAATGATTAATCGAATCAAATAATGGAATGCTTGCAACAAACAAATCGGTCTTCTAAATAAATAATTCATTCGCCACTAGTAATCAGTTTTTGCATCTGATTGGATATTTAATTTTTACAAATAAATATTTTATGGAGAGAGGACAAATAAATATTTTTTTCGGTGTAACTATGCTTTTCCACGCTAACATTAAGATCTGAACAATAATGCCAAATTATGATCCATCCCGGAGTTGCCAAGTTAGGGGGAACCAGACTCTTCCCAACAAACACCGAAGGTCTTGAAGACATCTACAAGATATCCTTAAAAAGACATCTTTTAGATACATCGAAAAGATGTCTTGTAGGTATCTAAACAACGTCATAAAAAAGACATCCTCAAGATATATCGAAATGATATCTTCTAGACATCTTCAAGGACTGTCGGAAACATGTCTTCGATGTATTTCTGAAAGATATCTTTTAGTTGTCGAATCAGCTTAGTCTAAAAAACATCTTGAAAGAGTCTGTGCATGATATCTGTCATACGTCTTCAAAATTGCTCAAGTAAGAGGGACATACCAGGTGTGTAACCCACACAGCACGCAGTTCTTCAAGATATCTAAAAGAATACTCAATTGAGAGATCTTCAAGAACGTTCTTGAAGAGTTCTTAAAGATATCTTTCAAAAGTGTTGGGAAGACATCTTGTGAAAGATTTCTAAAAGATGTCTCGATTCAAGACATCTCCAAGACGACCATGCGAGATATCTTGAAGATATCTTTGAGAAGCGTTTGAAAGATATTTTCTTGGAAGACTTTAACAAAATATGTTTAAGAAGATAGATTGTCAGCAGGTTTAGGTTATAAATACCTGATCATGTGAATTGACATGAATAATACTCGGAATGTGCCTTTAATTGTTATCGAATTACACATGTGATAAATTCGTTCACGAATCGAAAGCTTGAAAAATTTATAAACATGCCAAGAGATTTGAAATTCTGCAAAAATTACGATTTTGTAACCTTTTAGTACCCGTGCTGGAATTAACGAATCTTCAAGACACAAATATTTTACAAATTACTGAACTTTTTCCGCTCAATTTTATGTTCAGCCTTCAAGTAAATTCAAAAAAATTCTCATCCATACTCATTGATAAGTTATTCTTCAATAACGTTGGGATAGAAATAATTTAGGAAGAATCTGTGGTATCCACGACCTACTTATCTGACATTTGTTTATATAATAACAGTTTTTTCAAAAGATCACTTCTACTCTGAAAATGTACACCACTGACACGATTCCACTGTGTTATATTGACAATCATAAGCGTCAAAACTGAACTGTCTCTATAGCTCAGGTCACTTAAGCGTAAGTACATCGTAAGATGCGCGGGTTCGATTCCCGCAACCTCAAGGATTGAGATGAAGTCAACTTCATAGGAGTGCGAGAGCGACAAAGACAAATATGGGGGGTGGGAGGAGAAGGAAGGAGAAAAGGTGTTGGAATTTTTTTTCGTGAATAAATTCTAGCTTCTTCCAAGACATTTTTATGAATTTTGCAAGACATCTTTTAGAAATCTATTCATGTTAAATAAGACATCTTTTCGAATACGAAAAGATATCTTTTAGAAAATTCTTCAAGACTTCTTGTACTTTTGGAAGATATCTTTTAGAATCCTAAAAGATATCTTCGTGTCTGTTTGGGAAGTATGAAACCGGAATTTTTGTACAGAAAAAACACGTTTATTGTAATGATATGATACAAAGTAACTTATTCAAAGTATTGTCCGTCGCTATCTATACAGTTTTTCCATCTTTCTGGCAATTTGTGGATTCTGCGCCAAAAGAACTGTTGCTCTTTTGAGGCAAACCAGTCATCGAGCTATTTTCGTACATCTTCGTAAGAAGTAAAGCGCTGCTCAGCAAGTGCGTGTCCCATCGATGCAAACAAGTAGTAATCGGATGGGGCGAGGTCCGGTGAGTAAGGCGCGTGCTGATAGCTTTTTACGCAATCCTCTCTTATTGAGGTTAGGTTTTTTTTTCACGTTTTAACGCAAAACTAACGTATTTTTGCACTTCATTTTAATGTTGCGTAGTTTCAAAACTCAACTGCGTAATTTTATATCAAATAGCGTGGCATAGATTGGCGGAATTTCTCGTAATTTTTGACGTAAATCGTATATCCGGGTAATTTATCAGTTCTTATTCTCATCTGTGCACGAAGAAAAATGCGAGTCGAAAACACAGTAATCTTTGATGAAAATTTGAGAATATTTCTTAAAATCTGAGAGTTTTTCTTAAATGCATAGTAAAGACAAAACGGTCCACTTTTTTTGTGGAATTTCATTCGAAAAACAATGAAAAATTATCAATACTTGATGAAGAATAGAGCAACCTATTAAATTTCCAAAAATAGTAACAAAATTTCAATATCCGACTCTTCAATTTGTGAAATTTCGTATGCGACTTTTGGAAAGTTCATATATTTCTCTATTCTTTATTAGGTGATGATAATTTTTCATTGTTTTTCGAACACAATTCCACAAAAAAGTGGGCCGTTTTGTCTTTATTATGCATTGAAGAAAAATTCTCAGATTTTGAGAAATATTCTCAAATTTGTATTAAAGATTACTATATTTTCGCCCCGCATTTTTCTCCATGTGCTGATATGATTTTCAAACAGCATATTTTGTGTAAAAAAAGTATAATATTGAAACCATATTATCATTCATGCTGCGAACTTTTATACAGTTGTTTAGAAGTTTTCAGTCTCAGGATGTAGAGTTTAGAATATGTGAAAGAGAAATGTGCAGATATTTTCAATGCAGATTCATGTGAAGTACTTGACCGAAACGATTCCATTGATATCAATAAGAAATGGAGTGAAAAATTCCTAAAAACAGTCACAAACAATTACAAATCTCAGAAAAGTAAAGAAAGATGGAGAAAATATGCTCCTCCAATGAGTTGAGCAACGCCGAAGTAATTTAACGGTTAAACAACGAGATATTTGGTCTTCCTTTGCATTTCATAACTATAATAATAAGCTATTATTTATAAACTTATACTACATAGTATGATAATATTTATAAATCCACATCCAAGTGTATTTTGTTTTTTCAACAGGTCAACAGGAAAAAACCCAGCAAAAGAAGCTGCTGATAAAAAATCCCACAATTTTTCGCGATTCTTCTATTTTCCATGAGCAATGTTGACGGCCCTATATCTTGAGTTTTCGAAAAATTCAAACGGGAATTGAAAAAGCAGCCATCTGAAACGTGAATTGAAAAAAAAATTATATAAAGAATTCGGGAAGCGTAATTTGATGCTTATCAGAACGTGCAACAAGGGTGATCGAGTTCGTGACGTGCGGAAAGCCTGAGGGTGAAAATTTCCAAAGTGAGCCCATGATTTTCGAGGCTGTAGGGACAATAGAAACCAAATGTCGAAGGTTCATCTACCAGGTAGTAGTATGTTATTCTAAAAATATTTTGGGAACAAATTAATTTGTTTATTTACAAAATAAAATTGAGAATTTTCGATTCGAAAGTGGACAGTTGTTGGAAGTTTCACGTAGCGATCAACAATTACACAGGCCTACAAAATTGAACTTTTTGTTTGGTGCAACAACTGTATCATACTTTTCCGAAGTATTTTGGCGCGCTGAATCCGAATCTGGCTTCAAAATTGCATTATTACGTGTGGTTTTTGAGATATTTTAACGTCAAAGTGTGAAAAACACCGTTTTTCGACATATTTGAGATTACGTGACGTCAGAATGTAATTTTTTCTCATGAAACTAGTAGATGCACCTCAAAATATAATCCATCCCCTTCCGAATGCCGTTGAGTTTGCTCGAATATCTTTTTTTTTACTGTGACACGACAATTTGAAATTTGTGTGTTCATGGATTTAGTGAATAGGTGAAATAACACAATTTTCAAACTGTCGTATCTCAGAGGAAAAAAAAGATATTTGAACAAACCTAATCGCATTTGGAAGAGAATGACTCATATTTTGAGATAATTTGAAGAATAATTTGATAAAATGTTGTTAACGTGTGGAATAATTGAATAAAACGTTTCAAAATCGTGCATTTTCATTTTATTTTACACCTGCGATTTCTTGAAAACTACACGTAGCATTAAAAAAATAAGTATATTTCCAGAGTCAGGGTATCGAATATACTCAAAATCTGCTTTAGTTTTAGCGGCACCAAAATCATTGTAGACCTGTGTTATTGTTGCTGTTTTTTTACACGAAATGTTCAATAAAACCCGCTAATTTGACTCTGTTCCGCATTTGGAAGTGTTTTGAGGAGTAGAAACTCTGAATCTTCAAGATTAAGGAACGTTTGGAAAACTTTTAGCTGGCTTTTTCAGCCCTGCTTAAAGAATGTCATTGAACCGATTGACTCTCGTTGATTCCGATGCAGAAAACTGATTCAAACCTTTTGAGAATGAATTTTTAATGGATTTAAATCGGTTTTTTGCATGGGAATCAATGAGAATCAATCGGTTCAATGACATTCTTTAAGCAGGGAGTTCATGAAAAATAATATTATTTACCGTCACGCAAAGTGGGTGCAAATGCCAAAACGTTAAACAAAACTGTAAAGAAGGTTAAATAAAACTATAATTCTCAAAATTGCTTGGAACCCGGAATCCAGTAGTTTTTGGGGTCCCTCATTACGAATTCAATATGGTGGAAAAAATCTGAAAATTTAGACTGAGTATCTTCCACCTCATTCACAGTGTTTTTTTTTGTGCTTGTTGATCACGAAAGCGTTGCAAAAGTTCCCGAATTCAAAATGGCGAGTCCAATATGGCGGAAAAACATCTCAAAATTCAACGGAATTCTTTTTTTCAAATCAACCCACTTTTTAGCTTTTCAAAAATAGAATCTCCTGCTGAATGTATATTTATTAGGTGCACGGAACAAAATGTTTAGCTCTACCAGCTAAATTTTCATTGCTGCACCGAAATATTTAGCTATGGCTATGACAGCTATAATTCAGCTGACACAGCTCAACATTTTTTTCCGTGTGACAAATAACGGCAATTTCACTCATATCATCGAAAACTATACTGCCATTTCAAAGTTTTCGACTCCTATACGAAACATTTTCACAAAAATGATTCCCATTGAATTCCTAGAACGTTAACAAAACATGCTTGGACTTTTTATGAACGCTCAAACTACTTCCTGTTGAAACGAGTCAATTGGCGCGGATTACAATCTCTCGATGTTTTGCTTATTCCGGTGAATATTCCTTTCACACTTGATAAACGTTGTTTTTTCACCACGCGAATGTCGAGAATAATTGAGAATGTCGTCCGATAAGATAACATTTTTTTGGAATTTGTATTTGTAAAACCAAAACAGGAAAGTTTTTATTCAACGTTGAGCATTTGAAATTTCAATGCTAACCATTACTTTTTCTACAGTATTCGTAAATTCTGAACTCTAAGAAACTAAGAAAACCTGTTATATTTTGGAATTTCAGTTTGTTGTTTTCGTGCAGGTTTTTTTCTCCCAAAGTGGCTTCCTTGTCAAAATCATGGATGAATTGTCTTAGACTGACAATAAGAGATTTTCTCGATTTCTAGAAACCATTGCTCCTCCCAGATCTTGAATGCTTCAAAGAATAGAGAAATGCAAATAAACAAATCAAATTATTTTCCAATTACGTATCATATATACGCCATTTTCAACATTCACACTGAAATTCATCAGAAATCATTTAGTATTTGTGACTATATGTTACAGGTTACAAAAGAAAAAACAAATTTTAGAAACCAATCGACATTCTTCGAACGAACTCGTATTTTTGAATCCAGTATTCATTCCTCGAATCAACAATATAAGAAAAAAAAAAAGAATAGTATCCCATATAGAGAGAATCTTCCTAGGAAGATCAACTTTTTCGAAGAATCCCAAAGAAAACACGTGAAATCTATCCTCTCGAATTGTGAATGAACCCTTAAAACGACCTCGACGAACCCTCAACGTCGAAATCTTGAATGAAATCTAACTATTCGTACGCACGACGACGGTGACGGTGTGTAGCATCGACTTGGGCCGCTTTCGTCGTAACGGAGCGAGGATCTTGGCGCAGCAAGCTTTCTAAGTATGAATGAGAAGGACTTGAAATAGCTCCGCGAAAGCCAGGAAGTGGTGCCATAATAAATACCTCGAGTCTCGTCTACTGACTTCCAGAACTAGATTCTCCCTTGCACCCGAGCAGCCGTCCTTCCACCTGTCTCCGTTACGATACCGTCGACTCTCTTCACCCGCCAAGAAGCTTCTTAATAATGAAAGACGATTGTGTTCCGTCGTTTAACTCGCGGTGTATAACCTAATCGGCCCATCTACTACTCTAATTATTGACGTGATTATTCTTGCACGAGCACCTTCCTGACACAAATCGTTTCATAAAACAGTTCATTTTCATCCTCATATATCCATATATAACCACTTATGAATGATCTTCTTCCAACATACCATGACATTTATCACTTTATTAACCAATGTTACGAAACTCGGAGTTACAAAAGGTCGAGGTTCTATGAATATCTTTGCTGTAACAGAATCAATTCTAAAGATATTGTATTCCTAGGATGAATGAACTCGTATATGCATCGTATACGGATAGATTAGTTATATTTAGATTTGGTTTTAGATTCAAAGGACAATATCCCCAATGAAAACTGACCATCTGGTTCTAGGATGGCGCAACGTGGCTCAGGAATTACACTGGTAAAACAATGGGGCAAGTTTGCGTCAAGATTCAACATCGGAGGGAAGATTCAGCCTAGCTGTCAGTTAATCTATATTGGGCCTGGCTTCAATGAGTGTCGAGACAATCGTAAATTGACAAAACGGTTTCGCTAATTATCAACAATGATACATCATTTTATTATGTATCAATTAACATTGATTGAATGTAAATTGGCAATCAACCTTAGCCCAAGGTATATTCTATTGTCTATATCGGCAAAATGTTAGTCTAATCATGAAAATGAATAATGATAAACAATTGTCTTTTCAATTAGAATAAATTTGTTCCCAAGAAATATGGAACACAGAAATTCAGGTATTATTTACACAAACGAATAATTAATCTGATCGATAACGTCATAGGTGTGGTGGTTTAGGAGAGCACGAATTCCTCTATGTTTCGTGAATCCTTTCATTGACCACTGACCATCGTCTTGAACATAGAATTCAGCTCCTTGGTACAATAAATATAATTAGCAATCAAATCCACATAGTTGTATATGACTGTGTGCACAATATAACGGATAGAATGAATGTCTTCCCATCTGTCTGTCTATCCATCTCCGAATTCCACACACTGTAGTGCCGGTAGCTGGCTGACTACACAACAGTGAGTCGAGATTGAATCCAGAGACAGAGTGAAATTCGTACAACATTGAATTATGGGAAGGCATGTAATCGGCCGCAGGCCTATAGCTTGCCATACAGTCGGAACTGACGAACTTTAGAGAGAAGGAAGTCTAGAAAAGAGAGAGGTATCCAGCTAGGAAACTAAGAGCTGAGAAGGAGGATGGGTGGCAGTGGTGGTGAGTGTGGGTGGAAGGATGGATATAGAAGGAGTGGTCGGTCGGTTAGACCGGTTGGAGAGGTTTGATATAACGCGGTGTGGCCAAAGAAGAAGAGAACCTTAGAAGTGAAGGGAGCTAAGAGAGAAAAGGAAAGAGTGAGAGGGTGGAGGAGTTCTGAGCGCAAGGGTTCTGAGATACTAACCCTTGGCCAAGCCGCACCCCGAGGTCCAGAATAATCTACAATCCATATCAGTCTTAGGTAGTCCCACCTATACCCCACACTTCTCCTTGCCTTCATGCCTCTCTTATCCCATTCCCCTTTACCCTAGAACTACCTTTAGCAATGAGAGCTCTCTTGCATTTTCTGTATATGTACACGTATATAGGGTGTATCTAAATTTGAATGCAATGAGCGTGAATCATCACTTCTCGTCCAATCACATGTTTCACAAATTCTCCTTTCGTGGACAAAAATCTAGCAATTTACAAAAAAAAAAGCAGTGTCGATGTTGTATAGTCTTCAAACTTCTCATTTTCTGGATATTATTATTTTCAAAATTTATTCTTTTGTATTGATCGCAAATGTTTTGTTCTTCATGAAAAAAAACAACATGTACTTGTTCGATAAGCGAGTATCGCACAAACAAGAAGGATGCTCATACACAAACTTTGTTTATTCTTCTTCTTCTTAGGAGTCGATGAATCGACGTGGTTCTTACATAAGGATGGAACAAGAAAAGGATCCCAAGGGAAGTTGAAGTCTAAAATATGCGGAAGATAAGGTAGAAGAATATAAAGAATCAAACATTTTATCTCAATTCCATAATGAAATGAGTGTTTTTTCGTTTGTTTGTGAACAAAAATAAAAGAAAAACCATTAAATTCACTCAAAAGTGGAATTCATTTGAAATTTATAGAAGTTTTGGGTAGTAGATGGAAGTTTAGATGTTTTGTATTTATATTTGGTACAAATTTAGATACACCCTGTATGTATGTATCTTCCTTTATCGGTTCTCTGGTTGCTTCTCCACTCTGTCCTCTATCCTGTCTCTTCTTCCTCTTCCCCCTTGTCCTTCTTCTCTACCTTCCTAACTGTACTCCTTCATCTATATCTTCTTCCTCTTCACCCTTGCGTCTTAGCCGCAACCCTTACTTTGCCTTTCCTTGCCAGGACCAGCCGGCTGGCTAGTCAATACCCCACAACTTCCATGTCCTATACGTGTGCTCAAGGTTCCGTCTATGCGCGGACCCTAAACTATCCCCCATATCCAGCTACAACTACTCCAGGATTCTAACGATGAAACTATATCTATATAATACTACTACGACCACCACTACCACCATGGCCACCACCACTTCCATCGACACCACCAGCACCATCCTGCGCCTGAGTCTTGAGCGATAAATTTGCTTTCCTCAGCTGATATGTTGCCGTTACCATGTGTATTGCTGTCGTTACTTGGGTAGGCCTGATGTTTTATAATCCAGAAAAATCACTCCCTTCGAAGGAATGCTATTCATTTGTTCAAACAACGTTCAAATGTTTCCTGGCATGGAGACAAAAGGAATAGTTGCAGAAATTATTCAATATCTATGATATGAGTATTAAGTTAATTGACTCAAATACTAGAATAGTCAGATTTACATCAACCTGAATGGGTAAAATTAAATGATCTGTAAATGTAGTTTTTCAATTTCAAAATCAAGAACTTTACATTTTTGTTTCATCTCGAATGACGTGATCAAATGAGTTCGAGTTCATAAGCTTACGGATCTCCATATTTTACAATTTATCTCTTACAAAATTCAATCAAAATTTATTTCCGCCATGGTATGAATTATTAATGTTTAATATCTTCATGAACTGATAATTCATGATGAATTGAATGATTCCGTTCTAACTGCAAAATGAGGATAAAGTTGACAAAATTATTCAACCTCAACGTGATACCCTGGTAAAAAACATCTCTCTGAATGTCTCTGGAAATTTCATGTTCCAGAGAAATTCAGAGGAACTCAGAGGAATCCAGTACGATTCAGGAAGATTCAGAAGAATTCAGAGACTGATGGATTAGGAAAAATTCAGCGTTAAATTTTTTAGAAAGATTCAGAGAGGAATAGATTGTTTGAAATTTTTGGTTTCAAATTTCAGAGACTTTCAAGGAGTTTCATGGAGATTTGAAGATAGTTAAATTAGGGGAAACTATGCGTTGAACTTTTCAAGGAACCCAGAGAAATTCAGAGAGAAATATATTCGGTAAAATTTTCAGTACGTAATTTCAGAGGTAAATTATGATGATATATTTTCAAAGGGATTCAGAGGAAAATATATGGAGTGCAATTTTTTGTTAAAAATTTCGAAGGCATTTAGGGAGTTTCATGGAGATTTGGAGATAGGTTAATCAGGGAGAAGTGTGTGTTGAATGTTACAGAAGAATTCAGTGAGATTCAGAGAAATTAAGAGGGATTTAGAAAGATCCACACAAATTTAGAGAGATTACGGAGATTTGGACAAATTCAGAGGAAACTACGGAATCTAAATAAATAAAATTCTGAAGGATTCAGAGAGATTTCATTTCATTTCACTTCAGTAATTTATTATGTCCTAGGACAGAGCCTTCTAAGACAAAACAAGAGAAAAAATTCAGAGAGATTCAAAGGAAATTGGAGAGATTCGGGATGTGATATCTAGGATGTCTCTGAATTCCTCTGAAATTTCTTTGAATCTCTCTGGAGAATGTCTCAAAATATAGAGACCCTAGCATGTATGAACTTTGGCCCACTTTGGCCCCACTCTGGCCTAATCTTGGGTCTAGGATAGGGCCCATGCTGGGCCGGGGTGGGCCCCACGGTACATACATGCTAGGAGAGATTGAGAGAGATTTTTTTATCAAGGCAGTGACTTTCGATCACGCATTATCTACTCATCTCAAATCAAATATGTGCGTTCAACGAGATAATTGATTTGTTAATATGAATCCTCTTGGGTTATCAAGATTTTAATATATCTAAGGACTGGCAATTCATTCAAAATTATGTAAATAAAGAGGAACAGATTCTGTGACCACGATTATTTTTGAATGATTATTCAATAAATTGATTTATTTATACTATCAGTTGTGATTTTTTAATATATTTTGAATTCGTTTTGTGTTTTGTCCTTCCATTTTTTTCCATAATCGTTGGAATATGAATCATAAATTCGTATAAATACTCAAGATCATACTTGGATGAAGAGGACAGAGTTTGAATTCTCAAAAAAGCCCTGAATAGAGGGCGTTAGTGTCTCTGAGCAATGTCAATATGGCGGCTTGCTTCCCGAAGAGAATATGAAGCTTCAGCGAACGTTCAAATTAGATCTGAATAGATCGGGTCGAAGGTTCGTGAAAGCTAATTTTTAGATTCATAAACGTTTAACAAAGGTTCTACGAACGTTGAAATGTCCGTCTCGAAATGCCTTCAGGAAACATCCCACACAGCACATCCACCGATGTCCACGTCGCATCTCCGTGGAGGCGAGGTGGAAGAAAGGGAGACGTGGATACAAGGTGGAAAGAACGGAGAAGCGACGTGGAGGCGACGGAGAAATGTCCGCGTGCTGTACGGGATACATGGAACGTTCGTTGAAGGTTCATCGAAGGTTTGATGAAGCTTCACAAAAGTATCTATACTTAGATTAATTTCCAATAATTCACATGAATAATCAATTAAATAATTAACATAAATTAATGAAAATTAATATAAGTATAGAGATTTTTGTGAAGCTTTATTAAACCTTCGATGAACCTTCAATGAACGTTCCATCTACGTTTCCTGAAAGTATTTCGAGGCAGACATTTCAACGTTCGTAGAACCTTTGTCAAACGTTGGTGGATCTAAAAATGAGCTTTCATGAACCTTCTGCCCAATCTATACAGATCTAATTTGAACGTTCGTTGAAGCTTCATGTTCTCTTCGGGTTAAGAACGTTTAACGTATATTACGCAATATGTAGTTTGATTATAATACTGAATGTTATCAAACACAATTAAATACTTGATTGTATCATGATAAATAATGTTACAATACTTTGATGAAGTGAAATTAATTTGTGATAGAAGTAATATATCAATAAAATTAAGTACTTTGTTCACATTCGAGGGTTATGATACCCCGTTTCTGCTTCCCTTGCTCACGGAATGTCTATTTTCATCATCAAATGTTGAACTTTTTGTTTTCATCAAGTAGGTTTTATGCGAATTCTGGATGTTGTGGATGGGAAAATTTCAATAAAGCAATGATTAAAGGGTTAAATATTTTCCATAATGATGGAATTTTCATTTTATTTATCCCAGCCAGCAAAGTGCTTCCAAATTCACGTTTCCGCTACTACCATAGCATGCTACCATAACATATATATGATTCAATTTATAACGTAGCACTAGCTCAGCGCTACCAAGTAGTGCTTCTAGTAAAAATACTACCAGGTCGCTCCTATTTCCAGACATAAATGAAGCCATATATGTACAGAAGATTTTTAACTGTATGAGTGAATGGTAGCAACACTGCCAGAAGCGCTGCCTTGATTTTGTTGGCAGGGATGGTTTTATAAGAATTCACTCAGCCCTGATGAAAGTAATCAATTAAATCCCGTTGGTGAATTAGAACATTGAACAGAATTGAGTAGTCAGTAACAGGAATCCTATTAAATCTGAGTCAATCTTTTATCTTTTGATTCGATAATGGAATTTGATGGATGATTTATATCAGGGAGAATCATTGCTCATTAAGAACTCTGCTGAAAATGCCAGGCAGATCCGGACAAAAAATAATCGTCAGAATTTGATCGGTTGTTGTCTCAGGTAATCCAGTCGAAAACTGACAAAATTTCTGCCTGGTTTTGTCTGGAATCACCAAATTGTAACAACCTGTCAAAACCTGGCAGGAAAATTTTCGTTAGTTTTTGACAGTCTGCGAATTCCAAACAGAACCGTCGCAAAAAATTTCTGTCAGTTTTTGACAGCATATTCCAATTTGGTGATTCCAAACGAGACCAAGTAAAAATTTTGTCACTTTTCGACTGGATTTCCTGGAACAAAAACCGATCGAATCCTGACAATCATTTTTTGTCCAGATCTGTCTGGCATTTTCAGCAGGGAATATATGCGTTGGTGTTACATTCCAGTTAATACATGAAATTCTTCGAAACACACATATTGTATCCGTAACAGCACATCCACCGATTTCTACTTCGCATCTCCGTCGACTCTACGTGGATAGAACGTGGATGAACGAAGATTCTACGTGGAGGCAACGTAGAAATGGTTGGAACTAGGTATATTACGAATATCATGTAAACGTTATATTACATACACACTGAGAGAAACGATCTGTTATAAATTACTAGACTCGCTAGTATATTGAGGATACACTTTAAGGTTGTATACAACCTCTTTAAAAGTACCAGACTTTCTATTATAAAATGTTATGATTCTACCATTAACTCACAGAAAGCCTGGTACTTTTAAAGAGAATGTTTGGTATATAACTTCAAAATGCAAGTATATCCTCAATATACTAGCGAGTCTAGTGATTTATAACAGATCGTTTTTCGCAGTGTGTATGTAATATAACGTTTATATAATATTCGTAATATACCTAGTTCCATCCATGGGTAGGAAATTATTTATTGTCTGCAAGTTACATACAAAATGCATGTTACAAACAATTTCATGCGTTTACCCAAGCAGCAACAGAAGTTCAAAGCATATACGAAATAGAAACGTTCGTAGAATGTACGAATGAGATACGAAAAATATACCCTGGTTAAAAGACTCCATTGAATCTGACAAATGAAATTCAATAAGATTTGGTCAGAACATTGTCCAAGTTCAATCGTAATTTAGTGAGATTTGGCCAGATTCAACGAGATTCACATGAAAGTTCTGACCAAATTTCATTGAAAAATCAACCGTTAGATTTGGTCAGAACATTGTCCACGTTTAATTGTAATTCAATGAGAATTGGTCAGAATCAATGAGTTCTTTTAACCAGGGTATAATGAACGTTCATTGAATATTCAAATGAAACTGTTTTAAATATACTTAGAACGTACATAGTACATTCGAAATGTACAATATTCATTCAATCGACGTTCGATTGACGTACCCGTCGTATATTCGATTACATACGTTCTATGAATATGCCTAGCACCTATGAAACCGTCCCATTGAAATATACAAAGAACATACGCCGAATATTCGAAGAACGTTTACAGTATATTCTGAGTTCACTTGAATGCCTGTTAGTTACGAGCTAGTTACGTTGGTGGGTGTAACTATCATCCTATTCGAGGCAACTTAGTAAATAGTTGCCAGAATCACTTTATCAGACTATCGGAAATCGATTACGTAAAATTATTCGCGGCAACTATTATTGTTAATTGTTATAACAAAAAATACATCACTTATGAACGAAGGAGAACATCGGTACAGAGAGATTACACCACCGGCCAAAAGTATTTTACTACCTCTTGAGGAATCGCGGGATCTTCAAAAATAACCAGAAGAATAAAGGTGTGAACCCATTTTGAAAGGTGAAGTGTGCTCTTTGAATAAATCTTAGCCGCAGTCAGCTGACTGCAGTTCGTTATAAGTTGAACTCATGATATTTCTCGATTTCTTCGTGGGGGTTGCAAACCTCTGCACATGTTTTCGGGTGATTTTGCGCGAGACAATGAGAGTATACATTCAACAGAGCATAGATTCATCTTCAAAATCATTTCTTCTAAAGTTCAATGTCATTTCTCGTGAAAGGAGTTGCAATATTAATTCATTAGAATGTTAGTTCTAAAGTTCCAGCACCTTGTTTGAAAATCCGCTTCTCCCACAAGAAATGATATCACTCTGGGAGGAACGATCGAAGTGAGGTGAAGGATTTTGAAGCTAAATCTATGCTCTATCGAATGTATACTCTCTCATTCTCCCGCGAAAAAAATCACCCAAAAACATTCGCAGAGGATTGAAACGTCCACAAAGAAATCGAAAAATATCGTGAGTTGAACTCTTTAGAGCACGCTTCACCTTTCAAAATGGTTGTTTGTTTCTATTCCTACGATAATTTTCAGACGAGATATGAAACTTCAAAGATTTCACGGTTCCTCAATTCTTCAATTTTTGCGGAAAAGTCTAAAATTGAGATTTCAATTCTTCAAAAATACAATTTTCAAGTCCGAATTATATAATTGATGCACCGAATTATTCTGAACCGATAACCTCCTCCAGCTCCGCGTATTATCAACCCGACACACGTTTCCCGCTCGGAAGTTTTATTCAGAGATACGTATGAATAAAGTTCTTGAAAGAGAAGACGCGTCACATCTTCGATCGTGTATTTTCCGAGAAAAGAAGGAAAAAAAAATATTTACACATACTCTGGAAATCTGGTCTGATGATACAGATTCGAAAATTGGTGATAAAATTGATGTAAACAGCCACTTGGCACGCCGCTTGACTCGTCTGAAGGTTATTCCCTAGAGGGTTGATGCTTCGTACCCAACAACCTATCACCCTCGGTTCTTTCTCACCCATAATCCCCTCTCTCGAAGGCCGAAAGAAGCAGAACAACAAACTATCTTGGAAACTCGGTTCCTAAGTTTTCCCCAATCATAATATCATCTTTTTAAAACAAATCCTAAATAATTTAATCAAAGACATTTGATATTTTTCATACAATGTGTATTATACATACATACTCAATTATATGTTTTTAAAAACATCCAAAAAGATATACGAGAAAGTGATAAGAGTTCTCGTGAATAATTCTAATCGTTGATATAAACTTTCAAGTATTATGAAAAATCATTAGCGAGTATTCGACGCATATTTGGAAATTGCCAGGGTTCCTTTGTGACGAGTCATAGGATGGTTCTCCGTTGAATGATGATTTCAAAAGATTTCATGTAACGTCTATTAGACGGAATGGAAATCAGAGAGACGCGAGTAAACAGCAGCCCATAAACAGCTTGTTGCGCTTCCATGGAACTATCGTGCATTTGCCCTCCGACTAGCAGCTTTGCTCAAACGTTTTCAACTCCCTCGGTCTTACAGATACCTACGTTTTACCTACAATCTCTCAGTTCTCTAGAATAGGATAACGCTGAATGGATGGATGTACCAGTTAGTATAGGATGCATAGAATATAAAAGATCGTTTTGAGAAAGTCAAAATGTGGTATATGTTTCTGTATGAATGAACGTTATCATAATGTAACTTTTTAAGAACCATAATATCGCTTATTGAAAAACACCGAGTTCATAAGTCACACTGTTGAAAAAAAACTTGAATTTTCCGGTACCCAGAAACTGGAAAATTTCTTGTTCCCGTTGTAACTGAATTTTTCCGTATTTTACATGAAAATTTATGGTTTTTACTCCAATTTTCCAGTATAAATACAAGAATTTTCTGATACGTGTTTTTCAGTACAAATGTAAATAGAATTTTCCCGAAGTTTTTTTTTCACAGTACAGTTCAATCTTCATTACAGAATTATAACTTCTCACTACAATCGTCGATTGATGTAGAATGTTATTGAAGTTTGAATCGTTTATAGAAATGGAACGAAAATTCAAACTCATCGAATTTGATGAATCATCATCATTTTTATCTTCTCGAATGAATTTTTTGTAATTTTTTGCAACTGAAAACATCGATCAAAAAATGTACTGCAAGATGTTGGGTCTTCAACAGCTGAGTATTTCATTATTTGACCATCCAATAATTCAATTCGATAAACGGTTGAAACTTCACAACATTGATTTGCAGTGTTTCTACACAAAGGAAATCCTACACTAAGGGGGTACCGTAGCACTGTAGCTCACACGACTGACTCACGTTCCTACACGGAAAAAAATATACCACTTTTTCCTATTTTGCTTGCTAAACCAGAAACGGGAAGGTTTGTAGAATGGATTTTTACATAAAAATACGAGAGATTACGAATGAATAACTGAATTTTACTATACGCTTTATGAAATTTAACGTTCAACGTTTGTAATTTCAATCCTACCCTGGTTGAAAAATCCGATCAAATCCGATAAAGAAAAATTCTATCGGAATGAATTGGGTTTCTGCATCGGAAATTTTTCATTCATACCAATAAAAATTTTTTCGATTGAGTTTAATTGTTTTGTTATTAGCAATTAATGTTCCTATTGAATCTGATAAAAAAATATCCTATCGGAATGAATTGAGTTTTTGCATCGGAAATGTCCTATTGGTTCCGATTAGAATTCTTTCAATCGGCTTGAGTACATTCTCACAATAACTTTGATGACAAATACCTATGAAATCCTGTCCCCAAAAACGAGTATCGGATATCATGGGTGATAAGAGCACTCTTTCTCCTCCGTTGAATCTGCCCTGTCTGAAAAGTCCAATAGATTCCCATAAATTCCCATAGATGATGTGACACTAGCCACTATTGAAACTGATAGGATGTTTTATTCCTATCAGTATTTATCAGGTTTTGCTGATTATATCGATAGAAACCCATAGAACATCGGATTCCCCATAGAATCTTATACAAACCCTTAAGTCCTGTGACACTAGCCACTATTGACACTGATAGGAAATCATGGATTCCAATAGGATTAGGCCTATCGGTTTCTATTGGTCTTTTCGCACAGGGTGATAGGTGTTCCTATCGAAATCTAACCTAAAATGGATATTCCCCATAGAGACTCGTTAAATCTTCAACTTCCCTACGAATTCCAATAGATCCGGATTATCGCGAATTCCAATGAAACCCAATGTCCGAATGAAATGGAAGGAATTCCGAAATTGAATTGGATATTGCCGATACAAACCCTGCTTCGAAAATCCGATTCAAACTTATTAACTCGTCAATCAGTTTGAATCAGATTTTTATCCGGGAATTTTCCTATTTGATCTCATTCAAATATAATCGGTTTGAATAGGAAATTTCTGCTCAATGGGGCATAATCGGTACATTCGAATGTAAAAATTTCCTATTCAAACCGATTAGATTTAAATAAGATCAAATAGGAAAATTCCCGGACAAAAATCTGATTCATACTGATTGACCAGTTAATAGGTTTGAATTGGATCTTTTGAGCAGGGAACCCATAGAATACCATGATCTGTAAACTTTCCTATTATTTCCAATAATTTCTCATGTTGGAATAACCCAACTGAAACCCATCGATAAATGAAATCTGTAACTTTTAAAATTAAGTCGAAAATTTCCCTTAAGAGACCCATCACTCATTCAATTTCACAAATTTTCCCATTAGTTCCAATAGATTGAGGTGATGGAAACTTCCGATAAAAACCGTTTGCCTTTTGAATTGGAAAAAATTTCAAACATCCTATCAGATATTTCTCATACAGACCAATAGATTACGTGAAGTCCTATTAATTTCAATGAAACACACATTTTTCAATGGGTAAATCCTCAATTCGATCCTAAAGATAACAGATTCCAATTGAATCCTATTCATTTTGAACCGGTACTTGAGACTTTTCGATTGACCCTATTCATTCCGAGCAATTTCGAATCGGTTTCTATCGGATCCTATAAGATTTTTTAACCAGGGTAATCCCTATTTTGTCTACAATATTCGTAATCTTCTGTATTGTTGTGTAAATTTTCGAGCGGCATTTTTCCCCGTGTAGTAAAAATCACTCTAGTTATTCTCCAGGTCATTACTAGGCCTCGCAAGTGGCTAGTGAGGCCGTGTAATGGCCTGAAGACTGACTACCCGAAGAGAACATGAAGCTTCAGCGAACGTTCAGATCAGATGTGTATAGATCGGGCCGAAGGTTCATTGGAGCTAACTTTTAGATTCACAAACGTTTGACAAAGGTTCTACGGACGTTGAAATGTCCGCCTCGAAATACGTTCAGGAAACATAGATGGAACGTTCGCTGAAGGTTCATCGAAGGTTTGACGAAGCTTCACGAAAATATCTATACTTATATTATGTTTGATCAATTTATATGAAAAATAAATCAATTATAAACATAAATTATTAGAAATTAATCTAAGTATAGATATTTTTGTGAAGCTTTCTCAAACCTTCGATGAACCTTCAATGAACATTCCATCTATGTTTCCTGAAAGTATTTTGACGCGGACATTTCAACGTTCGTAGTACCTTTGACAAACGTTTGTGAATCTAAAAGTTAGCTTTCATGAACCTTCGATCCGATCCATACAGATCTAATCTGAACGTTCGCTGAAGCTTCATGTTCTCTTCGGTTAGAGTGATATCCACTTGGAGTTATGCAGAAAAAATCATTGCAATACTACTAGTTACTGTAGTAACACGAATCAGTCGTGTCTCCGTAGTAGAGAATCGTTTTTCTACACCATTATGTACCCTGGACACACGACTGATTCGTGTTACTACAGTTATCAGTAACGTAAATGCATAAAAAGAGCCAGTTGTGTCGGCTGCAGTACTCACTGGTGTAGGATTTTCTCCATGTATTTTCACAAACAATTGTTTGATTCAATCGGATTGTTTCAGAACATTGTGCAGACGATATCCCGAAGAAAAATAATTAGTTTCGATAAGCACTAAAATGACCTCTTTTGAATGGCGCAAACCAGACGTTTCTAACTGGTAGGGAAGTTCGCTAAAAATGTACAAAAAGAAGAGCAGAAATGATTGAAAATGGAAAAAAATTTGGAGATTAAATTATAAAACTAAGCAAAACCACGAAATTACGCGATCAAATACGATATTATTCGAAACAGAAACAACACTGTATGTCCTAGAACAGAATGGGATGCGGTGGGATGCAGGGAGAAGCGAACAACTAAAGCGAAACTGATAAAATGACTTGTTTATCTTTAACAGCTGTTTTCTCGAAAACTTGTTTTCACACCTAAGCCCTCTTTTCGTAGACCAAGTCACATATAAGAACTAATAGGTGCATGTACAGAATTATTCAATCGAAATGAGTGAGTCAATAACACATGATGATTAAATGAGATGAAATTAGTATAACAGTACAGTTTTGGCTACATAAATATTCCGACAGAGTAGTTGATAATATAATCTCATGAAACGTCCGAGATAAACATTGAAACTACCGAGTTCCAAATTTTGGTCAACTCTGCAAACAATCCAGCGGTTCTGAAATTTATTCAATAGTTATAATATACATCCATCACTCGCAGTTTGAATTCCACCACATGACGGATTTTTAATTTCTTAGTTTCCAAGAACAATTAAATTTCTTCAATGATCTCTCATCGAATCGGTGAAATTTGTTAGCGCACTGATAAGGAACAAGAATTATATCAAATTGTTCAAGCAAAATACCCATTCATGACGATCATTAATTATTCCGATGATCGACAGGGCAAAACCATCAACGTGTTCGTAATAATTCATTTAATAATGTGAACTGACAGGAACAAGATTACCAATCTATTTAATTTCCTGAAGACACTAGAACTAACTTCTAGTGTTCTTGTGATGTTCTGTTAGTCATTGTACTTTGGTACTCTCAAGACGGTCGATGGAACGTTATACACGTAATTACCAAGTGTGTGTCGCGGTCTACGGGGTATGCGCCCGACTAATTGTCGCTCCTAGAGTTGTAGGAATTATCATCATTAATAATTACGATCAACTTGCCAAGGATTGATATAAAAGTGCTGTCGACGCGGGAACAATTCATACCTGTCTTGTAACTCTTGTTTTGTTGGTGTCAAGGTTTTATTTATTATCATTAGTATCTCATTGTCGAGGCATCACAATTATTTACTCCATAACCAAACCCAGCTAGAAGTGTAAGTCTTTGGTATCTCAGGCCCTGCCTCGGGCCAAGGTGGCGTGATCTGGGCCCCTAGCTAGGGCCTTTGATGGTTGACTTTGGAGAAAGGGCAATTTCTAGCTGGGAATCATCGAAAAATTTAGTAAGATTAACACTTTGATTCAATTTTACTTTGGAGAACCTCCAGAATCACGGCTGTTGTTGAAAATAGTCAAAATTATCATGTTTTATTATGAATTTTTATCTTAAAGTGATGAGAAGTGTTTTTGTTTCTACACGGGGAGAAAAATACAGTTGAAATTACTGTGGTAGATCCCTATCCACGGACCAGATTGGAATTGACAAGAAAAATTTTTGTATTTTCATTTAGTTCTAGAAAATTCCACAGTAATTTATAATGATCCCAATCAGAAAAATCCGTAATATGCCAATGTTGACAACAGGTGCAGTGCAGTGCCAGTATTGGGTCTCCAACACTTGGTCAACACGTACGGGATCAGTACTGGATACATAAAAATACAGTACTATGCCTGTACTGATAAACCAGTACTGAGAACTTAATACTGGCCAGGTACTAACCCAGTACTGGCCCTGCACTGATTGCGAATAATGGTATCAGTACTCAATCCCCAGTACTGAAAAGCGTTATCATTCCAGACAAATGCCAGTACCCTGCCAGTCTTGGCTAGTACTGGTGCAGTACTGCGCCTGTTGTAAATTTCTGGTTGGGATGGTCAATACAATATTCACTGAGTAAGAAATTTTCCCGAAAATCTATGGATTCATGAATTTCATCGCAGGAATTGCTACTGTGTGAATTGGAAATCGTACATACAATCTTTATAGGGAATTATTTTACTGTGTGAGAATATAAATCTTCATGAATAGCTGAAAGTTAGGTACAGGAGCTATAGTTTAGCTGTCACAACCACTCACTTAGCGGTAGCAGCCAGAAATGGGGCAGCCACAGCGAAAATTCAAGAGCTAAATTATTTGACTGTCCAAATATTAACTACACAACCTGTTCAGTCACAGATACGAATCCCTACTGCGGTAGCTAAAAAATAGCTACAGCTGCAATTATTTTGGCTACAACAGTGAAAAGTGGTTGCTAAAAAAGTGAGTAGCTGTCACAGCTATTTCATTTTTTTGCATGCGAAACAGTTATCAAAAAGAAATCTTATTCAAGAAAAATCGAAGAAATCTCCATAATTTTATGATTGTATTCACCACCTGATGAAAATTTCTTCGCAGTGTTTCATACACAGAGAACAAAAAATTTGCTGCTACAGCAAATTGGATTGCTGAAACGAGACATTGTTAAATGTAGCAGCAAATTTTTCACTAAAATAGAAAGATTTTTAATATTACATGGAAAACAAATCGCTAAAAAATCAGTGTGACAGCTCAAAAGATTGCTGTGATTGTGAAAAATTGGCTGCTCCAGAGAAATTACATTTCGTGTGGTAATGGTCCTTTTTCAATGTATGACTAAGCGAAAAGCTAAAGAATAATTCCTCCCACACTGTGTAAAAGATATTCGGAATTTTCCCATAACCACTAGTATGTGAAGGAAATTTCCCATACTTGTACGGAAAAAGCGAATTCCCGTATATGTATTGGAATTTTCACATAAAAATATACCAAAAGTACTGTTTCATGGGATTTTTACTGTAAATTTATAGGAATGTACAATGAATTCACATAAATGTACTTCAAATTTCCTATGTAAAGTTTTTACAGTGTAGAATATTCAAATAATAATCAAGATTATTTAATCCGGAATTTTGTTTGAACCGTTGACACCTGTTAGAGTTTACATTGAATTTTTACACGAAAGCAAACCCTAGTAGAAATTTGATCAGGCATTCCCTATTTTCGAGAAGCTCCTGATCAGGTTATAAACCGGAAACCATAAAGAGAGAAAATCTTATAGAGAAGCCCTTACAAGGGCCTTACCTGATTTCCCTAATGGGTTTCAAATGGGGTTGTAACGCGAGGGTACAAAATAAAATCGAGCAGAGAAGGGAAAACCGTCACAAAACCTGATGAGGACCTGATAGGCAGGGCCGTGGAGAGAAAATCCGGGCCACGGGGGAAGCGATTAACGGGCCCCAATTTTCTTGAAATTGGGTTGAAAAAGGGTTGAAAAACTTTATTCTCACAAAGGAATAATACAAAGTTCCTTGACTTCAAAATCAAAGATATATACCTCATCATATATCTTTCTCTCTAAATTCTTTGGAGTGAATATTCACTCTTCAAAGAGTCAAAATACTACAACTTTAGAACGGAGTGGGAGCTCAAGTCTTGAAGAGTGAAATTTCACTCTTTAAGAGTCAATATTCACTCTTTTTCCTAAGAGTGAGTTTTTCACTCCAAACACCAGAGTTGATTTCCACTCTTATAGAGTGAAAATTCACTCTTCAAGAGTGAAATTTTTCACTCTTTCGGAGTTGCAGTATTTTCACTCGGCAAGAGTGAATTTTCACTCCAAGGAATTTAGAGAGTTCGTTTCATTTGAGTTGGAAACCGCTTAACAAAAACAGAAGGAGATAAAGTACTTGGGAAAAATCCGGGCCCCCAGACAACTCCGGGCCCGGGGGGAAACATCCTAGCAGTCCCCTCCTCCCTCCCGAGAATCTCTACTAGGGAAAATTCACCATGACAGTGAAATCTGATTTCGCTAGAAAAGAAAATTTTCACGCTGTAACAGCTAAAAACGTTGAAGTCTCTTGTTCAATTGGTTTGTTATTCTATATTTAATACTGAAAATTTTGCTGCCTTAGTCAATTGTTTACCATGTCAGGTCATCTTATTTTACATTTCGCTGTTCTAGCGGATTTTGTTTCCCCTATGCATAATAAATTGAACCGAATTTTTGCAGGACTCGAGAATTTTTGTCGTTTCACATTTACTTTGATAAAAATAAGAATGTATTTGATTCATATCCACGCGCGACATTAATTGTACGCTTGATAAATGACGTTGTCAATTCTGATAATAATAATTACAATCAAAAACCACAGAAGTGTGAATTTTATGTGAAAAATTTTGTTCGAATTTCCACGGTACTTGTGTTCTCCCGTCCTTTGCATGAAAAAGCAAAACAAAAAACACACAGATCGAATATATCTCCCTCATTTTCTCATTCTTCTGTTTCTTCTTCGATCTAACATGAGAATTTCATCAATCAAATCGACTTTACAATGCCATTATTGAAGTATTCCTCTTCTTATCTGAAGCAAAAACAAGTTTAGAAAAAAAAAACACAAAGAGAAGAACAGTGGTATCGCGATTTGACTCTACCGTGAGAGCTGTCGCGTAATCAGTGGTCGCTGAAGAATTGTGAAAGAAGAAAGAATCGCGAATCAAAAAAAGAAACAAGATGGAGGATGATCGTCGTCTTGAGACAGATAAGAAATGAAGAGTGATACATTTTATGGTTCGGGAAATATAAAAAGAATAGGAATAATTCAATAGGGAAAACTGATGAGAAAAAATCCTTGGAATGAGTCCGTTGTGGATCAATGGTTCCATTCGGTGGATTAATTTCCGGAAATACGCGAATCGTGATGACTCGATACCCTGATCAATATAGAATTGTTATGTGAAACAAATAAGAGAGGGTACAGGATTTATCGAATACAACCATGATCGTCGCTCGATGTCGGAACGATGAGGATATTTTCTTCCCTTTATTATAGATGCAGAGAAAATCAAAATATCAAGCTGGGTGGATAGAAGTAGTCGTTCAAAAAAATAATTTTAGAGCTTCAAAAATTCGAATTCGCGCCAAAGGGAGAACGTTATGAGCAGAATGAGTCCAATAATCGATTATGGAAATTTAATTTAAATGAAATAAGTTTCCTCAAAGTAAACTCCTCTAAGCATTTCAAGCTTGGGTTATGTTATTCATCTGGGACAATACATCAAGTCATGATTTTATTTCAGAGACAGACTCGTTGCATATGCAACAAATGCTCGATGCAGTGCAAGACCATTGGCAGTTGGCGAATTATCCGCGGAACAGTGGTACGTGTCCATGATGCAGCAGAGACGAGGCAAGTTGAGTGAACGAAGAGAAAAGGGGGAGGGGTATCCTCAGTTAAGAGATGAAATGGGATGGGATCGGGTGATTGGGAGGTGAATGAGGGAGGAAAGGAATGATGCGCGGCATCCACAGCCCTTGGTTGCATCCCTCTATCCGGTCAACCCCCTCAGCCTGCTCGTAAGAAAGGGGTGAAGGAGGAGAGAAGGAACGACGGTCGGTCGGTCGGTCGGCTGGCTAGATAGAGGTTGCTCGGGAGCCGATCTGGGACGTGTGCTGTACTGGGCAAGCGAGTGTATGTATGGAGACTGTGTGTGTACCAAGCTCTACTGCTTGGTATTCTCATAAGAAAGACGAGAAGGTTGAAACATATACACATACCTATATCTGAATAGACTAAGGTAAGGTTTCTGTGTAAGCGTTTGAGAGGTAGGACGAATGGGAAGAAAGAGAGAGAGAGGAAGTGAGGGAGAGAAAGAGGGACTTGTTGGGAAGACGGTTAGGGGCCAAGGAAACACACTGTGAGGTAAGAAGGAGGAAACAGTGTGGTGGGCAAGGGGAAGAGAGAGGGTACCGTTAATTCCCCGATACAATGCTCATATCACCTTCCCCTTACTCTTTCTCCCTTTGCCATGACCACCCACCGGCATTTCTGGTAGTAGTGGTGATGCTGATGGTGGTGGTGGTAGTAATGGTGGTGGTGGTGGTGGTGGTGCTGCTGCTGCTGCTGCTGCCGCCGCCACCGCCACCTTAGCCTTAGCAAGAACGATCACCCCTTACTTCGTCTTGCCTCACCTCATCATCCATAGGTTTCCTCTTCATTCCTTCCTCCTGCCCTTCTTCCTTGAGAGACTACCCTCGCTCCTTCGGTTCGCGGACGTTCCTTGTCTTACTGGCAAACTTAATCGATATTTCACAGTTTCTTACCCCCTCTCTCAAGTAGAGTCTTTCAAGCACGCGGAGCTGTTCGTGTCCGGCCGCAGAGGGGAGCCGCGAGTGAGAAAGACTCGAGAGGGAATAAGAGGGAGATGCAAAATACAGAAAAGGAGAGAGCACGAGAAAGGGAGAGTTGGTGCAAATGAGAGATAGACAGGGAGCATCCTTCCTCGAATCCCTCTTTCACCCCTTTCTCTTCCCTAAAACTCGAGGCCACCGTACCGAGAGAAAGAGGACTACAAGCGCGAGGTGATTGTTGAAAATATCCCGCTGCATATTGTATTACACATCACGATGACGCTGACTACTCCTCTACCCTCTTTCACATGAGAGCCAATTCTTTTCCTTCATCTCTCTTACTTTTTTATCCGCATAGTACACGTCTACAAATACAGATATTTCATCGTTGTCAGAATCCAACGTCGGCTGAAATGAATGATGCTTTTCATTTTTTACCTAACCCGATAACGAGCGACCAAGAACAATGTTCTTCTCATTATTGTAATTGAGCTTGCACAAACTTGAAGAAGTTTTACCTCCAAGTCAGCGTCGTTGGGATATCATGTACTTCTCCACGAAGATTGGGAACTATTTCAATCAATCACCCTCGAATAACATTTCGAATTAATTCAATTAAAATGACTTTTCATCCGCTTTCGTTTTTTTCCCTCGACAATTAGTCAGATTCCATTTTTTCCAATACTGATTTCAATCATAGAACTAAATTACGACTGGCTCACGTACTCTTCTATACTACAAGTTTCTAAGTTTGTTTCATGGTCGCGGGTGGTAGTTCTGTCTTTCATTCTCCGATGAAAGTTAACAAAAGCTAACGAAACAAATTCAAGATGACAAGTTTATCATCTATGAATGAAAGTTTGTTATATAAATGATCTCTGATATTCAAATAAACTTTTCTCCTCACCTTTCTAATTACAATGATGAATTAATCTTACGATCATACATTTGTTTCTCTCTTTAATAAGTGTAGTACAGAATGCTGAAACATGACACAGGTTACGAGGTTAAAGTCCTCATATTATGTCTGTTTAAACGATAAAGTCGAGTTGATAACGTTAGATTAGGTAAACAAATAGGTTCGATTCTTCATGTAGATCAATAATGCGTGACATTTGAGAAATACTTGACAAAATTGTGTATAAATATTACAAACAGTGTTTTTTTGAGAAGCATCCATTGTTTCCAAGAATCCCGATTATCAAGAATTTTTAATATTTTCCTGAAATTTTATGAACGAATGGTAAGAAATGTCGATGTATTCACCTCCTAGGCATTGTCACACGTTCAAACCTCTCGTGTGGCGTACGATCTAGGCAGCCAAGACAAACAGCGAGTCAGGGAGGAAAACAGAATGAACGAAAGTAAGAGTGAATGAAGGAAAGTGAAAATTAGATCGAGGGGGAGACAAAGTATAAATGATATGGTTGCTTGTGGTATACTTTGTTCATATCATGAACCTGGATACTGCAATTCGACATTTCCAATCAAAATATTGTTCAATGTCTTGGATTTAAAGTAAGTACACTTACTTATTATATTAATCACCAACAAAATCAAGGCAGCGCTTCTGGCAGTGATGCTACCATTCACTTATACAGTTAAGACTCTTCTGTACATACATGGCTTCATTTATGTATGGAAATAAGAGCGACTTGGTAGTATTTTTACTAGGAGCACTACTTGGTAGCGCTGAGGTAGTGCTACGTTATAAATTGAATCATATATATGTTATGGTAGCATGCAGTCTCACGGTAATGGAAAAGCTACTACGTTGCTACCATTAGCACTGTTAGTAGCCGAAACGTGAATTTGGAAGCACTTTGCTGGCTGGGTCGGGAGGTTTTCTGAACGTTCAGAAAACGTCCAAATAAAATCCCAGGACGTTCTAAAAACGTCGCATGTACGTCCCAGGGACATGCAAATGTTCTGTGATGTTCAATTTATGTCCACCATGCGATGTTCTGGGGATGTATTCAATAAATATGTTAATGAACTTTTGCGATACTACTCCTATGTTTGTAAAGGTTAGTTGTCATGAGGTGCATAAAAAATAAACGTTCTCTGAACGTATTTCAACCTACTTCCCGGAGACGGAGCGCACAGAACTAAGGTTATGTTTCTAAAACGCCCAGAGAACTTTCAATGCTATCTGGGACTTACTTACTTTGATGACCAGTGATAGTGCGGTAAATTACATGTTGAGTTTCTTACAGTTGTTTATTTCGGGGAATTCCAGTAAATCCACCAGAAATCACTTGTTTCAGATCAATGATAGCTTTTTGACACCAATGAAAATCCAAGTATGATTTTGAAACCAGAATCAGATAAGATTCATGCCAGAATTACGGTGAAAATTACGCGCATGAAACTGTCGCGTACAACACTGCAGGAAGAAAAGAAGAGACCTGAATAAAGGAACGTTTGCGTTTAAAAAGTTTCCATCGACGATTAGAAGACATCAATACTCTATCAGAAAATTTTTTCAAATAAATACGTCTTAGCTTTCACAATATATAAAATTGTTAATTTATGCAAATAATTCCAAATATATTCGAAGCAATGTTTAGGAAAGTATGAAAATTAGAAAACCATGCTCTAAACGCAAGGGAGCATTTCACTCTTTCAACGCATTTGTTATAACGTCCCTGGTGAAAATTCAAAACTGGAGCAAGTGGGTAGTCAAACAAATGAAACGTGAAAAATGTTCCAATCCCCTCCTGAATATTACGCTTAGATGACTCTTCGCTGGCATTTTTGTCACGCTTTCGTTGCGCTACAACGCTTAATTTTCACCAGGGGTGCGTTGAACGCACGAGCCCATGCTTTTTGAGTTTGCCTTCTAAGCAGGTTGTCATGCGTTAAGAGCGCGTTATAACAATAGCGTTAGAGGCGGAAAGGGCTCCTTTGCGTTCAGAGCAGGCTTTTCCTCTCGGTGTAGATTCAATGTTAATTAACATAACAAGTAATAAAATAGTGTACCGATGTTGACATTCGATGAATTTCGTTCGAATTCGAAATCAATTGACAATTCCACCATGCTTCACTCATGCTTGGTTCAAGCACGGAATGAACTCGCAATAATATTGCTGAATTCACAATCGGCATGTATCAACCCACAATAATTTTTCCATTTCTAGTTGCGAAATCCCTTCGAATCGAATCGAATAATTCAGATCCAAATCAAATAGACTCCTGACAATCTTATATACGTCTTTCTCCAATTGTTTGCCAATAATGGCCAATTTCATATCCATTATCGCACCAATGGTGAGACTTTGTTATAAAGATAAACACATCGATGAATCATATAAAATGATATTATTTCAAGTTTGTGCTATACTTGGTTGCCAAGCCACGACCATACTTTTTATCCAAGTTGCGCCATGCTAGCGTCATTGATGAATTCTTACACGGTTGTGAAGGGAAATTCATTTCTTCGAATCGATAACAATGAATATTTTTGGAACGGATGAATTTAATCATTGTTTGTCAACGAAATGATTAATCTTTCGAAATAATGAATCACATTAGTCTCAATTCCTCGGTTTTACGTCAGTGGATTGCGTTTTGCGTCAGTAATATGATATATAATTCAAAACCGTGAAGAGATATTTTAAGATTCCTAAGAAGGAAAATATAATGCAAAACTGAGGAATTCGTGGATTTTCACATCATTTGAGAATTCACAAATATTCAAACAATTTTAACAACTTTCCAAACAATATTTTCCCAATAGTTCGAGCATTCTTGGGAGAACAAAACGATTGGTTCTCGTTGTGGATTTCAAACAGCTTCCAAAGGAAGGCACTGAGCAATCAACTAACAAGAATATTTTTCTCGAATACAAATCAGAATGGTTAGGAATCGAAGTGCATCGGAATAATAAGATTTCATACCACAAACTTTGTTGTTCATGATAATTATGGGAACAAATAAAAACCTTTCATAACAATTCCGTTCTCATCGACGCTCCAATTTATCTCACTTTAAGGTCTACGTTTAAATCCTTTTGAATGCTCATAATCGATTGATGAGTTCTGGGAATTCTCAAACACGTCAAAAACATTGAGAATGAGAAAAGGGTTTGAATTTGAAAGATCCAGACCAGTTCCGAGGTGGTTGTTTTCTAAATATGAATGGATGGAATAATGCGTTTGAAATAGCTCACGTAACTGTAAGAACTTTCAAAATACATTTCAAATGCGTCAAATGCATTTAAAATCATTTTTGGAGATGAGGATTTCTAAGGAAAGGTTTCAAAATAAATTTCCCAAAGATTGCTAGACAAAGGATTCTTACAAATTTTTTCTCTTAGACAATGTATTTATCAGAATTTGAACGGAATATATTTTACATGATTCACTCTAAAATGGTTCTTGAATCATTCATATTTTCGTGACACTTGGAATTTTTTAATATTTTTTGTTTCCAACAGGCTAATATATATAAATACCGTTTTATTCGAAAGGATATATAATTAAGGAACTTTGAATATATACTTACCGCAAAATATAATTTTCCATAGATTTTGAATTTTCTTCTTTATCCGATTATATTTATGATATATTTTCAATATATTCCAAACATAATATTAAAATGCGTTATCAAGGGATTGTTGTTCAGTATTCAAAATACATTCCAGATGTATTAAAGGATCTCTCTGGTCAAGATTTTCCAGAAAAATCGCTCTCTAAACATTTAATATCACAAAAAACTTTTTTTCAGATCGAGGAAAATTTTTTTTTGTTCTTCATACTGCTTTAAATAACAAACACACCAAAAAATCACTCCCACCACCATTTTGCAGTGTTTTGTTGTTCTTTAAACTAGTAAAACGAAAAAACAATTTGGTAAAATCTGGAAACAAATTTTTTGTCTTTTTTGAGGTCTAATAAACATACTTACGAATTTTCAAAACGACATCTCAATTCCTTCCATGAAAAACAAATTTTAACCAGAAACACCCCTCAGAAATATGTACTGAAACTGTAATGTGTGTATATCAACCCTTAAGACAGCTCTAGGTGGAATTTGATAATAACAAAAATAATAGTAATATAATCAAATTATAGTTAGAATATATTGAAAATGTATATATTATTAATTCGGTCAAATTAGGACGAGAATATAATGTTGCTGAAGTTTGAATCGTTTATTGAAACGAATTTGTGAGCAAAAAATGGAATAATCACCTGTGAAAGACCTGCACTCTTGCTGTACATTCTTCAAATGATGTTTTCAGTTCCAAGGAGTTAATTCGGAAAGGTAGACAACGAAGATTAATCAATTTTCTGTGAGTTTGAATTTTCGTTTCGTGTCAATAAACAATTCAAACTTCAACACCACTAGGATATATACGAATTATATTTTGCTTCGAATATATTTGGATTATATTTTTCCCATCGGTAGAACATTTGACTTATATTTATATTTGCAATTTGTTTGATTATTGTTCCCCCATAAACATTTTGCCGATCAAATTATATTCTGTATCTTGCATTTGATGATACATCTTGAGAGGAATCTTCAAAATATCTGTAAAACTGTATTTACCTTAAGAATAACTTCACTCTTATGAAGTAATTATCCTGAATGAAAACTTCCGAATCTTTTCTAAACGTAATAATTAAATTTCTACGCATGTTCTATTGATTAATTATTAATTCCGAAACATGATCTTGCAGCTTTCACTGGACAAGTGTCATCATGATTGTTATAGCTCACGCAGTTAAGTGTGAGGTTAGGATGCTAGGCAATGAGATAGGGAAGGGGGTTCGAATCTCCGAATAGAGCTTCTCATTTTTCACACTTCAGATTCTCCGATCCTTGCACGGAGAGACATTTGGAGTTAAATTTACTATGGCACTTTGTAACCGAGGAACAAACTCAACTCACAATGATATTCACTTTGACGAGACAATAGGAGACTCGTCAAATTTACGATGTTTTACAGTAAATTCCACAAGAAATTCAGTCTGTTCCTCGGCCGCAATAATCCCATAGAACATTCGATTCAAAATTTCTCTCCGTGTGAGCATTGCACATGTCATGTGTTTCACTAAAGTTCTAAAGAACACAATGACGTCCGTGAGATGAGAAATCCAGAAGAATATTTATGATTAGAAAAGTTTTTTCTCGCTTCCATTCAAAATGTGAGAACAAATGTATTTTTAGAACAATTTTAATCCTTTACGTGAAGTATTTGGGAAACAAACTTCCAATCACGACGGCGCCTTTTGATGCATCTACAGAAAGTCTCCAATGCATTTAGTTCAATATTTAAAAATCCATCAACCATGTATTTCAAACATCCCATAATAATTCTATTTAGGAAATAAACTAAAAGAATTGAGAATTTATTTTTCCAAATGCATTGCGTATATTTAGAATTTATTTGAATAGGTTAGATCAATGCATTGAAAATATGTTACAAATGGTTCACTGAAATGCATTTTAAAAGCGAGAGGATCTACTTCACATGATTGAAGTGAACACTGAATCACCCCTTCACATTGTTCCATTTTTCAAGTGTGAAATTTTCGAATTCCGTTGAATTATGACGTAACTCAATTTCATCGAATTAAGATTTTTATCTATTGATTTAACCTGATGTGAAAAAGAAACTCAACTCGCCATCAACTTGGTAATTCATTGATTCTGGGGCTGGGAGAAGGAATTCGATAATTGATTCGATTGTTTCTCGATACCTCACGAGTTTCTTGTAACGCGACATTTATCCACAAGAATTCAATAGAATTACGATACCATTGAATTTGTTATAAAAAACCTGTGAAAAAGGGGTGAAATAAGAAATCGAGATGATAATATTATCACGTTGTATTACCTTGCTTTCTCGTTTGGAATCGACAACGAAACACCTACGTCTCATGAGCATGTGAATCAATAGCATTAACTCATTCCACTTTGATCCAAAAGGGGTTGTGGGTGGCGTACGGTGGTCGCCATCGCCATCGTAGCCGTAGTTGTAGTCGTTGTCGTCGTTGTCGTCGTCATCGTATTTGTTGGGATGAAGAGGAAGAGAAGAGGAAGATCGGTGGTGGACGAGTTTGTGGAGAAGTAAAGGGTGCAACTTGGGCTGGCAATAGTAACAATCCTGAGGTATTTAGCCGCTACTGGCCTCAGCCCCTCGCCCTTTACCTCTTCCTCGCACAACGGCAAGAGAGCTAAGATACCGCTAAGACCGGCCGCTCTCGATACTACTCCCTCTTTCCCCTTTGTGTGTTTCTGTTGTCTTGTATTGTAGCATCCATTCCCTCTTGTGTACAAATCCAGTCTCCGTTTCTATATCTCTCTCTTCTCTTTTCACTTTCATCTCTCTTCTACCCCATATTCTCGGCTATCGGTTCTCTCTTTCCTTCCCTCATTCGGCACCTAGGTGTATTCTGATACCGACTCTTACCCTCCCCAACTTTGAAGATTTACACATGTGCGTGTTTGTCGCACAGTATATGTACACACATTTGTCCGTGGAGTATGGTATATGGCATGGTACAGACGAAGGTGGGGTGATCATCACCCCTCTCTTCGACTTCGACCAGGTCTTCGGACCAGTTAAGTCAATGTTTCAACGTTATACATATGCCCATAGCTTTCCAGAATAGCATTCTACGTTCCCCAGCACAATATTCATCGCTTTATCGAACGACGAAGATCATACTTTCTTTCAAACTTGTTTCCAAAATGTTTTCATGGCGATAGACCTGCGATAGTCGAGAGCGATGTCATCTTTCGTCATCTTCTTGCCATCCGGGCGATGGTAAACTGAAATGAATGATGAATGCATTAATTAAAATGAGATGTACCTATATCAATGAATGAAAATACATTCGAGATTCACAACATTGTTAGAGGTAAGACGTGCATGAAAATTTTTATGCATCGGATATTCGTGAAAAAAAAGATGAAATTCGTATATATATTTTCTCGAGCGTATCGAAATTTTCGTCGTTGTCTTCAATCGTAATACGAACCTTTCGTAAATGACGGTATGGTCCAATTCGTAACGTTGTGTGGTCTATAGTGTATTCTTTACTCCTCATGCTTCATAAGAAGGATTTTCATTCTTGTTCGGGATAAGCATAGCCCAGCATGTCAACCAACAGAGCGTTATATAAATTCACAATCCCCCCTCCCCTCCCCCGTCCCTAGACATATTTTATTTCAGTAGTGGACCGAACAATTCAAAAAAGCTGTGGTACAAATTATTATTCCGTTCTTATTATGTTCTCAATCCTCTCATGGATTCATAAAATACGTATTCACGTGTATTGTGGATGGGTTTGTGTAATCTTTTTGAATATCCTAGCAAACGATTTTTTATGAACTGAATTCCAATTTACAGAAAAAAGCATGCCACAGAGCTCTTGTAATGAATAGCGATGGATGCTGCTGTGAAGAATCTAAGTGAATAGATTCAAATGTTTATATTGTGAAAGGGTTCATTCTGTCGTCGATTGCCTACTATGCGTGTATATCGCTTGAATCTCTCCTTAAAGAGGCACATAGAATATGATGGAAACATCATATTCTATTCTTCCTACCTAGATTTCTGAGCGAACTTTACGGTGAATGAAGTACAATATCCATTGACAGCATGAAAATTCAACAATTCTTTTAAATCCCATGGTGTACTGTATGCATTTGTTTTAAAAAATTCAACCTATCCACGAATTTATTGTTTGTACGATTGATCGGTGGGGAGAGAATCATACTTTGCGCAGGGGATGGGAAAAAGTCTTGCCAACGCACGTGATTATTTCCAAGCGGTCACCCATCCAAGTTCCTGACGACGTCGCTGTTGCTTCACCTCGATGATCGAAATAGCATCATTGTGTTTGACAAGCCATGGCCATTGACTTCAAAATCGATCAAGGAATTATGAATTTATGATGCAGGTGTCGGCACTGTTGAGTGTTTTTTTTTTTTTTTTTGAAACTCAGAATTCAAATACGTACTTTATCAATTTTACACGGAGAAAAAAGATTTCGTTATTTCAACGAATCCGTCTTCGCTGAACGGATTGAATAACCTAACGATGACATTTCACTGTGTTAATGAGCTAATTCGCTGTATTTACTAACTGATTCGTTATAATTATCAGTCCTTCGCTAATTTTACGAAGCTTGATTCGCTGAAACAACGAATCGCCGTTCACTTCAGCGGACTTGCTTGCTGTCCATATAATAACAAGCGAGTTTCGTTAAGACAGCGAAATTCTTGCTATTCCAACGAATTTTTTTTCTCCGTGTATAGGGTCTCATGCGGTTTAAACTGAGCATTTTTTGGAACAGAAGAACAAAAATTTAGCTGCAGTAAATGAATCCTCATATTCAAAAATGGACCACCCATACAGCGCCACAGATTTCAGTACTGTCTCATTTACATTTCAATCTTCCACTTTTATTCCATTCAAGTACACTTTCACAGAAATTTGTCAAAAATCTGTCAATTGAAATTTCACCTATTTGCAATGTCTCAAATACATTGCATTGTAGAAACATTGCTGAAATAATTCAGAAATATTGCATTGAAATGTAAGACATTTGCGGACATTGCAATATTCCTGAAGGAACTCTAAAACCTTAGTGCGACATACAGCAATATCATAGAAATATTTCAATGTTTCAAATGTTAGATTTCTGCAATCTTAATGAAATCTTCGGAGCTGTATGGGCAGATATGACCATGCATGACCACCCATATAAAAATCTTCAGGCTCCGCCAATGCTGACGACGGAATATAGCTAGACGCAAGGCTGCCAGCCAAAGCTGGGCAATCTATGTAGGGACAAGGATGGTTGACAATGGTCTAAACATTGTACCAATATGGGAAGTCATAAATCGACTTCATCGATCCATCATTGATCATTGGCTGCGCCACGCTTGGCCCATCCTTCAACCAATATTGCTTGAAGGAAAAAGCATGCTTTCAACAGAGGCTCTCTAGGGCTTGGCGGGACACTGCTCCAAGCATTAGGCAACTCTGAATGACAATGGATTCTCATGTTGCACCAAGCATGGGTCGTAGCTTGGTCCAGCTTGGGCAATAGCTTAGCTCAGCTTGGGCGCGATGGCCTCGCTCAGTTTAGGCGTTAGCTTGACTCGACTTGAGTAATAGCTTGGCTAAGAGTGAAACTTCCTTCTCAAACAGCAAATTACAATAACTCTCACCAGAGTGATGCTTGTTTCCTGCGAGTGGCGAACCAAGCATTCAATCAATATATAAGTCTCCTTTGAAGATTCCATGACAGAAATAATTCTTCATCTGTTTCCAGACCCGCCTACTTCTACGCCAGGACCACCGGATTTACGTCATTCTTCAGTTTAAACTAATCAGAAAAATTACATGTTGAAATTCTCCGACATTCATTTCGTTCAATCGAAATGATAGAATGGATTTTTTATTTTATTTTCAATTACAATAAAAAATAAAAGTGACCATTGGCATGAGATGGGCGCAACCCTGCCGCAAGATTGCTACAGCGTTGGCTCATTCTTGGCGAACAAATTTTTGTATGGTCTGCCATTGACGGCATATGCTATCACAACCCTGTTTCCAGTGTTGGGTCTTGATTGTGGAAACAAATGGGCTGAGGCTGAAATGATGTTATCATTTCAGAGTTGCGCCATGCCTGGTAGCCTAGGCTCGGCCCATCTTGGTGAGCCTTGCGGCAAACTAGCGCCCATGGTCAATTTTTACCTGGGCATGCATATGTTCATTGAATTTTGTTGCACCTTCATCCAATGTTAAACGAAACTTCAAGCGATTATCGTTGTTTCACTAATAATCCACTTCTCACACTCAGAAAATGAGTATAGTCAACTATGGAGGGACCAAACATTCGGTCTCTGCAATCAATCGCATCCTTATTTTAATTAAGTGTATTGTTAGTTTCACTAAGCGGGTCGTAATTTCGGTTGATTCGTTTAATTCCCATGATTTTAGTAGATTTGAGTACTCTCTTTTTCCGTGTATAAGTAGGGATAGGAACTTCAAACGTGAAACATGAGAGCATGAATTCAGATAATGCAATTGGAGCTCAATATTGCTATTGCACTGGCTGATTGAATTGAAACGAAAATTGGCAAGCATACACGACAAAGAGATTCAGAAAACATCAGAAAGAGTAGGAGATTCAAAATTCATAAAGCCATCTAACAAGCTTCTAACTTCACTGTAAAAAATTTCCTGATAATTCAGACTGTTCCTGTAATTTTTTACAGCAACAGATCTGAATTATCAGGAAGTTTTCCTGGATTTGCGGATGTATTCCTCAAAATTTATCCATATTGTTCTCAATTTTCAGAATAAATCTGAATATTCAGAAGAATTGTCTGATAATTAAGACCTGTTGCTGTAAAAAAAATTACCGAAATAGTCTGAATTTCCAGAAAACTTTTTACAATCCCTTTGATTTATTATAAGTTTTTCAGAACAATTTTTTCAAGCGTGGAGAAATCCAGAAAGATTTCTTCTCCCAGGGCAGATATCAATTTGACGTTAAATTGGTATCAGCTTTTTGGCCTGGAACCTTCATACAAAATAAAAACGTGGGTGAATAAAATAAATAATTCATGACTGATAATACACTTTAAAAAATTGGTGGTGAGATAACGTTTACACTAAACAGTGTTCTTTTAATACCATACACTGGAAATGATGATTATTCATGGTTAACAAACGTATATTTGCTTATGGGGAAATAAATATTCATTTCATGCAAATCTATCATTACTCTGTCAAATATGATTTATTGAATATCAACGAACATTCATTTCTACTAAATATCACTTGTTTATTATTCAGAGCATATATTTGATTCAAACGAATATTTATTTCCTCATAAGGAAATATACGTTCCTCACCCTAGTAAAAATGAATCATATAAGAACATATAAAAATCATATGTGATCCATATAAAATTCATATATGGTCATATACAGTCATATATACACTGGAACAAAAATTCAAAAATAATTTATTTGAATTGAATAGATGGTTTCAATCGTTTATTTGATTCCAATAAATTATTTTGGTTCCAAAGAATACTTTGTTAATTCTAATAAATATTTCTTTGGTACAGGAAAAATAAATATTTATTTGACTGGAATAAATTTTTTTTTCAGTGTAATCGGTACATAATCCATATTGAATCCATGTATGACCCATATATGACCCATATATAATTCATATGTAATCCATATAAGACCCATGGATGCAAGATTTTTTCAAATATGTAAAAAGATTCTACCATATATGAAATATGATCATATATGGATTGTATATGGATTATATATAGATTATAAATGGATTATATATGAATAATGTATAGGTCATATGTGTTTATTTTTCACTAGGGATAACTATAAATAAACCTTTTGCTGAGTGTACAGTGTCATTCTCACACCGTAAAGTGTCATTTCAATACCGTTTGATGTTATTTTGATGCCAATTTTGGGGTGGACTTCCATAGAATTCACTTGATAGTATTAGTTCTGTCTTAATTCCAACATCGTTTCGACGCCGCACTTTTTTACAGTGTACATGAATCATACGTGGCATGAATTAAACATGATCGTATATGAATGCTTCATGCATCATGCATGAATTTTTGCTCGGGTTCCAATTCCACGAGTAATTATTACGAGAAGGAAGAAGAGAACAAATTTTCGTACCAATTAGAATCAAATACAATTGAGTCTTTTCAAAACGTGCATGATTCCAGGATTGTGAACGACTTTAAACTGACAATAGACCTCTCGATCACGAAAATATTCATAAGCACACTTGAACGTCAGCAGACCTATCTGCGTACAATTAAATCACGTGTTTGCCCTCGATATACGTCATACAGACATCATGTGTATCAGATCCTTCACGATTTGCGTGATTTGGAAATTATTTATAATCAGAGTTCTAATGAAACTTGCGATCGTATTTTCTTTTTTTCTTTTTTCCAATAATCTGAATCTTTCGGTTTTCTGTTCTTCCCTCGTTCAATGATTCTCTATCGATGAATTCGCTGCTGTACTATAAATTGATATATACATAACAAAATCGTTGACGCACGTGTCAGTGAAAACTGCAAGGATTTTACAAAACACAAAACAATAATCTGCATTGTGAAAAATGTAAATGTGGAATTTTTTCCCAATTTGGTGGCAAGAAAAATCCCTCGCAAGGAAGCACATTCATTTTATCTATATTCTGGAGAAATTATTCTCCATTTGGAGAGAAATTCCCTTCAGAAACAAAGAAACTTTTGCCAAATGGAGGAGAATTTCTTTTAAAATATAGGGGTGGTGAATTTCTTCCAGGTAGGGTAGTTTGCTGCGACTAAATTTGAGAGGAACTTTTGATTTTACTTTATACAATGTTCCTCTGCACTGAAAAGAAAGTCTAGTGTTTACGAACATTCGTGGGATGGCTGGAACAAGTATTCGAAACAAACAATCAATGGTAGCGCTGTGACAAAGGTAATATAGCTCCCTGTTACAAATAATTCATAAAATCTTATTGACGAATGGGAAAATGAATAGGTTTCAATGAAATCCAATGATATTCAATCAGAAATTTCACCATTCGTAATAGGATTCAATAGAATATTTTCACCTGCAGTGCTGATTTGACATCTGAAAGATGTCTTTCAAAAATACCTGCAAGACATTTCTTAAAGGTGTCTAGTTAAAGGTGTAAAGACGTCATTTAGATATCTAAAAGACAATTTGTCGATGTATCTAAAAGATGTCTTTCGGAAGTTATCTGGTAGATGGCTTCAAGACCTTCGGTGTTCGTTGGGTAGTCCCTAGAATGGGCCTTGACATTATGTATGAGTTGGCTAGAGTCATTTCTGCTAGGAATGTACTACTGTTTTGTGTCATTATGCAGCTCTCAAGGCATAAACCTAATACAACTGCTCCGCCAGATTTAACCGAAAGAAATGATGAATTCTCGAGCAGTAAATCTCCAACAATATCATCCGAATAAAAATTCCAAGTAGTACGTAAATCCAGGTTTTAACATCATTGAAGCTGATGATACCATGTCCTGTCAAAACCTGCAGGGGATTCTTCTCTTGATATATTAAGTATATATGAACACATTCAAGATTTGCGAATCGATGCTGTGGGGTCGTTTGATAAGTTACTGTGTATCTCGCTCACAACGCATAGCTGACGAGGGGCTGAAATTACACGCGAGGCGTCGGGTCAGACACGCGAGGAGACGCTTGCTTACTTTCCTTGTTTCCTTGCTTTCTTGCGTGCGACTGTGTCGTGTCGTATAAACGTATCATATGAATTCTCATATATAATTCCGAACGTGTAAAACACCGAATTCAACTTTCTAATCGAAGCATTTATAAAACTATTCCGTACCCCAACGATCGATGAATTTCAAAAATCTCTAATTCACTTTTGTAGAATTTCAACAAGATAAATAACGCATGGTGCCAAGAGAGGCAAACACAGTTCTTGTGTATACATTTGTATACTTGAGAGAATACTCTCAAGAATAATTTACGAGGGAGTTTTCCATCTTCCCCTCACATTGAACGTCCGATCGTCAATAGCATGAGCGAATGCAGTTCTTTCAAGGTAGGGTATTGAAAAATACTCTTACTGCGTGTACTAGAAGACAATTAACTGCTCTGGATTAATAAAAATTGTAGTATTGAAAAATCATTGAAACGTGAAAGAGAAATTCAAGATAGGGAATGTTATTGAATTAACGTATTATTCAAATTTGGGCTGTATTGTACGAAACGGTTGTATGAAACAGCAAATAAAATAAAAGTCGTGAATTTTAAGGAAAAAGTTTCAACCCCAGGGAAAGGGGTAGGGCTATTACAGAATCGAGGAGAAGTTTATCTGTGCTTTCGTTTTCCACCTGATATATCCGATTTAGTTCACCCTCTTCTCGCTGGTTCACCCCTACTGTTAAAACTTTGTTGCTTTTCATGACTATAACAAACTCACGGTATTGGAATTGTAGGGCTTACAATATCCTATCATTGGATCAAAAATTATGAGATTCCCTCGTTCTTCCTAATGTCATTTTTCCGAATAGGAATTAACATGCACATTGGGTGCACTCGATTCTTCTTGACAACTTAACAAGACACAGCGGAATCAGGTTCAACTGTCAAAGTTCTTGCTAGCATTGATGCGCCTTTGATTGGGTGCGCTTTACTGTGATCAAAAAGTAAGGTGAATTTGTTTATAAAATGTAAATCCTTTATTTATTCTTCCACATCAACTTCATCCCCTTCAAAGTAATCCCCGTTCGATAAAACGCACTTTTGCTAACGCTTTTTCCAGTCCTCGAAACAATCGGAATAGTCTTTTTTCGGTATAGCCTTCAAGACCTTCTTCGATCTAGTTTTTATCCCCTCAATCGTGTCAAAACGGCGTCCCCGCCATTGGCCTTTCGAGTTTGCTGTATAGCCAGAAATCGCACGGAGCCAAATCAGGCGAATACAGTGGTTGCGGAACGATATGAATCAAGGTTTTAACAAAAAAGTCGCGAAGAACCAATGCAGTGTGAGCCGGTGCATTATCGTGATGAATGAACCAAGAGTTGTTCGCCCATAATTCCAGCCGTTCCAGGTTTGGGCTGAGCCAAATGATATTCCAACACTATCAGCGAGGTCTTTAATTGTCAATTGACGATCTTCAAGCACCAAATTTTTGATTTTTTGAACGCGACCCTCGTCGGTAGACGTTGATGTTCTTCCAGAGCGTGGTTCATCTTCAACGCGTGCTCGGCCCGCTTTGAACTCGTTGTACCAATTATAAACGTTTTTTTGTGCCATGGTTTGATCATCAAAGCCCTTCCGCAACATTTTCAACGTGTTCGCACAAAAAAATTTGATGCAAGTTCTTGGCTCAACAAAATCACCCATTGTAAAAATCGAAAAATTCACTTTTGGTTGTTCACAAAAACACGTGTAACTCGGAGATAATTGAACCTTCCGATCAACAGACGTTTGGCAAATGAAATATAGACAGTCCTACCAATAATCTAGGAAAATAAATTTACCTACCTTCCTAATCCCCGGGAGTTTTGAATGACAATTTCACCTCACTTTTTGATCACAGTGGTAGGGGTAAATTGAGTGTAAATAGTTGCACTGAGGTGTAGACGAAAAAAATGGTATCAGTGCATTGAAAGAATTTTGTTGTAAAAATGACTGTGCAGCCTGTAAAAATGAGTAAATTTTTCGACAGTTGAAAGTGATATTTTCTACAAGTTTTGAAAATTCCTGCTTGTCCCTTGAATATTGAAATTTCATGGTGATTCTTCGAATGAAATTCTTGCAGTGGGCGGATTTGGTGTAATTACTAGTATAGTGTGATTTCGGTATAGAATTTTCTTTTCTTACGTTACACTGAGAAAAATAACTGTGGTTCCTGTAGCTGTAGAAAAAGTATTCAACGCATGTGCATCTTCGACAACCATAGTTTTTCACTCCCGTAAGAAAAATTTTCTTACATTTCTTCCTAGATCTTTTTTTAGATGAAATCTAGGAGTTTTTGTCAGAGAAAAAAATATATATAAACACATATATGGTGTTTCTCCCTCAAAAAATCAATGCTGAGTTGATGAATATAAACAAAAAAATTCATAATGAGTTCTCACTGTTGGGAAAAAATTTGTTCGCACTGCTAGAATCGAACTTGAGTTCTCTCAGTTAATAATTCATCGACTTGTCACTGAGCTATGAACCAAATTCTTATTAAGACTGCAGAAAAAAAGTGTTTATAAATGTTATGTTAACCATTCTGGTCTCATTTTTATAATGAATGAGTTCAAAGAGTAAATATATTATTAGAAAAATCTCATCTCTTATGAATGTTTGATTCGCTTAGTTGTATTCATTTGCTATTCGCGTTTGCGAGGATTTTGGCTCCATAAATGGTATTGGAACAAATTAAGCGTGAAAATGTTCCAATTCCCTTTTGAATCACGCCTAGATGATCCTCAGTTTATGCTTTCGTCGCGTTTTCATCGTATGCTTCAACCCTTCATTTCCACCAGGGCTGTAGTGTGAGTTTAGTTTTATATTTTAACTTATGTTACATGCTGACTTCTTGGTAGGAAATTTTTTTGAACAATTCATATTTTCTGTGTTTTTTCGATATGTGGGGAGTGTTTTTGTACACTTATGGTACGTTTTATTACATTAAATCTATCAACTTTGAGTTCCCAATTCTAATTTCTGTCAAGATGAACTCTTTTTCTCATTCATATCTGTTTTTATTGGTCCTCAGAATTTTTTGCAAGATTATCTTTGCCCCCTTGATGGTTTCTTTTTCACGAGAGAAAGCTTCTGCTACTAAAAGTCTTCCAACTTTCGTAATCGCTTTTGGTAGTTTTAAGATGATTCTTTTTACCAGTTACCACCCTGGTAAGCATGGAAGCGGGGAAAAAGAGTAAACGAAGCGTATGCTGAAGCGTAACAGAAACATTAATGAAAATAAGTATACGAAACTCGAATGGAAGGGATAAGATGATTGTGTGAAGCGGGAATTGAGACAAAAGGAGCGTATAAAATTCAAGAAATTCGAGTAAAAAATTGAAACCCCTAGCGAGAACCGAACCAATACCTTCCACTTCGACGGACGAGGCTTCTATCCACTGAGCCATGGATCGTCGTTGGTATCGATCGCATGGAGCGTGTGCGGGACAGGATCGAAAGCTGATGAAGCGTATATGGAACGTATGATTCCATCGCTTCATCGCAAACGGATATCACACGCTTTAGAAAGAGGGAATTGAAACATTTGTCCCTTCGCATACGCTTCATTTTCACCAGGGTAATATATTTTCCTCCTTCAAAGTTCATTCATTTATAACTATTCTTGTATACATTCTTCGTGCTGTTGCAAAATCTTCCTCAGACACGTTTTTATAACAGATCTGTATGCCTTGAGAATGAGTAGAGCGATTAGCGCATCGAAACATCAGTATTGATAATCAACTTCCTCATTGTATTCCAAAAAAATGATCTTCTTTCCACATCTGTTCTTGGTAGGAAATAGTAATATCCTTTATGAAACGATCCACCTGTCATCGAAGGAATCATGTTTAGGAACAAGCATCAAAGAAAAACAAGCACAACACGATGGACGTGACGAGAATGAATCAGATGAGGACAGGATGTCGTGGAACAAGTGACTGAGATTTATTTACAAGCCCTTCCAAACGTTTCTCATAAGCGAACTGCATACAAGGATACGCAAAAGATGAATTTTCAGAATTTCCTCGACACGGACGATAAGCTCTGGGTATAGGAAGGTGTGAATTGCTGATGCATGACCTATAGAAAGAAAGAAGCAGAGATCGAACGACCGCAGTCCACATCCGGCATCAACGACCGACGGTCTATCTATCTGATTCAGTAACCATATCCTCATCCCCATTCGATTATCAGCCATACACTTTTGATGGTTATACTACGGGATTTAACTTTCCTCCGCTACACCTCGATAAAAATTAATTCCAACCAATCGTCAAAAATACAAACTTTTTATAGGGGGAGGGAAGATTCAATAACTTACTAGAAAAGCCATGATTAATCATATTCTAGTTTGAATTATCGTTCCTCACAGCACAGAAGTTTAAAAAGAATTTTTTAGACTTCGTATTATGTTCTTCAAATCCCAATTAAGTTCTTCATATGGAAGTAATTTTCTTGTAAAACAGCTGCATATGATCTATAAATTATCACGGAATTTCACAAAATGTTTCAATGATGTATGGAATACTTTGAGTCATGTGAGAACAGTGTTTACCAGTGATTTCGAGAGCTGAGTGTATTTAATAAGGTGACATATGCTGTATTTAGTGTATCAACGGAACCAATTTTGATGATAAAATAGCTTCAAAGGGACCCGTACGTTGCCTCTATACGTAGAATCTCCGTCCATCCGGCATTTATCTACATAGAGCCCACAAAGATGCAACGTGGAAATCGGTTGGGGTACTGTTAGGGGAGGTTTTCATCAAACGATCGGAAAATAAGATGAATTTTATAAATTCGTCTTCATGCAACAATTTAAATCAACAACCCGAGTTTTTTCACACTCATTTATTATATCTTACACGGAGAAAAGTTTGCTGTAAAATCTACTATGCCGTGGGACAAAACGAGATGAGAATAAGTTGTTTCTCGTCTCGATATTTTCGACACCTAGCCTCGTCTTATCTCGTCTCGACATTTCGAAATTTCGTTAATTAAATTCAACAAACCGATTGATTCTCGCCAAATCTGATTGCATCTCGCACAATGTTCTGACCAAGTCCTATTCAACCATTTCCGATGAGAGTCAATCACGCTAGTGTATTTTCCAATGTAACTTTGATTGAACCTTGCACAATGTTCTGATTAAATCCCATTAAATTTAATTTCGTCAGATTCTATGGATTTTTTCAACAAGGCCCGTTATGGAATGAGCCTTTCGTCTCATATCAAGGGGTATTACCAGGTGTGTAAGTATGAAACCGGAATTTGCCCATAGGTAGCGCTAGATGTCGATGCAGTTACCGACACATCACGTCAGCGGTGTCTTGTTATTGTATTGATATCCGACAAAGATTTTCAACTCACAATAACACGAGTTTCATTCAGTAGCATTAGTTTATTAGAAATAAACATGTCGAGTTTTGTGCCAACAAATTACGATTTGCGGACAGCACTACTTTTCTGTTTTCATCTGAAGAAAACCGCAGCTGAATCGCATCGAATGCTCGTGGAGGCGTTTGGTGAGCATGCTCTCGGTAAAACACAGTGTTTCGAGTGGTTCAAACGGTTCAAAAGTGGCGATTTTGACGTCAAGAACGAAGAACGTGGAAGACCACCGAAAAAGTTTGAACACGCTGACCTGCAAGCCTTGTTGGACGAAGACGACGCTCAAACAGAACAACACTGGCGGATCAGTTCAAGGTGACCCGAGAAGCCATCTCCCTTCGGTTGAAAGCCATGGGAAAGATACAAAAGGTGGGGAAATGGGTTCCACATGAACTCAACGAAAGACAGCAGGAAAACCGCAAAACATTATGCGAAATGCTGCTCGCCAGGTTCCAAAGAAAGTCATTTCTCCATCGAATTGTGACTGGCGATGAAAAGTAGATATATTTCGAGAATCCTAAGCGCAAAAAGTCATGGGTTACTCCGGGTGAACCATCAACATCGACGGCAAGACCAAACCGTTACGGGCGAAAGACATTGCTGTGTGTTTGGTGGGATCGGAAGGGCGTAATCTACTACGAGCTGCTGAAACCTGGGGAAACTGTCAATACTCAACGCTACCGACAACAAATGATCGATTTGGATCGAGTTTTGCGTGAAAAACGACCAGAATACCAACAAAGACGACACAAGGTGATTCTGCTGCATGACAATGCACCAGCACACAAAGCAAAACAGGTCCAGGAAACGATAGAGTCGTTCCGTTGGGAGATTCTTCAGCACGCGCCTTACTCACCGGACCTTGCCCCATCCGATTACTACTTGTTTGCATCGATGGGACACGCACTTGCCGAGCAGCGCTTTACTTCTTACGAAGATGTACGAAAATGGCTCGATGACTGGTTTGCCTCAAAAGAGCGACAGTTCTTTTGGCGCGGAATCCACAAATTGCCAGAAAGATGGAAAAAATGTATAGATAGCGACGGACAATACTTTGTATAAGTTACTTTGTATCATATGATTACAATAAACGTGTTTTTTTTGTACAAAAATTCCGGTTTCATACTTACACACCTGGTATAGTGAGTTCAGAAGCGATATTGATTCTGAAAAATAAGACTCCATGCCAAAAGTAAAATTAAGGAAGTACTTGTCACACAAATGTTCTCCTTTTTTTTTAGATATCGAGTGTCTAGCGTTTCGGTTAGTTCTTAACTTTTCTTAGAATATGCCCTGCACCGAGGGAGGATTGAACCCGGGTGCTGCGGGAAGAAACTAAGTCTCTATCACTGAGGTACGACGATCTACCATCGACTCCGAAGTGAAACAAAATTCTATGGGTGCTGGCACAGTATCATGTTTTTATTGTATCCCACATTGTTGTGGAGTCTGATTGAGTATTGGCGCAGCCACGTTTCAATACGACAGTTGTATTCCTAGATCCTTGATTCCATAGCAGAGCCACACAACTCCAATAGAGACGTATTTCAGCGCTCTCTAATAGGTTGACTTTCGTGCCAACTACCCAGACAGCGGAATGACAACACGGAGCAACCGTTATTGGGAAGTTGCTGGAAGGTTGCGTCGCCAAATGCGCAGCAACATGCAGCAAACTTGAAATTTGTTGTCATTTGCTATGACACATGAGATCAAACAATTTTCCAACGATAAAACACAAACTGTTGAAGCAACACTGAAGCGACAGTTACACTGCTACTTTTGCTGTCAGAATAAAAATCAAAATTGTGGCCAGGGAGAGCGACCTAATCTCAAAATTATTCTGATCTTGAAAAATAAAGTGTGAAAATGAGAAAATTCTGAAGCTAAATTATACATTAACAGATATGATTTGTTTTTAGAATTGTTGTTCATATTGTATTGTTGAATTCAGTGATGCCAAATCACCTATCGTAAATTTTTTTCTAGTATTAAACAAGTTTTTTACCAGTGTAACAAATCATGTTAATTACAGTAAATTACTTCAGCTATGTTAAAAACTTATCATTGATGTGAAACCAGTGATTTTTGGGGGATTCACTGAAATTTCCCGATGTAAAAAAACTGTCAGGAACTCAACATCTAAATCAACTAGTATTTTACTCATTATGTGCTAAATAAATTACCTCGAGTAATTCACCGCACCATCACTGGTTGAATTACTGTTGATGTTTAAAATCCAAATTGATCAGTGTCATCCAATTGTCAGTGCTGGTTGACTTGTCCCTAATCAAAATGCGGTGCGGAGTCATTCTATAGAGTTGAAGCCTCTTGTTCCATAGTGAGACGAAGTTTTATCAGTGCTGGCACAGTCTCGTTTTTTCCTAGTATTCTACACTATCATCAACTCTGGTTCGATTTTGGCGCAGTCCTGTGTTACCAAGAAAACTATGTCACCGCACGAAATTAATTCAAACTGTGATTTACCACTGATTTCATGGTGAGGCAAAGTTGTATCAATATTGATAGAATATTGCCTTCTCGTGTATTCCAATGTTATCGATTCCGATTCGCTATTGACACAGTTTCGTCTTACCCAAGCAGTCATATTACTACTAAGTAGATTTGAAATACGGTCCACTACTAATTCTTTATCCAGACAACGTTGCACTAGCACTGGTAAGATATCGTGTTATAATGTATTCTACAACATCCCTAACAGCACACTCCTTCGCGTCTCCGTGGTCTCCACGTAGATACCACCTATCTCCGTGGAGACCACGGAGATGCGACGAAGTGTAATGTTAGGGATAATCAACTCTGGTTCAATACCTGGCGCCGTCTTACTCCACACCAAAACATCTGCGTCCTTACGAAATTGATTGCAACACCGATCCACCACCAATTTCATGATGAGATAATGCTGTCTGAATACTTCACGGGTATTGTGTTTTTATTATATTATCCTACAATGTCACCAACTCTGGCTCGATATTGGCATAATTCCATTTTTCCAAAACTTGGTCCTTTGCTCAGCGGTGAAAATTGATTACTGGCGCAAGAATGTCTGTCTACGGGAATCGATACCTTTTGAAATTCATCCAACGATTGATGTCGGTTGAGAAATAGTGATGACCCTGAATAGAAACAGTTGTTTTTGCCGAACTATGGCAATCACAAACTTGTCGGTACTGCGCTTTTTGACAACGCTGGGAATTCCCTCATGATCAGTTGTGTCACCACTGATTTCATGGTGAAGCAATAAGTTCTATCAATACTTTTAGAATATCGTATTCTCATGTACCTTGGAGTTGGATATAACAATGACTCACCACTGATTCCATAGTGGGACAATCTCATATTTTCATGGTATTTATCATTGTGATTAACCCTGGTTTATCAACAGCTGTTTCTCCGCGAAGTTGATTTCAACTCCGATCGACCACCGCGTCCGTGATGAGACAGGATTGTGTCAACACCGACTCGAAACTGGATTTTTATGTCACCAACTCTAGCTTCGCTTCCCTAGAAAATCGGTTTCTGCCAAACAGTAATGATTCGATACCGGTCCAACTCTGTTTATGTATAAAAAACAATATCTTCTGATATCTATCCAACAACTGGTGCCAATTGAGAAACAGTATGTGCCACATACAACCTTGTCAGTCCTGCACCTTTTGACAATTCTGCACTGAGAAAAAGGATTAATGAACTGAACGAAAACGTAGTTGACTCAACCACGCCAGGAGGTTAAATACGTTCAACCAACTCTGGAGGTTGCATTGAATCATTCCCCAGGTTGGCCGACTCTGTTGAGTCAACTACGTGAATGACTGGGACAATGAAAGATAGTTTCCGTCAAGTATCCATTTCCATTTGACACAAAATACCGGAGCATTGATTGCCTGCGAGGTTGACTCAACTATGTGAGATTTTGAATGAAACTTTTTCTGTGATTTGTTGACGTTGACACACATTGGTTCATAAAATCAAGTGATATGTTTGAGACAATGAAAGGTGGCGTAGTCGAGTCTACAATTTCCCAGTTATTTCAACTAAAAATCCGTTGATTCATTCATAAATTCTTCAACTACGCGTGGTGGTTAATGGCACTTCTATTTTTTTCTCAGTGTGGCAATTTCTACATAGATAGCTCCATAATTGTACCCTTTTTCGAAGTGCGTAAAGTCATTTCTTTAATTCAGTGTGAATTTTCGATAGAAACAAAAACACCGGAGCGTTTGTATTTTGAATTTCTTTAATAACATGTTCAACTTTTTTATTTCATTTGGGATTTGATTTTGAATCCGTTCCGATCAACGATTCGGACTTTAGCGAAATATGGAATAACATGATACAGACCTTTGAACACATGTTTCAAAATACAGGACTTAAATTGAGAAAATATACGTTCAAGATTACACAATTATTTTCAATGATGCAAAATTTACGTTCGTTTGATGTTAATCGTAGACACCTATGCACAAGGTTTGAAGAATTGATTTATTTTCAACGCTTTTCATTTGGACGTCAAAGAGAGAACCCTGGTGAAAATGGAAGCGGAAAGGAAGAGTAAACGAAGCAACTGAAAAAAAAGTAACCAGAGGAAGCGTATAAAATTCATCACACACCATAGCGAGAATCGAACTGATGACTTTCACCATGGTAGATGAGAGTTTTATCCACTGAGCCATGAATCATCATTGAGATAAACTGCTTGGAGATATTATTCGAAGTCAGAATAGGTATGATTCGCATACGCTTAATGTAACTTACTATTACTTTCGAAAACTTTCGGGATCGAGAGATTATGAAGCATATATGGAAGGTATGATTTCATCATTTTAGGGACACAAGAGGGAATTGAAAGGTTTTTCGCTTCGTATGCGGTTCCTTTGCGCTTTGTGTATACGCTTTATTTTCACCAGGGAAATGTAATTCTGGGAGATAATCGATATGAATATAACGTAAATGAGGGTTATCTTATTTCGATCGTGATGATTTTTCTACTTGTCACAACAATCTGTGACAATTCAGCCACACTCGAATTACCAATATCTTTCGAGGCTGATCTTGAGGAACACGTGCTGTTACGTAACCTCTTCTTACTCTCGTATCGGTTGTACACATCTATACATACACATCATGCGTTTTCCTAGTCACGGGTCATAGAAGTTATACGCTGTTGGCTCGAACAAACGAGACAGAATTATTATGAGACTGTCGTGTATGACGCATGGTTCGAAGAATAACTTACGGTACATAGACAACAACCCTATAATGGTAACCGGGGAAAGAGAGTAGGAGAAAGTAGTAATGGGCAGAGACGAACTTCTGTGCACGTGATGCGTCGTACGCTACTCCTGATATCATGAAAAGCCTTTTCTCACATTCACCTTGTTCTTGTTTCTGAAGGAAATAGGGAGTGACAACACGTGTAGGTACATGTGAGCATGTATACGTGTGTATGCGTGCAAATGAGTGATTCCCTGTATCGTGTCTGTGAGCTCAAATGAAAGAGAAAGAGACGAGGTAAGTGCGTGCGTGAGTTTCGGGGGCTGAAAATGGGGGTTGCGAAGGAGCTGGATAGCTTCGGGAAGGTTGAAGAGAGAAATGGAAAGAAGGAGAAGCTGAAGAAGAAGGAAGAAGAGAAGATCAGGAGGGTGAACTAAGAGTAGTAGGAAAGAGTGTGGGAAGTTCGGCAGGCTGCTTGGTATGAGGAACGTTCATCAGCCTCGAGGTTTTAAATACGAAGAGAAAGAGACAGGACCAGGCATGGAAGGGAATCCAAGGAAGAAAAACCGCCTCTGGTTCCCCTCCCCCTATCAGCTCCTCACCCCAGTCTACCTCTTACCAACTTCCAGTGACGGATTGATTAAAAATCTAAGGGGCGAAAATAACATTGGGCGCCTTTTTTCCGTTTCTCTTTCTTCTTTTTGCCTTGTGTCTGGCTATATCACAACACAACCCCTCAAAGTCTACTCCGCTTTAGCGCGAGTTGAGCATTTAAATCTAAATTTCTCTTTTTTTCTCTCGAGAAAGCAGTAGTTTATGTTTGTTTTTTTTTCTCTGCTTTGCTGGCTTTCATGTTGAAAGTTTTATAACGAGTTTTTTACCATAAATATCTTGAAATATACTGGTGAATCAAATTACGCGATCCGTCATGTGCGCACAGTGCATCGGGCTTATGCCTCGACGAAGTTACCTCTTATAAACAGTGTAAATGTTTGCTTAAATGAGATAGCGATATCAAAACATGAATTCCATCGATTCACATGGATTTCTACCTCTCAAGGCTTAGGGATTTAGTATATTCCGATGCCCAGTTCACACCACCATCGACATACAATTTTTTCCCTCGAAATCATTCAATTTCAATTAAGGGAAAAAAGAATTATTTGAATAATAATGAAAAGGAATTGAACTGTGTTGACACAAAACAGGGCGTGAACGATGGCTATTGCCACCCGATTTTACCGGTTTAATCGAGGCAACCTCAAAATTATGCCGCCCGAAAATTACTTGCGTTTCCAGCTGAGATTCCTCTTTTCCAGGTAGAATCCTAGCTAGAATTTCAACTCCAACGTGGGATTTCAGTTGGAATTTCTCCTCCCAGGTGGAATCCCAGTTGGAATTGGAAATCCCACATGGAATCCAGTTGGGATTCTTGATTCTAGGTGGAATCTTAGTTGGCAACGCAGGTAAATTTTGGATCTGGAATCCACGTGGAATCCCAGCTGGATTTTTGTAACAGGATGATCAATTCTGGAACATCAATATTATTTCAACAATAAAGTGTTAACAACAATTGTAAAACCAAATTACATGTGATTACTGAAAATTTAGCTTTAGGATTTCTTAATGTTCATACTTCATTGTTGAAAAGTTGCATTGCAAATGTTGCTTCAGTATTGCTGCGGCTGTTTGTGTGTTATAGTTGGGGGATTGTTAGATCTCACATGTTATAGCTTCATGCATCCAAACATCTTCATGGAGAGGCGAATCTTGGGTTTTTCGCATGAAGTGTCCCGAGCGAATAACCCACGGTAAAGATCCGAGCGTTTACAACACGGAGTACATGCTCCAAACGCCAAAGTCTCGTGCGTTGTTTACAAAGGAACTTGCCATAGAATAAAACCAAAGACAGGGATGCGAGCAATGCAAGGAGATCATGCGCGTAACGCAAGATACTCGATGCTAATAACGCACGGGCTCGAGCCATGGGACAAACGCAAGGTGGCCGTGGGTTTTTGACTACGGCCTCTTGCGTTTGAAATCGAGGAGTGGGGAGCCTCGTCAGCCGAGTCAACAGTTTGGCCGTTATAGATTCTCTTGACTGACGAGCCGTCGCTTACGAGGCTCCCCACTCCTCGATTTCAAACGCAAGAGGCCGTAGTCAAAAACCCACGGCCGCCTTGCGTTTGTCCCATGGCTCGAGCCCGTGCGTGAGCTATTATTATTAGCATCGAGTATCTTGCGTTACGTGCATGATCTTCTTGCATTGCTCGCATCCCTGTCTTTGGTTTTATTCTGTGGCAAGTTCCTTTGTAAACAACGCACGGGACTTTAACGTTTGGAGCATGTACTCCGTGCTGTAAACGCTGGAATCTTTACCGTGGGTTATTCGCTCGGGACACACTAAGTGCGAAAAACCCAAGATTCGCCTCTCCGTGTTCGCAGCATCGTGACAACAACTTTCGAATTTGCTGCATGTTGCTGCGCATTTGGCGATGCAACCCCCTAGCAACTTCTCAACAGTAGTTGCTCCGTGTTGTTAGAAAGTTGTTGAGAATTCTGCTAGTATTTTGCTGTCCGGAACTATTCATGTTTCAAAATCAAAATAATTTTCAGGTTACCTCGCTCTACCAGACCGTCATTTTGATGTTTATTCCGCATAAAAGTCAACTTTTGAAGAGGCGGACAAAAATGTCCCAAATATTCTCATTTGCGTGGCGTAGTCCTTTATTTGCCAGCACCTGACGTTGAGAGTTGGTCGCCAGTATCAGGACAATACTGATGATCGATTCAACGATCGGTAATATCAGTATCGGACGAGAGTGAATTAGCGTTATCATTCCGACTCTGAACCGACAGCCTTACCTTTCGTGTATGCACTTCTCGATTCTAAACAAGAAGCTTCGTATTCAAAGGTTTTTGAGGTGGTTCTTCAAGCAGCAACAAACTTTAATTTGGATGTTACCCTACCACAACATGTAATGGTCGATTTTGAACTTGCAATTATTAATTCTGTTCAAAAAGTGATTGGGAACACAGTTGTTCGGGCATGTTTGTTTCATTTGAATCAGAGTTTTTATCGCCGTATTCAAGCGGAGGGTTTGCAGCAGAAGTATAACGACCCTGAAGACCGCGAATTGAAAATTGCTGCTCATATGATATGTGCTTTAGCTTTTGTGCCACCTGAAACCGTTGAATCACACTTCGAAACTGCATTGGATCATGTACCCGATGATTTAATGCCAGTGGCAGAGTATTTTGAAATCACTTACATACGTGGAAGGAGAGCACGGGGAAGGAGGAAAGCCACAGCCCCACGATACCCAATATCAATATGGAACCAGTACGAAACAGTTCTTCAACGTCTTCAAACCACGAACAATATGTCCGAGGGGTGGCATAATCGCTTCCAAATTGTTGTAGGTCGTTCTCATCCAAGTATATACACTTTTTTCAGAGAAATAATAAAAGAACAAGCGGACACTGAGTGTATGTTACAACAATTCGACTTGGGACAAACAATTAAAAAGGTTCGTAATCCCAAACAAAAGAGGGTTGCTGAGAGAATTTTTGATATAGTTTCGACATATGATGAATATGAGACCGATATTGTGACGTACTCAAAATTTGTAGGTTATAATCTGGAATTGTAAACTGATAGCAGCTATGATCTGGAACAAAATAAACAATTTAGAACACTTGCATGTTAGTAATCATTTTTTTAGGAGACAATGTTTTAGGACTCACATTATTTTAGGACTATTCATTTTAGGACCATACACTTTTAGGAGGAAAGGATTAGGAGAACTGACCTACAATCCTGCCGACGGTTAGAGTGAATTCTAATAATTATATACAATTTTCTACAAAATATGATAGGGTGGATGAAAATTTCATTTCATTCGAATCATCCTTTATCTAATGAAAACCAAATTTCCTAGCAACACGCTAGGAGTATCCGCTTTCGGGGACACTTCGGTTTCACTGGGTTATTGCTCTAGCTCTAGGACAGGTGATCGATCAATCCAGTCAGAGAAGATTCATGGCTGAAAGCTAGCCACACATGAGAATTTAATAAACATACACTCTTCTCAAGCCTCGCTGGCCCCTAACAGCCCCTGATACCGGTTCCGTTCCTGACAGGGTGTTCCAATTTGATAAATCCGGATGCAAACAGGTAGATTTTGTAAGTTTTGACCAGATCCCCAGAAACAACAATTTGTCCACGGTTCTGCCTGACGTTTCCAGCAAAGCACAGTTACTATTGTTACTGTGTTGACCTATACCACCTATACGTACCATCTTTTGGCTAGCATTCCCTTGCTATACGTGGGTTCAGAGTGGTCGTTATTACTCCACTGGCTTGAATTGTTTTCCCAATGCTCTCGAAGTTCTCCTTGGCTCCCTCTCATCTCTTTCGACTGACTGTCGAATCCTGTGAACAGGTGGTATGCAGGTCGTCTGTCATCATTTCCATTCATCTGATTAAAGGTCTAATATATAGAATATAATTCTACCATATTCAACATATTCATCAACATAAAATTCATTCAACTTCAGATGTGAGGCTTTTGTTTATTTTCATATTGAAAATTTATGTCACCAAAATTGTTGAATATGTCCCTTTTGATTTGTGAACTTGAAAAAGAGATGAAAATAAAACCGTTCGAAATCAGTGCGGTGAATCAAAATATCAACCTGCACGGCCTAGAATGTATTGAGTAATGTTGTGGTGGGATGTTCATTTGTACGTGATGTGCCTGCTATATTCTTAGAATTCAGAAGATTAATTTTCCTTTCAAGGTTTCAGACTCGTACACCGAGTTTTTCGCAAGAATTTCCAAGCTCCCCACATTTTTATTTAAACCCTTCGTAAGGGTTTGAACAAAATTCATTTCCATATCAACACTAGTTTATTTTTCATTCCTTGAAATTTGTTTTATTTTCCATACTATTCACAACTGTCATCAATTGTCTCGATATTGACTGTTAGATTTTCAAGCAAAAGCTTGAGCTCATCGTTAGTCGTAATTTCCAAGGAAGGCAGCGATAACTATGTAGTATGAGAGAATATCACGAGCAGCAAAGCGGAAACATGTCTAAATCGTATGAATGTCAACGTCAAACTCCTAACTGGAATATCATTCCACAATTTTATAATTCATTCGAATAACCCTTATATCGAGGTGTAGAAAAAATGATAGCCATCATCGTCATGATCATGATAATGGTGTTGATTTTTATGATGTATGAAATAATGATGTCTGGATCCTTTTGCACACATTTCCCGTTGTATTATAAATTTCAGGAATTGAAACGCAAAATCTTGGATTGACTGATAATGGTGTATGACCCTATAATATGACATTGGAATCATGAAGATACAATCCATTAGCAGGTCTGTTGATATTTTGCATTTGGAATCGCCGGAAACAGTTCAGAAATACTGCAGTACTCGAGACTGAGCACTGCTCCATCTTGCTGTAGAATTTTTCAAAATAGATAGTCTCAAAGAAGAAAACAACGCTATTGACTGCAAAACACGTGAGATCATCAACTCAAAATTCTCTATTCCGTCATTCTTTGCTCTTCATTCGCAATTATTGAGAGGGAAAGATCAACAATTTCCCATCAGAATCAACTCTCCATAAATCATCTCGAACCCGCAATAATTGATCACTCTCAATCAATTTTTCATGACTGACACGCATGAGAAGAATGATTCTTCCTTCACATTTTCTGAGGAAGATTTCCAAAAATGGAAAGTAGGTATATATATTTAAAAACAGCAGGAAATAAACATTGATGGCTTCAAATCTCGTGCTTGAACACAGAGTTATCAACTTTTCCTTCTCTTTCTTTTCAACACCTTCTATTTATTTGATGATCATTATTATTTTCCCTCCTCGGGGAAACATTTTTTCTCTCCACCCTTTTCTTATCCTATCATTTATTCCCAGCAAATAGAATTCCTAATTCAATCTGTCCCTTGGTCATTCGCCGAGAATCATCTTCAGTGCTTCATAGATGTTGCGTCTTACCCTTTGCATCCCTGTAACTTCGTTGAGATCACCGTCCTATATCTTGAACACCGGTTAATGCAATTAGATACAAAGTGACACAAGAAGAATTTATGGTAATATACTACGTGCATTCAGTCAACGAGTATCATCCATTGTAACAGGGTGTGCCACAGATAGATGAGGTTGTCGATTGCACACAAAAGCTTGTTTGAAACGTTTCGTCACTCCATTACCACACGGAAAGAAAAGAATAGTTGCAGCAACTATACTTAAATAGTCGATTTTCGACGATTTTCTACTTAGTAGTCGGAACAAGTGACACGTTAGCTGTCTCAACTAATTCAAAATACTTCAGATATTTACGTTAGTGAGTGCAACTATCGAGTCACTTGTCCTGACTACTAATCAGCTGTAGTTGCTGCGACTATTTCTTTTCTTCCGTGCATCGTACTGACGCATGCGATATCGTAGGATCTAATTGAATAAATTCATTTATTGTTGAGGAGTGAATATGATATGTTGCTAACAAATGATACAACGGAACATAACTTGATGTTCTCCGTTCATAAAAAAAAACAAACTCGAATGAGAAAGAATTGCAGCTTTGAATACAGCTCTGATGGAGTGTATAGGGAATCAACATGAGATGATTGTATTCAATTTTAAAACGCAAGATACTTTTGAAGATTAATTACTCGATTTATATCGTACCAACTAAGAGAACTGAATTAAACGCGTTACATTCATCCATAATGCATGTCACTCGATAGAGACCCTTTGATAACTCAATCTAAATGAAAACCTCAATTGCGGACATAACAATCTTCCATGAAATGCCAAGAATATTTTCACATCATCATAAAACTGCGTATCGATCGAATTAATTTCTGAATGCGCGTATCTAAGCAATTGAACAACAACACCATGATTATAAAACAAACAATACAAGAGATATAAAAATCTCCTCCCGAGAACTGGAAATTGAAAAATATCGACGTTTCTATCTCGTTGAGCTTTCTTTGCAGCCCAAACCAGCGGGAGTAGATTTTACGCACTTACATCAGGGATGTACGTATACTGCCCTGAATGTGTATGTAGTTTTAAATAGTCTGTAAAGAGAGAGAGAAAGAAAAGGAGCGAGAAGAGAGGCGGGGATGGCTCTCTATCGTTGGCTGCCGAGGATGGAGTTGATGTGGATAAGAGATGAAGGCCAAAGGCAAAGGACAAGGAACCGCGTAAGAGAAGGATGGAATGAAGAGTGTGAGAATACGAGGGTGAAAAAGATGAGATGAGAGGAAATAAGACAAAAAGGAAAGAAGAAAATAAGGAGAGACAGAAAGGAGGAAGACTTTGCAGGAAGGGAAAGAAACAGGACGAGGAAAGTAGACGAGGGCCGTCGGAGATAAGACGCAAACGAACCAACCCACCCCCCTCCCCCCATCCTCACCCCCACCCCTCTCTACTCTTTTCGCGTGTCTCGATCGATAGCTCCACGCGGAAAATTCGAAAGTAAGATGCAATTAAACAGCGAGAGCGAGGGTAAGCAAGAAAAGGGGTGAGTTTTCCAGAGAGAGCCCCGTAGGCCGGCTCATGCCCCTTTCCTCTCTGGTCTCTTGGTTGCCCTCTCAGTCCTGCTTCCCCAACGCTTCTCACCCACTCCACTTGACTCTCTCTCTCTTTCTCTCTTTTCCTTTTTCCACACCCTCCCTCTCTCTCTCCCCGCGACCCGAGCGTCTTAGATTGCTGCTGCCGAGCTCTTTTTCACCCTTCTTCTCTTTCTTCTGCTTCTTCTTCTTCTTCTTCTCCTTATTCTGCTTTCTTATTTCTTCATCCTTTTCTACATCTTCCACCTACAACACAGTACACACGGACTCCAAGGCGTCGTCTTCAGCCCGAAGGGAAGCAGCAACCCTTTTTCTCTCCCTCACACCCCTCTAGTATTTATATTGAGCGTCTTAAAATACCCCACCTTCCCAACTCGGTACGCTCAGCACACGGCGTTTTCTTGCTCCTCACTCGTCCGTACAACCAAGCTCTCCCAACGACTATCCTGTTGAAGGTGACGTCATTTTAAATACCGTTTTTTCCCAAACAGAGGAAACTTGGATGGATTCGAGTAATGAATGATGATCTCATGAAGAAACAAATGAATTTTTTCGAATTGCACAATTCATTCACTTTCACTCCTTCTTTTTTTCTCTTTGTTTATTCCTTACTCGTCGATGCCGTGATCCAGGTACGATGAACCGCGGGAAGAATAGGAATTGTGGAATTGGTTCATGATCTCACCGAAGTCGGTGAACTTTGAGAATTGAAGAGTTCCTACGAGTCCCCTGACTTTTCGAATTTCAAACTTTACATTATTCAGCAGAACATCTATGGGGATTTTATAAAATAATTTTGTATAGAGTCGATAGATTTGTATTAGAATGATACTAAGATTATTATCAATCGGTTTTTGATCGTTCAAATTCATACCAACGCCAGAACTATGAGCATTCAAAACTACTTCAATGCAATCAGAATATCAAAAAATTGTTGCGCAGGGTGACATTTTGATTCTATCAAAGTATTTTGATAAGGTTTGTCATAAACGGAACGATTAAGTCTCGGCGCTTAGTATCCACCTACACGGAGAGAAAAGTATTGCTGGCATAACAATAAGCAGCTCTGTTACTATAGCGTCTACAAAAAAAGTTAGCTGAAAGAGCGAAAAAAATGATTCACCCGACTAAATTTTTTTGCTGTCCTAAATAAATTTGTTAACTTCATAAGGACGACAAATTTCTTTGTACAGGCGCTATGGTAGCAAACCATTTTTTCTCCGTGTAGGTTAATGATGTACAGAGAGTAGATTTGAAATCAATGGACTTTTGATTTCAGAAATTGACGAAAAATCCCTGAATAAATTCCAATTATGATCTTAATATTTGAATTCGTAACTTTGTAATTTGTTGCTGAAATGTTGAGGTTCATTTTTTTTTAATAAAGAATGGATTGTTTGCCAGGCCTGCGTGAAAAATTTTAGTTTTCAAATCTATTTTCAGAAGAAATAGCGTTCTGTTTCAGACGAGCGTTCTAGGGCGGGAGGAAAGTCCCAACTTTCCTCCCTCTGTGAAATATGGACAAGAGGTGTTGAATATTTGTTCTAGATTTCACTTACATGCAGGAAATATTAGTATACTGTTAGCCAAGGGGAGAAAGTACGTAATTTCAGACGAGTGTGAAGTTGGATTCCACACGAGTCCGAAATTACACTTTCCCCCCGAGGTGAACACACTATTTTTTCCCACAACTGCACAAGGAGGAAATTTTTCCGCCCGCTGCCTACGATCTCATGGGTTAGTTTGACAACATTGGTCTAGAATTGATCACTTTCGCCCCCAAAAACCAGTCGACGAAGAGCTGCTTTCCGCGTTGATGTTTTTTGACCTATTTTTAGGGGAGAAAGTGCTGAATTCCAAGCGAATGTGTCACAGCGGGAGGAAAATACAAACTATCTTTTCGTTCTGAAATATGCATATGAATATTTTATATGCAATTAAACAGATGATTTTCACTTTCCTTGCAGTTGTGGGAAAAAATAGTATGTTCACCTCGGGGAGAAGTGGGAAATTTCCACTCGTGTGATTGTCTCCCTCGCCTTCGGTTCGGGAAGACAAACTTCACACTCGACAGAAATTTCCCACTTTCCCCCCTTGATGAACAATATACTATTTTCTGTAGACAAGGTAGAGAATGGTGAGCTCAACTCAGGAGAGAGTGAAAAATTTTCACCCGTATGATTATCTTCTCTCATTCTCGGTTTGGGCAGACAAACTCCATACTCGTCAAGAATGCTCTAATTTCCAAGAAATACGATAAATTGAAAATGAGGTAACCGGCCCCATTAATGAACACCTCAGCCCCCATTGGCGAACCATCGTTTATTTATTATATCTTTCCTATGGCATATTATTCTGAATTTATTTACATAACAGCGGTTGATTTAGTATCCAGACAGTCATGCTTGGATGAAATTAAAGCACTAAATGAAAAGTACTATGAATCAAAAACCAAAATGTTCATTAAAGGGGTCGCGTTCTTAAATGGGGTCATCTACCTTATCTTTTCTTGGTGAAATCAATCATAACATTAAAAATATTGGCATTATTTCACATTCAAATTGATGAGAAAAAGCTGCAATTTCAAGATAAATATATCTCATTCATTACTAAATGAAGAAACAATGGCAACCCACGAATTGATACATAGAAAATATCTGCTTGAATCACCATGATAAAATTCACTAAATGAAGATCACTAAATCAAGAAACAATAGCACCCCAGAAATTGATGCATAGAAAATATCTGCTTGAATCACCATAATAAAATTCATTGAATTCATCATGAAATAATGGACAACGAGTGGGAGAAATGATCAATTCCAAACGAGTATTTCTCACAGTTACATATATAACTTCGTCCCACGAGCGAGTGGAAAGAGATGCCTTTGTTCGACTGAAAAACGTCAACCAAGCTTCTCACTTCTCAATTAATGACGTGGTGTTAACGAATGGTATTATTTTTCCACCAGTGAGGCAGTGAGGTAAATTATATAATTCCTCAACCCTAAGTCATTATTCGAGACATCAGTTATTTCACTCACGTTTTGGAGATGAACAAAGTCGTTCTTCTCACGTGTATGAAGCACGAAGAAATTGCTTATAAAGATTTCCCATATACTGTTAACAAAATTCTGAAATTTGATGAAAAATCTTGAATGCTTATTCTAAAGCAAATTTTCTCAAATTCAAGGAGGGATTATAAAATTCGAGAATTCGGTATTAATGAGATTCAATAAATTTATGATTAGGATTTATCTAAGGCGTCCTGCTGGTGTAGACACCGCGAAACAAACTACTTGTTTGGTTTCTTTCTGAGCGAGAAAGAATTTATTATCCAAGGACAAATATTGATGTTTTGATCAGAAAATATTTTTCAAAATGGAGACAGACAGTCACTATTGAAAATACGTACTCTCGAAAAGTGCCTTGCAATATATCTTCGAGACTTTCAATTTTGCCACAAAAAGAAAAATTTGTCCTTCAACTAGGTGAAATTATTCAGAGCTTGACGGACGGAATTTGAAAAATATTGATTCTTCAACAAATGGCGAGTTTTTGAAGGAAAAGTCGATTTTCTTCAATATTTTGCAAAACCCGTACGTCATTCTTGGCAAAGTCTAATTGAGAAGCTACAGTTAAAATTTGAACTCAATTGGATGAGAATTAAACGAGTTATCTTGCAAGCCATTTAGGAAACATAGTTTTGAGATAATCGCGTTCGAAGTTTGAAATTCTTTCTGTGTTTTAAAATTGGAAATTTATATCGAAAAAATTGTTCTCCATTAGTCTGCGATGTCAGCACTATATTATAAAGCGCCTGCCGAATTGATATTCATCTGATGTTTGATTTGTTTCATCGATTTGGAGACCTAGTGTGCCTCTCTTGCAGCGTCAACGACGACTGGGCCTTCTTTCTACGATGAATACCTTTTCTGTCTCTTACGATCGATCTTATGAGATTCTTCACAACGTGTACCATGAATTGCAGCGTAAACATTCAACATACAGTGGACCGTGTAGTGTTGATGGTGTCACCTACACTATAGTAACACCCCAAGCGTCTATTGCCTATAATGACAAATGGGCCCCAGGCTGGGTCCATCTTCTTTGACCCAGTATTAGGGAATGACGATGGGACCCATGTTGGCTCAATCTTGGCCCTGTTGTGCTTTCCCATACAATTATGGTTGGTAGAAAATGGAAATAATGAATCTAAATGCGGGCACATTTGAACTTGGCTCCAATTTTGACCAGCGTTAGGCCAAGATTGGGATGAATTTATATCCCGAGCATGTGTAATCTTCAGCGTGTATGAATTTTGGTCCCATTTTTGGTCCAGTCTTGCGCTCAACACTAGGCCCAAGACTGGGCCAAAGTGGGGCTGAAATTCATGCTCGTTGGGTAGAATTCAAAGCAATTTTCCAATTTCAAAAAAAAGGGAAGGGCAGTATTGATTGCCTAATCTGGGTTCATGCTAGGCCCACGGTGTCACCAATCCTCGGGTAAAGCAATACAGCCAACCTCGGAACGATGTTATCATCTCAAGGTTGGCCCCATTTGTCTGCCCAGCTTGACCCCACGTTGGGCAGCATGGGCACCCACCCTGGGATTAGATTGGGCCCACAGTTAGCCCACACTTGGGATTTTTGTGGGCAAAATAATTACAAGTGCCCTGTATCATCATATTTCAACACACACCTAGTGAATATAGCATAATGACCGTTGAAAATTCAATTTTTTCCGACGCCCCAAAAAAACATTTTTTATGATGAAAAGAGAAATTTTTGTTTTCTCAACAAATGTAACCCGTGTTTCAAGGTAATCTAAGTTCATTTTTTGATTGAATTGTAGTTTCATTTCAAGCATCTCTTGAAGTATACGGATTAGAGATTAAATTATAAAGACAATTTTGTAGGAAATTGAATTCTCTACAAAAAACGATTCTTTCATTTTTGTCATCAAATTTATATTTGATGAAAATGTGATTTAACATTTGAAAACATTGAAAAAAAATTGGGAACTTTTTTTTCAATCCAAACTGAAATAAAATAAATAAATTCGAGGATCAAAAATTTATTTAAAAAATTGATATTCAATAAATATGGATTTTATGAAAAAAATGGAAGAAACCTTCTTTGTGGAGAATTTAATTTTCCACAAAACTGTCCTGATCATTTCATGTCCAATTCGTATACTTTGAGAGATATTTTAAGAACCTGAGATTTTATTAAGAAATTCCCTCAGGTTATTATATTTATATTTGAATTTATATAACGACCGTGTCATATTTGTAAGAAAAAAAAATTCTCCCGTATTTTGTCATCAGAAGGAAGGATTTTTTGGGAATTTTCAATGACCACTCTAAAATATAGATCTTATTTCTTATTGTGATAATGGAAAAAGTATAAAACGCGCGAAATACGTATCTTCATACACCGTAAAAAATCACGGCTACGTTAAATTGAATGGCTTAAGCGGGCTGAAGAAATTTTGTCTTGGGTGAGGAAAGATTTTTATTGTACTCTTAAACACCTACTTACATCACCGATTGGGCAAATTGAAGAAAAAAATTGATTCTTTGAAATTATTACACTGGCATGAGGCCTCAAAAATCCTGGTTATATAAATACTGCGTTGAAAGTTCCCAAGCGAGTGCGACACATTCATTCCCCTCCGCATGTGAATTTCAAGCGTGTCTCACGGGGCCCCGTTTCGGAACCCGGGGTGGGGTTCCGGAAAGGTCCCATACCCCCGGCAGAGAGAAGATGAGAGTGCGCGCGGGCACCTTTTCGCTGCTATTGAAATTTCCATCGGCCCTCTGGTGATTGGATCATGGAAATGATTGTACAGAATTTTTATTTTTCAATAGTAAAAAATTGCACATTTATTTTGTATATTCGTGAATACGTATGTGATTAAAATTACTTTATGTATCGACATCAGTGTCGGACTGGCCCGCCCGGCTCCCCGGCGACCGCCGGGGGTCCTTCGGTATTGGGGAGCCCGATCAGTTTTCAGTTTTCCTTTATTTGTTTATGAATTATGATAAAATTTTGATTTTCCTGAGAATGTGCTCTGTCCACAGTGCAAAAAAAATACTTGTTTGTCCTCTCTTCATAAAATATTTATTTGTAGGAATTAATGATTCAATTGGATCCCAAAATTGATTACTTGTGGCGAATGCATTATTTATCTAGAACAGCAAATTGTTTGGGGCAAGCATTCTATTATGTAATTTGATTGAAAATTTCAATAATCCCAAGGAATATGCTATGGAGAAAGGACAAATAAACTATTCATTTGGTGAGAAGAGATTTTGTTTTTCGTATAGGGGGTCTGACGTATTTCCCAGCCGGGGGCCTTGGTGCGAGCCAGTCCGACACTGATCGACATTGAATGCATATAACATATCTTCTATAACACATAACATCTACATCATTACCCCAATAAAAATATTTCTCTGCAAAACTTCAACAATTTTTCTGCAAAACTTCATTATCGCAGTTCTTAGAGAAAGAAAGAATTTTTTCAACAGATTCAATCATAGGAAATAGTTGAGTTTAAGGTTTTGGAAGCCGGATAAGGAGAAGAAATTAGGAATACACGGTATAATACTCCTCATATAGATACCCGCCAGGAGTTACTCTTGCTACAGTGTAAGCCCGCCGCCGAGCGCCGTACAGTGGTAACTATCTTTTGAGGGCAGACCTACTTCGCGGACGCGTTTCACATGGGTCTGTCATTTTCTATGTCAGTCGGCCAATTAATGATGTCCAACGGTGTGTTATCGATTCAATACACTTTCTATAGAATTAGGAGAAATGGAATGGAAATACAACGATTCAATTGTCCTCCCTCATTGTTCGCAGAGTCATTTCAACAGGTCATTTTCAGACTGTTCGAGAATTTTTCAGAAACACATTTGCATCGTATTGAAGTGGCGTGGAATTCTGCAGGGATCATTTATTTGTTTGTTGGTTCAATGGACATTTCATTGTAATAACGAAACATTTATTGCCAACGCAAATTATTTTCTTTGCGTAGCAGAGGGAATACAATACGTACAAAAAATTCAAAGTTATAATCCATGATTACCATGATCTATTTCAAGTGACTCGCGAGATATTTTGAAATTCTCAGAGGTCATTCCTAGCGATTATATTTTCATAATTATTTACCCCAAACTACAAACATTATAAGCCATCCATGAAAATTTTGGAAATCTCCAGAAGGAAGGGGTTCGAACGCCTCGAAAGATTTCATTCTGGACGTAAAAGAATCTAAAGATCGTAAAAAGTATGTTAAACAGATATTCATCTTTACAGATGGATTCTTCGATTTCCACGAAAGCAACGAGGTGCTCGGAAGCGTGTTCGATATTCTTCATCAGCGAGAGAAAATTTCTGAATCATTTTGTTCATCTTCTTCGCCCTGACTACAAATCGCTAGCCATTCTCTTTTCTTTCTTCGGTATCATATATGCATACCTTGTAAAAATCTCGAAGAATACCTGCCTCCTTCTCAGATCAAGAAGGGTTACACACTAAGGTATGCGTAACGTGGAAGCAACTACGTTACCAGGTACTCGTGATTTATTCATTCTCCACGTAATCGCTCACCCATGAACAAACGGCAAATATACAGAATAGAACTCGGTTCATGTGGTGGATATACACCTGACTCTAATCTGTAACAAATCGTTGATACACTCACACACATCCTTCTCGCAATTGTAGTATTCCTGCTTTGTGCAGTTACACGTTTATTACTTCCATAGTTTCTGAATTTACGAGGTTTTTCGTTTGTAGGTGTACCATATCCTTCATAGCAAGTATTCCGATTCTCAATTATTTTTCTCATTCTCTGTCGATGTATATTACGACACGCGTTGTAGGCAACGCAACTTGGATTTTTGTCAAATCTTCGGTGCAATATTTCCATACTATTTCATGGTTTCAAGTTATGCAGTTTTGTAAAGAATAAAATTTTGTGAACAACTCTCTTCAATTTAGCTGCTTCAAAATTCATGTTCTTTAGGTATGAATCGTTTGATGAAACAGAATTGTGATGGAATGAAGCAATAAACGTCAACACAATAATAGAAATCCTTCTAGTTTTACCAAGAATTCTTTCTCAAGAACAAGAATAGAATTCTTCAAGAACTCTTTTCGAAGTGATGAATTTATATAAAGTTCTGGAGGAGTTCAATGTTTAGGACATTAACGAGTTCTTTGAGAATACCGTACCGAAAACAATAATCAGTTACTCTCACTCCAAATTGGTTCCAGCAACTAAATACAGTTGTTGATATTCGCCCTCCGAAATTTACCAGCTGGGATTCCTCATTTCCAGGTGGAATCTCAACTAGAGTTTCAACTCCAACATGGGATTTCAGTTGGAATTACTGATCCCAGGTGTAATTCCAGTTGAAATTGGAAATCCCACATGGAATCCAGTTGGGATTCTTGATTCCAGGTGGAGTCTTAGCTGGAAACGCAGGTAAATTTCGGATCTGGAATCCACGTGGAATCCCAGCTGTATTTTTGTAACAGGGTGGATAACTGAAACGGGTGTTGGCTCAACTAAATTCAAATTTAATTTCTCTGACTTGAGTTGCTGTTACTAATTTGAAGTTGCCTTTACTACAGCTTTCATTACCGGCTTCTAATCTTTGATTACTCGGAACTAATTTTCACAACTAACTTCAGTTTATTATTCAGTTCGGTCAAATAAATTATTTTTTCGGTGCGAAAATGTTGTTTTAATACTCTCAGAAAACTTGTTAATGTCCGAAACAGTGAACGGTTACCAGAGCTCTATACGAATTCATCAGTCTATTGAAGAATTCTATTCTTGTTCTTGAAAAAGAATTGTTCGTGTGTTATCTGGGTAGTTGGAAAAAGTCGACTATGCCCCTCGAGTATATTTTCCCTTCCTCTAAAAATGTATTCAATGGTGATTTTGGAACAATTCCATCGATTGGGAATGCAAAATTAATCCCAATAAAATATACAAACTTCAACGATATTGAAATCAAACATAGAGCACGCATGTGAGTTCTATTTTTCTCCATCGCAAAGCAATTCCGATGAAAAGAATTACAAACACCTCTCGACACGAACTCCGCTTACTTTCCCCCTTCGTTAAAGAGGTTAGAAGAATTTGTCGAAACCATAGAGAACCGATAAGCCATTTCCAGTAATTCTGATTTTTCGAAGAATCGAATCTCCGTGAATCACCGTATGAAGCATTCACGAAAGAAACGGTAGGTATAAAAATTGGCTTCAGAACGAAATCGACCGCTCCCACATCAATCTTCCGTGCAGTTTCGTGTAGTAGAAAGGAACAACAACTGTTGTTGGATTGTTCCAATGGGGGGTCAGTCGTAGTTGCGCAAGACAAAAGTCAACGTCTTGTCATAATGGTCGTCCTCGTCGACGTCGAGGCCTTGTGAGACGGGATTAATATCGAGGAATACACCGATCCGATGGATCTCGTGTATATAACTGGTACTTTTGTTGACTTAACGGATCAATTCGATGCAAATCACTCGTTTGCGATACATAACTATATTATACTATCCCCATCGTCGTATACAGAGATCTCCCCTTCCCTCCTGCCGCTGTTACGCTATAAAGAACAACGAAAGTTCTGGGTATGAAAGTACTCTCGGCAACGGCAGTAACAACAACAACAACAACATCAACGGCAGCTGCAACAGCATTTGGAAATTAGCGAATAAGGCTCCCAATTATCTCAGTCTCGACGAGGCATCGATTGCGCGAACGAGCTGCTGATCCACAGGTCACCTCATAATCGATCGATCTGTCGATCGACTGTGGGAATCTTCAATTATGTAAAATAGTTTTAACGACTTTCAGGCTTTTACCAGAATTTTTATGCTGCTTAGAAATTCTGGCATTCCGAACAATCGGTAATCTCTCGTTCGAGTATTTAATTAATCATTTCGTGTCGAAGGTATAACGAAAATCTTTTCTCCAAGCGAAAACAGTGAATCGAAAGCTTCTTTTTACACGTCTCACGTCTCACGTGAAAACTAAATCATCTCTTTTCCGTACTGTACCGTACGAAAGAAAGGTTTTGTATATCAGAACCAAGTACCGTTATCATCATTATTCCTGTTCCCTTGTGTGCAATCTAAAAAGTATTATCGATTGAAATGGCACTTGAAATCGAAGCACTAATTTCGTTGGATATTAATAAACATTTATCTAAACCACCGGAGGTTCATTCACAACACGATTGAATTGCAATTTCCAATGTGAACAAATAAAAACTCCCCATTCGATTACTCGAGGATGATGTAAAGAAAATTCATAAACACATATTGCATGTAAGCAATTGTCTATGAAGACCATTTTATATAGTTTTTATAAAAGATTTTTTATTAAGCTTGTTCTATTCGTTTCTTATCTTATGCTGCCTGTATTACAATGTGTATACGTGCATGTACATATTAAATGTGAACCTAAACATAGTATAGAATCGTAAGTACGAGACGATCTTCGGTGTCCATGGCGCGGAACAGAGCTCGATGGAGTGGAACTACCAGTCACCTGCTCGCTTCCGGCGCGGTTCTGTTGCTGTGCTCTTTCTTTCCTCTTCGATCTCTTCTTCTTCTTCTTATTCTTCTTCTTGTTCGTCATCATCATCTTCTTCTTCTGCTTCCTTCTCTTATACCATATACCATCTCCCCTCCATTTCAAGATTCACTTCGATGCCTTATTTCGCTTCTTCAGAACCAACTTATTCTTTATCTTTTGCTTTCTCGCCCTTTCACGTATCTGTACTTCAACCGAACATGATAAAGCGATCAAGCACTTACGACGATCATTGAACATACAGAACTTCACTCTGGAAATAACTTCAACTACAATTTCAAAATCTCATCCCCACGATAAAAAGTGTCGGTAAATACATGTGGTTCATGTATGAACCCATTTAACGTGAAATGGATTACAAAAAGTTGTTGTGGTTGGGAAGAAAAACAAGCATATGAAAAATTCGGATGATAACTCTGTTGAACAGCTTACAAAGATGTGATCGAATTCTAAACGCATCACGCTTATAGTTGAAATTCATCCCTGATAATAATAATTTCGAACACATTTTTACTGTGGCAAATATTCATTAGAGTGGACCATACTTTGGAATGTTGTATTTCTCAATCTTTTTATTCTTGAAAATTCTTGTAAGAATTGTGAAATGATGAGATAAAAAGCTGAATTTTTTTTCAAATACTCGGAATGGTACGCACTCTATAGGCGGTATGCGACCGATACCGCAAAAATATGGACGCGACATGTCACACAGCGTTTCCTGTCAAGTTCCGATACTATCCATATTTATGCATCGAAAGTTTGATGTTCGGAATATGAAATGAAAATATCCCCAATGAAAAAAAATTATAAATACCCTATATATAAGTGTGGAAATATTTTTGAAATTCATGTAAGGACAGGTATAGTTACATATGAAAACTGGTGTAACTATATATTAGGGTGGTGCAAACAACCTGCAATTTTTGGTTGTTGTGTCTCATACGCAAATATATTAGTCCTTTAACCCTTAGTCTGTAAACGTTTTTTTGGTACACGTAAACTGTAAACGGGGGTCATTTATGTCCAAGGCAATGAAAAAGTATAATCAACCATGAGGAAAAATCTGAAAAAATTCATGTAGGTTCCTTAACTTTTCTATTATAAAAATCTATCTTGATATTATGAGAAAAAAAATTTTTTCAACACTATATAAATTTTAAAAATGTAAAAAATGAGAAAAGTAGTTCTTTGTTCTAAAAATCATAACTATTGAACAAATGAACGTAGTAAAAAAATTCAAAAAAGGAATTGAAGTTGAGAAGTTGTATTTTCCAGAAAAAAATAGTACAATCTTGTATTTATAAAAAAAAATGCTTAAGTTTTGAACTTGAGAATAGGGATTATTTTAATCGCTTAATGTAGATTTTTTTTTTATAAAATACATATTATTATGACTCTTCAAGTACTTTCAATCAAAGAAAAATATTGAAGTATGAGATCATTCACAAAATTTTGATTATAAACAAAATGATAATAATTGCTTCTTGATTTAATTAAATAGAGCAGTCTCGACAGAAAGTTAATCGATGGTCTTCACATACAGGTTTTTTGCATTTCATACAACAATACGATGTTTTCTTGTCTTCTTATTGTATTGTATAGAATAAGACATTATTGTATAATAAATGATTTGAGTTCTATAGAATAAAATTTGTTTTTTACCTCAGAATTTCTGATATACGTAGTCTGTAAACGGGGGTCGTTTGTGTCCACAAAAAATTTGAAGTTACTCGTACGACAAGTGTTTACCGAATTGGATAACGATACTTAGGGAACTGAAAGCATAACCTAACACAATTTTTCACAACATGGTCTCATCCCCCTCCCTTTCCTATTTCAAAAAATATGGAGGGAACAAATTTATGTGCGGACACAAATGACCCCCGTTTACAGACTAAGGGTTAAAGTGCTCAAAGGGAAAAGAAACTACTCCAAGAAGCAGAAAAATAACCAATTTTTATGAATTTGTAAATCTACCAGATCAAAAAACACACACCTGAAGTTGACGATTTTCCATTACATTGTGATGAAGAATCACGTTTTATATTCAAAATTAATTTAAAAAAAACCAGGAACAACCGGAAATCAGGCTGTGCACATACGCAAAACGGAGAATGAAGTAATTAGTAAAAATCATGTTGAGAATATTCACTTTTCTCAAACCATCCTTTAAGACTGACCATATTTTTTGCGTTTGAAAGGAAATAAAATCGAAATTGTGATAAAATTCAATATTATTGTTGAGACACAGCGCGAACGTTTAAAATTTCTTCGTTTGCCATCAATCGGAATCGAAATATCATTCAACAGCACAACATTCCGAACATTCATTCACAAAACCTGCTTCAAGTTTTGGGAATCGTAACAGTATCAACACGACGGTAACGAGATTCCATCAGCGAATAAGCAGATATAAAATGTAAAAGGTCAGCAAGACAATCGACAACAAAGAATTCTTCCATCGCGGAGACTATTTTTCTACGCTTCCTTCATCAAATTATCTTTCTCGAGTTGAAACAGGGTAGGGGGCTGGAGAATCCGTACTTTGTTAGACCGGCTCTCTTCAATTAGCGGATTTAAATCGAGGATTTAGAGGGTTAAGTTAAGAAATGATCTCGTTTAAAGTTTCGGTCTTGCCGACACTAATCTGGAGCTAAGGTTTAACGGCTCTAGCTTCAGTTTTCCCCTTTCGCAATTGTCCCTCTACTTGACTTCCGTCCGACACTCGCATTTTTGTAATCGATATAATTGTATCGACGCAAAAGACTTTTATACCTCCAACCATCGACGCTTCTCACAATGATATTTCTAATATCGTCCGAGACATTTATCGGACAGTGAGAAATTGACTCATGCGAAACGATCTCACGTGTATCTTTCCTGCCACGATGCATAGAGGATAATAAGATCGAACTTTAGAAGATCGAACTTACCGTTGTATTATCATTGCCGCGTGGAATGCAACAAACTCGTGCGGTTACGATTATTACTTATTGCCAAAGAAACATTTCTGAGATGGCATTGCGGTAACACTGATGTGCATGCTCCTTCGTAAAAAGACACAAGGCTTTAAGGTCAAATGTCATAAGACGGGAGTAAATAGTGTGATTTTGGAGCGGAGGGTATCATATTGTTCGTGTGATGATGTATCGACGAAGCAAAGGTTTGAAACTGAAGAAGTATAATGATTGTATAGTATGCACACAGAAAAATGCAGATCGAGAATATAGTAATCTTTGATGGAAAATCGGGGATTTCTCAAATTCGTAATAAAGATAGAACGATTCACATTTTTGGGGGATTTTACTTTGAAAAGAATGAAAAATTATCGATACTTAACAAACAAAATAGAATGAAATATCAATTTTTCGAAAATTTGACGGTCAGTACGGAAAGACCGAGTGCATTAAGAGGCATCTAGCACGGTGATACACGGAGAGAAAAAATTTGCTGACGTAGCAAATCGAGGTATTATATATAGAATAGCAAAATTTTTTGCTGACCTAGCTGAAAATTTGCTATAACAGCAATCGTGTTAGCTACGACAGCAATTTTTCAGCTGTTGCCGCAAAAAATGTTTGCTCCGCCAGCAAATAGTTTGCTATCACAGCAAAAAATTTGCTGCTCCGGCAAAAGGAACCCAGCAAAAGTAGATTTCGCTGCCACAGTGAATTCCTTTTTCTCCGTGTAGTTTGAATGTGTGTGTGTGTGTGTGTGTGTACACATATACACGATATATATGAAAATTTCAAGCGAGGAAAACTTTGCGCCAAACTTTTGTGCAGAATAGCAATTGATATGAAATTTAAAAAATATTATATCACAGTGCTTGCTTGGGATTGAGCCGTGAATATAAATTTTGTGATGAAATCACTGTTCATTCTCTGTTAAAAATTTATGAAAACGCGAGACGATTTGACATTTTACCGTCACCATGTTTGTTTTGAAAATCTCGTGAAATGCAGCAGCTGAGGGTTGCGTTTTGAAGTAAACATTGTTTGGAATTTCCATTTGATAACCAACCATTTGATACCAAGGTCCTTGGAATGATTGATAAAATTTCTCGATATTATATGTGATGATACATTTCTGTAATACTTATTACAAGGAAAATATTTCGATGTAAAAATTGCGTTACACTCCCAGGAACCTCGAATACAGGTGCCCATGTGGAAATTCAAACCGTGCCAGTACTGGCCCTGACTCAAAGGAGCTGGGCCAGTACTGGCTCCGTTGAAATTCCTACGTGGGTGATTGGATGCAGATCGATTAGTTTGGTCATCAAGCCTTATGAAACTTTTTTGGCAAAATTCTGGTTCATTTATGAGAAAAAGGTTCTCTTCGCAAATAAAGAGTGAAGTTTGAATATAATGAACAAATTTTCTGTGCAACAGTCCGATACATCGTTGTATGCAAAGATTTGAATTTATTCAACCACGGGAGATGTAACATAATCCTGACACTGAAATATTCTTCTATGTTTAATGTTGAATATAGTTGAACGTATTCGAAGAGTTTGTATAATTGAAAAAAAAATAGTGCTTCGTGGTGGGAAAATTCAATGCAATAATTTTTGTGAGAATGTGTTTCCAATCTGGAGGCAAATAATATTCCCAACAATCCTCAATGAAAATCATTGAACTGAAATAATCAAGATTGAAGAAACACTCCGAGAACATCAACCTGTACATGCGTATACCCACACTTCGAGAAATTTATTGCCATGACAACTATTCCATCATCATTTTCTGAACTTTTCATATAGGTAATGTAGCTATGGTAGCTATATAAATAATCCACCTGAATGTTCACACACGGAGAAAAAGGTATCTTGAAAAATACCATAATTTATGGAGTTTTGGCGTTGGTCTAATCCGAGTCAAAATATTTACTTGAAGATACCTCTAAAAGTACCATAATGGCTGGGAATTTTCATGAGGAAGGTACCATACTTCTTTATAAAAGTCCAAGAAATTATGGGACTTTTAGAGGTTCGTTCACGTAAATATTTTGACTCGGGTCAGACTAACGCCAAAAATCCATAAATTATGATATTTTTCAAGATATCTGTTTTCTCAGTGCACAGTTGTGGATGCTGGTTTTGAACAGTTTCCTCAAAATTGTTGATGTGGCTATCAAATATCGGATAAAATATTCCTCATCAACAATGTAGCATCAAAATTTTTGAATGAAACATTTTCTTTGTGTTAAAACAAAGTTCTTTTTCATTTTTCGAATCGAAAAAGTCCTTTTGAAATTGAGAAACCTAAAGTGATAAGTGATAAGTGGAATTATATTCATTCCTCCTCGAAGTACAATTGAAAAAAAAACGCATTTATCAAGTTCCCCACAATTTCCCAAACACATGGAATCCATACGAGCTCCACGTAAGCTCATGGAAGTTCACACGGTTGGAGGAATGTTCTTGTATATTCGAATCAAACTGTTTATTATGAATAAACTCGGTCTCCTCGTGAATAACAAAATTTCCAAATCTTATCAATTGCTTTGTAAAATTTCAGGCGCGACTTTTGGACAGTTGATATTTTTTTTTTCTATTGTTTGTTGAGTATTGATGACTTTTCTTTCTCTTTCAAGTAGAATTGAACAAAAAAAGGGGGACCGTTTTATCCTCATTACAAATTGGAGGAATGTTCTTGATTTGGAATCTCGAAAAATGTCGATTGTGAAATTTTAATGGCGTGCCACGTTTCGAGTATGGAACGTGAAAAACGTACCCTACACATTACTGAATTTTTCCGCCACGTGATTCACACGAAAATATAATAAGAGCAATACAAAGTTATACGCGTTGGAAGCTTAGAATTCCACCTGTACTCTTTTCATATTTGTGACTCAGACACAGCTGTGACCTCCTCGTTTACGTGCAAATAATGAGGGACGACAATGCACTTCTGGACAACACATTTACGCTCTGCTATACGCGAAATATTCGTTCTGTACGTGCATTCAGGATTGAAAAAAATGAAGGCATTGTTGAATCGACAACAACAAAAATGTCAATGGAGGAACTTCATTTTTTCAGAAAACATGAAATTTTCTTGTGTTCACGAGCCTAAGAAAGTCAAATACAAAGGAAAATAATGAAGAGATTTTTCGTTGTTAATGATTGTTCAGAGAAGAAGTGAAACCGTACTTCACAGTGGGATGATAAAACTTTGATGGGATGTCATTCGAGTGAATCGTATTGTTAAATATTTTTGATTGATACCGATAATCTGGTATAATAATTATTTCCTGCAGTCGCAATTCTCAGCGGTGGGTAATTTCGATTTTTGCGATTATATACGAGAATTTAGGTTCACAGGTTATTCTATTTTTCCACTTCTCATTAAATAACGCTGCCCACTCGTTTTCCACGAAAGAATCTTTTCTCGTTTTTATGTCCTCATCTGTTTTCATTCTCAATCTTCTCTCCGTCTTCCTTCGTTTGTTTTTTCCTCCATCAAGTCGATTATCATCGTGTGTATAGACCAAAGGAATAAGTGTCGTGGTCGTTGTGGGTAGAACAATGTAACGTGTATTATTTTTTTTCACATTCGCTACTGCTATATGGAGGTTGCACAGATTGTGCGTATATAACAGTGTTTCGGGCTGAGCCTACAAGTTTTATGACCGAGTAATGGGCCCCCTTAGCCTCTCTCGAGTTCACGCAGAAACACAGACCTCCGAGTCCTCGTACTATTTTATTTCTGTCTTCTTTCTCTTTGACCATAGTTTTCAACCATAGTACAGCATAGTGTTGAAACCTCCAGAATTACTCATACCTCCTATACTTCTAGGAGGAAATATTTCAAAGGAAGGTGAGAAACAGAAACATCACAGCGCAGCGAGAATGTAGGAGAGAATATATCATATTATCTTCTACCGCTTTGTCGCTTGTTTCAATTTTATTCTCTCTGTTCCTTTCTGAGAAAAAAATGAGGATTCCCATCAATTTCACCCTCGATTCGTCAATCGTTCTTCATTTTTATTGTGGATTATCAAAGCGATGATAATTCTCATTGGAGGGAAAAAAAATTCGCTGACGCAGCACAGTGGGCCAGAAATTCAAAAAAGTGGCCAAAAATGCCAAAAATGAACTTTGAGTTTTTTACAAAACAAGTAGTTCATCATTTATAGGACCCTTTGAGACAACTATTCTCAAATTTTTATGAGATTTGATGCATGTATGTACAAATTAAACCAATATCCCCAAGCATAATAGGTTGAACTTTACTGTTCAAGTGTCATGTGCGAACCTGCATCATTCGCAAACTTCGCTCATCCAAGAGTTCTCTTTTGTATTTTTTCAGGAAGAACAACAATGAAACAAACTTAAAACGATGGGAAAAGTGTTCATCTTCACTGTTTATAGTTGAAACTGAACACAATATCACGAAATATAGAGTTTTTTTTATCATTTTCCAACCTTCCAATTAACTATTCCCCTGAGTTCCACCAGATATGAACATCAGATTAGGCTCATTACATTCCGGATGAAGTCCCTAATAGCACCAAGGTCTCTGGACGTTTTGAAAACGTTCTGAGAATGTTTTAAAAACGTCCCAACGTTCTTGGAACGTTTTAAAAACCTCCCAGTGCTGTTAGGGGTGTACTTTAAAGTCAACCTGCGCCTTTTTGCGCCTTTTAACAAACACATCGAAGAAATTGATTTTTTCGTGCTTTCATACATGGATTTTCAATATTTTCGAATGAATTCATATATTTTCTTCGGTATTCTTTCGAAAAGAGGTGACCAAAGTTTTTTGAGATTGGTGATTACGTTCAATTATGATAACCTGGAGTAAGAAATGAAAAAAATTCATAACTATAAAAAACTATTATAACTATAACTATTCAAAAACTATAAAAGTACAAAAAAAAAAAAACAAGGAGTCTACAGTCCCTACGTCCAAGTTCGTGGTTCCGGGTACGGCAGAAAGGGACATATTTATTTAACAGCATCAGTGCTGCGAATAGATGGGTTGTTGTATATGTATATAACGATCGCACTGGGTTTTAGGGTCACCTTACTGAGATTCTTCTGAGCGAATTTTCTCTGTGTCAGAATTTTTAATCAAATGAATGTTATCGATTGAGAAATTTCAGTGCGTTAAATAAAATCCGCTGAATTAACGAATTCAGTTAATGTTACAATTACAGCTTGGTTCGTTATTCTTGATTCATCATTTCTTACTTCAGATTTTGGATCAGCAACCCCACAAACCCTCGAACAGCAATGTACAGGCTAGTGCCGAAAATTTTGCAATGTTTGTCCACCATATTGGATCCACCATCTTGAATTATGCATTTTTTACTTCGAATTCGTAATTAGCAACCCCAAAAACCCCGTGACAGCCAATTCCGAGCGAATTCAATTGATTTTTCAATTTTTGCCCGCCATATTGGGTCCGCAATCTTGAATTATGCATTTTTGACTTCAGATTCGTAATCAGCGACCCGAAAAACCCCATGTGACCCAGTTTGAAACAAATCGACCAAGGATTTATATTTTTGGCCACTTTTTTGAGTTTCTGGTCCACTGTGCGCAGCAAAATGAGGTACACGCTGAGAAAAGTTACCTAAAAATTTACTATACTTTACAGTCAAGTAGGGACAAAATCACATTTTGGCATTATGTATTATGTTTTGTCATTGAAGTTACTATACTCTCTATCAATAAATAACAGAATCCCATCACTCTTTACCGGAAAGCATAGTAATTTTAATCAAAAAATATAATACATTACCTCAAGATGTGATTTTGTCCCTACTACTTTACTGTGAAGTACTTTACTGTATACTTTACTGTAAAGTGTGGTAATTTTTTAGGTAACTTTTCTCTGCGTGTATTTTATTGGGAATAGTGAATTTTTTTGCTAACCTAGCTAAAAATTCGCTGCCACAACTAACTGGATCGCTGAAGGAGCCGCATGATCAACTGAAATAGCAAAATTTTTATTACTATGCATAGAATAATAAACACATTTCGCTGGAGGAGCAAACATTCTTCGCTGTCACAAGTAAAAAATTGCTGAGATAGCAAATACATGTAAAAAAATTCGCTGCTCCAGCAAAACGAACGCAGCAAATTTAGATTTCGCTGTCACATCGAATTTCTTTTTCTCCAATTTTTATACCGATGAAAAAGGCAGGATTTCACAAAGTTTTTCAAGGTGAAAACATTGTTTTTATAAATTTTGTCTCTTCGTGCTTGTCGAACCTCTTTCGATGCGGAATTCAAATGACGATTTTAACACTCTACTCGCGTGCAACACAAAAATGAGCAGGGATATTTCCAAAATGTTTTACTCAATGCACAATCGAATCAAGGAAGGATGATACTCCCTGGTTAAAATATAGTGTGAGTCTGTGAGTCAAGGAACTGTAACTTTTACATTCAAGCAGCGCGAAATGACTCTCAGGGTACATTCGCTTCTAACTTTTCCTACACTCTGTATCGATTCCGTATATGTCATCGTGGGAGATTTTAAAAACATCAAACTAGACTGATCCATTTTGAGCATCATCAATTCAAAATTTGTTCCCAAATATTTGAAAAAAAGTTCCCATCACGGGAGTAATTAGGAATCGTATCGATGATTTTATGTTTCCATCATCGTGTTGGATATACAATTTGGTTTTTAATATCCGTACAAATACAGAATAACGAGATTTATTTCATCATGATTCAATCAATCTCCAATCGATTTTCATTTCCTTTAGTCGTAGGATATTGGTGAATTTACTATTGCCAGTATAGATGAAGTGCATGTTTATATATATATATATGTGTGTGTGTGTTTACGTATACAGGGTACCGCTATAGTTACGCGTGCGTGCACGCGGATCCAATTCTTGTCGTGTTCCGTGCTCTTTTCTCGCCACTCGAAATCATCTTCTTTTCTCCGCGTCCGTCTCACGATCTACGTCTGTCTTTCCCGTTAAAAGTTATTCACGCTTGATCACTGATTTTCTTGTAAAGGTCTGATTCCATGCACATGTATGAGTCAACACAAATGTGCGATCACGTATCGTGATCATCGCACAATTTCTTTTGTACGCGTAAATTGGCTTCCTTTTACTCCGTATATCCTTTAGTCCGCAACACATTGATTCACACCGGAGTTTTGCAGAACGTACGCGGTCTTTCCTGTGCCTCTTCATTAGATCAGTTAAACTGTATCTGATTATGTATAATCTTTTTACCGCTGTCCGATAAGAGACAAAAAAAGACTGCAATTGACGAGGTTCTCTATCATTTTTCACTAATCGATTTCTCACAATTACTTTCGTGACGATTTTTTTCATTGTCGTTGTTAACGGTGAATGAATTTTCTTACTAAATTCCTCTCTAAATTTCTTGGAGTGAAAATACTGAGAGTACAACAAGAGTGAGATTCCACTCACCCATAGAGTGTGTTTTCACCCCAAAAGAGTGAATTTTCGCTCTCTTGGAGTTTCACTCTTCAAACCGAGTTGAACCTTCACTCTGTTGGAGGGGGAATTCACTGTTATGCAGTGAAAAGTCATTCTCTAGGAATGGAATCTCACTCTTCCTGGACGTGCAGTATTTTCACTCTTCAAAAGTGAATTTTTCACTCCAAGAAATTCAGAAAGACTTTAATGGTGTCTAGCAAAGACAATGTAGATGAAGTGTACTTGCGAGAGAGAGTTATAAAGACGTTGTTTTAGACATTCTTCAATGCATAAAGGAGAGTCGGCAGCCCTGGACCGGTGCATGCCTTGGGTTACTTGTATTTTTTCGAAAAGTATCAAGAGAGAAGCTTTGACTTTTTCACAGGAAGACGAGAATAAATTTTTCGTTCCAAGTTCTTCTCAATCAAAGATAGTGAAAGTGAATTTTCATTTCTGAAAAAATGAATCAGGGATGGTCCATAACTGGTCCGTGGTGTTTTTCTACATCACGCACTGACATCCCGTACAGCGCCGGACATTTCTACGTTGCATTTACGTTGCCTCCACTTGAAATCTCCGTTCATCCACGTTCTATCCACCCCAAATAGCCCAAATGTCTCAGTAATATCTCCACACTGAGGGAAAAATAAAAGTGCCATTAACCACCACGCGTAGTTGAAGAATTTATGAATGAATCAACGAATTTTTAGTTGAAATGACTTGGAAATTGTAGACTCGACTAAACCACCTTTCAGTGTCTCAAACATATCACTTGATTTTATGAACCAATGTGTGTCAACGTCAACAAATCACAGAAAAAGTTTCATTCAAAATCTCACATAGTTGAGTCAACCTCGCAGGCAATCAATGCTCCGTTATTTTGTGTCAAATGGATATGGATACTTGACGGAAACTATCTTTCATTGTCCCAGTCATTCACGTAGTTGACTCAACAGAGTCGACCAACCTGGGGAATGATTCAATGTAACCCCCAGAGTTGGTTGAACGTATTTACCCTCCTGGCGTAGTTCAGTCAACTACGTTTTCGTTCAGTTCACTAATCCTTTTTCTCAGTGCAGGATATTCCCACACGGAGAGAAAATAATAGTTATATTCTCAATGTAGCATGGGAATGATTACTATGTTACATGGTGACGAAAATGTTTAGATGGTGCGCGAGTCACTTGACATAGTGATGCTCCCGATTTTATGTGGTAACATTAGCCCTGTTAACATAGTAATGATTACCATGTTACATTGGAGACAGTACTATGCAACTAAACATGAATCCAATGCTATAAAGTAATATTGACCATGATTTTTTCATTGATTATAACCTAAATTAAACTATTGACATGTATATACACACAAGGCTTTTCAGTGAATGAGGTTATAAATAAATAAATTAGGTTATCAAATGGTCAATAGAAAGAAAAGGGAGCACACAGTCAGAAACAAATTATATCAGTCTTCTAAATAATAACTGTGTTTTTACTTGATTATTAATAGTGGGCTGACTACCGTAATGCCCACAGCGTGCATATTTTCATTAACTGGAATGACAGCTATTAGAACATGGTAATCAGTACCATTTTACATTACTTTGAGTTCTATTTGTCTGATTTCTATGTAGTATAGTAATCATTACCAGAAAAATGGCGAATGATTCTATTCTCACATAGTAACATTTACGATTTTCAATAAGATGAGAACGAATACTATGTTAACATGGTGAACATTACCATACATTTCTCTCCGTGCACGATATTACAATGTCTCCAGAATGTTGCAGAATATTCTGAAGATATTGCCGAAACATTTGTGTCATGTGGGACGTCCATCATTCATCCACGTAGAATCCACGGAGATGTGACGTAGAAATCGGTGGATGTGCTGTTGGGAATTGATCTTCTACTTTTCAGTCTTTTCAAAATTTCGGAATCTTACGACTCACTTTGTAAAATTTCATGCGCGACGTTTGGAAAGTTTAATTTTTTTTCTATTTTCTAATAAGTGTTGATAATTCTTAATCGTTCCATCTTTGTTACAAATTTGAGAAAAAATTTCAGATTTTACTGAAAATATGCTGAAATTTTCCATCGAAGATTACTTGCATTTTTCTTCGTGCATAGATTACAAAAACGCAGATTTTGTTCACGTTCGTGCAAAATTTTCACGCATACTTTCTCTCTTCTATTCTCCATTTTTCTAAGAGTATAGGTAAATATTGGTTATGCTGCAGCGTTGTTATCAACAGAGATGCCATTAATAGCTCAACAGAACACAACTGCGTGCGTTCGTTTTATTTTCGAAGTATGCTTGATCGAAATCGTTTCCGTACTTTCCAAGAAAGTCCTCACACCATAATCTCTAAGCTTATTGAGGAGAAGATTAACATTTACAGTATCAAACGCTTTGGACAGGTCAGTATATATAGAACTGATTGAATAACTAGAACGAAAAGCAGTGACAATATCATTAAGATGAATACATGAATTAGTATCGATAGATCTTCCTCCGATAAATCTATGTTGCTGAGGAATTATATTGAGCTGGCTCCTAAATTGACTGTGAAAAATTGCTCTCCAAATTGCATATAAATTCATATGCACCGATTAATCTAAAACGACTTGAGAATTTTTTTTATTGAATATTGTTCTTAATACTTCGTTTATAAAAAATGAAAAATGATTTTTTTCTTTGAAATGTCATAAAATTTCTGCGGTCTTTTGTTCGTTATTAAAAAATTTGTGTTTACCCCTGTAAACTTGAAATATATTATGTCCTGTACATAAATTTCCCAATGCCGCTAGTATGGCGCGATGCACTGAGGGAAATAATTACTAATACCAAGAAAATATATTAGTATTCTTGAATATTTTGAAGAATATATATTGCAGCTAACATGGTGTGGAGCCAAGAGAAATTTTCTTGAATCAAGAGAAAATATTTTGGAGAAATGAATTCCTTGGAACAACAAAATACATTGTTGATGATAGTAATTATTTCTCTCTGTGTGTAGATAAAATATGGCCGAAGCTTGGCAGTCAAGCATAGCGCAACCCTCAAATGATAACATCATTTTATGATTTATCACTGTGTTTCCACAAAGGATGTAGTTTTTCCCTATCATTGATGCAGGAATGACAATGAAATAGACCATCATTGGCAAACAATTGAAAATTTTGTTTATCAGCGTTGCGCCAATGATGGAACTGTGAAACATAATTAACCTGAAAATATATAAAAAGTATGGGCATTTTGAAATTTCCAATACATGTTATTTGGGATCTTATGGCGTTTTCCTGATTCATTTGTACATCACTCGGTATTTTTTATCGCTAAAGTTTGCCATGAAAAGTGTACACAATATGGATCTGCGGTAGGAGTCCTCTGTTGTAACCTGTAACAAAGAACGATTGACTGTTCTTCCAGAGGAATATTTGATTCTCAAATGTTCCTTGTATACATCTGTCACTACTCGCGGGAAACACTTGATCGGTAAATTAGCTAGCAATTCAGCCATCAAGAATTAAAATTAAGGAGCATGCCAATATTGAACTGTGCTATTACCAATGGTCCGCGCTACATTGAAGACTAATTTTGTATCCAGACTAGACCGAAGTTTGTGACAATATTCAACCACGTCTCAAATGATTCTCACTTTCGATAGAATCTATCGTTCGGTCAATGTTGCACGGAAAAAATAATTTAGCTGCAGCAGCTAAGTAGCTAGCACGGACACGGACAGCCATTAAATTAGCTCCTGCAGCTAAATTTTAGCTGTTACCGCAAATAAATTAATTACAAATGCAAATTTGTTTGCTGTCACAGCTAAAATTTAGCTGCAGGAGCTAATTTAATGGCTGTCCGCGTTCGTGCTAGCTACTCAGCTGCTGCAGCTAAATTATTTTTCCCGTGTGAGTCAAGGATGAGCTTAGCAAGCGCCAAGCCTGGCGGAATTGTGGATCAATGATAGGCTGTCAACCGATATTCGTTGAACAACGACATCAGTGCAACATCGTATTTGTTGTTAATCAACATTGAATGTTCATTCATTGCCAAGCCTTGCCCGTTAACATTGCGCCAAGCCATATTCTATTCTCAACATTGCCTCAGCAGAACCTAACAATTTTTATACACTGTTTCTACTTGTTTCTATGTAGTTTTTGTCTAGCACTTGTGAAAAAAACCGGATAAAATCCTGGATGAACTGTATCCGGACGCAATTATGGGTTTGGAGGTAATTCTTTATCTGATCCTATTCCGGCTTTAGGGCTGGATACAGTTTGGAATTCAGCATTAAACCCATTCGATTCCTTGTTCGAGTTTCATGTAGAATTCCGAACAATATCCAGTACTAAAATCCGGACAGGATCCAGATAGAATCGGATAAAGAATCATAGCAAAACTCGTATTCGCGCCCGGATACACCTGGATCAATCTATCTGGGTTTTATCCGGATCCTCATTCAGTTTCTACCTGGGATTTGAAAATAATCAGTGGAGTATTGAATGATACCAGTAGGAGGAATTGATTACAATGGTAGAACAGTATTTTACAATATACGTGAATAAAAATTACTGGATATAAAGAAGACCTCTTCGGAACATAGAAAAAAATCTACGATCCTAATCCACCATTTTGTAAAGAAAAAAAGATACAAATGATTATGAATAGGAAATTAAATTTATAAATAGCGATAAGCGCATTGTGATGATCAATTCGGTTGCTGACACTTCAAGTAGACTTCTCTTGTTCTCCTATCCGTTCTATAGAAACATATTGTGCATTTGACGTGGATGCATAGTTCACTATCATTTGTCACGACTCGAGATAAGACCTTTCGAGGAACAGGAACTCTCCTTTAGCTGATTTTCAATCATAAGTCACATTGATATTCTCAAACACGTATAATATGGATAATGATTTAATTATACGCAGTGATGTAATCTAAGACAGATACTGCATCTCGTACAAATTATATTGTCAGACATACACTGTTAGAAATTTCTGCATGAAGCTTCAATCACATGTGATGGAAGCAATTTACACTCACGTGATTGAAAAAGTTCTTGAAATTTCAATTACATTTGAATCAAAGCTCAGTTGATAAACTATACTACAAGAATTGAAAATTCAAGAAATCCTTAACAGCCCAATAAACACACACACACACACGTTATTTCAACGTCTAAAGAACGTTAGACTGTCAAACGGACGTCAGTCGTTGATTTCATAACGTTGATTTTTAGTTGAAATTTGATAGAGAAATAGACGACCAGGAATTACGTTTTGATGATGTGTAATTTAAACTAATATTCAAAAATAACCATCAAACGATGTCCTCAAACAACGTGTTTTGAAGGGGTTTGAATCGCGCGTTTAAAATGTGTTTATAACACCTTGTGTTTGAACTTCAATTGAAGAGATTCTGCTAAAAATGTCGAACGAAACCGAACAATGGTTGAAATTTCAACAAAGAGCAAGATAGTAAATAGTGTGGCATACTTTTCAAATTCTGTGATACTCAGAAATACTATTCTTCTCGATATTGAATGAAAAGTTTTCAAAATAATTTGTTGGATTCAATTCACGTTTTAGAACCATCATTAGAACACGTCAATATTTGACGTCTTTTAAACGTTGTTCTAACCGTTGATATGACGTTATTTTATGGTTGAAAAACACGTGATCTGCCGCGACAGTTTTACGTTGAATCAACGCAGGAATATCAATAATTCACAACGTGTGGTTATTGACTGTTTTTGACGTTTTTAAAACGTGCGTGTGTTTACTGGGAGGAATTCACAAAAATTTGGAATTACATATTTTGCAGTTGAAATTATGTATGGTCGTGAGAAGGGGACGAAATCCATCGGTAGAGTGGAGAAAAAACTCCCTACAATTTTCACAGTGTCAGTCAGCCATTACTCAATTTTAGCGATAATTAGTTTTACTCAATTTTTGTCTACCGTCACAGAAAAAGGTTCTTACATCAGACATTCCTTTCATATTTCCGTAAATTCGAGAAAAAACTTGTATCGAGAATCGCGTAGAAACGTATATGAACGCTATAGTCACGTGCAACTTCTTGTCACCTAGGATCCAACCGAAGAAGAGAGTCCATTGACTCAGAGCTTCCGGTTTCTACCGCTTTGATTGTTCCATCGTGTCTAGTATCTGTATACAACATTCGTGTCGTTCTTTCACCCCCCTCCTTCTCACTTTTTTCTTTTCCCTCCTATACCTGTCGTGCGTCTTCATCCTGCTTGAAATTTCTTTCTCTTCCATGTTTGTATCCTTCTCTTACCCAGGTGGTTCCACTCGACGATCAACAATCTGCTCAAAGTCAAGCTTCTCTACGACGACCGATAATAAGATGAGACTGAGGCCATGAAGAGGAATATCCTTTCCCACAACAATTGGTACGTCACACGTACATACACACGGTAACACAAATTCGCTACGTTTTGATGAATGATTGTAACGATATTGCGCGGTTGGAAGTTACCAGAGCAATCAGCAATCAGCAATCGTCGTGTACAATGTGATAGGCGAGTAAAGCATACTTGACTTTTTCATAATTTCACATGAGGGCTACCAGGAGCAAGAGATTTTCATACGTAACAATCGGTGTTCTGAAATCTTACACGTTTTTAATTCTCATGGGAAATACGTTGCTTTGTACTGGCCGCTCCTCATGTTGCTCTTCAAAAAGATCACGACGACCAATACGACCTTCTGTATTACACCATGGTATTTTTTCTCAATTGACTCCTGGTGTTTGAGTTTTTATAGTTTTATTGTGATCTTACAATCGATTGTCCGTTCTTCCGTCTTCATCGGATCGATCAAGAAAAAGAGATAATGCTAACACCAATACCATCATCGTCGCTAAGACTCGATCAATCGTTGCTATTACTTCTACTACTACAACTACTACTACTACTACTAGTACTATTATCACCGTTGAAGGAATCGAAGTAGTTTGAGACTTCCCACACTCGACTCGCACGACCCCACATTAACTTTATTCCGTATTGTCCGGTCCATGCCAAGATGCGAGACTGATGCGTGTCCGGTGCTGAGGATGAAGAGTAAAAGGAAGGGTAACACCGTGGTTCGAATGTAATACGAAGAATCGATTGATCGGCTTCCTTCTTCTCCTTCATCTTCTCTTATTTTCCTTTTCTCCCACTCGATCGGTTTCTTATATTCCTTTTTCTCCCTCTTTCGGCCTCTGTAACACATAGAAACTGAAGAGGAACTTCATTCAGACTTTCTTGAGTCTTTCATGTTTTCTTGTCTCTTTTATATCCTTTCATTCATCTTTTCCTGCACAAATTGATGCAGTTGGAATTGCCATTATGCGCAATGTTATCATGGTGACATTGAATACAGTCGGACAGAAGTCATGTAAGAATGTGAGAATACACACAATGAAATGACGCTCTTCGAATTTCCTGTAGTCCCAATTTAGTAATGGCAAAGAGCGAAAGATAGAGTTGTGATTTCCTTGTTCCTTTGATCTTCGTGCGGGCACTTACCTAAGTCAGGGGAAGAGAACCACCACGGCGAGGCTCGAAAGCATTTTGCATCGATAACCCCCAAACCGGAGAAGAATGAGGAAAAACTCGATGCCGATGAACCAACCGAAAACCAGTCAACTCTTCGCTACGAGGTTTCGTATTGTGTATCGTTTTGTATCGATTGAGTAATCTTGATGATCCGATTTTGTATCTCACCCTCGTTACTTTACAAAGAATACAGAGGTTTATGAGTTGCGGAATGATTTGGAATGAGATAAAATCATTCACGTATGTACGCACAAGTATGTGGATGTATGAATCGAGAGGTGGGTGGATCTACCACGACGAGAGTCGAGACAAGTAAGGAGAAGAAAATAAAAACACAAATTCGAGCCGCACTCGCAGAATCTCGAGTTCGACGGTTGTTTTTACCATGTTACCACATTCTCACCGGTTGAAGAGCGGATAAGGTGGTATTCGTTCAATTCACCATTACTTTGCTACGGGCCGTGCAAAAGGCGCGAGCGCGCGCGCACATACACACGCGAGGTGTGAAATCGCGATGCTAAGAAAACAAAAAAATGCCAAAGAAGCGAGACTAAAGCTGGTAATTTCACACTTGTACTGTACGTACATACGTACCGATACATATGTAAATATACGTATACACACTTGCATGGAACATGGATCGATACATATATGTTGATACCTGTATCGAGACGTATGCTCAAGGAACGATACTTCTTTTTTCGACCACACAGATATCGTTTTTTCTTGGACGAAAAATATCTTACCTCATGGTCGGATATCCAGCTTTCGCATGAAATAAATCATTTTATTTTATATCGAAGAGGATGCTTAATTGGAAATTGTAATTACATTGCGTTCCCTGCAAGAAAATTCAACTTTCTTAAGAACATAGTTTTTTTTTTTTTCATTCCAAGACAAGAAAATACTTGGATTCTTCATTTTGTTCCTCTTCGCCCTAGTAGGAATGCTCTAGTGATTGACAAGTTTTGTAACGCTTAACCCTAGTAGAAATATAATCAGTTTCAGGCCCGGCGAAACGTTCTCAGCCCGAGTGAGTATAAGACGGGGGGGAGGGGGGGGGGGGGCTCGCATGAGAAATACTTGCCCCAACGAAATTTGATCAGACTAGCCTGAAGAACTGTGGCATAGTGAGGAGGCATAAATTCAAATACAAAATTTTTAGACTGCCCACATAACAATTTTGGATCACTCTTTTGGATCATTCTGAAAGATATCTTAAAGAATTCGAAAAGATGTCTTATGAAACACCAAAAGAAATCTTTTGGAAGTCTTCATGCGAGATTTCTTGAAGTTTTCTGAAGGTATCTTTTAGAATTCTTGAAGATATCTTCCGTAAGATATCTTAAAGATGTCTTTAGGTGTTTCATAAGACATCTTTTAGAATTCTTTAAGATATCTTTTAGAATGTTCCGGAAGAATTCCTCAAAATTGTTATCTGGGTAATTTCAGCGCCACCGTACGGAAGAGCACTGGAAATAATTTTACATGGATACACTTCACACAAGTCATGAACAAATCATAATAGTTTTTGAAGTAGTATTAGTGTATTCAAGAGAACTATTTCCAGTGCCCTTTCGTACGTTCCTAACGTATTTGAGTTGATGCTCCCTGGGCATAGTCCCGATCATTGAGAAAAAAAATATTCAAAATTCCGTGTAAGTAAATTACCTACTCAATCATTTTCCGTGTGGGGGTTGCTTCCCACTGAACCCACATTATTCGCCGGGTCTGATCAGTTTTCCCTATTACCGATGAGGCACTGACGAGGAAAAACTGATCACTAACTTATTGGGAACTGATTTGACAAATATGATTATTAAAATTCATATAAAACTGATTAAATTCTGACAAGTTATTGCCTTTATTTACAAGGAACATTAATAGCCTGAATGTTTATAAGAAATATTCGGTTTAAAGAACATATTGATCGTTATTGAAGTGATATATTCCAATTGAAAAAATACAACTATTTTAGATATATGTCTTGACCGAAATTCAAAGTATTTCAAAGAAATTGAATTAAATTGGTTCGAATTATTTTATCCTGGTTTTGCTGTATCAAATCAATGGAACCTAACCTCGATAATTATAAAAAGTATATGCACATGACAAAGCTACCTTGGAAATTATTATATTTTGTGAGGTTATGGTACAAAAGGAGATGGTATGTAATATGTATATATTCTTTCTTGTTGTGAAATAATATAGTTATGTTATTTATTATGAATAAGTATTCCCTGGTGGACAAAATTTTTGAATTTGGTTGAATTCAATGAAATTTTGTTAAATGTTGCTGAATTTCATTGAATCCCATGTTGAATTTCACTCACAAATTGGACTCTCTTTTCATGAGAAACTGATAAGAAAAGACGAATTTCAAGAAATTCCGATGAAATTAAATCAAATTCACAAAACTTTGCCAATTTTCTTTGATTTTTGTGAAGATCCGTGGATTTTTGTCAATTTTTAACAAACAAATCCGTACAGCACCGGACATTTCTACGTTGCCTCTACGTAGCATCTTCGTTGATCCACCATTTATCAACGTGGAGTGCACGGAGATGCGATGTTGAAATCGGTGGATGTGCTGTTAGGGAAAGTGTCCAAATTGAGAATGAAATTCAACAAAAGTTTTTCCACCAGGGTTGTAACTTGAATATTATCTCATAATTGAGATGGAAACACCATAAACGTGGTTTTACGAGGTGTGTTCAAAAAGTGAGGTGACTTTTCAAATTTCGCGGGCAACGTACTTTCGATTATCGATTTTTTTGTTTTGTTATGTTGGCACACTCTTCCCGAACATCTGTACCAAGTTTCAAGTGCATAGCATTTTTTGTTTGGTTGTGAGAAGCGTAAAGGTTATAAGTGTTTTGCGTGCTCGGCGATTTCTTGCTATCGAAAAATATGGATCAAAGGATTTGCATCAAATTTTGTGTAAAAAATAAAATAAAGTGCTCCGAAACACTTAAAATGTTGACAGTAGCATACGGTGAAACTGTTCTGAGTAAAAAAAATGTTTACAAGTGGTACAAACTCTTCCAAGATGGCCGGGAAGATGCCAATGACGAGCCTCGCTCTGGACGCCCAAGCACGTCAACAACTGATGAAAACGTTCAAGCAGTGAAGAAAATTGTTTTGGAAAATCGTCGAATCACTATCAGAGAAGTTGCTGAGGATGTTGGTTTATCGCTTGGCTCGTGCCATGAAATTTTTTCTAACGTTTTGGGCATGAGACGTGTGTCAGCGTAGTTTGTTCCGAAATTGCTAAATTTTGACCAAAAGAACCGTCGCATGAGCATCGCTCAAGAACTGTTGAATGACGTCAACGACGACCCAGATTTACTCAAAAGGGTCATAACTGGTGACGAATCATGGGTATATGGTTATGATGTCGAAACCAAAGTCCAATCGTCCCAATGGAAGACCCCAGATGAGCCAAGACCGAAAAAAGCACGCCAAGTTCGATCAAATGTCAAAGTTTTGCTCACTGTTTTCTTCGATTACCATGGCGTGGTGCATCAGGAGTTCTTACCATATGGTCGTACGGTCAATAAACAGTATTATCTTGAAGTTATGCGCCGTTTGCGAGAAGCAATACGAAGAAGTCCAGAATTGTGGAAAAATAATTCATGGCTTTTGCATCACGATGATGCCCCTGCTCACTCATCTTTGCTTGTGAGAGATTTTTTGGCCAAAAACAACACCACAATCATGCCTCAGCCACCATATTCACCGGATTTGGCCCCATGTGACTTTTTCTTGTTCCCAAAACTAAAGAGACCTATGAAAGGACGGAGATTTGCAACGATTGAAGAGATAAAGACTGCATCGCTGGAAGAGCTCAAGGCTATACCGAAAAGTGCTTATGAGAAGTGCTTTGAGAATTGGAAAAACCGTTGGCATAAGTGTATTCTATCTGAGGGGGATTACTTTGAAGGGGACAACATAAATATTGATAAATAAATAAATATTTTTCCTTAAAAATACAAAGTCACCTTACTTTTTGAATACACCTCGTATATATTTTTTGTCCTTGGCAAAAACTCCTGATTTCATCTAAGGATGAGAAGTACCTCATCAGGTACTCGCTCATATCTGTTCAGTTTTTCCAATCAATTTTTCATCAGTTAGAGCGTTACACCCCTCGTCGGAAACTTGTAAGTTCCCGTACAGCACAACCACCGATCCTCCACCTAAGACTTCGGTGGACCAGAGGTGGAGAATTGGTGGAGAAATGGGAGCCGTGGAAATAAGGGAGAAATAAGGGAGAGTCTCCGTTGAGGCAACGGAGAGGCGACGGAGAAACGTCCGCCCCCTGTATTTTCAGTAAACTATTATTTTGGAAAACTGACCAGTCCCCAAGAGAACACAAACCTTCAGGAACGTTCATTGAATGTTCCTGGACGTTCGCGAACGTTCAATGAACGTTCCTGAAGGTTTGTGTTCTCTTGGGAGTGCTTCATCATTTGCTAGAGAAAATTTCTACTAGGGTAACTAGCCAAAAACTAGATGCTTGCGAATGCCTCGTAGGGTTCTGGTGAGGTATTTGCCAGTGCCTAGTATCTGGCTACTTACGCGTTACAAAACTCGTCAATAACTGGAGCATTTCTACTTGGGCAATGGAACAAAACCCAGGACTATTGAAGAATCTTTTGTAAATGTGCTAGAAAATTCAATTTCAACTTTAATACATCATTCAACTGTATGAATATCGTGATTTTTTGTCAAATCCTTTGTTTATGGCGTATAAACTCGTCATTTACAGTGAACCTTATCAACAATTGTTTCCATATTGCATCAAATAACGCAGAGAAAATCAAACGCTATGATACTTTTAGCGAATGCCAGCCTTGGTTGAAAAAGCCTACCCAGTAAACACGCGCACGTTTTAAAAACGTCAAAAACAGTCAATAACCACACGTTGTGAATTAGTGATATTCTTGCGTTGATTCAACGTAAAAATGTCGCGGCAGATCACGTGTTTTTCAACCATAAAATAACGTCATATCAACGGTTTGAACATCGTTTAAAAGACGTTAAATATTGACGTGTCCTAATGATGGTTCTAAAACGTGAGTTGAATCCAACAAATTATTTTGAAAACTTTTCATTCAATATCGAGAACAATAGTATTTCTGAATATGACAGAATTTGGAAAGTATGCCACATTATTTACTATCGTGCTCTTTGTTCAAATTTTAACCATTGTTCGGTTTCGTTCGACATTTTTAGCAGAATATCTTCAATTGAAGTTCAATCACAAGGTGTTATAAACACATTTTAAACGCGTGATTCAAACCCGCTCAGAACACGTTTTTTGAGGACGTCGTTTGATGGTTATTTTCAAATATTAGTTTAAATTACACGTCATAGAAACGTAATTCCTGGTCGTCTATTTCTCTATCAAATTTCAACTAAAAATCAACGTTATGAAATCAACGACTGACGTCCGTTTGACAGTCTAACGTTCTTTCAACGTTGAAATAACGTGTACGTGTTTATTGGGTATTGATGCAACTTCATCTCTATTGCACATACAGAATTCCGGTTTGAATCCAATGGATATCGATCACTGCCAATTGAAATTCTGCACATTTGATCGGATTGAATGGAATTTTTCAATCAGGGAGGTTAGACTTAGTTCTCCTTGAGGTGGAAACCTGCATTAGAAGGTGGCTCATTTTTGTACTTTTTTCAAATAATTTTTCTGAAGGAGAAGAAATCATGGGAATTGGTTCAAATTATAAAATGATGTTATTCATATTTCGAACTATATCTCAAAAATTCTTCAAGTATTTTTCACTAAATATTCCAAAGTTGTGAGCTGCTGTTCGTCAGAATCCACTTGTCACATACAGCGTGTAGGTCACAAAGTCTACCTAAAAGCCACGAATAGGATTTCTCTCGCATTATTTAGAGATAAGGGTCCGAAAAAGGGCTACCACTTTGATCTCATCTCCTACTGGCCAGTCTTCACCCGAAAATAGATTTTTTTTCCATTAATGAAGAAGTGATGAAATTTTTTCTGGGAAATGTAAAAACTGTGATTTTTGAAAGTGAGGTCCGAATGTGGGCTACCCGTGGAATTTTGTTGAAATTGATGGCAGTTTGGTGTTTCCGGTTAAGGAGTTATATCCCCCTTATTCTCTAAAAATAAAGCTTTTTTTCAATCATTTTTTTTTAGCATTCCTTTACGATAATCATGAACAATCGATACACCAATCGATTGAACAGCTCTTCAGGAGTAAGAAAAACTCTTGTTATTGAGAATTTTGTGCAAAATGGCGGCTGTAGGAGCGTTTTGCTGGAAACTATGGTTTGAAATCGGCAAGCAGCAAAACTCGAAGAGTTTTCATCCGATCGACTCGAAAATTCAACTGTAACTTCATCGTGTGATTATCCAGTGAAGTACACACGATTTTCACGATTGGTCAACAGGATTTGTTTTTCTGAACAATCAAAGTCGATTTTTTTTTCGAAAATTCGAATGTTTTGTTCAAGGTCTCGCCAGTTTCCAAAAAAAATTCCTCAAATTATGATCGCGTGTCTCATCCCATCCCTATAAAACTACCTAGATAAATTTTACAAGTTTTCTAGGAATCTTATATATTCTAATGAGGTTTGATGTTTGTTTTTAGAACCAGGAATACAAAATTTTATAAAATTTCATGAAATCCGAGAAGTTTGATGAATTTTTGGTAGGCGATTTATGGTTTGCTCATCAAATCTCATCTTCATTTTCGATGTTGATATATTTTCACTCTGTACGCCCAAGCCAGGTTATAAAATTTTGAATGGTTTTTATGCATCTATGTGAATCTCGGACTGATTTTGTCGTGATTTAATGAATATATATCGTGAAAATAGTGGACCCTAAATGAGGTGCTTGTCAGAGGAAACCCACATAGTACCACAGTCCCAGAAGAATTCTTATTGAACTGATTTTGTTCTTCATGGAGTCTTCAAGAATTCTCCTGGGACTGTGATGCTGTGAGGGGAAATTCGGAACCACTATATCTCTATTATTCAGAGCAAAATCAGTCTGGATCTCAAATAGGAGGACAGACTTCTTCAAATTTTTATAATTCGTGGAATCACCGAATAAATATACAGAAGACAATTTATTGATATTTAAATGTTGATGTTTCTTTGAATCTCGTTTCTAGTTCGGCTCTACACTATCCGAGTAAAAATGAAAATCGAGCCATTCAAAGGCCCCGTTCAGGCCCAACCTTTGGAACCTTTGGATGGTTCACTCTTTAACCGGGGGAATTTCTACCTTGGAATGATATTTGAAATATCAAATATCATTCTAAGCCAGACTATGTTGTGGAAGTTTTAATCGCTTATAGGAACGAAACGAAAATTCAAACTCACACAATCTGATAAATCATCGTCATTTATCTTCTCGATTTAACTCTTTGACAGTGAAAACATCGTTTAAAGATCTACTGCAATATTTATTGGTCTCTAACAACTGAACATTGTGTCATTCGAGTACTGATTCGTTTCAATAAACGGTTCAAACTTCAGCAACATGCCAGTTAATTAAACACAAAGAGCAATTTCAAAATGAAATGTCGTACAAATTCCTTCACAGAAAATCTCTTCGTGTCTCGATTTGACAAAAATAAAACTATACAAACAGCACATTCTGATGCTATCCCTGTGAATTAACAACAATTATTATTTCATTCACGATCCTCCATTTCCAGCACTGAATACATCAATCGATCGAGTAATTTACGCCTGATGAATGAATATAATAATACAAATTGAGAGGTTATATCCAATTTCAATGTATTTTTCCCTCTCACACGCAAATAAAACATTTCCCATAGCGAGTCAATGAATACATCTATCGCTTGGTCACTTGTCGGTGACTTTTCTACGGTTGATCGCTCAGTTTCTCCTCGTTGTCGTTTGGTACAAAGAGACACGATCATTGTTACTGATCAAAAATCTTCTCAAGCGGAAAATATTACCCTACTTCACACATTTACATGTATTTACGTGGTCTGACCCGTTGTTTCGTTATTTCAATACTTCACTTCTATCGACGATAAGTCAATTGATCATCAATTCGATTCTATTCAACCACTTGGCCTCCGATTACTTCACTGAAATCGAATCGATTTGGAGGAATGACGGTTAAAGCTATGAAAAGGATGAAAACGTAAACGAAGACTCCCATGTTGAATCAACAAATTTGAAAAAATTTTTAGATCATTCAACTGTGCTTAATCTAGAATAAAATCTCTTTTTCATGACTCAAACATTTCATTCATATCCGTGGATAGGTGTTATTTATACACGAATATTAATGTAAATATATTCAAGTATTCATTTATGATTTCATGTGTCACTATTGCTCTCTGAAATTACTAGGAAGTATTTTTTATATCATAGTGAGAACAATGAAACCCTGCGGCTGTAAACTACACTTGCGCGAATTACTGTGTGAGAGGGTGGAGAATGTACATACACGCTCAGTACGTTGATAATTCATTCTATAATTTCATCATAGTCGTTGGAGTAACGGATTTAAACTTCTATTCTCGTGAAGCAATGGAAGTAATATATTTCGTCATAACCAGCATCATCCTTACATAGGAATCGTGATAATTTAATTTTGAAACCTATCAATACTTATCATTCTTCCTCGTTAACCTTTCCGTCATGAATTCTCATAATTGATTCAATGGAAATTTGATAAATGCCGACAAACATCTCGTACTCCAAAGGAATGACATTTTTAAGGAACAGCATTTACGACTTTTTGCTTTACCGAGAAGAATTGTAAACTTGGTTCCATTTAAGGGGATCCCAGCGGCGGGGCAGCAGCCAGATCAGATTTCTTTCGAATTATTTGAAAATGGTGCAATAACACTATCCCATTTTTCATTTACCTACTTGGTGTACTATGTGTCAATATAGGTCTCTGAATGAAAATTATTGAATTTCATTGTAAAACTTTCAAATAATTGAAAAGAAATATTTTTAGCTGCTGCCAAGCCGCTAATATCTTCTCGATTCATCCAAATTTTATTCGATTGTGAAACTCATTTCACATTGTTTTAGAATTTTTAGGGTTTGACTTAGATAAAAAAATCTGTTTCAACGCTATCCGAATGTTGGAACACTTCTTTTTGCGCATAATTTTTATTTCAAGGTGAAACTTCAGTTCAACTACTTCCCCTTAAATTTCGAATCTTTGTACCGCATTTTTATTAATTTTCTTTTCTTCCTTCGTATTCACTTTTTCATGTTTTTATCTTTCCGATCTGCTTCGACACTCTTGGATCGCTTCTAATTATGTCATAACAATTTAAATGTAGGGTTAGGTTTCCCTGTCATCTCTTCAGTTCTGTATACCGTCGCACCGGTTGCTTTACCTTTCAACCTTTCTGCATCTTAAGCTTGGACCACCCTAACCTTTCTTTCTGCTCCCTCCCTTTCTCCCTCTTTATACACAGGGTGAACTCAAACTTGCGCAACATGCTGCACAGGCATATACTCTTAAAGCGGAAGCAAGAATATCTCATCTTCGGCTTTTCCTTCCCCGTTGTCCAGAAAAACCATAAAAAATTTCAAATGTGTTCAATTTCATATGAAAAAATTGACGTTTTATGATTCATTCGATCAATTATGATTTCTAGAATGAACAAAAACACTTTGTTTCATATCTTATAACAATGACATGTCATTTTTGTTCGGGAATCCCGCAAAGAGAAGTAGATTGTTTTTTAATTCAATCGACCTTTAGTACAGGATATTTGTAATGAAACGGACATTGTGATACCCATGTAAGCACGAATGTTGGTCTAACTTTAATCTGGTCGAGACCCAAAATTGAACAATCAAGTCAAAATCGGACAGAAATTGGTCCTCAATTCCTGCTCACATGCATACATACAAACTTTTTATTTGAACTATAATTTTTTTCATTAAAAGTAACATTCGTACATCAACCTACAATTCAAGAACTCCCAAGTAGCACAACAGGTTAGAAATGCTAAGAAGGTTCTTTGAAGTTCTGAGTATATTTTATGAACATTCATAAAATCTTCGAATGGGACTGTTGCGGATAAGTATATTCTATGCATATTCTTAGAATGTATTTTTCGAATTTATCCAAAACAGTCTCACCTGCACATTCTATGCATGATCTCAGAATTAACGCAGAATGTTTGAAATGTTCTTGTGTTACTTGGGCTGGTAGAGTAAACCAAGAAACTGTGCAGACAAATTTATTCAATTCATTTGGGAAAACATGAACATATGATACTAGACTTGTCGGAGATATCAAAATTCAGAGAGATTTTTTTAGACAAGGTTGACTCGTGCCAAAGTTCTATTTCCACACGGATGAAAAAGAATTCCTTCCCATAAATTCACGAAGCCAATCTTTAGCGGCGTGTTGAAACATCCCGGATTGGACTCCCATGTGATATAATTGAACGTACGTGGGGCTATGTGGGCCCTGCACTGGTCCAACTCGCGACATAAATGAATACTTATGTATCCGGACCACTCAGGTCACCCACTAGACACATTCGAGTCTTCAACAGATTCCCCAAAATACGAGGGTGAGAAATTCTCGGATGCATGGGATTCGACCCGGATTTTCACTCAACAACAGTCATGTTCCCATCCAGGGCTCGCGTTGCTGTTCCATATTCTGTGCGGAACCCTTCAGGGTCGTGTTCAGAGTCCCTTAAGTTCCCGGTTAGGACCGCTCAGGGGCCTGTCAAGCGGAAACACAAATGGTCCTAGCCTGGGGGAACTGAGTACCCTGAGGGACCCCGAACAAGACCCTGAAAGTTCCCGCACAGGATTTTGAAGAACAACGTAGGTTCTCGGTGAGAATTCTATTCATTCCGAGTGGGAATTCAGGTTACCATGCAAATTTTCTGATCCCATTCATCCAGGAATTTTCAACAGGGCACAGAACACTCACACCGAGAAAACAGATATCTCGAAAAATACCATAATTTGTGGAATTTTGGTCTGACCCGAGTCAAAATATTTACGTGAAGGTACTTTTAAAAGTACCATAATGGCTGGGACTTTCATGAGAAAGGTACCATACTTCTTCAAACCAACGCCAAAAACCCATCAATTAGGGTATTTTTCAAGATACCTTTTTCTCCGTGTACCTTGGACTCACAAAATGTTGATACATTCTACACAGGTCCACCTGGATCCTATACTGGATCCATCAAGATCTCACAGTGAACTCACCCAAGACATTTCTGTTGAAAATTTCCGCTTGAAATCGACGCAGAGCTACACAGGTCTGATCCGGGGAATAAATACAGCCACAAATAAATTCACCCGAATCTCAGGTCAATCGCATTTGAGCCCTTACATACCAGGACCCATCAAGGCGGCAAGGAATCTGCATATATATTCAGAATCGGTCCACCTAGGTCACACACCGGACCCACCAGGGTCTCGCGTAGGACCGAAATAAGAACTCAACCAGAATTCGAACGCGTAGCTAGAAATTTTTCTCTCGTCGATTTGAAGGATAATCCTTCACCGACTAAGTGTCCCATAAGTCCATAAGTCCTCAAAAATCGGGGGGATCATAACGATAGAATTATGCCCGTACAGTTCAATCACTGATCGCCGGACATTTCTTCGTTGCCTCTACTTTGCTTCTCCGTTCCTCCACCTTGTATCTACCTCCCCTCCACGTAGATGCGACGTGGACACCAGTGAGCGTGCTGTTGGAGTTCCAAGGACATGAAACTTCAAAATGAAAATTTTCACCCCTTTGCAGCTGAGGATGATTTTCTGAAGTAATTTGCTGCGCAGAATCCGAAACCAGAATTGAGCTATCACGTTAGTATTTTGAGATATTTGAGGGTATATACTCGAAAAATACAGTTTTTACCACATTTGAGGTTATGCACAGGATGCAGAAAATTTCCTTTATCTTTTTTCCCAACTGCATCACTTTATACCATTCTTCCCCTTCAAAATGACCTATTGAACGGTTACCTGCGATTTTTTCTTGCGGAGTTACGACCATTCCAAGTTGTCAAATATATCCCCAAGATTGTAATATTCCTAAAATCTCCTGAGGGTGTTGCCAGGATGTATAGGAATAAGAATTGCATTTTTCTAATATTATATTCTCATTCAACGACCCGAAAAACTCCCAAATACACATATTCAAGGAAAATTTTCCACTAAAAAAATGTATACCTCAAAGGGTTAATCCTGCGAAATAAAAATTTGAATTTCCCCTTCGAACAATAATGGTTTTTTCTCAGGTATTCAGATGTGTAGAATTGAAATATAACACCAATTTTTTTATAGCACATCGAGATTTATCTTCATGCAAGTTATGAATATTTACAGTTTTTTAAACAATTTGTATGAAAAAAAAAAATGTATTCGATATAAAATTTTATTTATCCCCGGACGGGAACCTGAAGGACCCCGTGGAACTGCTGATTCTGGGGTCCCGACACTTTGTCTAATAATTTTGCCCTGTCCTATGCCTGTTATAATGGCGCGAAATTGGCGGTTCCGGGACTCAGCTGGATAACGACACGTCTCCGTGGAGGGGCTCTGAGTGTAGGCACAAGAGGATTGTGGGATTCATAGGTTATTTGGGGGGTTAACAGCATGGGTTCATGAATTCTTAAGCCTTGATAGTTCGCGATAAGGAGCCGTCCAAAAACTACGGAGCCCTGTTTTGGCGACTTTTCAATCCCCCCCCATGTAGCTTTGCCGTGACTTTTTTCTCAACACTCCTCCTCCTGCCACGTGGGAGCGTAGTTCTTCACGTTTAACTAGATTAATTTCAAACACATGAATTCTCATACAAATATGAGCCTGATAAAATTTCAATCAACTGAAATGAGAAATGTATTCCACTGAAATGAAATTTCTCCCATTCCAAATAAAATTTACTTGAATCAAGTGGAACCTTATTCGATTCAATTAAATATCTATCCGGTTTATATTCGAATGGATCATTTTTTTGGATGTCTACCCATGCAGGTATTGCCAAGACTGAGAAAAACCCAAGTTTGTCCCAAGGTTGGCACATGTGTCAGGAACAAACCTCCCTCAAGAACAATTGGCCCAATATTGTTCCATGATTGTCCCGTTGTTCTCAATGGATAACCAGTCATGGGACATTTGGTAATATTTTTGAAATGGTCACTACATTTGGTACAAGCTTGGCACAAGTGTAGAAATCGAGCATTCGTTGAGAACAATTGTGCCAATATTGCCCACATGAGTGGTACAATGTTTATAAATATTGACTGAATTTTGAATTTACAATGGCTGAAGACTTGAGGATAATCATCGGACCAAGGCTGGCCCGATCTCCCTGCCATAATTGATTCTACACACTATAGTTTAAACCAATTAGCTTGAGCATAATTCAACAATAGAATCAAAATCGATTGAAATATCAAAGAATGCAAATTTTCCAGTGATCATACAAGCTTGTCTCAGTCTTGTCACATTTTTTCTATCGTTTTAAGATGATTCATGTACGGTATCCTGAGAGAGAAGGTCATGAACTGAAATATGAATCCATTACTTTTTTCATCCATATCTGCGATCAAAGGAGCATTGGTTGATGATTGGTGAATGAATTGGATCGGGCCTGGCAAAACCATTGGCCCAAGCTCGTCCTGATCTTATCATTCCCCAGCCTGGGCCATATTTGGTAAATTGTTCAAGACAAGTCTCGGCAGGTCTTGTGCCAGGCTTGGTCCATCATTGAGACATTGGTCCATACACACACGGGTATATATAATTTTCTTTCAAGCACAAAATAAATAAAGAACCATGCAGCTGGAGATCAAACCCCTCCTCCCGCACGTAGCGCAGCATAGCATTTCATCTTACCCCTTCATCCCCTTTCATCGGCAACGTAGTTTATGGACGACCCCTAATGCAGATACAGTGCAATACTTTTGTTTTTTAATTATTGTTCATCATTCTACAGGCTTACAGGAGTATTTTGTTATGAGATTTAGAGTTAGGAGATTCAATAAATTTGATCTGGTGTTCAAAGCTTGAGCTATATAAGGTTATAAGGGGTTTCTAGCTCAGATCATGAGATTCTTCTCAGTTTATGGCAAAACGGACCTCAGATGTGATCTGATTTCCAGATTTCCAGGCCTTGTGAATGCCTAGAGCATCCCTAGGCAAAACAACTGCCCAATTCATTACGTTATAGTATAAAAGATTGATCTTCAGCTGTACATCTTCACGCACAGTAACCCTACGGAGTTACAAGAATTTATCTGTTCTTCAGAATTGTTCTTCACACAAGGTCTGTAGATGCGTTAAATATGAACTGCAACTGCCTCCTCTTTTATTCGACAGCGATTTGATTGGAAAATGTTACAGAATATGACTTGCATTTGAACCTAATTTGAAACCAAAAGCTATGCATAGAAGAATACAATATTTTCTGGAATAAAAAAAATATATATAACTGCACTCCTGTTCCCAACCACCCGTATTCATTCTACAAACTTCCTTTGATTTAAATATCTCTCCTATTCAATTGATTCAACTTACACGCGTGAGTAGTACCAGTGCCGATATACGTGATTTTGTTACGAATCACGGTCTTGTAATATCGTTACCAATGATGAATCGATCATAAGATACAAGGAATTCACTCCTACACACGACGATGATCTTATTAAACGATACAACGATAGTTAAAGTATTCGTTAAAGTATTCCCTTTCATACTATACAGTGTACGAAAGATACCAGTGACGAATAAATGACTTGGAAAAATTCATTCGCTTGGAGATGCACTTCCCAAGAACGAGAACAGTGCCCATTGTGAGCATATATATTTCGCGTCACTGCCTCATATCCCACCATATTCGACGTATCCAAACGTATGTACACGTGAGAGGTGTCAAATCCTTGTACCCGAATAACAAGGAAAAAGAAGAGAACCAGAGAAGAAAGTATATCACGAATTTTGACGAGACTGGTCTGTGGCGTCGAATATAATATGACTGGACGTTATCAGTCGTTAGCAATATACTTTTTCGCTAGTCATTGCTCTCCTCATTTCTCTTCCCAAACACACACACACACACACTCCACGTCTATCGCTATCTATATTTACCACGGAGGAATTAAACACACGTTCTCACACGTACGCTATATAAAATATGAATTAAGATTAAAGCGTGATATGATAGTTGTTTCTTTCTTGTGCCGCGTCATTGATTTCACCGCGGGACGTGTTACCTACCTCATCTCATTCTATACATTTAGCAATACACGGAGGTCAACCATCTCAATAAATCGCTTCACATGTATTCTCGCGTGAACCTTTATGTATGCATTCTCAGATAGATTCGAAGTCATCGCGAGGCGATATAAAGGTTTTCAACTTCGTTCCAACTCGTGAGTTTCAACACCCAAACGTGATTGTATGTACCTCATATATGTCAAAGGCTACCTCAAAATCGATATTTTATCAATCAAACAGCCCTTAATTCCTCAGAGTAAACATAATTTTTGCCTTGTTCTTGTAATTATTCCCTCTCACCAGAATAGAAGTTGTCGTCGTCGTCGTCGTAGTCGTATGAGATTCGAATGGGAACGGAGAAACAGATGTCTTTAGGAATTCTTCCCCTACCTATATATGAGATGCCAGCATACAGGATTGCGTCGGATATTTCCCCCCTGGAAGTGGTGTTATGAAGTTTCAATCAGATTAAATTAATCCTCAATCAACATGTTCAATGAAAATCAAAGTCGATGTTGTTGAAGTGAAACTCATTAATCATCATGTGGATTACCTCCCTCATCTAGGATTGAAACCTTTCGATTAAATTAACATGAGCTGTGTAACAGGGTCAACGTGGTCTATTGACCGACTTGGTCAGGTGTATCCGCCGTGGCAATTCGTTTCTTTTCCTTCCGCGTTTAGAAGATGCTTAACATTGAAAGAAACGAGAAGTAAAGGAGAGTAGAGGGGGAGAAAAGCGAGACACGGAGAGGGGAAAAAGGAGGAAGAAAATCGTGGGAGGAGCAGGTCGACGGCTGCCTTGATGCGTTAAATTAAAGTTTAACTCGGAAGCAACTGATGGAAGAGAGCTGCCGATGGGTTAGAGATGAAACTCGTGATTTCTTCTTGTTCTTCTTTTTGCGTTGACTTGCTTCTGAACGCGTACACAATTTTCAAATGAATTGTTTTACGACGCGACCAAGACAATGACGATGACAAACGCGAGAAAATGTATGTCACGACTTCAACCTACTTGATTATAACTCCACCTACGAACGTTGTGTGTGTGTGTGTGTGTGTGTGTTGTCGATCGTCGCCAACATTTGCATACCGATTAGAAACTACATCTTTCTTTCGATGAAAATATTCTAAATGTTTCGCGCGAAAAGGTTTTTCATTCCATTTATTATAAATCTCAGACAGCAATTAGACGATAAAGGGGAATATAGTCATTTTGAATGAAATGAAAATATCCAAATAATTTCAAGAATCCTGTAACAGTTCCTTGATTTTCCGCCCAGCCTTTCTTCTCCCTTCACTCGACAAATCGTACACGTATATGAGATTGTGTGTACGTGTATACATTTATATGTATATATACACACCCCACACAACCCTTTCCTTACTTAAATTCAAGTAAAGGTTGAGGTTCTCTCGAGTCTTTGCCTCTACCTCCTTCTTTCTACCGCTGGAGACGCCGTTTCAGTCCCTCAACCCATTCCGTCCCCCGTACACCCAACTCTCCCTTGAATCGAGAACTACATCTTCGTCTTTCTTGGTCCCTCGGTTTGCTTTACAACCTTTTCTCTTCTTCCACTCTTGTGTCGCCTTCGTCTCTTTTCCCCTTTTTCTTCTGTCTTTCTTCAAACTCACCCTCTTCTCTCACTTTCCATCATCGACTCTTTCTCATTCCCTCTTTAATTCCTACCTCCATCTTTTTCAATCCCGGTCTCTCTCTCTCGCTCGCTCTCATCTCTTTTCTACGGTAACGAGAGGAGAAACACCCTCGCTACTTTTAATCGACCCGCGTTTTCTTCTGCTTATACATACCTAGCCAGTCCTGCTTTCCTCTTTTCCCCCTTCCACCCACCTCCTGCCTCATCTTCATCTCTTCTTCTTCTTCTTCTTCTTCTTCTTCTGCTATCGTTCCCATTCGACTATCTCGCTCCACTTCTTACTTCTCTCTCTCATCTGTACCCACCGACCCGTCGTATATAAGTATCCAAGGGCGTTGTCTTTGCTCCACGTCCTTTTGTGTTACATTTACGTGCTGCAGAAGCCGGGACTCCTCTGTATTCGTAATACCGGTCGATTGCGAAATTACCGCCACTCGTAGGAGAATAAGAAGAACAAGAAAAAAGACGGAGACCAAAAAAACGCGGCATGGATGCTTTATACTGTACGAAATAATGATCAAGGGAAATCGTCGTTCGTAGTTTTCAAAGTTTCATACGCGTAGTTGCACGTTCGAGGATTGCTTACGTGGAAAACAACGGAATAAACAACACCTTTTTATTTCATTTCGAATTCAATGTACTTTCGGTTTACTTAAATTATTCCAAAGTCCAGCCTTATCCATTCCATTCCCTTCGAGTCCGCTGTCTTCGACTGGGAGAAATTAATCTCAAAGAGAAGGGGAAATCAATCGAATGTGGCTTTGAAAAACGAAATTTGTGTGGTAAGCACGCGGAATGTATACATTGAAAACACAGTTTGTTCCAGCTAGGGGTGTGCGGGTACCCGAGTCATCGGGTTTTTATCGGGTTGGGTCGGGTCGGGTTTTTCAATTACCCGAGTTTTTCGGGTACCCGATTACATTCGGGTAATTCAAATATAGCAAACGTTTTCCTCAGCAGGAAATATTGTGACAGCAACTCGATCAAGATTGCTGACAAAACATATGGAAGAGTTGTGCTTCCTCCATTCAAATTTAAAAATATGAAAAAAGAATGATATTTATAAGAAGAATATTTATTTTCATTGATGTTCAAGATTCTATATTGTGGTTACTAAATACGAAAATAGATAATATATTATTTATGAGATATAAATGTGATTATATTTTTTAATTGAATTAAAAAATAAATATAAACATTCCATGAAGCAATTTGGAGATTTCTTAATGCGCTGCATAATCAATTACATGGAGTAACAACCCTAATAGACTTGTAGTGAATATGGCATCCTTCATATTAGAATTGAATTCATATGAAATCCCCTTATTCCTACAATCGCTCAAGACAATTTGTCCTTGAAATATCAACGGCAATGGCAACTTCGAATAGAAGTTGAAAATATTAAATTCAAGCGATTTTATTATATTCGGGTACCCGACTTGGAGAACCCGATTTAATCGGGTACCCGACCCGACCCGAAAAGAAATACAAATACCCGAACCCGACTCGATAAAAACTCCCCTAGTTCCAGCCAAACAAAAATTTGGTTGAAATGAACGCAAAGAAACTTTTTGGTTGGCTGAAATAAAATTTATTTGGGGTGAACAAAATTTGGTTCACAATAATTAAGGCTTTCATACAGACAAATAAATTTTATTTCAACCAACCAAAAAGTTTCTTTGCGTTCATTTCAATCAAAATTTTGTTTCGCCGAAACAAACGTTTTCTCAGTGTAATATTCCGGACAAATGAATAATGAAATATGTAAAATATATAATAATTGCTTTCGTAACAAAAAATTCTATCTTCAAGGATAACGGAGGTTGTTGGAATTCCAATTTGAAGACTCGAAACGACGTGTGGTTGCGTTATGCTATGAAGGTTCACACGGAACAAACAGAATACAACTAAAACATAGTCGATTTTCGATCATGTATAGAAGTAGTTCCGGCAACTATTTAATATTCAGAACAAATACCACGTTAGTTGGCGCAACTAACACAATGGTTGTGCTGACTCACGTAAATATCTCGTTAGCTATGAATCATTGACGCTAATTAAATGCAATTCTGTCGCACAGTGGAACATTTGTATGCATTTATTGATAGAAATCGACCTACGACTCAATTCTCATCCGATGTCAGTCAATTTTCTTTTTGAATATTCGGAGAGAGTTCTATTCCCACGTATCACAGCGAAATTTTTGTTCACAGCAATCCAAAATTTATGCAGTTAAGGGGGGGGGGGGTATGGTTATTTCGACGGAAAAAAGACATGTTTTTAAGATTTTTTTCTGCTTATACAGATGTTGTAAGTTTATTGAGTCAATCTCCATATGATAATGTAACATTCCAACAATACTTTACTGAATTTTCATCGCAAAATATTGGAAATTGAGCGAGTGATGAGAAATCTCCGGAGGTGCCTCGAAAAAAAGTTGTTTTGCGGTGTTCACGATAACTTGTGACAGAATCATCTGAAACAAAAAAACCAAAATGCATTCGTCAAAGGAGATGTTTTTCGAGGTAATGACGAGGGGATTTTTTTTTTCTTCATTTTTAAATTTTTCGCGACACTTTGAAGCAAGAAAACCGATTTTCGCATGAAACAATCAGCCTATTTGTTGTTGTAAAATCAACAAATATTAAAAAAAAAAAAAAAAGCCCTCGATGTTACCTGGGAAATCATGTGAAAAAGTACTGTGTAAAATTTCAAAACGATTGGTCCAGTAGATTTCGAGTTATCGTGAACACCGCAAAACAACTTTTTTTCTAGGCACCTCCGGAGATTCCTTATCACTCGCTCAATTTCCAATATTTTGCGATGAAAATTTAGTAAAGTATTGTTGGAATGTTACATTATCATATGGAGATTGACTCAATAAACTTACAACATCTGTATAAGCAGAAAAAAATCTTAAAAACATGTCTTTTTTCCGTCGAAATAACCATACCCCCCCCCCCACCCCCCTTAAACAAAGACTCGATAAATTTCCAACAAAGAAAAAACATTGATACTGCCAAACATCACTGGTTACTAATGAAAATTCCTCGATTTTTCAGTCTTATTAGGAGTTGTATGAAGTTTTCACGATTTTCTTCACGAAAAAAAAGGAACAGTTGCAGCAACTACTTAGTAGTCAGGACAAGTATCACGTTAGCTGCCTCAACTAACTCGATAGTTGCACTAACCAACGTGAATACCTGGCAACTTACGGAGTATTTTAGTTAATCGAGGCAGCTAACGTGATACTTGTCCTGACTATTGAGTTGTTGCAGCAACTATTTAAGTAGTTGCTAAAACTATTCCTTTTCCTCCGTGTGGGATCTTTTCTGTTATAAATACTAAATTTTATATGGAAATCTGTTCATTCCATCCAGATTTTGAAAAAATCATGTTTATACACAAAAAATTCTTGATTTTTAGACAGATTATGTGATTCCAATCGGATTTTCATTAGGAATGCACGGAGAAAAAATGGTTTGCTACTATAGCGCCTACAAAGAAATTTGTTGTCCTTGCAAAAATATTCACTACAGCAGCTAAGGCGTTAGTTCTATTAACAAATGTGTTCATGTCAGCAAAAAAATTCAGTTGTGCCAATCATTTTTCTTGCTCTTACAGCTAATTTTTTTTGTAGGCGCTATAGTAACAGACCTGCTTGTTATGCCAGCAATACTTTTCTCTCCGCGTGGACAATACTTTTCATAGAAAATGTGTCGAGTTTATATGGATTGATAAAATATCGATCAAAATTTTATAAAAGTTTTATCAAAAGTATCGATACTGTCGAATATCGCCCATCCCTAATTTTCATTTTATTTTTGTGCTTTTCCATTACAAGTTCAGTACTCTTGTGTAATAAAATGTGTTTTGTAAAGCACCACAGAGGGAGAACGGTTTTGGTTGAGAAAAAATGATAATCCATGTTATTTCCCTAAAACATGCAGTTAGGGCAGGTTCATCCATTGAAATGTGAACAATTGTGTTCAACATTTACGCTCATCTGCACACGGAGAAAAAAGTTTTCGCTGTGAGAGGGCGAGATTTGATTTAACTGGGTAACTTTTTCTGCAGCGATCTATTTGCTATCACAGCAATTTGGGTAGCTCCGACAGGGAATTTTTAGCTGTGGTAGCAAAAATTTCATTCGGTAAAGAGTGACCGCAAAAACGAGTATTTTTCTGCCTTTTTTCCGGGACATTCTAAAACATACTCTATGTTGATCATTTGCGAGGGTATACAATTTCCTGTTGAGCATAACACTGGTTTTACAAGTAAAGTAGTATCAAATTTTGATCAAGATTTTATAAAAATTAATAAACCTCGATAGGTTTTTTATAGAAAAGAATCCATTTTGTCAAGAATCTATCGATTTTTTCATCTCCAAAATCAATGTTATGCTCACCGAGAAATGGTATTCCCTTGCAAATGATCGACATGAGATATCTTTCAGAATGCAAAACTCTTTTCCTGCAACAGTGACTTTTGGCTGTGCCAGCAATCTATTTGATATCACAGCAATTTTTATAGCTCCGACAGTGAATTTTCAACTGCAGCAGCAAAAAAATATTGACTACTACAGTAAAATTCAATTGCTATTCTGTATGCAATGGCGAGAATTTCGCTACCTTGAGAAAAAGAATTACTTCAACCAACAGCATATTCTTATGTTCGGAAAAATTCGTTTCTTGAAAAATATGTACCCTTGATACAAGAAAATTTTTCTGGAATTAAGATTACAATTCTTGAATTGAAGAAATACTTTGTTGATTCCAGAAAATTTCTCACAAAATATCAACTGTTGATCAAGAATATGTATTCTTAAAAACAATCAAGAATACATTCCTTTAATATTAGTAATCATTTCTCTCGATGTAGTCCAGCGAAAAATTTGGTGTTTTACACGGAAGAAAGGGAAACAGCTGTAACTGCACAGATTTTGTGGTTGATTTTTGGACAGCCAAATAAATTAGCTGTTGAATTTTCGCTACGGCAGCTACATTTCCTGCTGCTACCGCTGAATGACTAGCTGTGACAGCTGAAAAATAGCTGCCGTAGCTGATTTTTAGCTATCCGAATAATGGCTAATTTTTTTTCCGTGTAGTTATTCATTTCGCTCTTTCAATAATCCAGTTAGCTGTGTAATTTACTACGTCCGCAAATTTTTTTTGTTTCAATCAAAATATACTCCGCTACAGAGCATTCGTGACATTTCGCAGGGCTAATTAGGGCAACATGAGGTGTCGCCAGGTTCTGATCAGGCCCCGACAAATAGTTATAAGAATGCCACGATCGTCAGGAATCATGAGGAACTAGTTCGATACCACCCTGAGGGAAAAACCCCTTCATTGCTATCTGGCAACGAGCAAGCAATAAGAAATAACTGGGAATAGGGTTAATACGTTCATTATTTTCTGCTATTTCTCATTATTCTTCATTGTTTTTTCCTTCTTTTATAATTGCACTGTTAGAAAAATCTGTCTTAAATTTAACAATACTATTATGAAGTGTTTTGCATAAACATTTGATTAAATTTCATACGAAATTTTGTATTTTTCATATTAAATTTAATAATCGTTCTTAAATTTAATATGGAGATATGAAATTTCATAAAAAATTTCGTATGAAATTCAATAAAATGTTTATGTAGAAAAACTTGATAATATTATTGTTAAGTTCAAGACAGATGTTTTTAACAGTGTGGATTTGAAGGGGTTGATGTGAGGGGCGGCATTCGAACTTAGAACTATGCAAAATAGGTATTCCTGATGCACTGAAAATGGAAAATACGAGATGTCTGACTATTTTGGAATTCAAATGCAGAATGTCAAATGGTTTTTAAAGGCACACAAAGAACGTCAAAATGCAAAAGATGAGTATTTTAAAAATGGTTTTATTTTTTTCATTTTATCATCAATTGTTTTATTTATTCGTCATAATTACATAATAAGTAGACATAGGGCGGAATAGATAATAATTAAATAGAATTGAATTGGTTCTGAAATTAGCATTCGTTTGATTCTAATAGTAATAACTTTTGGAATAATTAATCACTCATATTTTTGCCATAAAAGTCTCATAATTACGCTTACAAATGAAAGGAGACGTTCCACTGGTGCAGAGCTGGGTGAACAAATATCATATCGTAAAAATATGTCTTTGATTGCGGGAAAAGCATGTAACATTTCAGCAGAGATGTTCACATCTTGAAAATATTAAATAACTCCTATACCGCTCTCATTGTTATCAATATCAGCAACTGATGGGTTTGAACAACGTCTTGAAACGTGTAATATGATTCGTCTTTCTTTCTTTACTTTGCAAAATCATTCCTCGATAATTCAGGTGGCAATTAAGGTAGTTCTCCGGGAGAATTCAGGATCAAATTAGAAAAATTATTGTCAAGCAGAGCACCAAGGTCGAAGGAATTCGATAATCATATTCGTTGGGACTTATATTCTTATTTATGACAAAAAAAGAACCAACTATAACAGGTATAAATAAACAACCTTGTAACAACAACGCGAAATTTGACATGGTTTTTTTCTTGAAAAATTCTTATTTTTGATCCGTTTATGACTTATGAGGGCTCATTTTGTTCCTTGTGAGATTTAAAAAACCTTGACCATGGGGATTTGTTTATATGAGTCATCATGACACTGTCACATGCTTTTGTTTATCAATAGTAAAATACATTCCCATGAGACTTTTTGTTGTTTCTATCGAATTCAGCGCCTTAAAAATGATAAAAATCAGAATTTCAATTATTTTTGCATTGATGCACAGGGAAAAAATTTGCTGGGAAAGTAAAAAATGATTTAGCAATTCGATTGAGATATTCGCTAACGGAGTAAACAATTTGCTGCCGCGGCTGATTATTTGGCAGTATTATATATTCAGCTGGAGGGGTCGACATGTTTTGCTGTAACAACGGAGAACTCGGTGCCAGCAAAAAATACCCTGTAACAGTAAATTTTTTTCTCTGTATGGAGAGAAATCCGCACTGTGTACACCACCCCCTCTAGTCAATACAAGAGAAGTTTTTCATTACCCACATATTAAAAACAATTCTTCTTTCTCTCAAGAAAATTCAACTCTAAACTTCTCTCCGTTAACACGTTACAGTTAACAGATAACAGGTGATACCTTGTGGTACTCTACAAGAAGCACGCAGCAGGAATCCTGAATTCTATTATATCTGATAATTCAGATATGATTTGATCTGTTCCAGAATCTACAGAAACACGCAGATGCGCAACTCGTGTGAAGGAACGAGGGACAACGTCGAAACCTCAATCTTTCAAGCGTCACTGATATTTTTCAAACCTTTCGAGCGTGATTCGAAGGGAGAGCTCTCGAACAACGTGAATGAGTTCTTTCTCTAGGCATTCAAGATTTTTCTTATCGATATAATGAGTTAGACTTTCATACATCACATACATATTCACCTGAACATGTATACACACATAGACGCGAATATACATGATCAAAGGTGATCTTCGCACGCTGACTTGAAGTAAGTACAAAAGGACTCTACGAGGACGAGACAATAAAGCGCTTTGTTCGAATCCTTGAGGGGGAACGCGTTCGCGAGCTTGGGTCGGCTCAACTCGAATCGAGACGATTCCCGAGTTTCCTTCTTCCTTCCTGGACTCTTCCTCCCTTTTTCTTTTTGGCATATCCTGCTCTCCTCGAAGAGTGTGCAGTGTAGTATGTGTATACATACGTATACACAGACATTCAACAATCTTTGTAGACAAAGAAGATTTGAGCGCAAGTGCAGGTGCAGATGAAGAAGAGGGTGGAAACGAATCCCACACGATACACTCGGTGTAACTCTTAAAACTGGGACGTGGGATCTGTATCTAGTATTTCACTCTCTACATTATTCAGTAGGAATGTGGTAGAGTAAAACGAATTCTGCTTCGATTCTCAAGTTTGAGTTACACGTGGTATACATATATGTATATATACATATATACATAAGAATAGTTTCACAGTTTATGGACCGATTACCACGGAGGTCGTAACGTCTTTCGACGTATATCTCGACCTAACCTGCCTCCCTTTCGTTATGCCTGCGTAGGTTATGGATATTCACGTGAAATACGTATGTAACGACGTGTGCAGGTATTATTCAACTTAAAGTCCTGAACAATATTCTAGTCGAGGTATACGCAAGCTAGCAAGTACGAATAACAATGTATCTATGAAATGCCTACACAGGAATACTTGTAAGTGCAACGTAAAGTTGCCTGGTCATAGACATACAAACGTACATAGACGTATGTACAAATCATACCTCTACTTAGATTCAAATATGTACACGATAATACACAGTATATATATATATATATCAAGAAGTTGGAAAATTTGAGAATCAAAACTTTGAGCGACAAATCTACGAGTCGATACTCCTCATCATCAAACCAGCATCCTTCCCTACCTCACTACTGTTACAACGATATTTCTGCTGCTTCCAATACCAGCATTGATACTTTTTCCGTGAAACATAACTCCGATCGATACCGAGTAATAAGAATTGGTACTTTTTAGAAGCATGTCCGGTGGATGAGGACTTCTTCGTTTCACCATATCTTCACGAGTTGGTCTCTTTGTAACGAAAGAATACACGTTGCTTGGACCGTGGATGGACAATGGACAAAAAAAAATGTGAACGATTCTACGGATACACCGGATCCCCCATGGGTGTTGAAGGTCCCTCTTCTCGTTGCCCCCGAGAATCACCGATCCCATCCATCCGTTCAACCATCCATCCATCCATCCATCTATTCACCTTAGAAACAAGAAACAAACTGTAGCGTCGCGAGAGAAGAAGAAACAGGAAAATAAGAAGAAGAAGGTAGACAGCTCCCACTTGTGGGAACCATCCATGAGTGGCGCGCACCATACCGTGCTCTCTGGACCACGAAGTGAAAGGTCTGACTCGAGAGTTAACTGACTGACTGACTGGCTTGCAGTGTATTTGAGGTTGAAGTGTGCGAGAGTGCCGTGCAACACGGTGTATGCTCTCTGGCACAACGTCAACACCCTATAAGAAAAATGGATTGAAAAGAATTAAAAAGCGATGGCCATCTCTTTACAAAGAACCCATTCGAATCGATTTCTTGTGTCAAGAAAAAAATATATATCGAGCGAACACGAGGGTGGTGAATTCAACACCTGTTATTTGAGGTTGAAGAGACTATATATACGCAATGCGATACCTCGATCGTTTTCAGATATTCAAATAATAATCAGCACCCATTTGATTCAAATTGAAAACTTGAGCTATTCGTTGAGGAAAAATGTTTTTTTTTATTCTGACTATCGTTTGAATTTCCATAAATCACATCGAATGAGAAGAAGTTATTAAAAAAATTAATCACGGCTTGAAGAATTCAATAATCTCAAGAATTGTTTATGATCTTCTGTATCGTATGAATTGAATTCTACTTGCATTTGACGTAACGATTTCTTATGAAAGAAAGTTATTACCTTATAGTTTAGTCTCAAATTCTTGACCTGAACACGAATGTGACATGTGAATGATGCATCAAGTTATGTTTATACTGCACACACTATCAAGTATTCGAACTAATGAAACAATCAAAAGTGTTAAGAATTTGGTAATTCATAGAATGCTTGATCTTTCGATACAGAGGAACTGTCGGGACACTCTGAGTGGATGAAAACATAATCAGGATTTTTCTATATGCAGCAATCGAAATCAATTTCCAGTTCATTTGTTGCAACCTCAGTTAAAGATTCTCATGAATTTCCATTGAAAAAAATCTAGTGGGAATGAATGGAGTTGCTGCATCGGAAATTTCTCATTGAATGAGTTGATTTTCTATCATCATCCAATATAGTTGTGAAAATAAATTCAAAACGATGATAAAATTATTTGGTTTTTATTGAAATTTTCTAGAAATGAAGCAATAAGAATAAATTGAAATAAAACACTCCATAATCGCTCTTTTCCACAGGAATGTATTGGTTTTGTCAGATATACATTTGAAATAAAATTTCGTCAAATATCGAATTGAATGAATAGGTTTGTATTATATTCTTCTGCCATTAGAGCGATAGAATAATCATTTTTGTTAGGTTTCTTTCCTCAACTGTTTCTGATGAAATCTCATAATTTTTTTCATACTTCCCCATAATTTATGACATTTCGAATGATAAATTCAGTTATCACTGAATTAATAGCTCCTCAATTGCATCTTCCTTGTAAATTCCAGGATTCTTGAGGTACACTGTCAGAAATATTATGGAGTTTTTTTCAATACCGTACATGAATTCAGGTTAATACACATTTTACATTAAATTTAATGTACCAAAACATTGAAAAAATATAGATTTTGCTATAGTTTACATTAAATTTAATGTAAAATGTGTATGAAACTCAATTCATGCGCGTATTTGAAAAAAACTTCCAGCAAATGCATTAAACTTAATGCAGAAATTTCTAACAGTGTAGGCAATCCGAGCCACAGATGAATAATCATACTAGTAACGGAATGAATTCAAGTTCATGACAAACCAACGCAATACTAGAGAAAACCCTCTGGTTTAACAGAAAGGATCACAATATCTCTCAGTGGAGTGATCCTCCCAACTATCTTGTAACAGACTGTGAAGAAACAGAGTGAAGATGACAATTGAAACCCTTCCTCTTATATTCCAATTTGCGTATTATCATAATCGAGAGAACGGCAGCGCTCTAGCGGGTTGCAGTAGAAGCTGTCGTGTCAGGGTAGACTCAACAGGGAACGAGTTCGTAACTTGACAGAGCGTTTTGCAGTTTTACTATGTGGGTTTCGTTCCTTTCTAAATCCGAATCAGTGGGAAGTACTGACAATCAGTGAATTTTACTGGTAGAGCAGTTTAATAATTTCACCAACAATTTCAATACGTTTTTTTTCTTTTTTCATTGAAATTTCTGGATTAGATATGCGAATTTACACCCACGGAGAAAAATAACGTTTCAAAAATTACTACATGTCTACTAAATCATCAGAATAAATAAGAATATCCTTGTTATCATCAGACAGCCCTTATGAAAAAACCCAATATCGGGATTTCATCGTACAATCATCAGTTGTAATAATACTATTAATACTATTGTTTTGTTTCATTATCAGACGAGTCCGATAAAAATACGATGTCTACGATAACTATCCGATATAAACCCAATCAGCTAGCTAATGATTTTCCGATAGATCTTTGTATCGGGTTTACATTGGATATTTATCGTAGATAATGAAACAACACGATAGATTTTGGATAGTATTAATACAACTGATGATTCAACAATGAAATTCCGATATCAGGTTTTTTCATCAGGGAGTTCAGTGGAAATACATCATTTAACAGACATTATTTAGGGTGCGACCTTCCACATGATGAAGCGCATATTTTTCCCAGGTAGGAATCAACAAATGGCCCAAGCTTGGCCCGATCTTGGCCCAATTATGACTTATGGGAATGGCCCAAGCTTGGTGAAAGCTTGGGATGATAACCTCGTGGCAGGCTTGGTACTCAATATTGGGCCAGAATGCAATGCCAAGCATGGTCCAATGTCTCATGATATATGTATTATGGGTATTTTGGAGCTTGGCTCATACGATTGAACCGGACCTGATGTATATTAACTTTTGCCATGCTTCAACCTGATTCTTCAAACATACTTCTTGAAGAAAAAGATGACGTGATTTTTCATGCCATCTCTGCTGAAAATTTCCCATAGAAAACGATAAGCTTTTGAGCAGGGATTGGGTCATTGTAGATTGGCCCAATATTGGTTCACCATGCTTGACAATTTGTTATTTTGCCAAGCTTCAACCACTTGTTGTAATGACATTCCCTACGAAACGTGGTATAGATTCACAAATAACAAATGGTTTAATATTGGGCCGATATTGGTTCGCCGGGCTCTGCAGCTTGATGTTTTGCCAATCTTGAACCACTTGTTGTATAGGCATGCCTTATGAAACATGGTGTGGGTTCTCAAATGAACAACGGTTGTATATTGGACCAATATTGGTTCGCGATGCTTGGCAGCCCAGTATTTTGCCAAGCATGGGCCAGTTGTCAATATTGGCATTTCCTAACTGGGAATTATTACACTATCTGATACTAACAGTAGCATTTTAACTAGCCCTACTCATTCAATTTTTTGGATGGTAATTTGCTCTGTGTGAAAAAAGTGTCTAAATTGTGTATTTGAAATTCATTTCCGATAATTCCAACGATGCGATGAAGAGGAACCCCTCTCGAATGATCTCTAAAAAATTCAATTACACTACAACATTTCATAATTCCCTTATAAATCAATGAGAGATTCATAACACTCTTCAAGGCTACAACGACTATTCATCTCTCAAATAATCAAAACCTAAGAAAAATAATCGTCATCCTCATTCTAATTATATACAAGGAGAATTTCAGTTGAAAAAGGAAGTGCAGAAGAGGTGAATGTTGGCACGTTCGAATACACAACGTCTGACTCATTTCGCAGATACATGAGTAAGATCATACCACCAATTTTATAGTCGCACGAGTGTAATAAGAACTTATTAAAACTCATTAAAACACGGAAATGCTGTACTTGGTATACTTTGACTACAATTAAATCTTAATTGACGTTGTTCTAGTTGTATGCTCCAGCTAAGCTTACGAAATTTTAACCAGGTATTTAGAATCACGCGTTTTACCCTGTTTAAGGATTATAAGTTTCTTTATTTTATTCCAAAAATTTAACCAGAATGAATCTCAAAATAAAAACGTTCCTAATGTTTTTTGTTTTTACCTTAATGACTTAGTCTACACGGAGAAAAATGATGTTCCAAATATTACTGCATTTTGTACTAAAGTGGTGCTATAAGTGAACTAGTATAATGTTCACAATTGAACGTAGGAAAAATTCATACTTTATGGTGTAAAGTTGCGTCAAATCGAAAGATGTATCAAATCATTATGCATGAACTTTTACTACATTCAGTTGTAAATATTATACTATTTCACTTATGGCATTAATTTTGTGCAAAATGTAGTAATATTTGAATCAAAACAGCAAAATATTGTACTTCCCTGCGATAATTTCATTTTAGGTCTGGAACCAAATGAAGTTCCACTCTTGGGATAGTAGTCTTGTAACTTGCATGTTTTTTTAGACTTTTTTCGGAGGTTTTTGTTCGGAAAATGAAATTCAGTCTGTTTGATGTATTGAAAAGATTTATCTTTCTTTTATGATTTTTTGTGAACGATTGTTAGCATCAGAGTGAGCTCTACCTTGGTAGAGATATTCTATTCAAACCAGAGCCGGATCTAGGAAATTTTTCAACGGGAGCATAATTCAATCATGGCATCTTTTAGAGTGGGGAAATTTACAAAATTATACATAATTCGTATATAATTTCATATATACTATATACAGGGTGTCCCAGAATTCCCGGACCGGATTTCGCAGGTATATTCTGCAGCCAAAATGTTTTGGAGATATGAACATTTTTAGATTTTTTTTCAAATCCAAATCATTCAAAAACACTGTATGCTACATACTTGAGCTTAACACCATTCGCTCAGTTGTAAAACGGCGGATCTGTGGAAAAAAATCAAACTATTTTATCATTGATAGTTTCGGAGCTAGAGCGATTTAAAGTTGCTGAATTCTGATTGCCTGAAAGCTAAAAAATTTCAAATCGCTATAGCTCCGGAACTATCAATGCTAACATAGTTTAATTTTTTTCCACAGATCCGCCGTTTTCCAACTTAGCGAATGGTGTTAAGCTCAAGTATGTAGCATACAGTGTTTTCAAATGATTTGGATTTAAAAAAAAATCTAAAAATGCTGATATTTCCAAAACTAAGTGTCGAAAAAATTTTTTCAAATGGGAAAATGTTGCATTTTGGCTGCAAAATATACCTGTGAAATCCGGTCCGCGAATTCTGGGACACCCTGTGTATGAAGTATATTAAATTATATCCAAATTAAATATAATTCTGAAAATTTTCCCACTTGGATCCTTTATTCGATTGTCAAAATGACATGGAGGAATCCTCACTGAACAGATTGTTGATTAATATAATCGAAAATAAAATGCAACTCTATCTTGTCATCAAATCTCCAACCGTCATTTGTGCAATAAATACGGTTTTAATTTTTAGTACGAAGTTTGCGAAGTTTAGCGAAAGCGTCCTCGGCCCTTTTCCTCGGCGTCCGGGACACATGCTCTCTCTTGCCCCCTCCCCTTAGATCCGGCTCTGATTAAAACCCATTATAAATGGTTGAATTTCTGATTAAATACTATTCAATTCTATTAAAACCTAAATATTTTCCCATTTATCAATCAGATTTTATAGAATATTTGTCACGGGATGGGGAAAAAAGTGGGTGTTCGGCCAACATGATTGCACCGCTCCAGAACATCTGAAATGAAAGAATAAAAAATATTATTATTTGGGAAGCTTATCTTCACCCGATGAATGTAGTGAAATTCATTCTTATTAGGCCATCTATGGCTGAAAGAAGTAATATACTTATAGTGAAATGTATAGACAACTTCACAACTCCCACTGTTTTTTTATCTTCTCTCTATGGATGATCCAATGACACTGGATTTCACTACATTACCCCACTAGAATTGAACAATTTCGTTGAAAAATAACAAGATGGCAGACTTCAAAAAAATGTGACCATTTATCAATTGAAATGGGGCTAAAAACGTGAAATGGAAAGTTAGGGGTGAAAAAAAGATCCTAGTTCCTGCGAGGAGTGTTAAAATAAGTAGAATAACATATCCAAATTTCAACCCATTCCGTTGGATAGAAATCCATGCAGGTATTGCCAAGACTGAGAAAAACCCAAGCTTGTCCCAAGGTTGGCACATGTGTCAGAAACAAACCTCCCTCAAGAACAATTGGCCCAATGATGTTCCATGATTGTCCCGTTGTTCGCGATGGATAGTCGGTCATGGTAATTTTGTTAATATCTTTGAAATGGTCCCTACATTTGGTACAAGCTTGGCACAAGTGTAAAAATCGAGCATTCGTTGAGAACAACTGTGCCAATATTGCCCACATGAGTGGCACAATGTTTATGAATATTGACTTAATTTTGAATTTACAATGGCTGAAGACTTGGAGATAACCATCGGGCCAGGACTGGCCCGGTAATTAATCCTACAGCCTAGTTTCACACACCAAGCTAGATTTTATTGATCTAAGTGAGGATAGGTCTCCACTTAATAGTAATAGGATACTTTTAAATGTAATCATACACGGAGATCAACTGATTTTGAAAAACGTTCTTCGATAATTCATGCACGGTATTCTGAGGGAGAAAATCATGAACTGAAATACGAATCAATTACTTTTTCCATCCATATCCGCGATCAAAGAAGCATTGGTTGATGCTTGGTAAATGAATTGGACCGGGCCTGACAAAACCACTGGCCCAAGCTTGGTAAATTGTTCAAGACAAGTTTCGGCAGGTCTTGTGCCAAGCTTGGTCCATCATTGGGCCATCGTTCCATACACACATGGGAAGTTTTTAATGAAGTTGGCCCACCGTAAGCCATTGTTTCGAGAAAATCACGTTTAAAGTTTTTATGAATGGATTATACAAGAAAAAAGCATACTCGCGCTAATCGTCTATCTCTGGTACGTATACAATAAGCCTTATTCCACCTCTCCATAGCCTACATTTGTAATCACTTTGTGATCAAAAGAGAAAATTCGATTTTTTCAACTCAAATTACTAGAATATTACCTTCAAGATTGAAACATCACTGGAATTTTCACTTTCATTGGGAGTTACTCAAACAAGACTCGTTAGAGTATGATATGGACTTGAATTTTCTTAGCCATTGATTATTCATTAAGGGATTATATCCCTGTGGGTGATTGGAAAATAAGATTGCGTTCTTCTTTTGGAACACTCTTCAAAGATCACTCTGTGAATTTGAATCAGCGGAGTCTCACTGATTCGGCAGTTATAAGTATACCACTAATTTTAATTAGCGGATAGTCACTAGTTTCAGTCAAACAACACGTCAACTGTGACACTAAATTTGCGTACATACTTGGAATAAAACAAATGTTAGTATTAATTTTCCGAAGTTGAAGTAATAAATACAAAAAATGTTTTTCAAGAACTCAAAGCGCACAGCACACCCTGGTTAGAGAAAATTCATAGAATCTGCCCTGTTGAAAAAGTCCCATACATTCTCATATAAAAATCTTTATATGAATTCTAACAAGTTTTTCTCAGTCCATATGCAGTCTCTGTCCTAGAACTTACGGGTTTTATATGCTTTCATATGAGAATGCAAAAATTATATGAGAACTTTATAATATAGATCTCATAAAACCGTATAAAATCAAGTGTGTGTACTAGATTTCATGCGGTTTCTGTCCTAGAAATAACTAGAATTCATTAGAATTCATGAGATCTTTTCAACAGGGTGATGAAATGAAATTTAATGGGATTTGGTTGGAACATTGTACAAGATTCAATCAGAATTGGCAAGATTCAATCGGAATCACATTGAAAAAATACACTCATCTGATTAAATCTCATTGGAAATGGTTGAATGGGATATTTTTTCAGAACATTGTGCAATATTTGATAGCCGAGTGATATCGTTACGAAATTGCGTGCATCGTATTTCATTACCATTGTAGAAATATGACATACATGTACACATACATTAATCTTCTGTGAAGCTGTAACTATACGTTGAGTAGTAATATTACAAAACAATGTTGCACGGCGCGAATATGTATATTTGTATATGTATGTGATATTTGACGTCACTTTTGCTGTTACGCGTGCGCGCGAACGCACACGGTCAGCCTTCTTTGAAAATGACCAACGCGATCGCCACGGCTCTCACAAAAACGTAATTGGTAGGCACTGAAGCTGTGATTATTCGAGTAGAATTTCACGGAATGGAGCTAAATGGGTTTGAGGAACAAACAATTTGCGTTGAGCGGCACACTGCTGATTGCTCATAAAGTCTTGCAAGTATACGAGGTGTATATATACATATTTATACATACACATGTATATACTGAATGCGTCTCGGTGTATGTACGATTCTTTGTGTGTGTGTCAATGACTGTTTGTTTTTTCCCTCTCTCTTTCTTCCCTTCGATGTGTAAAAATGAATGTACGCGAACTCTTTGCTTACATCTTTTTGATACTTCATGAAATTTTTCTATATTCAACTCTATATATTATATGTATTTATATATATATATATATACTGGGTGATTCCAAATTTTCTGAGAGCAGATTCTTAATGAAATTCTGAAAAGACTTTGGTCCGGAATATTCAGATCTGATCCTTAGATCCGGAGATATGAGCATTTTTTGAGTTTTTGAAAAATCCAAATCCCTCGGAAGTGCCATATTTCTGACATCTTGAATCCAACGCCATTCTCTAAGTCAGATCACGGGGTATCCCTGGAAAAAAATAAATCTAATTTAGTTTCCTTCGTTGTGGAGTTATAGCGACTGGAATGTAAAAAATTTCAAACCGCTATAACTCCACAACGAAGGAAGCAAAATTAGATAAATTTTTTTCCAGGGATACCTCGGGATCTGACTTAGAGAATGGCGTTGGATTCAAAAGTCAGAAATATGATACTTCCGAGCTATTTGGATTTTTCAAAAACTTAAAAAATGCTCATATCTCCAGATCTAAGGATCAGATCTGAATATTCCTTTCATCCTTTTGATTTTTTGTTTTTTCGTCACAATCAAATGCTTCAAACAATGAAATGTGTTGCATCCAACACGAAGGACGTTCTCAACTTCTTTTTCTACCATTTTTCTCACAAACACAAAAAGCGTAACACAATCGATCGCTGAAACCTCTCGCAATGATGTTATAACAGTATTTATCGCACCTTATCTTCCTGTATTGACAGTAATTATAAATCTGTTCTTGGCCTATTTCTTTCCATTCTTCGTGACATGGAAACGCTCATGAGGTACATAAAATTGATAATTGACAGCATAACATATGCACTTTTGTATGAGAAATAGGGAACGATCAATAACGAATCAGTATATTGCATTTTTATTCCCGTAACGTTTTTCATAATCATAGTCTTCCAGTTTCATTTGATGTTTCCATTTATGTGATCTGAAATGGATTGAATGGTACAGCTACGTTATGGAAAAAAAGCTTACAGAGAATCTATAATATTTCTCTGAAATCTTTTGAGTGTGAAATATAATTCATTGTAAAAAATTCCTTTGTGAATTTTTTCTGGTGGATTTCTCAAAAAAATTTGGGAAAAATCCAAAGTTTTGGTCGACTGACAGGTATGTTTGATTTTCTTACGAATTTTCTTGACTCAGACAGCACAAATGATCATTTTGATTTGACAAAAACTTCTGAAAGAACTTCTTGAACAGTCCCCGTTATGACAGTAAAAATGAATTCAATATGAACTCAATGGATTCAAAATGCATACACTGAGAAAAAAAAGTCATTACATCAAAGAAATACATTTTTTTGAATCTGGCCCTCATTGAACTGAATACATGTCCTTTCAAACAATGATGATTCAATAGAAATAATGAATTCTTTCGTTAAATGAAAGATATTATTTTATTGAATTCAGTTTCCTCCAATCCAAGAAACATTTTATTGACACAAAGATTAATTCTTTGGATTAGTCAGACCGCGAAGTGCAAGGCATGATTCTAATTTCATTCAAAAACGATTGAAAATTCAATAACTTATTTCTTCAATTTTATTACGTCACGTTTTGTAGGAAAAGCTCGAATTTTCAATTCAAGGTGTACAAATTTGTTAATAACAACGTTTTCGAATCAATACTATACTGCTTGGAATGAAAGTAATATTTGGTAAGCATGATTTTGTATTTCTTCAAATCCACAGAATGATTTTTATATTCAAATGATTTCATTCATCGATATGAAAGTATGTGCGATTGATTCTAAAGAAAATTCAGTAAGATAAAGAAATGGATTTTCGAAATCACGTTACGTTTTAGTTACTTAGAAGACTTTCGGTTGGTTCTCGCAAGGTGTAGTCACTTTCTCACAAGTTCTCTTTCGACAGTATGGTTTGTATATAAAGAATTAATCACTCTGTCTTCTTAGTAAGTATTACTTCATCCAAATAAATATTTCTTTCAGATTATGGCATTGAATTACAGGTCCCGCATGGAGTGATAGGCACTATTCGCCTAACAGACGCCATGACTGAACGATCAATGAAGTCTCATTTGATCCAAAGTGCTCAGAATTCCCGGTTATCAACAGATTAAAGGAACACCAGAGTGGACTATGAAAGCTTTACAAGTGTGATAATTTTTTTTTACAGAAAAAATCTGATATTGTGCTCAATGACTTCTGAAACATCATTTATTGAATCAGGATGGAATTCACGAAGTCAAAAAAGAACATCTTGAAGTTGATGATTTATTTCGATGGATTGAAAATTTTCCTAATTGATTCAAAAACTTTCTTTTTTGAATGTTTGAGTGGTTTCATTCCTCCGAAGAAATAATTAATTGAATCAGAGTAGGTTTATTTTCACTGAAGAAAGGGTATTTGATTCAAAGAAATGTTTCTTCAGGCTCAAGAATTTCAGATTTGAATACATTGTTTGCATGAATACTCAGATTGATAAGTCCCATGAAATGATTTCATTGTCACTATTGGATGAATTCATTTCCTCGGCCGGAAGAAATATTCATTACGGTCATGAGTTGTTTTTCTCAGTGTACATATTGAATGCCTGAATAGTTCTTCATGCGTTCGTGATATGAATTCTTTCTGAAGATTAAGTTATTCATCAAGAGTTCATTTTGAATTCAAACTATTCATAATGAATTCATGTTTACTGTTATAACAGGAGCTCTTTGCGGGGACTTTTGTGCTGTATGGGGAGGAATCTACCAAAAAGAATGTTTGTGTAAAACATTGCCATGAAGGAAAAAATTTTGTTTTGCGTTGTATTATACGCAGAAAATACTAGCAATCAAAAACTTCTTGAAGTATTTTTGTCGTGTAATACATATCAAAAGTAAACTTTTTTCTCCAAGAACATTTGTTGTCTCCTTAACCGTCTCAAAATTACAAGTCATAAAACATGACATAACTCCGCTAAAAATGACCCTACCAGGGAGAAATTTGTAGTTAAATTTACTATGTGAATATTGTGCCCGAGAAACAAACTGACCTTCCCCCCGCATTTACAGTAAAATGTAGTGAATTTGATCATGTTTCTATTCCCTCGTTATAGTAAATTTCATCGTAAGTTCAGTCCGTTCCGCGGTTACAAAGTCTCATAGAAAATTTAACTATAAATTCTTCTCCGTGCAAAAAAGCGTTTTGAAGCTGAGAAAATTCCCGAGTCGAAAAGTGGGACCTGATTTAGCTCTGATTTGTTGCGTCTTATGGAGTGAATATCAAATTTGATTTCATTTTTCACCTCGATCTCACCCTGTTTTCAACTTGGTCTTGTTTTCAAAATTCTCATTCGACCTGCTGTTAGCCTCTTTTCGACTTAATTCAACTCTCCCTACAAACAATGAGTGCTGGCGTTTCAATGAGCCACCGACGTTCCTGTAATGCCGGTGAAGAGCCATCACTGGCCCTTCGAAACATCTGCAGTTTCGTTCGCATATTACGGAGTTGATCAGGCTTTAAAAAGTCTTACAATTTTTCGACTCGGGAATTCTCTACAAAATTTCCATTCTCGTACTTCCATGTCCTGATTTCCCTGCGAGCTCCATGTATTTGGAAAACTAAGAAAATATCGGCAAAAATGCTCATACTCGATCCGATATAGGTTGTTGGACATACGTGATAGGCAAAAGAGGTCAAATGATGCTCAAAGAGTAGACTTTGTCCTTGAAATTGCGCATCTAATTGTTCCTTCACGATCATTTTTCTCTGAGATATTCAACTTTGAGGTAATCTCAGTAATCTCAACCTATGGCTTAATAATTTGTCAACCCACGGTGGATTTATGTAAAATGTCGATGTTATCGAAGAGATGGAATGAAATATCTTCCCATTCTTGGAACCAGCTGCAATGCAAGTCTCGATATGTATTTCGACATACATCTTCGCTGACTTTGCTCAAAAGATTAGAGTCCCATGTGTGTATGGAACAAGTCTGCCACAAGACCTGTCGAGACTTGTCTTGAACAATTCAATGAACTTGGCCCAGGCTTGGGAATGATAAGATCAGGACAAGCTTGGGCCGATGGTTCGTTCCAGCCTAGTCCAAATGATTCGTCAAGCATCAATATCGATGAGAAGAGTAATTTGAGCCATATTTCAGCTCAAAGCTCTTCCTCGGAATATCGTACATGAATCATCTTGGAACGATAGATTAAATGTGCCTTGGCAGTCTTGACTGGGACGAGCTTGGGTTTTTCCCAGTCTTGTGAATCCCTGCATGGGAAAGACATCTTGAAATCCTGTAGAGATTTCTTCAAGATCAGTTGATTCCCGTGTATGATCATATTTAAAAGTAGCCTATTACCATTGAGTCAAGTTTTATTCTTATTTACATCAAATGTATCTACCTTAGTGCGTGGAACTGAAGTGTGGGGCCAATCATGGGGAGGAGATTGGACTGGTCTTGGCCGGATAGTCATGCACAAGTCTTTATCCATTGTGAACTCGGAATTCGGTCACTAATTGAAAACACTGTGCCACTTATGTGGACAACATCGGCTTAAATAATCATCTTAACCTTAGCTTGATTTTCACGCTTGTGCCAAGCTTGTGTCAAGTACAGTTTTTGGCCATTCCAAAGATACGAACAAACGTCCCATGTCTAACTATCCATCGGAAACAGCGGAACAATCATCGAACCAATCATCATGGGTCCAATTATTTTTAACGGAGGTTTGTTCTTGATACACGTGCCAATCCTGGGACAAGCTTGGGTTTTTTTCCAGTCCTGTCAATACCTGCATGGGGTGGTATGGTATCACATTCAATTGTTTCCATCCAAACTCTAAAATTATCTCACTCAACCTGATATCCCAAAAAATTGGAATAATTCATGGTAACTATTTTGTCTCTCTTAGACGCAATTCTCGTACTAAATTCTACTGATTCAATGCGCTAGAAATTTTCTTCTCCACCAACATCCAAAATACTGTAATTGGCTCTGAATAATCGTACATCAAACGTTTCATATTCAATTCTACTCCCATTCTTCAAACGTACTCATCTACATGACTCGATTAACCACTTTTAATCGCATTATGAACTCGCATCAACAAAAATATCCGTTCCCACACCACTCGTGTTTACGACACTCAGAAACACTTGTACGAGAGCGAATCGTTTGATCTTACCAACTCGAACGATCGAAAGGAGATTGAAATTTGGATAATAAAAATAATCAGAATCTGATAATCCTTACTCAAACAATGATCTCTCACGACAGAAATGATATTTTTCCTTTCGGCGTCTGAAAAGTTTATCCTCTCTCTATTAATCTAAAAATAATTCTGATTGTACAGTGTGTGCATTAGATAGTTAAATGGTACCTGTATTATTAAAAGTTCTGATAAATCCCACACCCAGTATCTGGGAAATCTCATTATACGTTTCTATCTCAAAAGTATATAAATTACTTGCACTTTGTCGATCTCTCAAAGAACGTAGCAGATGTTTCCATCCTCAACACCTGTAAGGAAATGCAGTGTTTCGTGACAACAAGTACTTCGAAGGGTAAAAGAAGAGAAAAGAAATAAAGTGAAATCACTCATGCCAAAAGTTTCAACGATATATACCGGTGCAGCAAATGAGAAAAGAAGGGGCAGGAGAATAAATGCAATTATACATGATGCGGATGAGCAAAACCAACAAGAATACATGTTTATTCAACAGGAACGAGAAAAAGATATCGCCACAGTTCGTCGTTTAACTGTCAACGAAGGAATCAAGAAAGATAGATATCCTGTCAACCGATCGAGAACCAGTTTCCCATGATATCGTGATTATGACTTGTTACTTTGTACCAAAGATCCCGACTAGAAATTATCGTTCGGTTAAGCTGATGCTTCGTGAAGAGCTGGCGAGTTTATAAAGGAATCAGAGATACCTTCTCAAGGATCCAACAACTACTAGGGAAAGGGATAATCAAAATTACTATTCAAATAAATGGGAAACACTCTATTATGATTGAAAGTAATTTTTAATCGATGGAGTATTCTCAAAGGTGTTGACTCATGTATAAAACACTGTCTGACAAATGGCTTTTGAATGTTTTATTACAAAAGAAGGAAAATATTCAATGAAGTGGGAAGTTGAAAACAATATGTAAGAATTTTTTCGTAACAAGAAAACAATTTGAAACTCAATGTTTTTTTTTTAAATCCCTCACATTTCCAATATTTTATTCCTAATTCTGAATTTTGCTGCACCCAAAGAGAAAAAACATATCCCACTGAATAAAACTTTATTTGTTGATTTTAGTCGACTACAAAGACCTTGACAAGGGCCTTCCACGGTGGAAAAACTTTTCCTGTAATAGAACATTTAGAAACCATTTGTAAAACAATGTGTTTCACACGAGTCCTGCTTCCTCAGCTGATTCCTTTCCCAGAGAACACAATAGTTGCTGATATATTTTCTCAAAGGTTCTACTATTCAATATAGGATATCAAATTTTCATGCATTATTCTGAGAAGTTTAATATCATTATTATTCGGATAGAATGTTTTAATCAAGTCCTGAATAATAAATTGAGAAAAATACACGTCAACGAATACAAGGCAAAGTAGTAATTTGGTGACAGGAATTTTAAAATTGTGATGAATACCAGTCAATATCGGAAAGAATGCGATAAACTGTTCACGGTATTACCATGGAAATAATAAGTCAAGATGGTAAAAATCGTCAGACCGCAATCATCGTTCAATTCTTATGCTGAAGTTGCGATGGAAGCCAGAGTAAACGATGATCAATTTTATACACTTTACTTCGTGCAGGTCGTATTCTGATTCACAAGAAGTTTCCAACAAATGGAATCTCGTTGTGTATAAACAAGGTTCACCAATTTTAAAGGGTGACCTCCAGTCAGAGGCGTGAAGAAATGAATTCTCTTCAGCATAATTGAGTTTATATTTTTAAACTAATGACATACACTTTTTATATCATATGTTTCAACTTTATTTTCCCAGAAGTTTAAGAAAAAGAATTTTTCACAAAAATATCCCAGTAGAAATTTTGCACAGGGAAATATCAGGGCCTGACGAGGCATACCTGATTTCCTATCGGATCCTCATCAGGTTTTGTAACGGTTTTCCCTATTTCGCTCGATTTCATGGACCCTGTTGTGCCCCTGCGTTGCAACCCTATTTGAATCCTATGAGGGAAAGTAAGTCCCTTGTTGCAACCGTTGGCGGCCGGTGTCGGTCGGACTACGGAATGATAACGCCAAATAACTCTGATCCGGTACCGGTTACCAACATCAATTCGGTACTGGAAATCAGTGTAGTTCCGACATTCAGAACTAATACTACTAGTATTGATCGCTATTCAAGTACCGACGACTGTTACTCAACCGTTATTTGCGATGTTGTAACTTTGGAAGGTTTTCAATGCATTATCAAAATTTCTGCACTAGGGGGAATTTAGAGTGAAATTTACTATTGGATCATAGGATGACCGCCAACGGTTGCAAACTGGCAGCAGCGTGTATCAAGCCAGTACTGGACCATCCGGTACTTTCTACCTGGCCAATCGAGTCTTCTCTCAAAGTACACGAGATATTTATTCACATTGGTTCGGTACCGAATCAACGTTGGAGGCCAAAATTGTGCCGTTGTTAATCCAACATTGGTGGAAAAGTGATCAATAACAGTTGGTTCAAATATCGAACTTAAAATGAAGTCAATTAAGTACCGATTCGCAATCGGCAGACAACCGTTGGTGGCCCATATCTTTCCAGTACCGATCCGTTCGTCAGCATTGACTTAGTACCGGAATTTCTACCTGGGAAATCATCGAAATATGATATACCATCTTATATCAAATATAAGGGAAATAATGTATCCGTCGAAATGAGATTGGATTTTATTTTTCTTCAAATAGGTACCTTACTTCTAAGAATTAAAACTTTGAATATCCCTAGTAGAAATCACTCTAGTCGTTCTCTAGGCCTCGCAAGGCCTCGCAAGTAACTTGCAAGGACTTGTGAGGCCTCGTAATTACCTAGAGAAATACTAGAGTGATTTCTGCTAGGGATTATAATATAAGAATATATGCAAATGAAGGGTTAATTTCCAGAATCTTGTGCGATATACATCTTGGATAAGCTTATACATGAATACGTGTGAGTATAGATACGATTATATGAAATTGGCTCCACCGTCATCTCTGTACATCACAGTAATGTGATGAGAGGTGCCTTGAAGTGAGATTATTGTATGTATTAAAGCTTGCTGGCATGTACGTGTCTGTCCATTACAGAATAGATAGATCGAGAACGATTAAGAAATTCGTGACGGACATTGTGTTTGATGGTACTCTTATGATGAATCAACTTCCACTATTGTCTGAGCCGCTCCGTTCTGTTTCGTGTACTTGAAACGAAAGGAACAGTAAAAATCCTTATCAGTTAAACGCAGTATATGAAATACAAATAATTTAAATAACTTCATCGTACAAAATTGAAAGTTTCTTTCAATCATTTAATAAATTACTGAATTTTCAACTATATGCTCCCAATGGAATATGATAACATTTTATTACATTTTTCTTGTGAAGAATTTCTTATCGGTGTAGAGAATATTGAAATTGACAGTTGTTCATAGTTGTGAGGAGTTATCGTTTCCGCGTTTGTGATCCGACAAACGTTGACTGAAGGGAATGTTTCATTTAGGTACAGTTATCACATTTTTGTGGCTAACGTTGGATGGTATTCAACAAGTTCATTATAATAACCTATTGTTTTCTTCATGTACGTATTGAACAACGACATCTTTGCGTTATGTAAAATTCAATTAGCAATAAGAATTCCTTGAATTTACGCAATGTGAACTATGAAAGTTTACTCAGAACATGAACGTATTTCTGACATATATACATTAAGGGGTTACACCTATTTGAACGGTTTGAAAAGAAGCCTTCTTTGAGGAATTTCTTTCGTTGTGATAAAATGAATCAATGGAAATAAAATTTTGTAGGTTTATTATACATATATTAAAGTAAAAGAACGTGTTTTTTTTTTGGAGTGGTCTGCGGCAGGACAAATCCAGAAATCTTTATTTCTGCACCTAGGACAAAAAAAATTTTTTTCATAATTTACATTAAATTCATCAGAGGAGTACACACGATTATTGGAAAATAATGATTTTTTGCAATTTGACACAAGTTCAAAGTCAAAATTTTTTTTTTCACCAGAAAAACCCGATCTTTAAACGTTTATAAAACACGTAATCACCCACGTGAAAATTTCTTGCTTGCGCCAATACTGACGATGGAAAATAGATAGGCGCAATGCTGACATCCAAGGCTTGGAAATCTATATCGAGCCAACGTTGACCGACAAGTGGCACAATGTTGCACCAATGTTGGGAATCATAATTTCCAATGATCAATCCATCATTGGCTCAAGATTGTGCCAATCATGGTTCATCGTTGTCCCAATATCGTTTGGACAAAAGAAATTAACTTCATACGAACAATTTCATAGCACGGCTGAATATTAATCCAAACGTTGACAACGTTTAGAAGAAATGAGTACCCAATGCAGTGCCAAGCCTGGTCAAAGCTTGGCTCAGGCTAGCCACGATCCTTAATTATACGTCTCCATATAAAAATTCCCGCGTCCAATGTCAAAGCGCCACCCTTCGGTATTGTTTCCAACGTTCGGTTCGTTTCTCGCAAGCGCTCAACGAACTATGCGGTTGATATATAAGCATCATATAACCTTCTGATTTGAAAATTGTTGTCTTCATCATAGGTCCTTCATCGAAGGAGAGATTTTAGCTGTGCAGACCCATGGACTCGTGGACATCAGAATTTGAATTATACTTGATGTAATTGATTTGTAAGGTAACCAGTAATTATTGAGTTATATTCAACTTATAAACACATCTTGTATTGGATTAATCAAATAAGTTTCTTCGTTTCAACGTATACAGAGATTCTCTGGCCCTGGTTGTATAAAATATTTCAGGTTCGGGCTGTACTTCTTAACATGTGTGGAGGGGAAGCAATCGATGTCGGGAATATATGACTCTGAATTTTTATTATATTTTTGCAATCGTTCAACATAGAGTTGAACATCGGCACAATATTGGCTCAACGTTGGCGCGGGATTGTCGCAACGTTGAATCAATTTTGGCCGAATATTGACTCAGTACTATTATAGTATTGACTCAAATTCAGCAGTCAACATCATTTATGTGTAATAAATGATGGTACCTCCTTTGAATGCATAAAACATCTGACCATTGGCAGACCATAGAAAAATTCGTCTATCAGTCTTGGTTCGTAATGAGTACAAGCATGATCCAATCTTGGATTTAGATCGAGCGACAAATTTTTTCAAGGGTTGCCAATGATGGCTGATTTGACTGCCATAATCGTACCAATGTTGGTCCGTGATTGGCAGAATAAATTAATGGAGCCTGTAACGATGTTATCATTTCAAGCTTGCACCTTGCTAACCGCCAAGGTGTTGCGCCATCCTAGTGCCAATCGTCAATTTTCACCTGGGCATCCATGAATCTCAAAAATCGTGTGTACTTCTATGTGAAATCTATCTAAGAAGCTACAGTTGAAATTTCAAGTCGATTGAATAAAAATTGAAAGAGTTATTTGTCCTGCCGCAGACCACTCCAAAAAAAACACGTTCTTTCAAAGTATTTGTAAATCCCCCATTTTGAAGAATGGAATTGAAAAAAAAATTATTTTGTATACTTTAATATATGTATGATAAACCTGCAAAATTTTATTTCCATTGATTTATTTTATCACAACGAAAAAAATTTCTCAAAGAAGGCTTTTTTCAGACCGTTCAAATAGGTGTAACCCCTTAAAATATTCCAAAATCACGAAGAATAAATCATTCTTCAAACTAGCTTCTATGTTTAACATGCTCATTCCACTGAAAACCTAATTTTTTGGACTTGAAGAAAATCTCTTTGCCTTAATTCTGATAAATCTTGTCTCCGATGGAAAAAATTATTCATTCGATTGGAGGAATTCTTCATTGAGTTCAAACCACGTTCTTCGAATTCAAGAAGGGATGTATTTCTGTTTCAATTTGAAAATTCTTTGTTTCAATCTGATGAAAACATTTTCTCCATTTGACTGAATTTTTTTCCATTGAAAGAGAAATTTATGAGAATAAGGGCAAAGAAAATTTTCTTTCAATCTAAGAAATTGGGTTTTCAGTGTAGAATCGAGTAGAGAAATTTTACTTAAATTGTTTTCTGAAAAATTCCAATTGTTTTTTAAACCTGGTTAGGATCAGTGGGAAAATGTTGTGTTCTTAAGAAAATATGGAACAGAATCAGTTATTCGTTACAGAATCGTTGCTTAAGGGACGAATTGTCAATAATTAATCCCCTTTGATCGATTAACAGCACAGCCCTAACGTCCAGATTACAACAATGGCAACGTAGCGAACATCGTTTGAAAAGTGCAAGCAAAACTAGCACATCGTCATGGAATCTTCATGGAGAATTCCCCTTTTTCGTTCTCAAAATCCTATAGGCTTTGAGATGAGGAATTCGCTACCCTTCTTGAACTGCTACTGAATCTTCTGTAACGACATTCGAATATCATTCGATTGATAATTTGTTTCAACAAATTTTCATCCACTTATCTAAAACATTGCTGTCATCATGGATTCATAACTCTAAAAGTATTTATTAAGAATTATATATACAGTCTCCCATAACAGTTATGAGAATAATGACTTGATTTATAGTTATACAACGCTGCATATATCTAATTCTTAAACGTTGTCTCGTTAATTTGACCAACAAAACATAACTCATGATGTGCAGTGTCGAAAAAATTTGACTCCACTTTTCTATGATTATATCATATTAATATTTTTGTGTAAGTAAATTATTGAGACTCAATTTTTATCGTAGATACATGTACTAATGCACGTTAGGATGATTCATAAAGAAACGTTATTCCGACGATGAGCCTAAGCAATCTCGAATGAAAGCATAGGAGTAATATTGTTTGATGATGAACGTTCTTCGATAATTACATGATTTCATTGGGAAAGAGAATAAAATCCTTGTATGAGTAGATCATTTTCTATGGTGAAATTTATGATCTCAGTTTCAGTGTTCCACGCGGTACAACATATATACGGTATGTGAGATTCTTGTGCACACACATATCGCACAGAAAAGACTCGGTGTACCCACGAGAGAGATGTTTACCCCCTCGGTGGGCCACGGGTCAATGCCTCGCTGGGCCACGACTTGGCTCCAAGATGAGTTCTGCTCCGCTTTTGTGTTCTTCTTCTTCTTCTTCTTCTTTTCTTCTTCTTTACGCTTGCATCTTGGTTTTCTACCTCTTCTTACTCGGATTGTTCTTCTTCACATCACATCACTTCGTTCGTTCGTATTACTGTATGTTGCCGTAAGCACCCTGGAGTTCGGAGACTTCAATGCGCGACAGCTTCTTTCCTATACCTTTCTCTTCTTTCCTCTCTCTCATCCCTTTCCTCCTATCTGGTCATATTCTTCTCTCGCTATATATATATATATGTTCTTCTTGTACATATTCCCGCCCTCGTTCTACTTTATATACTTTCTCCCTTCTCTTCTATTTCCCAACCATTTTTCTATCGACCTCTTCTCCAATGATCTCAAAAATAACGAACATCCAGCGATATGAGTTCAAGTAACTCGATCGTACGATCAGAGTGATATTTTTTGTAATAAAATGAGTAGTGTGGACAGGAGCTCGAGTAGAATTGTATATTTACAGTTCTTTGGTATCAAATGGAACAATCCTGTAAAGAGTTCTCATGAAATGAGATGGTGTGGATCCATATAAACGCTATGCAGTGTTGAATTTGACGTGGAATGTATGGATGGAAGCTCACTGAGAGAAAGGCCCTTAGCTGCGACAACTAAAATTTAATTGTCCCAGCTAAATTTTAGCTGACGTAAATAAAAATCTAGTTGTCCGAAATATGAATACAACAGTTTATTCAATGTGAATAAAAAATTCAGCTATGATAAATGAAATTTATTCCCTCCAACTGAATGTTTATTTAGAGTGGATGAATTTCCTCGCTGTCTACACGGAGAAAACGATTGAAGATAAACCATCAGTTTTTCGGACGACTCAGGGATCAGATCATTATAAGATTTATGTTATGGTATTTCAGTGAGATCTTATTAGGTTAGTTTGAGCATGATTCAACAATACAATCAAAATTGATTGAAATATCAAAGAACGTAAATTTTCCAATGATTATACAAGCTTGTCCCAGTCTTGTCACATTTTTTCTATGGTCTTAAGATAATACATGTACGGTATTCTGAGGGAGAAAATCATGAACTGAAATATGAATCAATTACTTTTTCCATCCATATCCGCGATCAAAAAAGCATTGGTTGATGCTTGGTAAATGAATTGGACCGGGCCTGGCAAAACCACTGGCCTAAGCTTGTCCTGATCTTATCATTCCCAAGCCTGGGCCAAGTTCGGTAAATTGTTCAAGATAAGTCTCGGCAGGTCCTGTGCCAGGCTTGGTCCATACACACATGGGTTTTTATATTCGAATTCTGACACCTGAAACATTACTTTACCCTTTAAACAGTCAAATATCTCAAACTAGAAATTTCATTTTTGCAATTTTTACATGCTATTTTTACATTTTCGGTAAAAGGTGACCTTGAGTTAGGAAACTTATATCCCTTGATAACCAGGCCTAGGTAATTCTAAGTTTGGATACCTAATACACTCCCATACAGTACCCAATGAATTCAATGAAAGATGTCCGGAAAAAATTCTACACGAGGGTTGACAATAAAAGCCTAAAAATTTTCCACCGCGAAACTGAAACAATAAAATTCGATGAATTCCACACTTCCTCTTATACGTACTTCCGATACTACTTCTCATATAAATTCTCTTCGTACGCACAGGGAATGTCAGGTGTTGAGGTATAGCCTTACGAAAGATACGTATGAAATTGGCGTGTAAAATAAATAACACGTGAGGTCTGTACCGGTAAAGGCGTACGCTTTGAAACTCCTCATGCAAAGTTGCAACGTAAAAATGAAATATATTATAAATGTAATATATAAATCATTCAGTTGTGGAATAAGTTATGTGTAAGAACTCTAGCGTGTGCAGAAAGCAAAAAGAATACCCAACGACCCATTCTCTTGGATTTCTATTGTCTGTTCCTCAGGCTGGAATCGCAAACTTGTTAGACTCGTTGCACATTATTGAATATCAACGCAATTCTCATATAAACAACGTTACGTTATACTTCACACACCTCGAATCACTGATTCGAAGAAGCAGATATCAACCTTTTTATCAAAGCTTATCTAAATTTTGAATCATAAAAATTATATGTACGTTTGGTTTTCTTTTATAAAAACACAAATATAAATAAAGCTATCTTCATTATTCAGAATAAAAAATCGACTTACTTGGAAGTTCGTACAATTTTCATGTACTTTGAAAGGGAATATTACAAATGATGATATAGAATGGAGATTACACTGGTCAATGACCATTCTGTACTGAGAGAAGAAAAAGCTTGAAAATTTACACATCTGTTGATTAGAATTGAAAGATTGTAATTCTTACGTTTTCTTTCCTCTCAGTGCGTTGTTCGCAAGTTTGGAAACTGATTCGGAGTGATTTCAAAGTACTGAGTCAGCTGCTTGAACTTGCTTCCTCGAGTTTTCACGCCGGACAATATACACTACAGAAACTTAATGCCCGTTTAACCTGAAGTTTTGTACAGATATTTGTATATTTATCGGATATCGCATGAACCTAAGGATATATTCAAATTGTTTTGAACAATTGCCCAGGTAAAAATTGACCATGGGCGCTAGGTTGCCGCAAGGCTCACCAAGATGGGCCGAGCCTAGGCTGCCAGGCATGGCGCAACTCTGAAATGATAACATCATTTCAGCCTCAGCCCATTTGTTTCCACAATCAAGACCCAACACTGGAAACAGGGTTGTGATAGCATATGCCGTCAATGGCAGACCATACAAAAATTTGTTCGCCAAGGATGAGCCAACGCTGTAGCAATCTTGCGGCAGGGTTGCGCCCATCTCATACCAATGGTCACTTTTATTTTTTATTGTAATTGAAAATAAAATAAAAAATCCATTCTATCATTTCGATTGAACGAAATGAATGTCGGAGAATTTCAACATGTAATTTTTCTGATTAGTTTAAACTGATGAATGACGTAAATCCGGTGGTCCTGGCGTAGAAGTAGGCGGGTCTGGAAACAGATGAAGAATTATTTCTGTCATGGAATCTTCAAAGGAGACTTATATATTGATTGAATGCTTGGTTCGCCACTCGCAGGAAACAAGCATCACTCTGGTGAGAGTTATTGTAATTTGCTGTTTGAGAAGGAAGTTTCACTCTTAGCCAAGCTATTACTCAAGTCGAGTCAAGCTAACGCCTAAACTGAGCGAGGCCATCGCCCAAGCTGAGCCAAGCTATTGCCCAAGCTGGACCAAGCTACGACCCATGCTTGGTGCAACATGAGAATCCATTGTCATTCAGAGTTGCCTAATGCTTGGAGCAGGGTCCCGCCAAGCCCTAGAGAGCCTCTGTTGAAAGCATGCTTTTTCCTTCAAGCAATATTGGTTGAAGGATGGGCCAACCGTGGCGCAGCCAATGATCAATGATGGATCAACGAAGTCGATTTATGACTTCCCATATTGGTACAATGTTTAGACCATTGTCAACCATCCTTGTCCCTACATAGATTGCCCAGCTTTGGCTGGCAGCCTTGCGTCTAGCTATATTCCGTCGTCAGCATTGGCGGAGCCTGAAGATTTTTATATGGGCACTTTCGACCATCTTTCAAGCAAGGAATGAATACCCTGTCGCAAGAACGCATCATCTTTGGATGCAATCCACGAATCGACCCATTTTTGGCAATCTTCGTGAAAAGTGAATTTTTGCTCAGACAAGCTATGAGCCATCGAATGGAACAAATGGTAATCAGATGGCGCAATATCTGGAGAATACGGCGGGTGAGGTGGAACTTCCCATTTAAGCGTTTCGAGGTATGTTTTCACCGGTTTTGCGACTTGCGGACGAGCATTGTCGTGCAGCAAAATGACTTCGTCGTGTCCTTTGGAGTACTCCGGCCGTTTTTCTTTCAATGCACGGCTCAAGCGCATCAATTGTAGTCGGTAACGATCCCCATTTATGGTTTCATTCGGTTTCAACAGTTCATAATAAATCACACCCAGTTTAGACCCATGGATATTTGGCTTTGCCACTGATTGCGATGGTTGGCCGGGCTTAGCCCATGACTTTCTGCGCCTCGGATTGTCGTAATGCATCCATTTCTCATCGCCAGTGACAATTCTATGCAAGAAACCTTTTCTTTTCTGCCGTTGAAGCAACAGTTCACCAGTCAACTCCCAATGATGTCGACAATTCTTGAAGGGTTTGACATGAGTCTTCGTTGAGTAAAGGCTCCGAATCAGTATCTTAAAATTTGTTTGGCTGGCCAGATCGCTCCTTATCATCCAAGTCGAAATCGGCAGCTTTGAAACGTGCAAACCATTTCTGACACGTTTGCTCAGCTAGACCATGTTCACCATACACTTCTACTAAAATACGATGGGCTTCAGCAGCACTTTTGTTCATATTGAAGTAATGGAGTAAGACTCCCCGCAAAAACACTTTATTCTGTATAAATTTTGACATGTCCAATAAGTTATGAAGTGTTGTTATTTACGATTCAAAAAAGGTTACCCTGGAAAAAATGATCAGATCTGACCAAATCTAAATTTTGGTCAGATCTAAAAAGATCTATTAAGATCTGAAAAACTGCAATTTTGGCTTGTGTTTGTCACAATATATGTGCAAAATCAAATTCATATACAGACAGATATCACAAAATTTCTGACAATTGAACCACCAATTGCTCATTAAGATTTAATCTAATATTCAATTCAGATCTAACGAGATCTATTCAGATCTAACCACATGTGCCAAGATCTGATCAGATCTACTGAGATCTGAACAGATCTAATCTGATCTTTTGAACCAGATCTGACCAAAAATCAGATCTACTTAGATCTATTTAGATCTGAATAGATCTAATGATTTTTTCCTGGGTATGTAAAACAAATGACGTCCAATAATAGCTGTTTCACGGTGAATAGATTATTGTAGTTAACAACGGAATACTGTGCTACCTACGTCAGCTTTTGTATAACGCTACGGATTAATTCCGACAACTAATATTTTCTCCAAAATGCCCTCAATTTCTCAATTTTTCTTTCCTTTGCTCAATTTAGATTCATACAGCACAAAACAATTTGTTTGAATGGAAAGAATTCAGTTCGTTGATTTGAGACAATCGAAAATACTTTGCGTTTCCGGTGCAAATTCAAGAAGCCAACTTCGAGCAGCTGTAGCGTCGCCATTTCGTCTTCTCACAAACAACATTGTTTTTTGTAGATTTAAACTTGAATATTCTGATGTGTCATTTTCAAATACTGCCACTTTTTCTGCGTAAAATCTTTCGAAAAGTGCGGTTTACAGGAAATAGACAATCAATTTGCTTATTATCCAAACAATAAAATCGAGTAATCCATTCAAAATGGGATAACATACAAATTCCACTTTTCTGTTACATTTGCAATGGATTATCCAGTGCTATTAATGGAATGACAAGTAAAATAACTTGTACTTGGAAAGTAAGTTCAAGACTGACAAGTATGACGGTGATTTTTTTCAGCTGCAGCAGTAAAAAATATCGACTCCTCAACACTGACAGAAAGGGTTCAGTTGAATATTAGACAGATAGGAAATTTAATCACTCTAAATGAAAGTTCAGTTGAATCAAATAAATATTTCATTTCCCTTGAATAAATTGCTTTATTTGTATTTCAGACGACTATGAACTTTTATTTACGCCAGCTAAAATTTAGCTACACTGTAAAAAATAATCAGAATTTTTCTGCACGTGAGAATGTGAATATTCCAACCACGTATAGGAAATAGACATTCCATTACCTGCATATGAATTTTCCTTATACTATTATTAAAAATCCGACGTGCATCGGAATTTTCCGACAAAGAGAGGGGAAAAAGAAATTAATCGCGTATAAGATGAACTTGAAATTTCTCACTGAGAGAAATCACAGCTGAAATCGTAGCGTGCTCGCTTTCGATCCAAACGACCCGGGTTCGATCCTGAGTGCGGGTGTTGTTGTACAGTGACATATTTCTTGCCATGAATGTATAAGAAAATTATGAACCAATGATAGTATTTTTACTTTCGCAACGCATGGAAACTTTCCGATACAATGTATATGTTAATCACTTCACATACATGTATAGAAAATTTCCGATAGAAATTTCTTACAGTGTAGAACAACTAAATTTTAGTTGCCGCATCTAGGTACCTTTTTCTGAATGCAACAAAATTTGGTTGCTATTTTATATATTATAACGAAAAATTTGCTGTTTTAGTTGACCATATCGCTCTCTTGGCAATCCAGTGAGCTGTGGTAGTGAACTTTTTGCTACGTTAGCAAAAATATTTGCCACGCTGAGAGAAAGGTACCAAGTTGGGACAACTGAATGTCAGTTGTCGCAGCTAGATTTTTATTTAGACTCTGGTTGGGGTAAATAAAAGTCTAGCTGTCTGAAATATGAATAAAATTTGGGACAATTAAATTTTTATTTACAGTAACTAAATTTCCTAGCTGTCAAATATTTGAATAGACCCTTTCTCTCAGTGTATGAATTCACTTCCATATTAACCACACCAAAACCACTCCGAATCAATCAACAACGGAGAAAAAAATGTTCGTTTGCTGGCCCATGATATCCAACAATACATTAAAACAATATTTCTATCAACATCGATCGATAAAATATAAAACATATGATTAGTGACAATGAATAATCAATCCTGTAATCCAGTTGCTATGCTATCCACGTGAGACTTTGAAGAAATATTAAAACCGATTTTATCAAACCCTCAAGTTCATTGCATAAAAGGTCATAAAAACAAATAATAGAATCGATTCACCACAACTCATCTTTCAGCAACGGTTGCGTCTTAGAGTATGCCTTTGAACAGACTTTTAATACAGGTTATAATCCAATTTTTTCACGACGTATATATGCATCTTGCACACGATGAGGGTGTGGGATTTTGATCCACATACGTATATCATGTGTCTGGCAAAGTGGTACCTTTAGATGGTCGAGGTAGGTGTATATTCTTATACACGAATGTATGTGGAGAACAATTGAGCGTGTATATGTATCTGTGTGCGGTGAACGGCTGCAGGATACATTGCATGGAATACGTATGCGGACGTACGTGGATATGTTGCATAGTGGCTGCGTGGCGCGGCGTGGTGGTACCACCAAGATCTCTTTCTCTCGTGGCCGCCCAGGGTCACGCCCTACCCCATCGACCTACACAATAATCATCTTCCACGTCGTGTGTGCTCTGGTATCTCTCTGTTTCCTCAAGCATTACACCATACACATACATGCACGCTCTATGTATATATGGATATATAAATATATATATATATATATATATATATAAATATATATTTACTCTCCCATGTGAGCGATTTGTTCCTTTGCGGATCTCTGGTCAATCGGTCGCAGCTCATATCCACTTCGGTATTTGTTCTCCAGGTTGCTTCATATACGTACACACGATAGATCAACGTATTGAAACTTCCGTGAACATTGATTCTTGAATAATCAAGGAAATACTTGTTGATAAAAGTTCTTTCAGTTTTAGGATAATATATTGTTCCTCGTTGACGGGCTTCCAAATCTCACAAGGCTTCACAAGTATTCAAAGGTATTCCTCTTCTTTGGATAGGATTGGTCTTTGCGGTGAGGGAATTTTCATTTGTTCAAAGAACTCTCAATCGCAGAGGGATATTCTCAATTGAAGGAGAAAACAAAAGTGAAATATATTTTCTTACTTTCTTTTGAATGTTTTCCAAATCACGTGTTCAAACTACTCAGTGTTGGAAATTCAATGAAATGCAATGAAACTATTTCCGTAACCATGGTTCTTAAATTTTATGAATTTTCATTGTTTCGAATGGAGAATTTATTTGAGCTTATTACAAAGTTCTGAAATTTTATATCAATTCGAAATGAAGGAGTTTTCTATACTGAAAGGATTTTATTTGAAAAATTATCATGAAATTCAAGTGGGAAATTACTGTGCAATCTGTAAAGTTTGCCTGAAGTAAAATCTGTCAAACGAACTGTATAAGAAACAATTAAAATTGTTCTAATTATCAAAAAAAATAATCTAATCATATTAATTTTATTAATTAAATCGAATATCTTGATTATTATTTTTGTTAAATGAATAATTATACCTGAACATATGAATAATATTGGTTTGAATAAAGCATGAACTGAAAGATGGAAAAATCCAATATAATTAAATTCTTATTATTGAAGCCAAAAAATCCAAAAATTGCTGTGCAATCTGTGAAGTTTGTAACAAATATCTCTTGACTCCATGAATTCCATAGTCATCTTTATAAGAAAATTCTTTCAGTGAAACAATGATCGTACGGTATCACGAAGTAAGAAGAATAGGTGTGTTATCTTTTGTATGTGTTGTGAGATTTTTCTGTCCTAGTTCTTGATTTTGCCACTACGAAATTCGAGTAGCTAAGGCCAGAAAAAAGCGGTGAATTCAAATTAGATGTTAGAAATACTAATCCAAATTGATCAAGACAGAAATTAAAATCGTATTATAAGACATAACATTTACAGAGGGAAGTTATTTTTCATTTAAACTTGATTTTATTTTAAAAAATCGAAATTTATCTGGCCTTCACGACACTTTCGCCAACTGGTGGCGAAATTGGAACTAGGACAAAGCCTGCATCAAAAAATGTTCACACCGACAGGGAAGATAACACACCTATTCTTCTTACATCGTGTACGGTATCCGTTATGTCTGTCTGAAATGAAGCAATCGAAGATAAACAGAGCACACTGCCATCATACTTTTCCATTGAATTTCATCAAATTTGTGAATGAAACTTTTCAGAGTTGAAACATTCTCTTAAATTCTTTAGTTGCTTCTTCGAATCGTACAAAACCATGATTTCATACCATGATTCGAAATGTATATTCAATTATCGCTTGTGTTCTTCAACCCAAAAGCATTGTTCGTGACATGAAACTTGCGTGCGGAAGTCGAAGACATGATCAATTTCTTTCTTTTAAAATAGAATTAAAGAGGTGTGTCTGTTTTATCGGTCGCATTGTTCTCACATTCAAGTTTGAGAATCGAACTGTATCGCCATTCAGATCGTCAGCGTAATTTGCTGAATAAAATGTCGTTCTTGAGTATCGAGAATCGTGAATGGTAGAAATCGGTCAGAGTGGTCGAGAATTGAGAGCTTTTAGGGAGTTTTATATGTGGATTTTTATTTGAAAATAGGGAAGTGGTTTTAGAAATTGAACATGATGCACATTACATATTCAGATATTCAAAGTAATTCCAAGCGTACATGAAGGTCTAACTAGTTGAACAAAAATTTTGGAACGACCCAGGTAAAAAAGAATTGTGGAATATTCCTTTACAAAATGGTCAGAGTAACGGCGAGATTCAACAACCAAAAAGTGGATTATAGACCTTGAAATGAGAAAGAATCATCTATCTTCGATGGGAAAACAATTCAGATCCACCACTGAAGTGCAAAAAAACCCTTGATTGAACTTTTGAGTACACTTGATTCGGATATTTTTCATATCAAGAATTGTTTCCAAGTATTCAGCTATCTGAATACACTGTAAGAAAAATCAGTAAATTTATCTGAGAATTCCTATGTTGGTGAAGTTTGAACCGTTTATTGAAACGGATTAGTGATCAAATGACAGAATACTCAGCTGTCTAAGGTTTAAAATCTTGAAATACATCCGTTGAACGATACTTGCAATTTTAAGGAGTTGATTCGAGAAGTTAAACGCCGATGATTTATCAGATTTTGGGAGTTTGAATTCTCATTTAGTGTCTAGAAACGATTCAAACTTCTATAACATACAATCCTTTGATAATTCAGGCAGCAATCAACCCGAAAAGAATCTCTGTACAATTCGCAGGATTTTGCTGATTGTACCGGAGAATATGGTCCATATATCAAGTTTTCGAATTTTGAGGAATTTTTACTTACCGTGATTAGGTTAATTGTTTCCCACACACATTCCAGTGAATGCATAGGAACCCATATAAAAATCTTCAGGCTTCGCCAATGCTGACGACGGAATATAGCTAGACTCAAGGCTGCCAGCCAAAGCTGGGCAATCTATGTAGGGACAAGGATGGTTGACAATGGTCTAAACATTGTACCAATATGGGAAGTCATAAATCGACTTCATTGATCCATCATTGATCATTGGCTGCGCCACGCTCGGTCCATCCTTCAACCAATATTGCTTGAAGGACAAAGCATGCTTTCAACAGAGGCTCTCTAGGGCTTGGCGGGACACTGCTCCAAGCATTAGGCAACTCTGAATGACAATGGATTCTCATGTTGCACCAAGCATGGGTCGTAGCTTGGTCCAGCTTGGGCAATAGCTTGGCTCAGCTTGGGCGATGGCCTTGCTCAGTTTAGGCGTTAGCTTGACTCGACTTGAGTAATAGCTTGGCTAAGAGTGAAACTTCCTTCTCAAACAGCAAATTACAATAACTCTCACCAGAGTGATGCTTGTTTCCTGCGAGTGGCGAACCAAGCATTCAATCAATATATAAGTCTCCTTTGAAGATTCCATGACAGAAATAATTCTTCATCTGTTTCCAGACCCGCCTACTTCTACGTCAGGACCACCGGATTCACGTCATTCATCAGTTTAAACTAATCAGAAAAATTACATGTTGAAATTCTCCGACATTCATTTCGTTCAATCGAAATGATAGAATGGATTTTTTATTTTATTCTCAATTACAATAAAAAATAAAAGTGACCATTGGCATGAGATGGGCGCAACCCTGCCGCAAGATTGCTACAGCGTTGGCTCATCCTTGGCGAACAAATTTTTGTATGGTCTGCCATTGACGGCATATGCTATCACAACCCTGTTTCCAGTGTTGGGTCTTGATTGTGGAAACAAATGGGTTGAGGCTGAAATGATGTTATCATTTCAGAGTTTCGCCATGCCTGGTAGCCTAGGATCGGCCCATCTTGGTGAGCCTTGCGGCAACCTAGCGCCCATGGTCGATTTTTACCTGGGAATTTTTGTCACAGTGTATTTAGTAAAACAATTCTATCCAAAGTTACTATCCGGTATTTCCGAAAAGTGAGACCAGTTTTTAATTCGAATGGCGCGGGTATACCGAATCTCAGAAAATTTTTTTGTCTGAGTTTGTAACACTGTGACAGACATTTGTGCCAAATTTCACATCACAAATATTATTAGTATAACTGAATTAGAAAACTGACTGTGAAAAAGATACTGAAAAATTTCAGAAAATTCATTTTCCAACGCATGTACTGAAATTTTACGCATTCTGTACTGCAAACTCCCAATTTTTGCAGTAGAATTCCAATAAATGTGCGGGAATATTCCTGCAAATGTACTGAAGTTCTCTATCGGATTTATTGGTCAATAAGTTTTTCAATAAAAGTTTTCGACAGTGTCTTACAGATAGCCCAGTCATGAAACACAGCTGATAACCGACTGAAAAGTGCCTCGTGTTGGATGACCAATGATTGATTCCTCATGGCTGGCCGAGATATGGCCCATCACTAGCTGACAAGGTACTCAGACATGAAAAGCGCCGATAATCGACCCATCCGGGGGCTGGTCATCAATTCTATCATTGGCTAATTACTTTTCGCCATTGGTGAACCCAAATTATCATCCAACAGTGAACCATTAATAGCTGATCAATGGTTGCAATTATCGGACAATTAATTCCAGCTGTGGCCTAGTCATAGAGCTATTATGAGGCTGATCGTAAAACCCTTTTAGGGGGTTACGCTCTGTTTTGTAGAACGCAACAAGTGATGTAGACGATTTTTATTAGAATGTCTGATTTTGTTGAGCAGAAGAGTTCCATTGAATTTTGTTTACAAGATGGGAATTCTGCCGCAGAAACGTTGAGAATGTTGCAGAAGGCCTTCGGTGAACAGAATTTTGCCGGAAAGAAATATTCACAAGTGGCATCAACAGTTCAAATAAAACCGTAAACAAGATGAAAACGAAGAGAGCTCGAACAACCATCAAACTCTACCGATGAAAGTCGTATCCAAGGATGATGCTGGTGTTTCAAAAAAATTGATCATGAATCAGTAGCGTGATCATACATGATCTACATATGATCATGCATGATGTTTTTCCCGAGTACATAATCGACTATGTAGACACTGACTTCTTACTCCAAGAATCATTCAATCCTATTCTGGTTAGACATTACGATATGAAACCCCGTGATAATAATTATGATCACTCCAATAGTGTTGGAGATTGTATGAAGAACGAATCGGAGTTTAATGGAAATTTAAGCGCACGTTGAGTCGTCAAAATAATACAAGATACGCGGTAGAGTTTAAGGTTTTAAACGAAAAGCAGTTAGGTGGTCGTCACGCGTTGTGGTTTGTCGACGTCGCCATGCTGCCACATCGCGGACTCGCCAGCGTCAGCGGAAATTGAACGAAATCGTGAGGATCCGACTGACTGGGATTTAACATAGAAGGATGAACTGACAGGCATCTGCAAGAAGTGAGAAAAAAGGTGAAGGAACTGAATTGTATCCGTTTCTTTTTTCCTTCATGCATACGAATAGGGAATATGGAGTGTTCTTGAATGTCAGAAGCAGTCAGAAGTTTTTAGATATCTTATAGATATCTCATAGAATGTCTCTTGTGAGATCTTCGAAAAGACATCTTTTAGATATCTCAAAGAGGTCTTGAGGGAGATATGTTTTACACGTATTCGATCAAGTCTTACAAATGTCTTGAAGAAATCATAAAAATATCTCAGAAAAATCTTCCCTTTTTTCTTTTATCACTCTTCCACCACTGCCGTGTATCTCACTCGAGTTTAGGATCCTCGAGCGCACACAGCATTTCAGTTCTAAAAGATATCTCAAGCCAAATTTGAGAAGTCTTATGCAACATGGAAAGATATCTTTAAGCGATTTAAAACGATTCTTACTTCTAAAAGATTTCTATAAGATGTCTAAAAGATATAATCTTAGGAAAAGAGTTTTAGATCTCCTAAAAGATATCTTTTAGATGTCTTTTAGAAGTAGGAGAAGTAAGACTTCTTAAACTTTTCTGAACAGTTCCAGAAGATATCTTGAAGACCAAAAGTGCTGTGTGGGAGGTTGTTTAATTCGAACCTGGACACCCGGAGGAAAGAGGATGGTAATATTTACCATGCTAATGGTAAAGAATTCTATTAGCATGGTGAATTCTCTTCTCTCCATGCATTTCACGACGTACGCACGCTTCATTGACCGTAGGCATATGTACAATTTGACGATGGTGGTCAAAATTTTCAATATGATATAGGGAAATATAATATCGGTGGTGTATATTTTCAGATTAAAACTGATGTTTTGAGTAAAGTGTTATCACATATACAAATATCAAATAAGTTGACTGTGCTTAAAAATTGAAAAGTTTAATGAGATCGCTGAAATATATTGAAGAATGGATTTCACGATGCAGGGGTCGTTAAGGTCTGATGAATATAATATATTCTTCTGAAATTATTTGTATCTCATTGTTTTTGACGAACAATTTATCCAGTGGGAATGGGAATTTTACAAATTCATCTAAAGGCTGTACGTAAAGTTCAATAATTCGCAAAAAATTGTGGCTCGGGGATTCGTCACTTTTTTAAGTGCTGGTACTGCAAGGTTACAAAATCGTCCTTTTTGCAAAATTTCAAGTTTGTTGGTATCTACATGGATTATTCAAGGCTTTCAAATTTTGAACGAATTCATCTCCTTGGCAATTCGATTATGACATTCAAAGTGTGATTCATATAATCATGTACCCATTGCCTCAAAACTGCTGACGTTGAAGACACATTTGGAAGAATGTTTCAAAGATATCTTTTAAAAGACATTTTTAAGACATGTCCAAAAGATGTATCTGAGATATCTTGTCGATGTTTTCAATATGTCTTTCAAAAGATATCTTCAAGATGTTCATGTTTATTAAGCACGGAAAATGTCCAATGAAGGATTGAAAGAAACTCTGTTTCCAGGAACTTCTTACTACTGAATATTTATCTTAGCACCTGAAGCTGAAAATTTAGTTGCAGCCGAGAAAATTTATATACACTGTAAAAGAATTGATTTCAACCGCCCACACGACACTCGTTGTATAAAAGATATCTTCGGGAATAATTAAGAACAATGCAAGAAGTCTTATACACCATGAATCTTTAGAATACATCTTTTAGAAATCTTAAATTGTTCTTACTCCCAAAAGATATCTTCAAGAACGTTTTCAGAAATCTTCTAGAAATTTCTGAAAGATGTCTTTTAAAAAAATCTAAAAGGTTTCTGAAAACGTTCTTCAGGATATCCTTGAGAAGTAACCAACCCTTGCAGTTATTGACAGGACTGGAAAAAACCCCAAGCTTGTCCCAGGATTGACACGTGTATCAGGAACAAACCTCCGTTAAAAATAATTGGACCCATGACGATTGGTTCCATGATTGTTCCGCTGTTTCCGATGGATAGTTATTCATGGGACATTCGTTCGTATCTTTGGAATGGCCAAAAACTGCACTTGGTACAAGCTTAGCACAAGCGTGAAAATCAAGCTAAGGTTAAGATGATTATTCAAGCCGATGTTGTCCACATAAGTGGCACAGTGTTTTCAATTAGTGACCGAATTCTGAGTTCACAATGGATAAAGACTTGTGCATGACTATCAGGCCAAGACCAGTCCAATCTCCTTCCCATTATTGGCCCCACACTCCAGTTTCACGCACTAAGGTAGATACATTTGATGTAAATAAGAATAAAACTTGACTCAATGGTAGTAGGCTACTTTTAAATGTGATTATACACAGAAATCAACTGATCTTGGAAAACTTTCTACAGGATTTCAAGATGTCTTTCCCATGCAGGGATTCACAAGACTGGGAAAAACCCAAGCTCGTCCCAGTCAAGACTGCCAAGGCACATTCAATCTATCGTTTTAAGATGATTCATGTACGGTATTCCGAGGAAGAACTTTGAGCTAAAATATGGATCAAATTACTCTTCTCATCGATATTGATGCTTGGTGAATCATTTGGACTAGGCTGGAACGAACCATTGGCCCAAGTTTGTCCTGATCTTATCATTCCCAAGCCTGGGCCAAGTTTATTGAATTGTTCAAGACAAGTCTCGGCAGGTCTTGTGCCAGGCTTGGTCCATGATTGGACCATTGTTTCATACACACATGGGAAGAACAGTTTAAGAATTCTAAAAGATGTCTAAACGTGTTGCATTGTTCTTAATTATTCCTGAAGATATCTTTTCTAGACAACGAGTGCTGTGTGGGCCCCGATGATGTCATTGTCACACAATTAAGAATGATTCTGTCACTGAATTTCCACGTGAGCTGCTATAGAATTCGCATGTTGTTAATTTCAATAACGCTTCTTATAAAATATATATATATATATATACAAACATGACTTTAACTTCAGAGTTGAAGAATCAATGAAGAAATTCGGATCTCACATAGCTCTTATATAAATTATTTATATACAATTTTCATTGAGTTATATACAATGGGTCTTTCAATATATCAAGAAACTTTCACACAGAATTGGATAAAAATCATATTCACCTCATGTGCATGTATTGTATATAACTCTTCGTACAATAGATCTTCTCGGTTTGTCGGCATTTGCGCCACGAAAGCGATACGAAGATCTCTTACCGGATACATCGTACGGTGACACTGCGAAGACCGACAAATCAAGCAACCAAGGAACTGGTAAAAACGAAACAAGGGTGGAGTTGCATACGGTCGTAAATAGTGCATTAGTGTTGGTATTAGTGGTAGTGAAGGTAGTAATAGTCGCGGCCACGTTGCCGACCGACTACCCAGTGCTATCGTTCCTGATGCTTCTGCCGTTGCACAGGTTAAACCTTACAGTAGGTAGGTATAACCTAAGAAGTCACCACTGACGGATGAACAACGAACGTTCAGAGAGCTCAGTGATTACGAGGCTGATTGGCCGCGCGAGATGAGACGGCGGCGTCGGTCCTGTCGACCGCAGCTCGTGACGAACAACAAGCGGCTTGGCTTTTCTTATTTATCTCGTGTATTGTGTGTGGATGCGATGCACACGCACACGTATACACGTACACATTTCAGGCTTCTGGTGCAACCTCTTTCTTGATCTCTAACTGCATTGGAAAGAAAGAAAAGGAGACAGGGAGGAGAGGAGTGCACCCACCTTATATATAATTTCATATCGTGGCTACGACTCTGGCTAAAACTACTGCCGTTGCTGCTGACGGTGCTGTTACTGTTACCGTGTGGCGGCAGCGGTGGCCACATCAGCGACACGCCGCAGGAATAGGCGCCACGCCCACTTGTGTGTTGTATGTGTCTCCTGTACTAGCATCTTTTTCTTCCCTCCTATCTCGCTATACCCCGGCGCCCGCGTCATCCTCGGCGCCCATGTCGTCAACGTTGTTCTTATCCCGAACCGCAAAACGATCCCACTTTTCCTATTGCTCCGACGTCACCGTTCCCTTCTTCTCATTCTTCCTCCCATTCAAAAAATCGTAGAGATGAGATCGGTGAAAACTGAGATCAGTGCGAATGATCGTTTCATTTACAAATCATAGGTTCAGGATATAGAGAATCTCCTGAGTTTTTGTGTTATGGATATGAAAATTATCCACCGTTATATACACGCGATACACTCTTTTCCTGTTGCATCGTATTATTCTTTTCGAAGTACCTTCACCCTTCTCGTACGGTACAACAGCTCTTCACCCTATACTCCTTATATTCTTCTGCTTCTTCGTAACGTAAGGTTAAGTACGTACGTACAGATACGTATATAACGGAATTAACTAAGCATCCGTAAGAACACAAGTGGTAACGCACAGGTAGAGGCGCAGTGCCTTAATTGTCGCCTTCCTTCCACAGCAGATTGCTGAAGCATGCCAAGCATGAAGTAATTGTGCACAACCAACATTATTACTCGTATGGGTAGGACCGAAGCAACGAGCGCCTTTTAGGATTTGAGACCTCGTTGTGACGCTCTATAACGTTGTGTCACCAATTAGGTTGGCGTTTCTTCGTCGCGAATTTGGTTTTCCTGCCCCTTTCCACTTTTTTTTCCTCGGGTTTTATGTTTTTCATGACGTAACAACAAGCGTCACTGATTATCAACTCTCGAGTCAGCTTCGGGACAATGCTCGTTTTCCAGAAACTTTGTCACGCGTAATGGATCGTTCACTTCAACGTGAGATATAATTTACGACGTGCATGGAGATTTTACAATGTGAGTCGTCGTTTCAATTAGCACATTACAGAGAAAAATCATTACGCAATCCTCCCTCGAGTACACTTTCAGAAAGAAGTTTCTCAAGGATTTCAAGCGTCCCGTTATTGAAAAATAAAAAGCAACTCGAGGATGATTGTTCATATTTTTGAATAATAAATTCGATTCGAATGCATTATTTTATAATAATTGTTACGGTTGGATTTAGGTTCTCAATATCTCATCTGGAATGTGCATTGATACTATGTGTAGCTTCATCGGGGTATCTTATAACGGTGAAATCGAATCGATCTGCAGTTTTTATGCTGCGAGATGCATGTGATGTGATATTCATGCTAACACATCACACGAATACACACACGTGACTTCAATGCCGTCAATTTACCGATACGCAACGTATTACTAGCGATCACAGACTAAATGATATTGAAATAGAATCGCACCTTCGATGAATATCGATTTACCAAGTCGTGTTGAATTAATTTCCTGTCTTTTTCTACATTCATTCATCAACCTATCGGTTCATTAAGATTTCACCCCTACGTACGATAAATGGATCAGTGACACGAACACCTGAATCGTTGTTTTGACGAATGTTTTGAAAAATAAGGTAACAAATACTTACCTCAAAATTAAATCGATTGAAAATGTTTGAAAAAGTATCTGAATAGACGTGCAATTAAGTTTGGAATTGAGAGAGGGTTTGAATCGGGTTCCAATAAAATTCATGAGCCTGAAGTGGCGCGAGTGTAGAGAAGAAAATTTGACTTCCAAATCAAAATGTTGTTCAAATTTGAAGGATTATCAATTTTCAATTTTATCTTGAATATTCATCTTGTTGCACAAGTGAATTCAAGTCAACTCAGAATCAAATTTCTTTTTCAAATTAACCGCTTCGTTTGAAGTTGAAGGGAGAAAATAATAAATTTCATGAATTAGTTGAAATCGATGAAACTCGATTTGTATTCTTGAGTACGTCGTTACTTGGACTTCTTCCTACCGTACAAAAATTAAAGTCAAGTAAGGTGTGGCTCTGTCGGTGTGAAAATAACTTCAAATTTGCGAGTCATACTCGCGTAGTGGAATAATTTCAAATTCAGTGAACCATCGTAGGGGATATCGGATATCGTTGTAAGCAAAATACTTTCAAAATGTTCATTCTTACAAGTGTTTCATCACTGTCGTCATAACAAATCCATAAGATTTTGATAGAATTTTAACCTACCAACGCTATGTGTCAAATCTTAAGCTCAGTCGGGGGCCATTAATTTACAACTGACTGGAGTTTAGGGAGAGGTATGTGGAATAACGGGTCTAAAAAAGTACTTTTTTGAGAAATATTTTCAAGTGACTGAGAAAGTGACTTCATTAAAGTTGTTTGTACATATTTGAAGAAGATGCGAAATGTTTGTCGTTGAAAAAATATTCATAAATCAACCGATGACAGCGAATTAATGGAAGCTATTTCCAAAAAAATAAGTTCCACGATGTCCACCGGTGTAACTCGTCACAGAATCATCTCGAACACAAATAGTTGGGAAAAATAATTCATATAGAAGTGAATCTAGGTCGCAACGATGTTCTTTGATTGAAATAAATTTTTCTCAATTTCCGGCGGTTGGTTCAAGTGTAATTCCACATTTTCACCCTGAAAATGACGCCATTTTGCAGCTATTATCGCTAGATATTTCGCTGCAGCAGCTAAAATTTAGATGGTACAGCTGAACATTTTTTTCCGTGCATAAAATCGGTGTCCAGCGAAAAAAAGGAAGATCATTGCGATCTAGTAGAGTATGTATTGTAAAACTATGTTCAACATGAATCGAATCGGTACAGAAGGTTTTGAGACATCGTGGACACCAACTTTAAAGAAAAAGTCGTTTCGAGAAGACCGTCGTCGTTCGAAGTTTCAAACTATGAAAATTGAAATAAAAGAAGTTTTTTTGTGCAAGCTTACACTGAATCGTCGATGCCAACACCTTAAAGTCAAGTCCTTGCGGCACTCGCGATGTCCAAGGCTTTCTTTTACAGAAAAACGGATTTTTTAAAGTGGTCATCCCATACCCTCCTCCTCCCCTCCCTCCTGCCTCTCAAGAGGTGGTATGCGAATTTCAAACATGGTCGCACAGACACGAATAATGCTAAAGTCTCAGGTCACTCGAATACGGCAATTATTCTGGAAAACTTCAAAAAAGATCGGGAATTGGAGTTGCGTGAGTTAACAGAGGAGTTGAAAATATCAACAGGCACCCAAGCAACACAAGAGGTTAAAAATGCTAAGAAGGCGTTTAGAAAATCTTACGAACATGCTTAGAACCTCCAAATGAGACTGTTTCGAATAATTATATGATATACACCTCTATATAATATCTTAACGAAGTTATCCAAAATAGTCTCATTTGCACATTCTTTTCACATTCATTGTACCATCATAACATCTTTGAGGAGTTTTCGAGTTACTGGGGCAGTATATTCATCATTTTGCATGAACATTCGTCGAGAAGAAAACTGTATTCAAAGTGAGTGCCGCGATGAGGAAAAACGTGTCGACGATTCAGAGCGTTGTTTGTGTTTCAGTGCAACAAACAAAATCCTTCGCGTCGAAAAATTGTACTTGACCGATGCATTTTTATTTGTTCCGATGCAAAATCAGGATTTAAATTTAATTTCGCATCGGAACAAATGAGAACAGATCGGTTGAATAGGATTCTTCAAAAGCAGGGCTCACATTGATGTTAACAAAACCCTCCTACTTGTGCATGTGATGGATTTATTTTTATTTTTATTCTGATTGATGATAGAAATAAAAATTTAATGAATTATTTTAGTATTAAAGCTTTGACTTCACTGATTTCATTACTTATTCAATTACGGTGAATTTTAATTTTTTGAATGAATCTATAATAAATTCTTTATCTTCAATGATTAATATAATTTTATGGATGAAAATAGGATCATTTTTTCCATTTCATAGATGATTTATCAATATAATAAAAAACTCTTCATGAATTGGATGTCTTATTCTTCCAACTTCACAAAAACTTCAAACTTTTATTACATGAAATCAATTGACTAATATAAAATTATTTGATCAATTGTTTTATTATGGGCTCCTTTTGCTTGAATGGTTATATTTATATTAACCAATTTGGAAATAATTTTAGCTTATTCATCTATCGTTCATTCATGTTGGATATTAATGAATTCAACATTCAATTTCAAATGACTATTTCATCATATTATTTACTCCATTATTAATATAAATTATACAAATAGACTCTACAAATGAGATACTTCAAATTTGAAGAATCTTCATAACTTACCAACCAAAAATTTCATTATTTTTACAATTTCTAATTCAAGAAATTCAACCCCATTCACAGGATTTATAATTGATACTTTAACAATTCTAAGATGAATAATTTCACCTATTTTAATTTATTCATCAGTAAGAAGGATTTATTTTTATTGACATGGTCCTCTTCCGGGATTCATGGATTTTTATTGTAAAAAAAAAATTGAAGATTGATTTATCTTATATGTATATCATAAATTAGATTAAGGTTTATTTCTTCATCAATTATTTATTCAATTTCATTTCTATTCATAATTTGGAGCTTCAATTCAAAGATTGTCAACTATAATGGATTCAAAGTATCAACTTTCAAAGTTTAAAACAATTTTAATTTCTATTAAATCTTATTTTCTTTGAAATCTTTTGAATTTGCAATTCAAAATTTTCAATACACTAATCGGATAAATTTTCAATCAGTGTGGAAAAATTATTATTTCATTAATAAATTGACAGTTGATCTCTTTTCATCAGGCATTCCCTAGCGGATCTGGGGGAACCGACAAGCGATCAAAAATTTCGGTCACATTTTGGTGAAAAATCTTGGTTTTGGTAACTCGTTGGTCTTTTGGGACATTTTTTCCACGAAAAATTTACCAAAATTCAACCAATCTCATTTTTGGTGGTTTCCCGGTTATTTCGTGGTAATTTTCTAGCTTCTTACCTCAAAAATACCAAAAAGATTCCAAAAACGAATCACATTTTTTGGTTACTTTTGGGTGGCAGATTCGTTTTAAAAATTGGTCATTTTGGAATCGCCAGGGTTAAACTATGCATAAATGATTCTTTTCAACAAATTTTTGGAACAGCATTCAGAATAATTATTCGTTTTAAATTAGAAATTTCAGGTGCATTATTTTTTAATAATCAACAGTAATTAATCATAAGGAAATTTGATCTCATCAAGAGCAAAAATCCCCGAATTGATCGAATTTTCTTCGAACTCGGTACCCAGTGGTGTCCTCCATGTCTCCAGACCTCATCTGAATTATAATTTTCCTCACCTACCTAAATTCCACCCGTATGGAAATATTCCGCTGAAAAATATCTGTAAAACTATGAAAAATCTCTGAAAAAAAATGAAAAAATTCTGAGAAACTCTGACAAACTCTGAGAATCTCTGAAATTTTGATGAGAAATCTAATATTTTTGGGACATTCTTTACCAACTTTTTTCAGATTTTTTTCAGAGTTTCTCAGAGTTTTTTCATTCTTTTTCAGAGAAATAGTAACGAAATTGCACTCTGAAAAAACTCTGACAAAACTCTGATGGATTGCTAACATTTTTCTGACTTTTAGAAAAAAATTAAAAAATTTTCAAACACTTTTTCACACATGATATTTGAATACGGTATATGAAAGTATTTATTGAATTTCAGGATTTTTCAATAATCAGAAAAATGTCAACAATTTATTATAGTTTTGTCAGAGTTTTTTCAGAGCGCAATTTCGTTACTATTTCTCTGAAAAAGTATGAAAAAACTCTGAGAAACTCTGAAAAAAGTCTGAAAAAAGTCTGTAAAGAATGTCCCAAAAATATTATATTTCTCATCAAAATTTCAGAGATTCTCAGAGTTTGTCAGAGTTTCTCAGAGTTTTTTCATTTTTTTTCAGAGATTTTTCATAGTTTTGCAGACATTTTTCAGCGAAATATTTCCATACGGGCAACCTGGCGGTCTGAATTTGGAGAATTTTGCCATTGATTCGTGATCTGCGACCTCCAGAAACCCCACAATACCAAATTCGAAGAGAATCAGCTGAATTTCTCAATTTTCATCCGCAATATTGAATATCCATCATGAATTTTTGAATTTGAGCAAAAAATCCGTAATCAATTACCACAAAAACCACTTGATATCGAGTCTGAAGGGAATTCAATGAATTTTTGGATTTTTCTTCGCCATATTGGATCGGCCATTTTTAATTTTGTGAATTTTTTAACAGATTCGTTTTAACAGATAAGCGACCCCAAAAATCTCCGGATACCAAATTTGAGGTACCGGTAATTCAAACATTCGCACAATGCTATTTTCAAGCTCTTACACTTTTAATTGCCATTTCTTAAATTAAAAAATATTTAAATGTTCGTGGTGGCATTTTGGAGCTGAAAGATAGTAGTGTCTCTGAAGGATATCAAAAGTTACCCCATAGATGATCCCAAAGAATACCAATGTACTAAAAACACGTGTTTTTTTTTTCACGATTTTTCGCAATTCTCAATTTATTTCTGTACCTGTCCTACTGGATGCAAAGAAATAATCTTTTCCGTTTGAATCATCAGTACACGCAGAGGAAAGTTATCTAAAAAATTGCGACACTTTACAGTAAAGTAGGCACAAAATCACATTTTGGGGTAATGGATTATATTTTTTCATTGAAATTAATACGCTGTCTAGTGAAGAGTGATGGAATTCAGTTATTTATTGATAGAGAGTATAGTAATTTCAATGACAAAACATAATACATAATCCCAAAATGTGATTTTGTCCTTACTTTACTGTAAAGTATAGTAATTTTTTAGGTAACTTTTCTCTGCGTGTATACATGAAATGGATAAAAACACATGCCATTGGACCCGGAGCAAACAATAAATACTGTAAGAAAATTCAGAAAATGTGACTGTATTTTTTTATCACCACTCTCCTGAATTTTCAGAAAAATTTTGCCGAATTTTGAGGAACTTGATTCAACTTTTAAAATACGTTTCAAAATTCAATTGAAGTTTCTTAAATTTCAGTAAGATTTATCTGAATTTTCAGAAGGACTTTTCTTACAGAAAAAATTATCGATAGTGCTCGAACACACACTTTTCCGGATAGAAATCAAAATCGGCCCATTCGACACCCCGTTTGGATTCAAGTTGAAGTGGTCATCCCGGAGAAAAGTTTTCCTCGTCCATTTCCATAAACTTGCCAAATTTCCATAGTTTCTTCCATGTTTTGAGGAAACTATGGGGGAAGGAATATGGAAATTTGGCAAGGATGAGGGAAACTTCCCTAAGGAATCTGACATTTCTAAATTTTGATAATCCAGTTCAGCACTCGCTTGAAGATTTTAACCCAAATTCTAGCCTGACAACAAAGATAGGTGTATTTTGCGCCAAGTAAAATAGTGTTTTAAAGAAAAGCACCTGTATTCGTTCAATCTCCGAATTTCTTTATGAAACTGGGGAATTTTTTGTAAGCTCTGAAGAGAAACCAAGCACTCTCATTACACTTTCAAGGCAAGTCGACGCACGTTTCTTTGAATATTAAAAACACGTACGAACACGCTTTCAGATCGCTTGCGCAATTTTGTATCATTATCTCCTATAATTGGAGCAGAACGCTTCGATGCACACTTCACACCCCTCAAATGGCTCTTTCGAAACGCTTCTAATAATTTCCCCTAACCCTTCGATCATTCTAAACATTTTGTAACTGTTCCCAACACACTTCATTCTCCCCAGGGAAATTCTGAATCATTTACAATGCGGTTTTTGACTCTTCCAATCACAGCACATGAAACAAGAAAAGTCACAGAATTATATGGAACGAATTTTTCATTAAATTTAAAAGGAAATGTAAGAAAAATATGAACATTACGTGTGGTCGAGTTTATATTCTCGAGAAAGACGGTATGAAAAAAGGTTGATATCAGAATTATATACACGCATATGCGTACGAATACGTGTACTACGTGTACATCTGTGTATGAAATACATAAATGAAATCAGTCGGTACACGTATTACAGTCAGTACAAATGGTACAGATGTGCAGCATCAGGCCGCGATATGCATTCACTTGTGGTATAATTCAGTGGTCGCAGCAAATCTTCGTTCAATTTGCGATGTTACAGATGAAGATCTTATGTTACCCCGCCTATCGTTCTGCTTCCGCCCTCTCCTTCCCTTCTCCTCGTCTCACTCTTACTCTCTCTTTCTCTTTCTCTCTCTCCTTCTTTCTCGTGAGTTCCTGGACATGTACAACCTCCTCAACCTTTTCCTTTGCTTACCTCTTCTGACCGCGTGAGAAAACGTATCACGATGCTATACATGAGATGCGTGGTTTTGAATCGTTTGCAATTCGGTCGATGTAATGCGATCGAGGGATTTTGATAAGTTCCGTGATTTATTATCTTTCATATTTCAACTCGATACCTCATTATACCATTTAACTTTTTGTCCTCCCTTTTTTCCACGTAATCTCGGGATATCCAGTTTTTTCCCAAACGGGACATACTTCCTCTTTATTCTCTTATTTCATTCGTTGTTGACTCGAAGATTCAACCGTCCGATGAAAAAATTCGACAATCGACGGTATATTATTCTCTCTACATGCGTTCTCTTCTATTTTCACCGTATAATATCGTGAAAGAGTATACGGAACGTATCAATTTCATTATATTGTAATTGTATTATTTCCTGCTCATTCAGACGATATAACATAGTGACCACGAGTCGATTTCACGGGATTCAACTTCAGAGTGGTTACATCTTTGTTGCAATTTTCTTAGATTAGGCGAAGGTCTGCTGCTTCCCTATCTCTACGGTATGAAATAATAATACGGTCGGTGTGATACGCGGTTTCAGATGCTCGAAGACAAAGTCAAGTGATTCTTCGTACCATAGAAATTTCATATTATTATTTCCTTTAATCCTTCAGAGACAAATTCTGTAGAGAAACTGAGATTTGTCCTCTCTCGATTCCCATTTTTTGCAGGCTAAAATGGGAATTCCGAGGGGATTCGTACGGAGATGATATTTCATTCGAGATTTTCAGGCCAAAATTATAACATTTCACTTTGTAGAGAGTGCTACGTCAATCCGAAGGAAAGAGCTGAATATTTTTAATGCTTTATTTTTTGGGATATCGTGATGACTTCACGTGTAGCGGGCGGCGGTCTTCGCACGCGGACCATCCACGTGACCGATGCTTAGGCATCAGAGGGATCTCCCAGTACATAATTCGTTTATAATACATCTGCACGTTCCTGCGTGTATGTACATAAAACTGTGTGCATAATGGACAGTCACGATCGTCTCGAGACACAGCAGCCTCCTCATCTTTCTTCGTGGAAAGATATGTATGGTACGATCATACGCGTATGTGTACCAAGGCTAGTTCTATCTTGACAAGAGTCAGCGATGTAAAAATCTGGCAAGCCACACTTTCGTGGCCACCCACACACACGCTGGTAATAACACGCATGGTAACCCGGACACACATTGGGTATACATATATATATACGCGTATAGAAATAAGCGGATGATTCAGGTGTTAAGTTACCTTGCAGTCCTCTACCGTAGAGAGTCCTATCGCCAGGAATGAGAGATGGGATAAGAACCTTTGAGTATCTGCTGCTGTGGTTGCTGCTACTCTGTGTGGACGGGTAGTAACAGCTATTTGGCTGAATGGTATACGTTGAAGACCCCATGTATGAGAGCCCACGATGAAATATGTACTCGTCGTTAAAGGCTACATACACGCGTGTTTATATTATTTTATATACATATACACATACTCCCGTATCCGAATAAAATCAGGGGTAAGACACCTTTACACGCGCGAAATAAATATTAGGTAGGCGATCTTCGATGGATAAGAAACGCCGGACGAAAGTGTGCTGGAATATATGAGGAGTGAAGAAGAGGATGAAAAAGGTGAGACCTGTGGGTCGTACCCAAAGGTAGATATAAATGATATCAAGCAAGGGAAACCTGCTCTGATCAGCTACAATGAGCTTTATAGCCTTCCGTTAAGATGTGAGGAATTTTTCATACTGCCGACGTATGTCGTGTTTTCTTTCCTTCGCTTCGATTCGTGTAACGAATATTATTATTCACCCCATACAAGAATTTTTGGGCTCCGCCTTCAATGTTGACAATAAAATATAACTTGGCGCAATGTTGACAGACAAGGCTTCGCAATCTATAAATCTTCAATGTTGATTAACAATAAATGAAATGTTGCTCCGATGTCGGTGTTCGACGGATTTCGTTTGTCAGCCTATTATTGTGGCACAATTGCGCCAAGCTTGGCTCATCCTTGGCCCAACATTGACTACACGATAGATTCCATTCGACGCCGGGATCATTCAAAATGTGGTTCAATACTGCCCCAAACTTTGGCCTAGTTTCGGTAGAAATTAGCTAACATTGGTAACAGCATGGCTCGATATTGGCAACCTATATAATATTTTTGCCACGTTACTATCAAGTGTTTCTCGCGAGTGGTGAAACGCGTATACAAAGAATATATAAGGCTTAAATAAGTCTTTGGATGAACAGTCAATCGCTCTTTACTATGAGTCACACTAGAGGACTTCTACCGCCGAGCTACATTGTGTCTACTTCTCATGGCAAAATTTACCGACAAAAGACGTCGAGTTGTTCACAAACAAATGAGGGGAATGTCAGAAATTGCGAAATACGCATACTTTTTATATATTTCTGGGTTGAATGGTTTTCACTTTGATCATTGGCGCAGCATTGACAAACAAAATTTCCAATTGTTTGCCAATGATGGTATATTTCATTGCCATTGTTTCATCGATGATGGGGCTTCATATTGGAAAAACACGTAGGTAAACATCATAAAATGATGTTATCATTCCAGGTTTGCGCCATGCTAGCGCCAATTGTAAATTCATATATGGGACATTCGTCTACACACCGTCGTGTCGAAATCATGGAGTTCATTAGCTAGATAATTCTTCAAAGTTCTTGTTTAATAATTACCGGTCCGATGATGATTTCGTTAATTGAGTATAACACAACAAACATTCCGCGTCGTTTCTCATTATCCCATAAGTCCTTAGAAAGAGAGATGCAAACGTCTTAATATCCTCATCGCGTCATCGCAAATTATCTTCACCATGCGTTTCAACAATAAACCCGAGGTATCGACGATATTAATTGAACCGAAATGAAACATCGCTGACTAAAACAACCATATATCACGATTTTAAATCAGAATCCCTCAGATTTTACGATATATTCTAATACATGTAGATACATTTGGATGTCAACATTCAAGAAATAAATAAATGAATTTCTTCGGAGATATTCGAAAGCTGTATAATTATTTTAATTAAAGTCATTCAACATATTCCAATTGAAGATCGAAGGAGAAGGATTTCATAAAAAGTTTCATTACAATAAATTACAGTTACGAATTAGTACAATTGCTCCGATACATCATATGAGGTTCTCTCAGCTGAATCGAAAGTGTCCGAAGATAGATCCTGAAACGTGTGCATGAGAGACCGGACCCCACGCTGATCTGGCATTGGTGGTACTTTTTTTTTTACTTCGGCACGGGAATAGGCTTGCCCTCTATATTGCTCAAGTAATGATGGATTCGAACGAACGTTGAAACGTTCATTCCGTCCCATTCGAGCACTTATTCCAACGGCATAAGACGTTGAGTATGCAAATCGTCTGATCTATAGTACCCTACGTGTCGATTAACAACTATTTTCACTGTATTATTGAAATGATCAACCATCGTGCACGAGATTCTACTTATTTCAAGTATTGTAATAATAGAACATTACTCAAAATCCGCATATAATACAAAAAATTGTGGGAATTTGAAAATTTGCTTCACCTCCTTAGGCATCCGATAAATTTGAGACATTCTGTAGTTTTGAGATTTTTCAAAACTGATGAATTCAAAACATTTTCTTGAGTACTGAAAAGAAAATTGAAGATTTTCGAAAACTTTTATCATCATCAGTGTCGAACATGATTGTTCGTGATCACGACTCTTGCTTTTTTCCCTGAAGCCACGGAACATTTTTGAAAATGTTATGGTCACCAATTCATATCATTCTCACCAATTGAGAGTTCTGGTTTTCCAAATTGTGTCATAAGAAATTACTGTTTCTCAACATGAATTCTCAAACTTCGTAGTTATACTGTGTTGTCTCATCAATTTGTGATCTCATGCCAAGTATAACGAACTGTATGTCAAGTATAGTAATTTTTAATGAAGAATTTCCCTCAGTGTGGGAAATTGCAATTTTTCAAAAATCAGACAAATGGCAAATATTCATAACAGTTTCGTCAAAATTTTCATCCTATTTGTCTGGAAAAAAATGAAGAAATTCTTGTCAACTCTGGAGAAAGTCTGAACGTCCCTAATTTTCCAGATTTTTCATCACGATTTAGTAGATTCTCAGAGTTTTTAAGATTTGAGCACTAAAACATGCTGTTTTGCAGAAATATTTCATACGAGCACGGAGAAAAATGTGTATGGTAAAACTAACAGTATAAGAATTATTGTCAAAACTTTATTGCTGGTTATGCAATAATTTGTTGTTCTTACAGCAATAGCACATTGCTTCGTTAACAAGAATTGTATTGCTGGAAATCACTTGTTAGAATGACAATATGAGTTGCCATTCCAACTCACAATAAACATTGTTGATCTGACAAAACAATATCAAGCACCCAGGTAGGAAATGCCAATATTGACAACTGGCCCATGCTTGGCAGAATACTGGGCTGCCAAGCATCGCGAACCAATATTGGTCCAATATACAACTGTTGTTCATTCTAAAAACCACACCGGGTTTCATAGGAAATGCCAATAAGACGACTGGTGCAAGTTTGGCAAAATATTGGGCTGCCAAACATGGCGAACCAATATCAACCCAATATAAAACCGTTTGTTATTTGAGAACCCACACCATGTTTCATAAGGAATGCCTATACAACAAGTGGTTCAAGATTGGCAAAGCATTAAGCTGCCCAGCATGGCGAACCGGTATCAGCCCAATATTGAACCATTTGTTATTTGAGAATCTACACCGGATCTCCATTTTTGTGATTTTTACAGAGTTGTACCGATATCCCTGCTAAGAATCTTATCGTTTTCTATGGTAAATTTTTAGCAGGGATGGCATGAAAAATTACGACATTTTTTTCTCCAAGAAGTATGTTTGAAGAATCAGGTTGAAGCATGACAAAAGTTAATTAACATACACAACTTGGGCCAGGTCCGGTTTAATCGTATGAGCCAAGCTCCAAAATACTCATAATACATATATCATGAGACATTGGACCATGCTTGGCATTACATTCTGGCCCAATATTGAGTACCATGCCTGGCACGAGGTTATCATAGCTTTCACCAAGCTTGGGCCACTTTTTCTCATGGATTCTGGCCCAATATAAGTCATAATTGGGCCAAGATCGGGCCAAGCTTGGGCCATTTGTTAATTCCTACCTGGGCAGCGATAACAATAAGTATCACAGAATTAACAAAAAAAATTGTTGTAACGAAATCCATTCATTGTCAAAACAGCTATATATTTTGAATGTATAAAGCGGTATAATCATTCCCGTGAGGAAAATCATTTTGATCCACTTCAGGAGACAGTTAAAAATGATACCCAATGATATTCTTCGATGCAGTTTTTCTCGAATTCACAAACATAAAAATCAATCCCAATTTCTGATTGATCAACTAACCTTACATGAGTTTAACAAACAAATTTGACGAGTTTCATTCGTTTCTGAAAAAATCCCTGTGATTCAAATCCTAATTCATTTATTCAATGTGCACAATTTTATGTTTGTCTTGGATATATTTTCATCGTTACCTCTCAACCAAGTCGAGGATTACCATAAATGGCAATTTAAGTACTCAGTTGTCATCTTGGAGATTTGTTGATGTGATAGAGTCTTTGTTTCCCACTCGGAGGAACCGGGTTCGAATCTCGCTAAAGTAAATTTCCAAAATTGGAACTTACAATCGCCTTCTCTTCACATATGAATCAAACCACATCGGAATGGAATGTTTATAGGGATAAATTCGGATGAGAAAGTTTTTTTAATAGGTAAAAAACGAATTTATCGATATAACCACATGATATTGCAGAAATTGAATATTTGAATGGTTAATAATGTTGACAATATAATATTGTTGCGAGTTTAGTAATAGTGACGGTCATATTTTTACGATATTTATTGTGGGTTGATATATAACAATATTTTATTGTCAATTCAGCAATATTATTGTTAGTTTTTCTCTCCGTGAGATTTCAATATTAAGTAACGACATTCCAAGTCTGATGAAGACTCATTTTCAAATTTGTATACAAAACCATAAGAACCATCATACAAAATCAATAAATGAAAAAAAAATAAACAAATAAATATACCATATAATCCGAACGTAATGAAATCCACTGCATAAAAGAAAAAACCACAACTTACGAGGTGATCCTCAAGTCGGATAGATTATATTTCAAGCACATATTCTGCAGCCAAAATGCAATGATGTTTCTTTTAAAAACATTTTTCCAAGGCTCAGTTTCTGAGAAGTAAGTATTTTTAGATTTTTTTCCTCAAATCCACATTACTGAAAAGCATTATGTGCTACATACTTGAATTTGACACTATTCCTTAAGTTGGAAGACGATCCTGCTTAAAGAATCTCATTGAACCGATTGATTCTCATTGATTCCGATGCAGGAAACCGATTCAAACCCATTCAAATTGGATTATCAATGGGTTTGAATCGGTTTTCTGCATCGGAATCAATGAGAATCAATCGATTCAATGAGATTCTTCAAGCGGGGGGGGGGGGGCATGTCTAGAAAAAAGATTAAAGCGTCTCATCATTTTTCAATTCGAAGTTATAGCGATTTGTAATTTGTTTACTCCTAGCCAAACAGAATTCAGCAACTTCAATTTTTCGCCTAAAGATTCGCCGTCACTCAACTTAGCGAGGATGTAGCACCCAGTATTTTCCAAAAGGAACATCATTGCGTTTGAGCTGCAGAATATGTAGAATATGAAATTTAATCTATCCACTGGGATCCAATTAGTTCGAAAATTTCCAAATAAGAATCAGAGCAATACTATTTTTTGAGGCTTTAAAAACTCACCGTTCCGTTCGTTTTGGCGAACCTCAAAAAACTTATCAACACATCAACATTGAAATTGTCAGTCTTGAAATCAGAGGAAACTTCAACAAAAACAACTAAAAGAAAAGGTTGAGAAAGAAACACCTCATCTTTCAAAGGGAGTTATGGAGTTCATTGGAATATTTCTTTCATTGCTCTGCAGTGTTGTGAGGCTGAAATCTAAGAGCAGTGATGCAGAACCATGAGAATTCGAATCTAGAGATATGATATCGAAAAGTTGAGAGATGAATTGAAAAATCGGTAACAAGCTAAAAAAAAGGGGAGGATTTCAATGTTTTCATAATAGGTTTGGGTATAGCCTCAATATTTCGATGCTCAATGTCCCGAAAAAATTTGATTAGGCTATGAAAAGTTTCCGGGAAATTAAACTTTCAGGACATTGTCGAATCGGAACATTGAGGTTCTATCAAGTGAAACCAAATACACGCGTTTCTATCGTTCGATTTTCATACCGCTCCGCCCCTAAACTGACAACTGTTGCCTCAATATTAATGAATCCAGTCTAGTCATGTACTTCCTGGGATTTTTCTCCAATAAATCAGGAGGTGGCATCACTCCCACGGTGTTAAAAAATGCAAGAAAGCTGGCCAAAAGTACGAAAAATCTTTGCATTCGCTTGAAACTCGTTACTGAGGAATCTTCGGGATCTGGACCTCAAATTCACGATTTCAATTCATTTGAAATGTCACACTCAGAGGGGTTTTGCGGTCGTTGTTTACGAATCTGAAGTTCAAAATACGAAATTCAAAAAGCGGGTCCGATGCAAAAAAAGACCATTATGTGGAAATTCATCCGATTTGCTTGAAATTTGTCTTTAGGGAGTTTTTGGGATCCAAATTGTAGTTTCCTTTATTTCTTCAAAAACAATGTTCACCGTATTGAGTACCCCATTTTGAACCTTGTATTCTCAACTTCAAATTGGTAACCAGCAACTCCAAAAACCCTCGAGTGACAAATTGTAAGTAAATCGGATGAATGTCCGAATTATGATCCTCTATATTGGATCCGCGATTTTGAAATCGTGAATTTTTAGTAGAAATTCGTAATGAGGGACAAATTTTAAGCGAATTGGATAGATTTCTGAATTATGGTTCACCATATTGGATCCACCAATTTGAATTTGTGAATTTGGAGTTCAGATTTGTAATGAGCGACCCCGAAAACCCCACATTTTCGAATTTATAGCGAATAGAAAGGTTTCTTGTACTTTTGGTCAGTTTTTTTTTGTTTGTAGATCACAGTGCTACATACCACACCGGGACGATAACTCAGATCCCTGTATAATTGCGAAACACTTCTCACGACCCTCCTTTCTATTGAATTCGCAATCCACTCAGAATTCAATGCTCCAAATGGCGCTCGCTCCGCTCGCCATTCAATATTGAGAATTGGATTGAATTCAATTAAATTAATCTTCACTGAGGATGTCGAAGATTCGGAAAAAAGTGAAACAGAAACCGCTAAGAAACGGAAAGAAATACGCATTTTCTTCACGTTTTGTGGCGGTTTATTTCCGAATCTTTCTGGCATTTCCAATAGAGATGCCCCATTTGGCACTTTAGAAATTTGAAACCGCTCGCTTCGCTCATCATTTAATGCCCTTAATAGCCCTCATTTCGGTCACAATTTTCAAATTAGAGGACGCTTGCGTCGCTTGCCAATTGATACACCGAACATCGGGTGTCTGGTAGAGAGGAGAATTCAGATAAACGTATCAAAAAATAAGCATAGATTTGACGGGAATATGAACATAAGCATAAAAATGGGATGTTCAGAGACAACATAGTTGATTCAGCACATTGCGCTTATGCGCTTCAAGCGCCTCAATACAGTATTATGCTCACTCTTATCAAGAAGACATGAGCAGACGTGGCTCTAGCCAAATCATTTATCCCTAACTGTTTAAAAATGCTTTGATAAAATAAAAATATAGCTGTGTACAGCATAGTGCGTTTAGAGATGCAGTATATAGTGATATCTTCATTTTATTGAAGCATAGTAAAATAACTTACGGAGAGACCAGCGATCCCCGCGGATGCAACCCGCCATACAAGGGTACCGACTGAGTAAACATTTTCTCGGCAAGAATGCTCTGAATTGAATTCATGAAAAAGCATGAAATTTTCAGGAATAAGTCTTCAGCCCTTTATCTATCGCGGTACATCGCTCGAATTTTGAATTTCGAAAAAAAATTTTGTGTTGCCGACTGAGAAAAAAATATTTTTTCGAAATTCGGGGGATGTACCGCGATAGATAAAGGATAGAAGATTTATTCCTGAGAATTTCATGCTCCTTCATGAATTCAGTTCAGAGTATTCTTGCCGAGAAAATGTTTACTCAGTCGGTACGCTTGTATGGCGGGTTGCGTCCGCGAGGATCGCTGGTATCCCCTTAAAACACACGATTTTGCTGGTACCACGGCACTAGTATCCCCTTAAAGGGATCGCACTGACAACTCCATCTTTATGCACTTTTTTTAGAATACTCGAAACTGTACTCATCAGAAACTCTGAAATCTTCAGGAATGAATCTTTAAATGTCAATTTAGGTCTTTACTCACACAGCAGTATTGATAAATCCAGTCTTCCCATGTAATTCCTGCAATTTCAAATTTTGACACAACCGAAATTTTATATTTTGGTGGAAGAGAATAAGTAATTTGTAAATGGGTCCAAACATGGTAGATTACATTGGATTAATTAGAAAAATATTGAAATTAAGCTGGAAACCGCCATTTCGGGAAACAGGCAGGGTGGAGGATGTGAAAAATTCCACATGGGCCGTTCCATTTCCAGATTTTGAGCGGCTGGACTTTCACGTATAGGCCGGTCTTTTGAACTCCTCAAGAGCCAGGGAGAGCAGCTTTCACCTTAAAAATTCAGCAGCCAATTCGACCTTGGAAACACGTACGGGAATCGCAAGATCTCCCGTTAAATCGGGAAGTTTTGCAGAAGTGTCTACCCCGAGTAGCACAAGAATTTCTCAAATATGCTATGGTGACTCTATGAATGTGAAAGGGATCTGCGAATGAGACTATTTTGGATAAATTCGTTAGGATATTCTATGGAGGTGCATAGCACATAATTATTCGAAACAGTCTCATTTGGAGGTTCTACGCATGTTCGTAGGATTTTCCAAACACGCTCTTAGCATTTCTAACCTCTTCTGCTACTTCCCGAAGAGAACATGAAGCTTCAGCGAACGTTCAAATTGGATCTGCATAGATCGGGTCGTGAGGTTCATGAGAACTAATTTTTAGATTCAAAAACGTTCAACAAAGGTTCTACGAACATTGAAATGTCCGCCTCGAAATGCCTTCAGGAAACGTAGATGGAACGTTCGTTGAAGGTTCATCGAAGGTTTGATAAAGCTTCACAAAAATATCTATACTTATATTAATTTTGATTAATTTATGTTCATTATTTGATTGATTATTCATGTGAATTATTGGAAATTAATCTAAGTATAGATATTTTTGTGAAGCTTTATCAAACCTTCGATGAACCTTCAATGAACGTTCCATCTACGTTTCCTGAAAGTATTTCGAGGCGGACATTTCAACGTTCGTAGAACCTTTGTCAAACGTTTGTGAATCTAAAAATCAGCTTTCATGAACCTTCTGCCCGATCTATACAGATCTAATTTGAACGTTCGCTGAAGTTTCATGTTCTCTCCGGGTTGGGACCAGACAAGGCTCAAAGAAAGCACAGCCATCTTGAAAACATACTGAAAGCGGGAATTCAAAATAATTACAAATTCAAACCCGCTTCAAAACCTTTTGAACGCACAGGTCCGATTAAAGTTTTGAGATATTTTGATTTTCAATTTCGTAAAAATTGATATCATTCCATTTACTGTAAAAAATAATTATGGAATTCTCCCTCAAAAACTGGTGGCAGCAAAGTTCCTTCATAGATGGGTAATTTTCAACCATAATTCGGTGGATTTCTTCTTCATTTGTAAATGATTCAACACTCAAAGAACAAAATAATTTCTCAGAGTGGTGCAGGGAGAAAACTGGTATAGTAAAATATGGACGGACCAAACAATTATTGGTCCCTACAATCAATCGCATCGTTATTCTAACTGAACGCATCGTTGGTTCAACTGAGCGTATCGTAGTTCCGATTGAGCTGTTTAGTTATTTTGATTCCGCAGTTTGGTCCGTCTATATTTTACTATCCGCTTAGTGATTATCACTATTCCTTTTTCTCCGTGTGGAAAAAGCCCTCATTTTTTATGGAAAAACAGTCCCCCCCACGATGAGGAGATGAAATCCACCAACAGGGTGAAGAAAAACACCCCACATTTTTTACACTGTTGTTTCTCTGTTGCAAAAAATCCTGCATAATTGATAAAAAAAAACTACGTAAAATAATCGTCAATCTTGTTTCAATCCATAAACCTCAATCAATCCTCCGACGAATAGAATTATTTTATTGTCCAAATATTCATAGCACAAATCAAGATTCAAAACTTTCTAAATTCGTTTATTCCTGAATCCTCGTCTAACGTTCACATTATTATTAATAAATTTTTCTATCATCGTTTGTTTTTTTTTTTTTAATTCAACATCGGTTGTGATAAAATATGAAAACAATCATCACGGAACAAGAGGAAGGATCAAAAAAAGGATGTCAGATTCACCTCTGGGTACATAAAATGGCCGTATAAAAGTGTATAATACATTTATATACTACATACACTGAGAGAGAGAGAATAAAAGATTTTGGATATGATTTTCCTCGACAACGTGCAGGGTATTACCTGAGACTACTATACAGGGTAACGTTATGCCAAGGCAAGCTTGTAAAGTCTCTCGAAGAAGCACCTGTTGCTTCTCCGCCAGAGTTCACAAACGCCACCAAATCGAAGACCACGAGGCCGCAGCAGCTCCGACGAGATATCATAAAATGGAATTTCATAAAGTAGAAGCTTCGCCTCATCCTTTTGCAATTTTCATGCTTTCGTTCGTCCACATTGATCGTAACTTGTCAATGCCACTGGATATAAAAGCATCATTTCCATCACTTAAAAAACAAGTACCGAGTCATCGTTTCTATGTTGTCTTTTTTTTCTGATTGAAAAATTAATGTTGTGTCATGACGAGAATAAGGTACAGCCCCATTTCAGCAAAAACTGAACTTCACCTTGACTCTATACAATAGATTGGAATTTCATTGATATGGTTTCTTTGGTATTGACTAATCCCTATAAAGGCACCGAAATTAGTTCACACATTCTGATAAATGTGTCAAAATGAAGTTCCCAGCTTCACGCTTTGTTTAAAAAATGGAAAATAGGATCCCACCACGCAGTATTTCAGTTCTAAAAGATATCTCAAGCCAAATTTAAGAAGTCTTATCCAACATGACAAGATATCTTTAAGAGATCTAAAATAGTTCTTACTTCTAAAAGATTTCTATGAGATGTCTGAAAGATGTCTTTTAGATGTCTTTTAGAAGTAGGAACTGTTTTAACTGACAAGCTCTTTTCTCGTCTCGTCTCGAAATCACGACATTTTTTCTTGACAATATCGTTTTTCTTTCCTTCAAACTAAGTTTGATTTCTCGGCAACTCGTTCTCATCTCGTCTCGTGAATTTCTCGGGTCGGGTTTCGTTTCTCGCCATGGCCTTCTCGTCTCGGCTCGAATTTCTCGCTTCTCGCGGCATCACTATTATCTTAAGGATATCTTTTCATGTTGCATAAGACTTCTTAGACTTTTCTGAACAGTTCCTCAAGATATCTTGTAGACCAAAAGTGCTGTGTGGGATGATTCGGGAGTGTTGAATAACAGGGCAAGAGACGGGGCTTCGATTCAAAAGCTCTACGTCATTCGCGTTCGAAGTGTGATAGCGAAAAAACTAGTAGAGAGCCATCAATCAAGGAACTACGGAGCCGTGAATCTGAGAATTAATAGGAGCGATTATCCTTTGATAGAGAAGGGATACAATTTCTTAATTTTGACATTTCTTTCAAAGAAATTAGATGTATCTCATCATGGCAATTATATCCAATTAACCGTGAATTTCAATGAATTCGAATAAAATCATAAGCAGCAATCTTTTAATCTCAAGCAACTCTTTTGAGGCGATACTAGTGGGGTGGCAGCAGCAAAATTGTTTATGACAAACTACAGGCAAACCCTTTAATTCGATCAAAATATCGCTCTGTATAGCACTTCTCTGATTCGAGTAGAAGTGCTGTACAGGGCGCAATTTCGATTAAATTCAAATTTTTGTCAGGAAGAATATGGAATGTTATATTGTCAAATGTTCTAGTACTTCACTGGAAGCCAATAACAATTTCCACGAGATGAAATTCGAATAACAGCACTATAATATCACTGTAAAAAATGATTGTGTAATTTTTCCCCAAAAAATGGTGGCAGCAATGTTCCTCCACAGATGGGGACATTTTCACCATAATTTTGTGGACTTTTCCTTCATTTGTAGAGGATTGAATACCCAAAGCACAAAATAATTCCTCAAAGTGGTAGAAAAATACTTCATTTTTAGATGGAAAATTAATTCCCCCACAACGAGGGGACGAAATCCACCAACAGTACGAAGGAAAACTCCTAAAATTTTTTACAGTATACGTAAATGATCTTTGAAAAGAAAAAAAACAAGTATAAAAAAATGTATATATTCTTGGATGAAATAAATGTTTCTACAGCATAAGTCAAATCGGCCTCCCGCGACACGAATTTATATACTCCAGGTCCCATAATTTACAAGGGTATAGTTATTCTAGAATTGTTTGAATGGTTTTTGCTGTGCGATGACGTGGACCCATCACTAAAGGCCAAGTCTCTCTCGGGGATCTTTTAAACTGCACAAGCAAGCCACTCACGCGGCGCAGCGAACCGCGAAATCGACGCTCACATATGAACTGGGAACGTGGAGAATTCTCTTTCCCCACTCTCTCCTTCTTCTCTCCTCATCCTCCTGTTGGGTTCTCTCTTTCTCTCTTTTTTTCCTTTATTTCTCTTCGTACACGTGGAAACGAAGCGGAACGAGCAAGCGGCTTATCCACCACCCTGAAGCTTTCCGCCTTGTGCTTTTCTCACTTTTTTTCCCTTTTCACACGTTTTCTTTTGAATTTTCAGATTTTTTCTTTTATTGTCGTTCGTATTAATTCGATCAGCTCGAAAGCAAGTTTGACGGAAAAATTCGATACGATGTATACATTCACGGAAAGAAGAGATAGTTGATAAATAATTCAATGAAGTTAGTGGTTTAGAGAATCTTTCGATGTGGAAAAGAAGAAAAATAAAAACAATTCAGAGATCGAATAATCGCAGATAAAGATTAACTCATGCATTTGATGAACATTTATTAGAGAATAGGCTGGTAAATATATTCACTTGTCTGGAAATAATGTTACTCTCGACGTGCTCTCGTTTGTTTATGAATATTCAAGATGAATTGACAGAGATAATGAAACTTCAAATTGAGTTCAGAATTTAAATCGCTTCGCATTAGGAATTCTGTTTCGTCAGGGTTCATTTCTTCGACGCATCTTTGGATAGCTTTACAACTTTAAATATCAAATTCGAAGCAAAAATCAATATTTATACTCGTTATGAGCCGAATTGGCCGTATCGCGTTCATCTCATTTTTATAGGGTTATGGTAAGTACAGCATTCAAAAAATTGAAGAAAAAAGTTCAAAATGTGTATGTTTTGATATTCTAGTTCAATTCGATTCGCCAAACCCTGGTTAAAATTTCAATAGGAATTCAATTGCACGTGTGATTGGAGTTGATGGGATTCTTCAATCAGAGGAACTGGGTTTCTGTTCACTGTAATAGCTCATCCAACTTTCATGGGGTTTCAAAAATACTGAATCCATTCGATAAAAGTGCCTGTGAACTCGAATACTTGAGTTTGAAAGCAGTTGATTCGAACGACTAGGAATTTATCATTTAACTCAAATTAAGTTGACCTACATTCTCCCTGTTACAAAGAATCTATAAAATCTCATTGACGAATGGGGAGTTGAATAGGTTTCAATGAAATTCAATGATATTCAATCAAAGAATTCACCATTTGTAATAGGATTTAATAGAATACTTCCACCCCTGGGCTATACTGCTTAATTCCTGACAAAGCCCAACCCAGACAGCACAACGTGCCACTGGAACGTTTATGGAAGGTTTATAGAACGTAGGAGAGGTTTTCAGAACGTTCAGAAAACGTCCCAGAGACACATTGTGCTGTTAGGGAAGTAACACAAGAACATTTCAAAAAGTCTGCGGTAATTCTGAGATCATGCAAAGAATGTGCAGGTGAGAATGTTTTGGATGAATTAAAAAAATACATTCTAAGAATATGTATAGAAGATTCTATGAATGTTCATAAAATATACTCAGAACTTCAGCGAACCTTCTTAACATTTCTAACCTGCTGTGCTACTTGGGAGCTTGTGACGCTTGGCTACCATCAGAATCTTGTCATAGAAACCTTGTTTGAACCCTAGGAGAAATCGTTCTAGGCTCTTCTTCGCCCCTTATCTGGCTCTATCGAGGTGGCCTAGGCGTATTCCTGGCCCTGATATGGGCCAGTGAACTGCCTAATATGATTTCTAACAGGGAATTAAGATCTAATATACATTTTCAAATAGGAATCCTACGTTAACATTTGAACAGTTGAAATATAGGATCTTCGTATGCACATTTAAAAATTTACTAATAAAGTAAGGCTAACCAATCTCTGACGAACATTGGCGGAAGCTTGGAACGACAACATCGTTCCAGCAACCATTCACCCTCAGTTCTGATGCCTAAGGCTACTGACCTAACACTAGCGCTTGTTTGATTTGATAATTCTGTAGCGTTGGTCGATACCAAACTTCTACTATAAAACCAATGCTGGTTAAAGCCTGGATCAACGCTGCCATAAACTCGCGTAAATGCTGTTCCAACACCTTTATCTTTGTATTCAGAGCTATGCGGTTTACAGATTGAACGAATAAAATCAATAATTGCTCCTGATCAATGGATCAATGTTCTATTCCAATTAATCGTTTCTTCGAGTGATCAATTACTTGAACTTGAATATTCTGACACTTATTTAACCTTTTGATGACCAAATGTACGGAAACTCCACCTTCATTTTGATCTTATACACGAAGAAAAATGAAGGTGAAAAATATAGTAATCTTTAATAAAAAAAATTGAGAATATTTCTCAAAATCTGGGAGTATTTCTTGAAAGTTTCATTAAAAATGAAACGGTCACATTTTTCTGGAATTTGATATGAACTTTCCAAAAGTTAAACATGAAATTTTACAAAGTGAATAACAAAATTTTGAAACCTTATCATTCACTTTGTAAGATTTTATGTGCAACATTTGGAAAGTTCATATTCTTTTCTATGGTTTGTTAAGTATTGACAATTTTTCAGTGTTTTTCAAATAAAATTCGAGAAAAATATGAACCGTTTCATCTTTATTAAAAATTTAAGAAATCCTCTCAGATTTGAGGAAATATTTTCAAATTTTCATTAAACATTACTATATTTTCGACCTGCATTTTGATCCGTGTATCATGCGGAAACAAAAAGGTAGAGCAAGATCAAGGAGTCGATATTTTACTGTTTTTGAGATCGCTCTTTCGAATGGCATAGACAAAAGGTCCGAAAAATAACATTTGATACCTTTGTTTTTCCAAAAATATTCAAAAAAATGCAATTATTTAACAACGATTTTTTTTTAAATTGAATTCTTCACTCTGATGCAACTATTTTGGCGTTTCCTGAAGTATCAGAAACTGATTCCTGATACTTTGACTCCAAAAATATAATCTGAAAGTCAAAATTTATCGAAATCTCTCTAATTTTTTTGCTTTTCAAGTTTTTTCATAACCCCATGACATGAAATGAGTTATTCAACATCAAGAATTTCTGGTCCCGTTGTCAAGATTTTTTTATTCTCTCCAGTGTTCTTATCTTTTTATGTAAGGTGAGATGAGGTTTGTTTCTTCTTGCACTGAGGAAAATAAATGTTGTGGAAATTACCTTGTAGGATGGTAACACATTTTACAGTAGAATATACATTATTTTCATGGTTGTTATGGTAACTAAGGGGATATAATATCATTCTATTGTTCAATAAAACCAAAGGAGAAGTGAAAAATAGCCCTCTGTTGCCAACTGGAGATTTTTCTTTTTTTCTTATTTGTCATTCTAATCAATGAGAATATGTGATTGATCAATTCTGTTGGATCTGGAGATTTTCAGGCAACAGTGAACTAACCATTAACGGTTAACCATGGGTTATTCCTCACCATATGAGGAAGTATTTTTCACCTTCGTAAGACTGGCTTCATTTTCCATCATTTCACGAGTAAAAAATATACGAAATAATGGTAATTTTTATATTTCAATTTTGTCAATGTAGTTATGGAAGTTGATATTTTATCATTTTCTAATGTTTTTTGTATAGTGATCTGGGTCATTTGGGTGGCCCGAAACGTCATCGGTAAAAGATTTTCCGATAAAGCTGGTTTGAATTCTATTCCACATTATTTTCTGCCACCGCGAGACTTTCTCTAAGTTTCAAGTTATTCGAAGTCGTGGACCGCTTTGAATTATGAGGAAAATATCAGATCATATTATAAGATTTTAAGATGGCAGGACTTACATCTGCCGTACAAAGCAAGAGAGCCGTAACTCAATTTTTTATGTTATATTAAATTGACTTATGGCTTTTTTGCTTTGAAATTCAAAATTCAAACTGGTAAATCCAATATGCCTGAGTTAACCCGTTGAGATCCATGCCAAGTGCAACGTGAGTATGACCCGAGCAGCGTACGGAGGTTTCTGATGGCAACCCTCAAACATTTGTTTGCAAGAGAGGCTATAAAAATCAATACCTCAAATGATCGGGCGGTACTTAATTTTCTCCCAGCAACCTTTCCGTCAAAACTGACTGCATTATTCGATTCTACGGAAAATATCATTTGGAAAACATTTATCATTTGTGCCCCTAACAGCTTTCTACCAACTTTCACGTCGCCTCCCCGTGAACTCCACGTGGATAAATGGTGGACGTGGATAGAACGTGGATGAACGGAGATTCCACGCGGAGTCAACGTATAGAGGCAACGTAGAAATGTCCGGTGCTGTAGGGGGCATAAACTCCTCTGTTAGAAAAATTCTCAAATTTAATACGAAATTCTTTATAAAATATCATTATCATATTTCCATATCAAATTTGATGATAGTTTTTAAATTTAATATTGATGATAGAATTCCAAAATTTCTATCTGAAATGTAACAATTGTTCATTGAATTTCACAAATATGTTACTAAAATTAAGAAGAAAATTCCCAACATTAAGAATGATATCATTGGATTCAATATTTTATTATGAAATTTAATGAACTGTTTAATTTGAATTCAAACTTTGAGAATAACGATTTAATGCACAGCTCTACATTTTATTACCCATGCGAATACAATAAAATCTTCATTGTCAATCAATATTGACTGAATATTCATTCATTTATTAAATAACGCCCTTCAGGTAAAACAGCTCGGAAACAATTAAATAACGAGTTAAAAAAACAAAGGAAAAGAATAAAATAAACAAGTAATTGCAATGAGTCATAATGCAAATTATCATACACCGTAAAGTATAAGTGTGGAATACAAACATCCTACAATCTCACACACTTAATAAAACAGACTCTGAGGGCAGCAGCTTAATATAAATTCCTTACGCTCGGCTGCCTTCTTTGGCCCATTCATTCGCAATCATTGAACAATAATTAATGTTACTTCTGAGAATTTCCATGAAGAAAAAGTTTATTGAAAAAAAGTGTTCAAACTTACACACTCTTTGAATTTCTTGAAGTGACTATATTTACTTTCCACAGATTTCAAATACCGTGACTCAAGAGCAGAGTGAACATAGCATTCTTCAAGAGTGAGATTCCATTGTACAAGAGTGAGTATTGAATCTTCCTCCAGCGAGTGAAGTTTTCGGTCCAAAAATCAGAGTGAATTTCCACTCTTGAGGAGTGAAATTTTCACTCCTTCGGAATGTCTTCTCCCGCTCAAAGGGATTTAGAAAGTAAATAATTTTCGAATACCTTGATTCCTCATTCGTTTCTGATCCCAATCAGATCTTGAAAAGTGCTCAAAGTCATTTCAGATAAACTTGACAAGCTATAGATACGAGATTAAAAAATCTTGGACAAAAGAATGAAATCAACTATTTAATACGACGATAGAGCTTTTTTATTCCCTTGATACACATAATAAATAATGCACGAAGAAGAATGAGATTTCGAATATCACAACATTTTGCACTAAAGTAGCAGGATAAGTGGAATAGTAGTGTAATTTTTTACAGCACAGTGTAGTAAAAATTCATGCTCAACGATGTGAAGTGTCTCAAAATTAAAAGATTTCTCCAATCATTACGCATGAATTTTTACTACACTGTGTTGTGAAAAATTATACTATTTCACTTACAAAGGTGTGAAAATGATTAGAATAATTGTTATTTCTAAAATAACTCCCACTTTTGCCTCAGATTAGGCATTTGTGCAATAATCTCCAATGATCTCAACACCTCGATCTCAAACTAAACAGTATGTGACGATAGATGCCCACTGGGAATTTAGAATAGTTAACAACAAATTCCGACCGGGATTTTTATCGATTTCATCGTAACTCAACTATCATTCCTTGTCGTGTATATACACTGAGAAAAAAAAGTCATGACCGTAATGAATATTTCTTCCGGCTGAGGAAATGAATTCATCCAATAGTGACAATGAAATCATTTCATGGGACTTATCAATCTGAGTATTCATGCAAACAATGTATTCAAATCTGAAATTCTTGAGCCTGAAGAAACATTTCTTTGAATCAAATACCCTTTCTTCAGTGAAAATAAACTTACTCTGATTCAATTAATTATTTCTTCGGAGGAATGAAACCACTCAAACATTCAAAAAAGAAAGTTTTTGAACCAATTAGGAAAATTTTCAATCCATTGAAATAAATCATCAACTTCAAGATGTTCTTTTTTGACTTCGTGAATTCTATCCTGATTCAATAAATGATGTTTCAGAAGTCATTGAGCACAATATCAGATTTTCTCTGTAAAAAAAATTATCACACTTGTAAAGCCTTCATAGTCCACTCTGGTGTTCCTTTAATCTGTTGATAACCGGGAATTCTGAGCACTTTAGATCAAATGAGACTTCATTGATCGTTCAGTCATGCCGTCTGTTAGGCGAATAGTGCCTATCACTCCATGCGGGACCTGTAATTCAATGCCATAATCTGAAAGAAATATTTATTTGGATGAAGTAATACTTACTAAGAAGACAGAGTGATTAATTCTTTATATACAAACCATACTGTCGAAAGAGAACTTGTGAGAAAGTGACTACACCTTGCGAGAACCAACCGAAAGTCTTCTAAGTAACTAAAACGTAACGTGATTTCGAAAATCCATTTCTTTATCTTACTGAATTTTCTTTAGAATCAATCGCACATACTTTCATATCGATGAATGAAATCATTTGAATATAAAAATCATTCTGTGGATTTGAAGAAATACAAAATCATGCTTACCAAATATTACTTTCATTCCAAGCAGTATAGTATTGATTCGAAAACGTTGTTATTAATAAATTTGTACACCTTGAATTGAAAATTCGAGCTTTTCCTACAAAACGTGACGTAATAAAATTGAAGAAATAAGTTATTGAATTTTCAATCGTTTTTGAATGAAATTAGAATCATGCCTTGCACTTCGCGGTCTGACTAATCCAAAGAATTAATCTTTGTGTCAATAAAATGTTTCTTGGATTGGAGGAAACTGAATTCAATAAAATAATATCTTTCATTTAACGAAAGAATTCATTATTTCTATTGAATCATCATTGTTTGAAAGGACATGTATTCAGTTCAATGAGGGCCAGATTCAAAAAAATGTATTTCTTTGATGTAATGACTTTTTTTTCTCAGTGTAAATTTTATACAATGAAACACCAGTTCTTAATATCAAAATATTGCACATTGTTAGTTATTCAAAGACATATGAAGATGCTCATAATGAACAAATAACTTTGTACAAATGAGATTGTTGTATAGTAGTCATGGAATATTCCTTCGTTCCTGCATTCCCTTAGAAGAAAGTTTGACAAGTTTTGGAAATCACAATTATTCTAATAATTTTCACACCTCTGCTATCCTGCTACTTCAGTACAAAATGTAGTGATATTTGAAACATTATTTTTCTCCGTGTGTTCATGGTGTGCCCATTATCGTACCCACTTGGACACTGTCCTTAATAATAATTCCATAACCTACAGTAAATCTGCCCTCCTAATTATTGACGCTAAGGGGTTATACTGTAAACTAGAATAGATAGACTCCCTTCTTCCTTATTCAATCTTCTCCGTTCACCCTTCTCTTTCCATCACTTCTGGAACTTCTCTGCTATAATTTCTGGATAATTAAGCGTAGAGAGAAGGCTCGCAAAATAGACTTATCGGTTGGATGAACTTCGCACATTGGAACTATTAATTTTAGGAAATGTTTTTGTTCGTTTATCCAGAAGATGATTTTCTACCTCTTGTAAATCTGACGAAAAAATTATAATAACATTTGACATTTATCGGAATTTTCAGTATTCAATCATGGTTGAAAAATTCCCAAGAATTTCGAAAGTATACGGCCTCGTATAAGACTTATTTAAAAAAATTAATTATCGTGTTTTTTTTTTATTCAATTAAGTAACTTATTAAGTTTCTCACAATTTTTCTCAATCGTCAAAATTCGAATATTTCATTTCTGATTCATAAACTCAGAACTTATGGAATCGAGATCCATTTATCATGGAAATATCTGTATACCTTGGGATGTGGAAAAAAAAGATGAATCGTAATCGTATGAGAAAAGCGTAAAGATAAAATTGTACCGTTGCTTTTTTTTGTTTCATTAATAATATTTTTCAGCTGAAATGGCATAAACGTTGGCTGTTATATCATCGAAGGGTTTAATGAAAGAAGAAAAAATCTGTTCGTTTGGCACAGGCGTGATCGTGTTGCCCCTAAAAAGAAGAAGGGTGACTAAGAAGAAGGGGTGGTAGAAGTAGAGAGAAAGTCGCAAAGAGTGGAGGGAAAGAGAAAGACGAAAGCTTTAATGTATGCCTACCAAGAGAGGCTATAAAAATCAATACCTCAAATTACCGGGCGGTACTTAATTTTCTTCCAGCAACCGGCACAGCCAGCCTACAACGTCGTGCAAACTCTTTCCATTGGCGTATAACTTGGTCGAGTCAAGCATAGAATACTATAACCACTGCTACTGCTGCTTACCACTACTACTATTTTCTTCTTACTGTTTTTTTTTCGTCTATCACTTCCCTATGAGTTCTATAATTTCACATCGAATTGAGTTTATAAATTCATAAAAGCTAATTTCTAATAATACCGTATATTTGCGCAAATTGTTACATTGTGTTCTGTTCTAACCATTATACTTAAAACGATTGATCTTCTTTTATCCATTCGATTATCGCGATCTTGTTTGATATACGGGAAAATACAATTAACTGCCCGTAATGAAAAGTGTGATTCATAGTTTTTAATGAACAGATTAGTGGAATTTTCAAGGATCGTTCCAACGCGGAATGATCTTGAGAAAGGTATAATTCAACAAGATTGTCGAGACATAATTGAAGTATTTATTTTTCGAATGAACGGGAACTTGTATGCTTGGATGTATATTTATTTGAAAAAAAAAAGAATATTCGTTTCGTTCTGTCTTGAAATCACAAGATGATTTGGAAAATTTAATTCCCTTTTAAAGTATTGGAGAGCAAATTCTACGATCCATGAAAAATTTGTTTATTGTCCAGAGAAAATTAAACTGTGCAACGATTACTGGAACGTCGGTAACGAGTATTCCAAAATTGTACCATGGGTACCAAGCGAGATAGAAATTCATACTGGGAAGTCTTATCTTAAATCAGGCCTTGGTATGGAACGTAACGCACCCCACCATCGCATCAGAGCTGGTCATCACTGATCATAGTAACCCTAGTAACCTACCTATGTAGGACCTCCAAGACACTTGCAATGAAACTAGTGCACTAGAATCATTTCTGCTGGAGAAGGCATGTTGAATGACAAATCAGGCACCCAAACCTCATCAATTGTGCCATATTATACATAATTAGTAATACTGCTGTAATATTCCTACGATATTTGTGCTGTGTAGGTCAGATCTGGTAGACAAATGCTCCATCACCGTCTGATATCAAACATAAAGCCAGCCATAAAATTTGTCCACTCTCACGTAGAAATTGACGGATGGTCCGGTACCGGCTCGATACAGGCTGCCCAGGGTGTGAAATGATAACGCCAAATCACTCTGTTCCGGTACCGGTTACCAACATCAATTCAGTACTGGAAATCAGTGTGGTTCCGACATTGAGAACTGATACTACTAGTATCGATCGCTATTCAAGTACCGACGACTGTTACTCAACCGTTATTTGCGCTGTTGTAACTTTGGAAAGTTTTTAATGCATTATCAAAATTTCTGCACTAGGGGGAATTTAGAGTGAAATTTACTATTGGATCATAGGATGACCGCCAACGGTTGCAAACTGGCAGCAGCCTGTATCAAGCCGGTACTGGACCATTCGTCAATTTATACGTAGCCAATCGAGTCTTCTCTCAAAGTAAACGAGATCTTCATTCACATTGATTCGGTACCGAATCAACGTGGAAGACCAACGCTTGCGTACCAAAATTGTGCCGTTGTTGATCCAACATTGGTGGAAAAATGGTCAATAACGGTTGGTTTGAATATCGAACTTAAAATGAAGTCGGTTGAGTACCGATCCGCAATCAGCAGACAACCGTTGGTGGCCCATACCTTTCCAGTATCGACGCGTTCGTCACCATCGGCTCAGTACCGGAATTTCTACGTGGGCTCGCATTCACGTAGAATTGAAGTGTAAAATTCATGGATGACGGTAATTGTGGCAATAACGTTTCAATTGGATTTGAATGAAACTTCTTTGAATAAAACCCTGAGAAAAAAGAAAACTGTAATTCGAGCTACCACAATTTTAATTGATTTGACAGCAGCGAATATGAAATCAAACTAGATTTTGAGGATCAACAGTATTTCCACTCTTTAACAAATACCCTGAAAAACTGTCAATTTGGCAAGGATGAGGAAAATTTTGCTAAAGATCCATGAAAAATGAACATTGATATAAACATGATATACGAGGTGTGTTCAAAAAATAACAAGAATTTTCGTTTTATGAAAAAAATATTTATTTATTCATCAATATCTATTTTGTGCCAACGCTTTTTCCAATCCTCGAAACACTTTTGAAACTCGATCTTTGTAACAGCTTTTAGCTCTTTCAGCGATTAGCTTTTAATGTCATCTATGCTTGTAAAACGACGGCCTTTTAATGTTCTCTTTACTTTTGGAAACAGAAAAAAGTCACATGGAGCCATATTTGGCGAATATGGAGGCTGAGGCGTCGTTAAAGTTTTGTTTTTGGCCAAAAATTCACGAACAAGCAATGAAGTGTGAGCAGGTGCATTATCGTGGTGCAAAAGCCATGAATTGTTTTGCCACAAATCCGGGCGTTTTTTTCGGATTGCTTCTCGACTGATATGCCAACATCATCAGCGACTTCTCTGATTGTGATTCGGCGATCGTTCATAACCATTTTTTTCACTTTTTTCACGTTTTCATCGGTTGTCGATGTGCTTGGGCGTCCGGGTCGTTCGTCATCTTCAACGTTTTCGCGGCCATCTTGGAAACGCTTATACCACTCGTAAATCCTTGCTTTACTCATAGCAGACTCACCATACCTCGCCTTTGTTAACATTTTACAAACTTCACTACACTTTATTTCATTTTTTACGCAAAATTCAATACAAATTCTTTGATCCATTTTTGTTCACAAACGAAAATCGCCGAGCTCGAAAAACACGTCATAACGTTAGCGGCTGCCACTTAAAAAGTAAGCAATGAATATTGCTGAAAATTTTATCGTACTTCAGGGGCATGTGTACCAACATAATAAAGAAAAATTGTACACAGGCGGACTCTCCAAACCCGGGAAATTTAAAAATTCTCGTTACTTTTTGAACACACCTCGTAATACATCAAAATTTGAGAAATTCTATTCATCCGTACAACCAAGTGAATAATTCCACGTCGATCTTTCGATACGAGAACAGAGTATGGAATGTTTTGATTGTACGGTAATGTTGCATCTCACGTTATGTGCCGGGAAGTTGAGGAGATTCATCACTTTTGCGGCAATGCATTTCTAACGAATGCGGTGAGAAAAGTATAGAGATCGAGCTATCTTATTCAAACAACGCCCACGTAAGAAAGATCTCATGAACGGAAAAAAGAAGATTGTTTTTTCGAATTTTAATCATTCGATCATTAGAATGAGAAGAAATAATTGAGAAAAGGGAAAAAAGGATTCAAAGAAGGGAAAAGACAAAAATTCGAATAAAAAGGTCATGATCTATATAGATAAAGGTTTCATCTTGAAGGGTACACAGGTACAGCCCGAACTGACCACCGCTAGATTACGCTGGTCATGGTTGTCTTTTTCCTTTCTCTTTTCTCCTTGTGTCGTTGTCCATCTTCCTTGCTTTCACCGTAGTTCTCTTTTTCGCTCATTCCCCTGACTCCCTTTCTATTCTTCTCGCTCTTTTCCTCTCCTTTCTTTCCGCCGTATTATATGATCCGTGGGAATGAGATAGAAGAGCGGCAAAGGGGAAAGAAAAAGAAGAAACGACTATACGACTGAAGAGCAGAGGGAAAATGAATACGAGGTTTGAGAGGGAAAGTCGTTGAGGGTGGATGATAAATTGATAGTGGACGTGCGCCACGCGTTAGCCGACCGACCGACCGACCGAATAAAATCCTTCTCCGTTCTCTTCAACGCAAACCAAATACTCGGCCTTTATTGGTCAAGTGTTGTAAGATTTCGATATAATGATGACATTATGTTTGACGTGTCGGAGAAAACGTGGCGTGTCAATCAAAATTACTCTTCAATTGGTTCTGATATTCGCAAACGAGGATGTGCTCTTCATTTTGGATTTTTCTTCATTCCTTATGTAGGTTACCGGCATCGAATGGTGTGTGATTTAGGTCACATTGAAACAGTTATTCAATCGCAATATTAAAGACATTGAAGCATCAGGGAGAGCGGGTAAAATTTTTTGCCACCTTTTTTCATAAATTACTTGATAAAATTGAATTTAAAATCGATAATAATTGAGTACATACCTGAGATTGGACTCTGCCCAGGTAGAAATATTCTATTGAATCCTATTACGAATGGTGAAATTCCTGATTGAATATCATTGAATTTCATTGAAACTTATTAATTTTCCCATTCGTCAATGAGATTTTATAGATTATTAGTAACAGGGTGAACATCAATTGAGGTCTCCTCATAGTTTGCAAGTTGATAGTTGGGAGTTATTACTTTTGAAATCCTCTTATACTCGCCAAAGGATCAGAAAAATACTGAAACTCAACTTCAGAGTCTAATCCTGATCGTGGATTTTATTACTATCTATTGATAATTTCCGTTGAACGCATGATTTATAAAAAAAAGTTGCCGCAAAATTTGGCTCGATTTCGTTGCTACTTAAGTGCCCTTAATGAAGAATATTAATAAATATATGATCATATCCATTTTTTGATCTATCATAACCCACACAGCACCTAAATATTGCGTAAATATTGCCATAATATTACACAACTTTAAACGTGATATTGCTGAAATATTTCAATGTCAGCGTTCTTTGATCTCAGTAATATTCCAGTATATCAGGAATATTTCAACGATATTACTGTGATCAATCAGCGCAGACATTGAAATATCACACCCTGCTTAAAAAATCTCATTGAACCGATTGATTCTTCAAGCAGGGCAATGAAGTATTATGTAGTGTGGGAAAATACTGAAATAAAGAATACAAGAAATCAAAATTTGAATAATACATTGAGCGCTGTGTATTTTAACGGAAACAAATGTTCGTTACGTAGAGGAAAATGCACGATGAGAAAGTACAGAACTCAAGAAGGCTGGCTAAAGGAAAAGCTAAAATAAGTGGAGAATGCAAAACACATAACACGATAGTAGCGGGAAAAGAAGAGGTTATTGTTGTAATAGTGACTTTACAGGAAAAGCCTTTACCATTTTACCGTTTTCTTCAATCGATTCGGGTAAACAACATAGCCTATGTTAATGACATCACTTTACAGTCACGCCTTCCACTTTTGTTAATCGTCGAATTGTTTTATATTTGAATGATATTCGGAAACATATGCTGAATAAATGATTAACTCTTCAAATAAGTTTAGCATTCATTATAATCACACTTACTATATTACATGTGATCTCAAAAAAACTCTGCCAATTGGCACACGGCTTCCTCGTTCTTAATCAGTCAATTATGATGGGACTTTTGAATTTATAATACATTTTATTAGAAGAAACTATACATATATAAATTTTTTATAATTCTTCGTCCTCTCTCTTCTGTAGAGTGTTAAAGAATATTCCCTGAAAATTTCAGACTGTTTCATGAGTTCAGTTCGGAGAAATCTTACAGAAAAAATCTTTACCCGGATGGTACGCTGGTATCCCGTTGAGAACACTATCGGATCACAATTACCAGATGGTAAAAATTTAATCGCAATCGTATAACAGGAAATGGAAACATGCTCGATCGCAAAATAAAAACACTGCATAAAGCTGTGGTGGAAATTTCATGACAATTAGATGATAGAAACGGAAGTTATCCGCATGTTAACGATGTTTACGAAATTTCCAAATTTTGTTTCGACGCTCAGTGCTTACCACTTTCTTCCTTCAATTCCGATTTGTTTGAAATTCACACCATACAACTTACTAGTGATGGGACTCGAGTGGGAGTTTTTAATCGAGTGACTCGCATGAAAATATAAAAAACTTCGAGTTTCACTCGAGTAATCATACAACTCGAGTAGGATTTTTTGACTCGAATGACTAGTGGGCATGGATGACTCGAGTACAGAATTTCTAGAAGAAGTAGCCTAATTGCATCGATTGATTACTTCTCATGTAACTGACCAATCATACTTTCGACTTTGGAAGGATCAACCAATAATTAAGCTATTTCACTACTTTTTTGCCAACACTGCTCGAATGGTTTGTGAGCACAGATAAGAGAAAATCAATTTGAATAGCATAACCACACAACGTCAGTTGATGAAAAATTGCAAATCAGGTAATCATGAAATAAGTTGCAAGTGCATTCATACAAAATTTAGGTAATAGATCATAATACCGAATCATTCTCGTTGTTTAAAACCCAGTAACTTATAATAATTTGTCATAAAACTACTGAGAAATCCTAGATTTTAACTATTGAGAAAAATTCGATCTTATGAGCATTCGGTATTGTTGTATACTATCCAAATTCATTCATACAACATATTGCACACAAGAACAAAATCAATATTTTCGATATTCAAAAAAAAAAATAAGGTTGAGTTTGATCACCCTGGTGGACAAATTTCGGTGAATTTTATTGAATTTTATTGAATTTTTGTACTCGAGTGAATTTTTGGACTCGAGTAACGAATGAACTCGGCATTGAAGAATTTCACTCGAGTCCGACTCGAAACCATTTTACTCGAGTCACTCGAGTGAACAACCACTCGAGTCTCATCACTACAACTTACCCCCCGTAAACTGATTACACTACAAGTTTCATGGCATTTGGATGATACCGACACGGGGAAGGCATGCTTTCAAAATATTGTCAAATAATGTGAATCGCGAAACCAAAATTTTCCACAGATTTCAATCGATTAGAATGAAACTCATATGGGGCCACAATAGGATCGTCACCAGAACGTAATATAAGTTTGATTGCAATCGGATAATAGGAGAGGGAGATATACGCGGTTTGCAAAATCACAATTTTTCGAAAAATTTCTCCTCACCCCTCCTGTTCTTCTGTAACGATGAGGTTGAAACTTATATGGAAGCACTATCAACGCTGCACATGACTCTGGTGAAAATTTCATCACGATTGAATAATACGAACAAAAAATATACACGTTCGCAAATTTGTTACATACACACAGACAAATAGACAGACAAAAAGGAACCTGATTTGCTTTTTTTTTACTCCCCCCAATTCCAACGTGCCTGAAATTTATATCATATAACTAACATCTCGTAAATCGAATATACTTAGAGTTCCAAGACATTCGGATGATATGGACATGGGTTAGGCATGCTTAAAAAAAAAATACAGATTCCAAAGAAAAATTTTCCACAGTTTTCAACCGATTTGAATGAAACTTATATGAGGCCACTATCGGGTCATGACTGAAACGTGGTTAAAGTTTGATCGGATTCGGATAATAGGAAGCAAAGATACACGCGTACGCAAAATGTTCATTTTTTGTCAGAGTTCTTCTCATCCACCCAATTCTTCTGAATGAATCAGGTTGAAACTTATATGGGATCACTATCACCCTAGTCCACAACTGTGATAGAAATTTTGAAACGATCGGATAAGCAGAACGGGAGATATGCGCGTACGAAACTCAGAGGGGGGAGGGGGGCTACAGCCACACAGACAGACACGGTAACAGAATTGTGCCCCGAATTCTGAAGAACATTTTGGTCTAGGAGATTTTTAATTTCGAGACAAAAAAATTTTCGGCTCCTCGAGACGATCACAAAGCTTCCCTCTGAACGAGGAAGCAATAGTCTGAAATTTTCTATATCCTAGTTGAATATGAAAATTCTAAAATAATTGTAATTAGAATCAAGCTCAATCATGAATTCATGAAATTTTCCACAAAATGTATTGAAATTCATATAAAATTCTCTACGAGATGGGAATTTTCCTATTAGTATGAGGAAAATTCTCAACTTATGACGGTATTTTTCCTACTCTAATAGATGGGAATTTTCCTATGAGTATTGGGAAAATTCTCAACTTATGATGGTATTTTTCCTACTCTACGAGATGAGAATTTTCCTATTGAGTGTGTGAATATGACTCCGCCCTTTCCTCACACATGTCGTTGTTGATATTGCTTACGTGTAATAATAGATGACAAGACTTGTATTCGATAGTACTTTTTGTCAGCTGTCAAACGCACTACGCGAGATTTGATTTGGGTTGTGAGCAACAAGTTTCACCTTCTTGAACATGTCGGTTTTCTCCTAATACTACTCTACGAGATGGGAATTTTCCTATTAGCATTGGGGGAATTCTCAACTTATGATGGAATTTTTCCTACTCTACGAGATGGAAATTTTCCTATTAGTATTGGGAAAATTCTCAACCCATGATGGTATTTTTCCCACTCCAAGAAATGGGAATTTTCCTATCAGTATTGGGAAAATTCTCAACTCATGATGGTATTTTTCCCACTCCAAGAGATGGGAATTTTCCTATTAGTATTGGGAAAATTCTCAACTTATGATGGTATTTTTTATTAGTATTGGGAAAATCCTCAACTCATGATGGTATTCTTCCTACTCCACGAGATAGGAATTTTCCTATTAGTATTGGGAAAATTCTCAACTTATGATGGTATTTTTCCTACTCTACGAGATGGGAATTCTCCTAACATTTGTATGTGTTAATTACTTCACATACATGTATGGAAATTTTCCCATAAAAATTTCTTACAGTGTACTAAGCGATCGGTAAAATGTACACACCAAACTACGCAGTCACGAGACTAAACGAGTCGATCAAAATTACAATACAGTGAATTGAACTAATGACACGTTCAATTGGAATAACTATGCGACGAATTTTAGGAACTACGTGCTTGGCTCGTTAATTTCTTGGCTACAACCAGTTTCCTCAGTGCTCAAATTCGGGTCGGGGAATTTAAATCTCAGATTTAAGAAATTGAATAAAATCTTGTAAATCAGAAAAGAATTTTATAAATTTTTCGTACATATTTTAATCGTATGCGAATTGTACATATAAATTCTATGAAATCAATTCAGTTTATGTATAACTCCAAATTATTTCGTACAATTTTCATACAATCATAGAAACTCACTTGAAGAAATGTTTCTCGTATCTATTCCACATACATCAACGATACAGTGAACTAGAAAAAATACTGTCTCACGTAAAATCACCCCTTCCGAAAATTTCACTTTGTTTCCAAAAAAATTCGAATTATTGTTGTACTTTTTATTCTTCATCTTTCATGTTTTATGTCTTCTCTATATCATTCTTTTATATAGGAAAATTCAATATAAAGTGAAGTATTTACATATAAAAATATATATATATATATATACATATCAGTACATGAATAATATTAAAACGAATAAATAAACAAAAATTAAGATGAATATAAATTTGAGAAATCATAAACTCCACTCCTCTTTCAAGATGATCATTCGTTAGCAAATTATCAATTACGTAAATGGATATATTTTGTTTGAACGCATGACGCATTATACGATGGTATTTGGTCCAGAATAATTATTAACTTTGAAAATTGTATTAAATTATTCAACGTGAATAACGTGATTGATTTTTCATTGAAAATGCTGCAGTTATTTCAAATGAGAGAAAATGTCAAATTTATAAGTATTCAAATGATACATAAAGTATACGAATGAACAATAAAAACTAAGTGGAAACAGTGAATTCTCCACACTTTCACAAAAAATTATATTTACAATTACAAAATGTTCTTAATGGGTTTTACATAAAATAATATGAAGGAGAAATTGTTAATGGTCAGTATCTCATTCATCACAAGTGAACGCTTTTTGAAGTACCGATAAGTGCCTCATCTGTTGCTCGCTAGTGCCTGCTTAGTTTCTCTGATGATCTCCTCATTGATTAGAGCTTCACATCCCTCGCTAGTTACTTGTGAGTCTTCTTCATGAGTGCTTCGCCAGCAAAAAGGGTGAACTGATTAGTGCTTAATGGTTTATTATGGAAAATTTCCACACGGAAAAACAACATTAGTTGGAACAATTATTATTCAACTTGTACACGGAGAAAAAAATATACTACTTTTTCTTATTTTGCTTGGTAAACCAGAAACAGGAAGGTTTGTAAAATGGATTTTTACACAAAAATACAGAAGATTACTAACGAATAACTAAATTTTACTATACGCTTTATGAAATTTAACGTTCACTGTTTAAAATTTCAGTCCCACCTATTACTTTTTCTACAACATTCGTAATCTTCCGTATTTTTATGTAAAAATTCATTTTATAAATCTTCCTGTTTCTAGTTTACTAAGAAAAATAACAAAAATTCTTACATTGTCGAGGGGCATTTTCCTCCGCGTACGCGCATATGAACCCATTCCTTTTTCCTCAGAATAACAATTTTTTCCCTTGATATAACCAATTTTCTAGAGAAATTATTTATTAAGTTGGTTAAATCAATGTAAAAACTTGTTATTCTAACGAAAATGAACATAGGATCATATGCGCTTCATATATCGTAAATAATAGATTATACGTATTTCACGGAATGTTGTTAATTTATGAGACTTTTTATCCCTCAATTTCAAAACCAAATTATGCCAGTAATGAAGCTTCCCATTTCAACGCGGTTATGGAATAAAATTTCATTCGATAATCCAAAGTATTTAACCCTCCCCACGTGAAAATTTCTTGCTTGCGCCAATACTGACGATGGAAAATAGATAGGCGCAATGCTGAAATCCAAGGCTTGGAAATCTATATCGAGCCAACGTTGACTGACAAGTGGCACAATGTTGCACCAATGTTGGGAATCATAATTTCCAATGATCAATCCATCATTGGCTCAAGATTGTGCCAATCATGGTTCATCGTTGTCCCAATATCGTTTGGACAAAAGAAATTAACTTCATACGAACAATTTCATAGCACGGCTGAATATTAATCCAAACGTTGACAACGTTTAGAAGAAATGAGTACCTAATGCAGTGCCAAGCCTGGTCAAAGCTTGGCTCAGGCTAGCCACGATCCTCAATTATACGTCTCCATACAAAAATTCCCGCGTCCAATGTCAAAGCGCTACCCTTCGGTATTGTTTCCAACGCTCGGTTCGTTTCTCGCAAGCGCTCAACGAACTATGCGGTTGATATATAAGCATCATATAACCTTATGATTTGAAAATTGTTGTCTTCATCATAGGTCCTTCATCGAGGGAGAGATTTTAGCTGTGCAGACCCATGGACTCGTGGACATCAGAATTTGAATTATATTTGATGTAATTGATTTGTAAGGTAACCAGTAATCATTGAGTTATATTCAACTTATAAACACATCTTGTATTGGATTAATCAAATGAGTTTCTTCGTTTCAATGTATACAGAGATTCTCTGGCCCTGGTTGTATAAAATATTTCAGGTTCGGGCTGTACTTCTCAAAATGTGTGGAGGGGAAGCAATCGATGTCGGGAATATATGACTCTGAATTTTTATTATATTTTTGCAATCGTTCAACATAGAGTTGAACATCGGCACAACATTGGCTCAACGTTGGCGCGGGATTGTCGCAACGTTGAATCAATTTTGGCCGAATATTGACTCAGTACTATTATAGTATTGACTCAAATTCAGCAGTCAACATCATTTATGTGTAATAAATGATGGTACCTCCTTTAAATGCATAAAACATCTGACCATTGGCAGACCATAAAAAAATTCGTCTATCAGTCTTGGTTCGTAATGAGTACAAGCATGATCCAATCTTGGATTTAGATCGAGCGACAAATTGTTTCAAGGGTTGCCAATGATGGCTGATTTGACTGCCATAATCGTACCAATGTTGGTCCGTGATTGGCAGAATACATCAATGGAGCCTGTAACGATGTTATCATTTCAAGCTTGCACCTTGCTAACCGCCAAGGCTCGGCCAATCTTTGTCAGTATTGCGCCATCCTGGTGCCAATCGTCAATTTTCACCTGGGTCAGTTCCCCCATGGGGGTCTGAAGGGAGCAAGAAGTTTTCGAAAATCTGATCTTCTGTTCATAGGGATGAAGGGGTACGATTTGAAACTAGAACAAGGATCAAGTTCGAGAACTATAGTACATTTTCGATCATGGAAAAAACTTTAGTTAGTTGACTGCAAACCACAACGAAAGGTTAAAGAAAACATGCGAAAATACGTGGGGTAGCTGAGGGTTAACAATGAAAACAACAATACATATATCGTCTATGAAATCTCAAACTTCGAAGACAGTCAAATCTGTCTGTTTGTAAAAAAACAAAAAAAGAAAAGGATCCTCATGCAGGGAAGGAATATTCGACGTAGATTTAAGATATATAATTGTCAATCTAGTGTAGAATTCATACGCTTTGCGTTCACATAAAATATGAAAAGACATAACAAGTACAAACTTCATAAGGGTCATTGAATTTCTCACAATTAAAATCCACCCCTTTTTGTTAATCGCAAAACGATTGTTTTCAATTCCCGGTGAGATAGGAAAAAAATAACGAATGGGTACATGTACACGTTGCAGTTGAATCGAGAAAACCAATCAATACCGATAATTATTCGGGAGGGGAAAAATGAAGGAAGGAAGAAAGAAAGGTGAGGGAGAGAGAGAGGGAGAGAAAAGAAGAAGAGAAGATCAGAAGATTTGCGACAGACTCGCAGAGTGTATAGGAGTGAGCGTCGTGGAAAAACTGCCGCAGGCTTTCGTACGACTCTTTCATCCTTTTCTACTCTCTGCTCTCGACTACCACTAAACCAGCCCCTTCAAACCTACCCCCTTTCTCTTCTCCGTTCCTCCTCTTTACGAACCCCCGCTTTCCTCCTCATCCTTGACTTTCGTGAATTCATCTTTCCCTTCTCTCGACTCCAACTCTTCTCCCGTGCTCTCTTACCATTTGAATAAATTAACGTTTTTAGTTTGCCGATATTCTATTCGATGCGCCGTCTACACATCTTCGGCCCTGAAAATGAATGAAACTTTCTTCCGCTTTTTTTTTCCATTTTATTTCTTTCTCTTTAGTCGGATACCGCTATTCAACCACGAAATTCTAGAAAAATTTTTAATAACTCGTCGTTCGTGCTGATTAAAACTATATAGGTACACTTCTATCGCCCTCTTATGAAAAAAAGGTAACTTCGTCGAAGGAAGAAGTATACAGGTATTCGAGATGATTTTCATGTTCGTAACTTGAAGGATATCTCAAAGGGATGAGAGTTTACATAAATTATGAATCTATACATCCGATCGACGTATTTTTATCGTCAAAGGGTACATTATTGACAGTTTTATTTCCCTCGGGAAAGGGTAATAAAGATTTGTATAAAGGACGACGAATATAATATATTGATAAGATATAAAAAAAAAGATACTAATTTTCCCCGCTTCTCTGAACATTCGAATCAAATTTCAACACGTCTCTCTCGGATGAATATTCAAATTTAGTGAAAAAAAAAACATCGTACTATGAGAATCATTTGTTGTAAGAGAATATCGGGATATTTAAAATTTGTTGAAAATAAATCATCAATCTTGAGTATCTTTATTAGTATAGATACAGCAAGCACCACTCTGTCAACAATCTGAAACGAATGAGGTACGGTAATTGACTGGTAACGAATAACTTTTAAGGAGAGGAACACAATAATTAATTGACCAACCAGATACTGTCCCATCCTTCTTGTCTATCCTCTCTGGTTCTTCTCAAGATATGCTTCGGCGTCTTGAATACCATGGAAACTTCCCTCTGGATGGTTGGTCAGTACGTCGTGTAAGACGTAAGCGAAGGATTGATTGCCTCCGTGGTTTCAGGATGGCCCGAAGAGGAATAAAGATGGATGAATATGTACGTGTATACCGTACGGGGGGATCTCTCGGATCTGGACGTAGGTGATAATGCTGTCTCCTTTCCTTTAACAAACAACCCTCGAGAGCAAAGAAGATAACGTTATTGCCTACGTTCGAATCTACAAGATCCTGGTGGTATAAAGGAAACGCGTTGGGGAGTGAGAAGACAGGGCTAATGTGACAAAGAGAGAGGGAGAGAGAGAGAGAGAGTCCGTGGTAGTAGATCGGGGAGAAATGAGAATATGGGAAGTACGCGAACATGAGAAGAGGGGGGTGGAACAAGGAGGAGGAGGAGCAGGGAGAGGGGTATGACTTGTGGTTGTATGTCGCAAGATAGGGTTCCTTGAGTCCTGCCATCCTGTCGAGCTTTCTCTTCTCTCGATCTCTCCCTTTCTTCCTCCTCTTCTCTCGTCCTTCTAACTACTCGCTTCCATATTCTTCGTCCTTTAAGGTCCAGTTTATAGGAGGGTGAACACATAAGAGAAGGAATAGGATGAGAAGGTATTCTTGCACTTGCAACTTGGTTATATAATTGTGTACTGCCTAACCGAGGAGATTCTCCGTATACGTGTATTATATACTTCAACACATATCTACAAGTGTATACATCGTACATCACGCAAGCGTCTAAGCGATATACGATATTCCTTTACAACAATTTACGTACATAGTTGATGTTCGTGTGAGTATACATGTCAGTTTAATTGAAGAACCAAGAGAATTCAGATGTACCATTATCGTTATCATTATTACTCGCATCTGATAACAAATTCGATCAGTTTCGCAAAATTCTTTTACAGTGATGTGCGAAATGCAATGACAAGTGCCAGAAATATGCCATCATTGGGGTAAAATTTGATGGAGTAAAAGTGATCACCCAGACAGCACAGAAAGTTCTCTGAACGTTTCGAAAACATGCACTTGGTTCTGCGTGTTTTGGTCACCGAGGAGTACGTTTTCCAAATGTTTAGAGCACCTGCATTTTGGATGCCCCTGAATACGCTCTTAACTCGTTCTTTTCATCTACTAAGGGCCGTCCTCATAATGTTTTCCCAACATACTTTCATGAAAACTGACCTTCAAAAACATGTGCGCAGCTTCGCACGACGTAATGGAAACCTTTATTGAATACGTTTTCAGAACGTCGCACGGTGCACATGAATAGAACTAACCGAGACATTTGCACGTACCTGGGACATACATGTGACGTTTTTCGAACATCCCGAAACGTTATTTGCACGTTCTTTGTGTAATCAAGCACGTTTTCTGAACGTTCGAAAGACCTCCCGGTGCTGTATGGGCAAATCCATGCTGGTAAATGATGTTCATCCAGAAGGATGCACGGAAAAAAAGGAACTCTGTATTAGTTACTGTGAATGACAGCGATCGGTTGAAAAACAAATGAAAACATGCTTAGATAACGAGGATTAGCGCGATCACAGTGTTGGGTATTGTAATGAAAACTGTCAATGCTGACTGGACAGTAATTAGGACTGGGAAACGCTGTACTGCATGGAATGAATTTGAGTTTCAATGTATTTTTGTGATTCACAGTAACCATTGTTGTTTCCTTTTTTCCGTGTGAATGGGAAACGAATGAAGTAACCGTCCCTGGTGAAAATGAAGCATTGAAGCGCGACGAAAACGCAAGCGAAGAGTCATCTAAGCGCAATTTAGGAAAGATTTGGAACATTTTTCACGTTTCATTTGTTTCAATATCCGCTTCCTCGACTTTTGGATTTTCACCAGGGGTGACCGAGTCTCTCACTTTTGAAATTCAAGAAAAACACGACAAATAAGGTAAATGGTTATATCTTCTTCCCTGGATATTATTCCGTCCAGATATTGATAAAATTGATAATCAAGCAATTTTAAACAAATTTAGCACATTCCGTACAATTATTAAAATGCCCTGAAGAAGTCATAATCACTGACGCAAATATATACATTTTTATTTTACTCAAAATTCAGAAAGCATATCTGAATATTCAGAAGGATTTAAGGATCGGTCCTAATCTGCAAGAAATTTTCTGATTGAAGGTATTATGCTTCATGTTGTGAGAAGTATTTCTCCCTACCCTAGCAAAAAATCAACATATATGACCCATACATAATTCATACATAATACATATATAATCCATATATGGTACATACATGAAAACCTGTGGAATCATATATAATCCATATATAATCCATATATAATCCATATATAATGCATATGTAAGAATATATCATATATGGCAGAATTTTTTTACATATCCCTAGTAAAACGGGATGATATAGAGTCTGTATATAATTATTTAAGTTTATATAAGTATTATTAGGATTTATATAAGGACATATATAGTTATATATGGAGCTATGTATAAAAACTTGAATTGTTATATATAGTAAAAACACTGAATAATTCTTTTCGTATAAACTTATTTCAAATTCCATATATACCACTATATATAACTATATATGCGCATATATAAATTTCAATAATACTTATATAAACTTCAATAATTATATATAAACCATATATAATCCCTTTTTACTAGGGATATGTAAAAAAATTCTGCCATATATGATATATTCTTACATATGCATTATATATGGATTATATATGGATTATATATGGATTATATATGGATGTAATACGGATTATGTACGGATTATATATGGCCATATATGACCATATATGAATTTCATATGGATCACATATGATTTTCACATGTTCTTCTATGATCCATGTTTATTAGGTTAGTAGAATGAAATATAATAACATCACATTACATTACATTGATTTTTCCTGATGAAAGAATTAGTTTATAACATTATTACATCCTCGAGTATATTACATGCAAGAGTGTTCCCATCCAAATTATGATTGAATTTTCATTTCAGTCATTCTAAATCAAGAGTGACACACAGAGACTTCAAATTTTTTGGCAGCTTTGTAAGATCTTGAAAATTGAATTTTCCACCTTATTCCATAGTAAGGGATCTCTCAATCTCGTGTGAAATACATGATCCAACATGGCAACGAAAACTGAATGAAAATGCATAGTTCATTTTGATTAAAATAAACAAAGTTTATAGCACTGGAAGAGATGTTTGATTTCTTTCACAATAAATTCTACAAAAGTACTGTGAGAATTTTTTTGGATAGAAAATTCATTTTTAAAAGAGTGAAAATATCGCAACGTCCGATGAAAGTGAGAATTTAATCCTCCAAGTGAATTCTCGATTTAAAGAGTGCACTTCTCTTTTTTCGATAGATGTGATACTTCAACTCCAATACAGTGAAGATTTACTCTTATCGAAGTTACAACCATTTTACTTTTCAAGAATGAATTTTAAGTACGAGGAATTTAGAGATCACCGAGTGATTCAACACTACAAGCGAACAAATCAAACACCATTGAAATTACAAAGATATGAAGATACCGAGCACCAATCAAATTACCTAGATCCAAGCGCAGTGAATCCCATTTGAAGTACCAAATCAATCCATAAATTACATGCATGCAAGAAAACCTGCCTGAATCTGTATCAAAATTTCATATCTCAGAGAAATGCAGGGAGATTAAACAAAATTTAATACAACTTAGGGAAATTCGGAAAGATTCAGAGAAAGAGGCAATGGAGAAACTTGTGCATTGAGGAGAGGGAATTGAATGGAATTTCTAGTCACACACGGAGAGAAAAAATTTGCTGACGCAGCAAATCGAGGTATTATATATAGAATAGCAAAATTTTTTGCTGACCTAGCTAAAAATTTGCTATAACAGCAATCGTATTAGCTATGACAGCAATTTTTTAGCTGTGGTAGCAAAAAATGTTTGCTCCGCCAGCAAATTTTCAGTATTATATACAGAATAGCAAACCAATTTTGCTGGGATAGCAAACATTTTTTGCTGCCACAGCTAAAAATTCGCTGTCACAGCTAACAAGATTGCTGGGACAGCAAATAGTTTGCTGTCACAGCAAAAAATTTGCTGCTCTGGCAAAAGTAGATTTCGCTGCCTCAGCGAATTCCTTTTTCTCCGTGCAAGGAGTTTCCGGAAAATTCAGAGCGGTTTATACAAATTCAGATAGATGAATGGAAAAACATGTACGTTGAGCATTTCAAAAGAATTCAGGGAAATTCTGAGGAATTCAGAAATAGATAAATTGAGTAAAATTGTGAACTGGACTCTGAAGGAGGATTTAGAAAGATCCAGAGACATTCAGGACAAAATTCAGAGGAAATTAAATTGAGTGATATTTTCGTTAGAAAATCCCAGAGGAATTCAGAGGATCTTTGAGAAATTCAGGAAAGTTCAGAGAGATCCAAACGAATTCAACAAAAATTCAAGGACAAGTAAATTGTAACAAGTTTTGAGGCCACAATTTCAGAGGAATTCAGGGAGAAAGAAAGGGAGAGAGAGGGAGGGTTAGTGTAATTCGCAAACAGATGAATTTTGAATAAATTATGAGTTGACAGTCAATTCCATCTTACTTTGGAATTAAGATGGAATTCTATCTTAATTCCAAAGTATACGGAAAAAATTAGTGATCCAAATTTTCGTTGACTAGTATGTCACTTTTGGACGGAGCACAAATTTGAGAAAAATTCGTACACTGGATTTTGATAAATTATTGACTTTGTTCATTGTTTCACCAATGGAATTCACCTTCCATTTTGATCGTTGAAATAATGGAAAGAGTCAACGAATTATTAGAAATTGAAATTCAGTCTTTTTCATTGCTTACTTTCAGTTGGAATCGGTGCTACTTTTGGCTGCATTTCTGATATTCAGGATCACTTTAAGTGGATACGAGCGTTCACTTCGGACCTCTTTTTCTATTGTATAAGTTTGTCTTGTTCTAACCAACGTGCTCGGATGATAAACGCTCGTATCCTCTTAAGTATCACTCTTTACCGTGTACAGCACGCCAAGAATATTTATATTACGTATACAAGACATTTAACGTGCTCAAAGAAGGTTCGCAGAAAATGCTATGGACACTCGTTTATTACTTACCCGAGTCGAAAAATTGTAATTTTTCAAGCCTGATCAACCCCATAATACGCAACGGTCCAGAGTTTGATTAGATTGAAGGAAGGTTAACACCAGGTCGAATGAGAAGTTTGAAACCAAGATCAGTTGAGAACCTTGAGGATGAGAAATGAAATCAAACCTGATTCACGTTGTAATACACGACGAATCAGAACTAAATATCAGGTTTCACTTTTTGACTCGAGTAGATAGATTTCGTTCAAAGCATCCCTTTGGTGCTGACTACAATGATTTCCGTCCAAATACTTTCCCTCCCGAAAAACAGAACAGAATTTTCCTAGTGGGGAAATTTTCTTGAATGTTTTTGAATTTCGTTCACTTTTGGCTGGTGTGGCCGCGATCCGAGCTAATCCGAGTTTTGAGCATGAGCTCGACTTGGCTCTTGTTTTTGACAAATAGACTCGGCTCGCGAATCGAAGCTCGGATTGACTTGAATATCTCACGATTCTACTTCGTTCAAAACGAACGCGAATAAAGTATTCTTGCATCAAGGGGCTCCTTGGAATAGAGAGCATACGGTACAGGCCATAAATTTGAATTAACCTATAAAGACATTCAACATTTCTACATCTTCGCTGTTCGAAATTGATTTAATTCATATAAACCACATAGATAATAATCAAAAAATGTCTAAACAATATAAGCCCACAATAAACTTATGTGAATAAAGTAAGTTAATTTCCTGAAACAAACACATCAACTGAAAGAATTGTTTTTCCTTTGGGTGTATTCAAACTTTTGGCCTGTACTGTATTTCTGAATCTCTTGAAGTTTAAGTATAAAACAACGTTTTTTCAACATTTTTATGACTCGGCAAATCAAATTTCATAAATTTTAGTTATAAAAATTCCATGAATGCATCTTCGAATGAATAAATAGATAAATATATCATGAAATCTATCTTCAGAGGATTGGCGATGAAGAAAAATCTACTTTATAAACATGTTTTCTTAATATCGACTCTGCTACTAATTAAACATTAAACACAATATTGTTTCATAAACCGATTCTGACAAATGAAATTTCATGAGATTTGATCAGAACATTGTCCAAGATTCAATGAGATTTGGCGAGAATCAATGGTTTTCCTTAACCACCCAGGTGAAAATTGACGATTGGCACTAGGATGGCGCAACACTGACAAAGATTGGCCGAGCCTTGGCGGTTAGCAAGGTGCAAGCTTGAAATGATAACATCGTTACAGGCTCCATTGATGTATTCTGCCAATCACGGACCAACATTGGTACGATTATGGCAGTCAAATCAGCCATCATTGGCAACCCTTGAAACAATTTGTCGCTCGATCTAAATCCAAGATTGGATCATGCTCGTACTCATTAGGAACCAAGACTGATAGACGAATTTTTTTATGGTCTGCCAATGGTCAGATGTTTTATGTATTCAAAGGAGGTACCATCATTTATTACACGTAAATGATATTGACTGCTAAATTTGAATCAATACTATAATAGTACTGAGTCAATATTCGGCCAAAATTGATTCAACGTTGCGACAATCCCGCGCCAACGTTGAACCAATTTTGTGCCGATGTTCGACTCTATGTTGAACGATTGCAAAAATATAATAAAAATTCAGAGTCATATATTCCCGACATCGATTGCTTCCCCTCCACACATGTTAAGAAGTACAGCCCGAACCTGAAATATTTTATACAACCAGGGCCAGAGAATCTCTGTATACATTGAAACGAAGAAACTCATTTGATTAATCCAATACAAGATGTGTTTATAAGTTGAATATAACTCAATGATTACTGGTTACCTTACAAATCAATTACATCAAATATAATTCAAATTCTGATGTCCACGAGTCCATGGGTCTGCACAGCTAAAATCTCTCCCTCGATGAAGGACCTATGATGAAGACAACAATTTTCAAATCATAAGGTTATATGATGCTTATATATCAACCGCATAGTTCGTTGAGCGCTTGCGAGAAACGAACCGAGCGTTGAAAACAATACCGAAGGGTGGCGCTTTGACATTGGACGCGGGAATTTTTGTATGGAGACGTATAATTGAGGATCGTGGCTAGCCTGAGCCAAGCTTTGACCAGGCTTGGCACTGCATTGGGTACTCATTTCTTCTAAACGTTGTCAACGTTTGGATTAATATTCAGCCGTGCTATGAAATTGTTCGTATGAAGTTAATTTCTTTTGTCCAAACGATATTGGGACAACGATGAACCATGATTGGCACAATCTTGAGCCAATGATGGATTGATAATTGGAAATTATGATTCCCAACATTGGTGCAACATTGTGCCACTGGTCAGTCAACGTTGGCTCGATATAGATTTCCAAGCCTTGGATGTCAGCATTGCGCCTATCTATTCTCCATCGTCAGTATTGGCGCAAGCAAGAAATTTCCACGTGGGCAGGGTCCTTCGTCTGATAGGAAATTTTCTCAGTGACGATCTAGCTCGTCGATCTCATAGTTCCGGCTTAGCTCGGAACTCGGATCGACTGAAATTTTTCCAGCTCTGCTCGAAGATTGGATCGTTTGAAATTATTGAGACCGGCTCGAAGATCGCGACAACACTACTTTTGGCATATTCGATTTTCATTAAAAATCAGCAAAATTCAACTCAATTCGACAAAATTTCGATAAAATTCAATAATTTTTTATGAAATTTCTCGACTTATATTGAAGTTCGTTGAAGTTTGAGGATTGTTATTGAATTTTATTGAAATATTGCTGTGCCTCTTTGTTTTATGATGACCTTGGAAGACACTCTTTGTTTTATGTAGGTTTCTTAAGTGATATAAAATTTACTTCCCCAAGAAATAATCCCAGTTAGACGAGCATGATTTGGATGAAAAGAACGATATCAAGCGGAAATCATTTAAATTCTAGTTTTCGTTCAAATCGAGGAGGAAGTCATCATCTTCGGAGGGACTTTGTTATTTACCGAATATATATCTCAGAAAAAAGCAAATATTCAATTGAAGAAGTTTGAAAGAAAGATAAATTTGAAAACATCATTCCGTGAATATCAAAATATTTGATATCGAAGAGGAAGGTATTAGAACTGATATATCTCGTTTCACGATGATAAAGTGGAGAAATCGATCGTTCGGTCAGTATATAATATGACACCCGTTAAATGTAAGATAGTGCGCCATAGGTATTAGACTATCGGACAAGGCACGTAAGGAACTTACATGCACGTGTATATGCATACATAAGACGTCCATGTATGTACTTTCCGTTGTGTTTTGTATCTCTGTGTTTCCACTCCAACACACATCCCCTCAGAATACATACACAATCTCGCTGGGTTCCTTGAGAAATACGAAATCTCACGACAAATACACGCATGTATAACAGAAGCACAATAATTACTATAGGTGGAGTGGTGAGGTGGCCTTAGGGGCTGCTGGCTTGGCCAGCAATCGATATATATATGTATGTGTGTATACATACCATACACCTCCAGTTATATCTTATACACAGGATATATCCCGACAACCCACATGTACACGCGTGACACGTATATATGTATATACACGTGTACATATATGTATATATTTATATATATGATTCGCACACCGTCTCCGATTTACATAAGTGAAGTTCCTTGGCCAGCAACCCTCCTTCCCTCCCACTCCTGCTCCCTATGTCTCCCGCATTTTGCCCAAGCGTTTCTAATTTGCATTCCCCTCCGTTGGAGAGCACCCTCCTCCATTCCACTCTTTCTCTCCCAGCCCTTCTTCTTACCACTCTCCACCCGCAACCCCGTTGACCGTCTTGCGAGGTTTCACGCACACGCGTGTCTCTGAGCGTCGTCTACACGCACGAGATGAAGAAAATTAAGGGAAGGAGAAGTTGAGACAAAGAGACCACCCTTCGCTTCAAGCGACTACAGGATAAGACGCAACCAAGCTCGGCCACGAGCAAGACAGAAATAGACGATATGCATGCATGTGTGGACGATATCGGAGAAAGCACGAGAGAATGGAACATCGGTCCAGGGTCCTATCCGTACTGCGGTATAGAGGTTCCTCGCTTTTCTAGCTGATACTACCCATCAACGCTATCGGTTGATACTCGAGTAGGTTCTCAATATCTTTCAACGATCCTTATCGAATACCTGAGTCCATTTGTCCTGACGTTGAGTCAAAAATAACGTAACTTGTTATTGAAATTCTTGTTCTTCTCTTCGATCTAATTAATATGACTAATGCATTTCGAAGATTATGATCTATTCAAAGTGGATTCAACTCCCACAGATTTATCGATGAAGATCGAAAAAGGAGAACAAATCGAAACAACTGTTACGATAACAGCCGAATATGTGAAGTTGATACGAGGTAGGACACATCCTTTCTGTCCAAGAGGGTGGCGGCAATGAAGATAAAGAAGGGTCGTGGCAAGCATAATTCCGAGTGCTTTAAGAGATCCGACTGACTGACGGATCTGTCAGGGATGGATGGCAGTAAGGGCTACGAACATCACTCATCAGTAACGGCCATATTGCCACCACCTCTACCATTACATCCGTATCCCTGCAGAGGTAGAAGTAGTAGTATTAGTAATAGTAGTGATAGTAGTGGTAAGAGCAGGAATAGCAGCGCGCGCGAGCCCTGATAATTCTCTCTACCCCACTTCCTCACGGTTTGACTTGCTTGCTTGCTTGCTTACTTGCTTGCTTACTTGCTCTCACTCTCGCCCTTATGTATGTCTTGGTCTTACAGATTTCTTATTCTCTTCTCCCTTCCTTAAATTTCTTCTTTTGCTTCTTCATCATCATTCTCTTCTCCTTCTTTTTCTTTTGCTCCTTATACTTCTGCTTCTTCTTCTTCCTCTACTTCTTCTTCTTCTTCTACTACTACTCCTTATTTGAACCCCCAGCGTACGGTGCCCGGGCTGCTTAATGAGAACCTCCACCCCTTCTTGTACCACTACCATCACTACTACCACTACTACCACCGCTATCATCGGTATCGCCGTCGACACCGTGTTTCGCCATCACCACTACCCTCGTATCCGCTTTCCACCGCCTTTGCTCTCTTTCTTTTATTCTCTATTTCTTTCTCGTTCGAACCAGCAACGCGAAGCAGGTTCAACCCTCGCACACACCATCCTCCTAACCCTCTACCACCGGCTTGAGCTACGATCTTTGTATTCGCGGCCAAGTTAGTCACACACGCAAAAGCGTTTTTAGACTTTTAATATTATTGATTAAAATGAGAAAAAAAAAATCAAGGGAAAAAAAGAGTAAAGCGAAGCTTCGCTCTGAAGAGATTTGCGTTCATGCATAAAATAACGGGGCAATGATTTTCAAAATACCATATCTGTGCTCTTAATAATATAATAAGGAGCAGGGGAAACCTGCGAGGTTTTCGAAAGGGAGGAAAGATAAGAAATTCGTTCAGAAATTTCATTCCAAATGACCAGGTATTTGTTTATAGAATGACATTGTGGAATTACTATTTCAGACTTCGTTCAGTCGTGGGGTTTGGGATACGTGAGGGAATTTGATCACATGTGAACAGGTGGCAGCGAATGTCATTCTCGACGCGATAAGATTCATGAGGAGGGGTGAACACGTGGACCAACAAGAAAAAAACAATTTTTGATCATTTATTTGGTTTTGTTGACCCAAGTATTGTCTCACGTGTTCAAATGGTTCAAACAAAAATGAATAAAAACGAATCGATAATATAAATGAATGGTAATACAGTTGGTGGATTTAACCCATTCCTTCCCGATTTTATCAGTTTAAGAACACCCATAATTGAATTTCGATTGTAATCATAATATTCAAGTTTGAAACTTTTAAATCATATCATCGATCAATGTGAATCTTTCAGGTGGTTGAATTTCAATGTTTATCAAAAAGTTGTGAATTATGACATAGTTTTCCACGAATCGTGAGAAGACAGGAGGGAGCGGAATAAATCCACCGATTATACCCGGAAAAATGATGACCTTGAAGATATTTATCACTCAAATGCTATATACCTTTTTGTGAGCATTCATAAAAGATTTGAGCGAGTGAAATGAACAGATGAAAGGTCTTTAATCGGTTTCTGTAGCGGAAAATATTCCAAAAAAATTGAATAAAAGCTTACAACCATTGGCCGATGGATTCCGGCCGATATTTTCAAGGTCGTGCCATGGCCCGTGGGTGCTAAGGTATTTATTTGTAATAGCTGAAATTTGACTAATACAGCTCAAAAATTTATTTCCGGGTACTTTTCCCAGTAGCTCATCTGAGTTATATGCTAGTGACTATCTCGTCACAGCTACCCTGGTGAAAGGGAAGCGTGTAATAGAAAGTGTCAGGAACGTAGTTGGAAAGTATTTGTAACGTGGATTTAAGCGTATACCGAGCGTCAAGTGGAACATTAAGAGTGGTTCGAACGTATATTTGAAGTGTGTGAAGCGTATCCGAAGGAACCCCAATTCCATAGAAACCGGGCTCTACGCACGGAAGCGTAATCCAAGAGTGGATAGGAAGCATATGAGAAGTATTAGGAAAGTAATCTGAAATATGCTTACGCTTCCGTTACTCTTTATAACACGCTTCCCTTTCACCAGGGTAACTCAGTATAGTTATTTTGTGAAATCATTACAGCCTGTACAGTCTTTGTTGAACAGCCAGTTTCCATTCAATGAAACGCCCATTATAGTTATAGAATTCACTGTATCTCAAGAAAAACATTGCCTGGTGATCAACTTGTGATGAACAGTAGCGAACTCCCAAGTAGAAATACTCTGGTTATTGACGAGTTTTGTAACGCTCAACTAGCCAAATACTAGACACTCGCAAGTACCTCACCAAAACCCTACGAGGCACTTGCAAGCGTCTAGTTTCTGGCTAGTTAAGCGTTACAAAACTCGTCAATTACTAGAGCATTTCTACTAGGGCTATGGCCTACGCCAGCAACGCCATGTCATAGGGGCGGCTGGCCGGGAAAGGGTGGCACTAGTGTTGGAAACATTTTTTTTTTCAATTTCAAAAAATGAAGAATAATCCAAGAGAATGATGAATTTTAAACAATGAAACATCATTTTTTGGTGATGGATATTTTTTAATCCCTTGAAAAATTAGTTTTTGGTGCCTGATAAGGGGTGGCAAGCTATAGATGGCGTAGGGGCGGCAAAAACATGAGTCCGCCCTTGGTTATGGACTAGTTGACAATGAACATCCATGAACAAGTGAGGTTATGTGTTGTGATGATATATTATCTAACCAGTAGCTCATGACCCATACAGCACAACCACCGTTCCTCCGCCTAGCATTTCGGTGAAATGGAGGTGAAGAATTAGTGTGAAGAACTGGGAGCCGTGGAAATGAGGGAGAAATAAGGGAGGATCTCCATTGAGGCAACGCCTTGGTGAAAATGAAGCGTACACACGAAGCGAAAAATGTTTCAATTCCCTCTTTCTGAAGCGTGTGATGCGTGAAATCGTACGTTCCATATACGCTTCATAAGCTCTCGATTTAAGCCCTTTCACACACGCTTCATGTGGAGTCATAGTAAGTTACATGAAGCGTGTGCAGTGATGCCAGTATTCCCTAGAAAAATCTCCAGATTTTTTGGCATTGGTCATTTCTTTTGAAATTGTACAACCGGCCAATCATATTTACAATTTCAAAAGAAATGACCAATGCCAAAAAATCTGAATATTTTTCTCGGGAATACTGGCATCACTGGTGCGAATCATACTTATTCTGACTTCAAATAATATCTTCAACCGGTTGGTATCAACGACGATTCATGGCTCAATTGATAAAACCCACGTCTGCTATAGTGAGAGTCATCGGTTCGATTCTCGCTATGGGGTGCAATTTTTTTATTTAGGTCTCATAAATTTTATACGCTTTCTTCGCTCCAATTCCCTCTTCACATACTCTTTGTATCCCTTCCATTCAAGCTGCATATACTTTTCATTATCCTTTCGGTTACCATCCAACATACGTTCCGTTTACTCTTCCTCCCTGCTTTTATTTCCACCAGGGTGCAGAGGCAACGGAGAGATGTCCACCGCCGTATTTCCAATAAAACTCAAATTTGTGAATTCATTTTTGTTTTTTTATTCAGTTTTTGTTAACCCAGTCTCTTTACGCTGCCAAGGCCAATTGGACCGGGGGAAGCGTACTTCCAACCTAACCTACGCAGCAGGGGTAAGATTCCCTGACTTATGAACCGTCGTTCCCCTATTACGGTGGTAGCCGCTTTCGGGATAAACTTTGGTTGACGCACCAACCGCCATTTCCCCTTTCGCGGCATTACCGTTAGGGAGAAAGGCGGATTGATTTAGTCAGGGATTCGAACCCCCCCCCCCAGCCTGCCGGACATCCGTATCTGAAAGTTAGGGCGTTAACCGTCCAGCTATGGAGCCGGGCTTTGAATTCATACATTCAGATTTGGTTATGTAATTGCACTATTATGAATTTTATCGAAAATACAGAGGGTGGACATTTCTGCGTCGCCTCAACGAAGACTCTCCCTTATTTCTCCTTTGTTCCCACGGCTCCCATTTTTCCACCTATTCGCCACCTCCATTCCACCGAAATCCTAGGTGGAGGATCGGTGATTGTGCTGTACAGGAACTATCTGTTTTATTCCGTTTATAGATAACCTTGTCAAATGATGAGAGTATATCTACTTACTAACTTGTGACTAGCTAGTCGATTACGATTTGAAATGCGAGGTTATGTTTCTTCTTCCTCATTACACGGAAAGAAATTCCTAGCTGTATCAGCTGAATTTTAGCTATAGCTAAATATTTTGGCACCTACAGGATATCTAATTTCTTAGCAACACTGGCTAAAATCCAGCTACTAAAGCTAAAAATCTTGCTGGAGCAGCTAAAATTGAGCTATCGAAGCCAGAGTTGGATGGCTTGTATCAAGGCCCCCGGCTGGGAATTATGTTGGGCCCCCTAGAAGGGACACGCTCTTGGAAAAACCAAGATTTCATCAAGATTCTTACAAAAAAAAGAAAACTGAAAACTGAATGGGCCCCCGGTGATTGCCGGGGAGCTGATCCGGGGGCGGACCAGTCCAACACTGATTGAAGCTAGAAACATGGCTGTCCATCTCACAGCTATTTATTGTTTTCCATGCACTGGCTAATTATTATTCAACAGTTATATATATTATTTTAGAGACAGAAGAACTTGTAAAACACTAATGATCGTAACAAGTGATCCTTTTCGTTCACCAGTTAGAGTTCATGATTAATTACTTTTTTCGATATACAGTAGTGTTTCGGACGAGACCGAGACTGGTCGAGACGATCGAGCCCGCCGAGATCGGGACGGGACGAACAATTGCTTCTCGAGATAGAAACGGATACCTGTCAAGTCGAGAATCTCGACCATATCGGAACGTATAGAACGCATTACAAAAACCGAGAATGGCGAGAATCTCGACTCGAGACCGAGACCAAATCGAGATCGAGATCGAGACCCGGACAGTCTCGGCAAGACGAGACTAGAACGAAACTCTAATATACAGTAAACCCTCTCTATAGTGCCGCAGGATTTCTGTCTCGCTCGAATGTCTTCCTTTGATAGAGTGAGGAAGATACCATTCGGCACTATTAAGAGGGTTTACACCGAAAAACATGTTTTGTTAGAACAACAAAACCTTTGTTGTTTCAACAAAAGAATTTTGGCACACCTTTGGTTTCTAGGTAAATACATTTTGCTTGGGAAACCAAATCATATCGTCTGCAGACTGAAAATATTTCCTCCTAATGAGAAAATCATGGGTCAGATTGAAAAAAAAAAAATCACCACCAGCAGATTAGAACACAGGTCTTCGGGGCTGGAGGCGGAGACTCTATCACTCAAGCCACTGCCGATCACTTGGATAGGGGGACCTTCTTTGTATATATCAAGTTGTATTCATATTTCAAACTCGAACATCAAATACTAAGCCGTGTTAGGATTGAAGTGAGGGTAATTTTCATCACGAATATCTATGGTACACGTACACATGACTTTCATTGAAAAGTAGCTCCGGGCTCTTGTGACATCTCCTTGTAAGATTCAATTAACAATGCATCTCAGTGCACGAGTTTATATGATTGTAATAAATCAAAGTATTCTTCCATGCAGGAATGTATTATTTTATTAACGACAGAAAACTTTTCATGTGAATTTACGTTTCAGAAATGCAAAAGAATATTTTCACTACAAAGATGAAGTCATTATGAAGTGACAAAATTATTTTGTTTGTGGAACAAAACCGCATAAGTTTTGCGAAAACAACCAAATAATATGTTTTTTTCAAAGGATGTGGGTAACCAAGAAATGTACTTGATCTTAAACAAACAATTGAGATCAGTATACTTCGAGGTACAAAATGATTTATTCTTTTGGTTCCCTTCCTTGACCAAATTATATAGTATGGTCATGAGAAATGAAACAACAAAACACTTTTGTTACCATTACCAAAACTTTTTTTTCAGTGTACTTTATTCAATTCTTTAAGAGGGAACGAGCACATAGGTGGCTCCATCTGGTGGCGTTTTTCCCCGACCAAAATACTCGGAGCTGAACGCATAAAAAAGTCTGAAATTTTCAGGGATGAATCTTTGAAAGTTTATCTAGGTCTGTACAGAGTCGGAATTCTAAATCTTGAAAAAAAGCAAAAAAATGTCTTTTCTTTGTTCCGAAATTGCTTTAATAAAAGAGAATTTTACCACTCCGCATTCCACATCGTAAATTGCGGATTGTGGATTAGAAGGTCAAAATGCGGTGCAAAATGCGAAAATGCGGTATATCTGGTAACACTGTATTCGTCTGGAATTTATGCAATGCATTCATCGACTGATGAACACCCTGCTTGAAGAATCTCATTGAACCGATTGATTCTCATTGATTCCAATGTAGAAAACTGATTCAAATCCATTCATTGAGAAAAAACATAGTGGAGCCAACCGCATATGAGTTTGGCTTTACTATTTTTTTTCTCAGTGATGGAAAATCAATTTTTCATGGGTTTGAATCGGTTTTCCTGCATCGGAAACAATGAGAATCAATCGGTTCAATGAGATTCTTTAAGCAGGGTGAACTGTGCTCAAGGAATAATCAATTGATTTTAGTATCACGGATGGAGACCTATTTTGTAAACATGCCTCAGAATTTTTCAAGTGAAAATTTTAAAACATCTTCACAAAATATTAGGATTTCGTTATTAGGTTTTCATTGTAGGAAAAAAAAATTTCTCAATTTGTGTTAAATCGCTCTCGAGGGGATTTCGAATGACTTTTCCATCATACAACATAACGTATGCGTCATAGCGTTGAACTCGATTACATAATGCCCCCGTATCTCCATTAGAATGACAGCCAACGAAACACGGAGATTTCGGTGTTTTCTCACATTCATTTAGCTGAAACCCAAGCCGAACCTCATCAATCATTCACAGTAACAACTTATCATTACGATATTATGATAATTCGAGTAAACTGCAAATGTTTTGCATGTTAGCTCGACTTCCAGTTTAATATATTCAAAATGATGTAGGTAAAATAATCAAATTCTTATGATACGCCAAACGAAATCACCTTGTAGAGAGAATATAAGTTAGGGTAAATTCATGTATGTACACCGTGCATGTATGTGGAATTATTATCGTTTCGTGTGTTTCTTACTGAATCAGAATTCCAATCTGATTTATATATAATCAGACCACTAATCGACATACAGACCAATTAGGTCACATGTAAATGAAAGTCATAAATCTTTCTGCCCTGTCTCATTTCAATCTTGCTCACGTGCTTGTATTCTCATCGCTGGATATTTTGAATTTTCCTTGATTTCTATATTATTTCTGCGTCTGTGTTGGTTTTTTCTGTTGTTGAAGAATCACAGCACTTCCTTACGCAGAGAAAAAATTATTGAGATAGCAGTCGATTTGTTATTAGTAGCGTTTACAAAAGAAAAACAAAATAAATAACCAAGGAAAGATCGCTGACGTAAAGCATATCCTTCTCATAAACGCTGTAAACACATGCAGTTAATTTCGTTACCAGATTCAATACCAGTATGTAGCAAAGGAATGATTTCAATCAATTTCACTATTGATACACTAAGAAAAATAAAATAGTGGACTCAACTACGCAGGACAGTTCGATACGTTGAAATGCAATACTTGAATAACTCGAATAAATTTGTAGTTGACTTAGGGTGGCGTGCATTAATTACATTAGGCATTTTCGAGGATTTTCTGACCCCCCACCCCCCTGGTGAGATTTCGTAAGATTTTCCGCAACTCCCTCTCCCCTCCGTTAATCTCACGTGAGATTTTTCAAAATTTATGTTTTTGGTGTAAATGCGTTGGATTATTAAAAAAAAATAGAAACACCCAGCATGGTCTTACTTTCCATGGTTCAACCATGTAACCAAATTCCTATTAGTCCGACCCAGCATAGTCGAACCCCGCTCGGTTTTTTCAACAGGGGTGCAACAAACCTGAAAGTTGTTGTCATGATGCTGCAAAGATAGTGTTGCCGCGATCCGAGCTAATCCGAGTTTTGAGCATGAGCTCGGCTTGGCCCTTGTGTTTTACAGTGAGGATCGGCTTGAAGATCAGATCGATAGCTCCACTGCTCGGATCGGAGCTCGGATGGAGATCGTCAGATCGTCGATCTAGCTCAAAATACATGTTAATAAAAAATTTTTGCATTCAAAAGCTCTTTGGAATGGTTCGTATTTCTGAAATTTTCATGACTAATTGAATCAAATTTTACAAATGTGTTAATTATAATAACTCAATGAATGCATCTTCTGATGAATAGATGGGTAAATAAATCATTAAATGTATCTTCAGAAGATTGGTGATGAAGAAAAATCAACTTTATAATAGAAAAATATCTTTGTAAATATATTTTTATAAAATTCCTGACTTTCATGCTAATTGAACACAATATTGTTCCATAAAGCGTGGTAAATATGAAAAAACAGTACACTCTGACTTATTTCATGATAATCTCAATAATTAATCTCAATATTATAATAATTATAATCTCAATATCGTCTCATGCGTAAAGTCAAGTAGTTTTTCATCACATGTTTTTTCGGAAAAAATCGTCGGAAAGTCGGCTATAAAATCGATAAAAAAGCTGATATCGAAAAAATCCTACGTAGATAGCTAGATTTTGAGCTATATTTGAAGAAACTTTTTTATTTTTTGTTCTAGATTGAAAATTGTAACCTGTAGCGGTACGCCCGCTTTAACCATGAGGAAAAAAAATGTTTTTTTGCACGTACTATACACGGAAAAAATAATTTAGCTGCAACAGCTAAGTAGCTAGCACGAACACGGACAGCCATTAAATTAGCTCCTGCAGCTAAATTTTAGCTGTTACCGCAAAAAAAATTGACTACAAATGCAAATTTGTTTGCTGTAACAGCTAAAATTTAGCTGCAGGAGCCAATTTAATGGCTGTCCGTGTCCGTGCTAGCTACTCAGCTGCTGCAGCTAAATTATTTTTTCCGTGCATCATGCCGCCATTTTGGATTGAAAAACTGGAATAAAAAGTGTTTTTTATACCCAAAGACTAGTCCTTTCATATGCAAAAGACCCCATACATTTATAATTGTTTTTGACTTCATGGCTACACTTTGAAAATTTTCCCGTCCACAAAGTGATATTACCCCTTCAAAAAACCAGGAAAACATTTATGTGACAAGTATTTGTTGAATTATTTATCACTGCCTTAATTTTACTTTTGACATCAAGTCTTATTTTTTCACAATAAATATTTTATTCTGTAACAGCCCTGGTTAAAAAAACCCATAGAATCTGACGAAATCAAATTTAATGAGATTGAATCAGAACATTGTGCAAGATTCAATGAGATTTGGCGAGAATTAATCGGTTCGTTTAACCAGAGAGGGCGATATTGGATACCCGATTTAAAAAAAGCAAAAGAGAGAGGAAAAAATTTCACTAAATATCAGGTAATTAATTGAGAACTATATAACCGTTTTTACGTTTTAGAACTGATCGTTTTCTTTTCGAAGTAACTTTTCGATAAAAACTGACTCTTATAATATGCCCTGGTAAGCACGGTCAACTTCACTTTCTATATTAAAGATTGTTTTCCACCGCTTCTAGATTTTGAATGCAGGTGTGATGAAAGACATGGCCTTGTGGCGAACTCGTTCCTACACTGCACAGTGGGCCAGATCACACTAAAAACTGGCCAAAATCCAAATTTTTGGCAGAATCGTTTGAGACTCACTGTACAGAAGTTTTTGGGGTCGCTGATTACGAATCTGGAATCAAATTTTGGAAATTCAAGACGGCGGATCCAATATGGCGGATAAAAATTTCAAAATACCCCGAATTTCCTTGAGACTCTTCACTCGGGGGTTTTTGGGGTTGCTGATCACGAATCTGGAATCAAATTGTGAAAATTCAGGATGGCGTATGCGATATGGCGGATAGAGAATTCAAAATTGATCGAATGCCCTTGAAACTCTCCAATCAGGGATTTTCAGGATGGCTGATTACTAATTGGGAGTAAAAAAATTTCAAATCAAGGATGGTGGTCGAAAATTTACACACATAATTATAAGTTAACAAACATCTATCAGAATCCCCTGAAATTCACCACTTGGAGGTTCTCAGAGTGATTGATTTTCGGATTTTGAAATTCAGATGCATATCCTCTACTTTTAGGGATACCGGTGCCTCTAAAGCGGTACCGGTTTAGGACACACCAGTGCCCGGAAGCGGCTAAAAGTACTTTTAGCCGTACTTTTAGGTGCCGGATTAATGTATGGGTTTAGATGGGCCTGGGCCAGGGGCCTCGAGCTCCTGGGGGAGCCTCAAATTTTTCAAAATTAAAAAGGAAGAGAATACCCTAAAAAAATTTCCTTACAAGGAGCCTTATATGCTCAAGCGCCCAGGGGCCTCGATAACCATTATTCCGGCACTGATCACTCCCAATGGAATAATAGCTATTGAATCAACTCAATATATCTATTGAACGTAATTGGACTCATATACCTTATCCCTATACTTATTTTCACGAAATTCCGAAATTGACTTTTAGCCAGCTTCGAAAGTGATATGACTCACTGTGCGCCATATTGAATCTACAAATCCAAATTTGTTTTTCTTAATCCCAAGTGTGCAATCAGTACCCTCCAAAATCTCCGAGTGACGAAAATGTTGAGCGAATTCTATGATTTTAAAAATGTCCGTCCACCATACCAGAACCGCCATTTCGAATTTTATATTTCAATGACCAAATCCGTAATGAGTCACTTCGGAAAGCCCCTGAGTAACAAGTTGCAAAACGTTCTGGTGCGATTTTTAATGTTTGTGATTTTTTGTTGTCATCTACTCCACAGTGAATGGGGTTTACACAACATATTTATACTTTATCGGACGTTTTCTGCAAGAAGCGCAAAAAAAGCGCCGATTGAACTTCTAGTACACAACAATAGTAACACATTAATCCTAGTCTGGTGTAAATTGAACGCGGAACGTCGCGGAACGACCTCTCGATAGCGTGGACAAAATGAAAATTACATAGAAAATATTCATAAAATCATGCACCCATGCCTTGTAACACATCGTTCTCCTTGTTCTGTTCCTTTTCTGATTGTAGTGAAGTTATGAGATGAAGAAAGCATGCATATTGTGATGAATTTTCTCAGCTGGATTAAAATACTTGGAAATTTTCAACATAGCTTCATCCACTTTTGATATGCAATTATTCATTTTAAAATTACCACCAATTGAACACTAATGTTGGATCCCCTTAATATATTCACCAAGTGCACTTGAACTTATATACTTCATCCCCATAAACTTGTTTTTAAAAAATCTGGACCCGATTATTGGCCAGTTTTTCCAGTCATCTGGCCCACTGTGCACTGAGAGAAAAAAAATTTCCGGTGTAAGGGTACGTTATCTATGATAAGGGAAAAGAGAGGTCGTTACCATACAGGTAACGAAAATATCGACACGATATGGGAAGAGAGGAGGAGTAAAACGAAATTGTCGGTGTCAAGGAAGAGAGCTCTGGCCCTCTTGGTCTACAACCGTCATCGCAGACGGACTAAATAATTAGTTCCTATTTAAAGATATGAAAAAAAGATTCACATCCCCAAGAGAATTAAGAGGAACTAGCGGACCAACGATGGACCAGAAACACTGATGATATGAAACAAGAAAAAGATAAGTTTATTCACAATTTAATAAACTTAAAAGAAAATATAGATACTCGTCTCATTTCTCTCCCTGTCGTGTTGATTGATTCGTAGTATATATATCTCAATATTGTCAATAACGTAGGGATAACGTAAGAGATCTTTCATTTGACTTTGGTAAGTTGAATTAACAGCTCTATAGCAACTCGACTTGTGAGTTTGAATCGAGAAAAAATAGTTCGACTTACCAATATAACAATACAAATGTAACACAACAGGAAATTGGAATATATGAGTCTCAATAATTAATCGGTATATCCTTTCTTTTTCATTTGATTTCCATATTATATTTCCATTTTCACAAATTTGACGATGGTAAAAGCCGTAATAATTGTGTAAGAGTAACAATTCAAAATCAACGAATTGTTACACAGGGAACAATAAAATATTTAGTTGAATAGTCGCCATAAAATATACTTAATTGATTCGAATAAAAGTTCATTAGAAACTTGTTCAATTGAATAAATAGTAATTAATCGAGTCAATGAAAGTTTATTCAAATCAATCACGTATTTTATGGCAACTGTTTGACTAAATATTTTATTGTTCCCGAAAATTTTTTCCCTCAATGTATATAAAACTCAAAAATACTTCTACAAACTTTGATAATTATGCATATCACGAATTTGTATTATTTAATGAATGTACCTAATGCAAAAAAGATTCAATTGATGTCTGCCTTGAAAATAGTTGGTTCTCCATTATCATCGGATCTGAACTTTGAGAAGCTCAAGTGATTTTATAAAGATGAGATATTCCTGAGAAAGGGACAATGTATGTACGTACGAATGTTTACTATACGTGAAAACGTATCCACAAATGGAAAGATAAAAAGAAAAAAGAGAAGTGGAAATAAAGACTTGCAGATCGTCGAGTAAAAGGGAAAAAAACGAGAGAGAGAGAGAGAGAGAGAGGAAGAGAAAAGAGGATGAGAAGGACCGATCTGCAAGAAAATTCTTCCAGTTAAAGGGGGCAAAGGGGTGAGAGTAAAGAAGAAGGGTATATGGTGGTCGGATAGTGGAGCGAGGAAAACGAAGAAGAGCGACAGTGGCTGCGACAGGATGATCAGGGGAGCTGGACGTCAGGGGCAACGGGGGTGGTTTAGGCAAAGCTGAGCTCCTCCGTTGGTAGGAGGGGTGGGCCGAGCTAAGACGCGTAATGACGCCCTGAATCAATATGTGAGGCACTGAGATATGCATACGAACTAAGACAACCGCACCACCCTCCGTTGCCGTCTTTTCCATCTCGCTCCGACTTTAGTTAGTCCTCTTTCTTTCGTATCGTTTATCCTTTTCTCTCTCATCGTCCGTTTGGTCTCTTGCTTGCACTCTTTCTCTTTCTTCGGCGTCGCGGCGTCCGCGTCGAGCTTGAGTCAAAGGGGGAAGAGGGGAGAAAAGAGGGGAGAAATTAAAGACGAAGCAGGCACAAAAATAACGACCCATGGAACGTTGTTCCCTTTTCCCCGTACTCTTCTCCCGTGACTCGGTTCGCCCCTTACTTTTACCTTACTACTACCTTACCACCTTCTTCAACCATTCACTCACCCTACCCGGTCCTCCCTCGAGTTCCTCTCGCTTCTTCACGTTCTCATTTGCCTATCTCTTTTTTGTTTCGGTCTTTCTTTTTTTTCCCCTATTCCCTCCCTTTTGACTTTTCTCTAAGACATCAAAAACTACCGAGAGATGATCGTCGGTGGACCGTACGTCCAATAGAATAATACGTGTCGAAGAAAAACTTGATAAAACAAAAACAAACATACGATAATTGGACCATCGGACGTAATGAATGAAATCATTTCATCAGAGAGGAGTCCTTTTCATATTTGGTATTATATACAAAGAAAGATAAGGTAACGTATGTTTGTAAATTTTCTCTTGAAAATGCAGTACATTTTTTTCAAACTTTCTGACAGCTTTGTGAGATAAAAGGTCAAATCAAGTGTATTATTCCGCAAACTAGGCACATTTGATTTCTCTTGAAATCAAAACGAACTTTTCCTAATTCAAGTAAAATTTTCTAGGCTCAAGAAAAAAATGAATTTTGTCCCAGCGACAAAAAAAATTTTCTCATTTCAGAAAATCCTTTCTGTGAGTGTGCCGATTGATAATAATGTGGTCCTCGACCAACTCCGCACACGATACATAAACGTATCTCTTCTGACAGACAGGCACCGCCTGGATTTCACGACTGGTCTGATTGATTGAAAAATACTTTCAATTTCGAAGAAAACTTTTCTTTGCCAAACCGTTATACACTCACAGAAAGGGTTTCTTGAAATGAGAAAATTTGTCTTGTCGCTGGAACAAAACTCATTTTTTTCTTGAACCTAGAAAATTTTACTTGAATCAAGAAAATTCCTTTTGAAATCAAAACGAACTTTTTTTGATTCAAGTAAAATTTTCTAGGCTCAAGAGAAAAATGAGTTTTGTCCCAGTGACAAGAAAAATTTGCTCATTTCAAGAAATCCTTTCTGTGAGTGTAGGGCTACACATTGAACTCTATAATATACTGGAATGATTACTCCCCAGATTATCGCGGTCAGAGAGAGAAGTTCGAGCCGTACATGCCAGACAAAGATAAGGAGAATAAGGGGTAAAGGTTCGAGAGAGAAGAAATCTTTTCACAATAATATGTGACTGACCAGCCTAAATTACAGAATATGTGCACGGGGAGTGCTCATTCCAGTATGTTATAGAGTTCAATGAGGCTACATCATTCAAACATAGTGTGAATTCTATCTAAATCGAATAACTACAAGATAAGATACACACTGTTAGAAAAATCTGTTTGGAATTTAATGTAAAAAGTTTGGAAGCAATTAACACACACAATTGTGTATTAATTTTCAAACAGTTTTGTATCCCCAAAATAATAGACAGAATTTTGAAATTCAAGCCACAACATTATAAAAATCGATGTAAAAAAATGCATGAATTTTCAACACTATATTACTTAATTTCCAAAATTCCTTCCAAATGTTTCATCATGTTATGGTGTGAAATTAATACAAAAAATTCTGAAAATCAAAATGCATGTATGAATGAATTATTAGAATCGCGTGATTTGATTTTACGATGAATTTTCAACACCACATTATTTAATTTTAAAAATCTCTCCTGAATACTTCATCATGTTTTGTTACAAAATTAATACAAAAAATTCTGAAAATGAAAATACATACATGAGCGAATTATTAAAACTTCGTGATTTGATTTCACAATTAGTGATGTTGATTTTATAACAAGTAATTTTCCCTACAAAAATTCACACCGAAAGGGTAGACCACGATTGTCCCGAAATTTCCTGATTTATTGAAAACTAGTACTTTCTAATCATTTCTCAAAATTTTACTAGTTTTCGACAGATCGGAGAATTTCAGGTTCACACACTTTCGGGATAATCGCATATATCGGGATATGAATTTTCATAAACTGTGGTGAATATCAGAAACTTTGTTTGAAATTTGAGAAATATGTAATTGATTTTCCAATATTCAAATAAATACAGAAATTCAATATCCACAGTTATGAATTTTCACAAACTGTTATGAATTTCAAAACTTTTGTTTGAAGTTCATGAAATATGTGATTGATTTTTCAATATCCAAATGTGGAATACAATTCATATAGCGGCCTTGAAAATTAATGTACGTTTTTCTATGAAATTATATTAAATTCACAAACATTTTTAACAGTGCACGCTCTCTCAAAACTGGCCATTTTTGGTCATATTTTGTACTTTGTCCATCCAGTTTTTCTGAATTATAATGTTGCGAACGAGACCGAAATTATTCTCTGTACCGATCCCACTATCAAGACGAAACGAGACGATATTTGTCGGGTCGACAATCTTGAAGATATTTAGGATTTCGGTCACCCTCGAGGGTCTTCAAATGTAATGGATTATTTCAAAAGTTTAACGTTCAATTTTATTATACGTACTGCGTTCTTTTCTATTTATGTATTTACGTATTCAGGCATGATGTACATTTCAGTATTCATGTATTCAATGACAAATTCGTTTCGATAAACGATTTAAAATTCAACGACATGAGTTTTTGTGTTTTCATTGTTTATAATGTATCTAACTTATGAAATGAGATTGAATGATGAATGGAATTCAACATATTTTTTTCACTCATACTAAAAAAAGAAAAACACGAAAATGTACGTTCAATTGAATACAACGTATTGATCCAAATGATGATATTCTTTTTCTTTCGTCACAAAGTTGGATTGAACGGGAATTGTAGACAAATTTGGCGCAAGACGTTTCCAAAAAATATTCCGAAGTATGAATTCCCTGTTGAAAAGATCTCATAAATTCTAATGAATTCTAGTTATTTCTAGGACAGAAACCACATGAAATCTAGTACACACACTTGATTTTATACAGTTTTAAGAGATTTTGCAAATGGTTCCAATTGAATCTCATAAACTTCTCATATAATTTTTGCATTCTCATATGAAATCATACAAAACCCATAAGTTCTAGGACAGAAACCGCATACAGACTGATCAAAACTTGTTAAAATTCATATAAACTGATGAGATTTATATATGAGAATTGAAGGGACTTTTTCAACAGGGTTGTCGATGAAGATAATATACCTCAAAATCAAGAATCTCGAGTCGATACGGAAACGATACTGATCTTGTTGAGATCTATGCGATACAGAGACGAGATAAGGAATTCCAAGATCAAGTCGAGACTCGTTAAGGGGATACCAGCGTACCATCCGAGTTAATGATTCCTTCGAATTGAACTTATGGAACAGTCTGAAATTCTCAGGGAATAATCTTTGATACTTCAAAAATTGCGGTACATAGACCGAATTTCAAATTTCGAAAAATAATCTCTTTTATCGATTGAGAAAAACAACTTTTTTTCGATTATTCCCTAAGAATTTCAAACTGTTCCATAAATCCAGTTCGAAGAAATCTTGCAGACAAAATCTTTACTCGGATGGTACGTTGGACAAAATCTTTATTCAAATCCCCCACTTGCAACTGAATTCAAGAAGTAGTATGAAATCTTTAAGAATAAATCTCCAATTCTCTATCTATCGCGATACATCACTAGAATTTTAAATTTCGGAGAAACATTTTTTTCCCAGTCGGTAACAAAAATATTTCTTTCGAAATTCAAAATTCGGGCGATGTACAGCAATAGGTAGAGGATTGAAGATTGATTCCTAAAAATTTCATACTTCTTCATGAATTCAGTTCGGAGTATTCTGGCCGAGAAAATGTTTACTCAGTCGGTACGCTTGTATGGCGGGTTGCATCTGCGGGTTGCATACAAACTTGAAGTATTTTGAGCCAAGAAAAGACCCATATGAACCTTAGAATACTTCAAAACGCCATAACTTGGGTGGATTCTGGAATGAAGAGATATGGTTTCTTCTATATACCGTAAACTGGGGTTAGTTTGTGACATGTATTTCCACGTTTCTGAGATAACATGCGCCCGGATAGCATCGGGAGGTTTTCTGAACGTTCAGAAAACGTACTTGCTCTCACAGGAGACGTTCAAATAAAATCCCAAGACGTTCTAGAAACGTCACATGTACGTCCCAGGGACATACAAATGTTCTGTGATGTTCAATTTATGTCCCCCACGCGACGTTCTGGGGACGTGTTCAATAAAGATGTCAATTACGTTCTGCGATACTACACATACGTTTGTGAAGGTTGATTTTTATGAAAGTACGTTTGGGAAACGTAACGAGAACGTCCCGTGGTAGATGAAAAAGACGTACTGAGAACGTATTCAGGTGCATCAAAAATGAATGTTCTCTGAACGTAATTGAACCTACTCCCCGAAGACGAAGCGCGCAGAACTAAGGATATGTTTCTAAAACGTCCAAAGGACTTTCAATGCTATCTGGGCGCTGACGAAGCGACGCACATCGATAAGCTTCTGCACACAAATGGCACGCAAACCTAGGGGGGGGGGGGGGGGAGCTTCAAAATGTTGTCCAGGTTATTCCTATATATTTTGTTTTGTTATTGTTCAAAAATACTCCGCCCTTGGAAAAGAAAATAATAGAAAACCAACTGGAACAGTCAAAAACCGTATAGAAAACGATTCTGAGTTCATCAGTTTCAGGAGCGGACTATAGCATAGGGGTAGAGGCGGCAGGTCGTGAGAGGGCGGCAATCGGGTTGAAAACAATGTTTTTTAATTTGATTAATTCAAAAACAATTTTGCGAAGAATAATTAATTCCAAGCAATGAAACAACATTTTTTGAATGAATATTTTCGTGAAAAATTCATTTCTGCTGCCATATAAGGGGCGGCAAGCTAGATGCCGCAGAGGCGGTGAAAACCAAAGTCTGCCCAGTTGACAGTATTTTAGGAAAGGTCGCATTGTTTGTACTGCCAAGGATTGTGCTTTGAGCCCAATCCTAAAAGCCCTCACGATCATCTCAGAAATGCCTAAGGGGGTCTGTTTGCGGAGGTGGAAACAAATGCAACAATTTCAGACAATATTCCTTGGAGTGATGTACAACAACATATATATTTCCAGAAAAAAAAATTGTTTCAACCTCAGTGACTCCTTAAATTTTCTTTGAGTATTTTGAGTAACAAAATCCGGTAATTTTCACTAGGAAAGGTTTTTGGACTACCGCCTGCACGTGGAAATCAAACCCAATCGCGAATAGAAAATTAATCATTGGTCCGATTAAATGGAAATATTAGAATTCTATGGGATCAACCAATTAGATCGAGTTCAATTTTTAAATAGGGTTCGCTTTCCGCTCTGGCGCTAGTCCAAAATCTGTACCACGTTTCAAGGCTCCGCTAGTAATCTCTCCTAACTCATCTCTGGTCTGAAGTCTACGGGATATCTTCATTTCAACAGAATCAATTAGTAGGGGATCTTTAGGGGAGAAAACGCCAATATAAAAATCCAGCTGTACATGAGGAAATTTTTATCACGAAAGAGATTTCCCTGCTGGGGAGCAGGGTTCGTAACAAAATTATCGTACACTTCAATTATTGGCTTATTCTTATAGGATTTGAGATATGATTTGATCTATCCAAAAGAATAGACTAATTGACGCCGTGTACGATAATGTACTACGAACCCTGATTCCCCAGATTTTCACCTGAATCTCCATGGGTCCCATGAAAATTTTGGATCCCTGGTAAAAAAAATCTGGATAGACTGTATCCTGATTCATCCGGGCGTGAATGGGGTTATGTGGCGATTCTTTATCCGGTTTTATTTGGATCCTATCCGAGTTTTATCCCAAGATAGCAATTTAACCTTGCTGCAATGTTGCCAGGAATGCTTGTGACAAGGTTGACATAAGCCTCCTAGTTGACACATGACAAGGGCAGCCTAACACTGACAAGGTTGTCAATAACAAGTCAAAAACAATCGAGTGACAAGGCTGACAAGCTTATGACAAGCTTACATGTTATCTGGGTCCGGGATTTCGAACAACATTTGGTCCCAAACCCCGGATAGGATCCAGGTAGGACCAAGTGAAGAATCGTCACATAATCCTGTTCACACCCGAATACGATCTAACCAGATTTTGTCCACACTGAAAAAAAGGTATGGCTCTCACAGCTCTACTATTTATGTGTTCTTACTATCAGGAGATATAAGGATGCCAGTATAGCTCCCGCAGCCGACAGATTGCTATGATAGCGACGCGTTCGGCTGTGGGAGCTATATTTGCATCCTTATACCTCCTGACAGCAAGAACACACAAATAGTAGAGCTGTGAGAGCCATACCTTTTTTCAGTGCAATTTTTCACCCATAGTTCCTTTACCAATGATGCGTACCTAAATTCTCACCTGAATTTTTGTAACCAATTATTTCATAAAATCGGATTACATGCAACATCAATGTTTCTCAAACCCTGATAAAAAAGAAGTTCTTCTGAAAACCTTTGAAAGTTTTTAAAAATAAAATTGAACATGTTCAAAGACTTGGATCGTTTTCACCTGCTGGAGATCTCCAAACGTCCACTTTCTTTCATTGACGTTTTTGAATACAGCAAAAGTTCTCAAAACACTATTCGAAGTCTCCACTACAAAGTTGAAAAAGTTTTTTGGTGTTAATTTGGTGGTATTTTGGTATTTCACCATGAAAACACGGTGGATTTGTGAATTTTCTACATCGATATCTCTCGATAAAAAATAAGCGTGGATCCGATAAAAATTTGGTGTAACTATACCCCAACTGAGAATATTTAGGACAATGGCTTGATGTAAAATGGGTAAAATAGGCTTTTGGTGTAACTCTGGTGTCAATTATGGTGTAAGAAATTCAGAAATATTTGATTCCATTGGGAATGTAATGAATCAATGATCGTGATGAATACGGGAATTTTAAGGGGATACCAGCGATCCCCGCTGATGCAACTCGCCATACAAGCTTACCGACTGAGTAACATTTTCTCGGCAAGAATACTCTGAATTGAATTCATGAAGAAGGATGAAAATTTCAGGAATCAATCTTCAATCCTTCATCTATTGCGGTACATCGTCCGAATTTTGAATTTCGAAAGAAATATTTTGTGTTACCGGCTGGGAAAAAATATTTCTTCGAAATTTGAAATTCGAGCGATGTACCGCAATAGATGAAGAATTGAAGATTGATTCCTGAAAATTTCATCCTTCTCCATGAATTCAGTTCAAAGTATTCTTGCCGAAAAGATGTTTACTCAGTCGGTACACTTGTATGGCGGGTTGCATCCGCAGGGAGCGCTGATATCCCCTTAATATGTTCCATCAGGATTTGCCCAGATTATTTTTGGTGCTGTTGAAACATTATTTCAAAAATTCTTTGCGAAGTTTTTGAAATTTGTCGATCTGGTTTGGGTATCAACTGACGAGCATGAAAATGACAAATACGAAAACTTGCATTTTGAAAGCCCAACTCTGGCTCTTTATCTTTTTTTCCGCAATTATAAATTACTTTAATTTCCAAGTTTCCGAATCTATTCGAAAACTTTGGAATGAAAATGAAAAATTGAAATCAAATTTAAGCGCGCGAAGCGCGATTGCGTCGTGCTAGTAGAAATAAAACGCAGAATTTCGTACCATGTGGAAAATTTTAGATTTTGCTGTTTTGTTTACGGTGGCGCGCACTATAATCACTCCCACAAATTCCTGAGCTTGCACATTCAGCACAATACCGACAACTGCTAATCGAAAATCACCAAAAGTATCTCCCAATGGTAAAGAAAATTGTTACTGAGCAATCATTATCGACTGAACTATCTTTAGTTAGGTTAGAAAATGACATAGATATACTTTAGAAAAGGAGAACACTCTTATGATCTCAATCAAAGACCATGATTATATCTGTGTTTTTTTCACATAGATTCGTAACAGACTTGTGTATCAGTGTTTTATAAACCTTAATTGGTCAATTAACTCCAATCATATGATATTGAATCTTGAATTTTTTTATTTGTTTTGGTAAAACTAACCTCTCAAATTTAAACCTCTTTTTAAAAAAAGAAAAAACAAATCAATCAAATCAAAGAAATATGTAATCATTAAGTTATGTATAATTGTCATATATACCGCAGCAGTATAACAACAAATTGTACCATGTATATATACGAATCCCCAGCTTCATAAATCTAAGGCCATCGAGAGAGATTATTTTAAGATTACATGTTATGCGTTTAACACGTTCAATTATGTACCATTCATTATCAGCGATTCGTCATTCATCCAGTGGAAAATTTAACAAACCATACCATTTCATTTCTATCTAAATACAGTGCTCTTATATAAATCGTATCACAATGAATCTTCAAACTTATACAAACACAATGTGGCAACGATCAAAACTTTTATACGAAAAGATTTTAGTTAAAAACAAAAGTGTCCCTTTGCAAATTTATCAAGAATCGAGAAGACTAGGATCACAAGTCGAACCGGTCAAAGAAACTTGGCATGATCAAACACTCTTGGTTCTACCAAAAGAAGCGCAAGTTGTTATTTGTGGAGGTGGTGTTATGGGAGCAGCTGTCGCGTATCATCTTTCCCTCATGGGTATTGGAAATAGAACAGTGATCCTCGACAGTGGCAGGTACTTCACATAAGAAAACATCAATATTAACAAATTACTCGATAATTTTACCATACAAATATTTCCCATAGATTGGGTGCAGGAACTACTTTACATACGTCTGGTTTAGTAGGAGCGTTCAAGCCTAGTTTAGCACAAGTCAAACTCACTCAAGATACTATCGCTCTCTACAAGAGTCTCGAGCAAAAAGGACTGCCTACAGGTTGGAAACAATGCGGAAGTCTCTCATTGGCAAGGACACGAGACCGTATGACAATGTTTAGACGCATGAAAGCGCAATCTGTGTAATTATGATTATCTATTTTCTAAATTCTTTTTTGATATACAAATCAAATATACCTAATTGATCATTTATATGAATTTACAGATCATGGAATATCGAATGTTATTTAGTGTCACCGGAAGAGGTGTTGAAACTTTGTCCTCTTCTACGAACCGATGATGTCGTTGGAGGACTTTGGATACCTGGAGATGGGGTGGGTGATCCATATCAGATTTGTTTAACACTGATAGAAGAAGCTAAAAGTAGAGGTACGTAAAGTAAGTGAAATCGTATGCCCCTTATTCCGTGCAATTCGATCGTAAAATTTGATCCAAAAATTTTGTATATATTTTTCAATGTCCAGGTGTTCAAGTTTTCGAAAAGTGCAAAGTTACTAAAGTTATTAACGAGGGAGGCAAAGTCAGAGGTGTAGAAACTACATCTGGAACTATTCAGTGTGAACATTTTGTCAATTGCGCTGGATTTTGGGCTCGCAACGTTGGTAAATTGAGCGAACCGTACGTCAAGGTGAGGATATTTTATTATTTTGTGATTGTGGATAAAATATACCCTCTATGATTTTGTAGGTACCGCTTCATCCGGTAGATCATTATTATCTACACACAAAAGATATCGCCGGTTTAGATCCTATGACGCCGGTTGTACGAGATTTGGACGGATATATTTATTTTCGAGAAAACAATGGACGATTGTTAGCAGGAGGTTTCGAACCCGTTGCTAAACCAGCGTTCGAAGATGGGGTAATACCGGGTTAGCATTGAATCTCATCTACATACAATTTTCATACATTCTTCAAACGATGTTCTCATTTCAAAGAAGTCATTTTGAGAAGATAAATAACGATCATCCATCACATTTTGAGAGTTTGAATTCTCTTTTCGTTTCTATAAACGATTCAAACTCCAAGAACGTCACTTTTGATAACAATAATTCACTTTTAATCGAAATTTCAACAATTTCAGAGAACACAGATCAAAGATTTTTACCTGAAGATTGGGATCACTTTCACATCTTACTCGAGCAAATGCTGCACAGAATGCCGTGTTTGAAAGATGCAGTTTTAGATAGATTATTGAATGGTCCCGAAGCGTTTTCCCCAGATTGTAAATGGATTGTGGGTGAAGCACCTGAGATAAAAAATTATTATGTTGCAGCTGGTATGAAGACTGTGAGTAAAATACACATATTTTTGCTGTTTATTTATCATAAAAACGTGCATAACTGAATAATAATAATAACTCTTGTGATTTCAGGTTGGTATTTCGGCTGCTGGGGGAGTAGGTCGAGCCACAGCAGAACTGATAGTCAACGGTTCCACTTCTTTAGATATGTACGAACTGGATGTATCTCGTTTCCTCGGCTTGCACAACAATAGAAAATTTCTTCGCGATCGAGTCAAAGAAGTTCCTGGAATGCACTATAGATTACAATACCCTCATCATGAATTTAAAACTGGTAGAAATTTAAGAATGTCTCCGATTTATCCAAAATTGAAAGAAGCTGGAGCTGTGTTTGGTCAAGTCATGGGTTATGAAAGACCTTCTTGGTTCGAAACAACAAATATGGATGGTAAATTGGTACTTTTATTCACCGAATATTTCAATGATCTCTATTTTAGATACATCTTTGAGCAAATTTTATTATATAGATTTGGATTCTAGCCACGGATTTCTAGAGTGCAAGATAGCATGGACCAACACATTCAGTAAACCACCATGGTTCAATGCAGTTGAAGAAGAATATGGAGCTTGCAGAGAACAAATTGGTATTAGCGATTATTCTTCGTTCACAAAAATAGATCTATGGGTAAATTCTTTATATTATTGTAGATCTTGATTCCTGAATTCTGCATATCATATACAGTCCGTTAATAAGAAAATTTTCACTTCAAAGTTTATCATTCTCTGTTTCTGCTGAAGAATATTCTTTCTCCTTCATTGCTCACTGAATCACAAAGCTTTGATATGGCGAAATATTAATTAAACGAATTATCATTGAATGAAAGAACTCATTTATTGTCAAAATTAGACACCCTGTTTTATCTTTGCAGAAAAACATATGAATTTTGAAAATTACTGAATCAAATAACAAATAAAATTTCATACATTATTAAAATTTCAGTCGAATGGTCTTGAAGTTGTGGAATTACTTCAGTATTTATGTTCCAATGATGTTGACGTTCCCGTGGGAAGTATCATTCACTCCGGCATGCAGAATACGCGAGGAGGATATGAGAACGATTGTAGTTTAGCACGAATCGCACCAAATTAGTAAGTTGCGTTGGACTCGGCAAAACAAGAATACATTATAATCGGAAATAAAACACTTCATAATTGCGTTAAAAAACCCATAGTTACATGATGATTGCTCCAACGATCCAGCAAACTCGATGTAAACATTGGATAAGTCGACATTTGCCATCTGATGGTTCGATTACCGTGTCGGATGTAACATCGGCGTACACGGCTATTTGTATAATGGGACCAGCAACTAGAAGATTACTTTCGGAATTAACGGATACAGATTTACATCCGAAAAACTTCCCTTTTTTCACATTCAAGGTATGATTAACTTGAGAATGAATCAATTCACATATTGATATCTTTACAAGACAAATATATGGGCCTATAAATGTAAATGTATTATAAAAAAGAAAAGACATGACATCATCAGCTTGACTCTTGGCTCCTTTCTAATTCACTTTTTAATGTAGGTGAAAATCAATGAAGTACATTCCGAAACCTGTGTTAAAAATGAAAACTGTACGTAACAAAGTTTAAAAGAAGAATATTGGAATAATTGAAAAGTATGTTTGAAATATTTTAAAAAGTATCATGAATCGTGAGAAGACGATTCCAAATTACAATGAGAAGAATGAGAAGTTTTGTTTCATGTTTTGCGAAACATTCAGATACAGAAAATTATGAAAAATGTATGCTTAATGTTTGTTTCATTTTAGGAACTGGACGTAGGTCTGGCCAATGGAATTCGCACAATGAATTTAACGCACACCGGAGAGCTTGGTTATGTTTTGTACATACCAAACGAGGTACCTCACGAGAATACCTATACTACATTACAAGAATTATTATAAAAATATGTGTACAAATTAACGCATATGAATTTCAGTTTGCCTTGCACGTTTATACAAGACTGATAGAAGCTGGAGAGAAATATGGCATTCGACACGCGGGATATTACGCTACGCGAGCCCTGAGAGTTGAAAAATTTTATGCATTCTGGGGTCAAGACTTGGATACATTCACTACTCCATTGGAATGTGGTAGATCGTGGAGAGTGAAATTCGATGTACGATTTTGAAATACTCTACAAAACAATTTTGCATAATAATCGAAACTATATTGAATTCGATTTCCAGAAAGGTGTAGATTTCATCGGAAGAGATGCACTTTTAGAGCAACGTGAGAAAGGAGTGAAGCGAAGATACGTTCAATTGTTGTTGAACGATCACGACGTTGAATTGGATCCATGGTGCTGGGGTGGCGAACCAATCTACAGAAATGGAAAATTTTGCGGTATGACCACAACTACGGGATACGGATTTACCTTGAAAAAACAGGTTTGAATTGATATATCGATGTTCATTATGTAACCCTGAATTTTTTGTGATACATATTTATGGTATAGGTTTGTCTTGGATTTATAAAAAACCTGGATTCGAAGGGTCAACCTCAAGAAGTCACCAACGATTTTGTACTCTCCGGAGACTACGAAGTTGATATCGCAGGAATCAAGTATCTTGCGACATGTCATTTACATAGTCCTAATTTACCTACCAAGTTCCCAGACAAGGAAAGAGATGCTTATCACGCGACTCGCGACCAAAATTCGTCATAATATGTTGTAGGTGCATGTAGGTTCGATATTTGATGGATGGATTACTTGATGATTTAATTTCAATTTGCTCGTTTGCTGAGTGTTTCAAAGCAAGCGACATCGATTTGAGGCTAATTTGTTTTTGCATTTCATTCTGACCTTCAATTACCTCATGGAAATTTAAAGGGAACGGAAGGTTTCTGAGATCTGATCTGTTTATAGAGGTCAAGTTTGAAAACCTCACTACATTTTTTTATCATTGAAGAAGTTTTATTTCCTTCTCAGAAGTTTTTTTTAGAAAAAATTAGTTTCTTCACTTTGAAGATGAAATTCAAACTATTCTATTGAATTTAATAATATTGATTAACATTTTCTGAACCAAGAAATTGAGTTGTGGCAAAACGTGAAGAATTGTTTCTTTTTCTTTGTGAAAGGTGTCTGTTTTCAGACTTATTTTGAGGTAAAAAAAGTGCTGAATTCCTGACGAATGAGCCAATACGGTGGGAAAATGCTCAACAGAACATGCATTTTATTTTATTCTTTGACCTTATAAAATGTCCGTGAGGTGATTAACAAAGAAGCGTTTTTGTATCTGAAAGCAAGCTACCTCTAAATATCCATTTCATTTTTTTTCCTAAAAAAAAGTTAGCTTCAACTCGATGTAGCCACAGTTTTCGCATCGAGATATAAAACTTCGTAAAATGTACAAGCTTTCGTGAATGATTCATATTGAAGAACTACTCAAAAATTACTACATTTAGTTTCAATGTTGAATACCAAAACAACCATCAAGTAAATTGACAACAAGAACTTTTATGTCAACATGAAAATAACTAACTGTAATTAATATGTTGTAGGTTTCAAAGTTTTACCGAGGTATAATCTTCAATTCCAAAGTTGACAAATTTCATAAAAATACTCTTCTGCAAAGAGACAATGATACAACTTTCAAGATGAGGCATTTCGTACATTGTCGACATTATAAACAACCTATTTTTGAATTTCTTCAAACTCTGTTTTAACAAATATATCCTGTTTGAAGTATAACTTCCTTTTTGGGATCCTTTCCCAATCAGACGGTCGTAACAACATTTATGATATCTTGTTCTTAAAGTATGGTATAATTTGTTCCTTGTCAATTCATTAAGATACCAGTGGATATCAGCGATGTGACGCTACATCTTTTATACAAAATTAAGTTTCAACTATGTACCATCACGCTACAACACCTCAACAGTGCAGGATGAGTGCATAACAAATACCTTTGGAATTCATTAAGAATTCTGTATGAATACATCAAGGACTGCTGTGCTGTCCGAGTTCTCTTCGATAAGTGAAATATATTGAAAAATCTAATAACCGTGATTACAGAAAGACTCGAATTGAACAAATATTGTTTGTACTTTTGAAAATATTTCGATATTTAGAGATAAAGAAAACAGGAGACTTTGAAAAAATGTTTTTTGTATGTAAAAATTAGGGGAGTGCGAACTGTTCGAATCTCGAATTGTATATTTGGAATCACATTCGAGTTCGGTTCGGTTTGGTTTGGTTCTCCGTGTGGAAATATTTCGCTGTTTATTTTCTCGATTTTTCGCCATTTTGTCCGCAAGAGTCTGAAAGCTCGGATGAACTCTGAGAATTCCTGAAATTTTCATGAGAAATCTATTAAATTTGAGACACTCTGCACGGACTTTTTTCATTTTTTTTCAGACAAATTGAAACGAGATTGCGCTCTAAAAACATTCTGACAAAACTCCAATGAATAGTTAACGTTTCTCTAATTGTTGAAATACTTGGAAATCCTATGAATACATTCGTGTGCTGGATAAATAGAAACAAAATGGTACTTCTGATTGCTGAAAAAAATTTGAAAAAATTTTCAGCGGTCAGGAAAATGTTGACAATTCATCACAGCTTCGTTAGAATTTTTTCAAAGCATCATTCCGATTCTATTTGTCTGCAAAAACAATGAAAACACTCTAATAAACTCTGACAAAAGTCTGTCAGAAAGAGAAAATGCGATGTTTTTTCAGAAATTATTCATGGTTTTGTAAAAACTTTTCAGTAAAATATTTCCATACGGTTCGGGTTCGATTCTGCTGGAAAATTCAAGGTTCGTAGACCCCCAATGGAAATAATAAGTGCCATATTTTAGACTTTACAGCTCATCTGCTGTACTACTGAATTTTAAACATTTATACATCATCACTTTTCACAACGTTACCTATTGAAAGTAAGGGATGTTTTCGAATGTGAAACTTACATCATCATATATGCATTCATTTCCACGAGACTGTTGTCATTTTTCAGTTTTTCAGTCAAATCTATCCCTCACTTTCAATGAATCTTTGAAGTTTGAATCGTTCATAAAACGAAATCTGAACTGAAAATGATGGAATATGTTTTTTTTTCATGGATGTTGCTGTTGCAGAATCGATGTTTTCAGATGAGACTTGTTACTTGTTTGTGAAACGTTTGTATCTTTATAGATTCACCATTATCCGAGTATACTGTAAAAAAACAGCGGTGTCAAAATATGAACTCTTTCTAACACCGTCAATTCTTTCACAGTGTATCGGTTCGTTTCAATGAACGATTCAATAAACTTCAATATACCTTTCGATGAATAATTTATTTGAAGTGATTAGTAGTTATTGAAAAATCTATTCATATCTACAATGTAAAAACCGGAGGAAAATGTTTTTACTCGTAAATTTATCATGGTTTTGTGATATTAATATTTTAAACGTAGGTCAAATAACACGGTTTGATGGTTATTGACTTACCAAGATTTTTAGATGTACTATACTCAACTTTATACAATCATGTTGTATCCAATTGATTATATGACATTAAGCGTGGATAAAGTAATTACTAACTACAAGACGAGTACAAGTTGTAGAGAATTCTACATTGTTGTATAATGCGTGAGATCAGCAACTGTAAAATCTTTGCGGTGTACATGAAATCTGACATACACTGTATCTTTTTCAAAAATTACTTGTAAAGAGAATTGTGGCAAAATTTCCACTCTCTTCTTGAAATCCAAAAATATACAGAGTGGTTGAAAAATTTGGATACAGAACTTCTGAATTATTTCCTATCCCTTTCCCAAAACGTATTAAAAAAACAATATTTGGAAAATCTGACGGTACTTTCAGCCATTTATTTTTTTGCAAAGGTCAGTTTAGCATCCTGACGCTAGTACCTCCTTGAATAATACTTTCAAAACCCCCCGATTTAAGGGGTAACATGGGTTTCAGAGGCCAAAAAAGCTGATTTTCTCGATTTTTTTTCACATATAAGGAATGAAATTAATTACTTGAATTTTTTAGACCACATGAAGGAACTATTAAACTATATTCTGCCAAATTTGGACGATGAAATTGCGAGAATTGAGCCAGTTTTATAGCCATTTTTCGGAGACATGTGGATTGCAGTGGACAAGATTTCTCGAAAACTAATCAACCGATCTCGCGAACTGTATTTTTCGGGTAAAATTTTCGATATTTATTACCCTATGAAGTTTGTTGTAGTTGAAGGAGAAAAAAATCCTCTGTTCATTGACTAAAAAATGTGTAAAACTTAAACGAGATCAGTCGATTAGTTTTCGATAAATCTTGTCCACCGCTTTTTTTCGAGATGTCTCCGACAAATGGTTACAGCTGGCTCAATTCTCGGAATTTTATCGTCAAAATTTGGCAAAATACAGTTTGAAAATTACTTGATATGTATTAGAAAATTCAAGTAATAAATTGCATTCCTTGTATATAAAAAAGCACACAAGAAAATGGGATGTTTGTTGGCTTTTGAAACCCATGTAACCCCTTAATCTACAACTTTTAATTCAGAACACTTTGTACATTTGAAAAGAAAACCTGTTCTTTTGTACCAGCTTTCGATGAACGTTTCAAGAAGTTGCACACAGCACACTATCCAATTGAACATTCCAGAATAGACGGGATCTAAGAAAATTTGATTTCACGTTCTTGCAGAGTTCCATTCATCTTGATTCAACTAAATTTTATAGGTTTGTTCAACTAGAAAATGTATCCAGATGATCGTAGAATTCAAATTCAAAATCATTAAGTGTCTCAACACATTATTCCGTCCTCTTCAGATGTCGTAAGAAACGCGAGAAACCTCAAAAAATTTACAGAAATATTGTAATGTTCAATACGAAGTAGGAAATTTCAACGAGTGTGTTAAAAATGATCAATTCTGAATTATAGGGAAATAGTATAATTATTGTGAGATCAAAATGAAGCACAAAAATAATCACAAAACAAAAGAAAAGCGCAAACATTGACAAACAATTCATTTGATAACAAAGCTTGCTAAATCAAAGCAAAATTTCTACTCATAAAAATGCAAGAAAAAAAAAGCTTCTCACTAAATCGTGATTTTACAAATCATCTAAAATACCACGCTTTGCAAACGCATGATTTAATTCCTATTACGTAAAATATATCTAAATATCGATGGATGTAATGCAAAAAAAAAATGTTATGCATTATTTAATAAATGTAATTCGTAAATCACTACATCAAAAATTCATCTAAATAAACTTTTCAAGGACAATAAAGGTCTTTTATGTAAATTACATTCTTTTTCATTAATATTCCTATACGCTTATCTTTTTCCAACTATATGATTCATAGAAAATTACGTTAATATATATACATATATGCTTGTACATACATACATATATATATATCCATATATAACTATCATGTTTATGTATATATTACTTACTATGTCACAGAGTTTTCAAATGCATACAATCCAGGACGAACCCGAATTAGTTTTTTTAACATTATTAATACAATACGCAAATCTCGATACTGCGAAGTACATTTCTTATGCATTTGATCTGCATTCTTAAGAATTAATGGAAAGGAAATCATTTTTTTTTTCGGCATGTTTGACAATACCTTGAACACCATGTTTTTCACACAATTCACAATACACTTACGGTTCTATTGATAATAACGCACTCTCAAAATTGCAAATATAATTGTTCGAAAGACACACGTCATGAGGCTGAATAGTTCGTTGCTCTTCGATTCAATGCAACGATGGTTTTATTGTTAAAATATTAACATATTAATTGCTATTACTATTATCATTATCTCACTCATTACGCTATTTTCAATTACACTTATACAATTATTCAAACTGTTTATCCACCAAAAAAAAAAGATATAAACAAAAGAAAAAGAAAAAAAAATGGTTACAAAGCCCAAAGGTAGTATGGTACATTTAAATCATACATTAACAACTTTTTACACACGCGATTCTTATTTTTGCTTTCTTTACTGTACACAAATCGACATAATTGAATAAAAATAAAGCGTTTTATCACTCTGGTATTTCTGGTTCTGGAGTGGGTTGCACTTGTTTTTGAACCATACACGATCGTGCCACTGACTCGAATAATCTAAAAAAAAAAAATGATTCACAAATATTATTCAATTCCTTCTTCACGAACAAATTTGTTCAAAGATGATAACGAGACTTACTTTTCAATTTCTGGAGCGCAATGGACGAATTCGTGTGTCCAGAATTTGTATGTTGGATTCTTGATAAGCTCGATGAAAGTAATGAGGAGTCCCCAAGGATGAGGTCTGTTGACGATAAGTCTTTCGAGCAGAACCCTAGTGATTTGTTCTTGAATGGCTTCAGTGTTGGCCTCGGCAAACAGGTAGAGTAAAGTACAGCTGAAGTAATGCGTATGGCTGTTAGGATAACGAAGTTGATTCGCAATGGCATTAAGGAACAGATAACGACCCTCCGTATCGAGATCAACAGCCAAGTTTTGGAATATATCCATGTGGGCTGAGTGCGCTATGGTGGACATGTTAGGCGTATGTCCTTTGCTGCGTATAAAAGCGATCGCTTGAGTTCCAACGTAAAGTACCAGAGCGTTCATCAACTGAATGTTATAGCGCATCCCAGCTTCTTGAGAAACTTGCAAATTGCTACGCAATTCTGAAAGGAAAGTAACTGGTGCACGAGCCTTCAGATAAGAGTCCAGCTCTTTCTTGAAACTGGGCGGTTGTATCATCGATGCGAAATTGGTGAGCACTCGAGGAGCGAGGGCGATATCTTGAAGCATATCGACTTTCAAATTTGGAGTAAACGGATCGGGTAAACGCATGTTTCTCGGAAACGCGCTTAAAATCAAATTTCTCATTTGAATACAGTTGGGTGGGATGACGTCGCAAAAACCATAATGATAATCACATAAAAATTCTGGAAAATCGTGTAACAGTACCAATAGTACGCGAAGAGTTCCCTTGTAGAGGAGAGTCACGGGCTTGGCTAGTTCGGCATTCCGAAGATATGGTGCAAGATATTTGAAGAGATCAACAAGTAACTGGGCATACATTCCCCAACACTTCTGCTGTGGCGTTATCGCGAGCATACGTCCGATGAAAACTCGGTGCGATACCAGTTCCAACCACGCGTAACAAAAGCCTGACGCCTTGGAGGGTCTCAATATGTGCAGGGTGTGACAGAATGCTGTTAAAACTTGATAATTTACCGCTTCGAGAACCGGTTCGGGCGCACAAAGTTCCAGGAATAGCATTATGAAAATTCTATGATAAGGTAATTGCTGGAAATCCGTACCACGGATATCGTGATCTTGTAATAAAACTCCAGCAACGATTCCAAGCACCTTGTTCAATAGATTGATCTTCGTATGAGTATTGGTTGAATCACCTGAGTGTTTGACCAACAGCGCCACTAGACGTACAAAAGCGTCCAACGAATGAAAACACTTTGCTCTGACGACGGATGGTGCCGCATTTGTCTCCGCTAGGGCACGGTAACAGAGATCGACGCACATTTGTGTGCTCAATTTGAAAAATCTGGTGATGAGATCATCGGTTTTCAAAATTCCGTGAATATTCATCTGATGGACGAATAATCCAAAAGCCTTGGTAGGATCACGCGCGTGAGTTGGACTGTTATGTAGCGTTATCCATTCGCGCAGTAAAAATTCCGTTTTCTCCATAAGTCCTGGGGGATCGTCGAAGTCTCGAGCCTGTACGGATCAAACGCTCTTCTATGCTAAATGTTCTCGTATAAAAAAAAATCATCGTTAAATAATTAAAAGGATTTACTTACTCTCACCTGGAGAATTCCAGAATGAATATGCGCGGTTGGACCAGCTGGTGCACGATCAGCCAATACACCAGGATCATGATTAGCGCGCAGAGATTCTATCAGACTTGTTAGCCTGAAGAGAGAAATTCTGCAACAATAACGAAAAGCGTGTTCAGAATTCTGCATTGGATATGAATTTTCTTATTGATGTGAACTTGAATGAATCTTTACCCCTCTGGTGGTGCTCTAAGATGCGCCATTCTGGCGAGTATTTCGATCGTATGGAATAAATCAGATTCAGTAACGTGCGTGGTTTGTCTTTCGTCGATTAGATACAATTGTACCAATTGCATTGCGAATGCAGTTGCCATCGCACTTCCAGAATCCATCGCTTGAGCTAGAGCCATATCGTATTGTGGAAGACTAACCAAATGAGATCTGGAATAGAAGAATTTTTCAATAATTATCTGTTCAATCTTTGTTCAAAGATATCACGTTCGATCAAAATAATAACATACCTAATTAAACAGTCGACAGCTTCAAAATTGAATCTCAATTCTTCTCTGCATTCAATTAAACAACGAGTGACATGTTTATTTGTCCACTGCATCCCAGAAGCGCGAGGATCTTGTAGGCATTTTAAAATTTGCAAATGGACTTGTCTATATCGCAGGACACTTTCTCCGTTCATTACTCCGCTTGAGAGCGTGGGGCCCTCTAGCAATCCTTCGACAGCCTGAAACAAAATTATAATTGAACAAAAAATAAATAAGAGAAAATCATAAACCACTAACCTTTTTCAATAACGTCAGAGCGGCAGTAGCATCCCTTGATCTTCTCGTTAATATAATCGATTCTAATAAGCTGTGAAGGGCAGCGTGGTGCGAATGAGGCGCAGGACCCATCGGATCGAGTAACTGTTCTGTGTCCGATGCAAGTTTTTCTAACATAGCTCCTACTTCATCGTTATTAACTGCCGTTGCGTAAGCAGCAACTTGTTGTGGCGTTGCCGCAGCTACAGCTGCTGGATTATTAGGAAATCCTGGAACTTGATTGGTAGATTCCTGAAAAAGACAATTCCCTCCATCACTTTCCAAGCATCATAAGATAACAAATACGCAAGAAACACGCAATAACACTTACAGTAATCGGTTTGGGGACGAAGAGGGCTTGAGTGTCACGTTCGGATAAAGGTAAAAATCCAGGAATGTTTCTAGCGAATTCTTCGTATACGGCCATTTGCTGGGGCGTCACGCCACCAACTTTCAATCTAATTTGTTCAGGCATTCTCTCAGCTTGATATTTAGCTAACGGATCGCAATACCTTCTTCCCTCTTGCCTTGCGATTTTGCGCAACTCGATCTCATTGAGAAGACGTTTATCCATTTCCGGTATTGCCTTTTCTATAGCCGTCTTTTGTACAAAAGCACAAGCAAGTTCCATATTATCGGCAGCTACCACATTGGCTGCTTGTTCGGCAAGTTCTTTCTGTTGCGGGGTGGTACTCATCATCGCGGACAGGAAAGCTTGTTTCAAATTTGTGCTGATCGAAGCTAAAATCTGATAACAACGCGTCGTCGATTATAATGAATATCCGCTCGAATGTAAAATGAAAACAAATCAGAAACTTACTTGATCGCGGCATGTAATCATAGTCATTCCAGCTGTTAAATTTCTAACCATATGCCGTGCCGCTGTTCTCATTCTAACCTCATCTGGATCCAAAGCAAAATCTTTCCTCACGATTTGTTCGCTAGTGATCAATGCTATTTTGATAGAACGATCGACGACTGGATGAATCCATTCTTGAATTGCTCTTTCCACCGCTGGACGCACGAATTGCTTGAGATGAGGATGGGTTTGGAACAGTGGAAGCTAAAACGCGTTACATCATTGATAAGGAAAATGCCGATCAATGTCAACTCTATTTTTTTAGATCAAATATTTTTGCATTTACCTGATTATTAATTGTAATGTGTTGAGAGATATTCGCAACCCCGGTTACCGAGATATCCATGTAACTGAATCTTGGTTCGGGTGGACCGGTAGGTAAAGATGGTGTTGTATTTACAGGAGGAGCAGTTTGTGGCGCAATGGTTCCCGTAGTTGTCGTAGTGATTCCAACTATTTCCTCAGTGGGAACTTGAGTTTGAGGTTGACTGTTACTCACTTCTGCCTTTTTATTCGGATGCGATAATTGATATTCCAAGTTACGTAATTTCTCAGGATCTTTCAGATAAATCGCTGGTTTCAATTCCTACGAACCACACATAAATATCGAGTATGAATTTGTATTCTCTTAGAAACAGACCCCTCGAGAGATGCTCAAATTTTCATACTTACAGAAACATCGATGCTCAGATTTTTACACAAAACCTCTATCTCAAATTTCAAATTCAATTTCAAATCTGGTTCTTGATGTAATTCTGCCAATACATTCATTATAGCCATGGTCCATGGATTCGGTGGGCGAAATACTCGACTTTTTGCACAACTCTCGAGTACTTTTGCTACAAACGGTACCACGTAAAGAAGTTCCTGTTGTCCTTTATGATATGCTTCCACAAGTAAGCTTTTCAAATCTATATCGATCTATGATAAAAAAAAAACAATTGATTATTTTGAATGTTCTAATATGTCTAAATAAAGATACTTTATTATTACTCACTTGTAGAATAGGTTTGCTCCTTCCAAGAGTCAACATGCCAAGCCAATGTCCTAAGTTTTTTAAGAGAGATCGGTCAGAAAAATTCGCTATTCCTTTATCGCTGCGCAAAAGTACCTAAAGAGAGGAATATGAATGAGAAATAATTGACAAAAAACACTCCTAGAATGTTGCAAATACCTTGATATTTCTAAAAGTTTCTCTGGTAACCATTTTATTGACTTCAGGTAATTTCAAACCGTCAAGAAAATTCGAATATAAGGCATGAAAATTTAATTCAATACTGGCTCGTTTCATAACTAAATATTGTGCCATCCACGGCCAATATTCTTCCGTTACGATATCTCGAATTTCGTCGCATTTTTGTTGTAAGTTAAGCTGACTGAGGTTATTGAATATGAAAGCAGTTTTGTCTTGTAATGCTTCGGGGGGCGTCGTAATTTTTTCTTCTTTATCCGTAGCCACTAACAAAGTATCGATATTGGTTGCATTGGCGATAGAAGGCTGTAATAAAAATGATATTATACAACTCGCTCTTGCTGCGATCATTATAATTTGTAATAATTATCTCAACTAACCCTAGCAGATAAAGAAGTCGTAGGGGTCGTTGTAGATTTCACTTGAGTTGTACTGGTCGTGATAGTGGTTGTGGTTATAGTTTTATACGGTGTGGTAACTGGCGCTAGCATGGCAGCCAATGTCTTTGGCAAAACAGGTCCTTGGGGTCTAGTGGGAGGTTCTTGTCCCTGTAATCCATATTCTATGTATTCGATTAAATGAGGTGGAAATTCATTGAAGTGTTGTATCGCTCTGACGTGTTCGCAATACGTTTGATAATCTTTCAAACGACTTTTGAAACGATCCAAAGCAGCGATGCCGAAATAATACATTTTACTGCCCTCTGGTTTTCTCAGAGCATCCAACACGAATCTCAACGCATAGCCAAGAGTTACGTAACTATTGACTAAACCTCTCTCGATTATCCCTCCGAATAATTGCGCTGTTATATGCAATTCTTTATCGGGGTACTGAGGAAAGAACCTGTATTCTTCGAACAAATTACGAAGCATACAGTTGAATACATCTCGTTCTCTCTTGGTACCAGAATCTTGAAATTTCTTAAGCATATCGAGAACTTCGTCGATCGATAACGTGGGATGCGGTGGATGATTGTAGATACGCTGAAAATAGCTGTTTGCCTCGTCTTCGATCTCTTTGGATACATTTTGTGCCATATCGAGAAAAAGATTCGATGTTTCCGGTATTCTTGTTTTTTCGATACCAGTCGGGGGACCGAGACGACCTAATCCTCCTATCGTTGTACTTCCAGGAAGAACGGATGGTCCTTGCGTTCCAACCGGTCCCGAATGTAATTGAGAGGACAATGGCAACATCGGAAATGGACTTGGGGATGGACCCATTAATCTAGATGGAGACCCTGGAGCGGAAACTAAAGGTCCCAATCCTCCAGGTAAATTAAATGCAGAACTGCTCGGAGGGCCAAGACTGGAACTCAATCCCAAAGAAGCTAAACCGGTACTCAAATTTCCAAGCGGATCCACTTGTTTAGAGGAGAACAACTGAAAGATACATCAATGGTGTCAACAACTACTCAACTGTTGTTTGAAAAGAAACAAATGTTATTCAAAGTTACCTGAACACCTGTCGCTGGATGAATTATGTCAATTCCCCGATGTCTTAAAACCCCCGGCGGGGGTGGTCTACTCATACTTCCTTTGCTCAACATCAAATTACAATTTTGCACCATTGTCATAATTGCTTCCGAGCAATCTTGAGAAACACTTCTGCAAATGATGTAACATAAATATAAAAAAACTGTACAAAATACGAAACCAGAAAAATTATTCAATTTCAAAAGATGTCCCTCGACTCACCCAGCGCATACTTGAAGGCAAGCGAGAATAGTCGTAAGAGTCTCTTGTGGGAGTTGACTAGCCTTTGGAACCGAAGGATCTTCTTTCATTCCAGGTCCCATCACTTGTGGACAACGTCTTTGTAAAAATTTTACACAAGCTAAAACAAAATTCTCTCCGTGATCTCTTATTTTGTCCGTCAACCACTTTTCCAATTTCAGGTATTCTCTTCGAGAAGCTAAGCAGGCAAGATCAATGACAAATGGAAATGACTGAGCATTGAGTAACGCCGATAGAGCTTTCAAATCTTGAGCAACATCCAATATCCGTGATAATCTCGTTTGATCGTGATCACCTCTGATGTACCACTCGGCCATCGCGTGCATGATTATAGATTTAATTTTCACGTTATTCGCGTGCCAAGCGTGATGTAAGATGACAGCGGAATTGGGGTGATTTCCCAAAAATATTGGCATCAAAGTACTGAGTAATTCTTGTCTTAGAATAGTTATAGGTGGATTTATTTGCAATAATGCCAAAACAAGAACATCCGGGCAGTGTTGGATGGGCCATTTGAATATTTCTTGTACGGGCCCGTAGAGGCCTCTTTCCGCCATATGCAAAAGTAATTCGACAACGTTCAACGATCTCCAAGTCTGTGCTTCTTTGCTGTCTCCTTCGGGTGCCGCTTTTAATACATCCACCGTCACTGAATGATATGGATAGTCCGCGAAACAGAATATGTCCGGGCATTTCAATATCTGCTGCACTAAAGAAAATTGACCTTCCACGTTATCCCAATGCCGATAAAACAGTTCTACTGGAAATATTTCTGGAGGATAACCCTGGTGTTGTAAACCTAGTCTCAATCCCGTTATCAATAGGTTCAATCCTTGTCTGTCCTTGATCATGAACTCTGCATGATCTAGCTTCATGATTACTTCGTTCCATGCTAAAGTTGATTGCTTTTATTTGGAAAAATACAAAAAATAAGATGGTGAATTCTCAATGTAATTGTCAAGATAAAGAAAACGTGGTTTTGAAATTCTTTTTAAAAATTCAACATATTGTTACGTAATGTAAAAACAAGTATAATGATTATAATTCATCAACAGCGGATATTTGAAAACTTGAAGAATATTTCACATTACGTAATGTCGTACTGTAACGATGAACCATGAACTTACAATTTCTTTTAAAGCTTGGATAAAGATCTCCACGTTCCAGGTTGTTGGAGTGACGCTATCTGATAATTTTTCTTTATTGTTATCTTGATTACTTGAAGAATTGCTCCAAAATGATTGTAGTCCTCCAGCATCGTCAAGATTGCTGCAGGTACGGGCCATATGGGCCAAAACTCGAGCAGCACATGCTGGAGTTATTTCTCTAGCGCCAAGGCCTGTTAACGTTGATTTACATTCTTCTGTACTGCTGGTGAATCCATAACCCAGTTCCATGATCAATTCCATTAAAGAATTTCCATCCTAAATGAAGAATAATGCAATGATTTTAGAATCCAATTCCTTGATATCGCAAATAATAAAGTTCAAGACGTATATATGTAAAATGAATATAAATCCGAAAAAGAAAGCTATCATAAGTCTCAAAATGAATAATAATCTATCCAATTGACGATATTACTGAACAAATTCTTCGAATTGGTATTTGTATTTTCACTTGGTACGTCGAGGATTAAGAAATGCTCTTTGCGAGGAATTTAATTTTAGATTCACTACTCGAGGATCTGAGAGAGTCGTAGAAAATTCCAACTTTTATCAACTTTCATAACTTTGAGGTCTCTTCGGGGCTTTAGGATTCTTTCATTTATAAATCTAGCTCATTTTAAACCCTTGTTTTGCAAAAGTGTTGATATAAGTTGGAATCTCATTGTGCAAGAACAGAAAAGAAATCAAATAAATAATATAGCATAGAAGAGAATATATATAAAATAAAATAAGTGTACTCAGAGAGCTCATCCTTACCATTTGATTAGAAGCCATATTTAAATCGATTTTCAGTGGTGAAAATTCCCCGTCGCCTGGATACAAGAGTGGTGCTAGCACCACTGGTACCAGTTCACGGGGAAAATCACGTCTTAAATTCTTTAGAAATTGTTCCTTCCCCTCCGAAGAAAGGACAAATTGATTGTGGGGAGAATGAAATGCCTGAGATAAGACAAGATGAAGAACCTCAGGCGAAGAATCGTGCAAGCCTTCTTCCTGATTTTTGTTGCTTGTCTCAGAATTAATATAATTCTTTATCAATTCTGGAAGTTGTTTTTCAATATGTTCTAAGGCCAATGTACAAATATCGTTGTTTTCAGAATGCTGCAATGCAATTGCGAACACAACCTCTTGTACCAACGTTAAACCAAGCACTTTTCTCAGATTTGGAAAAAACTTGGGAGATGGATTTAATGTCTGGAAATTATATTGTTTTAAATGATACAAGTTAGTATTCTATACAGAATTGTTTCAATTTTATTTGATTCATAAATCTTACTTGCCATCAAGAAATTTCAAAACAGATTCAAATCGGTACAAACTTACTGCAAATGAAATACTTTGATCCAACAATGCCATAAAAACTTGTTTATTTGTGTGTGCGTGTATACGTTTGTAAGAAAGAAAAAAAACATTGTTTACATTTTTTATACTCCATTAGGCTTAGCCTTAACCTACAAAAATCATGTGTGCAAAATGAAAAAAATATGTATGTGTGTAAATTTATGTATAAAATGTATATAGTTTGAGTCGAAGGATCTTCTCAAGTGCAAAACTTTGTACCATTGATATTAATATTCGATCAAAGTATAAACAAAGGTTAATAATTTTCATATACAATTGCATGATCTTAATAGCAGGAATACTGGTAACATAGATTTTTAAGTTTAGCTGCCGAATCCAGAGAACAAAACCAGGGAGTTAGAAATTTTTCCATGCAACCTGATAGCAAACAAGATTTGATATTGTATGCCGAGTACTAGATAATGATAATAACAACCTTTTGATGGTGTAATAGATGATCGATAGCAAAACACAAGTTCGATATTAAAGATGGTTTACTCAAGAGATTGCTGAATTCTTGTTTCAGAAGTTGCACTTGGTAATAATCTTTGGCGCTTGAATCTGGCGGCTCTCCTGTTGAGAAGTCGACGTACGAGAGCAAAGTACGCAGCAGGTGTCGGTCTGCTTCCAGACCTTTCCACTGAACCAACTATACGAGGGAAATTGAATAATCATTTATTGAGCGACATGATACCACACCCAAATTCAACTACGAGTAAAATCATACTAGTCATTGACTTTGTTGCCTCATAAGCAACGCATAACAATAATATTAATGAAATAATATATGATTGAAAGGTTATGTAGCAACGATGTTGAGATTCACAATTCTATATGTTCTACTTTACATTCAACCCACTGCGATACAGTAAATCTCATAAAAAAATTCTCATTATGCAGATTTTTGTCGTACGTTTTGAAGAATGAATTATTATGAACCAAAAAAAAAATTCAGATTTCGATCAACGTTGGTTCTACAATATGAATGAAAAATAATGTTTTTGAAGATTTCTTGCGAATATACCATTGAATCGTGCGATATATGTATAAAATATCAAGGGGAAACGTTTGTATGCCTCGATAAAGACAAACTCCAAGATTGGAGAAGTGGAAAGCAAGGTAGGTAATTGGAAAAAAAAAAATTCATGGATGCATAAATTGAAGAATCATGGTCTCAAAGATGAAAATGGAAAAGAAGGAATTGGGTATGAATTGGCAAAAAGGAGTGAAAAAAGGGTTGAAATAACGCTTAGCGAGCATATTGCGTTGTCTCACAACAGCGTGTGTGTATAACGTGTATCTAGAAAAGGGGGAGGGAAGGGAGTTGAAGAAAGGCATATAAAGACACAGTGTAGAACAACAGGTCTTTTGGTCTTTTTTTCTACTTACAACTGATATTTCTTGGCAGCTGTCTCGAAAATTTTTCTTATTCAAATTCGCAACCAAATAACTGATTTGTGACAAAGTAAAAGATAACGAGTCCAGGTTCATAGTTCCATGAATACGACCTCGAAAGCTTCAAACGTGTTTGAAGCTTTCTTCGGTATCCACGAATTGCCTCCCCGGATTCTCTCCTCTTCAAAAGCATGAAAACTACATTGGCACAGTTCTACGACCAACATCGGGATTAATGTTATGAAATACTATTTCAGACTAACGTCATGGCTTGAACAACAAAGTTATACTGAAAACTCAACACCACTACTCGACGGAATATCGGTACACAACACAATCACACTCTTGATGATCCTGATGTCTTGGTTTTTTTCGAAGACGGATGGAATACTGCCTGGTCAAAATCAGTCATGGTTGGGAAGCGCCATCAGGCTGCTCGCAAAGTGATTAGAATGCGAACTATACGGATGTTAGGGGTAGCGTATCATAATGAGCGTTGGGAACTCCTAGTATCGTACACGATGTTGATTGGTCAATTCTTACGAAGCAACCAATCTTAGTCAAGATAGTAACTTCCAATTGTTCGGAAGCCATTGAACTCGGTAGGGTCAGAGATGAGTGGAGAGATTGCTAACGTAATACTGAAATCGTGGTATAGTTTTTGGACTAGTGACATCATGCGGCAATGATACCAACTGAAAAGTGGAACCACACTGATTGGTTAATTCCATTGGATTTCAGCAATTCCGTTCGATCTGAGCAATCATCAAATTTTTATTTGTTAGTTGGTATCATTGCCGCGTGATGTCGCTAATCCAAAAACCATACTATGATTTCAGTATCACGTTAGCAATCTCTCCACTCATCTCTGGTAGGGTCCAGCAATACATGATACTTTTAGGGTGCTCCAGGGGGCATAAACTCAAATGAAAAGTTTTCAGACGAGTTTCAGCGCCGCTTTACGCGGTAGGGCACTACAATCCAGAACGTTCATTATCCAGAAAGTGCAAAATCCCGAGTGCCAATATCCAGAATGGGCAAAATCCCGAATGCTCATTATACAGAATGTTCATGGTCCCGAATAAAAAACTATATATTTTAATATAAATCAAATAATTGGCCACTTTTATAATGAAAAATTATTTGTTAACGCATAGTAAGTGAGGACAATTAATTTCTTACGATTAAACTGGTCAATTATTTGATTTATATTAAAATATATATTTTTTTATTCGGGACCATGAACATTCTGTATAATGAGCATTCGGGATTTTGCCCATTCTGGATATTGGCACTCGGGATTTCGCACTTTCTGGATAATGAACGTTCTGGATTGTAGTGCCCTACCGCTTTACGCTACCTCCATGGAAGTGAATTTACATGGACAGGCCAACACACCCTGGTGGCAAAAAAAGAATCCTTCAAATGTCAGTGAACTGTGACTTTCGGAGAATTCATTTCGAGGTATGTAGCTCTTATTGGATTCTCCAAGAACTCTATTTCACTGACATTTCAAGGATTCTGTTTTGAATTCATGAATGACTCAAAGAGGATCCTTTTTCCAAAATTTTGCTATCTAGGACAAATGATTGACAAATCATAAAAATTGTTGAATTGGGTTCTGTGCGCATGCGATAAGTAATATTCGTCAACTATGCGCAGATTATGCATAAAACATGTAGAATACGCAGAAAATGCAGAAAATGCATAAAACCTTGACCAAAAAATATGATGCAGAAACCCCCCTTTAGTTCTCTGCATTATCTGCATGAGAAAAAAATTGAAGAAATAAAAAAAAAATAATAAAAAATCTGCATGAGTTTTATGCGCACATTATTCGATAGGTTCGTTCGTTCTACGTGCCCTGAGTTGCTCCAACTTGTACCAAACCAATCATTTCGTTGCTTAAACTGGAAGTAGCGAATCCAAAATACTTGGAGCGAGTTGGGGTAACTTGGGACATCGGTAAACGAACTTAGCTGATACTTGTAAGCTACTTGAACCCTCCTGTGCCCCCAAAGGCAAGGGGTTGGTTTTATGCGTAAGATACTCGGTTTCTTACGTGTCGTAAACCATGTAAAATACTTAGAAGTATATTACGTGCCATCCCTGGTGGCAAGTACCCGAAGGACCATTTACCCGAAAACGGTAATTTTCGGTAGACCTGTTTTATACCAAAGTTGTGTTATTCCGAAAGGTGAACACCCGTTAGGCTGAAAGCCCGTTAGGCTGAAAGACCGTTGGACTGGAATTTATTTTACCGAATGACAATAATCCGAAAAAGAATTGGTGACATTTTGTCTTATTCGCACACGACTAGTAACGTATAGTAAGATTTCGGATTATTGTCTTTCGGTAAAATAAATTTCGGTTGAACAGTATTTCGGCCTAACGAGCTTTCGGTACAACGGGTGTTTACCATTCCGAAAAACCATTACTCCGAAATTTTGTACCCCGACAAGTGATATTTCGAAAGTTCAGTATCCCAATCATTTTCGGTCCAATTGTATTGCTAATTTCTCATGGATTCCGAAAGACGAATCAATCACGATTTGTCGGTGCAACGAACTTTCGGAATATAACTCGTCGGGATACAAACTTTCGGAGCAATCGTTTTTCGGAATAACTGAACTTCGGTGTGAACGAAGTCTACCGCTGTCTCCCAGACGAGAAATCTTAAATCCCAAATGATTCTGAAAGAAGAACTCTTGAAGAAATCTTTCAGAATACAAAGTGTTCTTAAAGAGTTTGAGAAGAATTCGGTTCGTCGGACATTTGCGAGTTCCGTTGAAATTCTATAAGACTTCTTTGAGAATTTTAACGGAACTTGCAAATGCCTGACGAACCGAATTCTTTTGGAACACTTTGTATTCTGAAAGAGTTTTTGAAAAGTTCTCTTTCAGAATTCATTTGAGGGAAGGTAACAAGGGTAGAGTATCATAATACCGAATGTTCATATTCCCGAATGCTCATAGTACCGAATGCTCATAAGACCGAATGTGCATAGTCCCGAATAAAAAAATATAAATTTTGAAATGAATCAAAAAATCCGCCACTTCCGTCATAAAAAATGATTCGTTTACGCATATCATGTGGGAACGATCAATTTTTTATGACAGAAATGGTCCATTTTTTTATTTATTTTGAAATTCATATTTTTTTATTCGGGACTATGCACATTCGGTCTTATGAGCATTCGGTACTATGAGCATTCGGGAATATGAACATTCGGTACTATGACACATTCGGTATTATCCACATTCGGTATTATGATACTCTACCGTAACAAGTGCCCGAAAGGCCATTTACCCGAAAGCGATAAAACCTGCGACTATTTGAGGAAGGCTAGGAACTTCTGGTAATCATCCTCTGATTCACAAATCATTTTCTTTCAGGCACTTGCTATTTTACCTCCATTTGAGATAGATTAATATCCACCTCTCTCTTCACCCAAGGGTTCCGCGTTCCGCTTTCCGCCCTTTTTTAGCTCCATGTGACGCGGGCCTAACCCTCAAACAGTCCAAACAATTCAATACTGGAAGCAATCATCCATTTTACGTGGCATATTCTGAAACATTTGCCATTCTTCAGATATAATCATCTATTGAGTGGAATAAGATTCCAGATTTCTGAATTCTTTTTCAAAAACAAGTACAGAATTCTTCAAGAACTCTTTTCGAACTGATGAATTGATAAAAAGCTCTGAATGAGTTTAATCTTCGGGACATTAACGAATTCTTTGAGAGTACTAAAACAATACTTTCAGCATTCTCACAGAACTCGTCAATGTCCCAAACATAAAACTCCTTGAGAGCTCTTTATGAATTCGTTAGTTCAAAAAGAGTTCTTGAAGAATTCTGTACTTGTTTTTGAAAAAGAATTCTTCGTGTGTTATCAGAGATGACAACTAAACTAAAAATCATTTGACATATTTTGATCCATAGGCTGTGATTTATCGCGCAAGTCATAACAAACAAGGAAACAGATGCCAAGCCTGTTCCTTTTTCTCTCTCTTCTCACTTTAGACCTCTACTCGCGCCAAACCCCTGCCGTGCGTTCAACATTTGCAAATGTTGCGCCCGTATAGGGAGCCTTCCGAAGTATCAATTCCTTGTCAAATATGGCATCACTGGTTGGTATCAGGTTTTTGACAGGATTCTTCCAGATCTCTTATAGAATTCTTCACGATATCTGATAGAATTCTTGACGAATTCTTTCAGAACTCTTATAGAATTCTCAGAAGACTCTTTGGGGATTCCTCAAGAGTTCTTTTGGACGAAAAAAAGAATCCCCTCTGGGATTTATTCTGAACTGACATCTCGTGATCCCATCAGAAATTCGTTTTGAATTTTTCTGGAGTTTTGAAATCTTCTGAGATTCTTGAAGAATTCTTCCTGAACACTTTGTGGTGTGAGGGTTCGGAGCATTCCGATTTTGAATAACATCAAAAATAATTTTTTTTCGAAGCTCAAAATGCGGGCCCTTTAGCGACCAAGATATAAAGTCTCAAGGAATCCTCCCTGAAAATTTCGGATTATTTCATGAATTCAGTTTTGAGTAATTTGGCCAAAAAAGACTGTGCTCTGATGGTAAGCTCGTATCCACTATAGGGAAACCCAAATGGCGGCAACGGTACAATGTCCCGAAAGCGGGATGTGTCGAAATGAAAATGTCCCTCAAGGTCAATAGTCCGAAATTCGTGGATTGGTATATTTATGGTTAACTACGAGAAACTTGTTAGAAATTGACCAATCGGCAAATTTCGGGCTATTGGCCTTGAGGGACATTTTCATTTCGGGCCGTCGAACTTCGGGATCTTGCATCGCTACCCCAACTGGCGTTTGAATTGTAAACTATTGTAAAATTGGCAATTCAATAAAGTGTATTATTATTATCCTGTGTATGGTTTCTTCATCAACACTTTATTTTGAAATTAATATTTCTCAGTATCATCAGCACCAACGATGTTGACATCGCGTGGAATAAACATAGTAAAACATACTTTCAAATGTACGCAAGCAAAAACCAAATTAACAGCCCAACCTAAACGATACGGAGGACATGCGTAGGTTATCAATTATGTAATATTGTCAATTTTATCTCTTCCTTACGAGTATACAGTTATTCCTGAGTAGGCAAATTTTCTTAATTGTATATAATTTATATAGAATTATACATAACTTATATACAAACTATATCGAATTATATATAAATTATACAAAATATTGACAATTTTGCTACTTTGGTTGTTCATATTGTTGATCATTCTTTTTCTAATTGTATGCTCTTTCACAAAATGAATTGAAACATTGAAAAAAACATCTTGAAAATCTGGAATTTTTCATTCAACGTAAAAATATTTGCTTTTATTGAACAACGATTGACCTACTGTAATGCCTATTTGACATAAATTAATATTCCTGGCATTCAATCGATACATCAATAATTTCCATTGTAGAACATGATGGTTTTTGTGTAATATACATTTCAAGTCCTACGCCCTCAAATGTTGGCAAAATTTACCAAACAGAGATGCACAAAGTTCACAATAATGATACTTGGCTTTATAAAATGTGTATCAAGTTTCAATTGAAATTTTATACAAACTAGATACATGATTCATATAAAAGTATCAATACCGTGAACATGGGGCATCCCTGGTACCCAAGTAGCACCAGAACATTTCAAATATTCTATGAACGTGCATAGCATATATAAATATACAAGTACATTCTATAAATTTTCTTAGTGTATTCCTATTAACGATGCTCCTGGGGTGGTATCGAAATTCAAAAACTTGTAAATGTTCTTAAATATTCTGTACTCGTTCAAAATAGAAAAACTTCAATAGCTGCAGAAAATGAATATATTCAGAATACATTTTTCATAATAGAAATTAAAAATCTTAGAATATAATATAATTCCTTTCTGTTTCAAAATCTAGTTAATATTCAGACCTGTTGTTCCCAGATGGCACAGAGTTCTTACAGAATTATTCAAGAGCTTCATACGCGCACTGCGCTGTATCAAATATTTATCGTCTATATAAAAATCAAGTAATACCTGTACTTTACGGTACACATAAATTGAGCGGATATCACATACATTGTTATTATATATCTCATGAAAATAACATAAATACAAACTTGATTTATTTTGAATCAAATTTGTTCTACGAAAAAATATTTACATTTGCAAAAGATTTAAAAATCTGGTAGATTTAAAATCATTCTATTTCTTATTTTGTAAACATTTTTTTTTTTATGTAAATAGAATTTTTTATCGAGAACCTCGACCGGTATGTCCAAAAGCCACTCTATTGGCAGAGGTGTGTGGAGGATATATGTGGTGGTGGATATTATGGCATTTTTATCATCAGTTTGACCATATAATAGTGAGTAATATTTTTCATGTTGGTTTTCTTAAACTACAGAAATTTTTTCTTTATAATAAGTATAATGAATTCGAAATGCCTAAATGTAAAATCAAAGAACTATCGCTGAATTTCACAGAAAAGAACAGCTAATGTCGCATTAATGATGATATCTTCTCAGTAAGTATCGTTCTACATATTCATGATTGAAATTTTTTTTATTTACAGGGAGAGTTTGAATATCCAGATACATCTGCGTGGACCGACGAAGAGTTAGGCATTCCTCCAGATAATTGATCGTCTATAAAATCATATTACTTTCATAATTGTATGTGTAAATAAACGAGTGATAGTAAAGACGTGAAAATAACAATAGCACAAAATACTAGAAATTCGGTTTGGAAAATATTTTTGAAACCCATATTTTGATTTACGTAAATGAGACAATATTTTTGCAACGTGCAATTCAATATATCATGTTTCAAAAGTATACCCTCCTCAATTTTCCCAATAAAGAACGATACAGAACGATGCATTTTTTCTATAGTTTTCAATGAGGTTTCTGAATACGGAATTTACGAAGTTATATCGTGATTAAACGATAGAACTCTATCGTTCCTTATAGTTTTCTATCAAAATTCGAAAGAATGTATGGCATTTTATCGTGAAATTCGTATAGAAAAAGTACCAGTTATTTGTAAAAAAAATGTTCATGTGTTCCAGAATAAGTGGTACTTTTTCTATAGGAATTTAACGATAACATCACATACATTTTATGATGAATTTTATAGAATGCGATAAGAAACGATAAAATTCTATCGTTGAATAACGACATAACATTGTCAATTCCGTATTCAGAAACCTCATTTAGCACTATAGAAAAAATGTATCGTTCTGTATCGTTCTCTATTGGGAAAATTTAGCAGGGATAATGATCCAAAAATACCTCTTATGTTACCGATCATTTCTTTATCTCAATTTATAAGGGAGGAAAAATTTCGTCTCGATTTAATTTGCATATTTTATTTATTTATCAACAACAAGATTACTATAGTTGCATTTCATTTGTTAAAAAAAAATATAGAAGTGTTGGATAAAAAGTTCATTGTTTCAATTGGAGTTTCCACTTTTTATCGGAACCATTTCAACCTCGAGATACAAATTTCAAGCCCTCTGTTTCTCTGTAAGAAAAAATAATAATATCAACACTTTTTTTGCATAAAAGAAATGTCATATGATTTACTTACAGTTGCGATTCTCCGTTGTCCAAGCCATGCGTCCAAAAATCGGAATTTAAAAAAAAAAAACTAAAAACCACCAATTTCTTCTGTCTAAAAATCGATGCTCATTTCAATTCATTTATTTTTCGATTTATTGACATAAATTTAACGAAATTTGATCATCAAGACTGCGAAAAGGACGATTATGTTCGAAATAGGTTGTAAAAATGGTTTTCAATCTGATGAATTTTCAAATCTCAAGTGAAAAACCATGTTTCTTAAGCTTCGTATTTAACAACTGATGGATGAAATATGAGTCTCGAAAAATTTCCAAACATTCCAGAAATTACAATATGATTATATATAAATTATATATACTTTTGGAAATTTTGCCACTCTGTGATTAAATTTGTTCTTTAGCAATTAACCCTCAGTTACCCCACGTATTTTTGCATATTTTTGTTGATCTCTCGTTGTGCGTTGCAATCAACTGAATGGAGCTTTTTCCAGTATCAAAAATGTACTATGGTTCTCAAACTTCATCCCTGTTTTGGTTTCGAATCGTCCCTCTTCGCCCCTATAAACAAACCATCAGATTTTCTAAAACCTCTTGTTCCCTTTAGACCCCCGTGGGGTAACTGAGGGTTAAGAATCCAATGTTTCGTTCGATTCTAGATTTTACTTAGAATACCTCGTATGGGAATATTTCGCTGAAAAATTTCTGAAAATCTCTTATTTTTGGGACATCACTCTCAGAGTTTTTTCGGAGTCCATCGACAATTTATTATTGAAATTTCAGATAGACTATGAATTCATTCCTGATAAAACTCTGAAAAAAGTATGATGAATGTCCGTGATTTCTCCGAGAGCTATGAAAAAATCATTAAAATTGAGTAACATTGGACTTAATTGAATATAAAGTCAGAACTGCTAGTTTCAACTCCATTAATTCCTTCTGTTGAAGAAACAAATATTCTTTATTAACTTAAATCTCTTAAATTGTCAATGAAATTCTTCGGAATTATTAGTTTTTACGTCACAAAAATTCAAACCCTGCGTATTGAGATATCTTTGAAAATTTCCCATGTTACAGAATTTTTTCCTAGTTGTTGGGGAAGATTGAAAGATCAATCAAGAAGATTTCCATACAGTGTTTTGTCAAACAGAATGAAAAATCTTCAAAAAAGTTACAGAAAAAGTTCTAAACATTACTCGCTTTTGATAATTTTTACTTACCTATCAATGAAAACAGGATTTATCGGATTGTTTTGAGAGTTTTAACAGGAATGAATTCATAATTGTCTGTCTGAAATTTTGATGAAAAATCTCTGATGAGCTACGCAAAAACTCTGAGAACGATTTCCCAAAAATATTAGATTTTTCATCAAAATCTCAGACTTTCCTACACAGGACACCTACGTCGCCTCTCCGTGAAATTCAGGGGGAAAAAAGAGATCGGTGGATACAACGTGGTACGTTGCCCTGGTTTAAAAAACCATGGATTCTCGCCAAATCTCACTAAATTACAGTTGAACTTGGACAATGTTCTGGCCGAATGTCAATGAGATTTGGTGAGAAAGAACAGTCGATTCTCGCCAAATCTCACTGAATCTGGCCAAATCTCATTGATTCTCGGACAATATTCTGGCCAAATCTCATTTAATTCCATTTGTCAGAAGTAATGGATTCTTTTAACCAGGGTGGACAAGCAGCGTAAAGGCAACGGAGAAATGTCCGCCCGGAAAAACGGCTCGGACATTTCTCCATCGTTCCACGTTATATCCATCGCTCCCTTTCTTCTCCCTTAATTCTACGGAGATTCAATCGGAACATTATTCAAGATTCGATGAGATTCGGAGAGAATCAATGAATTCTTTTAACCAGGGCTATAGTCGAACAAAAATTCATCATTTGTCAATGAATTTTGACGAGATTCAGTGTGAACCTGAATTCAGTGTGATCAAGCTCATTTTCTAAAACGATCATTGAAAAAAAAATGATCTTTCATGGATTTCATTATTCGTAGATCTCACTTGAATGAGTATAAATATGTTCGGATATGAACATATAAATATCGAAGTAAGTTTTCATATTTCAGTAAGCTCACTTGCCTGCTAAAACAGTACAACTTTTTCGTTTCCCTTTGCGTGACGAACTTCATTCAATAAATCTCTAACCGAGTACTATATCATGTAAATAATATATTATGGTAACGAACGATATTATGTTAAGCTTGTTAAAATCTTTACCGCATTCATTGGTTTAACGTCGTCTTTGACCGACGCAAGACAACTTGAAGAAAAGATGTCGTTAAAGCGTAGATTTACTCAAAAAAATCATATTCTCCTTCGAAAGTTCAGTTGAAGTAGGTGCAAATAAAATTTTAGTTTCCAATGATTGAGAGAATTTCATGTTTACATCATCTGTCACAAGCACGGGCACGAATCTGCGTAAGTTTTGTGTTTTCCTTTCTTTTTTCCTTCTCTGTACATCTGAATCAGTTTTTCGTCAAAGGAATTCGTCCGGGTTCTATACGGGAAAGATTTTCGGTTTGGGGTGAGATCTTCACTTGAAGTGCGAGGACTGTGAAGTGGGGAGCGAACATGTATCCGGGTTTATTCGGGAAATAGGTTTTGTATTGTTCGAGTTTATTCAGGTCGTACCCGGGAACTGCACTCCGTGTTACAAATAATTTATAAAATCTCATTGACGAATAGGAAAATTAATAGATTTCAATGAAATTCAATCAGAAATTTCACCATCAGTAATGTAGAATTCAATAGAATATTTCCACCTGGGCTGCTTGAAACGAATATGTATCAGGGATTAATACGGGAAATAGTCACCGAAATTATTTTTAAGCCTCGATTGGTGTTCAATCCGGGATTATCCGAGGACTATCTGGAAAAGTTTTTGCAAAAGCACGGAACACGGAAAAAAATGAACTGTTAATTTTACCAGAATTCCGGTTACTATATGGACAGCAAGGAATATCTGTGACTTTTACTGGAATTCTTGTTAAATTTACCGGAGCCCTTGTTAAATTTGCCGGAGACTTGATTCATTTAACTAGAATTCCGGTTAAAATAGCAGTAATTCTTGCTGTCCATATATTAACCGGAGTATTTTTTTCCGTGAAGAAAAGGAAATAGCTATGGCAGCTACTCACTTTTTTAGCACCCTTCTTTCACTGCTGCAGCTAAAATAATTGCAACTGTAGCTATTTTTCAACTGCCACAGCAAGAAACCATAGCTGTAACTGCACGGGTTTTGTGGTTGATATTTGAATAGCTAAATAATTTAGCTGTTAGATTTTCGCCGCGGTAGCTACATTTCTTGCTGCTAACCCTAAGTGAATAGCTATGAAAGCTAAGAAATAGCTCCCTGAGCTAATTTTGAGCTATCCAAATAATAGCTCATTATTTTTTCCGTAAGGGTATATCGTACATGGGTCTTTCCAGGTCGTGTCCGGGAATTGAAAAAGTATCCGAGTTCATTCATATAGAAGTGATACGGAAATTAGTCACCGGAATTCATTTATATCTCGAAACGGCATTCCATCTGGGTTTATCCGGGTTCTATCTGGGGAAGTTTTTGAAAAATAGTTTCGTGTACGGGTCTATCCGGATGCTGTCTGGAGATGTTATATTTACATTGTTACCAAAGTGAATTCCCATGTAACACAGAATATTCTGAGAATATTCTCACAACATCCGTGAAACGTACTGTATCGAATATTCTTAAAAAAAGCGTAGAAGCTTCGTAAATATTCATAGAAGATTCTGAAAACATTTGAATGGGACTGTTTCGAATATTCTAGGAACGTTCGTACAATATGCGTACAAAGTTTGTAGGGAGATTGATAAACAGCGCATGCGCAAGCATCTCAATGACATGAATTCAGTAATGGTGGATAATGTTGTTGACAGGCTACAGACCCTTGGATAATATATTATTTTAACTTGTATTTGGGGAAAGAGAAATTCATAAATGTGCATTTTAATATCCCGAATGTTTTGAGAGCGTCATGCGTGAAAAATAATCTTCAAAAGTGTAATAAAATTTGAAGAAATATCGTATATATTATGATGGTTTGTTGTGATCATAAGTATCTCACCCATCCATGTGAATCCATGATATTGCTAAGAATCCATGATGACAGATGTTATTGATTGGAAGAATTGATTGTGAATTAGTTTTCGGTTACATGCAAAAGTTATATTGGCAAGAATTTCTATTTTAACAGGATTTTTTCATAATATTCCTACAATATGCGTGGCATAATATTCTGAGAATATTTGAAACAGTCTCATTCAAACATCCTGAGAATGTGCGTAGAATATATTCGCACGTAATAAGAATCTCCTTAGAATATTCGAATATCCTCAATGTATATTCTTAGAACATTCTCAGAACGTGCTTGTGTTACCTGGGTTATTAAATGAAATTGAAACTGGTAGCCGTAGAGCTAGCAGCCGCTTTTCATAACTCTTTATACACAATTTTTTTTAAGGATTTGAGGATCTGAAACGTTTGGTAGGATGCTACTCAATCAATTTCTGGTATAAACAAAGCTCCAATATTCAACCTTGATTCAAAAGTTACAACAATCGGCCGCTAACTTTACATCTGCTAGTTTCAGCTTTATGTACATGAGAGAAGCGTTGCTGTGAATTACCTTCAACAACAATGTAAATCCAACAGGATTGTGTAGTAAATTTTACATGAAATCCGCACTGTAATCGTTACCTGACTTTTCATGTAATTTTTATATGGGGATTTTTTTCCGTGCAGCCAACCATGGATTGGTTCCAATCATTAGTCAATTTGATTGATTCCAATGACTTTGCTAATAATTGATCAATTATTTGGGAATTATCTAGGATCTTTATGCGCATGTCCATTCATTGGATAATGATTGATCAAAAATGGATCATTTTTGAAGGGCCAATTGTTGGTTGCTGATGCGGACACAGAACAGGACAATTATTGATCAATCTCGTGGCCCATAGAATTAACCAAAAATTGATAATTCAACATACGTCGATAATCGAAAATCTGGAAATGTAAAACATCACTTATTTTCTATCCGTAATATGAAATTTTGCATTGGTCATGTCATGTTAATAGGATAGAATTATTTATTATGTATTGTTTATTACAAAAATTCTTGTGATTTATCGATTTTATAATATATAATTAATATGTTTCATTGATGAACGAATCTCTGTTGGATTATTCCAAAATTCCAACCTATCGAAAAATAATAAGAAAAATTCTAAGATCTGAGTTTTCAATCGATTTGTGTACAAAATATCCAATTCAAATTGAGAATTTGAAAATTGCTCCATTTCAATGGCCAATCAGTTTTTATTGAAATGTCTCATCATGTATATTCACCGAAACCAATGGGAGAGTTTGTAAATTTGAATATTTAATCATTCTTTTTTCTAGAATTCTTTTTAATAGAAAAAAAATATATAGTTTCCATAAATTTTTATAAAATATCGATGAAAACCTATCAAAACTAGACATGTTTTCTATAAAAAAAGGATCAATTCTTTTCGACATTCCTGACAAAAGATATCCGATCCAGTTTGAAAGTTGCTCAATGTCAATGGTTGTTTGGTTTCTATTGGAACTTGTGATGTCAATCTATGGAAATGCGCATGAAATCTCTCTGAATGTCTTCATGTTTTGTAATGTAATTCTTTTGATCTTTCTAAATCTTTCTGATTCCCTCAGAATTCCATTTATTCAGAATTCAAAGCTTGTTCCAAGTTGGTTCGAATTTTTCTGAATTCCTCTGAATTCCTCTGAAAACTTTACCGCGCAATTTTTCTCCATTTCCTGGTCTCTGAATTCCTTAAAATTTGTTTTAATCTCTCTGAAACTCCCTGAATTCTTCTAAAAGCCTCAACGTACAATTTTTCCCAATTCACTTGTCTTTGAATGTCTTTGAATATCCCCAGATCTTTCTGAAGTTCCTTGAATGCTTTTGAAATCTTGGATTAGAAATATTTCTCAATTTATTCCAGTCTGAATTTTCCTGAATGTTTGTGAATCTTTGGGAATTTCCCCTTGACATTTCAACGCACAATTTCTCACAATTCACCAGTCTCTGAATTCTTTTGAATGCATGAGAAATTATAAAATTTCATATTAAAATTCAGGAAAGTTCTGAAATTTAATACAAAAGCATTTATATGTTAATTCCTTCGCATAAATTTAAATGAAATTTAGTAAACAATTTTTTACACCGCATCGACAAGGAATTTCTCATCAATTTTCGTTGAAATATTCGTATTCACAGTTTTACACTGAGAGAAGAGCAATTCGGAGGTTCAGTAAATAGTATTATATTTGATTGATAAATCTGAATATTACTGAAACATTACTGAAGTTTTGCTTCCCATTACTCAGTGTTTTACAATTGTTATTATATAATACAATATTCACGACCAGATTCGCTGTGTGTCACTCAATTCCTGAACGTTTAGTAATTGAATGATACACAGCGAATTTGGTCGTGAATATTGTATTGTATAATAACAATTGTAGAACACTGAGTAATGTAAAGCAAAATTTCAGTAATGTTTCTCCAAGTTTCATGAAACATCGCTGAAAGTTCAGTAATATTCAGATTTATCAATCAAATATAATACTATTTACTGAACCTCCGAATTGCTCTTCTCTCAGTGTAGATTTTCGATTATCAATTCGTTTCCATAAAAAATTCAAACTTCAACAATAGAATACGATGTAATTTGGGTATTTATGAAAACTTTGATAAAAGAAGTTCTCTCATACATTTTGAAATATTACTTAAAAACTCATGCTGCTCCAAAAATGATTTCTATATGAAAAATAAATTCTTTTCTCCACAAGGTTTGTAACGAAAATGCCGGCTCGCCTTGTCAACAAACGTTCTTCGAGTAGCCACGTCGGGACCAAATCACGAGTCAACGAAGCTAGTGTTCACGTTAAAAATGGAAATTATAATAAGGCTATTATTTTATATAATCAAGTAAGTATGAGATGTAATCCTCATATTTTGCGTTTGATCGTCTCTTTTTGGCTTTAGATAAAAATCATTAAATATTTCTAATATAAAATGACATGGAATTTTTGAAATATTTGAAAAATATTCTCATGATTCTGAGGAGATATAATATCACCTCAAAAGAATATTCGCGTAGCATGCACTGAAAAAAAAATTTCTTCCAACCAAATAAATAATTTTTCTTGTCCTTTCTCCATAAAATATTTCTTAGGATTAATGAAATGAAATATTTAATCGAATCAAATAATTGAATGCTTGTCCCAAATAAATAATTTATCCGCTACAAGTAATCAGTTTTTGCATCTAATTGAATATTTAATTTTTACAAATAAATATTTTTTCCAGTTAGGGATGAGAATTTGTTTGAATGAAATGTTGAATTATTCAATGTAACGCGAACAGTTCAACAATCTATTCATTCTATCCTCTCTTTAGTACAAAATTATCATGAATATATTGATTTTTGTATACGCGATAAGAACTATACTTTCGAGTATACTTAAAATTAGGCTGAAATTCGGAAACTTTTGATTAGATTGTTTAGTATAGTTTTAGCTGATTTCTCGTTTCGACAACCCCCCACGGCATTCCAACTTGTTTTGGATATTATAAACTGACCTGAATAAAAGTTTACGCGAGAACTAATTTCGACTTGCCTGAACAATTGATACAATTTTGCAACACCTTGATCTCCTCAGTTCCTCCTGATCAGATCAAATGAAAATATAAATATCAAAATTTGAAAAATCAAATACAAACGCAATGTAATAATTAACGTTAAATCGTTTCTCGTACTCACATAATTTCCTTGAAACAAAGAAGACTACTTGTCAACGACAATATCATCATTCACTTCGTTACAATCCTTTGTCCGTGATAACGACGTTGGACGCGTCAAAAACGACGCGTTGTTAACTAGAGTTACTAGGGCAACAACACACACTCCTCCTTTTAACTCAGAGGTGTAGATAACAAGATCCTAAACTTTCGTCAGTAAAGTCTTGGAACTTGTGATATTGTGCACATAAACACCGGGAAAGAACATGTCTGAGATAAAGAACACCGTGGAAGCGGTTACAAATTCAGAGATGAATAATCATGTGAGAGATATTTTGAATCCAACTTTACGAGAACATGACTTGTTACAAAGTTACGTTCACGTAGAAACAAGTTCAAACTCGAAAGATCAACACATTTCAAAATCAGAGGAAGAAGCGAACAAACAGATGTTGACGAGAAGTTTAGTCAACAGAACAAACGATAGTCCTGATACTTCTAGAACATCCAACAATCGAAATAAAAATGATTGTAAAAAACAAGGAGAGGCGAGTAAAGACGAGCAGCACAGACAATCCCTCACCAATTTGGATTACAAATTATACAAACCGAAAAGAAGACGACCCCAAAGAAGCAGCGACATGCATCGTCAAGAAGAAGTTTATACCGATAAGGATAGAGCTGCTGCGGTTAATATGGGAAGCAAGGATATCAAACAATCCTTGAGTATGAAAAAACGACAGGATCGAAGCGAGAATCTACAAATTCCAGAAGACACCGAACCCAGCACTTTACTCGCTCTCGGTATACGAGAAATGCGAATAGGTGATGTTAGAGTTGCACTTAAATGTATCAACAAGGTTTGTAATGATCTCGAAAATAACGTCGTGTGCAACAACACGATCCAATTCTCATCCAATTTCACCCCTTTTGCGTGTTTTATTTCACATCTCTGGTACAAATATATTGATTTTTTTTTGTTCAAGGCATTGGATATCAGTGAAAATGACAAGAACGCATTGATCGCGCGGAGTAAATGTTACTTATTATTAGGCAAACCTCAAGAAGCTCTTCAGGACGCTGAAAAAGCTCTAGAAGGAAAATCAAGCGATTCCAATACCGCTAAAGCAATGTATTACAAAGCTGAAGCGTTGTATTATCTTGGCGACTACGAAATGAGTTTGGTATTCTATCATCGTGGGATGAGAATACGTCCGGAGTTCAATCAATTTCGATTAGGTGTCCAAAAAGCCAAAGAAAAGATCCGCAACGTGCTCGGTGATCGATGAAAGGAACAATTTTTCGATTTCTTAGAATGGATATGTTATCGTCAAGTCGAATGAGACTTCTCAAACTCTAACGAACCATTCAAATTTCAACGCTTGTTTCCAATTTCATTGTCTAAAAACAACATTATTGAACGCTTCAACGAATATAAAACTCACATATTTATGTATACAGCAATTCCTTTAATTCAAAAATAATTGTTATATACAAATTATATTTAAATATTGTTGAATAATCTAAAATAACGCTAGTAATTATTCTTGTAACAATTTAACTCTAAACTCATGGATATCAAGTAACCCGTCTTCGATGTATGGCATAAAATATACCGGCGTTGGCTGGCATGTTGACAGACTCTGAGAAAGAAATTCAATACAACCAATGAGCACTCATTCGGTAAACTTTGGTGAATGCGTTGAGTAACGCTTACGTTCAGTCTGTATTTGCCAACAGTGGTACTAAATTACCTGTCGTTAACTATTCTTTGATATTTCACCAATTCTTTGCCAGTATAATTGTTCAAGTAAATTACGTCAAACCCCTATCATTGATCCAAAACAGTGATTTTCGGTGAATTTACTGGAATTTCCCGATGTAAAAAAAAACTGTAGAAAACCGAACATATCAATTACCTAGTATTTTACTCATTACGCGTTGAGAAAATTACTCAGGGCTGCTCTCCCATGCGATGGATTATTCAACCGTAATGGAACAATTCATCTTCCGTTCCGTCGAAAACAGGTGCCCTTGTCTCCCATGAACCTGAATATATTCCGGCGGAATGAAAAATTAACCAATCAATGATTAAATATATATTTCCATTGGAACTCTTTATGAGAAATAGGGAATACATTCCATTCAAAGTGGTTACGGCCGGAATGATTCCGATCCATGGGCAGGGTTGGCACGTAATATACTTCGAAGTATTTTACATAGTTTACGATGATGTATCTTACCTACAAAACCAACCCTCTTGCCTTAGGGGGGAAGGAGGGTTAAAGTATCTTACACATATTACGTTTTTTATACCAAGTATATTACAATAAGAAACCGAAAAATCACGTAATGAACCCAACCCTGTCGATGGGAGAGCAGCGTCAAAGCAATTGACCGCGTCATCACTGTCTACCAACATGCCAGCCAGCGTCCCCAGGAGAAGTTCTCAGTAGGTGTAGTATGATTTCTAGATAGATGGCTTTCTGATAACAATGCACATTTCGACATACTTGCACTTCCAGCTTCACTTCGCACTTCGCCACCTCACTTCCTGATAACATTGTTTGTATCCAAGCAATAAATGAAACTAATTCCAAAACTACAGTCCGCTTCGATTTAATCATTTAATAATCATTCTAAGAGAAAACTCAAATCCATCTACCTTGGAGTTACAGTAGGTGAAACATGACGTTGTCAGAGGCTTGGTATTTACCAATGTAAATTCACTGTGTCTTTAGAAAAAGCCTTTGATATCATCATTGGAATTACAATAGATTCGTTCTTACTTGAGATCATTACAACATCATTCGCGCAAGTATTATGATTTGAACACATTTCCGATTATGCGCTCCAACCCTCCTCGTTCGCTTCAATTATCGTAAGATCTGAAGCAATGCGTTTTGTAATACTGAAGTTCTTTTATGCTTTCTTTGATATCAGATAACGCTCTATGCACTCCATTTTTGGAGGGAGTTGATTCATAAATCTCAGGATTCCATCGTCTGAAATATAATTTTCATGTGTCAAATTGGAATAGTAATGAATGTATCCATAAAATTATTTATTATCCAGTCGGTTCAATTAGTTCCGGGACTGAATTTTGATACGAGAAACGAGTAGCGCTATTATTCGGAAAACAATAGAATTACCATTTCGTCTTGTAAAAATATAATAAAATGTGTTTCTGGTACTCAAAGATTAATACTTCCATGTGCACAAAATTTCATATTTTAAACATCGTCTGTGGTAGGTCTTAGAATGATGTAACCTCTCAAGCCGAAGTAAGGTTTTCAAATGATTTTAGCATTTTAAAAATGGTCGTGAGTCCCTAGAGATTCTAGAGGAATTCGTTTCATCTGGTCAGACTATGACTGACAAGAGCATTCTATGTGGAGGTTCTCAAACGCCTACCCGCGAGACGTCAGTTTTTGACCAAGAGAGAGGTCACAGTCCTCAAAAACCCCTTTCATTCACCTGATTTGGCCCCCTAACGGGCTTCATGCTCTTTCTCAAACTCTAATTCACTCTCAAGAGAAAGTATTGTGAAAATCTAACACGATTCAAACGAATGTAACTGCAATTGAGCACACCCAAGCAAGAAACTATTGGACCCTCGAAAATGTGAACAAGTAGTGTTCGAGTCGTCTCATCGAGAGTAAAGAAAAATTGAAATTTCATAAATTTCATACCAATGAGAGATAGGACTTCAAAAATCAAATTAATAATTTACGAGAAAAAAAAATAGAATGTGTTTCAACATTAAGCTCGTTTCAACTCGGTCAACAGTTTTTGAAAAATTCATACAAGTTCAGGGGACTTGAGCAAGGGGAAGTGGGAGAGGGGAAAAAGTCCAATTTTGCGTCAACTTTTTTCAAAAGTTACATAATTACACAATGTCGCGTACTTTGAATTTCCTAATGATTTCTAAAGGCTAAAAAATAAAATTGTAAAATTTCAACCTTTGAATGTCAACAAATTAACATTTTACCATTTTATTTGTGCAGCCTTCAGAAATAATTGGGCAATCCAAAGTACCTTTTGAAAGAAGCTTGCGCAAAATTTGGCTTTCCCCCTCCAGCCAACGCGAGCCAAATCTTTTCTGAAAAATTTCTCGAGAATAATAACAAATTACCAATTTCTCAATCCAACGCGGAAACTCCGTTTGCCTTGCTTTGCATTGAAAAAGTGGCAGCAGGGGGAGCATGGGTTACAAAAAACTTCTCGCAAATATCGTATTCGATCAATTTTTCAACGCAGGTTGATGTTTTTTTTTAGTCGAGGAATCCAAATATCGAACTATTTTTGCAAAACCTTTATCCATTTTTTGTTATAAAGAATTTCATTGTTCATAACGTTTCTATGCGCAAACTGTTGACTTTGAAGAAAAATTGTTATGAAAAAACAGTTTCTTCTCTCGCGAGGAAGAAGTTTTGTACGAACTTTTCAAGTCTTATTTCCCAGTATTATATTTAAATTTTCGGTATTCCAATTTTTTTTTCGACCTTCAAAGAGATGACTCGGACAATACTTCTCACATGAATGCATTCAATTCCGAACAGTCCTCCAGTCGAAAAGTTTTCCAAAGCATCCAGAGCCTCTATATAATCGGTAGCAAAGCTAGTCTAGCATGAAACCAATGTCGGTAATTCGGTATAGATTTTTCGATCTCATTAGGTATTTCTTGGTGAGGTGGTACTGGAACTTATCGAACCAACCGTGTATTGGATTATAGATGTGATATGATCATTCATTTTACATGATTTTTACGACCCTGGTGCAACAAAAGAAATGAACGAAATTTTGCCATGTACTTTTCGAACGATTAAACAATGATTGAAAATTTCCAATATGCAGTAATAAAATACCCCGCTAGGATTGCGCTTCAAATCAAAATTCAAAGCCCCAAGTAATTCTCGAAAATAAGGTAACTAGTTATGAAAATTATTATGTCATAATAATCTCATAATCTTATATTTTGTCATGTCATTGTTGTTACAATCGTTTGCTTAATTCTCAGGAATAATTTGCAGTTTCAATTTAAAACATACGTAGCAAAGTTTCGCCCGTTTCTTTTCAGGCTCGATGGTCTGTAATTTCAGTAAATAGCGTTGAAATTACTTACTTTATAAGTTCCTTGATTGTTGAAACGTCAATGGTTCTATAATGGAGATAATCATCTACTTTGGGCATATGTTTTCTTATAAACATTCTGTCAGTCCAAATCGAATTACCCGCCATGGGACATTTCTTTTCGGGTATATATCGTTTTAAATAATCCAATAACATTTGTTCAGCTTGTTGTATATTGATTTTACTTGCAATACACTCGTCCGTTAATCCTGTCTGAATATATGCAAACATTTATAATACGGTTAATTGAAATAATGGTTGATCAATTGTTAAGTGACATACTTTTTTGTGATGTTCAGTACACCATTCGTCCATATAATTCAACCTGTGATACGGTTGGTGTATAACGATATTGAAATCTTCAGGTACAATTGTTTTCAAATTTTTGTCGGTAATAGTACAAGCTATTTCCATAATTTCGTCCTCTTCCAAATTCAAGCCGGTTAACTGAAAAATCAGTGAAAGAGCATGAAATTTGTAGCATTTGAAATAATACATATCTTTTATACACGTAGAAAATCATTTATAAGAATCATTATACTTACTTCTGTATCTATCCAAACTATCGATTCATTCTGGTCACTCGACGACATGTCTGGAAAATAAAAATAAAATAAAACACTCAAGAACGATGCTCCAAACGGAATGCAAAATTGTCCTTTTTATACCAAAAATCATCTATCAATCGAACTGTGATGGTGATGGACAATGCCAGATTCAACGAAATTACCCCTTCCAACACGCTTTACTGTGTGTGTGTGTGAGGGATTTCTATATACAAATGAGTGTGATGGAAGAGATAATCTCGTTGCATTTGGTATCCCTGATGATGGATATTCAATAGTGTGAGTGTGCTTCATATGAAATTCGGTATGCTTTTTGTTATTTGGGGTTTGCTATATTCACCGTGTACAAAAGCACGGAGAATGGATTTTCTGATTTCTTAGAAATTGATTTTTACTACCCCCGGAACGGAGACGTAACAACAATTCCAAATTACAGTCCAATCTGGTTATAAGTCTCACTTAGGGGCTGTAGGGGAAGAAAGAAGTAGGGAGAAATCGACGACCCCTCCACTATAAGTACAGTAGATTCTCGTTATAAGCGTCTTTTTCTCACATAAGATTGGGTACTGAGTGGAACAAGGACACAGCTTAAGCTTATAACGAGAGGCTACTGTAACAATTTTACCTCGTCCTACTTATAAGCCTCACCCAATTCATATTGAAACACACCACATGTATCACATTCTGTAACTTGAAAATTTAACATTTTCATTTTCAACTTCCAGTGAACGTTATGTGGACATCTTTGTGCTTACTGAATATCAAAATAAATTCAACATTTTCCATGGTCTCCAATTGACCAATTTTTCTGGTTAAAAATCATATTTACCGGAGAGGCTTATAACAAGATGTATAAACCAAAGATGCAAATGGTTTGAGAGTGAGGGAACATATGTGAACGCGGTTTATAAGTGATGGACTCATAACCAGAGTGGACTGCGTGGACGCCTCTTAGAAAGAGTAGTTAGAGTCACTTTAGAGAATTCGTAAAAGACCAGCACTGTTTGTAAACTTCACTTTTCCATTTCAATTCTTTGGGGAAACTTTACAAGCTGCGAGTGTAGTTTAAGGTCCCCTTAAAACGCGTGAGGCTCTGGACACATGCTCATGCATCAACCCAGTCCTGCACGTTCGCTAGTATTCATGATACTAATTTTCGAAAGAACCTGATTTATACTACTCTTCGTAAGGGACGTCGATATATGGAATCGGATGTATGAAAGATTCGTAACGTTGGTTCAAAAAGGAAGAAAGCCGCGTTACTTTTTTCAACCACAATCTTGAATCTTATTTATGAATGTCTGGAATTTTTGTCTCTTCCCTCTAGAAAAACAAAAAAAAACGCATTTTTAGATGGAAAACACAGTAAAAAATAAACTTACATCACGTTTATTAAATTCTCTTATAATGTCTTACAAGTCAGTCTGAGGATGAATACAAATATGTTGTAAACGTTTCATCAAACTAATGAGAATTCAAATTTCGATAGACAAAATTGTATAAAAGTATCACATTGTTACATATAAAATAATATATATGCCAATTGTTTGAAATAATATAACTTCAGTAACACGGTAATATACTTCAACTTTTATGAACTTTATGTAACTAAAGCTTGAAACTGTCTTCTTTCCTCAATACGGAAACATTTTAAACTGCGAATGATTTTGAACATATGATATATTCATTAATTTTTCTTTTCTAAATTTGAAATGAATAAAAAATGTTAAAATGCATGAAGACTTACTTACCCTCTACTTTTATAATGGACATTTCTATATCTTGGTTAACGTTGAAAAGTTTTGTCTGAGAATCTCCAATTTGTTGCTTAGCGTCGGAAGATTTTGTCTGAGACCCCAGTTCCTTTAAATATCTGTTAAGTACTTTCATGTAACAAGAAGAATCCACGGATTCTACACGAACAAATAAAAGATACGATGTAATATACATACAATCATAATTTTTGTGCTTATCCGTTTATTCTGACATTGCATTTTTTATATTGTATTTAAAGAAGTCAGAGTTAATTTCCTTGTTTCAATGTTAATTTGTATTTTGTATAACATTGGATGTATAATTATGACGATCAACAATCATTTGATTGGAAATTCTGAACATAGAAATGTTATTATTCTCTCGATTTATGATAATTGCAAAACAAGTGTGAATCATTTAAAAAATGTCAACACGAAGCTGATACACATCTGTTAAATTGTATGAAATTGCATTTGGCTAGCGTAAATCCGTTTTGTAATTGAAAAGTTTCATGTATTGATTTTGGGAATATAATTGAAATTTTATTCCAATGTAAATTGGTGCAAGTTTGACAAATTGGATGTAGAGTTCATTTCATAGACATCGGTGTCAACTATAAATCAAAACCACAATTTTGTACAATGATTATTTTAATTTTCTGTTTTCAACATGTGGAATTATAAAAATTACCATCTAAATATTGAAAATACTCATCAAATAGACTTCCTCAAACTAATTTCGTACAGAAATTGGAATTTGAAGGATTAGTTGAGATACTCCTCGATTTGTGAATAATGAACTCGATAAAGTCTTAAAAAAAATACTCAGGCAACAAAATGAAAAAAAAGTACCTGGCAGATTCAAGGTTGGTATCGCAGAAGTGCTAAGTTTTTGATTGAGTACATATTTGTTTTCGAAATGCAATCGACAGATACTTCTATGAACAATTTGCTTTGGATGAACAAATAATAATTGTGAATTCCCACATGCTGCTAACCATTTGAGTAGACGTTCTGAATTCTTTTTGGGATTGGGAAACTTGAACATTTTCATATTTGTTGACATGCAATTCTGTACGCTGCATTTATGATGACCCATTGGGCCTGGAAATGAGAGAGAATGGAAATAAGAACAAATTCAGGTTTACGATGAATTAGAGTAGAGAAACGTGAACTTTTATATAACATTTCGAATTATGATCCATAAATGAGAATGAAACGCAGTACAGTTTGATTTTTCGCAAAAACATAAAGGGTACCGCCAACAAGATCATAAAATCACTGTGTTTGAATGTTGACGAATGATTACTCTCGATCCATTTTCATATGCGTATGTTTCACTCAAATTACGGATTCAGAAAACTGCAAAACATTGTCAGTTAAATGAATTTCCCACAAAATATACACAAAGTCCACGTGACTTTACAAAAGTATAAAATTCGTATGTATATATATATATGTGAATATTATAAATATACATGAATTTCAGGTAACAATCCAATTCAGATTGAATATTCTGTAAACCTTTGTCTAAACAAATCTTGAATATAAATAAAGGAGCTGTATGATAAGAATCGATGTGTTTGATTACTTCTTACCTTAAATCATTTTCTAACCTCTTCTGAAATAAGAATTAGGTGTAGAAAACATCAATATGGTTTCTTAGCAGTGTTGTCAGATCTTATCTTGAATTTTAAATGATTGATCATGCTATACAATGGAAACTTGTAATTGGTTGATTCCGTTGGAACTCGTACCTTTCTGGCAACACTGCTTCTTAATGATTGTTGGTAATCTGGCATCACTGCTGCAACCCCCGTGGTGTGTATCATCTATCACGATGTTTATATGTGAAATTTGATAATAATTCATGTCATCTTATATGATTGAATATTTGAGCGATACGTCTCAATATTTCCATTTAAAATTGTCCACAAATAATACCTGATGTCGAAATAAATCAGTTAATGCTCCAGGACATTCTAATTCGACTTTCTGTGGGAATTCACGATTATTTATAAAATGAACATTGTAAGGATCAATTCCAGAAATGTCATTTTCATATTTTTAGCACTTTTATCCAGTGTGGTGAGAGAAGCCCACATGGATTATGGTAAATAGTTATTTTTGATTCAATCAACTTTATTGTGTTATTCATTCTGTTTATCAAAAAATTTCATTCAAGTTTTTAATATTTTTCATTGATTTTTTCACAGACAACATGGTTAGCTATGCTCTTAAAGAAATGAATGCCAACTCTACACCGATCTATAACACTAAAAAAGTAAGATATTTTGAATTACGTGACCAGATCTCGATATTCTAATGAAAACGCATTTCAGGAAGAAAATACAGGATTGTGTCCAAATGGAATACCATGTTCAGAATTGGGAGGAGAATGTTTGAAATGTAATTTAAACTCTAATTGTGTTTATGGAGCCTTATATGTAGCAAATTGTTCTGTTATGGATTACGTAGATTGTATAGTAAGTTTTCATAAGATTTTAAATGTGGATACAAGTGCATCGAATAAGTACTTGTCATTTTCATTTTAGGGTGAACAATCCTTCCAGAAGAAGTATATATGCCGTTACTGTTATCAAACTGAACATTGGGAACATCAATGTCATCAAAAAAATTCTTGCAGCTCGGTCGCATCGCCGCAACAGTATTACCGGTTTGTGGGGAATTTTATACGAAACGTTCAACATTGACTATCAATATTTTACAATTCTGACATATATGTGGATATGTTTTTAGAACTAATTGTACAGTCAATAGCGATATATTGTGTTTGGGAAGAAGGAGGTTTATGAAAAATCTTCCATGCAATTGGACCGTTGGATATAGATGGTCTACCGCTCTTATTTTAAGTATCACTCTTGGAGGATTTGGAGCAGACAGGTGAGTTGCAATGGATTCATTCATAATCCCAGCAATTACAAAATCCTCTATCTAAATTGGTTGCTATTCCGATGTTTACTTTGGATTAATTTTTATCTTTCACATTGCAATCAATTGCAGTTTTGCTTAGAAAAATTTTGAACGTCGGAATCACTTTGATTTAAAATATTTTTGCTAATAATTTATGCCTATTAATACATCAAATATTTTGAAATCCAGATTTTATTTAGGCCATTGGCAAGAAGGCATTGGTAAACTGTTTAGTTTTGGAGGATTGGGAGTATGGACTTTAATAGACGTTATGCTAATTTCCATGAGATATTTGGGTCCAGCGGATGGTTCTTTGTACATATAACGATCATGGATATCAATTTGAAATATCGTAATTGGGAAAACAATAAACGATCGCTCTTAGCGTAAGGTATATTCATAAAAATGTTTATACAAAATCGAACAGCTGTATTGTGATATGTATATACAATTATTAAATAATTATACTTTGTACAACATGAGAAATAATCTCATTCACCTTGGATCAAGTCGTTGATGATACTCTCGATAATTGTGAATCCAATCACGGAGTTAGTAATTCGCGATTTGTCCACCTAAAGAAACCAATAATAAAAACATGGATTTTTCGAAAAATTCCTTTCGTTACTTGTAATGAGAAAAAAAAGTTAATATCACGATATTCTATTTCTAATCGAAGTATAACTTTGCGTTTAAAGATAACATATATTTGAAATATACTCACAAATACAGACACATATCCCAACTTTTTCAAGAGTCTTTGTTTCAAGTGCATCAATCCAATTGGTTCTCTTGTGAATTTGAGACATACCTCTTCATCTAACAAGTCAATGTGAACTAAACTAAAAGTAAATTTTATTATGATTTCCTGTGACAAGAACATGAAATTTCATGTGGATTCGTTACAAAATGTATGAAATTTTACCCTAAAATTGGATGTTTAAAAGTCACTCCCAGTATATGGATACCAGGTACCGGACAGTTTATTTCAATGTCGCTGAGATCGAATTGTTTAGCTATTTGTTTCACGATCACACAGATTTCATTGATACTTTCAGAAGGAGTTAATTTGACCTGTATGTCAGGCAATCCCGCTGGAATTTTTATATGTGGGGCTTCAATTCGTACGCAAGTTAAAAAAGTATTCAAACGAGCTCTCGATTTCCATTTCTCGTTTCCAGTTATTCCCATGAATTTCTTTTCATCTAAAAATTTTTGTACTACCTGAAACAAAAACTAAGTTGTTCGATCGATCCATCAAAACAATTGTGATTTGTGATACATACCGCTTCTAACTTCAGATTCATTGTCCACAAGGAGAGAAGAAGATTTGAAAACATAGCTGGATAATTAGAAAAAAGGGAATAACAGTTTTCAATTATTCTTATAATCAACTGCGATTCGTGTTTTTCGAATTTATAATTCAATTTGCTCGCAGAGAATAAAAGATTGTTCAAATACTTGAGTTTGTAATTGGGCTGAGACAGCATGTATATCATAGGTTTCAATGATTTTTGTTCTAATTCTGTGTATATGCTTATCGCATCTGAAATTAAACGTTTCATAACTTGCGGCTCTGCAAATGAGATTTCCGCATACAGTACAAAAATGTGTGTCGCGTCGGGCAAATTGAATCTGCGAGTACTATTGACTATAGCTGCACTCAATCTACTTGGTACAAATGTTTTTGAAGGTTTGCCTAGTCTTATCGCTTTAATTAACATCACGAGTAATCTTCTATCTCTGATAAGATATTCAGATTCTTCTTCTATGGTTTGTTCTAAACATTGAAGTTGACTTTGCTTCAATGGGATTGAAAGTCTGAACGTTGATTCAGCTACAATGCGCTTTTCAAATAAAGATAAACGACTGATGTCTGGTAACAGAGTGAGAAAGTTTTTAATTTCATGAACAGAAGTACCTTTCCAGCTCAATACATAGATTAGGAGCAATAGTTCGGTTGTGGATAACTGTTGTTGATGTGCAGCATTTGTCAATATATTCACACACTCTTGATAAAACTTAGTATTTACCACATCGGAATTGTATTTGGCAAGCGCGATTAAACTTTTCAACATGTCAAAACTAGAAGTGTTTTTATAATCTATCAATTCGGATGGGGCATTATCGTCGTGAGGTTCCGAATCGATTGCCAAAGAACTATTGCTCGATGAATCTGAATAGTTTGGAGCAGACGATTGGATCATCTTTATTCCTACATTTGGCGATATTGTTGACAAATCATGAAAAACAGTTTCATTATGGTCCTGCTTGATTTCTTTGGTCAAATAATTACTAATTTGTTCTAGGAATGAACGGTCAAGATTAATCCTTGACTTGATTCTCCTTTCACTGTCAAAGTCGTGTAACTTATGGAAACATCTTTCCGTTTGATATTTATAAAATTCAGAATTCAATCTTTTCGGTATAAATAATACACGAAATATGCTCAATCGATTTTGCATGATCGTTCATTGGAGGTTATGAATATAAAATAATTTTCACTTGAAAGCACAAAACTCACTGCTAAACCACTTTCTATTCAATAAACAATTCTTAATTATTACATATGCACTGATGTGAATGAATTACAAAAATCATTTTGAACGGCAAGTATATAGTTGAATATCCAATGTAGTCAAACGTGCCGGAATTAAGGTTATTGGTTATAAATGGCTGAGGGTCTGAGGCACATTTATGCCTATAAGCCAATTTTTAAATCAAGGTAAGGTTAGATAATAATGGTGGAAAAGCCTAAAATCACTAAATTTCCACCTCCCTGGATTGTCTGGAACGAACATTAAGAGGATAACAGCAGTTGCTTTGGATCTCTCTTTCTATCGTATAGGTTTGTCTTTTTCCAACCAACGTACTCGGATGGTAAACGCTCGTTTCCTCTTAAGAGGATACCAACTGGTTACCATGTGAGCAAGTTTTTTTCTACCAAATTACTTGAAACCAAATCCATGGGAAAATCTGAAATTTTTAGGGATGATTCTTTAAGACTTTATCTACGTCGCTGAAACAGCCAAATTTTAAATTTGAAAACAATTTTTTTTTTCGAAAATTTTTTCCCTTTGAAATTCAAAATTTTTGCACTTTAGCGACATTAATGAAGTCTTGGAGAATCATCCCTGAGAAGTTCAAGTTTATTCATCAATTCGGTTTCGAGTAACTGAGTAGAAAAAAACCGTACTCGGTCGGTACAGTCGTTGTAACAAGTCCGTTTACAGTTCTAACGGAAATATCTTTGGATACGTTGTTATTAATGAATTTTTAATATTTTTCTTCGATTGTATACCTTCATATATGTTCTTCCTATCATTCAGATGGATTAGAAATTCTCAGATAACCGCAATAACGCATATTGTATAAAAATATTTGCGTTAGAATCTTAGAGCATATACTACGGGAGCGAGCATCCCATATCAAAACAGTGTTGCAAGACGGTCTCGTCTGTGCGGACAGAGAGGGCAAAAGTCAGGGGGAGCTCTCTTTTTACTTATTCTGGATTGATTGTAACAACAGAATTAATAACACTTTCCGTTGAAGCAGCCAATGAAGATTAACTAGAAAGAGAGATCGTCCTGACTTCTATATCTGTTTCACTCGACATATCTGGAACCACTTTTTCTGTTAGATGCTCGCTCCAGTAGTATATGCTCTAAGGTTAGAATTCAACGGACTTGTTACACCGAGTACACCGACTGTGCACTGGTATCCTCTTGAGAGGATACCAAAGTTACCATCGGGGCACGTTTTTTTGTGCTACAATACCCGAAACTAAATTTATACAAAAATCTGAAATTTTCAGGGATGATTCTCTCAGACTTTGCAGATCCTTGCTCTGTCCGGCATTTTCCGCAAGGTTACCAATGGCGTTGTCCAGACTTCTCGCCGGGTCTCAAAAACGATTCTTACACCCAGAACACGATAAGCTTGAAAACAGCATGAGATTATGCCCAAGTAGCACAAGAACTTCTCAAATATGCTATGGTGACTCTATGAATATGAAAGGGATGTACGAATGAAACTATTTTGGATAAACTCGTTAAGATATTCTATGGAGGTGCATAGCACATAATTATTCGAAACAATCTCATTTGGAGGTTCTACGCATGTTCGTAGGATTTTCCAAACACGCTCTTAGCATTTCTAACCTCTTCTGCTATTTAGGTATGCTCATTTTAAAACGATGCTAGTTGCAAAAGAAATATAAAATATCTTCAGAAGATAATTAAGACATATATATATATATATATATATTCTTGAATTCAGCATAAAATATTCTATAAGAAACGATATTTGATTTAAAACTACCCTACAAACAATGATTACTGGCGTTTCAATGGGCCGCTGATGGCTCGGCAATGCCGTTGAAGAGCCGTCACTGGCCCTTTGAAACGCCAGCAGTCGTGTTTGCTGGGTACCCGAAGAGAACATGAAGCTTCAGCGAACGTTCAGATCAGATGTGTACAGATCGGGCCGGAAGTTCATTAGAGCTAACTTTTAGATTCACAAACGTTTGACAAAGGTTCTACGGACGTTGAAATGTCCGCCTCGAAATACGTTCAGGAAACATAGACGGAACGTTCGCTGAAGGTTCATCGAAGGTTTGACGAAGCTTCACAAAAATATCTATACTTATATTAATTTATGTTTATTAATTCATTTATTTTTCGTATAAATTGATCAAAATTAATATAAGTATAGACATTTTTGTGAAGCTTCCTCAAACCTTCGATGAACCTTCAATGAACGTTCCATCTATGTTTCCTGAGAGTATTTTGAGGCGGACATTTCAATCTTCGTAGTACCTTCGACAAACGTTTGTGAATCTAAAAGTTAGCTTTCATGAACCTTCGACCCAATCTATACAGATCTAATCTGAACGTTTGCTGAAGCTTCATGCTCTCTTCGGGTATTAAGCGCAATGCAAGTTGACGTTATTCTTATTTTCACGTTTAAACATTCATTACGTTCTTCTATGGGTGTAATCCGTTTGGTGTTGACAGCAAAGAATTCACGCAAGACTTCTTCAAGGACTCTGTGGGAACTCTTCAGTTCTCAAAGAGTTCTTGAAAAATTCTCAAGTGATCTTTTGTTGTTTGGGATCAGAGTATTCACGATGCACTTCTTACAACCAATTTTCCTTATTTCTGGTGTATATTAAGTCTACACTCCAGGCAGCATGTGGCTTCAGAAAGAGTTTAGAGTGACATAATGTCAAATTCACGGAATTCAACTAAATTCTTTCTCAACTATTTTTTCACAAATGCAGTGGCGTAGCGTGGCCAAATGGTACCCGGGACGGACGCGATAGCGGAAGCCCCCCTCGCCTGGCAGTTCATCTTCTTTTGTGAAAAAAAAAAAAAGAAAAAAACATAGAAGAAACTGTAATCCAGTAAAATTTGAATGCGAATCAAAATTTGGCACTCCCTTGAATTTGGCACCCGGGCACAAATGGATAAAAATATACCATTAAAAGTCGTTTTTATCATTCATCTCGGAATATACTTCATGTAAATGTGATGATTACAATTGAAAGGTGCGTTTTTCCGGATATCATTTAATTCCACTATATTGTTCCGAAAAATGACTACTTCTAATTGTAATCCCGTATGGAAATATTTCGCTGAAAAATGTCTGCAAAACTATGAAAAATCTCTGAAAAAAAATGAAAAAACTCGGAGAATCTCTGAAATTTTGATGAGAAATCTAATATTTTTGGGACATTCTTTACAGACTTTTTTCAGACTTTTTTCAGAGTTTCTCAGAGTTTTTTCATACTTTTTCAGAGAAATAGTAACGAAATTGCACTCTGAAAAAACTCTGACAAAAATCTAATAAATTGTTGACATTTTTCTGATTATTGAAAAATCCTGAAATTCAATAAATACATTCATATGCCGTATTCAAATATCATGTGTGAAAAAGTGTTTGAAAATTTTTTAATTTTTTTCTAAAAGTCAGAAAAATGTTAGCAATCCATCAGAGTTTTGTCAGAGTTTTTTCAGAGTGCAATTTCGTTACTATTTCTCTGAAAAAGAATGAAAAAACTCTCAGAAACTCTGAAAAAAGTCTGAAAAAAGTCTGTAAAGAATGTCCCAAAAATATTAGATTTCTCATCAAAATTTCAGAGATTCTCAGAGTTTTTCAGAGTTTCTCAGAATTTTTTCATTTTTTTTCAGAGATTTTTCATAGTTTTACAGACATTTTTCAGCGAAATATTTCCATACGGGATAACACGCAAATGTCAAGTATATTCAGACTTTGATGATAAAAACAATAGTATTTGTGGTATTTTTTTCTGAACCCAAGAATAACCCTGAATTTTATTTCAATGATATCTAAGATTGATTCAAAAATACTATTAAACTTGATATGAAAACAATTTTAAGCTAAAGTTGAACTGAAAAGGCACATTCGACACAAGAATATCGTGTTCGAGCGAAGATTAATATATCCTTTTTTACAGTGTGAACAAATTTGTTTGATTCTAGCATAAAATATATTTGAAGTGAGGGCAATATGTTTGGGGAAATAGAAAGAATAAATCACGCTTGAATGAAGCTTGAATGAAGCTACGCTGAAAACAAGCATAACGTTTTCTGGGTGTAGTTTTCGCATCCCGGATCTAGATTCTTATACTCACCTATGAATCCGAGTAGGGGTCGTCCATAAATTACGTAAGGCGTTCAAGGGGGGGGGAGGGGGTTCATGGAATTCTTACCAGATCTTACAAGGGAGGGGGGGGGTAGCACCAAAATCTTACATAAGATGGATGTAACTAAATATTAAGAAATTCAATTTCGAATGATTTCGAAAAACACATATTTCCTTCAAGTTTTTCAAAGATTTTACAAAGACGATATTCTGTATTCAAGTATCCTTGGATAGTCAATTTTAGTGAGTTAATAATCATCAATCTTATACCATAATTGAGTCATTTATAATTTCTGTACACTTTTGTATTATATTACCTTACTACATGGGGGAGGGGGGAGTTAATGAAATCTTACGATGTCTTACAACGAGGAGGGAGGGGGGTGAAAAAATGCCAAAATTGTCTTACGTAATTTATGGACGGCCTCGTACACAAAATTCCATACCGTCCAAAAGCTCAACGTTGTCCAACAAATCACAAAAATTCAATTCTGAATTCGGAATTTATTTTCCATTAGTTCGATCATCATGTCCACTTTTTGGTACCAATAGTTCAATCTCAACCTCGATCTAAGATAGCGATTCAAATCGAACGTTGAAGAAACATTGAATGAAATTCTTATCATTCGATAAAGCTTTTGGCATACATTAATTTCAGCCGTAAATGTTATTGAGTTAACAACCGACGATTTGGATATCCATGAAAAACTTCCTTATTGATACGAAAGTGGAATACTTGAACAGAAACAATTTCAATGAGAATTATCGGACCAAATGATATTTCATTGAATTCAATTTGACATCACACAAAATTTATCTGTGTTTATGAAATTTTTCCGAGGAATCACAAAATTTATTGAATCATTCGTTTCGTCTAATTTTGGACACACCCCCAAGAGATTGAGTAGATTGCCCGATAAGATCATTGTTTGTATCGATGATAAATGAATTTTATCGTGTACGAGATACGAAAAGAATTCATCATTGTTCAATTACATGATGGATTGGGTCACGATAGATTGATATCTACTATTTTTCAGCGATAATAACAATAATAATAATATTATTAATCTGAATCTGATTTTTGTTCATAATTATTTTTGTACACAATCGCACATATCTCACTGCGATATGGAATTTAAATGGGATTAGAAGTACAATCTTTCTGATGACAATATGGATACAATAATCTAAGATAATTGATATAAAATTTCGTAAACGCGTAACGCCAATAATCCAAGTTTCTATATAAATAAAAGACCGCACGATTCCACTGACCAATTTCTGTAGTGGCGAATCGTTTGAACGACACGATGTCACGATTCGCGTTCCCCATATTTTTCGCTATCCTTTCGATTTTAGTGATATCTTGTAGTGGATACGTTGTTCCTCGGCAAAGTATAATAAAAATCCCTGATAATACGCAAGCGTATCATCTTGACGCTCATCTCAAGACGGTAAGTAATTTGAAAATCATAAAAATTTGTGAAAATGATAAAAATGTAGGGTTTTTGTTCAATTGTTTTTCCGGGACCATACAACGGTATCGAACCAATTTTTGGCGTTTGGGATATTATTACTTTAAAATTAATTACACATTGTAAAAAATTTCTATGGGAAAATTCTCATAAATAGGAATTTTCCGCACTTATTCGAAAATTTACTATGAAACTATAGTACAAATCCCATAAAGTTTAGAATTTTCAAATAAATTCATGGAAAATTTCATACTTATATATTGGAAATTAATTTCCCAGCCGGTGAATCGAATTTTTCGGTGGCCGTATACAGGAAAATTCCGATTATTTCTTACAGTGTACATGGTAAACACAAATTTATAAATAAGAATACACAATCTTAATATTTTGGTGAAGAAGAAACGCTTTGTATGGAATTCTTGGTCAAGAGCAAGAAATGTGAAGCCCTTTGGGTTGAACATTCAGGTGAATCCGATAGAACAAGATTGTATCGAAATGGACTCCCAGAGATACAGTCAACACAAATAAGAAAAGCCCTTTTTTAGAGTTGTTACAGTTGACCTATGACCACCCTGTTAAAAGTATCCGGAAAGAGACCGGGGTTTTATTTTCCGTTGTAGTTTTTTCGTCCCCATCTCTTTCCGAACATTTCCAGCACTTTTAACGGGGTGATAAAAAAACATTTTTGAGCGCGCTTCCATCTTACAGACCACTTAAAAAAGATAATTATTTTGGTTGGAAATTAGTCACCTCTAAAAACTCTGAAAAGAGGTTTGAAACCTCTAAGAAAAGATTCTAAAAATAATTTTGAAAGATATTTTATACAATATTCTACCATTTCTCAAAAATATGTTCTTGCCAACGAGATACCTCCAGGATTATGTTTCTGCATCGGAAATTTCTTATTCATACCAATGATGGACTTTTCAATCAGATTGAATCGGTGTTTTATCAATGATGAAGAATCCGATAAAAATATTCCATTGGAACGATTCATACTTTTGTATCAAGAATTCCCTATCCATATCAACATCCATAAATTTCCCAATCGTGTACGGGGCACCCACGTCACCTCTCCGTGGAATTCAGGGAGGAAAAAGGGACCGGTGGATACAGCGTGGTATGACGAACAATCAACTTAGAGGCAATGGAGGAATGTCCGCCCGAAAAAACGGCCTGGATAATTTGTCCGTCGCCTCCACGCGGCTTCTCCTCCGTTGTGCTACCCTATATTCACCGTTTCCTTTCTTCTCCCTTAATTCTACGGAGACACGACGTAATTCCATCGGCAACTATCCTGTATGGGAACCCTGAAGACCAAAGCATAGTCAAAAAGTGAGCACACGAATGCACCAAGATGGAAAATAACATACGCATAACAGGATGGGCAGAGCCTATTTTCAAGGTTCAGCGCATTCCGCTTTTGCTTATAACAATGCTCATCTATTTATGCGTTTAATCCTTAAGGGGCCCATTGATTTCTCCAAAAATTATGCTTCCCAAGATTATCCAAAAGTTTTTATTCAAATTCAAGTCCAGTAAGGTGTTATGTCTGTAACAAAGGAATCATTAAGGGGATACCAGCGGCCCCTGACGATGCACCCCGAGCCAAAACTTATCCGACAAATTATTATAAAATAAAGCAATGAAAGGAAAATATCGCTCTGTACAGGTACAGACCACCTTTATCGATCGTAGAAGGTCTGTACAGAGCGATAATTCGATTTCATTTCTTTATTTTCGAGTAATTTTTCAGGATAGTTTCGGTTGTGTCGTTCTCTAACCAATGGATCTGGTTGCATCTTCAGGGGCAGTGATGCCAGATTCGAGACCGTTTTTACTCACCCCATTGACCGCTTCCCCTGTCTCCCACCATCCGGAATAAGTCGGGCGAGCGAGAGAGAAAGAGTAACTATCACTCTCTCTTGCTCGCCCGACTTATTCCGAATGGTGGGGGAAAGGGGAAGCGGCCGATGGAGAGGGTAAAAACGGTCCCGAATCTGGCAACACAGTTCAGGGATCGCTGGTATCACCTTAAAACGATTCGTTCTCATTGAGAATCATTCAAACTTCGAATAGCTAATTCAAAGTCTGCACATATCTCATCAGAAGAATTTTATTTCAATAAGTTTGAATCATTTTGAATCAGAGATCTGCACCATCAATCGGTTTGAATAATATCTTTCTCACAGGGATTTTAATATTGAAGTACAAAATAATTGGCAATTTGACACGACTTCATACGTTCCGTAGCGCCTGTGTATCGCTTTCGCGTGAAATTTGGGAACTGCTCTGATCATGCATGGACCATAAATGCAAAAGTTTTCACATATGTGAACGAATATGTTACTGCATATGAAATATTCTCCATAATATACAGGGTGATTCAAAACGTCCGTGAAATACTCTACACACGAATTCTGCATGAAATTTGAAGTGTTTTTTTCTTCCTGTGGCAAATTTTTATCCAAGCCTTGGGTTCTGAAGCTTGAGCATTCTCAAATTTCTTGGAAAAACCGAATATCTCGGAAATTTGCCAACTCGAAGTTGGACATTTGAATCTAACATAATTCTCTGAATCAGATCATGGGGTATCCCTGGAAAAAAATTTAACCAATTCAGTGTTCCTCGGTCCCAAGTCATAGCACTCATAGAACTTCAGAAGGGAAAACGCCAGATTGTTTTGATTTTTCTCAGGGATACCTCGTGATCCAACTTAGGAGCTTCCCGAAGTGTGTGACCCGGGGCGGTAGAGTGTCGCTGTCCCGAAGGTCCGATGTACCGAAGTGCAGAATCCCGAAGTTGCACAGGCCCGAAGGATTTTTAGTAACTTTGAATAGAATTGTCAGATGACTAGTAATGCCTAGGGATTCTTCGGGACTGTGCAACTTGGGGATTCTGCAATTCGGTACATCGGACCTTCGGGACAGCGACACTCTACCACCCGGGGCGTCAGGGGCGTGGAATGAACCAATAGGAATCTGTAGTTCACGCCCCAGACGCCCCGGGTCAAATACTTCGGAAAGCTCCTCAGAGAATGGTGTTAGATTCAAATATCCAGGACCCAGTACTTTCTGGATATTCAGTGTTTTTTTTCAAAACATTGAAAAATGCTCATTTCAGAATCTAAGGCTCGGATTAAAATTGATCAATAGAAACCATATTTCAAAGTCCATGAAGAGTTCGTGTATGAAATATTGCACAGCGTTTTGAATCACCCTGTATGGGTTACATATGAATCGAATATGAATCATGTATGGCCGTTTGTGGATTATATACGGATTGTACATGTTTTATACATGAGTCATATTTGTGTGATTTTGACTAGAGATATAAATTATCACACTAATTCCAATAGATTTAATAAATAAAAATCAACTTGTCAACAAGATAAAACGAAAACTCCACATCGACTCCAACGTTTCCTATAGAACCCCTGTTAAAAATGTTGGAAGGATTCGGAAAAGCGCGGAACAAACCGCCAAAAAACGATCAACAGTCCTTTCTTCCCGGTTGTAGCATTTTTTGTTCCAGTCTCGTGATGGGAATCTTTCTCGGGATCGATCTAAAATCGGTCTTTTTTGAATAAAAAAACCGACCTTTAATTGTGTCTATTTATTGTCCGATCTTTATTCTTCTAAGATCGGTTGAAAAACATCGAACATTTCCCAACGTCTCTGCTTTTCACATTGTAAAAATTGTATTAAATTGTCATCGATCAATGAGATTCAATGTGGCTTGTTAAATTTGCAATCCTTAAATTAAATGTACACTGAGAAAAAAGTGACATGGTCACAGGAACCATCCTTGCATGGTTAAAAACTTTTGGTTGCGGTGACCTGAAATCTGATTATGATAACCAGGAAAACAAAACAAAATCACGTAAATCTGGTTGTGGCAACCAGACAGAATGGTCAAAGACAAAATCAACTACGTCGTCTGGTTACAAGAATCAGATTTTTCTCTGAGTGTAGAACGATAATTTCGATATTAAATAATGTGTAAATCAAATGACATTCCATAATTTCTTATTACAGCCAGAATTACTAACGAAATACGGTTATAATGGGGAAGTTCATCGTGTTGTTACTCAAGACCATTACATACTGGAAATTCATAGAATAAAAGGAAAACAAAATGTTTCCAGCAGTACAACTAAACCTGTAGTTCTCATCCTGCATGGAATTTTAGGATCTTCCGCCGACTGGATCATCGCTGGACCGGGAAAATCACTGGGTACGTTCCCCAGACAGTACAAATTTCGCTTTACCTAAAAGATTTTTTCTGGATGTTTTAAAGATCCCAGGTACACGGAGAAAACTGGTATAGTGAAATATGGACGGACCAAACATTCGGTCCCTACAATCAATCGCATCGTTAGTTCAACTAAGCTTATCGTAATTCCGATTGAGCCGTTTAGTTATTTGGACTGCGCAGTTTGGTCCGTCCATATTTTACTATTCGCTTAGCGATTATCACTATTCCTTTTTCTCCGTGTAGGAATCAAAATCGATCCAATACTGTTCCGAGGCTCTAAGCTCTTTTGATTTTCACTTGAGATGTCTGATGCAACAGCTCTCGCTATTTGTAAGATGTTTTCGTTTGAGAAAACCGTTTCCTCAATTCTGAATCATTTGCTTTCCCATGCAGTGAAAAAACGCAACGCGGAGTTTTCTTGATTGATGCACTCCTAGATATTTTAGAACAGATCTAGCAATCAGCCTAAGAAGACCGCTCGAGTCCATACTTTTTCACTCCATAAGAGTGATCTCAAATAATTTCAGTGACTTATCTTGGCATGGGTTTTCCACCGCATTGAACGATATCTTAACTCTCAGTCCCCTTACGTATTTTCATTTATTTTCGTTTACTTGTTGTGTGTTAGGGTTCATGAAGTGAAGTTATTCAGTAACTGAGTTCGTTTACTGCGCCCCAAGTGACACCATGCTCAAGTATTCATTGCTCCAACCCATGTGAGCACCAATATTGATCCAATTTCAATCCGATCGAGGCCTGAACTCGGAAAATTGAACCGAAATCGGACATAAATTGTTCTTAAGTTCGTGCAAAGATATTTGATTCAATTTGAATGGAGTACTTGACATAAGCTTTTTTTTTTACCCAGCACAGAGTTTAGAACTCTCGCAAGATACTTTTATCAGTCTCTGAAGTGGAGCCGTAGTTTGGAATTTATGCGTTTAGGGCAAGAATCTCATTTTGGCGGCCCTATATATATTATACTACCTGGACAGCAAGGGGTTCATCCAAAAGCTATGTGAATATGTAAAGAAGAAAATAATTCGGTTCTTGACATTCGCAGGGACTGTTAGTCTCGTCCTAGTTACGGTCCTGCTCTCAAGGGTGCGGCAGAGGTCCAGACTCCACGCTTTATAAAAAGACTGTTGCCAGATCTCTTTCAATTGTATTCAGTATCTTCGCAAATTTGGAGGCAGACTAATTGTTTGTACGCAGGTTCAAAAAGCTTTTGTTCCCTGGCACCTTCTTTATTTCCCTCAACCGAGGGTTAAAACATCCAATAAAAATCTTTGAAACATTTTTCAAAATTTGTCTGGTTTTCGATGCTTTTAATATAATCGAAACATGCCAATTTTTCTTACATAATATGATGCATAACTTCTTTCTTCAGGTTACCTTCTTGCGGATGAAGGCTACGACGTGTGGCTTGGCAACGCACGTGGCAATGTTTACTGTCGTACACATTCCAACTTGACGACGGAAGATGAAGCTTACTGGCAGTTCAGGTAACACTTGAGGAGTTGGTTGAAAAACACAATCTTATCTCGTATATTCGTATACGGTTTACTTGGAATGGAATGCTCATACAATTCTCCTTCATTGATCAATAAATCGATTCATCATGGACGTAGTCATTGACTGATAAAAAAGAATATCTGCATTTCACGCTGCTAGACCTTAATTAAAATTCCGATATCTCTTTCAAAATAATATCAATGGCACGCGTTATCTCCTTTTTGCAGTTGGCATGAGATTGGTACGCACGATCTTCCGGCTATGATCGATTACATACTCGAGAAAACTGGTCGTGAAAAGCTTTTTTATCTGGCACATAGTCAAGGTGCCACCGCTTTCTTCGTCATGAGCAGCGAATTACCTGCTTATCAAAACAAAGTGGAAGCCATGTTCGGTCTAGGTCCGGTGGCTTATTTATCTCATTCGTCTAGCCTTTTGTTGAAAGTCTTGGCGAAATTCGCATGGTTTGGAGAGGTAACACAAAAATATTGATTAACGCTTTGACAAGAAGATTTCTTCTGCTTATATAAATCGTTTCATCGACAGGATCAGGGCTTCTAGTCCAAAAATTTGAGAAAAATGTACCCAGGTCGGAAGTAATGGTGGGGCTGAACCTCCCATGGGCCGGAATTCGTTCTCGCGGAATAACTGTAAACCAGATGCTTTTACAGTTTCTCTTAGAGCGTTCTGTGAGGAGTCTATAAAAGATTGTACATTGGTTTAATTTGGTCCATGGAAGGCAAGCCTGATTTGTTGAAACGTTAGTGGGATGCCCTGGTAAAAAAAGCCGGATGGGAACCCGGCTCAAACCCAGATGGGAACCCGACTCAAACCCGGATGAAATCTCCGGGATTCCATCCGGGCTTATCCGGGCGCGTATACGGTTTTTGCGGTGATTCTTTATCCGGTTTCATCCGGACCCTATCCGGATTTTAATACTGAATATTTTTCGAGATCCCACTCGAAATTTGGATAGAATTCATTCGTATCCTTGTTCGGGTTTTATTTGGGATTCCAAAAATTATCATGTCCTAAAACCGGATAGGATGCGGATAGAACTGGATAAAGAATTACCACAAAACCCGTATACGCGCCCGGATACACCCGGAAATTTCATCCGGTTTTTTTACCAGGGTGGGCCTTTTGTGAAATGCAATTGGATTTTCGGAATTTTGATCTTGTAAAATTTTACTGTCCCACCTTGGTGGAAATAAAGTGCGTAGAGCAGCCTGGGAGCGTAACCAAACATTCATCTGAGCGCAATTTTGGAGGGACTTGAAATATCCTCAAGATTTTCACCAGGGTGGCTATTTTATGATCACTCAAAAGCTGAAACTCTATTCTCCTGTCGCAGTTTTCAAACGAAGTTAAATTGCTAACTCCTGAATTGAATTTACAGAAGCTGGCGCGTCTTGTTGGACAACATGAATTCGAACCCTCGGGCGTCTTTACGAAAATGTTGGCGGAAAAAGTGTGCAGTGAAGAATCCGTCACTCAGCCAATATGCTCGAATATCGTGTTCCTTTTCACCGGCTTCGATTGCAAACAGTTGAACAAGGTTGTTTGATAAGGACTTTTGGATCCTTCTATCTCGAATTTTTGTTTCAATTCTACTTCAATCAATTTCCGCGATACACTCCTGGAGCAGGATAAAGAATATAAATACATGTTTATATTTTCAGACACTGTTACCTATAATCTTGTCTCACGTACCAGCTGGCGCATCTGTGAAACAATTCGTTCATTTCGCTCAATCGATGAATTCGGGTAAGTGCACTCTCAATCTTTCTCCAAATGTCCTCAATTTATTAATGGCGTGCGAATTCATTCCAATAAAGCCACTAATCAATTGCTCGGATTAATCCATACTTTGATTGACAGGTCATTTCCGACAATACGATTACGGTTTCTATGGCAACTGGAAGAGATATCATAAGATGAGACCTCCTCCCTACAACTTGCGAAACATCAAAGTACCTGTGGCTTTGCATTACAGCAGCAACGATTGGGTATCACATCCGATCGTAAGTTTATGAAATCTGAAATAATAATGAAGAAAAGAAATTGAATTCCCGGAGAGAACAAAACAGCCGCCAAACGTTCAATGAACATCCAAAAGACATTCGATGAACGTACATGAACGTTCGTTGAACATTTGGAGATTTTGATTCTCTCGGGATCAGGGCTGCCCGACAAATTATCGTCTAATTTGCTCACACGATACTTTTCCGATCCGTACAAGACAACTACCGATTCTCTTCAGACTTCGGTACATCATGCCATTATGAAAAAATTGTATAGCACATTGTAACATCACATTATGAATGGTTGGGGAAATTTACAAATTTCACAAAAAATTACACAATATATGACAAATTTTTTAGAGTGTAGATGGATATCTACACCTGGTGAAAATGAAGCGTTAAAGCGCAACGAAAACGCAAGCGAAGAGTCATCTAAGCGTAATTGAGGAGGGAATTGGAACATTTTTTACGTTCCATTTGTTTGGATATCCGCTTCCTCCACTTTTGAATTTTCACCAGGGTAAATGGGGGACGTGGATACAAAGTGGGTGAAGGGAGATTTGAAGTTGATACAACGGGGAAATATCCGGGGGCAATCTACCGAAATCCAAAATGAAGAATCCATGGTTGTCTCTGAAATAGGACAGTTGAAGAATTCGATTTGAGTTGAAAACCTTTTAATGAATTCTCCAAAAGCTTTGAAGATCCAGAAAAATTATATTCCAATTTGTTTTTATTCTTTATCTTTCATGTTTTTCAGGATGTGCAACAACTGTACGAAGAATTAGGTAATCCTATAGGAAAATTCCGCGTTCCGTATGGAAAATTCAACCATCTTGATTTTCTGTGGGCCATCGATGCTAAAGAACTCTTATACGATAAAATAATAGGTCAAATGTCAAATCTGCAGAACGGAATTCCTATCGGTCCATCCGACAGTGTTGACGAGAAAGAATTTATTACATTTTGGGAAGATGAATTGAACCGATTGAATGTTTCAATGTCGTTGAATGAATTCGACAATCTACTCATGGAATAGAATGTTCATTTTATCATGTAAAAATAATCCGTGTGATTAGAATTTATTGAACCAATGATTCATCTACACTGCAAACAATTCTCATGGACCTAGAGATTTGTAAAAACAAACTGTGACTGAGGCCTGGGCGAATTAAGAATTTTAAGGTCCGGCATTGTGATATCATTTAAGACCTCTCAAGGTAAAAACCCAAATAGCACAACAGGTTAGAAATGCTAAGAAGGTTCTTGGAAGTTTTGAGCATGTTCGATGAACATTCTCAGAATCTTCGAATGGGACTGTTTTGGATAATTATATTCTATACACATCCTCAGAATGTATTCTTCGAATTTATCCAAAACAGTCTCATCTGCACATTCTATGCATGATCACGGAATGAACGCAGAATGTTTGAAAAGTTCTTGTGCTACTTGGGAAGCGGGAGGGAAAGAATGTTGTCCAAAGCTTTTTGTATTGATGGGGTTCCTTGAATGGAAGTCCCGGTGAATACAGCCTGACAACGAAAAACAACGAAATGAATGACCTGTACTATTTGTGAAACTCATTTAGAAATTTCTGCAGTCATGCGAGTTATATTCAAATGAATTTAACCTCTCATCTGTGAAGTACTGAGATTATGACGAGTTGAATGATGTTCTTGGGAACTACTCTTGACTCGCATATCAATCACTTTTTCATTAGATTACATATTATATAGGAATATGAATGTCTGGAGCATATCAGCTAATATGAATTTATATGTGAATGTTGGATACAATTTAATGGAATCATGTTCGGTTACCTGTACAGCACCGCCATTGATGCAGGGTACCCAAGGTATAATGTAAATGAAAAATACGAGTTTCGGCGCCGTCTACAACTGGCGGGGCAACTACAGCTCACACATACAACTATACCACAAATACGTTCACACTCACACCAATGGCACCATCATAGTGTGAGTGTGAACGTATTTGTGGTATAGTTGTGTGTGTGAGCTGTAGTTGCCCCGCCAGTTGTAGACGGCGCCGAAACTCGTATTTTTCATTTACATTATACCTTGGTTACCCTGCATTGATGAGCAGGGGGATGCAACTCCAATAAGTTCAATTGAACCTTATTTGCGCGCCATCTACTACATAAATATTCATGCGAACTAAGAATCGATATGACGGTTTGATATACTGCAGAGCTGCCAGATGGGCATTACCGTTGAGGGGGAGTGTACCCCCACTATCGTCCTATGTACATAAGTTACATGTGTGTACAGGTTTCGTGTGGAGATGAGAACCTGTATATGAACGATGGTGGGGGTACTATTGCCCTCGCCGTCAATGCCCATCTGACAGCTCTGAAATCCACACCGAAAAGGGAAGTAGTGGAGCCGAAATACAACTGAAATCCAAGAAATTCAGGCGTAGGGTTTTGAGGCTTGCAACAAATGGTCCATTAAGGCGATTCACCACAAGCCCAGTTACTAGATCTTTCCCCCCCAGTTTTCTCAGAAACGAACACATAAAATGGAAAATATAATGAGTAGCTGCATTTTTTTCAATAGCCTAAGAAGATGCACCTGTTCATTAAAATTGATTCTATTCATTAGGTTCGTTCGTTCTACGTGCTCTGAGTTGCTCCAACTTGTACCAAACCAATCATTTCGTTGCTTAAACTGCAAGTAGCGAATCCAAAATACTTGGAGCGAGTTGGGGTAACTTGGGACATCGGTAAACGAACTTAGCTATTGATTACTGAGAAAACTGGGGGAAGAGATCTAGTAACTTGGCTTGTGGTGAATCGCCTTAAAAAGTTGGAAATTTTTTTGGCCACTCGAAGAAGATTTTCAAAGATATTCAGGACTACATCTCCACCTATGCTGAATCCGGAATTCATGAGTCCATTCCTGAGAGAATTCGCAACACAATATGTTCATAATTTCTTGGATTCTCTCTGCGATTGGCTGGGATTTATAAATCAAGAATTTAGAACACGACAGTGGAAAGGTAGACCATGTCGCTTATATTTTTTGTTTTTAAACAGGATCTGAAATCAAATAACAATCCAGATAACAGAGAATTCTCAAAGAAAACTGAGATAACTTTATTTAAAACTTCAAAATTCTTGGATAATTCTTAACGAATTCATTGATAGACTCTGTGCTATCTGGGAATGTATGGGACAAAAGTCAAATGTCAGAAGAATGGAAACTCAAATTCATTCATAAACATGAGAATTGTTATTTTTATACCTTTCATATAGAAACTATTCATATTTGTATCTGCATACATTTTTAATAAAATTTTCTTATACAAATTCAAACCTGTTGTATTGATTAGAACCTTTCTCTGCTTAGAATGTCTGCAATCAGACCCAGGGCCCAGGGGGTATAAACTCAATAGGAGAATTTTTAGAAAAAACTCCAGCGCCGCCAAGGGGAAGGGTCTTGGAACTAATTTCACATGGATACACTAAAGCTGTAATTTCATGGGGCGTCGAGCATCAAGCGTCAACAATAGACGGAAAGAGAAGAACTGTGTGACCTCTCTTTCTTTCTAATGTTGACGCTCGATGCTCGACGCCCCATGAAATTACAGCTTAACACAAATGCTCGACGAATCATCGAAGTTTTTCAAACAGCATTAGTGCATTGATGTGAAATTGGTTCAAAAACCCTTCTCCTTGGGGGCGCTGAAATCAGTCTAAAAATAGTTCATTTGAGAACGATATTCAGCGCCACCTGAGTGAAGCGCAGGAACTGAATGGGGATCCCCTTTCATGTATATAACACCAGAGATGAGTTGAAGAGATTGCTAACGAGATACCATAAGAATTTCATACTAAAAACAACAATATTCTATATCATTTTTACTTTTTGGATTTTATTACATAAAAAATTTCAGGTTTTCAATATTTGAATGGAAAAAATGACAAAGAAAAGTACTTCACAAAGTTTTTAGAATCAGAAGATTGAATATGATACTGATAATAAAAATGTTCATGTAAAAATGAACTCAGGCTGGGCTCCCATGCCATCGGATTGTCCGAGACGGAACGATCCTCATTGGTAGAATACTAGTCTTATTTGAATATAACTATAACAACACTGGGGATCCACCAATTGTGAGCGTTCCGTTCCGGACAATCCGGCTGCATGGAAGGCCAGCCTCAGTTTTGATATCATCAAAGTTTGAATCATTGATTGAAACAAAAAATAATTATGAAATATGGACGAATGGAATATGTGCTATTTCAATTTTTATCAATTCATGGAACCTTTTAAGTCCAAATATATCTCATTCTAAATTTATTTCAATGAAAGATCGAAATATTGACTAGCATTCGTTTTAAATTACCTTCAATCTGAGGTCCCTGGTGAAAGGGAAGCGTGTCATAAAGAGTAACGGAAGCGTAAGCATGTTTCAGATTACTTTCCTAATACTCCTCATATGCTTCCTATCCACTCTCTAACTACGCTTCCGGACGTAAAGCCCGGTTTCTATGAAATTGGGGTATCTTCGGATACGCTTCACACACTTCAAATATACGTTCGAACCACTCTTCATGTTCCACTTGACGCTCGGTATACGCTTAAATCCACGTTCCAAATACTTTCCAACTACGTTCCTGACGATTTCTATTACACGCTTCCCTTTCACCAGGGGTATTAGAGAAAATGAAAAACTCAATTATGAATCAACCATCTTGGAAATGTATTGCAATTCAAAGAGAAAATACAAACCAACACTTAGAAATGGAAGTTGATTTTGTAAATGTGCATTGTTCGTAACAAATATAATTTATTTTTGGACAATTTAGTAATGAATACTTCATATGTTATGCATAGTTATATTATGCTATACTTATAAATGAATTGCATTAAGATTCTATCCATCATTCGTTTTCTCTGAATTTTGACGAAGAACAAAAACTTTTCACTTGGCAATTACTTAAGCTGCCAATTCATGGGGCGTAGACATTGAACTCAATATTATACTGGAATCAGCACTCTCCGCTTTTTCTATAGTATCGGCTGGTCAGAGGGAGAGATCAGTATGTTGGGAGATGGTATCTGCTTTTGATATATGTATTTTAAAGAGAGAAAGGAAATATGTTGAGAGCGTCTTATTCTTTCTTGCTTATGCAACAAACTATACCAGTCTGACCGCTTTAATCTAGGGAGCACGCATTCCAGTATGTATAGAGTTCAATGATGGGCGTAGAGCATCGAGCGTCCAATTATTTCCCCAGATTTTTTCGACGCTCCAGCGTTGAAATTTATGAAGTTGGTTTCTTCCAACTTTCATCATTTCCAACGTTAAAATTGATTTCCATAAATACCGAGTTGTATTCCCGGTCCTGATTAAATTAATTCCTTTTTAGTAGTAATTTACTTTATTGCTTAATAACAGCAATACATCAAATGAGCATATAAATTAATTCCTTTCTGGTATATGAGGTGATGTATCAATGTTGGAATTGGAATTTACTATTTTGATGCTCGATGCTCGACGCCCCATGAATTGGCAGCTTTACAGCGCTAATGATCAATTGCCATGCACATTAATTAAGTATCAAATATCCACTTCACATTTCATAATTCATGATTCGGAATGATGAGACTTCGGGCGGATGGCCTTTCGGGATCTTGAAATTCGGGAACTTGCAACTTCGGGTGAATGGGATTTCGGGATTTTGGTACCCCACCGAATTTCGGGTCAATTGCCCTTCGGGCCATTTGTGTGTCAGGATTACTGGTGGCTACGGCTGGTCTCCCATGCAATCGGATTGTCCGGAACGGAACGATCCTAATTGGTAGAATACTAGTTTTATTTGGATATAACTATAACAATACTAGGGATCCATCAATTATAGCTTTGTTCGTTCTAACGTGTTCTGAGTTGCTCCAATCTGCTCCAGACATTTTTGATTCGCTCTTCCAGTTATAGGAATGAATTGATCGGTTTGGTGCAGGTCGGTGCAACTTAGAATACGTTAGAACGAACAAAGCTTATGAGCGTTCCGTTCCGGACAATCCGGTTGCATGGGAGACCGGTAGGGGTCAATAGTCCCGAAAGGCAATTGTCCATAATGAAATAGCCCCGAATGAAATTACGCCCGAAAAAACCCCACGTGTTTCCAGCCATGCTCCAGTCAGGGAGCATAATCTCGAATAGAAAATTTTCAAACGGATTTCAGCGCTGCCATACGGTAGTACAGTGAACTATTTTACATTTATACACTAACACTAATTCGAAAATCGGTGTGATTTGTTCATTGTTTGTGTTAGTTGTATCTATGGCGAATAATTCACTGTACTACCGTACGGCAGCGCTGAAATCCGTTTGAGAATGTTGCATTTGAGATTATGCCCCCTGGCTCCAGTCACCGTAAAGATGTAATTTCATGGGGCGTCGAGCATCAAGCGTCAACATTAGAAGAAAAGAGAAGAACTGTGTGACCTCTCTTTCTTTCTAATGTTGACGCTTGATGCTCGACACCCCATGAAATTATAGCTTAAAGCTGTAATTTCATGGGGCGTCGAGCATCGAGCGTCAACATTAGAAAGAAAGAGAGGTCACACAGTTCTTCTCTTTCCTTCTAATGTTGACGCTTGATGCTCGACGCCCCATGAAATTACATCTTAATAGTTACCAATTTGTTTTCGGGGCTAATTTCATTCGGGACTATTTCATTATGGACAATTGCCTTTCGGGACTATATCTTTTCGGGTCTATTGACCTCTACCGGGAGACCAGCCTACCGCCCTTTTTCAGCTCCATGTGACACGGGCCTAAGCCTTTACTCATCCTGCATATATCTGGGCATGTGTGTGTGTGTGTATACTATGTGAAAAAGCAGAAAAGTTTGGAAAGTGTAGTGTCATTCGTAACTCACGACCAACTGACCAAAATTAAACTTGGCATTTCCGTAATTCCACCAAAAATGGTTTTTATGAATTCAAATATGCCTTCGGTTGTAGAAGATTATAGTACTCAAGGAGCCAAAAAAGTGCATTTCAGTCCGTATTCCGACAATGGAGGGTAATTTCAAAATCATAACCTATGATTTTTACTATTCATTGAACTTTTCTTCCAGTAAAAGCCTGTTTGTACAAATCATGAATGATCATTCAATTTTCAGGAGTATCATTGCCCTAGGAGGACCAGGATTTGCCGTGATAGCGGCAGACACTCGTCTTAGTTCAGGTTATTCCACTTTGGTTGCAGATCAACAAAAATTATTTCCCCTATCCGACAAAACTGTCTTAGCAGCAACTGGATGCTGGTGTGATGTTCTAACTCTTACCCGTCTATTGGCGGCTCGAATGCAGGTAAACCATCTGTTTCTCGTACTTGAACAAATTGAAATGAATCTGATGAGAAATGGTATAAACATAACATTTTCCGCAATATAGATGTACAAACACGAACATCAAAAAGAGATGTCTACTTCAGCGGCAGCGCAAATGCTTTCAACCATGTTGTACTACAAAAGATTTTTCCCATACTATGTTAGCAATATACTAGCAGGATTAGATGCGAATGATAATGGATGTGTGTATTCATATGATCCAATCGGAAACATTGAAAAACATACATACAGAGCTTCTGGATCATCTGGTCCTCTTCTACAGCCTTTCCTCGATAATCAGGTATACATAGTCTACAAAATAGTTTTTTCATAATATTTCAAACACGCTACATATCATTTCCCTTTGCTATTCCAATTATTTTTCTCAGGTCGGTTACGAGAATCAAGAAGTCGCAGAGCGGGCACCATTGACCCAGGAAAAAGCTGTAGCCCTAGTAAAGGACATTTTTATCTCCGCCGCTGAAAGAGACATTGCAACTGGCGATGGAGTGAATATTAAAATCATCACTAAAGATGGTACGAAAGATTGTCATTTTGAATTACGTAAAGATTAAGTATTGTGGTTCTATTATGGAAAAAAATCATTTAAGAATAAAATTTTCAACGTATATATTCATAATATGTTGTTATTCCATTTTTTATGTTCAAGAGGATACAATTGTCACCGCCCCGATGGTGACTCTGGTATCCTTCAAGATTTCAAATTTTTTCATCAATTCCAAACATGATTAGAAATTAAATATGTCTGATGTTTGCTAAAAAATGACAAAATTCGATAATCCCTCGGCATCTACTTTCATTTCAAGCTGGATGTTTTTGTTAAATCTTATAAATTTGACTATCAAAATACTTGTTAGAATCTGCTAGAAAATTTCTGCACAAGTTTGAACGATTCTTGTCATTCCTTTTGAAACTGCTGAAAATTTTGTCACTGGTATTGCTTGATCCAATTAAATACTGACAAAAAAACATTGGCTAACAGATTCTAATTGAACCTAGAAGAACAATTAAAATTGCTCAAATGCGGGCAGGTCTGTCAGATTTTCGCCACATTTCTCATGACGAGAACTGGTCAAAGTCAGGTAGAAATTTTCTTACGAATTTTAACAGACATCCGAAGCAGAAAAGCTCACTAGATGAGTATTTCAACCTATTAATTTCGATTATGATCATCGGAGAACTTAATAACTCAATAGTCATGATAATTTGAGAATTGAACGAATTATACCAACAAAGTTTCATAAATTAGTAACTTTATTATAAGATGTGGGCTATAAAACTCATAAAACTATGGATAATTTACAAGTACAGCCTATCATTATTTAGTTTCGAGGTAACGAAAAACACATCTAATCATTACTTCATTATAATATTTAGTTGCAACATTCTAAAACATGATTCCTTTATTTCATTCACATTAAAAACCAGTGTCATTATTGTAGTAAACTTTTCTTATAATATACATAATATCAAAGTAAACAAAGAGTAGGCAATGGAAGGAATAAAGGAGCGGTGATTTATACGTGTAGCTTTTTACTCTACCATTATTTGCATATGTATATACATATATGAATATTTATACATATATATACATACACAGATATATATATTTTGTAGAAACAACATGTATTAATAAAAAGTATGCATTCTTTCCCCCGAGATTTACTGTTTCGTCCCGGGGGGTACTAAGGGTTTACCACGATCCTTTCCGCGTAGTTTGATTCCAAGTACTCGCTCAATTTTACCAATCACCAGTTGATTGGGAATACCTCGGCCGGCTTCGTAATCGTTGATTACTTGTGCTTTCTCATTGACTTTCTGTAAAATAATGAATATAATTTGTACATTCAGAAGTACAAGGAATTATTGCATCCCCGTATTCTTGTATTTCCAGAAGTAAAATATAAGGAAATTTAAAAAATTTTTCCACAGATCTAACGGAACAAAAAATTTTCATCAATTTTCTTCCATTCGTAATAAAAGAAGATCATTCCATAATAAATTTGTGTAATCATGAAAATTACTTTGCCTGTTCACATCTGTCCAATAATTCTTCCTGAATAAATGAATCTTTTTACAAATGTTTTTGAAACCATGATTTGATTATCACTGGTTCACACTGACAAAAATCTTACCGTAGCCAAATCTTTCTGGGACAAGCCTTTGTTTTGTCGCCCCTGTTGAATAAGTTTTCCAAGATCAAGTGGAACTTTATCATGCTTCAATTCTTCAGTCTCTCGATCTAGTTTTGCGGTATTTTTCGTGACGACGTGCTGTTTGTTTGCACCACCACCCCCTAATAACATTGAAAGGAAAAATTAGAGAATGAGAAGAAAACAACATAAGCTAATCACAGAATTAGAGTTTGATTTTTCATGGTAAAGGACCAAAGAGGAATTTCTATCAAACCGTTGGGTTGTAAGACAATAAAAAACCAAGCAATGCAATTTGAATATTGATACAAAAATTTGAATTTTCAACATGCTTGAACATTGTTGACCTTCGTACAATGATAATAATGCAACTTACATTTAACCTGCGTTTCTACGGATAAACCTTGCCTTCGAGCAGCATTCACAGCCTGTAAATAAACAAACAATTACGCAATTTTAATATCACATTTAAATTATCAGAAATCATGATAAACGATATGCAAAAATAATAACTCACCTGCTCAGATTTCAAAGTAGAAGCCTTAGGTGCACGTTTTCTGAGAGTTATTGGAGTGGTATCCCAATCGGACATGATGAAATGATAATTTTCTTCGCCTTCAACTGAAATAAGGAAAAGATCGGGTTGATAATTACAGAATTTTGTAATAAGCTATGGTTATTCCAGCAATTTCCCTCATACGTTGAAACGTTCCGAAAGTCATATTTTGAGAATACGCGGGCAGCCGCAACACGTCCATACTTAGGTCCGTGTCACATGGAGCTAAAACCTTTGACTACATATTATTGTGGGAATACTAGCGACGGTATCGGATCTCTCTATCTAATGATTCTGTCCCTCTCTAACCAATGATGCCAGTTGCCAACGCTGGTATCACCTTAACGGGACACAAGTGTCGGTAACTCACGTCATTGGTTAGAAAGGGACAGAATCATACGATAGAAAGAGAGGTCCGTTACCGACGCTAGTGTCCCGTTAAGGGGATACCAGCGAGCCCCGCTGATGCAACCCGCCATACAAAATTACCGACTGAGTAAACATTTTCTCGGCAAGAATACTCTAAACTGCATTCATGAAGAAGGATGAAATTTTCAGGAATCGATCTTCAATCCTTCATCTACTGCTGTACATCGCCCAAATTTTGGATTTCGAAACAAAGTTTGTGTTACCGACTGAGGGGAAAAGATTTCTTCGAAATGCAACATTTGGGTGATGTACAGCACTAGATAAAGGATTGAAGATTGATTCCTGAAAATTTCATCCTTCTTCATGAATTCAGTTCAGAGTAGAGAGCCTCAAGGGAGAGAGTGGACATCGAGATCTGCTGTGTTGGTCAAATCCTTAGGTAGCCATATTGATGCGTATATTCATACGGGTAGATTTCATCAATATGGCTCCCTAAGGATTTGACAGATCTCGATGACCACTCTCTCCTTTGAGGCTCTCTAGTTCAGAGTATTCTTGCTAAGAAAATGTTTACTCAGTCGGTAATTTTGTATGGCGGGTTGCTTCAGCGGGGACCGATAGTATCCCCTTGAGCTCTACAAAAGCAAGCTTAATGACAGGGATGGGCAGGGGGCAGGGCAAGTAATTTACTCCCTCCCCAAAAGAACACAAGTCAAATAGATTGACGTTAGGTTGATTTTAGATAAATTTACACTCAACAAACATTCAATTGACCTTCAAATGTGCATAGCTTTATTTTAGGTTCAACGAACGTTTCTTGAACGTTTATGTTCTCTTGGGGCTGTAATCTACATAGTACTTTACACGTCAAATCCTGTGATATACCTTGGAGCTTTCCGAAGTGTTTGACCCGGGGCGTCCAACTTTCCAACCAATCAAAATGCTTCAAAAGTGATCCGGACAGTGATGCCAGGAAAGACGGTGCGGACCAGAAAATCAGCCCCTCTACCGTGCACACGATGAAACTTTCGTATACATGTGACTCACATGTATACGAACGTGTCATTGTGTGAACAATGGAGGGGCTGGTCTTTCGGTCCGCACCGCTTTTCCTGGCATCACTGGATCCGGATCATTTGGATCGGCTACTTCGGAAGCGGTAGAGTATCATAATACCGAATGTTCATATTCCCGAATAAAAAAATGGACCATTTCTGTCATAAAAAATTGATCGTTCCCACATGATATGCGTAAACGAATCATTTTTTATGACGGAAGTGGCGGATTTTTGGATTCATTTCAAAATTTATATTTTTTTATTCGGAACTATGACACATTCGGTATTATGATACTCTACCGATCCAATGCTGTATCGTCGGCACCGTAATGTTCGATTGGTTCCTCTTATTGGGAAGATAGGGGAGGCTTCCGATTGCAGGCAGGGGCTAGAATACCGGATTCCCATTGGCTGAATCATGGCCCCTGGGGCTAAAAGCTCTTGCAATCGGAAGCATCCAAGGGTGAATAGGGGTACTGGCAATACAGGAGTACTACATATATGTTACATTTATACACGTAATTCGATCTTGAACTGTTTGACATTTTCACACATGTTATTATTGAATACATGATAATTTATTGAAACAATTTACAGATTAATTCATTACAATACAAAATTTGACATTATTCGATCTTTTTCTGCTTGGGAATTCCTAAATCTTCATGCAGGAAACTCGAAAACTTTTCAGACAAGGTAGTTTGTTCCACTTTTGGGCCCGTTGGCATTGCTAATTTGAAAAGCAGGTAGTTTTCTAAGATGTTGTCTGGAATAAAATGAATCATCATCCATATGCACGTTCAATAGATTAAGAGGTTAGATCACTGTGAAATTTTGGAAAATAAGGTTCTTTTATTGGCTCAAAAAATCCTTTGAACTTTCTGGAATTAGGGACAAAGAGTGTTATACCCATTCAACTCCTTGAGTTCATCAAAATTTCGAGCTATCAAACCACAATACTACTAACGAACTGAGAACAAAAATGTATCTAAATCTAAACTCAACTACATTTTTGTAGTTACAGTAACTATCGTCCCAGTATCACAACTGTTTCCACAGCTATTTCAATGAATTGACAAATCGACTTGAAATTTAGCGCACTTCTTTTACAAGCTAGTCTCTTTCGCGTGAAGGATAATTTTGTCGATTTCATGTTTCGTTCAATAATTAATAATAATATGGAACTTGGGCCTGAAAATTGCACTCAAAATTCAGAAATGTTCTTCTAGTCACCAAAATCGAAAAAAAAAAAAACAAATCATAAAATGCTCCATCATACTATAGCCACCCTGGTTAAAAGAATCCATTGAATCCGACAAATGTAAATCCTTAAGATTTGGTCAGAACATTGTCCGAGATTCAATGAGATTCACATCGAAGGAATTTATTCATCCGACCTCATCGGAATCTCATTGAACGATCGCAGGATAAGATTCACTCAGAACATTGTCCAAGATTCAATGAGATTTGACGAGAATCAATCGATTTTTTTAACCAATTTGAGCAATACATTATAGATAATGAGGATATTTTTCATTTTCATTTCGGACGACTGGTTTTGTGAGAAATCACGTAAAACGCCCAACCAGGCGTGAAATCATCAAAAATTTTGACATATTTTTCAATGTAGATAGAACACAATAATAAAAAAATAACTGATGTTCCATAAATATTTACTCAGAATTTAATTCCTGAAAATGACCCTGAAAAAACGTCCGTCGTAGTGATCTAAACCCTTAAGGGTTTTAAATTTAGTAATCATTATGAAAGCATATTAAATTATCATAAGTCTTTTTCAAGTGCTCGTAGAAAAAAAGAAAGCAGAAATAAAAAATGACAAGGATCCAATTACCTACTACTTCGTGATCCAATTTAGTTTCCTTTGCTATTCGACTGCTGGGATACTTTTCAGGATCCGTTTGATGTTTGTTAATGAAATCGATTATTTGTCTCAGCGTAGCTTTACCCTCTGGCACATTTTCTGGTTCGTAAAATCCAAATTCGAAGTCAACAGTTGATTGTTTCCGTGGTAGCGGTCTACTAGGAGTGTCTGTGTTTTTCACCTAAATATAACCTTTTTAAAATTGTTGTAAGTACAATATTGCATCATTCATGATAAAATCGTAAGTTTCGTTTCAGTGATTTGAAGATCAGACCGCAAAATGAGAATTACTAAAATATATATACATATATCATAGAGAAATTACTGCAAAACCAGTAATCAGTGTTATCAGTTTTCTTTGAAAACTTTGAAAAATTTGTTCAAGACATGCCAAAGATGTATGTATTCTTTTTATTTTATATACCAACCCAGCCAACAAAGTCAAGGTAGCGCTTCTGGCAGGGATGCTACCATCCACTTATACTTAGAAAAGTTTCTTGTACATAAGTAGCTCAATTTATGTATAGAAATGGGAGCAATTTGATAGTATTTTACTAGGAGCACACCTTATCAGTGCTCTTTGGTAATATTGGTATTACCGAAGTAGTGCTATGTTACAGACTGAATTATGTATGTTATGATAGCGAGAAATGCTACTGTGCTGCTATCATTTCACTGCTAGTAGCTAGTAGCTTTGAGGGCTGGGAAGATCTATCCTGTACAGTGGGTGGATTTAATCCATTCTCTCCAATCTTCTATGAGTTGTAGAAAACTTTGATAATTCACAAATTCTTGATAAAATTTGAATTTTAATTGCTCAATTTGCTTTAATTTGAGGAATGATTCACGTTGATCGATGATATAATTGAAAAGTTTTAAAATTGAATATTATGATGACAATCAAAATTCATTTATGATTGTTCTTAAATTGATGAAATGGGAAGGGAATGGGTTAAATCCACCGATAAATATCTCGAAGGATTAGTTTCAACTGCTTGAGAACACTTGGAAAGATTTGAGAGCTTGTATTAAATACTGAATTTTGTGTATCCAAACCCTTCCATTAGTCAAAACCTTGTATTTGTATTGTATTTATTTGGGGCAAACTTTATCTTTATCGATAAATTGTCAGGCTTTGTATAATTTTCCTCAACTCGTTGAAGCAACTTCTCCTAAGTCTCTTTTGATTCATTACACATTGCATAGAATTTAAAGATAGGATTTGACTTGTAAAATCTAGAATCTTATAAATATTATTACAATACTCAGTATCGCGTGAAAAATAAAATATTAACGTGTTCATGGATTGTTTAAGAAACATACCTCACAGTCCTGAGACGATACAAATACTGATTTCAAACGGTCATCTAATCCCACATCCTTTGTATTATGTTGGTCCATAAAATTTGGAGAAACTGAAAGCAAATCAATTTTCATAAATGTGAAAGAGACCTGTGATGAGATTTCAGAAAAATTAATATCATTTTCATCATACGTTTTGTTACGACTTCCATTTGTCTCTTAGTTGAGTCGTATTGAGGAGCAGGAATGGGTTTGTCTCGAGAAATGATTTTATTAGCACGATTCTCAATGTTGAAGGTTCGTAGCGGCCTCTTTAAATACGATAATATTGCTTTCCAAACATGCATTTTATTTAATGTTGAAATTCACGAATTGATCACGAATTTGTACACTCTTTTACACTTTTTTGGCCGGTCGATCTTCCGGTGAGAATCTAAATATATGAGCAGGTGAGCAGTAATCAGCAGTAATGACTGTTTCCATCGTATGAGCATACAGGAATAAAATATGATTGAAATGAGATTATCGAATCACTCTGAAGCTGTGGGAAGAATGTAAGAAATTTCCTGCTATAACATTGGACGGGATTCACAGATCCAATAGAATCAGCCACTTAGAATTTAGAATTCCTAAACTCATTGAAAGTATCCCCTCGCAGTTTAAGTTGACGACGGAGTTGACCGATTGTACAAACACAGACAGTTTGCAAACGCACAATTCTGCATTCGAAACATTCGAAACGGAGAGGGAAAAATTTTACTGTTATTTAGTGTGATAATTACTGACGAACAATACAATATGCGAAATTTTGTTTCTTCAAAGTGATACTCAATATATATATATACATACATATATCTTTCATTCAAGTGTTGGCAATACAAAAATAAAATTTATACTCGCAATTTCTGAAGATAATGTTAGGTTAGGTACAGTAGCGTTACCAAGAAAAAAAAAAAAGGAAAAAAAAAGAAACAACAGCAGTGGCGCTGCGGCATTATATGTGGCCCGAATAATCAAAATCAATGTAGCGGTGCATGCGGTGCAGTATTTAAAGAAAATCTCATCTGTGATTATTCAAGTATTCTTATCTTATTCTACATCATGCCAAACGGCATCACTTATTTAAATAATAATCAACAAAGTCAAAACAGTAAGCAATTCAATAGATTCAGTTTAAACGTGTTTTTAAGTGATCTCTAAGTCTTGAATTTGTCTCAAAGAAATAAATCGAACTAATCAATGAATTTATTTGATTATTTGTTATCGAACGGACGTTGAATATTTTATTTTATCTGATTTCATCAATGTAACGATGCTTTTGAATATTGTAATGATCATGGATTTTTATACCATCATGTATTTTTATTAATTAACATTAACATTTACTATGTTCTCTTGTTTAGATTGTTCAAGTGCAAATGCTATGATGGTTACTGTTGACAACACCGCGGCAACTTCTGAAAACTCCCAAGTACATTTGGACGAGGAAAGTTGAATTACACAATTATCTGATTATTTAGAGAATTTAATGATTTTAATAAGAAATGTCATGATTACAGGTTGAGATCATCAATGTCAGACGTACTGGAGTGAAACGAACTGCAGATTCAGAGGTTGATGGTAAGTTTTTGATTATCTTAATTTTTAAAAGATAAGGTTCGAGGATTGTCTATGCAGAAATCAAGCCCGAGATAAAAAAAGAAGCGATAGTGATGCTTCTATCGATACAATTATGAATGTAATAAAAATATTATTTTAATATCATTAGCAAATGTTTACACATGCAATAATTATTAGGGATCGTGTGTATCGTTTGATGTTTATTACAGCACATATATGTAAAATTATACAAAGATTGTGCTTTTTTTCTTTCAAAATCTTGTGCGCAAGAAAGATGATTAGTGATTTTTATAAATGTAATTCAAAAAATATCAAATAGATTGAAACAGTTTAGTATACTCATCATTTACATTATATACTTCAAATTTATCTGAATTCATAATCATGAAATATTTTAAATTCAATCATTATTTACTATGTATTTTTTATTATAAAAATTTCTCTTTTCATAGCAGAAAGAATTCATCTCTGATCAAAAATTTGTGCCGATTATGAAGTATTATGGAGAGTTTAAAAAATTCTAAACTCGATATCCATTGAAATAGTTCTATTGAAAAGCACTAAGCACAGATTTCTATATGATACAACAAACTGTAAGAAGATATTCATTTCAGGAGATACTTCTTAGATAGTAAAAGTTTGAACCATCAGGATATTTCATTACAATCTTTTGGAAATATCAAATAAAATAAATCCTTTAAATTCCAGCAGAATAGAGTCCTTAGAAAATTTCAATTGGGTTTTGTTATATTATATTCAATACGATATATTTGGAATTCTTCGAGGATTCTATTCTGCTGACATTTTGGGAATTTATTTGATTTGGTACAATGAAATCTTCTGGTTTCTGAAACTTTTGTTATTCTAGGACTGGAGGTCAATTGAGAACACTTCTCTTTATCTCTATATTAGTTATCGGCGTTAGTATTGGTTTAAGAGCTCTTTCTCCATCCTACCGCGATATCTCTTTCTCATGCTATTGGTTGAAAAGAGATGAAAGAAACACGAGCTTCATATCATGAATGTTAATTTCATTGCTGATCGTTCGCAATTAACCATTGGTAACAAGATCTTTTAAGGTGATACCAGCGACCCCTGAAGATACAACCAGAACCATTGGTTAGAAAAGGACACAACCAAAATTATTCTGACGAATTATTCAAAAATGGAGCAATAATTTGTCAGAAAAGATTTGGCCCGGGTTGAATCGTCAGAGATCGCTGGGATTTCCTCAAAGGGGGGGGGGAGAGAGTAGGGGAAATAAGTTTGGGCCACTTCGCTTATAATTTATTTAAATTTTGAGGACATTTTATGCATGCATTTAAGTAAATATCAAGGTGGCGCAAAAATAACCGAATATTTTTCTTTTTTTGTGTCTCGCATGACAATATATTAGGTTCTTATGTTTTGAGAATCCTCTTCAAAGACCAACCCGAAAAAAAATTTTTTAGAGGTCGGTCAAAATTTTAAAAAATTCTAAAAACAATCAAAATTCTTTTTTCTTTTTGTTTCAATTTTTTTCCTCGTCGCAATAAAATTTAGTACCTGGAAAAATAGTAACTTCCACAAAGTTACAGCTCAAGATATTTATTCAGTAATAACATACATATTGAATGTTGATGTGAGTTTTTTTTAAAGGTCGCTCGAAATTCTAAGCGACCTTTAAAAATCAATATTTTCAATTGGAACTTTGAGGAAGTCATTATTTTTTTCCAAGGTCCTAATTTTTACGGCAACGAGAAAAAAACATTGAAAACCAAGGAAAATGAATTTTGAATATTTTAGAAAATTTTTTAAATTTTGAGCGACCCCTAAAACAATTTTTCGAGGCAATCTTTAGAGAAGACTTTTGAAACATGAGAAATTAACATATTCTCATACGAAATAAGGGAAAAAATGGTCTTTTTCTGTGCCATCCTAGCAGATATAGTAATTTATTGAAATTATTACCAATCGAAACTCAGACCGAAGGTTTTCAATGAATGCAGTTCGGAATTCGATTCGCACATCCCTAGACTTGTGAACTATTGAGTTCTTTATTTTTTCCGGACCTGTAAACATCAAAATGGCGACTCCTTGGTATTTTTCGTGGTCGGACCGACAACTGCAAATTTGAAAATACAATCTCCTGACAGGAAATTTTTTATTAAATATGATATTAGCGCCAACAGTACATAGTATTTAAAAAAAAATTGATTTTTGCGAAAATGACGTGTTTTTTAAAGCAATTCAAAACAAAAACGAATGAAAATCGTTGATGAAAATTGAACTATGCATTATAAAAAAAATCGTACGAAGTGTTGTAGCTGATATCATATTCAATCAAGATTTTCTCAGCTTATGATTGTATCTTTGAATTTGCAGGAATTATTATGACTAGTCCAGTCACGAATAAAAAAGAATGCCCAGAGAAAAATACTAAGAAACCGTCTTTTTGTTGTTTGCAGCTCTGAAAAAATTTAAAAACACACTTCAATAGTTATATAATGAACCATGTACCATTTTTCGATACGTTATTTAGTGTTTTTTTTTTTGCCTCTAGAGTGGTTTTCCTCTCTTAAAAATTGAAAACATGTCACACCCTCCAAAGTTTACTTATGATTTTAACTATTTTTATCTCCGTATCACTGTAAACAAACATGACTACTGAAATTATTTGTTTGTTGTATCATATAAAGATTATAAAAACCCATCAAATCAATTTCTTCTCTTCTCCACACTCTTTTTCTAAAACAGAATGATATTCGTTTCACTGGTTATACAATACATAATGCAACACACTGAACTATACCAGGTGTTTCATAATTCACTGAAAAAACTTCACAGACGTTATTCTGCGATCAAAATGCAATAATTTCCCGTATTGAAAAATTTTTGTTGAGCCTTAGTTTTTGAAATATAAGCATTTTTAGATTTTTTTTCAAAATCCAAATCACTCGAAAGCATGCTATATTTGAGCCTGATACCATTCGCTGAGTCAGAGAAAGGCGGATCTCTGAGAAAAAAAATTGAAGTATCCTATCATTTTTCAATCCAAAGTTATAGCGATTTGCAATTTTTGAGCCTCCAATCAATCAGTATCCAGCAACTTTGAATCATTATAGCTCCCAAACAAAGAGTACCAGGATAGTTCAGGCTGAAGTATGTAAGGTAAGAGACCCTATATCCGATCAGTCCTATATCTTAAATTCTAGGTTTTTGTGGTTTAGTTATGCAAAAACTCTCCAACCAAAACATTTGTTGTAATCCATGGATCGAAAATTAACTGTTTCATTTGAAACTTCTAGCCAAATTACTTCGTGAATTCATGTAATAATGAAAATGATCGGGTATAGGGTCTCTTACCTTCCTGCACAATGCTTTTGAGTGATTTGGATGTGAAAACAAATCTAAAAATGTTCATATCTCATTGTATTGTGATTGCAGAATGACGTATGTGAAGTTGCGAATTCTGAAACACCCGGTATAGATTTGTTATGTAAAAAGAATAAGAATAATAGTAAAATATTCTGTTTCCATTCATCATGAACGATTTGAAAAAACATAATCTTTGTAATTATCGAAGTGTACAATCTTTGTTTGAGATATCTAGTCATTTGTCCTGATTGGGATTTGATAATAAGATATACACAAGAAATAAAAAAGGAACGCTTATGATTATATAAAACATAATGAAAATGAGGGAGTGAATGTGGTTTTGAGTGAATTCCATCCAATTGTCAATTATTCATGCGATTCAATGTTATACCGTATATCCCTTGAAAATCCTCTTGAAAATCTGAAGAATGTTTAATGATATCTATTTTCTCATCCTATTCAAGAGTTTCTCTCCATGTGAATTCTTATAAACTTTCTTTCTTTTCAGCCTGCATCGTATATTCGTTCCAGCAATAATCATAATCTATTTGAAAAAACAATTTGTGATGGAATGAATACCCGAGTCAAAAACTGAAACCTGATTCAGCTGTGATTCGTTGCGTATCACAGAGTGAATCAGGGTTGATTTCATTTTTCGTCCTGATCTTGCGTTTAACATTCTCATTCAACCTGATATCAACCTTTTTTCGACCCGATTAAACTCTGGATCGTTGCGTATTATGAAGTTGATCAGGCTTTAAGGGGATACCAGCGGCCCCTGACGATGCAACCCGAGCCAAATTTTTTCTGACAAATTATTAGGAAATAAAGCAAGAAGAGGAAAATATCGCTCTGTCTGTACAGAGCGATATTTCGATTTCATTCCTTTGTTTTCGAGTATTTTGTCAGAATAGTTTTGGCTGTGTCCTTTTCTAACCAATGGGTCTGGTTGCATCTTCAGAGGTCGCTGGTATCACCTTAAAAAGCATTACAATTTTTGGGCTCGGGGATAAAATAGTAACAAAGCCAAAAATGTTCTTTCCTCTCTGAAAGTAGTTTAGAATCACCTCCCGTGTGGGGAAATGTTTTGCTGCGCAATTTCTACGAAACCATGAATAATCTTTGAAGAACATTGCATTTTCTCTGCAATAATCTGAAAAACTCTGAGAATCTCTGAAATTTTCTTGAAAAATCTAATAAATTTGGGACATTTTGTCCAGACTTTTTGTCAGAGTTTCTTTTTTTTTACAGACCAAAGAGAACGAAAAATTGTTAACATTTTTCTGACTGCTGGAAAAAAATGGAAAAATTTACAAACACTTTTTCCACATATGATATTCGAATATAGCACATAAATATATTCATAAGATTCCAAAATTTTTCAATAATCAGAGAAATGTTAACAATTTATTAGAGTTTTGTCAGAATTCGTTCAGAAATCAATTTCGTTTCTTTATTCGTTTGAGAAGAAAATGAAAAGACTTGGAAAAACCCTGAAAAAAACATCTTGCTGAGGTTTGAATCGTTTATTGAATGACCAAAAACTTCTTCACTGTTGAAGACTCAAAATTTTCTAGTACTTCTTTTGAGCCATGTTTTCAGTTCCATAGAGTTGATTTGAAAAGTTGAATAACGATTATTCATCTAATTTTGTGGGTTTGAAGTTTCGTTTCGCTTTTTAGGAACGATTCAAACTTCCGCAACATGAAAAAACTCGGTGTTGAGTGTTCCAAATTTAACTAGATTTCTCATGGAAATTTCAGAGATCCTTCATGGTTTCCATACGGGTTTATTATCGAAAAAAAAGACATACTTTTGAATGCCAATATCAAGCCACTTATACTGTGATTACGTCACAATTCTTCAAACTTGCGATTGCTTCTTTTCATGTCATTCGAAATCGATTCACGCGACTTATGAAAGATTTATGCATTTAACAAGTTTGACAAAAATTGGTGACCTGACCCTTAAAATAATCTATAAATTTACATAGAATTATTGTTATTAATATATCATAAGATTTTCACTCCATTTCTGACATGAATGTAGTTTATTTCAGCGGATTCTAATTGATCTGGTACCACACGATTTACGTGAATGCATTATTTGCATGCAATGTTTTCTTTTTTTTTGGAACGTATTTAAAAATGAATGGTACTAACAGCTCAGGAGACACGATTGCTGACGTTTGAAAGAGCTATTAACGGATCTTTCCTGGTATTGATGGACCGTCAGGAGCTCGATAAAACGCCAGGGTGTTTCGGTGTTCCCAGGGAAATCGATTGTTACCATTTTTTGATACATTCGTTGAGCGAATAACATAGTCAGTCGATACCCCGTTTTGAAGTAGAAGTTGAAGGAAAAATAATATGTATATGTATATAAATACTCCGATATATCAATCCTTTCAACGCTCGCTTGGGATATATTATTGTGATATCTCGAGCAGAATCCCTAGAAGTCGAACATTCCAAATAGAATGATCGATAAACCAAATAAAAAATTCCAAGAATAATTGATCTTCGGTGAAGGCATATAAATAAAAAAATATTCAACTATATTTTCAAATTCAAATAAAAATATAGCAATCAAGTAGATATACGGAGAAAAAAATGTATGACTTTTTCTTATTTTGCTTCCTAAACCAGAAACAGGAAGGTTCGTAAAATGGATTTTTAACCTTTCAAGTACACACAGGTGCGAATTCGCACCAACTATTTTCGTACTTTACGTTTTTCGTAAGAAATTGATTTTATTCTCGGGTTTTTTTCACTAATCAAATGAGATATTTGGGAATTTTCTTCCATACCACGTTCATCTGCACAGTTTTTCCTTTAAATTGAAAAAAAGGAAGGTCAAATTGGTCGAATGGGAACTGAGTTATTAATCGGTAAAGTTGCGTGGTGCGAATTTGCACCTGCGTGTACTCCGAAAGTGTGAAAGGGTGTGTACTTGAAGGGTTAAATAAAAATACGGGAGATTACGAATGGATAACTGAATTTTACTATACGTTTTATAAAATCCAACGTTCAGGGTTTGAAATTCCAATCCTACCTACTATTTTTTGCTACAATATTCGTAATCTTCCATATTTTTGTGTAAGAATTCATTTTACCAACCTTCCTGTTTCTAGCTCACTAAGAAAAATAACAAAAATTCTTATATCTTTGAGCGGCATTTTTCTCCGTGTACGAGTGTACACAGGATTCGAACAGCTCGTGGTTTCCACAATTTGAAAATTCTAACGGAATTGATCAATCAAAAATCTCGTCTTGGATAGAATCAGTAATGAGATGCATCAAATTTCCAGGCTGTGGCAAGCCTGGTACAGCCTTTGAGGACTTTTGAAAATCCCGTGAATTTAATTCATCTTGTTTGGAAAAAACTGTTGAATAGAATTCACCAACGAGGGGGGTAAAATACGGCACTATTAGAATTTCTGTTAATATTTACTAGAATTGTAGTCAAATCTACTACTGCGGTAGTAATTTTAACTGCGACCATCGTAGATTTTACTAGAACTCTTATAAATATTACGAGAAATTCTAATAGTGCCGTATTTTACTGAACGCCTTAGTAAATCTTATGAAATATTTTTTTCCGTGCACGTACTCTGTAAATCCGGAAGAGTGAAAAATCACTCGTTTCACTCCACTAAGCTCACTCAGAAGTGAGCCAGTCCGCTTCGAGTGGGATTTTCACTCGTTTCGAGTGGACTCCCACTCTTTTAGAGTGAAATATTCACTTTAGAATTTGAGTGGCTGTGTATTTATAACCTCAAACTTTAGATGATCACTCCCAAAGAGTGGAAATTTCACTCGCAATTTCGACAGGCTCACTTTTGGCTGGCTAAAGAGTGAAATACCACTCCAGGAATTTTAAAGAGTACATTGCATTTTACGTCCCATCTACCCCAAATGAACGCAGTGCGATGTGAAGGCAACATGTCCCATCCGTGGAAGTCAGTGGAATTGCTAATGAAGCTGAAACTACACGGAAAACAATGCAGATCGAAAATATAGTAGTTTTTAATAGAAAATTGAAGAATATTTCTCGAAATCTGAGAATATTTTTTAAATTCGTAATGAACATATAAAATGGTTCACAGTTCTGTTGAATTTTGCTTGAAAAAGAATGAAAAATTATCGATATCTAAGAAACAATAGAAAGATGTATGAATTTTCCAAAAGTCGCGCATGAAATTTTACGAAGGGATTAACAAAATTAGCAATTTCTTAGTTTTATTATTCATTTTGTAAAATTGCATGCACAAGTTTTGGAAAGTTGATATTTATTTCTATTATTTGTCAAATATTGATAGTGTCTCGTTCTCTTTGAAATGGAATTCAACAAAAATGTGAAATTCTTTATCTTTATTACAAATTAAAGAAATATTCTCAAATTTTCTATTAAAGATTATTATCTTTTCAATCTGCATTCTTCTCCGTGTGTCAGCCAATTGATGTAACCTTTGATTGAATTCAATTCGAATATTTTTCATAACAAAAATTAATCGATTGGCCTTCAATTGCGCGATTTAGCCAATCGAATATTTGATAAAATAATTTTATCAAAAGTTGAATCAATCTGCTCGTCGTCGCTAATCGGGATCACAGAAAAAAGTATTTCTTTGAATGTACATCGAGAGGATTTTATTTGAAACATTATCGTGAAATTTCATTGATCGAGGAACAGGTAGGAATTTTTTGAAATATCACTGTGCGTTCTGTACACTGAGAACCCAATTTCTTAGACTGAAAGAAACTTTTCTTTGCCATCATTCTAATCAATCTTTTTTCCAATGGAAAAAAATCCTGCAGTTACATGGAAAAAGTTTGCATCAGATTGAAACAACATTAGTTTTTCGACAAAACTAATGTAGACTATGGATAAATTATGCTTGGATTGTATGTTGTTCATATTTGTTTTTACAATACGTTCTGTACAATTCATTCGTTCATTGGGAACTGGACAATTGGAAAATTCTTTACAGAACATCAGTTGGAACAATGTTCTCTCACGTCAATGCTATGTCCCATGATCTCACTATAAGAATGAAGAAGATCGAAATGAGAACGGTAAACGCCGATCATGAGACTGCAGACAATCTCGTCTATGAATTTTTTTTTTAGTTCATGACGGAAAATTTGTAAGAGACTTTTTATCTTCGAACTAATCTTTAATCAAGCTTCATTCTCTTTTCAATTCACTATTTATCTGTATATTGTAATTAATTCCGCTTATTTAATATCTTCATGTTGTGTTTACAAATATGCATGCGAATTTTCTTTTTATTTCTTATTGAATTCATCCATTTATGTTTAAATTTTCTTCAGAATTTCATACACGCACACGGTGAAAAGAAAAACTTGTTATTGAAAGAACATTGAATAATTTGATGCAGGTATAAACCATTGTGATACTGAGAATGGAAAACTTTCAACCGTATTTTCGAGTCAATTGTCGATCACACTCTACGTGGCTGACTATAACATATGAACTGCTAAGAATCAGCATATTACTTGGTTTAATTCGATTAAACCTAATCATAACTCATTTTCATTCCTCATTACGACTGAAATCGTAATATTGCTGATTTGAAGTTTAATCTGAAAATCAGTTGGTCATGAAATCAAGATTCACTTTTTACTGTGCAGTAGGGATATGTTAGATCGTGTTTGATTTGCATTCTCGTATATATTATATTACAGAGTTCGATAATCCAAATTGATTAGAGTAACTTTGATTGAGGCCGGAGCGGCCCCAGAATCTCCGTGAAGCCACTGTATTTCACAGATTTTTACTTTCATGTTTTTGGAATCGCTCTCACGATCGACGAGATCAGAATTACATTTTGATAACTTTAGAGACTAGTATGGCGGATTTAAAAAGAACAATTGACCGGAAATTTGGAAATCTTAAATTTTATGGATTTGTTTTTTTTATTTCTCGATGAAAATGTGATCGAAATAATTCCTGATACCAACAAAAAGTGTATAAAATAACTCAACTTCGAGATAGAAACTTTGTTTCTGGCCTGATAACTAATTTCAATTTTCCAACTTCTTTACAATGCCCATGAATAAAAGAATAGTTGAAGAAGAAGAATAGTTTCTTTTATAAATATTCCTTTCGCCTTAAAGGATAAATAATAGACTATATCATTTTACATAATCTCTTTCTCCAGAAAGTGTATTATTTTTCTCATATTCTTTCAATATTTTCTTCATAAATTACAAGGCTGTATAAATTAATTGAAATCACGTGTATTTATTCATTTGAACGAAGAAACAACCGTAGGGAGAGGTTTAGTACATTTGTACCATTGATTTGAATATTTTTATTATTTGTATAAGAACATATTATACCACCATAATTATATCATTTTATTTATAAATTCATAACCATCACGAAATTCGAATTAACGCTTGTTTTCTTTGTTTTTTTTATTTTCATCACGCACTCAAAACACTAGTTTAAGAAGAATAAACACCGTCCATCATAGAAGGATCGCTTATACGTGAAACGGCATTCAGCATTCACGTATTATTTTTCAAAAGATAATTTCGTGTAAGTTGATCTTCAAGCCAGGAATTGTGTAGTGCTACCATTGGGTACATTAAGTCTTGCAATTACCTGCATCAAATTAGGAACTAATATTCAATCGTTCGGATTGCTGTTCGCCAGAGTGAAGAAGTTTGTGTTAGAAGGGTAGTGTATGGACAATTTTCCGATATTTTTTCTTACAAGTCCATTCAGTGCTTTGATTGTCAATAATGGATCCATGCAACACAAATTCATTAAAAACACCAGAATTAAGTGGAAAGTTGCAAACTCCTGTTGCGAAGAAGAAAAGAAGAAGAAATCGTAAAAACAAAAGTCAACCTGTTTCTAATCAGCTGCTCAATAGGATCTCCGAAATTGAAAACCCTCATGAGTTGATTATTCGAGAGATGATCGTTTCTTTCATAAATCAACGATTGAATCTCCAACCGTTGATGAATGATATGACAGATGTGGCGCTCAAAGCATTTCAAATGACATCTTCGCATGAAACTAGGAATACAATTTGTCAACCGAAACAACAAACATCAGAAAAGAAGAAATTGTGCGAAAAAATTGAAACTATTGCCGATAAGATCCCTATTCTCTCGGGAAATAGTTCAGAAAATATAACAGAATGGTTGAAAATAGTGGATAAGGTTAAAAAATGTCATCAGATCAACGACGAGACGATGCCGAATGTTATTTGCAAACGATTCGAAGGGCCAGTTCAAGTATGGTATGAAACCCAAAGCACTCAAGACAAAAAGTCATGGAGTAAAATCAAAGCAAATTTAAATACTTATTTTCGTAAGAAAGCTGAAGTAGCTGAATGGAAGGTGCAAATCGCTGAAAAACAAATTCCTGTCTTCTCAGGAGGAAGTTCACAAACTATTAGTGAATGGTTGAAAAGAGTCAATTTGGTTCAAACAGATTTCGAAATAGACGATAGCACGATATACGATGTTGTTCTAAAAAAACTAATAGGCGAAGATAAACTATGGTTTGAAACTCGATTTCTTCGTAATAAAAAATCGTGGAAGGAATTGAGAAGAAGTTTAGAAACCTATTTTTCCGCAAAGGATCTAAAAATGAAACTATTGACGAAAACGTGGGACTTCAAGAACAAGTGTTTTATCAAATATTCAAACGAGAAGCTGAAACTTCTGGAAAATCATTCGGATGAAAGAGAAGTGATAGAGCATATAATAAACGGAATAGAAAATGTTTATATTCATAGATTTCTCATGGATATAAAGTGCGATAAATTAACCGAATTCTTGAGTTTCACGGAAAGCATAACTATGCGAAATCTATGGACAGTTATCGCCAGTGATGGGAGATTGACGGTTGAGGACTCTTCCAAAGTTACGAATGACACAAAAATCCATTTATTCGAGAGAGGTAATCGAAACAAACATTTTATAAGGAATAATATCAAAAAAGTGCACTCATTTTTATTTAATACAGGTCTGGGTTTGACGGACCGACGGCAGATGAGTTGTGAAATTGGATGTGAAATAGTGAAGCAGAAGAAGAAAAAGAAGAATCAGAAGATTCGCGGTTGGAAGAAAAATAAGAAAAGTCAAAGGTTAGAGAAAAATAATTCAATCGTTTATTCGATCGATGCTGTGACGCCTCAAATTCAACCTACAAAAACAAGTAAGAACGTTTCTATTCGATTTCAAGCGGCTGTGTTCTATGTGTTGTGATTAGTGTAATTAGTAATTATTAATTTATTTTAGATTTAATAAAACTAGTAGTTTTTGTAAATAAACCAGAAAGCAAAATCGGAGCACATTCTAGCATACAAGTTGAGGAAACTCGGATGGAGAAGGGGCTGATGAATAATTGTAATACAAAAGGTGTAAAACGCGCATCAAGCAGTACAGGTAATTTAATGAATTCGATTTGTATATAGAAATAATCCTACTGATAATGAGGATCATCACACAACGCGAAGCCTACGTTTTGTAATAAACAAATTGTTTCTCATTTTCCATTTATTTATTTCAGTCCTTGTAACTAAACCAGGGAGCAAAATCATTGCAAAAGCGAGCAAAAGAAAGAGAAAACGTCAGACGAAAGGGTTGATCAATGCTAATACGAAAGATATAAAATACGCATCCAGCGGTATAGGTAATGTCATGGACTCGATTTGTGTACCTGAATCAGGGCATATTCTAAGAAAATTTAAGAACTAATTGAAACGCTGGGTACTGGGTTTTTTTTTAAAAAAAAGGAAAACGTTCGTGTGACAAGTACTTCCTTAATTTTACTTTTGGCATGAAGTCTTATTCTTTTAGAATTAATATACCTTCCGGACTCACTATATCCCTTGATATGATGCGAAAGGCTCATTTCGTAACAATCCTTGTCGAAAAAATCCATAGAATCTGAGGAAATTAAATTTAATGGGATTTAGTCGGAACATTGTGCAAGGTTCCATCAAAATTACATTGAAAAAATACACTAACCCGATTGAATCTCATTGAATACGGTTGAATAGCATTTGGCAAGAATCAATCGGTTCGTTTATCCAGGAAGGGTCATATTGGATACTCGATTAAAAGAAAGAAAAAGGAATTTCACTAAAAAGTAGGTGAGTTTTTAAGAACTAACCGTTTTTACGTTTTAGAACTGATCATTTTCTTTCAGAACCAACCTGTTGGTAAGAACTGACCCTTATAATATGCCCTGACCTGAATAGCAATGATATTACTGATAACGAGTTCCATCTAAAGCTCATTTATTTCAGATCCTGTAAGATCTTCGGTCCTTGTAACCAAATCAGGGAGCAAAATCAATGCAAAAGTGAGCAAAAGGAAGAGGAAATCTCGAAGAAATAAGTTGAGCAACTGTAACACAGCGTCTACAGTACCAGCACTAGGTGAGTCAGGTAATTATATGAGCTTATTTTACATCATATATTTCACATCGTGCGTTCGAAGTAGCTTCAAACTTCGATTCCAGTTTTTTCCAATACGATTTATGTCGATACAAAGAACAAGATCACTTAGATCAACGTTGTAGATTCACTGAATAAATTCATCGATTCATTGTGTGTAATTTGACTTCTTGAAATTCACGTTTCATTAGGGCGATAATATGTGGCGTAGCAGCAGCCAAATCGTTGATAACGAACTACGGGCAAACACTTCATATCAATTCAAATATCGCTCTGTACAGCACTTCTACTGGAATCAAAGAAGTGCAGTACAGAGCGATATTCTGATTTTACCAGAAGACTTTCAAAGAGTTTGGAATAAAAGATTTTAATCGGAATACGGCACTAGTGTTTCCTTGAGTATAAATTATCAATCGTTCACCATAATCCCAGTGCAAAGGTTAACAATGGAACTGACAAGGAGACTTATGGGAGTGCCCACTCACCGATTCTAATGAAACTTTGGATACTTGTAAGATATCGAAAAATCATCGACACTTATTTTTTCATATTGGCAATGGTGAGGGTTTGAGGGTAGAAACCACCCTTCGAATGTCACAGTACGACTCATGGAGAATTTTTGTGTCAAAATCGTAGAACTCTTGATATATGTTTTTTTTTATTAAAGGCAGAAATTCCAGATTTGAGGAGTAATATCCAGAAAGTTCGATAAGCCCGTTTAGACCTTGAGAAAATCCATGGAAAATGAGGTTTTTTTAAGCAAAAATACGAATTTTTCATGATTCAAGAGAGTGAAAAATGTTTAGTCAATGTGTTATGCATCATTTCTTATGTATTTCGATGTGCTGGATCCAAATTCGGAAACAGAATGTGTTTATCTCTTCAAGTTTTTTCCGGAAAACACAATTCAAGTATGAAAATGCGATTTTTACGGTTATTTACATGATTCAAAGCAGAGAAAATGATTTGATCGATGGATTATACATGATGGTTTTCGATGCGCTGAATCCGATTCTCAGAACAGAATTTGTCTATATTCCCAGGTTCTTCCGGAAAACGCGGGAAAAAATATGCTGAAATGTCCATTTTTCTGTTATTTATAGAATCTCTAGGGGTGACAATTTTTGGTCAATGTGCTATGCATCATGATATGCTGAATCCAAATCTGGAAATAGAATGTGTTTATCTCTTCAAGTTCTTCCGGAAATGCAGTTAGAATATGAAAATGCGATTTTTACGGTTATTTATGTATTTCAAAAGGGAGAACATAATTTAATCGATGGATTATAAATCATTCCACATGGGTTTCGATGCGCTGAATCCAAACAGAATTCGTTCATCTTGCCAGGTTCTGCCGGAAAAATTGATTAAAGTGAATGTCCATTTTACTATCATTTATAGAATTTGTAGGGGAGACAATGTTTCACTCGATGCATACGAGGGTGGATTGATAAGTTTCCGGCCTGACCAAGAAAAACAACGTTTTTAAGAATTTTTTTTTTTTTATTTCTCAACATAATCTCCTCCAAGGCTGATACATTTCTCATAGCGGTGTTCTAGTCTAGTAATGCCATCTCTATAGACTGATTCGTCAAGCTCCTCAAAATACCCATTTACAGCTTCGATTACTTCTTCATTGTCCGCAAATCTCTTACCGCTAAGCCATTTTTTGAGGTTAGGAAACAGATAATAGTCACTCGGGGCTAGGTCTGGAGAGTAGGGAGGGTGCGGCATTAATTCAAACTTCAGATCGTTGATTTTAGCCATCGCAACGATTGACGTGTGCGCTGGTGCGTTATCGTGATGAAACAAGATTTTTTTCTTCGCCAGATGAGGTCGTTTAATTTTCACTTCGTGGCTCAAACGTTGCAATAAGTCTGCGTAGTATTGACCAGTGATAGTTTTACCCTTTTCAAGGTAATCAATGTATATAATACCTCTTGCATCCCAAAAAACAGTAGCCATAACCTTGTTCGCCGAAAAATTGTTTTGCCTTCTTTGGAGTTGGTTCCCATGGTCCAATCCACTGTTTAGACTGTTCTTTGGTTTCAGGAGTGTAGTGGTGGACCCAAGTTTCGTCAACGGTTACGAATCGACGCAAAAATTCGCTTGGATTACGCTTATACAACGCCAAATTGGCGGTAGAAATGTTCTTTCGAATCAATTTTTGGTCGACTGTTAGCAAACGCGGCACCCATCTTGCACAGAGCTTTTCCATATACAAATGTTGGTGCAAAATATTTTGTACACGTTCATATGACATCTTACAGGTCTCAGCTATCTCACGAACTTTTAATCTGCGATCTTTCAGCACTATTTGATGGATTTTTTCGATCATATCTGGAGTTGTGACTTCAATGGGGCGTCCTGAGCGAGGCTCATCAGAGGTGCTCACACGACCCTTTTTAAACTCGGAAACCCACTGCTTAACGGTTGAATATGATGGGGAGGATGTCCCCAGTGTTGAGTCCATCTCTTCTTTAATTTCCTTCGGCGTTAACCCCTTCAAATAAAAGTATGTGATGACAGCACGATTTTCCAGCTTTTCCATTTTTACGAAAAACACAGAGGCGTCTTGGTCAGCGTGCTCTCAAAACTAAACTAACATGGCGATCGGACTGAAACTATAGCTACAAGCTATCTAAGGATGGTACTATAGAACGCCACCTCAAGGTAGGCCTAGTGGCGCCATTTCTTGGTCAGGCCGGAAACTTATCAATCCACCCTCGTATACACCATTTTCTATAGACTTCGAATTCTTTCCACTTGAGCTGCATTTTCCGGAAGGACCTGGAAATATCAACATATTCTGTTTTCAGATGTAGATTCAGCGTACCGAACCCCTTGGGGAATGATGTATAATTCATCGATCAAATCATTTCCCCCCCCTTTGATTCATGTGAATAATCGTGAAATCCGCATCTTCATACTTTAACTGTGTGTTCCGGGAAAGTTGGAGAGATAAACACATTTGGTTTCCAGATGTAAATTCAGCACATCGGAGGAATGCATAACACATTGATTAAAAATGTTTCACAGTCTTGAATCATGAAAAAGTCGTATTTTTGCTGAAAAACCTCATTTTCCATGAATTTTTTCAAAATCTGAATAATAATCCTCAAATCTGGGATGTCTGCCTGCCCTTCGTTTAGAAAACAAAATCATGTCCCTATCATTTTTCTATTAAGAGTTCTATGATTCTACCCTCAAACCCCTACCATTGCCAATATAAAAAACACGTTACCTTGAACTTTAACGTGTAATTAAACTGCTCTTCTGAGTTACACAAATCTGAACTACACATTCCTGATGAAACTAATCAAAATTGATTAGATTCCCATTGGTAAACTTCTTACATTTTCATGTCGTATGAAAACAATTATCATATAGGGGTTGTGTAGTTCGAAACGGTGTAATTGAGAAAAGGGTAGTTGAGAAAAATGTAGTTCCAATATTGTATAAAACCGAGGGATCTGCATGGAATTGAATTTAAAAAATTACACATTTCCTTGTAATCTGATTAATGATGGATTTCATTAACTTGCGTGTCATTTTTGAAAAATCTTATGGAAATAGATGGAAACGTTTTTCACTAAGAGGAAAAAATTTGAAATTGAGACTATAATATATTAGGAAAAAACGTGGAATTCGCTACGATGTGAAACCGTGACATTGAATCCTTGAAATCGACAATTGGAATTCGTAGAATGTCTGTTCCCAGTTGCGGATTGGTGAGCGAATATTATAATATAATCCCTCATCATTTTAGATATTAAAGAATACTTTGAAATATATCCAATACTTTTATATTTTACAGGGTAAAATGTCAAATGAATGTACCACGTGTAAAAAATTCCAAGAAAAGGGGTAATTACATTCAGCAAATACATCAATAGATGTGTTGAAATTTATTGGTTTCTTTTCTTGTTCCATCCAGAGAATCCAAGTCACAAAATCCATTCCTTCGAAAAAATAAAATAATCCAGAAATTACATTCCAGACATTTCAATTATCACAACTAAGTTTTTGTTTTCCGCTTGTCAAAAGAATATTTATCATGATTTTATTTTCTTTTTCAAATGTAAGATCATATTTTAGTTTCTGTAAAGTCCAATTCGGTTACAAGCAACACCCAGAATTAAAAAAAAATCTGTGAATGCAGATTAGCTACCTTGAGCGACACACACAATATAATTGTAAACAACACTCGTCAATTTCTCGTGCATGTTCCCTTCTCATAAACCGAGCGAATGACAGCCAATTATGAAAATAGAATAAGTCACGCGTCTCTCCTCTTGTGGATCGTGAAATTGTGTCACGACGCTTTTCATAAGTTTCGTAACTTAACAGGGTACCTTCTGGTGCTGAGATTCATACAATATTTTTTCGGGACTAAAATATGGCGTCGTATGTCTTTTCAATTGAAAATATCAAATTGAATTCAATTCAAGATTTCTTTCATAAATGAGGGAAGAAAAAATCTAAGGGGTAGACTTGGAACCGCATTGGACTTGAAGGGCTTGATACTTTTCAGTCCATATTGACCATTATTTCAATTTCTTGAATTCAATATTTGAAGAATACGCCTGAAATTGGACATATTCTTGGTATATTATTTTGAAAGTTGTGATAAATGAAAATTTATTCATTCTTTTAACGTTAATACTCGATTTGTATCCTTGAGAAGAAGAGTTTTACGCGTATGTGTGTGTGTGTGTGTGTTTGTTTATGGGTCGAGTTTGTGGAAACCTAATTTTATGAATAATACATCAATTTCTGTACAATTCTTGAACAAACGACCCCTGGACGTAAGAAGTTTTAGAAGAACTTCCAGTGGAATTCACAAAACAGTGTATATCTCAAACAAAGATTCAACTCGTACTTTGATATTTCAATATCTCATTATTTTTCAGCAAGACTTTGAGTCTTTGAAATCGTATCTGATGTATCATGCGGTTTAATATATTTATAGGTGTCCCATCGTCTAAAAAGCGTCATAAAAATCCACAACCAAAGAACGCGGTATGCGCTCTGAACGAATTAAAAACTGGAGTGGTGTACAAGGTGGTAGGACAAACCGGGCCTACTCACGCACCGATATTCACCATCGCGGTACAAATAGATGGACAAACTTACGAAGGCAAAGGTCGTACAAAGAAGATGGCTAAACACGCGGCTGCCGAATTAGCTTTACGGAATATTGTACAATTTAGAAATACGCCAGAGATTCATCAAGCTATGAATACTTGCCAATCGATGATTCCTCTAGAACCTGACTTTACGAGCGACGTTACCGAACGTGACAATCATCTAGTCAATTCATTTAAAACCTCCACTCAAGCCGAACCAAAGAATACTACCAAATTTTTGGACAAAGGCCCGGTCGCTTTAATCAACGAATTATACCCAGGAGTGGTATACAAATGCGTCTCGGACGACGGGGAGAGTTATGCAAAATTCACAATATCGGTAACCATAGATGGAGAAACTTTCGAAGGAACAGGGCCTAGTAAAAAATTAGCGAAAGCCGCCGCGAGCAAGGCGGCTCTGGCTAAATTGAGAAACGTCCATAGTTCCTCGTTTTGCATACCACTTCCCGTGAGGATATTGCCTCATTTTGGATTTGGACAATGGCAAGAACAAATGACTCTGCCTCAAATGTTGGCCGATAAAATTGGAAAAATGGTCAATCAGAAATTCACCGAATTGATACAGAATAAACCACAGCACGCCAGACGTAAAGTTCTCGCTGGTATCGTACAAACCAAAGATCAAGAAGCGGAATTAATTTGCGTTACCACAGGTATAATTCAATCACTTCCTTACAATTTTTCATTCATCCATTTATGATTGATCAATTATTGAATCGAAACAGGTACAAAATGTGTATCCGGTGAACATTTGAGCGTCAGCGGAGGTGCTTTGAACGATTGTCATGCCGAAGTTGTAGCCAGAAGATGTTTGTGCGAGTATCTTTACCATCAATTAGAATTACATACTCAAGATCGAGGAGACGAATCTATTTTAGAGGCAAATAAAAAAGGATTCAAATTGAAACCTGGTATACAATTTCATTTGTATATAAATACAGCTCCTTGCGGCGATGCAAGGATCTTTTCACCCCACGAAGAGAACGAATCCGTCGATAAACATCCGAATCGTAGGGCTAGAGGACAATTGAGGACGAAAATAGAATCAGGCGAAGGAACTATACCAGTGAAGAGCAGCGAAGGAATTCAAACGTGGGATGGTGTCCTTATGGTAAATATTGAATATTATTGTACTTGGACTTATTACGATTCCTTGACATTTCATATATTTTCATGTTGTAAATCACAGGGACAAAGATTGTTGACTATGTCTTGCTCCGATAAAATAGCTCGATGGAACGTACTTGGTGTACAGGGTGCGCTTTTGAGTCATTTTATCGAACCAATTTACTTCCACAGTATTGTACTGGGGAGTTTATTGAATCCAAGCCATATGTATCGGGCGGTTTGCGGAAGAATCGAAAATAAGATTCAAGGATTACCACCGCCGTATAGGCTGAACAAACCATTGATGAGTCTCGTTACGTCGTCAGAAGTGAGACAGCCTGGAAAGGCACCCAATTACAGCGTGAATTGGACTATCGGTATTTATGCATTTTATTACGTTGTTTGAGTGACACTACATTGATCGTTGAAAATTACAAAAGCACCATTAGTGGCGATTAGACATTTTTATCATGGTATGATGCACGAATTTATCATCTTTTTCGAAGCCAAAAATGGAATATTTTTCATATATATATATATATATATTTTAGAGATGGGAAAATATTTTCTCTTGAATTGAAAAGTCATAACGCGTGAGGAAATATTCTATTTTTCTGCGTTATCTTTTTCGCGTAGGGGATTTATATAATCGAAAATGATACATTGAAGTTCTACTAGTACATATGGCTCAGATGATTATCAGGTGTGTGCCTAGACACTAGATGAATCATTGGAATATTAACCATTGTTTTCCATGAGCTGGCGTCATCGATCGGGCAACGTACGAATAGCACATAGCACAATGAATTCCATGTATAAATTGTCAAATTTCATCCCCTGGATGATTCATCCTGCTAAATATTAAAATTACACCTTTAATGCAATTGAACAACGATGAGAATGATGTGCTAGGAGAATCAAATGTTAACAAATAATTCATAAATAATTCCGTTAGTCGAAAAATTTCAGTGAAGATGATACAAAGTTTTTTTATACCATTCAGGGTCAAAACATTGGCTATAGTTAAATCATTTCTTTTACATACAGTGAAAAATCGTTTATTTTAACTCTCGGAAATGTGACAATTTCGTTTACTTCATCAAGCCCAGAGGGGGGTTCACATAGCCTTCTCTCGATTGGGTGACACTGATTGTTACTCAAAACGCGCTTTGAAACCGTTCTAAAATGGGAGAAAGAGGAGAAGTTTGGCGTGTGAATTGAAATAAACGAGATTTTACTGTACAGTTGCCAAAAATTGTCTTGGAAAATTTGCGAGTTTGAAAACAAACTTCATCGATCTTGGTTATCATTTATTCATATTTGTATATAGTTTTGATTACGGTTATGTATTTTATATGTAAGAAAAAAACAAAGAAAAGAATATGAACCATCTTGCACATGAATTAGAGTGCGGATCCCTATTGAAAGTGTTGGAAACATTCGGGAAAATTTGAAGAGAAATCGGAACAAAAGCCGGTACAAAATGGAAAAAGAAACTCATTTATTACCGTTTGGTGGTGGTTTTTGTCCCAATTTCCTTCGAATCTTGCCAACACTTTTGAAAGGGATGAAAAAAGTGTTGTCAAACATGGCAATATTCTTAATTGGTTCCGCTATGGATGGTCCAATTTTCCGGAACAGAGGGATAAACAACAACTTTCAAATAAGGCAGATTCAACTCCACTAAATTTGAAATTTCAACACTTTTATGTGCAAAATAGAGTGACAGTTGATTGAAGGAAATTGAGTATCAGAGCGTGGTGATCGTTATTTTGTTATCGCGTGATCAGAGATAGTAAATAAAGCTTATAGAGTTCCAAAAGAAATATAGCAGTTTAAAAAGATTTCTAAAACATATACAACATCGAAGAACGATTTGAAGAAGATGTTCCCTCGGGAATGAATTATTGAATTTAAATCGTTCCTCGATGTTGTACCAGATATCTACCGAATGGTTATTTTGTACGGCAAATTTGAATTTCATAAATAATACATTTTCACGGAAATATATTCTATATCTTCATAAAATCATGATATTATTGATTTATTCTTTCCAATTGTTTTTGATGTGGTTTTAACTTTATTTTATATCATGCAAAATGATGTACTGTTATTTATTTATCATTGAATTTGTCGAATTTGGAAGAAAAGAAAATGATATTTTAAACTATTGAAAATTTTTAATTGATCCAAGCTACGATCAACTATTTTTTTACAGAGTTTTTCATCATATCGAACAACAATAACGATTTGATTAATATCAATATATTTCACAACACATATCGATAAAATTCAAATTTGCCGCACAAAATGACCATTCAGTCTGCAATATAAATGGTTGCTTACAGTTTTCTATCGTTGCGAGGTCCTGTATACTCTATCCAGTGTATATTAGAGATCAGGGCCTATTTCCTTTAAGGTGATAACAAACCACGGGCAAACACCTCATATTAAGTAAAATATCGCTCCGTACAGCAGTCCTATTTGAATCAGAGGAGTGCTGTACAGAGCGATATTTCAATTCAAATGAAGCGTTTGGCGGTAGTTTGTCATAAACGATTTAGCTGCTGCCACGTCGCTAATATCCCCTTAATTTCATAGTTCCGACCCTGACATAGCCCCAAAGACACTTCGGTGTCATCATTCCAAAATGGTATGAACCCAGAAGACCCATAAATCCCAAAAGAAATTATAAATTTTAACGTGAATCAAGTATTTGGCCACTTTGACCATAAAAAATTTGTTGTCGATACACTGAGAAAACAGATATCTTGAAAAATACCATAATTTATGGATTTTTGGCGCTGGTTTGACCCGAGTCAAAATATTTACGTGAACGAACCTCTAAAAGTACCATAATGGCTGGGACTTTTATGAGGAAGGTACCATACTTCTTTACACAAAACTTTACTTTTTATGGTCAAAGTGGCCAAATACTTGATTTATATTAACTCTCAGTTACCCCTCGTATTTTCGCATGTTTTCGTTGACCTTTCGTTGTGCTTTGCAATCAATTAAATGAAGCTTTTTCCATGATCAAGAATGTAGTATACACGGAAAAAATTAGTGATCCAAATTTTCGTTGACTAGTATGTTACTTTTGGACGGAGCACAAATTTGAGAAAAATTCGTACACTGGATTTCGATAAATCGTTGACTTTGTTCATTGTTTCACCAATGGAATTTACTTTCCATTTTGATCGTCGAAATAATGGAAAGAGTCAACGAATTATTAAAATCCATTGTACGTATTCTTTTTGAACTTTTGCTCCGTCCCAAAGTGACATACTAGTCAACGAAAATTTGGATCACTAATTTTTTCCGTTTAGTTCTCGAACTTCATTCTTATTTTTGTTTCAAATCATACCTCTTCGCCCCTATGAACGGAAGATCAGATTTTCGAAAACCTCTTGTTCCCTTTTAGACCCCCGTGGGGTAACTGAGGGTTAAAATTCATAAGGTTATTTTTCGGGATTACGCCCCGTCCCAGGATTATAACACTTTGGGGCTATGCCATTGTTTGGACTAAGAACTTCCGGTATCATAATACTCTATCATTTCGGCATATTAAATGGAATTTCACACCCCTGGTGCATAAAATACGCCACTTAATTCACATGGAATGGTATAATTCATAATAATTTCGGATGTATCGATCAAATTATTCTATCGATGACATTCCAGAAGGATAGCGAAACACGCATTGCATTTTAATTTTTGTTTGTTTCCATTGTGTAATTGATTGAACTCAGTGAGTCGATAAAAGACATATGCGGTGCGCGTGACAGTAAAATTATAAAACTTTTCGATTTTTGTTAGAAGAGAAATCGATCTCTTTCTCGCGGAAGCCTCATCGGTGACCGCGTGTTCCGTGTTTATGAATTAATTACAAACAAGATGGGTTGATACAAGTATCGATTTATTTATCAGAGGCACGTGTCTTGGCGACGCGCCAGTTACAAGACAACCAAGATTATATCTAAAATATAAATCGCGATGAATCCACGCATATCAAAGTCGAGGCGTCTCTCGACCCCGTGAAACTACTATCTCAATATCACGACCGTCTCTAATCCCTCGTTATTTGCGGCTAAGGACACGTTTCTTCACTTATTGCGAGGCAACTGTCAACGTTCTCCAGCAAACATAGTGGACAAAAATGCTCGTATTGTATCGGCTTTTGAGAATATGTGATGGATCTTTTTGCGAATCAATGGTATTCTAGGTCGCTAAATCCGAATTTGGAATCAGAATTTTCGAATTAAAAATGGCGAATTTCAATATTCAGTGAATCCAAGTGAAACTAACCCACTAGTAAGGATAGTTTTTGAGATGAAAATCTTGTAATTGTTTATACTGGTCATTGAAAAAATTTTTCATTCGTTTCCTGCGGAGCTGAATCCGAGTCTGATGAGGCGAGGACGCCGATTTTGATGAAATTTTGCAAATTTGTAGAGTTTAGTATCAAGTTGAATATCCTCAAGCCATTCGTCCAGATGAACAGCCGTTTTAGAGATATAAGCATTTCGAAGATACGACGTTCTTTGAGGTGATACCAGTGACCTCCGAAGATGCAACCAGTTGTTAGAGAAAAAAAAACACAGCCAAAACTATTTTGACAAATTATCCGAAAATGAAGTAATGAAATGAAAATATCGCTCTGTACACACTTTTTGAAACGATAGTTTCATTTTATTCTTTTATTTCCGAATAATTTGTCGGAAAAGATTGAACTGTGATCGGAGGGATGATATGCGAAGATTTTTGAATAAAAATCAATTTGAATTGACGCACGACGCGCGGTTTTTGGACCTTCAATAGCGGCTTCCGCATGTTTGACACCATTCTCCTTAAACGCACTCTGAAATAAATACTCAGAGGGAATCCTTGAAGAGCTTTCGTTAATTTGATACTGAAAGGAATATTTTTTCATTTGTCTCGCATAAATTGTTAGTATTTTATTGTATACGTTTGCACATTAGTCGAAGCCTATTTAGATTGAGGTTTGTAAGCTGCTTTTGATTTTGTGTTTATTGTTTTCTATAATATATTGTTATTATTATCATTGTATTGCATTATTGAAAATTCAAAAGATGATCACCTCCATGAGAGAATCTCTTCTGATTCTGAGTTTTATGTCGGAGTATGAGAGGGTAGAATAGAGGGAAAATCCAACTTTGCGCAAATTTTTTTCAAAAGGTACGTAATTCATACAAATTTAAAGTGAATAATAATGAATGACATACTTGGAATTGCGTATCGTTTGCCGCACACTTTGAATTTTCCAATGATTTCTCAAGGCTGATGATAAATAAAATTGTCAACATTTCAACCTGTAAACGTTAAAAAATTTTACAATTTTACTTTTTGGCGTTGAGAAATCATTGGGAAACTCAAAATACGCGGCAATGCGTAATCCCAAATATATAATTCATTATTATTTACTGTAAATTTATATTAATTCGATACTTGATGAAAAAAGTTTGCGCAAAATTCGACTTTCCCCTTCCCGAACCTCTTCATCCCCGAGTCTCCTCAAGGATGAATTGATTGAGAGTCCGCAAGATTTTGCGAAGAATTCTTCAACGATCTACTATCATTCGGATAGTAAAAATCCATACAGAAGAATCATACGTTACTTTCAGTAGCGTCGCGGAGTAATTTGGCGCCTAGGGCGAAGCTTGTGAATCATAATTGGATTGTATGTGAATAAGCCCAAATGGGCTGTTGATCCGAAAGAAAATACACCCAAATGGAAATAAAGCCGAAAAGAATTGGTAACTGATATTGGTAAATTGGAGCATGACTTGTAACATGTGATAATCTTTCGGGTTTAACTTCAATTGGGTCAATTCACATACGGGCCAATTAATTGCGCCCTATCCTTAATAAACTCGAAGGGCAGTAGATCCGAAGTCAGTAATTCCGAAACGAGATATTCCCGAAAAATAATAGTTTGTTACTGGCCGTATACGAATTGAATAAAATGTGACTGAACCTTTTTTGGGATTATTCCCATTCGGGTTTACTGGCTTCTGTGTAGGGATCCTTTAATGAGGGATCGGACAATCAGTCGCCATTAGTGGGATACTTCCGGTTTTTTCTATAGTTTAGTCAAGCATGCATAGTGTATGTTATTTTATTAAAATCATTTTTCTCAAATGTATTTACATGCTTTGTTCGAAGAATGTTTCAGATTCACTTAATTGTAAGTATTATACATGAATAAGCTGACTTTAAATATGTATCTCGAATATTTTCATAAATATCAGTACCTATCCCACTAATGGCGGCCGACCAATCCGTAATCAGCAGTTGATTGTCCGATCCCTCATTAAAGGATCCCTACTTCTGTGCTATTGCGCTTCGGGTTGAATATGATTTATCGCGAAGTTCGCGCTCCCCGACCCTCGTCTATACATTAGTACATTGTCCAACAAGTGCGGAAAAGTGGGCTTTAGTGGGTACGAGCTTACCACACTGAGAAAAATTCTTATAGTGACTGTAACTAAAACGTCTCAACTAAAAATTTGAATAATTCAACTAAGGAATTATAGTTAATATAATCAAGCTTGTTTTCGTATTCAATTGTCTTTGGACACTTTCCTTCCTTTCAAACGTATAGGACGCGCGAGTCAAAGTTGTGAAAATTGCTACTTTAAATTGTGCAATTTAGATTGTCGGGGGTCTAAAGGCTGAATTGATTTTGAATGCGTATTTTTCTCTACAATGGGAGTGGTATCTTCACAAGGCATTCACTCTTATATGTACAAACGTAGTAACAAGTATTGATATAGGTTATGAATTGGAATCAAACGATATAGTTTCCCTGGTCGACGTTGCGATAAAAGTGGATAAAATGTTCAAGAACAAGACGAAAATGAACCCTAGTGTCATTTTTTCAACCTTTGTCATATGATTTTCGTAGATTGTTATCTAGGTTATTATTTTGTACACATTTACAAGTCATTTTAACCAAAATTTATAAATTATCCTATTATAATGTAGCTTACTATTAAAAAGTAGTTGTGAAAAATAGTCGTGTTTATTAAAAATCAAGTAATTTCGATCCCAACCTTCAGTTATATCGTACCATAAAAATTAGTAAGTGATACTGAAAAAAAATAGTTGAGACGTTATTTGACTAATTTTTACAGATAATGGCGACTAATACTTTCTCTCAGTGTATCGGAGCACGGTTTTTTTTTGCCAAATCACTCGAAACTGGATTTACGGAATAATTTGAAATTTTCAGGGATGATTCTTTAGCGACCAAGAAAAAAGTTCTCAAAGAATCATCCCTGAAAATTTCAGATTATTCCGTAAATTCAGTTTCGAGTAATTTTGTCAAGAAGAAGCTTGCTCGGTCAGTAAGTTCGTATCCTCTTAACGGCATTCACCATCTTCCCAAAAAGTTACTAGATTCCAAATTTCTCCCCCCAGTTTTCTCAGAAACGAACACATAAAATGAAAAATAATGAGTAGCTGAATTTTTTTCAATAGCCTAAGAAGATGCACCGCTCATTAAAATTGATTCTATTAATTGATTACTGAGAAAACTGAGGGGAGAGATCTAGTAACTTGGCTTGTGGTGAATCGCCTTAAGATAGTTCTCTAGCAATATTCAGAATCAAATTAAAAAAGTCATTGCCAAGTGGAGGACCAAAGCCGAAGAAATTCGATAATTATATTCGTTCGGGCTTATATTCGTAATTATAATTAAAAAAGAAGTAGCTCGAAATATAAACAAACAACTTTGTAATAACCACATCAAATTTTCCATAGTTTTTTTTTTTAAACCGGTTTATGACTTGTAGGGGCTCATTTCATTCCTTGTGAGATTTGAGAAAACCTTTACCGTGGACATTTTTCATATATGTAATTTCAACAATGATCACTCGCATTATTTTATAATTAGTAAAATACATTAGCATAAACAAAAGTGTGTGCCAGCGTCCTGATGATAAAATATAAAAAAATCTCCACGGTGAAGGTTTTTCAAATCTCACAAGGAACAAAATGGGCTCTCATAAGTCATGAACGGATGAAAAATGAAAATTTTTCAAGAAAAAAAACCATGAAAAAGTTTGTGTGATTGTTTTGTACAAAGTTGTTTGTTCATATTTCGAGTTGGGTGTTTTCTTATCATAAATACGAATAGAAGTCCCAACAAATATGGTTGATGAATCCCTTCGACCTTGGTCCTCCACTGGATAATAATTTTTCAAATTTGATTCTCAATATTGCTAGAGAACTAGCTTAAGGGGATACCAGCGTACCATCCGAGTAAAGGATTTGTCTGCAAAATTTCTCCGAACTGAACTGACGAAACAGTCTGAAATTTTCAGGGTATAATCTTTGATAATTCACAAATCGCGGCACATAGCCCAAATTCTGAGAAAAAATTCTTCTTTACCGACTCAGAAAAAAACTTTCTTCAAAAATTTGAAATTCGGGCTATGTACCACAATTTGTCAAGTATCAAAGATTTTACCCTGAAAATTCTGAAAATTTCAGAATGTTTCGTCAGTTCAATTCGGAGAAATCTTGCAGGCAAATTCTTCACTCGAATGGTACGCTGGTATCCCTTTAAGGTGATACCAGCGACCCCTGTAGATGCAACCAGACTCATTGGTTAGAAAAAGACATAAGCAAAACTATCCTGACAAAATACTCGAAAACGAGCTTCTTCAATCAATAAAGATGGCCTGTACAGAGCGACATTTTCATTCCTTTCATTGCTTCATTTTCGAATAATTTGTCAGAAAAGATTTGGCCGCTGGTAGGTATCCCCTTAAGAAACCGTGCAGGAATGTGGCACTTTGCTCACGCAAAGCAGTATGGAAAGTGAGTACTTTGCGCCCGGCGTTAGGAAAAAAACATTCGTGTGATGTGATTCAGTTCTTGGCGGAGATGTTCTGGTTTGGATTTTGGATGTGTTTATTGCTGTATTGATAAGAGAGTTGATGATTGCTTGTTTTGTGAGGGATCCGGATGTGATGTAAGTTTGCCGTATTCTTTATGCCCCCAAATTCCGTTGACTTTTTGTTCTTTGTCACAGTGGATTTCTCTTTTACTTCTGCTGGAACAGTAAGTTTTCGTCTGCGACAGCAAATTCGTTAGCTAAGACATCGTGTTTTTAGCTGTGACTTCTCTAAACTGTAGCAAACGAGGTATTCTTACTTCCGCCAAAAACATTCAACCAGTAGATAGCGCTGGCTGTACTGGTGAGCTGTCTCTTCTAATTTGATTGGATGACTGAGCGATCTCTGCTAAAAATTTCCCATAGAAAACGATAAAATTCGTCCTATCGGTCTCAATGTGGTTTCTGAAACTGGAATTCCCGATGGTGTATCGTGGATTTACGATAGAATTTCATCGATTCTTATCGTATTCCATAGGATTAAGAATATATATATCTGGTTTTATCGTGAAATTTCCGTAGAAAAAGTATTAATTATTTGGAAAAATATAACCTGTTTCCTTTCAAATAAGTGGTACATCTTTATTGGGAATTTCACGATAAAAGCAGATACATACCTCTTAAATCCTATAGAATACGATAAGCATCGATAGAATTACATCGTAAATCCACGATACGGAATCGGGAATTCCAGTTTCAGAAACCACATTGAAACCGATAGGAGGAATTTTATCGTTTTGTAAGGGAAATTTTGAGCATGGATGGGTGTTTTTATGCAGCCCATCAGAACACTTAGTACTATGCTGCGGATTAGTTCAAATGGCGACACTAAGGAATCTCAGAAATGGAGGAGTCGGATAGGGCTGATCGCGCTACACCAGGTAGCTTTCCGAAGTATTTGACTCGGGGCGTCAAATGACCCCAGAGGCCACCTGTCAAACACTTCGAGAAGCTCCCAAGTCGCTATTTTGATTTTTACTTCGCATGAAAGTCCACCTTTGGAGGGCGTGAATTTGAAATATTGAAGTTGAAAAAAAAATATGTGGAGGTTAAGATAGAATTAGAGATTAAGATCCTAAAGTCCATCCCTGTCCAACATGTATTTTCTAATATTCCCGGAATTTCAAGAATATTCAGAGACATTTTGGTTATTGTAGATTTCGATAATAAGAAAAAATTATCTGTTTCAAAAAGATTCATTAATTTTATGAAATAATGCGAGAGTACGTAAACGATGACTGTGTTGAGTTTTTCATCAATACTTCATGCTGCAGACACAGCATGGAGTACGAAACCTTGCACCAACTTATTACATAAATTATCTTATAAGTATATATAAGAAATTTTCAATATATATAACAATAAACATTTGTGCATCGCATAATTTTTTGGATAAATTTAGCACGAAATAATTAGGCTTTTGCGGCTACTCATAGTCTTTTAATTATCAATTTAGTATGCAATTTTTATTGGAATAAAAACACACACTGTGTATATTAACACTGATTTTAGTCCAATTGGCAAAGTCAAATCAACGGTAAAGTATTTATACTTGAAGTGATAATTAAGTGATAATTATGCTCTCTTATTTTGAATTTTTAATTCGTGTATTTAACATCTATTTCGATTATGTTATCATTTACACGATTCAGCAATGTTACGTCAATTTTTTGATTGCTTTCTGAATAATAATTCTTACAAACTTCATTTCAAGTACGTCAAATTAGAGTAATCATACAACTCGATTGTTCACTTAGTTTTCACTTCAACATTTCACATTAACTCGACATTTCATGCAAACATACTCCCGAAGATTGAACTCCACAAAGTTTTATACGAAAGAGATAATTTTGAAATTTGAATTTCCCACGAAAATGGTGAAGTTGATTCAATCTTCGGATGCCTAAAATTCTTCTCATAGATATTTATTCACCACACTTCATCGTTTTATCTTCACATAATTCGATTTTGATTTGATTTTTACCCTTCAATGGAAAAAAGAATATTTTACAAAAATGTATTTCATTTATTTGAATGTATAAATATTTCTCTCACACGATTCAAGTCTTGAATCTTCTTTTCTGCAGTTGATTGACATTTGGAACTCAAATTCAATGATTTATCGGTGAATTTGAATTGTTGTTATTTCAAATTGAGTTGAGAAACATGAATGATGGTTGAATTTTTCGAACTGACTTGAACAAAACAATTCGAGTGTATGAAAAAAAGTATATGTCATTAGCGAATAGTATTCTTTATTCTCCAAATAATTGTACATGGGAAATTTATAAACGTTCTATCAATAGAAGCATAAAAGCACACAAAAAACATTGAAATCTATACCGACAAATTTGAAATTTTGAATTTAAAAAGCAAAAACTGATTTCTCGGATAATGGATTTTGTGTTTTCCAATGTTTTATTCAACTTGGAAACTTGTGGGTGATCGTAAACGAAGAAACCATCGCGTGGGAAGTCAAAAACGAGTATATCGATGATCAATGTGCAACGAAAAAGTATTTTTCTTATTGATTTTCGATGTGAGACCACGGAACATCGGTGCATCATACTACACTAGAATTGAATTCACTATTCATGTGCACGTTTCGATGACCTGCGTGACAGTTTCTGAATGTGGAATATTCTGATTTCCATTATCTTGGAATTTTTGTTTATACGTACAACAATCTTTTTTTATAATTCATACAACTAGAAATTGTGGTTGTTTAATCTTTCAGAAATATTGACCTGATGCAAGGTTGAAAAAGTATGGTATTACATGAGCATGCATTGAATTCTGGCCTTTTCTTGCACCCTTTCTCTCTCTCATTTGCAACAATTATCACTTTTTGTTTATATTATTCTCACTTCGGTCCATACTGATTCCTTGCATAAAAATAAATATCAAAATATTCGAGAAAGTAGTACAGAAATTGAACATTTTTGTTATTATTTCTTCCATCGAAATCAAGGGATTTATTTTTTTCTTTTTTTTTTGGTACGATTGAAATTCTTTCTCCAAATCAACTTTCAGAGGACTCTTATACTCTTTCATCCAAAAATTAATTTTATATTTAAGTATATAAATTCCAAAAGTATCATATTTTGATTTTTGTCTCCAAGTATTATTTCGTCACTATTTTGAATTACATTGTGGAATACATATCCTTCTTTTTATCTTCCCCATGAAAAATACAAGGTAAAAAACATATTTTAATCTCAATATTTGCAGGACAACCCGAGGCGGAAGTTATAAATTGTACAACGGGTAAAGACGAATTGGGCAAACCTTCTAGAATTTCAAAGCAAGGCCTGTTTAGAAAGTTTTACAATCTTTTGGGAAAACTCGATACGATTGACAATGCTGACAAAGATGCGTGTCGTCATTATCTTGATGCGAAATCTTCGGTTCAAGATTATTCCGTAAGTATATTTTTATGTGACCAAAATTTCTTTCACGGTGCAACTGATGGTTGTCCGACACCCCACAAACGTTTTAAGACTAAATTTGAAGAAACGCTGATATGGCGATTTTGGAGAAATGCCTCGTACAGCACCGAACTTTTCTACGTTGCCTCCACGTTTTATCCACGTAGAGTCCACGGAGATGCGACGTGGAAATCGGTGGATGTGCTGTTAGGGTGTTTTTATTCATTTTTGTTGAAAGGAGAATAAAATACATGACACCAGTTATTCAATCTCTCAGCATTCAACAAGTGCGGGAAGAAGTTTGGATGATTATCACGAAATTCGTATTCATTCTAAACAGTGCTGAAATCAAATTGAACACATTCCATTGTTTATTGTCAAAGATTAATATTTTCTGATTTTTCCAGCAGAACTTCTTAACGTGGTATACATAAATCGTTTTGAAATTGGCAATGTCTTGTCTGAATTTTGAACCTTGTTGTTCACCAAAACTAGCTTTTCACAACCGCACGGAAACCGTCAAGCACTTGGGGGAAGTTTTCTCTTCGCCAAATATGTATAGAGATGGAAGCGTTGCCGCAAGTTACAAGTTATACGATTCACTGAGAACTCAGCTCAAGAAGGTTCCGATTCAACTTGAAAGGTTTCGTTTGTTCGATTTTTGAAAATATCCATATCCACAAAGGCGAATATTCATCGACTTAAAATTTCGTTCAATGACTCACCACCGCGATTGAAAACTCCAGACTGAGCTGTGCATTGGTTAGGCGAAGTATTGCATTAATTTTCATTTCTTTGATATGACTTAGTACTTTCAAATAAGCGAAGTTCAAATGTTAAATCCATGACACAAGGACGAACCAAATTTACTCTCAATTCTCATCAACCATCATTCCATTACCCCCCCCCCCCCCCCTCAAAAGCCTGGAATGTTTCTGATCAAACTTTCTCCACCTTCATCTCAGGTTTTTCTCACCATCACTTTCGAGGAATGGATTTCCAAAAGTTTTTCCTGCTCTTCCAAAGAGCTCAACAGAATGATGTCTCGATAAATAACTGTCTGAGACTTCAAACTTTATTTCCAATTGTAGGAATTCTAAAATGCATAATTTCTAGCGATGAAATACAATTTAAACAGAATTTATGAATACTCCATAAACGAAATTCTGTCATTTTTCATCTTTTTTTTTCCACGAAAATAGATTTTTTTCAAAAAGCAACCTTGGAATTTTATCAAATTTGGTCTTAAAATGTCTGTGGGGTGTCTAGAATCGACCGTGATGCTGTCCGTTATAACGCGAATGTATAATAATATTCACTTTTATGCTTCCCAGGTGGCAAAGCGACAACTAAAAGACGCCTTCGTGAGAGCCCAGCTTGGAAGTTGGGTGAAGAAGCCTATCGAACAAGACATGTTCGAAGTTAACATCTGACCAAACTCTAGTATCGACAAGGTTTTGAAATGTAACAAAAAAATTCCTGTCTCGGATTACATTGTTGCAGGTGTAAAATAGATCGGTCATTCAGCGTGTCGCGAAATGGGAGAATTTGGTTTCAGTAAAGCATAAATCTCAACATAGGTGTACGCAAACATATTCCTTGATGAGAATTTAATACTGATCAGTCCATTTTTTTGCATTAGTTCGAAGATAGATCATCATTTTTCATATTTTCAGTGTATAATTAGATATCTATATATTTTTTTAAGATAGATTTATAGGTGAACAAAACTCCAAAGTTTTTATTTTCTGCATGTGCTTATTATTATTATTTTTTTTTTTTTAATTATTTTCTCGACAATGTTTTTCTTTTCTTATTTGCCTATGAAACTGCGTATTTTTTATTTATTTATTTTTTTTTCGTGGGTTTACGATTGGACGTTATTTCGATAATCATGAATGAGACAGGTGAAAACAAATATCTTTATCCATATCCTAATTTGGAAATGATTTTGGCCTTAGTTTTTTTTATGTCTCCACTTTGTTTCCTCATATTTATAAATCATGAGTGAAGGTGGTGCAAATTTATATCGATATAATACAGATATAGTGTCTGTTCTTTTGAAATACTGATTAAAACGAATCATTTCAGTTTTTTTTTTTTTTTCTCTTCATTATCGTCTGATGAAATTGAGAATTGAGTAAGAAATTGATTGTATTTTGTTTATTTTACAAATCTTAGTATTTTGAATGACTTTTAGTCAAAGTATGCGAGGAAACAATGTGAATCGTTTGAGAAGTAGGTACAAATTGATTTGTTTGCGTTGAATATGCTATATTTTTTGTTTCAACGTTACTTTCATTTGTATTGCGAGAGAATATATGTTATACTCTTATGTAATATGTTTTGTTACTGACTCTAAACATCCCGTAAATATCAAATGATGTGGAAACGGAAGAATAAACGTATGTACGAAATATATGGTTGAAAATTTAATACAGAGATTTAGAGTTGGCGATGAAATATACGTATAAGAATATGATTGATTCTTCGACATTGAATGACATTAACATGATCACATAGAAATCGTGAAAAAGGAGGGTTTTAGACATTTTATCTGTAAGTTTTTACATTTTCAAGTGAGGGATATTATGGAGTATCGTAAATTGACATATCGCGTGCGGTGAAGTTGTTAAATGGAATCAATTTCGTCAACTTATATTGTTTTTTTTGTTAATTTTTAAGGAAGACAAATGCCACAGTATGATCTCTGTGTAGAAATACTTTCAAGTGAGGAAGGAAGATTTTAATCATCATACAAGTGAGAGAATATTTGAGACGGAACAGAGTGTTGTTTTTGATTACTCATAATTTTTATATACGGACAAAATAATGGAACAGTGTTAAATTGAAAATAACAACACGAGAACAGATGTACATATGTGAATACGTATGTAAATCTATGACGATAGGTTATTAAAATAAAAAACAAATATTGAGATCAATGTCTTACTGTATCCAGAAAATATAATTTGTGATTGATCATTTATTTGACCAGTAACGACACGTTGTTTGACATCGATCCAGTTTTGCACATAAAATTGAAAACCATACGAATCTCCAGTTCACAAGTATTCATTATTACATCTTATAATAAACAATTTTCTTATAATAGCGATATCATTGAGGATTCCGAATTAGATTGGTTTGCAACAAATAACTACTATCTTACGTAGGTATGTAATACGTATAATACCATAAGTATTCATTTAAAACAGCAAAATTGATTAGTTATACGTATACGCAAAAAATGTGTACGAAAATAATGAATATCGAGAGTATTTGTGCCAATAGGAAACTAACTGAATGCAGCTGTTGTTTGAACAATATCAGATATATCATACTTGTTTCACTGGTTTTCACAGTTATCTCTCTCTCTTGAAAACTATCTTCATTGTTCTCTTATGATAGCTGAAGATATCACACATTCCTTTTAACTCTACACTACGTCTTTTAGGGAAAATATATTCAAAACTAAACAATACTACATTTATCTACATCTTATACGCCATATGCGTATCAAATAAACATACTCAACATCGTAACATTCTCCTATGGAATAATTTCGTTTGCTCACTATCGGTCAACGAATAACGATAACATCTCGATAGATTCGTTATCGTTCTATAACTTAGTTATAATTCTTCAGGCAAATAGTAACAATTATATCGAAGCTTTATGCACGATCTTCAATCATTCTAGAGCTCAAGGTACTTTACGTGTAAAAACTATTACACGCCCTATAAAAACAATATCATTCAAATCCAACATTGGTTTGAATTTCTGATTAAAAATCATTCCAACTCATTTAGAAAAATTTGCAAATTTGATGTCAATGATGGAAATTGAAGATTCGAATGATATCGTTTTCACAGGGAATATTCGATGAAAGATTTCCCATCTTTCCGAGTTTGATCATTAAAATAAAAGAAGTATGTAGCAAAAAAAAAAACAGTTCATAATTCAGATTTTCTCGACACGATTTTTGTCAATCTATCCCTTATCGATTATATCTTTAAATCCTACATCCTGTGCCGTCTGGTACGAAAAAAAAATCTGGTATAAATAAGAAAATGAAACAAAAAAAAATTGTAGAGATCAGAGACTAGCATTCAGTGAAATTCGTGGTTGCTATTCGATTCGAGCATTTAGTTCAATATTAGTCTTAGCCAATACTGAAATCATCGAGTACAGTTTTCTTTCGTTGTGAGAAAAATAAAAATGAAATAAGTACATGAAGTATTATTTGTTTCCAATCGTTGCGATTAAAACGATTCTTGTGAGAATAATTATTTAAAAACATCGAGAATGACAAATATTTGTAGTCAGCTAGATTAAGCTTAACTAGTGCCTCTAGTTATAACTTCTCTAAGTAAATTAATCTAGTTGAGGTTAAAAAAATAAACATTTATTTACCATCACAAAATTTAGAAATGTTTATTTTGTCCTGTTGTTTTTTCTTTTCCGAGCGTTTGGATTTGTTAAAATTCTACTCGCCGCGTTTTCGAATTTGCGGAAGACGGTTGTCCAAAGGCAAAGTTGTGGCAACAACGGTCGAGGAGAGAGACAAATGATTATTATACACCAAAAGCCGATTTTTGGGAATTAAAATAAAAAAAACTATTGTATCAATGTTTATACATATTTTAAGTATATTAAATATTTTTTGAGTTACACGCGATCTCCGACAGCGCTAAAAAAAAGATCCTCCACTGCTGCAGTGATTTCAGCCTTCCCCGTGGATGAAACCTAAAGAAAAAATATGACCTATGGTCGGAAAAAAATCAAAAATTGACAAAATGGCGGCGTTTAAAAAAAAAAAAAGTTGAATTTTACCCAAAATTTTGATCATTTTTGGCCTGCCAAAATTGGATTTTTTTTCGGATGAAAAAACTGGTGGGTCATTGTATGGAGAACTATATACAGAACATGCAGAAAAAATTTGATGGCGATCGGATCATTTGTCTCCGAGTAATCACTGCAGCAAATTCGAAAAATACTGTTTCGAGACAAACGCGTTTAAAGATAAAATGATCGTTTTCACTGTCATAAATGGATCAAAATCATATTTACAGCTAATCTGTTATTCCAGGCCCATATAATTCACCTTCCTCTTCTTCAAAAAGTGCTTGTTGAGCTGAAGAAGCTCTTGTTCGAGATGATCGACCCTCTTTTGATTCGTAGTCTCGTCTCGTCCTTAAATAGCTGTAAGTCGAAAATGTTTTGAGATATCGATTTAAAATTTCAGTATGACATTTTCAAAGGTATAACCTATCGAAATATGGGAAATAAAATTGATTTTTCAAAAATTGCACCCTTAAACGGAACACAGTTGAATTTTTTTCAAGGTTCAATTAGACATCTTTTAAATATCTGATAAACGTCTTTTTATTTGATTAGGTTGTATTTTCAAAGAAGCATAACGTAAAATGTTGTAATTAAATAAAACAAGAGGGTCAAATTATTGACATGAAATGAAAAATAAACAATTTTTGTTTGTCTTCGGTAATATATTGTACAAAGTATAAAACATACATTCCATCATCATTTGTACATTACATTCTTTTCAAATTTTTTACAACACTTAAATTATAAAATATCTTCTCCCTAATGACTGTCCAATTTCTCAATTGTACAGTTTGCATAACTTTCAGGTAACTTCTCAATACTTCAGTCGTTGACACGGTAGGGCCATGCCGTTTTAAAAATACCGCCAAATAAGCTTGGGACAATTCAAAATCAAGTTTTTGCTCCATCATGTGATACAACATCTTCATAAATTGAAGCAACAACGATTCGCAATTGATCATATCCAAAGAAAGGGAGTGAATTTCATAATCCACCGCGCTCGGACCCATCGATTTTAATTTTGCTACCACATCGGAGAAATCGTCCGTCGAAACGGTGGATTGTAATAATTTTCCAAAAGCTGTGAGATTTTGAAAATCTGTACTATTGAGGATCCTTGGACCGTCATCTCCTTCCTTTACATTCGATAAATCAAATTTCAAGTCCAAAGATGGAATGGTAGGTAAAAAGAAGGGGGCGGTTGTAGGAGTTTTGAGAGGTTCTTTGGGTTTATTTCTTTGTTTGATGATATCTATGTGGAGCAAATTTTGCCATCTAGATTGAGCTAAACCGGATATCGTGATCAAATCGGTGTCCAATTGTACAGGAGATACGTATTCTATTTTTTGTTCCAGAGATTCAGACTCTCCTTCATTTTGCTCCTCTTCGTTTTGTTGTATCCTCGTTGCCGGGAGATCGACTACTGGTATCTCGTCTTGCGAGTTGACACCTTTCAAGGACACATATGAATAAATTGTCCGGTTGGACCATAAATAAATTCCCAAATTGCATACATGTGCTGTGGCTAGAAATTCTCCTGTGGGAGAGAAGTTCAATGCCGTGCAGGGATCGTCGACTTGAAATATGTCTATTAAATTGGAGGATGGAATATCCCAAGTTCGAATCGTACAGTCCATGGATGCTGTGACGAGCCATCGCGCGTCCGGTGAAAAAGTCGCATCCATCAATTTTCCCTCGTGACCATGGAACTTCCGTACTATTCTCGTTGTGTCGAGATCTATGAGAATTACACTGAAATCTTCCAATGCCACCGCTATTAAGGAACTTTCGTTATGATGACGTATCCATTCGACGGGTTCTTCCAAAAGTAGAATAGATCTGGGAATTGGGCTGCTTTTCTTCACTCTGAAGTCCCAAAATTTCATATACATATCCGTCCCTGCTGTAACCACAGTTTCATTCAAAGGATCCGCCATTACTCCTTTAACGGGTCCTTCGTGCGCACGGTTTTCATCCCCATAGGTCTCTCTAAGAATACCAGATTGGATATTGAATCTATCGACGTGACCTGTATTAAAACCTACAAGAATAAAATTACCACATTTCGTTATGAATAAACTCGTAGCAACTGCATTGTAATTCTTTTTAAATCGTTCTGGTATTAATTTGTCCCCCATCTTTAATTGATTATACGACCACGTGGTTATCGTAGCTAACCCGGAATGCGCCGCAGCTATATTATTCCAATCTTTTTCCCTGGTAGTTTCGGCGGCCAAATGAGTTATCGGAGGCATTATCAAAGAATCCTCGGCCAATCTTCCTTTTCTCTTTGTCGCTTTTCTGTTGAAAGACGCTTTTCCAAGACTCTTATTGTAAATTTCTGTTATCACGGAAAATACTCTGATGGTAGAATCTCCACCTGCCGTTAACAACTTATGACCGTCGTGTCCATAGAATTTAATAATGGATGGCGGTTCGGCGTGAGCTTCTCTTATTCGTAAAAGTCTTCCCGCTCCATCCGCCATGTCGAAAATCCACAATTTTAGAGAATTATCCGGCGAGGACGAGACTAATAAAGGTTCATTGGATAAATATTTCAATCCAGTTACCGCGTCGGAATGAGCTTTGTATAATTGACTCTCTACTTTACGTTGTTCGAGATTCCAAAATACTATGTGACCGTCCAAACTCGCTGTAGCCATGATAGGATGACCGTCGTTACGAAAACTGATCGATATCACGGAACCCCAATCCTGTACAAGCTCAAAAAGAGTTTCATCGAATTTCATGTTGTGTAAGAAAATTCTTCCATCCGTTAATCCAATTGCTACGACATCTACCGCGGTAGAAGATTCCAAAGCGGATACCGGGGTATTCCATCCTTTGAAAGTGTAAATCATTTTCATAGATTTGATATTCCATAACTGCAACTGCCCTTGTTCGCTGCCAAATAATATCTTATTCACATAAGTAGGTGGATGTACCAAGGTAGTGATTTTGAAAATGCTATTACTGAAGTTCAATTCCAAGACTGTATTCTCCCATTTGATATCCCATACTTTGACAGTGCTACTTTCGTCCACCGCGACCAAATGTGGACCAAAAGGTAAAAGGCTGTGCACGGAATGTTCGTGTCCTTTGTACACGTGCTTCAATTCGGTCCCTCTACGCCAAGCATAGATAACATTTCTGCAGGCTGTGTAAACATGATACGCATCACCAGCTAGACAATTGATATCGTCCGGATGTGTCCCAGACACACTTAGAAGGGTGAAATGTGAACATCCGTAAGTATGAAATTCTCTTCCCACGCATGTCACTATGAGATTTTCTTTTCTTCTATTGATGTACCTCGTCACCAAAGGTACTTGATTACTGACGTATCCTAATGCACGATGTCGTGCAAATATTTTACCTTGCTTCATTCTTAAAGATTTATTTATTCTCTCAAAATCATACTTCACACATGTTGATTAGGTTAGGTTCAGTTCGTTTTGAATGTACTTTTTTTTTCACAAGATATTTTTCAATGCAAAACATGAAAAAAAATATATAGAATCAATAATAAAACTGAAGTTTTGTAGTTGATTCAAAGCACATATATGAAGTGAAAATTCGTCAAATGTAAGCGATTAGGTTAAGTTTTTGATTGACATCACTTTGCAACACTTTGCAATGCTTTGCACCACCACGTGATACATTTAATGCGTTCGGAAAAACAAAATCCTCAAGGATCTTTTCGAACGAAGCCAAATGAAACTCAGGAAATCTGACGTGAAAACACTGCTTTAGTTTGTACCCTGAGAGCTTGTTTTGTCCGATCAACCTTGTTATTTCAAAATGCTAAAACTGTTCGAGTGATTCCTGAAACTCGAGTTGAGTTATATTATTGTTGCTGTTGTTGGAATTATATTGCATTCAAAATGCCGTGTGAAATGATAACACTACAACTCGGGCAGTGCGGTAATCAGAGTACGTGATTCTTTCCATTTCTTTGTTTATAATATTCAAAAACTTGAATGATCATTTCTCATTTGAAAGTTGTATGTTTCATTGATTTACTTTCAGTTGGATTTGAATTTTGGAAAAGATTATGCGCTGAGCATGGTATCAGCCCAGAGGGTATATTAGAGGATTATGCGACGGAAGGAACGGATAGGAAGGATGTATTTTTTTATCAATCGGATGACGAGCATTACATACCAAGAGCTGTATTGTTAGATTTAGAACCCAGAGTTATACATACCATCATGAATTCTCCTTATTCAAAGGTAATATTAACGAATTTTGTACAAAAATTGATAGCTCTGACTGTAATGTTTATCCCAATTATATATATTTCAGTTGTATAACCCAGAAAATATCTATTTATCTAAACATGGAGGTGGAGCAGGGAATAATTGGGCCTCTGGATATCATCAAGGAGAAAAATTGCAAGAAGAGATTTTTGATATTCTAGACAGAGAAGCGGATGGGAGCGATAGTTTGGAGGTACGATTATCGTATAATGTCTTCAAAATTTCTCAGTGATTTAATTTTATATCTTATTCTTCTCATTCAAAGGGTTTTGTTTTATGCCATTCCATTGCCGGTGGTACAGGGTCTGGAATGGGTTCGTTCATGTTGGAATCTCTTGCCGATCGATTTCCAAAAAAGTTGATAGAAACTTATAGTGTTTTTCCAAACCAAGATGAAATAAGGTATGACAGGAAGATTTAACAATGTTAATTACAATAAAAATGTGAGATTTTGAATTACAATTTGATCGTTTCAGCGACGTTGTCGTTCAGCCATACAATTCTTTATTAACGTTGAAAAGACTAACTCAATGCGCGGATTGTGTAGTCGTGTTGGATAATACCGCTCTGAACAGAATTGCCTCTGACAGGCTTCACATACAAAATCCAAGCTTCACGCAGATAAATAAACTTGTATCTACCATAATGTCTGTCAGCACTACAACTCTGAGGTAAAATATTTCGTTGATATAAGGTAATATTGTTGAATAATTCATGAATAAGATTTATAAAACGACATTTTTAGGTATCCTTCTTATATGAACAATGACTTAGTTGGCTTAATCGCACCTTTGATACCTACACCACGTTTACATTTTTTGATGACTGGATATACACCTTTGACTACAGATCAAGAAGTAAGTACATATCAGTGCCGTTATTGTAACTTTTAAAGAAAATTAATAATATGATGTGTCATACAGGGTGCTTCCGTGAGGAAAACATCTGTCCTGGATGTGATGAGACGCTTATTACAACCCAAAAATATGATGGTTTCTACAGCATTGGATCGCAATGCTTCTCACTGTTACATATCAATCTTGAACATAATCCAGGTACAACGCTTGTTAGATTTCAGAACAAATTTAAACAATCGAGCAAATAGAAAAGAAGAATTTTAATTATATTTGTAGGGTGAAGTAGATCCAACGCAAGTTCACAAGTCCTTACAAAGGATTAGAGAACGAAAACTCGCACAATTCATCCCATGGGGACCAGCAAGTATTCAAGTAGCTCTTTCTAGAAAATCGCCATACATTCAAAGCACTCATCGCGTTTCTGGTTTAATGTTAGCCAATCATACCAACATATCGTCGGTAAGTGTTCAGTTCTTATACATCATTTGTATGTTTACAATAATTTTTATTCAAAATGGTGCAGTTATTCGATCGTGCGTTACAACAATACGATAAATTGAGAAAAAGAGAAGCTTTTCTGGAACAATTTCGAAAAGAGAAAATGTTTGAAGACAATTTAGACGAATTGGATAACTCTAGGGAAGTTGTGGAATGTTTGGTGAAGGAATATCAAGCTGCAACTCGAGCGGATTATCTTACCTGGAATCCCAATAAACCAGAAACTTAATTGCTTCCCATTCCAAGTTACGTACATGTTTGAAGAGCACATTCATGACATTGACTTTTGCTTTATGTGATCTGTTATTTGCCAGTATTGAAGTTATTATTGAATTTTAAAAATCAATCGTCATTCATTCGATTCATTAAAAAAAAATTTCTAATTCATATCAATATTGCATTTTATTCTAATAGAATAAAAACGTCGAAGAAGCTTGTAATTAATTTAACAATCAAGTTCAAAGATATTTGTTTTTTTATTTACAACGTTGATATTTGATTCAATTAATTCATAATGAATTTTTTACACTTTCCTGTACTGATTCTTCTTTAAACTTGCGTACTGAAATTGGAGGAAGTGTAGCAATTGTGATGAACCCTGTGTGTCCAGGTAAAGAATGGGCATGAGTCACCGTTAGGAACTTTTCTTGATTCTTTTCTTCTTTTTCTTTATTCTTCATAAAATCTTCATCTATATTCTGTGAACAGGGCATAATATGTTTTTTTTTTTGTTAAATGAAAAATACCGTTCGCACAATTTTATAAATGTGATATCTTATGTAAATCCTGATAAAATGTATAATTTAAGCAAAAATTCAATTCAGATGTTGAAATCTCCAAATCAAAAACACTTTTAAAAGATTTTGATTCAAAAAGAAAAATTCATTGCCCAGCATAATTTTTAGTAATATTGTAAATGATCTTGTAGATACACGAACGAAACGTCTAACAAATATTCTTTGTCATTAAATAAATAACTTTTTTTTAGATATTTTCCTGTTGAATTATTGTTCTATGATTGTCAAAATGTCAAGCGATATATTTAAGATTAAAAACAAATGTTCTTACCTTGTGCTTAAGACATTCTAAATCCAGTACAGGTAAACTTCTATAATGTACACTCAGTTCCCTTTGTAAACATTCATAGGTATTTATGTGTACAAAACCTTTAGATGTGAGTTTGGAACAAGTACGTTGGACTTGTTCGATGCAAGGAGAAAAAGAACATAGTTTACCGCCTAATGGAAAATCAATTATATGTTTAGACATTGACATACTGTAATTAAATTTGATACTTCATTTTGAGAAATAGAAAAATGTACCTGATTTTTTAAAAGCACAAGTTGCGTGTTCTATAGCCAACCACGGATGAGGAAGATCCAAAAATATGGCATCCACTGTATGATTCAATTTATCTCCAAATCCTTCTAAACATACATCCCTTTGTTCGATCGTAACAAAATCTTCAAGTCCGTGTCTTTTGAATTCTGCTTGAGCACAAGATACTCTCTGTTCGTGGAAATCAAATGTATAAAGATGACCCGTAGGGCGGAGAGTTCTTATTAAACCATGTGAAAGAGAACCACTTCCAGTCCCTGAAAATGTGAATGTGGAATGACTTATCTTTTCTCTGTGTTCACAATTTTGAATAAAATATCATCGATAAAACTAATAAATTGAATAAACTTATACACGCATTGATTTTTCTTTTCAAAATTGGAATTGAATATAAGTACCGCATGTTCAACCTGTTTCAATGACTTTATGTCCTGGTACTAATTCCATAAGATGAATAATTAAACTGATGTCGGGAGAATAAATAATCTGAGTTCTGTGCGGGAGCGTTAAAGTCCACAATTCCGGAGTCGGTTGAAGAACATAACCCCAACCTCGAGACAATTCAACTTTTGCTCCGTATTTTTGTCCTACTAAAGAAATCACTTTGAGCGCACCGTAAATCGTTTGAAATACATTTTCAACATCTTGTCCTTTTTTATTTGTTATTTGAGGTTTGACTTCAAGGGAATGCATGTTATTTGGACCCAAGTATAAAATCACTACATCTCCTTCCTCGATGGTGTCTTTTACAACATTGAAACTCATGTTGAAAAACTTTGGCGATTTAGATTTATCGGTTAATGAATATGTATGTGAATTATGAAAATAAGCAACGTGAAAATAAATTAATGACAGTTTAATGACAGTTGGGAGATTATTTGTATGAGACACGCGTATTCTAACCTATCTTTCGTTTTTTTATTTAAATATGAGGATGCGTTCAATACACTAGTATGACGCATGCGTAAAGGTAAGGATCATCCAAATGGCACAAGAGTTCTAAAAGAATTCTATACGAATATATTGCATTTATTATGGACTCTTTTAGAACTTTTGTGCTACATATAGTCAGGCAAGGTCAGGTAGCAAGTGACCGAAAGGCCATTTACCCGAAAGCGGTGAAGTCTGCAGCTATTTGAGAGGGCTTAAGAGCTTCTGGTAATTTTCCTCGGATTCACAAATCATGGTCCTTCGGGCACTTGCTACCTTACCGCATTATTCCATGTGGGGTTGCTGACCTTCGGAATCAAAAGTATTCGGTCTTGCTGGACCTTAACTCCGTGGATGTGGAACAGATGGACCCGAAGACGAACGTCCCGAAGGTAGAGTATCATAATACCGAATGTGCATAGTCTTGAATAAAAAGATATGAATTTCAAAATAAATAAAAAAATGGACCATTTCTGTCATGAAACATTGATCGTTCCCACATGATATGCGTAAACGAATCTTTTTTTATGAGGGAAGTGGCGGATTTTTGGATTCATTTCAAAATTTATATTTTTTATTCGGGACTATGCACATTCGGTCTTATGAGCATTCGGGAATATGAACATTCGGTATTATGATACCCGTCCCGAAGGTGATTTAACCCGAAAACTGCAACCTCATGCTGTGTTTACATATTATTGCGGTTGAAAGATTAACAAAGATAGCGTGTCAAAACACACACCATGAGGTTTCAATTTTCGGGTTAACTGACTTTCAGGACGCTCGTCTTCGGGTCTTTTGGGGTCTACTAAGTGAAGAGATTGCTAATAGGTTCGTTCGTTCTACGTGTTCTGGGTTGCTCTGACTTGTAACAAACCAATCATTTCGTTGCTTAAACTGGAAGTAGCGAATCCAAAATACTTGGAGCGAGTTGGGGTAACTTGGGACATCGGTAAACGAACTTAGCTATTGCTAATGATATATGAAAACCATGGTTCAGTTTCTGGTTAGTGGTATCACGTGTTCCGTTTATCCTTCCATACTGATTGGTTAGGAAGAAAAATTCAACCAATCACATAATTTTCTTCAAAAGGAAAAAAAGGTGATATGGACCATGGTTTTAATATCGCGTTAGCAATCTCTCAAATTCATATCTGGTATTGAGCTTAAAAAAATGCCCAAGAACCCCATAAAATGTCAAATTAAAAAACATTCTTTCAAACAAAATAAACCAGGTGTAAAATAATAATCAAAGTTAAATCAGTGTCAATACCAATGATGTTACAAAAATGAATAAAATTACGAGTGTCGTGTATTTTTCTATCCGCACGTATGCGAGAAGAATTCATAGGCATAAGAGAGAACACGTTGGAATTCAAAGTAAATTAACGGTACGCGACGATGAATTTGATATTGAAGAAGAAGATGAAGATTCTATAGATGACATATCTGAATTCGAAGGAAATTTCATGCAAGTTGGAGAATATCACATGAAACATGAGAGGTATCTCACATTATTTGAGGTTATGTAGTATTTGAAATTTAAAATGATTTCCAACTGAATATTTAATTACAGCGAACGCAAACGTGCCAAAGAAATGTTAATGAATCGAATTGTCAAATATAAATATCTCAAGGAAGATAAAGAACCAAATTTCCTCACCATGATTGAGAAAGAAAATATACGACAGCTTCACGAATCTGATCCGCAGACTTGGACTATCGACAAATTGAGTGAAAGTTTTCCCGCTTTACCTCGCACAATAAAAAAAATAATCAAATCGAATTGGACTCCAAAATCGACCGACGCAGTTATACGATATGATCAAAAGGTGGCTGAAAATTGGGAAAAATTCCGTCGTGGAAAGCTACACGTAGGTCCACAGTTGAGCCAACATCTATCGCAATTCAAGAACAGAAGAATTGAAATGACGAGTAGAGAAACGCTGGCGGAAAATTTGGTTCCAAAAATTGAATTCAAAAAGCCAAAAAGTCAACTGTTTTCAAGTATCATTCAAAATTATTTAGCAGAAAATCATGAAAAATCTGATGATTCTGGCGTAAAGTGTAAACCAAGTTTGATTCACTCTTCTAATTTGATGTTGGGAAGTAAACCTAACAAAAAGTATACATTGTCTCCTGTAGTTGAGAAAAATGCGCTTTCAAACAAATATGACATCGACCATCCAGATGACACGAATCAAGCAAAAATGTCTTCTGAGCGGAATGTGGAAAATGAGTCGAAAGAGAATATTCCTCAATCACAACATTTTGAAACAAGATATAAAGATAATAAAGATTCTTCATTGGAATCCAGGGACAATTCATCAAAGTCTGTGTCCGATAACAACAAATTAAATGTGCAGAAAAGAACAGAATTGAGTAACACAAATTTATCACCTTCATTTGAGAGCAAGGACTCTATTTCTATATTCAAGATGGAACATGATTTAGAAAAATCTGAAATAGAAACTCGTATTATGTCACGGATGAAGAAGGTTGACGATTCTGTACAATATGCAAGAGGTATCAGAATTCCTCGCAAGTTGTATAAAAAGGGTATGACTTATAGAGTTAAAGATTGTTATTACGATGATGATGGAGAATTTCTTTATAGAATTCCTGGAGTTAGAGGTTAATAAATTTAAACCAAAGTAAAGTTGATCGTATTTTTATTGATTCAGCTCAATGTGATAATCAAGTCAATTTCTAATATAATTAGTATATTTTTACAAATCTAAGATAAATAAACAAATGCAGATCATTCTTTCACCCTCTTGTTCATCACATTGAGCTAGTATCATTGATTTTTCACTTGTGAATTCTCCAAGTACGTTTAGCATCACCTATCTCTGTGTAACAAAGGAAATAGAAAAAGAGTCAAATGATGCACTTCTCGATTGCCTCGAATGCATTTTCTCATTTTTCTTACATCCTTCATCGATATTCTTTCAATTCTAATTTTTTTGATAGATCAATCATCGAATCGCCACGCATGAATTAGATTTTCACATCGGGAGGACATATCAGTTACAGAGAAAAACCAATCGATTAGTTGTCAACATAGAATTTCATTCAAAAATTATATCCCAGTTTATAAACTTGATTCTCATTATTATAACAATCATTTCATAATGTAAATGAATAAACTTTGACGTCATTTATAAAATCATGTTTACAGATCAAAATAATGATTGCTATTCACATATTTACATTATAAAAATTCGGTATTTTGAAATTCAATATTTTCATCTTGCATTGATTATAATAAATAAAAACGTAACAAATCTAATATCCGTAAAAGTACGTGCCATAATAGTAGTCAGATTCCAACTATTGATGCAATTCAACAATATTAATCGACTTTTTTCATTCCTCGAGATTTCCATGCTACTAGAAGATTCCAGGAAAAATATAAAGAAAAACTGTGAACTTGAGATGCTAAAAGTATGAAAGCGTACCATAACAATCCATAGGGTAGGCCCTGAAAAATGTATATCAAAGTTAATAAGCACATTCATAATCTAAATCTCTTTTTATTGGCTCTCGGGGTTTGTATATTTGCAAAGATTTTGAGAACGAGCGATTACGTACCTGCCATAGATGAATGCCCTCTGTTTTGCCAACAGTCAAGTACTTCCACACGTCTTTAAAATAATATATAACGGCGTACAGCAGAGGACCATAGCCGAGCACTATGATACCTATCATGTATTGTTTTAAAGTTTTTATTCCATTTCTTTTTATAGCTGATAAGCCAAGAAACGATAATAATAAGCTTATACACCACGTATATTCCCACCACAAGGGCTGCAAATTGATAAATCGGTAAATAAACATCATATGATGAAAAAGTCGAGAGGATTCGATTTAAAACAGAAACAGCTTCTAACCTGTGGTATTTGTAATTCTTCTATTTCTAAAATGAATATATCCAGTCGATCTAGAATGTCCGCAGAGAGCTTAGCCAGCATAACGAAAAATAGAAGATAGTGAAAGAATATACAATACTTCAGTCTTGATTTATTAGTTGCACTGGAAACAAAATAAAAGATTATGTTGATTTAAATATCGTTAAGCGTGGTACGCAATCAATAGAATGATTCATAATTTTTCATTTTCATGAATAAGAAATCTTGTCGTTTGACTGATAACGTGTTGTACGTGACACAGAAATTACAAAGTAATAACAAAAAAATTATTTAAAGGGACAACATGATTCTGTCAAAATCTTTTACCTGATTTGATATTGTGTAGCTACTTTTTGTCTATGATTATAATGTTCACTTCCATCTGTACCAAAAGCTTGCGAAAGTGTAGCTTTCGAAGCCATTATTTAAAAATAATGTTCAACAGTCAATTTAGTTATTTATGCGACTATGATATATTTTCAATCGAACAAGCACCTAAATCCAAGGGAAACTATTTGGCGGATCATCACCGAATATTCAACTATTTTTAAACTTTTAGAGTCCCAGTGGGAGTGGTGGCCTCGTGGAACACGATGGAGTCGGCAGAGTTATAGCCATCTAGCGGACAAGTTTGAGAATTTGAACTGAAAAAAAGGAGCCTTTGAAACGACGAAATTTGTTGAAATATTGAAATTTGAGCTCACACTTTTTTTTTTTAATTACATTCTGTGATTTTGCAAAAGTACATTCGATGCATCGTGGGGATTTTTTGAACGCTCAATGTAGGAAAGAAATGTCATCGGGATTGTAGATGTGTTTCGGAACGCAAGCAGTATCAATCGTTATCTCTTTTCTTTTGCCGTACAAAAGAAGAAGATGATTATATTTCAATGAACTGAACATGTAACAGAACACAACCCTGATCGTAAGACTGACAACCTGCCCTGCCATGTTTTTCCCAACAAAGAGGAGCCATCAAACAAGCAAATAAATCTTATTTATGTTTTATTATTTCAACTGTTGAATGGAATTATTTATGCTCAAATCATTCACACTTTAATGGATAATCAACGGAAAGATGAAAGAAATCAGGAGAGATAAAATTTTGCTGTATTCAGCGAAAGTAAATATTCAAACTTGTGCGGTACTGTCTTGAAATCAGCTGTCATTTGAGCAGACGATACCCAGGTGGGTAATTTACTTTCAATTATTTAGATATTAAAATCCAACTATGTGGCATTGATTGACAGTTTTATTCAGATACAATAATCTGCCATCGCGAAACAGTAACTAAAAACATTTTCTTCATATAAATAATGAGATGATTTTATTTTATTGTATAGCTTTGTTATGCTGAAAGAATTTGATAGACACAAGATTTTTCTTTACATTTCAGTGTTTTATATTTTACTGTTCTTCCAAAGGACATGGAAATAAATGAAAACGAAATACGTACAAGACACAGTTCTCCAGAATTTATTTCAGTGGCCATCAAAGAAGAGTTTGACGAACGTGATACAGAATTTAATGATATCGAGGTGATAACGGCAGCTCAACACTTTTGTGCCATTGAAATAGAAGAGAGTAGAGGCTATAACGTCAATAACGAGAATAAAGATTTCAATACGATAAACGAAACTTGCTCGAGAAATGCAAATAATTTATGCTCAATAAATTCAGAATTGAATAATGTACAGAGTAACGAATCGTGTAACATTGGTAATGTTCTCACGGATTCCCTGTATCTAAGTACATTGGATACGGAATCTATAAATGATGAAATTCAAAGACAAACTAGTCAAAATACAGAACCTTTCATCACGCAGAATGACCAAACGACTGACGAAAATATTTCAACCATTTCTGTTTCGAATGAATTTTTAGATGGTATAAATTTACACTTGAAGAAAAAAGATAATGAAATTTATACAACAGAATGGTCGTACGACGTAAACGAAGGGAATCACATAAGATTAAAAGTCACTAAAGAAAATAAACCTAAAGTACAAATACCCACGGATATCGAAGCCACTATAAGCCCTGTCAACAAACTCCATAATCACGTGTTGAGCGGTAAAGGGAATAATCCTAAAAAGGACGAAATCAAATCTCTGGACAAATCCAAAAGACGCGTTCGATTGAAACAAAATATAGCTCAAGATTATAAAGATAAATTAAAGAAAAAGGCTGAATGTATGAGAGAAAAGAGAAAAAAGATATACGAACAAGAGACTGAAGAGCAAAGATTGCAAAGGTTGGCGAAAGAAGCTGCGAAAAGACGGGAAATGAGAATGTATTACGAAACACCGGAACAGAGGAGGAAAAGATTAGACGCCGAGGCGGCGAGGAAAAGAGAATATCGTATGTATAACGAGACACCCGAGGATAGGAGAAAAAGATTGGACAGGGAAGCCGAGAGGCGAAGATTGAAGAGATTGTCGTTGTACGCCAGCGAAACTCCTGAACAAAGAAGGGAAAGGCTCAATAGGGAATCCGCTAAGAGAAGAGAAGCCAGGCTCAATCAATACGCCAAGGAAACGGAAGAACAGAGAAAAGAAAGATTGAAAAGAGATGCTCTGAGAGCTAGAGAAATGAGATTTACAAGATCAGCTATTGAAACTGAAGAGGAACGCCGTCAAAGGTTAGTAAAGGATGCACTTAGAAAGAAGGAGGTAAGGATGCATGGGGGCCATTCGGCGAACAATAATTTCACCGAACTACAAACTGTTCGCAATTTTGAAGAATTAAACAATGCGCAGATAAGGGACAATCCTGATAACCACTTGGGTGGCCATTACCTGAGCAACTGGATGATGTGGTTCCAAAATACTCTAGCTCAACCTGTTCACATTGGAGATCATAATCTGGAGTTACAATCCCAAGATAGTGGATAAATCTTTTTATTCTTAACGCATTTTTATATCCCCCTGAGTTGAACAGAAAAATCACCAAATTTATGAGCCAGTATTTCAAAGCATTTCCAATAGATCATAGATCCACTTTGGAGGAAAAACCTTTGAAGATTTTTTCTTTAAAACAAAAAAGAATAAAAGAGGAGCTTCTTCGACTTTCGATAACGTACAAATTAAAAAAGTATTTGAACAGTCGAGTTTTGATAATAACGACTCTAAGTGATCGTTTTAGATCCAAATATTGTATTTATGTACCATTTTCTGTTCCACTTGGGAGTTTGTACATATTAACTCGAACATGAACACATTTTTCAATATGAATTCCATGCGATTAATCAAGACACACGTGACGTATACACTTTATAATTGACGAAAGTAGTGAAAAAATAGCGGGATCTTGATGTTTATAATTCATACTAGAAGTTTTTAAATTCAAATTATTGATAATTAAGAAACGTGTGAAATAAATAGGAGAAATTGTGATCTTGTTACATAAAATGAATAATTGTTAAGCGATTTAAAGTTAATTGAGAAAATCATTTCATAAAATTATTTGTATGTTTTTTTTTTCTTTTTTTAAATCATATTTAGTTAAGTTAGTAGAGAGTCAAGTAGTTATTGAAAAATCATTGTATTTTTTATTTATTATTATCGATATTATTATCGAGAACGGAGAAAACAAAATGATCAAAGATATATTTAATATCGAGTAATGATGATTCAAAGGTGAAATGTTACATTGGATCAAACGTTTGAAGATAAGCTTGATAACAATGTATCCAAGCTGTTCTATATATCATGTGAATTCTACTGATAGAAGTTGTGCGTTTGGACACCGAGAGGACAAATTTTGAATTACGCTTTTTATTTATTATTTGAAAGAGGTGCGAGAGATTGTAATTGAAGATGATGGTGTTTTTTTTATGGATGTAAAAATGAGTTATACTTTTCAATGGTGCAATGATTGATTGATCAATAATTGGTAATTGGTAGGGTGGAACAATTTGATAACTGCCTCTCTTGTGGTAAAATACGTACAATTACTATGTAGTTCTTTTTACAGTTCCTTTTTACTGAATAAAAAAGAGACAGAAGATTCGTATTTGATGATGAACAGTATTCATCCTTAAACCCCTTTTTTTTATTTTTTTATTTTAATTTGAGTAAATCATTTGGAAATGTGTTTATGTTGATTATTTTGATGAGAAGGATTTTTTTTAAGAGGATACGAGCGTTTCTTTCCGAGTACGTTGGTTAGAAAAGGACATACCTATTGGATAGAAAGAGAGAGATATGAAAAAATGTTTGTATCATCTTAACGGGCTACTAGCGTCGGTAACTCGCGTCATTGGTTAGAAAGGGACAGAATTATATGATAGAAAGAGACGTCCGTTACCGACGCTAGTGTCCCGTTAAGGGGATATCAGCGATCCCTGCGGATGCAACCCGCCATACAAGTGTACCGACTGAGTAAACATTTTCTCGGCAAAACTACTCCGAACTGAATTCATGAAGGGGTATGAAATTTTCAGGAATCAATCTTCAATCCTTTTTCTACTGCTGGACATCGCCCGAATTTTGAATTTCGAAAAAAAAGTTTGTGTTAACGACTGAGAAAAACATATTTTTTCGAAATTCAAAATTCGGGCGATGTACAGCAGTAGATGGAGGATTGAAGATTGATTTATCAAAAAATTATCCTTCTTCGTGAATTCAATTCAGAGTATTCTTGCCGAGAAAATATTCATTCGGTCGATAAGCTTGTATGGCGTATTGCATAAGCGGGGATCCTGGTGTCTCCTCAATCCATTAAAAGGATATCATTGGTTACCATGTGAGCACGTTTTTTCCTACCAAATTACTTGAAATTGAAATTCATGAAAATTTCAGATTTTTATCATCAATTCAGGTTCGAGTAATTTAGTAGAAAAAGCCGTGTTCGATTGGTACGTTGGTATCCTCTTGAGGGGATACCAGCGTAACGACTGAGTAAACATTTTCTTGGTAAGAATTCTTCGCACTGAATTCATAAAAATTTCTGAAATTTTCAGGAAATGATCTTTGGTACTTCATCTATTGCGGTACATCGCCCAAATTTCGACTTCCAAAGGATATCTTTTTATATCAGTCGGTAAAAACAATTCATTCTTCGAAATTCGAAATTTGGGTGATGTACCGCAATGGATCAAGTACTAAAGATCATTCCCTCAGAATTTCAGACCTTTTTATGAATTCAGTGCGGAAAATTCTTAACGGGATACGAGCTTACCGACCGAGAACGGTTTTTTTCTTCCAAATTACTCAAAACTGAATCCATGAAAAAATCTCAAATTTTCAGGGATGATTCTTTGAGACCTAATGTACGTCGCTAAACAGCCCGAATTCCGAATTTCAAAAAAAAAATTTTGAAAAAAAAATTTTTTTTCGACCTTCGAAATTCAGGCTGTTTAGCGACGTCCATTAGCTCTCAAAGAATCATCCCTGAAAATTTGAGATTTTTTCATGGATTCAGTTCCGAGTAATTTGGAAGAAAAAAACCGTTCTCGGTCGGTAAGCTCGTATCCCGTTAACGAGACAATGTTTACTCGGTCGGTACGCTGGTATCACCCTAACGGGATACTAGCGTCGGTAACTCATGTCATTGGTTAGAAAGGGACAGAATCCTAGAATAGAAAGAGAGGTCCGTCACCGACACTAGTATCCCGTTAAAGGGATACCAGCGTACCATTCAAGTAAAGAATTTGCCTGCAAGATTTCTCCGAATTGAACTGACGAAACATTCTGAAATTTTCAGGGTAAAATCTTTGATACTTGACAAATTGTGGTACATAGCCCAAATTTCAAATTAAAAAAAAAAAAAGATTTTTTCTCAGTCGGTGAACGAGAATTTTTTTCGAAATTCGGGCTATGTACTGCAATTTGTAGAATATCAAAGAGTGTACCCTAAAAATTTCAGACTGTTTCGTAAGTTCAGTTTGGAGAAATCTTGCAGACAAATTTTTTACTCGGATGGTACGCTGGTATCCCGTCGAGAGGGGATGCTTCCGATTGCGAGAGCTTTTGGCCCCAGGGGCCATGATTCAGCCAATGGAAATCCAGTATTCTAGCCCTAGGGGCTAGCCCCTGTCTACAATCGGAAGCATCCAGGATACGAGCGCATATGTGGCTCTATCTGGTGGCATTTTTTTCAGACAAAAATACTCGAAACTGGACTTATACAGCTTATACTAAGGTCTGACTTTTTCAGGAATGACTCTTCGAAGGTTAATCTAGATCTGTACAGAGCCAGAATTTTGAATTTCGGAAAAAATTCTGTTTATGGAAAATTTTAGACTGTTCCATAAGTTCTGTTCGAAGAAATCTCGCAGACAAAATGTTCACTCGGATGGTACGCTGGTTTACCCTTGAAAGGATTTGCAAAATACCCACCCAGATAGCATACCAGAGTTCCAAATGAATTCTGAAGAAGAGTTTCAAAAAGAATTAAATTTGTCAGACATTTCCGAGTTCCATTAAAATTCTCAAAGAAGTCTCATAGGGTTTCATTCAATAGAACTCGCAAATGTTCGACGATTCAAATTCTTTTTGAGACTCTTCAAGAACTTTTGAACAGTTCTTTTTTTCCAGAATTCATTTGGGATTCTTGTGTGGGTAACCACCTGTTAGCCCAGGGGACATTTTCAAAAAATTTGAAAGTGACGGGTCCCAGATAACAATTTTGAGGAAATCTTCCGGAACATTCTAAAAGATATCTTAAAGAATTCTAAAAGATGTCTTATGAAACACCTAAAGACATCTTTAAGATATCTTACGGAAGATATCTTTAAGAATTATAAAAGATACCTTCAGAAAACTTCAAGAAATCTCGCATGAAGACTTCCAAAAGATATCTTTTGGTGTTTCATAAGACATCTTTTCGAATTCTTTAAGATATCTTCCAGAATGATCCAGAAGAGTGATCCAAAATTGTTATGTGGGGTGGTTACCTCTTGTGTACTATGTGGGCAAACTGTAGAGAAGTTCAAAACAGTTCCAGTTGAGTTCTATCCCTGATAACACACAAAGGATTATTTTCAAAAACAAGAATAGAATTCTTCAAGAACTCTTTTCGAACTAATGAATTCATAAAGACCTCTGGAGGAGTTCAATGTTCGGGAAATTAACGAGTTCTTTGAGAATACTGAAAGTATTGTTTTAGTACTCTCCAAGAACTCATTAATGTCGCAAACATTAACCTCATCCGGAGCTCTTTATGAATTCATTAGCTCGAAAAGAGTTCTTGAAGAATTCTATTCTTGTTTTTGAAAAAGAATTCTTCGTGTGTTGTCTGAGATATATATTCTTTTTGATCTCGCGTGCTGTCTAGGTATTTATCAAACAGAGAACTCTTTCTAAATTCTTCAAGAGTGATAGAATTTGCAACGAGTTTCAAAAGAATTATTTTTTCTGAATTCGTTAGTCATCTAGATAGTACATAAGAATCACTTATGGATTCTAAAAACAGAATTCTTCCTAAATTCTTGCAGAATACAAAGAATTCTTTAAAAATTTAGGGAAAGTTTTCCAAAATTCGTTACCCAGATAATAATTTTGAGGAATTCTTTCGGAACATTCTAAAAGATATCTTAGAGAATTCTAAAAGATACCTTCAGGAAACTTCAAGAAATCTCACATGAAGACTTCCAAAAGATATCTTTTGGTGTTTCATAACCCGAAGGGAACATGAAGCTCCGACAAATGTTCAGAATAGATCATGATAGATCAGACTGAAGCTCTGTTGGAGCTCAAGTTTAGATTCGTAAACGTTCGACGAAGGTCCGATGAACGTTGAAATGTCCACTTGAAAATAGTTTGAATGAACGTTTATAAAACGTTCATCGAACGTTTGCTAAAGGTTCGTTCGAGTTGCAATTTTTCGATCAAAGTTTTTTTCAAAGTATATTTTGGTGAACACCCTTTGGACCGAAAGCCCGTTAGGCCGAAAGACCGTTGGACCGAAATTTATTTTACCGAATGACAATAATCCGAAATCTTACTATACGTTACTAGTCGTGTGCGAATAAGACAAAATGTCACCAAGACTTTTTCGGATTATTGTAATTCGGTCAAATAAATTTCGGTCCAACGGTGTTTCGGCCTAACGGGCTTTCGGTCCAACGGGTGTTTACCTATATTTTTCCACGAAAAAATGAAAGATTGGGGAATTTCTAACTATAATTGTAATTCCGTCTGAAACATAAAAAACTGAAGGTTGAATGAATCTTCGTAGAATCTTTAATAAACGTTCTATGAACCTTCATTCAAGCTATTTTCAAGCGGACATTTCAACGTTCATCGGACCTTCGTCGAACGTTTCCGAATCTAAACTTGAGCTCCAACGGAGCTTCAGTCTGATCTATCATGATCTATTCTGAACGTTCGTCGGAGCTTCATGTTCCCTTCGGGAAGGATCTTTTCGTTTAAGATATCTTTTAGAATGATCCAAAATTGTTGTGTGGGTAGTGATTCGTGTGTGTTATCTGGAAACTGCTATGTTGTTAGTTGGGACAATTTATACAATTTGTATAAATACCAGAAACACCCAGTATTCACGCAATTTCTTGGTCTTCAAGGGGTTCTTTTCTTATTCAATTTTGGTTTCCCCCACAGGACGTCAAAAGAAATCTCTGGATGAAGTTGAGCACCATTTTTCCACACTGCGTGGCGGAAACTTCTGAAACATCCCACGTGTGAACATAACCTAAAAATTTAACCCGGAGTGTTGGGGTTATGTACTTGTACACATTTTGATTTAATGCATTTAAAGTATGTAACTAAGTATATAATCAAGTGATTACTAGTGTTAACCCAAATTTTTATGTAGTTTTACAATAAACTTTGTGTATATTTTATTATCTCCTTGTTTATTCAAATTACTTGTAGTTTTGAATCCGTGATATTAGTGTTTATCAATAACATTGTGTATACTTCGGTTGAGTTTTTAGTTTTCCAGTCAGTGTTGAATAACAATTTTAAATTCGTTTCAATAATTAATTCAAACTTCAACTATATGTATATTTTATTGAATGACTGAGAGTGATGTGTAAACAATATAAGAATTTTAATTGCTCTTGTAGAGCTGCAGACATGATATTTTTCTAAACAAACAAAAATATTACATTAGATATTATTATTTATGCAGTACAAAAAATGTAGGAAGAATAATGGATTTTCATTATTTTTTCATTGAGTTTTGGCAAGAAATATGGAAATGACCACTTTTTCCAAAATTGTAAACAATCTTCTAAGTTCATGTTATAGTTTTTGTATTAAAGAGTTGTTCCGTAACAGTTGTCGATATAATGTTATAAAAATAACTAGGCTGATTACAAATTTAACAATTTGATGAAATTTGAAGAATTTTAATCAATGATTTTTAGTTTACAGAAAATAACATGGGACTTACGAAACAGTATTTGAGATACGTTCAAGGAGGAAATGTAAATATTATTACAAATCCTCGATGCAATGTTGTATTTGTGACTTTGGAAGGTCAGGAAGGTAGATTTGTAGCTGTTGGCGCATGCGAACACGTCTATATATGGGATCTTCGTCTTGGACAAAAGGTACACCCTTTTAATATCTTATAACAATTATTCTACCTATATATCGATCAAATAATCATTTCAGGCTCAAGTTTTATCAGGTGAAAAAGTAGATGTGACTCACTTGGCTTTTTCGCCTAATAAAAGACATATCGCTGTGGGGTATGCGGATGGTACGATAAAGACATTCGATCTGAGATCTGGAGAAAACATCAGTATATTTGTTGGACACAAGTCTGAAATCACAAGTTTGGTTTATGATGCTTTGGGACACCGATTAGCTTCTGGATCCAAGGTAAAACAAACCAAAAACCGTTTTATTCTGCCCCATATAATTTAGGAATGTGTTGATTTTTGATTTTTACCAAGATTTTTTATTCAGGACACAGATATCATAGTATGGGATGTTGTGGCAGAAGTGGGTATATGTCGATTAGTTGGACACAAGGGAGTAATAACTCAACTAGCATTCATGACTGAACACAATATCATTATAAGCTCCAGTAAAGATATGTTTGTAAAATTTTGGGACTTGGATACTCAGCACAATTTCAGAACTCTCGTTGGTCACAGATCCGAGGTAAAAAGATGAACTTTTCAATTAGATGATTACTTTTTTTTTACTCACTCTTCCAAACGGGTAAACACCCATTAAATACATCACAATGATACACGACAAATTGCAAAAACAAATTGCATGTAATAAAAATACGACATTTAATACATTTTTTGTCCCTTTTTATCCATAAGGTTTGGGGATTAACATTAGTGAAGGATGACAATTACCTTATTACCGGTTGCAATGATGCAGAATTACGGGTGTGGAAAATATCGTTTGTGGATTCCAAGAACAATGAGTTTGAATCGAATATGAATGCCTTAAACATCAATGATGAAACTGAAACTAATGATACGGTAAATAATAGGTTTTGAATATAGAGAATATTGATGGATTTATTTTGTACTTATTTTATTCAAGAAAGTATTTATTGAACTTCTATCGATAGAACTATCCTTTACGATGTGAGAAATTGGGAAGTATTTTGAGATCCGGCCATGGAAGAGTAGCATCGTTACGTACTGACACCTCGCGTACCATGTTAGGATGTCATGGATTCAATAATACTGTTGAATTGTTTCAATTCCTGGATGATGATCAAGTAAAACAAAAAGTTGCAAAGAGATTGAAGAAGCAACGAAAAAAAGCTGAACAGTGAGTTACAAATCTAATTATATAAATCTATAATTGTACTTTAGAGTAATAAGAATTTTCTTCTTTCAGAGAAGGAAATGCAATTGAAAACGAAATTTCTCTTAGATCTTCTTTAAAGGACGAAGTTAAACGTCTCCCTCTTATCAAAACCTCTGCCAAAGTCAAGGGTTTAGATTTAATTATGGGAAGAGGATCCGAACTTAGGGTAAATTCATGTAATTTAAAAAAAAAATATAAGAAAAATTGTATTTTCTCGTGATATTTATCGATTTTAGATATGTCTTGGGTTGCATAATAATAGTATTGAGTTACACTCTTTGATGGTAGAAGAAAAGGATTTGGAGGTCAAATTACTGCGTTCGATAACAACGCATGGACATCGCACCGATGTTAGAGCAATTTGTTTCAGTTCTGATAATTTAGCTTTTGCAACGGCAAGCGGTGATTCTGTAAAATTATGGAACAGGTATGATACAAATTTTGTGGAATAATTCTTTTATGGGACATTGAATGTATTTGTTGTTATTTTATACAGGCCTACTTTAGCATGTTTACGCACCGTGGAATGTGGATACGCTTTAACACTTGTATTCGTGCCAGGAGATAGACATTTGATAGTAGGCTTGAAAAGTGGAAAAATGCTTATCATCGACATAGCGTCTGGGGATATTTTAGAAGAAGTCGCTGCGCATGGTAAAGAACTCTGGAGTGTCACATTGTTCCCTGATTCGGTAAAAAAAACAATTCAATTCGATAAATTATTTTATTCGCTATCTTGTCAGATTACAATGACTTTTTATGAAATCTTTTAGAAAGGAGTAGCTAGCGGTGGCGGTGATCAGACTGTGAAATTTTGGAATTTCGAGCTCGTTCATGATCCAGAAAGTCAAATAAAGGCCAAAGTTCTATCAGTACTTCATACAAAAACATTAAAATTGGAAGAAAACGTATTATGCGTGCGAATAAGTCCAAATAATAGATTTATTGCCGTTGCGTTACTCGATTCCACTGTAAAAATATTCTTTATGGATACTTTCAAGGTAATAACAGAAATTCCTTCTCTCCGCTGTGTAATATACAATGTATATTACTTTGTATACGATATTGAATTTTATATTCTAGTTCTTCGTGTGTTTATACGGGCACAAATTACCAGTTTTGTGTATGGACATATCTAGCGATTCGACTCTTATAGCGACCGGCTCGGCCGATCGCAATATTAAAATTTGGGGAATGGATTTTGGAGATTGTCACAGATCGTTGTTCGCTCACGACGATTCGGTGACTGGGTTATGCTTCGTACCGGACACTCATTATTTCTTTACTTGTGGTAAAGATGGAAAGGTCAAACAATGGGATGCCGATATATTTCAGAAAATCATAACATTACCAGTAAGTATATTATATCGTGTTGAATAATCGATTTGTGGATTATTAATCAAATTCCTTTCAAATTAGGGACACTCTGGAGAAGCTTGGAATTGCGCTGTATCCCCGAACGGTGTTTACGTCGCGTCTTGTGGATCGGATAAAGTAGTTAGATTGTACGAAAAGACCGCAGAACCATTGATTCTGCAAGACGAAGAAGAAGAGGAAAGAGAACGTCAAGAAAATGAATTAGCTACCGGAGATACCACAGCTGTTCCCGGACAAAAACAACAAATTTTACCTTCCAGAAAAACAGTCAATTGCGAAAAAGCGGTAAATTATAATTTCATCTAAAAACACAATGATTATATATTTATCATACATAACTTTGATTTTGTGATTTTTTACAGGCTGAATTAATTCTAGAGTGTTTAGAGGTGACAAAATCTTACGAAGAACAGTTATCCAATATTGACCCTTCAAAGGGAAAAGTACCCCTCCCTGCGATAATGCAAGCTTTCAATTGTACAAATACTGAAGATTATCTTTTAGAAACAATCAAACGTGCTAGAGCCAGGTACAAGTTTTGTTTGAAAAATCAAAATTTTTACTTTCTAATAATATCTGTTTTATAAGTAAATATATCATTTGAAAGTATGAAACTTTTTTTAGTGAATTGGAGGAAACTCTTTTATTATTACCATATTCGGCTGCGTGTGATATCTTGGAAAGACTTCCAAATCTTCTCAAAAAGAATTCCAACACAGAATTGATAGCAAGATTGGCTCTGTGTTTGATACAAGCTCATCATGGTCCTATCGTGGCAAATCAAAACTTGTTGCCTATATTGGAAATCGTGAAAGAAGTCGCTGTTGAAAAAATATCTACCTTGAGGGTGAGTCACATTGAAAATCATTAATAGAATTCGAAGTTTGGATTTGTATGATAAATTTATTGCAGGACACCGTTGGATACAATTTACATGGAATGTTGTATATTCAAAGGATACTCGAAGAACATCAGGGAGTTAAACTTTTTAGAGATGCTACAAAGAGTAGTAAACAAAAGAACAAGATTAGAAGGAATAAAGAAAGAGCTGTAAAAAGAGCTATTATGAATCTGTAAATATTAAATGTATGATAATACAAGTTTTTTAAATATGTAAATGCATCTTTGAATTTATTTTCTTAGTTTTTTCTTGTCATATTCCCACTGCTCTTTTACAAATTCTTGTTTTTAAGGAGATGCGATAGTTCATATAAGATCTCTCTTTCCATCGTATAGTTGTACTTCTTTTTAAACAATGATGCGACTTAGTAACGCTAGAGATAGATCTGATTACACATCACAGCTCCTTTTATATTTAGAATCTCTGCAGATCTAAATAGATCTTTTTAGATCTCAATTGATCTATTTGAATCTAAGGTAGATCTATTATTATTCAAACAGATACCTCATCTACATCCGAGTCGATCTACCGCTTTGCATGTTTTTTTATGTAAAAAGATTCAATTAGATTTAATTTGATCTCAGGCAGACAATAATTGAAGATTTAATATACTTAGAATCTAAAATTTATTTATTTATTTATTTAATGTTTCATGGGAAAATTTCCTTATAAAGAAAATTATAATGATAGAAAGAAAAATATAACAGACAATGTAAAAAGAAAAGTCTTAAACTTGAAGAGTTAGAGAATTAAAGTTAACGAGTTAACCAAGAACATATGTCATTGATTTGAAAATATCTATCCAAAAATAACAATTATTTAACAAAGTTAACATATTCTATGAATCGGTGATCTAAACTCTAAAGACCAGGGTAGAATATCAACTTGAACGCAAGCTACAATGATAACATTATTTTATGATTTACCAATATATTTTTCTAACGAAGCCACATCGTTGATGGAAAAATGGTAATGGAATGGACCATTTTTTGAATGCACATTTAGGTACATCTAGTCAACAATTTCAAACGCTTCAAACCAGTGGCTACCTCTCCAAACACATCGTTCCCCCAAATCAGTTCAATGTTTATCTGATAAAATCTATTCCAACCTAACCTACGAACCACTGAAATCAAAGCATGGCCTGATGTCATCTGCGCCTGATGTTGACAAATATTGACAAGTCAGACTGGTCAAACTCATTTATGTATCATTCAAAACAAAACTCAAAGCATGTCAAATATCCGCAGTGAAAAATCCCTTCAGACAAAACATGGATCACGAAGAAGAATTTTTAACAACTTTTTTTACTCAAGTAACACAATTATGTACAGACAAAGCAAAAGAATCAGTGGTATGTGAACAATAATATAACCATAATATCAACAAAATTAAAAATATACATTGTTATTGATTTTTAGGAAAAAGAAAGAGAATCGTGCAGGCAAACACAAATGGGTCCTTGGGGAATGTTGCTTATGCATCTTCCACAGATAGCTATAGCGGAAAGATCTTACGTGGACTTGGGATTTCTCCATTCTAAAAATAAAGGATTTCTTCGAAAAGATGTATCTCCTTTGATCTATTAAGTTGTTCTCATGCATTCTAATGAGAAAAATGAAGAAATCAATTAGTTTTCTGTCATTCTAGAATTCTTTGAAAACGGTTTACGATTCTCTGAAGTCAGATTTAAGAAGAGTAGAAGAAATGACCAGAGGTACGAATAGTATCGGAGCTATGGTCGCTGAAGTATCCAACCAACTTTGTCAATTTATCACAGCGAGAATACAATTGATAGAATTGTGAGTATTTTTATTTCCTCGTTTTGATTGTTCAATATTCTAACAAGAGTTATTTTACAGTTATGAAAAAATGTACAATATGAGTATCAGTTCCAAAATTATGAAGCATCAAGAACTATTACAATCGATAGAGAGTATCGTAGAAGCTCATTCTTTTTCATGTTCGCATTGTTCATTGACCGCCATCAAGACATCTTTAACGTGAGTTGACAGAAAATGATGAAAAATTCGATTTTTAGGCTCTTTAATTACTTGTATAAGAATAGTGTAACTTTAATTTTTCATTTGATTTCAGATTGGAATGTGAAATTTTGATGCAATTAATTAAAGCTCATATCGAAGTGCAGAATTGGAGATTTATACAAACGCTTATGGCTTTGTATGGAGCTCAAACGCGTATGACTGCTTGGGAAAGGACTTTGCAAAATAAAGAGGTGAATGGGAAAAGAAATATGAATTGCTTCTATGTAATTGCACCGATATTTGAACTGTTCGAACCAGTGTCGACTTGAAATACTGTAGTACTGCTTTTTGATAACTCTAATTATAGCCAAGTCACTTACTTTTTGATGTCAAATCGACAAAGGGACTTTTCACCATCTTTTCCTGCTGTATCCTTTTGTCTTTGGATAAGACTTCACGCAGTATCGAATTTCATATAAAGTTCAATACATATTTTATAGCCGATTTGACAAAAAGATACAATAAAAATTATAGAGAATCATCAATTTGATTTCAAACAATGTAAAAAATTCTAAAAAGCTCACAAATCATTAATTCCATTTGATACAGCATAATGTACAAAGTTTATAGAATGTTCACTTTGGGAGAACACATATTAAACAGTCATTATTGAATTTTTAGTTCTGGAAATTAGGCTTTGGTCCTCCCTTCCTGAAAGCCAATCAACCTGAATTGTACCAGTGGTTGGTGAAATTACGAAGTGCTATTCTAGCTAAATGTTCCTTATACTTTTACAACACTCTAAGTCAACAAACTAGTCCAGGTGAAATGAGAAGCATTATGAGCAAACAGCATGTGGATTATTACAACAAGTAAGTAATGAGTGAAAGAACCGATCATTTTATGAAGAATGAACTGATCATCGTTGTGTTTGATATTTTAGATTGCAAAACTTTCAACGAAGATACGACTTGTTGGTGGTGCTAATCATGTTTGACTCTCGAGGAGCAGAAAATCCGGAACCAGATTACAGGCATCCAAACAGACAATTGGATACATTTGAAAACTTTCCTGTGGTCATCAGTTGTCCTCATGTAAATGCAAACTAAAAATTATTCTTTTTGACACATGAAATTATTTGATTAATTTTCTTTTCGCAGATATTTATGCAAAAAACGTCAATTCATACGGATAATATGAGGAAATTATTAAAAGAGCGGCACTCGGAACTAGCAACGATGGACAAAATTGTTTACACCAATAGCGAAAAAGTATGCTATACCATAGATTATGTTGTAATTATGATTGGTACTTTTTACAAATTATGTTCGCAGGATTCATGCACTTACGCTATGTATAATATAGATCCTAGAATGACTCTGATCATTGCATTCGAAGGGGGAAAGCAGAGAGACAAAGCGAATCATGTGACTTCATTTATGACAGATTTTTGCTTGCAAGTCAGATGTAATAAGGTGTACGAATCTTTAAAATTGGCTAAATGAAATATTCAAAGGTAATTTTTTTTCATAAATACAGTAAACGAAGAGTCATTATTTCCATTCGGTACTTGAATATATTTAAATATACCAAGATAATAATCAAATACCGAGACAAGAAGAATGATTTGGAATTCACAATGAAGTCATAGTGTCTTTACTTTCTTTGTAATTTCCTTATCCAACCCTCCCATTTCCTGCAATTTAAGCCGACCATCTATCTCAAATGTCTTTCATGAACTGTTTCCAATTCTCCTCCTCCCCTTCCTCCTTCTAGTTTTATCTTTCAGTTTTCTCTTTCTCTTCCTCAAAGGCTTCTCGTATCCCCTTCTGCACTGTTCTTCATCGATTGATTGCTGTCTTCTCAATTTATTTGACCCTTTATCTCGTCTTATCTTCATTCTTTCTTAGTTACTGTTTTTATTCTCGCGTTTCTTTATGAGAAAATGAGGAGTATCGTGATATCGACCAAAACTTGATTTCGAAATGGAGGAAGTCTTTGTTTCTAATAAGGCATTGAAATCACGTTGAAAAAAAAGATACTTCCCGAAAATGGTTGACAATCCTATCCCAGTTCAAGTGCAGGAGTGAAGAGTGGATGGTTAGAAAATATTCTAACCATCAAAACGTGAATCAGTCATTGAAGGGAGTGAAATAGGACTTGATGAAATTTTGAACGTCAAATTTCAAAGTAATTGACAAGGAAGTAATTCAAGTACAAAAAGTAATTGAGTTTGCAGGACCCCAACGGCCAGGGAAAAATCGAATCATTAAGTGATATATTCGAAATTGATCGGTGAATCAAAATTGAGCTGATAGATGCAACACATCCCATCTAGCACAGAATAATCGTGGTCCGAATACCATAAAATGTCATGGTGAGCGATGTTTGGAGGTTTAGATGTCTCTCAAAGTCAGAAATAAAATCAGATCATCAAATTATACATCAAAAATTGATCAGTGAATCGAAATTGAGGGTCCAGATGCAACACAACTCATCTGGCACAGAATAATCGGAGCCCAAATACCATGAAATGTCATGGCGAGACATAGTAGTGAGTTTAGACGCCTGTAAAAGCCAGAAATAAAATTAGATCACCAAGCGATTCATTCGAAATTAAGAGAAAATAAGGATCCCTAAATAAGGATCCCTAGCAGCGTTGTCAGAGTAAGATCATACGACTTTTTCTTATTGGGAGTTCTGTTTAATGGTGTGTTACGATTCGTCATCCATGGGGAAAAAAGGCCCGTATCCGGCAACGCTGATCCCAATGATACCGTTCTTCCAACGAACTACCTCTTCACGTAAAAACAACTACGTCACCTCGACGTAGAATGTAGGTAGAGGATCGGTGGATGAATAGTTGCTCGTTAGAGAAGCGATGTGGATGCAACGAAGAACAGTCCGCATGAAAATTTAAGGCCGGAATTGTCTTTGCTGCCTCCACGTCGCTTTTCCGACAAGCAACCGTTCATCCACCGTTTCTCCACCCATTGATGGCGGTGCTATCGGAATTGTTTGCAACAATTTGCTGCACATTTGCTCAGCATTTTGCCGTTAGGGTAGACATCGTGGACATGTTTCAGTCAATTTTCGGATTTGGACATTATAGATTTTTTTCAGACAAAGTTTAGATGTCTCCAGCTTATTCACTTCATCGGGAATGAAGTTTGTTAGAATTTGAAAAACACATTACATTCAGAGTACAGCACTTGGATGATGTATTTTTCATTCAACTTTCGTACATGTTCAACGATGATTGACTATGTTTCCACCAGGCGTAAATAAAACAGGATTGAAATGGAATTATGTAATCGCGATTCAAACATTCTCTTGTAACAAATGTACTCGTCTGTTGAGTGGTCATTTCCCGTGGTTCAATCATATTTCAATTCTGTTTCAAGTCCCGTGGAGCAGCACTCGGTGTATATAAAGCCATTCTACGAGTTAGTTGTTTAGAATAGTCAACTTGTTCTATTCTCTCACGATTCATGAAAATTATCCAATCATCCAAAATGAAGCAATGTTTGTTATCGTAATATTATTTTTGCTTGAAGAATCTCATTGATTCGGATGCAGAAAACTGATTCAAACTCATTAAAAATTGATTCTCAATGGGTTTGAATCAGTTTTTTGCATCGGAATCAATGAGATTCTTTAAACAGGGAGCTTGCTGACTCAAGTTCCAAGTTGCACGATCTGTCTTGAGAGAGAACAATTATTTCTATTCAAACTATGAAACTATTCATTAAGATGAATATATTGAATACATTTTCTACAATATAATTTATTTTTCGAATAGCTAATTCTTTGAAATTTCATTTCTTCGGATTCCTACTTCCAAGAAGAATTTTCAGTTTAAATGTGGATTCGTTGATAACAAGGAGAAGCGATTCATCTTTTTCTTCCTCATGGTAATTCTTCTTTGTTGGAAAAAGTTATCCTTAATACTCAAATTCTGAACAAAACCTGCGTGGATTTGGAGTGGGTAGGTAAATAAATGGACATCCAGTTCCACGCGATATTTATACACGTCTGTGTTGCAACAAATAAAGGTCGCAGAGATATTTCAAATATTTTTGTTGAAAATAACACTGCTTCTACCACTAGCTGGCGGTTGGGTTCGCAACTGAGAGTTCTTTTGATAAATAACTTTCTTTCTCTCTTGTTAGTTGGTCTGTGTATTTGCCCTTGTTCTTCCCTGGCTCTCTTAATGTCCACTACCAACATTCACAGGATCATTTTCATGAGAACCTTACGCGCATATGTTCGTTGGACTAAAAGATGAGAGAAAGAGAGAGGGATAGATAGGGAGGGTGGGTTAAAACTCTACTCCGTCAACGATAACAACACCCTTGGTACCAACCAACCCTTCCAAACCCGACCGCAATTTCTCAAGCTTTTGTATACCAATGGAAATTAGTTGAAACGTTGTAATTGTTAACAAATGCTTAGAAATTCATTCATTAATGTTATAACTCTAGTTTATCGTTCATACATTTGCATGTATAGTGCTTTTACATCGACGAGTATAATGAGAGTTAAATACTTTCAATGGCATTAAATTATCAAACTCTGTGTCCTTCAGTTCTTTTAGCCTCAAATTACCTCGGGAATTTTGTCGACGCAAGAAAAAGAAACAGAGGTGACTCGATTGTTCAGGACTAACGAACATTTTTCATGGTTTTTCGTAATATTTGTCTCTTGGTTTGCTGTACGTAAAGGGTTTTGTTTTCAAGAGTTTGTCATTTGGGATTCGCCATTTTTTGCTGTCCCTCGCCGTTCTCTTATCACGACCGTGTTTGGATAAATACGTGTGTATAGTTGAAAAAAAGGAAGAGCAAAGACGGTTGAATCATCTTGGGGAGAAAAAGATAGTCGCGTGTTGGTAATTTTTCAAATTAATACATCAGATTCAAGTTCGTATGAATTATTGTCATCGTTTGTATTCTTTGGAGTTCGACGCGGGGAGAGCTCAAGGTCCAAATCACTACCATCTTTCAGGGACCATGGGATACATCGACCTCGTCATTCCATCTTTCGAAGATGATGATTTGACGATCTTTCAGCCGAGAGGAGGAAATTAATCTTCACCAATGGATTATAACACGAAATTCAAAGTTCTTCGTTCACAAGGAGGACAATTTAATCAACTTTGAGAAGTTCCAGTACCAGTTTACAACCGGTTGGCTGGGTCAACGCATGCATTCTATATTAGTCAGGGGAATTTTGTGAACTGTACGGTCAACCCATTAAAATATTAATATGGTCAATATGAAATTTGCTTAATCATGACTAAAGGGATGCGACCCAATGGGATTGGCGCTATTCGTTCGCCCTGTTGATCTTACATTAGCGTCAGACTCATCAAATTTGAAGAGGCAAAAATATTGGGTTTGTGCAATGCGATCAAAAACAGGTTCAAGAATTTTATTTAACCTCTCAGTGAAGAATCACGATTGTTGTTTTGAAATTGCGAGTCTTTCGAATAGGTACTGCCTGCACGAAAAAACCGGGTCTATTAATATTTAGAAAAATGACTGTAAAGTCAGGGAAAACGAGGATCGCTGAAAAATATTCCTAGTGCGTCTACTAAAAATTCGTAGGCGATGTATTAACAATTGATAGTTTCATTGTAAAAAATACCAATGAAACTATGTACTGTTAATATTTTGACTACGAATTTTTGGTAGACTCACTACGAATATTTTTCAGCGATCCTCTTTTTCCCCAAATTGACAGTCATTTTCCTAAACTTTGATAAATTCTTTCTAAATATTAATAGACCCGGTCTTTCCGTGTGGGTTTTTTCGTGGTAAACATTTTTTACGATGGAACTGGTTATGGATTCCTAAGATTTTTATGAAAATTCCAATGAACGATTAGATGCTCTACACAAAAAAAAATGATGTGGTTGATATTTGGATAGCTAAAAATTAGCTGCGGTAACAGAAATTACTGCTATAGGAGCTAAAATCTAGCGTTTGCAGCAATTTGCACACGAAATAGCTACCACAGCTAATTCCTAGCTATCATAGTGAATTATTTTTCTTCGTGTAACCACGAGGTTTTTTTTTTGCGTTACGGTGGTTCCCTAGACAGCAAAATGCCAGAAAAATTCTCAACAACTTCCCAGCAACACGGAGCAACTATGGCTGGGAAGTTACTAGGCAGTTGCGTCGCCAAATGCGCAGCAATATGCAGCAAATCCGAAAGTTGTTGTCACGACGCCAGAACAGCACTGTAAAAAATATTCGTGAATTTCCAAGCAGAAAAGTATGGTGAAAAACTTACAGATTGGTAAATTTCCAAACAATTTTTGTCATTTCCCAGAAAAGATTTGTCAATTGACAAAAATTGTTTGGTAAAAATTTCCAAACTTTTTTTTGGAAGTTTTTTTACAGTGAAGCTATGAAGCTGTAACAAGTGAGACCAAACAATCCCCCAACAACAAAACACAAACACGTGCAGCAACACTGAAGTTGTACCGTATCTTATGCTGTTAGGGTTCATCTTTGCGCTATAAGAATTCACAAATGATAGTAATAGTAATACTTGTTTATATCGTGTGGAAGAATAATGTTAACAATGTCGTGAAGTGAGGAACATTTAAGCCATTTCTTTCTTTGTGAATTTCAACAAGTAAAAAAAGGTAGAAGGTGTCTTCAAATCGTTAACTACCCTGTCCGAAAAGTCCCATAGATTCCCATGGATTCCCATAGGTACAGTGACAATAACCGCATAGAAACCGATAGGCTATTTTATTTCTATCAGAATTAATCAGGTTTTGCCGATCATGCTGATAGAAACCCATGGAACATCAGATTCTATTTAGAATCTCATAGAAACCCTTGGGTCCTGTGACAATAACCGCATAGAAACCGATAGGATATCATTGATTCCATTAGGATTTCGCCTATCGGTTTCTATTGGTTTTTTCGCACAGGGTAACGGCTTTGGTGATGATATAGTGAGTTATTCAACAATTACCGAATGGTATAAACGTTTCTAAGAGGACAACTACAGTTTGGACGACCATAAACGCGAATGTCGCCCAGAAAAGGTTCTAAATGACGATTTGCGAGTGTTGCTTGACGAAAACCCATGCCGAAATCAAGAAGAATTGGCAGAAGGGTTTGAAGTTGATCAGACAACGATATTCAGACATTTGAAAGCGACCTAGCCAGCAAGATGCTTCCACATTTACGTCTTCGCTACTAGTACATTGCAAACATTTTTTTGTTTGTATTCCGTTTTTGTTAACCCGGTCTCTTCTTACGCTGCCGAGGCCAATTGGACCGAGGGAAGGGTACTTCCAACCTAACCTACGCGGCTGAGGTAAGATTCCCTGACTCATCAACCGTCATTTCCCTATTACGGTGGTAGCCGCTTTCGGGATAAACTTTGGTTGACGCACCAATCGCCATTTCCCCTTTCGCGGCTTTACCGTTAGATAGAAAGGCGGATTGATTAATCAGGGATTAAAAAGTTAGTGCGTTAACCCCTCTTCTGGAATGTTTGACGTTTGAACATCAACAGTTGATGTACGTGAGAAAATGAAATTGGTAAACATGGAAACATTACTGGCTCATTTCATTCGCATCAACTGTTGACGCGCAACTCATTAACCAGCGATGTACCAGTGAGTAATAGCAGATCTTCAAATCTTATTTTCCACAGGCATCAGCCATTGGTGTCCGAACGTTAACTGTTCTAGAATTTCATTTTCAGTGTAGTGCTAGCGGTAGCAATGTAGTAGCTTTGCCATTGCCTTCAGACTGCATGCTACCATAGCACATGCATGTTTTAATTTATAGTGTAGCACTGCCTCAGTGCTGCCAGCATTATCAGGGAGCGCTACCAAGGAGTGCTCCTAGTCGCTTCTATTTTCACACATAAATTAAGGCATGTATGTACCAGGAATTTTTGAAAGTATAAGTGAATAGTAGCATCGCTGCTGGACGTGGTGCCTTGATTTTGTTGGCTGAGGATGGGAAAAATTGCGAAGACAGCGCATGAATTAAGCCAAACAAACAAAAATGAGCGAATGGATACTTGCCATTTTCTTCTCATTCGACTCAATAGGAAATCATTTCTGTGAAAAATTGTAACGGGGGATGAAAAATGGATTCATTTTGATAATCCAAAGCGTAATCCCTGTCCAAAAAGTCTGATAGATTCCAATAAATTCCAATATACGCAGAAAAATATATTTCAAAAATTCCCATAATTTATTGAGGATCAGCGTCAGTCTGTGATAAATGAAATTATTTACCTAAATGTAGCTTCCAAAGTACCATAATTTCTCGTAGAAATAAGTAAATTCAAGTGAAAACTCGATCTGTCAGAAACTGGCGGTGATTCTCAATAAATTATGGGACTTTTCAACACATCTGTTTTCTGCGTGTAGGCGCTGTGACAAAACCTCAGCATGTATGTACCATAGGGCCCATCCTGCCGATATGGGGTCAAGACTGGGCCAGAGTAGGGCCAGAGTTCATACACGCTAGGGAAACCGCATAGAAACCGATAAGATATCATTAATTCCAATAGGATTTGGTCTGTCGGTTTGTATTGGTTCTTTTGAACAGGGAGGAGATCTTATGTTCATCTCGTCCAACCTTCCACATTGATTCCTGAACAAAAGATTCATGTAGATAAAGCAATGCTTTGCATGTGGTGAAATTGGGAAGGAATCTTGTATCATGAGCTATTGCAACCGAAGCAAATAGTCACAGCATAATTATATTGTTGACAATCGAACCGTTTGAGCCAAGTTTTGAAAACAAAGTATCCGTTTACTGGCCAACGTTCAGTGAAATTGTTACACGACAATGCCAGAACACGCATAGCAAAATCTGTCCGTGGAATTTTGATGTCTTCTGACCCAGGTGAGAATATTCTATTTGAATCCTATTACTCATGGTGAAATTTCTGATTGAATATCATTGAAACCTATTCATTTTCCCATTCTTCAATGGGATTTTATGGATTATTTGTAACAGGGGAGGTATTCGGCGTATTCTTCAGACCTCGCGCTTTCTGATTATCATTTATTTCAAATTCTAAACAGTACATCGATGTTGTGAGAGTTTGGAATGTTTATTGCAACAAATTCACAATCGAATATTGCACTGTAAAAAATAACCGGAATTTTCCTGCACGTGAGGATGTGAATATTCCAACCACGTTTAGGAAATAGATATTCCATTACCTGTATATGAATGTTCCTTACACTATGATTAGAAATTCGACGTGCATCGGAATTTTTCGATAAGGAGATGGGAAAAAGAAATTCATCGCGTATAAAATATACTTGAAAGTTCTCACTGACAGCGAGCACGGCGCCGCAGCTGACTCACATAGCACAAATGTCTCAGTAATATCTCCAGAATGTTGCAGAATGTTCTGGAGATATTACTGAGACATTTGTGCTATGTGGGGAAGTCGTAGCGTGCTCGCTTTCGACCCGAACGACCCGGGTTCGATCCTGAGTGCGGGTGTTGTGCAGTCACATATTTTTTGCCATGAATGTATAAGAAAATTATGAACCAATGATAGTATTTTTACTTTCGCGACGTATGGAAATTTTCCGATTACAACCCTAGTAGAAATTTTGATATGGAAAACATCAGGTCCAGATCAGGTATGCCTGATTTCCGTTCAGGGCCTGGCTTGAGTATCTGATAAGACCCTGACAAAAATGTAACGCAGGGAAAATACAAGGTCCTAGCCAGGAAAACCAAACGTTTCCCAATCAGGATCTGATCAGGGTAGTAATTGAATTCCTGATCAGGACCTGATCCGGGTGGTAGCGGAATTCCCAATCACGACCTCATCTAAGCTATATTCTAACATTCAATTTAATTTTCATGGAATTCATTTTTCATACAATTTTTTGAAACTCCCCAACAGAAGAAATTCTACTGATGATCCAAATAGACCTCAGTTGAACATTTAAAAAAGACAGGTAAATTTCTAATGAGTCCTGTGAAAATTCTGAATAGTTTGATACATTCATCGTTCTGAATTGATCAGGTCCTGATTCGGCTGTCTTGTCGGTTATCACATGATTGAAATACGGATGAGCCAAGGTAATCAAGATATCTTGACAGTTACCTCACAATTCAAATACGGATGAGTCAAGGCAATCCTGATCAGGTTCTGATAGGAATACCATGTCTGAGTTACTGGAAGGGAAAATCTGACTGGGAGCTGTCAACCACCTTGCGTTACATTGTTGTAAGGTCCTAAACAGGATGCCATGTCAGGACCTGATAAGGTAATTAAAAGTTTTCCTCATTTAGGAGTTCCCTATTGCAGCCTTACGAGGGCCATGCTTTTAATAGGAAATTCCCTGTCAAATTTCTACTAAGGAATGTATATGTTAATTACTTCACATACATGTATAAGAAATTTTCGATGGAAATTTCTTACAGTGTGAAAAATGATTGAATTTGTTTTATATTATTATTTTCAAGTACAATAATCCATCTCAACGGACTGAATTTCTAATATTCATGTCATTCGGATGCTCGGTTTGTTCATTTTCAATTACGAACTGGTTTCAATAAACGATTACAAACTTTTGTAACAGGTGTATCATTGCAACCACACTGATCCGAAGAATATATCGCAACATACGACCTGCTTGCAGTTTCCTAAAGATTAGATATACCGATCTTACACCAACTACGTAAACGGACTTGACTTGGATGATGCGCTTCTTTATTTTCTTCCAATCTCTTACGTTCTGCTACTACATTTTAAATTCGTTATCTTGACTAACGACCTCTTCTTGTCGGGTCCTAGAGCATAAAAGAGGGAAAAGATAGAAAGGAGAGAAATGAGAGAAAATTGAGAACTAAAGCAAGGAGAAAAAAAGGGGAGAAGGATATAAAGTATTTGACAAGAAAAGAATGAACTCTCGTGTTACAGGAAAGACGAAGTACGCCAAGTTCTTCGGATTTTGAAATTTCTCGAGAGACCCTGGGTAAGACCTTCTTTTCCAACTATATATATATACACACTTTATGTCGTGAACGTAATTATTTCATTTAACACATTAACTGGCGCGCACTTAAACGAGAATTCCATTTAAATGTCGTAGTTCTTTCGAAACTACACTCGATTCACCCGTCCCAGTTTCTTCTTTCCAACGTTTCACATCTCTTTGGTTTCATTCTTTCTTGTATATCTGTTTTCTGTACTCTCATACATCACAGAATACAAGAGCGGGAAGGGGAGAATAGTCCGACTACCGGAGGAAAAGTTTTTAAGGTGAATAAGAAGATAGGGAGAGAAATATCGTGTTGAAAGCGAATATCTTATTTATTCACTCTTATCCATTGTTAACTTGCATTCGAGTGTACAAACTGATGCGTGCTCTTGGAAAATTATGACCCCGATAACAAATCAAGAACGTAAACATGAATGTTTCGATATCGGTTCGTGTTTTTCTCATACAGAAGTGGTTTTTCTTTTCAAGCTTTGTGGTAGATCCATTGCCCCAGCTGAGCCAAGCTATCGCCTCCTATGCTTGATGCAACATGAGAATCTACTGTCATATCTAGGGTTGCCTAATGTTTTGGGGCAGTGTCCCACACGGAAAAAATAATTTAACTGCAGCAGCTAAGTAGCTAGCACGGACACGGACAGCCATTAAATTAGCTCCTGCAGCTAAATTTTAGCTGTGACAGCAAAAAAATTTGCATTTGTAGTTAATTTATTTGCGGTAACAGCTAAAATTTAGCTGCAGGAGCTAATTTAATGGCTGTCCGTGTCCGTGCTAGCTACTTAGCTGCTGCAGCTAAATTATTTTTTCCGTGCACCATGCACTAGAGATCTTCTTGTAAAATCAGTGAGGAGCAAATATCTCGTACTACACTGTTAGAAAAATCTGTTTGGAATTTAATATAAAAAGTTTGGAAGCAATTAACACACACAATTGTGTATTAATTTCCAAACATTTTTGTATCCCCAAAATAATAGACAGAATTTTTAAATTCAAGCCACAACATTATAAAATGCTGTAAAAAAATGATGTAAAAAAATGCATGAATTTTCAACACTATATTACTTAATTTCCAAAGTTCCTCCCAAATGTTTCATCATGTTTTGTTACAAAATTAATACAAAAAATTCTGAAAATGAAAATACATATATGAGCGAATTATTAGAACCACCATCAATCAACATAAATCAGCACCATTTTTTTGGAGGGAGAACCACCATATATGAGTGTTTTTAGAAGTGAAAACACCATAAATACGTGTTTATATATTTTTTGTCCTTGGCAAAAACTCCTAGATTTTATCTAAGAAATAGTCTACGGATATCTAAGAAAATGTCTGGGAAAAAGTCTAGGAAAATTTTTCCTACGGGGTGTGCCTTTTTTCAATACTATTAATGCGGTGGAATAAAGTCTAAAATTGAATTGGACATTTCTCATTCAATGCTATTGAATATTCAATCCCGTAAATATTCCTTTTATTTCCCATAAATTGCACTGAAAAAAAATTTCATCGAAAATCAATTATATTTTGTTGTTAGGGTAACTGAATATCATAGTCAAGTCAACGAATATATGATCAGATTGACAGTATAATCGTTGACTTGACACCATGATGGTTGATTCAACTGCATGTAGTTGAGTCAACAGTGCATGTAGTTCAGGCAACAGTCAGATTCAGTTGGATATATCCAATCGTATTCTACTGTTGAATCAACTATATCACCGTTGTCTGTACCCACCTTTTTTTCAGTGTGGGATGATCGAATAATCAAATTGAAACCTATTGACCAATAAAATAAACAAACTCAAATCGAATTGGATATTCTGGATAGAAACCCAGTAAGTCTTGAATTTCGTACAATTTTCCCATTGGTTCCGATAGATCGAAATCACCGAAAATTCTGATAAAAACCGATAATTTAATCCGCTGAAAGGAATTCTGAATTCGAATTGGATATTTCTCATTCAATCCTATTCAATTTTCAGATCCGTAAATAGTCCTATTATTCCCCATGAATTCGGATAGTGGAATAATCCGATTAAAACCTACAGACCGATCAAATCTGTACGAACTCTAATCGAATTGGACATTCTTCATAAAAACCGATTAAATTTCCCATTACGTAACATTTACGATCGGTTCCAATAGCTTTAGGTCATGGAAATTTCCGATAAAAACCATTTGCCTCATGAAATGGAGAAATTTTCATATTCTCAATCAGATATCTCTCATACAAACCGATTGATCACTGAAAGTCATATTAATTCCAATAAAACAAATATTTTTCTATCGGTAAATCCTCGATTCAATCCTATATATACCACGTTCCAATTAATTCCTATTCATCTTGAATCTGTTGTTGAGCCTCTCCGATTGACCCTATTCATTCCGATTAATTTTGAATCGGTTTTTATCGGTTTCTATTGGACCTTTTAACCAGGGATGTTTTACCATTGGAGTTAACGTACATATTGAACACGTGATAATTAGTTGCGCAAAGTGTAATCGCGCATTGATTTCGTGTACATTATGAAAATTCAATATCTACATTTATGAATTTTCATAAACTGTGGTGAATATCAAAAACTTTGTTTGAAATTTGAGAAATATGTGATCGATTTTCCAATATTCAAATAAATACAGAAATTCAATATCTACAGTTATGAATTTCCACAAACTGTTATGAATTTCAAAACTTTTGTTTGAAGTTCATGAATTATGTGTTTGATTTTTCAACATCCAAATGTGGAATACAAATCATATAGTGCCCTTGAAAATTAATGTACTTTTTTCTATGAACGTATATTAAATTCACAAACATTTTTAACAGTGTATTCGAAAAAAATCTCTTCGGAGTTGAGGTTTCCTTGATTCGTAAACTCTTTGAGCCCGGAGCCAATTTGTCAAGAAAGAAAACCGTAAGTCCGGTCGGAGGCTTCGGCACAGTTCAGGAATGGTCGTAATAAAGATCTTAGGTGCCATTATGTACACTGTTAGAAATTTCTGCATTAATTTTAATGTATTTGCTGGAAGTTTTTTTCAAATACGCGCATGAATTGAGTTTCATACACATTTTACATTAAATTTAATGTAAACTATAGCAAAATCTATATTTTTTCAATGTTTTGGTACATTAAATTTAATGTAAAATGTGTATTAACCTGAATTCATGTACGGTATTGAAAAAAACTTCATAATATTTCTGACAGTGTATGGATTTGAACCGTTAAAGTAAACATAAAAAAGGCAGAATTAAATCTGATTCCACGTGAAAGGAATATGACTTTTTGAAATATCTAATCCATAGATTTGGAATTCAATTATATGGTGATTTTCATGAACGTCGCATATCGAGTTGACATGTTTCTTCGCTTGTAAAGCGAACTATCATAGCATAATGCTCGAGTGCTGTTGAATGGGAAAAAAACTCAAGGCACGGTCTTTTTGATAGTTATTTTCGTTCACCAAACACCCTTAACTCATTTTTCATTTGTTGTTATTAAAGATATTGATTTTTTTTTAAATAATTAAAAACAGCACCACCCTTTATTTGCCCTAGAACCGCTTTAATATTGTGAAAATATTAGTTACATCATACAACTTTGATGTGGAATAGTTTTTCTCGAATTTGGAGTCAACAACTTTTTTGCCTGGGACGGTAGAATTGGCTCAATATGATTTGTTAGCAAAAAATATATTATTGAACTGTAACCAAGATCACTGGTGGACGGTATTTCGATGTGAAATATCGCATAACATTTGGAGAATGTACACTAAAAATGATTGATGTTTATTTGGTTTGAATCTGGAAGGAAGAGCAAAATCAAGCCTCGTTGAAACGAATGAATTGACTTTAAATCGCAAAACGTATTTCGACCGGTATCCGGATAAGGATTATTCTATTTTTCTCCAATCACTCGTCACTCTACCTTTCATTTCATTGTCCGAATCATTTCTTTCGAGCAGATTAACTTATCGTCCGTCATTCTCCTATTTTTCTCCATTTCCGTGTCGAAATGAAATTATGTCTTAAGCGCGGAAACGCAATAAAACTGACAAATCACCACCGTCGACGGGGATTGAGATGAAAAATAAATTCACATACGATTTCCTTAGGTACGGAATTGCGTTGAATCAAATCGTAATCGAATCGTCATTTCTCGAGGTATATCATTTTTTCATCTAATAAGAAGGTGCGTATTAAGTATGCGTATATAGTTTCAATTACAAGGGGGTGTCTCTTGGATTTGGTGTAGCCTTTATTAATCAAGAGAAAAGCACTTATAGCGCACTTTTCTGACGACATCGTAATAAACGTCGTGGCCTTTTTGATATCTCAGTGAATGATTCGTCGAATGTTAATGCGTCTTCCTCTCTCCGCTAATGAATATTCATGAGAGCTGCTTATCCCCGAGTGTTCCAACGTTGAAAAGTGAAACGGATACGTGGGAGTCGTACATGCATTCCGTAGGAACTGTGCGACGCTTTTAAATAAATGCACCCACACACACACACACACACACACATATGTGGACGTATGTGTATTCTACGGTGTCCTTGCAATATACGGGAACACGCGAAATTTAACCATGGGATTGACTAACGACTTGACTTGAGTGGTGTGTGTATTTAAGTGGACGAACGAAATATTTCTCCTTGTTTCTTTTCCCTGAACAATTTTATGTTGTTCCTTTGGAGTAACGTTATTTCTCAATCAAGGGTTCGTTATCAGGTTGTACGGGAAGAAATCTGTAACTTCATGACTTTGAAGATACCTTTCAGTCGAGTCCAGTCGAACGAGGTGTATTCGAATACAACGTATTATTTAAATGATACCGTTTAGTTTGATTGTCATTCGAAGGATAAAATGTATTCTTGGATATTTTGTGCATATATGTTATTTCCAATGTCTTGTCTTTCTCAATCTTGTACACTGAGAAAAAAAGCAACATGCCCTGTTAAAAAAAATTCAGCTGGGATTCCATCTAAGACTCCACCTGGAATCAAGGATCCCAATTGGATTCCATGTGGGATTTTCAATTCGAACTGGGATTCCACCTGGGATCAGAAATTCCAACTGAAATCCCACGTTGGAGTTGAAATTCTAGCTGGGATTCCACCTGGAAATAGGAATCCCAGCTGGGAACGCAGGTAAATTTCGGAGCTGTAATCCACGTCGAATCCTAGCTAGATTTTTGTGACAGGGTGGTCACAGAAACAATGCTCGTATGGTGAATTTATGGTTACAGTGACTTGAAATTTGATTATGATAACCAGGAAAACAAAACACAATCACATAAATCTGGGTGTGGCAACTACATAACACGGTCAAAGTCAAAAACATGGTTTTGGTAACCAAAATTTTATCTCAGCGTATGGAAGAATTGTTATCGCATGATGTATTTTCCTCCATAGGGGCCGTCCATATATTACGTAACATATTTTTCTCACATTTTTATTACCTCCCCCGCCCTACGTAACATGTCCTTAACACTGCTTTCTTAAAAATTTTGAGAAATTTTATTTCATCACTGTGACTTTGTGATTACGGTAATATCCTCGGATACTGATCTTCACTAGCCCTAAATAAAAGTAATAGAACGGATTGTGTTTTTAATTTTTTCTTTTTAATCATCCAACTCATTTGTAACCAAAACACAAATTTTGAAAAATCCGACGTGAGATTAGGGGGAGGGAGTTGCGGAAAATCTTACGAAATCTCACCAGGGGGACAGGGGGGGGGGTCGAAAAATCCTCAAAAATGCCTCACGTAATTAATGGACGCCCCCAAACGGGGCTCTGTAGTTTGCGGACGCTCTTAACGTGATCCCAATAAGTATAAAACATCTAAAACTTGTCTAAAAGTATCGCGTAAGACATCTTTTAAATATCTATGAGACATTTTTTGGAGGATTGTTTAGAGAAAATATCTAAAAGATCCCAATCAAACAAAAAGACATCTTTTAGATATCTAAAAGATATCTCGCAATTTTGAAAAATGTCTTGCAAGAAGGTCTCGAAGATGTCTTTTAGAAATCTAAAAGATGTCTTACGCGACTGATTTCGACAAGTTTAAGATATCTCAAAAACGTCTTGCGGAAGATATGCTTTAGACGTATTCAATCAAGTCTTAACAATATCTTGAAGAATTCATAAAAATATCTTGGAAAAATCTTGAATCGTGCATAAAAAAAATTCTCCCCTCTTTTCCTTCTTCTTCCTTCTTTCTTTTCTTTTGATCCCTCCTCTCAGTCCTACAAATTTTACTTCATTTCGGATTTTCGGGGTTGCGGGATTCGAACCCGGACATTTCACGACGTACCCACGCTTCGATGACCTGAGCCATACGGACAATTTGATGACGGTGCTCATAATTGTCAATATGACATAGTGAGATATAATGTCAGCGGTGTATATTTTCAGAGTAAAAGTGATCTTTTGAATAAGGTGTTTATGACATATACAAATATAAGATAAGTTGACTGTGCTTAAAGCTTGAACAGCTTAATGAATTTGGTGAAATATATTGAAGTACATGATCCAGTGATCGTTAGTGCCTGATGAATATCATAGATACCTTGAAATTATTTTGTTCTCGCTGTTATTGAAAAACAACTTATTAGTAAATGTGAATGAGAATTTGATAAAATCACCGTACACAAAGGCCGTACATAAAATTCAGCGTAAAAAGTTCGATAATTCGCAAAATATTGTGACTCGGAGATTCGTTAGTTTCAGTGCTAGCGCTGCAAGGTTACAAAATCGGACTTTTCACAGAATTTGTTAGTATTTACATGGATTATTCAAGCTTTTAATTTATGAACGAATTCACCTTCTTTGCAATTTGATTGTGAACAAAGACATTTGAAGTGTTATCCATATGCATATACCTCATAACCTCAAAACTGCTGATCTTAGAGATACATTTGGCAAAACATCTTAAACATATCTTTCGAAAGACATCTTCAAGACATATCGCAAAGATTTCCTTTAGATATCTTTTCGATATGTCTTCGAGATGTCTTTCAAAAGATATCTTCGAGATGTCTTTTTGATATGTCTTGTAGATGCCTTTCAAAAGATATCTTCAAGATATCTTGAAGATGTTTATTGGGATGTCTTACAAGTTTTAGATGTTATGTTTACTGGGACGTTTTGTTACAAGCAATGTGACCATAAAGTAACTGTCTCAGTAGGGATTTATTCACACAATGTATAGTATTTGATCATTTGGCCCCTGGATCTAGCTGTTTTAGAAATGACCTCTCTTCCTGATTAATCATTTTGATGAATAGACTGCATGATCGATGATTTATGTTTAAATCTAACCTCATCTTGTTGAAAACATATTCAAGTGATGTTAATACCGTATCTAGTTCACGATGGTACATCAGTCATGCTCAGCATTAAATTATAACTGAGGTGGTTAGTTGCTTTCGAGATTAGTTGACTCCTCCAAATTCACCTGACACCGATACTCTTAGGTCATAAGATGAAGAGCGATTTGCATCTTTAAATATCTCCAGACTTGCATCGAAGCAAATGCGCTCTGAGGGGTGTGTCAAGATTCTCAAGCTGAGATTAGGGCCGCGGTAAGACAGTCTTAAGACATTATATACATATTCTTCTTTCTTTTATACATTCTTATTAAAGTGCGCGTTGACGTCGACAGGGTAGCAAAAAGATTCGAAGAATTGTCTGAAAAACAACTTTATCTAATAATATAATATTTCAATCTTGACAAAATATTACAAATCGTAATATGATATTTCAGAATTATGAAAATATTATGTAACTATTGGAAAAATCAGTTTTTCTAATCTATTTTTTCGTTGCAAGAAAATCGCTTTTGTTTCCAACTTATAACAATATGGAATACTCTCTTTTGATCAATTTTTTTCTAACTTCAATTTATTATTAAATGTTTAATCACATTAATTATCTAACTCATGAGTGGATGTCATTCATTTTATAAAAATATCTATGGTTTAGAGTTCTTGTGTTGTTTTGTAATGTATTTTTATCATAAATTCTGCACAAATCAAAATTCTAACGAGTGACTCAGGCAACTTTTTAGTCATCTCATAATAAATTGATTTTCTTCTATAAGAAAAATTGGGGCACACAATGGATTACAATATTTCAAAAGTCAGGGAAATTATTTGTCCTCAGTTCAACGTAATTTTTCTGGATATTTGAAGTTCTTCCATACAATAAGAAAAATTGTATATTTGGATTTATTTGGATTGACTAAATTTTGTTTGAATTAACTGAATTTCTATTCCAATATGAACCTACTGCTTGAGTTTCAGTCGGATCAAATGAAAATTGTATTTTTTATCTAAATAAATCTTACTTAAATCAAGTAAAAATCCACTGGATGTAATGGAATCATTTTTCTGGGTATATACTGAAGAAATATCACCGCAATATTGCTGCAACGATAGGTAATGTGTATTGAGAACCGGGTCAAGAAACCTCTTCTACATCTTTTAAAACATCCCATAAAAGTTCGAGTGACACGTTGCAACAGTTTTCAATCAAACAAATCTTATAGAATTGAAATAAAAATTTTAGATAGTTTCTATCGTATATACCGAGGGAGTGAGAAAATAATTCGGTGGAGAGGGTTCGTGTCTACACACACGTGGTAAGATCGCGTTCGTTGGTCGTTACCTCACTTTTTGCGGTAACAGAAATGAGGCGTCAAATGACTAGGACGGAGCTATGTCCGGAACAGACTTTGACCATTTGTTGCAGAGTTTCTTTTTGACGTTCAATTGAGGTTGTGGTACAAGTCGTTGAGCAGTACGAATGCATCTGTGTTATTCCGAACTGTTACATTACCTACCTTTCCTCAAATCGACCAACAGGATGAGTGAACTTTTGCTCATAGAAGACGAAACAAGAAAGATATATTACTCTTGGATATCGTCTTTCCTTCCGAGTGAAATTATTATTACACCTCTACACCGAGATAAGTTTGTATTCTTCTGGAATTGATGAACCGTTATCAGGATATTATACGTGTTTCGAAACACATCGCGAAGAGTATGTTATCATTTTTGTTTCAAATGCACATACGTTCGAAGAAAATTTATCATCACTGGGTGACATGTCTCCAAGTTATACTTCTTGAAGATGTCTCGAAGACATCTTTCAGGTGTCCTCCATAGGATGTCTTCAATAAATATTAAGATATCTTGCCATAAAGTAACATAATGAATAAAGAACATGAATAAGGAAGGATGGTATTCAGGAATAAAATCGTTATGCAAGCTAAGTAGAGATCAATCGAAAATGACTATAGTTGAAAGTTTAGAAAAGTTCCCTAATAATATAATTATCATACTTACAATCACATCTCAATGTAATTAACAAAATAACTTAGATTTTCGGCTGGTGCTTGTCGGCCCAAATTTGAGGTCAAAAATCAATATTATCGACACTGCTGACCGCGAATTCCAAGTTTCCTTCGAAATCAATGGTAACGATTTCAATTTGAGTCATTTTCGGTGAAAATTTTCGGTCGATCGCTACATGGAAAAAAATAATTAGCTACGACAGCTATATTTTAGCTGTCACAGACACTCGCTTAGCGGCAGCAGCAAGAAATGTAGCTGCCGCAGCGAAAATTCATGGCTATCCGAATATCAACCACAAAACTTGTGCTAAAAAATAGCTACAGCTGCAATTATTTTAGCTATAGCGGGTAAAAAAGGGGTGATAAAGAAGTGAGTAGCTGCTACAGCTGTTTCCTTTTTTTCCGTGTAAAGCTAAGATGCGATGATATGGGGGAAAGAAATAAATATTAGTTCGACGAAGAAAATAAGAAATGTGAATTTTGTAAGATAGAAATTGGAAAGATAGAATACCATGTAGTTTGTGAAAATGGAAAGCAAGTTCGAAGGGATATTTACCCGTATGGAAATATTTCGCTGAAAAATGTCTGTAAAACTATGAAAAATCTCTGAAAAAAAATGAAAAAATTCTGAAAAACTCTGAAAAACTCTGAGAATCTCTAAAATTTTGATGAGAAATCTAATATTTTTGGGACATTCTTTACAGACTTTTTTCAGAGTTTCTCAGAGTTTTTTCATTCTTTTTCAGAGAAATAGTAACGAAATTGCACTCTGAAAAAACTCTGACAAAACTCTGATGGATTGCTAACATTTTTCTGACTTTTAGAAAAAAATTAAAAAATTTTCAAACACTTTTTCACACATGATATTTGAATACGGCATATGAATGTATTTATTGAATTTCAGGATTTTTCAATAATCAGAAAAATGTCAACAATTTATTAGAGTTTTGTCAGAGTTTTTTCAGAGTGCAATTTCGTTACTATTTCTCTGAAAAAGTATGAAAAAACTCTGAGAAACTCTGAAAAAAGTCTGAAAAAAGTCTGTAAAGAATGTCCCAAAAATATTAGATTTCTCATCAAAATTTCAGAGATTCTCAGAGTTTGTCAGAGTTTCTCAGAGTTTTTTCATTTTTTTTCAGAGATTTTTCATAGTTTTGCAGACATTTTACAGCGAAATATTTCCATACGGGTAGGCAGAGATAATAAAGAGAAAATAAGACTGTTAACAAACGATGAACTGAATGAAGACAAGGTAAAGGTGCTCAGGTAATTTTATAAGGCAGAAATAGCGAAAAAGAGAATTTTTAATACAAAGAGAAGAAGCAAATGGAGATAGGAAGTTTTTTGACATGCAAGGAATCTGTTATTGCAAAAATTGTAAAACTAAATGGAAATGTGAGATAGGAATTGGGTAAGGCATAGGTTATGTATGGTTGAAGAATGAATGTAAATCGAGTTCACTTCCGAGCAAAATGTTGAAGTTTAAATGAAGATTATTATTATATTAGGGTGATACCAGCGACCCTTGAAGATGCAACCAAAACTATTCTGACAAATCACTCGAAAACAAAGGAATGAAATCGAAATATCGCTCTGTACAGACCCTCTTCAATCAATAAAGGTGGGCCGTACAGAGCAATATTTTCCTTCCTTTGCTTTATTTTCTAATAATTTGTCAGAAAAGATTTGGCTCGGGTTGCATCGTCAGGGGCCGCTTAAGATCCTCTTAAGATATCTCACTTTCATTCAAATCCATTACACACCAGGTGTTGAACTAGTATACTATGTACTAGTACTATGGCACGACTCAGCCAAGAAACACGTCGATTCGCATATGGATTATTTAAAATTGTAATAAATACGTCTCTTGTTAATTAAACAAAAAATACGTACAGTCGATTATTTTCCGGACCCGTTTATATTAACTTATTATTGCAATATAAGGAGTTACGGCGAATAACACACGGGGAGGAATTCTTAGCTGTATCAGCTAAATTTTAGCTCCTATAGCTAACTATTTCAGCACCCGCAGGATAGCCAATTGCTTAGCAATAAAAATTGCCGTCCAACTCACAGTTAATCACTTTTTTCAGTGTGAGAGATCTTTTAGACTACATAAGGTATTTTCACGCAATATTCGAAAGATATATTTTTGAATTTCGGAGACATTTTACGTATATCTCGATGATGTTTCTTCCTCATATCAGGAGTTCATGTGATTACTTACTTTCAATTGAGACTTTGAAGTCTGTGGATCAGAGGATTTACTTTTTATTTGACTCATGCATTGATTTCACAACTCTCTCGTTAAGAAACTATACACTGTTAAAAATTTCTGCATTAATTTTAATGTTTTTACTGGAAGTTTTTTTCAAGTACGTACATGAATTCAGTTCCATGCACATTTTACATGAAATTTAATGTAAAGTATAGCATAATCTATAGTCTTTTCATGTTTTTGTACATTAAATTTAATGCAGAATGTATATGAACCTGATTTCATGTACGTAATTGAAAAAAACTTCCAGACATTTCTGACAGTGTGCCTGTAAACGCATGTCCGAGCTGCTCGTTAACTCTTCAAATATACACGGAGAAAAAGATCTAGGAATTAGCGCATCAGCATCGATCACATATCAATCGCGAGAAGACATTCTTGAAATAAAAGCATGAACCTATCCGTTCATCCTATGCGGCAATGCGATAAGTGCATAGGTTCATATTCTTATTCCGAGGAGTCCCACGGAATAAATCGGTGAAACTTTTTGCGATTGATACGTCATCGGTGCTCACGTGATGGACACGGTGAAGACCAATTACAGATAAAGTTATCTGTGATCTCGAGGATTCCGTATTTTATTATCCAAGATAAAATCGATGTAAGCAAGGGGATCATCTTGTTGGGCACCCATGTAATGTGACTTTCATATCATCCCTCTTCCAGACCCAACGCGCTCAAGAGAACAAAGTCCAACCCCTTTAAATTGGTCCCCTTTTTCTTCACACTGACGTAATGAACGCATAAATAATATATAGCTTGGAATATGCTAATATTAGACATAATTCACATTGCCATATCGAGTGAGAGAATATAATCCAACAAAAAAATCAGCCTTCTGGAAGGGAATTTCAATCGCGGTGCGTCTCCCCATGATGCAGCAGCACCTTTCTTTCCTTCGATTGAATGTCGGTAATCAAATAGGGTGTTGACAACACCGTACATGTGCAAATAATGTCCCAGAAGATTGATTTTGAACTGGCAGTCGTGTTAGATGAAAAACAATCTATCATAAATTCGTTCATTAATAAACACTTTCGGCTTCGATTTATTAAAAAAAAACTTTTGAGCTATGATACTTTTTTCAATCAAACATTTGCAGGCGGCAGATAAATTCTTTGATGATACATTCGGAGGGACAGCTTGAATTTTGTTTGTAATTAAACACTTTTTTATTGTGTACTCACCCTAAGAGAAATTTTGTAACGCTACACTAGACAAAAACTACACTGAGAGAAATATCCATAGTTGCGACACCCATTTTAATTTTGTTTTTGGAACTATGTTTTTATAGTTGCTGTGACTATGTGTGGTTTCCATAACTAAGAAACATTATTACGATAACTAATATGCTATAACTATTATGTTTTCATTGTGATGTTAATTATATGTCAAATATTGATACAAACAATGTACCAAATCAACACAAAAATGTTAAATTTACATGAAAATCTGTGAATTTCAGAATTTGATACGTTGTTTTTAACACAAACTCTGAGCGGACCTCAGACCAAAATTACTCAAAATCACATAGTTGAGGTGCTATTTCACCACATTTTCATAGTTGGTAATACCATTTTTTTTCTCTAGGTGTAGACCCTTGCAAGTTCTTCGCCAGTATTCGTTGAGACATTTTGTGTGGATCTAAGTAGATCTCATTAGATTTGAATTTTGGCAAAAATCTCTGAAAATCTGTTCATATCTACTCACATCTGAACATCTCAACTCAGGCTGTTGCCAATCTTTGGAGTTTTCTGATATCCACTCACTCCCGTAGATTTCAATCTTGCAAGAAATCCAAAAAAATATAGGAAAATTCAAAAAGATTCCTAGAGATCTCTGTAGATCTTTTTTTGCCAAAATTTAGATCTCAGTAGATCTAAACTTATATTCTCGAGTAGTTTTTCTTCAGTACATTCTTTGGAGCATTTGTGCTTCAAGTACAAATTACAGATATGATTTGTACTTGGAGGGCAAACAAGTACTATGGGAAGTACTTTTCTGCTCAAATCTGGACAAATCCAACATTCATTTTCTTCATTTCTTGAGGAAATCCAATGAATTTAGGGATGAATCGAAGAATGTGGAAATGAAAACACATCCTCCCCAGCTCACATCGATGGAGTGGATAGTAAATCGGAGGGAGTTTGGCTTGCAGTATTTCCCTTTCAAGACGAGATTCTCAAGTTGATCGATAATAATAGAACTAAAAGGAATATTCGGTGTGAGCTTTAAACGGGCGCCGATATGACATTTTAATAGTAAATTTAAATCGTAAACGAAAAGGACGTAGTTTCGAGAGAGGGCCTGCATGTTGGACCATATGCTGCTTCGAATTAGGAGCACACACATTATATTCGTGCGGAGTGTTATTACGCGCGGCTGGAGGTGCCTTAATTAGTATCATTATCGAGATAATAATATGAATGCTATAACGACACTCAGCGCAGACTATGGAATCAGATGTTTCCATTGGATTTGATAATTGTTAAGGCTAAATTTTAATTACAATGTTGTCTATTAAACTTGAAAATCTGAATCCTGTGTTACTAAGATTCGCTGAAATTACATACAGACCACAGATTCTTGATAGTTTATTTTCTCCATAACTTACGCGAATCCTAGATATTCATAGAATCGAAGAAGCTATAGAGTTGGATATGTTTTTATCAAAGCATCTTTCAAAACAACTAGGGTCTTTATTAGTGTTGTCTTTCCACATAATAACCATCTTCCGTGTTTCCAATAAGGACGAACGTTTGAAGATGACCTTGTTCACAAATAAAGATATTTCATCACTTGAAAAATTGATGAACGAGAGAACCCGGAGAGATTTCGTTCTCTTTTTTACAAAACCTATTATCGCTCCTTGAAACGATCATTATTACGATAAACACTGAAGGAGCAATTTATTTGTCGTCATCGTTAAGATGAGCGTTTTTCGAGACACAGCTGTATGGAAAAAAAGGTATCTAAAGGATGGAATAAGAAGAAGAAGAAGAAGAAGGAATAGGAGGACGAGGACGAGGAGGAAAAAAAGGTTACAGCAGAACGCGATAAATTTGTCATTTTTAAATATCATTACGACACCTCGAGATTCTCTGTAATCGTGATAATGGTGTAGTTCAACCGAGCAATTATTCGAGCAAGAGAAGAAGAAAATTCTTGTATTTCTCTGAGCGCGCAAATCTGTTTCCTTCCTTCCCTTTGCGCAATATTTTTTTTCTGCCACTTTTTTTTTATCAAGCCGCTACCTTTTCCTTTTTTTACCGGAAATAGGATGTGATTTTCGTTTCAACTGTCCCCCCTCCCCCTTCTTCTCTCCCGGGCACAGTTGGTATTATATTTTCCTTGCGTTCATTTGCCGTGGAATCAAGTTCGAAGAAGGTATCCTTACACGAGAGCTTCAGCGAAAATTCGCAATCTTGTTCTCATCACCCGAACGGAGAATGCGATGAATTCAAAAAAGAAAGAAGGAGGAAATCTCGGTCTTTCTTCATTTTTACTCAATTTCACTCTCGGAAGATTAGGAGGAGTGGAGATATGTTGGTTTACAGCGTCAAGATTGGAAGGTTTCCAGTTTGCTAGAGGTGCGAGAATCGTGTTTCTTGACCTACGAATCGAATTCAATCGAATTTCTTATCATTTTCACGAATTCGAATCGAACTCGTCCATGTGGAAATAGCCAGAGTTGACAAATGGCGCGGTATTGGCAAGGCTGTACTTGTCAGACTTTCGCAAAAACAACTGTGCTTATTTAGAATCATTACAGTTTTTCGACTAGTGCGAAATATTGGACGGATTTCAGATGGTATTGGTTTGTGTAGGCAAATAGATACTGTATAGAGAAAATCCGAATCGTAGAGGAACCAAACCATCTCAGTACCGAATCAGAGTTGATTGGATGGTGAAATGAGGAATTAGGATTCCACTGATCTTCCCAACAACACAGTGACTTGATTGAGACAATACTGTGCCAGTACTGAGCCAGACTTGGAATGATATTTGAATATGTCGAATGGACGACAATGTGTCAGCATGTTATTAATTTGAAGTTGCCTTCCCTGCAGCTTTTATTCAGGGTTGAAAAAAATTTGCATCTTTTGAGTTTTTTTCGGATTTTTTCAATTTTTTATTGTTATTCTTAATTGAATATGATAAACTATTGTTATTTATCACCTCAAATTGACTTGTTGGAAGTGGAAACATTGTTTAAAGAATGTGCTGCGAGATTTTGGGTCTTGAACTGAGGTTGGATCTGAGTATTTCGTTATTCGATTTTAATGAACGATTCAAATTTCAGCAACATTGAAAGATCAATCATTGAAGGGGGATATTGTAGGATATGAAATAGAAAGAGGAGAGAGACATGAGGAATAGAAAAAGATAAGTAAGGATATTGAGAGACAGAGGAAGAGTCGAGAGGGGGAAGAAGAGAATTGGAGAACCCTGGTGAAAAAAATCTCTCTGAATCTCTCTATATTTTCGGACATTTTTCAGAGTAATTCGGAGAAAGTTTTTTGAGAATTTTTGGGGGCAATGACAGCATTCAAAATCCACAATGAAAATTTATATCCTGCTCCAATGTTCCGAGCAGAAGTTGAAGAGTTATATAAAAATACTCCTAATAAGTGGTGAAGATTGATGGATTTTTAAGTATTCCACCTAGTTCAGCAGGATTGAAACAAGTTTTTTCAACATTTTGACACGTCTGGTTGAATGTGAGGCACAAATTAGGCGTGGAAAAAGCTACAAAATTGGGCCAATTATTATACAAATATCATAATCCACCTATTAATCAAAATGGATGGTGAAATGAAAATATTAATTATGTAGTAACATTTATCATATTATACATCGAATAAAGAATTTCAATTGTATTCATGAAATTTAATTTTATTGTTCTCCAACCCATCCATTCATAATTCTTTTATCACTCGGAACTCATTTTCACAACTAACTTCAGTTTTTTCGGACAAAGAAATTATTTTCTCTTGGTACGTTTTGAATTTATATACAATAATTCAATCATTACCGGGCAATTCACGGGAACTATATTCCACAATAATTCTGTTCTATTTCTTGAAACGTCTGACTAATGATTGACTCTTTCCACTTTGAAAATATCTATAATGCAAATAGATTCTGACTCGTGATCACAGAATTCGATTAACCTGGAATAGTGTTGCCGCGATCCATAAAACGAGCTGTCACGATCTTTAGATTCCAGCCTCGTTCAGTTGAAAGTGAATGCTTTCGCTAGCTTTTAAACTAGAGAGTAACAACAATTGGGTGAAAATAGAGTCTTGAGAACAGTCGAATCGTTTTGAGAATCCAAATTCAAATACGAGTCGATGAAACTAAGTTTTGATGAAACGCTCGCGGTGTAAATTGATTCAAAATCGAGAAGCGATGAGTTATGAGCAGGGTTTTTATTCAATAAAATCCAGCTAAAAAAAATCCATATTGTCACCCCAAAAAAACCCAGTTTCTATCATTCGCTAAGACGCTATGATATCACATTAAAACTACAGTGTTTTTTTTTCAGAAAATTCAGTTCAACTTTTGTTTTATCAGTTTTAGTGGGATAATTCATTGTCATTGATTTTTTTGTGATCAATCGTTTCTATGTTGAAAAGATAGTGTACCTCTGATGAGAATGAACCGTTGAACCGCGACGAAAACGTAACGAACAGTCATCTAGGTATGATTTAGGAGAGAATTGAAACATTTCCACGCTTCATTTGTTTCCATACCCGCTTCGTTCACTTTTGGATTTTCGCCAGAGACATTAGGTGAATCATAACATTAATCGGAAATCAAAATATTTCCACATTTCTTTATACAAATCTATTCGAAGAAGTATACTTATTAGTACTTTTCAGTTTATAATTCCTGTTTCCAACACGGTATTCTCGATGGTTTAAATTTCCAAATTTTGACCCACCTTTCCAAACCAAACTGTACGGTCCTGCTCTACCGAACTATCGAAGAATAATTAAAATCAATGCAATGTGAATTATTTCATCTTCGCTTGCTGTATTTCTTGCTGATCATAGATTATTATTAGGTGTACAAATAAGTTTCCGCGGTTTTTTATAAAAAATTAGGAATTTATTGTAAAGGAAAAGTACATTACGTTTTATTCAAAGTATTTTCCATCATTTGCCACTACTTTTCCCCATCTTTCTGGCAACATTCGGATACCCCGTCGAAAAAACTCTTCATCTTTTGACGCTATCCACAAATCTACCCAATTTTTGGTGTCTTCATATGATGTGAAGCGCTGCTCAGACAGACCATGTGCCATCGACCGGAACAGGTGATAATCAGAAGGGGCTAAGTCTGGTGAATACGGCGGGTGGGGTAAAACTTCCCAATTGAGTGTTTCCAAGTATGTTTTTACCGGCGCCGCAACATGTGGACGAGCATTATCGTGTAAAAGAATAATTTTGTCGTGTCTGGAGTAGTAATGGGCGCGTTTTTCCTTAAGTGCCCGACTCAATCTCATCAATTGTGTTCGGTAGAGAGCTCCAGTAATGGTTTCGCTTGGTTTCAGCAATTCATAATACACGACACCAAGCTGATCCCACCAAATACACAGCATGAGTTTTTTTCCATGAATATTCGGCTTAGCTGTCGATGTTGATGGTTCGCCGGGCTTAACCCATGACTTTCTCTTCTTTGGATTATCGTAGTGAATCCATTTGTCGTCACCAGTGACTATACGATGCAAAAAACTCTTTTTTTTATTCCTGGCAAGCAGCATTTCACTCATGCATCATCGGCGTTCAACGTCTCTCGGCTTTAGTTCATATGGAACCCAATTTCCTTGTTTTTGAATCATTCCTAACGATTTTAAACGATGTGAAATTGCTTGTTGAGTCACTTGTAGAGTAAGTGCAAGTTCTTTTTGCGTTTGGGACGAATCTTCCTCCAATAGTACTTCTAATTCCATGTCTTCGTACACTTTCGGCCTTCCACTGCGTTCTTTGTCTTTAACGTCAAACTCACCGTTCTTAAACTTTTGAAACCATTCCTGACAACTTCTCTCACTTAAAGCAGCTTCACCATATGCTTCTAGAAGCAATCGATGCGCCTCAGCTGCAGATTTTTTCACATTAAAGAAGTAAATCAAAAGTTCCCGCAAATGATGCTTATGCGGAATAAAACTTGACATTTTTGCACGAAAAAAATTACGTGATGCTGATACGGAATCACTAGTACTTTAAGGTTATGGTGTTGCCAGATGACTAAACTTGGGATATTACGTTTTACATCTGACAATTTCTCCATAACCTTCTGGTGGGGCCATCTTTTGACAAACCGCGGAAACTTATTTGTACACCTAATATTAATCGTGTAAAAATAGTGAATATTTTTTCCAAACTATCAAATATATTCAGTGTAATTTCGTTTAAGCAGAAATCGTCAAGAAAGAAATTCTGATTTTCCATTTTTGAATTTTTTGATAATATATAATTAACAAGCATTTATTATTCATTTCCGAATAATCATATTTATCTGTTCCTTAATTATTCATTTCTCAAAAAGTGGGCAATATACGGAATTTGATGACCTATTCACTCAAATAATGGATAATGTATTTGAAAAAGTAGCCATTGCTTGAATAATGGATAATGTATTTGAGAAAATCATCCACCAAGTAATTAAAGTAATGAGTGATCAAATTCCGTGTATTGCCCATTCTTTAAGGAATTAACCCTCAACATGCACACTAGGGTTACAGTGACCCTGTGAACGAATTAAATAATACATGTTACTGTTTGAAAATTCAATAAATAACGCCATCTGAAATCGAATTTGATTATAAACCCTCGTGGAAATACATCTACGCCAAATTACGCCAAAAAGTACAAATAATTACGCGGAATTAGGCTCACCTGCATGGCATAAAGAGTTGTAAAATAACGTAGAAAAATATATGTGGTTTAATGCAGAAGTACGCCAAACTACGACACGGGGCTGGAAGAGCGTAATTTTGAAGTAGTCAGGAGTATAAACGACAAAAGATGAGCATGTGTTTGAGTACAAATATAAAGAATATAAGAATATTCGAGAATACGATGACACCGATTTCACTGAGGGATGGAATCCTTATGCGTACACTGAGAAAACACTAGATTTGGCTCAAGTTCGTAAGGGTTTGGCTTCAGTATTTGTTTTCTGAGTGTAGAATTTAGTAGAAAGCTCGGATTTTTACAACTTCTTACGAATTTTTACAACCGTGTAGGGACTTTGAAAACTTTTCACCACGGAAACGTGAACGTGAAGCAGATTAATTGGAGACTACGAATTCCTACGAACAACCAAGATTTTTGATACTGAGATTTTTCGTTTGTCCCGTTGCGGAGACATGGTGTTTCATAGATTTTTTTAGAACTTTCTTTTGATAATTTCCATTTTATACGCATTTCCAAGAATTTTTACGACACAGTTGGGACTTTGAGAACTTTTCACGACGCAAACATGAAAAAAACTGCGTGGAAACTACGAATTCCTACAAAAAACTAAGATCATTATCGCTCTCAGTTTTAGTTTGTCTCACTGCCCTGACATACTTGTCCGTAGATTCTCTTAGAAAATTCCATTTTCTACGCATTTCCAAGAATTTTGACGACCCAGTGGGGACTTTGAGAACTTTTCACAATGGAACGCGAATATGCAACCAATTGCGTGGAAACTACGAATTTCTACGAAGAACTAAGGAAATGCGTAGTTTTCCGTAGTTGGGTATATTCTATATTTGGCGTTGATCGACGTGGAAAGCAGTACTTCTCTTCGATGTAAAGTACTTGTACTTGAGAAAGCGTAATTTTTCGTAATTTTGTATTTTTTACTTTTGGCTTAGATTGTTGTAAAAGGTAAAAATTTTCATCCATTCTCAAAATTATAACTTGAAAAGGCATAAATTGTGATAGTTCTGAATAATTAGAAGTATTCGAGCGTGGAAAGTTGTAGTTTTCTCACTAATATCGAAGCACCGTAATTCACTACGCCAATCTACAGATGTGTTCGAAATGGCGGAGTTTGTCGTAGGTTTTGGCATGAAATGGTGTGGTTCTTGGCGTACTTTGGCGTAGATATATTTCCACGAGGGAAGTGACGACAATGACCATAGACAGGTCGAATTAACTGCTCAATGTTTATTTAACAGCTATTGAATGTTGACTTTTAGGGTCTGTGTGACCCTGGTGTGCATGCAACGTTGGTTGACGTGAAAAGTCATCTTCTCTATAAGTTGAAAAAACTGTGTTTTTTAATCAGCGAGGTGAGTGAAACGAATTTATATTTTCGATTTTAATTAATTCCCATACTACAATGGGACGTTCTCTAAACATTGAAAAACCGTGCTCCATTGATTACACAGGATCACGGTGACCCTGGTGTGCATGATATGTGGGTTTCCCTCAGAAGAGACCACTTGTTCAATCATCAGAATAAATACACTTTTGTAAGAATTCACATTTCTAATATTTCCCCCCTCAAAGTTACACATCTGAACATGACAAGTGTACAATATTAAGCCTCAATATTCGAGACTCAAAAAGTTACACGTTTTTCAATAAACACATCATTTTTGGAAAACTTGAATTTTTCAACAATTTTTTCTGCAATGTCGATAGCAAAAAAATTCAGTTGTCATCACTTAGGCCTTTTCTTCAATGTTTCTACTACACTTCAAAATTGTTTCATATTTTTATCATTCATTGTTGCAAAATTATAAAAAATTGAAAATCAACAGGGCCACAACCACCCTGGTGTGCATGTTACGTTCGAAAAAAGAGTTGTGCATGTTAAAGGTTAACAATGTACTGATAGATAAATATGATTATTCGAAAAATGGATCACATATCAATTTTGTTTCCTTCATTTTAATAACAATAAACATATTTGTGAAATTCAATAAATGAATGTTGAATTTCAGTAATGAATTTTTGAATATTATTCAATTTAATGTGGAATCTGACATTTCATCAGGAATTTCGTATACAATTCAAGAATTTTTCTGAGAGTCTCATCACTGTGACGCAATTAATGTGAATAAATTTCAAAAAACCCATTAAAACCATGGGTTTTTTGCAAACCCGGTTATAATTGTACTTCAGAATTTTGATATAAATAAATAAACGAAGACTTTTTGCGGTACACTTTGGATAGAAATAAGGGTGTTTCATTTTCGGGCGATATTTTTTCTTTCACCTTGAAATTTGATATTTTATGGCGCATAAAAAACATTCCTGTAGGAAAAAAAATTCTAAGTGAATTAGAGGCTTAGCTCATTCGAAAATTCGATTCCCCGTTTGAATAACACGTAGGAAACTGGTTGATTTTGATTTCAACTCGTAGGGCATAAAATTGGCTACAAAAAAGTTCCCATGAGATAGAATTGTAAGACCAATAGTTTTGGAGTTACAGAGCTTGAAAGATTAAAATCCCTTATAATCTTGTATTTATTGAAATTTACATAGCCCAATTACTGTAATTGAATAAGTAGTTCCTGAGATTATAAATTTTAGAGCCTTATAAAGTGTATTATAATCCAATTCCGCATGTAAAATTGATAACAAGGTGTCCAAAATTTTGGAATTTTGGAATAGATCAATCCACTCAGGATATTTCGAAATGAATTATAAATGAGGCACTAAATTCATGATTTTTTCACCGTCAGGGAACATATTTTTTCCTCTAGAGAATACCCAGTGAACACTTATGAGAGGAAGAGCTGTTTTGAAAGAGCTCTGTCAACGTTATCATATTAATATCTGAATGGTATCATTTTCCTGAGATCTCAGAAAAAAAGCCTCTTAAAGAGTTCGTTTGGCAATCTCTTATTCTCCTCAGAAATCGACGCATTTGATAACATTCTGATATCTTTATGTTAACTTTCTGAAAGGTCTATCTCACTTCTTACACATGGTTAGGGGATCTTCAAGAGCTCCGGATGATAACATATTGTTCACTGGGTATCAAATTCTCGAGTAGGTCAGAGGAAACAAGAATCTCGGCCAAAAATGGAACACCCTAATAGAGATATTTGAGATCGATGAGCGAAATTCATCGATCGGATAAGACATTAATTTTCCCCAGATGAAATTCGTGCAATTTTCGTTTCGTTGCCCGTCTAGGAAGTAATTAGACGTCCCATGATTATCTATTTCCTGCATCCACCAATCATTTTCTCTTTGGTTTCCTCTCATACTCCAGGATCGGTTATTGCTGTTACCCTCATATACATATACTATATATGTACATTACGTATATCGCTCTATGATTAAATAACACTAGTTGAATCGGATATTGCTACGCAATCGACAAACGTTACCATAACGCGTGAAAGATAGTATAAATAGCTATATACATACGTATCACATTGTACGTACGCAAACGCGTAATCATCTCCACCCACTCTCTTGTACTCTATACCCAGCAGTCAATTAATGTTACTGGAAACAAGCCCTTTCAAGTTTCCACAATGTGCTCCTTTTCTCCGCTTCTCTCTCTCCCGCGCCGTATTCCTATTCACTCTATGAGCTATCAAACACACAACTAGTCTCAGACTGTGCTCGCAAGTTCGATCATCGTTAGAGGCAAAGTGCTTTGGCGGTTTTACTCTCCACGTCCAATAGAGAATTGACCTTTGAATGGAGAATAATACAACAGAATACATTTCCGAGCATACAGGAAATGTCATCGTGTCATGCGTCGAGAAGACAAAACTAATCGATTGCTGAAAATTTCAATTTCGAGACATGGTGATTCATTACAAAATCCGAAAGAAATGCTTTCCATTGCGGAACAGATTCGACGCGTGAGATTTGAGAAGATTAAAAAATTAAGGAAGGAAGGAAGAAAGACCAATAGAGGACACAGAAAAATTGTAAAAAACACAATCTACGAATTTAGTGGAATCGAAGAAAAATGTTTCATTGATTTCTACTCCAGCGTAACGGTAACACGACGATATAGATAGCCGCAGTACACGTATTGTTTGTTTTCAGTTTCATATACGTCTTTGTGTATGCATCTATACGTTATATCGTATCGTTCTGTATTCGGGAGGTTTTTTTCCTTTACCTTTTTTTTCTATTATACGTCACATACGATGAAGATTCGCGCGAAAATATTGCACCCAGAGATGGCTTTTTACCTGCCGTTGCAACGCGTGGATGCGATGCGAAGGAACAAAGGATGTTCTCCGATATATAGGGGACACCGTAGAGACCGACAGAAGGGAAAACAAATAAAAAATGGCTTGCGTAGAGAGATAGAACAAATAGAACGGATAGCTGGAAACCTCTGAATGACAAAGTACGACGCGTGAGGATCTGTTGTGAACTGTTCGCCTGAATGATTGAAAGATCAATAGAGATTCACAGTTACCATCTATATCACATTTATATCACACCAATGCATAATATCATATCGCCATCTCATATTCTATTATTCATATAATAATCAGAAAATTCCCAGGAAAGGTTGTTTACTTGCTAATCTGCAGAGAATAGAATAATGCTCTCTTAAAAATCAAATTCAAATAATTCAAGAGCGAGTAATTAAACTCTGGAAAGTACCGAATGATTGTTGGTTATTTGTTGGAGTTCCGCTCATCAGTTATCTAACAATTTCCATGGCAGTTATCATTATTAACTCTAATCTAGTCGAGGCATGGTTACAACGCGAAGGTAGCGCCAATAGCATGCTATACAATATGCTCTGGCTTGGTCAGTTATATGATGTTGTAATTAAATAGGAGGTAATTGAGGGACGTGGAAGGTATTATTGAAGTTTTCGAGGATGATGGTCCTTGACCAAGAAGCGAAGGGTTTAGTTGTTTGTGTGGTTGGCTACCGTTTATCCATGTACGTGCACGCGAGAGTGTGAGTTGACATGCGCGTTCAGTTGGGTTCGGGAGTGTAGAAAGGGGTTGGCCGGTTCATCCATATGCTAATCATATTCGGAGGTGCGCTGGCTTCTGGGCAGAGATGAGCCAATTCCGCTTCGCTATCGACTACTCCACTCGATTCTTCTCCCTTCCTCTCTCTCTCTCTCTCTCTTTCTTCGTATTATTTGGTCCCTCATCTATATACATCCGCTTTCATATTTCCTCATCTCAGACTTTATCCAGTTTCTCTCTCCTACCAAAATCCGTTCCTTCTCGTACCCTCGCTGCATATTCCCTAAAGTCACAAATTCGTTCATTGTGATACTCCTTCGACCTCCCGCAATTCTACAACATAGATTGCAGAAAATTCTTCACAATCGTAAACTTGGGTTGAAACGAAATACCAATTCTATGGTTATTAAGGATGCAAATTCTCCACTTCTTTTGCGATTTCTTGTTAGAGAAATGTAAATTATTTATGTAAATAATCGGAGGAAAAACTGATAGACGGAGCATGAATAAGGATTGCATGTAAACGGATGCGTGTAACACGCTTGTATACGCACATCTGAATTGAAGAGCATATATGCACGCGGTATATACGCGAGAGTATAACGTTCGTTAAGTGCAGTGCGATTCGCCAAGATACCGTCCGGGCATTAAATCAAGTTCTTTTTTTTTACCTTTCGTCCTCCGTTCATCCTTGTTTCTCTCTGTTTTCTTGACTTCTTCTACGGGGAGACGACGACTAACCGACTGACTTTGAGCCTGTCCACGGTGAGGGTACGTAAAACAAAAGAATCGTTAACGTCCCGGTGCTGCTGCAGCAGCGCACCGAGAGAGCGCGTTCAAACAGGCGCATTCAAATGAGCTATTGGCCATTGCAAAAATGACGACGAAACCGGGAGAGAAATAAAACATAGAATGAGAGACTGTCATGGTGCTTTTTCTCATTGCCGTTGCGGAAAGAGGATTGCGCAGGAGAGTCGCAGTGTTTCTGCTCCTGCTCCCGCTGTTGTGCTTGTCGATCGCAAGGGGAATCAACCGATCTGACGAGAATGAGACCGGTTTGACGTTAGGTGGACCCCGACACCGCCACAATGATTCCCTCAATGCATTTGCTTGCTTGTAATGCTCTTTTCGATCCGCCAGATATTTCGGCGTATCGAATGGGAGTTGCACGAGATAGAAGATTTATCCTTAGGACGCTCGTTATTCTCCGAGAAAGATATGTCGTTGTGGTATACCGAGGGGACGGGAAGGTATACAGTCATGGGCGGACTGCATTCACCGCGACATATTGAAATTATCCAAGTACTTGTAATTCGGATTTCGCCATGTGGATAAAGAGTGGGGTTTATTGTAGACTTTATTTCATCTTTTCTATTTCAAATTCCAACAAATTTGAGGAGCGGTGTCTATAATTTCATGAAGAAGAAGGAACAGAAAAAGAGGAATAATATTCATTATTTCACAAAATATTCTCTCTTTCCGTTCTCTTCCATAGTTGAAATATTCTAATGTAACAGGTAACAAGTTGCGCATCAAACAATGGGAAAAATAAAGAAGAGAAAAACTCCAGAAAAAAGTTATAAGCGTATGCGGATGTGCTCCAGGCAAATCTACGTATATATCCACGCGTGTGATAGGATTCTGGGAAGTAATTACTACGTCGTTCAAAGTTGGGAAAGTTGTATGAATTTTAGAGAAACGATTACTTTTTTTCCGAACCGCACATGGTAAAAGCCATAATCAAACGTCAGCTTGAGATCGTGAAAAATGTTTGAAATTCCGAGTAGAGAAAGTGGGCTCTTCACTTTCTCAGGTTCATTATTTTAATAAGTTTGTTTGAGAAACGGTTGACCCTTCTCTATAAACAATCAGAATGCAATGCAGATTATATTGACTCAGAATTACAATCAAATAATTGTCAGTAAATTTTTATCCCGCAATCAAATTACTATAAAATTCATTAAGCGAACTGCGGAACGAATTTGGCGTTGGAACAGAAAAACACAAAAAAGAATGGCCAAAAACACGTATGGGAACGAAATTCAATTCACAATAGACGAAACAAATTTTATCCCTTCAACGTTTAATTTACAACGTACAAAGGTAATTCCTTCTGCTCATTCACAGTGTTTCTGAATGCCGAATTTCAATCAAAAATATCGACCCTGGTGTGAAGCGATAGATTGTGTTCGGACAAATGTCAGAGAGATGGTGGTGCTAGAAAACATTACAAAATAATCGTACGTATTTGTGTGTATCATACGGAACACACGTTTGCCATTGCTGGGAGTAATTAAATTATCCTCACTTGTAACTTCTCTCCTTCCCTCCTTGATTCGACGAAATCCAATAAAGTATTAGACGACCTGCTGCTGTTGGATCAGCTACTGTATCTCGTTGTCTCACGTGCGCTGGAAATTTAACCATATAAAGAGAGATGTAGTATCTACGTGTCACTTTCGGATCGATCGGCCAAACGAGTACCCTAGACAAGCGAGAATGAAACTAATTCCTTGATTGCCGACCGACGCAATATCCGCTCGTTAACCGTTTGATTCCGAAAAGTTTCTCCAGAATCCTCTTTCGTTTGGAACGGTAAATGATTACTCCTTTTATTTATATATGACCATGAAAATGAAGATAGCGAACTATCCCGACTGGAAATTGTCATCAGGTTAACCCAACATATGATGAGGACCTGACAAGGTCATCCGAAATAAGGAATACCCGTTACGGTCCTGATAAGGATTAGGTGTGGATGACTCACGTATGGATGACCTCATTAGGACCTAATCAGGATTTCCTCAAATTATCCTGAAAAGGTCGAAGTAGGTTTTCCTCGCTGTATCCGCATCAGGACCTCGTTCGGTCATCCTAAGATCATGGACATAGTTTGATAAACTGAATACAAGAATGTACAGACTTGATTTCAGATTGTACACTCTTTGATTAAACAAATTTTCCTTCAATAAGAAGAACATGTTTGAACGATTTTCAACTGTGCCTGTTTTTAAATTCAATCCCTTCATTCCGAACACATTACCTACTTCTGAAAACTGTTGAACAATTTGTTCAATCTATTCTCAATGTGAATTGAAAACTAACTATTTGGGTTTTAATTAGACGGAACTTATGAAAATTTCACAAGATTTTCCACGTTATGCATACAGCGAAAAAAACTTAGCAAACGTTCAACCATCACCAGCGAAATAAGTATTTCATTTAACTTATCACAATTCTCATAAGGTTGATTTATTGACTATTCAGCATCATTTTTCTTTCCTACACATCACATCATCTGAGTATTATTCAAAGAGTATATATGAACTGAATGAATATGTGTTTCGTCATAATCAAATATAAGTTTCGAACAAGTACTCTTCTTTCGTTATTTCTTGATTAATACGCATAAAAAATCTGTTATTGAGTGCAAAATGAATTATTGAATCAGTTATCACTGCTGTAATATGTAAAAAATCATAAGTTGCTGATGTGGTGAGAATTAATTCTATTCAAATATACGATAATATCAACAACGACAATATCTATATCAATATTAATTTACATCAGTATTTCTCGGAAAAAAACTCAGAAATCCCAATCATTTTGTAATAATAAAGGTCATGAAGAACTCATTCGATCAAAAATATTTCAAGCGAATGTTCAAAATGAAATGCAAAAACTTGAATTATTCACTTTCAGCTCGACGGATGGTTTTACTTTTCAAATTAAAGAGTACTCTTGAAGTTGGAATTTGTTAATTTCAGAAAAAAGCCTCATTTTCTGAGTTGAATTTGTTGTTAGGGTGATGATGAACTTGTAAGAAGAGTTTGAAAGTTGAGTGGAATCTATATTGATCAGGAAAGTCCAAATCGTGTGGCAGAAGTTAGAAAATCTGTCAACTTAGCTCACGGCGCGTGGGCTTTTCTTCACTAAACCAAATGCTGGCAGGAGAAATTCATCAAAATATAGTGGATTCAAAGTGATGTGAAGTAAGAGAGGACCGAAATATTCATTAGATTTAATTCGTTCTTATAAACGTTCTAAAAAATAAGAAAAGACTATAGAAGATCCAAAGTGTCGTCTTCCCATATTTTTGTTCCAATAATGTTGTGTCATGTTCCTACAAATAAATGTTATTATATTTATGAAACAGGTTCAATACACATGTTTTCTCAACCTAACACTAGTTACTGGTGAAAAGATACGAAAATGCACACTCAAAAATGCAAATCATTGAAACAAAAATATTGAGAGACGATACATTGAGTCATATATAGCCTTACCATATTTATCAACATTTTTATAATAACTAATAAAATTCAATGCATGTATCTGTCCTCTCTTACTTCACATCACTTTGAATTCACTATATTTTGATGAATTTATCCTGCCAGCATTTGGTTTAGTAAAGAAAAGCTGATAGAATACCTATGCGCTGTCAGCTAAGTTGACAGATTTTCTAACTTTTGCCACACGATTTGGACTTTCCTGATCAATATAGATTCCACTCAACTTTCAAACTCTTCCTACAAGTTTATTATCACCCTAACAACAAATTCAACTCAGAAGATAAGGCTTTTTTCTCAAATTTGAAAATTTCAACTCCAAGAGTGCTCTTCAATTTGAAAAATAAAACCATCCGACGAGCTGCAAGTGAATAATTCAAGTTGTTGTTTATTCATGTTGAACATTCTTTTGACATATTTTTGATCAAATGAGTTCTTCATGACTCATATTTCTTACAAAATCAATATGATCTCTGAGTTTTTGCCTAGAAGTGCTGATGTAAGTATTTGAAGAAAATTCATTTTCACTGCATCAACAAATTACGATTTTTTGACACGTTACAACAGCTATGACTGATTTACTTAATCATTTTGCACTTACTAACAGACTTTTTGATACACATTATTCAAGAAATAACCACCACACATTTCAGAAAAATAATTCATCCATTTGTTGATCACATAAATTTAACCTCACATCTGTAAACCGAACTGCAATTTTCACACAGGCTCATAGATTAGTTTTGATTTATTTTTGAGGTTTTAGTAAGGAATTCCTCACAAAATCCTAATTAGTCTTTCCTGATGGGGTCCTCATAATAGTGCAGCGTGACATGACTTGTTAGGTCCTGATGAGGTTGCCTTATCAGGACCTGATCTGGATCAAGGTTCACCTGATCTGGTCCATGGGGTAAATTTCTAGTCGGGATCATTGTCTGTGGGAATATCGCGGATTCATAGATCGTGTCAGGGGCGAAAAAATGTACTCTCTAAATCTGGAACACTGAAAAATCAAGCGTTTCACTCCGCTAAGTCTCAAAAGTGAGCCAGTCCGCTTCGAGTGGGATTCTCACTCTTTTGGAGTGGAAAATTTACTCTAAAATTGGAGTGGGCGAGAGTTTCTAACCTCAAATCTTAGACTTTTATTTTAAAAGAGTGGGAATTTCACTCGAAATTTCGACGAACTCACTTCTGGCTGCCTAAAGAGTGAAATCTCACTCTAAAAATTTTCGAGAGTATAATCTTCTGTGATACGTTATTTAGAATAATTTTCATACAATTGATATAACTAGTAGAACGAGTATAGAAGAGACTTCCATTGCACATCAGTCATTCTTAAATACGTTATCCTTCTTCTCGAACGTTTATCAATGTTGACACAAGTAGTACTACCTTGTGAGTTTTTTCTCCCTGAGGATCGTTTATTCGTTCAACTTTTATCGTGTTAACATCAACGCTTTGAGTGTTTACATATATGCCGTCGATGTATATACATATATTCTTCGATCCCGAACTTTCTTCTTTTTCTTCTTCTTCATCTTCGTCAAGAAAAGCTCGTGTCAGCATGATGACATAGAATAAAACGATGGATACATAACAGAATTATTGTCCGCGTTCGAATATTAAACGAACCGCGAAAATATGTTTATCTCCCTCTTTTGAAGTTGAATTCTTCTCAACTCGGCACAGTGTTGTGTGTGTTCACGGAGACCACGAGATCCCCCGAGGTCCAAACTTTTTATTGTTTATTTGGCTTGAACTTCGATGCGGAAGCAATGTGGTGTGGAAGCGAGGAAAGGAAAATGATGGTGTCGTCGATTTATTAGAAGAAAGAGACGTGTCGAGACAACAAGTGGCGAGAGGAAAAGAAAAAAAAAAAGAGGGTGGAAAAACGAGCCGCGAGCAGTTTTCGTGTCCATTGGGACACACGAAGAAGTCATCGAGTCGCGACCCTTGACAGTGCCTCCTCGAACCGAAAGCGAAAATTAGTAGCCATGTAGGTACTTCCTTTGACACCCTCTTTTCTTTCTTTTCTTGCAACGCACAAAGACCGAGGCGAGAAAAGAAGGAGAGGAAGAACAAGCAAAAGAAAGGTGCTTCGTTGTCAGTTGATCCCCATAGGCCGGAAAACCCTCGAAACGAGAACCATAAAATCAATGTTTCCAGGATCATCGTAAAGCCTTAGATATTTTGTTGTGCGTGATAAGAAAGGTAATCGTTGATAATACTAACTCCCCCTCCCCCTCCTCCACTTTATTCCTCAGCCTATTGCCCACCTCTTCCTCTTCAACGATATGAATGTTTTCTCACAAATGTGATTACACGCCATTGGAATTGGATTACAATAAGCTGTCTTTTATGGGTGAAGATGGAAAAATTTCAGCATCAGGAGAGGGTTTATTTAGTTTTGATATTTAATTGATAACGTTTTCTTGAAAATTTGTAAAAGCGTTCTTGATTTGACGTGAGATATTGCATTCTTGAAAGTTTGGCAGAGAATTTCGTTGAGAAGAATGATTTTTATTATCGTTCTGCTGAATTGGCGATCATTCAGTGATGGCTGAAAATGTGCCGAATTCGTGTAATCGCTTTGGAAACGTGTGATGAATCTTGAATAAGTGAAGATTTTCTTCAGAATAATTCTCACGATACTTCTCATGTAATTTTGAATTCTGTAAAATTTCCTGAGTGAGATTTTACCCTGGAAGCAGCTAAAAGTGAGCTGGTCAAATTTTCATTCATTTAGAGTGTTACTTTCAATTTTGAGATTTTTCACTCTAGAAGAGTAAAGGTTCACTCGAAAAGATGAGTGAAAATTCCACTTGAAGCGAACAAGCTCATTTCTGAGACTCAATGACGTGAAACGTATGATTTTTTACTTTTTCTCCATTTAAGGGGATGCTAGTGCCGGGACGCTAGCCATTTCGTATTGGCTAGTTTATTCAAAAAGTACTGGATCAATTCGTACAAACGAAGTTTCTAAAGATTCCTCATGGCTTACAGAATCTTTGAAAACTCGATTTGGATGAATTTATTCAATAGTTTTTGAATAAACTGGCCAATACGAAATGGCTAGCGTCCCAGCACTAGTATCCCCTTAAGGAGTACTATGAGATTCTTATATTCCCTCAATTAAATCAGCGAAATATCTCTGTTTTCACAGGTAATGATTGAATCTTGATTTTGAGCGAAAAAGACTTATTTACTGCAAATATCAATTATGTTGCGAATTTTCCTGATTTATTTCATACGACGGAGAAGAAATTTGAGCCGGCAAGAAAATGAATATGATTCATTTCGCACTGTCGGATCAGGAATTCCTTTGGATTGGCGAGAAAAAAGAATGAATTTAGTTTCTTCTGGAATAGAGATCTTTATGAAATCACAGGGTTGATATCTGACATTGCTAGTCAAAAATTCCATCATTTTAATCTAGACATACCACACACTTGACTGATTCCGCTCTTAGTGGGTTTGTGGAACGAAATGGATTGCGTTTCAATTTGTGTCGACGAACCTGGTTCCCTGCATCGAAAAAAAATGATTTATTTGACCACATAAACTGAAGTTAGTTGCCGAGTAATAAAAGAATAGAAGCCGGTAATAAAAGCTGTAGTAAAGGCAACTAAAGTCAGAGAAATTAAATTTGAATTTAGTTGAGCCAACGCCCGTTTCAATTATCCAAATATCAACAACTGTATCTAGCTGCTGGAACTAATTTGGTGTGAGGGTAATTAATTATTTTTTCCGGTGTGACGAAGACATGGTGATCTGTTTGTGCAATGGAAAATGCAGAGTTTGGAGAAAGGAAAGAAGTTTGTTTCAATTAGTTTGGATGAGCTCAATGATGGAGAGAAAATAGTCTGTGTACAACTGGAAATCCTTGCTAAAAATGCCAGGCAGAACCGGACAGGGAATTGTTGTCAGGCTTTGAACGGTTTCTTTACCAAGTAATCGAGGCAAAAACTGGCAAACTTTCTGTCCGATTTGGTCCACAATCGCTGAATTGCAACATTCTGTTAAAACCTGGCAAGAAAATTTTCGTGAGCGTTTAGCTGGAGAATATCACAGTCTGTAAATTTCAAACAGAACTTTTCCAAAAAATTGCAGTCAGGATATTCTGAGTTGATAATTCCGGACTGAATCAGGCAGAAAGTTTGTCAATTTTTGCTTAGATTATCTGGGAAAGAAACGGTATGAAACCTGACAACAATTTGAATTGTCCGTCTCTGCCTGGAATTTTTAGCAGGGATACAATCGTAAAAGATGACGATTTTGTTTCGTAGTTACTATTCGCGCTTGTGATTTTGTTTTAGGTTGGATTTGCAGGAGGAAATTATCCGCTTTCCAGTGTGCTTACAATGACACTGACCAAATCTCTACTCTAGTTTATCTAGAATTACCAAATCGGAATGTCCTGTCAAAAGGTGACAGTAGTGTTTTTAGAAAGGTTCTATTTGGAATTCACAATGATATCTAGTCAACAACTGAGGAACATTTTCCCGTGAAAACCAGGTAGAAAGTTTGTCAGTTTCTTACTGCATTTCCTGGGATAAAATTTGTTCAAAGTCTGACAAGTATTTTTTGCACGGCAATCTGTTTCAACAGCCCACACAACACTCGTTGTCTCAAAGATATCTTCAGAAATAATTAAGAACAATGCAAGAAGTTTTATGCAACATGAAGAGACATCTTTAAGGAATCTTAAATCGTTTTTACTTCTCAAAGATGTCTCTTCATGTTGCATAAAACTTCTTGCATTGTTCTTAATTATTTCTGAAGATATCTTTGGGTCATCAACGAGTGCTGTGGGGGAGGTTGAGACTTCTAAATATGTAGTAAAAAAGATCGTCAAATTTCACAAATTATATCAACGGATGAATAGAATTCTTTTTTCATATTTAAAATATCGCATGACACTGCCCGAAGAGAACATGAAGCTCTAGCGAACGTTCAAATTAGATCTGTATAGATCGGGTCGAAGATTCATGAAAGCTAACTTTTAGATTCACAAACATTCGACGAAGGTACTACGAACGTTGAAAGGTCCGCCTCGAAATTCTTTCAGGAAACATATACGGAACGTTCGCTGAAGGTTCATCGAAGGTTTGACGAAGCTTCACAAAAATATCTATACTTATATTAATTCTTATCAATTTATATGGGAAATCTAATAATTAATAAACCTAAATTATTATAAATTAATCTAAGTATAGATATTTTTGTGAAGCTTCGTCAAACCTTCGATGAACCTTCAGCGAACGTTCCGTATATGTTTCCTGAAAGAATTTCGAGGCGGACATTTCAACGTTCGTAGAACCTTTTTCGAATGTTTGTGAATCCAAAAGTGAGCCTTCATGAACCTTTGGCCCGATCTATACAGATGTTATTTGAAGGTCCGCTGAAGCTTCATGTTCTCTTCGGGTGATGTGCCCTTCTCACAGCGTCTTCTGGTAGAATTTTCTTCTGTGTAAGATAACTCGAATGAAAATTCATAAAGATTCCGTCTCAGATTTCATGAAGTTCAAGTTTTGAATTTGAAAATAAGAAAATTCGGGATTTATGCAAGGTGATTCAAGTCAGATAGGTGATAGATGATTCAATGGAATATCCCGCAGTTCAAATACAAAAACCCTTCTACTTGGCAGAATTCAATTTGGGGCTTGATTTTCAAGGTATGAGCATTCTCAGATTTATTTTCCAAATTCGACATCATGTGATAATTATTGAGGAAACAGCGGATCTTCGGAAGAACATTGAAGTATTTTATCATTTTTTAATTCGAGGCTATGACCATTTGAAATGTTTGGGCTTCCAACCAATCAGAATCATTCTAGCGCCGGAATAAAGAATGACAAGATGGTTTGATTGTTTTCCCCAAAGATCCGCTATTTTTCAACTTGGCGTATGGTGTGAAACTCAAGAATGTAGTACACAGTTCCTTTGAGTGATTGTGATTTGAAAATAAGAATCTAAAAATGCCTATACCTGAAAATTTAAGCCTCAAATATTATTTTTCCAAATAGAAAAGTTGTTGGATTTTCACTACAGAATATGCCAGCTGATCTGACTGTACCACAGCTCGAATATGATTATTTGTAAACATCCATCATGCAAATGCTACTTGAGACAGTGGGCAAATTCTCAAATTCTTATTGGAAGATGTTTTGGATGAAAATAATTCTCAATTCTCGAATAAGCCTTGAAACATTCATCAGCTGTTTCCAACACATACAGTTGAACTTTTTACAATGTACAAGTTTTCAAGTTTAGAAGGCAGTGAAACATTCAAAATATTTGAACTTCCTCGAATGATTTTTGTGCAGATTATATTCTACGATTTTTTGAAACTTTGATTTTAGGAATCTTCTGGACGCTTTTTTCTAGGTAACTAAATGTTGTTTCAAAGGTAATTCAGTGAACTTTTGAATAACTTTTTGATACTATTACAAATACATCTAAAATACCTTCAAACCAACACATCAAAGAACTTCCTGATATCTTTCAAAAAATGTAATGAACGTTGGAAACATTGAAAGAAAAAAAATCTTCATTGGAGAACTTTCGTCCACTGAGAGAAAAGAGAACGTAAAAATTACAATCTTTATCAACAGATAGAAGACATCGTGGATCTTGAAAGATGATCACTCCGCATCAGTTCAATGAATTACTATTCAAATAGTAATTTATCCAACGAATGTGGAGTGATCTGTCAATAAAGATTGTAATTTTGACGCTTTATCTCCCAGTGTATAGTTTTTTCAACAATTCGACGTAATAATATTCAAGAACGAGTAAGAATTGCCCCATCTTTCGCTACGATTATTCAAAATTTGACAAGGTGCATGAAGTTTGGGATAGCCTTTCGTTCAGGACGAACAGGACATATTTGAATACGCGTATGCCAAATGTCGATCCGAAGAAACCAAGCGAAACATGGCCATCGTCTTTGGTTGTAGTTGCTGTGGTACGCCGACTTGCTTGACTCTCTTTCGACTTTCCGATAGTTACAGGTTCTGACCAACCGACCAACCACCAATCCGTTTCCCCGTGCGCGCATATTCCTTGTCCTTCTCTCTTCTCTTTCTCTTCCTCTAGTACAGAATTCAGTGGCCATAAATAAGGGAGGACAGAAGACGAAAAGAGACGCTGCGGGACAGTCGCGATGTCCTGCGGAATGCATCGGCTTCTGTCAAACGGTGGACGCTACGGCATGCGAAGACGGGCCATCGAATGACAACCAACGGACGAGCGAGGAAGGGAAAGAGAAAATGTCAGGAACACGACAACGACGCGCTACTCGTGCCCACATCAACTACCGCAACAACAGTTGCAATAGCGCTGCTTTAACCGACCCGAACAGATCCAAGCTTAGATTGCATTAAAGGCTTTTCCAAAATGAGCAATCTCTCCACTCCTTGACGTTTCTTCTTCCTTTTATTTCAAAGGCCACTAACGACGACTCTCCCAAATGTGGAACAAACAACTGCTGCTACCACTTGTGTGCCGGGAACTCGGAACTCAATGTCCTCGTTGTGCGTTGGATCGTCACCTAATCTTCATCGCGTTTCACACAAAAATGGAAATTCATTCTTTTTCTCTTTTGTTTATTCCAAAAGGATGAATTGTGATTTGTGTATTGCGATCATTCGAGTTATATATTTTTCTCTTGTTCGCCAGTTGGGAAAAAATCCTTTTCATTATTCTATTCAAAACGAATAAAATATTCCGTTCAAAAGCAGAAAATAACATACAACCATCAAGAAAAGCCAAGAATATCAAAATGAGGTGGTGTACGGTCTACCGAGCACCCGTATACGATTCCCAGAACCCAGCGAGGACCTGACGAGGAAAGAAGGAACGGAGAAGAATGAATATAAAGAACTATTCGTCGGTGGGCCGCGAACAAACACACCATACGAAGCAGTATGCATTTTCAAGCTTGTATTTTCTCGTGAGAACGGTCACGTAGAATAACGCGACACTTGGCGTATGAACTATTGGCCGACATCAACCCTCTCGTATAACTCCGACAGATTTCCTTGGCGAGAAAAGCGAGAGCAGCCCGAGAGTAGCACCAGCAGCGGCCCTTTATCTAGATGTTGGGGTGGGCTCGTTCCTCTTGCTCACGGTAACGCAAGGCGGTTATGGAACTGTAGTTTCTCTCCAGAATATACGGCGTGAAACGAGTTTCACCAACCCTCGCCTGGTTTGCCCATTCGCCATCGCTACCACCCCATCTTAGGTGCTTAAGACGTAAGGCATCGTGGATTTACCATAGTCTGCAGTTTTACGGTCGCCTACGGCCGTTGTGAAAAACTTTATTGAACCTCTTCCTCCCATACCTTCCAAGCCCAACTCGGCTCTTTTTATTTATATCCAATTATTATGTAATGGACAAGGAAATTGTCTAGATTCCGGGAACCTGCTTGACTCGGATAATGATATTCCCGCAATGAGAATATGTTCCATGCTACATTCGTTCTCGAAATACAACCGAATCAATCTTAGGGGTTAATTCTGGCGAGGGAGAATCAATTCAGATATTCACTTTGAGGATTGTAAGAACTTTCTAAAACACGAATCCATAAATTTTGTGAATAATAAAAAGCCGAGAATCAGTAAATTTTCAATATCATATAATTTTTTTGTACTCGATGGTGGTATTTCTTGCGAAGGTTCTATCAGAAGCGGTTATCCACCGGTACCGTTAAATTATTCATTCAAATTGAGAAAAGTTTGCTGATCGCTTGGTGTGAATTGAAAAGTTTGAAGGACAATAATAATAATAATAATAATAATAATGACTCTTCGAGTGAAGTAAGTCATATTTCTTTTCTCATTATAAAGCGTTTCCTCCGGTTGTTCATTAAACAAATTTTTACCCGAGTTTTTTTTTGTTTTCATAATAATTGAAAAGATCGGAAAAATTGAAAAAAAGGAAAGGATGGAAAAGATGAAATATTATTCTCTTGTCAAACCTGAACAATTAGGATCGAACCAATCGAGAGATAATTAGAAGTTTGCTCCGAGAGCTGCAAGAAACGTTGTCTGCAAGGGACAGCACATTCGCAGGGAACCTTTTGAAATATAGTTATGTCATTTATCTCTTTCTCTTGATATTATATGATACAGTGAACATGACAACAAGGAGGCAAAAATGTCTTGGTGTAAAATGACTTAGGTACCGAAGCACAGGGTTACGGGAATAATTATTTCCGTGGTTAGTCGGGTGCTCCATTTAACGTATAAAATTTGCATACATCGTTTGCCAGCAGTATAGCCTTATTACACTTTAACCATGCATAATATTCACTTATGGAAGGGTAACTTTTTTCCCTTTGCTAACCGTTTGAAATTAAGTGTATCGTTATATACTTTTGGCGAGATATTTTTGCTGTGACAGGATCGATTGTTGAACTAACTATTCGCAAGATGAAATAAAAAACAAGGTGTGAAAAAATGTAGCGTTCTATTAATTTACAAACAGTTTATCAAGGTAAAATAATTCACAAAAGGTTGGCACGCGAGGTAGAAACGTGTTGGTTTGAAGTGTTACATTTCCACACGACTGTGTATAACTTGCTGTAAAATGTTCAATTTTATAATGGGAAAAAAATAAAATCAAGTTATCGAGGTAGAATGGAATTTCATCGAGAATGATCGAGTACATGAATAATCTAGTATTCTATCTGTTGGGGTGCTCTTCGCAGGAATTGAAATAGTTCATCGATATTTTGGTCGACACAAACGGTTGATTATTGAAAATTTCTCTGAGTTTCACTGAAAAACTATCGACACCTCTGGAATTCTTTGGAAAACTCTTCATTGAAAATCTTTGAAATTTTCAGAGACATGTTTTCGAAAAAAATTCTTAAATATCAACAAATTTCGTTGGCTGAAGACTTTTTTAGAGAGTGCGCCAACTTTGTTCATAAATTATGCGTTCAATAGAAATTTTGAGTGAATACTGATAAAATCCACGACTAAGATTAGAATCTACATATAAATGTTCAGTATTTTACTGATTTTTTTGTCGGGTATAAGAGAATTTTGAAAATAATAATCTCCAACTGTTGAAAATTTTGTAAAATTTCATTTTCCATACCTGCAATCCTTGGAGAAACCCAAATCTGTATTTAGAGTTCAATCTAGAGAGCATATATTGGGTTGGCAACTAAGTAATTGCGGATTTTTGTTAGAAAATCAAAGACGCTTTTTTCACGGACCTAAATAACTTTATACTGTAATGTATTGCCCATTTTGATCAATGACCTTTTGCCATCTTTCAGGCAGCATCATAATCCCACATTCATAAAACTTCTGGTTTTTATTTGCAAAAAACTGAATCAGGTACGATTTGACATCATCATCATCATTACTGAAATTTTTACCATTCAAGGAGTTTTGGATAGATCAAAACAAAAAGTAATCAGATGGTGCAAGGTTGGGACTATATGGTGGATGTGGCAAAACATCCCAACCAAACTCCAATAATTTTTGCCGAGTAACCAAAGATGTGTGTGGCCTTGCATTGTCATGATGGAATACAACACCTTTTCGGTTTGTCAATTCGGGCCGCTTTTCTTCAACTGCATTGTTCAACTTCGTTAGTTGTTCAATGTAGACATCAAAATTGATCGTTCGGTTGGATGGTAAGAGTTCAAAGTAGACAATTCCTTTGTAATCCCACCAAACTGATAACAAAACCTTCTTTCGATGAATATCAGCTTTTGCTGTTGTTCGAGTTAGTTCACCTGGCCTGCTCCACGATCTTTTCCGCTTGATATTGTTGTACACAACTCATTTTTCATCGCCAGTTATCAGCCGTTTTAAAAATGGATCATTTTCATTACGTTCCTTTAGCAAATCGCAGATGTTAATGCGTTGCGTTAAATGCGTCTCTTTCAGTTCGTGAGGAACCCATGTATCGAGTTTTTGAATATGGCCAAGTTGTTTTAAGTGATTTTCAATGCATGTATGTGATACATGAAGTTTCTCTGCAATCTCACGTGTTGTACTGTGACGATCCGAATGGATTATTGCTTTGATTACGGCGTCATCAACGTCAACTGGACGACCGGATCGTTTTTCATCTTTGAGTGAAAAATCACCAGAACGAAATTTGGCAAACCAATTTTGACACTGCCCTTCTTTTAAGGCTTCGTCACCATAAACAGCACATAACTTTTTATGACCTTGCGATGTGTTTTTCCCTTTGCGGAAATAAAAAAGCAAAATATGACGGAAATGTTCCTTTTGATTTTCCATTTCTCAACGAACGCCAAACGAAAACTACGCAAACGATCAAAAAATTTTTGTTACTGATTGACAGCTGAATTGCCAACTATCAAATAACAAGATGTGTTTTACATTTGTACTACGTCTGCAAACCTAAAAATTCAACTGACACCATCTATGAGTGAAATCCGAAATTACTTAGTTGCCAACCTGATAGTATAGTCCACTCTCAGGTATGTTATGTATTTGATTATTATCGATTCCAAATTTGAATTTGTCAAATAATCAATGGAAAAAGTTGGCGCAAAATCTCATCCGGTTTTCCTGATGCTTGAGTGCCCTTGAGGGAATACTAGCGCTATGGTAAAAGCCACATCGTTTATTCCAAACTACTCGGAAATGCTTAAATGAAATTAAAATATTGCTTGGTACAACAATTTTCTATGCTCTCAGGAATTGCTGTTCAGAGCGATATTTTGATTTTATTGAGCGAGTTTTGGATAGCTTGTAATAAACGATTTGGCTCCTACCTTGAATATTCTGTGATGGATCATGGAGAAAACAAGTGCCGTGTGAACGGCAACCCAACCTCCATGGTCAGCAAGGGATTTTGTCTATGCGGAGGCGCTTACAACAAAATCCAAAGTGATAAAAAGGTGTTGCCTTTTATTTAAATTTCATTTTTCCACCTAGTAGGAATGCTCTTATTATTTTCTCGTCGAATTTTGTAACGCTTGACTAGCCAGAATCTGGACACTTGCGAGAACCTTCCCAGAATCTTACAACGCACTTGCAAGCGTCTAGTGTTGGCGAGTTAAATGTTACAAAATTCGTCAATGGCTAAAGCTTTTCTACTAAGGGGCTATCCATGAATTACGCAAGACGATTTTAGGCGTTTTTTGACCCCCCCTCCCCCTTGTAAGACATCGTAAGATTTCGTGGACCCCCCCCCCTCCCCCCTTACAGTAATGTAAGATGAATTCAAAAGTGCACCAAGAATGATAGTTTAATATGAATGATTGTCAACTTTTCAAATTTAACCATTTTCTTATGAATTGCTATGAAACTTTAACCAGAAAAAACATTTGAAATACTGTTTACTAAAAATTTGGTGTTTCTAACAAATTGCGCTGTATATTGCCCCTTTCTTCACATTCACGTGTTTGTGGCTTTCTCCATAAAAAAGTATTTTAAAATGCTATCATAGCTCTGGTACCGTGGCGTTCATCGAACTTGAACTAATACTATTAAAATCCACTGTACGAATTCTTCTCGAATTTGTTTTCCGTTCAAAAATGACATGCCAGTCAACGAAAATTTGGATGACTTATTTGTTCTATGCTCCTTGGGAATTGTATGAGAGAGAAACATTGACTGATCGCATATGTCTGCAACTTGGATATCCCAGATCAATTCTCCAAAAATCTCCTAGAAATTCCTGCCCATAGGAGAGCTCTCACTGATTGTTCGATTTTTTACAAGAATTTTTACATATCCATGATACAATATATAGTAGACGTCAATGATGTAGACAGATCGTTGAAGTTGAAAATGGAAAGCACTCCACAAATACATTACTATATATCTAAACATTAAATTTACCTCCTAAACCAAACAGAACCAATAAATTAGATAAAAATAATTTATTTAAATCAAAATTTTAAAAGGAACAAAAATTCAGCTTCAAAGTGTTTGTTCTTTCATGTTCCTATGTTCCGTTTGAACTGGAATTGTAAATAGTCAAGTAACAAAACTCATAATAATGTTTTAGATACTCGGAAGTTGAAGGAAAGATTATGTGGTTCAAAATAATTTCAACTATTCCTTATTATTCAGTTGCATTGTCAAAACTCTGCATCTTACGTAAGATTCCGGTACTACCCCCCCCCCCCCCCCTGTAAGATCTGGTAAGAATTTTCTGAACCCCCCTCCCCGCCCCTAAACGTCTTACGTAATTTATGGACGACCCCTAAGGTTTATACGTTTAGTTCTTTACTTACCCCGATAGAAATTTGTCTGGGCGTCCCATTTACCATCCAGGTACTAGATGGGATCCAGGTGGGAGCAACTAGATAAAACATTTCAGCTAATTTGACTTCAGTGCCCAAACATTTGATTGGTTTATGTAGATTTTTCATGCGTCAATTGATGGTATAGTAACATTGATATTCCATCAACATGATCAGAGCAATAAAAGGAAGCCCCAACCTTTCAATTTGTTACTCCGGATTATTTTATGGAAATAAATTCAAAAGCAAAGTTCTTGCCTAGAGATTACATGTCAAAATACATCGTTATCTCATTCATAGGTGTGACTTTACAGAAAACAGATGATTTCACATTTACTCTCTTAATTTGAATTAGCGAAAAATCACTATTTTGCAGTCTACAGTCACTAATTAAATCAGTTTCAAGTATTAGTATGAATCAGTGAAATGCAAAGTTAACTGATTTAATTATTCGAAAAGAATTCACTAATTTAATCAGTTAATAATCACTGATCTAATCAGTGATATGAACAGGATACGATATCACCATGCGAGCATGTTGTTTGCAACGAAAAACTCGGAATTGAATTCATGAAAGAAATCTGAAATTTTCAGAAATAATTCTTTGAGAATTTATCGACGTTTAGGCAAAATACAAATTCTACATTTTGAAGAAATTTTCCGAACAAATGAAAATTCAGACGCTGGGCTTTGCACAAATGCAGATGAAGTTTTGATAGATCATTTCTAGAAATTTCAGGTGTTTTTATGAATTCAATTCCGATGGTTTTGTTGTAAAGAAAAACTTCTTAGAATTGTCAAAAATCCTCGGGATCGAAAGCTCGTGAAGCGTATATGGAACGTATGATTTCATTACTTCACAGTAAGAGGACATTACACACTGAGAAAAAATGTAGTGGAGCCAACCGCATATGAGTTTGGATACGGCGAATCTCGCCGCGAGGTTGACTCAACTGAATATCGATTGAAGTAAATGCTCATTCGGTCATTTCAATCGATATTCAGTTGAGTCAACATCGCGGCGAGATTCGCCGTATCCAAACTCTACTGCATTTTTCCTTATTGCACGTTTCATGAAGAGGGAATTGAAACAGTTTTCGCTTCGTATACGGTTCCTCCGCGCTTCGTGTATACGCTTCATTTTCACCAGGGTACCCTACTTGAGATTGCGCACAGCTGCACACTTTAAATTTCCCAAAGATTCTTCAAGGCTGAAACTTAAGATTGTGGAATTGGTTGACGTTTAGAGGTTAAAATTTTACAATTTCAAGTTTTAGCCTTGAGAAATACAAAGTGCGCGGCAGTGCGCAATCCCAAGTATTTAATTCATTATTATTCACTTGAAATTCATATGAATTCAGTACCTTTTCGCCAGAGTTGTGGCAAAATTTGACTTTTTCCATTCCTCGCTTCCCCAGGCTCGACTCCCCCTTAAAGTTTCCAATAATATTCTGAACATATCTTTTCAAAATTAATGGATACAAAATCCACACGGATAACATAGAATACCGAAGAGTCAATGCGGAACGAATCTATCATCGGAAACTTATGAATTCAAGTTGATCCATGTATGCAGGACCAACATAGATCATACATCGCACAACCTCGGAGTATATATTAGCGGGTAAAAGGGTTTTGACCAACGAATCAGTTTGTATCGTTCATTCACTGAAGTTTACCTTTCCGCACTGTACTCTGGATTCGATTAATTATATAGAGAAACACATCCGTGGTAGTGTAGTTGGTTCCAAGCCAACTCAACCGACAGACGAGCCATGTAACTCAGTCTTCGATCACTAATTGGGTCGAAACTTAATTTCGAAACAGTATACTTGTTGCGAAAACTACAACAACAACTTTGACCACACACGTTCTCGTCGCGTAAGTAGTTAAGCTTCTATCGTGGTACAGAGGAACGAATGATGGTCGAATGATTATAGAAACTGTCTTTTTCTAGTACAACTAACATTAATCTTCTATGATAAGAATACATTGACGTATAAAACAGTTATCATCTCTTCTCACACGGAGTTGTAAATTAAGCACAAAATTGAATACGTTTTGTATCCATGAAATCACATGATATTCTAAATCTTCATCGTCTCACGTCACTTTCGTTGCTTTTTGTTTCTCACACACATTTCTCATTTCTTTTTGTCACGTGGAATTCTTCTTTCTTCCACCCATGCCACGTTGATCAGACATTTTGCGGATATCACTGTCCAAACCATTCCAAGTTTCAACTTTTTTTAATCTGGCCATTTGTCAAACTTTTTGCGCATAACTTCTCACACGAGTCGCAAGATTTTATGCGGCTTAACACGAATACGACTCGGAGTGCGTCGGTATACCATAAATTTGACTAAACACTTCTTCGCTGGGAGGAATACCGAAGAACAAACAACACGTATTACCTGTGAAGAGGCTTAGAAGATTTCAAAGAATGGATACACAAAATAGTTACGCGGAGAGGCAGAGGGTGAATAATTCATAGGGGGTTGTATTTTTGTAATGTCAAATTTGAATGGAACGAAATTTTCAAGTTTCTTTCAATGACAAGTGTCGTTGAGGTGTGATAGTTTGTGATATTTATGATAGTTTGCAATGTTTGAGAACCAATTCTCGTTAATAACAAACACTGATTAAACATTGTTGAGGAAAAATGAAGTGATGCTTTTCAAGTATTTTTTCCATTCGATCAAAACTTTGATTCATTTTAATTTCCCGAGTGAAAATCATCATTCTAATGTTGTTCTTGGCTACTACAAGGTCTTATCAGGCTTTACTAGGCCCTCACAAGGGTGTAGTCAAGCCTGAAGAATGATTAGAGCGATTTATACTATAGGGATTGATAAATGGTTCCCATATATCGATGGTCCAACCGTTTTTGGAAGAAATAACTAACAAAGTTATCCAATGCAGCAGAAAATGGCGTGATTATGGATTTCTAGCGTGTTACAATAAATTGTGATAAAATAAATTACCCTTCACGAATTTACTTGTTTATTATTCAAAACAAATAAGCGATGTCATACCGGCGCTTATGATGTTTACGAGGTAACTGAATTTCTGTGAGTTTGCCAAGTTGATAGAGCATCAATGTAATGCAAATGATTTGCTCATCTATAGCCACTTCATTACCATACCGTTCATGGTGGTGGCTCGTTTATTTTCTTCAAAATTCAATGCGAGAACATCGCCGCAAATAGTCTATAAATCAGCTGGCTCTCGAGCAAAAAGGTTACACATTTAATACCACTTTGTGGTCGCCTGACGGAGGCTCAGCTCCGAGGTAAAAAGCCTGTTCACGTATCTTGACACATTCACATAGACATGCCATGATTTATTCTGATGAATCTTCTTAAACTAATAGTTCACTGAAACAATGGCAAATTCTTCGATATTTTATGGCGTGGCTTCTTCAATTTTTAATGTCTTTGTCGTATCGAATTTGAATGGGTTGGAATGAGATTTTAAAATGAAAATTGACTGTCCTTCGAATCGAACAGGATTTTATAAAGAGAAAAGTGTAATTCTTGTTATAAGTTTTTATGAATACTTGTTATTACTTTTCTACATGCAATTTTGCACGCCAACAAAGAATTTTCAAATTGAAACAGAAATATATTCCTTCTCGAATTCGAATAATGTCATCCTAATTCAATGAACGATTTTCCCATCGAAATGAATTATTTTTTCTATTGGAAACAAGAAATTTTCGTTTAGTCTAAGAAATTGAGTTCTCAGGGTGACAGGATTCGATATTTAAAGATTTCAGAAAACAACATTTCCTTATCGAATTTTGAATTTAAAATCGAAGAATAGAATCCCAAATTTCGCTATACAAAGATATATTTCGATAGGGATGGCCCATGGAGGAATTTACAGGACTAATTTCAATCAGCGTGAAGTGGATAAGCATATTCACCGAGAAGTTTAATCAACTGTACTACATATTCCATTAAACCAACAAACTTTACATAAAATCAATAAAGAAGAAAATATAACTCTTCATATAAATTCCCTATAAAATCAGAATGCTGATAAAATACCACAGTAAAATATGAGATCCTGTCAAAGCTGAGAGAGAGAAAAACATAATAAATCCCAGTGTAAAAAGGATTGTAATGGAAAGGTGCGGGGGGTAGGGGATGAGAGAGCGACGGGAAGCAGGAAGAACGACCAGAAAGACACATGATTATTAAAGAGTTAGTTTCATGGGTCCAAGTGACATCGTCTCGGCTCATTGTTATTCAGTCTGCATACTTTATTGGAGTGGAAGAAAGGTAGACAAAGCAAGATTATGAGATCGAGTCACCCAAGGCTAATGTTCAGACAAAGACGGGATCACAGAAGGTGTAACCATAGCGGAGAGAAAGATAAACTGATCGATGTTACGTGAGACAAGAAGAGAAAGGATAGGGAAAGAGGAATACCGTCGAGAGATATGGGGAGGTGAGTGCAGGAGCAAGCGACAGTCTGTTGTAGGGGAAACTCTCGGAGATACCTTGTACAGAGCTACCAGCGTTTAACTTCTAATTGAATTGTGAATCCCAGTGCTAGAGCGGTAGCATAGAAAGACCCCGCAGTTAAATCAACTGTGTGAACCGCCTAATTGAATTATCAATCCCGGGGAGGTGGTGGCAGAGGAGAATGGAGCACAAGCGGCAGAGAAAAGCACCACACTGCTGCAGCACCACGTGGAAAGATCGATGCGTGGAATCGGCGTTACTGAATTCAATTCTCTATATATACTCGAAGGAAGCTCTTTGCTTTTTAACATGAAAATTTCAAGAGAAGAAAAAAATTGGGACGAACTCGGGAGAATCGAATGTTCCAAGAGCCGAGGAAAAACAATCATTTTTCAATTGACGTGATAATTGGAAACATTATTCCGTGTGAATTCTGATTGGATTTTTGTTGGATTCTTGGAAAAATAATAAATTACGATAAATAGTTCTATCATTACAGAGTTATAACGATTCTAAAATAACTGAGAGAAAAATTAAGATGTTTATAGAAACAGAATCAGCTAAATCTGGTTGTGGCGACTAATTGGAATGGTTCAAGCCAAAATCAATTGCGCTCTCTGGTTATGAAAATAAGATTTTTCTCTGTGTAGAATACCCAGGTATTTCTGATGGAATGTTATTGAAACCTATTCATTTTTCCATCCGTCAACGAGATTACATAGGTTATTTGTAACCGGGTGGTGATTTTCACTATTTTTTGCGTAGATTGAGGTGTTTGTTCAAGATGTGGTATTCCCAAGCGGTCACCCCTCCAAGTACTCACCGCACTCACTATCGCTTCACCTCGGTGATCGTATGAGCACCAACGCGTTCAACAGGCTATGATCGATGACTTGCGAATCGATGCAGGAATTCAGGCTTCATGTCGAACGATTCAGCACTGTTTGGCGCTTTTTTGGAACTCGAATGCTCGTTTTATAAATTTCATTTGAATTGAAATGTAAATGAATTTCTCAGTTATGTAAATTTTAAAGGAATGCTCCAGATGTTCATACAAAATTATTATAAAGGTTGCGTGATGAAAAAGTATTGAATTGTTGATTTCACAGAACGCAATTTTGAATTGATTTTGAGTTGATATCCGTTTAATGAAGGTATATTGAACGTTTGGAATGTCCACACTTCTAATTTACGGTCATAGAACGTGCTGCACGGAGGAAAGTTATTGCTATAGGAGCTGATATCTAGTCTTCGCATGAATTTTCTTCGCTATCCAAATATCAAGTACATGAAATAGCTACCACAGCTAATTCCCAGCTACCGTGGTGAATGATTTTTTTCTGTGTGTGTTCTGTGCGTGAACTTTTTTTAGAGTTTCCCAGTGCACGAATTTTAATCCTCCAACCGGCTAATTATGCTTCTTTTTTTGAATTCCCACGAACTTTCGACTGTGCAGTAATGATGGAAACGAATCAACAATTTGATTATGATAATTCATGTGAAGTCCACCTATAGGCGGTCGAACGGTTGGAAATTAAATACAATGTTTAATCAAATCCATCCGTTCATCATTTCACAAATAATGTGAATGTATAATGTGTGTTTTGTTGGTTCACGACAAGGTACCCACACACTTTCAATATCACTCTTTTTTCATTTTCATTGTTATTATTTTCACCTGTAGTTCCCTGCTTGTTCTCCAATGAGTTAACTCTTTGAAGTACAATATATTCATCTACGCGTTCATGCATGAAAAGCGATCAGGTACGTGTACCAAGGGTGTCAACCCACTTCATTGACGATGAAAAACACAGACACCTTTTGCTTTCGTTCTTCTTCTTCTTCTTCTATCATCATCGTTAACATCAAACTACAAATCTCCTATGGCGCTTATTTTGGAGAGAACAATATCTTATGTAATTTTAAACTCCACAAAGGCATAGAAGGAGATGCATGTGTTGTCTAAAATAGGTTCGATCGATGAGATATTCTTGAAATTGAATATGAGCTTGAGCCGGGGTGATATGCTACACTTGATTCTCCAATAGAATATATCTTGTCAATTTCAAGTACTTGATTGAATTATGATTATTAATGGTCTTTTGTTTATAGCCTCATAGCTTTTCGCTTTTCATAGTTGAGCTGTAAGGTTGGATCTGCCATGTTGAATATTCAAAATTTGATAACTGATTCGTGATCAGCGATCGTAAAAAAACTCTCGAATCATGGATTGCGTGTGAGGGGTTCTGTCCTAGACTGCGGAAAATGTTTTTTTCCTGAAAAATCCAGTTTTTTCACATTTTTATTTATTTATAATGGAACTATCGCTAATGTAAAATACTTTTCAACTATTCATATTCATTCTCTTATCACTTTCGAAGCCGAAAGAACCCTAGCGATTCCAAAGTGACCAACTTTGTTGGTTTACGAGGGTGGATTGATAAGTTTCCGGCCTGACCAAGAAAAACAACGTTTTTAAGAATTTTTTTTTTTTTATTTCTCAACATAATCTCCTCCAAGGCTGATACATTTCTCATAGCGGTGTTCTAGTCTAGTAATGCCATCTCTATAGACTGATTCGTCAAGCTCCTCAAAATACCCGTTTACAGCTTCGATTACTTCTTCATTGTCCGCAAATTTCTTACCGCCAAGCCATTTTTTGAGGTTAGGAAACAGATAATAGTCACTCGGGGCTAGGTCTGGAGAGTAGGGAGGGTGCGGCATTGATTCAAACTTCAGATCGTTGATTTTAGCCATCGCAACGATTGACGTGTGCGCTGGTGCGTTATCGTGATGAAACAAGATTTTTTTCTTCGCCAGATAAGGTCGTTTAATTTTCACTTCGTGGCTCAAACGTTGCAATAAGTCTGCGTAGTATTGACCAGTGATAGTTTTACCCTTTTCAAGGTAATCAATGTATATAATACCTCTTGCATCCCAAAAAACAGTAGCCATAACCTTGTTCGCCGAAAAAATTGTTTTTGCCTTCTTTGGAGTTGGTTCCCCTGGTCCAATCCACTGTTTAGACTGTTCTTTGGTTTCAGGAGTGTAGTGGTGGACCCAAGTTTCGTCAACGGTTACGAATCGACGCAAAAATTCGCTTGGATTACGCTTATACAACGCCAAATTGGCGGTAGAAATGTTCTTTCGAATCAATTTTTGGTCGACTGTTAGCAAACGCGGCACCCATCTTGCACAGAGCTTTTCCATATACAAATGTTGGTGCAAAATATTTTGTACACGTTCATATGACATCTTACAGGTCTCAGCTATCTCACGAACTTTTAATCTGCGATCTTTCAGCACTATTTGATGGATTTTTTCGATCATATCTGGAGTTGTGACCTCAATGGGGCGTCCTGAGCGAGGCTCATCAGAGGTGCTCACACGACCCTTTTTAAACTCGGAAACCCACTGCTTAACGGTTGAATATGATGGGGAGGATGTCCCCAGTGTTGAGTCCATCTCTTCTTTAATTTCCTTCGGCGTTAACCCCTTCAAATAAAAGTATTTGATGACAGCACGATTTTCCAGCTTTTCCATTTTTACGAAAAACACAGAGGCGTCTTGGTCAGCGTGCTCTCAAAACTAAACTAACATGGCGATCGGACTGAAACTACAGCTACAAGCTATCTAAGGATGGTACTATAGAACGCCACCTTAAGGTAGGACTAGTGGCGCCATCTCTTGGTCAGGCCGGAAACTTATCAATCCACCCTCGTACTCTCGGTTATTTTTTGGTTTTGTCAAAATTTCGTCAGGAAATGGTTACCCAGATAGTTTTTACCATATGCGACCGAAAACTAACGGTTGCTTTGAACAGATCTGCCACCAAAAAATTTGTCCGTTTTTGGAATCTTTTTGGTAATCTTGAGGTGAAAACCCAAAAGATCACCACAAAATAACCGAAAAACCACCAAATTGAGATTGGTTGAATTTTTGTTGAAAAAAATGTCCGATTCGACCAACAAGTTACCAAAACCAAGATTTTTCATCAAAATGTGACCGAAATCTTTGGTCGCTTGTCGGTTCACCCAGCTCCGCTAGGGAATGCGAAAAATCTTGTCGAAATTCCTCAAATCAAGAATATTTCACGCAAGTATACACTGAAAGAATTTTGTTGTAAAAATGACCGGGAAATTCCAGTAATCGAAGTACAAGTGGAAATTCTCTAAAAAAAGACTGTGTAGCCTGAAATTTTTTAAACAATTGAAAGTGATATTCTTTATAATTTTTACAAAATGCACAGTATATAATATTTTGGAAAATTCCTACTCGTCCTTTTATAACTGAAATTTTACGGTTTATTTTTCAAATAATATGTTCTTCCAGTGTGCTCCTGTTGGTATTTAGAAGGATCTTCCGAAGAATATTCACCGAACTAACCAGGTGCATTTGAAAAATGTTCATACCTCAGAATCCAACGCTCAGATGAAAATTTGCCACAGAAGAAAAAATATTTCGAATTCCATGAAGAACGCTGGTTAAACAAACCCATTGATTCTTGCAAAATCTCATTGAATCTTGCACAATGTTGCGACCAAATTCTATTCAACCATTTTCAATGAGATTCAATCAGATGAGGGTAATTTTTCAATGTAATCCTGATTGAATTCTGCCAAATCTGATTGAATCTTGCACAACGTTCTGACCAAATCCCATCAAATTTCATTTCGTCAGATTCTATGGATTTTTTTGACCAGGGAATCCTTTGTTGTGTGATTGTGAAATAACCATTGTTGTATACCACGTGATTTCGATAAGTATACTGTAAGTTATACCAATGCATACATTTTGAATACAAGCTAACTAAAGGGAATGAAAAGAAGGAATTACTTTTCCACCCACTTCTGATGGGTAAAATTTGTGACGGTTAGCTGGAAAGTAAATTCGTTGAATGTGTTGGTGTTGAAAGGATGCGACCGTTCAGGACGTGATCATTTAATAATCAGTAAACTAGTTACAACCTGGGCATGCATCCATGAAGACGGTCTGGTCCAGTCGAGTGAACCAGCGGTCGAAGGAAGGAACAAACCGGTCGCATGTGTGCCACCTGAATTATTTACGTGGTGGTGGATGATCGCCTACGCCAAAATGGACTTAGAATTCGAAATGAAGGTACATATCTCGTGAACCAGTTGTCCTATCCTTCCTTATATTAAAATCGATATGAAGCTATTTACATCCACGAAACTGTTCAGGTTGGCAAATATCCTTCGTTGAAATGAAAGGCAATTCATATTTGCTCTTTAATTTACTTGCCACTTGTAATGGATTTCTTGAACACGAAGAAATCGTTCCATTCTGAGTGTATCAAAAACCAGTACTTGGATTTGTAGTGTAGGCCCAGTATCGGTAACATCCTGCTCATCTTGACTTGAAACCCCACACTGACAGAAAAACGACCTTCTTGAAACATTAGTGTGATAACCAGAATGTGCATAGTTAATTTTGGCTTCAATCACTTTCCTGGTGAATCGAACCAGATTTCAAGTTATTGCGACCACGAATGTTTCAACAAGGTCGTTTTTCCGTCACTGCACAAAATGAAGCCAATATTCCCTGATTCTATTTTGAATTGCGGGTTTGTTATAGAGTCTATATCGAATAATTATCAATTATGAATTAAAACTGTGTTTGAATCGTTGAGTAGAGTGCTAGAGTTCTTATTACGTCCTTGTCAATCATTTGGATAATGAAGAAATGTTTGAATATCGAGTCTTTCTATAATTGTTTCCCTGCTGCATTACACAACTATTAACATTTTATTCGCATCCCCGACTGGATTAATTTTTCTCAATTACTCGTTCATTTCTGCACCCTCGTTCGGGGACCAATTAGTATCTGGGTAAATGATTCTGGATTCGACACCCATGACAATCACCTTCTTTACTCTGGCTTGATCGCAATACCCGCACACAGTTGCAAGCCTCCTTCGTACAAGTTAAGCGCTCTCGAAAGTAATTCAATTCCTCCTTGGCGATGGTCTTAACGTAAATGAATGTCGTTGGTGTTGTAAACTTGAAAATTGTTATATCCAAATTATAAAGGTTGTCGTTGGGTGTTTTCTATCGATAGCTACTGTTCTTCCTCTTTTCCTCTTCCTAATCTTCTCCTAATCAATACACCGAACGCACGGAACGCTCACTCAACGTCACCTGCAGGTTCTCTTTCAGGCGACTAGAGGAACTTTCGTCACCCTCGAAACCACCCCCAAACTCACTCTCTTCTCAATTCTCTTTTATCCTTGTTCTCTTTTGCGTTTTCCGCTGTGTTTCACCTCGAGTCTTTGCGTGAATTTGTTTAAAGTTTCGACGTTGTCGGGTCGTCCTTGCCGTTGTTCGGTGTGCTTCTCTTTTCCCACCCTTCAACGTACATACGTATATACATACATATACGCATACACCCTTGTCGTTGTCGTTCCTCGAATACTTTCTTCAAAGTCACGATCTCGATTTTCTCAAGTCAATCCAAGTCCTCCCTCAATGCAAATCCTGATTGATATCAAGTATATAAGCGTAGAACGAATTTATTGTAATTTCTCGGAGAATCTCTGGTTCATCCTCTTTCCATCTTATTAAGAGGGTTGAAATATGATGAAAAATAAGAAAAATCGTTCCTCCCGGACATAATATTCGAATGACACGGAACGAGATGTGTGCTACTTATATCACGATTTTGAGATTGAGATTTTTGCAAAGTATCCATATTTTCTGAAGGAGTTGAATTTATGCGGAAGATCCTGAGAATGTTTAGGAATCATTAAATCAATTTCTAATACGTAGAATACTCCAATGAAGTCCAATGAAAAGTTACAATAGTTAGTTTCAACTTTGTTTTATTCGGATAATCACTTCGATACATTAGTAGCGATAAATTGATGATGTGGACAATGACCGTACGTCACAACCAGGTGTCTCCCGCGCTAGCTCCGGGAAATGTTCAACTCCGACTTATATCGATCCAGAGATGGTAGATACATTGTTTCAGCAGAACCAAGACATTTTATTTTTGGGAGAAGCATGTTGACCTAATTTCGAAGCAAAATTATTTGAAAGAAAATATACTATAATTTTCTGGGACGTCGTTGATTGCTGATTTATCGGTAATAGAAAAACTTTCTTCTCACTCCCTGTTACCTTTTATTTGTATCTTTATTTTTTTGGTAACTACGGAATGAAACAGCGGTGGTATTATCGTAACGATGTCTATCTTCTCGTTCAGCCAGTCGATTTCACTATTGGCTTATCGACGTGACCAGCGACGATAGCGAGGAGGTGAGTAAACGAAGTAGACGTACTGAGCTACTAGTAGCAGGCAGGGGCATTTCCAATCAGATGTGGCCAATTAAAGGCCAATCGTTTCCCATTACGAGTTTCCATCCGTGCTACGCTCGCAGCTTAGTAATGCAGTTTCGTCGCAATGGGTATAGACTACGAATATAGACACGCAACACAACACTCGCTTCAATTTCGAATCGATTCTCGCTTATGTTGTTGTCCCGCACAACGTATTCGGGTACCAATAAAAATACTTCAAGTACGTACGTGGACGATTATTCATGAACGATTTACTTGATTTACCCTTTGAAGACTGTTCGCAGTTGATCCGCTTATTTATGATTCATCGAAATTTCGTTCCAGGGACGTAAAAGGTCGCATTATTCCATATTTATTTAATTCAACTCATATTGTTTTTTTTATTACGCGATGTCTTGCGAAATTAGGAGAAACATTGGAAGGGTTTTTTTCCCATCATGAAGGTCTGCTTACGATACTCGTTGCGAAGTTTTTTTTGTTCGTTTCTTCGAACTTGCAAAATTTCCATATTTTTTCCTGTGGTTTTTTCCATTTAGGGGAGAATGGACAAATTTCGCAAGGACGAAGTGGAGTTTTCTGAAGGGAATGGAAAAAATTACGTGGTATGCGTACCACGGTTGAAATAGTTTTCTAAAGATCTTTGAAATTTTCAGATGGTTTTAGAGATGGTCTTAGTTCTTTTGAAAGAAGTTTCAGGAATTTCCAGAAAAAATTCAGGGTTTGTTTTATGCAGGAAAATTTCGAGTGAAAAAAACGTGTCCAATAAACAAGGGTTGCTTTTAATATTTCAGAGTTTTTCAGAAGTTTTCCGGATTTCCTAAAGCTTGAATCTTTTACAGAAACGAAAACTCAAACTCAATCTGATGAATCATTGATGTTTATCTTTTCGAATGAATTCCTTACAATTGGGAACATCGTTTAAAGAATGTATTACAGGATTTTGGGTCTTCAACAGCTGAGTATTTTGTTATTCAATTGATAATTTGTTTCAATAAATAATTCAAACTTTCCCAACAAGGGAAGACTGGGGCCGGTTGTGAAGGGAGAAGGTTGTTACAATGTCTACAATTCCTGTATTTTCCAATGGATAACGTTCAAGCTCCTTTTAGGACTCTTCAAATATAAAAATGGAAGGAATAGAAAAATACAGAAGTTGCAAATCCTTCAACAATCTACCCCGTGTCACAACCAGCCCCAGTAGGCCCTATATTATCCAGGGTGGTATACATAATCAGGTCTGAGACCTGATCTAGTTTCATCCTATAAGCTTAGAGTTGGTTCAGCTCTTTTGGGAACATCCACTGTGAAAAAATCCCTTCTGGAAATTCAGAAAATATGACTGTAATTTTTTTACAGTCACTTTTTCCCGAATTTGCCAAATACCTTTGAAGAATCACAGCCACATTTTTTTGAATTTTCAGCAGGAATGGTTTCCACAGTGTCCAATAGATTCCAACAGAGAACCTGCTGAAATTCATTGGAATTCATGGAGTCTGTTTGAAAAGCACAACCATCAAAAAACTTTTCCATGTCCATTCCCGCAAACTTGCAAAGTTTCCATATTATTTTCCATGTTTTGAGGAAAAAGTAGGGGAGAGAGGGGGGAAATTTTGTATGGAGGAGGGAAACTCTCCTGATGGAAGATAAAAGCATTAGAGATAGTAAATTTTATTGGAAATTATCTCTATCTTGTTTTGATTTCGAAATTCATATCGGAAATGAATCGAATCCTGAGACGATCATAGTTATATTTATTGTGTTTGAGGTGATCCCAGCGACCCCTAAAGATGCAACCAGGCTCATTGGTTAGAAAAGGACACAACCAAATAGTTTGGACAAATTACTCGAAAACAAAGGAATGAAATCGAAATATCGCTCTGTACAGACCTTCTTCGATCAATAAAGGTGGTATTTTCCTCTTCTTTCTTTATTTACTAATAATTTGTCAGAAAAGATTTGACTCGGGTTGCATCGTCAGGGGCCGCTGGTATACCCTCAATGTGAATAGTACATTCTCAGTCGAAAATTGTCCTGGTTTCCACCTGGGATTGGTACCGATGGGTTCCTAGGGATATCCATGTGGCTCTCCATGGCGCTTACCTGAATTTTTTTCGTAGGGATTTCTTCTTGTAAAATTTTCATACTTTCTCCTTATTTTTTCCATATTTTGAGAAGAAAATAAAGGAAAAATGGGGTGGAGGCATGAATAAAAGGTGGAGAAGAACGTGTGGCAAGAACGAGAAAAATTGCTCTGTGTGTTGATCTTCGAAGTCTGAGAATTATTGATAGTTCAGGTTATTTTTCATTCATATCGAAATTGTTCGTATTTTAGTGGTCACAAGATAACATATTCTGTTAAGGGAATGGTGAAAATTTTTTATTTCTTGCTTAGAAAATTCATATGGTTCTCCTTAAAGGTTCAATATATAATAGATCAGAAGCACAAGTTTATTCACAATTTTACGACATTCTTCTGTTATGTCTGTAATTTTTTTGTTTTCTTGATTATTATTATTATTATTATTATGATAATATTAAAACTTTAAAACAAATAGATTGAATAAAACAATATTATCCTTCCATCGTACATACAAATTACAGTAACCATATAAAAAACGTATGAACCTCCATGAATGTTAGACGATGCTATTTCGATATTGACAATTTTTCCGATATCGTCTGAAACAGAAGCAAAGAAAAACAAAATTCATAAAAATCTCAGTTTTTGCAGATGTTACAAGAAGCTTAATCAGGATTCTATTTGAACCTAGCCATACAAGCATTGTTGGAAATCTTTGTGAATTTCAGAATCATCCTCACCTTGCTCTCTAAATCTGAAAGAGTGAAAAATTGACTCTAGAATTTGAGTGGCTCTGAGTTTCTAACCTCGAACCTTAGAATATCACCAGGGTTGGGTACGCATAATACGGTAGGTTTTATGCAAGGAATAATGTGCGCATAAAACTCACGCAGATAATGCAGATAACTAAAGGGGGTTTTCTGCATCATCTTTTTTCATGGTCAAGTTGGGTTATAATTTTAAAACTATGAATTGTTCATCATTTCAACACTCATAAATATCTATTTCATATATTCTGAATTTTGAATTTCAGGTCGGAATTGATTTTACAATGTTTCATGCATTTTCTGCATTTTCTGCGTATTCTACATGTTCTATGCATAATCTGCGCATAGTTGGCGCATATTACTTATTGCACGCGCACAGAACCCATCCCTGAATATCACTCTAAAAGAGTGGGAATTTCACTCAAAATTTCGACAGGCTCACTTTTGGCTGACTGAAGAGTGAAATCTCACTTTAAAAATTTTAGAGAAATGGCAAAAAAAGTCTATTGAAACTTATTAATCCTTTCAAGACCGCTGGCACATATTTGTGACATGAATTTCGAAATTTTTCATGAAAAGTGTATTCGGTAAAGGTCTTTTCATTGTGGTTTATCTCAAAGAAAAAGGTTCCAGTATGCACTTTGATTCTTCTTGCTGAGAAAATATATGTTTGAATGAATAGAACTCAATAAATTCATCAAGTTTTCAGAATGATCATTTTATTCATATTTTTCCAGTGAAACACTAGTATCAAATGTTCTTCTCAGAAGAACCTAGAAGGGATGATTCAAATATCCTTGCACTTTTCAATTTCAGTAACAATATAGAATACAGTGAGAAATCTTTTGTATTCATCTTGGAAAATTGAGGGCGAAACCTCTTTTCAGGACGACAGCCCCAAATACGTACCGCACTGCATCTGATAAAATACAGGAGTGAAAAATTCTTAATGCAACAGATTTATCCTATTTGGTGAAGTGTAGATTAAGAAAATTTCTATTCTTTCTTCTACGGACAGCCGTTATGTAATGGTCGTGGAAGGGTTAACCAATGATATTCAATGCCAACTTTGCATCGTTTAATGACCATTTAAACCCATTATATTCCCATTGAATCTTATCAATTTGATCGGTTTCAATGGGTTTGAATAAGTGTGAATTGTTATTTATCGTTGTAAAGTTTGTATTAAATCTCATTAATCAATGGGATTCAATAGATTTTTGTTCAAGCCAGGGCAAAAATTTGTACATTGAATCGAATAGCTGTATATGAATCCAATTTCACTGTACATTTGTACATTGAACGACAATGCAGTTGACATAATCGGCATTCAGATCAGGGTATAATGTAAGGAAATTTAAGAACTAACCGAAACGGTGGACAGTCAATTGCTAAAAAAAACAAAGTACTGTATCGTCTTCATGAATTAATAAAACGGTATATGATAATTAATAAACTTAATATCTATTCATGCATTTAATAAATGATATATCTATCTCATTACGTTTCATTTAATCAAGATTCCTTTTTTATAAACTATGCTGTGAGAACATCAGCTGAAAAAAAAAGAAATAGTCTTTCTATTTCGAGAGAAAACCCTTCCAATATGAAGTGAGAAATTTGTGTGACGAGTATTTCTTGAATTATTTGATGCTTCGTTGATTTTATTTTTGGCATCAAGATTTATTTTTTTAGAATGAATATCACTACTGAATTGATAATATCCCTTGATATGAGGTGAAAGGCTTATTTTGTAACAGGGCAGTATTGGATAATCGATTTGAAAAAATAAAAATAAAAAGGAAAACATTTAAGAACTAACCCTTTGTAAGTTTTAGAACTGATCGTTTTCTTTTAGAACTAACTTCTTGGTAAGAACTGACCCTTATATTATGCCCTGATTCAGATGTTCAAATTCAATGTACAAATGTATATGAAAAAGATTTCCAAATTTGGTAGATGAAATTCAACACAAAGAATTCTAACAGCGGAGTTTTATACTGTTCTGTACTGTTAATCATTGAATAATTGATGCAGAATTAGATGTGATGTATCATTTTTCACATATTCTATTTACAGGATATACTCACTGAATTGGAAAGAGTGAGATTTCCACTGAAACAAAGGACAGGTTCTCTTCTCAGTGCTTGAAGAGTGAATTTTCACTCCAATAGAGTGGAATTCCATCCTTTAGGTAGCCGGGAAGGAACCTATCTTTCCATTCGAGTGGGATTTTCACTTTTCCGTATTTGTAGAGTACATTACTTTCACATGTTGTTGAAGTTCAAATTCTTTATCGAAACGAAACACGCTTCTGCTTTTTTTGGATTATGTTTGATTAGCATTTCTTATTGAAAAAAAAAATTCCACCTCACGTACATTGTAAAAAATGACTGTGGAATTTTCAACCAAAAAAGGGTGGTAGCAGAGTTCCTCCATAGACAGAGAATCTTTTAACATGATTTGGTGGAGTTTTCCTCCATTTGTAGAGGATTCAACACCTAAAAAGCGAAATAATGACTGAAAGTGGTGGAAAAATCCCTCATTTTTGATGGAAAAACAATTTCTCCACGATGAGGGGACAAAATCTACCAACCTTGTGAAGGAAAACTTCCCACATTTTTCACTGTGTACTGTTATGAATTTTGTATCAAAGTTTTTCACATTTTACGGGGAATTCGTTTCGGTAAATGATTCAAATTCCAATCCCATCACTTTCACTATAAATTTATCCATTCCATAAGTTCCTCTATCGTTACAAAAGTTATATTCTTAGTGAAATGTCCTTTTTTGAATTTCATAAAGAATTTTGTAAAAAAGTCAAGACAAGTCTTTCTCGAAGACTGTTTCATCAAAATTTTGAAAATAGTAATTACTTGGAATTAAAGTCAATTTTATTCATTTATACAGTCATTCGTTCCTCTGTGTATAAAAGAATTCAAATTCCAACAACTCCAATTCAAAAGTTAGTTACAGAAAATTAATTTGGGGATATTATATCTTCACCCAATAAACTTATAACATCTGAAACCTTTTTCAAAATTGTTGCGTAAGAAATCTTTGAGATAATTATTAGACATCTTTTAGAGCATTGATGAAAATATAGCTAATAGATATCCGAGAGATGTCTTACGCGACATTTTTAGATAGATTCCATAGTTATCGTGTTCATTATAGATATCCACATTAAAAACTCCATTACTTCCATAGATTGAATTTTTATTTACAGTTTTATCAAATTCGAATCATCACTTACCTGTATTCTGTTTCATGAGCTATTTCATCTTTCCACCTCAAGCATTAGAACATATAATTAGAAGAGACGCATGATAATATATTATCAATACTATTAGAAAAATAAGCCGTATGATACCGTATACGAGTAACCATCGACAGATCCATAGTAGAAAAAATCCTTGAATTGGCGATTCAAACTCAAATTTGGAGCACCACATCGAATATTCGCGCATATCAAACTCGTTACGAAAGAGATAGACACAGTGCGATTGTACAGGGAGGCTCAAGATGCATTGTTTCTATCGTAACTCACGTCGAGTCCAAAACAATTGCTATCGATGACAGAACTATAACGATACGATATAGCGTGAACACACCAGTAACAAAAGAAACTCATCTACGGTGAGTTAGAAAAATGTTCTTGAAGTTTGAATCGTTTAACCAAACGAAAAACCCAAATTCATTGAATCTGATAAATCGTTGTTATATGGAGAAAAAAATTCGTTGGAATAGCAACAATTTCGCAATTTTAGCGAAATTTGCTCGTTATTATATGGACAGCAAGCAAGTTTGTCAAAATCAACGACAATTCATTGTTTTAGCGAATGATGCTTCGCAAGACTAGCGGAGGACTGATAATTATAACGAATCAGATCGTCAACACACAATTCACTTAGCAAAGATGGATTCGTTGAAATAGCGAAATCTTTTTTCTCCGTGTATTTATCTTCTTGAATTAACTCCTTGGAATTGGTAACATTATTCGAAGACTGTGTTGCAAGATTTTTTATCATCGACAGCTAAAATTAGTCATTTTCGATTGCCAGAAAAGTGATACTCTGTTGGAGAAAATGGAAAATTTCTCTGAATTTCATTGAGAAATTCTGAAAATCTTTGCAAAATGCTTTATGAATATCTATGATTATCTCACTGCAAGCCTTTCGAAAATTTCCTGCAGAGTTTTTCAGAGGGATTATTTCATCAGGGTTATTTGTTCGATTTTCAATGTATCAATTATCATTCATTCAAATATTTGTGGATTCATCTGCCTCTCTTCAGCGAGTCACATTCTCTCGATGATTCTCTCACATGAATTTCGAATGAAAAATCCTCTCAGATTGATATTGACATTAAACGAATGTTCTAGGAGAAAATGAAATTCACTCTTCCTCCGATGCACACGCGATGCTTCACTTTGGCACGTCTGCATAGATATATATATATATATACAGTTGCATGACCGTGGAATGACGAATAAATTCTTACCAGCGCTAACGCGAGATTTACAATGTGTCATTTTATAATTTTCTCGTAAAACGAGCTAATGTGACAACGACAAGACGGAAGTTTAAGAGCCTGATAAATCATAGTTCAGGTTCTTGAATTTCCTGGCGCGGGATTTTGGGACTATGAAAGTGGTTTATGTGCATCGTCATCGCCTTATTTGTTAGCGATGTTCTTTTTGTAAACTCCCTGCCAGTTGTGGGTTTGCATGTACTCGGATGGAGTCCAAGACCGCCAGGGGAGCCACCTCGTAAAACGAAACGTAAATTTTCGACATTTAGGAGGCCCTGACAATCGATTATTACTTTGTGCTTGGATACGAATACCTCGGGCGAAGTGTGGAATGGAAAATGATGTACAGGGTAGGAGAGGTTCGCTACGCTTCCACCAGCGGTGCGATATACCTCTTAAAAAGTCGTAACTCTCGCTAAATGGGGAACTCGATTCGAAGATGAATATAATCCTTCGATTTGACACTTGGGACGTTCTTGAAAATTCCAAAATTATTACGCACCGATTTAAGCGAATTGATGGATCTTCTTCCAATCTTCAATTTTTCTTTTCATTGATTGCAGTGAAAAGTCGAGCTCTGCGAAAAATCAGTTAATATCAATTGATCGTGGCAGTAAAACACCTGCACGGAGGAAAAAAATCATGGAATCCCCAGCAACACAAGAATTTCTTAAATATTCTATGATGATACACTGGATGTGGAAAGAATGTGCAAATGAGACTATTTTGGATAAATTCGTCAAGATATTCTATGGAGGTGCATAGCACATAATTATTCGAAATAGTCTCATTTGGAAGTTCTAAGCGTGTTCGTAGGATTTTCCGAACACGTTCTTAGCATTTCTAATCTCCTGTGTTGCTTGGGATGATCACTAGGGGTGTGCGAACCGTTCGAATCTCGAACCGAACCGAACCGAACTCCTACTGTTCGGTTCGGTTCGAACTTCGAACTTGATTAGCAGAAAAAGTTCGGTTCGGTTCGAATTTCGAACTTGGATAACAGAAACAGTTCGGTTTGGTTCAAATTTCGAACTGCATTCATTGAAAACGTTCGGCTCGAGATTCGATTTGTCACGGTTTGCTCCGAACTTTAGACTCAAAACTCGAAAAAATTCGACTACGCTGGAAAAAAAAGACGATGTTGAATCGACCTATCATCAAGTTGATCTGATATCGATGCCAAGTTCAAGTGATGGAGAACACACATACAGGCGTTCCCATGTTGTTTTTGCTTGTAAACACGCAGAAATAACTTGTTTGCAAGTCGAATTGACATGATATTGGGTACTTGATAGACGCAAGTTGATTGAATCTGTGATTTTTCCTGGTGTAGTTTCGAGTCTCAAACTTGAATAATTGAAAAAGTTCATATTTCGGATAACCTTGTTGACAATACTGCGGATTAGATGGAATTGAATATATTCATAATGAATTCTATTCGCAGCCTCATTATTTTGCCTCCTTAGATGCGCGGGATATATATAATGAACCCATAAGTTCTGCGTGATTAGACTATAAAGATATTATACTAGGAGGACGAGTCAGTAAACATGGGGTTTACACAAATAAAAAGAGACAGCTGCAAACAAAAGGAAGAGAGAAAAATGCAGTGAGGTGAGTGTCCTTGTCTTTTATGCAAAGAGGTTTATAATCAACGCTACCACAAACCTCAAAATAGTGTTGATTCATCACCATTTTTTTTTTAATAGTAGAGTAATCATTCTTGGTAACAGAGTGGTTTCTAATGTGAGTTAATCATGTTCCAAATATTGCATGAGGATATAAATAATTATATTAGGAGGAAATTTTACTTTGTGATTATTGAAATTTATGATAAAAGTGTTCTGCACCCAATTTCAAATTCATCTAGATACGTGGGATATGTTAAACTTACATAAAAAACCACTCTGTTACCAAGAGGGACAACCCTGTTATTCCAGAAATATGGTAACAAATCAACACTAGATTACACTATGGACACTTTTCTGTGATTTATTGAAGAATTGAAGTGTTCTTCGTTACTTGCCTCAAATTTGAGACCATTTTATCAATATTTAAATACTAGTCGCTGCAATTGAACAATCGGAAACAGAGAAAAATTTATCTGCACTCAATTTTAAATTGACCCATAGAATATTCTCCGAACGTTTCTAAATTACCCAAACGTTTAATAAACATTCTCCAAATGTTTTACGTACTTTTGGTGCTACTAGGGTAGATTGTTTTATTACTGCAACATGCTGCATATGAAACGTCACTTTAAAAAATGAATTCATGATGGATTCTGTTTTCATAAATGTATTTCTAATTAAGTTTTGGCTTTGCGATTAGACGTTTTGGAAGTTGGAAGTAGGTTCGGAATTACAAAGTTCCGTTCAACTTGAAAAATATATTTGCAGTTCGGTTCGGTTCGACTGGGAAAATTTGGAGTTCGGTTCGAGTTCGGTTCGACTTTTCAAAGTTCGGTTCGGGTTCGGTTCGACTTAAAAAATACATTTGGAGTTCGGTTCGAGTTCGGTTCGACTTTTCAAAGTTCAGTTCGGTTCGAGTTCGGTTCGACTGTGAAATTCAAGGTTCGCACACCCCTAATGATCACTAGAAAAGATAGTAAACTGGTGACAACTACGAATTTCTGTACACAGTCGCTAACAAATACGAGTAATCGTTCCTATTTTGGTATACTAAAATACAATATACTACACCAAAATAGGAACCGTTACTCGTCTCTGTTAGCGACTGTGTACAGAAATTCGTAGTTGTCACGAGTTTACTATCTTTCTTTTTTCCTCCCTGCGTGATCCCACTCAGTGGTGGTGGTGGTGGTGGTGGTTTCGGTCAACTGCAGAAATAGTTAGATTTCATTGATTCAAAGTTGGGGAGAATTAAAAAATTTGTTGAGAGTTGAAGATTTTTATAAAATTAAAATAATTCTTGAAGCTCATCAACATGATTTGTTTTAAAATAATCTTATCCGAGTGCGTTTGAATTGTGAAAATAAGCAAAAGAACGGGGATTCGGCGATTCATAGGCGAGCTTTGACTGTGTCGCGTCGGCACTTTCATCTCGATCGAACACCATGAGTGGGGATACAGACATAAAACGTAACGGGCGTCCGTGAATTGAGTGCATAATGGTAGGAGAGAAACTCTCGAAAATGCTCGAGATGATCAAGACGGGGAAAAAAGAAGGAGGAGGAAGAAGAAGTAAGGAAGGAAACGAGTGAGGAAGGATACGAGTCCAGTTGGTCCATGTTGTATCTTTTGCTCTTGAACGAGAAAGACAAGACACAATCCACTCTCATTTATATCTCTTTTCATCTCCCTCGATATAGCCCTCATCTCTTTCATCTCCTTCTTTACAATGCAACGATGTGTGTGGTCCGTCGTAACAGCCGCCAGGTCTGACTCGCTAATAACATCCCCCATCCCTTTTGTCCTCCCCTCTTGCCCGCGTGCTTCGAAAAAAAGGGTAAAAAGGTACCAAAGAATCAGAATCCAATCCGCAAATTGTCTTCTATGAATGCTCCTACGACTGCTGCGCATCGCCCTTCACAATTCTTTCCCGTTTCTCTTATTTTCCTCTTCTTCCCTTCTTCCATTACTTTTGATTTCTCTTCCTATCGTATAAACCTTCATAAGTTTCGATGCACCGGGTTGAGTTCTGGTCCTCTTCTTCTTCTTCTTCTTCTTCTTCTTCTTCTTCTTCTTCTCTTTCCTTATCCCATTTTTTCGTCCTTCCCCCTCTTCTTTTTAACAATTCGCTCGAAAAGTGAACGCACGTCCGCTTGTCGTGCTAGCGGATTTTTCGCATTCTATCGCTTCATTATAAAGGCTTTCTTTCTACCTCTGTCTCTCTTTCTCTGATTCTCTTCTTTGCCGCGACACAGTTGAATGTCCACGAAGTCGAATCACGCTGCATTCGCCTCTTGGAATGTACGAACCTGTTTTCCAAGACCTCCTCCTCCTCCTCCTCCTCATTCTCTCTCCGGTAACCATTCTTAATCCTCAAGCTCTTCTTTTCGCTTTCCAATTTTTCAAGTTTTCGATTCGCAGTCGCATCGCTATACACACATACACACAAACATTCTCAATCTTCTAAGAACGAAAATATACCGATTTTCTTTGCGGAATATAGAATTCTTCGATGTTTCTTCTGGTCGATCGCGTCGAAATTGACGAAGGAATTGACTTTGTATTCGAATCATCTTCAAAGAAGTTAAATTTCATGTAAGATTTAGATTCGAGTTTACCGAACATCGTGCATCATTATATTCAATGTCACACAGCTGGAGGCTTGACTGGTGATATCAAAGATTAACGTCATTCTTTATGGGTTTGATTTTAATTTTAATAGCATGTCCATGTTTTGAAACTTGATCGGATACTTATCGAGGCATCATCATTGATTTCCTTTCTATCGAGTGAATTTTAAATGGTAGGGGCTGGTGTGCAAGAATGTGCAGCGAACAATGTTGTACCGCGTCAATATAAAAGTGATGCAGTTGAAATTTCAGAAATACGTTGCCAAGGGAACTTGCATGATTTTTCGTATCGAGGAAGACATCGAACATTTAAGAGAAGGACGATTTTATTGATGCAACCTTGCGTGCGAAATGAGGGAGTGCGATTCCTCGCGCTTATATGGCGTTGTAAATACGTGTAATCAGAGATGTATTCACATCGAAATTCTGGAGAGGGGAAGCAAGGGCGTCGCATTCTCGATGTGAGGTCAATTTGTATCCTGTCAATCACAATCCATTCATAAGATCGAGGATCTTGTTTTTTCTATGTTCTACTCTCCAAGGGTGGAATATTGAATTCAAGAGGGATATACTACGATAATTGTAATTTTCCAATTTCGTGTGATGTATCATATGTTTTCACCTTATTTATTTGAATAAACAGTTTGAAAGATTGAAAACTTTATTCAGAGAATTAAGTAAACTGAAGTAGCTTCACGATAAATGTTGTCGTTAAATTTGATTCGAAAAACACGTGAGTACCGCGCGTGTAGAGTAATCATTGACAACTTGGTCGCAACACAACAGCGCACTTAACCGACTCAAAGGTTCTTTTATGTATCTAACGCGAAGGATGGAACGAACGAACGAACAAGAGGACACCGGTAGCCAGAGAAGCTGATAGCGTTTTCATGTAAAGACAAGTTAGGAGTACGAGAATTCTGAGTCTCTTCTCGCATCGTCGGTATTTTTATCATCTGAGCATCTTCGTGAGAAGGATGTACGAAGATTATAATAATCATTGTGAAAGGATACACGTATGCATACGTTCTACGTTCGTTTTGCTTTGTATTGGTATTATACGTACAAGTCAGCTTAAATGAGCATCTATGTATGAGTGTTTTCGCACGCACGATCGTCAAAGCGAGAACGGCCGCGTATCGTATTTCTCTCGACATTTGCAGAAGACTCTTTAATACCGCGTGCGCAAAACATTGTCCTCTTTGATCAACCTATTTCTCGTCTACGATGGTGGTCAGTACCTCGTAACAATCGCGTAGGTCTTGATGGTACGATGTCTTCAACCTAAGTCACTTCGATTAGTTTTAATCTACACCATGTATAAATATCTATGTTCCGCCAATTTTGACGATAGAATCTAGCTTCCCAAGCGTGTATTGCCTATAATGACAATGGGCCTCAGGCTGGGTCCATCCTCTTCCACCTAGTATTGGGGAATGACGATGGCGCTCATGTTGGCTCAATCTTGGCCCTGTGGTGCTCTCCCATACAATTATGGTTGGTGAAAAATGGAAATAATGAATCTTAGTGCGGGCACATTTGAACTTGGCCCCAATTTGGACCAACGTTAGGCCAAGATTGGGGTGAATTTATATCCCGAGCAGGTGCGTACAATCCTCAGCGTGTATGAATTTTGGTCCCACTTTGGTCCAGTCTTGGACCCATATAGGCACGATGGGGCTCAACACTATGCCCAAGACAGGGCCAAAGTGGGGAAATTCGTGCCTACTGGGATAGAATTCAAAACAATTTTCCAATTCCAAAAAAAAGGAAGGGGCAGTATTGATTGCCTAGTCTGGGTTCATGCTGGGCCCATGGTGTTACCAATCCTCGGGCAAAGCAATACAGCCAAGCTGGGAACGATGGTATCATCTCACTCGGGTTCAAGCAACATTGATTAACAATTCAAACCCAAAATATTTGTTAGTTTTTAAATTAATTCCTATGGAATCAGTTTTGCCTATGCTTTTATATCAGTTCTAATAGAAAGCAGGGGAATATTGTTCGTTCAGCTGCTTTCTCAATTTCTCATTCTTTGATAGTGATTAATGCACGATGACATCAAAGCAAAAATAAATCAAAGCAGAATACCAAAGCTCTCAAGATATATGTTTTTTTCCCGTGATACACAATGACACTCGTTACTTCCTAGGGGTAACCCACCGCAAACCGAAAAAGAGAAGAACACGAAATGGAAGAGACGGAAATGTATGGATGGGAGAAAAAGAGAAGGCAATAACAAATTACTTAGTAATATCCTTCCACCGAATACTTGCGCCACCTGCGGTTTTGTGGTGGTGTGGTTGGTATATGCAACGTGTCCTACAAACGAAATTTCGTGGCCTCCTAGCAAGAGTGGACCATAAAATAAATGAGAACTCGATGGGAAAAAATGAATGTAAGAACACGAGCTCTTAGCCTTGAATAATATATAAGTGTTATGAGGATGTTACGTTAATTTCTGAGGATGGCATTTGTATATCTCATCGTTGTATTCATGGCTCAACGATACGGGAGAAATCAATCAGTTGTACATGTACATGTTTTGTCATGATAAATGTTTTTGATAGCTCTGGTTAAAAAGAACGATTAATTATAACCGCATCCCATTGATCAACGGAGCAATGAGATTGATTCGAAACGTTGTGCAAGCGAGATACCGGTTGAACTTGATCGGATAACCGATATGTGCTTCCTCATTCTTGAATAGGGAAAGAAATGGGTATGGTTGACGTTGTTGACTTCCCGCACAGTACGGAAACGCTGAAAGAATTTTTAAGATAATTTTGGTTCGTCAGGTTAGGTGGAACCTCACAGGATAGTATCGAACTAGTGGAACTATGCTGGGTTGTGCCAGCCTAGATAAGAATATGCAAGCATAGTTGGACTATACCCAAATTTTCGCAGGTCGAACCTAGCTGGGATTTCATGGGACTTTTCAGCACCTTCAAAGAAGACTCAGAAACTTGCAAGGAACTTGCGAGAGTCGCCTAGTTTCCAGTTCTTTACAGTAATGACCTTGAATAGATACAACCCCATGCAGGTATTGTCAAGACTGACAAAAAAACCCAGCCTTGTCCCAAGGTTGGCACATGTGTCAGAAACAAACCTCCGTGAAGAGGAATTAGCCCAATATTGTTCCATGATTGTCCAGTTGTTCCCAATGAATAGTCAGTCATGGTACATTTGTTAATATTTTTGAAATGTTCACTATATTTGGTACAAGCTTGGCACAAGTGTAAAAATCGAGCATTCTTTGAGAACAATTGTGCCAATATTGCCCACATGAGTAGCACAATGTTTATAGATATTAACTGAATGTTTGAATTTACAATGGCTGAAGAATTGTGGATAACCATCGGGCGGGGGCTGGCCCGATCTTCCTGCCATAATTTCCTGCTAGATTTTACCCACACAGCACGCAGTTCTTGGAGATATCTAAGAGAATACTCAATTGAGAGATCTTCAAGAACTTTCTTGAAGATTTCTTAAAGATATCTTCCAGTAGTGTTGAAAAGACGTCTTGTAAAAGATTTCTAAAAGATGTCTTGATTCAAGACATCTCCGAGACGGCCATGCAAGATATCTTGAAGATATCTTTGAGAAGCGTTTGAAAGATATCTTCTTGGAAGACTTTAACCAGATATGTTTAAGAAGATAGATCGTCAGCAGGTTTAAGTTATGAATACCTGATCATATGCATTGACATGAATAACACTTGGAATGTGCCTTTTATTATAATCGAATTACAGATGTGATAAATCCGTTCACAAATGGGAAGCTTGAAAAATCTATATATACATGCCAAGAGATTTAAAATTCTGCAAAAAGTACGATTTTGTAATCTTTCAATACCCGCGCTGAAATTAACGAATCTCCAAGACAGAAATATTTTACAAATTACTGAACTTTTTACGCTCAATTTTATGTACAGCCATCAAGTAAATTTAAAAAAATTCTCATTTATACTCATAATGAGTTATTCTTTAATAACGATGAGATAGAAATAATTCAGGAAGAATCTGTGGTATCCACGACCAACTTATCTGACATTTGTTTATATAATAACAGTTCTTCCAAAAGATCACTTTTACTCTGAAAATGTATACCACTGACACTATTTCGCTATGTCATATTGACAATTATAATTATAATTATAAGCATCAAAATTAAACTGCCTGTATAGCTCAGGTCACTGGAGCGTAAGTACATCGTAAGACGTGCAGGTTCGATTCCCGCCACCTCAAAGATCAAGATAAAATGAAGTTCATAGGAGTGCGAGAGCGACACAGACAAACAGGGGAAAGAGAAGAGAAGATGTGTTAGAATTTCTTGTGTGGATAAATTCAAGCTTCTTCCAAGACATTTTTATGAATTTTTTCAAGACATCTTTAAGAAATCTTGAAGAACTCTTTTAGATTCCTTAATCTCTTCTTGAATATATCTTTGAGAAGTCTCCGAGAGATCTTTTAGAAAATTCTTCAAGACTTCTTGTACTTTTGGAAGATATCTTTTAGAATTCTGAAAGATATCTTGGTGTCTATTTGGGTATATTGATCTAAGTAAGGATGGAACTTCGCTTAATGGTAATAAGATACTTTTAAATGTAATCATACATGGAGACCAACTGATTTTGAAGAACTCTTCACAGAATTTTAGGATGTCTGGCTAATTTTGAAGACCATCGATTTTGATGAAACTTTGCAGTTTTGTGAGGCTCAATATCGAACCAAAAACCCTTGAACCATTCGTCCTGATCTTATTATTTCCAAGCCTGGGCCAAGTTTGGTAAATTGTTCAAGACAAGTCTCGGCGGGTCTTGTGCTAGGCTTGGTCCATTATTGGGCCATTGGTCCATACACACATGGGACGTTGCTACCACTGCGCCTTTCGATTACTTTGACAAATTCTACATCGAAAGTTAGAGAATTGAATCTCTAATTTGAATAATTTTGTATTCCCAGTCTCGTTTCCATCAATCAAAGGGAGAATATTAATCAAAGGCAAAATCTCTCGTAAAAATTCTTCAAAGTATCTGTCATTCGATTTTCATTGTCTCAATATAAAGTATTCCTTGAATTCCGCTATCGCCACATCACCCCTTTCCGTCGCTTTGATTCAATCTGAACGTCCTCGTTACTTTTTCATCACCACTTTTCATTTTTCTCATTAAGTCCAGGAGGGATCAAGAATCTGCATTAAGAACCCAAAGGGTAGTAGTACTTTGATTGGGGGACGAGGGAGAGAGAGAGAATTTGAAACGCGTAAGTTTATATTTGTAAGTTTATGAAGTGGATGAACAAAGCAAAAGCATCTCTTTTATACCTCGTGAGTTGAGTTTAAATCAAATTTGTTCTACGAAAAGTTCTCTCGATCCTCGGCAACGGGGAGGAGAATAAACTTAAAAAGACGAATAAGAATCAGAATAAGAAGTGAAAGTATATGGTAAAGAAGATGCATTTCATTGTGTAGGCAAACGAAATTCCGCGTACGACGACATTCCCGATCACCTACCATTCAAGTTAAGGTGCCGCAATCTGGTCGAGCTTACGACACACAACAGTGGCTTCTTCTCCTTCTCCTTTTCCTTCCGAGTAAAAGGGATTCTTGAAGAGAAGAAATGTAACTTACATCACGGGGGAAGAAAAAGTAACGATGAAAAAGAACAAGGTATAGAGAGAGAGAGAAGGAGTGATTTCGCACCGTAAACAAATCCGAAGAACGAAGATCCTTAGTTAGGTTCTCAGGTTTGGAATATCTGTTCTGAAAAGTATTTTTTTTCTCACAAGTTTTCGTCATCGTCTACAAAAGGATATACTACAAGGGACGTGAAAAACTTCACGTTGTTACATACCTATGGTTAAAACTCACGTTAATGCATTGTCAACTTTTTTTCCGTTGTGATACATTTGGGGACTTATGTGCGAGATCGGTGCTCCGCGAGGGGTCCCCTCTTTGGGGGTTAAAGGTCACGTGCGTGACACCGGCATATATGCACGAAAAGTAATATCAAGAGAAGAAAAGAGAGGAGAGGAATCGGCGATCAAAAGGAAGAACAGAAAATAATATGAGAAGCTATGGCGGTGGTCTGCCGATAGCCTGGCAATATTTCATAATTAGCTTTGAGGCCTCTTGCGCGCGTGGATACGTACACTCGGACAAGGTATATACAATAGATGTTATAGACGTGTTATATGCGTATATGCCACTTCCACGCGTGTAAGAGCGTCTTTTTTCATGGTACGTCGAGATGTTGTGCCCACACATCCGCGATTAAATGCCGTATTAACTTTCAGGTCCGTCATATTTTAGGTCCGCCTGGGAGACAGCAGGCGCAGAAGAAACGAACGAAAGCACGCGTGCTTGCACTCGAAAAAGCATCTTCGCGAAAAAGGGTTAAGACGTGGAGCAAATAAGACCAACTCGACGAATAGCCGACGGAAAAAAGAGGACGGCTGAGGGGTGGGGAAAGGATTGAATATAGAGGGGAGAGGGAAGAAGGGAGAATGTATTCTACGTTTTAAAGGCATCGTCGAGTGATTTACGCGTACGAATGTGGCATAGGTACGGTAATTAAGCGAGGAGCAGCCGCTCGGCCTGGGCTCTCCTTCGGACCTCGATCGCACCAAGCTCTGAAGAGAGAAAGGGACTTTTTTCACTCTTCTCACCGCGTGGGCGGTCTCGGGACTCCATCCAAATTTGACACGCGTATCATAACCCTTCCAACTTCGTTCTGGCTTTCATGCATGTGAAACTGTGTATACGAATACGTACCTTCGCATGTGAAGATATATAATCTTGCGATACATGGTACGTATACGTTCATGTTTCTTATTCGTGTGCTTTTTCGCACAAATGTCAGGAGGGATTATAGGACGTTAGATCATTCTATTATATTCCTTTTCGAAGAAAAGGATGCTGATCGTTATGAGAAGTTTTGTCACTTTGAAAAAAGGTGCTAGAGAATCCAGTCTTTGGAAATTGAATACTATATTGAGATGTATGCTTCGCAGAATTCCTCATCTCAATCAAAATGTTTTAGAGAAAATTTTGCGGGTATAAGAAAACATTGAATCACGACAACTCAAAATCCTATTGTCAATGGTTCTTTTCCACTGTGTGGATTTTTTTTGTATCCCAATTATCACTGTGAAAAAATTCCTTCTGAAAATTCAGGAAATGAGATTGTAATTTTTTCTGAATTTTAAGAAATTTCAAATGATTTCCGTCCTGATGGAAGAATTTTATTGAATTTTGTTGAATTTCGTTCACTTTTGGCGCATTCGGTATTCATTGGAAATTAGCAAAATTCCAACAAAAGTTCGGTAAAATTCGATATTTGTCCACAAAATTCAATAAAGTTTAGTGACATTTGTCGACTTTCATCGAAGTTCGTTGAAATTTAAAGATTTTTATTGAATTTCATTGAAATATTGCTGTGCCAAAAGTGAAGAAAATTCAGCAAAATTTTCCCAAACATTCAGAAAAAAGTGGCCGTGAAAAATTACAGTCACATTCTCTGAATTTTCAGAAGAACCTTTTCACAATGTTCGATCTTGTCTAATTCAATTACGAACTGCAAAAGTCCTGCAACAGACGCATCCATCCCTACCACCTCTTTGCATGAACTTGCATCACTTAGAAACATGGATCTTACTATTTTTCTTCGTGGCAGTAGTGGAATGATCAATCCATCAAGTCCTATCAAGTTTTTTCAGCCAATATGAATTCAACGAAAACTTTCTCAGAAAAATGTTATGCCAATCAACATCACCGTCAATTACGATAATATTTTCAAATTTTACACTTTGATGAAAATTTGATTGAAATAAATTATAATCACTTTAGTGCAAATTTGCGTTTATTAGAAAATATTTTTTTCATAAAATCCAACTTTTTTATCGAAATAAATGAGTATTATTACACTGTAAAAAAAATTTGTTGGATTCCAAACAAAAATGCTTGGAAATTTACAAACTTGGTTTGGAAAAATAATTTCCGAACCTTTTTCGTAAATTGCCGAACAAAAGTTTGTGAATTCTCAAAAATCTTCGTGGAATCACAAAATTTTTTGAATGTTTACAAACTTTTGTTTGGTAATTTACAAAAAAAGTTTGTGTAAAAAACTGCCAAACTTCTTTGGCAGTTTAGGAAGTATATTTTTTACAGTGTACCCCCAGACAGCACTGGGACGTTTTGAAAACATTCTCAAAACGTGGTTGGTAACATAGAAAACATGCCAAAAACGTCCCAGGATGTTTTCAAAACGTCACATGTATGTTTTGAAAACGTGAAAATGTCCTAGAACGTTTTATTTTCGTTTTCGTGGGAGGTGATGGAAACATTTGATTGTGAATGTTTTGAAAACGTCGCATGAATGATTTCCTCGTCTTTTTCAGTCCCTAAAATTCATATTATTCCTTGGAGAATTGGAATATTCCAAACATATTTTCAAAACATAGCAATGTGTCACACAGATGTCCACAAAAAAGTCCTGCAATGATATCATTCGGAACGTGAGAATATAATGATATTGAACTATTTACGTGAAATATTTGAATGTTGAGCGAGTTTAAGTGAAAGTGAGCTGATTTTTTATTGAATAAAGTGCAGTTTTGATCAAATTAAATTCTTGGTTATGGCATTCGATTTGTCAATTTGGATATAAAAATTTCATGTTATGTAAATATGTGTAATTGAATCTTTGAAATGAAAGGAATTGCATGGATTTTATATTTTCTATGTAATAAAAATGAATTTCACATCAGTTGATAACCAAGCGAGTTATGTGAATTTTCAAATTTAGGTTAGGATATGTTGAATGATTACTTTCAAAATTCTATTGAGATGATTATGTGATTAAAAAAGGCCTTTAGAACATGCTCTCTCGCAACAATTCTTGAAACACATCAAAATGCTCAAATCCATGATTTTTATTATTTTTGAAAGATTCATTATTTATACATGTTAAAGAGATAGAGGAAATTATAAAATTTTCAAAACAATCCTTCAATTCTCTATGATGATTAACATATTACGAATACCCATTTGGTTTAATATTTCAGAAACGTTTCAAAAATGACCTAAGAACATGAGAATAACATTTTTAAAATCTTGCGGAATGCATGAAAAAAAACGTTTCCAAAACATCTAGAACATGATGTTTTCAGAATCAAATCTCGAAAACTATGGACACGTTTCTAAAACGTCCCGAGAACTTTCGGTGCTGTCTGGGACCCTTAGGAGACACTGTTAGAAAAATCTGTCTTAAATTTAACAATAATATTATGAAGTTTTTTACATAAGCATTTTATTAAATTTCATACGACATTTTTTATGGGATTTCATATTTCCATATTAAATTTAAGAACGATTATTGAATTTAATATGAAAACATGAAATTTAATATGGAAATATGAAATTTCATACAAAATTTCGTATGGAATTTGATAAAATGTTTATGTAAAAAACTTCATAATATTATTGCTAAGTTTAAGACAGATTTTTCTAACAGTGGACCTTCAATCTCAATGTACACGTGATGACAAATGGAAGTTCAAAATGGCCGTATTCAAAATGGCGTCTTCAAGTCGAAAATTGATTGGGATATAGTATTGTTCGTATAATATATAAAAATTCATTCATTATGGATCCACCTCGTGTGGAAATATTTCGCTGAAAAATGTCTGCAAAACTATGAAAAATCTCTGAAAAACAATGAAAAAACTCTGAGAAACTCTGACAAACTCTGAGAATCTCTGAAATTTTGATGAGAAATCTAATATTTTTGAGACATTCTTTACAGACTTTTTTCAGACTTTTTTCAGACTTCCTCAGAGTTTTTTCATACTTTTTCAGAGAAATAGTAACGAAATTGCACTCTGAAAAAACTCTGACAAAACTCTAATAAATTGTTGACATTTTTCTGATTATTGAAAAATCCTGAAATTCAATAAATACATTCATATGCCGTATTCAAATATCATGTGTGAAAAAGTGTTTGAAAATTTTTTAATTTTTTTCTAAAAGTCAGAAAAATGTTAGCAATCCATCAGAGTTTTGTCAGAGTTTTTTCAGAGTGCAATGTCGTTACTATTCCTCTGAAAAAGAATGAAAAAACTCTGAGAAACTCTGAAAAAAGTCTGAAAAAAGTCTGTAAAGAATGTCCCAAAAATATTAGATTTCTCATCAAAATTTCAGAGATTCTCAGAGTTTTTTCATTTTTTTTCAGAGATTTTTCATAGTTTTACAGACATTTTTCAGCGAAATATTTCCATACGGGACGTGCGAATTTGTATAGGAGGATTTTTAGGGTCACTGATCACGGATCTGAAGTGAGAAATTCGAGATGGTGGATCCAAGATGGCGGGAAAGAGAAATTGAAATTAGTTGTACAATAGCAATGATTTGAATCAGGAGGTTTTTTGAGGTTATTGATCACGAATCCGAAGTGAGGTATGGAAATTTCCAAATAAGGAATCCAACAACGCGGTCAGAGAAATAAAGAGCTTATGAACCTGAGGGAAAATTAGCGTTATTATTTTTTGGCATCGCTAATCAAACATCTGAAGTTAAATGGAAAGAATTTATATCATAAGGGGCCGTCTATGAACTACGTAGCCCTGTTTTTGCGATTTTCTGACCCCCCCCCCCTCCCTCCATGTAGCCCTATCGTAGCTTTTCTCTGAACACCCGGCCCCCTCCCTTGTGGGAACATATAGTTTTTTACATTCAACTAAATCAATTCCAGTCAAATAAATTTTTATTCAAATATTATCCTGATAAAATTTTAATTGACTGAAATGGAAAATTTATTGTACTGAAATAAAATTTCTCACATTGTAAATGAAATTCATTTGAATCAAGTGGAATCTCACCAAATATTTTTTTCGCTTTATATTCGAATGGATCATTTTTATGGATTTTTATATAGAATTTTCTTCCATGTCCAAGATGCATAAAAAACCACGTAGCTTGGAACCAACCCCCCTCCCCCCTCCTCTTCCCCGCTTTTAGCCGCGCGTAGCATTCAATCTCACCCCACACTCCCGCTTTATCGGCCACGTAGTGTATGGACGACCGCTAAGAATGAATGAATACATTGTTTAGCCGACGAAATACATTGTCATAGCTCAGTACTCCCCCACCTCTTGGCGACAAACGTTAGGAAGAGCCTTTTTCCTTCTGCTCTATTTAATTTCATTACTCTCTTAATTATACTTCGATGTTCTACTTTTTTTATTCCTTTTTCCTTATTTTGTATGTATTACATGAAATATCATGTTCATTATTCAATTTTTATGGCAGGATATTTCGATGCAAAATCGGTATAATAATTATAGAAAAAATGTCATTCCCTATAATTTCTTATGAGATATAATAATATGTGACCTTGTCTGCGAAAAGGGGGCTTAGGTGTGAAAACAAGTTTTCGAGAAAACAGCTGTTAAAGATAAACAAGTCATTTTATCAGTTTCGCTTTAGTTGTTCGCTTCTCCTTGCATCCCACCGCATCCCACTCTGTTCTAGGACATACAGTGTTGTTTCTGTTTCGAATAATATCGTATTTGATCGCGGAATTTCGTGGTTTCGCTTAGTTTTATAATTTAATCTCCAAATTTTTTTCATTTTCAATCATTTCTGCTCTTCTTTTTGTACATTTTTAGCAAACTTCCCTACCAGTTAGAAACTTCTGGTTTGTGTCATTCGAAAGAGTATATTTTACTCCATCCAAATCGCCAAAAAAGTGAAAAATGATTTCTCCACACCTAAGCCCCCTTTTCGCTAAGGCCAGGTCACATATCATATCAGTGATCTTTGATTATACTTCCAAATAAATTTTCAGTGGTTTGGCTCCTGCTTGGCTCTTCCTCGATTCAACATTGACTGAATGATAGATTCTATTCAAAGTGCGGTTCATTTGAAATATGGTTGAATATTGCTACACCCTCTGGCCTAGTCTCGGTGAAAATCAGTTTCAAATGTAGCGCCGATCATTGGTAATAGCATGGCTCAACATTGGCATCCTGCCTCAAAGATCTTATTACAATCGATTTACAAAATTTAATCGCAATGTATTCGGATTTTGCATCGGAAATATTTCATTAACCTAATTTTTATTCAACATTACCCGCTTTCCTATTCCAGGGAGACTTTTTATTCAGATATTTCCGAACCAATTGAATTTGAAATGTGCATCTGATTCATTTCTATTGATTCTTATTCATCGTAACTAAGAAATTTCTGGTATACGATTACTTCTTATTACCGCTGATTTGTTCGTCCGGAATTTGCATCGGAATTAAATCGGTTTATACAGCTTTCAATCAGATCCTTTAAGCAGGGCATGCACCTCATTTCCACCGGTTTATGATTGAATGGAATCGTGGATTTTTTCAAATCGTTAATGTGACATCAGTTGATTTACAATTTCAAGTGAAAATAAATCAACATCATATTAATAACTTGTTTAATGATGACGTAAATTATACAAAATTCAACTTCTATACCGTCGTGTATGATATTTTTTGCGCTGATCTAGTGTTCCTCCCACTGATTTCTATACTAACTGGATAAAATATACCGATGCCATGTTGGTAGAAAATTGAAGGCTCACCCAGCGCCTCGGAATGTCTTCCACGGTACTAAACGCAGAGTTCATGCGCATGCGTGGCCCTCTTTGCGCGTGCGTGGTGATATATAAAAAGCGGGAACATTATTCGAATCAACCGTGTTGATTATGATTGGTTTTGGTGTAATCGCGCACGCGCATTGACGTCGCGTTCAGTACCATAGAAGGCATTCCGAAGCGCTGTATGAGCCTTCAATTTTCTACGATTTTGCTATAGGATATCCATAGAGTTATTCTATCCAGTTAGTATAGAGATCAATGGTTTTTCGCGAGTAGTGAGAGACGTTCACAAAGAATATTTGAGGCTCAAATAATTCTTTGGAGGAACAGTCGATCGTTCTTTTCAGCAGGTTACACCAGAGGGTTCCTACCCCAGACAGCACAACGCAGTGCCCAATGAACTCCCGTTATGGCCACACCAAATGAATTTATTTTGAACTTATTTGGTGTTTTGGGTATTCTTTATGAATTCATTTGGTATGAGATGAATTCATAAGGCATTCATTTTTTGCGGCCATAACGGGGACTGTTCAGGAACACCTATTCTGCTACATATGAATTCATGAGGTATACTTGTGCTATTTGGGACCCTAATAGCACAAAACGTGCGTCAAATATTGTGATAATGTTTGCAGGACATTTAAATATTCTAAAAACGTTCGGAGAATATTTGACGCACATTGGTGTTACTTGGGTACTGCTGATTGAAATTGTGTATACACATAGCAAAATTCAAGGACAAAAGATATCGAGTTATTTATAAATGAATGAGGGAAGAACAATAAGATTCCAAATAACATATATCGGAAATTGCGAAATGCGCATATTTTTTATATATTCTTGGGTTAATCACTTTTCATAGCTCTATCATTGGCGCCACATTGATACACAATTTTTCCAATTGTTTGGCAATGACTCAGGGAGCAAGGCGGCGCTTTAATTGCGCGTTCATTGTACAATGCCATAAGCACCTGAGAAATGCGCTGAAGTTTGCAGTTTTATGCGCTTTATTTGTCAGTGGAAATTCATCGGATGGCCCTATATTCGGTGTATTCTTGAGGCAATGTACAACAAAGGCACATTTGGAGTGACTGCGTTGCTTCCTCCCCGTACAGTAACGGACATTTCTACGTTGCCTCTACGTTGCCTCCATGTGGAATCTTCGTTCTATTCACGTCCACCATTTATCCACGTGGAGTCCACGGAGATGCGACTTAGAAATCGGTGGATGTGTTGTTAGGGTGGGGCTGGTCTATTTCATTGCCATTTTTCCATCAATGATGAGACTCCTCAGGAAAAACACATTAAAAAATCATGAAATAGTGTTATCATTTCAGGTTGCCAAGCCTCGGCCATACTTCTTGGCCATCTATCACAGCTACATGGAGTAGCAAACTTTTTACCGTGGCAGCAAACAATTCGTCATCAGAGCGATCTTGTCAGCTGAGACAGCGAATTTTTAGCTTTGTTGGCAAAAAATGTTTGCTCCTCCAACAGATTTTAGTATCATATATATAACAACAAACAAATTTTGCTGGAGACGTCAACATATTCTGCTGCCACAGCTAACAAGATTGTTGTAACAGCAAAAAATTTGCTACTCCAGCAAAAAGTACCCAATCAGACTTCGCTGCCACAGCGAATTTTTTTTCTCCATCGTCATCTAAGTTGCGCCACGCTGAGGCTCGTTTCATTGTTCACCCACCATGATTTTTTTTCCTCGTTTCGTTACTTCAAATAATTTTCATCTTGAATAGTAAATTATCGATCGTTCCATGTAGTTGGCTGTGTAATATAAATGTTTTTGTATAAAAGTAAATTTCTAAGAACGTATTTTGAAACAAGGTCAGTAGATATTGACTGTCAACGTCGGACTCAATAATGATATGATGAGAAATATATTGCTTGTTTACGTGCAATCGGTATTAATACACATATCGATCACACAGCAATCGCTTGATATTACGAACTAATCCATTTGCCTTCCACAACTCCCTGTTTGCTCGAATACGTTTGTCCCTGAATTTGTGTTCGTAGTTGTTGCTCGAAAGTTGTTCGATTGCTTGTATCGTGAGAGTTGGTGCACCAAGTAGCAATTGCCGTTCATTTGTCAGCCAAGCCACTGAAATATCGCGCACATGAAACACGGTTTCGCTCATTCCGTTCATTCGTTCATCCGTTGGTTTTTCTCTTCACTCGAGGGTGGAAGGAGTATTCGATAAACTAAGACTACTATTCATCATTCTATCGAAATATTTCGAATGTAGTTTGTAAAATCTCATCTTCAAGAGAGGCCGAACCGAACGTACTCGAGTACTCGAATACATCGATGGTCGGTTTTTTCCTCTCTCCTTCAATTGCTTCTTCAAACGATATCCTTTCCGAATTGATAAAAGATGACATTTATGTATGTCGGATAGTGAAACTTGAATAATCGCGACTTTTGAAATTATTCGTGATCCTTAAATCGATCAATTCCATCTTTTGATCGTGAAAGAAACGAAAGTTGAAAATCTACGAATTTAGTGCAAATCAGGTACACGAATGTACTTGAAAATTGTGAGAAAAGATTTTGTAAGGTTCGTTAACGATGCGTCTGTCCTCTTCCCCTTGATACACCCTTTCGTTGAACTATTACTTCTCTTTACGTTCATTTGCTGTCCTCTTCGTGATTCTATCCCGCTTCTTTCCATTTCTCCTCTTTTTATTACCTTTCAAACATTGCGCGTAGATTTCAAGTACACACTTCGCTCTGCACCCACTTCGGCCAAGTCTTCTCTACGGAGGTCTAATCCCTAGACAACTATTCTCCATCCTACGTGGCACTTAACGCTGAAGAGGCCGAAGGATTTATCATGAAGTCTTCAAACTATATGAGTTGAAGAGAAATGAAGGAAAAATAAGGGAAGAACAAAATGAAGATGGAAATCGATGGGAGAAAAGGGTAAATCTTTCTCTTTCGGCTTCAGTTTTATCGTGTATTCAACATACTGAAGTAGTTCAAGATCGTTAACAGTGAGTTTCGTCGATTGATTTTCGCAGAAGAATATTTGTCGTTGTTGGCAGGATGGATTCTTTTCGATTCATTTTTTGTATTCTCCGTATCGATTCAGTTCTGTGTTTTATAATGTATTATGTGAAAATTCATCAAATTTTTACAAGTCGTAGATCTTGTGGCTGACGGCAAGGCCGATGCAACTCACGAGGCCTTTTCCACGGTGCGTCGCTGTAAGCTAGTGTGCGCTTTTTTCCTTGCCACTTTATGACATCCGGCGTAGTTCGGAAGGGTCTTCGTTCTCTTTTGCCGTGGGCATATGATATCCTGTCGGTTAGAAGAATGGCCAGCGCACTCAAAACCTCCAAGTACTCTTATTGTTCTAAAAGCCTTGCGATCTCGCCTCTCAAAGCCTACAGTGAGCAACAATGCGGGCAAATCTCCCAGTTCTCTCGCCTCGCTTTACCTCCGCGTTTTCTCCTTTCTTTTGAGCGAATTAAAGAAGTTGGAAGAAAAAGTAGAGAAGAAAACAATCGGGACAAGAGGGAAAGAAAGATGAAAGAGGGTGTCGAAATCTTGAAACCAATAAAGAAGCCGTGAGAACTTTTTATTCAGAATGACTACTCGGGAGAAGGACTCGGAGATTGTGAAAACACTTGTTTAAATTGTCTGTGTATTTTTTCCAGACAAGAGGGTGTGTCGATATTCGACGTTTTAAAGTATAACTCGTAGTCGTCGACGCAAAATAAGATGTCGAAGGTTGTTTCGAGACGATGGAATATATTAGCGAAAAAGTGCAATATCTTCGAATTTGTTTATAAACTTATGAAATCAGTCCACTGAACTATATTATTACTCTTTCCCAGTTGCGGTGATTCGACGCGATGGTAAGGTAGCTGTATTTCATAAACCGTCTACGTCTTATCCAGACAGGTGTGTCATAAAACTACCTTCAGCAACCCCTAAGGTGCGCCGTGCTATAATAAAGCGCTTTTATAGTACACACATACCTATAAACCATTTCATCTTGTATACACGATACTAGATGCAGACAATTTTTGAAGGTACCTCAAGGAGGAAAGAAAGAAAGAAAGAAAGGGAGATATACGTGTACCCGGTAGCCTCCTTTATCATTTCTTGCATCTCGAAACAAGAGGGGGAACGAGTTAACCTTAGCGATGGAAACTTTTCGAAAACTTTACGAAAGGCTTTCATCTTTCGACACAATGCACACACGCGTTGGGTTGTATCCACGCCTCCGCCTACGTCACGTTTGGTAAAGTTCTCTAGCTGCAAAAACTTTCGCCTTGTGGAAAATCATAACGATCTTTTGCCTGGCCCGAGGTAAGGAGTAAACTGTTACATGCAGCTGATGTGAAGACAGATGAAGGGATGCTGTATGCATCGTGGCGTGCAGGTTTGTAAACACCAAGGGAAAAGCTTTTCGCCGTGCAATCACTGGAGGGCTCGGATATGCTCCGAAGGGATGCAAAGACGAGAGAGAAATGGAAAAAGTGGAACCCCCCCCCCCCTCCCCCTTCTAGTGATGCCGATGGTGCTACGATCAGCAGTAAAATATCTGAAAGAATGTGAATTTGGATGGAAAAAGGTGAAGCATGATTTTCTTCAAAGAATACTTGTTTTTCCAAATAAGAAGAGGATAAGAAGACGAGTCAAGCGATGTCTTGAATGAAGTTTACAAAACGTTGAGAAGATAAGAGAAGTATTCTTTGTAAATCATCTTTTATTCCTCCATCCATCTTGGGTGGTTTAAATTTTTTATAATACATAAAATTCTTGAAACACCGCACACGCTCCTTTAGAGTTTGTAAAAGATAAAGTACTGAGATTCCAAGTTTACAATTAAACTCGCGAAAATTTTAATTATTGTCAAAAGAGAAACAATCTCTGAGAACTTGATTAGACGAGTCTTGTATGAAATGTCGAAAGTAAATGAAGAAAGAATTGGGGGATAAAAAGAGAATCGGTAAACAGGAAACGAGAATTGAACACCAACGTAGTCTCGTGGGGTGGTCCGTGCATCTATGCAGCTGTTTTTACATTCATCGACTATGGTGGTTAGTACGCCGTTCTCTTCTCTCTTATTTCGCTGGAGAATTCGACGTTGGAATTCCATTGAGCAGAATACCATCAAAGAGTTCTTACCTGTAGTTACCAAAGAACAACATCGGGGTCCAACCAATATCGTGGTCGCTGCGATTTCATGAAGTCCGGAACCTTGGTTAGTTTAGACGTGACGTACATCGAGATTTATCTGTTCGTTCCATGTCATTCCGTTGCATTCTTCGCTCATGTGCATTACCCAGACTTCGAACTGGATTCCTCACGTACGAATTTTCACTTTGATTTTTCTTTCCAGTCTCATTTATCGTGATGAGATTAAGTTTGCTGATTCGAAGAGTTTTGTTTTCCTCGCGCAGTGTTAGTTCGAATTTCGATCTCCGCATTAACGGAGCAGAAAAATATTCGATTAACCGAGTTCGATTGGAGATGTTGTTGATTTCAAGAAGAAGCTCTCTTTGAACAACCACAAAATATTCCTTTAATCTTCAGTTACATAAAGTGGGGCGAAGTACCATAAACATATTATGAAACTTTTTACATAACACAATCTATCAAATCTTATAATACGATATTCCAGACAGCACAAATGATATAAATATGAACTCAATGAATTCAAAATGCATACATGTTGAATGCTTGAATTCGTGATATGAATTCTTTATGAAGATTAAGTTATTCATCAAGAGTTCATTTTGAATTTGAACTATACATAATGAATTCATGTTTGCTGTCGTAACGGGAGTTCTTTGCGGGGACTTTTGTGGTGTATGGGATTAATTTCTAAAATTTCATAACTCATATTAAATTTGAGAACTTCATTGAATTTGATATGAGAACATTGAATTCAAGAATTTTTCTGCAAGCGTATATAAATGTTTTTGAGATAAGAAAAAGGAATTTTGTTTTCAATAATTCTCTTCCCAGTGTGAAAGAAGAGTGTGCTAAAATTGTGAATATAAAATATTGGATTCACACAGCGATGATTTGACGAAGTGAATCGTTTTGATGAGATCTTGAAAATTTTGCGTAACACGAATCATTACAGCCCGATGACAAGAAAACTAGAATTTTGTCTGCAGAAATCGAAGAGGGAAAAAGATAGGAAGAACTGTTGGCCAACGTATGGGAAAGTTCAGAGTTGGAAAGAGAATTTCGGAGTGGATAGATGTGGAAGACGGACATTAATTCTTGAGGTTTATGCGGTTGATATTGGAATCTTTACGGGCACCTTGCAGAGGCAACTGCAAAAGAATCCGGAAATATGACTGTTTCTCCTTCTCTTTTAATTTACGAGCAAATTTCGTGGAAAAATTTCAAGTCCATCGATTAGGGAAAGAAGGTGAAAAATCGAACAAGTTCTAAGGAAGATTGAATCTTCCGTATTCTTTCGTCTGGAATGTCTTTCTTCCTCGAATGAGTTATCGATGATGTGATTTTATGGTTGGGGGAAGGTATTGGAGTTGTGGTTTCCATAGCGATGAAAGAACGTTTCGGAAAGTTTTCTTTTTGTTATAAAGAATGAGATATGGCAAATATTATAATGGATAGTTTAAGTTTTGAAATAATGGTATTATTTTGTTGGTGCTTTACACGGCATGGAATACAGAATTAGATTAATATTTTGTATTCGTTATTATCTATGTTATTATTTTATACGCTTTGTATTAGTCGCATTTTTGAAAGAGAATTCTTGGTGCGGGTTTGGTTGAATATATTAAGTGGTATTTTCCTTTTCAAAGTTGATTCGTGTATATTAACAGGGTTGCCACCTCGAATCCATTCATGACCCGGAGAGTAAAATAACAAGAAAAAAACGGGGAAGGAGAGGTAGGGTGAAGAGCACAGTGAGAAATTTCTGAAAATGCCTCATTCCACAACTTGACGAATTTCGGGTTTCAGGACTTTCAGGATCGTCACACTCTCATGTTTATGTATGTTACATCCCGTATAAAAGCTTGCCCTGTCCACTTCCACAATCTTGCAAAATTTCTATATTTTTGTCCTTGTTTTGAGGAAAAAAGTACAACAAGCAAATTTTGCAAGGGTGAGGAAAACTTTCCTCAGAGATTTAAATCATAGGAGAAATCCGTAGAAAATTTTGTTCAACCCGGAAACCGAAGAAACTCAACAAAACACGGAGTCTCAGGATCAAACCCGAAGAGGTGGTAACCATGTGTATTAAGGAACCTCTTACCAATAAACCATGGGAAAAAGTCCCGACCAAAATGACTGGGGTTGGGATATGTTGTAGTTCTAGATGTCCTGAATGAAATATGTAATGAGAAAAACCATTTCCTACGTGTAGTTTTGCTGCCCCAGGCTTCGAAAGAAGAGACTTTAATGGAGTTTCATTGGGAAGATGATTATCGAGATATGAGGGTGAGTGAAGAGTTGCCCGTTCTTCCGAAGTTTGGGGCAGTTATAGACCACACATCCCCAAGAGAATATGAAGGTTCAAGGAACGTTCAATGGAGGTTTATTCAACGTGTGGATATTTGGAGGTCCATTAGACATTCCATGAACGTGAATTTGTGCACAGTGGACGTGAATCTAACCTAGAAGGTTTGTGTTTTCTTGGAAATAGGAAATGCTTTTACAACATATCAAAACCCATGTTCCTGAAGTTCGAATCGGTTATTGAAACGAATTTGTGAACGACTAGCGAAATATTCCACCGTTAAAGGCGCAAAATCTGGTAGCATATTCTTCAAACGATGGTCTTCATCCCGAAGAATTAATGTGAGAAGATAAGTGATGATAAATCATCAGATGTTGTGAATTAAGATTTTCGTTTATTCGTTTCTATAAATGATTCAAACTTGAGGAATATTCAAAACCTCAACCATTTTGGTCGAGACTTCTTTTCTCATAGTTTTGGTACACGGAGAAAACAAATTCAAGAAGTGGCTCATCAATTTTTGTCACGTATTAATTGCAAAAAGTAACATGTGTTTATTCCAAAAGAATGCTTTCTTGCAATTCATACGCGATAAGTGCTCATGCGCTAGTTCCTACAATTTTTCCTCCGTGTTCGGGGTCCTTGACAAGAAGATATTGAAGAAATTGTCATGGGTTTTTTCTTGGTGAGTTGTTGGTTGACTTATTTTTCTTTATTTCGAAGAAACAGTGAGAATTCTCAAGAAGGGCTATAGCAGCTGAAAAGTCTCTTTCAGTCGATTTGACTGTGATCTGAGTCACTCGATTTGTGATGAAAAGTAGTAAAGATTTTGTCAAAATTTCAGCTCTCAATTTCATTTCTATCCCAATGAGAAGAATCCGAATCATGCCAATGTTGACAACAGGTGCAGTGCAGTGCCAGTATCGGGTCTTCAACACTTGGCCAACACTGTACTGATAAACCAGTACTGAGAGCTTAATGCCGGCCAGGTACTGCCCCAGTACAGGCCCTGCACTGATTGCGAATAATAATATTAGTACTCAATTCCCAGTACAGAAAAGCGTTATCGCCCCAGACCAATGCCAGTACCCTGGCATTCTTGGCCAGTACTGGTGCAATACTGCGTCTGTTGTGAATTTCTGGTTTGGATCGGTCGCTAGAGTGGAGAAAATATTGTTAGGGCTTGCACTGACGCATGTCAGCCCTCATGGGACTCGGAGCGATCGAAAGATTTCAGTTTTTTTGACGAAAAATTTGAGTTTTGGCGATGGTTGTTGATTTTTTGACATTCGCTTGATGGATACAAAAAATAATTCTTTAATCCGATACGAGTTCTATTGAAGATATAGTGGATGGACATTTCTCCGTTACCCCTCTTTTATATCTTCCTCCCCCTGGTTGAAGAAGTTCATTGAACTCTATTGACTAATGAAATTTAATACAAACTTTGCAATGGGAAATGACCATTCAAACTCACCCATTACAACGAACCCATTGAAACCTGATTTTTTGGTGGGTTGAATGTGTTCGAATAGTCGTTTGCCATTATAAAGTTCACAGCGAAAAATTTGGTGTGATAGAAGGTCCACTGAGAGTTTATGTTGAAAACAACATATCAAATTCTGAAATTCACAGATTTTCAGGGTAAATTTAACATTTTTGTGTTAATATTTTACATGCGAGTGGACCTCCTGGGATATACAAGTGTATTAAAAATACACAAAATTTTTCACTGTGTTTGTATTACTCAATGAAATTCAATAGGTGGTTTCTACCAGCTAAATGACCATTTCCACGACTTCTATTTCTCAAATTGACTCCCATCTTTATTCTACACTGTAAAAAATGTAGGAAGTTTTTCTCCACACTGTTGGTGGAGTGCATCCCCTCATCGCGAGGAAATTATTTTTCTATCAAAAATGAGGGATTCTTCCACCACTTTGAGGAATTATTTTTTTCTTTGGGTGTTGAATCCTCTACGATTGAAGGAAAAGTCCATCAAATTATAGTGAAGGATTCTCCATCTATGGAGGAACTTTGCTGCTACGATTTTTTGGGGGAAAATTCCACAATCATTCTTTAAAGTGCACCGAAGTCGTAGCTGGAGGAACGGTGGTTGTAACATACTGTATAGTTGAGATATCTCTACAGTACACCAAACAGGAAGAGCTCTCTCTCTCAACAGAACTCCATTGGGGCTCGAAACATTGAATTCCAATTCAAAAAAATTCTTTTTGAACTCAGGTGTTGTTTGAGTGGATACTTTCAATTGGTGCGAATCTTAAACGATTCCAACCCATCATATTTGAAATCTTTTTTTCTATACCAGAATCGCTAACTCAGGAAGATAGTGAAAGAGGCGGAGTTATTCCTTGTGTTCTTCTATCAGTTGTTGTCAACGACAGTCGTTATATTTGATTCAAAGTATACATTCCTTGCCTTCATGGTCCTTTGTTATGTATTTATGTGCATATTCGCCTATTTGTCGAGAAATTCCAACACCGTGTCGGCTTTGGCTTCTCTGTTCACGACAACGACAAAGAGGAAGACTCGTTCTCTATATTCCCGTTATATGCACGATCCTTGAGCATCGACCTTAGGAAAGGAAGAAGTGCTCGATACACCAATGTGCACGGACATTCACGTTTGCACAAACATGCACTTCACGTGATTTTCTCTTTCTTCTTTTCTCCTTGAGTTTCAATGTAACCGATATGCCATCCCATTTTTCACGGAATCATTGGGATTTCATAGCTTATGTTCCGATCCCTAACGTTACACGATATATATCCTCTTTAGACCATGACGGGAAACTGATTCGATCATGACGAAAAAGTGTTGTGTTTGTCTTTAGAAATTTTATTATTTTAGAGGTTAGGATGAAATCATGATTTTTATTTCATTTTCTGAAATTTTTTATACTCAAAAAAATGCCGCTCGAAAATATGAGGTTTTTTGTTATTTTTCTTAGTGAACTAGAAACAGGAAGGTTTTTAGAATGAATTTTTACGTAAAAATACGGAAGATTACGCATATTGTAGAAATATTAATAGTTAGGATTGAAATGGTCAACGCTGAACGTTAAATTTTATAAAGCGTTGAGTAAAATTCAGTTATTCATTCGTAATCGTCCGTATTTTTATGTAAAAATACATTCTACAAACTTTCCTGTTTCTGGTTTCCCGTGAAAACATTGTCCACGCCTGATCAGGGCTGATGACTAAAGCCTGACCAGGCGTAATCAGGCCTCAATTTTGTACCCACTTGATGAGGACTAATCATGTTAAATTACGCCCAATCACGCTTGATGATGCTACATGAGAAATTCATACAGAATCAATAAGTTCTTTGTAAGGAATGAGACTATAATAATGTTATTAAACACTAAGAAGCCTTCCGAAGTAGCTGACCTGATCACCTGGTCAGCTACTTCGGAAGGCTCCTAATTTATTGTTAATCATTTATACTTATTGCGCTTATGCAGCTCCCATTTTCTAGTTTCCAGTTTTCAGGCATGATCATGCGTGATCAGGCGTACGCGCATGTCTCTGGGGCCGATTTAGCATGATCAAGCATGTGTATTTGTGATAGAAAAATCAACACAGTGTCATTTTGTATGAATATTCCTCAGTTGGTAAGATTTTACATGATCGCAAACGAGAACGGTTTGTCAGGCATGATCGCTGGTGGTTAAGCTTGATCACGGGTTTCCACATGGGTACAAAATTGAAGCTCAAAAATGAACGACCAGGTGTAATCAGGCTCATTCACGTGCAGTTAGTATTGAACATGAATAATTTTGCCGAAAAATGTCCATGATTAGGCTGGAACACGCATAATCAGACCTGAACGATTTTTTCACGGGTTAGCAAGTAGAATGAGAAAAAGGAGTTTATGTTTTCTTCGTGTATGTGTTTCAAGGAAAAACAATGTCATAAGCTTTTCTTATATGCGAAAATATGACTGCCCACCGGGCTCCCACTGTTACTAGGGGACGGATGGGCAAGATGGAGAGGGCGGGTAAAACGGATAATCGTTTTCTAAAGATGCTCAGTCGGTAGGAACCTACTAAACTGCCATTTCTCGATTCATTATATAACTCCCCTTACCGTGATCGTTGAGACGCCGGTATAGTGCACTTGCGTAATGTTTTCTTTTGTAAATATTACAATTTGGGAGAAAAATTAGAATTTTCTACCATAAGTACACTGTGATTATTTTAATATTGTTAAGGAATATGTGGATTTCAATTTTTTTTAGCATAATGCGTAATCAATAGACATGAAATATAATCAAGTTATTTTTTTTCCATCTTGGTAATTTTTAATAACTCCAGGTTATGTTAAAATACTACCTGGCGGGCAAAACGGAACCGGGCAAAACGGATACTTTCTGTTTAGCAAAAAACAAAAACAAGATGCTGCAGCTGCGAAACGAAAAGTTCCAATGGACATTCCTGGTCCTTCTGATAAGAAGAAACAACGACGAACAAAAAAAATCGCAAAAAATTATGTCACGTCTTATCTGTGTACTATATGCAAAGAAAAGTATGTTAACCCGCCAGTAGAAGATTGGATTCAATGTGGGAGGTGTCAAGAATGGACACATGAAGCTTGTTCTTCATATTCTGGACACGGTGCATATTTTTGCGACGATTGCTCTGATTGAAATGCGTGTTCCAAACAGTATCCGTTTTGCCCGACCAGGGCGGGCAAAACGGATAAAGTAGACTTTTTCTCCAATTGTTATTTTCTATAAGAAGGTTTTTATTTTTATTATTATTTGATTTTAATTATGAAGTATAATTGTCCAAAGAATTAATCAGCACAGTTTTGAATAAATATGATTGAGATATATATTTGTTATTTAATCTTGAAATTAACATATCCTTCTTGCCCGTCCGTCCCCTATTTCTTTTTCTTCTGATTGACCATTCTGATCAACAAGACAAAGTGATTGGGTAATTCCGTAGGCAAAAGGAACCAAGTGGGAGCCCCGCGCTGCCCATATGGGGGTTGCCAGAGTTGTAAAAGGACGCAGTATTGGCAAGGTTGTGCTCGTCATCATTCGGGGAAAATAACGATTTCTGTCTAGGGTCATTAGTATTTCTCAATTGGCGTCAATTGTCAGACGAATTTCAAAAGGCGTTGGTTTCCGTAAACAGACGGTCTTCTGGCAGTGTTCAATCTTCACCGGTGAGTAGATATTCATGATTCAGGAAAACAAAACTGTGCCAGTATTCATAAAACGTTGTCTCATTATTCAAATTAATTCTTGAAAACTTATGCAATATGGTAAAAAATCAAAAAGAATTTAGTAAAATGATGTGCGCGTCGTCATAATTTGCAATGAAGCAATTAAAGTATTCAAAACTTTGATACACAGTGAAAAAATTTGTCTTAGAAACGGTTCACTTGAAGTTTGTGTTGAAAATTACCACAACACATTACCCAATTGACAGATTTTCAATGTAAACTTAACACAATTCCACACATTTTTTGTGCCAATATTCAACATGAACTTTCAGTGGGCCGTTTGGGATATGCACGTGTGTTAAAGTACACAAGTGTAATTTAGGGAAAAAATTAGTAATCGATAATTTATGATGAGTTGTCCAACCAAAAGACATTTTCAATAGTGAAAGTTGGAAGTATTGAACAATAACTGAATTCTCACGTCGAAATTGTCTAAAAATATAGTTTCGTGAAGAAGAATGCGTTCAAGGTTTCTAGTACACTGGGAAAAAATATTTATTTGTGCTCTCTCCATAAAATGTAACTGATTACTTATGGCGAATAAATGATTCATTTAGGAGATCAATTTATTTGGGGCAAGCATTCCATTATTTGATTCGATTAAATATTGCATTATTCCTAAGAAATATTTCATGGAGAGAGGACAAATAAACTATTTATTTGCTTGGAAGAAATTTCTTTGATTCTCTCATTCGAAAGTGTTTCTTTGAATCTAAGAAATTGTTATTCGGATACGTCGAAATAAATATTTCTTTGACCGAAATCAATATTTTGTTGGTTCGACACAATTTATCATTTGCTCCTCGTTCCAGAGCACACAAAAAAATATTTATCTCAATCTGTCCAAATAATAATTCTTTAGATCCAAGGAAACACTTTTATCTGTGTAGTTTCGTACTTACATGGAGTGCTTTTTGGATTGAATTTTTGCTAAATTTCGGGGATATGTGAGTGCTCGATGTACATTTAAGAGTTCCCCCAAAGAATCCCACAATTGTTCGATCTCTTCCATTCTTGGATGAATCTACAAAATTTGAAAAAAATTGTTGATTCATCCGTTAAAGCATCGTCTTTACAATTGAACAATGAAAATCATCGAAACTCGTATCTCGCATACGAAACTGCACATACCTGATTATTCGCCATTCTCTGGTTTGGTTCGCAATGGTGATGAGGTGGATCTAGAGGTCAGGGTCTTGGCCATGGAGTATCGTGAGGACCCCAGCAGGGTTCCGTGCTCCCCTCTGTATTAATAACATGGCCTGGCCACCGCCAGCTATACATTAAAGGAAATAATCATCATAATCGTGCGCAATACGTTCGGGCCCTAAGTGCCCGCGCGCGATTTCATGTATTTGTCTCGGCATGGACAAATAATGCCTCCGTCGAGGGTAGCGGGAGGTCGGTGTTGGAAAGAGGCGGCTGGTGGTCGTTGCCGACTCACACAGGGAGAGGAATGAACGAAATTGCATTCAATTTCAAAATTTAATTAACGTTCGCCTGGTAAAAATTCGTGGTATAACATTGAAAAACTCATACCTTGACGACAGACTAGCATTTTTATAAATTATCACCGAAATCATTCATTATTCAAATTATTCAAATCACGATGGAAATGTATTCCCGTGGATTACAACGAACGAGAGAAGAATTTATTCGATATTTTTGTTTCACTCGTATCGAGTTTGACTTCAAATCGTATCGGGGGATCGTTTATGGTTCCTTTGTTATGCAAATCGTTGTATGAAATGAAAGATGCAAAATTTTCTGGTAAAATTGCGCAGATCTGTGTGGTGAGTTTGTGATAAGATGTCGGATTTGGTAATTGTTTACCCTGTGTCATTTGATCTGTATAATGCGATATTGTTCTGCAGCTCAAATTTGAACTGTCCCTAAAAAAAAATTCCTCTGAATGTCACTGCAAAACTGTGAATTTCAATGTTGCTGGAGTTGGAATTGTTTATCGAAACGAATTGGTAATCGAATAACGAAATCCTCAGCTGTGAAGGGGTCTTTCTGATACAGGCTTTCAAGAGAAAAGTTTTTTTTTTCAAACATTTGTTTCTCATAGAAAAAATTGAGATATTCTTTTGAAAATATTTATCAAACATTCAATACTACAAAAATATTTTTTTCAGATTTGAACAAATTTTCTTTTTCGTTACACTAATTTAAACAACAAAAAAACTAAAAAATGACGGTGGGAGTGATTTGGGGTGACCAGATGATCTAAGTAAAAAACAAAAAGGCAAATTATTCCTTATTGAAGTGGCTATTGCATGAACAAGGATCTTTTCGATTGGTCAAAAATTCTATTTTTGTTATTTTCTTATGGAAAAAAATATCGATAAAGTTCATGCGATAGCCAATTCAACAAGGAATAATTTGCCATGTTTTTTTCCTGTTTCAGATCATCCAGTCGCCTCAAATCGCTCCCACCGTCATTTTTTAGTATTTTTTTTTGTTTAAATTAGTAGAACGATAAAAAAATTTGTTTGAATCTGAAAAAAAACATTTTATGTAATATTTAATGTTTAATAAACATACCTACAAATTTTCAAAACGATATCTCAATTCTTTCCCTGAGAACAAAATATTTGACAAAAAAATTTTTCTTGAAAATCTTAACCAGAACGACCCTTTAAAGACCCAAAATCTTACAGTACATTTTTCAAATGATGTTTCCAGTTCCAAACAGTCGATTTGAGAAGATGAAGACCAATGATTTATCAAAATTTCCGAGTTTGGATTTCAGTTCCTTCTTTATAAACGATTCAAACTCCAAGAATATAAATTTCATTGAAAAACTCTGAAAACCTATGACAAATTTCTAGAATTCTCACTTATCGAGCATGTTTTTCCACTGAAAATTGTTTTGAATATTTCTGAGAATCTCTGAATTATTCTGGAAATCATTGAGATTGTCTCAGAAACTGTGAACATCTCTGAAAATCTCTGAGAATTTCAGTGATTTTCATTGAAATTTTTCCACCAGCGTTGTGCTTTATGATATGAAAAGTTATAAATTCATAAAGATACACTGTAAAAAATTTCATCGGAAAATTCCTATATATTTATGTGAAGTAATTAAAACATACATACGTTAGGAATTTTCCCAACATGTCCGGAAATTTACCGTGAAATGTTGAGAAAAATCCCATAAACTTTGGAATTCTCAAATGTATGGGAAATTGATTTCCTAATCAGTGATTGGAATTTTCCGGTTGATGTCCACAGGAAAATTCCGATTATTTTTCCATTGTTGTTCCCATAAAATTCTGAATACAAGAATATCCATACATTTTCATACTTGATGAGGAACGTGCAGAAATTCTCTATCACGATTTGTGTACACATATAGTATACATAGTTCTTGAGTACACTGTAAAAAATATTCAGGATTTTTCCATACCTATGTAAAGGAAATTTCCCTGTACTTGTACGGGAAAAGCGAATTCCCGTACACGTATAGGAATTTTTACATGAAAATATATTAAAATTGCTATTTTTATGGGATTTTTACTTTAAATTTATAGGATTCTGCCGAAAATTCATGGGAAATTTTCCATAAAAATTTTTTACAGTGTACTTCATTTAAGCATTCAACTAAACAGAAACAAACTCTTCGTTTATAGGGATACATTTGTTTATGAATACATGTAAAGGTTTTATTAGACAATTATTGAATCGGTTCTTGAAATTTACAGTGTAGTTCAAAGTAATTGGATAGATGGAGTCTGTGGAATCCCGAATATTCTTAAAAAACAAAACATTCTTTGTAAAATACATGGAACGATACATTGAAAACGGAAAGTACCTGCATCGACAAAAATTCAATATTGAGCATAAATACGAATTTATATTGACTCCTCAATGAGACCTTAATTGTGATTATATACAATGCTGTATATATATATATATATATATATATATATATAAATACCTATATAACATTTATTGCTAAGCGAGAGTTCGACCGAACCAGGTGACTGGTTGGCTGGTCCGGTCTTTGGTAAAGAAAGAAGAAACAAAAGTGTGCAACGTCCGGGAATTTATAGTAATGAAAGGATGGAGATTTATAGGGCGTTACTGCTTTACAAATGATCCGATAGCCAAGTTCGTTTTTTCATCCCTGTCTCTCTTGGCGCAACTCTCATAATGGTTAATTTGTGCGAACAGGATCTTCCTCCAACGTTATTGCCAAGAGCCCTTGAGTGAGAAGATGCTAGTGTATTATATACACATAAATGTATTATTTATACACTTAATGGTATGAAGAAAATTAAATCTTTTTGAACGATAGAGCGTGTTTTATTACCCTATGAACGGGGTGAATCATATCGAATAGAGAGAAATACGTCCGGTCAATCAATCGATACTAAGCAATGGCAACATTTTTTTTCCTTTATAGAATATCGGTTAACATAATTGGTTTCTCATTTACGACTACTTTTATTGTAATTCTAATTCAAATATTGATATTAGGTAGGGAATATTTTCGGAATAGAACAATGAGGAATGCTTTTTTCTCCACAGTATCCAGATAGCACAGCAGTCCTTGATGCATTCATGAAGAATTCTGTATAAAGGTTCTTAAGGTATCCGTTATGAGCTCAACCCCAACTGTTGTGCTGTCTGGTGCATATTGATACCATTTTTTTGGAGTACAAAAAAAACAAAGTAGGGGCTCTGCAGCCCTTCAAAGTTGACGCCTCGAGTTTGCGCCGTGCAATGTCCAGGTCCAGGAAATTATCATGTTCATGTATCAAATTGAAAATATGTCAGTAGGCTTTGCATGAACCTGAAAGTTCAACATAATTTTTACAATAAATATTGTTTCTAACAATTCGTTTATAAAAAAAAAGAAATTGTGTTTTTCGTTTTTTTTATCTTTTATTTCGCACTTTTTTTTTACTAAATTTAGGTTCATACAAAGCGTACTAGCATATTTTGATGGAAAACATTTTCCCATTTGATTACAGATAATTTCTTGGACCTGGGCATTGCATGGCGCAAACTCGAGGCGTCAACTTTGAAGGGCTGCAGAAACGGTATTTTGTTTTTTTTTTTACTCCAACAAAATTGTATCAATACTTCATAATGTCAATAATATCATGTACTTTTCCGAATTTCAATAAATGCTTTGAGTTTTTCATAAAAAAATTATTGAAAACACAGTCGTCCAGAGGGATTTCCCCACTTAAGGTAGTTCTTCGGGAGAATTCAGGATCAAATTAGAAAAATTATTGTCAAGCAGAGCATCAAGGTCGAAGGAATTCGATGATCGTATTCGTTGGGACTTATATTCTTATTTATGATAAAAAAAGAACCAACTCGAAGTCTAAATAAACAACCTTGTAACAACAACGCGAAATTTGACATGGTTTTTCCCTTAAAAAATTTTTATTTTTGATCCGTTTATGGCTTATGAGGGCTCATTTTGTTCCTTGTGAGATTTAAAAAACCTTGACCATGGGGATTTTTTTATATGAGTCATCATGACACTGTCGCACGCTTTTGTCTATTAATAGTAAAATACATTCCTATAAACAAAAGCGTGTGACAGTGTCATGATGACTCATATAAAAAAATCCCCATGGTAAAGGTTTTTTAAATCTCACGAGGAACAGAATGAGCCCTCATAAGTCATAAACGGATCAAGAATAAAAATTTTTTAAGAAAATAACCATGTCAAATTTCGTGTTGTTGTTACAAGGTTGTTTATTCATACTTCGAGTTGGTTCTTTTTCTGTCATAAATAAAAATATAAGTCCCAACAAATATGATTATCGAATTTCTTTGACCTTGGTGCTCTGCTTGACAATAATTTTTCTAATTTGATCCTGAATTCTCCCGGAGAACTACCTTAACAAAATAGCGGGTTTCAAGCAAGAAAGCATTGGTTTATTGTTCAAAAATTCTAAATTAAAATCCTTCAATCAAGTTTTTACTGCTATCAATGAACTGTGGAACAATAATTCAAAGGTCAACCCTGGTTGAAAGAATCCATTGAATCTGACGAATGAAATTGAATGAGATTTGGTCAGAACATTGTCCAAGTTTCAATCGTAACTTAGTGAGATTGGGCCAGATTCAACGAGATTCACATGAAAGTTCTGAACAGATCTCATTGAAAAATCACCGGTGAGATTTGGTCAGAACATTGTCCACGTTTCATCGTAATTTAATGAGAATTGGTCAGAATCAATGAGTTCTTTTAACCAGGGAAGTGTTTTCGAAATTGATGAAAATCCATTAAGAATCATCACTTATTAACCCTCAGTGCACACACTGGGTTAGAGTAACCCTGCTTGTTTTTCGAACTCGCCACATTCGAAAGGGTGAAGGAGTGAGGAGCTGAGGCTCAAGGGGAAAAAACTTACGTATGCCCTCTACAAATTCCCCGTTCGACATTCTCACAATCCTGTAAACAGCTGGCCTAGAAGGTTCGTATTTCAGTAACAGAGTTAGTTTCACCCACTGTGCGTAGATAGGAAGAAAATTATCAAATCGTAGAAACTAAAATTTCTATTCTCCTCTCTTATCTACATATTTCAACACTCTTTATATCTGATGTTTCATTGAAAAATATGAAACGATGATGAGAATTCAATTTCCATCTCGATAGTGGTCATTTTGAAATCCACCGTTTCTTATGGATATAAAAATGATTCTGATGACTAAAAATGGCAAAAACTGATTACAAACATTATTACACTCATTATTCATGATGATAAAAGCACTTTGTTTATATTTTTCAACCACATTTTTATTATAAAAACATTCCTCATAAAAACTTCGCTTTTAGCCAAATTGAAAAATCGTTCAGTTTCATCTAGCCGAACAGATATTTTTTTTCAAACAGATTATGATATTGGTGATATTTTATAAAATTTGAACTCTTCAGTTGTTCATCTATCATTTTTTAAATCGTTGTATCTTCTCTTATTCTTCAAACGTGACATTTTTCAAAACACACAATCCCAACCAGAAATTGACAACAGGCGCAGTATTGTACCAGTACTAGCCAAGACTGGCAGGGTACTGGCATTTGTCTGGAATGATAACGCTTTTCAGTACTGGGGATTGAGTACTGATACCATTATTCGCAATCAGTGCAGGGCCAGCACTGGGTTAGTACCTGGCCGGTATTAAGTTCTCAGTACTGGTTTATAGTACTGTATTTTTATTTATCCAGTACTGATCCCGTACGTGTTGACCAAGTGTTGGAGACCCAATACTGGCACTGTACTGCACCTGTTGTCAAAATTGGCATATTACGGATTTCTTTGATTGGGATTATCGAAGAATCTTTCAACAATATATTCTCTCATTGTGAAATATCATTTGTCGGGGGGGTATTTCAGGCTTTCTTATTCAAATTTTTTTCTTCCTTGGGTCTTCTCGTACAAATTAAAAAAAAAAACGTTCAAATTGATGAATTTAAAGCTGAGAAACAAGTCAAAGAACATGCAGGGTTACGCTAACCCTTGTGTGTGTAAATGAGGACAAATTTGAAATGTGTGCACTGAGGGTTAAGAATAATGAATTGTACATCTGTTATACAGTACCTCCGACATTTCCCGATTTTACCTATATCCACGAAACAATATTAGCACATAACAAGTCGAAATACCATTGAAATATAAGTGGAAGATTGGATCCCTTGATGGAAGTGGAAACTTTTCGTCATTATCATCATGCATGTTTGGAGTTTTAATGTGTACAAACATTGAGAAAACTTTTCATTGAACTAATGAGCGTGAACGTCTTGGAAAACTTTCCATCTAATAACACTTGATCCACTTATAACGGTTCGAATGAGTTTCAAGCAAGTTGATATTGAATCGGAATGATGTAAAGTTTTACCCCCTATTCATGTTGATAATACTTTGCGGTAAGAGAAATTGTTATGAATAATGAGAAAGTATAGCATCAAAATTCTGATGGATTCAATTATAAAGCACTTCTCTCCATAAACGCATAAAAATGATGATGAAACATCGAATATTTACTTGACAATTCGTCAGGTCAGTAAACTTTAGCTGTTACGATGAATAAATTTGACTCACCTCTCTAAATTCTCTCAGCTAGATTGATTCAGTTCAAAATAGCTGGACTTGTTACTGTACAAAAGCTGAATCGATGATCGTATAGTCCGTGTTGGAGCAAATAAAACTCAGCGGGGGCAGCTAAAAATCTATCCGTTATTATTCTTCATACCGCATAATATATCTAGTGACGTTGGAAAACCTTTTGGATGAGATACCGATGAAAGCGGTTTTATAATGTGCTTTAAAAGCTTGACATTACCATTATATTTTGCTAAGAAAATAAGACAAATTTTCAAGTACTATTCATATATACATGGATACACGTACCTCATCCTCACGTCCCCGCACACAGATACAAATCGTGTGGTATTCGTCAAAGCCCCTCGCCGTAACGGAGACGAACACGAAATCACAATTGAATTCCCTTCCAATTACACGCGAACAGCGGGCCGAATTATTCTGCTTGTTATTCCGGACGTCGTCGTGTCACCAAGAATATATAATACAAGACCCGCCTGTTCTCTACCTGCTCTTTCTCTGTCTTCGTACAGAGAGACAACAACGGCATTCCTCCAGGACAAACTAAAGTACCGCTCTGCTTTTCCCTGAGAATGAAATATCGTTCTCGTGTATGCCATTTTACTGCTACTGCTCCACACGCATGGCGTGTCACGGTTGGCCCACGGTATAAACGTTTTCGCACTCACGTGTTCTCTCCTCCGCAAAAGCGTTTCCTGGCTTTATGATGAGCCTTTCTTCCTACACCGTGAGTTTGAAAAATTGCCCACGAAATAGCGTACTCTTTTGTTTAAATTTCCTCATTCTACATCGCCGTATATCTTTTCTCTATGTGCTCGCGTTACATATTTACAAGGGTGTAAACAAGATTCCTTGTGACCGTTGTATTAAAGCTCCGACGAAGGCTCATATCTGATGGATTTTGTTGTTACGCCTAGGGATTGAGGTAGCAACGAAAATAGCTCCGTGTATAAGAATTAGTCAAGGAGGGATGTCAAAGGGAGCATTCGAGGATATACAAGAGCTCTTCGAATACAGGTGGGTACAAATTACGCGATTATATATGGAACGATTCTCGCGATCTCGGATTTCAACGAACTGGAACATTCATCGAGGAATTCCTATCGTTCGTGAGTCCAAGTTAATAAGCTCGTGTCTTGCAAGGATTTGTATATCTAAAGTTGTACTCGCGCGTAACGATAACAATGGAGCAAACTCAAAGGAAGCCGCTTTCGGAAATGGAACTTTGCATCGGATTCACCTGCTACCAAATAAGGAAGAGTATTTCAAATTATGCGAAGAGAATGGTCAAGAGAAAAAATATAAAAGAATGTAGAAGAAGAACGTCAATGGAATGGAGACGGGGTAGGAAATTCTTGAAGGAGAAGGGGCAACAGTCGATATCTCAACGAAAGAGCTTCATGTCAATTCATCCATCTATGCTCGTACGCTACCGTACATTTCCGTCCCTGCATTCTTCGTTGCTTCGTTCTTCAGTTCTTCAGTTTTCTTATACTTTGCGTTTCTAACAGCAATAAAGCGTCATCGAATTGATCGGATTGTCGTCATCACCCGGTTATCAAAAACATTGATCGATTGAATCATGTGTTAATTCTTTCGAAGTGTTGAGAATCTTTGGGAAAAAGTTGATTGCGTTATATTCCGCTGTACTTATAGAATAATATTGCGTAAAACTTGAAACTATGGATTAGGAGATGTATCTTTCAGAAGGGTGAAACCCTTCTATATTTCCCTCTCGAGTGTGCTTCAGACTCGTTCTCCCAACTCGTGTTTTCAATGAAGTATAAATAAACACGTGTGTGATGATCGAGAGAAGCGCTCTGTCCGCTGTTGCATTAATCAAATGATATTCAATAAATTTTATTGATGTATTGTACGTTTGATTGAGATTTTCATGCGGACGTATATGCGGATGCTGTTGGAGTGAACATGAAAATCAATGACGATTAACAGAACGCAAGGTCATCGAACCTAATATACCATTAAATAATAATTAAATTCAACGGTGCGTAGCCGAGGCTCTTGTGTGTTTTCCCCCGCCCCTTGACGCATATATATTGAAAATTGAAGGTGGGAACGCACGTTGTATATTATATTTGCTTCAAAAATGAAATCGTGCGATAGCAATGGTGATACAAACGTTATACGAAGTGCATTCAAAATTTTTCCAAAAACAACAATATACGAGAATTTTGAATAACGTATTTAAAAGCTACATCACTTCAATAATCGAACCTATCTGCGGGTTATGTCTATACTTTTTCAATATCGAAATATCCGCTTGACGTTAGTTGCTGAAATGAATTCGAAATTTATGTTGTCGGAGAAGCGAGGGGTTTTCGAAAGCAAACGTAAATTGGATTATACAAGTTACAGTTCTGAGCGAACTTGGCTTTTACAAATGCCCGATGGTTGGAAAATTTCTCAGAACGAGTCGAAGGAAGCAAACACAGCCAACGGCACACGGAATGATATTTCACACCAGTGAATAAACCGTTGAAATGCACATCCAATATATAGACTCGTTCTTGCGCTCTTTTCTTCCATTCTCTCCCCGTACCGTCTCTTGCTTTCGCCTCATTCAAATGCAGCCAGCTCGAAAAGAAAACGCATTTTCGTCGACAATGTACGCTGATCTCGATGCCGCGGGCCAGATAAAGGGAGGCTGGAATAGATAAGACGGGCGAACGAGTGAATGTCTCTAGCCGTTACATGCCATCGAGACGCATCTTCAAGTAGGCATCGACGAAGGTGCCTGACTTGGGACTTTCAACTTGAGTGCGAGTGATTTTTAAAGTACGAGACGGAGTGACAGATAAAGCGAGTTTGTCATAAAATCTTTGAAAATTGTATGAAACTCTCATTGGGATTTCGGAAAATGTGAGAAAGGTACAGAGGACGTATGATCAAACTTTGAAGAAGAACTGAAATATACGTTTCATAGGATTTAGTTTTGTTTTTCAGTGATGATTAGGATATTGTAATAGGTTTTCATTATCGAGTATGTGTAAATCAAAATACAAAGGGCACTTGGTGAAACAAAACATTGTGAATCACAACGAGGTTTGAAAAATCCCGACCCAGGCCGATTTTTTCGGTATTTTTCTACAATTAAGTGAATTTGTAGGACTTTTTTAGATGTTTTTCTTTGGGTTTTATGTCGTTTTTTTAATTTTTGCTATTATTATTAGGTTCATGTTTTTTGATGGTTTTAATCAATTTTATACACTGTAAAAAATGATCGGAATTTTCCTATACGCAGCAATCGGAAAATTCCGGTCATTGGATGGGAAATCAATTTCTGATACACGTATATGAAATTTCTCATAAATTTAACTAAAAATTCCAAACTTTATGGGATTTTTATCATCATTGTACAGTAAATTTCCGGTGAAATACGGAAAATTCCTCACGCATGTATGTATTAATTACTTCTGAACATTTATGTGAAGTTTCCCATAGAAATTTTTTACAGTGTTAGCTCTGTTGATTTGAAATCCCAATTGATTGTTCGTTCATATCACGGTCTCTCATCCCATATAACACACGAAGAATTCCTCCCTAAGGATATGAATAGAATTCTTGTGGAACTCTTCTCGAACTTACGAATTCATGGAGTACATCAACGAGTTCTTCTGAAACACTTTTTAGATCATTTCATTGCTCTCAAAGAACTCGTTGATGTCAGTAAAATATACAGTTCACACTTTCGGAGTTCTTGATAAATCCATCAGTTTGAAAAGAGTTCAACAAGAATTCTATTCATATCCTTGAAAAAGAATTCTTTGTGTGTGATATGGGATACATTGTGGATACATTTATATCACGTACATTTGATATGAAAAGTGAAATACGGAATTGAAATTCTACAATTATACTTTACATTTCAATTCAATATTGTTCTTTAAATGATCTCAACATATTTTGGTATATCAAACATTAATTATATTCTATTTATGAACTATCAGATCGATTGGAAATGCGTTTTATTACACTACGATTCAGTACTTATACTTAGTTATCCTTTGGATTTCACTTCACCCCCATTTGCTTTTTTCAGAACTAATTTCTTATGTCGATAATTATAGAGGTTAATTTTGAATAATTCATTGTGATTGGAAATAATAGCTTCTTTGATACCTTCTTCACTTTTTTCCGGGTTTTTTGGAGTTATTTTAAGAGGGCTTCTTCCAAAAACATACAGTGGGTAAAACTGGGCTGGGTTATTTTGTTCAAACCCTGGAATCACAAGAAGACACGCGAATAAGATGTGGAAAGAAAACAACCCATGTAGGAATTTAGCGATTCCGCCAAGGTTGACCACGAGCAATGGCTTGGACCAGGAGTGACGTAGTGAGAAGCGTAGGAGATTGATATTGGGCTGACGTTGATTGACAATAGAGGTAATATCGTGCCAGTGTTGAGAATACAAGGACGGAAAGTGTTAGCACAGTGCTGATGCAAGTCTTCGCCAGCTTTGGTTCAGGATTGAACCAAACGTTAATTTTATAGTAAAAGTTTTGTATCGGCCAATCATGGCAAGATCATTGAATCAAGCCTACGCCAACATTGGCGTCCTTCCACCACCGCTGCCCCAAGCCTTGAAATCCAGGCTCGTTAATTGCTGAAACGATGTCATCATCTCAGTCCTCAGTCAGGCTTTCTTCCAAGGCTTCGCCGATGCTCGTCAGGGCTGGGTCAGCCTTGTGTCACAGGTAAATTTTTGCATGGGAACATGAATGACACGTTTCTAAACATAATCTCATTCGCACAGTAAACAATTACCTTTGTATTGATAATAGAATTGTAAATTCATAAACGATCTCAAACAAACCGATTTCCTATGCTGTACAGCACGTAATATTGCAGCAATATCGCAGCAATGTCACTTTATGATATCATAATATTGTACACTGAGAGAAATTTAAATAGTTGAATCAACTATTTGAGGACAACCATTCAAATTCAGTATTCACAACTATATAAACAATTATGTTAACTTATTTATAGTAATGAAAACTATTTATATAGTCGTATTAACTATAAAAAGAGTTGGAAAAATGATAATCGAATAGTTGTTCCCTCCTAGAATTACTGTAGATTTTTCTGAGTGTAAAGTGATATCGATGCAATATTGCTGCAATATCCTATGCCCGTAGTTTTCAATCACAGCAATATTGCAATTATATTTCAAATGTATATGCGAGAACGTCAAATATTTAGAAGAATCATGTTGTACTAGGAAAAAATTATTTTCTTCACTGACCTTAAACATTTTATGAGTTTCGCGAAAATTCTTTGACCCCAGGTAGAAATATTCCATTGAATCCTATCACGAATCATGGAATTCCTGATTGAATATCATTGAATTCCATTGAAACCCATTAATTTCCTCATTTGTCAATGAGATTTTATAGATTATTATTGTAACAGGAACAGAAAAGGGACCAGAATGATGACATTATCAAAATCAGCTGAAGTAATTCTACGCATTTAATGGGAAATAATCCGAATGAATAGGATTTTTTAATCAGGGCGATCAGTTTTTTTTTTTTCAACAGAAAGAATCAAAATTTTTCAAGAATTCCAGTATATCATATTCATTTTCCATGACTGTGTCAACCCTGATTGAAAAAAATCAACAATTCTCACCAAATCCCATTAAATTTCATGTTATCAGATTCTATGGATTTTTCTAACCAGGGAATACAAGCAACTCCCACACAGATTGATATGAATGCATAAACAATCTTGTCTCAAAGTCCATTTTCCAACCATCTCAATGACACACGGGTTGAATTATCCTGAAATTATTATACTGCGTAAGTAACTTTTCCTTTTGCACAATTTGATGTTCTCTTCCAAAAGGAATAGGGTCACTGGGAAATCGAAAGAAAGTACAAACTTTGGGGATTTCTTTCTCCTCAACGGATTTAATTGGGATTATGATTGTAGTTCGTCAGGGCAGAAAATGCGATGAATGAAAAAAGGATGAGAATACGAATGCAGGGTTGATTTGTTTTTTCATTGAAATGTTAGAATTGAAAATATCGTAACTCGATAGTCGCATTGCACTGGGAAGAGAGGGGTCTATTGAAAGAAGAAAAAGAAAAAGAAGAAAAAAGCAGGGGAATAAAAAAGTTGAAACTTACCACCATGTAGAGATTCGTAATTGGATCGAAATCGATTCCATTACGACGGACGTTTCCACGCGTATTTTCTTTCGCTTCCTGAATGAATATACATCATCCGACGCGTCCTGTATCTTGTTCTCTTCTTACACGTCATAAATATACGATCCAGGGTATTCGCGATCTGGAAAAATCTCCCAGGCTAGTTTCCACGTGAGATGAACACGGACGGTCGGGCGGTCAGATGAATGAGCAAATGAGCGAAAGAACGAGATCGTTCCTCAGATTTATTGATTACAAATTGCACGGCGATCAATCGCTTAATGGTACCCGCGTGGTGTGCTTATCGCAAGATGTATTTATGAATCTATACGAAATATAGCCCTTATTAAATCACGTCTCGCCCCCACTTCGTTATAAAACAACCACCAATCCACAGTGCAATTCTCGCACATTCGTGTGCATGTGGGTTACACAAGCGCACTGCGTTTTAACAACGCTTGATGATGCGCTCTTTCTTTCTCCCTCTCTCGTATCTCCTTTCACCTTTGCAACACATTCTGTTCTCCTACCTCTCTCTCTTTCTCTCTCTTTCTCTTCTCTCTGTATATCTCATCCGGCAATTGGATTAGTGGACCGGTCACTGCATACGTTTGTATCGCAAGTACTGCTAGATTCAATGAAAAGAGAAAAAAGTCACACGCAGTATTGATGATCGGCTAATTGTAAATTGCTTTCTTCTGAGATTGAATCGGCGAAATTTCACCGGTGGTGGTTTTGATAAGTTATGGGCGCCTCAGTTTTATTCTTAATCACTTATCACTTATCCTTGGAATCATACCGATGCGTGTATATACATTCATGTTCGTTGCTAAACCAATAAAATGAAGATTAAATCTGTTGTATTGTTTAGTCGTTTGTAGATGAGAAATGTAGGTGCACGTGGATTATGTATGATTATCTCGTTCTTTATTCTAATGAACTTATTAATGAGCCAACATTGAGGAAACTGTAACTTATTAACCTTTTGCCGCTGCAACAGCACGAAACGGCACGTTCCTAGTTTCCCCCAGTTCAATCGGGTAAACAACTGATCGATCGATCACACCTTTGTGAAATTTTAATGAAATTATCGGCGAAACAAGAACTCTATTCTTTATTTCTCTATTCTCAAATAACTCTATTTCAAAATATCTCTATTCTTAAATAAGTCTATTCTCAAATATAACTGACGCTCAGTATCTCGATTCTCACTGATCTCTATTCTTCGCAATATTGATTAGATACAGATGTTTTTGTTTTATATATAAAAGCATAGAGATTTGTGAGAGTAGAGATATCTGGGATCAGTCATATTTGAGAATAGACTTATTTAGGAATAGAGTTATTTGAGAATAGAGAAATATCCAAGAAGAAATGCTCTAGTTATTGACGAGTTTTTTAACGCTCAACTAACCAGATAAAAGACACTTGCAAGTGCCTCACCAGAACCCTGCGAGGCACTTGCAAGCGTCTGGTTTTTTAATTACTAGAGCATTTCTACTAGGGTAAAGAATAGAGTTCCCCTAGCGGATCTGGGTGAACCGACAAGCGACCAAAAATTTCGGTTAAAAATCTTGGTTGACAACTTACTGGTCGTGTAGGACATTCTTTGCAGCAAAAATTCAATTAATCTCACTTTGGTGATTTTTCGGTTATTTTGTGGTGAATTTCTGGGTTTTTACCTCAAAACGCCAAGAAGATTCCAACAACCGACCACATTTCTTGGTGACCTGGTAGTGGCAGATTTGTTCAAAGCAATCGTTAGTTTCCAGTCACAAATAGGTCCATTATATGGTAAAAACCATCTGGGCAACTATTTTCTGATCAAATTTTTATCAAACCAAAAAATAACCGCGAGTCAACCAAAACAATTAGTCACTTTCGAATCGCTATGGTCTTGTTCTGTCAATTTGGCGAGAATCAATGGGTTTCTTTAACCAGGTGTTCTCCCATATAGAAAGTGAATGGTGGGGAAAATTTGCAGCGCCGAAGGGTTGAGCTGAATGGTAGGGGAGAGCGAGGTAATGGGGAACACCAAAACTGAAAATTGAATAAAACAACTCTACAACGGAAACACTATAAATTCATTACGTATTTTTCAACTCATCTAATCAGCAACTAATTCTCATGATGGACATCCATAATTCTTCAAGCAAAAGTAGATATTTTTCATCGAGAGACAAAACTCTTTGTGTTTCAAATTACTCGATGGGCGTGGGGTGATTATGAACACCTAGAGTAATTCAGGGTAAGATGACACACTTTCCCGCTTTGCTACAGCATGGAAAAATAGATCAGACCTCGTTCACCTGAGGAAGATATGAAGATTTTAAGAGAATCTTCCTATTTTTCTTGGGCGAATGAGATTTTAGGTGTTATTCCAAGCTGTACTGAAGCGGGAAAATGCGTCATCTCACCCTACTCTACATAATATTCTCGGATGAGATTTTGATTAGGTATCAAATAAGTATTCGAATCTCCAGAACAGTTCCTCAGTGCATGTTTATTCTAGGGGTGGGATTTCTATCCGAATATGCGGATATTCGGATAAATTGACGATCCGATTAAATGTAGGTATAATTTTCATTAATTCATCATCAATCGTGAGAATACATGAATTACTATCGCTTCTCTATCAAGTGGACACATTATTTTGATTCCAGATATCCGGAAATATAGTATCAGAATTTCTGGATATACGGATAATCCCAGTACTAATTTACCCATAGTATATTCTCCATGCGCCCGTAAGGGACACTTGAAATACACCGAGAGAAATAATTATCAACACCAACAACATATTTTCATGTTCGAAGAAATCCGTTGCTTAAGAAATATGCGAGGGGCCGTTCACTCAGGATAACAAAATTAACACGTTTAAACTGAGCTATTTTATTGAATGATTCCCTATGCTGACAAATGATTTCCACTGTTACACAGTTTACAAATCGTTATTGGCTTACCTATCTCCTAAAAGTGTTAGAGCAAGCAAAGGTTCTAACGGCAGAGTTGTACTTGCTTACCGGACTTTACCATCGCTGACTACACTGACTACACTGACTTCCTGTTCTTATTCTTAGCCCAAACTGTGATTCCTCGTATTATATTCTGTTACACTCATAACTTCGAAATTACTAACTTATAAGACGTTACCTTTGTTAGAGAATCTTATCAAACTGATTAATTCCGATGAGGAATTTCACTTGAAACGAATAATAGATTGTTGATTAAGAATCGGAGTTTCACAGAATTAATTGGTTGAATAGGATTGTTGAAACAGATGAAATACGGATTATAAAATTCATAACAAATAGTTTGGAAATAAAAAGGTAATGAAGATTCATGTTTGGTTGAGGAATGATCGATTGGAAAAAAAAATGTTTTAGAAAATAATTTTATGCCATACGTGCGCAGAAAGTAGTGTTTTTAGACCTATTTTCAGGGACAGAAGTGCTTGTTCAGTTCCTAGGGAATGATGAGTATTATATAAATATAGCGGGTCATAATATATACGTATATATAAATATGGTAGCAGGTCACAATGGCTATATATTATGTATAAGGGGCTTGCCAAAATAAAAAAAAATTCAAAACTGGGTCAAATAATCGACTGCACATCGAGAACTAAAGTTTTCTTATTCACCACTGACTACACTGACTCTTTCTCTTATCCGTACTGTTGTATTGTTAACGTTGCCTGAACTTGTTTGGAACCATTGACTCACACACAACTGGCACAGACTCGCATATACTTCCAGCACTAATGCCGTTGTTTGTTGACTCATTGTTTTCATGAAACGTTTATATTCTAAGATAACATATTTTAAATAACTTGGCTTAATTTCAACGATTGAATGTTATTCGTGTTTCTTCACCTAAGCGCTTTAGATAATTTTATATTTTAAAGTGACTACTCGTATTAAAATTAACTGACTCGCAAGTGAATGGCCCCTCGGAAATATGCATCCTTAATACAAGAAAATTTTTCTGAAGCTAAGAATATAATTCTTGATTCAAGAAAATTTTTTTTGGGTCTGCAACATGTTAACTGTTTGTCAAAAATGTGTATTTTTGAAAAAATTCAAGAATACATTTTCTTGGTATTAGTAATTATTTCTCTCAGTGTGCATTATTCAAACCATAGCATAGGAATCTTGAGGTTTTTCAACCAGAACATGGGAACTCATTTGTTTTGTTCACGGAATATCTTTTCAATGAGTTTTTCCCTCAGTAAGTACTAATTTTTGATTTTACTTTTCATTTGTGGAGAGAAAATCACGAATTTCTATTCCTAACAAGGATCAGTCACAGTGTTCGCGATTACTCCGTGTTCTCCATCATCTCACTCTCCCCTACTCATTGTTAACAGAACTAATTGATGGTTATTCGTCTAGGTTGATTTTGATTTCCGTTAACGATCTTGTTCCTAAAACAAAAAGAGAGAAGAAAATGGAATGAGAAAATGAATTCCAGATTTGAGATCTAATCACGTTCAAACACATATAGTTCCTTTACAATAAGAAAAATCCAAAATTCTGTTACCTCTAAAACACACTACCGTACATTTTCCTATCAATACAACACATTTATTGTACAAACAAGTCACCAGTAGGAAAAATACAGCAAAATACACATAGTCACGCTGTTTTTACATTCCATGTGTGTTTTTGTACAAATTGTGCACCAATATCACCATCAAATTCAACATACGATTTATATTAAAGTGGGAATTGTCGATGGTCACGCTTTCTGTTACGTGTTCGGGGTGCAGGATCATTTATCTTTTTCGACAATCGTGCCCCTGGGGAGTTTCAACGCAATCCCTTATACATATTATTGATTCGATTGATGCGTATACGGGTGAGATGCTCTAACATCTTTCATCCGTGGAGAAGCAAACTGGGAATGAAAAAATATGTTTACGTGAAGGAAAATCGATTATCATCGGGAAAAATATACACTTGCATCGCGTGGTCTGCACTGAGAAGAAAGCTTTTCTTCTGACAAATCAACGCATTTGGTTGTACATTTCCAAGAGGTATTGTTCCATACGAATGAGACTTATTTATTATAACCGAACATTGCGTTGAATCAAGAAATTCATATTTATTAACTATAACATTTATTTGATCCAAGCTGATCGAAATTGATTTGAACGAATGATTTATTATATCATAATCAGTATGAAGTGGACACAAAGAAATATGTGATGTGTTTATCAACTATATGATGAAAAAAATATCAATGAATATTGCTTCGGCCGTATCCAACTATACGATTGATTCACTATAAACAAATCTTATTTAATTCAACGAATCCTTTTTTTCAGTGTGCGATCATTTCGATACGCAAACGTATGTTCAACTGAACTTTGGCTATGGTTAAAAAAAAAAAACGATCGATTATGAACAAATTTCGTTGAATGGACGAGCAGCATAATGTTGAAGCAATACAAAATTTTGTATAAAAAATTATATTCAATTTTATAATGAGCTGTGATACGAAATTTCGTAATAAAAAATGATCTTCGATTTTGTAACAAAGATCTAGGTGGTACTGTACCCCTTTAAGGACACTCAAGCATCAGGAAAAGCAGGTACAATTTCGCACCAACTTTCCCCATAAATTACTTGATAAAATTGAATCTAAAATCGATAATAATTAAGTACATACCTGAGATTGGACTCTGAATATCAATTGAGGTTTCTTCATAGTTTGCAAGTATTGGCCCAGATAACATATAAGCTTGTCATAAGCTTGTCAGATTTGTCATTAGATTGTTTTTGACTTGTTATTGATAACCTTGTCAGTGTAAGGTTGCTACAACTCTGCTGCAAGGGTTCTGTAAGCTTGGAGGTCGTGTGTCAACTAGGAGGCATTGTAGCTAGGTTAAATTGCAATTGAAAGTTGAAGGTTATTATTCCTAAAATCCTCTTATATTCCTGGTCGTGGATTTTATTATTATCCATCGAAAATTTCCATTTAACGCATAATTTATAAAAAATGTTGGCGCAAAATTTGGCTCACTTTTGTTGGTATTTGAGTGCCTATGGACGTAAGCATTAATCTATGCGCAGATACTTTATCGAACTCGTACGCAATTTCATACGCTGACGTGGAAGAAGTGTTCATTGGAGGTGTTAAAAATTCTCTGCCAGAGTTAGCGATGGAACAGCCAGAGCCCCCAGGACAAGTTTTGAACAGGTGAAACAGGGACCTGGAATTATCAAATATTGACCAAAGACCCGCTAATAATGAACCGATTTGTCTCGCGCATTATTACAAATCATACATCGATTTCAATCCATCTATACTCTATCATCATTCAAAACAAATTGTGTCATTCAGTTCCAAGTAGAGCGGATAACAATGGCAATAGATTGTACTCTAAAATTTTCTTCCGAATGGCGATGAATGTGACAAACTGAGTTCCAAACGGCTGACAAGAAGAATGACATACACTAGGCCTTAAAATAACTCGAAGTGAGTTCCAATAAAAGTCTAGTGAATCAGCACATCACATAAATTAATCCATATATCGGGTTTTTTTGTATTCATGAAGGTTGGTCGAGTGACATTTGTATTCTTACTTCTCCATTCACGTTATCCTTTAGACGCGACAATGATTTTCTTCCTTGGTATGCTAATCGAATATTATGTGGATGAATTTATGATGCAGACATCTGTTCCTGAATATTTTCTCACTTCAACTGGTCGCGCTTCGGCATAACTTTCATCCCTCTCGGTTTAGAAGATGCGGAATCCTCGCTTGCATTATACAATCACATTTTGTACAAGCGTATGCCCGTTCGTCTTTCTTCGAAATTGAATGTCTCTTCTCTATTTCAAAGGACGAGACTCTTCGGGTCAGCGCAGTCAGTTCAATACGAAGTTTTTGACTTCGAATGATTCATGACCTGAAGGGAAAGAATCATCTTTCTTACCTTCATCTTTATTAGAAAACTTCTCACTTTTGACAAAATTGTACAAGATCGTCGTATATTTTCGTAGTTCAAGGCTATTCGATCGGAGCATCATTGCACGAAGAAAAGTGGCTTGTAACGAATACTGGGAATAATATGAGGATTTACAAGTGTTTGAAAGCGAAAAACTGCTGATGGTGTATGGAGAAAGTAATGTTTACTATTAAGTGTTTACCACGCTCAAAAAACTGGGTAGAAACCAAATTGAGGCCGCCTTGGTGACGCTAGGCAGATCTGGACAAAGAATAGTCGTCAGGCTATATCCGGTCAAAAACTGACAGAAATAATGTCAAATTTTGATAAAATATTCCAATATGGCGATTCCGGACAACACCAGGTAGAAATTTTGTCAGTTCTCGACCGGATTTCCTGGGACAACGACCGTTCAAAGCCTGACAACAATTTTTTGTCTGGATCTGCATGACGTTTTCAGCAGGGTGGATAAGGACTGGATCAAATGTCTCTGTCCTTCTTCAATTCGCGCGAAAAAGAAGATAAGAGGCGGAAGATCTCCTGCTTTTTGTCCTATATTTCGCGAATGTTGGAGAAGATATAGAAGGTCTTGGTCCACCACTGGTCCCGAATGGAATTGTATTCTCGTGTCTCTGATTCTAAAATATACACAGGAAGTGCTGACCATTTGTTATGCATTGTGCATACAATTATACAGCCGATTTACATTTCCTCTGCAGTTGTGTGGAAAAACAGAATGTTCACTTTGGGGGAGAGTAGGAAATTTCCATTTGCGTGCGTGTCTTCCGTCAAAGTGGAACAAAGTTCACCCTTGTTGGAAATTCTCACTTTTCTCTGTTCCAGAATTCATCATTTGTATCTCTGTGGCATATTTTATAACCGAAATTCAATAATTTCCCCGTTTGGAAAAATTTGTTGTAAGTCTAATTTTTGAGATATGAGCATTTAACATTTTTCTTTCAAATCCAAATCACTTCCACTTCTGGAGCTTAGCACCATTCCCTAAGTTGGAAAACGGCGGATCTCTGGAGAAAAATTGAAATATCCTATCATTTTTAAGTTTGGAGTTATAACAATTTGAAATTTTTTAGCTTCCAGCCAATCTGCACTCTGCAACTTTGAATTATTATAGCTCCGGAACAAACAATGATAGTATAATTCGATTTTTTTTCTCCAAAGATCCGTTGTTTTCCAACTTAGCAAATGGCGTCAAGCTGAATTATGTGGCACACAATACTTTAGAGTGATTTGCATCTGAGGAAATATTTACAAATGCTCATATCTCAAAAACTAAGCCTCCAGAAAATTTTCCCAAACGAGAAATTAATGCATTTTGGCTGCAAAATATGCCACAAAATTGCGAATGATGAATTCTGGGCCACCCGGGATACTATTTCCCAACAATTAAACGTCGCAAAACTCTCAATATCAGTTTACAAATACATTGAGGGAATTCTTATCGAAAGTTTCTTCTTTCCTATAAAATTCTCATCTCCCTTGAATTATGACGGTAACCTTTGTTTTCCTCTTCATTAAACGCGATGAAACTTTCATCAACGCCAGTGATAGGAAGTTCACCTCCATAGAATTGCTCCCTATCCATCTCTCGTTCAATCAAATTCTCCATCTTCTTCCTAAAACGAGAGTCGAATCCTGAAAATACAAAATCAATCGGTCATTTTGATGCAACAAAAATGATTTGATAACAATTCACGATCTATGTTTCTATCTTGATGTACTTTTATCGATAGACTACAATGATTCCAATCGAAACAGAATAATAGATATCGATTCAAACGATGGTCAAAGGTATGCAGAGGTATAAATGAATTTCCATATTGAATTCAATACACGTTTATTTACAGTTGTTTTATCTATGCGTATATACACATACTCGGATCAATTGCGCGATACGATCACTTTTAAATTGCATATTTTTTGTGTTATTATCGAAGTGAACGTACGAGGTGATTCTTATGGAAACCAATTAAAAGTATCAAATACTTTCGAATATCACAACAAATTCTCACCGAATTATTTGGGTTTATTTTTTGGTCGTATTATTTTTCATTCGTATCGGTTGGTGTTCTCATATTCATGGCTTTTTAATACTGTTTTTTCATTCAGCTGTTGTAATCTGTAGGTAAACTACTTTACAGATTGTAATCTTATGAACTCATTATTGTCTTACTTATAGAATTTTTGTTTCTTAATACATTTCAGGAAAATAGAATTAATGAAGGTGTTTTAGAACGTCATTATTTTGTCTTCGTGCTTCCTAATGTTGTATTTCACATGTTGCTGAAGTTTGAATCGTTTATCGGAACAAATTGGTAATCGAATAACGAAATACTTGACTGTTAAAGAATCCAATTCTCGCAGTATACTACATATTATCTTCTAAACGATATCTTCAGTTGCAACGAGTTAATTCGAAAAGATAAACATCGATGATTCATCAGATTTTGTGGGTTTGAATTTTCGTTTTGGTTCTATCAACGATTCAAACTTTAGGAACATGTATTTCAGAACCAACTGTTTAGAGTTATTGATGATAAAAATGTTCTTGTTTGGTACACAAAAAATAAATGCACATGAAAAAATCGAATAATTGATTGATTATACGATTTGAATAAAAAAAATGGAAACACAATAATCACGGGAAAGCAATAGGCGAGTTAAGATTCAAGGCACAGAACTGAAAGCATCACATTCGAATATGAGCATGAATACAGGGAAAACTGATGTGCACCCTTTTAGGGAGGGATCGTTCAGATCACCCCTCCATCGCAAGAGGCTTTCTTTATTTCAGAGATAAATGGATGATGAGGGCTTTTTCTGTCACTCTAGTCTATGTGGATTTGAATCAAAGGATGTACATGGGGTACTTGCTTTTAAAGTCTGGTCTTCCAAACTCATCAAGCTCAAATTGCTTGTAACAAAGATTTAATTGAGGCAATTAACAGAGGTAGACGAGAAGAAAAGCGACACGATAGACAACACACGAGTCGAGGAGAAGAAGGGTGTCTGGACAACGTGTAAGAGGAGAACAGACACGCGACAAGTTATGCGTACTTGTATGGGTTATGTTCGAACGTATACACAAATGTAAGACTCGCAGCGGAAGAAAAAAGAATGCATCGGAGAGAAGCTTGAGGGATGGTGCGCGTGCATATAGAGTTACTTCAGCCATAGATATCGAGAAGGAGAGAGAGAAAGTTAGATGAAGTAGATGGAGGAAAGTATAGCAGTTCGTTGGTAGGGAACATCTCTTGAGGGATCCACCATTTGGTCTGAAGGGGAGGACTTAAATACGATATTTGAAGAGGGACGTCCATCAGGTTGGATTGTGCGAAACTAGTGATTCTCTCATGTATTATTTTCTTCAAAAGTTATCCGCAAAACGACTCAGTCGCCAAGAGACTATTAATGTCGGGTCCCAGTCGTAACCCTCGAAACGACGTACATGACAATATATATAACGACGGAACGGCTTGGAACGTGTGGAGAGCTTCCGATTTGACACACCTCTTTGAGAAATCTTTGACCTTTTTTTTATAACCTGCCTGAAATCTTTGTGGAGTTAATTCGTTTTCATCATAATATTGTGACTACAAATACGCCAGAATCTTGCTCTAAGGAATTCCGTACGGGCGCTGTTGAAGATAAAACTTTCTGATATCAGAACTAAAACAATGTCCTCTCCATCACATCTTGTAGAGTTTTCTGTGATGTGTGGGTTAGTTCATCAGGTTTGCACTCAAGCAAATGACTCGGAAAATAGTTAAAGTTCGAGGTATGGATTTGCACTCAGGCCCCTGACAACCCCATGTTTCTCCTATCCATAACTCGTCCTGGAAGCGCTGGCTTCACCCTCACTACATCTGGCAGGAAATTTTCAATATATCCAATGAGCACTTATCACGTAAGCGTATAAGATTCACTGATCTCTATTATACACTGGATAGGAAATATGCTACTTTGTGATACAAAATGTTTGTGATGAACTGAAGACTTCGAGCTTGTCGAACTTCTCAGAATTCTCCGACATTCATTTCGTTCACATCCAAATTATCAAATGGATGTTTTTTTTTCTATTTTTAACTACAATAGATCGCGAGATCGCGACAGTGTTGATTCTTTCTTGATAAAACAAATTCTCCTATTGTTTGTCATTGATGCACTGAGAAAAAATGCAGTGGAGCCAACCGCATATGAGTTTGGATACGGTGAATCTCGCTGCGAGGTTGACTCAACTGAATATCGATTCCCAATCAGAAACATCTGAAATATGCTAATGTTGACAACAGGCGCAGTACAGTGCCAGTATTGGATCTCCAACACTTGGTCAACACGTACGGGATTAGGACTGGATACATAAAAATACAGTACTATGCCTGTACTGATAAACCAGTACTGAGAACTTAATACCGGCCAGGTACTAACCCAGTACTGGCCCTGCACTGATTGCGAAAAATGGTATCAGTACTCAATCCCCAGTACTGAAAAGCGTTATCATTCCAGACAAATGCCAGTACCCTGCCAGTTTTGCCTAGTACTGGTGCAGTACTTCACCTGTTGTAAATTTCTGGTTGGGTTGAAGTAAATACTCATTCGGTCATTTCAATCGATATTCAGTTGAGTCAACCTCGCGACGAGATTGGTTGGTAATCTAGGCTCGGCCCCTCTTGGTGAGCCTTGCGGCAGCCCAACGCCAATGGTGAATTTTTACCTGGGATATTTCACCGTATATAATTTTTTGGCTGTTGAAAAGTTGCAGATGCATTCTTCAGTTTCAATGAAACTCAAAAAATTGCTTATTCTGTCATGAAGTGGTGGAATTCAAAAACTTTTCAGTATTCATCATTATTCAAAGTGATTTTACAACACAGTATTTGTGAAAACCAAAAAACTTTCTAACAATCGAAAATTTAATTACGATTTACATGTAAAGTGCATATGAACAATGGCCAAGTACTTTTCGCACGAATTTGAACTTGAACAAGTGAATGTGTGAGAATAAGGTGAGAGAAAAGAATAAGAGGGTAAATAGTGTGAGTATGTACGAAACTTGTTCAATATTAAAACAGTTTTCTACTACTATGTAAGAAAGAGAGAAGGAGGAATAAAGAGATCGTATATCATATACCGCTGCAACTAATGGCGTTGAAACTCGCTCTTTGCGATGGTCTTGCGTTTACGAAAAGAATAGCAACAACAACAACAACAACAACAACAACAACAGCATAAGCAGCAACAACAGCAACAATAACGGCAGGTGGTTGTTGCTGGGTCATCAGACGGGTGTATGAGAGAACTATAGTATCGTTGAAATCACGTGCAGTTTGATTGAGGTGGAAGACGAAGAAGAAGAAGAAGAAGAAAAGAGAGAAAAAAAAAGAAAAATTATTCAGAGCTCGAGTAAAGAAAAGCCTGATGAGCGGTAGAAGAGTATATAGGAGAAAGAGAAGGCAGAAAAGAAAAAGATATGAGAGGGAGAGCAAAAGAAGGATTTTGCATGTCTGATTACTTACGGTAAAAGGTCTTTGTGACTCCGACGACCAAGTTCATTCTCCGTCTTCTTCGTGAAACGATTTTATCGAGTGATCGGAGATTCGAATCGCCGCACCCATTGTCTTGCTTTTGATTACAAAAAAGAAAAGAAAGAAAATGAAGAAGATGGACAAGGGAGGATTTGATAAAAATATCGAATATCTCGATATATACTGTAAATTGGGCATCATCACGATCGAAAAACAAAGTGTGTACGATATAGTGTGTACAGCACGCATTTGACATCAGAGTTCATATTTCAACCTTTTTAGTCCACTAAAGACAAATATGATTTGTTAGACCAAATTGTTTCCGATCTTTCCGATAAAATGAGGATGAAAGGGAATCTATAAGAACAAAACCTGTAATGGACAAAGTTTCGAGCGTGGAGTAATATACCGCTGGTACCTTCAATTGTAATCCGATTTACGAAACATCAAACCATAGAAAAGAGTGATATAATGCCCGCAAAGTGGATGCTTGTGCAGCACCGGTAATTGGTAAATGAATAATGATTCGACGACGGAATGAATAAAATTACTGGTTGTTATGTATCAAATAGCATTGGACAATAGTTTACGGAACATCGCGTTCAAAATACACTTCCACATCGTCTACCAATGTATTTACGTATATACATCACTGCTATGGTTTAATGAAAACAATGGATACCGATATAATACGATCATAAATTCAAATTATCTTCGATGACACCATTCGTCCCGTATGATTGAGCAAGAATTCTTGACCAAGCTTTGTAGAATTACGATGATATTGATGAATTAGCGATTTATATTACTCCAATCCTATTAAATTTTCATTTTTCCATGTTGTTATCAATCGATTTACAAGTTCATTACGACCAATACAAATCTTATCGGAATCAATTCTATGTGAAATTCAATCCCGATCGAAAAGAACCTCGAAGGATCCCATTAGGGTTCCCCTGGGAATTTGGCGCACACATTTTTTGCCTGGGACCCATCTGGGAACCCTTGTGGGACTTCATATAAGACATTGTACTCAACATAGAATGTCATAATTGGTCAAAATTTTTTGAAATTTCATGTTTTCCGTATATACTTGTGAAATAAATTTTCAATTAATTCAATAATTGAACTTAGGATTTCTGAAATATTAAAATGAACAAATTATGAGAAGGTACGTGCAATTATTCATCTTTGAAATTATAATTCCATTCCAACATGAGAGGTATCTCTAGTTTCTCTATTTTCACAGGGAAAGGTATTGAATATTTCCATCATCAAAATCCAGGGCAGCAGCGTTATGATATTAGAGTGTATACCAGGTGAAATCAATATCGATAATGTCAGGTCACTGCAATTTTTATTATATCCTTATAATCAAACTGTATTTTTTCGAATTAAAATGACAAATATATATTTTATATTTATCAACACATTCAATTTCAAGTATTTGTTTCGACAATACAAAGGTACGTTGAATGAGAATGTATGTTAAGCTGTACCATTGAATTTTACACATTTTAAACTTTATTCACATCAACTTCCCCTGGTTAAAAGAATCCATTGAATCTGACAAATGAAATTCAATGAGATTTGGTCAGAACATTGTCCAAGTTTAATCGTAATTTAGTGAGATTTGGCCAGATTCAACGAGATTTACATGAAAGTTCTGACCAAATCTCATTGAAAAATCACCGGTGAGATTTGGTCAGAACATTGTCCACGTTTAATTGTAATTTAATGAGAATTGGTCAGAATCAATGGGTTCTTTTAACCAGGGTCAGAAAAATTAGACAGATTGGAACATGAACATGAATTATTCTGCACCACTGAAAATTGTTGTCAGCAGATCCACTCGAAAAATAGTTGCCAGAGCTAACAAAAAGATATCAATTATTGGTAAACTAATGTAACACATTCTTGGAGAATATTTCAGTATCAAAAGAGATCACTCGGTCACTGTTGCAAACAGTATTCGTCCACCATTGTTTTTATACTGATCAAAATCATCTTTTCAGTCATCTAAGTTCTTATTGGGAGAGATTTGATTTGAGTATTTAGAATGAAACGGTTCAAAAACACTTCATGTAGGATCTTACATGAGCTCCCACGTGGGATCTCATAAGAGTTCCCAGATGGGTTTTGGTCATAATTTTTGTGCCAATATGGAGATTCATAGGAGGTTATGGAAATCAAATATTAATCTGAAAACATAACCTTGGGACAAAAAATACTAATCTCTGAGTTTTTCGATGTTATGTGATTTGTATAACTCAATTCCAAACAATCAACCACGCATCGGTGATGCAAATACCACATAAATAATAATTTAGGATGTTGCTCCTTTTTATTCAAAGTACAAATATATTTCACTGAAAAAGTTCGGTGGCATAGTAAAAATGGATCTCACTTCATTGATGTTCAGTGGAACCCATGCAGGTATTACCAAGACTGAAAAAACCCAAGCTTGTCCCAAGGTTGGCACATGTGTGACACAACAAACCTCCGTGAATAACAATTGGCCCAATATTGTTCCATGATTGTACCGTTGTTTCCAATGGATAGTCAGTCATGGTACATTTGTTAATATTATTGAAATGTTCACTACATTTGGTACAAGCTTGGCACAAGTCTAAAAATCGAGCATTCGTTGAGAACAATTGTGCCAATATTGCCCACATGAGTCGCACAATGTTCATGAATATTGACTGAATTTTGAATTCCCAATGGCTGAAGACTTGGGGATAAGCATCGGACCATGGCTGAGCCGATCTTCCTGTCATAATTGATCCTACAGCCTAGTTTTACACACCAAGCTAGATTTGATTGATCTGAGTAAGGATAGAACGTCACTTAATGGTAATAGGATACTTTATGGTATTCCAGTAAGATCTTATTGGATTAGTTTGAGCATAATTCAACAATAGAATCAAAATTGATTAAAATATCAAAGAACGCAAATTTCCCAATGATCATACAAGCTTGTCCCTGTCTTGTGACATTTTTTCTATCGTTTTAAGATAATTCATGTGTGGTATTCTGAGGGAGAAAGTCATGAACTGAAATATGAATCAATTACTTTTTTCAACCATATCTGCTATCAAAGAAGCATTGGGTGATGCTTGGTCAATGAATTGGACCGGGCCTGGCAAAACCACTGACCCAAGCTTGTCCTGATATTATCATTCCCAAGCCTGGACCAAGTTTGGTGAATTGTTCAAGACAAGTCTCGGCAGGTCTTGTGCTAGGCTTGGTCCATCATTGGGCCATTGGTCCATACACACATGGGAAGCTAATTTTCAAAGATTTGATACCTGGATTGAGCTTTTGCAAAAGCAATAATAAGAGTTGTACTTATGTTTTCTCTACGATCGATCCATCATCATCATTATGACAATATTGTGACTCATTAAGCAAGTTTCAAAAAAATGTTTCCTCCAGAAATTCTTTCCGGTTATTGGTATGGAATACTGATGGTATGTTCAATCGATATGAAAAAGCCAAATTAACCAGCATCTATCAGTAATGGCTAACAATTTTTATGGTAAGCGATATATTTAGTCACCATTACAAAAATAAAAGGTTTGTTGATGCTTAATTCATGTTTAGTTGTGATTACCAAAAATAATTGGTTGGGTCCCTTTTTAACCATTCTTCTTAGGTATCGATGACTAATACTTTCTCCCAGTGGATTATCGACAAAACCTGATAAATACTGATAGGAAAATAATAACTCATCGATTGTATATGCGGGTTTTGTTAGAGCCCTTATTGGAATCCGTTGGAATCTATTTAACTTTTTATGGACAGAATCTACGATTCGCAATTATCAACTGAGTTCTCTCATCGACCCAGGAAGGTAAATTGAATTGATTTGGAAATATATACTTAATATTTTCCGCCGTGTGGTCCAAAATGTGGTCACTGAATGAATAATTTCATGAACTGTGTTGAAATCTCCTCGTAATGGGTCGAAGGTAATAATATTAAATGCCGTTCGAGGGAGGAAAGTATACAAATTGCATAATGAATGCGAATTTTGCAACGATTTGAAATGGGATTTTTATATGGAAAATTGCAAAATTCATGTTCGTCGAATAAGAACAGTTGTAAATTTCAACCATTATTTATTTTACTGTAACGATTGAGAGAGAATAATGAGATACGATAGCAATACGTATTCTTCACGGGAGAAAGAATGACAGTTTCGAGGCCCAAATAAAAGATAGACGCGATCAGGTCCATCTCTGAGTTATGCTATGTGATGGATAGCCTGGAGCCTGCGGTGAGTAAATTACAAGGTAAGTCGGAACACCGACTTCCTCCGTACCTCCTACCACACCTTCTGGTCGCTTATCCTCCCTCTTCACGCTTCCCCTCTTCAATTTTCTTGGTATCTCTTTCCATTTCATCGTAATCTTCTTCGTTCTTTCGATATGACCATAGGAAGGGACTTGTCCCCTCTTCATGCTAGATTCAACCACCGCGTTCTTGGGGCCTTTCCTTAGATAAACACATTAATCTGTGCTGCCGTTCGACAACATTCTTTTTTTTTGCATCATTTTCTCATCATTGTTCATTTCCGTTTCCGGTTAAACGAGTTCCTCCGATGGGTACGCGTACTTATATTTGAATATATACTGTTTTTTTGTGTAGTGAATTGAATCTGTTGAGAAGTGATTATAATTTAATAGATCAGAAAGGTTACCTAACGAAATATCCGCAGACCAAAATATCACTGAAATTTTGTTTCGGATATTCTGACCAAGGACATTTCGTCGTGTTACCATCAAAAACAGGTAATTTTGAATCGAAGGTCAGCAAAGTGCTGCAACATGAATTTTTCAAAAAATATTCGGTCAACCTTTCTGGACTCCTTCAGATTACGAAGATGCACTAGAATGGAACATAACAATATAACAATAAGGAGATTTGATGGGAATCGTATTTGTACACGTATACCAAAATCATCAAATTGTTTGTTTTTTCATATCAGTGTTATAGTAAGTTTTCTGAATTCAGCTATCGTATTACGAGATATTCTCCATTGATTTTCTTCTTTTCAATTTTTCTCTTCTTTTTACCTCACTTCAATCTCTTCTCTTTCCGCTTGTTTTGTATATTGCATCGTTCGTGTATCAATTCCAATCACTTCCGTGGATCTATGAGGAATTGAAAAAGAAACCTCAATGTTCTTGATCCAATCTTACGATATGTCTTTTTTTTTTAAGCTTCCCTTGATTAAAAGTTTTCATTGAAAAAAACCTAACGGGAATGAATCAAACTTCTCCCTGAATTAGTTGGTTTCCCATCAGAATTTTCGTTGGAAATCAATCGCCTTCATTCGATACATTCGTGGAAATCAATTGAGAAGCGATGATGAAATTAATTGGTTTGTCTTGCAATTTTCTAGGAACAGAGCATCACAGTGCGGAATTTCCTCGAAATTGGTTCAAATCGTGGTCGAATATATTTGCCAGAAACAAAAAATATTCAAAAAATATTCCTTTAGATCAATGAAACTTTACTGTAATTATTGATGAAAAACCATTTCATTTGTTGAAAGAATATTTCATTGGTTCGGAAAATATTTTAAAGATACCATTGGATGAGATATTTTCTTGCCTCAAAGACTTTTTTCCCTCAGCGCAGGAGGGCATAGTTAATTCAATTTTTTAACGAGAATCTCTCTTCGCCAATTGAAGTAATACACGAACTCATTGCTTTTGAAAATACCTTGCGGTAGATATTATGAGCTTGAGCTAAAAAGGACATCTGCGTCAAACATGATTCAGGAATCATGAGGAAAAAATGTGATATATATGAATAATATGTACAGCAAAAACGTTAATCAATCGTGCACGCGTTTCTCTATAATTCACAAAATGCAAAACCCATTTGGTGCATTCGCGATTAAGTGAGTACATTACTGTGAAAGAGGGTAAAGGATACATCGTGATCGAATTATTCTGACGCATGGCGTGCCGATTATAGCGGGAAATTTGATTTGAAAATACCACGAACCTGGACAAAATGAGTGGAAGCGCTTGTCAAATGATTCACTCGTATTATCGTTGCTGATGCACGGTTCCGAATCACTGACCGTACACTCTACTCCTTTCCGCATTCAAATGTTCCGTGGTTCACCGATTCAACGGCACTCTCAGATTTGTTATCTTGAATTAACAGTTTCATCTACAATAAAGTGATATCATTGATGGTGTGTTGTGCAGAAATGAGTTCGAAACTGATAAACGTTCGATAAACCTACATTCAACGATTATCAACTTGGAATCAATCTAAAATTGATCCACGATGCTTGAGCAATTAATTCGAACATTTGATGAATATGTTCAATCTTTAACCTCGAGAATTATCGAATTTTGATAAACAGTATTGATCGGTGATTAATAACTCATAGTTAATTTTCAATTTTCCTAGAAAAGAAATATGCATTTTAATTCAACGTTCAAGCATCGTAGTGATAACGAATATCGAATCAACCTGCTCGTTGATGCACTAGCCCCCGGAAAGTTCTAACTCTGTGGTATGTCGCTTTTTCGCTTGAAAGCTCAAATCAGTTTTCCGACAGTATCGCGTACGATGATGCATATAACCTCACACATATGCATATTACAGTGGAGTATAGGCACGGAAACGTTCATAAATTCTGCGTTCATATCCAGAAAACATACATATATGTGTGCATGTATGCGGACATGTCGGAGAACAATTAGTTTACGCAGTTAACCGTGTCACTCGGCATGATGGACAACCCTTCCGGGGATTTCACTGCAGCGAGGAATCAAAAACATTGAATGTAGAATTCCGTCTGACTTTCATGTTATCCACGATCGTCATTCTAATTAATAATAAACGTGGTGAAAAAGCGAATGGAATCGCAGATTGTACTACAAGTATGAATATTTTTTTTTCAAAGGAAATTGAAGATAAAGTTTTTTTTCCTGTTCAAAAGAAATTTTGTTCCTGGATGTTTTTAGTTTCGTATACAAAATCAACACATCTCGCATCTCATTTTCATTGGGAATATTTTCGAGGAAAAATAATTTATGTAATTTCCCAATAAACATGCAAATCTTAAAGACATCTAAAAGATGTGTGAGGAAAGACATCTTTTCGACATTTCTAAAAGACATCTCATAGACTTCTTTTAGATGTCTCACTGAAGACATTTCTAAGAAGTCTCTTGAAGTTATCTTAAAGATGTCTGATAGACTTTATTTCAAAGATTTAATAAAAGACATCTTTCAGATATCTTAAAAATCAAAATCACAATATTGATAATATTTCAAGAGACGCGGTAGCGTCTCGACGCCAAGTACGTGAAAAAGAAATTTTTTATATAAATTGTATATTAAGTGCAAATGCAAATGTCGCTGCCGCTTCTCTTTTACAGTAAGTTTGGAGGTTCAGTTTTTATTACTTGAATTGTTTCGATATGATCACGTATTTCAAATATAAACCAATTTCATTCTGTAGATACGATTTTTTGCTTTCGATTGAGATATCTTTCAATCCAATCGTTGAAGTATTCACTGAGATATCTTGATTTCGATTCTATTTTGTATCATAATATTTCAGATTCGATTCTTATTCGCGTTTTTCAGTGCCTCGAAATATTTTCTTCGCGACTTTGTTCCGAAACTCGACTCTCAGTTGTATCAATCGATAACACAATTTCGGAACATAACCTGAACGCGATCAGCTGTGATCCAAAGACACGTGTTTCATTGAAATGTCAATACAACCCAAACAAATTTGTGAGAGAGTGAGAGATTATTTTTCTTTTGATTAAAGGTTAAGAATTATTATCACAAGCCGATATAAAATTTCGAATTTAATAAATTCTTCCCATTGAAGTATGGAGTTTATTTATTTTCATAAATTTAAAACAGTTTCAAAATTTATTGTGTAAAGTGGAAGAGTGCTTTTATGCGTGCACGTACGTGAAAAAGAAATTGCACATGATTTCACATGAAGATTTTGAAGATAGCAAGGATGAAGGTGAAAAACTGGACAGGATCACATAATCAGATAAGTTTATTTACTATTTTCGTGTCTTTTACAAAATAGAGCATGTTTTGGTATAAGAAATTTAGCTTGTGGTTAATTTTTTATGTTTCAAATCAGAACCTCTGCAACTATGGTAATATTAGCAACAGTTCTGGCTTCTGCAATCTGCAATCATAATATTAGTGGATAATACTTTATAATCATACCCAGAGCAGTAGTGGGTACAGCCCCCACATTCGACCCTTGTTGTAAGTGAATTATTTAAGTTATTTTAGTGTGTTGGAAAGAATCTGAGATTCACAGCATAATACTTGAGAAAATATATGACAATTGATGTAATTCTTTTTTCTTTACATTTTCTTGACAGATAAAGACCGTCAAGTGAATGCAGAAGAAATTTTGTTTAAACTGTCTTTGCAGATAGAGACAGTCAAGCGGATGCAGAAGAAATGATGGGTTCATGGCAATTCCATGCCTCAATAAGGTATTCCTTAAGGATGCCCGATCATGCCCTTATGACTGATCGGGCAAATTTATAGTCGGGCCTGTGTGCACAAACATTGAGCCAACTCCAGCCCTCTTCTGGTACAAAATTGGCCAGCATTTGCCAAGAATGACCTGAAATTGGCTCTATGTTGATGCACACAGGGGATTCAGACCACAAAACATGTCTAGCAATGAATCAATAATAAAGGAGTTGGGCCTACTGCATATCATCCCCTTTCGATTCTTTTATCCATAAAATGGAGATCAATCGTTTTGCCGTTATGAAAAAAACTGGCAAATTAAATTTCATTCGTTGGTTTTGAATCAGAAATTTCCATCAAAATAAAATTGCAATATTATCCACAATTGTTTTATAAAAACTATCGATGTTCATCCTACACCATGCGACACAATATACTTTTTTCACAAGAAATTTCTTCCATAAAATTGAATATCCGAATCAAAACTGTATATTAATTCTCGATTTGAAATTCGTTGAGAATTCAATCGCTATGGCGTACGTGATCGGAATCCTTCTGGATCGCGAAAGTGGCAGCGAATCAGCATGTTCCTTGGAAAAGAAGCGCAGTTAACATCTAGCGGTCTATCTAATTCGTAAATATGCGGAGAATGGATTGTTGGGGAAAAATGTCTCGGATTGATATCTATAGTCGAATCGAGAGGAGAAAAAATTTCGTGCGTCTCGAGATACGTTAGGAAAAAAGCTCGTTCTTGTCGCACATAACGCATTCCGAACACGTAAGATCTCGAGAAAAGGAAAGAAAAACTATCAACAATACTCGTAACTTTCTCCACCGAATCGTTTCGCTGATTGCGCTCGATTCGAATAAAATACAATATTGTGTGTTCCATTGTGGAGGTACAAATAACCTGATAAGCAACATTGGAAAAACCTTTCATCAAAATCGTTTGAATGTTCGTTTGAGGTTGAAGAATCAATTTTATGAATCTTTAACGCCTCTCAATCGCCTTTGAATCTTGATATCATTCATTTCGAATGGAAGTTCTATGAAGAGGAGTAGTGATAAAAAAGACTGCTTCTGGTTCTTATTTTCAGATTCTGAGGGGATACAGAGAGATGTATTTTCTTTATGACATACTTTTGGAAGTTCTCAAGAGCGAAGTTGGAAGTGAATGAATCTGAAAAGGTCTTTGGATACGCACGGAGAAAAAAGATCATGGAATGATTACTGGAAAAGATAGTGAACTGGTGGTGATAACTACGAATGTCTGTTAACGACTGTGTACAGAAATTCGTAGTTGCCACCAGTTTACTATCTTTTTTAGTGATCATTCCATGATCTTTTTTCTCCGTGCGATGGTTCATGTTTCAAGATCATTTTTGGATGAGTCGGATATCTGTTTGAGTCATTCAAATTGACCTTGTTATGACCTTGAGAATGATTGACAAATTTTTGTTTTTAACAACGATGAATAAATATATAAACGATCGCCAGAGTCAGAGTATCTGTAAAATCAAGTCATTCACAAAAGCATGAGATTAATGCTGAATATGACAGGTTTTCTGACGGACGGTAATAAACATCCCGTCAGTCTTTTCTCTCCGGTTCGTGCATTCGTATTTGTATAATAGAAGTCATGTATCATGCGAATACACGCTAACTAATATGTGTCTACCAGGCGTGGCAGTTATTGTCATGAATGCGTAAACCGTAGATGCAGTTTTCTAGGTGTTAGACAATAACGAAGAATAATTGAAACGTCGGTACCATTTCCCACATATGTATATAAACGCGTACAAAGCGTCGCGCGATCTGTGAACGGGAGGATACGATTTTCCATTCATACGGAGTACGGTTTCTAACGACTGCTCCGATATTGGTGGGTAGAAGATGTATTTTTATTCATTCCCTACGATAGAGACGTCCATTGCAGAAAATCTGGCCAGACGCATAACTGCCCTCGCGGAAAATGGTATAACGGCGGGTTTTATGTTCTGGCTGGTTCCCCGATACCCACCGACCGACGGACCGACCGACCGTACGTAGCTTGAAATTTATTAAAACGTTTATGAAGTCGTACTTTTTCTACGAGGAAAGATGAAACCTGGATTGAGACAAAAGATGGATATCTAGACAACAAAAAGGACGATTCAAGTTATATGGTACGGTATGCGATAAACATTTCTCTGGTATAAATAATTATAAGTTTCTGATGTGTAGAGGCAGTGGGTGGTACGGAACAATCGTTGAGACTATTCACTAATTAATACTATCACAACTTTTTCTAGATCCGTGCCACAACTTTCGAGCCCAATTTCAAGAATAACTCATTTTCAAATAACCTTGTTCGTGAGAAAATCTACCTAACTTCCGAGGTGAAAATTTACCATGGGTGTTGGGTTTGCGCAAAGTTTACCAAGATGAGCCGAGCTAGGTTACCAAAAATGGTGCGACTCTGAAATGATAACATAATTTGAGCCTCAGTCCGATAGTTTCTGCAATCCATCAAGACTGATTGATGACAGGGTTGTAATAGCATTTGCCATCAATGGCAAACAATAGAAAAATTTATTCCCCAGGGAAGAATCAACGCTGTCGTGATTTTGCAACAGTGCTGCGCCCATCTCACGCCAATAGTCATTCTTATTTTCCATTGCAGTTAAAAAAAAACATCCATTCTGTAATTTGGATATAAACGAAATAAATGTCGGAGGATTCCGAGAAATTCGGAAAATCACTTTTCTGATTTGTTTCAACTGATGAATGATGCAAATCCGGTGGTCCTGGGATTGAAGTAGATGCATCTTAGAACAGATAAGGAATTCTTTTTGTCCCTCTCACAGAGTTTCAGTTTAAGCTGAGCTAAGCTTTTGCCTGACCTGGACCAAACTATCACCCATGCTTAGTGTAACATGAAAATCCAATGCCATCCAGGGTTGGCTAAAGACCCTTGTGTGAGATAATGATTTCCTCTCCAGGGAATATTGGTTGAAGAATGTGCCAGGCATGGCGCCCAACAGTTGTACTCTCAAGAATATCCTGTCAAAATTCCAAGGCCGTATTTCAAATATTGTCCAAATGCCAGCCTGCTAAAGAACAAATGGTGGCCTCTCAAATTTACACGCAGAAAAATTACTTGTTGTAATTACCACAATTTGGAATGAAATTTGTGACAGAGACAACTTTGGAGTGTAATTTACTGCAATTGACATTAAATGTGTTCTAATTTAGTTGAAATCACCACATTTTGTTTGAAATATTAATAGAAAGTGTCCCGAGGTGTGAATCGATAGTGAAATCTTTAAACGAGTTTTTCTCGAAATGGGATTTTTCAAATTTGCTGCCATCATAACTCGGAGAGTAATCAACCGATTGACTTGAAATTTTAACTGAGTGTTCTGGGGTGTATTTCTTCTCCGGTGAACCACGATCTCTTTGATTGGATAATAATTGTCGATTTGACATCGCCCTGGTTAAAAAACCCCATTGATTCTCGTCAAATCTCATTCAATCTTGCACAATGTTCTGAACAAATCCTATTCAACCACTTTCAATGAGATTCAATCAGATGAGTGTATTTTTTCAATGTGATTCTGATTAAATCTCGCTGAATCTGATTGAATCTTGCACAATGTTCTGACCAAATCCCATTAGATTACATTTTGTCAGATTCTATGAATTTTTTTAACCACGACAGACAAATTTTTTAGCCAACAAACATAGTTTTTTTTTCCAAAACACTGCCATTGTGTCAGATTTCAATATTTTCCAAAAATCCTGGTTCACCGTACGGAGTGTACCTTCTAGTTTAACGTCATTTTTGTTTTTTTTCCACTTCAGCCACTTGAGCGACCGGTATGGTGGCAGCCCATAAGTCGCTCGTATGCCGATATTTTTGTACCAAAAAATTATATAATATAGTTAAGTTATAAGTCAATATATCCTCAAAGTTCCAGAAGATTCGATGGAGTACGTTTTTTTCAAAAAATTCCGAAAACTCATCTAAGTTTTGAGCGTTTGCAGTGGTATAGCTCCTAAAATAACGATTATTCATCAAATTTTGTGGGTTTGAACTTCCGTTTTATTTCTATAAATGATTCAAACTTCCGCAACAAGCGGAATACACCTGTAAAATTCGGTGCGCGAGTTTTGAGACATCCTGTATAATTCATAGCTAATAAGACGATTTTGATGTTTGTAAAAATTATTGTAGCGCACTCGTCTGGGTTATCATAAAAGTCGAGAAGACTGAATAGCCGTGGAAAAAAGTGCTAGTCATAAAATATGGTATATTTAGCATAAATGTTGTAGAATGTAAAATAACATTCGAGTGAATATTTCGTCAAGCATGTAGGTTCTTATGGAGTGGAAATTCAGTGATTCATTGATTTATGCCAAGATGATGATTTTGATGACATCGAAGAGTATTTTTCGCAGTACATAGATTCAACATGTACGTTCATCTCTTAGGGATTTGAATTCAAGAACATACCACTGCTATGTATCCAACGTTTTACATCGTCGTATTTTGTGGGATAGAAAATGACGTGATATCTTTCTTGTTGTATAGACAGTGATAATCGTAAAACCGTGCATCTAAATTCCTTCTCTTGGAGAATATGTCAAATGATGCGACACAATGCATCACGAACCTACGAATTTGTGGATATGATGATGGAAATGTACTTACCAACTCCATTGATCGATGACTGGGATGAACAATTTTATTCCTCATAAAAATACATTCGAGGAGTGAACAAAGTTTTTTACGCTCTCTTCATCTTTGATTTTACTACCACAGTAAAAAAGAGGAGAATATAAATCATTGTTCATGGCATACCTAGTTGATTCATTATTCCATCAGTTCTTTTGATATTTCATTGGCTACGGACTACGTATCAAGTATAAAATCAAGTTTTATGGTACTGTATATTTCATTCAGTGGGTTGTATCAGATTTTATTCTATTACATTATATTATATATATCTTTGTTGAAATGTCTGTTCGTTCCAATTATTGATTCCACTGCATGGAAACTGATGATTTCGAATTGTTTTATCATGAGAAAAAAGTGATTTCATTCGAAATATACCTGGTTTCAGATATAAGATTAGCGCACGTGGTTTAATCAAATATTTTCCAGAGAAAAGTATCAAGCGCAAATCTCAGAAGTTTGACGCGACTTACAACTTGTGTGTTAGTTTCACGCTGTGGCAGTTAAAACGCGTGAAAAGAACATAAAAGGCAATCGTGACTAACCGTTGGTTTCAGCTTTGGAATTCTGCAGCTGTAAATTGCCTTTTACGCCTTTCATTCCCATCTACGAACTACCTCAATGGTTTTGAATAATACGAGATAGAGGGATGCAAAGTAGTTACACCGGGTAAACTTATGAGCTATCAAATTCTGTGGAATCGAAATGACAAATTTGTATATAAAAGTTCAAAGTCATCCTCCGAATCTATGAATTATCAAATAAAGAATCTGTCAAATAAACGGATTCTTTCAATGTATTTGGAATGACTTAGGAAACGATCAAAGAAAAATTATAATTACGGATCGCCAATAGTCGGAAGAATGATCAAAACGCTTTGCATCGGTGGTGTCGTAAGGACACCGAGGGCGAGGATGAGAAGAATACATCTTTAATATATAAAACGTAAACGGGACGCCAGGCATATATAGATATAATAGAAGTAGGAAGGGGTTAAACAACGATCATGGTCGAAGGCGTTCAATTACGTGCGAGCACTTTGTATTCCGTATTCGACATTGCTTTCCGACGTTCTTTCGGTACGATGATTTCTGTCGAAATGAAAAAGAAATGCATCGTCGCGTGAAGTGGAAGGAGATCCGGAACAGCGTAACGAGAATGCCGGTAGTGGGATTTACTTCATTCGGAATGTCAAAATCCCGACGAGGTGTATCAGACTGTTAACGACTCATCTTGATGTGAACTTTTTGTCTATGGCAGTGCGTCTCCGCTCCTTGTTCTTTTTCAATATATTTCTCAGGAACGGAGAAGAAAAGGGAAAAAAAAGGAGGCATATCGACCGGCAAGGAACTGATGCGAAGCAAGTAGTAGTCTTACGGTGAAATAAGGATTATTTTGTTCTTTGTATTCATTCTTATTGATTTTCTTCGATATCTGTGTTATTACAAATAAAGAGGAGGATTCGAGGTAAAGATTATTGTTGTCGAGATATCGACATATCTTTCTTATTATTCTCTTTGCTCTTCGACTCCACAATTCTCAAGTTTGAAATTTTAATCCAAAATAAGCGGTTCAAGGGAAACCTGCAAACACAGTAGGGGAGTGATTATTATTTCGAATGAATACACGTTCTAAATGTCCTCGCCATGCGAGAAGAATATATACGAACTTTTCTTTTGAAGTATATATAAAGATGAGGTGCTGATAAAAAAATATTTAGAAGAGAGATTGTTTCCGCGTCATTTAGCCGAGCTCGTTTCCGTTAAAATTGGTCTGTCGAAATCGCAGGAAGAATTCAAACGTTATAAGTTTTTCCTTTCATCAAAGAGAAAACGGTAGAACGACAACTGGCCAAAGTATGAGGCATTCGTAATTGCCAGTGCATTGTGGATATTAATCTAGTGGCTCGTTCATATCGAAAGTAATACCGATCGAGCATTCCCCTGTGCGGCTAGGGAAAGTCTAATAGAAGTCGTACCGAGATGAGTTATTGCCTTTAATTTCCCGATAATAGGGCCAAGGCGACTCTCCGCAAAACCGTCTTCCTCTTCTCCTTCCCCCCTCGCTTTTCATCTTCATTTATTTAACCGTGCCACAAATACCTTCCTCTCTTTCTTTGCTTTTCAGTCAGGCTGCCCTTTCCTCTCATCCTCCCACCTAATCCCTTACCATTTCTATCCACGAAACGAGATAACCTCCTTCTCATGTCGCACCACTTTTCACGGGTAACCATTGTGAAGAATCGGAGATGGGGGGAACTCGCAACTCAGAATTGTTTGATGATAGTTTCTAAGCGAGACCCCGGAGAGTGCTACTTCTCCGCCGGAGTTAACTTTGCAGCTGGGAGAAGTCGTTGGGAGCAGCCCATTCATTTTGAAGGAACACCTATTTTATTGGCAGACTGCAATAACCCATTGAACGTTCATCAATGGAACTATGTTTACCACCCCCTTCTTCTTCTTCTTCTTCTTCCTCTGGTGGTTTTAGGAGAAATCATCATTCTTCGTTGTTCATTCGCCAGACTTTCAATTTGCGTGAGGAAAGAGGGACTTGAAAGTTTAATAATCCGAAAGCCAGCCAAATTCTTCTCGCTTCTCTGCAATGAATATATGTCCTCCTCGATATACTTTATTATCTGAAATCGAATAACGTATATAGAATGGATACGTAAAGGTTACCGTAAAAACAGGTAATCGACTTGCCAGCGAAAATCCATGAAATTCCTCGATGCGCTTCGAGTTGTTGAGTCACGACAGCGAGCGAGTTTTGAAACTTCTCAAAGTTGAGTGAGATAAGAACCTCATAGAGGGATATATATACATATATATATATATATAAATGTGTGTGGATTGAGAGAAGAGAATGCTTATATAAACTTGTGAATGAAGGAATGTGCCGTGAATTCGATGATGAAAACGAACGACGAACAGTTTCTCGTCGTTGTAATGATTTTCGAAACTCGGAAGGTGAGTATTGGTACGCGTACGTGAGTTAAAACAATTAAACGAGCGAGGACGTTGTTGCAGGAGACAGACACAGAGAGAGGGAGAAAAGATACAACGAACCTGGAGAATCTAGGCTCGAAGCAATGTACGTTAAAATATTTCCGTACGTACTACGTACTACCTACGTTAACTTCATAAAACCGAATTACGAATAATTGGCCTTGCCAGTGCGAGTTGAAAATGTATTTTCCATGATGCAATTTCCCATGAAAAGCATACTTTGCATGTGTAGCGTGGTGGGACTCAGGCTTCGAGAAAAGACCATTAGTACGACTTGGTTAATTGTTTGCTCGGTGTATATAGGTATACTCGCGACTGTGGATGCAGTCAATCCCATTGCCGTAATCCAAAAGCGTGTTTCTGTTTGATCAACCATGTCGAGCGGCAGAGGCTCAACGGCAACTAACTTTGCAAACAGCAGGTCAACGTATGTCCTCGTCATAATATATTTTTTATACAGTTATATATGGAAAAATGTATGAGGAGGCTTCACAGAAAGAAGCACATGGAAAAATATTCCATATTTTTAGGTTGTCCGTGGTGAAGGTTATTCTTGACTTCTGCCATGCACCTATGAGGAAGTTTATATGTACAATTAGAGAATGAGCGAGGGCAACTAATGTCTCCGAGAACCGTACAAAAATTTATGCGTTACATATAGAATCGTAATATAACAGCGACGATAGCCATTATCATTATCATCATCACTGTCATGTACCGCTTGCAACGACACATTTCCAATCATATTTCTCCTGACACTCAAGAGGGGTGACAAACTACGCACGAGGTTGTTTCTCAGCCTATTGTTCTCACGTGCGGGTGGGCTTAATGAGAAATGGAAGTCGTACACTCATTCGTATGGCAGGGTTCATTGCTGCTTTGTGAACACGTGGTTCGTACGAATGTTGTGTATATATCATAGCGAAACCTACTGAAGTTTCCCTTACACGTCATTTGGGAGACAGGGAACAAGAATGCTTACATCGGTTTACTACTAACGACAAATATTCTGTTATTCCGTTACATTAGTTCTTGTGAAGATGAGAGAAAACATTTGGTTGATAGACGCTGAAATGAACGTTTTTGTGGGAGTCACTGAAAGTTTAGATTATCATCAATCGAAAAATGAGTTCAGGTGATCGAACATGTTTTGGTATTCTTTCTTATGGGATCATTTGCTTAGCATAGTCGAATTTTCTTGAGAGCCACTGAAGTTTTAATTATTACAACGACAAAATTTGGTTGGAAATCTCTCCAGTCCCGAGTCGAAGAATTGTAATACTTTTTAAAGCCTGATCAACTCCTTAATACGCAACGATCCAGAGTTTAATCGGGTCGCAAAGAGGTTAACATCAGGTTGAATGAGAACCTTAAAAGTAAGATCAGGTTGAGAACAAAGCGAGATCAGGGCGAAAAATGAAATCAAACCTGATTCACTTCGTAATTCGCAACGAATCAGAGCTGAATGAGGTTTAATTTTTTGACTCGGGGTGTTTATGAACTCTGGCCCACTCTTGGGACTATATTGGCAGGACGGGGTCCATGCTGAGCTGTTGTAGGCTCCATGGTACATACATGCTACACGGAGAAAACGAAACATCAGTGAGTATTTTCTCGATACAACTGGCTCGTGTTATGAAAGAAGAATAATTCTAACACTAATTGTTAATGTATAGACATGAACCAATCATGTCTCCACAGTATTGTCTGTTGTACAGACACGATTAGTTCATGTCTACGCAGTAAACAATGTTGCTACACTTCTTTGGTTTTCATCACACGAGCCAATCGTGTCTGATAAAATACTCACTAATGCTTCGTTTTCTCCGTGTAGGTTGGTTACAAGATGTGATTGGTAAAAAACTGTACCCTGGTGCATGGACAAAAAGTTTGTCTTGATTCCACACCCATTCCCTAGTAGAAATTTGATCAGGCATTCTCTATTGTTAATAAGGTCGTGATCAGGTTAGAATCCGGACTTGCAAGGAACTCATCTGATTTCCCTGATCGGATTCAAATAGGATTGTAACGCAGGCGTACAATAGGGTTCGGATGAGATTCCCATAGAATCGAGCGAAATAGGGAAAACCATAACGAAACCTGATAGGAAATCAGGCATACCTTGTCAGGTCCTGGTATTTTTACATCCAAAATTTTTCCTACGGTTGTTTCATATATAACGAGGACAATGTTTGTCTTGTTCCAAGTACATTTACTTTGAACCAAGCAAATATTGTTCCAGTTCAAGGGAAATTTAAAACCTAAATTTGAACCGAAACAATATTGTCTCCGTTCAAAGCGAATGCACTCAGGACAAGACAAATATTGTTTTCGTTACAGATGAGACAATGGGCGTGGAATCGAGACAATTTTTTTTCTGTGTAGGAGAAATTCTTTAATTTGGTTGAATCTTGTTCAATGTTGCTGAATTTCATTGAATTCTACTCACAAATGAGACTCTTTTTCTCATGAAAATTCGACAAGAGAAGATGAATTTCAACAAATTTAGAATAAATTAAAATCAAAATTTGCTAATTTTCTTTGATTTTTGTAGAGATTCGTGGATTTTTGTCAATTTTGAATAAAAAAGTGTCCAAATTGAGAATGAAATTCAACAAAAGTCTCTCCACCAGGATATGTCTATGGATATAGAGCGTTCCAAAATAATTTCACGATGACACGTAACAACTTTTGCAAACATTCACACATCGTACTGAAAACAGTAATCTAGCAATCAAAACTGTGCTTACAGTTATGCTTGAACAGAATAATCTTCCAACATATATTGACTCAACAAAAAGTCTCACGCTGTACTGACGAAAATGGTTCAGCACTCAAAACTGGTTAGTGTCAAATATCAAAACCTTTTTGCCACACGCAGAGAAAAATTCTTGCTGAAAAAGTGATTCCGAAAAATCTGCTTTGCTGAAGTAACGAAATGGTCGCTGTTACAGCAAAAATATTGCTATATCAGCAAGATATTTGCTAATTCCGCAAAATTGTCTAGCCGTCTGTATATCTACCATTCCGGAATGCTGAAGGGGAAGCGCTTGTTAAGGGAGCAAAATTTTTTCTGTAATAGCAATCGTTTTGCTAATTCAGCGACAAGTTTTGTCATATTATCAAAGCAAATTTTCGAGGTTTGTTGTTCAAGCAACTTCTTTTCTCTGAGTGCAATCTCGTCACGAGCTTGCCTGATAATCCTGCAATAAGGTAAGACTGCACAAAACTGACTTGTAATAAAGATGTCCAGGCGCATGTCCTCAAAACAATAACGAGAGTTTGAATTCTCTCACTGTGGCTTTCCCTTAGAAATACGCGAAGAGAACAGACATTCGCTGTGATAGTGAAATCTTATTTTGCTGTGCGAATTTTTGGCTGTGACAGCAGATTATTTGATATTATCACATCAATCTCGTATGCCACGATAGCGATTTTTTTAGCTGTGGCAGCAACAGATCTTTGCTTCTCCAGAAACATTGGTTCGCTCTTCTGTATTCTTAGCGTGTATGAATTTTGGCCCCACTTTGGTCCAGTCTTGGTCCCATGATACATACATGCTAGAGATATATTACTGGAAATTTTGGAAGTCCAGTGAAAAATTTGCTGATTCGGTTGATCATGTTGCTCACGCACCGATCCGGTTAACTACCGTAGGGAATTTTTAGTTAGGTGAGCAAAAAGATCTGTTATTTTATATATGACAACTCGATTTGCTGTGTACCTCAGCTGTGGCAGAGAAACAGTGGATATTATAGTCTATACAACTGTTTCAATATTCAATGAGAGATTCAAAATAATCTTCAGCATGAAGATGAAGGTCATTGGACTAAATTGAGGTGGCAGATGAGTAGCAGTGTTTAGCTCCCCCATTTCTGTTTTGGAATGTTTCATAAATGGTTGATTTGCTCTACTAGCCAGTTGATCCAACACCGAATGGAGTTCGTCTTAGAAGTTTAAAACAAACTAGATTCAGAATTTGTTCATATTTCCATTCATATTTTCAATTGAAGAGATGCTAGCCCGACGTTCTACGTCTTTGCGAGACCCATTTTCACACCAAGGGTATAATAGGTTGAGTAATTTTCACTAGGTCCCTATGTAAAAAAGTTATATACAGTTTTGCATGGGAGTGATTAAAGTTTTATTTTGATGACTATAATGGATTTTCTGAATACACGGAAAAAACTGTTTAATAGAATTTACCAACGAGGGCGGTAAAATACGGCACTATTAGAATTTCTGTTAATATTTACTAGAACTGTAGTCAAATCTACTACTGCGGTAGTAATTTTGACTGCGACCATCGTACAGTTTACTAGAACTCTTATAAATATTACGAGAAATTCTAATAGTGCTGTATTTTACTGAACGCGTTAGTAATTCTTATGAAACATTTTTTTCCGTGTACAGTACCATAAAAAGAGGTAAATAGGATCATTGGAGGGAATAAGATCCCGAACTGGAAAGGTGTTGAATCAAGTCATAACTAATATGCGATTAATAGGTATGGTAAATGCTTAATATCTCTAGTTTTATCAATTGAATAATTAGTTACGAATTTCCTTTACATCTTTTACGGTAGTCATTTCATTCGCCCCAACGATCTCATTCATCCTGTTTTATGGTTTGCATTGGGATTTTATCTACAAATACATTCTACCGCGTTACCATTGCTATGAACTTGAACGATCTTCTTCATACCCCCAAGAAATTATGAAAAATACTTCTTTGGATACCTAAGCGTCATTATACTGGACGTTACATCTAATGATCCAAGAAAACATCAATTATTTCAATCATAAAAGTGAAGGAAATCGAAATTTTATAGCCACCTCCGGTGTCTACATTATAAATGCGAATGGTTGCAGCAGCGTGTAACTCTCAATCGGAGTACGATACGCAGCTATCTATGAGATCGTCGTTAAACGCTTTTAGTGCTTCCTCGTGGAGCAATGAACAGACCACATCCTTGAATTTTACTGTCACGTAGCTAACAATCTAAATGAATTCATATGTAAAGAATTAAGAGTCTGTACCGATTCTAACATTGAGATGAAATTTAAGAACCTCTCCTATGACTCTCTATGTTCTTTCTCATCATTTGAGAATCGGTTTGATTCATTGAATTACTCCCAAGATAGAATATTCAATTTTTGAAGTGTTTCCGGACTCAGAATTTTTGCATTCAATTCTTATCATTATAGTCAAACGTCACACGTCGAATTCAAGTTCAATTCATTAATCGAAACGAATTTGTAATGGAATGCAAGAATACTGAAGAAAATACTATACATACATCTTTAATTCTTCTTCGAATTTAACAAAGTTTATTGATTTGACTGGTCCAAAATTGATCATGATATTAACTGAGTTTGGATACTTACAATGTTAAAACACTTTCATCATATTTTTCTTTGTGAATCGTAACAATATACACACAGCTATGTATCATGAAAACCTACCATCCTCACCTAGGGTTCAATAGTAGAATTGCTTGATGGAATTGAATTGTGTGTTTCGTAGCCTTTGAATTTCTTCAAAGGCCATGCGGTTGTGCCAGTTATTGAATAATTTTCTTTGATCTTGTTCGCACGATACTCTACATCCCACTCATTCACCTCACTCTGTCAAACGATCGCCCTTTGGTCGACATGTTCCAGCTAGATTTCAAAGTTAGATAAATTTTGCAAAGAAAAACCCACAATAAAAAGGACCTCGAGCATCCCTGGCCATGTAAGAACGGTATTGCGCATCATGGAAATCCAAACGTTTGTTAGAAATGTACTCGAAGTTTGAGAATGACGAAAAACGGAATGATAAACTCCGTAAACCAAATTGAATGAATCGGGTTGTGTAATGTGGCTTTGCATATCTTAAATAACATTTATTATGCAGTGATGGGCAGCCCCAATTACTTTTCTTGTACCTACAGTACGTTTTCTTGTTAAGTACTTTCTACTTTGACGTTCACAATTTCTATCTTATGGGAATAAAAAAGTACTTCAAGTGCATTAAGTGAAAAAAATATTTTCAATCCAGTTTGGTTGATTGAATTCTTCTTATTATTCTAGATTTGTTATTTTTGCTTTTTGTGTAGCCGAATATATCCTATTCCTCATCCTTTCAGTTTCCGTTTCGAATGAGATGGCACATTCAAATTCTGAAAATCAAATCTTGAAGAAATAATTTGTTTGATGGTATGTTCAATTCGAATAGGGGTAAAGAGATAATAGATAGGAGAAGGATTAAGATCATTGGTAGACGTAGAGTACCTATATAATTTATGAGTGAGAGTTACGAGCGTAGTGCACACGCTGCCAGAATAGGGAACAATGTGATATAACTAGGCAGTGATGCAATTAGATCATCTTGTATAACCCGGCAGGATGACAGTGAACCAATTCTCGATGCACGTGAAGTGGAGAAGCATTTAGGTATGTACCAGCACGACCATTCACTTACACCGTGGTAACTTAACAATGTACATACCGTATGTACATCTACAATGTACATGTACATGTACATCTGATACGAAGATCAGAAGTACAGTGTTCCAAGGTTTATTCCAAACGGAAGGAATACGCATCGACTAAATACATATAGATTTGATATGTGTGTTAACTCTGTACCAAGTTTGGGGGATACTTTATGTAATCTCAATGACTCCTAAAGTATAATACTATTATTTCACCTGTTTGTTCGATATGGATGAATTATGTGGATATTTATTGATTCACGTGTTTGTTGATAAGTCTCATGAATTCTCTTTTAGTTTGGAGTTGTCAATTGGTCTCAAAATAGGACACTGACAATACAAGTTCTTAGACTCACAGGAAACTTCATTTGCCTTTCAATCAGATTGGAACAAAAAACTTTCGAATTCAAACAAAAATATATTCCATTTTAAATTCAAAAAATGTCGTCTCAATTCAATATAAAATTTTCCCATTGAAATTAATGATCTTTTCCACTGGGAACAAGATTTATCGGAATGAGGGGCCAGAAATTTTCTTCAAGTCCAAGAAATTGGGTGCTCAGTGTAGCAGTGAAGTTGTTTCATGAAGGAGACATAAGTAAGTACACGGTAAAATTTTGTATCAGAGATTACCATATTTCTATTTCATTTGCAGGATATACTTCATTAACACAAATTAAAATTAATAATATAATTAATGTTATATAATATTAATTATTGTGTAATTATTTTGAATATTAATATTGATAATATGAATCGACATTAATGATAAATAACTATAATATAAATAAGAAAATTCAATAGTAACAAATTTGTTACTAGGAATAAAATTTATGAATTAGGCAAATTTATTATTCACCTGTTTAGCAAAAACATACCTTTTCGTTCAAATAAAAAGTCTTTGCTGTTTTTTCAAACAGCTGTAGTGCATTGACTGTACAAAGGTAACATAAATTAGTTCTTTAATTGGAAAATGATATGAATGGAAGAATGGAATAATGGGTTTGATCATTCTATGAATTAAATTTTAATGTGGATAAAAATATTCAAATAAGCACTGTTAGAAATGTCTTTGAATTGATAATATATTTTTCATGTAACATAAATTTGTAAATGAAATTTGCAATTCCAGGGGATTGAAATGAGAATTCGTTCCGCGCAACTGAATTCTCAATTTTTGCTATATTATATCATACGATAATATATATTTTCGTAACTGAAATTTAATTCAAATGTAAATGAAATTTTAATAAATTTGTCACTTACGTGAATAACTTTTGCTTCCATTACAAGATAAGAAGATCGTATATAATTTAATATAATTTTAATTATATATCTCAATGAGTTCAATAGAAGAGATTGATCATATATTTAATTCAAAAGATTTTTAAATTCAATTAACTTTTAAATTGATTTATAACAACAATAAATCATATTGAAGTGAATTAATTCTATTAAATTACTCTAGGAATACCAGTGTAATGATTCATGATAGTTTATATTGAATAAATTGATTGCGACTTCAATGTTGAACGAAGATAAAATTTTGATGAAGGCATTATAAATTTAAGTCCGTTCAACTTATGAAATCTCACATGATCTGAGCGTGAGCCTGATCGGTTCTACCTTTATAAATAATATATGTATACAAATATGTATATTTCATGTCTAAAATAATTTTCAAATCCTAAACAAAATTTCAAGTAAATATTCAAATGAATTTAGAATTTAATTATATAAAATTATGTTTTAGATGGTAATATTTTTCAAATTTACAATACAATTAATTCCTGAAGGTGTTGTCATTCTAACAATCATTTTGAAGATAATTTTTGTTTTAATGGAGGTTGCTTTTCATACGTCAATGAAAAGGAAAAGTTGTGGGTTATATTCAATATCTTAAATGGCCTAATAAGGTGGGATTCATAGGAATTCTTTAACCTTTGAAGGATGTAATTAGATTATGCACAAACAAAATTACTAGTTTTTCTAAATTATATTCATCGTGTTTACTCGAACAATCATATCCATTAATTAAATTTTTTGAAACTCTGAAAGTACAGTGTAAAAGTATTCTATATACCAATAAGATGTAACTGATATGGGATAATCCTATAAAATCTATTAGATTATTATATGATGAATTATGGAATAGACTTTGTTGATTATAAAAGAAATTGTTCTTACTTAAATATTTAGAAAATAATGCAAGTATTAAATTGGCATATGAAGATTACAATTCCAAGTATTGTTAAATATTCGTTGCTACACAAGGATAATGGAGATATGTCATAGTTGTGCTTTATAGGAAATTGAATCCTTTCTGGACGGAATTTGAGCGAAATTGTGCATCAAGGAGTTTATATACTATCCTATGTGCACAGGTGTGATTAGTGCTCATGCGTTTATATGCGTTGGCGTCAGTTCGGATTTACCCTAATGTCCACACGATCACAGGAACGTAATTACAGTTCCATTGAGGTTGACACGTATCGACTTCATGCCTCAATAGGAACGATCAAGAGTGTATCCATTCAGGATAGGTGCTTTCGGCGAGAATATACAAAATTGATAGAAATTTCAGAAAGTTTTGTGATTCTCTTAATTTTTGAAAAGAAATTGTTCTAAAAAAATGATGAAAGACGTTCATGAATATCGTCAATGAATGTGAGTTTGATATTGATTCACTTCAAAACACGGTGAAAGGAAGAGTTTAGAGTGCTGCTTATGAAACTACTACCTCATGGTTGAATATGAGACGTCAAAAGTAGCTTATTTTGAGAGTAGAGTGAGCACAAAAAATATTCGCTGGAGTTAGGTCAGTTTTTAAAGTAAGATACAGCCAATTTGAGCCAACCTTCTTACATTAAAGCTAGTCAAATCTTCTATTCAATGCTATACCGTGAAAAGTTTGACTTAAAATCCTTGACTGCATATGAAATTTAATTTTCTTCATTCACTCGGTAATTTAATATACCAATCGGGAGTTCGGGTGCAAGATTCAGACTGTATCATCAGGCTTAAAAAATAAATTTGAATCTATCTCCACGAGATTTTTCCTATGATCGGCGAGTATCAAGGAAAATATTCAAATTTCCCTGTTTTTCCGCACCCAGAATCGATGTTTTTTTAACATTACATTCATTCTAACTTGGTAATTCTTAGATATCCCTAAAGAGGTATCAGAGCAATGTCCGTTTGTATCTTTCAAATGGTGCAATGTAGATACATCTTGTTCATTACTTGTCCAACGAATGTCTTGTCCATGCCCTGTCCTTAAAAATTCACGATCCAAACATTTGCCCATAATTAATGAAATAAATGTGGTTAATAAAAGTAGGTGCGTTTGTTTTGGATCAAAGAATTCAAGTATGAATTACTTTTGCAAGACTCGTTATCCGTTTTTTGATCAAACAATCCCATTGTCCATAACGTTTTTGAAGTCCAATTAATTTTGAAGAAAAATTGTTCTAAAGGAAAGAATTTCCTTATCTTGTGAGGAAAGAGTTCCCTGTTTTCATACGAAACATTTTCTCCATTTTTCAAGTATTCATTCGAATATGTATAATTATTATAGTCGAATAGATATAAAAATAAAACAAAGCCACAACCAAAAAAGTATGAAAAATAATATAGAATAAAAAAGTATTTAAAAAATAAAATAAATGAACAAAAACATATTATATGCTATATATTATGTATCATATTATTATATCATATCACAATTGTAATATATTATCATTATAATATGTCATATATTATTTTTATATCTTTCAAATGTAAAAATACACTCGCTGAAAGGTTTTCTTCTAACAAGAATAAAACTTAGTTTTGTCCCGCCGACAAGAAGAAACTTTTTTGATTCAAGTAAAATGTTTTTAATTGAAGTCACATTTGCTAATTTTGAGAGAATTTTACTTGAATCAAGGAAATTCTTTCTTTTTGCTGGGACAAAATTAAGTTTTCTTGTTGTCAGAACAAAAACCTTCCTGTGGCTGTAATTTTAATCAATGCACTTTTCAAAATAGTTTCATATTCTTTAGGGCGGTGGATCTGTAAATCAGATTATTTTCATAAAATTCTTCAACCGATATTTTTAGAAACACACTATTCGTTTAAAACGACTTTATGATTTCATGACTTGAAAATTATTTGAGCAAAATCAGTTTCTCATTCCTTGGAAAACAAAATTTTGTACACATCATTCTTCATTATCTCAATTCTTCATTCAAATATGATTATTATATTCAAACGAACAGTTGAAAAATGAAGACAGTGTTCCATACAAAACTTCTTCCTCAGAAGAAAAAAAAAAGTTTGTTTTTAGAACAATTTTTCTTCAAAGTCAATATTCAAAACAGAGATGATCTGACTTGAAAACCCCTCTTTTTGGCGTGTGAAATACTGCTTTGAAATCGAGTTTGAGAACATTGCAGTATCTTAATTTATTTTTGGAAACTTTTGCATTCGAGGGGCGAAATAATGGTCCACCCGCCTTTTTTGTATTTATAAATTATTGTTGAATAACATTGTATACGCAGTTCGATCATTCAAGCAGAATTTTCAACTGCGATATTAATAATCAATACGATAGAGTAAATGGAAGCTCCATGTCCTCGTCGTACCGTAAGTTGAAATTAGTCCTCCGCCTTTCAGTTGATAATAGGAAGAGGTAAGGAAGTAACGCTTGGCCATTCTTAGAATATAAATCAATACCAAATGAGCCAAGTTCCCAGAATTCTATTACGTATTCCCATACATTTTGCAAAGCAACTTGTACAGTAATGAAATGATATCGAAGATAATAATTATTCTGTGAATCTCATATTGAAAAGTGAAATATTTAGTCAACGTTCGAATGTTTTAATAACGATTATATAATTCTTTGTACGCCAATAATGTATTATTACGGAAATCATGATAGTTGAGTTCATACATCCACAAATTTCTTTGTATCATCCTGCCGAGCGTACAGAGCGTATTGTGCCGGTATATACTTATTACACGGTAGCGAATCATAAAAGAGATGGTCGGGTGCAAAGCTTTGTAATTACACCTTCTCATTACCCGTTCAATATTTTTATTAATCATAATTTCCCGGTACCGCATTCATTCTCGTTCAGTGCTCGGTTGGAAGACGCAAATAAAAGAAAGCAAGTATTCTGAATTAATTCCAAGGGTGCATATAAGTACGAAGACGTGCTCCCGCCAACTCCCGTACGGATTAGAAACTACATCGGCTGAAGACGAGAAAGAGAGAGAGATGAGCTCTTAAATTGAATTGATACCGGCTGTTCGAGCAGTCAGTCAGGCGTTTTGAATAATTTAACGACCCTTCTTCTCGCATGCTTCTCAACTCACGGTCTTCTCGCTCATATTCCGATTAAGTCTACGAAGGGTGGTGAATGAATATGGGCATCCTACCAATTAAAAGATAAATTGAGAGTGCACGAGGAAGGATAAAACTGCTTACTTCCCCGCTTACCAGTCCAATCTCCGTTATGGATGTATTGTTTTCGATCTTTTATTCGATGCATCGAAAGCTGACTTCATGAATATCAAACAATGTGATGAATTTGAAATTCGTGTAAAATTGCGTTGTTATTCAAGATCAAACGAGAGGATGTTTCTTACTTTTGCGGTGATTTGAATTTACATTCCGGTTCGGTGTATTTTGACGGCAGGGTGTCGTCGAAATGGTTGATTTAGGTAGATGCATGCGCTTGCAACCAAGAGAGCAAGATCACTGCAGGGGTGGATTTTGACTCACCCCTTCGTCATAGTTCATAGTTGTAGTGGTAGTCTGTAACAGCAGTTCCCAATGGCTTTGCCGGCCTCGAGCTACGCACGCAATTACCATCCCTGATTGGATTAGGCAGCGTCTTGATTTGAGCCCAGCGCGCTGACAATCTCACTCAACCAAACATGCGTTGTCTCCTCTCCTCCCATGTTCCTTCTCCTTCGTATTATCTGTTCCTAGAAAGATAATATAAAAATCATAACCCGATGTGATATGAATTCACGCTTGATGTTTGCCAAGTTTCATGTCGTGTGTGTCATAATAGATCGATTGGCATAAACTGGAAACTTCGTGTCGAAGACATGAAATTTTCATTCGTTGGTAAAATCTATTCCGGTTCTAGTGAAATCGATTCCCGCAAGACTGATATGTCTGGTCTTAAATTTATATCGGTGAAGAGTAAACAAAAAATTCTTCGATTTTGAATTCTAAAATACCTACTGTTTTGGATAAAATGATTTTCTATAACTTGAATCGCAAGATGAATTTCACGTTTGATAATTTCATTTCGTTTTTAAAACATTTGGGAAATTTTATATTCTAGTTTCTTCGCAAAATGATATGTTATTCACGATTGAAATGTTCCAACATTCGATGGTATGAAATAGATGAATAATTCTTCCGCTATCATATATGCAGCTCCATCGAATGGAGTTACATTACATATTGAACACTTTATCAATAAGGTATTAGCGCGCGAGGCTTTTGATCATCTATTCTACAATGGCTCATTATTACAAGATCGATAATGTAGTACACGATATTTATAGTCGTCAGCTGGTGGCTATCAAACACCTTTCGAGACAACCTGCGCCTGTCATCGCGAACACTAGTTGTGGGGTAGTCGTCAAGTGTTATTTCGAAGGGGTTGGAAAAGCAACGGTTGCGAACACACCACTTGCGTTAAATATGTATCTTCCGCATTGTTCCATCTTTCTACCTATTTTCCTGTTTATCAAGCATCGATCGATGTTATATAAAGAAAAAATATTCACTATTCTTACAATTTTTTTGCTGAGACAAGGAAGAATTCATTACTGTTTTGCAGAATTCCTTTTTTAAGAAATTTAGGCATGAATTTTGAAAATTAAATTGAAATCCGTAATGAAATTATTTTTCCAGAAGGAATTTGATACAAAATGTATTGGGTGTGTGAATATGACTTCGCCTTATCCTAACACATGTCTTTGTTAATATTATTTACGTGTACTAATAGATAGCAACACTTGTATTCGATAGTACTTTTCGTCAGCTCTCAAACGCACTGCGCGACATTTGGTTTGGTTTGCGAGCAACAAGTTTTTACCTCCTTGAACATGTCGGTTTTCGTTCCAAGTAAACATCATTTGCGGGAAATGTTGTTACACTATTTTATTGCCAAGAAAAGTGCAGCGAAAACGTATCGTTTGCTTGTGGAGATTTACGGTGAGCATGCTCCATCTAATCAAACTCGCAAGGAATGGTTTCGACAATTTCAAAACAATCATTTTGGCACAGAAGACGAAGAATATGGAAAACCACCAAGAAAATTCGAAGATGCTGATTTGGGAGCATTATTGACAGAGGATTCTTGCCAGACTCAAGCAGAACTGGCTGCAGCATTGAATGTTGAACGATCAACTGTTGCGAAGCGTTTAAAAGCAATTCAAAAACTCAATAACTGGGTTCCACATGAATTGAAAGGAAGAGACATGGAGTGCTACTTCAAAGACAGCAAAAATATTCACAGGAGATGAAAAATGGATATACTATGAGAATCTAAAACGCAAAAAATCTTGGGTGAAGCCAGGTGAACCGGGCTCATCACAGTCAAAAAGAAATTTTCACTGTACCAAGGTTATGTTTTGCATTTGGTGGGATTGAAGAGGTGTTGAATATTACGAATTGCTAGAACCCTCTGAAACTGTTAATGGAGAACTTCACCGATGGCAACTAATGCATTTAAAGCGAGCCATAGAAAAATAACGACCGGGAGAACGGTTCACTAAATACGAAAGTATCAAAATTTGGCCTAATAATTGGATCAGCTCAAAAACTCAAGATTTCTTCAGGCAAGGAATACATGAATTACCTGAAAGATGGGCAAAGGTTGTAGCTATACTTTGAATACACTGTTCTTTAATTTTCTAAACAAGCAAATGTGTTTTCTTTCAACAAAAAAGGGTGGAGTCATATTCACAAACCCAATTTACACTGTAAAAAGAAAGTCTTAATCTGTTCGCATCTTAATTTCATACAATGCCTTTTCCATTGTGTCGGCGATTGTTTTTTTTTCGGCTTAATTTGTTTGCATCATAGATTCAGCCATGAAAAGACTTTCTTTTTAAAGTTTATAATTCTCCTCCAGGAATTATTAATTTCATTATGGTTGCATATTAATTTTTACAATTCTATGAAAATTTCAAAATTTACCTTCACAATAAGGATAGACGATGTTTGAAAACATTGATGTTTTTTATATAAAATAAATCCACTTTTGTCCAAATTTCTAACAATATCAACAGAAAATTCATATTTTTCGTATAAAAGCCATTGATGCTTCCAAATATTGTCTATCTCTATTCTACAATCGATGTAAAATATTGGAATTCCGGTTGGAAAATTTGTAAGCGATGAAATTCATACATGCAAGGGGAAAAATGAGAATATCAAACTCCTGCGAATATCCGAAACCGTCCCTTCCAGATATATCTTCGAGTACTTACACCAATACACTTTTTCAAGATTTTTCTTACCTTGGACCGAGCATCGAATAATACACAGTCAAGTTGAATCGAGTCGAGTTGTGCGCCGTGCGTCACATATTGAAGGAATCGAAGACGAATGGTTTGCAAGAGTGGCTACACCCCAAATCTGTCCGAGATTTAGCAGGATACTACGATTTGAAACGAGGCTCACGTTTCTTATTGGAAAAGAACGATGGGCATGCTCTGCCAGAAACGACGGATGAACGCCTAGAGCAACTGGACACGTACTCACGTACTGCATTTGCTCCTTCTCTGTCCCTTCGTTGTATGCCTTGCTTTCTTAAACATCACGCCAATGGGGATTGTCCAGCTACTTATAATTCGGCACATATTCTTCCACGTTTACTGATTGATAAGTCTCTAAAGAAATTGTACGTGTTAACGTATATATTTCTTTCAAAAACTTTACAATGTACAATATTTAATTCCAGATCATATACTGTTGACATTTTTTACTGTCATCGTAGCTTCGATGATTCAATGGCAATAATTGAATGAATGAGAAATTATTGTTTTGTGATCAAATGGCGGAATAAGAACTTTGTTCTTCAGTTCTCTATTCTCAAATATCTCTCTATTTTCATATATATCGACAACAAAAAACATCTATATAGATTACAAGACTCCCAAATCTCTTTTGAGAATTATGTGAGAAATATTGTAGCACTCCTTCATGATATAGAACAAAATTAGAGGATCAGCCGTACAGAAAGCTTGTTTTTTGACAACAAAACAATCTGAAAACACTTTTTATATATGAAATAAAAACCACCCTAATAAGAATATTTCTATTCAGGGATAGAATTATTTGAGAATATAGAAATAAAGAATAGAGTTCTTGTCCTGCCAACAAAACCTGCATTGATTCAATTTGAATTGAACCCTAGAACGGGCATGTGGGGTCTTTTAGGACCCCAGGACATTTTTTTCTACCCCAGCATCTGAGCCTCTCTTTATCTCTGTAGTTTGTCACCCAAATATTTTCAAAGTATACACCCTGACGAACGAAAACTACCCATAGTGAGTTGAAATCCGTTTAGTTTCAAATGAGTTACAACCATTTGAAATTTCCTGTATTTTTCACGTGCCCGTTCTAGGATTGATTCAAATAGAATATTCATAGAAAGAAAGAGAATGAGAATCAAAGATAAATATATCCATGTTCCAGTTACGGATATAACAAGAACCGGTAATGAATCCTTTATGATACGTCATGACGTGACAAGATTCAGCAAAATGTTTCTAGAAGAAATTAGTTGAGATAAAAATTATACAGACTTTGTTCCGCCATTCATCATTATTTTGGATCTTTCTTCGCTCGATCAATCGAAAAATAGGAAATAGAGAAAACGAGAAGGGAGGAGTATATGGATGGCAAGGGCATTCTGGCAGGATATAAAAATGGAAGCCGTGTCCAAGGAGTGGGAAGAGGAGATACCGTTGGCGGGGGACTTTATTACCATGAAATAATGAAAAGAGATGTGGGTGCATTACGCCCCGTGGTCCATTATGTGGGAAGAGACGAAGAAAAAGAAAGTGGACAGAAAAATGAAGGGGGACGAACGCTGGTGGATCGCGATCTTCTTTGTACTCCACGCGGGTGTATGTGTATCAACATTTATATATGTATACTTGGAAGGTATATGCATGCCTCGCTGAACAGATAGATAGGCTTGCAATGACGGAGCAAAAGCGATCTCTTCGAAAGGAACTCGATACGTGTGTAAACACATACATGAACTACTCAAGACCAGAAGGATCTTTCTCGATTGGACTACGTGTTTCCATAATATTTGCAACTATGTGTATGTGCGTACATGTCCGGAGTTGGACTCGAGATTTGTTCTTCAAAAGAATCATCTCTTGTACGGTAGGGTGATTTGAATGTACAGGGAGTTCTAGAAAAAATGTCGAACCTTCATGGAGAGAAAAGAATTCGCTGTGACAGCGAAACCTGATTTTTGCTGGGATCCTAAATTTGTTGCTGTGACAGCAAAAGAATGTTCGTTATTCTACATCTATTACTAAGAATTTTGCTAGTCCAACGAAAAATTTGCTGCTTCAGTTGATGGTGTTGCTCTCGCAGCAATCCAATTAACTGTGGCAGCGAATTTTCACCTAGGTTAGCAAAAAGAGTTGCTATTCTATACCCATCACCATATGATGATACAAGACACCTACGTCGTCTCTCTGTGGAATTCAGGGAGAGAAAAGGGATCGGGGGATACAGCGTGGTACGATGGAGAAGCAACGTAGAGGCAACGGATTTTTCTGTTGTGCCATGTTATATCCACCGCTATCTTTCTTCTCCTTCAATTCTCTGGAGCCACGACGTAATTTCATCGGTGACTGTCCTGTATGGGACATGATACCTCGATTTGCTGCGATAGCGAATTTTTTTTCTCTATGTTTCAGAGCCTAATTTCTGAGGCACTTTGTTGGAAAAAACGCATGCATAGTAATTTTTCAATTATATGCACTGTAAAAAAGGTCCACCGGAAAATTCCAGTAAATGTGCGAAAATTCAGTACAAATGTTATGGAATTTCAGCATCAAAACTGGAAATTTTCTGAGCCTCAGTACTGGACTTTTCCAGGACATGTACTGGAAAATTAATGCTGAAAATATTCATGAAAATTGAAAAAAAATGCTCACACAAAGTGATTTTGCACCGTCCTTGTGTTTCAAGATGATTGAGAAACTTGATCGTTCATTTGGATGGGCAGAAAGTCATGTCTACCTAACGGGATTTGAACAGACACTTTTCTACCTGCCTACCAACTGAAACCTAAAACCTAACCGATGAGCCATAGCGCGACATGTTGCTTTCTAAAATTTTTAGAGTGGGATTTCACTCTTTAGGCAGCCAGAAGTGAGCTTGTCGAAATTTCGAGTGAAATTTCTACTCCTTTAGAGTGGAAGTCTGAGGTTTGAGGTGGGAGACTCTCAGCCACTCCAATTTTAGAGTGAATTTTCCACTTTAAAAGAGTGACAGTTCACTCGAAACAAGTGAGAATCCCACTCGAAGCGGACTGGCTCACTTCTGAGACTTAGTGGAGTGAAACACGTGATTTTTCAATCTTTCGGATTTAGAGAGTGGAAGGCCAGCTTGGGTTACTACATATGCTTCATATCTAGGATACGCAAAGGAATAAGTCTTCGAAAAACCTCATATATCAATTTTATTCGCTACAATTACAATTATTATTCAAAATCTCAATCAGGAAATTTGTAATATAAAGACTTGACATTGTTCCTGCCAGAAATGACGAAGTCCAATAGAAGTGAAAAATTTCAGTGCAACAGTGATTGAATTTCAGCGTAACTGGAAAATTCCGTTGCATAGCAACTGGAAAATTCCATCACACAACCTGAAAGTTGCAGTTCAAAACCTGTATAATTCCAGTATACCAACGATTAGATTTTTTTCTAAATTTGAAATTTCTTCCAAGTTCTTATTGAGGGGATATTTTTTGCTGGTGTACAAAAACTGTAAAACTATAGTACGAGCCAGTAAAATTTTCGCGGAATCATGGCAAAATTTCAGTACACAATCCCAAACTTGAAAATTCCAGTACAAGGACTGAATTTTCAGTGATGCTTGGTAAATTTACAGTACCGTACCTCTGTACAAAATCTCTGTACATGTACCGGAATATCCATATTCCAGTACTAGCACTAGAAATTCCCAGTCCAGTTGCACAGTAGATTTCCAGTTGTTTTTTACATTGTGCATACTTGAACATCGTATCCATGTTATATAAACTTTATTGTTCTTGAATTGTTGACTTCGACGGACGGTTTATCTCGCCTTAGCGAAATTTCCTTGGTCTCTTTTACGACTTTCCCTCGTTTTTGCTTAGGTTATGGACAAAAATATGGAAATTTCGTTGAGAAACACTGTTTCAAATTATTCGAACGTAGTTTTCTAAATTTGTATGTTTGGTGAGAATTTACAAGTTGACCTCAAGAAACCTATTCGTCTCTTGGTTTCAGAAGATCCTGGATCAATTGATCTGTACCTCACAGAAACGGATTTCGAAAAATTCTTCGACGGCCCGAACCAACACTCGGTAAAATTGACTCAAAAACAACCACCTTCTCATGATCTATTCATTTATCGTTTCATCAGATTCTGAATCTGTTCCAATTAACACAGTTATATCACGCCAAGATATGATATAACCCGTACAGAAATTTACCATCGGCGCTAGCATGGCGCAACGTAGATAAAATATGACCGAGGTTTGGCAACCAAGCACGGCGCAACACTGGGATGATAACATCATTTTATGATTCATCAATGTGCAGAAATGGCAATGAAATAGACCACCATTGGCAAACAATAGAAAAATTGGTTTATCAATGTTGCGTCAATGATAAAACTGTGAAAAATAATTACCCCAAAAATATATAAAAAGTATGCGTACTTCACAATTTCCAATATATGTTATTTGGGATCTTATTGTGTCTTCCTCATTTATTTGTAAACAATTCGGTGTTCTTTGTCACTAAGGTTTGTCATGAGAAGTATACAGAATATGAATCAACGGTAGGAGCCCTCTGATGTAACCTGCAACAAAGAAAGATTGACTTCTCTTCCAGAGAATTGTTTGAGTCTTATATATTCCTTGTATAAATCTCTCCCTACTCGCGAGAAACATTCGATCGGTAACTTAGCTAGCGATTCAGCCATCAAAAGTTCAAATTAAGGAGCATGCCAATATCGAGCCATGCTATTACCAATGATCGGCGCTAGATAGGAAACTAATTTTTATTCAAACTCGACCAAAGTTTGTGGCAATATTCAACCACGTTTCAAATGATTCTCACTCTCAATTGAATCTATCGTTCGGTCAATGTTGGACCAAGAATGAGCCTAGCAAGCGCTAAGCCTGGCGGGATTGTCAATCAATGGTAGGCTGACAACCCAAACTCGTTGAACACGGATATCGGTACAACATTATATTCGTTGTTAATCAACATTGAATATTTATAGATCGCCAAGTCTTGTCTGTCAACATTGCGCCAAGCTCTATTTTATTGTCAGCATTGGAAGAGATCCAACATGAATTATTTTTCTGAATTTCGGAATATAAAATACTATCTGTCCGCATAGATTTTCATTTCGCCCAGCATTATTGGTATTGTACAAATAGATCGAACAAATCTCCTCAAAGGAGATAGGTATTATCTAAACAGAATTACGGTAGTCATTTCCTAAGCTGACCATTGTATGGTACATATCGAGAGTTCAGTCGCGTTGGGAATGGGTGGCTCACTGTCTACCCTCTGACAGCTAACGAGATTCCAAAGCAGAAGCTTCTGTGTATCCTTTGTCGTTGCAAACCATGAATCAACTCGAATTCGATGACCAGGCTTACGGTGCTCAGACGGTCGGGTAACTCATGTATCTATCATCTACTAATGCCGACTCATTGTTCCTTCGAGAAATATTATGCGGATAGTGTACTTTGCCTTTTCTCATTCCATCGTTCTGAGATACATCTTGCAAGATTGTGGGTGGATACGTGATTTAATTTGATCGAATGAGGCGGATGGAAAACCTCGATATAATTCATCTTCACTTGGATAATGTATTATCGATACGATGAATGATTGCGATTCCAATTTTATTTCCAAATTGTCATATATAGTATTCGTAATTTCGATCGAATATCTATTCGAAATCTAAAGATTGACTTGAAAAACACAACGGATAATTCCATCCATCACAGTTAAATCTTGCACAGAAATCAAATTCCATTCCATCTCACTTGGGAATACAGGAGAAATGTGGTCGCCGTGTAATCTCCGGTCTCGAGGTTCTATCAAATGAGAGAGCATGGGAAATAGAGAGAGAGGGAGAGAGAGAGAGAGAAAGAGAGACACGGAGACAGGAAGGTGGAAAAACTGGACTCAATTATCATTTGAAGGAAAACCAATACTTTTCTCGTCAGAGATTTTCAAATTTCTGTACAAGTGGTGAAAACAAAATTGTGGTAGTTGTATATGCATTCTGCATTATTCTATGCTCCGTAGAAAGAGTATCTCTTCGAGTTATGTATTTAGCTGAATTATCGAAGTTCCCAACCAGGGTGAATTTATCAAATTTTTGTTTAGTTTCTTTTTGAAGGATTTCACAATGAAGGGGAAAAAAGTAACAGGATAGATGGAGAGTCTTCAGTATTTATTACTGGATATATAAAATTTGTATCCAAAAGAAGATGTAATAATATTCACGATCCAACAAAGTTCTCGGTATCGTGGGTGTCAAAGTTTCCCTATTTTGCGATACATCAAGGCGTTTATTTATATCTCTCGAGTACCGCTACGGTCGGCATTTTAACCTTACTCTCCTTGTTCTTTCTTTGATCCGCGGGTACGGTGGAAGTGGTCTTGTGTACGTCAGTTCGCAAGACAACCGGAAATACGTTAGATTCGATTCTCAATATGTAGGTGTAGTGCCATATAGTGAGATCGGTGGAAAAAAACCATCTGTTCGAGAAGGGTCGTCGCGTAGATCGTCCGTACAAAAAGAAAAAAGAAGGGGGAAAAGGTTGCTACGTCGAAACTTAACATGTGCATTTTATTGTCTTTTAGGCGGAATAACACGCGTTATTTGGCGTGAGACAAATGTTCGAATCGAAAGAGGCGGTGGTAAGCATATCGTGGTACCCAAGAAAGTCCAAATATATATTTTCTATTCCCCGAGCGGAAGTGTTCTTGTTTTCTTCCTTTGTTTTATCCTGGATCTTTTTTCCCTTCCGCTATTTCCTCCGTATGATGTACATTTTTTTTTCTCATCAGAATCCCGGGCTGGATCAACTTTTGGGTGATAAAATCCCAGCGATGCGGATTCGATGCACAAAATGTTATTAGAATTTGGAAACTGAATTGCAACATTCGATAAATATTTGTGGAGTACGTTTTTTTGTTCTTATTTTGATGCACTAATTAATATCGTGATACGGATCATCGAACAATCATGTGGCATAAATTCATACGGAAGAGCGATAGCCTTCTTAATAATCAAGGGTAGCTGAAGTTAAATGAAACATAATGGCAACGATGATATCACTCGTTGGAGCAACCGTTTTAACGATATTGTGATTGCACGAGGCAAGTGGAAACCATGATACTAATAATTTTCCCACCTCTGTCTCTTCTTCTCAACCGTTTAACGATACCCCCGTAATCCTACAGACTTGTTTCATACCAACCAAAGTCTTGTTTTAATTGATCGAGATACGAGGGTGATGAATTTCGTATGTTGGATATTTTGTATTTTGATAATTATCTAAATTGATAGTCCCATTATCACCTCTTCCGCTTTCCTATGAGTTGGAAGTGAAAGAGATCCATCAAGTACAGTAATAAGTATACTGTAAAACGTTTCTTTATAAAATTCCCTATACATGTATGTGAAGTAATGAACACATCCATCGTATGATAAATTTCCTATTAAATCCGTGATAACTCGAAAAAAAAAGTATCTGTGATGAATTTTATGAGAAGTTTTTATAGTGTACATTGTAATGGAGAGGGACTCTTTGTATCATCTTCTCATACTGCCCAGTTTCGAAGCCAACAACGGGGGTTGTACCAATTAACCTCCTAGCCCAGGAGTGGAAGCCCGTCCACCACGGTGCTTCCGTTGTCCGAAGAGAAGGAGCGCCTGGCTGGAACGAGAAGCTGGGGAATCGTAAGCCAGGTGAGTGGCGAGGGTGATCCCTCTTATCGAAACCTGGCTCAACCGTCATCATCCCTGATGAAAATTTTTGCTCGTGGAAGTGAATGTTGAAACAGATGAGGCTTAAAAATGTTTCAATTTTCTGCTTCTTTCATACCCGTGTGGAAATTTCTCCCGAGCTCAGACGTGGGCCAGGCTTATAATAAACTTGGAATGTTACGCTTTTCAATCTAGACCCCGTAATGGTATCAAATATCTAGGCAAACAATGGTAGCCAACTCGGGATCTATATGGGCTGTGGGTAGAGAACCTTGTATTGGTAAGATATAACCTTACGTGGCCAGGGCCTACCTTGGGATGCCCAGGATTGACTTCCACACGGGTACTTAGATACTGTTTCATTCATTCTCATTAGGGATGGATCCCAAACTCACTTTTGTACAATAGAAAAGGCCCGGAACCACGCTGTGTCTTCTGCAACCTCCAATAAGGCGACATTCTCCATACGTTCTTCAATTGCCCTAGCGATTTCGTTTTTACCGTAATTTTTGGTAAGAAATTGGTAATTTTGTGCTTTGGTAATATTGTGGTTGGAAATTGGTTATATTGTGGTCAAATCGTCGTACCGTTTGTGACTTTTTTGTACCACATAATTACCAACAAATTACTACACGATCGGTATTTTTATGGGAGAAGTTTTGGACAAATTTTGGTAAAGAATGACGGAATCAACAGGATGTACAATTCGGTTCCTTTTTGGAAAAAATATGCCTGACATTATCGCAAATGGGAGGAACAAAATTGGTAAGTTTTTGGATAATTTCCGGTTCACAACCATAGAATTACCAAAACTTGAGTGCGACTGATTGGCAACAATTTGGTTCCTCCTATTCGCGGTAATTTCAGGCATTTCAGGCATTTTTTTCAAAAAGGAACCAAATTGTAACCAATTCAGGATTCTCAACATTCGGTAAATCTTCGGTTTTTAACCACGAAGCAACCAAGAAATGACCAAGAAGACCATTCCTGTAATCTGGTAAAAGAAGTGGTTTGGTTCCAAGAAAGTACCGAATCGTGACCAATGAGTCGCACTGAATATTCGGTAATTTTATGGTTGTATACCGGAAATTTACCTAAAACTGACCAATTTGGTTCCTCTTAATCGCGGTAATTCCAGGCATTTTTTCCCAAAAAGGAACCAAATTGTAACCAATTCAGGATTCTCAACATTCGGTAAATCTTCGGTTTTTAACCACGAAGCAACCAAGAAATGACCAAGAAGACCATTCCTGTAATCTGTTAAAAAAAGTGGTTTGGTTCCAAGAAGGTACCGAATCGTGACCGATGAGTCGCACTGAATATCCAGTAATTTTATGGTTTTAAACCGGAAATTTACCAAAAACTGACCAATTTGGTTCCACCTATTCGCGGTAGTCTTGAGCCTTTTTTTCCAAAACGGGACCAAATTGCAACCAATGCAGGATTCTCAACATTCGGTAAATTTTCGGTTCTTAACCACGAAGCAACCAAGAAATGACCAAGAACACCATTTCTGTGATCTGGTAAACAAATGGTTTTGTTCCAAGAAGATACCGAATCGTGACTGATGAGTAGCACTGAAGATGCGGTTGTTGGTTATTTTGTGGTAAGAAAAAGTCACAAACGTACCGAAATTTTTTGGTAACGTTTTGGTAACCTCAAAATCGCTAGGGTGGAAGAGTAAAGGGTGAAGAGGCGTCGTCTTGAAGATACCTTCGATACCGGAGAACATCGTTGGGGCATGCTACTACGCTTCGTGGACTTGTTCTCGCAACAGAAGGAGAGGGCTCACAACGCGAAAGACTTCGCTGCAGTCAGAAGGGTCATATAAGGCTCGAAGACTACGCCATCTCTCCCGAGTTACAGAGTGGGACCTGATTCAGCTCTGATTCGTTGCGTATTATGGAATAAATCAAGTTTGATTCCATTTTCCGTCCTATTCTCAATTTGGTTTTGTTTTCAAAATTCTAATTCAACCTAACATTAACCTTTTCCCGATCTGATTCAACTCTGAATCGTTGCGTGTTACGGAGTTGATCAGGCTTCGAGAAGTATTACAATTTTTCCGCTCGGCCTTCCAAAGCAATGTATTGGACAGTTCCAGAGGAGGGGATCATGCGTGGTTTTAGTAAATAGACTGCAGCAGGCAGTGATTATCGTCAGCCGCAGGAGTTCTACACACCGGGAAGCAATTTGAACACATAACCAAACATTAACCGAATGGACGTTCAAATAAATTTCACAAAAAAATATCAGGCTTAGTCAACTACAAGAACTGCCAACCGAAAACCTACTCATAGATACTGAATACACTTGGATGGAATGTTTTATTATCATTGCTTCACTGTCTTATTCTTCGCGTGAAAAAAAGAGCAAATTGTATCATGAAATTCAGCGCTCAGCGTCATAATCTTCCATATTTTCATGGACAAATGAATTTCAAAAATCTCACAGTTTCTCGTTTATCAAGAGAATAAGGAGAAATCTTATATCCTCGAATGGCATTTTTCTCCGTGTAATCGCATAAAACCACGTGAGGATCACGAACAATATCGATTTGATGAACCAATGACGTGACCAGCTTCATCGCAACTCGTACAGTACAAAGCTTACTTTCATATGATCTAATGCACAGGGATGTATTACAGGCAACGATATACCAAGAAGAACACGTTACTCGAAAGATCAGGAATCGTGTTGGTTTATTGGAGAGGTTGTATAAGTACATTTGTCTTTCCGCTCTGGAGCTTGAAAACTATATTCTTATGAGAAAAGGGAGAAAAACTACAGATTAATGCCCTGTGATTATCACAATTTTGGAATTTCAATATTCGAATTCAATATACGAGCACCGTAACGATGGGACGAGAGGGTTATCCAGTAGGCAAACTTTTCTCCGGTATTTTAATTTCGCGACGTCCAATATACCAGTGCACCATCATCATCATCACTACACCATCCATCCCGGCGCCGTTAGTACTACGAAGAAGAGTTGCGCAATAACAGTTTAATCCTCAGCGATGAGAGCTCGGTCCCTTACCTCCTTTACGTTCTCTACCCTTCTTAGGGAACCGCTGCACTTCAATCAAACTTGTACATGTTTGTTTTATCACGGTTCAAGGAGACGCGCTTGGATAATGAATGAGAGTATTTTTGTTCCCCAGATCATTGTTTCGGCAGCTAAAACCACATTCAGAATAATGTATCGTTTCATCAAGGGAAAAATATGACGTAAGATCGTGGTGAGAAGAAACATAATTAGGAGGCATTGATGATTCGGGGGAATTATGGAAGTTAGGGAAAAGGGGCAATACGAATCGCTGTTTAGTCACGCAAACTGCTCTTAGCAGGGGTAACATTATTGAACATTAAGTTTATGGATTTGTTACCGCGCTGGCACGATCAACAACCACATGGTGAGATTCGCGCGTGTCACTGCAGCAGTTTGTGAACAAACCCTTCGTTGTACGATTCAATGCATTCCGCAAGTATGGGTATTCAGTTGCGTGTGAATACGAACACATACTCGAATGCAATCCCGTGTCGCAATCGCATATAATAGGTTTTATGCGTGGGTTTCGTCTAATTTGCAAGGAATTTCGTGCTTATGGGCGGTAAGTCACTTTTAGGAAAACCCTTGGTAATTACAGATCGTATAAGGTGGAATGTCGGTAACGAGAAATCGATAATATTATATTTGAAGTTGAGGTCATGATACGATCGCAAGTGGAAGAAATTACTTCTACATGAATTCCCTCATCGTGGCGTAGTTTCTTGATTTGTCGAGACGGTTGATTTTTTTCTTCTGTCTCCGAATGTACAGTTTATATTCGAACGAGTTTGAGAGCAATAGATTTCAATGTGCCTTTGGGCGCACGTATAAAGGAGTCACATCTGATTTCGATTCGAGTATTCAAACTTTTCAACAGCTTGCTCTAATTGGATTCAAATCACTTACAAGTTATCGAATTCAACAGAAATTGAATTACAAATATACCATGAAAACATTCTCAGTGATGAAACTAGTTTCAAGCATAGGAGACAAATCCCAAAGACATAAAATCATTTCAGATTCACCAAGAAACTCAAAGTACGTAACCATACTCGACCCTCTATTTACGTATGCAAATAACTTTTGATCAATGCCGTTAATGAGGATTCTCTGCTATCTCTCTTTCTTTCTCTCTCCCTCTCATCTGTTTCGCTTATCCTTTTCATCGCTTTTCTCTAATCAGAACCTGATCTTGATTCCTCTCATCTCCTATCGTAATTCAATGTACGCTGAATACGTCAACTATTTTCCATAGATTTCACAAATCACCTTTATATCTCGGTTAAAACTAAAGCAAAAAGAATAATGTTATTGATGTACATAACATTGATGGTTCTCGTATATTGATTCAAATTTGTATTACTAGTATTAATTACCCCTTTATCCGCTGTTCCAGCCTAGCGCATCTTTCATCATCTTCTCGACCCACCGGCGTTGATTCGCCATCACCCATCGCAACTTCTATCTCAATTTAGCGGTCGAGCTATCTCGTATACGCCTACGATAAGTCCATAAAACGGTGTGCCTGTCTCGCACGAGCGAGCGACCATAATCGTACGTGATGGCGTATAATGATATACGTGCCCAACCCTTCCTCTCCTCCGGTCCCCTCTTTCTCTTTCTTTCTCACTCTCGCTTTTTCCGCACCTTTTGCATCTTCTCAATCCTCTTTTTTCTCCTCTCTCTTTCCATTATTCCTACGGCAATTCATTCTCTTTCCCCCCTGGTGCCTTTTGTATAGATGTACACGTTTGTCTCTTGGCAGCTTCAGCCCTTACAAACAAAGACATTAGATGTATGGAGTGTATACCTGGTCTGACTTGCCTCTCTACACGATTACCATCATTAGCCGGTGGACATCCTGTTGTTGCGCCTCTCGATATAATTTTCGCGGCACCCTCGATCCATGGGTATGCCGTGTTATTTCGTAATATCCGTTGGAAATAGAGAAAATGTGAGATCGACTCGAGAGATGCTCTTCAATTCCTCGATAAATAAGTGCTCAAAAACTGATTTCGATGAATTTTCAGTGATCGACGAAAGTTTCGTTATTCGTTGTGGGTACTGTTTCTCATAATCACGTGAAAAAATCGTTTAGGTCTGATTATGCGTGTTCAGGCCTGATCATGGACATCTTTCGGCAAAATTATTTATGTTCAATACTGACTGCACGTGAGTGAGCCTGATCACACCCGGTCGTTCATTTTTGAGCTTTGTCATCACTTGAAAGGCTTCAATTTTGTACCCACGTGGAAACCCGTGATCAAGCTTAGCCCCCAATGATCATGCCTGACAACCCATTCTCGCTCGTGATCATGCAAAATTTCACCAACTGGGTAATATTCATACAAAATGACTCTGTGTTGATTTTTCTATCACAAATACACATGCTTGATCATGCTAAATCGGCCCCAAACACAGGCGCGTACACTTGATCACGCATGATCATGCCTGAAAACTGGCAACTAGAAAATGGGAGCTGCATAAGCACAATAAGTAGAAATGATTAACAATAAATTACAAAAAGTTTGTTGATTTTGTATGAATTTCTCATGTATAATGGAGCATAATCAAGCGTGATCACGCCTGAACAGGCTTCAGTCATCAACCCTGATCAAGCGTGAGCGAGCGTGGACAATTTTTTCACGGGAAGACAAAATTTGTTTGTGAGGATTCGATTTTCGATCGAGTATAGGGATTTTTCAGCAGTTGCAGCTTTTTCACACGCTTTACAAAAAGTATCTCTCGATCGGGAAAGAGATGGGAAAACGGGATATCAAATTTGTAGCCATGTACGAATTTCAACGCTGTTGGGAATGATCGTCGTTCTAATATCTGGGTCCTGGTAATTAAAAGGTAATGAGCTCACCGTTATGTAAATTGCGGTGTAGTTGACGGGCATGGTCATGGCTTGCGGCCAGTCGACGAGCGAAGAGAAAAAGGTAAGAGGAAAGTAGTAATAGTGTACTATGTAATACTCCTCCCGTGTCGTTTGCTATCACATATATTTATATACTCATATATAGGACATCTTTGCACGGGAAAAGATAATCGTGCCCACGATGAACAAAGTTTTACGAGAATCAAGGTTTTCCGTGATACAATCGAGTGGAATTTGCATTATAATGGAATGGGTGCAATCGAGTGACAAATGATTTCGAACGAGCTTCGCTTTCTCCTCCCGTTCGAGAATGATATTATATACATTACGGAAAGTTTTCAATCCTCATTCGGAAATGATATTTGTTCCAAGTTGATTGATTCTTCGAGATGAGGAAACTTATACAATTCTTTGGTTTGCGTTACGATCTCTCTTCGAGGGATTTTCTTTCACATATCGAATTATCGTTTCAATTGTAAGATCTTCAAAAATGTTGTGTTCTTTGTTTAGAATAATTGATTGTTTTTTTCTTGTTTATATGATATCATGAAATATTAATGAATCGTGCAAGGATTCGCCGTAACGTTGAATATGAATGTCGTATCGAAGGATTGTTCTAACATGATAAAAAACAAATTGAGGTTTACAAGCGAAGATCATACTTCATCGTATTACGAAGGAATGAAGTTGCTGAATAGCTGTGGAAGACAAAGTGCAGTTTGTAATGCGTACTTTCTTGACCCTTGACTTCGACAATCGCCTTGAAAACAATGGGATTCATTGTCCTCGTTGGTAAACCACCTCAAGAATTTTAAAACGACACGCATTTCAATGAGCAATTCCCCTGATATCTAAAAAATGTGGACCACGGTTCATGAATGATGGATCATAATGTTTGAAGGACGATTTTGATTTCCATTTGGAATCGGTGTACCATTGTCAAGTGTTAATGGATTCTTCGTGAAATTTGCATGGCGATAAATTATTGATGGCAAAAATTGTGATCATTGAATACTCCGCTGGGGGTTTTTGACGGATTGCATTCTTTTTTTTTTCTCGGAACAAAAAATTCTTTTGGGTGGTATTCGTGAGAAATCAACAGTGATTCTCGATTCTATTGAACATTCGTAATAAATTAGGGTAAAGTGGGGTAAGATGACTCACTTTCCCGCTCCGGTACAGCTTGAGGGGATACCAGCGGCGTGGCACTAGCCAAATCTTTTCTGACAAATTATGTCAAAATTAAGCAATTGAAATATCGCTCTGTACAAACCATCTTTATTGATCGAAGAAGGTCCGTAGAGAGAGATATTTCGATTGTGTTGCTTTATTTCCATATAATTTTTGAGAAAGGATTTGGCTAGTGTCACGGCACTGGTTTCCCTTCAAGATTTAATACATCAAACCTCGTTTATTCTAGAAAAATATAAAGATTCAATTACAATCTTCAAATCTTTTTGCAGTAACCGAGGTTTTGTGTATTGTTTTAGACTGTAGGGAAGCGGAAAAGTGCGTCATCTTACCCTGATTCAGCCTACACACACTTTTCCATGAAAACTTTTGAATCCGTTGGCCGTTTTTGCTCGGTTGTACAAACTCTACATACAGCTTGATACGATGTATAACACAATACCTTAACAGTTAACTGATAATCTATAACATACGCATCAATGTAATAGATTATGAAGAACATCTTGTTTTTGTTCCTGATCTATTGTATTATGTATTGGATTATGCTGTATTATCAACGTTACCTTTCTAGAGTACCCCATGGAAACAATGAAATACTTGAATAATCCTATACCTCCAAACCTTGTTATAAATTCATTAGTATAACGATACGAATATTCGTCTTGTTTTTCCATATATATTTATGAGCCGAACTTTTCCGAATGACACGGAGAGAGAAGAGCGATCAAGAGATATTTGATTTCCTGAACATCAAGATATCAGCATATTTATATTACATTCGACGAATGGACACTCAAGTATTTGGCTTACACACCAATAGTCGAAGATGTATTTCCGAACTTCCACATTTCCCGAGACACATTCCCACCATGATATTGACTTCCAGAGACCCTTTTCCGGTGGTCCTCGCAGTAGTAAAGTCCTCTTCTCTCCCTGTCTTTTTTATCTCATCATACTCCACATTCTTCGCCAAGATTCGAGAAGGTACTCGACCTTAGGTCGATGTCGGCTTTGATATGCTAAGTCCGAATGACTCGGTTGGGGACGCGTGGACGACTGGCATCGCCACAATTGGAAATCTGAAGGAGGAGACGGAGAAATAACCGAGGCGTCGCGACGTTCTCTCGCAAGGCGAATTCTGAAGAGCGAACTCACCGTGCGAGAGAGTTAATCAAAAATCCCGTTCCAACGCTGACCTTTTCGAAACTTGAATATTTTACGTATCAAGAGATCGAAGTCATCACTTTTTCGTTACATAAAGGAAGAGAAAACAGTCTCAAAGAAGAAAATCTGTTAATTAAATTGAATACATGGATAAATAAGATCATTTCTTGCACCATCGTGAAAATTTAAATTGTTTTTCCTCGAACAAAACGTTACTGCTTCTCAATCTGTTTGGAGGGCTGAGAGAGTAACGAACACAGAACACACTCCGTGAGATTGAGTTTTCTATCATTGGAATCTCCTCTTCATATTTTTATTGTCTCTAGTTACACAGTTCGAAGAGTTTATCTAAGTCTTGGAAGAGAAAGAAGACGAAGACAAAGAAGAAGAAGAAGAAGTCGTTTAATTACGTACGCGAGAGTTTTAACGCTACGACGCCCTTCGGTGATTAGCATTTATTAATGATAATGCACTTTACGTCACAGTAGGGTGCGCAAAAGCAGATAAGTTCATCGCGATCCCCTCTGTATTCATAATGGCTTCTCAAGATAGTTAAATATGAATAATAATAATCTTCTTGTCCCTTCTTTCCTGAAGAACTCCTATCATTCATGATAAAATAGGTCGAAAAATAAATTTTACGAAGCATAGTAATTGTGTTTATAAGACATGGGTACATTAATTGTTAATTGTTTTGTTTTTAGGTGGAATATCACTGAGGAATGGTACGAAAAGGGGCTGCTCAAAGCTCTACTCGTGCTACTGCTGTTACGGTTGTCAACTTTGAAAGTCAGTCTCTCGGGATTTTGTCGAAGATAAAATTTTTCAATCACGTATGATGGAAAATGATGTAATGTCAACCAATCCACAAAAAAAGCATTCTAACTCCAACAGAAAACAAGCAACGTAGGTTGAATTTAGGTTGATTTGAAGTTGATATACGTTCAATGAAGGTTCATCGAACGTTTAAATGTCCGCAAACACTTGAGGAATTGCAATAGAATGAAACAATGTTTCAAAACTTATCCTAACGGATTAATTGTCATTCCATGTAATATTTAACTCGGTTAATAAATATGGTTGCGAAATACAATACAACATGTTTAACATTTGGGTTGAAACTAAAGTAAAGTCTTCATCCTTAGAATGATCAGAAAAATGGAACTGAACACGAAATAATTGTTGATGTGATTCTTTTGTCGCTTTTTCAAAGAAACGGGATAAAAATCATCCTCGTTCTTGGATGAATTTGACACATTTTAATCACAATTTGTTTTCCATTGCGTGATTGAATAAAATTGACTCTTCCTTGTATTTTTTTTATTTACTTTCGGTTATTTTTTGGTTTGGTAAAAATTCGGTCAGAAAATGGTTACCCAGATGGTTTTCACCATATAATGTGACCTATTTGCTGTTAACAGATCTGCTACCAAAAAATGTGGTCCGTTTTTGGAATCTCTTGGGTTTTTTTGAGGTGAAACCCCACAAAATCACCACAAAATAACCGAAAAATCACCAAATTTAGATTGGTTGTATTTTTGTTGAAAAAAATCTCCTAAACGACCAACAAGTTACCAAAAACAAGATTTTTCACCAAAATGTAACCAAAGTTTTTGGTCGCTTGTCAGTTTACCCAGATCCGTTAGGGGCAGTTCAGTGATCAATCTATTCCCATCATCGGTTTATGTTGCAACAGAAAGAATAAGAATTCCACTCTGTAGATGCATTAGAAGGCAGGGATTGATGCTATGAATTGAAATATTCTAATTAAATCCTCCAAGACTTTTGCCGTAATTGACATTATAACATTATTCATTGCATACGCTGACATGTTTTGCATATCCAATCCATAGCTAATAAGACGATCTTTGATATCCAGAAAACGATATTCAAGAGGTTACAAACATGCATAAAATTCATGATCCAATGATCTTGATTTTTCTCTCTGGCATCAAATACCGTTATTAATGGTTTTGATTGCGGAAGGACGATTTTGTTTTTTCTTCAAATGAAGAAGCCTGTATTTTCAGATCAGTGTATATGCAAATGCATATGGGAGGTAATATTCAATTTGATGACTTGATACATGATGACATGATGACAGTCATTGAATAAAGCCGTCTGTCCAAAGAGTAATTTGACTCATATCTAATTACACGAGACCTCCGTTATTTCCACCTGACGCGGATCAAACTCGAATTAGCCTAACGATTATAACAGAACTGCGGTGAAAGCTTTGAGCTATGATATCCATTCATAATAATCTATGCGATCGTATCCCAAATGAATATATAAAATTTCGATGGTTTCAAATTAACGAATGCTTCTTCTTTATTTGCCCGCAAACATTCGCTTCGGATAAACCTTTCCATAGATTTCAGTATACACGCGATGAAATTTATACCAACGAAATATGGTGAAATAATTTTCAGAATGTTGGGGAAAATAATTGAAAACTATGGTATCAATCTACTTCTTTTATAAGACAATGTATGGGGGATCTCTTTTTTGTCCTCTGTCATCGAGAGTTGGATTTTCCGAGAATTCTGTGCTAATAAGCAAGTTTCTGGAATTTTATGGAGCTGGACGACCCAATTCAGTTGAGATCCCTCAACTACAACATCTTCAAACCAAATCATCTGTGTTGGACAGATTCTCGATATTCTCATATCTTCCAAATTAGGAGCTTTGATTACCCCCTAGCCCAAAGATGAGTCCACCAAATTTGCCGTCTCTTCTCGGAAAAGATCAACCTTCGAACAAATTAAGTAACCAGAGAGGGGAAGATGAAAGAATGTTTGAAAGGAATACTCCCATCGAACATTTTGATGATTCAATTTTCACAGTTTTTAATGGTTCAAAGTTGAAGTTTCAATTATGATTGCATTGATTGTTTTCTTAGTGTTTCATATCTGGTAGGAATATTACATAAAATTTAATTCGAAGGGTTCCCAGTTCTGATGGAATACCATTGAATTTCATTGAAACTCGTTGAATTTTTGATTCGTCAATGAGGAATGTTTGCAAGAAAAAAACCTCTATGAAGTTTCATAATTATTTTTTTCAGATTCCTACAGCGGTGCAATGAAGTTCATTTTGCATCCAGAGAAGTTCGTTCAACACTGTTAATTCACTTACCCCTTGAATAGGAAAACGCGCATTGATCGAATTAATATCGAGTTTACCACCGACTGGTCTACGTTTATTATTTCCTTCCCTTCCTCCCTTTGTTATCTGAAGTCAAAAAAAAAAGATATTCTTGTTGCTATGGCACTGGAATCGATTGTAAACTGATTGGCGAATAATGTGCTTGTGATACATCAATGTTGATGGTTGCAGAACTCGACTTCTCCGTCTGTACCAGTCTCCTCGCTCTCACATACATCACTGCTTCAGCGCAATCATCATTGCTTATCACTTCAATTGAAAATCGATAGATGCGATGAATTTGAAATTCAAAGTACAATCAACGAAGTTTGAAAATGTTTGGAATTTAAAATAAAAAGTTTACATTTGATGTCTATTTTGATGTCATGAGATATTTATAACGCATGCTCGACATGGACGAAGTAAAAACGGCACTATATAGCTGATGGGTGGTTAATGTGAAACACCCTGTACAAGAATATGTACACGTATGTACCTACGTATACGTACATCTGAGGCAGGCGTCAGGTTATTGAGCCTCAAAGTCGCTTATCAAAGTCGGATCTACACGAAAGCAAAAGAAAGCAAGATCTTCACCGATGGCTGGTGGTACAAAATTGCTCGTCGCCCAAAGGTGCATGCATCCTGTGTGTGTCCCACTGACGATGGAACGTAGGAGAGGACTCTGGTTCGCTCACTCATTTGAGTATATCAGCCGAGGAAAAAACCCTCAACCCATGCTTTGCCTTTGAAGGGACATGAGAGAGAGAGGGATGGATAAGTGTGCGCACCATACAATCTCACGGTTCTTTACAACTTCCTGGCCACCACCATTGCTAGGTCTCACTTCAGACGCACCTATACACTCATATATGCACCGTATATTAACGTGGAAGGTAAAAACAGAATTATGACGTGCCCGAGTAATGGTAGTCGAAGTTGTTTTTACTTCTTACTCTCTTTTTTGTCTTTCATTCGTCAGTCACATTTCCATTATTTTAATGTACATAATTCTTCAATTTTCTTCCATTTTTATCCACGAGAGGAGAAAGAGGCGGAGATAGTTGGGAATGTAACACACATTCCTCTCACCGAACAAGAGGAATATATATATAGTTTGATTTATCTACGATCGTGAGTGCCTCCAACACCTGCAGCAACCCGAGGTCTAAGTATTTCCGACTGACGCATATCATTACGTACTTATAAGCTATGAATTTGATATATCCGTGTGGAGAGGAAAGTGGACAATTAATTCATTTCCATGGATCGTGGTGGAGTTCAAGAACGAAAGAAAATTCTCGTTGAAACTGCAATCCAAGGGGGATTCAATTAAATTATCGATGATGTAATATTAACGCCAGGATAAGATGGAAGCTTTTCTCGGCGTGCTGATACCGTGTACGAGTATATACGAGGAAACGTACACGCGATCTTATTTTCATCTAATCCAGCAGTATGCATTCACCATGACATCACAAGAGATTTCTCACGACATATCAATCTCTCGCACAAGAACATGCGTGCTTTGAACGTAAGTCCTGTATCAGACAGACGAGAAAGTACAGATTAAGGGTAGAATGGAGAATCCGTTGCGTGTATGGATTTTTCCATGAGTCGGAGAGATAGGGAATTTCGATGAGGAGATGAAAATGGAAGAAATTGAAATTATATCCAGGAATATATTCGAATGTTATGAGAAACGTATCGTTGTGGATGAATATTTGAGTACTTCCATTTTTTGGTATCTAGAATATTGCGTTCAAATGTGATTTGTGAATGTACGGAATATAAAACGAATCTGTTCCATCTGTCGTATGAATTTGGATAAATGAGTAGCTATAACCGTTGCTCCACATCGAATTTCAGCTATCATCTTATATTTCATCGTATTATTCGCGAGTAATGATCCCGTATCTCGTTTCAGGGCTAGTTCTCTTTGGTTAGAAGACGTACTTCCAGGGCTCAATAATTATACTTAGTTCTAATGATTCCTAGACTCCCGAAGAATGAACGTACGAATCATCGTTGTGAAGATGAATAGAAATATGAGTGGAATGGGATCTCACCGATAATGCGTCGCCACGATTCAGTCCTATTTTTTGTGAGCCAAAAAGAATATAATAATACCTCTTGTGAGAGGAGAAGGGCTTCCGCAATTCCATTGGAGTTTTCTTTGAGGTTTTTTGACATGTCATGAATGGTCGAGGTGTTTTACGTTATGATGAATATGACGTGTATCATGTTACCCAGCCGATACGATTCTCTTTTTTCCCTCCTTTTCAACCGCACAAATAATCTTTCACGTTCCCTTCGTCCGCGGAACTCACGTGTATTCTATATATTCTTTTTTTCTAATTCTCTTTTCTTCTCTCTTCCGATATCTACTTGACAGGTACTATATGTTTGTTCTTCAGATTAATCATTAAGGAAAATACGAGAACAATTTAACCTCTTTCATCAATAAAATCCACTTGTTTTTGTTTTTAAGGTTTCTAGTTTTATAACTTATTAATCATAAAGTCTTTCTGATATGCTGAGTCTTTCGATGTATGTTATCTAGTACATATATGAGATGTGGATGTTCATTTATCGTTTTCAGAATATCGCATGACGATTTGTGCGAATAAGGAACAAGGTACATGTTACAGGAAAGTACAGAGAACGGAAAAAACATCATATACAGTGCAAATGAATTATCAGAAAAGGGGGCACTCTTGAGTAAGTGCATGTTGCTCGTCAGTTAATCCAACAGATTTATGGAAATATATTTAATATCATAATTATAGATGCAAGAGTGTATGTCTTTACATCGTCCTCATGCCATTAGTTATTCGATACATGATTTATGGATATACTTGCTTCAGTGTTACAAAGTTTATATTCCGCATCATCTACCCTAATTTACATCACAACTTGCTTGGTGACGTTGCTCTGATACACTCTCATGCATTGATTCTTTGTGAACAAACTTTTGTACATGTATACGGAGTTGTACGTCTATTATTTATAAACTTCGTCGAATGATATTCAATACGTGTTTTCGAGTTCACTCCTGCTTTTCAAATTCGTTAAAAAAGTTTTTTAGAGCGGCAGAAATGAATCTGTTGCATTGAGGGGAAAAAAATTTGCTGGTATAATAAATCCTTTCCCTGAATTGACAAATATTTTGGTAAAACAGCAAACAGCGTCCTGCTAATTCAGCAAAGTAGATTTTAAGAAACCGTCATTACAATAAGATCTTTTCTTCGCGTGTGGATTCATGAATCTATATATGGAGTGTGCATTCCCATGGTATATTCTGCAACCAAAATGCAATAATTTCCTGTTTGAAAAATTTTTTTGAGGCTTAGTTTTGGATTTTTTTTTCAAATCTGAATCATTCGAAAGCATTGTATGCTACAAACTTGAGCTCAAGAGTATTCGCTAAGTTACAAAACGGCGGATCTCTGGAAAAACACGCAACTAAACTGTCATTTTTCAATTCAAAGTTACAGCGAGTTCAAATTTTGGGAGTTCCAGCAACATTAAATTGATATAGCTCCAGAACAAGGACCGATAGAATAGTTCAATTTTGATTCTAGAGAACTGTCATTTTCCAACTCAGCAAATGGTATGAAGCTCAAAGATTTGGCACACAATGCTTCTGAATGATTTGAATTTGAAAAAATCGAACAATGCTCATATTTTGGAAACTAAGCCCCAAAACAATTCCATCCTGTATACACGGGGAGAATAATTTATCACTTTTTCTTGCAAAACACAATATTTTTTACTGTGCTCCATATCAACGCCAGACCGAGTTTTGATTTTGATGAAAATTTATGTTCCCATACAGTAAAATAGTTTCCCATAAGCATTATATATACGATTTCCAATTCAGTAAAAATTTCTGTGATGAAATTCAGAAATTCATGGATTTTCAGGAAAATTTCTTATTCAGTAGATATCGCACTGGACATCATTATAAACTACTGTGAAGTTTTCTAGAATTAGATGAAAATACCATAATTTGTCTTGTCAATTCCAATCTGGTCCGTGGATAGTGAGTTACCACAGTAATTTCAACTGTATTTTTCTCTCCGTGGAGATACTTGAAACATATTTTTTAATCTGAAACGAATTTGAACCCCAGAACGGGCACGTGAAAAACACAGGAAATTTCAAATGGCTGTAACTCATTTGAAAGTAAACAGAAACTCACTATGGGCGGTTTTTATGCATCAGGTTCTTATGTATACTTTGCAAATATTTGGGTGACAAACTACAGAGATGAAGACAGGCTCAGATGCTGGGGTAGAAAAATATGTCCTGGGGTTCTAAAAGACCCCACATGCCCGTTCTAGGGTCAACAGAAGGATATTTCGAAAATGAGATTAGAACTAAGGCTTTCTTTTTGAAGGGACTCGTGAGGTCCGAAAAAATCTGGTTCAATCGTATAATTGAAGATGAGTCTTGCATGGAATCTTTGGATGTGATCGTTGTGTAACGCGAGTGGATTTGAATGGACCCATTCAGTCCTCGGACCAAATCAGTGATATATGTGCAACACGTCAATACCGAATTTACCAATTCAGCAGTTCAAAATCCGAACCCAGTGGCCGGAAAGAATTAATTTAGTGCTAATGGATCACATCTGATTATTTTTCCCTAAAATACTCAATTTTCAGGAATGGTTCGAAAGTGAAAACAGGCAGTTGATGTACGCACACGGAAATGACTTAGCGTGAAATTCTTGGTGATTTAGACAGTGTTGCCAGGAAATCCAGGAATCCATCGGAATTAGCCATTCTCGTTTATTTGTTCGAAAACGATAGAATTTTCGAAATGGTACCGTTGGATTTAGATCTACGTAAATCTTTTCACATCTAAATAGATCTACATTTTTCATTTTGCAGATCTAGTGAGATTTACTTACATTTATGTAGATCCAGATCACTTTCCTCAGGTAATTGGATATCCAGATGTGCTGCTGAATGGGTGGGCTTGTTTGTGCATTATTCTATTCTGAGGGTTTTGGTTTGAAAATTTGTTGAATGCCGATCGATGAATCCCAATTATTAGATTCACGAGGGTCCAGTGCTATATTTTTGAGAACGGAGGAGGCAGCTCATGAGTTTCTGATTTGAGTCATTGAAGTTCCTCGAGTTTTACATCCAGGTATGTCAAATTCATCACCCTGGAATTTAAATTATCGATATATCAGCTCATGGATTCTGGTTTGCACGGAGAAAAAGGAATTCGCTGTGGCAGCGAAATCTACTTTTGCTGGGTTCCTTTTGCCAGAGCAGCAAATTTTCTGCTGTGACAGCAAACTATTTGCTGTTCCAGCAATCTTGTTAGCTGCGACAGTGAATTTTTAGCTGTGGCAGCAAAAAATGTTTGCTATCTCAGCAAAATTTGTTTGCTATTCTGTATATAATACTGAAAATTTGCTGGCGGAGCAAACTTTTTTGCTGCCACAGCTAAAAAATTGCTGTCGTAGCTAACACGATTGCTGTTATAGCAAATTTTTAGCTAGCTCAGCAAAAAATTTTGCTATTCTATATATAATACCTCGATTTACTGCGTCAGCAAATTTTTTCTCCCCGTGTGATGTTTTGAGAATTCATTGAATCGGAGTTTCTGAGTTCACGTTGATGGTTTAACCAGTGTTCAGTCCTATATTCTTCAGAAAAATGAAGATAATCCCATGAAATCCTATTTTGTGGATTTCATTCCATGGATTTTTGAACAATGGGTCCTTGTTTGAAGTTGACAGAGCATATGAAAACAAAACACAAATGTTCCGTTACTTCAATTCCTAGATTTTTTTATGTCGAATTTCTTCTCCATTTCGGATCATGGGTTGAAAATTCATGGATTCAAGGTTCAGAGGTTCAATGGATTCCTACAGGTTTGGATTCATAATTTCAGAATTCCTTACCTAATAATCCTGAATATCTTCCTCGCATTTGCTTCTCGTTTCTTCTGATATTTGATGATGGGAAATCATGATGGATATAAAAAATCACTCTATGGTATGAAAGGGAAGATTGAACTTCGAATTTGCACCTAAGAAAGTTGAGATCAAATTAAATTCAGCGATTGAGCCCGATTTTTTTGGATTTTATAAAAAAAGGGCAGACTGGGTGAGCAACTTGAGGAAGAATGCCTGTATACAGAATTTCCACGGAATCTCTTATTTTATAAATCTTTCATATGTTTGGAGTGCGTTTGTTTACCTTGCCATAAGCGTTCCTGAATTCCGCTGTTGAGTCAGACTACCTGGGTTTCTGAGAAATGATGACATTTTTAAAAGAGATAATGAGTTATTCATATTATTTTCATACTTGCGTTGGAATCAGGAAGAATTTCGAAAGCAGAAAACCATCTGGGTCTCTGAATTCCTAGTTAGCGCGTGGAAAGTTCAAGATTGATTTCATTCATGTTTGTACAAGTTCATATGGATTTCGATTTGTTTTAATTATATTTACTTCAAGAGTACCGCCAAACATGATTTATAATGAGACAATATAAAAGATATTCTTATTGTGGGTAAGTACTAGACTAAGAAGATATGATCTCAATAGGTCACTTTTTATCTCACAATTTTATGGCTATCTCGTTTGTCAATCTGTTTGTTCCGTTCCGCTCTGCTTGGAAATTATTTCACGGACTTTTGTTCTCTAGGTTTTCAATGCTTGTAAATATGTTTTAAGTATCCTTGTTATATCTTTATTGTCAATTGGTGAACTCCTTCTGCCCTTTGCATTCTCAACATGATAATACAACTTATCAAGAATCAAAATAATTGATCACCATTAAAACGCAAACAAGTGTAATCTGAAGGTACATAATGGATGATTGACAGAGCAGTAGTTTGGATTTAGTCCCTTCAAATTTTCTGAGGATGATAATTGTAGATTCTTCGTCAGGAAAATATATATTTTCAATATTATCGTCATTATTTTTTCATGTCTCTTTTATGATCTACATTCAGAGAAAGAAAGCTGCTGAAACGGCAAACCTCGAAAACCTGCTTTGCTGATATGGCAAAACTTGTAGCTGAATTAGCAGAAAATTTGCTATTACAGCAAAAATTTGCATGGCTTTTTCAACAAGCACTTGCCATTCAGCAATTCAGAATTGTAGATAAACAGATGGCTATAGGAAATTTTGCTGAATCCGCAAATATCTCGCTAAAATAGCAATATTTTTGCCGTAACAGCAACCGTTTTGCTTTTTCAGCAAGAATTTTTCTCCGCGTGTACAGCGTACATTTCAAGATTCGTTAGATTCGACCAAATTTGAGAAAACATCTATAAATGGGATAATAAAATTCCATAATTTTCGAACCAATGAATAAAAGTATTATAAATCATGTCCATTTGTATTCGAAAGTACGAAAAAACGTGTATAACTCTTGAACAAAAGAGGAGTACCCGAAAGAAACATTTATCGATTCAATGAAACAATTTTTCTCCGCTATTTGCATGCACGTGCATACAAGAGCATTTTCGAGTGTGCTCTTAATGGAAGCTCAGGAGATCTGCAAAAGATATTATCGTGGGAATCTGGAAAGAAGTACAGAGAAAGATCCGACTACTACTCTCTGAAAAGGATGAAGGATGCATATAAGAGTACGTAGACAGGGAACAGAGCGTGTGAGAGAAATTGAAGAAAAAGGAACGAAAGGAAATTCTCTCATGTACAAGTCCCACATGTAGACGTTTAAAAAGATCTTCGGCGTTGAAATTATCGCCTTCCACGGTAGGCGCCATATACACTGTACTACGCTCGTATGGTGGTCCCATTGCGAGACGCTTGAGAGCAACAGCGTCGGCATCGGCACCACCACCATCACTACTACCATCCGAGATGAGAAATAATTAGACGTTGCGAAGATTTTGCGTGAACCGTGGAAAGTAGAATCGCTCGGAATTCTTTGACGTTTATTCCAAGTGAATCCTTTGATTATATTCTTTATCTCTCACTCTCAAACTTCGTACTTTGTGTCGTCTCATAATTTGAGAATTTTTGCTTTTTGAGTCGAGCATTTACCACATTATTGACGCGGAATAAATTGAAATTTGCGTCAAGTGCATTTCTCTCTCATTATTCGATATCATAAATTTAAATGCCTCATCCAGCGCCGTTCTCAAAGGAGAAAAAAGAACGTTGACCGTGGAAATTATAGTGTAATAAAATTGTTTCATTCAATGCCAGACATGATAATTTTGTTACTCCGGTGGAATTAACTTCTTTCGTTCAAAGGAAATTATTCGAGGTCCGGTTTTTTTTCTGTCTCGTGTGGTTACTTTACTGTTCGTGTACGATGCAGTGATATTCATCAACTACACGTTTTGAGTGGAAAAGTGGGTTTTGGTATTGAAGAAACATCGATTGGATGTGGTATACTAGAACTATACATAACTACCGGAGTAACTTAACTCTTCGGCTTCTTTGCCCGGTAAATGGCTTCGCGTTATCAAGAATGTCGGGTAATTTGTTTAATTCTTCGCTATGGCATTCTGCAGTAAATGTTCGACCAGTTCCCAAAAGTTTTTAATAGAATACACCCTACATATTCCACCAGACGCAGAGGAGAACCTTCGTTAAGTGGATTTTTTTGATCAGGGAGTCGATGTCCGGGATCCACCTATGACTTCTTGTGTTCAGAATTAGCAAAAAGAATATATTCCTCATCTCCCGTCACACCCAGGTTAAACAACCCCATCGATTCTCGCCAAATCCCATTGAATGTCACACAATGTTCTGATCGAATCCTATTCAACCATTTTCAATGAGATTGATTCAGATGAGTGTATTTTTGTTTTCAATGTGATTCTCATTGAATCTTGTACAATGTTCTGACCCAATCCCATAGAATTTCATTTCGTCAGATTCTATGGCTTTTTTTAACCAGGGCAATTTTTTACAGAAGTTTTTCTTCCGGTGCTTGGCGAGCAGCGAAAGGCACGTTTTCATTCTTTGACCAAGGTTCTATTCGATCACTTCCTATCGCGTGTAATCGTTTGAAAACAGCTGCGTGAGTAACTCCTAGCTGAGCTGCACTGGAACTGTGTTGGAATGGAAGTGGAGAAGTGGTGGAGAAATGAGAGCTGTGGAAATAAGGGAGAAATAAGCACCGATGTCACTTTAGCGACTTTTGTTTTTATCCCATCATAGGTCATTCCTACTCACAAGGTGACGTGATTGGACTATTCCGTTGGATCTAGCGATTAGGTGGCAACAGTGGAAATCAGGGAGAGTCTCCGTTGAGGCAATCGAGAAGCGACGGAGAAATGTCCGCTCCCTGTATTTTGAATGAAATCCACACCAGTGGAATCAAATATTCAGATTTGGTTATGTAAATGAATCAATATGAGATTTATTGCAAATACAGGGGGTAGAAATTTCTCCGTCGCCTCAACGGACATTCTCTCTTACTTTTCCTTCTTTCCACGGCTCCCATTTGTCGACCAATTCTTCACACTGTGAAGAATAATCGGAATTTTCCAATGCGCAGCAACCGGAAAATTTCCGGTAAAATACGGAAAATGTATGTACGTGTTAATTACTTCCACGCATTTATGTGAAGCTTGCCATAGGAATTTTCACACTGAAAGAATTTTATTCGAAAAGATACCGTGAAATTTCACTTATCGAGGGACAAGTAGGAATTTCTTCGAATAATATTGCGCATTTTGTAAAAATTGGAGAAAATATCACTTTCGACTGTTGAAAAACTCACTCACTTTTACAGACTCCACAGTGATTTTTTGAAGAATTTTCAGTGTACAGTGCACCCCAATTCCAATCCCAATTCCTAGGTGGAATTCCAATACTCAATGAAAAATCAAGTCACACATCTAATATTTCAATAGAAATATTCAGACGACATCTAATGTACATTCAACCCACGCACGTGGTACCATTTCATCGGATTTGAAATTGGAAGTTTCATCTGCGATTCGTCATATCAATGAATTTTCATTTCGGAAGGAAACGTAAAAAAGCGATGAAGCATATATTGCTCTCATTTTCGTTCATAACTTCACTTTGTGCTTCGGCGTTTCATTTTAATAAATTGAATGTGTATGTATTGTCCATTCGTCTGGTATGCGCTACGTTTGAATGGTTGAAGCTTTATAAGCCGGGTGAGGCTCAAAGCTTCAGAATCGTGTGTAAAAGGTAAAGCTTCGACACGCGGCAAACAAGGACGCCAAGCATTTCGATGGGAAGCTTAATAATAGAAATCTGATAGGCATGTCTGTCATCTCTCGGTATTGAAATTCTATACTGTGCATACACGTTTGTACGTAGACACTATGGATCTGATGGAAGAAATGGGAATATACGTATACATACTTTTTAATTTCTCTTTTCCACATACCGAAAGCATCAGACGTTTAAGAAATCCAGCGATTAAACGTATGAAAAAATTCTTGTGAAAAATAGTCTGTTCAATCTCCTGAAATGACGTGAATTGGTGAAATAATTCATCATATGCTCAACAAATTCACACGTTGTTGAGGGAAGGTTCTCGTCAAGCGAATTTTGAGAAAAGGTGAATTTCTCGAATTTTTTTTCCTGGAAGAAAGAAAGTTGAAAACTTGAGTTTTTTTGATACTCATTGAATGAGTCTTGAGGACATGGAAAACATTTTTTTGTATCTCAAAATTCTCAACACCACGCTTTTCAAACTGTTGGCCAATTTTACCCTGGTGAGAATGAAGTGTCAACAATGCAACGAAGTATTACTGGAATTGAATGCGAATGTACACCGAGAGGTAATTCGCGCATTTTGGAGTGTGGAATGACTCGCCCAAGCAGCAACAGAAGTTCAAAGTACATACGAAATAGAAACCTTCGTAGAATGTACGAATGAGATACGGAGAATATATAATGAACGTTCATACACTGTGAAAAATAATTGGAATTTTCCTGTATACATCAACCGGAACATTCAAATCACTGATTAGGAAATCAATTTCCGGTACATTCATATAAAGTTTCCCATACATTTATCTGAAAATTCCAAACTTTTGGGGATTTTTCCCAACATTTCACAGTAAATTTCCGGACAAGTTGGGAAAATTCCTAACGCATGCATGTGTTAATGACTTCACGTAAATATATAGGAATTTTTCGATAAAATTGTTTACAGTGTAGAATATCCGAATGAGACTGTTTTAAATATACTTAAAACGTGCGAAATGTATGATATTCATTCAATCGACGTTCGATTGACGTCCCATCGTATATTCGATGAATATGCATAGCACCTATGAAACGGTCTCACTGGAATATGCATAGAACATATTTCGAATATTCGAAGAACGTTCATAGTATATTCTGGTGCTACTTAGGCGGTTACACAAACCTACATCATATTTTCACCAGGATACTCAGAAACTACTTGATGAATCGCCTTTGGTTTTGTTTTGATTTGAAGTACACTGTGAAAAGGAAGTCTTAAATTCAGATGATTTCATGACTGAATCTATAATGCAAACAAATTGAACTAAAAAAACATTCGCGGACACAATGGAAAAAGTATTGTCTGAAATCAAGATTAGGACTCTCTTTTTACAGTGTAGATTTGATTCATTGGAGCCCCAACTTACATGCATTACTTCCTCTCACAGTATACTGTAGAAAATAATCGGAATTTTCTTATACGCAGCGACTGGAAAATTTTGATCATGGGACACGGAATCAATTTACCATAAATTTAGCTGAAAATTCCAAAGTTGATGGAATTTATTTTACTATCATTTCCCAGTGAATTTCCGATAAAATACGGAAAATTCTCAACGCGTGTATGTGTGAATTACTTCCGAACATTCATATGAAGTTTCCCATAGAAACTTTTTACATACTTTAAAGGGCGAAGAAAGGTGGAAAAATGAAAGAAAAAATTCAAATGTCCACCAATTTTTCAATTCTCGATTTTGATTGATAATTCTAGTAGGAGCTACGACTACACTTATCTGTTTTATAAAAATTCTTCGTTTAATGATTTTATATCATTTTTGCAGGTGCCAGAGTGGCCAATAGCGGACTATGTATTTTTGAAACAGTCACGTTACATGCACCGTCACTAATTGTTGTGCCATGATTTTCCATTTGTACCTTTTCATATATTAAACAAGTCACAAAAATTTTGAGTTTTTTTATTCATTTTCTTCTTTGAGGAAAAAATTCGAGAAAATGCACTGAAAGACATGTTTTGTTGCGGTAACAGAATTTTCATTGTTTCAACAGAAGGTTTTTGTTGAAATGTGATCAACAAAATTCTTTGAGTAAAACAATCGAAATTTTGTTCAGTTAAAAAAAATTTGCTTATTATAATAAAATATTTGAGCAATAGTAACAACACTATACGATTGATGGAATTTTCTGAGAATTTTGTTCAGTGTGAGCTCTCTTTAGGGCTCTCTGATGAGAATCCAATAAACCGGAAGATATCTTCAAGATATCTGAATGATCTTGAGATATCTTGAGATTTTTTCATGAAAGTATCATTATGCAATATAATTGGATAACTTGAAAATGTCTTTCAAGATATCTTTCAAGAATCTTTGGCAAGATAGAATCAGAATAATCGTACAGACTCTTATTCTAGATATCTTCAAGGCATCTCAAAGTTATTTTCAAGATATCTCAGAGATACATTTGATTTGATTTGATACATTTTATTCAATCAGAATAAAAAGAAAACAATTCCTCCCAGAATTTCACTGTATTTCCTTTCGGTTAGTATTTGAGGTATGTTTTTTCTGTGTGAGAAATTTGCGTTCCTTGGAAGGGATTCAACCCTACCTACTCAAACTATCGTCTACCTAAAGAACCGGTCCTAACAGCTTAACGGTCAACGCGTTATATGGTTACGCAGTAGCTTATTATCACTTGAATTCATAACGTTATACAACTGGGGGAAATTTTTGTTTGTGTAAAACTCCTCGAAATGTATTTGGTGATAAGGTTTGGAATTTCAGAGTATAAATCCAATAACTCATCTCATGTCGTACAGAATCCGAATTTCAGAAAAGAATCTTCTCCAAAATTGTCCTATGGAAAATTTCTTGATGTCATTACTCTAAGATATCTCAATTAAGATGTTTTTAAGACATCTTGTGTCCCTCAGAAATTTCATTCCTGACAGTTATCTCAAAGATATCCTCACGGTACATCTTCAAGATATCTCTTTTGAGATGTTATCAAGACATCTCGTAATAATCTCAAACTCGGCACCACAATTTCATTTCTGACAGTTTTCTTGAAGATATCTTTACGACACACCTGAATATAGTTTAAAAAATTTTGCTTCATCTAAAATCTTTATATAAAACATTTTCATGTCCGGATGTTTTTGTTTAAGAAATCTAAAAGATGTCTTTAGATTTCATTTGGACGATTTTTAGATTTCTTAAACGGAGACATCTTCAAGACAGTGAAAACTGTTTCATCCGACATCTTTCAGACATCCAGTAGAAATATTTCAGAAGAAGTAAAATTGTTGCTGTATGGGCTTGCCAAGACATGGAACCGCTGCATCTTTCAGGTATCTTGTGGAATCTTCATTTCATAACTTGAAGATTTTTAGAAGATATCTTCGAGATGTATCCCGAAGATATCTCTATTAAGATTTTTTTCAAGACATCTTGTATTAATATTAAATTCAACATCTCAATTTCATTCCTTGAAGTGCTCCGTACGGTATCTTCACGACACATCTTGGAGATATCTTTGTGAAGATATCTTGAATGTATCTTCAAGACATTGATGTTTATTGAGAACCCCCCCCCCCCACCCTTCACCCCCTCCAAACATCATTTATCGTTGATTAGGATTATAAACAAAAATGAGAGCATTGAACTTTCCCGCATTCTTACTCAACGTCTTTACAATGAAGAACCAATCGTTTTTATCAATGGAAGAGTTTTTAAACTACGTTCACGCTTGACTGACCCGTAGAACGTTTTTATTGTACACCACTTCGAAACAGACCGAGTCAAGGGACTTGAACTTCTTCTTCTCATACGTGCGACCACTTTGAAAAATAGTGGTATTAAAGCGAACCTTCGAGCCCTTATCTAAGTTATTGTCCAGACCCGACAATACCTTTGGGAGATCGTTCGAAAGAAATGGAGAAAGGGTGTATAAGCCTGTAATACATACATATACGTATATACATATGCACCCTTATATCTGCCAACACAAGCCCGTAACCTCCAGAAGGAACTTTTTGATGCTCATATATTCGATACTGTTCACTCTTCCTCCTAGACGTTATCAATGTCTTATGACGTGCATTAAAGGATCGAAAATACTCAAGATCGTCAAAGTGCGATTTTATCCGTCCATTAGCTAAACAACCCAGAAGCAATTTCGTTGCCAACTTTTTCTTTCCCCTCACTTTCTCTTTTCTTTTATCATCTTGATCGCCTTTGACGCATTCATCCTCCGTATGAGAGAATACTTTTCGATGTGAGGATTTTTATTATCGCCTCCCTTTCTTCTCGAACTTGAAGAGCATGTGTGTGTGGATTACGTATAGATGTATGAGTCTCGGCAACTTCATTTCATTTGGTTCATTATTTCAGTCCTTGTGACAGTGAATAATGATTGCTTCATTATTTTCTCTCCGTCTCGTCTCTTCGTGTGTAATTTTTTCTGTTTTTGTATCGGTCAATTTCTTTGCTCGTATTATTCACGATATCCAAACGCGCTTCGCAACGAAATCTTCTGGGAATGACTTGCGATGACGTGTGAATACATTGAAATAAATACGTGAAAGAAAGTCACCTTCCAAATAGGGCGTTACGGAGGGCCCAATGATGGTTCATTGCCAGAATTCATCGGACGGTTATGGCATCCATTAATGTACAATGGACAATGGTTGACTGCTGGATCATAACTTGGGTCCAGAAATGGCGAAGGGTTAATCGGTCGATGAAGGAATTGATGATTGGCTCACCGATGGAATGATTATCGCCTGGGTTTGATGACTTTACTTCCTGTTTAAATTGAAGATTCAATAAATCTATTTCAAGAATCTATCTCTAGTAGAAATTATGATTGGAAATTGGATGGGCCCCAGTTGGTTTTCCCAGATGTTAGGTTGGTTTCTAGCTAGTTTTAGCCTCTGCCCATCCAGATGTCCCAGGGAATTGCTGGAATGTTGTTCAAACTGGTAATTAGAAATGTGAAATCATGTGTTTTCTGTAAAATCACCCTCATAAATGAGGTAACAATGTATTTTGACATGTAATCTCCAGTCAAGAACGTTGCTTTTCAATTTATTTCCATAAAATAATCCAGAGTGACAAATTGAAACTTTGGGGCTTCCTTTTATTTCTCTGACCGTGTTGATGGACTATCAATAATGTTACTGTACGATCAGTTGACGCATGAAGAATCTACATAAACTAACTGAACGTTTGGACACTAAAGTCATATTGACTGAAATGTGTTATCCAGTTGTCCCCACGTGGGTCCCATCTAGTGCGTGGATGGTGAAAGGGACGCCCAGACAAATTTCTACCAGGGATATTTTGAACCGATTCAAAGAAACTCAGGAAGATTCCAATGTTTACAGGGCAGCATATTGTTGAGACTTTTGGCTTCCTCAATTTGTAAATTTCTGATTAAAAATTGAGAATTCTTTTCGGTCGTTTCGATGAATCTCGCCTTTCAAGGTCCTCTAAATATTCGCTTGAATTATCCCAAACTTGATTCATCGTAACAATATCGATCTCCAAATTCATTTGTCGAAGAAAAAGGTTCGAAGGATAAATTCCAATCGAGTTCCAAAGGCCTTAGCAGGTAGAGAGCGGTTTATTCGTTCTTGGAATGATCAATCAAATATCTCCAATCGTTTTAACCCGGCGATGCGATAGACGGATCCTATGTAATCGTGAATTTTACACCTGGAAAACAACAATCTGATTCGCGGGAGCAATCGTCATTCAAGAATTGCGCGTATCGGCAAGAGGAAATCTGCAAGGTATACGACGTTTACCAGTAGCAAACTTCTGTCTCAACATTTGCTTTAAGAGCCGGTCTCCGTTCGTTCGAGCGTGAAGAATTCATTGGAGCATATTCAATACTATCGTGTTGTATCAACTCCAATCCGAACGTGATATTCTGTTAAATCTGATGTATTAATGTGTTCGAACAAGATGGGTTTCCATGTAAATATCGGGGAAAGTATGAACGTGTGACTTACCGTAAAAATCGTGGATCTGAGAACTGTTTGGGATATGGGTTTGAATGAGTGTAAAACTCGATATTCACTTAATATAACTCATTCGAGCAGTCGTGTGTGTTTTACTCCCTCGTGTAAATAAAAAATATATTGGAACATATATATATATATTCTTATAATTGACATGACAATATCGAAGACTATAGTTCGACAGCTTATAGCTAGAATGGAGTCGATGTAGATCATAATTCATCTCAATTAATTCCATCAATCAAATATCCAAGTCTCCACTATTCATCCACAAACTCTCCTTGAAATTCATTTCTTCACATAAATCGGTGCGGTACGTATATACATATCGAAAGAATTTTGGGGAGATTTGATCTATCGTACGATTCATTGAATTAAGCGATGTGGAATGATGGAAAAATGCCATTCATCTCAACGTCCATTATCGAAAGCTGTCTCGAACGATAATGTGCAGAGGAAAAAAGAAGGATTCAAGTCAATATTGACGCTTCGTCGTGACCCTTTTTTTTATATAACGCTCTTCCATACAGTACTTTAACATCATGGATCAAATGTTTTTTTCTTTTCTCAGAAATATATGCACTCTTAAGCTTTTCACTTCGATAACAAAACACGAGGAAAAACTACTGACTATCCCTTACGGTCCATTTAATTTATATGACCCCATGAAACCTGTATGGACGACAAAAGTGCTCGTACAATTTATTCACGTCGATACTGTATTGCTTCATGACCGTCATTTCGTGAGTTCTCGTAAAATTTGCGCTATTATCCTGACAATAAGCCACTCACGCTGAAAGAAAAAAATAAAAGACGACTAAATGTTTAAGTTCTAAATAAAACCAGGATAACTCACAAAATTGGTCTACATTCGTTTTCAATCGTAACTTCCCTGAGTAGAAAAATCCATAGAATCTGAGGAAATGAAGAAATTTCATGGGACTTGGTCAGAACATTGTGCAAGAATCAATAGATTTGTTCAACCAGGGTCGCTTGGAGAAAAATAGGGCACGGATGAAAGGACAACATAGAACATGGAACAGTCCCAAATCCAACAATTTATTCGGGATCTTTCCTATATATCGACACGGAAAATTGTTATGCTATGGTAATGACACTTATGTTTACACATCGAAATGTGTAACCCTATCTTATCATTCCCAAGCCTGACACAAGATCTGCCGAGATCCACCCAGGCTTGGGAATGATAAGATTAGGACAAGTTTGGACCAGTGGTTTTGCCAGGCCCGGTCCAATTCATTCACCAAGCATCAAACGATGCTTCTTTGATCGCGGATATGGCTGAAAAAATTGGCTGTAATTGATTCATATTTCAGTTCATGACTTTCTCCCTCAGAATACCGTACATGAATTATCGAAGAACGTCCTTCAAAATCAGCTGATCTCCGTGTATGATTACATTTAAAAGTATCCTATTACCATTAGGGATCGTACCCATACCACGTGACCTTTTTCTTACTTCCTTCTCTATCTTACTCATTATGCCTGAAGTTGGTGCAACAAGGAACGAGACAAATAAAAAGGTCACGTAGTATGGGTACGTTCCCTTAAGTGAAGTTCTATCCTTATTTAGATCAATAAAATCTAGCTTGGCTGTGTAAAACTAGGGTGTAGGATTAATTATGGCAGGAAGATCGGGCCAGCCCCGGCCCGACGGTTATCCCCAAGTCTTCAGCCATTGTGAATTCAAAATTCAGTCAAGATTGATAAACATTGTGTCCCTCATGTGGGCAATATTGGCACAATTGTTCTCAACGGATGCTCGATTTTTACACTTGTGCCAAGCTTGTACCAAATGTAGTGATCATTCCAAAAATATTAACAAATGTACCATGGCTGACTATCCATTGGAAACAACAGAACAATCATGGAATAATTTTAGGCTGATTCCTCTTCACGGGGGTTTGTTTCTGACACATGTGCCAACCTTGGGTTTTTTTCAGTCTTGGCAATATCTGCATGGGAGCTTTTATACGTATGGCAATTTGCGACACATCTTCCGCAAGACTCTAACTTGGATGGAATAAGAGAGGACAATTGTATTCGAAAGAGGTCAGTTTTGTTTGGGACAAGAAAGTGTATAAAATATGATGAAAGATAGGGAGAGGATAACAAATTATGGGATTGCCTTGAGCGTATGAGCATGCGCGATGCTTGTAGCGAGATAACTGGTTTCGCAGAGCCTGCTATCATGGCACTCTAATTACCAGCCATTATATCCGGGGAAGCCCTCTGAATTGTTGTGTTCTCTACCTACACTGGTACTAACCACTCGGCCGACCACCGACCGACTGGTGTGTGCTCTGACCGCAGCTTTAAATGCAGAATTAATATACCGCTTGACTCTCGTTTTGTACTACAGCCAGCGTCACAGCGGTACACTATTCCTTAATACACGTGATCATCGTTGTTGGTACTCCTCGTCCGTTTGTATACTATGAGTAGACGACCCGAAGAGTCGATTGAAATAATGATAAAATTCAAATGAATTTGAAACGTTTATATCGAACTATAGATTTCGAATATGTGAAAAGAGATAGATATTTGTATAGGAATGATTTATAAACCAGTTCTCAAAGAATTATTGCCCCGATAAGTCGATATTCTTGTATCTAATGTGAATTGAATTCATTTCTAATGTCGATTGAATTCATTCCCTTAGGAGAAATTTATGACCGTTGAGATCGGTGTTGGATTGAGACGTAGTTGCGTTGACTGTTTGGACTTGATTGAGTAATTTCGAGATATATGGACGTGCGGTCGATTTCACATCGAAAACCCATTGCGGGTCGTGATAAGATATTAGATACCGTGTATGAATACAGTCAGTAAGGCAAGAGGTTTCGACGTTACATAAATAATTTTCTCGTATTCCTACCGAGCAATTAAGATCCTAATTGAATTTTCCAGCTCGGCAAATCACAATTTTGTCTCGATACGATAATTACGTTACTGATGGCAAACAACTGTTACAATCTAGAATTGTTGTGATAGAAAAATTACGCAATCAACGTGCCTGGTTCACGTAATAAAAAGGAATTTCATACGATGAATTATGTTTTGGTGAAAGGATTGGAATAATTGATACAGATTTTTCATTAAAAGTAACAAAATGGTGAAGAAGGTATGACATGAAGTATTTATTGACGACGTTTCCTACATCGGTCGTTATGTCATCCATTGTTTAGGGCTGAATTTTATCCGTGTGAAATTCGATGAGGTGTTTGCGGTAGAGGAATGCGATAGACGATTGATATCACGAACAATATCCGCCATTAATTTGTCGATGAAGACCAAAAATCTGTAAGAAAAACAATCGTGTTATCAAGGATGCAGCACCGATTCCTGATATGATAAAGATTTTCATTGAATTCACAGAGAGTTTGTTATTGCAGTAAGGATTTTGTTCCCTGCAAAAAATGCAAGGCAGATCCAGACAAAGAATGACCAAATTTCTACCTTATTTTGTCCGGAATCACCAGATTGGAATATTCATCAAAAACTGATGAAAATTTTCCTGTCGGTTTTTGACAGGATATTCTATGTTTGGTGAATTTTTGACCGGATCTTCTGGTACAAGAACCGTTCAAATTCTGACAGCTATTTTTTGTCTGGATCTGGGTTTTTTCTCCAGCAAGAGTTCGTGTATCAAGCAATTCGGTGTTGTTGTGGGTTCACTAGAGCGGCTCTCATTTGAGTTTCTTTTCAAATTTGACCGAATGCGTCCCCTAGACAAAGCGAAAAAATGTCACAGGAATAAAAAAAAACAATTCCCTGCTGAAGCACTTCACTGTATCTTGATGAAAACACGTACCACAGGCCATCAATTTCATTGCGTTCGATTTTAATGGGGGTTTCCACCAACTCGCCCACATTATTATGTGGCATGAATGACAACTACCAGAAAAATAAAATTCAACAAATTCCAAGATGGCGGGGTGGTTTGAAAAATCATAACCAATCAAACTTTCAAAAGAGTAACACGATTTACATGAGAGTTCTCAGTCATTGAATTCAAGTTTCATTTAAATTATAGATATCTAATTGATATCCTGTAAAGAATTTTATTATGCAACATATTTCGTCAAGTTTTAGACGTTATGTTTGTTTGGAGCTGCCAATTATCATTACATATCTTGAAAAATGCCATAATTTATGGACTTTTGGCATTGGTCTGACCCGAGTCAAAATATTTACGTAAACGAATCCCTCAAAGTCCCATAGTTTCGTGGATTTTTATGAAGAAGTATGGTACCTTCCTCATAAAAGTTCCAGCCATTATGGTACTTTTAGAGGTATCTTCACGTAAATATTTTGACTCGGGTTAGACCAACGCTAAAAATCCATAAATTATGGTATTTTTCAAAATACCTTTTTCTCCGTGTAAATAATACATCTGAAACAATATTAATGATAAAAAAGGACGTTATTGGGAGCCACTCTACAAACAAAGTTGATAATTCAAAATTGATACACTGTAAAAAAATAGTAAATTCATAGTAATAGCTGGGCAAGGACTCAACTATGAATAGTTAGCTGATTAAGTAATTTGCATAATGAATATTGTTATCCAGACAACGAAGTGGTAACATTTATTATCAATCATAGTTGAATCCTTTCCTAACTATTCCAATGGCAATTCCGACTATTTTTCTCTCCGAGTGTATGCAAGTGGAGATGGGATGGCACGTCTGTTCAAAATATCTACAAACAAAAATTCAGCGACGGGGGCTGCGATAAATCGGATGCGAACATTCTTCTTAGTTTACTCGTTCCCTTGTGGATCTTCGAAAGAGTTAATTCACACGTGATAATTTGGAAAGATCCACGTCCTTCGTGGATCCAAGATTTTGTCACCCAATTAAAACTGAATTCTTGCACGAAACTGCCGAATCAACTGAGGCAGAAATTGATTGTATCGAAGCGCAAGAGAGAAATCTTGTGCCGTTTGAAACTTTTATAGGCGGGAAAAAAATTAACTTCACTTTCAATCTTGTGTTGACAATGATAGATGGTGAAGTTTGTGATTCTATTACGAATACACGGTTGGGTATGCTACCTTTGTGATGCTACACCTAAAGAATTCAATGATATTGGATCGACAAGACGTTGCAAAAACCAATTAATGAAGGTCGCTTGGAATTCGGAATATCGTCGTTGCATGCTTGGAGACAGTTTTGTTCTCAATGTTGCTTGCATGTGAAGTTCACGAATGAAAACTGAAGAAGTGGCAGGGGGTGCGAAGAAGATACAGAAAATGTTGATAGGAGGGGAAAAAGTATGCAACGAAATTTGCATTACAGATCGAGGTGTCACGTTGATCAACCGAAACCGGGGTGTGGAAGTTCGAAAGATGGGAACACAGCTCGAAGGTTTGTCGAAAATCTCTGAAATGAGTGTATTTCCTTGGGGTTTTCAAATAAATATATTCCAATTCAAGTGTGAATTTAAATCCAGTGTTTCAAAGGAAATGTCTCTATCAACAGCAAGATATACCTATATCAAATGGAGAATCAACACATTTGAATCGATTGATTCTTTTCAACTGGCATGTTGGTTTGAAAATTATGAATTCCATCTTTCTGATGTAGAATTTGAATTTAGTGACTCAGAAAATCTCATGTACAATGTGTTGAAATCCACTCTTTTGTATTTCTCCACAGTATGATTATTTATGATTTCCCATATCACCATGTTTTTGAGATGGAAAATTTGTTGCAAAGAGTAGTTATTCTCTAGGCCATTAACTAGGTTTTGCAAGTCCTTCACAAGCGTCTCGCGAGGCCGTCTAACGACCTGCAGACTGATTAGAAGGATTTCCAGTAGGGAAGATATATCTTGGAAAATAAATCCAACTGATATCTGTTTGTTCTCCATCCAATAAATAATCAATCTTAAGAAAATATTCATTTCAATCAAACCACACAGAGGAAAATGCAGTTCAGAAATATAGTAATCTTTGATAGAAAATTAGAGAATATTTCATAAAATCCAAAAAATTTATCAATACCTCACAAACAATTGAAGAAATTATAAACTTTCCAAAAGTGGCGTGTGAAATTTTACAAAATGACTACGGACATTTCGAAATATGGGCATCCACTTTGTAAAATTTCATGTGCGATTAACAAAATTTCGAAATTTTGTTATTCACTTTTTAAAATTTCATGCGTGACTTGTGCAAAGTTCATATTGTTTTACATTGTTTGTGAGATATTGTTAAATTTTCATTCTTTTTCAAATAAAATTCAACAAAAATGTGCACCGTTTTATCCTTATCGCGAACTTAAGAAATACTCTCAGATTTCGATAAATATTCACAGATTTCAAGAAATATTCTCTAATTTTTTATTAAAGATTACTATATTTCTGAACTGCACTTTTCTCCGTGCACTTCAGTTGAGATAAATAAATGAGTTTTCATTGCAAACATACATTTTATCTATTCAAGTAAATAATTATTTGATGCAGATCAATTTTTTTTTATTTTAGTGCAGGAAATTTACGGATTTAGGGAACGTCTTGTTGAAACAGCAAGATTCTTGCTGTAGAATTTTTCTTTCTCTGCGTGTATTGCGCATTGACAAAAATGCTATGCATTCTTCACCTCGTGCGGATTCGAATACAGCAATACTCGTTGCGGGATTGAGTTTGCAAGAAATTAATTGTGGTGATACCAGCACAGCTGATTCCAATTAACATGAAATTACTTCCACCCTGCAGCGGATTTCACCGTATTCGAACCTGTCACGGGTTTGAATTTGAACTGTTTCTCTCATCGTGTATATTCGAAGTCATATTCACTCATATCAATATCATATTTCCAATCGAATCAAACGGATTATTGCGCAAAAAGAACTTCTGTAGAGTTGAACTATCGGATTGAAGTTGCAAAACATTGATTAGATAGAGAAAATTTCGATGAACTTATCAAAATTTGTGGAAAAGCAAATGAGGCGATCACTGTGAGAGAAAATCCTCCAAAATTGGATAAATTCACCGCATTTTTTGGTAAAATTATCGAAAAATTATAATTATCAAAATCCTGATAGTTGTCCCGAGTTTTCTTTGCGAGTTAATTACTTTTTGAATTACCAAAAGATTTCTCGATGAATTTACCATCTTATTTAACAGTGTTTGTGTGGAATTTCATCCAGGGAAAATTACTTTCTGTGTGTGTTCATTGATATTCTTAATACTCCTCCTTACCGTAATTATTTTTTTACTGAATTTCAACCGTCGAACTCAATTTGATCGTTTTGACTAGGAGGTCTTATTCCCCACTGTGGAGTGAAGTTTACCTGAGCGTCCACTATGGCGATTATTGTGAGGTAAATAACACACGCTGTAACGACGAAGATCGTTCTGATTGACCTGTAAAAAACCACAAACGTGAATTCATAGATATTGTGAAGCCTATTAAAATTTCGAAAATGTTCTAAAAAGGGTTTTGAATGAAAATGGAACAAAACCTGCCAGCAACCGGTGAAGAAGCGATTATTTATTTCTGTTTTGTGGTGGTTTTTGCCTCACTTTTTGTTCCAAATCTTTCGACATTCTTTGGGCAAGGGAGCGATTCTTTGAATTTTGCTTGGGGCGAAATTTCATGCTTTGTTCATTCAAGCATGAGCTTGTACAGTATTTTGTGAATCAACGTGAACATCGAACAAAAATCAATTTTCTGGTGTTGACAACATTGTTTGGGAGAATAATGTCAATTGTTTTGATCCAAATCACATAAGTTTAAGTTCCTCATCCTCGATTCTGGTTCATTTGGGAGTGAGGTTTTCTTTTTAGAAATGAAGATTCCTTGAAAATTTATTTTGAGGAGAACTTTTGACTTGATGTATATTTCAGGCGACTCGAAGTCTCTGAGATTCAATAAAATTGTCATTGAAGAAATTTTGAAAAATGACCAAATCTCGATGATGAATGATGGAGAGGGGCATATCAATTAAAATCGTCAAAAAATCGAAATTTTTTCTCCATAAAACGATAGAAAAACATCGAGTTTTGCATCAAAAGTAGCTCGGCAAGTATGAAAAGGGGGAATTTTTAATGAAAATCAGCTATACGAGAAAATTGGAGATTGATTTTATGGTTCTAGAATCGCAGATTTATTGATAAGTTGTTTAATTTCGAAGAGTTCTTACATTTTATTCATTTTTTTATAGTCCAAACCTTGAACGCGATTTCCCACGAATTACATTTTGTCAACTTTTGCAGAAAACTACTCATTCGATTTCACTCAGATTTTGTACACAGCTTTCTGATATCGTATGAGAAAATATGGGCCCACTAAGTTTTGAAAATTGCATTCAAAATTTATTTGCGTATTGCAAAAAAGAACTTTTCATTATTTATAAGAAAGAAGAAATTATAATTTCCACTAGATTGAGGTTCATGTCGAGGAATATAATAGTAATTTTACAAAACCATCTTGTTTTTCTATTTCAGATCAGAATTGCGGCTGCGAACGTTTTACGCAAGCTTGAAAAGCGGGCTCCAAGATCGCTCCATGGGTTTGTCATTTGGAAAACAAATTTGTTATGAACTTGAATGTTTCACTAATAAATTTGAATAGTTTCAAAACAATGTTTACATTATTTCTACCCTTGAAAAACTCAGAATCCTGACTTTCTAATTGATATACTTCCTTGAATGCAGATTCAATGAATCTCTCCAATCGGGCTCGAGTTTTTAGCAAATCTTCACTCCACAAAGTCTGAAACCTACACTGAGAGGAGTGGAATGCAATGATTACCATGTACAAATAGTAATTGGAGGACAGCTTCGTGATTATGGTTTCGGATACTATGGAGAATCGTAGCAATGTTCATGAACATGGGAATGGTTACCATTTACATGAAGATGGATACCAAACAACGTGGTCGCTATCATCAACTTGGAGATTCTGTCATTCAGCTCCCATCTTCGCATGGTAACGGTTACAGTTCACTTCTCTCAGTGTAAAGCTCGTTACGGCTTAACTTGTGGCAACACTTCACGCAAATAAATGAATTCGCTGCGACTCACTCTTTCACCTCACTTTTTCCTTTGCTACATCTAAAACAATTGCGGTCAAAGCTATTCATCGACTGCCAAGGAAAGAATTTAGACTTGTAAAAGCACAGGTTTTGTGGTTAATATTTAGAGATTAAAACAATTTATCCCTCGTAGCAGATTTTCAAGAACTCAAGTATTAGCGAATTATTTTTGTTCCATGTAGCACAAGGTGTTTACATTCTCATACAATGCAACAAGCTTCTTCACTTAAACTCTGATCAATATAATCCACATTCTTTGATAAATAATGAATTCAGGACGCATGCACCACGTCAACTCGAATAAATTGCAAGTAAAATATTCAAACTTACATATTAAACTGAGAGACTCCAATTTTCTGCTCTATCCAATATTTTGAGAGTAGTTTTGCAAGATAATACGGTTCTTAGTTAGGCCGTGATATTTATACTAATCTTCCCAATGTGTTGAACACGTTGAAATTTCCCACTTACAGTGATTTCGAAATTTAATTTAATATCTCGAACATACACTCTCGTATCTGTTACCACCGTACGCGTGAGTTTGGTGAACCAATAGAATAAGCTGACAAGTGAATAAATTATTGTATCCATTAATAATAATACGTAAATTATGTGTTTACTAAAATGAGTGAGAGATCCTCTCACCACGGAATGATTCTTTTAAATCATGATAGAAGAATGTTACAGAGGATTGTTAAACTCTTATCGGTTAGGTGTGAAATTTCTATATGATGAAGTATAAGTGTGGCATTTATCAGTTTATCTTATCTGTTTGTCACATTATCGAATTCGCCATCATCATGCATTAGTTTGCTTTCTCCATTGATGTATATACATACATTCATAAATATATATACGTGAATAAATTAATGTGACGATTATAAGGTTTGACTTGGTAACATAAATTTAAATGAATTCGATGTATATAAGAGTGTGATGACGTACTTGAAAAATTATTCGACGATTCAACGTGAAGCTGCTGTTGAAATTCCTACACGCCCACTTTTTAATCTTATCAGAGAAACAGTATAATTAGTGACATTCGAATGATATGTATTCAATGAGTACCTGAAGTATCGAATAATGATGGTTTCGATCACTTGTTAACTTGGATACGGTATCTACTTGATTGTTTGAATCCTAATTAGAACAACGTTGATTATTCTGACATATATCGATTTGGATACAAAGGGTTCCTGTGATGCCGATACGCGTTTCAGGATTCCAAAATACTGAAAATTCATTTCAAGAAAACACTATGATTGGCTAGAAATACTTTTCCAATTGCATGACGTCCTTTGAGATCGGTAGAAATGATTAGTTAGAGAAGAGTTTGAAAAAGTTTATGTTTTCTCACTTATTTTTAGGAGGGAAAGTGTTGAATTCAAAGCGGATGTGTCGGAGCGGGAGAAAAATGATAACTATCCTCTCGCTTTGAAATATGCATATGAATATTTTATATGCAATTATATAGATAACCCTAGAAATAATGCTTACTGGTGTTCCAACGGGCCACCGATATGGTCTTCCGATGCCGGTGAAGAGCTTTCACTGACCCTTTGAAACGTCAGCAGTGGTGTTTGCTGGGAATTTGCGCTTTCCTTGCAGTGGTGGGAATATTACATGATATATCAAGGGAAGAAAGGACATCATTACACTGATAAAAGTGAACTGTAACTATTACCATGCGAAAATGATAGTTGAATGACAGAATTTCTAAGTTGATGATGGCGACTACGTTATTTAGTATCCATCTTCATGTAAATTGGTAACCATTCCCATGTGCAAGAACATTGCTACGATTCTCCATAGTATGCGAAACCAAAATCGCGAAGCTGTCCTCCAATTACTATTTGTACATGATAATCATTGCATCTCACTTCTCTTAGTGTACATAGACGAGTTGTAATGCCGTACTTATTGTACCTCCGAAGATGCGTATACTATTTTCCATAACACTCACGCGGAAAGTCCACACAATCCACGTAAGGCAACGTAAAAATGCGCAGAGACCGTTTATGAGACCAACAAAATTGTTTATTCTCACAGCAGAATATTAAATTCATCTGTATTCTCTTCCTAATTTGTATCATACGATGCTTACCTGAGACGAAATGAATTAGATCTAATCAGATCTTTTTACATAGAAAAAATGGAATGCGGTAGATCTGTTGAGATCTGAATGTTGTACCTATTCGGATAACAATAGATCTACTTGGATCTAAGTAGATCTACGTGGATCTAAATGAAAAGAGTTGTAAATTCACCTAGATCAGTTTAGATGTGAACAGATTTATTTAGATCTACAGAGATCTACCCGGGCAAGCGTTATATGAGGACTCGTTAAGCCCTTACCAGCTTTCCGCTTGCTATTAGACTTTTGCTAGCCCTTGGCTAGATTCTCGTGGAGGCCTAGACAGTTACATGAAGGCGCTGTTGGGGTAAATACGAAAGGAGCGTTGATATGTGTTGATATCTGCGTAGATCTATCTGAATGTATTTAGATCCAATGAGATCTACCGCATTTTATTTTTTGGATCTAAAAAGATCAAATTAGATCTTATTAGATCTCTTCAGATCTAATCCATTTTTTCTCGGGTAGCCCTGTATCACAAATAAATGACCAAGTTATCTATCTTTCTGTCCTCGAGAATTGGAAGTTGCTCACTTTCCCCCCAAGGGAGGGAAAACGTACTTTCCTCACGCTTCACAAGCATGGAAAGGAGCATTTCCTGGACGAGTGTTATGGAAAAGATAGTATGTTCGGCTCTCTTCGGAAACTTCCCACCTCCCTCCTTGTCGAACAACATGGTATTCTTGCACAGTTCAATGAGTTGAAAGAAATTCCTAATTTTTAGTGCTGAAAATTGGATGAGCAGGATTGATTTCAAGGATCTGCACCTCCATCATCATTTGCAATACTACTGAAATTATCATTGGTTACAATTGTTCGAACAGAGTACGGGAACATGAAAATTGTACATAACTTCCTTCGAAGATAATTTTGCCTATTACTTTTCCCAATGGTGGGCGATTATCATTTTGTTATTGAAAAAAAAAGGAAAAAATAAGCTTCTTAAGAGTTCTGTGAATTCGAGGATGGAATGTAACAAGAATTGATAATAAATGAAATAATCTTGACCGAAAACTACACTTTTTAATCCAAATTTATCATTAGACATCCGATATATAATTCTTCTCTTGCGTTCATGAATTTTATGATCAGTGCCGTCTATTCTATATCACGTCAAATTTTACGATCGAATAAAATCCACTGCACCTTCCATTCTCGACGATTCTATGAATAAGTTATCCGCTTCATGTAATTGGAAATGAATGAGAATATGTTTGAAATCCTGATGTCAAATGGAATCATCGATATCCATAATCCTTGGGTTATTGTTGGCTAGCAGAGAAATCACTCTGGTTGTTTTTGAGGCCTTGCAAGGCCTGACAACGTCCTCTAGAGTGCTTAATGAGATCTTGAAGAAGAGCTTGTGAGAGGGGAAGGGGAGGGGAGGGGGGGGGTGGTCACTGTAGCAGTGAAGAAAATGTGCAAATTTTGGAAATTTGTGAAACAACGAAATGAATCAAGTTTTTGCAAATGGTCTTCCATTGTATAATTCATTATCTGTGATAGCGATTGTACAGCTTTTCTCCGATGAAGTCTTTTCTTATGGCCGGGCTTATAACTTGAACAAATCTGGACTGATTGATTTGGCATATTCAGAATTACTCTCCGTAGGGAAGTACGTAGGATGTTTACAATAAATTGTTCAATTTGTTTACGTTATATACAGGTTTCTGGCGATTTTTATTTAAAACTGAACGATTTTGTCAGAATCGATACACGAAAAAATCCTACGTACTCCCATGCAGAACCCTGCTAAAAATGCCAGGCGGAACCGGACAGAAAATTGCCCAAGTAGCACAAGAACTTCTCAAATATAAATGCTATGGTGACTCTATGCATGTGAAAGGGATGTGCGAATGAGACTATTTTGAATAAATTCGTTGAGATATTCTATGGAGCTGCATAGCACATAATTATTCGAAACAGTCTCATTTGGAGGTTCTACGCATGTTCCTAGGATTTTCCAAACACGCTTTCAGCATTTCTAACCTCTTCTGCTACTTGGATGCTGTCAGCCTTCGAACGGTCTCTCTCCCGGGTAATCCAGGTAGAAACTCGGAAACTCCCTACTCGATTTGGTCCGGAATCACTGAATTGTCACACCCTATCGAAACCTGGCAGGAAAATTTTCGTCAGTTTTTGACAGGATTTCCGAGTTGGTAATTCCAAATCGGGTAGGTAATTCGTTAGTTTTTGCCCGGATTACCTGGGAAAGAAACCGTTCAAGGCCTGTCAAGAATTTTCTGTCCGGTTCTGCCTGACATTTTTAGCAGGGAATAATAATGTAACTGTGAATATGCAGTTAAAATTTCAAGTCAATCGGTTCATGGAAAAACTACATGGAAAGTGAGGTTATGATTACGGTGTGGATTTCATGTAGAATTGACTCCAGAGTCCTGTTCAGGGGGCTTCAACTCTGTAGCAGTGATGCCAGATTCGAGACCGAGACCGCTCTTACCCTCTCCATTGGCGGTTCCCCTTTCTCCCACCATGCGGAACAAGTTGGGCGAGCGAGAGAGTGATAGTCACTCTTTCTCTGTCGTTCACCCGTCTTATTCCGCATGGTGGGAGAAAGGGGAAGCGGTCAATGGGGTGAGTAAAAACGGTCTCGGTCTCGAATCTGGCATCACTGCTCTGTAGGATGACCCTAAACCATGTTTTTACTCATAGACAAGTCAAACATGTTGGTGGCGCTTCGATCGTATGGAATCGCAGAACCTCAAATATATGCTGATCAATTTGGATTTTCGAACATCACCAGTATTTCAATAATCAAGTGTGAACGACAATTCTATATACGAATGATATGTGTCAATTTATAATTTGGCTCTGGAATTTTCTCATTTCAACACTTTATTGTTGAAATACTATTGATGTTTCAAAATCAGAATAATTTTGAGGTTAGGTCGCTTCACCATGCCGCCATTCTGATTTTTAGTTCGCATGGCAGTCAAACTTTGAGAGGGCGCATAAATACGTTCAAAGTATTTTCATTGGAGAAGCAGCCTCCTGGTCCTGTTGAATTTACATTATTATCATGGTCGTTACCATCGCAACACGCTTTCTTGGTGAAAATGAAGCGTATATACAAAGCGCGAAGGAAGCGTATACGAAGCGAAAAACGTTTCAATTCCCTCTTCTTCAAACGTGTAATGCCTGCTTGCTGTGGAGTGATGATATTATACTTTCCGTATACGCCTCATAAGCTCTCGATCCCGTTTCCCACACGCTCCATGTAACGTAATAGTGAGTTTCAACAAGCATATGTGAAACCTACCTATTCTGACTTCGAATAATATTTTTAAACGTTCGATACCAACGATGATTCCATGGCTCAATGGATAAGACCCCCGTATTCCACGGTCAAGATCATTGGTTCGATTCTCACTATGCACGGAAAGAACTCTGAAGCTACCGTAGTATGTGAGCCTGTCGCACTATAGTAGCTTGGCTGCCCACATACGAGCGTAGTGCCGCTGTGTCCCAAAGTTGATTCGACAGTCAGCCAATGTGGTATGACGAAGCGCCGAACTGAATTTGCTCCCGTGTAATACCACGATGGTATGGCTCAGGAGCGAGTACTCGCGCTGCTCCCCACTACGCGCGTCGAGGCCTGTTTGCTCCTGAACCTTACCATCGTGGTATTACACGGGAGCAAATTCAGTTCGGCGCTTCGTCATACCACATTGGCTGACTGTCGAATCAACTTTGGTACACAGCGGCACTACGCTCGTATGTGGGCAGCCAAGCTACTATAGTGCGACAGGCTCACATACTACGGTAGCTTCAGAGTTCTTTTCGTGTGGGATTCAATTTTTTAATTTTATTTTCTTCAATTTTATACGCTTTCTTTGTTTCAATTCCCGTTCCATATCCTCTTTGTATCCTTTCCATTCAAGCTTCGTGTACTTTGCATCAACGTCTCTGTTGCCTTCCAGTACACGCTTCGTTTACTCTTCCTTACCGCTTCCATTTTCACCAGGGCTGCTGTTTACTTCAGTAGTAATGTATACATAACATTGGTTCCAATGTCAATTTTATTCCAATTGCATTCACGTCAGCAGTTATGTCAAAATACCAAAAACCAATGCAAAATCCACACGTGATTTTTTTCCATGCGGCCGAAAGAGCTGTACAGCTGCGATTTTCTCTCACATTACTTTGCAAAAAGTTAATTCTCACAGTTGATAAATTGTACAATGAAGGACGTTTTTGAAAGATTTGATTTATTTCATTGTCTCGCTGAAAAAAATCCCAAAATTTACTCATTTACTCCGTCGTTACAGTGATCATACCCCTTAATGAATCCCTAGAGGGATTTTCACTAGAAAAAGTGCATCAGAAACTGGGACACTTGTTCCTCGTTGAAAATGTTGTGAAATACCCAGATAGAAGAACATCCTATGAGTATTTTCTAAAATAATATGTCATCAACATATTATTATGAACTTTGCTCAGCTTGTGATGATGCATAGAATGTGAACATGATATCTGAACTTTGGTGTCATCACTTCGGTTTGCCATCAATAACAATGCTCTTGTTTACATAGCTCAAAACCTCAGCAATCGATGTTGCTGAAGTTTGATATCTGACGAATGATCGTTATTTAACTCTTCAAATTAACTCCTTGGAATTGAAAACATTTCTCTAAAAAGTCCTGCAACATTTCAGGTCTTCAACATTCGAGTATTTGCTAATTCGATTCAATAAACGATTCGAACTCCAGCAACTTGAGCAATAGCGGATGCTTCAACCCAGGAAAAACAGCCATCATCACCATTTTTGTCTCAGGAATCAACCCTTGAGGGGTTCCAAATGTTTTCTAAAACCCTCCGTAGGTAGGTATCTCTATAAATCCCGGGATTGAAGGTGATATCCACCTCATCACCTTGGGAACGCTTGGAACACTTAAACCGCTTGTGATGCATTCGCAACGATTCAATCCTTCAATCAAATAAAAAAGTAGCTATTTATTTATGTGCATTCCAGGTCAGAACCTTGTATATGAATATTTATGAGCTCACTGTGAAAACGAATTCTCAATGAGAAAATATCCTTATAATATGATCACACACGGATTTGCTTTCTACATTGAGTTATTTATATACGTACACATGGAAAGGTGGAATATAAGTGTAGGTTAACTTTCTCGTGATACCCCATCGGGACACCTTGTTTAATGATAAGTGGAACCGTTGGTATATGTATATCTTTCAACCTCGATACAGTATATGATCTAAAGAGATTGGTAGATACATGCATAAGAACGTGCCGTTAATTAACCACTTGTACGAAGCACCTGATTGGCTATTTAATTGGATTAGGCAGTCTATACGCTTGATCCTACAAAGAGTGTGAGAGCACTTCACTTGAGAGTCCAAAGATTCATATACATGCACACGTGTATCGTAATTACCTCAGAATAAAGGTATATGTTCTTGTTACATGATTATTGGCAACCGTATGCACATCGCTTTGCGCATTGAATGCCAATTGCATTTCCTTTCTATCTGTCTTCATCTTCATCTCTTCGTACTCTGTACATTCTCACTCTCCGGCGAGTGATTCATTGCCTATAAATCACATGTTGTACATTTATCGTGATAATCAATGCGAGTTTCAATGAAATTTTGTTGAAAATCGGACGTGGACGCGGCGGAAGAGAGCAACAACTACGAATTGAGCGCATCGTTCGGTCGGCTGTATCAGATCGATTCTCAGTTTGATATAAACGATGAATTGATTTACAAGCGTTTCCCGAAGAATGCTATCTTCACCTCATATTCGATGAATATTCGATTTTATTGAATCCAACGCGGTTATTTGAAATATGGTATACGAGATGAAAGGTGAACATGTTTCCGACACTAGTGTAATTAAGAAAAGGTTCTGGAAGCATAGTATATATTTTGATTCGATGAGTCTACGTGAACAATTCGTGAGTTGTTATGCGCCGTGAAAGGGGGTTTCACTTGTACTTGTGTGGGTAGTCATAAAGCATATTAACACCTACGCGGGAGACGCTTGCTTTCTAATGATTGTTTTTTCTCATCAACGGTCTAATAAACGATTGCCTCTCAATCTTCCTTTGAGCTCTGGCTTTATGATCTTTGACGAGGCATTGGAGATATTGTTTATACGTATAACTATCCTTCAGTCAATATTGAAGACTCGTTGTTGAGTACTCAAGGTGAATTTTAATTAAATTATTAAACCTACAGGATATAATTGCGGCTTTAATGAAAACTCTATGAATGATTGCACTGTGGAACTCAGCAGGCAGAAGATTGCACATATTTTCTTAAATCTTTCTGCCTAGCACGCGATGTTCGATTCTTCTACTCCCAGGATTTCAGTTTTTAGGGATGTTAGTCATGAGCCACGTTAGGAGAAACCTTGGATTCTTCAAATCCCACACAGCAAAATCGTAATACTCATCACTTCATTCCGCATTGTTTGGTAGTCCACATCCATGTGGTAATCCAAAGTCCCCCGCATGGTATTTCTTGATGCCTTCCTACAAACGATGATTGTTGGCATTTCAATTGATCGTTGATGGTTCTGCAATAACGACGAGAGACCGTTACTGGCCCCTTAAACGGTACCGGATTGAAAAAAATTTTGTTTTCCTCTTCAATCAACACATAACAAAGCATAAATGATAGGTTCCAGCCTATTGTTAATCTTTTCCTATACGTTAATCGAAGGAAAGGAAAAAAATGTCTAAATCTGTCCTTGAAACGCCCGCAGTAGTGTTTGCTGGGATTATAAGTTTTTGGGACAACACTAATTGAATCCCGATGCTGTCAGATTTTGAGTACTCTGGGATCATTGTTATTTGTCCCAACAACTTTACTTACAGAGGTGTGAAAATTATTAGAATAATTGTTATTTTCAAAATACCTCCAACTTTTGCTTCAGATTATGCATTCATCTGTGGAGTACTATTTTGTCTTGTTGATATAATAGTTTTTCATCCTTCCATTTCTGAGTTAATTCTCATAACAATTTTTCTTTCCAATCTTTTTTTCACTCCAATGATCTCAACACCTCGATCCCAAAGCTGGGAATTTAGAATAGTTAACAACAAATTCCGACTGGGATTTTTATTGGTCTCATCGTAACTCAACTATCATTCCTTGTCGTGTATATAAATTTTATACAATGAAACACCAGTTCTTAATATCAAAATATGGCACCTTTTCACTTATTTAAAGACATATGAAGATGCTTATAATGAAAAAGAACTTTGTACAAATGAGATTATTATATAGTAATCATGGAATATTCCTTTGTTCAAAAATGGAGGACTTAAGAGGTATTTATATCAAGGAATAAAACCAGTACTCCACAAATAATTGCATTCCCTTAGAGAAAAGTTGGAACAGTTTTGGATATCACAATTATTCTAATTATTTTCACACCTCTGTATTCAAAATTGACACCATGCCACCCATCTTATTCAGTACCAGCAGTACCCTGCTTCTGATACATGATTTCAAAATATTTGTTGATCCAAATTTCACCACACTGATTTCCTATCTTGACCTATGATTGTCCTCAACAGCGCTGAGAAAGCAGCTTCCATGATTGCTCCCATACTGAGATATTCGGGAACCGATTTCAAATGCCTATTGAATAGGATCAAAGTACAATGCTTTTGAAAATATGATAATGAAAAAGTCATTTATGAGCGTGAATATAATATTTCCCTTTGATATGTTCGGCTATGATTTTTGTCCAAGAGATTGAGTGATGGAATGAATCAAGCAATTCAATGGTCTTCCAAATATTTTCTCATTGAACTTCAATTATTTTGAATTCTAAAGAAGTTGATAGGAAACGAAGGGGAACTAATAGCAGCAAATTATTTTTTCTATTACTTCTCTTTGTTTCTAGTAGGTTTCAAGTGATTTCCTTCGCCAGGGTTAGTTCAGGAGTGTATTACATTGCAGGAATCGAAAGAAATTGAGGACTCTCAAGAATTCTCTTTTCATATTCCAATGGTCGAGTAGGAATTTAAAAACAGGTGTAATCCAATAAGATCTGAATTTAATGCTTCGAATAGCAATGAACAAGAAAGTCGTATTCAGAGATACAGTTTTCAATCGAATTCAACGGAATATTCATTTGACATGAACAATTCTTTTTATCACAGCATATTTGAGAGATTTAGAACATTCATGGAAACTAGATTACAGAAGATTAGATTTTTATATTAATGTCAATGCGTGAGTCTATTGAATGCCTTCTTTGTTCCATTTGAAAAGTCTGATAATATTAATGACAATTTTTGAGAATTTGCCGAATTGATAGATCCTTTCGTTACGCATGTGGAATTTTTCCATTACAATAAAAAGTGGTCAGTCACATGTGAGGACTGATTGATTTTTAATTCCGCATGTGTTCTACCGCCTATGAGTGAAGGTAAATCATCCAGTTATATAATTGGGTTTGGAAATGATGGGTCTAAAAAAAGAAAATAATTATAGCCACATGATTTTGGTTTATCTTATTCAAATATTTATTCGAATATTTGTATTAGATAAAATGTTCAGGGGAAGAAATGAAATTTGGAGTCCTAAATCGAAAAGTTTATTGAGTTGTATCGCGAGTCTGAATGTTTTCTTTTTTTGAAAAATCATTGTTATATGAGAGAGCATTATTTATTGATTGATCTTCAAGTAAAATGAATACTTCTATATCAGCTTGTGATTTTCACAATAACGTACAAGTTGATTTCATTTTTGTTTGGAATATAGGCAATTTTTACACCTTGGAACATCGATAAAACATTCATCGATAACTTCGATCAGCAACAATGGGAAGGAGTCAATAAGATAATCACACTTAAAATATAAATTCTCCTATTTTGTGTTATAGACTGGGACGAGAAGAAACTACGCAGTTCAGGTATGGAAATTTAATCGAAATTTAGATAATAAAAATATATCTATCAATTGTTTGAAATCTGAGGATTGTTATACAAAGGAGTTATAACATTATATTGAACATATCAAAATTACTAACATTGATACTCAACAATAAATTCCTAGAGTACATTTCTATCTAAATCATTTAAGATCTCCAATCACACACAGTTCCTCCTTGTATTTTTTGGTGATTGATTTCAAGAAAAAAATGAAATAAAATAATAAATGAGAATCGTTATTGGCAATTTGACTTAATCAATTATTGGGCACTCGACCAGCAGGCGACGTAGGCCATTATCAGCATTCGAGGAATCTGGGTAGCACGTGCTGTTATCATGGAACTTGTAAATGTTATTTACATTTTTAGAATTCAACATATGAAAATTACTGAGATTATTACTGATTCACTAAGAACGAAAATCACCTCTACGAACAAAGCCATTTGTTCGGATAATGCCAAAAGAACATTAATTTTTTTCATCAAAATTCATACTTTTTTCGTTCCAAAATATGTGTCATAAATCTGATTGAATGCACTGAGAGAAATAATGACTGATACCAAAGAAAATATATTCTGGAATATTGTTAAGAATATATATTCTTGGATGCAGCCAATATGGTGTGGAGCCAAGAGAAATTTTTTTGAATCAAGAAAATATTTTCTGAATTCAAGAAATCTATGCTTGGTTTCAGAAAATTTTCTTGAATCAAGAGAAAATATTTTTGGAGAAATGAATTTCTTGGAACAAGAAAATATATTGTTGATGATAGTAATTATTTCTCTCTGTGTGGTTATCGGAACGATAAAATGTGCGGTACGTTCGAAAAATATTCCCCTGCCATTATTCGAGAGAATGGTTTCTCTATCTGTGTGTGATTTTTTTTCAAATTCTCAGTATTCTCAATGTTATTACAGATGTTCTTGAAAACACGATAAACTCCTGAAACACATTTTCTCATCTAAATCACTCAACATCTCCGATCATAGTTCTCTTTTCGTTTTTTGTGATTAATTTTCCAAAATATATATTGAATGGAAGTGGAGCCACAGTTGGACTCCAAGCATTGCCGAATAATACAACTGGGAGAATATTGATGATACAAACGGAAGTTATTCGAAGTTTTCTCTTGAAAACAATGTTGGTCCTTTATAAATCTCCCATAAAGCACTGGGACGTTCTGTAAACATTCACAGAACGTATTTCATTACAAACGAAATATTTCAGAAACGTTTTGTGAGGTTTTAAAAAAGTTGCATGTGTGTTTTCTTCTGAGGATGAACATGTCCGGGTTGGTTTTATTTACATTCTCGCCAAACGTTATTAGCACATGTTGAATCAGTTTTTATAAATAATTAAATTGATCGCATTTCTGCAGAATTTTCATTTGGACCAAATCCTAAATCAAATACATTGGAGTAAAATAATCTTGAGTGTGATGAATTACATGTATGAGCTTAGGAAGTGCTAAATTTAGTGGGAAAAATGACTCACCCCCATGTGAAAATCAATTCTTGGTGGCAGTTTAGGCCAAACTAGGCGTCCTCATTTTATTTTAGGCCGTGTTTAGGTCATCTTTATGGAGACAGGATTGTCACGCACTCATCTTCAGGCTCTGTCCTGTATTTCTAATTTAGGCGTATCTAGTACACCTATGATGGGACCAATACAGGCGCTGAAACTGGGACCTTTGAGAGGATTATAAATTTCCGCGAATATTATCACATTAAACAAATATTGCAAAAAAAGGATCCCAGGTGACAATTTTCCCGAGTGAAAATTGGGTCATCCAAGGTCCTATCTGTGCCTAGACCACCCCAACTTAAGCCCGAACAGGGCCTGGAATAGCCCGATTTCCATTTCTACAATTTGAAAGAGATTTGCTTCTTCCCACTTCATCCTATTTATTTTCAAGAATTTTATAAAATATACTCTACACCCTGTTGATTCATTCGTCAGTCGATATTATTTGGAAGTTTTGAAAATGAAGCGTCGCATGCAAGAATGGATACACATTAGAAGGACCTTGGAAAAGGAAACAGCCTCACAGTCGGCCGAGTACATCATATAAAAGCAAGTGCATTGCGGACGGAGCCGTAGGCTGTATTCAAAGCGGAATGAAGAACCCGATACACCTCTACTAAGCAGCGGGAGACAATCGGAATCGACCCATATCGGACCTTATCTATTTGATCTGCCTGCGTACGATGTAGTACGCCTATAAATACGGTTCGTAGCCTCGGGTCAAACGCTTTGCTACGTTCATTGTACAAAATATCAAGTCGAGTGTATGCTATCGCTGCAGCTCATTGCATTATACATGTATTGGATATACACGTGTGCGTGTCAATAACGTGCACAAGATCGCCCACGCTGGAAAGCGTTATTCCTCGGCGTAATTACACGTAGCGAGTAACGCGTCTGTCTCATACAATGTTGTTGCACATGCGATCTGTTATGGCTATATTCGCTCATTTGAATGAGGAAACGTGCTCAAAGCACTTTTCGATCCGAACTCGTAGAAGAAAAAATGTCCTTAAAGTGATTTGGATTGCGAGGAAATGTGGTGAGATGTTTGACTCGTTAAACCCTCTTCCGATTGAGTGTTTTCGGATGTTCCATATGATATTAGAGAGTTCAAGGTCAATTATGAAAATATCTACAAATAATTGGAAAAGAAATCCGCGTGTCGAATAAAATTCATTGGCAAAGTTTATGGGAGGGGGGGGGGGCTGAGTTACAGTCCCTAACTGGGTTTTATGATCGGCCCAATAATGGCTCATAACTGGGCTATAGCTGGAATTAATCATACGGCAATGGCATCCATTAATAGGCCAATGGTTGACTGCTGGATGATAACTTGTGCTCAACAATGGCGAAAAATGAACGATCGAGGGTTTTGTGTGTGAACATCTAGTCAGCCAGTGATGGGCCATATTCGGGCCAGCAACGGGGGATCGATGATTGGCCATTCAACACGAGCCATATATTATGGCTTGTATGGGGTACCTCTCCGACTATAAACGTTCGTGGGTTCGAATTTAATTCCAAGGAAGTCTTCATTATTTTTTCTACCTAGCAAACTTTATAAATTTAAATCGCCCTCTTCCATGGTCTAAGAATCCCATTGAACCGATTTATTCTCAATAATGCTGATGCAGAAATACATTGGATCAGACGCATTGGAATCAATCGGTTGAATAAAATTTGTCAATTAGGTTTCAAAGATCCAAAAAAAGTGGTTAAAAATTCTATGACGAAAGTCGGGTGAACTCTGATCTGAGTTTCATCACAGGATCTGTAAGTTTTTGTTAAGTTCTGCCAGCAGGAGCACAATTTTCGTTCAACTATGGTCCTCGATAAAAAGAATTCTCCACAATTTTTATAAGTTTAGTTTGTTTAAAATCCTAAAACATTCCGCCATTTGGATTTCAATAGCGCTTTAGAAACAACGTTTACAAACCTTCTCATTCAAATGGAATCCTGTTTTACCGTAGAAAGAGAATATATTGCAATCCTACATACATTGCACAAGTCTTGTTGTGATTTTTCACATAAAAATCCATCAATGATGCGTCATCTTCTTCTATTCGAGAAGGATCCAATGGAAAATCGATAATAACTTCCTCGATAATTCAATGTAATATTTGTAAGGATCTTGTAGGAGAACTTTCTATTTCTCTCCGTTTACTTCATGCATGATTCAATCTCATAAATTCTCATTTATCATGTACACTTAGTATGCCGAGTAATTCCGACGGATTGGATAAATAAATGCGTTACGGTACGAAACTTGACATATATTGTATCATACGTATTGAACCTAAGTGAATGACAATTGAAAGTGGGTACATACATCGTGACCTCCGTATTTGCAATAAGAGGAAGCATGTGATGAAGTGCTGTTTATTATATGTATTTTCACAATCTAAAATGGTAATTGGAATTTCTTAAACCAGCACCATTGTAGGTGGGGTATTTAATACCTAACATTTTTCAAAACAAAATTACCATTGTTATATTTTTGATGATTATCGCTTTTGTTATAATGAAAAGGTATGTCTTTTCTATGAATACCTATGTGTGCACAAAGATTAGGCCATACTTGGTCCAAAATTGACTGGCCTAGGCCAAAAATGAACCAAAATTGGCTGAACGTTTATTCACAGATGGGTACACGGAGAAAAATAGATACTAATCTAGGGTATAAGAAATATTTTACGGGTTAGTATATGGGGACAAGCATCTAGATTATACCCCTGGGATACTAGTCTTTAATAACTTTTGATTCCTCCTTATAATCTGGACTGTACCCCTTAAAATATGAATATTAGGGACTAGGAAAAAAAAGGATGCTTGTAATTAGTATCTATTTTTCTCAGTGCATTGTTAACGACACCTGATCTCTCAATATTTCATAATAATATGCACATAAGATTGATTTTCCAAATGTACAAGTGTTATTCACCCAGTTATAACGGCCGTGTTTTGTTTTCCCGCCACAATGACGCCAGGTTGAATGATTTTGATGTGTCCATTTTTTTCCATTTGACTCAATGATAATTTCATAAATATCTAAGGAAATGGGACATGATTATTATTGAATAACTAATTTCAGCCCAAAACTTTTTACAGTTCCTATGATAAATTTGGTAGTAACAAAAATTCTGCATCTTCAATTCCTTGTATACAATATGTGAATCGTGTTCGTTATCGTTTCGAGTAAACATATCTTTGGGAGCTCGCATTTTTCGAAGTGGGTGATCTCGTTGAAATGAATGGAATGTTTACCGGCCTTGGGGTTTCGCCAACTGTTGTTTATGGACTCGATGAGTTATGGTGCTCGTAATGTGCGTCAATGCTTTCTAAGAGAACGCATTCGGTTTATCACAATGCGTTAACGCACTATGCGAGAAAAGTGAAACGGAGGAATATATACTTTATTCTCCGATCGATCGATATCACTAATTTGTGGGACTGGAGAAAAAAGGTCAATTGGCCTGAGAATGAATGAACCTGAAGAACCGTTGATTCGGAAAAAATAAATCCGAATGAAATAGATCTGAAAAAAAGGGTTCATGAGGTCGTATCGTTACAATTATATTGGATCAAATCAGTTTCTGGGATGAATTCATCATACGCCCATCTTACGAGGAATCCAATTTCATTACTGAAAGAAAATGGACATTCGAAATTCTGTTTTGATAACGCTCTTCCGTTGTACCCTTAACTGATTATATCCTTGGTGTAAAGCACGGAGGGATAAGAATCAGGAAGGAACTTAGTGGAGGAGAGGCTAAGGCCAACCCAAGTCGAAAAATTGTAATACTTTTCACAAAGCCTGATCAACCCCGTAATACGCAACAATCCAGAGTTTAATCGGGTCGAAAAAAGGTTAACATCAGGTTGAATTAGGGTTGCCAGATATAAACCAGGACAGTTAGGTCATTGGTTCCGTTTTTTCAGAATCTGGAATATGAATGGTTAGATCCATTAGGATTATCCAATCATCGACTGTCCTGGTTTTTATCTGGCAACCCTAGGTTGAATGAGAATGTTAAAAGCAAGATCAGGCTGAGAACAGGGCGAGATCGGGGCGAAAAATGAAATCCAACCTGATTCACTCCTGATTGACTCGGAAATTTTGATGTCTTTTCTTGTATACCGTCATAACCTATTTGAAATGTCCAGCAGAATCCGACAACAAATTTTCATCCAGCTTCGAATCAGGCAAAGACTGATCAACTTTCTCCTTGGTTCTGTCCGGAATTCTTAAATTGGAAGATCCAGTCAAAACCTGACAGAAAAATTTATTCTCATCAGTTTTCGACTGGACGTCACAGTCTAGAAATTCCGACCGGAACCGATCGGACGGTACCAGGGTACAGCCGTGTACGAAATCTATTTCCAAATTTTCGCCCGGATACAACCGGGATGAATCCGCATGAATATAATTTCTTCCTTTGGTATTTTCTAGATAGTATCCAAACGAACCCGGATATATACCTGAAACGGAACACCTCCCTAGTGGGAAATTTCGCTGCAAATCACTGAAATTTTCAAAGATTTTCAGTGAAGAATTTTTCAGAGAATTTCAGAGGTGGCCATAGTTTCTCTGAGAGCCTCAATAATTTTCAGAAAAATTCAGAGTTTTTCAGAGATATTCATAAATATTCATGATAATTTTCAGTGAAAAAACTTGTCGGATAAGTGAGAGTTTTTCAGAATTTTCCGAAGATTTTCAGAGTTTCAAAAAATTTTCATAAGTTTTCAAAGTTTTTCAGAGGAATTTTCAGAGAAACTTGTTTCATCAGGGCTCCATTATTCCGTTTGACTTCGTCCCCGATTTCTATCTCCCCATCATCGAGTTTGTATCCGATCTATTTATTGGGGATATAACTGTCAAGAATGTCAGATCTGACAAATTGACGGCACTGAAGCATCAGAAGGAGCGAGTAAAACACTGCGGCAATTTTCTTTCATGAATTACTCAATAAATTCAAATTTATCTCGATAATAATCGAGTCCATACCTGAGATTTGAACTCTAAATCCAAATTTGAGTTTCTTCAAGGTTCGCAAATATTGAGAAATAAAATTAAAAACAATGATTGATAGTTGGAGTTTATTACTTTTGAAATCCTCTTACACTCGCCAGAAATCAGTAAAAGACTGAAACTTATATTTAGATGCTAATCCTAGTCATGGATTTTATTATTATTCACTAAAACTTTCCGTTGGATGCATGATTTGTTAAAAAAGTTAGCGCTCAATTTGACTTGCTTCTTTGGTTGCTTGAGTGCCCTCAAAAATACTGAGAAATTTTCTACCCAGCGTTGTTTGAAATTACCTATCCGAGACATGCCGTTGAAACTTGACGGGAAAATTTTCCACTGAATCTCCCAGTTTTTAAATCCCGAACAGAACCATCTCAGAAATTGTTGTGAGTTTTTGTTAAAAGCGCCAATTTGATGATTCCGTACAAAACTGGACAGAAAATTTGTCCAAAACTCGACAAAAATCTTGTACCCGATAGTTTCAATAACTGCTTTCTCTTGCTATTACCATCACTGTAAACAGTTCGGCTGAATATAGCTACATCTTACTTTCAAAATTAACTGAAGAAAGTCAGCCATTTCCTTGTTGTCTACATTTGTTTCCGGTGCGAGTGAGTTTTATTTTTCCCTGTGATCAGATCATATCGTTCAACCAATCGAATGAATGCAAACATTTCACGTCACTATTATTTGTTTGGCCTTTCGAAGATTCTTAACAGTTATTTCGAGGTTTTGATTATTGCACTATCTTATCGGTAAACTCGAAGAATAAATTTCTATGAAAACTCACGCGATTCAAAGCGTAAAAATGGAGTTCAAACATTTATATGTTCACTCTCGATGAACACATTTTCATTATGTTGTTTGAAATGAATAATCAACAGCTGGGGATATAATATAATTCATGACACAATATGTCCAAATGATATTTCTGCTTTTAATAATCATTGTCATATCATAAAACTTTATGATTGACGAAATTATTGCAGCGAGATATACGATTCATCGAGTGCGATCAAATAAAATAAGAGGTCAAAATATCTAGAAACTATTACGATATAATGATGCATCGGATGGAACTATTGACCTTTCGCTTTGAGGTAATACATTAATCCTTCGTTTCATTTGATCAAATGGGCGATGAATTTAATCCTGCGAATTGAAAGAAATGGAAAGTATGAGAAATGCTCAAGTATCGTTCAAGTCAATCTTCTTCCACCACACCGATTTCACCCAAGATTTATTTGTCGATTAAGTCTATCATTGCAATGAACTTTCTCGTTAGATCATAAAGAGTCGATTCAATTTACGTAATGTATGTTAAAGATAATTGTTCGTTTTTCAAATAAAATAGCAACACATGACGATACCATCGGATTATTTAGTGCAATAAATTTCTTCTTGCTTTCGATGTTCTCCAGAACCAGGTGTGCAAATCTTCACCTATCCTTTGTAAGTGGAATTCATATCAAGATTCATTCGGTTCCGTTCCGTTCGATATTATTCTGAAACACAATGTGCGAAGGGGATTTCAATCGTTGGATTTTTGAAATAAGAAAAAAAGAAACACTCACTTGGCAATGGTATTTAGGTTTTGAATGAAAGTATCATAAATTGTATATCAATATCATTGATCTGGAAATTATAAATTCAATAATTATATATGAAATTGTATTGCGTCTGAGTGGTTAACGTAAGACATAATTCATTACAAGGACATTCTTCGAATATCTCAGTAAATTATTCTGGAATAACTCATAGTTCGGTTAGGAAATTTTATCATGCAATCTATTATCTTTCCAGGGTAATTACTATTTTTCTCCAATGTTTTGTGTGTATTTTACTATGATGAATGTCACGTCAAGCAGAGAAGTTCATTGAAGACTAGAAAATTCTACAATGAGATTGAAATTGATGGATGCAGGGTAGAAAATGTTTCTCATTCTGAGCAAAAATGTTGACTAATCGATTCGTATATTGTCTATTTCTGGGAGTATAAACTTTTAGTATCAAAATATATGGTTGATAGAATGCTTGAAAAATGATGGGAACATCATTCAACGGAGTACATTCATGACATTCGAGTCTAAACTCTGAACCATAAATTCCGACACGCTCTCTTCGTTCTATAATTCACGCTACACATTCAACGCTCTTTGATCATTCATTTGATCGATTTGATGTACAATCACGATCTCACACAAATTTTCCAGACGTAATTGATTCAACGAGTTCAACTTTGGGATACAAATCGTTCCCACAGTCTTGGGCAAAATCCTCGTATAAATATTCTCGATAAATCATAATTTTATATACCATTTTATTATGTAGTACAGATTTCCTCAGTCATTGAATGTACATTACCATCTATGAATTTCTCCCGATACACCGTGTCGAGAATCAATGAAATACAATCGGTTTATTGGATCGTTTTGCGTCACGAGATCACTCAGCTCGTAATGGAAAATAAGACAAAAATCATTCTGAATATTGCAACGATAATAATGATAGTTCGATAGCATAACATAACGTCTACAGGGATTCCATTTTACGTGACATGTAACGGGAGGAAAACTCAATATCGAAGGAACACATCCAGCTTTCTAAATACGAGACATCTTTTCCGGAATGTAAGAATATATAATACATTCTTATGTAAAATGGATGTGCCAGTATGCTCACGATAAGTGTATGAGTGCGTTTTCCCAGACACTCCTTGGCTATTTAGCTGAGATCTGATAGCGGCTAACTACAATCGGAGCTTTTTTCCGATCGGCGGTATTATTTACTATTATAACGTGTAGGCGCGCGTGTATGCCGACTGACTGTCGATGTATATGCCTTAGAATGGATCGAAAGGATACATACACGTATATGCGCTGGTGAGGGACACACACAAGTCACGTCGACAACAACGACGTCGACGACGAGCGTATAGCCTATGGGGTCAAAATTACGACATCGGATAGGTGCGCGCATGCCTTTTCAACGTTATAAGACTCATTCATCTTGGAGTAAGGCTCAGCCTCTCCAATCTCCGGGTGATTATGTATTACATTAATATATGTAAGTCAAACCGTTCCTTCATCTGTGTATATGTAAATATATCAGTGTACACGTGCACATTAAACATATCTTATTCGGATATTATACCATATCCGCGTAACATATTCGAGCTAAAGTGTTCTGTGCTTCCGATAAACGTTTCCCTACGATAAATCTGTGCATAGAGAAAACTTCAATGAAAAATCTCTGGACAAATCATCGTACATCCTTTATATATCAAATTCACATGAAGCTCCCATTGCATATACGAATGTTCAGAAGGTAAATAAATTTTGAGCTTCCGGAGTGGAGCCGCGTTTTGTATCGGTTGGTTGCCATCATTGCAGCTGGCTTCTTTAGGGTGGAAGTAACCAACCTATACCAGACGCGGCTCCACTCCGGAAGCTCAAAATTTATTTAATTTTGCAACCCGCGGAAGACCGCACAGCGAATCTTCGCTGAAGCAAATGTTCAGGAGGTTCAAAAATTCGTATGGTTTATGCTAAACTATCGAAACCATCCTTTGAGAGATGAATATCGGTGTTTAATCATTGAAAATTATGAAAAAGAGAACAATATGAATGCAAAATAATATAATAATAATATCGATGCATTCTAAAGAGCAGAAAACCGCTACGTTGAATACACAATCCATTTCGATTAAACCCACGGTATTTTTCTCCAAAAGACTTCCATTATCAAGAAGGCAGTCGAAGCGTTACATCTGTGAGAATATAAAAGGATCTCTATTATTCCCCGTGGTAGTACGACAATGAATAATTCGACGGTACAGACGGTAACGAAACTTCAGAATGCGCGGCATCCAAAGTCATTCTCGACCGACCGTGTTTAAAATTTCACTTACAATCCAACGTTTCGATGTAATTCGAAGAAAATCATGAACCGACATGTATAAGTGGATACCCGGTTGATCACCAGCTCACTGGAAATAATGATTACGAATGGATTATTCTACGTTGGAATTCGTTATCGTGAAATTTATTCGCCAAGAGAAAATCTTGTGCGCGTAACAACAACGCCGAGTGAGGTTCCTTATAGCGCTTTGATCGAATCGGGTAACGTTGTAAATTGTGCTGCTTAGGTAACGCTGGAAGTGACTTTTAATTTTCCTAAATGAACATTCACGGGTACTGTTTTATCAAGATACATTGAATGATCATAGGTAATGGAAATGTCAGATTTATTTTCAACAGTCGCGATGGAATAATGTTGTGATGTTGGAGTAAATGAAATGATACTTTATTCTTGTTCTTTCTATTGCTAACGTATGAGGTCATACGTGGGTGAGACACATTTTTATGAGATTTTTAACGAGAGTTCGTTGAAGATGTTGCATGATTGATGTATGGATAATTTAATGTCTTGAGAGATTGTGAAATTTTGATTCTAATGGTGAATAAATACATTGCGGTGGGAATCATTCGATATTTATTACAAATACCTTCTGTGTATAGTATATCAATGTTTTGTAAACTGAAATTAATTTTTGATTATCTGTCCAATCGATTCAAGCTGCCAAAGATTGATCAATAACTCGACGAAACAAGTTCACAACCCCAAGGGAACACAAACCTTTTCTATTGAAAAGGATTCATATATGGTCCATATATGAATAGCTTTTTAGTGCGCTAAATTCGAATGAGACGTGGGAATTGCTCTATCACGTTAATTTTTCCAGATATTTTGACCTGAAAGTGTGAAAAACACCGTTTTTCGACATGTTTGAGATGACGTGAAATCAGAAGGTAATTTTTTCTCATAAAACTACGAGCTGCGCCTTAAACTATCAGTCATTCTCTTTCAAATCCGTTGAGTTAGCTCAAATATCTTTCTTTCTTCACTGAGATATGCCAATTGGAAATTGGTGTTTTTACCTGTTTACTGGGATGCAAGTTGAAAGCAGACTACAACCTATCTCTTTGAGTCTATCTCCCAAAATTGGATTATTTCAACGAGGATTATACAATCACAATGAAACCAAATCCGTAAACAGATGAATTCCAAACCTCAACCCCCTAGCCCCAAAAGGGTTTGGGGTTTATGAACTCGTCGTTTGTTTCCATCATAATTGTATGATTTTGATTAGAATAACTGAATTTCGGAAGATACGCTCAAAGAGATAATTCGTAGTTCGTTTTTAGCTTGCATTCCAGGAAATATGTGAAAACACAAATTTCAAATGATCGTATCTCAATAAAACAAAAGGTATTTGCAAAGGTAGTGCTGTGAGAAAAAATGACCTTTTGATGTTACGTAGCCTCAAAAAGGTTGGAAAATAGTGTTTTCCACTGTTTTAGGTAGGAAAGTTTCAAAAACCTCAGATGGTAGAGCAATTTTGAAGCCCTATTCGGAATCAGCGCGCCAAAATACTCCGGAAGAGTATGACATGGTTTCTGTCACTTGATCCTTGTTGGCTTGTGTTATTCCGCCAAGAACCAGCCATTCCTGAGCTAAAATGTTCTTCGTGGTTCGCTAAATGTTATCTGGTTCAGACATACTAAGGTCTAAAAAATCTTTCAATCATGCTATCATAATGATAAGATGCACGCTAAGAAATGTTTGCGTCATGTTACCAAGGTGTTTGTATATGAACCATTGCTATTGGTGACAAGCTGAGCTGTCAGTGCCATAGTGATTACATAATATTTACACTCTATCCACCTCTGGAGGCTGAAAAAAGTTAGGCCAATACAAGTTTGCCTACCCACGGTCCATGTGGGTCCCAGTTAGGGTTGCCAGTATATTTCTGGAACATTTCAATCCAGGTATGCCCACCCACAGCCCATATAGGTCCCGAGTTGGCTACTATTGTTTTGCCTGGACATTTGATACCATTACGGGGCCTAGATTGAAAAGCCTAACATTCCAAGTTGGGGCCATGTTTCAAGTAGGAATTACAAACCTGACCCAGGTCTGAGCCCGGGAGAAATTTCCACACAGGATGTTACAAAATATTCAGAGTAGAGGATGCTTCTCTATCCGGATATTGCGGTCGTTGAATGTGAAATTTCTTGGTTGTCGATAATTTTTCAATGTGAGTTCTGATTCTCGCAAGGTTTACCCAACTAGGCTTTAATAGGAGCCAGAAATAATTATCTTTGTCAGGACCTGAGCAGATCCGGGAGATGAATTTTTGATAGCTTTCGTACATATTTATCACAATTAAAAATGTACCTGACGTCAATTCTTTTGATATCTTATCCACTGAATGACGTGTATTATTTCAAAATTCGCTACACATTAGCATTTAATCGTAACAACAGTACCCCAAGCATTGAATTTTATCTCTTATCAAAGTTAATATAAATATTTTGAATATACCCTGAAAATTGGAACGATAATCCAAAGCAGTATTTTCGATTCGTTTAATTTAATCACCTTGCTATTGATTTCCAATTCAAAAATCGAAGATTATGTAAATATTTGTTATTGATACAACATTCGTTCAATTTATGATATCAATTATTTTCTTTCTTCCAAAGTTCTTCACGTCAAAATTTGGGGAGCGTCAGAAACTACTATACAACATTCATACTATGTAAATTAATTTATTTTAGGATGAGAGTAAGATAAATGAGCTGTTGTTGAAGTAGAATAAATTTCTATTGGATTTCCACCAAATTGAATTGAATAGAATCATATTGTTCAATCCAATTTCATTTAGATTTGAATTCTCTTGTATGAAAAATTATCTTCGATCAAGATCCTATCAGAATATGTCATTTTATTTGATTTGTACACGTTGCCACTGTTTTTAGGAATTACATTGAAAAAAAAATTTCTCCCAACCAAATGAATAGTTGATTTGTCCTCTCTCCATAAAATATTTCTTAGGATTAATGGAATATTCAATCGAATCAAATAATGGAATGCTTGCCCTAAGTAAATTGCCCTGCTGAAAATGCCAGGCAAATCCAGAAGAAAAATATTTGTCGGTATTTGATCGGTTTTTGTCTTAGAAAATCCGGTCAAAAACTGACAAAATTTCTATCTGGTGTCGTCCGGAATCACCAAATTGGAATATCCTATCAAAAACTAACAGAAATTTTTTGCAATGGTTCTGTTTGGAATTCACAGACTGTGATATCCAATCAAAAACTGACGAAAACTTGTCTGCTAAGTTTTGTTAGGATGTTACAATTTGGTGATTCCGGACAAAACCAGGTAGAAATTTCATCAGTTTTTGACTGGATTTCCTGGGACGAAAACCGATCAAATCCTAACAATTATTCTTCGTCCGGATCTGCCTGGCATTTTCAGCAGGGTGGTCTTCTAAACAAATCATTTATTCACCACAAGTAATTAGTTTTTGCATCTAATTGAATATTCAATTCCCACAAATAAATATTTCATGGAGAGAGGACAAATAAATATTTTTTCCAGTGTATGTGGACGTTTCTTTCATGCAGCAAATTTTCGTGCACGGAGAAAAAGGTATCTTAAAAAGTACCATAATTTATGGATTTTCTGCGCTGGTCTGACCGAGTCTAAATATTTACCTGAAAAAACCTCTAAAAGTACCATGTCTTGGATTTTTATACGGAAGGTACCATACTTATTTCAAAAAGTCCAAGAAATTATGGTACTTTTAGAGATTCATGCAAGTGAATATTCCGACTCGGGTCAGACCAGCGCTGAAAATCCATAAATTATGGTATTTTTCAAGATATCTGTTTTCTCAGTGTGGGAAAGGCGTCGTCAAGATTTTCACATATGAATTGCTATACTCTTTGAATGGCTCTGTTCAATGTGATAACGTCGTAGATTTCTGAGTAGCCAGATTCATTTATTTTGAATGGAAAAAATGAACCTGCAGGTTTAAGTAAACTCCAACGAGGTTTACAATAGGTCTAAAAATGGTCTATGAATGGACTATCGTCAAAGGCATCCATCAATGGCGAAAAGTAAACGGCCAATAATAGAATTCATAACTGGCCCAGTGATGGGCTGATTATCGAAGGTTTTCATGTCTGGTTATTTTGTCAGCCAGTGATGGGCCATATTTCGGGTTATCATGGGTTATCGGCTGTGTTTCATGACTGGGCTTCCTGTATGGGGGCCAGAATTCTTTTTTTTTATCACAAGATTCGCAACAAGATCTACCTAGTTGATTTTTCTCATTTTATTAGGCCATTCACAAGTCTCCCGAGTAGAGAGATCTAGCAACTTCAAGACTCTACAGGATTTCCTCAACAGGAGGTCTAATTATGGCAAGTATAATTAGTGAAAATACACTGACATCACCTTTTTTTTCAGCCATATGAAGAATTTTTTTATCAGAAATCATTGAATTCATTCGAACGATTCCAAGTTGTATCGAATGAATGATTACATTGATATCTCTAATATAAAAATCAAATTCTTCCAGATATTCAATACAATTTTATGGATCAATTGACTCAAATTCAACCTTCGACGTCAACGATTCTCCTTCGACGTTCATATTTCATCGGATTTGTCTCCCCATACTGAGAATGATATTTATATCTGATTAGTCGGAAGTGTAGGTAATTTACTTAATTAATATGTGCTTAGGAATAGAACTATCTGTCGCCACGCCCGAGTCGTTAAATAGTGATCAAAGCGTTGGCATTAAATGAGAGAATAACAGACGATGACAACGATGAGGACGATAAGTAACGATACCGACTGTTAGATTTATCTCGGACTTCTCTTCAGTAACACCGTGGCAGCACGGATCAGGTTGAAAGAACACTTATCACGATGTGCCCAACACAACTTCAACGCCGTGCAGCAATGAAGAAGATGTTTCCACATTTCTACGTTTCATACCCTCAATTACATTTTATAAAATTCTTATACAAAATAGGTATCAACTAATTTTTGTACCATGATTTTTTTTTTGACGAATGATGGATTTATTTCCAAAATTAGTCTACAAAATATAGAAACTCTTCATTGTCATTAGTTTCGAACAGGAATTACTTGGATATTTTTTATGAGTGGAAATCCAATCTTTTCAGGTGCAAGTCGGATAAGAAAAGCACTCATCACCGCCCTATTTGAAGAAAGGCAGAAAAAATAGATCATTTTTCACATAAAAATCTATTTCTTCAAGGTATTTCAACACGAACAATACCAGAAGATATCTAAAAAAATGTCACGTCTACAAGATCTCTTCCTGAAAGACAAATTTTAGATCCTCTAAAATATATCTCTTAGACATCTTTCAAAAGTAGATGGATAAATGACATCTGTTATATGTTCTGCATTGCTAGATGTGTGTGTGTGTGTGTGTGTGTACGTGTACGTGTGTGGTTATATGTGAACTAGAGTAATAACTAGAGTGGCCATCAGAGGAACTCCAATCCATCATTCAGGAGATGTTCACATATGGATTTTTCAAAAACTTGAAGCGAGGGCGCGTTGTTGATGTGAGATGGAAATTAGTTCCAGAATTTAATGCTAACAACAATGAAAAGACCATGGACAAAGTGAGTGTGATTTTATTGAATTTTTTCTATGGATTAACTAGAACTGAATTTATGGAACTTGTGTATGAGTATGCAGAGGAAAAGAACGAAATTGCTCATCCATTTAGAGATGGCTGAGCTGGTTATGACTGGTATTTAGGGTTTAAAGAATGTCACCGTTAATTAGTTAGTTACAGATTTTATGATTTATTAGAGACAGAGATAGCTGAACATAACATTGATTCTACTCGTGCATACAATATGGATGAAACCGCATTCGCACTTCAAGTATCACGTGACCAAAAATATCTTCAAGATCTGGTGAAAAACAAGTGGGGGTAATTTCAAGTGTGGAAAGAGAAAATTTAACTGCTATTTGCTGCTGCAACGCAGCTGGATCTTTGATACCTCCATTCCTCATTTATGGTAGAAAAAGAATGGCTGATAGATTATTAGATAGAACTCAACCTGGCACCAATGCTACTTGCACAGATAACGGATGCATGAATGGCTTCATATTTCTAGAATGGCTTCGTCATTTTGTTGAAATTACCCACGAGGGAAGGTAAACACAGGCCGATACTAACTCAGTACTGCTGCCAGGATTGCCAGTAATGGCAAATCCAAAGCTACCAAAGTTATCAAAATTGGCGAGAAGTCGGCATGATAACATCATTTTACATAAGAGCCTGTATAACATTGACAACCGTACAGTACTCTCCATTTGCATGTGCCGACTATGGTAAAATTCTGGCATTGCAACCTCATAGTATCGATGGAGTACTGGTCCAAGACTGTCTGTCCACTCAAATCAATACCGTTTCAAATTCTTCCAATAGATCGTGCCAATTGGAAGATAATGATGACCCTGGATGAGAACAATTTTTCCCGACAAAGGTTGGCAAATATAACCTTGCCAGTACCAGGCCATTTGTCGACTTCGGCAATTTCCACATAGGTACTCATCCGATTCCGGAGAAGAGAGTGATATTGGTGTTGGATAACCACGAATCATGTAAATATCTTCAGGCTTTAGAATATGCAACACAGAATCATGTAATTTTTGTCTCACTGTCTCCTAACACAGCACATTGCATGCAACCTTTGGATCGTTGACAACTTGTTTTGAACAAGAAGTTTCTACTTTTCGAAAAAAAACCATGCTGGTAGAATAATTAGTCAGTACGAAATGGCTAGACTTTGTGGCAACTCATATTCGAGAGCAGCCAGTGTCCAGAATGCCATCGAAGAATTCGAATCTACGGAAATATGGGCTATGAATTGACATTTCCTTGATGATGCAGACTTTCTGCCATCAAGTCTGACAGACAATTGAGCTCCAATGGTTGGAAATGCAAACAGTGATTCATTTCAATCTCAATTTGTTATTAGTAACAATAAACTTGCTATCGATTCTGAATGCACTATTGCTTCATTTGTTCCGGAGAATGTGAGTCACTACATACCTCAAGTCCTATGATGATACCACGACACCCAATCAGGGGAACAAATAATGCTACGCCCAAGTAAACTTTCACTAACCTAACTGTCATCGTTGAGGTTTCATGTACAGCATCAAGTAGTTTCAATTCACATCAATCAGTGGAAACTCCAATGCCAATTGTATCTCATCAAAAGCCTATAGATATCAACCCATTACTTCATTTGAGCTTCATTTAACGCTTCAGTCCTAAAACTACTGTGAAGAAAAATTTAAGTGATTTCCCTTCTTCGAGTCGAATTGATGAATATAAAAAAAAGGAAAGTATCAAAGAAAAAACCTGCGAAACCGTATGTGTGTCTTGTTTGCAGTGTTTCAGTGGGTGGTCAACCCACCGGAAGAGGATTGGATTCAATGAAGAGACTGTTGAGAGTTGGCTCATGAAGCTTGCACAACTCATTCAGGAAGAGGCTTTTATTTTTGCGATTTATGTCACAAACAAGATGTTGGCTTTCATTTTTTTAAATATTCTGTACTATTTTCAAGTTTGGACTTCATAATTTGTTAATTTCATCGTCATTTAGATTCAAATATTGCTATATTGTCATAAATCAAACTCTCAAGCTGCGGAAGCCTGAATGAATTATTCAAAAATCATCACTCAAATAATTAAAAGAAGCATTTAATTATGAGTTACCGATTTAATAGCGATTTAAATTCAAGTACTGCTATATTTTTATAAGCAAGTCTTTGAAGCTGTTGGAGACTGATTGAATTAGACTACAATTATTATTTTGATAATTAAACTTAGCATATTTTCCTCCATTGTAGTGCCTACTTCTGGTAAAAAAAGCCGGATAGAGAACCGGATAATGATCCGGATAAAGCACGAATGATAATCCGAATCAAATCCGGATGGAACTTTCCGAGATCCCATCCGGGTGTGTCCGGTTTCATCTAAATCCTATCTGGGTTCTTGGGCTAGATATTTTTTGAAATTCTAAATGGAAGCCAAACGAAAAACCGAATGAGTTTTATCCAAATTTTATCTGGGATTCGGAAAAATATCTAGTTTTGAAATCCGGATAGAATCGGATGAGGAATCACAGCAAAATCCGTATTGGAACCCAGATTCACCCGGGAAGTTCTATCCGGGTTTGAATCGGATTGCTATCCGGTTTTTTTTACCAAGAACCCGCTTCACCCGAATGGATTACCCGCTTTAGGCCCCCCTCCAAGGCCAAGCGGTTCTTGGAGGTGTCTCTTATTCTCAATAATGAATCATAAATTGATAGGAAACGACACAATATTGCTTATTTATTCCGGTGTTCGATTAATCCTCATCGAAAAGAAAAAATTAATTATTATTATCATACAAATACTCAATTTTCTGGGCCCTCAACGTTAACATACCCGCTTCAGACCGTTTTCCCCTATGTGAATATAATTGCACCGTACACGACTGAACAAATTATAATTTACTTGCATAAATGCACTCTTATTTTAAAAATGAAGAGAAAAATAAATTCTCTCAACTCTCTATATAATTCTTATATGTTTTGTTCTTGTCCGCACAATATTTATGACGTTGTTTGTAATATTCTTTTTTTCTTTTGCTTTTCCATTTGTTGAAGTTCCTTGTTTTCTCTTTCTTGTCGTTTTTCGATTCTCTCTTGTTTCTTCATATTTTTCTTTAAGAATTGTTCTTCTTTTCTTTCCTCCTTCTCAATGTTTAATTTGTCTCTTTTTTTTTATCTCTTCGCTTCACGTTCAGCTTGTTTTGTCTGCTGTAGAATCAGTTTCTCCATTTCTAGTTCCCTTTGTATCATATTTCTAATTGTTTCCACTTCTCAGACATAATTACACATAAGGTGTTTGTTGTTATTTGTTTCATCTGCTCGATTCTTGAAAAATACAAATGCTTGTCCCACATTGTATTTGAATCCAAACTTTGAAAAACAATCGAAATTTTTCTATGTATATCAATCGGAAAATTCTAATCACTGATCGGGGGAATCTATTTCCGATACATTCATATGAAATTTCCCATAAATTTATCTGAAAATTCCAAACTCTATGGGATTTTTCCCAACATTTCACAGTAAATTTCCGGACATGTTTGGGAAATCCATACTGCATGTATGTGTTAATCATTTCACATGAATATATAGGAATTTTCTTATAGAGATTTTTCACGGTGGACTTTTTTTAGGTTTAATGTGGTTCTTTTTTCCATTTCCACCATGTTCACTTATTGCACTATCTAGAGAACCGGATAACGATGATATTACTTCAATATCATTGAATATTGTATGTGGTTGAAGTATTATTTTTAGGGCTGGACAACTATTCGGAATAAAATCAAGTCACAAAGGTTTTTTTCAATCAAATCAGTAGAATGAGGTGGGGTGAGATGACGCACTCTCCCATTCCTGGCCGAATGGTAGATGATTCGAATTGGAATAAAGCTGTAAAATTTTGATTGACTATTAATGTAATCGAAGTATGGTCCCCAAAGGTGCCAGTCCGTTATTCCAGCGAGGTCCGGACATTAAGACTACCCTGCATCCTGGGAAATTGCAGGTGAGCGCGGGCACTGGGGCCCCGGGCTTGGAGGTTCCGAAAAGGAGCCCCTTGTACCGGCGGACTTCGGTGCTGTCAGTGATCCATGCAAGAATACCGGATGTAGGTGTAGTCGTGTTGCAGGTAGCTTCGCTGGTAATGTGCTTGCCACCATACGCCTTCCTCCACCTCCATGGTGGTGGGGACCGGGCAACGTTATTGCGCCAGCTCTCTGGTGCGAAGCGGCTAACGGAGAAGGCTGTGAGTTACCCTAGAGATATCACGCAAGGCTACAATGCAGAATTGCAGTTTGATCTCCTCCGAGCATGATGGGCTAGTTCCCGGATCCCCCTGCAAGAGGCCGAGCTTTGCTGGCATCCCACCTCCACGTGGTCCCCGCTGGGCAATACCTGCCCGACTCACGGTGTGGGTCGGTCAGGTGGCTAATTGGGATGCTTCCTCGCGAGGGGACGGTCTACTCCATTTGACGATGCGACTGATTTAGTGAAATCAGGAGCTGAGAATGGGGGTTTTTCCAGGTCTGTCATCGAACGTGAGACCTGAGTCGGTGCCCTTGGCAATCGTGGTTTAACAGTTCGCAAGCTGCACGAGCTGAACGACTGGACTGCGCATTGTACAGTTCGGGTGCCTCGCCTGCATAGCAAGGTAGGGTTTAGAAAGGCCCCCCCGCCACCAATAGGGGAACTGGACTAAGAACGCTTAGGAAGGGCCGAACTGGTAGGTCGGCCAAAGGGGTCGGCCGCGCCGGCCGCGCGTATCCCGGTCCCACACTCCATGGGGAGTCGTTGCGGGTAGGTCCTACGCACAGGTACCGCATCGATAATTTACAAACGGGGATGAATCACCCTTTGGTCTCATGTAATCAAAGTATGACTAGTAACCCATGGTGATTTTTCGGCTTTATTTCGCTTCGGATCAACTACCCTTCGGGCCAATTTAATTTTTGGCCTACTAAACGGACCTCATGCGTTCTTTACAATTAGGGGGCATGAACTTTGAATGGAGAATTTCAGATTACTTTCAGCGCCGCCGAACGAGCGACTATTGGAACTTTCCTAAAATCAGAGACCGTTTTCACCAGCCCTATCCGACTCCCTGACTAAACTATAGAAGACTTGGTATTCTTAGTGTAACCAAACACATCAAATCGATAGATTGCGCCACTTGTGTTGGTGGGCTATTCCTTTTAATTTGATTGGACGACTGGATAATAGGTATATTTTATGCAGCCCACCAAGACCATCAGCGTGATATGCGGATTAGTTCCATTTGGCGATAGTAAGGAACACAAAGAGTGGGGGAGTTAGAGAGGGCTGATTTTCACTCTCTCCATCGACCGTTTCCCCTTCCTCCCACCATGTGGATCGAGTCGCGCGAGCGAGAGAGTGATAGTTACTCTTTCTCTCTCACTCACCCGACTTAGTCCGCATAGTGGGAGAGAGGGGAAGCGCTCGATGAAGAGAGTAAAAACGGTCCCAGCCTCGAATCTGGCATCACTGCTTCTAATAAGTCGTACATCAACACAAGTACGAGACCAATATAAAAAATTCAAGAACTAGTATTGGAGTACACGTATGAATCAGTTCAAGTGACGGCTCGTATGGCAGCGCTGTTAATAGTTCTGAAAATTTGAATGTGGGAGTTTATGTCCCCTGCTTGAAATCGCTCTATGGTTACGTTAGTGAGAATGATTGCGTGAAAATGGCAACACGGACGCCACCATTCTGTACCATTTTTCTTTCCGTGAGGTTAATTTATTGGGGCACAGCGATTAATCGGTACCGTTACCCTAGTGTCGAAGTTGATGAGCATCACAAACCCAAGAGAACACAAACCTTCAGGAACGTTCAATGAATGTTTCTGAACATTCGCGAACGTTTAATGAACGTTCCTGAAGGTTTGTGTTCTCTTGGGGAAATATCGTTTTGAGGAACGATTCAATAATAATCAAACTATCTCAATAAAATTTTTCACCGAACGAAGTATGAGAATTTCATGTCAAAATGTTGGTTGCGAGACACCCTGTATGAACATGCACATGTATATTCATTGATTTTTCTCTTCATTCTCGGTGTATTTCACGAAATATTAGAGTTTTCAAATCAACAACGTTGAAGCTTATCTCAAAAGAGAATAAACATTGTTCCCGGTGTTTCAATTTCGACGTGGCTGTTTCATACCGGATAGATAGATTCTGAAAAAATTCAACATTTCATTCGTGATGTCGTGAAAGATGAAACACGCGGATTCGCCGCTGTATACGTCGGCTTATAGATGAAACTCGCATACCGATATGCGATGGAAATATTTGTCCTAGGCGTGTTATTGATTCAAAATTTTTTCCCGCTATTTGTCTCCATTCTTTGCGTTCCTATATTACATCGTCCGCTCGCTTGCGAAATGATTTATATATCCCTATCATAAGGATTTAGTTGAATATGTGCATAATGAACAAAGTTTGTAACGCGATACCATGATCTATTCGTATAAGGAGATAAGAAATCAATGAGTGGTATACGGTAATCTTAACGAACGACATATCGGGAGTGGTCCCAGTCTCCGCTAGCGACTACCGTCCACTTAATGTCCATGCGGATCGTGGGGTTTTATCATTATCATTATTATTATTATCATCATTATTATTACAACGTACTCAACGCACGTTATATATCTTGCTTGCATTGTGTCAGGCGTGAAACGGTCGGCTAAGTCAAGACCCCATTTCTCATCTTGAAGTAAGCGGCGAAATGAATCTTTCGTTGTAGCAAATACCTGTACCAACGCGTACATACCGATACATGGAAACCTGCAAATGAATGCAACATGTTTGAAGTATTTTATGTTACGTACAAAGAACGTTTACAAACTATTTTATGGTTATTAATGTCAAAATGTTTAATACACGTTCCAACTGACCCAGAACGAACAATCAATCGATGTTCAAACGCGATATCTTTTCCTCGATCCGACACGTATGCTCACCACTCACGATAACCTACGCAAAATCTTGCACAATTTTCATACGGTTAATCGGCGAGGTTATTACGACGATGCGTGGGAAAGTACGTCCGGAAGAATCGTTATATGAATTCGATTCGGGTAATGATATTTTTTTATTAGTATTTGAACAATATTCTTTACACTTCTGTCGCAAGAGCAAGGAATTTTATTGCCGCGTATGAAACTTTTCACATCTACCGGTGGTGGAAAAAGGAATCCAGGATCATTCGATTTGCCGCATTGAAGTTTTCCCTACATCAACGATACACGAAATCGGTACGGATTGGAATTATTATCAACGAAATTGCGTTAGAACTTTCTCAAGTACTTTGAATTCGCACGATTGCACATTGGCATCGAAAATACAGAGCTGTGCAAATACGTGGTGCGACTATTCTCTGGATTTGCCAAGGAATCCGCATTGCAAGGTAGAACTGAGTGGTTGAATAATGTAACGGGCATTGGGTTGAATGATTTAAAAGTAAAAGTCTTGAGCCACGTCAAGGCAAGAGACGCGAATGAGATGAGGGATGAAAATGGAAGAGAAAAAGATGAAAGAAAATAGATGGTGTGCAAAAGCGGCGCGAGAGGAAGGTTTCATGTTGAAGACAACTCCTTGGGGTACGAGTACTCGGTGATTAACACGAGGAGTTGAACTTTCTACCATAAAAGTTAGTGAACGAACCACTTTATCCGGTACTATTTCTCTTTTCCCTCCGCTCATAAGAAGTCCGATTATAATGTTCTTCACGCGTAATGGCGTTTCCTTTTCTAACTGAAGAAACCCTCGACATTATCTTCGTTTTCTACTCGTAGGGATACTCGATGCATCAACGTAAACATTCAACTCCGCATCTTTCTGCCAGAGGTTTTCCAGAAAGAAGAGATTCAACGAATCCGATAGATTCAACGTCGTTTCGATTCATTCTTGACCGAGTCTCTTGCATCGTGCGGACGCAGCTTTGGATACCTCCAACTCGCTCTCACCTTTTACTAGGTACATATTCAGCGTACACAGGATGTACAAGCCAACCATAAATTGTAATACCTACTTTTGGATGGTTTCCAGCCGTGCGCGCAACTTTAACCTCGATCGTTCAGAGTCTGAATCCCGAAGTCAACTGCAAGGGACTCGTTCGCAGCTGCACGAATACAGAGTACGAGTGACGACCCACATTGCGGTAAGAATATTCATACTCCATTATTTCGATGCTACCAGCTTGCACCAACGGTGAACTTCTATCGTTCCTACAATATATATATATATATGTATACGTAGGCGCATACACTCACTCGAAATAATATTGGAGTAACCGACTGTGACAGTAATGGACTTATAAGTACCAGTCTTGTCTAGGATGTTACTTGTATTTATCATGTTGAATATAATTTTCAAGATATTCTGCAGATACAAGAACTCTGCTGTGTCGAGAGATAATCGTCATTGCGTTGTAAAAATGTCATATGAATATTATACAATCTTATGCAATCCATTAGGACTTTTCTGACATTTTCTTCTTCTTCTTTCTTTTTTTTTCGAATGTTCGCATCGTAAGTCATTTAATTCTTCTTCCAACTCCTAGAAATTCTTCTTAAACGTTTCATCCTGGCATGTACATGAGCTTGTACAAGGCGTGAGGTTTCACCCTTCTTTGCTCTCTTATTTGCCATAATTCTTGTTCTGCGTAAGAACGGAACAGAGAGAAGGAAAAGGAGGAATCACTTGACGAGTGGGAGGTGAAAATGGAAAAGAAAAATTCACAGCGTATACAAGAGCTTCCCCAAAGTGATTTATTCGTTAGATGGCCGCGAGCGTGCTCGTATTCAAACTTGGCAATTTTTGTTTCGACTAATCTGAGGAAGCATAAACGTTTAACGTACCGTAAGATATTATTAATCACTCAAGAACACGTATATACGCGATGACCGAGGAGGAGAACGAAGAGGAAGAATAAGAAGAAGATGGAAAAGCAGTGGACAGTTAGGAACGGTGAAGGCACGACTGTATGCAAGGGATGTTTAACGTCTCGTTCTCGTCGACCAAGCTGCTAACCCGATGTGAACCAGTAGTTACACCAACATCTCCACTCTTTTTTTCTTTCCTCTTCTCCTATGGTGGGCTGCACGTATATCTCTTGAAATACAGCAAACGTGAAGGATGAGCTTTTGCATTTCAAATATCCAGCGCCTTGACAGTTGTAACGAGGTGAATCGTAAAAGACATGTTAGCCATTCATCTAAAACACGAAGATGCTGCATTTTTTATTCATGAATAATGAATTTTCGAAATTCTCCTTTCTCGTCAGTAGGTAATCAAATATGAACTCTCCAAACGCTCCAAAGCATCATTGTGAGTTAATGTTCGACGAATAGATTGAACCTTCCGCGAGTACATTTATACATCTAATAAATTTGATACACCTCAATTTTCCTCAACCCTGATCCATTGCGAACCACCAGAGTCGTAGATTTATTTTCCCTTTCCTCATATCGTGAAGAGGGGAACAACTCAGTTCTAAGTCGAATCTGGAAGTTGGAAGTGGATTCTCGTTTGCAATAAATTCTTGGAGTATATTGGTGAGAAAAGAGAAAAGGGAAAAAGAGGGTGGAGGACGAGGAAGAAAGGATACAAAAGGTTTTAGAGTGAGAGACGATAGTTGTGTACAGAAAGAATCCACGGACCAAAGGACTGAAAGCGAACTCGGTATGGGTTAACGTCGTTATTCCATGTGATAAATAAAATCAAACTTTCTCGTCGTCAAAGAAAAATCGATTCTACAGAGTAGTGCACGTTCGGAGCCTGAGCGGTAGCTGAGTTATCATGGCACGTAGGAAAAAGTGTTCATATCACAAATATCATGTTTATAGTCCTGTTATCGAGATCAAAGGATACTAGCATTATCGTCGATGATTCTCACAATTGTTTCTTTCTCTTCTATTCCTAGCCACCGAGATACTTTTCTCGAGTGAAATATCCAATCGTCGTTCGGATAAAGAGTATTTTTATGATAAAGAAAATGGAACTCTTGAGAATTTTCTTGATGGTTGTTAGGGAACATATAATGATATTCAATCGTCAAACGATATTTTTAACAGGAAAATTGGATCCTTTGAAGTGGTATTCGATTACCTTGATTTCTCGATAATATTTCTTTTATCACTGGTTTCTTTTATCTGAGAATCTATCACAAGCATGATAACACAGTTGGATAAGTCTTGGGAAAATTATATTCAAACAGTATCTAATTATCCAACTAAAAACCCATGTAGTTTGGTTTGATTAGGATCTATAATATGATTGAAGTAACAAGGTGTAGTTTACTGGGATTTGTGTATACTCAGAATATATATGTTACTGAAGTTTTATTCGTTCATTGAAAGGAATTATCAATCGAATAACTGAATAATTAGCTGTTAGAGACCCCAAACCTCGCAGTACTTTCTGCAAGTAATGTTTCCATTTTTGAGAAATTAATTTGTGAAGTTAAAAAACGATGGCTTATCATAAATATTTTGTGCGTAGTGATTTACGTTCCGTTTTTATATCAACGATTAGAACTTCTGCAACATGAATACATTTGATAGGACCTGTAAATGAATTATCAATACAAAATTTGCATTTTGATCAAGAAGATTTCTTTCAGAGGTTCTACAGAGAAATACAATGCAAATATAATCATGTGGTTGAGATTCCTGAATGGCCATATTCCCAGACAGCACGTTCTTCGGACGTTCAGAAAACGTACTTGGGCACAAGAAGCACGTTCAAAAAATGTTCCAGGATGTTTTAAAAATGTCGCATAGACATTCCAGGGATGTACAAATGTCCGGTATAGTCTTATCCCTAGCAGATCTGGATGAACCGACAAGCGACCAAAAATTTCGGTTACATTTTGGTGAACAATCTTGGTTTTGGTAACTTCTTGGTCGTTGGGGACATTTTTTTCAATAAAAATTGAGCAAAATCCAACCAGAACTCAACCCATCTCAATTTTGGTGATTTTTCGGTTATTTCGTGATAATTTTCTGGGTTTTTATCTCAAAAATACCACAAAGATTCTAAAAACGAACCACATTTTTTGATTATCTTTTGGTGGCAGATTTGTTCCAAGCAACCATTAGTTTCCGGTCACAAATAGGTCATTATATGGTAAAAACCGTCTGGGTAACCATTTTCTGACCAAATTTTCACCAAACCAAAAGATAACCGAAAGTAAACCATGAAAATTGATCACTTTGGAATTCCCGGAGATTCAAGTTTTCATGAAACGTTTATGGGACATGTTAAATGAGAATTCGTTAAAAATCAAACTTGTGCCAAATCTTTTAACCCATTAAGTCCCAGGTGACATTTTTTCGTTGCGTTTCTTAAGGCTTGTACTTTCTGAGAAAAGCTCCTGAAGAAATTCTAGAATAAGCATTGTCGATGTAAAATTGACTCATCTTCCAGAATCTGGCATCGACTTTTCCGAAAAATGTCCCTGTGGCAAGATATCTGGGTTTTTTTTTTCCAAAAAAACGCGAATTTTCAAACTTTTTTTTTCTTTATCTCACGTTTTCACATTGGAATCATTTCAGAATTCTTCTTGTACCAACAGAAACCATGTCAATTTATCTCAAACTTTAATTCATGCTTTTGACAATTGTGAAAATCCAATGTGGAAACCATCAAAATGGTGGTTTAAACGCGGAACAAACGTCAGAGACTTCAAAGATTTTTCATTCAAAAACGTTGAACTTTAGAGGAAAATGTTACTGGACAAAAAGTTCTTAGAAATAATCAAAGAACACGCTGGAATTTTTTCAGAGTTTTTTAACGATTTTTTTGAATGTTCAAAATCGTCAAATTAAAAAAATTTTTAAAAGTCGTTAAAAAATTCTGAAAAAATTTCAGCATATTCTTCGATCAATTCTTAGAACTTTTTGTTCAGTAAAGATTTTTGCCAAAGTCCATTTTTTTTTAATTAAAAATCTTTGAATTTTTTGTCTCATATTCGTGGTTTTTCTCTATAGTTTGTTATTTTCCAATACTCTATTCATAATCTAGTTCACATAGGATATACCACGTTATTCTTAGTGAACCTGTTTCATTCATATATGTTCTTATTTAATCAATCTATGATGCATTATTTAAATATTGAATTAAAAAAGAAAAGTTTGAAAATTCGCGTTTTTTTGGAAAAAAAACCCCAGATATCTTGCCACAGGGACATTTTTCGGAAAAACCGATGCCAGATTCTGAAAGATGAGTCAATTTGACATCGATAATGCTTATTCTAGAATTTTTCAGGAGTTTTTTTCTCAGAAAGTACAAACGTTGAAAAACGCAACGAAAAAATGTCATTTTGGGACTTGATGGGTTAATATTCTCCATTTCGAGGAGATGCAAATGAACTACGGTGAAGCCTGTATCGATAGATTTGATAAATTACATTCGCATTTCTTTAATTAATTGCAGGTAGTGAAATTTTGTTTCGCGTCAATTTTGAGGTTATGTGGATCTTAATATATCGACTTAATTCTTGATAACTTAACATTCTGCCAATAGTTTCGAACTTCTGGAATGGAATCTTCCCAAATATTCAATACAAAACATATTTTTATGGTTGTTTGCCCTGTTACAAAAATCCAGCTGGGACTCCACCTGGAAACAGGAATCCCAGCTAGAAACGCAGGTAAATTTCGGAGCTGGAATCCACGTCGAATCCCAGCTGGATTTTCGTGACAGGGTGGTACTTTTTCACCTAGTGAAACTATAAATATAATATTGAAAACGTTCTGAAAACGTACCATAGCACGTGTAAACAATGTCCCCGAAACATGCTCTCCCCATCACATTGAATGAATGTTCCTAAGACGTTTGGAAAATGTGCTTTTGGAAAGCAACATCTGTGAGACTTTTGACACGTTTTTAAAACGTTTTGAGAACTCTCGGTGCTGTTTGGGTTAATATGAAAAGTTTTGACTAGTATAATTGTGTTCATCAACAACTAATGATAATTAGTCACGTTCTGGATGTTTCACAAATTTCGTGTTTGCACATGCAATTTCTTCAACTGTCAGGTCCGGCGAAATATTTTAATCCCGATTGGGTAAAAGATGGCAGGGGGAGGGGCGACTATTCAAGTAATCCACTTGAAAGCGGAACAAAATTATCCTTGTAACGCAAAATCGGATTTACACGCAATACTACGGGATACAAAACTCATTCACGAGTATTTCTGAATTGAATTTATCCATTAAATCAGAATCAACGTATGGAATAACATCATTTTCACGATTTTGCAGTATCGGTGAACGTGAATAAGTTACCGTGCTCTTCGTTGGAGCAAGGTGACTCTGGAATCATCGTAAGAAACCCTGCTAAAAAAATGTCTGTGAATCTTTTTGTATTTTAGGACATTTTTCAAAGAGATTCAGAGTAACTCAAAGAAAATTAGAGACTTTCCAGGTACCCAACTGGAGATTCAGTCACATTTGATCGGATTAATCCAGAGTTTGATTGGGACACAATCAGGACCTGGTATATTTAGATCTATATCTATAAATGTTTATGATACATGTGCAATTTAAAGTTGTCTGTCTGATCATATCTGTTCATATCTACTGACACAATGATCGAATTGAACACATCACAATCTCGAATGGGGGAACGATTTTTGAGGATTCTCAGTGATGATTTGCATCCTCTCCATAAAATTGTTTCTCTACTCTATTAGCCCCTGCGAGTACGTGACTTGATTCCCTCTTCATTAACCGATGTCATTCAAAAACATTTATATAAACTTGTAATTTACTGTCGAGATGTCAAAATGTTTTTACTGTCCGCATTCGCTTCATATAACAACACTGTCTTTAATGCCACAATTACCCGCAATATAAAGGACGTAGAAGAAGAGATTCCTCATAAATTCAAAAGTAACAAAAACCCACAACGTTGAAGAAATATTCCAAAGCACGAGGCGAATAAATCTTAGAGGAGATCCATTTGATGAACGTTGGAATTTTACCAGCGCACAGTACACGTTATAAAATAGAGTCACGATATTTAGATATTCAAGTATAAAAACCATCCGGATTCGTTTCATTCATTTGTTAGTTCATTTTCCTTTATCAAGCTCGGAGGATTCGTTAACATTATCTTCACGTGATGCAGAAAGATAATATAAATATAGAGGAGTGTAGTAGCCAGAGAACACATGCATGCACACCGCAACGCGTGCGAGAGAGTTCATCTCGAATCTAGAGATTGCCCTAACGAATTTCCTGCATACGAGGAAGCCCGATCGTAAATCACTACAGACCTAGGAAATATATATAGTAATGCCCACTGTGTGGCAGTTCGTTTTTAACGATCGTGTCGGGCTTCTGACTGTGTGGGAGTATGCACTCACCAGTACCAGTAACTTAGAGTAATAGTTCCTGTACGTGTGCGTGTATTCTCCAAATGTAGAGTCAAACATTTGCCTCCACGTCGGATTTGATTTTCCACTAATCTTGCGAATGAATCATCTTGCGAGTGCCTACAACTTTATCCCCAGGTGTGATAATTATTCCAAATTCAAATAAATTTCCTGTCAGGCTAGAACAATACTATACGGTATAGCGATACACTCCTCACTTGAAATAGAATTTTCACGAATAAGAAGAAACGAGCGTTTTTTTACTTTGATGAATAAGAGGTGAGTTTCCTATTCTCAGTTCCTTGCAGTGGAAAGTGAGAAATGAAGGTAGTAAGCGAAAGAGCGGCAAGTGGGAAGGTTTTTGTCGGCTGTAACGGACTGAATCGGACAGGAATGAATTTCTTGGCAAATTCATGATCAAGTTCTCTTCAACGATTCATTCCTACCCTATTCCTGTCTTCTCTCCAGACGTCATGTACATTCCAGTCATAAGCTCGCGTATGGATGTTCATCTTTATCTTTCGTATCGTTTATAAATCGTTTGAAAAATAATAAATACTATACTCTTACATTCAATATTTCCTTGGAATTTATCACTATACGCATTCCAAGATGTTTTTATTGAGGAAAATGATTAAGAGTTATACGTAATGAGTTATACGTAATACGTATATAATACACACCGTTCATGAAAGTTCATCGTACCGAGGAGAGCGAAGATACGAAAACGCAATAGCATTCGAACCCCTCGAAACATGGTTGTAATAATATGGCTGTCGTCGTTTCAGAATGAGAATGGCTCCGCGTCTCGTGTGCATTTCACATGATGCATGGGATGATACGTGATGATAAATCGAGAATACTCGCGTAGACAAAAGGGCAATTGGAATTTTCACACTCGAACGTACAGTTGGCCAATAAATTATAATTGCTAGTCGCGCATACGTAACTCCACTTGCATAAATAAATACTAACTCAGCTGAGCGTGATACTGCAATTGCGTATGCTGTTATAATATCCGTCAAAAATCTCTTTCGCTCGTCGACGGTGCGGGCAACAGGGAGCTGAAATTTCGCAGTTTCACGTATGTGCATCAAATATTAATAAACGCATAATGCATGGGCATATAAAATGTTGTCCATTAGAGAGGAACTGATCAATTATTCTTGTATGTGTAGGATTAAATTGAAAATGTTTCAGTTTAAAATTATAATTCATCAACAGGGTAGTAGAATTAGTTGAATGCATTGTTTATCGAATACGTTCGGTATTATTCTTGTGGAAACTGATTTTTCAAGCCTTCCGTGATTGAGATGTTTCAGGTTGAAATCACGGGGGCCAAGTTATGAAGATTATTAGAGGGACACAAGGAAGAATTTCTCCAGCGTGAAGAAGGATTCATTGAATTTTTACTCTTTTCAAGATTCGAGGGGGCTCTGCTTCTCTAACTGGGTCAGAAATGATCCGTCAAATCTCTTAGTTCTTTTTAGGGCCTGGCCGGGACCTGATGACACCCAGTGAGACCTCATCCGCCCCTCCGAGGTTCTGAAGAGATTTAGGGAATGCCAGGAATTTTTTCTAGCCACGTAGACACGTGAATGAAGTAGGATATTGACACAAATAACAATTTAACCTTGCTGCAAGATTATCAGGCAAGATTGTGACAAGGTTGAAGGGAAATCCCTTGTTGGTACACGACAAAAACACAAGCTTATAAAACCCTTGCGGTAGTTGTTGAGCGATTCTGATAGACACGCTGAAAAAAACGTAGTGAAGTCGGCGAATCTCGCTGCGGAGTTGAGTCAATTGAATATCGATTCAATTGACCGAATCGGCAATTACTACAATTGTTATTCAGTTGATTCAAGTCCGCAGCAAGAACCACCGCTGCGAGGTCAGTAATAAGGACTGCATGGCAAACATTTGATTTCTAATGAATTATTCCAGAGCATATCCAGAATTCTTTTAAAAGGGGCCTATGTTACAGGAAGAAATGAAGAATTTGTGGAGCCTGAACTCCTGGGACTTTTTAAATACCGCGTGTAGTGAGGCTCATAACATCCAATGTCGCATGTATCCGTAGCTAACAACATATGTCCTAGATCGATATACTCCTGTGTAACCATTGAATACTTCTCCCGCTTTAGCGTTCAAGGGCGTGAAAAGGCGGGGAGCATCGGTTCGAGAATCACCAAGAAGGTTGAGATTTCTTCGGAAGGGTAAACAAACGATATATCTATAGATCGCGTCGCGGGATACGTTGGGTATGAAATGAATCTCACATTCAATGTTCCCAGATATCGTATTTTTGGAATCAACGTCTTTGATGTAACAGAATTTCTCGAGTTGTTCCATCGAGTTTGTGAATTCACATCTCACATGCCTCGAAGACTTTGTCATTGCAAGGCTTGTTTTTTGCAGGATCAGGTCACAACTCGAGTGGAAATTGAAAGTCATCCCTGTCTAGCCATGAGCTAGTCAATTGAGATACTATCCCACCACTGACTAGTGATTTTAGATAGTGGAAAGGCAGTAATGTGAAGCTTACATTTCCCAGTGACTGGCACAGATGAAGCCAGATCGAAAAATGTGAACAGTTAAAAAGTAGTTTCAATGATATTAAGACTGAAAAAAATGGAATTCCATTTGCACCTATTTGCGAGGATGGAGACATCAGGGGAATTGGCTTTTCATGAAGTTTGATTGTCATAGATGAATTGAGTATTCCTGAAAAAGACGTTCACTTGATGGGCGGTGTTGATCCCGGGACTTGGATACGCTGTCTATACAAGTTTATCTCCTTGAGTCAAAGCTGAGGAAAAATGATCATACGAGTAGTGTATGAATACATAGCGTTTCCCCATCCGGATAGCTTCGGGAGGTTCTCTAAACATCCATAAAACGTACTTGCTCATACAGAGAACGTTCAAATGAGATCCCAGGACGTACAGGGACATATAGGGTGCTTCCGTAATATCCTATTCATCCCCTGGTGAAAATGAAGCGTATACACAAAGCGAGAAGGAAACGTATACGAAGCGAAAAACGTTTCAAGTCCCTCTTTCTGGAGCGTATGATACCCGCTTCTTGGAAAGTCATCAAATCATACGTTCTGTATACGTTTCATAAACTTCCGATCCCGTTTCGCATATGCTTCATGTAACGTAATAGTAGGTTATATGAAGCGTATGCGAGTCATACCTATTCTGACTTCAAATAACATCTTTCAGCAATCGATGTCAACGACGATCTATGACTCAGTGGATAAGACCCTACCATAGTGAAAGCCACCGGTTCGATTCTCACCATAGGGTTCAATTTTTTTGTCTAGATTTCTTGAATTTTTCCCGCTTTCTTTGTTTCAACTCCCGTTTCACGTACTCTTTTTATCCTTTCTATTCAAGCTTCGTATACTTTCCATTAACGTTTCTGTTACCCTTCACCATACGCTCCATTCACTCTTTCTTCTCGCTCCTATTTTCACCAGGGTCTTCACCACGCGATGTTTTGGGGACGTGTTCAATAAAGGTGTCAATGACGTTCTGCGATGCCACACATTTGTTTGTAAAGGTTAGTTTCCATGAAAGTACGTTTGGAAAACATAATAAGAACGTTCCGTGTTAGATGAAAAAAACGTACCGGGAGTGTATTCGGGTGCACTGAGAATGAAGACTCTTCCCAAGTAGCACAACAGGTTAGAAATGCTAAGAAGGTTCTTGGATGTTCTGAGCATATTTTATGAACATTCTTACAATCTTCGAATGAGACTGTTTCGAATAAGTATATTCTGTGCACATTCTCAGAACGTATTTTTCGAATTTATCCAAAACAGTCTCATTTGCACATTCTATGCATGATCACGGAATGAACGCAGAATGTTTGAAATGTTCTTGTGCTACTTGGGTTTTAGGTTTGAGGTTATAAACTCACAGCCACTCCAATTCTAGAGTGAACTTTTCAGTCTCAAAGATTGGGAGTCCACTCGAAGTGGACTGGCTCACTTCTGAGAGCGAGCGATCTTCCACTCTTCCAGATTTAGAGAGTGAGGGGCGGATTTTGAGAAGGCGTGCGAATATGTCCTAAGTGTCCTCATTTGAGTTGCAGTCCCCTACAAGAGCAACCTCTTGTAGGGGATGTGGAAATTTTTCAATTTTACTCACATTTTTCATTTTGTCGCAAATCTCAGAACTGGAATAAAAATAAATAATATTTCAAGCTCAAAGGACATAAGAATTTGAAATTACATGACATACTCTCTGAATTTGAAACAGTGAAATCCCATTGATTGCAGTGAAAAGTCGACCACTGCAAATCAGTGAATATTGACTGATCTCACTGATTCAATTAGTCAGACACACTTCCAATTGCATCACCAGCACTGTTGCCAGAATTTTTTTCCTCAGATTCCCCAATTCTGATGAACAAAATCCCCACAAAATCCCCAATTTTCACATTGAATCCCCAAAAAATCCCCAAAATTTTATTTTTCAAATTTTCCGCCAAAATAATTAATTTTTCCCGCCTTGAGCATACAATCTTGGACAATTGAACTTTATTTCTTTGTTTTATGTATCTCAAGTATTGCTGTTACAAAAGAAAAGTGATTTATCTGAAAAATGTACGGCAAATACATAATAATCCAAATAAAACATTTGTTGAAAGTGAAGGAAGAATAATATATTGATGAGAAGTATAAAAAAGAGCTAACTGATCAACTGATGGTATAGTGGGAGGATCTAATCCGTTTTCTTTCAATTTCATCAAATTAAGAACACCTTCAAATGAATTCTGATTGTGATTATAATATTTACCTAAATAGCACACAAGAATCCCAAATGAATTCTGAAAGAAAAGTTCTTGATAACTTTTGCAGAATACGACGAGTTCTTAAAAAGTTTCAAAAAGAATTCGATTCATCAAACATTTCCTCTTGAAATTCTATAGGAGTTCTTTGAGAATTCTGACGGCACTCGCAAATGTTTGACAAATTAAATTGTTCTTGGACTTCTTGGTGGGAATTTTTTGAATTTCAAAAGAGTTCAAGAAAAGTTTTCTCTTCATAATTCAAGAACAGTTTCCTACTTGTCAGTGGTAAATAAATAAATAAATGATTCTATAATGATTTTTGTGTATTACCTGGGGGGTTTCAGTACATAAGGGAATTGTTTTTCCATAAAAAATGAATTTTCTCCTTGCTTTGAGGGGGTATTTTGTAGGGATCATGGTTTCGTCCGTGTAACAGAAATGATTAGTTCTCTAGAGAATTCTCACAAAATTATTTTATAACTCAATATGTTCTCAAAGAACTCTCAAAGAATTCAAAAAACTATAATATTAAATGAGAAGTTAATTAGAAGAGTTATTTTCGATTGATTCACGAACTTCTGTACTATCTGAGCAGTTACGTTACGAAGTTGTTTGACTGTACCCTTAGTTTCCAAATGTTTTAGTTCTAACAGAATTCCCCAAATCTCCCCAATTTTTCCATGATTCCCCACAAAATCCCCTAATATTCACGTTCCCCAATTCCTCCCCACACTGCCTTGAAAATCCCCACATTTGGGGAATTCCCCACCATTTGGCAACACTGATCACCAGTGACTATTCACCGATATTTCACTGATTCCATGCAGTGGTCGACTTTCAACTGCAGAAATATGGAATGTGAGATCTCATTAATTTGAATTTGGAGAGTCAATGTGATTTTGCAATCAGTACTCGATTGAAATTATTTTCCCAACATTTTCATTAGGCTAGAATAAAATTTTGGGAGTAGAATTGAAAGTCTCATTACCGAATGGTATAATTTTTTTCTCTCCCCTAACAGAGTTGAGTTCGGGAATCCGGGAAAGTTAGAAGTATTTGACATGAGCCCTCGTTAGCGATGATCGTAGCCACTTACGTAAATCGCTCCGAGAATTTCACATTTGCGCTTTACCGACCTTGTCTCCACCCCTTCCTCAGTCCTTGTTCCCGACTTGTGCAAGAAGGTAAATGTACGCGAGATTACGGTCCCTGCTAAATTTATTCTATTAATTAAGTTTACTCTTGGTATCCTATTCTCATCTAGTACAGGGACAGAGATGGCTACTACAAAGGCAAATAATATTAAACATCGAGTAATACTTCGCATGCGAACAGCGCATACAAAATTCCGATGGTTTTTCGGTAGCATTAAAACAGCGAGATACATACTATAAATAATATTGGAACATATTCACACTCCTACCATTGGAAATTGAAGAACTTTTCTCATTTCCTCAACCCCGTAGCATCCCCACAAACAGAAGACAAACAGAAAAAAAAACCCTGGCGCATGCATTTTCTCGAGTGTATAGGTAGGGGGAAGGATGATATTTCGAATCAGCATGAGTCGTTCTTCATTTTCCTGAGGAACAAGTGTGCGACACCTGAAATTCTCGAGATATGTACACGTCGCCCCATGAACAGGGAGTTTATTCCACTGCACCCTCTCGTGTTCATTCCTTTTCTTCCTCCGAGTTTTCCCTCCCGCTGTCCCTTTGTTCGCTCTTGTCTATAAATAAAGGGAGGTGAAGTAAGTGCGCGGACACGGTAGAGGTTGTCGTCAGAGTCATTAAGGGTAGTGCTTCGGTTTCCCTTGCAGCACACGTGCGCTCGTCTGTAAACGTGTGTACAGGTTTTATTATTGGGTACAATGAATATGCGTGAGCGTAAATGTGCATGTATATAGGCTTTGTCATAAAGCGAAAACTCACGCGGTGTTAGATATATGTGTGCGAGGAAAACGGAGGATCTCTCCAGGAAGAGGAGAAAAGTGAAAGAGGGATTGACTTTGTCGACAAAGGAGATCGAAGCCTCTCTGAAATGAATGTAAAATATTTCTCCTATCTCGTGGCGAGATCATGTTATTCTCTTTTTCTTGCTGAGAAAATAAATTCCGACGGATGGAGTCTTTGGAGAAATATCTACGGAATATTTTGTTTTCAATTTTCCATGATATGTGTAATACTTTTAATGTTTCGACCTGATTTTGTGGCTAAGAGTATTGTAAATTCTTTCTAACAATAAGAATCGAATCGATAACTCATCAATTTTTTCCAACTTTTGTCAAATTCGAATTCACCCCGGTTGAGAAAAAAAAAACATTGATTCTCGCCAAATCTCATTGAATCTTGTACAATGTTCTGACCAAATCCTATTCAAGCATATCTGTTGATGAGATTTAATCAGATGAATGTATTTTCTCAGCGTGATTCTGATTGAATCTTGTACAATGTTCTGACCAAATCCCATTAGAATTTCATGTCATCAGATTGTATGAATTTTTTTAAACAGGGCACCCCTCGCTGTGATTCATTTTATTCATATCGAAGAATCAATATAAAGAGAAAAGAGGAGGTCAAACAGGTATCACGAATTTGGCACATGTCACTATTTTATTTCATAGCCATCGCTAGAAATTTCAATCAACCCTTATGGAAGGAATATTCGATTCAACATTATTTCATCCCATTTTCGTTTTATCCTACATTCATCCCTTTATTTATGTACAGTTATTTTTTATCATCTCCTGTTTCTTTACACACCAAGATTATCAATCATGTATTTCCTTCGTGGGATATCGATGTACGTTTTCGTTAGTTTATCGTTTCTACGACCGAAATACATTCCCGACGTCTCCTAAATCGCATCAGAGCTTTGAATATACGATCGCGTATATAAAGAAACAAGATTCTAGATGGACATAGAGAAAATTTGCGACTGTTATTAATTATTCGAAACACGAAAGGTTTAGCCTTAGAGTGTGACGTGACAGAACCGCCCACTTTGGAATATTTCATTAAATGGCGTGCTTAAAACTCACTCTTTTTTCTCTTTCTCTCGCGGTAAGGAGTACCGAGAGGGTGAGTTACTCGAAGGGTATTAACGTGCCTTTATACACATCCACCATAACGACAGCGGTAGGTGTCTATACCTCTTCGTAAAATTTTTTCTTTTCTTCCCTCGAGGAAACGGATGATGGGTTGAGAGAGAGAAAACGGGTGGGAGGATATACTTGAGTACCTTTTATCGCTCTACGTTATTGAATCTGCTCTAATCTGTTTGTGTAACTTAAAATCACAATCGCACTCCGATTGAATTCACTTGTAATAAAGATCCTTCCTCTTCGATCTGGTCCCGCGATAACATTTTCAATCCTGTATCCAAGTTTTATATGTTTTTTCCTCCTATTTTTCTCGAGAATGTTTTTTCAAGAGTGTGTTATGAAAAATAAATTCGAATCCTTTGAAATGCATTGAGAGAATTCTATATTTCTCGATACACATTTTTGTTTTTTGAATCTGATGGTTGAATTGAATGTTATTGAACTGATGCTGAAGTACATTCAATAACGTCCCTCTCGGATCTGATGATCTATGGGGAAATAGATTTTTGAAACTTCTAAACATTGAATTCTCACACAATCTTCAAAGTGGCTCTCAAAACAGTGAGATATTTTTAATGTTTTCGATACAGAATGTGAATTCATATACTTTTGTAATTTTCTTTATCAAATTCCACGTAACACAGATTCTATTTATCCTCTTCTCCGTTTTGTGATTAGTTTAATCTCGTACATGAAAAATAACCCGGAACTTTCCACAATAATTCAAATAACCGTAGGAACCAGAGGAGAAGCGAAGAAGAAGGAGAGGAAAGAAAAGAAAAAGCTACATAATCTGTGTCGGAGTTACGAGTGAAACGATGTAATTCATTTCGACGTACTCGTTACTCGCTCCTTTTTGCATCTCATAGTCGAATATGCATCAAAGAAAACAAGATCTCGTCTCGTCAAGGATCCTTGCATTTTCATGACGACGAAAATGAGCTTTTAGTGGAATTGCCGTTGTCCCAACGCATAGCTTCATTTGTTTGCCACGCAATGTCTCTGTGAGGACCTGGTTTATTTTCACAGTATGAATTCTATTAAACTGTCAATGAATGCGGTAAAGGTGTAACCAGATTTATCCCACGTCGAGAAAAATCTAAGGCAAAACTAGAAGTGTATTGAAGTGTATTCGATTTCGAATTTTTTACTTTCATTCTCCGTCTATGACACATTTTTTCTTCACTGAAGAATTATGATGAAGTTGGGGTATTGTTTTTCGCTCGAGCAATGACGAAAAATAGAGTTTGATTCCCACAGGAATTGATTTACATTGAATGTACTGATGTATAAACTGCGCAAATTTCATTTCACATGGAGCGTGAAGTAGGGTGGTTCTAATCACTTTTTAACTGCATTACCACTAGCAAATCCTATCCTCTTTCCTCATGAAAACCTCTCCTGTACTTCATCAGAGCAGAAGTGAATCATATTTTATCCATGTATGCGAGAGTTGATGTGGATACCACAGGCAGCGACATGGTTTATGATACGTGGAGAACTTGGGAATAAAAGTCAAAATCATAAGATAATATAACGGATTGAATTATTAGGCCATATAGTCTTATTATTATTCTATAGTTTTCAGACTGACTATTTCATGTTCTGAATTTTGGTGCTCTCACTGATCTATTTTCATTGAGTTCGGGCTCAATGATTGATTATATTCGATTATATATGATGTACCTACTTCTTTCGCCATATTTTGAATATTTTGAATGACCGCTATCGAGGCAGACTAGACGTATCGCTGGCCCTGATATGGGCCATGAACTGCCCCATATGATTTCTACGAGGGAATAATTTTTGAGGGTTTCTAGCTTATTGCACAATTCGAGTATTCGAATATTGAATATCCGTCATGAATGAATTCTCCATTAGGGCATGTGATCTTTTCAAAAACTGTGCAACGCTTGAATAATCACATGCGTCAAGATAACAATCAGCACGAGGTCTTTGACAAACGATTTCATTAAGGCAGTCTTTGTAATTGGTGAGTGGCTTTTCTGTATCGACGTCAGCTTTTGGGTGTTAATTGCATTCAACATCAATTTCAAATCCTGATGTATTGAGACTTCTAAATTAGCATGCACCACAGGTGGTCCTGTTATAAACTACCTAATATGGTCGCTATCTCGGACAAATGTGAATGGGATGTATTGGATAATTAACTGAATCATTGTTTCATTATTAATTGTAAACTTCGATTCTTTATTGTGGAGGAACTGGAAATATTGCGAAAAAACGAGATTTTTGCGGTTTGTTCATAAACATTAGCACTGTCGTTCCAACTGTGGTATTTTTTGTTCTCAATTGTTTAAATACAAACCGATGCAATATTTTGGTCTGAGCTCAGTAAACGCACTGAAACTGATACCATATTCTGGGTGAGACTGTTTGAATACAGTATAAAGTTCTCTTAAACTCATCAGCAACAGTCGTTTTTGTTTCAACGTTCACTCTCCATCAATCTTCATAGAAACGACATTTTTCCTCCCAGGTGCTATTCCGCAGTATAGCGGGAAAAATTGCTGCAAAAGCTAGATTTTAGTTTCTGTAGCAATAACTTTTGTTGCTACAGCTAATTTTTGACTACGCAAATATCAACCACATCATTTTTTCCTGTGTCACTGTTATGAGAGCTGTGTTTGTTCCAAGGTTGTCTGAGTTCCTCCAACTTGCACCAAACCAATCAATTCATTTTGATAACTAGAAGGGTGCATCAAAAATATTTGAAGCAGGTTCGGCTAATCAAGAACACCTTACAACGAACACACCGAATGACCAAATGTGTCGTGTTGTAACGAATTTTTGCGTGATTTTCCCTGCACTCCGAATTGAGAAGGCTATAGTTAGGAATTTGTAATTTCAATCTCGTCATGTGATGATTTGTACCATAAACCCTTTCTCACTCATGCAGCGCAAATTCTGGAATTCGCGCATAAGTGAGGGAATCCCTGCAGCGCACGCTTCAATACCTTGTGGCTGTTCAATGGATTCAAAAGAATCAGATAAAAATACGCAGACTCTTAGTAAGATTTTATGAGTAACAACACGAAAACTTTGAGAACATTTATGAAATGACAATGCAAAAGGATGAACATGAACAATAGAAGATAAGGAGAATAATTCACATTACTGATGCATAGAATGAATTCCTATCGATTGATGCTCTATTGTTTGTTGATTTCTAAACCTAATTTCACGTATGTTCATCCCTTCACTAATAGAATGATCAACTCCACTACATAGAAAACAAGTTTCCATGTTTATAATTTTCGAAAATGCATTGAATTCACGATAAGAAGAATTCTTCTCTGTCTGGATATCTAGAAAAATGTCATCAATGTTTGAGGAAATAACTAACAATACAGGAAAGAAAAAAGAGCGACGGTGATGTGTATGGTGAATGTGAATGCTAGAAATCGATAGTTTCACTATCAGGATTTGATTGCCAATTCATCACAATGAAACTATTAACTCTCGGTAAATTCGCTTCGAATAAACATCAGTGATATTCTTTTCGCCCTGAATTGACTAAATTAACACGCGTTTTTGCAAATATCAATGAAGTCGGTTTTACCGAGTACTTCCATAATTTTCAACGGAATATACGGTTCGAAATGATCGATATTTTGCATAGGTTTAGAAATGGCAACATGCCATACTTTGGTTTACGCAAGTTCAAACTCCAATTGATGGATAATTGTGATTATTAATTCGATGAGTATACTAATCGTAATCGGGAATTCACAGAAAATCACGTGAAACTTGAAACGCGGCCATAAATTTCCCACAGGATTCAGTTAGACACTCGAACATACTTTAACACTAGCATGGAAATTGGGAATTTCATCATAATGTTGAGAGGTAAATCGATGGGTCGTGGGCACTCGAGTGTCAGGAGAAGCAGATAAAATTTTGCACCAACTTTTTGCATACATTACTTGATAAATTAAAATTTCAAATCGATTTCAATCTCAGGATTGGACTCTGACTAGAAATTTGGGTTTGTTCATGGTTTGCAGATATTGGAGGATGAAATTACAAAAAATTGTTGATAGTTGAAGGTTATTACTTTCTCTAATAGCACATCCATCGATTACTACGTCGCATCTCCGTGGACTATACGTGGAAAGAACGTGGATGAAGGAAGATTGCACGTGGAGGCAACGTAGAAATGTCCGGTGCTGTACGGGTTTGAAATCCTCTCATATTCGCCAGGAAATCAGTAAAAGACTGAAACTTATATTTGAAGTCTAATCCTAGTCGTGGATTTTATGATCATTTACTAAAAATTCCGGTTGAATACATAATTTATGAAAAAAGTTGAAGCAAACTTTGACTTTCTTCTTTTGAGTGCCTTTGAGTAAATATGAAGAAATTATCCCCAATAAATATTACTGTTAAAAAAATTATGCAGTTTTTTATAAAAACAATTCAATGAATAGAATTCATAATAAAATATTGAATCTAATAATACAATTCTTGATGTTGAGAATTTTATTCTTAATGTTAAGAATTTCTTTGTCAATTTTAAGGCTCTGTCTAGAAACACGCTAACCTGTGTTTGACTTTGAAATTCAAGACACGTGAATTCTCAAATTCTCGTGGATGTAGTGAATCGTTGAGGGAACCACTACAGATAGGCAAAATTTCCCGTGCATCGAGTTGAAAATTCAAGCCAGGCGAGAAATTTCGCGTGTATCGGTCTTAAAAAATTCAATACACGGGAAATTTTACCTCTTTATAGATAATCCTTTGAAGATTGACTATATCCACGAGAATTTGAGAATTTCACGTTTCTTGAATGCAAAATTTCGAGACAGATTAGCGTGTCTCTAGACAGAGCCTAATTTTAATAACATCTGTATCAAATTTAATAACAAATTATTACATTTCAGTAAGAAATTGTGAAGTCTCATCACTAATATCGAATTTAAGAATCAGTATCAAATTTAATATGAAAATATATTTCGTAAGGAATTTCGTATTGAATTGAAGAACTTTTCTGACGGTGATCTTTACGGGAATGTTTACATAGATTGAGTTCAGGCAAACACAATTTATCGTTATAGTTCTCATTCATTCTAACCCATACAGGTATTGCCAAGACTGAAAAAAAAACCCAAGCTTGTCCCAAGGTTGGCACATGTGTCAGAATCAAACCTCCGTGAAGAACAATTGGCCCAATATGGTTCCATGATTGTCCCGTTGTTCCCGATGGACAGTCAGTCATGGTATATTTGTTAATATTTTAGAAATGGCGACTACATTTGGACAAGCGTGGCACAAGTGTAAAAATCAAGCATTCATTGAGAACAATTGTGCCAATATTGCCCACATGAGTGACACAATGTTAATAAATTTATAAAGTTATAACTTTTGGGGCAAGCTCGGGCGAAGGCGACCCACTCTGGGGCAGGCTCGGGTCAAGCCTGGGCCGATAGTTATGCTCACTAGGCATGATATACACGTGAAGATAAACCATCAGTTTTTCGGGTGACTCGGGCAATTCAATGTTGGATTCCGTACGAGATCAGATCATTATAAGATTTATGTTATGGTATTTCAGTAAGATCTTATTAGTTCACTTTGAGCATAATTCAACAATAGCATCAGAATTGATTGAAATATCAAAGAACGTAAATTTTCCAATGATCATACAAGCTTGTTCCAGTCTTGTCACATTTTTTCTATTGTTTCAAGATAATTCATGTACGGTATTCTAAGGGAGAAAGTCATGAACTGAAATATGAATCAATTACTTTTTTCATCCATATCTGCGATCAAAGCATTGGTTTATGCTTGGTAAATGAATTGGACCGGGCCTGGCAAAACCACTGGCTCAAGCTTGTCCTGATCTTATCATTCCCAAGCCTGGGCCAAGTTTGGTAAATTGTTCAAGACAAGTCTCGGCAGGTCTTGTGCCAGACTTGGTCCATCATTGGGCCATTGGCCTATACACACATGGGAACATTTTTCAAATATTCTATATAGTAGGTCAGTATGTTTATTGGACTGAATATAAAGTAAATGAAGCACCTTCACTCTTTTATTCTTTATATAAAGGTAAAATTGAAAGCGTGTGTTTGTTGCATGCGATATCACAAGGAGCAAAAATTGTAGCGGAGATCCCCATAATAATAGCAGTTTTGGGACACATGAGCGTTGAGGGACATTTATTTCTCTTTCAATTTGTGGTAATTTTTTCAAAACTCATAGTAATATATATCAGATGCAAAATTATTTTCACCAAAATGAGGTATGGATTGCCATAATTAGAGGAAAAGTGCACATAAATGTTCATGTGTCCCAAAACTGCGATTATTATGGTAAACCGTGCTACACATTTCACAGTGCATTAGATGAAAGAAGAGCTGCAGTGTTTTCTCCTAGGACTTCCCTTTTCAACCCAGGTTAACGCACGCGTATGATTTCACCTCAACACTTCATATCACTCTTGGAGGAATCACAGGAGTTAGTTATCTTCTACAACCACTTGAAAAGAACGGAATCCAGACAATACCGAGGTGTACAATTTCCTATCCTTCAAATATATGTTATTTATTTTTCGGCCTGAAAAACTTAGGGATTTGATCACTCGAATTCCTAATCGATGATCAGAATGCCCTGTACTTGTTCTCTTACCTTGAATCGCATTCACTCCTCCTGTAATCCGTTTTTCTAGATGGGAATTTTGAAAATGAAAATTCCAATTCAATAAATGAAGATATAAGTATCGAGAAACGATTCGAAAGGATAGATCACTTGTTCAATTGTCGATGCAAAACACATATTAAATCTGTAGACAAAAACAATCCCACAATAATCTGCAGATACATAGATATTTATATCCGCAAAGATATGTCTGGAATTTTATACACAATACCAGATATAATCCAAAAAGTCGATACACGACATATAAACTAACCAATATAACAAATCTGAAAAATCCACAAATATTTTGCATCTGCTCGATGATATGGAACTGAGAGAAGAAAAGAAGGATGAAGGAAAAAAAAATAATAACCGAACAATTTTATGATGCTCCATTATGATTTCACATTTTTTGCGGTTGCTCACTCGAGACGGTTTATAGTCTGTAGCTGACGTTGATATTAGATTACTATATAAAAGTTTCCCATGTTTCAAGCCCACCGAACAGACTTAGATGGAGGGAAAGTCGCAAACGTCTATATCCGATTAGTTACGCAGCATTTATTTATTCCTCATAAATTCTCATAAAATGTTGGTTTTGTGAACGATTCGGTTTTGTAATGTGAACATTCTGGATATTATTTCTGTTTTTGCTTCTCCTTTTTCCTACCTCTCTCTCTCTCTCTCTCTCCCTCTTTCTCTATGTTTGACATTTTTTTTATGACCAGAGGATGGCGTTGACAGGCATGTATCATGAATTTATTTCACAATTCTTCGTCGATTACATAGAACATATTAAACGTATTTTTAATTTTTCACAAAACAGGATGAGTTGAGAATTAATCTTCGGATGTCCGATTTCTGAAAGCTTTGAGGAAAAATTCATGCTAGCGTGGATATGATGACAAGAAGGAGAGAATGTCTTGGCTCGCAGATCCAAAGAAAATCCTTTTCAACAAAAACGTGGAGCCAGACACAAATTAAACGGCTGTTAGGGTCGTGGGGTTATCTATCGTTGTGTGGCTGTGAACCTAGCAGACTTCGTGAGAAGAGAAACAAGAAGAAAATAAAAACGTTGCAGGAGAAAAAAAGTTCGAAGCGCACTCTATTAGTGGACAGTGGCATGTGGCTACTAGATTGTCTAACAAACTGGCAGCAACCGTAGACCTATACGAAAACATCACGACTTTTCTCATTTCTCTTCCAGGAAAGATTTCTTTGGGGTGGTTTCTCGTTTTACTTCATTCGAATTGTTTTTGTACTTCGTACGGATGAATGCTCGAATATCGCGTGGAAAAATTCTTCTGCAGGAGGAAGTGTTGTTATACCTTTTTCATGTCATCAATTTTTATCATTGAAATGGATTTCCCATCCCGGTTATGTTATTGTTTCCAAAATATCATTCAAAAATCTGTATTCTACACGGAGAAAAATTTGATTGTGAAAATTACTATTTTTTGTCGTAAACTAGTATTATTGGAAAATATTGACATCACATTTACTACCAATGACGGGTCGGTATAATACAAGCGCTGATGGTCATATTTTCCAACAGCACTCGAAATTTTCCCACAATTATCGCACACAACAAGTGGTCCAGCTTAGGTTCCCTCGTTGAGTCTTTCAATGAAACTTCAGAACAGCGAATTCATAAGTGCGAGCGTAGCAAAGCGGCTTCAATTGTAAGGTTTAAAGGTAGATATAAGTACATTATTCCCAAGTTCAAATCCCCTCCGCGTAATTAGGATTTTTCATCATAATCTGCACCCAAGAATGTATTATTATTTGAATGAATGATATTACCATCATTGATGGTGAAAATTGTTGCCTTTGCTTCGATTTTTAGAGCTCTCGCTTGCGAGAATCTTGAAATAAAGTGTAAAGAAACATTACGATCGCTGATGGTAAAAAGTATTAGCACTGCCTGGAATCATCAATATTACCTTTGTTAGTTTTCCTGAAGGAATTTCGAAATTCTTGACAAAGTGAAGTTTCACATCGTGATAATTTTATTTCCAAGGTATTCCCAATAGTTTCAGTTTACCAATTTTGATAATGATATTACCTACGTATTTCACCACTTTCAACCATCAAATTTCCCTCCGTGTACGTATTCTATGATACATTAAAGGAAGTTAATTCTCCAAATCATATTATGAACATTCAATCGTCTGAATGTGTGATAAAAAGAAATTACACAACTACTTCCACTTCTCAGAGCTAGGTATATTTAAATAATTCATGTTCTCGTTTACTGTTCGTCTTCAAGGTTATTAACTTTTGTTACAGAAGTCATAAGAGCCATCATTCATTTCCATAAAACACAATTCACGAGAATGACAATCTCTGGCAATATTCTCTCCGTGGCCTGCGTGACTTTCCGTATCCCTTAGAACCCGAGTGAAAGATCTAATTTCCTAGCCTGCCATGTTCACCAAGAGAATGGCCAACTAGTTGAAGGAACCCTTAGAAATGACGTGGACATGAAAGGTTACAGATCACTCTGGATGGTTCAGGTATACATACATACATATATATATATATATATATATATATATATATACTATATGAAACCAAAATTTTTGTGGGAAGGAAAAGAATATAAAATCGTTTAATCGAATGCCCGAGGGATTTTCCCCGATAACGATCATCACCCCAGCACATCGATGTTGATGAATAAGTTAATGAGGTGGGTGACAGAAAAATGGGAACACACTTGAGTTGTACGGAGCCGCACGAAATTTTATCCGCAATCTTTCTTAATCCTGCAAAGTGAGAAAAAACATAAAACTCGAGGGGCGCGGAAAACCCTTACGTGAATTTGTAATGTGGCATTAAGAGCTTATGAGTTATGACGAGACACGGTGGTGTGCCAGTGGAATGGACTTGCGCGCGCGGTGAAACGAAGTTTAAAGCTCATAAGCTTCACGAACAGCCATCAAACGCGTTAGTACACTTATAACTGAAGCATATACAAGGGTACATACATGTATATTATTTTTTCGTAACAATCGCATTTGTATTCGCAATCGGCTAGCTCGTTTTCACGACGAACGAAAGAAACTTCTATGTATATCCATGTAATTGCTGTAATACAGCTTTTCAACATCGATCGTTCGTGGAATGGAATAGTCGGTGCACGTATATATGTTATGCATTATATGTTTGTTCACGATAGAAAACTGTTCTTCAGATACTTTCACCCTTCGGCCAAGGATTCATAGAATCAGCACGATTTCATCTCGAAGATTACATTGACTCGACGATGAGACTTGGTCTCTTTTTCCTCATCGTTTTTCTTGTTTGGGACCAGTTCAATTCTTACTATCCTTTATGATATCACTCTCCATCTCAGTGGGCGGGGAAAAACTTCCAACTGCTCTTTGATGACGAGGCGTCGCCAAGTTGCACTACAGTCCGTCTTTATTTCTCGAGTATCGAGTGATGTGACTATTAATGAAGATTCTCTCTTATCTCTCAGATTTTCCCTCAACGAACATGGAATTCATTTTGAGAACCCTCATTTGTGAATAATAATTTGTGAAACTTTGAGAACGATTTTATCATTTTATTGCAATATTCGAACAATTATTATTGATGAAAAACATAATCCTGTAAAAGATTTTATATAAATTTCATCATATTATTCCCAAAGGTTCTCTTTCAATTCACATTTCGTAGGCTTTCATTCTCAATGGTGAGTTGGAAATTCTCCAAACATGACGCAAAAAAAAGTAATGATTCGCAAGTGCTAAGGGGGACGAATCCATCCAGTCTGAAGATTGCGTGGATACACGTCGATAAAATCAAATCTCTTTTTAATTGTTCTTGAGAATCGGTGGTTGGTTAAAAGGAACGTTTGAAAGACTGCGACAATGCGGCAGGGAACAATGAAAAAATATGGATATACCAAAGAACGGGTGCTAATCTCAGGGCTCTCTAATCTGTCGGGTTGTCATTTTTCTCAATCATTGAAAATACACCGACGTGGCAGTACTACTCTCGATTCAACAAGCGTGTTAATAGCGGCAAGAGTGCAATCTACGCTGCGAGCGGAATGTGTACAATACAAAACTTCATCACGAGAACACGACAAAAGTGAAACGTAGGATCGAAGAAGGGGAGAGTTGGGAAGTGCTGAATACATAGAACGCATTCGTTTCACGGTGGGTCCCCGGTGGGTCATTTCGATGCCATATGGGCAAATATGGATACCCAAGTTTTTAACAATACCGATCGCTCCATTGTGCTATATTTTTCATCTTCTTTTGTTTCTTTCCAACTTCGATATTATAATCCTCTTTTTGTTTTAATATTTTCATTTCCGATGAACGAAAATGCATCTCTGATATGAGCGAAGGCTCAACGATGGTTCGTTTATCGATCCAACGGAATATCGACAATTATCCTCTATCGGTAGTTGAAAGACAAAAAAAATGAAATAAAATAAAATTGAAACAGAATCAATTCGTGCTTGGTTTAAAAATTGAATATGGAAAAGTGTGATCCCGGTAACCGAAGAGGGGATGGTGTAAATTGTATGAATAATCATTTTTCAAAGTAGAACAATGTATTTTAGTTTGGAAATGAATGAGGATTGTTCCACATTCAAGCACGCCAATGTAATAAGTTTCAACTACGATCAACTGATATCGAAGATAATTTTGAAGCAAACGACAATTCTCACAAGTGGATGAAGTTATCAAATGGGAACATGCCCGTATATTCCCACGTATCTTGATTCTACCACAATGCATACGGAGTAAATTCAAACGTCGTAAATGTTACGAGATACATGCGAATCATGTACGAAAATGAAATGTAATACGTGTAAGTACATATATTGTTTCTCCATCTGCGAGATTAAGAAGTTCTGATACAAACTCAACAAGAAGTATAAATAATTCAATAGCACTTTTTGGGAGGATAGCTTTATGTTCTTTTCGTAAAATTCGTGTAATCAGATCCTTTGCCTTTGTGATTTATCATCTTCAGTTAGGCAACTACGAAGGATCGATATATTGTCTTCTCTTTATAAGCTAGATTATGTATTAAACGTGTATGATTAAATCTGTATTAGACACAATGAATATGAGAACTATTACCCGCAGCTAAATTGCCAACCATTCAGTGGTTTGCCAATGCAAGCGTAATGATACATTGCTCTTGCTTGATTATAAAAGCATAGTCACCGTTATTGCAGCGTTATAATGAAACTGATTATCGAACTATGGAGAATTCGAGATTGAAATTTCAATTATCCTTGAAAATAACAACAGAGATGGATGGAAAGATGTTGGAATGAAGTGAATTCTCAACAATATCACATTCGAATATTGTTCATCCTCTGATGCTAGAAATAATGAAAAAACATCCGGAATAAAATGCCAAGCAGGATAGGACAGAAAATTGTTTTCAGGCTTTGAACAGTTTCTTTCCCAGGTAATCCAGGCAAAAACTGACGAAGTTTCAACCCGATTTTGTCAGAAATTACTAAGATGTAACATCCTTCTGAAACCTTGCAGAAAAATTATCATCAGTATTCGACTGGATATTACAGTCTGTGAATTCCAAGCAGAACCGTCTGGAAAAATTCGTGACAGTTTTTGATAGGATATTCCAATTTCAATCGGATGGGAAGTTTAGCAGAGAAACCCTGAATCTACTGCTATGGACAGTTCTCTTGACCATGGTTTGGGAGATATAATGCAATTTTAGTAAACAGAGGAAGAACAGCCTTGATTTTCAATCTACATAAACATCTTCAACTCAGCGTGTGGAAAAATAAAAAAAATGCGCACTCCGGCAATATACAAAAATGAGAAGGTGAAAACAAGCGAACAGGTCAACAATCAAAGAAACAAAAAAGGCTGATATGCAAAGTTGTTATAAGAAAATACCTAACAAGCAAAGTCTCTTCAATGATTGTCCAAATTTGCTTCAATGACTGCCTCGTAGACATGTGAGTGTGGATTATCTGTGATAATAAATTAAATAATCATCGGCACCAATGACGAAGCTTAGAATTGATATCTTTTTGAATCATTATTGGAACAATAATCACTCTTATAAGTGAACGCATTGGAGTATCAATGTGATGAGCGTGAAATTCATATTTCAGGCGAGGAGGCTATAGATTTGAAGACATGTTCGATAGCTCTAAGCTTGATGACATCGAATAATGAGTTCCAAAACCTGTTACTCGCGATCAAAGCCAAGTTTCCAACCGTCGCTCTTGAATGAGTAGAAATGACTAAAATAAAAACGTCATTACACTGAGAAAATAGCAACATGGTCACAGGAACCATCATTGCATGTTTGAAGACTCCCGGTTGCAGTACCCTAACATATGGTTATGATAACCAGGAAAACAAAACAAAATCACATAAATCTGGTTGTGGTGATGAGATGAATTGGTGGAAGCCAAAATTAACTACGCCGCTTGGTTATGGGAGACAGATTTTTCCCTGAGTGTACGAGTAAATCGGGACAGTAGGGAGCCAGAAAATGTGAAACCATTGGAAAAATAATTTGGGACATAGAAGGAGAGAAGTTAGAAAAGTAGTTGAGATGATCTCTCGCTGACATCTCAGAGTCATCCTTTCCGTCGAATCTAAGCTAACGGAACTTATTGCTCAGTATATATGACTTGATATATTTAAGAAGAAGAAACTCTGAAAATTCTCATTTCAATCGCAATGAGATAGCGTGACAAGAGAATATGTTACACTACATCATTATCCACAACAAGCGAAGAATATTGATAGTATCCGATTAAAGTGAGGCAAAAACGGATATACGTACTCGGTTGTTGATCAATAATCAAATGAATTCCCATAATTATTGGAGTGGGGTTCGAGAAAAAGAATGAAGCAGAAACCCAACGTGCTGGAAGTTAACACACATTGTTCCTAGAGTAGGCGATTTTATTAAGAATTCATGTGTTTGGGAACTGCTGTCGAGAAAACGGAGTTTGCGATGGCTAGAGCTTATCCTGTCAACCCTCTTCTTTCGTATTATGGTGTAGGTTAAAGTTGGACGATATCGTACGTGGTAGTGGTAGTGTGGCTGCAGGTTGGTCGAAGACCGAGTATCGCAAGGGTAAGAATATAAGGGCAACGAAGACTACATCGGCTATAGTGGTAGAAAAGGGTAGATGGTTGTCAAGGTACACATCACCATTTTCCAACACCCTGTTCGCTCTGTACCGAGCAAGCCTCCCTTTCATTGCGCCAACCACCAGCACTACCGCTTCCTCCTCTTTTCCTCCTCCTCCTATGCCGTCGTTCGCAAGGTATCAGGATTTTGTCCTATCTCTTCCTCTTCCTCTCTCTCTCTCTCTTCTTCCTCCACCTCGCAGCTCCTTCTCATTTCTGTTTCTCTTTCTATCTGAACCAACAGTCTGCTACGACATCCAAGCACAAAGACACAGAGCAGCGGTGGAGAAAAAGGGAGAGGCAAAGAGAAATAGGTAAGGGTATCCTCTGAGCCCGGGCCTCATTTAAATAACAGATAATTGCCAGCCCTGTTAATTGAAGCGCCGCGGGGATCGCCACGGTGGAAGAGTTATCAAGATTTTGCGACGCTATCCTTTCTTTTTTTATTTACTGTCTCTGAAGGAAAACCCATTCACCTTCTTCGAACGTGAACGATTTCGTTCAATGAAAAAACCGGCAAATCTTGTTCGATCGAAATAAAAAATCTGACGAATTTGTGGGGAATATTTCTAACTTTATATTTCTAGCTTCATGGTTCGCGTCAAGTAACGTGGCTCAACTGTAACTTCACTGCCTATGTCAAGCCATTGGAAAATCATATAAAAGGATTGTCAGTGACAACAAAGGAAGAGATTTCCTTCCTTTGATTTTTAGCTTTGCTTCACCCAAGCCGGTTGGCGTCACGAAGTCTCTCAGCGGTGGAGACAGTTCCGGGGCGGAAAAAGGGACGTATAAAAAAGTGCCACTAAGCATCGGCTAAAGGATTGTCAATACTCTATTCTCCTATAGACGATTCATGTTCAGCGACGGAACAAAATGAAACGGAATTGAACTCGCTAGAGAGACGGGGAAAAAAGAAATCAGATAAGGAGCACAGAGATGACCGGGATTTTTTTATCCTCACTTTTTTCCCTTCGCTCTCTACTTATCTTTCCTTTTCTTATTCTTCCCAAATGTTGCTACTTTGTTTGTCCCTCGAGCACTCGAACGGGATGGAAAGAGTCAGACCGATTAATTATTTGATCTTCCTCGCGCGTCATTAAGCACCGTGTCCAAATAAAATCGACGTCGAGACTTCCTTATTCGACCTTTTTTCCCTGGAGGAGGGAAACGCGTATAGGACCACTTGGCACTCCGTTTTCGTTTGAACCTTCCATCGAGTCCGAACAAGGGTTGTATCAAAGAGGAAAATAGAAAGATAAAAGTACTTGGGGATGAAAAAAGGAGAAACAGGAAAAGAAGGCAGAGCAGGATAGAAAGAAGAAAGGAACGGATCGGAAGATGGTGTTAGGTATGTATAGATTCAGTCGATTGCCGCTTAGGAGGATCAGGACATGCGAAGGGAAAAGGCGGTATCACGAACACTGGCAGTGCTGTTTGAATAATACATTATGCCTCGCGCCTTGCATCTACAGGGAATTCTGACTAGCACACGTATGGAAATGTATACATATACATACATGGTTGCACCGAACCAGCTCCCGGCCTATTTCATAACTTCTCTTTGATATCCAACGCGAGAAATTGGCTTCAACGTATACACGAATGCCGAACCACCCTTGGAAATTGTTGACAATTCAAACTATTGAGATAAAGGAACAACGATATTTGAAAAATCGATTCCATGATTGAATCAATCTCAAGACATTCACTTTGAATTTTGTTGAGTAACAATTATTCCGTATGATCAAAAATCTATGGATAAGCATGAAGCCGATACTTTGTAACAAATTCATCTGTATCGACATTTAATAATCTCAGGGAAAACGATTGTCAAGGCTTTTTTTTTTATTTTGACTCATAGAACGCGCGAGTACGTAATGCGTATAACAAGTGTAATCAAAAATATTAAACTCGTTCCTTTTATTATGCATGACATGCATTCGGTGAAAATATTCTTGGTTACGAATGCTTAGGAGCGTGAAGACTGGCAACGCTATGATTACGCTGCTTGCACAAGTTGCATATGCGTATACGTGGTAGATATGAAGATTATTTTTCATGATGAAGGCCACGTACACTCTGCGACCGTAAAAAATGGGAATGAAGGACACGAAGGGCCAAGACTCGTACAAAGGAACGAAGCGAGAAGTAACCCAGTTCTATAGAAGCAGAAAATTGAGAACAATATTCTTTTGTGCATGACAATTTTGCAGACAACGATTCAACGCTTGTGAATAGACTCCAGAAAAGATTGATCTTTTGTGGAGATGAGTTTCTTTTACTTTGTAATAAAAATCCTATTCTTCGGTCGAAATGGAAAATGAATGAAATTCATTTGTTAAGTAACTTTAAATCGAGGAGACCGTGGAAGAAGTTCTGGAGGAGACTGCTGCCGATAATTGTGATTTCAGCACGCCATTAAAATTTTTTCCCAGATAGGTGTTGTTTTTTTCAAGTTTTTATACTGAATCTGTAGGTTCTCAAGAAAGAAACAAATCTATTCATTAATCAATTCATCTGGATGAATAAATTAAGAATTGAATGAAAATTGAATTTCATCGTCATTTTATTTTGATTCTTTTTCAACTTTTTCAATCAAAATCGAATGAATATATATTATTTTCATTACATATTTATTTGTATAAATGATTTGTGATATAGATGATTATTTATATGGATCAAATAAACACGATTAACTGTTTATATAAAATTTCAATAATCAATAATTCAACACATTATCATACTATTCATACTTTCCTGTGAAAAATTGAATAATAACAACAAAATAAATTCAATGTTTTAATCAACTTTCAAAATTGGAATATAGACAAGTAAAAAATTCAGTAAATTTACATGAAACTTTGTTCCTTGCCGGAAGTTAATGTATAGAAAATTAATGACTTGAATTTTGCTATTCCATGCTCTCATCATCATTTTTTGACGAACTTGAATTATCAGTTTATTTATGAAGTAACTTCTCCTACAGTCATGAATTATTTGAATTCAGAATTTGATTGCTTTTCTTAGCTGATTTTCATTCAAATTCGTATTAATTTTACTTACTTTCTCCTTCGCATTCAAAGATTGTTTGAGAATTTTGGATTCAGTTAATTTAAGATTGGATCATTTTGCCCCCTGAAACGTCCGTTTCAAAATTCATTTTTTCGCATCACACGATAAATCTGACGATGAGGAAGAAAATTAAAGGTTCCGAGTGATAGAAAAATCTCATAGAATAAAAGAGTTAAGGGATGCATAGAGTAGGTGTAGTTAATTTTGCCAACGTACATGGTTTGTATGAAGCTGAGGACTAGAACTCTGGCAGCTGGTGCCACATGGCCTCTCGCAGACCTTCATCTCATCCCAAACCCCTGTGAACTTTCCTCATTTGCGATAATATATGACTGCCCATTAGGGATAAGAGCAAAATGAACATGGTGATGGGGTAGAGGGGGGAGGGAGATGAATTTCAAAGCACTGAGTTGACTAGAAAAATGGTTGGATAAAAGAAAAGAAAATTTTTTTAAGCAGCACTGGAGGAATTAAAAATTCAAATCACAGTCGTTTGGTTGGACGAAAAGAATATATTTGCATAAAATTATTCTGCGATCTGGTGAAACTAGGTTGAATAATTCGATTGAATCTTGTCAAATCTCAACAATGTTTTTCTGGCAAATTCTATTCGATTTGATTTGATCTGAATGCAGTTTGAGGGTTGTTCTAATCGAGATGTATAATGTTGAAACTTGTACATTGGCGCAAATTTTATATTACCAATATGCTTCCATATTATTCACTCACCTGACTAGTAGATGAGAATGTGTAAAAATAGCACCATATCTCTCTTTCACGTAACTATAGATCATTCTTTGCCAATGAACATTTAAATTAGAAGATGTAGTATCAAAAGCACGATTTCTGACACGAAAACCCTGACAGGACACTCCTTCGCATCTCCGTGGTCTCCACGGAAGGGAGACCACGGGAAGGAACCTCAATTCTCTGAATTTTCATAATAGGTTTAGTATAGCTTCAATATATAGACTGCTCAATATCCCGGAAAAATTTGGTTCAGCTATTTCACTAACCCTAGTAGAAATGATCTAGTCAGTCATGCGTTTGTAACGTCTGCACCAACGGAAAACTAGAGACTGGGGAGTGCCTCGTAAGTATTTAGTGAGTTGGCTAGTTTTTCGCTAGTGTAAGCGTTGCAAACTCGTGAATGACTAGACTACCTACTTGGGAATGTCTTCTAGGTTCTTGAAGACGGGTCTATAAAAAGTTCTCGTGCAATCAGTGAAGTCAGAAACCAAGTTTTGCCCCTTCCATCAAGCCCCATCTGTATAGAAATTTCACGCACACAATGAAGCCGTCGACAAATTTGATAGTGTAGGAGAGGCAAAATATCTTGATGGAGGGGGCAAAAATTGGCAAAAGTTGGAATTTCTGGCATCACTGCGTGCAATTGAACTTTTGGGATACTTTCGAGTTGAAACATTGAGGCGGTACCAAGTGGAATGAATTTCAACTGTTTTAACCGTTCTGTTTCCATTTTGCTCCACCTCTGGAAGTGATAACTGTTTTCTTCATATTGGTAAATGGTCTGAAGGTTCACACTTGCTGTGCTAGTACTTCTGCTAGTACTAATACTCAGAATGAGGCTCATTCAGCTCGCCATTAAATGCCTCAAATGGCGCTTGCTGCACTTGAACTTTTTAAATTTGAAGACACTTATTCCACTCATCATTGGTGGTTCGAAAAGAAAACTAAAAAAAATGAAGAAAACTAAATGGTCTTGAGAATTTTGTATGTCTGCGGAGAAGATTTCGTTGAATTGTTCTAAAAACCATTGAAATTCAGCCAGAAATTGGCATATTGGAAAACGGGGACGGAAATCGGGAGGTTTTGCAACACCGCTGTAACAGAACAATGGGTTCATCGAGAAATACCCACACTCCGAGGAAGAAATTACGCAATTTTCGTTTTGAGAAACAGCACCTAAACCTCAACATTCCAATCTCAAATTAAAGACAACCTTTAAAGAAGTTAGAAATGAAAGTTTATTTTTATAATTTCGCAATAGATGAATATTCCCCACTAAATACAAGAAAAGAATATTATACAGTTATCCACAGTCGAATGAATTTTTCTTCTCCGAGTTCTTAGTATGCATCCATCAATTCTCAATACTCGGTGGAGGAAAAGAAAGAAAAACGATGTTGGATCTGAAATGAAAACGTTGAAGCGATATTTATTCATGAAAGAAAGATACCATCCTTATGGAAGTTATGAGAGATTGAGTTTTTTTCTCGTTTGAAGTAGCTCGAAGAAATCTCAGTAAATCGTCGCGCTCTCTCACCACACGAGAAAAGGTACGTATACGCGGAGCGAGACGAAGGGAACCAAAAAATATATGTTTTTTCCTCCCGTAAATCGATTTTTTTTACGCTCGACCTGATACAATATTTACAAAACTTCCTGGAAGAGTCTTGGACAATTCTTCAATCATTGATCTTCCTCGCAAGCTTTGATACCATCACGACGACCGATCACCATGAATTCTCAGCGTTCTTAGAAATCCCTAAAGTTATTACGAAAAGATACGAATCGCCTACTTCACGCGTAAGAGAAAAAGAGAAGAAAACTGATGGGATTCCTTAAGAAGACCAATAATTGAAATGAAGAATATATGGATGGCAAGACTGAATCGGGTCGCTGATTTTCAAATCCCTATGAGACACGAGTGGGAGCACTATGTGATCTATATTGGATCTCGTTTTCATCATTCTACTGAATATTTCTGATTCCTTCGAAAATTGTGTTTATTTTTCAATCGGGAGAGTAGCTTCTTGACGCCAAGTACAAGATGAAAGATTTTCCATTGTATTTTAATTCATGGAGGAGAGCGAATGTCGCAACTACTTCTCTTGTACAGCAAGTTGAGAGCTTATCAAGTTTTTTTTTAATTCTTCGAATGTGATCGCTTGCTCGAGAAATGAATCAATGATGCCATTGTTTGCATGTGATTTTGAGCTCTTGATTGAGATATGAGTATATCTCGATCTACAACATATGTTGTAATCCAATGGGTGGATTATTCATTGAAATAATCAATAGTACTGTGGCGTCTGCTACCATGTTAGCAGACGCTTTTCTCATCAAGGGGGTCAATACAATTTAGTGATGCCGCAAGAAACGAGAAAGTCGTGGGGAGAAACGAGATGAGATGATGATGATTTGACAAGAAACGAAAATTCAATTTGAAGAAACGAGAAAACATGTTTTTGAAATTTGGATCGTTCAGTGGAACGACTTAAGAATGTAAATAATAACGATTAATGAAATACTCAGTTGTTGAAGACCTAAACCTTTCATTAAATGATGTTTCCATATGGTTTCTACATCGGGAATTTTTTCCCATGCTCGTTGGTCATTCCATGTAATAGTGATATATGATTGTCAGATTCCGTTGGAATTTCCAGGTTGTAGCAACCCTTTTCCAGTTGCAAAGAGTTATGCAATGATCATTAATCAGATTTTATGGGCTCGAATTTCCGTTTCATTTTCATGAATGATGCAAACTTCAGGAACATAGTAAAAATGTATATTCAGTTGAATCAACTAAATATAATTAATCAGATAAACCAAAGAAGCGCATTCGAATAATTTCTTTGTCATTACGAAATTTGTATTCAATTTGAATGAAACTTTCCAGCAATTGGACCATCGAGGGCCTCAACTTGGCCCAAACCAGGGCCTCTGATGCCAAAGAGCCACATCTTTAGCCGGGTTTGTAATCTCCTCAACATAATATTGAAGTATATGAATGAATCTTTTTTTCAAATATTTCATCGCAAAATAGCGATTGTAGGGTGGTTTCAAAATAACCCATAAGGAAAATTGCCGGGCACTTTGGAGGTTGGAGTTCCTATTTGAAACATTTCACCAAGAAAACTTTTGTAAGAAAAATAATTACGATTATCTAGTGAACCTAAAAAACAGTGGAAAATTTGAAAAATTCGATGATTGGGGGAGGGTTTCACATTATTCTTCATTTTCATAGAGTTCTTTTGTGGGATAAACCCTTTTTTATGTTCAAAATAATAACATTCAGGACACTGTTTATTTGAATACAGTTTCCTCGCGAGTGCGTTGCAATAGAAAATTGTTTTTTCATAAAAAATCCAAGAACACGCTAATCATAAGAGAGAGAGAGAGAGAGAGAGAGAGAGAGAGAGAGAGAGAGAGAGAGAGAGAGAGAGTAAGAACGGGATTCCAAACGCAATGATCTTAACTAAAAGATGAGGACATCTTCTCGAAGGAAATGTTTTCTCTTCTTCTCTGGCGTTACCTTTTTTCGTATCGCGGTGGTAGAAATCGTAGCTTTAACCCTTAGAACAACTTCTATTATAACGAGGGGTCGAAGCGGTTCTTCGTTTTTCTATCCCTGTCTTTCCCATTCCCATTTTTGGCCACTCAACTCTCAACGTCCCATGAGCACCATTCAAGCAGAATAGTTACACTCAATTTCTCTATGGTGAAAGAGTGAGTCCGGCAGCTAAATAATTAGGTTAACCCTTGTTGGTTCTTCACTTCGTTCGCTCTCGACATCGTGATAACATGACCAGTAATGAAAGGAAAGAGATAGGGGGAAATAGCAACAGAAAGAGAGAAAAGGGAGAAGCAATATATATATATATATACATTTTTTCCTTTCGACGACGCTGCAACTCCTCGCTAACAAACTTCAGTAATGGGTAAACACCGCCGTCGTCGTCGTCGTCGTCGTCGTCGACGACGACGACGACGACGACGAGACAACCCCTGCTTGCGTGGGCGGAAGTTCATTACGTTAGGCAGCGCGAGAGGAATATTGTTTTCCGTACTTGCTACGGAACATTTGTGAACCGTTGTAGAGAGACAAGCAGGGAAAAATCATGGAATAGTTGAACGAGTTATATCGCTATACTCTGGTTATTTGAATAATTCTGAGGGAAATTTTTGATTGATAAAAAATTGAAAAATATATGTTACGAATAATCAGAACAGTTTTGTGGTTTAACATCTAAAACTTCGCGAAAGATGTTGCATAAGACGTCTTTGAGATTTCTAATAGATATCTATTAGATATCTAAAAGACGTCTTATGCAACATCCTACGCGAAGTTTCAGAAGTTGTGTTTGTTGTGTATTCTTTGGAATTTTTCAGTAAACGGAAAGGGTAGCTTCAGAACCGATACTGTGTCTCTAATTCTTCGATCTCTTTACACGAAGAGGAACAACGTTGAATAATTATTGAATTTCCACTAAATTGGCAGGATAAATGAAAATATCACTGTTGTCATTGGACACGCTGAGAGAAATTACTTGGAAATTAATTGGATTGAATGATCGAATGTTGAAGGAAAGGAAATGAAGTGAAAATTAAGGTATCATCACAGTGTGACCTCACGAAAAATAGCCAGCTTCGGTCAATTTTTTTAGATGGATAGAATAAGCTAATCGGTTTAATTTTTTTTTCATTTCACAGAGTAAGGCACCGATGAAGTGGACAAAATGATTCTTCCTTCTAATTATTCACTTGTTATTTAACATAGTTTTGAATCGCGGAGAATTGCTTAGTAAAAAATTGGTGTTCCATGGTGTCCAGGATTGCGGCCACAAATTTTATCTGAAACAAAAATTTCAAAGTGGGGAGCCACTATGGTCCTATGGAAGCCTTTTTTTAGCGAAAATTGAAAAAATGGCGGTGGTTTGAATCAAAAGTATCGAATTGAGCCTCTTGATTCCAAAAAGACTCGAAAAAGCTTGCAAAGGACTATAGCGGCGTCTCAAATAGATAATTAATCACTTTGAAATTTTGGTTTTAGGTAAAATTTGTGGCCACAATTCTGGACGCCATGCATTTTCATTAGGCAATTTTCCGCGAATCAGAATGATGTTGAATAATAAGTAAAGAATTCGTTAAAAATCATTTTGTACTCTTTATTGGTGCCTACCTTTGTGAACAAAAAATTAAGGTAGATTTATGAACGCGACCCCTTCAACGAACATTTTGGTTTTCGATTTATAGTTTTTTTCATTTATACACGGAGAAAAAGGAATTCGCTGTGGCAGCGAAATCTACTTTTGCTGGGTTCCTTTTGCCAGAGCAGCAAAGTTTTTGTTGTGACAGCAAACTATTTGCTGTTCCAGCAATCTTGTTAGCTGCAACAGCGAATTTTTAGCTGTGGCAGCAACAAATGTTTGCTATCCCAGCAAAATTTTTTTTGCTATTCTATATATAATACTGAAAATTTGCTGGCGGAGCAAACATTTTTTGATGCCACAGCTAAACAATTGCTGTCGTAGCTAACACGATTGCTGTTATAGCAAATTTTTAGCTAGGTCAGCAAAAAATTTTGCTATTCTATATATAATAGCTCGATTCGCTGCATCAGCAAATTTTTCCTCGCCGTGTAGCTTCAATTTCATCCAAGCATGACTGACTAGACACTAAATAAACCACTGGTATGTAAATAAATCCAGAATAATATGTCACATTGTGACGATCCCTTGAGGTACCGAAATGCTTATTATAACTTGGAATCTTCAAGAATACACTTTATTTGTTGTATTGATCAATAAGTGGATTAATTATTCAATCAATCAATTAATATGAGCCATATATGAATTATATATCGGCATATACAAGACAGACATGAGGGATGAATTGTGATAGAAAACTCAGATTTTATATTAAACGATTCAATGATATAGGTTATAATTTGTTAAAAATCGACATCAGAGCAGAAGAAATCCCCAATGCCATTTTTTCAATGTCAGTGAAGGCTTCCAGATAGTGGAAAATGATGATTTTAACATCTCGATGGCAACCATTGGAGCTCTTTATTCAGTACATGGAAAAAATATTAATACAAGAAAAATGGAAGAAGAACAGTATTTATCATCTTGCGAAAAATAAAACTGGAAGAAATCAATTATTCTCCAATCACAACAGATATCTGGACTGATGCGTCCTATTCGAACAGGTATTTGGATCACGAATATGAAAGGAACTCACAATTCCTCAAACACTAATAATGCAAAACTTTGAAAGAGTAAATTTAGGGACATATACGATTTACGCATGCTGGGTTTTTTTCACCAAGAAAATCCCCTGTTTAAACAAATCCATTGATTCTCTCCCGATCTCATTGAACCTTGCACAATCTTCTGACCCAATCCCATGGAACTCAATGTTGTCAGATCTTTTGGATTTTTTAACCAGGGTACGTTTCAGGAGACGTTTTCCTTCATCTAAGATGTTAATTTAACATATCAGTTTAGGACCTGAACAAATATTTGATTTTATGTCAACATGAAACTCGAACGAATCGATTCAAACATACTTTTTTATATCCATAATTTCCAACTGTGAAGCGTGAAGGTGTGCTTGATTATGTAAAAAGTTGCATGCATACACTGATTAATTATCTTCCAATGACGTGATTTTTCGATATTGTCTGATAATAACAGTGAAAGCTTCACTTACTCTGCTAATATTAGAAGAACCTTAATGATTTTTCAAACCTTCTTTCCCTCCGTGTAGGATAAAAATATCTGAGAGATTTATCTTGTATGAATTGTATCGAAATCTACAATAAAAGTGTTTTATTCTCACCTGTACCAGGGAGTGTCGTATTATTTCATCGCATCGAATAATACCGACGATAATTCTCATCTGCGAAATCTCCTTTTTGTACGGTCTTCTCCACAATCCGAATACCTCCAGTCACCTCAATACCTAAAATCTTATATTATATACTTGTGTATAAGCACAAGAATTAATCGGCTCTACGCTCAAGTACTTAAGTACCTTAAACTTCGATCGCTCGGTATATTCCACTCGCTATATCTTGGTCACTAAGTAGGTTTCTAGCGAAGCATCTATTGCACTTGAATATAACTTAAATATAACACCGCAGAAGTTTCTCCTCCGTTATACCGTAGTGTAGACATAATTTATGTATAGTTAAACATCGTTACTTGCTTGATCAGCAATCAAATCAGAAACACCAAAACAAGAATCAGAATTCCGTAACGAACGAATGAAGAAGATTATGACACATGTGTTTTGAATCATCGATACCATTGGATTCTATGAAATAAAGAATAAAAAATCCGCACAAAAGCTGTACTAAAGAGCAAAGAGTGGGAAGGAGAGGTCAAGTATATGCCGACAATCTATTCCAATTTAACACTTGGCTTCATGGCATTAAATAATCACCCTCGCCTTCGGAGAAACTGGTCCCCATTCAATAATGGACTTTTATCCGACGAACCTGTACTTGGCGCTGACGCGCAAGAGGAGCTCACAAACGGGTTGGTTGGATATTACCCCAGGTGTAAGTCGGTGTTGTGACAGTAAAGAGCTCGAAATAAATCTTAGTTACAATCATTTCTTTTGCGGCCCGCGGCCCACGACGGGTATAAATCAAATAACATTGCTCTGTACCCTTTCTTACGTTCAGTTATTTTTTTCTCTCCTCGCTCTCTTCTCCTTTTTCATCCATTTCTCAATCTTGTTGGGATTCTCCTTGACACTCATTGCATTCATATCCATCTATACTCCGAAGTTATGATTGAAAGTACCATCCGTAATGATTGCTTCGAGTTCGAGGGAAAAGAGAAGAAAGAGGAGGAAGCGTTGACTTTTGGTACAAAAATTCAAAAATCCTTTGCCGGAGCTTGAGATTTTGTTCGGAATCAACGAGGCAGCTATAAATTATGTATATATAATCTATATATTTCATTCGTTTGGATTCTGTTGTCTTGTATCAATGGAACAGCTTTTCTTGCCTCTCTTGTGTTGAATCCAAATAATTCTACCTGCTCAATGGAGTTTTCCCAAGTGTAATCAACGGGACGTGACCTAAGGGTACGTGACGTGAAAGAATTCACGAACATCCCCTACGAATAGTGAGGAAATGAAAATCATTCATTGCACTGCTTCGTGATATAATGAGTCCATATATCATTGAGGAGGAACAGGACGACAAGTACTTAAAGAGAAACATTCCCTCGCTACTTGTCATTCATCATACCTGAACGTGATACTTGCGTACGTGGTGATGAAACAGAGCCGAAGTGTTTCTTCAAATATGTCGAATTGAATAGAGCCAAAAGTGAACTGCGTGTATTTATCAAAAATCTTGAATTTAGCTGAATCAATGTAGGTCACTACTTGCACCACACTCAACCTTTGAGCTATTTCAATTCAGATACCAATGTTGTCGAATTGAAATACAGAAAGATGAGAAAATCAGTTGTTATATATGATTATAATAGCTCTCATAATAAATCAAGCCTTCGAGAGGCTTTATTGGAATCTTGGGATAAGCTAAGCGTTTATAGAGGATATATCGAAAGACTGTACAAGCATCTTTTTATTCCACCCTACGAAAGAGTCTTGTTCAGTTCGGATGCTTCCTCCAATAGCGGCAGCAGCCAATCGATCGAACCAAGAGTTTTCTTCTTTCTCTCCCTCTCAACCTCTCTTCTCTCTCTACGTTTCCCATATCTTTGAGCAAAGGAAAAAAGACTTCGCGAAGATCAACCGCATAGATTTATATTCGCGTGCCCCTTTGCACCACTATATACGTATACCAAAAGAGTCCGTTTTCTCTGGTAAAGTGGTAGTGTGTGGAGGCCGATAGAGAGCTGGAATTGGAAGGAGATCGGATCCATCACCCTGTTAACCGAGATAAGAGGAAGCTCGTCTGGATGAGCTATCGATGGAGCGCGAGCCTCCACTTAGGAAAATACAATTGGATGGTCCAAATAAATTTTCTCAGTGGCTCTTTTCCTTCTCCGTCTTTCTCCCTCTTCTTTTCTTACCCCTTCGTCAGCAGCTACTCTACCACACTTTACAGAGGTATTTGTTTTCTGGACGCACAGGGCCGACGAAAGCGCGCCATGCAGATATATATCACACGGGAAGAGAGTTAGAGCCAAGTTTCGAATGAAGGAGGAAAAAGATATAGTAAAGCCTTGGGTCGTTGAACAACAAGATTAATCAAGACTGAGAGAAGGTGAAAAAGATGGCGAAATGAATAGCTTTCTTCAGTTAATAAAAATCTAGTGATTACAATTCATCAGCTACTTGTGAAACTTGAATAAAAAAAATTCTATTCTATTTTCTCGCAGAAGTTTTTTTAAAACACATTGAGGAATAAATTTGAATGAGATTTTAGTATTTGACGTTTGAGTTGGATTCCTCACAAAACTTGATTAAACTGGATGTTTTTCTTGAAATAACAAGCTCTTACCCCAACGTTCTTGATCGACGTTCTAAATTAGAGAAGCGTTATTCCAAGAGTTTCTCTCTCCCTCCCTCGATCGTAGATCAAATCGTTTATCCACAGCCAATAAAGGTCCTGTGATATTTTTGAAAAAGAGTGGCAGTATTGGACAATCACGAGAAGGGTCTCGAATAATGTATTCGATTCCGGTTTTCAAAGACCTATTGCCGCTTTGGATAAATGTACATATATATGAACGTATCCGTACCCCTCTGGTACGTAAACGAGGCCACGTGTCTAGTTTAAACAGAGCATCACTCCCCTCTTACTCTTCGTTGAATGACAAGCGCCATCCCTGGCAAGTCAGTCAGTCAGTCAGTCAACGTTGCACCACGAACCGCAATGGTACTGAATTCGAATTCAGAGACCCGATCCCAAGCAAAACAGAATAGAGAGACAACGAGGAAAGAGTGGGATAGAAAAAGTGCGCTGAACCGTAAGGCATTGTCGACGGTGTTGGGGTGACTGGCTGTCATCCCTCGTTGCTTTCCACTACGAACCCCGCAAATCTCCCTCGCTGCAGGGAAACGGGCTTTCTGATTATTTCGCACAGTTTTCGAACAGCCCATTAAAAGATAGCTCGTTGGGGCGGTTCACAATCTCTTTTTTTCTTCCTTCAGTTCGTTCATGGACACCAATATCCCGCAGTGCGCCCTGGTCTCTTTGAACATCACCCTCGATTTTGGAACGCGCGTTTCAAGATACATCGCAATGAAAACCCGAAATTCGTGGTAAAAGACTAACGTTTCCAGGATAGAAGTACCGGAAGCACGCGATGAAATCTACATATGATACGATTCAAGGGTACTTCTGGGATCTGCGGCCAGATATATTTTTCAAGTCTAGGTTACGGGGATGCAAGGAGAATGCATCTGTTCCAATTCTTGATGGCAAATTTTAGATATTCGGTATGAAATACACTATTCGTAAACAGAAGTAGGCGGGCGATTTTCTTCCACCTGACTTCTCTTTCCAACCGATGAAAAGGGAGAGAATTGGAAAAGGAACAAATCAGACGGGAGAAAATCGAACGCCTACTATAATTGGAAATGCTCATCTCGTAATCTATATCTTCGAATTGAAAATTTGGAAACTCGCAAATCACAGGACTGTTCCTACATCGGAAAAAATTAACATTCGATCCACTATGCTATTTTGTAACTGGAATAAAACGGATTAACAACTTTATTGTGGGATTCATAGAAAAAATGATAAAATTCACAATAGTTTATGGTTAATTTTATTGAAAAGATAGAATAACGTCAACGTTATTATTTTTGCGATATTTCTAGAGTGAATGTCTCTTCGGTGCATTATAGTACACGATAAATTCGATGGCCGACCATTAAGTAGAAAAATGAGGATGAAATCACAGAACAGAAAACTTTCATTTCTTCAAGAATAGTATTTTCTTAGAATGTTGTCCCCTCTACGCCACTTCTAAGAGGAAAAGTGGATAAGAAAAAGGCGTACACCATACAGGGAGTTAGGGAACGGAAAAGAAATTCAAGCTCGTAGTAAAGCCACCATAGATGAAGAAGTAATCCAAAAGTGCAGGTCGTATTATAAGTCAAGCAGACGTTTTCTTACGAGACGATCCTCGTTTCTTCAACATTGGCCGTTCGTCTTGTCCGCATTCGCGAGATAGTTTGTTAAAAAAAGAAAATCATAAGCGAGTCTCGCGCGAAAAGAGAAAACTTTCTCGAACGAGATTCTCTTTTCTCTGGGCATCGTCATTCGTCTTCTCTCCGAATCCACCTGTCTCTCTTTCTCTTTTCTCTCCGTCTGAGCCATCGTCTCGTGTTCACGGCTCAGTCCATAAATTTCAGCAATTTCAAAAGTGCTCTTTTGGCCTCTCTTCTCTTCTCATAGCGGTGGTAGTAGTAGCAGGAGCGGGAATAATAACGTGACGACGGAGAGAGCCCAATTGTCCTCTAATGCCGCGAAGTTTCTATTCAGAACATCTTTTTGTACGTTGCTCGGTTTGTGGTGTACGCTGGTTTGTGGCTGGGAGTGAAAGTCATATTCTCCACAACGATGGAAGGGTAATCTCGCAATTCGAGTCAAGAACGATACGAGGGTTGCCAACTTTGTCGTATGATAATGAACCTCGATGATGTATCTGTATCAAAACACGTGGTGCTTGAGTTTTTATTTTGCCAAGCCACGTTCTTTATTTCGATACAAATTTTTAAATGAACTTTGATCTCAGGATAATTTATTTTTCGGAAACATCTCCCCGGGTGCCGTATCGAGGCGCAGCCGTTAGGATTCTTCCAGTCTCAAAGCTCACAAAACTTAACTTTTCGAATTGTTTTTAGATGAATTTCAGCAGTGCAGGGAAAGTTTTTAGATTCCTGTTGTGGCAATAGTCGATAAGATTTCTTTCGTAAACTTGAGGGTTCTTTATAAGTTCTTCGTGTCTTCTTCACTACAAACTTGCAAGGGATGATAAGTTTTCTACAACAAATTACCTAAGATCTCAATGATATGGATAAAAGTTCTCATTCAAAAAGAATATTCTACAGAAAAATCCGTCGACGTATTTAGTCTCATCACTGCTGCTGCTGTAGAAACTTGGATTTCGTAGAGAAAATGTGGCCAAAATCAGAATGGTGACGAATAATGAAATGTCTCCGGGGCCATCTACGAACTACGTGAGATTTTGGGCTGATCTTAGATTTCTCCTTGACTTTCTGACACATCGTGAAATTTCATCGAATTCTTTCTCTCGTTGCAATAATTCAACACAAGTTCAGCAGTGTACAAAAGTTTTAAATAATCCAGCGGTCGATGCACATCCCACACAGCACGTAACCCTTCAGAATATCTCTAGGATCTGTTGAGAGGAATGATAGCAGATTCATTCACTGTGCCAGCTAAAATTTAGCTGCAGGAGTAGCTGATTTAAGGCCTGTCTGTGTCCGTGCTAGTTACTTCGTTGCTGAAGAGCAATTATCTTTTCCGTGTAGTATCACCTTAAGAACCAGGGGATGTGTGTTGTGTGGGATTTTACTCAATTTATGGACAACTCCTAGCAACAGAAAAAACGCAAATCTATCACACAAATTCCATGTATTGCTTCCTAAACTTTTCAGAGGGAGATTTTCCTTTTTATCCAGCCCAAAGTGAGCTTGTTAAAATTTCCAATCAAACTCCTACTCTTTTAGAGGGACAGTTTGAGATTTGAGGTTAGAAACTCACAGTCAATCCAATTTTGGAGTGAAATTTCCACTGTAAAAGAGCGAAGGTTCACTCGGAACGAGTGAAAATCTCACTCGAAGCGGACTGATTCACTTCTGAGACTTAGTGGAGTGAAACTTGTGATTTTCACTCTTCCAGATGTACAAAGTGGATGTGGAGACCCTAGCAGACACCACAACATTGCCCGTTCTCTGGTTGAATGGTAGCATATCCGTTGCTGATACCACGGTCCAGCCTTCGAACATTTCCTAGTAGAAATTTTGGATGATGGGGCATGCCTGATTTCCTACCAGGTCGATTTTATGGGAATCTTATCCGAGACCTATTGTATTCTTGCGTTACAACCCTATTCAAATCCTATTAAAGAAATCAGGCAAGGCCCTTGTATAGGCCTCATTAAATTTTCTTTATTTACGGTTTCTGGATTCTGACCTGATCAGGACGTTATTGAAAATAGGAAATGCCTAATCAAATTTTCACCAAGGTTTTACGGACAGTTGGTTAACATTTTTGTGTTTGCTAGGAATGTTTTAAAACTTTTTATAAATTATTTGGAATCTGGTCTAATCGGGAGCACGTGTTTTCGCAGTAGACAATGTTCCCAAATACGTCCACGATATTTGTATAGTTATTTTTTCACGGATTCTTTCCCATTGTTAGAAATGTTCACAGCAAAATCCAAAAAATTTGTATGGATTCCAGTACAAAAGTTTGGAAGCAATTAAAATTTGATTCAAATTTTTATAAATTTTATGGTTATTTTGATACACAAATATATTATATATATATATTTGTTAATAACTCTGAAATTTTGTGTACAATATTCACAGATTCTTTTCATATTGTAATCCAAAATCAATAGTTGTATCACAACATTTTTAATTCCTGCAAAAAAATAACTGAGGTTGAGAGGTTTAATTGAATATGAATGAATTGAAGTTTTCAAACAGAATTGATCAAACCAGAGAGCTTCATGAATTGCACGGATAGGTCTTAGAAAATACGTGCAGCATGAATAAAGGATTCGAAACTTCTGGAGCTTACGACTTGCTCGTATCGTGTAGAACGGTTATAAGTTTTAATGCTGTACAAACATACATATAATTCGAATCATCAAACAACGGAGTCAGAGAACTAAATATGCTCTTCAACAATGCTGATGGATCAAGAACTCATTGCCTTATTTCATTCTTATCTTATAATTTGTTGTTTTTGATTCCGAAACAAATATCTTATCATCTTTTCGGAGCAACAACAAACACATTCTTCTTTGTGATTTTTGAAATGATCCTGAAGTCACATGAGACTTTGAGTTTCGAACAATTGGCTCTTCATATTCCTGTGCATCGGATGTTAATTTTTATCAGCGATCAAATTTAAGACTCTTTCTCCCTTTTTTTCAATCTTTGAAACCTCTTCCATTTTAGATCCTGATGCTGAGAATTTCTTATCTTTATTCAACTTTTTCATTTTTGATACATGTGATAGACTCAAAATGTTACGAGCAGCATCTAATTGTTGCGTCCAATATTGTCACGTGGACCAACCCTAGTAGAAATGCTCTGGCGATCCATTGGTTTTGTAACACTTATCCCAACGAAAAACTAGAAAACTTGCACGGAGAAGAATGTTTAGCTGTACCAGCTGAATTTTAGCTGCTTCAGTGATAAAATATCTAGCTATGATAACTAAAATCTACTCTCTAAAATTTTTACAGTGAGATTTCACTCTTTAGGCAGTCAGAAGTGAGCTTGTCGAAATGTCGAGTGAAATTCCCACTCTTTTAGAGTGGAAGTCTGAGGTTTGAGGTTAGAAACTCTCAGTCACTTCCATTTTAGAGTGGATTTCCCCAGCTAAAAGAGTGAGAGTTCACTCGAAACGAGTCAGAATCCCACTCGAAGTGGACTGGCTCACTTCTGAGACTTAGCGGGGTGAAATGCTTGATTTTTCACTCTTCCAGATTTAGAGAGTAGCTGTTACAGCTGAACATTTGTTTCCGTGTGCCAGCGACTTGCAAGTTACTAGCAAATGTCTGGTTATTCCGTAGGAGAGGTGTTACAAAACCAATGAATCGATAGAATATTTCTACTAGGGAATATATTTCTTTCTGTGAAGAGGGATTACTTTTGACACAGTCAATGCATAGAGACTCTCCACACTGAGAGAAAGGGTCTATTCACATATTCGACGGCTAGTAAATTTAGTCACTGTGAATAAGAATTTAGTTGTGCTAGCTGAATTTTATTTGTCACGACTATATCTTTTATTCCCACTGAATAAACCATTTCATTCATATTTTTATTGACTAGAGTCCAGCTAGCGTAAATAAAAATCTAGCTGCGGTTATTAACACTTAGTTGTCCCAACTAGGTACCTTTCTCTCAGTGCAGGAACTAGTTTCAAATTTGGAAAATTGTTCCCTTCAAGAGCGTGTCCGAATTTGATTCCTTCTAAGTTTCTTCCAACTGTTCCGCTTGATGCATTTTGAAAGGTCATCCGGGATTGCGTCATAGACCGTCAAAAATTCTCATCAGAAAGTTTATTATTTCACAAAGTCCAAGACTTGGTAGTGAATTTATTGTTTGTTTTCATCATACACTGTGGAAAGTTCGTGAAAACTAACAACAAAATTTGCCAGTTGGGGGGCAGAACTTGCCCTTCACCGTGGTTGCTGGACAACTTGAAATAAATTAACCCTATACTTGAGAATGTTCAAAGGTAGGCAAATTCACGTTAACGCAGGGTTTCACGAAACCCTCAGATTCTAGAACACTCAACTATTGAGTGAGGAATGAAGTGCACGGGTAACAACCAGCATAAAATTGAAGAACGTAAACTAAAAGCGCGACACTACATCAGATTGTTACATATAAAATAGTACGGAAATTTTTCCTCCAACTTCACGTGTGAAGAGACATACTCGTACGAGTGGAATCAATGTCATATATACATATTTCTTGTGTGTACTTATTACTACCTCCGTCTATTCATCCCCATGTTGGATCTATCTATACATCATGCATGGTATAAAATATATGATAAAGTGGCTTTCCTTAATGTAGTAGCCATTTCCGCAACCCATAACGTACCTTTGACAGGAATATACGATGAGAAAAATGCACAAGGGTGAGTGAAGTTCCATACGACAAGGCTGGTAGGAATATGTAATATACGCGTCCATGGTATACAACCGCGGATATAGTATTTTATGTCTTTGGAGAGAGATGAGAAAAAAGGAACGAATAAGAGAGAGCCTACGAGAAACTATGCAGAAGGAAAAATGTAAGAGAGAAGGATAAGAAGAAACATAAAATGTATAAAGAAAAATAGAGATTTGGACAGGTGAAAATCGATGCATACACAAGAAAATACTCGTTCTTTCTACGGAATGACGATGTCAGCTAAGAATCATTTTTCATCGAATGAGAGACTGAACGATTTTTCAAAAATTTACATAATTCAAAAGAGCGATGTCGAATTGTAAGTGGGCCGAATCGTTCGAGATGATGCTTTTTCCCCTGGATAAGAGTTTGCATATAAATTAAACTATGCGCAGTTTGAATAATTCTTCTTTGAGAATTCATTATAAATTTCAAATATATTGTAAATACAATGAATTCAAAAGGTTCTCTTTCATTACATTATTTCCCACATAGCACAAAATATCTCAATCGCATTGCCAGAATATTGTATTTGAAATGTGCAATATTCTGGCGAACATCTCAAGAATATTGTCAGAATGTCTTATTTCACCATCTTTCTCACATTCTGGAGATATTCTGAAATATTGCTCAGATTATCTCAGGGATATTTTATACAGGAAAACATCTCATAATTACGTGTATTAACAATGGTACAAAATACTACTTTTGGTGAGAAAAAAATTCCCTTTAGAGTAAATTCCTCTACAAATGTGGTATAGAATATGATTTGGATGACTCTGTGAGGGTAATACACATTGAAAGTCGATTATTAGGAAAGTTTCCTCAGTGAGGATCGAACCCCAGTTCTCTGAGTCATAGACAAAGCCTCTATCACCTCAGCTAATCACTGAGATGCCTTCAAAGTGCCACTCTTCGTCATCCTCATGATGTGTTTCTGATGAATTCGTGTTCGTGGGATATCGAACAATCAATTCAGAATCCTCTGGAACTGGAATTGAACAGTTTTTTTCGCCTTCGACTTGTAAATTCTACTAACAAGTAAGTCCCGAATCTGATGAATGAAAATTCCTACTGCCACATGGAATGTTGATACTGAAATATCCTCAGAATATTCCACTTACGACAAACATGAAATGTCCCTCATCATAGATTCCCAGAACATTGCAGAATATCATATGTGCAATATTTCAATTGCAAGATTCTCAGAATATTTGTAATGAAATATTCTATCCGCAATATCTATGGAATCTCGTAGAAATATTCAACATGCAATGTTTCGAGTGAGATATTTGTGATATTCTGAGAATATTACTGAGATATTGTGCGCTATGTGGATTCACTATTTTAGGGTCAAAATATCCTGCAAATACGAATAAAAATCATTATATACAATTTTCATGCAAGTATTGTGAAAAATTTCCAATGTTTATTTTAAAAATAATTCTACAAATTTGACTTATTATATTTAAATATATGGTCATCTAGATGCCATGGGAGATTAAGCATCTCTCCATAGGGACAGGTCGACTTTCGGAATACTCTCACACTCGGTCATAGCATTGCTGGAAATTCAAATGAAATTGCATCCTCATAATCGCAATCAATTCAATGAAAGAAGTTTACTTACTCATCGCCAGGTATCAAGAATGCGTTTGGTTGGATCTTGTGTATGTCTGCTTGATTGTCGCATAAAATTCTTGACAGAGTTGCTTTCCGGAGTTCTTGAACTTGTGCTGAAAATGATTTTCAATAATAGATCGATGGTATGATTTTCTTACAATGCATTATCAACGTTCATGCACTTTCCCAGCTCCAGCAACGCCATTCATGGAACTGTCTAGGCCCTCGCGAGAATCTAGCGAAGGGTTAGAAAGAGTCTAGGGGCTCGCGGGGAGCTTGTAAGGGTCTAGCGAGTCTTGCTCTGGAGTGAATACGACTGTGAGCGTTTCAAAGGGCTGTTCGCTGGCATTGCAGGGCCCATTAAAATGCTGATAATCATTGTTCGTGATATGCCAACTTTGGAACATTCTTCGCATCTCATGATAAAATATGATCACTGACCTTTTGTGAATCCGGAACTAGGGAATTCGAACCAAAACCGATCGCATTTCATCGTATTGAGAAATTGTTTCAGTAGTATAAATAAGAATGTTGGTCCGAATTTAGAGCCTGGTTGGATATTTTCCAGAAAACCCGCCGTTAATAATTCGACATCATCCGGACTCTCGTATAATGACTTGAGAACATTAATTTTCTGGAAAGATGAACATTTTATTCTATGTGTGATGTGATGAGTTTTCTTAAACGAACCTCAGGACTCAAATTATCACTGAAATCATCGAAAGTGCTGGCCCTTTTCATGCCACGGATTTCACGCATATCGTTGTATGAGCCCAAACCGTGATCTCGACTTCTTTGTACGTCAAATGCCATCATATCGAACCCTAAGCCGGAACTTGGATTCTTGGCGAAAAACTGTTTCATCTGGAACAATCAAGATTAGTCTATCTCATAAAAATTCATCCAATTCCAAGGATTCATTCATATCAAATTCAGATAGAGAATGGATGTCATCTCGAACCCACTTTCGAATGTGAAATGATCTGAACTCCATTTTTTCATCATGCCTAAATTGGATATATTTTCAAATCGAAATAGAACAAAATTGCGGGGCTCACGCTTCATTTTTCTTCAATGAAAACATAATTTTGTACATTGTGGAAGTGATCCACATGTTTAGGTTTACGCGCCAACTTCCAGACATGGATGTTCGGCACAGTGATGCCAGATTCGAGACCGAGACCGTTTTTACTCTCTCCATTGACCGCTTCCACTTTCTCCCACCATGCGAATTGATTCGGGCGAGCGGAAAAGATAGAGTAACTATGACTCTCTTGGTCGCTCGATCTCATTCACATGGTGAGAGAGGGGGGAAGCGGTCGATGGAAAGGGTAAAAACAGTCTCGGCCTCGAATCTGGCATCACATCCAATCAAATATTTTTATTAATTGGAATGACCAATATATTACGGTCTCGGCTCTTTTGTTCTTTTGTTTCTGGCAACACAGGAGTTGGGGGTTCGAATCTCTGACTAATCAGTTTGTCTTCCTTCCTTCCTGACGGTAATAGCGATTGGTGCGTCGAAGTTACCCCGAAAGTGGACATCACATCGTATAGAGAAACAGCGGTTGATAAGTGAGGGAATCATATCTCTGCTACGCAGGGTAGTGCGAGGCTTATACCACCCCTGGTCTAATCAGAAAGACCACAAGAGTGGTAGAAAATGGGCGGGTCAGAATATACAAACAAAATACATATGTTCATTAACATTTCATTTCTTTCTTATATTTGGAATTTCTTAACAAATGTTGTGATTTCAATTTGCCGGCATATACCCATGTGGAGATTGCTGGAGTGGTCAAACGGTCTGGTACTGGCAACATTAAATATTGCCAGACTCTGTCAAAAACAATCATTCCAGGCCAGGTTCATGACTGTTTTGCAATTGGTTCTAACTGTTCGACAAATTTCATATAGGATTGATTTTCCTCTACATAGTATTGAATCGATACTGTTTGGACAAAGTTGGAGTGCCAGAGTTCTGCAATAGTTGGCGCACATAAATCAACAGTCCAGACACGAGTGTAAATGTTATCCTGTACTACATTAGCACTGGCAACTTTGATAACAATACTGGGTCAGTGTAGGTCCCTTCACTCATGAACATTTTTAAAGGAAGCTCGGAGTATTTCCGCGTATTTTCATTTGTGGCAATAGATATTGGATGACAATTAGAAATCAATGCTGTATTGGAATACAATTGGTATATTTAGGGAATCCGTCAACCACTCATTCACTATTATACGGAGTGATATCAATAACATACCTCTACGTTGATTAGCTCGTCACCCTTTTCTTGAATTTGGAGTAGCATACCTCTCACGAGCTTTCCCATCGCAGAATCTGTCGACTCGAGATAAGCTGGATTATCTATATGATCGCTAAGTCTGAGGTGCCCCGTTACTTCAAACCCGTCTGTTTCCCTCAATCTAAAAACATTTGTACGAGATATAGAAGTCTCACCGCTACATTCTTCATGGCCGAAAACAAATGGTTCCTCAGAAATCAAAGCACTCACTCTAGGAAACCGTTGATCATGGAGTGAAAGAATCTACCGGCCCCCTGAGACCATTCGTTATAAACAGACAATATACAATTCGAATCATAATCATTCCTATAACCTTTGGCCGTTGTTAGAAGTCCAGCATCATATGCAGTTTGTCCTGAAAAATAGATCCGATTCAGTTTTTGAATAAATTGATCTGAAGCCAAGATATACAGAAGGAATTTATTAATTCTGATAACCACCTAATAAAGATTGTAACCATTCATAATATGCGATTCGTTGGTTTTCCGCAATTAAGATTCGTCGTGCTTCCTGGAAGATTCTTTCGTCATCCCAGTGTGGATTTAGTCTCTGCAGTTCCTTGGCAATACGATTATGTTCCCTCAACAACAAAACGTGTATTGTCATTAATCTAAGATTTTGGTTCGCCCGATCATCGCCTGCAACGCGGATATCACATCGATTGTGCATTTTTTCGTTTACAGACGTTACGGATTTCCCAGGAGCTCATTAAATACCTGTTTTATAACGGATCTTATTGGGTTGAGATGAGTCACAAAAGCCTGGCGCTGGTGTTTTCGGTGGCCATTCTTGACCATTAAAAAATTCCGATTTCAAACGTCCTTGATTGAATGTTCTCAAGGGGTTGGAAATGGATGGGTTAGAACCATATACCGTAGAAAGATCTATTGCGGGTGTCACTTCTGAAAGCTGAGAACAAATATTTCGTTTAAAAGTGGAGATTTGAAATTACATAGCTACATTCCTGCATTTCTCTCAATTTATTCGGATCGAAGATTTTGTTCTGGTTTGAGTTTCAATTCAAGATGGAGGAAAATTTAGGTGCAGGATGTCGATCACAAGCCTTGTGTTCAACTCTCAAGTAAATTTCCGAGTTTCCCGAGTAGAGAATACAAGATTTCCCAGGGTATTTTTTCAAAGTGTATTCCAGATATTTTCACCGGATAACACAAGTTCCAGAAACTAGATCGCATTGAATTCTTTTAGAATTACTGGAAGAGCAGCAATTTTCCATGTGACAGAGAAATTCAAGAGGTCTTTGAAAAGGTTTTATAAATTCGAAATCATGAATGATGTCGTCGGGCAAGGCAATTTTGTGAAGTATACGGAGAAAAAAAGAGTACTGGCTACTGTGAATGACAGTGATCGACTGGAAAACAAATAAAAATACACTTGAATGATAAGGATCACCCCGATCACAGTGATGGGTAATGCAATAGAATTCGTTCATGCTAATCGGACAGTAATGAGTACTGCACTGAGAACCCAATTTCTTAGACTGAAACAAACTTTCCTTTGTGCTTATTCTAATAAATCTTCTTTTTGATGAAAAAAATTCAGTTAAATGGAAGAAGTTTTCATCAAATTCAAACAGGAATACATTCCTTCTTGAATTCAAAGGATGTGATTTCAATTCGATGCAAAATTTGTCCATTGGAATTCATTACTTTTTCCATTAGAAACAAGATTTGTCAGAATGAGGACGGATAAATTTTCTTCGAGTTGAAGAAATTGGGGTCTTAGTGTGGGGAATGCAATGAATTTGAATTTCAATGTATTTTTGTGATTCACAGTAACCATTGATGTATTAGCATCAGATATCTAGATAACAAAGATAAGCCAGGAAAACGTAATTTTCATGTCATTTTCGAAGTCATCGGAAAACGTCAAAATGGTACACCTGCAAGCACTAAGATGTGACGAATAATTATTACATTCAAAATATAAAAATACGAAAATGATGTCAAAAAGACAGAATCCTGATGGAACGTTCATTCATTTGTAAATATGTAATGAAATGGAATATTTTCCTCACATGTTTATATGCAATGTTGAATTGTTGTTGAAATTTCCGCATTCCCTGGACCAAAAAATTATACTTCACAATTTAGTCATTTTCAATGAGAATTTTGATGGTGACTGATATGTGACGGACTTTCAACATCAAAATGACATAAAAATGCCGTTTTTTCGACTATTGTGTTTCCACTTGGGGAAAATTCTGGGAGGAATTTTGTAAAAAGGAACTCAGAGAGGCTCAAAAGTGTTCAGGAATCATTCGGAGAGAAAGAAATTGAGTGAAACTTTGAATTCAAACCTTAAGGGAAATTCAAGAAGTTTCCGAGAAATTTTGAGAGATTCAGGAAGAGTTAAATTGGAACGAATTCTGAGTTGAACTCTTCAGAGAGATTCAGATGAATCCGTAGCATGGCCTATGTTCGACATTTTTTTTCTATTTGGATTGAAAAAGATTTATAGTACAGTTCTTCATGCAAATTTCTGACTACAATAGCTGTTGAACTGATTTTTGGAATACAAGAAGTTACAAGTACGTTAAAAATGCGGGAATGTTTCTGAACCACCCTGGTGAAAATTCCAATTTTGAGAGTTTTTCAAAAATGCTCCGAATTATTCTGAATTCCATAAAGACTTGCAGAGATTTACAGAGATTGTTCGAATTTTCAGAGAAATATTTTCACCAAGGCAGCAATTAATTCCAAAATTGTGGGAATCGTATGACGATTCGTACCTGATTTGGCCCAGGCCCACTCCCTGGACATTTATGATCGCGTTCAGTGTTTGAACGAACAAAATTCTGGAATTTAATCCCTGCAGGTCCATACACTACATCATCTGCAGGTATTGGAATTACAAAACACTTGGGATCATTCATCCCTGCTGCTGTTTTACTGCTACTATCTGCTGTTACACAACCTGCAAGAAATGTTCTTTTTTGTACAATCATTCTCCCATGAGATACAGTATGAAGTTTCATTATGTTCAAACTTTAAAATAACTCAACTCTTTGGCGGTTTTTGGAACCTGGAACCCATGTCGTGTACGACTTGTTGGCCATATGCCGTCGAAATCGTAGTCAATTTGGAATCTGTGGTGTTACCGACTGGGAAAGCTGACTGGCTAACGACCCTCGCAGAGGGGAGTTCGTTCCCAGATATCGATAAAGTTGGTTGTCCGTCTTTAAATAAAACAAGGATTCAGTGGCTAGCATCAAAATTCTATTCATTTATCTCATTTGTGACAGGCTATTCAAAAGTGCTTCAATGACAACAATGTATCATCGCTTTGTACAGTAATGTTTCAGTACACCTAGTAGTGCTGTATCGAGCAACCCTAGTAGACTCGGCCAGCAAAGCGCTCCTGAATTTGAGTTTATGCTACTAGCAGTGCCATGGTAGCAACGTAGTAGCTTTCTCAAGATTTTGGCACTACTTACTACCATAGCATATATATAATGCAAACTACAACGTAGCTACCTCAGTGCTATTAGTATTACCAGGGAGTGCTACCAAGTAGTGCTTCCAGTAAGATACTACCAAGTCGCTCCCATTTTCATACATAAATTAAGTACTATATGTACAAGACGCTTTTGAATGTGTAAGTGGATGGTAGCGACGCTGCTTTAATTTTGCTGGCTTGGAAAACCACTCTAATCAGTCTCTACGCAATTACTGGAAAATCTCTACATTGCCCTATTGATTTTGTAAAAACAAATCATTCATTGCGAAAATTCAAGATGCACAGCGAGGGAATGACAAATAATAATGGATAATACTATAACATCTGTAAACTTTTAACTTTCCCGAAACCATACTTTGGAACATTAATATTTTGAGGTTATGATTCGGCCTAGTCGATGTAATCGCCATCTGGATTCCTTGGAAATTTTTCATTCCCTCTGTGAAACAGATTTCTAGGGAAACATATTCGAGTCACAGGGGGCTGAATAAGAATATTGGTTTCCGATTTTGTTCATTCCATGAAATACTCACTGTTCGAATAATTCGGACGTACGAGACGACGGTAAGGCGAGTATATGAATCCCCAGGCTGGATTCCGAACGTTATTGCACGATCCATCCATGGATCGATATGGGTAAGAATCATTGCATGGGAACATGTAAAAGTTTCCACATGGAAGTAAGCCTGGTCCGAAATTGAGAAACTTAAAAACGAAACTGAAAACAAGTATTGAAAATTTTTTCCCGTACTTTGTGAAATCTGTAACTTTTACGCCTCCAAGAATATTGTTTTATTGGGGAGAGAAATATGTGCGGTCAAGATTTTTTGATTCTGCAGGGTGGATGAGTGACTGATTGATTCAAGTGGGAAGGTTCGAATTAAATTCTCATGACGAAACAAATTTTTGAAGGCCACAACATGATGAGAATATGGAAGCCACCCCGTGAAAAAATCGTTGTTCCGATTAGGCGTGTTCAGGCCTAACCAAGTACATTTTCCGGCATAATTATTCATGTTCAATACTGACTGCACGTTTTTGGGCCTGACTACGCCTGGTCGTGTATTTTTCAGCTTCGTCATGACTAAAAAGACTCCAATTGTGTACCCACGTGAGCACCTATGATCACGCTGAACCGCACGGAAAGAAGAGTTTGTTTGAGACAAAGAAGGCTTATTGGTTGTAAACAGACCATCATTTGGGTCAAATAAGATTTTTTAATAGTTAATAAACCTTATTTGATTGAAATAAATTTGAAATACTTTTTTTCCGGTGTGCCTGCGATCATACTAGATATACTATTTTCGCCCGTGATCATGCAAAGTCTCACTGGCTGAGTTTTTATACAAAATGACTTTGTGTTGAATTTTTCATCACGAATACACATGCTGTACCATTCTAAATCGGTTTCGAACGCATGAGCCTCTGCTTTATTATGCGTGATCATGCCTGAAAACTGAAAAATGGAAACTGCATCACCACAAATGAGCTGAAATCATTGACAATGAATTAGTTGTTCTTGTGATGGTATATTTTTATTCCTCGGGAAAGGATTATTGATTTTGTATGAATTTCTCATGCATAATAGAGCATAATCAAGAGTGATTGAGCGTAGTTGAGCATAATTAGTTTTCATCACGTGGGTACAAAATTGAGGCCTGATCATGCCTGATCACGACTGATAAATAAAGCAACAATTTTCTCACGAGATGGATCGCTCTTCATACAATTGGGTTTTATATTGCATGAAAAATTTGTTCCGATAAACGATTGAAACTTCAACGATGTCAAAAACAATACATACCTCTGAAAAAAATATTGAAGATTTTGCAAAAACCCTGCCTTGTCCTTGTCAGGACCTAGAATGTTGATTCAAAAATACAATGTTGGTAATTTGAGTATACGATTTACTATATTGATAAACTTGACTGTGTGTATAGTAGATATTTGCAGTATGCAGAACGTATGCGAATGTCTTTATTATATCGGCCGAAACAATTTTCTGTGTACTCAGTATGGAACGATACTTTTTCGAAAAATTTCGACATGCAGAAATCAACTTTGGAATTGAAAGAACAAAAACATCTGAAGAATGAGGTCCTCACAAAGATCATTCGTGGCCCAGTTCGAATAAAATGTAGCTTGGGATGTTGAAGATTATTGGATTTCGATTATGTCACTCTTCAGACGACCCATCTGATGCACGGGAAGAAATGAATTACTTGTACGAAGAATAGCCGTTTCTAGCTGTTATAGTTGGATTTCTGCTGCTGCAGTAAAATTTTTAGTTACATCAGTGGAAGTTTGGCCAATGTTGCCAATTACCTATCCTGATTTTTAGTTGTGATGGCTTAAATTTAGCTGATACAGCAAAAAATTTCTTCCCGCATGGGCGTGGAGTGGAACACCATAAGAAATCGTAGAAAATTATGAATCATCATTTTTCGATGATTTGTATGATGATTTTACGTTTATAATTATTTCCTCCAGCAATCCACGAGAGATTTCTATAGAAAGAGCGTTATGCCAATTTGTTACTAGTGTATATATTTATATGCCTGCAGTATGTAATACCTGAGCCATGCTGAACTCGTGAAAGAGTTCATGAGTGGATTGCTAAGAAATGTTTTCAAGTCTCAAATGGGTCTCCAGTTGCAAATCTAGTTGTACTTGATCTTCCAGACTTGGTTGCTTACAGTTTGATGTGACGAACATCCTCCAAACGATTTATTCAAATCAGACGCACATGGAAATCCGATCATGGCTTGATGAGGACACCCAACAAACACAACGTCTTAAACTTCTCAGAAAATGTTTTATGCAATATTTTCTGATAAATTCTAGGCTTTTTGTGTGTTGGGACAGTTGTAAACATATCAATCCCATACCACGATGTGGTTTCACATCATTTCCTGACATTTTCATGATATTTCCATATTTTTTGCCACCAGTTCTGTCCAGTACCGATCGAGTATTCCGTTGAAGAGATGTTATCGACTAAGTCCAATAATCTTGAATTCTTCGAAACTCATTTCATATCACTTGAGAAGAAAAATCGGTATTAGCTTGCCGAAATCCTTCGGTCCAGTCTTGTCCCATCTTCAGCACAGAAACAAATTTTGTTCGTCAGCCTGTTATTAATTATGGTTTTTATCGATGAAAATGGATGCTTCGATGCATTATTTTTCATTACTGTACCTCCTGCATATCGCGAATTTATGTGGTGTGGCAGTGCGATGACACATAATCCAATGAAAAGCCAACTCTGTATTTGAATTCGCATGCTCCTGGAATTATAATTTAAATTTAATATAAATAAATATCGGTTTCAATAATATTTTTAAACATTTTGTGGATAATTTAAAGATCAGATAAGATCTTTGCGGAGTTGTATAAGGATTTATAACAAAGAAAAAAGTTGAAATCTACGCTTCGCATGCTGTTCTGGGTTTTTTCGAATCATAAACATTGTTTTCTACCATTTGTTGATGAAAAAAAAGTGATTTGTTTTTTTGTTGTTTAGAATGGATCTGAATTTTCAATTTCTAGAACACGGGATGCTTCCAAAATTTTGTCACTATCTTTCCCGTATTCAGCACATGAAATCACCCCTGAAAAGTATAAAAAATTTCATGTCCCAAAATGGTTCATGTAGAGAACAATTCCATCATCCAAAAATTAATCACTTGTTTTTTTGTTTTCCCTTCTCTGGCATGCGAAGCATATTCATGCATTTCAAACGATAGAAATTTCAATTTTCAATCTTAGTTAAGATTTTAAGATTGTGGGTTGCATGACGCAATACCAAGGTTCTAATTCCCAGCAGCGATAACGATTTTAAGATATTTCTGTTTGAACAAATTTGTCGAGATATCGGAGATCGTTTGTTTTGAGATATGCTTCGAACTAACTCAACGAACTCGTCCATTTTGTCGTGAAAAGTCTTGAAAGACGTGCGTTTACCTAACTTCCTTCACTCAATGCATCAGAATACCATTTCATTGATTTCAAGAAATAAATATCGACAATATTTTCTCTTCATAACGATTTCTTTCTCTCATTGTAACATTTTACCACAGGAAAAAGTTTCTATCATTACTTTTACTTCAGTAATTACCCCCTGAAATTGTATGTCCCGCCATAAAAGATAGAGATTATGTAACCGTGATGTCGTATCGAAGTAAGGGAAGTTACGTAACTTGTGATCCCCTTGTTACGTTAACTGGACCTTCAGTGTGTCATGGATACTGAATTTCAAATGATAATATTACAAAATTATTGAAAAACTGTTGCTCAATGGGCATTATACGATGTGTAAATTAGTGTGGAGAGTGACTCAATGCGTATTCAAAGATTACGATAACATGAAAAAATTACCATTCTGCTTACACAAAGCGACTATTGAACGTTTTATTTGCTTTATCATTATTCAGGAAATATGAACGGGTATCTCATGATACATTCATTTGAAATTATGTTATTATTTGCCAATATATCGTTCTAAATGTCACTCGGAGTCGATTTGGAAGTATTTGAAGAAGATGAAAAAAAGAAAACAATACGAGTTTTATTCAAACAGGATTTGAAATTATGATTCAGTTGAGATACAAATGAGGTGATAATTCAATATTAGATATTCTCGCTTTTGAATTATGGAAACATATTTTTTTAGTTGATGTATCAATATTTTGAAATTCGAAGTAATTTATAATGATTTACAGTTATTTTTAAGAAAATCTAAGAACATTTCGCAGTTTCTTCAATGAACATACAACCAACCAGATTTTTCACAGGTGTGTGCCTACCGTGGGTGCCGTGGATGCACTAGCACCCGCAATTCGGAGTCTAATATCTATTCCTTTCCACAACAACATTATCTAGGATAAACAATACAGTATAGGAAATGCTAACTGCACAAAAACAAGGGTACTGACAACAGAGTGGGAAGATTTTCAAAATTATATGTATTATAATTTATGTATATTGATATATAAATTATATATAATTTTTTTAATTTGCTACTCGGGCACCCACAATTTGGCTAACCTGCGCATCATCATCATGTTTTTCTTCCAATATTCCAATATTGTTGAAGAGAAATTTCATGGGATATGCAAATCTCTTGTCCATGCGTTGAATTTTTCGAGAATGATTATAATACAAATTGAATGAAAGTTGAAATCTTGGTGGCAAAGATAGAGGAATTGGTGCTGTTGAGATGTACTTGTACGTTTATACTACTATACTCTTTACCTATTTTGGTATTCCTACAATCATTCTATCATACTATCATCCCTTAGGGCTATGTAACACGTGTGTAGCACACAAGTATTAGGAGTAACACATCAGAAGAGTGAGAGAGGTACAGGGCAAAGGCAACTGGAAATCGTGCAAGAGTAACTGCTAGTAACAATGTTTTCTCACCCTTCCCGTTTTCAGTGGGGGGAGAGGAGAAAAGCGCTCTTCCGAGGGCGCACCAAGAGCTCTCTAGTACCACCTTTCCCTTTATCCTCCGTCGTCTCTCGATTCACTACCAGTTCACCTCGCACACACAAGCTCAACCTTGGTTATACACCCTCCGCAATCAATTTCGTCAATACCGCTTGTTGAGGAGGGGTGTCTCGGTTGTCTCGCCCGCGGCTGCCTCGGCTTCACCACTCTTGCGAGTCTCTCTTCCCTCCCTTTACCTCTTATTCACCCTACACACTCTTCTACCTATCGATACTTCACCCCTTGTCATTCTCCGCAAGGGTCTGTTGATAGATTTTTACGTTCGGTCCATCACCACTATCGTCGTTTCTTCTATCGTTTCTTCCTCGATCATAAAAGTCACTCACCCTCAAGAATTTCTTTTAATTCAACCTCAAAGTAGATTGATTTTTCTTTTATGTGTCTCAGATAGATTATTTTCCATGTCACAAGTATTCGAAATTAATCTATTCATGAAGGTTTACAATTTTCTGTATCAGTTTTCTCATTTCAGGGAGCGATGAAATATAGCTTACATGAAGGGGATATGTGGATAATTCTCGATTTCAAATGTGCAAATTATTGATTACTAGGAAACAAATAGTAATTGAATGACAGGTATTGTAGAGTTGTAATCCGTATGATTCAACATCAGATGGAACGCGATGAACTGTTGAGATTTCCATGGAAACGATAGTTCAACAAAGGAACTCTTGCTAGGATGCGATACTATCCCTGCGTACACGACATATCCTAATAACCTCCCTTCATTTCAGTTCCTGAGGGATTTATAATGAATTCTTTTTGCATACCTGAGATTGATGAAGAAAATTTTGAAACCCAGGTAGATCGCATATGGCTCGTGTTCCAAAAATTTTCCATGGCCGATTCAAGTTATGGTATCCGGTTTTATCGGACTTTCCCCAATTGTATCAATAACCTCACATTACTCTCTGCTTTTTCGCTTTTGTGCTTTGATAATATCACCTTGTGGTCACGAAATTTTTTGTCATTTCCTAAGACCTACCACAGACGATGGAAAAATTTTCAAAACTTCACACATAATGAGACAATGTGAGACGGGGTATATTATTGAGATTACCAGATTAAGCACATACTACAACATTGGAAATTGTTGGAGGCCCATCACGACGGCACATTCTCATACTAGGATCATGTTGCATGAGATATACTGATAGAGAAGAGTTGATATTGGATATTATCAGACACAGTACTGTACTCATGGTATATACCCTTCCTGGTGGAAATCCAAAAGTCAAGGAAGATGGTATTATTGGAACAAATGGAACGTGAAAATGTTTCAATTCCCTCCTAAATTACGCATAGGTGATTCTTTGTTACTCTTAGATGACTGTTCGCTTACGCTTTCGTCGCGCTTCATTTTCACCAGGGCTAACAGCACAATGTGTCCCTGGGACGTTTTTAGCACGTTCAGGAAACCTCTTCTACGTTCTTTAAACGTTACGTTGACGTCTCATTGGCACTTTTTGCTGTCTGGGAACTATAACTTTGTCTTTTCTTATTACTTCGCGTATTGACTTGAAGAAGAGTTGTGGTAATCTGTCAAAATTTTTTCCGTGTGCGGATTACCAAGTTATTCCGGAATATGACATACAAAGACCATAGAATTTGGGACAATTTGTTAGAGATATTCTGTTGAGAATATGTCACGGGACGTTCCCTAGCGGATCTGGGTAAACCGACAAGTGACCAAAAATTGTTTTCAACAAAAATTGACCAAAATTCAACCAATCATTTCACACAAGCACTCAACGACGCACTAAAAAACTGGCATAACGAAATATAAGATAAGAAAAGCACCTGCAAACTTGTACTGTTGAATAAATCGACGCAATCTTTTTGAAATATTATTACATTCAGGAACGATATCGATAAACTCACTGATAACATTGATGGTATTAGGATTATTTCTGATATGCAGACTTCCCGAAACAAGATGCTCAAAAACGTTGGATTCCCCGTCAAAAATATCACGTTCATCTAAAGATTTCTTCTTGCCACTTCTAACATGTCCCTAAGATGCCTCCTCATCTGACCAATATGTACTGCTTCGCAGTCTTTACAATTGATACTATAATACTACATTGGATTGGTTAAAAGTACTTTCAGTGGAAATGATCATTGTAAGGCTTGATAGCAACAATAAAAAAAAAAGGTTTGAAGATAGAAACTGACCTGTGATAAACGGAAGGTACGTACGGAATGACAAATTGAGGCTTTTTAAATACACTATTCAATTGGTGTATAGAATAGCCTGAATTCAATAAAGTTAAGCGTATAATTATTCAATGAAAGCATAGATTTGACCAAATTCAAATGCTCCGAGTGAAACTCGAATCGAATAACTGAATGGCCTTGTCCACAAGGCTATAGATGATCAATCTCTCATGTGCCTTAGGATGCAAAGAATGAAAAGTTAATCAACTACTCCGAAGACCACGGCTTCTGAAACTAATGAGCAAAACAATTGTCAATTTTGAATCGTGACATCTAGAAAATCGATCGAATTGGTAACTTCCGTCTCCATAGTAAGATTAAGCTCAGCGTGAAACGAATTCCAGGTAGTAAGTATGGTATCTTTATCATTCTTATTAGCTACGCAGAGAATATCATCTACGTATCGCATATGAAACAAAGGCTTGCTGAATAAGAGACTGACATAATACGTTTCCAATCTATTCATGACCAACGAGCCAACGATCATCGTTGTGCTTGGATTGCTTTTCATCAGCTGATGATAATTCAATTATTTTCATCGTTCAATCGGTAACAATTTTTGACTTGGCATATAAATACACTAATTGATATTTTTGAATATCAAAAAAACGATTATGAACTGTTTGCGAATTTTTGATTGCCACAGATGGACTATTTGGACGATTGAAATATCAACAGCTGAGGAATAAAAATGTACGCGCGAGGATGATTATTGTTGTTGCATACACCGATATGCGAGGGTTTTGAACAGCCTGCAGTGAAATGATGTCAACTGCTCATTTTTTCAAATAAAATGAACAAATATATGAATCACTAGGTTGTGGAAAATACAAAATTGAACATTCCCGCCCTCCATCAAAGTAATTTGGCCCCATAAAATGCAGACAGATTTCATTCGAAAATTTTTCAGCGCAATGGCACTACAAGTGGAGAAAAAGAAACGTGTTGAGCAGAGTTACAAAGACGTTGTTAGACAATGATGTGAAAATGATCGAAGGATCAATGAGAAGGATTAGGAGCATTTCGGAAGAACCATTTGATGGATGTGAAGCGTCCCACACAGCACTTTTGGTTTTCAAGATATCTTGAGGAACTGTTCAGAAAAATTTAAGAAATCTCATGCAACGTGAAAAGATATCCTTAAGATGTCTTAAACAGTTCTCACTTCTAAAAGACATCTAGAAGAAATCTTCTAGAAGGTCTAAAACTTTCTCCCGAGATTATATCTTTTACACGGAGAAAAGAATATAATAATGGTTATCTACCAGTGTTCAGCAGAAATATAGTAACTGTTACGAGAGTTATGATGAATTGTCATGTAGAAATTTTCCCGGGCGTCCTGTATTGAATACAGGCCCTGTACGGGCATATGTTAGGTATTCCAACATAGAGCTACCTAGTCTTAGCCAGCAAAGGGCCTACCCGGGTTGCTATTATCAGCCCCGATTTTTCTAGGCTTGGCTTATCCGTATACAGCTCATTTGGGGCCAAGTTGAGCTACCAATGTGTTCCCCTGTTATGAGAATCTTGGTGCGCCTAACAGCCCATATACAGCCCGTGTAGGGCTTACCCGGGTTGCTATTATTAGTCGGCAAGTTTTTCCTGGTGGAACAAAACTATCTTTTTTTCTTGTCATTTCTGTGAGTGTAGTAATTTACAAAAATTACTGCTAAAGAATATACAAAGTTGATATTGTTTTTATTTTATCAACTAGTAAGGTGAACTCTGAACAGTGAACAAAATGTGGCGAAACGTTTCTGGAACATTCTAGATACTGCTGATGGCCTACTATCGTAACGTTTTGAATAAAATGTCTCAAAATAACATGTCTGTACCGTTCTTGAAATATCAAACGGTGTTTTACAGATGTTATTTCAAAGTGTTCCAATCGAAACGTTACAAAGGCAGAGTATTAGCAATCTGGAACGTTCTAAAAACATTTCGTAACATTGGATTCAGTGTTTCAAGTTGAAGATTCCATACATTTATGTTATAAGTTTGTTTGATGTTCATGCGAAGAACTTTAATAATACTCTACATGGATTTGTTGTTCTTTTTTTTTTTTTTGATATAAATCAACGTTAACATCGAGCAACAACGGAAAAATATTCCATCAAAAATTATTATGTCCAAACCAGGGGTATGACACTCCGTTGAAAAATGTGTTCTTAATTCGATGTAATCCCCCCCGCACCTCTCCCCCCCGCTCCGATAGGTGGCAGCACCCGTTTTCGTCAGCAGTTGAATGGGCTAACCGATCATAACCAATATTTCTGCATGTTTTTGATCCAATGTTGACAACAAACTTCGCTGCTGACGAAGTTTAGTGGCGCCACCTTGCCGCGCGGGTGAGTGGGAATCGGGGAGGGGGATACAAATTGCGACCCTCATTTTTATACGGTGAGCATAGGAAGTGTCATACCCCTGGTCCAAACTATTGGCGAACTATGTCCAAAAAAAACCAAAGAAAAGTAACTTCGTGATTAATTTGAAGGCCCAATAATGCTTTTCTGGTTTTTCGATGGAGTCAGATAATGAATAAACATAGTGATGGTGGGTGGAATATTTTCTCCGTAGAATATTTATCTTATTCAATCATTTTCGCAACAATCTATTATACCTTCCAAGGCCCTAATTCCGAAGCCTGCATTGGCCTCATCGTGGGTACCTTACATCGGCTCAAGCTGGGAATCCAGGCCCCGCAAATGGGTGCGTGACAATCGTGTCTAGGACCTGTACGGGTAACCCAGGTAGGGCCTGTGATAAAGTAAGGACGACTAGTGTAGCCCTGGCTACAGCCAAGATTCAATTCCCACACGGGATTGCCGACTGTCATTTATCGTCATAATGAATCATATCTTCCGATTACTATATTTGTATGAAAATGCTTATCATATTTTTTCCTCCTTGTAGATATCTTATAGAAGTATTTTAGAAGTAAGAACTGTTTCAGATCTCTCAACGATATCTTTCCATGTTGCATAAGACTTCTTAAATTTGGCTTGAGATATCTTTTAGAACTGAAATGCTGTGTGAGGTGTAACACTGAAAGAAATACTCCGGTTAATATATGGACAGCGAGAATGACTGCTATTTTAACCGGAATTCTAGTTAAATGAATCAAGTCTCCAGCAAATTTAACAAGGGCTCCGGTAAATTTAACAAGAATTCCAGTAAAAGTCACAGATATTCCTTGCTGTCCATATAGTAACCGGAATTCTGGTAAAATTAACAGTTCATTTTTTTCCGTGAAGCTTCCCGGGAAAAAATGATCAGATCTGACCAGATCTAAATTTTGGTCAGATCTAAACAGATTTATTAAGATCTGGAAAACTGCGATTTTGGCTTGTGTTTGTCACAATATATGTGCAAAATCAAATTCATATACAGACAGATATCACAAAATTTCTGACAATTGAACCACCAATTAATTGCTCATTAAGATTTAATCTAATATTCAATTCAGATTTAACGAGATCTACTCAGATCTAACCAGATGTGCCAAGATCTGATCAAATCTACTGAGATCTGAACAGATCTAATCTGATCTTTTGAACCAGATCTGACCAAAAATCAGATCTACTCAGATCTATTTAGATCTGAATAGATCTAATGATTTTTTCCTGGGTTTTCAAGGATTGTTTTAGTGATCTGAAAGCGGACTCGTGTGCCATAGGGAAAATAATTATAGCGGTTGTCTAGCACCTTTCAAGATGCTAGCAGTAAAACTAGTCACTAGAAAGGGCAATGACATTAACTATGAGGTGGCTAAAGTCATTTCTGCTAGGGCGTGTTTTGTTTATTCAAGGAAACTTGCTTCGACGTGCTATGAAAACGTCCCAAGAGTATTTGATTCTTTTTCTGGGCTTGGAAAAAAATTATCCAATTTAATCAAGGAATAACTTGAATGCATCATGTTTGATGAAAATATACATTTTAAAACTGAATATAGGGGAAAAATAACCTGAAAAATCAATTCTCAATACCACAAATATAATGAATACTTGGGCTTTGTTTGAGAACGCGTGATATTCGATTTGAAATGTTCTATGAATTCAAGATTTGACATAAAATTAAAAATCAATGCCCATGATGAATTGGGTTTTGAAAAATGAATTATACATAACATACCTTGGGTACAGCTTTGAGCGTCGATAACCCGAACAACTTTCCACTCAACTGTCAAATATTCAATGATGTGGAGTATGAATGATCATTTTTATATATGTATAAGAGCTAAAATTGAAATGACGTCTAATAAACTTTTACGTATAATCATTCGTATCGTTTGTATACATCAATTCTTCACTGGAATAACCGAATCTCTGTCGTCGTGTGTTATGAAAGAAATTTTGTACACTTTATTTGGTTTTCGTGATTCCGATATCGAATGTTTTGGTTTTACGAGCACAGGAAAGAACATAAAATCTCATACACTGAGAGATATAATTACTGATATCAAGCGAATATATTCTTAAGTATGTTATACTCGATTGCAGCTGATATGATGTGAACTCAAAAGAAATTACCTTGACACAAGAAAATATTTTCTCAATTTGAAAGATCTATATGCTTGGTTCTATGAAAATTTTCTTGTTTAAAGAGTGAATATTTGTGGAGAAAAAGATTCCTCGGGACAAGAAAAAATATTGTTGACAATAGTAATTATTTCTCTCAGTGTAGTGCACCGAAGAAGATAATTAGTTACCCTTACTCGAAATTAGTTCCAGCAACTAGATACAGTTGTTGATATTCAAATTTTATTTCTCTGACTTTAGTTGCTGTTACTGATTTGAAGTTGCCTTTACTACAGCTTTTATTACCGGCTTCCATTTTTTTTATTACTCGTAACTAATTTCTGCAACTAACTTCAGTCAAATAAATTATTTTTTTCGGTGTGTTTTGAAAATATTTCATATTATTGGATCAAAACACCAGACGGTGATCAATTTCGTATTGTATGAAAATTTGTAAATGTGGAATACGATGAAGCTTCATGTATTCTGAAGAATCTGTAAAATCTTCACAGTGATTATACTTCACGCTCGAGAAAGGATTTTTATATTGTTGAAAGAATTGTGCAGATTTCAGGTAGCAATTTTGATCTTGAATGGCACTTTAAAGACTTTTTACAAGTTTCTCCGATGATAGGGGTAAATAAGAGCATTCGCACTGAGCGTGAGAAGCCTTTGTGCAAAATTTCTACAAAGGAAGATGTTGAAAAAAAGAGGATCGATTTTGCCCATCGGCGTGAAGCGGAAATGATACGTGATTTTATAGTTTTTAACCTGCTGAATGTTATGGGAGCTCTTATTTTTTGTTCAGACAGGGAGAAATTTTTTAAGATCGATGGAGTATTGGGAACCATTTTGAATGATACCTGGAGTTGGTTATGTCTCATCTCAAAAGAGTTGCATCAGATGTATTGTGCTTGTACTGCCAAGTAGAGCAATTTTCAAGCCCCTGGATGTTCGTTTGTTCAAGTTGTAAAAAAAAACTATGATCTGATGAGTATTGATTCCAAATTTGATAACCGATGTGGTCTTTCACAAACTATTTCAAATTCGATGGCTCAGCCAGACTTCCTGGGTTTCTGAGGAATCATTGAATTTTTAAAAGAAGTGGAGTTTTTAAACATTCATGAGTTACATATGCTTAGCAGGACGCTTAAACTCTTTTGATACTTACGTCAAATTCAGGAAGAATTGCAAACAAAAAATGTACATTGGATAGTGAACAAATCTAGACGTGGTAGTTCAATGTTTCTGTGAAGTGGTTGAAAATTCAGATTTTGTTGTCATAATCAATTTTTTCCTATGTGTTGAATCGAGAAAATAATTTATTGTAAATCATTTGCAGGATTTTAAAGCAAATTTCAACATATTCCCACAAGAATATACTCAATTTTCCTTTTTTAATGAACATAAAAATCAGTGTACCACCGCATATTCTCAAAAAAATCGAAGATGTTGTTACATTACCACCTGATTCATGTACACAACTTGGAATCATTGATCATAAACAAATCCTTCAAATTCAGATAGTGATGTATTCTGGATTCCTTCAAGTTTTTCTGAATTTCTTTGAATTGCTTAAAATTTTATCTATTTGGGTTCTAAGGGAGGCATATCAATTAGAACCATTGAAACAATCGAATTGCTTTCTTCATGAAATGATGGGAAAACGTTTTGAACATATTCCTACGAAGTTGTTTCAAAAACAACGAGATTCTCGGACGGAAAAAAAAACAATCTAAGTCCCACCTTGGACTTAGATTGGGCCCGCGGTTAATACACACTTGGGTACCGAGAAAATTCTCTTGTCATTTTGAATTACTCGTGTTAAGCCAATCTATCCATCTTCCTTATCAAAATTCTTTGATCGTATTCAAAAATATTTTATGAACTTCAACAAATTCAATCAAAGTTCAACAACAAGAATCACATTCCAACGCATTTCAATATTTCTCATTTGCTGCCATGAATTATTTTCGCTAAAATTCATCGATGCACTTCAAAATTGTTTCACAAATTTTGAGGAAGTACAACAAGATTCAGTACGTTTCAATGCTATTCTGCATATCCAATAAACAAGTTCATTAACTCTCAGCCCCCACATCTCATTCACGTAATCTCAACCTCCACACGAGTGGGAATTAGGTTTCTCGATTTTCACTCTCTGTAATTTCTCGTGAACAAGTCAGAATGATATTAAAAAGTACATGAATTGAAGGCGAAATTTTCTGGAGAACTCATTAATGATAATGAGTGGAAGGAAAAATACTGCATCGTGTCTCAGATTGCAATTTGAAAGCCATTGGTTTTTCAAATTTTTGAAAGTACAAATTCGCAATTGTGAATGGAGGCTGAAGATTCATCTGAGTCAGCAAAATTCAACACATTTCAACGAATTGTATCGAATTTCAACATTACAAACTATATTTCAATTAGGGCTTCGCACGAGACTCGCGTCAAAGAAAGATAAAATAGTTACCAATAATCTTATTCCAATCTTTTGAAATATCAAGATGACCAAGATAATTTGAGAATACAAATAATGGAATCAACGGAATTGGGTGGAACTTTGATCATTCAAATAAAATTAGCAGAGATATATGCAACAAGACCTGCACCGAGATCGATACTAGTTTTGAGACTAAGAGAATATCTTCGTTATCCTCTGCGATGAAATCGGAATTCCATGTGATTTTGTATCACCTTAGATAAAAGCTTGATGTCGTTCAAAATTTTTGTGTTTCAAATTTTTAGAACAGTAAATATAGATCATTTTTCAATGTAAGAAAAGAGTCTTGTGCGAAGCCCTAAAATTAACATTTCTCCATTCACATCCACCAATTATGTTTTCTACAATTGATTAATTGTTTTCAATATTTTTTCACACATTTCACTGACATTCAATACATTATATTTCAGTCAAATTTCAAATATTCTCACATTTTCTATAAATTTGAACAAGTATTCAAAATGTCGCTCATTGGTCTTTTTTTAATTCATGGGAATTTGTTATTCTTCATAGTACTTTAACAATAAATTCCAAAAAAAACTTTCATTGGGTCTCAGTAAAATGTAACGAAATGATTCAATAAAATCTCCAAAAATCATCGTAAAGAATGAGGAATTTTATGGAAATACATTACGTTTTGTGGAAAAATCATGAATTTTGGAAGAAGATATTTTGCAGTTTGTTCAACAATATTTTAAAGTTCCAATCAAAGTCTATCTCATGAAAATTCAATTCACATATTGATTATACGCAATATAATCATCTCGATTGATTTGATTCGCTAAACACAGTTGAACTCCACAATTTCAAACAATCGATTGTACACTGATAGGGAGTAAAATCAAGACTGTTCCAATATGAAGTATAAAAAGTGCGAAGAACATACATACGTACATGATCAAATTATTCAATCACAGAAGTAATCGTATACGAATTTCGAGAGCTTGAAAATATAGATGTAACTAATTACGTGGAATGAGAATGACAATGAGACATCACGTTGGTTGATTGAATAATTATCGCATAACATGCTTGGAAGAATCAAATCTTCTTTAACACAGTGATCGATACGTGATGAGAACGAAAATGATAAGACGATTACATTCCAATCGAATAAAATTATATAACAAATAAATTTCAATTTCAAATCTTATCAGAATACGTACAAAATTCATGGTGGGAAGTTTTAAATGTTGCACATAATTTTTATAATCACTTTGTGCTACTTTGATTGCCACAATGAAGAAAAAAAAGGAGTGAACTCAAGTAAATTGTATTATGAATATTGAATACGTGTCAGACAATATTTACTACCGAATAAAGTGGTAAACATTGACTCCTTTCAAAGAAATTTTTCTCCCATCAAGAGAGACATGTAAAGTCAGTTCAAATTTACAAACCCTCTCTTTCCCTTCTCTTCCTCCTCTCGTTCTTCACTTTTCTCTCTTTCTTTAATTTTATACTGAGAGATGCTTTTTCAAAGAATGCAAATGTCAAAAGTAAATATACACAGATGTGAAAATTGAATATTTTCATTTTATCATACAACCCATACTCACGTAACTCGCGTTCACTCTTGAATTCGTGATTTCATTATTTATTTCGTTCGATCGTTCTTGTTTAATTATCATTTTCATCGTGTGTGCTGATTTTGATCAATACTGATTTTCTAACATAATTTTTTCTCCACAGTTTTTCAGACTACACGTAATGAAAATGAAGTCTGTGAGAAATGTGTCAACGGATGATAACACGCCTGACGTAAAAGGTCCCTCAAGGAGATACCAGCGTACCGACCTGGAATTTTCAAAAAATAATCTTCAGTTCCGGATTTTTTTGCAGAACAGAGCCCGAATTTCGGATTTTGAGAACAAAATCTTTTTACTGACTGAAAAAAGCGTTTTTCTTGCGAAATCCAGAGGTAGAGCTTTGTAGATGAAGTACTGGAAATAATTTCCTGGAAATTTTAAACCTTCTCATGAATTCATTCCGGAGAATTCTCACCAAGAAAATGTTTATTCAGTCGATACGTTGATATCCCCCTAAACTCTATTATCAAACAAAAGAACAATGGGCAATTACAAAAAAGATTGAGTTCAATAACTTCTCGTTGATTGCGTGGTTTATGATACCACTTTGGCCAACAAATGAGGTGAATTACTCATTTAAAATTCGCTGGTATTATGAAAGAATATTATTCTTGTTTGTAGGTTAATAGAACTGTGCCCGATATCTATGAAGAGTTTCGAGTCAATATATTCAATTGCTGCAGAGCTACACTGTAAAAAAACCAAACATGTTTTGGTAAGTTCACAAACGTAGTGAGTGAAATTACAAACAATTTTTGTCAATTGACAAATCTTTTCTGGGAAATCACAAAAGTTTTTTGGAAATTTACAGAAAATATGTGAGTTTCCAAACAATTTGGAAATTTATCAATCTGTAAGTTCTTCACCATACTTTTCTGTTTGGAAATTCACGAATATTTTTTACAGAGCTACTCGTGTTTTTGGTAAAATACGAAAGCGAGTTTGACGATTTTTACTATGCCTTTACCTGATTTGGTTGAGCAAAGAATGCGCATTGAATTTTGTTTGCAAAATGAATATTCTACTGTGGAGACTTTGAGAATACTATAGAAAGTTTTTGGTGATGAATTTATGTCGCAAAAAATGTTTACAAATGATACAAAAATTTAAAAGAAGGTAAAGGAAGTGTTGAAGATGAACAGTATTCCAAACGACCATCAACATGAACTGACGAACAACACGTTACCCTGGTAAAAAAATCTCCCTGAATCAAGCTGAATTCTCCTAAATTCTTCTGAAAAATTCAACGCACGATGTTGCTCAATTCGACTGTCCTCAAATCTCTCCGAAAGTTCCTGAATACCTCTGAAATCTTCAAACAAAAATTCTCAATCTATCCCCACACAGCACCGGAGATTTCATTGAGATTGCAGAAATCTAACATCTGAAACATTGCAATATTTCTATGACATTGCTGTATGTCACACCAAGGTTTCAAAGTATCTTCAGAAATATTGCAATGTCCGCTAATCCCACATTTCAATGCAATATTTCTGCAATATTCCAAGAATATTTATGAAATATTTCATTGTAATGTTTGTCTCGTAATATATCTGAGACATTGCAAATAGGTAACATTTCAATTGACAGATTTTTGACATATTTCTGTGAAAGTATAATGAAATGTAATGAAGGTGAAAGATCGAAATGTAATTAAGACATGACTGAGATCTGTGGTTCCTTTTATGAATTTCTTTCAATCCCTTTGAATTCCTCTGAATCCTTCCGAAAAGTGAACCGCACAATTTCTACTAATTTACTTGTCTCCGAATCTCTCCAAACTTTCCAGATTGGCTCTGAAATCATGAACCAGAAATTCCACCCAATCCATTTCTATCTGAATTCCTCTGAAAAGTTGACTGCACAATTTTTCACTATTTTTTTGACTCTGGAATTCCCAAAAATTCTCAGCATGCCTCTGAAATCATGGATAAAAAATTTCACGTAATCTATTTTCCTTTGAATTCCTCTGAATTCTTCTGAAAAGTCCAGCGGCTCATTCTTCTCAATTCACCCGTCCCTGAATTTGTCTGGAACTGCCGGGAATTCTGCTGAATCTATTTCTCTTTGAATTCCTCTGAATCCTTCTGAACAATCCACCGCACAATTCTTCGCGATTTATCTATCCCTGAATCTTCCTAAAATTCCCGGAACGCTTTTCAAATCTTGGACCAAAAGTCTCACTAAATTTTCCTGAATTCATCTGAATCTTTCTGAATTTCACTGAATTCCTCTACAAAGTTCCACGCACAGTTTTCCCGAATTCACCCGTCTTCAAATCTCGATGAAACTTCTTGAATACCTCTGAAATTTTGCACCAAAACTTTCACATAATTTATTTTTCTCTGAATTTCTTTGAATCTCTTGGAATCCCTCCCTCTGAATCCGCACAATTTTTCCCAATCCATCAGTCCCTGAATCTCCCTGAATTGTTCTGAAACTTGAAATTTTTAGAGAGGTTCGGAGAGATTTTTTCTCACAAGGGTAATCAAATCAAAGATCTTCTGTTCGGAATCCGTGGATCAACTATACGAGACCTCGCTGATGATGTTGGAATTTAAAAAGGATCAGTCAACTTAGATTTGTGTGCAGACATTTTGTGGTTTTAGCATACTGCTTCAGCTCACCCTGCATTGGCGCTTCGTGATTTTCTCGCGAAAAAATCAATTGATATTGTTCCACAATCACTATATCCGCCTGATTCGGCGCTAAATGACTCCTAACTATTCCCTAAACGCAAAAGACCATTCCTTGAACACTATTTCAACTCGATCGAGAAAAGAAAATTCAATCTGTTTTGAGAATTGCACGGAGAAAACGAATGTATTGAACAGTCTCATAATTTATTGAAGATAACCGTCGTTAGATGTCCTTCTACAAGAAATTATGGTACTTTTGACGCTATATTCAGGTCAATAATTTTATCCGTTACAGACTTGCGCTGATTCTCAATAAATTATATGACTTTTCAAAATATATTTTTCTGCGTGTGGATGAAACGTTGGCAGGAATGCATTGTATCGCATGTGTGACGAAATTATTGTTTTGGAAAAATCAACAAAGATTTGCAATTTCTCAAAAGAATTCATGTCATTTTGTTGGACACAGGAGTAGGATTCAAGAGGTTTCCTCTTCGATGCATCTTCGATTTGATATTTCCTGTCTCAGCATTGATTTGTTGATTGAGTGTATAGTTGTAATATGCAATGTACTGTCTTTCTTTTTGAAATGATTGCAAATTATATGCACACATTTTTCGTATGAAAACAAAGATACAATCGATTTATTTCGATTACCTTATGCGCGTGTATCATGTGTGTTGAATCGATTATTTTTCGAATATAAATTGTTATTTGCCGAAATGAATGATTCATAATTGATGCACAGTGATCGTTTATTTCATTTACATACGATCAGAGATAAAATATGCATAACTTTCTCACTTGGTTGAACTGAACAAAAGTGAGTTTCATAAATCTGATATTGAAATTCATGAAACCGATCAGGTTCTATAAATTGTTTCATCAAAAATATTGGAGAAGAAAAATAAGAATAAGTAGACAAAACAGGAGCATAACTCAGCATATCCTACCGGACAATGCTACGTGAGGATGTAAAGTCGATCCTCGCGTAGGCACTGGAAAAATCACGAATCACAATATAATCGAGGATTAGGTAACCGCCTCTGTCGAACATCCACTTCCTTAGAATCTTGGAAGCTTTCTCTTCGTCCCGCCGCACCCCTTCTTCTCTCGGCAGTTTCTTGCCAGGAGTCGCCCTCCAACTTTTGCCCTTCGTCGTGCAGTCGATATAAATATCGATTACCTCGGTTATCCGGATAATCCTTACAAATTGAAATTACCATTCTTACCTTGACGTTCTTGAATGGTGTTATCGAGACTGTGAGAAGAGCATGCATACATAGTATGCTTTCTGCACGTTCTCCATTCTTCCATACTCAATCTCTTATTTCCCGTTATGTTACTTTATTCGTTCTTCTACTTATCTCAATAAATTTCCACGGCATTCGTTCATAGCTTTAGAAAATCCAAAAGATGATACTACGTGTATTTTTATGTTTCATGTAAGTTGTCAACCTTATAACTGTTGTCGATGAGTTTTATCGTGGTGTAGAGAGTCCCTGAGGCGCTGGAGATACATCGATGTTCGAGGACATCAATCGCAAAGTGCCTCCCTATAACCGATCGAGTTTTTATTTAATTATGCTTCGCGTATGCGTATCTGCGGAGCTGCCTACTAAAATTGAACGATCTCTAAGAAATATTGATATCGTGGGAGGTTTAACGATACCTCTCGTGTATTCAATCTATCGATTTTATCATTCATCCTCGGAGCTCGAAGTTTTGACAGAACCGCTGAATCTTATTCGAATTATTCAAAATGTCATTTTTTATTCATTTACGAATAACAGTTGATCGAATTGTTGTTCAAAGTACGGTGGGCAGGATCAGGATCATCAAGTTAAAGCGTACTTGGAGAATTTTGAAAAATTAGTTATAGAAGTTGGTTAGTTAGTTTCTTAGTAGGGTTGAAAATAGCGTTCTTCTCGTATTTCATGGGTTTAATTTAACATCATCGGGATGCAAAGGGTTGGGATATGGGAGTTTTATATTGGGCCACTATAGCAGATTTCCAGCATTCCCCAACTTGTCCTTCCAAAACTGAATGAGAGATGATTCCCAACTGTTTGCCACTTACATAGATAAATAGATTCCTTTCGATCTAAGAAATTGGCACTTGAATAGGTTCAAGTAGATATTTCTTTGTTCATAGAAATAAATATTTTGTTCATGTGAAAGAATTTATCATTAGATCCATCAATAAAATAACAAATTTGTTTGCGTCAAAAAAATATTTATTTGAACTTATTCAAATAAAAATTCCTTAGATTCAAAGAAATACTTCATTCTGTGTGCGAGTACTAGAAAATCAAACGCTCTTATTGGAGAGCCAAGTAGATAGACAGACGATCCTGAAAAGGAGTCAAAATGATGGAACATCATGTACAAGTTCAAATCCGACACTGCAAAAAGAAAGTCTTAATCAGTTCGCATCTTAATTGCAGATAATGCTTTTTCCATTGTGTTGACGATTGTTTTTTCAGCCTAATTTTTTTGCATCATAGATTCAGCCATGAAATGAACTGAATTTAAGACTTCCTTTTTACAGTGCATACTACCGTAGTAGTAGTGAGAAGGTAGATGAAAAAAGAAGTCTTTTTGAACATGCCGTGGAAAGAAGAAGTAATCTGATAGGACACACATTGAGGGATGATAGTTTATTGAAAACAATATTGGAAGGAAAAATGAATGGTAAAACTCGCAAAGGTAGACGTAGATTGAGTTACATGAAGCAAATTATACAAGATAAGGGTTGTCGTAGATATGTAGAAATTAAGCGTTCAGCGGATGATAGACAGGGTTGGATGATTTCATCAAACCAGTCATAAGACTGATTACTCCATGATAATGACTGCCGTAGTATCGATAAGATTATCAAGTCTCATTCAGCCCGAAGTTCATATCAACAGTGGTAGAATATTACTACAAAATACCAGAAAAGAGGACATTTCGAAACCCTTGAGAATTATTGGAAAATTCAAATAGTTGTCCTTTCATTGGGAGATTTATGAAAAAGGAACATACCAAAGTCAGAGGGTGCTAAGTCTAGGCTATACAGAAGATAATTTAATGATTTTTTCAAAAATCCTGGGTACCAGCAGCACGATGTGCAGATGCGTTGTCGTGGTGTGGTGAACAGGAGAATGAGGACCTGTAATAAAACAAGTTTTCGAATAACTGAGGCAAACGTACTTCGATGCACGGAGAGAAGAGAATCCGCTATGACAGTGAAACCTAATTTTGCTGCCTAATGACAGCCATTTTTTTAGCTCTGACAACTCAACCTGTTTGCTTCCCTAGCAAAATTTGTTAGCTATTTTGTGTGTAATACTAAAAATTTGGCTAGTCCAGCGAAAAATTCGCTACTTTGGCCAATAATGTTACTCTCTCAGCAATCCAGTTAGCTGTATGTACATGATAATGTTTTCGATTTTTCAAATAACCTTCACGTAATACTTCCATGTTTGAAAAAAAATACGATGATCATTCGCTTGCCAACGGATCTTAATTTTCTGACTTACAATGGCTGGTCCTTGTTTTTGAACCTGTCACAATGAAAATACGCCTTCTGAGTAATGTCAAACTTCAACATTTCCAGCACTTTTTACACCATTCACCACGTTCCTGTGCTGTTGGAAAAAATTGTGGATTCCACACACAAAATTTGGAAGCAATCAACGCATATTTTTGTGTATCATTCACCACTGATTTCATGAGATTCAAACCAAGTTTTGTATGAAAACCATTCTAAGATAATGTTTGAATTTCAATGAAAGTATGGGAGATTCAACACAAAAAAATATATGTGTGTTGATTGCTTCCAAACTTTTGTATCAAAATGAATACAAATATTTTCCACACTGTGCCGTTGAACATCACCGAGAGTATATGCATTGAGAAAGGAATCAGCGACTATGATCTCGCTAAATATTTGTACGCAGATAGAAATTCTTGCTGCTGAAGCGATTCTGGAAAATCTGCTTTGCTGAATTAGCGAAACGGTTGCTGTTACAGCAAAAATATTTCTATTTTATAATAGCAAGATATTTGCTAATTCAGCAAAATTCTCTAGCCATCAGTGTATCTACAATTTCAAATTGTTGAAAAAGCAAAGACAGCAAGACTTTTGCTGTAATGGCACATTTTTTGCTAATTCAGCAGTAAGTTTTGTCATATCAGCCAAGCAAATTTTCGAGGTTCGCTGTTTTAGCAACTTTCCTTCTCTGAGTGTGGTTGCTCGCTTTTGAATGGATAAAAAAAACAATTAAAGATGTTATTGTGGAATAAAAATTCTTTTTTTGGAGTTGTTGCATTCGTATCATTTTCACGATTTAACAAAATATCTATCCGGCCCGGCTAGTAATTGTATTTATCAATAGAATTTGGTTGTATCAACCAAGTACTTCTCTGAATGTGGAGTACCCGTAAAGTACAGAGCTTTCTTAGTCGTAACTGTTCCGTAACGATTCGATCTATAGTTGTTTCAGGAATCTGTAGAGTTCCTTCGGACTCTCTATATGTATGTGATTCTGCCTTTCATTCTGATCACTTTTGCAATGTCATCGACAGTTTTTGAAATAGCAATATCCGCGGGCGATCCTGTGTGAATATCGTGATCTAAATCGAAAATACCGCGATGAAACTGTGAATATCACTTCAATTTGTTTTTCCGAAACACATTTTTCATCTACACCACACGGAAAATTGCAATGAAAAATCGCACGAAAGTCATGTCTCTTTACCTTGCTGGAAAAACTACGTGGAATTCCTACTCAGGAATCCCTCGTGGTTTCCTTTAGCAGAGTACAGTCGCCATAACGTAAACTTTTGGCTCGATATCTTGCAACAAACTGGAATGTTCGTAACAGGATTAAAGCATACACATTGCGACAAACTATTGAGTGATGCAATAGGAATTTCTCGTCTGTTTTTGAAAATGTCAGACGACAAAAATTCTGGGATATTCTACGTACAATCAAATTAAAGCTTCAAAATTTTATTATAATACAGGGGAAGTTTCATTTGCTGGTGGGTGTCTCACATTAGTTACAGTAAATTCTATGAATTCGTCCCATTTTTGGTTGATTTCTTGTGTTGATAAAACGTTGAGTTTATGTTCCCTTATACGACAAGTAAAACTGTAAGTATGAAGTCTCAAAATGGTAAATCTGAGTAATAAAATGTACTGTTGTTTGATTCGATAGATTCCCCTGCACTCAAAATAATCTGAAGGCGTACATAGGCGTGTTGAGTGTACATGGTGTCATTTAAGCAGTAGTTTAGGGAAATGTTGTTCATTATTCATTCATGATTATCAAGTACACTTTTTATTTTCTCCAAATCTCATCATGGAGATGAGATTGTATAAGTCAAGAAGAATTTTGTGGCCATGCGATTCATATTTCATCAATTTTCTTAACCAAGAAATGGAGCCAAGTTCTTGAGTGATGCAATATTGGCACACTTACCCTGAATAATGTAATTTTATTATAAATATATGTTATGATATATATTTTTCCCATCACTAATATTGAAAAAAAGCACTTTGAAAGTGATCTCTTGACAGTTCACCGAGTGAGGATCGAACCCGAGTTCTGTGGGTGAGAAGTTTATACAAATATTGATTTTTCATGTTACATATCTTGTGTATTTCCGACATTGATGACATAAAATAGTACGTGAAATACTTGTTTCTCAAATAGAAGGATGCTAGATATTGTTTCTCATCTTTCACGCAGAATCTGTGGAAAATATGTTACATGAAAAATCTATATTTGCAAAAACTTCCGCAGGCTATTCATCACATCAACGAATCTCTGAGTTCACGATGAATTACTCAAATTGCCATTCAACATAAGAATTTTATTGGAATTCTAACTTTGCTTCGAATTCACAAGAAAAATACACTTTGCAGAAGGATAGTTTGTAAAAAGATGTAAACGATTCCCAACATCAGTAGTCATTGAGCAATGCTTCCAAATCATCATCCTCGAATTGTTTCCGGTTGGCCAGGTCGCTGCTTGTTATCAAAATCGAAATCACCATCTTTGACACATGCAACCCACTTTCCACACGTTTGTTGTTCAGCTAGAGCATGTTTACCTTACACTTCCATTAAAATATGATGAGCTTCAGCAGCACTTTTGTTCATATTGGAGTGATGAAGTAGAACTCGCTGCAAAAACACTTTATTCGACAAAAATTTTGACATACATTAAACAAATTATAAAGTGTTGTTATTCACAATTCAAAAAGAAGTCATGTAAAGCAAATGGTATGACATCCAATGTTTCATGATGAATACATGATTGCACATTGTCAGAAATTTCTGCATGAAGCTTGTATCACATGTGATGGAAGCAATTTCGGTTCATGTGATTGACAAATTTCTTGAAATTCCATTGAAATTTGAATGATGAATCAGGGAATAAACTGTACTATTATGAGTAATATAATATAGCAAAAATTGAAAATTCAATTACATCCCAAGTAACACAAGAACTTCTTAAATATGCTATGATTATTCAGTGGATGTGGAAAGAATGTGGAAATGAGACTGAAGGTGCATAGCACATAATTATTCGAAAACCAACCCAAGTAACAAAAGAACATTTCAAACATTCTGCGTTAATTCTGAGATCATGCATAGAATGTGCAGGTGAGACTGTCTTGGATAAATTCGAAAAATACATCCTAAGAATATGCATAGAATATACTTATCCGCAACAGTCCCATTCGAAGATTCTATGAATGTTCATACAATATATTCAGAACTTCAAAGAACCTTCTTAGCATTTCTAACCTGTTGTGCTACTTGGGAAGCAGCAACAGAAGTTCAAAGTATATACGAAATGAAAACGTTCATAGAATGTACGAATGAGATATGAAGAACATACAATGAACGTTTATAGAATATTCGAATGACATTGTTTTAATTATACTTAGAACGTACATAGTAAATCCGAAATGTACGATATTCATTCAATCGACGTTCGATTGACGTACCGTCGTATATTCGATTACATACGTTCTATGAATATGCATAGGACCTATGGAACGGTCTCATTGGAATGTACGTAGAATATATTTCGTATATTCGAAGAACGTTTATAGTATATTTTGATGCTATTTGAGAACAGTCTCATTTGGAGGTTCTAAGCACGTTCGCAGTATTTACCAAACACGTTCTCAGCATTTTTAACCTCTTGTGTTGCTTGGGATGTGATTGAATTCCTAATTCAATCACCAAGAATTGGAGAGTTTATTTACAAGTATTCTTAAGAAAAGAATGAAATTTCAAGAAATTTTCAACATTGTAGGTAACAACGAAATATTGTACTACCTGAGCCATCTTCTGTAAAACGCTACGAATTAATTCGCTCACCTAATAATCCTTTGGTTTCGAGTTTTTGTTCTTTTAATTATTTAGATACATTCATTTTTTCAAGTTGCCGAAGTTTGAATCGTTTATGGAAACAAATTGGTAGCCAATAACGAAATACTCATTCGTCGAAGACCCAAATTCTTGCAATACATTCTTCAAACCGTATCTTTAGTTGCAAAAAATTAATTCGAGAAGGTAAACACCGATGACTTATCAAATTTTGTGAGTTTGAACTTTTGTTTCGTTTTTATAAATGATTCAAACTTCAGGGCCATCATTTTTATTTCATCATTTTATCGATCTACATGTTCATCCAGTAGATCGCAACTTCATATTCCTCCAACCTCTTCACATTTCAATTTGAATACACGGATATAGCTGAGTTGACACTCGAATAATCTTGTCGCAATTTCAAAATGGAATGCTGCAAAGGTAAATCACTCACCGATAGTCTCATATCTCTACGGTTATTGCAATGTCCTGGGATTCTATGTTATGTACTCGCACATAAAAGACCATTTCTCATCTATGACAAAACCGTTGACCCAATGAATTATACGATATATCCATACACGGAATGACTTCACGTGTACGCATTACACGAAAGAGTTGTGGCTTTCATCGTAGGTATGCGAAATCTTGTAAAAAGATTCCTCGATGAAGGGAAGTTCCATTTTCATCGCGTATGCGTCTTCATTTTGAAATATTTAAGCAGGATCTTCGTATCGTTACACGAAAGATACATTTTCTTCACATAATTGAACAATTCAAATTTATATGAGGTACGATAACTCATTTGGAATTTCATATTCTGACGTAACAAAGAGTATCCTTTGAAAATCAAGTTATGTAGTATTTTTCGCATATCTGGAATTATTGAAATGTATGATTAAGAAATCATCCTACACTTGGAAAATACGATACAAAAAAGAATTTCCCATCTTGCCTTCCAGAAAAACTCCACATAATTGTTATTTATACATACTTTAATAGATTTTTAGTCTCTTTAACCGACCGCAGTGGGTGCAAAACACGATAACTAGTTCCCAGTCGGAAATTTCCGGATGGACGGAATCGCGAAAATAGCATGCGCACAGAACTTACACAGGGTCTTTTAGGCCCCACGAGGGACTCTTCAGGGTTGCGCTGAGAATCCCTCAAATTCCCGGTTGGGACCATTCAGGGTCCTGTCAAACGTGAATCCCAGTGGTCCCGACTCGCAACCTGAGAGACTACACTGAGAATCCAATTTCTCAAACTCGAAGAAAATTTCTTTGCCCTCATTCTGATAAATCTTGTTTCCAATAGAAAAAGTAATTTTTCATTAAATCGAAATTAGATTCTTCGAATTCAAGGAGGAATATATTTCTGTTTAAATTTGAAAATTTTTTTTTCCAATCTGATGAAAATCTTTTCCATTGAACAAAGTATTTCTCAGAATAAGGAGAAAGAGAATTTTCTTTGAATTTACGAAATTGGATTCTCAGTGTACGGACGAGCCCCTACAGAGTCTTTCTCAGGAATTGGGGGCACGGAAAAAGAGAAGTTTGCTGTCACAGCGATATCCAGTTTTGCTGGGACCTTCTTGCTGGAGTAGCTAACAAGATTGCTGTGATAAAAAATAGTTTGCTATCACAGTAATCCTGTTAGCTGTGGCAGCAGGAAATTCTTGCTCCCCCAGCAACTTTTGTTATTATATACATGATAGGGAACAAATTTTGCTAGAGAAGTCAAGATTTTTCACTATTACAGCTAAAAAATCGCTGTCATCGCTAACAAGATCGATGTGATAGGACATAGTTTGTTATCACAGCGAAAAATTAGCTGCTGCAGGAGAAGGTGCTCAGCCTTCTGAATCAGAATTCACTGTCACAGCGAATTTCTTCTTTCTTTGCGAGGACGACGCGGGTTCAGGGTGGGAAAGCAAATGGTCCCGGATGAGAATCTGGGTCCGCATGCAAATTTCGCGATCTCGTCCATCCGGGAACAAATACATTTCCAGTTATTTTGATTCGAATTGATGCAATTGTCCAGTAACTGATACAGATTCTCATAAGTTCCGCAACATACGTAGTTTTTTATGGAAATTCATTTATTACAGGATAAATTATTGAAATATTAGGTGTACAAATAAGTTTCCGCGGTTTGTCAAAAGATGGCCCCACCAGAAGGTTATGGAGAAATTGTCAGATGTAAAACGTAATATCCCAAGTTTAGTCATCTGGCAACACCATAACCTTAAAGTACTAGTGATTCCGTATCAGCATCACGTAATTTTTTTCGTGCAAAAACTTCAAGTTTTATTCCGAATAAGCATCATTTGCGGGAACTTTTGATTTACTTCTTTAATGTGAAAAAATCTGCAGCTGAGGCGCATCGATTGCTTCTAGAAGCAAATGGTGAAGCTGCTTCAAGTGAGAGAAGTTGTCAGGAATGGTTTCAAAAGTTTAAGAACGGTGAGTTTGACGTTAAAGACAAAGAACGCAGTGGAAGGCCGAAAGTGTACGAAGACATGGAATTAGAAGTACTATTGGAGGAAGATTCGTCCCAAACGCAAAAAGAACTTGCACTTACTCTACAAGTGACTCAACAAGCAATTTCACATCGTTTAAAATCGTTAGGAATGATTGAAAAACAAGGAAATTGGGTTCCATATGAACTAAAGCCGAGAGACGTTGAACGCCGATTATGCATGAGTGAAATGCTGCTTGCCAGGAATAAAAAAAAGAGTTTTTTGCATCGTATAGTCACTGGTGACGAAAAATGGATTCACTACGATAATTCAAAGAAGAGAAAGTCATGGGTTAAGCCCGGCGAACCATCAACATCGACAGCTAAGCCGAATATTCATGGAAAAAAACTCATGCTGTGTATTTGGTGGGATCAGCTTGGTGTCGTGTATTATGAATTGCTGAAACCAAGCGAAACCATTACTGGAGCTCTCTACCGAACACAATTGATGAGATTGAGTCGGGCACTTAAGGAAAAACGCGCCCATTACTACTCCAGACACGACAAAATTATTCTTTTACACGATAATGCTCGTCCACATGTTGCGGCGCCGGTAAAAACATACTTGGAAACACTCAACTGGGAAGTTTTACCCCACCCGCCGTATTCACCAGACTTAGCCCCTTCTGATTATCACCTGTGCCGGTCGATGGCACATGGTCTGTCTGAGCAGCGCTTCACATCATATGAAGACACCAAAAATTGGGTAGATTTGTGGATAGCGTCAAAAGATGAAGAGTTTTTTCGACGGGGTATCCAAATGTTGCCAGAAAGATGGGGAAAAGTAGTGGCAAATGATGGAAAATACTTTGAATAAAACGTAATGTACTTTTCCTTTACAATAAATTCCTAATTTTTTATAAAAAACCGCGGAAACTTATTTGTACACCTAATAACACGCATGAAAATCTTGAAGAATAGCATCAAGGGGCTTAGGATATCACGAATTATTCACTTCAATTTCTATCATTTCTCACTAGAATATGAATTTTTTGTGAACGAATTCTATCCAAAGTAAAAATGAGTTGAAATTTTCTCAGCTCGAGTTATGATCGTCACATTTTATCAATTTCAAACGAAGCATTTGAAGTTGGATACACTCGAATGTGAAATTGACGATCTCTCTCCAAATTGAAATATATAAAAAATAGAATCACAGGAGAATCGATTGAAGAATAATACCTTATAATATATATATAATTTCCATATAATACGAGAGCACACTTTAGTATGAAAATTTTATTCAAATTCTTCTTTCGTAGACGGTTTTTTATATCTTCATGCTCATACTTCGTCATACGATATAGAATTTTTCTTCCAATACTCCCGTCTTGGAGGTAAAAAACTTCATAAATATGTAAATTCGCAACATTCGTATCTAATTGATGAAATTTGACCATGCCGTTGAAATCCCAAAGATAGTATAGAATATACTCGTTACGATCTCGGCTCGTGAATTGAATTTAATTTGATCGTTACCAGATATCATAGTTATTAATTTAACCCTTGTGGTCGAGTATAACAAACGTCCTCGACTATGACCTTAGAAACAAGAATTTCGATTAGTCCTACGATTCCCCTAACGTCTTGGAGGGTGTGTTTCTAAGTACGGGTGGTCGGTACCTGATATAAGGGTTGTTGGATTCCCTATTTCACAGGCGTTCTCGGGTACCTCTTCTCGCTCGCATGGAATGGGTTCCCTTCACGATTCTCGAGACGCCAAACCATCTCCCGTAGGGTGGTGTTTCTTCTGGTTGAAGGGTGGATGATACCGCGTCACGATTTTGCACTCTGGCATCTCAAGGGATTACGGGAGTATCTCGGGTTACGCGTTATGCGGTTCTCCTCTTTATGTCTTCAACGAACCGAGAACTAAATCAGGATTGAATCTTCCATGAATCGCTTAAACGATTCACAAAATTTATGTTGGTAATTATACAACATTTCCCGAATGTATTTGAATTAATCTTCGCTTTCGCGGCTTATCGATCATTCTCGATAGAATTCTATGAAATCGCAACTCCATTCATTCATTCTTTTCATATTCGTTCATGTAGTTGACGAATAAGAATGCGATAACGCTATTCGGAGTTCTCCGTAATTTCTTGAAGTTTAAACTACGAATTCCTTTGAATCGAATCATCATATCGACTTCACTTCACATCTATACAATTATGACATCAGCGGTGAATAGCTAGTTTGTGTTTGTAAACTCGCGTTGACGTTAGCTACGTGGTACAGATCGAGGTTGAGGCAGTCATGAAGTTCTAAAAGCAGACTTATGTCAAGAACTTCCATCTTCTCTTTGTTATGTTGAATATCTTCTATCATTTCAATTCAATATATCTGAGTTGGGATCTTCGAATGCGAGCACAAGAGTTGAAAGAAAATGCAATTCAATTCCATTGAAATGATCTGAAAACTTTAGCACTTCGAGTGTCATAAAATATCTGTACCAAAGAATAATTGAAAATCTGTTATCCTGACACAATCGAATGCTAAATCATGCTCAAAAAGAGAAAATCATTTGTCGTAAACATGACTTGATACAAAGATAAGAAAAAAAAACCGGCTTCGCTTGTATCAAGCGAAATTGTAATCATCGATACATGAAATGGTGACACTTTCACTCGTGATCATATTTCTTCGTGATCCTTCTTGCCCTTCATTTCTTTTCCATTCGTTGCCCTCTTCAGCTTTCACGAGTTGATCTTTAACGAATAGCTCCAACTGAATCAATGAAGGAACGATTGATTTACGCTTCGGCGCTGTCTAGACGACAGATTCGATTACGTCGATTGCTCTTGAATCGAAATCTCAACATCCCACGCGAGCATATATAGCTATGAGGAAATCTTTGGATCATTAATTTCATCGGATATAAGTCATCGGTTGTGCGCCTTCAACGATCCGCGCTGCATCTTACCGGTATCTTCATTTTATGAACTATAAGTAAATGCGAACGACTTTTTCATTCTTTCAAATGAATCTTCGAGGAAAAGGGGAACAGGTAATCGAATTTTGATTTTTTTCCCGATTTCGGTGACTGTTTCTGTAAAAATTCGACGTTTTCCATAATCGAGGAGCAATGGATGACAAAAGATGGAAGAGCGTAGGGAAAAATTGGAGATCGAAGTACAGATGGTAGAGGAAAAAGAGACGTATGGAGCGAGTATAGGTAATGCACCAAAATTGCTTTACCATCGGTCCATTTACGGAAATGAAAAGCACTCTCTGCCAAGCACACCGGTGACTTTTCTACACAGTATATATCGAAACTACTCAATGGCTCACAATTGCCAGAAGCGTCTTGTACTTGGGCGAATGCTTGGTACCACACGTCCGATATCACAATCGTTGTATTCCTCCCTCTTTCTCTCCTTGTCATGCATTTATCTCTCTATCGGTTCAGCTATACAGTTAAGCAAATTCCTGTTTCCCTTCATAGTTGATCATTAGTCGTCTCATTAGAGTCTCATTAGGATTCCATATATTCCCTGATGCTTGCCGACGTTGTTTCAAACTTGCTAATTAATTAGCTCATATAATCTATCAACTCTTCCGTAGATGAACATATCAAATATTTCAATCACGACGGAGATGACAAAAAGTTTTGGAATATCGGAAATTCGATGATTGATTGTTCATGAGATTCGTCGAACGACGTCGTGAGCGCAAAGTCAATATATTAATGGTGTTTCAGGAAATCATTAGCATCGAAGTATCGATTCTACGTTCGAATGATGTTGCATCCATTGTTTGGATGTTGTTCGCCGATAACGCGGGTACGGGGATATTTTGATTTTGCTCCAATGAATACAAATTCTAATCACGAGAGTAATCTTCTTGATTCATAAGCGAACTCGATCCATATTTCAAGAGAAATTTCCTCAACTCTGCCGCAAAGTGCAACAAGCATTTCAACGCTATCATCCAAAACTAACCTGCAATTAATAATAGTACTATTTTCATGGTGGATTTAGGAAAGGTTCGTCGAAAGATGAAAGGTGTTTGATAGCACCGGGAATCGATAACCATTCGATTATCCATGATTACGTACTGCAGATATCGAAACGTTTGCACATGGCGGAATTATATGCAATTGTACGAAACTGAAATCATTGCAATTGCACAAAGCGTGGAAGTCAGTTCTATCCATGTTGAATTCGCTCAATTCTGATTGCGTTTCATTCACAAAGAGATTCATTGACGATTGAAATGTTCGGATGAATAGAAAGTTCGATTCATCCTGTACAGTTTTTTCTGATAGATATGTCGATATCTCTATTCTTGACTTCCTCGGGTTCAATGTTTCGAAGAGGAGTTAAAAGATAAATGTACAAATTTGATGAACTTTGATTTAACAGTAGAATAATTTATGTATACCGAAAGCGAACGTTGATTCTCTCTGCGCGGTGCGTCGAAAGGGGAACGAATAAAGGTAAATCCATCAATTTTCCCACAAGAGGAGAGAAAAAATTGATAGAAACGTTAAAGTGTTTGGTCTTCGGAGTAATTCTACACCGATGCTTCGCAACTGGAAAACCATGGGATCGCGGATGAGAGGAAACGAAAGAGGATAAAGGAATGAAAGAATCGGAAGAAGACGGAGGAAAATGTTCCAAAGAACGAAATCGACAGGGGCAGTAAATCGACAGAGGTCGATGTCTTTCTCCTCCACTTTGAGAAATCTCTCGTACCTAACGTTTAGTTTCCCCCCTAATCGGGACTACCCTAACCCTCCTGAAATTCAGTCCAATCCATTTCCGGGCTAGTTCTTCTCGTCGCGCACCTGATCCACCACTCGTTCTTCTCGATGGGCCATTATTTAAACGCCATTGAATCATTGTTTAAAGACCGTACAACTGGACAGGACCAATGGCAACGTAACGTAACTGTTCAAGACGACGCTATTGATTTGCTTGACAAATCGATATCAAGTAGAGGACTTGGATACGACAGTGTTTAATCTTCTTAACAGTTTACACGAATACGTGTATCGCTGAGTCAATCTCGTAGGAATTCCTTGGACGTTGTGTTCTCCAAACGTTTCAATTATCCGAATTCAACGACGTTCGTTACAAAGCGCTACAATCGAATAGGGTAATTATCGATATCGATTCGATAATTCCCATAATCAAGAGGATATTGTGGTTCTCTTAATGGAATAGAATATTGAAATTGACAAATTCATTTCAAATATCAAATCGAATATTCAATAAGGTTCGAATATGAAAAGCGAGGAAAAAAATGCCTGTAAACACCTGTTGTTCTCGTATCTATATGTTTTCAGTTTTCAATTTTCTAATGTACAGACAGTTGTCGTGAATATTATCGCGCATCATTAATCATGTCATTCAACCTCCCAAAGTCATCCTACACACAACAATCCAATATTTCATCCTGTTCAAGACTGACGCAAGAATTGAAGGGAATCGCTTCATGATATCCTATTACACAATGAAATCGATGATTCATTCGAAACGAATTCCGGCGATGAATCATTGTACGTGCATTACCTATAAGTACAATATTGTGAATACACACACGCGAGATAACATGCTCCTCTTTTAATCGAAGAATTTTATAAATCGTCGACAATCTTTTTGGCGTTACGAGTAAATCTTAGCACGCTTCGATGCTTTGCACCCCTCTCCCCCAAGTTATTCGAACGTAAGAGGATTTGTTTCATTCGATAGCACGCGTGGATGGACCCCGTTTCATTCCTTTTATGAGAATTGCACAACGTATGCGTGTTTGAAGGGGAAAGTTGATTCTATTTATAGAAAAGGGAGAAGTATGCTGAACACGTTTCACAACCATAGACTGAATCTTATATCGTTGTAATACGCTGGAATACAACTAAACTTCGGGGTTGGACAGTTCTTCAGAAGCGCCACGTACTTCGGTGGAGTTAGGTAACGGAATTTTATGGATCGAATAAGACGTTGGTTGGAAATTTTCGTTATTTTTCAACGCGTTTTTGTTCAGGGATTGAGGATTCGGTGTTTGCAGAGTGGAAGGAATTAGAGAACGTACACAGGGGACAATTTTGAGGACGATGAGGCAAATATTGGCGGTATCGTTTGGAGTTTGATGATCCATCAACGTGTTTTGAAATAGTCTTCTGAAATGCCTGCCGCTCGTCTGATGCTCTGGCGTCCGTTGATTAGGAGGGGAACGTTGGCCCACTCAAATGATTTCCTAATCACTGAAAGAAAAACAACTATGAATTTATTGAATATCAATCAAAATTGGTAGACGAAAGTACAATATATCATTCAGACGATATCAAACGACACAGCATAGAAATTTTATATCTCAAATTTGAATATAAACGTTCGAAGTTATGCGCACGGTGTGAGGAATGAGTCGTGACCCAACCATGCCAAGTGGATAAGACTTTTTTTTTTTTGTTTTTTTGTTTATACGGGTATAAAAGACCCTTTGGTACATAGAATATACATTATTTGAACCACATTAAACCTATATATCATGCATCAAAGCATTAAGCATCATGTTAAGCTCGACTACATGCATCTTATATCACAACAACAGTTAACGTGTATAATTATAGGTGAAAAGGACAATTAGATATTAAATTTGACAAATATGAGAAAAAGAATTTCTAAGATCAGAATGAGATGAAAATAATTCAAGCACATCACTGTAAGAATTAGCTAGGATAGATATCCGATTTACCGGATCAGAATAACCGTATCTCGATTTATAAGAAATTGGATTGAACAATTTAGGGCGTCTTAATAAACGAGAAGGGACATTAAAACGTACAAGTCCAAGCAGTTGAGGGCAGCGAATTTTCCCATTAACAATTTTATACAAAAATGAAAAATCATTGAACAAACGACGTGATTCCAAGGAAGGCAAGTTAAGTAGAGACATAATCAATGAGTAATCATGACAAGTGCTTCTTTGCAATAATTATTAATCTTACAGCAACAAATTGGTTGAATTTTTTGTAGCGAGAATCGATTTTTTTGTTCTAAAGTGCCATGAAAAATTGAAAAATCGGAAAAACTTTCCCCTGGGTTACTTTGTAAGGTGCGAAACACGTTATCCAACAAATGCATTTTGGTTTTTGTGTTCCAAATGATTCTGTTGCGAGTGATGATGTAAGGTAAGAGGCCCTATACCCGATCAGTCCTTATATTCTAGGTTTTTGTGGTTCAGTTGTGCAAAAACTTTTCATCAAAACATTTTTTGTAATTAATGGATCGGGAATGAACTTTTTCCTTTGAAACTCCTTGTTAAATTACTTCGTAAATGCATGTAATAATGACAATGATCGGGTTCTAGTCCCTGATCGGGTATAGGGTCTCTTACCTCACACCGCAGAACGATTTCTTTTCAAGGCCGCTCCGAAGATGCATTGTCAATCGCTCAATTTTCAATATATTTTGCAATGAAAATTTAGGAAAGTATTGTTCAAATGTTGCATTATTATATGGAAATCGACTGGATGAATTTACACTACCTTGATTGCCACAAAAAATCTTAAGAAAATGTTATAGCCACATATGTTGGTTGAGTTTAGATGAAAGCTGATTTTCTGAATTTTGAAATCACAAGAATCTTCAGGACGCATCAAATATGATCAAGGGTTACTTGTACTAGTGCATCATTGTCAAATAAGATTTCTATGCAATCGGGAAAATCATTGACAATTTGATGATGATTCGATTGGAACGAACTTCTTCCCAGTAGATAATGAACGAATACGGAAATTCTACAATAGGATCAGTTCAAAATACTTCAAAATACTGCTATGATTCTCAGATTGGCTAATTGAATCAGCTCTGACTCCATCACTTCTACGATATATTTGTTGTGAATTATTCCATAAAATGAAAAAATCTTATTCTCATTTACAATTCAGGAATCGAAATCAATCCTTTCACGTCCTTTCATCGGTAACTCGATGACTAATCCTCTTCGATTCAATCAAGAATTCAATTAAGGAGGTGATAAAAATGGGCTGTGGGGATATAACATCTTCGTTATATGGAGGACCTCAAGGAAATAATTTACGCATTTGGGATCCTGGAAGAGATTGGTGGATTTAGTAATCGGTCACGCAACCGGAGATTTCGCGACTCCCTCGGGGTCGGATATAAATTCACTTGATCCTAAAAAGGCAGGACGGAACACAACGTATAAATATGGGAGAGAAGAAGAAGACAAGGGCTGAGGACATGAACCTTTCTCGAATCAAAAGGGTTTATGGTGTGGACAGGAATCCCGTAGACAATGGTAGAATTAATTCCTCCAAATCTAATCGACCTGTAATGATCTTGATCTCTTGGACAGAGTCGAGAAGGAATTAGCCTCCTAAGTATTCCTCAACCACATAGATTATCGACGTTCGTCAAGTACTTGAGGTAATGAATTTATTTTCCCAACGATACGAAGGGGTGAACCTTTCAAAGCAATCATGTATTGTTCTATGTAGAAAGAATTTGAAGAATTCCACATTGAATTAGAAAAAAAAAAAAAATATAATACACCTCAGATTTTTTGGTTGAATTTTCAAGATTATATCATTTTGTAGAGAAACGAAACGTAAGAGGGAAGGTTCATTCTTTTCCGGTGATAACCCGAGGCGACAGGTTACTCCGATTAGTGTTTCAAGAGACCTCGTTTTTTCTCTTTACCTACCTACCTACCTTCCTACCTACCTACCTCCATACTCGATGTCTTTGCTTTCTCTAAAAAAAAAAAGAAAGAAGTTAATATGGATCCTCGTATCCCGCTGCTGTCTCATCATGTCTTATCTCAACCCTATACCAGGTCGTTGGTGGTCGAGGGTTTAGCAGGACATATCATTTCACCTCGCACTTCGTTCAAGGATAAGAAGGGAAAGAAACATCTCGAATACACAGAGCGAACCGAGAAGAAATAATCACTCAAAGACATAAGTTTTTCCGAAGTCTTGGAGAATACAACGACAGGAAACACAGGTATGGGATTTAGGTAATATTTGTTTGAAACCATTCCTCAAGGGCGCAAGTTGAGACAACGTTACAACTTTGACTTTATTGAAATATTGAGGAAAAAAAAACATTCAACGGACGGATCTATCGATTTTCACTTTGACGGTAACAACGATGTCATTAATTTCTCAACGGAAACGTTTTGAGCCAACAAATAGTAACAGGTTCTCTTGTTACATAAAGTGTAATTACTTTGCACCAGCTGCTAATCATTGTTTGATCAAAGAGGGTCATTGTCGTCTTGAACAAACGAAGAGAATCCGTTTCTGCAATCAATCTCGAGACCCTTGTCCGAATACATAGAACATGGGCGGCGCTTTGTTGAAGGATTTGAAATATCACGAACCAATTAAGGTTAAGTATACAGTCATCGGTCAGTTACATACAGCCTCTTTTATCCGATTTCTTGCTTGATTGTCGTGAATACTGATGTTCCATACTGAGTATTTTGTTTCATCTTGTGTAACATTTTGAAAGGATTTCAAGAGACTAAACAGAGCCTGCTCCTAATGGTATACAGAGTGAATCCGGAAAAAACACAAAACCTTGATAGATTGATGGTTCTCAATAAACATGAAGATATCTGGGAGATATCTTTCAAAAGAGATCTACAAGACATATCCCCACATAGCATAAATATCTCAGTAATATCTCCAGGATATTCTAACAATATCGCAGTGTCTCCAGAATCTTGCAGAATATTCTGAAGATATTACTGAAACTTCTGTGCTATGTGGGTCGAAAAGATATCTTGAAGATATCTTTTGAAAGACATCTTGAAGATATCTCATGAAAGAGATCTGGAAGACATATCGAAAAGATATCCAAAAGACATCTTTTCGACGTCTCTTGAAAATGTCTTTCAAAAGATACCCACATAACAATTCATGTCTTGCGATGTATTTTCGATAAGTTTAAGATGTCTTGCGCAACACATTTGGATGTCTTTTAGATGTCTAAAACTCTTCTTTGGTCTTAAAGATATCTAAAAGACCTCTAAAAGAGGTCTTTGCAGACATCTTCGAAGATATCTTTGAAGATATATTTTAGAGGTCTTTGAGATATCTTTTAGACCAAAGAAGAGTTTTAGACATCTAAAAGATATCTAAATGTGTTGCGCAAGACATCTTAAACTTATCGAAAAGACATCGCAAGACATGAATTGTTATGTGGGTATGTTTGAGATGTTTTGCCAAATGTATCTCTAGGATCAGCAGTTTTGAGATTATGAGTGCATACGGATAACACTTCAAATGTTCAATCAAATTGCAAAGAAGGTGAATTCATTCATGAATTGAAAGCTCGAATAATCCATGTAAATACCAATAAATTCTGTGAAAAGTACGATTTTCTAACCTTGCAGTGCTAGCACTGAAAGTAACGAATCTCCAAGTCACAATATTTTGCGAGTTATCGAATTTTTTACACTGAATTTTATTTACGGCCTTCGTGTACGGTGATTTTATCAAATTCTCATTCACATTTACCAATAAGTTGTTTTCCAATAACAATGAGGAGAAAATAATTTAAAAATACCTGTGATATTCATCCCTGATGAAAAACCCCGATAACGGAATTTCATTGATAAATCATCAGCTGTATCAATACTATCCAAAATCTATCGTTTGATTTGATTTGATTTGATCTATTTTACGGGCTAAGACGCCCTTTAGGTACAAAAGTATGTAAACAATATCATGGCGGTTAACAAAAGAAACTTTTCAAATAAAGTACTAAAAAGTAAATTACAATAAGACACGGTGTAAATTATCACGAACCTTAAAGTATAGATATGGAATAATACATAAATTATAATCTCACACTCTTCTTAGAGAAAGCCTTCTGGGCCGATTTTTTAAAGATTGATACTGACCCCGAAAAGAAATCAAGATCATCTTTATATGAGTTTGCCAAGCAACAGATGCGGTTGACTGGATCAGAATAAAAATAATGTGAAGTGAACATCGGAATATTGAAAAGCGAAGGCTTTCGTAGAGTTCTAGATGGTACATTGAAGTTTAAAAGAGAGAGTAGTTCAGGACAGCTGATTTGACCATTAATGATTTTGAAAATGAAAACGAGATCGTCAACCAACCTACGAGCTTCAAGCGTGGTCATGTCAAACGATCTCATTAACGGTCCATAATCATGACAGGACACGGCCATGGGAGTGAAATTTTTAAAAGCTAAGAAACGCAAAAACTTGTGCTGAACTCTCTCAATCAGTTTACAATATTTATCTTGGTGAGGCGACCAGATCTGGGACGCATATTCTAAATTAGGTCTGACAAGAGCATTGTATAGTGTCAAGAGTGTTGCACGGAAAAAAAGATGATGTTGGATTTACAATGTTTCGTTCGATCACCATAGAAATATTAGGGGTTTCTATGGTGATCGAACGAAATGTTGTAAATCCAACATCATCTTTTTTTCCTCGTGAGGGTTCTTTGAAGTCTTTAGACATACGCTTCAGAAATCCGAGTTGCTTCATAGCCGTATTAACCATATTTTGATAATGCATAGTGAAATTGAACTTAGAATTCATTATCAGACAAGTCCGATAAAAATTCGAAATCTACGATAATTATCCGATATAAAACCGATCAGCTAAGTCGACGATTTCCCGATAGACCTCTATATCGGATTTACATTGAATAATTATCGTAAATCTCGGATTATTATCGGACTTGTCTGATAATGAAACCAAACGATAGATTTTGGATAGTATTGATACAGCTGATGATTTATCGATGAAATCCCGATATCGAGTTTTTTCATAAGGGATCAGATACTATCGATCACTGGATCATGTACTTTAATATATTTTACCAAATTCATCAAACTGTTCAAATTTTGAGCACAATAACCAACTTATCTTGGATTTGTATGTGTGATAAACACCTTGTTCAAAAGATCACTTTTATGCACCGCTGACATTATATCTCACTATGTCATATTGACAATTATGAGCACCGTCATCGAATTGTGCATATGGCTCAGGTCATTGAAGCGTAGATACGTCGTGAAATGTCCGGGTTCGAATCTCGCAACCCCGAGAATCCGAAATGGAGTGAAATTTGTAGGACTGAGAGGGGGATCTGAAGAAAACAAAGGAGGAAGGGAGAATTTTTTTTATGCACGATTGAAGATATTTTTATGAATTCTTCAAGACATTTTTAAGACTTGACCGAATACGTCTAAAACATATCTTCCGCAAAACTTCTTTGAGATATCTCAAACTTGTCGAAATCAGTCGCGTAAGACATCTTTTAGATTTCTAAAAGACATCTTCGAGACCTTTTTGCAAATTGCGATATATCTTTTAGATATCTGAAAGATGTCTTTTTGTTTGATTGGGTTCCAGTGGGATTTTGAAAATCCTTTTTTCTTGAATTTCAGTTGATGGAATTGGATTTCTGCTCTTCATTTATAACTCATACATTTTGGAATACTGAAATGATTCCGCTGCTACATTTTATTGGGAGGTTAACGGCATTCACCACCTTCCCAAAAAGTTACTAGATTCCAAAATCGCCCCCCCAGTATTCTCAGAAACGAACAAATAACATGAAAAATAATGAGTAGCTGCACTTTCTTTGATATCCTAAGAAGATGCACCTGCTCATTGAAATCGATTATATTCATTAATTGTTGAGAAAACTGGGGGGAGAGATCTAATAACTTTGCCTCTGATAAATGCCCTTAAGGGATGATGTCACTTTGTGTTCAAAAAAGTTTTAGTCATTTTCTAAGACGTGCCACAAACGATAGGAACATTTTTAGGATATGGAATGTCTTTGCATATGAAAGCGCTAGTCGTTGAGTACCAGAAAGATTTTTTTATATTTTTACAACACAAAATGGCGACACATCAGCGCCCTGAAAACAAAGTCTGACCTTTCACATGGGTGTATCGCTAGAGGTCACAATTATGAATGTAGAACAAAAAACCAAAAAATTTTTCTGCAAACATAGTTCAAAATCTAGAAATCTCCGTATGATTTTTTCGCATTAGCTTTTTTATCGATTTTATAGCGGATTTTTGGACGATTTTTTCGAAAAAATCGTAAAAAAAAATTTCAAAATGACGCTATTCTCTTCAAAATTTGTTTTTCGAAAAAATCCTACGTAGACAGCTAGATTTTGAGCTATATTTTAAGGAAGTTTTTTATTTTTTGTTATAGATTGAAAATTGTGACCTGTAGCGGTACGTCCGTTTTAACCATGAGAAAAAAAATTTTATTTCAACCGTACTACCATGTCGCCATTTTTTATTTAAAAAATGGAATAAAAAGTGTTTTTTGTACCCAAAGACTAGTACTTTCACATGCAAAAACCCCATACGTTTATAATTTTTTTTGACTTCATGGCAACACTTTGAAAAAAACATCAATTTTCCCGTCCACAAGGTGATATTACCCCTTAAAAAGACAATAGAAAATTTGATTCACCCAAAGAAATGAGATTTTCAATCGAGAAAATATTCTTTTCTCGTCAGACCCTTGTTGTTATATGAAATAAAATGTAGATACAAATGAGAAAAGATTTTATAAATTCCCAAAGCTTGAATCTCGTTATAAAAAGTTGAACCATCATTTTCGAGGGATGATTTATGCGTGTACCTTCGAATTTTAATATCTCAAATATGTACATAAGTATGAATCGTGCACTATCTGCTAACTCGTAGACACCTACGTAGTCGTCATGATTTTATAGGAGAATACATTGATCATTCAATGGAAATGCTGGTAGCAAAATTCATTGTATGCATATAGTTCTGGCGCGAGTATCGGTTACCGACCATTGGTATATTTTATTCCAACCAAGGCTATGGTGAATAATGAGCTGTGCCTTACAAGAGAATATTTACATACAAACGAACCATACAATTTACCACATGTATTCTATCCATGATGTAAAATACTTATGTAGTATTATATACGCGCAAGAGTTGACGTGATTTACTTGAGATTTTCATTCTTACAATTATTCTATCAACGACGTACGGGTAGCGGATAGGAATTGTATTCGTGCGATGCATATTATATAATTAGTTTCGGTTCAACGGGAAAATATAGCGGGATGAAAGAATTCCCCACTCATTTTATGGAATGTGGTGATCAGAAATTATTGAAAGATCATTGGAGTTTTGTGTTTATTCTACGTTTATTATCACGGAGGAAAGAAATTTTAATATGAGAATTATTCATGTCTTGACAGTATCTCACGACGAAGTTCAAGATTTCTTATGCTACATAAAAGTATATCTTTTACAGTCTGTCAAGTGAAACCGGGGACAGCCTAACTAGCGGTTCGTGAAATATATTTCTCTAATTCTGTCGTAACTCAGACCATCTCAATGAATTGTTTTAGCATTTCAGCTATCGGTTGTAACAGCAAATAGTGATTTGGCTGGGTACCCTCTTATGGAAATACTCCACTGAAGAATGTATAAAAAATCATGAATAATCTCCGAAGAACATCTCATCAAATTTTGTTGAATTTCACTCACAAATTGGCCTTCCTTTTCATGAAAAATCAACAAGAGAATACGAATTTCAACAAATTTCTATGAAATTAAACCAAATTCATGAAACTTCGCCAATTTTCTTTGATTTCCGTGAAGACTCGTGGATTTTTGTGAATAACAAAGTGTCCAAATTCAGAATAAGATCCAACAAAAGTTTTACCACCAGAGTGAGGTTTAAATCCGACTGCATTTCTTCTCATGAACCTCGCTTTTATAAACATGTAAATCAATGATCCAGGAACCGTAACTTACCATTAAGCACAATACCCAAGTTATTCATTAATAAAACATAGTCTAAGTATATATGTTATATTATAAATCCTGTTCATGAAATGCATCGGCTGGGTACAATATGGAAAGGTCATAATATTCCATGTATCATCAATATTAAACTTCAAACCATTTGCAACGACTAGGTCGAAATCGCATCCAAACCGGATTAAAATTCAATTGCATTATTGATACAAGTAATGGAAGTGAATAATTTAAAATTATCCGCATCCAAAAACGCATTCACAAAAACTTGGAACTCGCAACTATGGGGTTAGACCAACAATCTTGGAATATTACAACCTGAAAATGGCACCGCAAGTGACAAATTTATCAATTGGGCAAAGATAAATTGAGATTCGGAGACCAACGCTTAATTATAAGTGCACAGTGACAGCCCTCTATCTCTAAAGAACGTTCCATGAGCGTAGATCAAGCATACGGGCATTCGAACGTTCGATGAACCTTCATTGAATGTATACATCAACTTAAAATCAATATGAAATTGACCTACGATGCCTACGTTCTCTTGGGGTGTACTTACAATCGATCGGAAAAGAGGTATTCATAGCTTTGAAAATAAAATCACTGAAAAGAGATGAATTCAACAAAATTATATTGTTCAGAGCACAATTTATATCACTTGTTCAAAAGATATGAAACCTACATCATCATTCTGAATTCTGATATCAAAGATTCAAATCAACCATCATGAAAAAGATTGTTCAGAAGTCTTCACATCTCCGTAAAGATTCAATGATTCATGCTTCAACCATCAATTTCACCAGTGGTATCCTGTACGACCAATTTCGGTAGGAGTTAATGGATGGGAGATCGGTAAACGTCCTTCGCATTTCGCCTAATGAAACTTTTCGAGAACGTTGATGTCTAATGTAACAACTTTGAACTTGTCGAGGGTCGGTCGAGAGTTATACATTTTCGATCGATAGAACTTGTCCAATTTCTATATCCTTGCGAAGTCAAATCACAGGAAATGGTATTTCATGTACCGTCGATATCGATCCAACATTCATTCACAAAATTCTTTCCATGATCAATGTATTTTACATTCCTCGCACTTTTTGTCAAGTTTAACAGTTCTGAAATCTTCCTCTTCGAGAGTTCAATGAATGAAACTTCAGGGAAAATGGGGAATCATTTGGCATAGACGTCGATTACCGTTCGATGATTTTGGTACACAGCTCAAGGGTAAATCAGTTATTTCGACGCTATCCAAGTCTGATTGGTTTTCGATATACCTGGATCAGTTGCATCTACAAAGTACAGTCAAATTGCAGAAGCAGACGCAGTTGCGACGCGGTCTGCGGTGTGGTTTTGACTCAATATATCGACGGGCCAACGGCTCACAATATGGGCAGTGATGGAATTTAATAAAGGAAGTGATTACGTTCACCGCAAATCAGGATCGAAATGCATCGACGTGACGTTGATGAATCGTGAAATCCGCGAACGATCCAACCTTCACTCGGCTGGTCCAAGTTTCGCAAGATAAACCAATTCAATTAAGCTCGTGAAATATATCAACGCGCAATGACCCTTTTCCCTTCATCTCCCATCATGTTTCTACAACCCCTTCCTCGCTTTGATCGATGCATACACCGCTATGTGTAATGGACTTGCTACGAATAGAGAGAGATTCACTTTCGCGTATGAGAATGGCAATTGTCAACGCCCTTTCGTTCTTTGTTATTGTTGTTGATCATTGAAACCACAGGACAAAATTTATATTGATGAATACTTTCCATCAAACACGGAGAAAACACGGTGCATCGAACGTCCCGCGATGTACAATATTTGATCACCTTGTCTGTAAAAAATTAGACAAAAGGATTGGACGGAATGACGAGGTATGATTGTTTTATTATATCGTTTGCAGCCGTACCATGATATATTATCGAACGTTCAACGATGTAATCCCTTTCAAATGCTGCATGCATTGGAAGAATCAAGACGATCGTAAAAGTGACCATAAGAAATATCTTTTCATCAAATCATCGAGACACCTGGCATGTTTCGTGGGAGGGAAGAATGGAAAAGAAGAAGAAGGAGAAGAAGAAAGAGCAGAAAATAAGAAGAATAAGCAAAACCGCACATAGAGGAGGTGAGGTGAGCGTCATTGTATCTTAATATCAGTGCACATGCAAGAGAACGATTAGAGAAATAATCCATGTTAACGACCCATAGTGAATCACGGGACCCCGAAACACGATTCAGATATAGCAAGCAACGGACCAGATGGAATGAGAGAAACGAGGCGAAGAAAGAAAAAGAGTTGATGCTGACTGCTTTGTGGTACACAGATCTCTGGAGTGATTATCACGAAGTAGTTGGGCGAAAAAGGAGCATTAATGGGTACTGCGTGTGGTAGTAGTGTGGAAGAACCTACAACAGGGTAAAAGAAATAATAAACACTAATAAAAAGACATGAATAAAGAAAGTCCTCGAATGAAAACAAAAGATACAAACATAATATGAATTTGAATACATCCCATATCGAACGAAACAAATATTGAAAAATTTCAAAAGAACTCGTATTCTTTTAAATAAAAATTTCCAAGACAGAGCAGGGAATCCATTATAGAGGAAACATTATCGGAGTTCCTTTTTCGATCCGTAACTGGCCACATTTGATCTGAAGAGAATATACTGTTAGACTGCACACAATGTATCAAGCGAGAAGTTCGTTACTCGTGAGACGAGATTATCTCTGGAGAGTAAAAATCACCTTGCGAGAACTCGCGTGAAAATCGATCAAGGAAATCCAGGATGAGAGGAGAAAAGGGAACGAGGACTGTGGAACGACTCATACCTTGAAAGCCACGAGCATACACGTTCGGCACGTAGCCGATGTTTATCACCGGGAGGTGTGGAGCCACCCGATAGTCATGAAAGAAGGAAAAAGAAGGTGGGAAGACCGAGTGAAAGGAAAAGGATATGCGCACAGATGGTGTGCAACACCGCAGAAGTAATGGACCGGTCGAAATCGTATGCACCGCACTCGTCCGACTCGTTTTCACGCGTTGCACGTGAGTGGCCCTATTCAACCGACTTTGTTTCTGTCTACTCCTCCTTCTCTTCTTTCTTCTTCATCTTCTCTTACTTCTTCTTCTGCTTCTTCTTCTTCTTCTTCTTTTCATCCCCCTTCCTCTCTTCCACTCAGTAATTCATGCCCGATCACCGATATTATCGATCCCCGTGAGCACCATGCATATCTTGTGCTCTAGTGAGATTTAGGGTACATAACCATCGCTTTCCAAACGCCTTTAGATACCCACGGTATTTGTGCGATGTACATCTCGATTGCCTTGAAGATTTTTTTATCGCTCAACTTATTCGTTCGATCCCGATAAGGGGAAATGTATTTCCTCTAATTTTTGAGAATTTTTCTCGTTGAAAATCGAAGAGGTGGAGGAATCTCGCTCTTAATAGAACGAGTTTGGAAATTTGAAAATCGTTCGTTGTATAGGAATTGCGAGGAAAAATTCTGAATTCCATGCCTTTATTGTTTCAGTCTTTACTGCATAGCTGCTTTTGCAATATTCGAGTTTTCTGAAGTACCTTGTAGTCGATGCTTATTTGGTGATTCTAAATTTCTTGAATTCACTGCGAAATGCGAAGTTGTTTGTAGACTTTTTGATTCATCAATGTTTCAAAACTTGTATAACTTGTATAACCTGTATACAAAGCTAGAGATTCAATTAGTTCTTTAGAATGCCATTCAGGATAAGATGTATTTACAACAACATTGGAATATAACCCTTTATCGAATCATCAATGAATTCATAGAGTTTATCAACTAACTTATTAATGTTCAAAAATTGTCAGTCAAGGGAAGCATACCAATCAATATCTTCCAAAATCCTGAGTATACTAACCATATAGATAGGTCATATTTCAAGTCCAAGAAATATTTACAACTGGTTGGAACTGTTCACAATCACATAACCCTGGTGGGAAAATTTTGTTCACTTTTGGGACAGCAATTTTTCAATAAAATTCAACGAAAAATCTCAAACTTTAACGAATTTCAATGGAAGTCAACAAATTTCATTAAAAGTTATTGAATTTTGTAGACAATTAATTAAATTTTACCGACATTTTGTTGAAACCAGTTGAATTTTGCTGATTTTCAACAAAATTGTCCCACCAGGGAAAAGCATGGGACCGTCCAACGGTATTTATTATTTCCTTCTCTATTTTACTTTTCATGTCTGAAGTTGGAGCGATACGGAACGACAGAAAACCCAAATAGCAATTTAGCCTTGTTGCAATATTGTCAGACAAGCTTATGACAAGGTTGACATAAGCTTCCTAGTCGACACACGACAAGGGTGAAAGCTTACAAAACTCTTGCAGCAGAGTTGTAGCAACCTTACACTAATAAGTTTGTCAATAACAAGTCAAAAACAATCGACCCACACAGCACTTTTGGTCTTCAAGATATCTTGAGGAGCTATTCAGAAAAGTTTAAGAAGTCTTATGCAACATCCTTGAGATGTCTAAAATAGTTCTTACTTCTAAAAGATACCTTTTAGAAGATCTAAAACTTTTCTTCCCAGATTATATCTTCTAGACATCTCATAGAAATCTTTTAGAAATAAGAAATGTTTTAGATCTCTTCAAGATATCTTTTTATGTTGCGTAAGACTTCTTGAATTTGGTTTGAGATATCTTTTAGAACTCTGTGGGAAATGACAAGCCTGACAAGCTTATGACAAGGTTACATGTTTCTTTGTGATGGTGTTCTGTTCATCGTTTTTTCGGCCAAAAAGGTTACGAACCAATCATGAATTCATGGTAAGCTTTTGGTGAAATCAAAATCGTTGATGAAAGAAAACGGAATTCGGATCACAGACCCTGTCGTTGAACAAAGAAGTGACAGTTTCATTTTCTTTCAACCACGTCAGCACAACTCTAGTTGTGTATACAAATGTAATATTGTGCGAGAAAAACATTTGAAAATTCATGTCAGAATGAATTTCTCGACAATATAAAAAATTATACAAAAAAAACAGTGTTTTATTCTGTTCATTGTCCACAATATTTGATTCCCTAACCCTCCTTACCTTACCTTACCTTATATGGATCATGTATAATGTCTACATGAATTTCTAAGGACATCTCATTTCTTGTACAACATGTTCACAATACAAGATGATTTTCACGTAATAAATTCATGGTCTGGATTCGAGAACTGTTTTATATATATATACCGTTAGGATGTGATGAGATATATTTTGTTTACGATTGAACAGAATATTGGAATATATATGGATCGAATCTTATATAAAAATGTGTAGAGTGGACTCAAGACTCTTGAGCAAAATTAAAAAATGGTGAATATCAGTCAATTTTACGATCTTCGAAGACAAATTTCTACATCAAGTCAAGTGTGGGCATGTAATGACACGTAATGAAGCAATTTTCCTCTTCTCAAGACCAGGACAAGACAAGACAAGACCTTTTAGTCTTCAAAATCGAAAAAATATTTTCCAAAAGTTTTCTCCCATTTCATTCTTTTAATATTTTTACATTGACCCAACGAATCTTGCATTAGAACTGGTAAAATTAGGTTTTGCTAGTTTTATTCGAGAGTCTCAAATCCAGCCCTAAACATGTATAGATGATATAGATTGCATGATAGATGAAGATATCTATTAATATCTAAAAGATGTCTTAAAATCATAGGAGTTGTCTTCGAAGACTTTCGTGAAGATGTCTTTTCGACATCTGAAACATGTCTTATACAACAAATTTCAACAAGTATTAGATATCTCAAAAATGTCTTGCCAAAGATTCGTTTCAGACACGCTGACAAAGATATGTTTTAGATATTTGGAAGACATCTTTCAAATGATTCCAAAATATGTTCTCGATTTTTTTTGAGGTATATTTTAGACCCGTACAAGACATCTCTCAGATGCCTCAACGTATGTTTTTCATTTTTTTAAGACAAGTGTTAGATTTTCCCAAGATACGTTTGGAATATCTTCAAGATGTGTTTCAGATGTCTATTTGGAATTATTCAGACATCCCAGACAGCACAAAAGGATCACTAATGAGTTCTGAAAAAGGAACAAGGGGTGAAATTTGTCTTTCTTACTTTGACAATTTTCAAGATCTGTAAATGATATCATTCATAAACTCTGTCAAGATGTTTTTTAGACTATCCTGATTCTACATCCAAAAGATGTCACTCAGAAATACCTTGAATACATATTTCTGACATTTCTTGAAGACGTCAAGAAGATATCATTTTGAGATATCTCGAAAAAACTTTGTTGTGACGTCGTTTAGATATCTGAAAAACATCTTTTTGACACATTTGAGAGATGTTTTCCTGAAGATATCTTGTAGATGTCTTCAAAACCTTCGGTGTTTGTTGGGTGATATCATTAAAAACTCACGTATGATATTTTCTCATGTTCGCTGCACGTTGTGCCGCTGTTCCACTTGCAAAAAAAGATGCTTTCTTTCAAAATGCCACTAAAGCAAAATATGAGGTAGAAAATGCCCTTATCTTGTCAATGAGGAAAATCATGTCCTTCAAAGTATAACAACATGCACATATGAAAGTGTTCCATAGATAACTCGATAACTTTTTCCAGGGTTTCAACTTGGAATCGTGTATTGAACATTGAAATTATATCAACTACGATCTTCAAAAGAGAAGAAAAAAGAGAAGAAAATAACGACATTGTTTCCAAGCATCAATGGAATTCATCCAACCAGATAAGTAGAAGAGGTATATAAAAGAATACGTTTCGCATTAACAATAGAAGTTCCTTGGTTCGAAAATAAAGTATCCATATCTTAGCGAGGTAAATGATCAAAGAGACGTTCACTGCAAGATACGAGTCACAATATACGCGTATCGATATCGATGACGTGTTTGCTTCATAGACCTTTTAATCTCCCTCGTCCTCGACTTACACGTTTACATGACTCTTTTGCATGTATCCACACGTGTAATACAATAATTTATACTTTGGAATCTTAATCCGCTTTATGGTTCAGTACACGTAGACGCACGAGATGTCGAAATGGCACAATTTTGCTCTCACTCCTTTTTTGTTTTTTCATTTTATTCTTCCACGAAGTTGGAGGCCATTGAACGTTTGACTGAACCCTGTATCTCTTTCATGAGGTTTCGATAAGAAAACGTTTCAACGTTGACCAACTTCTCCAATAATACTTCCCAACGTTTTTAGCTTGTGCGAGAAGAATGGTATTCATTCTCTTCGTTTTCTTCGTTTCTTTCGCTTCTTCGTTCTGTCCGTTGTTCCTTCCTTATTGTAGAGAGAGAAGAAATGGAATTCTTCGACTCCACATCGAAAAGTTATTATATACCGTTACCACGAGCATGTCGTATGATGTACACTTGGATTGATATGAATTGAATCTCCTCAGCTCAAAGAATTCCCTAGCTTCTAGAAATCCTCGATTCAAATTTCACAGAGATTATCTTAACTCGAGTGAAAACAAATCTGTCTATCGAACATTTGTGAGTCACATATCAACCATCATTGTATGATCGATAACTTTTGTGAAAATAGAGCCTATGGAGTGATATGGGAGCGTGAACGTAAAAGAAACTACCCGACGAACAATGATTACTGATATTTCAATGGGCCACTAATGGTCCAGGAATGTCGTTGAAGAGCCCTCTGAAACACCAACAGTTGTGTTTGCTGGGAAACTTCCGAAGAAGCGGAGATTGAAACGTCCCTACGTACACATCGGCAATCTGATTGGGAAATTGCAAATTGTGGCATTCGAGCCATATTTAACTGTCGCTTGGGATTGTCTTATTGATCATACTTGGATGATCTTCCACGCATTAACCTTCACAGGATTATTCACCGGAATGCATTACTCTACACTCTAGAAAATGTGCGGAGTTTTTCTTCACATTGTTGGTGGATTTCGTCTCCTCATCGCGGGGGGATTGTTTTTCATCAAAAATGAGGGATTATTTTGTTTTTTGGGTGTTAAATCCTCTACAAATGGGGGGAAAGTCCACCGGATTATGGTGAGAAATTCCCCATTCATGGAGAAACTTTGTTGCCACAATTCTTTGGGCGGAAATTCCACAATCATTCTCCACAGTGTATCTGTGCCTCTTTGTTTCTTTCAAAATCAATGAGAATAATACGAAATCTCATATTTTGAGGTCACTTTTGAAAGACCATACAAAGAGAATATATGCTTGTAAGCAACATTTTCATGGGCGTAAATTCTCACTCATCTGTTACTGAACAGGGTTTTCAATGGAACGTCGATGCGAAACGACGCCTTGGTCGCACTTAGCTTCAAAGTCTCGTAATGTAGACGGTACTCTTGAGTCGAGTGTCATGGAGAGTCTAGTATGTTTCGTTGTATTGTGAAGCTGCTAACAGTACGTAAAGGGGAGGTTCGTTGAGAGAACTGTACAACGCTTCTGTTATGATCTACATTTGAACTCGAGAAAAGAAAAGAACAGAGGAATTTTTGACTGTAAAACCATTTAAAGTAACACTCCAAAGTATGAGAACTTAAACCAGGATGAGAGATAGAATTGCGTATCATACTTTGCGATGTGAATTCTTTTTCAGGATTTTTCAAAACAGTTTGCAAGTGAAATACATTACCGTCTTATTCTATAAAAAAGCAATCGTGCACAGTATTTCCTGAAAAATTCGATTATCATCCCATCAACGCAATTTGAATATTCATCAGGGAAGATAATTCTTATAAAAAAAAAACACAGGTGATGGATAGTTTTGATTCTTAATACAGATGATTCCGGTGTAGTTGCGATAGAACGAACAAAGAGGCGGTTGCCTCTCTTTTATAATTTGCCTTGTCTCCCTCTTTTGAACAGAGAGGCGTTTAATCATGCGTAATACTTAATCAAAGTATAGACACGTCCGGATACAATTCTTACTTCGAAATTGAGATACGGAACGATTCGATCGTCCTGTTCCGCTGCAACTCTCTTCCTCCAACTCATATTCTCAAAGCCTACGTGTAACGATCTTTCTTCGTTTTCCTCTTCTTCTTGGAAGCGATGCGCGCACGTTGTCCTGACGCCCCAGATACTGAAACAGAACGAGAGGGAAGATAAATGAAATGCGTAGCCGCCAGTGACACATAAATCTGCAGTACGAACGTATATATACACACGCATTTAATTGCAGTGCACAAGCTCCTCTATCGATGTACCGCCTTTGACCACGATACGATTCTTTTGTATTCGCTGGTGGTTGCTGCGACTTGAGTTGTTTACAAGTTAAGTTATACCCATCGGGAGGTGGAATCTCGAACGGCAACTTTGATTCACACATTGAAATACGTTCATCGATTGATGCATCAAAATGTCCAATTATAAAAATGAAATGTCAGAATTTCATGGTGTGAAAATAATGAAATTTTGAGAGCCAGTACCAGCAGTTTATTTTCTTCTACTTTGAGGAATCGTTCCAGCTATTGGGTGTTGAAAATTCCACAATTATTTTCCACAATGTGGGTTCCAAGTCTTGGCTATGGTGCTGCGATAATGCTTCGTAGAGTGGGTTTGAACCGCCTTTTCTTTATAACAGGTTCACAATCTTGATGAATCGTCTTCCTTGGCAAGATTCGAGTACTCCTATTCAAGATTCAACAATGCCTAGACTCTGACTGTTGGTCTCATAAACTCCCCCATCGTCGTATATTCCCTCCCGCAACGATGAAGACGACGGCAACGAAGTCACCCTCGAACTTGAATTTGATTTCGCTATAGTGCAGTGTGGAAGGTCGATCTCTCCTCTTCACTTTCCTCTTTTCTTTCTCCCATCTCGAAGGAAAGGGAACCCCATGAACGATACGAGTTGGCACTTAGGCTTTATTGCCGGAACTTAGGCTGTCATTGCTATCAAGCGAAATAACACACCTACTGTACGAAACGTGTCGGTTTATGTTCATTTTTATGGTCCCTGATTACCAGGTACGTTAAATAACTATCGCGAACGATCGTCCGTTCTTTGGTAACCGGATCGACGTACGATTGGCCACAGTATAAGCTCACCCTGGTCCGTGCACGCGCTCGCTCGACGCATCATATGTATACATATATTATATACATCAATTACTCAACGCGTAACCGATAAATTTGCTAATACGTTTTGATCCATGAAATGAGATAGCATCGTGGATGAGTTAGACGAAAGATGAGCGAACAATTTCGATTCGAAGAAGAAAAAAAACAAAGGAAGGTATTTGAATAACGATGTACTTATAATTTGAAAATATTCTGAAGGAGAAGTCATTCGAAACCCTCCCGAGACAATTATCGTTGGAGGATATTTTTCCTCATTATTCATGTTAATTCATCGCAATTTCTCGCCAAGGATAACCAGTGTTGGTTGAATGAATATACAGGGAGAACGAAAGGCTCGACGAGAGGCTTGGTACGAGAATTCTCCTTTGGTCTTTTCCTGTTCACCGGGCCACCTCGTGATGAAACGTGATTCTTGCCTATTCCTCGGACTCGGGACTGAAGGGTAGATCGTCCAAGCAGATAGCCGGTCAAGCAATTTGTTTTATCGCTTAATACGAATGTTCTCTCTCAGGACGCTGGCTACCTTAGAGGACATATCGTAAGAGAAGTCGAACACCCTGGCTCGTAACTGATGCTTGATGCATTAACCGGAAGAATTCTTTTATTGGTAATAAAATCTCGACTGAACTCGATAGTCCAGCGAGGTAACTTTTCAGTCACGTGAATTCGAACGAGCCATCCTTTGAATTATTGATTCGATGACTGATATTAAATGAATTTCCAATGGGAAATGCGGGGAAAAATTTATTATCCATTCGAAAGCTTTTGCCCACAAAATAAGCTCGTAATACCTTTCATTGCAGTATTCATTTAATCTCGGAACTGACCCCCATACGCAGTTACCAGCTACGTATCCTCTTACTCTACCCTCTCTCGCTGCACGATTAAACCAGGCAAGACAAGGTAATTAAGGGAATTGTATTTAATAAACTTGAGCGCGTAGAAATTTAAGATTATCTCGGGGGAGAGGAGCGTGACTTGCGTAAATATGACTTTTGCGCATCCCATAACGTGTGCCAGCGGTACAAGAATTTGATACGAACAAGATAAAACCGACAGGACGAAACAGAAAATTATTGTAAAAGCTCAGAAAGTAATCTCCAACGATTATATGTTTATCGTTCAAATCGAAGTTTACATCGAAATGCAGAGGGGAGAAAAATATAAATACATGAATATAGATTTATTCGATTTTTCCTCTGTTTCGTTCCTCTTTCATTACTTTCATTTTCCCTTGCTCTATCAACGAATCACAATGGGAGAATCTCAATTATTTCCATGGAGATATTTCAACGAGGTTTTCAGTGACATCATAGGGGAACACGATTAGAGTCGCGGGTGTGATTCAAAAATTGGAAATTTTTTTCATCAGCGTGACGCACGAGATATTTGCATACCTGATATTGATTCGATGGTGATTTTGAGCGTCAATAACGTGACCTTTACACCAACGACCAGCGCTAAATGTATGGTCTCAATCACGATGATCGTGATTCATAGCACTGATAACTTTATAGCCTGCGTCGTTGTTATCAACTCGCGTCGTTACCGATCATGTCCTCCTTAATTGAATGGCGGACATCATGAACCTGACATCGTTCGATATCATTCGTTTCGTTTAGAATTGAGTATGTAAATAGAAACTTCCTTGACTGATTTATATTATTACTGCTAATTGAATAGAGTTTGTATATGAACTTCCATTTATCCTGTATGAAAATTCTATATGGAATAAACAAAATTCCCTCCTGGGAGCAGTAGATTTGATATTTGTGATCTGATATTTTAAAATGTTTTATCATCAAATCTCATGGATTTTCAACATTGTATTTGAAATTAAGAGGAAAAGTACACACTTATTGCAATGACAATAGTAGAATGATAAACTAAACTAAATATCACCTATGCATAACTCTTTGCGCAACATATAATTCTGTCACCCCGATACGACAAATCATTCGACTTCCCCCTTCATATCCACACATCACGCTATAATTGTCAACAATTTTCCTCCATTCATTACGCTTTACTGTTTGAAAATATTGATTGTTCTCCAGGAAATATTAAATTTGAATCAACTTCTCCTTATCAGACTAATATTATATATAAGTGATATCACTATCGCAATAGGATCAATTACGTTATTTCTCACTCTTTTCATAGTGGAAATCACACAAAGTCGCATGTTAAATAGTCATTCGACGAATGAAAAATTATTCATTATACGGGACTGAAATTACTATCAGACTCAAGATATAATTTAGTTATAATTTATTCCACTGGCAGGATATCGATCTCAACAACATTTCATCAGTGAATTTAAAAAATGCAAGGGATATTCGCAAACAATATGTTATAGAATACCATAATAGCCTCTCGTATCGATATTATCGTTGACCACGAATATCGTCCTTTTCCATTAATCAGGATGCACATTCCGATTCCCATCTCAAAATCAATATTCTCGGAATTGTGTGATAGATATCGAATCATCGGACGTAATAAATATAAATCGTGCATAAAAATTCATTTCCACCGAATCGATGATCTTCCCCTCTCGTCTATGCAATCTCATTTGTTTTTGAATTAGTTTTTATCAGTCACTCGTTTCGCCGTTTGAAAAAAAAAAGGAAAATGAATTCCATGCAATGATTATTTATTCATATGATTTGAAAATATGGGATTACATTCTAGAAACTATCTTTCCTCGCAACGATCAATTGTATTTGATGTGCAAACTAATGAATTTCTAAACTATTCTGACATTCAAATTGAAAACGTTTGGGTAATTGATTAGTTTCTCTGAGCGATGATGCGAGGAGTTACGGTGTAGACCATATTGTGTGCATGCGTAGTTATTTTACCATACGTTCATTGCGAGAGGAGGGACCGTTTTTCCCGAGGCACTAGCAAATTAGAGTGAAAGACGTGGCCACGAGGGGACGAAAGTTGGCTAAAACTCGTACCAAAAAATAAAAGTAAGATGAAACAGGGAGGAAGAAAAACGGTGACAAAAATGAAGTAAAAGAAGGCAACTAACGCGACTCCTAATTACCGCTGAAACACGAACGTTCATGCACGCACGATTCTGCGTTTGCGTTCAAGACAGTGTGTGTCTGAGAGAATAGCGCATGACACACGTATGCGTCATCTAAGTATGGAACTGTATATGTATGTATATATTTATATACGTATGCATGCATATATAGCTACGTGCACGACGTTGGGGGTGGCGAACCAGCCGTGTACCTTGTGATATTCATGTTTCCAGATTATTTATGACTCGTGGAACGAGTGGTCGCACGCGCGTGTACAGCCCAGCCAAGGCAACGCAAAACACAATTCGTGCGCCTAACACGTACATTATACCGAGAGAAAGGGTAGATGAACGGAAAAAGAAGGAAAAGAAAATATAGCGAGGGAGGAGAAGGTGAAGACAAAAAAAATAGGTCCTGCTCGACCTCAGCGTATTCTACCACCAGCGGTGAACTTCTATTCTTGCGCAGCCTGGCGTTTATTATTTGTGCTGCTACCTTTATTGAATGATGAATGAGATGAAAGTTGGCGTTGTTAAACGCTAATAGAGTCCAGCGGTTCTGATGAAAAATGAAATGAAAAAATGCTGGAATATTGAAAAATCCCTCATTTTATTGAAAAACATAAAACAAAAATGAAATAAAACATTTCTTCCTCATCTCTTTTGTCTTCTGTTCTGATTTCTATGTTATTCATGACACAAAAGGATGGAAAATTGAATAATTTTATATGAGAATGAAACTTTATTGCATCGCTGTGTGTTGCTACATTTTCAAAAGGAATGCATGCGGACGTAATTCGCATTTCATTGCGTAACCATTTTGTGATATCAAGATTCTAATGACCCTGCAGCGGGAGTGATAACGGTGAGATAAATCTTGTTATAGAAATTTTTTAGTTTTTTATATTGCTCGAAGAGAAAGAAAAGAATTTTTGCAGTGCATCAAAGTATGGTAAAACATCCCTAGTAGAAATTCCGCTAGTAAGTCTCTAGTTGTAACACCCACCTCAACGAACAACTAGAAACCCCAATCCGTCAGTTTCGAGTTGCTAGTCGAATTAGCAACTTATAAGTAAACTCATAGGGTTTCTAGTTCTTCGTTGGGGTAAGTGTTACAATTAGAGAATTGCTAAGGATATTAGGTGTATACCTTTGCTTACGCCGTTTTGCAATAGGTGGCTGTAGCGGTAAGTGGCAGTTGAAATGAATAGATCATAGATGTCATACAATAAGCTTAGGTATTTGTAAACATAAAGCCATCGAAATATTAGTCGATTTGTGTCTGCATCATAAAGTTATTCTCGATTAAACATGTCAGCTTACGAGTCAAATTCTCGTCATTTGCGGGAGGTTTTGATTTTCTGCTTTAATATGAAGAAATCTGCGGCTGAGGATCATCTAATGCTCTCAAATACCTATGGTGAGGCCGCTATTAGTGAAAGAACGTGCGGAGAGTGGTTTCAACGCTTCAAGAACGGTGATTTTAACGTCGAAGACCAGCATGGCGGTGAAAGAGAGAAGGTTTTCGAAGATGCAGAATTGGAGGCATTACTTGATCAAGACTCGTGTCAAACGTAACAAGAATTGGCAGGATCATTGGGAGTGACGCAACCAGCCATTCCACAACGCCTGAAAGTCATGGGAATGATTCAGAAACAAGGAAATTGGGTGCCGTACGAGTTGAAGCCGAGAGATGTTGAACGGCGTTTGTGTGTTTGTGAACAGCTGCTTGCAAGGTAAAGACGGAAGGGATTTTTGCATCGCATTGTGACTGAGGACGAAAAATGGGTTCATTACGATAATCCCAAGCGCAGAAAATCATGGGGATATCCCGGCCATGCTTCCACGTCGACGGCCAAACCGAATACTCACGGTTCCAAGGTTATGCTCGGTATTTGGCGGGACCAGCTTGGCGTAGTGTATTATGAGTTATTAAAACCAACTTAAACAATCACAGGCGATTGTTATCGAACGCAATTAATGCGTTTGAGTCGAGCATTGAAAGACAAACGGCCGCAATACAACGAGAGACATGATAAAGTGATTTTACAGCATGACAATGCTCGACCCCATGTTGCGAAAGTGGTCAAGACATACTTGGAAACTTTGAAATGGGAAGTCCTACCCCACCCGCCGTATTCTCCAGACGTTGCTCCCTTGGACTATCACTTATTTCGATCAATGGCACATGGCCTAGCTGACCAGCACTTCCGGTCTTATGGAAAAGTAAAAAATTGGATCGATTCGTGGATCGCTTCAAAAGATGACCAGTTTTTTCAACGCGGGATTCGTATGCTGCCCGAAAGATGGGAGAAAGTAGTGGCCAGCGATGCACAATACTTTGAATCATAAATGTATAACCAGTTTTTTACAATAAAGCCTCGAATTTCGGAAAAAACGGCGGAAGCAAAGTTATACACCTAATACAATGCCAGGCATAAGACTTTGAATTTCACAAGGCTTACATTCGCACTTCTCCGTAATTAATCTGCTCCCACATAGCACAGAATGTCCCAATGACATGGCCGGAATATTATATTTGAAATATGCAATATTCTGGCAGACATCTCAAGAATATTGTCAGAATGTTTTATGTCACCATCTTTGTGACATTCTGGAGACATTCTGAAATATTGCTGAGATCATTTCAGGGATATTTTATACAGGAAAACATCTCATAATTACGTGTATTAACAATGGTGAAAAAGAATTCTCTTCAAAGTGAATTCCTCTGCAAATGTTGTATGGAATATGATTTGGATGACTCTGTGAGGGTAATACACATTGAAAGTCGATTATTAGGAAAGTTTCCTCAGTAAGGATCGAACCCCAGTTCTCTGAGTTATAGACAAAGCCTCTATCACCTCAGCTAATCACTGAGATGCCTTCAAAGTGCCACTCTTCGTCATCCTCATGATGTGTTTCTGATAAATTCGTTTTCGTAGCATATGGAACAATCAATTCAGAATCCTCTGAAACTGGAATTGAACAGGTCGTGGGAGAGAGGTTTTTTTCGCTCTCGACTTGTGAATTTTACTAAGTACCGGGTCTGATGAATAAAAATTCTTATTGCTACATAAAATATTGCTATTGAAATATTCTTAGAATATTTCATTTGCGACAAACATGAGATATCCCTCATCATAGATTTCCAGAACATTGCAGAATATCATATGTGCAATATTTCAATTGCAAGATTCTTAGAATATTTGTAATGAAATATTCTATCTCGTAGAAATATTCAACATGGAATGTTTCGAGTGAGATATTTGTGATATTCTGAGAATATTACTGAGACATTGTGTGCTATGTGGGCTATGAAGAACTATTCTAAAGATGGTGTATTGATCACACTCGATGAATTATCACGAATACAAATGCACGTGGAAACGGATGGCATGAAAAGCATCAAATCGCTCAAGTAACAATCCTTCTAAAAACTTCTTTTGATATTCACGATTAGATATATACTCACTTCACGTTTCATGTACATACACGAGAATATATATCATAGAATACGCATGCAGATTGTACATTTGAGTCCTGTGCTGTTTTTATTTGACTTCCTCTGTATTTTTTCCTGCGCTTATCAGTATTGCACGATAAAACTGTACATTTGTACACGTGTATGTCTCTGCCATGTTCGGTCGATCGGTTGGGTGAATTATGCTCTTCAAGCGTGCCGATGCCACACCTTCTCTGTACTTGATGTTCCATGAGTGGAGGTTTATTGTTATACGTATGCACGTATACGATACTTCTACATAGCTGAACCATAAAAACGGACGAGCATTAAGTCAAGAATATACTATGTCCAAGCATTCATTTTTGTTTAGATGCAGAAGTAGATGGTTATGAATGGTGGTGCGAATAATGAGCTTTAGAATGCACGAAAACAGGAAGCCGTGCTCTAATGTTGGATTATACAGTCGGAGACAGGGATAAAAAAACAGACTTACGAGTTGCATGATGGTGCATAAAATATATTGATAATACAAAAGGAACAGTTAAATGCTGACAACGGTGACAAATGTTTGCGTAGGAAAAAAATTAATGGAACTTGATGTTTGACAGAATGAGATTTCAAGGATTTTAATCAGAATATTTATCGCGTAAGTTTCTAGGGAACAATAACTCGGATTGGGGATGAAAATAATGAAAATTTCTTGAATAACAAGGTACTTTATGAGATAAGATACAGTATATTTACTATTCCTATTCTCCTGTATTTTGATTCAAATTCAACTCACTCCACAAACATTGCTGTCGTGTCATCTGCATACGGTATTGATTTTGTCGTTGCTGGGTCGAATCAACGGTGAATCAACGTAGGGATGTTCGTTGGTGGAGAATCGAGTGAAGGGCTGCAAATGTTAGAAGAGTTAATTAACGTCACGTTTCCTCACCCAAACCGTTAGATTTAGATGGCAAGTATGAGATTCGAGTGCTCTTCCAAGTCACAGACGTTCCCACCGTACGTGAGGAGGGAAATGACGCATACTCGGCTCCTTCGACAATGTGATTCACTCTGAATGAATAATGATGTTGAATAATATTCGAACGACGAATGAGATAACGGAGTATCGTCAAAATTATATGCATCCAGAGGATTGAGTTAATGGTTCAAAAAAAAATAATTGAATGTTGCCATATAGTCATGGCACTTGTGAGTTGGTAGCATTTCTCTTTTTCTGTTACACCTGCGGGTGCTTTTACAATTTAATATAATGCCCTCGAATTGTCTTCCCCAATGCGGACTTATGTAAACAGAACTCAACAAATAATTGGTATGATATGACGCAGCGATTGTTGTAATTTGCAGTTCTGCCGATGGGAGGAATGTTTTTTTTTTGTATCATGAGTTGGTGACTTCCATTGGATTTCAGGTATCTTTGACAGTACTGTTGATTTCATTCAAGTACCCCTGATTATTACTCTCTAAATTTCTTGGAGTGGAAATCCACTCTTCAAGAGTGAAACTATTGCAAGTTCGAAAAGAGTGAGCATCCACTCTGTGAGAGTGAATTTCTACTCTATTGGAATGAGCATTGCACCCTCGAAAGCAAGTCTGAATTTCACTCTGAGAGAGTGAGTCTTCACTTGTATCGAGTGAAAATTCACTCTTTTGGAGTGGAATCTCACTCTTATTGGACTTACAGTATTTTCATTCTTTGATCGTGAATTTTTCACTCCAAGAAATTTAGAAAGTATGATCTCTTGCACAGAAATAAGTAATTTTTTGACTCTAAGATATTGTTATTTGAATAGGTCTGAATAAATATTTGTCAGACAGAAATAAATATTTTCTTCATGTGAACAAATTTATGATTTGTTCTTTCTTGAGAATAATAAATTTGTTTGGATCAAATGAATATTTATTTTTGTTAAAGAAATATCTATTTGGACCTATTCAAATAACAATTTCTTAGATTCGAAGAATTACTTTTCCCTGTGTGAGGTGTTGCATTTTAAGCATGAAATTCATCAGTCATCTTACTGATGAAAATGCATATCAGTTTATTCCGACTGTTGTTCAATTACTAGGCGAAGATGAATTTTAGTGATAATTGAAAGTATTTGGAGAAATTTTGAAGAGGATTAATTGAATTTTAATTAAAAATAACATGAATTATTATGCACCGAATGCTTTAGAATGACGACTAAACTTAGGCGATGAATTCGAAAACATCGATTATCAACCATTCATTGATGAACAATTGAAGAATTTTTTGAATGCAATTTCATTGGGTGTGGATTGTTTAACTTATAACTTGTTGTTTCTTCCATAAATGAGTCAGACGCAGAAGGTTTAAAAAATCTTATACCATATGAAAACAAAAAAAAGCAGTTATTTTGAAGGTTTCATGGAAAATATATACCTAATTTATCATGTTTTAGCAACTTTGTCAAGTTTGAATTCAAAATTATTACAAATTCTAGCAAACACTTCTCAAATAAAATTAATTCAACCTCTTCAACAAAAACATTCTAATCCAGCAGATGGACAAAAACTTAATGCTCCATATTACACCCTGCAACTAACTCAAGATGAGTTGAATGTTTGAATATTGCTTCCAAATAAAATATTAAAGCAATTTTGAATTCGGTGTATTCAAAAAATTGATTCAGTACAATTTTGTTCTGTTATATACACTTGATTGTACTGCATAAAAAGAACAATGCGGAATGTTGAAGTAGACTAAGATTTTCAATGTTCAATATTGACATATCAGTAACATGATATGTATTTGTGATGAAAATTTATATCAAATCAAAAAGCAGTCGAAAGCTACTGGGAAAAAGATTGTCGTACACTGGAAAAAGAATGTCTTCTTGTGAAATAAACGGCTATTTATTCTGTACCAAAGGAATATTTATTAGAATCAACAGAAAATTGTTTGAATCCGAAATAATTGATTTGAATAAATAATGGTTATAATGAGTTATTTGATTCGAATCAATTATTTCGGTTTCAAAGGTTTTTTCAGTTTATAAATCAAGTTATTACACAACATAATGATTATTTTATGTTATTCACGATTTGGATGGGTCAAGTCTCAATCGTGAGAGATGAAAACATGGACTGAAAGAAAAAATTTCGGAGAACAATAAAATATTTGCTCAAATTATTGCAACAAAATAATGATTTGATTTGAATAAAGTTTTATTGAATCAATTAAATATCCATTCTTATCACCAAAATATTTTATACAATATTGAATATTTTTTTGATTGGATACATATTCAATTCGCTCAATAAAATTGTATTCAAATTAACTGAGTATTTTGTTGCGACTATTCAACTAAATATGTCATTATTTCCGGAAAATTTCCCCTCGGTATAAATTTTTTCCATTCGTGTATGTATATGAATGTGAATATCGAGTTATATTACAGATTATTTACCGCAATACATGAAAGGTGAATATGGTTTTGTGATACATCGGAACATTTGCGAGATTATTTCAATTTCAATCACTCCGATTCATAATATAATGTATCATCAGGCCCGGATCAAGGGGCGGGGGGCAAACAAGACATCTTGCTCTGAAAAAGTCTCAAAATCAGTCAAACCATACCCTCAAATTTTTTCAGATTTTTGAAACAATTTATCAAAAATGCCAATTTTTCCATTTTCCGGAAAATCAAAAATGTTTTTTTACGGGTCTGAAAAAATTTGAGGGTATTCTTTGACCAATTTGAGGACGTTTTTGTTCTTAGGAAATTTGTCCTAAAGTCCTTAGGAATCGAGAAAAAAATTGCTGAAGATTAAAAGTAAAATTTATTGTTTCAGACGCCTTTTTGTATGGATAAACATTTTTTTTTTATTAATCTTAAGCCGATAACTTCCAGTTGACGGTCCATGAACGCGATATTTATCGGTATTAAGTATGTAGAAAAATGCAAGAGCAAACAAAAACATGATCTTGAAAAATTTTTTTTTCAAAAAAACAGTGCTTTTTTTTTAATTTGCAATTTTCACACAAAAAAACTCATTTTAGGGACTTTTGAACATCACCATTCGGAAGAGCGACCTTCGAAACATAGGATACAGTGACTCAAAAATTTTTCTTCGACCAAATTCATTGTACAATGAATCTCTGAAATTTGGTGTCCAAAAGTATCCGTTCAGGCGCTAATGGGTTAATATTGAAAAAGTGATTCATTGAAGTATATGTTCAATATGAGGACGATGAGTATCATTGTCAAAACATTGAATTGCTGAAATTGTAGACTATCAGTTGCGTCTATACGTTTTATAATTAATATCTGTCAACATCTTAGAACGCAACATTGAGAAACGATTTCTTATTCTTTTTTCTTACTGAAAAATGAGTATAATCCCAATGTGAAAATAATTCTTCTAAATCAGCAGTAAATTTGAGAGCATTTATTAGCCCTTTTTTTGAAAGCTTTGAGTCAATTCATATCAAGATATGAGAATTTTATAATCTAACTAGGAACAAGTTGTTGATTTCAGGTGATGTAGGTTTTCAACACCATCTGGTTCAATTTACAAGTACTCTACATCAATTCACTGTATTTTACAATGTTAGGTAAAATCGTAAAACAAGAATCGTGGCATTGCTACAATATTTCAATCTGGATAAAATAATACAAATCACAATGCAATATTACAGCAACATTGCAATATCAACAGTATATTATAAATGATATTGTGACAATATTGTGTTATCACAAATCACAATATAATGTCCATCAATATTCCAGAATTATAAAAATATTAAATATTGAGAAAAAACAGTTTTTCCAATGTATTTTCCCGTTTCGAAAGAACAGTTTTTGTTCCCAGATTACAAAATACGGAAAACTGGTCTTACAGGAATGTTTTCATTACTTATTTGACATGAAATTGTTTGAATTAATTATTGATAAAACAGTGTTATGAATGAACGATGATGGGAAAATTAATCAAGAAAAAATTTATCGTCTGAACATTTTTTACATTCCTTGGGGAGGAAAGAATTAATGAGTAAATAATTTTGTAATCCTCCTATTTCTCAATCTACTGTTAGTAATAAACGGAATGCTTCCATGACGGATGAAATTGATTTCAATTTGAAATACAATCCCATCGCAGAATTTTCATCTTCCCCCCTCACTTTTTTCACATTTCAAGGAGAGAAAAAGAAAATTTTACGATGACGAACAAAATATTATTAGGAACATGCACCACTGCATGTTTGTATTTTTTTTTTTTTTTTTCGAATGAAATATGAAAAATATCTCGATCTCGCTGAGACTACAATGAATAACGAATCTGCATGTTTGCGAAAATTCCAAGCATATTACGGGATATGAAGTGAATCAAATGAGTTTCGAGAATAATGAAGTAGGAATAAACAAGATAATAATCACGGAATTTTTCAACAATTAACAATGGAATGTAACAAGTTATGTAACTCGATTGTATAGGAACGACGAACTGACGAGGATTGTACCTGGAGATTCAATGGAATACAATAAAAGAATATGACGTCGCAAAGATAAGAATGAATGAAATAAAACAATGAGTTTGGAGCAAAAAATATATTAATGAACCTCAAAATCTGAGTCCAAAAGTGAAGGATGATTGATAAAATTCAAAATCATTGAATTTTCATCATTGGAGAATAGAATGGTGATTTTCGAGTCGTATCAGATCAGGATAAATAATTATATTTATAATCACGAATCGTCAACTCGTTTCAAAGTAACGACGATAGGAAATAGGAGCAAAGGAATCCTTTCTTAGACTTATAAAACTTGCTTGGATGAGTGAACGATTTAGCTAATTAGATCTATCGGGAAATGATAAAGGGGATTGCTCGAGTGGATGAACAATCATACTCGTTGCATGAATGAACGAATCGAGTGTAGGAGAGAAAAATAATTATCAGGGATTCTTAAGGGAGGTCGAATTGTAATGCTCCAACGAAAAGAGAGAACAAAGTACCGTACATCTTGAGAAACGCAAGGAGAACCAGGGCGTGAAGCAGTTTTTTTCCACAATAATTTTCCGATCTTAGAAGAAAAGAATTAAAAAAAAAAAAATAGAATAAAATAAAATAAAGCACATGGTCGTTAAATTTCTACTACGGTAGAGCCATGATTCAACCCCTTTCGTCTCTTGACATCACGTTGTAATGATCCTTCGGTGTTACTCTCGTTGCCATTAATTTACCTTTCCAACTGTATATACCCTTCTGACGTAGATGTAGAACGAAAATATTCTTGTTAGAATCATTATTCCTCCTTATAAAACTCGTCATCCTAGAAAAGCGTTTCCGTGGAAGAAATTCCTCGTGATTTCTATTGAGAATTCAATTCTTTCTATAAATTGTCGTTATATTTTGTAATTTCATATTTCATTTTGAATGGAACATAAACCAATTGATGATCGATTCGAATAAAAAGAAGAAGATTTAAATTGAAAGCGAATCGAAAATGCACTCGACGTTAAAACGTGAAAGCCCTCTCGGATTCACGCCATTTATAATTCTTTCATGTCATAAACGTGGATGTATAAAGTCTATATCTTACCAATGAAATAAAGCTCGGAGGAATTATTTTTTCTGGTCGACGGTGGGGTCTCCCGTTACGATCAGAAGTCACGTGAAGTGAAAAAAGGTTTTCAAGATATCCCATTGCTTTCTATTATGATTTCCTCCAAATGCTTCCTCCCTTTTTCCTCTTCGCCTATAGTACATTTTAAAAGGCCAAGGAATTTATGCGTATTAAATATAGGTGCTTTTAACCGCGAATCCCGGTGTTCGGAGCAAAGCGCTGAATATTTATGCCCGCTTAGTCGGATTCATTTACTTTTTCAACTTCCACTCTTTTACGTACACAAACGTAGGGTACACACATCCACGTATGTACAAAGTGGACCAAAATCGTACCGTACAACTGTAGAGGATGTGGTTCTTGATCAGAAATATGGAATGCAACTTTCATACCATTTTTCAATTCGAAACTCTATTTAATCCTCAACTGGCTCATGCATCATTTCACTCATACACATCGAATCTGATAAAATATATAAATTGATTTTTTTGTTCTTTCGAATATGAAACGGTTGGGGCATGAATCGTACGTGAATCACGTTCGAATAGTTATAGGGGGATGACTTTCGATCGGATACACGGAACAATTAAACGTATTTCGTGTATTATCAACATTCTCATTATAAACGTGGAGGATATTTGGGGAACATATTTTTGGTTATAACCATGCGAATGAATTCATATCTCTCAGAATCGAGGTTTAATTTCAACAAATCCGCACAAAAGGTTTTATTCCGTGTGAGAACAAAAATATGCAACCAGAAGTTTCAACGGAAATCGAGGAATGATATAATGAAAATCCAGGATCTCGTATGAAAACAAGATACACGAATGTAGAAAATTCTTTGGTTGCAGTAAGCACTTCGAAAGCACTGGAATTTTCATATACACTCAAAGCTTGGCAGACAGCAAGAAAACACCATAAGCGTTATATCGTTGGAATAAACGCGTTTCCAAGAGCATAAGCCTGCCAGAGAGGTAGCAACTTGTAGAGCAAGTGAAACAAGTCCTAATGACGTTTAATAAACGGAGAATGAGCAGCTCCTTTGCGTTCTCGTAAATTCCAGGGCTTGTATCGTTTTCTCTTCCTCTCAACCTCGTATCGTAGCTGCTCGCGGTGTTTGCAAGGCTGACGTTAACTCCGGTAAGAGTACGTAGATTTCCAGGTCGTGGAAATTGTCGAAATTTATTAAAACGCTGGGGCATGCATTTACAACGGATGTAGCGGTTGAGAGTTATATTGTTCTGAATTTGCCTGCGTATTTTCATTAATTCATGCGAGGTTCTTTGAGAAATTAGAACTTTTTTTTTTGCGATAAGGCGAGCTTTTCCGAAAGATTTGTATTGGATTCGAGAGAAGGGTGGGAGGCTGGCGGTGTGAGTGAAGATGAATGAAAGGATGAATGAGATCTCTTTATTTCTCTGGCTAGAATACGGTATGAATGTGGTAGATAAGATTAGATTAAGGTAGAATAAGTAGATTTAAGGAGTAGATTAAGAAAGGAGCGATGTAAGCGAGCGCCGAAGAAAAACAAATAAAGAATTACATTTGATATATTCCATTGAATAGGATATTCGTGGCTCTCCAGATGAAGAGAGACGTACTCTGAATATTTTGTAAGATAATGAATGGTAAACATACTCCATACGGAGATGCACTGATTATGATGGGTTCATTTCGGATGCTTCACATGGTAACATCGTGGCAATATTTCTTGAAGTACACGGGAAAAAATGTTTGATAGAATCTGCTAACGAGGGTGTTAAAATACGGCACAATTAAAATTCCTGTTAATATTTACTACGATTGCAGTCAAATCTACTACTACGATAGAAATCTACTAGAACTCTTAGTGCCGTATTTTATAGAAACCGTTAGTAAATCTCATGAAACATCATTTTCCGTTTACACCCTGAGAGAAGAATTTTTCTTGTGACCAAGAAGACTTATTAATCATCAACACACCATCTTTGAGTGAATTAAAATTTCTTAACAATATACAAACCTTATTTGATTACAGTAAATTTGGAATACTTTTTTCTCAGTGCACTGTGTCCTTTCTTTAGGGGGCGTCCATTGATTAGGGGGGAGTCTCCCAGCACCGGACACTCAAGGTTAATGGTTCATAAAAAAAATAAAATACATAGGAACTTCAATATTTTTATTTTTATAGTCAACTTTTGACAGTTTTTAACAATACAATAAGTATTCACATATTCATTTTATTTGGAAACACGGAAAAAAATTGCCAGATTTCTGCTACAATAAGTTTGTAGTGAATTGATCATGGTTAAATGTATTCCAATAATCTTAATTTCTACAGGAATTTGGAGTATTATTTACCTAAACGAAGATGATTGCTATTTATATATTGCAGTAATACACTTCCAATAGATGTTACATTTTGAATACCAAATGTTATTCAATCGAAAAGTTGCAATCATTATCCAAAAGATTGTTGTAGACATCTTAGCATTTTATTAACGTCCACTATTGACTGCTGTTCTTTCTACCACAAAGTTTGAGTTAATGTGTTCCGCTAAGAGTCTTGTGAGAGGTTAGGTTACAGATGGGTCTGTATACACAACGTTTCCTCGTATCATTACAATGCTTTTAATTAAATTAAATAGAATTAAAATCGAAGACAAATCATCGAAGTTGAGTGAATTCAAGTGAAATGAAGCGAGTGAAGTGAGTTCGTGCAGTGAAGTGAGTTCAATAAAGTAAAGTGTTAATGTGAGATGTTCTAAAACATTCCTCATTTTATGTAAATAATATTTGATATCGAATGTCATAGAAACTTATCAACGAAGAAATTTATTTGATTTCACTCAAATTTGAATCCATTGAACTGAATTTCAAATCAATTCGTATAAAGTTATGTGTTAAAAAGAAAACATTTACAAATATATTAATAATTCCGCTCGTGTGAAAAATGAACTTTTCCTACAAAATCATCAGATTAACTACTAAAACGAATTTTATATGCTAAAAACGTTAATACATGTATTATCTTCTGTTACAGTGTATTAAATATATGTTTATAATAATATATCAGACATTAAAATGTTGTGAACGTAAGTGACAATAATTTACCATATAACCATATCACGTGTTAGCTCAAACTGTTAGTACCGGTCGTTTAGGTAGGTGAGGTTCGGATCTCTGTGAGGAATGAAAATTTCTCGGATAGGAGAAGCTATCTCGAATACTCACCGGCGGTAAGTACGGTGAGAATCCGGGAAAAAATTTTTTTCATGTTTATGAAAAATTTGTGGTAATTTCTACTTCAAATGTATACCAAACACTGTGACAATATCTAGATACATTCAACTCGATTTTTGTGGTATGCTTTACTACAATTCGTTTCAAGTGTTACTGGTGATCTGGTTACAAATATATCGTTTTGCTTTATATTCTATGTGAAGCTTGTGTTATACGTTAATAAACTTTGTACCTGTCCCAAATTTTATTCCGATTTGTGGTAAAAATAATGACTATTGTGGTTAAATGAGCAGATTATTTTTTTCCGTGAATAACGAAAAAATATGTTTGTATTCAATACTGAAAATTGACGACTTTGGAAAGTGGCGCTTAGTACCGGATGCTTATAGAAAAAAAGAAGAAAGGTGATTTTCAAAATTATCTAATCTTGCAGCGATCACAAATATAATTGTCAGAGCATTCAGGAACATCCGCACACGCCTCATGAGCCCATTCTTCACAATTTTGACACTGAATCCAGTCTTCATCATTATTTTAAAATATGTACATGTGAAAGTTGGAAGCGACACAAAAATATATAAGGCTCAAATATGAATTGATTCTTGGGAAGGCGCGCATGCACACAGCCGCCCAGCGGTACGTTTCGTCACTTCGCTCGATGTACGTATTCAAACTATGCAACAAATATACAATATGTATTGTTTTCAGTTCGATAGATATTCTCAGTGTCCGGTACTAAGCGCCGTCCGGCGTTACGGGACTTCCCCCTACGTGAGGTGTTCAAGGGGAGGAGGGAATCTTAGCAAATATCACGTGATTTTTTTCTAGCCAAAAACGGTGTACAATTGCGTGCAATCATTTTGAAATAATTTTAAAAAAATTCAATTTCATCACTGTGATTTCAAATTGCGGTGATATTCTTAAACACTAGTTTTTGCTAGTCTTGAATAAAAGTACTAGAACAGATTGTGTTTTTATTATCTGTTTAATAAGTCAATGCATTTACACCCAAAATAAAAATTCTGAAAAATCTCACGTGGGTTAGGGGAAGGTAGAGGGAGTTGCGGAGGATCTTACGAAATCTCATCAAGCGAGGAGGTTGAAAAATCCTCGAAAATGCCACACGTAATTAATGGAAACTCCTTTGTCTATTATTGCGTCCGAATTTGACAATACCACTAAGCACCGAGAAAAACGGAGTTGTAAAATTTATCTCTGGTTAAGTAAATATATGGACGATTTGAAAATGTAGTGGGAGCTACTACAATTTTAGCTAATTTCATCGCAGGGAAAGTAAGATGAACTTCAGCTATGGTATATGTCACATCAGTTGTGGTATATTCTACACGAATGGAATGTATTGACGAAAGATCATCCAAAATTACGTGAACCAAGGACATAGTGGATTCCCGCGAAGTTCAAAATTCGGTTGACTTCATTTTACTCGACTACAGATGAGAATTTATCAAGACGCTTTTCAAGTGTAGTCGAGTAAAATGAAGTCAACCGCATTTTAAACTGCGCGGGAATGCCATTATGTCCCCTTTTCACTCAACTTTGGCTACACTCATAATAGTATATTACACACCTAGGATAGTAAAATAAGAAATGGCTAAGATCCCATGTAATTGTGGGCAAAGGCGAAGCCGAGCCTGACAAACATGTGATCTCAGCCTTTCTTTTTTACTGCCCGAGGTGTGTAGACTATTTTCTTCCCCGGCGGGGCCGGAAAGTGGCAACTTCGTTTTGGCTAGCGGGCAGGAAGTTGCCATTTTCCGCTCAGAGAGGAGAAAAAATTATGTTCTTATCATAAGACGGCAGCGGTCTGAAACATATCCCATTTCACGGGTAAAACGAAGCCGCTTTACCGTTAAAATCGGCTGTCCTAATTCGATAACCGTGCAGTTTTATAAGCAGACGACAATCGTCTCACATTGAAATGAATCCCGTTTTCTTACAAGACTATTCGTGTTCAATACTGACTGCACGTGAGTGAACCTGATTACACCTGGTTGTTCATTTCTGAGCTTTGTCATCACTTCAAAGGCTTCAATTTTGTAGCCACGTGGGAACCCATGATCAAGCTTAACCACCACTGATCATGCCTGACAAACCTTTCTCGCTTGTGATCATGCAAAATTTCACCAACTGAGGAATATTCATACAAAATGGCTCTGTGCTGATTCTTCCATCCCAAATACACATGCTTGATCATGCTAAATCGGCCCCAAACGCAGGCGCGTACGCCTGATCACGCATGATCATGCCTGAAAACTGGAAACTAGAAAATGGAAGCTGCATAAGCACAATAAGTAGGACTAATCAACAATAAATTAGTGTTTGATAACATTATTATAGTTTCATTCCTCGCAAAAAACTTATTGATTTTGTATGAATTCCTCATGTATAATGGAGCATAATCAAGCGTGATCAGGCGTGAACAAGCGTGAACAATTTTTTCACGGGATGATTATGCAGCCTCGTTTCATCATCAGACGGTATTTTTTTTTAGTGTAATTTGTCGCCAGTACTTCTTTCTTCGCAGCGTAGAACGTCGTTTGATTGTTATTTTCAATCATTGGTTAGGATATCCATTCTCTCATTCGAATGTAACCCAAAATCAACGACTAACGTTTTTTCAACGTGGAAATGCACAACTAGCCGAGGTTTGTACATTCAAGAAAAAATTATGCCCTCCGTATAATCCATTCGACGCATCAAGTTCCAGAAAATCGTGCGAGTCTGAGTGATTGTGAACAACTGTCACATAGTTGCTGCTAAATACATGCGCTTGACCCCACAGACCCCACATATCCTTCAACCTTGTTGTCCGTAACAAGTGGGCGTACATTTGTCATGAAACTTTGTACCTGTCCTTCTTATTTCCGTTTATGGGACCGGATACGTTCGTTCAATCCACAGGAAATTTCAAACAAGTTGCAAGTTGCTCGCGTGTTATGATATGACATGGTGGAAAAGTATGTTCAGTTGCATCCGCAAATGTTCAATAGTGTCGTGCGGCATATATGACAACCCTTCACAATTATACTACCGCAAGATGTTAGGGCGGTGTTGCTTTTGAATCGTTCATTGAATTTAATCACGCTATTTTCAATTTCCGTTCTGGGAATGTCAAATGCGAATGATGAAAACATTTGCTCTATGAGAAAATTCTTGTTGAGTGTTTGAAGTCTAGAAATATTGAATATCATTCAAGAGCCCAGTAGAATGGTTTAAGATAAGGTAATGAAATTTATACAAGAATTGTTTGTATCGTCAGGAAGAATCATTTGAAACAATAGTTTTTACTATTGTCGAATCGATTAAAATATTTCATCCTTTAAAATTCGATTGCAATCAAAATAAGAAGAACAACGTTATAAATGAATGAAACATTATATTCCTCAAACTGTAGACCTCCGACTCTGATATGCACGAAGAAATCGAATGTAGAAAACAAAACAACATCGTTTTGATGGAATTGTCATTCGAGCGAAACCCTCTAGAATACTTGGAAACTATAGAATAACATGGCATTCGCGAAAAAGTGCTTGTTGCCACAAAAGAGAACGATGATAATAACCTCACGTCAGGAATCTAGTAGATCTTTTTATACATGCGTACAAACGTATACGTACGAATACACACGCTCATCTGCATCCGGTCGGACAACCGTTTGCGAGGGTGCATAAAAAATCATGAGCTTCCAACTCCTTGAAAGAGTAGAAACTTGAAGTTTCGCAGTTAAAACGTCAGAGTATCAAGTTTCTTCGATTGTATCATCAAACGTCCTGTGCTCAGTTTCTTAGTCATCATTCCGTACTCTAGTGTATTATTATACACACGCATCCCAAGATCGCTCTTAAATTTTTCTTGCCTTTCAAATCGTTTTTCCTTACCTTGGCAATTTTTAATTCCTCACCACACCCTGTTGAACGTACATTCTTTTTGCATTGTATTGCATTGTTTTCATGCATTGTGGAAATGAAATTCCAACAACAGGAAGCAGAGGATGGAATTATGTAGATTAGTTTGTAGATCATTGACTCACGTGAATACGCGTATCGCATTATTTCATTTCCCTCGTCAGAATCTTGAAACTGCGGAAGGATCTTTCGAAAAAGTTGTTGGCAATGATATTCAGTTACATATGGAATAAGAGATATCGAATATTCAACTAAAGGGCCAAGGTAGAGGTTGAAGCAGGTGAAAAGACGATGGTGCCCAAGTAAAAAAGATTAGATCTACTAAGATTTCTTGAGATATATATGTAGATCTCTTCAGATCTAAATTTTGGCAAAAAAAGATGTACGGAGATCCACAGAGATGTCCAGAGATTTCCAGAAATCTTTTGGAATTTTCCTATATTGTTTTGGATTCCCTGCAAAATTGGAATCTTCGGAAATGAGTGGATATCAGAAGGCTCCAAAGATTGTTGCCCAAGTTGCCTTCACTAGTCCACACGCTATATCCGATGAAGAAAATTTCTATGTGAAGGGGAGTGAATTTCAGAAATTCTTCTCAACACACTGCGGAGAAAAAATTCACAAAGTTTTCATAGAACTACTTTCATACGAAAATCTTTTCACAGAATTCGTATAAATAGTCCAGGAACTTTTGAACTTCTCTTAGAATCTGTATAACACCTTCACAAAAAAGTGATATTCTAGAAACTCTGAACAAGTCTTCACATGAGATATCGGAATCTACTGCAAGAATTGACGTTGAAATATTCAAATGAAATCTAGGGGTGCAGTACTATCGATGTGAATGTGAATAATTTTCTTTTGTAAACAGCCATACGATTTTATCGATTCGAAATAAAACGTGAAGATCGAGACTCAAGATTACGAGCAAAAGAATTTTGTTTCAGCAAGAAGCTGTTATCTGTAAATAACAAAACTATTTCTCTGAACATTCACAAAAACGAATACCTAATCAAGGATTGGGTTGGACGTTTTTGTTCTACCCATAAAGCGTAGGTAGCAGGTATAAATATGAAACTTATGAGCCGCTGCTCGTAGTCTTTCCAATCAACTTATCCTTCGTACACGACCCAAAGACTGAAGATTAAGGAAAGTGTAAAGGCGAGTTGAAATACGCTGATTACTCGGGCGTTCATAAAAGTCAAGCATTAATTCCATCTTGGTCTTAGATTAAGCACGAGAGAACAGCAAAGGTTAAGGTATGGAAAGTAAAGCGGTAGTTCGGACTTTTGCATTCGAGGAAAGAAACGTCGGGGCCACCTTAGCGGAAGTATTGCAATAAAGGAGGCTCTTTCTGTACTGCGATATTAAAAGTTGAAACTCGACGTTAATGAAAATGTTTCCAAGGTATATCCCAACCATACTAAAACCATTTCATTATTATTGTGTCGCTCGTTCATGTATGTTGTTTAATTGCCACCATTCGTTGTTCTTTCTCTTCTTCTTTTTCTTTCTTTTCTTCCATATAGAGAGAATGCATCTGAAAGGTTAATCATACGGACCGTATCTTATCAAACTTGCAGATGACAAAATATCCATTAATATTCTAATACGAAAGCATCATACGTTGAACGATGAACAAGAACGATGAACTGTTATGCAGCTTGCAATGTCCGTAAAGACACAACTCTGACAGGAGTGTGCATGTATATGCAGGGAAAATGTATAACTTGTGTACAAAAGGGAGTAAGTTTCACGTGGACGGGTTCGCATTCATATTAACGTACAACAGATCTTGTGTAAGAAACTTATACAGCAACTTGGGAGACGATGTATAAAATAACATGAGAGCAGAAATATAAAACTAGGATAATGAATTGGGTTTTTTTTTATTGAAAAAGTAGAATGTCTAAGTTGAAGTAAGTATTGTATATTTCCCGTATGGAAATATTTCGCTGAAAAATGTCTGTAAAACTATGAAAAATCTCTGAAAAAAAATGAAAAAATTCTGAGAAACTCTGACAAACTCTGAGAATCTCTGAAATTTTGATGAGAAATCTAATATTTTTGGGACATTCTTTTCAAACTTTTTTCATACTTTTTTCAGAGTTTCTCAGAGTTTTTTCATTCTTTTTCAGAGAAATAGTAACGAAATTGCACTCTGAAAAAACTCTGACAAAACTCTGATGGATTGCTAACATTTTTCTGACTTTTAGAAAAAAATTAAAAAATTTTCAAACACTTTTTCACACATGATATTCGAATACGGCATATGAATGTATTTATTGAATTTCAGGATTTTTCAATAATCAGAAACATGTCAAAAATTTATTAGAGTTTTGTCAGAGTTTTTTCAGAGTGCAATTTCGTTACTATTTCTCTGAAAAAGTATGAAAAAACTCTGAGAAACTCTGCAAAAAGTCTGAAAACAGTCTGTAAAGAATGTCCCAAAAATATTAGATTTCTCATCAAAATTTCAGAGATTCTCAGAGTTTTTTCATTTTTTTCCAGAGATTTTTCATAGTTTTGCAGACATTTTTCAGCGAAATATTTCCATACAGGTTCTGATGAATCAATACATATATAGATCCATACTGAACCATTGAGGCCGTATAGTTGTATAATTGAGATTAAGTGAAACATGCACAGCATGAATCTGTCATACAATGCGGTAGTAAATATTGACGATGTTCTGGGTATTAATTTGACAATACAATGTCGTTTCGTCGTTGGTCATGTGGACAAACAAAACGTATCTGTAGTTAATATCAATCAGACTCTGACATTTTCATCATGTTCCATGGGAAATCGTGGTATAGGATTAAAATAAATATATTTCATAAATCGAATAATCCTTTGTCATACGGTAAATTATTTACGTTACGGGAAGGTGAAAAGTAGGTTTGTTTTTCTGATTTTTCCTGAAAGAAAGATCGTGATTAATTATCACGTTATCAAGGATTATTTTCTTTAATCGCTGGAATTTGAATTCACTCGCCGTGCACACGGATAAAGATGAATTGTAATAGATATAATATTTTATATATGGATTATATTTCTCATGATCTAGAATTTAAAAAAAAAATATTCCATCAGCTACAAAATCTCGTACGTTATGCTCAAACATTCGGATATTTAAGACTACTATCAAATTTGTACGATACGATAGAACCGATTTTCCTTTATTCGAATGTTTGAATTGACTTATGCGTGTATGGAGGACCGTTTGCTCCATCATAGCCCACACAGCATCACAGGCCTGAAAGAATTCATAAAGAATTCTTATTGAACTGATTGTGTTCCCTATGAATTCTTTAAGAATTCTTCTGGGACTGTGATGCTGTGTAGGAGACCAAACCTAGCACAAAGCTTTCTCGGGACTTGTCTACTAGATCAATTCCATCAAGCTTGGACCACTGATTTTGCCAGACTTGGTTCAGAATTGATTCACCGAACATCAACCAATGCTGCTCAGCAGTGCCGTCTTCCCGCATAGGCTTTGTAGGCTTGGGCCTAGGGCCCCGCTGATTCCCACACAACACAAAATATTTTGCATATCTATAAAATATGTATAGGATATTATTTACATGCATACCATATGTATAAAATATTCAAATATCAAAATATATAGTATAGATATGCATGAAATATAGGGTGCTGTTTGGGTTGGGCCCCCGACTCCTTGAACCAAAATTTTCTTTTAATCCTACAAGAAAAGAATTTTGGATAATAAAAGAAGTGAAACATGAGCTATGGATATTCAAATTGCACAGCCAAACGAACATATTAATATATTCATAATTGATTAAAATTTCAAAAAAGATATTACTATATATAAGTACAAAAATTCCTTTACATGGGTCCCCAAGCAGTCTGAGCCTAGGGCCCCTGGACTATGAAAGACGGCACCGTTTCTTAGATTACAAGTATTGTGATAAAAGAAGTAACTGATCCATATTCTAGTTCGTGAGTGTCAAGCCAATAAATTCGCGTCCTTCGATAATACAATTAACCTTTTGCCCGTAATCTGGGTCATTTTTGGCACAAGTCGGATTTTCAAGTTGACTATCTCCGAAATGAAAAAGGGACGGGGAGCAATATTGTTTATTACAAATGCCTGAATGAAGTTTTGGAATATAAAGTGGAATAGTATATAAGTATTACAAAATTTTTTCAGAGTGTTTGAACAGCATTCACTGGATCAAAACATGAATGAACATGAATGACCCAGATTACGGACAATGTCGTTAAAATTATCCCGTACAGCACAAACATCGATCCTTCACCTAGGACTTCGGTGGACTGGAGATGAAGAATCGGTGGAGAAACGGGAGCCGTGGAAATTAAGGAGAAATAAGGGAGAGTCTCCGGTGAGGCAGCGGAGAGGCGACGGAGAAATGTCCGCCCCCTGTATTTTCAATAAAACTCAGATTCGTGAATTCATACATTCAGATTTGGTCGTGTAAATGCACCAATATGAATTATATCGAAAATACAGGGGGCGGAGATTTCTCCGTCGCCTCAACGGAGATTCTCCCTGATTTCTCCCTTATTTTCACGGCTCCCATTTCTCCACCAATTCTCCACTTCCAATTCACCGAAGTCCTAGGTGGAGAAGCGGTGGTTGTGAGGTACAGGTAAACATGACGGGCGAAGGGTTAGTTTTGCTGTTGAACAAAAACTTCCCACACAGGACACCTACATCACCTCTCCGTGGAATTCAGGGAGAAAAAAGGGATTGGTGGATACAGCGTGGCACGACGGAGACCCAGCGTAGAGGCAACGGAGAAATTTCCGCCCGAAAAAACGGCCTGGACATTTCTCCGTCGCCTGTACGTTGCTTCTCCATCGTACCACGTTATAGCCACCGCTCCCTTTCTTCTCCCTCAATTCTAAGGAGATACGACGCAAATGTTCGACCGACTGTCCTGTGTGGGTTATTGATCTCAGAGAATTGAGTTAAGAAGAAATGTGATAAAATTTTGAGATCTACGTCTACCATATTGCATCGGCCATTTTGAATTAAGGGAGTTTTGACGTCAGATTCAGTTTCAGGGATTTTGGAAATCTCCATCTAACCAGTGTCACATGAATTTAACAAATTTCGGAATTCTCGTTTGCGATATTGAATTTATCATTCTGCACTGAGAGAGATTGGAAGATGGAAGAACATACTGACTGCCCAATGAAATTTACTGTAATCCAGTAAAATTGATTATGGCATAACAATAGAAGCTTGTTCAAATTCACAATGTTTCATTCCATATAGGGGTCTTTCTGGTTGAGATTTTCAAGGAAAAATTTTTTTCCAAACATTTGTTTTCCATAGAAAGAATTGAGATATCGTTTCAACAATTTGTAGGTATGTTTATTAGATCCCAAATATTACAATCAAATTGTCTTCAGATTTAAACAAATTTTTTCTTTGTTATACTAATTTCAACAACAAAAAACACTAAAACATGACGGTGGGAGTGATTTGGGACGACCGGATGATCTGAAAAAAAAACAAAAGAATGGCAAATCATTCCTTGTTGAAGTGACTATCGCACACGGAAAAAATAATTTAACTGCAGCAGCTAAATGGCTAGAAGGAACAGCCATTAAATTAGCTCCTACAGCTGAATTTTAGCGGTTATAGCAAACAAATTTGCATTTGTAACTAATTTATTTGCGGCGGTAGCTAAAATTTAGCTGTTGCAGCTGAATTGCTTTTTCCGTGCATGAACCAGGATCTTTTTGATTGCTCAAAAATTGTTCGATTCGCATCCGATTTTCCAAATTCAAGAATCGATTTTTCGAAAAATGACCGCCAATTTGTTATTTTTTGACGAAAAGAAAAAACATCCCAGTCCATGCGATAGGCACTTCAACAGGGAACGATTTCCCATTTACAAAGAATGTTTTTAGATCATCCGGTCGCATCAAATCACTCCCACCGTCTTGATGTTTTCTTTTTGTTTAAATTAGCATAAGGGGAAAGGAATTTTTTTTTAATCTGAAAAAAGTTTTTGTGTAATATTTAATGTTTAACAAACATACCTACAAATTTCAAAAATGATATCTCAATTTTTTCTATAAGAAAAAAAGGTTTGAAAAACAAATTTTTCTTGAAAATCTGAACTAGAAAGATCCTTTGAAAGTCAGTGTGTTGCTCCATCTCTATAATCCCATAGTAAATTCAACTCTGAATTTCTCTTAGTGTGGACTCGAAAATTCTGACTTCGAATTCGTATTTAGCGACCCCAGAAACTTTTGAGCGCTAGGTTTCGTGGAAATCAGACAAATTTTGAAGAATTTACCCTAATATGAGTGAAGTGGCGTACTTCACGCGCCACGTGTGTGTTGAAGTTCCCAGACAAGACGCGTCGCGTGGAGATAAAAAACGGAACAAAACGTGGGGAATGAACGGCACCAATAATAGTCATTGCGCGCTTTTCTCCCTCCTTGTTATCCCACGAAGGGAAACAATAACGGAACGCAAAACTCACCTCACTCACTCAAGGGGGGGGGGGGGTAGGGTTAATTCGATCAAAAAATAGCCTATTTTTATGAATTTTTATTGAAAAACCAGTTGATTCAAATGAATTTATTTCAACGGGATATTATTAAGTAACAGTTGAAATATATTGTGTAAAATTTTCATTGAAAAATATCCAAATATGCGCCGGTGGAAGCAATTTTTAATGAGCGCCAAAAAAAAAAGGGTTTTGCGGTGGACAACATGACTCAGGATTGGATCATCTGAAACAAAAAAATCAAAAAGATTCTGTTAGTTTATGAGTTTTTCTAGGTAACCTCGTCGAGTTTTTTTTTTTTTTTTAATTCAAAGTACATTTTATAACGACTTAATTGTTAATTTTTTGCGTAAAAAATCGGTATTTTGACTTATAAGTGCCATAAAAAATCCAAAAATTGAAAAAAAAAAACTCGACGAGGTCACCTAGAAAAACTCATAAACTAACAGAATCTTTTTGATTTTTTTGTTTCAGATAATCCAATCCTGAGTTATGTTGTCCACCGCAAAACCCTTTTTTTTGGGCGCTCATTAAAAATTGCTTCCACCGGCGCATATCTGGATATTTTTCAATGAAAATTTTACACAATATATTTCAAATGTTACTTAATAATATCCCGTTCAAATAAATTCATTTAAATCAACTGGTTTTTCAATAAAAATTCATAAAAATAGGCTATTTTTTGATCGAATTAACCCTACCCCCCCCCCCCCCCCCCCCTAACTTACTTTACTTTTATGGACTGTTGGATGAAACCAAATGAAAATAAGTTCCGCTTTCCACTACTCTTTCCGTTTACGGAACACTATTTTGCACCATGGGATGGTACCTGTGAAGCTTTACAAATCAACGGGAGTCTTCTGAATAAATCAGTATCTACGTTCTGGATCCTATTTAAAATATCCAACAGTTCCAGATACAAAATTTTCTATCCGGTTATTGGTCAGTCCTTGTCCCGTACAATGCCAGATGATACTGATAAAATATATTTCAGCAGCCTGTAACGGGCTCCACTTCTTTCATTTGTTCGACAACTTAAAAAAAAATTCTTTTTATCATACTTGGGTTGGCTTTTGTCCCGTGAAATCCTCGAAAATACCGACACAAGATTGCGCGACAGGTTTTCTCTGGTTTGGCATGCATGTCAATCAAATAGAAACTGCACCAAATGTTCGAGGATATTTTCCGCGGAATTGCGACAGGGTTTTCTGCCAGTGAAATCCGAAGGACATTCCTACAAAATTATTCTCGAGAATATTTCGTCCGGATTCACCCGGTTTTTCATGGCACAAAATGCAGCTTGGATATGATATTCGATATTTTTCGCGAACTTTGACCGATTCTCCGTGCGATGAAACTGAAATCTGATATGAAAATTTGATCAAAGTTCGCCCACTAATCTCCCGAAAAGTCGTGATAAAAGATGTTTATGAGAATCAGGGAGACGATTGTGGAGCTGCGAAAACGACTGATCGTTGATACCGTGATTCACACACCGGTCTTCCAATAATTACACTTTTTTATCAACAGTTCTGTGTTGAGAGTAGTGACAGCTCTCCCATTCACATGAAGATCACCAGTAACTTATTCAGATTTCATCACGTTTACAGAAAAAGAATAGTGGAATATTTCTCGAATGTTATGAAAAAAAGGCCAACTTTACATCTCATTAACCGAGACGCGAGGTTGTAATTGAAGGAAAATTTTCAACTGCATGGAAGATTCATAACTAGTTCCACCAGTAGAATTATACCTCCTCGTGTACCGCATTCTAGCAAAATGAGACAAGAACATCGACGCACGTTCGAAAATTAGTAACAATGAATTACCAGAACATCATACAAGTTTCTGCACACAACATACGTTTATGGGACTTGAAAAAAACATTGTACCCTCCACTTATCGGTATTCCAGTTGGACTTTCAAGGTTGACCACACGATTAGTCATAAAAATTGTAATGAGCTAGAGCTCGAGTTCGAACTGGAGCTTGAGTTGGTTGATGAGTCCTTCGCCCTCGCGGCATCGAGCGAATGCATTCGGTATTCGTTCCTCGGTTTTCATTCCACGCCATCCAAGGACTTTGAACAACGTACAGAACAAATCTAAGCGCACTTTGTTAGTCCACTATGCTCGAATCGTTTTCTCCTCGAATCCTTTCGGACGTCTCTTGATTTCACGTTCAAACTTCCATTCTCTTTGATTCTTCTCTTCTCCTGTCTTTTTATCTTTTTCCCGATGCGACAATCCATCCGTCCCTCGTGAATCCCTTTTCTGGTCTCACTCGATCTCTCTTCTTCGCATCGGGTTCTTCAGTACACTCTTGCCAATATGTGCCGTTGTGGTCCAACGTGAGAGTCTCGAGATAATCAAAAGATACTCTCCGCATTCGACGAAAGTTCTCGAGCCTCTGGTGCATTGTCCTTCTTCCGTTTTCTTCTTCCTTTTTTTGCCCTTTCGCGCGCGTGGATGCACTCGCACACACGGACGATTGTGTAACGATTAAATTCGACCGCATAGCGATGTTCGTACCTCGTCCCTTTTTTCACCTTATTAGAAATTTCTAAATTGATGTTCACGAAAGGGTGGATACGCGATCAACATTTTTGTGGAATTCTTTCGGAATGTTGTAAAAAATATCTCACGCAACAGTGTAGAATATTTTGTTCCCAAGGTTTCTTCTGAAGTATCTTTTAGCTACCCAGGTGAAAATATTCTATTGAATCCCATTACGAATGGTGAAATTTCTAATTGAATATCATTGAATTTCATTGAAACCTATTCATTTTCCCATTCGTCAATGAGATTTTATGGATTATTCGTAACAGGGTATGGTTTCGCAAATGATAATTTCGAGAATTGAGAATTCTCGCATGTTGATGCGATGACTTAGAAAAGTGGTTCGATAAAGTATTGTACAATCACGTACGTTTTAACCAAGCATTAAACTATGTAACAACTGTGCATGAGAAGAAAAGAAGGATTGCGAAAGAATGGAGAAGACAAGGAAGAATGAATACGAAAGGATGAGATAGAGGGGCCAGTCATCTCCGTCGTTGTCGTTGTCGTTGTCGTTGTCGTCGTTCCATGGCGTGCGATCTGCGGTCCAGTCAATTTTTTTCGCTTTTTCATTCCTAGCTTCTCCATCTCTCTACCCTGCTTCTTATGCACGCGTACACTCACACATATACAGTTTCTCTCGTGATATCCATTGCATCAAACTAACACGCGTGTTTCTTCATCTTCTTCTGTCGACCCACGTATGAAAACCTTCAACCTTCCTCCATCTTTTTTCTTTCCATATTCTTCAATAATCTAAAATTTGATTGTACCTTACACGTCTATGAAATGCAATGGCGCATTACAAGTTTTAGAGTTCTTTTACCTGATCCGTTTGCTTAATGTGCATTTCATTTATTAAAGCAAAGTATGAGAGAATAACTTTTGAAATTGATCTTGGGTAGAAATAATTCGGAGTATTTCCAGGGTTTGGTGAAGGTCTGGTCAAGATCTAGCCAAGCCTCTTCAGGCCCTGACAAAAACTCGGGTACGAGATGCAATACATTCCCTGTAAACAATTAAACAAGTGAGCGATGCAATCTTCTCAATGAGAAATTCGAGCAATTTCAAAAGAAGGAGATGTTGAAATTGAATGAAAAATCGCATAAAATTGTGCATTGTGAAGATAAAATCAAACAGTTATCCAACAGAATGAGAGGATTTCATATATTCAACAGAAAAAGTGTAATATACCATTATTGGCATCTAGATTTTATCAATGATCTGATAATATACAAACTAAGGAGTCCTAAAATGAGTGTATCACGAAGATGCTAAGGTGGGATGTAAAGAGGGAAAAGGCTAATTTCTGAGTGCATCGAAGCATCAAACGCGATTATCTATCACTCGTGAAGCTGAATATTCTGTGATAATAAAAATTGAATATCCATTCAGTCTCATCCACAGCCTGGGCGTGGAAGATAAGATTTCATAATTGTAACGACCATTGAATTAAAAAAATTCTTCCATGCCTATTTTCTGCGATAAAAGAGGGAATTCCATCACATGTTTTGTTTATCAGAAGCAGCCTCATTCGATCATCTCTTCCACACCAGATACGAAACGCATAATACGACCTTCAATAATCTCCAATCCATAAAGAAACTGAGAGTAGGTGCAATTAATTTATCGCTATGATTTGTGCGCTCTTCAACCACAAATTCGGATTATTCGAAGCGGTTTTGCTAACTGAAATTTAATTAAGCGTTTGGAACAATTGCAATGAATTTGACTGAAATGATTTTCACTTTGATATAATGGTGAAACGAATTGATTCCATCATAAAACGTTATAACAAAAAGAACGGTAGGGATCTTTGAATACCAAAGTATTCCGAGAACATCCCATCCCTGAAATCAGCTTATATCCAAGGTTTCATTACGAAAGTTCGGATAGATTGAAAGTTTGTTTGATCTCATAGAGTATGTTATCTACGAAAACATCAGGTAATATGGTTAGAGAAAATGAGATAGGAAAAATCAATTAAAACTGAACAATGTTTGAGGAAGAAATTGCGGGGGACTTTGAATGAATGAAGGAAGAGTCAGGTTCTTATACCCATTAAATGGTATACCGAGACTCTTCGTTATTCCTCAAGATAATTAAAAAAAAATTGGGATCACCTGGCTATTGTTTTCAACAATAATGTTGAATGGCAACACCACCAGTCATCGGTTAAGTAAGGATGTTATATAGTCACCATTCGTGGGAGACTGAACTGCCTTCTCCACAAAGGATTATTAATTGACTACTGCCTCCTATCAGAGGGTCACAGACGTTCCAAGGATCCTTCATTATCTTTGAGAATGGAAGATTCTCAAACTGAGATACCATTTGGCAGTGTACCGCCTCAGTTTGTCGTCTGAAGGGTTGAAAGACCGTTTATAAAGGATGAATCCCACTGACAGATGGAATGATCTCACCTTTTGAAGACAGTCAATAAATAATCAGTGTACGTTACTTTGTATCGAATGAACAAGTAGGAGGTCTTATACCGAACAATGAGAGAATTTCAGGTATCGTTTTGACAGTCGAGGCAATGAAATATGAAAATATATAATATCTCAAATGAATTCTTAAGTTTCGAATTTTGCATTCCAAAATTCAATGGCAAGGTAAAGCAGGACACAGCATGTGTGATAGACTGTGGGAAAATTTCTATCGTTCAAAATTCTTATTATAGTGATACGAATGAATCACAATATCATTTGCAAAATTGTGAGATTCAAATGGAATTCAATGCATATCAATGTCGTATACAACATTACATAATCATCATATGTGTATGATGGGAGAGAATACTGGAATCTGATGTATCGACGATTTGAATTTTCAATCACGATATCTTGTAATGCAATATCTTACCGATCATGAGAATAACGGATCCCTGTAAGTATCTTCCCATAACAACGACATTGAAGTTTTCAATTGCTTCACTTGATTCTCCTGACTTTCATTTTACCGAGTCCTCTCTGTCTTCTCCCTTGGTCCCGTAGTCCTTTCCACTTTCGCTTTCCATGCAAATTTTTCACCCTCAAGCACGATATTAAGGGCTTGCCGGTGAATGCCATCTTTTAATATCGGGAACAGTTTCTCGATCACGCTCTTTAAAGAACCCCGCAAAATCTTCGCGCTTTCGTTGATGACAATTTCGCTTATATCAGCTTCTCCCCGATCTCGTGTTGGCTTCTACAGTTTGAATATCGAGAAATCCGCGACAAGACGAGTGTTCGTTTGAATTTCAATTCGACCAGAAAGAATTGATCTATTTGATATTTAAGATTATGGAGAATAGAGAAGAGAATGACGATTGAGACATAATTTCTCCCATGGAAACATTGTGTAAAATTATAATTCAGATGATTCACGATTTGACTATTGGTGGCATTGATATCGGGAGGAACTGAAGTACAGGGGAACAAAAATATAAGACTCTCTCTTAATTTACTTGCTCATCCAGAAGCAGGAAGGTTTGTAACATGAATCTTCACATGAAAAACGAGAAATTACGAATGAATAACCAAATCTTACTATACGCTTTACAAAATTCAACGTTCAGCGTTAAAAATTTCAATTCTACCTAATCCTTTTTTTTTACAGTAGTTGTAATCTTCCGTATTTTCTAACAAAAATCCATTCCACAAATCTTCCGGTTTGTAGTTTATTAGGATAAATAAAAAAAAGTCTCACATTTTCGAGCGGGATTTTTCCCCGTGTATAGTTCTCTTCTGGGCGCTGATCGATGAACGTAGTATGACAAGTATGGAGGGCCTATTGCAACCTTTATAGCACCCTCTGACTGTATGTTTTGAAATATTTAAGTAATCCAATTGAGAATCGAATGACTTTTCATTTTATTCAATAGTGAGCTCACATGCGTGAGAAAGAATGCGTCTCGAAAATAAAGTGAATTTCGTGGGAATCTAAGAATTCGTAAAACAAAATCTCGCGGAAAGAATTCTGGAATTCGCTTGAATTCAATTAAATTTTGTTGAATTTTGCTGAATTTCATTGAATTCCATGTTGAATATCACCCAAAAATTGGACTCGCTTTTCATTAAAAATCAACAAGAAAAGATGAGTTTGAACGAAGTTTGATGAAATTCAACCAAATCTTTTGAACTTTGCCAATTTTATATGATTTTTGTGAAGATTCGTGGATTTTCGTCAATTTTTGATAAAACAGTGTCCAATTGAGAATGAAATTCAACAAAGAATTCTCCACCAGGGAATGTTTCTGAGGTTTCTGGATAATGTTGTAACGGTTTCGATTTTTGTGAAATTTTGCCCAACAAAATCCAAATATTATCAAGAAACGTTGTAAAATTCCATGCTCGACTTTCGGAAAGTTCATATTGTTTTTCAATTTTTGTTGTGTATCACTATTTTTTCATCTCTTACTCATAAAACTGACCAAAAATCTGAACTGTCTTATGTATGTTTTACTAAAAAACTACGAAACATTTTTAGATTCTCTTAGAAATTATTACATTTTCCCGACGCATTTGTCTCCGTGTGGCCCTCAATCAGGGATCAGCAAGTGCTGGAAACGAAGTGGATTTGAGAAAAAATATTAACATTATTTTCCAAGGGATTGGATGCACTGAGAACCCGATTTCTTAGATTTAAAGAAATTTCTTCGCCCTCATTCTGATAAATCTTGTTTTCAATGGAAAAGATCGTTCATTCCAATGAGGAAATTTTTTATTGAATTGAAATTATGTTCTTCGAATTCAAGAAGAAATATATTTCTGTCTCAATTTGAAAATTTTTTGTTTCAATCTGATGAAGGATTTTCCCATTGAAAAAAAAATATTTATTAGAATGAGGGCAAAGAAAATTTTCTTTCAATCTAAAAAATTGGGTTGTCAGTGTGGAGGACTGATCAAAACAATGGTGTCTTCTTGTGAATAGTTCACGGAGAAAAAAGACGTCCTACATATTACTACATTTTGTACTAAAGTCGCAGCATAATTGACATATTATAAGTTTTATAATACAGTGTACTAAAGATTAATGTTCAATGATTCGAAGAATCGTTTAATTTGGCATAACTTCACATTATTGGGCGTTAATTTTTACTACACTGTGTTGTAAAAATTATTCTATGTCACTTATGCTGCTACTTCAGTACAAAATGTAGTAATATTTAAAACCGCATTTCACTCCGTGTGATAGAAAAATCATTTTCCGAGGAGGTAATATCCAATATCTCAAAATCTTAACGCGATAGCCCCATTTTGCCTTCGGATTTGGATTCCCCGTAAGAAATTACCTCGGAAATGGTCTTCAGCTGCTCAAGGACAATATCTTGCAGATCTGTGTTACTGGCAATTTAATGGGCCACTGTGATGTGACTGCAATGCCCACGAAGGGCCGTTACTGGCCTTTTGACACGCTTGCGGTCGCATTTACTGGCTTATCAATGTATCAACCGGGCTGATAAATCGATTACTTCCCACGTAGAAATTGATGGTTTAGTACCAGCTCGATACAGGCTGCCAGGGCGCAACCGCTGGTGGCTGGTGTCGATCGGACTACTGAATGATAACGCCAAATAACTCTGATCCGGTACCGGTTACCAACGTCAATCCAGTACTGGAAATCAGTGTGGTTCTGACATTGAGAACTAATACTACTAGTATTGATCGCTATTCAAGTACCGACGACTGTTACTCAACCGTTATTTGCGCTGTTGTAACTTTGGAAAGTGTTGAATGTATCATAAAAATTTCTGCACTGGGGGGAATTTGGAGTGAAACTTACTATGAGATCATAGGATGACCACCAACAGTTGAAAACTGGCAGCAGGCTGTATCGAGCCGGTACTGGCTCATTCGTCAATTTCTACGTGGCCAATCGAGTATTCTCTCAAAGTACACGAGATATTTATTCGCATTGGTTCGGTACCGAATCAACGTTGGAGGCCAACGCTTGCGTACTAAAATTGTGGCGTTGTTAATCCAACATTGGGGGAAAAGTGGTCAATAATGATTGGTTCAAGTATCGAACCAGTATTGACACGAACTTCAAATGAAGTCGGTTAAGTACCGATCCGCAATCGGCAGACAACCGTTGGTGGCCCATACTTTTTCAGTACCGATCCGTTCGTCACCATCGGCTCGGTACCGAAATTTCTACGTGGGATCCTCGCTAGAAATTTTCTCTTCTAAAAATCGTACCATCTGAGGCTTTATTTTGGCCCAGTTCACTCCAATTTGGCCCAAGGCAGGGCCTTGGATCCCAAGAGTTTCATTTCTCGCAGGGTTATGAAAACTGAACTGATATTCTAATATTACATTCGTAATTCTAGGAGATTTCCAATTGACCTGACGAAAAGACACGTGTAAAGGAGAGGAAAATACCATATTTTCAATGACAATTAACACACTTCTCCTATTTGGTTTCCATCGGAGACCTCAATCGGCTAAATGACTGTATACTATTACGAGACTCCCTGCAGAACCAATTTTCACGGAAAAAGGAAAAGGAAAATACCTATAATATGTTGTACTACACGGTAGCGAGTATATGTGTTTCATATGTGGAATAGGGGAAAAATCAATAGGAAGGGATGAGGAAGGAAGGATAGAATAAGAAAAAACGAGGGATATATAGAGTCATTTTGGAATCCACCTCATTTACCACCAACGCGATTTCGATGCAAATGAACGAACGAAGTGGAGAGAAAGGGAGAGGAAGGTGGAGCGAAAAGAACAGAAACGACTCAATACGATATTCGGATGTGTAATAACGAGTCACTTAAACGGTCTTTTCAATTGTTCATTGCCAATCACGTGTCAATAATCGACCATTACTGATAATCTGTAAAAGGTAATTTCACTTACATGTATAGCAAGCAAATGCATATGTCTTGAACATCCAAATATCGAGAATCGATCGATAATGAGCGGAGAAAGAAGGAAAAAGTGATTTTTGCGCAAATTCGAATCGCAAAAACACAATATCAAACTCGACCTCGGTATCTCAGAATTGATCTTATCATCGGTTCATCCGATATGCGATTCGGAATGAAGAAATACTCAATCCCCACGTTATATCGTCGCTTATAATTCACTTAGAATGTTTGATGAATTATGTCAACATTGAAAATGAATGTTCCTGGCTCTGGTAGTAACATAGTACTGCACCGTGCGCTGTCCATTTCGTATAATTTCCGATGAAAAATTTGGAGAATCCAGGCATTTGAATGAAAATCAAGCAAATCTACTCGAATACAAAACAACGATCCAGAGGCGAGCATTATCTCTCGTAAAAACAGAAGAGAATATTTCGAAAATCACTCCTGTGCCCCTCATCATCGTGGATATAAGAATTTAATACCATATTTTACGAGCCCACTTTTCTTCGTGTAAGGGTTTTTGAAAGAGTAATCCGGTGAACACTGGATCACGAAATTTACTCATTCATACCAAGTTCAATGTTCTCACGACTTGGCAAGAGATTTAAGTTTGTCGTGACGGGATAATAATATTCGGGTTAAATCGGACCATATATCACCCACACATACACGTATACATGACCATGCTGCGAGGGCCCCGAGAAAAAGGTGACGCAAGCGCGGGTGAATTTACACGATGTCGAGAATACATGTACAAGTATATCGAGGCGGAGGAATCATTGCCACGGATCCTTAGAAATTTCCATGAAATTCCCCGTGACAGCGATGATCTTTTACAATGTTCTTTTACGTTGTTTTTTTCGGTTATGCGTGTAACGTTGTAAATTATTTCAATCTTTCTCCTTTGCTCAAGATACTTGATAACCCATTAAAAGTTTCATTGATGAAATAATAATATTAATATTGGACCTCGTGGGATGATTAATATTAATAAGGGGGAGAATTAATTTCTTGATAGCAATGTTGGAAGGACAATTCATAACGAGGTTGGTCAAGTTGGGTACGGTTCCGTGCTATAATAACGTGACTGCAATTTGTTTTGGAATCAAACCAACGTAACTCCATTGTTTTTTTCCATGCAGATGGACATCCTTATCGTACTAAGCGAAATAATAGTGAATATATGATAGGACGGAATCGCAGGCTTTTCCAAACGTAAATGCATCGATTACCAGATAGTAAAACAGCTAACTGGCTAGGGAAGCATTTTATTTTATCCGATGCTTGAATAACGAAAGCAATCCCGTTATAAATATTGCGAGCAGGAGACCTCATACTTTGTGCCAACATTCATGCAGGATATGATGACAATTTTGAAGTAGCCCCATGTGTGTATGGACCAATGGCCCAATGATGGACCAAGCTTGGCAGAGGACCTGCCGAGATTTGTCTTGAACAATTTACCAAACTTGGCCCAGGCTTGGGAATGATAAGATCAGGACAAGCTTGGGCCAGTGGTTTTGCCAGGCCTAGTCCAATTCATTTACCAAGCATCAACCAATGCTTCTTTGGTCGCAGATATGGATGAAAAAAGTAATTGATTCATATTTCAGTCATGACTTTCTCCCTCAGCATACCGTACATGAATTATCTGAAAACGATAGGAAAAATGTGACAAGACTGGGACAAGCTTGTATGATCAGTGGAAAATTTGCATTCTTTGATATTTCAATCAATTTTGATTCTATTGTTAAATCATGCTCGAACCAAACTATAGTGTGTAGGATTGATTATGGCAGGAAGATCGGGCCAGCTCTGGTCCGATGGTTATCCCCAAATCTTCATCCATTGTAAATTCAAAATTCAGTCAGTATTTATAAATATTGTGCCACTCATGTGGGCAATATTGGCACAATTGTATTCAACGAATGCTATATTTTTACACTTGTACCAAGCTTGTACCAAATGTAGTGATCATTTCAAAAATATTAACAGATGTACCATGATTGACTATCCATTGGGAACAACGGGATAATCATGGAACAATATTGGGCCAATTGTTCCTTACAGAGGTTTGTTTCTGACACATGTGCCAACCTTGGGACAAGCTTGAGTTTTTTTCAGTCTTGGCAATACCTGCATGGGAAGATGTCGAAAACAGACCGTTTTTGTATTCTCTAAATTCCAAACAGTGAAATCACACTGATTGCAGTGAAAAGTCGACCACTGCGAATCAGTGCATAAACAATGCCCAATCAGTGAATATTCAACTAAACTTTGCAGTGAAATCTGACAGATTCAATTAGTCAGAAACAATTCTAACTGCACGACCAGTGATTATTCACCGATATTTCACTGATTCCATTCAGTGGTCGACTTCGAACTGCAGAAATAGGGAGATTTCTCTGATTTAAATTCGGAGAGTAAATTTTTCAAGAAAATATTATTATAGATATTGATACAAAATTGAGGTTTTTGAATACGGAATTTGTAATTGTCAATTTTTTATCCTATTGAGTATGTTTTTTCTTAAAGATTCGTCAGGTTGTCCAGTGAGGAACATCATATCACCACGATGAAAATCTCAGATATATTTCCCTAATAAGCCTATCTCACTTCTCAGATTCAATACTGTCACGAATCTCATCTCCATCGTTCTTTCCGTTGTACGATGGAGGTTATTTTTTCTCCCTTATTACATAAGACCTTATGGAATTTCAGCCAGCGGAATAGACAGGAGGGAATTATTCTTTTGAAATACATTCGGTACCTCATTCTCGTGTTTGTTCTTCATATAAAACACGTGATTGATGAGCCAATTTGTCTGTTTTGATATGCAAATCCTATTTACGGTGTTAGAGCGGGATTTGGATTCGTCTCACCTTGGGTAACAAATACGCACGTGAATGGTATATATGTTTTTTTGTAGGTGTCAAACACAGTTGCGACAACGAGGAGTTAGTCTAAAATAAACGTTGACGACGGACACCCGGTAAACACAACGAACACGACTTCGTTTGTGGACAAATCCCTACATAAATACAGATTTTTACAATCCGTGTTCAACAAGCAAAATCATTGTGTCGTGTCATGGCGAGGAGTATGCGTCGTTACTACTGATAATTTCAGCATCAATTTGATACCTCTTCTCTGTGATTTCGATGCCTCCAGCAAAATTCATATATGATGATTTCCTATAACCTTGCAGAGGATATGCGGGAATTGTTGAGAGGAGTGAAAAGTTATTAGAGATTCCATGAATGTAAATTTTTTTTCAACCCATCCCTGTGAATCCCTGTTACGACAAAGAAACGCTTCTCCGAGAGGGAACAATATGATTTTTAAATTCCAACAAGTTACATAGAACTAATTATTCTATCTGCTTTCATTTCAAAAGATCGTTCGTTAGAGAATGGCAGCAAAAACACAATGTGCATTAAAGCAATGTGAGACATTAAGCAATGTGATCATGCCGCTATGAATAATTTTACATCTCTGGTAATATAATCATGTCAGCGAGAGAGAACGATCGAAATCCTCGTATTAAAGCTTCTACGAATTCATACTGAAATATGCTCCTGTGAATTCATATTTGTAACTTCCTCCTATATCCTTTTGATGCTGATTGCTGTACTAATATTCTCCGAGTGAAGACACTAAAACTTTAAACTCTATGATTCCATTATAATCATTATCGTATGATATTTGAACTAACGTATCCATCTTTCCCTCTAATGGCGAGATTTGAGGCACAATGCAAGAATGCCCGGACTGTATTCTTAAGATTGTAGTATTATTGTTGTTCTTCTTCTTGTATGAGATATAAGCGCGTGTACCCTCTTAGCGTAGCGATAAAAATTCACGGTAGAGGATGAATTCATCGTTCTGGAAGAGTTATTTTTTCTCTCTATTGAATTGACAGACATTCTCGATAAATTCATCATTCCTCGGGCAACTGAGGATGTCAGAGTGTGAAATTTCATGGTGAAATGCGACTCCTATCTCAACATATATTGATTTTTAAATCGACCTACTTGTCTTTGGACCTCGTCGGGTGCTTTTTATCATCCTTTTATTCTAGCAACATTTCGATTTTCCGTATCCCCCGAGCGATAGTAGTTCGTTTTCCAACTCGATCATTGTATTCAGTCGTCAGGTTCGTCAAGTGATATACGAGATATACATTTTATATTTCTCGAGCGTCGTTTGAATCGTGCAATCCACCGATGCGATAGATATCAATGCCGTTTAATATTCTAAAATGCAGAGGAAAATTTGGTTCCGGTGGTATTTGGAGAAATGCGATGTCGAACAGAGAAAGAGTTTACGATTTTTTTCTGTTCTTGAGAACCCCTTACGATATGATACCAATATAAGCAAAAAGAAACACATAGAACACATATACCATCGAAACGATGGCGGCGGTTTTCGACGATGTGCGGTCTCTTCGGTTTCTCGAAGAACGGACCTGTGTAACCTCGAGGCTATTAGGGCGGTCCAAGTATTTGAACCTCACACCTCGATTCTCTCTTGAGGCCGATGGGGAGAGGCACCTGCTCTTTTGGGACTGGGCGGTCCGTAATTACCTACCCTATGTTTCGCCCACCGGTCCGTGCGTAGATGTAATCAAAACGAATGATTTGAAAACTCAATTACCTTCATTACGTCTATTAAAGTGTCTATCTCTGGCCGCCTTGGCATTCGAACGTTGAACTGACCATTACACGTGCACAACTTTTGATGCTGCACTTGAATTTATATATCTATGTACTTTCATACATGAACATCGTTTAAACCATATTTGTACGTGTTGTTTTTTTTTCCAATGGAACGAATAATATCATCACAATCACTAGTATCTGATGATAGTCGAATATCTAGTTGTAAAATATTTGTATCCGTACATGTATTCATTATGTACCAGTTTGTGTGACGTTAAATCGTAAGCAATCCCGAGTGGAAAAATTGTAATACCTGTTTAAGCCTGATCAACTCCCTAATACGCGTCGATCCGGAGTTGAATCAGGTCGAAAAAAAAAGATTCACATTAGGTTCAATGAGAATTTTTAAAGCAGGGAGAGATCAGGATGAAATATAAAATCCATCCTGATTCCCCCGTGATATACGCAACGAATCACAGTTAAATCAGGTTTCACTTTTTGACTCGGGATTTAAAAGACAGGATTCGACTAAACATACACTCATATATTTATTATTGATTATAAATAGATCATAAATAAGACATATTGACATGTTAAAAAACAAATCCACTCCTTCGTTGGTTGACGATAGTTAGGGATACATGGTGATCAATAATCGTTCCTTGGACCGGACGTACGTCTCCTCAACGTTTGGACTACTTGAAACTGGTGGGGATTATATTGTCCTCCAAAATGGTCAACGCCTTCGGATGTCCATTGTATGTTTCCTGAATTTGGAAAGTTGTTATGCATGGAATTTGGGCCCCACATTCCATCCCCCGAACCTTCTCCTCCATTATGTATAACTGGGATTGCACTTTGAATATGATTCATATTTCCCCATTCGGAGACTTGATGTTGAATGTCGTTCGTATGTTCTGATCCTGGTATTTCATTATTTATTTCTGCATCATCAGTTTCGTACATTGGTTGACCCATGTAATTCCCTGCTTCCCCATAATTGCAAACAAGAGACACCTTCAAATCGTTCGTTTTATGCTTGATAAATCCACAACCGATTCGCGTTGTTTTAGCCCAAACCATCTGAGTGTAGTGTCCAGCACTGAAAAAAAGCAACATGAAGTCAAAGATTCATGGTTGCTGTGTTATTGAGTTGATATTTGGTCATGATAACCAGGAACACTGCACAAAATCGCATAAATCTACCTATGTGGAAATGAAAGCCACAGGCATTGGCTCCGTCATAATCCCACACGGGAAAAAGAAAACAGCACTGGTGACTGTGAATGACAGCAATCGATTGAAAAACAAATGAAAACACGCTTGAATAATGAAGGTTAGCGCGATCACAGTGATGAGTACTGTAACGAAATTTGTCAAAGCTGGCTGGACAGTATAACGAGTACTGGGAAACGCAGTACTGCACGGAATGGATTTGAGGTCAAATGGAATCCTGTGATTCACAGTAACCAATGCTGTTTTCTTCTTTCCGTGTAGAAAAAATGGCAAACTCAACTATGGTTGAAAAACTGTTGTTGGACTTCCCTCTCAATTTGGACATGTTTGTTTTTTATTAAAAGTTGACAAAGATCCACGAATCTTCACAAAAATCAAAGAAAATTGGCAAAGTTTAATGAATTTGATTGAATTTCATCGGAATTTGTTGTGATTCATCTTTTCTGGTTGATTTTGCATGGAAAGAGAGTCCAATTTGTGAGTGGAATTCAATAAAATTCAGCAACATTCAACAAAATTTGATGAAATTCAACCAAATTCAGAAATTTCTGCCACCAGGAAAACCTAATAGTACAGGACTGGTTGTATTGATGGATCTGAAAGAGCGTCAAAATGATAACATCATGTGACATGAGGACCAGTATGACTTTTATGACTGGGTCGATGGTGTACGGAGAAAACAAAATGTCATTTAAGTGTCTTAAAATTTCTGCTATATCAGCTACCTATTCAGTCTTAGTTGCAACTTATTTCCCAAGGCAGCTCAATTTTCAGAATTATATATAAAATCCCTAGCAGAGATGTTCTAGCGATTCATTGGTTTCGTAACACCTGTCCTGAGGAATAATGAAACATTTGCCAGTAACTTGCGAGTTATTGGCAAGTTCTCTAGCTTTTCTTTGGGGTAGGTGTTACAAAACCAACGAATCGCTAGAGCATTTCTACTAGGGATGGCGAATACATTGAGTTGGAAGAGTTGATAATTTTTTGCGGTAACAGCTAAATATGGCTCGTAACTGATAATATCGCTATAATATTGAATAGATTGCTATTACAGCAAAAGGTATCTAGCGAAATCTGATTTCACCCAGTGAAATGTTTATCCTCCGTGGGATGTTTTATTCGGGCCTACATACAATGATGAACCCTTTGACTATATAAGTATGGACTGCTAGGAACCAACTTCGCACGCGATGACAAGACCAAAGCGCCGCCGTTACCTACGTCGGTTGTGTGTACTACAGTTGTTTGTGTTTATACCAACAATATCAAGTGGACGCTGTGGTGACCGAATAAAAAAAATCATTAAATTATATTAAAAAAATAGAAACGTGAAGATGGTGCTCTACTGCTTTGTGAAGGGGTGTAATTCTACACAATATAGAAGTAAAAATAGAGAAAATAATTCAAGTCCATCGTTGTTCGGGTAAGTTATTATTCATAACCTCAAATATCTCAATAAATGATATATATATGTTTAATAAATAATGTTTAAAATGATTCATGAGGTTAAATTATCCATAACCATTTTATTATATGCTCAGTATATGTATATCTTGATATTTCAATTTCATTGGATTTCTCTTTACTTTCTTCGTTTGTTCAAGATATTTCTTACCCAAAGTGTCCTATATTTTCTTTGTTTTGTTTATTTCTATATTACTTTATCAACCCTGCATTCCATGTATTGAACTGTGTTGAATTACAATCAATAATTAACATGGAATTGCTTCTTTGCATGTGAATACAAGTTCTAATATTTGAATAGCCCGCGCATTTAGGTTTTGACGCTAACTTCATTCTTGCGAGGTATATCGAAGATGTTGTCATCTCAACTCAAGTGAATTTCTTAGGAGAAGGGGTAGGCACTAGCAGTCCATGCTTATATAGTCAAAGGATGAACCCCTGAAATTCCGAACTGGCGACGGAATGATTTCCGTCGTGGGGATGTAGTTATGGAAATGCGTTCCGATACCGAATAATTACTGTTCAGCAGAATCTGAAGTAGTAGTAAATTTGAAGCTTCCGTTTATCGGAGCAGTGACACGAATGAATTCAATTTGAAGTGGACAGCAGGACTCATATACTAACTGTCTATTCCTGAATCCTTCAATCGGAATGCAACTCACCCCAATGATTTGAAGGCCGCCACATCGAAACGGCTGAATCGAGCCACCTCATCGTACCAAGCAGTTATCATTCGTTTTATATAACCTTCCGAAAGCTCATCACCAGATGTCCACTCAGAGGCTATGTTTTGTCCAACGTGGAATCTCCCTGTGAATGTGATAAACTGTTAACGTTAAGTCGTTCAAAATCATTCTTTTTACGCTGCAGGAAATTTCTGGACAGATTCAATTCAAGATTTTGTATTCTCGGTGAGTTAAGTGCTATAATTGAATGAGATCTCTGTCATAAACATTAAAGGGGGAGGTACATGTAAACGTACCGTTCCTTAAGAATTTATTACAAAAAATTGGCTGAAGATCCATTGATGGAATCAAGCCCATCTCGAAATATACGTTTCAAACTATCTTGACAATTTTTTTGAGACAAAAATGATTCCAAATGGTGGAGCTACAGTTGTTAGAAGTTGGTACCTCGTTTTTGCGTTGTACAACCTACGGGTCTCAATTTTTTCTAAAATCAAAAAAGTAAAATTCTATCTTCAGAATATGTGAAAATGTACAACTTAACATACCCAAAACAAATGAGAATGAGGAATTGGAAATTCGAGCAAATTTTGACAAAAAAAAAACACTTCCATTTTTAATTGAAAAATTGAAAGAAGCAATGTACATAAAATTTGTTTTCTGTTTATATCTCTCCGTCGAGTTGTGTGTTTTTACATATTTTAGCGGAAGAATTTTAGTTTTTTGATTTCAAATAAAAATTGAGACCTGAGACGGCTGCAAGCGCAGAAATGAGATACCAACTCTTAGCTCCACCATTTTGAGATACTCTTGTCTAACAAAAAAGTTTAGATTCTGTAAAATGACCCAAGTTTCGAATCTTTTCAAAAGTTGACACGAAACATCTATCCAGTACTCTAAATACGTACCAACATCCCTACACTGATCGTGCCCACGTGAGCATTGATTGGCCCACCTTTGTGCAATACTTGCCAGCTCATCATCCCATTCCTGTAAAAAAAAATTGAGATAGCTGAAGTGTTAATTACGGAACAACGGATGAAAGTTGCTTGATCCAATGGTCTACAGTGATGAATTATAAATTCGTTATAAACTCACCAAGTTTGGCATATGTTTTGCTCTAGGTTGGGGACCTGGATTTCCTCGAGTCTCTGAACCTCTCGCAACGTATTGACGTCGCTCATTATGAATGTTTACTATTTCATCCTGCATCTCTTTTGGTACTCCTTGAGACTCCACTTGACCACATTGTGGACTAGGGCTCTGGAGAATTCAACACACCTTTATTATTTATCAAAAATAATAAAACCAGATTCGCGAATTGAAAATAAATTTAGAACTATTATGCACTGAAAAGAAGGAATAGTTGATCCAACTACGCAAGACGGTTGGATACGTTGCGTTGGACTGCAAAAATTGCTTGATTCGACTAAATTCATAGTTGACTCAACTACGCATAATTGAATGAACCTTGTATTTGAATTGAGTTGATAAAGGATTGTGGTTGAGCGCATCCAACTGTCGTGCGCAGTTGAATCCACTATCTTTTTTCTCAGTGTAGATTCCTATTCATCGTAAAAGCGGTTTGAAATGAGACACCTTTTGAACGTTGACAATTTCCACAACTAAAGTTCTCAACTGTTGAAAATAATTGAGAAAATTAGGGTTCTAATTCTTTTTAACTCCGATTCTTTCAATTTTTGTACTGATTTGCATGTTGCGGAAGTTTGGATCGTTTATTGAAACGATTTGTCAATCAAATAACGAAATACTCAGCTGTTGAAGACCCAAAATCTTGTAGTACATTCTGGAAATGATGTTTCCAATTCTAAGGAGTTCATTCGAGGAGATAAACATCAATGATTTATCAGATTTTGTGAGTTTGAATTTTCGTTTTGTTGCATCTATAAACGATTTAAATTTCAAAAACATGTGATTTGCCACCTTTGCTCTGATTCTGGTTATTTTTCGTATTGAAAGTAAAAGGTTCTCAATTTCAGAAGAAATATCAACGATTTACACAGAAAACAGTGAATTGTAGATTTCTCTACATAGCACGAGAATGATGCGCTTTGAGACTACAAATTGTGAATTTCATAAGACACTGTCTATAAATTAGGCAACGCTTTTATTTATTTCGTCATTCATTGCACCAATTTCAAACATAATGAGTGAGATAGAGAAAGGAATAATAAATAGCGTTGAACAATTTACGGACGATTCTCAGGTTCTTTGTCTTCCTCTATAGCATATATCATGGTCAAAGTAACGAGAGTGGTTTATTATAAAGTGTCTCTACTCTGACATAAGTGTACCATCAAATACCTCCATTCCTTAATACTTCTCTGTACAAATGTTTCTGTTTTGAATACCTCTTTTTCCAAATATCTCCATCTTGACACAACTCTACTGTGAAACAGGTCCATTGTAAGATATTTGTATTCCAATACAATTCTGTTCAACACTGAGAAGGAGTTTTATTTATAGTCAACAAACGTATATTTGCTTACGGCGAGATGAATCTTCATTTGAATCAAATATATCCCGTTAATGATAAACAAGTAATATTTGGTAGGGATAAAAATTCGTTAATAACTGATAAATCATTGGTGTCATATTTATCATCTGAAATACCTCGATTTTCGAATAACTTAGTTTCCAAACATGTCTATTGTGGCACATTTCTACCGCTCAATATTTTTTTTTCTCAATAAAATGACAATCGATAATGCGAATTTACTGGTTACATTATTGTCGATGGTTATTTCATTTTAAAACAAAAATATTTGACGGTAGATATGTCTCACAATAGAGATGTTTGGAAACTGGGTTATCTGAAAATGAAGATATTGATTAGTAGATACTGTGGCAAATAAAAATATTGAGAAATAAAGATATTTAGGAACAGAGTTATTTCAAGTAGAAGTATTTGTATACAGAGATTTCTAAGAATGGAGGTATTTGATAATATAGTTATTTTGGTGGAGATATATTTGATGATAAATATATTTTGGGGTGGAAATGTGCCATACAGGCTTATTCTCGAAGAAAGTTATTGAGCAATAGAGGGATTCGAAAATAGGAAAATAAGCGACAGAATTATTGTTCTGTTTTTGGTGATTATTTTTGAATGTACAAATCATCGCTTTTCGGGTAAGGAATGGTCCGTAAATTACGTAAGATATTTTGCTATTTGTCTCTTTGTCACTCTTATTAGTTCATCCGAAGTTGGTGAGAAAGAGAAACAAACATGAAATTGTCTTCCGTAATTTATAAACGAGCCTTAACTGCAATTTAGGGCACTTGCTACTCTACCGTGTGGAATATCTCAAATTCTGATAACAGATTCGGAAAAAGCGTGAAGGAAAAGTACGTGAGAAAATACATGATTTGGCACAAGTCTCCTCAGCATTAGTGAATCAAATTAGAACTTGAAAATCAATGAAAAGTTGTACACATTTGGGCGTTGAAGAGGTGTCCTGAATTGAAAACCGCTGTGAAACAATGTTTTTTCGTTATTCTCGTGAAAGGAGAAAAAATAAACTCATTGAAATTCTGCCGCACAAAGCAAAAAAGCAAAAACTCATTTTTTCGTCGAAAATGAGATTCATGTGCCATTCCATTCGGAAAATTTCACTGCATCGAATGACATAAAAAAATTTTGTTAAAAAAAAATTGAGTTACAGTTTTATTGCTTTGTACGGTAGAATTCAAGATATGTTTTTCACGTTTTCAGAGTATATGAACATCCTTTTGAGGAAGTGAAATATTGATAAATCACGACAGATGTATTAATCTATTTTATAACCGCAATGACAGCTGAAAAACTAAACGATTTATTGAATCGAATCAAAGTTTGGTTCGTTCAGTATTCAATTTTCTTCGTTATGAACTTGGACAGTTATTCAAGAAGTTTATTCGAATAATTGTCCCAACATTTCGAAGTGTTTCCTCTTTTCTAGAAGAAGACACAATTTTTTTGTTTAAATCCGAGAAAAATTATAATTTCACAATTTTTCCTGTTTTTTTTTTTCAAGGCGGTTCACATGGAAGAAAAGTACACCACAATTGAAAATGTTTTTGGTTTTGTTGTCTGAGTCAAGATTGACAGGCTGGATTCTATTCGTTTTGTTGTCAAACTACGCAGTCAATTTTTACAATTTTCTTTTGTCCATGTACTATTTTGTTCTTTCATTCTCAATTAGTCGTAATGCAACTGATGTTTCCTTACAAAGTTCTTCAACACGTATTTTTCTGTATACACGGAAAAAAATATTCCAGTGAATTCCACGAAACTACCCTTGTAAAAATGATTCATATATGGCCCATATATAAACTGTATTTGATTCATATATGGACTTGGTACGAATCATATATGGTGATATATAAATCATATGTGATTCATATATGTGGCATATATGACCATATAAAATTCATATACGATTGTTCAATCCATATCAGGACCAAACATGACCCATATATAGGGAACATAACGCCATATATGAAATGTATATGGCCCATATATGAATCTGTGGAATCATATATGTACCATGTGTGGTCATATATGCCGCATATATGATTCATTTTTACAAGGGTACTGCAGTGAGGAAATTTCGGTTACCACAAAAAGAAATCAAGTAACTTCAACTGTTGTATTCTGTAAAGAATACCAGTCACATAATAATTTCAACTGATCAATTATAGTATATATACATTTTTAACAACAACCGATTGTAGTAGTTTGTATTATAATTCGTTATATTTTCAACTCTTAAAATAACCTCACTTTAAACGGTAATCCTTACAGCAATTTCTGGTATTTTCAACTATGAATTTGAATAAGTTTAACTGAATAATCGGCAATTAAAACTACATCAATACATGTGAAATTACAATAATACATCAACAATGATTATTAAGTAAAATATTTATGCTTTGGCCCAAAATGTCTTTAAAAATAAAAAACTGAATTTTAATCAAAAATCATGTTTCGGAGGAGAACACTTGCAGATTGTCGACCACGTTGTTCACTACGTTCTCATGTCATGGAAAGAAAATTGGAAACCTCGAAAAGAATCGAACCACCTAAACCAATCCCTACCTAATGTTGCGCGATCTACTATCCTAACGCCCTAACGACCTAAGCTAAACCGGTACCTACGTGGTTTATTAGAAAAGATCAATGTAAATGACGTGGATATCTGATTCAATCCATCGGTTGGGTATAATAATCTATTAACTTATGTGAAAACTGCAATTCGGTTGACAGATGTGAGGTTAAGTTTATGTGATAAAAAACAATGAATGAATTATTTTTGTGAAATGTGTGGTCATTATTGTTTAATTATTATGTATTAAAAATCTTTTCAAGCGGAAGTTTAAAATGAATTTCCAAAAACTTGGATTATTCACATAAAGCTCGTTGGATGGTTTTACTCTTGAAGAGTACTGTCAAAGTTGACATTTGCAAATTGGAGAAAAAAGTCTTATTTTCTGTCTTGAATTTGTTATTAGAGTGGTGATAAACTTGTAGAAAGAGTTTGAAGGTTGGTTGAAATCCATATTGATCAGGAAAGTCGAAACCGTATTGCAAAACTTGGAAAATCTGTTAACGTAGCTGACAATACTGGGGTATCGAGTCAGCTTTTCCTTACTACATGAAATCTAGGCAGGAGAAATGTATCAAAATTCAGTGAATTCAAGTTGGTGTTGAGTGAGAGAAGACAGAAATATTCATTGGATTTTATTGGTTACTATAAAAATGTCAACAAATAAGGAAAGGCTATGTAGGACTCACTGTATCGTCTTTTAATATTTTTGTTTCAATAATGTTGTATCATGCTGCTACGAATGAATGTTATTATATTTGTGAAACACGTTCAATACACTTGTTTCTTCAATTTATTAGTAAGAAAATACAAAAATGTCCACAATACAAAATTATTGAAACAAAAATAATGAAAGATGATACAGTGAGTCCTACATAGCCTTTCCTTATTTGCCAACATTTTTATAATAACCAATAAAATCCAATGAATATTCCTATCCTCTCTTACTTGACACTAACTTGAATTCACTGAATTTTGATACATTTCTCCTGCCTAGATTCCATGTAGTAAGGAAAAGCTGACTCGATACCCCAGTATTGTCAGCTACGTTAACAGATTTTCCAAGTTTTGCAATACGGTTTTGACTTTCCTGATCAATATGGATTTCACCCAACCTTCAAACTCTGCCTACAAGTTTGTCACTACTCTAATAACAAATTCAAGACAGAAAATAAGACTTTTTTCTCCAATTTGCAACTGTCAACTTTGACGGTACTCTTCAAGAGTAAAACCATCCAACGAGCTTTATATGAATAATCCAAGTTTTTGGAAATTTATTTTAAACATTCGCTTAAAATACTTTTTATTAAATGAGTTCTTCATGACTCATATTACTACAAAAATGATTTGATCTCTGAGTTTTTTCTGAGAAATATTGATGTAAGTATTTGAATAAAACTCATTCTCACTGCATCAACAAATTATGATTTTTACATATTACAACAGCTATGACTGATTCAATAATTCATGTTGCACTGAATAATAGATTTTTAATACATATTAATTAAGAACTAACGATCACGCATTTCACGAAAATAATTAATTTTTATTTTTCAATTCAAAGAAGTCAACCTCATATCCGTAAACTATATTTCAATTCTAAAATACAAACAGATTTGTTACATCTTCTTTCTCATTTATATCACCTGTAATTATGTGTAAAAATTAATGAAAAACCTGTTCAGCTGTTTAAAAATCTTTATGCAATACGTGCTGTATGGGTACTGACATTTCCGATATCAAGTGTGAACAATATTTTATTCATTTTAGAATTGAAAAATTCATTCTTCTCCATTTTATATATATTTTAGTAAGCACTTGTATAATTATTAGAGATGGTTTTACTCCACATTATCAATTAGTTCAACTTATTACATACTAATAAGTAGCTCACTAGTTTTGACCAACCAACGCTAGTTGGATTCAACTTATCAGTAATTGACCAGTACCTCGCTAGTTTTTGTGCTCAGTTTTTCCTCTCTAGCGCCTCATCAGTCATAGGAAAAAATTTGTGAAATTTTTACCAGGGGTGATTTGATTTTACGATGAATTTCACTGATTCTTCCTTGAAAATTTCAGACTGTTTCATAGATTCAGTTCAAAGAGATCTTACAGAAAAATATTCACTCGAATGATAAGTTGGTATTTCTTGAAGCGTAATTTTCATCAATAACGCAAGCAATTCTCAAGATGCAAGGGAAATGTTTCGCATTTCTTAAATTTCCATACATGATCTTTTCAATGATATTTACTTTTTGAATTCACTCATTACAGCAATGCGATAAGAATGATCCACACACCAATTATAAACCCTCTTCCTGCATGTCTCAATAAGAACATGGTCTATGGCTCAGTGGTAAATCTTTGGCTTCGACACCGAAAAGGCCCACTTTCGATTCAAACTGCAGAAGAAAAACTTTTTCCATCTTGCGAGATTTTATTATTTTTTTTTTCTTTCATATTCAATTAGATATTGAATCAGCACCATTTTTTGGAGGGAGAACCACCATATATGAGGGTTTTTAGAAGTGAAAACACCATGAACACATGTTTATATATTTTTTGTCCTTGGCAAAAACTCCCAGATTTTATCTAAGAAATAGTCTAGGAAAATACCTAAGAAAATGTCTAGGAAAAAGTCTAGGAAAAAGCTTAGGAAAATTTTTCCTACGGGCGTGCCTTTTTTCAATACTATGTTTTACCATTGGAGTGTAATTGCGCATTGATTTCATGTACATTATGAAAATTCAATATGTACATTTATGAATTTTCATAAACTGTGATGAATATCAAAAACGTTGTTTGGAATTTGAGAAATATGTGATTGATTTTCCAATATTCAAATAAATACAGAAATTCAATATCTACAGTTATGAATTTTCACAAACTGTAATGAATTTCAAAACTTTTGTTTGAAATTCATGAAATATGTGATTGATTTTCCAACATCCAAATATGGAATACAATTCATATAGCGCCCTTGAAAATTAATGTACTTTTTTCTATGAACGTATATTAAATTCACAAACATTTTTAACAGTGTGTAGTATCCAGACAAAACGCCTGCAGGGAAAATTTAATACAAAATCCTGATACTTTGTACTTGGCTTTGGACTCAATACGCACCCTATTCATAGATAAAATGTAAGCTTGCCATAAGTTTTTTAGACTTGTCATTCAATTATTTTTGACTTGTTATTGACAATTTTGTTAGTGTAAGGCTGCTACGTCTCTGCACAGATAAAAGTGTTTCTTTGAATCTAACAAATTGTTATTTGGATTGGTTTTGGTACTTGGCTTTGAACTTAATACGCACCCTATTCATAGGCTCCCAAGAGCCAAGTACTTCCCAGACGAATCGATGTCACTACACTGTGTTGTAAAACATTATACTATTTCGCTTATCCAGCTACTTCAGTACAAAATGTAGTGACATTTGAAACATTACTTTTCTCCGTGTATAGCTGTGTTCCTGAACTTTGTTTCCGTTTAAAAAATAAAACACAGTTTACAGTTGATAATTTATCACCGTAATGAATTCAGCTAGACACTCACGAACCGTGAGTTTTACTACGTTTTGTAAGTACTACATTTTCCTTTGGAAATGATATATTGAATAATAATGTTGCACGTCGGTAGAAGTATTTTAAATTTTCACATCGATAACAACCGAATTTAGAAACTCACCGGGGATGTATAAGCAGCCATAGTGTGTAAGCCTCCTCCGTTATTGCAGAATTGTTGATAATTCGAGCCATCATCTTGAGACACAGCTCTCTGTGAGTGCGCACAAGTAAAAATAATAGCGATCAAAAGAAAAATTGTGTTCATATTGAACTATTTAATCGAAACTCCGTTTCGATTCTGACGAAATATATTACTTTTTGCTTTCATGCATCTCATGTCTATATATTTATATATTCAACTCTACGCTTTTCCTCTCCTTCTATCCCCTCCCACATTTGTTAACGTGCTTTGTCGAGTGATATGACAGATAAATGGAATTTACTGTTCAAATAATAATATGTCAAGTTGAAGCGTTGAACGATTGATAAGATCCAAGAACGAACTTTCAACATCCATCCATAAACTACAACCTGAACAAATTTTTTTGATTTTCAGGTCATTTTGTTTATTGCTTTCGTTTTAATCAAATGGATGGATGTGACGATGGAAACGAAATCCGTATCTCATGATAAGGATTGTTTCGTATGTTTCAGGTCAACAGGTTCATAATATTCACTTTGTACGTTAGATCCAAATTTGGTGGATAAGAATTTTATTTGAATATCACATCTGTGTTGACAATGAGGGAAATATATCACTTTTGTAATCCATATTTGATATTGAATCATTCGCAATATCCTGTTTATGACCAACTTATAGTTATGATATTCAATTTCGTTTCCGGAGAAGAATGCACGATTGAAGTTAGCGTGCAATTATTCTGTACTTGATCTTCATCCTTGTAACACAGTGACCGCAGTGGAACTAAGGTAAAGGTGTGGGTGAGAAAAGGAAAGAACAAATACGTGCGATGGAAAGAATAAGAGAAAGAATAGAAGAGCATAGAGGTTGAGAATGGAGATAGAAGCGAGCGTTCATTTGGGACAGCTAATTTGCTATAAAAACTGCACGTGCCCGAACCGCATTTCCCAACGGCGCTGAAAGGGCGATGTATTAACATAATACGGCCGTGAAAGCGGTTGTCTTATTGGCGAAGGTAGGGATACCAGCTGATGCGATGTGCTTATACATATAGATGACTTACTCCAGGCGATCGCATAACACATTCACCACCATTGATATTTCACCGTACAAAGGAACATCTCTACAGCAAACCGTACCCTTCCCTTGAATTTTATTCTGCTGCGGTTTGGAGTGTTGATAACATTAGAATTGTTTTGTAGTTGATTCAGCGACTATATTTCAATAATTGAGATGAATCAAATGATTTCATCAAAATTAACAAATTCGAATGGATCGAATTCAACTTGGATACTTTAGTCAGCACAAAAAAAACGAGACTCCACGAAAGTGTTCGTTACCTAGGGGATCTATCGATCCATGGGATTTCTGCTTGATCTTGCTGGCACATTTGCAAAGTAAAGTGGACGTTCCTTTTCGGGGTAATCCATGCTCTTTCTTTCTTCACCTCATTACGACTGTTATTCTGATGAAGGTAGGGTTCGCTTAATGAAAGGGTTGTGTGTTTAATGTCCTTGAGAATTGAATTACGACGGAAAACATCGGCCTTAGATGGTCAAATACGGAGATAGCTGTTCGAAAAAACATACGCTCCTCAGCTGGATTAGTTTCCCTCTCGATGATATATCCTTCCGTTTCTGGGGTTTCGTCTCTCCTCGGGTCTGTGTATTTTCACTGAATTCAATTCAATTGATCTATGATTACATCGAGATTATATCGAATCCTATATCCAAAGTATACAGCATGAAATATAGAACACAAGATGAATAATCATTCTTTTTTGTGGACAACAGAACGTAACTGATGAATGAGCCGTGATGACGAACATTCCTGCTGGAATGAGCAAGTTCTCCACGCCATAGCAGAAATCTCGATTTTCACAGCGATTTTTCTTGCTGTCCGTATAATAGCGAACACATTTTTCTTCGTATTTTAGATTTTGCGTGGAGTTTTTACTTCAAGTGGATGAAAATTTTACTTCAATCGAGCCAGACGGGTGAGGTTCCAAGATCGATGCGGTGAAATTGGGATTTGAGAAAGTAGATACACTTTGATATTGATAACTTTTTCCATGGAATGATATATATTTATTGAAATTATCACTAAAAATCGTGATTGTGGTATCACTGTGATCAGAGTATCTTTAAAAGTTCGGTATCCATCGTGAATTCGTGTGGAACAATTTACCGTTGATATCGATGATACCGTTGGAAATTACACGAGAAGTAAAGTACGACAAACGACTAAGAGAGAATGCCCAATCACGTAAATGAGGACACAAAAGCGCAACGAGTCTTGTTAATTGGCATACGTTGATTAATACCCACCACCAGCTTTGTGTTGAGTTCAATCAATTTTTACTACATACCGTTCCTTTGCCGAAAGGCAATGAGAATCGTAGTCGTTTTCTTTCTTTTTGTTTCTCCATCTTTTCAAATTCATGTTCCAAAATTGTTTCAGCGAACGACAACATAATACCATATCTCTTACTTAATACCCGTCGAATGAACAACACAAGCGCATCGAGGATTAAGTATTTTCGTCCAATTAGGAGTTGGCCAAGTGTCATATTTTGTTAATCCTTTGGAAGTACATTTTTTTAACCACATTTTCTTATTTTTTTCCCCCAAAAAACTTGTTAATTCGACACTTCAATATTTTTTCATCTTAGCGTGATACGTATATCCAAGTTCTCTGACTTTACAAGAAAGAAGGAACGAAAATTATGGTTGAGATGAGAAAGTACCATCCATAACAATCCTCCTTTTTTTTCTTTTCTTTCCTCCATCCTCCCCCCGAAGAATTTATTGCTACCAGTAACCCACTACAAGACTTTATCACGAACCGAGTCAATTTCATGACAAAGGAGTATCCGTCCTTCCTCGATTGAATTATTCAATTTTCAACGTACGATCCGAGAATATGTTGTTTAACGAAAAACGTAAAGGAGAAAAACAACACTATCGTCGAATCTCACGGAGAATTTAATACTTCCACGTATGTTGCTTTCCTAAAGCCTTCAAAATGTAACATGGGTTAATTGGGTGATTTAGAGCTCTACAAGACACCCGCATATATGGAGGGAACAAAAATTCCAGGTATATACACATATCAACGTCGAAAGAGTGCGTACGTGTGCGTATATCGATATCATTGAGTAGGAAATCCTGTGCAACTGTGTTAAAAAGACACTACTGCTGGTTGACGAAGCATTAATTAAGTTGCACACGATTATCGGATATTTTCTCATTGATTCGAGTATCTCCGACAAGCGCACCAGCAGGAGGGAAGCGATACACGTACGCTTACGATTCGATCGATTATCCATAAGGTTCGCGTGGTTCTTTACTTACGTTCTGTGTACGTGAAACCTTGATAAATGCGATCGTGTTTAATTAGTTTTATAATCCACAATCAAGAACATAAAATCAGGAGAATATCTCGTTTAATTTTGAGTCTTTAGTTTCAATGGAAAATCTTAGGATCAACGAGTGATTACAAAATATCGAATTTATTGATTCAGTCGGATGAAAAGAGACTTTCTTTCTATTCATTCACCAAAGTGCTGATGAAAGAACAAAAATTACCCGCAGAAAAATGTCTTTTGAAAACTTCCATAATTCATTGAAGATTCATTAAAAGTACCATAATAGTACGAAATTTAGATAATAACTCTATCCCTCACCACCTGACGTTGATCCTCAATAAATTATGGGACTTTTTGACATATTCATTTTCTCCGTCGTTCCATTGAGAATTCCTATTTGAATCGCACACGTTATTGACTAACTTAATCTATTATGAAGGAGGATCACAGGGAAGTGCCAGTGTTGGATCCCCAGCACTTGGCCAACACGTTCGAGTTGAGCACTGAATACATCGAAATACCAGCACTGACAGCTCAAATAATAGTAATAGTGCTGAACACCTAGTACAGAAAAGCCTTATCATCCCAGACAAATGGCAGTACTGTGCAAGCCTCAGCCCTTACTGGTGCAATCCTGCATCTGTTGTAGAATTCTGGTCCCTCGTCATCATTCTCTTAAACCGATTCCATTCATTGTATCTTCATTGAACCGAATCTTCCTAAATGTTTCCAAAATATCCGCAATTTTCCTCATAAAAATATCCATTCCATTCCCCAATTAAGAGACTAAAGGCAAAATTAAAAGCAAGAGAAAAAAGAAAACCGGTTCATCTTATTCAAGCGAGTAATACTTGAGTCGATATTTCGAAACATCGACGGGGATCGAAGACGAAATCACGCGATCAAGTGTTAATCCTTCGAGTTGCCAGATGCCGACGCATTGGGTGGCAGTGGTAATTGCGTGTAATTTCCTCTTCGAATTAAGATCCGAAAGACGAATTCGTTTCTCTCTTCTATTCTTTTGCGTTGTTTCATTCTTTTTTCTTTTTCTTTCAACTTCCCTCGCATATATGAAGAACCCGATAATTCCGTTTACACAAACACATGAATTTTGAACACGTTTGTATTATTTTGGTATTTATGACGCCATGCGTGCATGTGCCTCTGGCACAGGTGCACGTTTTCTTACTTTGAATACAAAATTACATTATCGCCAACGAATGACTGGTGTACGTCTTAGGTTGCGGGGTGATTGTATAGGAACAAATACAATGCGCGTTGATTCCAAAGCCGAATGAATCGAACGTTCATTGTTAATGTCAATGCCATTCGCTTTGGATTAAATATTATTTCAGGTGTATAATTCTCTGATGGTGTGTTTTCATTTCAAGTAAATATTTGAGGTGTATAGAACAAATATTTTTTGTATTGTTCTGTTATGTGTAGGGTAATGATGTTTTGGAGCTTATTCAATCGGTGTTTGTTCCACAAGGTTGTCCGTGAATTTCAATGAGCTGTTACGCGAAGGAAATCAGCCACTGAATCCTCTCAAATCGTTCCGGGAAATGATTTCTGGCCAAATTTTGTTCCTTAGGAATCATCGTACCGTATTTGCATTGAGCTCAAGGTTTTACGAATTGACGGTTGAATATACGATTTTAGGGGAAGTTTCGAATCGAAGCTATCGATTCTTTTGAACAAAGAATACTTGAGGGGAAGAGACTTGAATTTGCTCTATTCAAGCACACTGCAATTTTCACAGAATATAAATCGAGTCTGGACATAAAATCTCATACGTTTTAGACGTGATTTCCTTAGCTCGAACGCCCCCTGCACCCTTATAAAAAATGATTCATAGGATAAAAATTGTTTCTTGCTTTGTATTTAAGTGAAATGAGATCCCATAATCCCTCCCAATCACAATTCATATTGAATTCCAAGACGCTAACCTATCATCCATGGATATTCAATTGCGGAAAAAAAGCGTTGGAAAAAAGGATTGGTGTGCGAGCAGCTTGGTCTTCAAAATGATAGTCCAATGAGGAAGTTGACTTCAAATTTGATTTCTTCTTCGGAATAACTGAAGATACGAGAGAGAAGACTATTAGGTTACAACATATGATTATGAAGTGGAATACGAAATGAGTACGAATCCAAATCGAGATGTAACTTCACTCGGGGCACTGCCGAATCTGCATCGCGGGATTGGTAAGGTTCGAGGAATCAGGAAATTTCGAAGGCGTGTGTAAAGTCCATCAGGTCGCTTTGGGGCTCGCTCATTCGCAGCGTGTAAGGAACGGGTTGGCCTCTCATTTGCCGGTGAATTGTTTCGGGACGTTAATGTACAGTCGGCACGCCATCATTCCACCAAGAGACTTACCGGTGTGAACGAGACATTATACGCGTTGTTCAGTTACAACACGCATCGCAGATTCGTTGGTAAAAGGGGAAAGAAATGAATGACAACTTCACATAAGTCGAAGAAAAGGAGGAGAGAAAACAGAAAGATTGCAGATAAGGGGGATAATACTTTGAAGAAAAGGTAAAATGTATGTATTATTTATTCCTCGAATTGCTCATTAAATGAGTAATTTCACGATTTCACGCCTCATAGTGATATAATATCGATGTTGGAAAGAAGCCGGGATATACAACAATTATTTGAATTAAAGCAAATATTGGCATGAGAAGTAGTATATAATTGATGTACAAATTACATACCTTGAATAACCATTATTTTACTTCTTACCATCGCTGGTAGTGGTTCATGCGTATTCGCTACACATTTTCTCGTAATTATTAATCCTGAATGACTTCTTTGCAATTACCTGTAATTTACTTTGTAAACGTAGGATAAACTCATCATGCGGGGAATCTCGTGCGTGTGTTGTTTAAGAAATGAATTCATGTTCGCACGTTGAGGATGTTCTATCGAATATAGATCGTACGAAACAATCGCAATGCCGAATGAGTAGCCAAGATTGAAAAAAATACTTCACGATGAAATATTATGGTTCGTGATTTGTTTTCAAGATATTGTGCACAGAGTCCGTACATATTAAAGAAACGTTAGATTTATGACGGGTCTGCCAAGCAATCTCTTATGGGAAGAAGAAAATCCATTCCCCGACAATTCATCTTATTTTTGCAGAATAGTTTGCACGATTTTTTTCTTTTTGGACCATCATTTAATACACAACGCGTGGTGGACCGTCTTACGGGTCACCTTGCTTTAATACACCTACCTAACATCGAATCGTCCATAATAATTTTCTGCCATCGTCAAGCGGCGGCACGTTGGGGTGAAAGGGCGAAGAAAATACGACGAAAGGCAGAATGAAATAACCCCGCCGGCAAAGCGGCGGCAACCATGCAAACGTATTACGTTTATACGCTTACCTATGTTTGTGTAAATACGTATATACCTATGTGTATGTTAATACATTGTTGTAGTTGTACATGTATGTATTATATCTACTAGAGAGTTCAACGGGGATGCACATGACAGGACCAGGTCTCGAATAGATTTATGTACACAATGACTTCATATTTATAATGCTGGTCATCCAGAGAGGCCACACGTACATGAACAGCATTATATTAATTTTCCCTATCATCCAAAAATCAGAAACCTTACGGATGAAACGTACAAACGAATATCTGAGCAAAATAACAAAGTGCACCAATTTCCCAATTTTGAAAACGACGGTTTTTTGCAATATTTCATTGCGCGTATGAAGAATGTGAATTTATAATATCGCAACTAAAATTTATCTTAAATTAACTCAACCCTGTTGAAAATGCCTTTCGGATCTGGGCAAATGATAGCTGTCAGGTTTCGAACGGCTTTTGCCACTGGAAATTCAGTCAGAAACTTTCTCCCCGATTGCGTCCGGCATAGCCTAATTGGAACATCCTGTCGAAACCTAGCAGGAGGATTTTTCCCAGTTTTTTTGACTGAATATCCTGGTTGTGGATTCTAAACAGAATCGACCAGAGATTCGTTACTTTTGAAGACTTTGTTTGTGAATGATCCAATAGCAGCAGAGATGAAAACCGCCTTATCCAAGGCGACCAGTAGGCAAACAGATGAAATGCAGTTGTTTACACGTGCGCCAATCGAATGATCAGCCACAAAAGTGAAATAAAAACTAGGAATGACTCGATTTTATCATTCGTCTATACAAATCGATATGAAGAATGTAGGATGCAAACAGATTTCCGCATGTTTTACTGTTTACCATGCTTGATTTGTGCGCATGATTTTTTAAAATTGATGTTCAATGCAAAATCATGTGAAAATGATTTCAGACGTTCCAAAACTGTGGTTCCACTCTAAAAGTTCCAAAAACTTGTTTGGTCCACAAGACTTTTTGTTCAATAGTTCTTAGGTTCACTTCAATTCCAATTAGCCGCTTGTCCAATAGTTCTTGGTTACACTTAAATTCTGTTCAAATTCTAGAATTTTGGATTGGAGGATCCTTGGCAACAATTCAACATGATATAAACATTAAACAATACAACGCCGTACTCCAAAAGCTGTCCAGAACGAATAACGTGTCTGAGAGGTGGTATAATCGTTTCCAAATCGTTGTAGGGCGTTATCATCCAAGTTTATTCAATTTTTTAACTGAATTACAAGAAGAGCAAGCAGATAAAGAGAGTATGTTGCGACAACTGGGCCTCGGCCAGAAACACTGCAAAAATTGCCGTCGAAGATATGTCTCAAAATGAGACACGATATGTTTGATAATTCCGATCAAACACTTGCCTGTTTTAACTGGAAAACATCAGTATCTTTTTCGCGACACTGACGTTTAAATACGTTTGTTTTCAAAGCAGATGAGAGAAGTGTGATTTATCAAATTTAATTTGAAGAGATGGATTATATCCCGAAGAGAACATGAAGCTTCAGCGAACGTTCAGATTAGATCTGTATAGATCGGATCGAAGGTTCATGAAAGCTAACTTTTAGATTCACAAACGTTTGTCAAAGGTACGACGAAAATACGAAATACTTTCAGGAAACATAGATGGAACGTTTATTGAAGGTTCATGGAAGGTTTGAGGAAGCTTCACAAAAATATCTATACTCAGATTAATTTATAATAATTTATGTTTATTAATTGATTTATTTTTCATATAAATTGATCAGAATTAATATAAGTATAGATATTTTTGTGAAGCTTCGTCAAACCTTCGATGAACCTTCAGCGAACGTTCCATCTATGTTTCCTGAACGTATTTCGAAGCGGACATTTCAACGTCCGTAGAACCTTTGACAAGCGCTTGTGAATCTAAAAGTTAGCTCTAATGAACCTCCGGCCCAATCTATACACATCTGATCTGAACGTTCGCTGAAGCTTTATGTTCTCTTCGGGATTAATGATTTCTAATCCCAGATAGAAAACCATGCCCTAAATATTTTGTAGCGTAATGTGCCGTAAACATACCATCATGAACTTTGCTCAGTTTGCAATGATGCATAAAATGTAAACATTATGTCTTCATTATGGTACCACCACCTCGTTTTGCTACCAATAACAATGCCTTATGCGGAAACACCTTGGTACCATGATGCAAACATTTCTTGGCGTGCATTATTGAATCTCGTTTAGTTCTGCTTCAAAATGGCACAATATATATTTGGAATAAATTGTTCCTGTTCTTCACTGTGACGTTGACGTTATAGCAATTCGAGGTTATGTTTCTACATACAGCTTTGGAACATTTTTGTTTGCTGATCAAACACGTTATGCCTTGAATGAGAACGTAGTTTTTTGTTTTGAATATGATTACAGTAACATTTTGAAATGTTTGAAAAGTCACTACAAAAGTATCTTAGAATAAGATATCAGTTTTTGCAGTGAAATGAAGGAGTTTCGTATACCTCCCGTGTGGAAATTAATTCTTGGCGGCAGTTTGCGCCAAACTAGGCGTCCTCCTTTTTTTCAGGCCCTGTTTTGGTTACCCTGATAGGGCCTAGATAGGATTGTCACGCACTCATATTCAGGGCCTGCATAGTATTCCCAACTTGGGCCTGTGTAGGACATCCATGATTAAGCTAATGTAGGCGATGAAACTAGGACCCTTAAAAGGATAATAAATTGTTGCGAATATCATCAAATTGCTCAGGAAACTTTCTCGATTGAAAATTGGGCTATCCAAGGTCCTATCTGTACTCAGACCACTTCGACTTGAGTCCAGACAGGGCCTGGAATGAGTCGATCCCAATTTCTATTCGGGTATTCCAACCAACATTACTTTGTGCATACATTATCGGACTGTATCAAAAAACAGAACAGCCTCATTCAGTCTTGGAATTAACCATACAGTGATGTTTTTTCCGATTTCTTTGACATTGTTCACCGATAGTGTGAACCCAGTAATCATGGATGAAATATTTTTTTGGGCACATACACCGCAAAAAGTCGAAATTACCAATATAATTTCAGTAAATTTGCTTCCTCAAGTAGGTTCATATTCAAAAGAAGGAATTAATATAAGGGCAAGGCCCTATGCAGGCTGTAGTTGGTGTGCCCAGATTTTTAAAACCGGGGAAAAAATTGGTAATGCAGCGTGGCCCCATATGGGCTTTATATGGGTGTCCCTGACTTAGAGGAATCAGGCTCAATATAATCAACCCGATAAGGTCCCTTAGTCACTGAGGTTAGGACATCCTAAGTTTGAATACCCAATATAAGCCGATACGGGGCCTATATTCAATATAGGACGCCCGGAAAAATTTCCACACGGGCTACTCGACAAAAAACAGATGAACGAATTTTCAACATAGTTTCTAATTATGAAGAATATGTTGAAAAAGATGAGATCATTGTCTATTTAAGAGCGACTGGATATTATTTGCATTTTTGGCCACTAATCTTATTTTGGATCTGGTTTATTTTGAATCTTTTATAGTGTTGGGGAATATGTATTTGTGTAGAAATATATCATTGGAACTATTGTTTGTTGGAACTTTTTCTTTGGAACTATGGCGTTGGATCAAATATTCTGGAACTTTTGTACCTCAAATTGTAATTCTATTTCAGAAGTTGATACCTCATGGATTTTTCATTCATCCAATCGATTGGAGTTTAATATTCACATTCACGAGCCCGCACGAGAGCAGCACGCACTGGAAGTCAGGAGATATATCCCAAGTAGAACACCATAATCAAATTGTTATGCTGATATCATTTTGATAAAAATCCGTCACACATCAGTCACAGTCCAAACTTTCATCAGAAATCACTGAATTTTGACGTCAAATTTCTGATTTCGAATAGTAGAAAATTTTGTGTATTTTTAACACTCGAGCATGTCCCAAACGGTCCATTTGAAATTTGTGTTAAATATTGACACACAGGATGAGAGAAATTAACACAAAAGTGTTGAATTTACATTGAAAATGTGTCAATTTGACACTCAACTCTGTTGACTTTTAACATGAATTTTGAGTAGACTGTTTTCCACACAAAATTTTGTACTGGGCAGAAAACGCGTAAATTTCAACGACAAATAACATTGCGTACAACCCCAGTCAAATTAGCACTTTATAAGTGAGCTACTAGGGTCTCTAGTTTTTCGTTGGGGTGAGTGTTACAACTAGAGAATTACTAGACAAATTTCTACTATGGATCATGTAAGGGGAATGTTTAATGTCATTGTGTGTTTAGAAATAAATAAATGTTCCATTAAAATCATGACATTCCGACATAATTTTTGTACTTTGAAATGTGATAATAATTAAACAATAATTATCCATACTAATATTATTAAATGATAATGTGATTATGATAATCATTATATCTTACAATAAAAATGAGGTTCAAATAAATTCACATGGAATGACGTCACAATTAAGTGCTTGCAGGTGTGCCATTTGACCTTTTCGATGACTTCGAGATGACGTCAAACCGAAGTTTTTTTTTCTACTGATCTGTTCTATTTGGATAGCTCCGCGTGACTGCATTATATTATCATAATTGAAGAGCAGGATCGAATAATCGGTTGACGTGCGCGTGACATCTCGTCTAGTGCACCTGAAAGCAGGCAACCGCCGCTAATCCTGTTTTAGGACTTTCACAACAAAATAAAATAAGAAATTCACGATACTGATAAAAACTTCCAGCGGGAAAGTTGTTGCAAATATATTCAACAACATTCCGACAAATTTTTAGACAATTCCGTTCTGTAGGCTAAAAATTATCACAGACTCAATGAAAAATGAATCGATTCAATCGATGAATATGGTCTTTTTCCACCAAATCTGTGATAATTTCTAACCTAAAGTACGGAATATTTGCAACAACTATTCTCCTGGGAGTTTTTTTAGTATCACGAATATCTTACTGTCTTTTATCACAAAAGTTCTCCGACGGGATTAGCGGCGGTTGCCTGCTGTCAGGTGCATCGGACGAAAGGTCACGCGCACAACCGATTATTCGATCCAGCCCTTCAATTATAGTCGAACAAGAAGTGTTTTCATTTGTTTCCTTACGAAATTTGGTTCGTAAGGTTCGTTGTGTCTATTCTTACGTACCATATTTTTGCGAGGCAAAAGAAATTTTTGAAAATCAATTGTCGCGACTCACAGGAGGGAGTTTCACCCTTGGCCAAATGGAATCAAGCTGCCGCTAGAGCTGGACAAAGCCATTGCACAAGCTGAGCCAAGCTACCAACCATGCTTAGTTTTTCTTCCAGGCAATATTGCTTGGACCCGATCTAAGCGATCAGTTATAAAATAGATCAGGCGTGACGTCATCTATGAACAATGATGCATCGACGAAGGTGATTTATTGACCGCTCATATTGGTGCAATTTTCGGACGATTGTCAACCACCCTAGTAGAAATTTTGGACGGGAAAATACCAGGGTCTGACGTGGCATGCCTAAAAGTAGGCTTTCCTATCAGGTTCCGTTAGGTCCCTATCTCACTCGATGTTATGGAAATTTCATTCGAACCCTATTGTACCCCTGCGTTACAACCCTATTTTAATTCTGTTAGGGAAAGCAGATCAGTCCCCTGTAAGGGCCTCTTAATTTCTTCAATTGAAAGAAAATTTTCTTTGCCCTCATTCTTATAAATCTCTCTTTCAATGGAAAAAGTTTTCATCGGATTGAAAGAAAAAATTCTCAAACTGTAACAGAAATATATTCCTTCTTGAAGTCGAAGAACGTGGTTTCACCTCAATAAAGAATGTTTCCAATAAAATAAATTATTCTTCCCATCGGAAACAAGATTCATCAGAATGAGGGCTAAGAAATTTTCTTCAAGTCTAAGAAATTGAGTTCTCAGTGTATAAATAGAGAATGCATGATCAAATTTCTACTAGGGCCCTCTTGGCTCTGTGTAGATTGTCCAGCCTTGCACCAAGCTATATTCTATCGTCAGCATGGGTGGCGCCTGGAGATTTTTATACGGTTCCACACGATTATTTAATGAATTCATTTATGATATGGATTGTCATTCTTGAACTGGTTTTGAATGGGTTTTGTATTACATCATTCCATTTTTCTTGATAGTAATGAATGAAAAATTTGAATACGCACTGAAAATAATCTTTGCTCATATAGAAATTTACAATTGGCGCTAGCATGGTGCAACGTAGATAAAGTATGGTCGAGGCTTGGCAACCAAGCATGGCGCAGACCTGGAATGATGATATCATTTTATGATTTGCTTGCGTGTTTTTCCAATGAAGTCCCATCATCGATGAAACAATGGAAATGAAATATACCATCATTGGCAAACAATTGGAAGTTTTGTTTGTCAATGCCGCGCCAATGATCAAAGTAAAAATATTTAACCCAGAAATATATGAAAAGTATGCGCATTTCGCAATTTCTGATATATGGTTGTTCGAAGTCTTATCGTTTTCCCCTCATTTGTTTTTGAACAACTCGGTGTCTTTTGTCGGTAAATTTTTCCATGAGGAGTAGACACAATGTATGTTAGCTTAGCGGTAGGAGCCCTCTAGTGTGACTCATAGTAAAGAGCGATTGACTGTTCTTCCAAAGACTTACTTAAGTCTTATATATTCTTCTTATACGCGTTTCACCACTCGCGAAAAACACTTGATTAGTAACGTAGCAAAAATATTATATAGGTTGCCAATATTGAGCCATGCTATTACCAATGATCGGCGCTACATTGGAAGCTAATTTCTACCGGAACTAAACCAAAGTTTGGGGCAATATTGAACCACGTTTCAAATGATCCTGGCGTTGAATGGAATCTATCGTTTAGTCAATTTTGGGCCAAGGATGAGCCAAGTTTGGCGCAATTGTGCCACAATAATAGGTTGACAAACGAAATCCGTCGAACACCGACATCGGTGCAACATTGTATTTATTTTGAATCAACATTGAAGGTTTATAGATTGCCAAGACTTGTCTGTCAACATTGCGCCAAGCTATATTTTATTGTCAGTATTGGCGAAGCCCAAAAATTTTTGTTTGGGTGGTTACGAAGGACGAAATGTACATTTTGCATGTTTCGGGAGGTAAAATTCTGATAAAACAATAATTGAGAAATCGTATTTATTTCAAAACGACGAAATTTTGATTTCATTCGTGGCTTTACAAAAAATGCACCAAGATTGAGGATGAGTAGACCTGTTATGTCGTATCTGCAAAATTTCTTTTATTTCACCCATGTAATAGAAATGTTTTTTTAACTCAAATCATTCCGTCTCGTACATGGTCGTCGTCTCACGTATCGATTTTCATTAATTCAAAGGTGTATGTTCTAGTTCCGCTGAGCGAAATTTCATTTACCGGGGATCAATCGATAAGAATTTTTGTTGTGTAAAAATTACTCACTTGGAAAATAGTGCAGATTAGGGTGATTGAAAAGAACATGATTTCCAAAATTCAATGAGTCCCGGACTGAAAAACTTTCTATGGAGTCTAAGAATAAGATTGAGCCCAAAAAAAAAAGCAAATTAGATGATTTTTAGATGGTGCGCAAAGCGATTGTTTGGATTTTCACGTTAAAATGCGAAAAAGTTGTTCATTATAAAATGTTTCATAACTTCTGCAATTTTGTATAGAACTTGACGAAATTTTCATGCGATATCTGTGAACCTATTCTCTCAGAGTTTGTATGGTTCACGGGTTAATCTTTCAATTTTTTGTTTTTTTTATAAATAATTGAAAAACAAATTTTCATAATTCAATACCCAAAAAATGTATCCGAGAATTCCAATTAAACCTGCATAATCAGGTGACTTTTTATGCCCACTTGAACATCAAATCAAGTTTAGGGCGCGCACGAACCAATTATTCATATTTAGGCCATTTTTTAATAAAAATTTATACCGTTGATCCGCTAAATGCAGAATATGTCACCCACGGAGAAAAAGGAATTCGCTGTGGCAGCGAAATCTACTTTTGCTGGGTTCCCTTTGCTAGAGCAGCAAATTTTTTGCTGTGACAGTAAACTATTTGCTGTTCCAACAATCTTGTTAGCTTCGAAAGCGAATTTTTAGCTGTGGCAGCAAAAAATGTTTGCTATCCCAGCAAAATTTGTTTGCTATTCTGTATGTAATACTGAAAATTTGCTAGCGGAGCAAACATGTTTTGCTGCCACAGCTAAAAAATTGCTGTCGTAGCTAACACGATTGCTGTTATAGCAAATTTTTAGCCAAGTCAGCAAAAAATTTTGCTATTCTATATATAATACCTCGATTTGCTGCGTCAGAAAATTTTTTCTCTCCGTGCCTTATTGAATACATTTAGCTCTTGAAACTACCGGTGGACATTGTACCGACATGGTTCGAAGTATTCCAAGGACTGTTCCAACATTTTGTAGAATTTTTTGATAATTTATAGATCATACGTAGCTGCTTTATAAAAAAAAATACTTCCAACTCGCTGATTTTACATTAAACGTTACGAAACGATGTTTTATAGGTGACTTATTCAAGAAATCCGGTAAGAGGCGTGCTTGCATGGATTTTCCTGGAATAACATCAATTACGGGTTCAATTAACAAATTAATTAATTAATTGAATCAATTTTTCATTGATTCAATCGTCCCTAAAATCGGAAGAAATCTATGAGTTCATATGTGTATTGAATATTATATATGTAATCAATATTTATTATCAAATCAATTTGCTTATTACTATTTTATTGTAAATAACCAATTCCTTTGATTTCTAAGCCATATTTATACACTGAAAAAAAATGTATTCCAGTTAAATAAATATTTATTCGTCCTGTACCAAAGAAATATTCATTAGAATTAACAAAATATTCTTTGGAACCAAAATAATTTATTTGAATTAAATAGATGGTTTTAATCGTTTATTTGATTCCAATGATTTATTTTGGTTCCAAAGAATATTTTGTTGATTCTAATAAATATTACTTTGGTACAGGACAAATAAATATTTATTTGACTGGAATAAATTTTTTTCCAGTGTATATTACAATGTCTATTCATATCTATCTGTGTGAAAATAAAGGAATATATAAATATGGCTTAGAAATTAGAGGAATCGGTAGAAAACTTCGAGAGAATAGGTTCACAGATATCGCATGAAAATTTCGTCAAGTTCTATACAAAATTGCAGAAGTTATGAAACATTTTATAATGAACAACTTTTTCGCATTTTAACGTAAAAATCCAAACAATTGCTTTGCGCACCATCTAAAAATCATCTGATTTGCTTTTTTTTGGGCTCAATCTTATTCTTAGACTCCACAGAAAGTTTTTCAACCCGGCACTCACTGAAATTCAAAAATCATGTTTTTTTGAATCACCCTAGTGCAGTTCAATATTCGGTCTTACGACAAGTCAAAGATGTGAGATGCAACACGTTAAGACTCTCCTTACATCTAAAAGAAATCCATAAGACAACTATACAAGATCTCTTTCAGATATCTTAGAATTGTCGAGAAGATATTTTCAGACACGGAATTTTTATTGGATATAATTTGAATAATATTAAATACAGTTGAACAGTCCGTGGCTGGTCCTTCTCCAAGATCCAAAATTCTTGAGATTTTATTTAGCATAAAATTTAGGAATCCGCATTTTTCCTGAATCACCAGAAAAACCGTTGAATGAACCGAATAAAAATTAATATCATCTTCCTTTTATGACCAGCCTTCGGGTAAGGGTGCATGCAAACAGGATAAAAATTACACCGGAAACGAACAAAAATCTTGATACTTCAACAAGAAGCGGTACCAGCAGACACATGGTCCTGGCGATCGCGATTGCTCGGGCATCGAGTTTGGTACGACGACCGTGTGCGGGAACGCGGGTGTTCTTTTTTTTTCTTCTCTTCCTCGCATACGGGATTCCAGGGTAAGAGAGGTGTGACGTCGACTGTACCGCGAAAATTTATCAGCCGATTCGATGCCGCGGCGTTACTCGCGCTAATTTATATACACTCGCCGAAACTGTGAGAGACCAGTGGTGCTCAGGCGAAACTTGAGGTGATGAAAAAAATTTTATTGTTGAAATAACTGTATAATGGGGTCGTAAAATTACTGAATTAGTCGACAAATATTTCATTGCGGAAATTGAAAAAATTGTTGTCATTTAAGGTATTTTATTAGGGTCTCTTTTCTTTATTCAAAGGTATTTTTAAAACCTCCGACGTGAAATTAAGGGGATAAATGAAGAAACTTTTATATTCGCATTAGGAAATTGAAGACTCTTGCATTCCATCGGGTTGTTCTTCACTGTAATGGGTCAGAGAACATACGAAGTGAATATGACTTTTTAAATGAGAATTGGTCGATGCGAATTGCAAAAAATATATATATTATGTATTCAAGGATTACTACTTGAAATTGTTTATCACCTTATCTGCTATATGTATCCACGTTCTGGTGATGAATATACGCTCGTGGAAGAGGTAACTCGTGGAACTCACGAGTTATTTTCATGAATAGCATGCACTGTCAGAAATATCTAGAAGTTTTTTTCAATTACGTACATGAAATCAGGTTTACATTCTGCATCGAATTTGGTGTACAAAAACATGAAAAGACTGTAGATTATGCTATTATAACAGTGCATAATGACCACCTATTGGAATACACTCGAGTTCCCGATTTTTCGCAGGAACCCAACAGAAGCGAGGATTGCTTTAAGTTTGAATAATTTTCTAGATCTCACAATACGAGGGATGTTAAAAGAATTCTGTAAATATTTTCATATAAAATCAAGAACAAAGTACAAAACAAAAAGAGTTACATAATGCAGATTCTTACGCGAAAGATGTTCGAAACGAAAAAAATCAGTACCAGGGATTTCTTACATTTATTCTTGCAATTAGCATTAAGGACTTGACTCGTACTGTTTTCTGCACGTATGCAAATAAAAATAATAGTAGTACCGGTCTGTGGTCTGAGCGGAGAAGCAAGTTTTGTTACATCTGCGTCAAGATACACAATAACGTCAGCATCGTCACGAGAGAATGAAAAGAGGAGAAGAAGAAGAAGAAGAAGGAGAAGGAGGAAAAGGAAACAGAGAACCGAGAGCGGGTGGAGAAACGAGCGTGAAATTAAAACACATGGCCCAACGCCTGGGCCCTTTTCGTCTCTGCGATTCTTTGCAACCATACGCCGAGAGTAGTGTGCAATAAAGCTCGAAGCTTTTTTTCGCACGCGGTTCGTGAGCCACGAGGGTCACGGAAATTCTGCGTTCCAGCAGAAGAATTGCATACAAGAGCTGTTTGCTGCAAAACCTTTGAGCCCTGAGGTGCGAGGGAACCCCGCATACGTGCCACACGACATTTCATTCCTTTTTTCTTCGTATTCGAGAAAACATGTACATAGGTTTCGCACGCAGCAGTATATCAAGAGATGAATAATATGCTCCATATGGAAATGTTTACTGAAAATTCTTTGGAATCAGGGATTCAGAACTATATTAGTATTGGATTCATTATTTTCATCGAGGCATATTGTATCGTGAGTTGTGATTTTTATTTGAGAATCCTAAACAGTTCAGTAGTCTTTGATGGTTTCACGAAGAATTCTTTATATTAATTCTCATGGTTGCATAAGGCTCCAGGATGGAGTCATCTTGAACTGTTATGCAGTTTGAGGAGCATTCACATACACGTGTGATCCCCGTGATTACATGCAAAACAATCACTCGTCATATTTATATATATTTATTTATGAAACAGCTTGGTAGGTTTTCTTAACGTTCGGAAAATATCTTAAGGACACATTTTGCTGTTGGAAAACAATCCGTTTATGTAGAAACCTATCCACTGCAGCTAAATAACTTCTGTCTTTTCTAATTTCCAGACAGTTGATCATGCATGTAGCACAAAATTTCACGCCAGAACAGTACCTTTTGAGTTTCATTGCATATCGTGTTATATTCCATTTGGAGAATTCCTTGGTGCGATTTTATTTAACATGTGGAATTTTTCCAATCACACAAACTTTTAAGCATAGAATAACTTTGAGATTTGTTGGAAATTTAAGTGATGACAAAGATAAGGGAGAAATATTCTATTAAATCCTATGACGAATGGTGAGATTTCTGATTGAATATCATTGAATCTCATTGAAACCTATTCATTTTTCCATTCGTTAATGAGATTTTATGGATTATTTGTAACAGGGGAGATAACCCCAGCAGCGCATTCATAGAACCGTCTAGGTCCTCGCGAGAATCTAGCCAAGGGCAATCTAGCAAGAGTCTGGTGGCTAGCGGAAAGTTTGTAAGGCCCTGACGAGTGCTGATATAACGCCTGCTCGGGAATTGAGGTAATTCTTATAATTTCTTAAGATTTTAGAGACCTTTTGTTTACTCTAAGGAACATTCTCCACCAAGGGTGGATTGACTCCTGAATTTTGACATGGAAAACATGCTGAACGATTCTTGGGAAGTTCAAATGACCAAGGATAAAAATCCACTCTTCTTTCAAATGAGAAAATAATTAGTTGCTTTAGTGGCTCGCACTCTCTAAATCCAAATCAGTGAAATTCACTGATTTTCAGTACCTTTGAATGATTCGGATTTACAGCGCAAGAACAATGTTGCTGAAGTTTGAATCGTTTATTGAAACGGATTGGTAATTAAACAACGAAATACTGGTGTATCGAGGACCCAAATTCTTGCAGTATATTCTTCGAACGATATCTTCCGTTGCAGAAAGTCAATTCGAGAAGGTAAATGCCGATGACTTATCAATTTTTGTGAGTTTGGACTTTTGTTTCGTTTCTATGAACGATTCAAACTTCTGGACCATCCAAGAAGATGCAGATTTCAAGTTTCCGAAGGGGAGCGGGATCTTTTATCGGTTAGTTACTTGCTGGTGGCTTCTTCAGGGTGGTAAGAGCCTACATCCCATTCCACAGGCTTTTATAGTCTGAGTAATGAGTAGTCATACGTGATCAAAATTTTCAACCAAGGTCTCCAATTTCATTACGCAGTTCTAACATAGATGAGTAAAATTAACGGTACACTTCTATTAGCCCAAGTTTTGAATGCCCCAAGTACATTATCAATCGGAAATGTGTTGTAGTTCAAGAGTCCTAAGTCAGTTGGCTCGAGTTTCTCATTGTTGTGAACAAAAAGGAAAAAACTAGGAACAAAATTATGGGTTTAAAATTGTATCTTGAATCTTTCGAAGTTCTGGAGTCAACTGACTTCGGGGTTTGTGGACATCTTTCCAATTCCGCCCATTAAAAATTTTTGAACTTGAGACCAGCAGTGGTTTATCTCATTTAGTGTCTATCGTAACGCCATAAATTTGCAGAGTCTTGCACGCGTCTCTTGTCAATCATCATAAAACTTCTAAAATATCCTGGAGCGATTTGCAAATGTTTTCAAAGTAGAATTTTTTCCGAATTCTGTCCAAATTCTAGAGTCCCAAAAGAATCTCAGAAGGAATCAGGATATGTATCCTAAATCCTCACGATCAATGATATTCAATTCTATCTAGGGTTCTAAGGGGGTTCTCTGTAGAGATTTTTAAAACCCGCGTGTGTGAACCCATGAAGACTTTCAAATGGGTTAGATATCTTTTGAATGTAAGAAGAGTCTGAGACATCTGAAATACATTCAAAATTGTTGCATAAAACATCTTGAACTCATCTAAAAGATGTTGCGAGATACGAAATGTTTATCGGGAGAGTTTCTATGAAGGATCCCTTCAAGCTGTTTTTTTCGGTGGGTACTGGATTCAAATCTTAGGTTATGACAATCACTCTTTGGATCACATAATTAAAAGTTTCATTGTGAGAGCTCTACAGATTTCTCATGTATTTGTTTTTTTTTGTTTTTGAGATTGTTTTAACAAAGTTCCTACAACTTAATAAATTATTGTCATCCCTGTACTTCCATCCACTTCTGCATCACTTGTGAGATACGTAGTAGAATTAGACATTCATCACGAGTAGAATCCTACTAATTTTCAGTGTAGTAATTTGGATTCAGGCAACAGTAACCCGATAAATGAAAATAGAAAAATCCATATAAAATTGTCCACTTCGTTCACTCGGGTAGTTTGCCGCTGTTGTTTATTAAGATAATTCATTGTGAGCCATTATTGTGAATGTGACTAATCATATCTCAATGAATAGAGCTTTATTTCCAATATATTCACATCATTTTCCCTGGAAAAATTACGTCCCCCAAGGTTTCTTTTTGCATAATATCATAAATACATTCATCGATTATTCATACCAAGTATGTTTTTGTCGAGTATTACTCAGGTCGAGGATAAATCTCATTTTCTCCCTTCAATTCCGTTTTTGTGGTACAGTTCCAAGGTGAACTATAACAGGAAAGCTCATTGTTTAGTCGACTTCATACTATGAGAGTGTTTTCTTGTTTACATTACATCATCACGAAGAAACCAACTCATTACAAGAAAGATCTCGAAAATCTCATCTGGGATATCATTCTGAATTCGCTGAATTGATTTGTTGCATAAAATTTCATGTGAACGAGTATATCTTGGGTTCGTTTGAGGTACGATATTCACCCAACGCGTATCAAAAGTATGAATAAATTGTATAAAAATCCCCTGACCTTAAATTTCACATGACTCTCATTGCAAATTACTGGAACTTTGAATAAAAAACAAAATTACAACTTCCTGTTTATCTCGCCAGGCTTCATTTAAGATACTCACTTCATCGAGATGAAATGAAAATGTATCAAAATTACGTGGATTGTCGGACTGAGAACTTCCTTGATTGTGAAAATTTATTGATCCGATGTATCATTCGTGCACCGATGAACGGATTGATTGTCGAATCGATTTGAAAATAAATGTAAATCGTCAAATTTCCAAGCGCTCAGTTATCATTGCGATGAAAGGGTGAAATAAAACATGATGATAACGATGTTCAGTCTGATTCAGCATGCATTATTCAATTCAAATGAGTATGCAAGTTTTACCTTCGTGTATATTTGTGTAATCAAATTGGCATTTCATATGGTATAACATCGTTGAACTGAATTTCGGATTATTTTTGTGAATACGACTTGAGGTTGGGGTGTCGAATTTTGCACACTCTTGTTGACATTTCAATTGAATAGTGATTAACTCCAGGTAGATTAACTCTCTCACTCTCTCTCTCTCTCAAGGGCCATTGAGCATTGAAAAACAGCCAAAATTTTGCTACGTAGTTTTCAAATACTTAAGCAATGATTAAGAATTTTAAATATATGACAATAAAGTGCACTGCTAGGATTCGGCTCTAAACATGAATTCAAAGCCCAAAACATATTCTTGAATATAAGGAAATAACCGTGTTGAAAACGCCAGGCAAATCCGGACGAAAAATATTTGTTAGGATTTGATCGGTTTTAGTCCCAGGAAATCCGGTCAAAAACTGACAAAATTTCTACCTGGTTTCGTCCGAAATCACCAAATTGTAATATCCTGTCAAAACCTGGCAAAAACACTCTCGTCAGTTGTTCATTGGATTTCACAGTCTGCGAATTCCAAACAGAACCGTCGCAAAAAATTTTGTCAATTTTTGACCGGATTTTCTGGGACAAAAACCGATCAAATCCTGATAATTCTTTTTTGTCCGGATTTGCTTGGCACTCTCAACAGGGGAGTTATGAAAATTATTGACATTTGTAGGTTAATATATTTACAATCGTTTGCATGATTTTGAGAAATCATTTGCAGTTCAATCTCAATTTTAGTAATGTACTTCATCACGTGGATTATAAATTTTCATTTATTGCTTAGTTGATTAGAAAGTACGTAGCAAAATTTGGCCCATTTCTTGAAGAACTCAATGGTCCTTAAGCACGCCCACGTAGAAATGCCAGTTTTAAGGCGACGGTGACGAACGCATCAATATTGAGATGGTATTGACTGCCGATTGTCTGCCGATTCCGAGTCCCCTGGTGAAAATGGAAACTGAAATGAAGCGCAGACGAAAAGTATGGTGGAGCGTAACAGAAACGTTAATAAAAAGTGAACAAAGAGTAAATGGAACGGTTTCGAAGAGTACTTGAAGCGAAGTTTCGAACAAAAGAAGCGTATAAAAATCAACGCTCCATGAAGAGTATGAACAATATAAGAGGATAAAAATGTTAACCACTTGGCGAGATTCGAACCCATGATTGTCATCATTGCAATCCAGCGTCTTACCTATTCAGCCATGGAATGCTATGATTCCTGACAGTTAAAAACCGATACTCAAAGTCTGTATGAAATGATTCGCATTACCTTCCATGGAACGTAACAGTACTCTTCCCAAAACGGCATTGAACGTTTATAAAGCGTATTGATAACTTATAATTTCAGTACTCTACAACAAGCAATCATTATACGCTTTGGCGAGAGAAAATTGGAACCTTTTCACGTTTCTTCTCAGCTTCAAGCGCGCTTACTACGAGCGTACATTTTCACCAGGATCGGTACTGGAACGATGTAATTTCATATTCTAATCGGTACTGGTTTGATGATCAAACCGACCGTTGTTGACCAATTTCCCACCAATGTTGAATCAACAACGGCACAATTTTAGTGAGCAAGCGTTGGTCTCCAACCCTGAATGAATGCCAAACCAAGGTGAACGAATATGTAGTACACTTTGACCAAAGGTTTGATGATTTTCAGAAATCCTACTATTTTAGTATATTGTTCGATGCACGGTTGAACTCCGGAAAATATTATGAAATAAAATAATTTTGTAGAAAATAGCATTATCATTGACGGAATTATGAACTACTACTGTGGGCAAAAAGTAAGGTGAATTTTTAATTTAAACTTCGCGGGCTTGACATTTCAGGCTAGTTATTTTTTTCTCAAGTTGGCAGGACTGTTAATGACATCTGTGCCAAATTTCATGTCAATGTCATTATCAGTAATACATTTACGCTTGTGTTTACCAAACGACCAAGAGTGCATTTTTCGGTTTTTACAATGTCTGATTTAATTGAGCAGAGAAGTGCAATCAAATTTTGTTTGCGGAATGAAATTTTGGCTGCGGAAACTTGAGGGATGTTATGGAAAGCCTTTGGTGATTCTACCATGTCACAGAAAAATGTTTATAAGTGGTACAAAGACTTCAAAGAGGGTCGAGAACGTGTTGATGACTTGGAGTGCTCCGGACGACCATCGACGTCAACAGATGACCAACACGTCGATGAAGTGGAGGAATTAGTGCTCAAAAATCGTCGGTTGACTGTTAGAGACCTTACCGATATGATGCGTGAAGCAATTCGTCTAAAAAGACCAGAATTATGGGCCAACAACTCTTGGTTTTTGCATCACGATAATGCACCGTCTCATACTGCACTCGTTCTTTGTGACCATTTCGCCAAAAATTCGACGCATATCGTTCCGCAACCACTGTATTCGCCTGATTTGGCTCCGTGTGACTCCTGACTATTCCCAAAACTCAAGAGACCACTCCGGGGAAAGCGTTTCGAGTCGATTGAGGAGATAAAAGCTGAATCGAAGAAGGCGCTGATGGCTATACCGGAAAGGGACTATTTACCATGTTTCCATCATTGGAAAAAACGTTGGCATAAGTGTATTTTATCGAGAGAAGATTACTTTGAAGGGGATGAAATTGATGTAGAAGAATAAATGAAGATTTTTCATTTTACAAACAAATTCACCTTACTTTTTGCCCACAGTATTATGTGAGTAGCTGACAATCTTCCGTACGTTTTTCGTCAGATTTCGATTGATCCCCGACGCACTGAGGACTTAAAAATGCACTGAAGTTCAAAAGAATTCTTTTTCAATGGAGAAATGTATTCCATGTAACTCGATATAATAGTTTTCGCGTTAGGATCTATATATGACGTATGTGCCTGAATATCTGAGTTCACACGAATGTACACAAGAAGGTCCTAAATTTTGAAAAAACATCAGTGGCAATTATTAAATTGATGTCGGTAACCGGTGGTTAGCGACGGTTGGTGGTCGGTACCGGATCGGAGTTATTTTACGTTATCATTCCGCAGTTCGACCAACGTTGGCTGCCTACGGTTATACACTGGCAGCCTGTATCGAACCGGTACTGAGCCATTCGTCAATTTCTACGTGGGCAGTATTCACGAAAGAACGATCATCCACGAAACATAGGTAGGTATAAAGCAAATTGCATTCAAAATTTAGTTCTTGTCCCCTCCAGGGACAATAAAGAACGCGTTCTTTGCTTCATTGGTTCAGCAAACTGGAATTCTCCCGTACGTTCATTCACCGATGTTATAACAATAATCAATCTCTAATCCAATTCTCATCTAGTTCATCAAGTTTCATTACCATTGATCAAACGATGGAACTGACTGCATATGCGGACGCATTTTTATCGATTCACTGTGATCACTGTGGTGAATATAATTTTTTCTCCTCTTCGAAAAAATGCTTTGAGCGCAGAAACAAACCGCAGATGTACGAATAACGTATCGTACAAAAGGAGAAAAAAGAGCAACAACAAGAATAATGGGAGAAGGGAGAGAAAGCTTGATAAAATTCAATGCGAAAAGAAAAAAAAAAAACAAGGTTCGAAGGTGGAAAGAGGCAGAAGAAAAATGATGAAGCTCCAACATGGTATTGGTCGCGTGAGATAGCTGCATCATTTCTTCGTAGACAATTAATTACTGACATTATGTTTTAGAATGCTTACTTGTGGCTTGCTACCATCGCCCGATCTTATGGATTTGTGGCCTGAACATATTCTCTCCCGCGTATCACATTGGTTGGTACCACTACAAAAGTGGTAGGTGGATGTCTTGCCTCACGTGTGTGTGTGTGTGTGTTTCTCTCGTGAGAGATACATTCGAAATGATGTTTGGTAGCATCATTGCATCCGCGCTTAATTCGCGACAACTGATCCACGAAATAAATACAAATTGATTGGCAAAAATTTCAACAATTGTAGGACACACAAAATGAAAACCAAAAAAACAAGACACTGAATTCGTAAAAGATTGATTGCTGTAATAAAATGTAAGGTATTTGAGTCTTGAACAAGTCTCGAACAATTGTCCAGTTGGGAAGTTTATAAACGTATATGTGTACTGCTTATAATGCGATAATGAAATATGGAAACATATTTCATCGGTAAACACGGTATGATATAAAAATATTATAATGTTAAACATGTGAAAGAATCAATTTCCATCATGAATCAAGTTAAAGCGTATTGAAATAAAGATGATACACGTGATCGTGGAAGTACGTGATGTAGTTTCTCCCTCCGACTCTGTTTCTGCTTCTTCTTGCCCATACAATAATTTTACGCACTTATTGTAGAATTTGATAATCATTTTGCCGTTGAAGTCGACCGTTCATTAGCATATTTAATTATGAATATTTAAGATTTTCGGCGCAGCGGGATGGCGTTCTTCACTCGAGGTCTTCCCAACGTATTAAAATAAAGCCTTGCATGGTGCAAGGGGCTCCATCGTAAATTTCGTCGGACACACAGGACTGGTTGTTGCTCTCCGATCTTGCAACGTGAAATGAAAAAAACAAACGACGTGTATAAAGGTATTTGGGAAACAAGCGGGTGATACGTACTGCCACTGAGAAATAACATTTAAAAAGTTTTGATACCGAAACAAGGGAAAATACAAGATTATTGTGAACATTGATTATGTCCCGTTTATGCTGATTCGTTACGACTACTGTATCGTATTTATTCGTGAGAACAAAAAAAAACACATAACTCCATTGAACTTCACGGACATGCGATTCACTGCATCTTACATTCTATAAGCGAACTCGAGTGAATTTACAATCACTAAAGCTCGTTTCATCGTTCACTAAGCATCATAATAGCGGCATTTTCTAAAGGGGTAGGAACGGAGAATGAATGAGGTGCATGTAGAAGCTTCTAGCACCTGCAGAACCATTATAATGAGAGACCTCGGACAGCCTGGGATGCCTTCTCTTCTTTAAATAATACGTAATGGGCCCTAATAATTAGTCTAGAGGAACACATTGGTGCAGCGCGTGAGACTAATACTGTTCGAGGGCCATAGAGTAGAAATCATTTACATGAGTGGTCATTTGTTCGCCTTTTTCTCCCCTTCACCAACTTTCTCTTAATTACTCTTCACGTTAGGCGGCATATAATGGGCTTCTTTGGAATTCAGGGTCATTATTAGAACCCTTTCCGCTCAGGTGGATGGATTAAATTTTATGTCACGATTTTGTCAAAAACGTTACGTTTTCGCCCGAGAAATTGCTCCCTAATTTCAGTCGCGTGTCGTTTCAACTGAGTGAAATTCATTGCGTAATCCCACGGAACACCGGGGGAATTGAAATTCGAAGATGTTTTGAAATATGCATACAACGTGGTAGCATAGGAATTCATTCTATGTATAAATCAATGCAAAAATTGATAAATTATGAGAAGAGAATTTTAGATTAAATCAGGAATGTATGTGTATAGAATAAAAGATGTATATCGTTGAATCTTGACATAAATCAACACTTGACAACTCACTTGCTACGAAGTTGTAATTATGCCGATGGTAAATTAACATCAACTCAGATCATAAACCGATTGAAACTATACTCTGTTTATGCAGCAATCGCAAAAGACCGGTGCCTCGAGCGGTTCGGAATGAAGTAATGAAACGTTTAAAGTGAATGAAAATCGTGTAACGAACGTGTTATCTTGTTTGACGTGGGAAAAACGTTTGAATTAGATATTTCCTTGTAATGTAATGAATAGTTTAACGAGTGATTGATCCCTCTAGGTTCATCATGTCTCATTTCAATCGATACCTAAAACTGAATTTGTGCAATAATAATTAGCAGGAACAGCATGGAAAGAGCTCGATCCCATTCGAGTGGTCGCTTCGTGCTCCCTTTGCGATTGAAATCCAAAAAAGAGAAGGTAAAAAAATGGAGAAAGAAAAAACGAAATGAAATGAAATAAGACGAAGTTCATCTTAATTCGACTCGGTGTGTAGGTACGTGACACACTTGTATAATCAGCCCGGGAGCGAAACGAGCGAATGAAGAACGACGAGCAATAGCTGAAGAAGATCGGAGTGAAGGGGCACGCAGAAATCATTCGTCCACCGATTTATTACTTTTAATTAGTATTAAATTCAATCCCGACCAGTCTCGCTGTAGGTGGCGCGTTTACATCATGTAATACGTGTCTTCCATTATGGTCATTTCTTTCCAGGTATGCCCACGCATTATCAAGATGGCTGCTGCCGTTGTTGCTGCTTTTCGAACTGTGTGCCAAGCTGAGTCCGCCTCGGGAGTTCATTAAAAGTTTAGTTGAGATTGGAAAAGGGAGTGCGTGCATGTGTGCTTCTTCGAAAAGAACAACGCACGACGTATGTTCCTATAATGCATATGTACATAGTTATATGCACACGTTTATACATACATTTATTTTTACGAGCGTAACTCGTAGACTTGACACGCTCTTTGCACTGTACGACATATCGCGTACGAGGGAAAGAAATGTAACGTAAGAATATTTCTATCATGCGGGAACCGGGACGAGATTCGAGAAATTCGATTTATTTGAATTATTTCGGGTTTTATCGACGCACGTCATTTCATAGAAAACCTTGAATCCAATAGCGATACCACTTGTTTTTTTTATCACATTTTTACATAAGCAACGACTCGGGAAAGGTATAATTCTTTTCCACTTGTAAATATATATTTTACTTTTAATCTTCTCCTCTTGCTATATTTTATTATTTAAGCTGTTTCCTTTGCAGAAACATTTCGAGTGATGCACGTTTGTTTGCAGAAACATTTGTCGAGTGTTATTTATAAGCCTATCGAAACGTCTGACTAGAGTGGTCCGAGCGTAAGCTGGTTTCATGGGCAGTTTGTTTCTGCCATATCAACTTCTATTCATCGGAGTTTCGAAGATGAAAGGATTACACACCATTCTCTTTGGATGTAGGTGGATCGTTATGCGATGGTTCGAGTCGAAGGTTTTTGATTTTCATACCTCTTGGAGTCAGATCATTGAAACTCGAGATTCCAAATTCTTTTGTTATTGGATTGATTTTTACAATTCACAAATATGTTGAATACATTAATTTTCTTTCCTCCAATCTGAGAATTTATAGGTGTAAGTACGTGTACGTGTACGTGTGGTGACGTATAGCTACGGCGGCGAAGACTTAAATCTGATTTAAGTCCTATACCGTGTCGCGATATACCAGACCGGAACGAGAAATAAAATAAGATGACAATGGAAATCTTTCTGCTGGAGCTACCTCAAATTCACGTCGAACATTTATGCACGCGCCTTCTTATTTAATCCGAGAACGAAGGAGAGTACGGTTACTCTTCGTTCTCTTGCCTTTACTCTCAGCGTGTACAACACGTGTTAAGTATGAGAGACGCATACATGTAAATGTACTAGTATATGACAGTGGGCCAGGGCAGGCCAACTCGTATCTCGCCTTTTAATCTTATTACGAGGGCCCCAGGACGCAGATATGCTCGAGACGTATCATTTTCGCCTTCTGCTAATTTATCACTTTCCATAAATTGCGCGGCCTTTAAGCGCGGATTCCGTAACGCCGATAATAAATCGTCACGACAAGAATGACTGGTCTCGATACGGAAGATAAGGAGGGATAAGTCGGAAAGAGATTGGCCCGGGACAGAAATGATCAAAATTCAAGTGAAAGAAATATAAGAAATATAATAGAGGAATCAAGGAATCTGGAGTGGATTTTCAATCTTCGAATAGGGAAAGGTTGGATAAAACCGGGTACCATAACTTCAATCGGTCATAGAGAAGTTCTATTATACTATTCTAACATACTATTCGTATATTGCTGTAAAATTAATACAATTCTATTTATATTCGTTCTAGTCGAAAGGTACAAAAACTCGGTCCCACTCCATGGGTAGGGTAGAACCGGGTACTCGTTTGAATCGATGCAAAACACTTCTGAATGGTAAAATTTTCAGCACCAACTGTTGAATTCGATAAAAATTCCGAAAACGGACATGATTCGTGTTTGAAAATTGATATATTTTGACCAAGGGAAAAAATTGTTCAGAGAAAGAATTCCGGCTAACTCAGTTGAAAAAAAAAGTCGCAAGCACGCACAAAGGGATCTTCAACACTATTTTAGAATAAAAACACAAATTTTGTTCAATTTCATAAATTGGAAGATAAAATCTTAAGTACCCGGTTTGACCCCACAGTAACTTATTAAGGTTTAGATAGATTATGCGTTGCTCTAGGCGAATTATTAGAAAATGACAATACGCAGGAAAGCTTTAAGGGGTTATATACAGTTAGAAGGCCGAAAAAAAGCGAATTTTCCAGAATTTTTTCTGAGAAAACTTTTGAATTTATTGATCCAATAATTTGTACACATAGTATGGTATCTTTCAACTGTATTTCAAGACTTAGTATCACCCCAAGAGAACACAAACCTCCAGGAACGTTCATTAAATGTTCCTGGGCGTTCGCGAACGTTCAATGAACGTTCCTGAAGGTTTGTGTCCTCTTCGGGTAGTGAAAATATTCATTTGGAAAGGAGCTACAGCTGATCTTCGAGAGCTCCTCTCAAAAAAGACGTTTTGCGGTGACCACTATATCTGTGGACTGGATCCTCTGAAATTAAAAAATCAAACCGCTTTCGTTAAAGTAGTGTTAAATCTAGTAATTAATCGAAGGAATAAGCAAAATAGATGTTTTTGACAAAATGGCGGTTTCTCAACAAGAAAAATAGATTTTTGACCAAAATTTCGGCCTTAAATTGTTAATAAAAAAACATATTTATCGGTGAGAAAAAATCTTCGATTAATTACTAAAAAATATATTTAAGAAGCTTGTGTTAAAATTTGAAACTGATCGGTCCAGCCGTTTTCGAGAAATCTTGGTCACCGACTTTGAAAACATAGTTTGGAGAAAAACGCATTCAAAGTTTCAAAAGCACCTGACATAGAGTGACAAAATTTTACAAATATGCGTGTAACTTGGACAATAATTGCCGAATTGACTTGAAATTTTCTGTGTGTGTACTTTTTTGAAAATTTTAACTGTATGTTCTCTCCAACTGCTCAAAATATCTACTGTTCCTAGTCCAAGCGTTTGCTGTCAGAAAGAAGCACTAATCAGGGAGATATTCAGGTCCTCGGTTTTATCCGACTCTCCCCTACCTTCTGTGAACGATAGATTCTCATACTTCTTTCCTCTTACATATCCGATACATACATTGAAAATACAACGTCAAAGCACCCCGTTTCGATTCACATGAAATTCGCATAATAGGGTCATTGATCTTGGATAAAACTCCCATGAAAGTTGGATACCTTAACAAAAATGATCCTATCCACCTTTTTATAATTCATGTTCAAGCCCGTTCTCCCGATGATTCTGGAGACATCGGCTGAAATCTATCCACCACTCGCTGTAACTTTTGATTCAATGTTGTTAGAGTATTTTTTCATTACATAAATCAATTGAACAACTTTCTCAGCGGATTAAAAATGACGGAAACCAATCGGTCAGTTTCCGATGATTTTCAAATTTTGTCGCAACTTGGTGATCAACATTAATCTCCGGAAATCTCCGATGCAAATTCAAAGTACGCCCTGCTGTAAGAATCTCATTGAACCGATTGATTCTCATTGATTCCGATACAGAAAACTGATTGCAACCCACACTGAAAAAAAAAGGCTTCCAACCAATTAAATAGTTCATTTGTCCTCTCTCCATAAAATATTTCTCAGGATCAATTGAATATTTAATCGAATCGAATAATGGAATACTTGCTTCAAATAAATTGATCTTCCGAATAAATAATGTATTTGCTACGAGTAATCAGTTTTTGCATCTAATTGAATATTTATTTTCTAAAAATAAATATTTCATCGAGAGAGGACAGATAAATATTTTTTTCAGTGCATTGAGAATCAATTTTTAATGGGTTTGGATCGGTTCTCAGCATCGGAATTTTCTGACGCAGCAAATCGAGGTATTATATATAGAATAGCAAAATTTTTTGCTGACCTAGCTAAAAATTTGCTATAACAGCAATCGTGTTAGCTACGACAGTGATTTTTTTAGCTGTGACAGCAAAAAATGTTTGCTCCGCCAGCAAATTTTCAGTATTATATATAGAATAACAAACAAATTTTGCTGGGATAGCAAACATTTTTTGCTGCCACAGCTAAAACTTCGCTGTCGCAGCTAACAAGATTGCTGGAACAGCAAATAGTTTGCTGTCACAGCAAAAAATTTGCTGCTAAGGCAAAAGGAACCCAGCAAAAGTAGATTTCGCTGCCACAGCGAATTCCTTCTTCTCCGTGTGAGAATCGAATCAATCGGTTCAATGAGATTTTTAAGCAGGCTGAACTTCAATAAAATTCGAGTCATTCATTGATGATTCGTAGATCCGATTCGAATTCACCTATCAAAGAGTGCACGGAGAAAAATGCAAGTCGAGAACATAGGTAATCTTTGATAAAAAAACCTCGGTATATTTCTTAAATTTGTAATGAAGATAAAACGGTTCACATTTCAGTTGAATTTCATTTGAAAAACAATGAAAAATTATCAATACTTAACAAAAAATAGAAAAAAATTTCAACTTTCCAAGAGTCGCGCATTCAATTTCTTTCTATTTTTTGTTAAGCATTGATAATTTTCAATTGTTTTCTATATAAAATTCAACAAAAATGTGGACCGTGTTATCTTGATTACAAATTTAAAATTACCATGCTCCCGACTGGCATTTTCCTCCTTGCGGGAAAGAGAACGCATCAAAGTTTTTTGCTGGAAGTCATCCAAGTTGTATAATCATATTTTTTCATGTACAATATGTACTGAAAATGTTTGTAAGAAGATTGATGATTATTGCGTGCGCTTTTATGATGGTGACATGGATACAGTAATGCCGGATAACATTGACAAGCTACAGATGCATAGATAATATATTTTTTTTTCATCATTTTGGGAAAATAAATGTATTATAATGTGTCAAATTTGCTGTGCAAATATCATGATTAAGGAATAATCATGAGAAATGTAATAAAGTATGAAGAAATATTTGTACATTACATAGAAGAAAATTATCCAGCGACGACAGAATAGAATGTCAAGTTTATTACAGTATCCAATTAAACAGCTGATGTTTCGAGTTACCTAATAACTCATCTTTCAGAACTGCACAAAATGAATTGAAAAATATGTACATGAGTCACAAAAATCAGAAGTACAAAATACACTGGGAGGAAGGGGCGGTCTAGCTGAATATTCGACAGATAGGAAATTTAATCACTATAAATTTATTTGTCACAACTAAATATCTTATTCCCATTGAATGAACGATTTTCATTCATATTCCAGAATAATAGACTTTTATTTACCCCAGCTAGAGTCTACCCTGGTAAAAAAATCTCTCTGAATCTCTCTGAAAATTTCACGTTTCAGGGAGATTCGGAAAGAATCAGAGAAATTCAGAGCAATTCAGCGTGGTTCAGAGGATTTCAGAGACTAGTGGATTGAGAGAGCTTGTGCTTTGAATTTTTCAGAAGGATTCAGAAAAATTCAGAGGAACTCAGAGAGATACAGGGAAATTATGGGAAATTCCGAGAGGAACAAATTCAGTAACATTCTTGGTCCTGCATTTCAGAGGCGTTCAAGGAGTGTCAGACGCTTTCAAAGATAGATGAATTCAGAAAGATTGTGCGTAGAACTTCTCAGAAATATTCAGAGGAATTTAGAAAGATTCAGAGTAATTCAGAGAGATTCAGAGGAATTCAGAGAAATTCAAAGAGGAATTAACTCAGTAAAATTTTTGGTTCAGGATTTCGGAAGTATTCAGGGAATGTCAGAGACTCCCAGAGACAGGTGAATTAGGGAAAATATGTGCGTAGAGCTTTTCAGGAATATTCAGAAGACTTTAGAAAGGTTCAGCGTAATTCAGAGAAATTCAGAGGAATTCAGAGAAATTCAGAGAGAAATTAATTCAGCTAAATTTTTGGTTCAGGATTTCAGAGGTATTCAGGGAGTGTCAGAGACTCGCAGAGACAGGTGAATTAGGAAAAATTGTGCGTGGGATTTTTCAGAAAAATTTAAAGAGATTCAGAGGAATTTTGAAAAGATTCGGGGGGGGGGGGGGTCTGGGAAATTCAGAGAGGAATGAATTCAGTACAATTCTTGGTCCTGCATTTCAGAGGCTTTCTGGAAGTTTCAGAGACTTCCAGAGGAAGATAAGTTAAGAAAAATTGTGCGTGGAATTTTTCAGAAATATTCAGAGGAATTTAGAAAGATTCAGAGTAATCCAGACAGATTCAGAAAAATTCAGAGGAATCTTTGAAATCTGGATACATTAAATTCCCGGAGATTTAGAGGAATTCAGAAAGATTCAGAGAGATTCAGAGAGATTCAGAGCAATTCAGAGGAATTCAGAGGAAGCTTTGAAATCTGAATACATTAGATTCCGGGAGATTTAGAGAAATTCAGAGATATTCAGGTAAATTCAGAGGGAGCTTTGAAATTTAAATATATAAAATTCTGAGGGATTCAGTGATATGCGGAGAGATTCGGAAAAAGTTGAAGAATTTAGAACGTATCACTATCGGAAAAGTCTCTAATTTCCTCTGAATTACTCTGGAATTACTCTGAATCTCTTTGAAATTTGTCCCAAAATATAGAGAGATTCAGAGAAATTCAGAGAGATTCAGAGAGATTTTTTTTACCAGGGTAGTTAGCGTAAATAAAAATCTAGCTGCGACAACTAACATTTAGTTGTACCAACTAGGTACATTCCTCTCAATGTAAGGGTTAGTTGGAGTAAATCAGAGTAAGATAACGCACTTTCCGGCTTTGCTATAGCATAAAATAATAGATACCTAACTCAATTCAACGCGTCCACTCGAGGAAAATATAAAGATTTCAAGGGGTAATATCAGTTTGTGTCCACGAAATTTCTTGCCGTTTTCTAAGACTTACCACAAACGATAGAACCATTTTTGAAATATGGGGTTTCGTGCATATGAAAGTACTAGTCTTTGAGTACCAGAAACACATTTTATCATATTTTTACAATACAAAATGGCGGCATATCAGCATATTCAAAATGAGTCTGTTAATTCACATGGGCGTATCGCTACAGGTCACAATTATGAATGTAGTCCAAAATCTAGCGAACATCGTAGGATTTTTCCGAAAAAATGATTTCCAAGAAAATGGCATTTATTTGAATTATTTTTGGATTTTTTTCATCGTTAAACCGATCGAGAATCCCTCATAAAATCTGTCGCATTCGATTCATCGAAAAAATCCTATGACGTTCGCTACATTTTGGACTATATTTTGAAATTCTACATTCATAATTGTGACCTGTAGCGGTGAATTAACAGACTTATTTTGAATGTGCTGATATGCCGCCATTTTGTATTGTAAAAATATGATGAAATGTGTTTCTGGTACTCAAAGACTGATACTTTCATATGCACAAAACCCCATACTCCAAAAATGTTTCTATCGTTCGTGATGAGTCTTAGAAAATGGCGAAAAATTTCGTGGACACAAGGTGACATGACCCCTTAATCCATCCTTAACACCGAATATTGTGAGAATATTCTTACAACATCCGTAAAATGGACTTGATCGAATATTCTCACAAACAGCGTAGAAGATGTGTGAATATTCATAGAAGATTCTCAGAACTTTTGAATGAGACTGTTTCGAATATTCTAGGAAAGTTCGTGCAATATGCGTACAAAGTTTGTAGGGAGATTGATGAGCAGTGCATGTGCTGTGCAAGTATCGTGATAACATGAATTCAGTAACTCTAGTAGCACAAGGATGTTTAGAATATCCTATAGATGTTCATAGAACATTCAAATATGCAGAATATTCTATGGACGTTCATAGCACATTCAGAACGTATCGATATATTCTGTGCATGTTCATAGAATATTGTAAACATTCTTGTGCTATACTTGGGAATGGCGGATAATGTTGTTGACAGGCTACAGACTCTTGGACAATATATTATTTTAATTTGTGTTTTGGGAGTAAAAAATCTATGAAAGGTGCATTTTAATATCGCAAATGTTCTCTGAGAGTGCCATGTGTGAAAAATAATCCTCAAAAGTGTAATAAAATATTCAAAAATGCCGTATATATTATGATTGCCTGTTGTGATCAATCTCATCCATCTATGTGAATCTATACTATTGCTAACAATTCATGATTACAGATGTCTAATGATCAAAAATCTTGATCGTGAAGTAGTTTTCGGTGACATGTAGAAGTTTATATTGACGGGAATTTTTTTCTAATATTCCCACAATATTCGTGGTATCATATTCTGAGAATATTTGAAACAACCCCACTCAAACATCTCGAGAATGTGCGTGGAATAAATTTGCACGTAATAAGAATCTCCATAGAATATTCGAAACCCTCAACGTATATTCTCAGAAAATTCTCAGCACGTGCGTGTGCTACCTGGAAAGTGAATCCTCATATTTTCCTAGAGGGAATAACATTTCATGTATTATTTCAAACTGTGCTGAAGCGAGGAAGTGCGTCATCTCACCCCACTTTACGTCACATGAAATCTACTACCAGGGCGTGGTAGAGATCAGTGTTACACTGTGAAAAATTTCTATGGGAAACTTCACATGAATGTTCGGAAGTAATTAACACATACATGCGTTAGGAATTTTCCGTATTTTACCGGAAATTTACTGCCAAATGGTAGTGAAAATCCCATAAAGTTTGGAATTTTCAGTTAAATTTATGGGAAATTTCATATACATGTATGGGAAATTGATTTACCATCCCATGACTTTCTCCATGGAATTTTCCGAATGCTGCGTATAGGAAAATTCCGATTATTCTTTACAGTGCACGTATCTCCTGAAAAAAGTTTGCGTAAAATTTGACTTTTCCCTTCAATACTTTCTTAAACGATTTTGTTGCATTCCAAGTTCCATCTTCCCGTGCGGATGTACAAGGATTCATCCGCGGAAATAAAATTAATCAAATGATTATCCTATGAAAGAACGATTGCAGAATATTCGATTATTCGCATACATGATTTAACGATCCTATATATGTGTCTATGGTCAATATCAGCGGAACAGGATTTCCCGACTTGATCCTATGAAGCAGGCGGTAGAGGTAGTGGCGGTGAGCAGTAACAACCAATATATGTGCAACAACGAAAGACGTATCCTGTCAGGAACAGCAGCAATGGTGTATACCAGTGTCGCACAGCGACGATGGCGTCAGGCTTAGAGTCTTAAAGCCTGTGCAAAAAGGTCGTAAAACAAAGAGGATGGCCCTATTTAATAAGATTACCGCGTCTCGAGGAGATTGTGTTGCCCGACTCTCGAGTATCGGGTAACGTAAGCTACCTAAGGGGCAGCAATGTTATATGCGAACGAAAGAACAGGCCAAGTTGTGAAAGAAGCGAATACAAAAAGAAGAAAGGAAAGGAGGAGGAAGAAAAGGAAGAGATGAGGAACATATTCTTGTTTATCAGCCTGGTAAGATCACGATTTTTATCAAGATCTCTCTCGCATCAATCTATTGAATTTTTGTATTTTAAATTCTTTGTCCAAGAATCATTGAAGATCCTATTTTACAAGCTAATTCTGGATATGTTCCAAATTCTTCATCACTCTGTGTATTAAATATCATGTGGAAATTTATTCGAACAAGTGAACTGTAAGGAACAAAGAATGAAAAAAATCGCCGTATGTGATTTGTAGATTGAACAAAAAAAAATACACACACAATCCAAAGAGATCGTTGAATATTCAACAGGGTCGGTACGATTCTCCCTATACGTATTCCCAGTATTGTATTTTCGAAATTGAAAAACCCATTTGCAAGTACCGCTCGTAAGGAGCTTTTTTTTGTGTAAATTTAATAAATGCCTTCGAGATTTTAAGTCTCTTGTTTCATTCGATTTGAATTTTCATTTAAACCGTATATACATGTATAGTTTGATATTGTACGAGAAGTCGATAATTCAACGTTTCGGAATTTGTTCATCATATTTCTATCGTACGCAAATATCAATTTACATTAATAACATTGAAAACGAATACGTCGATTGGTCATAATTATTGCACAGGAGAGTATATTTCCAACACCGGGATCGATAAATTCGTTCCCATATTTCAGAGTTTCTACAATCTCATCGATCGAGTATAGTGCCTCAATTATTCGAAATTTCTCAGACGATATGCCTCCGAGAAAAAGTCATCAACGATATCATTATAAAAATTCGAGCCCATTTATATCTTGATAAGAGCCATTTTATTTCCTTGTACGCAAATGTTCAGGACAACGTACATTCTCGATCGACGCTTCTGTTACTTTGTAGCATTAAATGTTGTGACAATCGTTCCTGGTTACTACCCGACTGGTTCCCCCTGGTGAATGGGGGCTTTCGATAACGAGACATCGAACGATAAAGGTAAAATTGCTCCAGGTACGAACACGATGTGGTTCCTGCTGGTGCTGGGCCACATCAGAAACGATCACTGCATTCTGGATACATTAGGCTTGTCTTATTTAGTATAGGGGCGTTACGAACGGCCGATTAATACAAGGATAAGAATCCTTCTGTATAAACACACCAAATAAGAAGTGACATTCGTCGTTCGTATATTTGTCTCCTTCTTCTCCCGCGTTTCTTTTTCGAGAAGTTCTCAACTTTTTCTCTTTATCACTCGTTTAAACTCCTCAAGGAGTTTGGATTTGCTTTGGACGCGTATCGAATCGGCTTAAATATTACAACGATGGTCAGGCTCCAAGTGGAATACCTGAAGAACATTCGTTGATTTTATTGCGAGTATTTCGTACTTTGCTCCAAGTTTTGTGTTTAAGTGAATATCGTTAGAATAATTTCACAGTTTCGATCTTTAATCCATGTTCGTTGGTATCGTGGGATCAGCACACGAATTTTCGTGTTCCTAAAATTTTCGATGTCTATTTTCTTTTTTGCTATCGAAGATCTATTTTTTAATGAGAACAGAATTCGTGTTGTTTGCGTTATGAAAATTTTCAGATTGTCCCAATGCTGACGATGGCATGAAAACCTGTTGTGATTTCCGGGTTAATGAGGGAAGAAGGATAGTGATAGGACATTTGTTCGTATCTTTGGAATGGCTAAAAACTGCACTTGGTACAAGCTTAGCACAAGCGTGAAAATCAAGCTAAGGTTAAGATGATTATTTAAGCCGATGTTGTCCACATAAGTGGCACAGTGTTTTCAATTAGTGACCGAATTCCGAGTTCACAATGGATAAAGACTTGTGCATAACTATCGGGCCAGGAACAGTCCAATCTCCTCCCCATGATTGGCCCCACACTCCAGTTTCAAACACTATGATAGATATATTTGATCTAATTAAGAATAAAACTTGACTCAATGATAATAGACTACTTTTAAATGTGATCATACACGGAAATCAACTGATCTTGAAGAACTCTACAGGATTTCAAGATGTCTTTCCCATGCAGGGATCAACAAGACTGGCAAAAACCCAAGCTCGGCCCAGTCTTGGCACATTTAATCTATCGTTTTAAGATGATTCATGTACGGTATTCCGAGGGAGAACTTTGACCTGAAATATGGATCAAATTACTCTTCTCATGAATATCTGCGATAAAAGAAGCATTGATTGATGCTTGGCGAATCATTTGGACTAGGCTGGAACGAACCATTGGCCCAAGCTTGTCCTGATCTTATCATTCCCAAGCCTGGGCCAAGTTTGTTGAAGTGTTCAAGACAAGTCTCAGCAGGTCTTGTGCCAGGCTTGGTCCATGATTCAACCATTGTTCCATACACACATGGGGTGTATCAGATATTGTGGAATGTGCATATTTCTCATGCATCCTAGTGTTAATTATTCTTCATATACGGGAATAATTATTAATCCAAATTTTCGTTGACTATAGTATAGTAATATATTACTTTACAAGTACAAATTCAAGAAGAATTCGGACACTAGATTCTAATAAGCCGTTGACTCTTCTCATTATTTCGATGGTGGGAATTCTTCTCAAATTTGTACCCTGTCAAAAAGTGACATACTAGTCAACGAAAATTCGGGTCACTAATTTGCCCCACGTAATTTCATCTTTGGCGCGACATTGGTGCTACATTTACAAAAAGATAGAAGTTGAATATTAGACAGCTAGGAAATTCAGTCACTCTGAATAAGAATTTAATTCAACCAAATGAATTTCATTTGTCATAGCTGAATATTTTTTATTCACATTGAATAAGCTCGAGGTGACGCTAGGACATGTACGTTTCATTCACTTCCTCCGTTCCCATAGATGGTTTTCAATTTCCCGCAATTTTTATATTATTTCGGGGGTGTAATCGAACAATGTTGTACAGTGACGAACTTCACTCGAAGTTTCATACAAGAGGGAACAAATGATGATGGAATTTACTAAAAAATATAATACACATTAATGTGATTCATGATAGAAAGAATATTCGTAATAAAATTCCTAATGCTGTCAATGAAATTATTTAATGAAAACTTCTCGAATGCGTCAGAGGTAGCGCTGATGACGGTTTGAACCCTGAAGAATTCATGAAACGCGTCGTATACTCCGCAGTAGGAACTTGAATTTGTCAATTCACTTGGCGTGTATTGTGATGAAAATTTTTGAATGTTCCAACGTGTTTTCGAGTGTTCGAATGTGGTTCTTATATATAAGGAAACGCAAATATCGTGTGAGGGTTAACAATCCCCCAGGTGAAAATTGACGATTGGCACTAGGATGGCGCAACACTGACAAAGATTGGCCGAGCCTTGGCGGTTAGCAAGGTGCAAGCTTGAAATGATAACATCGTTACAGGCTCCATTGATGTATTCTGCCAATCACGGACCAACATTGGTACGATTATGGCAGTCAAATCAGCCATCATTGGCAACCCATGAAAAAATTTGTCGCTCGATCTAAATCCAAGATTGGATCATGCTTGTACTCATTACGAACCAAGACTGTTGGACGAATTTTTTTATGGTCTGCCAATGGTCAGATGTTTTATGCATTTAAAGGAGGTACCATCATTTGTTACACATACATGATGTTGACTGCTAAATTTGAGTCAATATTATAATAGTACTGAGTCAATATTCGACCAAAATTGATTCAACGTTGCGACAATCCCGCGCCAACGTTGAGCCAATTTTGTGCCGATGTTCAACTCTATGTTGAACGATTGCAAAAATATAATAAAAATTCAGAGTCATATATTCCCGACATCGATTGCTTCCCCTCCACACATGTTGAGAAGTACAGCCCGAACCTGAAATATTTTATACAACCAGGGCCAGAGAATCTCTGTATACATTGAAACGAAGAAACTTATCTGATTAATCCAATACAAGATGTGTTTATAAGTTTAATATAACTCAATGATTACTGGTTATCTTACAAATCAATTACATCAAGTATAATTCAAATTCTGATGTCCACGAGTCCATGGGTCTGCACAGCTAAAATCTCTCCTTCGATGAAGGACCTATGATGAAGACAACAATTTTCAAATCAAAAGATTATATGATGCTTATATATCAACCGCATAGTTCGTTGAGCGCTTGCGAGAAACGAACCGAGCGTTGGGAACAATACCGAAGGGTGGCGCTTTGACATTGGACGCGGGAATTTTTGTATGGAGACGTATAATTGAGGATCGTGGCTAGCCTGGGCCAAGCTTTGACCAGGCTTGGCACTGCATTGGGTACTCATTTCTTCTAAACGGTGTCAACGTTTGGATTAATATTCAGCCGTGCTATGATATTGTTCGTATGAAGTTAATTTCTTTTGTCCAAACGATATTGGGACAACGATGAACCATGATTGGCACAATCTTGAGCCAATGATGGATTGATCATTGGAAATTATGATTCCCAACATTGGTGCAACATTGTGCCACTGGTCAGTCAACGTTGGCTCGATATAGATTTCCAAGCCTTGGATGTCAGCATTGCGCGTATCTATTTTCCATCGTCAGTATTGGCGCAAGCAAAAAATTTTCACGTGGACCATTATCGAAAAGAGAAGGTTTTGTCCTGGAATAATATTTTGAAATGTCCAAAAAATTCGATCTCCGAAATAGTGTGTGTGTTTTTTTCGGTAAAGGTGCAGACGAGGCCAAACCAAACCAAACCAAACCAAACCAAACGCATCTATCGAATTTTGTTTGTCCCTGAAAAGGAACAAAAGAAGAGCATAATAGTAACTGTATCTGAAGAACGGTTTGCAGATTTGCAATCAGCGCCCAAAAATACATCAAAAACATGGGTTTTAATAAATTCGGGGGTGACCGACCTCATCTGCACCTTTACCTTCTTTTTCTATCTGTTTGTCAAGTTTCTTCAAATTCGTTTGATTCAAGTTCATTTTTGTTAAGATGCATGGATTTGCATAATATTCTTCTTTCAAAATATTGGGCGTAGTGAGAAGACGATAACGTCTCAATTCGGTACACATTGCATTATTTATTTTGAAACTATGAGAACTCGGTGAATATCCAATCTTTCGTCTTGCACTGTAAAAAAAATTTGTTGAATTCCAAACAAAAATGCTTGAAAATTTCCAAACTTGGTTTGGAAAAATGATTTCCGAATCTTTTTTGTAAATTGCCGAACAAAAGTTTGTGAATTCTCAAAAATCTTCGTGAAATCACAAAATTTTTTGAATGTTTACAAACTTTTGTTTGGTAATTTACAAAAAAAGTTTGTGTAAAAAACTGCCAAACTTCTTTGGCAGTTCAGGAAGTATATTTTTCACAGTGTGGTTGGCGTTTATCAACGAAGGAGTGATCAGAAATGCAAGTCTTATATGATTCTCTATTCAGCTATTATAACTTCTGATGAATTATGCGCAACTTTGTTTTCACGGTGCATGTAGAAAATATCACATTTCAAATGGTTGTGGTAAATCACTAACTGCGAATCATGTTGAAAATTATAATCAAAATTGTGGTGTTTCCTCTCAAATTCAAAGAAAATATCATAATTTCTGCTATAATTTTCGATATGGTGCGCAAATATTAAGAATTGGAATCAATTCGTAGCGTTTTTTTTTTATGAAAAAAAATTATTTATTTCAAATGAAAATTAAAGAATACATTAATCAAAGTATTGCCCATCGCTTTCGACTACTTTCGGGCAAGGAATGAATACCGTGTCGGAAGAACGCATCATCTTTGGATGCAATTCACGAATCGACCCATTTTTGGCAATCTTCGTAAGAAGTGAATTTTTGCTCAGACAAGCTATGAGCCATCGAACGGAACAAATGGTAATCAGATGGGGCAATATCTGGAGGATACGGCGGGTAGGGTAGAACTTCCCATTCAAGTGTTTCGAGGTATGTTTTCACCGGTTTTGCGACGTGCGGACGAGCATTGTCGTACAGCAAAATGACTTTGTCGTGTCTTTTGGAGTAGTCCGGTCGTTTTTCTTTCAATGCACGGCTTAAGCGCATCAATTGTAGTTGGTAACGATCCCCAGTTATGGTTTCATTCGGTTTCAACAGTTCATAATAAATCACACCCATCTGATCCCACCGAATACAGAGCAGGAGCTTAGACCCATGGATATTTGGCTTTGCCACTGATTGTGATGGTTGGCCGGGCTCAACCCATGACTTCCTGCGCTTCGGATTGTCGTAATGGATCCATTTCTCATCGCCAGTGACAATTCTATGCAAGAAACCTTTTCTTTTCTGCCGTTGAAGCAGCAGTTCACGCGTCAAAGAACGCCTCTCAATGTCCTTCCTTCTGGATCATGTCCAAACTTTTCAGACGTTTTCTTACCGTTGATAAGTCAACTCCCAATGATGTCGACAATTCTTGAAGGGTTTGACATAAGTCTTCATTGAGCAAAGGCTCCAAATCTTTTTGGCTGGCCAGGTCGCTCCTTATCATCCAAGTCGAAATCAGCGGCTTTGAAACGTGTAAACCATTTTCGACAAGTTTGCTCAGCTAGACCATGTTCACCATACACTTCCACTAAAATACGATGGGCTTCAGCAGCACTTTTGTTCATATTCAAGTAATGGAGTAAGACTCCCCGCAAAAACACTTTATTCTGTATAAATTTTGACATGTTCAATAAGTTATGAAGTGTTGTTATTTACGATTCAAAAAAAGGTTATGTAAAACAAATAGCTGTTTCACGGTGAATAGATTATTGTAGTTAATAACGGAATACTGTACTATCTGCGTCAGCTTTCGTATGATGCTACGAATTAATTCCAACACCTAATAGTAAACTACAACATTCATTTCAAATGGAATATTTTTTCCGTTTCTGCACTTTGGTTTTTTCATATTTTGTATTGACAATTTCATAATGAAATTATAATACACTGTACAAAATAGTTCTGATACACAACAATGTACGGGTATTTACTGTGTATTATGTTCCATAATTAATTCGAATAAATTTCCTAGTCAAACTTACAAAAAGTAAATATCGATTCTGTTCACGTGCTTATAATAATCAGTATTATATCAAATATCTGTCCCTATTTTCACCATATTTTTGAATAAGAGTTATTAGAAATCTGATGAATTCTATCACACATTTCTCTCCGTGTATTACATGAAACAAACAGATCACTAGAATTCCTCAGATATATTCACGCATGATTTTTAATGACATTTCACTATTTTGAGATTACGTTGCAGTTACGAGGGGAAAAAATTCTCATTAGCGTTTTTAATTCCTGTATCGAGCTCAAGTACACATCGAAAGTCTGCATTTCATTGACATCGACAAAACGAACTCACCTGGAGATGTTGTTTTATTAATTTCTAATCTTCCTAATCCGAATCCATCCAACGAATATGTAACAACAAACTCATTAATCTCTCGAACGCGTAAGTTACAAAGCGACACGGTTGCACACGTTAATCCGTACATAATCGGACGGCTCCTTACCAAGTTTTATCCATGGATTAAGCACAGTAGTTCGTAGTATATATGTATATACGTGGGAGTAGTAGATTCGCGTGGAGGAAGCAATGTTTGATTCAGAACTCGGAGTTTAGTGAAACGTTTATAAACGTAGATACGAAAATGCTTTCAAAGGCTTTCAGATTGGAGTATAATACCGTATTGCTCGTCGCGTTTACTACGCGTGTATTTGTACTTGTGTATACGTATATGCGTGCGTCGAGTTAAGAGGGTGAAATACCTCTAAGTGATCGTTAACAGGGTCGTTAATCGACAAGCTGAGAAAGAAAAAAAAATCAGGAGGGAACGCGCGAGGCGTTTGCGAAAGTAGATGAGAGGTCGTTCATCATACCAGGACTTTTTTTTTCACATTTTTTCCCCCTCGTCTGTTTTTTTATTTTCTGTTTTGTTTTTCTTGTTGTGTCTTTTTTTCTTGTTTTTCATTTTTCCCTTCCCCACAAGGTTCATCATCGTTATACTTTTAAATAATGAGTCGTTAGTCTGGAGTTGGAGTCTGCATGTTAAGTTAAACATGAATTCGCACGTTGTTTTCTCCCTTGTGCGAGTTATTGGCGAGATCAACGTACATGTAATAATCTTTCGAGATGTAATTCGAATGTTGAAATCCATTTTAGAGAGTCATTGGGAACGAAGGGAGACGGTATGTCCGTACTGATGATAATACGTGAATTTCAACGTTCAATTATCTTCGAACCGTGTCGTCGCGGTGAATGAGTTGTGAAAATTTGAATTTCTAACTACCCAAAAGGGTATTATTTGTTCTTTTGCTCTTGAGAACATTGTTTTATGTCAGAAGGAAACAAATGACTGAATTATTTATTCACTCGGGTCTCTTGTGGGTTTTGAATACAAAAGGTTGTCACTTCTGAAATATGCATGTACTGTTCCAAGTATGGAGACATTTAGATAATTTTTAGTTGAGTCTTTTGGGTTGGAGGTATTTTGTCGAGACTCTGGTAGAAATTTTCGCAAGTGAATAATGAGGCACTTACGAGTTTATCTCTTCTACTCATGAGGCACTAGTGAGGAAAACTCACAAGGCACTCCCTAGAATGTAACACTCCAACTAACTAGATTCCAATTTATCAAAACTAGTGAAACAGTCATCATTATCTAACGAGGAACTTATTAGAAACTAACATGGCACTTGTGAGAATAATTAGAATAAAAATAAAAACTTATTATTGAATTTATAATTCATTCAAATATGTTCTTAGTTTAAACAAATTTGCTTCAACTCAGAGAATTTTGTTTTCTTGTAGTAACATTGTTTTCTTGCATCAAAAGAACACTGTCTGGAGAGGATTTTATTTTCAGAATAAAGAGACATGTTTTCAATTTGATTAATCATTTTTTTTCAAGTATGCATGAAACATTTTTTTCACCAGTCATCCAGAAAAATTAATTAATCCAAATATGAATCTAATGAATAATATTGATCTAATAAATAAAACTGCTTATTAATGATTTCAGTTAATAATGTATAAATCTAATCTTAGTGATGTTTGGATCAACCTTGCAAGAAATTCACAAGTCCAAACATCACTAGTCGGATAAGATTGAAAAGTGATTCATTAGACGCTCACTAGTTTTATTTTAACAAGTTTCTCCCTGGGAATAACTTGTGATATTTCTACTATGGGAGTTCATTATTCTCAGAAATTTTCCTCACAATGTTGCATCATAATTTATTATGATTTATCAAGACTTACGTTCTTCAGTTTTAATTCCACAACATAGTTTATGAATCCCCTTGAACGTTGAAATGTTGTTGCGGTAACAAAAGCTTCGTACTCAACCAGAGCGTAATCAGTTTTGATCAGTACCTGGAGATTTTTGGCTTCCGTTAATCACTGTGCGGATACAGAGTCACACGTATCCACACATTCAGCATATATATAAATAAATATATATGTGTGCACAACCAAAGGTTGACATAACGAATACTCTCGCCATATCGCAAAGTATCTCTAATTGGCTCTCGGTACCGTTACAAAAGCTTGCTGAACGGACGATACGAAAACTTTTTCCATCCAGAAAGAGAAAGAAAGTGAAGAGATATCGCCAACAAACAAAGAACGAAACGAAAGAAACGCGAGAAGCGAGTTGAGGAGGCGAGAAGTTGGAACTTTAGAAAACGAGTTTATTTATTTCCTTTATTTCCTTTCTCTTACTTGTTTATCTTTCCTTCTGGCTTCTTTTTTCTGTCTCCCCTTTTTTTCTTCTTCTCTTCTCGAACTGTCATCCGTGTAGCGCGCACAATTTCACCACCGACAAGGGATAAAGTTAGTACAACAAATTAAATGTCTAAGTATCAATGTGAACTGGATTCAGCGAGGGAAGAGTGAGTAGCAAATTTAATTGGGTGAGCCTCGAATTAGGTGTTACACAGCAGGAAGACGGCTTATGACGTTTCGTTATTATTATTAATCCTTTTAATCTTATTTGGATCATCCCTCTATGTTTGATAACTAAATATTTCATCATTTGAGATGCCTTGTGAAAATGAGCTTTTTGTTTCCAGGTATTAACTTGTGGGGATGGAAAAATGCATCGAAATTCGGGTTTTTGTGCCACACTTGGGTGAGTGTCATTAAATTTTTTCTACTGTGATCGTAGGATTTTTAAATTTGATTTTTTTGGGGATTTAAATTTTCCAGTATATTAATTGTTGGGGCGTCCATAAACTACGTAGCCCTGTTTTTGCCAATTTTTGACCCCCTCCCCCTCCCTTTATGTAACTCCGCTGTGGCTTTTATCTTGACCCCCCCCCCCTCCCTCCCCCTACGCGGGAACGTAATTTTTCACTTTCAGCTAAATTAATAACCATCGGAAGAATTTTCATTCAAAATATGACCCTAATCAAATTTTAATTAACATTTCCATTGAAATAAAATTTCTCTCCTGTCAAATGAAATTTACTTGAATCGAGTGGAATCTTATCTGATCCAATCAAATCGGTTTATATCCAAATAGCTCATTTTTCTGAATGTTTATATCGAATTTCGTTCCAAGTATAAGATCAACGAAACACCATGTAGCTTGGAACCAAACCCCTCGTCCTCCCATGTAGCCCAGCGTAGCATTTCACATTACCCCCCCACCCTCCCCCTTTATTGGTCACTTAGTTTATAGACGACCCCCGAACACAAATTGAGTCTTGTGATAAAAGATACGTTTTGTTAAAAGAATTGTATTTATTATGTTAACTCGAAGAAAAAACGCTGAAAAAGTTGTAATCATTGTTAAGTTTCTTGGACACGACTCGAGTTGGAATTTTCGAACTGCTAAAATACAACTGTATGGTCCTGTTATGGATGTCTTGCGGGTGCATCTGCACTGAACCCGCGACTGCATCGTATTCACCTGAACCACAGTTATAACAGTCCCATCTGTGCCTGCAAATAAAAATGATTACGCCTGCATCATGGCCCAGCTCTCATTCAATGATATTTCTATCCGAAGAGTGTTCCCAGAAAATGTTCTAGTCATTAACGAGTTTTGTAACGCTTAATTAGCCAGAAACTAAACATTTGCAAGTATTTCACCAGAAAGAAAGTATAAAAAAATCCTTCAACGTAGGAAATAATCCTAACCTGGCTAAAAATGATTCGTGGCATTCTCTAGCGTTCTCCAGGGCCTGGCGAAGACTTAACCGTTAGCTGCCACACTGGGGTGTATCGCACCCCAGGCCTCAACGAAGTGTAGTTTGGAGAAAATCATGCTTCTAGCAGCATCTTTCAACAATTGAATCTAGCCACTTGCTTACTAGGCACATAGCATGTGTTCTGAAGCGCCAGTTTGGCTCCATTTTTATTTTACCAATAAGAAATTGATCGAGTTTCAAGAAATGAGAAAACTGATTTCTTCAAAAAATTTCAACTATCATACGTCGGGATTATTACCTATCTCGAGAACTCTGTTTTGGGGCTATTTTTTATCAGATAAATGTATCTCAAAAATACTTAGGTATAATCATTCAATGAAAAATTGAGATTTCTAGAATTTTTTGGTAAAATAACCCGTTTTTTTGGTTCTTGAAATATTTATAATTTTATTTCATAATCACCTTGAAAATTCATCTAATATTTGTACACTATATTATTGAAGAAGGTCTTAAGATGTATTGAAAACATTTGCAAGTCAAAATATTGAGTGGAAAATTCATATCGCCCATTTCTTTGGCTGAGGTGCGTTATACCCCAGTGTGGCAGCTATTTAACGGCGAATAAGTGTGGCAGCTAACGGTTAACGACACCTCGAATAAGAGACCTCTCCAGCTTCTCATCTGATCATCAGGACCTGATAAGATCTAGAGGATCCCTAGTAGAAATTTGATCAGGCATTCTTTATTTTTAATAAGATCCTGGTCGGATTAGAATCTGGAAACCGTAAATAATGAACATCTTATAAGGCTTTTACAAAGGATTTATCTACAATAGTTTCTCTGATAGGATCCAAATAGGATTGTAACGCAGAGGTACGATAAGGCTGAGGTCAGATGAGATTTCCATAAAATCGAGCGGAATAGGGAAAACCGTAACGAAACCTGATGAGGCATCAGGCATGCATTGTCAGGCCCTGGTATTTTCCCGTCCGAAATTTCTACTAGGGATGCCATGAATCATTTCTAGCCAGGTTGAGATCATTTTATACTCTAATTTATGACTTTTCTTGCGCTGAGTTTTCACCTCCTATTCCTTTCATCTGATTTAGTTTCAGTTTGTTTCGCTTTCAGAACCAACTCTCTCCCTCAATATAAAAATGACGGTTGGCGCGTCAACGAAATTTACTCCGAAAACGCATACCACATCGTATAGGGAGACAACGGTTGATAAATCAGAAAATTATACTCCACCTGTGAAGGGTAATGCGAAGATTGTAACCCCCCCCCCCCCGCCCCGCCCCACATTAGCACAAGAGATGATAGGAAGAGAATTGGACCAACAAAAATTGAAACAAAAGACATAATCGTTGCATTGGAACTTCACGTAAGAATACTCCCCATGCTACACCCTTGTCGTATGTCAACTGCTAACCTTACCACAATTCTTGATACAAATTCACCTGAAAGCATTGTACTACAAGCTTAAATTGTTATCTGGATCCTTTTGATCTACAAATCAGATCATGACTGAATTGAAAGATAAACTTCGCTAATCAAATTTTTAAAGCGTATATTATCATGTTTTGAAATCAATTTCCAGACTTTCTTCTACATTTAAAAAAATCTAGATTAATTTTTACGTGTCAGAGAAAGATCTATCCGTCCTAAATTTATATCCAGAATCAACAGATGAGACATATATCATGACATGTTTTTCATCCTTCATCTCGCTTCCGATAGTGAAAATCCAAAAGATACAATGGATTCTCTGAATTTGTGAGGATAAGATGCTTACCCCGTTGACTTGGAGTGTTGTGGATACTCGCTAGGCGCCGAGTTTACGAGGAATTAAGAGAACATTTGAACGTGAGTGCGCATACATAGCCGAGAACTGGAATGACCGTACATACACCTATTACAAAGTTGCTCTGCCTTGTAGATTGTACAACCCATTTCCTCTCTCATGTGCAAGCCGCAGGATACAGAACACACTAATAAGTAATCTTCCCGGTAATACACGTTCTTGGAACGAAGGCACTTTTATCATAGTCGTCTCTGATATTTTTTACCTTGATTCCGAACATCAAAAAGTACAAGTTCATACGCACATCAGAAAAGTTCCCTCGTATATTATTTTTCACGTTATGTATACACTTTCATATAATATATGCGTGGAAAAAAGGAGTGAAATAATTTCCCGTTGTCCTCTTACATTGATATTTGGAGAAACGATTATCAAAGGAGAGAACGCGTGCAGGGGAATCGATTCGGAGAGTATTAACGTAATCTCTTTGTAATGAAGATTTATTTCTCTCGTATTAACGACGATTCTTTTATTCACCTATTTATGAACATTCCCTTGTGGTTGTTACTTTTTTTCTCATAAAAATCGTCTTAAAAATTTCCCTTCGAGAGTAACTTCAACTTCAAAATTATGATTCTCAAAATTATGACAGTCATAATTTTCGTCGACCCACGTTTGCACGGGTAGTTCAAAAGGTATCACAAAGACAAACGGGTATTTTCGAAACATACATCATTGCCTCTACGTGGAATAATGATCCGAATGGATACTATCCTACGATTTACTACAGTCGAGCACTTAACACGGTGTGCGGAAAGACCTACTACCCCAAACCGTGATTTTTACGGCTCATTGGGGGAAGGTATATTCGTATTGTATACTTGTATACATTCAAGAAATAATGTTACCACGGAATAGAGACATTTGTTAACGGTAACGCCACTCCACGATCGCATAAGGTTCGCATATTGTACCCTCCCTCTTTTTGCCTATTGGACCTTGCCTGTTGGACCCTCTTGATTTATTATACCGATTGTCATTACAGTGGAACGATATCCTACACTTTACGTTTATATTAACATGTTACGTTCCATGTGACACACACTCTCGCTAGGATTACAAACTGAATATAGCTGTTTTTCTGAATACAATTGGACATACGAATAGGGTGGTATCACTTATCGGATACATTTGAAGCTTGAGAATTGGAATAATAGATTCTATCGTTCACTATATGCGGAAGGGTGGTGTAAATTCTGAACTATTGGTGAAATATTCAATGTACGTTGAGTTCGAAAATTCCGCTAATTTGACGATAAACCGCTTGGACGTGTAAATAACACACTCGTGAGGGGTCCGTTAAGTGACACGAAACTTGTCATCTTTCAAGAGTAAATGATCGGTGCACACGAAGAAACGTCTCCAAGGATTCTCATAGCATCGTGAAAGCTTCAACGCATCGTTGCTGCTTCTTGAAATTTCGAAATGACAACACGTGGTTAGTATTTTTAGGCCAAAGCAACGCAAAGTTTGCATCGATTAATCATTATATGGAGTGAAAAGTGCGCGCGTTCTACACGCGACGAAATATTTAACGCCCGTCAGGGATGGGACCACGATCCTGAAATGTGTTGTATATTTATAAATACCACGCGAGTGAAAGAATCGTGGAAACCAGGGGAATCGCGGAGACCTTTGTATTGGATCACTTATTCGAATTCTCTCGTGTCATTCCATGTCGAGTGACACCAAAACAAATTCTTCTTCGCACGACTGGAAGGAAAACTTCATTCGAAATCTATTAATATTTGATATTTTTTAAGCATATCCCTTGTTTTTTTGCGTATGTAGTATCGAATGTGGAAAATTCAGCTGCACTCTGTGGTGTGTACAAACAAATGCACGTCGGGGAATTCGGAAGATAAAAAAGTAACAAGCAATCCGTCACAACTGGAAACAATATGTCCAACTGGAGTAGTAGAAAATGAATAAAAGTTGTATCTTTAGAAATGAAATACATTCAATCAATGTGAATCGTATATTTGATGTAGCGATAAATTACAATTATGGAAATGATAATTACGATAGGAACATCCAGTTCGAAGTGTTTGAAATCAGGAATAATTTACATTGCCTTGCAGAACGAGCCGCGATGAAATTCAGTGAAACATAGAGTTAAATGATATTCATGACAGAAGATAATCCATTGAAATTCCTGGTTTAGAATTCAATTGGTGATGTAATTCGGAACATTTTGAACCAAACAACAGATAGGAATGAATCCTACCTTAGATCGATTGATTTCAATGGAAGGGGATGGATAGTTAATTTGTGCTTCCTCTCACACATGTGATGTTGGAAAAATTATAAGATAACATCTAAATATCCGTTCTGCGGGTACACAGTATCTTTCTCTTCGTCTCTCTCTCTCTTCGAAATTCGAGTCACGAGAATTCCGTGATGGCAATCGTGCCCTAATATGCAGTCACCCAGCGATGTACGACATGCCACGGTACATACTTGCGATTGTGTCAGATCGGTTGGTAGATAGGAATCTGGGAATCTTGAGTGCCTATGGCTGGTTGTGTGGGCCCACTTTGGACACGATACTGTACGAATTGAGCAGGAACAGTGGCGGTAACAATGGTTATAGTAACTACGTTGCGGTTAATCGCTTGGCTTACAATCGTCTATGAGAGCTTACATCAACCGACTATTCTTCACGCACGTCTTTCCCAGGTGCAGATTTGAATGTGATTTTAATTGTGTGGAATGTAATTTCGTCCATATTAATTTAATTTCCAAACGGAAATGTAATTATTCGCAGTGATTGTAATGTAATATTAATTCCAGTTATCTTCCATTACGATCAATGTAGTGTAGTAGGTACTATGAGGAATAATGAAAATCCTCCCAATTTTTGTACTCGAATCATGTATTCCAATGAATTTGATGTCTCTTGGGATACTGTTATGAAATGTATGAGAATATTTCTTTGGATGTGATGAATTTTCTAATTATGTTTCACAAAATTAATTAATTACGACTGAATACATTTCTTTTATAACCAAAAATTTACAATTTTTAATCTTCAAGCATCAAATGAGTTTCTTGATATATCAATGCCTTGTAAATCCATCCACAGTGAAATTTTTCCTTTCAAACTTGTGCGTGATATTCATCAAGGTCATTGCTGAATTATAGACGAAGAATGAATTATTTGGAGGTTTCTAAAGAAAAATATACTTTTTTCACACGCGATTCATTCACTTTAAAACGTGAAATTTGTCACTGCATCATCTCAGCAACTTTTATCGAATATTTGCATGAAATAATATCATCTTTTTCGCTCTCATGATAGCCTAGATTCTATTTTTTCAATGGAATACAAAAAACACGTTTCCAATTTTGAATGAGAATGAAAGAAAATCACGTGTTGAGATAACGCAATAAAATTATGGAATCCTGTGAAGCGAATGACGCATGGGAATTCGAGGAATACAGGCAATGGAAAAGCTCGAATGATTAACAATGATTGTGAAAGTAAAACAGTTTGATTCGTATATTACGAGGGAGAAAGAGAAGAAAAGAATGACGATGATTGCTTTCGTTGATGAAGTTGCTTTGATAAAACCCATTTCCAAGCCAGGTATGATGGATCTGTAATTCTAATGCTCAATTGCGCTATCAATAAATGTCTACCACGGCTTGTAAGTCTGTTCTGGATTGTGAACAATTTATCGTTATGAACTATATGTACATTCTAGGTCTCGAGGTTTGAGGTCCATTCAGTACATACTGCGGTTGTACAAGCGTGCATCATATGGATACAAATATGTTCCTCCATTTACCATGATATAAATGCGTCTTGAGGATTTCGAATGAATTGTTATTCCAAATGAACACGCTTGATTCATGTATTATTTACATGCAAAAGTATGTAGCGAAGAAGCTGATGAATCATGACATTCAACTTTGTGAAGTGAGAGATCGCGTGTATAAAGTGTATATTAAATTCCATTAGAACGCTGCAGATTTGCGATGTGATGAGGAGTCTCAGACGGTCGATTGGTCCAATTTATCATGATTTCTTCACCCGCATTGCTTTATTCTCACCTTTGTAAGAAGAAACTCATTCAGAAGTTGGCGATTTTGTTCCAAGAGCGATTAACTCTTCCTTCGCGACTCTTGTGTGCTGAAATGAAAATTGAATCTCCCGAATTTTTACAAAAATTGTCACAAATTAAGAAGTGTGATATATTTTCTTATCAAAATAATGCATGGAATTCTCGATCTACACTGTGAAGAATAATTTTTGAATTCCCTCCCAAAAACGATGGCAGCAAAGTTCCCCCATAGACGGAGAATTCTTCAGCATGATTTTGTGGATTTTGTTCCTTCTTTTATAGAGGATTCAACACCTAAAAAACAAAATAGTTCCTCAAAGTGGTGGAAATATCCCTCATTCTTGATGAAAAAACCATTCCCCCACGACGAGGGGACGAAATCCACCAGAAGTGTAAAGAAAAACTCCATACATTCCTCACAGTACAGTTCAAATGAGTTTATTTTCACCAAGGTTATCCATGTTAGGTACTTGAGAAGTATATTTGATTACTGATCATCATGTGAAGTTTTCATAAAACGTCGGATTAATTTCACGATAATTTCCATTCAAGTAGTTTCGAAGAGGTGAACAGTGAAGATTTTCATTGCCAATATGCCATAAACCTTTTGTGCCTCGACATAGAAAGTTAGCGCGATACAAAAAAGGGCGGCGATACAAAATAGGTGGCGGTCGCCCCAGGCAAATAATTGTGAGAAGGGATGAAAATTAAAACAATCCAACACAGCTGCAAATGGAGTGTGAGGTGCTTCATATCCATATGACAGTACTCCAATGATGAAAAAACAAGTTGTGGACCAAAATTCCCCAACCACAAATATGAAAATATCTAAAGCTGAATTGTAATGTCATTTGTGGAGAGAATTTGTATTGTGAAAAAAAAATACATAACTTTTTCCTTCTGAGAATCTTATGATTGAATCAAAGAAGTCATGTCCGAAATAAAATTACTCGATATCTAATTATCATAGGTTCACTCCTTCTCAGTCACTTGAATTTCTATAACGTTGCAGAGAAGCTACGATGAGGATAGAGATTGTTCCATTGAATCTTCACAGTAGTTCTCTGAAGAGTTGTCCTATGTATTTATTAGCGAAAATACACCAGTACTACAGCTCTCCAATATTTACCTTGGCTATAGTTTCCTCTTCTTCGACGCATTCCCTACATCAGCTGTGGTTTGGGATCTTTCATTTTTCGAGGTTCACTCCGACAGCCAGGTTTCCGTTATCACCCCTGGAATAACGCAGACCAGTTTCTTTGTGAACTTGAACAATTGTTCAGGCCTCTAGTGGTCTATCCTCGGCCACAGGTTTTGGATTTCTTCACGATCATTGCGATTTTACCTTGACTGTTCCTGTTGTTTCCAGATCTTCTCTATGAAACTGAAGCTAGCAGCTGAGTGTTGTAACTTTCAATTGAACGTTCTTGAAGCTTTTTCACACCGAAAATCGATTAAATGAAATTCCACTTCCAGATCAAAATTTTGCGTCAATTCTTCCTACTCCCAGCTTGGTCAGTTTTTCCGCTCTCAAGTTCCCTTTCAAATTTCTATGGCTGGAAACTCAGCTTCGGCTAACTTCATCTGAATCCAGGACGAGCACTTTTTTACAACTCATCCCCACCTGTGACCTCAACGTCTCCAATGCTAAGTTTCTAAGAGCAACTTGATCGCTCCAGTAGTTCGTGACTTGATCTTGTGTTACAACGTTATTGTCCCATTCTGCCAATATTTTGAAGTTACCGTAATTGGCCTACTTCCATAGGTTCGCTTTCCTGAGCCTGGAAGTGTCCTTTGACATGCCATCCAAGTGCTTGCAAGTGTAAGATCTCCTCCAGCATGGTCTGTACTTTGTTAGTTTTCACATAGTAACTATGGTACCTGCACCTAGGACTGCGAGCAGTTACATCTTGGTAAGATTCTTTCTATTCCATCCTTTATTCATAGTTTCTCACTAAATTAATTCTCCTCCTCACGTTTCACAAACGCTGGATATATATTCAATGTATGATGTACAGCTGCAGCTCCCACTTCCTTCTAAACATTTTCTTGCATCATAATCTACATGTATTTTGTCCTCCATCCTTCCTTCTATGTTCCTTTTGTAGAAGAGTCTCGAATCTAGAATGACACTTGGATACTTTGTCTTGCTTGGAAGTGCCAAAACTTCTCCCCCAATCTTCGGTGGTTTTGATTTTGATACATAACTTGTACCTTCTTGTGAACAAGACGAGTTCAGTTTTGTCAAGGTTCACTCCCAAACAATTCTCCTCTTTCCACTTCGTCAGTTCCCTCAATGTAGTCTCCATGATTACACTAACTGTTATCAGTGTTTTTGCGCGTGTTAAAATTCGGATACTTTTCTCCTTAAGAGAGGTTAAGGGATAACATTATTTTGAATACTCCAAAAATCACGCCCCTTAAGATTGGTGTTTTGGAGAATTGAAGAGTTTTTATTCAAATTAAAGTACACTGAAGTGTCATGCCACTATTGAAATACACTGAGAAAAAGGAGTAGTAGATCACTGTAACGATTCCTTGATTGAATTAGATTTGTTAATTGTTGCCTCAACTACGCATATTTGAATGGACTTTGTATTTTAGTCGAGTTGATGCGTAGTTGAGTCTACTATCTTTTTTCTCGGTGTACAAAATAATTCGTTTGTTTAATTATCAACGCCATCACTTTGCATCAGAGATAAAGTGGATGTAATGGTCAGGCTTTTGACAATCCACTTGTTTCACGTTTACGCAACAACACGTTCTTCTACTCCGACGATACCCTGTTACAAAAATCCAGCTGGGATTCCACGTGGTTCTCAGATCCTGCTCTGTCAGCTAAGACTTTGCCTGGAATCCAGAATCCCAACTGAATTCCATGTGGGATTTCCAATTCCAACTAAGATCCCACGTTGGAGTTGAAATTCTAGCTGGGATTCCACCTGGAAATAAGAATCTCAGCCCTACAAACAATGATTACTGGCGTTTCAATGGGCCGCTGATGGTTCGGCAATGCCGTTGAAGAGCCGTCACTGACCTTTTGAAACGCCAGCAGTTGTGTTTGCTGGGAGCTAAGATTCCACCTGGAAATTGGGAATCTCAGCTGGGAACGCAGGTAAATTTCAGGGGTGGAATCCACGACGAATCCCAGCTGGAATTTCGTAACAGGGCATTCAAGAACTGCGAAGAGCAGTGGAAGGAATTTTTTTCGAATGTAATTATGTTCTGGAAATTTTGTGATTGTTGAAGATGTGAATGATAGAGATCGTGCAGGAATCCACGAAATTTTATGAAATTTTCAAAGATCCTTAGTAGAACTAAATTCTTGAAAAGTTGAATGAAGATTCTGTCGAAACCTCCAAAATTTTCTGTGTTCCACAGTTGACACATTCTCTTTGAAAGTTCGTTAAATTGATGGAACTCCATTTCATGAGAGCAGTTTTGTAAAAACTTTCAACTCCTTCATCCCGATATCTCCTCTCAGATAAATCAGTGAATTTTCTTCAACTTATGTGACACATCGAGAAATTGTTACAAAATGTTGGATATGAGATATTCAGTGCTAAAATACCATCAGTTACCTTCATAAACTCAATTACTATCGTTGAAGGATTACATGCATGCACGTGCTTTACCTCAAACATACCTGGCGAACACTCTAGGGATAGAGTGGACATAATATACATACCTGAGGGTATGATTGATCTGAGATAGCGAGTCACATGTAACGGTTCTAATTGTTATGTTAATATCATTGACATAGCTGCCGTCAGGTAATTTATCCCCATTGCGTGAAATATTCATAGCATCACATGAGCGAAGAAATGTAATCCTAACGTTAAATTCCACAAATCGATGAGGATGACATTCTACCAGGGAATAACTGACTGTACTCCTCATGTGATTCTTTCATTGTTTTCACGGCTTCTCAAACTTTTCTTGCTTCTTGCGTTCAAGGCCCATGGAGCTCCAGAAAAATTAGCAAAATTTTGCTATATCCTTTTCCAACAACTGAGCATTAAATAAAGATTTTTAATACGCAGTGATGGAACACATTGCCAAGATTAGACAGGAAAAGATTCCTGAAAATTATGCAAAGAATTATAAACACAAGAAGAACCTACAAATCTCAATAATTTCTACAAATTATTTTCTTTGATGTTTAGATATTACTTTGGGGTTTCAATTTATATTCAAAGTGAAATCTTGGCAATATGCTCCATCATTGCATATCAAAAAATTTTATTCATCGCTGAGTTGTTGGAAAAGTATGTATAGCAAAGTTTTGCCTGTTTTTTTAGAGCTCCAGGACGGTTAAAATATCACAACTGATTCATAGTTCGTTGACGAAACACGAAATGCAAACATATTCCAATGTCAACTTCTTTTGTCAATAATTATTGCTGCATCAGTAATAAAATCAACTCTCAATTTGTGTCGGATTGATCAGACACCTTTCATCGAGTTATTTCTTTAACGATCATCAAATCGCAAATCAGAGGCTCTGTCAAACGGGCGTTACTTATAGATCAAAATCGTATCGATTTATACCGAAGGTATAAGCTCATACAACCAGAGAGTATTCTCAGTTTAGATTGTTAGTTGTTATGAATTATCAATGCTTATATAATTCATGTGTAACTGTTGAGAATCACCAACCGAACGAGATACCAATGATAAATATGACGAGATAAATCCCAATCTAGTTTGATTCACGGACATGTACACATATCACTGCGCGTAGCAAGCGAGTTGAACGTTCCATCAGTGTAGACATAAATACAATCTCTTCAAGGTAGCTCTCATTTCGCTTGTACTTTTTCCTTCCGCCCACCTACCGTTTCCTCTAACGTTTCCGAAGCAATAATGCATGGAAGTCATGGCAATGCAGTAGTGCAAGTACCATCGGTTATAATAATAGCAGTAATCTAATGGTACATTAGCTAAGAGTTATGATACATGAAATGTAAAATAAATGAACTTCATGTGCGATCTTCATTTTCGATACTTCTCGTTCGTCATGTGAAGGGAACATCGCTGTCAAAAGGAGTGAGAATGGTTTTCAAATCCACCAGGAAATCAATATACAGGTATTTGTACAATCAACAAAGGGAATCCGAATACAGACAAATGTAGCACTGATTCGCCTGCACGCGTACACACCCTCCTTGCATATTTTCTTTTCCTTGATCGTTTTCCTTTCGAATACCTCCGACAACTTTGAAGCATTATCGACTCCGTTCATGGCAAGAACACAACTCTACAAACGTTCCTCGTGGTATATGTTTCGCAGTGACTACAAAGAAATGAAAGAGAAAGAGAGTTTTATTGAAGTACAGCAAACTGATGCGAGGAGAGATATGGGATATATTCAGATACAGTGGGACTTGGCTTATCCGTTACTCTTTCAACCCTCAGTTTTCGTTATGTTGGTTTCTCTATATGGTATACGATACAGGACTATTGTGTTGTAAGTAGAGGTTTCATCGAACCCCCGGTACTTACCGGGAGCAGGGTTGCGAATCGTATACCAGAGATTTCGATTAATGGAACACATTTCGATTTCTATCGAGAATCTTTAGATTCATCGGATCGGAAATCGGATCGCGAGATCGAATCAGGAACGAATCATATTAACAGAATCGAATGACTCATAATTCTTCGATATTTACCTCGCAAGCACAAGATAGAACATCAACATAATTGGTACATAACAAACGGAAATGTTACTTAACATTATGTCTAAGATTTTTGAGCGCGTGGTTGTTGACAAGATTACCCCTTTGTTGTCTCCTCTTATTATCCCGGAACAACATGGTTTCATGTCAATGAGGTCTACTACTACGAATTTGGCTGCTTTCTGTAATTACACCGCCATTGCGCTGGAGGATAACTCACAAGTTGATGTTATTTACACTGATTTCAGTAAAGCGTTTGACACTGTATCTCACAGCGTTCTTCTATCTAAGTTGAGTAGCTTTGGAATATCTGGTAATCTGAAACTTTGGTTCCAGAGTTACTTAACTGATCGGGTGCAGATGGTAAAAGTTCGGAACTGTTTTTCTGAACCGATTATACCTTCTTCGGGAGTGCCCCAGGGATCCCACCTTGGTCCACTTTTATTTTTGCTGTTCATAAATGACATTGGGCAGGTTCTTAATGATTGTGATTCCCTGGTATTTGCTGATGATCTAAAAATCTTCAAGAACATAAAATGTCTTGCGGATGTTCATCACTTACAGTCAGTATTATCGAGATTAGATTCTTGGTGCACCCGTAATTCTCTGCATCTGAACTTAGAAAAATGCTGTGTAATGAGAATCTCGCGGTCAAGGAATCCTCTCATATTCTCCTACAAGATTGCAAATGTTACATTGAATACTGTTAAATCTTATGTTCATCTTGATGTAACTATAAATGATGAATTGGATTTTTCTGAGCATTCTGTGAAAGCTTGTGGTACTGCGCTGAGAAATCTCGGCTTCGTCAAAAGATTTTCTAGTGATTTCAAAGATGTTAGATCATTAAAAGTACTATATTCCTCTTTAATTAGACCCCATCTTGAATATGCCTCCCCTATCTGTTCTCCGTACTTGAAGAAAGATATTAGAATGATCGAGAGCGTGCAACACAAGTTTTTACGCTTTGCTGCTTTTAGAATAGGCTGCCCTATGAGATATTCTGACCATGATTACTCAAGAATTCTTCACAGAATGAATTCAACTACCCTCGAAGAGCGGAGACAAATGAATGATCTCCTATTTCTTTTTAAATTGATTAATGGTTGTCTTGATTGCGAGTCATTGCTGAGTAAAGTTAATTTTAACATCCCCGGTAGACCAGTTAGGAGAGCGCTTTTATTTAGACCTGTACAATTTAAATCTAGATTTGGAAATTATGATCCGATTTCTCGCATTTGTGAATTAGCAAATAATTTCGATCGGTCGATGGAATTGTTTGGTGTTTCCTTGAAACGATTTAAACTTCCGGTTAATGCATGACCATATTGTAATTGTATTTTGTGCGCCTTTGGACGCTGTCTTGTATTGACTCTGTATTTACTTTTTATATCAAAGGGTGCTAACCCGTGTATTGCACACAAAAAAAAAACATTGATATCAATATTATAATAATACAGGTAGAAAAACATTTGCTAAAAATTCGCTGTCGCAGCTGATTGGATTGCTGAGAGAGCAACATGACCAACTGAAGTAGCCAAATTTTTAGTATTATATATACAGAATAGCGAACAAATTTTGCTGCCACAGCTAAAAAATTGCTGTCATAGCAAAAAATTTACAACTCCAGCAAAATATATCTCGCAAAATCAAGTTTTCTCTTTTCTCCGTGTACAAACCGCCCGTGTGGAAATTTTTCCGGGCATCCTGTATTGAATATAGGCCCCGATTGTACCAACGAACACCATTAGAATGTTGAGTTTCACATGAAATCCAAAAGAAACCTGTAGCGGCTGTGACAAAACGACACGGAAAATCGATAGAAACCGATTGATTCCGATAAATTTACACTTATCGGCTTTTATTGGAATTTTTCAATAGAGTTGTACGTGAATTCGCGTTCGTGGGACGTTTAATGGACCTTCAGAAGTCTGGGCGTTGTACATTGACATTCCCGTGTGGAAATTTTTCCGGGCGTCTTGTATTGAATATAGGCCCCGTATGGGTATCCAAACTTAGGATGTTCTAACCTCAACTAAAGGGCCTAGTCATTGCTGATATTTAGCCTGATTTCTCTGAGTCAGGGACACCCATATGGAGCCCATACGGAGCCACGCTGCATTATCAATTGTTTTTCCGGTTTTCAAAATCTAGGCACTTCAAGCACAGCCTTCATAGGACTTTGCAAGGCTTCCCATATTCTCCCGGAGATCTTGATTCAAGCATACCTGTACACAATCCATGTCGGGCCAAGCTGTATTCCCAACGTTTTCCCCGTTTTGAAAATCTGAATGCACCCAACTACACCCTGCATAGACCCCTGCCCTTATGTTGATTCCTTTTTTGAATATAAACTTACTTTGAAAAGCAAATTTACTGAAATCGTATTGGTAATTTCGACTTTTGGCGGTTTATGCTCCCAAAAAAATATTTCATCCATGATTACTGGGTTCATACTATCGGTAAACAGTGTCGAAAAATCGGGAAAAACATAACTGTATAGTTATCTCCAAAACTGCATGAAACTGTTCTGGTTTTTGATACAGTCCGATAATGTATGAACAAAGTAATGTTGGGCGGAATACTCGAATAAAAATTGGAATGATCTCAATTCAGGCCCTGTTTGGACTCAAGTGGGAGTTACAGTCCGGGTACAGATAGGGCCTTGCATAGCCCAATTTCCAATCGACGAAGTTACCTTCTCGCAATATTTATTCAATTTGATGATGTTCGCAACAATGTATCATCTTTTTAAAGGTGCTATAAGTTTCATCGCCTACGTTAGCTTCATCATGGGTGTCCTACATAGGCCCAAGTTGGGAATACTGTGCAGGGCCTGAAGATGAGTGCGTGACAATCTTGTCTAGGCCCTATAAGGGTAACCAAAACAGGACCTGAAATCAAACGAGGACGCCTAGTTTGGTCCAAACTGCTGCCAAGAATTAATTTTCAGTGTGCAGTGGGTCAATTTCAATGTGGAAGAGGTCATTTGAAAGGTGCCGAGAATGACGTTACTATCCAAAGGTGACTTTACCATGAGAATCCACTCTGTCATCAAGGATGATGACTGTGTTATTCCAAAAGAATGGTGATAAGTTGACTTCTCCTTCCCTTCTTATGATGTCTAATCGTTTTACTTAGCATTGCTCCATGCAATTAAACTGGACCACCGTTATTTGTATGTTGAAACTGGATTCATGATCATAAGTTTAATGATATGCATGTAATTTTAGTTTGGTATTAATAAACACAGTGGAATGCGAGGAAGGGAAAAATAAATGAAAAAAGAATAACACTTCAACTGTGTTTCTAATGCAAGATCGTTAATAACTGTCGTTGAAATCACAAGCGCATCAAAGAAAATGAGTTATTATTATGGTATCACATCGGTAATTCCAATGACAAATAACTGTACTCAACGTGAAGTCTGACAGAATGTTGCGCTTGTCTTTTCGATCATCACACAAGACTCATTGGCATCATCATCTCAAAACTTTTTTTGATTGAGAAATGATATACGAATATTTCATACCTACACGGTTGTAACATGTATTACGGATACAATATGTTTTTGTCGCTGCGGCGCAAACTTAACTCATTCGACCCCTACCGGGTACGAAATATTACATCATACATCGATGCAACATTACTTTTGGCTCAGACTTGAAATATGAGGATCGAAACGTGCTTCATCGTAGGGAGAGTCGAAACGATATCATGAAATCTTGGTACATCACTTTAGATACTTTTTGTTATTAAAATATAAATCTTAATTGATTCAGAATACACAGATTCGTGAATGGAACGAGCGATGGTTTGGAAGAATCAAAATCCCATACCACTACCAATACTAGTTGTATGCATAAAAGACGTCAGAAGAGACATTTGAACGAAGTCGAGCGACAAAATCGTAATCTCGGCAACACGTCGGATAAATTATTCAGATATTCCTGAGAAGAATGTCCAAGAGGTATCTAGATGGCTTTAATGGGGTAAGCTTTCAGCGGTTATCTGGGCAAGACTCACTTGGGCTTTTACTCGTTCAGTCGCCCGCGCAGATAAAATATACTCGTATAGTCGTATCCTGCCCTCCTCCCCGGCCCCTAATCCCCCTCTCGATATAATTAACCACTATCGGTGTACGTGGCTTTTTTCCTCTCCTCTTTCATGGATCGAAATTCCATTACGAGCCATTTATTTTATGCGTGTGCGATCGCCGTCGTCCGCCATTTGGCCGTCAAAAAAGAAAGTAAGGAGGAAAGGGAAAGACGGAGGTGAACGTACGATAAGAAAAACCGTAGGAAGGTGTATGTATGTGTACATATATAACTTTGCTAACGTTATTATGCGCGGATGAATAGCTGCTCCGTGAGAGAAAACAGAGACCATAAACTTTTCGCATGTTCCCTGTTGTGGAGAACTGCTTCAAGGATATTCTCGGACCATGTTATTATCCTTTGCTCTCTCTCTCTCTCTCTCTCTCTCTCCTTTTTTCCTCTCCTCATTGAAATTGAAATTTTGAACAACATTTTTTATTAAGAATAAATTCTTACTGTATGAAATTAGGAATATGACATTATTCTCTTTTATTATTTATACAAAAAATTAAATTCGAGCGATACCGGAATTTGTGGAAGCGGTGTTTCGAGTCATCAAAGGCTGGGCATTGATTTGCAAAGTACCACCGCTATTTATCGTGATCTCGTATTTGTGAATTCAGATTACAAGAATACCTCTTTGTAATTTTTTACTTTGACGGGGAGTCCCGTACATATCGCATAATATGAATTCTGTAAAAGTGTTTCAACCGAAGCTTGAAACATGATTCCATTCTTGTGAAGTATATTCAACCTTCGAACAATATGTCCGAGAATAAAGCTAGCATACGATGATAAAACCAAACCGACAGTGCCTTGTGAATGCAAAAGGGAGAAAAAAAATAAAACGGGGACGTATTTCACGCATCACATGTTTCTAGGTGAATGAGGGAAACTTGCGAATTGAAGATGAAGGGATGTAGGAGTGAATGGACGAGCTGAGGTGACCTAGTTTTTAAACAGCCCTCATTTGATGTCAGATCATGCTCGAATGTGAATGAGGCACTTAAGTATGCGTATATAAAGCAACACAACAACATATACAGTATGAGTTTTTCATCGTGAGAAGCGAAGCGAAGGAAGCAAGGGAAAGGGAAGAAAAGCAATGAAAGAGATGCTCAAGTTCTGGATAACTTGGCAGCTCAAGTTCCAAGTGTGTTGAATTTTTCCTCTTTTCGCCTGCTGCAGGTGAAATGGTACATGGCTTCATGATGTTCTTCGTGGGGCAACTTTGAGCAGTGGCGGTAGTAACGGCAATACCAGTCAGGATGTGTGCTTCCTGTTCTCCTCTCGGTTTGACTCAATTTCTTTTCTTTTTTTTTTTCAGTAGGAAAGAAGAGGATGGTATGAAATAGTTGCCGCTAGGATGGAAGTCGAGAAAAATTCGCGTGCGAGTAAGGAAGTAAGCAAGCAAGCTCGTAGTTGGTGCAGTGAATTTTTGTTATTCATGGAATAGCGATTGCTTCCCGTCGTTCTTCGTAAGTCTCGATAACCACCAACGTAAAGAATACGCTAATTTTATGAGAACTTCTACCATCGTTTTCCCTCCTTTTTCTTCCATTTTCCAACCGTACATTTCAGCTTTCCTCCTTTTTGTTTTTTATCGCCCAGCATCAAAGTTCCAAGCACCTTCGATTTTTCCTTTGGACTATATTCGTGAGATACATGAAAGGGCGAGAGAAAGAAACGGGATATGTAAAATTCATAGAAGTACAATTTTTTCCAAATCGATCGGTGGATAAATCGCTGTACTTCATATCTCAAGAGTTCTTAATCTGTTTCCATTTTCTCCCGACGGGATTCCGAACATGATTCAATTTTGATAAATGGTTGATATAAGCATATGAGTAACTTTGCTTATGATTTTCACTTTTCCAGCGCACAATAATCCGCAGTTATAGCAATATTTACTGTAATAACTGCATTACAAAATACAAAGACTAAAAGTTTCCGTCAATTTCTGAATAGAAATTATACATTTTCTTGAATTTGTTGAAAGAGGATTTGAAAAACAAACCTTTGCACAAGTTGAGAATATTTTTTTTTCCTTTATTGAGAAAATCTCAATTCATTTCATTTTGTCTCATTCAGAATGAACCCTACACCCGAGAATTCCTCAGTACAATGGTAATGTACGATAACCTCTATCTCTACGAACACTCAGTATCGAATTCATCCTCGCAAGAATCGTGCATATAAAAATTCATATTTATACCTCGCAAACGAGATGATATTACATTCTATATTGTACGGAGGGTCCTCTACTTTCACCCTCAATATGCATATGAAAAAGTAGAATAATTTGCACAATCGCGATAGGGAGACAAAAGTTAAACTCGTTTGGCTTGTAATGTCCATTAAGTGCGAATCCCTATGAGAAAGTTCTCCAATTTCTTTGTCGAGCTCCCCAATTTCTTCTTTATCTTCCTCGTCTCGTTCAAAATTCTCACTCCCCTGTGCAGCAATGATATGTACGTAACTCGCACTGCCCCTTCAATTATGAAGCATATAATCATGATTTGACATCACAAAGAATAAAATTCCTACGCAATTTAACTTTTCCTCTAAAAATCCAAATTTTTTGACACGTCGATTTAAATGACCCTCCCATCCGTTCCGCGACCTTCCGTCCGCTCGATTACAAAATAGATACGGAGAACAACTATTCGAAAATAAAAATGACGACGAGGGATGAAAGATAAAAGATTGTATTCGAAAGAAGAAGAGTAGAAGAGGAAAATCGACTATTGAGATTCCCTTCGGTAACTAAACTTTTGAAAACAGTGAAAGTCATTCAAAGTTAGCCCCACGTTTCACGTCACCTCTTTTCATTTTCTTTACCCTCAGAAGTCTTTGCTTTTCGTTCTCCCTCGCTTTTTCCCCGCATCTCTTTTCATTTCTCGCGTACGTCACAAGGCTCTCTCTTCCCTCTCGATTCTCTCCCACCTTTTTCTATTTTTTTTATTGGTCTTCCTTCTGTCTGATCCTTTTTTCTCTGCTCTTCCTCTCCCATCTCATTCTCTCGTCAGCTCTAAAATCAACCGCACACACTCGATGTGCCCTCAATCGCTAAATCCTCAGCTCTGCGCGTCGTCCTGAAAGCTACGCGTGAAATTTTACATTCGACTACGCTTTTTGCTCGACTTGTTCTCTCGCGCGCACGAGGAGGGATCCGCTTCCCGTGGCGTGAGGCATGCGAAATGCATGTATGAAGGGTGCTGTCGAATACACACGTATGAATCCCTGCTTTGCACTTTGATGTCGTCTTCCCTATACATGTAAACGGATACGACGAAGAAGATTGCCGCCAAAAGAGGAATCTATGATGAAATACGATCTTTCGACGTCCCGAGTCAAGCGTATCGTGGATTGTGTAGCGTAAAGTGATTTTTTCAGTTTTTTCTTCTCTTTCGCTTTTTTAAATTCTGCTTGGGTATAAATGAAGTTCAGCCCCATTTGATTGGGTTATTATCGAATCTTCGACGAAAGTATCGTTGGAATCGAATGACGCCAATCGAAGAGCATGACATTTTTTAAATTTATGCGAAAGGTGTTTGCGAAGAAGTAGGGGAGAATGGGGTTTAATGTGATACTCTTGCTTGATTTGGAGGAATACGCTCATTCGATAGCAGTGTTATTCTTGGAAATGAAATTGAATAAATCAATGAATGCATGAATGAAATGAAATGATTTTTCAAGATATTTTGTAGAGATCTAGATATGTGGACAAGAAAGATCATGGGATTATCATTAGCGAAGATAGTACATTGGTGACAACTACGAATTTCTGTACACAGTCGCTAACAGAGACGACCCTGTTGAAAAATTACAATACATTCCAATAGATTCCCGTAGATCCTGTGACAAAACGATATGGTTTTTCCAATGGGACATTATTTCCTATCGGTGTTCGTGAGGTTTTACCGATTGTACCAATAAAAACCAATATAATATTGAGTTCCACAGGAAATCCAATAGAAACCTACAGCGGCTGGGATAAAACGACACAGAAAATTCCTACTGGAATTCTTCAATAAGGGAGTGATGGTTCCTATTTTGGTATCCTGAGATAGGATATAGTATACCAAAATAGGCACCATTACTCGTCTCTGTTTGCGGCTGTGTACAGAAATTTGTAGTTGTCACCAATTTACTATCTTTTCTAGAGGTCATCCCATGATCTTTTCTCTCTGTGTGTCGAAATTCGAAGACACCTTCCAAAAGATGTCTTCATCTGCAACAAATTTAGATCACTCCAAGATTCCTTTACATTTTTTGAGGAAAACAGCTTCAAGACATTTCATTTGAAACCCGTGTGGAAATTAATTCTTGGCGGCAGTTTGGGCCAAACTAGGCATCCTCGTTTTATTTCAGACCCTGTTTTGGTTATCCTTATAGGGCCAGGACAGGATTGTCACGCACTCATCTTCAGGGCCTGCATAGTATTCTCAACTTGGGCCTATGTAGGACACCCATGATGAAGCTAACGTAGGCGTTGGAACTAGGACTTTTAAAAGGATAATGAATTGTTGCGAATATCGTCAAATTGAATAAATACTGCAAGGAAGAAACTCCCTCGATTGAAAATTGTGCTATCCAAGGCCCTATCTGTACCCAGACCATTTTGACTTGAGTCCAAAGAGGGCCTGGAATGAGCCGATTCCAATTTCTATTCGGGTATTCCACCCAACATTACTTTGTTCATACATTATCGGACTGTATCATAGAACAGAACAGCCTCATTCAGTCTTGGAGATAACTATACAGTTATGTTTTTCCCGATTTTTCGACATTGTTTACCGATAGTATGAACACAGTAATCATGGATGAAATATCCTTTTGGGGGCATACACCGCAAAAAGTGGAAATTACCAATACGATTTCAGTAAATTTGCTTTTCAAAGTAGGTTTATATTAAAAAAGGAATCAATATAAGAGCAAGGCTCTATGCAGGCTGTAGTTGGGTGCATTCAGATTTTCAAAACAGGGAGAACGTTGGGAATACAGCTTGGCCCTACATGGATTGTGTATAGATATCCTCGAATCAAGATCTTCGGGAGAATACGGGAAGCCTTGCAAGGTCCTATTAAGGCTGCAGTTGGCGTGCCAAGATTTTTAAAACCGGGGAAAAAATTGGTAATACAGCGTTGCACCATATGGGCTTTATATGGGTGTCCCTGGCTTAGAGAAATCAGGCTGAATATCAGCAACCCGACTAGGCCCCTTAGTGGCTAAGGTTAGGACATCCTAAGTTCGGTAACCCATAGGGGGCCTATATTCAACACAGGACGCCCGGGAAAATCTCCACACGGGAATGTCAATGCACAACGCCCGGATATTTGAAGGTCCATTAAACGACCCACGAACAAACATTCACGTACAACCCTATTGAAAAATTCCAATAGAAACCGATAAGTGTAATTTTATCGGAATCAACGGGTTTCCATCGATTTTCCGTGTCGTTTTGTCACGGCCGCTATAAGTTCCTATTGGATTTCATGTGTAACTCAATATTCTATTGGTGTTTATTGGTACAATCGGTAAAACCTCGTGAACACCGATAGAAAATAATTTCCTATTGGAAAACCATGTCGTTTCGTCACAGGATCTACGGGAATCCATTAGAATATATTGGAATTTTTCAACAGGGAATAGACGTAAATTCAATTCAAAAGATTTGTGTTCTCTCGGGGTTGTTGAATACTGGGTAATACTTTAAACACTCCACATATCAAGCTATACAATTTATGCACATTTCAGTACTGAATCAAAATGAAAGATGCTATAAGGATTTTTAAATATTTCGAAAAGATTTTTGCCAACCAGAGTAATCGAGGAATATTCCAAATCAAAGCCTTAGTAATTTCAGGATCAGTGGTTCATAATTCTCCCTGGAATATTGCGTTTCAGAAGAGATACACGTATTTTGAGTTTTGTGGATGTCACATGGTCCCCGTACAGCACTGCCACCGATCACCGGCCATTTCTCCGTTGCTCCTCCATTCCTCCACCTTGTACTATATTCACGTCTCCCTCTTATCCAAATCGTCTCAACGGAGATGCTACGTGGAAGCGGTGGAAGCAGTGCTGTTAGAATTGCTTCGAGGGATTTTAAAATATTTTGTCGTGCAGCTGCTTCCTGAATAACTTTTCATTATTCTGCAGAATTGTATCGTATAATCGCAGGCTCTACAATAGGCGTTTTTAGTGTTCCTAAACTTTCCAATAAAAACACACGCACGTTATTTCAACGTTGAAAAAACTTGCATCGTAGCTTCAAATTCCCGAATCAACGGTATTTCTACTTTCTGAATATGGGAGAGTGAAAATTCCACTTGAACGAAAAGATAGATCCCCTTTTGGTTGCCTGAAGAGTGAAATTTCACTGTCTTGAATTCAGAACAGCGTCAGATGCACGGATTTTTATTGATAAAATAACGAACAATCGGTAGCCCTGGTTAAATAACCTCATTGATTCTCGTCAAATCTCATCGAATCTTGCACAATGTTCTGACTAAATACTATTTCACTATTTTCAATGAGATTTAATCAGATAAGTGTATTTTTCCAATATGATTCTGATTGAATCTTGCACAATGTTCTGACCAAACCCCAATCAATTTCATTTCGTCAGATTCTATGGATTTTTTGCGACCGGGGAGAGGATGAGTTCCCCGAACGAGTATTCCGCCTAAGGCTAGCCTCCCATGGACCGGAATTTGTTCCGGCGGAATGGACTTCACATCACAGTCTTTTATAGATTTCTTATAGATCACTCTAAGAAAGAATTGTAAATACCATTGGACTACAGTCATTCCACTGGAACGAATTCCGGTTACATAATTTTATAGTGATAACCAAAAAAATTCCTAATAATTATTAAATTAAATCTACTCGGCGAAATGTTTGTCCAACAAATCCATTCCCTACCGATAAATCACGTCTTGGCAGCATTGATGTTCGCGATATCAAACATCGTTACCAGTCTATCGAATAACATATCGATATGTGATCGATGTTTAGTACACACCATGCCATCACTCAACTTCTATTCTAGAATCACCATCAGAGTCACAACGAATGATAATCAATTCCGTACACTTTTCTCAACGTAGAGTATAGAGTTTTTTTTTCATAGAGATGCGCAGTAACCAGCATGATATCTTGATTTTAAATTTCAGACTCCTCATAGAATGGAACATAAATGATTATTATCGAATCTCAAACTCTTTCTCCTATTCAATCCAATCGAAAAAGGAATCAATAAACGGCATCATTCGAATCTCGTCATCAAAAAATACCGTGAACGTGATAGATTTCTAAATAAATTCAAGCAGCACTGGATTCATCAGGACTTGGAAATCACCGTCATTCTAATAGAAAATGAATTCTTATTTCCTCCTCTCTTTCCCATTGATACGTGAAAGTTTTCAGAAGAAATATGATGAGAAGAATTTTTATGAAAAGCTTTATAAACAGAAATATGCCAACGGATTTGATTGAACGTGAACATATCGTTCTTTTCTCAACGGATTCCTGTTTTTCCTTTCGAAGGATATTTCGTTGGCTCGCTGAAACTCCACTCGTATAATATACTGCAATCTTAACCAGTCAATCACTTTCGACACCACTCCATTCCGCCGTTTTTCGTAATCTTTCTCTCTGGTGGGAAAAATATGCGCAGGACGTGACCCATTTTCATTCTATTCCATGATATGTTCTTCACAAAGACCGCATACCCGGTATTTTCTTTCGCGATTCATATTCACAAATATCTTCCATAATATTCAATCGCGTTGATGACATTGATATTCAAATCAGTGAGTGTATCCGAATGCATTCTCGAATAAGCAATTTTCGATCGATCGAATGGGAATAAACTAATTTTCAAGTTTCGTTATAATTGTTTTCTGAAATTAAATCATCCGATCAACATGAAAGAGTGAGAAAGAGAGAGAGAGGGGGGGGGGTCGTTTTTCAAACGGTTGTTTAAGAACATTGCGATTCGAATTCGAAGATGTTACAATGTTCAACAGATCTTAATAAAATTGAAGAATCCTCGTTTGATTCACATTTTACGCATTAAAACAAAGTCCCTCGCGTTATTTCCCATATCACTTATGGTACTCCATGCGAGTCGTTGGACGTTGCAGCGTTGTTCGGAGCATACACATATGCATATACATACGTATGTGTCCATATACGGCACATCGGTGCAGGGATATTACCATACAGGGACCCGTTCAAACAGACGTAGACTGATGTATGCACAGTTCGTCAGCGCATTCGAATTTCGTATTCAAATGGCACATCTCTCCGAGTCTAGATGGCTGACGGGGTGGCTGAGAGAGGAAGCAAGTAACTGGGAGCAAAGGTATGGATGTACACACGCGTGCACGACCTATACGTCGACGCGAAGGTACACATATATATTGCCCTCTCGAAGCTGGAACAAGGACCATACACACTTCCATGGATCTGGGGTTGACTGTCGACGTGAAAGGGTTTATTTGACGATAGCACGATTGCACTTTCCTCACTTGCTAGTTCGGTACGGATGGGTACAGTCGATGTTAACGGGACGATGCGTGAACTCAAACATACCGACATAAAGGTGAGGGTTAGTATGCTACGGTGAAAGAAAAAGGGATGGATTATCTAGTTGTAGGCACCCTGTCGTGTTCTTCTCCCCTGTATCGACAGTAGAACTGCTTGTTCTACTCTCCATTGGAATATATATCCATCGATGACGATCATCCCGTGTATAACCGCCTGGTGAGAAGGTTATGCGTATCGGTTTATGTATGCACAAGCTTTTTCAAAGAGACCCATCAAAGAGAAATCTCGTCAAATGTGTGAATCAATTTGTCGTTGAGTGGTTAATTATCGCACGATACGTTATAATTGTCGGCAAAAAGTTAGAAAAACTCATGATATTTCAACGCTTCTCTGTCAAATAGATTTTGAGCTTCCGGAGTGGAGCTGCGTCTTGTATTGGTTGGTTGCCGATGTCCCACCATCGTTGCAGCTGGCTTCTTCAAGGTGGTATGATGGCGCCATGATGGTGAAACGTCGGCAACCAATCGATACAAGACGCGGCTCTATTCTGGAAGCTCAAAATTCATTTGATTTTGCAAGCCGCGGCAGACCGCACAGCGAATCTTCTGTGTCAACTAAACTTTCCTTCTTCATTTCTGAGGTGATTTCTTGGATTTGTTTTTTTCTTCTCTGCCTTTTGTTCGTTTGTTCTTTCAATTCATATTTCTAATGGTGTTATAAAAACAGTGCCAGAGAGAAAAAAGATTAGATCTCATCAGATCTACATCTGAACATCTCAATTTAGGCAAAAATCTTTGGAGTTTTCTGATATCCACTCACTCCCAAGGATTCCAATTTTGCAAGGGATCCAAAACAATATTGGAAAATTCAAAAAGATTTTTGGAGATCTCTAGACATCTTTTTAGATCTCCATAGATCTTTTTTTGCCAAAATTCAGATCTGAAAAGATCTACATATATCTCAAGAAATCTACCTAGATCTCAGTAGATCTAATCTTTTTTTCTCGGGTGATCGCGAATGGATTGCTTGACACCAACCGTTCACTGTAGAAAAAAAGTCTTAAATTCAGCTCATTTCATGACTGAGGGTATGATGCAAACGAATCAAGCCAAAAAAACAATGGCCAACTCAATAGACAAAGCATTGTCTGAAATCAAGATGCAAACAGATTAGGACTTTCTTCTGGCAGTGTTAAAAAATGATAAGAATAAGTTTATTTGTATTCTCGAAGAAAATGGAACACTAAAGAAGGAAATCAGTGATATCAACGTACAATCATTCACACTCCTCAGACCAGATTTATATTCGAAATGGATGGATGATTCCTCGTCTTCTTCTACATGTCCATATTATATGAGATAGAACAAGGAAATGAGGAACGTAATTCTCCTTTTTCTTGAAGGTATTAAACTTTGTGAACGTGCGGGAAGGTATAAAAGAAACGAAGCTGATCCTTCCGTTTCCTTTTATCCTTTCGAACAAACTTTTTGTCTCCTATTTCACTGTCCAAGATTCTGTCTTAGCGACGAATTTACTCGAAAACTTGGCACTAACCATCTTTACCACTCTTTCATGACCGTTCTCTCTTCGTCCCATGTGTATTATAATACATTAGTGCGGGAGCTGGCTCGCTTTGAAGTTTATCTCTTCTTCTCGGCGGTAATCTGAAAGTTCGCTTTATTAAAGATCTTAGTAATTACTAAAGAAGCAGTTTCTTTGGTACAGGTTTGAACCTTATGATTTTCTTGATCCCATATACGGTCTTTGATGATACCAACATAGCGGATAGATACTTCTTGATAACATCGTATGAATTTTTGAAATATTCTATCATCGGTTGGGGTTTTTGCCGGTTTATTCGTTTATATCTCATCATCTATCACAAGTTTTGATTTTTCTCACCATCCCAGTCGATTCCCACATTACTTCGAGATACAAATCCCGTGTACAGCTCATGGAAAAATTGCATGCGGTTCAGCGGAATCGTTTAACGTGTTCTCAAATCTGAATCTTTATTTCTATAATTTTCTGTAATGTTCAGCGAATTTTGTCGATCGATTCTCCATCATTGGTATATAAATTTAATAGATTCGCAGGAACTGCAAATTGCGGTAGCGAAATACAACTATCGCGTAGGATCGTTTCCATACTTTGGCTCGATACGAACGAGCGATGTGTGTTCTTTTATGATATATTACGAGTGAGACAAAAACTCAATCAAGAACGGTAATTGAACGTACGAGGAAGTTGGAATCGAAAAGTATCGCTTTACTCATTCCATCATAATTTATATGCGATGTTTCAACAGTGGAAATAACATAGAATCGAACATCGTTTATTGTTTCTCTTTTTGAAGTAATTCGTATATCTATGATCAGATTCCTCATTCCCAACAATTTTCTCTCAACCTACTTCGATTGATTTCTACTGTCTTTCTGCTCTCACTTCATTTTATTCTCTTCGCTCAATTTATTTCACATTATATTCCTCATCTCATTCTCCTTTCTCTCCTCGCTCCGATCTCCTTTTGTTGCTTTTGTTTATTCGCATCTCCGATGCTATTTCATGAAAATGCAAGAATTAATGAGGTAAACGAACATATAACGAATCAAGCATTCCACGAGATTATGTGTGTTTTGAACTTGTAATTGAGCTGAAATTCAATAAAACTGAATAGAATAGAATAGAATGTGAATTAGGAAACGGATTGTTTCTACGCTATTTCATCTGAGCTAACCTTCTTGTACCTACATCTTCTTAAAATCCTGAAACTTTGATATTCATTTTTGTAAAAATTCATTCGTCTCTCTTAGAATGATTTGACTCCAACAACAATATTGATTATGTAATATGTTTTGGAAGTTTGAATTGTTTATACACACGGAACGAAAATTCAAACTCACAAAACCTGATCAATCATCCTTATTTTACACCTCAAATTAACGAAGAAGGAAACACACACACGTTATTTCAACGTCGAAAGAACGTTAGACTGTGAAACGGACGTCAGTCGTTGATTCTTAGTTGAAATTTGATAGGGAAATAGACGACCAGAAATTACGTTTTGATAACGTGTAATTTGAACTAATATTCAAAAATAACCAACAAACGACGTCCTCAAAAAACGTGTTTTGAACGGGTTTGAATCACGCGTTGAAAATGTGTTTATAACATCCTGTGTTTGAACTTCAATTGAAGATATTCTGCTAAAAATGTCGAACGAAACCGAACAATAGTTGAAATTTCAACAAAGAGCAAGATAGTAAATAGTGTGGCATACTTTCCAAATTCCGTCATACTCAGAAATACTATTGTTCTCGATATTGAATGAAAAGTTTTCAAAATAATTTGTTGGATTCAATTCACGTTTTAGAACCATTGTTATCAAACCGTTGATATGACGTTATTTTATGGTTGAAAAACACGTGATCTGCCGCGACATTTTTACTAATTCACAACGTGTGGTTATTGACTGTTTTTAACGTTTTTAAAACGTTCGTGTGTTCACTGGGGCGATTCAAAATTCCGCAATATTTATGTAAAATTTATGTGTTTGAAATGAATAATCATGCTGCACACACAGGATCCAATTTTCTTAGTAAAGAAAATGTCTTTCATTCTCCATCACGAATTTTCATCGACCCGATTCACAATATTCCCGACCTCGAGAGAAATTCAGAAAAATATCAGAAAATTCAGGGATCGAATATGAATCGTTTCAGAAAACACAGTTTATCGAAATTCAAAAGCGAATCAAGGTTGTATAATACAATCGCATACCTGTGATAAGTAATTCCAGGAAAACAAGGTGAAATATCTTCCAAATTCAAATTCCAACGATTGCATCGTACTCGCAGTAACCTAGAATTTATAACAACCGAAAAGAAATAGTTGAAGCGGAAGTGATGTACGCGGTGATAATAAAGATGTATATTGAGCACAGTGGAGTTGGCCGAAAAACAACTTTTTCCGCAATCGATATTTTAATATTGGGAAAAGGGTGGCTTACCGTCATCAACAATACCAGCGTGACACTTTTTTTTTCCAATCGGATAATATCTTCTCCCTCTGGAAGAGGACTAAACTTTCGGAACATCGATGCACTTTTATACGCACTCATATTTTATATACACTTTTTCGATACAGTGGATAAATATTCATGGACGAAACAGAAAATCATCCCCGTATTTATTCTACGTTGTAAATCTGTAGGATATTTTTATGGGAAAATCTTACATTTATGCAAGTTCGAGCCATTTCCATGTGAAAGAGATTCATACGAATTTTGTATATATTTCGTTATCGTGGGAGTCAGTAAAGATGTATTTTAGATTGCTTATTATCGGTTGGTGAATATTATCCAGCCGTGAATTACTTGAATGATTGGAATCCTTGTAGAAATAACAATTATGCAGGATCAAATGATGGGGTTATCTAGATGTGATATATATACACATATATATACGTACATATGTATAGTAAGAGACTTGGGGTATCTTTAGAGATCAGTACGCACGGAAGCTTCAGATACGATTATACATTTTCAGTGATGCGTTACTCAGGAAGGGCAGATTACCGTAATGAACTCCAGTCAGCCCTTCTCCGTACAGTCCAACGATTCGAAATATGGATAACTCCTGTGTGTGCCCTCAATTTACCCTCTATCTCTGTCTCCCTCTCTTCCCCGTGGGTTCAACTCCACGCACCTTCAGTTTTTTCTCTCCATTTTATTACGTTGTTTTCTATATTATACATATTTTGCACCCCTTTTTGTGATTTATGAAACTGTTCATTATTATTCCCAATTGATCAGATTTCAAGATAATTTCTTTGCGTATTTATTCTGGGAATGAAGTCATTGGCTCGTGAAGGATATAGAGTGCTAATCCGAGGGTATTGGAAATTCATAATAAAAGACGTCTGTGAGAATAAAGAGATGAATGTGATGTTGAAGTTTTTCTGACTAGGCACTGAGAAAAATTCGCATCAGCTGAATCAACAAAATCAAAACCACTGTAGCATTTCTATATTAACTTATTCAATTAATTGAATTAACTATAAAAAGCGGTTGCTATGTTTTTCAATCAACCTGATCAGTTGGAGTGCGTTTAATTTGCACCATTGCTTCAATTGCACCACTGAACTCAAACTCCAATTCAATCACGTCACTGATTTTTCAGTTGCTGGTGTGTGTCTTAATTCGTTACAGCAAATTCTGTGAATTCGTCTCATGTTGGGTTGATCTCCTGCGTCGATAAAACGTTGAGTGTATATGTTTTATACACTGAAAAAAAATGTATTGGAGCCAACCTCGCGGCGAGTTTGAATACGGCGAATCTCGCCGCGAAGTTGAGTCAACTGAATATCGATTGAAGTAATTGCTTATTCGGCCAATTCAATCGATATTGAGCTGAGTCAACTTCGCGGTGAGATTCGCCGTACTTAAACTCGCCGCGAGGTTGGTTCCAATACATTTTTTTTCAGTGTACGGTGAGTAGAACTGTGAGTCTAAAGTGGTAAATCTTAGTAATAACATGTTCGATGGTTAGATTGGACACATCTACCTCAACCCAAAATAATCTAAGAGCGTATACAAGTGTGTTAGACGTACATTGTGCAATTTGAGCCAACAAAGTGCAATTTAGGTGAACATTTACCCTTGTTCATTGATTCATCTAACAATAAGTGCACTTTTTATTTGCTCCCAATCTCATCATGGAGGTATGAATGTATAAGTCCAAAGTAATTTTGCATGCATGAGATTTTTATTTCATCAATTTTCTGTACCAAGAAATGGAGGCAAGTTTTTGAGTGGTGCAAAATCGGCACACTTGCTCAAGATAATTATTGTCATAAAGTTGCTTCGATGATTCATAATGATCCGTGGAGATTATTCGGAATCAGACGCTCCTGTGCAGTAAATGTTTAGAACTAAAACGCTAATATGCAGGGCATCAGCAAGAATAGCCTTATTCGATCTGAATTAAGTTTATCATGCATTGTTCTTATCTAGGCGCATTGGAATTATCTAGGTGTTCGCGAGAATCTCATTAGGGGTGAGCGTGAATTTAGCCCTACATAAAAAAAAAGGATTCTGGAAATAAGAGGACAAATCCTCTACGATTGGAAGTATTTTGAACAAATGAAAATTCTTCCATCACAAAGACTGATGCTCTCATATGGAGAGGAATACCATATATTAGAGGGCGAATTGCATCCAAATGAGAGGGATACTCTCAATTTGATATTTATTTTTGTTTAAGTGTTGCAAAGAGCTTGGAGGGACGTGGCGAGTATCGAGGTTACGCTTGCTCAGGCGCGAACCTGGAAACAGTTTCTGTACAATTTTCGCCCAAATTTTCCAGGATTGATCGGGATTCATCGGAGTGGAGTTGGGACAATATCTGAATCAGCGTTGCCAATCTCCTGCTTTTTCCTGATGGATCAGCGTATCACGTACAGCTGTTGAATAGAATGGTCAATGACGGAAGTTGAAGAAGCAGGAGGCTGGCATCCCTAGTCTGAGCTCACTTCGACATTCATACCATGAAAACTGTTGGACCCAATTTCTGTTATAGAAATTCGAAAAAACATATTTTCGTTAATATTTATTGGTTTGAATTCCTCTGATTAAACCTTCGCAGAAGTTGTGAATACATTGCGCTATTTCGGCGGGGGTGGAACAAATCATTCAAAAACAATTCCACATATTGAATTGGAAATTGCCAGAAATTGAAAAACATATATTGACACTCGTAAACACGACAACATTCTCTTGAAATGGACGTTGTTCGGTTCGTTCCCATTCTATGATAAATCATGGTGCAATTTACGAGAAGTTAATCAGCAGTTAATTTACGGAACAGTAAAGATATGAACAAATTTCAACCAGCTAATACATGTCGATATTTATAAATGTGGTTTATTTCATGAAAATCTGTATGTCAATCCATATTTGTAATTAATCATGTTTGTATGTATCCAATACCTGTCAATTTTTGAGTATATTAGTGGATGATGGAATATAGGAAAGTAATTATTCCACTCTCATGTCAAATGCATTATTCAAAATGAAATTATCAGTAAAACATGTGTAAAATGTTGACTGTTTCAAGATGAATGACGTTATTAAGCATCCTTATGAAATAGCGGATTATTGAAGCTTTTGTATCCACAATGAATTGTTTAATTTCTTCAGTGTGAATTCTGTGAAATTCACGAGAGGTTAACCCTTTGGCCTATAACCACGAGTCTGACTCGTGGTAGAGAATTTGTGCCATAAGCGAATACCACGAGTCTGACTTGTGGTAAAGAATTTGTGTCATAAACAATTCATATATTATGAACTGAATCATTGAATATTCATATATTCAACATATTAATAGAACAAGTATTAATTAGAAATTCTTTTTGATTCATTATATACTTTGAAATAATAAATTAATTTTGTCAACAGATCAATTGATTATGATTACACCCTAGACGTCTTAAAATTATTATTTGTATCTAAACATTGTTCATTATTTCCTTTTTTTCCCTTGAATTTCTTTCGTTGCACTGGAATATATATGTCATGAAAAGTGTACATTTTGCGCCAGTTCAGGTACACGGCTGAACAGTTGAGTGGCACGGCGCGCAATCGACTTTCTGGTTTACTATAGCTCGCGCAATTGGCAGATATCGTGTAGGTCAAAGGGTTAATCATCATTTCATTGAAGTTATAAAGATTCATTGGGCCAATGTCGGGTACCAAGCCTGGCACGAGGTCATCAACTCAAGCTTGTACCAACCTTAGACCATTTTTTGTCAGATTTTGGTCCAACATCAGTCACAATTGGGGCCCAGGTCAGGCCAAGCTGAGGTCATTTGATAATTCTTATTTGGAACAGTGATGCCAAGAACCAAATTTTGCCCCCTCCATCTAGCACCATCCCTTAGAAATTCCACGCACACAATGAAGCCACTGGCAAAAGAAATTTGAGTGCGTAGAGGCAAAATGTCTCGAAGGAGGAGGTAAAAGTTGGCGAAAGTTGAAATTTCTGGCATCATTGATTTGGAATATTCTGCGACAAAAATGCGATAATTTTCCGTTTGGCAAAATTTTTTGGGGGGTTAGTTTTTGAGATGTGAGCTTTTCAAAATTTTTGTTCAAATCCGAATCGCTTAAAAGCATTGTGTGCTAAATATTCGAGCTGTACGCCATTTGCTGAGTAGAAAAACGGCGAAACTCTGGAAGGAAAATCAAACTACTCTATCATCGTTTCGTAGCAATAATCATTCGAAGTTGCTGAATGCTGATTGGCTAGAAGCTGAAATATTTCACAATGGTACTATAACTTTGGAATGAAAAAAGAAGTGGAAAGGATTAGCATGACAGAGATCTCAGAAACATCTGGTTCGAAGATTGATAGCAAGTTGACAAAAGTTTTTTTTGGAAAAGTATGGAGTTTGGGGCTCTTCTATACTTTTTATTAGTATCTCAAGAGTATGGGACAGTGCTAAACCCTATACTTTTTGAAAAAATCCTCGCCAAGATCTCCTCCAAACCGGCCCAATATTCTCGCAAGCTTACTACTAGTCTTTCTTAAGCTAGATTTATTATAGATTCCTGTCATATCAATTTTTTCTACGCGGGAGTTAAGACATCATGACTAGAGTGATTTCTACCAGGGAGAGGCTCTAAATGAATTCTTACTTCCCATCTATAGAATCGATCTATTTAGATCTGTTCCCAAGTATTTTTTCTATCAGTATATATCGAACAATCTCCATAATCGCTCTGAATACTACATTCCATTTGTCCAACCCTAATTTTTTCAAATTTAAAAAAAGAACACATTTGTGGGAAAAAGATAAAATTTTCACATATCGTTCCACCTTCGACGAATCGCATAAATTCTTTCGATCGAAATTCTGTCCTCACGACAATGTCCCTTCCATGAAGAATAATGAAATATTAAAATCATGTATGGTCTAGCGCACAACGGAATATGGCGGTCATCAACGGACTAGACCGTAAAAACACCGAAGGCACTACTTACGTCGATGTGCGTCGATATATTTTTCCTGCCACAATAAAAGTGATGTCGAAGAATATGGGTATCGTTGAAATGTCGGTGCAGAATAACTCGGTGGACAAGTTTCCGATAACAATAGAGGAGTATGAGGGTGAAAGGGGAAAACAGAAAAAAGAGAAACTCGGTATCGCGTGATATCGTGAGACCCGCCACGAATGTTCAAGAAGTCACATCCAGTGGATTCTGCATGACAGAAGTGAAGAGAAGTAACCGTATATTTTCTATTTATGGTCATTGCGATGATACGAATAACGCTATGTTGTTGCCATCGTTTTATCTATAGATTCCTCCCTTTGTTTTCTCCTTCATGTATCTATAATCAATTTCAATTCGGTTTTTTCGAATGATACAAAAGGCAGTTACTGTTACATTTACGTGGAAACTTGTTATACGTATCTGGGAATGTTGGGAACAAAATTATGGAAAATTGCTGATTTGAATTATTGAGTTTATTGTTGTACATTGATTTATTTTTCAGAGAATTCTCTCGAGTGAGGGATGTTTGAAACAAGTAAAGTTTTATGTGTATTCTAATGCGTCGTTCGAAGGCGTGAAATAGTGGAATATCTTATCAAAATGTTGTCTGACAATAAGGCAACATCGAGTGGAATCGAGCTGTGGCAGGGATAATGATTACTTTACGACAAACTCTAAGTTCTTCTTGAGAGTGATCATGAAAATGTAGAAAGTATATCAAATTGAAAGTATTCGTACTGGCAAGTGCGAAGCGATTTACCTTTATGGAAATATATATTCTAATTAAGGATCAAATGAATACAAAATAGACGTGACAAAAATAATTCAATGCAATTCGTATCGGAAAGAGGAAGCAATAACGAATGTCGATAGGAAATCATGCAAATTGAAACATCTCTTCTCGTCTACGCTAGTGACATTACAAGTCCACGCATACATTGAAGAATACGTATGGAAATCCAACAGTGAAACGTGTCCGTCTACTTATCTTTCGTATGTGACAGATGTAAATCTAGATACGTGTATATATCATAACACTAGGACCGCCAGTGGATATTCCGGATTCGGTGAATCTGCCACCGATGCGTACCAACAACAGTATTATTATCCAACATGACGATGGTGGATGACTGCTTTGGGTACTAGATATATCCTTGTTCTCTCGTACGCGAGCTTTGCAAACAGTACTAGTATTATGAGGGATTATTGAATTCTAAAACAGATAGTGGAATATATTCGCTAACTTGTATCGCATACAGAAATTCGAACTTGCTTTCTGAATGAGAATGTAATTGTGTAGATCTCTTTTGTAAATGTTGGTGCATTCTAAAAGTATGTTGCATTGATCGATTATACATTCTTGGTTTTCAGAACTGGCATTTTCATAAAAATATCACTTAATCTGATTCGATCAGTTCATATAGGACCCGTGAAAAAATCATTAAGCTCTGATTATGCGTGTTTAGGCCAGATCATGTACATTTTTCGGCAAAATTATTCGTGTTCAATACTGACTGCACGTGAGCGAGCCTGATTACATCTGGTCGTTCATTTTTGAGCTTTGTCATCACTTCAAATGCTTCAATTTTGTACCCACGTGGAAACCCGTGATCAAGCTTAACCACCAGCGATCATGCCTGACAAACCATTCTCGCTCGTGATCATGCAAAATCTCACCAACTGAGGAATATTCATACAAAATGACTCTGTGTTGATTTTTCTATCACAAATAAACATGCTTGATCATGCTAATTCGGCCCCAAACTCAGGCGTGTACGCCTGATCACGCATGATCATGCCTGAAAACTGGAAACTAGAGAATGGGAGCTGCATAAGCACAATAAGTAGAAATGATAACCAATAAATCAGTTTTCGATAATATTATTGTAGTTTCATTCCTTTACAAAGAACTTTTTGATTTTGTATGAATTTCTCATGTACAATGGAACATAATTAAGCGTGACTGAACGTAATTGCGCATGATTAGTCCTCATCACGTGGGTACAAAAGTGAGGCCTGGTTACGCCTGATCAGGCGTGAGCAAGCGTGGACAATTTTTCCACGGGGACGGAATGTTTCACTAATGTTCCACAATATTCTTAAATACTCTGGATGCATCAGAGCTGTAAAAGACTTCCCAAGCAGCACCAGAAGGCATTAGAATGCGTAGAGTATCCAAAACAGTCTCATTGGGAGGTTCCAAGCATGTTCATATCACATCTGAAACATCCGTGTGCCGCTCGGGTTGAATAGATTTGATAACAATATCGAAGTTTTTTTCGTACACAGGGAAAAGAATCCGATATGATAGCAAAACCTGATTTTGTTGGGTCCCTTTTGCCGAAGTAACCAATTTTTTGCTGTGACACTAATTTATTTTTTATCACAGCAATGTTGTTAGCTCCCAAGCGTGTATTGCTTATAATGACAATGGGCCCCAGGCTGGGTCCATCCTCTTTAACCCAGTATTGGGGAATGACGATGGGGCCCATGTTGGCTCAATCTTGGCTCTGTTGTGCTTTTCCATACAATTATAGTTGAAAAAAAATGGAGATATTGAATCTTAATGCGGGCACATTTGAACTTGGCCCCAATTTGGACCAGCGTTAGGCCAAGATCGGGGTGAATTCATATCCCGAGCATGTGTGTACAATCCTCATCGTGTAAGAATTTTGGTCCCACTCTGGCCCAGTGTTGGGCCCATGCTGGCCCGGGGTGGGCCCCATGGTATATACATGCTAGGGATTTTCCGAATTCAAAACAAAAAGGAAGGGGCAGTATTGATTGCCTAGTCTGGGTTCATGCTGGGCCCGTGGTGTTACCAATTCTCGGGCAAAGCAATACGGCCAAGCTGGGAACGATGTTATCATCCCAGGGTTGGCCCCACGTTGGGTAGCATGGGCACCCACCCTGGGCGTAGATGGGGCCCGCCGTCAATACACACTTGGGCTATGTCAGTGAATGTACAGCAGTGGTAGCAGAAGATATTGACTTCTCCAGCAAAATATGTTAGCTATTCTGTATATAATACCAAAATTTACTGGCGGAGCAAACATTTTTTGCTGCCACAAATAAAAAATCGCTGTCTCAGCTGACCAGATTGCTGTGATAACAATTAGTTTGTTGTGACAGCAACAAGGATCTAGCATAATTAGATTTCGCTGTCCCAGCACATTTCTTTTTTCTCTTCGTGTAATCAACGATGAGACAAATGAAATTTGATGTGGAAAATATATTCATTAACATATCTAAATTTCAATCTAATTTCGTTGGGCAAATTTCATCTCACATCACTCTCCTCGGAATCCTATCAACGGTGAATGTGAAAATCTATAAGAGCAAATTGATTTACGAGAAAAATATTGGCCATTGACTTCAACTGTCGCGAGAACATCGGAATTTATGATGATAGCGTTCTTGATACTTCGGGAACTTGTTTACTTCAGAACGAGAGACTTATGTGTTTATTCGTCAACGGACACTCAACGGAATTAATCTGAAATGAAAAGAGGATAGAATGCAACGTAATTCAGGAATATATGAGCGTGATGGTACATTCCTGGATAACATTGTGAGATTATTATTAGAAGTATTCATACCCAAATATCCAAGTTCGAATATAAAAATTGTGCTCTGAAAATTTGGTGAAGAAAATTGCCATCTTTCGCACAATTCGATCGAGTATGTTTATAAAGCTCCTTAAATGCATGTTTTCGTTGCAATTAATTGACTGTTTTTTTGAGAAGCGTTAAAAGATTTCGCGAACTATACAATGAACGAATAGCTGTTACTACTACCTCCACAGGATAATTGAGAAGCTCGACTGGTGAGTTAAATGAGAAGTTGGTCGTCGCAACGGCTTATAGCAGGTGCTCGTAATTAAGTACTTGTCCTTGGCGTTCGTTTCGTCGTATCCTCTCGTTTCTACCTCTTCGAGAGAGTCTTCTCTCTTCTCAACCAATCACGGACCTTAATCGAAAACCATTCTCGCGACTGATGAAAAGTCCAAGAAAGAAACGAACCTCGATCGTTACTCACCCTCTTTCATTCTCTTTACAACGGGCCAATGGTGGAATTCTGCCTCTCATATGAGAATGGCTTTCTGTCGTCGTCGGAGGAACCGAATCGTCAGAGCAGAAAGAAACCGATCACAATTGTTCTCAATAACGGAAACGACAAATCAGTAATTGCCAATTCGATAGGATTAAACATGGAGAGATATTGAAGTTGATTCCGATTCTTTATTCGATTCAACTCGTACACCGATCGACCGGTGTTGTGCGTTCATGTTGTGGTGTATCGTATACAAAGCAGAAGATGAACATCTTGTACGATAAGTGTGTGGACATCTTGTACGATAAGTGATGGTGCGTTTCATGGGACCCACTCACCCATGCCAGCAGATGTTTTGGAATTCTCGAAGCGTCTTGACCAACGGCATGCCGATCTCTTTCTCTCTTGCGACTGAAAACCTGAGGTTTCTCCTTCTGATCTTTCATTCCAATCCACCGCCTCCTTACAATCGTATACTCCACGCGTTACTGTGATGCTGATGCTGTTGCTGCTGTTGCTGATACTGCTGGTACGACTCTTTTCTTCCCTTGCGTCCTGCGAGATGTTCGTTTTGGCTCAGAACTCATGCGTGGGGGTCCGCTACGACCGGGAGTGCACCATTTAACCTGCTCGATAAATTAAGTCGAACCCTCTTTCCGGCTCGCTCGAGCGAAAGTATTTAAACTCAAAACATCGGCTTCCTTGCGGGACACCGCTGCTGGCACTGTTGCGCCGTTTCTGATGCCAAAGCCATGCCAAGGATCCCAAAATGCACGCGAGAAATTAATCTCGACTCGCTCTTTCGATGCAGATATTAAAAAACGGTCACTTCTTGCTTCATGTGGATCTTTCCTTTTCCCTCCTCAAATTGTTACTATAACCTCGTTTTCATTATCCAGTCATTTATTATAATTATTTCATTCCTTGATCCTGGGGGGATTGCTCTTTTAAAAAAATACAGAATCTTCCCGCTGTTGTGAGAAACTATTCTATTTTTTGGGTGTCGAGTCTTCTTAAGAGTACGGGGAAACTTCACCAACTCAAGGGAAAAAGTCTCCCATTATTGAGGAATCCGCTGCCACCATCGTACTGGGAGAATTTTGACAATTATTTTTCAGAAGGGATATCACTTCAGTCCTTTTCCTTTGGATCTAACCACGAACAATATTCATTTTATTCTACGGCAAATAGATTGTTTACTTAAGCTAGGAGCAGACTCAAGGTATTCCGGTTCGATTTCAAGTCTTCCTTTAGAATCTCCCTTGCAGGTTAGTGATATGCCTTTTCTCCGCATCTACCTGATTAATGATTTCGTTCGCGCTTTTAAATGATGGCCAAGGTTTGGTCCAATTTAGTGAACTTCATGCCAGTCTAACGCCCTTCGGACAGTTTTCACCTGGCTAAACATTGTATGTGGAGGATATGTAATTGTTTTTGAATTTATCCAACCTACAAAATCTCTTGAACCGGTGAATCTCTTTACAAACCTCAGAAATTGATCAAAACCAGGCCCTGTTGTTTCTCATGGGAACAAATATTATTTGGGAAGATGTAGTTACAGGGATTCCGAAACGTTTGTCGTCAAAAGGAGACAACGAGACTACTTGATTGAAAGTTGATTGAAAAATTGTACCAAAAAATAACCCAACGGATAGATTGGCTCTTTTCATCTTCAGAGCATCCTTGTTCCAATTACAGATGTATCAATGAGGAATAATTCATGTTGAATTGAACATCAGTCTCATCGCCCAACTGCATGTGAATTCAAACCGATTTTACCGTTGTTACAATGACTTGACGATCTTTCAAGGCTCTTAAAAATCCCCCTGAATCGAGTAATATTCGAACAAACATCGAAAATCATCTCTCCCCATCTCCAAGATATTATCACGCAAGTAAATGGATGTGATAAGACTCCAATGAACGTCACAAATTAATCTTTCCTCGGCTAGTGTAGAGTGTCTTTTCGCATGCGAGTCCCATTAATGATGCAGCACTCGCTTATAACGGTGTCCTCTCATACGTGGTGAGAACGAGTGATGAAGAGTTGGTGCAGGATATCAAAAGAAGAAGATGAGGTAGAGAAGAATGGAAGAAAACTGATTCACTCAGATAATCGCCCACGGTGGGTGTAATCGACGAGAAGGAATTCGTTGCTTGATCGGTTTCCTTCTTTCTCTTGCACATTTTTTCTTGCATCTCGCGTCATCCCTTTTTTGGCCTCGCAAGAGTATTATGTTTAAAAATATACACTTGCTTATGAATATGATTGAAAAAGCCGAGACATTCCAGAGAGACGTTGACCGTTAATTGCCATCGATGTATCATAACACCACACGATTATTCGTATAGAAATCTTATTCATCTCCGTAGATTAAGATTATTCCAATATCCGCTCGATCCCACGAGAAAACATACACGTGCGGTATAAAAATCCAACAAAACTGGAGGAAAACATGAGAATTTTACGTGTGTATAAAGCCCGTGTAAAATTCAGAACGCGGAAACTCCGGTACCACTATAAAATTGTGAAATAATTTTCAACGTAAGCTTCCGTGGCGTCGCTTTAAATCTACAACAGCCACTCTTGGAAATAATTGAAGTCTACCTCTTCTGTCGACCCACGCTCTGTAATTTTGTTACAATTTTATTACGACTGATTTTATCTGAATCAACGAGGAGAACCAGAACGACGACGACAACAACAGCGGTGAGGACTAGCACTTCGCGTTGATCAATTTTAATGAACCTCTTCCGTTAAAGTCTTTTTAATTCCATACCTTTCACGTAATTGAGATGATCGAGGGACCACACTCCGAGGAATGACATTTCTCATTCATCGCCCAAGTTATTATTCTGTTCTCGGTTTCTCCAAAATCCGTACGATGATTCCTTCAATGAGAACACGCATTCGTCGATTTTTCCAATTTCCAAGTAGATTCTTCGGCGAGGATATTATCCTGGAGGAAGAATACGAGGACAAAAAAAAGCAGAGGAACGAGAGTTTTTACTCCGCAAAATGATTGAAAATTAATATTACTCTTGCATCGACGAATCGTAAGAGAGTATCCATGATTATCCAAGAGTCAACGTGATTAATTTCAAAATTATTCACTCAATTCCGTACGATAATATTGTACTTGGTATCTATTACATATTTTGCTTTGACCCCGTACAGTTATAATTGCACCTTTAAAGCGCGATCCCCTCTGTTTTCTTTTAATTTAACCCAGTTTTCAAATGAAGCAGGATGATCAAATGTCGTTTCCACCCTTGTTTGTCCTTTAAATAAGAGAATAAAGGTCCATCCATTTGGAATCTTCAAGACCATGTTGTTGTATTCTCGATATCAAAACGAGTCTGTAAAATCTTAAAAGGGATTCAACAATTTATTTCACCATTCACCATGCTGCGAGACTCGGCATGCTCGGAGGTAATATAATTTATAAAAAGTGTTGCGCACGTGCTTAACTTGATCTTGTACGTACATATACAGGACAAAAAAGAATTCGAATCAAAAAATATGCGTAATTGAATTACCTGTTGAGAGAATTTCTTGGTGAATCAATGGGATATCATATTTAATTATCTTCGTTTGGAAATTAGAGGATCGGAAGATAATGAAATCGTTAATTCATATTACAATACTGAATGCTTGGAAATTTACGTGTACGTGCGCGAGAGAACGATGATTATCGTCGTCATCATCATCATCATCATCATCATCATTTTGGTCATGTCTGGTTTTTCAAAAGAAAGCGAAGGAAAATTGTTTCCAGCCACGATGTAATTACCTCCGACAACGGACGTTTCATGACAACATTTCATTTCACCGGCCCAAAGAATGAACGAGGTTTAGAGCAACACCGAAGGCGAAAAGTCATTTCTTCGAATGACGCAGATCTTGGAGGATGATTGTACGTGATACGAAAGGAGGGGAAAAAGGTATAAAAGAAAGTAAGAAAGAAGTTGCCGTAAGAGTGTGGATATACTTATATGCTCGTGCGTATTCACGGATGCTACTCTTAATGAGGACAGACCGCCCTGCAGGCGAATTTGGTGAGTCGCTCGATTTAAAGGGAGACCAAAATGTTCTCCAAGCGTCGACTCAAACGCTTTGGCGCAAAAATTCATATTTCGTTACATCGAGGTGACGAATTTGGTATTCCGTTTGTCGTGAAAGAATCTGAAAAGAGGAGTTTTTCCTCATCTGTGCGGAAAGGGGCTATTCGAGTCGATGAAAGAGTACATCTCTGTCTTTTAATTCGCCTCTCTTTCTCCAGCTTCGACGGTAAATTGTCTTTCCGTCGGTGGGGCGTTCATTTCAATATTGCCAAATATCTCTGACGGATAAGACGTGCGGTGGGCGGGTTCCGACGCTTTGTCCGACGCTGACAATACCGCCGCAGCTTGATAGGGAGAAAAATGATGGAGGGAAGAAGGGCCCAAGAATAATAAGGAACCAGGAGGATTGTCGATCGGGAGAAAAGAAAAGGAAGACACCGCTGTATTCTCTACACAAATAAGACAAAAGATCAACCCTTCCTCCTTTCGATCGATTGAAACCAGGAGAATAACAGAGAATCGTTAAATTCACATTTGTGTATTTCTGTCTTTGGTATTCATAGAATGTTCATTTCAATGGCAATGAATGGAACACCCAGGGTCGTCAAATTAAAATGCTGGATCGAGTGATTAGATTTTTCATCAGGGGAATCATATTTCGGAATTCAACGTCTCTGTAGACGCGTAATGACTATCTTTCGGCCATTTACGTCAGTCAATTAGATTCCTTCTTCTCGGTGGAAAAATTTATTCTCCCTCTATCGTTCATTGCCTCTAGATTAAACCTTCCCTATCCCTTTGAGAAACGATTTGGTATGGTTATATCAATTGATTGGGGTGAGAACGAGTTTTCACTGGAGACTGTTGCGTTGAGCGATCGAGGAAGTTTTTAAAAATGCTTACATGTAAAACATGAGAAATTGTGTAATGATGTTGAGAAGATTCGGGTTTATACAAATACCCGATCATATGCGATACGATAAAATCGATTCATATTTTCGAATATACGATGAGATGTTGAAGCACGAATCATCTGAAACGAGAAGAAAAGGAGAGAGGCATTACGAATTAATTTGAGATCTCAACGTATTCATAAGATGTTATCATGGAAATCAGAAATAACACATCAACGTCTCAGACGAATCTTGGCCTTTCAAAACGAATTCCGACCGACATGCTTTGCGCTTCTAAAGACTGACAGTTTATAGCAAGGTATACTTTGAACGTCATAATCATGTGTGTGTATTTGGAGCGTGGCCAAGTGAAAGAAGAAGGAATATATGTATATCGAACCCCGTTCTTCTGCTTCTTACACGAATCTTTGGTGCTTATTTTCGCGGTAGACTGCCAAGATGCATCACATTCACGCGCGACTTGAGCGAACGCGGCGGCACGTATCGACACGGCCATCATAATATATGTACAAATGTTCAGCGTACTGGAATCCAGCTTTATTGACAACAGACGATTTTTACTATAGAAACGATCTAGGAATTTCTTTCTCTCTACTCTTTCTGAATTGTCTGAGTCTACAAAATCATATTCTCTTTGCTTCCGTTGGGAAGTTTCGATTATTGAGTTTCATCTCAATTGTTACCAAATTTTTTGTCCAACAATTGGACACTTTTCAATCGAATCATATTCCGGTTCGGAATGGGTTCAATCAGAATAAAATAAACGGGAAAAAGGTTATTTTCGTAGTTCTTTGACCTCAATAAATACACTCTCGGAATATATAAATAAACTTTTTATCCATTTTTTTGAAATGTTGTTTATGCATGAAAATCACAGGCAAACGTAATTTCTGGAAAAATTGGTCCATCGCTAGCAGCGGTGATGACTCGATAATGCCACATTGTAAATGAAAAAATCAGAAATATTGAAATTCAGTACGACAGGGGCTGTCGCGTATTCTATGGATGGTATTGATGATAAATACAAAAAATGGCGGAGTTTAAAAAAAAAAAACACACACAAAAATGAAGTTTTTTCCATTGTTCTTAGCCCAACAAAATAATGAAAATTGAAATTTTTATACGGTTGTAAAATGCGATGGAGCTATTCATGTGCAGAATATGTTATTAAAATATCATGTGGATCGGTTCAGTAGTGTCAGAGGAGAGAAAAGAAAAACAGAAAAAACGTTGTTGTTTTGAAAGAATAACGTGTTGAAAAGTATTTTTAAGGAAAAAGTCTGACCTAAAATTGATCAGCAATGCCTGCCCTAGATGATATGCTATCTGCCTTCTCGAGAACTTCATTCTGTTCTTCTCTAAAGGAAATAGTTGTTCCTGTGCGATATCTTGTAAATCGTACATATTGAATTTTGCAAGAATTCACTTGAATCTTCCACAAGAATTCCTGCTGATGATGTTCAATGTCATAATCTGAAAGGAATATTCATTTGGACAGAGAATTACTTTCCAGACAGCACAACAGTTCTACAAGAACTCAAAAGAAATAGAATGTATTATGAAAGAACTCTTTTAGAACCCTTGTGATATATGGATTACTATAGATTCAGGATAAATTGGTTCTTTATATACAAACTGTACTGTAAAAAGATAGCTGATGATAAAATATTGCCATGTCTTGAGAAATAATCGCAATTTGTTATACTGTAAAAAATATGTGCGGAGTTTGGCTTCACACTGTTGGTGGATTCTGCCCCCTCATCATGGGGGAATTGTTTTTCCATCAAAAATGAGGGATTTTTCCACCACTCTGAGAAATTATTTTGTTTTTTGGGGGTTGAATCCTCTACAAATGGAGGCAAAGTCTACCAAATTGTGGTGAAAAATTCCCAATCTATGGAGGAGCTTTGCTGCCACGATTTTTGGGGGGGAAATTCCACAATCATTTTTTACAATGCAAAGTGAATCAAATACGTATTTGTAAATTCGATCAATTTTATAGACTAAATGGAATCTTTTTTTGCAAAACACACTGAAATTTTGCAGCATGTATTAGATTTTTTTTCCCACAAAATGTAGTATTAACAACAATAACCAGTTTTGCAGTCAATAAAATCCTTCTTCAATTATAAATGAGAATTTTTAATGAGGTAATTTATCGGTAATCATATAATAGCCTTATATTCTGGTTGTGAAGTAATTATAGGATCATCCATAAATTACAACACGATTTTCTTTGTTTCGTCCTTTGTAGCATCAACTTCAGAGATAATGAATGAGATAGATGAGAAAACAAAGAAGAGCGTGGGGTAATTTGTGGACAATTCTCGTCATGTTGAAAAAACATTCATCAACGCAACAAAGTGAAAATCAATGGCGTACATTTCATTATTCCTGATTGTATGGGCTTTCTGTATTGATTTGAAGAGAGAAGTTTTTCAAAATGAATTGAATGATCATCATTCCAAATAAGCTGGTGGTCAATCTTCATTTTATGAATTTCATTCAACCAAAAATCTCATCATACATAAGCAAAATTTATTTATTGGAAGGAATAGTTATTTAGTTGGGTTTCTGAAATAATGGGGTGTAAAACTTTGTTTTATTGATTTGAAAACCATCCAAACAATCACCGTTCGTATCAAGTTTCTTCCATGAAACAGCTGACATTTGAGAAAGTAATTCTGAGGTTTGAACTCAAAAAGTATTTCATTGGATCATAAATTTATTTTTGTGTTAAAAAAACATACCTCTCGGTTTTTGAATTCACAACCATCGAGGATATTTCAGAACTAGAAGTATATATCGACTGGTTATACTCTGAAATTTACTGGTTTATGCATAACAGTATTTTCAGTTCTATGATTCTTATGTTTTTGAATATAATAATCACTTCATAAGTCTGATCTGGCGTTGTTTTGTCGTGATGGAACAAGTTCATCATTTGTAAGCTATGTCTATCCATTAAGGTGGTGCAAAAACGCGATTGTTTTTGTTCACGAATCTCGTGTGAAGATCTTTTAAATTTACATGTTTCAAGAGTTCTGTGAAAATCAGCTCGGAAAAAAATTTTCTAGGAAACTTGAAAATTGTGATGAGAATAAAATACTTGAAATTTATAAAATCAACTAATTAATCCAATTAATCTATTGAATTGAATTTCAATTGATTCAATTCATTTAATTTTTTGAATTGTTTCAATTGATTTATAAGGAGCATGTATATTCTTGTGATGCCAATTGAAAATAATAGTACATATTGAATGTTAATATAAATTTTCAAAGGTCACCCGAGAACATCAAGACTAATTAATTGACAAAGGTTCATAAATTTTGAGTGGCTTTGAGAAATAAATATTTTGACCTGTAACTTTTAGGAGAGGGATATTTTTTTTCGCTATTAAATCTTACCGCAATGAGAGAAAAAAAACTGAAAAATAAAAAGAAAGTGGATTATGCCCATTTGTAGAATTTTAAAAAATCTTGACCGATCCTTAAAAAATTTTTTTCCGAGTTGATTTTCAGAGAGGACTCTTAAAACATGAGGAACATAAATAAAAATTCTAGTGAAGGAGGAAATTATTATGTCAAACACTTAATTGTTAAGGATTTCAAATATCAATTATAAACATGGTCGATTCCCATAAGGAACTTCACGTTGTTGAATACGTTGGAATTTATTAGATGAGAGTTATAATTCGAATAAAATATATGACATTGACGGGAATAATTATTTATTCAGTCAATAAAATGCTTCTTTCATTTCAGAAAATAAATTCAAATCCAGCGATTTATTAGTTCAAATGAGACGATTTTTTGGGTTATTAAATGTTTATAGAGTTACAAAGACATTCATTCAATACAATGAATTGAGTATCAATGAATCTTTTCATCAGTTCAAAGAATTTTTTTCTCAGTGAACATCAGGACTTATCTGCTCCAGTCACAACGTGTTACTGCACAAGCAGCAGAGCAATTTTTCGTTACCTCCCTTAATGAAATAATTCTTCGAAAAACTCTTTAAAAGTCTTCAGAACTCTGAATAAAACTTTCTGAAAGTCTTAATATCTCTAATTATGTCAAAAAAAGCGTTGATGAGTCTTGGTAAGTCTGTAAAATTCTAGAAAAGCCTCATTTTCTCTGGAATTCCGGACTTTCCGCAAGAGTTATCAAGAGTTAATAAAACTTATTCAGAGTTTTACAGAAGAGAATATAAGCAGGAAAGATGACTTTATAAGAGTTTTAAGGTTTAAAAAGACTATTGAAGTAATAATAGTTAAATTTGTAAGGAATGCTTAAATAACAAATTCGATTATTATTATAAAGCGGAATCAATAATTTTGATGTTTCATTTAAACTTCAATTTATTTTCGAGTTCAACTCTGTCCCAGAAAAATAATCTGAATAAAATATTCCGCTTTATAATAATAATCGAATTTGTTATTCAAGCATTCCTTACAAATTTAACTATTATTACTTTATGAGTCTTTTCAAACCTTCAAAACTCTCATTAACTCTCAATGACTCCGAAATTTCAGGGAAAATAAGACTTTTCAAAAGTTTTACAGAGTTACCAAGACTTATTGACGCTTTTCTTGACATAGTTAGGGATATTAAGACTTTCAGAAAGTCTTATTCAAAATTCTGAAGACTTTCAAAGAGTTTTCCAGAGAATTAGTCCTTCAAAGACTTGGATATGTTGACCAATAATCGTGGACGCTCCAAAACAAACTGCAAAATATTGCAAAGTTGTCGGTAACTCACAACAGGGACTGAGAAAGCAAATGCTGGCAGGTGTCAGTCGTTGTGAGGCAAAATGCACTCCGGCAGTAGGATACTATATTCTGTTTTCTCGTAACGCACTGTATTGAAGTGTGGTACTATTTTGCAGAAGTCCGATACTGTGGACCTTGCGTATTCGTGTATTGATTGGAATTTTTCTCTAAGTGTGTACGGACTTAGTTCCACAGTTATTAATTCATTGGTATGAATTAACAAATGTCCAAAATTCAACTGAGGAGAGTTCTTCCCATATGAATGGTATTCCGTTACTTATTTGTGTTGTGAAAATTCGAAATAGGAATAACTATCAATGATTGTCGCGAGTTTTTCTTTAATTTTAGATTCAAATTTTATGCTGCATTCTCGCACAGGAGTTTTATTTTTATTTAAAAATGTGATGAGTGTGTAGTGCAAGTTCTACATATAGAACAATCTGAAATCCTAAATCTCAGAGTAGGAAGTCGCATCTGTTCATACTCTAGTACTAATTTGGCACTCCTTTCGATAGCAAAGCTCCTCTGTCCAAGAGCACATTGTTCCGATCCAATGGCCAAAAGTGCGCTTTTGGCGAAGCCAGTATTCCTTCAATGCTGTACACTTCCCAAGAGGGAACTTTCGCGACTAGAATTTCATCTACATTTCAACTCCTCCCAGAAGGACTGTTTTTTGTCAGTAACACCATTTGATGCTTCAAGAACCAATCGGTTAATTAACAAACAAGAATATTTCCTAATTATTCCAAGGAATTTCAAGTCGAGATGAAAATTCATTTCATGTGTTTTGCATTCTCTCCCAAACTTCAAATAATCCTCCACGATGATTTAAAAGAGGAAAAGGAAGAGTAATGAGAATCACAGACATTACGAGATCGCGAATAGATATTTAAATGTAAAACAAGATGTGGCTCTGATATTCGTACAACCACTGTGCATTCATGCAGGGAAAAATTTGTTTCAAAGCAGGGTGAAGAGCCACACGCAGACTTGATATAGCGAGACCGCAGACACGAGTGAAGTAAAGACCACGTAACCTTTCTCTGTAATAATTTTTCTCCCCTCTTCCACTCTTTCTTCCACTGCTTCATTTCTTCCTTCATCTCCCTCCAAACGACCAAAGAAACCTGCCCCACTGGTCCACTACTGACGCTGCTCGCTCTTTTCTGTTTGCCTACTGTTTACAAGTTCAACACACTGTTCCCAATCTCACTACTGTTCTCTTGTCTGGCGATATCATCACCGTGAATATACACAAACGATTCATCTCCCGATCTCGGAATAGCTCTCCCACTTCATTCCCTACAACACGGGGAACACAATTTTTATTCTGAATCACAATGAAATTAATTGTTCGATAATTCTAATTATCGTCAAACTAAATCACGAGACATCAATTCACGATGATTATCAAACACACGAGAAACTGTGTTTCCACGTGACACCTGGGTGGTACTTTATTTCAAGCACAAACGAGTTGAAGAAAATAAAATTTCACTCTGTTTTATTATGTTTCAGATAACAGGAAACACGATTATGTAAAAATTGTAAAAAATTCTTTGGGAAGTGACTAGATATTATTCTCATTCTGTAGTAAAGGCACGTGGAAAACGTATGAAACAACATTTATTATCCGTACAGTATCTCTCATCCTTTCTCATTTTCCTATCCTAGATTTTTCTTCTTAATTTTATATTTTATTATTATCATCATTTTCCCTCTTTTCATTATACAAACTGTGGAAAAATAGTAGAGGACTGAATGTTTTTTCATTTTCCCAGCTCGTTGAAAATCGATAGGTTCGTTCAATTTCTGCTGTAAAATAATATTCCGTCACGCTCAATGGATTGATAGATATATCGCGGGGGTTATATTGTATTTCGAAAATATTTTCCAACGTGAAATTTATGAGAAGTTTTTATTGTTACTCATTTCTAGCCGAAACGAATCGTGTGTGTATTATTGGTGTTCTATATATGGGTCAAATATATGGTTTGTTTCCACCAAGGATTAGATAGATTCATTCATTTCCACACTGTTAGAACCGTTTGTGAATTTCATCAAAATTTGTGTGTTCAATTGAATATTTGTACAGGAATCTAACTTCGTTATTGCATTCCTGAATAGAAAAGAAAAGTTTTCCAAGTTGTGAACAAGAAAATAATTCCACATGCTTGTGAAGCTAGCTGCCCTAGAATGGAGTATTGAATCTTCTTCTTTTAACAGTACAAGTTTTAAGCTTCTACGTTGAAGTTCCTGAACCCAAGTGGCAATGATTTTTCTTCAACAGAACTCATAAAAGCCTGCTTCCTCACTTGACTACCGATCTGTCGACGGAAACTTACGGAAGTAGGTCGGGACGAGAAATCTGTTGCAGATCTGCTGTGATCCTTACCTTCTGAAAATATTAAGTGGGATATGAAGATTCTGCATCAATATCTGGAATTAGAATTACAACAGATTTAGGAAAGATGCGTACCGCAGGCCTACTTTTGTAAGTTCCTTCCGACAGATCCAACGGCAAATGAGGAAGTAGATTTTGAAGCTCCTGTTGAAGAAAAATGATTTCCACTAGGGAAACGTTTTAAAAACTTCCGGAGGGTCAAAGTTCTCTTATTTCAGGCATTTTGAAATCTGTTTCTGCGATCTACCGTTGAAGAATGAATTCTAATTTTAATCACATCAGAATAAACTGAATTTTTTTTTTTAATTTCGGGAGATGGATTTTCATCATTCCTTATCAATGGAGGAGAATGGTGCTGCAAGTGAAACAATAAATTTCTTATAATCAGATGCCATCCATCCATTCCTCTTCTTCTTTTTTCTTCAGTAACATTGCACTGGAACCTCGTGAGGGATCTACCCTTGATTAACTTGGTCATACGCCATGAAATGGGGTGATTCTACTCTTCTTCCCTTTCTGTCCCTTTTCCGTTTTCCATCTTCTTTTAACTCTTATAAGCTACTTCATATCAAAATAATAATCTATCGTCAGAACGGAAGACATTAAAGAACGACGATACCGAATGGAGGGCGTACACGGTGCCCGTCGACTGCGTATAGGGTGACGGCGAGTTACGCACATTATTTATGGCCTCGGTACCGAAATAATCGCGAGAAAAGAAAGAGCGGGGATACTTTGTTAGGACACAATGTTCATTTCGCAGGCTTTTTCCTTTCTAAAGTCACGTGTCACAGACATGTTTAGTAAATTACTTCCGACATGAACATGAGATTTTACCCGGCGCGCTTACGCATACATTAGATCCTTTTGAGCACTGAACCCGATGAGAATAGATCACTCATTCGCATAAATCTTTCCTCGGAAATTGTTTTTATGAGAACTGAATCGTAGCAAGAAGTTAACGTCGTGCACGCGTTGCGATGAATTTGGTAGTAGATACACGCAATTCTATGAGAAATATAGTATACGACAACTGAACTGGGCATTCGGTGAGACAAACGTCAAAGTATTATGAGTTAATTCTTCCCCCTTATCAAGCCCTGACGTGTGCCATACTAAATTTCTACTCGAGTTATTAGTCACCACTGTCTCAAGTCATTACACTGTCAACAAATTCTGTAGGAAATTAAAAAAATTCGACTGTAATTTTTTTACAGCCACTTTTTCTTGAATTTTCAGAATAAGCTCCAAAATTTAGTTGAAGTTCTTCAAAGTCCAGCAGAATTTTTTTGAAAATTCAGGAGAGCCTGGCTGTGAAAAATTACAGTCAAATTTTCTGGACTTCCAGAAGGAATTTTTGTACAGTGAATGCATTATGTACAGTAAAGGAGTCCTACCATCGAACCAATCAAACTTTTCGGAAATTGCAAAGTCAACGCCCAGCATTGCTGAATCAAAAATATTCAATGCTCTATCAGATGTTTTGCGAAGGATACTTCAAAAGACATTATGAATAGGAAACTTGAATTTAATTGAATACAATCCTTGATTGAGGAGAAGAATGCAAAATATCGCTTTAATTTGAATCGAACGAATGTTGAAGAATAATATTGATATACAGTGGAAAAATATGTGACAGCCGCGAATAACACTGCGATACTTCGAAGTCAATACACGGAGAAAAATGATTTTCAAATTGGTAGCGATGATCGCTATCTTGCCTAGAATTGAAGCCAAATTTTGAAAAATAAGCAATGAGTGCTCGTGATGATAGAAATGAATAATAGAAAGATAGCAAAGGGTACTAATGTGTATAGTGATGAAAAATTGTATCAATCATGCCTATACTGTGGATCATACAGCGACAAACTTAGTTAGCGATGGTTGCTTTCAGTCATTACAAAATCGTCATGAAATTGAATATGGAACGTTGTATAATATTTCAAGGCAATGAATGCCAAGCAATGTATAGAGTAGATTTCAACACAGAAGAAAAGAATAGAACCATTGCACGGTGTGGAAACATTCATAACATTTCGAGGTAATGATTCTCAAGCATTGTATGCCGTACATCACTAAAATTATTTATCAAGTAAGTTGCTGGGGTGCAGGCACGAATCTACGAACGATTCATAAACTTTCAGTAGGTTGAGAATCTCAATCGTGTGGTAGATTGAAGTCGGTATAAGCGTTACTTCGGTTACATTAGGTTGGTTAGGTAGGTAGGAGATCGAATCCCCATCACTGAGAAAAAAATTTCTTCCTATCACAGCCTTGCATCCGGATCAATGGAACGAAGAACCGTCGTGGAAGTATGAATTCTAAAAGAATTGATTTCTTTTGCCTAATATTTGAGAATAATTCACGGCATCTTTCTTTTGATATTTCTGATGATATTAATCACTAAGTTTTGTGAGGAATAGGAAGTATGTTTGTTCAGTTCATATTGTAATAGAAAGTAAATGAATTAGCAGTGATCTTCATCTGAAGATAGGAACTACCCCCCGCATAAGGAAAAGTTCAGTTGTCTCTAATTTGCTAATCCTTTTTAGCAATGATCCTCCATATTTCTAGTAATCATTCACAGTTCTTTTTTCCCATGTAAAGTTTAATTGTTCAAAGACCATACTATATCGAGGAATTTCTTTCAAAACGTTGAATCACTCCCCCAATTCATTTGTCCATTTGGCTCTCTCCTGTAGAAAACGGATGGGGAAATTAATTAATTGTTAGTTTCAAAGCTTCGAGTGGATGATATATCTGATTATTTTGGAGATATCCAGCACATAATTATTTCAAACCGTCTCATTTGGAGGTTCTACCCAAGTAGGATGTAATTTTGACAAAAATCCTTCACATATCAGAGATATGTCAACACTGTAAAAAGAAAGTCTTCTCAACTAACATTTCAGTTCTTGAAGATATCTGAAAGAATAATTAATTAAGAGATGTTCAAGAACTTCCTTGAAGAGTTCTTAAAGATATCTTTTAGAAGTGTTGGAAACCCAAGTAGCACAAGAACATTTCAAATATTCTGCGTTCATTCCGTGATCATGCATAGAATACCCAGATAACAATTTTGAGGAATTCTTCCGGAACATTCTGAAAGATATCTTAAAGAATTCTAAAAGATGTTTTATGAAACACCTGAAGACATCTTTAAGATATCTTACGGAAGATATCTTTGAGAATTCTAAAAGATACCTTCAGAAAACTTCAAGAAATCTCGCATGAAGACTTCCAAAAGATATCTTTTGGTGTTTCATAAGACATCTTTTCGAATTCTTTAAGATATCTTTCAGAATGATCCAAAAGAGTGATCCAAAATTGTTATGTGGGTATGCAGATGAGACTGTTTTGGATAAATTCGGAAAATATGTTCTGAGAATTTGCACAGAATATACTTATCCAAAACAGTCTCATTCGAAGATTCTAAGAATGTTCATAAAACATGCTCAGAACTTCAAAGAACCTTCTTAGCATTTCTAACCTGTTGTGCTACTTGGAAAGACATCTTGTAGAAGATTTATAAAAGATGTCTTGATTCAGAGATCTTCAAGAACGTTATTGAAGAGTTCTCGAAGATATCTTTTAGAAGTCTTGGAAAGATTTCTAAAAGCTGTCTTGATTAAGACACGTTTAAGAAGATAAATTTTTCAGCAGCTTTGAGGTTATATGAGCACATGATCATGAATAACACAAAATAAAATTCTGAATGTACCTGTTATTACAATCGTATTGTTAATTAAGCGAATTCATCCATAAATTGAAAGCTTGAATCAATCATTGAGATCCCAAGAAATTTGAAAGTTTGTAAAAAGTACGATTTTGTCGCTTTATGATGGGCAGAATAAAATTACCGAATATCCACTTCACAACAATTTTTCAGAAATACACGCAGAGAAAAATTCTTGCTGCAAAAGCGATTTCGAAAAATCTGCTTTGCTAAATTAGCAAAACGGTTGCTGTTACAGCAAAAATATTGCTATTTCAGCAAGATATTTGCTAATCCAGCAAAATTTTCTAGCCGTCTGTATATCTACAATTCCGGATTGCTGAATGGCAAGCGCTTGTCGAAAGAGCAAAACTTTTGCTGTAATAGCAAATTCTTTGCTAATTCAGCAACAAGTTTTACCATATTAGCAAAGCAAATTTCCGAGGTTTGCTGTTTCAGCAACTTTTTTTCTCTGCGTGTACTTAAAAAAAATCTGTGCTGTTCGCGAAATATTAACAACCACTAGAACACAGACTTGATTTCTAAATATGTTTCACTAAATTTATTCATCTTTCTTACTTGTAAATACATTCAACTCTTTCGATATTTATTCATGTGATAACAGTTTGTTCAAAAGATCATTTTCACTTTGAAACTGTACACCGCTGACATATTTCATTATGTCATATTAACAATTATGGGCGTCTCTACTATATTGTACGTATAGCTCAAGTGACTGAGGCGTGAATACATCGTCAAATGGATGGGTTCGATTCCCGTAACAACAACAAGGGTCGAAATCAGGTAAACTTCATCACACGGTGTAAGAAGAATAGGTGATCGAACTTCGTCGAATTGCAGTGGTGGGGATGTGATTATTCGATCCGGTGTACAGTTCTCGTTCTCAGATGTCGTTTATGTAGGACATAGGTTTTTATAAACAGTAATGGCGGCATGTTTATACATATCGATAACCTCAACCATTCCAAATATTTCGCTTCCCTATCATATAATAAGAAATGTTTTAATATTCAAAAATTCTTGTTGAAGAACTGCACAAACAAAGTGTGAATACTCATTTTGCAATGTTTCTTTATTCTATTCAAAAATTATTTGAATAAACAATCCAACAACACGTTCACAAAAATATTCTTACACGTTGTACAGTAATGTACAGAACATTGGAAGATTTTGCAAATTTTTTGAAATATAATTCCCATAGTGATTCAGATCTGAATAAATACAATTTTAAATGTATTATTGAATTAGAAACTTCTGAAACAGTTTGGGTTATGTTTGTGTATGGGGGCAGTCATTTTTGTTCACATTTACCTGCCAGCGATGGTACCGCTACGTCTGGTGGAATGAATAAACCGGATAAAATAATTACACTGCTGAATTGAAGTTGCATCGCCTATCCTTCTTACACCGTGCTTTATCGAAACGCGCGAGCAGTTGAAGAGACAGGAGGAGAAGGAAAAGGAAAGGGTTAAGAATTTTTTTTGTGAACAAATCATTGAACTGTATAATATACTGGAATGATCACCATTCAAAAATTTTTCGTCAAAGAGAGACAGTCGAGTACACTATGCGAGAAAAAGAAGCAGACACCTTTCACACTCATCATCCCTTTTTAAGATGCATGTATCGAAAAGAAACAACGCTATTTTATCTTGCATTTCACACTGACGAAAGATCTCTTCTTCCATCCTATAGGAAATTTCGCCAGTGCTCTTTGCAGTATGTTATATAGTTCAATGGAACAAATTCAAAAGTCTTCCAAGACATTTGTATGAATTCTCCAAGACATCTTTAAGAACTCTTCAAGATATCTTTTCGAAGTCATTACGTGTTTCATAAGACATCTTTTAGGATTCGTTTCGGTACCTTTTAGAAAGTTTTCTAAGACTTCTTACAAACGCATTGAGAGTTCTTGAAGATATCTTTAAGATGTCTGAATGTTAGTTGAGTTGAATTTAGCTTGTGTTATGACTGAATTTGAGACACAGCCAAAAGAAGCTTACTTTGAACGCGAAGTAAGCACAAAAACCATCGCCGATACAATGAAAAAAGTTAAATTTCAGTTAATTTTTCAAATTAGGACGCAGCCAATTCAAATCACACTTTTGACAGTGAATTTTTGGATAATTCTGTACATTTTGTTTTTGACTCAGCACTTTGATACTACAGATGTGACTACTGATCCTTTTCTCAGCGATCTTTCAACATAAAAATTAAAGAACTTTCTCAATTCAACAAATTTCGAACATGCACTCGTGGAGAGAATTCCTCTTGAATCCGGGACAATTCTACGTTTCATAAAAATCGTGAAATTGTAAATTGAAGATGTTTTATGAACTCTGGATCGTCCTGAATTCAAAGATACGGTACACACAAAACACATGAAACAAAATTGTTAACTCGTTTCAGTATTATTCGTCAACTGTGGATGATAGTATAAGCTGATACACAATACAGTGTAATTCTCTTTCGGAGTAGAGATTTACAAAATGTGTATTGAAGCATTTCATACAGTACAAGACTCCCTGTTGTTCTTCTGTTGAATCACTGGCGTAGTGAACTATACAGGCGTATTATGTATGTTCTCTTATCTATTCGATACGAAATTCACGAGGGTACTTTTGCATGCGATCGATTACCAAACGCACGTGCATGTGGTATTCGTAACTACTATTGCATACGTGAATTTGTGAATGAAATGTACTCCACGTGATGAGTGCAAAGGGTAAGACATGTGTCTGTACTTATGAATCCTCATTCTTCTATCGATTCCAATTGGTGAACAATCATAATGATTGTACAGTAGTCATGACATTGTGTTATATAAACGACATATATTGTTTCATATCCACATACTGCTACTGCGTTGTTTGGAACAATCAAAAAATCTGTTTTCCATTGTTTCTGTCCCCACGTGGAATATATAACACTGATCAGAAATGATTGTGAGATCATTGAAAACCCGCATAGTAATACGATCAAGCGTCACAAGAAATTTTACGTACGTTTCTATGGGAGGATCAATACCTGTATTATGAAGTAATAAACTCTTCATTAGGATAAATTTTTGTATTGAATTTATGAAAGATTTCCCAACGAGGCCCTTGAAAGAATCCCCCCTAGCGATCTCAAACGGCGCTTGGGTATAGCAATTCTCCCCGTGATCGTACTTCAACTGGATTCATATGATTTTTCCCAGAGAAGATATGTGCTTACGCGAGGGATGAAGTTCGTTATAACGAAGTGACTCTTCTCCGATTCTCATAACCCCCTGCTGGATTTGAATTACTCATTAGGGTGGGTCGAAAAAGGTAAAATTTCTCGTATTTCATTCTCTTCGATTCAACAGTGAAGTACAGGTTCCGTGGGATAAGCTCTGGACAATAAGCTTGATTTACTACAGGAATATACAAGAATTTCATCCAACAACGTTTGTAAAACAGTTTAATACTTTTCTCAAAAGGAAAGCGGATTCGCGAAGGTGTCTACTACGGTATCCACCCTATGTCTCTTTGAGATGAAGAATAATATCCTGACATTCAACAGAACTTTATACTCTTTTTCCATTAAAACTTGGATCTTGAAGAATGGTCGTTGGATTCAATCTCACACACGAATACGCTCCCATTTATTACTCGAGCCATCAAAGACATTGTCGAGCGTTTGGTAATGATCAACGCATACACGCCCCGGGAACTGTATACTGTAATTAATTGCACATCACCTACCCACATCTCTAGGGAAGATTGATTCGAACGTTATGCCATTTCGAGAGGTAACTTTTTCTCAGCCTTCCGTCGGATAAATTGAAAACGTGTACATATACGCATCGAACGGAAATCCTGATCAAGAAAGCCAGACAGACGCAAAGAGCGTTGAATAGGAATCGAGCGATCAATCTCAGATAACCTACGACATTGAACGCGTAGAAAGAGGCATCCCCGCGCACGGTGTATATTCCTTCTTCTTTTTCTTCTTCGCCTTCGTTGTTTCACGAGTTCGAGAATTTATGCGAGAATCCGTAAAAATCTACGAGCGTTCGCACTGGAACGCACAAGACGATCTGTGTACACGTTTAAATTCTTGCGCGCTGCCTGTGTTCCTACGGTATTGTAAATCTCAAACTGCTGCACTCCAAACGCAATAAGGACGCATTCTTGTGAAACCCAATCATTATCAATATACATAATTCTGGGAAAAAAAAACAAAACATTCCAAGTATCATTTGCGTTTCGATAAGGATAGATAGTAATGGTAAAAGGTATTCAACTTTTATTATTATTACTGGCGATTAAATAAGTTGAGTACTCTGTAATCATAACTGCGATATTTTATTTACGTCCTCGTCGTCTTTGGCGTCATCTTTCCTCATTCCACTCGAGAATTCTCTCCCAGATGAAATTACGAGAGTTTATTCCCGTCATTATCTCCAAATTCGTACATCAAGGTTGAGCCCAGAGCCGCAATAAACTTTCTCAAAGAAACATTCGGATTGCACACGTCCGACCTTTTTCCAAGATATTATCGAGCTTTATTTCTCGTTTTATTATTGAGCTATCAATGGGAAAAAATGGGGAATGCCTCGAGAGTACTTTTTGTCGTTTAATTAATTGAAATTGTTCTTTTCGTTTCAAGTGATTTGAATTCATCATTATCATCGTCATTTAATGAATTGATATTATCGAGTAATGGGATATAATTCCTTTGCGCGTGATACTATAATTTTTCAAACATAATCAATGGCTTTGAAGGTACAAAATTGCCTGTTCTCAATCACAAGGAACTAGCGATTAATATCAGAACTTTACAATCAACGTTTGTGATGAATTTCATTTTCAAAATTCAAATACAAATGATCTCATGATCGATGCCTCCACAGATTTTTGAGAAACATCTTTATCTCAGGTTCCAAGTGAAATTCGAATAAGCTCCTACATCCTGTCTTTATCACAAACTGTTAGAATGAAAAATAGAGATCAAAAGCAGTAGAAAAAACTGTTTTATAATGTTTTTGAACCCATCAACAGGATGAGACCTCCACGTTTCATGTTGTAGATTTTTCATTATTATCATCACAACCAGTAGTACCATTACGAGATTTTTCTTCCCTCGAAAATGACGCCTTCGGAATAATGTATTTCATGTTCAGGAAGTCTCATTTAGAGTACATATCCAAGATCCGGTAATCTTATCGGCCTGATCATCTCAAACGCGCTTTGAAAAACTCGAACAACAGTTTCTGTAATTTACTAACGATCGAACAGATTTCTCTTGGGACATTATCTTTATAGATTATGATTCTATTTCGCAATTACCTCTCACTATATGGCTCCTATTCACAGGATAATCATTGATCCACTATCCCTCCACGAGCTCTATATACTTCATATTTGTTAGAGATAGTAGCTTGGTGTTGAAAACAAAGAGTCTTCCTCCTCTCATCGAAAGATTCCATACTATATTTATCAATAAAATTGATCATCATCAATCTGTATTAGATATCAATTGATCATGTTGAGATAGATGATATCACGAGTTTTCATGCCAATCAAATAAATTTCATGGGAAATTATTGGATGCAGTTGCCAATCGTAAACAATCGAATAATATTATAATTCACCATAATGAGTTCTCGGAGAAGTTCTTTTTGAAAGTTCATTTTTTTTATGTCTCATTTCAATACCGTTGGAGTGAATGATTTAGAGTGGTGGATAGCGAGTAGAGATCACGGATAGAGTCAAGGGATGACGATACCGAAATCCTGAGAACGAGCGAGGTTTCCGTCGTTGATAATCATAAGTCGAAACCGAATTCGGGGCTGTCCCCTCTCGTCGAACGAACGAACACATAAATCGAACGATTTTATCGTGGATCGAAATTATCGTTCTGCCTGGCGCGCCGCCGCAGAGCATTGCCGCCGTCGCCTCCTCGCACTCGAAGCCGAAGATCACGTCGAAGATGCTCGCGTGAGAAACGCAAGCTGCAATTACAGGCAGGCGTGCGCTCACGACATTTCATCTTGTCTTCCTCTTCCTCGCACATTTGCCTCGTCTTTTTCACTCCCTAAAACCATCCTTCTCCTCTTTCTCCTCCTCTCCTTCTCAAAGAAGAAAGAAAGAACAAAAAGAGTGGAGGAAGAAAGAATCAAGAAAGTTGCAATAGCACGTTTTACCAGCTCAAATAACGTCCGTGATTCGTATAAGCGTGTACGAATTTCCAACCCATTCAAGAATATTTCGTTTCCGAATGAAAGCTCCGAGTGCGTATGTATTTGTTTAAAGAATCATTTGTCTTCCCATTCGCAGAATTCTACTGTTGAAAAATTGAGAACAGAAAAATCGTAAAATTGACGGAATCTCATGATGGTCTAGTTTTATACGAGAAACGAGAACGCTTGTGTGCGAGTCTACAGATTTCACCCTTTCTCACCTGTCTTCCCCTCGGCACTTCATCTTCTAGTTCGTTCTACCCTAACAATGTCCATATTTCGTCCTTGTTGCACCGTTTTCGTAGAGTTTCTCAGCTGAAGATCGCACGCAACGCGGTTGCCAGCATGGATGGCTTGGTGCGGCGGCTCTGTCTGTTGGCATCTCCCTCTCTCTTTCTTTCAGTCTGTAGAGAGAGCATTTTTTTCACTCTTCTCCTTCTGTATTGCGTCGTGCGGGGAGTTTGATCGCTTAGTGTAATCCAGTCGGTAAAGTGTAAGTGGTTCACCTTGATAGGACCCCCTTTGCCCCGAGGGTTTCTCTCTGAGTACTTTTCTCTCCTCTCTTCTTCTTCTTCTTCTTCTTCTTCTTCTTCTTCTTTGTTCTTTTTCCCTTTTCTTATACTTCTTCTTCTTCCCTTCTTCTTCTCCTTCTTTTCATCAACAGGCTCAAGGGATCGCAGTATTCCTCTTACGACCCTCACCCGTCCTTCTCGCTGTTCTCCTACTTATTCCGCACACTACCTCCCCTCTTTTCCTTCCCCCATTCTTTCTCCTCCTCCTCCTTTTATGTTTTCTCTTTTTTTCTTGTTCTTTTAGAATCTTGTTCCTTGTCTCACACAACGAAGAAGTCTCGTGGCCGTGGCAGGTTTCTTTCTCGTGACCCGAGGGCATCACGGGCTGGCCCGCCCATTTGTAGCGCCCATGTCTGCGACCAGCCGGCCGCCCGCGAAACGATACACAAGAGTGTTGTGTTGTGGTACTGCTTGGCACCGACGGATGAGAAAGGAGAGGTAGCCCTTCTTCCTCTTTGCCTCTTGACTCTCCTTTGGTTGCATATATTCTCTTTCATTTCTTCTCGACCAATTTCTTCCTCATTTTTTCTCGGATCGCTCGTTCCTTCCTCTTCCTTCGCCTCCTCCTCTCACATTCGTTTATTTGAAACTCACTCTTGTGACTTTTTCCTTGATCGGATATCGTATCGAATTTTGATGATCATGTTGCAAAATTAATGATATTAAATCCGAAGCATATCCGATAAGGGTCGTCCGTGTATTACATAAGGTTTAGGAAGAGAGGGGTCGAGAAGTTCTTATCAGATCTTACAAACAGGAGAGGGTAGCACCGGAATCTCACATGAGATAAAGCATGTTCAGCATTTTATAATTTTTGTGCTTTATTAAATTTATATTCGATCACTGAATAGGGAGGGGGAGTGAATGACAAAATCTTAGGATGCCTGAACAAAAGTTAAGGAGTCAAAAACAAGTCAAAATTGTCATCTCTAATTTATGGACGGCCCTGTAAATGAATGTAATTAGGAAATTGATGCAAAAACAAATTGTGTTTTGGATGAAATTTTCTAAATCTAATTCTTTTGTTTTAATTTGACTGAGTTAGAACGAGGAAGTATGCATACTTGCATGGAAAAAAATTTTAGAAATTGTCAGGAGTACTATTTTTCACTATACTTTCGACACGGCCAAAGATGTTTGATAGAATTTATCAACAAAGGAGGTAAAATACGACACTATTGGACTCAACTTCAACCATCGTAAATTCTACTAGAACTTTTATAAATAGCCCCGTATTTTACTGAACGGGTTAGTAAATCTTACAAAACCTATTTTTCTGTGCAGAGAATCAGCGAGGATACCTATACTCCTCATATTATCAAGTAGTAATGCCGCGAGAAGCGAGAAATTCGAGACGAGAAGGCCATGGCGAGAAACGAGACGAGACGAGAAAGACCCGACCCAAGAAATTCACGAGACGAGATGAGAATGAGTTGACGAAGAATAAAACTTAGTTTGAAGGGAAGAAAAACGATATTGTCAAGGAAAAGTGTCGAGATTTCGAGACGAGACGAGACAATGTACCTAAAAATCGAGACGAGACGAGAACAAGCTCATGTCTCGTCTCGCGGCATCACTATTATCAAGCTGTTTGACCAAATCACTATCACTATAGGATACTACAATTCATTTAGAATATATAGGAGCCTACTTCCCTAACAGCACATCCACCGACTTTCACGTTGCATCCCCGTGGACTCCACGTGGATAGAACGTGGATGAACGGAAATTCCACGGAGAGGCAACGTGGAAATGTCCGGTACTGTACCGGTTCACTGTAGGATATCAAAATTCATTTACATTACACTAGAAGATATATTAATTTCCAAAAGATATCTAAATAATTATTTTGTTTTCTTGACAATGCAGAAACAGTAGAAACTTGATTTTCTCACGTCCAATCACTTTTTCTACACGTAGAGAAAAGTTACCTGAAAAATTACTATACTTTACAGTAAAGTAGGGATATAATCATATGTTGGTGGTTATATATCATATTTTGTTATTGAAATTACTATGCTCTCTATCAATAAATAACAGAATCCCATCCCTGTCTACTAGAAAGCATGATAATTTTAATGGAAACATATGATACGTCAACCCGAATTGTGATTTTGTCCCTACTTTACTGTAAAGTGTGGTAATTTTTCAGGTAACTTTTCTCTGCGTGTAATCAATGAAACGAACAAAATTGGGAGGAAGAATCCAACGAGAGAAAATCGAATTTGTACTGTACATTTTCAATTCCATTTCTGAAATATTGTGAGAAACTGGAAGATAGTTTTATGAGATCTTAGCAATTGAAGGGCCGAATCGGATAATCGATTGTGTGCGTGACTTTTCGTCTAGTGCACCTGGAAGCAGGCAACCCACGCTAATTACGTTGGAGAACTTTTATGATAAAATGAAGTAAAAAATTCGTGATACTAAAAAACCTTACAGTAGGAAAGTTATTGTAAATATATTAAGCAACGAGTTGAACAATTTTGAGACAATTCCGTATTGTAGGGTAAAAATCATCGCAAATTCAATGGAAAAGAATAGAAAAGAAAGGCCATATGCATCGAATAAATCGATATATTTTCTGCGATAATTCCTAACCTACAGAATACAGAATTGTTTCAAAATTTGTGAAACTGTTGTTCAATAAATTTGCAACAACTTTCCCAACGGAAGTTCTTCGAGTATTGCGAATTTCTTACTTTATTTTATCATAAAAGTCCTCCAACGGAATTAGCGTTCGTTGTCTGCTTCAATGATTCGACCCTTCAATTGAATTGTGTATCTGTCTTGAAATTAAACTGAAAATTCATCAATTCTAAAGATTTAGTTTGTTTTCCCTTGTTTTTGGGTATAAAAAATTGAATTCGATTATTAGTTTTTGTAGATCGATATTCAAATTTATATTCCGAATCGGAAAATGAATATTGAAAAGAGTTCTCAATAATACAAAAAGATGTCTTTCAAAATCATCTAAAAGATATCTGAAGGATGAGATCTAAGAGATAAATGATGTTTTTGACTCGAAATATTTATTGGGTGTTTGTTATTGAGTCAAAATTTGTATGACGTAGGACAAGGAAATGACAATGAAAGACTGCCCATCGGGGTGGATCGAGGACAATTCTTTTTCGTTTGTTTGGCTCAACAGTTCTTTTGGGGTGACAGTGAGTTATTGTTGAAATTTCAGATTTGGAAAAAAATATTTATTGTTACCTGATGGATGATGAACTCCGAGGAGTGGAAAACCATGTTCTAGCACTAATCAATAGCAATGTAAAAGATATTTGGCTACTGTGAATATTGTATCAGGTACATTAACACTTTGAACACCTGATTATTAGGGCTTCGCACGAGCCTCGCGTCAAAGAAAGATAAATTAGTAACCAATAATTATTCAAATCTCTTTTAATATCCGGATGATCAAGGTAATTTGAGAATATGGATGGAATCAACGAAATGGGGTGGAATCTTGATCATTCAAATAAAATCAACAGAGATATATGTCAAAATATGCAACGAGACCAATACCGAGACTAGTTTGGAAACTGAGAGATTATCCTAGTTCTCCTCTTCAATGAAATCGAAATTCCATGTGATTTTGTCACAGCTTAGGTAGAAGCTTGATTCCTTCCAAAATTTTCATGTCTTAAATTGTTAGAACAGTAAATACAGATCATTTTTCAATCTGATACGAGAGTCTCGTGCGAAGCCCTACTGTTTATAAACACTTATTCCACGAGATTTTGAAGAAATCTGCGATAATGATCCCAAAATGGAAAATAATAGGTCTTTAAAAGCACATTTTCTTTATTGATTCACATTTTTCTTGATATAATTAATGATTTCTCACTTGCGAGTTGGTACAACACTTTTTTCTGAGAGAAGAAAATATTGACTGGATTCTCTTCAAGTTGAGGGAATCGTCTAGTTGAGAGCCTGTTTTTTTATCCTTCTTCAGGAATTGTTTTGTTGGAGAAATTCAAACCATAAATTTTTGTTCAAACTTTTACAGTATATTCATTCTTTATTTAGAATCATTTATAAATTGAATAAGTTTATATGACTCGAAGGATATGATGTTTGAAAAAAGAATTACTTAATGGTCACCACGAATGCGGGTCGATCTCCAGTTCATCTTGGGAAAAAACCGAACATTCCCTCTGAAGATGGAATTCTACTTTGAAACTGTGACAAAATCGGCGTTTCTTATGTTTTTCGGAAGTAAAAACATTCGAGAATATTTTATCAGTTAAAAATATTGCTGGAATCTATGTACTTTCTTTTTTTGAAAAGACAACTCAAAACTCAAACACCTTTCGATATGTTTTATCTACTATTCCAGACCCAGTTGAAAATTTCCGGCTGGACGATAAGCAAAATCCTCATGCAAACTCAGATTCTCACTCGGAATCAGTTAAGATTTTTGCGAGAACTCGTGTTACAAAGACGTTGTTAAAAGAAGGCTTGAGGGTCTATAGCTTACGGCGACAAATTTCACAGGAGCGGTGAAATTATCGAAGTTTCGTACATTATTCCCAAATAATTTACATGAATATACTTGGTAAAACGATGGCGAATATTGATTCGGCTCAGGTTGTCAATGGCGAAATATTATCAGCCCCTGAAAGGTAAAGATGTAAAAACGCACCTGCGTGTTATCTTTTAAGATCCTGCCGGAGATCTCTCGAGGTCCCTTTCAACCTGGAACCCGAGTGACCTCGGGCGGAAATTTGTGATGTCCCGGGCAGGACCTTGAACAGTATACGGGGTCCGAGTGGAGACTCGACTGGTCCCGGGTGAGAATTTGAGTCCCCGTGTGAATTTTGCTTCCTGTCTGCTCGGGAATTTTCAACTAAAAATTCCCAATAGCCTCTACCTGGATCTTCAACTCAATTACGATTCTAGATTTTCAGACAAAAAGTTAATTTTTCAGTAACATACATAATTTTTCTTTCAATTTTTCACTCATTTCTATCTCGTTCTCTTTTTCAACCTAAAATTTTGATAGACAACCTTTCCTTTGTCATAATTATGAAAGATTTGTTTATTCTTGTTCAGTATCTCCTTGTTAGCTAAGTAATTCTTGTTATGAACCAGTGATAGTTTTATGAACTTCCTCTATGACGTTTTGCGATAATTCCGGGAGTTATTCTTAGGGTGAAGTATCCAGTATATGAACGATTCATGGAAGAAGTGATTATTATAAATTTCTGAAGATTGTTTTCAAAAGAAGTTACTTCTATTGCGGAAACAAACGAATTATTTTAAGGTAGCAAAAATTTTAAATAATTACTTCTCTTATGAGTGGTTCATCCACCGGGTGGTTCACCCTATCATGTCTTTGCAGCAGTTTTTCATCATGAAGATTTCAGTTTCATGGACCTTCGATCAATTGTATGTGATTTTGATCCTTCATTTGCAGAAATTTCCACTTTCATCTTTAGATTACCAACAGCTTTCATTTACTAGGGTCTGTCGCATTTTATATCTTTGTTTTACACTTCAGCTTTGATACTGGAAGTTTACCTCCGGAACATTAGCAAATCAAAAGAGATATCTGATTTTCTCAGCACTCCTACGCTGACATCTCAATCAATTTCGTACGAAAATGTAAGTACCGTTGAATTTTCAGAAAGTTGATTAGTTTCGAACTATATTTTATAGAGAAAGAACCTAATAAATCCCAGCAAAATTTGTCTGAGTTCTATTAGGTATTTTGAGCCAGGCTCTTTTTCTTCTATATACACATATATGTTTCTTCAATCGATAATGTATTCTTTTTCATATAAATCATATGTTCCAGAAGATCGAAGTCTGCTGTCGATAAAAAGTTCTGTCAATAAAATAAAAAAGAACTTTGTAATATTATGATGAGATGAAAATCTTTTTTATGTATAATGAAGATGATTGGAATCAGCATATCAATGGCTTGCAAATCGAACGAGTTGTAAATTCAAGACATATTACCATTCTTATGATTGTACATTGGATTGAACTGTTCCACTGCTTTACTGTAATTGTAATATTGCATTCGATGCGATGTGATGGAATTTCGTCATTCAATGTTATGTACCTACAATAAAAACAACACATTTTATCATACAGAAGAATGTCATTATAACCCTTTCATTCTTTGTCTGTCGCTGTATGTAATATGCAGTTAGATTCAAACCTACTTCTAACGTGTCTTCATTTACATTTAGGCACGGACTGTAATATTTTTGATTTCCCATCTTCTATCAAGTCATCACATCAATTTCAATCACATCATATTCGAATATATTTTTTCACAGTATCTCAATTTCTGTACATTTCAAGTTTAATTTGTGCGTATCGCTGAAGTGCCTCTTCTTCTTCTTTTTCTTCTTGATATTATTATAAATAAAATTCTCAACTTCGAAAGAATAATTTATTACAAAAATTTGTCTCCAAAGTTGAAATACTGTGAGAAATCATTCCACCAGAACAGATTCTGAATCACGTCGCGTCGAGATGTACATAAACCAAATCTCAGATGAAAAGCAGAAATGAAGCGTTCGGTGACGTACCATCGTATCTCGACCTTGCGGAAGAAATTCATCGTTCGTAACTTGTTGAACATGCAGAATGTCAACGTCATTATCGTAGCGAACTATCAAATCCTCTGGCACAACTTCCAAGTATATTAAAATCAATAAAATTTCGATCTCAATCGACTCGTGAGGATCAAATAGTGATTGAATTCACAAAAAGACAATCATTTCCGGGGAAAAGAAATGTTTTCGCTACTGCCAACTTGTTGAATATCAACCTTGTTATCGCGGTAATGAGATTATCGATGTTTCGAAATAATAAAAGAATACATCCAGACAATTCAAAGAAGAACTTGAAAAATATACAATTATCAACAATACGATCGCTTCAAACGTATTTGATTCATTTGAAATCCTCAGTATTATGAAGCAAAGTACTTCAATGTACAGAGAGAAATGTTCATAATAAAAAAGATGATTATACAGATTGTATATAATAAGTTCAATTAAATCCACAATATATTTCATTATATATTACAACTATCCCTATTTGTATCATACGTGCAATAAAAATTGCTCCCAGGGTGTAATTCACATGTTACTGTACGTTTGAATTCTTCATTTCTTCTGTCAGTGTTTTTCTTCACAGATATAAACAATATAATATCGTACATGCAAATTAAGATGAAAGAAAAGGGAATATCCACGTTCACTCGAAATTGAATTTCCAGGAAAACTAATGTTCGTAATCTGTTCGAATGAAACGAATTGTTAAATCGAACAAACAAAACGGTACTTGGAATTTTTGTGATTTTAATGATAAAGGAAATCATTGTACTATACGTTTAACGAGTGAAATGATTCAATGGAGACTGATCTGTAAAATAATCTTCATTATCTCTCTGAGGACATAGCCTCGAAGAATAAGGGAGGAAAAGCGAGAAGAGGGAATATAGAATCAAAGAAGACTCAAAGAACAGGAAAGTAAGATTGAAAAAAATATCAAGTCATACAAATGAAATTGAACGTGAAGAATTGAAATTAAAAATCATGGAAAAGAGATCGAAAGGACACAAAAGAACAGCAGGATCAATACTGGGAAAGAGAGATATATATTCATTTCACTCTGACGATCTTCTGTTCATAGTAAAATTGTTAACGCATTTTCGAAGAAGTTCGATTTAACGATGATTCATTCAATTAGAAAAATCCAGGAGTTCGATGTAAGGACTCCCAGAGCGTGAGCGAGAAGTATAAAATTCATGAATTCAAGGAATGTTGGGGTTCATAATTCTTGTTATTAATTGAATATTCACAAAGGTGATCATCCGACTTCCTGTTGGAATGAAAATTGATTCATTTGAATTCAACAATGAAGATAGAATCGAAGATGATAGTAGAAGAATAAATCTTTGGATGATGGAGTATTTACGTATTTCGAGGTTGAATTTACAGCGGTATAATAAGATACGAGTTTTTATAAGGGGTGTTCGGGGGATTCGAGAATGTTGGTAGTGATCGTAAAACACTGACGTGAGCTTTTCCCCCGATTGGATATTGCTCTATCCACATGTCGTATCGTGTCAACTAAATAGAGCCCCTGAGAAGGTAATGGCAAGCTATTGCGGGATATCAAACTGAGTTTTAACCATGCTCCACAATATCACATTTTCTTCAAAAATTATATTCATTTGATTCTCAAGAACTCTCTTGGGGAAGTCGAATGTATTTAATTATCATTTGCTGAATTAATACGTTCTTCTCTTGGAATAGATGTAAGTTATAAACAATTGCAACAACTAGGTACAGTCCGATAACTTTTAGTGTCCCAATTGCATAATAAATTCATAAACGTTATGATACTTATGAAAATACGGTGTTGAATGAACATTGACCGTCGATTTCACATCACTATGTGACGTCTTTTAAACGATTTTTTTACCTGTTGATACGACGCTAATCTATGGTTGAAAAACACGTGATCTGTTGGGACATTTTTACGTTCAATCAACGAAACAAGATTACTAATTGACGTTTTTACAACGTACACGGGAGAAAAAGAATTCATTATGGTAGCTAAGAATTAACTGTGGTAGCTATTTCGTGTACTTGATATTTGGATAGGGAAAAAAATTGCTGTAGAAGCTAGATTTTAGCTCCTGTAGCATCAACTTTTGTTCATACAGCTGGAGAAGTAGTTACCACAGATAATTTTTAGCTATCCAAATATCAACCACATCATTTTTTTCCGTGTATACGATTCACATTTTACCCTAACAGCACATCAACCGACTTCCACGTCGCATCCCCGTAGACTGCACGTGGATAGAACGTGGATGAACGGAGATTCCACGCGCAGGCAACGTAGAAATGTCCGGTGCTGCACGGGTTATCGATTCATTTTTTATTGTGTTTTAGCTGCTGAGAAACCATTTGTTTTGATCATGCATCATTCTTGATCCTTAATTCGTTTTATACACATTTCATCAACATTGCAATGGCGGTGATTGAACTTTCTCGATTTTGAATCGAATTCTGGCATCCTTCGAATCAACATGGAAAAAAAATAATTCACCATGGTGGCTAGTGATTAGCTGCGATAGCTAATTCGTGTATTTGACATTTGGATAGTGAAAAAAATTGCTACAAGAGTTAGATTTTAGCTCTTATAGCGATGACTTTCGTTGCCACAGCTAAAAAATATCCACCACAGCTAATTCTTAGCTATCTAAATATCAGTTTCAGTTCAGTTCAGTTCAGGAATTAAAATCCAAAATTTTTGCATAATTGATTCCTCACATAAAACTCGGTCTTAATACCTTGAATATTTTTGTTGTCTCCACAACATTCCAGTCGAAGCGTTTTTCGCAACAGAACTACTACCATCCCAGCGGAATTATTCATCGATGTAGCATTAAGGGAATCGACAGAGCAATTATAAGTCCTACATGGAAGTGGTTCGCTATGTCGAAAGGCAACCACCTCTTGCATCGGTAGATACATCTCGTGTCATGCCACGCGATGGGCGATAATTCCGACATGACGTGTGATGTGATCCCGATTCATTGCTGCTTCGTACAATCGGCAGCTTATATGCATGCATGGGCATAACTCTTGCATGGACAAGTTTACACGTATACGTGTGTATATTGTATGCATGCGTACGGATATACCTCCACCTCTCACGAGTCGAATCTTCACAGATGTGTGTCTAATTTCAGAACAACCGGGGTCGAGTGACAATCGTGATTAACATCTTCGATAAATTATGCTCGATCGATTTATTCGATTGTATCTAGCATGAAACACGAAAACACGATCTTCGCTTTTAGATGATGATTCATTAAAGACCGAAAGATCCCTCCAAGGAACAAATTCAAGAATTCGAAGAACGTGAAAGATGATAATTATTTATCAAAAGAGCGAGCACTCGCTCTCCAACGAACACTCTCCACTTTTTTTTCTTTTCTTTTCATCCGAAGTGTTCACTTGTTGGCATAACAAATTACCGATCCGCGAAATGGCGGACGTCTATCCGTGGCACCGGTTCACCGACAGCGGAAGGGTAGAAACACGAGCGAATAGAGGGCGGGTACAGTCGCTAAACTATGCTTGAACTAATTACCAAAGTTTCGATACCGTGAGGAGGAAAACCATCGAACAAACGTTGTTTGTAGAACTCTGGATTTCTTCTCATCATTTTTTTCCTCCTTTCGCTTTCTTATCCTTCCCATCGTTCATTCCATGCGGAGTCTCCATTCGATATTGATTCTACATCAATGTACGTTTCTACGTACGTACTTATCTTCAAAATGAACCTCGTCATCGAATATGAAGTCTCGTTGCGAGGGAAGGATATCCATGCTTCAACCTTCTAAATTTGAATTGATTGGAATGTCTAGACGATACGTGAATAAAAATCATTTTGCAACAATTGTCAAATTTCATGAGAATTTTATACGATTATTATCACTAATATGGAATACTATCGAACATCGACGGGACAGGTATAGAGACAAGCTGGCTGAGCTATCATCATCAGTCTTCGAACACGTCAATGTGTAAAATCAAGTCTGCAAAACTGCGGTAATGGGGCTGGTGGTGTAGTGACTCACTGCACTATCAACCATGGATCACTTTTTGTCAGTACATAACCGCGGACCGATTAAAACTTTTATAATGACTTCCAATCGATCTTTTCAACTCACTTTCTCACGCACGTGCACATTTATATGATTCCATCCTTCTCGTCTCGATTCTCGATCTATATCTGTCCATCTCACTTTGATCGAAAGTCTCCTTATACTCAACGTCATTGTCGACACGTTTGAGGGAGAGAAAGAAGAAGAAGAAGAAGAAGAAGAAGAAGAGAGGACCAAGGATGTCCGACAGGTTGCAGCAGCCTCATTAACCGCTACTCATTCCCCCGTGGAATCCATTAAAAGCCAACTATGTACACGCCGTGGTTCTTATAATACTTTGCCGGATCGCGGAATCGGCTCGTCGATCCATAACCGACACGCATGTTACCTCTTTCATTCCTTTCTTGACAGCATTCATTATGATCGAGACAACTAATTCTCTATGATCACTTCAGCGGCCAATGACGGAAGAATGTTCCCCCCAATGACAAAAATGATCGACTTTTTCAAATTTCAATTTTCACAAATGAATTATTTATATTCTTCTCCCATTTGGCGGTACGCGTTCGATAAATTAATCGCGATACAAAAGATCCATTACGAAACATCTAAGTGAGTACACACAGTGAGATAGCTTGTCGCGGTTGGCCTACCGTATACTATGCGCACTACACGTACATGGTAGAAAAGGAGCGGCGGAACGTTTGACAGTCGATTGAATTATTTCATGCCATCGTCTACGTTGTCTTTGCCGACATTGTCGTCGTCTTGTTCGTCATCCTATCGAACAGTTCGTTGCATTAAATGACTCGCCATTATGCATCCAATTCTCCCCAATGAGAAGGAAGAAAAAGAAAAAGATTCAAACTCAAAACAGGAGGACAATCTTTCTATACTTCTCGTTGACTACTACATACGCATTTATTATAATCCACGAATTCTGAACGAGAAGGGGGACTTCTCGGGTACGTCCCGTATCCTATTCTCTCGAAGACAAGGTACAACAGGAGTAGCAGCAGCGTTGGAAGATTGAGCGAGCCAGCGAGTGATCTGTTTCTCCTTCTAACGTCGCGAGAAGAGAAAATACGTCGTCGAAACAAAAGCGTGTATAAGAAGGAGGGAGGAAGGAAAAAAAAGAGAAGAGAAAATACGAAAGCAAGGAAGAAGAGGGAAGGGACGAGAAGGGAGATAACACAAACGGTAAAAGGAGGTAGCTGCTACGCACCAACACAAGCTATAAATGAGGGGGGTCTGCTCAGGATAACCTCAATTTTTGAGCATAACTCATGTACGAAGCGAGCTGCGCTTAAATCTTCTGTCCGAATAATAAGAGGAGCGCATTTACTTTCGGCTATACGGCGGTGACAACCTATCCAGTGCCCGTCTACGCACTGCGTGCAACTACAGCAGCAAGGAATACGAGGATCCGGCACTGTTACTGTTGCTGCTGCTGTTGCTGTTGCTGTTGCTGCTGGCTGCTGCTTTTGCTCGTCGTATTCCTGTTTTGCAAGGCCGAAAGAATCGTTATTCTCCTCCCGGACTCGAGCGAATCGCCCGCTTGCTTTGCCAGCAACCTGCATTCAGGTATGTGTGTGTATGGGTGTGTGTGTGTGTACGCGCTTATGTTTGTGAGAGGCTTCTTTGATTTCACCGTCTTCACTGGAGAACAGACAAACGGATGGATGGTAGTCATTGTACTCTTTGCCTTGATCGCTTTCGTGAACAGCAACAACACAAGAAAAAATAAAGCAAAGAAAATTATTTTCAATATTCTTTGATGGACGGAACAATTGATGGTTTCTTGCAGGATACTCTGCAAACTAAAATCGTATGGGAGGGGAATGATTTTTCAAAACCCATCAATGCGGAGGGGGAAGAAATATTTCTATATCAAAATTCGTTAGTCCGTCAAGTGGGTATCTATTGTTTTGGTTGTTATAGTCCTTTTAGGCAAACTTGAGGAATTATTCATATGCTGCGGTTTGGGGGCGAGAATTCGACTCATTCCTTCAATTGTCAACTCTGAGATACCCTACTCTCTAAAAATGAAAGAGTGAAAAATCAGCCTCATGTCCAAAGATCCCAATCAAAAAGATTCCAAAAAAATTGAATCCACGAGAAAAAAACCGTGACAAAAATTTTCCAAACAAAACATCCTGTTTTGTTCGACTTTGGATGTTTTATTGAACTTTGAATCGTTCAAATTAAAACGATATGAATTTCAACAACACTCTGTAGATTGCGATCTCACCACATGGCAAAACCCAGTTACCTATATAAACATGTACTCATCTGTGTTTTTATCTGCATCTTAGTGCCTTATTAAAGCAGGTATGGAAATTCGTAATACGCAAGCAAAACAATTGCTACTACAGCAACAAACTGCCTTCAGGACAATTAGTAATCCTAAAAGAAAAAAATACAGAGATTATGACCGGAGGTTATTGAATGTAGTTTCCACTTCCGAAAACGCTGACACATTAGAATACCCATGTGGAAATTAACGAACGCCCCAGTAGTAGTGGTTCAGTACCGCTGCCATAACTGCCAGTGCTGTCGGATACGGAATGCCATTACTGGCCCAGGTCGTTTGACAGTACTGAAACAATACTGGAATGATAACAATGTCTGACATAAGACCCATTATTGCCGGTACTGGCATTTGAACGTAGACGGTACTGTCATTTAAACCTAGCCAAAACTGATATCCCAATATTACCCATATTGATATTTTAATTGTACCTGAATCAGAATTTCAATCCAGCCAACATTTGGATTCCAATTCTCCCTGAACTGGCATTTCAACCGTGTCAGTGTGGGCATTTCAATCTCACCAGTACGACCATTTCAATTCTACCTTCAATGCATTCCACGGGGATTCTCCATGGCGTACTATTGGCACTTTCAATGGCAAGATTATTGATCTCAAGTAGACTCCACGCAGCCACACTGCGTGTGCTGTTACGGTAATTTTTATAACATCAAAAAAGCTTACCAATTTTATCTCATGTATGTCCCAATTGTATTGGAATGAAAAAATTGAATTTTTATAATATAATTCATAATATATAATATATAATTTCCTATTAACTGACAGGTAATTCTGAAATAGATCTGGCCTTGGGTAAAATTTTGCACCAACTTTTTTCATAAATTACTTGATAAATTCTAACTTAAAATAGATAATCAAATCATTCTCTCACTGTAGCTATGTTGCCGCGAAGGTAAGTTGACACCCAATCCACAATCGCTTTTGTAGTGAAACACTCCCGTACAGCACGCGGACATTTCTCCGTCGCCTCCACGTCGCTTCTCCGTTCTTTCCACCTTGTCTCCACGTCTCCCTTTCTTCCACTTTGCCTCCACGGAGATGCAACGCGGACATCGGTGGATGTGCTGTGTGGGACTGTTGCATCGATGCTGGCACAGTATTGTCTTTTCGTGAAATTTCGAAAGATTACCAAGTCTGAGTCAGTACTGGCGCAGTTTTTGCTCATCAAAGTAGCCATGTTTCCGCAGAAATGGGTCGACCCCCGACCCACTACCAATTCTATCGTGAAACAATGTGGCGTCGATGCTGGCGCTGTACCGTCTCTGTGTAACGCTTCAAAATATCACCAACTCTGAGTCAGTACTGGCACAGTACTGGCTCACTAAAATAACCATGTTTCCGCGGAGATGGGTCGACCCCCGACCCACTACCAATTCTATCGTGAAACAACGTGGCATCGATGCTGGCGTAGTACCGTCTCTGCGTGAGGTTTGAAAATATCACCAACTCCGGGTCAGTACTGGCACAGTTTCGTTTTTCTACAACCCAGGTGTTCTTCAGACAATATTGATTCGGTACTGATTCAAGACTGTCTGCCCAAGCGACTCAATACCGTCTGAAAACCGTCGAACGACTAGTGCCAGTTGAAAAAGAGTAATGACACTGTACGGGGGCCAGTTGTTTTGTCCGAAGTATGGCAAATACAAACTTGCCAGTACTGGGCTATTTGTCAATTCTGGCAATTTCCACATACGTACCTACAAGGAATTGCTCTTAAGAGGGTACCATTAATTGGTTACCATTTGAGTAAATTTTTTCTTACCAAATCACTCGGAACTGAATCGATGAAACAATCTGAAATTTTCAGGAATGATTCTTCAAGACTATCTACGTCGCTCAAGAGCCCAAATTTTCAATTTGAGAACAAGTTTCTCTTTGAAATTCAATATTTAGACTCTTTAGCGACGTGGATAAAGTCTCAAAGAATCGTCCCTGAAAATTTCAGATTTTTTCATGAATTCAGTTTCAAGTAATTTAGTAGAAAAAAAGCGTGCTCGGTCGGTACGCTGGTATCCTCTTAGTATTGTATTGTAAAGTAATGATATTTAAATAAAACTTAGTTCACTCCGGCATACGTTGCTTCTGTAAATTGTCCAGGTAGGAAATGCCAATATTGACAACTGGCCCATGCTTGGCAAAATACTGGGCTGCCAAGCATTGCGAACCAATATTGGTCCAGTATACAACCGTTGTTCATTCTAGAAACCATACCGGGTTTCATAGGAAATGCCAATATGACAACTGATGCAAGCTTGGCAAAATATTGGCCTGCCAAACATGGCGAACCAATATCAACCCAATGTAAAACCGTTTGTTATTTGAGAACCCACACCATGTTTCATGAGGAATGCCTATACAACCAGTGGTTCAAGATTGGCAAAACATTAAGCTGCCAAGCATGGCGAACCAATATCGGCCCAATACTAAACCATTTGTTATTTGAGAATCTATACCACGTTTCGAAGGGAATGTCATTACAACGAGTGGTTGAAGCTTGGCAAAACATTAAACTTTCAAGCATGGTGAACCAATATTGGGCCAATGTACAACCAATGTTTATTTGAGAACCTATGCCACATCTCCATGTTTGTGATTTTTACAGAGTTGTACCGATATCCCTGCTAAAAATCTTATCGTTTTCTATGGGAAATTTTTTTCTCCAAGAAGTATGTTTGAAGAATCAGGTTGAAACATGGCAAAAGTTAATATACACAACTTTGGCCAGGTCCGATTTAATCGTATGAGCCAAGCTCCAAAATACTCATAATACATATATCATGAGACATTGGGCTATGCTTGGCATCGCATTTTGGCCATTTTTTCTCATGGATTCAGGCCCAATATAAGTCATAATTGGGCCAAGATCGGGCCAAGCTTGGGCCATTTGTTAATTCCTACCTGGGTAACGAACATACATACACAATAATCCATGATCCTATTCACCAGATACAGTCCGTTCTCAGGTGGGTAGATCGTGGAAGTCATGTACTTGTCGCGGAATGGATGTTTCGTTTGGACAATTTGCGTGACGAGATATTTTGTCTGGACAACTTTCTTCGGGGGTGTTTTCACGCAGAATCAATGTTTTAGCGACGGAAATATTTTGTCGGGGATATTGTTGATTAGGATATTTGAACGTGTTATGGAAAAATCACGTGTTCCACTCCACCAAGTCTCAAAAGTGAGCCAGTCCGCTTTGAGTCGGGTTTCCACTCGTTTCGAGTGAACCCTTACTTTCTTAGAGTGAAAAATCGACTCTAGAATTGGAGTGGTTGCAAGGTTCTAACCTCAAAACTTAGAATATCATTCCAAAAGAGTGAAAATTTCACTCCAAATTTCGACATGCTCACTTTTGGCTGGCTGAAGAGTGAAATTTCACTCTAAAAATTTGAGAGAGCAGTAGAAATCATGAGGCCTGGCAAAACCTCACAAGACCCCAAGACTTCCTTGATAGGTGCGGTAGCACTTTTTCGTTGCATCCTTTGATAAGCTGACATACAGCAGCTGATAATTTTTATGTAATTTTAGAATATTCTAATCCCGCCCAGCGTAGCATGCTAACCTAAGCAACAGAATTATCTAAAAAGCACTTACTTAAAAACATCCTCATACTTGGATCAATGTATTTTATTATCGTTTACAATCTTTCCATTCAACCTTCGATAACTTATGTCAATAGCCGTCAATGAAATCCAAACGCATTTAATTGCGGTTCAAAGAAATACACGATAAACCGACCACATTTTCCTCATAAATGTCGAAACATTGAAGTTTCAAACGTATGTCCAAGCGTAAAATAGCCAAGACGTTTGAGCGCAACCGGTTTTCTACATACAAGCTGATTAATTTTGTCTCGATCCCTGACAATATTCATTGCTCGCATATGTCTCGGAATTGCTGTTGGTATTTGCTGTACCCTCATGATGCATTACATAATAGTTTTGAGACTGCGTTATATACGTACGGACTAGACTTGACATAGGTAGTAAATAATTACCTGTATCATGAATGCGTACTTTACGCACACTGTGCGTTGAACGTGTATTGGCATAGAGGGTACTCTTCTCAAGCTTCAACCTTAATTAGATTCGTCGTAAAAGCAATTTATTCGCATACTTCTTGTTACGATACATCTCGCATTCTCTACCGAAGATGAACAACGCACAATTTTAATGAATGAACAGACTCTATCCCAATCGATTTCGAGCCTTGATGATATAGTTACGCGTTACACATCGGCAATATAATTTCACAATATTAACTCGGGTTAGGAATTTCCATCGATGGGAACGGGTAATTTGATGGGAACATTTTAAAACGAAATTCTCATGTTTATTGTGGAAAAGGAAAAGAAAAAAACATGACAGGTATAGAGCCGTCAGCGAATATATACCTTCTTGCCCATACTGCCCATGTGCGCATAGGAAAAAATAAACCCTGATAAGAGCAGAACGAGGGGAGGAAGTAAAATAGAAACAGGTTATGAGAGAGAGCAAGTGAAAGAGATTGAGCAGTGAAGTGAAATTTATTCACTCACAAACGGATGTAAATTTATTCAAATTACGCGATTTCGAGCGGGGCTTATTGTGACGCGGTACGGTACGTCGTACCGTAGCAACGGGCCGCACAGCTTTATTTGCTTTATCAGTGCGTGGGACAAGGGATAGGCGTGGACCGTCGCGCGCATATTGTGGGTTCTATTTTGTGGGAAATTAAAAACTCTTCATGTGTAGCGGTAGTCGTTTGCTTATATAACGATCGACCTACCATCCTCCGCTTGAATGGTGAACAACCGGTAAAGAGAGACAAACTTTTCTTCTGTTGGGTCTTCGTGTGAGTGAGCATGCATTCGCGCGCGCGCACGCGTTGCTTTCACCGTTATCAATAACTATAAACTTTGTGAATTTGTTCGATCGATCCGCTAAGAGATCGTGAAACAGTCGTAGGATGGCTCGGTTAATTAACTATTTTGTACTCACAATGTACCATACGTCAGCATGTTGATAAAATGAATAGATAGATACTTTGTTTCAATTACTTACTCGCCATCGGAACCTTTCGTGTTCACTCCTTGTTCGTGGGTTACATAAATGTACAATGTACAAATCCATTTTTCCATTCTTTCAGCATGTATACCGAGGAATAGGAAGTTTCATGGCGTTTGAAGTACCGACTACCTTCTATCTACATCAATTTCATCGACGATTCATCTGTTGATATTTCACAAAAATTTCTGTGTATGTTATTGTTTGAGATTGATGAAAAAATCAAAATCAACGATTCTTCGAATATATTCGTCTAAGCCGTGATAAGAATTTCCAGGCATTTGAAATTATGGAAATACGAGAGAGTTATTGAGATCTTTCAATTCTTCACAATATAGCACAGTACATTACATCGAGTTATTGTAGGTTTTTATCATGATATATTGAAATTCCCTCGGTAATTTAGTAATCTGATACGTCGGTGATAATGCAGTGGTCCACCGATTATGAAATTGATTCATCTACATTGTATTTGATGAAAAATAAAACACAAGAACATACTATCAAACGTTTATGGAACGTTTATCGTCCAACTGGGTGCGCGTAAATGCAATAGAACCATCAACTACTACTTCACGATATCTCATTTCAAATGATGTGAGTTGATTGGGTTGATATTGTAATCATGTAACTTCTATAGAATTGTAAGATGTCACGTAAATCATAGAGAATTGGATTTCGATATCATATAATTTTGTTTAGAATTCATCGACGCATGCTTGTTACGGAACCGCAAAGGACGAGATGGATATGATAAAATTCAGACTTTACGACATCGCTACAAAACATAAGTCTCACCTGTCCTCATCGATATTCCCATTTTGTCACATTGGACTGCGTTGAGGATATAGACGCGGTAATAATAGCAAATGTAGAATCGATGGAGTCCACGGATGATATACGATGCGTAGACACGAAATAACATTGCTCTTTCCGTTAACCCTATCGTTCTGGAAGACGACGGAGACGAAGATGAGAACAACACCGATGACAACGACACGACGACGACGACGACGACGACGGTTGTCGCGTAAGGTATAGCGTGGCACATCCAAGGGGCTCCGTAAAGAGAAGAAAGAGGAAGAGAGTGATAGTGTTGTAAGAAAGTCGATAATAACGCCGAGGCAGGGATATTTAGTGCTAGCTGTAAATCTTGACTCAAATCGACGCCGCCGTTCCGTCGGCACATTCTCCACTGAATACATTACTACCGCGTGCAGCAACAACATGCTATAACATATGGATGTATAGATAGATAGATGGATGGATGAATAAATACATACGAGGTGTGACAAAATTTCTAAATTTGATTCAGAGGAAGTGGTGGTTTTAATTTTCTCCTTATGTCTCGAGGATAATTAATGTCCTCATAGATTCATGGGCATCTCGCAATGATCAAGCACAAATCCTTCTCAACCATATTTGTACAGGGAAAGAAGTGTATGGAATTAACTGTCATTCATTTTGATGCTCATTACAGTTCTATCTGTGGTGAAAATGCTATTGAAAGCGGACAGGGAACCTATAGGATCTGTATAGACACTTGATGGAATTGTATACACTCTATCTGTGCTTGAAAATTATGGATAAGGCTTCTGTCCATATGTGTGGGATTTTTCATGATTGGATAGGATGTATCAGAAACGTTGGTTTGATAAACTTACGGTTTGTATCCGAATTCTCTATGCTCCGATAGCTTGGATCCGGAATTCTAACGAATTCACTACAACAACTTGCCTGAGATTAAAGTACCACAGCACAGTTGAATCTATCTTTCATTCACGAAGTCCATTGGGCAACTGATCTTGGTCGGAATATGAAGAATCGATACTAAAGGAGCGTCACACGTTCACTGTATCAACTAATTAGATCTGGAAGAATATGATACAAGATATCAAAACTGTGCCCATCTCTCGTGATCTCTCTCAAGTGAAGTGTGACAACGTATATCCGAATTTATATTGTAGCAGAATTTTGCCTATAATGTCCATAGTTTCAGATGCCCTGTTATCCACACTTTATAAGCACGATTGACCAAATGTTCCCATTAGCAATTCCGGAATTCGATCCTATTGGAATGCATGTGCATTTACCGTTTGCTTCAATCTGCCACAGATTTCCGAGGTTTAGAAAGAACATTCTTATCCGCGGTATAAACCCACACAGCACTACAATCCCAGAAGAATTGCTAAAGAATTCATAAAGAACACAATCAGTTCAATTAGCATTCTATATGATTTCTTCTGAGATTGTAGCGCTGTGTGGGAATGCACCCTTGGGCAAGTGTTTTGGTTAGCTTTTCCAGGAACAAGTCCTAATCAAGGTACCCAAGCCACAATGGACAGTGAGGTTTCATGTAAGCCAGCCGAAATTGCAGGGCTACTAACAAGTTCCCCGTTTTACATTCATGTGCATACAAAAAGGGGCACGTGTTAGTGGTGACAGTATTGTCATCTGCAGTTCCAACTGACGAACATGAAGCCTCACTGTGTATTGTGGCTTGGGTTCCCTGATCCAAATGGAGTGCATCCAAGCTTGGCCTAATCACTAGCAGAAATCGGAGGTGTATAATGATAGCAGAGTTTCACTTGGTGAGAGCTTCACCAGTTCCTTCAAAAAACTGCTGACTGCAAGAGACTGGGGACCTAACGATACCATTACATCCGTTTTTCGTTCCGATTGTTGCTCTAACAGCACAACCACCGATGTCTCCATCGCATCTCCGTGGTGCCGTTTAGCTCCGTGGAGTCTACGCGGAGACAATTGAGACATCGGTGGATGCGTTGTGAGAAATTCTATTCATTTCATTGGTCATTTTATTCAATGCGAGTATCCAGGCAAAAGACTCTGGTGTAGAGCCATGAGAGGTGGCCATAATGGTGAGAGCAATCGTTTGAAGTTACAAGCTGGCTAGAGGTTTACAAAAATGATAAGGTATTGAGAAGGTCATAATTCATTTGCAACTTCCTATCCGAATTTATCCAACTATTTCCACTAAGGCAAGGGTGTTCGTGGCGCTGCTATAAAGGAATCGACTGGTGGCGATGATATCTTGTGTAGATTCCATACGAAGGTAAGACACTTCCTCCCCTTCGTCAATACGAGCCGGGGCAGAATGAGTCTCTGATAAATGTCGCTCTTTTCTTTTGATGCTCCAGATCCGCTAAAACAAGACTAATTTTAGCTACTTTCCGAAATTAAACTGATACTCAGGAAGAAAGTGAGTTTGACTGTTTACTGTGTACCTGGCACCAAATCACCATCCCCTTATAGCAAAAGTTGCAGTATAACTGTTGTTTCAGTGTTGCTGCACTAGTTTGTGTTTTATTGTTGGAGGATTGTTTGATCTCACGTGTCATAGCTTGATGTATCCAAACATCTTCACAGTATCATGACAACAACTTTCAAGTTTGCTGCATGTTGCTGCGCATTTGGCGACGCAACCTCCCAGGAACTTCACAACAAAAGTTGCGACGTGTTGTTGGGAAATTGTTGCGAATTTTCTAGCATTTTGCTATATACTTGTCTTTATTCACTTGGAAGGTTAGTCTCAGAAATGTCTCTGTCGTCTAGACGTGCGTCCAATTTGACAGTACAACTATCCATACTTTCATGATCATTCAAATACGTCAAAGCTTGAATCGAATAACGATTATGTCAAGTTAAGATTCAAAACATCTAAAATTCTCGGTTTTTCCTAGTGGGTGAATGAAACATCACATATAATGAAATCAACTTCATTATTTTGACAAATATTCAGGAAACAACTTTGCAACTGTAATGTCGATCCTCGACCAGGATCGATTTTGTGTGAAAGAACAAGTATTTGGAGAAAAGTTTTCACAGATCCCCCTAAGATATCAATACAAATTCGACATATTCTCTGTAAACAAGGATCAATCCTATCGAGGATCGGGATCAGTATCTTGCAGGGTCCTGGCGTTCAACTGAATTGAATTGAATAATAAAGAGGAGCATTTTTTCATCCTTTCCTCGTATCTCACACGAATGCACGCGGGCGTCGTTTCTCAACGTACGATCCCTTAAATCAAGATCATACAACAACGAGTACGTGCATATAGAACTATGGCTTTATTCGAGCATGGCGAACATTCGCTTGTTCCTCGAGCAGCTGCTCATTATTCCCGCTATCTTGGAACTCGGCGCTTGGGCGCACTGTGCACAGCTCACTTGGCACACGACCACTTCGCGAAAGGAACTTAACACTGACTTTCAATCAAGACCTGCACTTACAATATAATTACAACCGTGCACATGCGGTACAAATGGCATAAGTTAATGGCAACTCTGAATAAATTGTCGAGAGGGAAAAACCGTTTCGATCTTGTCGACGGTTAACTCGTATGTACAAGGGACTGTTGCCAGTCCATGCACAATGGCGAGTCATTGTCATGTCATTCTTTCTCCTCACGTAATAACGTTTACCAGGGGAATTAGGAAATCGTTAAGATTCGAGTACATAATCTTCCTTTTATCATGGCTTTTGACGGGCCAAGTATACGAAGTCGGTGAGTTTCAAAGGTCCAACAAACATCTTGCGAATCGTGATGTTCGCTTTTCTTTCTAATTGCGTCATTCGAATGGATACAATTCTTATCTCGTGAGAAGAGAAAGTTTAGAATCTTACTTGTGGGCGGAAGATGTGTGTTGATTTTGGTACTTTGTTGTTCTTCACTTTTCGGAATGTTAGAGCGGGGCTTACTTGTGAGGAAGTTCAATCGATTTTCAGTTCGTTGAATTCTGAGAAAGCCTTCATATGCAATCCTGCGCGAAGGTGATGACTTTTCACTCGGAAAATATTCACTTATCGAGGACATCCCAAATGTAAACTGGAATTCTATTTTATCGATTTTTAATGCACGGGGAAAAAAGTATTGCTCGGAAAGCGAACCGTTTTGTCACTGTAGCACCTACAAAAGGAAAATGGTCGAAAAAGTGTGAAGAATTTTGAATACAACTGAATTTTGTTTGATAATAAAACTAGCGTCTCAGCTGCAAGCGTGAACGATCTTGCAAGTACAATAAAATGTTTTGTAGACTATAGTAATAATCTATTCTCCTCTCAGTATACACGAAAAAAAAGAAATAGCTGTGGCAGCTCCTCACTTCTTTAGTACTCTTTTTTCGCCGCTATAGCTAAAATAATTGCAGGTGTAGCTATTTTTTGGCTACCGCAGTAGGAAATCGTAGCTGTGACTACACAGGTTTTGTGTCGATACTAGCATAGCTACATTTCTCGCTGCTAACCACTAAATGAGTACTTGTGAGAGTTAAAAAATAGCCCCCGTAGCTAATTTTCAGCGATCCAAATAATAGCTAATTGTTTTTCTCACGTGAGAAGAATTTTAGCTGCTGGTTTCAGCTTCCTTAATCCTAAAATGTTATCAGCGTCGCTATTGCGTCTACCAAAAGTTCGTAGGCCTTGCAAAAATATCCACTCCGGCAGCTGAAACGTTATTCCTGTTAGCAAACTTTCCCATTGCATCAATGATTTCTGTAGCTTCTTGAGCAAGTTATTTTTTTCTAAGCGCTATAATTACACAGAATTTGTATACTCCATGCACGCGAATGGATCAAATATCAAACGCAGCCAGTGCCACCGACAGGATCCATTCGCATCTAGTAAAAATTTATTATAACAAGAAGTAGCAGAATAGTATGGAAGAATGGAATTCACTTCGATTCGAACGCAATTGAAATGATCCACCGTCTGGACAGCGTCTAACTGACTTCTGCCAATCGGTCTTCTCTCGTCTAAATATTTCATTCTATTCCTCTACCTCAGATGTTATATGCATACAACGCAGCAGCAGTTCGAGCATTAGTTACAGGGGTTACGACGTATTTGTTCCCCAGTAAGATGCGGATGATGGATGGCGAGCAGCGTAAGAACGATTTGTCTCCCCAAGTCTGAGATGTATGGGAATGCAGACAATCATCGAGGCTAAAACTTTCTTTGAACGTTCGTTGTACGTTCAGTAGTAACTTCTTCTCGTACATCAAACTCGAAGAGTAAACGGTAGTTGGGAATCATCGATCAATCGGGATCGAAAGTCATCCAATTAGGATTACACGGAATAAGTATAAAATATCACATATATCGAAATTGTAAATTGTCAAGTGTAATTTGTCCTCCCACTCCTTCATCTCTTCTGTGATTTCTTTCAGAATTGAATCCTTATTGAATTTAGTTTCCCTCTTCTCGGATTATAATTTTCATCCAACCAAAACAACCAATTTCCTACAAGTTAAAACAAGTATTCGCAAGGATGAATAAAATTCGTCGAGAAGAGAGAGAGAGAGGGGGGGGGGGGAATTAGTTCAAGGGAACGGAAGCAGCAACATTGGCCATTACGAAATACATGGTGGTAGTCTCTTATACTCGTCGTCGGTCGCTTGTTCGCGCCAGCGTTCCTTCTCTCGGTATTTCCTGGTGCAGGCGCTGCATTAGCATTTTCGTTACCGTTAGTCCCCCAGGGGTACAGTCCGCGGAAATTTCTGTCGTGAAACCGGGTGTCCCTTCGTATACATGAATACAAGGTCACCGTAACTACTGTCACGTTCTGTCGTGTTGAATACAGGTACAACTCTACAGGTCGTATAACGTATAACTTATAATGGTTGTAAGTTCGAGTTTTATTATCGTGCTTCGAAAACATTTTCATTCAATGCATTTTATTACGATTCATTCTCAAATGTATGAGAAATTTAATATAATTCTTTGGAGGAAGGGTTCAAAAAATACAAGAGCCGTGTACCGAAAAGCATTCCTTCTATAAAACTAGAATGATGAATTGCGAACGAATTTGCGATTTCAATTAATTTCTTGGCCAAGTTTTCACGATTCTTTCCTCCCTCTTTTCCTCTTTCATTGATTACACTCCTAACGAAAAAAGGAGGAAACCCGACTACGCCAAGAAATAACATCTGCAATCGGGTTGGCTACCACTGTGGACTGGTTTTTCTTGAAGCAATTTTCGACGTCTCGATGATGTATTATTGAGACGTCGGAAATTGCATGAATTTGTTGTTGGTTGGTCAGATATTTTTTTATATTATTCGGCTGTGTAAACCGCAAAAATTCCTTGAACCGATGAGCCTTGACGAGAATAAAATATGAGAATGGAAAAAACACAAATGATGAGATGGATGAGGTGCTTTCGAAAAAATCTTACAACGTAGCAACACTGCATTAATGTTATCATTGTATTTTTACACGAAGATCACGCTTCGAGAGCTCTTTTTTATCGTGGGGCATGGGGGGTTTATTTTAATATCGATTCGCGGGGAACGACGGAATGAGTCGACGGATTGAGGAGGAAAGCGAATAAAGAAGAGCGGAATTTACGAATCAACAAGGGGCAATCACGCGCAATGAGAACGGAATTATCAAATTTTCCTCGCAGAAAGTAGCGGTAAATATTTACATTGGAGTCTATACTTATCCGTTGAGGCATTACACGTTCGAAGGATTAGCGACGAGAGATCCCATTTGAAGTTCCCTAGCTGTCGGTATAGGAAATACAAGATATATCACATCTAGACGGAAGATATACGACGGAACAACGATGCGATGATGACGAAGCAACGACGACAACACTACGTCATTCATCGAGATACATCATACAGAAATACATAGAGCGTTACCATGTACATCCCCTTCTCCCCAACCACGACGGCGGGTTCCACGCGAGCGCCAATTAGCTAACGACGAAAGTTTCGAGACATCCTCGGTGAACTAATCAAGATCCTGCGGATACCGTAATCACCGATGATACCGTATCGTCGTCGTTGCGCAAGCCGACCGTTTTCATCTTTATCGTTGCCTTCGTCGTCTTCTTCGCGGGTAACGTGGGTAACGAAAGAGATTCACACTCTAGATGAATTAATTCGAGAAACTGACTGCGATAATTCTGTATCATACTGTCATCTACTGTCACGGCTCCGAGTCCTTGTCAAACATATACGTACTCGGAAAATCACAGGGACGAGGAATTTGATTTGAGAAGTCACATAGTCAAATAAGCTAGAAATTCAACGGAACAGAAGAACGGATACGTGTTTACTGCTCGCGATATTATATTGTCAAGTTTTGAGAGGTTGAAGGAGGGGAGAAAGAGGTAGTTATCAGTCTCAAGGAAATTACACAGAATAAAGTTTTCACTTACAACGAGAGAAGAGTTTATTTGTATTCGATACGTATCGATTCGGATACGATACGAAATAAATGCACAATTTGCTCTTCCTTTACCAAATTTGTCGATTGTATGATCATTGTCATTTGAGATTTCGTATATATATATTTATTTTTCCATTGGATGGAGAATCTTAAACAATTGAATTCCGCACAAAAATACAAGAAACAAACTGGAAGCGTTTTGAAACGGGTTTTCAATTCCTCCCAACTAATCAAAGATAACCTGGATCTATTTTTCTTTCCTCTGAAAGCAGTTTGTTTTAGAAAATTCACATCTTCGACGGATTTCCTTCCTTGTTCTGGAAAAAAGCTATCTTGGTGATTTGAAATCTCCAAAAAGAACAATCAGTAAGTTCTTCTTCGCCAAAGATCCTTGATTTATTGTTGAAATTTTCTTCGAGATTTATTGTCCACGAAAGAAAGATCTTTAAAAATCCAGGTATTAGAAAAAGAATCACCCATATTGAAGAGATTGGAATAATCTTGGTTAGTTTTTGAAATCAAATCTTCATTCATGCTCTCAATTTTAATGAATTCCACTGAAATCGTATCGTAACCAACTGAAGTAATAATTACCTTCCTTTCTACGACTTCTTCGACTTCTGGCATTGAATTTCACTCGAATGATATTTAAAATTGATTATAAAAATAATATGCACCCTTCTGATTCTCCGAAACCGAGAAATCATGCCGCTTTATACGACTATCATATATTTCAAAATCCTGAAAGCAATTTCAGAAGCGAACATGGAAATAAAGGAATTTCAATACACAAACTGAGTTCAACTTTCCGGCCTGCAGTTTGAACTTTGAATATAAATTCGTAAGAATACACTCCATCAGACCTACATACTTTAACTTTTACCGCACAGCTTATTCAAAAATCTTCATGCACCCTCCTTTTCCCCTACCCCCCTGAGAGTCATGAATGAAAACTTGAGATGAAGAATCGTTGCGAACCCTATAATCCATGGATATCAACCGGTATTGAGAAACCAAATCATATAATAATTCACGTCCTATCGTGGAAGCATATCGCAATCCGATGACATCGCAAATATCCGATGGAAGCAAATAATAAAACCAATGGTTTCCTAATTTGCTTTGTTATTTTCTTATATTTTGTTCGAGGGCAATGGAGAATGATAAAATATAATCCATCTGCTTGACGTATGATGGTAATGAATACGATCATCTTCTCTTGCCGCATATCATGAATGATATATGATGTTCGATTAACAGTCCTATCACCCTGTAGCGATTCCATCATAAAAGGAACAAATAGAATATCGCGCGCTAGTCTCCGCTATCCTTTCCCTTAGAAACACGCCCATCGTTCGATCTCATAACGTCTGATCGGGATCAGATTTCACTGAAGGCTCTCGTAAGGTACTCTCCTTCGCGCTCTCTTCTCCTTCCTCTTTCGCAATGCACAAGATACGTATTGTTTAAAATACTCCGAAGTAGGCCATCTTTTTTCATCACGCATCTTCGCAAACCTCTATTCTCAACAGCAGCAGCTGCGAGGGTAGTGTGCGTGTACTAGGATATCCTTTACGTTGCATGTTCGAAAGCTTTTGTACAAGAAATTGTTTCTATCGTACCACCATTAATTAGTTGAATCGTGACTAAAGAGGAGATATATGGGAGAGGAAAAGTAATTATAATGTGCAATCGATTGATAATTAACTTCACAATCAGTCTTATCGAATTCCTTTGCGGGGAGATGGATATACGATCAGGGTTGATTACTTGTCAATAATATCGATGACTATGTTAATTGAAAGGATGTAATAGAGAATGGGAGGTAAAATGCAACGATGAGGAGGCAAATCGAGAAGCGTAGGGCAGATACTTGTTTGATCGGTGTTGCTGTTCGGAAGAGTTTTTGTATCTCGTTATCTGAATTTGATCATCTTGATGCGATATGTATCCGCTGGTATCGTGGTTCTGTTGCTTACCAATTGGAAAAGTTAACTCGCAAGGCTGAGAATCCGAGGTATTAAAATACCAATATCATTATTGTCATGTAATTATCCACTCCCCTGTACCGGAGTCGAGAAACATGGTCTATCTGACCCGATGAGAAGCACCATGTAAATTGTCCAGGATCACAAGGCGAGGCACAAGTGCAGCGGTCAGCTTAACCACCGAATGAGAAGTTTCCCCGCCAACATGGCCAGGCTACTAGGATAAAGAAGTGCAAGAAGTGCAACATTTATGCGAGTATTACCTGTATTGTCCATATGGCCCGTTACCTTAGCGTTCATTCGCGTTGCATATTCCAACTATTGATGGGGAATGTTAGATTCAATTAGTTCTGTTTGCTGCCCTTTACTCTGACCTGTTCTTGAAATTTCCCAGGTTGGTAGCGCAATTGCTTCTTTGAGCCATCCCCACCGGAAATTCAATAACATTTGTTCGGGTCAACCCGATTAGGTTTCTAGTCGGCATTCTTCATCAATTCTCCAGAAGCCACATCCTTTGTAGCTTCACGGTACACAAAGAAATATGAAATCAATCAGGATGACTTCCTCTGTGACTTGATTGAATCACTCAGAATACGAAAGAATAAGGAATAAAATATCACTTGATTGTAATGTATCAAATTCGATTCGTTACATCAAAAGTACGTATTCTTTATAGATTTTATTCAATTCATTCTATTCTCCTCTCTTCAATACCCTTTATTCGGAGCCCTTCGAAGAAACGAGCCTGAAGCGATATCACCACCGTAATGAAGCTGTTCGCGCTCACAACAATGTCTTCCTCAATACTTTTGACGCTAATCAGCCGTTGATTGTCATGTATATAGATACCACCTCACAGTAGCTTGATATAATAATACAGTTCTCGTAAAACACAAGCACAGGCTGCATATTAATGCACACAAATTTTTCTTTCCCTTATCTACATTTATGGGTGGATTATGCATCAAATGCGAATTATAAGTGATAAGTATCAGTGGCGTTTCTCTAGGCGACCGTCCCTGTAGTTGTGGAGTATATTCGGCAATTGTACCGTGAGTCACGTGTTAAAATTCAGTCTTGGCCCCGAAACCGCCCCCTCATAAAGGAAGCGTCAGTTCATAAATTGCCCCCTTTTCTCTCCGCGATCCCTCTCGCCGTCACCGCATCCACCCACAATGCAGCCATCTCAATTTTGAGGGTGCCAGCCAACAGGAAACTACCACCCTCGACAAAACTTACTGAATTCATTATGGGACGAACAAAGGCTTCGCGGAAAAGCCTTGGGCACCTTGTATTCTTGTATAAAGTCGGAGGTATCTGTATGAGAAAAGGTCCAAAACTGTGGAGAAACGGAGAGCAAAAAACCTTGGTAAAATATCATACACCGTTCATAATTTTTCTGCTCGGGGAAAAAAAAATGATGCATGATTCGAAAATGTTTTAATCGGGATCAATGAAAAATAACCTCAGAGACGAATTACCCGTTTTCGCATTCTCGTTCAACTTCAAATTATGTGTTTTCGCAGTACGTTCTCGTATATCTGCACGCGTATTCATATATGCATGTATGTACACAAAAACAAATGAATACAAAAAATGAAAGAACCTCCTCTCTTGTGAGAACCACAGGAAAACACCTGCATGAGATTCGGTGAGTCGATTGCAATCCTAAATTACATGGTTCCTCATTGAAACGATATACAATACGTTTCAGGTGGAGAGGAATTCTTGACAAAGGATACAGCTACATTTTTCTTCTCGTGTTCGAAGGATTTTAAATTTTCAAATAGTTTCGTGGATACATATAAAGTTTCTTTATGAATGGGGAAGTCTTTATCATGACTTGTTGCGCTTTTTTTTGAGTGAGGAAAAATCAGGACGCAAATGAAACTACTGCACAACAGATCGGAAGCATCGTAGGTCGATTTGAGATTGATTTTAAGATGATATACGTTTAATGAAGGTTTATCTAACGTTAAAATGTATTCACGCTTGATCTACGTTCATAGAACGTTCTTGAGAGCTCCGTATTCTTTTAGGGCGATGTGAAAACAAATTCGCCATATTTTCTACAGCCTGTTTTATAGAATTCAGATTACCAATGAATCCACTTGGTCCTTGCGAGGGTGCATGTATAGCACACTGTATTCGGTATCACCCTTTGAACTCAAATTTATACTGAAATCATCATTCCTTAGATGTTTCATAGTATAGTCTGGTTTGATGGATTAGAGGGAAGTTTATTTTTCTGTGACAAATGAGTCTTAACGAATCAATGGAATCCTTAAAATCAATGCACGGAAGAAATAATTTAGCCGCAGCAGCTAAGTAGCTAGCATGAACACGGACAGCCATTAAATTGGCTCCTGCAGCTAAATTTTAGCTGTTACAGCAAACAAATTTGCATTTGTAGTTAATTTATTCGCGGTAACAGCTAAAATTCAGCCGCAGGAGCTAATTTAATGGCTGTCCGTGTCCGTGCTAGCTACTTAGCTGCTGCAGCTGAATTATTTTTTCCGTGTGGAATTCCAAACAAATGTTATGACATGGGCGGATGATAGTTCCAACCAGATGTTTTCAATTCAGTAATTGTTCACGACATCGTTTCTTCTCGACGTACAGATTTCAAATTCATCGAAACACAATGTAGAGAATAGGACCCAACCGAATGCACGTTCTTCACACGCAAATTGAACATTAACGTGGAAAACGTACAATATAAAACTTACTCGAAGGAAGTTCGTGCGAAATCCAATCCCAATATAATTAAATCCGTCTCGTGGAGCGGAGGAATGGATTGATGGTAAATAATTAATGGCAAATACATAATTGCAAACTCTGTTTCGTTCGGGTTGTCAGCAATCGCAATAAACATCGCAGTTGGATAACAGCTGGCTGGAAGGTCCCTTAAGCGAGTCGAGAATAATTTCGATTTCGATTCATGGTTTATTTTTCTGAAGAGCATGATTTAAGATAATGAGTGCATTACACTAATGAATGTTATGTGGAATGGGAGAAAAAAGATCGCTGATGAGCTCCACAAAGTAATTTCAACGGAAACGTTTGAAAGTTACGATCATGTAAATGCCCATAAGTACAACGACGCGCTTGAAATGAAATAAATGCACTCTGTTTTTAAGTAACGTGATTATACGAGTTAAAGAGACAAAAGTATATTTTCAATATCCTGTATTGCGAGAACGTACACCAAGGAGGAGCTTAAAGTCATTCGGAGGAGCCAGCGGGATCCGCCAATGAAGATCTGAACCCATGGCGAGCACGCGACCAGTTGGGCTAAGGGCAAACGTAAAACTTACTGATCGGCAAGATAACTGGTGTTTAACACGCGAGTCAGACCGCTATTAAGCCCAACCCACCGTAAGATTTCCACGCGTTCTCTCGTCTCCTCTCTCCGTGCTCTCTTCCCTTTTTCCGTTCTCCTCAACTACTACACACGACGATTGATTTACGGGACACCCTGGTACTTCTTCTCATGAAAAGAGAAGAACTTCGCAAGACGACAACCGAGAGAAAGAGATTCGTATGTATGCTGCATGCCTGTACACAAATGCTCACATGGACATTGACATTAAAGTTTGCTGGCTCGCATGAACTGTTACAAAGGATCTTTGAATGTCGATGATGATGTTGAGTTCGTTGCACTTTTATACCACCTATCGACCATAGAAACGAAGAAACGAGTTGTTCATGACGGGTGCGTCAATGTTTCAATAAAACGTAGCGGATACGCATTTATGATTCATGAAAGATTCATCCTCATATACACTTCTCGAAGGAATTACTCGAAACTACATTCATCCATGATTTAATAGTTCTCAAAGCGGATAATGAGTCAAAGCGAATCGCAATCCGCTGTACCATTCGTTCATTAGAATGTGATTAAGTTTGTAACTGAATAAAATGATCATCATTTCACGTGATTTGCAATGAAAGATACTCAACGTTCCGAGATTCGAGCTTAAAATTTCATCAATATCTCTTAGATGAATTTATCAAAATACGTGAGAAGAAAATAACTTCTTACTCTAACTCGTTCGTATATCAATTGGAAGAAAGTTTCACCCTGACGCGATTAGTTTATTCAAGGTTGGTTCCAAACCACTTAGCCTTATCTCTTCATACAAAATGTTGACTCGTTCTGACGATCCTTTAAGAACCCACGGTGTAAGAGAGGATTGATATAACCGATAAGGAGAGTCCAAACGATGATGCTTCGGGACGAGGAATATCTTTTTTTCTTCTTTGCATCAATGTAGATAACCTGATCAAAGAATACCATACACGAGAGAAGAGATCTTACAATGAAATAGAATGATGGACCTCATCAAAGTTAACAGGAAATCGCTATAATATATATTCTGATTCCATCTATGGAATCAGTCATTTTTCAATACGCGTATTTAAATCTTGTTGTAACCGATAACGAATGCCCTTATGTAAATTCTGCTTGAGTTGTACAATTAATAATGTTATTGAGTTACTTATTCCATAACAAACAACATCCGCACCACGTCTCGTTCACCATCTTTGGTCCTGAAGAGGAGAAAAAAAGGACAAGGGTGTGATATAATTTCTTGGCTCTTAGTTTTTTTTTCGTTTAGAAAGTATTCTTTATTAAGTAGGTAAGTACTTGGGGAATTTGTTTTGAGATCCCACATCCCCGGTAGAAGCGTGATCCCTGTCAAGCACGTCGACGAGGACGATGGTATTCGGATTCCACGCGCCCGAGGCTACCAGAAAACGATCGGGAATATAAATCAGAGCCGTAACGAGTAATCGATCAAGATAATGCATTGGGGATTGGAGAAAAACTTACGCGGACGGGCTGATGAATAAAGACGAATAGAGGTGAACACTGGAGTCGAGAGAGAAGAAAGAAAGAGAGTTGGAAAACATAAAGAAGTTGACAGAGGAGACTGTGGGCCAGGAACTAAGATATCGCTCGACCATAGTGGGTAGAAAAACGGCACGCGCGAGGCCGCGTCAACGTCGTCGATCGAATTCTTATTTCGTTCGTATGATTGATACAAGTTACAATAAGTGTAAGTGTTGGACACGCGAGGTGCAAGAAACTCTTACACGTGAAGTTCGGTGAGAGATGAGAATTGTTTTTACATAAAATTTCTTAGGTGCTAACTCTCCTCTCAGCTCGAGTCTGAGCCTGCTTAAGTCTTCAGATTTAATTGATATAAAAAACTCTGCAAGGCGTTATTTTGAAGATCTGTACCTCCAGCGAATACGTAACGTGATACGTAACTCTTTCAATCATCCTTTAGCCTGAGGATTGAAATATTTCAAATAATATTTCAGAAAAAATTACTGTAAAAGTGAAGGATCTAGGATTTGTTCTCTTACAAAGTAGGACATAATTTTCCATTTGTTGTTTTTCGCTTCGGCGATTAAAAGAAAAAGCCTGTCAGAATTCTTTTCGGCATTGTGGGTTCGACATAACAAGTAAGCATAGAGACAAGCTTTTCAATGCGGCCCTTATGACAGATGGCATCTTCATACGAATCTCGCGGCTTCACTTTGGTCGCGTTCATTCCCGTGCCACAGTGTCTTGTCGAAAAAACGTCGCCTTGTCATGAAAAGTATGCCGACTCAGCACGTTCGACGGACGATCGACAATGAAACGAGCTTTGCTTGTTACAATCCAATCGTAAACCATTATTTGATCGGCTCTTTAACGTTGCGCGACAAGAAGAGGTGATATCATTGAATAATGGAGATATAACATGATGACGTTTGAAATATTCATACTCTTTCTACAAAGCATTCTCATCGGTAAGTCGTTGGATTTGATCGTGGAAATTCTTTGAAGATACAAACTGTTATTTTAGTTTATACCTGTTAGGGGATACGTTATGAATAATCTACATGCGATGTATAGACTTCTATTGGAATATTTGAAGGAATTCATTAATCCGGTGATAATTATTGCATGAAATTCACATACTGTACTCGGAGAAAAATACATACTAATGGGTTAAAGAAATATTGTACGGGTTAATTTACACTGAGAGAAATTTATAGTTAAATTTACTATGGAATCATAGGGATGGGGGAACATACAGACTTGTAATGAAATTTACCGCAAAACCCATACAGGAAACCCCGATAATGTAAACACAGCCAATAATCGGCCCATGTATGGCTACCATCGAATGGCCAACAATGGATTCACATCATTGGCACAAGCGTGGCCCACCACTGGCTGATTAAGGAGGCCAGCAATGAAAACAGCCGATAATCAGCCGATGTACGGCTATGGTAAACGGCCAACAATTGATTCCCTGTTACTGGCTGAAATATGGCAATATGGTCTATTACTAAGTAAAACGGATTTCAAAGTTGAATGTATTGTATTCGTAATCACCCGTGAAAAAAGTTTGTTTAGGCCTTATTTCAATTACGCTGATTAAATACGTTTTACATGATTCAAATGAATTCTTATTCATATAGATAATCAATTACTTCCTCAGGTGAATAACAAAAAATTTGAAGAAATAAGCAACTAAATTCAACTGATTTATTATGGAGAGTGCATTCGACTCGTATAATTCTACATTTGAGATTGTGGAAATATCGGACATGCAAATCTATTTAGAAAAAAAAACATCCATTTCTGATCTTGTGAAAATTGGAATGACAAATTTCCCTGAAACAAAAACAGAAAAGTGTTTTGGGTAACACTTAACCACTCATTTGAACTGATACTGAACCGATTATTCTGGAACGCAGGCATATCACCATTGGATATCATTATTATTATGCCCCAGTAATCTGCCATTGATGGCTGACATTCGAACATTATCCCGAAATTTCTGGTCATAAATCGGGATCATTTAGTACCATTACTGGGCTAATCAATAATATCATAAATGGCCCATTATTTATTGCCATTACTGGACCCACGTTATCATCCAGCAATTAACCATTGATGAGCCTTTAATGGGCGCCATTAACGGGCGAAGAACGCCGTTTGTGGTCCAGTAACGTGCCATTATTGGGCCAATTGATGAACCCTGGATGGGAACATTGTAAATTTGATCAGATTCCTATTGTTATGCCATAGTAAATTTCATTGGAAGTCAGTATGTTCCGCCATTCCTATAATTCCATAGTGAATTCAACTATAAATTTCTCTAAGTGTGTTACGACAAGCATCTAGATTATACTCCTGGGATACTAGTCTTTAATAACTTTTTATTACTCCTTATAATCTGAATTATAATCCTTAGAATATGGATATTCGGAACTAGGAAAAATTGGTATAATCCAGATTGTAATAATGCGTATAAATCTAAATACTTAATTGTACCTGCTGATGGTGTGAAGAGAGGGAGAAAAGAGAGAAATGGTGGGAAAGATGTGCGAGGGAAGCGAGCCTTTACGATTTTGGATATAGTCGGGCAGAGTTCGAATAAGTAGATAAACGATACAGCTAGAGCCCGTACGAAATTAAGTGTGAGAACGCATTTGAAAAATCCGTGAATATTAGAATGCACCGCCTGATCTGGAGATGTAGTAACTTCCATCTCCTCTCTCACTTATATGAGGGAAACGGACCATACGGATGACAACGTAGAGGCACCCATCCCCGCCGACTAGATAAGTGATCTTTCTTTTTGAAGCTACCCGATCCGGCTTGTGGGTAGAGTTCGAGTTCCAAACGGTTGTACTAATATTATATATCTGACTATCTTTATAAGAGAACATAGATACAAATACTTCCCCGAGTAAAAATGTTAATTTCGGTTCGCCAAACAGGACTGGTGCAGACGTGTTGCATTTTTGTGCGGTATTGTTGCAGATTCAATGCGGGCCCATCACGTCCGCAACAGCACCGCAGAAAAATGCAACACGCCTGCACCAGTCCTGTTTGGCGAACCCGAAATGAAAATTTTTACTTGGGTCGACTTACATATGGGGCATTCCATACCAAATCGACTACTTTTAACCTCGACCTCTTTTGATTTGACTGGAAGTTGTCCATCCTTTTCTACCTTATGAAAAACGGTCCTCAGAGCTTTTTCAAATTTTTTTACCCAATCAAAAAAAAGTTAGGAATTTTTTAAAAAAATGACTGTGTTTTTTTCAATTGGCCATATCTTTGTCAAACATCGGTCAATCGGGACGTTCTTGGTTTCAAAATTTTCGTAATTGAATGTGCTTTTAGGAAGAACATAACATTTAGGTAATTAACTCTAAAATTTTTGCAGTTTTTGAAAAAAACCGCTAATTTTCTGAATTTCGCCACTTTTGATTTTTTTTGTATTCCCTTACAGAAAACTTCAATCAATTCTGCGGCGATCCCCATTATTCCCGGGCAGGGCCGAATTTTCTTTCTATTTTTTTTTCAATTGCAGAAAAAATTCTTCAGTTTTTTTTTTTGAGAAACTTTGTTTATAAAAAACATATGAATACAAATGAATGATTTTTCGGTATAACATGCCTAATTTATACATAAACGTAGATTCCTCGTGATTGGTTGCAAGTTTGGACCACAGTCCAAACCTACAACTAATGACCAGGAATCTACGTTTGGTACGATTAACATTGAATACTTTCAATAATCATACAACGAATAATTCATTTCATTTTTCTTTGCCGCTCAAGTATTCTACATATTCTATCTTCATTCGAGTTTGAAAAGTTTTTAACGTATAAACAAACATCTGTGTCTGGAATTTAAATCATCCACAGCTGTATTGTCATCCTGTTCTGGAGAAGACCTAACCGTGATATTTGGAAGGTTATCCGGTGAAGAAACCCAATCGAAGAGTTCATGAGGTGTCGTTATTTGTTTATCAACCGCTAGTTGGAGACTTGCTCTCGCTGCTTGTCGTTTGATAGTGCCACCAATACCGTCACACGGATCTTTGCCATGGGCCGTCGGGAAAAAATGCCATTCAGGGGGTATGCTAAAATCGCTTGCATGGTAAAATATGTTGACAAAATTTTTAGTTTTTGAATTGTTGAGGAGCCCCATTCGAGAAAGATTCAATCTTGTCAGCTTTTTCAAAAAAGCTTTTCACAAAATCAGTGATTATTTTGACAAAAACATGAACGGCGACAGCATCATGGTAAATCACGATTTGAAATAATCACTAGACTTTTGTGTTCCAGTGCATTATTTACTCCATAATGAATAACAACCGGACGGAAAAAAATTGTATGGTTCTTTCAACCAACTGTATGGCTGTATTTGGCTCATCCCAAACTTATGGTTGTCAGAACCAGAAATTTAATTGTGATATACAAATATTTAACAATATCAATCAAATTTCTGATTCAGGCAGCCATGAGTTTGGGGTGAGCCAAATACAACCATACGGTTGGTTGGAACAACCATACAATTTTTTCCGTGCGGAAAAACTGTTGCTTGATTATTGTTCCACTGAAAACTACACGGAAAAAAATGACTACGTAAGAATCACATGAAAAGTGAGGTTATAATTACGGTGTGGATTTCATGTAGAATTTACTCCAGAGTCCTGTTGGATTTACATTGTTATCATGGTTACCATGGCAACACGCCTGCCATTTACTTCAGTAGCAATGTACACATAACATTGGTTCCAATGTGAATTTTACTCCAATTGCATGCACTTCAGCAGTTATGTCAAAATAACAACAACCAATGCAAAATCCACACGTCATTTTTTTCCGTGCATATGCCGCAATTTGTACTACAAAAGCATTTATGCTTTTCATTTATATATAAATTAAGCATGTTATACCGAAAAATCATTAATTTGCATTCATATGTTTTTGATAAACAAAGTTTCTCAAAAAAACACTCTGAAAAATGTTTTCTGCAATTGAAAAAAAAATAGAAAGAAAATTCAGCCCATCCCGAGAAGGGCGGGGATCGCCGCAGAATTGATTGGAGTTTTCTTTAAGGGAATACAAAAAAAATCAAAAGTAGCAAAATTCAGGAAATTAACGGTTTTTCTAAAAAATTTCGAAAATTTTATAGAGTTAATCACCTACATTTTTCTTTGTATTTTTTTCTTGAAAGCACATTCAATTACGAAAATTTTGAGACCAAGAACGTCCCGATTGACCGATTTTTGACAAAGATATGGCCAATTGACAACTCTCAGCCAAGTCAACAGAGGTCGAGGTCAAGAGTGGTTGCTCGTTTGTTGCTTCCTAATGAATATTTTTCTCCTCAAAATTTCAAACATTCATCATATTCTCTGAAAAATATCAATGAATTTTCCAATGCGTTAGTTTTGAAGATTGGAATCTTTATCGTGCAATTTTCATGTTTCTAATCAATACAGACTAATTCTTCAAAGATAGATCGTACCACGGACCTTTCCCTCACATTGTTGGGGAAATACATTTGAACGAGCAAGAGGTCCACAACATCATTTAGAGAGACGTTGGTATGTACACAAACAAGGATTGACGAACGTCAACAACACGTAATTCGAAAACTCATTCATCCAGGAGATTATCATGAATTACCTGCAAGTCCACAAATACAATTATCCACCCACACAATTCAATTAGACATCACAGATATCTTAGATAATTAATAGAAATCAATCCCTGCTCAGAAATTTTATTACTATTGATTGAAAAAATTGAATTGGAATGAATTCGGATTTCACATCAGAAATTCCTTAGTGGTCTCATTTTTATTCCACATCAAGAATTTCTCATTTCAGTCAAAATTTGATTGAATTTTAAAAAATCAATTCCAACATTTTTTTCCAAACAGCTCCGACTCAGACAGCACAGAAAGTTCTCTGAGGGATTTTGGAACAGAGAATCATTTGATCCCACACAGCACTACAGTCCCAGAAGAATTCATAAAGAATTCTTATTGAATTGATTGGGTTCTTTATGAAGTCTTCGAGAATTCTTCTAGAACTGTGGCGCCGTGAGAGATATTTCCTTAATTTTACTTTTGACATAAAGTCTTATTTTCTCAGAATGAATATCACTACTGAACTCACTATGTTGCGGAAGTCTGAATCGTTCATCGAAACGAATTATCAATCGAATAACAAAATACTCTGCCGTTAAAGACCCAAAATCTTGTAGTACATTCTTCGAATTAGGTTCTCAATTCTAAGGAGTTCACTTGAGAAGATAAACATCAATAATTATTCAACAGATTTTGTAAATTTAAATTTTTGTTTCGTTTTTATAAACGATTTGAATTTCAAGAACATGAACTCCCTATACCCCTTGATATGAGGCGAAAGGCTCATTCTGTAACAGGGCAATATTGAATACTCAATTTAAAAAAAGAAAAAGGAAAACATTTCACTAAAAATTGGGGAATTTCTTAAGAACTAACTGTTTTCACGTTTCAGAACTGATCGTTTTCTTTTAGAACTAACTTTTTGATAAGAACTGACCCTTATGATATTTGCCCTGCGTCTTTTCATGAAAACTAACCTTTCAAAACATATTCCAAGTAGAAATGCTCTAGTCATTGACGAGTTATTTAACGCTGAATTAACCAGAAACTAGACGCTTACGAAGTACCTCACTAGAACCTCACGAGACATTTACAAACGTCTAGTTTTTGGCGAGTTAAGGTGATACCAGCGGTGTGGTAGCAGCCAAATCATTTATAACAAACTACGGGGAAACGTTTCAATTCTATCACAATATGGCTCTGTATGGCACTTATTTCATTCAAGTAGGGGTGCTGTACAGAGCGTTATTTTGGTAAAATTGAAGAGTTTGTCCATAGTTTGTTACAAATAATTTGGCTGCTGCCATGCCGCTAGTATCCCCTCAAGAGCATTCCGTAGATCCTAGAATTACTAGATCTCTCTACCCAAAATACTTGGAGAGGACTAAATGAAATGGAATAAAACAACCAGCCAGTTGTATTCCAGTTCTATTTTTATGGAACAAAGTCTGACTGGTTGTTTTATTCCATTTCATTCAGTCCTCTTCAAATATTTCGGGTAGAGAGATCTAGGAACTCTAGGGTCTACGGGATGCCCTTAAGCGTCACAAAACTCGTCAATGACCAGAGCATTTCTACTAGGAATGCGCAGCTGCGCGCAACCTTATGGCAACTTCTATTGAACACGTTTCCAGAACATCCCACGAATGTCTACCGTTGTTTTTGATTGAGACAAGTCTCTTGCTTGTCAAGAATTTGAAATTTCCAAGCTGTTCTCACAGCAGTCTTGAACTATACAAAGAATGTATACACTATCCAGAGGGAGGGCACCTTGCGTGAAGTACGCATCAGGACACGTCCCGGTAGCCCAGCATCTAGTCCAGGGCTGGGTTTGATTGGATATCTTCGAATATGCGCGCGTGCTAGATCGGAAACATTTGAGATGCAATCAGCATACACACTGTCAACGAAAACTGGAACTTTCTGGTACCATGGAACTGTAAGATCTCTGTCTATAGAGAATTTTTCTGTTCACGAAATTCCATGTTTCTTATCTCGATGTTCCAAAATAGATACAACAATTTTCTAATAGGTGTAATGGAATTTTCATCATTTCAACGTAATTTTCTTGTGAAAATGTATCGTAGCAAGACTGCTGTGGACTTCATAACGATATCAAAAAATTGAAAACGAGTGAACGGAATTCATCAATCAAACGAAAATTTTGAAAACTGTGGAGCCACGAACAGTTGAAAGAAAAGAAGAATCGAACAAAGGCTTTGTTAAACTGAGGATCATCATCCCACGGAATATTGAAGTATATTTCCATTATAATTCAATACATTCTTATTTCTTTTTCAACTATCAAAATCTTCTTATAAAGCTTCTAGATCCAATGACTCGTCGAAATGATATTTTGAAAAGATTACGCGTGACACAATACAACACGTGAAACACAATTCACATATCTCAAGGATTTGAATGTTTTTTGACCGTTAGTACACAATGTATGACACAAAGCCGGATTAAATTTTGGATGTCTGTAGAGTTGGATACACAAGATCCACGACGAAAGTCGTTTGGACAATTTTGTTATTGGTCCAACCGTATGTGTCTTAATAACTCACCAGGGATTCTGTATACATTACGATCTGTAAAATATGCACTTAGTCATTCACAATTATTAAAGTCATTATAGTTTTATCAATAACATCGAGTAACGTTCGATTACTGCAACAGCGATAGTTTTATACAATCAAATGGCTAACCGGTGATCGCGAAGAATTCGCTGCAAGGAAAAAAAGACAACAATACTGTAACCTATGATGCTCGTTTAATACTCCATCCTCTCACGCAACGATAATCGAGTCTTTTCAATGATCTGAGATCATCCTGTATTCATTTCCATGCTTCGAATCGTAGTTGCGGAACATTGTTTCCTTATCAGAGATAATCGAAACAATGAACCGAGATAAAGGTAACAAAACTTCTTGTCTAAAATATCACAGTTGAATGGTATCCTGAGATCGTCATTTTCTATATTCTTGAAACAATGCTTGTCGTTTTATTCATTCACTTTGTATACTTGATATCGCTCCGTACGGTGCATCATTGTGTTGACATTTGAATGCAGTAATAATAACAACTTTTGTTCTCCGAGAACAAGAGTTGAATGAACTAAATAATTTTCACGTTTTAAGATATTATATTATATACTACAAGAGGGAGCAGTATCAAAATCGGGACAAAGGATCGTGGAACGACGATGCGTTGACTCATCATCAATTTCAAACAATTCCCTTGCAGAAATTATTAGGAAAAAAACAAACTTATATACTTTTTCCTTTAGTTTCTTCCATTTCACGAATTCTAGTTGTTTCTTTTTTATCGCATACATCTACGATTCATTCTCAGCGAGAATTCCCCGTGAGATGGTTGCAATGAGCGTCCAGCTTAAGAAGTAACCGGTTTGAAATGTTGTACCAGACTGAAATTTCTATAATAAACGCGTAGTAACCGTAGCGTTCTTCCTGATGAAGTATTTTCATTCGTATCAATTGTGAGGATAATTCAGTTCACTTATACGGTACATTAATTGCGCGATAAAGCACGCTTGACTTTATAGAATATCTGTAAGTCAAGCTGCATTGTAATTTCAACTGTATTCGAAGAGCGTGCACCGCGACTAAAGGTCTCAAGACCCATAACGTTTCACGATATAAAGTTCGCCGATTTCGCAAACTGTGACGAATAATAAAATACGTACATATATAATATAATGTAATATAGACAAGAGGTGTGTCCTCGTATCTTCTCCGGATATTTACCTATAGCTTGAAGCATAAAAGAATATGAACCATGGGGCCATCACGACGACGGCAACGGTGTCGTTTTTAGGGTATCGTCTGTGCGCGCCATCGGTCCCCCGTCCAAGCGGGATTAATACCCTCGTAAAAGGAAGGATTCGCGCTCTAAAATTGTTATACGGCTACGTAATTGTCGGGTCAATTCGATTCTATCAAATCAATTCGAAAACAATTGACACCATAGAATTTGCAAAGTACGCGAGGACCATAACCATCCCAAGTCACTTGGAGAGGAAGGACGAAGAGAGAAAAACAAGAAGAAAATATACGTACGGGTCGAAAGAGCAAAGTCGGAGTGAGGATCGCGGAGAGGTTTCTTTTCCGTCTTTCACACAACCAATAAAACAGAAGAGAAGAAAAACAGAGAATAGAGGCTCGTGCGAGTGGAGGTGAGAAAGAGAAGGAACAAATGCAGACACAAAAGAGAGGAACAGAAAAAAAAGATGCCGTTTTGTTGGTCGCGTCGATGCCTGCGGGATTATATACGACGGCCAACGACAATACGTTTCTGAGATCACTATCGGTTCTCTATTGTCGGCCATTAAAAATACCTCTTCAACATTTATTCGGCAAATAAATCTCAAAGCGATGGAATGCGGTGGCCTTCCTCGTCCACCTCCCTCTATCTACCCTCCCTCTATCTTTGGTGAATTTTTCTTCCTGTCATCGCTGATTCCTTCCTCCTTCGTCTTTCTTTTTTGTTTCTCAAAATTTAGGAAGTCGTACGATGATCCATCTTTAATATAATGAGCGAACGTTTGAAGCGAATTAATTGCACTTGGAAGTGAAGAAAAATGAAGATGATGTAATCTCTCTTCTTCTTTCCTACCGTACAATTTTCCAGATCGTCGAGTGTCGTGATCCGGTTCACTCAACACCCTTGGTATTCCACTTATTCACCCCTTCTCTTTGTGACGAAAGATTCTTCAGCTCTGACATTTCAAGGAGACAAAACCCGAGAGATTCAGAAGCTCAGAGTTCACCCTCCGAGGTCCACTCACGCCTTACCAGGTACCCAAGGGATATAAAACATATAATCAAGAGATAAGTCTTTAATTAAAATTCATACTTCCTTTGCGGAGGGAACTTTGATCGCCTTAAACTTTCGAAAATTGTCGCAACAATACGATCTCTCGGTATAACGATATACTTCTCATTGTAACCGAGAGATTCATGTTCTGCATACGCTTCATGATTCTAGTACAATTTTGTGATAATTTTTCCATTGATGAGAACTAAACCCACAGTTCGAGAGGTGATTAATGATTGGAATTACACCTGTTTTCGAATCTTTGTTCCAACAGACTGTTGATTTTATAGAAAACAATATCCAAAGAAGAATCTCACGTGAGATTCGCGTGAAAGATTAATAAGTGTGATATTTTTGACACGTATCGTATCCCTCTCTCAAGAGATGAGTTTGAGAGCTTATTTCAGAGCTCTAATATTTTATTCTGTTCCCTCGCGCGTGGAATCTTTGCGCAAAGTGTATCGAGAACACACGGAAAGCATCGAAGAAGTCGTCTCCGATGATCGGTGTTGTTTTGACAGAATAGAAAATGTCCTTACGTTGGTAGATGATCCTTTCAGTTGACTTTCTTTCATTTTTCGGAAAAAAGATAAAAGTGGTATTACAAGTATCATAACAGTTTCTAGAAATCCCATATGTGTAACGAAGAAAGCACCATCGGATATAATTCGAATCCTTACAGATGCTGTTATCAAGGAAATCTCGTCGATGCAATAACACGTAGTTCAATTTCTCGTGAGTATTGGTACAATAACGGTAACTGAGACCGATAACAAGAGGAGAAACGATAAAGAGAAGCCAAAGCTATAAATACAGGCCACACTGAGCCGCCGCCGACAGCACGACGGTTCTCGACTAAGTGTTATCGCAATCGCATGTACAAGTGTAACTGCAACTGCGATAGGGACAATTCTTCTACTCTTCAACGTGAACTACAAACTATTCGTGAGATGATGATTTTCAAATAAATTTGCGGTTCGATCGTATCTGGTGTTTACAGTGTTTCCACCAACAATCACCACGTCAGCGTCTTGAAATTACTTGGCTTTCAAAGCGGTCATCGAACAATGTTTCTTCTTCGCTCGTCCTCCTCTCCTCTTCGTCTTCACCTCTTTGACTGAGAGAAGTACTCTCGTTTTACGGGTACTAATGATGGTGGTTATTAGAACGGCCACCGAACAGTACCTTTTCGTCAAGTATGCTGTATACGTATACGTATATACATTCATGCATCCATATACGCAAGAGTGGGGAAGAACGGGTGAAGACACGAAGGGTGAAGGAGAAACAGGACTGCTCTGGGCCTTCTTTATTGTGCAAGTAAGAGAAGAAGAACGGTCATTATCGACGATGACTGGCAATGGGGTCATCGTCGTATACGCTGGCGAGTTGAACGATCTTCTTTGTGGAAGGGATGTTATACATTGTGAATGAATATATGCACGCATATAAAGGGATTCGTCGGAATCATTAGTACCAGCTTTTCTACCTCGATGTAACACAGATCCATTTTGGCAGCTCCGTATAATGGTGCCTTGTAATTTCCAGCTTGTTATACATCGTTTACATAGTCTTCTGTCACTTCAGCAAAGCCTGATTCGTATAGATTTGAGGCACACGTATCAAAAGGATCTTTAATGACTCCACACAGTCGACGAAGATTGCCTCGTCCTCCTTCGATAACCTGAAATCTCACGCAAGAGCGAGACACTGCTATAAGCTTAAGTCAACCGATTCAGAGGTTCCCCGAGTCAAAAAGTGAAACCTGATTCAGCTCTGATTCGTTGCGATTTAATTTTTCACCCTGATCTTGCTTTGAACATTCTCATTCAACCTGATGTTAACCTTTTTTCAACCCGATTAAACTCTGGATTGTTGCGTATTACGGAGTTGATCAGGATCTAAAAAGTATCATAGTTTTTCGACTCGGGTCTGTTTAAATCAGGGTGAGGAAAGATTCTCCAATCTCTGAATATTCCCTTCTACTCCCAGAGACATTTTATACAATTTCTACAAGGAAATCTTAAATCATTATCTCCCAACGATAATCATTCGAAAGGATGTTTCACACGGCAACGGTAAAACCAATCGATATCGCCGCGTACATTAGCCAAATCGAACAAGAAAATAATCTCGAGATGAAGTTGAAACCGAATACTCTGAAGGTAAAATTGTTATCGAAGTTGTTATTTGTATTATTGGGAATGAGCAGCGATCCATCATGATGTCTATGAAGGAATCAATTCGAAGGTATAATACGTTATAGAACGTAAAGTGTATAACCGGCGTATCATCTCAAACACCATGTTCGGGATGAAAAACGTTATCGCAACGGTGAACTAATTCTATTTACAGGATTTAAAACGAATGAACATCATTTCGAAACGATTCACGAGCTTTGGACAAATAATTTCCCTTCCGTGTAATATTACACGCTCACAGACACATACATCATTTACTTGGACTGCACCTTCGATAATGATAGATTAGAATTCAAAATTGGAATCTACAACAGTATTATTCATCGCAATTTGCACAATCACGTTAGGGAGGACTTGGTAATAAAAACTCCCAGATCGTTGCATGGTGCAACAAATATACAAACATACCAGGATTTATTTTTAGAAACCAACACCTAGGTGTTTTTCCTTCAGTCAAACATGATTTCTTCACAGTTTTTCGATTCCGAAGTAGGTACGCGTACGTACGTGTACACACAAACGATCATCATGAACAGCTATTTGCCAGCAATTCAATTCAACCGTGAAGTAAATCGTAAGGGCATACACACATATCGTTGCTATATAATCGGTAATTGATACACATCTTTCTGTACAAGGTAGGAATATACCGATTACAGAGAATTAGTTTATCCATGAATTCCCGGGGCAATCATACCTTTAGGTGTATACAGGTAAAAGCCAACTGGTTTCGTTCGTCGATCGTTCGATTACCCTACTAGCGAACGCCGGAATGCATTGACTTCATACACATGTGTAAGAGTTTTCAAGCCGTTAACTCGTAGTCGTTTTCTCTACGTGGGTGTACGTATGAGTCTACGAATGTAGTGTGCCTTGCCGACCTTTGGTATTATTAAGGCCGAAGTGATTCACACGGAACGCAAGAGGAGTGATACAAACGAGTCAAGATGGAGAAGTACGTGTACGCGTAATTGTTGGATATAAGTATATGTATGCATGGATAAATACTTTTATTTTTCATGACATCTCCCATTTGAATGTTACTCATTTTATCTCGATTATAACATCAGCAATAATTCTTCGTTTCAATATGGGGATAACATTCTTCCATGTGGATAACGTTACGCAGGGAGAGAAATTTGTGGTAGAATTTAGTATGGTATTAGCATAACTGAGGTACACGCGAGCTTTCTCGTGGAATTGGTTGAGCTTCACTGTTATTAATGCTGTTTAATTTATTAATGATATTAGAAGAGCCGAGGAAGGTGTCATCTGAAAGACAATTTTCATAAAAATTCGTCGAGGTATGCCGATGTAATAATTCTTGAGGGATCATTTATGGATTCGTTGCACATGGTCGGTTGTGGGAAAAGTTTCTTGAGAATTAGGCAGGGTTCAATTATGATGATGGGAATGTTCAAATTGTATGGATGCAAGTAGACGTAACTGAAAATTTTCCAAAGATATCTTGAGATAACGATGAAATTAAGAAGAAGTCCTCTTCGAGCGCAGTTCTCACACAACTACTGTGAGTTCTGCGTCCGTGGAGTCAATTCCATGATAGAAGGGATATGAATTTTGCAAAAATCCATCGGGAAATTGATGAACTCTCTGTAAAAAATATTCTGTTCAAAGGAACTGTCCTACAAACAATGATTACTGGCGTTTCAATGAGCCGCTGATGGTCCAGCAATGCCGTTGAAGAGCCTTCATTGGTCCTTTGAAACGCCAACAGTCGTGTTTGCTGGGTGAGAATCGCACGCATGAATACCATTTTTGTATATTTGACCATTAAAAACATTCAATGTGAATACCTCTCAATTCTAAAGTCTCCCAATTCCTTCTCAAAGATTCGAATTTTGGTTTGTGAACTGTTCTCAATAATAAATTCTTCCAAAATTCTTTTGAACCATTGAAAGTGCATTTCAATTCCTGTCGACGACTAACTTCTTTTACGACTCAATTGGAAGTTTATTTTGTATCACACATTTTCTGTGCGATTGATTGAAACAGTTTTATAATTTGGGATGTAAATTAATCAATTACAGTACTCCCCCGTTATGAGAGTCGCCTAGGGGCTGTAGGGGAAGACAGTAGGGGGAAGCGAATGTCCCCACTCCTCTACATAGAGAAGTAGATTTCGAAACTCTCATTATAAGCGTCTTTCGATTTCTCGTAAATTCCTCAAAGATTTTTCCTGTTATTTAAAGAAAACACAGTTTTAATGAGTAAAAGGAATCCAAAGACATTTACTTCATGACACAAATTTAAATTGATAAGGAAAATTTAGGGAAATTCATCAATTCGTTGGATCTTTTTTAGAAATTATACCTTCACAGCGCGAAGCTCCTCGGTCGTTTTCAAAACGTTCTTGGAACATTTTCAACATGTTTGGACGTTCTTTGAACGTTTTGAAACTTCATTAGTGCTGTTTGGGTAAGAATTTCACACACTGAGAAAACAGATATCTTGAAAAATACCATAATTTATGGATTTTTGGCGTTGGTCTGACCCGAGTCAAAATATTTACGTAAACGAACCTCTAAAAGTCCCATAACTTCTTGGACTTTTATAAAGAAGTATGGTACCTTCCTCATAAAAGTTCCAGCCATTATGGTACTTTTAGAGGTATCTTCACGTAAATATTTTAACTCGGGCCAGACCAACGCCAAAAATCCATAAATTATGGTATTTTTCAAGATACCTTTTTCTCCGTGCACAGTTCGGAAAAATCCATTCAAAAGCGATCCATACGGAGATAATATCTGGAAATGGCATTAAATCATATTCGAATTGAATCCTCAAATCCCAAATATCATCATAATTCAGTATGCCTTATTCCATACTCAATGGATTTTTATTTGTCAAGTTTCGAAATAATGAATTCTCCTGACGCTTATCACGAGAGGTGAGTTCTTAATCTTAAATCAGCATGAGAGTGGGGGTATTGCCACACTTAGTTATGCGGAATTTATCTTTTCGATGCTTATAATGGCTACTCTTATGACGAGAGGGTACTGTACTTGATTCGCCCGAATGCAAAGAGCTCTCAAATTAAATTGTCATTTGAAACAGGTAATTTTAGAAATTAATTTGTAGAGGTATTCAGATATCGTACACTGTATACAATTTTTATGAGAAACTTCACATACATGGATGGGGTAAATCCTATGAATTTACAGTAAAAATCCCATAAAAACAGCAATTTTAGTGTATTTTTATGTGAAAATTCCTATACGTGTACGGGAATTCGCTTTTCCCGCACAGGTATAGAAAATTTCCTCCACATGGGTATAGGAAAATCCCGAATACTTTTTGCAGTGCATTCGTTCTCATTGAAATTCCCAATTCTCTTGAATAGATAAAGTTTTTAAGGACTCCCACAAAAACAAATACCAGGCTCAAGTGCTGGGAACATGGCTCGGTTCGCAATTCTCACTCAACTATCACAGATTCTGGATCGCATGGTACCTCGAGAAAACTGTTTAGTTGTAGTAACTACAAACGACATCAAGTAGAAAATTCAAGTCACCGGAACTAGAGTATTGTCTGTTGCAACAGAAATTTTCAGTTGAAGTGACTATAACTATACTAATATTTAGTTCAGGCAATTGAGTTTTCAGTCACAACTAAACACTTTAATAGTATTCTTAACCCGAGAATGTCCATAAAACTTCTTGGATTGAGTTCAATTATCAGAGTTTCTAGTGTCCAGAAAAATGTACCTCTCAGAACTTGTTCGTGGAAGCCGAGAGATCTGGACAATCTTTCCACAACTATGACGACGAATATAAAGTTCAACCGTTTTCAACTATTCTGCGTTCAAAGTTCCCACTCAAGTATTGTGAGTTTCGGGTTAAGTTGTGACGAGAACACAACGTCAACACATTCAAAATCATCCTCCCGGTATCGACATCCAACGGTAGGGTTGCGAACCCCATATCGAACGCGCGTGGCAAGTTCCACTAGTTTCCTCCCACTGAGCGCGCTGATGCAACGTGCAACGCATGATCCTAAAAGGCTTCGTAATCGTTGCTTAGATCAAACTCCGCTAGGCACCGCGCGTCGCGGACCATGCGCTCTGACTCAGAATCAAACTTGGTGAGGTATGAAACGAGATGCAGACCCATTATCTAACACTGTAGGCGAAGTCTGCCTGTTGACAGAATATGCCGAATTACTTTGAGGTTCATACTCAACATTTTGACTTGTGGTTTTTTACCATAGTGACTAGATCACTATGGGTTTTTTCATCACCTTTCAGTCATTCATCTTAGTAAAAGTAACTTCCTTGTTTGATATCCCCCATCTGATTAGGATAAAATGCCGTCAGGTAAATTCTTCCCACAACAGTTTCTTACGCCTCGCTATCTCTCTACTTTTGAGGAGGGTGGACTCAATGTCAGGGCTGCGGCAGGGTTGAGGTACACGCACCCCGTTACTGGTGCAGCAATGACCATTGTCGGTAGTAACCCACTGGAGGAGGTGTTGGTTGGGGCCCTCCAATTCTCTTCTTTTCTTCATCTAACACTTCACATCTCGACATTTGAAGCACACCTTGGTTAAAAAACTCTCTCTGAAATTTTTTTGAATAATTCAGAGGGAGTTGGAGATATATCAGGTAGTGATACATCCTGAATCTCTCTGAAATTTCCTGGTGGAGATTTAGAAATTTGTCCGAATCTCTCTGAATCCTTTACGATTTTATTCATTCAGATTCCGTAGCTTCCTCTGAATTTAACCAAACTTCTCCTTTAAATCTGTATGAATCTCTCCGAATCCTTCTGAATTTCTCTAAATCTCTCAGAATGTTTCTGAATTCCTCTGTAACATTTCGTGGAGGTTTTATAGTTCTATCATGGATTTTTGCAGAATTTACGTTTCTCCTTTCACAGAGTCGACTTCATGAACGCAGAAGTTCTAGTAGTTGAGTGAGAACTGCTGTCGAAGCAGGCTACCCCGCTACGAAGATCTTAATTTCATCATTATTTCAAGAACTCTTCGAAGAACTTCCAATTATGTCCACCTGCACCCAGAACTCCATAAAATCTCATTATATCCGAGATGCGGGTTGTTGCTGGAGAATTAATCCTCCCTTTTGTCTACCACCTATATTAGAACTGTCCCCAAAACCTATCAGGAACTGTACAACTCTACCCACAGACACAATGCTTCATGGATTTGGCATTTCTTCGTTCAAAAGACATCTCATCATCCATACCAACAGAACTATTCCTGGAAATGATCGGGAACTATGAAACTATGCTGAAAGAAAACCCACAAAACTCAAACCAAAAATCATTGTTTTCTAAATATGAAGTGCCAACTTAACCGGGCCGATTTTTACATCTAATCGACGGAATGACAGTATTATTTATGATTCAATCATAAATATCACACACTGGTGAAATAAATGTCACCTCCCCTTAAATAACGAGAGGAGGACAGTGGAAGAGTCGTTGCGCGAGATGAACTATTTGAAAATCTTAGCATGCTTTTAGGTCACTTGGTACATGAATTCTCAACTGGAATACAAAAGAATGCGAGATTTAATCTACGATGGTAGAGAAATAAAGAGAGAGAGAAAGAGAGAAAAAAACGAAGAGAAATTCTCTGATTCTGTGAAATCAACGACGACGTGTGCGCGCTCCTATTTTGTAGAGATTTTTTTTTCATCTGTTTTTAGCGCTATAAGGATCATGTTCCCTACGTCATAATACTTCCAGGTTCGTCCCCGAGGAGGTCGAGGAAAGTAAAAGAGAATACGCCGAGAGATGGAAGGATGATATAACCCAGTTATAACGGCGACTATGAAAATCAAATTTGTGAATACCTTTTCGCGACGTCTTCTTCCCTTCATACATTCCAAGAATTGATTTCATATCATCTTTCTCAAGTGCGGGAACGTTGCACCGTCAAACTTTTCCAAATTTTCTACTCAAGTCAAATTCATAACTCTACATTTTCATAAGCCATTCTACATTCCATCGCAGAATCTTTTATTATCGTTTCAATCATCCACGTTTCTCTCACGATTATAATCTTGGCAATATTTCATACCTAGATATGGTACATAGATTTTTTTCTCATTAATCAACGGTTATTTTAATCCAGGTGCCGATTCTTCGATACGCGTGGTACACGGAAAAAAAGATGATGTTGGATTTACAACATTCCGTTTGATCACCATAGAAACCCCTAATATTTCTATGGTGATCGAACGAAACATTGTAAATCCAACATCATCTTTTTTTCCGTGTATGAAAAAATCGGACTATCGGAATATTATATGAATAACACTTGTAATCATTTAGTATCTGATGTTGCGTTGGATTTTTTTGTTCTTCTCATCATCATTTCCTCTTCTTCTTCGAAAAACAATCGAAAATTGTACTTCTTGTGTTTCGGCTTTGATTTGACGATCGTGTTGATATTTCGAGAAATGTCGTTTCGAGGACCACGTCATATCCATAGAATGTGGTCCGATGTCTAGATGAGAGAAAGAGAGGGAGAGAAAACAGCAGAGGCGGCCAACAAATTTCACAGCCAATAACTGCCTGTGGTCGGCCACTGTCAATCTTTATGGGGTTTTGTGGTCGATGAGAATAATTTGGAAGAACTTTGCCTCCGAATACATTCTCATGTCTGATGATTTATCGGCTGCGTTATAATGAACGAATGTGCGTACAACCGTTGTGAGCCTACAAGTTATACTTATGAAGGTGAAATTGAACGACGACGAAAATTGTGTTGTTATGATGATATCGCGACCGCAGAAGAACATTGCGTACATTGAATATCGTTGAACATCTGTACCTCGCTTATATATATGTGTATATACATATATATATATATACATGTCGGAAATTATACCAGACTCAATCTTCTTTGCCCCCTTACTTACGTTACATGCAAACGATTTGGGAATTGTAGCAATAAAGTTACTTTGAAGATTATGGTATCATTACGTACATATCCGATACTTCGATATTGAGAATCGATCGAAGGATTGCTATTCATTCCTAGTTACGTTTATTGTTTTCATTATACATTTCATCATTTACATTCGTGAATAAAATGCTTGAGAGGAAATACGATTCTATATGACATTATCATAATGTATAATTTGTGCAATTCCACTCCATTCGCGAGGAATATTGTTCATAATTTCCAATCTGCAAAAAGCTGTTTGAATATCAAAACATATATTTCGATGATTCAGATTCAGAAACAGTGAGATTTTGAAAAACTTCTCCTCAATCGTTCCTTCTTCGAAAGGAAGCATACGTTTCGTATCAGGTGGATTTAATTTTCCGTGCAATGCTGTTGATCAATTCGATCTTCTGGTTAATTTCCAGCCCGATGGAAAAACACTATAAAAGAGGACACATGATTGCGACGAGTAAGACTCCTTGATACAAAACACTCCATTGTTTCATCCAGAACGAAATACAATTTCACACAGCACAATAGACCTATGTTATGAATGCAGAATCCAATCTTCTTCGAGACGATCAAATTTCATCTTTGATATCATATGAGATTGTATTTTCAATATACCATTCCATGATCCAAAATTCACTGCGGAATCTCTTCGTTGTTCTCTTCCATATCAGAATCCAAATGTATTTAAATCGAGAAGGTTTAGGTATTTGCGAGAATGTCACTACAGTCGGAATGCTTGATATTTTCGATTGAATAATTGATTTGATTCAATAGGATAGTTCTTTCAAACGGAATAAAAATATGAGCAGAACCTTGGACAAATTTGTTCCGATCGATCGTTATCGATTTGTCCGTCAGAGCGAAGGAATAATCGAGGAAAGTTGAGATTTGAATTGTTTATTGTCGTAGAATTCTATTTTTAAATCGTCTCCATACGCGGAGGAGAATGCGGGTCTATGAGAACAAAGTTATTCTACTGTTTTTCTACTGGAATAATTATGCCGTCAATTAATTCCTTTCATTTTTAACCAAAAATCAAATATGTCATGGGTTTTGAGAGTGGAAATAGCGAGAAAAATCAATGAAACGCCTGTCGAAAACACAACCTTCAAGATCTGTGTAGGAGCTTCTAATTGGAAATGTTCTTAAATCTTTGTTGAAAAGAAAAACATTGAATAAACTCTTTATTTAACTAAGTGTTGAGGAACATTTCCAATCAGGAGTTTATACACAGACCCAACGCTCCGAGTGCTTTATTCGGAGGAACCCATCTTCAGGGAGAATTTAATAGCAATGAAATCACCTTAGTGAGTTGCAAAAATTATGGCACAAGATAAACAGTGAGTCAATATCGTTAAGAGGCATGCTTTGTCTATTGCGTCGTGTATATATTTGAAAGAGTCGAAAAATACAGAATTTGAAATCTTAACTGAGTTCACGTAGAAATCATTGCCATTCGATTTCAAACTGGGGAGGAAAGAATGTCATTCGAAAACACATCCTTGTTCTCTAAAATTTTTAGAGTAAGATTTGACTCTTCAGCCAGCCAAAAGTGAGCCCGTTGAAATTTTGAGTGACATTCCCGATCTTTTAGAGTGATATTCTGAGATTTGAGGTAGACCCTCACAGCCACTCGAATTCTGGAGTCAATTTTTCACTCTTCCAGATTCAGAGGGTGGTTGAAGATGAAGAAAATATTGTTTCTCGAGATAGCAATCTTATGGTCATAGGATAGGATATGGTCAATCTTTCAGCATCCCCTATGGCAATTTTTATCCACGTCTTCTCTGAGGCTATCCCAAAAATTCAGACTTGGTCTGAAAACAAATCATGTGTCAACTCACTTCATTAAGTTTCAGAAGTGAGCCAGTCCGTTCCAAGTGAACTCTCACTCTTTTAGAGTGAAAAATTCACTCCATAATTGGAGGGGTTATGAGTTTTTAGCTTCAAACCTCAGAAAATCACTCTGAAAGAGTGAAAATTTCACTCGAAATTTCGACAAGCTTACTTCCGGCTGGCTAAGGAGTGAAAACTCGCTTCAAAGATGTTGAAGAGTAGTAGCAATATTCCAGACATTCATGAGTTCGTAGCAATTGCGTTAACGAAAAATTTTCATATTCCCTACCGGGACCAACAAGTCAAAATCATCTCATCATTGTTGTCAAAGTGATCATTTATCGACTAAATATTCAAAAACTATTGAAATAAGAAATGGGCCAGATGAGGTCTGATTTTGGTATATCATGCAAAAAAATGGGGCTTCATCTTGCTCATTTCTGCTCTCAACAATTTCTAAATATTTTTCCAAAAAAATTATTATAATACTTTGGTGAAAATTTTCACATGATTTTGACTTATTGTGTTCATTGGGTCCAATGTGATAACTAACTGGCCTGACTGAGTCGCTTAACCTCCAAATACACGAGCTCAGCTCAAAATTATTCTCATTTTGAAACATCGATAGTATTTCAACAATAAAGTGTGAAAATGAGGGAATTCTCAAGCCTGGTTCAACACATATACTTTGGTTTCAGAATTGTCCTTCACACTTTATCGTTGAAATACTATTGATGTTCCAAAATCCAAATTGATCAGCATAATTTTGAGGTTACCTCGAGTCAATACCTTGAAGCGCCACCATGCTGTTCGACTTATCCCTAAATAAAAACGTGGTTCAGCGTCATCCTATATTGTTGAAGTCTCCTGAAGAATGTCTTCTTGCTAGATTCCTTTCCTAGAACCTAGATTCATTTCCCATTTGGATTCAACAACTCCTGAATATTCAAGTAAATTCAGCTTCGTCAATATTGAGAATAGAAGTACACCATTTCAATGCTTGAGGAAAATTTAGGGGAAGTCGGGAGTCACGGAGCTACAAAATTCTTTCCCTACAAATATTCTTCAAAATGATTGAATAAAATTGAAGAAAAGACGAGAGAACCCTTAGTACAGCTGAGTAAAGTGTCGAGCGATATCTTAGTTTATTATTCCAATTGTCGATCGATGTTTCGAATAGACGCTATCCGTTTTCAAGGTATATAAAAATCGTACACGATAAAAAAGCTACTAGATAGTTGCTGCATGTACTTGGTAGTCAGGACAAGTAACACATTAGCTGTCTCGACCAATTCAAAATACCTCTGGTATTTACGTTAGCTGAGGCAGCTAACGTGTTCCTTGTTCTAACTACAAAGTAGGTGCTGCAACTATCCTCTCCTTTTTTCCCGTATAGCGATGGAAAATTAGATTTTGATAATAGATCGTCCGGACCCATCAACACTTGATTCTTGAATTGAAAAATCTCACTTGAACCTCCAAAATCTAATTGAATCTTGTACAACCTCCTGGTTGAAGCCGGTTTAGGAATTCTTGATCAGAGATAGTTAGATTCGATGGACTATTTCAATGCAAAACTTGTTGAATTTTGTCATATTGCATTCGGTTTTATTTGAGTAGGTATTATAGATTTTTCTAATCAAGATGGATAGCACGCAGACTCCAAGAGCATTCGAGAAGATTCTTCCAGAATTCTTGAGAAATTTTGGTGAGTTCTTCCGGAGCTAGTTGGTCAATTGTGTCAAAAAAATTGGAGGTTTAGTGGGTCTCAGGATTGCAAAATTTCAGTACATCAAAATCCCAGTACATTCACTGGAATTTTATGTAGCTTGTATTGCAAAATTCCAATTCAATTCCAATTTTATTGAATTAACAATTTCTTAGATTGAAAATTCAAGATTTCGTATAAATTATCATATGAAAGATCTCATTCCAACTAGGAGATTCATACTTAAAAACAATTAATTTGTAGAATATGATCAACTGAAGAATTTTGTTGTCCTAACAAAATTCCCCCGTTGGGATAACATTTTTATTTTTTATTATAATACAAAGCTGTTATTATTCCAATGAGGGAATTTAGTTGAGAACACAAAATTCTTCGGTTGATCAAATTTCAGCAAAATAATTTTTTCCAGCGCAATGAAAATTAGAAGTAACGTTCTTAGAATTTGCCACGGACTGCAACATCCTGTAGAATAATTTATATCCCCAGAATCAGAGATTTATGTGTTCCACTTATCCTGAGGATATCGGTTTACCCCCTGATAAAAATTTCGTGCAATGCTGGTTACAATTACCGATAAACTCGTACAAAAATGAATAGTAACTCGCAGAAACCGTATAAAAACGAATAAAAAGAAAACAACTCTCTCATACCCTTTCTGTCCTATTTTTGATCATTTCATCCGCTTTTATCGGTAATTTTAACCAAAGAGAACTCAACAAAAACTCAATACAATTTAATCCGTTTTTGTTCGTTTCCATCCGTTCCGATGCGGTTTGTATCCCCTTTTAGTCCGAAGCTATCCGACATTTTTTACAGGACCATGTAGTAATGAACACCGAGTAGACTTTTCCGTCTTTGAAAAAAGGCTTACCAGTGCACAAATCTTCAAAAATACAATATTCTCAAACTCTAAATAAGCATTCCCGAATGAATGTACATGTACCTCAAAGTGGGTCACGTCAAAATAATATATTAGCAGCGTGGATTTACTTTGAAAAAAGTAACTAGCATGCCAACGAATGAAGTGATTTAAAAAGATAGTGATGAAAAATACGTCAGAGATGTTATTTCACGTACGGACATTTGTGCACTTCTATATAAAAGTGAACCGGAGAGAGAAAAGAAAAAAAAAGGGAGTACACACGTTGCGAATAGAATCGGTGAATAGAGACCAGAAGAAGAAACTTCACGTGCGATGAATGCAATCCTCGTCCCGAGTCGTAAACCATTTTGAGCTTTTGAGTTTTTCCTTCGCTCCCTCTCCCCTTATATTTTTCGCCCTTTTCTAAAAGCTCTTCACGCTTTTTTTCTGGACCATCGTCCGAAGGAAGTACAAAGAGGTGGGTTGACGGATCTTCTCTCTACACGGCGAATCAAACGACGATAAAATCTGACTGGGAACGATCTTCCCGCTCGTTTAAGTGTCACCCAAAGAAAATAGCCTCGAGGTTATTTTCCATGGGTGACATTCAATGTTTGATGTAGCACGCTGTTTTGTATTATAAATGACATTCAAGGTAATATATTACATACGTATTTTATGCGACTATAAAGTATCAGTTATGATTTGTTTCATGTGTTACACACGTATGTTATGGTTCCCTAAACTCGTAATCATCTTAGCGAATCGGCGATTCAAAAACAGCTTTGGAGAGTGTTCGCGATAGATAGTCGACGAGTACCTTCTCTCCACTTCTCTCGACATTGTTTATGTCTCCGCATATCACTCTGATGCAGTTCACGTCATGAACTGTGGATAATAACAAGAGAGGGGAGGACAACAATATCGCGATCATCAACATAGACAGCGCAAAACAACCGCGTGGAGATGCGATGAAGAGAGAACTTGGTTGGGAACAGTTGGAAATCGATTATAAGAGAAGTAAGTGATGATCGGAGTGCGCCAAGTTCGAAGTAAACTGAATTATACCACAACTCTGCTCTTCCGTCTACATCGATTTGTACACCATTCGTCGCATCAGCTATTGGCAACGGATCATAACTGCCTCCGAGTGCTGCAAATCGCTTCCGGTGTCTCCGCTTCTCTCGAAATTTATATTCGACCAAGCCTTCTGCCACTTTAGGACGTGTACCACTCCACGTATTGTATATCGTTATGGCGATGTCAATAATCTCGTGTCTCGAATGATTGATTTCAAACTGCTGACGTGTATCGTACGTAAGAATGGATAATTCAAGTGTACAGGAGGAAATCACATGCGAGGCAAATACATTTCATATTTTATCTAAATCTTGTGATTCACGCAAGTTAAAAAGAAGTTGAGCAACCATTAACTCAAATTTTATAAATGAAATCTTCCCATTTCAGAGGAGTAATTATTCCTTTGAATGGATTATTGTTGAACTATTATCGGTCCATTCAAAGATCAACGATCAGGATTGATTGGAATTACACACATCTCGAATTTTTGTTCATCACTCTATACTCTACGTGACGATTAATCGTCGGCATTATTGACTAGTCGATGGATTCCCATTATTCTATGGAAATCATTATTTGGATTTCATACATGTGTTTCTGATTTTAATGCGTTAGGAGGATTTTGTGTAATTTAGGGGTTTCAGTTCAATACTCTTGAATATTTGAATTTAAAACATGACAAGTATTCGAATTCCATCACGATTACATCATAATCCATTTTGAAATATACATCCATTCAAAATATCTCATCTGTTGGCAAAATTTGCTTTAGACATTCGTACATTCAAATATTATTTTCTGAGGATTCCGTACAATATTCAGTTTCCAATCACGATCAACGTGATGTGGAATGATTAAAATATATCATTGTTGATTTATAGCTCGTGAAATGAACGTGACGATAGTCTTTTTTTATATTTTTCAGGATTTTGAATTAACAAAATGCTATACGCTGTTAGAACACAGTCTTGATCTTTTTGAATCTTGAATCAAGACAATACTGTTCACATTGATAGATTAGTCATTATTTATTTATTCAGACAAAGGTAGCAATGTCCAATATATATGAATTAAAAATGTGTTACAGACGTGTTAACAATGATATAATATTAATAATCAGTTAAATATCTGATCGCTCAGTCCACATCAACGCCTAGAGAAACTAGCTTGATTGACCGCACAAATTTGCACAATGGTTCGGAAAAGCGATTAATGAAACTATAAGAACTCAAAAGGTTTCCAACTTTACATAATCCAGATATTGGACAACCCCGTCAAAGTTACTGTAAGACCTAAGAACCCGAAGTAGATAATTATACCTCCGCGGTCTAGGGAGATAGGAATATTAATTTGAAACGACAATTTCAGTGAATTGGTAGAATTATTGAGTAGTTTATGCAGGAAAATTGCTAAATGGAACAATTGTTTTTAAAGGTATGTAACCTTTTAATTGATTTTTGTAATGAAAAGTACTGTGACGAAATTCGATGAAAATTTACAACAGTTGATTGATAAATTCTGACTAATGTTTTCTAGATCATTCTCTCAGAAAAATGTGTCAAAACATGCAGAGATTTAGGGAGATGTTTTTTCACTATGGTCTGGTCTAATATTTCTATGATTTGAATCACCACACTGAGAAAAATCCCATAGTTGCTGTAACTAAATGCTAGCCACAGCAGCAAAATAATTTATTCATATATCAGACAGCTAGACTCTTATTCAAATCAACGCATTTTGTTTACTTAATTGAATTTAGTTAGATTGAGTAAAACTTTCACTTCCCACAAATAAATATTTTGACTTTGTGCTAACCAAATATTCCAAGTAAATCAAAATGTTATTCCAACCAAATTATTCAGTCGATAAAATATGATTGTACTGAAATATTGTTGGTTATTGAAAATCAAATATATACCAGGAATCACTAAACAACCTTGCTAGGAATGACTCCAGTGATTTTCTAGGTTATTACAAGGCCTTGCTAGGCCTTGAAAGTCCCTCGCAAGGGCATCGTAAGGTCTGGAGAATACCTAGAATGATATTTGCTGAGGATATTTAGTCAGGAGAGATTCTGAAAAATTCTTTGCATTTCCACTTGCTCCATATTTTAGCACAATTTCACTGCATAAAAGAAGATTTTGTACGAATATTCTTCAGACAAAACGTTTCAAAAATCTTTGAACCAATGAAACTGAAAACTTTTGCTATGGAATAATCTATTCTTCCAACAATAAAATCCAAAATTCCGTATCGCCGTTGCATGCGATTGCAGGCGTGTCGTTGAAAAATATACATGGCTGGAAATGCCGGTGAAACAATTGAGAATGATGAAATGGTAGTCAGCGCATGCGTAATCGGATTCTATTTGCTGAGGAACTTGAATTTTTAGTTGTCGCAAATAAATCACTTACGCTATTATTAACTGAATTTTTTTATTTGAAATGAATAGACGTGAAATCGTTGTTTTTGTTACCGCAAACAAATTTTCATTCATATCAAATAAAGATTTATTCAAATCAACTAAAAGATTATGAACGAAAGTATTTTTGCTGCCGCAACTAAATGATTTCTCTCAGTGCAGCTGAACCTTGTGAATTTTTTGTGATTTTTCTAAGATTGACTAATTCATGGGCAATATTTCATACCAATATCCGATAGAAAATAAGACAGCATCACATTTTCACTCTGAGCGTAAGAACAAAGGCCCTCCCAACTTCAAAGGACCTCTTTTGCATCTCTGATTATTTTTACTCATCTTGAATATTTCAACGACATCTACAGGAAAGCATCAAAAGTTGACCAATTTCTAAATTCATAAAAGTCGGAAAATGTTGGACTAAATTCAACTTTGATAGTTAAATAATCGACTTACAAAGTCGATCCATCAAAACTCGATCGAAAAGTCGACTTTAAACTTTTGACCCTGATTCCCAACCCTAATCGAAGTGAGGGAAAACTTCTCATAATTTTTACAGTGTACTTCATGCTTTGAATACATGATTGTTCATGTATCTCAAATTATCATGTGGTTTCATCCAGGGAACAAAATCATCAGCCTTCTGAAAACTACTGAAAATTTTAATTCGAACAAATGGCGCAACATTTCAAATATTTCAAAAAATCGAGATATGAGAATTCTTCTATCTTAATCAGTACGGAATATAAAAAATGTATCTTCTTATTTTTCGAGAGAAAAAAAATGTTTCCTCGATCTCCATCACGGGTACTGGAATGAAATTGAAATTTTATATTAATTTTCAATGAATATTTAATGCTGCGTATAAATGGGAGGTCTTTGCGGCACGAATTTGAAATGGAAAATCAAAGCAGCGAAGGGATAAAGAGTTAATTACATAAATGAAATGATGGTTTCCTCGGATTTGCTTTATTTTTGCATTCAAATATTCATGTACTTTAAAAAACCAATCCACGTATATAGATAAATCCATATACATGTTGGGATACAAAATCTTGTAATCGGAATGCTAAAGATGTTTTATTTTTATCATCGATATGAGACCCGCTGCAATAAAGAGAATATTTCTATATTATTTTGAGAGTCTACGTGACAAGAAATTGAAAATCTTTCGATTAGGATGAGAATGGTACAAAAGGATACGACACGAATTCGAAAAGTTTGAAGAATACAAAGATATCCTAGGAATATTAAGAGAGATTTGCTTTATACTTTTACATTTACGTTCCTTTAAATATTCCTTTTACATTTCTGATGCATTGAAATTTGAGATCACTTGTCGTAGAAGATCCTCTTGTTCTCCCATATCCAAACATGAAAAATTTTGGATAACGAAAGGAAAGGTATTCGAGAGTCGTGTACAGCACATTACTTATGTAATGCGTTATCGTATACGCGTACGTATCGAAACCTGTACATTATAGGATGCAATATTGTTACGGAAACGGTATTCCAACCGTGAAGCAATTATTATACGCATTTCCCATTTTGACCCGATTGGCTCGTAAGCATCGTAAATCTATTTTCGTACATGTTTGGTACGCATATTAAGTTGCGCTAACCGGATTTGCAAATCGCGGACATCGATGATAATTGCGTCAGCGCATGTGCCAGATCGGTACCAGATTCAGCTACCGTCAATATTTCTGAACTTAACTAGCTTACAGCGATAACGATCGCTGTCGGACATGAGATTGATTCTGACACATTAAAATTTTAAGACTCGCGCGTTATGTTGTAATGATGTGTTTAACATGCAAATATCGTGACAGCTTGACACTTGATTTCCATACCGCTGTGTCTCCTCTGCTTTATTAATGACATGAGATTTTGGAAATTTTATATCGGGACTCTCCGGATTACAAATATTCGTGTACGCGCCGACCGAATAAATAATCATTCGAGTATTTTGACGTTTAATTGCCACTCACGTGGGAACGAATATATATCTAATGGACGTGTAGAATGAGAATCGAACAGATCGTATGAGCCATCCATTACGTAATCGTATTCAGGGTGAAAATACAAAACAATATTGCAGATTTGTCCTGTATCGTTGAATGCGTACGGTGAGAATCCAACGATAAATGTTTGAAATTATCGATGTGTGATTGACGATGAGAACGCAGATGATGTATTTTTATTTCTATACTTGAGGTCGGTTCCCTCATTGTTTCGGCTGGTGTGATTTTTGAAGTACGATAGAGCATACTTTGCGTTATGTACATTACATTTTCAGAATTTTTAGAGTTTTCAAATGTTTGTAGAGAGTCTCATTTGATTCCGAGTGGAAATAAAACACGCAATACTCATTGAAATATCAGAAAATGCAATCCAATGCCAGATTTTTCAGGAAACGAATCAAAAGTACGGTATTCCATTTTGTACAGAATCGTACAGTCTCAATTTTCGTGAATTCATTGCAATTAGGAAGAATCCTGGGAGACCGATCTCTTTCTGCATATGAGTTACAACACCTGCGCCAAAATGAAAATTGCATTTTATTGGAATTGCTTCATCCGACTGTCGCCCAGTTGTCGTCCGTTCGTATTTTAATCGCTACATTTTCTCCTATTTCCCTCTTCATATCGTAGAATTTATATTTAATTCGATTTTCATTCTATTCAAAGTTTCTTCCTCACGTTTCTCATTTTCAACGGATAGATTAATTCACAATTTCAATTTGTGGAATTTTCACGATCAACGTGAAATGCAGTGGAAACAGCGAGAAATCCATCTAATCCACGTGTACAAATCCTTCAATCCAAAGTAACGTTCAATCCAATGTACGTCAAATATTCTCTGAACGTAACTAGGTCATCTCAATGTTCTGCAAACATTCTCGGAACGTTTGATGAACATTTGGTGCTACTACACTGAGAGAAAGGGTCTATTCAAATATTCGACAGCTACACGGAGAAAAATAATACAATAAAAATTACATTTCCTAGTGAATTAATACTATTAGGTCTCATATTTTGAGAAGTACTCCTCAATGTTGGAATAAAATGTTACAACTGCAATAATTTTTACTTCATTCGGTAAGAAAGCTTCTGAGGCCGTCAGGGAATTGTAACGACATTTGACAAAATAGTACTATTTTACTATATTATTCTTCTCCGTGTAGGAAATTGAGTGACTGTAAATAAAAATTTAGTTGTGCTAGCTCAATTTTATTTGTCACAGCTATATTTTTTATTCCCATTGAATAAACCATTTTATTCATATTTCAGACAGCTAGCCTTTTATTTACCTGAACTAGAGTCTAGCTCGCGTAAATAAAAATCTAGCTGCGGCAACTAAGATTTAACTGTCCCAACTGGGTACCTTTCAGTGTAAGAGTTGGGCAGAATTTTGTAAATTGCGCTTCGTTATTTGAAAATAAGGGTGATGTGAAATACATTGAGGAAAAGGGTTTAAGTGGAGGTCCAGACAGCGAGAAAATGGTTTAGTCGCACCAACTTGATTCTATTCACCTAAATCGAATTTTCTATTCCCATTGAATAAACTATAATTTTTACATGTGTTAGATTCGGGACTAGATTCTGTGGTACATTGATTTATTGCATTGAAAAATATTTTCAGAAAATATGCAAAGCTATACAATTTTGTTACCTCCATCAAAATATTTTGCAATGATAATATAACTTTTCCTAATTCAACCAAATTTTTGTTGTGTTGACCAGAGGATTTTATTGATCATCTTTCAACAAAAACTTCATGATGAAACAACAAAACTTTTGTTGTCACAACAAAACCTTTTTTCCAATATAATTGTTGTTAGAAATTAATTGACCTGGTATAACCAGTACATTTTCAAGACAGTTATGTATACAGAAAAAAGTATTTCTTTGTTTGGAAGAAATATTTATTTTTTTCTGTTGGAATAACAAATTTATTTGAATCAAAGGAAATTTATTCCGGTCAAATGGATCTTGTTTTTTATTGAATGAAGGATGATTCGAGTGGAATGGAATATTTATTTAGCCTTATTAGGAGATAAATTACGAAAATATTTATTAGAATCAAGAAATAATTGTCCCTGTGAAGCTGGCCCTCTTGTAAAAAAAGAAAACCACGAAATTGAATGATATTTATTATTTTTTAAATTTTGCTCAAGATTCTCGAGTCCACCCCATAGGCGTTAAGCCACCGGGAGGTCCCCTTGACTGTGGGGAATACAAAATATACTCACTTCTAGATGGATAATTGTCATCATATCATATAATGAACAAAAAATAACTTTTAATTAACAAAAAATGCAATGGGAGCCTATACATCGCGTTTTTGAGCCGCCAATTTTATTTGACGTGGTCCATTTTTCACCACTTGATGCGAAACGCTGATTAATAAGTCTTTTCAACTGTCGAATAGGAAAACAAACTGGGAAGGGGAGCTGGAATTGACAAAAACTTATGACTTCACACGATTCTTTAATTTTCTATCACTGATATTGACGTTATTATTCCGAATTTTCAAGTGATTCAAACGAGATTTGAAAAAGCAAATGTTCATTCCACGATCTAACCCACATATAATGGTCCAGAGATATTTTTTTTAAGAACTCCCGCGAAATGCTCACTCTGCAGACTGTTCTACGTGGGCAAAGTGTCACATTCCCGCATGGTTCCTTGATCTCATTTTATGCAACTTTACATTTCTCTTAGATGAGTAATGGAGAATTGAAAAATGACCATTTTTTTAACTTTTTGATTTTATTCATCATTCATTGTAAAAAATTGTATAATTTTGATTAGATTGAGATTCATGTCGAGAAAAATTATGTTGATTTCAAAAAACTACTCTGTTTTTTCTTGTTTCAGATAAGAATTACAGCCGTCATTTTCACTGCGAATATCAAGAATAGTCCCAGATACCGTCTTACATGTCCGTCATATTGGAAATAAATCGATGAAAAAAATATTATTGTAAATTTGAACTTTGAATTAATAAATTTGGAAAATCTTGAAGAATGTTCGAATTATTCCTACCTTGAGAAAGAATTCTTTAAAAGTGAGATCTCCATTGAACGATAGAAAAATAGAATTGACAAAAGAATTATTAAATTAATTAATATATTCTCAATTCTGTTATCTAAATTAATTGTATTCTCATTATTTTAATATAAATTCCATGAAAAATTTTCTAGTGTAAAGATTTGGAAGTGGAAATTTGATTCATGTAATCATCACAATTTGACAAATATTTGCACAGCTCAAAATTTTGTGTCCCTAACGGTCCACTTAGAGTTTGTGTTTACCACAACACATAAAACTGACAAATTAACATTTTTATGGTAATATTCAACATCAATTGCGAGTTGCCCGTGCGGAATATACACATTTGTTAAAAATACACAACATTTTTCCCTGTGCACAGAGAGAAAATTGCTGTAATTATAGGAACACAGCATTGGATTGCTGTAAAATATACCGAAGTTCCTGTTCAATCAATCAAAGCCTCCGATGAAAATGAAAATTTGCTGCAGTGGTCACATAAATTGCGAAAAATCTAATACATATTGAGATATAAATCACAACAATTTACTGTTATCTCTATATTTATCGGACATAAGGTGAATTTTAGAGCAAATTTTTCTCTCTGTGTGTAATGAAATATAAATGGCGATTTGTCGCATTATTTTTCACAGATTCGTATTTAAACACACTTTTTGCAACAGAAAACCTCAACGCATGAAGTTTTGAGTATGATAAAAGAAATTATTCCAACCGATTGCATTATAAACAAATTCTCATGATTCAAAATTTTTCCGGTATAGAATCCGCTCTACGAATAGTGCTAAATGGTGTCTTTCTCATTCAGTCAAGGCCGGGCGTTTGAGTGAGAAAGAGATCCGTGGAACTATTCAGAGAGCGGACTGTGCATATATAATTTCTGAATTCGAATTCCCCATTGTTATCAAAATGAACAATGTTAATGAATCAATCGAAACTGCAATACCTCAATAAATTTTGTGCTGGAATTCTGATTTGAATAATGATTGGAATTGATGATGTTTTGTCTGTCATGCAGGTTATTTGCAATGCATTGTTCTGTTAATTAATAATTACATATTATAATCATGTTATTAAATTTGAAATCCATGACAAAAGATTCAAAAATCCCAAGGAAAACGGTAATTATTCTTCGTATAAGAAGGAAAAATATATGAAAAAGAAAAATAAGACCAATATATTGTTTTTTTTTGGTGAGAAATATTTGATGATATGGTACCAGATATTTTCCTGAGCTCTTTCATCAGTCATTTCTAACTTGACTTGCTATAAAATGAACAGTTAGAAACAGTTTGAATCTGAAATGGGTGGAACACTAGATTTGACGTGAAATTAAGTTTTTTTCCCTGCGGATGTAAAGAGTTCACCCTATAACGCTGTATTTTACGAAGAACAAAGATGTTCTGTAACTACTCCAACTGGACCAGAGTATTTGATTAGAGTTGCTTCGGGTACAGGAAATTGGAGGATTATTCTCAGCTAGGTTTTGAAGTTGTAAGATTTGAAACAAACCTTTTCTTTCATTTTTACATTTTTAGTTGAGTAGATAGGAGACAATACAAAAGTTTTGGATACAAAACAGAGCTATAGCGGAAAGAAGCATCTAACTCTGGATACAGGATGCATAATGATTATTTTAATTAGTCTCCACAAATTATGATTCAAGATACCACCCAGAAGGAAAATAAAATCTAAAACCATATCAAATCTGATAAATTCTGCGTGAGACGTTTTGAACTTGTCTAAAAAATATCTCAAGACATGGGTTTTGTTTACCATGGTACTTGGAATTCATAAGTTTATTCTTCCCTCTAACTGTATAAAAGGAGATATTATTCAATGATTAGTGCTAATTTTATGAATTAGTTGAACTAAAATATGGAATTTTGAGTTCAGAATCCAACTATTCTTATGGATATCGACGCGTTGTTATTTATATTGTTTCTTGGATAATAAATAATTAAATTCACAACTCTCAGTTTCTCGTTTAAATACACTGGCAACACAACTATTCAAGTTGAAGGAACCACCATTGTCAATAGAATCATACTAAATCTTACTTTTATCTTAATAGGGATTGATCAATCTACAAAATTTGGTATGATTTTATCGGTAACGCTGAATTGAACCAATAAATTGGTCACAGGGAGTTCAAATACGGGATTTTTTGATTTTTGAATTGGTTATGATATTGAAAGAAATCACGCAATTAGTTAATTCTGTTGAACCTAGTCCAACTCTTTGGCACTTTGCTTATGTAACTCAAGTTGAAGCCCCTCTCTAAATTTGATCAAGGCTGGACTCGAGACTCTCTAGTAAAACCGTCAAAAGTCAATTTTTTCAGTTCTAATGCAAAATTCGTTGGGTCAATGTATACATATTCAAAGAATGAAATGAAAGAAAATGTTCGGGATTTGAAAAAATTTTGAAAACTGAGGTTTACTCGAAACTTATGCGGTCTCGAAAAAGGTCTCGTCTTGGTCTTGGGTGGAAAAAGATTGCTTTATGTCCTGGATGCAATCAATATCAGCTTGCCAGACGTGTTATTTCCAACTATTAAATGCACACACTCGCCTTGATGTAGGAATTTCTCGAGTCCACCTCTAAATTTGATACAATGAAATCTCACCCATTGCGGTGAAAATTTGACCTTTCCAAAATAGTGCTTATACACTGCAGAACCAGTGACCATTGACTAATTGCGACAGTGAAATGTCACTAATTCACTAATGCACATTAAGTGGCTGTTCACTAATTATGCAGTGAAATCTCACTGATCTGATTCAGTGGTCAATCATGAACTGCAGAAACAATGAGATTTCATTGATCCAAATTCAGGGAGCAAAGTTAATTCCCAAAATCTACCCAATTACTCAAGATGAACTCAAGTTTCAAAATGAACCAAGCCATTCGAATAAACCAATTGAACCCGAGTCATATTGCCAAATTAACCTAAGGAAGATATAAATTCATAAATTCTCAAAATCTCTGGCTAATTCTCTTCGATTATAGTATGAATTCTATTGTACGTTACAAGTGTTCATAGTCAGAGAAGAAGAAAGAATCAAAAGCTAAAAATATTTGATCAACTCCGACACGAATGTGACTTAAGAATTTTTTTCTTTTCATGGAACGTACGATATTTACAGACGAGTACGCAATATAATTCTCCTCTCTAACGGTATTTCAGTGTCATCCGATCTCGCGTTAACCGAATGAGCGGTTGTAATACGATATCTATCAACGGCAAATAATTGAATGTATCTCCATTGAACGACAGGATTTTTGTTCTCCTTATACACATAACCATAGCAGAATAGTTGGAACGAACAAAGGAGGCACAGTGAAAAGGAGTGAGCGCTGTTCATTGTCTCAGAGTTATATTATATGGCGCAAGCTGGTATGAGTTTCTCCGAAATGACGGGCAACAGTAAACATGCGAAACAGGCAGATCGATAGACTAAAACAGTAAAGCGGGCGTAGGTAAGCATGAAGCTATTCCGCAATGTATGCGGTACACGTAGATCTGTGTAAACATACAGGGTGTCTGCAAAATCGAAAACATGCCAACCATTTATACCTGTCTAGATAAACCTCGTCGTAGTTACTTCATGCGTAAAGGAGAGGTATATGATTTATTACATAATCAGGACGAACTGCGTTCAATTAAAGGAACACTTTTCAGCTGTTTTGTTTCCCACTCCTCGTCCTCTCCTGCCGGTGCATGTAACTCGTATCTGTTATCCAGTCAACAATTTTTCCGTTTCTGGCAGAAGGATTTCCCCCGTGTCATCATCATCATCCCACTCTATTTTTTGGCATCGCATGGTGTTCTTTCTATTTTAGTTATTTTGTCCTGTTTCGTATGTATAGGTACGTATACGTACCTACGTATGTATGAGTGTTGTTGGTTGTTCTTTTTCTATATTCTTTTTTATTTGCTGCAGTAGGTATGTGACTGTAAGTGTATGTACCAGACGACACGGCAAATAGGTTCCCTTTCTCACTATTCTCTCTGCGCGTTGGATGCTGTTCAGGTTCAATTCGGTAGACGCGACACGACTTCGACATTTCCCCGGAGGTGGGCCGGTAGAGATTGGAGAAAGAGAGAAACCGATTCGATCACTGATTTCAGGAAAATCAGGAGAATCCGGACTCCTATCTTGTGTATGCGTTAGATTGGATAGATACGGCCTTGTGTGAGTACAAAGGTACGGTAGGGCATGTATGTGCAGGTGTCGGTATTACACCGCTCTTGGCTGTAGGCCCTGTTATGTGTATCCTATACTACATATATGTATATACACACTCTATCTCATAGAAACGCACAGCTCGAGATGTGTGTAAACAATACACGTACGTGTCCAAACACACCCATACGTGCACGCTCGTGAACATCCTTCGCTTGTACAATGAGAGGTTATGGGCACGATGCTGTCCACTTTGATGTTTTGCCCGATGCAGCGTCGGTATCTACGATTGTCCTTCGTCGACACGTCGATGGATTCCTACTTGAGTAAACGTTGACAGGATTTATACACACGCGCGCATCTATGTATATATGTGCGCATGCTACGATATTGAACATAACTTGACGTACAAGGATTATACCTAATCCAGAAGGATGGTGAATTGTTGCAGGATCGATTGATTCCTACAATGAACAAATATCGTTCGAATGAATCTTTTCAAATCTATATGCCATCATTGGACAGATTTATTCCATTTCCCCGTCAACCAATTTCCCAATCGTTCTTCCTACCATTACTGTCAAATCAAATCACACACCATTGAATCTCAGTCTCAGTTATTCTTTGTGGACGTTTTTCCACTATTCCATTATTCGCTATAATTCTTATCGCGGAGAGTTCTACACCGAAAAATAATTATTTATTTGACCGAATGAACTGAAGTGAGTTATGAAAATTAGTTCCAAGTAATAAAAGAATAGAAGCCGGTAATAAAAGCTGTAGTAAAGCCAACTTCAAATTAATAACAGCAACTAAAGTCAGTGTAGGAGAGGGCAGGTTTGACTAAAATCTGATATGTGTAAAACCCTCCTTTTATTCTCTCTTGTTGTTTTATATAATTATTACTTCCTTCAATAGCTGTATTCAGCGGGACCGATAGGGTAAACAAATGCGTGTGCGAACTTTGATCTCATGGGCAAGACTGGTTGACTCTAGCGTATAGGTATGAACGATAAACTATATTGTTTAATAGATGGCGTTAGCCGTCGTATTTCAAACGAAACGAACCAGTCAGAGGAATTGAATTTGAATTTAGTTGAGCCAACGCCCGTTGTAGTTATCCAAATATCAACAACTGTACACGGAAAAAAAGATGATGTTGGATTTACAACATTCCGTTCGATCACCATAGAAACCCCTAATATTTCTATGGTGATCGAACGAAACATTGTAAATCCAACATCATCTTTTTTTCCGTGTACCTAGTTGCTGGAACTAATTTGGAGTAAGGGTAACTAATCCATATCACTTTGAAATTCAGAATTATCGGATCGATCCCTCGCGATTCCATGGTGACCAATTTTTGTTTCCTCGTTAGAGGGACGCTTTGTGATCGTTTCCGGGGGCCGAAAATGTTTTTGTCTTCAAACTCAAAATCTCTTAGATCACAATGTTGCTCCAAACTCGGGGAACATTTTTGCTTTTGTGTCTGTCTGTGTGTACCCTGGTGAGAATGGAAGCAGGAAAGAAGAGTAAACGAAGCGTATGTTGGAGGGTAACCGAAACGTTGATGAGAAGTATTCGAAGGTTGAACGGGAGGGATACAAAGAGTATGGGGAGAAGGAATTGAAGCAGAGGAGGAAGCGTATGAAATTCGTGAAACCCAAATTAAAAAATTGCACCCCGTAGCAAGGATCGAATCGATGACTTTCAATAATGGCGAACGAGGGTTTTATCCACTAAGCCATGAATCGTCATTAGGATGAGTTGCTTAAAGATATTATTTGGAGTCAGAATAGGTATGATTCGCACACGCTCAATGTAACTCACTATTACTTCACATGAAGCGTGTGTGAAACGCGATCGAGAGCTTATGAAGCGTATATGGAACGGATGATTTCATGACTTTACAGCGAGCGAGCATTACACGCTTCAGGAAGAGGGAATTGAAATATGTTTTGCTTCGTATGCGCTTCTTTCGCGCTTCGTGTATACGCTCCATTTTCACCAGGGTATGTATGTGAATCTACATATATCTTCGGTTTCTATTATCTGATCGTCATGAAATTTTCACCACGGCTAGATGTAGTGTCGATAGTCGTCCCATATAAGTTTCAACCTGATCGTTACAGGAGAACGGGAGGGATGAGGGAAAATGTTCTGCAAATTCGTGTTTTTGTGACCGTGCAGAATTCCGCTTCCCGTCATCCGGTTGCAGTGTAACTCATACCATGTTCTAGTTATGATCCCATAGTGATCCCATATGAGTTTCATAGCAGTCGGTTGAGAAGTGCCATGTTTTGGAAGCATGCCTTCCCTATGTCCGTATCATCTAAGTGTTATGGAATTTGGAGTACATTCAATTCACAAGGTGTCATTTGTACGGTATAAATTGTAAGCGAATCGGGAGTGAGGGAAGAAGATGGTAAGTACTGCGCTTCGGAACAAAATTTGAAAATCTCATAAATGCCGCTATTATGCGGATATCTTTCGTTCCTATCATCCGATCGTTATGGAATTTTGAACACAGTTTCATGCAGTGCCTACACGGAGAAAAAAGATCTGCTAAAAAGTACCATACTTCATAGTGTTCGAGCATCAGTCTTGTCCAGATCAAATTATTTACATGAAAATATCTACAAAAGTAGTATACTTCTTTAGGAGAGTCCAAGCCAGTATGGTACTTTTAGAGGTATTTTCACGTAAATAATTTGATCTGGACAAGACTGATGCTTGAACACTATGAAGTATGGTACTTTTTAGCAGACATTTTTCTCTGTGTATAGTGTATAGTCTTATATAAGTTTCAACCTGATCTTCACAAGAAAACGGAAAATGGAAAAGAAACATGTTATCAAAAATTGTGATTTTGGGTTAAGGGCATGTTTTCGCTTCCTGTTATCCGATTGCAATGATCACATAGTGGTCCCATATGAGTTCCATCACAATCGGTTGGAAGAAGTAGAAAGAGAGTCTTCAGAAATCTGCATTGTTTAACTATGTCTTCAACAGTTCAATCATAATTAATTGATTACAAACAAGGAAGCCGTGTGCCAATTCCCAGTGAACAATATGTTATCATCTGGAGCTCTTAAAGATCTCCTAAATATGTGTGAGAGGTCAGATAGATCTTTCAGAAGGTTAACATGTAAAGATATTAGAATGTTATCAGATGCGTCGATTTCTGAGGAGAATATGAGATTGCCAGAATGTTATTCAAACGAACCGAATGATACCATTCAGATATTAATATGATAACATTGACAGAGCTCTTTCAAAAGACCTTTCAAAGAGCTCTTCCTCTCATAAGTGTTCACTGGGTTGGCAGAGTTTTTTGGTTTACTTTAGGTTTTTTTTTGGTTTGGTAAAAATTTGGTCGGAAAATGGTTACCCAGATAGTTTTTACCATATCATAACTTATTTGTGACCGGAAACTAAAGGTTGCTTTGGACGAATCTGCCACCAAAAGGTCACCAAAAAATGTGGTCCGTCTTTGGAATCTTTTTGGTATTTTCGAGGTAAAAACCCACAAAATCACCAAATTAAGATTGATTGAATTCTTGTTGAATTTAGGTCAATTTTTATTGCGAAAAATGCCCTCAACGACCAACAAGTTACCAAAACCAAGATTTCAAACCAAAATGTGATCGAAATTTTCGGTCACTTCACAGTGGGCCAGATCACACTAAAAACTGGCTCAAACCCAAATTTTCGGCAGAATCGTTTGAAACTCCCTGTACAGGAGTTTTTGGGGTCGCTGATTACGAATCTGGAATCAAATTTTGGAAATTCAAGACGGCGGATCCAATATGGCGGATAAAAATTTCAAAATACCCCGAATTTCCTTGAGACTCTTCACTCGGGGGTTTTTGGGGTTGCTGATCACGAATCTGGAATCAAATTGTGAAAATTCAGGATGGCGTATGCGATATGGCGGATAGAGAATTCAAAATAGATCGAATGCCCTTGAAACTCTCCAATCAGGGATTTTCAGGATGGCTGATTACTAATTGGGAGTAAAAAAATTTCGAATCAAGGATGGTGGTCGAAAATTTACACACATAATTATAAGTTAACAAACATCTATCAGAATCCCCTGGAATCCACCACTTGGAGGTTCTTAGAGTGATTGATTTTCGGATTTCAAAATTCAGATGCATATCCTCTACTTTCAGGGGTACCGGTGCCCCTAAAGCGGTACCGGTTTAGGACACACCAGTGCCCGGAAGCGGCTAAAAGTACTTTTAGCCGTACTTTTAGGTGCCGGATTGATGTATGGGCCTAGATGGGCCTGGGCCAGGGGCTTCGAGCTCCTGGGGGAGCCTCAAATTTTTCGAAATTAAAAAGGAAGAGAATACCCTAAAAAAATTTCCTTACAAGGAGCCTTATATGCTCAAGCGCCCAGGGGCCTCGATAACCATTATTCCGGCACTGATCACTCCCAATGGAATAATAGCTATTGAATCAACTCAATATATCTATTGAACGTAATTGGACTCATATACCTTATCCCTATACTTATTTTCACGAAATTCCGAAATCGACTTTTAGCCAGCTTCGAAAATGATATGACTCACTGTGCGCCATATTGAATCTACAAATCCAAATTTGGTTTTCTTAATCCCAAGTGTGCAATCAGTACCCTCCAAAATCTCCGAGTGACGAAAATGTTGAGCGAATTCTATGATTTCAAAAATGTCCGTCCACCATACCAGAACCGCCATTTCGAATTTTATATTTCAATCACCAAATCCGTAATGAGTCACTTCGGAAAGCCCCTGAGTAACAGGTTGCAAAACGTTCTGGTGCGATTTTGAATTTTTGTGATTTTTTGTTGTCATTTACTCCACAGTGAATGGGGTTTACACAACATATTTATACTTTATCGGACGTTTTGTGCAGGAGGCGCAAAAAAAGCGCCGATTGAACTTCTAGTACACAACAATAGTAACACATTAATCCTAGTCTGGTGTGAATTGAACGCGCAACGTCGCGGAACGACCTCTCGATAGCGTGGACACAATGAAAATTACATAGAAAATATTCATAAAATCATGCACCCATGCCTTGTAACACATCGTTCTCCTTGTTCTGTTCCTTTTCTGATTGTAGTGAAGTTATGAGATGAAGAAACCATGCATATTGTGATGAATTTTCTCAGCTGGATTAAAATACTTGGAAATTTTCAACATAGCTTCATCCACTTTTGATATGCAATTATTCATTTTAAAATTACCTCCAATTGAACACTCATGTTTGGATCCCCTTAATATATTCACCAAGTGCACTTGAACTTATATACTTCATCCCCATAAACTTGTTTTTAAAAAATCGGGACCCGACTATTGGCCAGTTTACCCAGATCCACTAGGGATTATAGAAATAGAATTGGAAGTTTAGCGCAAGTTCGAATTCACGTTGAATGATTTTGAGATAGAAAACAACCGATGAGATATTCGATTAGAAACTTAGAGGTATCTATGATATGGATGAATAACATGAAATGAATGCGTAGGTTATTAGGTGTATTATCCTGAATGATTCGACATTGACCTGGATGTATTTGGATTATTATAGTATTTATGATATCGACCAATTTCGATCAACGAAATATAACACAACGAGAAAAAATCTATAATTTCATTGTAGGGAGAGTTTCGAAGGGCGAATCGAATTACAAGGATGCATCTGGCTGTAATTTGGTTTCATCGCCTGTAACATACTTTTCTGCAATTCCATTCGGCACATCGTGTCTCTGAAACGTTTTTCAATCGTTTGGTCTACCTCCGCGATGATCATCCCAAATGTACATCATCAGTATTGATGGAATTCATTCAATTGATTTGCATAAATGGACTGATATCCTCACTCATAAGAATTCAATGATTTAATCGTTAATTCGATCCTCCGATATCACATTGCATAATGCCGTTTCGATGTTGAATGGAACGGAATCTGCATTAAATGAAAATGAAACATAAAAACTGCAGGAAGAAGAGTTAAGATGTTGTAAAATTCCATTACATTTTCTTGCGCGTGTATTACTTCGAACATCCACACGTTCCTCCGATGTAAAATGAAATCAACATCAAATTGAGTCGAAGACATTCGCTTCTTTCACTTTTATCTCTTCCCCCGATTCTGAATGTTTCTGGAAATTTATGAGACCGAGTTGCGAAGAATCCTACGAAACAACAAAAATCAAGATATCTAACCAGAATTACTGGTTAGATCAACATGAGAGATATGATAATTCTTAAGTATACGTACGAATCTACGAGACGTTTGATTGATTTCAATGGATTCCAAATTTTTACTCGTTCTTGTCTCCAACTTCAACCCAATTAAAAATTATGATTTGTATTACATTTCCAAGATTACATTTCGATAACATTTTCCCGTTAATTATGTGTGTGGAATCGAGTATCTTCTTGAAGGAATACGGCAATATCAATGATAATAATATGAACAGGTTTAATGAAACTCAGAGCCGCGTTTAAACCTCATTAGTTGAATGCAAATTGTATCTCTGCGTAACTAGCAATTAATGATACTCGTTTCGATGCAACGATAGGATAAAAACTGCTTCATATGAGTTTTTTCTGTAATATCGATCGGCATGCTTTTTTTCTTTCATCCAAGTCCACAGATGTTGCGGCGTTTGTTTGTTGCTCTTATAACACGATGATCTCTGATCTTACGAGGATGAGTTTTATAAAAAAAAAAGAAAGAAAGAAGCTTTCTATCGGTCTTTTGATTCTCAAGAATTCTTCATCATAATTGATTACCAGCTGGATTTTATTGCCTGACATTGAAATTTTCTAGGATTTATTCATATTTGTTTCTTTATATATGCAGTCTCTGTGTTTTCGATGAAAAGAGTATTGTGCATATGAAGAACTATTGGAGCGAACATTTTTTCTAGACTATTTCGTTGATAAAACTGTGTATCGAAGCGGTATTTCGATATTGATGGATCGGAAAGATGAAATGGTTTGACCTCTAGAAAGTCATTTGGAATTTATTCTTGGATGAATACTGACAATATTGAAAATTCTGGTATTCTCCTCCTAATTAGATATCGTGATTACCACTGCTCGCATGTATAACCAGGGAAGATAATACATGTTTTTGAAAGGTGTAAGCTTTCAAATGCAGTAGTTGTCATTTGTGGCACCCTCAGTGAAAATGCTCTAGCGATTCATTGGTTTTGTAACACTTATCCCAACGAAAAACTAGAAAACTTGCCAGAAACTTGCAAGTTACTAGCAAATCTCTGGTTATTCCGTGGGACAGTTGTTACAAAACTAATGAATCGCTAGAGTATTTCTACTAGGGACGTGAAGAGGACATGCATTTTTCTCGCGTTGAAAATATCCAAATTTATTCCAACAAAGCAGTATTTGCAAGAATAATTACTTTATTATTTTATTTTGAAGGAGAAAGCTATGAAGAAACATTGTTCGTGGTTGCTTATGAAACAAAGTGTACATTTGGAGTGTGTTTTGTAATCTATTAGCGCATCGGTATTTGACGATATCATTATATAATGGTCCTCTTATGTCCCCTTTGCTCTCCGAATCACCAGGATTTTGAACTGGGAAGAGAAACACGGGTCGGATTCATAAATTCTCCGAGATAATCCACATTAACAGACTATTCCACAATTTGTCTTAACAGTTTATTTTATCATTCGATTACTAATTCGTTTCAATGAACGATTGTCCCTTCAAAAGCTTATTCCAAGAATAATTAATATTATATCATTTGTGATTTGTTTCGAATATTTGAATTCTGTTTTTGTCAATTCAACAAAGAATTTAATTCTGATAATTAACCCTCAGCCTACAAACAAAGGAATCTAAAACGAATATCAGTTTCAACGTCACTATTTTCGAATAAAGCGAATAAAGTGTAGGTTGAATTTTGTGTGTGCTGAGGGTTAATTCTGTATAACCTGAAGAGTTTGTTATAAATGAAAAATGGTAGTGAATCAGGAACTTCACAATTCGTAATGAAATTCAATAAAATATTTCTACCAGGGATGATCTAATCATTCCCAAACTGTTGACGGCTAGGTTTAAAACTTGTCTCCTACTTCTGTCCATCGAATGATTACACAGTGGAAAATTTGGTGTATTTTTAACACACGTATATGTCCCAGGAAGTCAACTCGCAATGTATGTTCAATATTAACACCAAAAATGTATCAAATCAACACAAAAACGTCAAATTTACACTGGAAATCTGTGAATTTCAGAACTCGATATGTTGTTTTCAACACAAACTCTGAGTGGACCTCCTGTGACACAAAATTTTTCGCTGTGTAGGAACTTGGAGGAATTCTTTTCCCTAAGGAATATTTCCAACACTTCTTCGTAGGTTCGTTACAAAAAATTTTGAGAATATTTTGAATTTTCAAATCCCCGCATGAAACAGATCTCCACAACAAACTTGACGAACTTTCCTATTCCAGGTGTTTGAAATTTATGATTTTCGAATGATCGTTGCAACATCATGGATCTACTCTTTTCCTCCAAACTATTTTCTCTCTATTCTACTTCTCTGAGTCGTGCTCGGCGATACGAACTGATATATAATGAGAAAATTACACGAAAGAGATAATGAAACGTTCTTAAAAGATAGAACAGAGAAGAGATCATCATCATCGTCTTTACCGTACGGAAGAAATGTATAATATATATAATGATACATCATCGTTTCTCTTTCCCAAAGATCACGATATCACGATTGGAAAGACAATCATACGAACTTATATTTGATACGTGTGTGGTCTAAACTACTCACATATCGTCATGGTATCGTTGATAAATGGAAATCATCTGTACTTCACTGCGAAATCTTTATACATCATCGGGTACAGTTGCAGTGCAGAATGTAGAGGAATGTCGGGTCACCGCCAATTGTAGTGAGAACGAAGCATCACTGTACCGTTATAATTCTGATATTTATGGGCGTCTGTAGATGATGATGATGATGATAATGATGATTATTGTACAAAGTGTCGAGGAAATCGTTTTTGAAATGGATTCCGCTGTCAAATTTATATGATGGAGAATCAAGTTAATCCTCGAGGTCGAAGAATTTGTACTGCACTTTTGACGATATCTACTAGCACTCGAAACGAAATTTCGTTCCTAGGGAAGTATTTATGGTATATGAATCTTGAACTTTAGATTTTACGATGTTGCATGATTGAATGAGATGGCAATTTTGTCTATAACCCAATATTAAAGGTCTTCACGGTATGATACAGATATGGGTGTTTCTCGGAAAGAGAGATAGAGAGACGGGAGGAGCCGAAATGACTGAAGGCACATCTAACGTTCGCACTGAGAGTGAAGGGTTGTCGGTCTATGAATACGTGGGTAGCTGTCATGTACTTCGGATATTCTAGTCTACTGTCTGGTCCACAATCCCTATATATAATACAAACGAGCACTTTGATAAGTAAATGCGCCTGATATCATTGTGACGGATGACATATTCTGCAAGAAAAAATACACTCTTCCATCGAATTCAATTCGATTACTCTGACAATTGATTTGAAATGTCAAAATCGTGATAAAAGTTTTCGATTTTTTGAATAAGAATCATTACTCGTTATAGAACACCCCAGTGTTTTGAACGCTCCATCATCGAGTTTGATCAAAGCTTTGACAGATTAATCAAATTAAGATTTCGATCCGGTATTTGTGAAGAATAACGATTTTGAGAGTTTCATTTCAAGATGGAATTTGAAAATTTGTTAAATTTATATCTTCACATGTTGTTTCCCGATAAAACATTAAAAACTACATTCTTATCTTCGTTCCATAGGAATTCTCACTTATCGTGAATCATTCTAACGCAATCTCTCAGATCTAATAGCACTGAAACAATGTAATACGTTCATCGTAATACGTTCATAACGGTTCACCGACGCTCTCTGTACTTCTTCATCTTCGACAAAACGAGCCTCTTGATGAAGCTTGGCTAAAGAGCTTATTATTTTTGCATCAATTTTCACGCGTTTCATTGGTACGTGATGCTCGATGAAGATGAAGATGAAGATGAGAAGAACAACTGTACTCACATAAGTACCTTGTTAGGTTTTAGCCTAGGTATATCTGAAATCGATTCGAGAAAACACGAGGAGGCTCTCACCAGATAATTTCTAAACGAATCGGGTAATTTTCTGATTGTCTTATCTGTAACGGTTCCCAACCGGCACCTCGCGGATAGGTGTGGTGTGGTGCGTGTAGAAATAATCTCAAAAGGAACTGAAACCAACAACTTTACGGTACATTGTAACGTTCGACAAAGAATTTATTATCATCATTACAATTATTATTCGAGGTTTCAGTATTCCTCGTATTTCATTGAAATAGTGGAGGAAATACGATAAACGTAATCGGACACTATCGTTTATTGTAACCAATGGCTTGGGAAATATCTACTTTGTTGAGCTCGAATAGCGCTATCTATTATCCACATACTTCTGTAGTTTATAAGGGATTGAAAAACAGAATTCATTCGATATGTTGAGAGTTTTTAAATTCGTCCTACATTTTTTTGCATTTATTCCAAATGATGCGAATAGAAATGTCAAATATCTGACGCTTAACAAACATTTCACGATTCTAATTGATTTAATATACACAGAGTGTGGTTTATATGAACAATAAGTGTGCTGCTGAAAATTGAATATAAATTTTCTCATTATCGGTAAATTGATCAATGACGAAGAATTCAATACACAATAATCGAGCTTTGAACTGGTGCGCACTGTTGATAGTTTGTTATGTTAACGAGTTTCGGGAACGAAATATCAGATTGGGTATTTCAATTAATTTAGTGCAAGCTAAATATTTATCGAAAAATTTCGTATATCCACTTATTTTAGATTATTCAGATCATTTATCGTGGATTGGAATTTTATAACTAACGTCCATCAAATTCCAAAGTTCATCATTATTCCACTAATTATTCTCTAATCAATTATTCTCCTGTATCTCTGTTTGTGAAACTTTCAATCGAAGGTGGACTTTCAGTGGGAGGAGATCCCCACAAACCTGAGAGCTCCAGAAGAATATTCTCATATTTCACGTAAGACGAATGAAAAATCAATATTGTTAAAATACATAGTGGTACGTTCATGCGGAAGTTATATATCGGCCTCATGAGGTAGTCCATGTATGGAAATACTACGATAATTTATATGTGATTTATATGGAAACGGCGTATAATAAAAGTGGGTCGGAGATTCGAAAACCAATTCTGCCATATCTTTCCAGAGTCGAATTCAATTCGAAAATCGAAATAATCCCAAGTTTGAAATTGAGGTGAGAGTTTGAAGACTATTCCATGGAATTATATGTAAAATGTGTTGGGGAAATATTTGCAAAAAGGAAAAGAGACACATTTACTTTCCTGCAATCATTCTATATCAACTCGATCGAGTGGAATCGCAGACTCCATTCATCGCGACTTCTATTTTCCTACCAGTCGTTATTATTATTATTATTACTATTATTATTATTCTGGATGAATACCATCTCAGAGCTCATTCTTCGTGTTTTCCTGAACTTTCGGTATGATGAAATAAAATTCCAAGGTGCTGAAGTGCACGCAACATCGCAGTACCTATATTCAGTCCTGAAAAGAATCCATTAGATCTATCAAGGTTTTTCATTACATCCGATGGAATATAGAATATTTCAAAGACTTTCGAGAGAATCGAGGAGGTTACAATGTATAGGAATGTCAACGCGCATTATCTCCAGCGAGCCACGATTTCTATAATGAATCAAATGTGTCGATTCAACGTATGACTCAACTCTGGCCTTTGCAAATTTCTAAGATACAATGAGATGTTGAAATTTTTTCACATTTTCATACTTAAATTCGTGATATTTATCATTTAATGTTACGAATATAAAACTCCAAAAGAGTGAAAAAATAACGCCAAGTATATGAAAGTGTGGTCAAAATTACCTCAGATAGCGATACCTCTTCCATTTTTTTCAATTTTTCTTCCATGTAATAATAACCCATGCAAGTATTGACAAAACTGTAAAAAACCCTAGCTTGTCTCAGGATTGTGAAGAACAATCTTTGGTCGAGAACAATAGGACCAATATTCTGTCATGATTGTCCCGTTTTTTCCGAATTCATATTCACTCATGGTACATCTGTTCATATCTTTGGAATGGCCGTTGCAGTTGATATGCACAAGCTTGGCAAAAGCGTGAGAACAATCAGAGTTCACAGTGCTTGAAGACTCTTGCATAACCATCGGGCCAAGACTGGCCCAATCTTCTCCCCATGATATAGTTGATCTAAATGAGAATAAAATTTGACGGAATGGTAATAGGCTACTTTTAAACCTGATCATATCAACTGATCTCGAAGAACCCACACGGAGAAAAACACTAACAATAACATTGCTAATATATCAACCCACAATAACTATCGTGGAAATATGATCGTCACTATTGCTAAACTGGTGACAATATCATATTATCAACATTATTAACAATTCAAATGTCCAGTTTTGTAATATCATGTGTTATATCAATAATTTATATTTACCTATTCAAAAAATATTACTTTTGACCGAGGAAAAACATTCCTCCTCCGAATTTAACCCTACAAACATTCTATCACAATGTGGTTTGATTCAGATGTGAAGAAAAGGCGATTGTAAGTTCCAATGTTGGAGAGTAGCCTTAGCGAGATTCGAACCCGGGTCCTCCGAATGGGAAACAAAGCATTTATCACATCAGCAGATTTCCAAGATGACAACTGAGTACTTGATTTGCCATTTATGATAATCCTCGACTATGTTCAGAGTTAACGAGAAGAATATATTCGAGACACACATAAAATTGTGCACCTTGAATAAATTCCCAAGTCGAAAATTTTGGACGGTTTTTGTCCTCTTATTTCATTTTTAGACTCATCTTGTCCCGTTGGTTGATTATTGCGGGCAAAAACGGCAATTTTTCAAGATTTCAGGCTGAAAGTTTCCTGCAGGGAGTGAAAGTGATTGAGGACAAATTCAGACTAAAATCTTGAAAAAGTACTGTTTTTCTCCGCATTGATCAACCATCAGGACAAAATCAGTCTAAAAATGAGATAAGGGGACCAAAACCGTCCAAATTTTTCGACCCAGGAGGGAATTCGGATTTAAACCACGGAAATCTTTTCAGAAACGAATGAAACTCTTCAAATTTGTTTGTTAAACTCACGTAAAGTTTTTTAATCAATCGGAAATTAGGCTTGATTTTTATGTTTATGAATTCAAGAAAAACTTCATCGAAGAAGGGTTTGTAGAAGAATGTATATCACTTGGATATAATTTTCAACTGTCTCCTGAAGTGGAACATAATAATTTCTCACGGGAATAATTATACCGCTTCATACGTTCAGAATATATAGCTGTTTTGACAATACCAGGTGTGTAAGTATGGAACCGGAATTTTTGTACAGAAAAAACACGTTTATTGTAATGATATGATACAAAGTAACTCATTCACAGTATTGTCCGTCGCTATCTATACATTTTTTCCATCTTCCTGGCAATTTGTGGATTCCGCGCCAAAAGAACTGTTGCTCTTTTGAGGCAAACCAGTCATCGAGCCATTTTCGTACATCTTCGTAAGAAGTAAAGCGCTGCTCAGCAATAAAGTGCGTGTCTCATCGATGCAAACAAGTAGTAATCGGATGGGGCAAGGTCCGGTGAGTAAGGCGCGTGCTGAAGAATCTCCCAACGGAACGACTCTATCGTTTCCTGGACCTGTTTTGCTTTGTGTGCTGGTGCATTGTCATGCAGCAAAATCACCTTGTGTTGTCTTTGTTGGTATTCTGGTCGTTTTTCACACAAAACTCGATCCAAATCGATCATTTGTTGTCGGTAGCGTTGAGTATTGACAGTTTCCCCAGGTTTCAGCAGCTCGTAGTAGATTACGCCCTTCTGATCCCACCAAACACACAGCATTGTCTTTCGTCCGTAGCGGTTTGGTCTTGCCGTCGATGTTGATGGTTCACCCGAAGTAACCCATGACTTTTTGCGCTTAGGATTCTCAAAATATATCCACTTTTCATCGCCAGTCACAATTCGATGGAGGAATGACTTTCTTTGGAACCTGGCGAGCAGCATTTCGCATGATGTTTTGCGGTTTTCCCGCTGTCTTCCGTTGAGTTCATGTGGAACCCATTTCCCCACCTTTTGTATCTTTCCCATGGCTTTCAACCGAAGGGAGATGGCTTCTCGGGTCACCTTTAACCGATCCGCCAGTTGTTGTTGTGTTTGAGCGTCGTCTTCGTCCAACAAGGCTTGCAGGTCAGCGTCTTCAAACTTTTTCGGTGGTCTTCCACGTTCTCCGTTCCTGACGTCAAAATCGCCACTTTTGAACCGTTTGAACCACTCGAAACACTGTGTTTTACCGAGAGCATGCTCACCAAACGCCTCCACAAGCATTCGATGCGATTCGGCTGCGGTTTTCTTCAGATGAGAACAGACAAGTAGTGCTGTCCGCAAACCGTAATTTGTTGGCACAAAACTCGACATGTTTATCTCTAATGAACTAATGCTACTGAATGAAACTCGTGTTATTGTGAGTTGGAAATCTTTGTCGGATATCAATACAATAACAAGACACCGCTGACGTGATGTGTCGGTAACTGCATCGACATCTAGCGCCACCTGTGGGCGAATTCCGGTTTCATACTTACACACCTGGTAAATGGATTTCGTTACGACAACTTTTTTTGTTAATTCTGTGATACTTATTGTTGTCGCTGCTTGGATATTGTTTTGTCAAATCAACAATGTTTATTGTGAGTTGGAATGGCAACTTAATTTGTCATTTTAACCCGTGATTTTCAGCAATACAAACCTTGTTAACGAAACAATCTGCAATGCTGTTCCTGTACGCACAACAACTTATTGCATAACCAGCAATAAAATGTTGACAATTCTTATATTGTTGGTTCTACCATACACTTTTCTCTCCGTGCACACAAGCAAAAATTCTCCTTCGTCTAAAAGATCTCTTTCAGATGTCTTTTAGATTCCTCAAACTAAGACATCTCAAAGGCGCAGTGAAAACTGTTGCATAAGAAATCTTTTAGACAAAGCAAAATTTTTGCTGTATGGGAATTTTTTACATGATTTCAAGATGTCTTTCCCATACAGATATTGAGGAGAATGAAAAAAAAACCCAAGCTTGGCCCAGTCTTGGCACATTGAATCCATCGTTTCAGCATGATATCTGTACGGTATTCTGAGGGAAACATTCAAGCTAAAATATGGATGAAATTACTGTTTTCGTCGATATCTGTGATGGAAGAAGCATTGATTGATGCTTGGCAAATCAATTGGACAAGACTTGAAAAAACCAGTGGTCCAAGCAATTTTAGTGAATTCTTCAAAACAAGTCTCGGCAGGTCTTGTGTCAAGCTTGGTCCATGATTGGGCCATTGGTCCATACGCACATAGAAATATCAAGGCTTTTAAATTCTATTTATTTTACTTCGACATAGCATAAAAAATTGAATACCGCTGTTGATGATCGGATAACTGTAAAGATATTCTGTATCAAAAATGAATACACCGCATATATATCCCTTTACTTGCCATAAAAAAGGTTGTAATGTTTTTTCAAGTAATTTCAATTCACGATCGCGGGGATAAATATGCATGCGAAAGAGAAGACGAAGAAAGAAGAGACAAAGGGAAGAGAAGATAAGAATTCGTTGTAAAGAAGACAAGAGCCACATGCATACAATAATAAAAATGAAACGCCGGCAATGATTCAATCCATGATGTAGCTTAATACATCGCTATTGATGTCACCTCATGTCCGATGCTTTGTTCCTGGTCTCCCACCATCCTTCCTTCATTATTCTTCCTGCTTGTTTACATCCATACACGCTAGAGGTACAACAACGTATACACAAGTCTCAAGAACCGCTCTTGCATTCTCTGCTGCCTGAACGATGTCAAAACACGTCCGTCGCGCGTTGTCGTTTGGTCTTGCTGGCGTGAAAGCAATGCGATGGAACGTGCATACTCGACGAATGCATGGCCCGTGAGTCCATTGCTCGATCCGATCGTTGCGCATCTCTCTCTTGTTGTATGTGTTTCGTTGTTGCATATCGTGAGCATAATAACTTTGACTAATGAAAACACACGTTCGCTTCCTTCGAACTCGTCCCGAGCTGTTTTGAAACCACGGAGACGATAAGTTTTTCGCATGATTCATAACACTATTATACGACGAAGCGGGCGACGCAACGGCTCAATACAAAGACGCGCGGTGCGGCTCTTCGGCCTCTCTTCCTCTCATTGTGATATCGACAATTTATTGCCTTGGCCCCGCAAGGGACACGTGCGAGAGGGCCGGTTAGTTCGTCCTGGCCCTGGACTCTGACATTGCGGAAAGAGAGGTGGAGAGAAACAGAGACTGGACTTGGGAATTCGATCGAAACCTTTTATCGTTCAAATGCCTCGGGCAATATAGATACATTGTATTAAGCTTAATAAATCGTAATGTCAATTTTCGAACGTATGTATGTATGTGTATATGTATAAAGCGTATGAAGTCTAAAATTTCATTCCTTCTCTTCCGTTCCGATGATGAATGTTGCGAATTAAATTGAGAAATACTCTCAACGGATTCAAACGATTTCTTTCATCCGTTGAAGATTTTGAAAGATATTTATTTGCGTGCGTGACGATTCACGTGGTCTGGGAGAAAAGAGAAAAAAATTGTGTAACAACAATGCAGGTTTATTATACGATCGTGTCAGGGATCGTTATCGCTACTCTATATATGATGCATCAACATTTTTTGGAATGAAATTTTATCAATACGTATGATATTTATCAAGATCTTCCTGAACCCTCGTACGGTCGAATGCCACGCGGAATTTCAACTTCAAAGTGAATATTCTATTGGAAGATCCTCAAAGTGTAGACCCCGATTGTTTCCAAGCTTTAAATCAATTCAAAGCTTTGAGTGCCAATCAAATTCCAAATCCTAGTATCTTCACTTATTTTCAAAGAATATACGTATCTTGCCAAATCCCTCTCCATCCGACGCAAGTATATGAAATCGAGCATTTCAGGTTGTACATCCGAAACAATGCTTTTATTTATCAATTCAACGTGTAAACATAACGAGTCATGAAATTCAGTTCCGCGTTTTGACATCAAAGGTAAATAATAACCCTGCACGTATGAAAATTATTATACACGGGAACGATGAAAGTTTTAAATCGCGAAACGAGGTAATTTCCTCTCGCAATTAAAATGTTACGGTATACATCACGAAAATCATTCGGGTCAAACTACGAAAGTTTTTGCAGTCGCAGGTTTTTCATTCCTACTAAATTATCCATCATCAATTGGATGTATGAGAATCATGTGAGCATAAGGTAATAAGAGAGTAATGATCTCTCATGCAATATGGTAAATTGATACATTATAATTTATTATTTCCTCCCCCCCTCCTCCTCCCCCTCGTTGTACAATAATCTTTACGGTTACAAATTCGAAATGGTGGTTTTACGATTTGTAAAACCAATCTTGGTAGCATTCAATCTTAAGATTTCCACCGTTAATACACAGATTCTCCTCGAGGTTTACATTTACGTATCAGGACGACGTTATTAAGCCGGCATCTCCTTGAATCGCTGAAGCGCAAAGGTGCCCGCGTTGAATGCTGATACTTTACATGCCCCGTAGGTATGCGCGGTTACCTTCATCACTTTTCATTGAAGCACGATCTTCTACCAAGTAATGTCACGCACGGTGTTATACACACTACCGTAACAAGAATTACATCTAATCTGTCGTACGTGTTGTGTGTTCATTTCAACAATGTAGCGAAGGTATATAAATATTATATTTTCATGTTATCGTGGTATCTCGCTAAATATTGATAGGATGAATTTATGGATGAACCGTGATTGTTCGTTCAATTCTCAGAGGACAAATAAATGTGTGGAAAAAATTGAGAGTTATGAGGGAGATCAGATCCCTTGTTATGTTAACTTTTCTGCTCCAGCGTGTAGGCGAGAGCTTAAAAGTTAAAAGCAACAAGGTATTCTTGATCGTTGAAATTGTAGGAACAAGTTTGATATTGTTATCTAACGGTGTGGTATCTTTCGTCGCATGCTCTTTGCGATAATCGAATTAAATTCTTGAGAATACAAAGTAAGAGATTTGATCAGTCGATTTTATTTTGGCATAAATTTGTCTGGGCGTTCCACTTCTCATCCATGCACTAACATACTACACTTGTGACTCGTGTGGGTGGAACTATGGATGATACCTTCCAGTCGATTCGACTCTAGTGCTCCAATGTTCAGTTGATATGTTCAAATTTCTCATGCTTCGGCTGATTATATGTATATTATTACATGGATAGTCCATGAATACCTGCAAAGTAATCAAAGGAAATTAAATTGTTCAGTGTGTTACTCGAGATCAGAAGCAACATACTTTAATTGAAATTTCATTTTAGAAAACATTTCTACCTTCGCGTTACAATTGTAATAATTGGAACGTCGTTTCACAAGGTTGCCGCATGGGTGTGTTTCGATACTCATGTTTTTTTCCCACTTTTTATATGACCGCATGGTGGTTTCGCGTCTTTTTATATAGATATGTATTTTATTCTCCTCGTCTCCCCTGCTGGAACATTGTTTAGCGCTACATAAAACACTGTTATATCGCGCCAGAATATTTTCAGGGCCAAAATGGCACGATAAAAACATTCTTTTTTTCACGAAAAACCTTCCAAATCGACCCGATTCAGTTCGATTTTTAGTGGAATTCCAGATCTTGCGAAGCCTTATGTCGAATTAGGCCCTGATATAAAATGTAACGCAATGTTTCATCTGAGCCTAATGAACAAACCATAGTCAGGCATGCCAAATCACAAATTCATCATGACCAGATTTGGTTAACCCTAATCAGGCGTGCCAAATTATAGCCCCACCAGGTCCAGATTTGATAGGCCAAAAGAAGGTGCGATGTATCACTGTCCGTTCGGGCCCATATCGAGCATGGAGCTTGCCAGAACATTTTTTTGCTCAGACTAGTGCGTCTAACACTCGGAATGTGCCTTTAATTATAATCGAATTACACATGTGATAAATTCGGTCACAAATCGAAAGCATGAAAAATCTATAAACATGCCAAGAGATTTTAAATTGTGCGAAAATTACGATCTTGTAACCTTTTAATACCCGCGCTGGAATTAACGAATCTTCAAGACACAAATATTTTACAAATTACTGAACTTTTTACGCTCAATTTTATGTACAGCCTTCAAGTAAATTTAAAAAAATTCTCATTCATACTCATTAATAAGTTATTCTTCAATAACGTTGGGATAGAAATAATGTAGGAAGAATCTTTGGTATCCACGACCAACTTATCTGACATTTGTTTATATAATAACAGTTTTTTCAAAAGATCACTTCTACTCTGAAAATGTACACCACTGACACGATTCCACTGTGTTATATTGACAATCATAAGCATCAAAGCCGAACTGTCTCTATAGCTCAGGCCACTGAAGCGTAAGTACATCGTAAGATGCGCGGGTTCGATTCCCGCAACCTCAACACGGAAAAAAATACTCCCGTTAATATATGGACAGCAAGAATTACTGCTATTTTAACCGGAATTCTAGTTAAATGAATCAAGTCTCCGGCAAATTTAACAAGGGCTCCGGTAAATTTAACAAGAATTCCAGTAAAAGTCACAGATATTCCTTGCTGTCCATATAGTGACCGGAATTCTGGTAAAATTAACAGTTCATTTTTTTCCGTGAAGGATTGAGATGAAGTCAACTTCATAGGAGTGCGAGAGCGACAAATACAAATATGGGGAGAGGGAGGAGAAGGAAAAAGAACAGGTTAGATTTTTTTTTCGTGAATAAATTCAAGCTTCTTCCAAGACATTTTTATGAATTTTGCAAGACATCTTTAAGAAATCTTGAAGAACTCTTTTAGATTCCTTAATTTCTTCTTAAAGATATCTTGGAGAAGTCTTCAAGACATCTTTTAGAAATCTATTCATGTTGCATATGCCCCAATCAGAAAAAACCGAAGTATGCCAATGTTGACAACAGGCGGAGTACAGTGCCAGTATTGGGCCCCCAAGAGTCGGCTAGCACGTACCCAGTATGGAAAAGCGTTATCATTTCAAACAAATGCCAGTACTGCTGCAGTACAGACCACCAGTACCCCGCCAGTCTTAGCCGGTACTGGCGCAGTACAGGACTAGTTGTGGAATTCTGATTGAGCGTATTGCGCCGGTACTGAAGACCATTACCGATTACCAGTACTGTGCCAGTACCAAGTACCCAGTACGGAAAAGCGTTATTATTTCGGACAAATGCCAGTACTGCTGCAGTCCAGACAGTTGTTAAATTCTGATTGGGGCGTCAGCGTCTCCTCTGATTTCAGCCGATTTTTGGTGGATTCTCCATCCCCTGTCCCTCCTCTATCCTTTCCAACCCATTTTAGGCGCATGCATCTCAGTTTCTCGATTTTGACCTGGCTTTGGATGGACTTTTCTCTCAAACCTTCTGAATTTCGCCAATTTCCGAAGGATTTTTCTTCGTAGATTTCCCCTTCCTCTCGTGCTCCCGATTTTAGGAGCACCCTTGTTTCCCGATTGCCCGTCAAAATGCATCCTGGTTCCAACCTGGGATTGCGTAGGAACCTATGAGGAGCCACCTGGAATCCACCTGAATTTTTCTGATAAGGTTTTCCCAGATTTCAGTTGGATTTTTTTCTGACTTCGACTTTGCCCGGATTCGGTAGTTAAATGAGACACAGAATCCCGCAGTGGACATTATAAATGTTGTATAGATCATTTCACTTTGGGATTCTGAAAGTCTGAATACCTTTTACATGAATGTTAAAGTGTCTTCCTCATCACATTTCCAAGTTTTTCATATTCTATGTGTTTGCAAAGTATGTGAATTTTAGATTAAATATAAAATTCCTGTATATTGTGCCTACATTGAATGTGCGAAATCGAAAAATGTTTCAAGGGGAGTATGTGAGGAAGAGATTCTTCTACGCAAAGGTTCACTGAGTATACGACTGATTGATCCTATGCAAAGGAAATTTCAACATTACAAAATTAATTTATTATTATGTATGAATTATGCATAATTTATGTATAAGTATATCTAGCAGTTTCTAGTGCTAATCTACTCCATAAAAGAAAACTATAATTAATAACATAATTGACATTATTGAGAATGTTAATTGATATTCCAATGAACGTCGTTCAATGGACATGCCTGTCACAAGAATCCAGCTGGGATTCGACGCAGATTCCAGCTCCGAAATTCACCCGCGTTTCCAGTTGGGATTCCTCATTTCCAGGTGGAATCCCAGCTAGAATTTCAACTGCAACGTGGGATTGCAGTTGGAATTTCTGATCCCAGGTGGAATTGGAAATTCACATGGAATCCAGTTGGGATTCTTGATTCCAGGTGGAGACAACGCAGTCGAATTTTGGATCTGGAATCCACGGGGAATTCCAGCTGGATTTTTGTAACAGGGATCTAGTGAACGATCAAATAATGTCCCGGCCATCCAGGATATAGAATGTAGATTACCTGAACAACGAAAAGCCTAATCTTCCATTCGTTCGTTCACTAGATATTCAATAAAATTTGTACTGTCATTTAAAAAGAAATTCTGACAACCCTATCACATCTATTATTTCACAATAACTGCTTTGAGTATTGAAGAATTTGAGAACGAAATATTTTTCACGCTTCATTTTTGAAAAATAACCTTGTCATATTTGCATACATTTAGAAAATGAAAGGAACTTCATCTCTCAACGGAATGAAAGAAGATTAAACTGCTCGTCTCTTAAAATAATAATCTGCAGTTTCATAACCGAGCGGTGATTTCACAACCCTTATGTAATTTTGTCATAAGAAGAACCATGAAACTATTTCTGAAATTCATAATTGTTTTTGTTAAAGTAGAATGAGGGATGTTACGTTTATATTACATTGCAAATCACGTTGACTCTCGTCGAGAGACAAACCAGAGCTCGAGGAGAGCAAGAGAAGGAGAAGAAGAAGAAGTAGAAGAACTAGAAGAAGAAAAAGAATTTATAAAACACTCGACGAATTGAATTATTCTGTATTATATCTAGGAACGAGGTTATCAAGCCACGTATAATAACACCTATGCGCTTCGCAGAACATTTTTGATGACAAGTTGTCGAGAATGAGCTGAAAATGGAACCTCCCTGTTAAGTTCTCCCGGATAGCGGAGAAATTTCATTCCCGAGCGGAAGATCCTTTTAGCCCTGTACTCTCCAAGCAAACGAAGTTTACAAACGAACGAGAATTCGATTTAGACTCCCATACATCATACAGCTCGCGCTCTCTCTCTCTCTCTCTCTCTCTTCTATTCATCTATATCTCGCTTTCCATCCACTCTATATCTCATTATGTTCACCATTTTTCTACCTCTATCATTCAATAATGAAAAAGTTCATGGACAAAAAATTCCTAGAGTCAACATGACGATATTCTGCAAAAAAATATCCAAACAGAACCCAAGAAAAAGCAGGTTGAGAAATTATCGAATCTTTTTAAATTCGATAAATCATGAATTAAATTATTGCTTCTAATTTCAGAGAGTGAGTTTCAATATTACATGGATTTTTTTTCATATATCTGAAATAATGAGATTGGAAAGAATGGATTCGTATGTTCGAAGGTAACATACAATGACTGTATTACGGTCTTGGAAACTTTCGTTATGGTTGTACAAAGTTGTAATGAGGGTGTAAAAAAAAAGTGAGAGATTTTATGATTCGAATGAGATATATCACCGGGGGAGGAGGAATTCATAATTTTTACGATTTTCTACTTTCCTATAATCGAGATTGAATGAAAAGTCGTTAAGAGAAATGGAGATTGTTGAAGTAAGAAAAGTATGTTCATGAGAAAGTTGAATTTTTCAAATGGAAGATTTTCGAACGAACCGCAACAAGATACCACTTTCGTAATTGAATAATTGAAAATCATTGTCCAATATAATCTCCAGCATCACATACTTCTTCATTTTGTCACAACTTTTCTATCTCATGCTTCCCATAATTTCCTGAAAATATACTCTCATTTCAGGCTTCTTGTATAAACTTTCCCTTTTATTTTGTCTCCTATCTCATCATCTTCAAGACTTCATCATGCCTCAACACGCGTTCCATTAACTTACCCTTTCGCTATACTTTGCCGTGGTAGTCTCTTCTCGTCACTCAAGCTACCTAAAATTTTTTTTTCACCACCCTCTGGTTCCTTTCTCATCATTTTATGAATTCTCTTTTCCTTTCGTGTTTTTTTTTTCTTTTTCATTTATACCACGTGTGCTGCATATGAAACATGATTGGACGTAACGAGTTCCTTTTTTGATTCCTAAATTACAATCGAGGATTGGTATATAATATTGAATTGTATGATTAGGAAAATGAAAATAACGTTGAGGGACATCTAGGAACGAACTTGTACATTCAAACCGTCGTACATTCGGAGCATTTATCGGATCACGAATATACAGACTTACGAAAGGAAGGTGTATATGTTCATAACGGAGGTGTACAAGTACCATGCGCGACATGCATACAAAGATGCACTGTACCCTCGTCAACTAGTTTAAATTGTACATGAATAAATTCAATCCTATCGCGGGCATGCTAATTTCACACAACAGGGTTCTATGGATCCCTGCATGGTAGAGCTATATTGCCTTATACCATGACACGCTGTGGCCGCGGCTATAACCTATTCCATACAACACGTGGCCGCTTAAACGCTTTTATACTAAGATGAAGCAAGCCGAGAAAGCGTCGAATATAACGTATACCTGTATGTACCTCACGTATTTAAACTTTACCGTGTATCAACGTGTCCGTACTTGGACCCGTGGAACGATCCCAGATAAAATCATGTACTGTAAAATTCTCGAAGAATTCAATCCCAGATTCAAAAAAAAATCGACTCAAAAGTAAAAGAGGGTATTCGAAACGAACTCTCATTACTCACGCGTGTACGGTTGAATGCGAGTATTGATTTATAGATTTCGAAATCGAATGGGATCATGTAAATGATAAAGACTTTCCGATGGAGTGATACGAAATCGACAAGAGTGGATGAATAATTGCGAAGGTGAGTGGAATAAAGGAGGAACGATGCGTGGGTTAGAATAATGTGAACTTACAAAACAAATATCGAAGGATCACATTAGATCGAGATACGATCAGGTACTAGTTAAGGAACGGTGAATACATATGAATCATGCGTGTAACAACGTTAGAGTTATAACCCGAAGGTTGAACGTTAGACAGCTGGACTGCTCGTTACAAAGAGTATGGAGATTCAAATGATTCTATGAATAATTTCACGAGGTTTATTTCTCTTTACGTACCCCGATTGTTGTACGCTGATAAGTTTGATGGCAAATTATGATACCGAATGTTCCAATTGTGACGAATTGATTAATCGTTGTGTGAAATGAATCATATACAAGTTTGATGCATTGTTTTTCAATTGAACGAAAGCAGTTGGAATATACGGTTGAATGGTTACGGGAGATGATTTTTCGAGGAAGTCAATTCAGTGGATTGGTCGTAGCAACGTTTTCTGGGAGGAAAGAAAGGAGAAAGTGGAGATGCTTATAAAGATGGTATTGCATGATTGTGGAAACGAGAAATCAGGGGCGAGGGGGATGAAGGTGAATGTAAAAGACACAAATCAAAATTCAGGAAGAATATTCCGATGGCACAAAGGAGAATCAAGAAAACGAGGAAGGAAAAGACAACAACCGAAAGGGAAATAATGAAAGATCTCTCGAGGGATGACAACACAGAAACAGATGAATTCGTTGAGATGAGGGAATCCAGGAGAATGCTCGGGAAATAGATATCAAGTTATATGAATGAAGGGAAGGCAGTAATTAGGAGCTTATAAAGACTCGGTAAATATTTTTGGATCACTTTGAGAGATATCTTGAAGCAACAAATTGAAATATTCAAAACAGGAGGCTGGATGTTTTGTTCCTAAACTTCGTTTTTCAGAAGGGAAAACAAGAAATGAACCCATTGAACTTCGAAGTTCATTTTTTCGTATATTTGAAGTATATAAAAAAATTGTATTCTAGGTAAAATTATGAATTACAGTAGATTTACTGCACGGAGAAAAAAGACGTTCTAAATATTACTACATTTTGTACTAAAGTAGCAAGATAAGTAGAAGTAGTATAAGTTTTACAACACAGTGCAGTAAAAATTCATGCTTTATAATGTGAAGTTGCATCAAAATTAAATGATTGTTCGAATCATTGAGCATTAATTTGTACTACACTGTGTTGTAAAAATTATACTATGTCACTTACGCTGTTACTTTAGTACAAAATGTAATGAAATTTGAAACCACATTTCCTCCGTGTGAGCTGTTTCATGAACGTCTGGCCGCTGCAGTTTCCAATGGACGGGAAAGATGCAACTCGTAATTCTTGACTGAGATCAGAAATCAAAAAGGTCTTCAAATGTTGTACATTTTTCTCGCATGTCAACTAAGGAACAATCGAGGAATTATAATCTTTCTCAGGTTTGAATAAAAAGATGTGTTTTTTTTTCAAGAACAAACAACATTTCAAGGTGCTGAATTAATTATCCAAATTGACTTTTCCACCACACTGAGAAAAACTCGCATCAGTTAAATTAACCGCATCATTTTAGTTGAAATAACCGAAAAATTAGTCATTGTGATTGAAAAAAAATGGTTGAATTAACTACGAAAAGCGATTGTCCTGCTTTTCAATCAACCTGATCAGTTGAAATGACTGATCATCAATTATTTAGTTATTCAGTCATTTAGTTCTTCAAGTTAAGTTAGAAAAATGGAGCTCATAAGATAGTTTAAAAACCCCCTCAGGACATCTTGAATGGAGACATCTGAAAGATATCTCATAATTATGTATCTTTGAGATTAAAATATTGTTTACAGAATCCTGGAAGACTTCCACAAAAATGTTCAATCGAAAACGTGCTTTGGAATCAGGCCAAAGTGTCGATGTTATGATCCCTCAGTGACATTTGTTATGGTATTGATCCGAATATACCGATTTTAAATCCGTCGAGACAGTTAAATAAAATGTAATTGGAATGTAATTGATGTACGATGTGAACACTGACGAGGACGTTCCCGTTTAAAAATTCTGTGAAGTATTTATGAGAATACCTGTTTGTAGCAGACTGGATGGTTCATCATAGTGAAATTGCTGAAGATTTGATTCTGTCGTTGTAAGTTATTGGCCGATGATTGACTTTAATACCACGCAATTCAAATTTGGAATTGTCCTTTATTCCGATGACTGCGAAACAGGGAGGAATATCCGGGTCAGAGGATTGACAAAGTGCAGTACGAACGTAACTGTGCATAACCACAGTCATTCCTTATTCCGTTTATTATCGAGTTTTTCAGGATTATGAGACACAGGGAGCTAGTTTGATCACCATCCATATCGGTTTGATTATACAACAATACCGACTTGTGGGAATTATTTAAAGGGCCCAAGAGGAAGACTTCATCAGCATAACCAAAAATAGAATTCCTAGAAAATGAAAGTCCGTCAATTATATAAAATTACATTATTTTTCTACTGAACTACAATTGTAGTAAGATACTTGGATTGGATTTTTCAAACCTATCATTTAGTATTTTTGAATTTTGGAAATTACAACTTTGGAGTTTGGCATCCCATATAAAAATCTTCAGGCTCCGCCAATGCTGACGACGGAATATAGCTAGACGCAAGGCTGCCAGCCAAAGCTGGGCAATCTATGTAGGGACAACGATGGTTGACAATGGTCTAAACATTGTACCAATATGGGAAGTCATAAATCGACTTCATTGATCCATCATTGATCATTGGCTGCGCCACGCTTGGCCCATCCTTCAACCAATATTGCTTGAAGGAAAAAGCATGCTTTCAACAGAGGCTCTCTAGGGCTTGGCGGGACACTGCTCCAAGCATTAGGCAACTCTGAATGACAATGGATTCTCATGTTGCACCAAGCATGGGTCGTAGCTTGGTCCAGCTTGGGCAATAGCTTGGCTCAGCTTGGGCGATGGCCTCGCTCAGTTTAGGCGTTAGCTTGACTCGACTTGAGTAATAGCTTGGCTAAGAGTGAAACTTCCTTCTCAAACAGCAAATTACAATAACTCTCACCAGAGTGATGCTTGTTTCCTGCGAGTGGCGAACCAAGCATTCAATCAATATATAAGTCTTCTTTAAAGATTCCATGACAGAAATAATTCTTCATCTGTTTCCAGACCCGCCTACTTCTACGCCAGGACCACCGGATTTACGTCATTCATCAGTTTGAACTAATCAGAAAAATTACATGTTGAAATTCTCCGACATTCATTTCGTTCAATCGAAATGATAGAATGAATTTTTTATTTTATTTTCAATTACAATAAAAAATAAAAGTGACCATTGGCATGAGATGGGCGCAACCCTGCCGCAAGATTGCTACAGCGTTCGCTCATCCTTGGCGAACAAATTTTTGTATGGTCTGCCATTGACGGCATATGCTATCACAACCCTGTTTCCAGTGTTGGGTCTTGATTGTGGAAACAAATGGGCTGAGGCTGAAATGATGTTATCATTTCAGAGTTGCGCCATGCCTGGTAGCCTAGGCTCGGCCCATCTTGGTGAGCCTTGCGGCAACCTAGCGCCCATGGTCAATTTTTATCTGGGATGTGACGGTGCAGCTTGGAAAGTCGTTTTCTGTGTTTTCGAGCGCAAGTCTGGTTATTGCGTTTGTCGCCCTAATTGATAGCTTGAACTTAAAACTTTGCTGAGTCCTGTGGACCTCTTCACAGTTTGGGATTTATGGAATGCATTAGTTAAAAGCCGTAGTTGAAAGTTTTCTTCCCAATCAGCGCGAGGACATCCTATGGACGTTCAGGGCATCTATAGAATATCCCAGGATGTCCACTAGACACCTCCTCACACCCATTGGATGTGCTGTGCTATTGAGGTTGGAAATGAGACTTTTCACAGTGAATGATCTTCTTAAAACTGCTCGAATCCATCCCGCTCCATTTTGAGGATTTAAGTTACACACTTGACCATGGATTCCACAGATCAAGCAGCTCTGTTCCTGCAGCATTAATTTTCAGACATTGAATCTGTGCATTGACTTTTGCCACAGTATCCACCCTGCTAGAAAAGAACTATCGAAAAAGATTTATCAGAATTGGAATTTAATCCATTCCAATTCATTTCAATTCTCCCAAGTCATCTGAGAATTGTGATTTATCCTCTTCAATCCACAACGAATGCCAATGAAATTCAGGTTGAAATATGTGCATTCATATTAATCCGCTTCGATTCATTCCACATGGAAAAAATGATTTAGCTACAGCTGCCAAGTGGATAGCACGAACACGGACAGCCATTAAATTAGCTCTTGTAGTTGAATTCTAGTTATGACAGCAAAACTATTTGCATTTCTAGTTAATTAATTTGCTACAACAGCTAAAATTCAGCTGCAGAAGCTAATTTAATGGCTGGCCGTGTTCGCTGCTGCAGCTAAATTATTTTTTCGTGCAATTGAATACATGGGATTCGTATGAAAATAAAAGTGATGATTTCGATCCTTCTCAATTTCCAACTTTGGAACAAGAAAATGCATTCGATTCAATTGAATTTTGCAATTCATTTTCATTTTTCTCTCCCCGCAGGGCATTCCTGGTAGAAATTACTGAAAATTTCAGTACCTTTCAGTGAAGAGTTTTTCAGAGAATTTCAGAGTTGTTGATAAATATTCAGGCAAATTTTCAATGGAAAAAACGTGCCTGATAAGTAAGAGTTTTTGAGAATTGTTCAGATTTTCAAGAGTTTGAAAAAAGTTTCATAGGTTTTCAAAGTCTCCCAGATTCTTCCAGGTTTTTTCAGAGTTTTGCAGTGAAATTCAGGAATATTTTCACAGATTCTCAGAGAAACCTTCCTCACCAGGGATTAAACGACAAAAAAAGAATATAATGAAGATTGTTGTAAAATATTGCATTGCATCCAAGTATTTTTTGATTAGAAACTGTCTCAAAAGATTCTGAAAGTTGTTGACAATTTTTTATTATTTCACATACGCTGGATGCTCTCATAATCCGTCGTGTTCTTTGTTCACATTCATCTTTTGGCAAATGTTCAATCTTTTAGGAAATTCTCTGACCGTAGTTATTAAATCCTTTGCCAAATTCATAACATCTCTCATATGAGGTAAATTTCACAAGCTATCTTGGAATGCTAAGTTAAGTGGATGTGCAGCACAATGTATGTAAGTGGCTTGCGGTTGTAAATTCGTTACCAAAGTTCGCAATACTTGTATCACATCACTAATGTTTGATGCATCATCATAGCATTGACCTCGGACATTCCTAATGGATAGGTCTGAACGTAATAGAATACCTTGCACAATCTCAAACAAAGTTTGAGCTTCAATGTTTGCAGTCTCACACAAACCAATAAAATTTTCATTGATATCGTATGTAGAAAATAAGTCGCTCGTGAATAGGAATGTCGCATTATGTTCTTTCTACCATGACAGTAAAACTCTAGGAATTCTTGATTTCATTCCTCACGATATGGAGAACAGATTCACCTAATAATTGAATAATTTCATTCATGCTTGTGAGTGAACGCAAAGATTAGGTGAGGAAGAAGATCCTTACTCTCAAGTATGCAGTCAACGTAGATTTATTATGATCTCCAGCCCTGACGTTTCAAGCAGTTGCTGGTTATTATCAAAGTTCAAACGGAGTGTTGAGGTCATTGTTGAGAAATCGTTCAGACCCATATGTTCGGATGGGGTATAAAAATTCATCATCTGGAAATGTAGTAATGTACTTGGTGAGGAACCGCGAAGATTAGATGAGGTAGGAGATCCTTATTCTCAAGTATGCAGTCGAGGTGGAGTTATTAGGATCCTTGGACCTGAGTAACTGCTCGCAACGTCAAACGAGAATAAGGATCTTCTACCTCACCTAATAATTTCATGTTAATTGTCATGAGATAACCACTTGTAACCTCTGCATTCTATGCAGTTTTTTAGCTTCAATACATAACTTTTTGTCAATTCCAGTAATTGCCGAAAATTTGAATTCAATTCTTCATGTTCTCGTGCTGCGAGTCTAAGTCTGCAGAGAAACTTCAAAGAAGTGGAAACAATCAAAGAGCTTCAATCACGCGCTTTCTTCATATCAGTAGTGATTTGCTTATTCAATCGAGCCACTACTCTCGGTGTGGAAAAAAATTGCCATTTTCATCACACCTTGTTTGTGATTTTGGGTTTTTTTCCAATTTGAAATCCCGATGGAGATAAAATTGTCTCCTCTCCTGTGGCTGAATTGTAATAATTCATCAGCATCTCCCTGGTGAAAATATACGCTCGTAATAAGCGCACTCGAAGCGGACAAGGAACGTAAGAAGGTTCCAATCTTCTCTTGCCGAAGTGGATAATAATTGCTTGTTGTGAAGGATTGAAATTATACGTTATAAATACGCTTTATAAACGTTCAATGCCGTTTTGGGAAGAGTACTGTTACGTTCCATGAAAGATAATGCGAATAATTACATACAGACTTTGAGTATCGGTTTTAAACTCTCAGGAATCATAGCATTCCATGGCTGAATAGGTAAGAAGCTGGATTGCAATGATGAAAATCATTGGTTCGAATCTCGCAAAGTGGTTAAAATTTTATCTTCTTGTATTCTTCATACTCTCCATGAAGCCTTGTTTTTTATACGCTTCCTTTGTTCCAAACTTTGCTTCAAATACTCTTCGAATCCGTTCCGTTTACTCTTTGTTCACTTTTCATTATCGTTTCTGTTACGCTCCACCATAATTTTCGTCCGCGCTTCATTTCAGTTTCCATTTTCACCAGGGCTGCATCCTCGTAAGCTTTATAAAACGCTTCGTCAGTGGGAGAATCCCATTACATCCAACTGAATAACATTATCCATTACTTCAAAAGATTAGACGTAAAGAGCAAAATAGTGGTTGAAGTGCTTGAAACAGGAGCAAGTTTCACTACTATTGAGTCCTCTTTGTGCAACCGTGGTCTTTCATAACGAATTTATCCATTCTAAATTTGTTCACAGAAATGTTCACTGTTCAATGACGCAAATCAAGAACACTGTCGGATGTAACCCAATAAATAATAAAATACCTCACAGTTGGAATTTGTAATATATAGACAAACAATATCAGGTCGTATAGTAAACAATGTTGAGTTATGTGAACTTGGATGAATAACTCAAATGAACGATTCGATCGAAAAAAACTACAAAGTGGAAAACATCAGAAAGTCGTATCGTAAACGTCTGTGAACGACTTCCACGGAACCGACTTTTGCGAATTTTGTGTTGTTTGGAAACTGATAAATTCAAACAGGGAGTTAAATACAGTATTCTTACTGTAACTTTCTATTTTGTCTATATTTCGAACTGTTACTATGAACATTCATTTTTGCAGTGTGAATATTACTTGAACATTTTTATTGTTAATTGTTCTTGCCTTCACATTGCGCAGGAATTCGGAACAAACTTTTTAAAATTCATAATGAATTCTTGGAACTTCAATTCAACTTTCCATGAATTATTTCTGAATCAGTTTGCTGTATAGGTAGCAATTTGCATTTGTGAACGAAGCAATATTTGCGATTAACGTGAATTTGATTTCCATCGAAATCAATTCTATGAAATATTGAGACAATTGGAGAATTGTTTTTAATATGTGTCGTTCTTGTGAGAGCAATAATGTTGGCAATATTTTGTCTGTGAATAGTCAAAGAATCCTCTCAAGATAATGAAATGATTTTCAAGTCTGTGACCATGTATGGAGCTTCGTCTTTTCGCAACTCTAAAAAACCATTACGTGTAGTTCTAGAAACATATACATCTACGTGAAAGTATTTTTATGATGGATTGTGGCGTTCAAAAGTTGAAAGTAATATGAGAGGACAGACTCAATTTTCCCTTTCACTCTCTCCCATCATTGGCTCTTTTTCAGTAAAGGGAGAGAGAAAGGAAGAAAGGATCAAATAAACCTAGTTGTCTGTATCGATTAGGGATTTTTTCTTTCTTCAATATGCGTATCATTTATATTTCCTGATTTCATTTGGAGAAATTCATTCTGAATATTTGGATCAATTATTTTGGCAAATCATTCACTTTCCTGGGAATTTTCAAAGCAGCTCGGCCCTTCCAACGATTAATTTGAGGGCCAAGACCCCGCAAGCTCCAAGAACTTCCCATGCAGGTATTGCCAAGACTGAAAAAAACCCAAGGTTGTCCCAATGCTAGCATATGTGTCAAAAACAAACCTCCGTGAAGAACAATTGGCCTAATATTGTTCCATGATTGTCCCGTTTTTCCCAATAGATAGTCAGTCATGGTACATTTGTTGATATTTTTGAAATGGTCCCTACATTTGGTACAAGCTTGGCACAAGTGTAAAAATCGAGCATTCGTTGTGAACAATTGTACCAATATTGCTCACATGAGTGGCACAATGTTTATAAATTTATAAAGTTATAACTATTGGGGCAAGCTTGGGCGAAGGCTACCCACTCTGAGGCAGACTCGGGTCACGCCTGGGCCGATAGTTATGCTCACTAGGGATGATATACACGTGAAGATAAACCATCAGTTTCTCGGGTGACTCGGGGGATTCCAATGTTGGATTCCGTACGGGAGAAGATCATTATAAGATTTATGTTATGATATTTCAGTGAGATCTCCTTAGTTCAGTTTGAGCATAGTTCAACAATAGAATCAAAATTGATTGAAATATCAAAGAATGCAAATTTCTCAATGATCATACAAGCTTGTCCCAGTCTTGTCACATTTTGTCTATCGTTTTAAGATAATTCATGTACGGTATTCTGAGGGAGAAAGTCATGAACTGAAATATGAATCGATTACTTCTTTCATCCATATCTGCGATCAAAGAAGCATTGGTTGATGAAATGAATTGGACCTGGCAAAACCACTGGCCCAAGCTTGTCCTGATCTCATCATTCCCAAGCCTGGGCCAAGTTTGTTAAATTGTTCAAGACCAGTCTCGGCAGGTCTTGCGCCAGGCTTGGTCCATAATTGGGCCATTGATCCATACACACATAGGTTAGCATCCATATAGAAATATATGAATTTCTCTTAATTTCTATGATTATTAGACATTCGGTTAAATTAAAAACATTGTATTGTTCTGCAAATGATTCAATCATACACATCCCATCAACAATGTATGCGAAGAAAACAACTTACATCTCATTAATCAACGCAAAACTTAGAAATATTGTTTCTTTTTCCCACTCTACTTTCCACGTACGATTGAATCTAGCGAGGGAAAAAAGAAGCCCGTAACCACGGATGCAATTGAGAATCATTTACACGTGTAATGAACGATGGGACACAAGAAGAACGCCATTTGATATACGGATATCAAACCACAAATGGTGTGAAAAGGTTCGTTATCACAAGGATATTACAGAATTTAATAAACGTTCCACAAGGTGTCCATATTTTTAAATTATAGCCTTCTCAAATCAAGATATGTTCATTAATTTTATCTTTTTTCTCATCCGTAATGAAATGTAAATTACCTCCTAGCGTTGATATATCATGTAGCTCGTATGTAGATGGAATGGATTTCCACTCAAATACCACAGCACATCAAGCAGCCTCATCGACGAGCTTGGATTCCGCTTTATCCTCAAGTGTTTCTTCTTCGTGTTTGAATACGCGAATGAAAATCCATTTTCCATGAATGTAGGGTGAATGAAGCTAATAAATTCTTTCCAATAGATTTGTTACGTCACTCCGATCGTAAACGTTCGTTAGGAACTGTATACTTGGGAAATAAATTCTATTTAAATTCATTGTATGATAATTTAACTGCACTCTCTAGGATATTAACTTCACAAATTGTATTGGAAGAAATGAAGAAAAAAAGATAATAATTCCATATGATACTGTGTAACACGAATGCTCGACTTTACAGTGCGGAATGTATATATATGTATGTACATTATTACAACGGACGATATATATTACAGGGAATCCTGTAAATTCATTATATCAATTCAATCTGCTAATTTATTGGAAAGCGAATCATACGTAGACCAGCTTATCTATGGATCGGAAATCCAACTAACAATATTTTACTAGAAAGATTCGCTGAAATGGGGAAGGCGTTAAACGAATATTCAAGTTCGATCATCAGATTAGAAGCGTGATTTGTACGATTGTTAGTCAACTGCCATCTTCACGTTGGTGTTTTGTATTGCCTCGTAATTCACCGGTTGAGTGGAATGATGAATGGACGAATGGTGTATACGTTTTCAGAATTCGAATCATGATTGTCCAATAAATAATATTTATATAAGCGCGAGCGCCTAAGAGACTTATCATTGATTCATGCTGTATCCTCTTTCTGATACTTTTAAAGTGCTAAAAAATTACATTCTAATTTAATATTATTCAGGGAAAAGTTTTTAGACAAATTATTGGTTTCTCATCGATTAATAGTTTCGAAGGACAGTGATAGAAGCCACTCCGTTGTGAGCAAAGTTAACTTTCGAGCCGTTAGGTCGAAACCAAAGGGGATGTTGGTAATTATTCGTAGACCGACTAACTGCTATGAGAGTTCCCTGCGTGATTCATAACACTAACTCGGGTTGATTACAAAATCTCTTGGACAAGTGAAATTGCGCAAGCTCAGTATGATTTCAATTGAAGTACAATTCTTATTGTATATCCCACTTATTCTTCCCTCATTTCCACAAATATATACTCCCTGGAGAATTCGAAACCCTCTACGTTTCAGAGAATAATGCTTTTCTTCTTGTCGTTAAATGAATATTCTCAAGATAAACCTTAGATCAGCATCTGCCAATTAGAGGTAAGCATAAGGTCGTATAGCGACGCTCTGAATTCCACATTTGCTATTCGTTCGCATGCTACTCAAGTATGGTAATGCGTGGAGAAACAGAACGAAACCTGCTGCTGAAGCAGCCACCCATACATGATCCTTCAAGTGCAAAGCCAGCTGTGAGAACTCCACTGTATATTCTTGATTTTGTATTTTCATTTCAAGTTTGATTTTATCCTTCAATGGATTCTGGTCGTAGTTTTCTTCATCGGCATTCACAATGTCATCATATGTACATGTATATAAACACGCACATTTGATGAATCGATTACAAAACATTGATAAATTCATCGAAATGCACTCCAATAAGATATTTAAAATATTTCATATATTGTTCGATCGTCTCTGGAATATCTTCTTCTGTTCTTGTTTCTTTGTGAGTATAATGCATTCAAACGGAGTTGGTGTTCTGTACAGTTCTTTGAAAGACATCGAGCCTGCTTTATGTAGCATCCTCCTTTGATTCTCATTGAAAGCGAAATTCATGTCACTGAGCATCAAATCCTAAAATTCGTTCTTGTAATCATGTGTTTCTCTCCAGATATGAGTATTTCCTTTGTTGGGATCAACCTTTCAAATTCTGAAAGAGGGCATTATCCGTGCTCGAGGAAACGAATACACCAGCTTTCGAAGAAATATAACAAAATAATAAATGTTACGTAAAATTTACTTGAAGTTTTAATAGCACGATTGTTCAAGCTCAAACATATCATTCGAGTTCACTCGACTTCGATCAATGTGTATCTAATTCTAGATTAGAAAATCAGGTTGGGTGGTCTTGCGTTGACGCATCAATTGATGAATGGACAAACATCTGTTATGCATTCGATACTGTAATTCAGGGATCAGAATATTTATGTATAGAACTGCAGTCTCTCCCTAGAATGTTTATCAATTCTCGTGAATATGTTGCAAAAATTTGTAATAGAATTTTATAATTCATTCCAATCTGTGAAATAATAAATGATATTGCACTTGCAACGACTCTCCATCCATAATTGGATCCCAAAGTATCGGAAGAACAATAAAATTCAGCAACGAGAATTGAAAGGACATGTTTATCATTCCACGTACATTCGACCTAATTTCGAATGCGTTCTCAATCACAATTGCGGTTAATTCTTTATTTTCTTTGCAATACGAATATATGTATATACGTAAGATATTGCGTTGGAATCAAGCTGTGAGACTTAATTCTGCAATGGAAATCAACAGCTGCTAGCATCCGCCCACACTGACAAAGTAATGAGGTATTCTAAAGGTCGATGAATATTTTTTTCCTCTCTTCTCCTGCTTTCTCCAGCGTCCAATCAAGATATTCGATACATTATATGTGAGTTTGTGGTTGCTTGGTGAGTTATTAATTCATTTCAATGTACATTGGATGAATTCAACAATTCATTTCTCAACTTCATCGCTGAGATATGGATATGAGAGTTTGATTGATGTAATCTCGATCGAATAATTGATCGTAATGAATTATGAACTATCAACAGATTTAACGGAATTTGTGGAAGATGTTCACGTGGGTGCGGTAGAAATATTCGGTGTATGATATTCATGAAGAGACGGAATCGTGCCCGGATAGCACCGTGACAGGGTGTATATCGATATTTATTCTTTTCTAAAACAATTATTCTGCCGGATAAAAGAAATATGCCAGAGAGGCACACATTTCATCACACGAGGTATGGATGAGAATGAAAATTCATCGATACCAAGCCTGCCACAAGACTTGCTGAGACTTGTCTCGAAGAATTCATCAAACTTGGCCCAGACTTGGGAAGGATAAGATCAGGACAAGGCTGATTCGCTGACCACCAACCAAAGTTTCTTTCATCACAGATATTCATGAAAGAAGTAATTTGATCCATATTTCTGTTTGACTTTCTCCCTCGGAATACCATACATGAATCATGTTGAAACGATGGACCGAGAATGTGCCAAGACTGCGACAAGCTTGGGTTTTTTCAGTCTCGTCAATATATGCATGGGAAGAATATTTTTAAATCCTGTTAAGAGGTTTTTGAGATCAGTTGATTTCCATATATGATCATATTTACAAGTCATTGCACATTGTCATTGAGTCGAGTTTTATTCTCATTCAAATCTATTATATCTATCTTAGTGTGTAGGTTAATCATGCGGAAAAGATTTGACCAGTCTATGATGACCAATGAATATGTCCTAATATTTAGCGATGGTGAACTCAGAATTGAATTACCAATGTATGCTTTGACAAACGCACCGTGCTTGGTGCCAAGCTTGGGTCAATGCTAGTCAAGCCCGGGCCTAGCTTCGTTGCTAACATCGGCACCAAACTAGATTAATGTTTGGGATGATAACAGTGTTCAATGCTGGGCATTCAAGCTTTTTTCAATATTAAAATTCAATATTGTTCCCATGCTCGCAATCGATATTGTTGCCATTATTGATATACAATATTAATTTGATTTGAATGAGTAGGATAGATTTCTCATTGGCGTCCAAGTTTGATTGAACATTCACATTTGGGTGATTGACTAAACTTGGTGAAAGGGTAGAGTCAATGCTAGTCATCACCGGGTATAGCTTGATGGCCGACCATGTTACCGAGCTAATGAGTCAAACTGTTATCAATGCTAGTTATCAACGGTTGTAGCCTAATTACCAACAATGTTATCAAGCTAGGTCAATGTTTAGGATGATAATAACGCTCTCTGCTGAGTATTCAGCTTTCATATGCATCGGAAATCCAACACGGCAGAATATGCTTGGTCTTAGCATTGATGTTGAAGACGCTATTAAGGTTTGGTTAGCTATTACGGGTCAAGCATCGGCCAAGGCTAGGCTAAGCATACTTGGCAAACCAAGCTTGACGCCCATCATGGTGCAATTGTCAGTCTTGGAATTACGAGCCTGGATACTGATTGAGAATATTGAGTCACTCACGTGGATAAAGTTGGCACAAAATTCTTATGAATGAACGCTTGTTTTGTACGCTTGTGCCAAACTTGTACCAAGTGCAGGGGCCATTTCATTGGAAAAAACGGTACAATCATGGAAGAATATTGTCTTGTAAATACCTGGATAGGTGAACACGTGGTTCACATGTACAAATGTTTTCTCCAACTTGTTGAAATCGATTGATGAGAAAAAGAATGTGAATTGTCATTGAATGGACAGTATTTTGAGATTGTTATTGATTCAAATCATCGGAGATTGCCAATAAACGTTTATGATATCTATATACGAGGAAGAATTACCTCTCTCAGCTTTGTATAGCTCCCTTTATCGTTTTTTCCCTCTTCTCATCCACGATGGTCCAGTTCTCGATACCCTCCTGCTCGAACGCAAAGTATACGCGCATTTTCATTGATGTATTAATTATTGCGCTACGTGTCGTAAGTATACAATAATGACCATGCGTTACAACCAAAGGATAGGTTTTAATGGGGCAGCCAGTAATAGGGGAAGGTTGTGCGGTCTTATGAAGATAAAGAAAGGTGTGGAGAAGTACGTGCGAAGAAGACGGAATCACTAATAGTACACCTCCGGTTCAAGATTATTATCGGACCAGCGGTGGTGAGGCTACTCTTCTCCAATGTCGGAGAAGAACGGAAGAGGATAAGAAGTAGTATAATAGAAGGAGAGGGAGAAGAACCTTGACTGAGCCTTGAACGTTTTGGATTGTGTGCGTGAGAGAGGGAATAAAGCGAGAAGGGGTTGGGTGGGGTGAGAGATATTAAAATTGTCGAGATTCAAAAGCCGATCATTTGCTGCCGTTGCATCTTCTCCTGTGTACAACCGCACGCACACACAACTTTCCTTTGCATTACGCTCACGGGGAGTATATATCTCTCTGTTTCTTTCTTCTGTCGGAAAAAGCGTCGTCAGACGGCTTTTCGAACCAATACACCTCATTAAACCATGCTGGTCCATTATATGTTTCTTGTCAAGAAATGCCATGGGGGCTGCAAGTGCGAATATATGCGAGAGAAAAGAAAAGTAATGCAACTGCGGCCAAACGTTTCCGAGGCCGATCCTCTCATCATGAAGCGAGAAAATTGTCATATACATTTGTGTGTGTCGTTTATATATATATAATACTCCCTCCACAAACGTACGAGGTTATAAAGGATGTTTGTACCTTTGCAACTGGTTCTACGCGTCTTTACGAGTGCAGATTCAAGTACGAGTGTATATACGAGTAGTACCCATTAGATGTTATACATCCCACGAGTACTCAACGTTTATCGTTGTTCGAAAGTGTTATCTGTAAGCGAGTAGTAGGATATTAACCCAGCAAAGAGTCTTTTTCAGTTATGTGTTTATTCGCCGCATTTCAAGTTACGATACGTTCTGGAGAGAGTTTGTTTGGTCATAGAATGTAAGAAAAACTTTGATTGTATACGATAGAATTTCTGAGTGTCTTCTCTTTGCGTCGTATCTTTCACTTGGACGATCAATATTGTGACTTCGATTTTTGAATCACAATAGTATAATAAATCCTTCGTATATCACTTCTCGTCTTGTCTCACAGAGATATTGGATTGTCATTCGAATGCAATAAAGTTACTCGAAGTAATTTGCGTTGATCACTACTGAACTTTGCGATAGATACAAACAAGAGAGAAAGTGAAAAAGCATTGGCAATTATATTCTAAATAATAGCAACGGCAAGGAAATGATAGTTCATCAGATAAGGGTAGCAGGTATAAAATAGAAAACGCGAGAAAATAGTGGAAGAAGGGAGCATCCCATCGCGTGCTGCGAGCTGATTGCATACCGTGTATAAATGAACAGAAATGGCAACCGGTTCGCGGCTAAACCTCTGTAAGTGTAGAGATCGAATGCAAACACTGACCAATTATGAAAGAGAATCCTCGACTACTTCTCGAATATTATCAATTCTCATTCTATTTGTACTCTTTTTTCCTCCAGTCTCGTTTTAGAGACTTTGGTACAAGAATTTAATCGGAAAGGAAGTACGCAATCATGTATACATTAAGATTGATATAGTCAACGAGGAAACAAATTACTCCCCTGATGAAAATGAAGCGTCGAAGCGCAATGAAAACGCAAGCGAAGAGTCATCTAAGCGTAATTTAGGAGGGAATTGGAACATTTTCCTCACGTTTCATTTGTTTCAATATTCGCTTCCTTCACTTTTGGATTTTCACCAGGTTCGTGAACGAAAATGTTCCAATTATTGATAAACGAATTCTCAAGAACTATGGTACGAGAATTCAAAAATTACCTGCGGAGGGGAAGAAATTTCAGAGGAAGTCGGGTTTACTATGGAGGGTTTACATAGACTTGGGACAACAGATAAAATGATGATGAAGATGAGTGCTTCAATGATGAGAATATAATTATTGCGTCATATCTTGATTGTTCTCCTTCTTTAATTCAGTATATTTTTATCTCACGAACGTGAGTGTAGTGTGATGGAAATGCAATCGGCTGTTTCGTATAACAGCGTCATGTAGAGACAGTTAACAAAAGTAACTGCTACGAGGAATGCATAATTCCAACATAACCTGCATTTTACATTTTTCAAAGCCGCTATGCTGTTCGGATGTACCAATGAAAATCATCTGTGGTATCACTTTTATGTCGCATATAATGATATAGAATTTTCAAAGCAGGTTTCCGTCTGGGTGTATTTGTGATATTCGTGCAGGACACAGACACTCCGATCAGGAAGACGTTGGTAATTCTTCATGATTCATTTTACAAATTTACGATCTTTAAATTATTCGCATGGAATATCATTCTACGACAATTCATTGATTCATTGCAAACAGAAAAAAGTGGTAGAGGAATGATTGGACGATAAAAATAGAACTCATATGAATTATGTATGCATCAATGAATTGAGATAGATTCTTATTTCATTCACGCCCCTTTGAATAATTATAAACTTCTTTTTGTCTGATTGGATTATGAAAATAGTTGAATTGCCCCACATAAATATCAGTTCGGTAAATCAAAATAGAAATAATATTATACATTTTCGCGGTGAATGTACAGTATGATTCACTTAAAACTTGTCAATTTCGTACAATTTCCTTTTTTCAAAAAAACAATCCTGAATGCTGCAGGTAAATAATCCTGGAATAAAATGTTCGATTTCAATTTCACGAAGAAGCACAGATTTGAAACTACTTGAAAGATTATTTCTATAGTTGAAATAACGGTGCAAATCTCGAAGTATCATCGTCTTTGAATGTACGAAGTAAATGTAGTAAGTGGAATGAGTATTTAGTTGAAAATATGTTACATATAAATTGATATTCTCGCATAGATTTAATGTGAGTGACTTCCAAAATACTTCGTGGAAACTCTTTGAATAAATATGGAATGAAAACTCCATTCGTGATATTTCACCCAATTTCCTTGACGACTTGAATTCCGAAAGAATTTGAACCCTGGAATACAATACTGATCCGGCAACTAAATTCGGGCGTGATAGGTTTTCCTTCACGTGTCTGATGCGGTCCAAATTGGTTGATGCATAACCCCGTGATTGAGTTTTTTCAATTCAATTGTTGATGTTTTCAACTTGACATTTTCTACGTAAATATCGCAATAGTCCAAGTCCACTTACATTTAAACATCAAAGTACAATTATTATTCACTCAAAGTGTAACATAGTTTATGAACAATCTAATCAATATTTTTATTCCTCTCCTAACCTAAAACATATTTGTCGTATAATACATTATCGCAATTCGCACGCTACAGATGAATGGTTGAGCAGGTATATATATCAACGAATAGATACAACCAGCACTCGCGAGAAACCTCAGTCATTCAGTGTCGTATCAAGAATTTGATGGTATCCCGGAGTTTATCGGTGGTGAATTGAAATTTGTATAATTCTAGGAGCATTTCGGAAAAATTCTTTTACATTCATTCTGAGTTTTCTCATTCGGGCGGAGATTAGGTTCGTCACATCTGGACATGAATATATTAACATTATTTGTATCTGACTCCCGTCAGAAAAACTAATTTGAGTCTGATGAGATTTCAAAAAGCTCGCCTTGTTAGGGCCGCAATAAGGTCTGCCTCTTCCGGATTGGATTATGATTTCCCTAATCAGGGTGTCGTCTGGTAAACTGATCAAGGGTGAATAAGATTGAATAAGGCTTTTCTTATTAGGATTCAAATCAGGTTAGTCATATCCGGACCTGAATACAATTATCTGCATCCGGCTCCAATCAGGAGGACTGATCAGATCCGGACAAGACTGAATGAGGTTTTGTTTATCAGGGCGTGGATTAGGTTAGCCACATTCGGACCTGATTCAAATTATCCGCATCTAGCTCCAATCAGGAAAACGGATCAGGGCCAGGTAGATTTTCATAGGGTCAACCTCATCAGAACTATCATCAGGTGATCAGTATGAAGCCGCATTTGGGGCATCTCATTTCACAGCCGGACCGGTCCGGACCACTTCAGAGCTTACCGGATGGGAACTTCTACTCGGGTATGAGAAAGATCATCTACATTGTAAAAGAAATACCGATAAATTCACAGTAATTTGTCGAAAATCAATCAACCCGTTTAAAGTGGGTAGAAATACCCAAATATTGAATATTCAAATAACAAGAAAAGTAAAAGTGAAGATTCGAAAATTTCTTTCATTCAAGTATTTGATTTTCGCATAAATTCACCAAAAAATCAATATATTTACCACATTTTTAAATATCATTACAAAAATTTTTGCAATTCGTCCAAGTTATTTTTCAGATTATTTAGTGCCTGAATTATTGAAGAATTTATTGGTGCATCTAACGATTTTTTTCACAGTATGCCTCATATATCTCAGTTATATCAACTTTCAATATGTTCCAATCCTCGACACAATCTGGCCTAATATTCATTATTGAATAGACATCAGAAGCGAAAACACTGTCTGTATAATACGATTCGTATGATTCCTTTTCGGCCTGTTGACAAAATCTCATCACAAGTGAATATTGCGAATTATTTCGTACTTCGAAGATCGCGCATTATCAAAAGTCGCACAAAGTTTTGGAAATACTTGTCAGTGAACTCCAGAAACGATTTGAGTACATCAGAAATCACGCAATGATACCGTACGGTTCCATTCTCGCTCTCTGGAGATAATTTGCATAAATTCAAAGTTTTGCATAAATACGGCAAACGGTAAGTTTCAATCACACATACCTCATTGTGAAACTTATTTACGTACCTCGCATGTCCCGTAATAATATAACGAATATTTGAATTCAACTCCGCATCGAAACTTCTTGAATATTATAAAGAAGAACTGCTAGAATAAAAATCAATCTTCATTCGATCCTTGAAGAAAAGATTCAAATTGTGACGAGAGAGGATTCATCACTAATTCTTTACATTTTACAAAAGAGACACTATAATTTCATTGTAATACCGATTCTCCTCCGATGTATCATTACACGCAATAATTTGACGAATTCCTATAGGATAGTATACTGAAAATGATATAACACGATTCTATTTGTTGTTCCCACCTTATAATTTACAAATGTTATTAAATTTCCATAATGGAATCGAAAAATCAAAACATTTACTTCGCATCGGATAATTTATCAGCATCTTCCAAGTAAAATATGCGCAACCGTGTATGGGAGTATGAAATTACTTGGAGAATTGAAATGTTCCGTTCGTACATCTCCTTGGCAATCGCATTCTCATGGATGGAAGGAGTTTGCTTCCATCTAACGTACCAGTGATATACCTACCCACTCATGTTCGATCCTGATAGCAAGTTTCACTGCAGACTCAATTAAATTTGAAGTTGTCATTAAGACGGTGATTCTCAATCTCTTACTCGATCATCCTGTTGTTGAATATATAATCGCGTCAGGGTAAATATTCTATGCACTTATCGAACTGTACACTCATTTCAGGTTTTGTGTGATTCAACGCTATACGCCATTAGTATAGAAGTAACTATTACCGTTCTTTATTTTACAACCAATACTCTTGGTGCAATGTTGCCCTATTATGCTCATTTTTCCACCAAGTTGAGTGGAATTAAATATACGATAAAGTGGATTATCGATGTAAAAAATTCCAATTAACCTTCATGTGTATCGATTTCTATCATGCAATTTTATATTTTCTTAGTCCTATCTCGCAGTTATATAAAACAGCCACCATTTTATCAATCAGAGGATATTAATATCGTCGTGCAGGTTCATTAATTTGCACAGAAAAAAAGAATAGTTGCAGCAACTACTCGGATAGTCGACTTTCGACTATCTACTTCAGTAGTTGCTGCAGCTACTGAGTAGTCAGAACAATTAACACGTTAGCTATCTCAATTAATCCAAAATCCCTCAGGTATTCACGTTAGTTAGTGCAACTACCGAGCTGCAGCGAAGACTCAAGTAGATGGTCGAAAATCTCCTATTTAAGTAGTTGCCACAACTATTTCTTTTTCCGTGTGGTGACGGAATCGTCTATCTTTGTACGCAAGGTGTCCCATGAAATTATGGACTGAATTTTACGGGTATATTCTTCAAACGAGAACAATCGTACATTGTTCACCAAGAGGGGGAAGTTCATCATCAGAAATCATATGATATAATATTCGGCAGAAACACCTTCTCAATTAATCAATGTTCATCACCCAGTACAATATACATAGGCAGGGAATAAAATATTTATCTTATGCTTCTTTTTGTATTTGAAATACTATTTTAATCCAGTGTTGAGGAACTTTTTACTTAAAATAGTATCCCTGGTAGAAATTATGATTGGAAATTATATGGACCCCACTTAGTTTTCCAAGATGTTAGGTTGGGTTCTAGCTAGTTTTGTGACGCATCTTCTAGCCTGTACGGAGGAGAAGAAATAGTTGCAGCAACTACTTAAATAGTCGATTTTTGACCATCTACTTGAGTAGTTGCTGCAGCTAATTAGTAGTTAGAACAAGTAACTCGATAGTTGCACTAACTGACGTAAATACCTGTGTTATTTTGAATTAGTTGAAACCACTAACGTGGTACTTGTCCTGACTGCTAAGTAGCTGCAGCAATTGATTAAGTAAATAGTCGAAAATCGACTATTTAACGTGATACCAGCGCTATAATTTTTACAAGACAAACTAAAAAAAATGCACGCAATAATTCGAAATATCCCTCTGTACAGCACTTCTTCAGCAGTTTAAGAAATGCTGTAAAGAGAGATATTTTGAATTAATGTACGTATTTTTATGTAGTTCGTCCCGAAAAAATTTTTAAAAGCCCAGCCACTGGTATCCCCTTAGGTCGTTGCTGCAAGTATTCTTTTTTTCCGTGCACCTATGAATAAAGTAACAATGTATTTTGACATGTCATCTCCAGTCAAGAACGTTGCTTTTGAATTTATTTCCATAAAATAATCCCCAATGAGAAATTGAAACGTTGGGGCTTCCTTTTATTCCTCTGACCGTATTGATGGACTATCAATGTTACTGTACGATCAGTTGACGCATGAAAAATCTACATGAACCAACTAAATGTTCGGGCACTAATCTCAAATTGGCTGAAATGTGTTATCCAGTTGCCCCCACGTGGGTCCCATCTAGTCCGTGAATGGTAAATGGGATGCCTAAACAAATTTCTACCAGAGATTTGAAATGGAATTTCCACAATCTCTGGTCAAATTCAAAATTTTCCTAAGCCCAAGTTCACGTGTACGTGTTATTTTTGTACGAAGTGTTAAACTCTTTTCCGCTGTCCAAATTGTCAATCTTCTAACAGTTCGAATTGAGTATAAAAATATTCGTACAGTTACAACACTACGTGATAGTCGAAATCAATGTATGCGTATCGAAAATAAAAGAATAGGTTTTAAGAATACATATATGAAAATGACAACTCGTTGAATGTACAGACGTCTCGTACGTCTAGACAGACGATGACATAACGACGTTTGGTCGACCGAATAATGACAAGAAGAGAGAAGAATCCTGTGTAAATTCACGACAAGTATTTGTTTGAAAGAAGGAAAGAACGCGTCAAAACAAAAATTGCAAAGCAAATTCAGAAGTCTATTTGCGGAATCAATTTCAGATTCAAATTGAAATTGGAATCGATTTGGAATCAAATTCATAAAAAGATTGAAATAATAGTACATAATCGAATGATAAAAGATTCGAGATCGATTAAACTGTTCGACAAAATCAAAGTTGTAAACGAATCTGACAAATGCATGAAGTCGCACGCAATTCAGAATAATAAACTTCTTAAATTATTATAATAATATGTCAAAATCAGACATCAAAGTTTGTTTTTCGAGTTTTCGCTCGTTTCATACGAATTCACCAATACTCGCAATGATCTGCTTTTATTACAAAAATGACATATTGTGAATTATTCATTTTGTTTCTCCTATGTGCTCGTAATTTACGTAGGAAGATTAGAATAGATGGAAATATTTTTCATAGTTCATTAAAACATCAGGTACAGTTGTAATCAAATTAAAAGACTACTACGAATTTGGCTGCTTTCTGTAATTACACCGCCATTGCGCTGGAGAATAACTCACAAGTTGATGTTATTTACACTGATTTCAGTAAAGCGTTTGATACTGTATCTCACAGCGTTCTTCTATCCAAGTTGAGTAGCTTTGGAATATCTGGTAATCTGAAACTTTGGTTCCAGAGTTACTTAACTGATCGGGTGCAGATGGTAAAAGTTCGGAACTGTTTTTCTGAACCGATTATACCTTCTTCGGGAGTGCCCCAGGGATCCCACCTTGGTCCACTTTTATTTTTGCTATTCATAAATGACATTGGGCAGGTTCTTAATGATTGTGATTTCCTGGTATTTGCTGATGATCTAAAAATCTTCAAGAACATAAAATGTCTTGCGGATGTTCATCACTTACAGTCAGTATTATCGAGATTAGATTCTTGGTGCACCCGTAATTCTCTGCATCTGAACTTAGAAAAATGCTGTGTAATGAGAATCTCGCGGTCAAGGAATCCTCTCATATTCTCCTACAAGATTGCAAATGTTACACTGAATACTGTTAAATCTTATGTTGATCTTGGTGTAACTATAAATGATGAATTGGATTTTTCTGAGCATTCTGTGAAAGCTTGTGGTACTGCGCTGAGAAATCTCGGCTTCGTCAAAAGATTTTCTAGTGATTTCAAAGATGTTAGGTCATTAAAAGTACTATATTCCTCTTTAATTAGACCCCATCTTGAATATGCGTCCCCTATCTGGTCTCCGTATTTGAAGAAGGATATTAGAATGATTGAGAGTGTGCAACACAAGTTTTTACGCTTTGCTGCTTTTAGAATAGGCTGCCCTATGAGATATTCTGACCATTATTACTCCAGAATTCTTCACAGAATGAATTTAACTACCCTCGAAGAGCGGAGACAAATGAATGATCTCCTATTTCTTTTTAAATTGATTAATGGTTGTCTTGATTGCGAGTCATTGCTGAGTAAAGTTAATTTTAACATCCCCGGTAGACCAGTTAGGAGAGCGCTTTTATTTAGACCTGTACAATTTAAATCTAGATTTGGAAATTTGGAATTGTTTGGTGTTTCCTTGAATGCATGACCATATTGTAATTGTACTTTATGCGTCTTTGGACGCTGTCTTGTATTGACTCTGTATTTACTTTTTATATCAAAGGGTGCTAACCCGTGTATTGCAATAAAAAAAAAATAAAATAAAATGATTGTATATATTAAGGGGAGGTTCTCATCAAGCGGACTTCGAAATAAGGTGATTTTCTCGAATTTTTTTCATTAAGAAGGATGTAAATTAAGAACTCAAGTCATTTGAAACTCATTGAATGGATCTTGAAGTCTCTGAAAAAAATTTTCTCAAGTTAAAGGATGCATATCCCGAAACTTGAAAGGCGTTTTTCAAGTTTGGCTCCACGATATCTCAAAAAGTAAACTGAACGGATCGCTCTGTTTTTTTCTATTTTAAAGCTGATTGAATTTATTGGAGGATGAAATTAAATGGAAATGATATTTGCTTTTGTTTTTCTTTTTATAGCACTTTGAAGAGCAAAAAAAGGTGAAACAAAAAAACGCTACCAAAAGTTTGCATGTCTGTCAGTTTTTCAATTTTGCACTTTTCATTCGCTTTATTGGTACAACCTCCAACAAATATAATATATTTCATAAAAATCTTTGGATTGTTGATTTCTGATCATGCCATTATTTTTTAGTAAAAACAATTTTCTTATGTACTTGAAGATTCAATTAACAAGTGTGGAAACTTATTTTGGGGTCGCTAGATGAGAACCTCTCCTTAACACGCGATGCATTGTAATTTATCTAGAGAACATGAAACAAAATAGAAGCAGAATCTCGAATCTCTTCCCTATTGAAAAATTCCAATAGAAACCGATAGGTGTAATTTCACTAGACTAACCGGGCCTGAAGTATGTATACACATGTATTCTTCATTAACTTCTTATCAGATTCTTTAAGAATCCTCATTACCACAGGTCAGAATGAGTTTTTCATGAATTCCTGATATTCAAAAAAGATTCTCGAATAAGTCTGATGAATTTATCATGAATTTTTTCGGCACCGTCATAACGGAAATTCATTTGGAGTTTCAATTCAATCAAATTCTGCCTGGTGAGTGTGTACAGTCCCCATAGCTCCTGGCATCCCTGTGAAAGAAGTGCAATTAATTCAATCAATGACGTGGATATAGCTACAGCAACTATAACGTAATTCGGTTCGTTAGTTGTCACAGATACTTTCTTCTTTTTCCGTGCCAATTACTACTATACACACTCTTCCTAATTTCAGGTACAGGGATACTCAAAATCTTAGATATCCCTGATCCAACGACTGACCTCGGCGTCAATCTTTTTCGCTTACTCGAGGTCTTTGGATACGCACGGAAACGCTGAGTACACATTGCAGAGAACACACAAAAACGTGCGATACATTGAAATGCTCTCATATGAAAACCCAAGTGAAAATTTGCAATTCATCAGTCGGTCTGCAAGAAAGTATACGAGCGAAGGGTATGCATTAGGTTCATTTGAAAAACAGTGGAATGGAATATCCGTTTTATTTATTGGATAGAACTTGGATAAAAGAACTCGGTGATTTCTTCTTTGAATTTGTAAAATTATCTGATCGATCGTTTGATTATCCAAACCGTTGTGGAATTATTCAAACATTTGTTCACCTACTTTACACTTATGAAAATCAAATACTCCGTATTGTTTACATGAGAAAAAAACGGATCTATTGATATTTATTGGAACTGATTGTGAATTTGAGAAACACCCTGCTTCAAAGATCCGATTCAAACCTACTTTCAAATTTTTATCCAGGAATTTTCCTATTCGATCTCATTCGAATCTAATCGGTTTGAATAGAAAATTTTTACTCAATGAGAATTAATCAGGAAATTCGGATCATGTACATTCGAATTCATTGATTTTATCCCATTAAGTAGAAATTTCCTATTCTAACCGATTATATTTGAATGAGATCAAATAGGAGAATTCTCGGACAACAATCTGATTCAAACTGATTGACGAGTTAATAAGTTCAAATCGGATTATTTGAGCAAGGTAAACATTCCCACCGATGAATAATTCACCACTTTCCGTAATTGGGCTGCCGCTCTCTAAATCCGAAACAGTGAAAAATCACGTGTTTCACTCCACTAAGTCTCAGAAGTAAGCCAGTCCGCTTCGAGTTGAATTTTCACTCGTTCCGAGTGAACCCTTACTCTTTTGGAGTGAAAAATTGACTCTAGAATTTGAGTGGCTGTGAGTTTCTACCCTTAGAATATCACTCAAAAAGAATGAAGATTTCACTCAAAATTTCAACAAGCTCACTTTTGGCTGGCTGAAGAGTGAAATCTCACTCTAAAAGTTTTAGAGAGCGATTTCAAGCATTCGTACGTCGATAAATCCTGTCTCCCCGTCTATAATCACTAAATTTTTCAACCCATTCGTCCTAAGAAATACATACGGTGATATAAAATTGATGAACTCAATTACCAATTCAATTCGTACAAAGAATATCAGAAGAATGAGGATGAAAACAAAGCCGAATAATTGGGCGTGATTTTAATCTTAATATTTTCACCGTTATAAATTGTTACTATTACCATTCATACAGGGATCATTTTTCTCAAATACTCCATTTGATAAGTATCATAACTTAAAGAATCAACTTCGATACTCTACCGTTTTACACGAGATCGATACAAATGTCCTGATTGTGTGCGTAGAACTCATTCATTCTATTCTCTTAGTTTTCCTAATCACGACCCAGATAAATGATCTTTCGTGTGAATCATTGTATGGTAAAGCTAAATTATCTGTCATGAATGAAGAATACAAATTATCGTTCAAAGGTTATTTCTTCGAACAAGTTATAAACGACGTTGAATAAAAAACATCTTTATAAAGTCTGAAATTCTATTCGAAGTAAAAAGAGTAGATTGAATTCGTGGTTACTCATTTTTATGAATTCACGAACACCGGTGAAGGTTTTCAAACTTTTCAACTACATTATCGATCAACGTTCATTATTCTTCGAGTGTTTTTGAATCCTTTTCTTTGAGAATAGACTTTTTCTACCCACTGTGCACAATCCTTGAGTGATTCACTTATCAGATTGGGAGGATGGAAAATTGAAATCAATTACTTAACAATCAGTGATGAGTTAATTTCATATCTTCCGGGAAAAAATGATTTAGATCTACATAGATCTAATGAGATCTTGCTATACACTGTAAAAAATGTAGGGAGTTTTTCTTCACACTGCTGGTGCATTTCGTTCCCTCATTGCGGGGGAATTGTTTTTCCATCAAAAATGAGGAATTTCTCCACCACTTTGAAGAATTATTTTGTGTTTTAGGTGTTGAATCCTCCACAAATGAAGGAAGAATCCAACCAATTATGATGAAAAATTCCCCATCTGTAGAGGAACTTTGCTGCCATCATTTTTGGGAGGAAAATTCTACAATCATTTCTTACGGTGTAGATCTGAAAAATGGAAAATATAAATCAATGAAAATTTCACGTTAATTAATTGCGATTCGCGTGGATTAATTGTCTATTTTCTTAAGAATTGAATATTTTCGGGAAAAATCAATCAGATTGCGATAGATCCAAATAGATCCAAGTTAACTTGAATTCTTTCATTTTTCAGATCTTTAATATTTTCCGAGTTCATTGTGTATGAATGAATCTAATATTCCAGCCCGCAATGAACAGCTATGAAAATCAATTCAGAACTATTCAAAAGGTAATTTCATGTCTGAAACAACAGTATTCTCCTCAACTTACGTGGAAGAATTCAATGTTCCGCAAAAAATTGAATACATTCTAGAGAATATTATCTATTCCATCTGGTGTTAATTAAATCATATCATATTATATAAATATACCGTCCACTACGATTAACTTTTGTATAGTTACCCATAGATTCTCTCCATAAATTTAATTTACGATCAATCATCTCGTGTTACAATGGTAGCTATAGCGGTGGTCCTATGACAATTAATAAACACGATCATTGGCACTGTGATCAATCAACGTTATCTCCATGTTCGTACAATCTCTGTCAAAGCGTTGTAGATCGAAATCTATTCTTGTTCCACTCATTATTATACAATAGCTATAAAACATACATGGGATCAGGATCAACTTTAGAACGATACAATCTAGATTCTTCGAGCAATCTTGAATCATTTTCGTAACTTTTAATACACATTATGAATGTTTCGAGACGATCGTTTCGTAAGAACTATGAATACATAATCAATGATCACAAAAAAACTAATCTAAGATATTGATATTCTGTAAAAATCTGGTGAACAAATTTCAAGCTGTGTCAACCCATTACATTAGAGTCTAAAATTTGGTGACTATAGTTCATGAATGGGAATGTGCAATGCATGTTGAATATACACCTAGCTAGCTCAGATAACTAGACTCGTGTTCATGTTCACTTCACGCGGATACAAGCCAGGATGTAATGATCTATCGTCGAGCAAACATCATCTATCAAATCATGTGTTGCAAAACAAGATCAATGGAGCAATCGTAGAAACTTCGGGGGATGAGAATGTATATATAATGTACTCCTTATTCTTTGAAATTACATTATCGATGGATTCGAAGGTTCTAAAATACGACATCGAGTATGATATTTTAATAGTTCAAGCTTATTCTGGATTATTCAAACTCAGCTTGAAACCGCATAACGTCGGATACGGGGATGAAGACCACAATTAAATGGGAAACTTGGTTTCTTGCCGCAGGTCTTTTGCGACAGTTTATAATACTCTCGAATTATCCGTTCGACGCGATCCAACCTATCGTAACGAAGAATCTTTATTATAGGTAGACATTAGGTATCCAACGATTAAATATAGGTATCTGCCATTGAATCATTTCCGCTCGATTAAGGCACCGACGAAATTCAATTCCCGACGAGAATGCGCAATTTATGCGATAACGAACGGGGTCGATTAATGCGTTATATGCCGTCGCTCCCGCCGCTGGGATATAACCTTTTTGATGCTATAATACGGTGGAATATAATTTTGTATCGATTCCCACTGTTCTAGTCGTTCGATTCGAACGATTCACATTGAATCTTCTTCGTGGAATATGTCGTTGTTCTCGTGCGGGATACGCGAACAATCAATTCCAAGAGATCCAACAAGATCACACGTCATTGTATTCCGAACGAAGGACAATTAGGTTTTTCAAACTTCAAGTACGAATCGAATGAAAGGGTGTAGAAAAATTATGAGATTTTTAACGAACGACGAAGAATAATGCAATAAAACACACTCTCGAGAGGATGCCTTTGACATAAAAGGAAAGCTACTAAAGACGTGGGTTGCATCACTCATTGAATAACGACAACCACCGCACATCAAATCACGTCGTAAAAATTACGATCCGTAGTGTTTTAAGGTCAACGAGGAATTCGTGGAAAATTGTCTGAAAAATCTGTAACTTGAGAAAAGGAAGAGGAATGAGAGAGGATTATATTAGCATGTAAAGTAAATTCATATGGTTAATTTCGATCGGCGTGGCGTGTTATTTGTGGTAGCACTGCTTGTACTACTTTTGTTAACGCCGCGGAATAGTGAGAATCGAATGATACAAGACATTCTTAAGATAGCATAATTGCCAACGCGTACAGAATCTTGTAAGGTATGCGCCGCCAGTTCGAATGACAGCACTCGATCACTGTCGGATGGACGTTGTTCACGAACAGCGGAATACCGACAAGACAACAAGAGATACTTCTTGGAAACCGGCAAAAAGAAACCGCTCGAAAGAGAAAGTGCAAGAGCAAAAGCGAGGAAAAAAGGATGACGTTCGAACCGGAAGTTCATGGGTAATTGATTTCCTTCGAAGGATCAGGGTTTGGAGATATAATGCAATTTTCTTCATTCCTCGCATATTATACACAGAATGATAACCATCCTTTTATAGATCGTGCAAATCTCTCCTGTGTATTTGATCAAAAATTCGGTGCACATCGAAGCGTCGACTCCAACGCCACCGTGGTTTACAATCTCATTTCTGTCCTTTATTCCGAATTTCATTTCGATTCAAAACTCGTTCCAGTTTGCATTCAACTCCTTTGCTCTTTCTCTATCTTTCTTCTCATTCCAGGTCACTTTTGACTATTCTTGTATCTCCTATTCCTGCTCGATTCGTAGGGGGAGAATGCTTTAAAATACTCTTCCGATTTCAATTCATTCCGATTCTGATATTTTCTCTCACCTATTGTCTTCGAATAAATGCAAGAGAATCCCTCATTTTCGTAATGAATTCATCTTCAGCTTTCGTACGAAATTATATTATATATTATCATCTGTTGGGATAGTTAACGACTAGCAAGAAAATTTGGAGTTTATACGAAGAATTCCGGCACGTAATTCCTGGCGATACGGAGTGACATGCGGGAACAAAGGTGTCTACATATATATAAACGAATCCACTCTTGGTTTGCAGCAAACTTTTCTAGACGTAGTGTAGATACAGAAGGGCACTCGATTGGTGTCGACCGGCGAGATGTCCCGGGAGAGGCGTGTGACGTCAGTTCAAGAACACTGGCGAACGATGATACTAAACCGCGAGTCGAGTTGCTGGAAACGACACTTCAACGAACGCGTGTTTCGAGAACAGATCACCTGATTTGTATATTTCAATAACAACGGTGGATCCGGGTTATAATTCTTGAATGGAAACAACACGGCTACAAGGGTTGTAATGATGATCTTAGGGCCCCTTGAAGTTCTCTAAAGTGAAGCACAATGTTTTATCCTTCGTTTCTCATTGATTTCGATGCAGAAAACCGATTCAAACCCATTAAAAATTCTTCCCCAATGGGTTTGAATCAGTTTTCTGCATTGGAATCAATGATGATGAATTGGTTCAATGAGATTCTTCAAGCAGGGATATTACACATCACCCTATGTGTGTATGTAACAATGGTCCAATCATGGACCAAGCCTGGCACAATACCTGCCGAGACTTGTCTTGAACAATTCAATAAACTTGGCCCAAGCTTGGGAATGATAAGATCAGGACAAACTTGGGCCAATGGTTCGTTCCAGCTTAGTCCAAATGATTCGCCAAGCATCAATCGATGCTTCTTTCATCACAGATATCGATGGAAAGAGTAATTTGATCCATATTTCAGCTCAAAGTTCTCCCTTAGAATACCGTACATGAATCATCTTGAAACGATAGATTAAATGTGCCAAGACTGGGACGAGCTTGGGTTTTTCCCAGTCTTGTTAATCCTGTATAGAGTTCTTCAAGATCAGTTGATTTCCATGTATGATCACATTTAAAAGTAGCATATTACCATTGAGTCAAGTTTTATTCTTATTTAGATCGAATATATCTATCTTAGTGTGTGAAACTGGAGTGTGAGGCCAATCATGGAGAGGAGATTGGACTGGTCTTGGCCCGATAGTTATGCACAAGTCTTTACCCATTGTAAACTCGGAATTCGGTCAATAATTGAAAACACTGTGCCACTTATGTGGACAACATCGGCTTAAATAATCATCTTAACCTTAGCTTGATTTTTACGCTTGTGCCAAGCTTGTACCAAGTGCAATGGCCAATCATGGAACCAATCATCATGGGTCCAATTATTTTTCAACGGAGGTTTGTTCCTGATACACGGGCCATTCCTGGGACAAGCTTGGGTTTTTTTGCAGGCTGTCAGTACCTGCATGGAACTCTTTTTCTAATATTCCATTTTCAATTCATCAGTCTGCTTTTTTAGTGCTCGTGTATTGTGTGGATTGATACCACGACACAACACGTGTTTCAGATGGAAAAAAAAAGATTATGACGAAGAAGAAGAGCGTTGAACATTCTCGGTAATTGATTCATACCATCCATAGAGATACGTGTATAAGATGAGAAGGGTGATGATTGTCTTCGTTGAACGCTGAATATACAAATTACTTGTCTATGTTTGATAAGAATACAACGAAACACGTGTTCAAATCGCATGATTGAAGGGAATAAAAAAAGAAAAAAAGTATATTCATGTGTATACGTACAATTCTATTACTCGATGTTGTCTATTCTAAAATGAAGCCAAAAACAGAGTTCTCACACCTCACGCGAGAACCTCACGAGTAACACGCGAATACTTTATGTCTTTTCTGTGAAGCATAGTAGACCCGAACACGACAATTCATCGACAACAATAGCAAAAATTTCAATTCTCCAGGTAAGTTCTCAATTCCATTGTGCTATTCGATCCCGATCTCATAATTCAATTACCAGAATTCGTGACTGGAAAGAAAAAGAATGAAAAAAAAAGATATAAAATGTAACGACGAGTCTCCGTAGAACAGTATATATCTCATTATTAACTCGAATGAATTCCAACTTTGAATTTTCATCGATCCATGTAATTTTCTTAAACTACCTCTTGGTTCCAGGTAACACCCTCCTACATGAGATTTCGTGTAGACGCATAAATTGCGTGATGGTTGCGTGTGAAGGGACATCAAATGACGGCAATTTGCTAACAATATGTTTCTGGTATAAATATTGTGTCCTCTGGAAGACGTTCCTTCGAAACGTACGTACAAAAATTAAATGAGGTAATCAGCTCGGATGACGAGAAAACTGAAAATGATCTTCCCGGAGAAGATGGATAAATGGTTTTGATGACGTGATACATGAATTTTTAAGAGTTTTAAAATTGTATTCCACTCAATAAATATTTTATTCATTCAATTTGGATTGGAGGGAGAATACTCACAACAGTTCACATTGGTTATTAAAAACAATCCATGTGGGGATCAAAACACGGTTCGATAATCGCGCTGTACCGTTACCGGAGTTATCAGTGTTGGAAAGTTCGAATAACCATCGCAGGGCTTGTTGATTGGACAGTTCTGATCCAGAGTCAGAATGATAACAACGTTTTACAGAAGACTCATTACTGTAATTACGATACTGTCCGCGTTGGTGATTTATACGGATTTGTATAGATGGCACGGGAAGTGATGGTGGTTGGAGGGAAGTCGAAAAATCACGGGCGATAGGTGATTAGCCTGAACTACGAGGAATGAGATTTCACTGCATGGAGGTGAAGTTTTGAAACCTAGGCTCAGGCGATTAACTAACGCGCATTAAAAGCTGTGTTCCGATACTTCACCTCCGTATCGACGAGTATTGGTACATCTATTTTTAATCCATCGAGGAGATACAGGAAACCGATACTTCGGTGTACGAGGGTGGAAGATAGTAACGCAGCTACGTGAAACGTAGCGGTACGCTGTCAAGTATTTTTCAATATCGAGCGATTGAATCCACTTTGAGAGAAACGAATTGCTGGAAGAGCAAATCGATCTATTGCTATGATACCTGCGAACAAACAAAACTGTTAGGAATGCAAGAAAATTTGTCAATCAGGTTTTTTTGCTTAGAAAATGTTTGCTAATTGACATTTTTGGAAATTGAACAAACTTTTATGTAGTTCCTATGGTGACAACCCTAGCGTGTATGGACTCTGGCCCTATCCTGGCGCAGTCTTGGGCCCATATTGGCAGGATGAGGCCCATGCTGAGCCGAGGTGGTCTCCATGGTACATACATGCTATAAAGAATGACACGTACAAAAATATTCATTGCACGGAGAAAAATGCCACTCGAGAATATACGAATTTTTGTTATTCTCCTTAGTGAACTAGAAACAGGAAGGTTTGTGAAATAAATTTCCATATAAAAATAAGGAAAATTACGAATATTGTAGAAAAAGTAATAGGTAGAAAAGGACTTTCAAATGCTGGACGTTAAATTTTATAAAGCGTATAGTAAAATTCAGTTATTCATTCGTGATCTCCCGTATTTTTATGTAACAATCCATTTTACAAACCTTCCTGTTTCTGGTTCAGCAACCAAAATGAGGAAAAGAAGTATATTTTTTTCCTCCGTGTGCCAATTCATGAGGACTTAGATGATGAGAATTTACTCTAGCAATGTTTAGGCGACCACATGAAACGTGAATGAGACCCTGACGATATAGTTTGACGAATAACACCTAACCATCTGCATTCTGGTTCGCAAATAGTTGAATCAACTCCATTTATTGTTGCTTGATTCCTCAATGAAAGCCACATTGCGATTTTGAGAATCATTAATAAACTATTTAGATATCATTGTTCTCATGCAGAATTATAAGTATGCGAACTCAAAAAACCCAAGAGCAATATAATATAAGCTACAAGAAAGTTACAGTTCCCTGTCGAGTAAAGAATCTCATAAAGTTGGCAAAAAACTTCTTTTGCGAAACAATTTGATGCATGAAGAGTCAGAAAACTCTTTATATGCTCATGGAATTGATGATAGATGCGTAAGTATCATTTGCTGTTGATGAAACGCGTTTTTTTTGAATCAGCATTGTTGAAGTTTACGAGCGTGATAGCTCCAAAACTAATTATCACACGGAGAGAAAGGAATTCGCTGTGGCAGCGAAATCTACTTTTGCTGGGTTCCTTTTGCCAGAACAGCAAATTTTTTGCTGTTCCAGCAATCTTGTTAGCTGCGACAGCGAATTTTTAGCTGTGGCAGCAAAAAATGCTTGCAATCCCAGCAAAATTTGTTGGCTACTCTATATATAATACTGAAAATTTGCTGGCGGAGCAAACATTTTTTGCTGACACAGCTAAAAAATTGCTGCCGTAGCTAACACGATTGCTGTTATAGCAAATTTTTAGCTAGGTCAGCAAAAAATTTTGTTATTCCATATATATAATACCTCGATTTGCTGCGTCAGCAAATTTTTTCTCTCCGTGCAGATTGAGCTGAAATCTACAGGATTTTTTCTTCGTAGTATCAGCTCCTATTCGAACCAAAGTATTCCACAATTTCTCTTCGCGGAATATATAAAATTTATGGTAAAAAGTGTCGCGAAATTGCAACGAATTTTAAATGGAAACGAAAAAAAGCTGCCAGTGAATGACATCAATTTTATTTTTTGATTTCAATATTCTACAAAAATAGTTCTGAGAACGCCCACAGTGGATTTTGAGGCGACACAAATGAGGCTTTTTCGATCCGTTATTTTGAATGGTGAAAAATAATGAAAAATGTTTTTCTGTTCATTGAAAGTATGTTCAAGACTCTGAACATCCCAGGTAGAAATTCCCCCGATTGAAAAGTGGCCCTATCCGGGCCCAGACCTTCCCAACCAGGGCACGAACGGGGCCAGGAATAGGCCGATTAACATTTCCACCAGGGATTTTGAAATTTAGAAGTTGATTCTTTCTGTATCCAATAAATACATGAAGAAAGCATAATTTTAGTTGTTCTAAATAGATTTCCCGCCTCAAAAGACAGTTCTTGTAGTTAATTTCCAACTATCCAGTTATCAGCGAATCATTTTCTTCATGAATTTCACCCCTGTTCTCCAAGTATACTTCCCGTACGGTCAATCAACCAGGTCTGTCCTTCTCAAGCTGCAGAAATTAAATGCATATCACGTCGAATGAACTACGGTCATTTTATATGAATGACTGTTTGATTGTTATAGCAAAGGAAAATATAAAGTGTCATATAATTCTCCTCACTCTATATTCAGATATAGACGTTCTATCACATTTCCAATGCATAAAACAATATTTGATTCGAACGAGCCATTAAAGACTAGTTAATGAAAATTCAAACATACGTGTATAACGTCATGTAAATGATTCTCATCAAACGGAGAACTTAATTGCCCATCTACGACAGATGTATCATGCTTCGAAACTGTACACTCGTAAAATCAATGGACGAGTCTATTGATCTGTCTCGTATTTATATGGAGAAGGAAATTAACGTGGGGAGTGAAAAACTCAGATGAGCTCGAGAGCCTTGTGAAAATACACATAAAAAAACATTTTTTTCCCATTTTGGTCACGTTTTTGCATTTTGGAACCACTATGGAATCGCTGAAAATGTCACACAGTGAGATGAAATACCACAAAGACGTGAGTAAATACAAGGAGTTCTGAAATTTGCTTAGAACCCGGGTCTCAGGAGTTTGATTGAGCGCTGATTACGAACTCATTCGCAAGATTTTGGAATTCACAATGGTGGACGAAAATCTGTTAATTCATTGAAATTCGGTACTCAGTGATTTTTGCAGTCACCGGTCACGTATCCGTTGTCGAACGGATTTGGAAAATTTGAAATGGCGGATACAATATGGCAGACAAAAATCCCAAAATTCAATGGATTTTCCTGAAACCTTGTCCCCAACGGTTTTTGGGATACCTGATTAAGAATCCATGATGAAAATTACCAAAACTGTTAGAAAAATCTGCCTGAAACTTCATAAGAATATTATGAAGTTTTTTACATAATCATTTTATCAAATTTCATAATAAAATATTGAATTCAATAATGTAATTCTTAATGTTGAGAATTTTTTTCTCAATGCTGATAATTTTGTTCTTCATTTTAATAATATATTTGTGAAATCTAATAAACAATTGTGACATCTCAGAAAGAAATTTTGAAATTTCATCATCAATATTAAATTTAAGAATTATTATTGAATTCAATATGAAAACATGGTGTTTCATATAAAATTTCGTATTAAATTCAAGAATTTTTCTAAGAGTAAAATTAAAGATGATGGATCCAGTATGACGGATTGAAATTCAGAACTTCTGGAGATATGGGGTGCGCCAGTGGGTACCGAGTTTGAAGAGAATCCATTGCATTTAAGGATTTTGGTCTACCATATCAGATCCGTCATTTTGAATTCAGACATTTTGGCAACGAATTTATAATCAGTGACCCCAAAAAGCTCCGGGTACAAAATTCCCAGTAAATTTGAAAACTCCCTAACTAGAAATTGCACTGGTTCCAAATTGGACCATCAAAAGCCCTAACTTGACCCAGATGGCGCTAACTTGGTCACAGACAAACCCTGAGATGCCAAAGAGTCACATTTCTAGCTCGCTCTTCATAATTCCATTCAGTTTGTCGTAATTGCCACTGAGCGGTTTGAGAGACACTTCCTTCACAAAAAATGTCGGAATTCTTTAGGGGCAGACATGGGGAGTTGTTTTGTTTTCCATGTTGTTGATAAGGTCCCCATTTACAAACTCCAATAAATAAAATGGTGGAGCCAAGCAGTGCAATTTTTCCCCCAAAAACTATCAAATTTTCCAAATTCAGAAGAAAACAAAACGCACCTAATCACTGTACTGTTATTATTTGCTACCCAATAAATTGACGTTCTACTGATTTTTAGTATATTATGTTTGCTTTCAGCAATAGTTTCTTCTCTTAAAAAGTTTGATGGGTTCAATTTTTGAGATACAGCGCGGAAACAAAGTGAAGGGAGAGTTTTTTTTTGTCACCCAAATGTAGATTCTCTATATCACATTTCACATGAAAGAATCCAACACATTTCTGGACATCATCGATTATCTTCGTGCCTCATTTTGATTTTATGTTCGAGTCGATAAAATTCTCTCAAGTACTAACAAAAATGAATAAATCATCGCTTCAGATTTATCCGTTTTCCATGTGAATTCTTCTCAAGGTAGTCACTAGCTGGAGACTGACCAGTAGCTAGCTAAATCTAATAAAACTAGATACATTTCCACCAGAGATTGTGACAAAATGAATCAAATTCAATCATGCAAATGAATAAACACGTTGATGAAGCATAAAAAATTCTCACGGCTCACTTCTCTCAAGTTCAAATCGAGATTATCATTCAAACAGCCGCATGGTTGAATTAATTCGTCAAATATTCATATTTCAATATGCATATTTTGCTTTTATTTTCCCTTGAACACTAGAATGTGAAACGCCTTATCTACATATTATTTTATTTTCCCCAAAATTCCTTATCTTCCATATTAAATCCTTCAAGTATTCCACGAATGAAATATATTATGATTTCAACACGTTGAATACGATAACACACCATATTTTGTAACGTTATGAGAGAAAGCGTTGAAGCATTCACACGACAAACCTGTATCAAAATAAAATACGGCTCAGTTGCTACCACATTCTTTATTTATGAATGTTCTGATCTCTTAAACGCGATACAAGTCGGATAATTCCTCAAACAATTCTCACATTATTCAAACATTATTTTTCAAAACATTGAAATAAGTCATACAGCGATAATTATGAATTTTCAATTTCACAGCGTAGGTCGCGAAGAAACGATTGGAGATAGAATTATACGGATAATAAACAATTGATTGTGACATCAAAATCTTATTTTTCTCTGCCCCTTCTGTTGGAACAGCAAGTTTTTTAGTGGGGCTGATTGTTCAGTTAACTGCAAATTATTTGCAACAACACCTGAATTTTAACCATCTGGGGATACACTTATAGTTTCCTCACACATGGGATACCCTGGGTCACTTTGACCCAAGTGTTTTTCGATCGCTCATATCTCGGCTTTAAAGCATCGTAGAGCGATGTATTTTTTTTTTTCAAATTCATCTCCGAAGTCTGCAGAATACGAAACCGAAAACCCGCTTTGCTCTACAGTTGATAGTTTCTTCAACATGTTAAGAAATGTAAAGGTACTTTTTCAGAGATACACAACTTTTCGAAATGGGTCATTTTGACCCAGTGTATCTTCAGAGTGTTGAATATTGTATTTCGAATTGTCTCACTGTAACAACTAAAATCTCATTGTCATGAACAACGGAATTGCTGTCATAATGAAAAATTCACGATCATGGAACAAGGTACAAAGCCAAATCACATTTCGGTGTCATCGCGAAAAGAAGAAAAACAACAGCTCGCCCCGCAACTCGGCAAAATGTCATTTTAAACAAATCAAATTAAATGAATAATTTGCTCTCTACTGGTTATCTCGGTGTTTCACCCTCTATAAATGGAAATTTAGCGAGTAATAATCGGTGTTAACCGTGCTTTTGATATTCTCAATCAATAAACGAGCTGCAAAGTAATAAATTATCCATACTCGCTTGTTCCATGTTTATCATCGGGAATACCTACAAAAATATCCACAAAAGCTTCATGAGCTATCGAATATTTCTCCTCCTTCTCTCTTTATATTTTGCGCTTCTTTTTTTCCCTTAACAAATGACAATTTCATAAACCCAGTGCACACGAAGTAAAGTGCCGGGAGAAGATATATCGATATATCTGAAATCCGAGTGTATAGTACGACGTTTTCTATCCTCGATCGAAGGGATTATATGGCTTTCTATCTCTGTCTGAAGCGCTCACAGAGGCGATGGCTTCACCCACCGCCGCGTGTCTCGCGTAGAAATTCGATTTCGAGGACTTTGCCGGCGACAGCCGCCGACGGAATATAGCTACCAACCAACCGGGTCTCGTCTCTCTAAGTGAGGCGTGTATCGTGAGAAAGAAAATCCCTAATCTATGAATAAATCGTGGGATTTTGATTTTTCATAAAAATGAAGATGAAGGATGGATGGTTTTCTACTCGTATTCAATGAACTAAAATCCGCACAGGAATTTTGGTTTGATTTCGTTTACATATTGAAATATATATATATGAAGATTTTTGTATTTGGGAATAAACGATTGAATAGAAACTCCGATTCTGTCCTTGATTCGAAACACAATAGAGTATTCGAAATGATAATTCTTCAGCTTTAAGCTAAACATCTTCTCCATCCAGCTTGGATAAATTCACACGACGCTTCTTATTAATCATTTCGGTTCAAAGATTCGAGAAATACAGCAAAAATTCTTGCTTGACTGATATTAGAATACAAGTTTGTCCTCAATTTGTCCGGGATATATTATAATTTTTAATATAAATTTCTCTCGGTGTGTGACGAGTAGAATCACAGATTTATACGTTTTATACGTTTCGAATACCATAAATAATGCTACATGCTATGAATATCATCGCTGTATGAACGAGGAGAAACGATGCCAGATATTCTCTCCAAGAGCTACACTTTTTCAATAAGACTCATTATTCTCAGAGCTTGCCAATGAAAACTTTCTTCATGGATTCTCACCAGCTGCGTTAAGAAAAAACCCTTGACTGCGCGAGGTTTCATTTTCCTTTCCTGAACAACATCAAGAATCATCAGGGAGGGAAAGCAAGAAATATCAATTTGAGATAGAACATGGGAAAAAAAATTGATGGAACTTCAAGTCGTAAATGTGAACAAGGGAGAAAAAACGCACACGCATGTATATATCTTTCCCAAGAGTCGAATCTTGATAAAATGATAGCTGAAGTTGAAGACTGAACGTCATCATTTCAGAATAGTATTATTCTTGTCGTTATTTGCACGAGGGATCGTGTAAAATGAAACTGTGGGTAATGAAAATTTGTAATTATCACAATACGTTCTTCACATTCGTCGAGGTATCCTCACGCGAATGAAGAAAGGAGACTGTTGTTTGAGTAATGCAAATGGAGTATATTCATGAATTTAATAATGAAGATGGATATGTAGAAATCCAATTTTCAAGCTTCCCTCTTATTTCACAAATCAATGTACATCGTTTAGAATACATGTCACACAGGTTGTAAGAACCTTGTTCGAATTATACCAACTGTAGATATTGCATTTGCTGGCTCGCTAGCTACCGGAGGTAGACAAAATTGCACCATTTTCTGGAATAAATGGTTTCCTACATACAGGAGCAATAAGGCCAGGCGTATATACGAAATTATAACGGACATATCACAACTTTCGTCTAGAAAGGCGAGCGCTTATAGATCCCCCATGCACGGCTCTGTACAGTGGTACCAGAGTCCTTGCAGACCGAGATATGATTCATACGTCTGTGAGGCACGAGCGGAAGCGTACCGAGTACATCGAGGGAAAAACGGTTCAGTCGGATCAGCCTCTGAGCCTCTCGGAAAATGTGCTTGACATAAATACAGATTCACTCTCATAGAAAAACTTGAATTGTTTTGCAATATTCAAGATATTCAAGAAATCCTCGAAGCTCCTGAAACTCCTTCTTATACTATACCTTGAAGAAATTTTGTATTCTTTGTATTTTTAATTGATAATCCGAATAATTTGTTATCGTTTCTTGAATTCATTCTTAGCTAGATTGTATCGCATTATATTATTTTTGTCTGTCTCTGATCTCACCCCTCACATTTTTCTATGATTTTCAACGTCATTGAGTTTATTCCATTCCATCCGACTGTATTTTTATGCATTAACCTACCAAAAGCGATCATTCATGCAAATCGTCACAATACGTGGAAAATCAACGAAGTGATCATAACCCTGCAAATAATTCACTCGGAAAGTTCATCGAGCCAGTATTAAATAAATCTACTCAAACTAGAATGGGAAAAAATGAACCAACGAATCGTTTGTTGAATACGGATCAAAATTCTTTCAAAAACAGGCTATGAAGGTTCGATAGGTTTTATAGAACAACGGTGCGTATATGAATATATATTTTTATTTTTTCTTCTTTCCAAATTCCCCGTCCGATAATTCCATGTTGCTTATTTGATGAATTCAGGGTTTTTTTTTTTTATAGAATCGACAAGAACCATAAAAAATTTCGGAAGTTTTTCTTCACATTATCCCGTATATCACTCCTCTATGGCCTCCATGGAAAAGAAAAGGTGGATCCTCCAAATAAGCAACGGGGAAACTCTATAGCCGTTAGATGGAAAACACGAGCAGTCTTCATAGAGGTGCCAGAGAAGTGTCCTTCCATCCAATGTTGCCACAGCGTAGAGCGGAAGTCAAAAGAACAGAGTGGCGAGGTGGAGCGGAAGTAGAGGAAACAGAGAGACTACTTCGGTGCATTGTAAAATTCGAGCAGACGGCGCTTCATGCGTCTATTCATTTCAATTCACAGAGATGATTTATTCCTCCACCCTACCTGTCCTCAAATTCAGCATATTTCTATTTTTTCCTACAGATATTCAAATTTTTTGCACCCAAAACCGAGAAACCTGCGGAAATTAACTTCACGTGGATGCCACATCGCCAGAGGCGGACTTTGGTTTTTGCCGCCCCTTATATGGCAGGCCAAGTTAATTTTTCACGAAAATATTCATGACCAAAAAATGTTGTACCATTGCAGCTTAGAATTGATTATCCTCCTGAAAATCCTGTGTAAATTATTAAAATTGAAAAAAAATTTTTTTGACCCGATTGCCGCCCTTCCACGGCCTGCCGTCCTTGCCCCATGGCGCCATTGGCACAGGCCATAGTCCGTTCCTGCACGCCACAACACATTTTGGTCAACTTTGTATCTCCTTGGTAGCAAGGTGGAGACAAAGTGGCATGATGAATCGATACCATGCAGTATTTTTTGCGTCTACCTTCATCCCACGTCGCCTCTCCGTTTCCTCCACCTGCGCTTCACTCGATGACAATGTTGGGACAATGATTCTACATGCCTTACGGAGTCTCCACGTTGCTTACGTGAAGGATCCATTTTAATTTTTGTGCTGAGCGGGTAATGGAAGTTTTTCTCCACTTCGGAAGAACTATTTTACTTCTTTTTGGCGTTGAATTCTCCACAAATGATGAGAAAGTCCAGCGAATCGTGATGAAGAATTAATTCCCCATCCATGGAGAAACTTCACTGTCGCCATTTTCTGAGGGAAAATTTTCTCAGAAAATTCGAGGGGATTGTCACCAACCAGGCATTTTATGAATTCATCCGGAGCTTTTTATAGAACTATATAATTCCACTTCTCCAAAAGTCTAGGAACCGCGCGTTGTTTCTTTATCAACCGGATCAGTATCATGATTCAAACTCATCCTTATCAGTGTGAACTTTCCTCGCTTTTCAATCGATGTTCCTACTGTTGAGACTTCCTTCAGAATATTGGAAAACAAAATACAATTCAGTTGACGATCGTTTATTGGGAAATCTGTACCCATACCATACTCGCGCATAGAAATATCAAAAGCGATCAATGGATTCTTCTGATTTATTATCACTGTTGGAAAGTGGATATCACATAACATGTGAAATTAAACGTACAAATCGAATTGAAACGATATCGATTGCTCGCGAGAGTCCGTTTGGAGTTTGAATTTTTACAATTACGAGAACAATGATGCAGTAAATCTTGAATTATATTTCCGGAATATGCTCATACATATACACCCATAGTATATTAATTCCTAATTCACATGACATTTACAAATGTATTTGCTCTTGCATTCATCAGACAGATAAATAAAATATGATCTTGGTTTTCTGTATGATACCAGCGAACTTCCATGAAATATACGATCGACGGGGAAAAAATTAAATTATTGATGTCCTTGGTGCGCTATAATGTGACACGAGAGGGAGAGAGAGAGAGAGAGGAAAAAAAAGAATCATGTTCATTCGTTGTCGAACACGGACAATCGAGAATTGATTTTCCTTGGATTTGAAATCAGGGTTCGGTTAGGAAATCAATCAACGAATATGAGAGATCTGCTTTTTGTATCTCATCAAGGTTTATTTTCTCGGCAAGTTACTTTGAATTCCAATCGACGTGAACTGGTCCAAACTCTCGTAGCTTAATGACGAGTAGATTCACTGATTGACAATGATTGAATCAAGTAAATCAAGAGGATCATTTCATCTCTCCCACATAAACGCGTTTCTTTCTGCTTCGCGTTCCACCCACATGAATATGTATACACGCTCCTTAATATCCGCTCGCTTATACTTCGGAAAGATAGAGAGGAGGAGATTTTGATCCATGAGACGGATGTTAATCATGCGTGCGTGTGAGTTATGGTGTGCGTACGTATTACATCTTGGGTGTATTGTACATTTACACGCGAACGTATTCTTTCCGATCTGTTAGCTGTCTCGCTTTCTTCAGACACGGCGAAATCCGACACTGCATACCAGTGACCCGAGTTCTTCTGCCTTTCCTCCTGTTTCTCCTAAGAGAGCTTGGATATATGTATATATATATGTATACCACACTAACCTTCGCTGCTCCTCTCATCTCACCTTTTGGTGAGCTGCTGCTGCTGTTGCTGCTGTTGCTGTTGCTGCTGCTGCTGCCGTTGATGTTGTTGTTGCTGCTGCTGATGCCGCTGTTGTGTTGCGCGCGTTCTGCGTTTGAACACGTGTCAACATGTCAGTTGACATAGATTTTTCGCTGAGATAGACAACGAAAATAACGAGGAAAAAAAAGCATGTCGGACAGAGAAGACAGAGAAAAAAAGAGATGAGAGATGAGACTTGATCGACTCTGTTGCGAATGAAAGTGAGAAGAAGAGAGAAGAAGGAGAAGAGTGGAATCTCAAAACCAGTTTGTACGTTTGGAAGGATGAGTCGAGATGGTTTGCCAAGGTGAGGCAGGCTGTGGAGTCCTCTGCGCTGGGAGAATTTGATGTACTATTACCAACTACTATATTATTGTTCGAGCTACTTTAGTAATTTACCGATGTTTGCATGTACCTGTATCTGTATTATTGAGAATTGTCCGAAGGTAATGTATCTAATTGATCTTTGTAGTCGATCTCGATGATCAAAGGATCGTGTGTTTTTTTTTCTTTCCACCATGCCTATGTCATCATTCCTTGTGAACGCGCTAATAGTCCAAATGATTGATCGATCCGGTCCACAAAGACCGGAGAAGACACTTCGGTATAGGAATTAGAGAAATAAGTATGCTTGGAATTTCATCGGCCGTTCACAAACTGAGACACATGTATTCAGGTTTGGGTATGTGTTTCGAAACTTGTTTTATGAGTCGTTGACAAATTCGATTCCGAAGATGTATTTCATATAAAGTGATTTCTCGAATTCTTTCAACATTTGATGTATATTGAGAAAGAAATTGAGAAATTCATTGGGTTCGGAATATTTTATTCGCTTTTGAATAAGGTGTATCACTGCTCACATTTCGTTATTCAATTTTTTTTCAAATCACTGAACGATTACAGATCGCCTCAAGTTGAGGGAGTGGCCTGAATTAGAAGCTTCCAAAACAGCGTTTTGTTGTGATTTGTTTTTCAAGGGGAAAACAAAAGAAATAACCCATGAAAATTCCGGAATACATTGTTGAATATATTTGAAATACATAAAGGAATTTTTCGAAAATAAAATAATGAATTACAGCAGATTTATTTGTCTACTCCATGAAGATACAGCTCACACTTCTTGACTGGAACAATGAACTGGAAAAAAGCAGAACAAATCAGGAAATTATAACTCTCCTCTGGTGACAAAAAAAACACTTTGATGTGCTATAACAATGATTTGAATATAGACTTTTTGATCAAAATTTTTGGTTTACTTGCAGGAAAATTTAATACTAAAGGCAAAAAACTTCAATTCGATTTATTAATAGGCCGGAGGAAAACACACTTCAAAGTTTTTGATATGGGAAAAATATCAATTTTTAGCAGTGACGTATTCAGAAACCCTCTATCCCTCTCCAATAAATGTAATATAGGATAATGCTACAAGCACTGCTATTATAACAAAAGAAAGTATAATCCCAAAGAGAGGGTTTTTCTTGAGACAAGAACAATTCTTTAAAACAGCGGCAATTCGGTTGAGAACACAAAATTAGGATTAGGAACCTGTTAGGGTTCGCGCCGAGAAATTTCCAGGTGCTGAGGATTCATTGAAAAGAATGAGAGAAGAATTTTTCCTCATCAAAATTAGTCAATTCCGCTCTGCATTAACCTAATCACGCTTAGAGGACACAATTCCGACACCTGAATTGAAACTGTCTCCATATAATGGATTTGAAAAGAAACAAAATTCAAAAACCACTGTCCACAATGTTTTTGAGGCTGCTCTTTCCAATGGCGATGGTTAAAACCCTGGTAAAAAAAATCGAAAGAAAAGCGGATGATGATCCGGATAAAACATGGATGAAAATCCGGATAGAACTTTCCGGGATTCAATCCGGGTCTATCCGAGTTTGAATACAGATTTTACGGTGATTCTTCATCCGGTGCTTATCCGGGTTTTTGGATTAGATATTTCTAGAAATTCTTAATGGAACCTAAACGAAAAACGGAATGAGTTTCATCCAAATTTTATGTGGGATTCGGAAAAATATCTAGTATTGGAATCCGGATAGGATCCCGATACAAACGGATGGAAAATTACCGCAAAATCCGTATCGGAACCTGGATACATCCGGATGGAGTTCTGGAAAGTCCTATCCGAGTTTGAATCGGATTCCTACCCTTAGGAAAATTTACGCCATTTCGACCGGAACGCTACATTTGTTCTCCAAAGAATTGACAGAAGAATGAAGTGTTTTGGTCAGAATGAAGTCAATTTCCCAGAGGGTATCCGGTTTCTATTACCAGGAAAGTTCATCAAAGTAAGTTTGACTACGAAAAAAATGGGAAGTTTTCCGTTTGTCTTTGTATTTTTTACGTGTCTGAACCCTGTGTAGAACGCGACCGCGAGTTCTGAACTTGAGATGGATTAGGTTGCAAGAATGTACAAAATTTCCGGTGAACCAAAATGACGGCCAAAATGAACAATTTCTCCTCAAAAATTGTCAAATTTTTTTCTTGCAAACTATAAACTGTAGAGAAACCCCGTTGATAACAAAATATCATAGAATTGATCAAAAAATACTCTCAATTGTTCTCAGAATTTTCTGGTTCAATTTTCATTTTTTCGAAAAGATTACAAAATCAAAATTCTGGAAAACGTCACAAGATCTGAAAATATTTGAATCCAAATGGGAACAAATGTTTTAGAATGACTCAGAGAACACTCTCAGATTTTTTCAGATCTGTTTTCGACGTTGTCCCAAATTTTAATTTTGTAATTTTTTTGAAAAATTGAGAATTGCATAAGAAAATTTTCAAAAAATTCCAAAGTATTTTTCAACTAATTCTAAGATGTTTTGTTATGAGAACATTTTTTTACAGTCCATAGTTCCCGAGACAAAAATTTGCCAAGTTTTGAAAAAAAAGGGGTTCATTTCGGCCTCCATTTTAGTTTACCAAAAATTTTTTAGATTCCTTCAACCTAATTCATTGGACGTTTTGACATCAAGGTCGCATTCTATGTAGGTTTTAGTTACGTGAAAATATACATAGGGAACGAGAAATCACGAAAGAAAAAACAATCAATCGAAAATAATTTTGGTTAATTTTTTACTTCTTGATGGTTGAACTTTTTTTGAGGGACTTTCAATCTTTCCATTGGAAAGAAAACACTCCAAAATACAGGGAACAATGGTTCTCGAATTTTTTTCGTTCGAATTCATTACATGGGGAAGTTTAAATTCGTCCTCTGAGCGTTAATGGATTGATCCAAATCCAGCAAACGAGAATGAAAATGAAAATTTGTGGACGTGAAAAAACAAAACTTCTTTCCAAAATGAATTTCTGCAAATAAGAAAAAAATCATTGATCATAAAAATTTAAATGAAATTTCAAGTTGATGCGAAGCAGAATGACTGCTTCGAATAAAAGAAATTTCTTTTATTGAGTCTAGTGGATTACGAATGGGGAGACGTAAAACCATGACCTTGAATTCTACCTTGACCTTGACCTTCAGGGTTATTTTGAAGTTAGATTCAATTTTTCCAATGTAAACACCAATTTTTTACCCCGGATCCGGAAAGAGCGGAAACTTTCACAATAGGATACATAAAATTTGTAAGAAAAAAGAAATTCTCAACTCACAGTGTAGATAACCTATTACACAGATACGATTTCCGAATAAGTGCATGTACAAGTTCCTTTCAATCTCGAAACGACCCGAAGAAATGAAATTTGACAATTTCTTCTTCTTGTCAATCTTTAAATTTTCCGCTCTTCCCAAATCCGGGGTCAAGAATTGGCATTTTCATTGAAAAAAATCGATTCGACTTCAAAATAACCCTCAAATTCATGGTCATGGTCATACATCCCCCTCCGTCCCCCACAACTTTTGTATGAAACTTTTTTCCCTATTTCGCTCATCGGCCGAGTTATCCTCCATAAAAGGTTAAAATGGTTCACCCTGTATATATTTAAATTCGAATATCACAATTAGTATTTCAATTCAACGTAATGAATAATTCTATTCTTTCTGTGGAAAAATTATTGAAAGAATCAGTGGTCTGTAGGAAGTCCCTTCCCTTCCATTCCAACTCATTGAATAATTCATGAAAAAAGTCAACGCAAAATTCCACCCGCTTTTCCGGATATTTCATCGGCTTTGAAGATTCAAAGAATTTGCAAAGAATTCGGTCAACAAAAATAATGGTTAAAAAGAAGATAAAAATCTTGGAGCGCAGTGATGGCGAGTCTGTCCCGATCGAACATATATCTACTAACTCGTACAAATTGATAACCATTGGATAGCTACTTTAACCGACGGGTATGTTATTACTGTGTTCTAAACTGTTCAGCTTATCTTTCGAAGTACGATAATCAACCGTGTCGGATGAATTCGAAAAATCATTGTGCACACTTAGAAATTATTTTCCGGAACTAATGAGACGTAATTACAGAGAATAGTCAAATTAGAGATTCAATTCGATCCATAAATTTATGTTTCAATTCATGCCTTCTCCTATTCATTTCGTTCTTCCATTATCAGAACAAACATATGTACCAACAAAATAACACACTGCTTCAGGTCTACGGCAATTTCCAGTGAATTCAATTTTGAAAAGACTTATTTTTTCAACCCCGCACGATGAAGATGATACACATAAAATTCTCGATAACAAAGAATATTTCTCATCGCGTAATCACATTTGGAAACGAGGAAAACACATTTGGAATAGATTGACTACCCCTGCCAAGAAAGGAAATGAATTCTCGATTCCATCTAATTTACCGTGGGCAAAGAGCCAACCAATTTTACTTGGTACTTCCTAATTGTTTGTCTGTTGTCGAGACAGAGACTCTAGAAAAATTCTTGGATCGTCGTGAGCGTACTTTGTCACAATTGCCCGGAATAATGGTTGTATGAAATTGAGAGGAACGCGAAAAGGAAAGAGGAAACAGCAGGAGAGGGGAAAAAATTCGTGATGAATACGTTAAGAAGGAACACTTTGACATTTCCGAGATATATCTGAAATATACTCGACCGTATGATTACCATAAGACTCCTTTTGATATTCGCCAAAGATTCGAGCTTCCATTCCTTTCAATGAAGATTTAGAAATATATAGAGCACGGATACATCGAGAAAACTGTTTCAGAAAGTGACAATATATGCAAAGTGTATACAACCGTGTGCCTTTCACGAGGTAATCGTACGTTGTTGACTTTACGGTTTTGCGAGGGAGTCGACGAGAGGAAGTATGAGAGGCGAAACGTTGAAAAGTGAAAAGCGACGAAAAGCGAAAACTGACATTGCACAGGAGGGAAGAGAAGATTCTCGCCGGAATCTCGGTATTTTGAATGAGTCAGGCAAAACGACTGAGAGAAAATGAACGATGCCGGCTTCTGAATATTTATATACCGCCTACCGGTGAATACTAATTTTCATCCTCTGCTCCTATATACAGGAGTATACGCATCCGATGTTATATATTGTTGTCCACGATGGCGTTCGTGCCCTCTCGTGCACCGTATGCTCATACACGTTCGGTATATTTTTCACATTTCTTTTAATTATTCTCTAATTCCAGCCTCCCGGATTATCGACGAAATTATTACGTTCTTTTTTTGTACGTGCGCGAGCTCGCGAAAGGTCGAGGGATATTCTTTATTCCATACAATATTCAACCAAGTGATTTTTTTCTCCTTTCGCACAGCTTTTCTCCTATTCCACTCTTTTTACGAGTTGCAACATTCCGAAAGGTCAATTCCGCTAACTGAAATATAAAATAGGCCACGACAGTGGCAGTGAGAAGCAGTGAGAAGTGAGAGGGAGAAAGGAGAGAAGAGGCCCTATCTACACCGTCGTCGTTGTCGTCTCTTTCATAGCCGTTGCTCTCCGCGGGGAGTAAGAAACCGATTCGAAGATAGCGACCGGACGGCTCACGTCATAATAAAATTAAATTCATATCTTGGATCAGGGGAACGCGATAGCTACCGCGATATGACCTCCCGTTTATTGTGGCCAAGCATGTGTATGTTCTCCTATTATAAACTACTACTAATCTATTCCCTCTCGTACGTATGTCTCATGTTCCACCCACACGGCTAATTCAACCGTATTTAATTCCCTACACGCACTTGTGTGTTCTACAACTTTGAATTTTCGTTTTCTCTTCTCACATACAAGTTCATTCGATAAACGATATTCATAAAGTTCCTTCATGTTCACAATCATCAAAATTGTTCAATGTCTTATGCGAATACATAACGCAAGATATTCGTGAAACACGAGAGCAAGTTTCATACCATACATCTTTTATCTTTTCTTACGACATGTTGAAGATTTCGAGATAAGAAATTTTCAATTCAAATTATTCTGCTGATGTGATCTCAAAAGAGAGAGGAACATTCTCCATATCGATGTGTAACCAAAAGTTCATTCTCTTTTCGAAATTCGAAGAACGTATTCAGCGAGTCGTTGATACTCTTCACTGCAACGGAGAACGTCGAATGTTTTATTTGGATTCGATGTATCCGTATCCTAAGTGGAAGCTCATATATGGATTTTTGTACGCTCTCGATGGAAGTGATTAATCTTATTAGGCGTGGCACGTACGATTAATTGAATAGATTTTAGCGGAGAGCTATGTATCGGGTCAATATACGCTGTAAATCAAAGCACAATTACGATTTTGATTATTTATGAACTGATTACAGATGAATGAATAGTCATATTAATGAAATATCGAGATCGTAATTCAGAATGTGTGTTCGTTCACCACACGATTTATCTCAACCGCCAACAGGTGGAAACGATAGAGCGAGCGTGTAATATACATTGTTTATCGCGGAAAAATATGATATTAAGATACAAATTTGAGATATTATACGTGCATAATTTCTATTACCGTTCCACGTATCCATCTCCCTCATCGACGCTCCTTTTCACTCGACGTTGAAATATGTACGTAGAAATCCATGTAGCCGCTTATGGCAGACCTACTGATTACCTCATGTATAAATGTACGCGATACATAACTAATGCCATCTACCGATTAGACGCGGTCGACCTTTTTAATTGTGCGGCCACGTTCGAAGTCGGCCTGCTATGCCTATTACATTTACACACTGCCGGGAGAATCCAATCTACCCGTACACCGCTGCTTGGCAAGAGAGCTTGTGTACCATTAATTGCTCAGCTCGAAAATTATTGCATGGTTCGGGCGACGTGTACACCCACCCCGTATGGCAAAGCATTCTCTGGTTTCAAATATATCCCTTCCGATCGGGAGATCCTTTTTGTTGTTCCACGTAAATTGAGATCTCCAACTTTACGCGGTTATCTCTGAGGAATAAAAACAAGAGGAAAATTATGCAATTTTTTTGTCAAAGATGTATAAGAATTTAGAATACGAAATGCCTATCTGCGTAGTATTTTCGGTGGTAGGAACCTGATGTAATTCAAACGGCTGTATCACCCTCGAGCCTCACGAATATATCAAAATTAACGCGGGCCTTGATAGCGCGAAATTTCCATCCCTTTTGAAACGGTCAAAAAGGATGATGGGTCGACGCGCGGAACCATCTCTGAAAATCCATCTCTCTAAAGCCGCAAGTGAACCCGCGACAGTGGCAAATTTACATTACTAATGCGCAAACTGCATCAAACGAAATGGTATTTTACGACGTATGATGGCAACCGTATAGATACGTGTGATACCTCTTCTGTATCGTCCCGTATATATGCAATTTGTATTAATGTATATATGTATGCACGCATGTAAATACATAACGAAAGGAAATTGAGAGAACTACATTCGTCAATGTCCTGAAATTTTATATTCTTCGTTCATTTCTCTTGTCAACAATATACGTATTTAGAATTCATATCATTTCATCTTTCTTATCAGGAATAATGGAATATTATTTTCTTTGATGAAAAAGAAGGTTGCAAGGTTTATCAGTCTCCGAAGATGAACAAACAGTGGAAATGTTCAATATCCATTGAATCATCTTTAACAATTGTGTGGGAAAGAGAGAAACAATGCCATAAAAATACCCTCGAACATAACATACTTGGTGAATAAGAAGAGAGTCGATTCAAGACTACAAGAGGCCAATCATTCACTTAGTATTCTTCCGTAAGATCATCTTGATGCAACCTTATTCAATAAAGCTAATGACCTCTATACAACAGCTACGACAATCGCGTCTGCTTCTTCATCATCGTACTTATTCATCGAGGTAAGAGTTTGGTTTGCCCATGTCTTAATTAATATTTATCGTCTCGTCATCGGTCCGGGGAATGGTCGAATTCTGCAGATCATTTGAAATGGTCAAAGTTCTTTGGAAGGACTCTATGAAACAACGCGTAAGCGTACTCTCGGGGTTACATCATTTAAAAGCACCCAGACATTCTCGAGAAGAGAAGAGAAAAATCATTTGGTTGTACGGCGGAACAAAGGCTTGGACGTGACGCTTGAAGAAGGATTCGAAGAGAGCCAGTTGGCGGCAAAGGTTCTCTCTACGCTGTGTTTAGCGGAGAAAGAGAGAGGGTAAAAAAAAGACTTGGGTGGCGGACGAGAAACGCAAGGAGAAGAGTGGGTGCCGATCGAGGCTTTAGTTGACGAAAGACGTGCAAAAGGGGGAGAAGGTAGTAGATGCGCACAACGAGAGTAAGAGAAAGAAAGGAGGAAGGGGGACCACATTATACTTGGTTTATTCCAAGAAACGGCTCCATTAACGAAACGATCCCTCGAACAAACGAAACCGGCACAATGTGTTCCCGTTCGCTGTTCCCGAGGTACGAGTGAGAAAGAGAGATAATTAAAAATATTTCTCAAAACCAAATCGGGGGAATTCTTGTTCTCTTTCTTCGCTTTTTGCTAATTCGATTCAAAGATGTTTCTATCGGAGAGAATGAAGATTTTTTTTATCGAAGGATCATGTCCTTCCTCGATTCATCATGGATGTGAGGGAACAATACTTCTTGATTAATGCATCGTACGCCATGTGGTGGAGATGAAGGAGAAAACAGAGAAGGAATGGAAGCGTCGCGTTCAAGTACGGTACAGGAGAATGCGGCGATTACATATCCTAGACCTCTGTGTATATATTATGCATACCTATCTCGTGTCCGGAGAAATAGTTCCATTAACTGAATGGCCAAACTAATGAATAACCGACCGATCGCTCGATATACGCAAGCTCATTCAATTCAATATATATATATGTATATATGGCGAACTCTCCACAGCTCAGAGAAATTAATCACTCGACGAGTATGATTGAGGAATTCATGATTTTTTCCTTCTCCGCGTTTTGTTTTTTCCTATTAGACTCGAACAATATCCACTTGATTGGCTCTGAAAACGTTGTATGCACTCTCCGGATATAATATAACTCGAAGAAGAAAATCAATTTTGATCCTTCTTTTCGTGTCCTCGATTAATAAACTCTAAACACGGTGTTCCCGAGATTGGAATTCGTGGCGAAACAATACAATTTCGCAATGAAATCTCGTTTTGAGGAACAAGATAGGAGTTGGTTCATGAATCAAGAGTAAAAAGAACACACTCTTGAACGAACTTGGGTACATTCGCAGTTGGAACGAATACAATGTCGAATCGAGGTACTACTAAAGAATTTCTCCATATAACGCGGAAAATTACCTTACGCCAGGATTAAGAGGTAAAATAGCTTTTATTACTGTAACTTATAGCACAGCATTCGCACGAGCGAGTACTTCTCGATAAAAAAAAAAGAGAGGAGAGAAGAAAAAAAGAAGAAGATTGGGCCGATGGTTAATAATGCCGTAACTTTTGCAGTCGACGCGCGCTAAATGCGTAGAACCTGCATACCCGCGTTCGGGTAACTACGGGTATTAAGTTCTATCGTGCTTTTAATGGCTGGCTTAACGTTTCTCCTCTTCCTCCTCCTTCTCCTTCTTCTTCTCTCTACCTCCTCATTGTATCTGAAGGAGAACCGAGTTACAGAGTAATACATAGCGCTCGAATGTAACGTACTTTCAAAGAGAATACACATGCACGTGTTATTATACTCGTATAGATGTAAATGCATCACGTAGATACATATTGGAACTTTCCGGACAAAAAAGGATGATAGTATGGATATACAAAGGATGAACACACAACGCCGTAACTCAATATGTATACGTGCAATACATGTACATTTCTGATCGAAGGATATACACGCTATATATATTCTATTTCAAACCTAAACGTTTGTGGAGTTGATGAACGAGCAGGTATTCTAGGTATTCCGAAGGAGAAAGAAGATACGAGAGCAAAAAATATCAATGTCGTTTCATTATTTCATTCGTCACCTCCGACTGTCTTCACGTCATTCGATGTAAAAAAAAAAAAGATTGATTTCGATATTCGAACCATTGTTTTCAATGTTCGAAGATCTGTTACCCTTGATTCGTGTTTTCATATCACCAAAAAATATCAGGGAACGACGAAAACAAAAAAAAAAAAGAGGAGAGCCCTAAAAAGTCGATTTCCATGTACGAATGAAATTTGGAATCTTCTCGATTCGATGACTACGACGACAGTCTTGTCTCCTTTAACAATGCGGCAAGAGCCGCAAGGATTACACAGCGCGTTACAATCTCAAGTTAAAGTGGAAAGGGAGGTTGAGGGAAGAAAAAAACTGTCCTCATGCATTTTACATGAGGGAATGGTTTTGTCAATATCGTTGTTGTGATCGAAAATGGCTCCTGGAAGATACGATTTGAATAAGAGGACCGTGGGGACGGGGTCGTGTCGAACTTGAATCAGACCGACTGTAACGAATAAATTGCTGGTATTACGACTGACGTCGATGGTGGTTGTGGAAGAGGCATACTCTTTCATATACGTATAGTATATATACATCCTACATTAGTTTACATACCCGACTTTTTAGATAGACGAACTTTCGTTCCCATCTTTCGAGACGTTATACATTACTTTGTGTATGCCGATTTATGTGATAGAAGCGCGTCATTGAGCACATCCATGATATGCACATCCCTACCTCCTCCCATGGAACTGGAATGAGTATGAAAAGGAAAACAGATCCTGTTGGGAATCAAATAACAAGCCCCTCCTGATTTTCAGACAAATTTCGTTCGTTGAATTGTGGATGATAATGTATTCATGAGTTATTATGGAATTCGTCTGGTTGAGGTATGTGCAATAATTCGGAGGGGAAAGATAAAACTCACGAATGTAATAGACATTTCTTTTAGGTTTGGGATTTCATGTGAATGACTGTAATTTTGATATGAAATGCTCGGAGTGAAATTATGTGAACTTCATATTGATGATATGGAAAACAAGTATTTTCATCAAGGGTGTTTGGATAACCTAGTAAAAATGGAAGCATTTAGAAATATGGGGTGTAAAAATTACTTTTAGCCCCTAAAATGATGAAAAACGAAGCCAGTCTTACAAAGATGAAAAATACTTCCTTATGCAGTAAAAAAGGGATGTAATGATTGACCTATTTTCTATGAAATTTTCATTGAACAATCTAATGGTATTCATTTCTTCAGTTACCATAACAATAACAAAAATAATGTATCTTCTCTCATGGGAAATTTTTCCTCATCTATGCAAAATTTCCTTATTATTTCGCTACTTTGCTCAAAACATGGAAATTTCTCAAAGCATGGGGATAAAAGAACTAAAGGAAGCACTTTTTGGAGAATTCTTTTCTGAGAAACTATCAAAGTTACTTCATCAAAGTTGGTTGTACATAGTTGAATAATATTTGAAGTACATTTAGAACTTTTTTCGTTGAAGAATATTTATAAATAAGCCGGTGACAGCGAATTGATGGAAGTCATTGAAGAATAAAAAAAAATAGGTCTCGCGGTGTCCAGCATAACTCGTCACAAAATCATCTAAAGCACAAATAGTTGGAAAAAATGATTAATTTAGAAGTGAACCTAGATCGCAACATCGATAAATAGTCGATAGTCGATAGATAGTCTTTTACTTTTTCAATTCTTTTTCAATTGTTGGTGGTTAGTTGAAGTTGAGACCCTTCAAGAAAGAGATGAGTCATAACGCCGCAGTATTCTGCTGTCTCGACAAAACCAGGAATATCCAAATTCTAATCAAAAAGTATTCGGAATTCTCTATTCAAACAAACCGCACTTGAGATATTGTCGGAATCTTTTGTTTTCCATGTTATTTCATCTATTATTTAGCGCTCAAATGTCTGTTTGCGTCTCATCGTCAGAAGTTAGTGCGTATTGCCTTGTAAAAGAGTCAGTGTTTGTTGTGTTCTGCGAATTTCGCAATGTCGAATGTGGTTGAGCAAAGAGTTTGTCTAAAATTTTGTGTTTTTAACAAAATTTCATGTGCGGAAGCGTTGAAGATGTTAACAGAAACCTACGGGGATTCGACGATGTCGAAAACACAAGCGTACGAGTGGTACAAAGAGTTTAGACCCTAGCAGAAATCATTCTAGTAATTCTCTAGGCTTTGCGAGGCCTCACCAGGACCTTGTGAAGGACTTGCAAGGCCTCGTGAGGCCTTGTCATCGCCTAGAGAATGACTAGAGTGATTTCTACTAGGGGAGCAAGTCGTATTGTGGTTGATGATTTGCCTCGTTCCGGTCGTCCATCCACCAGTATCACTGACGAAAATACTGATAAGATTAAAGAAATTGTCCTTGTGATTTTTTCCTATTCCCATGACTCAAGTCACCACTTCGCGGGAAGCGTTTTGAGACGATTGAGGCAATAAAGTACAATTCGCAGAAGGAATTGGAGGCGATTCCGGAATCAGCCTATGCAAAATGTTTTGAAGATTGGAAGAAGCATTGGAATATGTATATTGCTGACAATAGACTCTCTAAAATTTTTAGAGTGAGATTTCACTCTTCAGCCAGCCAAAAGTGAGCCTGTCGAAATTTTGAGTGAAATTTCCACTCTTTTAGAGTGATATTCTAAGGTTTGAGGTCAGAAACTCACAGCCACTCAAATTCTAGAGTCAATTTTTCTCTCTAAAAGAGTGGGGGTTCACTCGAAACGAGTGAAAATCCCACTCGAAGCGGACTGGCTCACTTCTGAGGCTTAGTGGAGTGAAACACGTGTTTTTTCACTCTTTCAGATTTAGAGAGGAGATTGGTTCGAAAGAAATGGAGTGAATATCGATGAATAATTGAACCGTTCCCGTTTCATTAAGAAATTCCGGGTACTTTTTGATCAGAAAGTATATCATACTATTCTTTCTATATTTCCGGTTTTGCTGATAACACATAGAGGAATCAAAAATCTCCCACTCTTTGGCTCATCTCTCCTTTGAGATCGAGTTTCTAGGTTGAAGTGAAAATCACGATATTTACCGTAAAAGAAAGGGGGGAAAAATAAATCAATAAAAATTGCAGTGGAAATTAGAATTTTGTTCTTGTGATATTTGAATATGCTGGACACTCACACAGCACACAGTTCTTGGAGATATCTAAGAGAATACTCAATCAAGAAATCTTCAAGAACGTTCTTGAAGAGTTCTTGAAGATATCTTTCAGAAGTGTTGAAAAGACGTCTTGTAGAAGATTTCTAAAAGATGTCTTGATTCGAGACATCTCCAAGACGACCATGTAAGATATTTTAAAGATATCTTTTAGAAGCGTTTGAAATATATCTTCTTGGGAGACATTGACGAGATATGTTTAAGAAGATAGATTATCAGCAGGTTTAGATTATGAATACCTGATCATACGAATTGACATGAATAACACTTGGTATGTGCTTTTTATCATAATCAAATTACAGATGTGATAAATTCGTTCACAAATCGAAAGCTTGAAAAATCTACATACATGCCAAGAGATTTTAAATTCCACAAAAAGTACGATTTTGTAACCTGTTAATACCCACGCTGGAATTAACGAATCTCCAAGACACAAATATTTTACAAATTACTCAACTTTTTACGCTTAATTTTATGCACAGCCTTCAAGTAAATTTGAAAAAATTCTCATTTACACTTGTTGATCAGTTATTCTTCAATAACGATGAAATAGAAATTCATCTGACATTTGTTTATATAATAATTTTTATTCTGAAAATGTACACCACTGACACTATTTTACTATCGCATATTGACAATTATAAGCATCGAAATCAAACTGTCCGTATAGCTCAGGTGACTGGAGCGTAAGTGCATCGTAAGATGCGCGGGTTCGATTCCCGCAACCTCGAGGATCGAGATAAAGTATATACTTCCATGGGAGTGCGAGAGCGATAAAAACAAGTAGGAGGGAGAAGGAAGAAGAAGACGTGAGAATTGTTTTTTGTGAAGAAATTCAAGCTTCTTCCAAGATATTTTTATGAACTTTTCAAGACATCTTCAAGAAATCTTGAAGAACTCTTTTAGATTTCTTAATTTCTTCTTAAAGATATCTTTGAGGTGTCTCCGAGAGATATTTTAGAAATCTGTTCATGTTGCATAATGTTCGAATACGAAAAGATATCTTTTAGAAAATTCTTCAAGACTTCTTGTACTTTTGGAAGATATCTTTACTTACGAGTCTGCCCGTTCAACTTGTGAGGAACTAGTGAGGAATATTCACGAGTAGCTAGTGGGGAATGTAACGCTCTAACTCATCAGATACTAGTTAGAAAAACTGACCAGTTGCTCGCTAGTATTTCACAAGGCACTTGTTAGCACACATAAATATCAATAAAATTTCTACAAATCAATAAAAAATCTAAAAGATTTTTCACTAACCTCTTTTCCTTGTCGATTTCCAAAGAGGACCTTGTGAATACTTGGAAATTTCATCAATATATGAATTCAATATCCACAAGATGTTATTTGGAAATCCAAAATAGAAGGAGGTTTCGCAAAAATATCTTCCAAATCTTTTCCTTTGATGCAAACAGCCTTCGTTCCAGTTCAGATAGCACATTTTTTTAATATATGTATATTATCAATATGTATATTCCATACAACATTTTCAATGATTTTCAGAAACAAATTATTTTGAAAGAAACAGATGCCTCTCAATTTTTTGGTAATAATTATTCAAGACATTCGACAACTATCCAGCTACTAAACTCCGTTCTAAACTGTTTTTGGTAAATCAGGGAGAATATTGCCTTCTCTGAGAATATTCAGCAAACCATATAAATGTTTGTGAGAAACCTGGCTATCAATCGCCCATTCTCGAATTTTGTCTGCTGTATTCGTAATAGCTAAAAAATCTAAAACTCCAGTTGCACTGTTGCTTTCTTCTTCATCATCAGGACTATAGTGATCATGTGAAGATGCAGATAAACAATTATCTGCAAATGTAGCATACTGAGATGAAGATTTGGACGTTCGAACAGGAATATTTGAATTCGTAATTTGGGTTTTTTCATCGAAGTCTGAGATTTCATGTAAATTTTTTATCCAATTTGGGAAATAATGATAGAAAAGTATGCATGGATATACCAACATGTCTATCAACTTATCGAGGAATTAAAGTATTGATGAGGAATATATAGAAAAAACATTTTTATTGTGAAAACTTGTTCACCTTCTAATTGCTTTCTTTTTCGATAATTTGATACCCGATTTGAGTTGACATTCGTTTCTTTTCCAAATTGATGTTGATTTTCACTTTTGCTCATTGATTGAGTTGAATAAACACAAAAACACGAGGATCACATACCTTTTACAAATACGAATTAAAATATCGACTTCGGAAATTATCGAAAGTATTTTTAGTAGTAATCGACAGTGATCGCTGTTAGAAAATCTAGCCTAGCCGAAATCAATCTAGTAATTCTCTAGGCCTTGCGAGACCTCACTAGGTCCTTGTGAGGGACTCGCAAGGCCTCGTAAGGCCTTGTAATCGCCTAGAGAATGACCAGAGTGATTTCTACTGGTGATGTCTATAGACATAGAGGTTAGGCATCTTTTTCTCGTCTATGACAATATCTGTTCCATTTTTTTGGGTTTTGAGGTTAGCTATTTCTAAGTAGTATGGATTGGGGAAAATTTGTGAAATTCGATAATTCATCGAGCCCATCTTACCAAATATTCACTAGTAACTCCCCAAGTAGCACAACAGGCTAGAAATACTGAGAAGGTTTTTGGAAGTTCTGAGGATATTTTATGATCATCCTTAGAATCTTCGAATAAGACTGTTTCAGATAAGCATGTCCTGCGCACATTCTTAGAATATATTCCTTGGACTTATCCAAAACAGTCTCACTTGCACATTCCATGAATGATTACGGAACGAGCGCAGAATGTTTGAAAAGTTCTTGTGCTACTTGGGTCTCCAGTTTATCCAAACTAGTTTTTCCTTGCTAATCCCTCATGGGTGATCGGGAAAGACTCGTGATATTTCTACCGGGGAAAGTAGCAGAATGACGAAGATGATTCATATTGTCAGGTACAGGAACTATCGTAGTTGCTTTCACACATTTCTACTTCACAGGGAGGGAATCTTCAGTGCCTTCAAAAGTCTTCAAAATTCCGATTTGCAGTGTGATTTTTGCTCTATATGGAATCTTGTTCCCCTTTTATAGTGGGAGGGTGAATTGGGATGGGTGTCAGCCAGTTTTTCATCGATGTGCGGATTGTTTCAACGTGATTGTCCATTGAATGCTATACTTTGACGTGGAACGAGTGCTATCGCGGAGTTTTCTGAGCCTCGGAACCGGGGTGCGTGATCGGGTCACGGATTTTCATACGCTGGGTATATTTCTGAAGAAGAAAAAATTATATTATACACCCATTATAACTTTAGGGAAAGAAAAATCTTTGCAACCTAGCCAAATATGTTTTCCAAAATTATGTTCAGCATGAACCGGATCGATACAGAAGTTTTTGAGATACCTCGGACATTGTCTTCAAAAGAGTCGTTTCGAGAAGAACACGTTCAAAGTTGGACTATGAAAATTGGGAGGAAAGCAAATTTTTTTCACACTCAAGGTTCCAGCCCATGCAGCGGAAACCGCAACACTAATTCCTAATTCATATTTCTGGATTTGGATTCCGTTCCGCCGAATTCGTTCATGGGTCCTCCCATGGGACGGAAAAGTGCAACGTGGAATTTTCTCTCCATGGGAGGGTCCATAAATGATGAAATCGACAAAACGGAATAGGAATCCAGAGAAAGGTAGGAATCCGGTTGCGCTTCCCGCTGCATGGGATGGCACCCTTACACTGAATCGTCAATTTAGTACACTCGCAATGTCCAAGGCTTCCTTTGACTTCATTCTGGTCATTATTCTAGCCTCTCTTGTCTGAAGCGCAGCTTTTTGTCTGACTTTTTGGAGTAAATACAAAACACTCACTCATTATCCCCCCTTGGAGATGGTGTCGCATGGAGTTGTAAAATATCGAAGAGCGAGTCGCGGAATCCATATTTGGAACGAAGGCGAACATTCACTTTTTTTTTTCATCGACCAAAGCTTCCACGCTCCGCTTTGGTACCGGCTGAGAGAGTGAAAAAAAGGCGATTCTCTTTTGAACCAAACCGTAAAATACGCACTACTAGAATCTGTAATTTTGCTATCATTGCCGATATAAACGATGATACAATGTTTTTCGTTCCTGACAGCCAGTAGCTCCTTATCTCGTCGATACATCCCTGTTAAGACACTTATTGTTCCCTTGAATCCAAATAAGTTGTGATCATTGGTTGTAAGAAATTGAATCTCAAGAAAGAAAGAAGTTTCGTAAGCAAAACTTATGATTGATAAACCTACAAATTCAATTATTCTTTTTTAGAATCAAAGCAGTAGTTTCAATTTGAATTTTTGTACAACAAAATACCTATTTTACGGCAATTTAGCTTTCCCACTTTATATTTTGTTTTTTTCAAATGAATTAGTCTCAATGAATTTAATTCGTTCATCAGTAATTTCTAGTAATAATCTGTAGTCTGGGTCCCTTCTTCAGAGAGATCTTCGTATCAGGTGAGTTGAAAGCATTATTTGGGACTGATTTATCAGTAGTAATTGAATTCACCAACGCGAATCGTATACGAAATCACAATGAGATATTAATGAATGAGTTAATGGGTATTCAGTTTTGTTTCAAAAGATAAGATTTTCAAAAATAATCAATCAACAACCAATTCGAATAAAAAATAATACTAATATACAATAGAGTAAAATACAGTACAGTGCAATAGTGAAAGACCAACATTAGATATCAAACAAGTAGAAAAAAAATCGACTGGTCAGACGTGTAATTATAATGATACAAATGACGACGTAGTGATCACTGACATTTCAAAGATTCCAAACCTAAACAGTACACCTTAATGAGTCACCAGATCCTACAAGATCATGAGTATGATGTTATTTTTATTCTTTTGTTTTGTTTGATACTGTTTGCGAAGAAGATGGCATTCAGAAATCTCGAGGTTCGAGCAAATCTGTTTTCTCCTGCGTATTAAATCGTGCTGTATGAATCTTTCTAGCATTTTAGCGTTATCATTGAGTTATATCTCAACCACGTCGATCCCTGAAATTCTATCAATCGACAGGATGATCCTTTTCCAATAGTTTTGAATCAAAATGAATTTCTCCTTCAAACTTGGATCGCTTAAAAATTACATGTCGGCAATGTTCTTGAGATAGGAACTGATTTTGGATATAAAGTGAATAATGCTTGATTTGAAAAACATAGTATACTAAAAATATTTCCAAGACATTACAACGACATTTGAGGAGATACTCCAACCACTCTAAGAAACTTCGAACGAGATATAATTTGAGAACACTTTCTGTTGTGATTTTATATCATGAAACGAAAGGGTGAAATAGATTCTTCAATGACCTCCTTCCAGTAAAAGAAAAACTTCCCCGGAGACTATCAGAAAATCAAGACAAGATTTGTACACAAAAATTTATCTTCAGTTGGAAGTTTTGTAAACTTCAGCTCTCTGCAATGGAGAAAAGGTGACTCAGTTTACGATGTGCATCGTTCGAACATTGAATACTAAGTGAAGTGCTCCGGGTATTGGATATCACTATTCCTACGAATTTACAGCTACGTAGCAGTTTTGCGCATTATCGAGAATCGGCTATCACGTAGTTGTGCGGTTCCATATTTCCTGCATTTTTCATGAAAAAATCATTCATATGCGGTGAGAATTCGATACTTTATATAAATGAATACAATTTCTTGTTCACGGTTCATTCTGATCATCAAACTTGTCAATATTTTGGAAATGGTTCTCAAAATAATTCTATCTCATTCTTTTTATTCTCATTCTCATTTCTCATTCAGCGACGCAAAGCTGAGCTAACCCAGACGAATATGGGCGCAGCCTAAGGAGAAAATTTAACTGAGGCCTAGAATAAAATGAGACAAAGGTGGTGAAAGATTGCCAAATTTAATGGTTGTGCAATGGTTATTCGATACAAAAACCAATCTTGGTTTCAACCATGCTATCAACGCTGGCACAAATTCTTGCCAATACTGTTTTAACCCAATTCAACCTACTTGTATCGCCCACACAAGCACAATCATATATCTGTTGTCAATCAACGCTGACTCAATATAAATTCTCTACGCTTGGCTGCTGTGCCTGACCCAAGGCTTTGACCGTTTAGAACATTTATTGTTGCACTCCCAGTGGATGTCTTGATACTCTCTGGACATTGAATTTGGAAAAATCGTTTCAAGATTCAAGGTCCTCTTTTATGAAGGGATTTCATATTTTAATCCCCTCATTTTGGAAAAATCTTGAAAACTCTGTTGGAAGAATCCAGAACAAAACTCGCTTTTTGCTGCAGCTGAATTTTAATTATTACAACAAAAGAATTTGTTTCCTGCAACAGCTAAAATTTAACAGCAGGAGCTAATTCAATGGCTGTCCGTGTCCGTTTCAGCCACTTCGTTGTTACAGCTAAATTGTTTGCTCCGTGTGTGAGATACATGTAATGTATTGTGATGCCGAGAAATTTTATAAACACTAAAACGAATCTTGAATTCGTACATGATGTAAAATTGATAAGAATACGAAGTGACTTTCTCCACGTCAAAGTATGGATACGCAGTTCTCTGTTTCACGATTTTCTCTCACGATACTTCACGTGACCTCGATGCACCATTACAATACAGTACTGTTACCCTTGCATGACTCATCGACGTGATATCATTTGGTACCGTTGTAAAATCACTTTTACGAATGCCAAAGAGGATTAAAAGCGCATTTATTTGACACATTGAATGATTCATAGTTGACATATCATTCAACACTTTCCTCCTCAATGCCACAACGGCACTTCGAAAGGTAAAAAGATTATCAAATCCTGGAAATCTCGACGAAACAAGCGATAAAAGAGAATACTAGAGCAGAACGAAAGATCAATACAACCTTACGGAGAGTACCAGAGTACTTCATGCAATAACCGCAATCTGCAATATTCGAATAAGATCAACAGGAATCATGAGTATCACAATGCAAACGTTTAATCATTTCATTGCGATATAGAACCCGATTCTACGCATTCTTGTGGGTCTCTCGTTCAATGAATATTCATTACAGAAGCGTGGTACGTGAATGATAACCCCCATGACATTCTTGTGAACCTCAATTCATCTGTCTCTTGGAATTTCATAGAATTTCGATAAACACTATCGTCCAGATAGTTAATCTCATTCATATTCATCCAACAAATTCAGATATTGTCCAGGCATCGACAAAGGAGTCGAGTGTTGAACACAATTTCGCATTTGCATCACTTTGTTCGCTTTGTTTTCTTATCAGCACATTCTGAACGCGTGAGAGAAATGTATATGGAAGTATAGGTGTACGTGTACGGGAGCTCAAGTTAGTTATAGGTGTTTTCACTTACTACCTACAGCGTCAGTATTAGTTCCGTTTAATTAGGTAGGAAGGATAGAGAAGGAAAGAGGGGTGGGGAGGGTTTGGTTACATGTAGAGTGTAATCCAAGAGAGATCCCGATTGACCAACGCCGCACCGACGCTCTCAACGAAGGTTGCTACCTCTGCTCCTGCTGCAGTACCAGTGGCAGAGGTAGTAACGTAGCAGCCCAGCAGTTCACGATAGTATAGTTTCCGAACATGATAATAGAATCTAGGTGGACGTTCGTTCGATCCTATCCTTTGAATATCGGGAAATTCGATGTGGCTAGGAAAGAAACATCGGATTCGTTTTTGAAGGTACGCTCGATTGAATGTCGGTTGGGAATCTCGAATGGCAACATTCATCCAAATGACGAATCCCATCTAGGATATGCTTCCAACGAATAAAAAGAATTTATTGCTTCGTTCGATTGATGATCCTGTATTGTGTTGTTTCGATCTCCATGAATTCACGTGGAACGAGGATTTTCAATGATTCTTTCACATTTCGTAATGTTTCCTCGTAAAGGGGGAGATGAATCTTGATTTTTTGTATTTCAGAGAGGGTGCAGTTGTATTTCATCATCCAAAAAAGTTGAGTTTTGCAAACAATTGTTTAGCAATACACTAAGATGTGTTACCAAGAGTCAGGATAAGTTCTCGACGCCAAGTATGGGTGGTCTAACGTACTAACTGGGCCTTGGAAAGTGAGAAGAAAACACGAACCAGGATAAATACAAGGGCCCATGTGAAAATTCCCACACTCTCAACATGTCCAATCCATTCATGACGCCAAGTACATGATTCCAATTATGTCAATATGGTTACTGAAATTTGAATAATGATAAGTCTGCTGATTATATTGAAAAATTGAAATTCATTTCTATCGGATATACTGTTTCTGTGAAATTTATCAAGCAATAATAATTGAATATGAGTTACACAATTCGAGATTGAATTTCGGTGATTTGTATTGTTCATCCTAATTAAGGAGGAGTATTGTATAACTCTCAAGGGTTCATATACTTGCCCTTAGGTATGTATTCCATTAGCAATAAAGCTTTACGTCATTTACAATCCGAGATATGGATTAGAAGAGAGAAATAATAATTTCTCATCCAGTCATGATACTACGTTCAATTTGCTCACCTTCACAGAAAATACAGTTCAAATGAGAAAATGCTGGTGTTTACATAACAATTTTCACATAAAATGCGGTCGATGAAGAGAACCTTTCCAATTTTTTACACTACGCAACATCGATAAACATGTGAAATATATAGAAATGTGTAATTACGTTCAATATTATGCGCATTCGGTACGATTTTGGTTATATTTTAAATTAATACTTCAGACCTGAGTATTGTGTCGATATTCTGGTTATACCCGATATTGTGTTCCTCTCAAATGATGTTATTTATCCAAGCTATTTATTCTCCAAGTATTATTTCAACGCTCATACCAAGTTTTGACTAAACCTTTGAACGAAAAGATTTCAAAACACGTTGTTTCACGGTATTTTTTCGATCTCCAATTATCAAGGGTGAATGAATTCTGAGCAAAACATTGGTGAATCAGACTTGTAGGGGCCGATGCCCCGATACAAGCGCAATTAATGTATAAATTGTATATCATTCAATTTCAATAGAATATTTCCTACGTAATTATTACTATCATCATTCATCCCTTCAAGTTAGAATCAGTAACATTCACGAGAAATGAGAATAATTATTCTTGGAGAGTGGATTCAGTTCATAACCCCTTTCCGAAATTCTTAGAGGGGAAGACTTCTTAGTCAAGAACTTCTTGTAACTAGTAACCTCAGTTGCTTCTGTTCCGTACCGCGCTTCAAACGTTATTTATATCGTGAAATACAAATGATAACAAGCTCCGTTCAAACCGCGCCAAGCACAATTCAATACTCTGTTCATGACCTGCTATTTCCGTAACGCAACGGTTCATTTTCTTATGTGTGTTCCGATTAATATCTTACATATCATAAATGTATGAAGCAGTGAAATATATTTCTTCTGGACTGTATATCGTCGACCATGGAACAAAATCAATTTCCTTTGCTCACGAGGGTTTAGAAGAGTGGATCTCTCAGAAATTATATTACTGATAATATTTAGTATTGTGAATATTACACTGTAAAAAAATTTCACCGGAAAATTCCAGTACATGTACTGGAAGTCATTAACCTGTACATGTACCGGAAAATTTCAGCACATTTGTACTGCAAAAATTCAGTGCAAACGTTATGGAATTCCCGCATCAAAACTGGAAATTTTCTGAGCCTCGGTACTGGAATTTTTCAGTACACGAGCTGGACTTTTCCAGGACATGTACTGGAAAATTAATGCTGAAAATATCCATGAAAATTGAAAAAAAATTGCTCACGCAAAGTGATTTTGCAGGGTCCTTGTGTTCCAAGATGATTGAGAAACTTTTGATCGTTCATTTGGATGGACAGAAACTCATGTCTACCTAACAGGATTTGAACCCACACTTTTCTACCTGCCTACCAACTGAAACCTAAGACCTAACCGATGAGCTATAGCGCGACATGTTGGAAGGCCAGCTTGGGTTACTACATATGCTTCATATCTAGAACACAAGAGGATAAGTCTTGGAAAAACCTCATATATCAATTTCATTGGCTACAATTACAATTATTATTCAAAATCTCAATCAGGAAATTTTTAATATAAAGACTTGAAATTTTTCCTGCCAGAAATGACGAAGTCCAATAGAAGTGGAAAATTTCAGTGCAACAGTGATTAAATTCCGTTGCATAGCAACTGGAAAATTCCATCACACGACCTGAAAATTGCAGTTCAAAACCTGTATAATTCAATTGCATAGTAACTGGAAAATTCCATCACAAAACCTGAGAATTGCAGTTAAAAACCTGTATAATTCCAGTATACCAACGATTAGGTTTTTTTTTCTAAATTCCAAATTTTTTCTCAAGTCCTTTTTGAGGGAATATTTTTTTTTGGTGCACAAGAACTATAAAATTGTAGTACGAGCCGGTAAAATTTTCGCGAAATCATGGCAAAATTTCAGTACATCATCTCAAACTTGAAAATTCCAGTACAATGACTGAATTTTCAGTTATGCTTGGTAAATTTTCAGTAACGTAACAACAAAATCTCTGTACATGTACTGGAATATCCATATTCCAGTACTAGCACTGGAAATTTCCAGTCCAGTTGCACAGTAAATTTCCAGTTTTTTTTTACAGTGTAGAACAATCGATATAATAATCAGGGTTTAAATAGTCAAAGAAGTGGTATTATATTCGTTCCTCACTGGACAAGTTGTATAGTTATAGACTACTCCCGAAATGTTAACACTGCACCAATTGCGCGGAAAAACATTACATTGTTGCTCGCGCCGTACCTATGAGTTGCAATATTAAATCAAGATTTCGTTGTGAATGAATACACATCACTTGGAATGATAGAATATTGATTAATTCAGAGATAAACAATTTAATATATTGATTTATAAAATTAGGTATTTGATTTTTTAATTTCTGAACCCCTGAAAAGCTTGTATCTGTCAGATCGCGCGCGACTAATGCAGTTTTAAAGCTACCGTTAATATTTACATAATAGTTCCGAGATGCTAAATTTAATTTCAATCCAGAAAAAAGACTCTGGTGATAGGAAAATAATTATATTAATAGTATTTTATCTGCATTTCAGGATACAAAATACTTTTTTGCGATATTAAAACTCTTTTGCAATTCCATATTGCAGAAGTTCTTTGAATATTTGATCGCCAAACAGAACTCGAGGTTTTGTATGTGGATATTAATACTTATATACAAAACAAATATATCGATCTTCATTTTTTATACTGATAAACTCTTCTGAACTTCTATTAAAATTTTGCATAAAATAACACGTTTTGTATACTGTTAATAGACTGTGAATATTATATCCTTGAATTTAATATCACTTATGGTACTGGAGAAATTTCTCATTGAAAAGGGATGAATTATAATTAATCAATATTATAAATATGTTATTAAGGATAGGGAGAAAATTGTTGAACTCAATATCATATGATGAAAATTGATAAATTGTTTTTTTAGAAGACTCCATAATGTTTTTATGACTATACTATAACAAATACAATTCATTCAGGAGATTATTCCAATAGTTTCAGCTGGAGAATGAATAAATTAATTCCATATTTAACAATCAAAAACGTGCTCGATAAGTGAGAGGTTTTCAGATTATCTCAAGTTTTTTCCGAGTTTTGCCGTGTGATTCGGAGTTTTAGAGTGAAGTTCAGTGGAATTTTCAGAGATTTTTCTTACGAATATTGATCAACCAAGTTTCACAGCGATGTATTTTTTTAAGAGTGGAGTCATCACATGAAATTAGCGAGAAACTACCGCCTTGTTTTCCCGAAAGGAGGAGAAAGAGGATGGGAATCTGTTTTCTCCACTGCAATTCATTACCAATCATCCTGGGTCTTCACGTGCTCTCAGTCTCATGCTGCGTTTGATGGTATTCTCCGCAATAATCTATTCATCCCTTTAGATTCGACATATTGTGTTCTGCACTGTCACACTACGCTCTGCCACATTACAATCTATGTTCTCTATCACGTTAATTCATCCCGCATTATGTTCTATTGCATCACGTCATATCCTATTATGTATCATACAGAGTCATGTTATCGAGTTTAATTTCATTTAGTTATTTTATAGCTCGCAATCTCAATTGAATCTCTCGACGAATTTGAGCTCAACGACTTTCGGTGTATGATCTATGAAATATTACAGAAGTAAAAATCAATCCCCACGAGGCTGATGTTTGAAATTTCGTTACTCTTCCGTCCACCGTAAAAATAAAAACTTGATTCCAGTTAGAATACGACCTGAATTCAAGATGCAACCAAAAGGATACTAGGTTGACTTAAAATCAGTCACTGAAAAGCCTTCTCAAACTCAAGTCAGAATACAGCTTACATTAATCTCTGTTAAACTGAAATTAACCCTCAGCCTCCACACGAGTGCGAATTCGCACCACCAAAAATTCAATAACCAGTAACTTTTCACATAATACATCACTTTCACATTGAATTTTGACACAAAATACATTACTTTCTTTCTTATCTATCACCATCAATGGATTTCTCGGAAAATTTCACCCTAAATTCATGTGTTCTTCACTTTCATCCTGATTTATTTTCACTAAATTAAACAGGATGAAAATTGGAAAGCCAAATTCGCACTCGTGTGGAGGTAGTGGTTGCCAGAATGAGGCGTGGAGGCTAAGGGTTGAAACTGATTTTGAACTGAGACTCAAAGTGGATTGTTCCTGATAAATGGGTTCGTCCATTGTTTTTGGTTTTGTTCTACTCAACATGGCGTTACCTATCGACAATGAGAAATATGTTTGTGTTTATGCGGAGGATACAAAAAAAAATGTCCATGTTGTGTGAATTTATTCACTTCACTTGTTGACTGTTCAATTATATCGTGGTGGTAGTTTTTGAAGATTGAACATCTTCAACTCTCATCGGGAGATTCGAACCCACGTTGTTGCTGTGAGGACCTCCTGTCCTAGTCCTTTGCATTTATCTACTTCGCCATGGTATCGTTTCGATTGATAAATCATTTCATAATAATATAATTTGATAGCATGTGTAGTGTGAAGTCAAAGATGAATTTTGAAAACATTTCACGTAAACTCAGAATTAGTGCAAATGTGAATACCCCCGAAAGTTTGAATTAATTCCAATTTGTGTTGTAATTTTGAAATGAAAGTGTCGAAATGAAGAATCTATTAACAGTGTGGAAAATCCAATAACAAGCTCTTACGAAGTTGGTATTACAAATTTTTACTGAATTCGTTAGGCACCTTGAATAATTGATAAAAAACCTGAAATAATTTGATTGAATTGAAACTGTAATTAATTACATGCAAATATTTATATATGTGTATGTATAACCCGTATAACCAATTGTAATACTGAAAATGAAAGAATTCTAATCGTATTTTCAGATATTTTTGACTGCATTACCCGTCAAACTCTACCTGACTGACTATAAGGTATGCATTACTGATAATCAGCACATTGCCCGATGATTTTAAGCCTCATCTGAAAATCAGTCGATCATGGAATGAAGATTTACTTTTTACTGTGGATCACATCCAAAGTTATTCGAATAAAAAAAGATGTATATTCCATACAGAAATAAATACCTCGAAGATTAAAATAAATCCTTTGATTGTCAATTATAGACTCAGTACCGATAATTGAGTCACTTATCATGTAGACGCAGAATATGAATTACCTTGTTTCATATTCACGCCCCATTGCATAATACATTCCTCCTCTGTAAGTATGGCTACATCGATCATCGTACAACATCAACTTCACTTCTCGGAGTACATCTTCCACACACGAATAATAAATACTCTCTCGATCATTTATTACAACAATCATTTGGCAACTCCCAAAGGTATATTTGTTTAATTAATTATTCGATATCGACCCTCAGAATTGCACAATTCTCACGTAGAGAGAAAAGCCAGGGGATCGTATGGTAGTAGAAAACTGACGCGATTATAGTATACGGTGAAGTACCAATTAAGAATTAAATTTCTCTACAATGGCAGAGCTCTTTATTTACAGATCTCGACTCGAGTCTCTGTATTTCTCTCCAGTAGTCACCGTTCTCCTACGATCGTAGGGAGCATATAGGCGTACATGGACATTCGTATCGTGTACCAACACGTATACACGGTACTCAGGATCAGGAGTATCCGGTGTCTCGTGTGTTGTGTAATAGAAGAGAGATTCCATATGTATTGATACTTACGTACATGTGGTACTACCAGCTTTAATGAACACTGAAAATTAGCCACTATCTATTCATCTATGTGGTGGTTGTTGCATCCTCCATGACATCGGAGAAAATATAAAGGGAATGGAAACGAAAAACAAAGTATATGTAAATACTTGTTGAAAAGATAGAAGAAAAAGATCTCATTTCAATTCCTTCTCTTCCTGGAATATCTTGAGTGGATATTCAAATTACGTGTATCTCGAATGAGATAACAAATCGCGAACTTATAAGAGACATTGTTAGCTTCATTTTAATGATGAAGATAAAATTAAGATTCTTATCGTGGAGAGATGAAATATCAAACGGCATTGCGAAGGTTTCGTTATCCTCAGTCTTTTTCCAATCCAACCTTCTTATTACATCCAATCTTAGAAACAATACTCGTTATACCAATTTCTCGATTAGATAGTTTATTCGATCAATTTCACTTATCCCTGTATCGCGCCGAACGTATCAATCCCAAAAACATCCTCCCTCCATCGATATCAATCACCCGCAACGCAGATGAAAAAGAAAACACATCAATACTATTCAAATTCAGAACGAAAAACGTGTGCATCATCTGAGAATTGAATGAAGAATCATTCCAACTTCTTGTTTTTTCCCTTTTCTACGATCCATCGTTGATCGAAGAGAACGTTGGAAATGTCAAAATAACGTTCATCGTTGTACGTTTCTTCGAGAGAATCAATGCTTCACCGGTTGAAAAGTTATGATGTATATTATGATCTTTTTTTCTCTCATTCTAAACTCCCACACCCTTGTTTTCCATTCAAATACGAATGGTGCCGCCGCGGGAGTCATAACTGCACTCGATCACCACGAGAACTCCGGTCCAAAGCGACGGTATCTATTTTTCTTCTCTGACCGTCGTCCTCCTCTTGTGTTAGCATTCAACAACAATAAAAACTCATACACAGGCACAAACGTGCGATTCTTATGCTAAAATTTGCTGACACGATTTTTCGACCAGCCATCATTCACCGCCTCATCTTAGCTTCCTGTTATTCACGTTTATATATATATGTATAGAGCCATACACCTTTCACCAACACGTTCGCTAATAAAGAAAACACGAGCATTGAAATGTTTGCATGATTCTGCAAGTTTATCACCACTCGGTAATCACGAGGATGCGTGAATTATATATCATGGAACATGTTCGGATTTGTTTATTCTCTCGGAGATATATTTTCTGGTGATAGAAATTATTATTTCATGAGCCTCTTGGAAATGTGATTTCGATGTTTACGTTTCGTGTGCATTCTCAGATGCCTAAGTTATGAGATTCCGTTCAAATCAATTCGCTATAGCATCTTATTTCTGAAATTCAAATGATCATTGATCGGTTGATCGGACTGTGAGAGCGACCCGTCAAGGATCCTCAAGGTTGAGATACTTAACCAGGTGTGAAAGATCACAACAATCACTATACTGTGGTGGCTTGCCGTTATAATCTTTGATGCTTTTTGTTATATTTTTTGTTCGAAAACCACAAGGGAAAGTGAACTATATCGTGAACTTTTTTCCCGATTTATACTGAGCGAGGTATAGTTTTTATCATCATTTTTTGTCTCCTCGTTTGTGCATCATTTATATTTCTTGTGATAATATGTCTGGTTTTGTATCAGTCTGTTAACGGATGATGAACTTTCATAACAATGAATCGAACGAGATGTCAGTTTTAGTAGAAGATACATCCAATAATTCTGATGGATGAATTTTTTTCAAGATTCATTAGAATCACGTCTAGAGTTTTTGTTGGCAAAGATGATGATGAATCGACTACGATTGCTGTCAGTTCAAGAACTTAGAAATTCTTAAACGGGATGATCTTTTATTTCCATTTGAGGGGCAGCTAAACATCCTTTTGAACAAAAATTCATAAATTATCCATCGAAACTCTCTCGTTGGAATTTATGTTATCTGCTTTATACAAAACCTTGGAATTCTATTTCAGGAGAGAAAGGTTTTCTGACTTTCCACGTAATAGTACTAAAAAGTTATCTCTACTCGACGTTGAATTTGGTTGAGTGTGTTAGACGATCTCTTGTCTTCTTCATACATTGTTTTCATTTTCACTGTTGGAAACAAATTCACTCTCGTTCCATCTTCTATGAACCTTCTTATCTAGATACGAGGGGAACGTTTGTAAAGCACTCATGAACATAGTCCCTTTGTATTGACCTTGGCGTCGGCAACTCCTTTCTCCTCCTCCACCTCCTTCTACTACCACTACTCCTCTTACTCTAATCGGACACTAATGGTTCCTCAGGGAGAGTACCATTCTGTCCGTTTACCACGCGTCTTGAGAATTTCAGTATCCATATCGTATGGTACAACAACCTCGTCCAATTGCAATTTAAATGTACAAGTGTTCATATACCGTGAACATCTTCGTTTATTCCTGATTTACCGCATTCTTCATTTCTTTCGGATATTCACGGTTTCGTTTGCTTCGATGTTCCACGAGCTCGTAAATATAAATGAAAAATTTTCCCAAGCATTGAGATAATAATTGAATAGACCAATATATCGAATGAATCTAATGATTGAGTTTTATTCATGATTCATCCTCGATTGTACATTTACCAAACATGTATCGAGTGCATGAAAAGCAAGATTATTGGATTTTTAAATTCTGCTGACGCGCGGGAAGTGTATACACGGAATAATACAGTGGTTAAAGTTCTATTATCCGTAGATTTGACGAAGAGTTGAAGGGAAGCATGAAGCAAAAAGAACAAAGTCATGGTAGAAATACGTAACTTGGATGAAGTATGCACGCACGTAGTATAGAGCCACGTTAGAGGAATTGAGAAAGAAAAAGAGAGAATAAGGTACAGAGGGCGCGCAACAGACTTTGAATTACGACAGAGACGAGAAGTGACATTAACGAGTATTTCCTTGCGACGAGACTCTCCTGTACTACGAGGACGGAGGAGACAAAGACGACGAACCATCACCGATGTGGCACGATACATACGCAAGAGAACCGACAATGAAGGAGAAAGAGGACAGAAAAAATGCAATGGAAGACGAAATAAGGAAAAGAAGAGAAAAGAGAGGAGGCCAGGATGTGATACTTGCGTCAAAAGGTCTCGTTACGTATCAGGTTGGATCACTGTCTCGTTGCACCTGCGGAAGTGCACCAATCAGAAGCTACGAGGATGCCAACCATGGACAATAAACAGTCGTTATCCAGTGTTGAGCGGCGAACCAATGGTTCGAGCGGAATAGGAACTGTAGATCTTATCACCCTTTGCCTCTTTTCGATCCGCCTTCCACCATTGCGATCATTTCTTCCTTCGCATCTGCAAATATTTTTCTCTTTTGTTTTTTGCTTCCACAAACAAATTGAATCAATTTGCATCGATTCCCATTCGGAGATCTCTAATTAAGCTGGAATTTGAGATTCTAAAAATTCATCAACATGTTCATACTTGGAATGTCTTCATTCGCAGGACCGAAGAACGATTGAGAAATTATGCAAAAAGTATTCGAAAGTGGTTACGAAATCGTCCTACAATCCATTCAACGAGACAGTTTGCATAATGGCTGTAATATACATTTACATCCAAGGTCACTGCTGCTGGTCACTTTGCAGAGACACTTTTTCTTGTGGTCATTGATTTTCTGTTCACAGTGAGAATGTATACGACGCAAATTATTCCATACTCTGAAATATGAAGATTATTCATCTAAATCATCAGATTCTATGGGATGTAGACTCGAAGCCTCGCACACCTAGAGACCCCAAGAGAACGAACCGCATTTTCTCACCGGAGCATAACAATTTTTCTTATATCCACTTATCTCGCATATAATGTAACCAGACCATAAAATGGTATTAGTTTTTACGAGAAACCGCATCATTCCTGTATTCATCGTGGCACTCGCCACAACCAATAAACTTTTTATTCCTCTAATTGACCGGGACTGATAAAATCAAAACTCGCTGAAGGTTCTTCTTCGACGTAATCTTAATATATTTTGTCACGCTTAGCAAAGGTTTATCGCTGATGTATTTGAAAAATCTATACAGGGAGGATGGGAGTATCGTTGGATGGTATATATGTTTGATCAATGGGAAATGTAATATATCGGATGATTTAAGAATATCTTCGATGATAATCCTTGGTTATGAATAACGGGGTATGAACTGAACGAGTTTTCCAAAAAGTGATGATCTTTTTATTCACCACTCTTGCACAAATTATTAGAAGCATTTCACGAGTTTTATGTACATTGTTTTTTTCAATTTGATTCTTCACATAAAATGTATCATAGAAAGAATTTTTATGTTTCGTGCATTCTGTTTTTACAAACATCGCTCCTAGTGTGTTGCATGTCCTTCTCGTACGTTAACGATAACTTGTATAACTTGTATGGACGCGTTTAAACCAGTTGTAATCTATTTTCAGCAGTTTTGTTTTGTAGTTTATATCACGTATTTTTGTGTAAGTCTTTTGTGTCGATGATAGGAAACTATTGATTCGTCCATGATTGAGTACTTATAGAGAGTAGATAAAAGCACTTGAATAAACAGGAAAAAAAAACATGTCGAAATCATGAAATTGTTATAGACAATTACAAGTATGGTACGTCGAGCGAAACAAATTTCATTACCAGCAAAAATCTAGAAATCGACAACAATGAACGTGGAACAAAAACAAATTTCGATGATGCATGCGAGCGAAACATTAACGATCTATTTCTCAATTCTTCCATGAAGGTCTACACGGAGCGATATATCCATTATATACAGATATTTTTGCATAGATTGTGAAAAAACGTATCCAATCAATTTCATAACAGAGAGATAAAGTTGGTATTGTAACGACACTAACGACCAAATTTTGGATATGCTAAAATTATAAATTGATAGCTATGTCAAGTGCAGTTGCCTGTCAACTGCTGTAGCGAATGGATACGATACCAATGATATGAAAGGATGATGAACTACGAGGACGATGGTTGGGGAAATTCTAAATACCGTTGGGCGGTTGCGTCATTATTCGTTTGTTGAAAACATCATTTTCATAAACTGTTCTCGGCAGGAATTTCTCAAGGTCCTAAACTCCAAGCTTCGAAATAATGAGGAATACTGAATTCGAATCGAGTTCAGAGAAGTTTAATGAAAGCTTACAACAATTTCAATGAAAAACAGAAGATTTATGTAAAAACTGATGAAAGGCTTCGCAGTTTACGTTGCGAAAACATGGAATGAAAACCACACAAAGTGCTGGGATAACAAAAATCATGGAAAGTTGAAAGCAATAGGATCTCCACTGTTGTCCTGGTGAAATACAATGTACCGAGTGGAACTAACATTCCCACTGTAGTCGAAACTATCGCCATGTTTTATGACTGAGAATTTCTTCCACTTTGTCCCGGCACGTGTTTTCCCTATGTGCGCGAAAATATACCAAAAAACACGATCCGATACATTAGCCGCAAAACTGGGGTAAATGATAAAGCTACAGATGGTGGCAAATAAATCAAATTTAATGTTGTAACTTGTGAGATTCGTTCATGAATTATACACGAATTATACAAAAGTAGTACAACACGTACATTATTTTCAACATGTTAAAAAATTTGTGGAAAATGTGGGTATTGTTAATAATGATACAACAGTCGATATAGAAGCGTATTGAATTTCATCACGTGAGAAGTATTATATCGAATAATACGTTATTTCCCATTGTTCCATCCTGTAAGATTTTAGAAAGTGATTTATGGACGTGCGAATTCAAAGTTGCGATTAATCGAAAGCAGTTTTAATGAACAAAACGTACAGTTACCTAATATCCCAGCTTCCACTGTAAGAATTTTTATAATCGTCGGAATTCCATATTATTGAATCAGGTATTGTTAGTTTCTCATATTGATTATATTACTGTATACGTGTGAACCTTTGATTTGCTGTTTTTTTTTCTCCAACTATTCCTTCGAGAATGTTGAAAGATATTATCGGATCGAAACAAGAATGTAAAATAATTTATTATTCACATTATCTTCGACACGGTTAATCTTCCATTAGAGAATTTTCTCATGAATATAAATGTGATAGAATCTAAGCATGATTGTACTTGACGACGAGAGAACGCAAAATTTCGTGTACGCTCGAAATTCGCTTAGGCAACTATCATCAATACGATAACGGGACAACGCTTAAAAAGAGGTTTCCACGGCGGTTAGAATGTGCTGATCCCGCAGAGACACAAAAAGTAAAGAAACGACAGCTGGTTGGATTTTTCTGTCGTTTAGCGAAATAGTCCTTAACGCTAACATAGAAAAACCGTGACCCATTGTACGAGACTATAACGACCACGTTAAACGGACGATCACTCGTCATTATATGAAGTATAATACCGTTATATATATATCTTCGAGTCTTGATATCGTGTTATCTTTTGTAGCCTCCAATCTTGGGAATTGAAATTAAGATATCGTTGTGTTTTCATATGATATTCTTTCATATGATTTCAAATATGAATAATGAAATACCTCTGCAGTGTATTATCGAAGAAAAAGGAAAGAGAGATCTGTCATTGAAATATTGATTCGAGTGGATCCTTTCGTATAACTCTGAAAGTTCAAAGCTCATTAAATTCAAACAAAAGACTTGAATCGGTTGATAGAGATTCACCCCTTTAGCATAATTGTTCCTGAAGTATGGTCGTTACCTCAACAAGACGTCATTATAATTCGATAGAGGAGTTGAAAAATTGTAGAGGTTTTGAAAACAATGATTAAATCTGATAGAAGAATACTTATATACATATATATATATATATACATAACGGAGTATCGTCCGAGATGCTCATCCACTCGGAAGGAGCTTATTTAATATCGCGATTACTATCGATTTTCCGACCTAACCGCAAACGGTCATTGGCGTGAACAAATATGTTCGCCAAGGCTCAAAGTCGAGAAATAGATTCTGGTGAGATTTATACAGTAGACAAGCAAGCCCAGTCCACGCCATTGACTCCAATCATGTATGAAGTGATTGCAGTGAACGTTCACCGTATCGAAAGCATATTTCTTGAGAGCCGGGGTTATAACTCGTGCCTTCCCATTACCTAATATATAAGTCTCGCGTACTTGTACAGCCTTTGAGAATTCTAATGCGAGATTGAGCGAGAGACGGTGAAAAGGAATAGAAGGAATAATGTATGAGAAAAAAAACAATTACTTTCACAAAGTGAATGGTATGGTACTTGGTAATTGATGGAGATTTGTATCCTTTTATAATACTATGTTCAAATGTGTTATTTATCTAATTATCATTCCAACTTGATAACATTATTTAGAATCCACTGTAAATGGTGAAAAGTATATTTTCCTACCGACGTTTCTTTTACTGTTCCGTAAGTTTGATTAATGTATTCCGTTGCGATATTTATTTAGAGATACGAGCATGTATAGTGGTTTCAATGCTTATTCTCGGTCTTCGTGAAACGAGACTCTTGAAAAAGCGTTACGAAGGGAAAAAGTTTCGAAAAAGAAGATGACGATGGCTCGCAAGATTCGTGAGAGCCTATAAATTTTCTCAAAAAAAAAAAAAATATGAACCAAAGAGAGTCGAGGTGGTGAATTGTCACGAAAATCCGACTCATTTTCCTCCTCTTCCTTGGGGGATTGGAATATCGCGCGGAGGGTGATCGCACGATCCGTAATGAAAATTCCAAGCTGCATTGATATGCATCTACAAGATTCCGACTCAGCTCGAAGCTCGCTGGAAGCTCGCTTGGTTGCTCGTTCGACGCGCTCATGGCATTCATTTCACGCGATTTCAGGACTTTCCGCTGGAATCTCGTAAAAGCGAATTCTTCACGATCGACCGCCCCATCGTTGTCTCGTTTTTCGCTGCCATGCTGTACCACTACAGGGTCGACAAAATTTATTATCACAACCCAATATTTCGAAACAAATTTCGGAAATTTATGAGTATACTCTCGGTCGATCGTGTTTTCTTTTCCCATTCCTTTTGCTTGAACATCACCAGGAATGGATTTTTCTTATTTTCATCACTTGAAAGTTCATTTTTTGGTAAACATAACGTTATATTACGATCAAATAAATCCTATCCATCCACAGTTGAAATGTGTCTTCAGTTTCAATGTGACATTAAGAATATGATATTTCCACGATTCGACTCACTGCATGAATTGTGAAATAATGAATCACATTTTTCGAGAACTTGTAGATATAAATTGAACGGGAAGGAAATTTATCTTCTTTGGTTATGTTCGATGTTGAAAAATTTTGCATTCTACGTCGCCCAGTTGGAAATTTTGGCACATTTGTAAACAAAAATCTGCCTACAATTCAATTCTCATACGATGCTGATGAATTCTCTCTCAAAATACTCAGAAAAAACACTTCCACTTCAATGTATCACCGCGGCCAAAAATTTCCATTAGAATTGAGAAAGCATATTGCTTCACATAAGAATACTAAACTTGTGATGGAAAAGCACAAGAGTGTTATGAAAATCCTATAATATACTATTCATAAATGAAAAACCGAGAATTTTCGTTAGCAACAAGTGATGCTTGACGGAATCCATGTTTTTTTCACTGAAAATTTATCGAGTTTCCATTGAATTATATAAATATCGAATTGCTACAAAGCAAACTGCTGCATTGATGCATTGGGGTAGATCTGTTCCTGAATATTTCAGAACGAAATTGATTGACATAGGATGAAAAGTGAGTTATAGATCAATAATTGTTGTCAATAAATGCGTACTCTGGTGAAAAAAATGTTTCAGTTTGGTTGAATTCCATCAAATTTTGTCGAATGTCGCTGAATTTCGTTGAATTTCACTCACAAATTGAACACCCTCTTCATGAAACATCAACAAAAAAGAAAACAAATTTCGATGAAACTAAATCGAATTCATCAAACTCAGCCAATTTTTTTTTTGTATTTTTGTGAAGATTCGTGAATTTTTGTCAATTTTTCATGTAAAAGTCTCCGAATTGAGAATGAAATTCAACAAAAGTTTTTTCACCAGGGTGGAGATTTTTCACTGTAACTTGTGCAAAAAATGAACTCTGTGTGAAATGCGTGGAATCATACAAATTCTAGTTCAGAGATTGAATCGACAGTGATTTTCACGCAGTGTTCGATTTGTAATCATTCCAACACCAGAGAAATAACCACAGATCAGAATTTTTCATCACTTCCCAATAAACACAAATGTCTCATAACTACATTTGAGATATCTTCGAGATGTTTTATACAGGTATCTTGAAGATAACTTGAAGACATGAAAATGAAATGTCAAATTTGAGATGGATACAAGATGTCTTGAAAACGTCTTAACTGAGGTATCTTTGAGATACATTTCAAAGATCTCTTGTAGATATCTTAGAGTTATGAAATTGAAATATCTTTCGCGAGATATCTGAAAGAAGCAGTGGTTCCATATCTTCACAAAGATATCTTCAAAATGTATCGTGAAGATATCTTGAAGATATCTTCCAGGAATAAAATTAGGATGCCGAATTCGAGAGGGATACAAGATGTCTTAAAACCATCTTGATTGAGGTATCTTTAGAATGCACCTCAAAGATCTTTTTTAGATATCACAAAGTTATTAATTCGAGATATTATTTACCATAAGAAAATTTTGAAGGAGATTCTTTTCTGAAATTCAGATTTTGTACGGCATTAGATGAAATATGGGATTCATTTTTCGAAAATTCCAGACCTCCGCATGGAATACATTTTCAGTTTTACGCAAACAAAAATTCTACCAGTTGTATAACGTTATGATCATAACTGATAATAACTTCAAGTAGGTGGCAGGTTGAATAGACAGGTTCGAATCCTTTCCGAACAATAAAAATTTATCAGACAGCAAAAGCATACCTCAAATATTGACCGACAGGAAGTACAGTGAAATTCTGGAAAGCATAGTGTTTGATGTTGATTAAAAATTATTATTTTTCCATTATTATTCTTTACAGCATCTTAAATATATCGTAAAGGGATCTTGAACGTATCCTCAAGATATCTTAGAGATAATTTTGAAGTATCGTGAAGGTATCTTTGAGATATCTTTAAGGTATCTTTTTGATTATTGGGTTCCAACGCAGAAAAACCAAGATTATTGATATTTTCAAAAATGATTGTCAATTCAGGGAAAAACAGTATCGCTGGAGAATATTCGCTGTGAGTTTATCAAAAATTCGTAATGGAAGTAGTAGAAGTTGATAGTCTTATCGTTATTCTTCACTGTGAACTGATCAACTTATGATAAATGTTTTAGTGAACTCACAACGATTATTCTTTATCGATGCTCATTTTCCATGAATTAACACTAAAGTTTGCCTTGTAATTCGTGTTAGAAGTGAAGAATGAGTCCACGTCAAAGCAGAATACCTGTACTAGATTCGATGTTGAATCCACAACATGATTGAAATGAATTTCAAGCTCAGTTGTCTCAATAGTTAAATAACTATCTTTTAGATTCTGCTTGAATCGAGTTCAAATAAATATTGTTGTTACTCGAATTGTTCTTTAAATGTTTTGAAATACCAACCCGTTGTCGTTGTTTCAAACCTGGAGAATATATAAAAATCTCCCTTATACGATTGAGAATACAGTTTTCCAGGAAGTTTCTTCGTGGAATTGATCTTTTGTTTTCATAACTATTACGGATTCAATCGTTCCATTGATAATTTTTAATAAACTCACAGAAAATCCATTGGAACAATGAAATATTTCGTGGAATCGAACGAATGCACGTTCTTTTTTTATCATTCGATTGTATCATTTTGCAGTATACGCATTGATTTGCTCCACAGATACTTTTTATTCTCAATATAAAACCTCTTTAAATGGCGTAATCAAAAATTACGATATTCCATTCGTGTTTTCCGCTTTGAACTGTGTATGAGTTTTACGGATTGCCATGTCGCGTCAGCGATGATGTATTGGGGAAAAATTTGATCGATCAACTTTCCGTAGCATGTTTTTTATCGGACGAATGTCATATGCTCTGTCGTATCAACTGTATCAGAACAGGAATTTTTATTATCTCCTATTTTTGTTCCAATGATTATTTTCCCATCATTGATAACGATTGTCAGACCGTTCAGGGTAGGAAAATCATTTGAAACAATGAAGATTAACGTTTCTTTGTCATAGTTTTTTTTTCTAAATCAAATGCGATAGGGTGGACAGTCTGTTGAGTAGCTAAAGAAGTGAAGGGGCGGTTTTCAACTTTATTCTGTTATGTAGCTTTGTGAGAGCACAAAAAATGCCGCATATTTTTATGTTATCATTGAGAAGGAAATTTTGTACAAATTGAAGAAAAAAAAGAAAATTAAATATGGAGGAAAAATATTCGATTAATATTTGTTTTCCTGTACAGTGAAAAAAATATTAGTTGGAATAATTATTCCACTTGTAAATGCATATGGACCCATTTTTTGTGGTTAGGAGAACCAATTTTCTCATTGATTCAACCAATTTCGAATGATGTTTTTGTAAAAATTTGTTGAATCAATGAAAAAATTGTTATTCTGATTACAAAAAATGGGTCCACATGCGCTTACAAATTGTATACTCACTCAACACAGTCTGTTACAGCATCATAACTACAATGTAACCACAATGTATTGACCATATTTCATTTCAGTAACATCGTAGTTTTATTCATCTGTTCTTGATTACATTTAAAGGTGGAGTCGAGACACTTGAGCAAAAATTCAAAATAGTAAATATCATTCAATTTTACCATCTGTGAAGACAAATTTCTACATAAAGTCAAGTGTGGGCATGTAATAGTTGGAAATAACACGTCTGAGAGGCTGATATTGATTGCATCCAGGACATGAAGCAATTTTTTTCCACTCAAGACCAAGAAAAGACCTTTTTCGAGATCGCGTCAGTTTTGAATAGACCTTAGTGTTGAAAATTGAAAAAAAATTCAAAAAATTTCCTCCCATTTCATTCTTTGAATATTTGTTCATTGAACCAACGAATTTTGCATTAAAACTGGTAAAATTGGAACCCGATAAAATTTTTCAACCCAGTTTTTAGGTCAAACACACTTATATGCCCGTGACTTTGAATCTAAGGTCAAAAAGGTTCATAATACATGGTTTTCCAAAATAAAAAAATCATAAAAATTGCATGCAACAACCATGTAACTGACACAAAGAATCTTATGTTACAGTATAGTAGCGTTGCAATGACTTTTCATGAGTGTGAAATTATACGTTACCAATCCATTGCATGTAACGAAAAGGTTACATTGTATGTAATTTTTTAGTTACATTATAATGATGGTACGGTGACAAACTGTGTTGGGTGGATAGTTATTTCAACTAATCCTTCTTGCCGTGTGTAGAGGCCCTTCTTTAGCTCGGATATTTAGTTAATTGTTTTAACGATGAAATGAAGCTTCTACAATAAAACAGTAAAGAATAAGGGAGAATTGTAAGGATAGCGTCTCGTCGTATAAAGGATGTTAAGAATTGCCGGTTCAATCACTTCTTTCGTTTTAATTATGAACTATTACGTTTATTCACAACCACATGAACTTAGACTATAACAAAATGCTGAATCGTTATCAGAGTCCATAATAGTGCCACGGATCGCGTAAAGTTTCCATATACAGAAAGGATCTCGAAAATCGTAATGATTAATTAAACTTTATTCGAATCAAATAAATTTCTATTTAAATATGAACCTACTACGCTGAAAAAAAAATTTCTTCCAACCAAATGAATAGTTCATTTGTCCTCTCTCCATAAAATATTTCTTAGGGTTAATGAAATATTTAATCGAATCAAATAATGGAATGCTTGCCCCAAATAAATGGATCTTCTAAATAAATAATTTATTCACCACAAGTAATCAGTTTTTACATTTAATTGGATATTCAATTTCTGCAAATAAATATTTTATAGAGAGAGAACAAATACATATTTTTTCCAGTGTACAGTTTTAATTGGATTGAATAAAAAATGTATTTCATCCAACTAAATTTTTATTCATCTCAAATAAGATTTACTTCAATCAAGTAAAATTTTATAAATCACATTTCTGGGTATGTGCAACACTGAAAAAGAGGCTGGTAACAGTTATCAAATATATTCTTAAATATGACCAATCAAATATTCGATAACTTAATCAAATATTCAATGATCTTCGAAAAATAATTGATGACAAATATTAAATATATTATATATGTTCATAATTATTCAATATTTTATGAATATTATTGATATTTCATCAATGTTATCGAATATTTGAGAATATATTCGATGACTGTTACCAATCTTTTCTTTCAGTGAAGGAAATTTTTGTCTCAGTTGTTTTGTTTGCGATTTCACCTAATAACTTGCTGTCGTGGCCGATAAGATTCGCCAGAACAGCCAACAAATTCCTGTAATAGCGGAAAATTCACTTTTTTACTCGAATCTGATTGCATTGTCAGGGTGAATGTTTTTTCTTGCTGGAGATTTACTTACAAAATTTGTGACTCAACTATTCGCAAAGTATTCAACAATTCATCGTGGATACTGAAGATCACAATGCAAAAACCTTAATAGAAATTTGATCAGGCATTCCCTATTTTTAATAAGGTACTGATCAGGTTAGAATCCGGAAATAGTGAATAAGGAAAACCTAAGAAGCCCTCACAAGGGACTGATCTGCTTCCCCTAATAGAATTCAAATAAGGTTGTAACGCGGGTGTACAATAGGGTTCGGATGAGATTTCCATAAAATCGAGCTGATGAGGACCTGATAAGAAAGCAGACATGCCTCGTCAGGTCCTGGTATTTTCCTGTCCAAAATTTCTACTAGGGAACTAATATCTCCTTTTGAGACGTTTCTGTATTCACTTTTTGAACCTTTTAAAACGGAATGTTTTAAAAGTGCACGGAAAAAAATCCCCGTATAAAAATTACATGAAAAGTCCGGTAACGATTACAGTGTGGATTTCATGTAAAATTTACTGCACAATCCTGTTGGATTTACATTGTTATTAAAGGTAATTCACAGCAACACTTCTCTCATTTACATAAAGCTGAAACTAGCAGGCGTGCAGTTAGCAGTCGATTGTTTTAACTTTTGAATCAGAGTTATTGGAGCTTTGTTTATGCCAGAAATCGATTGAGTAGCACCCTACCAAACGTTTCAGATCCTCAAATCCTTGATAAAAATTGTGTTTAAAGAGTTATGAAAAGCGACTGCTAGCCCTACGGCTGCCAGTTCCAGTTTCATCCCATTTACTTTGGTAACAATGTAAATATAACATTGGTTCTAAAGTAAATTTTACTCCAATTGCAGTCATGTGAGCAGTTATGTTAAATTCACAGCAGCCAATGTAAAATTTACATAGGACTCTCTTCCGTGTGAATACAGAAACGTATTAGAATACGACATTAGTTTTTGCAGTGTACAATCTTCCAAAATCCTCACTGAATCGCAATTCTCCAAAAAAAAAATTGTCAAAAATCCATTCTCCAATTATTGCCATTCTCCCAAAAGTGGATACCATTGTGATTAAAATCTTCGCGCAACAACGACAATTGAAACGGGGAGAAAAATCCAAACTTTCGTAAATTGACAAGAATTATACGTGAAATCGAACGAATCCGTAACAAGGAAATTCATGTAAATTGACCATTCAGATATTGGGAACAGTTGTGCGGATTTGTTATAATCGTCATTCACGATCGATTGTTTGTCATTGCAAGCTCCCCGCTAAATGCTTTGCATCGATATCCCTTTATTTTGTTATACTCGTTTACTCGTATTTCCTACATGTACGTCGTGTTGTAGAAAGCGCGGATTCATATAGGAAAATAAAAAAAGCGTCCGTATATACATACATACATCAAAAAGGTCACCCGGGCGTACACAATTGTACACGGAGCTGTAGTTCAACAGTATATTATTGATCGTTAGATCTGTCTGGATGCTTATAACATTTCAAACCGCGTTGGTCATCGTTATTTGACTCCACTATGATAACGCGCATGGAATGGAAATACCAGCTATTATTGTATTTTTTTCCACCCTACGGAACGACCAATTTGGAATTGGAATTACGCGTTCAACGTCGAACGACTTTCTTCTTTGCTTTTTCGATTCAAAACTCCCCAGTAGATTCTCCGCACAATCTGTTGTAAAATGAAGTTCCTTTCGTTGAACTCATTAGAAAACAAACTATGGGCTACGAGCCAATTCTTCGGTCGATTTTGAGCCGCGTTGTAACATTGAATGACATTGAGTCCCCGCATTTCGCTGTCGGTTTCGTCCTCGTGTTGCTGCTGCTGCTGTTGCTGCTACTGTTACCGCTACTGCTGCTGCTGCTGCTGCTGCTGTTGTACTAGGAGTGAGCGCGCGCGCACACACGAATGATGGTAAATTTGGCCACCCAGAGGTAAAGCAGCGGTAATAAATGAGCGGTGGAGTGTACTGGCAGCGAGCCGTTCCAGGTTCAATTTCCCAGGAGGGTTCCCGGCAAAACCGCAACCTAAAAACAATATCCTACTACAAGCCTGTGACAGCGACCGATAGATAGTCGTCGTATATAGATGTTATTCTTCATTGCGATACGTCTAATACTGTTCAGCGTTGATGAGCGATCACCCGAAAATTTATATCGATAAAAGTTTCTGGAGAAAAAGAGGAAGGAGGATTGGGAGTTTGAATTTTATATACGCATTCGAGTCGTCAATGCGCTCTCGAGGAAATATGAAGGGAATCAATAGAGAATCGCTTTTCGGAGAATGCTTTTTTGACATCGGTGTTCGAATTAACGATTCAAATATAACTTCTGTTCGTGGATTGATGATGAACACGAGGGTGGAATTTTTCTCATTGCTTTGATGAAGTTTTTTATTCGCTTCGAACGAGGAGGAAGGAAAATTCACGTTAAAATTACTAACTCTGGTATTAGTGCTGGTGGTGGAGCAGGAGGACGTATAGGAGACAGTTTTATACATTTCCAGAGAAGAAGGCGTTGTTATGTGATGGTATGGAGATTGTCATTGAGAACGCACAGAAGGATTATGCGCTATCATCAGTTAGGGACGAAATTGTTGGCAAACTAGTTTATCGCTTCTGGGATTGTTCGAGTTGGGATGAAATGTAGGAAAATTTGTTAGAACATTTTTCATAATCTGTGTTCCAGAGTATCGGAATATATAACACTTCTGCCCGTCGTATAAATTCTTCGTATAGAAGAAGATATCCTTCTTCGAAAAAAAATCAATTCATTACGCGATGCATATCTTTTCTAAAGCATATCGTATATAAACGGTCCCTTTGCAGACATACGTTTCAGTGAATACTTCGTTCCGTTCTCTCTACTTCCCATTCTTTCACCATAAACCTGTCTCTTTCGATTTCTTCTACACATTTCTCCTTGGATCCCGCACAGGGACCGGGAAACGTAACGTTTAATGTGATATAAAGAAAAAGGAAAACGGAAAATCGCCAAATCCCGAGGGAAGCAATATAAGTCAGCGAATCTCAAAGCGGTCGCGATTGTTTTCCGATCCATCGGTAACTTCGTTTGTTTGTTTCGTACCCGTCGTCTTCCGAATCGTTATTTCTGGCTGAACCATAAGCTAAACACAATCGATTCTGATTGGTGGTCATAGCCCCTATTACTTCAGACAGAACAACACCTGTACGATCAACAATGGGAAGCAGAAGTTTGGATATTCCGTCGTAAAAATAATGTGATGAGTAAATATCACTTCTGGTATACATTGAGGGGAATCTCAGTGAGATATCTCGTTATTTCACGAAGAACAAAATTCCCTGACGCAGCGAATCGAAGTATTATATATAAGTACTACAGCTAACGTTCAGATATCTTGAAAAACCTCTTCGAGAAATTTTTTAAGTATCTGCGTATTAGCTGGGTAGTCGATTCAATTGGGACTGCTAATTCTTACAGCTGGATTAACAAAAACATTTGCTATTCCATGTGTGAACAATTCGATTTATTGCATCCACAAATTGTTTCTTCCATCCCGGGTAGAAATTTCTTCACTCAGACCATTCCAATTTGGGTTTGAACGGGGCCTTGAATGAATCAATTTTCATTTCTACCTAGGGTGTGTCCACTTATTTTAGTTAGTATTTATTAACAATTGTTAGTAGTAAAGAATGTTATCAACGTATGTCAATATTCCTAGAGATTATCACCAGATTAACTCAGCATTTCATAAAACCTTGACGACGATAACGTTGCCGATAGTACATTTTCATTATTAGTTTCTATTTTTTAAATATTCGGGAATGATTTCCATAATTCTTTTCGATTTATGGGTTCAAATGAATAATTTTGTTCAATACGTCTATAGATCATAAAAATCCAACTAACATCGACAGAGCTCTTGTTTATACGCCATCATACGTCACTTCGTTACAGAAGTTAAATATATGAGCAAGTGACTCTTATTTTAATTCAATACTACGTATTCAATATCCCTCCTACGATTAAAAATATATCTACCTCTGTAAACGAGGAAAATTCTATACATCTGGAGTCAAAACATACATACATGTTACTATGAGCGAATAAAAGTGGAATAAAATGTACTGTGGCTATGAAAGAATCATTAATAATCGCTTGAAATTGAAGCTGAGAAAAAAAGAGCCATTTATAGGTCAGTTTTAATTAAGGATATAAAAATCTCATAACCGTACACTGTGGAATCTTTAACTATTTTCATCACATTTGTGTACTTCGTATTCATCATTCGTTCGCATACATCATGTTGAAGAGAATCATTAATAAATTATTAGTGTTCCTCTTTTTTCTCACTTTTATTCGAAGGAAGACGACCCTGTTAAAATTTCATCTGGAATGAATTGAAATTGTTCATGTGGCAGAAATACACCTGGAGAATCATAATATTTACAGATTCATTATTCGTTTTATCGAATGATGGTTAACTAAACTATGTACCACAATATGATCTAAATAATCAGAAAACAATTAAGGCGATTCGCCACAAGCCAAGTTACTAGATCTCTCTCCCCAGTTTTCTCAGTAATCAATGAATAGAATCAATTTTAATGAGCAGGTGCATCTTCTTAGACTGTTGACAAAAATGCAGCTGATCATTATTTTTCATTTTATGTGTTCGTTTCTGAGAAAACTGGGGGGAGAAATTTGGAATCTAGTAACTTTTGCAGGGAGTAATGAATCCCCTTAAGAATTACACATAAACTTTACTGTACAAGTTTTCACAAAATCATTTACTTTGATTATATCGAATAAGCGTATGATTCAGAAAATATAACTCAGAAGAGAAGATCACGAGTTCTTGTTGGTCTCAATTTTCAGATATATTTTATCTTTAGAAGCAATCATTGCTGAACTTTGGATCAGATAATCCACGTATTTTCATTTTGAACTATATAGTTTTTCAATTTCTATTTCGATTCATATGGTCTAAGGCATTGAAATTGTAACGAAATCAATTTATGAAACAATATTGGTATCAGTACGGTTTGTACAATATAAAAAAACTAAAATTTCATGATTTTTTCCAGTTTTCTTGATAAAATTACAATGATTTTCCAGGATTAATTTTGTGCATGCATTTTGAATTTGAGATTGAGTTTGTGGATGTATTACAACGATGTGAGAATCGAAAAATTAATTGCATGTACAAGAGTTATACTTTAAAGATCATTTTCATAATAATTTCATCACGATGGTTTTCAAAATCAAAACATTATAATCTTTTTGAAAGATAATATTTTCTTTTACAGATATATCTCTGAAATTTGTAAGAATCGTTCTAGTTTCGTATCCAATGAGTAATTTTCCGATTGAAATTTGATTTCAAATATGGTTGATAGTTCATTTTATGAATAATATTATTTTCATGTTCTTTTATGAATCAGTCCATTAAAAATCGTAATGAATTTTTCAATTCTGCATGGAAAACAACGTATCATCGGTTTATCAAATTGAAACATAGTCAAAAACGGTTCCAAATCGGGGGTAAAAATACAAGGCAAAGCTAATTCCACTTTCATTAATTTATTATGAACATAATTGACTATTATTCCATAATTTTGTATTAAATCTCACAGATAAGTATTTCTTTTCCTATACCAGTTAAATATTGATCTCCATCTCGAATGTTAATTTATCATTAATTTGATTCCTACACTATAATATCATATTAAATAATTTGTTTATCTTATACATTTTTTTACAGTGATAATAAATTAGAGTTTGATATATTTTATCGACATTAAAAAAAGAAATTCATTCCAAAGTGATTGGAATTCATGTAACTACCAGTGTTTCTAAATATACGATACCATTGCAATCTAAATTGTTTGTTAAAATGCATTTAACACGTAATATGAATGAAGTAATACAATTATTGATATTAAAATGTGAAAAATGTATAACATCAAACAATACGGTTCATAAATATATGAATGCTGATTCATTTCTCCATAATTTAGTATTTTTTGGATGAAATAAATGTATGAAACCATTAAAGAAAGTGATTGAATTATATATTTTATCAACATTGGATGGTGTCTTGAATTAACAATCTCTTTGTAACCATTGAAATCTAGCAATTCGAATGGAGTTCCTCCATGATTCAGTTTTGTTAAAAAAAAGCATAATGTTTTTCATCGTGAATTCAATTTCAGAATATTATATCGGGAATGATTGCAAAATCATTAAGAATATACGTATTCAAGCGCATGAAATAACGAAGAGCATTCAATATAAAAATTGTGGACGTGCAAATGGGCGCAAAGGAAACGCGTTCATGAGCTGAAATAAATGATGGGATGTAGTAAGGTGAGATGTAACATCCTTCCGCGTGCACCCGAACAAACGAATGATGAAAGTACGCAATGATAACCAGCAAACAGTATTCTCCATTGATTTCACGTAGTTTATATTGGAATATTCATGTTTCCAATCTCAGATTTATTATGTAATAATTTTCCTTATAATTTGTATTATTCAAAATATATAAATATTAATCGTTGATAATTTAATTACTCGAAATAATTCGGTTGATAAATTTTAAAAATATTTCCATATTTTTTTAATAATGCAACGTTCTAAACGTACGAAAATTCCAAAAACTCATGAACACAATGAGAATAGATCAATAAATTCTGTCAAGTGGAAAAAAATGAAAAAAGTGGTTCATCATGTATTTGAGAATACATACATAATTTCACCCTGATAATTTGATATGGAAATCTGGTTGAAAATCTAATAAGAACTTGAATAAAACGATGATTGCGTCTTAATTGAATTTTCCAAGCCATTGCCGATTTGAAAGCGATGGTCAATGATTGTTTCATCAATCCAATTATTTTTAAAGAGGATGGAGGATTTGCTTTACCGCTGAAAAATTCAATCTGGTTACGAACGATACAAGAGACGGCACTCCTGGACCAATTATATCATCACCTCGCGTATAGAGAAAAGTCGGAAATCGATTTTTGGCGATAACATTTTTAAAACGTGTATGAACCCGTTGTGGAAGAAAAAAAAAAGCCCAATCATATTTTCATCTACTTCGAATACACCAGACGTGAATAAATTTCAATATTTTGTAGTTAAATCTTCTCACCCTTGTTCCGATTTTCATGTAAAACAATTAAGTATATTTTGAAGATTCGTATGCACGAAAAAGCAAGTCATTTCATTTGAATTCCGAGTGGATAAACTTGTTCGATCAATTCAGGGGGATGATGCGAAACTTCACATCGCATATCGAGGAATCGATGACTTCTATCTTCAATGCATCGTTACATAATTGTCGAGAGTAAACATTTATCTAGCCCCAGGAATCAATGAAATGGTTAATTTTCATCGGAAACTGCATTCACATACGAAAACATTCGACGATACGTTCACGTTTGAACAATATTGATGAAGGTTAATTTTTCAAACTCACGAAGTTACGTTGCTCCAAGTAAAAGTAACTAATTGGAAAATACCATTCCTAAGATATTCATCGCTTTTCATATTGTAGGATTAATGAACGCCAAATTCTCTCTGGTAGTTGATAAGCCATCTTGAAAGTGCCTCGCCGCGTTACTACTACGCCACGCCGTCCGCCAAATGGAAAACTTGTATTAAAGTGCACGTCAGGCTCATACCCGGTAAACTTCAGCAAGGCTTGAACTTGGCTTCTCACTTTATAAAATACCCCCACCTAGTGTGTCCAGAGGAACGGAAAGGGAGAGACTCGGAACCACGCGCGAAAGAGAGAAACAGAGATCTTTCGCGTCCGTACAATTCTAAAATGATTTGGTACCGCCAACTCGAATATACTATCTATCTTCGAGTAGTAAATCGATAAACTCTTCAGAATTTTTCCGTTTTCCACGATGTACATTTTCTCAACCGTATTTATTCCTGTCTCTCTTCTTCATCGCTGTTTCGTTTTTTTTTCTTCTCTTCGGCACAAGGATGCACAAATACAGTTCTAGAATGTCACGACTCGCGAAAAGAAAACTGCTTCTTGGCTCTCCGAGACGCGGTCGAATTCTTTGTAAGAATTTTACGCTGCTGAAACTCTCAACGTTGAACTTCTTCTTCTTCTTCTTCTGCTCTGCGTCTGACGAGTGGAACGCTCGAACAACCGCGAAAGTGAATTTCGATAAACTGACGAAAAATTTCTCACGGCGACTAAAAGAAGGAGAGAACGAATAAATTGTTTTCTCGATAATTTGATGTATCGAAAATCTGCCTTTGTGACGTACCATTCCTATCTTATAACTCTTGCTTGAAAATACGATTACGGTTCAACGCGGCCCTAAGAGAAACGACGCCAGCGAGGAAAAAATTATAAGCAGCACCCGAGAGGAGATATAGAATTCATTTTGATATAAATTAGACTCTCTGTTCCAGGATAATCTGATATGTCGAGGGATCGAAGCTGCTGTTGTTGATACCACTATTTCCATTGCTTCCCTCGCACGGGAGGGAGAATGGAAACAACGAGGAGGACTCCGAGTGTAAGAGCCCGCGGGACATATCGTCGATTTTTACTTGCTTAGTACCTTGGTTACAGTCTCGCAGTTTTTACGGTCCACCGATCTCGCTGGGCTTAGCGCCGTAATTGAAATTGTGGCCCTGCTTATCGGGTTGTCGTAACGCTGAGAAATGGATCTTTATTAGGGAGTAGCGTTCAGAGCGAACCAACTTGGAACGTGTATACGTACGTGTACGTTTGGGGTGGAAAAGGCAATGATCGAGAGTAAGAGAGAAAAATTGAACAAGAGATTAAGATAAAGAGAGTGAGGAGTACGTGAACGGCAACCACGGAAACGAAATCGCACACAGCGAGAAGATTTTAGGAGCCTCTTCTTTTCTCTTTACTTTTTTTTTCCTTTCTTTTATTCCTCTCTTCTCTCAAGAAGCTCCGCTTCGGCGATCGATCTTTTGTAATCGCACACCCAAGAGGGTGTCGATAGATTTTTCATTATAACTTGTGTGATGTATGTTTGTGGTTTCTCAAAAAATGAATCCACATTTGTCATTGCCTTGTAATTCGCTTTTGATGATTTCGTTCTAATATTGATCAAGAGTTTAAGGATGAAATATCTCACGTGTGCGTCGAGAACTTCGTGCGGATTGTGCGATGAAATGTTGATTCGATTTATCAGTTCCCTCTTTTTGATAAAAAAAATAAGACTAGTTATTTTTTTATTCCAAAGATTGCGAGGTTATCCAATCCATCCAGACTATTGTTAAATAGACACGAACACGTTGAAGAAGTCGAGGACAAACAAATCGCATTATTCTTTTTTGAGATCCGCATTCTAAACCAAATCCATCTGAGTGAATTAATTTCATGAAAAATCCAAATACGTCTCTTGCATGATATTCATGAATGCATATATATATATTTATATTTATCGCGACAATACTAATGAAACAAATATAAAAAGAAACAGAATTCAATGCAAAGCAAGGAACAAACACATAGGCAAGTGAAGGATTGAATTGTATGGCTTCGTTCACGTGACAAGAATAAATATTTTGCTTGACAGAAGGATTTTGTGCCTCCCTCATTAGCGACGAGAGAGTGATGAGGTTCTTCTCTCTACCGTGAAACCTCTGTGTCTTTTCCCCTTCCAACATCTGTGATCTATATCCATCCTTTGTTCTCTCTTTCACCCATTCCCTTCTTTCGTTCCTTTGTTTCTTCTATCTCATAGCAATACGTCTGAGGAAGAGAGAGTGAAATGCTTCAGAATCACGGCGACACAGGGAAAGTGATTATTTGTCGTAACGTTGACTCTGCAAGTCTTCTTCCTCGCCCTCTCTTCTCTACTTATCCCTTTAAAACCAGGAATCGTCTACGTATCCTCTTCTTTAGACAATACCTATACAACTACCTCAGAGTTCTGTCTTAGGTGTTCTTGGAAAACTGATTCCTCGAAAGTCAACTGGTACCAAAGAATCAGAGGTCATTCGTTTCGTATTTAATCCTTCAGAATAAAGTGAAACAGAGATTTTTGGATAATGAAACAAGAGTACAATACGAACGGACGTTTGAAAAGAGAACTCGCATTATTGTGACATCTCAGAGAGGCTGAGGATCATCTTTCTTCATAATAATTAACTCTTGAAAATTCATGATTCCTAAATTCACGTGATTTTCTTCATCTTCTTCAAGAAGCTTCACAGTTCTTCCCGGTAACTTCTTATCGATTCAAGAAATAAATATATAAGGTACCCAGGTAAAAATTGACCATGGGCGCTAGGTTGCCGCAAGGCCCACCAAGATGGGCCGAGCCTAGGCTACCAGGCATGGCGCAACTCTGAAATGATAACGTCATTTCAGCCTCAGCCCATTTGTTTCCACAATCAAGACCCAACACTGGAAACAGGGTTGTGATAGCATATGCCGTCAATGGCAGACCATACAAAAATTTGTTCGCCAAGGATGAGCCAACGCTGTAGCAATCTTGCGGCAGGGTTGCGCCCATCTCATGCCAATGGTCACTTTTATTTTTTATTGTAATTGAAAATAAAATAAAAAATCCATTCTATCATTTCGATTGAACGAAATGAATGTCGGAGAATTTCAACATGTAATTTTTCTGATTAGTTTAAACTGATGAATGACGTAAATCCGGTGGTCCTGGCGTAGAAGTAGGCGGGTCTGGAAACAGATGAAGAATCATTTCTGTCATGGAATCTTCAAAGGAGACTTATATATTGATTGAATGCTTGGTTCGCCACTCGCAGGAAACAAGCATCACTCTGGTGAGAGTTATTGTAATTTGCTGTTTGAGAAGGAAGTTTCACTCTTAGCCAAGCTATTACTCAAGTCGAGTCAAGCTAACGCCTAAACTGAGCAAGGCAAACGCCCAAGCTGAGCCAAGCTATTGCCCAAGCTGGACCATGCTACGACCCATGCTTGGTGCAACATGAGAATCCATTGTCATTCAGAGTTGCCTAATGCTTGGAGCAGTGTCCCGCCAAGCCCTAGAGAGCCTCTGTTGAAAGCATGCGTTTTCCTTCAAGCAATATTGGTTGAAGGATGGGCCAAGCGTGGCGCAGCCAATGATGAAAGATGGATCAACGAAGTCGATTTATGACTTCCCATATTGGTACAATGTTTAGACCATTGTCAACCATCCTTGTCCCTACATAGATTGCCCAGCTTTGGCTGGCAGCCTTGCGTCTAGCTATATTCCGTCGTCAGCATTGGCGGAGCCTGAAAATTTTTATATGGGTAACTGTGGGTTGTATCGGCCACTCAAGGACACTTTCTCGTCCATCAAGAATTTTGAATACTCAGTTGAATATTTCAATCATTTAAGATTATAATGTGATTTCTTATACATTATTATAACAGAATATCCATTCAAATGAACTCTGAATACACAGATTTATTTTTAGTGATGTGAATATCGGCCAGTTGCTGATCATTCCAGCCACCATGAGATGGGGTTTTCAGTCGACACTTGATAAATACATTTCTTATTGGAATATAATGAATTTTATTGATGCAAGATGAATTATTTGGCTGTGTATTTCCATTTTTCATTAGCATTTCAATTTTTTCAATCATAATAAAATCAATCAATTTCATTAAAATGATCGTGGAACAGTACAGTAGCAATAGCTTTTTTCAAATCGTCCATAGAATATTGTGATCTTTTAGATGCCATTTCCTTCAAAAAATACATGTTTTATTAGCCGTTTTGATTCTTATTGATTGCCAACAGAACATACGTTTCAAAGTTGAGAATGTAAATCAACACCTGGCCGATACAATCAACGAATTTGTCAGTTTTTCGAACTCAAACATTTTTTCAATAATTTGAAACTTTCATTTCATCGATGTCAAAAAATGATTTGTAGAATGCATTATGTTAAATGGTCTGACTTATTTCATCGTATGTTGATTTGAAAAATTGCCAAAAGCGATCATAATATCTTATTCAAACGTACTTTCTTTCCAGTCTTCGAGGTTAAGACCGCTTATGTTGACAAATTTTTATGTTTAGGGACGCAAGTCAACTTCTTGACAAAAACAAGCAGGAATACAAGCTATTTATAACTTTTACTTTTATGTTCTTGGAACATAGAAGAGTTATCCTGCGTTGTGTAGTTCGTTATGTGAAATTCATAGTATTCAAGAAAAATATATGAAAATAGTGGCCAATATAACCAACGAGGTCGATACAACCCACAGTTACCTTAATCCATTTTTGAATAAATAACAAAATCAGTTGAACCTATCCGTTCAAAGTATTCACAAAGGTTTGAGCGGTTTAGTTAGTAATAACTTTCGATGAATGTATATCGAAAGAACATGGTCACAGACTGTCAGTACTTTCTTTGATTCGTTTACCGCAAACAAAGTGCCGGAAGGGGATCGAATGATTGAAATCCTTCCGAATGAAAACTTACAGAACGAATAAATGATCTCTGAAACATCACTCTGAACTGTTATAATGGAAATATCTTTGGACGTACATTGATTTCTTATTACAACCTTTCTTCGGAGAAATCGTATCTTCAATCGAACAGTATATATCCTTTGAACGGTATTAACACGTACACACGATACCATCTCAACCGATAGAGTTCTTTCGTATTCAATTTGCATAGACGCTTCAAGAAACATTTCATCCATCTACATAGAAGTTGTTTAATCGCAGCATTATTTCATCGACAGGACAATCTTGACGTATCGCGTACGATCAATACATTATTATTACATCTCTTTCGTGGTATTGCAAGGAGGATCGACTGTATTCAACTTTACGCGTACCGAGAGAAAGTGATCATTGTACACAATGTGTGAGAACTGATCATCACGATAATCGTTGGAGTGATTATAGAATCGTGAGTCTGAGAAATAAGCGGTAATGCGTTTGGTACGTCGATAAAAATCATGGACAAATCATGTATTATTTATCCAACGAATATGCAGTGCTCGCGCAAACGTATCCACATATACAACTGTATACCGTGCATGTTCGTATATATTTTCGTAAGCTCTCGGATACTTTATTACTAGCCCATAATAATCATGGAATTACGCTGGTCGGTCGTTGGAGTTACGTTTGAATTCAATAATCGGCGCAAATGCAATACCAATCAATGAGCATTATCTATATATTGACGGTTTTATTATCGACATTATCGGCGTTAATCGGCGAAAATATAATTCGTCTTCGTTCGAATGGAACGAGCAGGCGAACCGGTTGCAAAATATCCCAACCACCAACGCCGGCTCGTTTGCGAATTCACAATCGATCTTTATTTTCATTACAATATCATTAACTCGGCGAGCTCGTTATTTTTTAACTTACGTTTCTTTTGTTGCATACCACAATCAACGACCGGATACAAATTGTCTCCGTGGTATACACGTCCAAGGCCTTCGGATACACCAGACGATATTTCATTCAAATTGTCTCGGTGAAAAGTATTGATGACTTCGCAGGTCTTATCGCGTCATCGTATGCTCAAGTATTTTTAGCAATTCCACGAGGTTCGGTGATACGCTAACTATCCGTTCCCGTCGAACTCGATGACGATGATGATGCTGATGATGGTAGAATAAATTATTAAAATGTATGCTCGTTGATTTTCATCGCTATATCTCGACTCGCAAAAGTTTAACTCTCCTCTCGGGAGAAACAATAACGCGGAGGAGACGAATTTTGTCACAGTGATCATGAATGTCAGGAAATCGTTATTTTCTTTATGCAGATATATTGAAACATGTGTACCGGAAATTGGCGTATGGCGTATATTACTCTATCGTTATTTGTATCAGTGACCTGTCGAAAGAGCAGGTGTTGATGTTTCCGATTCTCGGCTCTGGCATCGCTTCGAGTTTCGATCCGAAAACCACGCTCGATCGTGTATCCAATTACTCGAACATGACGATACCAAGCATTCCAAGCATATATACGAATATCGTAGAATGAACTTCTCTATCAAACACACGTGATATATCGACTAGAAAGGGGTCCGTGTGGAGATCCTCATATACTTTTTCCTTCAATGAAATTGTATTGAATTTTTATGGACGATAGATCAGAAAAGTGTATCCTGAAATGACATTTTGTTTGGGGTTACGAATTATATAAAAACATCATCAAGTTTTGTTTACGTTATATTTAGAATTTTTATATAACCCATGCATTACCCCATCTATATTTCATATCATTTCTATTTCCAAAAGATTAGTGATCAGTGCAAACAGGACAAATATCGCTGATTGTTAATAAAGATCAAAAACAATAAAGGCTCTAAGTGGGAACTTTGTCGACTGTTCCATCTCTCCCTTTAAAGACTGACACCAACCATCTGGATATAATAGCAACAAACTAATATTTACTAAATCAAGAGCCTTGGATGAATTTGTATAGACAACCTCAACACAAAACCCGTAACTAACAGCAGTAGTTGAATGCTGAATATCCAAAAATAAGTTAACATCGAACAATATACCCGAAACTAACCCTACTGGAGGAGTGTGAATCTTCCAAGATATGGATACAACTTAAGATAAATTATCATATTCGAAATTTTAGCAAATAAACAAAATGATCATGCTTAACGTATCTGTACCTTTATGTGACAAAGGAATATAACTGATCTTTCATACTTCAGGAAACCTACCAATCCTCATAGATTTTGGATTAAAAACATATCTCAGCGAAGGAACAAAAACAATTCTACATTTATTAACCAATAATGGATGAAAACACTGGAAGAAAGTTCCAGAAATTCTCAAATTCTTTCTGGTAAGAAAAATTTCTCTGAATTTAACTGAAAAACTCGGAAAAAAACTCAGACGATCTATAGAAACTTTTTGGAATTCTGAAAATTTCTGCAAAATTCTGAAAAATTCTTTCTGTTCTTCTTGAAAATTTCTATCAATATCTATGGATATATTTGAAAAATTTTGAATTTGTCTGAGAAGCAGTGAAAGTCTCTGAAATACTCTTGACTCAAGATCTCTAAAATTTGCAAAGAATTTGTCCCACCAGGGCTGCTATTGCCCTGAATTGATTTTCTACTATCTCTCAGCATATTCTATATACTTTCAGCACTAGATTTCATTGGTGAAAAGTTCACCATTGACTATTACCATCTCTCTGACCTAATAACATTCACAGTGATCTTAACGTCACCGTTAGATAGCTTCCCAATTGCGAATCTTCAAATCACCGTAGGATTACCAGATTACAATCGGAGGCATAATCACACTGTGAGAAAAGGACTAGTAAATTAATAGTAATAGTTAGGAAAAGACTCAACTTGAACAGTTAACTGATCAATATTTACACCGATTATCCCACCCCAAACGTAACTAACGCCATCTTGTTTCCAAATATATAATTAATCAGAAATTCACGCGGAGGAATGATTTTTTCTGTTCTTGTATTATAATTCTACACGAGAACAAATCCATGGAAACAAGGCATTCAAATGATTTCAATTGACAATCCGTAAAGGATTGAATAAGATCAAATTGCATATTCTATTCTAGAAAATTAACTATGTTCAACTGCATATCTCGTAATCCCAATTATTACTCCAACTCAAGGACGAGCGTCAGCAAATTGGTTTTAAGATACAAACTAACTTTGTTCCGCATTGATTTGAAAGTTGAATCGTGTTCAACACTTCAGTTCAACTATATCGCAGATGCAATAAAATGGAGGAATATTGCACTCATCGCGTGTTGTCGCATAGGATCAGAATATAATTCTCAACAATCGGTTCATGGATTCTCCCCAATTAACCCCCACCTCGTCAAGTGTGCCAGAAATGAAGGTGTTCCTTGAATTCACATCATGAAGATAAAAAACTCCATCTCCAACATTCTTCCTCTCATATCAAGGAAAAACAACCTTTTTAATTGGAGAAAAGAGAACAAATAATTAATTTCTCTTAGCAACTTCATCAATTTGATTTTACCTCGAATATAATTATGAAAAAAATGAAAAAAAAAATCAAAGAACGAAACAAACAAGAAGGAGAGTAGCAGCGGAATAACACAGACGGAGAAAATATGATTAATGATTATGCGTGTTAAGGTAAAGTATGAAAAGGAATACGGTATAACTACCTTCGGTATATAGGTGGTAACTCTGGAGCTTCGACCTGCGGGTAAACGTGCCAGCAAGGTCGAGTAACGAGGTAGGTAGGTTGGTAGGCGAAGAAAGAGAATGAAAAAAGGTGGAAGGGAAAAAAATACAGCGACAGTTCACGAAACATAGATATAGGTAAACATAACATCATAGCTACACACATACCTTGGTGGTATCATGGTTAGTTTATACGAAAGAAGAAGGGTTATGCGATGGGTGCAACATGGAAAAGAAAACAGCCAAGAGTGAGGAGAAGGATTGTAAAGAGCTACGTACGTGAAAGATCGCGACTGAGAGGAGAAAAGAGAGAAACATTTAAGGGAGTGAAAGAGCGAGCGTGAAATATACGACCTCATAATTCGCTTCTAAACATCGCTAATTGCAGCGCTGACCCTTTAAATCTTTCGAGACGCTATCTATTCGCTCGAAAATACTCTCACCCATCTTCCTTCAACATTCCTCTTCGTGACTTCTTCTCTTCCTTCCTATATATATATATATATATATATATATATATATATACACATGTCCGTCCCTCTTCCTTTCTCGCACTTTCACGTCTCACAATCTGCCTGTTTTCTGCGAGGTCTCAGTGAAGTGGTGCAACTTAGAGCCACCTCGGCCTCTACACGCTCTCTATTAACCCCACCATGATTCATCCATTTCTCACATCGATGTGAGATACTGTCTGGCCTTGCTTTTTGGGCGTAGACTAGTCTAAGGAACCGCAAATAATATATAAGAACCGGAAAGAAGAAAAAGAAAGGACTAACCTTCTGAACTTACGTAACTGTAACATATGTGTTCTCGGAATGAATGAATCCAACGTTTGGGGAAGGTTGAAAACTTTTTTTCTTCACGGGGAAACAGTTTTATTCCATCGGAACTGATGTATCGATACATTCATCGATCGTGCATACTTTATCCCCTCTGATGTCGAATTTATTCTTTCGAGAATTAAGAGTTGAAGTAAATCTTGGGGATCTCTTTTTTTTTCAGTTCCGTTTTAGTTGCTCATGGGAAAACGAATGTTGTGTTTTTAAAGCCTCTATCGGGGGAAGTTGAGTCCTTTTGGTCAAATTAACTAATTTTGTTTCTCTCAGCACGCATATATTCATAAAGTTTTTCACATGAAATGTTACTTGATAGCTCAAGTAATTTTCCTAGGTTGTCACAAGGACGAAAAGTAAACCTCAAAGATTGTACGATAAAACGGATAGAACAATCACGTGTCTCGACTTATCATCGACTTCAATAGAAAAAAAAAACCCTGACACCCTACTCAATGTCACTTTCATCATCACATTCTCATCCCTCCGATTTGCGAAGAAAACAAGATTTCTTCTTGGAATTCGTGAACGCGCAGTAGATTCGAGCGATTGAATCATTATCGAAGGCCAAGATCAAAATCAAATTACAAGGTTGAAAATTAGTTTCCATCCTAATGATACACATTATGTTATAAAATCAAGTGGATTTCAAATTTTATTATCCTTGGGAATTGTATGACAATCACTGAGATTGTCGTTTACCACGAAGGGGAACGCCATCAACAACGCTGTCTGAATTTCCATGAAAATGACGCTGTTGGGTCGTTATACTTAGTGAAATAGGGATGAAACCCGACTCGACTCGAAAATATTATATATTCCAAGTAAGGAACGACGGAGGTAGAAATGATTTGATTAATGAAGGTTATTTAAATTAAGTCGGAGACACCGAATCTCTTTAGCGACAGGTCGACGAGACGGGTAAGAGGATTCTCATCGAGGTCCCTGGCTTGCAAAGTACAAGAGCAAGATTCTTTCACAACATAGTTCTTCCTTCGCTTTGGCTTGCAACAACGTTGCAATGATAAATGTTAATTCTTTGATTTCTCAGGTGTTTGAACTCTGAATTATTTCAACGTTACAGGTTCAACTTGGATTGAAAAGTTGGAGCATCTTCACATCATTATCATGATCATCTGTTATCTTTTAGTCTCGAAATAAGGAATTTATTCAATAAAATTCCACGATTAGTTCGGGTTTTTATTCAATGGAGGATGTTTAATATGGTTACACGAAGTAGAGCAGCTCTACGAAGTTGCTTTGAAAATAATTGAAAAAAAATGAGGGACATCTTTATGTATCGGATATTCTTCTTCTTTTTCTCAGTAGAGCAAATAGTTTGATCAAAAAACATGAAGAAACCACGGCTGAGAAAGAAGTATATTTTTACGGTGCGTGTCTATAGCAGGTAGATGACTGAAGTTCTTTCATCTTCGCGACAGTGGTCTCAACTACTATGTGGGGTGTCGAAAGATGAACGCTTTGATCACGCGGTCGCAACGGCCACGATGCCGATGACAACGACGATTCCCATCAGGGACACCAGTGATTCCAGGTTAAACTACGCGATCGCAATGCGTTTCCCCGGAAACGATCGTCGTCATGCGTCTGTCTCTCGACGTGCCTTCCGGGGGGTCTCGTTTCTTCGCTACACATTCTCCAGACCTCGAAGAAGGACCCGCATCCGAAAGAAAAACACGTGAATCTGATGGCGCGGGCAAGAGAAAGAGAAATAAATATAGAGATAGATCAGTGTTAAAAGCCGACACAGGGGAAGAGAATTTTCACAAAAAATACCGGAGACCACACAACGTACAAATATATATCGAAAATTTGAATTGAGTTGTTAGGAGTGGTAACAAGACAAAATGATATTCTTGAACGACGTGTCAGAGTTGCAAACATTGTGGTACAAAGAGAAAGAATTACACGTAAGTACTTTACAGTAATTGTGCGGATAAGAGAGCGAGTGGAACGATGCAGGGCATAGAGTCCCTGAAACGAGGGATTGAATCCAGCTCGTGTCTTGTTAGCCGAGCTAAGAAGAACCAAAAGAGGGTTGAATTGAAGATGTATGGAGCTTCTTCGATTCGCAATAAGCATCAAGGATTAGGGAAATTCGCTGGCACGCATTTCATTACAAGCCGATAAAACAAAGAAATCCCTCCTTGTTCCAGTAGGGACTGGAACGATGGAAGTTGTATCTATAGATTTTGTAAAGTGAATTGAAAAGCGCCGTTCTGTCGTAGGCGGACACTCACCCTGTATTTCTATTCGACCCTTCGGTATTCTTCTTCCTTTATTTCTCTCTCTCTCACTCATCCCTATCTCTGCATTCAATCGACATCAGGGAATAAGAAACACGGTTTCTGTTATTAATAAGGATTTACGAGTAGCTGTCGTAAGAATTTAACTACTCTTTATTTTATTCTCTCAGCCCTCGTTCTTTTTAACCTTCTTATTTACCCCTTTTGGCGACGGATGGGGAGTGAAAAGTTGTATAAAAAGAGTAAAAATAACTACTGAAAATATTAGGATATCCCACTTGTTCGCTCGCGCATATGCTGGAAGTTTTCTGCTCTTCTCATTTGTTCATCTTTTTCCACCTTTGAAAGTTAAGTTACAAGAAGGTGAGTGGTAAAAAGGACATGCGCCTGCTACCACCGACAAAAGACAAGATTGCTAAACGAGATACCTCTGACCTCCGTTTCAATCATACGCTCCCTCTTTCTCTATTCTGGGCTTCTTCTTTGCCATCTTAAAGTTTCGTCGAGGCGAACGTATAGATAGAAACGATAGCTCAGGGTGGAGGGAATACGAATGTTGGTAGCAATTGTTTCGTATTTCTTCTTACTCTTCTTCTTCTTCTTCTTCATCTCTTTATGAGTTCTCACGAGAGACCTTACTGATGAAGTTCCGGATTTTTATTTCGTTGCTATCTGCATCGCGAAATGTACCGACACCGGATACCGTCCAAACTTTTTCCTTTGATTGAACAATTATAATCAGAGATGTCGAGAAATATTACTGCTGACGGAAGAACGTTGTTCGTATTGTTGGAATGAGATTGATATTTTCGTAACTGACAAATTGAATATTTTATTAGAGGGTTGCTTGTAATCATTGCATTCGAATCTTCGTAACATCAAAGATATAACTTTGGACATTTTTATCTGAGAGAATTAATGAACATCCGAATAAAAAGACTGATGGATGCTATCATTCTATATGAGAATTGTTGTGAATAAGTTGTTTATAAATTAATTACACAGCGATTAATGTGGATGAAAGGTTTCAAATATCAAAGTGCGAATATGGAAAAGATGTTAAATGAACGGAACATTGCAGAGGCGTAGAGTAGAATTTATCAACATTCAACGATCACGTAAACTAAGCAGAAAACGCGATTCAATATAATACAGTGTGGTTTTTGGAATTGTTTGCCCTGACAATTTAAATCCATCATTAAAGGATCAAGTGTGTGCGATAATGGTCAACATCGTATCAACGCAATGGTACATGATGTTCGTTGTGGGATATTCGATGATGTGAGTATTGGATTTGTAATAGTACGGAATTAGTAAAAGAATGTTCGCGAAATTACTCAATCGCATTAACGAACTGTTAACACAACCGCTTTACATCATTTACAAGAAGAAGATTTTAGTACAGGTTAGAGTGGATCGGTTGATGGTTGGGATGAACACTTTATTGAATAATTGAGTATTTGCGAAGAAGAGGAAGTAGAAAATATAAAAGCCGAAATACACGCTACTGAACTCAACCCCAAGTTTCAGTTTCATTTGGCGGGGAAGTAAAAGGAATCGATAATGAATTTCAAAACGTATTTTTGGAACATTCGATGAATCGTGGAGGGACCAAATGATCATACTTTGTGGTACGAGACAGGACTAAATGGTTCTAATACTCAATTATTTCTGAAATTATTAGGACCTGTTAGGGGGGAATTCATTGTATGGAATTCAAGAGCTCGAATAAAAGCTTGTAGGAATCCCAAAAAAATCTCCATCAGATACTTGAAACAGGTATTGTAAGAATTCACATCTTCGACTGTTTGCTCCTAATTGTAGGTCTTTGAATCGTCCAAATGAATCTGCATTGAGAAAAACTCAACTTCAGACGTATTAAATTTATTCAGAAACATATAAAAGAGAAAACGTGGTTATAGGAAAATTTTCTCAATACCCAATGATCATCCATCATGATCATGATCATTTCTTCACCTCCATGAAACACCTAGAGAAGATTTCCACGCGAATAAAGTGTAGGAAGTAACGACTAAGCTCAATCATCGGTGCATAAAATAATTCAATTCAAAAAACCTACCACGGCGAAACCTGCAAAATCAACACGGCAGTTGAAAAATGGCATAGAATTTTTTGAAACCTATGTGCAGGATATGTTTTTCCCGAGCAAACACAACAACATCGACTGTTTCCTAGTCAAATGATGGCATACCGGTTGCTAATACTGCTGGTCTGGTATTGAATCGGGTCAGCTCCAACAGGAGACTGTAGTCAACTTACGTTACGCTGCGGCATATAAATCCATTTATGGAAACGTATAGTATGAATGTGAATAAATGAATCCATTGAACAGGAAAATAGTATCTCATAATACAGAATATGATTTGGAGAATCATGAAAAACTTACGGAATGCCATAACTACCCGAACTTCTGTTTTCCAACCACTTCTAGGAAGGAGAGATTGATAAGTTGTGGGACAATTACCAAATTTCATTGAATAATTGAGCGATAATAATAAACCAGTATTGATAATTAATTCATCATATTATAATTATTATTATCATCATTCTTCTCATTAATATTATTATTATCATTATTTCATGTGGAATTGGCAAAAACGTGACTAGGACGACCAAAGATGGACTGTCCAAAGAGAAAGAATAGACAAATGCCGTGCAATGAAAGCTGAAAAAGACAGAGGAAAGAGGGAAGGTGTTGAACACCAGCTTTCGACGCAGGCAGCGAAAACATTGCGAATCCAATAAACATTTCATGTCTTCCAATATCTTTTAGAAGTGTTCAAGATATCTTATGCAACAATTTCAGATAACTTTCAGCCGCCTGAACTTTGTTTTTTATCTAAAAGTTGTCTGAAACTAATCTCTTAGATATCTTTTAGATGAAACACAAGTTTTAGATGTTTACAAGGAGGTTTCCATTAATTACGTGAGGTGTTCAAGGGATGGAGTGAGGGGATCAAGCTAGATCTTTCCACATCTCACTTGGGGGAGAGAGAAAGTCTCAGCAAATATCGCATATTTTTTTTCTAGCAGAAAACGGTGTGAAATTACGTGAAATTCTTTTGAAAAAAATTTGCGAAATTGAATTTCATCCCTATGATTTTAAATTACAGTAATATTCTCAAATACTAGTCTTTGCTAGTTGTAAATAAAAGTAAAAGACCGAAACGTGTTTATATTTTTTTTCAATAATCCAACGCATTCACACCAAAGACACAAATTTTGAAAAATCTCACGTGAAATTAGGGGGGGGGGGGGGGGTGAGTTGCGGAAAATCTTACGAAATCTCACCAGGGGGGGGGGGGTGTAAAAATCCTCAAAAATGCCTGACATAATTCATGGAAGTCCTCAAAGATATCTGAAAATGTTGCGTAAGACATCTTGAACACGTCTAAAAAATACGGGAAGACATGAAATGTTTATTGGGAAGATTTTTTGAACGTTCTAAAAATGTTCTAGAAGCAGAGTTGCCAAAAAAAGAGCGCCAACTCCAGTGATTGGCTGTTTCTTACATAACTGATCATCATCGATCAAAGAGAAGTTGGCGCTTTTCACCGGCAACTCTGTCCAGATGCATGTTGTGCTAACTGGGAATGAACCAAAAAGAAAAGGATGGTGAGAAAGTGGTGCAGACATCCAACCATCAAGGGAACATCGAACGCTGTTGAGGCTGCTGTTCCACCTGGTGGAACGCTATTGACCTCTGGGAATGAGCCCGGAAGAGCGCGAAAAAGGGCTGGAAAATAAGAAAAGAGCGACTTCTTCCCTCGCCAATGGCGCACTAAGAGTGCGGAGAACTGAGGATGATATCGCGCTCCCGTAGTTCTCGCCTGGCGGGAATGGACAATTGTGCAGTCACGAAGAAGGAGGAGTAGTGGGACACCTGGAGTCAATGGAAGAGCACGGACCCTAACTGCCCCACGTCGCAGAGCAGAGCGAAAGAGAGAAAAAAGAGAAATATGCCGAGGAGTTGGATGAATCAGAAGGAACTCAATATCACTAACATAAACATTAGAATCATACGCAAGATGCGGATTGATGACTTGCTCATCTCTAGTAGAATAATCTTGTCATTCACGAGGTTGTAACGCTTGCACTAGCGAAAAACTAGCCAACTCGTTAAATACTTAGAAGGCATTCCCCAGTTTCTAGTTTTTCGTCAGTGCAAGCGTTACAAACTCGTGAATGACTAGACTATTTCTACTAGAGATTGGACTTAGCCAGCAGACCAAGGGCGAAAGAGAATTCGCCGGCGCTCTAAAAAAAGACCTTCAGCAAAACGTTGTCGTGCACAGTCACGAGGTGTCGTAGAGTGTTGGAAATACGGGATCTGAACTACATAACGGAGACGGAAGACGTAATCGATGTGATCGACGTCGAGGTATCTCTGACTGGTACGAATACCAGAGGCCGGCTACCATACAACGCAGTTGGAAAACGACTGTTGCATCGCTCAAGTGATCCAAAATAGGATTTGACTGAGTGAAATACAGGAACATGAAAAGGGTGGTAGTAGACTGTTGCTTCAGATGCAACGGGTGTGGCGATCTCGCTTGACCTTATGATGTCGCTTGCAGGTTCACAGTTTGCTACAAATGCAAGGGGGACAGGCACATGGGGCAAAAGATTACACCGTTCCACTAAAGGGCATACTCTGCGCAGAGAAAAATGTGGAGCCTGCGCGACTAAGCCCATGCTCCTGGCATCAAGGAGTGTGTGGTTTTCAAGGAAACTGTGGAACAGGAAAATTTTGGGTGAAAAATTCGAGAACAGTCCAAAAAAACATAAGAAATACATAATTGAACATAAATCTTTTCAAAAGGAAATCCAATAACAGCTTGGAGGAGAACAAAAAGTTTTACATCAATAGCGAAAGTTTAGCGGCAATGCAAATTTGGTTCTCCTTAAATTACTGATTCAGCCGTTATTTTATACTTTTCTGCATTGAATTAATCATTTGCAGAATTTCCCAATCAGCAATCCATACAGTTTGTTATGTTAATTTGGACACAAATTTGTAATTTAATAGGTGCGATTTGATTATTATCCACCTTTCCTGTATCAGAATTTCGAATATATCTCCGTTCTCCATTTCAAAGAGCGCACAAATCGTCATATCAATCGATTGTTTGCACAATGATCCATTCTTTTCCTTCGTTTATTACCTCGGGTGAGGTTTAGATGTTATTCCTACGAGATTCGAAACTCTAATATTTTTAAAACACTTCCACAGAGGTTAATCCATTCAAGTATCTGAAGTCTAGTGATTTACGGGATGTGTAGACCATGTGAGAGTGGACCACCAGGGAAATGAATGAAATGAACAAACAGGGAGAACATGTATTTCAGTGAGTACAATACACGTATTATGGGAAGTGTATTAACATAAATACCTAGTGATGTGAGAATATGTTCTAAATTTTTAATGCCTACATGATTAGAGAATATTCACGTAAAAATAGGAGTAACTTTTTCTTATTATTTTGTGGAATTTGGCTCCACTTTTGTGAATATCGAAAATCTTGAGGCATATATTGTGTTTATGAGAATCGTTAACAATAGATATCGTTTCTGTGTTATGGATGCCTCCTCATCGTTGTACATTTTACGTTGTTCTCGAAGAACATCACGTACGTCCCTAAACATAATTTGTCAACATGAAACTCACGTTCATTAAAAAGTTGTTCTACAATACACCTGAGAGATCCTATCATTGTTAGTTGATGGATTTTATGTCTGGCGGATAAATGTATCATGATATTTCAGGCACAATCATTTATACCATGATATAAGCATAGATATTAGCACATTTGGGCGTGGCCATGGGGGACTGATTGGAATCAAGCTCATTATAATTGGTAATTCAAAACAGATTCAAATGATACCAGTTTGTGTTCAAGGGTCACAGTGGTTTGAATCAGGTGTTCATTAATCATCGCTCCAAATACAACCCGGAAAAAGCTTCAGTTTTGATAACCAGATTTTAATTGAGATAATTGCGCGCGAGTTACAGATTCCCCGACTCATTCGATTGGACGTGAAAAAGTTCTTCGACCCTAAAAATGCTGTTGTCAGGATTTCGCGTTTAATCAATTTGTTCACAGAAGTTATGACTAACAAATAATTTCGTAGCTGTTTTACTTGAATTTCTGTAGGTGTCGAACAAATACATTTTTCTCACTCAAGTTAACATACCTGTTTGTTCAATTCAATTGGCAATTTCACTGGAGTGGTTGGATTTTTAAATAATAAACAAGAATACCGACACGAACATCATAAGTACGTTTACCCAAGACTTATAAAGCGTAATAATAAACGGGAAAGGAGTGGAAAGAGTGGAGTCGTCGAGGCAGTACTCCAGTGGAATGCGTGTATCGGAACAATTAGGTTTCAGACCACCCCAAGCCAACTTCACTTGGTTGGCATAACACGACTTCACGAGTCGTGATAATATGTACGTACTAGAAACTCTCGTGTTTTCTGTTAACGTATCGCGAAAACATGAGGAATAACGTTTCCTATTGCTATATCGTGACAAAACACACATTCAGTCCGAAGGACGTCCACCACAACGGTGAACACTGGACAGACAGAAAGACGGCTTAGTGTAGAACGTGGACTTTACGCTTCCAGTTGTGGTAACACATATTTTTCACTTTCCTACGTGTGTGTTCGTTTATTCGTTCGTTTGTTCGTTCGTTACTTCAGCTAAGTGTGGACCCTGCGCGCATATGTATTAATACGCGCATCATATCACGTATTTTATATAAAAGGTTCACTCATTGCACGAGAGAGGAATGTAGCTCCAGGTATCACGAACAACGATATACTTATATCATTTTTACATCTGCGAACTTGTTCCCTTTGCGAGTTTCAAGAAATGCGTATCATACTAATCTTGCATTCCGGATAATCAATCATTCGTTATCAAAATTTCGTCAACTTTGTGAAAAAATGAAAAGCGATGCTCGTCGATTGATGTTTCGAACATGATCATAAAAAATACACGGGCTGGTAATATTTGTATGTAAAATTTGTAGGCGGACGGAGTCGATTTCTTCAATGAAATGGTCGTATCAACCCTTTTGTAGTGCTACCAATCTCCAATCAGCGTCTTTTCTGTCTCTTCCATTTTGTCTTCCTTTCCCTCCCCTCTCCGCCCCCCCCCACCAACTCCTTCAGCTTTGTTGTAGCAAAACGCAACCTATTATTGACGAACACTCAGTGATGACGCAAAGGAAAAAGAATTTCCGATTGATGTTGCAGATAATGGAACTGCCAAGAAGCAAAGACCGCCACGTCCGCTTTTGTAACAATTCAAGGGGTTACGGGTTTTCCATTGATGTCGCGATTTTATAAGAAAAGAGGGAGGGATGAAGAATGAAATCCTTTGGAATAACCTCGCATGTAGATGCTGTTATCGCTATCTCTTTTATTCTGACTGAACTGATTCTGATTCGATATGCATGCATTTCTGTACATCGATACAAGAGTTCAAAGATTCAGGAAAAACAATGACTGTGAAAACTTATCCTTACATTATCACACTTGGAATAAATTTCCTCACGGCACATCGGACGAGAAGAAAAATCGCTGCACATAATGATTCCATGGAAATAGTTCGTATTCAAAACAGAAAGAAAATTTTCATATCTTCCTGTCCATTAATATCACGTTACAACAAGTAGAATCGAAATCTGGGCCACGTCGAGTTCGTCGAGTTGAGTTGAGAACGAAGAGTTACGTGCTCAGTTACCGAATATTAATGTGATATCAGGATAAATAACGAGCACCCAGCATTTTAGATTTATAACCTTCTATGGAGTAGCGGTAAGAATGATTAAGCTGAAACTCTGTGAAACATACATGCTTTTTACAGAAAAATATAGTAAGAGCTCGTTACCGTTTTTCATGCATTAATTCCCGGCGAGAAACAACGGTCAAATGAATTTACGACAATTTCAGGTCGTAAATATCAACTAATTGTATAAGCGATGAAATAATTTTGTAACAAACGAGGCGAGAGACGGATGGAATATGTGTAATTGAAATTCATTGAATTTCTTCCGAATGATAAAAAGTTAAGAAAGTAAATGGATAATAGGGGGATAGGATCGATAGTTTGGAACCTGTTTTATCCAATCAGCAATTGGGTCGCTTCATCCCTCTAATGTCCACTTCGAACATTTATACCCTCATCGAAATGTGACAGCCTGGCAAATCCCTTAACAAGATCGGGATTTTCGTCGATGAATCTTTTACACTTCTGTAAACGAATCAAGGTTCCCATCGATCAACGGACGGTACTTTCACAAGATTTGTTTAAAAATGATATGGTTTAGGTGTGAAATTGGACATCTTATGTTCAAGCAACAATCACCACTTTCCCTTTCTCTGAATTTGTCAACACGATATGTGACGTCTTTCACGCTTAGTATTCTTTCTTCTCTTTTGCATTAGATTCGAGAAGGAGAGGGAAGTTCAAAAATAATTCAGCAACGGAATGTAACGAATACTCTGTTTATCAACTAATATATTGAAAGACGGAGACAAGGGACCATTAGCACGGCGTCAATGGTCAGACAACGCTCAGTACCAATCCGTGTAAACGAGTCTGCCCTGAGGTGGCAATTTCTCCTGTGAGCCGCTAGGCGCTGCTACTGTCCATCGCTCAGAATAATCGCGTCAGGGTATAAAGCAAGGTCCCCCACCATCACCGGTTTTTGGAGCCTGACCAACGTAGAGAAGCGAGAGAAACCGATTTTGTATCCCTAGAATCTTTTTCATTTGTCAATTCATATGAATAAATGTATATAATAATTCACCAGTTGAACTCGAATCATTTCTTAAAGCGACAAACAGAGATTATTTTTTCATATGAAACATCACAAAGGCTTCAGAATTATGTTCCCTTTTGATACATCAAATACAAAACTTGATACATCTGTTGTATCTTTGATCACATCATACGACACCACCCTTCATTTACGATGCATCCCAACAACTCCTGTACATCTTCCTTGCTTCATATATTTCCCTTGTTACGCTCTCATTATTAATTGCGGATTTCATTGGAATTGCTCCAAGGAAGATCCACTTCTTTATCCTAATCGCTTTTCGAAACTCAGTAAATATTCTCCCTGCTCTGTCATCCTGTTTACTTTGTTCGTTCTTTATACAACTTTCCTCTCAATGAGAATCAGTTTCGTTTCAACAGTATCAATGACGATCGTACCTTCAGCCAACTTCATTATCTCAATTCCCAATGTAAGCTTCAAGTTTCCAGGACTTCTGGAATTATTCGTTATTCCAGCAAGTCTAACATTAAGCATTGAGATTACAACGTTTGGTATTTAAAGGATTCTTGTAACACAATTTATTCTCTTCTTCGCATTTATTATGATGAATATTCAAAATGTTTTGAATAAAAATGATGATTCGATGAAATTGGGTGCACGCTGCACGGTAGAACAAACCTTTTCATCTGGATCCAATCAAATTTCCGATACGTCTCAACAAAGAAAATGTAGTTTAAGTTGAATGAATTAATATTCAAGACAAGTTGAGAAAGCTTATTTATCAGTGTCTAGTTCTTCAGTAAGATCACGTTGTGAAACTTTTAATTCGGATCCGGAATAGTTGAAATAACACGCAAAGTACTTTACTTCAGCTTGGTAGAATGTGAATCATTCCAATTAGAAGGAATTTCATTCGAGATATCGTGATACAAATTCGGGATTCTTTGAAATTAATCGCTGGATCGTTCATTCGCATACGACTTTGCATTAGAATTTTTATTACTGTAAACAAATATAATTCAACATTTCTTGTTTTTGTTTCCTCGAACAGGAAAAGAGACTTGATGGAGGGAAATGAAGTTTGAACAGAGACGCGGTAGAGCGGAGAAAAATTCACAGAGAGCGCCAGATGATTGGTGGTGTGACAGTTTTCTTCATGTTAACGAGAATCAGTCGACAAGTAGGGTATGTTGTACAAGTTGGTAATACGTTTCTAAATAGATGAAGAAGGTTTATGGAGTCTCATTCGAAATTAATTACAAAAAAGTTACTTGCACATCGTAATCGTCGAATAAGAATATTATTCACTGAGAAGGAGTTGATCCCACCCTCTAAACATGTATGCTCGTGGCGCATACAACCTCCGCCACGCCCTAGTTACGACTCCGATTGAGATTATTTTCTGAGCTTAGAAGATTAATTGTTCGGGAATTAATTCAGTACTACTGATCATTTGTTAGAGTAGGCCGAAGATATAATCTATATCATTAAGATGAATGGATACGAGAATATTAAAAATTCTTAATTAATATCGATTGATGGCGAAAAGTGATAATGACCAGAAAGATATATCAGAATTCATCCAGGTGTTTGGATTGCAAAATTCCTAATGAAAAATTGATGAAAGGGAATTATATGATATCATGTTTGTTGTTCTCTAAGGCTGCTAAATGGATCTGTCTGCAATCTAGAATGAGAAATTTCTTTAATTGAAAACATATACCTGTATCTATAAAAATTCCTAGATCCTACCACAAGTGTTTATACACAGAATTCACACTCCAAGGCAGAACAAGAACTGTATTTTTCACATCTGTATTTCTAGAAAACTGTATCCTCAATATCTATATTCAACCGAATGATAATTAAGGAAGTGTTGTTGATAAATGAAAATCGATAATAAAAGTCGCTAATTGAAGAAATAATTATATGGTTCAGTCGTCCGCCTGAACGTAGTTCTTTGGTGGGATGGTTCTTTGACAATACAGATATTTAAGAATACAGTTTTTTTAGAAATACAGGAATACAGAATACAGTTCTTGGTTTGTCAAAATTATTTCTGTTCTCAAATTGGAGATAGTTTCCAAGTTTTCTTTATTTAGCCACACAATATATTGAATGAGTCTGAGCCTGAAGGGAGGTAGTCCAAATCAATCATAATCGATAAAACACTTGCTTATGTTTTAAAGGAACATTGTATTACGTTAACCAAAGATAACGTTGATGGAATTGCTAGGCGCGCGGTGATAATTATCCCTGTTTCAACTACGCAACCGAATGCTGATTCATTCACATAAGTTGCCGACCTAGTAATAACACCTATACCTACCTCTCCCCATAGTTGCAAGGTAACTTCGTAGCTTGTTACAATGCACTTTGTGGCAACTATTTGCAATTCAAATCACTGAATTCAGCAAAATATCATCATCTCGTTTACAGCACGAAAACCATTGGCTGACATCAAAGTTGGACGATAGACAAGGATACTTCATCGCATTCAATTGAACGGAACACGTTACAAATTTGAAAAGTCTTGTGAAACCAGGGAGTTGTATTCGTATTATTGAATGTTTGCAGCATTGAAATTTGCCGACGAGTAATAATTTTGCAATCCTCATTACGGCTTTAATCTTTTCGCTTTATCATATGGGTGATTTATCGGCAGTTGCAGTGCATTACTACATAATCCTGCCACTCGATTTCGGGGGAGAGATCTCTATCCTATTCAACCCTCGCGCAAACCCACCCAACTATCATTCCTCTTTCCCCTCTCATCTCCTCGAGAATCTCTCGTACAACGCGTTGTTGTGTCGCACGGTACAACGCTGCAATGGAGTTGATGTATATGTCATCTGCGTACATGTATTGGTATCACGATATACACAACGATAGTGTCAATGCGTGGTCATTTTGTGCACGTATATTCGCATGTAAATGTACGCGATGCGCAAACGGTTTCGGGTGTGTACGTGTACGTGCGTGTGTTGTCATGTACACCGCCTGCAGAGCGTCGGTGCATCGTGATGCGGTGGAAGATCGTGTGTGACAAGCCGACCGCGTGCGCGGGTGTTAGGTGTGGGTAGGACAATGTTTTCATTAACTGAATACATGGGATACCGCGGGTCGACGCCCGTTTAGCAGTGTTATGAGCCAAAATAAAGGAACCCACAAGGAATTTATAAAAACTTCATGAATTTCCATTGAATATTTTCGTATAAGAAAATCGAGTTATCGTTTAAATTACCGCTTTTCCATTGACGCTATTTTCATATTCGAAAACAGAGTCATTCGAGAAAATATGAACGCGCGTTCATTTGGAAAGAGTAGTAGTAGCGGAGTGGGTATTCGAGAATTACAGTAGGAGGAGGAATTTTCATGCAAGAAATGTAAGCTCGAATTTACAAGTAACATAGAAAAAGTCACGGTTTTTCGTATGTCGGGTTTTTTCCTCTCTTCCTCTGTCTTCCGCCTTGCTCCCCGGGGAAGGCCACAAATTTCCGGAACTAGGGTAGATAAAAATGCGGAAAAAGCGTGGTGTACAAATATATTCAGACGAGTACGCGCAATCCCTAAAACTTTTGCGCATCGAGCCAACACCGGAGAAGGAAAAATTGCTGGCACGCTGGACATATATATGCGAGTAAATTAAACATACATGCTGTGCAAATAAGACCGTACACCCTCAACGACGAAGTCGACTCCCACTGTTACTACCACTAATACCACCGACTGCAACGCTCAACTCAACTATTACAGTTGGACAGACGGTGGTGGTCCTGCTTGGTATCTGGCAGATATACGCCAAACGAACGAGGTCACGATTCGCTCTTGTCGTGAATCATAATGATTTTCTTACCCTTCCAGAATGGAAATTAAAAATTCAAATCCAAGTTCGAGGGAACGGATGTTTATGATAATCACTAAACAAATTCATTTATTTCACCAACATTATTAATGATGAATGTGTATATTTCGTATTTACGAACGAATAATCAAACATTCATACTGCAGTTACGGGTATTACGAGTTCTTCGTCTCTTAAGATTTATCGTTGATAGACTGATTGATTAAAAGAATGATCCTGTACAAGATGTGAGAGCTGAACAACAGGGTGACGTTATGAAACAACAATTCATTCCTCTTCATGAAATATTACCATGGACAGAATTGCTGAGTAATACAATCATATGTTGAGAGAGAGATAGGCAGAATCATCTTGCGAGGAAACAGTTGTCACTGCAATATAAAACCATTCATCTCAACAAACTCATCTTCGAAGGGACTCTGAACGGTTCATATATCCATACAACTTTTGCGAATTAATGACTGGAATGACCCTTGGAAGCAAAATTACTTACATTATATTTTATGGAATTTTATTTGGATGTAATTAAGAAAAAGCTGATATGAACAAATTTTGAAGTTGAAGGGTACTCGAAGTTACATCTGGTTCATTCAAAACTAATAGCTTCTCGAACCAAGCTTCTGAATTAAGGCCAGCGCCAAAAATTTTGCCACTCCAAACAGGAGTAAATTTCACGGCCTCTTGACCCAGTGATAATTAAATGGCTGAAGAAACATTTCTGTATAACAATAGGATTACAGAAGAACAAAATGAGCTGCATCTATGTCACATCACAAAGTCAATATACAGGGTGTCCCAGAGTCCGCGGAACGGATTTTACAGGTGTATTCTACAACCAAAATGTCATAATTCCCCCTATTGAGAAATTTCTTCAGGTTTAGTGTCTGAGATATCAGCATTTTCAGATTTTTCTTAGAATCAAAATAACACTATGAATATAATAATCGGAATTTTCCTATACGTGGCATTCGGAAAACTCCAGCCATGGGATGGGAAATCAATTCCCAATGAACACACATACGTCTAAAAAACGTGAAAAACGCCCAATAACCACACGTTGACATTTAGTAATATTCTTCCGTTGATTCGACGTAAAAATGTCGCGGCAGATCACGTGTTTTTCAACTATAAAATAACGTCACAACAACGGTCCAAAAGTCGTTTATAAGACGTCAAATAATGACGTGTTATAATGATGGTTCCAAAATGAGAATCAAACCAGACATATTATTTGAAAAATTTTCTATTAATGCGAAAAGAAGGGATTTTTGATAACACAAAAATTTAAGAAGAAAAATATTCATAAATGAAGTCACGCTATTCATTATTTCACTTCTCGTTTAGATTTTTGTCCAACGTTGCTGTGTTTTGTTCGACATTCTCAACACGATATCTTCGATTGATGTTCGAGCATTGAAAATGTCATAAACAATACGTCCTCAACGCGTGATTGAAGTACATTTCAAAAACGTTTTTTGAAGACGTTTTTTAATGGCCATTTTTTACTATTAGTTTTAGTAATACGTTATCGAAACGTCTTTTCTGGACGTCTATTCCCTCGTCAGACGTTAACCAAAAATGAACGTTATGAATTCGACGAATAACGTCCGTTCGATAGTGCAACGTTTTTTCAACGTTGAAATAACGTGCATGTGTTTATTGGGTTGCCAATAAACTCCAAACTTTATGGGATTTTTACTATCATTTTACAGTAAATTTCCGGTAGAATACGGAAAATTCCTAACGCATGTATGTGTTAATCACTTCCGAACATTCATACGAAGTTTCCCATAGAAATTTTTTACAGTGAACTCCACAGCATTGTGTGCTACAAACTCCAGAATAACACCAATAGCTAAGTTAAAGGACTCTATCATTTCTCTATTCGATGTTAGAGCAATTTAAAACATTTTGGCTTGCAGCTAATCAGAATTCAGCAACTTTGAATTATTTCAGCTCCGAAACAAGGAATGACAGGATAGTTCGATTTTTCCCCAGGGATCCGCTGTTCTCAAACTTAGCGAAAGGTGTTGAGCTAAAGTTTGTAGCGCACGATGCTGTTGAGTTATTTGGATTTTTAGAAAATGCTGATCCCTCAGGAACTCAGCTTCGAAAGAATATTTGAATACGGGAAATTATTACATTTTGGCTGTGAAACGGACCTTTGAAATCTGATCTGCGAATTCTGGAGCACTCTGTCTACAGAATATCCCAGAATTCGGGGACGGGTTTTATATGTGCACGCACAAATGCAAAATTTTCTTTAAGGTTTAGTTTTTGAGATATGAGCCAATTGAAAAGTGTGACTTGAATTGACTGTCTTAATTTGATATTCAGCCTTTACCATTGTTCAGCGATCAAGGACAGCAAAACGTAACTCCAACACATGTGGAGATCAATTAAAAAGTGATGACAAGGGGGGGGGGAGGGAGGGAAATTAGAATGGATAAATTTCAATGTACAATTCAATCCTATTGATAAGCTGTAATGCACTTCTGTATTGCAAGTGTTCTGTGGATAACGGATTATCCACAGCCACACCATTGCCAGCTCTTTCAAAACATTTCACCCAAACAAGTTTGAAAAGTGGTGTGTTTGTGAATTCTGGAAATCGAGCAATTCGAAAGATGTGGAGTCATGAAGTGTGGAAATTCCACACGTGTTATTTCAGCAGGTGTGAAGTACTTCATAGCTCCACATTCGCTTAGTTCACACTCATAGTAGGTTGCTTTTGACTGCATCCTTAAAGTCAATCATGCCATCATCTGAATCAAAAACTTTCTTTTTATAGAGTGCATTTTTGGATTTTGTTGCAAATCCAAGCCCTTCGAAAACATCGTGTGCTACATACTTGAGCTTGACACCAATCGCTAAGTTGGAAAACGGCAAATTTTGGGGAAAAATTGAACCATCTTGTCAGTATTGGATTTGAAGTTGTAGCTGTTTGGAATCTTCTGGTTTCTGGGCAATCAGAATTCGGAAGCTTCAAATCATTATAGCTCGGGAACAAAGAGTGAATACAAAAAATACAAAAATAAATAATACATGACACAAGGAATACAGAAAAATCAAAAACCTACTGAGACATTTTTTTTCGAATCTTTTAAATAGAGATCTCAAAGACTGGTCTACATTTTCTTTGAACTGTCTATGTCCCATGGACGTATGGTGTTTTTCAGGTATGGAAATCGAATCGGAGAACAGACGTGAGAAACGTTCATAGAAGCACGGAACTTTTGTGCGAAGGAGTTATAATAATAATTGAAGCATGTAGTCCGAGCATCGAGGATGTTGAAATTGCAAATGGCGGCTGCAGTATGGCGCTCAAAGTCTCAACATCATTTCCAATTTTTTGAAACATGGAGGAGACCTTCCTAGGTTTTGTGGATCAGGAATCCGAACTCAGATATCCGGAATGACAATTGCAGGGAAAAAAATAATTCGCTATAGTAACTAGGAATTGGCTGTGGTAGCTATTTTGTGTATTTGGTATCTGGATGGCTAAAGATATTGCTGTAATAGCTGAATTTCAGTTGCTGTAGCAATAACTTTTGTTACTCCAGCCCAAAAATAGCTACCATAGCTAATTTTTCGCTCTCCAAATATCAATCACATCATTTCTATTCGTATGGCCGATCCAACAATGGCGGGTCGAGAAATTTCAAAATGTCTTGAAAGAAAAGAATCATACTACATTTTTGCGCCCACCAATTACAAATCCAAACTCACTTTTCCGGTATTGAAAATATTGAAAGAAACATGACGGCCGGAAACATTCAAAATCGCTTGAATTGGGGGAAATCGCAGTACCGAAGGTTGTACCCCCACGAAAATATATATATGCAGAATAAATATGTTATATGTATATGAAGAAATATATGTGAAAATATTTATTATTTATATTTCTCATATATTTGAAATAGATTACTTTTGGCCACATTTTATATAAGCCTTGCATATATATATTAAACATGCTGAATAGATATGAGATGTAAACATCACATACATGTATAATATAGATTTTTTCAATTCAGAGGGAAAATAAATCCTCTGAAAAAACATTATGACACAAAATTCTTGATCAAATGAAGTCGTAAAATACCCTACCTTCAATATTGACTATTCACATCTGAGAATAGACAACCCGGGGGAAAAAAAACCACGTGAAAAACAATTTTGGAAACGACGTTGAAAACTAGGTTGGAAAACAATGTTGTTTAACATGGTAAAAAGGTCCCACCTTGAGAGAGAAGGAAACAACGTTGAAAACCACGTTGAAAACAACGTCGAGAACAACGTTGGAAACAACGTTGAAAATGTGACGACAAAAGTTACGTTCCTAAATGAGAAAAAAAATCGATTTTCCTCGGAATCGAACTTGGATTTTTGAGATCTAAGATCCGACTTCCCTGCCTCTTGACTTTCCTTGAATCAAAATCATCTAGGAATAAAATAATTAATCTAATTAAAAAAAACCAATGAATTTCATTGAATATTACTACAACAATTACCTTTGATCAATCAATAAAGCTCCTACAATTTTTTTCCTGGAATTGTGTCTAAAATACGTATTACATATTTTCTTATACACCTGAAATGTGAAATGTTCATCTAATTTATTCAACCGTAGGAATTCTCATATATCTTTGAATAATTTAGATTCATGCTCTATTGAATGAGAAAACAGATTAATTGAAAAAATGTTATCTCTTTGATCGTCGGTAAAACAGTGAATGACCACGAAATAATTAAAGTCAACTTCAAGTGATCATAACATTTCTAGAGGATATCTGAGATGATTGTTTTTAGGAAACTTGAACAATTATTAAAAAATGATATTCTTCTGAATCATTTCTCATGATCCATTATACGAATGTAAATAGTTCGTCCGAAACTCGTTGAGATTCGGCAACAGCCAATAATATTGTTTTTAAAAAAAAGTCATGTTGTGGAAGTTTGAATCGTTCATCGAAACGAATTGGCAATCGAATTATGAAATATTCAGCTGGTGAAGATGCAAAATCTTGCATTACATCCTTGGAACGATGTTTCCAGTGCCAAGGAGTCGATTCGAACATCAAAAGAACGCAAAAACATCTGTAAATCTGACCACATGTCATTGACGAATAATCAGATGGAATTCAACCAGACCTTTCAGTTGTTGTAATAATTAATGGAATTCACTGGGGTTTTGTTAATCGGATTAATTATTTTTTTCCAAGATCATTTTGATCCAAGCAAATTTCATATACATTTTTAAGCTCTGCTCTACATTCATAAAAAACCGTAGCCAAGAGGTAGGGAAGTCGGATCTGAGATCTCCAAAATCCAAGTTCGATTCCTAGGAAAATCGATTTTTTTTTTTTTCATTTAGGAATGTAACTTTTGTTGTCACATTTTCAACGTTGTTTTGAACGTTGTTTTCAACGTTGTTTTCTTCTCTCTCAAGGTGGGACGTTTTTTCGGAGGATTTATTTTCCCTCTGAATTGAAAAAATCTATATTATACATGTATGCGATGTTTACATCTCATATCTATTCAGCACGTTTAATATATATATATGCAAGGCTCATATAAAATGTGGCCAAAAGTAATCTATTTCAAATATATAAGAAATATAAATAATAAATATTTTCACATATATTTCTTCATATATATATATAACATATTTACTCTGCATATATATATATTCTCGTGGGGGTAGAATCGCCAATCACAAATTCCAGGGTGGGAAGAACCTAGAAATTCTATATGTCTCATTTGTCATTTTATTCAACACCAGTTTGTAGTTTATCAATTCCGTTAGAATTCCCAGAATATCCGCATATCTGAATCTGAATTGTCATTCCAGGATTTGAAAACAGTGGATCCGATTTGACTGACCAATCCAATGAATCCGTGATTGTGGAATCGTGAATTCTGAGTTCGTATTCGTAATCAGCGATTCAGAAACTTTGTCGACCAGAAATTTTTTTGGATTCGGTGATTTTTCAGTCAGACCACCACTTTGAATTCGTCATTCAGAATTTCGAAAACTTGAGTTCGGATTTGTAATCACCCAGATAGGAATTTAACCTTGCATAATGCAGCCGTCATTTGCAAATTCAAAAACCCAACCATGGGGAAGGAATTTCAAAATCGCTCTCCGTTTTAGCTACCATTCCAATAAACATCCCGTGTCTCAAAGACTTCTTTCAGAGATGAAATGTATCTAGAAGATATCTTCTTAACACGAAATGTGTATTGGAATATTGGCTAACTGATCGCAGTAAAAACAAACACTTCCACAAAAATTTTGACGAATACTGGAGATCTCCATTTTCAAAATTGAAGTAGACAAGGGCAAAAACCAGGCACAGAATCCATGTCAGGTTTTGAACGGTCTTTGTCACGTAAAATCCGGTTGAAAACTAACAAATTCCGAAAATCCTGTCACAACCTGGATTTTTGTCAGTTTTTCACAGGCTCTTCCAATTAGTTAATTTCGAATGAAATCGGGTAGAACTTCTATCAGTTCTTGACCAAATTTCTAGTAAATTTTTTTCCTAGTTCCAAGTGGCATTTACAGCAAAGGAAAAACAAATTCGCATCCCGAAGATGTATGCGGTCGGACGTGGTTCTCTTAGACAGGCACACATCAGCGATTTGATTCAAGCAAATTGATACTTCAACTACACAATGAGATAGTTGATATACTATACAGAGCTCAAACGTCGAAAGATTGTCAATCATAAGCCCTTGCGGGAGACATCGATGAACAGATGGAATTGAAAATTAGAAAACATGCACACCGCTCAATTGGGCACGTCACGATATATTTCCTTGTACAAATTACCGATGGAGCGGGTGTTAAAGGTTGACCGGTTGTATCGTAACAGGTAACGTCGTTGACCCTCGATTAGTGACGCTGGGCAAGAACGTACAGCCGATCCTAATCAGTCGTCACGCTTGTGCGTACGTAACGACGTCGTTATCGGCGTCTCTGTACACTTTCGAACCACGCACGATCAAGAGAGGCCCTGTCATGCCGTCTGCTTTCATTCTGTACTATACACTCGTCACCGTACACAACAACAGTACTCCAAGTACGCTCTTCACACATCTTTTCCATCCTTTCATCGTCATTTCTCGTTTTTCCTCCCTCTTACCCTGCATATTACACTTTCATCGATGATTACGGTCGTTTGTCGACACAAAGATTGCTGCTTCGTCATTCGCTCATACATATCTCTGTGTATACACATTACGTATCGAGGTTTGATCATAATCCACAATGGACTATCGTATAAACCTCTTTCATCTCATCGTTTGATTTGCTTTTGAAGACACCCAGCGTTCCGTATCACAACGCAATACAAATTATCATACACATTGAATTAGCAATCAGTTTAAATTGTCGCGATCTCACCGCGCTCTTCACCCTCCAAACGAGAGTACCACGGTCAGGGCTGTCCTCTTTTACATTTTTACGAATCTTTGTCGCTCAAAGAATTATTCCTTTCACGCCGGTATATCCATGTTCTTATAACGATACCCAGCTAGAGCGCAAACACCTTGCGATTTCATCCTCGAACGTGTATAAAGGACTCACGGTTACGCTCTTACTCTTCCTCTTTCGCAGTTTACGTATCGTACCTCCAAACAGAAACGCGAAAGAGGAGAGTGGTGTGGCGAGAAGCAACGAGAGACATGAATATGTATGTAACGTTGTAAGCTGAGCGCCAAGATACGAGCACTACCGCGTTTATTCATGCGGCCTTTAATATTTAACCTGGAGGTTTACCTGCCTCTTCGCGCACACATAATTTTTCCGATACACCTTACAGGACATACGCTTAAAACATATGTATATATTTATACATACGTTGTTGTATATGGGTCTCTCTACTTATCATCCAAAGCGACGGTCGAGAACGGTAAGATCAAGGAAAGCTACCTCGTTTCCCACGAAACGTACAAAATCTAAGGTTGCGACGTGAAACCGCAGTAAGAGAAACTGCTACAACCCTGTAGCAGTGGAGTAGTAGTTGCGAGGCTACGTTCAACGATACCGCCAAACGTCGCGGAAAATGTGTTTCTCCGCGAAGGCTTTGCCCGGGATAGCGGAAATGTTTAGATCAACGACACGACCGTCATGCTAGGATAAAAAATATATTACAAACAGGTCTGTGGAGAATGTTCGCGTCCCACAAAACGAGTTCTCATTCTCTCAAAATAAAAAAAAATCTCAATAAATAAATACAAAATAGTAAAAAGAGGAAGCGAAACGAAACACATGTGTTTGCACATGCAAAAGAATGAAATCCGGTGAATCGCGTCGCTAAATAATCCGAATCTCGATTATACATTTAGATAACGCTCGTTCTACCGGTCGATTTAAGCGTCGCACGAAGCGGTGTATTAGATCGATAAGATCCTACGAGTAGATTAGTTAATTAGACGAACATATATAGATATACGGCAGAGGTTGTTACAAGATCGATCGTTATAACTGTACTCTTGTTATGCGATGAGCAGCACACGCTGCGCCACACTCGAGTTTATCAATTATGCACAATAATGCACGAGTTTTCGATTCTTTTTATTCGCATCGCATAACGAAAGAGACACCATATTATATGCCTCTCGTTGAGATAAGAGCATTATTTACCCCATTTATCGATCAAAAAAAATCCCGACCAGTTCGAATAAATATTTCCACGAGAGATTGAAACAAAACGACAAATCATAGGTTGAATGAACCAATTCAAAGCGACAACCTGAATAGAATTTTGAAGAATCTAATTCTCGATTACGAGACCTCGATTCCACATCGTATATTATTTCTCTGCGGTGACTACAACCGAGCGGCAGCAAAAATACCAACCGTCAATTTAAATTCAAATTGCAGAGTGGAATTATGATGTAAATTAACCGACTCCAATGCCATTGTGAATTTGTAGACACAAAGATACCGTTTTAGCGGTGAGTAATAAATACTCTTTTAATGCGTGCTGTTAAATATTTATTGCGTGTGTATATTCAGTACTAGAATTCAATGCCAGTACAGGCGAAAGCTGATGAGGATAGCTGTGCGAATGTTTTTTCGTGTGAGTAAGAAATAAGGGAGGAAGAAGGTGGGTAATGGGTTGTGTACGCTTGTTCCGCGAAGAGTCTGATTATGAGTTTGACGAGATCGTTGATTCCAAATGCAACCGAGCGGAGGAAAATCGTGAAGACGTAATCTCGAATGCGAGGCAAAAAGATGCGATAGTTGAATAGGAGAAGAACAAAAGACCAAGCACGTTGCGCGGTTAAACTCTCGTGCGTTATCGGTATCGAGCTTTTCAACGAGGCCGACATTCGTTTCACTTTTCAAGGCTCACGAAAGGTATGCGAGAGTAAAACGAGTATACTTGTAACACAACAAACACGTGTACACGAAATCAACCGACTCGATCCAACTGGACGTGTGACGCTCGTGCACGTCACAATCTAATCGAGTCGGGTTGAAGTTGGTGACGATGTGTGTGGTGAATTTTCACATGGAATATCAGGGTAATGTATATACGTAGGTACTGATATTAATTACGTCGACGTCGAAGGGAAAAAAAACCATGTATCGAGATAATCTAATCCCATTACTCTACCTTTGAAGAGGGACTGGGAGAAAGATAGAATGAGAAGAACCTGATCGTAAAGTATACGCGTAATGTGCTGGAATTCCGATTAAGGTAACTCGCACGATGCCTAAGATCTCTTGTAAGCCTTGGGTATGCTTATGCCCCATGCGTATACCTATCCGCCGAGAAATTGAATCTATTTTTACGACGATACTTCCGTTCGATTTTCAACGAGATTAGACAATATTTTGAACGGGCATGAAATATCTTTGAGTACCCATTCGATGCTTTCTCAAGGTATGATTGATTATTTTTGTCAAGTTCTCTCATTATACGGTGATGATATTCAGTAGATTACAATATCAGAACATCAGAGCATGAGTAATGGTTTAGAATGACACAGCGGTTTTCTAATAATCTCGCTCGCGTGTTGCCATGCACCCTGTGCAACTTGGAATTCGAAATGTACACGATTTTGAATTGAATAATTGTTCAGATAAGGTGCTCATAACATGTGATCCAGATTAAGCTTTATCATTTCCAACATAATTGATCGATTAACCAATTCAAGATTAATTTCTCCAATGCTTTCCCGTATAAACGATAGGTACATTACTCTCATTTTTCTTCCTTTGATTTTTTCGGTCTACGAACTTCAAAACAGAGATCAACGGATATCATTTTCCATGAAGAATCCTCCGGACATATCGAAACGTGAGATTCGAGTTTTCAATCTAATACGATATTGATTGACAATATCGATCCTGGCAGAATGAGATTCTATTCGATATGATTGCGATGCGAAAATCTCCTATCATTTTCTCACGTATCATCGTATGGGGATATAGATTTCTTTTTTTTCCTCTCTCTCTCTCTTCCACCTATGTGCGTACGCTCTCCGCTCTCCATTCGTTTCGATGGTGCAATCCGAACGACAACCACATCGTTTACCTCAGCCCCTACCATTCCAAACTACCATCGTCTCCTCCTTTTGCCCCGGAAGTTCAAAGAAAATGCCGTAAATAGTGGATTGCAGAGCCCATAACAAACTCCAATGGTACATTTCGCATTTATCAAACAGCCCTCGTTTTCTCTCCCGCGTCCGCCTCGCATTACCAAGCTTAAAGACGCCCTAGACGTTTCTTGTAATCCGTTGGTATATCCTCCGTCTCACTACACCTCACCTTCCCTGTACGCTCTACCCACCGTATCCACCTACGACTACCCTCCATTCCCACACAACGTCAAACATTCTGTCTCTGTTCTTGTATCTTCCCCTCTGTCTCGTATCTTTCCCCTCCTTCTCTCTATTCCATGGTAGATAATACGTCGAGGAGAGAACTTCAAAAGGAATACCGTATCTTTCTTCAGCTATAAATAACAATCTGGCAAGTCATATCGATTCTACAATAGACACGATGCTCTGATACAAAGAATCGAGAGAGAATATATTTCATGCGTCCGTACATATCTCATGCGTTGCTTATTGTAACGCAGCGTAAATGAGCCTTCTTCCACATCGTTTATAAACGATCCTTCGTACAATGCGATATCTTTCACATACCTTTTTATCAGAACAAGAAAAAAATATTGTCAAATGGAATGATCATTCCCCCGTCACGCTCGGAGAAAACAACGTCGGTAGTTGGAACTCACCGTTGGAAAGATTAGATCATTCGTTCTGTCATACCCGCTCGACTCCACCAAATAATTACACTAATCAAGAATAAGGATGAAAAAGGTGGAAATTAGCCTGGAGGAATTCGTTCCGACTGCCAACACGAAATTCTCTCGTTCCTTGTATTTCCTGTATCTCAACGTTTCACGTCAATTTTCCTCTTTGATTGTTAGTATCTTCTATTATACAACCTTCAATTACGCGCCGTACGAATGGCTCCGTATAACTATCTTTAATGATTTCAAACGATTCCGTTTGTAAATATGAATATTGTAACAGAAGATCTTTCCTTTATGTCTCTGGTAATTAGTACATTCGAAATTCTCGTGATAATCTTACGGAATTGGTATGTTTCGAAACGACTCGACGTCGGAAAGTCATTGGAATATTTTAAATTAAAAGTGGGAATGATTTACACGAGAAAATATTATTTCTAAATTGATATTGAAGAATTGAGATTCCTTTTATTTCCTTGAGGGAGGAAGAAATAAGGTGTTACCGTTGCTCGTAATTCAGCAGTCGAACACTTCGTTATAGACAATACTCTGAATTAGTTATGAAGGTGAGATTCCCCCTCGGGTATACGTCGTGAAAAGGTGGAAGAAAAAGGGAGAGAAATCAAAAGAGTGTAAAGTCTTGTGTGAGTTAATAACAGACGTACGTCTATAGATAGAAAATATGATGAGGTTCATAAAATTCTTAGTGGAATAGGTGTTGTGCGTGAAAGTGTCAAAATAAAATCAAGAACCCCTGTAGTTGAATAAAAACACCTATATATCAGGGGGGACGTGAATAATTGATGTTTATTTCATGAATGAATTATACATTGATTGCGTATGAATTATGTATATCCATTGTTCTGTATTTATGTTCCTATGGAATCCGTAATCGATCGATATATCACTTGTCCACTTGGAATTTGTACCTCATGATGCAGAATAAAACATTCAAGCGTCATGGGCTTCGATCCGCTTTTTGTTTTTCAATTTGCTCTTGGATATCTAGCGGAAGGTACTTTTTCCTTCAGAAACATCGCTTATCTTCACTCTGTTAATAGTAGAATAACATCCCATGTGGAAATTGCGAAATGGCTCACTGCTGGCGCAGGTTCATCCCAAACTTATGGCTGCTCGAACCAGAAATTTGGTTCATGTTGTCAACTATCTGTTGATCACAATTAAATTTCTGGGTCCGACAGCCATAAGTTGAGGTTGAGTCAGATACAGTCGTACATTTGGTTTAAACAACCATGCAATTTTTTCCGACCGGGAACCTTGAATCTTTGTGGTGAACCGAATCCGAAGTGAATTGGGACCGAACTTTGAAGAGTCAAAATGAACTCGAACAGAACTCCAAATATATTTTTCAAGTACAACCGAACCCGAACTTTGATCTATGATGGTTCAGAACTCTCAACGAACCGAAGTTTCTCTGCTATCCAAGTTTCAAATTTGAACCGAACCGACCTTGTTCCGCTAATCAAGTTCAAAGTTCGAATCAGAATGAACAGCAGAAGTTCAGTTCGATTCAGTTTGAAATTCTGGCGATTCGCACACCTCTAGGAATCAGCATCAACAGGGTCCATACGCAGTGATCGAATATTAAACATGATAGAAACGAATTCTAAAAATTTGAGCCCAGATTCATACTTCAAGAAAACACAGACCTTACAGGTTGAATTTAGGTTTATTGTCAGTAGATTTACGTTCAAGGAACGATGTTGCTGAAGTTTAAATCGTTTATGGAAACGAAACGAAAATTTAAATCTACAAAATCTGATGGATGATCGTTGTTCAACTATTCAAATTAACTCCTTTGAACTAAAAACATCCTTCAAAAAAAGTTCTGCAAAATGTTGGGTCCTCAGTAGTTGAGCATTTTGTTATTCAATTATACACTAATTCGTTTCAATAAACGATTCAAAGTTCAGCAACATCAGGGAACATTTCGTGGGCTATCAAATTTCTGAATATCCAATGAACCTTCATTGAACCTTCTTCTTAGTACCTTCGTGTTCCCTTGGAGTATTGAATGAACGCCCCGATTTCTGTATTTTCTGTATTTTCTGTATTCTTCAATCTCGGGCATTTGAGTTTGAATTTGTAATCAGTGGCCCGACAAACCTCCTCAAGTCGTTCTTCCCTCAAATTCGACTGATTTCTGATAATTAGACCGACACACAATGATCCAAAAGCCCAAAAAACTGACCGAAACAACAAGGCGTTTCCTGATCCCTTAGAAACGCTGTCTCTGAGGACTTCTGAGGTCGCTGATTACACATCTGTAGACGGATTTTGAGAAATCAAGATGGTGGATACATCATGGCGGACAGTTTCACAAAAAAGGTTTGAATGTCACTGAAATTCGACACCGGAAGGTTTTGGAAGTCACTGATGATCCCAAATCTGAATTCTGTTTATCCGAAAATAAAATTGCTGATTCAATGTGGTGGACATCCTTCCGAAAAAATGTTCGGATAACGCTGAAATTCATCACTAAGCGGTTTTTTAAATCACTCCTTACCAACCTTTGATTTCTTTTCCATGAGAATATGAAAGGTCGTGGAATTCGTTTAAATTTGATCTCTGAAATTTTGAGTTCATTGAGATAAAATGGAATGGAATTGCCAAATCCGCGCCCTCTCGGCCCTCTTCCCATGATATTCATCATAAAATTGAACGTCCATTCCGAGGTTACTATCAAATGTTCCCATCGATTCCAACAATACTCATCTGAGTCATTCTTTCTGGGAACGCCTCATAAAGAGATACCCAGCTCCTTTTCCCAAAACAGGATACCCTGAATAACTTGTAGAAATATATTCAAAAATGAAATTTGGTGCCCTTTTGGAATCTATAGTTGAAAATAGGAGTACCTGTTGAAAAAGTACAATTTTACCTTGAGGTGACCTTGAATGCGAAAGTAATGGTCGAACAATTTGAACTACATTCTAGCAATTCCCTGGGATATCTGGATGGGCACAGGCCAGAAAGAGCGTTACAAAACTAAGTAGAAACCAACTTAACATCTGGAAAAACTAGCTGGGGCCCATCTAATTCCCAATTATAATTCCTACCAAGGGAAGTAAGATTCGTAATAAGCGGTCCCAAAATGCTGGTATGATGATAAATTTTCATTTGCAGAAGGTTAAAACGAAGTCTAACGAATTTGAAAAACTCGTATTTTCATGGTGATTTGCATTGTTATTAAATCTGGTTCTGTACTGAGGCGATCTTGTTCCACCAAACAGCTGTATCGCCACGAAGTTAATTTCACCTTCGATCGACCACCCAGATAAGAACCCACCTAGCAAACACGACTGCTGGTGTTTCAAAGGGCCGGTGACGGTTCTTCAACGGCATTGCCGGACCATCAACGGCCCATTGAAACGCCAGTAATCATTGTTTGTAGGGAAATTTCTGCCAAAAAGTGATGATTCAGTACTCTGGTTCATCTGCAGGGAACAATATCTTCCAAAATCTGTCCAAGAATTGGTGCGATTCGGGAAACAGTAATGACCCTGAATAGAAATCTTTTCTTTCGCAACATTGCGCCTTTTAACATCTTTTGCAGTTTCCACATGAGATCATCAAACAAAGACTGACAATGAATAGTTTTTTGGAATGATCGATGAACAAAATTCAAGATATCCAAAAATGTTTCACTAACGACAGAATGTCTTTAGAGTACCGTAATTACCGCGTTCCAAGTCTTTTCTAGACCATTCCTCGAATGAACTTGATGAGTTCATTTAAATCTTGCCATAATCGAATCGAGTTGAGCAGAATCTAATCCTTCGAAATATGGAACAAGGCGGTGCTAAATATTTCAGTCCAAGCATCGTAACGTAACAAAGATTCGTTCTTCCATATAGAGTTGCTGAATATAGTATTCATATTGCCATTCGATGGAGCTTCGGCAATTAATTGAACCTTAATTGAAATCCTTTAACCATGTGATATCCTATACGCGAACAACAGTCATTGAATCCAATCCATATTCAAACTGCTGGGCAGATATATTAATACAGATCGAATCGATTGTTTCAAATCCGAGTCTTAGTTGAGAGTATTTTATTTGTACTACAAAATGAGAATCTTCGGTACCGAATTTACTGTCGTCTTGTTTTAATTCATTAGCTGTGCAACTCGTTCAACCCTGAAGAAGTGAACTATGATGTTTGGAAAACTTAGACAATAAAACGACATCAAACACCACTCTAATTCGAAAACAGGAACTTCTGATGAAACAAAATCTTCCTCGCTTTGAAATAAACTCTTCTTCGGAGATTGTACTTTCTGAAACCTCCCGTATATAAACTTATGTAACAGTCGTATAAAATCCAAGCTTCGTTCGAGAGATGTATAAAAGGTGAAAAGGAGAAAAAATATATGTATATTTGCACGTAAATTCCCATGCGAAATATGAATTTCATAGAATTTTTAATCACTTTGAGGAAAGTTGACAATAACGCAGATGTTATGACCATAAAGCATAGCTGTTCATTGAATTTTAGATACATCGGTGGAACTTTTGAAACTATACTATTCTTCTCATCGAACCCTATCCCTGGTAAATTTTTCATGAAATAGCTTTTTCAGTACATACATCTCTGGCTTTTCAGTACATGTCATCGATTGTTTTAAATAATCATTTGAACGGAGCCATGAAAGTAGTATCTTTTCGATTCTCGCATAAAAAGACATGGTGATATCGGAGAGGGTTGTAGAAACACATTGATGTGAATCCTGCCACCTGTTCGTAGAATATTTTCTGCAAAGCGTGCGCGTTGGTTGTGTTGCACCCTGCCACCTGACGAACACAATACAAACACGCGTGTAACGGATCCAATACATCTACGAATATCGTACACATTTATAGTACCACCCCGAGTCCACGCGAACGAACTCTGAATCATCGCGGACAACCATTTTTCAAAGTTTCTCCTCCAACGCCGCCGTCGCTGCCGCCGCTGCCGAGGGCACTGCATTAATAACCAGCGCAGCAGCGAGCAACAACGGTTTGACGGGACGAGCCAACCGAGCCAGCCGGCTTCTTTTCTTCTGTATAAATATATATATATATATACATATGAGTATGTATAAATGAAAATATTGAGTGGAGAGAAAAGGAAGAAAAGAATATGAAGAAGAAGAGGAAGAAGAGAGTCGAAGGGCGGATTTCAATCTGTATGGTATGGTAGGCGGGTGGGCGAGGCTACTGCTATTGTACTAGAAACAATATTATTCCCCTTAGTGCGTATCAAACTATGACTTTGGATTATGAAAAACAAAATGTCTGAGACCGTGTGAGGGAATACGGAGGAACATGAATAATTAATCGTTTTAAGATGATCATATGTTTTATGGAACGAAATAACTCGAGAACTTGAATACCTTGTCGTAGCCGTGGCCGTAACCGACTATTGCGATTATTCACCCCGTTCACGCGGTTAGCGTAGAACCTTGAACTCTCGACGAGTATTTGGTAGGGTAAAAACCATCCACAGTTTCCAACTGGATAACATCATTTTCATGAAGAAATGAATACATTTCTTTGGATTCAAAGTTACATTCTCGAGTATACAAAACGGTCTTTGAAACCTCGAATCCCACACAAATCCCACAAGAACTTTATCGAATTCCACCTACCAATTTCATGATCTCATCATTGGAGCTCTTAGTCACAAACTTTTGCATATAAATATATATTCTTTCATACGTACGTACACGTATGACCTTTGGAAAGACTGCCCTAAGCGCTCGAGGGTTGGATTGAAAACTTGAAAGAAGATAATCTTCCTTTCCTTTCGCATAATCATTTCACCAATCTAGTATCTTATACGTAGATAAAAACATACTCTTCGGATCTCGCGTTCACCTACAGCGATATAAGTCTCATAACATCGGCGTAGCAAGTATATAAGCATCAACGGTGCTATAATCCTAGATAGCATGAATTAGCCTTCGGCCAGGGAGAAGAGGAGTGAGAGTAGTCTGCAGTAGTCCGCGGTAGGCATTCTTGCATTCCCGGAAATTACGTTTACGATGTACCACGGTCAAGTCGAGAATCAGCACACACAGCCGGTTGTTGTGAGCCATTAGTCGAGTCGGTTGGTCGAATAGCCAGTTTCCCAGCAGGAACATCAGGCTCTGCGAATAGAGTCTTGCTCAATTCAGTTACGAGTCCGTCCTGGGGTACTCCGTTGTGTCCATTGGATGCACCATAGCTAATTTCCTCACATACAACCGCAACTTATAATTATGAATTAGAAACACCCATTGATGATTATAGAGAAATAAATCCGTTGAGTGATATCATTGATTACTTCATGATACATTTCATCGAATTACCTCAAAACATGATGATTTAGAGACACGAATCGAAAATGAGAGAACTCACAGCTAACTCTCTTTTTCAATTTACCTCCCTCGCGATTATTCATCAGAATCGCGAGGTTGTTCGTGTTTGTATTTTCGGGAGATGCAGAGGCAAAACACAAAAATGAAAAATAGGGCAGCGTTGAACCAAAAGTTCGATATACAAAAAAACCGTCTATGATATTCATTATTCATCCAGGCTCATACGTTCCATCTTCTTTGAACATTCAATATTTACATCGTGTTCGATATTTACTCTTGAAAAAGTGGATCAGGGTATCAGAAAATTGAATGGGACAGGACTGTACTTTTTCTAAGGATGCATGTACGTGCATATATTCCCTTCATCTTTCAGTTTCTTTCTCTCAGTTGAATGTGGAAATCAACAGGGGTTTTATGAAAAAAATTCACTTCTCGGAATTGGATCTTTATACAGTTTGAAATTTATAAGTAATGGTTGAGTATTTCAATCATTCGAGCGATTGCACATAGATGAGGACTTTGACTGATCGAGGAAGTGGTTTTGATTTAACTGTTTGTAAAAAAAAAATAAAACGTTGAATGTTGGTTTGTTCAACGTAATTGCTTATCCTCTTTCATATATTTGACTAAGAAACATTATACATTATACGAGAGTTTTTCTTATCAAGTGTAACGTCAGCTCTTATCAAATCAGTACGAGGACTCTAAAAATTCAGCGTCAATTCTGATGTTTTAGACAAAAACTTGAGATGAGATCAATTTGTATCTAGGCACTCTTTAGAATAGCGTTATAAATTTTCATTCTGACAATATTCATGAATGGGGATCGCTTTGCTTGTATTTTGTGAATTCAACAATGTTTGTACTCCTCACATCCGAAGCATTTGATCAGGATAACCCGATTTGATTTTTATTCGAGAGGAAGAAGCATTTTCAATCTTTTAAATTTTTAGGATACATTCGCGTTGTCCGTATAGTCCGAACGGTGATTGCTTCAATTACTTTTTGTGATAAATCGCACTTCGATTCATAAGAAGTTATTAAACAAAATTTGATGGCCAAGAGTAAACCAGTATGCTTAATCTATATCCCATCAACTCTCTGATAGAAACAACCAATCCAAGGCCATAATAATAAATCGCACCAAAAAAAATTGCCAGGTCACAGCTAAATCTCAATCATAAATGAGAGCCATACCAAAAGCAGTCTTAAAATTTAATTGAGGTGGCGTTATCATGGGCGGTAATGATTTATCCTCAATATCGATATACGAAATTGGTGGAGAACGGTACGGTTCGCTCCAAACTAGCGCCGCAGTTGCTTATTCTTTACAATGTCCATGGGAAATTCAACGCAGTCGTAATTGGAATTTTCTGTAAGTTCTGATTTTGGACAAAAAGAAAATGAAAAAAAAAATATGCACAGTAGAAAAATTCTATACGAAGATTCCTATATATTTATGTGAAGTAATTAACACATACGTGCGTTGGGAATTTTTCGAATTCTCCAGAAATTGACTATGAAATGTTGGCAACAATTCCGTCCAGTTTCAAATTTTCAGATAAATTTATGAGAAATTTCATACAAATGTCCCAGAATCAATGAGATCGATTGAATTTTTCGCACTGTAAAAAGTATTCGGAATTTTCCAATACCTATGTAAAGTAAATTTCCTATACTTGTACGGGAGACGCGAACTCCCGTACACGTATATGAATTCTCAAATGAAAATATCTTTAAATTGCTGTTTTTATAAGATTTTTACTGTAAATTTATAGGATTTTCCCCAAAATTTACGGGAAATTTTTTACAGTGCGGTCAATGTATACAGGATAATTTTGATTATTATTTACGGTGTGTATTTCTCGTATGGACCAATCGATTTCAAATCTTCTGCGCCGAATTTGTATAACATCATGTTTATGTAACATAATAATATTCAACTCTTTCATCCCATATTTGTTACGTGAAAAACAATGTTTCCCTCAATTAGATTTTCAAGTGCAGTGGAATATCCACCTCTGGAGAGATAGGGTAGGTGAGGTACAGTACGAAAAGAAACATAATACATCTCCAGATGACGAATCTGAACTCAGGTTTTGAAAATTCAAAAAAGGCGGATCCAAGATGGCAGACAAAAAATTGAAATACTACCGGATTTCATCAAAAATTACTGTACAGGATTCGCTGATTCCGAACTTGAGCTCAGATTTCAGAAATTTGGAATAGAGGATCCAAGATGACAGCCAAAATTTGAAACGTTACCACACTGTAAAACATTTCTTTGCGAAACTTCATATAAACGTTCGAAAGTGATTAACATATACATGCGTTGGGAATTTTCCGTATTTTACTGGGGATTCACTGGAAAATGATAGTGGAAATCTCATGAAGTTTGCAATAACCAGTTGAATTTATGGGAAATTTCATATACGTTTATCGTAAATTGATTTCCCATCGCATGATTGGAATTTCCCGATTGCTGCGTATAGGAAAATTCCGATTATTTTTTACAGTGCGGATTTCATGGAAAATCATTTTGCTGGGATTTTTGGGATTGAAAATCGAGAATTAGAACTCGTATTTTGAAAATTCGCATTGATCGATCCAAATGTGTGACCTCAAAAATTCCTAGTGCAAATCAAAAAGTGCTGGAAGAATGCATGACCGCCAATCTACTCTTTCCAATTCACTTTTCTATTCTTGACAGCCTATATGAAGAAAAATGGAGGACTTAGGAAGAGTGATTTGTCGGCCATGCACACTTTACGCACGCTATATTTTTCACCAAGGATTTTTGAACTTGCTGGTTATTTACCTAAATTCAGGATGGGATTCAAATGTACGAAATACCAAATGTGCGAAAGCGAATCCATTGAAGAGTTACAGTGGAATAGCATGAAGAACCAATGGAATAAATCGAAGGATCGGTTTTCGTACTTTTGGACCCCATCCTGAATTCAGATTTTTGTGGAAGGAGATTGAAAATCGTCAGAAATTCGGGAAAGTGGGATTAAAATTGAAAACCACTCTCTGATGAACCGGGAGATACCACGATTTTTTAATCATTTTATTTCTTTCATATAAAATGTACTTACTGCACTTCCTGTAGTTGATCCACACAGTGCATCAGTTTAGAAAGAGTTCATAATCAATTCATTTGTAATCTCGAGGATTCAGAATGAATGCATAGAATGCACTCATTCTGAACTATTTTATTATGTGAAAATAGTTGAAAAAATCGTTCCGGCAATTCTGATGACATTTGATAAAATAATAATATTTTTCTCCGTGTAAAAATCTTTTGGAGATCTTATTAATGATCATAAACGCGTCATAAATGAGAGTTCTGAGAAACGTGATGTGTGGGTAGACATCCTGTTCTTGATGTATCATTCGTGAAAAGGTAAAAAAAGCAACATGGAACAATTTTTTGGTGTATCAACCGGGGTGTCCAGCCTCCGGGAATTCTAATGGAATCGATAGGTCAGGTTGAACGGAATGGCCAATGAAACGAATGAAGGATTCCCGATCTGGACACCCTGAATCAACTATAGAAAGTGAAGTGAGCAAAATTTCTATGAAAAAAATAAAATAATAAGAGAAAATTTTGATTGGAAAAAAACTGTGGAGATTAAGAATTGAAAAAACACAGAGAATTGAAATTTGAAGGAGGTGAAAACATGTTGAATACAAAAAAAACAAATAAAAATCCTCACTTATATCTCCGGATTCAGCTGGGAACGATTATCTTTTTTGATCCTACCTTCTCAAATTCCTGACAGTGCTAAATCTTCTTTCGCAAAAACCGAAGTTCAGATTCGTAAAAAGAGAGTTTGAACAATCCTAGTTCAAATTTTTTGAAAAATTCGGTGATATTTCAATCCCTTTGGCCGTTACCTTGGATTCAGGATTCCTAATTTTCAGAATTCTAGATCAAATTTGTGATCCGCAATTCTGGAAACCTCGATTTAATTATTTTGAATAGAATACAGTGATATCTCAAATTTGTGGCTACTATCTTGAATCCGCCATTTTAAATTCCTTACATCTGGGGACAAATTTGCAATCAGCGACCCCAACCACTCCTGTACAATAACTTTGAATTCATTTTGGAACCACCATAGAAGCCCTGATGTAGTGCTTCCCACAAGAAAATGCTCAGAAATTTCCTCATTGATGAATTTTTGTCAAGGAAAGGCTCGTTTTTTGAATTTGTGCATGAATATTGATACGGTAACATCCCATGATCTTAGAATTACGAAAAAACATTGATAAACATCGATTCAATTCCGAATGATATCAATAATTTTCTTTCATATGACATTTTTTTGGACCAATTACCGTTATTTTGCATAGTTCAACGTAGAAATTTCGCGTCAATTTGCATAGCTTTTGCGTCAATTGGCGTAGTTTTGCGTTAGATTTTCTTCCCTAGGATGAAGCATGTTGGTTGATCTACGCCAGGTGAATCCCACAGGCTATTTTCTACCTATCGCGTATCGTTTTATCATATATCTCTCGTGAATCTAATTTGATAATTCAAGATTGTGGTTTGAAATCTTTCACCGAATCTTCGCTTAAACAATGCGTTCTTGACAATGTTCTGCTGGTACCCAAGCGTTACAATCCTAGTCAAACCTCAAGCAGGATCGAGGTCAACAGGATTTCCAAACATCAAGAGGAGACGAAATTGTTTCTCTTGAGTTTAAGAAGTTTTTAGAAAACTCGAACAGAAGAACTGAATTCTTTCTATATTTTTAGAAAACCTTCTGAGAAATACAGAGAATTCATTTTCGTTCGTCATAAAAGGAGAAGTTTTCCCTCGAAGGTACCAAATTGAGAATATGTGAGCTCTCAAAGTACAATCAGAATAACAGTGGAAATGAGTAATGTACGTTCATTCTATTTTATGATTTGTAAGTCACATGTGAATTTGTACACATGTTGAAGAAAATAAAATGATATAATTTCTCGACATGTGTACGAGTTCACATAGTTGTGTAATTCTTACGTGATAAGAGAGTATAACGAATGTCAGACAATAATCTCATTGTCCTTTCGATAGTCAAAATATTAATACATGGAGTACAAATTGAACGCATTGAAGGACAAAGTGTGACGTGAGGTTGTTATTTCAACAGCCAATGAATAGATGATTCATTAAAACATGACCAATTTGTTATATTCCAGTGAAATTGTCACAGAAAGCAACAATGACGGTACTGTACCCTCTCTTTCATTTGATTTGTCGAGTAACATTATTTATACCGAGATATCATTCGTACACTTTAGGATACGAATTTTATATATTCAAACTCATTCAATGAGAGTTAAATTCGCCACAGAGATAATAAAAATAGCTGAATGCAGATTTCGGCGAATGATTTTGTACAAACGATTTGGAACAAATTGATTTTTTATTTCCATACGAAATTCAATTCGATCAATTTTGTCATTTCTCTTCAGAAGAAAATTGAATGTCTTCGGACTCTCGTTTCGTTTTATCTTCCTACGATTCCTCCTTCTCTTTTCTCACGCAACGCATTCAACCTCTCTCGCGTTGCACCATTAATATACCAGGGTGAAAAAAGAAGGTCGGCACGTTCTTAACTTTCTCCTTGTTACTCTTTCACGAACTCGATTTCAATAACCTCACAGACAACTGGAGCCCCGAAGTACCGAACAACACCAGCCTTACGCGCTTCAACCTTGCTTCAGGTTTGTATTCGTGAGAAACGATTAGACATCATATAAAACCCCGATATTAAAATGATTCGCCCCACTCGTCTTGTAATTCAATTCCAGTAATTTAATTTCAATTTTCGATACTTCATACGGTACGTGTAATCAAAATGATTATCTTGAAAAGTATTTAGATGTTATATTAAATTTTTGTATCGAATATGTGTTGAATATTCTTTAGGTTCAATCGGATTCAATTGGAATAATCCATTATATTTAATAACAATAATAATAATGATAATAAATGAAAATGTGCTAGCATATAAATTTGTTTTACGACCCAAGAAAAAAGTGGTAGGGGGTTGGGAAGAGTTATTCGACACGCAGCCCTTTTTCTTTTGAATCTACGAAGGGTGGATGAGTACCTGAAGTTGATTCATTCCATAAACACCTCGATAATATCATTCCAGGAAGGAATTCCCAATTAACATATCCCCTTTCATAATAAAATCTTTATCGTTATTATCAAACTTTCCTTTCTATTCGAACGATTCATAATCGTGATGAATTTCCTTGAAAATCGATCTCTAGCGGGACCTCCAGATATATTCATTATTTGTGATAAGCATTATTATATTTCAATCTTAATGAGCTTGAAACATCGAATGGAATGATTGTTCTTGTAGTTAACAATTAACATTCCCTCTTGGTTGGCTGCGCAGACTACGTACAACGGATTTACTTGATATTAACGGAGAGACGTGTTGCGGAATTCTATCGGTGCACTCAGCCGTCTTATTAATTTACATTCCGTCGATAGTAGCATTCAATAACAAGTAGCAAGTACATTCACCGACGAGACCAGAGTCTAATAATTGTGTCTCTTCTTCTCCTCCTCCTCCTCCTCCTACCGCCCCTTCCCTTTCCTCCTTGTTTCATTTCAACTAGAAATGGGACTTTCAATTTCGCTTGTTACCGATAAATAACTCGCCCGCACGCTTTTATTTTCCTCAACTTTAAATTGTGCACCCCCGATTGTGTCGAGCGCGTAACATCGGGATAAGAGACACGAGAAAAAGAAGAAGCGGAGGCAGAAAAAAAAGGAATAATTAAACAGAGATGTTTTAATTGTCTTTCATTAGAAAGTCATTACAATTAATTATCTGCGAACAAAAATAGTAGAAGAATCGTCTCATCGTGGAGGAACGAACAATAATTTCATTATGCGTTATAAAGTTGCAACTTCGAAAATGAATATTTCATCGTTTGCGGAATGAATCGAAATAATTCTTGTTCCGTCTCGTCAGAATCAAATATTCGATTCAATCTAAACATTATTTATTCCAAATGAAGCGAGGAACACACTTTTGGCGGTTGAATTGCGTGATCTACGTTTCTAGCGAACTTACGCCAACGCTGTTCTATCTCTTAAGAGAGGCAACGGTTCGAGAAACAAATTGTACGGCTCAAAATCAATACCAGTCGGGTATATGATTCATCCTCCACGCGGTGATACAAATCTTAAGATTATACCTGGAATAGCGATGTACGCAATATACACATTATTATGTGCAGTAGATTGATGTAAATTTGTTTTTTTTTGCCTTCATTCATACATTGAAGTTTCCTAACTCTTCAAATTCATCTCGTAAATTCGCGAAAAAGCGCGGCGAAGTGATAATTCGAATAATCCAAAAACGTCAAATTTCAGGTTGCCCAAGTATGAAGTGTAGATCCCGTTGTTCTGATATGCAGCCAATTCCCAGTGACGAAATTCATAAACAGTTACACAAACATTACGGAACCAAGAGCATTCATTGGTATCCCGTCGAAATACCAACTTAACATTTTGATGTTGTGGGAGTTCGAATCGTTTATAGAAACGGAACGAGAATTCAAACTCACCAAATTGGATAAATCACCGTCATTAATCTTCTCGTTTTGACTCCTTGGAACAGGAAATATCGTTTAAAGATGCACTGCAAGATTTTTTGATCTCTAACAGCTGAATATTGTGTTGTTCGAGTATTAATTCGTTCCAATAAACGATCCCAACTTCAGCAACATACATTTTGGACCGAACAGAATGTAAATTAAGGTGGCGCAAAAAAATGGACTCTCGTTAGTTTTCTTGTTTCGTATGGAAATATGTTGGTTTTTATATATTGAAAAATTTTCAGGGATCGCTCAGGATTTTTTCACATTCTGAAAATAGTCAGAATTCATTGTTTTTATTTTCCAATTGTTTTTCGTTACGATCAAATTTAGTAACTCAGAAATAGTGGCTTTCTCAACGCTCAAAATTTATGATTCTTGACTATTGATGTTTTCAAGCGACCTTTGGAAATTCATATCAACGATCAATACATACTGTTATTTTAATTGAGAACTCAATGGATAAGAATTCAATCCAACACAAGAAGATAAATTGTTACAATGAATAAATTGAATTCATTCAGAGAATTAAATTGATTATATTAATTGAAATTCAACGTATTCACTAGTTGATTTTAGAAATTTCATTTCTTTTACACTGAAAATGAAATTCTGGAACAGTTGACATTCGGACATCAATGGCTGATGTGTGTGGAAAATAAAATTCTAAGATCTGCTATTACTCACCGATACATCACTATATTTCATGCGTTGCGTATCAGCAGTTGATGCGAATGAGATGAGCTAATAATGTTTCCATGGTTACCAATTTCATTCTTTCACGTACATCGACTGTTGATGTACAAACGTTATTGAGCGATGAATGTAAAAATGTTTATGAATTCTGAATACCCTTTGGAAATGAATATTTTGAGATGTGAGTTGGAGGAAGTCACTATTTTTTCAAGTGATAAATTCCACCGCGACGAGAAAAAAAATTGATAAATAAAAAAACATGAATCTTGACTATTTTTAGAATTTTAAAAAATCTCGAACGACCCCCAAAAACATTTTCTCCGCACTGATCTTTAGAGAGGACTCTTAAAACGTGGAGAATCAACATGTTTTCATGCAAGAATTCTAGGAGAGAAAAGAATCGGTTTCTTGGACCCATCCTAATGAATGTACACTGAGAAAAAACTGCATTGTAGAAATCGTGTTTCAATATAGTAATGTATTTGACGGTGAAAAATACATTATTTTGGTTATTATTACCATAAGCTAGGTGATAAATACCATCTTTTTGGTGAATCAACCCGAATGTACGGTGAAATTCAACACTGAAAAGGTACTTTTCACTTTTGAAAGGCTGGCTTCAGTTTCCATTATTTGACGGATGAAAAATATACGAAATAGAGGTTATTTTCACGTTTCATTTTTTTCAGTGTAAATACTCAATGATGTGCGATAAAGTGAGAACAAGGTTTATTTATTGTTAAAAAATGTATTCACGGAATTAATCAAATCTTTGAGCTTGGTTACCAAAGAATCATTTCATTCATTTTCAATTTCATCTTCCAAATTGAAGGATCAGAACAGTGTCATTTATAATCACATCGAAAATCAAAGAACAAATTCATCAGATGAGTACAATAAAATTTGTTTTAGATATTATTCTGTACGAAATCATTCTTTTCTGTGCAAAAACAACGATTCCTTTCAAAAAGTTCACCTCACTTTAACAGGGTACTTTAAAAAACACGGATAATGTCCAGATTAACAGGAAAGAAAATGTTCACAACGTCCTGAAAAAAAAGAAAACTCGAATTTCAAAGGGATGAATCTCGATCAGAGTAATTCATTTAGTACCTTGTACCGCTCATCCACGTTTACAAGTGGTTGTAAACTTATTTGGTCGTGTACACTATGTTCTATATTTTTATATGTTTATATTCAATAAGAATATTATTTGAATATGTATAAAGGAATAGATTCATATAAAAATACCCATAATTACTTTAGCACATGGACGTTCGGAAATCTGTCGTAGTCTTGTAAGGTAGAACTTCAGTGATCTGTTTTCTCATTCAGTTTTAGATGTGAACGAAAAATCTGATGAAAGCAAGTTTCCGGAAAATATCTATTATCACTCTCTCATTAATCTTCCCTTCCACGAATTGTCGTAGCATAGTAGAACAAGTTCTCGCTTTAGAAGGGAATTGAAAAATGTTTACCTACCAGCTCATGTATCCCCAGCCAACAAAATCAAGGCAGCGCTTCTGACAGTGGTGCTACCATTCACTTATACAGTTAAAAATCTTCTGTACATATATGGCTTCATTTATGTATGGAAATAGGAGTGACTTGGTAGTATTTTTACTAGGAGCACTACTTGGTAGCGCTTCCTGATAATACTGGTAGCGCTGAGGTAGTGCTACGTTATAAATTGAATTATATATATGTTATGGTAGCATGCAGTCTCACGGTAATGGAAAAGCTACTACGTTGCTCCCACTAGCATTGCCAGTAGCGGAAACGTGAATTTGGAAGCACTTTGCTGGCTGGGTCAGGCATTTGACAATAATTCAAAATGATACTGCTTGAATTTGGATCGTTTTCGTTTTGTTCCTTCAAGAAATTCATTTGACAGTTAATGATTCTTCAACTTTGTGCCTGAATAATACGTTCCATCTGGAAAACAAATTTTGTGAAAATTATTACCAGCTCAGCATATTTTCCCATTCTCAGTCCAGATATCGTTTCAATGAATGATTCAAACTTCAATGATATTCCAAATTATGTTTTTTGAGCCTTCCATAAACGTGCCAGGGGAATCTTGTGCAGTATACGCAATTCTAGAATTGTCCAACTTCGCTCATTGATCATTTTATTCGATGGAATACTGTTATAGGTTGATGTAACGGAAAAAGTGCATAAGTCATGCATAGTTAGTCAATCTGATCCAAGAATTGACCATGGACATTATTTTTAATAGCACGGTTTTGTTCCACAAAAACACAAGATTGACCGACAGGATTGATGAACAAGGTTGGAGGATTCCATCAAACCAGTCACAAGGCTCATTACTTTATGATGATGATAATGGGTGCGTTTTTGTTCAACAACAAACTGAACTCCGCCTAATGGAAAATTCTCAACATTCGATAGTTTCTTGACCCCCTGGTTGAAGACTCTCGTTGAACCGATGCGGAAGACTGATTCAAACCAATTTAAAATTAATTTTCAATGGATTTGAATAAGTTTCCTGCATCGGAATCTTTGGAGAATCAATCGGTTCAATGAGATCCTTCAACTAGGGTCCTCAGTCTGAAAGCAACCAAGAATTGATCATGAGGATTGACATTATATGGTACTAGTTTCATCAATATGATTGAATTAGATGCACATGAAAGCTCATTGATATATCCCCCTGAATAAATCTGGTCAAATACCTTCATCCCTATTTGCCGCATATGGAACATCCTGCACAATTTTCTCCTAAAGAAAACACATAGTAAAGAATATGAAGTTCTAATTGTTTTTTCATGGATGAAAACTTCTAATTTTCTTCTAGATAAGGAGAATTTCAAAGGAATTACGTCTGTGAATTATACAGGTGATTAATTTAAGAAACACAAGTTCGTGAGAATATAATAGGATCGAATAAAAGAGTTCTTGACGCTAACTCATCACTTTTTATTCGCAAAAATATAATTTGAAACAACATTACCTGTAATACCAACACAGGTAAGAAAACTTCTAGAAAGAAGTTTGGAAGTATTTTACCAAACATTTCTGAGCAAGTCAACAATTTTTGTGAGTTGACAAACATTCTTTGGGGAGTTATGAAAATTATTTGAAAATTCACAGAAAATTCGTGGATTCTCAAATAATCTGGAAATTCACAAATTCATAACTTTATCATCATACTTTTTCTTTCGAGAATTTACAAATATTTTTTACAGTAAAGTTTATAAACTCTTGTAAAAGTGGATGAGGAGTACAAATTACACAGAAAAACAGAGATTATTAATATTCCGAAATATGATTGACAATTTAGGGCAATTCAACAAAAGTTGATAGTTTCACGATGAAAAATGAAAATGAAACGTTCAATACTCAGTACCTATTTTCCACTACGAATTTTCTTAGTCAATTTACTTCAAACATTCTTCAGTGATTTTTTCTCTCTGAATTGACAGTCCTTTTTCTAAATGTTAATAAATATCTCTCAAATATCGATCACTTTGTTCTTTCCGTGAACTTAACAAATTACTCTGATCGTGATCGATTTCTTTTTTGAAACTCATTTTCTCATTCCTCTTTTCAGTGCTTATGAACGTTTTTTTCCTGCTAATCTAGATATTCTTCACTTTTTACAAAGAATTGTTGTTTTGTACAGCCAAAAATCATTTCGCATAGAATAATATTTTACATAAATTATACTCATCTGACGAATCTCTCTCTGATTTTCGATTTCATTGTAAATAATATTAACAATTCAGATTATGAGAGTGAGAGTAAATGAAATACTTCTCATTTACCAGATCTAAAGGTTGAATATATTTATTGAATTGATAATCACCACCCCAGCAAACACGAATGCAGGCCATTCAAAGGACCTTTGACGGCCCTTCGCCGACATCGCAGGACCATCCGCGGCCCATTGAAACGCCACTAATCATTGTTTGTAGGAACATTTCTTTATTTACACGGAAAAAATCGGTAATCCAAATTTTCGTTGACCAGTACCCAGGCAAGTCATAACAAGACTGGCGTCAAGCTTGGTATGCCAAGTCTAGTTAGCCTAGCCTTGACCAATGTTTGGCTCACGGTAGCTGACTGAGCGTTGATAGAGCCTCAGATACCAATGATAGGACCTAACATATTTTGCCGTGTTTGATTCAATTTTTGTTAACCAAGTCTCGACTGATGCTTGGCCCGTCACAGCTCACCCACCCTTAATAGCACCTCAAACATCAATGCTAGGATTAAGCATATTTCGCTGCGTTTGATTTATTTTTCGTCAACCAAGCTTTAATCGACACTGGGCTCGCCGTAAGCCTAGATATAGCCACATGACATGGACTTGGAATTGATTCGCATTTCAGAAACTTGGAAGATTATACGCCTGAATGTTCTCCAGCTCAAATACGGGTATCCTCTCAACGTCTTCCAAGATAGCATCAGAGTCCTGAAAGAGTTCTTTATGAATCCATTCCATCAATTCTGAACTCTTTTAGAACTCTTGCGCTATCTAAACTACAGTGACTGTGTCGAAATTTCATGTGTCGGAATATATTATATTCAATCAAACTTGGATGCCAATAAGAAAACTATCCAATTCGTTGAGGTTGATTGTATATCAATCATGGCACCAATATCGATTCAAAACATAAAACCAATATTAAATCTTGATCTTGAACCAAGCTTGGATTTCAAGCATTGAACATTGTTATCATCCCAGACATTAATCTAATTTGGTGCCAATGTTGGTAACTATGTTAGGCCCAATGTTGACGAACATTAGCTCAAGCTTGGCACCAAGTTTGGTACATTTGTCAACGCATACCTGGGTATGTCACTTTTGAACGGAGCACAAATTCGAGACGAATTCGTGCACTGAGTTTTAATATTTCGTTGACTCAACTTTTCATTTTGATCATCGAAATAATGGAAAGAATCAGCGAGTTATTAAAATCCAGTATACGAATTCTTCTTGAATTTGTATTCCGTCCCAAAGTGACATACCAATCGACCAAAATTTGGATCACTAATTTTTCTCGTGTACATTTTGTTCATTTAAAAACATCGATTCGATATTTCAGCGGGTATCTGTTTATGGATATCACATCACTGCATCGTCACTTCACACTTGGGTGACGAGCAAATAACGGATACTTGCATCGCAATCCTCAAATCTTCTTTATCGAAACAATCACCAAATCAATCAGTCTCTCCCAGTTTTGCGTTAGTCAAGAGCACTGAAGATGGAATATTTTCAAGTTCAAAACAAGACATCAAATACGATCAAGACGATTTACCTACTAGTATTCCAACGCTCGGTTGCAGACAGTACCTGCAGTTTAATTCGAGTCCCTCTCATGGTGCATGGATGATACACCCATCGCTCGTACATTTCGCGATCATTTTCATAGAAAAGCACCTTTAAGATCATCTATCGGAAAATAAAGCGACAGAAATAATAATCTTTTCCGATTTATTATTATAATACATAAAATTTGATAGGTTATTATTAGGGCATAAAAGGATATCAAGCACTATAATAAAGATAAGTTCGAATCAGCCTGCAGCAAATAGATCGCGTACGATGTACAATGTGATGGTTATAAGAATGAAAAGATCGGGGGTACATGGAGAGTATTGAAGAACCGTAATGTTCTAGTTTTAGCATTGAACACCGACGAAACGCGAAAGATAAAAAATTATAGTATTTTGGGGGGACGTGAGAGACGCGAAAAACATTGGAACGACATATCGGGAAATCTGAAGGGTAACAGGAGAGTAGCATATGTTACCCTACAAGCATATAATTGATTCGGATAGCAAAAGTTCTGTTTTGTATTGGACCAAATGTTATATACAACTTCATTATGACTGATTATAACCTCAGAAAGATGATCATCGGGTTACGGGTATAAAATATTTATTAACAAATAACATGAATGGACCACCCGTAGAGCTACCAGTTGGAGGTTTCGAAGGTGTCGAGACCGAGAACTCGAACATAAAGATATAAAAGGGCGCGCGAGTGTAGAAAAACACGTATGTGTACGCATACCAAGGCACACCTGGTGGTAGGCGCAAGATCCCAAGGAAGAAAACGTATCTATACCCTTTATTCTTTGAACGTTCGTCGTTTTCGAATAGTTTCGCAGTGAAATTATTATAATTTAATACGATACCACGACCCCATTCCATTCTTCTCTTGGCTCTTTATCTGGGTGCCACGACCATATTATTCGGCGTGTTTGTAGCCTCTGGCGTCGCGTAATAAGCCGGCTTATACACCGCGCCTCTCTTTCTCTCTTGCTCTCTTTGTCACGCTCACTACACGCACCTAACACGCTGTTTCGACACGCCTCCCGATATTCTTCCCGCTGGCAATGTAGCAGTATACATATACACATCTGCATCTACATCTGCATATCCATGGATCGGAATGGAGGCCGGAAACGCGTCGTTGTCGTTGTCGCCGTTGTCGACGTCGTGATCGTCATTGGCATCAACGAACGAGCTAGAGGAGTCGTCGTGTGTTGCCGAGAAAAATCCATTCAACGAGTACAACCCTGAGGTCGTTCGGTGGCTACACCCCTCGCTGCTTCAACGACATTACCGATAATTCTTGATATTGTGCTTTCCGTGATCCGTACTGCAGGAAGCTGTTACCCTTCCCTCCCAACCTGGATTCCCCGGTAACTCGAAACTCTTATTCTCTTCTTTATACCTCTTCTTTCAAAGGCTCAATTGTAATTGGCCGCTGTAGCTTATTTTATATACATAGTCACGAAACAAGTATCGAGATTTGTGCGGCGGATCTTGTTGTTGTTATTACCGATCTTAATATTCACCCCAGTATTCTTCCAGAAGAGAAAAAGGATGGAATTTTTATAAAATTTTACTTTTTTTCCCCTCAAATTGATTCTCATTTGAAATCTTCATTACCAAAATGATGATGATGATGATGATGATGATGATGATCAAGCTTGAAAACTTCGCGCAGGTGAAATGAGGTATATAAAAACCGTTTCAATTTTTAAACCTGAAGTCTTCGGAAGGGAATGGTTGTAAAAAACTTCATCGTACCGATCGATGCTGATCTCTTAGCGTTTTATCTGGCAATTTCACCCAAATGATGCTCGCAAAATTATGAACTTCCTCTTCGGTACAAGTATCGGTATTAGGTAAATGTGTAAAGATGAATCACTTTACAGGGTTTCGTCTCCAATGAGCTGATTCGTTCCAACGCATGAGTATCGAGACGTAATAAATATACATCTAATTATCCAACCCTGTTACGGAAATTTCACCGTATCAAGATAATTACGGTCCTCCACCTTGGATTTTCAATGTATCGATAATACGTGATATTGTATTCCTCTTTTGAAAGTAGATTACGCTGAATACAATACACCATATAATTTTTCGTCTCATCACGAGTGTCAACCGTGTTCGGGTTTCCCTCCCTATTTATGACTAATCTTGTGCGTTATCGGTATAAAATATTCGAAACGATAGATATCCTCACCTCGTTTCGAATTCCCAGAAAAATGATTATTTATTCGTTTGTTCGATCCTATTGATGATTCATCGGAATGCTTTGAACTATGATGTTTTTTTTCTATCTTTTCAGTTCAAACTATGAGGGAACAAGTATCACTCGAGAGAAATACGAACAAGCATTCAATAGATATGAATCTGTCGACAATAAGGTTTGAGTGACCGTTCGAGTCGCGACGGTACGTCAAATATTGAACTGGAAGAAAATCTGCCGATGAGTGGCCCATCCTTCTCTCTTGTATGCTTAAAGTGGTCGGGACGGACTATATATACATACAAAACCGATAAGGTTTTATCGTCCATTTCTGTGAGACAAGCACTGTCAGGATGGCGAGACCGGTCCTCGAGTCATGGAAATGTCGGAAGGAGAAATGGATAAGGCTTCGTCTCGTTTCGTTTCGTTTCGTTTCGTTTCGATATGGGGATTGGGGACTCTTTATATTTTTAAAAGCCATACTACCGTTATTATCAGAGTAATGCTCATCATTCAATGATAACATATAATTCATGTGAACCAAACATGCCTCACGTTTTATTTTCCCTTGAGCGTAAAGTGAGAACCATTCCTTCTTTTTATTTTTTATTTTATTTTTTCTTTATCTTCGGACTTAATTGCATATATCAATGTTTTCTGTATTCCATCTTGTATCACGAACCTTCAATAAAGTTGTTCCATGAATCACAAAAGAACCTTCGAATACAAAAAATATGCGTATACATGAATATGTATTGAAATGGGATTTTAGAAATCATTAAATCGTTCAATCGATTCCGTATATTGATGAATGGAATTAATTATGTGTACATTTTTCCCGTAGAAGATTTCCTTTCTTCAGAAAACTCTTGGGTTTCAGGAAAAATAGTACACTCTTAAGATTGTGTATTCATGATATCTGTTGAATAGAGCATTCATTTTATTCATTGCATAATGAAGACTTGTATTCACGATAAAATTGTATTACAACTACCATAATATGATTCTAACTGAAAGAGTGACTATTTGTATACACAAAAAATTCATATATATATATGAATCGTGTAGTGATGACCTGTTTATAGGTTTCGTTATAATCATCCAGTATACATAGATTATTCTGTATTTGAAAAATCTAATACACATTCAATATATGTAATTCATATAAATTCTATACTACTGAATATCAGGGAGGCATCTGGAAATTCTCCACCCCTGGGCCAGATGTATAGTACTGGTCCCAGAGGAAGAAAATTGTCGGAATTATACATAATTTATAAATAATTCGATGTAGTTTATATATAAGTTCTACATTAGTATATATAAATGATATCGTGATGCCGCACAGTGGGAAATTTTGGTGCATTCATGGACAAAAATCAGCCTGCAACTCAATTTTCATCCGATGCTGATGAATTTCATTTCAGAATACTCAGAAAGGGTTCCCCTTGAACGTACCACTGCGGTATTTCCGTAACATTGAACTGAATTAGAGGAGAATTTGAATCAAAATTCAAAAAGAAGATTTGGTGAACGAGTGAATCATTATTCATCTAAAAAGAACCGTTTTTCCTGTTTTACGTGACGAAACATATTTATTCAAATGGAAGTACTAATACTTGTGATGGAGAAGCACAAAAATGCTATAAAAATCTGATAGAAATTACATAATCCACCCAAAGATCAAGAATTTTTGTGAATATAAATAACTTCCTCAAAATTGAAGTTGGTTATTGGATAGCAGAAAAGACTCAAGAAAACTGGGACAACCTTATATAGCTCCTAACTATTGAAAATTCGAGAATTTTCATGATTCAAAAGCGATATTTTGCAGTATCGATGTTTTTTCATTGAAAATTTATCGAGTTTCTGTTGAATTGTATAAATATCGGATTGTTCCAAACAAAAATGCCGCAGTGATACGTTAAAGTGGAACTCTTTCTGAGTATTTTAAAAGGAAATTCAACAGCATCGGATGAAAATTGGGTTGTGGGTTGATTTTTGTCAATAAATACACCAAAATTTCCCACTGTGTGCCGCCCCTAGGCCATGGCCTACACCGAGAAAATTTTATACTTGCATTTATTGAATCAACTAAATTTCTATTTAAATATGAACCAACTATAGTTTTAGTTGGATCAAATGAAACATTTATCTCATCAAAATAAATTTTGAGTCATTACAAATAAAATTTACTTAAATCGAGTCGAAATTTACTGGATACAATGAAATGTGTACACAGATAAAACTGTTTTTTTGATTCTAGAATTCACAATTATTTGGTTTCGATTTATTTGATTCAAATAAATTTTCTTCCACTAAAGTATTAATTTTTTGTATCAAATAATCGGAGTTGTTTGGAAATTTCCCTTAAAATATTTTGATTTGAACAATTCAATATATTATTGCCGAATTAAGAGGAGCGGAAACATGTTATGTGAGTTTCGTGTCTCGAAAACTATAAAAATTCACACTTCATTCACTTTTGCATCAATTTGCAGAAATTGACACTTTTCACATCCCCTTCCTTTTACGTTGAAATGAAGCAAATAGTATCTTGCGATCAAAATAATATTTATTTGATTGAAAACCAAAATATGTTTCACGTGAATGCATCAATGCGGCTTTCTGAATAAATCTTTCATACTCTCTTACGGAATTCTGAATGCGGAACGAATGAATGTATGTTTGAATTGAAAAATCATTTGTTCAATCGAAGGAAATCACATCTTCCTTTGAAACTAAAACACAAAAGTTCATCAAAGTATCGTATTTATTTGGACGAATGAATTATAGAGTTTGGATATTCAAATGAATCCAAAAAAGTTATTGAATAAGTATTTATTTCGCCCTATTGAAATAACATATTTATTCGAATGACTCAAAATTTATTTGATCCAACAAGACACTTTTATCTGTATAGTAAGTTCATATTGAAGTCAATCATCTTTCTGGGTGTAGGTTGGCCTAAGCGCAGATGTGCCACTGTTGAATCCGAATAGTTTTTTAAAAATATGAATCATCTGATACTTGAATTAATTTTTTTGCTTTTTCAAACTGTAAACGTTATTGAATTTTTTATTTTGTATATTTTTCCAATAAAAATTTATCATTCATATTCTTTTGGATTTTATAACTCGTTGAATTCCAAATTCCCATAACAAGAGCATATTCCTCTAATTAATCAGAGACGTTTGTGATGCAAAATTTGCTTTGAATCAAGAATTTTGTTTTTTCCTGTGTTCGATTCAAAGCAAATTGTATTGAACTGAAACAATCCATGTTTCATATATAACGAAAACAATATTGTCTTGATACAAGATAGTTTTTTTTCTGTGTAGAAATAGAAATGTAAAAAATAATCCAAAAGACTCCACTCGAGCGATGATTTTTCGTGATTGAATGAAGTTAGAAAATATGAAAGGTATGTCGCTTCAGAACTAGCATTTTCAAATTCATGATAGTAATGTAAACATCAGGTAATTCAGTTATCACCAATAACAGTGCTATTATGTTGGTGTTGGTATTGTGGCGAAAGAAAAGAGAGAGACCGAGATAAAGGTAACGCGTTATGAATAACAAATCCCCTCCGTCCCGCCCGTTATATCACTAATCTAAAGAGTTCAACGTTCAGTGCCGCGTGCCCCTCTCTCCAGGTAATAACCATCCAACCACCGCTCCCGTGGTCCTCCCTTTATGGAGGGATTTGTGATTTTCTGACTACTGTGTGAGTAATTTTTATCTGTGCTTTAATTTTCTTTTTCTCTCTCTCTTCGTGATAATGGAAATTAATTTGTTTGTAAAGAACTTCACAAAACAGTATTTGCATGAATTTAGGGATTTTTTTTTATTCATTATTGATTACACTTCCAGAAAAACGACCTGGTTAGAACATTTGTGGTCCCAATAACTTCAATTCTGGTGAAAAAGATATTTTTGTGACGTCCAGAAAAATTGGTTCATTTTGTGAAATGAATTTTTACCTAAAAACACGGAGCATTGCGAATTAATCACTGAATTTTACTATACGCTTTATAAAATTCAACTTTCAGCGTGTAAAATTTCAATCCTACCTCTTGATTTTTGTACAATATCCGTAATCTTCCGTACTTTTATGTAAAACTTCCTGTTTCTAGTTTACTAAGAATAAAAATAACAAAAATTCTTATATTTTCGAGCAGCATTTTTCTCCGTGTGCATGACGCAAACTTGGAATTATCCAAAAACCTGGGGAAGAACGTTTTTCACTGAATTTCACTGCAAAACTCTAAATCTCTCTGGAAAACTCTGAGAAAACCTGAGATGATCAGAAAAACTTCGGAAACCTTCGCAAATTCTCTCAAACCCTGCAAAACTTTGAAAGTCTCTTAAAAATTCGACAAAGATCTCGCTTATCAGGCGTGTTTTTTCACTGGAAATTTTTCATAAATATCCCTGAAAATCATTTAAATTGTCTGAGCATTGATAAAAAACTCTGCGCCCTTTCCATTTCTGAGAATTTCTTTATTTTTCAGGGATATTTTCTCACCAGGGGATTATTTTATGGAATGAAAAAAAAATATTATTGGTAAAGATAGAAGAATAGAATACCATACTAATGGTAACGTATCATAAAATTCGTCCATTCGGCTCTGTAGGACGGAGTTTTACATGATGAATTATTTTATCAGTTTAGAATAGCGTCATGGTTGGAGATTCAGACTTTGTGTCGATATCGTGTAATAACGATAACGAATACTGAATCACAAAAGATACATTGGATTCGAATACGAGAATAAATCTTCCGTAAGTATCGTAGCAAAGAATATTTAACAATGATGTATGGGCGAATTTACTCACTATCTCGTTACTTATAGGGATGTAACCTTTTAATCAAAGATATTTACCGAAGAGTTCCTTCCTTCTTCGTTAACCCATTCTGTCCCAAATGTCCAATATTTCTTCTCAATGTTCAAGGTTCTACTTCTTGATAATAAACGACTCAGAAATACATTACCACGTTGAAACGTAACATGTTCGATAGCTTAACCCATTAACTCTCAAGGGTCTTCAATTTTCAATGAATATTCATCCAAGGTTTTTCGCAGTATCTGTACCAAAGAAAAAAAATTTGTGACACATAATGCCCGATGTAAAATATCCTGCGGTTTTAAGATATGGCTTCAGAATTTGCCTGGAATCATTCTTTGAATAGTTATCAACAATTTTTTGCAAAGAAATGCGAGTTTTTTGATAAAAAAAAGTTTAGATCTGAAATTTTTGAATAAAACTGTACTGTAAAAAGTAATGGAAATTTTTTTATACGGAGTAACCAAATCAAGGAAATCAAATTTCCGGTACATTTATATGAAATTTTCCATAAAATCAACTGAAAATTCCAAACTTGACAGGATTTTTACTATCATTTTCCAATAAATTTTCGGTAAATTAAGGAAAATTCCTAAAGCATGTATGTGTTAATTTCTTCCGAAAATTTATGGGAAGTTACCCATAGAAGTTCCTGGCAGCGTGGTGATATACACATCCTCTTCCAGGTAGAAAAGTGTTCTTGGGTTCTAAACTTGAAGATATGTAGGGCTCTGATAGAAAATTCAACATAGCACTTCCCAGATCAGCGTCCAAATGGAAAATTCTAGAATAAGCGCTTTTAAAAATTGCTAAGAGTGAAAGGTTCTCAAGATTTCTCGAGGAATACACTGCAATTTTTTTCAGATTTCTTCGTTGATATTGTAATAAAATAATTCAAATTTTCACAAAAACTCCTGAAAAAATTGGGATATATTATTTGAGGAATTCTAAGCATTTTTGATATTTGCAACTTTCCTCAAAAGTTGATAGTCTTCAAAAAACAAATCCCGAATGAATCTTAGCATTTTTTTTTAAGGAAGCTTACAATTTTTGGATCACAACGTCTTGAAATTTTTCGGAAAAATGCTCATCTTTCACGCCTGGAAATTTCACTTGGGAAAGGTATATTCTCGGTTTCATATAAAAATTTTAGATCTAAGATTTGTCTCGATGAAACAATCGTACATTCTGCGCAGAAAATTGTTGATAACGATTCAAACAATGATTTTAGAGGAATTCTGCATGGGATATCATCTGTCGAAAATTTGTTTAGTACAAATAATATGAAAAAAAACACTGGATGACACATACTTAAACCTGATACCATTCGTTGAGTTGGAAAATCGCAGATTTCTGGAAACAAATCAAACTATCTTGTCATTTTTTGTTTCGGAGCTATGATAATTTAAATTTGCTGCATTCTCATTGGCTGGGAACCCAAAAACTTCCAATTCCTATAAACTTTGAATTGAAAAATGCCAGAATAGTTAAATTTTTCTCAGAACTCTACTGTTCTCTGACTCAGCGAATGGTTTCCGGCTAAAGCAAGTAGCACAGCGTGCTTTCGGGTGGTTTGAATTAAAAACAAAAAATCTAAAAATGCTCATTATTTCAAAAACCAAGCTTTAGACAAAAATTTCTCATCCGGAGAGTTAGTGCATTTTGAGTGCGGAATAACGCCTGGGAAGGTTCTTCAGGGAATTTTGAAAAACATGACATACGAAAAACATAATTTTCTTCGTATTTTCACGTTAATTGTGTGGGGGTTTTCCGGATATTAATAGGAAAGTTGCCACGCAGTTGTATGTTTTAATTACTCCAAATGAAAGTATGAATACAAAGCACGTGCACTGGGTGTAGGGGGTGGAGGCGCAGGGCTCCGGGCTCCCCAAGTGATTTGTTAGAGGAGCTGAGCCCCCTCAAAGTTAGTGGGAAGGAGTTGACCAATCCTATTTTTTCCTAAAAATTCCATATAGTTTTGCTTGGAGATTAGGAAAAATCGTTCCTAGAGCCCTTCTTTCCAATAATTTTCATAATTTACCGCTCGTAACAAAAACTTTACCATAAAGAGACTTGATACGAACTTGATAACAGTGAATAAAGAGAAGGTGAGAAGTTTGTATCGAATCCCATTCAATCATCGAATTATAAAGGATGAGATATTCTTTGAGATATATTATTCTTCTTCTCCAAGTCGAATTCATAAATTCCTGAAAAGATTATACCCGCAACGTGTATGGCTCTTTACTCAAAATATAAATCAACGATCCTTTCGAACTGAAAATAAATATTTTCATTATCAAGCTATAATATTTCCGGTACCAAAACAATCGATATCAGTTATCCAACGCGATGATTCGACTCTAAACGTTCCGCTCAAGTCGCTATCTTACCTTTTCAATTCACATGGCGTGTACCGGATAAGAATGACGATGATACCATCGAGAGCCCCTATTTTGTGTTAAAAACCTCATGATCGTATCAAATAATGTGACGAAGATTGAACATTTCCCTCAAATTCGAATGCTACATCGTATGGAATTTTATATAAAGACAATTTCAAAAGGTCATTATGCACAACATATCAAATCTTCCGTACTCTTTTTCTTGCGAAAACCAGTCTTCTCGAGTAATATCATGTTTTGAGCGAGAATCTCACTCATCCGCCAATCGACCTCAAACCCAAAACTTTTTGTTCCCGACAAAAAGATGGAATTTGAATATAAATAAAGAGAAAAGAAAGCAAATTCTGACCTAAACCTGAATCGAAATAGGATATCTCGGATAAATCCGTGTTGTTGAAGTAATTGAAGATGCCTATCCCTGATATTACCACTACAATATTACGTGTTACGCGAAGGAATGATTGAAAATAGAATATTATCGTGTATCCATGTAGAAATCATCCTATGATTATTGTACGATCTTTCGCGGTAATTGAATATTGCACCGGAACTGAAAATATTATTTATACATATACTTTTGTTTGATTCGGAATAAAAGTTTTATTATTATTGGATGGGGAAAGCAGAAAAATGGGATGGTAAATATAATGTGTATTGTTTCGGGCAACGTATAATTCTTTCGGAATACGTTGCGTGACAAATAGAAACTTGGAGAAAAAAGTACTTGAGACCGTAGGGAAAACGTGTACATCCGTATCTCGTTTAATCTGGTGAATCCTCAACTATAAGACTGTACAAATATTGTTATCGTTACGTGAAACCGTAACTGACAGTTTCCTAGAAATGAACGGACGTATCAATACGTCACCAAAGCCGAAAATGGATAGAGGACTGGTAGGATAACGGTGAAAAGCAAAAGTAAAGATAAGGCGATGGAAATTCTACATACGAACGTGATTGTTACAAAACTCCCTGCTGACAGACGTCCATGTAGTATTTTTTTTAATATCATTCCAACAAATCTCTTATTGATTTCTCCTTCGGCGAGCAGAATCGTTTCTCCAAATATCTTATTTGTTCTGAATGAATAAGACACAATGATTCAATAATGGTTTTGTTGTACTGAAAATTGTTATCAGACCTAACTAAGATTAAGGGTGGATGACTTTGGTTGAAATACATTCGTTAGATCTGAATCAAGATTTCCAATTATTATAGTAATCTTCAATAAAAATTTAAGAATATTTCTTTAATTTGCCCTAAAGAATTTGCAACGGGTCAATTTTTTTTTTTTTTTTTATTGATTTTACTCGAAGAAGGATGACAAATTATCAATACTCAACAAACAATAGACAAAAATATGGACATTCCAAAATTCACGCATGAAATTTTACAAAAGATAGATAATAAAATGTCGGAATTTTGTTATTCACTTTATAAAATTTCAAGTAAAAATCAAAAATATTGTGAACCGTTTTATCTTTATTACAAAGTGAGGAAATATTCTCAAATTTCCATCAAAGGTTCAAGCACATTTTTTTAACCAAATTCTCAATTCTTGATAGTTGGATCTCGCAAATTCATCGACACAGAACTGAATTTTGAATTCTTGCTATATTTATACTTTGATGTACATTTTCGTGAATGAAATTTCGAATTTGAAATATAAATGAATACTTCGGTTACGTGAATGACTTTTGCTTCCATTACATGTAATCCAAAGTTCAATCAGACATTTCTGTTGGTACAAAATTCCAATCCCTGCCATTTCTGTATGAACAACATTTGGCAACCATCAAATACATCGGTAAATCGATGACTGTATGAAATTAATGTTGAAAAAAAGGTGACTATTTCACTTTCGTACGAAACACATTATTGAAAAGAAAAATGAAAACACAGCATTATGATTGAGGTTCCAGACTAAATGACGTTTTTAAACATCAACGTGCTGCTCTCTAAAATTTTTGGAGTGAGATTTCACTCTTCAGCCAGCCAAAAGTGAGGCTGGCGAAATTTTGAGTGAAATTTCCACTCTTTTAGAGTGATATTCTAAGGTTTGAGGTTAGAAACTCACAGCCACTCAAATTCTAGAGTCAATTTTTCACTCTAGAAGAGTGAGGGTTCACTCGAAACGAGTGAAAATCCCACTCGAAGCAGACTGGCTCACTTCTGAGACTTAGTGGAGTGAAACACGTGATTTTTCACTCTTTCAAATTTAGAGAGTGTAACGGAGTCGCATTGCTTTGGTTTACAATTATTATTATATCGTTTATGATGGATGAATACTGATTCTTAGAATAATGTATATTATTTATATAATTTATGAAATGATGTTCAATTCAAATCGTCTTTAATCAATGTTAGTTGTTAATTAATTAGTTGGTTTTCTTTCTAAAATTATACTTTTTATACAGAAAGTGGATAATCAGCCACCCAATACATCACATTTTTTTGTTACCAAAATGTTAAATGTAATAGAATATTGTAATTTAGAATCTCACGCTCAAAGATGTCACAGTTTAATCCTTCAAACACACACACCCTTTCACAGCTTCGAGGTACACACAGGTGCAAATTCGCACCACGCAACTTCACCGATTAATAACTCGGTTCCTGTTCGACCAATTTGACCTTACTTTATTTTTCTCCATTTTGGAGGAAAAACTGGGCAGATTATCGTGTGATGGAAGAAAATTCACAAATACTTCATTCGATCAGTGAGAAAAAACACGAAATGAAAATCAATTTTTGACGAAAAACGAAAAGTCTTAAAATGGTTGGTGTGAATTTGCACCTGTGTGTACTTGAAAAGTTAACATGAGTACAATGTTACATCCATATTGGAGAATTTTTTTCATGCAGACGCAATATAACATTCATGTAACAGATGTATAATGTAACCTGCTGCATTATTGAGTGTGAAATTACGAAATTAAAATTCTATTCCATTCAACATTATTGTGACAAAAAGTGTGATGTATTAGGTGGGCACTCACGGCTATGTGTCACCATAAAAAACGATGCTCAGATGTGACAATTCTATTGTTACCTATCGATATCTAGCCTCGTGATGATTCATCATTCGCTGGTGCGTGCTTCGATAGCCGAAAATTAAAGTTCACTCTCCTATACACAATTGGAGATTCTTTCTTTTCTTTACTATAGTTCAACATCATCGAAATTATTTATAAGAAATGAATAACGATATTATAATAAATTGGTTGAGACCATTAGAATGAAAACTGATGCTCCGGGTCAGGTTTTCAAACAGTCATAGGTCAGTTTTTCAAACAATCAACACTCAATTTTGCCCAGTCAGTCACTTCAAATTTTTTGAACTCTCATTATTCGAATTTTCACTCCGAGTGACAGGTTTACAAGTTTAATAAGTTTTTACTCTAAGTTCAAGTTCAAGATTAAGGGTCAATAGGAGTAGAAGATCTAGATAACTTCGAGCGCAGAAGTCAAAAGTTAATATATTTTTATAAAAAGTTCATATTGGATAACTTTCCAAAAGTTGGGAAGTCCATTCGAGCGAGTGAATAAAATACAACTTTATAAAGGAAATTTGAGTACTCAGAAACTACACCTGCAGGCATTCACGTCTTCGCACCTCCCAAAAATAGAGACAGCGTATTTTATTAGCAAATAATTGTAACCTGCGATAGATCTGGATGTTCAATGTGGTTTCAGTTCAAAATCAATTAGAGAAATTACAAACTGATTCGATTGGCCCTTTTCGTACCAAATATCCTTGGCAACACACCCACCGATGTTCACGTCGCAAACTGAACAAAAAGAAGTTGTAAAATTTACATCCCGCGGAATCAATATTTGGACGATTTCAAAAATAGTTGGAGCTACCACAATTGAGGATGATTTCACAACAACTGATGTAAGCCTTGCATTTCCAGCTGTAGAATCAATCAAAATTGATCCGCTAAGAGCAGAACCAGCGCATAAATACAAAATTGGGATGTGCGTTGGTTCGTTTTTGCTCGAGCTCTCTGAGTGTTTCATTTTTGACCGGAGATTTCTGTAGTTGTTCTTTTATTCCGAATTATAGGTGTATCGTTTTTGCTTGGAACTTTTGACGTTCCATTCTTGCTCTCAAAAGTTCCTGCCCTGTTTTTGCTCGACAACAATTTGGGTGCCACTTTTGCTCTTAGCGTATCAATTGTGGTAGCTCAAACTATTGTTTGAAATCGTCCAAATATTGACTTCAGAAGATGTAAATTTTACAACCTTTTTTTTCTGGGTGCATCTTCGTGGAGGAACGGAGATGCGACGGAGAAAAGCCCGGTGATCGGTGGTTGTGCTGTACGGATTTTTCGATTTACGTTCAACTTTCAACTCAAACACCGCAGAAAAAAATTCGCATAATTCATATTCGATAGTTCGAAATCTCTCCTTTCGAATACCGTCATCAGAATGAGTCTAGTATTTGGTGAACGAAACTGGTTCATGTTTTGGTAGAAAAAAGCTACCCTGTAAAGAATATTCCGTTGAAAGAAATTGAGAAACGCACGTATGAATACGATATTTGTATATTTGACGATTAAAAAGCATTCAATGTAAATACTCTTCGATTCTAATTTTTCCCAATTCTTTCTCGAAAATTCAAATTTCCGTTTGTAAATGGTTTTAAATAATAAATTGCTCCGAAAATATTTTGAGCCATTGAAATTCGTGCATCCCAATTCCTGTCAATTCCTAAACTCTATTACTACTCAATTGGAATTTTATTCCGTAACACACAATAATTTCTATGCGATTACCCTTGGCGGATCTGGGTGAATCGTCAAGCGACAAAAAGTTTCGGTTACATTTTGGTGAAAAATCTTGGTTTTGGTAACTTGTTGGTCGTTGAGGACATTTTTTTCAACAAAAATTTAACCAATCTCAATTTGGTGATTTTTCGGTCATTTTTTGGTGATATTCTGGGTTTTAACTTCAAAAATCCCAAAAAGATTCCAAAAACGGATCAGATTTTTTGGTCACCTTTTATTGGCAGATTTGTTCTAAGCGACCGTTAGTTTTCAGTCATAAATAGGTCATTGTATGTTAAAAACCATCTGGGTAGCCATTTTCTGACCAAATTTTTACCAAACCAAAAAATAACTGAAAGAAAAAAATTGGTCACTTTGGAATCGCGAGGGTTGATTGAAACAGTCATATTATTTGGAATGTAAATTACTGAATTCCTTGATTCGCCCGAACGCAAAAAGCTCTCAAATTACATTTTAAGTTGCAACAGTAAATTCAAAAAATTAATTTGTATTTGTATTTCTCCAGAGATATTCAAGAATCCTATTCGTTTGCTGGAAAAAATTCCTAATTCCCTTGAATGGATAATTTTTTACAGGGTAGTTTTTCATGAATTCTCAACGGACAGTTCATTGTTTGACAAGGAGAAAGGTATCTCCGACCTAATTACACGAGGTTGATCGTGGCTCCAGTATCGATACTACCATATCTCGTTGAAATTCCGAAAAAAAACAATATGGTGCCTCCAAGATAGCATTGATGATGTCGAATATCACATTTCTTGAGCCAAATGTCGATTACTATTCGTTTTTTTGCATACATAATAGCCGGAAATTTGATTAAATCTGAACAGAGAGGTAAGGATCTCTCAATTTGAAATATATGACCTCTAAACGGTCCATTCGTAACCTCTAAAGTTGGATCCTTTTCCCATTAATCTCAGTGGACTGATCGATTTATAACCTCAAATCACACGGATATTATCGATTCTGACACTGTCCAGTGATCCTAGATCCAAAAAAGGTGGCCAGAGAGTACAAAGGACCATTGTCTCCACTTGAAACTCGTTACTGAGTGATTTTTGGGGTCGCTCATGAGGAATCTGAACTTATAATCCATGATTTCAGGATGCCTGTTACAACATGGCGGACCAAAACTTGAAAATTCATCCGATTTTTTTGGACCCTGTTACAAAAATCCAGCTGGGATTCCACGTGGATTCCAGATCCGAAATTCACCTACGTTGCCAGCTAAGACTGCACCTGGAATAGGAATCCCAGCTGGAAATGTAGGTGAATTTCGGAGCTGGAATCCACGTCGAATCCCAGCTGGAATTTCATGACTGGGGAATCCATCACTCGGGGGTTTTTTCACATCGCTGATCATAAATCTTGGGTTGAATGAAATAATTGAATCGAGGGGGACCGCAATTAAAGAATCATCCCGATTATATCTTTGAATGATGCGTATTTAGGGATGTTTTACTGTAACCCCTTAACGCCCACAGGATGGATTTTCAACCCCTGAGTTTAAGCTGTCACCATATAATGAATGTGCCAAAAAAAATCAGGAATCACTGTCACCTCTGTTTGCAGGGGTGCTCTCTTCAATGATAATGGTCGGCAGTTTCCCGAGAATGTCCAATTAGGGACAAATCAAAATTCAACAAAAAAAAACATGATTTTTCGATTGAGTTTTTTCTTGGTTCGTGATTTTTCACTCCCTTTGTATTTTTTTTATATTCTCAAAAGCTTTTTACATCGCGTCCTCGATGTCTAAATTTGAAATGAATAAACTCATTGGGATCTGAAAGACTTTTAGTGAATCGAAATGGGAATTTTTTTTCAATACTTGGCAGTTTGTTTTTACATTATACACAGAAGAAACAATTCTTTTGACAAGACTGAATATTTTCTTCATGTAAAAGAATGCATTATTCGGTCCATCATTCAGGAGTAACAACTTCTCTTTGTATCAAAAAATTATTCATTTTTGTTAAAAAAATACTTATTTGGACCTATTCAAATAACAATTTCTTAGATGATTCAAAGAACTATTTTTTTCTGTGTATAAAAGATCAGATGTAATATTTCAAGATTCGAGTTTAAAATGAACATCAAACTATTGTTAACGTGAAAATTCTCCAACACTCGTTTCCCTCTGTGCTAATACTTTAAAACATTGAACATCTACAAAATCGCACCACCAGTTAGGATTTCATGAAAGAATCAATAAAAATGCTTTCGAGTGAATTTTCAACGATAATTCATATTCATCCCTATCTTCGAAACCTCACCTTTCCCCGATATAAAGATATAAAATTAATAATTCCATTACCTTCGACAAAGGAATGGCAAAAATTTCCTTTCGCCAACTAGTTTCGCAGCTTCATTGCATATTTTACTTCAAGTCCCGGCTTCGTCGATTTTTTCCTCGTACACTCTCATTTTGTTAATCAGATTAACTGAATGAGTACCTACATAAATGCTTGTAGTAAATGTGTACTCGAAACGTGTTGTACAGAAAAGTATGCACCAACACCAGAGACACACAAAAAATGATTTGAAATTTTTAATTTTCCGAGGAAAAAGAATTAACGCTGACAGACGTTTGACTCTTGTTGGATACGAATATGTGATTCACGAGGAATTTCTTGAATTTATGAAAAAGAAAAACTGAATATATGAAAATGAAGGTTAACATTGCTCAATTTTGAATTCTTCGTAATTAAGTGAACTAGATATTCAATTGACTTGTATGATATAATTTTATGGGAATTAATTACTTGAGATTTATTCTAAGAAGAAAAATATTCAAAGATTGTTGTTCTCTCAACACAGTAGTTTCTTTTGAATTTATTTTATTGTTTCGGACGAAAAAGTCTATACAATCCAGTTCATTAGTTTATACAATCGTACACCTATAAACTAACATAACAGTACAATTAAGTATCATCATAGCGCCAAATCTTATTGATTATATGTTCTGTGGATAGTTAAAAGCAAGTGACAAGAAGGAAGTAGCAAATAATTTCCTGGGTAACGTTCATGGTTCTGAGCTCTCGACACAGTATATATATCATTACAATTCTATGTATTCAAAATCTCCTTGATGTCTATTCTGATTGGCGATACTTCAATTTCTGTTTGAAATCCAATAAGAGAGACCTATAATCTGTCCATTCGAACACCCTGTATCCCAACCAGAGCGGTGGCGAGTAATGAGTTTCTGTTCTAATTTGAATGCATGACTCTATGATCAACCTAATTGAATGCCGGATTTCTCGTATTAAAGTTTTGCAGCGATTCGAATTTTCCTGATGCTTCTGCAATTCGGAAATCGTGCGACCAAGAAATTCTGAAGATGTGAGAAAAGAATCGAGAGATGTTATCGATAGTAGGAGTAGAGAGATCGTTGATGATCTACGATAACAAAAGAGATCAGAAATCCATGTTTTCCGTGGCTTTTTGGTAACGATGGACGAAAGACGCACATGAAGTACAGTTTCGACAGGTCGCGCGCGCGCGAGCAAGTGAGCGAGCCCTCGATCGATACCACTGTGGCTCTCTCATGAATATATTCACAAGCCCGGGGTTCAGAAATACGAGACAAAGATGTTAACTGGTGATTGGGGAAACGCTTTCCTCCTTTAAGATCGTCTTCTCGTTAGCGCAGAGCTCGAATGAGAGAAAGAGAGGGAATAGATATGGACGTACGACGACAAGAACCCTCCTTTTCATTTCTCTTCCCATCGAAATCTCTTAATTCTTCGTAGAATCATTTAATGTCTTTACCGAGCGCCGATCGGAAAGACCAAAGAAATCCTTTGCTCGTGTATACGTGTGTGAACTTCATCTTTTTATATTTAGCGGGGAATTTTTTCTTTTTTTAATTTATACATCTGTTTATCTAGGTTTGTGAAAGGAATCATTCACGTAATTACTGGGATAATTACTTCGAAGTAATTGTCGTTTGATAGAATTCCTTGTGTGGCCCATTCGGACATTTCTTTTTCTTTTTATATCATAATCGACGTGTATCGTGGGCTGCTGATCGATGTAGCTTTAATTTCTGTTCTAACAAGAGTCTTTTTCTTCGTCTTCGACAAATGAATTCAGAAAATTGTCTTAAAAATCGTATTCCTATTGGAATTTTGCGCGTGGAAATTTTTATCTATTCTCTTCTTCAGAAAAAGAGGACTGATATTCTCATTAATATTCAGTCGTAACAAATTTCACGTAAAAACATATAAATCATACCCGTAGACGTACAATAGCTTGTTCGAAACATGGCTGCTTTTGTAACACCGAGAGTTCGTGAAACATCTCGGGACGTTCATGCGAGGTTTGAATATTCTATAGACCTCTAGGGACGTTTTGCGAACATTCTGTGCTACAAGGGTAATTTCTTGTAAACTTTAGAGTTACTCTAAGAGAGATGTACTATAAGAACGGAGATAACAATGAATACGAAACGGCATGTGTTAGTTGTCTTTTCAACTTTATAGTATACATTTGATTTTTGTTTCCGACGAAAATTTACTCGATCGTTCGTAAAACCATGCGCAGATAATTAATATTTCTTGTGTGCACATTTTTTCAGCCCTGTCTTAGCCACCGCAGGTCCTGATCAAGTTGGTATCATCGCCTGGATTTTTTGAACTGATGGTCACCCATTTACGCCCCACACTGTAAAAAAAATCCCTCCTGAAAACTCAAAAAATGTGACTGCAATTTCTTACAGTTTGCAAAATTCAGTAATTTATGCTTCAAGTATGCTCTTTGTTTTTCGGAATTCTGCTCATATTTGCTGCGAAAATTAATTATCAAAATGCTTTTCCTGTTAATTTTTGATTATTTATGTGGGTCAATGTGACGCAAAATATTCATAAACAATGGATTTTGATTCTTTGAACATACGCAGTTCAGAATCTGAAGTTTCATAATTTTAGTGAATTTGGAGGCTGATATTCTGAAACCAAAATTCACATGAATGGATCATGACTCCTGTTTGTGCTAGCTACACTTTTCTATAGTGTCAAAGAAACTAGGAAAATGAACCAACTCCCATATAAATTACCACTCATTTCCATCACTATATTCGTCATTGATAATTAGACATCGGATTATATGCGAATTTCTGTTTTTATTGCTTTTTATTCTCATTCAATACTTGATAATTCATCTTTTATTGAAATATTGATATGTATATCGTATGATTCCATACAGTCACAATCATATAAAATAGTTAAGTTCATTATGTGCGCCCAAAGGTTCCCCAAATCGCTCGAAGTCTTTCACTTGATTTCAGTGATGAAAACAAATCGATTTTTTTGCAGTGGGCAATTTTGGTGGATTCATAGAAAAAAATCCGCCTTCGACTTCATTCTCTCATGAGATGAATTTTTTATAATGCATTTATTACAGTACAGAGTCCAAATTTCGAGGCAGATGTTTGTAGAAACAAAATTCTTCAACGAAATTTCAGGGAAAACATTTTTTTCAATAAAGTTTTGGGAAAAAAATTTGTTGGAAATTTGAAATTTGCGATTTTTTCAAATGATTATGCAGCAAATATGTTGAAACTCTCTCATGCTGCTCCGAGTGGGAAATTATGCTTTATTATACGAATTTCGGGCTAAATTCAATTATACACTGAGAAAACAGATATCTTGAAAAATGCCATAATTTATGGATTTTCAGCGCTGGTCTGACCCGAGTCGGAATATTCACTTGCATGAATCTCTAAAAGTACCATAATTTCTTGGACTTTTTGAAATAAGTATGGTACCTTCCGTATAAAAATCCAAGACATTATGGTACTTTTAGAGGTTTTTTCAGGTAAATATTTAGACTCGGTCAGACCAGCGCAGAAAATCCATAAATTATGGTACTTTTTAAGATACCTTTTTCTCCGTGTATAGTTCAGCACAATAGAAATATTAGGCTTAAATCGCATTATCTGAATTTATGCTTTTATGCTCCTAGCATAAAGTTCCTATCTTTATGCATTCCCAATATTTCTTCCTGTTACGAAATTCTGGGTGCACCCAACTACTGCTCGCATAAATGAATTCCACTCCGTGAGTTCATTCCGTTAGTGGTGGCTCTCGCCCTGTTCCTTTGATTTGCTAATCTTCTTCAAAGGTGCTAGTTTCAGAGCCTGCTGCATTGGTCCCATCGAGGGTGTCTCACATAGGCTCAAGCTAAAAGTACAGCGCATGCCCTGAAAATGAGCGCATGGCAATCCTGTCTAGGGCCTATAAGGGCAACTAAAACAGAGTCGCAAATGAAATAAGGGTGCCTAATTATGGCTTAAATGTTGCCAAGAATTAATTCCCACGCAGTTTTGTTCAATTTGCGATCAGAACCTTGCTTCTAAAGTGCGCTTCTAAAGAATACCAATAGAAACAGAAACCGTTTTCTCCACGGATCGTTTACGTTGTTTATTATATGAAATATAATCAAGAATTTATGTCTTGATTAACTTGTAATGATATTAACGTAGTAAAATCATTTGAACGTTGGATTTGTTATCAGAAGTTTTAGAATCGATAGTTGTAACGCTTCGAACATTTTCAAAGGATGTACAAATAAAATAGACGGTATGAATTGGAAACATTCGTTGAATTCATTAAAACGGTATCTAATTGAAGTGATTTCATAGGAAATCAGTCGTTGCATTCCAGCGTTATCTAACTTGTTGCATTGAGTGAGACAGTAGTATTATCTGTACTATAATTTTGAGAAAACTCGTTCCGTACTTATATACACGTATAACCCCGATTGCAGAAGCTATGTCGCACGACGCGATCTTTTTTCCTCTCTTCGGCTTGCCTTTATGCAAAACGAAAACCAGCTGTAGGTACATTGTATACGCGATAAGAAGTAAACGTTGTTGTATCCGACTTTAAGCCGCCTCGGTCTTTAAATTTATCCGGTTTCTCTCTGATTCTTTTACTCTGACGTGCCTTAAAAGATACACAGTTTACTTCGCGCTCACTTCTTTTCCCTCACCTCTTCCTTCTTATACACGATTTCGTATTTCTACGTGCAAGATTTTACATGTTCTTTGGCGCGATCTTAGTTGCGTTCGCGCTAATGTATTTAAGTTTTCTTCTTACAAGGTTTGAACTTTCGTTATCGATTCAATTACGTATAACCTTGATATATCTTCTCGATTCTGGTAACGATTTTTAAACGAACGTGCAAGAGTCTTTCAGGTTTATCGGGATTTTACCTGGATTCACACTAACCTCATTCGATACCTACCATTTTAACTTTAGTCTCTTTATTGCTGGAAAACACGATGAAATATAAATATTTTCGCTTGTTCAAGCGAATCGGAAGAAAGTAAAATTTCTTTGATTGGAGGATCGTGTTAACGATCCGTAACTGCTAATTCTGAATCGATTATACACGGATATCTGAATTGTTCGCCGTCTCTTTGATTACGAATAGTAGGATATGTTGAACGTGTTTGTAACGGCAGCTCATATAACTGGATGATGACGGAAATCGTGTAGCTGATCAATCAATTAAGCTACCAGTGCTTCGTTTACTTTGCTTTGTCAATATCTGGGTACGTTAAAAGTGCTCTGTTATCGTTGAATCATGTAATATCGTACCCAACGTGGTTCCAATTCTAGAAAACAATTATCTTGTTCAATGGAGTATATTATATAAACACGATTGGATGTTTTGGAATATATAGCATGAATTCCGGTTCTTCTTTGTTATTTTTTTAAACAATGTAATATGAATTACATTCATTGATCCAGACGGTATTATAGATTATTAATGAAAAAGTGGAAAATGAAAAAATAGTGGATGAAAAAATCAACAGAAAGGGGAAACATGCGATGAAATCAATTCAATAGAATGAATGTTGAATCCGTTCAAATATTTTGTTAGCAAATATGGATGATATTCGATAACAATGCTTCGTGAAGTCAACGTTATAAAAATGAAAACATGACGGATGATGGAAATGATGAGTGGAGAGGAAGCAAGGTGATCGGTGAAATTAACAAAATAGAAAATTAAATGACGTGAAATCGATTCTAAATTTCCATTTGGCGTTACAATATTTTGAATTGTTGTTTATTTTCGTTGCTCTTAAGAAGAAAATTTGAGAATTATAAAACATTTAGACTGTTACAATCGGTATGAGATGTTAATCTAGCTTAGCGCAAAGCTGATTGCCGAGATTTGATCGACATTTGACGAAATACTGTACCAATATTGGTATTTTATGAATCGATTTTGTCAATCTATTATACGATATCCACTCAGCATTCGTCCAAGCTTGGAGCAAGCTATCGCAGATTCTTGGCCCAATGAAGGTTGGATGAAACAGACTGCGGCGTTGCATCAAGCATTGACGAATAAGCTAGGCTTAATCTTGGCTCAAACCATCACTCTTGGTCCAGGCTTGCTTCACTTATTTGTAATGTTGAAGCCTGTAATAATGCAAACAGTGCACATCGCACAATGACCTATATAAGATTCATGCTTGAATTGCGTTGCGCAATTCTAGAACCACTAGACCGGAAATTCAGGCACATTTGAACGGATTAACCTGGTTAAATTCCAAGTCGGGCGATGGTCAATTTCTTCCAGGATTTGAAGTAGATTTTTTCTGAAATGAAATAATGATTTTTTGGATCCCACACAGTACCATTGTCCCGGAAGAATTCATAAAGAATTCTTATTGAACTGATTGTGTTCTCTATGAACTTTTTCTGGGACTCTGGTGCTGTGAGAGATGTTTTTAGGTAATATATTTATCTGATATTTCTCAACACTGCTTTAAAACAAGTGTTGAATTCGATTAGCTTGACATGCATGCATTAATTTTAATTGAATTTATTGATGACTCTTTTGTAGATTGGTGTCATTCGGGATTGAAGAATTTGTCTGTGTGGTGTATACAACGATTTGATGATTTCAAAAGCAACATGTGCTGATGACTGTAACGTGAGTGATTATAATTTATATGATTTGTGTAAACAGTTTGTTGCAAACTAATTCATTGTTATGGAAACATACGAAAAATCCAATATTGCACTGAGAACCCAATTTCTTAGATTCAAAGAAAATTTCTTTGCCCTCATTCTGATAAATCTTGTTTTCAATGAAAAACATTATTCATTGAAATGGAAAAACTTTTCATTGAATTGAAATCATATTCTTCGAATTTAGGAAAGAATATATTTTTGTTCCAATTTGAAAATTTTTGGTTTTAGTTTGATGGAACTTTTCTCCATTGAACTGAATTTCCGTCCATTGGAAAAAAGACTTATTAGAATGAGGGCAAAGAAAATTTTCTTTTAATCTAAGAAATTGGGTTCTCAGTGTGGCTATTATCTCACTGCTGCATTATGTAGGTGATATTTAGTTATCACATTGTGAAGATTATGAGAATGGTTTCCTCATTTCGATGATACATTTCAACAATAATATTCGTTTTTGCTTCATGTAAAAATTCAACGACTTCCCCAACGTTGATCACAGGCAATGAATTGACAATAGCGGTTGACATTATCACGGCTGTGTTGATAATACAAAAATAAAAAAATTCTCTCTGAAAATTCAGAAAATTTGATTGTCACTTTTTACAGCCACTTTTTTCTGAACTTCCAGACAAATCTTGTTGAATTGTAAAAAACTTCAACTGAATTTCGGAGCGAATTCTGAAATTTCAGTCAATTGTCTTCAAATTTCAAATTCAGCACAATTTTTCTGAGAATTTAGAAGAAAGTTGATGTACAAAATTGGATTTTTTTGACAGTGTTGTTGCAAGTTTCTGCCAGCATTGATTTAAGCTTGAACCAATATTGGTTTTGAATCGGTCAACCATTGCGACACCATTGAATCCAGCTTCCTGGGTAGAAGTTTATCCCCGATTAGAAATTAGAGAAAATAACGAATAACTGAAGCTGCAATTATTTGAGCTTTAGCATCAAAAATAGGGAGTAATTGTTTCGTGCAATTTCCATATGGGGAGAAAAATTGAATTTAGCTATCGTAGTTGAGTTTTTTCCTCCGTGTTTCAATACACGCAAAATCAAAGTATCAAAGAAGAAAATATATGTGAGTTCTCCGAATTTATGAACCCTAGCAGATACCATTGTTGAACAAGCAGTGATTGCTATTTCTATCCGTGAATTATAACGTAGCGTCCTCAGAACTGACGACTGGAATTCATTTATCGCTAGTCACACTATTCGAATATGAATTCAAAGTATACAAAATTTCATTGAGATTCCACCTAAATTTTCGAAACAACACACCCCAGCGATACACAAAAATCATTTTTGAATGGAAAAAAAACAACCCATACACGAATAATGCTTTTTCAAACCGATTTCCAACTAAAGTCATAACACAGGAGATAGACGATCCACGCACGAATTGGCCAACTTTTATGATCATTGGAAATTTCCAAATCATGTTTCCCTTTCACCCTCGTGCATCCACCCTCGTCTATCTCAATTTAAATATTTTAAAAATACGATGCACTTGCATCATTTTTATCGTCCATTCGTATCAGAATATAAAGTGGGAAATACAATTCAGGCCTCGCGCAAGTTTTTGATAAAAACACAGAAAAAAAACATTCATCCTTGCAATGGGAAGAATAATTGGGAAAAGCATTATCGTCGCGGTCGTTTGTCAAATCTTTCATCAGACACACAAAGTTTTTTGTTCGCCCATGGAAAATTGAGGAGCTAAAATGAATCCCACGAGATACGTTTCTGTGAAATAGTAGACACAAGTTGAAATAACGACTCACTATTATTTTCCTTCTAAAATCCTGCGCCCACATGATTATAATACTTGGGGAATTTTTCTGTTTCTCTCTTCGAATGTGCATTGAAGGATGATACGGCTCTGTTAAAATATCCATTACACACAATGATTTGCAGTGTAAGTTGAGGGTACCCGTGCGAATAATCATCCATCCGAAATACGGATAATTTATACGAATGTATGTATACGTCTACGTATATATCGTTGTAATATTTTAACTTGTTATACATCGTAATTCTTGATTATTGATACGAATGAGAATTTCATTCGTATACCAATTCGTGCTGTTATAAACGATACGTATAGCAGTGATTCGATGTTTAATGATCTGTCATCTTTTTGTTTATCGAATAATTGAAATGCGGGTAATTGAATCGTAACGATGACGTTTTATTTCGTTGGAAACTATTGATATTGAAATATGAAAATTGATATTCCGCGTATCGTTGGAATTTTGGATTTTGAAATTCGTCTATCGTATTCGTAATATTTACAAATTATGTGAAAAAATATTTGCAGAATCGAATTTCTGTAACCAAAATACCGTGTGCTGCATAACGCGTGAGAGGACACGGCGAATTGCCGCGGGCGATTTCCAATTTCGCACCAATTATATGGCTGAGCTTCATAAAAATCCACGATGGGGAGCGGAGTGAAAGGAACGGCATAAAAGGTTCATTCATATCGCACCAAGTGCAATGTCAAGAAGACGATTGGTCACATTGAAAAGCAAAGAGAACTGAACCCTTCCTTGTTAACATTACCTTCGTCAAATCGCTTTGTCAATGTAATACCCTTTTCTTCTTTACCAAACGTGACATTTTACGAATGAATGAAGACATTTTGCCGCTCATCCGCTGGATTTTGAATTCGAGCGATATACCGGGTTCATCGATACCTGCTCGACGTTCTCCAAACATCTACAAAGGGATTCATGTTTTGAAAACGATAGTATCGTGAACTCTATAGTCACTCTATATAGCTTCGAATATGTTTAATCGAAATACCTTTTGGAATAGAGTTGTTTCCAGAAGATATATATATATATATATATATGTATGGCTGTACCTGGACTGGTGGCTTTTATAACCCAACCGATGAAGGGTTATTTTTTTTTATTATGAGTCGTAACTTGCAGGTCAACTCTCCTTTATTCTCTCTGATTAAATTTTAATAGAGTTTCAGGACGTAAAAATTCGAGTTAACTGGAAGTGTAAAGTATGCGCTCGTCTCTAAATCTCGCTTGATACAATATTCGTCCATGAATGATAAAAATTCCGGCGATATTCGTTCGTTGTTTGCACCATCGCGTACTTCTCAAACCACTGTGATTTTCACTAAGCTCGTTGGAGTACAGAAGTTATTCTTTTTTAACAAGAACGGAGAGTGGTTGGCATTCGAGTGTCTTGTTTGAAGCATATCCTCTCAAACCCACATAATTTTAACAAACCGATATACTCGACTATATACACCTAAAATTTCACCACGATGAAAAATTATGTGTTGCATTTTCGCTGGATAATCCACTCGCGTAAATTCTCCAAGTTGTGCGATATTAAACCGTTGTTGTTGTTACATCATTTGCGATTCAACGTCGTTATCATCGGCTCCCATCGATACTTTGCATAATTAATGGAAAGTATCGAGTTTCATAATCGATTTTCAACACGAGGATCAACAGTTTTTATTTCAAATGATGGAAATATCGAATCGGAAGGAGAGATACCGTTGTAATCATGACAAGAATTTTGAATATTATGTTGACGTATTCTCATGCGGAACGCTGCGGACATCGATCACCCATATACAAGTGGATATATATATATATATATATGTATACACATCACTCGATGTATCGAAGTAAGTGACATTTCATGTTTCGTCTTGCGGAAGATTTCACCGATGCACGGAACACGATAAGTAAAAATATATACGTATTCGTTTGAAGAAGCACTCGAGTAAGTTTCGCATCGTGAAACGGCTACTGCAAGGTTTTATCCCCCTTTCATGGCTATATCGATCGAGTCGGGCCACCGAACCTATAAATTTAAACGTTCCATGTAATCATTTGCCGATATATGACATAAGTTTACATACATCCTCGTCCGTGGAGTACGATGCTATTAAATATATGGACTATACATTCGTATATTCGTATTTCATTGGAATGTGAAACATAATCGCGTTCTTGGGGTAATTATTCGATGCGTTTCGCGGCGGCTCGTTACCGGATCACGCGAGAAGAAATTCGAAGATCATCATCTTGGAATTGGTCATTCTCCTCTCGCGTCAAAAGTCATTCATCTTCATTCGTCCGGGCGAACGATTAATAAAATTTGATGACGAAGGATCGTGTAATTGATACGGACAAATTCAATGTCAGCAATGACAAGCACCGCTGGTATAACTACAACAAGGATATTGAGTAAAACACTTCCTCTCATTAGCGTGGAAATTCATACGTGGTGTGTTGTGGCCATGAAGATTACCGAGCACACGCTAATAGAAACAAATCGTCTCAGAAGTTGCCACGGAAGGAAGGCCTTGTCTCAAGTCACAATACCATGAATCACGAGATATATCCCTTTATATCTTCAAGATATGAGTCTTCCCTATTTTCTAGTTGCATCCGGCTGACATTGTATTCCCAAGCATTCAGGAAAGATATCGATCGCGAATTCTTATTATGAGTGCAGAAATTGCTTCTATTCATGGATACAGGAGATGAAAAAATGGAAATACGAAAGTAGTAAGCCAAGTTTCAATTCGAATATCATCGTGCTGTCGTTCGCTCTCTTTATATGGTGGCTTGGTAATTATGAAATGCGAAAGAGAGAGAGAGGAAAAAATAACTGGTGAAATGTACGTATTGATGTATATATTTTTCTTCCCTTTCATTCGTATGGGAATCATTTCTTGACACAGCATATAATGTGTCGTAAAATGGAATTGTAAATAAACCTCTTTTCTGCATATATTAATTGAATTTTAACGTATGCGCTGCTCAACGTATGACGCGCTAAATCTCATTTTGATGATTCAGGGATTCGAAAAGTTCATCCTAATTGAGAAAATGTGAATTCATCGAAGCGTTAAAACGTTTATTCACTTTCAGCAAATTTATTCCATTTTCGCGTGTAGCGCTCCAGTTTAAACAGTTGAAATTGTGAGATATTATTTCTAATGGAAGAACTATAAAATCAGGGGTACAATGAGATTCTTTGATTCAGGGGATAAATATGTTTCGAGATGATATCGAGTTATTCCAGTTGGAATTTGAATGATCGAATAAAAATTTGTTGGGCAGCAATCGATGAAACTTGTACGGATGTTTCACTTCAATGATACGTTCATTTGTTACGGTAGTCAATCTTCAAGTGGATATAAAAAAGGGTGTCGAATTATTATGAAACATATTGGTTAATAAATCGGCGTCGGAGAAGATCAGATAACTGTTGGATACATCGAGGGGATAGGTTGATTGTTGTAATGGGTAAATGTCGGAGAATTATTAGATTTCTGTTAGATACGAGCCTCTACGCTCTATCTAACTGTCTTCGACATGAATTGAGATGATGTATACGAGGGAATAGCCTCTGGTAAATCGTGTTTAAATATCTCATCGGATGGGTCATTTATAAAAATTCATCATTGATGAATTCTTCAGAAAATTCTAGAGATTAATTCTTTCACGTTACAGACAAATATTTCACTGTGGAAAACTCTGACTGAATTGTCAGATTCATTCAATTATTCAGTCTTTTCCATTGTGTCGGCATTTGTTTCGGATGCTTACTCTCAGCTCAAATAGGGCTATTTTTGGCTGCATCTCAAAACAAGCTGAATTAAGGTTGGAGGTCCCTAAATTTCTTAGAGTGAAAAAAAACTGCCTGTCAAACAAAAGTGAAGATTCCACTTCTGAAGAGTGAGTTTCTACTCAATAAAAGTGAATTTTCACTCCCTTGGAGTGAACTTGCAGTTTATAAAATTAGAAATTGAATAAAATTGAAGGTTGAGAATTTATTCTTGATATAAAATGAATAAACGCTAAAATTCAATATACATTTCACAATATTTTACATTCACATTTATATATCTCTCCCCACATCCTCTTTCAAATTCAAAAAACCAACCGCCATGAATTCTCCAAGTTTGCATAAGTATTTATGTGCATGGTGAGTGTTGTTTGTTACCCTTCAGGGACTAGTTTATGAGAAAAATGTAGTCAATAGGGAGAATAAATTACAATACCGTCAATCGATTGACCGTGTAGAACATTGAAGAACGAATTCAGCTACAAGCTCACGACACCACCCTGGAGATGAACGCGTTGCAAAATTTCCCTATATAATTCTACATGTTTTTTATTCCATAATTCCTTCGGTTTTCGCGTGGCAAGAATGAATTTCATGCGAATCAAAGATTGGTATCAAATGAATTCAGTATAATAATAAGTTTAAAGATTTGTGTACCCAAAGATAACAATCTGAACTTTAGCTTAGTAATTCGAAATTGTAAAAAGAAATTAAAACATTATCGTTTTACGATCACGAGATATTATTACCTACACTCTGTATTTGATTAATTATCTTTCATAATTATCTTTCACTGTGTAAAGTATTTCTAATGTCCACTGTAGTTTTGAAAATAATTCGCGTGTCTCGTAAAGATTATAACCGAAGGATCTGTTGGATCTCAAAATAAATTATGGTATTATCCTTCTCGTGCAACATGTGAATGAAAAAGACGCGATTCTATCTTCCGTTTTCAGATCTGAAAAACCTTCGTGAGGCTCTGCACTAGCGGTTGTGGTTATTCGAAGTTAGGAGTACTCGATAGGTGAGGACGATAGGGATACCAGGATTTCTAGTTATTCAATTTTTCAATCAAATTTTTCCTCGAGTATGAACGAAAAAAGATCAAGATTACAGAAGAAGAACAAACGGAAAAAAGTTTGTTAAGACAAGAGGATACATTGAGTTTTTCAATTTAACCATGACCTGTGACCTTGCGATTTCGCTTCTCTTTTTACCGTGGCAAGGAGATTGGAATGTCAAGATGTTCGGGGTATTTGAAAGGAATAGAATGAGAGGGAATGGGATGATGAAATTTGGAAAATCTTGATTAAGAAATTGAATGAAATGGGAGGAGGAGGTGGGGAGGGAAGAAGGAAAAATAACACGTGAGGTGTGAAAAGTGGAAGATTGTGAACATGGGCTGAGAATTTGGGAGAAAAAAGAGATGTTGGATATTCACGAGATCGTAGACTGAGAATAATTATTTTGAATATATAAAGCTCTTCGTGATGCGATTACATGGATTTAATTATGGTGGTTTCATTCAAATATGAACTCATCATTACAGCTTCACCAGATTGATTGAATTTTGATCAATTTTTGGTGTATAAAAAAATTCCAAAACAACCACGAAGTTACCAAACCCAACATTCTCATCAAAGTGTAACCCAAGATGTACATTTCGATCATTTTGTCGCTTTTCGGTTCACCGACATCCGCTGGAACAGTCCCTGCAAACAATAATTACTGGCGTTTCAATGGGCCGCTGATGGGCCAGCGATGCTGCCGTGAATGAGCAGCTTTCTTTCTTGTTCATGCTATAGAAGGAACTATAATTACGTGAATAATCGAAAACAGGTGTCAGAGCCCACTCACGAAGCGATCTCTCTACAAAATTTTTACCCTACCATACAATAGAAAAAGCAAGAAATACGTTTTCCAGTATGATGTAGAATTCAATGTCTGCATGGAAGAAGGAAGAAATTTACTGTGACAGCAGCAGAATCTAATTTTGCTGATTTCCTTTCGCTGGAGTAGCAAATTTTTCTCCTGTGACAGCAAACTATTTGTCAACACAGCAACTTCGTTGGCTACAACAGCAATTTTTTTTTGCTCTTCCAGCAAATTTTGGTATTATGTACAAAATAGCAAACAAATTGTGCTGAGGAAGTCAACATTTTATGTTGCTGAAGTTTGAATCGTTTATTGAAACTAATTAACAATCGAATAACATAATATTCAACTATAAAAGCCAAAAAATCTTGTAGTACATTATTTAAACGATATTTGTAGTGGCTATAAACGATTCAAACTTTGGAAACATAACATTTTTCGCGGCCACAGCTGAAGGTCGCTGTGATAGCCGATACTCTCTAAAATGTTGAGAGTGAGATTTCACTCTTTGGGCAGCCAGAAGTGAGCTTGTCGAAATTTCGAGTGGAATTCCCACTCTTTTAGAGTGCACGGAAAAAAGAAAACATTACTGGTTACTGAAAACACGCGTGGATGGTGACGATTAGCGCGATCACAGTGATGGGTATTGTCATGAAATTCGTCAGTGCTGACTGGACGGCAATGAGAACTGAGAAACGCAGTACTGCATGGAATGAATTTGAGTTTCAATGTATTTTTGTGATTCACAGTAACCATTGCTGTTTTCTTTTTTCCGTGTGGAAGTCTAAGGTTCGAGGTTAGAAACTCTCAGCCACTCCAATTTTAGGGTGAGTTTCCCACTCTAAAAGAGTGAGAGTTCACTCGAAGCGAACTGGCTGACTTTTGAGATTTAGCGGAGTTGAACGCTCTTCCAGATTTAGAGGATAGATTGCTGCCACAGCAAATAAATCTACTACTCCAGCAAAATCAGACTTCACTGTGGACACGGATTTTTCGTTCCCCGTGTGAAACAGTCTCCCACAAATATATCGTGTATGTTTTTACATGAGTCCTCCCACAGAATTCGATTCGTAGGTCAAGAAACCCGATTCGCACACACCTCTTGTGCAGAATTTCCACAAATGTACCGTCATGATTGCAAATAGAATATCATTGAACTTTTTACCTTGAAACTTTCCGACAGCTTTGATAACAACAGCAGCATACGAATTTGAATATTCTACAAATGTCCGAATTCAATATAGATTCTTGTATCAATGATTCGGTCATATTGTACGCAACTTGGTTTATATTTACATCGCTCGTGCAGGCTGTCAGCACTGAATTCATTCTATATGTTCGATTCACATTCTAGTACATGCGTCAAATATGGTTTTCATAGACGCACTATCGTTCATTTCATCTCTTGTTCCTGTTCTCTTCCACCCTCTTTCCTGTTTCATTTCACTCTCTATCTCCATCTACATCACCCTGACGACTCTCGGGCTTTAATTTTGGCTTCGGGTACTGTTCATCGCCAACCAATGAATAATGGCTTGCAATCTCGGGACGAAGTCACGATAAAATATGTATATCGGTTTTATCGAACAGCTTCTGTCTCGACAATGGATGACTTCTCCAGTCAACGTCCACAAGCTGTATATCTTCGGTGATACATGAAACGTAGGATGTCTTTTTATTAATACCCTGTATAGGTATATCATCCTTTGCATCATATAATGCGAACAAAATATCACACTTGTATGAAATTTTATGTTTGACCATGAGGAAAAAAGAGAGAAATTGGAATCCTAAGAAGAAAAATATGACATTAGGTAGCCGTAATTCCACGCCTACCCGACCTGTAAACCTCCAACTCCGTTATATCATTCTATTGCCCACACTCGAGAGCAATCTTTTCTTACCTGTCACGTAGGGTATATTAATTACAGTGTATGTTTAAATGTCTTGGAAGGAGTGATTCCTTATTGGCACGCTATTAAAAGCCATTCGGTATTGTGCGAAGCGTATGCGCTACAAATTCCGTCACAAATTATAGAGTAGCAAATGGAATAATCACACCGTTCCATCAAATTTTACTCTTATAGTCGTTGGACGTCCTTCTTTGAAGAATCTAAACACAATTATTACCAACTGTACATTAGACACGGAAAATAGACGTTTCGTGTGTTAAGGTCAAATTTGTTGTTATAATTTCCGATCAAGGATCGACTTGATTGTTGGTTCATTGATCGATTATTCATTTTTGAATCGTTTGAAATATTCTATGCGGATTATTTTATTTATTATTCCAATTGAAAACTTCCTTATATTCTTTTGATAGAATATTGATTGTGATTGATCGAATTTATGAAACTTTATGATAGAATGGTATTACATTATGTCAATCTATTCTAATATTCATGAAGAATCAATGGATAATCAATGATCATTTGAAGAGGAAATTTCAATTATTGATGATGTACGATCCGTTGCTTTGTTAAAATTATTAGATAAAATCGGATTGAATTTGAATGCGATTCTATCGCTATTAGCAATAATTAGTCACAACAAAACCTAATTAAATATTGATCCAGAGGTAATGGATGTCATTGTATTGGATTTGAATTTGATTTTTAGTTGAATAATATAATATTATTACTTGGCATCATGTACAGAACAAGACGACCACAATTGAATCAACTAATTATTTGTCGGAACCATTTATTGCATACCACGATCATCAACCATTATTAGCTCTATTGGTTTGGTAATCAAACGTGTTCGCTCCGGTATGTAATAGGTGGTTATGGCATTCAATTACTTGCTGCTTAAACCATATTCATCTGAGGAATTCATTATGAGACAAGACACGTGGCTTCGTGACTTATTTTTCTCATTCACTTTATCCTTAATGTAATATCTGTGGAATTCTATTCGATTTTCAACTAATGCTTGATTGGTTTCACCGAACAGTGCTTTTCACGGTACAGATCGGTATCGATCGATTGCTATGATGAAAGAAGCAAAGAAAAGCACATTTATGATTAATATAAAAACGATTTGTAATCAATAGTATGTAAAAATCATGTGCAATTATGCACATTCATCCGAAAAAAAAACAGGCAGCCGTACCCGTAGCAGGCTGTTTTTCTGAAGAAGCAGGTTGCCCCAGGCGTTTCGAAACGAGCATCTTCTGCAGTCATTAATCAATTAAGTATCCGTATCTAACAGCACGCATACGAATAATGACGTTTAACACTTGTATCGTTACTTGGAACGAAGCTTGCAGAATTCAAACCTGTTTCTAAAATATTCAAATCCAGCGCTATTGGATTTCGAGAAGGAGAGAATGTTTACTGTTCACCCACTTGATATATATTATATTATTGAAATATAAAAGACGCAGGGTGGAATTTTGAATGTCGAATGGAATTGTGAATGATCACTTACAACTATTGATTTTCATTGCTGTTTAGATCTCGGAGATGAAAATTCCCTTTGGGAAGAAGTTTTTGAGTCCTTGAAAACGTAACGCAGTCAAGGCTAGGTGGTCCATCATTAAGTTGGCACCATTCTGCTTGGGTCGTTCCCCTTTTTCGCTGAGAAGAACAGACTGTGATTCTAAACCCCGCGTATAGGGAGGTCCCTCTTTGCGAAAGGTCCATAGGTCCCTTAGGGCCATTATACGTGATCCCTTATGCGTACGTGTATACCTATACCCATATATACGTCTGTATATAAATTCGTTCATACGTATCGCCCACTTGATTGAGACATTATGTGAATGCATTCGATTCGTGTCACAGTTGCAGTCCTCGTTAAGACCTCGTGTTCTAGGAATCAAACACGTGGATACGCTTACAAATGCCAACATCTGTAACGTAGATTTACGAGGGTCAATGCCAATCTTCGCTCGTTCTCGATATTGGCAAGTTTCTAGTTTCAAGGTGAAAACATGTATGTACTTTCATTGTGGAAGGAGAAAAAAAAAACATTGCGAATATTCTGCTGATAAAATCAACTCTGCGTAGCATGGGTGCATTGTCCGGAAGGAAAATGTCCGATAACGAGATTACACGTACAGAATGGATTAATGAAATCCCTTGAATGCAAAACCGTATTATGTTCACGATAAAGCTGGAGAGAGAAAAGAGAAAAAGAGAACCAAGTATTATCCATGATCGTCTGTGGATTGGCTTTATATAAATCAAATCTCTCCTCGATGTGGTTTATTAGAAAAATAGGTATGGTTCTCGGAAACGTACTTACGTAAATCGAATGATTCGTATGTATACAGCTCTCCAAAATAATATAAATGCACTATCCCGCGAGGTCTGTTCTTGGGTTTACCGTGTTCATGACTGCCTCCTTTTATTTTTCTTCTCCTGTTGTCAGGTACCCATCAACGTTTCAGAGCTACAACGATGGCGTGGAAAATTTATGTGTGTAAGACTGTGTGCTGGCTAATTAGCCGACGAACTAATACTCGATACCTTCAGTCAGATAAAGTTACCCCCCCCCCCCATCATTGCTAATCTTCTCTCTATTCATCTCCAGTTACACGACGGTGATATGTTATTTTTCTCTTTATTTCCCCAGAAAATCAAACGACAAACGACTTTTCACGATTTACGTATAATGGATTCAAAATTGAATGAATACGACCAAATGTGAGGAGGAAAAAAAATGAAGAGTTTCTAAATGCGCATACGTTGGCCTCGACCCATATCCGCTTTTCTACCCTCATTGTAATTCATCCGGATCACATTTTGTCTCTTTTCAACCGTTGATCCGAGAACGAGGTAGCACGGTATACACCCGAGTAAATTACTCCGAGTAACGATAACTATACGCATCAAGAGACTTGAAGGGTATGTAAGAATCCGAATCCATCCCTAAAGAGAATATTCCGCTCACGGTACTCCAAGTGATACTGTTTTTGCTACAGATTTATGTAATCGGACAATTACACGTTGATAAATTCACAACAGAGTTTCAGGAAATTCATTCAAACGTCGAGGAGGAATACTCGTGAACATTGTAACACGAAATACATGGTGATTTCGCAAAAATTACGGATAGAAATGATTCCGTAATTGTGGAATACTGATGAAAATCGTAGAATTTAATCGGTGAAGCCTGTGCGAATGTTTGTTTGAAAATAAGACCCTTGGTCCATTCGTTGGATATCCGGTCTTTGAATTAGATCATCAGAAACGTCAGAGACCATCATTTCATCAAGTTTAATCAATAAATTCCTGGAATTTGATTCAGCAATTTCATCGACACAAACAGAATACCGATGCAACGCGCGGAACCTAATCAGGTATGATAGAATTCAACTAGATCTTCACTACGTTCATATTGCGAATTTAGATAATTGTTTCATGAATGATTGAATGTTATCGTGTCAGATGAGTTGTTTGTACGGGGTCTATGAATCAGTAGCGATAACTTAATTTATTAGTGACTTGATCGGAGAATTGTTGAAACTGTTATGTACCTATTGGTATCGCTATGAAATCATTGCAGGCGGTGTTAATGTTGTTTTTTCATGCAGAATACTGTATTCGTTTATTTGAAGGAACTAACTCACAGCTGGGGTAGATCTTTTGAGGGATTTTTGTGAAACAATGTTTTACAAATGGTTTTTGGATGATTCATTATGAAAAAAAGAAGGAAAAGATTCAAGTATGACTAATGTAGAAGAGACAAAATGAAGTGTATATTCACCATTTTTCCATATTAAAAATTATTTATTTAGATTATATATACGTTTACATTGTAAAAAATGTGAAAAGTTTTTCTTCACACTGTTGGTAACTTTCATCCCCTTATTGTGGGGGAATAGTTCTTCCATAAGAAATGAGGGATCTTTTTTGGAACTTTGAGACATTATTTTGACTCTTCCTTCTTTATGAAGGAACTTTTCTGTCACCATTTTTTTGGGGAAAAATTCCACATTCATTTTTTGAAGTGTAGTACACATGTCAAGGTAACAAAAATCATTTTTTTCGAACAATAAGAAAATTACATGTGAAACTTTGAACGCGTTTTTCTCCAAACCACTTTTTAAATTGGGCTTACAAATCGCTTCAACAATCTTTGTCTGATTGACTCCAAACTATAACAGTATCTTTTAAATACAATTGAGCAAAAAAACACGTATGAAACCAGAAAACATTGATTTTCCTATAAAATGGCGGACATTTGAAGTTGAAGTGCCGATGAAATACAAAGTTTTGAATTAATTGAAAAATCCGTACGTGTTCCTCTGCGAAATTGTGTTAGAAATACGCTGTTGAAATTTGAAGGCAATCGGACCAGAGATTGGCAATAATGATTTTTTCATGAATGATTTCGGAATCTTTTGCTAATTATTTCTGGAATGGGAATTTTTATCTTCTGCAGTTTCCATTGAGAAGAAACGATTTTATTACTTCAATAATGAATAATGAAGGAATAAAGATTTCCCATTACTTCAATGATTAGTTCAATGATGGATATTGGAGGAATTAGGATTTTTCATTAGCCTATTGATAAATCATGAAGAGAGAGGAATTTGCCATTACTTCAGTAATAAATAATAAGTTCAGAATACATCACTTGTTGCCTACCAAAATATTTCATGTCTGGCGATACCTTTATGCAAGTTTTAGATGTATTACGTAACAAGTTCAGATCATTTTGAACCAAGGTTCGGCGAAATTTTAATTTTCGTTTGCCATTGTTTTCATTTTTCTTGGTAGTACATAACTGATATAAATATGGTAAGAGACCCTATGGACAATCAGGGATTAGGACCCGATCATTTTCATGGTTACATGATAGTGCTTCCACAATACGAGGCGATACGATATTTTTTGAAACAAATTATCCGGTATTCAAGTAATGGGTAATCGAATTCCGTATATTGCCCATTTTTTGGGAAATGAATAATGAACTGATGGATAAATATGATCATTCGGAAAATGAATAATATACGGATGTTAATTATGTATCACCAAAACGTAAGGAAATGGAAATGAAAATTCCTTTTTCGTCGATCTCTGAGTCGAACAATAATTGTTGAGGCGATTTTTAAAGCCAATTTAAAAAGCGCTTTCGAGAAAAGCGCGTTCGAAGTTTCACATGTAATGTTTTGATTGTTGAAAACAAACGTTTTATATTACTTTGACATTTATACTGAATGTACATTTAATAATTTATTTACATGATTAATTTTCTTATACAAAAAAATTGATGAATATGCACCGCATTTTGAACTTCCTACACTGACCATACCCCTTAATGACATAAAATAAAGTACATTTAGTCATGATAAAGAAAAAGAAAATGGTGGCAGTGCAGCTGCTCGAACGTGGCTCCTTGATTTTTTCACAGCGAAACGGCTCAGTCTTTGTAGCTGACCAAAAAAATCGACGAATGAAAGTTTGTTTGCCAGATTATGTTTGTCACCTTCCGCATTAACCTAAATCTAGCATTCGAAATTCGAAACATTAGGTTGTTGAAAAAGAATTACATTTTCAATTTGGTTCATAATTATAAACCAACAATTCTTTCCTTCGTATCTCGTATGAAAATATGTCAGTTTCTCGTGTTTCAAGAGTCCTCTCCCAAGATCAGCTCGCAAAAGAATTTGTTAGGGGTCGCTTAAGATTTGAAAAAATTCTAAAAATAGTCAAAATATACTTCTTTATTTTTCAATTTTTTTTTCTCATAACAGTGAAATTCAGGATCTGAAAGTATAATAACTTCCTCAAAATTGCACCTGGAAATATTTATTTTTCGAAATCCCTCAGAATTAATGAACATTTTTCAATTCATTGCCTTTGATGTTCTCGAGCGACAAGTCGAAAATTATAAAATTCATAAAATTTACAAAATCAATTGATCAATTCAATTCATTGATTCAATCAAATTTCGATTTGTTTGATTAATTCAATTTTTTTAATCAATTTAATTTATTTATTAGGAAAATTTATATTCTCTTGATGTATTAAATTTCTTTCTTTATCTCGTAATATATTTTTATCCATTAAGGTGCTAATTAAAAACAAAAGTATATATGGAATGTAAATATGACTTTTCAAAAGTCGTTCGAAAACATCAACAGCAATGGATTGAAGAATGGTCATGAATTTTGAGTGGTCTTCAATTATAAAAATTCTAAGCTGTAACTTCGAGAGAGTGACAATTCTATCAAGTACTCAATTTTAACGAGAAAACATTCAAAAATCAAAGGAATGAATTTTTACTGTTTACATTAGAATTTGAAAAAATCTTTAATAACTTCAAAAAATTCTTTTCCGAGTAGATCTTTAGGGAGGATTTATATATTCCTAAACTTGTAAGAGGTATTGATCCGGCCACGGAACAAAAGCACTGAGGAGCCGCCATTTTGTTTGTTTACAACCCCAAAAAAATTTGAAAACACGCTTTAATGGTTATATAACAAATAAAGAACTTTTAATTCAATTCCCATATTTTGTTTGGTTCTTCTGAAAGAACAAATTTCTCAATTTTTTTCTGTGTTCACCCCTCCAATGAGTTAATAAAGGAGTATAAGATAAAAAAAATAATACTGGACACATTATTTTTTCTTAGATGTAATTCCAATATGAGAAAAGGCAAAGTAAGAGAAAATAAATCCCGTATCACACTACAATGAAATGGTATAGCCGCAATACGTCTCTATTACTTATAAAAAATAACTCGGTTGAAACTAACACACAAAATTGCACAAAGTACAAACAAAGTATACCACTTCTTATTCCCATACGGGACTGTAGTCATGACATGAACTGAACAGAAGTAAATGGATATAGAACTTCTACAAGTTTATAGAAAAAGTTCGATATTTCTTTGAATAAAACTATTCCACTTTATTGTTTTTTTCCTCCATGAATTCATAAAGAAGATAAAATAAAATGGAATAAAATGAATAAAACAAATGAAGGCAACATTTATGAAACGTATTTTAAACAGAAAATGAAATCAATTGAATAATTCTCAGAACAATAAGAATTAATAAAACTTCATGCAAATTTTTCTATGAAATACATATACATATATTTTTTTTTATTTTATGTAACACGATGTCGCAATAAAATCTTGAGAGGATTACACATTTTCCTCGAAAAATTCTCACACCATACAAATTCAAACTCCCATTTTCACTCCGCACACGACAAACGAATTTCAGATTATCTCGTCTACGTGAAAAATATTCTCCTTCTCTCATTTTTTCCATCGTATTTTTCTTCCCCCGCGTGTCACGCGAATAGGCCGCCATTCCTCTTCCCTTCGAATCATAATATTTTCGAAAAGTAAGACTTTAAGTCTCACCTTTGGAGCGAAATTAATCCCATTACTAATCGACAACAATCCCTCGTTGTTGCTTCGTCGTAAAAACAAAATATTTATGTCCCTCGCGTTTCAACGGAACACCTTTCATCCCAGTATTCACGGTACTGTTTTCACCGAGTCCCGAGTGAAAACGAAATATGCTACAAGAATTTGCGAATCGGCATCGCCAAGGCATTACTACAAGATATATATTGTCCCTGGGCGCAATTCACGCGCAAGAGTGAAAGCTAAAAGGTAGTTAACCAACAGTCATTGACGAAGACAGGTGCAATAAAATTGTAAACATCGCACGGTAGTTACAACCGATCGTAAACCGAGTACTGGGTGTACATAACGAACATGAGGTAATCCTTGGTGTATCCCTGTCAGGATAATCGGACTAATAGGAAGTGCGGTTATGCTCGAAGAATAAGAAGAAGGAGAAAAATAAGATGAAAAAAATGCCTCCGCCTATTTCTGGCAGCGAGAAACCTCTCTCTATCTCTCTCCTTCTCTTTCTTTCGTATGAACCGTAAAGTAGTCAATGAGCACAATCTGGCCACCTACTACTCTCTACACATCGTTTCCTCTTTCAAGTCCCTTTTCGAATATCCTTGGAATCTCGAGCAGCAGCGAGCTCTACGGCAGCTGTGCGCCGTGTACTATACGCTGGTAATGCCGTGGAAGGGAACTTTGTATCCTAGTCCTCGATTGTTGAGAGTTTTGTGGAGTTTAAGTTTGTGTGCGAGGATGAAAATCGCCGCGACCGATCCGGATTTTACCGAAGAAATCGTGTATAGGGTGTATAAGGACCGCCCAATATCTTCACCGTTGACACGTGTTTTTCGACATGAAACGACGGTTTTCTATACCTTACGAAATCGATCGTTTCGCTCATTTTACAGTATCAATAAATATCTTGTGTCAACACCTAGGGAACGATTTCAAAATCTCCGAGTATTATCGGTCGTTGAATAAAATAAGCGCAAGATCTGGAGTTTTATTCGATTCATGACCAGTAACTCGGCTCCGAACAATAAATTATTCTCGCATCGCGTATGACGTATTCATCGAAACAGTTGGTTTGAAATTTTCCGATGAATTAAATATCGGAGAAGGATTTTTCTCCCGGTATTAGAATTATGAAAGGAAAAAAAAACCGATTCGATGTTGTGTTTTCGTCCTCCTCTTTTATTCTCTCTCGTGGCAAAGTTTTATCGGTAAAATCGAAGAATAATAGTAGTAGCACAAATTTTAGTTGAAGGCAAGATATATCCCTCTTGTGCAATAGATTGCACCCTCAAAAATGTATTCATCCGATTCTCTCTCTCGGTCTCTCCTTCTACGGTGATGGTGAAAACCACCTCCGGACAAAAGAGCCTTTTCCTATCTCGGGTATCGCATAAACAACCGAGATCGCGATCTTGCGAGGATGTACAACGGGGTTTCTCCTACACACTCCGAGGTGTGTTCTCCAAGTGCGTTTACAAAAGAGCCACTCAGTGGCGGAGGTGTGTAGTGGTGTAGTGTTGTTGTACCCTCTTCTGTTAATCCCAAAAGTCCATAAATACTGAAAGGGAGTTTATTCTCCGGAGGGTCGTTTACAGGATCACAGTTGTTTGTACCCTATAGCACTGACACGGTCTCCCGCGATGATACTCTAATCCAAATCAAACGATTTCCAAGGGTTTATAATAATGTCCTCATTTTGATTTATCCGCGTGTCAACTAATATCACTTCGATATCTAGTTTTGTATCTATAAACGAACATACGACAATCTCGTATCACACCATTTGTCATAAACTTCATTTTGCTTGTCATTAAAACCGGTACGAGTCCGGTACCGTGAATTGTTTGGGTTAAAATACAAACTTTTTCATCGTTATTCGAAGCTGTTGTATTCGCGTATCATTGTACAGGATTTTTATGATTTTCAATATGATTGAGCGTATATCGTGTAACAAACAGCAGCAGGCAGGTATCCACAGCGTTCCCATTTTAAAGGGTTCGGATTCCCTGTAATTGGTGCGGTTCATGTTCACCTGTATTTTTCCCGCTCTTCTTTCACACAAAGCCGGGATACGATTCTAATTGTAAGTATCAACAACTGCTGTATCTCATTCGTACGTTGATTTGCTTCCATTCGAACATCGCATTAGCCAGTTACGCAGATGAATTCCATCGAGCATGATTGAAGGTACCGACGAATGATGAATACCGCTTGGACGTATTCAAATGAGATTGAATTTCACAAGAATAAATCATCAAACGTTCCTTTATGCTATTTCAATGATGTTTGTATACTTGAGATTGAAAATATCCATCCCGATAATGAAAAGTGTGGTTCGGACACCGATAACTGTATAGTACAGTCGAATATTAAATGTATGAATCAATTAGAGTTTCAAAAGATCTATGGACTGAGACGATGAGGATTTAGAACATCGATCGACGAATTATTTCAAAAAGGAAAGCATCTAAATTTTGTAGCATTTATTATCTACAAAATGAAAAGTAAATAACATAATGTTTTCATGATTGAGGGAGAGAATGTAATCATCCCAAGCGAGACTACGTATATATAATTATGATCGAACTTCACGTAGAGAAGTTCATTTGATCACTGAATTATACTGCGAGTCTCGCTTTCGAGATTACATTCTAGATGTTCCGGGAATATATAATGTAAATTCATTCTTGTTTTAGAATTAAATCTATGCAATTTCAATGATATCTGAATCCTCCGTTACATCAACATCAAATTGAGTTTATTAAAAATAATGTATAACTTCTCCATTTATCACAGAAGTTTGCCGTTGATTCGATAAACCCTACAAAAATATTTACGTTGTAACTTTTTTGTACAGTCGAGCTGGAGGGGTGGACCGAGGTATACTGTTATTTTTATATTTTCTGTCCCTTTCGATTGAATTTGTTGAACGTTCGTACTCATCAAGTATATTATTCTTCCCACTGTTCTTTCTATAAACCGAGTTGAAATCTTGAGCTTCTCAGAGCGAAGGAACGTGATACAGCCATCTGACTCGTCACATGGATGTATTGTGGGTCGGTTGAGTTTTAACAGACCCTTACCACGCCCACCCACACGTTTATATCGTAAACTAAAAGCCTGTGACTGCATCTTGTCCGTTAGGAAGAAATCTAGAGTTTGAATCTACGATCTTGTCCAAGAAACGCATATGACTTTTGTATACTTTTTATTTCATGTACCCTGATATTCTTCGAACGGTGAAATTCAATGCTTTATATACCAGAAGGCTCTTTGTAGAGTATCAAAGTTGAGATAAAAACATTCTATCTCTCTGAAGTGAATCATACGAATTTTGGAAATCTCTTTCGATAAAACGAGGAGAAATTGCAATTTTCTCTCAAAAACGAGCGAAGTGAGCAGGAATCATGTAAATGAGCAAAACGAATGTTTGAAGGGGTTGAATGAAATAGTGAAGCGCAAAGCAGCCTGGGGGTACAGCAGGGATTTTTGATAAAACATTCACATCGAAGCTGAAAAACGCTCATATTTGTTCATCTTTCTTTTATTTATCGGTACACCATTCGTTTCCGATACTCTTTCCATATAGTACACACGCGATTACTGTTTTCATTCCAACCAAATATTAGCTATTAATTTTCTGTAATGGATTATTAATCATGAAAAGTGGTCAACATTTCCATTATATCTCACAACGATTTCCCTGATGAAATAACGGAAAAAAGAATATCATAATTCGCATTTCATTGAATGGTAACAGATTCGATCGTTCAGATTCGAGATAATTCTTGCGAACATTTGAGTTCAAACGAATATCAGTTATTTATTTTTCGGAAATATAATTATAAAACCGAGACGAGGGGAGTCGAGCCGTGCGTTGTAACTAATTCGATTCTCCGTTCACAATGGAATTGCTCAAAATTCTGTACCTTCTGCGCTGTTAATCGTGCTTGAAATATGTGTCTTAAAATTTTCCAATTCACTTGATTTCAGCCAGCCTGCCTTCACTTCAATTCAGGTTAAGTCACAGAAGAATTCAAACTTTTCAATTTGCACTCTCTACTTAACCAGAGTGATATCGCGAATGTAACATCGGAACAGGTTCTTGTAGGCCGACGAGCTTGGGAGTAGGTTATGCTCAACTTTCTTCACACCCTGCAGAGAGGAAGAAATGTTTTTTTCATCTCAACAAAATGTTCGTTTGAAGGATAAATTTTATGCTAAGGAAGCGTGTTTTATTTTTTCTTCCACCTTTATTGAAGCAAAACATGTATTCGAATATGCAAGCACCTTTATCTTTGTAATAAAGAGGACATTTTCAGGCTATAAGGCTGTATGTAAATAGGTTGTAAATTAGGTGGCAGGCTTGTGATGTTCTCATCATTAATGCAGCTCCGAGTTTTCAAATACTTCAATAATGAAGTTCTTCTTCTTAAGGACTTTCACAAAATTTCGTGTTATTGAAAAGAATATGAAAACTGCATTTGTGTTTGAATAATGGAGTGAATAGTTCTATTCACGTTGGTTCGAGAATTTAACATTCAAATAGAATTGATATAATTGTGGAGAATGGTAATATTGTATTCTATGGAAATATCTTTGTCTTTTTCGGTTTCTAGTCACTCTTTGTTGTAGGGGAATGATATTTTTTCTGAATGAATGAAATTAATTTCCGGATACTAGAGTCAAGGGATGCAAATCAACGGACTACTAAAACTTGTAAATAATTTAAACAATGTAGAAAATAACGTAAATGTCATCTGCTAGTAGAACGAGATGAATTCTTTCTCGATTCTCTCAAATTATTTCGACAGTATTCAATAGTATTTAGGATCATCGGTAATTACCAATTCATCATATGCCTTCATTATCGTAGGTGCATACCTCGAATGTGAAACCCAATTGAAAGGATTTAACCTAAATTCCTGAGTTTCGCTGCGTACTAACTGAAATGAATTATGGCTCTTATAAACCTTGGAATCCGTGGTTACGGTAATCGCATAATTATTACTTGAATGTACTTTTCACATCAATTTTCTCCCCCATAATTATCATCATTGTGTCAAATATGTTGGATAATTGGTTGATTTATCAAGCTATGGTGAGATGAATAATTGTGAATACGTTGGAACGAATGATGCTTGTATTTTCAGGTTGCTCCATCCGAGATTTAATGATTATTCAAGATTGAAATCTAGAATGAATAAAAATTCGTAGAAATCGAATTCCATTTGATTGAGAATTGAATGAAGATTGCATGGAATGGGTAGAATTTCATACGTGAGTGACGAATAACCTATTCAAAGCTACATATCTCATATATTCTCTTTGCGAAAATCCCTGGGTGGAAAAATTTTCAAAACTATATATAATTTATATATAAATATCGAATGGGCTCATAAGTTCTAGTGGTTCTTTCTGATAGTTTTGTTCAAGTTCCGAACAGAGCAAAAATTATATTAAAAACCTGAATACACTATTCTGTAGAATACATAATTATCTATCGAATAACAAAACGAAACGCATTGCAGAAATATTTCATTTCTCACGAAAAATTGTCACTCAGAAAGAAACTGGAAGACTTGCGGGCCAATCTGATAACATGTGAATTACAACATTCAATGGGTTATATATGATTTTTATATAATTCAGTGTAGTTTATATATAATTTATGTATAATTATATGCACCTCACAAGGAATTTTGGAAATTTTTGGATTCGAAAGGTTTTTTACGATTGAAAGTAGTGAAAATGAATTTTATTCTTGTAAAAGACAATTGAAGGAGGCATCTCCGAGCATACGTTTCAATAAATGTGAAGATGAAAACAATAACGTCAAAATCTCACGGGAAGCCAAGAAAATTGTCTGGGAATTTACTCGCAACTGGGGCGCAAAATCTTTCTGGGTACATTGATGTATATATAGGGGCGCAAGAACTAGAGCCCTACGCCGGGCGCAAAAATCCCAAGCCACGGCTCTGAATTTACCTATTCAAAAGTGTTTCACTATAGTTTTCTTTTTGAAAGTTCACAGATATTGTTTACAGAGTAGAATGTCATGAGCCGCAGCGTGTTCGACTGCTTTGGCCGCATACAACACATGATTCAAATTTTCAAAATGATATAAAATTCATATATAATTCAATATAATTTATGTAAAATTCTATATAAATTATATATATTTTATGATTCCAAAGTTCTTTCCACTCGGGTTGTCGCGTCTGAGTGCCTTGGGCCACAGCGTGGTTCATATTCTTCATAGCGTGACTAACTGTATTACTTGCTCAAAATTCGTTTTCTCCCTGTTATGAAATGCTTGTAAGAGAGAATATAGACTTCAATCTCCATAAAAAATATTGAATTTCCAAATAATCACATGGGATTTTGTATTTTTTGTATAGAATTTTTATAGGAAATTATGGACTTTATTGTTATAAAACGAATATTTGTACGAGAATCAATTGGAACAGGCATTCAACGTCATGAAAGATATGAATTTTCTCAATAAATCATTTCCTCTTTCGTAAATAATACCAATCTTAACAACATTGTGTAGACCAGTGGTCAATTTTTTCCTTTTTCATTATGCTGACATTCATAGATTATTGTGACCCAATTGTGCACCAAATGACGATCAATTTCCCGATCATATTTTTGCATGTGAATTTTTCAAAAACATAAACAGGAACAAAATGTTTGAATGATGTCGAAGAATTAAACATTTATGCCATTAGCTATACATCTGTCGATTCTTCATTGTTTTCTGGAGAAAAAAATCTGGCAATTGAAAAATGGCTCAAAGCTGTCAAATGTCCCTTACTGTTCTTCATTCTCAACTGATTTTCATGAATTTTTCTTTCAAAACACTTAGATTTGAGTTGTTAAGAGTTTGATTCCAGATTTTTCAATATTCTCCTCATTATGATGATAAATAAACAAATACTGTAGGAAAGTCTTGAACTTTCAATATTCGAGCTTATATATCCAATCATTATAAAAACTTTTACGATGCTCATAAAAAAAATTAGAAGTTGAAATAATTCTTAGTGTAAGAATGGAGTATCTAATTTGAGTTTTGTAAAACCATCATTGGTGAAAGAACAACGGTAGAAGTTCATAATTATCATTGTTATAATTAATTTTATAAACAAATCCTCAACCAAGAGGATTCTCTGATGATTTAAAAGTGTTTCGTTGCCATGTTTATCCAGCGTGATCATTACAATGACGCTTTGTAATGCCATTTCAACAAAATTCTGAATCAATTATTTTTATCAACAATCTTACAAACAAACTCTCAATTGAAACATTCTCGATCGAGGGAAATACATTATTTTATTTATCGCATTTACTGAGAATCATTATCAATGGTCATAGTTCGTGGGGGAAGCTTCAAAGGGATGAACAATTCCATGAACAAATTCTGAATTGAGAAATTCCCTGTTGAAAAACCTAAATGGCAAATTTTGTCTAAAATTTGAACATTCTTCGGAAATTACTAGAAAGCTCTGAGAAACTCTTGACGTCTTACATTTTCAAGAGAGGGAATGTTTGCTTTATGTATTTGGTATTTATCGTAATTAGATCGACGATTTGTGAAAAAATTTCTGCAACAATTGGTATTTATCTTGATAATGGATGAACTTTGGAACAAACTTTCCGTTGAGATAATGTTTCGATGCATGAAAGGAAATTGTCCCTTCAGTATCTATTGAAAATCATTGTCATGTAAAGGAAAGTTGATGAAAATTCAGATTTTGCATTGTTGGCTCTGAGTTGGGGATTTCGTAAATGGTTGGCGAATAATTTTGCTATTGTAATCACTGAAAATGAAAATTACGATTGATACAGGACCATGAATATTGTGTATTATTGGCGTTTTTGGGTCAAAAATTCGATGGTTTGGCTTGGAACAAATTCCCGAGTGGAAAAATTTTCAAAATTATATATAATTTTTATATAATTCAGATATAATTCGATATAAATTTTATACAATTTTGAAAATTTTTCCACTCGGGTTGTTGGATCTCATCAGATTTATCCAACCAGAAAATTGAAAAAATGATATATAATCCATATTCAATTTATATATAATGTATATATAATTACATAAAAATTATATGCAATTTTGGGAATTCTCCAAGAATATAATTACTCATGTGTCAATGAGCATCCTTGTAATAATCCCGCCCAATAGTAACTCTATTATAAACTTTTTCAAAAAAGTATGACCCTCAATACCTCAAATTTGACATTTTTTTGAGTTCAGCGCTCAAAAATCACTATGACTCAGTTCCCGAATCTCAGAGAACCGATGAAAAAATGTTTTTTCCTGTTGTCCTGTGTAATTTACTGCAATAAACTAACACCACCCTCCACTCCTGCTGCTTCGATAATTAAGGAACGTCATTATTTCCACAAAAATAAATTCATAAAGGTAAATAATGTGTATATTTACCAACAAGTTTTCAATTTCACAGAGATGCTTCTCAAAGTAGGAATAGGTGGTGTTTCAAAACATCCATGTTTTTTTATACAAAAATATTTACTATCTATTGATATTTTATACACAAACATCGCCTATACCTACTAGAGAGAAGTGATGTTTTCGAACGTTTATCGATTCCTACAGAATTACTATTTCGAAAAAAGCGCACGAACATTTATATATAAACTATATTGAATTATATGTAACTTATATATAATTCTTTGGATTTTTCCACTCAGGAGCTCCCTGAGAGCTCTAGAATCTAGGTCACCTAAGTTCTGTTATCATGTTCCAAACGTGACATTTTTTTGTCATATCAGTGATAATGAATCCTGATATATTTTTCATCATCGCCGAGCTATTGAATACCTCCAACCAAGTGGATAACACTTGAATGCACAGAAATCTTATAAACGTTCTAGAAGTCAAAGAATTCCATGGATCCCATGTGGTGTGATTTTTGTTCAGTCGTGAACTGACAATCGCGGAGTTTTACAAATTGGGTTTCAATTGTTAGTCATTCATACTTAGTTGTGTCCTAGCCAGCAAAATGGAAGAATTGCCCTTAGGAACAAGGGGTAGGGGTGGTTCCTGATGGAAATTCCTCCTTTATGGTAACGAAATTGTAGCAGTGCTATTAGAAGTATGCAGTAGTTCAGTCTCAGGTAGTGATGGGGATAATTGAAAAAGATCGATCCTTTTTTTACATAGAAAATATATGATGTTTATAGATTTCAATAAAAATTCGATACTTTTCATCTTCATCACTACTCCCGGGATCAATTTCGGCTGAAGAAATTATTCAAATATGTAAATTTACTTTCTTAACAGTGCTTTCACGAACGATCTCGGTAGTAAAATTTAGTCATCCGAGGCCTTGTTTGAGTCCAGACCACTCCAACTCAGGTTCAACCTAGCCGATTTTCATTTCTACCCGGGTCGGATTTAACCAACACAATCCGATACTTAAAAAGTTGTTCTTTTCGGTCATGAAATGTATTCTCGTCAATTATCTTCAAGGTGTTGTAGATATATTATTTTTCTCATGCAATTATTAATTTTGTAGAAGAAAATCGTTTGAGATTCGCTTTGTCAATTCTGGATATGTTTTTTATCCGTGACACGATCTAAAAGATAAAAGTCGAAAACGACAACAATCATACAGTTTACATTCCGAGCACGTATTCTTTTCGAATGAACTGAGATATGATTAAAACCAACGGATACTCATTACTCCATGTATTCTTAGCGTATGTTCACGATATACATAGAACAATAGGTATTTAATTCTCTGACGACATACATAAGTTTTCTCAACAACTCATCTAAAAGGTATTTAAATATATATGAACTTGAGGATCGAATCAAACTATAAAACGAAAGATCTCTAAATATGGTCTGAAACTTCCCATTCGTACACACACGCACAACTCTACATGCTTCAGTTCAACAGCAACAGGGAATGACTCATAATTGTTTGAGAAAATATTAAACTAAACATTCCAAAAGTATATATTACAATAAATTTGCTAGAAGAGTACCGTGGAATCGCGTACTTTTTACTCCTCACAATTCTCACATACCACGTTTCCATCGTTTCAGTAAATTTCCAACTATCTGCAGAATACAAGAGGTATATCGGAGATTAGGACCGCGTTACACCTACTCGCGCTCGTCTAATGGTTTAAATCTTGTGTATAATACCCTTTACTCGTACCTTCGATTCAGAAAAGACACCGAACCCGAGGAACAGCAATCGAGAAGCATAGAATGAAAGATGGACAGAAAGAAAGATACCCCAACAGCAGCGCATCTTCTTCGGTCTTTAAGAGCGAGAAGGGCTTCTCCACCTTGAGAGAGTTCAGCGGGAGAGAACCAAGAGTTAGATGAGGAATATATAGATAGAAGGAGAGAGGGGAAGCACTCTGTCGGGTTTTGCGATCAAGAAAAGGCACGGTGGGGAAGGTGGAACGGTGGTGGCCTGCTGCTGCTGCTGTTGCTGCTGCTGCTGCTGCTAGCAGCACAGGAACGACGACGCTCTGCCAGGGTGGAGTGAAGGGCAGAGGAAGGTTCACAGTGGTGCAAAAGGTGGGGAGTTGTTCGGGAGCGTGGCGCGGAGAGGGGGCCCAGAGACTCAGTTGGAGAGGGTAACCACCGGGCGGTGGTGGTGGGGCAGCCGATTCTCTTTCGTCTCCTTGCGCCGGTTAGTTTCACCGTCGACGTCGTTGGGATCGGATTGTGAGAGTGTGGGCACCTACATGTGTTGACTCTCCTATTCCCATCGTCCCGTCTCGATATGAATGACACATTATAAAAAGGATACACTAATATTTATTCCGTGGTTTTCGTGTTCAGACACAATCTTCTTTCAAATTTCATACGCGTGTCGATGGGTGATAATCGATGAATATATATCTCTCCCTCATGATAACTCGCGATGACGATGAGTAATCATATTGATATTGAAAGTGATTCTGTTGTTGAGTGGATGAACCGTGAGGAAAAAGTGCACGAAGGAAATTCTAGAGGAAAGAAAATATCGTGCTATCGTCTTGGTTCGAGCACGGTAGGAGCAGTGTGAAAATTAATATAGTGTTTGATCGAAAATAAGTGATCGATATTTGGATATGAATTAAAAAAAAAAAATCATATAAATAAGAAAAAGGGATAAATCTTAGGGTGACTTAGTGAATTTTGAAAGTGCGCGCGCTTATTCGATGTTCAACATACGACTGCCGCTGTTCACAGTGTTTTGGTGAAAATTTTAGGAATTTGTTCTGGTTCCTACAGAAGGAGAGGAGAGGTACTTTTGTTCGACCGCGTTGTGTGTGTAGCAAGAGGTGTATATATACACACATATATATATATATACATAAAGTGTTGATTGTAAATGGGGTTGAAGGTATAACGGAGTACGGATTGAGTCTCTGTTTTCCTCCTTTCTTCATCGTTGCTCCGATACCCAGAAAGCACCTGTTTACCCTCTCTCTTTCTTTCTCTGTCTCTTTCTCTCTCTATCTGTCTATCCCCCTGTTTTCCCTGGAATTTAACCACCCGTTAAAGTGAATCCTCGGAAGAAAAATATTGAGAAAATTCCAAGTGTGATTTATTTCGTGTGACAGTGGATGGTTTCGTGTTTTTTCCTTCGATTGAGTGCGATGTACCACAACGAATCAACGATTCCCATCCTTCAACTTCTTGTAAGTACCTTTTTTCAGTAACAAAAAAAGGTGAATTCCTTATCGTCGTTCACGCTTTTGTTTTGATTAATCATTCATTCTACAGAGCTCTTGAGAAACGTAACGGGAGAAAAAGTGTTGTGCGAATGAGTGTGTTTAGTGCGATTACGTGAGTTTGGATACAAAGTGTGAGGAGTATTTGCAGGTCTGTGTTGATATACGTTGGATGTGTTATTGATTTGTGTGGATAAGTGAGTTTTTAATTCCAAGTGAAGTGAATACGAGAAATCACAAGTTTACATGAAAAAGAGTATGAAATTACAAGTGGTGGATTGCCGTCATTAGTACCTGGTGGAGTATTCAACACGCGAAATTCTTTCATCTCTTTATTGAGGTTTCGAGAGATTTTGTGAGTGATGCCACTAGGGAATTTGATGAGGAATCGAATTTTGTATCGTACCATACATTCTCAACTTATAAAAATCGAAAAAATGATCTCAAAAGTCTCCCACAGGATATCAGTTTGGAAAGAGTTCGTAATAGATTCATTTGGAGCTATAAGAGTTCAGGATGAATGTATTAAGAAGTCTTTTTGAACTGTTGTGTTGTGTAGGGTGTGATTTGTACCATCAAAACGAGAATGATTGCATTCTCTCTCGCATTCATACAATAATTCTCAAACACTAGAAATTTCAAAACTTCATCCGTTGTGACAGAAAGCAATGAAATAATGTCATATCTCACTAATGGAGTATTTGGACGAATATGAAATGAATTCCAATCTCCAAGGCCACTCCGACCATATATCATCCATCTCCGATTCAATGAGAATCAAGAGTTTCAAGAAAACTCATGATAAAGAAAGCGTCTTGCGTATTTCGTTTGAAATACTCGATTTAATCGAATTCAGACTCTGTAAGACTGCCGCCGGAACTGTGAGTCATCAGCTAGGGAGTCTCAAATCACCTCTTGTCTGACAAAAATTGATACTGTATTCTCTTCACAAAATCCAATCAGATTTAACGTCCAAACTTGTTGGAGAAAACGACTTGAATATGATTTGGATATGAATGAATTGGAGCGTGGGAAAATCATTGGAATGTATCGATAAAATTTGGAACAATTCCGTTGATTCTGAGATGCTTTCGATGAAAAGATTCACCATATCGGAATAGTTGTATGTTTTGATTGTATATGTCAGCATTATGAACAGTATGGAATCGGTGTCAAGTGAAGAGCTTCTAATTCATAATACGAATTATCGATAAATAGTGGTTCGTATTTTATTTTGCAATTATGCTACTGGAAAATTGAAGACCGCTTCATTAGTTAATTGTTGGACTAGAGGATAGTGATTTATTTGTACTACAAGTAATTAATGGAATTGAATGAATCGTCCGCTCTATGATGCTAGCTGTGAGAATCATATTCTTCAATAACTTCTTGAGGAATTCTTAAGAAGTTTCATAGAATGAAAGCCTATTGACCTCTCGGTTACTCAATTCAATGATACGCCACAGTTGAAGCACTCAAGTTAATTAACGGATTCACGTGATTATTTCTACGATTCGCATTCGCCTGGTTTATTTTTTCCATGAAATCTGGATACGAAAGATCATAGTCGAAGAATACAATACAAACGCGTCCATAAATTCCAATATCGAAGCAACCTACAACTCTCCTCGCGTGAATAACAATTTATATGCAATATTCTATTTCATGCTTTTCAATCATCAACCGCTGGAATAATATTCAATCTCGTTGCTCTTTCACGTAAATTCCGAGTGAAAAAGAGACAGAAGAGAGATAGGAAAGAATCGATTTTTAATAATAAATTGTGTTTGCTTCAGTGACAACGAACAAAAAACATCGTCGAGATAATCAAATATTTACGACGGCGATGCATTCATTTGATCACGAGAGCAAATATCGAGTTACATACACGATTCGACCAACTCTCGATGTATTATTTATCTGTAACACATGTGTCACTCATTTTTATTTGTTATTCAAAATAATTCTTTATCTTTGATATGGAAATCATAGTGACAACGATAATCATGTTTATCGAGAAGACTTTTTTCTTCACCGATTTTAACAATATACTTAAGAACTTGTAATTTCATGCGGTTATCATAGTGTGAGAGTTTTTTCCTGCCAATATGAATGCAATTACTCCTTATTTGCTGTTTTACGTGCATATACATCTCCATTCAAAGTTCATTTGAATATATTGAAGTTTGTCACAAACATCCAAGCTTTGACAAATTCTTCTTATTTCAAAATACAAGGAGGTGATGAAAGACTGGTGAATATAATTTATAAATTCCTGAGAATCAAGGTACTTTGTACATATTTGATGGTTTTTCTATTCCACGAAGAACGTGGTTTCGATCTGTGGAAACTCCTGGGAATGTATCGGAAAGGAATGTCGAGTTTGAAATCAGTCGAGCGAACTTTGATTCAAATGTCAAATAAGTGAGAAATATTGCAGGTATTGAAGATGTTTTGTACGAAGGAGAGAAATTGAAATGAAAATATTGATTTGAATGGAAAATCATTATCAGACAGTTTCTTCGAGTTTGAGAGATTGGAAATCCAATGATTCCACTTGGTGTGACGTGAAAAGTGAAGTCTTTCATGTTTCCAGTCATTGAGAGAGAGATACTTCAACGATGTACTGGGTGATATTAATAAAACTCATTTTCAACAATTCATCATTCGAAGTTCAGAAATTGAGAATTTTATATATCGATTTAACATTTGAGATTCTACATTATAAATTCTCGAACCACAGATTGTGATATTTCCACGCAAGAGTTAATTTTGAATTTTTCGAAATGAATATCAATAAAAATTTTATTCTGCTGCACTTTTGACAGTCAAGAGGGCTTGAATTCCACAAAAACTACTGGAACATAATTCAAAGAAATTTCGTGGAATTATATTGGATTGAAATGGAATGTACACTTCACTGTACTTTCCTTATAATGCTTTGAATGCTTTGCTGAACTGCACGATCTTGATTTTTCTCTTCCCCATGAGCGTGTAACGTCATTGAAAATGTTTTCACGTCAAGTTTAATTAAGTTGGAGCAATTTGAAAAATTCCATTCAATATTAATGAGAAGAATGGAGGTATAATTGAAGTGATCAATAATTCATTTAGTTTCAAACACGATTGGAAAAATATGAAAGAGAGTAGAGTGACGATCTACATGTTTTATAACATATACATATAACTGTGAACATATTTCGGATAATGGAGATTATTTCAGAAAAGATTCATTGAAAAAACCTTTAAATTAGCTTCGAATCCATGCAATTCAAAAGGATACAATGATATTTCTCATGTATGGAGTAAAATGATTCTTCTTCACATCAACTACGTTGTCATATTTCTTAGCCGCGAGTCCCTAGTGTAAAAGTGTCAAGGGAGGAAAAAAAGAAGAGAGAAAGTTTTATAGGAAGCAAACCGACGGGACTCGGCAAAGAAGGTTAGACATCACGTGTGTGGCTTCCGACCAAAGACTAATGTTGCTACATCAAAAATATATATACGTGAATATATCAAGAAAAACATCTTTCCATTCATTTCACAACCCTAATTCGTACAAAATATCTTGGCCCGGTTTTTGTGAAAAATGAATTGTTCGATAGTATGCGGTGCAAGTGATTAATCATAAGATCGTGTTCCTAAGTATGTCTGTTACGGAAATGTTGATTCGAAAAAGGCCCTATTACTTATCCAATCTCCATTCTTGTAGACAAGAAAATGTATCTTCGAATATGAATTTTCGTACCATATTTCTCCGCATAGGATTTGTATGATTTTTATGAATTTTTGTCTCGGTATTTTTTTATTTGAATTTTAATCGACTTCAATCGAGAGACAGTCATCCGTTTAGAACGATAATCCGATACACAAATGAACTTTTCATAACCTCAATCACATTACCGGTAGCGCACAACAATCAATGTATAAACAACATTGTCAGCTGTCAATACTCCTTGAAACTTTACACGTGAGCTCAATATGCATAACTAAGATCGTACATTCACCGCAAGTGAGTTCCGCTCGGTTGCACAAATAATAACGTGATTGAGGATAATTATGACATTCGTTGATAAGTCTATACATACTTTGTAATAATTACGTAAGGCATCGTGAGATTATTGATTCAATTAAAAACACAACAGATGTATCGCTTCGATCATCACAATCAGATACTCCATTTGAAATAAAACAATACCTACGAGTCGTTGGAATTCCTCCCACGTTATTAGTTTTCTTTTTCATCTTTCTTTCTCTCTCTCTCTCTCTCTCTCTCTCTGTCTTCCTCTGTATCGACGATCCGATATAACGATTGATCAATCTTTATATACCCTTTGCTACACCTCGAATAAAGAAGTCAGAGAACAATGTTGTTCCACGTAAGAAAATGATCGTCGTCCCTGTTCCACGCACGACACCCAGAGAGAAAGACTCTGGTATAGACGTCAGTGTCAGTTACAATCGTTGCTTAGATCCGTCGTGTGTGAAATAATACATTTGGAAATCTCATCGTACCCCGAGACTATAAGACCCCTTCGGTACACTTTTCTGCCATTTTGGTTAGGGTTTCGTTATATCGGGTTCGCCTAGTAAAGAACTTCCACACACGTTCTTGCTCCCGTGGGTAATATGGGTTCGCAAGCCAACGAAAAAGGTTTGCCGATAGAACGTCAAAGTGGTAAATGTATTGGAAGGGAAATAAAACGAGAAAGGCTTATCCGATTTGACTCTCGGAGTAGCGGCGAAAGAAAAAAATCAATTTTCATAAATGATGTGTCAAATTTTTCCGAATTCATTGAAATGATGAAGGAAGGGAGTACGAGAAAAATCCTAACTACTCGAATGATTCGCATCTTGTGTTGATTCTGCGTAGAGAAGAATTTAATGAGTTTGAACGATCCTGTCAATTAATTAGTAGCCACATCTAATTATTCGGTTACCATAATCATTTAATTGCCTGCATTGATTACTGTAATCAATTAAATGAAGGTGGGAGCCGATGAATGGCTGTGGCATCCAATTAGTTGAATTATTATTCGTTCGAAGAACTCGTTAGTCTACAGGAGAAACAACTCTTTGATAAATTCTACTCAAGTTTTCCAATCATCAAATTTCAATATCGAACGAGAACTGGCAAAACGCGTGTGGATTGTATTTGCATTCGTTTCAAACGTGTACTGTTTGAATCGTTACCTTATCATCGAAACTTTCTGGGCTCTGTTTAGATAAGCTTTGATCTCATGATTGTGAAATTAATGTTTTTCTTACTGCTCCTCGTTGAGAGAATATCGAAATCTCCCGTCAAGCCATTTTTCTCATTAATCAAAAGAAATTTAAACTCTCATAATATCATCAGTTAAGCTGAAAAAGATTCATCCCCATGGACGGACGGGAGAACTCATTTAATTTGGATGAGTATAACCGTCAGACGCGCTCAAGGGGTTGCCCAAAGTTTCACTGTAAAATCTGAATATCTCATCTCGAATACGATCGAAGTTTTTAATGAAAACAGTATCGCAGGAACGTTTCTTAAAGAACTGATAACATCTTATTTTTCATATACTCGTGACACGTCAATTTCGTCATTGGTATTTTAAGTATTCTCTCGATATTATACGTGCTCCTCTACTCCGTATGTGAGTGGATTTTGCGATAGATTTACCACTTCATTTGGTCCGCGTATCCATTTCCGATTCTGGTTTTTACCCTTCCGCCCAAGATCCTTATGAAACATGCAGAGGATGCGCCGATGAAAAACTTGAAAAACGAGTGAGTGCGGCGAGGATATATGAGAAAACAGGAAATACCTGAATGAACGCGAATGATGGTTTACCACGCGTTCCGAAGTCCCAATTTTCTCTACAATTATCATTGAGAAATTAATATACAATTGAATAATGATTCCTTGTTATATCAAGGATGAACAGGAAGAAGGAATAAAACAAAACATGTATTTCATGAAGCATTGAATTCCATGGGATGATTATTTATTGTGAACTTGTCGTGCGTGCATGGAGTAATGATTTCAGATACGTCTCGATACAGTTACTTGGAAGTAGACCTGATATCAGATCTAATCAATTCTAATTAGATATCATTACTTTTCCTGGATGAATTTCATGTTTGAGAAACTGTCGTTGCGAAGCATCCAACCTGAAGTATTGACCCGATTCTGACTCTTCGACAGTAGAATCTGAACAGAAGGATCGATATCAAAGAGGGAAAAAGACAACAAAGAGGCTAAGATAATTGAGTTGTCTTTATACATTTTGTAGCAATAATTCAGCAACTTGGAATGCCTTGAAGATTCTCGTCTTGTGAGTTTTACCACTTGAACTTACATTTGTGGTGTACGTATGTGCATATAAATATCTATCTACACATCTATACATCCAAGGATTATGCATATCCTGAAGACGTGCGAGGTACGATTATAATAAAATCGTGCAGCCCGTCCGTCCTCGGGTTGTATCGTGTCGAACGTACCGATAAACTTAGTAATGGCAGAAAAATTGCTGCGATTAAGGTTGGAAACATCCACCGACCGCCATTTTCTCACAACACCTGCGAATTACGCGTAATTGCCGCGCGCCTTCACCCATCTACCGTGGCTATCCGTTCTTCATGGGAACCCGAGGCAGTTCATTGTCTAGTGCCGACGTATATATGTGGAGTTTTATATATATATATATATATATATATATTCGTCTTTTATACACGTCCTATCACGAGAGCAAGGTAATGCTCATGTCGAATCGCAAATGAATGTTAATTCGCGAGGAGAAGGCTTTTCATTCCTTGGTATAGTACAAAATTTCTCTCCAAAGAGAAATGATTATACAATTTTTCATATTTATTTTCCTTCCTTCGAGAAAAATATTCCTCTATCGTAGATTTTCGCATTATACGAATAATGCCTCCACTCTATTCCTATGATTCGGAATGTAAATGAGGTCTGCAGTGTATGGTTTTTTTGTATTTTGTTTTTTTTTTAATGCCACGAGTACCTTCATTTTAACCTACGTTAGCATAATTTTGAAAATCCATTTTAAGAATTATCAAAATGTACGACGGTTTTATCGGTATCGAGAAATACATTTTAGATGTAGATTCGGTCATTAGACGTTGATAAATGTAATGAATATTCATTAGATGTCCGATGAATGCCTAACAGATGTCTGTTATATCTATACATGTGTATCGTACAAACGAATCTTTGCAAAGATTTCTCTCAAAGTAATTGAATCTGGTGGTTAGAGAATTGATAAACTACAAGGACGTATAAAACTTGGCTATAAAAATCTAATGTATCCTATTCCCATGGAGATTACCGGAGATGTATGACATTCATTTCACTCAAATCTATATTTTACTCTTTACTTTTGCTGTTTTATTTTCAATCCTAAAGGACAAGTATCATCATAATAATCACACTTTCGCCTCTCTTTTCGATAAAAACTGATGAATCATTGGATTCAACGTGCTCTCAAGAACCAGAATCCTTCCAAAAAACTTCATCAAAGAGATCTGATTTCTTCGTCGATTAGATTCATTGAAATAATCATATATTTGATTGAAAAATATGATATTCTTCTCCGAGTTGAATCACAGGATTTTTTTTTACGGAAGAATATCAATTGAGCTTTCAAGTAGCAATGTAAATTTTCATATCAAAGCAATGAGCACTCCAATTTCGTATGCATATACGTACGTACATAGATATAACGTTACTAATATTCCATTCAATTATTGTATGAAAATATGTATGAGAGGTATAATGTATAATACAACAGTTAAACCGATTAGATTTCTTTCGAACTCTAATACCAAGTTCATGAAATGATGGAAAATTACGCGTTATCCGTCACTACGTATCAACAAGAGTGAAATACTAATCGAATTAGCATAATTTCTCAGTAATGCTCTCATTTGAAACGATCCATCAATTCACGTGTATAGCGAATGTACAACAAATACGAATACAAATGCATATTATTCAGTGATTTATATTATCCTTTGTCGTATGATACGATTGTCACACACGATGAGAACTTTGAATCGATACTCCAAGCGTAGATTTAGATGGATCTAAAGTCTGAAGAACCTGAAATCTCGTCTTGGGAAAATTTTATGACTCCAGTTCCCTTCGGAGTATACTTTTCCAACGGAGAGAGGAGGCTCGTTCAGGATGGACAAGAGAAGAATAACTGTGCATATCTTGTTTACCTAGCACGACAAGACCGTTATATAGTTATATTGTTGGCTGGCATCAAGGTCTTTCTTTGACCTACTCTACCCAGCGGCGGAAAAGATTATATTGTACACCATTTCTTCTATTTATTTGAATATGACTGATTTGGTTGCAGAAAGGATTATACGTCTTCTTCATCTTTTGACTCTTTTCAGTTGAATTACTGCTTTGCGTTTTGGGAAAAAGTTCAGAAGAATCATAATTCTTCTTGTAATATTTACAATATTCTATTCCTGTCATAGTTTTAACAGCAGGATTCACGTCAAGTTTGTACGGCACCTTTTGTTGAATTTGCGGCACCTTACGGGAACTCACCACACGCGACACCGCTGTTCTAGTTAGTGCTAATTTTTTGAAAGAGCCTACACAAGATAAAACAAAAAACAGTTTGGTGAAAATAAATGATTGAACATTTGAAAATAATCCGTGTGATATTCATTAAACGGTCTCATAAAGTTTCGTTTCAGATGATTTTGAACTCTTCACGGGGAGACGGAATCGATACAACCTAATGGTATTGTTTCACAAGATCGTATCGCGCGTGTTGTTGGAACATGAATCACCAATGTTGTCATAACACAATTGCAATAATCGTAACGTGATTTGCTGATTTTAAATACAACAACAAGATCATTGATAAAAACTCTTGTGCTCTCTTTATTGAGTGAATGAGGTTCGATATTGCACGTGGTGCGGTTCTTGGAATTGTTTGTCGCGGGGAGAGAGGAACTCTGCATCCAACTGGAGAGAAAATCGTGCTCGTTCTCCTTCGTAACCATCTAACTTTCAAGTCGCATCACCGCAAAAGGTATAATATTGCGCATTTTCCGTGTTCGCTCGCTCACGAATGATTTCAGGCTTCCTAGCCGTGAAACAATCGATATAGCGAGAAATCATCGATGTGGAAAGTACCGTTCGGTTACTCGGCGCACTGTTACTCTATTACGAGAGGGAGAAGGAAAAAATGTATATTATTGTTACGCGAGGGGAAAAGAGAGAAAGTATCGATGGTTTTGACCTTTGAGATATGATGCCTTCGAGTACGAATAGAATGAATATTTTGTAATTCATTGAAAAGATTTTGAATTCTAAATGTTTCTTGTTTCTTGAATCGAAAGAGTGAGGGACATAAAAAATGTGAAAAGCGTCGATGCACATGCAAATGTGCAACAGTTACATACGCAGGGAGAAGCAGAAGGCTTCCATGAACTTCACAGGGAATCAAACGCTTCTTGAATATTTATATACATCTATACGTACGTATACGTCCACTACTTGTCCACTTGTCCACTTTGTACTGTGTATATCCTGCGTGTGTAAGCGTATATCAAGAGAAATGGGTGCTTTTGTAAGCGTGTATAGCGTGTGTTGTATACCACCTTGACTGTGAAGCAAATGACTACACGTGTCCAATTAGGAACATGAAACTATTCTCAATCGCGCGCTTCACTGACTTATAATTACACGGTTAGACTAAGTATGTTGTCGTTGAATATTGAGGGATATGTTGTTGGAGATGATTATGAGATTCCATTGAACGTGTGGGATTTTTTGATCGATATAATAGACAATTTGTACCGAGTTACCGTACTACATAGCTGGATAAAGTTTATTCTAATTGCAACTTGTATCGATGCACGTACATTTGCATCCATGTAACGCTTTGTGTTTTTAGAATAAATAATTATCTGAATTCAATTGAATCGCAGATACCACGATGATAGATGCATTAATTTATCAATAACATTGACGAAAAAAATCTGATTTTGAAGAGTTTATCACGTTACGAAGGGAATTCATCGGAGAACAACGAAAAAATAAAAAAAAAAAGATCTTGAATCGATAAAACTTGCTACTAAACATAACAAAAAGTCAGAAAAATGTAATAAGTGCGTAATTACCAGGAGGATTGGTGTAATATTCCTAACTCGCGCGATGAGCCATTTGTATGATTAATAGAGGCCGGCAGTTCGCGAACCTAAAAGTTCCTTTCTTCTCGTTCGGTATTCGCTCAGGTATATCCGTATGCGATGACTACACATATCCATATGCACGCACACACTTATATCCATACGAAGGCTTTCGCTCGAGGTATGCTATTATCATAATTGCCGCCAATAACGCGCCATGATTGGCGCACTTCACGCTTTTCGCGTGCTCTTTTTCGGAAGTTTTGCATCCTTCGGCCACTTTGGTCTTTCTCTCGTTCTTCTTTACCCTACAGCTAACGCAGAGCAGAATCTCTCCTTCACTTTCGTCGTATCTTTTGCGAATGCAAGGTTTTTTCTTATCCAGTACCAGCGGTATTGTGAACGGCATTGGACTCAATTTCTTACAGGGAATTTCTCACATTTGCTTTCATGATATCACTTGTGAGTATCGCGAGGAGACTGGAAATTAAATGAGTGTTGGATCCTCTAGGGCCCGCAAAAAAGCAGACAAATTGTTATCTTTAGTGAAGCAGTTTTTGAACGCAAAGCGGTTGGAATTGGATTTTTGAAATTGGAAGTATCGAATCCGATGTGGTGGATGGCAATTCTGAAAATATTGCTCAATCAGAGAGGGAGAAATGTTTATTGCGCAAAATACTCGATTTAGAGTTGGAAGTGAAAGTGGATGGAAGAAAAGGAGTTTTAGGGAAAGTTTAACGCTCTTTGGTGATGATCCCGTTTCCCGATTACGAGCAAATCTTCTAGAAATCGAATTCTTTGGAATAATTCGAGAAAAAGCAGCTCTTCGTCGACTGCTTTTGGGGAAGAAAATCATCAATTCCAGACCAATGTTGTCACACTGACCCATATCACCGTAGGCAGTGGGTCGGGAATTAATTTCGTCCCGTGGCGCAGGGGCGAAAAAGTAGCCCTAGTAAAAATGCTCTAGGCATTCACAATGCATGTAACGCTGAACTAGAGCCCTCGTGGGGCACTTGCAAGTCTTCTAATTTTTTTGTAGTTCAGCGTCAATGCCTAGAGTATTTCTGCTAGGAAATGTGTTCACCTCGGGAGGGAAAGTGTAATTTCACCTCGTGTAATTGTTTTCCCTCGCCTCCCGTTTGGGGCAAGCGAAGTCCACATTCGTCGGAAATAACGTACTCGCTCCATTTTGGTAAACAGTATCACGAGGAAGTACTGCAACGACACTAGCCAGGTCCTTCCAAGTTCCTCGCTAAAAACTAGGCTCTGGCTAGTGCCCGGTGAGATTCTGGTGAGAGTCTAGACGTTTTCGTGAATTGCGCTGCTGGGGATACTATTTTCCCACACCTGCATGGAAAATTGATGTTTTCTGACCTATTTTCAGGAAAGAAAGTGCTGAATTCCAAGCGAATATATCAGCTGTCCTTCCGCTGTGGAATATACATATGAATATTTTATATGCAATTATCCAGACAATTTGCACTTTGAGAGGTGGAAAATGTCTACTTTCCCCCCTTGGTGAACAATATAGAGCGAATCAGGGTGAGATGACGCACTTATGCGCTCTGCTATACATAGAAAAAAATCATATGTGGATTTTTCATTGGTTGTTGTTATTTTGACATAACTGCTGACGTGAATTCAATTGGAGTAAAATTAGAACCAATGTTATGTGTACATTGTTACTGAAGTAAACGGCAGGCGTGTTGCCATGGTAACCATGATAACAATGTAAATCCAACAGGACTCTGGAATAAATTCTACATGAAATCCACACCGTAATTATAACCTCACCTATTCATGTAATTTTTACGTAGTCATTTTTTTCCGTGTAGCATGAAATAATAGATGAACCCCGTTCACTCAAGGAAGATATCAGAATTTCAAGTGAATCTTCATATTTTCCTTGAGTGAATGAGATTTTATGTATCATTTCAAGCTGTACTGAAGCGAGAAAGCGCGTCATCTCATCCCACTTTACTTTATCATATCCATAAACTGAGTCGGCAAATCAAGGGAATTTCCAGGGAAAATTTCTCAATCATTGTTCATTACGTGTGTTTTTTTTTTCTTTCAAAACAGTAGAATATATTTGCAATGAAGGACTTGGTCCTATTTTGATTATATTCTCAATTTACGTTACAAGGAAAGTTGCAAAACACAATGATAGACGCTCTGTCCCATCAAGAAAAATTCAGGGAAACAAAACAAAAACACATGAAGAACGTGGGGTGTGAAAATGAAATGAAGAAAAAAAAGATATAAGCAATACGTTACTACCATGACACGGTGATATCCCGTTCTCACAAATGTAGCACGTCTTGGACCGACGGGTAGCTCTCTTAGAGAGTCATGTTATGAATTCTTATGTCCTACCGTATTAGGGTCACACTGGTCTATACAACTTTATACCTCCTCTTTATTCAGTGAATATAATTGAAGAAGAGATATATCACTTTTGTCACTACAGTACTTTCCGAATAATCCTTCTTCATTACTATATAATGCTTCGAATTTTTCATTTAGATATTTCGAATCAATCAATAAGAAGTGAGTTATATTCGTATGAAGTTCGAATACAGCTCTTCTGAGAATAGAGTCAATAAATCAAAGCAACGAAAAAAACTAACGACCAGACAATATTTTCCCTCAGAAGGATAAATTCAATATTGTTGTTTTCATATACATCGAATATTTCTACCTTCTTTCATACTTTCGCAACACAATGGAAAGAAGAGAAGAAAAAAAACAGAGCGATGGTAAATCATGTTTTTGTGCACACAATCGTCATTGACCTGACGTGTATGTTTAATGAAACAAGCATGTTTTTCTCCCTTGAAACGCGAAAGATATGCTATTTATTCGCACCACGATGCATGAACACGATACTCTCACGCTAACTGAGCAATGAAATATCTTTCGAACAATTGTTTTTTCTCTTCAAAGTTACGTATATAAAAAAGGGAGGGTGGTAGAGGAATGCGAACTGTCGGGTGGGTGATAATAACCTTTGTCATGACAGGTTGTTTATCCCCCACGTTATTGGGCCAACAAGAAAGAGGGACAGAGAAAAAGAACTTTGGTTTGCGGTTGTTTTCCAGTCACGCTCCCGCATTGTACATAAGCCATCCTTATCCGCGAAACGTAGGGAGTAATCATTGTTGACATATATCTGAAAGGATGAAAAAAAGAAGAAGAAAAAGAGGCCAAAAAAGAAAAACAATAATAACAACCCCTCGAAATCTGGGAAAAAGGAGGTCAAAGCGATATCTCCTTTCATTGTTCCGACTCTAGTTTTCCAACGAGTTTGCCATGGCTACTGCATGTGGAATTTATATTTGAATTTTGAAAAGAAATGCAGGGAATTGAATGTCTTGAACGACAGGAGGCAAGTGATGGTCGTTGACAGTTCGGTAATGGACCTAACTCGGTATCTATGCTTCTGCTTTTCCGCGTGGTTGATATCACCTTTTGAGGATTTTGAAATGACAGGACGTATAGAAATCTGTACCTTAAGAATATTTTAAAGGACGTGGCGGCGGTGGCATCGTGGATTGTGAGCGAAAAAAGAGGAAGAAAACGAGAGTATCGGGTCAGAGAGGTTCAGTAGTGGACCCTTTTTGCGAGAAGGGAGATAGAAACATCATACCCTCACATCTGCATACGTACGGTATGATGGAGAGTTGTTCGTTGCATCCAACAACTCGCTTACATTCACATCGAAATCCCACTTGGTGAATACGATGCGGTAAACGAACGAGCGAACCAACGAACGTACGATAAAGTAGGAACAGGTAAATGCCTTGTCAGCAGTGGTACTGGTACTGGCATTGCAGCGCCAATGGCGCCAGTTCCGCGTGCGGTACAATCAATATACGAATGAGTACCGTATTGCATCCACATATACGGTTCATCCGTTTAATTTTCACGTTCACGTTTCACGTTTTTCTGACACAGAGATTCAAGTGTCAGACGCAACTTCGCTGGAGTAGTACTACCCTTTTTTCCTCCTTCATCCGAAAATCGGTTTTTGCCCTCATCCACTCTTCTATTCTCCGCTGTCTCGTCGTGTAATCGAGAAGAAGAGGACGATGAAATTAATCTGATAGCGGATTGACGTTGTAATCGTTGTTTAATATTGGTATCGTCGTTGCGTGTTTTTCATGAGATTTCGAATGAACTACAGTGATCTCCTCTGTTGTTCTCTTCTTTTGTAAATGTTCTGAAATATCTTCAGAATTTTCTATCAATCTTATGGAAAATTACATTCAACCTGGGGTATGTTGGATTTATAATTGAATCGTCGGTCTACCATTGGCTTAGGATTCGCTGAAGTCTGGAGCAAGTTATCGCCAATCTTCTGTTCAAAGCATTGGCGATAGGCTAATCTAGGCTCAATTTTCACTTTTCGGCATTTGGGAGAGTAACGGTGTGTGTATTTTTCCGAGGAAGGAAAATGTCGCAATGCGACATGCATAACCTCGAAAATAGGGGCAAATTTTGATGTTGATAGAGTAATTTTGAGATCGAAATTCACGAGAAATAATATCAAACACACCAATTCGTAGGATATTGAATTCTCCAACTCGATGATTTGCAAGGGACTATAAAATGTTTATTAAAGTACAAGAATTCCATCACTTCGAGACACAGCATTTTCACGAAGCGCGAGAAATATCCACTGATCTTTCAATTGCAAGATTGTCGAATATGTATTCCCACAAGGATTTGAGAATAGAATAACAAAACAAAAAAATACAGCAGCATACAATTTCAATTGTCCAACGAATATCAAACTGTTCGTTTGATATTCGCAATACAATTAATATACAACAAAAAATCCTCGTCCAACCAACAGATTCATTTATTTTGTGTCCACATTTCACGAGAGACATGACAGATACTCTCTCTTTTTTTTTTTTTCTTTCTATTTATTTTGCACTCTCGGTCCGAGTGGTTATTTTTGCACAGTACAAAACTCGATAATCCATCGGTGAATAAAATCAAACCTAGGAGTCACTATCAAAATGACGATATTTAAAATATAAATTCGTAAATTGAAGAGCGTGGCGCGATGGTTCCTTGATTTAGAAATGTTGTGTGGTGATGATGGGATTCATCATCTCAACACCGGGGATCCTGATGAATGATGGATGCTCAATATAAGATTTTAAGCCTCTCATCTACGGACGCTTAAATACGTGAGTTGCCACTCATTCCTCTCGTTTTTTCTCCTGCTTTTTGTTCGTGCTCGAATTAGGTTCATCCAAAAATCGGTGACCGCCTTTACTTTGTGGTTTCATTTAGCGAAAGGTGGAAGGGAAAAGAAAGGAGAGAGAGAGAGAGGAAAAAAGAGAACTCACCACAATTAGGGTCGTTTTTTTTCGTACCGAACCACTCTTCGTCATAGTAAGCAGTCGGCTTATCTTCACAGAGAACTTTTTTTCTACTATTTTTCTTCTCTCTATCTCTTCGGTAGTTTTCTCTCTTCTCAACCAAACGGACGAACCTATGTACGTATGTACGTATGTACGGACGTGTGGCGTTGTCGAGTGCTTCAGGTCGTGAGGTTGATGGAAATATCTGTGTGTATATAGTTGCGAGTATAGTTACGTTATGGGGTAGGAAGCGGAGGGGGGGGGGAGAAAAAACCTTCATTCCCAGCCATCCACAACCATATCCGAATGACGTGATAGCGTATACGCGGTGTATACGTGTATCCGCAATTGTCCCTTAAGCCATAGACCTGTTGTTTCTCATTTGTACGTGGCAGGGCTTTACAGGAGAGATTTTGATAATTTTGAATAGACAGGAGATTCGCGTGGAATGAACTTGATGTTGATATTGTCAAACTCGTTGAAAATGTATGACAGGGGTGGTAACAGAGGAATGAATTTGATTTGAGTATTCCTGGAAATTAAAGCGGTATCGGTGGTACTTGGACCTCGGGGATACAAAGTTTTTGTTTTATCAACTGCGTTTTGCGATATTCTCTCGAAATTTTTTTCATATGAGCTTTTTACGATCGATTTTGATGTACGTGTATACGCGGAAGGGAAAAAAACAATCTTATTCGTACAATATTGCCAGCTTTATGCGCATACGGACACGCACATACAGCAGCGTATAAGCCAGAATTTGAAATACTATTAACCAATGGACTGCGATACGTTGTTTTTTCTCCCATTTTTCCCGCGCCCTCCCCCTTTTCGCCACCCTCTCGACCATTTTATTTGGCTGTTAGATGCTTTTTTTTTTTGTTCACCCGATGTTTTTACACGACACGCGATTACGAACAGAAAAATCCTCGTTCCGGCTGGTTTGCAAAAGCTGTTAAATCCGTCAGTTCATGTGTGACGCTCTGATTGTGGCGTCGGTGGTGGTACCAACCCGTATTTTTGTTCTTCTCTAAAAGCACATCGTGCGCATCACTGGTCATATTGACACTGCCATTTCCTCTCGGTCTTTATTAATACCATCGCTATTACATAGGTAAATGCCGTCAATTTGTAGCAAAGCGTGGATCGATAATCCATCGATTCGAGGGAACACAGGAAATTCCATGACGGATAAGCCATTGTCATTAGTATCATTCAACACCGTCGTTCAAACGTCGAATCTTCAAAGATTTATGTGGAATTTCTTATCTTTCTACATTATTCTGATGTATCTTCCGTTAAATGTACAACCACACATCGCGAATATTGTAAATACAAAGAATATTGTATCGTATGAGTATTCAAACGATTTGACATGTTCAATTATCATTACAACGAAAGTACTGACAGATATGTGCGAGAGAATATCGACATAAATAAAAGAATTTATTTGTTTGAGGTCGTGTAGGTACGTTCTTTTGTCACAGTATTGTGTCTTCTTATAGCGGTTGAGCGGAGAAGATATGAGACGGACGACACTTGTGAGATTGGCTAAACGCGGCACTGTCTTTAATAAGACGCTTCCTTATTCTCTTGGCCATAAAGCAAACATAAATTACGAAGGGGCACGTCGAGGCCAGCTCGACTGTCGGTGGTGGAGACGGTACTGACCGGAACATACAACCAACTGACTCCACCCCTACTACAATACATGTACCCATCTCCTTCTATGTTTCTCAACTTTTTTCTCATACGTTGCTTTCTTGCACGATGTAACTCAAGAATGGCGTGCCTCTTCTTCCGAAAGTAATGACCAAGGTGGTCCTCTAAAATAAACCTCACAACGCGTGAACAATTTTCGTTGAGGGTTAACAACCGGTCGTTTGTCTCACGTTGTGGACAAAACTGAACAAAACAAAGGATTTCTTCCTCGATTCGAATAATCTCTGATGATGTAAGAAAAAGAATGTACTATCGAAAAGACTGTTGATTGTTTTTCTCCTGTTCTTTTCATCATCGAATTTTCAGACTCTCCCACCACCACCACCACCACCACCACCACTATCACGTTGAATCATGAACTCGACCGATCCTCGTACCCAGATAAGAGGCGTCATTTAAATCACAGCTTGCGTCTCTTTACCACGAAAGGTAATAGTCCGAGGTACGTTCGTCACAAACTACTGCCATCATTCTCGTCTCCTTTCTTCACCTTCTCTGATTGTGCAGTAAAAGTAACTCGTTCCAACATATCGTCTGCGGTTTCACGAGAAGATGAGTATCAGGGATGGACGAGAGCATGAAAGGACGTTAGATGTGAAAACCATGGGAGAGAAAAAAAGAACTACATGGGTGGAAAAAGGAACACGATGGCTCGTCGTAAAATAGACGTTTTATTGCTAGGAAATACCGTAACGCTAGAAGGCTATTCGTGGAAAACTGAAGGAGGAGGAAGGAAGCTTTATTAAAGACAGACAGAACCTACACGACGGCGTATCTCATCCTCTCCCGTAGCTCCGCAATGATTGGATATAAAAGTGTCGATGAAGGTATCACATCTCGTATCAAGGATTGTACGAGGCATTAACGAAGCACCACCTTTCCTATCCCCCGATCGTCGTTCTATAAAACCAGAAATCGATGATGAGTTTCATAAATAGATAGCTGCCTCGTAAGATCCCTCGAGATGTGAAAAAGAAATCTGTTAGTATTTTCTCTTACGCGTGTAGTATTATTCGAATAAAAAATTATACACAAAGTTATCTTCTTTGACGATGAAATCAACTCGCAGCATCTTTACGCTTCGAAAAGGGGATTGCGAATGAATGCGTTAGCATCGCCACGTTACCGGGATCAATCCCCGAGAGGGCCATTATTGATATAATCGCTCTAGCCGTGCGTGTCGCCCTCGATGTAGCATGACTGTTGTTATACATCTCGGTCTATCTTCCACATTGCAATTGTATCCCTGCTTTCTTTTTCTACGCTTAGAATTTATATCTCTACGTATGAGACTAAAACCTACAATTATATACGCAAACCCCTCGGTCTTTGTTCCCAAGAAGTCTGCTCGGGTTTCATCTTCATAATCTCATAACGCTTCTCGCGTATAATGCGTGACATTAGATGATATGATTGAAATTACGAGGGGAGGAATATATTTTCTAGATGGTGTAAAATGATTGCTACTTTATAGAATGATTATCTACAATCGCTCATTACATCGGCGAAGCACGGAAAAGATGTCAATTGAATTTTTTTGCCGACAAAAACACATTTGTGAATCGAATGTTTCATAACGGTTGATATCATTTTATCGATAGGATCCAGCTTGGGCCAAGGTTGGCAGCCAAAGCTTGGTTAAGCTTTCACTGGAAGTTGATGAAATCCTTCCATGAATTATCATAAATCGCAGAGTCGTTCTCGATTTGAAGTTGCACCAACCCTGAGTTCATGCTGGGTAAAGCTTGTACCATGTACGGATTTAAAAATCATCGCACCATTGGTACCATTGGTGTAGAGTTGATTCAGCAATATTGGGTTCAATATTGACCCTAGAATAGTGCAATTTCGAATTGATATATTCACAAGGAGCAGTGGCATATTAAAAATTGAGAGACCATTGGAAAATCCTTCTACCAGTCTTGGCTGAAGCTTATCATCATGTCGATCTAGCCTTGAGTGGAGTTCAGTAGACAGATCTTCCAATGGTGCCTTAAATGTCGAGGCAATCTGATTTCACGTTATTCAGCGTTGACTAAGGTTAGGGAAATCAATTAGGGCAGAGAAGGCACTATGTTATCATTTCAAGGTTGCGTCAAGCTTCGTCATCGTTGTCCCATCTCTGCGCCAATACTCAGTTCTTATACAGATAAATACCTCACCAAAGATTGATACTTCAATTCATCAAAAGAATCTCTAACTGAAATCATTTGCAATCGATGAATTTATAGTGCAAGTGGCTTTAGTTTTCAATTGTTTGGCATACTTCTTCAAAAAAAGAGTTTCCAAGAGGATGTTTGTTAACTTCACGACCTAGATACTCGAAGCATGGGAGAGGCACATCAATTTCTGAGTAAACCAGGAAAGTTCAAATGTTATTTATTCGATCTTGAATGAGTTTTGAAATTAATATACGTATTTTTCACGTTCCAAACGTTCAAGTTGTGCGGTATCGAAAACATCCTGTACTTGAGAGGATTTAAAATACTGACCTACTATCAGAACCAGAAGACCAACACAATTTCTCAAAGGGTCGATATTTTCGAACACATTACACACCTCTTTGAGAACCGAAATTCATTCGATAAAGAGATTATTTTACAGAATGGCAAGTATTTCTCATCGAAAGATCGTTAAACCTCTGTTGATCCACTCTTTTTTTTTTATTCGTTAAAAAACCAAGCGAGCATGGAAGAAACAGAGGGGAAGAAAAAATGAAATAAGGAACATGATAATTCGTGAAATAAGCTCGTAAAGTGTCTTATCGCGTGTTAGAAGGTTGAAAAAAGGGAAGGAAGGAAGGAAGGGCGGCTGCTGCTGCTGCTGTCGCCGTTGCCGCCTTTCCTTCTCCGTTACCTTCATCATCATCATCAGAGCAGCGAAGAGTAAGAAACAGGAAGCGAAAAGAAGAGAGAGGGAGAGTATAGAATAAGGTAGTGCCCCTGTGATCGATCCCCCGGGGACCTATTATCGATATAATCGCTCTCTAGCCATGCGTGTCACCCCACAGGGTGTGTAGGTACTCCACCCTCTTTCCCGTGTGGTAGTAGGAGGTAATGCGTCGTCGTCGTCGTCGTCATCGTCGTCGTCCACCTTGATTTCTCCTCAAAGCAAGTCCCTTGCGTAAAACTGCGCGGGCGCATGAAAATACGTTGACCGTGCAACTGAGAACAGCCAACCACCAGTATTATCAATACTATTATTACCACCATCACTGCAGTATTCTGATTTGAAAAAGCCGGCACGCGTCTCCCATATCCTTCCAACTCAACCCCTTTATCGTCCAATGCTTTCAGACGCTAAACTAGTCCTGAATGCTGACGTGGTTCCCCAACGATCGTTTGCATGAAAGTCAGCCCTTTTTCCCTTCCCACTCCCTGTACTTTCTTTCACCACTCTGTGCACAATTTTTATCGTCGTTCATCCAAGAGGGGTGTATATATACGCGTATATACATATATACAGCAATCATCCCTATACTCGATACGAGGGTCCTTCAACACTGTCGTGGTGTTCCGGATGACAAAGAATGTGGACTTTCCAGGTAGATTCGGTGGATTCCTTTTGTATAGTGAATCATTCGACGAACGTGTCATCGACGTTGACTTTTTTGTTCGAATAAAATTGTTTTGTTGGAGTACGCGAGACTGGGTATAAAATATCTTTTTATCTCATACGAATCTAAATTGACTTTTGTACAAAGTTTATTTGTAATGCTTTTTTTCGCTCGATTCAATCCCTACTGTACAAGAAGTTGAAGAGGACACTCACGTACGATCGTCCGTATGCCAACTCAGTCGAACCAATTGGTATTGCCCTCTGCTTTCTTTCTCTTCTTCTCAGGTAGTAACACCACTACCACTTGGTTCGTTCAAGTTTCGAGCTTCTCAAAAGTTTCCGTGCTACACCACCAATGGGTAATCTCCTTCACAAGCCCCGAAACCAACCCGTTCCGTTCGTTCAGCGCAGTATATACATCTATATATATATATATTGCAAAACCTGTACGAATAAATACAACATACTCTCTGGTACAGGAGAAAGAGAGGGCTGAAGAATAAACGACTTTGGCTTTCAGCCAACAAAATGTTCTCTTTTGGCCGAAAGAGAAAAACTTTTTCACCAACTTGAATCGGGAAAAATATTTTCGAATCAGTTAAATCTGTTGCCCAAGGGCTTGTTCGTATAAAGAACGAGTTTCCCTGCGAGTTGTATAGTACTGCTCTCGTGTTCAATCCACTGATCTTGAACGAGTCTTCTTCTTTTTTGTTTTCTCCAAAGTATTTTTGTTTTCATCCGAAAAGAGTATTAAAGGATACACGTATGGATACAATGTTCTCCAACTTATGATGATCAGTTTAGCAGAAGATAATTGTAAATCACATGGAATTTCTGAATAGTAGTAGTAACGTTGTTGCATCGAGCGATCGAGATTTAATTGAGAATACGAGAGAATACTCTTTCTCTCTGTACGATCTGGGAACGATTTCGAATACTTCTCGTCGTTGAAAATCTAGATACACATAAACGTACGGAGGAATGAAACCGTACTTATCCTTATACCAGCGAGTGGGGAAGGGCGAAAAGGTATAAGGGGGCTGTTCTCTCTCGACTATTGCTGCGTTGAGGCTCTGAAGGCCAATGAAAGGAGATAATGGCGAGTGGAGAATGGCCAAGAAAAACGAATAGATGGAAAGAGAGAAGGAAGTCGGTTCAATAGACAGACCGTGGAAGAAGAAAATATAGAAAAGAAATGGTTTCGAGGAGGTGGGTGTACAAATATTCCATGGATAATATTGGTTTTCAATAGTTCGTATTTTGTGCGGTGAAACTTGGAATCCGATCAATTGGTTGGCAGTCTGTAATTGTTATTTCTTGCACTTTCTTGAATTCATGATTTAAATTTAACTAGTTGACCATTCTAACGCGCTCAATTACGAATTATCACGATAAACATTGTGTTCTATCGAAACCGCTGAGTGAACAACAAATAATGAAAAGGTCTTTAAGATATATCTGGCGTGAATTTATGAATAATAAAATATAACACAGTTTACGTAATACGTATTCTCGATCAGATTAAAAGGTATTTACTTTTCATTGGTCGTTACTCAATAATCCATACTATCATTACTTACACTCGATTAACTCGAGATTCCAAGCAATAACAATGAGAATAAATCAGCGAGTAAGATCGTAAAATACCTATAAAAATCATATAAAAATGAAGCACAATTGTGGTTTGTAAGATTAAAAATAAGGTGGTGGGATCGAATCTCGTCTCTGCATTTAGTTTCATTGTTGTTACAGGGTATACATTCGCGTATCGGTTTAAGTAGGTCACATAGTTAGGTTCTCATTGCATCAATACCGCGCGGAAGAAAAATAACAACATTTCCCAGCGATATAAACCTTCTTCGAACGATCAAATAATTGAGAGAAAATGAGGAAATTTAACACGCAGGTAAATAACGTTTGCTTTCTCAAAATGATCCAACACAAAACTCTAGGGGAAGTCTGGAAAAGCGAGACGAGTTGTAATGATAGACTTGGTATAATGGAAGGTATTGCAGTTCGTTGAGTTCTAGGGAAAAAGTTGAGCATGTATGCATGTGTATGTAAACGACCGTGTAAATGGGCACGCATACACACATCACTGGTAATCGAAATGGAAGAAAGCGGTGAAGGGAAGAGAAATAGTAGTATAACTAGGAAGCAGGCAGAGACAAGAATAAGAAGAAGGGTAGTTTTGAGGCAAAGTTTTGGTGCGATGAATCAAGAACGCGCGTCTCGTGCAATTCATCGAAAGACTCTTTCCTTGCTCCAAGCGATAGAACCAGCAGCAGCAGCAGAAGAAGAAGAAGCTCCCAAAGTTCCTCTCTCAAGCCGTACGCTGCTGAATTTCTCTTTTTTTTTCTGATTCGTCGTCGTTCTTCTTTTTTTTTTTTATTCATTCTCCATTCCTTCTTGTTGTATATAGCATACGACTCTTTTCTTCTATTCTTTTCTCTGCCATTATCTCGTTAGTAAAGCGCCGTGTCACGATCCAACGAAGTTTAAGGCTTTCATAGGACGACGTACTCTCGGGTCTCTGTGAATGTACCAACGCTTTTCTCTCTCTCTTTCTCTCGTTGTATCACGCGCATAAACCTTTCTTATGATTCTCTCGTGTGTCTTTTTTTGGTTGACAAACCAATTGGACGAGAAGAAACATATTAGAAAAATTTAGGATGATATACTCTTTGTTGATTTTTCTTCATGAGTATTCTTCACGTTTTTTGTTTTTTTAAATTCTTCTCGCGCGAGAAATAATTTGGTCCTCCACCTAAATCTTGTGGCTTAAAAATCCAGTTAAATCGTAGGGAAGGAAGGTCGTTGCAAACAACAATTGACCTGATTTCAACTTTCAACAGATTTTCTGGATGGTTGTTATTTCCCTCAATTCTCTCGCATGTTGCTGATGTTTAATGAATTCTACGAATTCCTTATACGAAAACTTGAATTTCCCACTCTCCTCGAGTGTTCCGGATTCCAATCGGTAAGTACCGACGACAGAATATACATCACGAAGGGAAAAGAATTGATGGAATCGATGTATTTACGTGAAGACATTGCAATTTTGCAGATATTTTTCAAAGAAAAATATCGATTTTCATTTGACACTTTTTGAGGGGGAAGGAAAAAAGGAAATTGCTACGGTGGAAATGAATTGTTCAGGAGGAAAAAAATTGAAAGCATACGTGGATTATGAAGTTATTTGAATAAATAAATTTTAATTAAAATTCATAGGAATTGTATTACAACGTATGATAATTTAATGAGCACATCTTTAATTTGCAAATGAGTTGAATGAATCAAAATAATGCAACAACACTCCTCTCTTCGTGCTCGTTCCCGCGCGTATATGAAAAAAAAAAAATCAAGCACAGAGATTTAATTGAACGTTCTGATTACGTCATTTTATTCCCACCGACGATCACGATATTGCGAAAGAACTTGACGCAACGATAATATTTTAAACACTGGATATCGGTATGATCCCTTCTTCCACGTTTCGCATGTATACAATATATAATAAGTACGTATGCTTAGTAATTGAAGACCGTAGGTAGGTTTACATACATATACCCTTGGGCTCCGTAACCCGTAGTTAATCCACGTGAAGTAAATCGGAGAACATTTTCCAATCAGGAAGGCTTTAATTGACAAAAAATTGAAATTGAATTTCTTTCAAGTACTAGGCGAACTACACGGTATTCAGATATGGTGAAAATTGATTTCCTCGTTTCATTTGATCATTCGCACAAGGCAAGATATCATGAATGGACTGAGGATATACGCGATACGCGATAAGTAGTGATATATAGATGAATAATTCTCGTTTTCTCCTTCTCCTTTTTCTTCTTCTTCGAAAATATTCATTTGTTTATTTTCTTTGGTTTAACGAGGCTCCCTTAAAACATTTTATCAGTCCTCCTCGTTCCTGCATTCTTCCCGTAGTAATAAAGACCAGGCGAATATATATTTTCCTTCAAGTGTTTCAGGAGTGTAATTAATAAAAGGTACGATCACTTTTTAAAATTCATGTTCGTAATAAAAATGCGTGGAGAATAGAAAACTTGACGTAAGGGTGGAGAAGCGATGAAGAAATATATTAAACATGCAGGAGAGAGGTGGCAGTTCTCGCGTCATTCTTGTGCAAAGAGAACAAAAAGGGAGAGAGAGAGAGAGAGAGAGAGAAAAAGACGCAAAAGAACTCTGGCATAAGCTAAACTTGAATTATGGGACGGGTATTTCGCCTTTACTTGGAACTGCAGGTTTTATGCTCGCACCTTTTATGATGTTACCGAATGCGCTCTCAGGATTATACGTAGACACTCAAAGGCGGTTTCAATTCTCCTTCCGCTGCATAGAGACGCGTGGAAAGAAAGAATGAAGGAGAGGAGAAAAAGAATAACCTTCTGAAAAGTGCATTTATTCAACTATTAATTCAAAAGAGAAAAAATTGTAGTAGGTGTTGTTGTTGTTGTTGTTGTTGTTGTTGTGGTTGAGGGGATGCATATAATTCACTCGGGTGCTGAACAAAACCGCATTATGAAAACTCTTTCGTACATGAGATTGTGGGAAACCTAAAAATCAGTGTCGAATTTTATTCAATGAAGATGTTTTGGTGACACTTTCGCTGAATAACTGATAGACTTCGATTGGTGTAACCAAAGTAGCAAAGAATTACAAAGAAATCATCATTTCTTTCTTGGAAATAATAATAAATGTATATTCACATTCGATCGATCTTTTGATCGAGAAGACACCACACGGAAGTCTTCGGAACGAGCGTAAATTCGTTCTTCATTGCTCTTTCTCTCTGTTTCTTCTCTTTTCGATGACAAATACGAAATAGACGCGTCTGCGTCGATCAAGAGTATTATTTATTCTCTTTCTTCTCACGTTGTTATCTTTCGGATTCTCCGCAAGATACGCGAAAGGGAGAGGAAAAAAAACGAAGAGAAGAGAACAGAACATGACGCGTTACGAATCGTGAATATACATTAATCAAAAATTCAGTCAGTCCGGACGGGAGATTTCACCACTGTGTAACGAATTTCAAAAATTTTAATGTACGTTTTAGATAGGGTTTATCTGTAAAGTTATATCGTGGGATTAAATAATTTCTCGATAGCTTAGCATCTGATTTGTCCAAGGAAGAACGATCATTTACATACACGAGATTATTGATGAAATTCCATAAAATCAGTCGATAAAATTCCAAGATCCACGCGCAAGGCTTTTAATGAATTTCTGTTATGTTAAGGTGGAATGAAATCACACTCTCCCAATTCAGTCGAGCGTATACACCCGGTGTCAATTACAATACCTCCATGTGATTTCAATTAAAGTTTACGATCGTTTGGTTGCGAGCAATGCCTTTTGGAATGCATTACAATGCGAATATATGATGGTGGTATGTAAAAAAAACTGAATCGTTAACGCATTGTGTGATTAAAATAGTAATTATTGTTGAAGAGTAAAATCGAATCACCTGCAAATTGTATTGGGTTTTTGTTGCTTTTATGATTTATTTGTTTTCCCTTTGTGTTTTTCCTGTCGAGAGGAGGAGGAGGAGGAGGAGGAGGGAAAAGAACGATCTGTGAGATAGTGTGGTATTTGATTTCGAAACTAGAACAATAAGGTGTTAATGAATTTTCATCATCGGTAGAATACGTTCGTTTATATATAAAAAATTTCAAATACCGTGGGTGATTTATTCGACGGTGTTTTTTTAAAATATGTTGTGACGTTTTGGCGTATGTGAGTCGAAATGATACACTTTCGCCATAGATCCCTTATTTTTCTCCGTGTGGGAGTAACTTGAGTTCATCATATCATATGGTCGATGGAAGATTACTAATGCATGTAAATGGAATTCAATAATTCGGCAGAGTGAATTTTCACAACTAAATTATCGTGGCCATCGATCATCGTTAAACGTGATTTCAATGAATTTGCCGCGAAGAATGATGAGATTTTCTCAAGCTCCGAAAATTCTGTATGTATGTATAACCACGTTATCGATCAGGAACGGAACAAATATTACTGCATTGAATTTCATCATGCAATTATTATCGCAATACCATCATGCGCTATGATGAATCGCGTGAGAGATATAGAAAAATATATATATATCTGACGTATATAGATATTTAATTGAAATGAATTATAAACTTGTTGGAATCAACAAGCTCTGCTTCATTGCGAGACATCTGTCCCCTATCATTCAATCACCATGAATTTTTCCTCGTACGAGACAAAATTTTCAAACTTATGTATGATATACATTCAATTTTATATAGTTTATATACAACTTATATATAATTGTATTTAATTTTCACATTTTTTTTACACGGGATCTTTTGGAGGGGGTAGGTTTTGATTCAACACAAAATTATTTGACACACATCCGATCTTGTACGATGATGACTTGCATAATGATCTAATTGAAAGATTTTTTTAAATTATATACAATTTATATATAACTCGATATAATTTATGTATAATTCTATATAAATTATACACAATTTCAAAAGTTTCTTCCATTCAAGGGATATCAATGGAGAAAGCTTCACGGTTAGGATTACCCTAACAATTTCTGCTGAGAGCAGTTACTGGAACGGAAATTCACATTGTTGTATCGTGAAATTCCAATAAAACTTTATCGATTCTTATCGTATTTTACTGGATTGAGGAGAAATGTAGCTGTTTCCTATAGTAAGATTTGCTATAGAAGGAAATCCCTGTTTTATTTTGAAACATACAATCATATTTTTACAAATAATTGATACTTTTTCTACTGGAATTTTACGATCTTAAACATATGAATACTTGTATTGATTCTATAGAAAACGATAAGAACCCATAGAAGAGTCCTGTTGAAAATTCACGATATAGCATCGTGAATTTTCGTTCCAGAGCTTATTGCTTCAATTTTGAAGTATTTAAAATTTGCGAAAATCTCTCTTAATATTGTTAATCTGATATCCAGTGATTCGTGGATCTCAACATAGATTGTGAAAAATTTCTATGCATGCGTCAGGAATTTCCACTTCTTGTCTGGGAATTTATTGTAAAATGGTAGCAGTGAGAATCCAATACTGTTTGGAATTCTCCATTGAATTCATGGTAAATATCATCCACGCATATCGGAAATTGATTTCCCATTCAGTAATCAGACTCTTCCGCTCACCGTGTACAGAAAAACTTCAATTACTTGACAGTGTATCATTCTTATAATGTAACACAGTTCACTGGTGATCGAGTCTTCGGAATGATTCAACGAATCATTCATTCATCCGATATCCACTCGAGATTCTCCCAATTGATCGATAATTCAACTGTAAATCTATCAACCATAATTTTTACTCTGACTAGCAATCAAATTTAGTTGTTTTCGTAAGCACACTGTAATAGAAGACAAATTTTTCATGCGAGCGGTACTTTTTCTTCCATGCATGGGCTCATTAAGTGTAATATAATTACGAAGAAATGATAAACCTTGTACGAGAGAAAGAAAATTACCAAAACAGAAAAGAAATGATAACAATGAATTTGAAATTTATTTTCCATTCCAGATGATTCATTCGAAATGAACTCATTGAAAGTCCATGTTCAATGAATGTAAAGTGTTTCAGCAAGACCATACTTTTTTCCTTTACATCAATATTTTCCGAACCCATTCATCGACGACTCGCCGAGATTTATATTCTTTACCAATCGATCGATTCCATTCGATCAATTATTTCCCCTTGATTGAGCAATAAAACAAGTATGCAATAGATTCAAGAATCGCGAATCCGCTAAATTTGGAGTTGAAAGCTGAAGAACAGCCGAGACCCGACACTCCGCTACCGTTGGATGAAAAGTAAAGAGTACGAAAAAGGAAACGCACTGTTGCATTATATCAAGAGAATAGTAGAAACGGTGGTGGGCAAATTGCGATCGTGTTATTGCACAATTGAATTCGCTCTCGTGTATACCTCGAGCCGCGCAATGACCCGATTACCGTTAACCGTGCGGCAATTAACTGTACAAAATTCTCCTATTCTTCTCTCTTTCTTTCCCCCCCTGGTCATTGGAAACTAACGATCGAACGATTCTTATAGCACTTGAGTCAGAATCTCCTTATAAGTATGAACAGTTCTATTAAAGGCTCTGAGAAAAATTTGGAAAACACAACAACTTTCGATTCATACGTGTGGAAACTCTAACAAATATGAGTAAGTGAAAGCAATTGCCAGAGCGGCAAGGGGGAAAAGTTGAAAGAGCCTTCTCGTCTGGTGCTCAATAGTTTTCGATGACTTTTGGCTCGTGTCATGGGTCATTGAAAGAGGGATATTGAAGATACGCTAAAGGAGAGAAAACATTACCGTGGTGAACACGAAGAACGAAAAAGAAAGAATACAACAAAAAAAAAACAGAAACTCTGGCAAGAGGGTGCAATGTGGTTATTTACGAGGGTTGTTGCGCAGACAACTCAGCCGACGGTATATGGCGGTATATGGCGGTATAAGGTCTATATGTCGAGCGCATGTTTAATGTAATGTCGACCTTATCTTTTACGCAATTTAAAGCTTGTAACTGCGCGTAATCACGCAGCACGAACTGCATACAACTGCTATTGCTATTGCCTTTACCGTTGCTGTTGCTATTTCCTCTCCAATTTCTTCCTTCTCCGTTTCTACCGCTTTGAAATCTCTTAAAATGCTCTTCTGCTTCCTACTTCCACTTCTTCTCAATGGTTTTGTGTATACATTGTATACGCGCATTACATTCATATCCAATTCCGTGTATGCATATTCTGTATGTTGGAAGTCGAGAAAGAGGGAAAAGAAGGGAGACCATTTCGTACACTCCATTGATATCATTATCGTTTACGTGCTCTTAATAGATACGTAATTCCTTGAAAATCTCTAGACAGAGTCGAGAAGACGCTCCTCTCCAACGTGCAAAACTTGTTATCACGATTTCTGCGAATAGCGGCAATTACAGCTACCCTATGGTAGTGGTGCCCTACCACTATCGTCATCCCTTCCACCTTAACTTTCAACTTTCTTTATATGTTTCCCTACGTATACAGGTATACCGATAAGTACTTTGGAGAGACGCCACATGCCACGGTGGCTCACATATACATACACACACACTCTCTCTCTCTCTCTCTCTCTCTCTCTCTCTCTCTCTCTCTCTCTCTCCACACGTAAGTGCGGTTCCGTAGTGCGTTATAGGTATATATCGTTTCAACGAGAGGGCTGCGAATGCTTGGAGGTAATTTTATTTAGAAAAGCCGCGTGCGCAACTGTACTCGTTACCGAGGGTAATAAAACGGGCTGGTCGTGGCCCCCTTAGGCATATATGCCTGCCTGCCTGCCCGCTGCACTATGTTTTCGACTAATTAACGTTGTTCGCCGCCACGGTACTTCGTGTTCGGTTTTAATTTCGAATTCTTTACCCCAACCGATACATGTCTCCCCCCTACCCCCTCCCTCTTCCATTATCTTGAGAACTACTCTCGATGCACCTTCTTCTTTTTTTTCATTATATTTCAAATATAGATACTACGATGATATATTTCTCTGTTTTCGTGTCCCAGGATCGTGCTTCCATAATACTCCCACGGGTAATAAAATATTGAAATGAATTCAGTCTTGTAATTGAATTAGGATGTTTTTCGGACATTATCTCAATCGTCCTTGGAAAAGAGAGAAGCGGTCAATTAACGATTATTTTTTCCTCGATCCTTGCAACGTGTGGCGCATTGACGTGTACCGCAAAGCGGCATCGAGCACAACGAGTCCATTAAGACGTCCATGAAAGACGATAAAGAAGGATTTATCGTCGTAAACAAATGCATCAAGGCAACTACCTCTGCGTCTTCTTTTGCTCCTTCTTCCTCTCTTTCTTTCTTCCTTTCTTCTCTCTTTCCTTCTCAGCTCATCGGCCATCTGCGCAATGGCGGTGGTTGTAGTGACATCCTGCCTTTCCTAGAAGACGATCGAACAATTTAAAATCGATATAAATCCCATTTTATCGTTCTTACGTAGAGACAATTATCCCTGGTATCAAGCTACTACGAGCTTCCGAGGATTATCTCATAGAGATGTTGTGTACATCTATCAGACGATATGAATATTTCTCATTTCATATTTTATTTGATTCATCGTGGATCACGACCCCTCGGCGTCACAGCCGACAATATCGAGGTTCGATTATTATCGAACATAACGATCGGTCGCGTCAATGTGCTCGATAGGGATTTGGAATTTTTATAGCAAGGAAAAATTTTCAATCTAAACGTAAATTCGTTTGGGATAAAGTTATGAGGGAATTATTATTGTTATTATTATTATTTGTCGTGAAAAAATTATTCGAATAGGTATCGAGGTGTACGCTTATACGTGGGATAGGTAATTCACGTGACCTTTGTATCTAAAGTCGTGTAAAGTTATGAAAGCGACATGACGCTTTCCGATCATCGAATGTAAAGGGAAGAAGGAAGCTGAAGGAAGGGGAAAAAAGTGAGGACAACACCCTGGAGAAAACAATCTCTTTACGATCGAGTATCGGGACGAGGTGATGTCATTGTGTAAAATGGACGACGGCGTAGGACTACTACTGGCCGAAAGGTGAAGAAGGAAAAGAGAAAGAAAGTTTTATTTTTGAGAACCCATCCTGGGAAATAACATCTGTGTTAGCTTGTTTCCGGACGTTTGAATTTTCTTATACCCGTAGTTGGGTTGACAGGTAATAAACCATAAGTCGATGACACGGATCGAGGTAAACTCGTAGGATAGTGTGTGTTTGTATGTGCGGTGAGAGAAGTTTCTCCTCTTCTCTCGTTATGTTGTGGAAACCACTTGGTTACAATACCCCAACTCACCGTTTGCTTTTAATCGTTATCGTCCTAATGTTACTGTTATAACGTCACCCCTGTTGTTCCACTCTTCGAAAATCGTTATGGGTTACGTGGTTGAGGGTCGAAAACGTGAGCACTTGTTTCTCCTCCTTCGGCATCCTCTCCTTCTCTTTCTCGGTGGATTTATAAAGGGAGCGGTGTACGAATCCGAATTACGAACCCAAAACTCGCGTTATATTCGTTATATTCCCTGATTCTCTTGGTCCTTTTAATACTCTCACTGCCCTTTTCATCTCTTAATTCCAGTTTCCTGCATGGGTCGAACAAACATTTCATCTGTCTTTCATTGTTTTCAAGTTAATAACAATCCTCGTGAGGACAAAACTCTCGATCCTTTGGAGAAATCCCCACATGACACGTGGTAATAATCGAATTTGTCATCGAATGTCGATTCGTTGTTGATAATTCAATTGTAATTCTGTTCTCACGTGAGAGTTCAAACAGCTGTTCTTGTATATGAAAAAACATGTCCCTGTTTCTACATTACATTTATGAGTTCGCATTATTTCCTCTCATACCGCAATCAAATTCCCTTAATCCAATGAAATACGAGCATAATTTCCATGAATTTCTATTGTGCACAATACAACTACATTACACAAATGAAAAAAGTTCTTTGTTATTATTTTTTTTTTTTCTTAATCCACGATTCTCTACAAACGATCGCAATTTATATAAGGTAACGTTAAAAAAGAAAACATGCGTACTCCAGCGTCACGAGATTATCATTTATAATAAATGCTTAAAAAGCGTGTAGTAAGTAAATTCATTACAACGATTGTACAAAACCACTCCTGGTAATAGCAACGTCGAGTTCCAGTTGTTCATGCGGTTTGACGAAAGTAATAGGTTGTAGTAACTACTCTATACACAATACGTCGTGTTATATACGTGCCACACCCTAAAAACAGATGTAGGGTGGATCTCAAAGGACCCTCCCTCTCTCTTTCGTTCATTGGAAGATCGTTATCTGCAATCGCGAACAACCACGATCACAATGAAAACCCTCGCACGGACATATTCATGAATAAAAATCCGTCCATATATATATTGTATAAATATATTCGTTCCGCTAGCACTCCTCCACCAGGATGACAACTTCATCTCGTTTCATTGAATATCACACGGAAGAGGAGAGATTGTTTATTCCAATGGGAGTGACGCTTTTGTTGTTGTGGGGGGAGGAGGGGGGGGGGTTTCTTGTTTCGTGGAATAGAAAAAATGATCCTCCCGACAAACTGTATATACATTTTCATAAATATAAGATATTCAAGTATCTCATAAGAATGTCGTAAAATTCTGATGAATATCTGAAATAAGAGACATGTTTGAATACGTATTATCGATATGCAAAGGAGCTTCATTGTTATGCGGAATAGAATATGATATTGATATTCAAAGTGAAAGGTGGTACAGATGTGAGATTAGATGGTACTTTACTTATGTCACTGTGAAGAAGAAGAAGAAGAAGAATGAGAGGAAGATGGAGACCTCGGACAAACCTACCGGATATCATTTGCTTTGGAAATTTGTACATGTGGGCTACCCGAATCGTTCTGGAATAGAGTTATAAATAGAAAATAACAGGTACGAGGCAACTTGTTTCGAAATACATGTGGGGTTCTTTTGGTATCTACAAATTCCTTCTAATTCATTTTGATCTAGACCACACAGTACAAAGAGGAATAGTTGCGGCAACTACTTACGTAGTCGATTTCCAATCATCTACCCAGTAGTTGGGACAAATCCCTCCAACTGAATAGTTACTACAACCATTCCTTTTTCTCTGCGACACACCATCCGATATCATTCGAATTCGAAATCTAGGTAAAAAAAGGGAAGAATTATTGTTTTGTATTCCTATTAAAATCACACGGTTATCGCAACACAAACATTTGCCCATTACTTTGCTCCGTCGACCGTGAAATTTCTTTCCCCGGCGTCGTTGTGAGTTTTCTTTATGTGGAATTCATTACATTTTCTCGAACCAGAAATTCAAGATGAAAATGTAGAAATGATACACTTGTTTGTACTCATACTACATGCATACACGTCAAACTACATAATACGAACGTGACTGTAGACCAATGTCGAAAGAGCGTCAAAGAGAAGTGAATTCGTCCGTATTACGAGCTGTCGAGGCTCAAATTTCTCGGTCTTTTCTTTGCTTTTCGTTTTCTCGTCTCTCTCCCTTAAACATTTGCACGCGCACACAAACACACATACACATCTATGGCCGCCGTCTCTAGGTGAAGGAAGAAACACGATCTTTTACGTCTGCAGTTGTTGGTTGCACTCTCTGGTTGATTCACAAAAGGCATGTGCCTGTGGAAGAAGAAGCCAGGATTACCTGAAATCTACCTGAGAATTTTCATGGTCGGTGACTGTATACAGTATTACCAGCGGTAGTGGCGCACGTCAGCATGTAAGGTCCCACGGGAAATCCGTAGCTTTGTTTGCCGGACGTACTCAGTAGGGATAAGCGGATTTAAACTCTCAGTAGTTTCACTTCTGACCAGTGTGTACTTTCTTACCTTTTTCCCCTCCCCCTTCTGTTTTTTTATCCCACTCAACAGAAAGTTTTGTGTCCTTTCCATCACCTTTGCGTTTAATAAGGCGTAAATTTGATTCGGTGTAACGGGTGTTTGGTACAGCTCGTGTACGCGTTGTTCTTAATCGGCGTGTAACCAAAACGTTCAACAAAATAGTCCCCTCGAACCCCAAATCTTTTGTAAAGTCTTCTTTCACGGTGACATCTTGATGATCTTCGATCACGATCTCTCAACCGAGGACACATTTCCTTCCTTCTAATCGAAGTGAATCCGAAGGATGAAAAAATGAAGGTCAAATTGATTCCAGTTTAGATTGTATCTATAGACATTTATGAGGCATAGTCTATAAAATCACGATTGTATATAGCGTTTGGAGAGTGCACTCTGGGGCTTAGTAAAGTCAATTGTGATAGATTTATAGAAGAAGACTTCTTTCTATCGAATCATACACTCTGTGCAATAAATATTTGTTATTACATAAAAAGAATGTAATAATGGCGGGAATGTATGAATTTCATCCCATTGTTTATTCACAATCAAACCTGGAATTCAATTTTTCACGAGGTATTTGAAAATATTCATCGCTACCTGCTGTACCGTCTCTCGTTTATTCGTGAAATTCCGTTTGATGTATATTTCCGATGCATCTACCGTCCAATTATCTTTTCCATGCATACAAAGTGTAGGAATTTCCGATTGATCATTACACACATATTGATATAAAACTCGATGATCAGGATGACTTCCAGGGAAGAGCAAAAGGGAGAACAACCACCACGTAGTTCCAGTGAATTCCATACGCAGGGTTGTAAGAGATACATCATTATCAAATGATTTATTATTATTATTATAACGTGCGCATATTTAAATACGCAATTTTCAGTCACCGATAGCAGGAATGTTTCATTTTTCTACCTCTCTTTTCTCGTTTTCTTCTCTTTTTCTTCCTTTCATTCACCTTCGAATGCTAAACGAGAAATACTCGAGTCTCATAAACGTCGATACGCGCATGGTATATGTAGACAAGACGGGAGATAACACTTTTCTCCTGGGAAAAAAAAAAGAAATAAAATAAAAAGAGAAGAGGAAAAAGAAATATTGCCACAAGCCATCATCCCATTCCATTGATATCATTGGTCGTGTATATATTTTTTCTCCTAGTGTCTACATTTTCAAGTTTTGCTTATCCGGATATGGGAAAGTAATGTGGTCAGACGTATTAAAAACGTCCAAGCAGGATCGAAAAGGAAGCGTGGTGGACGTCGTTCCGACTGAACTGCGATGCGAGGAAGAGAGAAGGGGAAAAATGAATAGTTCGCGAGATGACCAAGAGATCTCGGAGAGAGATCGTCGTGGTGTGAGCGTGTAAGGACTATGGAGTCGTTTAGTCGAAAAAAATGATCATTTAGATATACTTACTAAAAGCGATTCGCCATAAAACTCGAGAATCTTGCGGACGTGCAAGGTCTCAACTACTGATAGCTTCAATCTAATGGAGGAGGAAGATGTGGTTTTCGAAAATATTCAATGCAAAGTATCAGGTCTTTATTATTCGCTTTGTTGTTTGCTCGGAATCGATAAATTTTTGATTTCATTTCAAATCGGTTTCAGACTTGTCTTGAGAATATTAATGATCTTCATTATTGTATATTCATTTATAGTGGTACGAATCCATTATTATACTGTGATTTTTCTTAATTAATGATGGAGGCATTATTATGCAGCCCTGATCGTTTGGATAATACCGAAGAGGAGAATTTCACTATGTCGGCGTAAGAATTTACGTCTGTAACGTTCAAAAGGAAGCCTATGATGTCATTCGAGTTGAATTCTCATTTAGAAATTACGCAGAAACCTTTCGATTTATCACAGGATTTGTGTCCTTTTTTCGAATATCACGTAATGATCGTTTAAGATTATATAGGAAAGTGGTAATTACACGCTTCATTACTTTCAATTCTAAATTGTTCGATTTCGGCAAAATTGATTAAAGTTTAACAAAAGTTCATCCACCGTATAACTTGACAAGATTTGTAACTGACGTAGAAGGATCCATAAAGAAAAATCGTATCTGTTGAAAATAATCGACGTCTCGATAGAAATTTTGCTCAGTTATATTTGTGAACTGAAAACGTGAGAAGAGTAGAAGAAGTAGGATGAGACAAAAGGACATTAATGTTAGAAGATATAATGGAAGTGTATGAAAGAGTGGGGAAGGCTTCAAATCTCGATGATTCTTTCATCGCGTGGAAAGATACTCGGAAGTGGATCGATGAGGTGTGCATAACGGTTGGTTTGTGTATTGGCATTGGATTCATATATCTGATCGATTGAAAAAAATCCCAAGTACTTCGAACTGAGGTGGTAATAATTGAAGTGAATCGTTGCATCCGCTCTTTCATATATTTAAGGTATGCGTGAATGATTGTGATTGTTCATTGCATGATCAAAACAACCCAAACAAGCGATTTTTGAGATTGATGTACCTCACAGCCCTCATTTGTGACATGTTACTGACATTTCAATAAGATCGCCAGAGAACAGAGAGGGACCCCACCCTGAAACTAGTATTACTTGAAATTTTTGGAGGTCCTGAGTAAATGTTAATAACAAGTACTCCGTTCCAGGAGTATCTTGCTTTCGTGGTCTGATTTCAATATTGAACGTACACGGAAAGACCGGGTCTATTAATATTCAGAAAAATGATTGTCAATTTAGGGAGAATGAGGATCGCTGAAAAATATTCGTAGTGAGTCTCCTAAAAACTCGCAGTCGATGTATTAACAATTGATAGTTTCACTGTGAAGAATACCGATGAAACTATCAACTTTTAATATTCTGACTATGAATTTTTGGTAGACTCACTATGAATATTTTTCAGAGATTCTCTCTTTCCCTGAATTGACAGTCATTTTTCTAAATGTTGATAAATTCTTTCTAAATATTAATAGACCCGGTCTTTCCACGTAGATTGACTTTCCCTGGTGCGAAGGGACTCATCGAATTTGGTTACATCTCATAACATCCTGCATATCTTTTTCTATTTCGAGTCAGTTGTCCTCAGATTTAATTAACCCTCACTTACCCCACGTATTTTTGCATGTTTTCGTTAACCTTTCGTTGTGGTTTGCAATCAACGAAATAAAGTTTTTTCCATGATAAAAAATGTGCTATCGTTCTTGAACTTGATTCCTTATTCCAGTTTCAAATCATACCTCTTCACCACTATGAACGGAAAATCACATGTTCGAAAAGCTTTTGTTCCTTTTAGACCCACGTGGGGCAACTTTTTGCGTACATTTTATGGGTTTGTTTAATCAAGATTGTTTCTTTTCCTCATCCCAGTAAAACAAACCATAATTAAAACCTACAAGAATCATTCATAAAATATTTAAACCTCCTCGTTTCAACATTTTTATTTTAAATCATATCTAACCTGCAATTCATTGCCAGATAATTTACTTTGTACAATGTAGAATCTCGTTATTTCTTGATATTTCATCTCGTCAATTTCGATTCATGAGTTTTATCATTTCTACTGTGCATCTTTTTGATGTATGGCGTTGCGTAAATACATGATGTTGCCACGTCATTAGAATACCATGTTGTAAAATCCCCATAAAACAGCATAGATTTATTTTATGAGTTTTCATCCACTCTCATCAGTTCTCATGAACTTTGATATATGCATTTGAAACAGCATCTACGAGACTTTATGGGATTTACAAGCTTTATAAGGTTTTATGGGATTTAATCTGGCACCTACAGCACCCCTAATCAAATTCCATCCAAACAAAACCCAAAAATGTATGCAGTTTGATATGTTTATGCGAAACAGAATCAATGAGATCGTATTTGAATTGATCAGGATTGCAAAGCAGGACAGTGATATTTTCACAAATCATAATAAGTGAGTTTCGTCTATCACTCTTGTACTACTTCCTCCAGCAGTTGCATTCCATCCAAACTCCGTATGAATTTCTCACTACAAAAGTAAAAGTATATCAACATCAGACGCAAGATTTTGAAGGAATTTATATCATATAAATATGACATTCTCTTCCCCACAAGAACTGTTATGAACTCCAAACAAACTACGATATCCACTCATAAAATCATCTGATTATTCGGACGAAATGTTCTCCCTCCACGTAGCGACTCATCGGTATATTACTAAAGATTGGAAAATACTTTCGAAGACAAATCAATTTTATTCATCCGCTTCGTACAAACCCAAACTACAATATGCAATGATTTCAAACAGTCACGAATTAAATTGCCTCCGCCAGACCGGATATGGTTGGCGACCATACTTATGAATATTGAGGAACGTGAGTGCGAGTACCAAGTGCCTCTCGAATATTTCGTCATACCATCATCTCGTATGTATAATAATAATAATAATCCTACGTACGCGAGACGTTATTCATTAACGCTTGAATACGTTTATTTTCTCAACTACAATCGAATCGTAGCGACAAAATCTCGAGTGTTTGGTAAAGGATGATTGAAAAAAACCTTATGTATTGATTTTATTAGTGGAGTCGAGACTTTATCGTACCCGACTGTTTTAAATATTAAAATCGCAATGATCCTCGAAAGACGTGTATATATATATATATATATATATGTATTTTTTGTTGTTGTACATTGTAAAGATGATACCAGCGTTTGTTGCGTAATAAAGAGTTTATAACTTTTCTTTCTTATGTTTCAGGTACGTATCACGGTAGTATCGGTCATTGGATATTTGAGGGAAACACTTTTGAGCGCGGTACTTGTAAGTCATGTAGATACTCAATGTTTTTTTCTTTTCATTGGGGGAATTATTTCGTAACAATTGTTCTTCGTGTCTGCACGGAGAAAAAAGTATTGCTGGTATAACAAGCAGGTCTGTTACTATAGCGCCTACACAAAAAACCTAGTTGAAATAGCAAGAAAAATCATTGACACAACTGCATTTTTTTGCTGAGATAAACAAATTTGTTAACCGAACCAACGTCTTAGCTGCTGGAGTGAATATTTCTGTAAGGACAACAAATTTCTTTGTAGGCGCTGTACACTGACAGAAAAACGACCTTATTGAAAAATTCGTGGTCGCAATAACTTTGAATCTGGTTCGATTCAACCACGAGATGTGATTGTGATGTGCAGAAACAGTGGTTGGAGCGAAAATGAACTACATTTCTCAGGTTAGAAAAACCAGATTTCTTTCTTGGTGTGATAACCAGAATATGTAGTTAATTTTGGCTTCAACCACTTCTTTTGGACATCACAATCACATTTCCTGCGGTGACGGATGTTTCAACAAGGTCGTTTTTCTGTCAGTGCAGTAGCAAACCATTTTTTCTCCGTTTAGAGGAACTATTATGAATAGATGTTTCATCATTGTTTATTATGATTTGGAAGTATATGTTATTCCATATAAATTAATTCTGTGAAGATATCTGAGAGAATGTTGAACAATGGTAATATATGCATGAGAGAAAAGACATTTTCTGGGTCCCTTTTGTTGGAGCAGCAAATCTTTTGCTGCCATAACAATCTTGTTAGCTATGACAGCGAATTCTTTGCTGTGGCAGCGAAAAATGTTTCCTCTTCCAGGAAACTTTGGTATTATGTATGAAATAGCAAACAAATTTTGCTGCTACAGTTGGAAATTCACTGTGATAGCTAACAAGATTGCCTTTGCCTTCTCCAGCGACGAAGGGTACCTAGCGAAATCAGATTTCTCTGTCACGACGACTTTTTTTTCTCTGTGTAATCAATAGTGGAGGTTCCAGATTTTCATTAGCAACTTCTTTCTCGTGTAGTGTAAATTGAGTAAACAATATTTTAAGTAACGATTTTTAACCCTTGTTTACCACACTAGGGTGAAATTCACCCCAGCCTCATTCAACCTCAATTTTGAGTGTTTTCATCTAAGGGCACGGGTCCCTTAGCGACATCTGTCGATAGCCAAAGGATACCACTACTTTTTGGCTCAGTAACATTCCGGTGAACTCATTAGTCTGTCTGCAGCAGTTATTGAAAGTTGTGAATTGAAAATTTTCGATGAGAACAAATATTTCATTTTTTCCCAAATTTCTTCCCTTTCTTCTCTCAGAATAAATACTTCTCTATCAGCAGTTACTTTCTCAAAGAGTAACATTCCGAAAGTATGACGTCCAATTTTCAGCTCAAATATTTAAAAATAATGAAATCATGAATTTTATTGTGAAAACAATCGCTGATGATCCATTTCTCTTTTTACATTTCATTTTTTTTAGTATACTTGAATTTGATTTTTGGCTGTATAATCTATAAGATTTTTCAAAGTGAACTTTGAATAAGTTCTGGAAAAATTGACAAGTACACGGAGAAAAATGGAGTTCGGAAGTATATAATAATCTTTAATATGAAATTGAAGCACATTTTTATTGAATTTTATTAGAAGAAGAATGAAAATTTACCAATACCTCACAAAAAATAGAGGAAAAAAAAAAATATGAACTTTGCAGAAGTTGCGCATGAAATTTTACAAAGTAAATGACAAAATCTCGGAATCTCATTAATCATTTTGTAAAATTTCATGCGCGACTTTTGGTACGTTAATATTTTTTTCTACTGTTTGTGACGTATTGATGAACTTTCATTCAATTTTCAATCCAATTTTCTATTGAAGATTACTATATTTCCGAACTGCGTTTTTGTCCGAGTGACAATTTCAATAGTTCATTTGTTATAACAATTTTTGTCTTTGGGGTAGAAATCACCCCAATGTGGCAAGTATGTGATTCCTGTGAAGTGTGGTAAACCAGGGGACAAAGGGTTTTATTTATTGCCTGGTTAATTGATCTTTATTAACCTTCTCGACTATTTCTATGGATCTAATATCTTACATGCACTCAGAGAAAACAAAGTTGCTGAAACGGCAAACCGCGAAAATTTGCTCCGCTGATATTGCAAAACTTGTTGCTGAATTAGCAAAACATTTGCTATTACAAGCAAAAATCTTGCTCTTTTAACAAGCGCTTGCCATTCAGCAATCCGGAATTGTAGATATACAGATGGCTCGAAAAGTTTGCTGAAATAACAATATTCTTGCTGTAACAGCAACCGTTTTGCTAATTTAGCGAAGCAAAATTCTCTGCGTGTGCCAAGAATTTTGTATGGGATATCTATATTCAGTGACAGTTTTTGCCACCCTGGACAAGTTAAGGCCTTAAAACCGGGTTACTTTGACTCTGAGGTTCGAGTAGTAGAAGCTGTACAAATATTCAACTCAAATTAGTTGTACTCCTATTCAATCCTAATCCGTTATCACACGATATTATGAAATGAATTCCACAAAACCTGAAAAAGAAAACACATTCGTTATCCCACGCAATTACTTCGTGATTCGTAAAATCGTGACGGAACCGTTACCTTTTTTTCTCTCTCCCAAGATAGCAACTCTGTTCTTGAAGGAACAGAAGTCATTCTTGTATCAGTAATTTTCTAACATCATATATATACATACGTATACACGGTGGTACAGAACACCAGGTTATCTTAGTCGTCGGCGGTGCTATTACAGGGACGTTGATCGTCGCAACGGCAACGAACAATGGCGACATCGAAATTACAGGTACCTTTACACCGACAGTGTTTTGGCGCCCCTGCTTCTTCTCTCCAAGGTGGAATTGCGTGTAGGTAGTGAGTGCTTCCTCTCTCGTATACATGTACATAATTCCCTCCGCATCTTTCGTTCTTCTTTTGTCTGGTATATGTATTAAACTCGTATGTACACTCGTAAGATCCCCCGAACGAGGAAGAGAGATAGAGCGAGGGGGAGCAAAGAGTGGGGATAGAAAGGGGTTATGGGGGACGAGGAAGAAAACGAGAGAACAGGCCCTAAGGATTTAACACACGCTGGTACGCAAGCGTCATGTAATACACATACAAATCCATCGTACGTGTGCACGCATGCACGGTTCTCCGCTCTGGAATGCCGTGCGAAGCCGGTGCACCGTGGTAACCTTCTCCATGCGAAAGTACGTCCTTGAACGACACCTCTAATAGTTTCACTATTATCTCAGTTGAAATTCAACGTCGTTTATAATCGATAGTATCTTTGAAAATTATGATTTCGAAGATTCTTCGGATATGTAATGAAACTGGGAATCGTATCGCTGTAATATTCAAGGGATTTTATCGTGGTTTGGTTGGTTTTTTTTTTCTCTTGAGTGGAACGAGTATGTAAAGCTGGGATGAACTGATACAGTTCTTTCGAGAGGATTTTTTTTTAAGGTATAGGAGTTTGCTATTTAGAATTTGAAGATGTTGGAGAATCGGGGATGTTAGTTGTTTTTTTTTTGTTTCAGATATTGGATAATTGCTGTTGCTCAATTACGTAACGTCGAATTAGGTCCTTTCTTCCCTGTTTTCTTGGAACGTAAATTCGAATTTGCATTGATAATTGAGTAGTAAAAGAGATGATTATGAAGGGAAAAAACATGGGGGAAAATTTCAAAACGTAGAATTATGCAAAGTTATACTTATGGTCCTTACCTGCTCCTTGTATGGTTCCATTGTCCTGGCAAGAACTTCCCTTTGCTTGTTTTTATCCTTCAACGGGATGTACTTGATGAAGTTTTGCAGGCAATTTTGATTACCAAATTATCATATTGACCCGATATTTCATAAGGACGAGGTTATGTGGAATCGGGGATACCAGCGACGGTATCGAACCTCTCTTTCTATCGTATAAGTTTATCCTTTTCTAACCAACGTGCTCGAATGGTAACTCCCAGGAACTCCTCAAAGAGCTAAATGGGATTGAATGTGGATCGAACATGCGAATACTGCGAATCCCGTCCATTGTATGGAAATGTGACATTTTCCAATTGTCACCTCACATCAAATTTTGTACCCCCAAGGAATTTTAGAGTACGTGTCCTGTATCCCGCCAATTTCAAATTCCAATCTTCATGAAAGGATAATTAGACTTCATACTGCAAAACGCAACGCTGTACGGGAAAATTCTCTTGAAACTAATTCTTCGAGTATTGAAATAAAATTTCAATATCAAGTAGTGGAATCATTTTTCACAGAGGATGTCGGGTAATTTTGAGTGAACCTAGCGGGAATTGAATGCACATTTGAATATTCCAGACCTCAAAATAATGTCATTAAACAGGAGTATGCAAGAGAATGTGTGCCAAGTTAGTCAAGCGAGAGTTTGTGATGTACTTGGAATGTAAATGTTGACACGCACATCCCGAGGGAGTATTTTGTATATTAACCACGGGATGTACAAGTTGAATGAAGATATAAGTAAGAACAGTAATATCGCGGGTTTCACACATAATTCAGAATTTAGAAAAAACCAAAAACCTTGTGGTTTTGAGTTTCCAAGCTTTTATGAATTATTAAAAATTGTAATACACAGTAAAACATAATTATGGAGTCCTCCTTTGAAAAATAGTGGTAGCAAAGTTCCTCGATGAATGGAAAATCCTTTACCACGATTTTGGGGACTTTTTCTTCATCAATTTTTAGAGGACTCAATGCCGAAATTGGTGTTCCCATTAGTCACATTGATTTTTCGTGAGGTTAAACTCCGAATTTGTATTTTCATTTGCACTGTAAGAAATAATCGGGATGTTCCTGTATACGGCCGTCGGGAAATTCCAATCACCGGATGGGAAATCAATTTCCGATACATAAGTATGAAATTTCCAATAAATTCAACTGAAAATTCTAAATTGTATGGGATTTTTACTATCATTTTTAACATTTCCGAACAAGTACAGGAAATTCCTAACGCATGTATATGTTAATTATTTTACACAAATTTATAGGAATTTTTTACAGTGTGACTTTAAATCCGGATACAGCAAAAATTCATCAGCGGTTCTAAAATAATCGTATATCATTCGCGAAGCAAACTAATGTAAAACGGAAACTATATTATAAAATTTGTACCCGCTCTTCAAAATATTCACCTTTTTCGCATACAGTTTTTCCACATCGATCGAGCGCTAATAAGATTTCCTTTCCATCAACAACATTTTATTTGAGATGTTTCCCCGTTAATGGCAATTTAATTCCAGTCACTATAGCTTTGGACTTGAAATCCTTGAAATATGCATCATCACGTGATAAATTCTATTGCTGTGTATTATCATTTTATTCATCTCGATCTCCCCGTCGCATAACTCCGAAAAGAGAGGACGAAGTCATTGTTCCGTTCCACAGAAACAGAAACTCGTTTGAAGTAAATGAATGTGATTCGAAGCAAACAACGCGATGCCTCTCTCCTCTCGTTTCATCGTATTCATTTTCTCGAAATGAAAGAAGAAGCTTGAAACAAAAACAACAAAAAGCAGACTACCACTCTTCAAAAGCGTGTGATAATGAATCAAAGTTGCAATTCGTCGATTGTTCTTTCTTCCATTAAAACACAATACATACAGTTTTTTCTTTCATTGTACAACGTGTACAGTTCGTTAACCGCAAATTTTTTCGATCTCGTCAGGAAGAGAGTGGAAGTTCTTTTAACGAGAATAAAGTTACGATTTCGTTTCAGTCTTCCCAGTTTTTTCTTTCTCTCAAACGTTCGCTCTATCTCATAGAGTCAACTTATAATCACTTCCACGTCGCACGTCTTCTGATAAAATTCTGCCAAGCTATATCTATTATTCTCCACTATTTCTTCTCTCGGTATAAATCTCTCAAGCCACTTTACCGAAGATCCTACCGCATATTTCATTCCGACCACCCTCTTTTCTCTTGTAGAAAACTTCTCAAGGCGTGAAACTACGTAGAAACAAGAATAAACGTCGAAATAATTTTGCCGGTGTGCCCGCGTGTGCCTCTCGTATTTGAATACAATTTTCTTCGAATAAAAATTTTATAATATGAATACAGGGAAGAAGAAAAGCGCGGTAGCCCTGCCCTCTCGTGTATCAGATCTCAGAATCGCCCAGATCGCATTTATAACTATATATATAATTTATTATTTCTCCCTTCTACTTGAAAACAATGCGCTGTGGGGAGCAAAAAAATCGGAATTTAAGCTCCACGCATTATTCTTCAGGATTTCTTCAGGATGGTAATAATAAAAGCAATTCGATTGATATCTAGACGAATGTAGAGATCGTTTGTCGAACGATGGTGTATTAATCAAAGATACCACTGATGTTCGAACCTGAGTATACTTTGCCGATATATATTTATCAGGACGTAAGAAATGCACCCCTAAATCTTCGCCCACATACCACGGATATATACCCACGTTTGACCCCTTAATGGACAATGCTTCTTTCGCCATCAGTGTCGCCCGATTTTCGACCCCTTTTTCAGACATTTCCTCTTCTACTCGACTGAAACTAATCCTCGGTATCGTTTGTACTTCATTAAGGACCATTCCCTACGACGTTAGAGCGATACGTGATTCACTGTCGTACGGTATATAAGAAGGGATTCGAGGCGAAGGTCCCGTATACCTATCCCTCGTGACATATAGTCGTTATTGGGAATAGAAATTCGATCAGGACCGTGTTACGCGTTTGCAGTTTCAGCGATAGAATTACATAATGATGCGTACTTATCAACACGATGTCCATTTATCAAATGAAAAATCTATGACGAGGGAGGAACTTGAGCATCGATGCCCCAATGGTGGTGAATCATGAATTTCTGTGGGAAGAGGAAAAAGAAAAAGGAAGATACGGAAGTCTAGTTTTGGGAAATTTAGTACGCTTTATTGGAAAATGCTGTTGAAAATTAACGAAAGAATTCAAAGATAAGATTATAACGGGGCAAAAAGGATCGATTAGAAAGCTCTCAAGGAAGGAAAGAACTTAAATATAATCTCCAACATAATCCTACCTTTTCTCCTCTCTCTCTCTCTCTCTTTCTCTCTCTATCTTACTCTGGTTCTTCCAGAAGGAACGACCAGTTCCTCTGTTGTCGTCCTCATCATCATCGTTCACCTTATTTTTTTTTTTTTCATTTTCACTTGGCTCGGTACCAAAGACCTGGCATTTTTTAATTAATCCCACAATATTTCTTATGAGAATTCCGCACTACGATCGTGTTAAGGATCCGTTCACCTCGTCGTCCACACAGATGTAACACGGAACGTAAGCCGCGCATTTGTTGGTACACACGTATATATTTGATGTTGGGGTAGCAACCCTTCGATGATAATGATGAGGGGTTGCGGGGGCCCTCCTCTCTCACGCTAGGTATGGCCGTCTCGTTCACCCCCAAGCGGCGGGGGTAGGTTGAGGAGGTTGAAAGGAGGTAAATAACCGGGAAGCGAAGGGGCAAGGGTACGTCAGCCTGGTATGATTAATATTGCTGCGGCATGCAATCAGATCAGACGTATTATATACGTATATACACAATACGTTGATGACTTACAACACATGTTTAGTCATTCAGAGTACAATCGATAGCAGGCCAAGATTGGTGTATTATTTTCATTCCTCGGCCAATTAATTTCCGACGATTCTTGGGATCCAAATATTCTATTTTGAAATCACATTACACGATCATGAATAATGTATTTTTCCGCACGACTCGTAATATCGATCATTACGTCAATGACAATGACCGTTCCGCTTCGTGCTCGTCCAAGTCACAGTTCTGCCTTGTTCAACTGGTAGGCTCAAGTTGATCCGATTCGACCGGTGAATTTGGAGCATACACGTGGAAGTCGTCTACTTGCACGATTTTAACGCTCGAGTGAAGATCCAAGAATTCACCTCATCTCGGTACATCGGTATAAATTGAAGCAGCGGTTATTCTTAGTCGCTCGGCGAACTTGAATATAAATTGAGTTGCCGTCGAGGTTATTATACGTTATGAGATTGTGTATCGTCAAGTTTCCTGGCTTTGACGAAAATGTTCAATGCACTCGTGCAATGTATCTTCGGTTGAAATGGAAAAATATCCCAATTCATCCATCTCGTTTTTCTTTGATAACATAATAATCTCGTTTAAATAATAATTCCGTATGAAATATTGAATGAAGTTAAGCTTCAAGAGGAATGAAAGGTTCTTTCTTTATTATTAAACTTTAATCCCCCTCTGTATACTCTTTTATTTGGATAAGAATGTATGGGTGAACGCCACAGGTACATATATATATATATATATATATATATATATACAATATAAAACGAAGGGAGTTTGATTCTCATCAAGAAAAAATCATATGGACGCGGGCGTTCGAAGAGATTTATGCGCGCGAAAGGTATGCGTACAACCGCTTCACTATTATTAAAACCTGCGTAATGATGGTTTCCCTTCGTTGAAGTGGTACAAACTAAATGATCATAAATCATTTGTAAATTGGATAACATGTTAATCTTGTTTCAATCCAAATTCGTTTAACGTGGATCCATAAAGAAGATTCATTTCGGGGCTGCGGGATATTAAAATATCTTGATGTGTGTTCGTTGAACGAAATCCAAGGAAACTCGCAAGATGAAGGAATAAAGATTGATCGATCTATATCGTTGACTCTTGTTTTTACGAAATCGTAAATTGAATTAAATGGTGTAAAGTATAACTGTGTATGTATATTTCTTTTTCCTGAAACATTTATATGGATTGTTGGTTGAAGGCTATACACGCGTGTAGATTTGAAGAACACACATTTTTCCTTCAACTTCTCATTTGCCCGAATAATATTATCTCGATGCGAGGAACACGAATTTCCACTCTTACGAATCTATTTCCGTCTACCTTTGCATCTCCTAAGAATCTCAAGCAAATTCATTTTTCGAGTCGAACAAGTAGTAGCGCCCTTCTTCACGAAAGGTTTTAATGGCCTTTAAATAGCGGGCCTTGCCGTTCCCGTTCGCCATCGGCGCCTTTTGCCCGTCTGCTGGCTCTCTGACTCTTTCGTCCCTGTCCTCTCTCTCTCTGTTTCTCCTTACCTACCTATCTACCTACCAACCTACCTACCTACCTACCTACCTGATATGCCTACGTACAAACGCCCGGACATACTATCCTTGCTTCGAGCAAAATGTCAGGCTCGCTTGGTACCTATATTCTCTAAGAAAAGCAAGCATGAAGATGAGGAAGAAAAGAAAAGAGAGCCACCCATTATTTACGCCATTTCGATGCTCCAGCCTCGAGGGCACCTATTACATACAAATGTGTGGGTGGCGCTGACATGCGTTAAACTTGGTATCCAACAACAAATGCTTGGACCTTAATGATTCTTTTTTACTTGGGCTTTTTTTTTTTATTCCATACGCTTCTACACGATGTACAATTATTCTCTTACAACTTCTTCCCTCTTCTCTTCTCATCCCCCCCTTGGATGAGCTTGACTCGAAAGATTTGAAATATACTCTCAAACTATTCGTCTATTATTCGTTGAATAATAAATTTCTGATTGACGATTATTTTGTACGGACGATAATGTGAGAATCCGAAGGGAATAGGAACGAAACAAATTACGTGTATCAAATGGTTAGGTTAACGTCATTTATCTTCGAACGTGTCAAGTCTTCAAAAATCAAAATGCTCATGTTTATGACGATACAGTTTGTAGATGTGGCACGAGGTAAAGCCTGATATCAAGCTTCATAATCGTGATTATTATTAATAGTTATCCGTAACTGGCCTTCGCTGGTTCTTGTCATTGTTGTCATCCGGCAACACGCGCTGTGGGAGATCGAGAGGGAGAGAGGAGTTTGTACAGATATGTAGTCATAGACATTTATATGAGCGAATGATGCAAAGGTGCTATAATTCTAGGGATATAACGCGTGCATACGGAATGAAAGTATATACATGTATCCACATTCACATAACTCGACCATTAATTACAGCTCATTAGGAGAGCAACAGCCATATGTCCCAAGTGAGCTGTGAATCACTCTTAATCATTTCATCTGGAACCGGCCGTGATGACTGTTTGACCCCCTCTCTACACCTCGACTCTATCTTCCTTCTCAAACCTCCGATCGATGTACTGTGGATTTTTACTTCCAAAGGTTGTTTCCACAAGATAAATCTACTTCAGAGATTTTTTACATTTTTTCCTGTTAGATTTGAAATTTTATATAATAAATCACAAGAGTTGTGTGCCGACTTGGTAGAAAAGATGAACAGAACATTTAACCACGTTCACTGTAAGTCACGTGAATAAATTTAGAGTATGAGTGTAACCAGCAAGTAAATGGTAATGATCTTGAAGGCTAAAAATAATCACATTCGCATACCGTACAATGTTGCCTATGAAGTTTCATACGAAAGTAATTGGGGTGAACTAAATAACGAGGACATAAATTATACTAAATTGTTCGTAAAATATGTAGTTCGGTCTGGAGAAAACATATGTGAAATGGAATAGTAGGCATGTGCTGTTCATTGAACAAATAATATCTTTCTTCAATACAGCTCGCTTATGTACATCATAAGATTGGAATTTTGACTAGATTCTGTGAGTTTGTGTAATAATAAAGGGTAATAACTTGAAATTAATTGCATATTCATAAACTAGCAACCTCGGTTATTTGCACGAGTGTGTATGCGTCTGGTGAGAAATTTCAAATTTGCTACCAGAAGCAAATACTTTTGAGGTGAGCTTTTTACCTCATCGCAATTAGAATGTGAAGAAACCTGAAAGATTTTGAAAAATCCTGACAATCTTCGAACTCTTGTTCAAATTGATCATTGGGATTGGTGGTCAGAATTTCTCCAATTTCATGCAATGTTGGTCAGTATTGTCCAAAATTGGTAAAATGTTGATCAAAACTATTCGAGATCCGTGTAATGATAGTCAGAAATACTCAGAATCCATGGAATTTTAATGAAAGTGTATCGATTTTCGTACAATTCTGATCGAAACTACTTGGAATCGATGCAACGCTGTGCAGAACTATGCGAATTCCTCGTCACCTTGCACGGAAAAAATAATTCAGCTGCAGCAGGTAAGTAGCTAGCACGGACACGGACGGCCATTAAATTAGCTCCTGCAGCTAAATTTTAGCTGTTACCGTGAATAAATTACCTACAAATGCAAATTTTTTTGCTGTCACAGCTAAAATTTAGCTGCAGGAGCTAATTTAATGGCTGTCCGTGTCCGTGCTAGCTACTTAGCTGCTGCAGCTAAATTATTTTTTCCGTGTGATCAAAGCTATAGGAATCATTTGGAATACTGATTAGAACCATTTGGATTCTGTTTCGAGCAGCATAGCGTCAAGCTTGAATGATTCTGATCAGCATTGAATTGAATCCATGAAGCTGAAATTGGCAGGAAATTGTCGTAAGTTCTTTTACAAAACTTTTATCAAGGATTTGAGCGTCTGAAACATCTACTGGAATGCTACTTAATAGGCTTCAACAGCGTTGATTCAAAAATTACAACGATCGGTTGCCAGGTCCAGTATCCTACAGAGTCTAAGTAGTTCTGGCGAGTATTCATTCAATTCTGAATATTAGAAATTTGTACAATGGAATCAGAACTGTTCAGGTACAGTGCAATGATCGTCGGAAATATTTGAACTCCATACGATGCGCGTTGAAATTACTCGAATTGAATGCAATGCTGGTCAGATTGATGTTCTGATCCACTAATGGGATTTAATGGATTTTTTTTCAACAGGAGGAAGAAAGCTAAGGATTTTTAGTAATTGTTCTCGAATTTACAAATCATTGTTTTTTGGATAGATGCAATTCCGGGCACTTGCTATCTCACCTTGAGAACTATACAGAATCGGTGGAATGTGGATCAGAAGTATCTCCATGCTTTGAAAAACTGTTCAGAGCCATACAAATTCCAAGTAATGCTGGTCAAAACTACTCGGAATTGGGAGAATGCTGTTCAGAATGTTACAATTTCCGTCAATGCCAACCATGGTGAAAATTTTCGCGGGCAAAAGCGAATGTTGGAACAAATGAAGCATGAAAACGCTTCAATTTCCGCTCCTTTCGCGCTCAACCACTGTTCTAGTTCCTCCGTTGCGTCCCTTCATACGCTCCATTCTCATCAGATAGTTCACATTCACAATCCACGTTCATTGCACATCCTCTGTAAGGTACATTTGTAAATGCAAAGATTTTTATCGGAAACTCGCCAAACGTTTTCTCAGTCTCCAACTAGTTCCACATAACTGTCGGACAATTAATCGAAGCAATTTTATTCGTTTGTTATTCTTAAATCTCATCCCCTTTGAATCGAATCTAATATCGATCTTTTCATCTCCTTCTCTGGTCTACTTAATGGTCTCATCTCATTGAGTCTCCCAACTGAAACGCTAAGAGTTGTCCTCTGCTCTCCCATTCACGCTTCGTGTCCCGCCCATCACAATTTACGACTTTTAATTATCTTAACGATATCCGGAGTCGAATGTAGGTTATATAATTTAAAGTTACAACGCCTCCCCTACCAATCTCGAGTTCGCTTATCGACTTCACGTATTTTTCCAAAGATCTGTTCGTGAAAAACAAAAATTCTCTCTCCCTCCCTCTTTTGCGTACAATGATCAAAGAATTACAACATTCTCTTTATTTCTCGTTTCATTTTATTCTTTTCTTTTTTCCAAACAATTCCATGCATGCATAAGTTTTCTTTTGCGCCATGGGAATTGTTCGTACAAGTTGGTCTTTCGTGTTACTAACCTATTTGTCTTGTTCTTCACGCGATCGACCATATTGCATTAACGTGCAGAGGACTTATTTGGTTATCGTTTCTCCCCGGTTGTTACACACCGTAGGTACGTTCGAGTGCAAATTGGATTAAAAATGAATCTTGAATTAATGTTCATATTCTCATCATCGAACGACAATAACATATAATGATTGTTCCGAATGTAAAATTCGAGCTCTCTCGCGCTCGTAGACGGTAATAAATCTCACTTGGTATTTCGTTTCTCGATATCAACTGGATATCTCTTTGCGGAGAGGGAACCGAGTGAAAGGGGATAGAAATCCAAGTTGGCTATAATAGAGACATTCTTCTCTTTACTTGGAATTCTTTTTTCCTTTGTCCCTTTCTTATTAAAAATCGGTCCGGGAGTTTTAATCATCGTTAGGACGATTAAAGGTAAATTCCGCGAGTTCGCTAATTAGCATCGAGATACGAGTGCTCGGGAGCAACGAGCGGACAAAAAAGCGCATTGTCTTTCGATAGTCGGTAATAGCTTGGTTCGAGAAACGACGGGGAAGAGAAGGGGGGGGGGGAGGAGGAGGAGGAGGAGGACGAGAACCAAGACCGGTACTATCGAACGCCGAATATATAATTAGTTTCAGTGCGAGACTCTCAGGCTGTGCTCCTTGATGAACCCTGAGGTTAAAGAGATGCACTATCCTTCCTCCCCTCCCTCCCTAAAGATCGATCTTGATCCATCAAGGACGAAAGAGAAAAGAAATTCGTTTTATATACCGCTATTCTCATATATGAGATTCGTATATATACGAGAGTGACGAAACAGGAGCAACGGTGTTTTAAAGTAAAGTATATACACTTCATAGAATTTTCATGAACGTGTACACAGTCGTTTTAAGTAAGGAGTGTGTTTGTAAAATGTACAGTCGAAACTGTGTAAGACGAGGGAATAAAAGTGAAGAAGGTTTAAAGGATAGAAGTGAAGGGGAAGGGGAGATCCCTGAGAGAGGAAAGAAGCGGAGAAGAGGAGAAAGATTCTCGACCTCTAACCATAATCTAGCATTATGTCGAGTGGTCTCTACGAGAAATGCTCGTCCGACGAAGCACCTCCAAACGAGTTTGTTCGTTTCGGCGGATTATCCTACCTTGGATGCTCGATCTAAAGAGAGAAAGATCCCCAGCACAAAGCAGACAAACATATTTTCATGGTTAAAATTCACGTTGGAATTCAGAAACTGACGTTACGCCAGCTTACAGACGTAATGTTGTGTATATATGTTTGTGTATGGGTCATGTATACACATATACACGTGCCGATTGTGAGTCTATTCCTTAGTATTCTGATCCTCCGCGTGATTGTTGTTGTTGTTGCTGCTGCTGCTGCTTCTACAACGATTTGCAAATCAAGCTGGACAAAAATTAGAGAAAATATTTGATAATCTACAGAACATTCCAGGATGCACGATTTTGTCGTTAATGAATCTCTGAGGGCATTGAGATAACACTAAAATTGAAATTTTACGACATTTTCAGATCACAAAACAATGTCTTTAACAGGCACAAACTTGCTCCTCAAATGTTGTTCATGTACTCGGGAGTGGTATCAATGGCTTCTTCCCATATGTTCTTCCCTCCATCCTTGAACACACATGCCTTTTGTTCTTCTGAAATATCGAATTGCCTTGAACGATATTCGAATGTTATTCGATAGCAGGGAAATCTTACAAATGGTTATATGTATCCATATGTCTTCCTATTTAATGATTGGTCTCGTTCGTTCGGTCATTGTTATGATATGTGTTCGAAGGATAATTGAAAATCAATACGAGGGGTAATTCGATACATCTCAATTTTCCTTTTTCTAATCAAACGGTCTAGAAAATTGTATTTTTCTCAGAATAAAGTCTCCCTTGATTCGAAACTCATTTTTCCTGTACTCGATTCTTTTGCCTCCTCTTCCTCCTCTTCATTTTTTTTGCATCGTGTCCTCAGCTCTGTTCCCTTCTTCTCCTACTTCCGTGGGATTTTCAACCAAGGACCATGGACCAGAGAAAGAGAGAGAGAGACTCGCGTTTGAATAAGGGACTTGTATGGTTGGACGTTTTTCCTCGTTGTTGGGAAAAAATGCGATGGAGAAACGTTTCCCTGGTGAGAACCGTGTCCGGTAGCGCGCACTCGTTGCATAAATATGAGGGAAACTGAACGAGAGCGGAAGACGCGGTGACATGAAAATGCGATGAAGCTCGCGTCGATGATAGAGAGAGTGAGAGAGAGAGAGAGAGAGAGAGAGAGGAAAAAAGGAAGGATAAGAGAATGAAAGAATGGGCAAGAGTTTTGAGAGAGTTTGAGAGATGAGAGACATCAGAGTGAACAAGTTGAAGAGATTCGGCTGGGAGGAAGAGTTAAAATTCGAAATTTCTGTTATGAAAATTTCAAACCACTTGATACGAAATATTTATGGAAATTACCTGGATTAGAAAAATTTTTCATCATACCAAGTAGGAGAATTAATAATACGATTCATGAAATCATTTTTTAAAAGTAAGAATTCAATACTTGCATTGAAATAGCGTTTCAACATTGAATTGAAAAAAAAAAAAAACACACACACACAATCCGATTATCGAAGTTAACAACTCGGGGAACAAGTTCTTTCAGGTGGAAGAATATAATGCCATCAAGTTATGGATACTCTGACAGATAGTGCATGATATCTTCGCAACGAGTCTATGCTTATTTTATCAGAAAGTTCGTAAGTCGTCAGACGCTCGCCGCGTAATCATCCAACGGAAGGCGTCGTGGAAGCTTTTGAAATACTTATTTAATATTCTTCAACTTTACGAGTATCGATGTGTAAAAGTATCTTGATAAAATTCAAAGTTCAGCTCCCAGTTGTGAAAAAGAGTACATCATATCGTGAGAATTCAACATTTTCTAAGAATTCAGTTCTCCACGGTTCATATGAAGTAAGATAAATTGTGTGGGTATTATCGCAAACAAATAAATAAATAATAAACACCCGAACATATAATTTATGAATATAAAAACGAGATAATGGATGAGTGAAAAGAATGAGTTGACTGGATGGAAAGAAGGGAGATTAAGAAGAGGTTGGTGTAGAGAAAAGGGAGAGAAGAACACATAAAAGGGTGGACTTTTCTCACATACCTGTCATTCGTGACGATAAGAGCAAGGGAGGAAGGCAAAAGGGGAGGAATACTAAGAGAGAAGTACAGTTAAATTATTTTAATTTTATGGCTGACGACGCCAAACGCAAAAGCCCGCGGCCGCATTCAATGGCCGTTCCTTAGACGCACCATTCTTCTCGTAATTGCAGTTTTAATCTGTCCATCAGACCGGGAAACCCAGTTTTCCCTCACACCATCACGATACATTTGGCTCGCTAATCTTCCCTCCTCGCCTCCCTCTCTCCCTCTCTCTCTCTCTCTGTCGACCCTTTCCCTCCTTCTTTTCCTTCTCTTCTTGTTCTCGTTTCGTTTCCCCAAGGGAGAAGACAGCACTAGCGGCAGCGGCAGCCCACGAATTACGAGCAGTTTTTGGGCACCGCAATCAGCGATCAGCACGGTCCAAATGTACAATTACTTCCGAGACTCTCAAGCCACTGCCAACGGCGGTGTTATACATCCCAAAACTCGTCTTTGGTTAGGTATTCACTTCCCCTATCACCGCAGATGGCGAATACTCTCGTTAGTGATTTTAATTTGAAACGCGGAATAAGTTGGGGAAGGGAATTAGGATCTTTAGTGGGGAATCGTCGAACGAAAAGTCGTTGGAAAATCTGCAATTCCGCGATATTCAGTGCTCCAAAGATATAATTACATGGGCGAAGTGTAAATAGTCAATAACCTGAATCCAGCCTTCATTCATCGTAAGAAGTTTATCCGAGATTGATGGAAGATCAAAATACACACTCTCCTCACACACGCAGACACGCATCGTTCATTCGCGTACAAAACTTTTGAAAATTTCGCTCGAGAGGTCTCTTTTATTTGAACTTTACTCGAATCGTTGAATCCTTTCAACATTTGCGTAACTCTCTTTCTCTCTCTCCTTCTCCCACTCCCTTTTGGAACACGTGCTTCAATCAATTTTAGCTTCATGTACTCTCTTTGGATCTGGTTTTCCGAAACTCTCCCTCTTGCATCAATTGCTGCGTACATTCGGGCTGCTACATGCAAAAAAATATCATTTCTTCTCTCAAATATTTGGCCCGACTCGAACCGACCGAGAGGTTCCTTCTTTACCCTCTTGTAAAGGTTTCGTGCTTCCGTCGGCCCTTCTATTTTCCTACTTTTTTAAGTTAAACTTCAGTCGAAGAATTCGTACGCATTCTTCGGTGCCTCGTACGTAGCACGTATAATCGGTAGATTTGTAACAGTGTGTGAGGATGTATAATATATAGTCTGTGTGGTGGAAGGACAATTTAGGTATATACGTAAAGAGATGGAGAGAAAGAGAGAGAAGCGAAGCGCACAAGCATACAAGCCTCTTGCACTTTAGTCCGATTAAATAGTCCGGTCGTGAACGGGGTAGCTAGTAATTACGCAAAGAGGTCGGTGGTTCCTGGTTACTTTGCGTTTTTCGGCTCCTACCTCGATTCAACCTCCCGCCTCGAGCTCTCCTCTTCTTCTCTCTGTTCTCGTCCAGTTTCGTCTCTCCGGCACACAAAAAAAAGGGGAAAAAGACTGGGGAGAAAAAGGAGAAAAGAAAATGAAAATTGCCACTTTTTCTCATCGTTATTTCAGTACCTTTTACATTGGATCCGATAGCAAACATATGATACTGGAATTTCGTCATTGAATCGAGATCCTGTGAAAACACGTGTGTTGCTTGTGTGTTTTTTTGTTTTTGGTTTTCGCAGTTTTTATGCATATATCCGTTTCAAAGTTCCAATGTTTTGTTATCAAAAACAACGATGGGAAAGTTGAATTTCGTTTGTAATCGAGTACCTTTGTTCTTCCTTTCTTTCACTATATTTACAAAAATGGAAGTAATTTCAATGGATAAATTATGATTCTCAATGATGACTGATTTCATTTGAAATATTGAACATGATAATTGGAAAAAAAATTCGAAGAGAACAAACTGCGGAACGTATATAAAACCGCGTATACTCTCGGGTACGGTCGGGATTTAAAAATCGGATCTACATACATGCAACACGTGCACATACATATGTAATTAGATCGAGAACATTAACCGGAATGAGAACCGTGTGTATGTCGGCGTACGTACGTAGATCTGCGGATCACTACGCACTCAAAATTTGATGAATCATATTTGGCTTATACAAACATATAAGCATACTGAATTATGCAGAACAATCATATTCCCTCCAACAGACGTATTATTCATAGTCAGCTAATTTCGTTGTCATAGGTTCTTTCAACTGACTTCATTCGTTACTCGCTCTCTTTTGATTATACCGATGAGAATCCCTTTGAAATCTCTCTTTATTTCATTCATAATTATCTGAAAAAAATTTTTTTCTCGAATAAAATATTTATACACATCCTATTTTTATGTTTTTTTTTTTGTAGAGGTGGACTCGAGACTTTTGAGTGAAATTCAAAAATTCTACATCCCATGCATATACTGACAGAACTGGAAAAAAAACCCAAGCTCGTCCCAGGATTGGCACATTTAATCTATCCTTTTAAGATGATTCATGTACGGTATTCCGAGGGAGAACTTTGAGCTGAAATATGGATCAAATTACTCTTCTCATAAATATCTGTGATGAAAAAAGCATCGATTGATGCTTGGCGAATCATTTGGACTAGGCTGGAACGAACCATTGGCCCAAACTTGTCCTGATCTTATCGTTCCCAAGCCTGGGCCAAGTTTATTGAATTGTTCAAGACAAGCCCGGCAGGTCTTGTGCCAGGCTTGGTCTATGATTGGAACATTGTTGCATACACACATGGGATCGAGTCAAGTGTGGGCATGTAATAGTTGAAAATAACACGTCTGAGAGGCTGAAATTGATCGCAACCAGGACATAGAGCTATTTTTTTCCACTCAAGACCAAAACAAGACAAAACAAGACCTTCTTCTAGACTGCAACAGTTTTGAATAAACCTTCAAAACCAATAAATATTTGTGAATTGAACCAACGAATTTTGCATTAGAACTGGTGAAATTGAGTTTTGTTTTGACGTATAATTTTTTCAATGTACAAGAAATTTCCGTCGTATTTGAAATCAAAAAGCCTTTTCCTTTCACAAGAAAATATCGTCCTGATTGTAGATGAAGGGTTCTCTTACAAATGAATACAGTCACATTCAGGGATAAAACGTGACAAAAATTTAATCTCAACCGGATGATTCCAATAGAAGATATTCCCGTTCGCGTATCTTTGATCTTGAGTCAAAGAGACCGACAGACATGGGATCAAAATTGCTTTACGAGTTCAGAATAGCATTTTAAACAAATCAGGAACAATGGAAAAGCTTCTTTTCACCTTGTAACGAAGTAGCCTCAGTTGAACATGGGTTGCATAAAATCAATCTGCTGAATACTTTGAATGATGAGTATTATTTACATTGTTCAAAGATCAGAATTAGCGACGAGGTTTTATAGATTTCGATAAAACATATAAAGAGAACTTCACATTCTATGAAGATTCCAAACTCCGAGATAGGATAACGAAAATAGTAAATGAAAAGGAATTAACGTAATCGTAACGTTATCCTTTCTATAATCCCACACGTACGATAATCGAACGATCATTCCAACGGAACAGAATTGTTATCGAGATCTTTCAGAATATTCCATATATTGCATATGCGCGAATACACATGTACGTGTTTCTAACAGGAATTCATTTCATATCCTTGACTTCACTATTAAACATGCAAATACGCGATACATACATAATAGATGCAAATATATAATTTGGTGAATATTATTCATAACAGAGATCTCAGAGAAATTCTCATAGAATTCCAAAGGAAACGCACTCTCTCGCTCTGGCAGTGCATATACATACGCAATTTCAAGTCTCACATCGTTCATAAATATTTTGATGAGATTCAGCTTCGAAAATTGAATTCCACAATGGGAGGATTTTCATAAAAGAACTGAAAATAATTCATTCCTTTGAAATCAATAGAGACTTCCAATCGATATCTCATAAATACAGCTTTCATGTACAACACGCGTTGTTGTAAATAATAATTCGACACGGTGTATCGTTGATATTCATCTTCATCGGACGAAGTTACAGCGATACAATGATTTAAATGAGATCCAGAGAGACAACCGGTAGTAGTTTACTCAACTATCCACTCTGGTTGAATGCGTTCAAACACAACATACGTTTCAAATCAAATATGTAGTCAACTCAAGTGTATGAATGTAATTGAATGATACAAATATTCGAATTGATTCAGTGGAATGAATTGTTTGGACACATTCAATCTCACGATTAAACGAGATGTGGAATTTTAAAACAACACTGCACTTACGCGGTACGTACTACGCAATACGTAGGTACTCGTTTGACAAACTCGAACTTGTCGGGTGAAGTCGATTCGACTCCACCTTAATAACATTCTTCGTAAATGTTATAAAATCATTTTTAACAGAGAAAATAAATTGTTGATAATATTTCAGGATTTGAATGGACATTGAGGATGGAAGCATTTACATGAACGCATAATCGAATGACGCGGAGGGCAAGAATGTCCTTGAAATTTTAGAATTTCATGTATGTGGAGGTGCACGTATAGAACGTACACATGTGCACTCGAATGATTACTATGCAGCGCAAGAATTTCTTTGACATCTTAGAATTCAACGTAAGATCCGTACACACGTAAACGTCCATACAATCAAATGAATTACGTGTACGTGTAGAGGAAAGTCATTCGAGATCCTTGAGTTTGGTATGAAATACATGTACACCTACTTACGCGCGTATAACAAATAAAATTAATGCGACAGGTATCTCAAGGATTAACCGAATAATTCATAACAATTATTCTTTTTTGTGGTAATAACAGAACATACCAAAAGTTGAATTCAATAGTCGTAATATTCATCAATGTTTTATCAATGATAATGATGGATATTCAATCCATTCAATCCTTCAAACTTCATTGAAATCAATCGACTATTTTTTTTTGTCACATCAATAAGATGATTTTACAAACATTTAAAAATTCTACCAATGATAATTCTAATGAAGATCCTGGAAACGTCCTGAAATTTCAAGTTATTCTTGGAAATTTTTATGTGTTTGAGATTTCCAATGACCCAATTTTGGACCAAGCCTCGCACAAGACCTGGCGAGATTTTTCTTGAACCATGTACCAAACTTGGCCCAGATTTAGGAATAATAAGATCAGGACAAGCTTGGACCAATGGTTTTCTCAAGCGTGGTTCAAATGATTCGCCAGGCATCAACCAATGCTTCTTTCAGCACAGATATTGATGAATAGAGTGATTTGATTCATATCTCAACCTGACTTTTTCTCTTTGAATACTGTAGATGCATCATGTTGAAACGATGGATGAAATGTGCCACAACTGGGACAAGGTTGGGTTCTTTTCATTCTTGTCAATACCTGCATGGGAAATACATCTTGAAGTCCTGTAAAGAGTTCTTCAAGCTAATTTCTGTGTATGATCACATTCGACAGTAGCCTACTACCATTGAATCAAGTTTTATTCTTATTTAAATGAACTGTATCTATCTTAGGACCGTAAAACAGGGAGAATGGGATCATGAACGAAATATCATGTTGAACGAATTCATTACTGATTGTCCGGATGATAAAAGTGATGAATAGGACGCATTCACCGTTCCAAATCATCAAATAATTTCATTTGATATCTCTTCTGGGTGATCCTATTCACCCAAAAATGATCCTATTGACCGCGTTTTACGGTATAAGAAACTAGGGTGTGGGGCTAATCATGGGGAAGATTCTGCCAGTCTTGGTCCAATAGTTATGCATAAGTATTTACGGTGACTAATTAAAAACATTGTGTCCCTAATGTGGACAACATCGGCTTAATCGTTCTTAACGAACGCTCGTCCCAAGCTTGGACCAAGTGCAATGGCCATTCAAAAGATATGAACAAATGTCCTATCACTAACAATCCATTGGAAACAGCGGGGCAATCATCATGGGTCCAATTATTTTTAACAGAGGTTTGTTCCTGACACATGCGCCAATCTTGGGACAAGCTTGGGTTTTTTTCTAGGCTCAATTTCTAGAAACTTACAAATTTTCAATTGCTATAATTTGGGACCAAAAAATTTGAGATTGGTTTGATTCTTTTCCAGAAATACCCTGCCAAGTCATGCCTCCATTTCCTCTATTTGCTCATTTGTTCAATAAATATTCATTAAACAAATCCTAGAAAGTCCACATTTTTATCCTGAGAGTTCCAGCATTCGCTCCCCACCGTATAATAAAATTAACGACATCCCATGCAGAAAAAAATCCATAATAGAAGAGATTGAATCCAGAGAGGATGGGGATGAAATCATATTTTCCAACAAAAAAACCCCATGAAACTACAATATAAATGGATCGTATCAATGATCAATTTGTCTCAAGAGTAAGCCATATGTTCTGATATTACATCGTTCGTTTAATATCACTCGAGACATTGTGTCTTATACACTTTAGATCGTCTATCGAGGGAAAGCCTTGTCGTTTTTAACTCTTTTCGTCTCCTCTTTGTTTTTTTTTTGTTTGCATCAGTCTTTTTACGGCGCGACACGGGACATAAATTTTCACGGTTTACGATTTTCGTTGTATCACACCGCGGGTCGCACGAGCTCAATGATCTGTACATGCTGCTTAATTACGACCCGGCTGTCGTCGTATCGATTATTATTTATGTCACGAGGGCGTACGGGACGTTTATTACACATAGAGAGAAACTGTTGGTGTTTTTTTCATTTCGTCTGTTAGTTGCTACTCACGTAGGTTGCATCAACGTTGTAAAAACGTTAGAATGATCCCAGAGAGGAACGATAATAAAGGTTTCCTGTGGTTTTATCACAATGAACGGTCATTGGGAGAAAAACGACACGTAAATGAATTCTTCGAAGAAGAAAATCATATATCCTCATGGAATACGTGGACGGTTCACGTTGGTGCGCTGCTTACGCATTCGTGACTTGCACCAGTTTTCAGATATGTGATATTGGTCGATAGTAATTCGGTGAAATGAAATCCCTCTGGGCATGATATCACAAGAAGGAAAAGTTCATCCATTGCTTACCTTTACTCGAGATTCGAAGGACGAAGGTGTTATTCCACTCACCACCAATCGCAAATTGAAACCGCAGCCACACTCGTTTTGCTGTCGACCGCATAGTCATAGAGATAAAGGGAGAGAGAGAGAGTTTGTAGTAGTAGCATAGGTGTCATTCTCGATATAGAAACCGATTGACATAACCTACCGATACGTATCTCAGTCTCGTCCGGTCGATTCGAGAAGAAATATTTATATACATTATTTTTTCTCCTCATGCACAAATAGAAATTCATCTTCTTCCTAAGGATCGATCGACGATTCAAGGAATAAAAATAGATTACCTATATACGGTGAGAGTAGAATGGATATATAGTTGTCGTGCAAGGAAAAATAATGATAGAGAGAATACCGGTAACGTGCTGTCGAGAATATATTTATCTCAAACAGGAAACGGTTAAATGGAAACGAATAATGAATTATCGTGCAAGCAGGAGGAAAAAAAGAACAGCCATAATTAATCTTTTTTTTAAATCCATGATCGTTTCGAGGAATAGAGTTTATTTTCTGGAAAAAAAGTTTTGCAGTGTGAAGACTTTTGAAAAAGTAAGCGCAAAAATTGTCTGTTTTTCTATAAGGACCGCGAGTTTCAGGTTGAAATGCATTCTGTAAGATACCCTATGTCCATTTCCCGGTGAGCACAGCAATGGTTTTAGAGATACAGAAATCGACGGAATCGATAGATTCTTTTCTATAGAAAACTCATAGATTTTTATATAATCTTGATCGAAAATTGATACTACTTCACCCCCAAAACCAGTGTTATGCTCACCGGAAAATGGTATCCCCTCGCTAATGATCAACATAGAGGATTTGTTAGAATGCATTTCAACCTGAAACTGGCGGTTCCAAAAAATAGGGAGAAAAATGAGAGTGTTTTCGCTCTTGGTCGCTCTTTGAATGCCAACAGTATGCATTATTCCATTCGAGTAACTCGATTAGGGAAGGAAGAACATTGAACGTTGTACATTGTACATTGTTTCGAGAGATTAATTTACGATCGTACAGGAACAGCTTCCTTCGATAGATGTAATATTTTGAGATTTCATAGAGGAGTGTGGGGCTTCGTGGTTAAGAGAAGAAAGGAGCATCACGTAAAGCGACATTAATTTTTATTATCGTTCAGGCATAAAACGAACGATATATGTTCCCTGTGTCAGGCTTTCTGATATCACTACTCCGATGTGTCTGGCTGGCTTTCTTGCCTTCCAATCTTTCTCTCCCTCTTGCTTTCAGAGAGTATGGGCGTGTAATCGGTCCGAGCAGACCATTACACCAGGTGGCTTTGTCACGCTAGTGGCACCGCCTGAGAATTAATAACCCTACTCCACTCTCGACATGTATCACTTTCATGTTCTCTCTCAGTTCCTCTCCCATTCCTCTCATCTACAAATCCACACAAGCATATAATAGTTCACTCCCACCTTCATGTCCACCATCTTTATGTGGCTGTCCCGAAAAAAAGGCTTCACCGAATTATTTGTTCGACGCGATTCGATACGCGCGTTTCTGTCGTATCTTATCTCGTCGATCTTTTTAGAGATGTCGTGCCAAACGTGCAAGACGATTCAAAAAGGAAGAAATAGAAAGACAGAGGGAGAGCGAGATATATATATATATATATATTATTTTTCATTAAAGCCTTTCGCTCAAAGGTACAAAACGATTGTGCTTTACTACAACGAGCAAGCTTTACGGGTACTTCCTATACGCACACGCTGTACGTATACGTACAAATTGTACAATACTCTTCCTAAACACTGGTGCTGTTACTAGTGCTGTTACTAGTGCTACTGCCGCTGTTGTTGTTGCTGCAAAAACAAAAAGAGAAGAAAGGTTGGCAACGAGGATGAGAAGAGAAAAGCGAAAGATAAAAGGGGAATTGAGAGAGAGAGAGAGAGAGAGAGGAAAATCAGTCGAAGGGGAAATCTGGATGCTGCGTTTGCATGGTTTTGTGTGTATACTCGTGCGGTCGAATTAATGCACAACGTTGCTACTCCGCACACCCGTAATGCAGTTCCGCTTTTTGGTATCCCGTAGATTCCGCACCACTCGACGCGTGTTTTTATCCCTGTGTGGGTGTGTACGTTCACGCGAGCGTGCAATGTACAACAAATATATAAACCACCCCGATTCCCTGCTATCAAATATCGATTCTCAACGTATATTCATATAGATACGTAGAATACCGCAACGGATCATATCCGAATGAGTATTTTGGAAATATCATTCCCTAGAAAATGCATCGAAGGAAGGAACGGGTTGAACAAATTTCCATGAAAATCGATAGAGATATTCGGATTCTTCTTGATTCCCCCTTTCGAGAGTAATTCTTCAAAACGTTTCCGGAATGAAAAGATTAAACACGGAGAAAAAAATAAATGAATCGATCACGTTGAGTAAAATAATTAATAATATAGTTGAAAATCCCGGAATCGCTGTTCATTATGTCGAAATAAATGAATGAATAAATGGATGAATCGAGGCGAGTGTTTCGGCAGTAGCGGTGCCGCTGCTATACACTATACAGGAGAGATTCAAATTGATGGCTTCACGGTCCCTTGCATTTCGCACTACGCATTTAGCATCCCAGGCGTCACCCCAGACGTTTCGAATTTTCCCTACGCCAAAGCTTTCCTCTTCAAGGAACGATCAAGCCTCACCCTATTAATCAATGCGCATAAATTGTTTTAAGGTAGGATCGTTACTGGTTTGAACACGCTAAAGCTTCGCTTCACGCGCTCTATCCCTCCCTCTTTCTCTCTATCTCACTTTGTAGTTAATGTGGATTCGCGTTCGCGTATATGCAGAGCATAGAACGCAGACGAGAGGAGGGAAATAGAGGTGTGGAGGAAGGGAAAGGGATGGAGCAACAAGCTTTCAAAAGCGTCACGACGACGTTTGATATGTGACCTGCAAATGAACACTCGTGAAATCAAGCGAAATGGGTGAATACCGGTTATATGATTATTGATACAAGTATGGAATTCGATAAGCTCTGACTCATAATTCCCTGTCCCTCTCGTCGACGACGAATCAAATGGAATTCATAATCACAAATTTCAACGAGAGTTATCGCACATATGTATATAATAAATATATAATCCGTGTATTCATTCGCGGATTTTTTTGTTCTTCTCTCCCGATCCGATTGTCAACGGAATTTGTATGATTTGTACGATTTGCCGGCGCAACAAAAATACCGGTGGTATTATTTTAATGAGCGTAAACTTTCTCTCTTTCTCATCGACCCCGCGGATGTCTGTGTTTCTTTGCTCGTCGTTCGGATCGATACCATGATTTGTGCTTTAGCTTGTAGCAGAATTGTTATGCGTCCGAACGAACCCGTTAGATAGACCCCTGAACTGATTTAAATCGGATTAAAATTTCCGATTACAAGTGGTTCGTTGATTAATTATCAAATGATCACCTCGCACGATGATGATGATTATTATTATTATTATTACTATCGCCAGACGATCGTCGAACGATTCATTCCATTGCCATAAACGCACTAATTCGTGAGAGAGTAATGTGAAGTAGCGGAGGGAAATGCGAGAGATTAGAGATTATGAGATGTATTAGGATGGAGATTTTTTTTATTTTGCTCGGAATCGATCCCATGTGACAATTTCCGGGATTGAATGAGTGGCCCAATACTGGAGATTTATTTGCAAATACTGGCGAAAAACATCCGAAAATTTACCAATAAATTCTTCGAGCAATGAATCCGCAGAAAAACTCGAAAAGAATTACCGAGGTCCATGGATTGAATTACTAGACGTTCAGTAATTACCAGAGCTACTCACCCTGTGAACAACAAGTTTAGAATTTTCCCTTCTTCTCGATGAATAATTTTCCACTATGATTTGATAGACTTTTTCTTTATTTATTGAAAAATTCAAGCCGCAGAAACTTACTCAAAGTGTGGAGGAGATCCTCCTTTACATTTAGTGACAAAACAATTTTCCCATAATCAAGGGATGAAATCAGGCACTATTGTGGAGATATTCTTCCACAGTGCAGGTAAAAATGATTCGTGACATTCCATAGATCGTCTTGTCAAGATCTGATCAGAGCCTCCACACGAAAAAAATAATCTAGCTGCAGCAGCTAAGTAGCTGACACGGACAGCCATTAAATTAGCTCCTGCAGCTAAATTTTAGCTGTTACAGCAAAAAGATTTGCATTTGTAGTTAATTTATTTGCGGTAACAGCTAAAATTTAGCTGCGGGAGCTAATTTAATGGCTGTCCGTGTCCGTGCTAGCTACTTAGCTGCTGTAGCTAAATTATTTTTTCCGTGCGAGCTAGGAATGTGATGTTTTTTTGGAATTTTAGGCCCTGTTTTGGACTAAGTTGGCGTGATCTGAACCAGGTTAGGACCTTCGATTCTGCAATTTTCAACTGGGCTGGGGAGGCCTGGTCATACTTTGACAAAAATTAGGGAATGCCACGAATAATTTATATCTGGGTGGCCATTTTTTACACAGAAAAAAATCAATAAGCTATGAGAAGAGAGCCATTTTTCCAGCTCCTATAGGTAAATTTTTAGCTTCATCAGCAAAAGTTATTCACTTTTAATAGTTGAAATTGAGCTGATGTAGTTAAAAATTTATTCTCATGTAAACTATTACAAAGTCCAGAATGTCATACTTGCGGTGCCATAAAAAACGCCACGTGGAACAATGTCATAATTTCGACTACCCCTGCCAGAATTAACTTAGATAACTTGGGCAACGGCACTACTCCAGCATGGGATTGAGTTTCAATGTTCATATGGGGAGGGGACATCATAGATGCCATCATCGATTCAAAGTATCATATTGAATTCTTGAAAACAGTTCTTGCTCTTTAAGATCATTCCGAGCAACTTAACTTCCAAATGAATCGAATCGATTGAAAAATTCATTCTAGAATTCTTCTTCAGTGGCTGTGGGTTTCTGACCTGAAACTTCAGACTATCAATCCAAAAGGGTGGAAATTTCACTCGAAGTGATTTTTGACAAGCTCACTGGCTGGCTAAAGAGTGAAATCTCACTTGAAAAATTTTAGAGAGTACTTAAAAATCAGTAAATTCACATGGATATTAATCATTTTTCCGCTCTCTCCTCTTCAAAACTGAATCAAAAACTATGTCAGATTCGATAGAAGTGAAGAATATATAGCAGAACGTTTCAGAACGAGAGACGAAAGGTCGAGGAGGAGAAAGAAAGGCAAGTTGATGCTTGTGTTCTGAACTCTCATTATTCTTGTTGTCGCCAGTGCAAAACGACCACTAGTTCGCCTGGCTGAAGGGTCTTCTTTGCCTCTTTACAGAACTTCCCTTTTTCTTCCCCCACAATCTCGGTGGTTCCAACAGACAGAGATGGTTTTCTTCCGGTAACCGGCATTCAGCGGGAAATCTCGAGGCAAAAGAGAAAGAGGTGGGTTAGGCGCAAAGAGGGGTCCAAAGTTGAAGAGCCTTGTTTCGTACACGTAGTTTCACCCATATAACATTACAACCGGACTTTATCTTCTCGTTTTTCTCCTTCTTATTCCTCCTGCGGTAAGATTTATCGACGATAGTAGTAGCGTCGTACGTCTCTTTATGCGCGCACACATATACCGTAATAACGAGTAATGTTGGTCGCTTCGGTTTCCTTTCTGTCCTTTGAAAATGAAAAGCGAGCCTTCTGCGAGCTTCCTCCAAACCTTCTTCAAAGATGAAAAATGTGTAGCGCCATTCATCACGCGTTATACTTTTCACCAGAGATTATAGAGAGTATTTTTTTTTTAGGGCATGGAATAAAATTATGTTCACGTAGAACGTAGATTTCAATCTCGTGTGGTTGTTTTGTTTTTGTTTTTCGCCGAAAGATATATATTGGGGTTTTCTTTTCAGTTGTAAACGAAAATTACCGTAAGATAATTTCGGGTATATTAATCGCAGCACGGTACGATCTCCCGTTGAATCTTCCAAACGTTTCCTCTTCATATTCACTCTCAACAGTTCCAAAGGATTTTCAGCATTAGAATAAAATGAGAGGAGATTCTCTTCCTCCACGCTTTTGCGTTTCATTTACTCTCTAGATATTGTTAATGAACTCGATTCACTTGCATTTGCAAATTCTAGTCCAATTCTACGTTGCTCGTTTGCTACGTAAAAGTAGTTTCCGCAGTGGTAATTGGAATATCAAGTATTTTGCCATTGACGAGGTGGAACATTCAATAAGTACCTACTTTACGCGTTATTTTGCATTCTCTGCCTGTTCTCTCCATCGACTCCTCCTTTTTTTTATTCCTCTCATTCTCGTTCTCTCAGAGGTTCTATGGAATTATTAGGATTTCATGGCATTCCCCCGTCTCGTTCTACGTTTTATTCCTCAACTCGATGGGATCTTCCTAGATTTCCAACTTTGAGATATACTTCTCGGATCCCGAAGCAACGCCGTATTAAAAACAATGAGAAAAAAAAAACCAGAGGTTTTTCCTTCAACTCTCTAGCAGAAACTCTCTGGTTTCTCGTATCTTGTAAACCTCTTTGATGTTATGTCAAGCAACATCTGTTTCGAAAGCTCTAAAATCACAAGAAAACTCTCTCCCTTTGTTAAATCGGCTTACCCACACGTATCGGTCAGATAGTGGGTACTCTCTAACAGTTATTGAGGCAACTAAATCAAATTACCCGAGAGAAAAAATCATTGTTACGTCGAATGGTGATATCGATAGTGTCCTAATTTCACTTGATCAAAGATTCTCATGTTCTCTTACGGTTCTTTATTTTTCTTCTTCTTCTTCTTTATTTTTTTTCATTTCTTTTTCTTCAACTCTCACCCTCATCATAAATGACTTTCGTACTTTCCGCTCCAACAATTGCGAACCAACATTCGTTACACTTGTCTTCGAGGAAATTATCTTCTCGCTCAACAAAGTTTCAACTTCGTTATATATTAAGCGCACAAGGTGTAAGAGGGTTATTATTGATTCGAACTCTAACTTCAGACAAATGTACCAAGTATGAAATTTTCTTCTTTTCCTTCGTTAGGGGAGTGCACGGGAGAGAAGTGAGATTCGCGTAATGATCGTTAGCATTAACAGGTTATATCTGTTCAATGTTGGAATCCTAGCACACGCTGAAAGGAATAGTAGAATATGAATGAGAAGTTGGATTTTCGGGTATGAGGGAGGCAAAAGAGACATGCCGAGTTGGCGAAGGAGATTCAAGGTGGGTACGAAACGGACGTTCTCGCGAAAATGTCGAGCGCAATTTCTGAAATTCCAGCGTGTCGCTTTGCCGTGACACTCAAGTGCCTGCTGCCGTGTTATTTCTCTCTTCTCCCTCCCTATCTTCCGTCATTTCGTCCTCGCTATCGTCTTTCTTCCTTTCTTTCGTAAAAGCTTGTCTCGTGGGCAAACATCGTTGCTGTTGGCATCGTGTCATCGTTGTTGTAACGTATCATCAAGATGAAACAGGTAACGTACGTGTTACATCAGTGACATTTTAGAAAACTCCTGCACTTCCCTTTCCTCTTCTTCTTCTTCTTACGTTTCACATGTTTCTCCCTTGAAACTGATTGTTGTATACTTTCCAACGCTGTTTGATAGTTCATTTCCAACATTTGAAAAATGTTATCGAATTTCTAGAAAATTTTCTCCCTTCAAAGAGGTGTGTTATTGGAAATGAAAAACAAAAGATATCATCTCTCGTAAGCTGGTAAGAATCCACACAATCAATTTAGAGATTTCGTAATGTGTTTGAATAATCTCTGGGGGTTCTGCTTGTTTACGTTGAAACTACTATCGTGCTATACGTGCTTTCAATTAATGCATTACGACTGTAATGTTGACTCACGGCTAGAGAGATCATGTTATCGCTACGTGTGATGAATTGTATCAAATCCATTGAGCGGATGAACGAGGTTTGAGGAATGTCTAACCGTATCCTGATTATACCCACCTCGTGAAATCTCAACAGTTCTTATTTTTCAAGAGCGAAGAAAAAATTCAATGCAGAGTTCGAGCTATCGATGAAAACTTGCACGCAAGTGAGGTACATTTTTCATCGCGAGTTACATTTTCTCCCCTTTTGTTGAACAACTCGTTCACGCAACCGTGTGAAAGATTTCATTTTATATTTAATAAACTCACAAGCGTTTGATGATGTTTTTTCTCTTCCTTTCATTAGCGTGATCTCGTTTCAAACCACACAGCATTCCCACAAATTTATATCTTCAAATAGCAAGCAGTTGCATATGTTCGTGTATACTTAAATGTATGTATGTATGTATTTATACATACATTCGTCGTCGGCTTACGTGTTAGCAGGGGAGGAAATCCTCAATGTATATATGCGTAGAATAGGATCAGCCGAGGAAATACGCGGGACAAATTGAAGGCGTAGAAACGTATGTACAAGCGAACACCTCGACCGGTGCAACGTATGTTGACTGAATGCACGAGGAGAAAGTGCAACGGTGATTACTGTCACGCGAAAAAAGAAGAACCCTTAGGTGGAAGAAGGGTAAAAGGTGAATTAAAAGAGAGAATGGATGGAGAGAGAGTGAAAAAAAGTTAACTGCAACGGATAATTGCAATGGACTGTCGCGACAAGAGCACAAGAGTTCGTGTGAGCGTGAGGCTATTCGTTCGACTAAAGTATGTTTTTTCCTTCTCCTTCTCTCCATCTCTCCCCCTTCGTGCGAACGTAGAACGTACAACATTCAAGAACGATGATAATTGTCGAGTGTTGCAAATATTCAAAGGTAATTTTTTCAAGCGTGTATCAATTTTCTTGCCCCCAAGACAAAACTGTATCAACGTGTTCTGTCGCGCGTATACGCGTTCGCGTCCTTCGCCTTCTTTTGCAAATCCATCGAGATTACTCTCGATCATACAGGGTTGTTGGTTCGGTAATTTGATTGTAGAAAGTAATTTGACATAGTGCCACTTGATGTCAGAGAGAGGGAGGAAGAGCAATTAATTCTGATGTTAACTCTCTGCTACGCGCTCCCGGTACGTAATCGAAATTTCCATTTTGGGGTATTTCACGTTTGTCTCGCAAAGTGAATGATCAATACTCTCTCGTCGGCTATATATCCATTTGATATATTGGAAAAATAGAAAGAAAGAAAAATTAAATCATATCGTGGTTGTTAGATATTTGCATGTTAAAGTGAACAGTTTTTATGAAATGAAAAGCATCGGAGGAACGAAATGAGTGTCGGTTGTAATTCGATATGATGAATCTTTAATTTAACGGGATCGATTTTCAGTGTCGAAACGAGAAATGGAGGTTGACAAAAATTGTTTTTTTTTCTTTCTCTCCTGTTCACTGTTTCTTCCTTCACTCCAATAAATATAAAACATTCATACATCGGGGCGCGGTGTATATGCAAATTATTTACGGTAACGTACCGGTTATTGGATTAATGATATGAATTGTGAGCGATAGAGAATGTGTAAATTGTTGATGATGATTTTTGAATGAATATTTCGAAATAATCAGAGCGTAATGATGGAATGAAATGAAAGAACCGAGGGAATTGCGGTAGCTCGTGATTCGTTCATCATTCCCCGATTTTATATTCAATTTGATATCGGGGAAATGGCTGGAAATGTTATAATTATTAACAAGATTCTCCGAATCCCTCATTCCCTGTACCAGGTTTCATTAGGTTTCTATATTTTTGATATAACGAAGATGGATCGATTTGGTGGGTATATAATCTTAATTATGTTTCGAACAAAGAATTTGAGCTAAGAGTTCAATCAAGACTGTTATCTCCCCGTTCAAAGTCATTATAATTTGCATGTATTCGAAGATACACGGATGAGGCCTCATACATTTTGATTAGCTTTTGAGTTTACCGTGCCTGTATTATGTTCCCCGTCTGGAATTAGGTGGGATTAGAGTACTAATTGGGAATTTGAATTCATCTCGTGTAGTTATATTCCATTAAGCACCATGATATTCTATTCGACTTCGGTCGTCGTTGCTTACCTTCTGATGAGCTTACGATACTCCCTGCGTTGCCTCAATGTAAAATCAACATCGCTTAGGTGATGTCATTCTTAGGTGATATCCGAATAACGTATCCGAGTCTAGGTAAACGATCGTAAAGAGAATGAAATTGATTTCCATAAGCAACGACAGTTTTTTGTACATGAAAATCAAGCAAGATCTCGATAATTATAAGTTTAGAATTAAATGTTTATTGTTCTAGAAAAATGTTAGCTAATGAACGGAAAAAAAGTGTTGAAAAAATGAAAGAATAATACGGAATGGATGTGGATACGCGTTACGATGGAAGAATATAAGTGGCTCTACCGATTCCATTCACGCGATGAACGTGCAGATACAAGGTTAGGAACGATAGCATCGTTGGATTAATTATGCGTGATGCGTTGGTCGCATAATAAGCGTGCTTAAACATTGCGCGTGTGTACGTGAGCGTGCTGAAATACGCGGGCCGGGAAAGTGCACGTTTTCCTAGATCAGCCGACGCATTCAATTATCATTGTTACTACGGCCAGTTTGCAGATGTTTCCGCGATAATCACGTTAGAATACCGGATTGCACGTTTATTCTATTCGCGATGAAAGCACAGACCACTCGAATACCGACAGCCGCCACGACAGCGAGAAAAGAGTAGGAGGGCAGAGATAGATACATGGCGTATAAAAATCTTTTAGAATTTACCTTCCCTTCGACACGACTTAATTAGATTTCTCCTCTTCTTGGCCGAAAAAGAAAGGAGTACATGATCGTGATTACATCATTGGGAATATATATATACACACATCCGAGTATTCATGCCACAAATGAAGTGTCTTTTACAATTTCCCGAGAATTCTCAATTGTAGGAATTTGGTATGAGTTTCATACAACATGTAGGATTGAACTGGACCTGGGGGATGCATAAAACCAAGACAAGTTCTCATAAGGTGCCTCTACAAAGGGTTTATGTACCGTGTACCTTCCCGAAAGTGTCCCTTGGGAAATAGTTTAAGTTTCGCACCATTGTGGCACTTTGTCCACCGTGCGATGCTGCTCTAGAGCTCTGCTAGCTCTGCCACTGCCGTTGCTGTAGCTGCTTTTGTTACAATTACCTAGGAGGGAATTAAACACTTGTAATTGCGGAATCATGTGAAGTATTTAACGTGTCGTTTCTATAGACTTATTATATGCGTGATTCAATGGAGGTAATCAAAGTTCCTAATTCAATGAAAAATTCATGATAGAATAGGGAATAAGTTCAACGTACACGTCGACGTTGAGCGAAATGGTAAAATGATTCTTCAATTTTCTCATGACATAAATAAAAAATTATTTTTCACCGTGAGTATAAAACTACTTATTATTCTGGTTTACTATACGTGACTGCCATCCAAAGTACAAAGGTGGTAACTGCACATGCGAATGGAGAGAAAAATGCTGCAGGTTTCCTCTTATATTCTTTTATTTCGTAGGTATATGTATGTGTAGCTTCACCCCGTACATGCTGAGGATATTATTCTTAATAACCAACGTGCTTATGAAACGTATCATATCATTTTTCTTTTCGTTATTACAAAATTAATTTTTTTCCCTTCTCTATTCTTCGGGAACTCGCTGGATGTATATTTTATTAAAAAAAAAGAAATATATAATAATTGTAATGGCAATAACGATAACGAGTAGATTGGGTAAATGAGGTGCCTCGTATCGCGGTAGAGAACAATGAGAGATAAAATCGCTATAGTCATCATCATATAAAAATTGAGGTAACTACGAAATGGGAAGAGAATAAATTCAAATTCTCGTACTGAATTATTGACGTTGTCGTTAACCGTGGCGGATGGGTTTATATCAGTTTTCGCTTCGGTGATGATAGCCGCGTCAATATTGTACGAGGTTTGTTCCTTTGCGTGGGTACTTTTTATCGATCTCCTTATCGAAACAGTATTTTCAACTTGCATTCCGTATTAATGCAATTCAAATAGCGGGAAAAAAATGGTTTTTATTTATTCGAATGAAAAATTCCAGGATGAGAATTCCGAATGATTTATAATTCACTCGTAAGTGATATACAATCCATGGGCCATACGAGACTCTTGATTTTGGCCCAGACTACCTCAACTTTGGCCAGATTGAACCCGAATTTCTACCTGGAAATTATCAATGAAACAGGGGAGGTAGATTGAATTCAATTCACTCTGATTCAAACTGTTGGGATTGTGAATGAAATCTTCGATATTATAAAATTTTCAATTCCACATATTTTACACGTAGAAAAAAAATTTGCTGGCACAGCAAATCGAGGTTCTGTATAGATACAGGATAGCAAATTTCTTTGCAAACATAGCTCAAAATTCGCTGCTACAAATAACTGGGTTGCTGAGAGAGCAATATAATAAACTAAAGCAGCAAAGTTTTTCACTATTATAAACAGAACAGCATAATAATCTTGCTGAAGGAAGAAACATTTTTTGATGCCACCTTCAAAAATTGCTGTCGTAGCTAACAAGATTGCTGTGATATCAAACACTTTGTTGTCATTGCAAAAAATTGGCTGCTTCGGCAAAAAGGACACAGCAAAATCAGAATTTTTTACTTCTGCGTGTGGAACATAAATTTTGTCGAGAAAATGTTGTACCTTATTTGGGGAAATTTGGAAAAGATGCTTTAGGTCAACTAGGGGTCAGGGGAATAATAAGAGTAAAAAATTCGACTCACAAAAAAACGGAGTGATAACTCAACAAATTGGATACAGAATCAGCGGACTCATTGAGACTCACTATCGTTAACGTAGGAATCGATTCCTGAGCGAACAGTCCCTCGCAAGCGTTTACACCTTATCTCATCCAAATTTCCGACTTTAAATCATGCCTGCTTGTTAATATGTGCTCAAATATATGTTTCCAAATTACTTCCACTTTGAAGTTTCGAACTTCGAACAAATCGAACGTAAGATTTCAACCAATTGAAATACATTTCGAACTCTTCAGGATTCTACAATGACCTTAGCAACTTCTTCTGGCTCAAACGTTAATAAACTATTAGCAGAGCCACATTTTACTTTTGAATTGTAGAAAATATATTATACCTGATTTATATCACAGTGTAAAAAATATCTGTGGAAAAACTCCTGCATATTTATGTGAAGTAATTAACACATACATGCATTAGGAACTTTTCGAAATTGTCCGGAAATTTACTGTGAGATGTGGCAGAAAATTCCATGAAGTTTAGAATTTTCAGATAAAGTTCCTGTTGATGTCCACAGGAAAATTCCGATTATTTTTAATAATCCATGATTCAGGATTAGGCAATTCCGAGTTTACACGGACATTCAAGCATACAGCGATTCCGGCATGTGGTAATTTTGGATACAGGATTTTCGGGATTATGATACATGTTTTTTAAATTTGGAAATACAGATTTCCGCTTCTTGGGTTCTATTTGAGTTTAATTTGGTTCTAGCTGCACGGTCTTTTGGGCTACAAACCTTCAGGTTTTGAAGGTTTTAAGCGGTTTGAGGAATCTGTAACAACGATTATCGCTATAAATAATCTGGCTAAAACTCCTGAATTTTATCACGCACCCTGGCGGATCAATCCTTTGCATTGGATTCAGAATAATACAAATTCTTCCGTTAGATCTAGCATTAAGAATCCCCTGGAAACGCTGTATACAATTTGAAATCATATTGCCGTTGAAACCGCCGATTCTTAAGAGCTAAATCTACAGTTTTTCCATTAGATCCAATCAACAATCGAGAGATTAAAAATTTTCTACCGTCAAATTATTCGATTTCAATTTATATTCGAACGCTCCGAAACATATCTAATTATAACCTGTTGGCCCGAAAGTTAGAGCGCTGAAACATTGATAAAACATTATTTCTCACAGTTTTCATCTTCGTGGGAAAAAAAAAGAAAACAATACAAAATATTCTCAGAATACCTTAGAAATCATTAATTTTCCAGTCATATTCATTCGATTCGTGTGAATCAAAAGATTCACATTGTAATACAAGTGTGATAAGAAAAGGTCATAGCTTCTATCTATTACACGCAATTAGATGTCACTCCTTGTATCTCAAAGTCCGAATTACGATGATATCAAAGAGAAGATACGCGGTAACCTCTGTGGATACTCATAACGATAATACGATATGTGGATCATGTGAACGTATAAGGAGATCGTGTTTGCCGGTTCCCTCTGGGTTTCGATTTTCGGTTAATCTTGCAAACGTAACGTTTCGTGTTACAATTTTGTTTTCTTTCGCTAATCAGAGGTTCCAGGATCGAACCACAGTTTTGCTCATAAATGTCAGCTCGTTAATTTACCGTTCATTCGGTTAAAAATAATCTCATTTGAAAAGTTATGCAATTGAATAGTAGTGGATCTGAAAAGTCGCATCGCAATTGAATGAAAAAATGAGTTTGATAAGCCAGGTGGATGTACGTACTACCGCGACGTCGTCGTCGCATGAGAATAATGACCAATTGTCATTAAATTGTGTACAAAACAAAACAGCGTATATAGGTCATAAACAAAGACCAATAGCTTCATACACCAGTTCATACCCTTTTCATATCTACTTTTACTACTTATACTGGTTTTGTGTATAGCCATGTACACGTATATAATTTTTTTTCATCCATATTATTACAATTGTAATACGCGCATTTTATTGTACGCGGTAACGAACAATGAATATCACCTAAAAGGCTGACGCTTTCCTCCCGCTCTTGCTATATTTTTTCCTCCACCGTTCTCCTCTCTCTTCTTTTTTGTTTTTATACCCTCTTCTTGCTCTCTTCACTTTTCTCTTTAATGATTTACTCGTTAACAAAAGAAGAGGACAGGAAAAAAGACAAATAGAGAGTAAGAGAGAAACATTGTGTAACGGTTTCATTCGTTGGCATTGCCGTATTGTAAACTAACGTCAGCAACCACCATGCGCCAGTAAACGCTGATTCCAAAACTGTTTTTCTTTTTCTCCTTCGTTAACCCACATTCACATTTACGTTCGTTGGTTCATTCGTTCAATCTACGCTGCTCCTTTCCCCCGCTCCCAGACTTTTTTCTCTTCTTTTTTTCTTGTTTTGCTCTGCCCTTTTCTACACTCACGTTCCCGCTTTTCTTCCTTCTCTCATCCAACTTGTTTATTTTACACAATCCACGGATTAAGCTGATTTACGAATGCTTGGTAACAATGGCGTGTTTTACTTTCCGCGCTTTTGCACAACGTTTCCTTTTTTATTTATTTATTTAGTTTATTCCAGTCCCCCGCGCCCCGGCTTCTCTTTATTTTCGACCATTGTCCGTGGAACGATGAACTTTTGACGTGAGAGAATGGGATTTAATGATGAAGGATCTTTGTATGTTCTTATAAGGTTATGAATGTTGTCTGCAAAGAGGGGAATGTGGGGTTTTTAGCACAAGTAATAATCTCTGGGGCTGAATTTTTGAGGTCACTCGAAAAGGTGGGGGAATTACTACACTAGAAAATACTAGAAAATGAAATACAGTAACGTGTGATACCGTTAAATTGAATTTAGGATATCAAGTTTGGTAGGTGTGGGGGTTGAGGTGAATGCGCATATTAGCAGTATTGATAAGATACCCGGGTGAAAGGGAAGCGTGTTTTGGGGAGTGTCAGAAACGTAGTTGGCGAGGATTTAAGCGTATACCGAGCGTCAAGTGGGACATTGGGAAGAAACACCAATTCCATAGAAACCGGGCTTCACACGCGGAAGCATAATTGTGGATAGGAAGCATGTGAAAAGTATTGGAAAAGTCATCTGAAACATTCTTCTTACGCTTCCGTTACTCTTCACGACACGCTTCCCTTTTAACAGGTTATCCCAAGCGTTTCGCTTGATTATATTCAAATGGAACGAACCAACTAACGAATAAATATCATCATTACATGTTTCAGGCGTAGTCGAAGCTCGGAACGTCACCATGGAGTGTCGCAAGAGTCGACGAAGGAAAGATTTACTAGGTGGCCTGCTCCTCGCGTGGCTCTTAACTACCAGCTGTACAGTCGCCGCACGAAATTTAGGTAAGTCGATTCCCATGTATGCTCATAATTAACACTAGCAAAGTCTGAAAGTTCACGACGGTAACGGTGCAAGTCATACCATATACGCGCATGCAGGTGTGTGTGGGTGTGTGTGTGTGTGTACATTAGAAAAACAAATGTTCAACACCCAACACCGGAAACGCTTCAACATTCACGTCTCTTCAATTAATGCATTGCAAATATACACACCACACGCACACGTGTATTCCGTGTCGAGTTGTCTCGCCGAACGTGTCATTAAAAATGTGCTTTTGAAGAAAAAAAAAAGTGGATTAATGTTTGAATATTATATGGTTGAGGATGATAACCGCGATCGCGGTAGGAATGAACACACACGCCATTCTATTGAAAGCATTTATCGAAAAACAAACACGCTGGGGTAGAGTTAATAACGCTGAGGAGGATGCGGGAGATGTGACCAGCCAACCAGACACGCACTTCTCTATCGTTGGCGTAGACTGTTGAGTCGGTTCTACCCTTCGACCCTTGTACAAGAACAGAAAAGGGAGGTGAAGGTTTCTCAGACAAGTTAGTCTTTAGCAAATGCATTGCGAGTACACTTATACTCTCCTACATTAGCGTGTACATTTGCATGCATTAACAAGTAGTAGTCTCAAAAGCGATTTACCGAGTTTAAAGAGGAACGCAAGGACGAGAGAAATCTCTGTATGTATATATATTCCTTGGTGATTATTACACACACTCGGTTGCTCTTGGTTCGCTTCAGTTTGCTCTTGGTTCTTCTTTTATTCATAGTACTTTTTCAAATTATGTGAAAAGTCTGGTGCTATATATACGCGTAGGGTTGTCACCAGAAGCATGGATTTTTTTCACAAAATTGTGACAGAGCGATCCTTTTTTTTCTTCCCCCTTTTTCGTTCACGATCGATGTTACATCAGTGAGCAATCAAATTACCAAATGATGAGAGAGAGAGAGTAGAGCAACGGTAAGGGAAAATCGCTGGAGGGATTTTGCGCATCTGGTGACTCTGTTCAGTTACGATAGAGACCCGCTAAAAGTAAGCTCATAAATAGTTATCCCCGACATCCCTGCTCATCTGATGGAGAGAGTATCTTGATCGCCGTGACGCGATGCTTGTCGCCGCTGTAAAGCAATTGCCAAGATGATCGTAATGCTGACGTATAATGGTCTCGTATAATGCGTATATTTGTCAGACTTTTTGATATAAAAATAAAGCCGGGGTGAATTTTATTCACTCCGTTTTTTTTTTTCCTTACGCAATTGAAAGAGAATTAGAATTGTCAGGCCATTTGTAATTACGTACTACTTGAAATTCGCTGACGTGAAATTGTGGTTACGAATTCATTAACTAGATGCGCAATTTTTAATTTAAAAAGCTTGCCAAGTGTTTCGTTTTTGTACCTTTGCTGCATAGAACAGTACCTCTTTTATCATGCAGAGGTAGAAATAAAATTTCATTTACGCAATATAAATTTTTAAATCTTTTGAAATCATTTTTCAAATAGGTATATGCAAAAACAAACGGCGAGGAGGTGCCTTGAATTTAAAAAAATGCCAAATGATTTTCATTTGTGGGATTGAAAATTCATTTTTATTTAGATATACGTTGAGGTTCAGAGAAATTCCATATATGTGGAAGATTTTTATATTTTTTCACAAGAGAAGGAAGAAAATTAATTCTCCTCAGCTTGAGTAAGTAGTAATCCAATTACTATACGATCAGAGTTATCGATAAGGGGAAAGCGGAGGGATTTTGCACATCTGCTAACTCTGTCGGGAATCGCTAAAAGTAAGCTCGTAAATAGTTATCCCTGACATCCCTGCTTAACTTATTGAGAGAATATCTTGATCGTGGTGGTGCGACAGTTGTTGCTATGGGAGTTTGAATCAGGGATGATGTAATATAAGTTTTGTCGATTAAAATTGTCGCATCGCCACTTGAAATTCAATAACCTCCATTTGAGATACAGATTGTCGACAAAGTATGAAAGTTGAAAATATAATTCACATAATCTTCGTAATTGATCGTCGAAAACGAGAGAGAAAAGTAAGCGAAGTGGATATGGATTTTTGGTTTATATCTTACGCTTCTGGAATTTGTAAACTGAAAAAATATACCTTCATTTTCCCAGCTTGAGTTCGCGACTCTCTTGTGAAATTTTATTTCTGGTTTTCAACATCATTTGTTGTTCTTTTTTTTAAAACCTTAATTGACATTAGAAATAGGAATATTCGAAACGTTCTTTTTATCGATCATGAAACAGTGGTACGTTGAGAAGAATGGGTTTCATAAAAACATTTCCTTGTTGTTTGTAGAATATTGCACTATCTCCAACGCGATACTCTCGATTTCAACGATGTTCATTATTTTTCAATAAAACACATCGAAATCCCCCAAAGTTTACCCAAAATATACTTCACATAAATTTAATTAGAGAACTACACAATTATTGAGTTACTCGGAGTTGACTTTGAATATCAAACTAAATGAATCTGAACTACACAAAATTTGCGATACACAAATTAATATACAGCGATTATTTTATTGCATAAATTGGATCTGCACAATAATTGAACTACACAAAATCTTCATTAACACGATTAAATATATGGACTGGGCTTCTGAACTAAACAATCATTGATCTACATAGAATTTGTCACTACAAAAATCTGAATTGCAAAACAATTGAACTACACAATTGAATATACGATCATTGTTCCTTACTACATATGGAAAAATACGAAGTGTATTTGATTACAAAAATCTGAACTACACTGTTCTGCACTACACCAGGAGAATGTTGGAAACTCAATGAACACGCGTCAATTGTAACAACATGGTAATTCAACACCAACCTCGAATTAATTATTTCATTGAACTTTCCACATTTTCTCATTGTAGTTCGGAACGGTGTGATTCGGATTTGTATACTTCGGGGCAATGTAGTTCGATTCTTGAATCATCCGTCGTGCAGATCGATCATTGTGTCGTTCAGATTTGTGTAGTATGGATACAATTTGACATTCCAATAAGTCATATCGGAGTAGTTCAATAATTTTGTAGTTCAGAAGACCATCTCTAGGTAAACCTTCCTCACGAGGTTCTAATTCAACTGTAAAACCATTCATTTTTGCCGCAAGGAAACCAATCCAGAATTGATAAGAATACTCAGAAATTTTGAGAGAAATTCATTCATAGAAATCACTTTCGAGGAACATCTTCAACCCTCGCATTTGTGAAGATTAGATTATTCCAATGTTGCAAACCATACTTTTTTTACTTGGAATTTGTAATATCTTTTCCACGACTTCTCCTATTTCGAAGAGAATAAGTTTATTTAAATGAAAATTGATTTCTTCTGTTGAATAACTTAATCAAATGAAATCCCTTGAATCCCGGGTGGTCAGATTTCATGAAATTGCTTTACCAGGAATTGGATCACATTACCGAGCTTCAACGAGAACGAATTCGAGGTCTTCTTCGGGAGGTTGGTTCTTGTTCATCGCTCGGCTTTGTTGTACGAATTCTTGTTTCTGCGTATGAAAGATGAATATTTCGTTGGCAACTAATTTCTTATTAGCTGCAGTAAAAACAGTCTTTTCAGGAAATAAAAAGATTTACGGTTGGATATCTTATTCCTCATCCACCATTTCGCGATGATTATTTCATAGTTGTATACCGTATACTTTTCGTTGTTTCGCGTTTCATATCTCTACAACCGCTCGTAAATTTGAATGTCTAAAATATCGCTTGCGCAAGATATAAATGTTGTTTTGTTGGAAAAAAAAAAGAAGGAATACTGCAACGACGATCACTCGAGGGTAGGTAAAAACGATGACATATAACATATGAATCAAGAAAAAGAAAGTACATTTCGAGGCCATTGTAATCACGATATGGACTTACAAGGACGACGACGAGATGAACCGAGAGTTAAAACATCTCTGTCCTTATTCTCTCTTCTCTCGCCTTGCTGCATCCAACAACGCCTATATTCTTTTATAAAAGAAACTTTTATACCGTGGAATACCTTTATATATAGCGCCTCGTAACGCGGCTCGTTCATCAAATTCTTAATCGCTCGAGAGTATCGCATCTCTCACTCTCGTCGAGTAGTTGTTGCTGTTGTTGTTGTTGTTGTTGTTCTTGTCGTTGTTGCAGCAGAGGCAGCAGCAACAACAGCAGCACGTGGTGTATGTCTTATTCGAGGAGGGTAGAGAAAAATGGGTACATACCATCCTGGCAACGTGGACCACCTGGGACATCGGTCATGGGGCTTTTCCATCTTCTTCCCTCTCTCAATTCTGTACGCTGAATATGGTAGTAGGAGGAAGAGGAGGAGGAGGAGAGGAATCGGTATTAGTCGTAGTAGTGTTGTAGTGTGGTAGTGCGGTCTTCATCGCTGTTTCTCTCCCTGCATTCTCTCTTCTTTCTCATTCCTCTTCGGGCGAAGATTTATAAGCGCGGGAAAGGGGAGGTGCCGCGTCGAGCAATTTACGGCCACCACTTACGTTCCCCGCGGCCCCCCTTCCTTTTCGATGGCCGTTCACTCGCTCGCGCGCCCATTCTGCGCAATTAATATTTATGTAGGATAGATCGGTAATCCTATTATATTATATACACTCGGCACAATATCGAGATAATAAGTATCTCGTGGACATTACGTGATTACAGGCTACAGCCAGAATGCTGGCTGGATGACTGGGGCTACATCACCTCCCCCGGGCTATATCACGTTCTTCGGAGTCACCGTATACATATGTATAATCAACTTCGAGATTTTTCCTCTTCCTTTTTTTTCCTTCCTTCTCGTTCCTTCATTTCCACATTCGCATGTTTTTTCGTTTTGCCTCCCTCGAGAGGAGTCACAGTTCTTCAAAACTTGCATTTCTTTGATCCAAGCTGTGGTAAATTTTTGTTTTGTATTCTCAATGATTCATATAATTCCGTTGGGGTGTGATGTTAATTGTTATTCGAGAATGTGTTGAAATTGCGAGAGAAATAGCTTTGAAAAATGTCGCTGAAAACTTGACGCGACGTGTAGTCTTTGGAATGCAGACTTGGAGGTTGGAATGTCTGTTTTCCGATTCTTGCATGCGGTAGTACTGCCAACTTGTAAGAAGGACTAAGATTGGTGAGCGAACACAAATCTCTTAACTCTCAGTGGTGGGGAAGTTGCGTGGTTTGAATGAGCTTACCGAAGCTTTACATGCACAGAGTTATGCAACGAACAATATTCTTCAATTGTCGTTTGATTTCGTTGGCACCTACAACTCTTCATTAAAAATTCTTGAAACAAGAAGAGACTTGCGCGCGTGCGTGTGTGTGTTTGTGTGTGCAGAGGGGTGTTATCTCAGAAACATTTGTTCCACCCAGAACAAAACCAACTGTACAAGTTGTTTGTACTCAACTCCTCAAGTTGACTCGATCACAAACAAACTGAACAGCCTGCTGCAACTGTTGCTGCTGTTGCCGCTGTTACTGCTGCGTCTTCAAGAATAAAGAATAACAGACGACCTTTTCTTCAGGATTTCAAGAGAGCATGGTAACATTATGTTCTTCCTTCCCTTAACCTCGTTGGCTAGGGAGTGTTCTTGAACATTGAAGATTTGTGGCACATTGGTAACACACGGTGGTCTCCAATTTACTGCACATTACTTTACTCCCTCCCTCTTTCTCTCTTCCCATTTTCTTACCCATTATTCTTTCGATTCTTATTCCGCTTCCTTATTTCGTTGTACTATCCTTCGTTCTACGTTATATTTTTCCCTTCTTTTCTCTCATTTCAATTCGATCCTTGATTTATATATTATATATATATATATGATTTATACACTCTTCACATTCTTTTTCTTATTTATACCTCATTTTAGTTGTTATCCACGTAGAAGAGCAAAGAGGTTATAGGTACAAACAAATACCTTGTACGACAGTACGCATAGTCGGTCACAATTGCGTAACTAATCCGATTCCTACGTACGAGTAGTCACATCGTGGCTCGTCGCCACCCTCGTCGTTACCCTTCCTCGACTCGAGTTCAATGAGTTTTACATTATCGGTCAGACGAACAAGCCAGTGAACCAGCGACCCTATGGCACACACTAAAGGTACTAAATTTAGTCTACCAGTATTACGTCTGCATGTACATATGTGTATTCATAAATACATATGTCTGGCTATACCTCTACGCCGAAAGGTTCAATCGATAGGAAAAGAACGTTGACATGAGACTTTTTGCACCTGATTACCGATGTTATAGGGTTTAATTATTCACGCTTCGTTCTTTTTATCGAGGAAATGATGTTTCCATCAAACAACATTAAAAACATATACCGTTCTATACAAATTTGTGATTCAAGGAGTACTTTGAAAATTCAGGTCTCGACCTTTCTTAATTATTTAAATCAGTAATTTATTCTCCAAGGTGTGTTCTGGAACGTAACAACATGATTTAAATAATGAGCGATTGACATTTGAATTGAATATCACAACGGAAATTTGAGAATTGTTAATGAAGTACTAAGAATAATGCATCATAAATGGCATATTAAATGGATTATTCAAATCAGTTTATTACTGGATCCAAATTGTATACTTTACATTCCATATCTCGGGTCAAACGAATCTATAAAATCAACTTCAATCAAATTGAAGAGAATTTAACAAGAATGTTGTATACTTTTCAATGAGATTTGGTAAGATTTACTCGATATTTCATAGCCTAAGTCTCCACGACACAACAACCAGTAACAAACGTTTCGTCTATGTCTTATTCATTCATACTCTTCCACCAAAATGATGCAATAATAATCGTCTATCGTGGTCTCTATCCGTGTCTACTGACCCGTAACAAGCGGCATTATCTTACAGACCTTCTATTTATCGAATTATTACGTCCAATACTATCTCTAGCGCACTTTTCTTTCCTACATACTTACTTTTTCAAAATCATCTCCGCTCTTTTCTCCACTCGATGGCTTGGTTATGAAATAACGGCGCTCTCTCGACGATAGTAGGTATATAAACTACGACCCCGATAAACAGGAAGAAGACGATAGTAGATATTATTATGAATGTAATCCAGTGAACGTACATAAAAACGACAAGAGGAATGAATGGAACGGAGAGAATATCGTCTGTATGCAAATATTTGAAACGACGAAGGGGGCTTTGGTAGGGAAAGATTTTCAATTACGGTCAAAAAGTTAGTCGAAGACGGTGGTAAGGGGGAAAAAAAAGGAGACAGAATAAGGAGAAAAATTGAAATGGCGAACACGAATGTATGTATATCGCACATATACACGGGATAAAATGATTTTTGGAAGACCCCAAGCGCGGGAGGGGTAACTGGGTCACACGTAGCTAGCTTGAACAAACGTCAAGGGAATTAAAAGTCTTAGCGCGCACGTTCTCTTTTTGGTAAAGTGGCGATGGGGTAGTGTGGTAATGGGTGGCAGTAGTAGTAGGATATAACAGAAGAAAAAGAAGAACAAGAGTTTTCCAGGAAAGAAAATTCTTTCTCCTCTCTTTCTTTCTCGTGTGTCTCTTTGGAAAACCACCAGGGGGAGGAGGCCTTCTCCAACGATCGCGGCAATCTCTTATTTTCCGCGCGACCGATCCATTTGAGGCGAATTGGAAAACACGAGCGGCAAGGAAACGAACTTCCAACATGGATGGATAGATCGAAAGAAAGGGAGATCAGAGGAGAACGAGCAGAAAGAAGAACGAAATGAGAGAGACAGAGAGAGAGAGAGAGAGAGACTCGATCGGGAATTTTGTTTGCTTGTGTTTCACGTTTCGAATAACCCGACTTCTGTTTCTATATCTATTCTTCGATGGTAAAAAAGTTAAAACAAAGATAATTTTCATTGGGAATTGGAATAGCGTGAGTCTCGCGGTTCCCCCGAGTCGATTTCCTTTGAAATCGATGTTTCCAAGTGGGGTGAAATAGAGGAGAGACAGAAAGAGAGAGGAGAAAAAGAACAAAAATTATCTATCAATTCAAAGATTCTCGGATTCACCCCTGCTAGGCCAGCCGCTGTACGGCTGATAGTGGTGATAATACCTCTCGCGAGGAGAATCGGTAGTCGCTGATCTTTTATTCGAATTCCAATTGTTTTTAGTTCATTATCTTTGGTCCTCTAATTAGACCACGATACTTCTCTCTTTGGTTTTTGTTTCCCTCTCTTCATTCCATCATTTGGCTATTGTGTTCGTTTGTTTTGTTTTGTTTTTTTCTAGTAGACTACAAAAAATCACACATGTTTTCCTGACCTCACGAGATTCTTCCAGGTGGTGGAGTTTTCCACGGATTTACTTTCCACCATTGAATACATTTTAAAAACATAAAAGCCTTCTTTATCAAAGAGAGAAAGAATTTCCAATTCCTCCTGGGGTTTTTTTTTGTCCATACATTTTCATGTTTGAAGAATTTTCAAACAAATAACATAGTATACAGCCTTTCGAATGCATTCATTTGTGCATAATTCATACATTCCGGTTGGAAGGAGGTGGTGTTGCGTTTTGTGTCTGTGCCTGTTTTGTTTTATCATCGGATTTTAAATTCAGTTATCAAATTTCCGAATGGCTTTGCGTCTCGAAGGAAAGTGGATGAAAATGTGGGAGGGATAAAAATTGAAGAATTGGAAGAACAGTTTAGGATTTCCGATCTCTTGATCGATTTTAATCTTGTTTGAATCTGGGGCTGTTCATCCGTGTGAAGCTGAAATCGTATTGATTCAAATACGAAAACTTGGAAGGCAGATTTTGTATTCGAATATTATTGTACTCAGCCTGGTTCTATTAGAGCTTCCTATTCTGTTGGAAATTCAGGAAATTTATGGAGAATTGGAAATTCATTGCCAGCGAAGGAATCAGAACGCGTCTGATGTTTGAAATTGTTTTAGGAAAGCTGAACCGCATTGAAATATTATTTTTCCACACTTTTCATGGATGGTTTCGTGGAATATGCTTCATTAGAAAAAGGTATCCTGAAAAATCCCATATTTTATGGAAATTCCTCGCTGCTTTGACCTGAGTTGGAATATTTACGTAAAACAGAGTTTTAAAAGTATCACAATGGTTTGGACTTTTATCTGGAAGAAGGCACCATACTTCTTTGTAAAAATCCAAGAAATTATGATACTTCCAGAGATATCTTGACGTAAATATTTGGACTCGGGTCAGACCAGCGCTGAATCTCCATATCTCCATAAAATATGGTACTCTTCAAAGTACCTGTTTTCTCTGTATAATCATTCTAAACTATGACATATTTATTATCATAGCTTGTGGTTCAGAACGACATAATACTCTCTATCATGTGATTTTCCATTTGCAATACTATATAGACTACACTAGTATTGTGCTATCAATAGAGGTTTTATCGATCGATAAGACTCTCTGAAAACAAAGGCGAAGTCTATTTCTCTTATCTGTTATTGTAACGGTCCCAAAGGTGACGGTCGGTAGAAGTTCCATTGAATGACTGGAGAACAATATTCCAACCGTCAAGGAGTTATCCATAAACGTTTTCACTTTTCAAAAAATCAAAAACCAAATTGAATGACATAAACGTGCAAGTGATAATTTATAGACTTAATAGTCCATAACCTTGATCGGAAACAGGGATTCGTTTTGTTTTTCCTCCATCAAAATGCTTCTCTTCGAGTTATCCTTGTGGTAAAAGGTCGCACGTGATAGTTTCCAGAGCAAGTTGAACTTTTGGCCAAGGAGACCGAAGAAAGTTTGGATCAATTTAGCAAGCTTTAATACGACCGAATAACTTTGTCCGGCACAATCTTACAACGAAGAGAACCCTCTACCTTTCTCAGCCCCTCTTCATCTTCCATTGATCCAACTCACAATGAGATTATTAAACGATTGTATTAATTAGAATGGATATTGTGAATTCACAATCACGCGTTGATTTCATTGATTTTCTCCTTCTGAAACACACAATATCGAGACACATACAGACGAGAGTGTGTACGAGCGAACGAATGAATATATATGAAATTCAAAAAGAAAGAAGGAGAAAAAGAAGTTTGCGCGCCTCTTTCACGCGGATTTGAACCCCGAAACGTACTGGGGGTAAGCTCTCTTTCTTTTTTTATCCTCCCTCTCTCTCTCCTATCTTTTGTACCTTTTGAACCATACTTTTTTGTGTCAGTCGAACAATACGATTGAAGAACAAAAGAAGATATAGGACCATTGTTATTCCAGTTGAGATAAAAGATATAGGTAGAGATTTCCACCTTTTATCGGTCGTTTGATTTTGAAAATAAGTTTCGAAATAATTCTCTCCTTTATTATTATTATTATTATTATTATCGTTTATTTCATATAGGTTGTAGAATTATGCGGTTATGACCTGTATTATTGATTTCCAGCCAGCTGTGTTAAGACACACTATGAGTCATGCGAATAATGACAAAGGTGGTCTTATATCAACACAGATGATATTATGCAAATAACGATACGTGGAGAGATGAGAATTCATTTTTCTCTATGAATATCCTAAGGCGAAACGTTCTCCAATTCTTCGATTTATGTTAAAAGTCACTTTCTGAGCGCATAAAAACAATTTCGTTCTCCACGTTGTACGATTTTCTTTCTTTCTTTTCTTTTCTTTTATTACCCATCTTCTCTTACCCCTCCGGAGGAAAAGACAGAACTAGAGAGAGGGTGAGTTAACTTGGCAAAAAGATCTTCAGCCCTACTCGTATGAATCTTAACGAGAGCGCGTGATCGGAAAAAGAAACGAGATGCTGACTATGATGACGACGATGGAGAAGACAGAGACGAAGATGGTGCGCCTCGAGCGAATCGAATGGAAAGCGATTTCAAGTGTCGACTTTGCTAGGATGACGACTACGACGACGACGACGACTACGACGACGACAGAGTGGAAATGGGTCAAGAACAGTGAAGAACGTGCAGAGAAGTGGTAAGGAATCAGGGAAAGACAGCTTCGCCCGATTGCACCATGCATTAGGCAAAGAACAATGAAACGATCGTGCCCAAGTTTCACATGGGAATCGTTTTATTATCCAAGCTTTTATCTTTATACGATGATCTTCGTTTCTTCTCTCCTTGTTGACGGTGTTATCAATATTAAAGCCGAAATGTAATGTTCCATTCTTTTTGCGCGATTATCCAAGATTGAATCTCGAACGATACAGGATGCGGGAGAAAAAAAAGGGAGGGATGAAAAAGTGACAGTAAAAGCATGGATACATGGTTTTATCTTTACTACACTCGTTGTAGCGTTTCGGTTTTCAAGAGAAGAAAGGTGGCGGTGGTGACGGCGGTGAGACGAAATTACCCCCCATACTCGGGGGGGAAAAAAGAGGACGGAATAAATGGTGGGAAAAGAAAGTATGTGGTAGGACTAAGAAGGGACGATGACGGTGGTAAAGTAGTGCGATGGAGGAGGGAAGTGTGGCTTATTCTAGAGTTATTTTTCACCGAGCGTTGAAAAATTGCCACCACTTCGAAATCGGAAATCGATTACGTCGGGGAATTCGAAGGCAGCGGTGGCGGCTGCAGCAACGGCGGCAACGGCCCTAGCGTTGGTTCTCTCGAAGAAAGGAGTGAAGAAGGGGAGTGAGAATACGCTGAAAGGAAAGAGAAGTGGATGTAACAAGAAAAACGGATGGCGCTTAGTTCGAAAGAGACTGAAGATAGTAGTCTCTCTTTTATGCTGTATTATAGATCGGGGGATCAATTGGCACGATCTCACTTGGAAGAACGAGATCGATGGCTCGATGGTACCTACGTATCCCCAATGTTCCACTATATTTTGCATACGCTCAACCAAGAAGATTTAACAAATATTTTTAGTTGTTTTTTTTTCTAGATCTGTACTAGATTTTCAATAATTAGTTTTCGAGGTCAGGACGATCATTTGTCTCTTCTTCTTCTTCTTCTTCGGATAAATTGATTCCACAAAACGCAAAGATTTGGTGAAATAATTCAAACAAAATTATATGATTAAATTCTTCCAAAGTTGAATCAATCATAACGACGATGTGCATTTATTTTTCCATTTACCTGAGCAAATCAATTCGTTTCACTCGAGTTTTCAACGTAGAACTTCAACTTGGAGCGTAATATATCATTTCATTGTTATTACCCTTCGTTTTATACCGAGTAATTATTCAATGTTTAACGAGGTCGAGAAAAATATATACGTGTATTATATATATATATATATATGTATAGATATATGAGAATCAAAACTCAATCTGTCGTTATCGATAAAATCTATTAGGAACAAAGAATACGTACGTACGAGCGTGCACGTCGGTAAGTACATATTTTATTTATGATATACACGACGCATAGTAAGTGGATTGGAATGATTATTTTCCACTTGAGCGATCTCTGACGTATCGGTATATATGTCTATTTATCTATTTCGATTGGCATTTCCTTCAACTGAAATGATATACGCGTTTTCGTCGGGCCTCGATCCCGTCAGGAACAAGAACGCAGAACAACCGCAGAACAATAACAATATCGCCGGGGCTAATGTTATTCCAGAATCGTATAATTATGTAGTACCCACGTAGATAATCATCTTATGCACGTGTAACCTACGCCCGTTGTTCGCACTTGTATATACCATAGACGAGAAACACATAGAAGAGAGTTTCAGATTATCTTTTCACGCAAAACTCCACTTTACCTTTTACGTAGAGTTTATTACGTACATATCTCTCCTGCAACCATAATTCTCTACGTCCAACCATTTTTCTCGATCATTGCAATGTTTGTCATCGATAATTATTAAATCTCGTGCACAAAAATTCAGTTGAAAAAAGAAAAAACAAACCATTGAATTATAATATCACTGTACAATAATAATATCTCTGGTGATTGAATTCGAATGCTGGAATTTCATGGTAAATAAAATCGTAGGAAGGGAAATTGCAACGTGGAGGTGGTTTGAGGTTCATGCGGTGACATTAGAGGAACCAGTACCGATGCAACTCCAATGATTCAAGCGAAATCTCTTCAATCCTTATTCGAGCTGAATACTGGTTCTAGAACATTTCACAAGTGACACGATCTATCGCTTAACGTACAGACTATGCTATCAATCACATACATGCGCTAAATGAAACTCTATACAAATTCAACGATTTATCCGCCGTCAATGAAGTGAAAAAGAATTTCATCACGTTTCAAGTTTTTGTTCTATCAAGAAGATATTATTGTTAAAATTCGATCTCGTTAAAATTCGTAGCGCTCTTTGATTTTACGCAATGAGATTTCATATAGACATCGTATTGAATCTCGTGTGGCGGTTACTTTATTTTTCAGATCAAGCGTTGATCTAAAAATCCTGTTGCTACGTGTAAAGTAGATTTCAAATGTATAGCGGGAGAACAAGGAGAGAAAGAGAGATTCGAAATCCTTGAAAATTCTTAACACGTGTTGAAAACGATAGAGTCCATCGGATCTTTGTTGTGGCGCGCTGAGAAATAGGAAAGTAAATTTCTTGCACGTGATGAAACTACTTTCTTTGAGCTTTAGATAGCAAGGGATTGAAATGAATGCTTTTATTTCTTCCAACATCGCAATTTTCAAAAGATTTTTATTCTTTGAAAGCGGTGTTTGCGTCGTTCAGTTTGAATTAACAACAGTGGACTGTTATGAACTGATACCGTTGATTGATCTCCCGTTTCAAACACAGACAAGTGATATGCCAGTGATATTCCACGGAAGAAAAGGGGAGAGAAACACCGAATGTTATCATTTCTTTCAACTTTTATGGAATTCAATCAATCAGAATGTTTATTTGTAATGATATTAAGTGAGAAAGCCTAAAAATAAACTTCTCATGTGTTGCGATATTATATAGACTTGTTCAAGATGTCTCACGCAAAAATTTTCTTTCTTCTAAAAAATTTCTAAACATCTAAGAGAACTTTCCAAATATCATCTGCGAAGAAATCTCTTAGAATTCTTTTAGATATCTTTTGGATGAAAGAAAAGTTTCAGACTTCTATTGAATATCTAAAATTGTTGCGTAAGATATCTTGAACAAGTCTAAAGAATATCGCAAAGTGCAATGTTTATTGCATTATTACAAGAAAAGTTAGAGTATCCAGGGCTAAAACTATAGAGGGAGTGCACCTAAATAAACATGAACTTGAACTCCAATCAAATCACGTCACTGAGTTTTGATTTGCTGGTGTGTGTCTGACATTAGTTACAGCAAATTCTATGAATTTGTCTCATTTTTGGTTGATTTCCTGTGTTGATAAAACGTTGATCTCATATTCCTTTATACGGCAAGTAAAACTGTGAGTATAAAGTCTTAAAAAGTGGTAAATCTGAGTGATAAAATGTCTTATCGTTTGATTGGATACATTTCTCAACACTCAAAATAATCTGAAAGTGTACATAAGCGTGTTAAATGTACATGATGCAATTTGAGCACACAAAGTGCAATTTAGGGAAACGTGGTCCATTATTCATTTATTCAGTATCAAGTGTACTTTTAATTTCCTCCCAATCTCATCGTGGAGATAAGATTGAATGTGTCAAGGGGAATCTTCATGGTCATGCGATTTGTATTTCATCAGTTTTCTATACCAAGAAATGGAAACAAGTTCTTAAGTGGTCCTTGTGGAAACAATATGGAGGCGCTACAGCTGCTTGATGAAGTTAGCTCCTCGAATTTGCTAAAACAGTTGTGTAATTAAATGTATAGGGGCCAAAAATTGAATCCTAGATCTAATTCAATGAACTTTCTTTTCCTTCCTCATCATTTCACTTTCCTGTAATATTCATAACATCATACACTCAGAATCAATCAACTACATCCACGCCGGCTTGAAAATTCATCGCCAGCCGAGTCGAGGCAGTGCATTAAATAGATGAGCTTATTTCATCTTTTTCCCTTTTCTCCGTTCTTTCGCCTCATGATGGTTCGATTTGCCTACGCAATTAGGGGGTTCATGCGGCCGGAGAAAGAAAGAAGGAGTGCTGTTAAAGTGACGATGGGTTCCCGGCCGACGTAATAAAAGTCGGGCGGTAAAGTTATCACGTCGCTTCGTTCGAATTTGTAATCTTTTTTATAGGGTTCTCGAAAGAATGAGTAGACACGCGTGGAGATACAACGCGTTCGTGCATGCCGTTTGGTCCCTGCACTCGCAGATGCACACTGCCGATATAATGATAATGATAATCATAATAACAATGAAAAAAGTGCCCAAATAAGCCGTCGGTTGGGTTAACGACTCGAACGATCCTTCCTTGATGATGCGAGAAGTTCGCGCTATAAAAATCCTTTGCGGGAAAAACATCGAACGGCTCGTCGTATAACTTCAACGAATGGAGGTAAATCGCGTCATTACGCGTAGGGTGGCGGACAAAAGTGGAGCGAAGCAAACGAAATATTATACAACGCGATCTTGTGTATTACTGCCGCTGAGAGGATTTGATTAATCAAGGTTTAGGTTTCGGTTTTACGATCTGTGGGGATTTTTTCTTGTGTATTTATAAATAAATTCACATATGTTTTGAAAAAACATCGAATACGGTTAATAACCACACTTTGTCAATTAGTAATATTTGTAATTTCAAGCATAAAATAACGACATGACAATGGTTTACTCTCTAAAATGAGGTTTCTAGAGTGAGATTTCACTCTTTAGCTAGCCAAAAGTGAGCTTGTCGAAATTTCAAGTGAAATTTCCACACTGTACAGTGACAGTCTAAGGTTTGAGGTTATGAACTCACAGCCACTCCAATTTTACAGTGAATTTTTGTACTCCAAGAGAGTGAAAATCTCGCTCGAAGCGGACTGGCTCACTTCCGAGACTTGGTGGAGTGAAACGCGTGACTTTTCCCTCTTTCGGATTCAGAGAGTAGAAATTGTGTAAACAACGTGAAAGAGTGGCGAGTCTTTTGTTTAATCAACATTCTCAGCAAGATATCTTCAATTGATGTTGATGCACAGAAGATTTTATAAACACATCTCAAACGTATTATTCGAATACATTTAAAACATGTTTTTTTTGGTTATTTTCGACTAGTAGTTGGAATAATACGTTATCAAAACGTCATTTTTACAGTAAACAGTAAAACTGAATATCAGCTGTTTTGAGGATGCAACCAAAATTAATCCTATTTCAACTGAAAGTGTGAGCACCGAAAACAAATGCCGAGACAATGGAAAAGGTTGAGTCTCAGTCAAGTTTTCAAGTAAGATGCAGCCATATTCAGTCCAACTTGTTACAGTTGAGACATCTATTTTCCGACAACTAACGCCTGTTTAACAATGCAGCGTTTTTATAACGTTGAAATAACGTGGATTTGCGTTTATTGGAATATTATAAGACCCATTCATCGATATTTGAATTTAAATCAAAAGATACGTACACAGCGAGAAAATTTTGTGTCTCAGGAGGTCCACTCAGAGTGTGCGTTGAAAACAACATATCAAATTCTGAAATTCACAGATTCCCAATGTAAATTTAACATTTTTGCGTTAATATTCAACATTAATTGTGAGTGGACATCCTGGGACATACACGTGTGTTAAAAATACACAAAATTTCTCACTATGTACCTTTGAAGCGAAAATTTCATTCATTTGGCCATCATTTTATAGAATATTCGAAACAACTTGTTTGTCAGTCAACAAGGATACGTTGACGATTATATGATTATTAATGAAGACAGATAATCTAGTCTTCGAAGATAGCTTCCCTCGTTCATCGGATATATTTTGAGAAGTACTATGATATGATCGTAAGATTTCATAAAATAGAAAAAGTAGGGAGTAAAAAGCGTATTCCGTGATACGCGGGGATAAGGCGTGAGTAAATCGCAGGTGGTATTTATATGGAGAAAAAGAGGAAGTCGAAATACAAGCTAGTGGCAAAGATGTTGAGAAAAAGAAGAGATAGATTGAGATCAGAGAGGAGAGAGAGAATGCATCGCTGAAGCGATGGAGCATCGTTTGAAGAGAATTACAAGGAGGGGGATGAAAAGAATGCCAAAAGAGAAGGTCTTCGCGTGTAGTGTTTTACGCTTTGGAGAAGCGTACGAGAACATTGCACCGACCTGTTTCTCGCCCATTCTCTGTAAAACACCTATACTCTTATCCCTTGTTCTTTGTCCCTCTGTTGTATGTTTCTTCTTCAATTCCAGTTGCTCGTGTAGGGAATTGTTGAATTAGGTCAAATTCGATTGTTTTAATTTTTCATATTGAGGTCTAAATATCCGAATCGGATTCGCAAATAAACCAGCGTAAACCGACTGAAACATACATTTTTCAACACAAGATTTGGTACAGTGAGAGAAAGAGAACTAAAATTTAGTCATCCCAGCTAAATTTTAGCTTGCGTGAATGAAAGTTTAGTTGTCTAAAATATGAACAAAACAATTTATCAATAATAGAATATAATAATCACGTAGGTGTCTAATTATTTCAACTGAATCTTCCTTCACAGTTTGTGAAATATCATATATCGATGCAAAAACTCCTGTTTGTTGCGCTGAAAATGCAAACGTTTAGCTTTCTCGTGAATACTTTGTGCCGTTTGATGTTTCCAACTCATCCGCTATCTCGAGCAACTTGAATTTTCTGATCGGCCAAAACGATTTTATGAACTTTCTAGATGTTTTTCCGAGACCACTGCAGAATTGAGGCGACTTTTGTGTCTTTGCAACTACTTTGAAAGTCAGCATACCACTTATCAAGCCATTGCTTAGCTTGAACAATATTTTTGTCCACCAGGAAACAATGCTTTATCTACGCACAAAATTCAGATGTCCTCCATGGTTTTAGGAACTGCAACAACAGCTTCTCTTCTATCACTCGTAAACTAAATAGTTCGATCGAACTTAAATTTCAGTGTTACGTTACTAATTTTTGAATTCAGAGTTTGTGAATTGTCTTCTATTCCGATCTAAATAAGAAATGTCACAATGATCCCAGTCGATTCTCTTTTCAAGGGTCTGGAATTGTTCTCTCCTGAACGACTGCACTTGAAAATTCAGAAATCTTCGAATAAGTCGATAAAGAGATATAGCAGTCCTCTTCAAATTCCCAAGACAATTTTCGTTGTAAAATCTAATAATATGCTCAGGAATCGACATTCACATCGCGACGATATCACAGCAGTTGAAGAATAAATGATCTTACAAGAGGTTTTGGTTAAAGCATGAAAGAGAAAATGAAATACAAGATAAGCGTCGTGGATTGCGCGAAACTGGTTTTGCTGGTGATCCATGCGGTTAAGAGAGAGAGAGAGAGAGAGAAGGAGAGAAAACGAAGGGCGTGGATCGAAAATGTTGGAAGAGAGTTGAAAGGAAAGATGCGCGACGTGCAAGCATCCACACATACATATATATCATTATACATTTTCGTATTATTTTCCAAAGGATCAATTTCCTACGATAGTTGGAACACGGCAGCGTACAAGGTTCGAGGGTAAAAGCGAGCAATTTTTCAAACTTGCAGAACAATCGTCGCTGACGTTCGCACTATAGGTAAGTGCTTACCTTGGGTAGAGGTACGTGATTTAGAGATTCTGCGCTTGGTTTGAAATTCTAGTCGTGTCGTACTCTTGGTACAATCGTGTGCCGCTTGCCGGTCATGCCCCACAGCCACAGGTTCTACATAACATTCCGGAAAAGTCCTCCTCTCGGATTAAATCTCGAGGGATTAGAGAAGGAAGCAAGAGAGAGGGAGAACATTGAAGAAAAAGAAAGAAAGAGAAGGGACTGAAATAAGAACGAATCCCGAGCACTTAATCAGCCATCGGTATACTTGTGTACGATTTTGTAACGGGGGGTAGGTGAGAAAAATAAGGGGATCGAAAGGAAAAAAAGGAAGGTTCCTCGGAGAAATGAGAGATCAAAGGAAGAGAGAAAGAAGAACAAGTGGTGAGTGAGAGGGTGAGAGCGAAGGGACTTTGGATGACTGAGAAGAGCTGTTGGAGATGGCATTGCGAGAGGAGAATGTCGGAAAGCCAGCACAAGTTCAAATAATCGTATATATACTGGTGAGGGTACATGTTCGCGTATATATACATGCACAAGAGTCGTAGCTTGCCATCGCCATCCAGAGGTCCCAGATGCGAGCAACGAGAATACATAATTACAATGTCCTAGCGCCTGCTTGTGAGGTTCCTTTGTCTCCCTCTCTCTTCTTCTCTCACACGCTTATACGTGTATATATATATATATAAACCCGTATACTTCCTCTCTTGGAGGTTAGCTGACTTTGCTCGGTAATCTAGACAATGTCTCCTTTGGGAATGTACAAACGCGTAAACGTACTCGCGGAAAGGTCGAAAGGATATTATATTGCGCGATGCTACACCAACGAAACTTGGAGATTTTCATTCGAAAAATAATAATCGATCAAGTGAAAATGTACTTCTGTCTTCGTAAAAATTCTTCGCTCGTTTCAAGAAGGAACAAGGAAGAGGTATGTTATTTCATCCCCGCGTATATACACACGCGAAGGGCCTCGAGCAAGTTTTGGTAGGTATATGGTAGGTTTCTTCGATGTGATCTTCAATGGTTTCACCCTCAATTTTCTTACAAGTTCCGAGAAGCGAGAGAGGATTCATATACATACGTATATTATACAGATAGATAGAATGCAACATGATGCAGTAGTCGTTTCCCTACACCACTTCATTTCATTCTCAGTGAAGCCCCATTGAACGTCACATCAAATTGTAGAAGACATATTGGTAAAATAAGGTTCCAATGTTTAATTTGTTTTTTTTTGTTATCTTCCCTCGGAATGAATGAGAATGTTGTTCGGATGCTCTCTGCATGCGTCCGTTCAGTCTGTATATAATATAATTCTCACGAGACCTCTCTTTTCTCAACATCTTTTCATATATGTTGCATTTTTTTTTTTATCTCTTTCTTTTCATCTGAGTATCATCTTGGCACCCTCCCAATAAAACACATGCGTACGCGTGGCTTGGTGACAAAAGACAGAATTTTTATAGAAATTCTATGTGTATGTATCGAGTGGCATATGGTTGTTGTTGAACGCAGGACACCAGACTTGGGGTTTGTTGGGGATAGAATGGCGTCATGAAGGGTGAGCTATCATCGTTCCTCTTACTATGGAACTTTATTATGATGATACAAGGAGGTACGTTGCAGATCTGCTGACTCGTGACGTATCGTAGGGGATGAGGGAAACAAGAGGAAAGAAAAGTGATATAGATAGACGATAGATGAACTGCTGCCATTGTGCACGGACGCGAGGATCGATGCCACTTAACAAACGGGACTATGGTTTTAGTACGTCTACGTTACACGATATGAATAAATATTAGAATTCTCCTTCCATGGAACGTTTTTATTATATCATTCATCGCCCGCTTCGATATTCCAATAATTGAATCCAAGAGTTTGTTGTTCATTCATTGAAATTCGAGTGCAATCTGCATACAAGCTTCATACGGATCCGTCGACGCTCTCTATAGAGTCTTCTTTATTTTTCCTTGGGGGACGATTTCGCCTACATTCTTCATTAATGGGATTGCATCCCGCGAATGTACATCGTAAACCAAACACACGGTGGTTCTTGAAATTTCATGCATTTTTCAAACCCATTCGTATAAAGTATTCAACGCAGTTCATAATCAAAACAAAATTCTGAGACACTTGTTGTAATAAGCGTCAAATTTATATAAAGGGTTTGTCATTCGCAATTCAGATGTTGAAACTTTTATGGCTTTGTATCAAGAGCAGTTTCTAGCTGCAGATTCATCACTTTGCCTGCTTTCCGGCAGATATTTCTCGTTCAGTTCTGACAAAACAACTGAACTCTTATGAACCCCGAGGGCTCAACCATGGCAGACCAATGCAAAACATGAGTATGTAAACATGGTTACAAATGTTATCATTTTGACTCCTTGCCAATACCGTCAGTTCAATCAACTCTGTGATGATAAGTTGAAATTTTATTGAGCCAGTACCGAGCCTATTTCCATTTTCCCATGGAAGTTACCGATCCCGATAGGATATAACTTATAATCCAATACCGTAAAATCAGAAAGAAAATTCAATATTTGACAAGTTGAATGATCGGTAAAGGATCGATAAATATACGAAATAAAAATAGCACTGGTATCATACGAACAGAAAACAATCAGGGAAAATATAAAAGCGCGACGAGAAAAGGAAAACTCGAAATAACATACTTTTGGAAATAAAAAGTCTGAGAGAGAAGTGGTATTGAAACTGGACAATACAAATACAAGAGAAATGGTGTTACGGATAAGAGAATGAAAACTGCATGAAGAGAAAGAATGTCATTCTATGTGATAGTATTTTCATGAGAGGACAAATTTTCAACTGGTTTCGACTGAGTACATACTTTTGAAATTCGAATACAATGTTTTCTTGTATTACCAAACAAGTAACAATGTATGACCAATAACAAAATTCAACGAATACAAACAAACGACAAACAGATGAAAAATCACAAATCACAAAATAAAAAAATATGAAATGAACGACACCAAAGGATCACAACAAACAATAAATAAACAACAAAAAGAAAGGAACAACAACAGAGAATTCCAACAAACGAATTAAACCACCATTTTAATTGTCGTTCAGCAACAATAACGAATGAACAATAAATACAGCAAAGAAACACAAACAAATAAATGACCACCAACAAAAAATAAACCGACAAACACAGATAAAAAACAACAAACGAACATATCAGACAACAACAAACCAATGAGGAACGTACAAACAAGACACAACAACAGAGAATTCCAACAAACGAACTAAACCACCATTTTAATTGACGTTTAGCGGCAATAATGAATGAACAAATCATACAGCAAAGAAACAAAAACAAAAAAACGACCAGCAACAAAAAACAAACCGACAAACAGATAATACATAGTAGATGTACAAACAACAAAACATCACAAAAGAACAAACAACAACAAAATAACAAAGTAAGCAATCAACAAACGAACAACAAACAAAACAAACAAGCACACAAACAATAAATGACAGACTTTCGGATGTCAATATTTGACGATCCGGTTGTGCAGAGATATATTTTTTCAATCTCTTTTCGAATCTGTATTCTGATCATCAACATCATCGTACAGTGTGGATTTATCACACTAAGACTCACCAATTTCACTCATTTTTTTTCGATATTTTAGTATGTTTTTAATCCCCTTAACTTACTCAATCGAATTGAGTAGCAAAATGAATCATGAGTCAACTTCCATATTGATACATGTAGAAAAAAGCATGTATCTCTCTGTGGTTTTGAACTTATCACTGGAAAAAAAAACCACATTGAAAACATGAAAAGGAGGAAAAGATTACGTGGTTATCGAAGTATAAAAATTTAGCTCTCATCGCACTATTGAACATCGCAGCGTTGTTTCGTCGTTTTTAATGAGAAGATGTTGCATAACACTCTTTTACCATTTTTCCGGTAATAGATGCTTCAAACAAATAGTTTCATTATGTCTTGCAGTTCAAATATTATCATTTGAACTCTGGCAACATTGAATTATATTTATTTCCTGTATAAAGCATCTTATATTTTCATCAAGTTTTTCGTATAATAATATTCTCATGATGAGAATAAACATCCTTGAATTCAAAATTTCTCAAGCCATGTTTCAGTTTCACATAGACGTTCTTGTGGATTTTCTAAAGCCAAGCAAGAATTTATGTGTGAGAATAGAACTACGCAAGTGGCCGGTGGTGGTTTGTGCGGTGGTGGTCAAGTTAACTGTATATAGCAAATAGAGAATAGGTCCTAGCCCAATGTTGCGGTACTCCCAAGTTGATGCTATGTAGAAGGTGGTTGTACTCTTTCTAATACTAAACACGATCGTAGAAATAATGATGAAGGTAATAATTATGTTCACCATGATCGTTCGTGAATGCTGTTTCGTATTAAGAATCGCTATTCCCCATGTAGAAATTAACCATTGGCGCATGGATGGGGCAACGTTGAAGAAGCTTGGCCGAGCTTTGGCAAACAAGCTTGGCGCAACCTTGGAATGATAACATAGTGCCTTCCCCGCCCCAATTGATTTTGCTAACATTAGCCAATGCTGGTAATGGCGTGACAATAGAATGCCCCAACATTGGGGAACCATTGGAAGATTTGCCTCCCAGACTTCGCCCAAGGCTATCAATATGATAACGAGCTTGAAACAAAACTGGGAGATAAATTCCCCAATTGTCTCTCAAGTCTCAAACATTCTACTGTAACTTTTCCACTAAGATTGGCTCCAGCTAGAAAAATTAATTGGAGCGTGCTGGGGAGTGTTTGAATTCAAACTTGCATCAAAATTGTGCCAATCTTGCCCTAAACTTGAATCCTTATTGGGCCAATATTGAACCAATGCTGAATCAACTTTATGCCAATGGTGGAATGATCTCGGAATGTGGTAAAAAATACAAGTTCTTGTTATTATTGTTTTCATTATCGAATCAATTAAAAAAAATGTTTCTCTCGCCCCCCCCCCCTTCCCCCAGACTCTTTCCTGTTTTCATTTCCCGATTTGGGAAGAGCGTAAACCGTTTCGTGGTCCTGTCAAGGAATTGGATTCAGATTATAAGTAACGCTATATTTACAAATCAATTAACATATTATCTCACATATGAATTAAAACACTTAATTTAAATAAATTTTTGATGATGAGAAGTCTCATGAAGAACGATGGCGGTGCGGTGAATCGTTGATGATGTTGTCCGGTGAAATCTAAAACCATGAAACACGTGATGAAAGTTTCACAGTATACGAGCCTTATATATTAACCATGTACTTTCACTGCCAGTTGCGAGAACCAATGGCCATAATAAGAGACATTGAACCACCTAGCGCGTCGAAACAGTACTTTTGTCGGTTGAGAGAGATTCTCACAGATGTCTCTGCTGCAGCGGTCGTTTTACGAGCAAAGTGCAACGAGTATTGCAAGTTTATCAAAAAAGTGTCAATCTGCATTTGCCGATCACTTGATTCTCATCACTTTATCTTTCTACGTTTTTATATTTTGTTTCGCGTATTCTAAATCTTCTTCAAGAGTTGCTTTATGTATTTTATATTTGATTATTATATTTCTCAATGTATGTGAGACTGTGAATTTTGTAATTCGTAAAAGTCAGACAATAAAACAAAATGAATTCATCATATACACGTGTAAAGAAACATCGGTTTATACACGGAGAAAAAGGTATATTAAAAGTACCATAATTTATGGATTTTCTGCGCTGGTCTGACCGAGTCTAAATATTTACCTGAAAAAACCTCTAAAAGTACCATAATGTCTTGGACTTTTATACGGAAGGTACCATACTTATTTCAAAAAGTCCAAGAAATTATGGTACTTCTAGAGATTCATGCAAGTGAATATTCCGACTCGGGTCAGACCAGCGCTGAAAATCCATAAATTATGGTACTTTTTAAGATACCTTTTTCTCCGTGTAGCACGTGAAGATATAGACATCGATCATGATGATGATCTTCAAGAACTCGGTGAAGTGAAAAATAATTCAGTACCGGATCTCAAAACGGAAGAAATTGAATGTATCAATAACAGCGGTGATGGACAATGTGATACATCTAATTTATCGAATCAAATTGAATGCAGTGAAAATTTGAACAAAAGTGTTGATTCGGACAATGATCAATCAATGGCAATTGATTCGTCAAATAGCGAATCAGCTCGTTCACAAATAAAAAAAACTGGGCACTGCGAAATATGAAAACATTGAATCACAGTAAGTAATAAATGACTTACTCATTACTCTAAGGAACTTGGGTTCAATGATATACCGAGAACCGCAGTCACGCTTCTCGAAACGCCATTCATTTTTAATGAATGCATAAGGAAAATGGAAGATTCACATGGGAACTCCGGAGATTTTGCATATTTAGGCGTAGAAAATAAGTTACAAAAAATTATTCCCTCTGAAATTTATGACAAGGAATGTATCGAATTATTGATCAATGTTGATGGTGCAAAGGTGTTTCAAAATTCGAAAATATCTGTTTGGCCTATTCTCGGTTTAGTAGATAATTATAAATTTGAATCAAAAGTTTTTTTGATTGGTTTGTATTGCGGTAAGTCAAAACCAAAATCTGCTAATGATCTTTCAAAAGAGTTTATAGAAGAGGTAACTTATCTTTCATCCCATGGCATATTGTTGGGGGAAAGATTATTTCAACTGAAAATCAAGGCAATCATTTGCGATACCCCAGAAAGGGCGTTCTTCAAATATACTAAAGGACATACTGGTTTTTTTTCATGCGAAAGATGTGAAACCAAAGGTGAAACTCATGATGCTCAGAACAGGAATTTTTATTAAAATTATACGTTACAATTAAGGGCTCTGGAGATTAAAAAAAAAGGTTGAAACATTGTTAATAAACTTCTTGACCCTGTTAAAAAATATTCCACGTAATGCCATTGGCTTGAATGAGGACTTGAACGAATTTCAAATAAATTTAATAGTACTCAATGGAAACTTCAATGTGATTTCATTGGATATTTTTACCAGGGGGACAACTGAGTAATGAATTAATATTTTCAAGTATGTATGTAGCGTTCAAGTACACTAACAGGATTCCGCTCTCAATATAAACTGAAAATCTGGAGTAATTTCTGAGCATGAGAACACAAGTTATGAAAGTTAAGTTATGAAAATTATTGACACTTGTAAGTTATAATGTTTATAATCGTTTCAATACTTTTCAGAAATCATATGCAGGTTTAATCGGATATTCAGAGTACAATCTTGGTATTGAATTATAGTTGTTGGAAAAGTATGCTCTCTCTCTCTCTCTCTCTCTCTCTCACACACACACACACATAGATTCTATTCCTATCAACAAAACACAAAAGTATGTAACAGTAACGACATGAAATGAGAGAATGTACATTCGTATTCATTCTGTGCATGTTGATTAGTTCTAGCATTGGAAACTCATCACTAATTGAACATAACTCGATATTCAATCATCATAAATAACACCCTGCTGAAAATGCCAGGCAAATTCAGATGATTCCTAGCAGTTCCTGGGACAAAGACCGAGCAGAACAGTGCAGTTCCGGTCAAGTCCGTGCTTGGACCTGTCTGGTTCTGTCGGTTTTGTCCCAGGAACCGCTAGGAACAAGCTATTTGCTTGGCATTTTCAACAGTTCACCCTTTGATGGAGCTGATTTTTTTGTCCGGCCAATGATGAACCAATGATGTATAGAGCTTGGCTCAATCTTGTGCCAATGTTCAATCAAGAATGGCATGAACTCGATGTAACAACAAATCGTGCTTGGTACAAGCCCCACCCAAGATGGGCTGAGGGTTGGTGCAATTTTGGATTGTGAACGGTTCTAGCTTAAAGCGAGAATGGCCCATACTTGGCGCGGTCTTCAGTTTATGATGGTTGATAATAGCCTTCCATCAATTCCCAATGCTGGTGCAACTTGTTCTCAATTGTTAACCAAGATTGGTTGAGTATAGCTCGCCAAGCCTTGGCTACCAGCCTCGCCCCAAGCTAGATTCCGTCGTTGAAATTGGCGGAACATAGAAATTTCTACATGGGTCGTTTCACGGAATGAAATTCTATTATTATTCTATTGTAAATTCGTTAAGTTATGTGTAGTTTCGAGAAAAAAAACGAAGACAAGCAAGATTGAAATTCTCTTGATAACAATATTTCTTTCATGCTATTATTTTCGATGTAATTTAGCAAATTTGTAGATAATTGAACTAAACGTCCGGACATTTCTACAACCATCGATTCCCATTTCCCTTAGAATTATATACAATTATATTCTTTCGGGAATTTTTTTGGGAAAGCTTCCCGTTTCATGCATCATGTTAACCAACGATCTAACGAACAATTTATCTCTAATGTTTCTGTTTTAGAATTTTGAATTATTTCAACCGGTATCCCATCAATTTCAACAGCCTCATTACCTTTCAACTCTTCCACCGCTCGTTCGAACTCTGACCTAATGATTGTATCTCCCTTATCCTCTTCATCTACTTCATCTTCGCTTTCCAACGTATTACACGTTATTGCGAACAGCCATGCGTATAATCTTTTCACGTATTTTTGCCATGCTTCAACAATATACGTGGTTTCCATCATCGAGTTCTCTTCCAAATACCATACGTTTCTAAATTCTACTCTTGCGCCTTGAAAGGTTTATTCCATTCATTTGTTCCATCCGGAGGATTATCAACCTCTCAACATTTGATTTCGATGAAGATATAACAGTTTTTTGTTTTCCTAGGCAAGTGAAAAATCACGATTACCTTTGGAACGATTCAAACACCTTCACGGCCCTTTTGCTATAGAAAAATGCCTGGATATACCACCAGGTGTAAAACCGTTCACGATCAAATTATCTCATCGACCATTCATTCTCTAGGCACGTGTGCCTTTCCATGGATCCCAAAGCTTTATTTTTCAAAGGCACACATATAATCCTCTCCGCCCAATCATTCAACGGCCAAAACATAATTACTACACACACTCACTGAAATATAAATTTCCAACTCACTAATTCTCCTTCTCATATTTGATTTGATTTAGTATTTTTCCTTCTTTATTACACGTCACGTAGCGGGATATTAGAAGCTTCCTGGAACTACTCGCCAACAATTTAAGATTGTTTTGTGGAAAAGAACAAACAATTTCAATTAAAAGTGTAATACTCCAGCGCACATGGAATATCATATAGAAAAAAAAAAGCCTCAGAAACAACACACGAAATATAAGAACTGAAGACAAACATGAAATACATCAACGCAAAATATGAAAACATTCATTCACGAGCAGACGAAAAACCAATGCAACGTGTATCAGTTGGAAACCACCGAAACTGCACTTGAAGAGACAGCACGCGAAAAGTACGGAAGGAGAGCGTTAAAAAATAAATAACAGCACAAAACTTCGTTTCGTTTCAAGATAATTACGATATTGCGGAGCGAATGTTCAATTCAAACGCGGGAATTTAATTATTTTATTCCATTGTTGCTCGTTTCATTTTCTCGTAATTTGAAATGTATGACATTCGTTCGGAGCGGTTGTATTATCATCATTTCTTTTTTTCTTCTTTGTGTTATGTTCCGTTGAACGCATTAAATTCATCAAACGCAATCATTAAAACAAATTCTTAGAAATATTTGTTTCAATTCAGAGAAATTACAGTTTTTTTTTTCTGGAATGAATTATATATAAATGAACAATATTTGTTTCTCAGGAACCAAGGTTGAAACGTTTCTTTTCACTTGAATTCTCGCTCTCATTGCGTGCCGCCTCGTAACATCGACTCGTTATATTTTAGACAGAAACGAATTTGTCAAAGGGACGGTACACACGTCGTGCCGATAGACGAAGGATGACACACGAGCGAGCAAGCGAGTAAGCAAGTTGTCCCAAAGCAATGCGTTCCTTCGAATTTAACGATTCTGATGTTGAAACGAACGCCCTAGTAAGTCGTCCTCCTCGTCGTCCTCGTCCTCGGATCATCCCGAGAATCACTTTCCAGCCCATCGAGCGCGCGAGCAAGCGACTGCGCTCGGGCGAACACTGGATACGCGTCGTTTTTAATTGGGCGGAAGGACCGATAAGAGAAAGGAGAGAAAGGGAGAGAGAGAGAGAGAGAGACCCGTCTGTCTCATTACACGTGACTGACAGACAGACGGACGGACGTACAGACAGATAGACACAGAGTCAGTCGGACCGACCTCTCGTATTTTCAAGGGACCGAATTCTCTCCACCCCAGCGGCGACAACAACACTGAGAATTTCAATGCTTTCGTGATAGGTGGTCGTAAAACAATGAAAACAAAATCTGCGTGAAAATGTTGCGGGGGTTCGTATAATATTGTTATTGTGTTTGTTGTTGTTATTGTTGTTGTTGTTGTTGCTGGTGGTGGTGGTGTCGGTGTTACTTTGAACCAACCCTACCCCTTCAACCACCACGTAGGAAACGGTAGTTCTACGCGGTCCTACGTAGGGTGATGTCCGGCCGGGTAACCAATACGAGCTGTTGGTATTGTAATTACAAGCTTCTCTATTCCACTTGGGTTATAGGGTGAAATGCGATTGAGGTGATTGAAATAACGGACGCGTGAACAAATAAAAAAAATAAAAAAAACAGAACAAAAAAATATGATGTTGCGTGTGTTTGAATTGAAAGCTCTTATAATGAAACGTTCGTGAGGAAAGGAAGAAGATTAAAGAGACGAAATATAGGATGATGATTTCAATCAAGTGAGATCTCTGCTGCGAGCGTCGGAAGTGGTTTTCCTATGAAAAATTAGTTGGAAAGTTGATGCGTGACGTAGCTGAATTGGGGAACGATGATCGATCGTTAATCTGATGTGTCAATTAATCGATGGGACAGGAGATAATTGGAAAAGATGTGGAAAGAAGATTTACGAAATTATGAAAATTCCTCTGATCCCAAAGGGGAGGATTATTATTGGTAGTCGAGTTGAAATCATGTTTTAACCTATATTAGATTTTCTAAATGATATTTTGATGTTCAGTCAAAACGTGAAGAAGTTATATTCGGAGAATAAGAAATATGACAGTCCAATTACACATCCAAATGATTTTTACAATCTCTCAGCGTCGGTATAAAAATCATTTCAGCGTCAAGGGAAAATTGAAAAGCAATGTTCCGTTCCACTTTTCTTCCTTTCATGTATCACTCTTTCACTTTATATAATTGACAATTTTATATCACTTTTTACGTTGAATGGTTGCGATGAATGGTGTCAGAGTTATAGCAGAATTAATGCGATGTTGAATTGGAAGACTCAGCGATCGAAAAGATTGTTCCATGTTTCTGCATTGATCGAATTCCAGGGGTCATCGATATCTATGAAGAATATTCGATACTCGTATCGATAGAGTAAACAATACCAAATACCAGAAAAGAATCCAACCGAATACGCGGTTATCGATTATTTTAATGCTCCAATTCGGTGTAATTGAAAATCCATGAACTTTTATTCATCGTGTATTTTTTTCAAGAATATATATTACAATAGCGTATCACGGATTCTTCCAAATATTTCATCTTGTTTTGTTCTATTCACATTTGAGTACACATCGATTGTCGGCAATGCATATATAGGTTAGGGAGAAAAAATTAAAAAGGATGATGCTGATCTCTGGTTTAAATCGTATCGCACAATGGAAAAATTAATACAAATAAATACATTATGAGATTCTCTATATCTTCATCATAGCAATTGAATAAGATGATTGGCCATTTGATTTTATGTGAGCCTGGATGATCTCATCTGTGGTTTTCCAATCCTGATTGCAATTCTTCACAAGAGCGGACTACACGAAACAGGTTTTGGGTCTGCTTCTGGCTCATCAAAGATTCTATACGACTTGGAAAGTGAGTTCTTGAGGCAATGTTTCGAACCGATGGCTCTTCGGGATCAAGCGGCGTCTTCAATTTTCTGACAAACATTTTTGTATTAAATTCCTCCTTTTGATTATTATTATTATCATAATTATTGATGATTTCATTCAAATAAACCGAATAATACTCGTTGAATCAGTTCTAATGAATCCATTGAAAATTTTATTTCATGGAAGAAGAGGGTTCGATTAGTTACGTAATTTTGATTTCTTTTCCTGGAATCGTCCCCTGAGGGAATATACATTGAAATGAATGTTCAAGTAATTGATGTTCGTATCATGATGTGAAGTGAAGTTCCAGAAGTCTTCGATCAAATGATTCCGGGAAAGAACATGAAGCTCTGACAAACGTTCAAAATAGATCAACATAGATCAGACTAAAGCTCCGTTGGAGCTCAAGTTTACGTTACGTTAAGTGAACGTTACAATGTCCGCTTCAGAATAATTTCAAGGAAGGTTCGCAGAACGTTTATTAAAGATTCATCGAAGATTCACTGGAGTTTCAATTTTCCCTTTTAATTTTTAATAATTATAATCGAAATTCCCTCAATTGAAACTCGAATGAATCTCCAGAGAACCTTCGATAAACGTTTTATGAACCTTTCTTGAAACCATTTTCAAGCGGACATTCAAATGTTCATATAAACTTCGTAAAACGTTTGATGAACCGACAATTTAGCTCCAACGGGGGTTCAGGCTGATTCTTCGGGTTGCTTGGTAAGGATTATAATTCGCGTTGACAATGAAGTATTGGATCAAGTCGATGCACACGTTCCCTAAATGAATGAAATGTCAGGCAACGAAGGATATTGTTTTCAATGTTCCACCTTGGAGTTGAAGAGAAGAGTATAGAAACATAGGAACCAGTTTAAATACGAATGAGCGTCATTGAGTTTGTTCAACAAGGGCCTGTCGGATTTTTCCGGAAACCATTAAACATGTGAGGTGCACGCGTACACGTACTTATACGAGCCATTGTCATTTCCCGTTGGAGAAAACAAAAGGAGGGAGGGAACACAACAAAATACAGACAAGGGACAACCAAATAAAACGCAGCGCGCGTAGGGCAGTCATCGCCAAACGTACTAATTGCGTTGGAGACTGAAACATCTGGAGACAAAGGAACGTGAGAAAGAAACAAACGATTCAAATTATGTGACGATCAAAGGGGGAAAAGAAAGCAGAAAGGAAGGTGGAAATTAATTTTTCAACATTTTTCATTTAATATGCATGAAAACTAATAATAGAATTCTTGTGTGGTATTCAAATTAGTGGATATGAGTGTTTTGTTCTCTTTTCTTTTATACAAGAGATGTGCTCGACAATGGTAATATTCGATCGCAAGAGCCATGTACTCCGAGCTCATCTTTTGATTTGACACGTACCTTTTATCAATGTACGTTGCCCTATATTTGAATATAATTGAATCATCTCTTATTACTTTTCCAATATATTTGCTTCATTTGTTCATATTCAAGTTTTGTTACAAGAATTTTCACACAACTCACAGTCAAAATATACGGCAAATAAGAGACGTAAAATGAATCACAAATGAATTTGGTTTGGAATCAATAGAAAAATCCAAGATATTGTTGGCGGATACCGTATCGCGATAGTTCTAGCTCTCTCACGATCTATCAATAGTTCAGCCATCGCAAGAAAAACCCATGTAACTTGAATCGAACTCGAGAGAAAAAACGAGGTCACAAACAATTGTAAAAAGCGTGAATGTTTCAATATTTTTCATGAAAACAGTGAAGTTTACTTTTGTTCGTGATATTTTCCCCGAGAAATATTTAAAATACAGAGAGAGAGAGAGAGAGAAGATATAGCTTCCATGTTTCTCGATAAATGGATTTCATATAAATAAAATTTCACAATAATTAAACGATTGAAACTGGAAATCGACCGACGATTCAAAGATATTTTCAAATCCTTGAGAAATATGAAAAACATGACCGTGACGAGAATATAAAAGTAAAATCTATTCCAAAGGAAGAATATCCGATTGTTCGAGGGAGGGAACAAAAAGGATGAAAAACAACAAGACTCCGGGAGATTGTAGAAACAAGAGAAAAGCAGAGCAACGTTGGAGTTGGAACCACGGGGAACCCAATTCCGAACACCCCGTGGATAATTGAACGAAGAGAGATGCCCGGAGCTTCGGAAACGACGTGGCTTTCACTAACGAACGCCATTTGGCTGGCAGTCGCATCCAAGAGTGTGCAATGTGCACTCCTGGTATGGATAGAAGTGTGCGCTTCGATTATTTGTTTGTGACGGGGCGGAAAACCCGAGCGGATAACAGTCGAAGGGGCAAATACACACACGGACGAGAAAAAATATCCACACAAGGTGTGTGTGTGTGTGTGTGTGTATGTATGCGTGCGCATGTACGTATACTCCAAAGCACGGAAACAAGTTCATTTTGGTATATCAAACACAGGGGATTTTATTTTCCATCGGCGGTCAATATGTATACATACGTGTATGTAAAATCAATCCTAATGATATTTGACGGATGGAAAAGATAGTGAAATATTTGTAAAATATATTCAGATGATTAAAAAAGAAAAAAAAAGAAATGAAATCTCAACGAAATGAAAGGGAAGGAGTGGGGGGGGGGGGGATCCGGGAACTGGGAGGGACATAAAATAAAATGAAATAAAAAGGGTGCTGCGAGTGGAGGCAACAGAATCAAGAACAGGCGACAACATCGCGTAATAACAATACTAATAACAAAAATGAATTTGGTCTCTTTTTTAATTAGAACACGAGGTGAGCTTGTTTGCCCTACACCAACCACCGTCTTCCGCCTGGCGACGAGCTTTTTAATTAGAAAGTACGATGCCGCCCGTCGTGGTGGCAAATTAATTGTTCGCGCACGCGCATATCGCTTATGCTGTTTTCTTTCACGCGCGCTCCCACGCATACTAAGCGATTATAATAATTAGGCGTTGCTGAAAAGAACACTTTTTTTCCTTCCGCGCTGTTCTTTTTCTCTCCTTTCTTCTTCCCGTCCCTCAGCAGTTACGTGTACACGGATACGTACTGCGTACCGTGATTATACTGCACACAATGTACTCGGTTACCTCGTTTTGGCGTACCCCTGCGTATATATCTCCTCCTCGTGTATGCGATTCTTAAGTCCCTGCTACTTTTCGCACAATTGACCGTGTTAGAGGGGGTGCTCTCGTCCAACGCCAAGTACAAAAGGGCGGTTGCCGTTGCAGGAGAAGATTTTAAAGAGGGAGCAAAGGGCTGTCGTAGGTCAAACTGAGGCGGCAACGACGGCAGACGACTACGACCACGGCTACAGCTCCAACTCCAGCTACGATGCCGACAGCCGGCTGGCAGGAGGAATAAAAGAGGCAGTTTTATACGGAACGATGCTTTATTTTAACTCTGGTTTCTTTCGTTTTCTCTCTTTCTTTCTTTCTTTCCTCCTCGTAGCATCAAAATCAAGATGAAAGAATCCTCTCTCTTCGTTTTCCTTCTTCCTTTCTCAACGTTTTGTCTCCCCTATTAACGTCGTCTCCGGTGCGTATTGTGCTCTGGAAAAAAGGCGTACCTACACACCCTACATCGGCATTCACCTTCGCACGAGCATATATATACGTATTCACCGAGAACGACCCAATTAGGTCGGAAGCGTTTAATCCGCGAAATGCCTCGAGTGTCACACTCGCCGATGTTATATCTATATATCTCAACTCGGATCCTAGATTCCATTCGAAAGAAGAAGAAAAATTCTCTCACTTTCGAGGTGAGGAGGTTGTGAATGTTTCATTATCTTCCAGGTATGTTTGCTGAATAATTTTTCATGTCAACGTCGGGAGGTCAAATTAGATGGATTCAGTAAAATTGATGCTCCGTGTGGTGGAATAACAGTTCAGGTTATTATTCTAGACGGGATTGAGTAGGTACACTGGGTGAATATACCTTGCATAAAAACTGATCTCTCACGAGTTTTCAACAATGAGACATTATGGGTATATGAATATGAAACAGCGATAACAGCACTGGATCAGCTTTTGTGGTGTAATGTCGAGGATGCTGTAAAAATTCACATTGAATTCAAAAATTCAAGGGGATGATAGTCACGCAAAATCAATAGTTGCAATTGCATTCACCGTTGTTCAATTGTTATTGGAATGGCTCCACTCCGGAAGCTCAAAATTTGAAACCGTTTTCATGTCGAGGTTACAAGCTTTGTAAATTATTGGAGCATTTATACCAGGAGTTTTATGCCCTCCGAATAAAATTCGAGATATTATTTGATAACACGATGAGAAAATTTCTTCACTCTCTCAGCATCGAGATTCGCTATGAGGTGCTATCAGTTGAAAATCGTTAGAAGAATACCGCTGTTGGTGGTAGTAGTGGTAGTAGCTTACAATTGCTTCACCAGTCGAAGAAAGAAATAAAGAAAGAGGTAAAGAAATGGAGGATAAAGGCACTTACTTGCCGCACTTCTTCTCCTCGCTCCTCTTTTTTTCCCCTCCTTCACTTTGTACTCGGGATACCAAAATCGTCTCTCCATTCTCTAGAAGTGGAGTAACGTCGATGACGAGCCGTCGGCGCACATTGCTGGTACATCTAAGAAATGGATGGACGCTGATGGTGTTGGAGTGGTGGCTTTTTCTCCTTCCGTCTCTCTTTCTCCCTTTCTTGAAGTATAAACGACTTACGGACTGTACTCCACGTACCTACGACGACCGGCGAATGGAACTGAACTCGGTTCAGTCAATATGAGAAAATAGCCAAAAAGTATTCTTTGAAATTGTATGGTTTTTTTGCTTCTCTCTTTTGCTCCGTCTTCCATCCGGCTCCTTCCAAGGAAGAATTTGCCGACAATTCGTGTGTGCCCCCGGAGGACGAACGATCCATCCCTTCGATTCTTTCATTCCGCGCTAGTCTCTCGTAAGAAAAGAAAGACAACGTTCTTTCTCCTTTCACGGTGATAAATCGAAGGAACGAGACACGAATTGGGAAAATTTTGCAGTTTCAACTCTCTGGGAAGGAAAGACGAAGGACTTAGACGAGACACGTAGATCAGGGCTACGAGAGATACTGTGTTTGCTTTCCTTTCTCCTATGTGTGTTTTATATTAATGTCAAGAATCCCCGCGAGTCGACAGAGCGATAAATTGAAAAAGAAAGAACGGTTTGATATACACAAGAATGGTTATACGCGAGAAGAAGCCAGAAGAGTTGGAAAATAATAATGATAAAAAAAGAAAGGAGGTGCAGAAAAGGTGATAGGAGGATATCGAATTCCATTAACGATACAAAGTCGATCGATCGAGCGAGCGAACTCTGGCGGGGGCAAAAAGACCACCGAGACGACTGAGGTTATAATGTCAAAATATGTATATGTATATGGGTACATGTTTCATCGAGAAACTATGAAGTGCTCCTTCTCCGTATATGGCTTTTCAGTGAAGTCGCGAGAGTCAGGTTGAGTGGAATATTACGCTCTTGGTTCGACTGAGGAAATTCGAATTCCCGGTGGGACAATTAACAAGCTAGGTAACGCTCGGTATAATCATATATTTGCCGTGAAGTCCCGTATAACTAGGCCGCTATGCAGTAACCAACAAACTAACGAACCAACCTAACTAACCGCTGGTAGAGGCAACATCGTCGGAACGGCAGACGTGCCGGTAAGCAACTACGGTTGCACATTTGCCAGAATTGGTCAGACAAGCAAGCTCCAACATTAAACACGTATTACAGTACTGTCACATAAGCTATAATAGCATACTCGAATACACATACATTTATATAATATATATATATATATATACACATTATTCAAGCATATATTTCTATAAAACAAAACTAATTCAACTTTGCGTGTGGCGAGTAGCTGTATTATTGCATCGAATACGTTGGATACGTGTGTGACGCCAAACATTAAAGTACATCTGAATCCTTAAGTCGTGTTGTACGTCACTCAAGATCACGTTTGACCATAATACTGACCATCTCGTAGACTTCCTCTGTTCGCAGTACTGTACACACACGTGCGGTTTCCCAACTAGAAATGAAGATAGATAGACATGCCCCGAGTGCACACATGCACAACGTGTACACAGTTACATTTCACATTTGATCTTCTCTGACCTGGTTCTCTCTCGACTTTCCAAGTTTTCGTCGCACAGCTATTCCAAGCTGTTTTAACCACGCAAAAAAATGTATCAAACGGTTTCCCCATTCCACCACTCCACGTGCAACTTACGAACATGAATTTCCCCGACAAATGCAGTTTCAGAAATAGCTTTAGCATGAAACTTCTTTACTTGAGATTGCAAAGAACTGCGCAATATAAGTATCGATGAATAGTAATAACATACAAAATATATATATATATATATATATGCACCCTTGAATCGAAAATTAATCCTATTTTTCTTTTTTATTCTCTGTTGTAGGTGAGTACGATAAAATCCGAGAAACCAACGACGTGGTCTTTTGGGTAACGTATGAAAAGCAATGCTTCGACATTCGAATTAACTTATCTCATATTTTCACCGAAATATATACACATATATATCAAATTGTACATTCTTCGTTCTTACACATCCAACTTTCGGGAAGGGGGATTGAAAAATTACCCAACTCCCGGCGTTGCCACTTGCCGCTTTCGAGAAAAGTTTTCTCGTAAAGGCGAGAAAATAGGACACACGGAGTGACATTACGACAGTGACGTTACACTCTGAACTCTGAATTGAGTATATTGGGTTCGTAAAAAAAACCATTACACGGCTATTTACGGTTAATAATATCTTTTTACAAAGAACGGGGGAAAGGGAATCGAAGGGAAAAAGCGTACTTCATATATTACGTATTAGTATGAGGAATGAATTTTTCGTTGATAACGACGGCCATTTAGGATGGTATTGTTCGATATTAGTAGTTCGTAAGTACAGATGAAACGAGCTCTCACAATCTTACGCGCGGAATTTCGAATTACGTTTGGCCTGTGGCGCAGTTAATGCTATCACGTAGGAACTTACTATTACGTTTATCGTAGTAATTAAAGCTCGCAACCCAGTGGAGGATAAAACCGTGGAAACAGAGTCTTAACCCCCATTTCAACGGCTTCACGACAGAAACGTGGTTTTACGAGCTTAGCTCATCGCGCGCATCCCATATCGCGTTTCCGCACGTTCGCTCCACGTTTTGTTCATAGACAATACACAAACTCTTTGATCCATTCATCTTTTGATAAAACCACGGTAGCTTTATGTTTGGTCTGCGGATTATGCATTGAGTCCACGTTGTACAGTAATATTTCGTACACCATCCGTCAATTATGGGATGATATTTTCTTTTATAACTCGTGTGTCTAACTTTGTACGTTGCGTCGAATTAAATTTTTGTGTTGTTCGTCGTATTGCGGTATCTGTCACTGTTGAGTTGGCACATTATACAATTTTTGAATAAAGTTCTAGGTTTCTGATCAGTTTTGGAAATTTCATCTGATCATAGTTGACATCTCATATGCCATAAAGCGGGTAGATTTCTTTAATTTTTGATAGGTTTTGGAAAGAGTTCTCTCTGCTTCAAAAATCCGATTTGAACTTATTAACTCGCCAATCAGTTTTTTTCTATTTGATCTCATTCAAATATAATCGGTTTGGATAGAAAATTTCTATTCAATGGGATATAACAGGGTGTCGAGCAATCTGTCAATCGCAAAGTCAAGTTGAACGGGATGCCCAATTAAAAAATAAAAATCTCTCGCACTAGACACCCTGATATAATCAGTAAATTCGAATGTACATGATCCGAATTCCCTGTTTATATCCCATTGAGCGAAAATTTCCTATTCGAACCGATTATATTTGAATGAGATCAAATCGGGAAAATTCCTTGGCAAAAATCTGATTCATACTGATTGACCAGTTAACAGGTTTGAATCGGATCTTTTAAGCAGGGCTGCGAGAGGTGTTGATCAGGGGAAATAACTGATTTTCCACCAGCATCCCGAATCTCAGGAGTGAATAGATGGTATGGAAGGTTGGATGTAAGTGGACGTGATTAAAATTCCTTCGAGAAGTTCTTGAGATGACGATGCATAGTGGAAGATATCACGAAAAAGCTGATGAAAAATTGGAAAATATCATTTGAAATCATACAGGTTGGATTTATCAAGGTTTCTCCAATTGATTTGAGGTTATTTTCCCAAATATAAAATAACAGATCCAATATGGTGGATGACTTTCATGAAGAAGTATTCAATTGTTGTGATTAAAAGTGACATAAGGGGTTTTTTCGGATCGCTAAAAACGAATTTTAGATGATTCTTCCAAAAAACAACGTGACAGGTCCAATATGGTGGCAAGTTTTTCCCAAAAACTTCCTCAACTATGACTAAAATTTACATTCCCATGTGGAAAACATGTTCAAAATTTGTGTACAATTCTATACATTCTTGGAAATTTTTTCTACTCAAGTTGGACGGTTTTCCGGTTTCTCAAGTTCTACAATGGAGTTCTGGAAAATATTATTGTCACGGATCATGGCACTGGTATTATAGAATCCGAAACTCACACGATTGAAACAAAAATTGCAAACCATGCCAAATCCCTCATATAACTCATCAGGAATTCTGGGAACAGGGATTCAGAATTCGAAGTGATTTGAGCAGAACTGCAGTTAGAGGGTACTGCAACGAAAAAGATTCTTTTGATCAACAGTGCTAATCCTGAGGAGCTTCATGGCCATATTCGAGTTTTATATTACGTTTGAGTTCTGGAGGATATTTTAGAGAATAGTTGAGTGAGACCTGCGAATTGTTCCCTGTTTCACACACATTTAGCCCTCCGATTGTTTTTACCTGTTCCGTGAAGTTCCATGGAAGTTCTCTAGTGTTACGGAATCGAATTGCGATCGAAGCGGGGTAGCCCCCACGCCATTAAGGGTTACAGAGGATTTTCTATACCCGTGTTAATGCTAAAGTGAGGTGCCAACTTAACGGTAACGCAATATCTCCATACGATGATTCTCGTCCTGAATCTTGGAGTAACTTTTGGAATTGACACCAATTGAATTTCGTGCAAAGTCTCAGGATAAAGGAACATTTTTGCCCCTCATCGCGCATCGATGTAGAGAGCATAGGATTGAGATTTCATTAGTCCGTGATGCTTTCTTCCCACGATAGACTAAATTCTTCATGTTGTTACGGTCGTGCTCGTGAATAAGTGTACGTAAGAGGTAGCGTTGAACGCTGATTGAAAGAGAAAGAGAGAGACCGTAGGTTCACAGAAACTTCAAAGGGATCTGTCGCTGCTGATAAAATCCACCCTTTCCAAGTACGTTCCCTCTCGTGAGACCTTTCTCTACTAAAAGCATGCCGTTGTAGTATGACGGGAGGAAATTTCTCTGTCAAACGGTGAAAGTACAATATCATTTGCAATGGACGCCGCCACTATTCACATTCGTGAATGGAACAGCAAATGAGAGTATAGTGAGTAACGACGACGGTCTAATTACTTTAAACATCCATACCCTCTATAGTCAATTAATATAAAATAATCCACAGGACAGTTGTGTTACATTACCCTGGTACACTGTCCTCACTCAATTATCTACAGAGAGAGAGAGAGAGAGAGAGAGAAAGAGAGAGAGAGGATCTTTACATGTGTTATTTTATCTTCTTCTTACATCAAGTTTTCAATGATATGGTTATTCTTTGTGACTGATGATATGTGCAAATGAGACACAGTTACTCGTTACATGACGCGAATTTTATTTCAACCACATTTCTAGATCAATCAAAGAGGAGTCTAATTAGGGACACGTGAGGTACAGTAATTAATTATTGAATCCTCTCTTCCCTTCGTATCTGAAATTTCAGGAAAAATTCTTTCTCAAAATTTCGAGTTTTTAGATTTAATTTCACTGTAAAAAACATTCCTTCTGAAAATTCAGAACATGTGACTGTAATTTTTCACAGCCATTTTTTCCCCTAAATTTTCAAATATATATTTGACTGAATTTTTCTGAACATGCAGAAGAAAGTGTTTGTAAAAAATTACAGTTACATTTTCTGAATTTCCAGGAGAAGACAGGAGTTTTACAGTTTCCAACATTTTAAAAACACAAAATTATAAATTTCAATCAAATTCCCACCTATTGGGATACTGCTGGAGATATAAATACCTTACGTTCAAACAAATGATTGTTATTCATTATTTATCGTATGATAAACTTGTATATCAATGAAAATATCTGGAACAACTCGGATTCGAGTGACTGGGCTAAATAAGGAATTCGTAACATACGCATCTTCGGTTCATTAAGCCAAAGCATTGATTCAATCTGTTCGAATCTGTATACCAAATCTCATACCCTTGAATTTTGTACTATCAATGTAGTCTTTTTTCCCTATTGTTTGATACGAGAAAATGAGAAAGAACATTCGGGAACATGTTCCAGGAAGACCAGATGGATCAGTTGGTAAGCGATTCGTTGACCCGTAATATTGGGATATTCTTGAGGTTTTTTCTCCCTCGTTTTTTATCGAGTCGAGAGAATGACGATTCCATTGCTTTGAATGCAGCATCAGGGATGAGAGTAATGAGTTCTTCAAACAATTCCTATTGCTTTACGAGAAGATGTTCATGCATCGATGAACATTAATCGAATCAACCCGTCGTATCTCTTGCGTTCATATCAATCGATGTTATGATATCTCCTTTCGATGGGATTCATAACTCCGTATTCCCTCCCCAATTTTGTGTATTCTCAGCAGAAGATGAAATGTCGTGAATGGAATAGAATCTCGTATTTATAAAGAAAAATACGTTCTTAAATTAAAAGGTACAATTGAATTTTCCTATCCCTCGCTCTGTATATTCCTTCGATATCCCGGGGAGGAGGAAGGCAAAAAGAGAAGGATAAGAAAAAAAATAAAGAAAATAAGAGACCGGAGTTGATAAATCAGCCGGAAAACGCTTCGTTTAGCTGCGATATCGCGGTATTTTCGTCCTCTTCCTTCACGGATTCGTCGTTGGGAAAAGGAATTCTATTGCCTTCCAACGGTATCGAGGAACCCATGAAGGGGGATGGAGAGAGAAAGAGTATGGGGTTGTTGTAGTAGTAGTAGTAGTAGTGGCATCAGCAACAGACCAAGCGCATCTCGAATCTCGATTTCCTTATTCCTTGGGAGAAGGGAATACAGAATACAGCGAGAGGAGGGAAGAGGAACACGCCAAGCTAACCTCTTTTCCGTATAACTCTCCCTCTCCCTCCTTCTCTCTATCCCACTTTATCCCCTGTAAAACGACGCGTTGGAATTTAGAGGCAAATTTTTTCCTCTCTTCCTCAAGGCTGTTGCTCTACTGGTTTTTATTGCATCACCGCCTCCCTCGCGATCATCGATATCCGACGCAAACAGCTGTAAACTTCCATCAAGGCTCCTCCCGTTCTCTAATACGAGGCCTTCCACGTAAACCGTAGGTTGCAACTCTTGAGAGAGTCCCCAGATCACCTTGCTCTACGGCAAGAAGGAAATCTATCATCTGTGAGATAAAGTCCGGTCATTCGGAAAATTTCTATATTCAATTTCGAGAGCCACGTGATGAGAACAGTTATTGGATCTACTCGAAATTATATTCACGTGGTTCAACGGTTCATCTTCAACGGAACACTTCACCTTCGAATCGCATAAATCTCCGAGGGATTTGTTTCGAACGAGAGCTCTGTTTTCTAAACCCATATGTTTACCACCCATACACGATACGTGCTACGTAGGAACTAATCCGAAGAAATAAGAAACAGAGAGGGACATTGTGTTGACAATCTTGATCCGTTTGTCGTCGCTCGGTGACACCATCAGTCACACACTTTCGTTCGTGTTAATGAACTCTCAAGCCTCTCAATTCCCCCCACGTTGAAAGATACGCCAGCCGGCGTTGGTCTCGTTCAAAAGAAAAATTTTCAATCTCTTTTATTTGTTATTTTTCTCCTCGCGTCTTGGCGCCAATCGTTCGGAGAGACCATTACGACTGTAATTCTTTAATTCTTATCCGAATTAATGAAATCGACGATATTCGATTCTTCCCGTTCGAAGGAAGTCAAGATAAGAACAAACAAAGAAAATATTTCGACCCAATCGAACAGATGCCGACTTGGTATATCAACATCTTTTCCGATACAGTTCTCGCTCCTTCATCATCAGATTTCGTGTGGTTACCGCTGAGGGAATATACATCCTTCCCGGTGGTAGAAATGTTGCTAGCCAATCAAAGGGAGAGAATGTTCGATGAAAACCAAGCAAGCTGTATGTTTCTTTTTTTTCTCGGGCTAAGAAGAGAGAAAAAGTATTAGGATTTTTTTTTGTAGCAAATGAAGTTGCAGAACTTTGTATGATTTGATTTTACTTCAAAGAGAAAATAAGTATCCAAAGTATCTGAGGGTGTTTTAAAGATCTGGAAAACGAGAACACCATTGATAACGTGAAATTGACAAGCCAAACTGAACTTGGAACAAAAACGAGATCATTAAAGATAAGGGTATGAGAAGTTCCCCAAATAGTTGGCAATTACCATTCGAATAAGGGGAATGACTCGTATATTTCAAGAGAATCTGTAGCTTTAGCTTGCTTATGAGAGCAAGTTTTTCCCTCCAACTGCGCGAAGGTTACACGCAAATACCTCAAAACAACCTTATTGCATTATTAACTTCACCCTTTGAGAGACACTTTTTCTCTCAGTACGACTTTTAAATCAATTATGATTGATGATATTTTGAATTCATTCATTAGGGTTACATTGATTATTCTCCTTCGGGTTTTTCTCAATGATAGCACAAGAATCCAACAGGGAGAATACGATTCGAACATAATACGTTCGCAACATATTATATTTTATTGATTATCAATTGGGAAAAACTCTTGTGAATACATATATTTGTCTGGTGAAGATGACGCGTCTCCTTGCGATGTAATGGAATTTTTTATCGACCACACGTCGACGTGGAAGAGAGAAAGTTCCTTCATCTCTTCATAATAACTTGTACCAGCCATCACCTGCTTAAGTGACGTTACCTGTTTTGAATTCAACTTGATGATGAAACGCAAGTGACTTCTCGGGTATTCTTAAATGTTGATAAAAATTTCAGATATATTCATACAGGTCTTTCTAATGCGAATGGATGAGAGGATAATGATGTAATATAAAACTGATGATCATGATATTTCATTTTATTTGCGTTCGCTTATATGGGAATAATTTTACTGCACTGACGCATCTTGATTCGTCTTTTCTTTCAAGCGAGATTCTATTCCCGTATGTCAAGCACATGGCGATTTTATCTGTCATTTTTAAACCTGTGATGAATTGCACTTTCAGACCCATACGAACGTTCAGGGCTCGCAATTTACCGCATCGAATCGATAATTGGCAATAGCGGTTAACATTCAATGATTATTCATTCAATGTATTTTTTCAATAATTTCTAATAACAATCTTGCCATTGAGTATTCGATTATTAGACAACTGAGCATCCATCTCGTATGGATGGAAAGATAAAAATTTCGCAATCAGTTTGAATTTGATGTATAAATGATATTATTCCGCAATATTGCACTAAGAACAATCCTTTAATAATTCTCTTCGAATTCTAAATACAAAGAGAGATTTATGGTTTGGAAAGGGGAAAGAGGAGGGAAAGGAATGAATAATTTGCAGGTAATCTCGTGATTATTATTCAATCAAATAATACTCGATACAACATCGCACAGGGAGCAGCAACGTTAAATGATATATCAGCGATATTACGGGAACATAAATCCATTTCGTAGTAGCGATCGTAAAAGCTTACAATAAAAAAATCTTCATCAGCCGTAAGGAGGATGCTCATGAACGAACTAATGGATGCAATGTACTGTCCTGTCCCTCTTTCTCTCCTCCTCGCATTTACATAAATATTCATAATAGAATATATTTCATGCGAGCGACAGAATCGCATATTTATTCCACAGACGTATAAAATAATGATTTCCAAAAAATCTCACCTCACGTACACGGGTACTTTGAATCGTTTGCCTTCATCATCGTCCTCCTCGAACCTCGTTCTTTCTCTTTCCCACTTTCTAGACATCTAATTCATAAGCGACCGACCGTGACGAGGCCGCGAGATAATAACCATCGAGCTCTCGAGAGCAAGCCAATTAAATTTCGTGGAATCGTTTAGCGGCTCGTAAATCTCTTCTTCCGGGACACATAAGCGAATGAAAGAGGAAAGAGAAGAAGACGAATAAGAAGAAGGAGAAGCAGAAAAAGCAGCACGAAGAAAGGCAAAAAGATACCAACCAACCATGCTATGTGCGTGTGTGTGTGTGTGTGTGTGGTGTCCATTTGCAATATCCTGCACAGCACAGCACATCCCATACCATGGACCCGAAGCTTTGGATCCGTTAATACGTTTACAAATGTGTAAAAATCATCATGGACCACCGATACACGACCACATAATTTCTTAGCCGTCGAATGATTTGTGGTGGTGAGAATAGGCGGATAGGGAAAACGCAACCGCTTGTCAGGATAGACCTCTCAACAACACGAAACTCTTCCTCCCCTCCTCTTTTTTTTCCCCCCTCGTGTTTCTCACGTAGGTCCGTCGTTCTGCCTCATAAAATATTTCAAGCCAAAACTTTGTGATCAAATCCAAATTCCATCGTCGTTTGTTGATTAACCCCCTTCCAAGATTTCGCGCATATTTTAACACGAATTTCACACACTTTGTATCTAAGAAATAATTTTCCAGCAATCAATTTCAAAGATTGTTTTCTTTCTCTTTGAGTACCATGTTATTATAAACATTGAAGCAGCTTCTCGATGTCGGGTTTTTTCCTCACTTTATTAATCGTCCTTCCAAATTGAAATTCAAGGGAAGTGAGAAGAATTTATCAAATTTGATGCAAAGAAAAAAATTGATATAATGATTGAATGAAATCAACTAAGAGATGAATAGCAAGTAAATATCGTTAGGTGCGGCTATGACCTTTCGAGTTTCTGATTCCATTAAGTGAGTTGAGTAACTAAGCGTAGCTGTTTTATTGTTGAACTAAAACTAATATTACGATAAGAACAGCGTGAGTACTTGTATTTAAGATTATCTTTGAGTCATGATCATTATTCACACTGCTCAGAGTTTATCTCGATCGAGATTGTTGAAAGAGGGATTTGAATTACACTCACACGGAGGGAAATCATATTTTGATACAATGTAATGACAAAAAAGTTGTTTCAGAGAGTACAGTATTTAGAATCAATTCAAAGACGCTCTAAGAGGATGAAAGGAGAATCAGGATTATAACGAACGTTAGTGATAACTACGCTCGATTTAACGAGGCTATCATAGTCCTTAGTACAATGCCCTGATATCTTTGTATTTACTCAGATTCTCGCAAACCATGGAGTTCCTATTCATCCACACGCCCACACGTGGAACATACATAAGGATTGCCGAGTACACAAACTAGGCACTGACCGTGCATTGTTGCTGTTTCAAGATAAATACAAGATAGTTGTGGAGGATACAATGCAACCTTCTCTCCCCTCTGTACTTTGTAGCTAATTAATTACCTGCGATTGTTTGTCACTGGCAGTAATTTATATGGTTGTATCAGTTAGTTATCAACAATCGTCGTTTTCGTTTTCGTTGTTGTTGTTGTTGTTGTTGTTTTGTGTTGTCGTAGGTGTTATCGCGTTACGCGATTCTCCATTGTCTTTAATCCTTATTATATTCCTCTTCCACCACGTGTGCGAGATGAAACTTTGATACGAGCAAACAACTAATCTGAAAACATACTCAATTCCAGTAGTTTGATACAATTGAGCTGAGAACACGGTAAGAGGGAGTAATCTTCGACGAAGGAAGGATTTTAAAGGGATAGAGTTTTTAATCCATTCTTGAGAAACGAAATTCAAGTTAATGACATACAAGATTATTTCCAAGCCAGTAAGCCGAAGGAAGAAAATGAAGGGGAGGGGGGGGGAACGAGTTTGGTTACCGATAGATCGGGTTTGGGACATCCAAGGTCTTCCCAATTCTAGAAGTCAATACACTAGGATATTGCAGCCATTTGAAGCCTCCTCTCTATCTTCCTTCTATGTTCGGGGAAGAAAAAGGGGGAGGGAGGTGGAAAGGGCGTGTAGAATTGCTTGAGCGGAGAGCGGAGGAGGTCTATCTTACGAAGGGAGGAAAAGAAAAAGGAAGAAGATCAAGAAGAAGAAGAAGAAGAGCGTCAGTGTCACATCCAATAAAATTGTCCGTGCACAACCCTCAGGCGGACACACAACCCTCGCGAATAAAATGCAGTACTCTATAGCCGAGCGTTGTTGCTTGTTGGTGGTGTTCTGCTGCTGCTGCTGCTGCCGTTGCATCGGGTGGTACCAACTGATTGTAAAACGAGAATCAGAAAGGAAACAGGGGGGAAAAAAGAGGAAAAGGAAAGGGATTCGAAACGAGAGTCGGAGGTAAATGCAATATAGAAACTGACTGTACGGACTTTTTTCTTCCCCCTTTCTCTCCCTCTCTCTCTCTCTCTCTCTCTCTCGCCTCATCCCATGTATTATCCTCTTAAATTGCTCTCATTCTCGGCTCTTTTCTACGTAGAATTCCATAACAAAAGTATCGTCATATATTATTTATGGTACGTTTTTGTGCCCGCGTCTACGTACTACGACGTCCTGCGTACAACGTTCCTCGTACGGTTAGTTTTTTGTTTCCTCTCCCCCTTTCCCTTTTTTTGCTTCCCCTTTTTCTCCTCTCCCAGTCTGTTTCATCTGCACGAATGTATATAAAAAAATAAACAGAAAACAGAAGGACGCATCGAAGAAGAGAAATTGACCAATTCGAAGCAGAGATAGTTCTCTCTCTTCTATCTTTTTCCCCATTTTCTCTCATCAAACATGGAATTCATGGGAATGAAAATATTGATTGATCCAACGAGACGCTCTTTTGTACATTTTTTCGTGATTTGTCATACGAGGTGTTGTTCATTTTTCATCCCTCGGTAAAACGAAGGGGAAAGAATTACATTAGGGAAATTGTACTTGAGATACATTGACGTGAGACAGGAGAGACATATTTGATATCGAATGTCCATAAATTGTTGGAAAAAACAACACACGCACACACACATATAAACACACCTTTCACTTGTTCTCAATGTTTTCGAGTATATGATATTCATGCGCTTACTTGGAGTACACACATGAAAATCTTATGTAACGAAATCAATTCGTATGAGTCTTGAAACGAGATTGTCAAGAGATGTTCTTGCCTCCCCTTACATTCGCGGCGAAGTCTTGACAAACTCGATACACGCCACGTTGTATTATGATTCACGGGAATATGTTGCGTCGAATGTATACCTTTGCTTTTCTATTTTCAACAAGGCAAAGAGATATAGAGAAACTTGGGGCTCCGTTGAAAATACACAAGAGCCTGAACAAAGTTTCCTCTTTTATTCAAGAAAAATATATATTTGTACGTAGTTACATCGATGATCGGCATTCACCTACAAACTTATACATACGTATTGTTCGATAAGGATACCAGGAAAGACAAGATGTCACGAGAAAAATGATTTGTGACGTCTGAGTGGTAGTTGGAATTCCCAATACGAAACCTTTCATGGCGCAAAAGATGTCGAGAAAGTCGAAATCAGCAACCACGAGGAGGAAGGAGGGAAGGAGAACGGGATCGTTTATTAGGACGCAAGGAAGTACATGGGGATGTCACAATTACGGGATTCTGTAGACAGGGTGTTCTCTCTCCTTTAGGTCCTTTATCAAGTTCTAGAGTTGGTTGCTTGGTTGGTTGGATGAATCTCGTATCCAAGGAGCAAAGGAGTTGAATTTCGACGTCTAGACATTGCCTCGGCCGTTCAAGAGCTACATCTCTGCCCCTCCTCCTCTCCATATCTCTCCTTCAAGCGACCTTTCTGAGTGGCATTCGCCATTCGAGCACTCGAGGAAAACGTGTTGAGACGTTAATGAATGTTCTCTGATAGAGCATCATGAAATTGCTACAATCGTTCATTCATTTTCGAAACGTCAAAGAGTGAGGGATGGATAGTTCTTCTCGACCCGTTTTGGGATTTCATCAAATATATATTCATACTGATTCATAAACATACACCATCGTTCATTCATGGTATTCAAGATGAGGGAGAAACGTTATTTTATTCACTCTGATTTTGTTCGAGCGGGAGAAAAAAAATATACAACACCTGTGTAATCTAGGTCAAAAGTGACCCGGGAAATCCGGGAGGATGGATATTATCCGTGTATTTTCGATGAAAACAACTTGATATTATTGTGAAAGACTCATCACGATAGACCATCCGTAAATTCATATACGGTTCGTATATGAACTACGCACAATTCGTGTATAACCGATGTTCAGTATCAATTAATTTCCTTCTTCGACTCCTCTGGATCGATTTTTCATTCCAATATCCAGGGTTTTTGATTGAAAACTCCCCAGATGTACATCTCCGTTCATACAGATACGAAGCTCTTTTTTTCCATCGAAAAATACCGCATTCGGTTTTGTACGGAAAACAAAGTTAATTTTAATCACAACAATTGTTAATATTAGTTGACATTGAATATCAAAATTATATCATGAACAGTTTGGAAATTACTGGGTATAAAAGTGTCGAATGATTTTGACAAACAACTCCAGTAGATGATAATTTTTATTCAGAAGAAAATGATTGAATATTCGTTTAAAAATACCATCATTGTCAAAATTTTCCTTGAATTTATCTATTCTTGTGACCACTTATTTTCTATCGACAAGCTGTACATCAGACCCAAAAATAAAAATTCCTGATCTCTGCGTGAGAATACTCGAATGAAGATTATTTTCAACATGATTACAGTCAATCGTTCTTCATTATCTCTCATCGATTTTCAATCTGTGGAAGAGTCATAATCAGAGTTCCAAAATCAAATCAATTGAAGAGTGGAGAATTTGTGACGCAACTGTTACTTTAGCCCCTATTTTTGTTTTTTCAGAGGTTGAAGAGGATTATTCCGATTGGTGTGTACAAAGTTGATGGTTTGGCCAGTACCTAAGAGCAGAAGCAAGGCGAGAAAATGACTGGTTGATACAAGAATAGTGGTAGGGCAGTAGGGAGGAGGAGATAGAAGGGAAAAGGTAGTGGTGGTGCGAGCTTAAAGGGTTGCCAGCCGCACTTTCCTTACACGAAATACACAACTGCATTACGTTACGTTAAGGTGCAGGTACATTAGCCAACCCAGACGACAAGAGAAAGGTGACGGTGGGGTGAGCGGTACACACGATTGGCCGGTAATGTGCCAGGAATTTCCGACCTTTAGTAGTGGTTATATAGGCGTCGCTCGTGGGAGCCCATTCCGTGCGTTTCCGGAACTCACTATCGCTATACCGTCGGTTGGTTGGTTTGTTCGTCCGTTCATTCCTTCGTTCTTGGAAATACATTACCAAGCTGAACATTTCCGTTCTTTTCTCATTCTCGTACATAAAAAGATAGGAAGATTACGGGAAATATCGAAAAGAAAGAAATTTCAAAAGAAAGGCTCTTTAGGAAGATTGATTTCTAGATTACATTTGGTTTGGTGTTTGCCTCGTTCTCGAGGATCCAAGTAATTTCGTACAAATAAAACATCTTCACGTCAGAGTTGAAGAGGTTGATGTTCTTCGGTCTTGTTCATCTTTTCTGTATCAGATACCATCAGAATGGCTGGTTCACGATGAAACATTTCTTCCTCTTTTTCCTCTCGCGTGCCTAGTTCCCTCTCCACAAGACGATCGTCCAGATGTGTACGCGTACATACTCTCCAAGTTAAACGTGTCACGGTAGAAACGATTTTGACAGCAAAGTCACGGTTCTGGATTTGGTCCAAATGGTTGTATGTGTAGTTACTTGACTAAGCACGCAGGAAAACGATTCATCAGATTAGAAACGCGTCGGCGAAGTGTATATATATATATATATACGCATTCATGTATACGTGGACAAGACAGGATGAGTCTATCTTCGTTCAGGTTAGTTCGTTTGAGTCCCGGCAGGAAAAAAAAAACACAGAAGAGAATGTTTTTCATTGAGGATGTTCAGATATAGATCAACGAAACTAATGAGAGAATCGAATCCAACGTATAGAGGTATCAATGGTCAAAGAGAAACTATAAGTCCACTTGTCATTGTTGATACGATAAATCAATGACGCGAGGAACGCCTCGAATGCTTGAGCTCCCTGTACCGATGCACGCGTGCGTGCAACGTAAAATGAAACACAGGATTATAGTATTACACGCACTCGCGCGAGCATCCACATCAATTTACGCATGCATTCGTACAATGAGAGAAAAGAGGAGAGATAGACGCGAGCGCATTCAAAAACCCCAGGAGAAAGAATAAGACGGGTGATGAGAACTTGGAAGAAAAAGACAACGACGACGAGAAAAGAAGAGGACGAGGATGAACTAGAGAGCGAGAGATGAGGGAACGATATCTCTTCGAAGCTTTGACTGACTGAGGCTGATGCTGCTTTCGCTGTTCCTCCCCGTTGCTCATGGCAAAAATACGAACACAAGAACGCAGTCTGGCCAGTCATCGTTTAAAGTATTGCCTGTAATTTATCATTGGTCGTATTAATGGCCCCGGAATTCCGTGTATTCCATTTGTATCTGTTCCCTCTCGCTTCGTTTCGTATTCACGAACAAGGAAGAGGAGAAAGAGTTGGACAACTCATATGGGCGGCCTAACGTGGGTCAACAGATAAAAGACAATATTAATTCGGACACAACGAAATAAAAACAACAACGTTAACGATGGTCTCCGACCGATCCTGTGGTATACTGTTTATGCCTCTTAATATCTTCATTAATGTGGGATAGTTAATTATTCACCATGGAAAATTCGAAGATGATTCGTTATGTTAGACAACATCATTTTTTCCCTTCTAATCGAGTTGGAAGTGTGATTAATAAAAGAATGATCTTGAGAGATTTATAAATCTTTCATTTGTGCGTAATCGATTGACATATTTTGATAACATTTTGATGACAGTTGTTGCGGAACTGAAGTACCTTTAACCACAAAAATAGTCCACTCGTGAAACCATAGAATATTGTAAACCGCGAATCGTGATAGCTGAATGAATCATTCGACATTGTTGTTGTCTGATTATATTGATCCAAGGAAAACAAATCCAACTATTTTCCCATTTTTTTACAATTAAAAAACATGTCAAAAGAAAAGGATGTTTTCCTGTCATTAACCATTCGACAAAGCAACAAATGTGATCTCAATGATACGAAATGTTTGAAAATCTCCGACAAAACTTGATAACAAAACCATATAAATTCTGAAACGATGAGAAACCGTTTTCATTTGAATCGATGATAAACGACAACCGTACGTACAAGGATGTTTCGATTTAGGTCACCGATACACGTATCACGGAACATTTGCATGTCCGAAATTTTGCTCGGATCGATTGATCGTGATCGCATGTGTACAAGAAGGAAGAGGAAGAAGAAGAAGAAGAAGAAGAAGAACGTTGTGGAAATCGAGCGAGCGAAGTATATCTTATGTATATACCGACGCGCGGGATTCTGATTCCGCTCGAGGTGGAATCGAGCAACTTCCAGACCATCTGTTCATTTCCTCGGAGAGCGATGCTCCTATCCGCCTTTTCGGATAACGACGAGAGTGGCGAGGAGGGAGGACAAGGGGGGTACCATGCGCGCGAGCACCGGCTGGCACTCCACGGACCAAAACCAGGCCAAAAGAGGGATTCTCTTTACGTTCTGCCAACGAAAAGACGAGGGCAAAAAAAATACCGAAGGGACGGAGAAAAAGAAGATAAAGAAGAAGAAGAAGAAGAAGGAGGAGAAAAAGCGGAGACGAATTCGGGGAACATTTTGTCTGGCCCGTTGTATTTTCTTCTTTTTGTCCTGTCCGCTTGGCATTTTACTCTTCCGACTGATATTTTTCTCCCGTTTGCTCCACGTTTCTCTCTATCTCTTCACGTTCATCTATCTCTGTTCCTCGACTCTCTGTGATTCTACATTTCATCCAAAGAGAACAGTCCATGTATATTTGTATCGAAATTACAATATCCTATGGAGTAGAGGGAGACAGTTTTTGATGAAATTGATATAAAAAGGAAGAAAAGCGAAAAAGAAAAATGTGTTTCATGAGAGAATCCTCGCTATTTCCTTGGATATTATTTCGAGAATATCTGCGTTGTTTGCTTTGTACTCTTTATTGAATTTTTTTGTCAAGGTAAATATTAAAATTGGTTCTGCGATGGACGCTTGTGAAAAACGTCGAGAGAATTGTTCAAATGTGCAGTGTACGGGGAGAAATGAATTTCAAGGATTGTGGGTTTCTATTTTTATATAAACTCTGATCCTGATTTCAGTCTCAACTATGTTGAAATGGATGAGGCTTCGCTCGAGGGAGGGATCACAGGGTTCGTAATGTATTGGAAAATGTCTTTCAAATTTTTAATGAACAATCCTGGAAGCTTCCACTTCAAACGGTACCAGCTAAATTTGAAAAATTCAATAACAACAGGTTGAATGAATATCCTGCAAAATTATAGTGAGGAAAAAAGATTGTGAGGTTTCATAATTGAATCATTGGCTGCCAAGCTAATGAGCCGAGTGAGGAGTTGATTAACATAAATTCATTCGAATGGGACAATTAATGAGAGTCATGTCGTTAAGCTGATGAGTCGGAGCAGTTTTCTTATACCCACGTGGATTTATTTTTATTCACCGGGTGCGCGGGAGCGACGCAAAGCGCCTAGTGTCTATCAGTAGAATCACAGGTTTGGAGTGAATACGCTCGGTGAGGCATTATCCCGACTTGTTACATACTCGGTTACTAACAAAATGTCACCGCGGGCATCTTAGGGCGTTTTAACGATGGATCTCGTCACAAAATAATGACAAACTATTAATAATTGAGAACAGACTCAAATATGAATAATCTGTAGTTGATTAATAGTTACACTATTTCACCGTAAACATAACTATCATAAATGTTATCGTTTGGATTACTATTTCATAATGATTAGATTCACTATCCCTCTTAAAAATCCTATGTACTTTTTTTTTGTTCGTGTTTACATCGATTAAACACGGCACACATATATTTATTCGTAATTTGTCCTCCGAAACAACTTATCCCTCCAACGACGAACAAAATATTCTTGCGACACATGAAATTCTCCTAGAACTGTTACGTTTTCCCGCTCTTTCCATTGAGATTCAATGGATCGGAAGAGGGTCTTTTCACTGATCTAATTTAATCTTTATAGCGCACACCATCCATTGTTCTCCTTAACGTCCTGGGGATGATGGCGTTGTAGGGATTTTGATTGACATACCAATCGATGACGACAGACGATCACTCGGCAAAGAACTGAAACCTCAATATCCTATCAAGCTATGACTTTTGTACTCTGCTAGTCAATGCACAATGTTTGACGTCTTCATAAACCTTCATTCTAATCCAATCAAACTGTTTACCCTCTCAATCATAAAATCTCTTCTCTGCAAATGCTTGAATTTTTATTATTATGGGTAACTTTCATCGTGAAAGTATGTTCCTTAGTCTCCCTCGTGAGAAAAATAACTTTGAAAATTATGAATGAAAATTAAATGTCACCAAATGAAATCGATCTTGACGATAGAAATGATCATTCTTTCATTTCGAAAATAATATGTTTAATCGTGTAACGAACGAGAAGAATGCGAATAGAATTTATTCGGAATAAGAAATAAGAGACTGGATCTCTCTCGTCGTTTTGCTCACATAACTTGGCAGGGTTTCAGAAATTCAACGATATAATGAGGTTTAGTTCACCATGTGATTCATTCATCGCGAAGAGTGAATTTAACCCGACCAACATCTGTGATGAAATTCCAATTTATATTTTTATTAACAAACATATGTATACATATCACATAACAACTTTTGAATCCTCACATCCATTACACCTTTTTTTTTTTTGTCCAAATCTTTGAATATATTTTTCAAAGAGAAATATTCTGTCCCTCCAACGAGGTACTCATAATAAAAACCCCCAAGTTTAAATTGGTCGTTGACTATCAACTTGATCTCAAAATCGATACCCCTTGAAATGCTTGAATCGCAACGCATGAGGAATTCTTGACCTCGTTAAATGTCACATTGCCGACTTCAAAATTCAATCATCATTTGTAGTTTCCACATTTTTATTAATTTCGCTTGATCGATTGAAAATACCGATAATGCGGAGATCATTATAACGTTTCTAAGGGAGTCACAGGGAAAACGAAGAGCACTCGGAAAAAAAATCTCCCTGTTCAAGTTTATCGGATTCCTCCATTCGAGGAGAGGATGTGAACTCATGAGGAGAAAACGTTCGTTTCGTACCAACGATTCCTTCGCTCACGATTTCATTCTATCTTTCTCTCTCAAGATTCAAGTCGCCGGCAAACTATCCCGCGAAGTATATTCCTTACACCTGGAGGAAATCCCGACTTTGTCGTGATTCAAAGGGATCAGAATCGAAGGATTCGTAAAGTTTTGCGCGTGTACGTGTATGGTCAATGAAGGGGAGATTTGAAAGACGTTGACACGTACGCAAACACATATACACCCACACATATACACCCGAGTACGAATATACAGGTACGCGAGAGCGGCAGAGCGGGGAGGAAAATGAAATTGGGTTTTCAAAGAGGAGATTAAGGTTTAAGGATGGTATTCATCGAAGCTTAATCTCATCCTTTCACTCAAGACGACGACGACTACCTTCCGCGTTTTCCCTTCTGCAATTTAATTTTTATGGTACTTGAGAATCGTTCGTCATCATCGTTTGTAACGAATTATGCGTTACAAATGTGATACATTTTCGTTTCACGAATAGAAAAATTGATCGAAAAATTCCGGGAAAACTCCAAAGTATCGAGTATTTTATACGAAACTCCGAGTGTACCGAGCGAAGCGTAACGTATCGATCCTACAAATACGATCATGTATGCTTCTCTGTGAAATTATTGGATTATGAATCTTTAAATATAAGATCGCCTTTCACGGAGGTATGATCAAATTCAAATTCGTTCAATGGAAAATACGTGATACGATTATAATTGAATGAAAGTGAAGTTACATAATCTGTAATAATACAAAATATAATCGAATAATCATACGCCACTTTGTTATGAATCACGAGTAACAATTGTGCATGATATTGAACTATTCATTCTTTTTATATCTTGCACGGAAAGACCGAGTTCATCAATATTTAGCAAAAAAGAGGATCATTGAAGAATACTCGTAGTGAATTGAGCATAAGTTGATAATTTCATTGCGAGAAATCACAAAGTTTTGATATTTTCATCACGAATTTTTTCGCCAAACTCTTCTGAATATTAAGAATAAATTGTTCAACAAATTGAAGAATTTTTATCACACAAAATTGTCAAAAAATTTTTGTTCAAACAGAGTTTCATCTTCAAAGACATCAACGAATTGTCATGCATCAGATAGAAATTATTATCGTACTTAAAAGTGTAATATGTAAGGATTCATGTAACGAGATTCACGCAGTTGCATATTCAACATTTTCATGTATTTTATCTTTTTATGTTTCAGGTAAGCATGAAATTGGATCTAACATTATTTCGTGGCAATTAGTGCACGGTGTGACACGTGAGTACATCATCTATTACGAGAATTATCGCTCAGAAGCGCAATACTTGTCGCATTTATCGGAATTTGAGATGAAATTTGAGGACAAAGAAATACCGAGAAAACTGATATTTTTGATGAATTGGAAAGTTTATCAATTTCATCTTCAGTGCAAGTGGAATTTCAAGGATCCGAATGAACAGTAGGTTGACTATATTACCACTATATCAGATTCAGATGTGATTCTCAAAAACGCCCACACCAAACGCTCTCGTCTACACGCGATCTTCAAGAGCAGTCTCTTGACAAAGTAATATATTATTCGGTATCACCCTTGTGGTACGGGGAAACTCACACGTCAAAGAAACTTTGTTACCGTATCCTGATGTCGAGATAATGATCTGAATAATTTTGTGTGTAACTTTTCAACAAATTCGGAAGTGACTCGGAAACGTGAATCTTAGCTCGTGAAATTGATAGAAATTGATATGAATTAGTAAATCACCTGGGGATCAGGATGTAAGAAATGAAATGTAAGTACAAGAAGAGATGGAGAACAAGTACAGTCCATGACGCGTAGTCGTCGTTGTCGTTGCTCGTCTCGATTTGGAAGAAACGTCAGGTGGTTGACGAGCGACACGTACATTTCTGCATGCCCGTGTACTTCGGTAGTATCATATTGGTCCTAAACGTAGCTGCATCTATCGATGGTTATACCACAGACAGACAGGAAGACAGATAGACAGACGGACAGACAGATACAAGACAGGGAGAGCGACGGTTTTTTCGTCACGCACGCAGGTGGATGCGTGTAAAAGAGAGACAGGACAACAGGGTCTCGGTTGGAGACAGGACAACACTTTTAATTTATGTTGCTTAAAAATGCAAATCGTGCCGATTTGTCTTCAGGAGCAGGCGTTCGCCGCGTGTGGAACGTGGATCACGAGAGATTGCATTTTGCAAGAGCTTGAGGAGCGTGGAGGATCGAGAGAGGACCAGCGACAAGAGAGAAAGAATCGACGACGACGAAGACGATGATGATGATGATGATGATGAGGATGATGATGATAATGATGATGATGAGAAACACTCGACAGAAGTATAGCGAATTTCATTAATTAATCTTACCTGGCTGTCAATTTTTTCTGATCAATCACGTTTCGATTCCTGCTTAAGTGAGTCGCCATGATCATCGTCACGAAAGAATATACCTGCGAGATGCTCTATATGCGTATACTTATAAACTTGTGTATGTGGATATATATATATATATATATATATAAAAATACACACACATATACGAGTTTCTTTTGCTACCTAGGTGGTCACGGACATGCCCTGGAGATCATTTTTTAAAAGCGTTTTCAGTCCACCAACACACAACTTCAACTCGCGCGGGGAGAGCTTTATTCTTCATTATGTCTGGTTATCCATCTTCGATCTTGTTGCTTCTCCTTCTTCTTCTTCTTCTCTCCCCTTTTTTTCCCTTCCTCTTTTTTAGTTTTTTCCGTGTCCCAGACAGAATGAGTGTGCTGTACGAGAAAATATGCGAGATATGACTCATTGCACCGAGTGACGATGGATGTCGTTTTTCACATGAAAAGAATCTCCGGGCGCGCACTCTAGAAAATATTTTCAAATAAGTAACATCATTTGGCTTTATGAAATTTTATATTTTGATTTATCATCTGTCGACGTTTTGTACGGGGATTTTGTTTTCCTTTATTTCTCGTTCGAAGTTCATTGTGAGTGAGAGGAATTTAAATGGATCCATTTATTTTTACACGAGAGATATGAAAAATTCAATCTATTAGATTGGTTGGTCGTAGAAATGATGGAAATTTATTTTGAATATCTGAGGAGCTACCGCCGATGCTGATGTTGCTGCTGCTGCTGTAGGTACCACCGATTCTCGTGGACGTACGGATGAAAATAATTATGATCGAAATGATGAAATTTGAACAACGTATTTTGTATTTGTGGAACAAGCTTTTAAGCGTTCAAATTTTGAGATGGATGGGTTAGTGGAATATATATATGTGAAGAGCGTTTTGAATGCGACATAAATTTGAATATCTCGCGGTGATTGAAAGCGACGGTTTGTTGAAATTCAATATGATTCTTCTTTTTTCCGTTTTAGTATGTGGGCCGATTGATGATGCATCAATTTGGGAGTATTTTAGAAATATTTACGTGGACGATGGTGACATGCTTGTTTGTTTGTTTGTTCGTTCGTTGTTGTATCAAATGTTGTTTCATTCGGTAATTAATACTTGGAAGCTTTTCTTTGGCGAACTCGCTACAGCTACGGTGTAACGATAACAGTAGAGTTCTCTTAGAACGTTAATTGCTATTAAACCTGCAATTGCGCAGAATTCGTCTATCGCTGTAAATTGAACTATTTTAGAGTTACTAGCTCCTCGCTTTATCGTGGGGTTGCTGGCGGAAGCACAACGTAACTCCACGAGTTTTACTACGCTGATTCTCCGTGGAATTTCTGTTTAACTTCTGCTTTATTTCATCAGGTATAGTTTGTTGCATTGTGCGATATAAAATTGCGCAGGGGTTGACGGGGGAAATTCTTTCGAATGTGATTATATAAACCTTCAAAAGTTGGTCTTTTATTTCCCAACTGGAAATTATCATTGAATTGACGCGATATTTGTTCGAAAACCTAGCGAGACAATAAGAGAAATCGTGATAAGTGAATTTTTGAAATTAATTAAACTATTGAAGAAGATCACATTTCGCTAGCATCTTTGTAAACTAATCAACCCCCGTAGCTTGAAAATGTATCGATGTAATATCATACTTGCTTCGCTCGCATTTTGCGATGCGATAAAAACTATTCTTGTCTGCTATCGTTATTCGATGAAAATTGACAATTTTTCGTTGGTTTGCATATTCCCCTCTCTCTCTCTCTCTGTTTCCCTGTGTATCGACGTTGTTATCGACAAATATGTTCGATGATTTTAAAAATTCAGTCATTGAATGGCGTTGTTACCGAAATACGGGGTGGTATTGCATACGAATAAATTAGTATGAGTACACGTTGTGTGATATGAACAACATCCCCTGTTAGTTTAATTCTCCTCTTTCTCTCGCTCCGCCTCTATTCGATACATCAACAGTCTTTGTGTACGCTTTATCAATGAATATATTCAAGGATTTTCGAAATTTAGTTGTTGGGTGGAGGTCGGTGTGTGAAATATTGTGTAGTGTTTGGCGGGACAAACGTGGCTCGCATGATACAAACAAACAAACAACTTCCGTCGAAATCTGAAGATGATGTGCATTTACCCCGAGGGGAAAAATTTATCATTAATCGAATAAATTCTCCTCATTTAACTCACCTTCCCGCTTTATTCGGATTATTAATACGGTTATTATCAACCTCAATATAATTTAGATACAATTTCATTGAATTCCTTCGTCAAGATTTCATATGATTTCAATGTAACTTCCGATTAAATCTTCCTAATTTGTTCAAGAAACCACGTACTCGAAAGACGTATCCTTCGATATGACATCGACATTTTCGTTATCAACGGCTTTGTAATACAACGCCCAGTTGATCCATCGATGATTCAAAATTATACACTTCTTCAGGGGGTGAGTTCTTTACATTACTCTGATTAGGAGTGAATTACACTATGATGAAAGACAAACTAGATCATGTTTGGCATAAAAATATATTACGTGAAAAATAAACCGCACTAAAAACAATTCAACAGAAGTTTGGAGTACTTTGTAATAATATTCGTCAAAATATTCACTTCATGCAGAATAAACGATAAAAAAAAGAAAAAATTGTATAACGGAAATATATTTTTTCGAATATCAAGAACTAATTTCTGCTTGATTTATTTGATGATTTGAATCATAGAACTTACGACTTCATCCGTATAGAAAAATTGTTTTTCCTACAATTCTGAAACCTCTTCACACAATCCTTATATAATCAAAGTTTTATATAAATTATATACAACTATTTTGCAATTTTTATCTTTGATTATCATCCATAAATCAATCTGAATTTGCTTGGAATATAATATATATTATAAGTATATAATTTTGATGATTCAACACTGCGAAAAAACGACCTGATAAAATGAATACGAATTCATAGAAGTTGAAAAAATATGAATCATACGAAGATCAAAGTTGGTGTGTAAACAAATGAATTATGAAGCGTATATTTGATTTCCACGAGAATGTAGATTTGATACACAAATACACGAAGAACTTGAATTAAATACAAATATTTTAGAGACGGAACGTTCAGAGATCACATTCGGTGTCTCGTTATGGAAAAATACAACGTATATGGGTGTGTTTATATTACACTAATCCGTATAGGATACATACAATAATATGTACTAATTATAAAGTTGATTCACTCATATAAACACTGATAACAGATTCCATCGTACGTTCCACGAACTGATATTTATCTCTGGAAGTGTATTGTTGAAATTTAAAACATATACTCCAAAGTTTCATCGCCGTATTGAAAACCATGGAGAAGTAAACTCAATTCGATATAGTACCTCCATCCATTATTTAGAGGTTATCGTCAGATGTTAATCATGTTTTATCATATTAAATACATGAATACATTTGTTCGATTGTGAAAACTATCGAGATTATAATTTATAGTTTTTAAAGGGATAGATCAAAATTCTTCGTTTATCAAACGATACGTTTGATCTTGAATTGATATCAGATGTGATCTATCGGATGAACCGATAGAAATTTCAAGAGATTTTGATCTAGAATACTGTTGCAATGAAATTATTAGTCTTATGAGTTTATTCAATTTGAAATATTAAATCCCAAGTTTAACCTTCTAGAGAGGCGAATTTTTTTTGTGGTCATAATCTCAGTGAAAAAGTGACGAAAAAAAGTATTTCATATCATGTAAGCACAAGTTTTTCTATACCACCACTCAAGTGCCTCTCTAAAGTTCTTGTTCTTGAAAGGTTGAGGAATTTTATGATAAGTAAGATTTAATTAAAAAATTAAATTATTTCAAACTGTGGGGGTTTAATGTTTTCACTAATCGTAAATCTTCAAAGTAGTTATGCGAAACCATTGAGCATTAACCGATTGAGCTGAAACTAACTCACCAATGTTACAGATATAAGACAAATTGTTATGGCTGGAATGATGGATTTGATTTTTTTTGTTTCAATGACGAATGTATAAATCCTGGAAATGGAACATTGAAATCAAAATAATGTCTTATATGACTGACGGATAACTTGTAGCTAATGAGATGAAGAAACTTTGAAATTGTTTATCTATCAATTATAGGTCCTTTGGTTGAGTATATTTTTAAAAAGATTGAGTCATCTCTAGAAAAAATGTAATCAGAGGAAAATGACAAAATGTTACCTGTTTATAAAGATATGTTGAATTATTAATTTTTTATTTATGGATTGATTAAAAATTCAATAAAGTACTGGAATAATATTGGGTTTAAGGTGGGAGTGAGGGTTTATTAACATTCAGCGTGAATAAATAATTGACGAAAATAATGAAATTACTTTTGATCAATGAAAAACAAGCATAATCATTAATTCGAAGATTGCTAAAACCAGAACAATTGGATAAATCATTTTTAGAGTGAATTAGGATGAGATGGCATACTTTCCCGCTTCGCTGCAGCAATGAATAATATATAAAACGCCATTCATTCGAAGAAAATATGAGAATGTCAAACCTGATGGAAATATTTCATGAAATCCCATTAAAACTGTTCAAAGTTCTGATCGAATACCATTGAATTCCATTGAAACCCATTCAATTTTCTATTCGCCAATGAGATTTTATGGAATATTTTCAACATATTCATATCTTCCTTGAGTGAAGGAGGTTTTATATATTACTTGGAGCTGTATTGAAGCGGGAAATCGCGTCATCTCAACCCACTTCGATTCATTATTCGATATATGACAAAAATTTGAGATTCTGTGGAATAGTAGGGATAAAACAGCTTGATCAGAATGAATTTTTTTATTATATTAATGAATCAATTGAGAGGAAGAAAAAGAATGAGAAAGGCAATATCTTGGATAATAGAATGATTAAACGAGGTTTTAGTTTTATTATTATTGAGAATGATTTGACAAATGGAAACAAAAGTATCTATCTCAACAATCAACCATATGAAAAATATGAGAAATGAAGATATAGATATAATTAAATGTAATATTCAGAAGATTGGAATAATGAAAAATTACAGTCAAAATTTAGAGAAATGAACATAAAATATTATATTATAAACATATGAAAAATTAAGGAATAAGAAATATTAATAGCGTTGAAAATATATATAGAGTTATAAAATTGATTGAAAAATGCAATAACAGAGACATAAATAATGAATGAAGATTACCAAATCATGACAGTTATTCATTAATCATGTAGCTCAATATTAATTAACATGTAGCCAAAGATATTTGATTTGGAAATACTTGAGATAAGGTAGCAAGTGCCCGAAAGGCTATTAAACCCGAAAGCGGCGAAGTCTGCAGCTATTTGAGGAGAGCTAGGAATTTCTGGTAATTTTCCTGGGATTCACAAATCATTGTCTGTCGGGTAAAAGTAATTTCGGGCACTTGCTAACTCACCATACTTTGATTGGTAATATCTTCTTTAGGAACATTGCGTTTAGAACATTTTCCCCAGGACACATTCTCGAAGACATTTTAAATGGGGATGAAAAACAATGATATCGCATATCCGTGTCGCAAGGAAATGAGGTTTCATTTCATAACAATTTCAAAAATTGAACTTGGGAAAATAGTGTAAAAAAAATCAACTCAACCCGGCTTGAAATGCAACGGGACTTCCTATAGGTCTTGAATTACGAGTTTGAATTTTTTTACACATATATTCACAAGATTGAACGTATTCATCAAAACTTTTCATACGGTATCTGAACTTACAATCAGCTAATCCAGCAAGTATCACAAATTATGACCGTGGAAACGGTATATTGATCATGAATAATGCTAAAAATGACATTGCGTATGCACGTCCATAGAATTACACAATATTATTATCCCAACGCGAGGAGTAGAAGAAGAAGAAGAAGGACAGAAAAAAAGGCTTGCATCTCCCGCTCATTTGGTTTTAATATTTCTCCCATGCGCCAGAATTTTGTATCTAGAAACTGAGCTCGCGGGGAAGCGAACCAACACCCGTTGTCCAATTATGTAAATTTCCGATTACATAATTAAAGAGGTACCGCCGTCACAAGAGTCTCAAAACTATCTTTCTCTTAACTTTTTTGTTTATCGTTGTAATCCTTACATCTTGCATCCCGTTTATCTCCCTTTATGTTTTTACTCGTCAAATATCTCCCATACAGCGCCATACTCTTGGTTTTGTATTCCGCAGATAATACCACAAAGAACGATTATTGTTATTCTCGCATTAATCTATCGAATATATATATATATATTTATATACGTTCAAAGATGTATGATAATACGGTATTGAACTTACGGCTTTGACTTATGAATACGTAAAAGTGATAAAAATATTCATATACACACCCGAAATCAAATCAGTCATACCACTACTACTACTACTCCTACTACAACAACAACAACAATAACACATGGGAAACTCCGAATCTCGATGAACCGTTATACCCGGTAGCGGCAAGGGTCACATAGATGTGTGATATGATGCGAGGATAACCAGTCGCCAAGCATCATAAGCGGTCATGTAAATGCACGACAATGTTCGTGAATGAGGAGTTGTATAACGATCGTTGAGAGAACCGGTTGTTTTCGCGAGACTTCTTCAAGAACAACCGGAGGGAAGGGTGGAAGGGGAAGAAAAATTAAGTGGATAAGAGGGAGAAAAAAAAGAATGATGGGGTGTACAGGGCGTCGTTCAGGCTTGCTGTTTCAGTTTATCTTTATCACTCATCTCTGCCTTTGAGAGTCTTATGAAGAAGAATTAACATTGGAATATACGAGCCTCGGTTATAAGAAATCTTTCATTGGTACGTCACACTTGTCCCTCCTGTGGCGTTTTCTATGACGCCACAAGCGCATTCTTACTCTCGCAATCAGGTACTTTAGATGCAGATGTTGCTCGATGATTCCCTTGTTTTTTTGCTCCTACTCGATTCTTCTTCTTGTTCTTCTTTTGCTGGCTATATCCTTCTATCGACGAAGCGCGAATCCTTCCCGTACACTTTGAGTATGAGGAAATGATTATCGAGGAATATTAGCCTTCATTTTCATCCAAGCCCTATTCCCATCTATTGTTGCGTGTGATTATATTTCTGTATTTTTATCTTCGGCAGATTTTTCAACAATCGAATTTCCATCCCCCGAAGCAGCAGACCGACGAGGACTACCTGGCACATTGAAATCCATATTTGTCAAAGTTATTGTTTCTACACGAAAAATCTGAATGAAAACAAAAATATCTCTGGTATTTTAGATCGGCTCTGAGGATCCGATGTTTGTTTTCGAAACATTGTTTTCCACTTTTGGCATTCTGACAAGAATGGTGGTTACAGGGTGGTGTTAGTAGTAGTAGCAGCAGCAGCAGCAGTACTGCCTGCTACATCGAATGTAGTATCATCTGGCAGTTTTATAGATATATTTAATTTCATACGTTTATTGTTTCATAACCCGAATGAGAAACACGAATATTTTAAACTCATTTTTCTCCTCCGTCCTTTCTTTCAATTTTTCGTTGCATTGTGATACCACGGCCAAGTGTTGTTGTTGCGTAGATGGTCCCGTGTGTGAAATTAAAAAGAAATTTCAAAGGCGGCCTTTCTCCCGTGAGTGCTCGTAAATATACATGTGTGTGTGTGTGTGTGTGTATATGTGTACGAACGCCGAGGGATGGACGAAATTGCAGATAATTTGTAATCGCGCGGCAGTGCGTGGCGTTGAGGAGAGAGAGAGAGAGAGAGAGAGAGAGAGAGGAAACCTGCAGCGTCGAACGGGATAAAACGAAGAGGAAAAAAAGAAGAGTAAAATGAGGATAAGAACGACGGAGGAGGTGAAGAGTTAAAATAAAAAGAAATTGTATTGAGGCAGTTGTTTTTCGAAGTAAACAAGATTACAAGAGACTATTCTCCTTGGCCTCTTCTCTTTCACCTTCACCACTATCAACCTTTTGCAACCTGTGACTCTAACATCTTCCGTCCGTGTTCTTCTCGTCGTCGCTTTTATGACTTGTTTTGTCGTCTCTTAAAACTCTAGTCTAGATCACGGACTTGGGAAACATGACCTCCGCTGCCAAGTAATTTTGTTACTATATAATTCTTCTTCACGCTGGTTGATTTTCATTTGCGGACGAAATTTTCTTCGGTAATCTTTGATTTCTTTTTTTTTTCTTCTCAACCCAAGGAGATTTATATTTTTCCAGTCTCTTCTTTTTTCCATAAAACATTATACGAGTGTGGTCGTCGTTGGGCCAGCAAGCGTCCAGGGAGAATTCTCAAGTAGTTCGTTCTCACTCGTATAAATCGTTGTTTTCTAGCCAAGAGCGTCAGAAAGTGTATTTACAGGGTCGAGTTGGAATTTGAAGAAGCGTACCGCGAATCCCTCTGGATATTCAACGGGGGCTGCTGCTGCTGCTGCTTTTCCTTCTTTTTTTTTTTCTTTCTACTCTATTTCTGTCCCTTCTATGTTGCTTCTTACCAATATCCAGCCTCGAAGACCTGATCCTATACACGAATCGGGTAAATAAATCGAGAAAAGAGAAACCTTTATCGATAGCTCCAAGTCCTTTGCTCTTTCGTATGTCGTAGTTCGCCTTGTTGGCGATGGTAGTGGTGTATAGGATCTCTCTTTTTCCCTCGTTTCAAAAGCAATATAGACGTCCTTGACTGACCAGGTATATACATGTACGAGCGCACAATTCTTAAAGAAAGTGTCGTATGTCTTCGGTACACTGACTCTGATAGAAAAGAAACGAGATAGAAAAGAGGCACATCAAGATGGACTAAGCGGAAAACGGATCGCCCAAAGGCTGGCTCATATAGAGTCCCGCAATTTCCGGCAGCTATGTAAGTCACCAAAGAGACTTTTCAAGTACATCCACTTGTTTCGACAGTTGTTCCGCAGATAAAGGAACGAGTCAATAAAAATGCGGAAAGAGAAACAATGCGTGCATTTGAATTCATCTCATACGCCTTGTTCTTTATGTTCTAATTCGATCAACGGAATTCTTCTGTTTGAATTACTTGGATATTTTTGTTTTCAAAATATATGAAAAATAAGTGGAGTTTGATACGTGATTTAATTGTTGTTTTTCGTGTTTTTGTTTCAGGTGAGCGTTATACGAGTGGGGAGAGTTAGTCCGACGCAAACAAGCGTGAGTTTTTGTAGCATAAATGTTGAGAATAAAACAGATGATGTATCATACTCTATTTAGAGATTCATAAAATTTGATACATTGTGTTCATTGTTGATAGGGATTTCAGCATGTTCTCGTGTGGACTCATACATCACGCGTGCTCATGCTTTCACATGAGCATAAGAGGGAGGAATCAGTTATATATCGTTTTCCTTACCGTAGGATACCGTGCCTTATTGTATTACTGTATGTTATAAGCCACATATATCACTCGTAAATCACACATACGCTGGACACAGGCTATTTATTCACACCCTACTCAAACAGTAGTCGTATACAACGCAACGCCAAGACCATAGACGCCATATTTACATGGGAAAAATTCTGAGATACTTAAACAATTCATCGTATACATAACTTTAATCGCTTGTGTGTGTGCTTTTTTTTTACATTGTGCACTTATTATATATACAACATACATCGTTCACGATCGAATAATTACATCTTCTCGTATATAAAGTATTCATGTGAAATCACGCGATACACGAACGCATATAATCTCCACTCATGGTTCTTACCATATAATGTTTGAAATTCATAATTACCGCGACTTCTTGCGCACTCCGTTTTCTTTTTTTGCCCTTCGAGAACATGGGAATCCATCAATTGTCAATTTCATTTCATGCGAAGGATTGTTATATTCATGTAAATTTCTCCGAAGTGAGTGGGGTTTTAAGACTTCATGAGATGTAACAACGAGTTACGAATTCAATAGATTAAGACGATTACTACTGCATCATCGTCCTTTTCGAGTACACGAATCCTGATAATGAATAATTCTATCGAGGGGATGAAGTAACGTGTTCTATAATTCTTTGCACCTTCGACAAACGCCAATTAATAATTAATTAAAGCATGTTCTAGTTAGAACACTGTTCCTCTTCGTTTCATAGTTTGACAAAGGAATAGGAATTATTCCTTCCTGGGGTCTGGAAGTTATGTTTACATAGTTAATTTAAATTTTTTTTTTGTTCCGTAGACGGATCAAAAGCATTTTGTGAAATTCACAGGAACTTCTCTTATTATTTGAATAATAGTGGATTTAGGGAGTTAACACGGGAGTTGAAGTCACGTCGGAATCACCTAAATCCAGATGCATTGAGAAGAAAAATTTCCGAGAACAATGGAATGTCTAATTGGATAGATTCAAGAGACGACTGAGATGAAAGGATAAAAACAAATAAGTGAACAATTAGATGAAAAGACTTTAATATATTCATAAATAGTTTCGGGAAAATACAGGAATGAGAATTAACATTTTTCATTCTTTGAATTTTATTTTTGGATTGTATGCTTTTTCAAGAAAAATCGGGTATTTAATTGAATAGTTGCGGAGAACTACCGGGATGAAACAAAAATACAATCAGTAATTGAGAAATGAAATGAAAGTAATTATTACATTCATTAAATAGTTGCGGAAAAACAATAGAATAGAGGATACATGTTTTTATCCTTTTTCACAGCATCCCGTAGAAGCGAGATTTACTAGATTTTTCCACCCGTAATATTTAAAGTTAATTGAATGAAATAGCTAGACCTTATTTTATACGAATAAAAAGTCTGGCTGGTTGTTTTATTTTATTTTATTTAGTCATCTTTGCGTACTCTGGGTAGATTTAATTTATGATTATAATTGAATATTTTGAAGAATAATAAAATATTCAATTAAATAGTTCGAATCAATAGTTAGTTAAATCGAATTTTTCATAGATTTCATTATTGTTATTGTATTTTTTCAATCCCTTTATATTTTGTTTTTGTCTCAGAATAATGACATATTCGATCGAATAGTTGCGAAAAATTACTGGAATAAACAAATGAAATACTATTCAAGATTGAAATGAAAAAAAAAATTCTTATATATTTATTGAGTAGTTGCAGGAAACGACTGAAATAAACAATAAATTATTTTCATTTCTTTGCGATTCCGTTATTTCAATTTATTTTTTCATTTCATTCTTTTTCCAAGAATAATGAATATTCAATTGAATAATTGCGGTAAATTACTGACATGAAACAGTTTTTCGTTTTATCTTTTTCATTATTTTTGTGTCATTTTTAATCGATTTTTTTCATTTTATTTCTTTATTCCAGTAATTTCCTACAACTATCCAAATTAGATACTGCATTATTTCGAATTTATACTCATTAGATTGAAATTGATTTGGTTCTGACATGTCGTGAACTTCTGCGTTGATCTCCTAAATCTGTTATTATTCAGATAATAAGGAATGAATTGAGAATAAAATTCAAAAAAACCTCATTTCAACGATCGAGTAGTCACAGAAAACCACTGAACTGAAACTATCTTATTTATTTTTTTCCAAGGACAATGGAGTATTCCATTGAATAGTTTTGGAAAAGTCTCGAAATAGAAAAATCAAATAAAAAAAGTTGAAAACTTCATCATATTTATAAAATACTTGCGATTGGGTCGTTGGCATCAAGAATTCTAGAAAATTAGGATAATCATCAATCTCACGAACAAAGGAATTGAAATATCATTCCCAGAATTCCACAATGAGATTTCGGCTGAAATGGAGAATATTCTCCTTCCGAATAAATTGAATATTTGTCAAGTCGTGAAAAATTACTGAAATCGAAAATAAAATCAAGATGTTGAAATCATTGAAATAAAAATTAATTGTTTCATTTTTCTTCAATTTTTAATACTTTCATTTTATTTGTTTTTTTCTAAGAATAATGTGATATTTAATTAAATAGTTGCGTAAAAATTGAAATAAAAAAATAAATCAAAGGAAGCAATTGAATAAAAATGAAATACAACAATTTTTTACTATATTGATTGAGTAATTCCGGAGAAATGAATTCTTTATTTCATTTTTCCTGATTATTCTCATTGAATTTTGATATTTGATTTTGTTATTTCAACAGTTTTACACAACTCTTGAATTAAATACTCAATTATCTTCGGGAATTTTTCCTCAATGCATCTGAATTCAAGTGGTTCTGGCATGACACGCATTTATGTGTTGACTTCCTGATTTTACTGTCATTCAAATAATAAGAGAAGTCCTCATGAATTCTACGAAACGCTTCAAACCTGTCTAGAGGACAAAAGATTGAAATTATCTATCTACCCATAACTTTCAAACCCCGAGTGTAGGGCGAGATTGAATATCTTATTGATTCGAAGCAACATTCACATCACGTCAATTGACAATGCATTTTCTTGAGAATGTTCAACAACAGAGACAAGATCTTCATTTCAATGTTATCAGACAACCTCCAGTTGACCTCAAATACACATTTTGTCCTCAACTTCTATCTTTTTAGGTATGAACCACGGTACTGGTTTATTGTTTGTTCACTTCACAAAACTTGACTTCCTTTTTCTGCTTCTGTTGTTCGCTATGATCTTTCACTTCGCCTTTCCCCCTCGGTGTTTCGCTGAAATACCCGCGCACTGCGTCTCAAAACGATACAGAGAGAGAGAGAGAGAAAGCAGAAAGTCCCGATTTAATGTCGTAATTAAAATGCACATGGTAAGCTGCTGCCGCCGCCACACCAGGTTGTCCTGGGGCAACGCGGTTGAATGTTTCACAGAACCGTGCGACTCGAGACCTGACTTCTGATACTCAGGAGGGTAGTCATAGTTTAAGGGAAAGACGCGGATATACGAAAGTCGCCGTTTTCCGACCTCCGTTGATTCTTTCATCCTCAACACACCCTTTCTGCCATCGCTACTCCATCTCATCCTTCCTCCTTCTTCCTTCCCCTACCCGTCAAGGGAAAAAATGTGAAGTAATACTAGGTTATTTGTCCTTAGCGCGTTTAGATGGATATATACGAAAGCTTACCAGAGATTATATGGCGTCATAAAAAAGAGAGAAAAGCTGTGTAACCCGTAAGAGCAGTAACAACAACGCGAGAAAGTGATATCTTGAAATTTTCACAAGAATTCCATAAGAAAGTGTCAGAGAGAGAGGAGAAATAAGGAAACCTTCTCGTTATTAAAAATTTGTTGTATCCAAAATAAGAAGTCATTGGGTGGTATAATTTGTTATCATACATTTTCCCATTTCCACAGACGCCAGAGTGTCATTAAAAATATATTAGAGATGCAAAAACGTTCTTTTAATATGCTAATTGCCGGCACACCATTTAATGACATACACCGGCATCGTTTTAACACGTGTGATTTTAATGTCCCTCCCCACCTTCTTCTGTTCTTCATGGCCATTAAAACGTCAACGCGGCGTTCTTCAAAGGGGACATGCACATAGGTTATTTTGGCAATTGCATCATCATACTTCCATCTCTCCCCTTCGATCCCTCAGTCTCTCTGAATCAGTATATTTTCGATGAACTTTACATTTTGTTTATATTTATCATAAAATTTGTATTATAATATCGTGACTGCCAGATTCGTATCGATATTAAAATACAGCAACATCGGTTTAACCGACGAAAACAAACGGAGGCCATGTCCGATCTTTCGATAAAAAAAACATCGATCGACACAGGAATCTCCTTTTTTCCATCGAATTTTTTTGCCCTTAACGGGTTTTTGTCGATCTCCCACCCCCTATTTCAGCCTCCCATCTCAAGCCAAAGAACAATCGGTATGCCCGTGATGACAGGTTTCGGTCGAATAACTTTTTCGCTCGCGTGATACGATTTTTGACATTCCTTGACACGGCTTCGCTTTGTACGGCACCGGCATCGGGCTTCCGACTTACTCTCGAAAAAGATCCCTCCGACCAGATATCGACACTCACGAACGACTAATGTCGGTCGCCAAAGGGTCATTAGGCGCACGTAATATTCGCTTCGTTGCACATGCACATGCCTCTTTCATGTATGTTTTGTGTATTATGACGAGCGAGAGGCGCGAAAAACGTTGGAAATAAAATAAAAGGAAGGAATGCGAGGAGAAAAAAGTCATGTTAGTCGATTAGGAGTCTAATTTCGTATCCTTGAGCGAGAGAAAGAGATGAGGAATAAAACGATTCCAAACACAGGTGTTGATAAATTGCTTTGAATTTGATTTGATTTTATTTCTATATAATATATGAATTATTCTTGATATCCATCGACGATTTGTACTTTTTCTTCTCGGCTACTTGTCCACGTACAAATACAAGTAAAAGTACAAGTATAAGTGCGCCTCCAGCAATGTGTTGTCTTTGAGACGATTATAGAAACAGCCTCCGCGAGTCAGCAAGTGGGCAGAAGACCAGAGAGAGAGAGAGTTGAGTTGGTCTCGCTTCATCTTCTTCGTCGTCGTCATCAACATTATTATCATCATCATCATCATCATCATCATCATCATCATCATCATCATCATCATCATTATTGTACTGGCATGGCAGCAGCAAAACATTATTGCAGCGAACAGGCCGGAAAGGCAAGGCAAGCAACGCGTGGCTCGCAATGCCGTTGTTGCGCTTGCCGTTGCTGTGTTTAAGGAAATTAATGCGGCCCCTATATACGCACGAAATGAGAGCCTACTTCGTTGGCGCTTAATGACGCCCTATACGTGTCGGCGTTGGACGGAAGTAGTGTGCCGGCCGGTACCTGAGTTACATGTTGCTTCTTTCTCTCTTTCTATCTCTCCCCCTCCCCTCACTCTCTCTCTCATCTTTCTCTCGCTGTTCTATATATACACTCGTCCTTATTCATCGTCCTCTTCATCGTGTCGTCATTGTCCTCTCCCCGTCATATAGCGGCCATTCCCCTTAGTAATGTTACGTTTTATCTTTTCCTCTTTCCATACAAACATAGTTGGAGTCTATTATTCCAAGTCATCTATTATTCCGTTTCTTCGTCCTATAAATGCGACGGAATGCATTCGTAACAAAATGTAAAGTATCGTCGTACGTATCTCTTGTTCGTTAGTTTTTCATTTCCAAATGAATGCTAATAGTTTTTTTTTCTTTTCTTCCATTTGTAAGAACGATGCGCCAACGTCATTTCAATTTCAATAAAAGAATTTACGATCTTAAATATTAAATCATGGAATGGTTTTCTGAGATTCACAAAGTCCTTGAAATTGGATCTATTTTTATTCCCTGGTAGCTGGGAATTCGTGTTTCAATAATTTAATTGAATTGCTTCGATCGAAGCACAAAATCAATACCCATGATCAAAAATCATTACACAATATGAAATGTGTGTAAGAAAATTCTCATCTCCCATTCAACGTATTATCGTATTCATAAAACGTTATGTAATGTTATACGTTACATTTCCACGATACACCGCGTTCTTTATTCAGGTTTGCATATATGCAATTTCATATCACTCTTCCACATCTCTAATATTTCTCTACCAGATTGGAGAATGACGGGAATAATAAAAGTAACTGCCACCAAATTACATACCCCGCTCGCATCTACTCGTTGTTTCCATAATATCACGTTGTCGCGTATTCGAGTTGATATTACATCGTTCAATTTTCTTACAATATTTTTGAAAAACATTTTACATTCCCTGGAAAATTATAATCAATATATTTCAAGTTCATTCATATTCATTAAAAACTGAATCACAATGTTTTCTTTCAAAAATTACTTAAAATTGTCTTTGAGGTGTCCTAAGGAGACTTTATATATATATATTGCTCTCTGAAGTTCTCTACTGTATGAGTCGAGGATCGTATAAAATACAGGTCGCTGGAAATTGATACCGAATTGGAACTCCTTATGTAACAGGATGCACGTACTTCTCTCGGTAAAGATACGAGCATGACGTATTTGGAGTAACTCTTGTTGGAGAGTAGCGTATGATATACACAATGACCAAGGAGAGTGTAAACGAAAAGCTTGGAAACACAAAGGGGGGAAAATATGAAGCCAATGAGAAAAGTCAGGTTGAAAAGACCAATCGATGTCGTCTCATCTATTGTATTACCGATCACGTTTTATACCCGCGTTCGCTTTGATCGATCTTCTCTTTTGTTCTCCCTCTTTTTCATAAACTCTCGTCTCGTCATCCACGTTACCCTTCATTTTTCATCACGCCTTCTCCCGGTACCGGGAGTAAATGTAACATACTATACGACAATCATGTCCTCTCTGCTCTATGCATAATTCGTTGATCATTCCCTTGAAAGGAAAAAGCTTGGTTTTGAAAAGTTTGTCTCCTGCGAGGAGTCGACGAGGCTGCCGAATGTCTGATGCTTTGTCCTCCTCTTCCGACTCTCGAATGGACTTTTAGTTACGTGACTGGAAATTTTGACCAGTTCATGATTACCTATTACGTGAGTACTCCAAGTATACGAATATATTACTATATTTATCTGTCCGGATTTACAAGGAGCAAGTAGATGTGTAGCTTCGAGTACACATTGGTGGGTCAATTCATGACCACGTCGAAGAGGAGGAATATCTCTCGGAGACGAGTCGACAAAGAGGAACGACATTGCGGCGTATGCAGAGAATACTAAACCTCCTAGGTTCCTTCTCTTCGAGAGAGCCGGAGAGAAGGAAGAAGATTTAGGATATATTATTCCGTAAGGGGCGAACGGGGAGGGATCGACGATTTTCGTTGCCGGAAGTTTCGTACGTGTCCGCTATTCCACTCAACGACGTCTTACGACGCTTTGGTTCTAGAGAAAGGTATTCCAAACTGTACAACGAATCTGTACCGAAGCTCATATTCGTTGACTCGAATTGTCAGGAAACCCTGATGTGAGCGTTAAGCGTCACCGTCACGTGGTATTTATCGTACCCGCGAGGACAGTTCTCCCGGAATTCGATAGTTCAAGTTAGGTTTTTGACTTGATCTCGTGGGGACCAGTTGAAACCACTTTCTTCCTTTTATATCCCATTCATCTCTATAACACGTTAATTCTGATACCCCTGCATCTACGTTTTGTTCATATATTCTATTGCCGAGTAACGAGATCCTTGCTTATTAGGTTCCCACTTTCAATCGAATTATGCAACAACAATAGAGAATTCGTTAAAAAATGTTGAAGCTCCGCAATATTTATTTCAACAAGATCCATAGAACAATACACAAACAAATGTGAGAATGATAATCGTTGGCGCGGAAAAAGAATCAGAAAAGCGACGTGTATGAGTTTACGTTCTTGTATTGAATCCCAACAAATCCGATCTGTAATAAAATACAAACAATTAAAACAAAAGAAAAAGAGAAAAAACCTTTCTCGATGCTCACATTCGAGCGTTTGTCCCCCCTCTCGCTCTTTGTATTGTCAGGCTTTGACGACGATGGGACATCCAGTTACGAAAAGCACACTCGAATATATTTTACAATTCCATGCTCGATTTCGATGCGTCTATAAATTCGTCGAATCGTTGTTTTCGCGTTTTTCTCCTGCTGTTTTTATTTTTTTTTATTTTCCCTCGTTTGTTCTTCCTTGCTGCCTGTTTCACTCTTTGTCACATCGAACGGAATTATTCCGTTGTTCTTTCGATATTCCAGAAACCAACTTGATAACTTGGTCATATAACCGCGAATGGACCGAAAGGTCAAATCGGGAAACCTGTTTTACCGAATAAACGCGCGCGCTGAGATGAATTTTACGAGCGTATCACTTTTCTTGTGAGATATAAATTCCAACTAGGAATGCCGATGATCATGATGACGATGATCAATTTTTATCAAGATCATAATCGATGATAAGTATTTCGTTAATCGTCGTTAGTGGATGAGAATCAAAGAGGAAGGATTATTTTAAATGAGAGAATTCGTACGGTGGTATGACAAGGCAGATATTTGATTTGAAGAAATTCTGGTGGAAGATGAAGATGATTACGATTATTATTATTATTATTGTTGTTGTAACGATTAGGTTATGGAGTGTAGATATTGAATTATACTAGAGAATATTTTTCTCATCGTATTTAACGAAATTAATTTGTGAATCTTTTTTTTTTCTTTTCATTCCTGAATGAAACGTTGCTCTCGTTGGGTTTCATTCTAACTTGCTCGAACTGTATAGATTCGTCGTCGTTCTTTGGTTGTAAAATTTTCGAATAAAACCAACATTATGTCTATTTGAAGAACAAAAATCAACACCGAAGTTCGGATTTCCTGGCGTACGTGCTTCGCTTGCATATCGAATGATGACATTATACATTCAACTTTGAATCAAATTAATGTTTAATATTATGTCAAACAAAAGAGGGATTCAGATACGTTAGTTGTGAAATTCTGCAGAATTTTCATAGGGTGATTTTCATCTTTGAGAACGAATCATTGTATTTGTCTGTTTTTGATGTAATAGAGAAGAAAAAACGAGTTGAAATTTGTTTATTCTTCGAATAATGAGAAGGCGGTTTGATTTTGAAAAGATGATAGATGAAACTTATCGAATGGCATAATAGAAATAATTCAAAGTCCACGCTTTGTATTACCACGAATGAATAAATCAGGGAAGATCGTTTCGGGAGATAACAATTCTTCGATAAATTCTGATGCATTATAAGGCTTTGAAAGCTTCTGACGTCTCTTCAGCGAGAGTGATGTAGATAGAAGGTAACTGTAAGAGGAATTCCAATGAATAGAATCCAAGCGGTAAAGGTTAAGGTGTGTGTTAAAGAAATCATTCTCCCGTTCGACGAGTTCGAGAAAGAATTTTGTGTTGCAATTATGAGGATAGATCAAACGTTGAATTGTTGATTATTCTAGAATATTCCCATTAGGATGTCCATCTGTACATTCCTTCCCTCCCTCTTAATAAAATGTATACCATACATTTAGTTGTACAAATCACATACGTAGACGATCATCCCTGGAAGAGGATAACGCGCAAGCGTATTTGCACCCGACAACGATCTCACAGGATGAAGTTGGGAATGGAAGAGGAGAGGGAGATATTAAACGTACGTGTACGTATGCGAGTAGTTACGGGAAGTTGGGATACAGATTTGTGAGGGAAGAGAAAAGAATTTGAGCGTTATTATAGGCTCATGACACAAGTGAAGGGAAATATATATAAAGCTTGGATACCTGTGCTGTCTCGTCTACCGACTAACCACCCTTTTTCAAGTCAGGATCACCAGTCTCCTCCTGTACGCTCCGGTGAACGTACAAATACGTAGAGACATGGAAGACAGATATACACACGCACAGGATATAGAAAGTGTGTGCAGCATGCACACACCGTACGGTCGGCCCGGTGCGCCGCGGAAAAATGTATTTTCCAACGGTTAGGAAATTTATGACCATCGGACAATGGACCGAGCGATGCGCTTGTTCTCTCAACAAAGGTGTGTTTCTCCCCTCATCTCTCTTTTTCTTCGCCATCACTTCTACTCTCTATTCTCTTTCTCTTTTTCCTACGTTCTTTCAGGCTTCTCTGAATTCGTCCTGTGTGCGGCTCTCCCTGGGTTCCTTTTCTCTATCATCCACACACAGAGTTCCAATAATTTCCATTCTATTCAGTTGTGCAAGTATACATTGGCGCGGGCGCACAATGCACGTTGACGACGACGACGACGACGACGACGACGACGACGACGACGAAGTTGACAACAACGACGAGCCTACAAGAGAGACCACGATGTCTCAATTTTCTATCGACTTTATCGAGAAAGAATAGAAGAATATTTCCCTCTTTTCTTTTCTCTGACACACACATCGCATATGTGGCTGTATCTCACATATATGCGCACACTTTGATCCTCCTTTTTAATGCCATCGACGACTATACACGGGGATTCCGACGATATTTCTCCTCGGTTCTCCATAATATTGAATTCCAATTGATCCCCTGTCAGACAGTTTTTTTTTCCTCCCCTTTGATTCTTTTCTCCATTCAGCAATAAAGATATAATTGAAGTACAGCACTCTTTCATTGTTGTATTTGATAATATATTTCGTTTCTTTCTCATCATCCGAATCATTTGATATTGAAATTAAGTCGCTTGAAGAGCTTCGAGCCCCATTGGAAGGAGAATAGATAACATCGGCGCTCGAATTCTCGTAAACAGTAGGTAGTAATGCCGATGACGAAGATAATTTATTCTATACACAAATCAATCGATGCAATTCATCGTTGAAGAATATTTGTCCTATTATTCCGTTTCTTCGTCCTCTTCTTCTGTTAATTGGATCATATGAATGAATTCTTTCCAAGATCATCAAGGTTCTTCATCGATCGAATGACGAAAAAATTCCACAGAAATCAATATAAGTTGACAGAGTGGGATTGAAAATAAAAAGAATGGTTTTAATAGCGACGAGTCTATGAAAGAACATTATTGAGAGTATTAAAATCATCAAAGAGGATATTGCGTTGGTAGCGATGTTCGATGGCGAACATCGAAATTCGATGTAACAATGTCGATCGAAGATAAGGTACATGAGGAGGCTAGGGATACGATTACCCGCTGTGGGCCAAAGTAGACAAATGATGACCGAATCACAATCACGTATGATGATTCGTCAATACTGGTAATGATCGTTAGTCAAATATTGACAAACCATTTTCTCTCTAAGAATATTAGCTTGAAATACGCTGGACAACAATCTCTCGAATTAAACGCGTGATCGTCACGGTACTGGTAGTGGATATATACCATTACCACACACCACACTGTGTCTCAGTCTTCCATTATGATCATGATGATGATGATGATGATCCTGAAGAAATGTTCGAGGAAGGGCATGATCGAAGAACCTGCTGCTTGTACCAGAGTTATAATGCAAACTCATTGGGTGAACGCTGGTCAAGAGTCGAAACAGTCTCGTTGAAAAGTGACTAAGAATTCTCCCTCAAATCCAGAGATCCTCATTATCCTCGTTTTCATATGAATTCTTTTTTCACGTAGATATGAATTTGAAGGGATCATTTGGACGAGAGAAAGTAAAAAAGAGGGAAAGAGAATGAGAATGAGAACAAGGGAGAAGCAGAAAGGGAGAAAGGGCATGAGATATCCTAATCTCCTTTTAATTGCTCGTGTGTGGTAGCTGTACACGTGACATGGTCGATAAGCGGAGATCCGATAAAGCTCGTGTGTACGAGACACAGAAATCGTGCTGAACCGCTCTAATTTATATCCAACGATTATATATACTCACACCGTCACTGAATTGCCCTGTCTGTGGATTTCTCGCGATAAAGTTCCTAGTCCCCCCTTTCAACGATGTATGCGCGTATACGAACCTACATGCTGCGTACCCTCAGCCCGATCAATCGTCTATGATTTTAGGAACGAGAAATTCTCATTTAAATCGATTCTTCCTGAGAAACATTCTTCTTCGAGTTTGATAAGTATAATAAATCACCACCTGCTCCGAGCGATCGTATTTGGATACCTACCGTTGATTGATGAAAAAGAAATCTGCGATAGGATAGTTTGTTGTCGGATATTTATTACGTTTAATTATCCCATTGAATAGGTGGGTACAGAATGAGTAAAGTAAAATACAGAATTTCAATCAAACTTGAATAGATGTCCCAGATAGAAATTGTCTTTTCTCCAAATTGGAGCATCAAAGGTTTTAACTTGCTTCAGATCCCGCCAACTTGGCCCGAGCCAGGGCCTGAGATTCCAAAGACCCAAGTGAAGACATTTCGTAGCATTCTTGTGAGGATTTGGTTCTACACCAACTATTCTCACTAAATCATGTTTTATGTTACATTCATGGTTGAGAATTCATATAGAACCAAATCCTCATAAGAATTCTACACCATTTTTTCATCTGGGGAGTCACATTCCTAGCTGGGGTGCTATCGGTCTATCGTTGAAGAAGGCACATAGAGAAAAATAATTCGTTATGGTAGCTAAGAATTAGCTGAGGTACTGTTATTTTTTGTATTTGATATTTGAATAGCGAAAAAACTTGCTGCAAAAGCTAGATTTTTAGCTCCTAGGTTCAAGAATGTTCAAGGCCCGGTAGAAAAAAGAGCTGGGAAAAGAGTGTTCCGGAGCTTTTTGTATCAGAACGACCTCTAAATCCAAGCCCGTTCGTTTACTGTCAAATCGGTTATCCATTGGTTTTCCTCTTGTTCATCGATACTCCCTCTCGGCAAACTCGGTAGATTTGACGTATTATGCTGATGTCCATTACCATTCCCGCTCGTTCGGAAGCGGAAACAATCCTTCGATCACGCGTTAGGGCTAAAGACATTTTCTCGGTGCTCATCTTCGCAACGTTCCAACTAGCCACCTGGGCATTTCAAGCGACTCGTACTGGAGTTACATCACGTACGCTTGACGTGATAGATTGCTGATCGTTGGTTGTGTAGTCTACAATCAAATCATTTAATAATAATAATACCTTCTGATTCCATTCTTTTTCACTCAATTATTGAAAACTGAATAGGTACCTCCCATTTTTCTCTGCGAATATTTGAAAGGGAGACCATTCATTTCCATTCATTTGCTGATTGAAAATGAGATACCATCGATAACATGTATAATCAAATTTCTATAGATTTATCATAAACGGAAAGCGAATGAGCTACTGAAAGGAGTGTATCAGCCTTCATCGGTGGAGACCACTTTAGCACGCTGCAGCAGTCCTTTCATTTCAACACCCTGATATCTCAGGTTTTGCTTTTGAATCAGATTTCAATAATTCACACGTAATTTATCGAATATCGGATAGAATTTCCTAGTAGTAGTAGTAGCCGAATGATTCCTTCGAGCGAACGAATTTCTTTTCATCGATTTACCAAATGAAAGGTGAACGTGGTGAACCCGTAAAACAACGATCAGCGTGCTCTCGTTACCATATAGCTCTCGAACTACGTTAAAAAATCGAGAATCCCTCCATATCATGCAAGTTCGAAGAAAGAGAATTCGAATTTCGTCAAACCGTTGTACGAATTCGTGTGTATACATTATTCGCCTGTTTCGGTACACACCAACGGGTACAGTACACTAATGAATTTCTCTGCATTTAATACTAAAGGACTATAATCCGTACGACAAGAGGAAGTTGGAAACCATTTGAGAAACGTTCCATATCCTAATTCGATGGTGTTTCTCCAATGCTTTGCCACTGTGTGGTCACGAGGGACGAACGGCCGATGGTGGTCGTGTTTCTCGAGCATGTACACACCCATATACATTCAACCGACGACTCATCCACATTCAGATCGGAGTATACGATATCTATATATTGGATTTGCTTGCCAAGTAACAATTAGTGTTTCGCCAGTTTGGGAAGGTTATACACAGTTATCGCGCTCAACTGGAGAAAGAGAGAGTTGGCCGCAGATTCAAATCGAGAATCTCTCTCACGAGTGGATTCCAAACGGATATCCTCGAATGTACGAGAGAAGGAAAGCCATAAAGTTCATTCCTGAAGAGCACCCCTGAGTAAATGGAACAAACACGGTGCTTTGGTACGGGTACGTTGTCGTCGCATCGTAGGATACTGCGGGTACAAGTATGTATCTCTCTAAGATTTAGAGATCACCCAGCAGTTGGGCAAATACTCGAATGTAACCGAAGATTTTGTCATGGGTGTCTTAATTGATATGAATTCTTCATTCATTTCGATACAACGTAATGTCGTAATATCGTAATGTTTAATGTACAACACCAGCAGCAGCAGCAGCTATTCCATCGATAATGAACAATTCTTGAACCCCTGCCAAATCAACGTGTCGGGGTGTACATCGATATCGTATCCCGGTTATAACCGCAATAACCTAACGTTCTAACTCGGAAGGCGATATATATACTACAGTATACACGATTCTAATACACTGATGACAAATTAATCGTTGAAAGTTGTTCGACTCGGAATTATCCCACTTGGAATCATTATTATTCACTCCTTTCTCTCTTGTTTCTTTATATCTTTCAAGAGACACGCACAAGAGAGACTCCCTATCATCACGGTCGCATGGGTCCTTGAACAATCGTTAAAACCCGGTCGAGAGTGAGTAAAGTCGGAACGAAACGAGGCAATGCGCAGCAGCACCCCTCAGAAACCAAGGAAGCAAGGAGTGGAAGAGGGGTCCGGGGTTTATTGTACAGCCGCGATCTCTCGGAAGTAGTTAAAACTTGAAGAGCTCTCGCTACTATACCACAGACGCCTTAATATTCTATATCCGAGGAGAGGATGTCCATGAGGATGAGGAAAAGGTAATTGACTTGCCGGGGTAGGAGGAACGAAAGAACCAACCAACGACGGAGAACGAAAAAGGAAATGAGAAGTAGGAAGCGACACAGTAGCAGCAGCAGTAGTAGAAGTAGCAGCAGCAATTGAAATAGAGGAATAAAATATGAAAGTAGGGTACAATTTCAGATGTGTATAAGATGTGAAAAGGAAGAGGGAATGACGTAGGGTCGTCGTAATAGTAATGATCTCTTTGTGTTACCTGATTCGAACGTCAAATGACAATCTGATACGCGGATCAAGAGATGATTAAATTCTCATCGGTCTTATCAACGCGATATCTTTTTACTCGGTGTGTTCCTTTGAAAGCGAAGGGAGAAGAAGAACGGTTATACACGCATTATATAGATGATTTGTTTGAGAAGAAGGAGTATAATTTCGGCATCCTCTTGTTTGTAAAGAGCGTTCGAGATATTGGCGTTGGATGACTCGACGTTTCTTCTTCTATGTCCCAGAGCCCAACCCCGATGAGAACAGAGAAAAGAAAAATTATTCTTTGATTCGTATATACAGGTTGAACCGAAAGCAAGCAGGCCCTCTTAGCATAGCGGTGGGGAAGATCGAGTAAGAGGGCATTGTTGTGTAACCGGTTGGTTTGGATCTCTTGGTAGTCGATCATTCGCTGACGGCGGTCGAGGGAGATGGAACAAGAGAATGAAGAAGAACGTATGACTTTGATATCCGTAAAATTTGTAATTACATTGAAACCTCGGTTTGGTTACGAATGAATTCCTTTTTTTTTCTTCCCCCACCTCTTCCTTCACGTAATTGGCGTTATAAGTGTATACTTTAACCAATTGATGGGGATAAGAAGAAAGAATCCATTTTCGAATTCAATGAAAATCCTCTTCTTGCGCAATCGATCATCTTTCGTCTCTGTTTTCGATTTCGGGTTGATTGAATCATTTTCCATTGTGACTCGTATGAATTTGGAAAAGAAAAAACAAGACCGATTCACTCGGAATGTTTCGTAGCAAAAAATAATATAATTATAGTGAAATCATGGGAAGAAATAATGATATATGATTCCAAGAGTCTCCTGTGTTGTGGCAGACGAAAGGTTTCAGCGTAGATAATTAAGATGTTTGGATTCCTATTGAATTCGAGAAATAATTATGGAAGTGATCAGTCATCGAAGTAATAGCTCAGATATCCAATTAAAATAAAAGTCATATAATGAGAATTATTTGTTCAGATATCAACGCAGTTCGACGCGCTCGGTTGACTTGACGATATCTACATTAGATACCTATTAATAAGCGGATGAAAAAATTGAATCACGATGATGCTCTTTTTGTTTCTTTCTTACCTACAGAGTCGAGATTTTTTTTTTCCTATCATCATGCGCACTTGCATTTGAATCGTCATTTCGTAGGAAAAGTGTCGAGCATTCTGATGTTTAATTCGAACTTGAAAATTATCTGGAAAAAGTGATACCGTTGCTTTATCAGCTCTTTTTCCTTCGAACGTGTAAACTATAATCGATTACCCGTTCATATTAGTCGTGTTACGCAAAGTACAGTGAAAAGTTGTTTTTTCAAAGTACTATATACTTCAATGGAAAGAATGAAAAAGTTAATAAAAAAAAAAAGGAAGTGATCGATTCATAGCCCCAATCACATCGAGTTTTGTATATTTATTCTATCACTCCTTCTTTGCGCAACATTCAAGTTTCTTCTCGTTCACTTCTCTCCATCTCTTCTCAATTTTTCAATCCCACGAACGCCAAGCAGACTCGTTTAAATGGGAACAAAATATATTTGCTCGTCGTCGCGCTCAAAGGATCGAAGAAGCGATATATCAAATGGCACAACAGAGAGAAAATTCTTGCTCTCGTCACCATTTTTCGAATACATTGGAGGAATCATCGAAATCCATTTGCTAGGATCTCAGGAATGTGTTATATTTTTTGTTTTCTTTTTCATTTTATTCGATTTTCATTTCCATGTAGTTTTCATCGACGGTGTCTCACGAGAATGCTCAATCATTTCCATTGAAGTCGAGTTCGTCATCTTTATTATTGTCGTTTTGTGTCAACAATTGTACGTTGCGCAAGCATCACGGTCGAGTTCACCAATGCAACAGACCGTAATGGGTTGTTTGGAAGAGTCGTCGGCGGCGGCGGCGGCGGCGGCGGCTCGTCCTCGATTGCGTGTGGCCCAAAGATTAATTTTTCTGAATTGTTCGTGTGTATATGTATATATATATATATATATATGTATTTATACGTCACACATACGCGTTCATATCCGCGCCGAGAGCACTCCGAGAAGTTGATTCGAATTATTCTATAATTCAGCGTCGCGAAATGTCATTTTAGAAATATTCTTTATGAATCGCATTAACACAGGACGGAACGAGTTGACAAGTCTCGTACGGGAAGGATGAATATAAAAAACGAGATGCAAAATGTATATGTGTGTGTGTGTGTGTAAGGGAATACGCTGGAGAAAGAGAGAGGAGAACAGACATGGTATTGGTATGATCCTCGGGGAACGGAGAGGTGGAAGGAAAGGGGTGAGGTAACAGGCCGTAGGGTGCACGAAACATATTAGTAGAGCCGCATGGGTCGGCATCTTTCTGTACAATGGCCCGTGACCGCGTGGACGACGCCGCTTCGTGGCCAAGAACACAGGCCTCTCTGTGTCTCGATTCTTTTCGTGTGATCCCCCTTTTGCTTCGCAGTCTCTTCAACTTTCTTCTCTTTCTTCGCTCTCGTGTGGCCCCTTGCTTTTAGCCACGCTGATTCAAACTAGCCAACCATCCAGTCAGCTAAGAAAATAAGAAGAAGATGAAGAAAGAGATATACACACACACACACACACACACACACACACACGTGTGCATGGATCCGAAGAGAATAGATTCGAAGATAAAAGAAAATCTGTTTCTCAGCTAAGACCAGTATAGAAGAAAATCTTTCATACGTATTACATGTTCCCGATATCTCCTCTGAGAGAATAATTTATGTTTTATGACTTTTCATTTGAATAAAATCTTATATTTCTTCAAATACGTTGTTAGTAATCTCTTGAAATACGATGTTCAAATGTATCATCAAGATTTCTCAAATCCCTTGTCGTTATCATGTAATATTTTTCTTCCTTTTGTCTGGTTTTAAATAAAACACAGGAACAAATCTCTCTGAGAGAACAATTTTCTCTATTATATATCGAATAACCTCATCTCACTTTTATATTCATGTATTCCAATAAAACCTTCCAGCTAAATCACGGTTGTACATGTTCACTTGTTGCAACGGATAAATCCATAATTATTCTCATTTTTGTGCACTCGCTGAACAGTTCGTTACATCCTACGAGGGTTACAAGAATATACGATGTTTGTTCGACGTTCATCCCTACCTTTATTCTCCCCCAACGTTGATGTACTTGTATCTTTTTATACGTAGGCAATTAGTGTATTACACCAACAACAGTTGGGTCTTCGTCGTTGTTGCTGTTGTTCTTCTTTCGTTGATCGAGAGAACGTAGGAAATTTGGAGAGAAAGTGGGAAAGGGAATTCAATAATCGGAGCTACTCTCTCGCTGGAGGAAGGACCGCAACGTTTGGCTTGGGGTTTTGCGTTTCGCGTTCGCGTGAAATGCATCATGGGTGCAGGACCGTTAATACCGCGCTTGAAACCGCACAGTACTGACTTCCGGCTATTTGTCATCGCCATGTACATCATGGATGTTCTGCTCCGACCTGGTCTACCTGCCTTTCTGGTCTCCTCGCATCCAACTGCCTGAAGATTTGCATTACAAATATGCACCGACCGGAATGCATGTACGCCAATATGACGACCTCTCTCTATTCTTCCTCTTTATATACGGATCCATATTATATATAGACGTATATATTGTATGAAACTCTCCATCTCTCTGTATCCCCATTTCATTCTTCGTTATTACTATGATAATACCAATATCATAGAACCGAATAGTAATAGCGCGAGATGGTATGTGCGGTACAACAACTCTGGACGTACACACACGAACACGTTGATTCTTCCCAAATGCATTTTACGGGATGAGTTTCTATCAAAGATTTTATGTAATCTCTGCCTCGACTTTGTTCTTCGATTTGAAATTATGCCAATGTTCTAGTTACGGTCCAATGATACAAGTAGAAGTTCAACAAAGCTATAAATACTGTGAGAATCAGAGTTCTAAAAGTAACTTGCAGTCTTCTAGACATCTGTTCTCATTAGAACGTAGACGTAAGCTACAACGAATATTTCATGATCCAATCATGTCAAATAAATGTATATATTGTATTGTGAATTAGAAAACATTCGTCAACTCGATGTACGGGAAATTTTAGCAAATACAAACTGAGATTGCAGTTTTTTTTAGATCTTGAAACTCATTGAACTCATTGTAGAGTTGAACAAACGCATTTATCGATTTCGGAATAATCATATTTTCTTCTACATTACTTCCCCATTTATTTATTCATTCCATCTCCTCCTCGCTTGATAGGATTTTAGTAAATGGAGCGGAGAAGTTATCCTTTATCAATCTAAATTCAATGATTGTGCAAGGACTTTCTGACTTGTCAATCGCGGTTCTTCTGAACCCTTTCTCTGCAGATGACGCATGCATGAACAAAGGATTCAACAATCGAGAACACGTTCCCCACTGTGAAAGGGTTAATAGCGTTACGAACCGATGTTTGTCGTCTCTCGTTGCAAAGTGTCATACCAAAAGAGAAAGGTGGATGGACCGTAATTGAACTGTGTTTTGTGTACACTTTTAGAATCCGTTCTGCCTATCGAGAGTATTCCTCATTATCGCTCTATATAATGTAATTCCTCATAATCACCTCTACCATCGTACGACGAATTCCTCAGTTATTTTTACGAGGGACCACACTCGAGTCGCAATAAATTCTTCTATCTCGCCGCGTACATCTCTCTTTCACTTTCCCTCCGCTTCTTCTTTCTCCAGTGCATCCGGACGAACGTTGTTCCTCTCCTCTTACTAAGCTCCGTTGGATCCTTATCGAATTTGGAAGTGTGCCACATGGTCGTTGAGGACGTTTCGCAGACCGTTAAGTTGAGAGTATCCAGGGTGTGAATCGTATCGTCGAACGGTTTCAAGATCTACAGCTGCGAAGTTACGTGATGTGAAAAACGTGATTAAAAATATACGCGACTCGTTTTCTCGGAGTTCCGAGTTCATAGAGGAAAAACGGGGGAAAAGCGTATTCCTGATACGGTAATCGCGATGGAAAGAAAAAAGGAAGCTTTTCAAACAAGAATATCGATCAAACAAGATGGAAGGAGGAAGAAGTTGAAAGATTTATAGATTGAATCGTCATGAAGGGATACCGAGAATCTTGTCACGTGTTTGCGTTATATCGGTATAATCATTGAGCGACGAGGGTGCGGTGGAAGAATCGTGTAACAGTGACGTGGGTTTGCATATTAGTGGTATGGGTGTACGCGCTTCATAGGGAAATTCACTTTTTTCCTCCCTCCTTCCCTGGAAGTTCTGAAACAAAAGCTCCCTTTCAACGCGAAGCACGATTCATTATCGCGTGTATATATGTAGGTATAGTACGCTTTTACTCTTCCTTTTGCCAATCTCTTGGCATACAACCGAAGGGGAGCTTCTCGCGACACTCTCATTACATAGCAAAATTTTTCGTGCTCCTGTTATATACCGTTTTCAAGTCCATTAGTCTCGGCCCGTCCACATATACAAGACGTCGACGTCGTAGTCGTCGTCGTCGACGTCGACGTCGCGGCGGCACGCGTATGGCGTGCACGTGAAAGGTTCTCGTTCAGGAAGCAGGATTAAAGAGACAGGTGGCCTAGACGTATATTTATATATAGTACCCTCATATACATGTTCTTTCTTCCTCTGTTCTCCGTTCCTCTCCATCTCCCTTTTTCATAGATAACTCGGTGTATAGGTACTTTATTATACGCTCACACCCCTGAACTGTGCATGTACAAACGTACGTTCACATACATTCATACGTATCAGAGTTTATTGAGTGTCTGGGGAATTCGCACACGAGTGCCAAGGAGCGCATTTCTGGCGTCTAGCTTAGTTCGTTCGTTCATTCATTGCGTTCGCTCGGACCTATCTATGAATAGACGCTATTTAAAGGACAACCTGGACGAGTGCAATGGGCTCAAATGTGTATATATATATTATACTCGTACAAACATTAATTCTATCTCCGAGTTTCTACGAGCACGATTCTAAGGTTCCTTTCTTCAACCTAGCTCGCATTATTCGTTATACTCATTCGAACCCCGTAGTGTTGGCGTTGATGCTCCTGTTACTTCTGTTGCTCCAACCGTTGGTGTTGTTGATGCTTTTACTCAACGTTACCAGCACGAAGGAAGAAAGATTGTCGTATTCCGAGGCGTGGCCATTAGATAGACGATGGCAAGATGCTCTGGTCTCCTTTTTATGATTCTTCGTACACCATCGGTGATGGCTTTCTTGAAACAAAAAGAAGATAAGACGAAAGAATGAAGATGCTTCTTTTATACATTTCATTTTGAAACTGAAAAAAGCTTATACACATTCGCATTTTTCTTCTCTCTCTCTCTCTCTTTTTCTCTTCCTTTTTTCTTCGTTATTACCTACAATAAAGATGTAGTTGAAATTCATTTGAAGTACAGTCAGAAGGAGCCAAGACGTACATCATAAAAAGATTTTTAACATCGTCATATCTCAAAGATTCTCCTAATTCAACATTATTCTAAACTTTTGCTCAAAATTCTTCATTCGTTCACGAAATTTGACATAAGCTATTTCCAGAAAATGGAGTCACGCTATAAATATAATGAACGATAATTTGAGCTAAAATGTTGATTTTGAGTCGCCAGAAGATCGCGGTACTGCGGATGCGCGTGGAATATGAATACGCCACGATGATTTGGTAAACCAAAACCCACATTTTAGCTCGGAAAGCAGTTATTTGAACTACGCGAGGAGTCTGCATATGAATCATATACTCAAGAGCGTCTATTACGTTCAAATTATATTCAACTATTTCGAGTGTACGTTTTTCGTTACACGACCTCTCTTGAACGAATTATATATATATATATAAAAGATAAATTGCACTCGTCGTGTACCATAAATTTATTAGCTGTCGCGAGAAAAATAAGTAGCGGAATGTTAATTCTTAAAAAAAGAATTCATTTAGACTCGTTAAATGTAGCGTAGACTTGGTATAAGATGAAATCATGTATAGTAGACGACAATGAGACGTAATGTACTTGGATGAAGTGTGAGGAAGTGAAAGCGAATGGAGAATGAATTTTAATTGTGGTGTGACGAGATAGTAATAAGCGTTTGTTCATGCGAAGAGATAATCAGATGAAGTGAGAATGAAGTACTGATGGTACTCGGAAGGATTTGAGAAGACTTTACCATCAAGTTTTGCGGAATGCAATAGAGTTAAGTAATGTGTTAATGAAAGGACGATAAGTCTTATAGAGATGTGATGAGGTGTAGTAAAACTTGAGGGGTGATAATGTCTTCAACAAATCAGAATTCTCGAATAGGCAGAGGAGTGGTAGGGTTTATAAAATTGTTCTCTGAAGTATTAAAATTCTATTCAGTTGATTATGATACAATCGAGTTGATAGAACTGTCACTGTACCTGCAATTATAGAAGTGTAATTCTAGTGATAAATAATTAGGAAATATGAAATTAAATCTAAACCATCCAGGAATTTTTGAAATTATTAAAGATACTAAATATATAAAATGATTTCAAAATCTTATATATTTAATTCTATAAATCAAAATCAGTGAAGAAATTAATAATATAATCCTCATAAATCTCAATGAAATGAATAAACTTTGATTAATAAAATATCTCTAATTATTTGAAAAAATAATTTATCTTATTATTAATCAACATCTATATAAAAAATATACATGAACGATATATAATTATATTATAATTAATTATAATAGATGAAAATTCATATATTTGAATCCACACCTCAATATTTTACTTTCAAGGATTTTAATAACTATTGTTAAATGATAAAAGATGAATTCAAAGGCAATGATTGTAATAATGATACTAAATATTCAATCAATTTACCCGAATTGAATATTATTTTCAAACTATTGTACCATGCTGAGTAATTTCAAATGAACATTGATTTATGAAAAGCTCTGAAAAAAAAAAGAAATGAATATTGAATTAATAAAAATAACCTTATTTTATATAATTGGATTTCTTAATTAAAAAAATCTATTAAATCAGATTTAATGTTAAATTTGAAGAACATAATAAAAATCAAATTGAAAATATTGAAGGCATTCTCAATATTAATCCCTCATTTGAAAAAAAAATTACAACTTCCTGATCGTTGATGAACTACATTTGCCGAATGAAATAAATCTGAGGAATATAACTCATAAGCGATATTCATTACGATGAGAGCATCATAAACAATTTTGATTACAGTCATCACTTCACTTCATAACAATTCCATACGAACAACAGATCAATAAGCTAATAATATTTTCATATGAACTTGTACCAAATAAACTAAACTGATATTCATGATCTTCATCACTCACTTCAATATTATCAATTTCTTCCTTGACTGTTTTTTTATAACAGGAGAATAATTGAATCAACATTAATGTATCCATATGTAATATTTCTCAATACAATGAGTAGGGTAATTGTAAAAGATTGATTATTTATAAAAAATTTCTCTCCACAAAAATATATATCAATTGTTATTTCATGTATTTGCTTCATCTCCATTAATTTTCTTTCTTTATTGTTTAATAATCCATTATTCTGGAATCATGAAATTTTTTTCTGGTATGATTCAAATTCATTGAACAATCAATAATTCAAATTGATTATATTCTATAATGTTATTGTGTACCGTAACATTGTTTTTAATTTTTTAAACCCATTGTAAATACTCCATTTGAATTCGAGAAAACTCTTTAGAGTAATAAAAGATTGATTTATGAATTAAAAAATTTCAAAAACTGATGGAATTCTCCAAATTATAGAGCGCCCACTTTTCCCCCAAATATTTCAATTTTCTGTTCAATATTAGGTCTTTTATTACTATTTCAAATTATTTTCTGATATTTCTCATCCCTTCATCATATTAATTCAGCTTTTGAAAGAATTATTTATATTATACAAAATGTGAATAGTGGATAATGAATCCAAAATATTCATACGAATGATGTCTCAATATTTTTGCTGTGTATTTAATTTCATGTTGGTCGAGGATTACATTGGAAAAGATCTATTTCTTTAAATCAAATGAATAGTGTATTTGAATAAATGGGTCATCTAAATAAATAATTTATCCGCCACAAGTGATCAGTTTTTACATCTAATTGAATATTCAATTTCTAAAAATAAATATTTTTTCCAGTGTATATATTCATTTTTTTCTTTCAAGCATACATTATGTACTTGCAGGAATTATAATTTAATTAATTTCGATGGCAGCAATCACTAATTTAATTTCAGCAATTTCTTATATCAGAAAATTTTTTGTAACTTGATTATAAAGAGGATTTTATATTTGTTTTTATTGATAACGCCACTCTCAACCAATTTCACTGATTTCATTTTATTTTAACGTGTATAATTCCAGTAGGGTGAGTGCACCAGTGAATGAACAGGCACCGGTGAATGAACACTGTCCGCAAAACGTATTAAAAAATAATTTGAAGCTTATTTAACCCAAGAAAATTTTAGTATAAGAGATATTAATATTTGTTATACAATAAATTATCCCGTTCATTCACTATTTGTCTTGAATTCACTTAGTTTATCTCCACCAAAAAGTTTCATCAAACCCTTCAGGTTAAAAAATCTGACTTATCAAAAATGTCGTTCCATCTATATATTATTATTATTATTATCATTATTAAAAATATTTTAGGATTCACTGAGATTAGTTTGTTACCGATAAAATTAGTTTCTCTTTCCCATATAAACTCACATACACTTTGAGATCCTGATAATTTCACCCCTGCAGGCTATTCAGATACTTTATTTCATTCTATTTGTGCAGCATTTTCTATTCAATTGAATTTAATCGTATCTCATGACGTCCCTGCTGAATAGAAAAAGTATGTGATAATAGCCTCAATTGAATTGAATTTCGATCCGTATTATCAATTCATCAATTGAAAAAAGAAAATCAAGAAACATGACTTTGAATGAAACCGAAAGGCGATTCATTCCAGCTAAATGAAATCTGATTCCACTTTCCAACGAAACAACACGTTCATTTATGTTAAGAAACACTTCCACTTGTGTGTAACAATTTTGGATGAGATCCAAAACATTTTGTTCCAGTCTAGCGAACTCAACGCTAGTAGCGTGTTATCAAGGCATAACTATGCATAGTATCGTAATTGATTCATCCCACGAAATTGAACTGAAAACATTTTTTTCAAAAGCGATCCAAAGAGAAGAGAAGAGAGAATTCAAAGCTCAGAGCAGAGCACTTATAGACAGAAATTTTCGTTTCCAAATAATACACGAAACGATCGATCGTTTCGCTTCCAGTACGTTATGTTAATCTCTTCCTCTCTCTCCCTACAAAACATTCTCAAACAAAGACTATTGTCCCCCGAAGAACGAGATAATGCATCCTTGCTATACTCACCTAGTTCTCCTTTCAACTGTTAAATTGTACTTTCACGTATCTCCAAGCTCCGTGTCATCATATCTCGCGTACACAACTCTTCACACACATTTCAGCTCAGTGATTTACATCCCCCTTATTCGCGTCTCTGAACTCTCTTTTGTCCGAAGAAAGAGCACAAAGTGCATCACGATTATCACTCCTTGGCGCGAGGGAATGAATAATAAACACGGCTGATTCAAGTGTCAAACTGTGTTTCTCTTCAGCCACGTGGTGGTAAACGTATATTCGTTAATTCAATGACACGTATGTTCTGTTACATATATACAACACATGACCCAAAAGACATTTTTCTTCCCGATTTATAGAAAGTTTTCCACGAGAGTGTGATCTACCGTGACCGCATTCGATGTAACTTTCATGGACTGGAACGGGAGGAGGAGAGCTCTTTACGATTGGACTTACCGTATATGACGCATGTTAATTATTCACGTTCAATTCATTCGCGAGTCAATGGATATTCAGGATATCGCTCCGTTCGTTCTTTCAAGTTGATCAACGCGAAATGATGATGATAATACTCGTTGCGGTACATTGAATATCTCTCTCTCTCTCTCTTTGTCTCCCCTTCATCGGTTGTTTCGATATCAATGCGTTACGGTAACCAAGTTGGGTCACGCTGTATATCCCCATGTATCCCTCGATCGGTGTGTTCGTGGGAACGTGTGTGTAGGAATATGTGCGTTTATATTTGTGTGTCTCCTCGGTATCGATATAATCACCGATGCGCATCGGTAAATCGAACGTCCGTAAATCTTGCAACCTCTGTCACATCGTCCTATCGTACTTGGCTGGACGACGATCGATAGCTTGACCGCCTGTTAAGTATCGAAACCTTAACCGACGCGGCGACGACGGTTACAGTCTTTTACAGGTTACAGACTTTGGCAAAAATTCCTATTGTCTGACAAAAAAGGTGATTATACTCGTATACATATATCTATAAACGCGTCATACACGCGTCTGTATCTGCAAGATCGTTAATTAACGATGACTTTGCAGCAGCGTCGTATTATTGTGTCTCATCGTGTTTCAACAAGCTTCCATCTTTTTCTGATTCTCATAATATGGCGTGATTTTCCTCATTTCATATACATGAGGTGCAAAGGTGTATATATATATATATATATTTAATACAGATACTCTGATGAGTAGCAGAAGCACATACTTAGTACAGGTCGCATGGACGAGCACGGTCTAAGTAACGTATATATTTATATATTCAAACTTGTAATATTGTACGATAGACGTATACAGAAATGCGCCCTTGTATATGGGATTCTATATACTTTGTGTATGTGGAATAGAGCACGTAGTGGAACGTCTTGTGTGCACGTCGCTGCATCAACCCTGTAACTAATGAAAGGCATTGCTGTACAACGACGTTACTCTGGTGTCTTGCATACTGTCGCGTCGTTAAGAAGATTCGTCTTGTTACAGTTGAAATTATCTCGTACGTGACTATTACACGGCATATATTTAAGCGTCGTCAGACACGAATTTAAAGGGGATTTGTCTTGTGTTATTTCTACGATCTTGAACTTTATGATCCAAGTAACACGACTACGATGACGACGATGATGACGGATGGTTTTCGAATCGTCGTTGTAACTTTGATCGCGTTGAGATAATACTTTCTCTTATTTTATACCTTATTCGTGGATCGTGAAGTTTGAATCCTCCTTTCGAACAAGAACTCAATATACAATTCAAATGATTTCATCCATTCAAATTAAATCAAACAAAGAGCGATTGAATTTTAAGAGGAGAAATAAACTCATCGCATCCGTGGTTATCATAATCTTTTGTTCCAGTTACATATTATTGATTCATCGAATCCTATAAATCTCTTTTTCGAACTCAAATTCAAGGCTGTGAAGTTGATTTATCATGTGAAGGGGAAAAATATTCGATTCTCTGAAAACCCTATATTTTCCGATGAAGTTTAGAATAATTTAATGATTATTCTGAAACGATTCAAGTTCACGGTATTAAGTTATACCAATTTTAGAACGGTAATAAATCTTTTGTTGGATTCATTGTTCATCTTATTCACTTTCTTTTTTTTCTTGGTTTTTTACAGGTATGTATGCAGATTTTATCATCTCTCGTAATCTGATCCTTGTATCAGCCATACATGGTGAACGTTGTACAAGACTCTTGGTACGTATTTCATTTTCAAAGCTGATACCATACAAAATTCTTTCCATATGCGTGGTACATAACGTGATACATGTGGGGTATCGTATAGTAACAATTTTTCATCCAACAACAGTTTCTCGTCTGAACTTCGGTTTTCAAAATCGAAGGATCAAATTCTGTTACTGTCGCGTACGATTTTTTTGTACTTTCTCAATTCCGAATGGCGAAGTCCTAGTGATTGCAGTGAACAGTCGATTCATGTGAGAATTGGTGGAAGTTTTTTTGGAATCCAGCAAAATTGTCCGGGAAATTCGAAAAGAAAAGGTGACTGTAAAATATCGAAATTATTTTTTCCATGTGGAACTTTTGCGAGTGGTGATTTTATTTCAAATTCTGCGCAATCATCATTTCTAGTATCCCTGACTCCCCTGGTGGAAGAACTTTTGTTGAATTTCATTTTCAGTTTGGACACTTTGTTTATCAAAAATTGACAGAAATCCATGAATCTTCACAAAAATCAAAGAAAATTGGCAAAGTTTTGTGAATTTGATTTAATTTCATCGTAATTTCTTGAAATTCGTCTTTTCTTATTGGTTTTTCATGAAAAGAGAGTTCAATTTGTGAGTGAAATTCAACATGGGATTCAATGAAATTCAGCAACATTTAACAAAATTTCGACTCGCACTGTCGAGAGGTGAATTTGCAAAATTTCTGTTCTCACTCCTCGAGGGCTCCTAATTAGCTCTAAATTCTCTAAAAATTTGATCGCTCATCGCGGTGGTTGCAACTTCCTTCAAACTTCGACCTACCACCAATTCTGCACTTAATTGGCACTTAATTGCCTTGTAGTTGATTCAATGCGAATCGATTCCAGGTTTATAAACCTGTCTGGATTAGTTCAGCTGGCAGGAGGATTCTATGGTTTTCAGGTCAAAGGAACAAAGACACCCCTTCCTGTCACTTCTGTGTCCTTTTCCCTTCTGCCTGAAAACCACAGAACCACCGAGCTCAACTACCGTTTAGCTAAATGTTTCGATGTCCCATGGTTCGAAGGCAGCTTTTCATGTATGTTAAATCGCCCTAAACCTTCACTCACGCTCAGTTGAGGTTGTAACTCTAATTATCACCTGCAGAGTCATAAAACACGGCACACGCGAATAGCCAGCACAGGCAGGGTGTAATTCTTATGCCGGGCCTTATATAAAACGTTATTATCATTCCAACTCCGAGTCAGTAGTCTTGGATTCCCTGGTCTTCTTGGTGAATGGTCGTTTGATGGTCCCAGTACTGAGAACTAAGGCATCTGCACTGCGCCAGAATATGGTTGGGTTTCAATTTTAATATTCGCATCCAAGGGACGAGGTTGAATCCAACCGGCTTCTTTAGTTGAGCACAGTTTGCAAACGATAGCAAACTAAATTAAGAATTGTCTAGAGACAAAAATAAGCATATCACCACTGGAATCATCAATCCTCAACCATCATTGGTTATTACACTATTAAGAAGAATGTTAAATCCTCCGAAGATGTTATGTTCCACCGCTCACGTTCCAATCGTTACGGTGCGGATTGAGGTCATTATGCTGCTTAAATACAGTATTCAGTATTCCATACTTCCACGAAGCTTTTAGATGTACATTCGCTGATGTAAAATAATCGATTCTTCATTTCACTTTTCCTCGAAGAGAGCAAACCAGAGGTCTCAACTGACGGCAGTTTGCATGTCGTAGTACCCTAACGATGATTTTCCATACACGTCTCTCTCCCCATTATCCTCAATCTTCCAACTTTCCCTCTTTCGATGGAAAAGAAAGTGTGTTTTATTGCACATTACCTCTCAGATCCACATTAAAAACAATCAATGAATTATACGTATCGATCTAATGAGGATGAACCGGAGAGTAAAACTGTAATATCCCTCGTACCACATAAAACCGCGAATCATTCTTGGAACAATGAAATATCCGACCGAAATGCGAAACCTGTTTTTTTTTTCGAATCCCTTTGGGCTGGTTTTGTTGCATGGATTCAGGTATCCGTTGCAACCAACCAACAAACCTTTCACCTGGCTCTCGAGATAGAGACGTGTCGGCGTGATCGTTGAAATTAAAGGTCTTCGAACCGCCGGAGATCGTTAAAATCCTAGCACAATCAACCTCCGAGGCATCCTCGCGCATATATATATATATATATATCTGTATATGTAATATATAGTTGGCGAAATCTGTCCATTCCGGTTGTAAAGTGTAGGGCGATTCCTAGGATAGACAGGAGCAAAAATCGAAAGAGAAGGAGGGAGGGAAAAACAGAGGATAAGGATCTCGAGGTGAAAAAAGAAGGAAGGACTTGGAAACGTTTCACACCGAAGCGTGAAGCGCAGGTGTCAGCTGAAATTGGAGCGTCTTGTACGTGTCTTATTTGGGAACCGATGGTGGAGGAAAAAGTTTTTGGGTGGGGCGTGCAAACGGTTGGTAGTATATCGTTGTCAAGACAAAAAGAGGAGGATATCACGGAGAATGTGTGAAGGGAAACCATGCAGTGGGCCTCCTTCTCGTATACGGTAAACTACTTTGTCGGTTCTTTACCGTATATATACCGTGCTGCTGATATCGTGCTCGAGTACGTATGTGTATTCTTTAGAGGATAAGACGGAGGAGAGAGAGGAAGCCAATCAACGAAACCGTGTTTAGCTGTCGCGTTGCACTGGCCTCTTCTAGAGTTTATACCAAGAGATCCCCTGATAATTTTATACTTGGAACTTGGTCAATCGATGAGCTGCACGAAATTCACCCAGGGTCTGTGGAAAGATTATATAATAATGTAGCTCGTTTTGAAAACTGCCTAATCTGCCGCCTTCTCTTGAAAACGTGTGTGATTTCTTTCTCACCTCGAGATCACCTCGTATAGCTGTTATAACATCCGTGTACGTGTTATCACTCGAGACTCTTTTTTGATAACTCGATTATCCAAAAGCACCCACACGTAATGGCGATGCGAGTGGGGTTAGATGCAAGAAACCACACATACGTTGTATGATATGTATATCGGAAATTCAGAACACGCGCACTCCTGTTTATAGGTTATATGTATATAATACACCACGTATCCAATCGAATTAACGGCGCTCTCTTTTTCTTAACTTGACTCCTCCTGAGTATATCATTATTGGAAGAATGAAATTTCGAAAAGTAATAACAATTACTTATCTCGTTTATGTTTGTGGGTCAACACCGAGAAATTCAAATGTTCCCAATCGGAATAGGAAGTAAAGAAATTCAAATGCGGTTGATGTATCGTTGGCTGCGCCAAATAGAGAAGAAGAAGAAGAAAAAGAAGAAGAAAGACGGTGGAGCTCTTAACGGTATCCGGGCTATCGAAGCAGGAGAATTGCGTTAGGTGAAAATACGATCCAGGGATTTGGTCTTGGGCGGTTGTGGTGGTAGCTCTTGTGTATATGCATGCACCACACTGTTTGCCGAGGAGAACCTAGAAACCCAGGAACACCGGCATTGTGGATAAGAGAGAGGTTTCTCTTACTGTCGCCGGGGAAATGTCGCCTTTAATCGAATCCCATTAAGATTTAAGGGCGAATCGTGACAATAAATTACGTTACCTCCTACCGAGAGAGAAACCCGCGCGCTATCTCGGACTCCCTACCAAACGATAGGCGATGTATGTACTTACGTTCGTACGTACGTACGTACGTACCTACGTACTTTCGACCATTCAAGGTTCGAACAGTCACGAGTCTCGTGGCGAACCAGAATTATTCCCTTCTATCCTTGAATGCCTCTCGATTATATGAGATTGCCGTAGGTCACTGCCGCTGCCGTTGCTTCTGCTGTTGCTTTTACTGCCGTTGCGAGGCCGATTCTCTTTACGGTTAAGGGTTCAAGTACGAGATAACCTCGTGTGTTGGTACGATCTTCTTCCTCTACTTTTCTTCGGATATGTACCTCTATATAGCAGTACAAGTCCCTTTTGACTATACATATTCATTTATACCTCACGCGTTGCGAACTAACAGGAACGGAGAATTTCAATAAAAACATTTGAATCTCGAGGTCGTATTCCAAATACGATTGAAATATCATGGATAATGTATATACATATATATATGTGTGTGTGTATATATATCATCCGATCAATTCGAATAGAGAGACAGTAAGGGAACGAGGGGGGAAAAGAAGAAAAATAAAAGGATTTCGTTGAACGTCTTATCCATCGCTGCTATATACTCTCGAACTTGTTCTTTCTCTTCCCCTGCCACCGAGCCAAGGCTTGGCAAGCAGAAAACCTCGGCTGGGTTGGTTATCGATGCAAGACGCGCATCTACCAGCGCCAAAGAGAAAAACCCGAATGAACGATGCGCTTGCTGCTGACCAAGTGTATACCAGAAATCTCGTACGATCTCACCAGCCGACACGATAGGTGCCAATTCAATCGTTATATACGAACGCGAGACAGGTGGGAGAGATGGAAGGGAAGGAGAGGGAGGAGAAGGACAAAAAGAAAGTGAAAAATTGAAACTTTTTGTTTGGAGAGTGGAATGAATGAATGAATTCATTCCGATTTCTTTGGGATTATCTTCGTTGTTTAGCGAATAATGATCATCAATTGAAAATGAGTAGCACGATTGACTAGCTGGACGGACGACGCGACGTGTGGTTGGTTGGCAGCGGAGGGGCATTTCCGTAGGGCTGGGGATCAATCGATACCAAGACCAGGTAATTGATAGTTGATCGAAGAAGCGGCGCGTTGTTAAAGGGAGAACGGGGTGGAAATAAAAAAGAACAGGTAGAAAAAGGATGGGAAAGAAGAGAAGTAAAAGCAATGAGAGTATACGAGCTGATCGAGTGTAGTTAGCGATGAGGCAGATCGCGGGAGCGATATACGCGCTTCGTGGTAGCCGTGAAGAGAAGAAGGAAAAGGAGAGAAAAAGCAGGAGGAGAAGAAGAAGAAGAAGTACACGAGGAAAGTGGATCTCCTGCTTCCCCATGTCTATCGTTTTTTCTCTGTCCCCTGCTTTTCCCTCTATTTTCTTCTTTTCCTTCAATTCCTTTACTCTCTGATATATTATATCATACTCCTTTTCTTCTCATTCCTCTCACAGAGACGGGATCGCCGTCCGTGAATGATGGCGAACGAAGAGTGGCGCTTCACGTTAAATATGCATCGTTCTTTCGTGAGATAAATTGCGCCTTAACCAAGAGCCAGTCGGCCCGGTATTATAATAACCTAATAAAAATGATTAATATCTGACCGACGCCGATATATTACCTTTGGATACTACCGGGACGGATGGCAAGCTAAGCGAAGGTTTGTCTCGTATCCATTGGCGAATATAAAATAATGTCCTGATGTTCAGAAACTCTTATATCGCGCTGAGATGAATGAAAGATAATAATCGTCGTGCGTTGAATATGAAACTAAATTTAGGTGTAGAAGAGCTTTTTGCGTTGGATGATGGCTTTTGAAAAATAATCATTCGTTTATTTAATCCATCGAGTAACACTATATTATGCGAAATATGAATATGCGTGTATTTATACGTCTTTTCTTTTTCTTTCGAGCGTATAACGTTGCTCGCAAAATTAAATCGATCGTATCGTAAGAATGAAGGATATTCCTTGGATTTACTCGAGAAAATTAATCTTGGGTAATTGTATCGGATCCTTAAATCAGTAATTCCACGCTATTAACCAGGAGCTAATGTATCCCGCTCGCGAGCTCACCCTCGATTTTTCACCCTCAAAAATTGAAAGATTTATTATATATCGTGCAAGGATCGAAGGATGAAAAATCACTTTTTTGTTTCACTTTCATTCGCTTTAACAAATCGTGAAACTACTTTTCAAAGTCATATACATTGAGGAATATACAAATATCTGGAATTTCGTTATTTCGAAAATATAAAATTCGAGCAGGAAGGTTTATGTTGACAGAAGCATAGCAATTGAAATTCCCTTTGAACGTCTGTCCGTGAATGAGAAACAAATGAGGAGGAATCAAAAGTAGATCTGAGACTTTCTTCGATACTAATGCGATACCGAGAAGAAAATGATCAGGCGTGTACCACTCCCTAGGGCAAATGGGAGAGAGGATTTTTCATAAATACATTATAACACGCAATGATCCATCACCGATAAACTTGTTTCTCAGCTTCGACAACCAACGTCACTATTCTGAACGATATGAGGAGAAATAACCTATCTATCGATATATAGGCTCAAAACTGATTCTCTCTTGATCCGCTCGCAAAGTCCTGGACTGAACACTACTTTCTGTAACTTATCGTCACGCACGCCTCGAATAACTTAGTCGAGGGCGTGAATAAATTTCTCAATTCCCGTTATAATAACACACATAACACACATAAGGTACAATCCTGTTTTAAAGATTAGTTAGCCTGGAATGTAAGAATGGCCTATTTCACCTCTTGGAATTACACCCATTTTCTCTCCCCGATGGAACTTGAATTAAAAATAAGCGTGATTTCGAGTATACGGGATTCGACGGCGGTCTGTCGAAAAATATATATGTATCGTGAGTTATAGTTTTATATCGAGACGAATGTACGGAGAATTCAATTTTGGTTTTATATTTTCCATTCGAGTTCGCGTTTGGGTGAGAGGGAGATAGGTCGGGGGGAAGAAAGTTTACAATAGTAAACAATAAAATCGAATGAATCAACGTAAAACGTAGACGTAATACGACGTCATTTCACAAAACTCGGTCGTATATACATAACGTTCCGCTATACTGCTTTCAAAGTCGAACGTCTAAAAGCGGTCTTAAAAGGAACGATCGGCGATAACTCTGCCGTATTCAGGACAGATAGAAAACAAAAGGTAGGAAAGAGAGAAGTGTATGCGCGGAAACGACGAAGTTTTCTCTTTCCCCATCCATCTCTTCTCCTACTTTAACAATGGCCTCTTGAGAAAAGTTTGGAAAGGCACACTCGTAGCCAGTAAGATAGGTTACGTTGTTGTAACGAAGCTACATACGAATCTTTCACCAAGTTTTCCTGGGTGATCCTGAAGGAGGAGAGTTCCTTGCAAGGAAGCAATAACAATACGTACCAACACGTAATGTCTATTATACGTATATTTCTCTCCCTCTCTCTCTCTCTTGAGTGTGCTCGAATTATCATATACGCGAATTGTTAGCGGAGCGAAAAGAATTTCAAGTGTTTTCACCTTTCTCGATCATTAATCGACGGTTCGATTGAATATCCAATCCATGATTTTTCTTCCTCTAAAGAAAAAATTGAAAAGAAGATCACGTTGAATAGTTGGATGAAATAAAAAAAAAAACCCCCGGACAGCAGTTACCAGAGAGAAATGAGTAGAGAAAAAGGATGACACGGGGATGGGAGAAACGCATTGTTCCGTCCAAAGTGAATTTCAACGACCGTGCTGCTTTGAGGGTGCAAACAAAAAAATCGCGCAAAGACATATCACTGGTCTTCTGGCGAGGAAGAAAGAACCGTACCCTCTCCCCCGTCCTAGGAAAAAAAACGCTGGTACTTAAGATCGACCAGATTGGCCAGAATTTTCCCGCGGACCACCAGTTCTCTTTCCCTTTTTTCCTTCTCTCTTCTCTCATCCGGATTCAGACTCTACGCGTCTCACATTCATACATACATACTTTTACGTACATACACGTGTCTGTACAAGAGTACGTATTTGTGCGAAGATCTACGTATATGTGCTGGGTGGGAGGACAGGACTGAAATGAGACTCAAATTAAAAACTATAAATCAGGCACAGAGGTCACGCAGTACCGAGCATGCCGTATAACGTTCTCGGAGAATAAAAGCAGAAGAGAAAGAGAGCGGAGAGGCGAAGGAGCATGAACGAAAGAGAGAAGGGTAGACAGAAAGAAAGAGTATAATCATACCAAAGTATGGCCACTACGTTCACAAGGGGAGAAAATCGAGAGAGGAAAAATATTCGCGACACTTAAAGAGGTTTAGTAATTCTCTTTCTCTAAGTAACCCAGAAATATTATATGCTCTTATTCTTATTTTCAATTGGCATTTGCAGGAAATGTCCCGATACGGAAAAGAAAATGAGAGATTGTCGACAAGTGAATGCGAAGACTTATGTTTCTGGAATTCATCTCTTATTCATCAACGCGTTGGTATAGTTTTTTTTCCTTTCTCGCATTTAATCCGACAGTGATTTATTTTTCAAAAGATTTTTTTTTTGCTTTCAAATGCGAAACTTCGGTGTGCCCGATTTAAATTCCTACCACACCAACTTTTTTTTGTAACATGCGAACGTTCAATTAACTATTCTGCAATCCTAAATGAAGATGCATACATAAATGCGTGAATATTTTCGAATCAGGGCGAGTGGTTTTCATTTTATATAGGTTACATGATTTTTCGTTGCACAGTTGTCATTGAAGTGTAACATATTTTATGAAACTTTTAAACGCTTCTCATTTTCGCTCTTCATCGGTAGAGGGTTTGAAATATTCGAATATTAACAACATTTTTCAGTGGAAAATTATTTTCACATTATATGCACGGTGTAAAATAGAACACTTCGGTAAATAATTTTCAATAGTCTCGCTGAACTTTTTATCCTCAGTGAGCATAATCAACAGCCCAATGCTGGTCCTAGTCTGCCCCGATAGTTGCACGCACAGGGGGTATTCAAATAAAAAATATTCTTCCAATTAAATACGAAATAAATCATCGCGGAAGAAGAGTCTTCGAAAATCAATATTCTTCGCAGCTTGGAGTAAAAAGAAATGAAAAAAAAATACAGGTGTATATTTCCAGTGAATTTCCCAGGGAAGGTTGTGAAATCTTTCTAATACAATAATGTGCGCATGTTTGAGTTCGGGCGTGGAAAGAAACTGTGTTGTATGATGTAAAGATTGATGTTCCAATTAACTGAAAGTTCCACAAGTGCAAGGTGCAGTGTTTAACAAGATGAAAAGCTTGTAGAAGTCATGGTACAGTACTTTTTTTCAAAGTTTCAACGCGCTCCTCGTTTTCATTATTAAATTTTTGCTTCACGCATAAAACAAGATGCCGAGTATCTTCTATCCCGCTGTCTTGAAATTGATTCTATAAAATCATAAGAAGCTTTGTCAGATTTGAGAAAATCATGTTAACAGAAGAGGGAAGAATTTTGTTGATAAATTTTCGAAAGAACGATAAACATTCGAAACTTTTTGAATATTTTTTCAAATGATCGTTACAAATTGCATTCCATAATCGCAGCGTTTATCATCGATTTTCAAAGTAACGTAAGAACGATCCGTTATAATATGAGAATACTTTGAAGCAACTTGATTGGTAATATTGTTGAATTGTTCAACGGGATAACGGAACGTAAACAATATCACATCGATCTTCAACGACATACCTTTCTCTCCAAGACGATGCTACGCGGCGGAAGATCCACGTTACAACGAGATGACGATTCAAAACTAATTTTAGCTTATGATCGAGTCCGTATCAAATCGAAGAAGAATTTCAAACTTTGTTGGATGTTTTCGAAAGAACAATATTAAATCATCACTTGGAAGAATATTTATAACGATAAATCATTCTCAACATTCTTGGATCGATATGGTAGAAATAAAATACATTAAATATCTCTCTCAACAAGCGCTTGATATTTTACAAAGACCAACCCAAGCGCATAACCAAACTCATTATAAACTATTTAGTCTAGAAAGGGGAAGCGAAGGTAGTTGAGGGTAATGAAATGGCCATCTCAGAGTCCTCATTTTAACTTAATTGAACATATATGGGAATTCCTTGATAGAAAGAGAATTGAAAGGCATCCAAATAGTCAGGAAGAGATATAGGGAATCATAAAGGAACAGGGAAAAGAATTCCACCTGCGTATATGCTTTCCTTCGTCATTATCACTAGGATAAAAAGAAGATTGGAAGGAGCGGGAAAAAGGGAGGGAAAAATAAAAGCGGTTATACAAAGTTTTTTAATTAAAAATATGGTTGAAATCGATCGATGCTGATGATGCTCTGCAAGGAATGCTTCTTGGTTTGAAAATAAAAAACTCGAGTAGTGCGGATCATAGAGAAAGAAGGGATCTTATGACACTGAAATACCCCAGTCACTTGGCATTGAACTAATACTAAATTTGTCGCCTTAAGTTGCTTGAATGCATAGGAATGCGGTGTTTTTTCACTGTTGATTTCTGGAATGATTGAACATTCAAACCCCAGCAACGTCATCCATGAAACTGTCTAGGGCCTCGCGAGAATCTAGCCAAGGGCTAGAAAGAGTCTAGTGGCTAGCGGGGAACTTGTAAGGACCTAGCGAGTGTTGATATAATACCGCTTGCTCGGGAAGTTATTCCTCCAAAAATCTCGGAGAATACGTTTTTAAAGTCACTTTTTTCTTACTACACGGAGAAAAAAGAATTGCTGACGCAGAAAATCGAAGTGTTTGATACAGAATAACAAATATTCTTGCTGAACTATCTGAAAATTCACGGCCACAGCTAAGTGGATTGCTGAGAGAGCAGCACTAATAACTAAAGCAGCTGAATTTTTGTTATTATATACTGGATACCAACTCAAATTTGACTGGAGAGGTAAAAATTCTTTGCTATAACAGCTAAAAATACGCTGTCGTAGCTGACAAGACTATTGTGATAGCAAATATTTCGCTGTCACAGCAAATTCCCCTTTCCTCCTTATAACGGTGAATGAAAGGCACTATTTTGTCACTATTTTCAATGCTCCTGAAGTTCGAATCGATCATTGGAACGAATTGGTAATCGAATAACGGAATAAACAGTTGTTAAAGTCGTCAGATTTTGCGAGTTTGAATTTTCAGTTTGTTTCTATAAACGACTCAAACTTCAGGAAAATCTATTTTCATTGAATGTTTTTTTTTTTACTATTTCTGAATCCTACGAAGCACCGTCAACCCTGTTAACATGACATTTTTTTTCCCATATGCGAATAAAATTGAAAAATTTAATCGAACTAAAATATATCATCGGGGGGATATCTAAGCAGAATGAAAATTCGACTTCCTCATTACAATTGAACAAATCAATTCGAAATTAAAATTCTCATAAATTTGCAGATACCCGAGAGAGATTAAAAATCATGCCAAACTCGCTCCTCTCTCCTTCGTCGAACTCGAAAATAAATTCAATCTAATTCAATCTTTATCTCTTTTTCAATTCCTTTCGAATCGGATTTCACTCGCATAGAAGAACAAACACTCGTTCCTCTCAAACTTGAAATACTACTCTTTCCTTTCAGAGTTTGAAATCGTTTGTTAACGAAGAGAATGGCGAGATAGAAGGTATTCTTTCCCATACGAACATTAAATTCTCATCTTTCCATTCTCTAAAAATAGAACTCCTGTTGAAATAATTTAATATAAAAAATTCCTGTGCGATTTCGTCGATTCCACAACTAATTAGATAAAAAGAATTCTGTCTGTATCTCTTTCCCTCTTTCATCCGGAAGGGTATGATATAAAATATTGTCGTGGAAATACTCGAGGAGCCTCATCTCTCTTCTCTCCGAGATTTGTGCAGTGACATCTCTTCCTAGAATCGGCCAGGATCGTGTCGGTAATCACCATTCCTGGATGATTGCCGCGTATATATACGATCAGCACGTCCGGTCATGGCAACGATACTACTGAACACAGGTGTCGCGAGAATCGCACGTTCTAGCCTGATATGGACTGGCATTATCAATCAGAGAAGAAGAGGGTTTTCGTCGTTCGTTTCTCCACGTCCGAGATAAATTCCTCGAGTCACAGATAATAGAAACTCTTGACATTGATACGAGTAAGAAATACTAGTATCATTTCTCTTTTTGTAATTCCCTCTTTGTGAATCCTTTCCAAGTTGATTTTTCCTCATCTACGCCACGTGTGATTTAGAATTATCGTTCAATAATCAACAGAACTTTCCTAGGATTATTTCGTTAGATAATCAACGAATCGGAATTAAATAACAAGTATTGTCTGTTCTTTTCCTCCTCGACTCGGGAGACTGAAATATCGTGGAATAAATTTTTCTTACTTCTATAAAGAGCTCAATTGAATTTTCTTCGAGTTTTTCTTTTTCCTGGTCGAACAGCGTTATTCAACTATCGAAAAGTCGGAGGATATTCCTTCGATATTCCATCGTACATCCATCGATGGCGCATAACTCGATCACCCTGCGGACATCGGGAAACCGTCACGGTTATAATACTTTAAACGCTCCTTCTTCTTTTCTTTTCTCTCTCTCTCTCTCTCTCTCTCGTTTTCTTCTTTCCGTTCTCTCATTCTTCTTTTCCATCTTCATAGTTTCAACGTTCGTAACGTCGAACAAACTCACACAAACTTTCCACCAAGAATTAATCCTTCGTTTCCGCGGGATATTTTACCACGATGTGCCGGCGGGGTGTGACGGTGGAAAGAAGATACGAACAAAGTTGAAGCTCCAGTGTCAATGGGATTTTTCATTTTTCTTTACGCTTGTGTAGTGTCTTCACGCTATTGTGGAATCTTACGGTGTATCGATGTAGAGTATACATCGATAACTTGTGAACATTTTCAGAATAATAGCTAGGAGGAGCATTGATTATACGGTTCACAGGATTCAACGGAACTGTATGTTTTAATCGTCTAATGAATTGCATTTTAAAATAACTTTTCACATCGATTTCCTTATCTTCGAATACATCGCATTCAAAAGTGCATAATCCTCCTGCTACGATTTCAAGTCACGCAAACGATTTTTTCAAACAGCAATGATGGAGTCAAATTCATTTACATCGTGAATTTTGCAATTCAAATTCATTTGATTGAAGTAATTTCTTTTTCCATCCTGCGGTGAACAAATGTTCCTCTTGATGTAACGATAAGGAAGATTCGATTGGGATCTGAAAGATTTTTGTTGTCTCTTTCTTCAAATTCACGGAGGATCGATTTTTTGGAATTATCGTTTCCATATTATAAATCAAAATTCTACGATATACATTAGAGAACCTCTTCCATCCACATCGAATCAATAAAATATTTTGATACATATCCTCTTTGTTCGTGGTATTCATAAATCTTCTGGTTTCTTTACGTTACGCAGGTATGTACGTAGATCTTATCTCCTTTGTAACTTGATATGAATTTCCATGAAATTCTTGGGGCGTATTTTACATTTGATTCACCGATTGATAAGCAAGAATTTCAAAATCAATCGAAATTGCATGAAAATTCATTAACTCGGATGGACAAATAATCATCATTACACAAATTCGATGGAATCTCAAATAAAAATCCTTCCTCCGAGGCGTAAGAATCTCTACGATCAACGTACCCGCATTTATGATAGAAAAGATTTCGAAAGTTCGGAGGAAATTCTTCTTCAAATAGAGAAAGGTCGTTGCAATTACCACTGCGCAACGAGATCGTTCATTAAAGACATTTCACAGTTTAATTTTCGGATCTTTTATCTGTTATCAGAAGTTCTCTCACCTTTCAAAAGTTCACATAGTTTTTTCTTTTCTCTCTCTCTCTCTCTCTCTCTCTCTCTCGTTTGTAACAAATGCGACTGAACGTTCAATAAATACACGATTATCTGATCGACATTCGAGATGAGACCTCCTTTTTGAGAGATTCTCACGAAATTCAGATGTCAAAACAAAAACACGTGGATTCGAATATCTCACAGTCCTAAATAAAAAGTTGTAAAGAAGAGAAAAACTACATCCGCGATCATTTGAAAATAATACTTTGGAAGTAGAACGACAAATCTGAAAACTGGAACACTTTGAACGACAAAAAAACAGTTTCTGCCGCGCTCCGCTTTACATTGTAGATAGAGGTAGTCGGAAGATGAGAGCGGAAGAACAAAGAGAAAAGGGGCGAAAAAAAACGAGAGAAAGATGAAATAAGAGTTTACTCTCATATTGTGAGAGAGGATGAAAAGGGAAAGAGTCACGCTCGCTTTTACGAATTCTATCGGCGAGCATCTCTTTTACGACTACTTAAAATAGTAGTGGAAAAAGACGCGCACTCGTACACACGTAGGCGAACACAAAGACACCTAGGAGAAGATCTGGTCGAAAAAGACGCAAGGAACAAGGAAAACAGCGGAGAACGGTGATAAGGAGGATGAGAAACGTGCAAAAAGGGAGTTTGTCGAAAGAGCAGGAAGGGAAGGAGCGAAAAAAAAAGAAATGAAAAAGAGTGAGAGAAAATCGAGGAGCCAATCTTGGCCCAGGGCACGCGCGTAAAATATCGGCGCATGGGGAAATTACTCCCTGACGTGAAATTTTGCCCCGGGACGAATTTCACCGAGCCGAGAAGGAGAAAAATACGTTATAAGGCGTGATTAGGATATTAAAAGTAACGGCGGCAACGTATTAAACCGACAACCTGATACCGAAATGGAATCAAGAGAAGGATCTCATTAGAAGGAAGAATAAAATCTTGTCGCGATGATGTATCGCTTGTCTGTTTCAATTATCAAACTCATATTTTTCCTCTCTCGGCATTCTACTAGTTCAGAATACCGGATTGAAAAGAAGAATATAGAAGCAAAGCGTTCGGATTTCAGAGGAAAAAGTCAAAGAAGGAGGATAATAAAAATTTCACTTTTTCATGTGAATTGTATACACGTCGGGGACGCGTGGAATCTCAGACAAGACGTTGCGATGGGTTCAAGAATTTACAGACTTCGTTCAAACCGGGGGTGGTTAATCTTGTTCTCCGGCAAAAAGTAGGATCCTTTTTTCTGTCGTGGCGTGGAGAGGAAAAAAAAACACGTGTATCAGAACACGGAGGGGAGTGGATAGGGTCAGATATACCAGCCACGACACGAATCGAGTCGAATATATCGGCAAAAAAACTACGTAGAAAAGGGTGATAACGCCGAAGTAAATTTGATTTAGAATTTCTTTGACCTTACTGGCGAAGGGGCAAGTTTATAAGGGTAGATGGAAGAATATATATAAGCTCACGCTTTCACGAACCTATACTGTAGCTGTAACTTGAACGAGGATCCACAAATTATCTTTTGGAAACTATTCAACTTCACCTTTGGCGAATACCTTTTTTTGCTTACTTTATTTGCATCGACGATATATAACACGGATTTATCTTCACAATTCGCAATTTCAGGCATATCATTATTTATTGAAGATTGTTAGATATAAGTGAATATTTTGTAGGCCAAAACTTCGTCCCATTTCTTTTGAATTCTTGGAATAACGTGGGGAGGGATATCACAAAATATGGAATTATTGGATTCCGTCAATGAGCTTTCGCAAAAGCTCCTCGTTCGACGAGCAGGTTTTCGAAGAGCAGCGAAAAAAGAAGAAAAATCAACATTCCTCCGAAATGATTTCACATTGAAAAGAGTTTGACAATCCAAGTAGCGTACGAATAAAAATTCCATCACAAACGGGTCAAGAAACACACAAATCTCGAAGAATATTAAAATCATGAATGAATATTCATAATCATGAACACAACATGTTTGTTTTTTTCCCATTTTTTCTTTCTCGGTGGGTATAGAAAGAAAACATACGATCATCGTTACTCATTCCATTAGGAGAATAAGATATCCTTCGCATTCGTGTAAGCGACGGGTCTCAGATTCGATATATTGATAATAATCATATCGATATGCGCCGGACGGAGGAAAGAAACAACGATGATTTTGCTCATCATCGTTCCGGTTCTCGTCTGGTAACCGATAGAGAAGAGAATCCATAACCCGTGAGACGAGGAAAGACAGAATGGAAGGAGAGATCCGAGATTCTCTCTCGAAGAAGCACGACAAGAGACGACAACAACAACGACAACGAAGAAGAGGAGAACGAGGACCAGAGTCCATCCAAGCACGGCGGGTATAAAGGCATAGAACGTAAATATCAGCTCGTTTGATCTTGGGGGCCCCATGAAAATGACTTGTAATGGCACGATATCGCGTACTTTACAATCCTCATTCAAAATAAATATTTCGAGTTTACGGCATAACATGGCATGGCGTGGCGTGGCATGGCAAGGTAAGGCACAGAGCGCACGACCGCAGAACGCCCCGAGTGTACGTGTGTTGCATCTGTGACATTTTCAAAGACAGAAATAATAAAAATCAACGTGAAGAAGAATGATGATGACGACAAGAACGAGCAGCATGCAGATCTTAGCAGCGTATCTGTTAATGAAATTGTCTCTTTTGGTCTCGTGAAGTTGCTCGTAACTCAATGATGATGGATCTTTATTGTCCTCTCTCTCTCTCTCTCTCTTCTTTCAATAAAAAGTCTCAAATGTCGAGAAGGAGGCAGCATGAAATTTCAGAGATATCAATCGAAATGAAATATACGTATGATAATAAGAAGAGAAAATACGATTATTACGACACGTGCGTTCCAATACACGCGATTCATGGTTCCCTTTTAATATCGCTTTAATGTCGAATCGATTCATGAAGTGTAAATATATATATATATATATATATATTTTATGTTTTCGAGGAGAAGGGAGAAAGTACAGCACAGTACGATCCCTCACCCTCGTGAATACAATAACGTATATTGAAAATGCTGGGCGAGGATCTGTCTGCGTCGTCGAATCCCCGAGAGGTGGTACGAGGAAAAAGAGACTGGTCATCATTCTGTACATAGGGATCTGTACAGAGGCTCCCGTCTGTGGCTTATCGAAGGTCACCAATGTGCGTGTGCATGCAGCTTTCATCTTTCCAACTCTCCCCCTTCCTCGCACTTGGTTCCCTTTCATTCCCTTTTCTCGCTTTCATCCCCTTCGTCGAGTCAGAGTTTTGGGATCAGGTCGTTGTCGGTGCCGTTGTCGTAGTAGCGCGCGTCCGCGTTCTTCCGAGCGCGAACGGTGAAAGGGAAAACGAGAGAGTCGTCGTAAGACCCTTATCGTCCTGGTCCATGCACTACAGGCGTTAATAATAATCTTTTTTTCAACGCATCCCATCGTTTTCCCTGTCCTAAACCTCTCGCCCAAGCTTAAGATAGATCTGTATGTGATGTATGTATGTATATATATATATATATATATATATATATACATACATACATGTATATAAAACTGGCTTTAGTCGTGGAACGAGGATTACCATCGCTCCGCGTATGGTAGCAAAAGTGTCTCCTATACTCTTCCTTTTTCGGCTTTTTGTGTTTTCTTTTCTCTCCCTCATTTATCTAGTCGGTGTGATGAAGAAGAGGAATATATGTATATTTACGGTTGGCAAGAGAACGTGCGTTTCTTATATACACCTTCTCAACACGCTCGATTATTCTCGCTTTGTCAACTCGTTTATACCATGGTATTCGTCTTCCAGAGATCTTACTTTCCGCACTTGCTTCTTGTATGCTTCTTGTATACGTAGTGGTAGGAATTAAACTGTAAATCGCACAAACTCGTGGGCGCGGGGGCCCGCGTGTTACGCGTCTTATCGTGTATAAGTAATAAGGTGAGAACGCGTCGGCAGACCGTGATGAGGAGCCACTACTTACTGATCACTTGCTAAGAATCACGCGAACGTTTATCAATGTCCGTACCCTCTGCATTCTAAGGTGCATTGGCCTGCTCGAGGGCCGAATTTCACAACGCGATACGTGGATTTGTAACAAGAATGCTGAATGCCTTTCGGTCTGCTTGTGAGAGTGGTATTTGAATTTCTTGAAAGCTTACGTAATCGTTGAAGAAATTATTATCTGCGAATTTATACAATTCAGATTGTTTTTTGTTTTTGTAATGTAGATTCGAAAGATCGAAGATAATATTCAACCTGATCGTTCAAATACTGGCCTTTGAATACAAAATTTGGGAAGTTTTTGTTTTACACTCTTGGTGGATTTCGTCCCCTCATCGTGGGCGAATTGTTTTTCCATCAAAAATGAGGGATTCTTCTGTTCCTGAGGTGTTGAATCCTCCACAAATAAAGGAAAAGTCCACCAAATTATGGTGAAAAATCCCTCATCTGTGAAGGAATTTTGTTACCACCATTTTTTAGGGGACAATTCCACAATCATTTTTGAATAATTAGTCCACCTCTTCCTCTAACCACGGTCAAGCCAGAGAGATGGCGATTGATGCATTAACCGAACTCTCTTCGAAACTGAAGAATGCCACACCATTTGAAGGACGCGATGAATGAGTTCAAGAATCTTACCTCCGTCAGCTGAATAAATGAAGGTGCCGCTACCTCCGAAACATCCTAACTAGAAATCCAATCGGGTTAACCCGGCGTTTAATTAGGATCCGACCAGGCACAATCAACCGCCGGGCTAATTCAATCAAATGTGCCTTAATTTCCAGTAGGGATACGCTCTGGGAGCTAAGAAGTAGCTGGATCAGGCCACATTTGAATATGTTTTTTGAATTTTGTCGTTGAACGATGTTTTATTCCATGTGGGTCTTTGCGCCCTATACATGTTTCGATCCTGAATATGAATTGATTTTCCCCGTAAAACCGCAATTTATTGTCTACAAAAAGTTCAAGGCCAATGTAATGACTCAATATAGATTTCTATTAGATTTAGCTACACTGTGGAAAAAATTCCTTCAGAAGATTCAGAAAATATGACCGCAATTTTAATGAAATTCCTTGAAATTCAGTGAATTTTTTCATAGTGTAGGTAGTAAATGTTTACTGATCAATCACTAACTGAAAATAGCAACCAGACAGTCATTAGCTGAGAACAAAATTGTATTTTCCTCTCAGCTAGTTGCATATTTCTAAATGCTACAATGTTTTAATATCACAACGTACCGGAATCTGATGCAGCCAAATGAGCGCAGTGGGATAAGACTTCGTGGAGAATTTTGTGCTCTTTTTGTGGGTATTTATCACTCTATTCGCAATTTTTGTGCTCTAGTCGTTCAGGAGAAAAAGAAATTTAAATGTTGTCCTACTGATGTGCTTTTTAGACTGTTGAGTGCAATTTCTGCGCTATCGAAAATTAAAAGTTGAATGCAATTCAAAGACTAAAAAATGCCTACAGAGGAGAGTTCCCTGATCCAGTGATTCTAACATGATTCCAAATGGCACAAGAGTCATGAAAATCCGCTGTGATGGCAGAATCTAATTTTTTTCTGGGTCCTTTTTGCGAATGTTTGGCTATGACAGTAAATTATTTGCCATTACAGCGAGTTTTTAGCTGTGGCAGCAAAAAATCTTTGCTTCTCCAGCAAAATTTGTTTACTACTCTGTTTATGATACCAAAAATTTTGCTAGTCAAGTAAAAATTTGCTGATTCAGTTGATTTCGTTGCTCTCATCGCAATTCAGTTAGCTGTGGCAGCGAATTTGTCAGTAAATTTTTTCTCTCCGCGATGGTATCGGAATTTTATGCTCTTGTACGTGCTACCATCGTGAATCATATCTATGTCCAGGTATTTTGGTTGGTTTTTTCGTTGAAAAATATGAAAATGCGAGTGGAGCGAGCCCCTTTGCCAGATTCTGCATTTTATTTTCTCATTATACAATTCATACTCAGACTGCACAAAAAATCTTCTTCACAGCTTTTTCATGGTTTCTATAAGAAAAATGAAATTGAAAAAAAAAGGCTACACGGAGAGAAAAAATTTGCTGACGCAGCAAATCGAGGTATCATATATAGAATAGCAAAATTTTTTGCTGACCTAGCTAAAAATTTGCTATAACAGCAATCGTGTTAGCTACGACAGCAATTTTTAAGCTGTGGCAGCAAGAAATGTTTGCTCCGCCAGGAAATTTTCAGTATTATATACAGAATAGCAAACAAATTTTGCTGGGATAGCAAACATTTTTTGCTGCCACAGCTAAAAATTCGCTGTCGCAGCTAACAAGATTGCTGGAACAGCAAAAAATTTGCTGCTCTGGCAAAAGGAACCCAGCGAAAGTAGATTTCGCTGCCACAGCGAATTCCTTTTTCTCCGTGTATCCCTCTTGCCGTGTAAAACCTTGTCCCCTTGATTCATCGAAATTCAATGATGAATTTTCGTTGCAGAAATTTGATTTGTTCACATTGAATTTCATTTCAATAGGTATGAATAGGAATTTTTAACCTTTCACAGAATTTCAAATGCTCCTCACCTCTACAATTTTCTCCAACCAATCCATGTTCCGTGACTCAAACGGAATATATTGATACACAAAGAGAGTCTCTTATTATCACGTTGAATCGAATTACAAAATGAATGCAGCAGTGGAAATTAGTTTGATTGCTCGAACTACGTCCTGCGAGAGATGCAAAATGATTAGAAAATTGAAGAAATTCATTTAATACTTCGACAAACCGTTCCTAATAGTTGCGGTAGATGGTATCACGAGACACCTGCTGCTGTTGCAACTTGATTCCGCATATCAGTACTAATGGACTCAAGATTGTTTCTAATTTCATTCACTCAAATCGGTTGAACTTTCTTCCTCCGTGCAGATGCTCCGCACTTTGATTTCAAAGATTGTAAATACAATTATTATTTCCATAATTGGCGGTTTCATTCAAATGGAATAGAAAGAAAGAGAAAATTTTTCATCCATTGCTAATATAATAACACGTTCATCATCGTATATTATATATCTGAATAATATATGATATACGATAAGGAAAATGATCACGACGACTGCTCTCAATCTCTCCTAAGCGTATCGCTAAAATCCAATTTCGTTCGAAACTGATCTGGGTTGACGGTAAGATTGGAAACTATCGATCAGATCACATGCAGAATTGTCGTATATATGTCCATAAATGGCGCATGTGTCAAGGCACGCGCGCGCACGTGTTAACGACAAGTCATAAAGCACACATTTGATGTTTTCAATTCTCATCCTGTCATGCGAGGGTGGCAACGGCGGTGGGAGTGGAGCGCATTTCGGAGCTTCCACAGAACGGGGATATTTCAACTGTTGTAACTCGCTCCTGCTCACTGAGAAAGCAAAAGCGTAATCGCATTTAATGTGCTCGTAAAAAAATATATATATATATATGTACGTGCCGTATACGAGGATGTATAATTCATTGTCTAATTCTCATAGGCCGAGGAGAAATCCGTCATGGAAGTGTTAGCGATGAGGATAATCAACGCAATGGAATAGATGAAGTCGGCAATATGGAAGGAAACCAAGATAATGGTAGTAAAAAAAATGAGAACGACGTATCATTCTACAACTCTCAAGATATTTCCTTCTCTCGTTCTCTCTCTCTTGGTGTGTTTCTACCTCACATCGTTATGCGTATATAAAAGTCTACTGCCACAACGACGCCGTTGTCGTCGTCATCGTCGTTGTAGGGATATAAAAGTCACGCCCGCGGCTTATCGTCGATTTGTATCTGTCCGCCCAGAAGGGCCACCGTTTTTTCCACGTTGAGGTAAACACGATCCGCGTGTGGAATCACAATCGTTCCTCTCCGAGCTTTTTATAACTAGAAATCTAACGATACGATTTAAATATCACAATTTAACAACTGTCGGATCGTCGGATAGTTTTTTCTTAATCATACCGTTACATCAATTGAAACTATTATTCCTTCAAATGGAATTTCAATTTGAGAAATCACAGAGAAAAGAACTCGATTCTGAGAGAGGAACATAGCAAAATTTTGAGTATTACATGAAGAGTAGCGAACAAAATTTGCTGAAGGAGAGAACGCCTTTTGCTGCCACAGCTAAAAAATCACTATCATAGCTAACAAAATTGCTGTTACAGCAAAAGGTACCCAGGTTTTCTCCGCGAAGTGAAAAATTTGCTATAACCTTGGTTTTTGAGCAATCCAGTCAACTGTAGCAGCAAATTCTCAGTTACACGGAGAAAAGAGCAGCGACGCCTGTTCGCGTGGAAAGTTTGTCTCGCAGAGCACCCGTTCCTCTCAGCAAAGTAAAAATTACTCCGCAGACACGAGCCTCCCCTTTTGGCCTAGCAATCATTGCTGCGTGACAAAGTATTGGGAAACAAGGCGTTCATTACTCTTTGCGGAGCACTGGTTATTTTCCGCAGAGTAGTGGTTACTTTGTGTGCGCGATTTCATTTCGCATTTGTTTGTTCCGTGTCGTTGTCAAGTAACCTCGTAGGCTCGTGCCTGCAAAGTAATTTCCACTCTGTTGAAAAGAACCGGTGCTCCGCGAGACAAACTTTCCACGGGAACATGTGTCGCTGCTCTGCCGCAAAATAATCATTACCCTGTTTTTTTTTCCGTGTAGGGTAGTAGAAAGATTTGCTGTTATTTAAAATGAATCGAATAAATGACCTTCTTTTGTGAATTTGATTATCATCAACGAAGTATTTACATTACAATATCCAACGGTCAGTTTTCCAACTCAATTACCAAGGTTTGAAGAACCTCCAAGTCTTTTCAATTCCCTTGAGATGATGAATCGATCCCTCCGTCCAATAGATCGAGTCTCAAATTTCACGTACGTGCATAGATACACACGTACACAGGTAGAAATACGATTTGTGAGTATCGTTGGTAATGAGCATTCCCTTCCCTCGTATCTACTACACGTACACGTATTATAAATCAAGTTTGAGAATGAGTACGTACGTGTATACGTTCGATGTCAAAGGTTTCCTAACGGCTAAAAAATGTCAGCTAGTTCTCAGATGAATCAAGTATCAATTTATGAAAGATAAGAAATAAAAACACGATTCCTGTACAATATCCGTCCTTATCCTCTTCTACGATGATAGATAATTTATCGATGAAACTTCTTAGAGGCAGGGAGTATGCGACACGATGCAAAGGTCCTTGATACGTACTTCTACGAGCGAATGGCCATATTTCTGTATACCTTCCTCTTCGTCGACCTTGTCGCATTCTTCTTCGTCTTCTTCTTTCGACTCCTCTTCCTCCAGTTCTGCTGCTTCTTCTTCTTCTTCTCTTCTTTGTTCAAATTCCTTCTCCGTCTTCCAGTTCTCGTGTGTAACATAACCACACGAGCGTGTGCGGCGGGGGTATATCAGTGTGGTTGCGCGCGCTCTCGGTATTTAAGACTCCCTATCGAGCAAGACGCGAGTGTTTCTCGGATTAACGTGGACTTTTGTCGTCTTAATTAGCTTACGGGGCACACGGGTATACGCTCACTCCGCCTTCATAGCCAAGTTATACTGTGTGAGTATTGTACATGTATCAGAGCCGACGACGATTCCTGTTGCTTCTGCGGTTGCTGTGCTTCTGCTGCACCATCGTCGTCTCTCGAGGTCATCTTCTCGGTAATCTGCGTGCAGCAGTCCTAATGAGCCACGGTATATAGAAGAAGATCGGGTAAGAGAAGAGGAAAGCTCTTATATGTTAAACTCGACTCTGGCATGCTGCTGTACTTGGTCTTTTATCCCACTATAGTTCTCTCTCTGCTCTCTTCTCTTCACCGCTTTTAATCGATTTGAATTCGAGAAACGTACGTGGAAGAAGATCGGTAGTTAATTCATGCCTTCTCCTCTTACCCGCTGGTGGTTGGTGTTTTACGACGCACAATAAATCGTAAGGCACACATCCGCTCTTCAACCAGACAACCTTGGATCACAGCATCAACCACTGGGTAATGGTTCGGATTCCGTCAGAGACATTACGCGCTTCGTACTTACTACTCAAACGCTTTTACCATGAGATTCTAGCTCTTCTTATCGTTGAATCATATCTTCTCTCTTTTTTTTCCTTTCATCATTCTCCTCGGAATGGAGAGGTAATGTTCGTGAATGTGATTCGAATATCGGGGATATGTAACGTAGATGTATATTGTATTCTCTCGTATCCGATGTTTCTATTAGCTTCGTTATCTTTCTCAAAGTTATTATCGTTCGTTACTCTACAATATTCCTGAAAAATCCTTTGCTTGTTTTTTTTTTTGTGTTTTGCTCAATACATTTATGAGACAAAAATAATTTTCAACCGAGAATGCTAATGTTGCAATGGTTAAGTTCGATTTAAAAGCTGATATATCTCAATTTTAAATCGATTGTATCGCGAAAGATATTTAAGCGTTTTCGAACGTTCCCCCGAGGCAAGGAACACTTTATGCCAGAAATTTGAAAGAAACTCTCAGGCATGTACTTTTGGAATACGGAATATTATAGGGGTGGATGTGAAATGATGTGAGTTATATATGTATGTAAAAATGAGGTACGTTCAACTTTTTATGCCCGATCATAATGTATCAAGTACAAAGAACCTATAATGTTATTCAAATTTAAAATTCCTCTGCCATCAAAGTTCGCAAAAGTTACAATGATATTCAGCAATTTGATTTACAGTATTTCTCTTCCCAACGTAATTATACATTTTTCATCCGAAGGGAAAGAATCATAATAATTCGTGACGGTGGTTTGGATATCGTTGCAATATTTCAACCGATTGGCGAAGTTAATAACAAAGTTCTCGTCGTTTTATATTATAGGAATAAAAGAAAAATCCCGTACGCTTCAGTTTCGTCGATAAATCCCTCATTAGCTGGATAAACGAACTAGGATGCAAGGATGTATCCGCGCGAGGTGATGGCCGGTGGCGTCATAAATTTAGTCGCACATCCAAAGGCATTCCTCGCGTTTCGTCCTCATTCTCCGTATAATTAATGTCGGATGAGTCAGCCGAGGCCCGAGAACAAGTGATAGGGTGAGAGGTGAAAATCCATCAGTTTGAAACGTCGTCTCGTTCTTGAAAACTTCGTAAGATAACATCAGAATAATCTCGAAATATATTTAGAAAATTCGTTCCTGATATCAAAAAGCGTTTTTTTTTTTTGTTTTTTATTCCAAAAAGCATACGTCGATCGTTCTAACAAACTGCTTATTAGAAGAATGAAAAGAAAGGTAAAGACGGAAATGCCATTAAGACCCTCAAGCAGTTTTCTTTCCCTGTTATTCGTAGCTTGAATTCCAGAAGAGCAAGCGTTTCCACGCAAAACGAAGGGAGGGCTTGTACCCATCTTTCCGTAAATTTACTAGCTTGTACTTTAAATTGCGTAATTTATATATATTTTCAGCCCTCCTCCTTCTCCTCCTCCTTTAGGTGGTCATAATTAATTACATTAAAGTTACCGCGCTCTTCCTTCCTCTCGTCCTCCATCAAAGAAAAGGGAGGAGAGGTGGAACGGAAAAGAGGGAAGAAAGAGGCGGAAGAATTAAAAGGTTAGGAAGGGAAACGAGGAGGGTTGTTGGACGAAGCGGCGGTATTGCTAATGGCGGCGACGGCGGCAGTTTGGTGTTCACAAAAGTGCCGGAAGTGGTGATCGTCGTTCGTGAAGTAGATTTGAATAATTTCATCGTAACGATAATCGAAAGATGGTCGAACAATGTATATGTCTATCCTAGATACCCACGAGTCCTAGAAATAACAAAAAAAAAGGGAAAAGGGGGATAGTTGGATCTTCTTCCCTCGTTATTCAGAATTTATGACGAGGATCCCGTTGTTTCTCGTTGGAGTTTTAATTGCCCCCTGTTATTGAGTTCCAAGGGGAACGTAATACCATGTAATCTCTTCTATGAACGAAATCAAAATTGAATTATTATCGCTTTATTACCCTATTATACGAGAGCGAATGTAGAAACATTCAATCGAGATACCTTGTCATTTTGCCAGAATTCAGAAGATATCTTGTTATCTGCCGTTCGTTTTATTTCATGCATCGATTTCTGCCGTTCCCTTTGTTCTCTCTTCCTCCCTTTTTACACCGAGTTCTAAATTGAGAATTTCGTCATAGAGTTAGCAACCAAGAGGCAAGCTTGAGGAATAATTTTTGCGTGCCCTCGCATATTTTTAATAACCGTAATCCTTTGAAGTATGAGCAAGTGATAATAGATAACATGCATTTCCATTTATTCTTGCAAACTAATCCCCATAATTCACGTTCTGCGCTGTAAAATCGGGTAGTGATTCTAACCGAACGTGCATACGGTTCGTAATCATCATCAAAGGGTTGAAGAAAAACGGGTGTCGTAGTCACGCAACATCTAGATTCGCAACAGGAAGTGACAAGGTGATAGGCGATAGCATTTGTACCACTCTCTCGTACGCTATGCTCACGTAGCTACGTTGGCTAGGGTCAGTTAGCGTTGCAACTATATATTTCGGTAGTTCTCGCGTTACCCACCCCCTCGCAACACCACAGTTTCATGAGTTTCTCTTGTATATGAGAGGTAAACGTCGTCTCCCGTCGTTCGCAGCTCCAACTTAAGATGTCGTTTTTCATTGGTTTCCTAGTAGCAACGCATTACCGCTATTGCTGCTATGCTGTCTTTGCGATTTTCGTTATTTATAACCAGTGATATAACCATCCTCCCACGTATTTTTTTCCCTTCATTTTCTTCAATTCATCTTCTCTTCACTGACATCACATCACCTCTGGGTGTAATTCTTTATCCCCTATGACCTAATTCTCACCTCGCACCCTTTGCAATTGAAGTTATAGACATTATTTCGCACGTTGGTTGTATATTTTCACTCGCATATCCAGATGTTGACTCTGGTGAGAAATATAATCAGTTTCCTCCTCTACGGTCCCGGAGAACAAGTTCAACCTCAAGCCTGAACAAAATTCTGGACGAAAGAATCCTGTTTCCATTCATCCACATATTAATTTTATTACACCCAAGATCTTGGGAGAAAGTTTGAAATTCCTGTGATCCACCTTGCGCGGATACACATATTATTTATACTTTATATTGTGCTCATGTTTTTTTCATTCTCGTAGTGAATTAAATGTAGGATATAAGGTACGGTGGTGACAGAGGAACAAGTTTACCACACACCGGGATGCAAACCAACAAGTTCTGGCTACAGTATAGATGTTATTATAGGATAATGTTATAGCCAATGTGTGTAGTTCTATACCGGTAGCTCTAGTTCCACCTTCGTAAATACGATTCTATAATATCCCAACCTTACGCGCGTCGTCGCGAACTGGTATAAGAAACCAGTTTCGCTAGTTTCGAGTTTTCTGTTCTATACATATACCCTGGCAACCACGTAACAGTATGTATGTTCATGTATAAAAGCTTGTTCGTGGGTTAAGGTCGTTCTGACGACAGTGACCGGTCGGTCCCCCGTTGTCCTGGTAACTAACCACAACTCGTCTGTTGTTCTTTTCTCCGGTCTGATGTTTCCGTGAGAGCTCAGAGAGACAGAGAGGAGATGATAAGAAGAGTTATTTCTCCTGGTTTCGAGGGGATTAAATTTTATATGAAGTTGAATTGATTTCTAATTAGGATTCAAGTGTTAGTCTCTTTCGACGCGAACGGCGATAACGATGATTATTATTATAGCGATGATGAGAGCGATGGTAATGAAGATAATGGGGACGATGATAGTGATAACATTGAAATAGATATGCACTTAAAACGTCACAATTAGATTAGATGTGCGTGTGTGCGCATGTGCGATGAGCTTCACACTATTTAGTTAGAAATCGCGAATTTCTAGGTAGATGACTGTTCATCGCGAGCACAGGTATGTACATATACAATATACTCGGACGTTGGATGATCCATTTAATACTGCTTGCATCACCGATTCTGCCGCTACCATGTGGCATAAATCACGTGTACGTTATACACTAACGTATAATATAACCGCTATGGTATGCTTTCTACAATGTGTATATGTTCATGCCGCAATGTTCTCTCGCCCCAATGGACTCCCACCGGTGTGTAGAGTACGTGCATATTGTATACCAACATATCTCATTTGGGTACAGACCAACTTCGCGCCATGAAAAGAAAATCAAACTGCACACTGTGCATGTTCACCCGCTAAGTACATATTTCGAGAAATCTCTGCAAAAATCAACATTATTGCTATATTGCAATATATATATATAGTGGAAGATACATTTTTCTCCCTAGCATGTTCTGCAACGAAGCTTGGAATTTCTCTAAAATCGTTGATTATCATTTCATTGAAGAAGCGAAGAGAGTGTATACACATTGTATCGGAATATAAACGTATCTTCGAATTAATACTGGAACAATTTCATCCGGTCGATGTACACAGCATATTTATGTAAATATCTCCATCATTTATGAACGAGAGCTGATATTTTTTTTGATGCGATCGCCTTCGGCGATCTTGTCTCTCCTCGAGAGCACCACCGCAGCACGCAACGTTAATCTGGAAAAAGAATTAACATGAGATAGTTGCGATCCGACGGCACAGCGGTTATTTAACTAAATTTTCAACATTCTTTTCTCACTAAAGCGAAGCGAAAGAGACGAAAAAAAAAAGAGAGAATTATTTTGCGCATGAAAGAAGAATTATATTCCCTATGTTTTTTTTTTTGCTTGAATAGCAAATTGAACTTCGTTTAAAACTTTGTCATAGGGCACAGAGGCTGTTGAGAATCGGGTGTAAAATTTCACACTCCGGTTTCCGCTTGTTCTTATTCAAAGTTCCTGAGTTTCAAAGCAGCGATTCTCCATTTCCATAATGGAAAAATGTATTGCGGTGTTGTATCAAAAATATACATTTTTGTTCGAAATGTTGGAAAACTTCTTCTTCCATCGACAAGATTTCAATGACGTGGATTCATCCTCGATTCAATTAAAACTCAAAGTTAGAATTCGAATCTATTTTCTACTTCGGCGTAGAATAGTGGGGTATGATAAAGAAGATAGTTTTCGATGATCCTCGAAGTGAGAAGTTACATGTCGTATGTTCTCTTGTTATAGTTTGAATAACTAACATTTGAACTCGAAGTTGAGTACCGGACTTGGAGTTTATAAGAGCAGAAGTCAAAATTCATCGCTCTTTGAGATTTAATTCTATGTTTTGAAGAAGATTGAAGTTTACAAATCGTTGATTCATTTATTACCTGGGATTTTCACTTCCATAAAAGTCACAAAAATTTGGCGGCTAAAGATCTTTCTGTAGGGTCGTTGAACTCATTTCGATCCTCAAGTCTTGGAAGTTTCAGGGTGTAAATTCTTTCTAAACTCCCAAGGCATTCTTCTCATGAAATAACGTGAATATTTGTTCTCTTTTGTTCTCATTCCTCTTCTCTCCATTGGAATTCTATATTGCGAAATCTAAATTCTTTTTTGAATCGTTCCGATATCGGCAAAAAAGGAACAAAACAAAAAACAAACCAAGGATCGTTGGAGATTCTACCTGTTCTTTCTCTAATGAGTTACAACCATAACTTGCCTAATAATGCTCTCTTCCATCCATTAACGAATGAAATAGCAATAATTCTACATCATCTTGTTAATTCTTTGTACAATAGGAGATAAATTAGCCGCAGGTATTATTGTGTATTCTTCTTTATTAAAATTTCAATATCTTTCGAATGGTTTGTTTTTTTCTTCCACGAAATAATAGAATAACAGGAATTTCTTTGCTTTTTGTTCCATCATTTCATAGTTGTCTGAATGTAATCGATCATTCGATTATGTCAAGTGAAAAACAGGGTCACGTGAATCCCAGAATGCATATCATGTCAGAAAAATAATCTTTTCTCTTCATACAATTTGAATGATAGAGGTTGGAATTAGAGATGTGCAAATCGTGTTTTTCTAACCACCAATCTAATCGAATCGGATTCCTCGTCATTTTCTCGAATTAAAATCGAATTGGAGAGAATTAAATTCGAGTAGCGAAAGGTTCAAAAAACGACTCATGGATATAATAGGGACATTTGAAGAGCACACTGTCAAATAATGCATCGCTCCGAACATACGTCAAATATTCTGAAACTTCTATTTTCAGCAGTTTTCGATATTTAATGAATTGTCACAGTTCAGTGAAAATCATTTTTTGATTAGAATGACAGGAGTCTATCAATCAACTCAAGCAGCATTGTTCCGAGGGTGCGATATCCCGAATTTGTCAGCACGAAAACTGAATTATTTATTTCTGTATTCTTCAAGAACTGTATTGTGTTTTTAACAATCTGTTGTGTCAAAGAACTGTATTCTCAAAAAATCGTCTTCTTGAGGAACTTTATTCCTAAATATCTCCATTCCTGAATGTCTGTATTCTCCAAGAACTGTATCCTTGATACTCACATTCAGAGGGATTACTTTAAAGAAGTTCTCAATTGTTTTAATTCAACTGTGCAATTTATTGTTGCAACAAGCAATCTTTATAACCTATTTCAATTTTATCAACAACACCTCCTCAATAGTCATTCGCCTGAATATAGATATTCAAGAATACAGTTCTTGAAAAATACAGATGTTTCAGAACGCAGATATTTGGAAATTGAGTTTTTCAAAAACACAAGTATTTGAAGATATAGTTCTTTGAGAATACAGGTTTTTGGAAATAGAGATATCCAAAAATACAGGTTTTTAAGAATACAGAAATAAAGAATACAGTTCTTATGCTTCCACGACGAATTTCAGGGATCTTGGGAAGAATTTTTAGTTGACTAGTGGAGTCTAGAATAATCCAGCGCATTCGAACTTCGGAATTTTTGAATTCAAAATGTATTCTTGAGGACACGACGCTTCCAGGCAGCGATATTCCACTAGCACGCATAATATGACCCCATTCCCTAAGGAGGAGAAGATCATTTGCGCTATATCCCCTCCCATTGTCAGAAACCTGACGGTGCTCGCTTTACTCGCATATTTACATCACCACTGAGGCTCGCTTTGCTCGCAATTTTGTAAACTTTGTAGAGTTTCGCATTCATCGCTTCGCTCAGATGTTCAAAATCCTGGTAACGTTCGGGTTTTTCTAAACTTGATGGTTCGAAACATTGCTCAATCCAATGAGAATTATTAATGACTCCAAACATCTCGTTTTGCATATCGACGTTCTGGCTTCTTGACGCACATCGATATTTGTGAATACCATTCATCTTTCGAAGTTTGGAATGTTAACACACATTCATTATTCATTCTCTCGCTTGGTAATGATTGGTAAATCATTGATTATTTGCAGTTGTTGATACACAAATCTATTTATTCTATTTTGAGAATGAAATGAACACGAAGAAAGTATATTTTCTTCATCAGCTGACAAGGCCTCGATTATTATAAAAGATTCAGTGCTCTCGATAAGTAGCATCGAATTGATCAGCTAAGTACACGAAATCCAAGCAAAGGGAGCGTCAGATCATGGAATTCCGAATGACAAATCAATTCCACCATTAACCAACTCGGACTGTTAAAATTCATCAGTAACATAACAAATACTTGCATCATAACCGACACCATGAAGATTTGAAAATCCCATAATATAATCCGAAGTAAAATACCGTGTTGAACGAGGATCATTTAGCTAACTTTGTTGACTGGCATTAAAATTGACTGGATGATACTCATTTATTCAAAGAATTATCCCACTGCAGGTAATTATTTTCCCCGTTTCATCGAGCATAAATCTAAATATAAAGCCTAACGTTCAAACAGCCGAGCGATAAATCAAATGGAATCAGTGTCGTCGATCCTGTATTATAAAATCGCACGAGTACACAAGTGCGGAACATTATGGCAACAGTGAATTTAGAGAAATTAAAACTCGTGCAAAAATGTATACGTCGCGTAGGAATCTAGGAACAATCAACCACAATGTAACCCAATGTAGAATCGAGCTCTTGTTTCGAGAAATATGTTTTCCCGGGGCTTTAATGATGACGACACTGATGGCACATCGCTTTTAATAGCGTAGAAGGATTTAAAGCGACGCGTCAGAGTCCCTTAGATCTCCCTTTTGGATCCTCAGAGAACGCTCTAAGTGCCATCGTCTCTGAGAGCTGGTGGAGTAGCAGCAACAGCAACAGCAGCCACAGCAGCAACCAAGAGAGGCAAACTGGCAGCCCGTGGAGAAGAAGAGAACCGGTTCCTTGAGTATAACCAGCAGACTCTGTCTTTCCTTCATCCTCTCTTTCTCTCTCTTTGCTCTCCTTCGAACTCCAGTCGATTCGACTCTGCTCTCAACTGCCGAGGTTACTACAGGCCATCGCCTAAACCAAAGTAAACTCCTTTTACCCCACTTCATTTCCTTCTCCTCTCTCTATCTAATTCCCATCCTTTTGATATTTCATATCGTTTTATCCTCTCGGAAAAGAAATAATAATCAGTGGAACGCAGGTGAAGGGTATGCGATTTTTTTCTTCTTCACAACAACGTGAATGGAATTGATGTACGATATGGATTATTGATCTCTTTCGTTCCTTTGTTTCTATATTCCTTTTTCGTCTTATTCCGTTCCTGAAGATCATCGTCCTTTGGCCGCGGGGGCGTGAATTACGCACTTTCTAGATTCTGCATCTGGCGTGGCAAGATTATAGCTTGGGATCGCTCGATCGGATACCTTGGCATGCAGTTTGATCCTCTTCAAAGGGATCTGCACGAAGAGGATATATTGTGCTTGAAATATTACACGTACACGCAATTATTATGTTGTCCAATTTACATTCATATATCACGAATCGAAATTATTCGATTGTTTAAATAATTCTTTTGTTTTTTGCTTTGTGTTTTAGGTGAGTTCGAGGTGGCAACCTCTCATAATTCCTTATAAGGGGTTCCTGTACATCGCGTGAGTGAGTAAACTTTGAGAGAGTATAAAAATAATATTCTGTGAGAATATCAATCTCTTGAAATTTATTCAACGAACAATTCAATCGGAATCAAGTTGAATGATTTAGTAGAGGCTGAGAGGAGAAAAGAAGCCCTCTCTAGAGTTCTTCCCTGATATATTATGAGAACGAGGCCATGACGTTCCATTGCGTCTAAAGAGGCGGTAAATCGTTGGTGGTTCTCTTTTTCCTGAAGTCGACAACAACGAATCGCTCGCTCCTCTGTTTTTCTCTTCTCTCCTCTTTCCTTCGTTTCCACGATTTTTCCTTCTCACAAACTGTGTAGTGAAGAGAAGAAAGACCTCTAACATTACTAACATCGCTAACATCGCAAGGGCAGCAGCCTTTTCTCACCCTTTTCTTTCTATCCCCCTTCGGTAGCGAGCAAAGCAAAACGAGAGTCGATGGTGTACGACGAAGGCACTCGAGATTTGCGCTCAAGCCGTCCGTAAAATTCGTCTCGGATCGCTTAATACTCGCTAAACCTTAGTCGAAATCGTCATTTACCCTTGAAACCAACCACCGACACACACACTCGCTCTCTCTCTCTTTCTCTCTTCATCTATTCACATCCCCTTCTTTATTCGAAATTAACGCGCCGAGAACCCTGTGCTTTTTTCTCTTTTTTCTCTTTTCCTTTTGGGCGCAATTAACGGCCATGGCAAATATCACACCGTAGTACGCCGCCGCCGCCGCCGCCGCCGCCACCGCCACCGCCCTTCCTCTTCCTCTCTCTTTCTCCCTTCGGCTTTCTCGGCAAATGCATGATCCTCTGTTCCTCATTGGCTCCTCGAACGTGGAATTTTTCGAATCGTTATTCGAGCATGCCTCGCCGCGCCTGTTTACCGGTACATACGAGAGTGTGTATGCCAAGCGAGCAAAGCAATGCTTTCGTACACACAATCTCTCGTATTGTCTCTCACAAGGTGATTCGTTCTTTCTCTCTGTCCCTTTCATTTAACCACTCTCCGATATTTGTTCCTCTTTTTTTCAACCCAATTTTTGCTTTATTTTTCGCTCTTTTTTCGCACGCCAAGTTGTATATATGTATATATATTTATACGTATAGCTTCAAGCGCCCTTTTCCGTAAAGGACATAAATCCTCGAATCTTTAACCGGTTCTAGGACAGAGAGAAAAAGGAAGAGAGATGGAACGATCGTAAAAAAAACGTCGAAATCCTTAGCTTCCTTCTTTTCTACCCTCTCCACTTTTTTCCTCTTATATACAGTAGCTCCAGAAGATCGAGGGAGAATAAGAAAAACGGGCGTGGTGTGGTGGGATATATATATATATATATATATATATGTATACACCCATTGTCGATCGGTTCCCACTGAAATTTGTGACTTGAAAATTAAATCGCTGAACAAAAGAGGTATGGCAAACGAAATTTTACGATTATTTCATTCAGCATCAATATAGATTCGTTCAAAAGATCAAACCACTCTGTAAATATTTTTCTTATCTCAAGAAACAACTCGCCGTACCTGCGAGGAATAACTGTGTTGCTGTGTCGTCGAAGAATGTCCCTGTGTAAGAAGATCCAAATTCTTCAATTCGAAATTTGAACGTAACTCTCCGTAATGAGAGGAAAAACTATACAAAACGATTTGAATGTACGCAAGCTTGAAGGAAATGTATATCGCACAATCCCTCGTATTCGTAGAAATGAAAAATCCTTGATTTAAGAATGATGAACAAAGACTGGGAACGGAATAACGAGGACTAGGGTATTATATCTCGTAGAACGAAGTTGAAACAACGCTGCAAATTGAAAGAAATGAAAATCTAAATACAACTTTGGAGTGTATCATAATACTCAAAGGAACGAAACGGCAAAAGTGTTGAGTCGGCCAAACAAATTATGAAAATCCAGAACAGTGGATTTACGTGGTAGGACAATGAGGGAAGCATTCCACTGAAATACAAGAAAGAAATGAGCAAAGAAGGATCAAAGAGGAAACGTGGTAACGAGAGAAAAGGAGCGCTTTTGGGAGATGAAGTGACGCGAAAGCAGGGAAAGAACAATAAGCTACCCTGCGAAAAAAAGAGGTAAGGAAATTATGCGATATGTATGAAAGGGTCGGAAAGGGGTGGACAAAAAATTCAAGTAATGAGGTTTGAAATAATTGTAATTGTGAGGGGAATGATAAATAGGGAAGGGTACGAAAAGGGGAAACCAAAGGATGAAGAAATTGGGTTGAAGGATTCGAGGTGAAGTGATACGAGGTGACATGTGACGCGCAGACATTTTGATAAGAGAAAGGGATGGAAAGGTGAGAATTGAGAAAACGAGGAAGACACTTTGGATTGAATAATCACGTAATGGAGGAGTGATCGACGTACGTAATATGGCTAATAATGAATGGTATTTGGAACAGGGACTGTCACCGTGCGAAATTTCTGTACCGCTTTGAAACATTTTTTATTCTGTAGTGCTACATAATTAATGCATCGCTCGCTCTTATTTCAAACTCGAGAATACCCTAAGATAAGTATATTCAAAGATCAGAAAAAATAATGCTCGAAAGATGAATAGGAACGTTTTATAAAGTACTATAAAGACGAGGATCCATAATCCTGGAGTAGATGAAGGTAGTTTGGGGCGAGCAAATTCAGAGAGGACTATAAGAGAAAGATATGCATGTTTCATATGCTAGTGGGGAGTGCATCCAAGCACAGGATGGGGATCTGAAGATGGAGGTAATAAGGTATGTGGAGAATTTATGAAAGATGTGCACACAGGGTGTCCTAGAATTCACGAACCAAATTTCCAGGGCGTTGTTCTCAAAAGATAAAAATATACAAATATTCTAAACTTAATTTTTAAAACCACATTAGCGATAGAACTGTAATGCCCTAGCTAAAGGAATTGTTTTGCTAAATTATTCAAAGTTTGAAGGTGAGTTCATCGATAATAATAGAATAATTCATATTTTTCATTCAAAGGTTATTGCATTTGGAATTCAAATTCCCAAACGGTGAACCAGATTTTTCATACGTTCGATTTGAATCTTCACATCCCCTATGCACGTATTGTCGTTTCCTGGCCTATTCATATGAAATTCCAAGCGAAATCTTTTCACAAAGGAGATTCGTAGAAAATAATCGATAAATTTCACAGGATACGAATGACGATTGAATTTTTCAAAGAATCCAAATCACGTTTGGAAATTTAATCCAGGGAAAGAATGAAATCCTTTGCTCTCCCTGCTGAAGATATCATTCATCTATCTTACGCACAGATACATATCCTTGACGTATTATCAATCTTCGACTCGATGCTATTCAAGAGCTAATCTGTGGCCAAATTAACGTGGCTCAGACTTGAAGAGTGTCTGATATATACATATAACGGAATAGTAGAAGAGAAGAGAGAACAGGGGTGTGAGAGAAACGATGCATATCTTATACATATTTTGTCGCCTCAAGCATTTCCTCTATTCAGACCACTGCCATCACAATCTTCACACCTTAGACATTAATTAAATTCAAGAGCATACCTGGATTCAATATAAAATGAAATGCCTGCAGTTGACGTTCTCCCCGACACAGCGTCAGATTCTGTTCCACAGAATATGATTCGTATTCAGTTCGAAAATAATTTTTCAACTCTCGAAATTTGAGAATGAAAGACAAAAAAAGAAGAAAACGATCCTCGCCTGCGTTGATTTTTTTTTATTTTCCCCTTTATCATGGCCAAGTATTCTTCCGTTTCTTCCTCCCTTTGTTTCGTCCCTTCACCTCATATATTACTTATTATCTGTGACTAAGTTGTAATTTCATCCCACAACCTGTAATCATTGATTTTTCTTTCTTTTTTATCTTCATTCACATATAATAAAGGCCTTTAATGATTTCAGATAGAGGATAGAGGGTAATCAATTTTCAAAACAGAAAATGCACACGACGACGACGAGGACGTAGAACGAATTTGAAATCAGTAGAAATACTCAAAAATTACACGTTAGACGCGAATCATTTCCCTCTCTCCCCCCGCCCTATTCCATTTTCGCGCGTGACAAAACGCGATAGCGCATGCACACGCTATATACTTTGCCTTAGATACACCAGACACGAATGTCGTCGCACATCACTTACGACGACACGTGATGTTGGTAGATAGGTGGGTAGACATATTTTAACACGCCTCGTACGATCATAAGGTATGACTATTATTCATATTCTAATCTTTTTTCTTTACGTGGCAAGCGTGCATGTGCAAAATCGAGTCCTCATCAAAGCTACTTTTTTCCTCCCTTCTCGCAGCAATCCTATTTCAACGAGAAATCTTCGAAGGGTGATCCGTGTGTTTTATCACACACTGCAGATTTGAAGTGAGTCTATTGATTTTTTTGTTTTTTTTTTTTCATTCGAGAAATTCCAACCCTCGAATAGGCGCTTAGGGGGGCTGTGTATGAACCAATCACTCGATCATGGACCAAACTTGGCACGAGTTAGACCTGCCGAGACTTGTCATGAACCATTCATCAACGTGGCCCAGACTTGGGAATGATGAGATCAGGACAAGCTTGAATAAATAGTTCTTTCAAGCCTGGTCCAAATGATTCGGCAAGCATCAAACAGTGCTTATTTCAGCTTGACTTTCTTTTTCAAAATATCGTACAAAGATCCCCCAGCAGAAATGATATGAGGAGGTGAAGTGTTCTCCAAGATCAGTTGATTTCCGTGTATGATTACATTAGTTTTAGTCAAGTTTTATTCCCATTTCAGTTCAACTATATCTATCTTGATGTGTGGAACTAGGGTGTGGGGCCAGTCTTGGCTCGATCGTTCTGCACAAGTCTTAACCCATTGTGAATTCGGAATTCTGTCACTAATAAAAAACATTGTGCTACTCGTGTGAACAATATCGGCTTGATTGTTCTCAACGAACGTTTGTGCAAAGCTTGTACCGAGTGCAATGGCCATTCCAAAGATGTGAACAAGTGTATCAGGATGGACTATTCATTGGAAACAGCGGGACAATCATGGAACAATATTGGTCCAATTATTCTCAACGGAGGACACTTATGCCAATCCTGAGACAAGCTTGGATTTTCATCAAGCTCGTCAATACTTGCATACTTGCAGGTATATTTAGTTCGAGTTGTTCACGAGTGTTCTGAGTTCCAGTTTTACACAGAGAAAACGAATGTGTTCAAAAGTCCCATAATTTATTGAGGGTCAGCGCCAGTCTGAGACAGATAAAGTTATTTACTTGAATTCACTTCTAAAAGTACCGTAAGTAAATGTATTTCTACAAAGGATTGTGGTAGTTTTGACGGTATATTTAGATCGATAATTTAAAATATATTTTTCTGCGTGTATACTGAATATGAATATTTTATAATACGATCCTTGAAAAAGAATATATTCCCTGGTGGAATGTTATCGAAATTGATTATACTGAGCAGTAATCACTTCAGTTCTTGAAGTTTGGCATTGATTTGGCATTGATGTCGTACGTGGCTCACTAAAAACACTCCCAATAAGTTCCCGAATCTTAAAAACCGGAAACAAACAATTTTTCTGGTTTTAATCCATCAATTTTCTCAAATGGGTATTGTATGTCAATAATTTTATCCGTCACAGACTGGCGCTGATTCTCAATAAATTATGGGACTTTTCGAACCATAGTTTTCTGCGTGTAATTGTTGTGACCCCTGTGCAATTGGAAGAACAACTAAAAATACAATTGCGGTACAAGTCACTGCCAGCGAACAGAGACGTTACATTTTCGAACGCCCCCTGTTGAGAGTTGATAATACATTTCCAAATCTGCAAGAGTATTCACATTGGGTCATTGTTTAGTTCGAATAAGGTTGCAGCGAAAATCGCCCCTTTGTGAACAAATTTTTGTTGAAATATCTTCGACTGCGTAAAATGTTGCCGCCAATTTTTTGCTATGAAAGCAAAGTATTTGTTATCACGGCAATCTCGTGAGCTGAGATAGCGATTTTTCAGCTGTGGCAGGAAAAAATGTTTACTCCTCCAGCAAATTTTGATCCTATACATAGAATAGTAAGCAAATTTTGCTAGAGGAGTCGACATTTTTTGCTGCTACAGCTGAAAAGTCGCTGTCACAGCAAAAAATTTGTCACTCCAGCCAAAGGTATCCAGGAAAATCTGATTCCCTGTTACACGGAGAGAAATGTATAGTAATATTTACCATGCTAACGTAGTATTCGTTCTTATTTTATTGAAAATCTTAAATGTTACTATGTGAGAATAGAATCCTTCGCCATTTTTCTGGTAATGATTACTATACTACATAGAAATCAGACAAATAGAACTCAAAGCAATGTAAAATGGTACTGATTACCATGTTACAATAGCCGTCATTCCAGTTAATGGAAATATGCACGCTCTAATAAGGCAATATCGACACGACGTGTATAGACATACATATATTATACGTATTATTACGGTAGTCAGCCCACTATTGATAATCAAGTAAAAACACAGTTATTATTTAGAAGAGTGATATAATTAGTTTCTGACTGTGTGCTCCCTTTTCTTTCTATTAACCATTTCATAACCTAATTTATTTATTTATAACCTCATTTACTGAAAAGCCTTGTGTGTATATACATGTCAATAGTTTAATTTAGGTTATAATCAATGAAAAAATCATGGTCAATATTACTTTATAGCATCGGATTCATGTTTAGTTGCATAGTACTGTCTCCAATGTAACATGGTAATCATTACTATGTTAACAGAGCTAATGTTACCACATAAAATCGGGAGCATCGCTATGTCAAGTGACTCGCATCATCTAAAAATTTTCGTCACCATGTAACATAGTAATCATTCCCATGCTACATTGAGAATATAACTATTCTTTTCTCTCCGTGTAGAGCGAATTTGTTTTCTCCCTGAACCCATCTATCTGTGTTTTGATTTGAACTTTAAACTAATCTATAACGTGATCCCCTATCAGTACAGATTTCGTTATCAGAATCGAGCGTAGATTATTTCATCCCTTCAGGCATAATTCAAATCCAGACAGCACAACGTGCCACTAAACCCTCTATGAGAGGTTTATAAAATATAAGAGAGGTTTTTAGAAAATGTTCCAGTGACACATTTTGCTTTTAGAGGAATCCGCTTAAAACAAGCTCCGAGTGACATTAGCGAATTCACAAGCAGGCTTCAAAAGATGCTCGAAGCAATGGAGGAATACATATTCAAATTCCCGTATAGAGGAATATTAGAACAAAGTGTAATTTTTGCCATTCACCGATATGTTTCACAAAATTGGCATTCAAAACGTAACGAAAGCATATAAAATTCATCGAAAAATATCCTATTGTCTCGTGAAGCAATCCTAGTCGCAGATACTATAATATACTGCCCCGCCTGGAAAATTCCTGTCGCCGGGTCATTCAGTATTTTCCAAAACCAATTTCGCGTTAGACACTGTTTGCCCTGTGGTACTCCGCTAGCTGGTTTGGGGTTGAACAACGACGGCGACGACGAGTAGGACGACTACCACGTAGTGGGTTAAAGGATGGGAAGAGCAAAGAGGGATCCGAATATCGCGAACACGTGTGCTTAACCACGTAGAACATATACGCTTTCCCTCATATCTATATGCATGTATTATTGGATAGAAGAAGAGACTGCGTAGAGTAGACCAATAAACGATAATCCAGCAGAACGGGATGACTCGTACTGCAACTCCCTCGTATATCCCCTTATATATCCCTTCTCGAACATTTAAAATGGACAGGATGTGTATATAATATATGTGTACATATACGTACATACACATATATTCAACGTCGGAGAACGGTTGGATCTCCTTGTGGTGTTGCTTCTACCGGTAGTGGTATTGGTGGCGTTACTGTCAAGGGATGTTATATGGGGATGGAGGTACCCCTCAGCAGAATATTCAATCAGATGCATTACAAGGGGTTACGACGTAATCCTTCGTCAGTGCTCCGCAGGTTTCGTCTTTACTCGTGATATGCCTGCTCGAAATCTGTCGGTGTTTACGTGTTGCCGCACGCATTCGACTGTATATGAGTTATATATATATATTCATATATTTGAACACTCAGTGCTACTCGGATTATGAATTTCAACCAAAGATTTCGTACTCCAGTACTTGTCAATTTAAACCTTATTCCTCTTCAATATATCGCGTTCAGAGAATTCAATTCGCGTAACGTGAGATTGAATTCAAAAGGAATTTGAAAAATGGTTGAACTTTCAGGAGAAATAGTCGCCATAAAATACTTGATTAAACTCCCATTGACTCAATTAAATAACTGTTCCCATTGATAAGATATTTCAAAGCATATTAAATATTCGTTTGATTCAAAAAATATTTAATCGAGTCAATGAAAGCTTATTCAAATCAATTGAGTACTTTATGGCGACTATTCAACTAAATATTTCATTGTTTGGGGAAATTTTTTCTCTCAGTGAACACTGACAGAAAAAAGGCGTGATTGTGATGTCCAGAAAAAGTGGTTGAAGCCAAAATTAACTACATTTTTCAGGTTAGAAAAACGAGATTCTTTTCTCGGTGTGATAACCAGAATATGTAGTCAATTTTGGCTTCAACCACTTTTTCTGGACCTCACAATCACATTTGCTGGTAAATCGAACGAAATTTCAAATTATTGCGAACACGAATGTTTCAACCAGATCGTTTTTCTGTCAGTGTAGTTATTTTTGTGGGCAGTATAATGACAGGCCATTTCTTTCGATAATTCTTCGAAATTATAATCCAATTCCACCAAGAGGAGGGGTGTCCTCGTTTGGAGACTCATTTTACGATGAACAATCAAATTGATTTTAATTTCCCTTGGATGATTCGATGGAGAAAAATGTGGTGAGAAAAAAACCTGAATAACGAGATTCATCAAGGAATAATTACCAACGATATTAATATAGTGATTAGCACTAAATTATACGAAACAAAGTTAACTACGGCTCTACGGTTCTACGGCTATGTCGAAACTGTTGATAATTGATTTTTCCGCCACTCTCTGCGCCTCGTCATTTCTCTACGTGCACCTTAATAATTATACGTTCTAGTACATAATACGTGGCTTCATTTTGGTTATACCGCACATATTATGATGATAATAACAAAAAGCTGCTGGAGGGTTCCTATCTCGTGAAACCTTATCGCGATTAACGACGATAATTTCAGGCGCAAAGCACATCAACGTATATAGCTGGTGCTCTCTGTTAGTTCGGCAGGCGGCGGGTGTCATGCACTAAAAGCAGCTATTCAGTGGGGATGCACACGATGCACTCTGCGATACTCGTATATAGGCTACTACTAGCATCGGTTGCAAAATATAATGTTTCCCCTGGGAGAGACGGAGATGAAACGCAGGAATCGAGTCGATTCTCTTGCGAGCATTTCTCAAATAATGACACGGTCAAAATCATATTGTTGTATATTAGGTATAGAAACTCGATGAGTGCTATTATTGAATATCGATAATCATTGCGCTAACTCTCTCTCTCTCTCTCTCTCTTTTTGAGCCCTTTGAAATTCATAACGTATGTTAAACGTATAACGTATATGAGAAACTGAAGCACAAATCAGGATCTCTTTCTGTTTGTTGGTACACGTAAAAGCGAGTACTTACCAACGGCTAATGCTTTCGAATTCTCCTTTCCAGAGTGGGAGGGTAGGTACTCTACAAATATACAGTCTCGGTAGCGCTCAGAAGCATTTTAACTCTCCCTTAATACTTCACACAGCCGTTGCCGCCCTCGTCCAACATGTTTGAATTCTCGTTCCTCGATATAAAGAAAATCCTACGCAGGAAAACTTCTCAGACGTGGCGCACTTTGGCAACTTCAAAATTTTTCTTCTTTCATTCTCGCTCAATCTCTCGAGATCAATAATTTCAAGAATATTATGATACAGAGGGATGATGTTTTCGGTAATCAGTGTTGGAAAGCATGCGAAAAATGAATCGAAGTCATTCAGAAATCTTGAAAACTGTTGAAAAGACTCAGCGAAGAGTGAAAGAAAATCGTGTTAGCGGTGCATCGAAGAGCGAAAGAGAAAACATTTCCTCGACGGGGGAAAAAATCTTAACAATGACATTATTCACCCCGATGCTTGGGTAATTCGATACACATAATAATCTTGCAAATTCACGTGGTAATGCAATACATGTGATTCCAGAAAAAACTCATTCTCAACAGGTTAATCGTGCCTCTTTCTCTCTCTCTCTCTTTCTGTTTCTCTTTAAAAACGAAGGAGGAGAATCAGAGATATCGCAGAAGTAATAAAAAAAAAAAAAAAAGTATCGTTCTCGCGGCTGGTAATATTAGCTTGTGACCGAAGATTTATGTATTAATAATTATTGTGACATCAGTGCGCTCGCATGCGTAGGACCAATCAATGAAAATGTGTGCGTGCGGATATTTGCCAGCGGACTGGACGGACGAGCGAGGATTGCACCGTGCGCACGATGGATGAAAAAGGAGAAAAGGGCAAGAAAAAGAGAGAGAAAAAAAAGATGGAGCAGCGAAGCAGCACGGAGAGAAGAACCTATGCTCGAGGTTCCCCCTTTGCCAAGATGGCATCCTCGCATTCCTTTACCCACTGAGTGCTGCTGCGGCTTCTGCTGCTGCTGCTGCTGCTTCTGCTTCTCTTCACTTCGCTCTTATTCCTTCTCATTCTCACCCTCCTTCAAACTTAATACGTCAAACAACAAGGCCTTCACTTTGCAATATCTAATATTTATGATTGGAAAAGGAAGCCTTCAATAGTCTCCAGCAGGGAAATCACTGTACAGAGATATCCAATATCTTTGACTGGAATACAAATGGACCGATGGTTCACGGCAACGTACCTACCGTTCCACGGAGATATTGAATACACACAAACACACACATATATATATGTATATTTAAAATCAATGCCACTTTTGCTTGTGATGATTGAATCAACTTGGAAATGATAATGAAGTGCCGATGTTCTATCGATTTTTCTTTTATTCTTCTTCTGCTTGTTTTTCCCTGGAGACGACAGGAGGTGGGAAAAAAATCATTTGTCAAAGAAATGAAGGGTCGTATCGAATGAGAAATTCACTATCGGGAAACTGATGTTTGAGATAATCATAGGTCCTCCGAGTTCGTTCTTTCTAAAAATTATTTTATCTACATTTGATTTGTATTCCATAAAGGGATCCAAACGGAGTTATTCTGAAGAATAAAATGGATTTCAGTTGGTCGTCCATCCTAATCCTTTATCATGAGGTGTAGATATGGTTCAAGATGAGAACAGTTCGAGGCTTCGAGATAGAGATAATCGCTTTAGGGAAATATAACAAAGATCATGCATATTAAATCCATTTGGATGATACATATGACATGCGCCAAATATGCCCTGAGATATGAACTTCTATTCGAACATTCTCGATCAAAAGACAACTCATCAATTGAAGGAAATCGATCCTCGTCCGCTCGTATATCCTGGGAATAGGTCGGTGCAATTACTGTCGTTTAAACGGCATGGTTCCTAATCCATTGTCAGATCAAGGAATTATCGGAACCCAACATTACCTTGCATACAGGCGAACACCAATGGAAACGAAAAAAAAATGCATATTTTATGCATACATTACGCATACTTCGGTAATGAAATGAAGAAAAGGAGAGTTATGGTGCGATGTAAAACAATCCCATATGTTGTTTTTAGATACGGTGTGCAGACAGGGGAGGTAAACGTAAAGCAACAATAAATGGTCTTCCGCCAGTGTTTTATTGCAATTATACACGCAGAGAGAATTTACCTGAAGAATTACGACACTTCACAGTGAAGTAAGGATAAAATCGAATTATGAAATTACTATACTTGCTATGAATAAATGACAGAATTCCGTCACTCTTCACTAGAAGGTACAGTAATTTTGATGAAAAGATATCCCTAGCAGAAATTTTCTCTAGCAAATGATGAGGCACTGATGATCAGTTTTTCATTTTACTGATCAGGGACTGATCAGGAAACTTACAAGTTTCCATCGAGGGATGTAACGCTCTTACTAATGAGAAACTGGTTGAAGAAACTGAGCAGATATGAGCGAGTAACTGATGAGGGACTGATCAGTAGTTGATGAGTTATTTGTGAGTAACTAACGAAGCATTTATCACCCACAAAAATGCAGGTTATGTGATGAAGATGTGAAATTATAACAATAAATTGATGATTCTTCACTCAAATAATGGTTGATGTTTTTGTTCAAGATGTTTCCAAGGATTAAAAAGTAAATTTTCAGCAAAATCCGTAGGAAAAATTTTCCTAGACTTTTTTTTAAATAAAATGTAGGAGTTTTTGACAATGACAAAAAATATATCAAACCATATGTTTGGTGTTTCCACTTCAATCATGAGATATATAATAAATAACAAAACTATATTATTTCACAACAAGAAATAATGTATACATATTACACCTCATCTCCTTTCTGGTGAAAATGAAGCGTTGAAACGCGACGAAAGCGCAAACGAACAGTCACCTAACAGTAACAAAGAGTCACCTAAAAGTAATTTAGGAGGGAATTGAAACATTTTCACGTTTCAATACCCTCTTCCTTCACTTTTGGATTTTCACCAGGGCTTTTATACCATAACCTTACAAAATCTAACAATTTCCAAGGTAGCTTTGTTATGTGCATATACTCTTTATAATTATTGAGGTTCGGTTTCATCGATTTTATACAGCAAACCCAGGATCAAATAATTCGAACCAATTCGATTCAATTTCTTTGAGATACTTCGAATTTTGGTTAAGATGTATATCTAAAATAATGGTTCTTTTGCAATTGCAATATATCACTTCAATAAAAATCAATATGTTTTTTAAACCGAATATTTTTTATAAACATTTACGCTATTAATATTTCTTGCGAATAAAGACAATAACTTGTCAGATTTCGATCAGTTTTATATGAATTTTAATAATCATATTAGACAAATCAGTTCCCAATAAGTTAGTGATCAGTTTTTCCTGATTAGTGTTTCCTCATCAGTGCCTCATCAGTAATAGGGAAAACTGATTACATTTCTACTAGGATATATTACACAACCCCAAAATGTGATTTTGTCCCTACTTTATTGGAGAGTGTAGTAAATTTTCAGGCAAATTTTCAAATATATAATCGACATTCATGCCGCATGAACAATGATCATCAGCCCCCGATTTGCCAAACCTTGGGTGTGCACTTCAACATATACTCTGTGGAGTTTAATTCCGAGTCGGAGCGCGAAGCCCGCGACGCGCGATTCCTAGCGGAGTTCGATTGAAATAACGATACGAGGCAGACACTCTCGGAAACGTACCGTTGTCGTGTTTTTACTTCTGTGTATCTCAGGGCGGTATGCAGAGTCAGGTCTGAGACTAGGACCGATCCTAAGCAATGTATAAGCTTATGGGCCGCACGGAAAAAACTGTTTAATAGAATTTACCAACGAGGGCGGTAAAATACGGCACTATTAGAATTTCTGTTAATATTTACTAGAACTGTAGTCAAATCTACTACTGCGGTAGTAATTTTGACTGCGACCATCGTAGATTTTACTGGAACTCTTATAAATATTACGAGAAATTCTAATAATGCCGTATTTTACTGAACGCGTTAGTAAATCTTATGAAACATTTTTTTCCGTGTGGGATTAGGTCCAGTCTCAGACCTGACTCTGCATACCGCCCTTACGTGGCGTTTGTCGCTTTTGAAGCACCTAGTCTCGGATTTTTTGGACGTGACTTTGATCGTTAAAGATTTTTCCCCTCTTTTAACCATTTCTTTTCGTAAACGTAATTTCTTGCACCTTCTTTGCTCAGCAAAATCAGACATCGTGGAAAATCATGCAGGAACCAAGCGTAGCTTGAAATTTGGCACAGATGTCTGTCATGGCGCTACCAACTTGGTAAAAGAATATTCTTGAGATTAGATGGACCCGCGTAATTTGAACTAAAATCTTTTTTCGCGTCTCAAAGAAGAGAGCCAGAGGATTTATTATCGAGGAAACCCAAAGTACCTTGGATCGATGTTCGTCTGCAGTGCTGTAAGTGATATATAGTCATGTGTACGTCATCAGCAATTCTCCGAGTTCAAGCCATCAGCGTGATGAGGTCAGTCTGCTGCATCCTGATATACCGTTCCCCGCAAACGAGACGTCAACGGGAGACGTATCAACACCGATACACCTCCGAGTATCTTCAAGAATCACCACCCAATGTATTATCCGAGGTGACTTTTAATATTCTTGATCCTGACCCCGTTCAAGCTCTCATCTCTCTAGCTGTCATTATTTTCACAAAAGCGTAGTCGATCGTTAGTCTGACATCTTGTTTCATGCTTCATTATATGAAACGAATTTCGATTTATTGAGAGATAATATTGCAATTATTTCATCATACTTGAATGTTTATATATATAATTATTTCTCCGACAATCACAACGCGATATATCAATTCTTCTGTGAGACTTTATCCGTAGAAATGATATGAAATTTCTAATTCAAATTCACAGATCCCAAAAGAGTTAATTGGCAACACATTCCAGTCTCGCTCGCTTCGAGCGAGTGATCGATGATGATAAAGGAAAAAAGTATAAACAAAAGAAGGTATTCGATTGATAAAGGAGATCGTTTGTATATATATATATATATATACATCATGGCAATAAATATTTCACTTCGTGACAATTGTTTACAATTCAAACCTCCCGTCCTTCCCGTGTCCTTTTTATTCTTCTTCCCTTCACATAGCATTTGTCGGACTCGATATCAAGTGTATCACTATTTCCCATTAAGAAACTTGACGACCGTCAACTAATGCAAGGCTAAATTTAGATCAGCTCTCCACATGGGTGGGAGTAGTCCGTGCGTTGCGTCGTCGCGTTCTCCGCTGGCTGGCATTCACGATTGTTGGGATATCCGCTGTCAAGCGCGCGTCAAGTTTTTTACGATTGAACGAAGTTGACAACGGTTGTCGGGGATATGTTAACTCTATAGGAGCACATGTTAAAAATCGTAATGAAGTCGTGAAGCTACTTTTTTTTTGTAAATCGAATAAGAGGGACGAGTAAAAGGGCGGTTGACTCATCTGTACGTGTGTAATATACGACTTGGTTTCTATTGTAACTCATACGGCGAAGTCTTTGGGGCACGCCTCTTAATTGGCAAGGACTTGGTTCGTCGCACCGGGAGGTATTCAGTCCCTAGCCTTTTTCGTTCCTTCTCTCTGTAATTCTCTCTTTATCTTTCGATGACTTATAAGCGATGCCGGAAAAACCTTTCGCCTGGCAATGTCGTCAAAAGAAACGAGATAAAAAAAAGGGGAAAGGCTTATCTATCTATCGTCGGGTGACTAGAGCCGACTGGTTCTCTCGCGTATTAAAACTCCACACACACACACACACACACACACCAGCGTGTTTGCAAAGTCGTAGAAATCCGAGAGTCAAAGATAGGTGGGGGGCTGTGTCATAACCATAATGTTCATTATTATCTCGCTCGCATCACGCTCTGTCCATCTGTCGGAGAGAGTGCGTATCTGTGTGTGTGTGTGTGCGTGTATAAAGACACACCTGCGGTTCGTTTCATTCCGTTTTGCCGTGGAGAAGAATTCGTCGTCGTTGGGGCCGTCAAAACTCGTGTACGACTTACGACGTACGACGTCGTCCAAACGAAAAAGCCCTTCATTAACTATGAGTAGAACCTTATAGCTTCATTTGCTTACGTATAGAATGATCAATGAAGATATATATTCGGAAAGATATTTCTTTAAGCTTTGAATTTATGAGAATGTATATAATCGTGAGTTATATCCACCCTAGTATGTATTTATGATGTTTTCTTTGTGTGTTGGATAAGCGGATTTCTTCGTATGATTCTTCATTATAAATTGTGAATGGTGTTGACACATACGGCAGATGTGTACGACCTAAATTTATGATATTCTCTCTATCCTAGATCACATTCCCTCCCTCCTCTCTCTCCCCCCTTTCCTTTCCCTTCTTTATTTCCCGAACAACTTCATATCAATTTTTTATAAAACGACCGATCAAATAATGTAATTAAGGAATTTGATATACGATTCGAGATGTAAATTATGATTGATCGATCAAACTAACCTATATTTTATTCTCTTTTTTTTGTTCCAGGTAAGCATGTGCGATGAGATTATAATACTCTCTACCATTAAGGAACCATAATCATCGTGTTACACGTGAGTGATATTCAAACCGAATTGTGAATCCTTCGATTAATAAAAAATTACGGTATGAAAAAATCCTTGATGAATTCATTCGAGACAACGGCTGTTTTTCGTGACTGATGTGTTTTCGAGACTCCAGGTGTTTTTCAAGTCCTCAAAAATTAGATGGATCAATTCAAGAGGGAGGGGAGTGTTGTGGTCGGAAAGAATAACCGAAATCAATGATAATAATGCGTTTGCGTTGTAAGTGCGCGAATAGTTCGAAATCGAATCGCACCAATTAGATTTCAGATTGACGTAAATGGCAAATCCTGGTAGAGGAAATGGTTCTGGATTCTCTTCAACTCCATTCACACTTTCCATAAATCAGCGAGATTTATCGGATTATAACAAAATTTTGGTAACGATTTCTAGTGACGCTTGCCGCGCCCACTATCTGATAAGTGAAATGATCCATTTTCGTAATATTATCATTTCCTCCAGTCGCGTCCCAACTAGAAATTTGAAGAACTTAGCCCAAGGCAGGGATATTTTCATGAAACGGGAAGCGCGACAATATTGCATCCAAACGCAAAGTATGACGAAACTACCCATACAGAAATTTTTGGGCTTCGCCAATGCTGACAATGAAATATAGCTTGGCGCAATGTTGACAGACAAGGGTTGGCAATCTATAAATCTTCAATGTTGATTAACAATAGATACAATGTCGCACCGATGTCGGTGTTCAACGGATTTCGTTTGTCAGCCTACTATTGTGGCACAATTGTGCCAAGCTTGGCTCTTGCTTGGCTCATCCTTGGCCCAACATTGACTAAACGATAGATTCGATTCAACGCCAGGATCATTGAGGATGTGGTTCAATATTGCCCCAAACTTTGGCATAGTTTCGGTAGAAATTAGCTTTCAATCTAGCGCCGATCATTGTTAATAGCATGGTTCAATATTGGCAACCTATATAATATTTTTGCTACGTTACTAATCAAGTGTTTCTCGCGAGTGGTGAAACGCGTATACGAAGAATATATAAGGCTTAAGTGAGTCTTTGGAAGAACAGTCGATCGCTCTTTACTATGAGTTACACTAGAGGGCTCCTACCGCTGAGCTAACATACATTGTGTCTACTTCTCATGGCAAAATTTACCGACAGAAGACGCCGAGTTCTTCACAAACAAATGAGGGGAACACAATAAGACTTCAAACGACATATGTCAGAAATTGCGAAATGCGCATACTTTTTATATATTTCTGGGTTAAATATTTTTTACTTTGATCATTGGCGCAGCATTGACAAACAAAATTTCCAATGGTTTGCCAATGATGGTATATTTCATTGCCATTGTTCCATCGATGATGGGACTTCATTGGAAAAGCACGTAGGTAAATCATAAAATGATGTTATCATTCCAGGTTTGCGCCATGCTTGGTTGCCAAGCCTCGGCCATACTTTATCTACGTTGCACCAAGCTAGCGCCAATTATAAATTTCTGTATGGGTAGCTGCTATTCAAGTTTGAATTTTCTACTATAACATTGCGGATTTTTCCGCTGTATAAAATTCTGGAGACACGGTAACAGTTGCAATTTCAGAACGAGAAGTGCCATTCGATAGCTCTCACTGAGAAAATTAATGAAAAATCGGGAATTTGAAAATCCTAGATTCGAAAGTTCCCCTCAACGAGTGCCGAAACGTGTAAACGCTTGAATAAATTTTACAATTACCCCAACAATTTTCAGTTCCCCGTTAAAATAATCTCGTGGAAATTGTTGTTCGAATGCGCGCGATGAGTTTGAAATATACAACGTGGATGTAAAATCAACGCATATACATATAAAATCGTGGTACGTTGTTATATTCAGACACGTAGGAAGCAAATGCCTCGGGACTTGGTTCGCTTCCTCTCGTGGTTTAAGGAAAACTTTCTCGTATCCTGAAGCGAATTGATGAAAAGTCGAGGTTTTTTTTCAGTTGCTAGTGCAAAACGATGCCGGTGAAAGGTAGTGAAATTGTATGCACCATTCATTCCAAGCTAGACATATCGGTCATTATATCTCAACAATCAGATATCAACGTCATTACCTCATGATATTAAGTTAACAAGTGTGCGTCGGTGTATACGCTCATAGTACATCTCGAGATTTTTCAACTTTATACATCTCCATTCCCTCGATGAACTGTGAACCGTGTTGAACTTCATCGTACTCTCCCTGTACGTTTTCATTGACCTTTTAAAGGAAATATTTGAATTCGCAGTACGATGATATTCCAATACATTTCTTCATTTCTTTTTTCTTTCACTTCGTGAAGAACGTGAATCAATTTACATCGAAACTTGATCGACTTTTTGTCAAAGGTTCGGGAAAACACCTTCTGTTGGAAGTATAGATTATTCCATTCCAAATGTATTTCTCTAATTTCCACTATAAATTTTTTGTACCGATATATGAGTGTAACAATTAAAACGCAGACTGTGTATAATATAAAAATGTTTATTTTACCTGTGACGTACCTACCAACATCATTATTTTTCCTCGGAAGAAAAATTACTTTCAAAAACATAGATTCTTCGACAGAATGACTTTCGAGTTATTTTAGCTTCATACTTGAAAGTTCTCAAATTTCTCTTCCAGTTAACCAATCTCACTTCGAGAAACTTATCGTTCCGTAAACCACTTGAAAACGACACATATATGCGATCGTTTCTCGTCAAGTGTTTGAAAACCGTGGATAAAGTTTTTTTTCTTCTTCACAGGATCTTTCATGCAGTCATTCGATGTCTTCGTACGGTCAAATTACAATCCTTGAGAAAAGATATCGAAAGGTCGTTAGAGATCCTGAACAAGAAATAATGACAATGCTGTAACGAATGCGATACAATCAATTTCTTCTAGGTTTTGTTCTTTCGATGATTTTCAACGTCAACGCTATCTATTGTCGAGTGTTGTTTCAAAAGAATGAAAAGTCTGTGGTGAATTTTCGTGATGAACACAAGGGCTATATCATCATCTCTTTCTACTTTTAATTCCCTACAACTTCAGCTCAACGATGATACAGTTGAGTATTTTTCTTGAATTACTTTTCACTTTCCGCTTAAAGGAAGGAAAATATTTTCCGAGGCTGGATAATGATGAAGACTTGAATGGAAGGGGAGAAAGAAGGAGAAAAAGGAGAAGAAGTATGAAAAAAGAGGATCAAGTGTGAAAGAATGCACCGGATATTCCCATATACCTTCGACCTACGACGATCTCAAGATCATCATCTCACCTCGTCGTCCATGAAGTGTTTCATGTATTCTCGCGTGCGCCTCCCTTCTTGCTTCTTTCTCCATCTCCACTTTGTTGGCCACCACCATCTTCTCTCTCTCTCTCTCTCTTTGTGTATCGCACTTGGTGTATAGTTGTTCCATTGTAGGTTCATGCGTTTCGCTGCTTTACACCGTACCTATATAATAGTCGAAAGAGAGAAAAAGAGGGGAGAGAGCGAGCGAGGGCATCGTGCAGGACGAAGGCGCTAATGGCGATCGTCTCGCGTTCTTGCCGGTTGGCCGGTTTCTCTGCTTTGAGTAACCGTGTATTCCTTCTTTCTCCTTCTCTCCTTTCTACATTTATATGTATCTTCATCTTCATTCTAGCTTGATTCGAGGAAGAGGAGAAGAGAAGCGGAGAAACAGAAAAAGAAACATTGTGTGTGTGTATGTGTGTGAGTGTGTTCCTTTCGAAGCAACTTCTCTGGTCGTTATCTTGAGGAAAAATTCCCTTTTTCTTCGAACTCCCGTGGCCGGGGAGAAATCTAGAACCGTGTTGTGCCTATATGCCGATTGTGGCGAAAAAGAGGAATGAGAAAAGGGAGGAAGAGAGGGTGAGAAAAGGCTGGAGTGGAAAAGAGAGGAAAAGAGGAGATAGACAGGGGTGGCGAGAGCAGCCAACGTGGCCAGAAGAGAAATTGCTTCGTTTCCGAATCCTGCCATGTACTTTCTCTCTCTTTTCATCCACGTGTAAATACGAGTGTACGTGCACCGCTGCTACGTCTATGTACGTGTGTGTGTTCAGGCTTGATTGGCCGCCACTCTTCCCCTTTTTCCCTCTTGCTCTTTCTTTTTCATTCTTTCCGGGTGCCACACTAACCCCGTCGAGTGCACAACCTCTCTCGGCTGCCACTCCAACACCACCACCACCACCACCACGCGTGGCAAAAAGGATGTGAAGGGAAAAAATGTACGAAAAGGAAATAAAAAAAGAGGAGAAAGAAACCATTTCCCGGACTGGCTTTTCCGATTAGGATTCCAACTAGGTACTTCAGGCTGCTGAACCGAGCACTACTGAAATGACCGGAAGTTCAAGGGAGAGCAAGTCAGTCGAAGCGCGGAGTGGAAAGAGATATTTCCGATTAAGTTCGATTGTCCAAATAAGAGGAGAAGAAGAAGCGCAAAAAGAGAGGAACAAAAATTCTATGAGTACACAACCGTCTCTGATTGAACCTTCAAGATTTTTTATTCTCAAAATTGAATGATTGAAATTCATTCATCGTCCCCTAAATCTATTCAATAAGTTTCTCGAATGGAGAATACCAATTTTCTCAAGATATAGAATTTTGCAAATTTTTTCCGCTTGGATGGCAAAAAATTCTAACAATCGTCTAACAATACAGGATACGTTTTATGAATATTGATACTCTCTCGTACAATAAATTTTCAAACAATAGATCCGGTACTTTCCTCCGTTTTTTTTTTTTGTTTCTCCATTATTATATCGAGGGAAGGAAAGGGAAAAAATAAATGTGAGATCGTTTCCTGGAGACCACTACAAATACCACCACCTCTTCAAGCTGTACTCGTTCCCTCGCTTTTTCGATTAGGATTCCAACTAAGTAGTCGAGGTTGTGCTGAGCTTTGGAATACTGGAATGACCGAAAGTTCCGCAAGAGGGTGAAGAGTGATGGGAGTGGGATGAAAGTGAAAAAGAAAAAAAGAAGGATTGAACGAAGGAGGTGACGATGAGGTATTACGATTACTCTGGACCCTGGAATGCTATTTAAGAAACTTTCGATTATTCACCGAGGGGAAAATAACATTCAACGTCCATCCGAATTATTTGATCCTCCTTGAAATTTTACAAACATCCTAAATTATCATTTAATTATCTTAAAAGAGATTCATAATACAAATTAATAATAATTCCTTCTTTATCAGTAGACTTGGAACATATTCCCATGATTGTATTGAATGAAATTCTCCTACCTTGCATCTAATTAACTCCAGACGACTGTTCTTGTTCTCTTATTCTTGTTCTTGTTCTTCCCTAAAGTTCATAGAAGGCAGTTTAGATCGTAATGATAAAAATTCTAATTGTTCTTTTTTCTGAATCCTCACTTGTTGATACAGCCAGATCATTCTCACCTTGCAACCTGGTAAATTACTTTATTCTCACACACAGAACTTCAACTCTAATTTTATCCAAACTTTTCAGATTTGTTCTCTTTGGATTTTCTCTTAATTTGATAAGAACCTGCTTTAGGGAATTTCGTGTATGAGAAATATATATATCGAAGTTCCTCCTATTTCGTGAGAATTTCTAGGGAATCGAAGGAATGTTTATTGTGATTCACCTGTGAACCTCAACTGAAATCATTGTTATGTATTTTATCTTATTGAAGAAATCCAGACGTGTGTCGAATCGGATGGATTTAAACGGTAAAAGAAGGTCTCGCAAGGAGTTTCGTATCGTCCCAAGTGCATTTGGTACGGTGTAAGAGATTCAATAGAGGTTATTCATTGGATGTTCATGCCGGACACATGTTACGGTGAAATTCCAGTGAACGTCTGTTGCTATTTCAGACGCATTTGATATATTGATATTCCATGAAGTGAGGTAAAGTACGCTAGTCACTACGGCAAAGTGTGATAATTTATGGAATGTATAAATTATCTTCTTTTTCTCTGACGATAAGATTGATCGAACTGTGGGTTCCCTGCGCAATAAAACACGTGATAAACTTGGATCTAATTTGATTAAACTCAAAGGTGATGAGAATCCATAAAGCGTGCGAGCTTAGGCCGAAAAACATGATCTGGAATAGTACAACATCGATATCAGAAGGCTGTCACGTTGAATAGTTTTGTAAAATATACATGATGTGTGCGTATAAATACAATTCCAGTAATTTCGAGACAGCGTTGATACCACCAAATGAATCGCGTACATACATGGTAACACTTTTATAGACGAGTACATATACGTACACGTATATGAACCCGTTAATTGCACAAATTCCATCGAGCGTGTGATCCTCTCGATTGATATGTAACTCTGAATAGCGAATCCAAACACTCGACAACACACTTTTCGCTTTCGTCATTCGTGTCGCGTTCGTTTCAATTTGGTATTCGTTGCTTTGGTGCCAATTAAATTGGTCGATTGCTTTCCTGTTTATGAGAGACGGAAAGAGAGAGAGAGAGAGAGAGAGAGAGAGAGAGAGAGGAAGGCCTAGGGAATAGGTGGCACGAGAGACTGACTAGCGGGTATCTAATAATCAACGATATATCTCGTATATAGGAGGACGCGTCGATTGGCGTTCATTCGTGCACAAACAACAACAAATGCCAATTCAGAGAATCCTTTGTATCGGGATCTTCGTGTGATAATTAGAGATAAAGCGAATTTATTTGCCGCAACCCAATTACTCGTTAATGGGGAGAGGCTTAATTAATGAACCCCTCCTCTCTGTCTCCCGCGATGCAAATCACGGTTACCTACGTTGTTAACATGTTACCGTCTAACAAATTGTCTTTGTATATACATATATGATTTTCATACTGCACCGTTCGTGCTGGAACATTCATTCTTTCTCCTCCTCATACGATAGTCACATCATGCTCCTATGAAATTGTTAGTTCCATCACGCGTCGATTTTCCTCAGGCATTCTGTAATATATTTTCGGTTCCCTGTCACATGACAAAGGAGGATATACCCCTCGATCGGTTAATGGACCTTCCAAACGTTTCCAAGGGGACTAACATTGATGACTTTATATAGGCTTCGACAGTTCGTTCGAATCAATGCATACACGGTTAGATTGTCCACTTGTATTAGGGTAAGAAAAAATATAGGAAAAAGATATAACGATGTTACGATATTACGATGTTACAATGTTACGAAAGATCGTGTCTTCGAAAATCATTATTTTCCTTCGGAACGTGTACATCGGGTCGTCATGTATCGAATCGATCCGATCTTATAACAGGTAGTAAATCAAAGTAGAGAAAGATTGTAAAAGTATTTTGTCTGTCTTCCTATGCTTTTCCTTTTCCTCTAGGGTACGTGTTTCTCTTTTCTTTTTTCTCTTTCTCTTCTCTCTTTTTTTTTTAAGTTGTAAAGCGTCTATCTCGGTAAAGCGTCTTTGAATCCTTTGAGATCGAGCGTTGGTGGATTTTGTAATCCTACCGACGGTGCAAAAACATCCTTGGGAGAAAATCGCACATGTATTGGCTTACGTGGCTTGAGCAATCCGTGCTGCTACTGGCCTCCTATGTCTGTACTTTTCCTGACTCTCGGTTTTTCATCTCTAAGGAAATATAAGAAAGGAATTTGTTTTCCAGAACATACGACATTATAGTATACATATATATATGTATGTATATTTGAGCACGTGTGAAAATAAACTCGACAACGATGACCTATATTTCTTCCTTCGCCGATGAAAAATCTTAAAATTTTCATACTGGCACGTTCTCGAGCGTGCGATTCTCATAAAGTGTGAATATTCATAACATGTGTTGTTGCTGTGCAAGTTTCGAACAGCTGATAGATTAATGGATATGAATGAATCTGAGATTTAGCTACACTGTAAAAAATTATTGTGGAATTTTGCCCCAAAAACTCTACAGATGGGAAATTTTTCATCATAATTCGATGGACTTTTTCTTCATTTGTGAATGATTCAACATCCAAAGAACAAAATAATTCTTCAAAGTGGTGGAAAAATCTCTCATCTTTGATGGAAAAACTCCCCACATTTTCAACAGTGTACAGAATATTAAGGTTTTCATCCCATGAACTCCAAAGTTACCAGATCGCTCTACCTTATAGTAGGTATATCTTTAAATAAGAACTGTCATTTGGTAACTCTGAGATGTACAGAATGAGTTTGAAGTGATTCGGAAAAAAAAAGGATGAGCAAGTCAGAAGGACGAAGAAGAATGTAAACTGGTCAACGGAGAAATGGGAAGAGGAGGATGTACGAAGAGGTCTCGCATCGAGGGCACATTCTAGAATACCAGCGGTAAACCGCAACGAGCCGTGACAAGGTTCGAAGTAGCGTGGAAATACGTGATTTTGAAGTCAAAGCGAATAGCAAATCATCAAATCCATTTTCCTGTTTTTCCACCGGCTGAGCATTCTGGCTTTTCAAAAGTTCATTTCCACCTTGGAAATCTTTCTTTTCTTGAAAGAACTATTGTACGAGAGGCGTGCGAATCGTGTTTTTTCAACTATGAATTGAATCGAATCGAATCGAATTTCTCATCATTTCTTTTTCGAATTAGAATCGAATTGAGTTGAACTGGAGGGTCAAAAAGTTCAAAAGATGACTCATGAATATATTTGATACACGATTTCAAATCATTGATTCTTATGAATATACATGGAATATTTTGAAGCTTGGATTTTCAGTACACGGGGAAAAATTTATAGTTGAATTCAGCATGGAATTTTGTAACCGAGGAACAGCCTGAACTTACGATGAATTTTACTATGACGAGTTTTACAGTAAATGCCATTGGAAAGTCAGTCTGTTTCTCGGACTCAATAATCACGTACCCAGGTAGGAATTAACAAATGGCCCAAGCTTGGCCCGATCTTGGCCCAATTATGACTTATATTGGGGCCAGAATCCATGAGGAAAAATGGCCCAAGCTTGGTGACAGCTTGGGATGATAACCTCGTGCCAGGCTTGGTGTTCAATATTGGGCCAGAATGCAATGCCAAGCATGGTATATGTATTATGAGTATTTTGGAGCTTGGCTCATACGATTAAACCGGATATGGCCCAAGTTGTGTATTTCAACTTTTGCCGTGCTTCAACCTGATTTTTCAAACATACTTCTTGGAGAAAAAAATGACGTCATTTTTCATGCCATCCCTGCTAAAAATTTCCTATAGAAAACGATAAGATTTTTAGCAGGGATATCGGTACAACTCTGTAAAAATCACAAACATGGAGATGTGGCATAGGTTCTCAAATAAACATTGGTTGTACATTGGCCCAATATTGGTTCACCATGCTTGACAGTTTAATGTTTTGCCAAGCTTCAACCACTCGTTGTAATTACATTCCCTACGAAACGTGGTATAGATTCTCAAATAACAAATGGTTTGATATTGGGCTGATGGTAGTTCGCTATGCTTGGTGGCTTAATGTTTTGCCAATCTTCAACCACTTGTTGTATAGGCGTTCCTTATGAAACATGGTGTGGGTTCTCAAATGACAAACGGTTTTATATTGGGTTGATATTGGTTCGCCATGTTTGGGAGCCCAATATTTTGCCAAGCTTGCACCAGTTGTCATATTGGCATTTCCCATGGAACCCGGTATGGTTTCTAGAATGAACAACGGTTGTATATTGAACCAATATTGGTTCGCGATGCTTGGCAGCCCAGTATTTTGCCAAGCATTGGCCAGTTGTCAATATTGGTATCTCCTACCTGGGTAGTAAATTTAGCTACGAATTTCTCTCCGCGTAGTATTGAATATTCCATGAATGATCATACTTGAAAAATGAGTTGGTGAAAAGTGGATGACGAAGTTCCCTCTAAATTTCTTGGAATGAAAAATTCACTCAGTGAGGATTTCACTCTTCCTGAACTTGCAGTATTTTAACTCTTTGGGAGTGGATTTCCATTCCAAGAAATTTAGAGAGCTGAACAGAATTCAATCAAATTTTCTGCCAAAGTTTGCTGCCTTTGTGAATTCAAATCTCATCGACATCATCGTCATTCGAAATCTCCGAATCGAATCCTCACGCTTTATATATTCAATTTCGAACTATCCACACACCTGTGAATTGTATAAACATTTCCGTTGATAAAGATAGAAAAAGAACCATCGAGGGGGAATAAAAACGAAAATAAGTAAGGGCCAGCTTGCCATTTTTTCGCGTAATTAAGTGGCCCGCAAGGCAGGACTGCTTCTCGTCGCTGGTACAACGACCACTCGAGTGTCCCTCTTCTTTCTTTCTGTCTCGACAACTACAGACCATCCATCCATCCATCCATCCATCCATCCATCTATCCATCCATTTCTCCCTTTTCTCTTTCCCTTGAGCGACCACTCAAGGACCCTGGCAAGTCCTTCCGTAGTTGAGATCCCTTCGAAGGCCCTTCACTTACGCTACTCGAGATGATTTTGGCCAGAGGGCCTTTGTAACTTCCTTCACGGGTGTGTATCCCTCGGCTGCGTGTGGATACGTGCACGTATATACAATTTCACAGGGCGTTCTTTAAATCGACCGCATTACCTAAACAAAAGTTTCCAAATGATTTCTGCTTCTGTATATACATCGTGAAAGATTTCAGAACATCAAACAGACAAAAGCAGGGAGGAAAGATTGCTTCCTATGCAACGCTTCTCACATGTATATATATATACATTATGGTTACAAAAGCACAAGTTGTTCTTTTCTGAGTATAACCAGACGCTTAAGGTTTTTTTCTCACGCTATCTCTTACTCGAATCGTTTCGTTTCACTGGTATCGCTCCTCGCTGTTCTGCATTTTCAATATTATTACCCCAGAACCGATCATTCACATACAAGCACAACGTACACACTTGGTATAACACACTTGGTATAAATGACTTTTATCTTTGATTAAATCCAACCTAGGATCCTATCATCGTGAACAAAAAAGATGATACTCGAGTTGGAACATTCGAAGCCTCCGTAAAAATCTTTATCAACAGTATTTCCACCATTTCCCCAATCCCCAACGAGTATATAAAATCCATGTGAGAACACACGTATAAAGCGAACAAAAAGGAGGAATGAAAAATTTGTTGTTGATTATACTGAGAGGATTTTACGTTAATTTCGAATCTAAATCGCAAGAGAGAAGATACCTTTGCGGTTGAACTTGAATCTCATGAAAAATGAGATATACATTTCATTCAAGTTAGGTACAATAGCGCAAGATTAACATGTAGAGAGTACAAAACGAAGCTACGATAATTTCCTCTCTCTCTCTCCATGACAATTGAGATTTACATGGAAATGTTCTTCTCTCGTTTGTAGCAGAGAGGGGAAAAAAACAGAAGATAACCGCGTATACGCGATAATAATTCTCGATTCGAAATTACAAAAAAAGGAGGGAATAACCTACGATAAATATGTTATGTCGGTCCGTAATTTCAAACTGGATTTTAGAACGAGAGATTGGATGCCACGATTAATTCAGACCGATTGACGCTAAGAGAAAAATAATGAAGGGAAAAATCAAATTGTGCAGGGAATAATTTTGAGGCGACCCGGTGAATTCTGTTTCTGCTGTGCGACGAAATGCTTTAAACATCATCCGTACGAAAGTACTTAGAAACACGAGGGTAGTATTCGGCATAAAATCAATTCTATGCCAAGAGAATGAATTGGAGAATCACACGAAACGATATTTTGCCAAGTAGAATTTCTTCTCTTGTTCCATTAGAGGAGAATGAAAAGCAACATGAAAAGAGATTTTTTCTTCCGTTCTTTTACCGTTTCTTACTTTTCGTCCTATCGTGCGAGATTTCAGAGTGATATTTACAAGGAACATTTCAAGAAAAGTAGTAGTTGTACAAACTGGAGTAAAATGGTAATTGACTTATAGGGCAAATACTAACCGTGAATCGATCGATCGAGTCATTTGGAATTTGAAGGTTTAAATATTTCAGTGTTACAAATTCGACGTAAATTCTAGAGCGTTTACCAGAACATCTGCAACAATACTCGTGTTCTTATCTACATGTACATCCGTAATACCTGCTGGTTTATCTTTACAGTAATACTCACCTCAATGTTCTCATCCGCTATTACGTCCGTGTTTCCAACATCTCATTGCACATGTACCTACAAGTACCTACGAGTTTGCTTTTATACGCGTATTTCTCAATCAATGTCGGAATAATGTTTGTAGTAAAATTTCATTTCCACTTGAATCATCTCGTAAATTTCAAACGATATCATTGAATTTCGTGGATCTATACACATCATATTCCGACGATCGGTTAAGAATTTTAAGCAAAGTTTTGAAACAACAACAACAACGATACACCTCGAACTATAGTGAACTATATCTATAGTTCCCCCAGCATCAGAATGTTTCAGATAAACATTCTCTCAACAACGCGAACGTGTGAAAATTGATAATAGAATCGATATGAACTCTTATCATTTATCCGCAGATGAAGCAATATGAATAATTCTCACAATAGAAATTGAATATTGAATCAATTAAAAGCCCTGGCTCGGCTCTCTGAAGTCATCGCTACATGGTATCGAATGCATGCTCCGACTGCGAAGGAGACTCGGTGATTGAATAGAATGAAGACAACTAGACGCAACATACGATACAGTACGTAGCAGTGGTAGATTAATTGCAGGTTTTAATTCGTTCCCACATTAAAATAACTCATACATTGCGTGTCGAGTGAATACTCTCGCCGATTCGCTTTGATTAAAGTTGTTTACAAGTTCAGAGACACACATTCGTTTAATTACGACGAGAATTCCTTCAAGTATTCAATTCTTTAATTGCATAAATATATATATATATATATATATTAATTCCTACTCTATAAATTCCAAACGATGAAGTTATTAGAAATCAAAGGAATTTTAAACATCGAACGATACATATTTCTCTGCTTCTTTTTTTTTGGTCCTTCTTCTTCCACTTCTACTTCTTTAAGAGACAAGAACAAAAAAGCCAAGATTAATGGAAGCGGAAGTCATTGAATTCTCAGAGAACAACTCTCTCGTAGAGGAAAACCTACAAAGTTTTATTGTAGAAATGGTCCATTCATTATCCAGCTCAATTAGCCTTCTCGCACTTTGTCCTCTCGTCTCAACTACATACACTGTCGATCGGTCGTTGCCTATCTCGTCGAGATCCACTTCAGCTAACCAACACAACATGAGGACGAGGAGACAGCAGGGAGGGAGGGAAGATGAAAGGTAATACCATCATCACCATCCATGAGATATGGTCGGTATCCATCAACGAGTAGTGGATGCACGTAGAGCTGAATGGCTTTCTAATTACAAATACCTTCCTGCGTACGATAAGCCTATATACGTACACTTGCGTTTCCGTGTACGTGTATATATATATATATACATATTTATGTATAAAGTGTTGCGTAGGAAGGAGGGAAACGAAGGGACATTAAGAGGGAAAGAAGAAGCAGAAGAGGCAAAAAAGGAAGGAAAAAAAGGAAAAAACGTCAAATGTTTCTCACGTCCAACGAGAAGTCGGTTTTTATTATATGATGCTTTTTCTTCTTATTCTCCTTTTCCTTTTTCAGTCCAAATATGTGTGTACGTAAATATCCCTGTACGTGGGTATATATTATATACATATATACATATATATTTGCGACAGATATTATCGGATAAAGGGAACGAAGAATTCCAAATTGGGGACAAATTTGTTCGCATCGTTTTAATCGAATATTCAGGTTTTAGTATTATCCAAATTCTGACAAGTTGTGATTTTTAATTTTTAATCTAAATTTATATTCATTTCGTATAAGTGCGTGTTTGTATCGGAGTTCTTAAATTTTTCTCCTTATCTTTCTCGGACAATTTATAGATTTGAAGAACAGTTTGGTGTGCAACGTTAGGCCGTGAACGTAGCCACTCCCTAATCTGTGCAACATCATGCATCGAGGATACAAATTCACATGGTAATACGAGAAAAATTCTAAAATGTGTTCTATTCAATGAATATCTTGTATACGAAGTGGATTTGGTTTTTTAAAATCTTCGTAAAAGTTCTGAAGTTTCCACGTCCACCGATATGCTGAAGCTAATGATAATGTTACATGCTAAATTGGGTATCGCTACAAAATTTACCATCTCTGGAGGAGTTGCATTCTTGAACAATAAATGGGACTCGCTTTGCTCAAGTTTTTACAATTCTTGATGGTGCATGATACTTGGCTTGTTCGTGTTTCGTTTGATTCACGAGGAGTTATTGAAGAGATGATATAGAGCTGAAACGGTTGGTGCATATAGATGTTCATAATTGCAGTTTATTTTATGAAGACTTTATTTTCTGGATGTTCATGTATATTCATCACTAATTATTTGTGTATAGCGTAGATATGTTGATTACTTCTATCTTCAAAGATGTTAATTACTTCTGTTGATATGCTCAAAGATCAAGACATGATGGAATCCAGGAGTAAGAAAATGAATAAGATTTATGAGATGCACTAGTCCTATCTTCAGGAAAACTCTTTATGAGTGTGATATGGAGAGTAAAAGATTTAATAAAATCGTATGAAATAAGATGAAGAATCATTAGATTTACAGTAAAGTGTTGATACGGATGTGTGAGAGGTTAATGAAGTATACGTAAGTCAGACCAGAGTAAGAATATCATTGATGATACAACGGAGAGGTGATAAACGGAAGTTAGACTCATTGAAAACATTTTAAATACCGTCTAGAGTATGAAAAATTGAAAAAAAAATTCCTTCCAGTCACATAAATATTAATTTGTCCTGTACCAAAGGAATATTTATTAGAATTCAACAAAATATTCTTTGATACTGGATAAATCAATATTTATTTAACTGGGAGATATTGTTTTTCCGTGTAGGTTATGTATCAAATTTGATTATAAAACGTTTGGTTATAGTTGATAACAAGTACCACGTTGGATTCACTGAAAGAAGCCTACACCGAGAGAAATAATTACTAATACCAAGAATATATATTCTTGAATCAAGAGAAAATATTTGTGGAAAAATGAATTTTTTGGAACAAGAAAATATATTGTTGATGAAAGTAATTATTTCTCTCCGTGTAGAATCACCTTATTGCACTGAGAAATAATAGAAGAAAAATCAAAAAAATATAATAATGCCGAAGCATCGAGTTTTTAGGCCAAACTTCGTTGATTTTTTAATTTGTTTCATTACGTATTAAAAACAAATCGCACACCAATTTTCAGTCTTTTATTCGAAACCTTTATCGAATAATCGATTTTTAGAATTTTTTAGTCAAAAAACTAGTAATAAATATCGATTCCAATGATTCAAATACAAATTGTGTATAATTCAATCATTGAAAACAAAAAATAAAATTTCCAATTTTCGAAAACAAAATACAAAAAATGAAAGTTGAAAGTTGCATAATATACACTAGGATTTCGGGAAAAATTTTGAAAGAAGTGAAAGGTCCTTTAACGTTGATAAACGAGTGTTGATTACTTCGAATAATTTTGTTCCATTTTGTTTTTTGAAACTACATTCAAAGACCAGAACTATGATAACGTACTTTTTTTTATTCATATATCGATATTAATCACTCTGTTAGAAGAGTTATGAAGTATTTGTTTTCATAAACAATTTATTAAACAGAATTCATAATAAAATATTGAATTCAATAATATAATTCTTAATGCGAAGAAATTTATTTTCAATGCTGAGAATTTCATTTTTAATTTGAATAATATAATATTTGTGAAATTTGATAAATAATTGTTACATTTCCGCAAGAAATTGTCAAATTCCTTCACTCATATTGAATTTTGAGAACTTTTTTAACAGTGTAATCTATTGTTAATTAAAAATTCGAGAAATCGATTATTCAATAACGGTTTGGTATAAAACAACAGTGAAGATTGGAGTGCAATTCGCTTTTATTACGAAAACGTGACTAAATAAAATGAACAAAATGGAAGAGGATCGGGTCAAAAACTTGTTGAGTATGAACAAAAGGAATAAAACTCGCAGTTTTAAAGAGTTAACTTCAGAGTTCCTTATACACTATATATTAGAGTGACGCAAAAAGACCACCTATTCATTTATTTCGTGTGTCGTATGGAAATATATTAGTTTCCATATTTTGCAAGAGATCTCTCCGAAGATCAGCTCATCAGAAAATTTTTCAAGAGTCGCTAAAGATTTCCAAAAATTCTCAAAATAGTGAAAATTCATTTTTTTTTTATATTGTTTAAATTTTTTCCTCGTTGCGATAAAATTTATTGCGTGTAAAAATAGTGACTTCCTCATAGCTATAGCTCGAAATATTCAACTTCGAAGGTGGCTCAAAATTCATGGATATTTTCAAACTGACTTCACTTTTGATGTTTTCGAGCAAAAATTAGTTTGAAAAAATAATAGAATTTCCAAAGGTTATGAAATCAATTCATCAATCCTTTCAATCAATTTAATCGGACTTCAATTAACTTGATTGATTTAATTTTACAAATTATTTCAATAGAAAAATTTATATTCTTGTGATGTGTTGAATTCCCTTCCCATCTTGCAGTGCTACACTGTTAGAAAAATCTGTCTTAAACTTAACAATACTATTATGAAGTTTAAGACATGAACATTTTATTATTGTGAAGTTTAAGACAGATTTTTCTAAGAGTGTAATTAAAAATCATAGTACTTATGGAATGTTAATGTGGATTTTTAAAGATCGCTTGGAATCATCAAAAACAATGAATTGAAAAATTTGTATAAATCTGGAGCGATCTTTAAAAATAAATATTTGGAATTACTATTTTTGTCCAAGTACTAAATTTTACCGCAACGCAAACAAAATTGAAAAATTAACAAAAATGGATGAAGTGACCATTCTTGGGAATTGTAAAGAATCTTGACCCATCCTTGAAAAATTTTCTCTGCGAATAATTGATCTTCAGAGAGGATTTGTGAAACATAAAAAGAAAAATTAACATATTTTCATACAAGACAGAAAATAAAAAAAATAATCGGTTTTGAAGTTAACTCTTCAAAACCGCAAATTTGATTCCTCTCATTCTTACTCATTATTTCACCTGTTATACTATATCGTTTTGATCTCTTCTACGATTATAAACTACTCTCTTCATTTTTTTCTCTTCCTCCTCTTTCCCTCTCCTCTCTTCACCTTATCTTATCTCACACGATCTCTTCATTATCATCTTATTCATATCTTTATATCATCATACTCATTTCTTAGCTCTACCACATCACGTTTACCTGTTTATAATTTCGTACATTTTTAGCTTTTCCTTTCTTCGTAAATCCGTTCTTACAGAAGTTCACTCACTTCGAACATAAATATCTATTCATCCACCTGGGAGAAGGTCGGAGGATGTTTTTGCCTTCATTAATAATAAAGAAAAAGAAAAAAAAACCAGTTTGTTCACTATGGCAATGTCTTTTCATGCATCGTATCTCTCGTCAGGATCCTGACAGGATCGAAGTCAATTAACTTAACCAAATGAGATTCTCTTCCGTGATTCTAAACCTCTTCTAGAATGGAAATTTGATAAATATATCGTTCACGTCTTTATTTCCATTGTGCATGATATGTAAATAACCGCAGTTTGGTGTATGCATAAACGTTGCCTATACCCTATACGTTCAATTACACTCGGACACACGAGTATAAATGTATACGTGCGATCAAACGAACATATGTTAGACGTAATGGAATAATTATCAATGCCGATCTATATTTTCTTTCCTGGGGGAATTGTAGAGCATAAAAAGAATAAGATATACATCAAATACAACAGAACCTCAAGTTCTAATTAAAATGTACGAACTGTCACAAAGAAACACTACGAATATTCAATTATCGCCATATGTTTGATTAGAAAAATGATATTTTTCTCCGTTCTGTCGTATTTCTGTCATTTTTCTATCCCCCGTTCGAATGGAACCTCCAGGACCCCCTGTGGAAAATTCTTGAAATTGAATGATCAATCCTTCGCAAAATTATTCTCTCATTATGAATTCATCGAATGAAATATTCAAACACATATTCTCCCCTTTGAATTTTATCGGCAAGAAAAATGGTTTGAATCATCATCATCATCATCAATTGATTGTTTCTCAAAACCACAACATAAAGAACGGAAAGAATCCCTGTCCCATCATCCCCGGTATGGTATCTATCGGTATTAAATGTTGCAACAACATCGATCCCTGGACATGGTTTGAATTCAAATTTCGCCATCACAAAATAAAATTCTTCTGTACCTACATTTTTGTCACATTCCAACCGAAATGTACTTTTTTGACTTCTCCAATGGGATTCACAATTGGAATTTGGTTATGTAACAAGTATGTAAGATATGCCGGATGTATTCTGCTACGTTTGCAACATCCGAACATAATCGAGGGAATACATCCGCGTATCGCGTATCGTCCATAGAAATGTATACGAGAATATGCACCCGTCCCTTTGCATTGAAAAATCACCGATGCCCTTGTGGAATTTCATCATTCTCAGCGAGGAATAGCGAATTGGTAATCCCTTGGATGAAAAATGCTTGGATTTTCATCTTTACGTACCCTCGGGAATAATTATCATTATTATTATCATCCGGTATAGTATAAATATTCTTGCCGGTGTTGAGAAAACTAGAACATGCGGGTTAACGATATGCAAAATCAAGTTTATCCCAAAACATAAGAAGCATTCCCATGTATATATGCATGAGATTGTGGGGTATTTTTAATCGTGTAAGCATATGCGCGTACTTATTCCTGATATCGATACATCCCTGCTAGGATGTGAAGAGAAAAATACATGAAATATTTATAAACGATGATGATCAGCGTCATTATTATTTCACATATTCATCACTTTTTTTCACCTCCGCTGTACCCTCGAATCAAGGATGTAGTTTTTTCATCAAATATATTCAAAGAACAACCTCGTTATAATGTTAAATCCAAAGATATCTTCTGTTCTTATTGTGATTCTCATGAATATTTTGTTTGAAAATGATAATCGATATTTCAATGTGATGATGGTATCCCACGAATACGGAATATTGAAAAAAGTCAGAAAAAGGTGGATTAGCACAATGAACAACTGAATTCAATATTGCTGGATTAAAATATGGTATTATAAATATCAGAGCTATGCTCGTATCGTACCCAACTTTTTACACAATTATTGAATAAACGGATATATTATATATATATATATTCGAGGATTACCATGTACTTTCGCTTTGTATCAATATTTGTAAACTGTGTATTTGTAAACTGCATCGATCCCCTTTTCAAAAATGTATTCCAAATGAGAAATTGATTTTTATGAATTTTATTTAACACGATCCGTCATGTCTGGTATTATCTTCTTCTCTCCTCCTCTATTTTTCTCCTTGTTCTCCAATACGGCAGTGGAAACTCTCCGTGTAACACGGCAACGAGATTTCCAATCACATCCATCACTATAATTCTTCGCACGAAACACAATCTCGAATACATACACGTAAACGTCATAGTTTTACATATAATATTCCATCCGTACATACATGAAATTCTATGATGTATACGTGTTCTTGTCTTCTTCTTCTTCTTCTGCTTCTTCTTCCTCTCCTTCTTCTCCTCTTTCTCTCGTATTTATTTTCAGTCAGTTTCCATACACGCCATATCTTTTTCATCCATCAGTTTCCTGTACCTATCATATCTCTGACCGATGCCGCTGTGTTACCATTATCGAACAAGTCCTGTCGTTAAAATATAATTACAAGTTAGTTGGCACTCTTCGACGCGATGTTCCATCGACATGTAATACTCCTCTGCACATCATCTATCGTTGACTCTCTCTCCCTTTTTCCACACCGAAATGCAAATTAATAGAATTGCATTTCCCGACATACATATATACATGAGATACGTGGAAAATGCTTTGAGGAAGATCGTCCGAAATAGACGATAATGACAATGGATTTATGTTGTGAACGTATAAAAAAGAGGAAATGAACGATAACGAATGATTATGATAATAATATACGAATGCCGATACACGTAATGATGTCAATATTGATTCTCAAAGCGTTGAGCTTGACTGAAACTTGTGGAAAGTTTATATGCAGAAACGATTGGTTCTGTATTTGATCAAGTCTATTTTTCAAACTCTCGTTGGATGGAATTGTAGCTAACACATGTTGCTAACACATGTTGCTAACACATCATTCAATAATTTCTTAACCCAACCAATAAAACAGCAATGTTTGGGCAAACTTCGATGGTTTTAATCAACTTAGTCTTCTTCTAGGGCAAGCCCTCGAGACTTCAATGATTTTCCCCTAGATTCATATCCATTAAATGTCTTGTATCCGCTAGGAGCGCTGGATGGCATGTTGGCAAATTTGGAATGAACCAGCTCTATGCCACTGCTACTTTAAAGTATGACTTTCATTGTCTTTCGCCACGAGACGTCGCTAATAGTACACTGGGTACACAGGGATTGGGTTAGAGCTCATAACATAACCTTAATAAAAGATTATTTGGATCGATATTTTCAATCAGTGGTGATATTGTTCCAATAAATTATTCAAATTTCTTGAAGCTACTATATCCTCACTTGAAAGATTAAGTTCGCATCTACGTTTATTTCGCTCCGTACCCACTGAACATGAAGCGCCACCTGGTCCGGATCTAGTGTCAACGACAACAAGTGGGCTGGGATGAACGTAAGCATTAATCAATGCGCAGATACTCCATCGAATTCGTACGCAATTTCATACGCTTACGTGCTCACTAAATCAGAATCAGTAAAAAACCACTGATTCACAGTGAAATTTCACTGATTCCATCAGTCCTAAGGCGTCCACTGAGAATCAGTTAAAAATCACTGATTCAATCAGTGAAACCAGTGACCTGATCAAATGGTAAAAAAAAATTATCTTTTCTGGGACCTGAACCCAGACCCGCAGCGTCACAGTCGCTCACCATAACCGCTCAGCTACCGAAATACTCTCACTTGGAAAATGTAGAATTATAGATGTACTTGGAGAACGTCAGATCTTTGAAATACTTATATCTCAAAAACGGTTGCTTATGTGGACGAATAGCTTGAAGGTTTTCAGTTTGTTAAAACCATGCGGATCTGTGTTGTTTATAATTATTTCAAACACCTTGTACAAGCGACTACTTGCATATTATTTCTCTTATATGAATGTTGGCATTATAATTTGGAAATTTATTTTTTCAGAGTATATATAACGTAATAATGTAATTCTTAATTAAAATGTACACATTTCAAAAAATTTTATTCACATACCACAAAGTTTCATTTTATTTTTCGAATATACTTTGAAAGAAACTGCAATTCATCTGCTTACTGATCAATCAGTGAAATGACATCTCACTGATTATGTCAGTAGTTATTTTACTGATTCTCAGTGCCTTTCACTATCAAACCAGTGAAACATACTGAAATCTCAGTGGTTACAAAAATCACTGATTCAAACAGTGGTTTTTTCACTGATTCAGATTTAGAGAGTGAGAAGTGTTCATTGGATGTATTGAAAATTCCCTGCTGGAGTTGTCGATGGCACAGCCAGCGCCCCCGGGACAAGTTTTGGACAGGTGAAACACGGGGTTGTCCTAGGGGCCTGTTCTGGGGTTTTTTTCTGTAGCACGATTTATCTTTCGCCTCAAAATACGTCCCCCTCCTTCATTAGCGCCAAACATACAAACAGCCAGCAGCCCCTGGACGAGTGATTTAGAAGACGCGATGGATGTGGAATCAATTCGGAGAGCAATTTTTTGTTATTTGTGACCGTTTTTTGGCAATTTCTTTCTGCAAACGCCATGAATGATGCCATATCCTAGCTAGAAATGTAACTCTTTGGCATCTCAGACCCTGTGTTGGGCCGTGCTAGGGGCAATTTCTAGCTAACGTAATCAATAGACAAAATACGAAGGACAAAACCTTGCCAAATGATGTTTCCGTCTTTGAACGACTTTCACTCTCTGGTGTCCAATCAGTTGACTGCCGATGTGGCTCCAAAGTAAAGAGATGAATCCTCAAAAGCTTCTGTTTGTTGAGCTGAATCGTCAGAGCGTTGTTCTTTTCCATCTACTGTAAGTCAACTTGTCACTTGAATGGCCCTACTAAAAATGCCAGGCAGAACCGGACAGAAAATTGCTGTCAGGCTTCGAACGGTTTCTTTCCCAGGTACTCCAGGCAAAATCTGACAAATTTTTTACCCGATTTGGTCCGGAATTACTAACTCGGAATATCCTGTTGAAAACTGACGAAAATTTTCTTGCCAGGTTTTGATAGGATGTTATAATTCAGTGATTCCGGACCAAATCGGGTAGAAAGTTTGTCAGTTTTTGCCTGGATTACTTGGGAAAGAAACCGTTCGAAGGCCGACCTGGCATTTTTAGCAGGGGTTGCTTCTGTGCCTTCTGATGTCTTCAACTCCTCTGCTATCTCACGCAACTTCAATTTACGATCAGTTGAAACGATTTTTGTCGGCTTTTTTCACGTTTTCCAAGACAAATGCTGAATTTGTATCTGTACACTGTCAGAAATATCTGGAAATTTTTCTCAATTACGTACATGAAATCAGGTTCATATACATTTTGCGTCAAATTTAATGTACAAAAACATGAAAAGACTATAGATTATGCTATAGTTTACATTAAATTTCATGTAAAATGTGCATGAAACTGAATTCATGTACGTACTTGAAAAAAACTTCCAGTAAAAACATTAAAATCAATGCAGAAATTTTTAACAGTATACGACAAGGTTGACAGTAAATATCGAACCTTTTGAGCTACTCCACTAAAACATCGTGTTTCCCATCACGAAGCATGTGTCTTCATCAACACACAAAATTCGGATTCTTCCATTGTTTTGGAAAATTGCAAAAGTAGCTTCACCTCAACCACCGTAACTTGTAAATTAAGAATCCAATTGAGCTCAAGTTTCGAATTTATAAACAGATTTGTTATCAGTGGCGTCATTCTATTACGTCAATCCCAGAACTTATTGAGTGATGTGTTATACTTTGTGAAAAGTCTGTTTGAAATGAAAACTGATCGCTCGTATATTCCAGTCTCCCAACTAGAATAAAAAATGATAAAACGACGTGACAGATTCATCAAAGGCTTTCTGAGACTCACCGAATGTCTCTGAAACGTTTTTGTTCAAAAGAGAATTTAATCGCGTCACGTCGTTCCCGATAATAATCAGACACATTCGAACGTGAAAAAAGCGCACGTTAAAACCGTACTAATTGCGTGAGACAAATGAAATTTCACATGACGGTTCGGTATTCGATGTATCACGGTATATCGCCGTACATTTAGAAACACCTCTTAAACGGGTATCAAGAGAACCCATCATACGTAACAGCTCAATTCATTGAATTCTTTCGGCATTTACGGGAATAGATTTGAAATTTTGTACCCTAGAGATTCAATGATTCGAGAAAAGCGTAAGAGATGAATCAATAAACATTCTCGTTGTATATTTACTTCCTACTTCCTCTCACGCTCTTTTAACCTCTCTCATCTTTCCTTCTTTCCGGCACTCTTTGAATCTTCGTAGGAGCTATATTGCAGCAGTCGTGTATACAACACGATACATTGAACGAAGCAACCACAAACGAGAACAATGTCGCACCATCGCGATTCTCGCCAAGCCGTAGCAAAGCTGTATCAGTTCAAGCATGTCTCCCCTCTTTCGCAACGCTATACTCCTCTCCTGTTTGTACGTCTCTCGGTATTAACGCTTACCGTGAGAGACACAGTGTACCCGTGTGTATCGTACCCTAAGTGCATACCGGTGCTAACGGGTGCGATTTGGTATGTATATATATATATATATGTATATGCAGTGGCCAATATGTACTGTGCCGTATAAGCACACTCTATACATCGCCCGCACAACACAGAGACCATAATAGTGACACAGAAGTCGGTCAATGGTATGTATCTTGATGCATACTGATGCTGTGCAGTTGTTGTGCCGAGACGGAAGATGTGCTTGCTGTTTGTTACGTCGAAGATCCAAGAATAATAATTCAAGATCAAAAGGAAAATTTGGCGAACATACGGTATTTGATTGTTTTGAATATTCTTCAGGCGCGTGTAACCGAGTCGAAAAGTGAAACCCGATTTAGCGCTGCATGATTCGTTGAGTATTACGGAGTGAATCAGGTTTGATTTCATTTTTCGCCCTGATCTCATTCTCATTCAACCTGATGTTAACCTTTTTTAGACCCGATTTAACTCACTTTGGGTATATTCCCTTAAATACAGGAATAAACGACAATTTCGAAATGTTTTTATGGAAATTGTGTTTCTTGCGATTGAAAAAGAGCATCGCATGAAAATTTACAGGGATTTACGTGCACGGAGATGTATGTATTTTCAAAGGGGGAGAAAAAATTCACAAGAAACGTGACACGTTTCACATATCAGATTTATGTGAATAAAATATGTATGTCGAGAGATCTTAACATCAAGAACGAGATGAAAGGCAGGAAAAGTTCAAAAATTCAACATTTATAGCGTTCGTTTGAAAAATCTGTATATAGTATAGTATACATATATATATATATATATACATATTTTAGTTTGGATCCTTCTGAAATGCTTTGACGAAGTTTGTGAATTCATTTGTTAAGAAAAAAATTCAGCTTTCCGAGATGAAAATCAAATAAAAACACAACAACACCGCAACTGTGGTGTATTTGAATACCTTAGAGAAAATAATTTCTTTGAAATTCTGGAAACTTTGAGTGGAAAATTCTCAAGAATGCGTTCTCAAAATCTTGGTCACCAATTCTGTGATGCCCTGTAACGATTAAATGATTCTAAGAAAATTAAGATACAAGGATTCATTTCCATTGCACGCCTACTTGCTACAAACTGAAAACACTTGTATAAATAAGCTAAGACGTATCGCTTACATCTAATCACAACTCAACCTACACACACACACATATCTCTCGAATCCCTTATTTTATCATCTTTTTCTTCCAGGAACGGGACCAACGCATCGAGTGCATGAATCAAACACTTGTGTTCCGAATCAGATGGTAGATTAGTTTGAAGAATTTATCCACATACTTTCCCAATTCTTGTATAAAAACTATTTGAAAACACGTGTGAATTTTATTCAAACGTTGAAATCACATGTGAACGTGGAGTTGATTTTATTGGGGAATAAAAGAGATTGAAGGCTCGACAACCACTCCAAGATCCACCAATTTCAACCCTTCAAAATCAGAAATGACAACCCCACGTATCGCGTTTCGTCTGTGCCATACTTTGCATTTTTACTCGACTTTCCTCGATTCTCAGGACATCGAGACATCACAACATTTTATTGAAAGATAAAACAATTCAAAGTAGGTATAGTTGTATGCGTAAAATGAAGCTTCATGGAAATTATTACAAATTGCATGAATTCTTCTTCTTCTTTGTCTCACTTAAAATATTCATCTGGTTTTACAGAATATCGAGAAAATTAATTCCATTTATTGATCGAAATGGCATTTGGAGGCAACGCCACCCATCCTCCGTCTGCTACTAGTCAAAGTTCATCGATTAATGTGAAAATAGATCCCTAGATCAACAATTCATGAGAAACTGACATCGATTTCTCAAAAGACATTTGAAACTAAATTTGAATGGAATTTTCATATTTTCGCCGTGTCAATTTCTAGTATTGTTACTCCCACTCAAAGTAAAATCAATGATCAATTATTCCAACATTCACGAGATCTTGCCGGTTGAATTATTTTAGAAAGATAAGATTGAACGAAACGGATTCATTTGTGCGCATATATTCCTCTTCTCGAATAACGGACCACCCGTTTGTGCAAAAGTTTGTTTGTATGCATCATAATATTTTTACAAAGGTTCATTCATGCACATGTAGTTTCCATTAAAAATTGCATCGATTGCTCGGTGTGCAGGCCAGGTCCGGATGGAATAGCGCAATGATTAATTATGAATGAATTTTGTGTACCTACTATTCCCTTCATGATTACCGAATGGACTTTGATATACTCCGTACCCATGTGGAAATTGCGAGAGTCGACAAATGGCCTGGTACTGGCAAGGTTATATTTGCCAAACTTCGGCGGGAACGATTGTTTCTATGCAGGGTCATCGTTATTCCTCAATTGGCACGAACTATTCGACGAATTTCAAACGGTATTGATTCCAGTGTACAGACAGTCTTGGCCCAGTATTAAATCGATACCGTTTGGACAAGGTTGGAATGTCAGAATTCTACCATAGTCGGTGCATACGAACGAACAGTACTGACACGGTTGTCAATATTATACAGGCCCTCATGTAAAATGATGTTTTGATAGCTTTGGTAGCTTTGGGTTTGCCAGTGCTGAGCCAGTTTCGGCCCATGTTGCCCTTTCCCCATGGTTTTTATTCCTGGCAATTTCCAGACAGTGGGGTAGTTACGCTAGTGAATGACCGAATTGGTATCTATCTCGACAAGTATTATAGTCTTCAGCATGAAAAGCAGTAAATAGCTTTCACTATTGGTTTATTATGCGCTGCAGTATGAAGCTGAGAATCCTCCGAAATATCCACAAAATTGATTCGAAAAAGTGTATTGAAAAAAAAATAATACGAAAAGCTCATTATTTGATCGAAACGACCAATAACTGACCAGATCTTTTCGAGGAATGACCGGTCTTCTTCAAAGTACTGCACATAAGTAATGCGATGAATACCAGAGACCAGGAAAATCACTAACTCCATTGTAATAATATTATTTTCACATGTTAAAATCAGACGCAGTGTTTTGAATACTCTCAAAAGGTTTTTAGGCTACGTTTCGCTTCTTCGTTTCGGCGACCTTTAGTTTTCTGTTCTTTTTCCAGCTTCCCAACTAATTCTTTCCAAACTTATGAACTTTAGAATACAAAGACGAAATGATCGCCTGAATGTATGAAGTTACAGCTTGATAAAGGAAATCATGCACTAAAAATAAAACCAAGCGTGTGGCTAAGCCTCACAAAAAGAATTTTTTGCTCAACATTGACTCGTATAGTGAAGTTGAGCTTGAATGCACTAGTTTCAGAACCATTTCCAACCATTTACAGGGTAAATTTCACGAAAACTAGACTTTTACCAGTTGACTCAAGTCAAAGTTTCCTGCGATTTTCGGAGTAAATTTAACTCATTTGATGTTTAACTTGAGCTATTTCTTGTGAAATGTACCTTTTGGAAGATTAGAGATGACCCTGATACTTATGCGTCCCAGAGCTACACCGTGAAAAATGTGGGGAGTTTTTCTTTACATTGATTTGTTGAAAAGTTACGTAATCGTCGAAGGAATTATCATCTGCGAATTCATACAATTCAGATGTTTTTTTCGTAATGGTAGATTCGAAAGATTGAAGATAGTATTTAACCTAATTGTTCAAATACTGGCCTTCAAAAACACTGTAAAAAATGTGAGGTCTTTCTCTTCACACTGTTGGTGGATTTCATCCCCTTATCATGGGGGGATTGTTTTTTCATTAAAAATGAGTGATTTTTCCACCACTTTGAGGAATTAGTTTGTTTTTTGGATGTTGAATCCTCCACAAATGAAAAAAAAGTCCACTAAATTATGGTGAAAAATTCCTCATCAGTGGAGGAAGTTTGCAGCCATCATTTTTTGGGGGAACATTCTACAATAATTTTTTACAGGTCAATTGATGGCTTCTTGCAACATTCCAAAATTTGACCGGCTAAATTTAATGAAAATGAGCTGATAATAACTGTGAGATGAGGTGGAAATAAGAACACTGATATTATCTGATAATAAAGATGAAATTGTTTCACAATTAAACTCGAAAATCACTGACTGCTTTTGGATCTTGTGTTACTGCCAGGACTCGCGCTGTCAAACGCTATAATGAGGAGTATTTTATGAATTTATCCCGTACCATTCATTCATTGGTACCCGGTCATTGATCGTTGAAACTACTCTACACGAAAATCATTCCAATCCGACTCTTCCCTGATTTTTATTCCATTTTTTTGTACCAGGTATCCAGACACATTGATTGAATGATGTTATTTGACAACAAACAATTTACACACGTTCCACCTCATCAAATCTCAGAAATGAGCTTGTTCACTGATCGCTCGTTTTGAGTCGAAATCTCTCACTCTAGGATTGAAAATGGTTATGAATTTCCAATTTCTAATCTCAGAATATCACTTTAAAAGATAGGGAATTTGCATTGAAAATTTGACAAACTTACTTTTAAAATTTCAAAGAGTACTTCCTGCCAGAGATATTCCTAAACATTCCCACTTTCAAAGTAATCACTCGAACACCTGAGGATTTCCGTAAGATATCGAGTCGATCAAGGACGTTAATTATAACAGGACACTTGATTTATTGTTGTCAATCTCATGTCTCCTATTAACGAGTGAATGTTCCAGACATGCTTCTATAGGCTTGGAATGAGCAACACGACAGGACTCTGGTGGTTATTGTATTTACCAATCGCGAATCAATGCTGTATCAAATTGTGTGTGATGTCGCGTGCATAACTAACACATTTGTACGCTTCAAATATTCAAGCCGCCATCGTTGTCAAAGAGGAGAAAGAGGAGGAGACCAACGTAACGCTTCACACGATCGCTTCAGCACTCCTATCTATGTATACATATACACATCATGATTAATTCATTAAATAAATCGCTGAATATATATATATATATATATATGTGTGTGTGTAGTGGTATACATTCATAGATAACGATGCAGGAAGAGAGTAGTAACAGGGTACGATATCGTTTGCAGGATGCTCTAATGACCGGAATAATGATGTCTTTGAATACTTAAAACTATTTAAGTATATGAAAAGGGGCTAATTGATGTGAATCCTGCACAATTTCACCCGGAATTACCAACATTTCAATTTATATTTGTCAATAGATGTATAAACGAGAGAAGAACGAGAGAATGGTATGTGGTGGATAACAAAAGGAAGAGAAAAGAAGAAAAAGAAGAAGATTCTTTGAAGCGCATACCAAACTATCCGCATGTTTCACTGAATTTTTATTTCGCCTAAACAAAAGTACATGCACTCGCGTACGCGTAGTTGAATACGCATTATAATAAATCGTATCGATACCCCTCGCGGTTGATATTGATAAGATGAAACAAGATAAACGTCCATTCGCTTCTAGAACAATGTGTCCTTTGAGATCGCGAAGATACAAGAATACGAACGCGCATGTGAAATGAAACGAAATGCAACAACGAGAAGAAAGAATCTTAGTAGAGCGTGGAAGGATATATAGAGTATAAGTGTGAGATATGAAGAAGAGAAGGAAGAAACATTTCGATCCACTCGGTGCGAGTAATCTTTGTTGAACCCTCGAGTTCTTTGAAGAAAATGAAACGAAGGTATGTGACAAGACCTTTGAAAAATCCTCTTCGCGAGTAACAAACGGAGTAACAAACAAATAAAAAATCGAGAAAAACGATATCGAGGCTTCCTAGGAAACGCGGTACTACACGTTATGCTCCTGCGTCTGCAGATCTTCAGACAAAACGCGAGCAGGCAGCCACTTCTCTCTTTCTCTCACACATTTTACCGAAGCTTGGCACGAGATATGAAAGTCGAGAATAATAAAAATGGACGTGACTGGCGGCCTGTACTCTACTCTAACGCGGGGAAAAGCCCCCGCTTTGACGGGGGAACGGAAAAGGAAGCTTGGATTTGTGGAAGAGCTTCGACGAGGCTTTCCCTTCCTTTCATCCATTACGAAATAGTTCGGAAAAGTAAGCGAAAAATGTTTTTAAGGGGAAAAATGTCGAGTATTCGATGGTCCTCGTCGGTCGTCGTCCTTGTCGGCAGGTGCAGCACGTGCGACACTGGAGCTACGAATGGTTATTCCACTACAATTCTTGTTTTCCTTGCTTTTTTTCTTCCTTCTTCATTCATTCCTCTCTTTTAACAGCACTCTTCTATTTTTTCTTGTTATTTTCCTGGAATTGATTTCCAATACTGCGCCGTGCAATGTTTTATCGTATAATTTCAAATCCTTCGAACAATGAAATAAAGTCCCGTCATAATAATCTCCAAACAATCTCTAACGAGGTATCAATTTTTCTCCAATAACTCTGCCAAATAGAATCCATATTTTGGATTTTATGCTCAGGGATCTGATGACGAATAATAACGTTGCATGTTGGGTATTCGAAGAATGATAATGATTTCTAAAAGTATAAGCCTTGATACGAAATTATGAGGCTCGTTAAATTGGGTGAAAGATAATCATGCTGTAATCAATATAATTCGTGAAATAAATTGACTATAAATGTACTGTAATGAGAAAAAAAAATATATATATATATAAAGAGAGAAGAAGTATGAATATGCAGGGCAATTTCGTATACCGCGTATTGAATTTCCTCAAGGATAAACATCATTGAATAATGAAAGATGGGAGGAGAATTGCTTTTGAATTGATTTTCCTCAAGGTGAAAAGTATTAAGAATCATTAGGAGTCTGCGGTTTATTTTTGATGACGCTGTCTGCACTAAAGGGATTATCCTTTTCTTCTTTTCAAACGCGAAATTACTACGTGCTTGTATCGAAGTGTAACGATTCTAGAGAAAGAGCAGGTGTGAAGGGGCTCGAGAAATCTTAATCGCTTCAAGTATAAAGGAATGCGCATGCATGGTGCATGCTTGGAAAGTGGTATTAAATTCAAGTACACTCGCATTTATTTATGTGTAAAAATATAACATCGATGACTAATTCATTTCATACAACATTATATGCGGAGTCGACATCGACGGTAATGAATCATCATAAATTCGAAGCATATTTCTTTCATCTTCGAAGTTTAAGTGATATCATGCATTTGTCGATACACGTAATCCAGGCGATGGAAAATTATCATTCCAAACAGTCTGATAGGCGTATGTATGCTCTCCGCATCATCCGGGTCGACAAAAAGCATCGTTTCGACGTTTCCATTCGAGAAAACAGGGTTAATCGGATTCCGTACTAAAGGGAAGGAGAAAAGAGACTGGGAGATAGGATAGAGTATCTTTGATGCATTTTGGCTCAAAAGAGGTACGACTATGCCGACTGGTACACCGACATGAATAATTTTCAGTCCGATATCGACTCTTTTCTGCCCTTCTCTCTTCTTTCCCGACTCGCATCTTTTTCTTCTACCGACTCTACCGCTCCGACAACGTCGTCGTCTTTTCACCAGAGAGCAACTATGGGACACAAATAGATTCGTTCACGTTAAAACGAAAGAAGGAAGAAATCAAAAGAAAGGAAACCCCCGCACGTGTTCCAGAAAGAATATAAAATGACATTTCTCTCTGAAATAAATATTTCGAATTACAAATCAATCTATTTATCTCTTTTGTTTATATTTTCTGAATTTTCCACTCCAGAAGGGTGCATCTGCGTTCAATCTACCTTTGCATGTAGGTAACACAAGTCCTGCCGAAATTCGTCTCGATCGATCTCACAAAGCTTGGCCTAAGCTCGAATCAATAATTTTGACCATGCATCACCCTATGTTGGAACAACGGAACCAATGTGCGAAAGCTGAGATTGAGACAAAAGCTTGGATCATCACTGACAAGTAAACTATTGAATTTTAAATAACATAAATTTGTAATAACCTGATCTCCATCTGAAGAGTTACTTTGAGAACTGATGGTTCAATATTGCAAAATCAGCATTGGGCCAAACTCTATCCATATTTAGCTCAGCTATGATATCTATTTCAATGTGCGAAACTATCTGGTCGAGTTTATGCGCAGCTAAGGTAATTTGTGGCAACTTTGGGGTGTGCTAGGCCAGCAATGAGTTTTGGCCCCACTTTGGCGCATATTGATCGGATGGGGCTCATAGGAGGGAAAAGTCTTTGCCCATTACAAATTCATAATCGAATTCATTGATTATTACCATTGTGCCACTCATGTTTACAATACGGACACGATTGTTCCTAATCTCGGCTTGATTCTACATTTGTGCCAAGCTTGCGCCAGATGCAATGGCCGTTCTTGAAACAATATATGACCGACTGATCGTCTGGGACGCTACACTGTGAAAAATCTTTATAGGAGATTTCACATACATGCCCTGGTGAAAATGGGAGTGAGAAAGAGGAGTAAACGAAGCGTCAATGAAAAGTATACGGAGCTTGAACGAGAGGGATACAAAGAGTATGTGAAGAGGGAATTGAAACAAAGAAAGCGTATAATTCATGAAACCTAAATAAAAAAAAAATTGTACCCCATAGCGGGAATCAAACCGATGGCTTTCACCGTGGCAGGCGAGAGTTTTTATCCACTGAGCCATGAATCACCGTTGGGATCAACTGCTTGGAGATATTATTTGAGTTTAGAATAGGTATAATTCGCACACGTTCAATGTACCTTACTATCACTTCACATGAAGCGTGTGTGAAACGGGATCGAGAGTCCATGAAGCGTATATGGAACGTATGATTTCATCATTTTACAACAAGCGGGTATCACACGCTTCGTATACGCTCCCAGCCAACAAAATCAAGGCAGCGCTTCTGGCAGTGGTGCTACCATTCACTTATACAGTTAAAAATCTTCTGTACATATATGGCTTCATTTATTTCAAATAGGAGCGACTTGGTGGAATTTTTACTAGGAGCACTACTCGGTAGCGTTTCCTGATAATACTGGTAGCGCTGAGGTAGTGCTACGTTATAAATTGAATTATATATATGTTATGGTAGCATCTGTCTCACGGTAATGAAAAACCTACTACGTTGCTCTCACTAGCACTGCTAGTAGTGAAAACGTGAATTTGGAAGCACTTTGCTGGCTGGGCTTCCTTCGCGCTTCGTGCATACGCTTCATTTTCACCAGGGTAGATAGGAAATTTCTCGTAAATTTTGGGAAAAATCTTTTGAATTTACAATAAAAATCCTATAAAAATAGCAATTTTTATATATTTTTATGTGATAATTGCTATACGTGTACGGGAAGTCGCTTTTCCCGTACAAGTATAGGAAATTTCCTTTACATAGGTATTGGAAAATCCCGAATATTTTTCTGCAAAGTAGCTAAAATATGTCCCACCGCTAGTATCCCTTCAATTTTGACCAAATTGGGCTACCCTATTTAATTTGCCATTTTGGAAATTAATAACTCTGTTCCAAAGAAACATGGAAAACATGTTTCGAGCCTGAGTTCAGGAAAATACTAAATCCAAACTGTTTTTTCTAGCCATTGATTTTGAAAGTTCTTTGAAATTTCGAATTGATTCTCATGCTTCATTGTCGTAAGAGAGAGGGTTTAAAACAAAGGTATCATTGAATTTTGCACGTTTTGTTTGATTGGATTTATAAGTAAGTGCAATAACCTGAATTCTGATCACGGATTATGCGAGACAACACACGTTTATAGGCATTAATGGATGAACTCTGCAAGAAGTCGTAGATATTCCTCACACATGAACCCCACAATGACTTTTTCATACAATTGAAAATATCGCGAACGCTACGAGAGTAAATTTCTCAAGACTCAGAGTCACTTGTGCTGTTGCGTGAGAACAGAATCGAGTCGGAGGCTGAATTGTCACGTGGAAGACCCTTGATCCATTTATCAAGATGTTGCTTACATTTTCAAGTACCACTTCAACAGGGGTTATCTTTTATCGCCCTCTTAGCGGGGTTAGTCTTTATTCATCCTACTCCATTCGAAGAGGATAATCATTTCCGTTTCTTGTTTTTAAGGAGCTTGGATAAAATAATTGTTGTGTGTAACTTCTGGGAAAATGGAATATAATCTGAAAAGCGTGTTCCAGTTTCCTTGAGAGGAATTCATGATTTCTCTCCAGCCTTTGACGATGAAATAGATCGAGATAGATCAATCGCTCTACCCTCTACACGTCCTTGAAACATACGATTCCTGTACATGTATTTCAAGTGTATTATACACAGTTGGAATCGAGCAAACGTATTCCCCAAGAGACTCCAGTTTGATATTAATATATCTACTCTGAGGAATACCGTCGTGCACACTCTATGGTCCAGGAGATAAGGTACATACACGAACATGACCAATCGTGATCCACAACTCGAGTCAATTATCTATTCCGCGTAGAGAAGAGAAAAACGAATCCCCGGGTGGGCGGTATCTTATCTCCGACTGTGAAACGATGAAAATTTGATCCATATTCTTGTAAGGGAAAAAAGATGACATCGATACATATATATATATATATATATATATATGTATGTATATACATACACATCAAGGATAGGGAAAAAAATGACTGCTTGTGCGTTCGGCGTATGGGGCTTTGACGACGTTGGTTACTTAATGTACCCGAAGAAATAAACGGCAAACTCGGCGTATATCAAAGCGCGCGCGGACAGGCGTGGGTGTAAATGATATAAATAAAATCAGCTTGGGAATACCGCGACTATTTATCATCCTGGTAAAATGCTTCCCTTCCTCCCTTTTCCATTAATATCGTCGAGAAAAACCCATTTTCGTTTCGTTTCGTTCACTTCACCTCCTCTTCTCGTTCTGATCTTCATGCCAGTCGGTATCTTCAGCGGTTGTGTGTTTATACGGATCTCTACGCATTTCTTTTACCTTTCACCCATCGAATTGAGACGAAAAAGAGAAGATTTCTCTCGAAAGGATACATTTTTGAAGCTTCAATTTGATTTGCCATCCATTGATTCTAAAGCACGAATTTCATCACGGAGAAATGAATTTGAGAATGTGAAATAAGTTGAAATTGATTTTCCGAGAGCAAAGCATGCATTCATGTGTGTAGGGTGTATAGTATGTTGTTAATGAGCCATTTGTTTCCAACTCCACTGGGGTTTCCTTTCGTGTCGTGTACAAACTAGAAACTCAACATTGTGTCACGAATGATGAACTTCGAACACGTGTAATTACCAATTTTCATATCCCGGTATTGAATCCTGTACACATATTTTGAATAATAATGAATTTCTCGGAAAAGTGATATTTCAAAATTACGTCCAATCATGGAAAAGGAATAGAAAAATGATTCTCTGTCTTATCTCCACGGTACACATCGACAAGTCCGTTGGAATAAAAATAACACGTTCGTATTTTATTTTTGTGTCTAGAAGAATACGATAGGAGAGGCTCCTGCCGAATGGAGGTACTCCACTGTGGAGTACGATGAGAATCGTATCGTTATATGGCGATGGAAAACGATAAGAATAAAATTCATCGTACAAGATTCATATGACGAGATAGAATACCCTGCAATAACCGTGCGGAAAATGACTATGAAGAATTCTCTATTTCTTTTCTCCAACTTGTAAACTCAGTTTTATTTCGTATTTGGTTTCACGATATAAAATTAGGTTGATATATATAACGGAGTTGAACTAATCACTCGACTATTTTATATTCTCGAACAATCGTAGAGAGATTTATGACAACCTCCTCTCTCGTCCTCCCCACATCCCTCAACAAATATTTCAAGTAACATGTAAAAAAAAACCACCATCGAAGGTGTTGTAAAAGCTCAACGTTTCGAACGAAATGAGCACCGTAAAGTGCGAGTAAAGCGATTACTTCACGGTGAATGTCTTTTACTACATCCTCGAATGTATAACACTACCAGCAAGTACGAATCAAGCGAGCGAGCGAGCGAGCCTTGCCACCGCCTTGCCAATTTCTTAGAACTGGCGAAACGAGTTGCAGGTCACGAAGCCTCCTTATTTCACTCCGGATAAGAGCTCTTTCCGCAGAAGGAAAGAATCAATCGCGTTACAATACGCAGTCCCCGTGAAATATCAATTTTCCTCGAGTCATAGATTTGACATTTGAGATTCTCTTCGTCGATCAAAAGAGGGGAGGGGGGATGACGCTACCAAGAGACTCGAAATATCAAACCTCCGACAATAATCTCTAGTTGGTTATCGAAAGATCTACATACATCATATTATTATCGTGCACCGGATAATAATATGAAAAGAAAGACTCGACTACTCCATTGAACTCGTTGAGAAATTCTTGAACAATCGATCATAATCTTTCTGATCTCGCGATTCAAAACAAAATAAAAAGGAGGGACAAAATTAAAAAAGCAAACGAAACATAACGTTGAAGGGAGTAGTAGTGGTAGAAGTGGTAGTAGTAGGAGTTTTCATCTTTCGTTCTTTCTTTCCCTCCGCTGTTATCGGTACGAAAGATCCGAGCTTGATTGAAGACCGATGGCAAAGCATAATATACCGCACGTGCGTGTATATAACACAAAAGGATATAGAACCAACTGGTAAACCATATCATGATACAGCGAATCCTCTCTCCTCTCTCGTTGTTGTAAAGTTACGTGGGCGTCCAATCGTGTCCCACTAATGCCGGAACATAGAATGTGAGGTTTGAGCGTTTGCTAAGGCAATACGATATCCCGGTCTATGTTCCATCAATGCTCGGACACGTGATGGTATGTGACCATACGTGTTTGTTATTACATACCGTCCTTCTGCATCTCTAGAATCTACAACCCGCTCTTCCAAAGCTTTGTATATTATTATTTGTATTATAATGAAAGCCAAACGAAGAATTCTCCCCCTTACGGTTGGAGAAGAAAAAACATACCGAGTTGACATCCCAGTCGGTTGACATCTGGCTAAATATTTGGATCTTGGTATCATGCGTGGTACATTTATATCTATATGTGTTTATATATCTTTGTATCGTTATTTTACTCTTCTCGAGATGAATATGTTGATATTACATATGCTTTTTTGTGTTTTATGTTTCAGGTAAGTGTCTGTTGTCAAGTGAGGATCTGGGAATCCCACGGAAGGAGGTGGCGGAGAGAAAAAAAGACGGACGAGTGGTTCGTGCTCGGTAGAATGTAATAATATGAACTAACGGTAGAAACCGCTCATCATTCTAGAGTGTAAGAGAACGTGTATATTTTGGTGTCTCATTACCGGTAATGTATGTATAAGGAAATAGGCAGGAATTTATTTCTTCTTTGTTAGAATAACATTCGCATGAGTAGCATGAGCGTATACAATGCCATTCGTTTGCCGTGTTATGGTTGTTATGATCCAATTGAAAAGAGGAAGAAGAAGAAACAAGGAAAGATTGAGGAGAGGCCCTTTTCCTGAATCTGAGAATAATTCTAGAATTTTCAAGACAAAGATATAGAATATCCAGGACATAAATGACAGAATCAAACGTTCTTCAACACTTTGTCTGGAATCTAGAATAATTATTTACAGTAGCTTTATTCTTTACGAAATTCTAGTCAATGATTGGCAAACAGGTAAAGATGGTGCCAATTGAATTGCTTCGGAACATATCAACTCAAATGTCGACTGATATCGCGAATGATTGGTCTGTTTATTGCATGGTGATTGAACTTAACAGAAAAAATAAAAATGCCTGAAGACATCCTTAGTGAACATAAGGGCCATTGGCCCTCTGCTGACCCGAGCCTGGCTTAGAGTTTACAAATTTGGCCCAAGCGTTCTCCGATGCCCATGTATCGTCCACTGGTCCAAGTTTAGTCCGATCGAGGTACGAGCTTCAAAACTTCCCCAGCAACGCCATTCATAGAACTGTCTAGGCCTTCACGAGAATCTAGCCAAGAGTTTAGTAGCTACTGGGAAGCTTGTAAGGGCCTAGCAAGCTCTTTTGCTAATAAGAATTCCTTTTGGAATTTTTTGAATTGAAAATCCACTCTTAAAGCGTGAAAACACTGCAAGTCTGACAAGAGTGAAGATTCCACTACAAAAGATTGCATTTTCTCTTCATAAGAGTTGATTTTTACTTTGTTACAGTGAATTTTCAACTCGCTTTGAAAACGAGCGTTGACTCTGGACCTCTCTTTTCATCACATAAGTTTGTCTTTTTTCGACCAATGTACTCAGATGATACATTTTTCTGTAGTACTCACATCATCGATAATGGGGGCTATGAAGATTTTGAGGTTACTGATCAAGAGTCTCAAGTCAGATTTTCAAAATTTCAAAATGGCGGATTCAATATGGGGGACACAATTTCCAAAAAGTATTACACATGGACCAAATCCATTGAATAGGGAAGTTTTTGAGGTCGCTGATTACAAATCTGAAGTGAAACATTCAAAATTCAATATGGCTGGAATGATTTTCGGGAAGCAATAAATTTTGACTGAATTTTTCATCTAGAAGGTTTCGGGGTCGCTGATCACGAATCTGAGATCGGATTTTCGAAATTCAACATTGAGGACTCAATAAGACGGACACAATTTTCAAAAAGCAATGATATATGAAAAAATTTTATTTTCCGAAATCTCAAAGACTGTTTTTTCTTTGAAATTAAAAAATTCTGTAAAATTTAACTGTTTTCTTTACGAAGGAAATGATTTTCTTCCAAGACAAAGGTGAACTTCTTGACGTTGATTGTTTATAACTGATATTTAGAGATCGACCGAAAATTTTTGCCAGAAATGATTAAAATTGAAGTTGTGATTATTGGTTTCGACAAAAACTTAGGACTGGACGTTTGAAGTGTAGACGAACTCCTTAATAATCCAATTATCATACTTACGATCACATTTCATTGTAATTAACAAAATACTTGCGATTTTCGGTTTACAATTTCGGCCGACAAGCATTAGCCGACAATTTAAACCGAAAATCAAAATTATTTCATTAATCACATTGATATGTGATCTTAAGTATGATAATTGCATTATTAAGGAGCTTATCTACACTTCCAACGTCCAATACCAAGTTTTTTTCGAAACCAATAATCAGAGCTTCAATTTTAGTCAGTTTCAGCAAAAAATTTCGGTCGATCTCTACTGCATAAGGTTGGAATAACTTGGGTACCTGTGAGTTTGAGGAGACACCAGCGACTCCTGACGATGTAACCCGAGCCAAATCTTTTCTGACAAAATCTTCGGAAATAAAGCGAAAAAAAGGAAATCTTCATTATTGAAGAATTGATTGGAGAATGTCTGTACAGAGCGTTATTTTCATTTCGTTCCTTCGTTTTCGAGTAATTTGTCAGAATAGTTTTGTCCGTGTTTTTTTCTAACAAATGCTCCTGGTTGTATCTTCAGGGGTCACTGGTATCACCTCAAAGAGTGCGTATGTGCCCATAAATAGTGCAAATGTGCTAGAAATATGGAAAAGAATACAAAAAGGAATGTATTGTGACGTAATCATGTCTTTCTACTTATATATATATACATATATTTTTTTTTTTCTCTCTTTTCTCTCTTCCCTCTCTTTTCTCCTCTCTATAGTTTAAAGGAACATAATGACTGAAAATATATTTTCATATGAAACGAAGAGATACGAAATAGTTCCTCGCACCGAAACCTAACAAATTACAAGAGACTGGTATTTCCTACATCTGTTTGTTTCCAGAGATCTCTATGAGTAACCTTTTTTTTATCTATTTCAAACAAACCAAGGATACTCTGACCACCCTCGATAAAGAAATCCGTTGTCGAGCAGGCGTCGAGAATCCTATGGTGAAAACGCATATAAAAAAAAAAGGAGAGTATACACAAGGAAACAAATGGTCAGACCCAGCGTTGCCAAACCCTGAAGAGAATAAGATTTCAATACTCGATTGCAGCCCGATAGAAAATCTAACGGTCATCAATTAAAACTCGACCTTATTACAGTCTAACCTCCTTTGATACTCAAAAAGGATAAAACCGTAATAAAAGTACTGTAGCACCAAATGAAATTAAAAATCAACAGTAAAGTAATCGAGGTTTGAAATCTGTCCTTACAATGGAAATGACAACGATGGAAGAAACTAAAGAAATACCAAGTCCTTGTCATAAAACCGAACAATAAAACAGATGTGCAGGAGAAACTTCAAACACTATGAAATAACCCTGCATTTATCTGCCCCTTTGTTTTTTTTACAGGAAATATTTTTAAAAAAAAAATTCTTTTCAAGACAAAGAAAATGCACAAACTTACATTGAAAAATTCGTTCAATTAACTAAATATAACTATTGAAAATCTCTTATGACACGCAAGTTGCAAAAATGTACAAATCAAAGGTTGCGACTCATAGAATCGCAGAGTTAAATTTCACATTCAAATAAAACTTGCACTTCAAATATTTTAATATTTGAAGCACAAGGTACAATTGCCATAAATGTTCAAATCAAAACATTAGAAACAATTTCCAATATAAAGACCACGAAAATTACAAAATTATTATAGTAATTCTGAGAGTCGCAACCACAAAATACACAATTTCAAAAAATCCACCACCTCAAATCTTTTGAGAATGTATTTATAAACCATAATTATATTGAACAGTGAAATAGGATCATTAAAACTATTCCACGATATCAAAATAATCAAAACTTCAAAACAAGCTAAGCGACTCTGAGAGTCGCAGATACAAAATAGAGTTTTCAAAAATCTACCACCTCAAATCCTTTAAAACTCTAAATACACTCTGCCATCATATTACACAGTCAAATGAGACTATTAGGAAAATTCTCCACAATAGAAATTATGCGGATACGTCAAATTCAAATTGCAATTCATCGAGTCGTGGATTAAAAATATAGTTTTCTTCAAAACTTCCACTTCAAACCTTTCAGGATTTGATGTGGAAGTCACACTACTCTAAATGAACAAATAATCCCACTAAAAAATGATTCACTGCACTAGAATATAAAAACACCAAAATAAGTTTGCGGTTTTCACTAAGTCACAGAACAAAAATTCACTTTCTTCGTAAGGTACCACCTCAAATCTTCTAACACTTGACACACACGTTATAGGCACTCAACACAACCAAATAAAACCACTGGAACTACTTTATAATATTAAAACTATGAAAACCTAGAAAATTTAGCTCAACGACTCATAGAATCGCAGAATGAAAATACAGTTTCTTCACAAATTGTCACTCTAGAATTATTACCTGCCGAAAATACTATTATGTTATATTATATACACACGTGTATATACATACAAACCGCCAATTATTTTTCTATTAAACATTGGAAATTAAATATTGCCAAATTGGTCCCCCTAACCTCTATAGAGAAACAACAACAAATGTAATTAACTATAATCATAAGTGATAAGCATTAGGAATAACAACAACAATAATTCAAACCAATAATTATAGAAATAGAAATAAGTCCTACGTGTAAGAAATGGATATCCCTATCTCTCTCTTACACATAGTAACCCATGCACACAATTTCCAACGAACACGGGGTGCGCGTATCGAAAATCGAAACTTGGAGAACCCGTATCCCTTTCCCTAAACGAAAAGACGGAGAAACTCTGGAAAAACAAGAATAGGAAGCGTCCATCGGGAAGGAAAATCGGAGAGGGGGACAGCCCTTAAATATAGGCCCAAAAGGCTGGACAGCTCAATTCAGTCTCAATTCAGTTTCAAATCAGTTTCTATTCAGTTTGAGTACAGCTTCTCCATCGCGTCTAAAACCACCTCCTGTGAAAATCTTGAAACACTTTATAGTTTTCAAGTCATTCACAACCCTACGAAAATAATCGTACAAAGTATTCGTGAAATTTAAACATCGAGTTTCAATTTTCGTGTGTCCAACAACAGTTTTGTTTTTTCTTCTTTTTTTAAAAATCTAATTACCAGTAAGTATTTTCCATTGAATGTAAAATTTTCCGCGATCGCGTGTGTTTTCGTGTTATCAGCGCCCAAAGTGTATCGCAGAAATCAAGACGAGATTCGTAACAAATTCGAGCGAATCCATATTTGCAGTGGATTTATTACGAATTATGTCTTGTGAGTTGATTAACTCTGAAATACTTACATAGTATTCCCAGATATAATCAACTCTTTCAAGTGAACTAATTATCGTGAAAAATTAATTGTTTCGTGGCATAAATTTACTTTTCATTAACAATTTCAATTTCGTTTGAATTCTTTCTCGTCAAGTTATCGCGAAAAATTATTTGTATTCGTGGCATAAATTTACTTAACGTTTGACAATTTCAATTTCGATGAATTCTCTCTTACCGTCAATATCGAGCGATCGAGTGTAATTATTCTAATCAAGGTTTCATATTTTCCTTTCTTCTTTTTTAGTGCAAAATTTAAAGTCTCTCGATTTAGAGGAAGTTGAGGACCGGATAAAAATAATTTGCGAAAGGATCCGAAATCGACAGATAAACGAGGAGAACGGTCTCCTCTTCCCTACGGAAAAAGCAAGGAAGAAATTCGCCACCAATCAATCTAGGGACAAAAGAGATCTGGATTTATTAGAAGCTAGGCGACGCGAACTTAATTATCCGTTGAATTTCGCGAAGTTTAGATTCACTCCTCTCCGTCCTCCTCCTGCTTGGACGAGGCAGAAGATCGCCGAGTATAGGGAAATAGGGAACCATCCATCTCCGCCAGTTTTTTGTGTTTCTAGAATCCCATGCGAATTATTAATAGGGAATGTGAATCGCTGTCCTCAGTGTCAAAGGATAGTCGACGGTAGTTTAGAATCCCTATAAGCCATGTAAATGTATATGCGTGTACAGCCATAACTTCCTGTAATCAAAAATAAATTTAGTTATATTCATGTTCATAATTCATACTAAATATTGTGAAAATTAATTGATAATAAAATTTACCCTTAAGACGAGGTATCACCCTCCACACAGGGAAACCAAAAATCAGTACATCATTCCTTCACGAATACCTAATCCAAAAACACCTCTCATCGCTGCACGAGAACCTGAAAAACACAGAAACTAGTTCACGGTTATCTGTTTCTGCACCTTATAAAGCATCTTATAATACAACTATCATTTCTAATTCATTAGAATCTTTTAAACTACTTGAAAATATCACTATTAACCAGTCCGAATCAATTATAACGCATCACTTCACTAAGACACTGAACTTGTAAGAAAAAGTTCACGGTTTTTCAATAACCGCAAACATAAAACTGAACTTCTGAACAGTTCTGTCACTTCAAATTTGTTCAAATTCCACAACTACATTTAACATCACTTCACGATACAGAATAAACCAATTTTAAACATCACACACCCGTAGAACACAACACTTGAAAATTAAAGTTCTCGTCTTTTGCAAAATCTCAATTTAAAATGCACTCTGTGACAAAACTGTCACTTGAATTGTCTATAAGTCAGTATAATAGTCTATCTCGATACCGCAGTCTTAACCAAATCAATTCTAAACACTTCACATCCGTAAAACACAATTCTTGAAAATTAATGTTCTCGTCTTTTGAGAAATTACAATTTAAACTGTTCACAGTGACGAAACTGTCACTTCGAATTGTCTGTGAATTGGTATAATAGTTCACTTTGATATCACAGTCTTAACCAAATCAATTTTAAACACCACACACCCGTAGAACACAACACTTGAAAATTAAAGCTCTCGTCTTTTGCAAAATCTCAATTTAAAATGCACTCTGTGACAAAACTGTCACTTCGAATTGTCTATAAGTCAGTATAATAGTCTATCTCGATACCGCAGTCTTAACCAAATCAATTCTAAACACTTCACATCCGTAAAACACAATTCTTGAAAATTAATGTTCTCGTCTTTTGAGAAATTACAATTTAAACTGTTCACAGTGACGAAACTGTCACTTCGAATTGTCTGTAATTTGGTAGACAACTTTGTCTAAGCCCTACAGGCTTAACAAAACCATTTACAAACACTACACACACCTAATTCACTGAACTTGAAATCACACCACTTTATTTTTTTGTCGTCGCAACCTCAAAAGCGAGTTATGACAGTTTTCATCATTCTAAACTTCTTCAAAAACCACAACTACACTAAACACCACTCCACAGTACAGAATAAATCACTATAAAACACTACACATCCGTAGAACACAAAACTTGAAAATTAAACTTCTCGTCTATTGTAAAATTACAATTTAAACTGTTCTCAGTGACGAAACTGTCACTTCAAATTGTTTATAATTCAGTATAGTAGTCTATCTCGATGCCACAGTCTTAACCAAATCAACTCTAAACACTTCACATCCGTAAAACACAATTCTTGAAAATTAATGTTCTCGTCTCTTGAGAAATTACAATTTAAACTGTTCACAGTGACGAAACTGTCACTTCGAATTGACTGTAATTTGGTAGACAACTTTGTCTCAGCCCTACAGGCTTAACAAAACCACTTACAAACACTACACACACCTAATTCACTGAACTTGAAATCACACTACTTTATTTTTTTTGTCGTCGCAACCTCAAAACCACTTTCTGACATTTTCCACCACTTCAATTTAGAACGAGCACTTGTACACTTTTAAACCCTCTCACATTGATCATTAATAACATAAAAGATTGTAAGAAAGCACAAAAGGATAACACACTACACCAGAACACTGAATTTACTGTAACAATTTAAGAGAATCGCTATTGAGAAATTTCACTTCACGCAACTTTTGACACATAAGAATGTCACCTTTTACATGCATTTACACTGAACTAGAAGCCCTAATTTCCATTTGTATAGGTATGTAAATGAATTGATGGATATCAATACACTACCCGTAAAACATCCTGTCAAGGTAGAAGGAAGAGTTGACGTTCCAATTGAATTCTTCAAGGAGGAAGGAGATTGGAATCCAACGGCTCTATCCAAACCTTCTCAGCGAGAGAGAGAGAGCCTCCCTGGTTGGCGATACATAAATCCCACCGTCATGGAGTACAATGCCTAAGGAATTAATTCACATTAGAATTTTCTTACGGGAAAGGTTACATGTGATATTATAATCGATACTGTTTTTACCTATCTGGAGATTGCACACTTTATTACCCAAGAACTTGGTGACGCTGGATGTTCTTCAAGTTGCTAAGGGCAGAAGGCAGAGCCGAGGTCAGTTGATGAAGTAATTCTCCAGGAAACTGAAACAATCATTATATTATAACACAATACAAAAGTCTCATAACATATGAAACTTTCTACAACTAAAATAACTAATTTATTCATACTAACATAATACACTCATACGTACCTGGTTCGATGATACCCCCTTGATGACTCTTATTGCTACTCGGTGGTACAATTCCATAGGTAGCAGGGGACGAGTCAAGAAAAGTACATCTTACCTCAACTGAAAAACCCAATAGTAATTAGAATTAAAGTTAAAACATACAAAATATACAGAACGAGTATATCGACTACCCCTTTTTTTTTTTTTTACAACAAGTATTAAAATATACAATACCCTAAAGAAACCAATAAGTGAATGTAATTCATTTATGCAATTCTATTGAAATAAGGAGTTGAGATGTATATATTACATCAAGACTTACCTTGGAACTGATTCCTACGTAGAACTCCATCGAAGAAGACTTTTCCCATCTCTAAGTTTCTTCTACGTAGAAGTACCCACATTTGTTCCTTATCTCTTCACATCTGAATAAATACAGATTTGGATCTATTAATTAAATCTTAATTAAAATTACTCACCTTAATATTTGAAATACTTACCCTACACTTTCATATACACACGTACACAGAAATGTTTTGACATTTCTAACATAACATTAGGATAGTGTACACACACATGTTATGACATTTCTATCACAACATTAGGTCAGTATACACACAGGGGACACACCGTTGTCACCCTAAATCAATTGCACCAATCAATTCAGCGGATTGCGATCTACGCAAATAGATCGACCTGCGGGATTCAAATTCAAATACAAGAACCAATGAATCATTCGATACCATAAATGTGAAGATTCAACAACCTCACATATATATATATATATATATATATACATAATAATCGTCTCAGAATCTCTAAATCCCCGGTCCTTGCATTATCACTAAAACGGGAACTCTATAAACAAAGGATTTTAGAAATCAAATTTTGAATTCTACGATCCTTTAACCCCGCAGTAGCGTCAAGGACCTTCAAAAGTTCTAGACGTGACACGTGGTTATAAAAATTTTGGCGCAGTCGGTAGGACACCGATGAGATTTTGAGAACACTTATATACCTACTTTCAATTAAAATTATGCAACTCAGAATACGAATTCCTCGTTTGCAAATCAAAACCAATCGAAGCAACCAATTACAACAATGAATCAAAATTAAATATAACTAAATGAATAAAAACAATTATAAACAAATGTAAACAAACCAAGTAACGAAATTAGAAACAAAGAAACTAATACAATGAAAAAACCACAACATTTCTTATAAAACAAATGCTTGAAACTTAGTAACTTTCAAAAAAAACCCTATCATAAGCTCAAGTCACGGTTACGGACAAGGTTACGGACACGGTTAAGGACACAGCTACAAAAGAGAGCACAGTCGAAAACGAAGTCGCAAACGAAGTCGAAAACGCATTCGTAGCTTACGATAGAGAAAACAACAAAATGAAACAACATCAATGAAAACATAAGAATATTCAATTGCAACATAAATTTGAATAATTAAGTAATAAAGAAACAAAGTGATTAATTATCGAAAAGAAAAACACAAATTTGAAGAAAAGTAACAAAATCAATCAAAAATTATTACCTAATGAAAGAAAATATTAAGAAAATCGAACATTTCGAATAATTTCATATAAAATTGATATAAGCAAGAATCAAGTCTATACGAAAGACAAGGAAACATTAAATCAATATAAAAAAGAATAAAAAATCCTAAACAAGGAAATTTCAAAATACGTACATACGCATATGCATATACACCAAGGAATTCAAGTTTAATCAGAATAAAGATTTCCATGAACATATCTAGTAACACGAAATTATCCTGAAAGAGGATAACCAATCAAAATCAAAATCGAAAACTAACACGTTTAGTACGCGGTCAAAAACTTAGGAAAATCGAAATTTATGTGAGGGATAGGAAGTACTTCAATGACAATATTGTAGATCATCCCCTTCATTCACTCACTTTTTCTCTCTCAATGCTTTGTCAATGTCAGGGCACGTTCTTCGAAGTGCAACGAAAGGACTAGATGAACAAACTAAAGCTTTGATTTTGAACGAAGAATCAACGTCAAGTTCACAGAATCCTGAATCAACTCAAGAAAACGAATACGACAATATACAAAATCCCTTTAAAACAAAGGATAAGGTAGTTCATTCGCCGAGGAAACCCTCTAAAACTGAATTAGAAATTAAAGGACAAAAACCCCTTGAAGAAGAAACGAAAGGAACAGATTCGGGCGAAGAATTTGAATCTTATTCAGACGAATCGAATACAGAAAATCAAACTATTAAACAAACTAAAGATAACGATCGACCAAACGGTTCAGACCCATCGGACAAAGAATCTGATTCGGAGGAAGACGAAATAACCAACAATATGACGGACCAATTCGTAAAGATTAACGACGCTGTTTCGTTAATTCCGGTGTTCTCAGGCACTCGCGAACACAGTAGTTTTCGTGAATTCGCGGCCGCGTGTAATGATGCGAAATTAATAACTAATCCTGCGGTAGAAAGAAATCTCACTACAATGATTAGGTCGCGTTTACGCGGAGGTGCCTTAGAAATCGTGCGAAACGCACAACCAGAAGAGATATCAGAGTTAATAGAAGTATTGAAAGGTATCTATGCCCCTCACGAAACAAGTATAGAGTTAATTGGACAGTTATCTCATCTTTGCCAACACAAAGATGAAGATGCAGCTAGTTACTTTAATCGCGCTCGTAAATTAGGAACCAGAATTATTGAAGCGTATAAGAACGAAAATGGAAATGAAATCACTACAGCAAAGAAAAAAGAACTCGAAACTGCTTGTTGTAGGTCTTTCATTCGCGGTTTAAATCAAGAAATTTGTAATTTAATGCAAGAAAAGACTGATCTGAACATAGCAGGTCCGGAAGCGATAACCAGAGAAAAGGAATTACAAGCACAAAAATCTTTGAGATTATCGAACGCGAATGAAGACAAATGCATCTTATGCGATGAATTCGGACATAAATCGAAACACTGTCCTCTAATAAAAGGCAAGGTTGACAAACCACAATGTCAAATATGCGACCGCGAAGGACATATCGCGAAAGATTGTAGAAACATGAATAAGACCAACGGAAATGAATATAAAAGGTGCCAGCTATGTAACAGAATTGGGCATGATGCAAAAACATGTAGAGTCAATAATAGATCGGTGAAATGCCAGATTTGTAATTCAATCGGACATGAAGCCCGCGATTGCAAAGACTCCTTCAATCGCAGCAAAGAAATCTGTCAGATCTGTAAAAAGATTGGACACCGGGCTGACGAATGTCGATACTATGCACCAATTAGAGTAGCACAAGCGATGCATTGCCAACTATGCAAGGAAACCAATCACGAAACGGAATATTGTAGATTGAATAGACCTTGTCCGAAGTGTGGAAAAATAGGACATTTAGCAAGAGACTGCAAAAGCATAATCCCTTGTCAATTATGCAAAAATATAGGGCACCAGGCAAACACCTGTCCCAGACTACAAAATTACGGTAGTAAACCAACGGTACAATGCCAATACTGCCAGAAACCAGGGCATTCGGCAGAAAATTGCTACAAATTAAACTCATTATCGCAAAATAATAAATACTGCACTTTTTGCAAGAATAACACTCACACTATTGAGAATTGTAATGTGAGGAAAAGTTCAATTGATATTAGGAATTCGGGAAACTCCCTAAGCCTCCCTCGTGGGGAGGCACAAAATCAATCCAAACAACAAATACATTACGCGACAGTACACGTAGACTCAGACATACAGACGTCAAATTGACTTTAGAACAGAGTTCGCCTTCTATTAAAGTCAGAATGGGACAGCGAATTATTACATTTTTATTAGATTCAGGCGCTGGTCCTTGTCTTATTAAACACGGGTTGATAAAAGAATTACTTGACATCGACGACCAAGAGATATTACTTTTATCAGGTATTTCGAAAGAGATAGTTCCTACTCTAGGAAAAGTAACCACAAATTTTATTGGAGAAAGCACTGTTTTTCACGTAGTCCCTGACAATTTCCCTATCCAACAGGATGGAATTCTAGGAGTAACATTCTTTTCAGAACATAGAGCTAAAATCAACTGGGAACAGAATTGTTTAGAATTCAGAGAAATTAAAATCCCATTCCTGTCAGAACCGAAAAATTATGTAATATCACCCCGAACGCGACAAGTTTTGAAAATTAAACTACTAAATTCATCTTTGAAAGAAGGATACATTCCACCATTAGATTTAGGACAGAATATCTATATGGGAAACGCTTTAGTCAGAAATTACGACGGATATACGTATATGCCCATCGTAAATACGACTGAAGACACAATCACGGTTAATATCCCAGAACAAAATCTTTTAGAAGTTGAAAATATACAAAATAGTGAATTTACTCCCGAAAAACGTAGAATCACGAATAGGAAAAAGAGAAATATCTATAAAATCAGTAATTCCCGACAAACCTTAACAGACGAAGAAAACAAAAGATTCGAGACAATTTTGAGCCTTCTTCGATTAGATCATTTGAACGAAGAAGAAATAACAGATGTCAAAACCCTGATAAAATTCAGTTTAGACAGGTTTCATATACCTGGTGACCGACTAACATGTACACACCTGTTAGAACACGAACTAACGACTACAGACGAAACACCTATACATACCAAACAGTACAGATTTCCTCCAATGCTCAAAACAGAATTAATTAAACAAGTAGAAGATCTTCTAAATAATGGCGTAATCCAATCATCAAAATCACCATACAATACACCCGTGTGGATAGTCCCTAAAAAGGAAGATTCTCATGGAAATAAGAGATGGAGAATGGTTTTGGATTTCCGCGCGTTAAATGAAAAAACTGTTACCAATGCCTACCCATTGCCTAACATTACTGAAATTTTAGACCAATTAGGAGAAGCGAAATACTTCAGTACATTCGACCTTGCATCGGGTTTTCATCAAATTAAAATGACAGACAAGGACAGACATAAGACCGCTTTTTCCACACCCAATGGACACTATGAATTCCTTAGAATGCCATTTGGTCTGAAAAATGCACCGGCAACGTTTCAACACCTCATGGATATAGTACTCACAGGTCTACAGGGAATAGAATTATTCGTATATCTCGATGACATTGTCTTATATGCGAAAACTTTAACGGAACATAGAAAGAAATATATTAATTTGATCACTAGACTCAGAGAAGCGAATCTCAAATTACAACCGGACAAATGCGAATTCTTACGTAGGAAGGTACGTATCTCGGGCATATCATTTCAGATGAAGGTTTAAAACCAGATCCTAAGAAAATCAAAGCCGTTAGAGAATTTCCTCAACCTAGAAACCCGAAGAACATTAAGCAGTTTCTAGGGTTAGCAGGATACTATCGTAGATTCATACACAATTTTTCGAAAGTATCAAAACCTTTAACGAAACTCTTACAAAAGGATACACCATTCGAATGGAATGAAGAACAGAAAGTAGCATTTGAAACTTTGAAAAATTGTCTTTGCGAAGACCCAGTTCTACAATATCCTGATTTCGACAAACCTTTCATTTTAACCACAGACGCGAGTGGTTACGCAATCGCGGGAATTCTAAGTCAAGGATCACTAGGGAAAGACAAACCCTGTGCTTACACTTCTAGATTACTCAACGCAACAGAACAGAAATACAGTACGTACGAAAAGGAAGCTCTAGCAATTTTATATAGCATATCACAGTTCAGACCATATCTATACGGACGAAAATTCACGATCGTAACTGATCATCGACCCTTAGTATGGATGAGAACAGCGAAAGACCCGACTTCTCGACTCACTAGGTGGAGATTGAAGTTAGAGGAATACGATTTTGATATCGTGTATAAAGCCGGTAAAACTAACGTGAACGCCGACGCCTTATCGAGAAATCCTCCGATTGATAGCGAGTCAGAAAATTTGATTCAAAATGAAATAAAGGATTATAGTGACGACGAAATAGACATACCAATCCACGACGATTTGGAACTAGTAAAGCTCTATACGATGGAATCATGTCCCAGACGTTCGAAAAGAATTCCGAAATGGACTGAAAAGGGACAACAATATAGGGACGAAATACGAAAAAGGATAGAAATGGAGAAACAACATAACAGAGACATAGAGAACTACATAGAAAAATTTTCGGGACAAAATCCTTCTGATGAACAAGAACTATGCGAACACGAGACAGAAGAATCGGTTCAGGAAGAATATAGCTCACCTGACAATGAAAATTACGACAACTATGAAGACAACTTCAATGTAGATGAGTTAATACAAAATGAACAATGCGAAAATATACAAGCGCGAGATGAACCTTTGGAAAATCTTGACGAAACAAGAAATGACCAACCCGGAGCAAATGATATTGAAAATTCACCTGTAGAATCAGACGAATCGGACGAAGAACCTGACATAGAATTGAATAAAATAATATTCGGTACTAATATATACGAAACGCGAGATAGGCTAGAAATGAGAAAAGATAATTATGTATTCTTTTTGAATGATAAAGGTAAACCATTCCAAAATACATTGAAAACCTTCGCGAAACGAATTGATATCGATTGTTTCGGACCAATGTCACTAGGCACTGCTCAAGCGGTAAAGAAAGGAAATAGATACTACTTGGGACTATGCGTAGAGAGCTCGGAATATGTCCTTAAAGAATTAGAAACAGTAACATACTTGAAGAACTCAATTAAAGCCCTAAAACATTTGATCGAGATAAATCAAATAACTAGCTTCAGTGTACCAAAATAACCGACGTCAATACAGTTACTTGGGAACAGATAACTAAAGAATTCAATCGTAAATTCGGTGACGAATCTGTAAGGATTACGTTTTGTCTAGGTATCGTAGAACAGCCAGAAATGTCCAAACGATACTCTTTGATAAAAGAAGCCCATGCTTCTGCAATAGGAGGACACAAGGGTGTAGGAAAAACTTATAACCGATTGAGAATGAACTATCATTGGGAGTACATGAAAGAAGATGTACAGACATTCGTTCAAAGATGCCTACAATGCAAATTAAAGAAACTAAGTCGAATAAAAATCAGACAACCAATGGCTATAACAGACACACCCGGAAGTGCGTTCGAAAAGGTTGCTCTCGACATAGTGGGACCCTTTCCCCCAACTAAGAGAGGAAATAGATACATATTGACCATGCAATGTCTGTTAACAAAGCATTGCACGAGCGTAGTGTTACAGAATGCAACCGCACAATCTATCGCCAACGCATTTTTGAAACACTTTATATGTATATATGGTACCCCGAAAATAGTACTAACCGACCAAGGAACAAATTTTTTATCCAAATTAATTCAAACTTTAACGAAAAGATTGAATATCAGACAATTAAAAACAACCGCGTTTCATCCACAAACGAACGGTTCCCTAGAACGAACACATATCGTATTAGTAGAATATCTGCGTCAGTACATATCAAAGGATTCTGAATGGGACGAATGGGTCGAATTAGCGATGTTTTCGTATAATACGAGTCTTCACGAGAGCACAAACCACACTCCTTACGAGTTGGTGTATGGAAAAATTGCGAACATCCCTTCAAGCTATCCTTTACCACCTTTCGAACAATTAGAAACTTATGATGAATATTTAATAAAATTAATGTCTAGGTTAGATAATTTACAAACAGAAGCTAGGAATAATTTAGAGACAGCTAAATTAAGAAGTAAACAATATTACGATAGAAAAGTAAACCCTATATCCCTAGAAGCAGGAAATCTAGTATTTTTGAGGAAAGGACTAAAAATAGGAAAACTAGGCGATATAAATGAAGGCCCGTATAAGATACTCGAATTAATCGGCGATAAGAATGCCAAATTGCAAATTGGAAAAAAAGAAAAAGTAGTGTCTATCGATCGCTTGATACCGGTAAGAGAGAATATAGATTTTCCTGAGAATAACTTTGAGAATTAAAATCACCACCTCTTTTCTATTAGACCTCCCAAGATGCCCGTAGTATCGAAAGGAAAACCCGCCGAGGAAGTCCTAACATCCCATCGCCAGCGCAAACTCGCTAAACTGGGTTTGCTAGACATGGTGGGGCAACCTCGAAAGGAGCAGAAAGCCGCCAAGCGTGAAGCTATAAGGCTGGAGAGGATGAGAATTCGTCAAGAAAAAGACGACAAGCTTGGATGGGAGTGTGAGAAGGACAAACAACCTCCTTCAATAGCCGCGACCGTCCCCAGCAACTCGGAATCTCCTGTTCCTCATGAAGTTCCCGCGTTCATTCTGGAAAACCAGAGGATCGCGAGAGAACGGGAATCACTGAAACACCAGGAGAACGGGAAAGAGTCCGAAAAGGATGATGATGTTTTACTCCTTGAAGGGACTTCCGACTCGTTCGCTTCAGAAAACCCTAACAAAGATCACTCCGAGAAACCGTTGATATCTGTAGGTAGTTTCGTAACAGGACCTACCCGAGATTCAACAACTCCGAGATCATTTTTCCAAGAGAGCTTTTGGATCAAGCCTTTCCAGAAGAAGGGTACGATCCGAAAGACAATTGGAAAACTCCCGAAAATTCGAAGGCCACCACAACGAATGGGACAATCCCAATGGAGACTTCTTCGGAGGGATTGACCTCCATTCTACCCATGACGATACGGGACACTGAGGACATCACTTTGATGAGTAGCCACGGTACTCGTAGAAGTGATGCACAAAGCGGAATCGAACAGGAAGTTGAAATTCTAATGGAGGTGACTCCTGAAGAATCTTCAATTTCTTCGACTCCCATTACAACCCCGATTCCAACTCCAACTCCAACCCCGACTCCTAAACAGGGACGAACAGTCTACTGTGCGGGACTCATATGGGAAGGAACGAATATAAAGGGACAAAACGGAAGACGTTTTAACTCCCTCACCTGTCTAGAACCCGACCATATTCAGGAACTCACAAATAAACAAGAACAAGCCTTAAAACACGATCTTGACTTTGCTGATTTTTGTCCTAAATGCGTGTCAGACAAAGATAAAGTGGAATGGAAATTCCGTAAACAAGTGCTAGACATTGCTATCAGACGAAGTCAGCATTTTCAAGAGAAAAGGTTGGTGAACGATAACGACCGGAGTGGCCCTCCAAGCGAGGATAACTCCAGCCGAACCAAAGAAAATATCCCTACACAGAACAACGAACAGTCGGTCCCTTCATCTAGTGGGACAAAATCATTTGAAACGGACTCGAACCGAGCGACCAGCACTCGATTGAGACCACCACATGCAATGCTCTTCAAGATGAACGCCGGCGCTAACACCAAACCAATGAGGCGACCATGGGCAAAACCGCCCTTGAAACCCTTAATGGAGCCCAATCATCAACCCGCAAAATGAGAATGAATTTCTGCCCTAACTGTGGGTTAGAAATCCAAAAGTAATGCTGCACCTTGGAGTCTGTAATTACTGCCCCAAGTGCGGATGTAAACTTTACAAATATATATTAAATTAGGGAACGATTTAAGAATACAATATTAACTGAAATTTGTATTAATCTCTTATATGTGTATATACCTATTCAAATCAACAATCTACGAATCAATTTTCCGAAGGATCATACGACATCGAGATGGACCGATCTACTTGGAGCATCATCCAACTCCTCCTACTTCTACAATTGATGATGACAACCAATGGTTTGATCGGATACGATTGTGCGACTCCGAACACGAACATAACTACCATATCGTTGAACAAAATCGGCGATTGCGACATTCAGGAGCCTATCGTGAATAAGACGACGGTTTACATGCAACTGTTGCAGGTAATCAACTTCGGTTCAGCCCACGTAAGGTTGTGCAAAGTAGAAGTATTCCGTGAAGTAATGTATTGCGGGATGTTCTCACACACCTCGGCTGTAACAGGAGGCCATGCGGAGTACATCATGGAAACAACGCGAGAACAGTGTGACCTAATGCAACAAACAGGAAGACTTGTGATACGGAGCAGCATCATAGATGGATTGAAGCCCAACTCTACCACAACTTTTAGCATTAACCTGGCTGGAAAAACCACCCACGACGGGAAGTGTGAAGGTTCATATTACACAGATCCATACGGAACATGGGAAGACGTCATAGTCCAAGGAAGAGTCAAAGTGACACTTTCTGATTATGAAGCGCGAACCCATTTGGACGAGAACAAATTATATTTGAGTTCTGGTACCCAATGCACCCTCAGTACAGGAAGATGTACGGACCTGTGGGGAGGATTTGCCTTTTGGAACACCGCTCCAGAGGATACCTGCGGTTTCAGTCGTTACACCGTATTATACGAAGGATTTGCCACCCGAATGCAAGACAAGAGTCGTCAGTACACCGAAACAGTGTACTACGTCATCACAAAGGAAATCACATTCGCATTAACTGTGGAAGAAACACGATTAATGTGTGGATACAACCTCATCAAAACAGAACATCCCAAACTATACATATTAGAAGGAGCAAAGGAATATTTCTTCAGCCGACCCAAACCCAAGAAGACACAGGATTTGGACTTATTCGCATATGTCAACAGCAAATTCGTCTATGTTGAACGACACGTGCGAACACAGATGAATGAATTATACAGAGATGTGATCTACCAGAAATGCAAGTTAGAGCAAGAATTGCTATTGAACACACAGACAATCGCCCTCATCAAACCAGAAGAATTTGCCTATAATTATCAAAGAGGTCCAGGATACACTGCGGTTGTGACGGGAGAAGTCATTAGACTGATAAAGTGCGTACCCGTCGAAGTGAAAATGTTGAACTCCGATAGGTGTTTCCAAGAACTTGCTGTACAAAAGGGAGACAACAAGTACTTCTTGATGCCACGCACACACATATTAAAGAACAGAGGCACAGAAGTTTCTTGCAATTCAGTAATACCACCAATGTATGAAGTCGATGGAACCTGGTTCAAGATGCTACCATTCCCGTCCGAAGCCAAAGAACCTTACGTGATGTCGCCTATGACCAAACCAACTTGGATATATAAAAGCCCAGGCAACCTCGCAAGACAAGGGATATATACCGAACAAGATTTGGAAAATCTCCAGAGATATATAATGGCGCCATTCGAACAGCCATCAATCGTCAACAATTTGATTCGAACAGCTACTGGAGAACCGGCAAATCTAAACGGGATCAACATTGGAGCATTACTAGATAACGACACGCTCGAGTACATCGCGAGCTCCACATGGAATAAAGTGTGGATCGGATTCAATACTTTTGGTACCGTCAGCGCAGGTGTACTAGGGGTCATCATAACCTTGAAATTGGTGAAGATGGTCATCGATACCATAATACATTTATTCGCTTTACATTCGACCTATGGATTCTCCCTATACCTGGCAGGTGCCTTATGGGATTCCGTTACCAACCTGTTGCTACACATGAGCAGGCAAAGAGAAGCTCATGAGACAAAGAAGGAGAACACTGGTACCAGTGACGTAGAGGAGGCACAACCTATGTATCCGATCGAATCAACCTCAAGGAACAAGGAAGAGGATCCACCTAAACGACCATATGGACTCAACGTTTGATCTCCTTTTAAGCTAATTCGAAATTTTGTATTACCGTATTTTTATAGAGACCTTCACTAGTTGTGAATCAATTTTAAGTTTTGAATATTTAGGTATAGATTGAATACACGAACCTTTCAATTTGAAAACCCCTAGAATTCATAAAAATTGACATGAAATAGAGTGTTCAGACATGAAACATTTACAGTACGAATTTTAGAGACTTTCAAGTTGAAAAATATTCTTATTTTTAGAATAAGGTTAGCGACACTGTTGTTGTTTCTTTTGCCAAATTCTCTTCTAGAATTTGTCAAAAAAAGGGGGGAGATGTGACGTAATCATGTCTTTCTACTTATATATATATACATATATTTTTTTTTTTCTCTCTTTTCTCTCTTCCCTCTCTTTTCTCCTCTCTATAGTTTAAAGGAACATAATGACTGAAAATATATTTTCATATGAAACGAAGAGATACGAAATAGTTCCTCGCACCGAAACCTAACAAATTACAAGAGACTGGTATTTCCTACATCTGTTTGTTTCCAGAGATCTCTATGAGTAACCTTTTTTTTATCTATTTCAAACAAACCAAGGATACTCTGACCACCCTCGATAAAGAAATCCGTTGTCGAGCAGGCGTCGAGAATCCTATGGTGAAAACGCATATAAAAAAAAAAGGAGAGTATACACAAGGAAACAAATGGTCAGACCCAGCGTTGCCAAACCCTGAAGAGAATAAGATTTCAATACTCGATTGCAGCCCGATAGAAAATCTAACGGTCATCAATTAAAACTCGACCTTATTACAGTCTAACCTCCTTTGATACTCAAAAAGGATAAAACCGTAATAAAAGTACTGTAGCACCAAATGAAATTAAAAATCAACAGTAAAGTAATCGAGGTTTGAAATCTGTCCTTACAATGGAAATGACAACGATGGAAGAAACTAAAGAAATACCAAGTCCTTGTCATAAAACCGAACAATAAAACAGATGTGCAGGAGAAACTTCAAACACTATGAAATAACCCTGCATTTATCTGCCCATTTTTTTTTTTTACAGTAAATATTTTAAAAAAAAAATTCTTTTCAAGACAAAGAAAATGCACAAACTTACATTGAAAAATTCGTTCAATTAACTAAATATAACTATTGAAAATCTCTTATGACACGCAAGTTGCAAAATGTACAAATCAAAGGTTGCGACTCATAGAATCGCAGAGTTAAATTTCACATTCAAATAAAACTTGCACTTCAAATATTTTAATATTTGAAGCACAAGGTACAATTGCCATAAATGTTCAAATCAAAACATTAGAAACAATTTCCAATATAAAGACCACGAAAATTACAAAATTATTATAGTAATTCTGAGAGTCGCAACCACAAAATACACAATTTCAAAAAATCCACCACCTCAAATCTTTTGAGAATGTATTTATAAACCATAATTATATTGAACAGTGAAATAGGATCATTAAAACTATTCCACGATATCAAAATAATCAAAACTTCAAAAACAAGCTAAGCGACTCTGAGAGTCGCAGATACAAAATAGAGTTTTCAAAAAATCTACCACCTCAAATCCTTTAAAACTCTAAATACACTCTGCCATCATATTACACAGTCAAATGAGACTATTAGGAAAATTCTCCACAATAGAAATTATGCGGATACGTCAAATTCAAATTGCAATTCATCGAGTCGTGGATTAAAAATATAGTTTTCTTCAAAACTTCCACTTCAAACCTTTCAGGATTTGATGTGGAAGTCACACTTACTCTAAATGAACAAATAATCCCACTAAAAAATGATTCACTGCACTAGAATATAAAAACACCAAAATAAGTTTGCGGTTTTCACTAAGTCACAGAACAAAAATTCACTTTCTTCGTAAGGTACCACCTCAAATCTTCTAACACTTGACACACACGTTATAGGCACTCAACACAACCAAATAAAACCACTGGAACTACTTTATAATATTAAAACTATGAAAACCTAGAAAATTTAGCTCAACGACTCATAGAATCGCAGAATGAAAATACAGTTTCTTCACAAATTGTCACTCTAGAATTATTACCTGCCGAAAATACTATTATGTTATATTATATACACACGTGTATATACATTCTAACATCAAATTATTTTTCTATTAAACATTGGAAATTAAATATTGCCAAATTGGTCCCCCTAACCTCTATAGAGAAACAACAACAAATGTAATTAACTATAATCATAAGTGATAAGCATTAGGAATAACAACAACAATAATTCAAACCAATAATTATAGAAATAGAAATAAGTCCTACGTGTAAGAAATGGATATCCCTATCTCTCTCTTACACATAGTAACCCATGCACACAATTTCCAACGAACACGGGGTGCGCGTATCGAAAATCGAAACTTGGAGAACCCGTATCCCTTTCCCTAAACGAAAAGACGGAGAAACTCTGGAAAAACAAGAATAGGAAGCGTCCATCGGGAAGGAAAATCGGAGAGGGGGACAGCCCTTAAATATAGGCCCAAAAGGCTGGACAGCTCAATTCAGTCTCAATTCAGTTTCAAATCAGTTTCTATTCAGTTTGAGTACAGCTTCTCCATCGCGTCTAAAACCACCTCCTGTGAAAATCTTGAAACACTTTATAGTTTTCAAGTCATTCACAACCCTACGAAAATAATCGTACAAAGTATTCGTGAAATTTAAACATCGAGTTTCAATTTTCGTGTGTCCAACAACAGTTTTGTTTTTTTTCTTCTTTTTTTTAAAAAATCTAATTACCAGTAAGTATTTTCCATTGAATGTAAAATTTTCCGCGATCGCGTGTGTTTTCGTGTTATCAGCGCCCAAAGTGTATCGCAGAAATCAAGACGAGATTCGTAACAAATTCGAGCGAATCCATATTTGCAGTGGATTTATTACGAATTATGTCTTGTGAGTTGATTAACTCTGAAATACTTACATAGTATTCCCAGATATAATCAACTCTTTCAAGTGAACTAATTATCGTGAAAAATTAATTGTTTCGTGGCATAAATTTACTTTTCATTAACAATTTCAATTTCGTTTGAATTCTTTCTCGTCAAGTTATCGCGAAAAATTATTTGTATTCGTGGCATAAATTTACTTAACGTTTGACAATTTCAATTTCGATGAATTCTCTCTTACCGTCAATATCGAGCGATCGAGTGTAATTATTCTAATCAAGGTTTCATATTTTCCTTTCTTCTTTTTTAGTGCAAAATTTAAAGTCTCTCGATTTAGAGGAAGTTGAGGACCGGATAAAAATAATTTGCGAAAGGATCCGAAATCGACAGATAAACGAGGAGAACGGTCTCCTCTTCCCTACGGAAAAAGCAAGGAAGAAATTCGCCACCAATCAATCTAGGGACAAAAGAGATCTGGATTTATTAGAAGCTAGGCGACGCGAACTTAATTATCCGTTGAATTTCGCGAAGTTTAGATTCACTCCTCTCCGTCCTCCTCCTGCTTGGACGAGGCAGAAGATCGCCGAGTATAGGGAAATAGGGAACCATCCATCTCCGCCAGTTTTTTGTGTTTCTAGAATCCCATGCGAATTATTAATAGGGAATGTGAATCGCTGTCCTCAGTGTCAAAGGATAGTCGACGGTAGTTTAGAATCCCTATAAGCCATGTAAATGTATATGCGTGTACAGCCATAACTTCCTGTAATCAAAAATAAATTTAGTTATATTCATGTTCATAATTCATACTAAATATTGTGAAAATTAATTGATAATAAAATTTACCCTTAAGACGAGGTATCACCCTCCACACAGGGAAACCAAAAATCAGTACATCATTCCTTCACGAATACCTAATCCAAAAACACCTCTCATCGCTGCACGAGAACCTGAAAAACACAGAAACTAGTTCACGGTTATCTGTTTCTGCACCTTATAAAGCATCTTATAATACAACTATCATTTCTAATTCATTAGAATCTTTTAAACTACTTGAAAATATCACTATTAACCAGTCCGAATCAATTATAACGCATCACTTCACTAAGACACTGAACTTGTAAGAAAAAGTTCACGGTTTTTCAATAACCGCAAACATAAAACTGAACTTCTGAACAGTTCTGTCACTTCAAATTTGTTCAAATTCCACAACTACATTTAACATCACTTCACGATACAGAATAAACCAATTTTAAACATCACACACCCGTAGAACACAACACTTGAAAATTAAAGTTCTCGTCTTTTGCAAAATCTCAATTTAAAATGCACTCTGTGACAAAACTGTCACTTCGAATTGTCTATAAGTCAGTATAATAGTCTATCTCGATACCGCAGTCTTAACCAAATCAATTCTAAACACTTCACATCCGTAAAACACAATTCTTGAAAATTAATGTTCTCGTCTTTTGAGAAATTACAATTTAAACTGTTCACAGTGACGAAACTGTCACTTCGAATTGTCTGTGAATTGGTATAATAGTTCACTTTGATATCACAGTCTTAACCAAATCAATTTTAAACACCACACACCCGTAGAACACAACACTTGAAAATTAAAGCTCTCGTCTTTTGCAAAATCTCAATTTAAAATGCACTCTGTGACAAAACTGTCACTTCGAATTGTCTATAAGTCAGTATAATAGTCTATCTCGATACCGCAGTCTTAACCAAATCAATTCTAAACACTTCACATCCGTAAAACACAATTCTTGAAAATTAATGTTCTCGTCTTTTGAGAAATTACAATTTAAACTGTTCACAGTGACGAAACTGTCACTTCGAATTGTCTGTAATTTGGTAGACAACTTTGTCTAAGCCCTACAGGCTTAACAAAACCATTTACAAACACTACACACACCTAATTCACTGAACTTGAAATCACACCACTTTATTTTTGTCGTCGCAACCTCAAAAGCGAGTTATGACAGTTTTCATCATTCTAAACTTCTTCAAAAACCACAACTACACTAAACACCACTCCACAGTACAGAATAAATCACTATAAAACACTACACATCCGTAGAACACAAAACTTGAAAATTAAACTTCTCGTCTATTGTAAAATTACAATTTAAACTGTTCTCAGTGACGAAACTGTCACTTCAAATTGTTTATAATTCAGTATAGTAGTCTATCTCGATGCCACAGTCTTAACCAAATCAACTCTAAACACTTCACATCCGTAAAACACAATTCTTGAAAATTAATGTTCTCGTCTCTTGAGAAATTACAATTTAAACTGTTCACAGTGACGAAACTGTCACTTCGAATTGACTGTAATTTGGTAGACAACTTTGTCTCAGCCCTACAGGCTTAACAAAACCACTTACAAACACTACACACACCTAATTCACTGAACTTGAAATCACACTACTTTATTTTTTTTGTCGTCGCAACCTCAAAACCACTTTCTGACATTTTCCACCACTTCAATTTAGAACGAGCACTTGTACACTTTTAAACCCTCTCACATTGATCATTAATAACATAAAAGATTGTAAGAAAGCACAAAAGGATAACACACTACACCAGAACACTGAATTTACTGTAACAATTTAAGAGAATCGCTATTGAGAAATTTCACTTCACGCAACTTTTGACACATAAGAATGTCACCTTTTACATGCATTTACACTGAACTAGAAGCCCTAATTTCCATTTGTATAGGTATGTAAATGAATTGATGGATATCAATACACTACCCGTAAAACATCCTGTCAAGGTAGAAGGAAGAGTTGACGTTCCAATTGAATTCTTCAAGGAGGAAGGAGATTGGAATCCAACGGCTCTATCCAAACCTTCTCAGCGAGAGAGAGAGAGCCTCCCTGGTTGGCGATACATAAATCCCACCGTCATGGAGTACAATGCCTAAGGAATTAATTCACATTAGAATTTTCTTACGGGAAAGGTTACATGTGATATTATAATCGATACTGTTTTTACCTATCTGGAGATTGCACACTTTATTACCCAAGAACTTGGTGACGCTGGATGTTCTTCAAGTTGCTAAGGGCAGAAGGCAGAGCCGAGGTCAGTTGATGAAGTAATTCTCCAGGAAACTGAAACAATCATTATATTATAACACAATACAAAAGTCTCATAACATATGAAACTTTCTACAACTAAAATAACTAATTTATTCATACTAACATAATACACTCATACGTACCTGGTCTGATGATACCCCTTGATGACTCTTATTGCTACTCGGTGGTACAATTCCATAGGTAGCAGGGGACGAGTCAAGAAAAGTACATCTTACCTCAACTGAAAAACCCAATAGTAATTAGAATTAAAGTTAAAACATACAAAATATACAGAACGAGTATATCGACTACCCCTTTTTTTTTTTTTTACAACAAGTATTAAAATATACAATACCCTAAAGAAACCAATAAGTGAATGTAATTCATTTATGCAATTCTATTGAAATAAGGAGTTGAGATGTATATATTACATCAAGACTTACCTTGGAACTGATTCCTACGTAGAACTCCATCGAAGAAGACTTTTTCCCATCTCTAAGTTTCTTCTACGTAGAAGTACCCACATTTGTTCCTTATCTCTTCACATCTGAATAAATACAGATTTGGATCTATTAATTAAATCTTAATTAAAATTACTCACCTTAATATTTGAAATACTTACCCTACACTTTCATATACACACACGTACACAGAAATGTTTTGACATTTCTAACATAACATTAGGATAGTGTACACACACATGTTATGACATTTCTATCACAACATTAGGTCAGTATACACACAGGGGACACACCGTTGTCACCCTAAATCAATTGCACCAATCAATTCAGCGGATTGCGATCTACGCAAATAGATCGACCTGCGGGATTCAAATTCAAATACAAGAACCAATGAATCATTCGATACCATAAATGTGAAGATTCAACAACCTCACATATATATATATATATATATATATACATAATAATCGTCTCAGAATCTCTAAATCCCCGGTCCTTGCATTATCACTAAAACGGGGAACTCTATAAACAAAGGATTTTAGAAATCAAATTTTGAATTCTACGATCCTTTAACCCCGCAGTAGCGTCAAGGACCTTCAAAAGTTCTAGACGTGACACGTGGTTATAAAAATTTTGGCGCAGTCGGTAGGACACCGATGAGATTTTGAGAACACTTATATACCTACTTTCAATTAAAATTATGCAACTCAGAATACGAATTCCTCGTTTGCAAATCAAAACCAATCGAAGCAACCAATTACAACAATGAATCAAAATTAAATATAACTAAATGAATAAAAACAATTATAAACAAATGTAAACAAACCAAGTAACGAAATTAGAAACAAAGAAACTAATACAATGAAAAAACCACAACATTTCTTATAAAACAAATGCTTGAAACTTAGTAACTTTCAAAAAAAACCCTATCATAAGCTCAAGTCACGGTTACGGACAAGGTTACGGACACGGTTAAGGACACAGCTACAAAAGAGAGCACAGTCGAAAACGAAGTCGCAAACGAAGTCGAAAACGCATTCGTAGCTTACGATAGAGAAAACAACAAAATGAAACAACATCAATGAAAACATAAGAATATTCAATTGCAACATAAATTTGAATAATTAAGTAATAAAGAAACAAAGTGATTAATTATCGAAAAGAAAAACACAAATTTGAAGAAAAGTAACAAAATCAATCAAAAATTATTACCTAATGAAAGAAAATATTAAGAAAATCGAACATTTCGAATAATTTCATATAAAATTGATATAAGCAAGAATCAAGTCTATACGAAAGACAAGGAAACATTAAATCAATATAAAAAAGAATAAAAAATCCTAAACAAGGAAATTTCAAAATACGTACATACGCATATGCATATACACCAAGGAATTCAAGTTTAATCAGAATAAAGATTTCCATGAACATATCTAGTAACACGAAATTATCCTGAAAGAGGATAACCAATCAAAATCAAAATCGAAAACTAACACGTTTAGTACGCGGTCAAAAACTTAGGAAAATCGAAATTTATGTGAGGGATAGGAAGTACTTCAATGACAATATTGTAGATCATCCCCTTCATTCACTCACTTTTTCTCTCTCAATGCTTTGTCAATGTCAGGGCACGTTCTTCGAAGTGCAACGAAAGGACTAGATGAACAAACTAAAGCTTTGATTTTGAACGAAGAATCAACGTCAAGTTCACAGAATCCTGAATCAACTCAAGAAAACGAATACGACAATATACAAAATCCCTTTAAAACAAAGGATAAGGTAGTTCATTCGCCGAGGAAACCCTCTAAAACTGAATTAGAAATTAAAGGACAAAACCCCTTGAAGAAGAAACGAAAGGAACAGATTCGGGCGAAGAATTTGAATCTTATTCAGACGAATCGAATACAGAAAATCAAACTATTAAACAAACTAAAGATAACGATCGACCAAACGGTTCAGACCCATCGGACAAAGAATCTGATTCGGAGGAAGACGAAATAACCAACAATATGACGGACCAATTCGTAAAGATTAACGACGCTGTTTCGTTAATTCCGGTGTTCTCAGGCACTCGCGAACACAGTAGTTTTCGTGAATTCGCGGCCGCGTGTAATGATGCGAAATTAATAACTAATCCTGCGGTAGAAAGAAATCTCACTACAATGATTAGGTCGCGTTTACGCGGAGGTGCCTTAGAAATCGTGCGAAACGCACAACCAGAAGAGATATCAGAGTTAATAGAAGTATTGAAAGGTATCTATGCCCTCACGAAACAAGTATAGAGTTAATTGGACAGTTATCTCATCTTTGCCAACACAAAGATGAAGATGCAGCTAGTTACTTTAATCGCGCTCGTAAATTAGGAACCAGAATTATTGAAGCGTATAAGAACGAAAATGGAAATGAAATCACTACAGCAAAGAAAAAAGAACTCGAAACTGCTTGTTGTAGGTCTTTCATTCGCGGTTTAAATCAAGAAATTTGTAATTTAATGCAAGAAAAGACTGATCTGAACATAGCAGGTCCGGAAGCGATAACCAGAGAAAAGGAATTACAAGCACAAAAATCTTTGAGATTATCGAACGCGAATGAAGACAAATGCATCTTATGCGATGAATTCGGACATAAATCGAAACACTGTCCTCTAATAAAAGGCAAGGTTGACAAACCACAATGTCAAATATGCGACCGCGAAGGACATATCGCGAAAGATTGTAGAAACATGAATAAGACCAACGGAAATGAATATAAAAGGTGCCAGCTATGTAACAGAATTGGGCATGATGCAAAAACATGTAGAGTCAATAATAGATCGGTGAAATGCCAGATTTGTAATTCAATCGGACATGAAGCCCGCGATTGCAAAGACTCCTTCAATCGCAGCAAAGAAATCTGTCAGATCTGTAAAAAGATTGGACACCGGGCTGACGAATGTCGATACTATGCACCAATTAGAGTAGCACAAGCGATGCATTGCCAACTATGCAAGGAAACCAATCACGAAACGGAATATTGTAGATTGAATAGACCTTGTCCGAAGTGTGGAAAAATAGGACATTTAGCAAGAGACTGCAAAAGCATAATCCCTTGTCAATTATGCAAAAATATAGGGCACCAGGCAAACACCTGTCCCAGACTACAAAATTACGGTAGTAAACCAACGGTACAATGCCAATACTGCCAGAAACCAGGGCATTCGGCAGAAAATTGCTACAAATTAAACTCATTATCGCAAAATAATAAATACTGCACTTTTTGCAAGAATAACACTCACACTATTGAGAATTGTAATGTGAGGAAAAGTTCAATTGATATTAGGAATTCGAAACTCCCTAAGCCTCCCTCGTGGGGAGGCACAAAATCAATCCAAACAACAAATACATTACGCGACAGTACACGTAGACTCAGACATACAGACGTCAAATTGACTTTAGAACAGAGTTCGCCTTCTATTAAAGTCAGAATGGGACAGCGAATTATTACATTTTATTAGATTCAGGCGCTGGTCCTTGTCTTATTAAACACGGGTTGATAAAAGAATTACTTGACATCGACGACCAAGAGATATTACTTTTATCAGGTATTTCGAAAGAGATAGTTCCTACTCTAGGAAAAGTAACCACAAATTTTATTGGAGAAAGCACTGTTTTTCACGTAGTCCATGACAATTTCCTATCCAACAGGATGGAATTCTAGGAGTAACATTCTTTTCAGAACATAGAGCTAAAATCAACTGGGAACAGAATTGTTTAGAATTCAGAGAAATTAAAATCCCATTCCTGTCAGAACCGAAAAATTATGTAATATCACCCCGAACGCGACAAGTTTTGAAAATTAAACTACTAAATTCATCTTTGAAAGAAGGATACATTCCACCATTAGATTTAGGACAGAATATCTATATGGGAAACGCTTTAGTCAGAAATTACGACGGATATACGTATATGCCCATCGTAAATACGACTGAAGACACAATCACGGTTAATATCCCAGAACAAAATCTTTTAGAAGTTGAAAATATACAAAATAGTGAATTTACTCCCGAAAAACGTAGAATCACGAATAGGAAAAAGAGAAATATCTATAAAATCAGTAATTCCCGACAAACCTTAACAGACGAAGAAAACAAAAGATTCGAGACAATTTTGAGCCTTCTTCGATTAGATCATTTGAACGAAGAAGAAATAACAGATGTCAAAACCCTGATAAAATTCAGTTTAGACAGGTTTCATATACCTGGTGACCGACTAACATGTACACACCTGTTAGAACACGAACTAACGACTACAGACGAAACACCTATACATACCAAACAGTACAGATTTCCTCCAATGCTCAAAACAGAATTAATTAAACAAGTAGAAGATCTTCTAAATAATGGCGTAATCCAATCATCAAAATCACCATACAATACACCCGTGTGGATAGTCCCTAAAAGGAAGATTCTCATGGAAATAAGAGATGGAGAATGGTTTTGGATTTCCGCGCGTTAAATGAAAAAACTGTTACCAATGCCTACCCATTGCCTAACATTACTGAAATTTTAGACCAATTAGGAGAAGCGAAATACTTCAGTACATTCGACCTTGCATCGGGTTTTCATCAAATTAAAATGACAGACAAGGACAGACATAAGACCGCTTTTTCCACACCCAATGGACACTATGAATTCCTTAGAATGCCATTTGGTCTGAAAAATGCACCGGCAACGTTTCAACACCTCATGGATATAGTACTCACAGGTCTACAGGGAATAGAATTATTCGTATATCTCGATGACATTGTCTTATATGCGAAAACTTTAACGGAACATAGAAAGAAATATATTAATTTGATCACTAGACTCAGAGAAGCGAATCTCAAATTACAACCGGACAAATGCGAATTCTTACGTAGGGAAGTTACGTATCTCGGGCATATCATTTCAGATGAAGGTTTAAAACCAGATCCTAAGAAAATCAAAGCCGTTAGAGAATTTCCTCAACCTAGAAACCCGAAGAACATTAAGCAGTTTCTAGGGTTAGCAGGATACTATCGTAGATTCATACACAATTTTTCGAAAGTATCAAAACCTTTAACGAAACTCTTACAAAAGGATACACCATTCGAATGGAATGAAGAACAGAAAGTAGCATTTGAAACTTTGAAAAATTGTCTTTGCGAAGACCCAGTTCTACAATATCCTGATTTCGACAAACCTTTCATTTTAACCACAGACGCGAGTGGTTACGCAATCGCGGGAATTCTAAGTCAAGGATCACTAGGGAAAGACAAACCCTGTGCTTACACTTCTAGATTACTCAACGCAACAGAACAGAAATACAGTACGTACGAAAAGGAAGCTCTAGCAATTTTATATAGCATATCACAGTTCAGACCATATCTATACGGACGAAAATTCACGATCGTAACTGATCATCGACCCTTAGTATGGATGAGAACAGCGAAAGACCCGACTTCTCGACTCACTAGGTGGAGATTGAAGTTAGAGGAATACGATTTTGATATCGTGTATAAAGCCGGTAAAACTAACGTGAACGCCGACGCCTTATCGAGAAATCCTCCGATTGATAGCGAGTCAGAAAATTTGATTCAAAATGAAATAAAGGATTATAGTGACGACGAAATAGACATACCAATCCACGACGATTTGGAACTAGTAAAGCTCTATACGATGGAATCATGTCCCAGACGTTCGAAAAGAATTCCGAAATGGACTGAAAAGGGACAACAATATAGGGACGAAATACGAAAAAGGATAGAAATGGAGAAACAACATAACAGAGACATAGAGAACTACATAGAAAAATTTTCGGGACAAAATCCTTCTGATGAACAAGAACTATGCGAACACGAGACAGAAGAATCGGTTCAGGAAGAATATAGCTCACCTGACAATGAAAATTACGACAACTATGAAGACAACTTCAATGTAGATGAGTTAATACAAAATGAACAATGCGAAAATATACAAGCGCGAGATGAACCTTTGGAAAATCTTGACGAAACAAGAAATGACCAACCCGGAGCAAATGATATTGAAAATTCACCTGTAGAATCAGACGAATCGGACGAAGAACCTGACATAGAATTGAATAAAATAATATTCGGTACTAATATATACGAAACGCGAGATAGGCTAGAAATGAGAAAAGATAATTATGTATTCTTTTGAATGATAAAGGTAAACCATTCCAAAATACATTGAAAACCTTCGCGAAACGAATTGATATCGATTGTTTCGGACCAATGTCACTAGGCACTGCTCAAGCGGTAAAGAAAGGAAATAGATACTACTTGGGACTATGCGTAGAGAGCTCGGAATATGTCCTTAAAGAATTAGAAACAGTAACATACTTGAAGAACTCAATTAAAGCCCTAAAACATTTGATCGAGATAAATCAAATAACTAGCTTCAGTGTACCAAAAATAACCGACGTCAATACAGTTACTTGGGAACAGATAACTAAAGAATTCAATCGTAAATTCGGTGACGAATCTGTAAGGATTACGTTTTGTCTAGGTATCGTAGAACAGCCAGAAATGTCCAAACGATACTCTTTGATAAAAGAAGCCCATGCTTCTGCAATAGGAGGACACAAGGGTGTAGGAAAAACTTATAACCGATTGAGAATGAACTATCATTGGGAGTACATGAAAGAAGATGTACAGACATTCGTTCAAAGATGCCTACAATGCAAATTAAAGAAACTAAGTCGAATAAAAATCAGACAACCAATGGCTATAACAGACACACCCGGAAGTGCGTTCGAAAAGGTTGCTCTCGACATAGTGGGACCCTTTCCCCCAACTAAGAGAGGAAATAGATACATATTGACCATGCAATGTCTGTTAACAAAGCATTGCACGAGCGTAGTGTTACAGAATGCAACCGCACAATCTATCGCCAACGCATTTTTGAAACACTTTATATGTATATATGGTACCCCGAAAATAGTACTAACCGACCAAGGAACAAATTTTTTATCCAAATTAATTCAAACTTTAACGAAAAGATTGAATATCAGACAATTAAAAACAACCGCGTTTCATCCACAAACGAACGGTTCCCTAGAACGAACACATATCGTATTAGTAGAATATCTGCGTCAGTACATATCAAAGGATTCTGAATGGGACGAATGGGTCGAATTAGCGATGTTTTCGTATAATACGAGTCTTCACGAGAGCACAAACCACACTCCTTACGAGTTGGTGTATGGAAAAATTGCGAACATCCCTTCAAGCTATCCTTTACCACCTTTCGAACAATTAGAAACTTATGATGAATATTTAATAAAATTAATGTCTAGGTTAGATAATTTACAAACAGAAGCTAGGAATAATTTAGAGACAGCTAAATTAAGAAGTAAACAATATTACGATAGAAAAGTAAACCCTATATCCCTAGAAGCAGGAAATCTAGTATTTTTGAGGAAAGGACTAAAAATAGGAAAACTAGGCGATATAAATGAAGGCCCGTATAAGATACTCGAATTAATCGGCGATAAGAATGCCAAATTGCAAATTGGAAAAAAAGAAAAAGTAGTGTCTATCGATCGCTTGATACCGGTAAGAGAGAATATAGATTTTCCTGAGAATAACTTTGAGAATTAAAATCACCACCTCTTTTTCTATTAGACCTCCCAAGATGCCCGTAGTATCGAAAGGAAAACCCGCCGAGGAAGTCCTAACATCCCATCGCCAGCGCAAACTCGCTAAACTGGGTTTGCTAGACATGGTGGGGCAACCTCGAAAGGAGCAGAAAGCCGCCAAGCGTGAAGCTATAAGGCTGAGAGGATGAGAATTCGTCAAGAAAAAGACGACAAGCTTGGATGGGAGTGTGAGAAGGACAAACAACCTCCTTCAATAGCCGCGACCGTCCCCAGCAACTCGGAATCTCCTGTTCCTCATGAAGTTCCCGCGTTCATTCTGGAAAACCAGAGGATCGCGAGAGAACGGGAATCACTGAAACACCAGGAGAACGGGAAAGAGTCCGAAAAGGATGATGATGTTTTACTCCTTGAAGGGACTTCCGACTCGTTCGCTTCAGAAAACCCTAACAAAGATCACTCCGAGAAACCGTTGATATCTGTAGGTAGTTTCGTAACAGGGACCTACCCGAGATTCAACAACTCCGAGATCATTTTTCCAAGAGAGCTTTTGGATCAAGCCTTTCCAGAAGAAGGGTACGATCCGAAAGACAATTGGAAAACTCCCGAAAATTCGAAGGCCACCACAACGAATGGGACAATCCCAATGGAGACTTCTTCGGAGGGATTGACCTCCATTCTACCCATGACGATACGGGACACTGAGGACATCACTTTGATGAGTAGCCACGGTACTCGTAGAAGTGATGCACAAAGCGGAATCGAACAGGAAGTTGAAATTCTAATGGAGGTGACTCCTGAAGAATCTTCAATTTCTTCGACTCCCATTACAACCCCTGATTCCAACTCCAACTCCAACCCCGACTCCTAAACAGGGACGAACAGTCTACTGTGCGGGACTCATATGGGAAGGAACGAATATAAAGGGACAAAACGGAAGACGTTTTAACTCCCTCACCTGTCTAGAACCCGACCATATTCAGGAACTCACAAATAAACAAGAACAAGCCTTAAAACACGATCTTGACTTTGCTGATTTTTGTCCTAAATGCGTGTCAGACAAAGATAAAGTGGAATGGAAATTCCGTAAACAAGTGCTAGACATTGCTATCAGACGAAGTCAGCATTTTCAAGAGAAAAGGTTGGTGAACGATAACGACCGGAGTGGCCCTCCAAGCGAGGATAACTCCAGCCGAACCAAAGAAAATATCCCTACACAGAACAACGAACAGTCGGTCCCTTCATCTAGTGGGACAAAATCATTTGAAACGGACTCGAACCGAGCGACCAGCACTCGATTGAGACCACCACATGCAATGCTCTTCAAGATGAACGCCGGCGCTAACACCAAACCAATGAGGCGACCATGGGCAAAACCGCCCTTGAAACCCTTAATGGAGCCCAATCATCAACCCGCAAACATGAGAATGAATTTCTGCCCTAACTGTGGGTTAGAAATCCAAAAGTAATGCTGCACCTTGGAGTCTGTAATTACTGCCCCAAGTGCGGATGTAAACTTTACAAATATATATTAAATTAGGGAACGATTTAAGAATACAATATTAACCGAAATTTGTATTAATCTCTTATATGTGTATATACCTATTCAAATCAACAATCTACGAATCAATTTTCCGAAGGATCATACGACATCGAGATGGACCGATCTACTTGGAGCATCATCCAACTCCTCCTACTTCTACAATTGATGATGACAACCAATGGTTTGATCGGATACGATTGTGCGACTCCGAACACGAACATAACTACCATATCGTTGAACAAAATCGGCGATTGCGACATTCAGGAGCCTATCGTGAATAAGACGACGGTTTACATGCAACTGTTGCAGGTAATCAACTTCGGTTCAGCCCACGTAAGGTTGTGCAAAGTAGAAGTATTCCGTGAAGTAATGTATTGCGGGATGTTCTCACACACCTCGGCTGTAACAGGAGGCCATGCGGAGTACATCATGGAAACAACGCGAGAACAGTGTGACCTAATGCAACAAACAGGAAGACTTGTGATACGGAGCAGCATCATAGATGGATTGAAGCCCAACTCTACCACAACTTTTAGCATTAACCTGGCTGGAAAAACCACCCACGACGGGAAGTGTGAAGGTTCATATTACACAGATCCATACGGAACATGGGAAGACGTCATAGTCCAAGGAAGAGTCAAAGTGACACTTTCTGATTATGAAGCGCGAACCCATTTGGACGAGAACAAATTATATTTGAGTTCTGGTACCCAATGCACCCTCAGTACAGGAAGATGTACGGACCTGTGGGGAGGATTTGCCTTTTGGAACACCGCTCCAGAGGATACCTGCGGTTTCAGTCGTTACACCGTATTATACGAAGGATTTGCCACCCGAATGCAAGACAAGAGTCGTCAGTACACCGAAACAGTGTACTACGTCATCACAAAGGAAATCACATTCGCATTAACTGTGGAAGAAACACGATTAATGTGTGGATACAACCTCATCAAAACAGAACATCCCAAACTATACATATTAGAAGGAGCAAAGGAATATTTCTTCAGCCGACCCAAACCCAAGAAGACACAGGATTTGGACTTATTCGCATATGTCAACAGCAAATTCGTCTATGTTGAACGACACGTGCGAACACAGATGAATGAATTATACAGAGATGTGATCTACCAGAAATGCAAGTTAGAGCAAGAATTGCTATTGAACACACAGACAATCGCCCTCATCAAACCAGAAGAATTTGCCTATAATTATCAAAGAGGTCCAGGATACACTGCGGTTGTGACGGGAGAAGTCATTAGACTGATAAAGTGCGTACCCGTCGAAGTGAAAATGTTGAACTCCGATAGGTGTTTCCAAGAACTTGCTGTACAAAAGGGAGACAACAAGTACTTCTTGATGCCACGCACACACATATTAAAGAACAGAGGCACAGAAGTTTCTTGCAATTCAGTAATACCACCAATGTATGAAGTCGATGGAACCTGGTTCAAGATGCTACCATTCCCGTCCGAAGCCAAAGAACCTTACGTGATGTCGCCTATGACCAAACCAACTTGGATATATAAAAGCCCAGGCAACCTCGCAAGACAAGGGATATATACCGAACAAGATTTGGAAAATCTCCAGAGATATATAATGGCGCCATTCGAACAGCCATCAATCGTCAACAATTTGATTCGAACAGCTACTGGAGAACCGGCAAATCTAAACGGGATCAACATTGGAGCATTACTAGATAACGACACGCTCGAGTACATCGCGAGCTCCACATGGAATAAAGTGTGGATCGGATTCAATACTTTTGGTACCGTCAGCGCAGGTGTACTAGGGGTCATCATAACCTTGAAATTGGTGAAGATGGTCATCGATACCATAATACATTTATTCGCTTTACATTCGACCTATGGATTCTCCTATACCTGGCAGGTGCCTTATGGGATTCCGTTACCAACCTGTTGCTACACATGAGCAGGCAAAGAGAAGCTCATGAGACAAAGAAGGAGAACACTGGTACCAGTGACGTAGAGGAGGCACAACCTATGTATCCGATCGAATCAACCTCAAGGAACAAGGAAGAGGATCCACCTAAACGACCATATGGACTCAACGTTTGATCTCCTTTTAAGCTAATTCGAAATTTTGTATTACCGTATTTTTATAGAGACCTTCACTAGTTGTGAATCAATTTTAAGTTTTGAATATTTAGGTATAGATTGAATACACGAACCTTTCAATTTGAAAACCCCTAGAATTCATAAAAATTGACATGAAATAGAGTGTTCAGACATGAAACATTTACAGTACGAATTTTAGAGACTTTCAAGTTGAAAAATATTCTTATTTTTAGAATAAGGTTAGCGACACTGTTGTTGTTTCTTTTGCCAAATTCTCTTCTAGAATTTGTCAAAAAAAGGGGGGAGATGTGACGTAATCATGTCTTTCTACTTATATATATATACATATATTTTTTTTTTTCTCTCTTTTCTCTCTTCCCTCTCTTTTCTCCTCTCTATAGTTTAAAGGAACATAATGACTGAAAATATATTTTCATATGAAACGAAGAGATACGAAATAGTTCCTCGCACCGAAACCTAACAAATTACAAGAGACTGGTATTTCCTACATCTGTTTGTTTCCAGAGATCTCTATGAGTAACCTTTTTTTTATCTATTTCAAACAAACCAAGGATACTCTGACCACCCTCGATAAAGAAATCCGTTGTCGAGCAGGCGTCGAGAATCCTATGGTGAAAACGCATATAAAAAAAAAAGGAGAGTATACACAAGGAAACAAATGGTCAGACCCAGCGTTGCCAAACCCTGAAGAGAATAAGATTTCAATACTCGATTGCAGCCCGATAGAAAATCTAACGGTCATCAATTAAAACTCGACCTTATTACAGTCTAACCTCCTTTGATACTCAAAAAGGATAAAACCGTAATAAAAGTACTGTAGCACCAAATGAAATTAAAAATCAACAGTAAAGTAATCGAGGTTTGAAATCTGTCCTTACAATGGAAATGACAACGATGGAAGAAACTAAAGAAATACCAAGTCCTTGTCATAAAACCGAACAATAAAACAGATGTGCAGGAGAAACTTCAAACACTATGAAATAACCCTGCATTTATCTGCCCCTTTGTTTTTTTTACAGGAAATATTTTTAAAAAAAAAATTCTTTTCAAGACAAAGAAAATGCACAAACTTACATTGAAAAATTCGTTCAATTAACTAAATATAACTATTGAAAATCTCTTATGACACGCAAGTTGCAAAAATGTACAAATCAAAGGTTGCGACTCATAGAATCGCAGAGTTAAATTTCACATTCAAATAAAACTTGCACTTCAAATATTTTAATATTTGAAGCACAAGGTACAATTGCCATAAATGTTCAAATCAAAACATTAGAAACAATTTCCAATATAAAGACCACGAAAATTACAAAATTATTATAGTAATTCTGAGAGTCGCAACCACAAAATACACAATTTCAAAAAATCCACCACCTCAAATCTTTTGAGAATGTATTTATAAACCATAATTATATTGAACAGTGAAATAGGATCATTAAAACTATTCCACGATATCAAAATAATCAAAACTTCAAAAACAAGCTAAGCGACTCTGAGAGTCGCAGATACAAAATAGAGTTTTCAAAAAATCTACCACCTCAAATCCTTTAAAACTCTAAATACACTCTGCCATCATATTACACAGTCAAATGAGACTATTAGGAAAATTCTCCACAATAGAAATTATGCGGATACGTCAAATTCAAATTGCAATTCATCGAGTCGTGGATTAAAAATATAGTTTTCTTCAAAACTTCCACTTCAAACCTTTCAGGATTTGATGTGGAAGTCACACTTACTCTAAATGAACAAATAATCCCACTAAAAAATGATTCACTGCACTAGAATATAAAAACACCAAAATAAGTTTGCGGTTTTCACTAAGTCACAGAACAAAAATTCACTTTCTTCGTAAGGTACCACCTCAAATCTTCTAACACTTGACACACACGTTATAGGCACTCAACACAACCAAATAAAACCACTGGAACTACTTTATAATATTAAAACTATGAAAACCTAGAAAATTTAGCTCAACGACTCATAGAATCGCAGAATGAAAATACAGTTTCTTCACAAATTGTCACTCTAGAATTATTACCTGCCGAAAATACTATTATGTTATATTATATACACACGTGTATATACATACAAACCGCCAATTATTTTTCTATTAAACATTGGAAATTAAATATTGCCAAATTGGTCCCCCTAACCTCTATAGAGAAACAACAACAAATGTAATTAACTATAATCATAAGTGATAAGCATTAGGAATAACAACAACAATAATTCAAACCAATAATTATAGAAATAGAAATAAGTCCTACGTGTAAGAAATGGATATCCCTATCTCTCTCTTACACATAGTAACCATGCACACAATTTCCAACGAACACGGGGTGCGCGTATCGAAAATCGAAACTTGGAGAACCCGTATCCCTTTCCTAAACGAAAAGACGGAGAAACTCTGGAAAAACAAGAATAGGAAGCGTCCATCGGGAAGGAAAATCGGAGAGGGGGACAGCCCTTAAATATAGGCCCAAAAGGCTGGACAGCTCAATTCAGTCTCAATTCAGTTTCAAATCAGTTTCTATTCAGTTTGAGTACAGCTTCTCCATCGCGTCTAAAACCACCTCCTGTGAAAATCTTGAAACACTTTATAGTTTTCAAGTCATTCACAACCCTACGAAAATAATCGTACAAAGTATTCGTGAAATTTAAACATCGAGTTTCAATTTTCGTGTGTCCAACAACAGTTTTGTTTTTTCTTCTTTTTTAAAAATCTAATTACCAGTAAGTATTTTCCATTGAATGTAAAATTTTCCGCGATCGCGTGTGTTTTCGTGTTATCAGCGCCCAAAGTGTATCGCAGAAATCAAGACGAGATTCGTAACAAATTCGAGCGAATCCATATTTGCAGTGGATTTATTACGAATTATGTCTTGTGAGTTGATTAACTCTGAAATACTTACATAGTATTCCCAGATATAATCAACTCTTTCAAGTGAACTAATTATCGTGAAAAATTAATTGTTTCGTGGCATAAATTTACTTTTCATTAACAATTTCAATTTCGTTTGAATTCTTTCTCGTCAAGTTATCGCGAAAAATTATTTGTATTCGTGGCATAAATTTACTTAACGTTTGACAATTTCAATTTCGATGAATTCTCTCTTACCGTCAATATCGAGCGATCGAGTGTAATTATTCTAATCAAGGTTTCATATTTTCCTTTCTTCTTTTTTAGTGCAAAATTTAAAGTCTCTCGATTTAGAGGAAGTTGAGGACCGGATAAAAATAATTTGCGAAAGGATCCGAAATCGACAGATAAACGAGGAGAACGGTCTCCTCTTCCCTACGGAAAAAGCAAGGAAGAAATTCGCCACCAATCAATCTAGGGACAAAAGAGATCTGGATTTATTAGAAGCTAGGCGACGCGAACTTAATTATCCGTTGAATTTCGCGAAGTTTAGATTCACTCCTCTCCGTCCTCCTCCTGCTTGGACGAGGCAGAAGATCGCCGAGTATAGGGAAATAGGGAACCATCCATCTCCGCCAGTTTTTTGTGTTTCTAGAATCCCATGCGAATTATTAATAGGAATGTGAATCGCTGTCCTCAGTGTCAAAGGATAGTCGACGGTAGTTTAGAATCCCTATAAGCCATGTAAATGTATATGCGTGTACAGCCATAACTTCCTGTAATCAAAAATAAATTTAGTTATATTCATGTTCATAATTCATACTAAATATTGTGAAAATTAATTGATAATAAAATTTACCCTTAAGACGAGGTATCACCCTCCACACAGGGAAACCAAAAATCAGTACATCATTCCTTCACGAATACCTAATCCAAAAACACCTCTCATCGCTGCACGAGAACCTGAAAAACACAGAAACTAGTTCACGGTTATCTGTTTCTGCACCTTATAAAGCATCTTATAATACAACTATCATTTCTAATTCATTAGAATCTTTTAAACTACTTGAAAATATCACTATTAACCAGTCCGAATCAATTATAACGCATCACTTCACTAAGACACTGAACTTGTAAGAAAAAGTTCACGGTTTTTCAATAACCGCAAACATAAAACTGAACTTCTGAACAGTTCTGTCACTTCAAATTTGTTCAAATTCCACAACTACATTTAACATCACTTCACGATACAGAATAAACCAATTTTAAACATCACACACCCGTAGAACACAACACTTGAAAATTAAAGTTCTCGTCTTTTGCAAAATCTCAATTTAAAATGCACTCTGTGACAAAACTGTCACTTCGAATTGTCTATAAGTCAGTATAATAGTCTATCTCGATACCGCAGTCTTAACCAAATCAATTCTAAACACTTCACATCCGTAAAACACAATTCTTGAAAATTAATGTTCTCGTCTTTTGAGAAATTACAATTTAAACTGTTCACAGTGACGAAACTGTCACTTCGAATTGTCTGTGAATTGGTATAATAGTTCACTTTGATATCACAGTCTTAACCAAATCAATTTTAAACACCACACACCCGTAGAACACAACACTTGAAAATTAAAGCTCTCGTCTTTTGCAAAATCTCAATTTAAAATGCACTCTGTGACAAAACTGTCACTTCGAATTGTCTATAAGTCAGTATAATAGTCTATCTCGATACCGCAGTCTTAACCAAATCAATTCTAAACACTTCACATCCGTAAAACACAATTCTTGAAAATTAATGTTCTCGTCTTTTGAGAAATTACAATTTAAACTGTTCACAGTGACGAAACTGTCACTTCGAATTGTCTGTAATTTGGTAGACAACTTTGTCTAAGCCCTACAGGCTTAACAAAACCATTTACAAACACTACACACACCTAATTCACTGAACTTGAAATCACACCACTTTATTTTTTTGTCGTCGCAACCTCAAAAGCGAGTTATGACAGTTTTCATCATTCTAAACTTCTTCAAAAACCACAACTACACTAAACACCACTCCACAGTACAGAATAAATCACTATAAAACACTACACATCCGTAGAACACAAAACTTGAAAATTAAACTTCTCGTCTATTGTAAAATTACAATTTAAACTGTTCTCAGTGACGAAACTGTCACTTCAAATTGTTTATAATTCAGTATAGTAGTCTATCTCGATGCCACAGTCTTAACCAAATCAACTCTAAACACTTCACATCCGTAAAACACAATTCTTGAAAATTAATGTTCTCGTCTCTTGAGAAATTACAATTTAAACTGTTCACAGTGACGAAACTGTCACTTCGAATTGACTGTAATTTGGTAGACAACTTTGTCTCAGCCCTACAGGCTTAACAAAACCACTTACAAACACTACACACACCTAATTCACTGAACTTGAAATCACACTACTTTATTTTTTTTGTCGTCGCAACCTCAAAACCACTTTCTGACATTTTCCACCACTTCAATTTAGAACGAGCACTTGTACACTTTTAAACCCTCTCACATTGATCATTAATAACATAAAAGATTGTAAGAAAGCACAAAAGGATAACACACTACACCAGAACACTGAATTTACTGTAACAATTTAAGAGAATCGCTATTGAGAAATTTCACTTCACGCAACTTTTGACACATAAGAATGTCACCTTTTACATGCATTTACACTGAACTAGAAGCCCTAATTTCCATTTGTATAGGTATGTAAATGAATTGATGGATATCAATACACTACCCGTAAAACATCCTGTCAAGGTAGAAGGAAGAGTTGACGTTCCAATTGAATTCTTCAAGGAGGAAGGAGATTGGAATCCAACGGCTCTATCCAAACCTTCTCAGCGAGAGAGAGAGAGCCTCCCTGGTTGGCGATACATAAATCCCACCGTCATGGAGTACAATGCCTAAGGAATTAATTCACATTAGAATTTTCTTACGGGAAAGGTTACATGTGATATTATAATCGATACTGTTTTTACCTATCTGGAGATTGCACACTTTATTACCCAAGAACTTGGTGACGCTGGATGTTCTTCAAGTTGCTAAGGGCAGAAGGCAGAGCCGAGGTCAGTTGATGAAGTAATTCTCCAGGAAACTGAAACAATCATTATATTATAACACAATACAAAAGTCTCATAACATATGAAACTTTCTACAACTAAAATAACTAATTTATTCATACTAACATAATACACTCATACGTACCTGGTTCGATGATACCCCCTTGATGACTCTTATTGCTACTCGGTGGTACAATTCCATAGGTAGCAGGGGACGAGTCAAGAAAAGTACATCTTACCTCAACTGAAAAACCCAATAGTAATTAGAATTAAAGTTAAAACATACAAAATATACAGAACGAGTATATCGACTACCCCTTTTTTTTTTTTTACAACAAGTATTAAAATATACAATACCCTAAAGAAACCAATAAGTGAATGTAATTCATTTATGCAATTCTATTGAAATAAGGAGTTGAGATGTATATATTACATCAAGACTTACCTTGGAACTGATTCCTACGTAGAACTCCATCGAAGAAGACTTTTTCCCATCTCTAAGTTTCTTCTACGTAGAAGTACCCACATTTGTTCCTTATCTCTTCACATCTGAATAAATACAGATTTGGATCTATTAATTAAATCTTAATTAAAATTACTCACCTTAATATTTGAAATACTTACCCTACACTTTCATATACACACACGTACACAGAAATGTTTTGACATTTCTAACATAACATTAGGATAGTGTACACACACATGTTATGACATTTCTATCACAACATTAGGTCAGTATACACACAGGGGACACACCGTTGTCACCCTAAATCAATTGCACCAATCAATTCAGCGGATTGCGATCTACGCAAATAGATCGACCTGCGGGATTCAAATTCAAATACAAGAACCAATGAATCATTCGATACCATAAATGTGAAGATTCAACAACCTCACATATATATATATATATATATATATACATAATAATCGTCTCAGAATCTCTAAATCCCCGGTCCTTGCATTATCACTAAAACGGGGAACTCTATAAACAAAGGATTTTAGAAATCAAATTTTGAATTCTACGATCCTTTAACCCCGCAGTAGCGTCAAGGACCTTCAAAAGTTCTAGACGTGACAGTATGTCTCATTGACTTTGAAAGAATTGAAAAGTGGAATTTCCACTCAAATAGAGTAAGGATGATTTCTGAATTTTCAGGAGTGAGGTTTAACTCTGAGAAATTTGGAAGATAAGAGGATTAGGACCAACTTATTATCCCAGTTCGTTCATAATTGATTCTTTGTCTCAAAATGTCGTATGATTGGGAATCCGTTTGCGTTTATATACTATACAAATATTTTCTGCAATCAACTCTAAAATCAATCGCAATTTACAGGAAAAAAGAGTAATGTATAATAAATTATATTATCAATGAATCATAGATAGGAATAATGGGTATAATTCCAAAAACCAATGCAGAATTCATCGATAGAATGAAAATTGAAGTAGTTATGAAAGAAAGTCAATGGATAGATGAATATAGAAAAATAGGTATCTTTCGGTCAATGTTTGTTGTCTAAAGAAATGTGTTTCGATCAACCTTTTCCCAGCACCATTTATTTGACCATCGTTACGACGACCTTCCACTTGCACCCCCCCCCCCTCCCCCCACCCCAAAAATGAAAGAACGAGACATCATATCCAACGTTTTCTTCCTCATCTCGAACTAACCTAATCTGTAGAAAACAAGATTTAAAACTCTCCGAAGGAAAAGTTATCGCATAAAATATTACAATTCAGATTTTACGATCCATCTCAATATTCATCCATTAAGACGAAACGAGTCCCCATTTAAATTTTTCTGTTGTAATAGCACGATAAAAGTTGCTCGAACTGGAAGAATTGACGTAGAGCAACTTTCAAAGAAAACGATAGCGACAAGAGTGAAAAGACTGTTGAAATATACGCTGATGAAAAAAAAAAAAAAGAAGAAGAAGAAAAGGAGCATCGTAACCCGCACCCTAAATGTCTAACCGAATATATGAAAAGGAAAGAAGGAAAAAAACGAGGAGTACTCAAAGAACGACTAATAGGTATGCCTCTCACGCCACCAACGGCTCCATCTTCATTCCCTGTTGCAGAAAGACGTTTTTACTCACCCACAAGGATATAAATATACAAACACAAATACGAATTCATTTCTCGTACATTTAATTCGATGACCAGAAATAGTTCTCAACCATTCAATGAAAAACCAAGTGAAAACAAAAAAAAACAAATGGTGGATATTCAAAACCAGACGTATGGATGCAACCATTAGCTTCAATTCCCCTAGAAGAACTCTTTCAATTAGCCCTTTAATCGGGAAGATATATGTAGAGGAAGTTTATGTTTTCCGATGTCAGAGGGTGTACACTTAGAGAATACACGTAGCTATATATCGTTCTGAACCAAATAAGTCAATATATTTGTTTATCTTAGGGTCAGACGTGTTTCTATGTTAACATTGTGTGGAAGTGATAGAACTCCTCGTTCCATGAGTTATAAGATTGGAATGATCATAAGAGGATATCTATAGATAAATTTTCATGAACGAATGGCCCGATACGTATATATATATATATATGGTTATAAATATATAAATATATATAATAGAAATATATATTTATAAATATATATATTGTACACCTTTGGCCTCCAACCGGGCGATAATTATATCGTTTGCACTGTGGCAATGATGATCGTTCGTGAAGCGGTAATTATTGCCGGTTATTGCTGCCGTTATAGTTTATCGTAATGCTTCTTTGGACCGCGCGTGCATTACAGAGTTCAAATGCGGACAAACACACACACACACACACACACACACACACACATACCTGGCAATCTGGTAATTATGGCGTATTCCCCCATGTGTTTTCGTGTAATTGTACGTACATGTTTGTGGTTCTTAATGTGGGTCGGTGCATTTTACCGTAACTCGTTCGATAGTAAGACATATGAGAAAAAGCGTTGCATAATTGCAAAATACGGCGTGCATTCGATCGTCGTAGGAAATTAATTGAGTGTCAACCGTGATTTATCCTCGATGTTTTTACGGATATTATACGGTAAGGGATATAGATACATGCGCTCGCCGTGAGACATGTGCGTCTATACCTTCACGTGTACATACGTACGCGTAATGGTATCTAATGGTACTCATAGATACGACTTCATACGTCATATATACGTATACACCGTGCATTAACCGTGTGTATCGCGCAGAAATAGAGGATCAGAGGTTAGAGAACCTCGTAACCATATTGCGGCTTAATGAGTTATAAGGGAGAAATAGTTGCACGTTAGTGGAGAGTCAGTCGATGCGCAGCGGCAGCGTCTATTACGGAGAAAGTGTATAATTTATTGAATTCGTATCGTAGCTGGATGGATGTGAGCAGAAATTTTTCTCATATTTCAAGGAACAATGCTGCTGCGAGAGAAGGTAGCGCCAGGGATTTTTACGAAAGTTGGAATTTCGAAGCAAGAGTAATAAAAGGAGAGTTTCGTGCGAGAGGAATTAAGCGCAACACACATCTTGGAACGTCCTACGTGTGTACGTGTGTGTTTATGTGAGAATGATGTGAACGACTTGAGTGGGTGGAGGGAAAGTAATTATTCACATGCGGATGGGAGGATGAAGGTCCGCAAAAAACAAAAGGAGTGGAAAATGGACGGACCGTTAGGGAATAAAGTACGGAATAAAGGCGGTAAGAATGAAGTAAGGATAGAATGGGGGAGGGAAAAAGACTCTCGTCGTTGAGACGGGGAGCATGGAAAGGGATAGAAAAAGGAGAAAAGCAGAACGACGTCGACAAGCAAAGAACTACCGGTAGGAGCAGCAGCGGCGGCGGCGGCAGTGGCGGTGGTGGTGGTGGTGGTGGTGGTGGTGGTACCACTGGGATGAAGAGAAAGAGGAAACGAGGGAATAAGACGTGTAAGAAGGGTATGTTGAGAAGTGAGAGAGGGAGCCGAGACGCACGGTCAAAGATGGTGGAAATAGGTGGTAGTACGGAAGAGAAAGGGCGAAGGAAAGAGAAGAATCTCGTGGGACTCGTACCGCGGAAGAGCCACGGCCACTTGGGGAAGAGTCCTTCGGTCTTTTCGCGCAAAATTTACTGCGTTAAACGGACCGCCTACACTCTCTCTCACACCGTACAGCTCTGAGGGCTGTATACTTTTACCACTTCTATTTTGGAGACTTACTCTTGCACCTGCATTTCTCAAAGGGACCAGGGAGGATCCTTACTAACCTCCAAGCTTGAAAAACGAGACTACTACTCTTACCTCTCTCGACGTTCTAGAATAAAATCCTCAATTCTTGTATCGTTACATTAAGTATCCATGATACATTCAAAATTTATTACCCTCTTTTATTTATCATCCAAGAAAAATCTTCTATTTATATCCCTGTAGAAGGTTGATAAAATTTAGATATTTTCAATAATAGCTTCCTTATCGGAAGATTTTTCACAGGGATGTAGAAATAACTATCGATCTTGGGCTCTCGTTTTCCCTCTCTTCCTCTTGCATCGACAAAGTAAACACCAAAAACGAATGGTCGTGACTGAGCATGGTGAGAAACTTTACCGCTGCTGGTCGTTTAAACGTTTCACCTCTTTCACGCCGCCCTTACTTTTCCTTTGCCAACGACGTCCCATTGCTTTGAATCGCAGATCGATGGAATTTATGTAAGAACGCGTAATTAAAGTCAATTTTACGAGTTCGACTGGACTATTGGATATAAACCAAATACGTTCCTCTCTTACATCTTGTATCAAAGTGCACCCTGCGAAATTTGTATAACGTACAGCTGAAAAGAGTTATTTTATGAATACAGAGAATATTTTCCGTACATATGTTTTACTTTTTTTTTGAAAGAAAAAAAAAAAAAGAACGTATTTTACATTGAAAATGTTTCCATTGAATATATTTTCCTTGAATCATAAAAATCGAACAAAAAAAAAAAATAAAAGAATGAGAGGAAAACATGAGGAACATTCTGTGCAAGGATCGTCGTTTTTTTTCCTCTTTTTCCCTTCGCGTGTAGCGGAAAAATCGCTACGTACGTGTGCGTATATGTGCGATGTAAGCCAGGTGGTTCTTATGGGCAGACTTACAAACAAGAACAAAGCTGAAGCTACTGCTACTCTTGCTCTTGGTTGAGATGGAATTGAAAATCGTTTGCCTTCTTCTTTATTTTCTGTGTTTGTGGCATGTGCGTACGTATTTCTTCAAGTATTTGGAGATTTACTGGAAGTGAGGTTTTCTACGTGAGGGGATATCATGGGTGTAACGTTTTTGTGACTGGGTTTTCGTCAATAATCAAATATGCTCGTTTCGTTGCAATCATAATATGGTATCTCGATTTTCGTTGTTTTGGAAAAGATTTTGATTCATTACGCAGTCATTTTTACCACTCATGCCCTCATTTGTAAATAAAAACATGAACTGGAAAAGGACCCCTCTGTGTGTTAAACTCGGTACCCGGTAGGTAGGGAGCATGAAGAATAGAATTGATAGCATGGCGTGTATCGATATGCGCGGCTTCAGGCGAGTCTGCCCAAAACGGTAGTTACTACTTCCCAACGCCAGACGGCGTGAATCACTGCCGCTCTCCCTGCACCGAAAATAACCATCGTTAGATATGTAAGGAGTTACCTCGGCAGGACCAGTCCAGTGGGCTCCATTTTTCTGAGCCAACCACGCAGTAAAGATGGGATGAACCTTCCCCAAGAGCAAGACCCTGTATTATTATATAACGTTCATGAGCCATATGAGTAATATAACCAGTCAAAAATCATTGTTCAGTATGTTTGAATCGGACTAAAAGACATTCATTTGATGATCTGTCAACCGCTTTTCTTTCTTAATTCAAAGACTATTTCATGGTGATATGAAAAATTTCCAAATACGTAACTTAAACTATAATAAGAGGATATTAAAAATAAATATAAAACTATTCGTAGTAGATCAATGATACATAGATAAGCTATTTTTTCATAACTCTGTTTGAAGATCAATTTTTCTCGCAGTACATTCAATCTTCAGATACTGTTTTTTTTTTATTTTTGAGTTTTTCAATGGTGTAATGAAATACTCAAATGTATGGGAATAAAATCAAATTGATCTAAAATACTCATGTAATACTATACATGCCACGAAATATTGTCTCCAAGCGCACATTATGGACAACGTTAAAATCGATTACCTTCCACTTCATATTTCACATGATGTATATTCGTATTAAAATGTCAATATTTCTCGATTGGTATGAAGAGCGTTGAGGGACATAACCCTCTCCATTGGGTACTTGCATCGACGTATAATATTCATTTGATACAATTGGTTAATTGAACGATGGTCTACATGAAAATGTATGAGGTCACCTTGCTTACTCTTTTTTTCCTCTCACTTTGTACTTTACATGAAATTATCTGCCCAAAATTTCATAATCTCGTAAGTGGATTCTTCGTTAGAGCAAAGTAATCTCTATTCCCTCTATGTACACTCCCTTATCGGAAGATCGTTTTGTTTAATAACATATGCCACACGCTTCACACATACAACAGTTTTTTTAAGAATCCATATCAAAGTAACATTTTTCATTATGTTGTACATTTTAACAGGATACAATGACTCAATTGAAATTTGAAACGAGCAACTCCTGAATAAGTCCGATTAACTTGCATTCAACGAATTAGAGCGAATGTCGGAAAATCGGGGAATATTTGATTTGATCGAAAGACATGAAAAATTGTGAAAATAATGTGATGAATAATTCGATTAGATCGGAATAAAGTTGCTGATGAAAAATGTATGAGCTACAACATTGAGATGTTATGAAAGCATTTGACGTGCCGATTAATTATTGAACGGCAACGTTTAAAGCAAGGCTTTTCGATCAACACTCAACTGAATTACGGCAATGAGTAAAACTTGGCTGACACGTAGAATTCTGTTTACCGGACGCACATAATGCAATCGTGCAAACGGAATACAAACGTACTAAATCAAACCGAGGCTACTATAGGGTGAGAAAAAAAAATGTAATCTGAATTTCAATCTTAAATAAAACGGATAAATACGTGGGATAGGAAACATGTGGTGATAAAATACAACGTTATCATATTCGCATACTCTCGGAGCGAATGGAACAAGTATGACATAAAACGAAATCACAGATTCATTACTCTTCCCCGTAAAATAATACTCATAAAACAAAAGTATGCGTTCTGACCATTCGGTCGCCAAACAGCAACAGCAACGAGACAACAGCAACAGCAACCAAAAAAAAAAAACAAGATGAAGAGTTGGGGAGGGAACAGGACTGTGAACAAGGTGAAATAAATCGCGCCAAATTTTAACGCGCGTCGCAGCCGTTTACGGCCTTTCGCACGTGCGTAAGTAAATATTTGAAATTCGTTGCGCGTTCAATAGCAGACGACAACGTATGGGACTCGTCGTTTAGCGTCCACCAACACCTACGCGCAAGTAAATACATATACAAATACAAATATGAACGAAACAACACAAACACGGCCTGTACTCAACATGGTTGCGTGACTTTGCTCATCGAGTGAAATGTTTTCGCGTATCGATTGGGCATACACGATTTACCTGCGTCAATATCAGTTTCGCGTACTACTAAGCATGAAGATAGCTGGAGAACGAGAAAGAGAATGTACACACATTGTGTAGGAACTTGTCAATTTATGGGCTCGTCAAATTTTATGATCTAATCCATGGAACACATGGAATATGTGGAACCCGAATCACCGATTTCTTTCCCCGCTCCTCCCACTCGTGGAGAAAGTTACAATTAATAATCGAAATGAGTTCACATATGTACGATATGTATTCGTAACGATGTACAACACATGTGGAATTCATTGACACATCGCTTGTTCTTCTTTTACTTCTTCTGCTTCGCCATTTCAAATCTTTATCTTGGATCTCAGCAAATATTGGAAACAGTCCAATCGGTAGTTGAAATTCGAATCACGATCTCCTATTATTGAGCATCAGTTCAATTGATTCCTGTCAAAGTTTGGAAAGGGGAGAGAGAAGGGGGAAAGAAAGAGTTAACCGAAACAGGGAAGGGGGAAAAAAAGGAGAGGAAAAGAAAATGGTGATGCTGCTGGGGAGGTTATAATTCGAGCGCATTGCGACATTTCGACCGACACCCAAACCTCATTCCACGGCAGCCAGCCACCCTAGTGGTACTTCCACCTTGCAATCCTCTCTTTCATTTTCCCTTCCTCACCTCCGCTTCTTTCCATTCTGTCGCAGTATAACCGGATGCAACTCCTGCGTCTACCCACTGGAATGCACCGGAATTCCGCGGAGGCTGCGTCAGACGAGATAAATTTTATTTAACTCGCGGCGGTGCTGCGTGGGCTGTTGCTGATGGGCACGGGCACACGCTCGGCGAAACATCGCCGAGCACGAACCATGTGTATGCATACATATACCTACGATGAATAAAAATCCGAAGGTAAGAGGAGAACAGCGAAAGTGAAGGAAAAATCTCTACATTTGTCACTTTCTTCCGCGGAAATTCACCTATACCGTCAATATATGAATTTCCAGACAAGAGAGGAAGTCCTCTCTCCTACACTCTCTTTCTCACTGTTCTTCCAGTTTTGTACTCTTTTGGAGTCGCCGACAGCTTCTTCAATATCCTCAAACTCACGAAAAGTGCCATCGTTTTCTTCCTTCGATATACAATTGTCAATCCATTCTTCTTCTCCTTCGTCCTCTTCCTCCTCTCTTGATTCGTGTACTCGTAAACTTAAAACTTCTGGCATCCTCTCAACAATGTCGCATTTGAAATATTTGCCAATGCGCATTGTATAACATAGGAGAAGTTTGAAGGGGAAAAAGACTTTTCAATAAAAAGTCCAAAAGTTGCGCATCACCCGGACTTGAAAAATGAAAGAAAATTTCTATAGTTGGGCTCATCATTCACAATTCGAACGTATATATTCTGTACCGTGACTGTTGTTATATATGATTATAATTCGAGATAATCGAAAGTCCATAGGTGGAAGCAATGGAGAATGAAAAGTTCATTTAACGGAACAACAATCGATAACAATAGTATCAAATTGAATATAATATTAGAAATTTCCATTCGATTCAATCATAAATATCTGGCGTCTTGGAACTTCCGTTCAATATTCCTCGCGTGATATACTCGGATCGTGAATGGACTTATAAAATAATTGTGGAGAGAAAAATGAATAATTCATGCCGGCGGAGTAATCGGAAAAGAAATATTACTTTATTGTTCCTTCAATTACGATTGTAAATTCCGCTCGATCGACGACTTCTGTTCGCTCTTCCTCCTTTTTTTTTCAACACAAAAGACGATTCCTGATATCCCCGTTCGTCCGCAAAGGGATAGGATCCCAGAGAACTGACAACGAAGAGAGAAGAGGACAAAAAATTAGGGACACGAAAAGCAATTGAAGTATAATAATTTTGGACCGCGCGCAGTGTCAAACTATTATTCTTCCTTCTTCCCGGTACAGCTCGTTTTCCCTGAGGCCGAACGATAAAATGAGCTGTAAGAAGGAGAGCAAAGTCGCGACTAACTTTGTCGTACAAAGTCGTTATGGTGGTAGACGTGCAGCGTGAAGAGACCTCGGTACTCGAGGGAGGGGTGCGAACGAGTGATGCGGTCCCTCGGCGACTGCCGTAAGGGCGGACGTCGCGATGTCGCGCGTCAGGAGCGAAATCCGCTTTGAAATTTATGCGCGAGTCTCAAGCTTCAGTCTCTCTTCCTTTCTTTCTTTCTTTCTTTCTTTCCTCTGTTGAATGCCTCACTTTTATTACCTAAGAAAAAGATACCCGGCAAGTCCGTTCCCAGAGTTTAACGAGATTTTATCGAGTTTACCGTGTTTCGACAAATTAACGCGTACAGAACCGTGCGATTCGATTCAACTGGCAATATTAGGTGCGGAGTAAAGTAGAAAATAAGCCCATGTGAAATCATCTATTTGAACATGGTACGCTGAGTACTTGATACATATTTTATATTCGTAAGACCACGATTATGATTTCCGTTGGTTACGAGAGTAGAGAGAGGAAAAGCTTCTTGTTTTAGTATCGGATGAGAGGGAGACAGCCGGGGTTTGTAAGTAGAGGATTCTACAGAGCGTAAGACAGTACAGCCTGCGGGACCCTTGGAGCACGGGATACTAAAACGAAAGTTCATCTTTGTTAGTGGCTTGGGCTGGAAAGCGAGTAGATCATAAGGGCGAGCTTTAAAACGTACTTGTTTCTTAAACTGTGCACACACACATATATAGAGACTTATACATGTACTTCTACATCACGAAGAGAGTGAGAAAAAGCAAGAGATACACAGAGAGGTTATGGGTGGGCGGTTTGAAAGAAGAAAGCTCGGGGCGAAACTACAATTTCCCAACCTCGGTGCACCATCAACGCACACAACGCGTGCAAATACACACAAACGCATCGCTATGAGAATTCCCATCCTTTATTCTCGTTAAGTCCAAGGTGATACAAGAAAGCAAGGGAATAGGAAGCGACCAAACTCAGAAGTAGTTACAGACTGACTCCTCGGAGGCTATAAAACCTTGAAAGAAACATTGCTTAAAGTTTCATTTACATAAATGATATCTAATGCATCTTTTTTCCACTTATATAAGCTTCTATATGCTACTACGAGTGATAATAAGTCATTGTTATTGCAATTAAAGACTCATCAGTCATATCCAATATCATCTTTAATCCAATACATTGTTGGTGGAGGATCGTTCAGCCCGAGAGCAAAGAGGGATGATATATAAGACTTAGATATACATGGAAATGTATACATCTCCGGATACCTACGTATTCAAATCTGCAACTCTACGTCTGGAGTCGTAATTCCTCGGCCCAGGGTCTCTGGGATTCCCCTTGAACTCGGTCGCGTCAAGCCGTAGAGCGAGACGTAGGATTAATTAACGTGCGCTACGTTGGAATGTGGTATAGTGCCAGCGGTGGGTGTAATGGTAGCTGGGGCAGTGGCAGTAACAGTAACAGTAGCAACAGTAACAGTACTTGGTAGCATCCTCTCTAGTTTGCGAACTCTCAAACTAGCTCCTACCTCTCCACGTTTGGCCTTTCTCTCTATTCCTCTCCTGAAAACGGTGGTTCCGCTATTACCAGGTGTCATATATATCCTTTAGTTGTATATCCGTACACCAACAACGAACAAGTAATACACGGTATGTATTACACGTTCATACATATAAGCATAACATAGTGTTCTTCACCCCGAACCTTCCGCGTTCTAATCAGCAACAAACACTCTCTCGCTCTCTCGCGATGAGAGAAAAAGAGCCTAAATTTCTAGGAGTCAAGTCTTCGCTTGAGCCTTGCCCTTTTCCGGTTAATCGATTCAAACTTTCATTCTTTCGTTCTCGACCCGTCACTTCGATTCATTCGATACATGAATGTTTTCAAATACAATATATATGTAATTTCCCAACCTAGTTGTTCCAATGGAATCTCATTATATTCTGACCCTAATTATATGCCGATAATGTTGCATTGTACTATCGGAGAATAGAATATCACGAGGAAGATTACTGCACTAAATATTATGCGTCGTGTAAATTCAAAGGAATAATTTATGTAACAACATCGATGTTATATCATACTTGCAATGCACTTCAATTACTCCCATTAATGCGGTTAGTGGAGGCATCGATGTTATTATTATTATAATTATTGATAATATATGTTTCGAACAAAACAGGTTATCTAGCGAATATGCGAATTGGAATTATAAAAACCTCATTGCGATTGTGTTGATGAAATTTCGATTTGAATCCAATTCCCTACCGACTTGTAACCCTGCTACAAGAATAAATTTCTACTGGAGTAGATACAGAAAATTTCTAGCTTTCAGTTTCAACACTGTGAAACACCCTGATCGCAATACGCGGATTATAAAACTACGATTATATACTCGCTTTCGAGAAGCAACGAATTCACGTGATGCATTCTAGGAATGTTCACAGAGCTTTGAAATATTCCAAAGAACTTCCTCAGGATGTCGCTTGAATATATACATATCCACGCATACGAAGTGACCCGGAAGATGAGTTGGAAATGTCATATAAAACACTTCCCCTCTAGCGCGACGTTATTTTTAATTCAGAACTTTACGTAGTTTACGTGATCTTGTTTTTTTGTTTTTGCAAAATTTCAGTGAAGACTACCTTCGTTCGATTCACTTCGTTGAATACACGAAGCACACGTTTTTCCACTGAATTCAATAATCTTCGATAATACTTTTTTCAATTACAATTGAAGCAGAAAATTCTTTTGACACGAATAATCACAGTACGTTCTTTACCAAAATCAAACATTCCCTTTGTTCGAAATTTGTCGAATTTATGAAAACTTTTTCACGTGTACAAATATCCAAAGAATTTCGAGTCAACAAACGCATCGAAAATATTTCAATCCACTGCTGGTACAAAATGTTGAATACTTTCGTCAAATATTTTCTAAATCGATCGAATACCGCGTAGTGGATGTATGTTTTTTTTGTCGAATATCAGATTTGTTTTCGATCTTTTCAAGATTTGGATGACGTGTAAATACGTTTGAAATTTGTATGCTCTGTGAATCCGAATCAGTGCTTTTCACTTATTCGAATTTAGAGGGTATCGCTGTAAAATTGTACATCAATTTTGATTGATAATTTATTAAAAAAAAAAAATGAATCAAGGACTTTGAAATATTTTAGTTTTCTTCTATGTTTTAAAAGTTCTCTCCCAAGATCAACTTGAGAAAAAAAGAATGTTCAGGTGTTCCTGGAAATTTTTAAGAATTCCAGAAACAGTCGAAATTTATTTCTCTCTCATTTTCCAATTTTTTAAATTTAATACCTCAAAGTATTTATTTTTGAAGATCGCTTGGAATTTATGAAAATTTTTAAATCCATTGCTTTTGATGATTTCGAAAGAACACTCGTTATTTATAAAGAAAAATTAAATTCCTAAAATTAACTAATCATTCTAATCGATTAATTTGTGGTATTTAAATTCGAATCAATTTGATTGATTTCATTCATTTATCAGGAATGAGCAGGAAAATAATAGTACATATTGAACGTTAATGTAGATTTGTAAAGGTCGCTGAAAAATATCAACAAAAATGAATCAGAAATTGTTCATGAATTTCTTTTTTTCGGATGATAACTTTTACTGCAACGAGAAAAAAATAGAAAAATGAAAAGACGAATTTAGACTGGTTTTAGAATTTTGAAAAATCTTGAGCGACGCCTGAAAAAATTTTTCTCCCCTCCGGGCGAAAAGTGACAACTTCCTGCCCGCTGGCCAAAACGAAGTTGCCACTTTCCGGGGAGAAAAATAGTATACACTATTTGTTCAAGCTGATTTTTAGAGAAGACTTTTGGAATGTGAAGAAATAACATATTTTCTGTTACTGTTCCCAAAGAGTAGGACTATTTTTCGATTTCAAATGCGCGAATATATAAAATCTCAAAAATATTCCTCTGTCTGAGTTGATAGCCCTGTGACCAGATTTCACATAACTTTGGCAATTTTTACACTCTTTGTCTTTGGTGAACAAAGAAGTTGCATCAAATTCTGTTCACGAAATGGAATTTCTACTGCGGAAACATTTAGAATCTTTCACGGAGAAAAATTTATAGCCGAGATCCCCATAATAATAGCAGTTTTGGGACACATGAGCGTTTATGAACATTTCTCCTTCAATTTGTGGTAATTTTTCCAAAACTTATAGCACTATGTGTCAGATGCAAAGTTATCTTCACCAAAATAAGGTATGGATTGCCGTAATTATAGGAGAAGCGCTCACCTGTCCCAAAACTGCCATTATTATGGGAAACCGTGCTACACATTTCCCATACGTTTTTCTCAGTGTTCGGAAGACTTTCTATCAACAGATTATGTCAAAAACAATGTTTAAAAGGCGCATAAACAGTTCAAAAAGGACTAATAACGAGTTGAAGACGAAGAGCGCTCCAGACAACCATCAAAATCACGTGTAAAGAAATCCAAGGATCGGTGCTCCAAAGCCGTTGATTAATAATTAGAGACCTTGCTAAAATGATGTTTACATCCCAAAAGGATCAGTCCATTTCAATTCAAAAGATATTTTGTGCTTCGCAGGCGTCAAATCTCGATTGTTACCAAGAACTTTGAATTTTTTCGAAAAAAAAAAATTGTCGCAACTGTCGCGTTAAAATCTATAAAGAGAGGATTCCCTGACTACCACCACGTTATGAAATGCATTATTACGGGAGTTGAGATTTGAATCTATACTTATGATTCGAAAACAACCGAACAATCGAGTGAATATCGTGCCAAAGGTGAAGCAAGACCGAAAAGATCGCGCAATAATCAAGGTTACACTGTACAAAATTTCTTTCTGACAAATCAGGAAAAATGACTGTTCCTGAAACTTCATCTCAATTTCGGAGCGTTTCCTAAAAATTTAGTCGAGTTTCTCAAAATTCAGCCAAAATTTTCTAAAAATGTAGAAAAAAAGTGGCTTTGAAAAATTACAGTCACATGTCCTGAATCTTCAGAAGGAATTCTTCTACAGCGTATGCTGACAACGTTCTTCGATTATCGTGATGTTATGCATTACGAGTTTCAACAATAAGGAATATGATTTGAGTGTTATGCATCATTTACGTGAAGCTGGTTGCAAAAGGAAACCGGATTCATGTGCGGACAATTCTTGATTTTTACGCCACGATAATGCACCAGCTCACCCAGCATTGGTTCTTCGTGAGTTTTTCGCAAAGAATGCAACTAATATCGTTCCACCAACACCTGATTTAGCACCATATGATTTTTGGGTATTTCTTAAACTCAAAAGATCACTCCGAAGACCTTGTTTTGAGACGTTCGAACAGAATCAACTCGAATCTCAGCGCGTTCCTCAAAGATGACCATTTTACATGATTCGAAGATTGGAAAAAAAGAAGTTGGCATAAGTGTTTTGTATTCGGAAGGGACGATGAATTAAAAACACTAGTCTTAGTTTTTGGACACAGTAGGAGTCTTCAAAAAATCATGAATGAACCTAAATTATTCAGAATACAGTGTCAAAAAAGCGAAATATATAAAATGTCAAGGTAAGGTACCAACCAAGATTACAACTTTTCAACTCAAAAGTTTACTCGTTCGTTTTATTCCCACTTAATCGTGATCATTCTCCACCGTACACTCTATTCTATTCTATCGATCAGGCATTTGCTATTGCCATTGCTATTGCTATTGCTATTGCGGCTGCTAGTGTTGTTGCTGCTGCTACTACTACCGCTCTCCGTACGATGGGTTGAGAGTTCTCTCTCTTCCATGCAAACATATACATATACACAGAGAAGACAAGGGACAAATGCGGTGAAACTGCGCTGGTTGGTATCTTCGATCGTTGTAGGCAGTAACAACGGCAGTTAATGTCCAAGGGCCCCGTGCCTGGATACTCCGTAACCCAATGAACAGATACAATCGGAACATAGATTAACTGCAATATAGACCTCGCGGCTCCTACCTCCTCTCGGGAGGAAGAGTAAGATTCGCATAGTAAGAAGAAGAGAACGAAGAAGAAGAAGCAAGAAAAGAAGGAAAGAAGGAAGAGAAGAAGAAGAAGAAGAAGCAGCAAAGAGGAATATGGTCTTCCAAAGCAGGTACCTGTCGCGCGATATCTAATTACCTTTGAGTGTGTCTTTTTCTATCGTGTCTACATCTCCTCGTTCTTCTTCTCTTCTTTTCCTCCTCCCTCTTTTCCTTCTTCTTCTTCTTCTTCTTCTTCTTCTTCTTCTTCTTCTTCTTCCTCTTCCCAGAACAGATATATAGAAACGTTGAAAAAGTTTGTACACATAAAATCGAGACTAAGATCTTGTTACGATCAAATGTCCGATATATATCGAAAACTTGTTTCAAATTTCCAGATACATATAGATAAGTTATAATCAGATACATATATATACATATATTCTCTCTTCCCCTCATCAAAGATATTTATCGGCAAGATCTAGCATAATTAATCCTTAAAGTTGTTCTTGCGCTAGAGAAGATTTCAAACGTAATTACACGAGATTGTCGTGTGGCAATATTGTGTGGCATTGTACATCTAGAGTGTCTCGGGGAATTGATTCAAAATCAAGTTTGTTGAAGAAGACTTGAAAGGTCCGGGGACGCCGATGATGGTGCGCTTATCTTTCCTCTTGATGCCATTAACGAGAGAGAAAAGGAGAGAGAGGAACCAGTGGACCCGGGAGGATGACGACGACATGGCGGCATTCTTGTACATTGGGTGGCGCCTAGTCATCCTGCCGGACAAGTTATTATCTCGAGCTGGCAACAATGATGGGCGTATGCAGGAAGGGATAAAGTTCCTTTTAAAACATCCTTGCGCGCTTGTTCTCCCCTTTCGAGTTTCTCATCGACCAACAGCTATCTCGAAAAGTATTAGACACAGTAAATCTAGGGAATTGTATCTCGGCATTCGAGGAATTCACGATAACAACGCCAGATAAAGTGTTCTTTTTTTCTTTTGGTCCTCGAAATTACTCCTCTCACCCAAATAGAATTCCAACGTTAATTGATTCTAACGTCAAACAATTTAGATATCGATGAATTCCAAAGAATGCCAGGAAAGAAGGAAAATGATGGATCTATTCAATTCGTCGATCGCGTTTATGCGATTCTTGGAAATTTTTGCAACGTCTTATACGAAGTCCGGATGGGGTTTGGAATATAACACGATAAATATGGTGGAATCTAAGGGAGTTTGGTATCCACACGATCGATTCACGGCCCTTCCTACACAGATTCGAATAATAATTATATACACGGTGAGAGAGAGGAGGCTGTGTATAAAGGATCGTGCAGGAAAGGTCATAAGCGGGTCACCACGAAAAGCGGTTCGGACGATCACGGAGTCGGGAAATTAGCGGTAAGTGCGAAATGCTGTACCCCTCCTCCTCTTCTCTGGCCTTCCTTCACGTCTTTTGGTCGGTAAGGAACGTACTAGCTACGTACGTGGCGCGGTTAAGGAGCCGACGAACGGTTAATTAGAAATTCTCTGTGGTAATCGACACAGTCCCAAGCTGGTCTCTCGAGAAACCTTGCATCGACCACCGGCCGATTCCTTCAGGTCAATTCGAAACAATATGCTGCGAGTACATACCGATAAAATCTCTCTTTCCCTCTTTCTCACGATTGTCGTCCGATCATTTTGTTCGCATCATGACAAACGTTTATGAATTCGCTTTAATTATCTCTTTGTTACAATAAATTCCAAATTATAGGCAAAAAGAGGTGCACGTAATTTATACAATCCTTTTATACGTAAACTTTGAAAGATTAATTTTCATTTAATTGATTTATGACATATCCATGACGAGAGGATCCCAACGCATATTAACCCGAACAAATTCCGAGTCCACCAGACTCGTAACTTCGTAACCTCTTCCGGTCCTTCGAAGATTAAATCGTTGGAGTTACAAATTTCACGGCGAATGATTTATAATGGCAAAGATGAAAGTTGAGCGTTCAATTTCATCAATCATGTACAATGAAATACGCGAAGCAAACGTTTAATTATACGATTGTATATACGTTGTCAGAATTATCAAACATCAAGATACTACCACGAGGAGGTTGCGTCAGAGCACCCTCGATATGTATTTACCACTTACGAAGATACACTCTGACAGGTATCCTTTCCACCAGAGGATTTGAAACTTGATATCGAGTATTATGAATCTTCAAGTCAGCTTGTCAATACAGCTTAGATCGTTAGCGTGTAGATTAGATGGAGATCGTTAAATAGAATCACCGTGCATCCAACATCTCCGCAATCTTAGAAAAGTACTGATCTAAGCAATTGTTTGATGATATTTCGCAATAAAATACCCTGGTAATTAGGCTATGATGAATTATAGTAGGTACTCGAGGAGCTGTGATAGTCGTAGCAGAAATTTAATAGAGATAATTTCAGATTGAAATGATGTTTGAATATATTTTCGAGCATCCAACTACTACTACTGTCATGCAAATTTATTCGTTCGAGTGAGAGATGACACCGTTATATTTCGGTCGTCGTATTTTTCTATTATCGTATCATCCTCCTTCGCACTTTTCTCTGTCTCGCACGCTTTCGGTCTCTCGATCGTCGTCCCGCGTACACGCGTGGGTAGGATGTAGTTAGGTAGTCCTGGCAAACAAGACCTTCCGTGTCGGTTGCGCATCCAGCTTGTCGTGTTACGTCTATGTGAGTATTTGAACGTATATATATATATTCGCTTAAAAATACATGGAAAAAGACTACGAGAAGGACGAGGATGGTGGCACGGATTCATCCTTCAGCCAACCACGGCTGACCATAACATCGTCTTCAGATCACCTTATAAACTCGTAAGTTCCCTTCAGAACACGCACTGTTCCACCTCGTTGTAGCACCTACACGTTCAATATTTTTTCAGACTTACGTAAGACATTATCTTTGTGAAAATGTACTCGCACAATAGACTCCTCTCCATTCTACCTCTCGCGTTTTATACACAAAGCCTCAGCCGAGTCTCAATTCTCGACAACTATCTTCCCTAATTGGGTTGTAAAGGATTTTTGTTTTCCCATCTCTGGACCTTCGTTCTATCCGTTGGAACCATTGAATCATTCGATTCACTTTGAATGAGCTTTTATATATCGTAATAACGACGTAGCGCGAAGAAACTTGTTTGTTACCGCAGAATATTCAACAATATTTATCCGTATATTTATATACATCCTCTCGACGAACATCTCCTCTTTACGCTGGTAGACTCGTCGCGAGTGACCGATCGATAAAAAAGTATGACGCGGTTTCGTGTGAAAAATTCAGCATTGACAAGGTGACGGGCGCGGCGTTTCACACGATGTTATCGCAGAATTTTTGTTTAAAGTTGCGTTCATCGTCGTAAGTTGAGAGGAAAATTGTCATTCTCTTTCACTCTTTTTTCGTCCATCGATATTCCATAAGTTTTCGAGCATAAAAATATGTGCGAACGCGTCGTTTCTTCTCATTCTCTCTTCCCCTCGATGGAAATTGAGGAATATCGCGCCACTATCGGGTTCGAACATTGAATATTTTATAGACTTCGGTCTCTATATCTTATATGTGGTAGAAAAGAGAGAGTGAATTATGTACTCCATTTGTTGGCCATCTCGTAGTTATTGGTTCTCTTTTACGAAGAATAGTTTTTATCCTCTTTCTCTATATTTTTCCCCTCGGCTCTAAATCATTTTATAAAATCAATGCACACTCTGAAAATCGGAGAAGCTTTGATAATTTTTGAGATACCATCGTTCATATCGTTTTGATGGATTAATATCCTTCATCCGCAGATGTAATTGATCGGTAAAAATATGATTCTCTTTCATCCTTTCCTTCCCTTTCCGAATAAATTGAGATATTCGTTGAGGTTGAGTTCTGAAAACCTTTGAGAATTATTTGTCGAGGCAGGGGGGAGAGAAAAATAAATGGAACGTGGAAAAATTTCAATCTCATTTCCTAGAGAGATATATATCGTTTCGTCATAGGGATGAATTTGATCAAGATCTCTCCATGGAATTGATTCTGCAAAAAAGCTTGGTCTATTCGAATAAAATCTGATAGAGCTAGGATTAATGATATGTAAAACAAGAACAAAAGACCTATGAACGTTTGAAGCCATTGAGGAAAATTGACATGAACGGAAAAACAGTGCATAAATATACAATCCAAACCCTGACTGGTTGTGAGAAAAGGAAGACACGGATTTGATAGTTTATAAACGTACTCGACCACGTAGTAGATGAACAGATGTGCAGACAGAACAGGGGAATTGATTGGGATGTTTTCAGATTTGAGGGCGGCATTTAATAAGAAGCATAAAAGGCGATGGGAAAGAGGGGAATATTGAGTGGTTGGAAAAGACAGATAGGCAGAGGGAATAATAGAACTTTACAGAGAGATGAATTGTACAATAACAGAAGGAGAAAGATCCAGTGAAGAGTTCTCGAATCACGGAGGGTACGTGATAGAGTGTCCCTTGAGTTTATTGCTATTTAATATTTTTATGGGGGTACGAGAGGGAAATATATCATAAAGATTTTCGGTGAGAGTTGAGAAAGCGATGGGTGAAATATTATATCAATCGAAAGAAATCTGATCACGATTGACAAGGGTTAATGAAATTGTGAATTGCAAATTCAGTACGAATCCCTGAGGGGGACGTTTATTTAAAATATCATCAAATCAAATCTCTGCTCGAATTGATGTTGTTTTTTTTAAAAAAAAAAAAACGAATCCCGTCGCTTGCAATATCACGAATATTTCAAGAGTGTTGAGAGAATGAACTCGGAGTCTCCCTGGAACATTTGAATTGAAAGAAAATAAAAAGTTTCTCACCGTGTCATTGCTCTCATTGTTTTCACTGCACAAACCGCAAAACTTGAAATAAAAAGACAATCAAAATACAAAAGTATCTCATTAGACGCAGCGCACGGCCATCGAAATTCCATATTTGGGTCACTCGACTCGAATCTCAAGCCCGCTCAAAGTGTACGCCCTTTAATTTACATATGTAAGGTACATCTGTAATAATGGTATAAGACCGCAACGATGGCCGTAGAGAGTTGGAATATCTCTTGCACGCCTTCGTATAATGTCCTCGATGCATTATGTATGCTTCACACCCTCCTTGATGATTTGGAAAATCACACGTAACCAAAAGAAAAACACTTCTCCTCTCGGTTGACGGAGAGAAAAAATCCAACGTTTCGTCTTAATAATTCATTGTTCTCGGTTCAATAATGATAATGATATATTTCGAACATGAACCCAGCCTGTAACGATATTTTCGAGATCGCTAAATCACTCATAAAATCCGAAATCTTTGAACTGTGAACTCTGACTTCAGATAACGATTCTCGGATACACTACTTCAAAGCATTGCGATTGAGCAACCTCAAGTGAATTATGAAAAATACGATAATGGCGTTGATCTGAGGAAACTGTACCCTGTCGGAACAACAACTTGAAGCAATAATAATAACTGGATTCTAAATAATTAGCTGGGACCAAGAACAAACCAATAGCAGTTGATTTTGATGCTAAATATTCATTGATCGAATGGAAGAATGATTATATAAACGCAGATTTTAATGAAGAAAAGGAATAAGTTTCGCATCATGAAATAATGAATCCAATACGAAACGTTATATCAACAAACAAACAAACGTTCTCCGCATTATTCTTCCATTGTGGTTCTTATTTTCACGATTTGAAAATACAACAACAACAGCAGTAGCAGCAGCAGCAGCAGTCTGGGTGGTGTACCCGCCATCGGGGACCCTCTTCTCGTATCTCTGCAATTTAATTAGTGCAAAATAAGCGTGACAGACCAAAATATATATATATATATATATATATATAATATCGTATGTACGCAAACACAGAACAACATGTGACTATCCATATATGTATAAATACCTAGCTATGTTTCTCGCTACAGGACGAAACGAGAAGAAATTTCTCCGAGGATATGTTTTAGAAAGAACAATTCAACGCCGCGAGAAACAATTCACTGAATAATACGTGTTTTTTCTTCCCTTTCGTTTCCTGTTTTCCAAGACCCTGTATTTCCTTCGTATAAATATACAATAACGTGTCCATATATAAAACATGAATGCACACAAAGACGCGGTACACCCTATACACGTACAAATGAATTCGAATACGGAAAATTCATTGAATATACAAGTTTTTTTTTCCCCTTCGAAGTTTTATTAATGAAAAAAGATACATTTCTATCCAGTATATAACACTTGGTAACTGAATCGAAAAGTTGAAGAAACTTGTCTGGGAGATGCGAAATCGAGGTACAAGTTGTAACTATAGTTTGGAAATTAGAGAGGAGAGAGTAGGAGGAGAAGGTTGTGAACGTGCTTACACGTCAGTGCTTAATTAACAAGCGAAGTAACGTAATAATGTTTCCACGTAAATTCAAATTACAAACGATCTTTTAATGCGAGTAGAGTCTCTAATATATCGGATATGAAAGGGATCGATGTATAATACTGAGATCCAAAGCATCATTCGTAGATGCTTAAATAAATTCAAAAGCAAGGCATACGCGAGGTACGTGAATAAGTCGATGGCGTTTTCATGAAAAGCAAGGTTACATTCGCATTCTCCAAGAATTTTCCCCAGTAGATAACCTGCTCAGAAAAATCCAAGCTTTACGGGTAGCATCACAATATCGAATCGTCCTGGATTTGCTTACTGCAAATCTCTCTATAGGTTTCGCGCTGTGCGAATATGTGTACGCTTAGGTGGATGCATTCATCTCCCTTTGAAGATGAATTCGACAAAATACGGGAGATTGAGGGAGATAGGGCGGGAGAAGTCGTGTCTCTCGCATTCCAAGTACCGCTTCCATTTTTCTTTGAAGAATCATTCGAAAAATTTTCGTCTCGCTTTTAAAAAAATCCATTTCTCAGAAGGAATCGTAGAATTATCGTCAGAGTAGGTTGTTGTTGCAGGCTTGCTGCACAGTTGTTACTGACCACCGCAATTAGAACCAAGGAATCTTCGTGAAGATAAGCCCAGGTACAGTGTCGGACGAGAAGCAAGAAAGAAGAAAAATAGAGAAAGGAGAGAAAAAACCGCAAAAAGAATGCGCGCTAAATAAGAGAAAGAAGGGAGGAAATAGCATGCGGACAAACTCGTTCTTTTACCTACTTCTTCTTTTTATTTTCCTTCTCTTCTCTTCTCTTCTCTTCTCCTTCCAGCAGAGTGAAAAGAGAACGAAATAACGCGAAAGAGATATATAAATTAATTGAACGTTATAGAATGAACATTCAGAAATAAAGTATCTTGGATTCGTGGGTTCTAGTTTCTGAAGGATTCAAAAAAGCTGTAGTCGATGGATTATAGATAACGGTCAATGATTCTTCGATATCCCAGACGATTTTGACATCAAGACATCCCATTCGTTTCGAATAAAACTCGGTGGATTTATTTTCCATTCTGACGACTCTCACATCCACATTCCAACGTTCGATTCATAGATCGAATGCAGTAGTTGTACAACGATTAATCACCGTTAAGCATCTATGCAATTCTACGAGGTACGTTGATCGATGAAAGTTTTACCCCACAATCTTTAACATCGATCACCGAAAGCTCTATAAAACTTCTTCATTGCGTGATTTCCTATGTTATTTAATCGACAATCTTTTTTCAAGATCGTACGACCATGTCGACTTTTATTATTGTTGTGAAATATGGCTTTCACCTTAAGCAATATTTATGTACCTATATCCTGACATTAAAAAAGAACAGCTAGAAGAAAGTATAAACTGGACATAATAAAGATCCATCATAATCTCGTATTTCAATATGTCGCAGATCATTAGGTTCACGTTCGATCAGGTTTTTATGAACACTGACTCGACTTAACGCTTTTCATTTTTGCAAAAAGGAATTCCGTCGTATTCTCACTCACTCTCCTTTGTAATATTTTAAATACGATATTTGATTTATTATAAATCAACGTATATCGGAGAAAAAATATCACCCCAGCAGCCAAGTGGATAACACGGACAGCTATTCATCAATCAGCTTATGCAGCTACATTTTAATGATAACATGTGAAAAAATTTGCATCATTAGCTAATCTTTTTGTTCTGACAGTTGAAATTCAGTTAATTAGCACATTTCCTTTTCCATGTCGCGGCTCCACAAAGCTGAAACTAACGGCTAATAGTTGAACTATAAAAAAAAAAAACCTCCCGTAAATTTAATCTACACTTTTGTTTTTGATAAAAAAAATCCTCAAATGTTTGGTAGAATTACCGAAAACTCAGTATATTCACCACATTTTCTGGTATACACCGAGAAATGAAAATGAGCCCAAGTACAGTCTTTAGTCACAGCAGCTATATTTTCACTATCACAGCGACTTTGATAGTGATTTCAATGAAAAATATGGCTACTGTAACGACAAGAATGTACTCGGGCTCGTTTTCAGCTACAGTTTTTTCTCAGAGTAATTATAAAAATTTCTCAACATTTGGAATATTCTGCAAATGTACAAAGAATATTGTAATACTTTTGAAATATTCTACAGACGTGCATAAGAACGTTCTTTAGATAGACATCTGTCTTTGAGATATTCCCAATTTGTGTTGCCAGAAACACAGGAACAATAGAGCCCCAAGACCGGAATACATCAGTCATTCCGATCAACAGAAGTATTTGATTGGACGTAGGCCGTTGGATTTCAAAATTTCTGGCATCCCTGATCCCTGGCAAAATAAAATAGTGCTCACTAACAACATAATTCACACTATAAACCGCGGTAAAAATAATGACAGAAGAGAAAAACATATTTATTTGTAGAAATTAAATATTCAATTGGATGCAAAAACTGATAACTTATGGCGAATAAATTATTTATTCAGGAGACCAATCCATTTGGGGCAAGCATCCCATTATTTCATTATTCCTAAGAGATACTTTATGGAGAGAGGACAAACAAACTATTTATTTGGTGCAAAGAATTTTTTTTTCCAGTGAAATGAATAATCCATAACAACACTATGTTTGCGGAGTAATCTCTTGTTAATCCGAGCTGATCTCGCTCAGAAGATCAAAGGACGAGCCAGCTCGTCTTATTCCCTGAAATGATTATTCTTCGCGACAGGACAGCGATAGCGCCTAGCGGACGGGAGTAGAAGCTGTCACCTTAGGGCAAACTCGCTCACGAATGCGTTCACGCGCACATACTTGCCTCAAGCCGCGTGTCTATTAATACGATACTATCGCTTCTCTGTCTCTGATTTTCCAGGAACAGATCAGACACAAGTGGTATCTGACGACGCTGTTGCAATATGCAACTTGAGTGAAATTTATTACAGAGCTCTGTTGAATTCACATTGTTACTATAACAATACTACCCCCGTGAACTTCATCAGAAATATTGATTGTAACAAAAATTCAATTCAAGTCCCATTTACTTGAGTGATCATGTTCCATGCAGGTATTGATAGGACTGGAAATAAAAACCCAAGCTTGTCCCAGGATTGGCACGTATTTCAGGACCAAACCTCCGTTAAAAATAATCGGACCCATGATGATTGATTCCATGATTCCACCGCTGTTTCCAATAGGAATTTAGTCATGGGACACTTGTTCGTATCTTTGGAATGGCCATTGCGCCGGGTACAAGCTTGGCACAAGCGTGATGTCCACATAAATGGTACAGTGTTTTCAATTAGTGATCGAATTCTCAGTTCACAATGGATAAAGACTTATGCATAACTATCGGGCCAAAACTAATCCAATCTCCTGCCCACGATTGGCCCCACACTCAAAATAGATACATTTGGTCTAAATAAGAATAAAACTTGATTCAATGGTAAAAGGCTACTTTTAAATGCGATCATACACGGAAATTAACTGATCTTGAAGAACTCTCTACAGGATTTCAAGATGTCTTCCCCATGCAGGGATTAACAAGACTGGGAAACACCCAAGCTCGTCCCAGTCTTGGCACATTTAATCTATCGTTTTAAGATAATTCATGTACGGTATTCCGAGGGAGAAGTTTGAGCTGAAATATGGATCAAATTACTCTCCTCATCAATATCTGTGATGAAAGAAGCTGGCGAATCATTTGGACTAGGCTGGAACGAATCTTCGGCCCAAGCTTGTCTTGATCTTATCCCATTCCCAAGCCTGGGCCAAGTTTATTGAATTGTTCGAGACAAGTCTCGGCAGGTCTTGTGCCAGGCTTGGTCCATGTTTGGACCATTGTTCCATACACACATGGGGTCAAATTAACTACGATATATTCAAGTTACAATAATCGGCTTCAAATTCCAGCCAATATCAAATCCATTCCACCTGGCAGCAGATTCTGTCAGATCCTTCGCACTTAGTGTTGCCGCGATCTACAAAACGAGCTATCACGATCTTTAGATTCCAGCCTCGTTCAACTGAAAGTATATTCTTCCATAGCAACAACAATTGGGTGAAAATACAATCTTGAGAACAGTCAACTTCTTTTGGGAATCCAAATTTAAATATGAGTCTATGGAATCAAGTTTTGAATTAATCTGTATTCGGTCTGGACACGATCTGAATTTCGATCTGGCGCAAACCGCTTGGAGTGTTAATTGAATAAAAATTAAGATCGACGGGATTGCAGCTCGATGTATACTGACTCACAATCGAATTTCAGTTCTAATCTACATTTTAACCAATTTTTACTTCCCATAATTTCAATTGAAGAATAATATATAAAAATTTAGAACAGATAAAAATCACAGCAGAAGGAATCCGATTGAGCCCTACACGTTCGTGTGATTCCGTTCAAAGCGTATAATAAATTCCATTCGCAAGGAGAAATCGTATAATGAACTTTAATTCCCGTTGAAGCTAAAAAGAAAATGCATCCGCCCTGTCGTATTATCAACTCATTTCAATAACTCATCTGAAAAATTATCATGATCCCACTGCGTTTACATCTATCCACAGGGCAATTACATTAACGATAGATTAAGAAAAAAGTCCTCTCAATACAGTTAATTAATAATCTTTCCCTTTGTGTTTTTGTTACAGGTAAGCTGCTATTGAATAGAAATACACACACGTACTTGATAACCGTCTCGTAAGCGTTCGTAATGTGAGTATGAATACGCACTAATTAACCAAGTTTATCAAGATCCTTCTTCCTCATTCTTTTTCATTCCGCCAACTCCCGACTGTCTATTGAATGTTAAATTCAATCATACATTGTTCGAGGATAAAAGGAATATTTCGTCGTAATAAAAAGAAACCGCAAATCAGAAAAAAAACATCCTCTGGTATTATATCGATGTAAAATATATAAGAAGAAGAAGAAGAAGAATAGATAGGAAATAATTGTGTAATTGTGTTCCTCCTCGAAACACTTGATTTGGGATGAATTGTGCATAAAGAAAACCTGTGTGGCTTGAAGCGTCAAAGCCACAATTATGCATCTTTTTTCTAACTTCCTCCCTGAGAAGGAAGGAAGGAAGCAAACGAAAGAAAGAAAAGCGAGGAAGAAAGATAGAAACATACCCTTTACAATCTTTATCCTTTCTTCAATCTCTTCGCTCTTCTCTCGAGTACTCGTGTTATATTATTCAGCTATCCTATCAATCCTACCGCATCAAACAGTACTCCTCGGGGAAGATATTTTGTATCTTAATTATTTTTCGCATTCCCATAACCCGCCACACCCTAGATTTCTCCATAACATTTCTTCATATCACGTGAGTCGTTGCTGTTCCTCTATCCATATTTATACATTGTACACATACGTGATTCAATCAAAGATTGAAGGAGGGAAGGAAAAAAATCAAAGAACGAGAAAACACAATTATAAACTCCTCGCCTCGTAACGGGCCATTACGCGCAATAACAATTTGAAAAGAAGGTGAGATGGAATCAATTACCCGTGCCGTCCTTCCCCCTCTTTTCAATTTAACTCAATTATACGTTTCTTCCTTCTCGTTTCTCCCCTTCCGTCGATTCAGAAACGCCCGATGTCGATGTCGACGATGTCAATCTGAATTTATACTATTTTCAAAATATACATAGGATCCTTCCTATAATTCAATCCTCCGCACACGCGTTAGACATTTTTATATCCGCTCGACGATAAGGGTTGAGAAAAAAAAATATCAATGAAAATAAGATCAAGCCACTGTGGGGCGCGCCAGTAAACTACACGGAAGACGTTATGGCGTTCGTACATGCACGTTGTTGATTCGATCTGGCGCCGCGCCTCGGCACGAACCAATAATTAGACACCTTTGTGCAATTTCGCTCTTTCTCTCTCTCTCTCGTTTTCTCTCTCTTGGCTTTTGCCTTTAGCTGTTATACATTTTTACATAATTTGGTAAAATCGTAACTCGATTATGTTTCCAATTTCCAGAATAATTCACAATCGATCAATGAGGTTGTTAATACCGATAGGGCAATGGATTTTGCTTCGGGGGTGTTGTACTAATAGCCTCCGGCAACGCAGATTGATCTCAGCAGGTAAATTACTCTGCCTATTGTCATTGTATGTGAATGCAGGAAGATGAGCTCTGCAGTAATGTAGGAAGTCAAGGGTCAGGGGACTGAGAGGCAGAGAAATACGCTAGGAAAACAGTTTTTCATCGTAATTAACTCGACGTAGGGTGTTGATTAGGCCTGGAATGACAATAAAGGCTCCCATGAATTGAAATTCTACCAGGAACGAACAACTCTCGTCGGTGAAATAATTGAGTCATACCTTGTTGTTCACCTCTCTGTTCGCGTTTGTTCATATCCTCCCTCTCTTTCTCTCTCAATTATCACCAAATTAACCTCAATCGAGGTCTTCTTCGAGAATCGTTTCGGTTCCAATTTCTCAAATGAGAAAGGTGCAATTTTCTATCAAAATGAAAGGATTGAAATTTGAATTCATGTAACTTTCATCGTATGTTACATTATACAAGTTGTTCTGCTTCAGCTTCTGTTATATCGTATACAAACATAAATGTAGCAGCACTACCTAGAGACGCGTTATCTCATTCTCTTCTCTGCTCCTCTTTGGCTTCTTCAACCGTTTCATCTTTTACCCTGATATCTCTCCTTCTGAATCCGAGTACTAGTAGGGTAATATTTCATATCCTTTCTGTAGTTGCGATTCAATATGCGCGGTACGTATGAAACTAACTCCACTCCCAGCAGCAGCTCATATACGAATCACTTAGGCTAAATAAACACTGCCCCGTATATGAACCTAATCCATCAACGCGAGAGAAGAGAGTAATCTTGGGTGACCGTTAGATATCGAAATGATGAAATTACAGAATATTCGCACAAATATTTCATACTCCAAGGATTCAAATTACATCTTATTCCTTAATATCTCATTCGCGTATTCTACACGTATCCCATCTTAGTTTCAAATTTCTAAAGTTTATCCGAATCCCCCGAATGGAATGCATCAAATTGTGACTTCAGAAAATTTATATTCAACGACAAATTAGTGGACTCGTTTGTCACAAATCGATAATAAAATCAAGCTCTCGGTCGTGCGGAACATACGAGAAACTCATCCGAATTCCTACCTACTTCTGAACCGACTACTAGTTTTGCATCCTGATAAACCAAGCTCCCCGAGCTCTCAAGGAAATTATACAGTTTGAATTTCAAAACGCTTACTGCATTCCTGATGAAATTTCTCGCTAGAGACTTTTCGAGATTAGTAAATCTTAGATTCCCGGACTAATCTTTCATAAGTATGAAAGCTTATCGATTCTTTTCTAATGGGATAGGGGGGGTTTTTTCTTTTCTCTTGACGGGAAAAAGATTTCTTTTTATTTCGAAGAACACGAAAGAGGAAAAATACGAAATCATATACACGGCTCGGGTGAATGTGGATTCTTCCTTCGATTTCCCGTAGCAAAGTTTTCACGGAGTAGATGTCGGGGCATCGATCAAACCATTCCCAGAGAATAGGATATCGATTACAGGAGTTTACTTCTGGCATGATAGCGGATCTGACTAAATGACGTCGAATTCCTAAGTCGTTATCGGAACTCGGAGCACTGAGAAGAAAGATGGCGAGGAAAAAAGAATCTATTATTTTTCACTTCTTCTTCTCCTTTCCATCCTTTAACTCTGCCAGATTGTTCGTGTCGAAGGCAGAGGCAGACGTGCGTGTAAGTATACATGTAAGTATGATGTACATGTACACATATATATGTATACACATATACAAGGATAGAAGAAAACACTGCTCAACGAGAAGTGAGAACTATCTTAAAGTGTCGTTAGGAAGTCATCCATTATACTGCAAAGACTCTGTTCTCTCTCCCGTTCGCTTAGCCCACGCCAGGACTCACTTGGAAGGACTTACACCAGGACACGCCTTCCACCTTCCTTCTCTTCCATTTCTCTCTTCCTTTATTCTTGTGATTTTTCATACAACGCCTTGTCTACTTCTATTAGTATATGATCCGAAGAAATGAATACACGAAATACGCATAAAAGATGAATCATAGACTGTGTACCTTGGAAAATACAAGACAAACTTTCCTCACGACAATCAATTACAATCCCGACTTTATGCGATTTATTATCATTCTTATATATCATCGAATCCATATCTCATTCGATTTATTACAAGCTATGTGACGATGACGATGATGATGATCATCATCATCATCATCATTATTATTGTTCACATAGCCTATCGATCCTCGATACTTTTTTTGCCCTTTTGTTCTTTCAACTTTCATTATTACACGTCAATTCTCGAGTGTCATTGTTTTGGCTTGCAAGAGCGATGCCGCGCTTGAAAATTTTCGATGACAAAGTTCTTTCTCGTCAACGTTCTAGAGGGTTCAATCACCGACCTCCGACCTGGCTGGGTCGTTCTACCGTAAAGTCTCACCGGAGAAAAGTTTTATATTCGCATCGAACGCGAAGCTCCTCGCTAGAATACAAAGAGGTTGGTAATCCTTCATCCTTGAACGAGTGTAAATCGCGAGTTAGGTACTTACACACAACCTAACGTCCAACACTTTGAATATCCATTTAGCGTTGAAACTTATTTTCTTCCCGCATTCCAGTATTATCATAACTTTTATGCGTATAATGGAAAACCTCATTTCCATAATCGAACACGAGGAATTGATTACAACCAAGTGCCTTGTACCGATATATATGGTGTATTCGTAAGTTCTCGTGAGAAGGAATTGAGGTTAAAGAAGAGTTTTGACAAGAGTTTCTTTTACGGAATATTATCAAGAAGGTGGAGGAGGAGGAAGAAGAGGAGCAGCGAGCGGTCTATGTGCTCAATGTATAAACTGAAGAGAAGAAGAAGAAGAAGAAGAAGAAGTGCTCGGAAGAGGATTCCAAAAGAAGAGGTAGCAAAGTGCTCTGAATCTTCTTTTCAATTTATTCGAGTCTGAAGGAGGGCTGAAGTCGGCCGATTTACTTACATGCGAGTGAAATTTCAAGACCATATGCGACCTGGAGAGTTCCTTCTCTCTTCTAGTCTCTCATCGTTTGATCGCTCAACCGCTTGAGAGACAGTTATTTCAACGGTGTTTTACAAAACTGTGAACTCGTTCCAGTTCTCGTCGCGAGATCCATTGTTAATTGTTCATTTGCTCTTTTTCTTTTTTGTTTTTTTTTTTTTCCAAGAATTGTTGACTTTCAAACTTTTTATACCTTATGAATTTTAATGATCCCTTTTTCTCTCACTTGTTGAATTGTTGTGGGATATATTAACGTTTATTACACATAGAATACCGCATGGTGGTTGTATAGCTTTAAAATAAATATATAAAAACATATACGTGGGTTATCCACACGTATACACACATTAACCGTGGTTTTGTCACGTCTGAACGATTCCCACTGGACGAACAACACACCGGGACTTTCTTGTTCTTTCTTCTTTCCCTCTCACGAAAACGATTTTGGAAAACTTTTCGCGGTCGTAGGTAACACGCTTTGGTCTTTACAAGGGCTCTTGTTGGCCGTTCCTTCCATCTTCTCGTTCGATTTTCTTCCTCCAACTAATCAAACTCTTCCCAATGGACTTTACCTCGGAGTAGTATCCATTCGAATCGAAAAGAACAAAGTACGAAAGTGTACCAAGTACGATACGTAAGGAGAATAATTAATAACGAGTGTTATCGTCTTATCTCTCGATCATCCTTCTTGAGATTATTAGAGGGATCCCTGGAAGAGGAATTCTTCTTGTCTTTTCACTCGATTGGATTCGAAATACCTTGAGACGGGGAATTAAAATTCCCAGACCTGGGGGACTACGAAAAACTGAACTACGCAAATAAATCTACGGCAATTATTTTACTGTACAATGTTTGAACTACACGTTTTTGAACTACACAATTATCGAACTACACAAACGGATGTACTGTCATTGTTTCAAACAAATCGTTCTGGGCCGTACTTGGAGTAGAATGTATTCTAATAATGAAGTTTGGTAGCTTTTGTAAAAGCTCGATTCATTGTTTGAAATTGGACTACAAAACTTCATTATTAGAATCCATTCTACTCCAAGTACAGCTCAGAACGATTTGTTTTCTACCCACTCCAAGAGCCATGGGTCCGGACGATACTCCGCCACAATCCCATCCTTGAATTTACCTTGATTCTTTAAATCAAGAGAGTTGCATCGACTCGAAAAATCGACGCGGAAAATTGAATACAGAGCTCGACTAAATACTTGGAATTGGACTACAAAACTTCATTCTTTGTCATTATTTTACTGCACAAATCTGAACTAAGCAAAATTCGAACAACACCGCTCAGCACTAAAAAGTTCTGAACTAAGCCTTTTTGCACTACTATTGTAGGATCAGCTTGATGAATTATCAAAATGATAAAAACGAAATTCCAATAATCATACTATAGTATATGTAGTATTTAACGAAATAAATGAGTATCCGAAGAACCATTCATTATCTATGTTTCAGAGGTCACTGATGGAAACTTATAATTTCAGATACGTTATAATTCATTGGGTTACGGCGATGCTTCCCCAGCCAATGTCAAGGCTCTTTTTAGTAACTAGCTTCACTAGTAGTGCCTTGAAAGCTGCTAGACAATTGCTATGATTAATTCCACTAAGATTATTGATGTGTTGTTACACCTTGCGCTCACTTATGGACAGACAAATTGTCTTATGCAAAAAGGGGTGTACGTGAAAGAAAAATGAAAGAAGTCACTTTTTACAGCTTCCGTCCAACCAAAAGATACCTACCTTTCAGCTTACTTTCTTGAAAAACTACTCCAAGACGGAAGTAAGCTCAGTGATGCATTCTGAATGGATCTTGAGCAATTTCACGAGCTCTGGGAAGCAACGTTCCATATTTTTGTCAGATGAACGAATGAATTGTCTCTATGCATAGAGACAGGTCACAGATTCCGGAAAAATTAACGTATTTAGACAGCAAACAATTTTATGTCACAGGAAATCCACCCAGAGTTTGTGTTAAAAACAACATATCAAATTCTGAAATTCACAAATTTCCAGTGTAAATTTAACATTTGTGGGTTGATTCGATACACTTTTTGTGTTGATATTCAACATAAATTGCGAGTGGATCTTCTGGGACATACACATGTGTTGAAAATACACAAAATTTTTCACTTTTTATCATTGATCTAATCCTACAATCCATTGAATTTTTCATATATTGCCGTTGTAGTTCAGAACAGTGTAGTTAAGAACGATGTAGCTCGATGCAGTGTAGTTCGAGACAAAGTAGTCGACATTGGTGTGGTTCAAAACAGTGGAGTTCATAACAATGCAGTTCAAATTTTGTACAGCAGAATAATCACAGACATTTGTTTGTGTACTTTGGATTCCTGTCATTTGATTTTTTATTTACTCTTCGTGTGGTTCAGTTTTGCGTGGTACAAGCAAATTTAGAATTTTCGCGTAGTTCGGTGCGGTGTAGTTCAGACCGATGTACATAGCTGGATGCCGTGTAGTTGAGAACGAAGTAGTCCAGATAGGTGTAGTTCAGAATGATGTGGTTTGAATTTTGCATAGTACTCTAGATCTTTGTAATTCGATTTATGATTCACTCTTCGCGTAGTTCAGTTTTGCGTAGTACAAACACTAGCATCGTATATTCAACTGTGTAGAGTTCGAATTTTTGCGTATTTCAGAACGGTTTAGTTCAGATTTGTGCAGTAAAATCATCGCTGTGGATTTATTCATGTACCCAGTTTGAGGTCTCAGTCACCTCCGTGTAGTTCAATAATCGTTTAGTTCAGATTCGTATAACATTGAAGGACCCCCCCAGCAAAATTCCGTAGAAAATTCAACTGAGAGTGGAATTCGACGTTGAAGGTCATCATCGATAGAATCGAAAAAAACAAAAGAAAATAAAAGAACATGTGACAAAAAAACAAGAGAGCTTTAAATTTTCGTAATCCGTCGTGAACACGAGACTGACCCTAGAACATTTTGATACCGATAGCGGTGGTCGCGATGCTGTACGTCAACGAGATACGCACTGGTAGGCCGGGGCTAACTATACAAATGTGCACACACGTATTTATATGCGCATAAATCCCGCATTTGTGAATCCTTGCATCACAACTATACTGTTTTACGCGAGGCATTGTTTGTAGTTGGCATATACCACGAAACAACGGACACATTAACCATATTTCTTCCTACGTGAATTGTTGTTATTATTATTCTTATCCCTCTTTTTTGCGCACAAACAAGCATTTGGTTTATCATCTATGGGTATGGAAACATTTCATTATAAATGGAAGTCCTCTCGGGTGTATGATGTTGACTATTGTTTATTATATTATCATCATCATCGTTATATTGAATGTCAAACCGCTCTTTTCTCTCCAACTGTACATTAACTTGGTAATCAACTCCATATACTCTCGAGTCGGGTATGATTCATCATCGTTAGTTTTATAAAATTCTCAATTTATAACTTGATATTTCATTACGATTATTATAATTCTTGTTATTCCATATCGTTATTCCGCATCCCGCAAGAAACTGTTTCGAAAGTTAGCGGACGTTATATAGCGAGAGAGTAATCTTGCATCTATTTCAAACTCTTGACGTACGTCAAAGTTGTCTGCTGTATTATCGTATATCATTTTCAATGATAAAACGCGACGTCGAGAAACAAGGAATGAAAAAAAAAAAAAAGAAACACACGTAGAGCATCGTTTCATCGAACTAGCAGAACAGCAGAAGAACTAGAAAAATAATCAAGCGGAAGAAGGTTAAGAGGAGAATTTTCTGATTTTTCTTCGGTGTTTCTTCCCTGTTTCTCTTTCCATCTAAGTCTTCTCCTTTCATTCCGGTACACCAGGGCGGTCTCCACAGATTACCGTGGAGACTTTTGGTAAGCTTTACTCATGGCGGTTGGTTGCTTTTACGAGCTATCCGGCATTTGCGTATTTCACGGTTATGAGTATGAGATTCAGAAGAAGGTGGTATGAAAGGAAAAGAAGGAAGATGAGAGGACAGTGACGTAAGACACAAGGGAAATTGAATGATCCTTGGAACGAGAGGGTATCATTGAAATATCGATATGACCTCCGAAAACTACTGTTAGATTTTTTATTGCAACGCAGGAAGAATATTTCTCTGATGTCCCTTGCGGGAGGGACCAAAATATTCATTTACAAATTGATTCAATCATTTTTTTATCATTCCGAAGTGAGACTTAGGGGAGAGGTCATCCAATGATCTACGAAATCACAATTCTATTTTATAAATTACAAAATATGGGAGAGTCGATGATAAAAGTATTGTTCTTCAGCATTGACCAGTAAAAAAAACATGCCTGGTGTCCTTCGAATTCTCATCATGTGATTCCAGGCAAACAGCACATATATAGTCTCCTAGGTGGAGAAATTCTATAGAATTTCATGTCAAGATTGCAAAATGTATGGATTCTTATAGAAATTCCATAGAAAATTTATGTGAGAAACACATGATTTGGTGGAAATTCTATAAAAATTCCATACATTTTGCATAGAGGCTATTCCTGAATTGTTTCAACTGTGACTTTCTTATTATTTTTCTTGCTTCTTTTACCAACGTTTTTAACAGGTAGTAAAATTTTACTGCGTTTTACTGATTCGGTTCTCTCTTCGTTCAACTTTGTCTGTTCAAACGTGTTTTTGTATGGAGCATGAGAGTACAATTTTTACTTTCTTCTGCCTTATGCACGGAAACGTTTAAAGTTTTCTTTGCGGAAAAAAAAGAAGAAAAAGAGTCTTGTCCTAATCAGTAATGCCTGGTCCATACAATATTCCTCCAGTTTCTGTATACATTTCATTTGCATTCATTCTTTCATGCAAAAAAAAATCGATTTTTTGAAAATTTATTACTAGACCGCCCCCTAACGCATATTATGAGAATGCCAGAGTCCTCTTTTTTTGGCCACTTCGTGTGTTTCAAAATGAAATTACCAATATGAAAATATACTAGAACAATGCCTGATACTGACGTACAATTTTATGGCTGATACCAATAATATCAACTTTTATCTAACATTGCCCTTAATATGAATAATTACTAACTGAATTTTCCTGTCGCACCAAAAGGGGTTCATGTACAGTCCGACTTCCCAATAAGAAGACTTCCCCACTTTCAGGTATTCGCGTGCGAACCTCTGAATAAGAACGCTCAACTTAGTAGAACCATAAAGAGTAAAATGAAACAAACACTTGATAATGGACGTTATCGTTTTGAATAATTCTTTATACTCCGAAAAGAAATTTGCTGTACGGAATCAATCCCGTCCCGTTGTTATTCAAGTTGATTTTATAAATTTGATTCCTATGCACATTTAAGGAATATGTGTGTATTTGAAAATTTTCGTATAAAATACTCAAAGATTCTCGTAGAAAAGTTTCCCCTGTCCATTTTCATAAACTTGCAAAATTTACATATTATTTTCCATGTTTGAGAAAAAAAATGAGGAAAAGAATAAGGAAATAAATTTTGCATGAACGAGAAATCTTTCCTAGGGGTTCAGGCAAGTAATTAAAATTATTTGCTCCTATTTGATCGTTATTTTGATTCACAACGCATTCAACTGCAGGTAGAGCCTTAGACAAATGGATTCTTCAACATTTTCTTCTAAATACATGAAATAAAGTAATAAACAATTAATATTCTTGAAAATCAACTATATGCATTGCATAAAACAGTATTCATTTACAATCTAGGACTTGTTCACATGGGTGCCATGGAAAAATTGACACTCGTTTGATCGTTCCTATTGAGAGGATTGCATGAAGGAAAGAGAGACAGAGACAGCAAAGCGTGGTAAGGGTACTCGAATTCTAGAAAAAACTCTTCACCTTGGGGGCTTTTGCGTTCGTATTAAGAGATCGGACTGTACCATCAAAAAATATCGCCTTGACAAGAAGCACACAAAATTGCCAGCAAAAGTAGCCCAAACTCCGATTAATAGTGGATTCATACAGCACCGAGAATACGATTCGTTGGTTACACAAGAAGCAACCGATCATCGGAGTTGGACTACTTCTTCTGGCAACTCTGCAAGCACATCGCATTTGCTGAACCCCTCTCAAGCTGGGTACTCGTGTGATTATACTGTGTAACAAACGAATTAACCCGAGCCAAATTTTTTCTGACCAATTATCAGGAAATAAAGCAAGAAAAGAAAAATATCGCTCCCCAGGTAAAAATTGACCATGGGCGCTAGGTTGCCGCAAGGCTCACCAAGATGGGCCGAGCCTAGGCTACCAGGCATGGCGCAACTCTGTAATGATAACATAATTTCAGCCTCAGCCCATTTGTTTCCACAATCAAGACCCAACACTGGAAACAGGGTTGTGATAGCATAAGCCGTCAATGGCAGACCATACAAAAATTTGTTCGCCAAGGATGAGCCAACGCTGTAGCAATCTTGCGGCAGGGTTGCGCCCATCTCATGCCAATGGTCACTTTTATTTTTTATTGTAATTGAGAATAAAATAAAAAATCCATTCTATCATTTCGATTGAACGAAATGAATGTCGGAGAATTTCAACATGTAATTTTTCTGATTAGTTTAAACTGATGAATGACGTGAATCCGGTGGTCCTGGCGTAGAAGTAGGCGGGTCTGGAAAGAGATGAAGAATTATTTCTGTCATGGAATCTTCAAAGGAGACTTATATATTGATTGAATGCTTGGTTCGCCACTCGCAGGAAACAAGCATCACTCTGGTGAGAGTTATTGTAATTCGCTGTTTGAGAAGGAAGTTTCACTCTTAGCCAAGCTATTACTCAAGTCGAGTCAAGCTAACGCCTAAACTGAGCGAGGCCATCGCCCAAGCTGAGCCAAGCTATTGCCCAAGCTGGACCAAGCTACGACCCATGCTTGGTGCAACATGAGAATCCATTGTCATTCAGAGTTGCCTAATGCTTGGAGCAGTGTCCCGCCAAGCCCTAGAGAGCCTCTGTTGAAAGCATGCGTTTTCCTTCAAGCAATATTGGTTGAAGGATGGGCCAAGCGTGGCGCAGCCAATGATCAATGATGGATCAACGAAGTCGATTTATGACTTCCCATATTGGTACAATGTTTAGACCATTGTCAACCATCCTTGTCCCGACATAGATTGCCCAGCTTTGGCTGGCAGCCTTGCGTCTAGCTATATTCCGTCGTCAGCATTGGCGGAGCCTGGAGATTTTTATATGGGTCTGTACAGACCACTTTTATTGACCGAAGAAGGTCTGTACAGAGCGATATTTCGATTTCATTCCTTTGTTTTCGAGTGATTTGTCAGAATCGTTTTGGTTGTGTCCTTTTCTAACCAATGGGTCCGGTTGCATCTTCAGGGGTCGCTGGTATCACCTTAATGTGAGCCTCATCTATCACTGGACCTCCCCAAGTAAAATTTGCCAATACTATCGGCCGGACACTCCCAATACTTCAGGACTCCTCTTAAGGGTATATATCGTAATACATATTTGATTGGTGAACGAACTAATTAAAGATTCGTAATTTTTTCTCTACCCATCACTCATTATATAGTATTCACATACTCGTGAGTTTTCTCTTGTTAACTACTCGGTGCATTTACATAAATATATATATATAAGAACAAGATAATGTAGGTTGCGATGCGCGTGCGTTGGATAAGCAGTATATGCGGTATATGGGATCGAAGCTTTCACTGACAGCACACACTTTCAAGGATCGACGACTGCTCCATCTACTATGCAAATCAATTATCGTTGCTATTGCAGGTCACATCGGGAGAGAGAAGCCTTTATATATTGTCTGAGAATTGATTCATATAGGTGTACACGCATATACATATATATATGCAACATATCGTTATCGAACTTCGGTTCATCCATTGATTAGTTAATCCCTTTATGCTCCAAGTCCTCCTTCCGTGGAATTGGAAATTGATATGTACTCCCGTTCCATCTCCCATCATTTCAATCTTATTCGAATGAGGGAGAGAAGAGGAGTTGAGATGTCTCTCATTCACATTAGAAAACCAGTTAAATTTTTGATCGAATCACTTGTCGCAAAATATGCTTGTAATATATCAAAAAAAGGTTTATCAAGAAAAAATTATTTGAGTTCATAAATAATTTGAGATTGTATAAAACATGCGAGTACGAGAGCTGTATTCATTTCACAATGTTACATAGTCGGATGAACATTGATTATAGGTTTTATGAATAACTTTGTTTCCGTTGTACTACTCCCTGCTACTATGTTTTCATAATAATAACAACCCTGCACGTGAGAATATTCTTCTCGTGTATCGATCATTCGGTTTTATTTGACTGTGAAATCGAGAATTCATGGGATCGAATCAGTCACAAGGAGCTAACAAAACATAAATGAAAGGAAGAGTTGCGAAGGAAAGAGTAAAGAGCGTTCATATTTGATGATGCATACTTTCAACGTTGCTTCGCTTGCATCAGTCAACGAGGCTGGACGATAACATCGAACCATCGTCTGCGAGTATTTCACTGATTTCACACGTAAGAACCTTTCGAGTGCATTTGTGTGAGGTTTTTATTATCGATAAACTCGTAATCGCGATATTGTTATGAAAATATTCAGTGGAAAAAAAAAACATCAGAACTGGTATAAAGAGAAATATTGTTTTGAATGTGATTTCTGGTCCCCTTAACCCCAGCAAATATTGTATGAAATTCATCGAAAATTACTTTGTTTTAGGAGTAATTCATTCGATTTGTGTCAACTTCGTTCACTCAGTTTGATATTTGTTCAGGTTCCGTGAATGTTTATTCAAAAATGGGATATCAAGTATTCATATGTCCCGAAAAAATTGTTCTCCCGGTGTACCAATCAATTCATCCCGAATTGAAACAGAATGCGTGGCGCGGTATACAAAAATCGATTCTTGATTGATCAACGGTAGGATAGCTCATGACTAGAGGTGTGCGGATAGTTCGAAATGGAATCGAATGCGTGAAGAATTTGTTTCAAAATTTCGATACAGTTCAGTGAATTCTCTGAACTGAATTCATGAAGAAGTATATGAAATTTTTAGGAATCAACCTTCAATTCTTCATATATCATATCATATCTTCATATAAATCGCCCGAATTTTGAATTTGAAAGAAAAAAAATTGGTGTTATCGATTGAGAAAAAAATGTTTCTTCGAAATTTGAAATTCGGGCGATGTACCGCGATAGGTGGAGGATTGAAGATTGATTCCTGAAACTTTCATACTTCTTCATGATTTCAATTCAGAGTATTCTTGCCGAGAAAATGTTTACTCAGTCGGTACGCTTGTATGGCGGGTTGCATTCGCTCCAGTCACGTTTTTTTTTTATCTGAACTCTTCATGGCACTCATCCCGTCCGCAAGGAGCTGTTCATTGGGGGAGCTAGAACTTCTTCGTGAAAAATCAGTTGTATAAAGCAAGGAGCAAAAGACATTTTTCTTTTCTCTTTTTCGAAATTCAAAATTCCGGTTCTGTACAAACCTAGATAAACCTCCAAAGATTCATCCCTGAGAAAAATGTCATAAATTTCTCCATTTTATTTCAGGTAGGTTTCAAGCAAATTTTATGACTCCTCGCAGTTTTTGCCAACTTTCTAGCAGTTCGTCCCACTGTGCGATGCTTATTTCGCATCATCGGAACGCATAAAAATTAATTAAAAGAAAGAATGGGCAAGTTTAGGAACATGCGGTTTTTTTGCACCTGAATGTAGACATTCAATGCTGGATTTCGCATCAAAAAATTCAAGAAATCCCTGGACGTGATTGATTATTTTTGTACTTGAATTTTATTTTACGTTCAACAAATTGTTCTGTCAATATAGTACGATAATTTAGATTCCAAAAGCTTGAGCGTTGATATCTGTAGTTCATTTCGAACTTCTCTTATCGCGATAGGAAATCATCCTTTCCTTGTATGGATGAAGAATTCTCATGATTAGGAATGTAACTGTATGCATGAGCCCATTTGGAACGCAATGCATGATGTAGTTTCAAACGTAAACTTTGTAGGCTTATACCACATGATAAACTCAACATTCACCAACAGATGCAGGGATCCTCTGAAACATCACAGACTGTTTGGAAAATTGCTTTGCTGAAATTGGATTTTTTACTTTTTCACGTCTATTACGTGTTTCATTCCACCATGCGTTGTCCCGATCGAGGAATGATTTTTACTGAAGTTTCATACTTCATGGAATATTTGAGACTACTGAAAATAGAATTTTGGAATTAATTATTCGAAACTGTCTTTTTCTAAAATGTACCAAATGTATTTATGAGTCCTCTATTGAATTTTTGAACGCTCCAATTCGATTCAATTCAATTTTGTGGTTCAAAAAACACGATTCGCACATCTCCACTCGTGACACAATTTTATATATTCGATTCGATACAAAATTTCATCCATGTTGTACTATCACTTCAACTAATCTCATCCGATATTCACTTGGGATTTCAATCCTTTTAGCAATTTCTATTCCACCCTCGTGACGACTGAAGTTTTATTTCTTGGTCACCGTATATATATATATATATATAAATATATATATACGGCAAGAATTCATTCTCAAGAAAAATAATTATCAAATTGATCCTCGAATTATTGTACCATTATTGTACAATCATCGAAATTATCGTAAACGTACAACAATAATCATAGAAAGTACAGCACCATTGCCTTCAACAATCATGGGTTATCATCGTGAAATTATATTTCATCGGATCTCTCTTTCTCGTTATGGATTGTGAAAAAATAGTGTCTCGTACCACGGAACGAGATCTGGATTTAATTTAATTTTTCGATACACTCTACTGAACTCTACCGAACAGCTGGATTAAATTTCAAAATTTTTGTTACTTGTTTAACTATAGTTGTTGAAAAGTGAGGATGAGAAATGTTGTTTTTTTTTCCTTCATACATGGCAACGTATATATCTATTTTCCTTTTTGCATCGTGATCTAATAATACAAATAACGAGTATCGTAGAGAGCATTACAGAGATTTTATCTGCACACGATCGTCAATTGTTCTTTAATTTGGATACTTAATTTTTGAATAAAATTGTTTTTTTTATACAGAATTGAATGAGAGTGAAAAATTGTTTCGTTTCTCAACAGCGATTGATTATACGCATGAGAGAGATATTTATTTGTTAATCCTCTTGTCAGTAGTTTGTTTTTTTGGGACCTCAAATGTTAGATATGGGTCGCTAAGCGGATGTGATGTAGTCGAGATACGGGTATCTCGCTTGTCACACGAACTGCCAGGGAAAAGGAGAAAAAAAGTGCGGGCTCTCTCAAATTCAGGAGAGACTTCACTCGCACTCCAACTCCATCACGTCCATTTAGCGAAATAAATCTAAGAATTTAATTAAGAGTTATGGGAGTGGATTTTGATGGCATCCGGGGACCATAGCATCGGATTCATTTCATCAGAAAATAAATATTGATGTGTGATTTGTTTCAGGTGAATATTCTTTCAGGGGAAAATGATTGATTCTCATGGAGGATATTTTGAGACTGTGGAGTGAGATTAATTTACACTTTTTTTTCTACCCTCCTCTCTCTCTCTCTTTCTCATTCTACTAGATATTTTTCAACTGTACTTTATTCTTGCTGTCCTCAATGTTATTTCTTCTCTCAGTTTTCTAATCAAACTTTCTATCTGAACTTCTCCCCTTTGTGTTCTCCATGTTCACGTATAGATGCCATGCTTTCGACTCCTTTCCAAAAGCTTTCACCCTTTCTCTCATAGATGTATGGCATTCTGTTACTTTGAAACACAATATCATCTTCTTCAAATCCAATTTTGATAAATTGAATTCTGAGAACCTTTTTTTTTCCTACCCAACGATGTATGTGGATCACATACGAGAAGTGAAGGGAGAGAAAATATTATCCAGTCGATTTTTCCTTTTGTTCGAATTTCTTAGAAATTGGTATGTATCGATTAGAATTAATAAAAGGAATTTTTTGTTAGGTTGAGAGGAGGTATATGAGACAACAACGCAAATATTATATGATAAACAGTGGAGGGTTATGAAGGAGAGGGAGGAGGAGAAGATAGGGGATCGAATGTAGGCTCGGGTGGCGTTTTATGAGAAATACTTGCAGGCGTGACGTGAGGGCGCGCGATCAAGAATTAATTGCGTTTTTTCCCTTCGTTGGACAGAAATTAATGAGACCCGATGGCGCTCGCGAATTCCAGCGGAGAAATCGAGATGGAAGCTAACGGAGAGCCAAGTTGAGAGAAGATGACAGCAAGAAGGAGAGGGAGATAAAGGTGAAAGAACGAGAAGAGACAAGTAGAAGAACGTCGAATACGCGTGTTATCAGACGGACACGTCTAAACGTTTCAAGTATATACATACGTGTGCATATACATCTAATGCCCGAGGGCCGAAGACCTAATCGCCGTATGCAAATCACAGAGCGGCTCTTCGGGCACATTGGTGTAATCAATGGTCTGACTTGGATCGATCCCGAAACAGCCACCTTGCACCATCCGCAATTGTATTTGTGTGCTTATTTCCGAACGAACCCCACACATGTGCGTGCACATGTATACAACCTCGCGTCATTGTATCTGTCAGTATAGTGCTCCCGGTGTACGCCCACTGACGATTCCCTCGGGATTAAATGCGGCTAATACTTTTTGCAAAGGTACTACACCCCAGCAACGAACGAAGGAAAAGAGAGGGCAAAAACAGGTTTTTTTTTTACCTCCCTTCCTCTTTTTTCTCAATTATTTGCATACAGTGTTATCGCTTCCTCGGCAATGAGCAATCAATTTTTTCTCCCCTGTTTTTCATCTGCAATCCTTGATTTCCCACAATTAGTTGGAGTATTCTATTGCTGGTCGATCTAAAATACTCACCCGTTTGTATATCTCGAAGATCAAATCGCGTTAAAATATTGCAATTGAAATTCTCGGTAGAGAAGAAATTTTTAATGTTGTAAAATATATGAAACATCAAAGGCATGCATAAACAGTTGAATAGAAACGCAATTAGCTACCTAGCTGCGTACGCGTACGATTAACATAATCATGAGATTCCTTGGCGAAACTTGTCTAGCATGTAATTCCAATGTCGTAAAGTCTTGGTAATGTTGCAGAGCGTCTTCACACGACACGCGTGAGATCTATAATAAAGGATAATTAGCCGCGAAATGTAGAATCTAGAAGTTGAATCGCCAAGATTTACGCATCGGTACAGGTATAATTATTATATAGATTTGAAAACGCTCGTCTCAATTAAAACTTTTTACAAGAAATTGAGGTATTAATTCGATCCGTTACAAAGAAGCACGGCTACGTACGGCTTTTTGATTTCGATCGCTGGAAATATATCAAATGAAAAAATTCAATAACTTCTTGTAATTACTTCTCCTCGATGTTGAGTTATGAATCGGTGGGCTTGATACGATCAGATCGACATTTTTCTATTCCTTGTATACGTCTTCCTGTAATAAATACGATATAAAGATATATATAATAGGTACGTAATAATTTGAAAACTGTGTTACATTGGAATCCAAAAGACCTCTTTTACGGTTCATTATTCGTCTTATAGAGCTTTGAGCTCCGACTCTCCTTTATCGAGTTAACGAGTTCAAAGAAAAGAAAGGGAAGCGAAGAGAGAAGAAAGAAGCAATTAAGCTGATTTGAAAGGAGAAAGATGTATTCAACTATTTAACTCGAGCACACCATATTATCGTGTCAACCTAATATATAAGTAAGGTATTTGTCTCTGTGTTACGTAGAGATATTATAGGGTAGCGTGTTTTTTTTCATTTCAATCCAATCAAATTCAATAAAAAGATTCGAATGGATAAATGCAAACAAACGAGGCAAGCAAAAATGAAAAACCGCTTATTCATTATATTATCAATGTCCAAGACCAATGAACCTTCTTTCTCTTTCGATAGGTACAATCATAATGGACGACCGACACAAGTCGATTCTCACGTACCCATACGTGTAGACATAATTCGATACTCGATTATCGCGCTTCGACTCACGTTTCGAGCTCACGCCTCCTCATAAGAACAGCTGCTTGATTATTATGCCTCGATTAAACGTGGAATCTTAGATTGCTGTGAGGCTCAGCACGTATTGCTCGCACAAACTATCATCCTCATACGTGGAGCGCCCCCCCCCCTCTTTCGAGCTAAAATAGAGGACATAGAGGGAAAAATTTCAATTCTGTTTGGTCGTTTTCTTTTGCTACGAAGGATCGTGGAAATGCTGTGGGTTATACGTTGTACGTGGATTATTGTTATCGGCGCGATCAATATTCTTGAATTTGTACTAGCAAGAATGTTGATGTTGACGTGCGGTGTTATTCCGCATTTGGTGGTATATTTCGTAAGGGCCTGACAAGGTTAGCGAGAATCAGAAAAGATTCATTTTTTCATTTCTAAATGCAGTAGGATGCAATTTTTGTGATCTCAAAATATCTTGAGTAAAACTTCTTTAACATATCGCATGAATATTCACTGGGGAAACGAAAACACGAGCCAGTATCGAAGAGGAGTCAAAATGATAACATCATTCCATATGAAAGCGGAGATGATATTTAGAATTCTATGCTCCCCAACTTTCTCTCAACAGTTTTGAATTCGTACTAGTCTGAAAATGTCTCTGCTCCACGCAAATCAATACTGTTCAGTGCCAGTTGAAAAACGGTAATGATCCTGAAGAGAAATATTCGTTTTTGCTGAAGTCTGGCGAATATAACCTTGTCGGTATCAACCCCATTTGTCAACTCCAATAATTTCCACGTGACACGTTATATTATTATTATTCGTCATCTTTGAGAAATTTTGTTTGAGATATCTTTTCGATGTCTCAAATATTTTCCTGTCTGGGTTACTTCTCAAGAACCTGACAAAGATTAGGCGCACACAATCATAATAAAAACATTGTAATTCATCATATTATAATAAATCCTCCCACATTTTAGGAGATAAATTTATGCGAATCTCCCATGACCTCGTAGATCTAATTCTACTTTTTGGAATCTTGATTTAAAATCTTCTAACGAGTCTTGATTTAGACGAGGTATCCTTGCGTAGGTTCCGATGGCAGCCAAGCGTTACAATCTTCATCAAAGTCTGCTCAGAATCTTAGTTAATTTGACCATACACTTCTGGTCGGTTGAGTAGAACTATTGCGCTATAAGAAATGAAATGAAATCTCATGCAGATAATACTTTTGAATCAATGATGTATTCTAGAATTTTCCTCGATGGTTTATAATGTGATTTTAATGAAAATTGGAATTTCGCACGATATAATATTCACAATGCCCAGGGGTCATCTGCCGCGATAGCATCTCGGCGCCAAGTACATGATAAAATAGCTACCGTTTGCCTATACAGCAATTCCGAGATCAAACCTCTCCGAAAAATTATTGATATTATAGAAAACACACTGAGATCTCAATCGAGAGACGTGGTAGAATCTCGACGCCAAGTACATGAAATTTATTCATTCTAATGAATCTGTTTTCCAATGGAAAAAAAAATCCAGTTCAACGGAAGAAGTTTGCATCAAATTGGAACAGGAATATATATATTCTTCCTTGGAAAAATAAAAAATAAAAACAATTCAATTTTAACTACATATACAACTCATTCTAAAATAACTCATCTCATTTCGCATCTTTGATTGTTCAGTTTCATTATGAATTTACATATTTGAAAAACTTGACAATGGAGACCTTGAGAAAAAAAAGCACTATGAGTTGGAAAAAGTTACATTTTTTCTTATTCTATGATCTGTGAAGTTTTTATGATAAGTATCACACCTAATTACAATTTCTTTACAAGCAGACTCACAGAGTGTAGTGTTAATTTCTTTAACCAGAATCGTATGCAAATGCAGATCAGATTACACGAACCTTGCGCGATTCTATGTAGAGATTAGTTTTTAATAATAATTCAGCTCAACTAAAGCGACTACACACGCTAAAATGACTCCTTCAAATCTGTTGCATACTCCATTTGGAGTAGATTCATTCTAAAGTAGTAGCTACATCCATACTCAAGGCTTTGACCCTTAATTAGTCCTCAAGTGGCCCCAAGTGGGGCATTTTCACAATTTTCTGAAACAACAGTTGCGGTGGATTATGAACTCGAAAATCGTGTACGTCCTAATCTAAGTGAGCTTAGTTTTTTTTTTTTCTTTATTGTTGTCTAGAATTAATTTGTTCATGTTTTCACATTTCATGAAAACCACACGGAGAGAATATTATGTTTAAAATTACTATGAAAATGTACCAACAAGGGAACAGACCAGCCACCTAAGACGAAATCGTACAATCTCAGTTTAATTTACTGTGAAAAATGTCAAAACAAGCAGCACAGGCAGAAAAGAATCTACCTAAAATATCACTACATTTTGTAGCAAAGTAGGGATGAACACATGATTACATTGTGAGTTGTTGTATCATATTCTATCATTAAAATGACAGAACAAGAATTGTATTCTTCATTTCTGTATCCGTGAAAAACTGTATCCTTTAATTTCCGTATTCTCAAACATTTCCGTCTTCGAATACCTGTAACTTCCAAGAACTGTCTCCTCAAAAAGCTGTGTTCTGTAATATCGAAAACCTGTATCCTCAAATATGTATATTCCTAAAAAAAACTTGTCGTCTCAAAGGACTGTATTCTCAAAGAACTGCATTCTAAAACATCTGTATTTTCAAGGAACTGTATTCCTAATACTTATGTTCAGACTGATGGCTATTGAAAACTTGTTAATTTTTGCCATGGAACTATATATTTATTGTTGCAATAAACGATCTTCATTATCGATTTCCATTCCATTGCCAACACTTCTTCAATAGTCACATTCGCTTGAATATAGGTATTAAGGAAAGAATTCTTGGAGAATACAGATATTCAAAAATGAAGATATTTCAAGAATAAACTCCTTTGAGAAGACACTTTTTTAACAATACAGACATTCAAGAATACAGCGTTGAAGGAGACAGTTCTTGGAGAATACAGATATGCAAGAATACAGTTCTTCAGAAATACAGAAATAAAAAAAATACAGCTCTTGTTCTGCCCTATTAATTGATAGATATTAGTAACTTTACAATGTAATGTTGTCCTGGCTTTACTTCCAAAAATGAATATGAATGTATCATGTGTTTTGTCTTAGTGCTAACAAACACGATCACAGTATTTCATAGCTACCTTCACGTTTTCTTTCCATCACAACGCGGTAAAACGTTGTGCTTTCTCCGTGTAAAACAAACATTCATGGCATATAATATGTTATCAAAATGTACATTGAAAACATTGAAATATTTACTCAGAAAAAAAATTAAACTAACTCTGTTATAATTTATTCTTTTGGTATTTAAATTTTCACAAAAAATCAAGAGAATATTGTATAATTGTAAATGAAATTTTTTCACAATGTAAATGAAAATTCCACCTAATTAAGTTCATAAATCTCCGAAGGAAATCTAAAAATGTATCGAATACCTAAACAGCACACCCACTCGAGAACTCTGGAAAACTTCTCTCAAATATTTCTGGAGCTAGTGTGCTATATGGGCAATTATTCAATGAACATTCCTTCAGAATCACATCAAACGAATAATCAAATTGAAGTGGATTTCCCTATTGGATAATACATATTATATAATTCTATCCGCAAGTTGAATCCGTTCGTACCGCTCTAGCCGCTTCACGCGTAACAATCAAAGCCACTGTTTCCGCATTGAGGTCTGTCCTCTTTCAAGTAGCAAACATCACATCATCAACACGACACTTTCCAAACTTTGACCATTTTATGCTGCTTATATATCATACACGCTGATATCCAGTTTCTCGTCTCTACTCCGCTATTTGTGTTTAGAATTGTGACGGTGGATCTACCGGTTACACTCTTCTGCTTGAATTTGTTTGATGTTTGACAGTTTTATGTATCTTTATTTTTAATACAAAGTTTTTACCGCACAAAGAATAATAGACACATCCTCGTCAAATCATCGAAAAAATGTTACAAAGAGATTTGGATGATGACAATTGCCTACCGGGAACGAGCTCGAAGAATTTCATGGAATTTCGTGTCTTCGCGGTTTCATCATTACCTTCATATGCGTGTACATACATAGATAATCGAAGACGAATAATGCGATGAAAAATCTTCAAGTGTGAGAAAGAGAAACATCGAAAGAGTGAGTTGGTTCCCCTATCTTATGAACAGCATAGTGCACTTTAAGAGTCGCAGATAAACCAGCCAACTCGGCTGACCGTTATATTACCTGGCTATAATTATTATTTGTGCCTACCTCCTTTTTTTTCTCCTTCGACTAGGTCTTTTTTCTCTCTCTCTCTCTCTCTCTCTCTCTCTCTCTTTTCTTCCCTCGACAATCTTTGGAGCCTTCTGTTTATCGAAAGTCGTGAAGGAAGATGAAGAGAGAGAAGAATGGTCTCTCGATTTGGACGGGACATTCGTAACTAATGACCCTGATAGTCGTTCATCTATCGTTCTCTTTTCTCATCCTACTCCTCTTTTCGTTCCTCTTTATCCGCACTCAGGTACACACGCACGCTTTCTCGTTCATTGTGTCTTCGAAGGTTAAGAATCCCTGAGACGAACCCCGAGACTCACTTAATTAATTTTCCGTTTCGACCGAAGGGAAGAGAGAGAGAATCGAAAAGCTCGTTATCTCGACTTATTACTCGTCTTGCATCTTTTCTCTCTTCTGATTCGTTTGTCAGGAGCGTCGGAGGGCATTCTTCGACTTCGTGCACCGTGACGTGAATAAATAATAAGCTCAACTCTCATCTCATATAATACTACTCGTGTATGGGAAAAGAGAGTCAAGAGATCTTCCTTTGGTTCCCCTCTTCTTGGTCCTTGGGGTGAAAAGGAACGGGGCACCCTTCGACTCGCTTCTTGTATCGTATTCCATCTTTTGGTATCATCAAAAGGAATCATAAACCTGATATCGATTGTCAGGTCAGTATTCATATGAGTATACAAAGAGGGTAGCCAAAGTATTCAAAATACATGTAACGCTTTATATACACTTCCAAGTATATTTTATTCCAAGAGGTGAAATGCTTATTGTGAAGTTGGAAAAAAAGACCGGCTTTTATCGATATCTTCGTTTAAAATACATGCCACGCGATGTTGTGTATTAATGACGATGATAATAATAAAGGATTAATCGAATTCAAACTGACGATTATTATCCGTTGAAGTGAATTCAATTCGTTCCACGAAGTGAATGCAAAACGAAAAAGAATGTACAATGAAATCATTTTATCGCCGGTAATATCGTAAATCCGGCATCGAACATTTCCATTCCAATTTATATGCAAAACGTTGAAAAAAACTAGTGTATAAAATGAATTGTTGTAAAGTCGAGAGTATATTATATTCCCTGGTATCGGAGAGCGAGCGATACAAGATAACCCGAAAGGATAACCTGAATTTCGCAATCGCAATTATTCCCCCCTGTCTCTCCCGATTGAAAATTTTACTTTGATCGATCAATATATGTATATCGCGCGTGATCAATGAGAATTGAATCTTGGTTACATTAATCAGCATCCAAGCCAATATCCTGATTTTGTTGCACTCCGTCAATTAGTTTCCTCTAATACACGAGCGATGTTAGCTACTTTGCATTCACTGTGATATTCATTAGCATCTTGCTTGAATACAAATTCGTCAGATAATTGGGCAGCGAATAGTGCGTTACACTGCAAATGTTGTGGTAAGAGAGTTTGTTCGTGGGTAATCGAGTGGTCGCGGAACGAAAAGTACAGCTATAAATCGTGTCCACTGCTGCCCACAATGTTACGATATTACGAGTGTGTGCAGTGGAAATGTATATCTTCAAAATACTCCCTAATATCATTTACATCGACAAAGATTGCAAAGTTTCGACCTGGTATTCCGAGAGCACCTAGTCAACCCCTCATTTCGTTGCATTTTCACTGTTACACACTAAGTTCACCAAATTTTCAACACTTGACGATTCAAAATTAGTTTATCGGATCAAGACGAAATTCGAAATTTCGAACGACTTGAGAGTCTGCAATCATTTTTCAAACTTTTCAATGTGAATGAAAATGGATAAGCGGATTAGATGTTCGAATAAAACGAATGGCACGTTTGACTCAGATATTGGAGACATTTATCCGTATCATGAACGAATAAAAAAAAAAAAGGAACCATCGCTAACGAAGAGGAACTTCAATTTCACATCAATATCTCCCGTAACACGTAGACGGTGATCGTTCCACATCAATTTTCCAATCCTGTTCTCAATCTATTCAGATATATCGATATATATGCATCCAAACATCGGTCCTACAGCTAAGAACAATTACCCTGAATTTCAACTTCAATCGTAGAATAAACATCATCGATATTGAAGTTGGCAAACAATTTAATCCAATTCGATCGATCATAGTTTGAGAAACTGATAAACTCGTATTGATGATGAATGAGAGATTTAGGACACACCTCCTCTTCCTGTTCTCAAGTGTGAAATTATATTTGTCTATTATGAGTGAGATTGTTTTGTGGGTATTATATATAAGGGTTAGAGCTGTCAAGGATAAGATTTCAAGATACTTGTGTTCGCTTTGTCGTGCCTAGAGGCGACCAGCGAGACGAATCAAGCTGGATATATCGTTGTTGCCCGCCCGTTCTCATACGCTATATGCAAAACATGCGTGAAAAGGAGGAAGAAGGTCTATAACCGCTTTCGGTTCGCGCGATATCTCAACTTTGAAGGATATCAAGAAAGATTTTTACAACACCGTCGTACCTACTCTGGGTGTCGAAAAGGGAGAAAAGGTCAAACACTGTTGTACGTCATTCGAAATTAAGAACCGGAAGACTCCAATTTCTTTTGATTGTGTTTTTTTTGTTCCTCCCTTTGTCTTCTGTATTGTTTTTCTCTTTGATTTTGTCCCCCTTTAACGTGCCAAGATTACAGTATTATATTTCGGAACACGATTCTTCCTTTCTTTCTCTCCTCATCTGATTAGAAGAGAAAAAGTGAGAGAGGAGAAAACGATTTAAGCACGATCAGCAACAAGTGCATAAGTTTCAACGATCCAACAACATCAGGGAAAAAAGCGATGCTCCCCCAATTACTCGGGAAGAAAAGCTGTGGAGAAATGTGTCTCATCGCCATCATTTTTTCCGCGTGTTCGCGTTTTCTTCCCTCCTTCTTCTGTGTTTGTATGCATATATATGTATGTACATGCAGTCTTTTTCAAGATTCCTTCTCGTCGTCCTTTGGCCACACAGCTTCCTACGCGTCTCTCAAGCGGAACCCCCGTTCATCGTGGTCGAAATTACATCCGCTCCAACGATAGAGCGAAACGCGAGGTCTTCCTCTCCTGCCTGGGAGAAGGGATTGCATTGAACCAAGATTAAAAAAAACAAAATGAAAAATAAATGTCAAGATTATAATAATAATTGTGAGAAGTTACGTCCATTCGGAGGAGAAAGTTTAAACAACGAGTTTAATTGATATGAGAATAGAAGATATTTTCTGGAAACTTTGGCGTTCCACTTTACCGTCCAAGTTCGTTTATTTGGAAAGAATTTATGGTCTTGCTTTTCTTTAATTCTCATTTTTGGATAAACTTTTGTGACAATATCTTACATTATGTATATAGTGACGGGAACTGTCTTGAACGAGGACACTGGGAACATGGTAAACAAGAAGATATAGAAAATGTGTTTACTCGAAGTTGAGTTTCGTGAAGTCGTGTAAAAGGTTCTTCCATGTAAATTCAAAAATAAAATTATGTACAATGGAATGAAAACCTTCATCGTTCCCGTTCCACGTTACATCCTTCGTTGTGGTATAGAAATCGTAGATCATTCGAGACCTTTGTCTCGAAATAAATAACTGCCATGGTATACGAATTTTGGAAGAACGGATGCACGATTATATGCGAGAAGAGATATCATTTTCCCGCATTCAATACACTCCTCGAGTTTGTAAAAATAGCGAGTACTCGGAGTAATGAATTCAACTTTACACTCGCAATTGTGTTCATTAAACTCTCCGAGAAAATGTTTTCGGCGCGAAAGTTCATCACTCGTAAATGAAACAAATTGTTCAGACGTATAGAACGAAGTAACGTGAACATGTTGTCGCGTATAGACAAATATAAATGTCACCTGCTAATTGGATCAAATTTTTTATGACCGTGTTGCTACGTATTTTTTTTTCCTCTTCATTCTTTTTTTTTTTCTCTTTCTACCATGAAATAAAGTTTCCTGAAGTGAGAATATTCACACTCAATTTTGTTCCCTCACTTGACCTATGACACTTGCCATATCTCCCGCTCTTGCGAATGACGCAGCAATTTAAATAAATTCTCCCTATTGGAATGAATTAGGATTGTCTCGATTCCTTTAACTGATTTTCAGCGTTTGACGAATGAACACGTATAGGTATATATACGCTCAATTGCGTACAACGGGCATCGGACGTGGGATCGACTTGTTAGGAATGCAAATGAACGGTAACTCCTGTGATTCCTTATACTATCGACATATTTCAAATTTTTCATCCGTGATAAACAACCGACGTAATGAGTGATTTCCCATTCGATTGAGGGAAATTTTTATCGCTAAGGAATTGAAAGATCAAATACTTGATTGTAAATGTATGAAGAAAAATTGAATTACGATAATAATATGGAAAATTGTACATTAGTTTGCTACAACATATGATTCTAGTTTCACAACCCTGATACATTCTCGTTAAACGAAGTGCCTGCAGGTCGAGCTTTTTTTCTTTTTTCTCCCTCATTCACGTTTTCCGTATAGCTTGGCTCACCTCGGTCCAACATTTTCCAACGTCCATCCCTCATCGAGGTGCGAAATACCGGGAGTAGTAGTAGTAGTAGTAGTAGTAGTAGCCCTTCTTTTACGACGAGCAGTAAACTTTTTATTTCGACGTCTCTCTTTCGTTTTTCTCTATTCTTTGCAACCCTCGACGCTATCCTTTGAGCTCCTCCTCCCTCGTATATACGTGATCGTTCCTCGTTTGAGAACGGAATTAAAAGAGAACGGAGAAGAGGGGGAGAGAAAAATTGTGCTACCCTACTACCACTACCGTAACCACTACTCCTCCTATATTCTGGTATAGACGCGGGGAAAGATAACGTCTTATTTTAACTCTTCTTTTCACGAATCGACGTATCTTTAATAACCATTACTATGTCAAAGCGGTGAATAGCGGGTGATGGATACGAGTGATCGATGAGCTACTATACCTATCGAACGATGTAACGGTAATGCAATCGTTACCGCTATACATTCCTCATCCCTCCCGCTCATTGATCATCATAAATTTTCCAACTATTTTTCTCCTTGTAAATCTCATTCGGAACCCTGAAAGATCAATTTCCGAATATCAATAAGAATGTTTTGAATTAGAAATGAAAAGTATGAATGAAGTAATACAAGCATCGAACATACGTACTGTAAATAACGATGCCAAAAGATGGAGGCTGCCTTGAAAGATGGGAAAAAATAAGGTATCTATATATACACACATCCACCGCTATCTTACTCTTATGATGAAAAACTGACAAGATCGACGTGCGCCGCATTGAAGATGTTCTCTTCCAACAGGAGCAGTCATTGTTGTAAACGGATACCAACACTTTGATGTATCTATAGGTGTAGAAGAAAGCCAGAGAGGAGGAAGAAGAAGAAGGGGTACAAAGAAGAGGAGATGGAATGGCGAGGAAAGAAGGCCTGAAACTGCTAGCCGATATTTCATCCGAGCGAACAAGCAAGATAACAGCAGGCACGCCCTTCTTCTTCTTCTGCTTCGTCTTCTGCTTCTCCTTCGACTGGTGGTACTCTCACTCTATCTATCTTTCCATCCCTTTTCTCTCTTTCTCCATTACACGAGTACTCGGGCTGGTACTTCAACATTGTGCTCTCTGCGCCCGCAACAGAGTCTCGTCGTTTTAAAATATTACCTCCACCCCTCGGGAACATCGCTGTACTCGCTCGCTGACTGTTGTGTTACGACCCTTTCTTCGTCTTCTTCTTCTTCTTCTTTCTTTTCTTTTCGAGTTTACGCCCCTATTTCAGAAATATAACAGAAAAATCTAAAAGAAGTGTCAAACGAGGAGGAATATAACGTGGTTAACGTGGCTAACGTTGTAATGCTGCAATGGTATTACAGTCAGTGGAGTTAATACACGATATAGCGGGAAAATCTGCTGGCTTGCGTCACAAATCCACAGGATTATCTCGATCGTTCGCATATGATCTGACGTGGGAGTGGAGAAGAGATGTTGTTATTATAGTCTATGTGTTTCTTTACTGTAGATCCAGAAAAATGATACGGGATGTAAGTGAATACTCGGTAGATTCTATCGGTTGCTTAGAGTAATTCATCTGTGATATTAGATAGACGAATTTCTCGAGAATATCTCGTTGGCAATTGAGTTACTTTATCACAATTATATTTTTATATATATACATATATATATATATATTCCCACTTGTGAAAAAAAATATTGATATAAATATTTCGCTGGAGTTCATTGTGCAAATATCTACAATTGTAAACAAGCATCCTTTTGAATTTAAGAGATCCGTTACACGCTCGCCAAGTCATTCCATTTACTTGGAGAATAAATCATGGGGTTATAGAAGATTACTCGCAGTCATCCAAGCTCCTACGAGCGAGCGCAAAAATCGTGAACTGGTAAGTAACTGTGAATTTTCTGGAGAACCCTCGGACTGGGATTTCAATTTAATCGTTTTGAATTCCGCTATAAATTTGGTTTTATTGATTTCCATTATTTTGAGCATTCATTTTCCGTGTATCGATTATATCGAGAGGTTGAAGTATCACTTTCCGAGGAGAAAGAAGTTTGCGATGGGTAAAGTTCATCCTCTAACTGGATTCTAACGTTTCTTGGGAGTATCGCACTCTTCTTTTCATATGAAAATCAATATCCCGAAATGACTCAAACGAATAGAAATAAATATTTTTCCGGAGAGGAAGAAGAATTCGATACCTGTTCATTTGGGAGAAATATTTCACTCCAACGTACAATTTCCTGAATAAAAACTGAGTTCGACATTCTATCGCTATCGGAAATAACTTCATTATGTTCCATCATTCATATTTTCAACTGTTTCCCACTTCCGTGAATGAATTTCTCTTATCACGAAAGCGAGGTTTTCGCGAAGCAATAGGGAACAATGTAAATTCAAAATATCGTTCAAATTTGAATTGTTTATTGAAAAGAAATTAGATTTGAACACCAACAAATGTAATTTGGGATTATTATAACAGTGTTGCAGAGTGATATTCCTTTTAATGACAATGCACAAGGAATTGATATGGAATAATGATATCCAAAATATAAGTCATCTCTATTTTGCATCATAAATAAGATCAGAGATAAAGAGAGTAATCGAGGGAGGGAAAAAAATGATGATATTTATCGAACTAAAAATTAAAACATTTAAATGTACATTAATTCGATTTCAGTATATTTCATACATTTATAGATCGTAATCGAATAATTCAGTACTTTTCATTAATGAACAGATAAAAATTTCACAATCTTCATATTGAACAATTTCATTGAATTTTTTCAATCAAATTGATTTGAAATGTTTCAATTTGACATTTGATTTGTATGGAAATGATTCAAGAAAATTACCAACATATTTTCTGATTTCAATTTTTATTCAGAAATATTCTCATTCATGAAGCTTTTAGTTCAAGCTACTCTTCCTTTTATGTGTATAATAATTTATTTATTATTTCAAATTATCATCAGACGGGTTCACGTTTAAACCGCTTTTCTTCTCAAATGATCAATCTTCAATAAAATTGAACTTTCATAAGTTGAAAAACAATATTACAATTTGCCGAGATGCGCATTCGAATCGCTATCCTTCACGAATATAGAATATTCCTTTCATTTCCCATTGATATCCAAGAAGTACAGAAGATGTTGGAACTGCTTTTTCTTTTGAATAATCAATTTTTAATAATTACTATTCTTGTGAAATTGCGTATTTTACTATTTTATTTTAAATTTCTCGTATACACACGCTTTGAATGTCTTACAGTGAAATTTCAAGTAAAGAGTGAATCTTCCACACCTCAATAAAAGTGGAATTCTTATTCCAAAATAGTGAAGATTCACCCTTTTGGCGTGCAAAGCTCGCTCTTATCGAAGTTCCGGTATTTTTCTTTTTCAAGAATCGATTTTCACGCCAAAAAATTTAGAGATATAAAACTTCTTTGTGTGGTTCAACTTATTTCCAATTCTAGTTTCACTGAATTTCAATTTTTTACTGGAAAATAATTTCAATGATTACGAATTTGGAAAAACAATTCTTCACTTCGTCAAAGAATTCAACTTGAAGAAAATTTGAATTCTAAAATCGATTTTCGTTTCACAATTTGAAGCTAGCAGGCTTCAGCACATTGCGAACAGTCTCTTGAAATGATGAAAATGAACATCAGCTCTATCTTCGAATATCATTACAATCGTATTTAATTGTAATCTATCCAACATCATTCGTTTCCATCATTTTATCAAGGTCAAATTATTGGGTTACTGTAACGAGAAAGTGGAGGTGGAGGTGAACAAGATCATACGCAAGGATTGTAACAGGAATTAGGTAACAGATACGTGTGACGAGTATCGGATCCAAATGTGTAACCCATTGGCTTGAAGTATACGAATCAGTCGATGAAAGATCTGTATCAAAGTTGAAAATCGTACAAACATATTCGCATTTAGATAAACATTGAACTTAAAGTGATATCTGGTGTTTTCCATTATACGTATACATTTTTTATACACTCTCAAATCCCCACCTATCTTCTCCTGAAAATCCGACATTTTTTATTAAAGCTCTGGAAATGAAAATGCTGTTCAGACAATTCAGTATAACATACATCGCTTTTGAATTTTCAATACTCTTCTTGTTGTATTTTCTTCATGTAATTATCGTATTTCTTATAACGAATTCAATGATTTTTGTCTAATACCTTCTTCACTTCTAAGTAAACTCTGAAGATTTTAGATGGAAAGTGAATAATAATTTCATAAAGCCTAAGGATAAGAGCAGGAAATGGTTGAAAGGAGGGGATAAGGAAGGGAGAATAGGATTAGGAAACTCAGTGAAATAAATGGGCTGTACAGATATCGGAGCTGAAAGTCGTGATGTGTAGGAAAGAAAAGAAAAGGATGAAAGGTTACTAAATCTACATTGAAAAATGAGATTAGAGCAATTCAAACTGAAAGTGAAATCCCATCAGTATGGTGTTGATTCGGAGTCTGGAGTGATTCGAGAAGACATCTGGTGAGAATCGAACTGAGATGTGTATACACGTATATCCGTATACAATCAAGGAGTTAGTATCGAATTACACTAATTACGAGAATTCGTAATATCCAAAGACATACCGTTTCGTCGTATTCATCGCTGATGCCGATCCTCTCCCCTGGAATGATAGCCACGAAGAAGGAGGAGTACTAGGAGGAAGAGGAGGACTGGGAGGAGGAGAGGCGCAGCTGGTATCACGCGTTGTTGTAGTTCGTGAGTCCGAGCATCTGCCGGATTAAATTGTAATCGTGGGCTAATCTTCCCCCTGGGATCGCGATCTCCCCGAAGCTGCAAATCAATCGAGACACGGAGAGAGCATTATCAAGCCTTGCGCAATAAGGAAGAAGGAGAAGAAGACAGGACAAGAGAGGAGGGTATCTAGTAATGTTATGGGTATACTAAAAAGGAGAAACTTTATCGTTGTTCACTTATTCACGCGCATACATAACCTGTTATTTTCCCTCTCGAACACATGGTGAAAGATACGCGTGCTTCTCGTCTCCTCCACGTATATACAAGAATCTCTATACATATATATCGTATCATTGTTTTATTATCTCGTACCTACCTCCTCTCCGCTGCCACTATTATACTTTTCTATTAGTATTTTCACGATATTCCTCTCATTCATTTCTCATTTTCATGCAATAATTCATTTTCAACTTCCTCCGAATCTCGCTGAACCGAACAAAATTTTTAAACTTGATCGAGAGAGGAGAAAAAAAGAAGAGGAATATAATAGAGAATAGAAGCAGAGAGATTAGTGGAAAATCGATTCCAATTCACGGGAACACCCAGGATGCGAATACACGTATATATATATATTCGTATACCTGCTCTCCGGTACGTGTATGTGGGAGAGTGAGAAGCATCGATCCGCAAAATATTCTATAGCTCTTAGATGCACGCTATTGTGTTGGTTGTTCGATTCAGTATAGTACACGACACACACCAGAGACGAGACAGGGGAAGGAAAATAACGGAGATGCAAGATGCATGAGAAAGAGTTAAAAACAGGAGGGAACAAATAAATCTATTGATCTATTATGATTTTGTTCATAGATATTAGTGAATTTGTACTTGTTAAATTGAATTCTTAATAATTTTGGTGAACAGTATCACGTTGAAATAACGTGGATGCGGTTACCTGGCTTGGCACTTGGTGAGAACGGTTCACGTACACGTAGCACACAAGCGTCGTATACAGGTACAGATCTTTCTCAACGTTACGTACCTCAGTGTGATAACCAAACCGAGAACAGCAATTTCATCACGTACACGGGACCATGGATGTTTCTCTATATACATACATATAAACACACTCACACCTCAGTTTGAACCAAATTAAAAGTTAAGGCAACTACGACCGCATCCATATCGCAGTGCCGTCGCCATCTCCGGAAAACTTTCCATGAACATCCAAACGTATATTCTCTCACACTCACGCATGGCCGCGTATACGCGTCCGTATGCGTCTATGTGTGTGTATATATTTGGGAAACCAGAAACAACAAACCCGTTCTCGTTCCATCCCTTCACACCGACATCCCTGCCGCTATTGTTCTCAACTCTGTCCTCCGTCTCTCCTTCGTTCATCCTCTTGGCCGTCGTCGCTCTCCAACACTTACGCTATTGCCTACGTCGCTATCATTCCTCGGCTCCAAGGAGAAGAGAAAGGTCCATTGTGTGTGATCTTGGTACTGGGGAACCAACGTAACGCGGCCCTGGCACCTAGACAGAATGCGTTGGAAGAATATTCAATTCAACGACCAACGGAACGTTCTGTATGATATGATATTCACCGTAGAATACATTTATGAATCTTTAAGTAGAAAATTATGGTGAAAAGCCATATGGACTTGGAAATTTACAGATTATTTCAGGATCCACAAATTTTCTAGGAATTTCCAAGACGGAGAAGATAGAATTTGCTATGCCAGCGAAACCTGATTCTGCTGGAGCTGCAATTTTTTTATTTTGCTTCTCCAGCCAAAATTTGTTCGCTGTTCTATATATGATACTAAAAATTCTGCTACTTGAGTTAATGATGTTGCTCCCCCAGCAATCCAGTTAGCTGTGAGAGCGAATTTTTAGCAAGGTTAGGAGAACCATTTGCCATTGTATATATATAATACCTCGATTTGCTGGAACAAGTGAATTCTTTTGCCCCTTGAAAAAAATGCATGGAGAAGGAATGGTTTGCTACACGGAAAGACCAGGTCTATTAGTATTTAGAAAAATGCCTGTCGATTTAGGGAAAACGAGGATCGCTGAAAAATATTCCTAGTGTGTCTACTAGGAATTCGTAGTCGATCTATTAACAAATCATAGTTTCACTGTGAAAAATATCAATGAAATTATCAACTGTCAATATTGTGATTACGAATTTTTGGTAGACTTACTACGAGTATCTTTCGGCGATCCTCTTTTTCCCTAAATTGACTGTCATTCTTCTAAACTTCGCCAGTGTAACGTAGCTGCCATACCGGGGTCGATTATGGCCCCAACTGTAAAATTTTAGAGAGTATTAAAACTATTCCCAATTTCAATCAAATAATTTCCCTCAAGAAAAATTCATTTCGAATTTGTGAAAAAATTATGTGTGCAGCACGCATGCACCGCTTATTTTCATCAATCGATGGGTATATTTTCGCTTCTAAATGATATTATCACTGTATCATGGGTAGAAATTATATAAAACATGAACAATCATGTCACGGTAGGGTGGAGTGAGGTGGAGAAACTCTCAAGTGGCACCAGATTGCGCGGAGAGTTCGAATTATCGAGTTTCTTGATGGGAATTCAAGATTGAATCATGTTGGGGTCAGTCTGACCCCAGTGTGGCAGCTACCTACAAAGAAATTCGTTGTTTTGGCAAGAATATTTACTCCAGCAGCTAAGACGTTAATTCTGTTGACAAATCTGTTTATTTCGGCAAAAAAATTCAGTGTTATCGACCATTTTTCTTGCTCTTCCAGCTAATTTTTTTTTGTAAGCGTTATAGTAAAAGACCTGCTTGTTATGCCAGCAATACTTTTTTCTCCATGCTTTTAGCTTGAGATATTACCAAAATTGTTTGTGTGTTTACTAAAAAAATGTTGGGTAAAAAACTTCCCAACTTTTGTATCGAAGTTTCTTCTTTTACAGTGTTCATCTTGGATATTGAAATGAAAAATCATAAATTCTCTCAATGATATTCCCTGTGTCGAACAAATCATATTCCATACCACTTTTCTCCAGATTGCCACTTTGAATAGTTTGATCTCAAATGATATTAATTCGACGTAAAAACATGCTTCTCACGGAAACGTGAATCGACCTCATTAGAGAGTTTCTTGAATTTTCAATTACACGTCCAAAGTTATTTGAATTTTTATGCAACAGGAAACGAAATCAATTTTCCTACGTCTATCATCGTGTGGCAATGAGTACCTTAATGACCCTAATTGATAATCGATATCCCTGTCTCCGAGGAGAGAAAAAATCCTAAAAAATATATGATTGATCGAATGGATCGAGTTGACTGTTGCTACAGAGTAATTAATGTTCGAGGAATCGAAGCTATTTTCAAATCGTAAATTTGTCAGATTCCACTAAAAATCCTTGATCTCCCCAAAGTCCGATCCCTGGCTCCTAGAATGAATAATTTCAAACGAATCCAATGAGTTGATTCTTGATTTTAAACATATCGTTGAACGAGGAATTCTCAAACAGTTCGAATTATAAACATGGTTAATTATTTGTATTAGTTGATAATTCATGATATTGACATTGGAGTTAAGGTTGAATCTATTTGAAGTTCAATAGCTTTTCGAAGTATATATTTGGCATTCTTCGATCTTCGTTCAAAACTCCAATTCGAATTATATATAATTATTGTACTTGAATAGAAACGATTAAGAAAATTTCCCAATTGTCGAGGACAAAACTTTTATTCAAAAATTCTGTTTTTTTTTTGTTCCAGGTGAGAATACGAAATCCTTCATCCGTTCTCGTGATGGCACCAATATGGAGCATGAGTAACGATAATTATCATACAATTTTTATGAAATCATGTTTGCGAGTTCCAACGTCGGAAATAGGACCTTGAAAACATTGATCGAAATCTATCGGGCATTTTTCGTTACAGAAACAAATTAAATAGCTTTCAAGGGTTCATTCCACCCGTTCAAATCTTTCATAAATGCTGCTCACGAAAAATTACAGCATTTGACCAATAGATTTCGGCCGATATTTTCAGAGTCGTCAAAACTTGACAATGTGATACGAAAATTTCTTAATTTTCATGCAAGAATTGATATGAGATAACATGAATGGTTATTACATTTATGAACATTGATTCTAAAGCTTGAGAATGTTTTATTTGAATGCAAGATTGATTGGATTCATCATTAGAATCAAGAATCAAGATCCAAAAACCACGTTTTCAAAAAAATAATTTCATCAAATATTATTCAATGGAATTTTGTATTATTTCTACGCCAGAGACTTTAACATTGAAAATCAGTGTTACAAACATTTTCCATGCAGAATTTCTTGTTGTAGTTTTTATAAAATTTAGTATTATTTTCAATAAAAAATTTCATATTTTCCATGGTGTGGATTCAAGGGATAATAACGTCGAGACAAAACAATAATCATCTTATTTCCTGATTAGTGGTTGTAATAATCATTCAAAACACGTGACTGAACAACTCCATCAGCTTTCTGCATTTTATGACAACACAGACCACGCCAACGCAAGCTCTCTTAACTTTGGCTCTATTGATTACATTTTTCTTATCAGTGAATTGTTTTGGCTTTTGAAAAAATCTTCTTTGTAAGCCTCAAGGATTAATATTTTCGTTATTTAAGGAAAAAGTGGAATATTGTCACTATTCCAGAGCTGAAACAGTTAAATTGGATGCGTTATTTTCAGACGGAATCAATCAACCATTAGATCGTGAGTTGATCAGGTTTGGGTATAGGAACTGTAGGGCACTGATTTATATGTATATCCTAACTGGAAAAGCCTAAAAGTCGATATCTTGGAAATAAACAGTTCCTCATTGAAGAATCCTTCAGCGCCTTACATGCTGAACCAGAAATTCTCTCAAGAGTTTTAGATTTGCCAGCCCTGGGAACTTTGGCAACTAGCGATATTTCACAATATTGATATATCTTCTATAGGAAATTAGTCGAACTTGCCGAGATGAGTCGGAAGAAATTGCAAACACTATACGAAAAACATGAAGCTGGAATCAGCTGGATTGATGTAACTTCTGATAGAATTGTTTTATCAGATATTTGAGCAACTAAATTGCATAATTGAAAACCGTCCAATCAATTTTTGATATACAAGGTATTCAAATCAAGTGCAGTTGAAAGTGACATCAATCCGCCGCTAGCTTCGTCACCGCTAGTTTCAGATTTACACGAAAAAATGTGGTCTGAATTCTGATTGATAAGTCCGACGTTTTCTTTCTAATCACTCGATCACTCTGTTTGCCATGCTCGAATCGAAGGTAATAATTTAACAAATTTCAATCCCGTTGTAATAATTGTTCCTCCGTGCAACTTTTAATCCCAAATTTCTTAGTTGTGCTCAATCTAACGAGCAACTGCAACAGTATTATTGTTAGGTATAAAAAAACAGGAAATGCCGATTCAGCTGGAATATAGATTCATTATAAAAGCTGTCCACATATCCCATTCCAATCAACTTCAATCCGACATCACATCCAGGTCGATCGGATGAAGATTTATAATCGGATCAACCTTTTTAGAATCCCGTGTTGACGAGGTTATCAATTCTCATACCTTAATTCAATATTTAGCGATCCAGATTTAAATAACAACAACCGCATGTCGAAACCGTTCTTGATAAATGATATACGTTCGTCGGACGGAAACTTTAAAACATTCAGATAGGATAATACGATAAATTGTATCAATTATGATCGATCGGTTGAATGCATCTTTGAAAAGGTCATCAGCCAATGAATCGTCGATCTTAAATCATTGAACCTGATATCCTATATTATTATTTACCAGTATTATATTTCGCAACATTATTTTCACGCAGTCTTGAAATTGAATATCCTTTGATAGTATAAAAACATGAATACATGTATAAAGTGAAAGGAAGATTGATAATAATCCTACTTTTCCACCAAGTAGTAGTTGAACGGGTAAGAAACTTCTTCGAAGAGCCCGCGGCTTTCTTCACACCACATTCCCATGATAGTTGTAATCGATTTTGACAAGAACAATGTTATTCCACTCTCCGTTCTCATGTGGTTTGCAAGAACTTATTCTCTTCTTCCCCTGCAAAGCGCAACTTTTTCATTACATTTGTATAATTCTATACGAAGAAAATAAAAGAATGAAAACCTTATAGGTAATAGCCTCCAACCGACCACAAATATCCTTCGCAAAATGATACCAAAAGAGTAGAATTTCTGATAAATCACTTGAATCGTTTTAATGAACGATTTAAAGTTCAACTATATTATTCAACCACTTAGGGATTATAAACAAGGCGAATGTAAAAATATTACACGGTAAATTACGCAAATTGCGAATGAAACGCGGTATAAAGTTCAGATTCTCCACTTCCCTACACTTTATTATAAAACGGGATAAAGAAAAAAAATATATGTCAGAGATGGAAGCATTATTACGTAAGAACGTCAAGTTGGCGGGAGTGCAATGATAGTTTCAAATAAGCAGCTGTGGGACTGGAAGTCAGAGGCTAGGAATGAAAGAAAGATGACTCGAACTGTGGACTCGAACCGCGAGGTCATGAATTATTAATAGATTTTAATAAAGAAAAGGATTCAGAAGTATGGAATAAATATATGGAAGGGTAATATGAAATTAGAGTATGAGATGGAAGTATTATGAAGTAATTTCGTTCTGAAATAAGAGAGCTTTGTGGAACTTTGGCGTACAAGGATGGATGGATGGATGGATGGATGGTTGTCAGAAAAAGTATGGATCTACTGTATTGGATTGACTGATTGAGGTCGTTATTTTCATTCAACTAACAATAAACTATTCAAAATGTGGATTATACTGAAAATTTCTTCCACAACTTTTTCCCTTGTTTGAATATTGCAAAATTGTATTGCGAAGTTTTTGAAATTTAGAATGGAGAAGGATTAAAAAATTTATAACTCGAGAGGATAAAATTACTTGATTTTATATTAAAACCCTACTTTGGAAATGTTTATGACATTTCTGGGACATTTTATACGAGGGCGATAAAATGAGTGGTTTCTTATTATTCTGGTGCTTCAGAGAGTAAGAGTATAAGCTCTTACTATGTCAGTTAATTTCTAATTAATCCGCGGTTATGTCTCTCCAGAGTGTTTCGTCACGACACTTCCATGTCATAATCATGAGATAAATTCATATCGAATATCATGATATACTGCAGGAGCGTGTAGTATCATTGATAACTCGTCGTTCAACTTCATGTTAGGATTTGAATCAATCTCCAACAGTCGAGAAAAGGATTGGAATAATATTTCACACAATTCATACTTTCTCATCATTTAGATTAGATTACTTCGTTATTGATTATCATATTCAAAATATAGGTGACGTTTCTTTTCTTTTTTCGCTCAATAACAAATCTCATCAAAACGAGGAAATTCTTCACGTTCGAACACCGATTCAATCCAATTGAGAATGAAAAGCGTGTTGACAAATTTCAAAGCGAGTAAACGTGATAATTATTTCCAATCCCCCCCAACTCGTGGCCACAAAATCGGCTTTGAAAGAATCCAATAGTCTCATCGACTGTTCTTTATTCTGTCGGATCCAAGGGCGAAATCTCATTATAACTATCGTTAATAATGGATCAAAGACAGTGTCGATATGAATCGGAGCAGGGATGACGGAAAGAGAGGAGAGAAACAAGAGAAAAGTAAGAGAGATGCTTCGTGGTGTTGTACAAAAGAGGATGGTTCTCTAATAAGAAAAACCTTTCAACCAATCGCGTAATTAAATCCCTCGTTCGACTCTTGCCACTCTTGTCTTCGTTTCTATTGAATTGTGCTTTTATTTTTTATTCGACTTTCCGTCTCCAAGCGGTCGTCTTACCGCTTCATTCATTCTTTCAACACTTTGTTCCCAAGTCAACGAAAGAGTGGACTTGTTGAAATAATGTAAAGCACCTCTTTTCGTGCCACCTTCTCTACCCTCCATCCTCCAACTTTCTTCCCCCGTTCCTCGTATACTATTCCCGTTCTCCATTTCCTCGCTCGCTAATTCTTTTCCTTTTGCCTCTCCAACTCCCTCCCAACTCTTCCGTTGTTTTCGTCCTCGTCTTGATGTTTTTACCGTGGACAATCCAAGATTACAATCTTTTTCATATCATCGTGGCGCCTCGTTGTCGTTGTTGGAATTTTTACGTGCCACCACAACGAAAGCAAACGAAAGCACTTTACCTCGTTTATTACTGCTAATGATTACAAGGAGATGAAACAATCCGGAAAATAAGGAACAGTAAAAATATATCCTACACGGTATATAGTTATGGTTCCTCTTATAATCATGCTTTCATCGAGATTTAATGTATGCGGATTTTAAAGTGACTATTTCAACGTGAACGTCATTCGCCTGGGACTATATACGAGACCAGCCTTTTTCACGCCTATCTTCGAAAAGTGGTCATACATATTTGACGCAGGTTTCGCTGGAATTGATCGGCTCTCGAGACCTTCTCTCTCTCTCTCTCTCTTTCGCTCTCGCTGGTCCCCATAGTACTACGTAGTAGATGTATTCGGCGTCCCTAGTATAATTACAGGGCGAACGTTGCGAGCAGGCAGCACCTGCGCCTTCTCTCATTTCGTTTTCGTAACATCGTAACGGGCATCCTTACGAGGCACGTAATGCAATCTTGCCACCTCTATCGGAGGATACAACAACAGTCGCTGCTCCTACACCACAATATTGAATTTAAATGAGTCATTTTCAATATTCCTCCATTATGAGAGAACGTGAGATTCCCACAAGGAGGAATCCTTTGACCTGCGAGAATTCATAAAAATAGTATACGATCAAAGACGGATATGAATATTGAAAATCTACACGGGACTGTGGATAGAGAGTATATAGGTAGGTATACTCGAAACAACACCGCAGGAATGTGAGACCGGTTCACCGTCCCTTTCGCACTGTTGCGTGCGCTGGCTGTGTGTTCACGACACGAAATGTATATATATATGTATATATATAAACGTAGAGGAGAATCGGTCGAGAAGACTGTAGCAATACGGGACACAAGCGCAGGGATTTCCTCTCTTCTATGGTTCAGTATAGGAGGAGAAACAGCAGCAGCAGCAGCAGCAGCAGCAACAGCTCTCGCATCACTGACGCGCGATGATGCCGCCTTTGTGGCAATCCACGATGCCGAAGGTGAAAGAGAGATACATATACAAACCCACACACAAGACCCCGAGAGTTAGATAGGTGGAATACCGCAAAGGCCTCTCTTCTCTTAGTGGCACTACACTGTGAAAAGATGGCTCGTAGTATAAAGAGAAGCACCAACCGGTGGCTGACTGGCTAGCTGGCAATCGTGGTTTCGACGCTCGTGTCTCGACCTCTATTAACGCATCAATCTCTATCAAGTACTTCTCGGACAGTTCCCTGCTAATATCGCGATATAACGGTACGCCTATCCTCTAAGAAGCCCTCTTCTCCTCCCACCCAAAAGGTATTCAACCATACAGAGCTACCTGTATCTTTGCATTAGTACTTATGTCAACCCCAATGAACGCAACTTACAGCTTTATTATCTAATATCCAACTCTATCGCTACGAAATTAATTTCCAAGGTTGTACGTATGGCAACGTGGATGAAATTCATTAAACTCGGTAGAACCGGTATTCTCTTATGTGCGTTATAAGATTTCTATCTTTATTCGCTTTGCTCGAATCGCCGCACATCGACGCATTTATTGTCCTGTAACCAACAAATATACATAGTAATATACATAGTATTCCAGGATAGAAATGTTTATATAAGAAAGATCAAATGATTTCATTTTTATTCAATCTAAAGTTCATGATACTCATTTTCTTGAGTCTTTCGTAATGTTCGTAATGTAGTCAAAGTATTGGAAATTACACATTCTCCATTTCAGGGGAGAGGATACATCGATGTATCTCGAACGATCAGTTTTATTGCCAAGAAGAACATTCGACGTGTACGAGAAATATTATTAAACAAGAAGCTAATGGAGAACCGATAAGGATGCCTCAGGCCACGAAAAGAGGAACCTGCAAATAAATTCCCTGTGACCGGATTAAGATTTCTCGTAAATATAATTGCGCAGGTTAATAGATAACTACAAATCAAATTCTGTGTTGAGATGTGCCGTAATTTGATATTAATTTCTCATTCTCGGGTATTCGAATGTAGTTCGATTTGTGTTATAATAATTTGAGATTTATCGTACGGCGAGTTCTTTTCCGTGTTGAAGTAATAAAATTCGCACCGCTCAATTAAATTCTTTAAAATCCAAACTGCAATCCAGCTTCTCCTTGATCAATACTTGATCCTTCTGGAGGAGAAACTTTGTTACCGCGAATCTATTGAACTCTCCATGGTTGCATGGACAATGCAATTTCCCTGCTAAAGAATTAAAATTGGAATATCCATTCGTATTTGTATTGTATCATAATAAATCTGCCAGACGACATCTATGCATCCAACCGCAGTAGAATCTACTTAAACGGATTATGAAAATTAGAGAAGGAAGAATGTGATATAAAATAATAAATCAAGGTACGATCTTCGTTTGATACTTTTCAATTATCGCACGTGTACGTGTATGTGGTTCGTGGAACCTGTCTGGCACAGTATTCTTGATCGAGGACCGCCAATTATGACAAAACGACATTCAATTCGGCGAGACTGTTCCTCTCCCTCGCTCCACACACATACTTGAAGTGATTTCTCTGCATGGCGGCGATGTGGCGAGCCGAATATTGACGTTCAAATCGCTTAATATGTCCATCAAGACAACATCCGATGAAACGTAAAAATAAAACGAGGGAGGGAAAAAGCGAAACCAGGAACATAGACGGGAGAGAGCATAAGCATGCGAATTGAGAATAACAGGGGTATGAAGGTTGAAAACAAAAATATAACCGACATTTGGTGAAATGTCATTTCCATGACAGCGATCATCGATCAAACGATGCCGCACCTCGACTAGAGGTAACTGATATTGACAGGGTTGACAGTGCGGATATCAACGATGAGTAACGTGCTGCACGTGATCTCTCTTGTAAGCCTCTATCTCTATTTCCCACCTTCTCTAGATCTTAAAGGGCTTTCTTTTTCCCTGTGATCTTGTTTCAGAACTAGAAATATTTCCTTGGTACTTGGAACGAGGACAAAAGAATTTGATTCATGAATGAGAAAGAGAGAGAGAGAGAGTGGTCATACGAGAGAAAGGTCGTGGCACAACGGCAGCAGCTGGGGTATTATCATCGAGCTGGGAACCCGACGGTAAACACCGGCGTTACATCTTATCAGGGGAGATGCATTTGATCGCCGATGCAGTAAATATTCTTGCAAACGCAAGTGCGCGCCACGCTGGGCCGTGCGCGGTAATGATCGTGAAGTATTGTGAGTCGATGGATGCGACAGATAGTATAGCGTACTACAAAGTCTCTCTCTCTCTCTCTCTCTCTCTCTCTCTCTCTCTCTGTCTTTCTCCCTCGCCATCTTTTCTCTAATTCTTTTCCTTGAAAGCAAATGCACGTATGCCCATACACCTATATGGAGTTCAATGTATCCTATAACTGGTTGAGTCACGTATCGGCAATAAACTTTTACCCGTGCGAGCGATTCCTGTCTCTCTGTCTGTTCTCGCTATCTCGTTTCAACGAACCATCGATACGCTACATATTACCTTAGCCTTGGTAGGAGAGGATAAATTGATTTATCGTATCTAAGTAAATAAACAAATCAATATTTCCCCACATTCCCGCGTGAATCGACAAAACTTCGCTTATCTCGACAAGTTTCATTCTTGAATTCAATCGAAACTATTTTCAAGAATTTACTATCCTATTCTTCTCCTTTCCCTAAACTCCTCATGTTGTCCCGACGGAGAGGGAAGAGTCGATCGATCAAGCGACCCACATTTGCACCATCAACGACAATTAAATAACGAACGCGTAATGCATCCGACGTTTGATTAATTCAGATACTCGAGTAGTCTGCTGCGATCGAGTCACTCTGTGGATAAATCATGAAAGATGGACGGATAGATAGATGTACGATAGGAAGAGCGGGAGGAAAGAAATTGAAAGAGTGTGAGAGAAACCAGAAAGCAGACGGGATGATAAACCAGGACGGAGGAAGAAAGAGTCGTCTAATGCACATCTATGACCATCGAGAGCGACATAATTGCAAGGTATAGGTACTTCATTAAATGAGATCCATCGTCTGAATTTTTCATATGTATGCATTTACGTAACTATACGTGTACCCGTACATCTCATTATATGCGTTGTTTTCCCTCGCGCTTTTATACCAAAAAGCTTGCATGAGTGCACCCACACAATTTCATCCATTTTTATTCTACCGATGATAGACCTCTCCACTTGTTCCTTCGCCATTCTTTCTCTCCTCTCCCTCCCCTTGGTCCTCTCTTTTCTTTACCCACACTTATAAACACTCACGTTTCACGTAGAGCGCATACTCTGAAAAGCTTTGACATCGGAGACGTTGGCGAGTACCTACTAGCAAGGGTGGGATTTATCGGAGGATATTCTTTCACCCTCTCCTTCCACGCGTCCTTCCGCCTGAAGAGGAGGACAAAAAAAAATATCAGATTATTACCGGTACAAAGACTTCAATGGTATATACTTTGGAAATGAGCAAATCAGAGATATTGGATGGTAACAAAGCACGAAGAAGATCAGAAATAATAATAAGAGGAAAGAAATCGAGGATTAGATGTTATCGTTATTATTAGCATTATGACGACGAAAGAAAACAAATATTGTATCTTCCGAAAAAAATACCCGTGAATAGATATTATTGTATCGCGTCATCGAAGCAGAATAGAATTATTATTCGGAGAATGAATTTGCTTCCAAGCAAATATTCGGTAACCTATCCGTGTGCCGTGAGGTTAACGAATGATGCATACAATCCATTATTTCATTGTAATTCACGTAAATCGCTGAACCGTGGTATCGAAGATTCGGAACTTCGTCATCGGAAAAACACAGCGGCAAATCAGATTTGAATGTAACCCAATTTCCGCTCCAGCCTGTGATTTCGGTAACGTGCAATAAGTCACATGAAATAACATTTGGCGTTGCGCCAGGAAAGGTTGAGAAACTCGACAATCGAAAAATATTGTCTTCGAAGTTGAGGAAAGTTTATTACAATGTCTTCGGCAGAAGTTAAAAATGAGATTGAAAATTTCCTCACCGCAATTTCCCGAGAACTTATTCCCGAGAATGTCCTGAATTGGATGATCTTCCTTCCACACTTCTTCGAATAATGTGTTGTTACTATTATTATTGTTATTATGGGTATTCTTATAAATCGATTGAAGGTATTTTATAAGAACAAAACTTACAATCGCATCGAAGTTATATCGCCGCGAGAAATATTTCCCACGTCCCGTTGTGATTGCGATATAACGAACGTAACCTCGATACCAAACATGAATAAGAGAAACAAAACGGCTAATCGTCCGCCCGCGAAGAAGGGAAAGATACTGGGATGCCGATGCCAACGGCACAACAGCAACAACGACAACAACGACAGCAGTGACGACAACGACGACGGACCTTTAAAGTCTTGGTCTCCGTGGACCTTCTTGATCGGTCGTAAGTCTTCTTGAGATACTACACGTATCGAGTTTCAAGGCGGATCGACGTGTATCGTTCGACACAGGATGGCACATGGGACAACTCATGACACAGTACAACTTGGCCACAGCAATTTTACATATATCGCATTATATCACATTTTTTATTTCAACTATGTTACATAAGATGGAATTTCATCCTGTAAATCTCATGAATATGTATTTATCGAATGCTTGGATGTATCATATTTATTATTTTATAATCCATCATTCTGTATTTGTTTTTCTCGACTCGTGAGATATAAACAGTGTTTGTTTTGTGTCAACAAAAGGGAGATTAAAACAGCCCAAGCGTGTATTGCCTATAATGACAATAAGCTCCAGGCTAGATCTTTAACCCAGTATTGGGGAATGACGATGGGGCCCATGTTGGCTCAATCTTTGCTCTGTTGTGCTTTTCCATACAATTATGGTTGGTGAAAAATTTGGACCAGCGTTAGGCCAAGATTGGGGTGAGTTTATATCCCGAGCATGTGTGTACAATCCTCAGCGTGTATGAATTTTGGTTCCACTTTGGTCCAGTCTGGGGCCCATATAGACAGGATGGGGCTCGACACTAGGCCCAAGACTGGGCCAAAGTGAGACTGAAATTCATGCCCGCTGGAGTATTATAATTCACAGCAATTTTCCAATTAGAAAAAAAAGGAAGGGGCAGTATTGATTGTCTAGTCTGGGTTCGGGCGAAGCAATACAGCCAAGCTGGGAACGATGTTATCATCTCAGCGTTGACCCCATTTGTCTGCCCAGCTTGGCCCCACATTAGGCAGCATGGGAACCCACCCTGGGATTAGATTGAGCTCACCGTTGATACACACTTGAGAGGTTATGAGGCTGAGTTTTAGATACCAAAAACTCGCCCCTAAAGATCGCGAATGATTCAGATTGTTTTCTTCCTCAATTTTGAGGAGTCGGAACAACTATTATTTGTCTCCTTCCCATGCCTCGAGTTACAAATAATTCCCACTTTATTTATCTTATATACCAACATCCGCACTTGAATGAAAGTTTGAGAAATGCAGCTATCCATCTACCTGTCCATCCACTAAGATATCCTTTCCAAGAGATGACAGTCGATTATTGAACTATTCTCGCTCATAGAATGCAAGTTGAGTTAGGTTAATAGAGTTCAAGCTCTCTCTCCATCCATTGAAAAATCCAATCATTATTCGCACCTTATAGGTAGCCGCAATTATATCTTAGAACCACTGTGACCGTTACAAACATACTATATGTTCAAACGGTCGAGCAATAATCATACCATGTATCATATCAACCACTTACCGAGCCTGAAACGAGCCCCTGATGCGCCCTACAACAGTATTATATCATACTTAGCGTACAAATGCACGTTGAGCCGTATGAACGTGTACCATATGTCAAGGCTACATCTCACGGTTGATCCGCACACTGTAAGAAATGTGGAGAGTTTTGCTTCATATCGTTGGTGTATTTCATTCCCTCAAATTTTTTGACGGAGGAATTGTTTTTTCATCAAAAATGAGGGATTTTCCCACACCTTTGAGGGAACAGTCCTCTATATGTCTTTGAAAGGAATTTATTTATTCCTCAACGAAGAGTATTCGAAATCAATAAGGATACTGATATTCAATATCAAATTGATATTCTTACGAACGTTCGAACAATTGCCACCAATTTATTTTCATGCTCCAAAAGTATTCTCATTGAAATTCATCATCTCCATCTCTCACGATTACGAAATCATCGTCCGAATTCGTTTTTAAAAACAAAAATACTTAATCAAATCAAATGGCGGTAATTTTTACTCGTGGCAATATAATCACGGGATATCACTCTTTTTTATTTTCATATAATCAAAAATTATGATAGATCATTATATAGAAAGCCCCACTAAAAAAGAAAAAAAAAATAAACGAGAGGAAACAACTGAAAAGAACAAGTACGTGATGGAGTATGGGTAAAGAAGACTAATGAACTTGTCGGCTCTTCTTCGACCTCTCGGTCGAAGAAAAGTCATTTTGTACTACTTAACTGTAAGAGTTGAATATAACGTTCTTTTTGTTTCCACGTCGTAAGCGCCTTGAGCATTACGAGTTAAGAAAATGCATTCCATACGTACAACCTTTTACTGTCTCCATTTTTCTCTCTCATATGAGACTTCCATAGAATCCATAGACTTAATTTGGAAAATAATTTCAAAACACATTACTTTTGCGAATCGATACCATACTCTCGAAGAAGGTTTTAGAAAATTCTCTATAGTTCAGAAGTAACATCTCCTGCAGGAGTGACATGCACTTTTATAAGAGCTTAAGAATAAGTTGAAAATTCCCAGCTCGCCAAAGTTTTTCACATTCACGTGGAGTTTGTGGCATCCGCATAACCCGCGAAACATATTACATATTTTAACGGATCTCCTTCCTGCCCTCTCTCCTCGACATAAGAGATCGATCATTCGTCGAAGCACAGCAGCAGGAACACGCTTTCCCGTAGAACCCCTGTCATCCGCTGTAGAGCCATTAACATTGTTGTATATCCCCTATAAAAACTATTACAAGCGATCGCCGCGCCGGGAACTTGGACGCGATTATATGTATGTATATATGTATAGTTAGGTGTAATGAACGTGTGGGTGTACATTGGAGAACAGTGCCAGCTGAGAAACCGAGGCACCGTGTTTCTTGGGAGTTCGTCTCATGTCCAACGTGAACAACAACAACAACAACAACAAAACAACCCGAAACTTGTCGGCCAAGTTTTCGGAGCTCAAGCTCAATCGATTATCGGTATCGTTCTCATTCTCGTCGGCGTAAATAATAAACAGGACGCGGGGGCGTGATAAACGAACGATCGAACCAACGAACCAACGCACGTGCTACTCCGCTCTTGCAAAAAGGGATGCCTGAAAGATGTTGCGAAGCTCGGCATGGCGCCTACGTGTACGCAACCAAAGCCTTTTGAAATTGAGAAGATATGAATTGAGAAAAAAAAAAAAAGAGAAGAAGAACATTATTATTGAGTGGTAAATGATCGTCGTACTCGAGATCCCAAGCGAGCATATATCGGCATTCGATGAAATTTATAGTGACAACGCACAACTGCGAGAAATCAAAAAGTCTAATTACCAAGAATACGTGCGTACACGTGATTTATGATATCGTAGCTTCGCCTTTGAATAATGATAATACTTCATTCAATTCAAGATCATTTCTCAAAAGACTTCGAGTACTATTTTTACACATCATATATCGTATCAAGCACGATATAAAATCCTTATTCCGAAACTTCCGATTACTCTTGCGAATTCTTTAATTCGAGTGATTGATAACAAGTTTCATAGTTGATCGTATTCTGCTTACTTTTGACATGATCATATAAATTCAAACCTACAGTGAAATATTTGGAACTGTAAATGAATACAAAGAGTTTTATCTCTCCTTCGCGAGATGACAGTACCTAACGAGCGTTTGGGGGATTGAAAACGACTTCTCAATGAAAAACAAATGAAAACGATCAATTAAAAGTAAATAACTACTTTTCAAGTCTTATCTAAGTAGCTTAGTTCTCATAGCAGATACGAAACCGTCATGAACTTTCAGAAATTCGAGCCAACCGAGAGGAAGAGGATTTTTCTATTGAATTTGGAATGACCTCGAGCTACATCACGTTTAACGTTACAAAATTGTTCCCTCGCCAAGTTTTCTTCGTTAAATTACGGTATAGCATGTGATGGAACAAATTGTTCACCACTCCTCACATGAAATTTCAAACGATGATGAAATTACTTTCAAAATACATTGATCGAATTTTCTTTTCGAAATAATCGAATATGCTGTGGAAAGAGAATCATTCGGAATACTGTGAAAATATGAATTGCGAATAGGTACAAGAATAATTCAAAAACAAGATATATAACCAAAGATCATGTGTAGTCTTTGATTTTTCATTAGCTTCCTGAGACCTCCTGTTGATTTGAAATCCGGTTTAACGAAGTATCGGGACGGGGAGAACAAGGAAAAAACAAAACAGAAGAATATGATGAAAGCTCTGATCAATTTAATTCGTTGGATAGGATAGGATAATTCTTCAAGGATGATTCTCTTTTTCTCGAACTGACGATCGACGAAGTTGACATTAGTGACAGGGGTGATGGGTATTTGAAAAAGTTGAATAATTGAAGAGTAAGAGCAAAAGAGGACAGGAAAATTCAAGAAAGACGTTGCCGATAATAGCTGGTTACGACTTCGCGCCACGTTAACAACCGCAACGACAACGACGGTTAATGCCCTCTTTCTATCTATTTCTTATAATTTATTCGGACGCTATAAATCAGTCGAGCACGACGAGAACGCAACTTGCAACAGCCCGACCATGTAAATGGGTAAACCAGAAAGATATACAGGTCGATTTAAAATTCGATACGCATTCTTTCACGAGTACATACCATTCTCTAATACAATGCCCAACGATTTTTCATTTCTTCTCAACGTTCGAGTGTGAATATTCCTTTATCTTTTCGAAAGAAGACGAAGGAAACTTTGAACGAATCTAAACCGTATAAATCAGCGTACGTTGGTAGGTAGTACCCGTCCACTGTGCATTGATAATGTAATTAGAACGACGAAAAGGATTAGCTGAATTGGAAATCTCCTAACTGGTGGTGTGGCTGATGCAAAGGTAAGAGAGGATAGAAAACACGTTGAAGTAAGAAAGGGATAGTACGTATAGTAGATTCGAACACACGCGTATTCCACGTATGAGGCGTTATATACGTGCCAAAGAGGTACACACATAGCAAAGGCAAGTCTCCACGGAAGACTTTGATTTATGCGTCCCGGGAGCGCTTCGCGAAGTGTAGCAACCGAGTAGAGAGCTCTCAGAGAGAAGCCAAAGATGCATGGGCGTGAACCGAGCGCTTGACCAGTGACGCGAAACTTGTGTTTCCACAATACCGAAGGTAAAATCGATTTGGAACAAAAACCAACACTTTTCGAATCTGTTTATTCTCTCTCTCTCTCCTGTTTACTAATTATTCGAACCTTCGATTGAACAATCAACCTCCAATGGTGAAATATTGTGAATATTGTTGCTTTTTATTCTTTCAGTTTTAGATCCGGATATATCATATATACCGGTACTGATCGCAGATTAAATATCCCGCGGTGTTTACCTCCTTCTCTTTGGCTCGTCATCCGAGGAGCGCCCCTGTGGATCTTTGAAACGATGTCTACTACCACACTTTTGCTATTCCCATACACGCATTCACATGTACACATCGGTTGTTCGAATTCGCTCGTCGCGACGTCATCGCAATTTCGATGAGGGAAACCAACTAGCTAGCTAGCTAGCTGGCTGGCTGGCTGGCTGGCTGGCTGGCTGGCTGGCTGGCTGGCTGGCTTGGGAACAAAAAGACTCAAATCGTGGGTAACAATACATTCACAGTGTCTCAAGAACTATAAATGATATCACTCATGTTATGCGCGCGCGCGTGTCTGTTTGTGATTGTATAGGAAAGGTTTCGAGGTCTAAGACCGCATCGGGGCTGACGACATCCCGCTGTTAGGTCGGCCCTTTCATGTCGACCGCTGCCGCGGCAACGGGAGGGTCTTAGTCGGCCCTCGATATATTATTATACCCGAAGTCATTAATGGTAAACTGCAATTCTCTTCTTTTTATTCTTTCTATGCGATTGGATCGCGAAAGAAAATTCTCCTTTTGCTGCTCGCTGGGTGGGTCGACGAGAATCATCTACGTCACCTTGACATATAATTTTCATCGAACTATGAAGATTTTTACAATATTTATCCGATAATTTCAACTCGTTATAATATAATATAATATACATGTAACGCACTCTGTTTTGCTTTTCATGCAATTCATGTGTCATGGTTTTTGGAGTACTCCAAAGCGTCGTGTTGAGTTGAAACCCATTAATCCACATTATATTTTGCACTCACGATTGGGAATCCTGATATTTAGGGGGGAATTTATTTTCCCTTCCCGATAGATTTCACCCTGCTGCTTTTGGAATGAATTTCAAATGAAAATTCACGACAGGGAAGGGAACTAAATACCATAAAAGCAACGAACGGATCTATCCTACCTTGAAAACTCCTCTCGTCTCGGAGGGAACATCTTCCAAAGCAACAGTCGGACGTGTTTGTCATCGATGTAGCCTTGGAGCCGTGATCCTCAACGCGGCAACGATGTGTGCAAATATATATGTAACGAACGCGCCGACACACAACAAGGAGGAAGCTGAGTCCTTTCAGCGAGACCCACGGGAAGTCTTGACCTCCACACAACAACGCCAGTGGCAATGGTTAGTCCACGACGGAGACGACGACAGTCTTCTAAATCCCGTACACTGAAATCTCCTAACCACAATTCGCCTCTCACTACGGCCGCAGGAAACCATCTACCCACACATATGTGGATTTAAATTCTCTCTTTATGTAACGGTACGGGATTTTTCAAAAAATCCTACATCCTGTAATTTATATTTCAACTCACCGTCAAGCCCGATTCTTCTACGTACCTTTTCTCCTTCGAGTGAGATAAAGAGAGCACTCGAGAGCTGTTTAATTTATTGTTGTCTTCGATCTTTCAACGAATTTCAACAACAACAAACGAAATAAATGAAAAATTGATATTAGATCGTTTCGAGATGGTATCGATTTTGATATTATATATTGTTTGTATATGGTGATTCGATTGAATCGAAATTGAAATACTTTATTATGCATACAGTGGTTCTGGGATAGCAGAGAGAGAGAGAGAGCAAATGGAAAGAAAAGAACAGAACGGAATAAAAAGGATGATACAACCCTCGGTAGCGATTAAACACAGTTGTGGCACACGCGTAAGGATTCAAGGACACGATACATCTCTCTCAAAATATCATCGCATCCCTCGGGCACCCTCTGTTTCGCGCTTTCGCACTGTATAAGCTGTATACGCGATATATATTCGACGAGAATAGAATTCAAGTGATGAAGAACGCGTTGAAACTGACACATCGTCAGATACATGCCAGAGTAACTGTATTTATGTATATTCTTTTTTCAGTCGAAACCCGGTATTGTTTTATTTGTTCGTGAACTGGAAGTGTATTTAATCGATGGCCGGTTCTTGAATATTATTTTCTATATTTGAATTTAAGAAAATATATATTATAACCATCTGGCGAAACCTTTTCGACTACCTTATACGAATGAAAGTACTCTTATTAACGCCAGCAGCATTGAATCAATAGATATCATTAGAAATTTTGATGGATCATTTTTCCTAATTTGTTTGGATCGTCGAACGATAGATACATTTCATGCAAGCTACCGAGACCATCCGTGATAGGCTGCAAACTAGTTTCAACACAACTTCATTAAAATGCACGGAAAAGTGTGGAGTGATCATGACAAACCGTCAGAATGACACTTGTAACGACGCCTGTATGTCAAGCACTGCTATTCATATACGGGAACGTACGACGAACTGGATTGGCCGAACGCGCGGGATAGTCCTGTCACATACCGAAAGTAGAGTCCCCATCGCAAAGTCTGACCAAATCGATATCTGATGACCGATTGATCAAGTTCTGTACCGCCAGAACATGGCGAATCCAATGAAAATCGTCGAAGATTGTCGTTATAAAATTAGCGGGATTTCAGTGTTTTTGAAATACCCAATGATTTCATTCAAAAAAACTGCAAAATAATCCATCACTTTTCAGAATATCTATAAAAAAAATGCTCGATAGTTACTATTCGATCAAAAATATTCGGAACAATGTAGTAAGTCTGACCAGTGCAGCAGTGACCACTTTATAACGCGAGGGCGCTGCGGCGCGATATCTTCGCCCGTAAGAGCTAATAATACAAACGGTATATAAGAGACGCTGTCGAAGTAAAGTTCGACAACTCGTCTCTTTGGTTTGACCACTACATTGAGAAAAAGGCAACATGGTCACAAAAAATAAACTCGTATGGTAAAGGATTTATGGTTACAGGGAATTGAAATTTGATTATGATAATCAGGGAAATAAAACAAATTACATAAATCTGGATATGACGACTACATGACATGGTCAAAGACCAAAACATGGTTATGGAAAACAAATACTCACGTTATCGCCGTAATACCGATAGTACCAGATCTTCGACAGCTGTATACAAGACAGTGAGTGGAGCTAAATAGGGACGAGAGACGTAGAGTCAACAGGAAAAGAGAGATTGAGTGGAAAAAGAAGCACTCCCTCTTTTGCTCCTATCATACATCGATCATACTCAAAGAGCATATTTTGCAGCGAGAATGCAATAAATTTTTTATTTGGCAGAATTTAATTTCAGACTTAGTTTTCAAGATACAAGCATTTTGAGGTTTTTCTTTTCAAATCCAAATTACTCAACAGTACTGTATCTTACATACTTGAGCTTGACACCATTCGCTAGGTTTAAAAACGATGGATCTCTGCAACAAAATCGAATTATCCTCTAATAATTTGCAGTTGCCGAATTCTGATTGGCTGAAAACCGAAGAATTTCAAATAGTTATACCTTTAAAGCGAAAAATGATAGAATAGTTCAGTTTTGTTTCCGGAGATTCATCCTTTTCGAACTTTGGATTTGAAAGAATCTGAAAATACTCATATCTTAGAAATGACGGCTCAAATTTTTGCTAAATAGAAGAACAGTTATTTCATTTTGAGTGCAAAATATGTCCTTAAAATTGAAATATTCGACTTGGAGAGTCGAACCTGTAGAGACCGTGAGGTGAAATTCTCACTCTTTTAGATTTATAGAGAACGTAGTTTCTACGAATTTATTTATTAGTCTCTAAATAAACTGATCAATACAGGAGCGCTAGCCTTCCGACGCTAGTATCCACTTGAGAGTAAGAGACATCAGTTTTTCCTAGACAGCACAACAGTTCAGGATGGGTTCACAATGCAGGTTCATAATAAATACCTTGAGAACCATGAAAACTCATGAAGAATTATTTATGAATATATCAAGGACTACTGCGAGTCTTTAAATGTTCCAGCAAGATCCCGGGCCTTTTCAAGGATATATAAATAATTTTTCTTGACAATCATTCAATGATCTGTGATTCGCGTGTTATAATAGCCACATAACAATTCATGCTTTTTAGGCATAAAACGTGTTGCAGACCTCTAAAAGTTATCTAAACACGTTGCGTAAGACATCTTAAACTTTCCTGCAAGGTGTCTTGAAATACAATTCATTATGTAAGCATTTCATAGTAGGATCTTCATATACCAACGCGTCATTAAATTTTCAAACGTTACAGAGGAACTAGAGAAACTGCTCTCTAAACTTGAAATAGTGAAATCTCACTGATTGCAGTGAAGAGACGACTGTTGCAAAATAATGCTTATTAATCACTGAATATTAACCAGTTTTGGCAGTAAAACGTCGCTGGTTTAATCAGTGAGAAGTACTGTAACAATGCACTAAATATGTATAAATTCTTACTTGGCATAATAAATATATTTATCGATGACGTCGGCGGCGTCTCGATGGTAAGCGCGAGGCATCGGCGATTGGCCAAACGCAGAAAAACAAAGATGGACCCAGAAGCAGCGCACGCGCCAACATATCGTTAAAACGACTCCGCATGCGGGTCTGTCCTAAACGAGTAGTTACTACTCCACACCGCGTGGCGTCGAAGCTCGTCTCGTAGCGAAAATAATTTTCATCGTGTATATATTAGGAGGTAATAGAGGGGGTATCGAATATGGTTCACATTCTCTTCCTCCTGCACCTTGGATTCGGCAAGCCAGAACCACAAAGAGGGATCTAATTATCGGAATAATGACTTCCTTCAACCAATTTGTGAAGTGAAATTTTACTCAATCAAGTTTAGGTAGTACTCAATAGTAGTAAAAAATCGTCTATTTAATAAATAGTTATCACAGCTATATTTTTTTTTTTTCATTTTACTTTGTGGAATACTTATGTTTTATTTTTATTTTTATTTTTCTTTCAATTTGAAATCCTTTGAATGTAACTGATAGTAAATAATATCACATTCATTTATTTTACATGAATTTCGAAAATTATGTAGCATACGTGACTGAAGAACATATTACGCTGTAACCTCACAAAGGAGCGACGTCTTGAAGATGTATGAAAGCAGGACGTGTAAGTTTGCGACTTGACACACAGTATCTTTGTACAGCAGAAGCAACATGGAGTAGTTTCTGGGAATACCTTCAAGATTCTGATGTTGAGAGTGAATCATTCTTGGAAATGAATGTTTCTTGAAAGCCCAAGTATCGATTGTTTGGCATCTTTTGTGTTGGAGAAATAATAGAATTCCAACTGACCTTACACAGACCGCTGTCTTTTTTTATTCAGATTATTCTTCGAAGGTTTATTTATCAATACTAGTATAGCGAAAAGGAAGTTTTAATGCCGACTTACAAAGTTTTATCAAAATATTAACATCATTCCGTTTTTTATAGGTATATTTTGAATCCAAATTACCATATTTCATCACTAATTTGATAATGAGATTACAATTACATAGAAATACTACCGAATCAACTAAATTCCTCTCATTCAAACGAACAATGAGATATTATCATTACCTCTCAACATGATACGAAAATAATGAAAATTCGCCGTTCATGTAATTTTATCTGCATGAACGATTTCATGAACGGGGAGCGTAGATGGATGTAAGTGAGAATATATCTATCTATCTATCTGTTTGTCTATCTACACTCCTGCAACTAATGCATCCCAATATATGCGATGTACTTATACATACGTATACCTGTGTGTTCGGTCGCGGTTATAGGACGCTCAATAACCATCGAAGCGAAACTTCAATCACATGATTATCCGCTCTTGTTGTGTGGCTTTTATCGCTCCTTCGATCTAAATACAATGCTCAGGGTATCACAGAAGCTTTTTAATGACAAATCATAGAATATATTTTCAAGTGAACAGAATGAAAAACCTTTCCTCCGGATTTCACATTTTGAAATGATCTCTCGATTGAAAAGTGAACCAACGAATCCTTTCGGTAGAGTAGCTTTGATTCACCCTGATGTCCCCCAATCCGTGCTTCGATCCAGCTCACATCGAGATGAAGGTGGCCCTATATCGATTAACTGCCGTTTAACGCTAGATACTCCATCGTCGAGTTGAGTCGCGCTTTAATTAACGGTGAGCGAAACCACAACTCGATATATATATATACATATACACATACTTTTCAACGTAGGATAGATAACGGTGCGAAATCGAGCGTACTGATCGACGAACGATGTGAAAATAACAAGTCGAGAGATAGGTAACCGTTACCAATCATCGATCACATCCGTGATCGTTATTTCAACGATAATCTATCATCTATAAATTTCATATAAACGATATATATATATATGTGTGTGTTCATACATACATTCGCATTGTACAATTCCTATTCTCTGCAAAGAAAAATAATTTCAATGTCTCTATGAGAAGAAAACGCTTCTCATTCGTATGAGCATGTTATACGTGGTAGGGGGATAACCCTATCGTGGCAGCACGTGGGTTAAGGTACACCACAAACCGAATGGGATTCTCGCACGATTTCACTCGATCCGCATCCATTAGAGGAGCAAAGCAATTTCAAAATCTCAGCAAAAGATAGCTCACTTTGCTACTTAAGGTCTACGCCGCGGCCGAAAGGAAGGAAATTGAGCGGAGGAAAAACTTGTATGTATCGCTGCACACATCTTCAGCTTTCAGATTACTTTTCTTGCATGCATACAAGGGAAGGAGGAGTATCATTATCCGTGGGAGAATGTTGGATATAATTAAATACTCTCGATACTATTTTTATCGTTCAATGTTTTTCCTGCGAATCAAAGTCTCATTTCGAAATCAGTTGATTCTCTCTCCTCTCTTTCTCTCTCAGCATTCGTTTAATGAATATAATTAAATTCCTCTGTCAGCGTGCACCGACACACCGAGTCGACCTGTCTTTGTATAATCATTTTCAAGAAGATATTCCACCGAGATAACCCTTAACTGCGGTTTTGAAGGGACATTGCAAAGCGCGTTGGAATAGAACTAATGAACTCACAACCGCCTTTCACGAACAGAGTTATTACCGACCTCTCTTCGTTCGTGTATCGTCCTGCTTCCCTGATTCGTTCCTTCCGTGTTGGTGTTTTGTTCAAGTTTCTTCATCCACAGTCTTTCCGTCTTCTTCGTCAAGGTTTTCTGGATCGTCCTCCGTCTCACGGATATCGCAATGTTGCATGCTCGTCCCAAACTAATCCCCTATTTCAATCATATTATAAAATTCATCATCCGTAAGAATATCCCATATTTTTTATATAAATATCGCTTATCCCTTGGACTACTTACTCGCCTTTCATTCACAAATCGCAAATGATATCACGATTATATTATGTTTCATTCATTCCACGATCTTTGAATCTTTGATCTTTGAATTTTTTCCCTCTGCAACGTATAATTCCAAATCAATTTTACGTGAACGTCACAGTGGTTCCAAGGTACCGATTATAATCGTTCTCTCTTCGTTCTGATATTATTATCCCGTGTCCATGTACTTGTTACAAGCGAGAGAAATGAATACAAATTCACATACGGAACCAATTCTTCCAACGAGTAGGTTACCGTGAATACAACCCATTAGAATACGATTTCTCATTCCTCAATTTTCCTATTCAAAGTTTCGCACGAAAAACTTTCTATTCAAATATTTCCAACACCAGCTTCTACATTCTACCTTGGAGAAGGAGGAGAAGAAAAAAAAGAGGGGGAAAAAAAAACACACAGCAATTTTACCCACCGTAGTACGATGATAATGCGATTGCTCGGAGTGATGATTATTATGCATTCACACTATAAGCGAATCAAATACTGTAAAGTAAAAGTCGTCGTGATGTATGAGAAAAACGACGACTACGACGACGATGACGGTGCCGAGCGAACGAGACTCCACAGCGAATTACGCTAAAATCATACTTACTCGAGAAAGGACAACGAAAGCAAGCTTTTTGTGCGGAGGAAAGTGCGCACGAGCGTCGTCGTAAATTTGCTAATTTGCTTTCAAAAGAATCCTCTCGAGGGCAGATTTCTCTACTTCGCATGGAAAATCCACGAACGAGAAATCGACAAAAGCCATGACCCAGCGACTATCTTTTCCCCCCTCTCTTTCTCTCTCTCTCTCTCTTTCTTTCGTTTTGCTTCGAAGGCTTTCAAGGGAGTGGTCCCGAAGTACAAGAGTGAGTAGAAGAGACACACAGTCACTACAGTCAGCAGCTACTCTCGAGGATGTTTCATTGTCTTTCGATGGTATATAAATATATGTATATATATATACTTGGAAAGAGAATCTCTTTATCTTAATTCCATTACCTTCGCAAGATCTCTACGAATAGCAAACCAGAGTTGTCATATATATATATATGTACTTCACGAATGCCTTCAGAATCTTCATCATAATATCGGAATATCCACTTACTCTCAGCTGCCGTCGTGATAATTCGGCGCACGACTCTTTGACATGTCCTTGACTCGTAAAATGAAAACTCCACCCTTTCTTCCGAGACATCATTCATTTATACAACTCAACGATGGAGGAGAAAAAAAAAGGATTGAATGAACGAACACAACGGATAATTAGCTTTTCAAACTCGTGAGACGATGTATTCTTTTGAAAACTAACTTAACTTTATCGAGTATTCATGAATCTTATTCGCTTATTATGAATAGTTATTTATTAACATCTATTTATCCCATTCAACCGGGTTCGTCAACTTCTGAGAGCTTTCTATTATTTAACCGAAAGTCCATTCGTTTCCATTTCTCTCATCCTCTGTTCTCAATTTTTAAGTTCGTTGCTTCCTTGTTGTATTATTATAAGAGAAATTTCATACCATGCGAACCGCATAGGAGAAATCCATCCCCGATACGTAGATTTTTCTCTTTCACAAATTTATAACCGAGTATATATGTATATCTCGGTGGGAGAGCATATGCAATAACACACGGGGATCTTTTTTCAAATTTCTTCATTAAAAATCCAGTCTCGATGATATGAAATTCAACATGACAGGTAAAAAGGTGAAATTGGTGAAGTTGAAATTTCATTATTTTATCTTTTTTGTTCATTTTCGTCGTGATGCAATTCCCTGCTTCCGAAACGTGATGTGTGATAAAAAATACAATACACTCGCAACGTCTCTATGTAAAAATTCTGTCGAGCGAGGATTTATTAAACTGATATCAACGTTGAACCACTTTGCAGACGTAGCAGAGTATGTAGACATACGAATTTTGCTTTTCAAGTACTACACCACTATACCCTCTATCGTTGAAAACTTGGAAAAAAAATTCGAAGTAAAAGATTATTGTTTCCGATAAACTATATAATGGAATGTGTTAAACTCGTATAGAAGACGAAAAGAGGGATGAATAAAATAATAAAGAAGAAAAGCTGTTACATAGCTGAGAGAAGAGACCATCTTCCGAAATACCAAACGATCCACCATTGACCCTCCACGTAAGGGTTGGGCGTTCCTCTTCACACTTTGGGTGAAATCTTTGGGGCCAAGTTGTCTCATAGAGCTAACATCGAAGAACCACCCTTTCGACAGCTCGATTTTGGATCATCTCGTTGGAATACTTTCCCTCGAACGAATTCTTGGCGTACTTTCTCGGAACTTTGGAGGGTTCGTCGATAGCCGTCCCAAGAATTCGGTTGAGAACACTTCATTGGTGATTCCCGCTCGAGTGTACATTCAAAAATCGGTTCGAATATGAAAATATTTTATCTCCGTCTTGAATTATTTAATAAATTCATAAATCTTCGACATACGCTGTATTCGAATCGACACACACACACACACACATGGAGTATGGGAATAATTGGAAAATTTATATCGAGAAATGTTTGTATCAACAGATTCAGAATATCGAGAACTTATTTGCTATTGTACATTTCAATATCGACAGTATGGAATTCATAATAACCAATGATGAAATGAAACATTCACGGAATTCATACTGTACAATTAATTTGCAAACCCTCTCTGAGGAGCTAATTGAATAACAAAATTCCAAATCACGAACAATTCGATATACGCTCTCACTTTATGGGTAATACTCTTTTTCATCGAGATATAATATAGGATGATTTCATACTGTTAACGAAGGATTCAAATTTCCTAGAATTTTTCTTTTAATTTCGATGTAAGTAAGTCGCATTGAAAGAATCCCTTTTCTCTGTGTAGTTACTTTGACGTAAAATAGTTTCCATGATACGCATACAAAAGCATAAAACTTGCCAAACCAATATTTCATAAAATTAACTCGAAGGAAAAATCATTCACACATGTCCTGTATATTATCGAAGATTTGTACGCGTACACCCGGCATCGATAAATTTCTCACACGAGGAAGCGTCATAAAACTATCCAATTCGTATAACGTAACATAGAGAAAATATTTCTACGTTTTATGCGTCTTCAGCAAAACTTGTGTTTATCAGGAAGCCAACGTCAATGCATCATTGGTACCCTGGTCGCATCGCGAATAGAAAAAATCCTTTATTTTTCAATATCGAATATTCAATTTGCGATCTCGAAGAAACAAGAACGAGTCCATGCTTCTGAACCATATCATGATTCATCCGAGACGTATACATATAGAATCGCAAGAAACTCCTCCTGACACTTTGGCCGCGTGTATGAACTTTTCACGTATACCCATTGAATGGAACTATCCATGACGATTTCAAAGTTCACCTATATTTCGATTTATAGTAGAGACAGTTGAAAGGAAAATCTATATACTCGCAATGGCGGAAATAATTTGGAAGTGGAGCGGAAATGAACAAAGAGAAATCGAGATCTGGAACAGTGGAAATAGTCGGTCGCTAAGTTACGTTGAAATGGAGCGGAAATGATGGGGAATATTCCGCCAAATAAGAGATATGTCAAATATTTTTCCATGCATCGAATTTTGATGTACCGTATTTTATGTTACAGAGAGGTACGATACGGCGTACGCGTGCGAGGGGAAGACGTTGCAGATCGAATGTGGAGAAGGGAAATTGATCCATCTGATCAGAGCGAATTACGGGAGGTTCTCCATCACGATATGCAACGAACACGGAAATACCGAATGGAGTGTCAACTGCATGTCGCCCAAGTCCCTTCGCGTCCTCGACAGCAAGTAAGTGTCCCATTATCAATCAAGATTCATCAAATAATCGCTTCTTTTGTGTTGTATTGCCTCGGCAATTGACACACACTCACACAAACTCTTCTTTTACAACTCTACACTTCTTTTACACGTAAATTCGTATAAGTTCGTCGCCCCACACGTTAAGCAAAAAAAAAAAATCATTTTACGATCCAACAATCAATTTCTCTTCCCATTTCCCTGTTTTTTGTCCATTCTCTAACATAATTTACTCTGACGCGTCACGTCGAATCACACACCGTACACTTGCTTTCCTGCCTTGCACTCGTTTCTGCAACAGAGCAAACAAACCATTTCTCTTCTTGTAATGAGAAGGTAGCGCCAATTAAAAGAGACGTCGTGATCGATCCGATTGGATCGATACATAGATAGAGGAAAGAGGAAGAAGGAGGTAGAAAAAGATCAACCTTCTTGTCATTTCACCTCTACTCGAGCTATCGAACGATCCGATACTCGACTTTCCACCACGTGGATCGATATCTTATCTTCGTTTTGTATCATTCCTCTCTGTCTATAAATACGATCTATCCTTGACACCTCGTGCATGGATTTCAATTCCTCCTCGCTCTTCTAAAAAACAAAAAGATTTGTTTGCTCTAAAACTGAAACGATTGTCGAAAGGGAACAACGAACAAATAAGTGGACGGCCTCAGGGATCAGGCGAACTGGCCAATTGCTCGATCACTGAAGCTCGTTTTCATTCATCGTGGGTATCGGCGTCGATAGAGAAAATGAAGATTATCGCACAAATGAAACAACGACAACAACAACAACACCTTTCCAAGTGCGATGATCTTGAGAGTCGTTTCGATACGATTATCTTTTCTCTATCCCGATTCACACATGAAGTGATCCACTTCACTCCGAATCACATAGATAAATTCACACAAATGGTATATCCCGATCTAAAAGATGTATCCCAACAATCCCAATTTGTTTTTTTGTTTTTTTTTCTAAATGATGAATTTTCTTTCCTTTAATAATATTTTGTTGTATTTATTTTCTACAAATTCTCAACGCAAACGAGAGGAACTGTGAAAGAATCTCACCCCCCGATCTAATACCAAAAGTTTATAATACTTATATTTCTCAAATATAAAAAGTAATAATACGAGTCTTGTATCAATGAAGGTCGAATATATATATATTTTGATTCTCTATATCTCTCCGGTGAGAAAAACGAATTTAAAGTTCGAGTTCAATTTCATACAAAGACGCGACAAGTCGGGAGAGAGGGCGCAAAATAGGTGGATAACTTCGGATTAACTTTAAGTGGAGAAGTTTTGGTCTGCCAATGTCATTTGATCAGGAAAGAGAAGAAGAGGAGGAAGGGGAAAAAAAAACATATTTTTACAACGTGTAGTATCGATATCTTTGATAGAATGCTAGGGCAAAAGTTAGAGTGGCGTCAGGTTGATTCGTTTCTTTCGATGTTCCTCGAATCAAAGCTCATATAACAAACTACGGGGATTTCTTCCTCTCGTTTGTTGAGAATTTTCTTTTAAAACGTTACTTTGTGCGCTCTCGAGGGCACATTTTTCTACAGGTTCATATTTGTATACATATATATATATACATACATGGATAATAATTATTATAACTTATCAAGTTTTCTCGCGCGGAGCTTGTTGAGAATCAACGTTCAACGAATATATTACCTCTATATTGACAAACTTTTATAGATTCTTTGTCATTGAAATGTTCAATCTATTCGAATCTTATACAGAAATATCATAAATTTCCCGCTTCGTTTCATGCATTTTCGTTGTCTATGTATATTTTTTCCAATTTTGTTCTCGATGCAAGGAGATTTCATTTTCGAAACATCAATGGATCACAAGTGAAATGGAAATGAGTTGAAAGAAAATTCTGATCCTGCCATTGCATTTCATCAAAAGATAATTTCATTTTCATTTTGATTGGAAGACTTTATTAATTTAGCAATACTTGGAATTTACGTGATATATAAAATATATCGAGTTTCAACTTGATCTTCTATTCGAGATTCTTGAAAGCACTGATGAATTCAGAACACGTGAGTAAGAATCAAAGGAGAAAAAAAAGATCTTGTATTTATTCGTTCGAGAAATCAAAGTAGAGACAAATTGCTTCATAATTTCGTACTCACTATTATTCCATTGGAATAATAACGTGGAAATAATAAGTACGCGAGCATTGTGCGATTGGCAAAGGATAGTTTGAACTGTGCCTGCATTTTCTTCTGTTCACATATTAAAACATTTTAACGTGCGAACAGAATGAAAGAGTTTCAGCTTTGATTCGTACGACAATGAGAATCCCAACTATTGTTCAAATTATGAAATTAAACTCATACGACGACTTTGTTCAACATTTTCATCATACTGCAACAATTTATTCATGTCACAGGGAACATTGAAGATCAAACCGCTGAAAGAATACGAACTCATTTCGTTCTTTCGAATAATAAATTGCCGCTGGAAATTAATTGATTCTACAGAATTAATATTTCATATTCCATGGCATATTGAATTAGCGATGTGAATTTGTAACATCGTTCTCTAAATTATTTATAACGAATTTATATACGATGTTGTTTGAAATGATGAATTTCGAGAAAAATAATTATCGATGACGTCCGTTGTGGAATTAATAGAAGATACTTGTCAGTGCATAACTTGGTTTCCGAATTGAGTTGAATTTGTGACTTTATATCATTTTATTATTAAATATTCCATTTGTGATCCAAACTTCGATGATCGCGTCTCTTTGTTTTGAGAACAATATAACAGTTACGCTGAAATACTAATTTCACGATTATAACAATTGCTTTGATTCCCCAGCCGCAAAAACAACAAGCCGCCGCAGCAGCTTTTTTGTTATTCCTTTTTTGTTACTCAATTTTATTGTTTTTGTTTAGAATTGCCTCAACGCTAATCCTTATCATATAATCCCTTTTGTAAAAAGAATTAACCAACTCAATGATCATATTATTATAACAACACGCATGTACATATATATTCGCTTACTAAAAATACTCTCCCGCGGAATCTCCTTTCGGTGGGATTTAACACTAAAAGAACACCTTCTTTCTTCAAACAAAACTCATCACGCTACATTAACGATTATACTCTATATATACTCTATATATTATCCATTTGCAGCGCAATGATTCTTTCTTATTCTAATTCTAACGTTCGTATCCCGTGTATTTATTATCAATGGGAAAAGAAAAAGAAATGTGATGTACTCAAGCAACGTAATTAATAAAATCTCTTTCTGGTTGATCTGAGATGATGTCACTCTCTCTCTCTCTATCTTTCTCATTTCTATAAAACATAACGCAGTAATACACTCGCTTGTAATATATTATTACCATTGAGACTTCCTTCGTTGGCTTTATTAATTTTTCAATAATATGTATTTCATGTAGTGAAGTTAATGAGGAGAAAGATCGCATTTATGGTAAGGAAAAGTTACGAGGAAATAATAATTTATATCCAAGCAACAAAAGACGAAAATTCGCTCGATGGTGTACGAGATTATCATGAGAAATTATTATTATCAAAGTGAATACCTAATTTAATTACAACTCACAACAAAATTTAATCCTCGTTTCATTAAACATTGCTGCCCCGATCAAACGATTCGTGGTGTATTATTTTTCCTTTCCGTTCTTCGAATTATTCAAATTTAAATATACAATGTAATTGTTCCGGAGAAGTAAACGTAGTTTTCCAGTTTAATTTTTAATCCGATATCAAATATCATTCACGAGCGTACGTTTATGAGTCACAAAAAGAATTGTGTGGCTAAATGATTTCCTTCCATCGCGATTTAGAGCTCACATACTTTCTCTGTCTATGTATAATTCTGGCTTTCTCTTTGTTTCTCTCTCTCTCTGAAACTCTTCAAAAGTTGTTTACGAATTCCTCTTGAAGAGATCCTTCTTCACGCGTATTACAGGAATAATTCACCACACACGTAACGAATCGTCTCGGTTTGATTGCAGATTCAATATCCGAAATCCCTCTTTAAACATTGCGAAATATTTGAGAATCCTTCGAATAACAATTTTCGAAATAATAATCCGATAAGTAAAAGCGTTCCACACGCTCATCCGAATGGAATTTGAAAATTCTTACGTAAGAACGTTGATAAATGGTACGTACTCCCATAGTGGTAAGACAGAAAAGCAAAATCATTGGTAATTCCGTTAAATCGTATACACCGTGGTACCGAAACCAATTGCAGATTAACCGTCTGCCTCGGCTACCGCTGTTACTACTGTAACACCAGTGCAGTCAAAAGCTTCTGTTGCCCGCTTCTGTCTGTGTAAGTTGCACGAACGGACAAAGCGGAAACGCCGTATGGGGCGCGCTCGAGATTACGATTTAAGTGAAACCGGGGTTTTGGCGAAACGATTAATGAAATTGGATGCCGGTGCTGCGAAATTCAGCCTACCGCCAAGAGATTCAACGGAATTAATGACTGGGCAGCACCTGTGTTACACATCGCTTCGGGTTGGTACACAGACGTACGTGTACATAAATGTATACTTGAATACTACTCGATGCTAAAACACAACTCCAGTCTGTTGTCTCACTTGTATATATATATATATATATATATATATATATAAATATAAATGAGAAAAAAAGAAAGCATGGACCATGGAGTCTGGGAATTAAAACAAACAAAAAAATTCGAAACACAGAACACAACGTTCTTATTTCAGGTATTTCGTGCTCGCGTTACGTGTTGTTGATCCCCCTTAATTATCACACTTACACACATATTAGAGCAGACTAAGGTCAAGCGATTCACTTGCCTCATACTTTTCGTATATCTCCGCCCTTTTTGCCTTCATTTTTTCTTTTTTATAATCGAATAAATATCGGTTTCCCTTGGAATCCTGAACAAATTTCAAGGGTAAAATTTTAATCCGTATCGATCGAAGTTCCTTGAATTATACAAAATTTCTTAAGCTCATCTGATTATTTGTTGTCTCCTCCCGATTGAAACTATCGTCGATAATTCTTGAGTCAATGATTTCGAACAAACGACATTCAAAACTTCCTGTCAAGATTGGAAGTGAATCAGTTAAACGACCTGTTAGTTTCAAACGAAACAACCAACCTTTCCCGTCGATTTTACAATTCTTTTTGCATAAACACCAGCACGTGTGGTATCGTAGTTGTAACGCAAGAAATTGTATTACAAATTCTCGGGTTATTGAGAGTAAACGAAGAGAAAACAACAAATCCAATGATTTCATTCATCACGGTTTAATTGCTATCCAATTATTTCACGGTATAAAATAATTATGTGAACACGTCGTATCGATTTTATCTTTATCGTTTTTTTTTTTGTAATAATTTCAAACATTGTTCAATTCCCACAATTGAATTCGAGTAGTACCATTGTGAATCTTATTGAATATAATTGCGAATAAATGAACTGAATCGTTAATTATACCAAGCAAAGTTCGTTGAAATTACAAACTTTCGTGATCTTGTGTCTTTCCCTGTTGGAAAATATTTTACACGTCGGTTTTCTGAAAAATCTATGAATAACGTAATTTCAAAACTCTGTGATATGAAATTGACAATTCTTCACAAATTTCATTAAAAACGTGTACAGCCATGCGCATCCGAAGATGGATTTTTGAAATATGAATTCACGAGTTATACGTCAACGTCAGATATGCATACGATGGGAGAAAAGTTTTTCTATTAAACAAAGAAAATCTATTATCATTGAGGAACTTTGAGAAGTCGGATTCTATTAGACATATTCCATGTAAACAGAAATTTGAGTTGTAGTCCGAAATGCTTGAAATATTCTCGTGGGATTGGATACCTTCCTGAAAATTATTACATGAAACTGTGTTTCGCTTGTGAATATATTCTGTTAGAATCAAGTTTCGAGTTGAATGTATTCCATGAAATTGTTAGTTCTCTCTCTCTCCCTCTCTCTCTCTCTCTCTGTACTTTCTCTTTTGTTTTTTGAGAATTTGTAATATCAGATTTGTTTGTCGAGAGAATCGATTTGATCTTGTAATTGTTTTCATTTCTCATCTTTTCTATTTAAGGTATTCAGATTTATAATTTCAATTGTGGGATTTGAATCTCTTGGGATGTTTAGTAAAACTTTAATGGAATCTACTGTTGAATAATATGTCCAACTGGAGTTGTAGTAAATATTGGAATTACCACGGAAAATGAATTTGATAAATTCCATAGAATTATTCAAAGCAATGGAGATGATGGAATAATTGAAATTCCAGAAAATTGATGCAATCAGTTGAATTAGTAGAATCGATATGATTATTTGAATTTGATTGTTCGAGATGATGCAATTAACTGTATTGATTTCATTGAATTTATTATGAATCGATGGTTTGATTGATTTTAAAATATAATTGAAGAATTCGTGCCTAATAATTTTATAGAATTTGGATCAAATTTGTAGACAATTTTTGGGAGGAGAAATAAATTCTGAAAGTAAGAGAGAATAATCATCTATTCTTAGTGGAAGAAATTACAAACTTTTTTGTTTACTGATTTTCTTGATCTTCAGGGCTCGAAAAATTATTATAAAGGTGAATTGTTGATTCCACGTTTTATTGTCAACTTTTCAACTGAGGAGCAAAAGATGGAAAGCAAAGTTTGGTTTAATATTAACATTATTTTTACTGATGAAAACTTGAGTATGTCAGTAAGTTTTACTAGAAAATAACACCAAAGTATGCAATCAGACTTGAAACGGGACTTTCCTGCCGTTCTTATCTTCAAACAATCTTCGAATTATATCTAACGGATTCCAAAAATGAATATTGAGAATAAGACAACCTCAAAGAACAGACGACGAAACAGGATGGACAGTACAAGTGGGCCCAACAGATCAAAAACTAATTCTTTGAGACAATTTTCAAATCTCAACGCAAACTTCTCCTCAATCTCACTTAATGAGAAAAAAACTACGAGAAATGAATCATCGAAACTATGAAAAATCAATATTCAAAACTTAAATCTGAACCTAAAGATTATTTTAAACTGAAAATTGTCCTGGAAAACAAAATAATACTACAGTACAAAAAAACAAAACAATTAGTGCGAATGATTCGAGAATATTTAAAAAGATAAGAAAGTATATAAAAGTATAAAAACCTGTGAAGAGAATCAATTAACGTATGAAAATCAAGCTCCATTTCTTTTATATGATTTGTATACAAGAGATCAAGCAAATGATTCATCCAACTTTAGTATACAATTTAAAAAAGAAAAAGAATGCTTAATAATTCATGAGATATTATCAAGTCAGAACATTCAAAATAAACCTCCCGGCTTACCATAGAGGAAATAATGATCAAGATTTAGAAACAAAGTTAAAAAATATTGCAAATTCACGCAGTTATCGTGCCAAAATTGTTTGTCTAAGAATATGAAAGTATGAACATTAAATTAAAATATCAAAATCAATAGTCAAATAGTATAGTGAAAATAAAAATATAAATATAAAAATAAACAAAAAAATATCTATCATATTTACCACATTTTGGAATAAAATTGGGAACAGGAACAATTTTAGAATATAATTTACTGTAATTGTCATTGAATCTACTTTAATTAACACCAAGTAAATTAGACAGCGTTCCAAAACAGGCTTTTTACGTCACTTTCTTAGGACAGAAAAAAAAGAGACAAACGACATGATCTTCGAGAAACGTTTTTTTATATATTCAAATTATATTAAAATGATTGTTAAAGAGCAAATAATACATCAGTAGAATGAGAGAGGAATTTGGCGTCCGAGGCGGAGTTTGCAAGTTTCTATCCTCAACAACAAATTTTATGCTTCAAAATAAAGCGGATGAAATTTATTTTGAAAATATTCTCACTTGATGTTATTCCAAATTTCATTTAAAACTTTGCAAAAACAGTCGTTTCTAAACATTTGGAAAATTTCCCTGTTCGAAGCATGAAATAAGGGTTCAAAATTCAAGCTTACGACTGAGTTGTCACAGTTGCAGGGGCCTTTCTTTTTCAAGATCAAATTAATGGAGAGTTCAGCCCTGATAACGAACCTCCGGGGTTGAAGTTAATTTCTAAAAGTGGAGCAGCGAATGCCCTTGGTCGATATTTTGAACCAACTTTGAATACCAATTGATCAAGTTTTCTACTGAAAATTAGTCAATTTTGCAACTAATTTCACTTGAACTGGACAAACACCATGAATTATTCAATAAAATTCATTTTCAATTCTCATCTGACTGAATTGTGCATTACCATAAATAATTTCACTCCAGCATGAAGAATTTTTATCAACTGTGCAGTTCCTAGTTTCTAAAAAAAAACAAAAATATCTCGTTTTTTTTTTTGTCATTTTCCTTTTCGAGTTGTTGATGATGCTACTCTCAACTCAACGACCTAGCAACAATGAACACCTTGAAGAAAATTAGGACCGCCAACAACAACCAACTAAATCAAATGATTCGACAGTACTGATGTTTATAAGCCAATCAGTTGGCTGTTTCAAAAATCAAACTAGAAAACAAAAGCTCCGTTATTCGAATACTCATATGTTCCAGTAAACGATTCAAACTTCAGCAACATCTATTCTTAACCAATGCACAAATATGTATCGTCGATGCGAGCTTGGATTTTCTCCACTTTTCAGTAAAATTGATTACTGGCAATCAATAAAACACGTAACATCCAGAACTCAGTTTATATTTCATCACATGTCATTCCATGACACTATTTTGTCATTTATCTATTTCCAATAATAAAGCATTTTAACTTGGTATGAAAAGGAATCGATACAAACAGCGTAAAGATGTTACGTTTGTGGAGGAATTATTTAATCGATATGCAATTGATTCCAATTTGCATACAGAAACTCATCCATTATATTCAAATCGTCTGAAAATCGAACATATCTATTTTCATTCACGGTACACTTTTGCCTTGTAAAATGGGGATTTGATGTATCAAACTCAGGAAAATATGATTAAATATTATATTATTGTTATTTTTTTTAAAGAAAAGACCGTTATATCAACCACCGAAGGAAGTCTAGCGAATATTTCTCGTTGCTTGGGTATATATGTATATATGTGAAACAAAGCATAAAAACAAAAAATCAAAAGCTGAGAATGATATTCTCTACATAAATTCTAGGTACCAAAAGCCATTGACATTTTTATACGTCCCCACATATCACTTTTACGATCAGTCTTCGCTCCATCAAACCATTCAATAAAACAATCAAATCACGTGCATGCTTTCGTACGATCTAATTTCAAGAGAAGAACAAAAAAAAATATATGACAAAAAACAAACAAAAGTTATCTTTGAGCTACAGGCACGATCGTTTTATAGTCGTTATTATCTTTGTCATTGTAACGTTATTCGTTGGCCAGTCGGCGAATTCGTTACAATGTTTTATATTTGTTTTAAATTCTCGAGACTTTATAATATTTCCAAACATACGATCTTGACTGTATCTTGCACGACAAAGAGAGATTTTAAAAGATTGAATCAATACTCGGTACTTTGATCAATGATCATTAAAATTGATTTGAAAAAAAAATCATTTAAAACGATGCTTTTGAAATCTCTTGAAATTAAAGATAAGAGAATTCTTTGCAAAGTTAACTATATCATACACATACATATAAGTATTTGGAAATCATCTCTCTACGTGTGTTTGTGTGTCGTCATGGATCCTAACTGTGATGTAACAGGAAGGTGTAATTCCCCTCCATATTATAAATGTCATTTTGTCTCGTGTTGTTATTGTTGTTATTATCATTACTGTCATCGTACAAACGTTTTGAGGAGGGAAAAATCGAAACCACCGCAACAAACCTTTCAAATTGGAGGCTTTTTCGCTAACTTGTATCTTTTGTATCATCGACTCTTAACAATTTTCGGTCACGATGCTTATTATTGTTTTACGATAACGCAACATCATCGTCCATACGTCGCAACAAATCGTCCCTCATAAATATGCGAACGTGGATGAACAATAATATAAAAACTATATATATAGTTCATTCGTAATGGTGTTATTATCTATTAACAGTAAATTTCGCAACCTTCCCATTCTAAACTTATTATCATCATCGAATGTGTAATTTCAACTTTTACAGCATTACCGAAAGAAGGGATAATAATAAGTCATTGGGACAGAGAACTGTAATAAACTCACGGGGATTTATTATAAAAGACATCGTAGATTACACGATGTGTTCCGAGGGTCTACACTTTGGTAGAATGAAAAATGTCGTAGATTATATACACCGGTTCGATGAATGACGACTTGTCCAGGTGTGATGGTACAAATCGTTTCGCGTCACCGACGAGCAATCGCTCATGAGAGCTTAGTCGAGGAACAGAAGAAGAGGAAGGAGGAGAAGATGATGATGATGATGATGACGACGACGACGACGAAGGAGAAGAAGCATATATTTCTATATGTTTTAAAAATTATTCATCGATCTTCCAGAACTTTTCAATCTCCTAACTCCTCACGTTGATTTCAATTAAACGACAATTCGCATAGAAGAATTAATTCTTTTATATAAATCCAAGCAGGGAAATGAAAATTCATAATACATTCGATGAAGGTCCTCATTGTTCTTCAACATAGACCTGGAGTGGCTTTTATTTTTTCATTTTGACAATTTTCATCTTTCGTTGGAGCTTCCACATTATTGTTTCGTCCACGCGGCAGCAGTATTATTATCATCAAAGAGGATTTTATAACGTCACATCCAGATTCCTTACACTTCTTCGACGAAGCGTTATTTTTTCTTTTTTTTTTGCGTTCCTCTACTTTTTTTCTCTCTTCTCTTTTAGCTTGTCATTCAGTTTGAGCACAGAGCCAGAGCCGTTCTTTCTCGTATATCAAGCTACTTGTTTCTTTCGTGTCCAACACGTATGCCACCGACTAACGGAGATTTTTCCCCTGGTACAAAGAAATTCCGATGACGAAAACGATGAAAAAGTCACTCGAGATACCGTGGGTAACGAAAAACCCTTTGTCAATTTTTACGCTCCTCTTCGATCGAGTTATAACGATGTGCATACTTTTGATATAATTGTTACCAAGGATCATCGATTTCATTTTCCAATTTCTGCGTTGAAAATTCTCATGGAATTGTATTGTTAGAATTGAAACAATATTATTCGCGTGAATTTGTATATAGAGTAGAATAATTTTATCATACGTTTTGAATATTCCATGAAATTTCTCCTTCAAAGACCTATTTCGTACCTCTGTTAAACCGAGCGACAAGTTTCTTCTTATTCCCCACAGAGAGAAGATTTGAGTCTTCTTCGTCAGTGTAATCGAGCATTCTCTCACAACTTCTCCTTGGATTCAATGTGTACGTTTCTTACGGCAGAAGAGTGTTTCTCCCATAAGAAAATGCACGTTATACGCGGTAAGGTCGCTACACCGCTCGTACCTGGTTTTACATAGCGAGGCTTATGCACCTTATATTCAACGGAGCAAAACCCGCACGCAATACACATCTCTTAAGCTCCCTCTGAAAGATACACCCGTGGTTCCAGATTAAGACAAACTTTGGCCCAAAGTGATGTTATACGAGACTGCGATTGAAGTCGTTCCACGAGAATGTAAATGAAAGATGCGAGGGGAGATGAAAGGAACAAAAGCAATTCCTTGATAAGAGGGAATCTAATTTTGTTTCTTTACTCCGAATGTTCTTTGTTTTCTCTCTTACTTGTATCGTTATTTCATTCATCGGAAGACTGAACGACTTGTACACTGTGATCAGTTCATTTGAGATACTTTACATACTCTTTTCCCAAAAATTTGATCACTGCATTTCTTCAATCCATTCTATATACCAGCATGTATAATCCAGTACAATTTCAGTAATAAAATTCTAACCAAATTACTATGTGCATTTCGATCTAACTATTTTCCTTGTATCGTATACAACTATCCTAACGAAAGGAAAAAGATAATGAAATAACAACGATGGGAGCTCCAACGAACGTGCAATTCAGGAAAATTCTTGTGCACCTGTGTGTGTATGTGTGTGTGTTTTTATACCCTCGCAGTTCGCATGTATGGTATGAAAACTAGACTCCAATCGACGCGAACCACGAAAAGGCCTGAATCATCGTCAAATCGATCATTTTACGGTAACTATCTCGTACGTAGTATAACTACGTGTACGTGTGTACGTACGATGAATGAAAGGGAGGAAAAGGAGAAAAAGAAAAACACACAGCAATCGAAAATAGAATGGAAGGGACTTTAATAACCAACAGCACAATATCCGCGAAATGGCGATTTTTCGTGTTCGTCCGTAGTTTACCAGTCTGGAATTACGTTTACCTTCGTTATATTCTGTCGGATACTACATGCAAAATATACAGGGTGATCATCGGCGTCGACGTCTACTTCGTGGCGACGTCGACGTCTACTTCGTGGCGACGCGAAGAGGAGAATGCGACGTTCGTACGGTGGTGGTTGATGAGCTATGGGTGGGACGTAGAAAAATGCGAGAGAAGGTCGATAAAAATATTTAGCGACGTCGGTGACCTCGAAAGTATTACCTACATTCTTCGGTCGTGTACTTTGATCGTGTCGATCCACGGTTTAATGCTCCCTGTTTAAATTATTCTTGTTTTGAAAGAACCAGAGTCGATAATGAGAGTGGACAGAGTGTCTGAACAGGCAATCGGTCACTTAGAAAAGAATTGAAATATTCAATAACGAGGGTGCATATCGATTCTCCTAACAGCACCTCACGATTCCCTAATCACCGCAAATTAGGAATTTCTGAATCGAAATGAATTTTTATTTCAAATTTCAATTGGATAATTGAAAAAAAAAAACAAAAAAAATAGCAAATCAAATCGACGATTCAAACTATCCCGTCGTTTCATCTTGAACAATCCCCAATATATTTCCAACTTCATTTTATGACCCTAAAATAATTCTTCGAAAGAATCAATTATCGGGTTTTGTTCTCAACTTTTCCCCGGGATAAAGATTACTCTCGAGAACTTATTTCCGCTAAATTGCAAAAAAATCAATCCTCGCTCGAAATAACAAATAAATCACCAACTTCAATTGCCGCGATTCAAGCACCAAGGGGGAAAAATTTCTCTCTTTGTTTTCGAAAACATTTCTATTGAATTAAATTATTGGCTCGAAAACATTGATGAAAATTTTCAACCGGCCAAATATCGGGATACGCGAAATCCTCTTCTGTATGTTACTCATCGAATTAAATTGCGAAGGATTTTCTCGTGCCACGAAGGTTTCGACAGAATTTTTCGTGGCTGAGCTTCAAAAGTTGTAATTTACATGATGGTATTCTCTTGGGTGAAAATTATAGGACGGAATGGCAGAGCGTAGTAGATGCGAATTTGGGAAGAAAATAACTGGGAATCGAATTCGGAATGACGTGGAATGGCTGTGTGTGGTACTTTGCCAATGCTGACACGAGGGACAATGATGACTTGGCCCAAGGATGGGAGCTAAGCAAAGGGAATTCACATTAAGCCTGTGTATACTGGTAATGCGAAGATGAATTGTGCTGGAAGAGCATTAGCTTGAAGCAACTTGGTTTTATATATGGTTGCCCTGAGCGTTGGAATTGAGACTCGTTAGTTGGTACTGAACCGACGTTATCGTTCTAAGCTTCAACCAAGCTTCTTTCCAAGGCTCCGCTGATAATGTTCGTTAGGACTCGGTCAACCTTGCGCCCTTGGTGGATTTTCACATTGGATCTACTACGAACGGAATAGAAATTTCAAAACAAAATATCATCAAAGTTCTATCGCGAATCATAACAAGCAGTTCTGTTACTATAGCGCCTACAAAAAAAAATTAGCTGAAAGAGCAAGAAAAATGTTTGGCACAACTAAATTTTTTTGCTGACATAAACAAAATTGTCAACAGAACCAACGTTTTAGTTGCTGGAGTGAATATTTTTGCAAGGAAAACAAATTTCTTTGTAGGCGCTACATATAGTAGCAAACCATTTTCTCTCCGTGCAAGTGTCACTATTTTGGGGATCAGACTTCCAAGTAGAAATGCTCTAGTTATTGACAAGTTTTGTAACGCTCAATAAATCGTCGGGAACAATCAAATATTTCATTGAATACTTGCAACAAAATATTAATTTGAATGAAGTTTTATTGCAATTAACAAAATATTCATTCGATTAAACAAATATTTAATATTGTACAAAATATGTTGTCAATGAAAATGGATACTTGATCGATTCAACGAAATTCCATTCAAATTAACTGATCATTTCATTACGAGTATTCAAGTAAAGATTTTAATGTTTCCAAGAATTTTTTCTCCCACTCTCTAAAATTTTTAGAGTGAGATTTCACTCTTCAACCAGCCAAAAGTGAGCTTGTCGAAATTTTGAGTGAAATTTCCACTCTTTTAGAGCGATATTTTAAGGTTTGAGGTTAGAAACTCACAGCCTCTCAAATTCTGGAGTCAATTTTTCACTCTAAAAGAGTGAGGGTTCACTCGAAACGAGTGAAAATTCTACTCGAAGCGGAGTGGCTCACTTCTGAGACTTAGTGGAGTGAAACACGTGATTTTTCACTCTTTCAGATTTAGAGAGCAGTGTAGAAGAATAAGGTTCTATGTAGGAGCAGTAGATTGTGGAGTAGGGAAATAGAATCAAAAAATATTTGGAGCGGGAAAGTAGGACCAAGTAGTTTCTGTAGCGTGGAAGGAGGAGCAATTTCAGTGACTGGATCGACAGAGCAGGGGCAAAATTTCGACTCAGATTTGCTTGACTTCAAAGATTCATCTAAATCCAGCGCAATTCTATCTCACTATTTTTCACTCAAGCACAGATCGTATAACTTTAATCGCGACACGATGGAGTATATTTATTCCTTATTTCTTTAACGATCCTCATCATGGAATGACAATACATCTATCTATACACCTCTCTTTCGGAAATAATTTACATGGATTCGGTGGTCGGGGTTATACGATCGAACTCCCTCCGACGAGAAGCGTTAGAGGAACCAGTTTCATTGAAAGAAAAATAATTCAAGGAATATTTTATAATATTCGAGTACCCGATTACAATGAATTTGCATAGACTCTTGATAATCCGACAAGATCCAAAGGATTAAACGAATTCATAAATGTTGATGAGTTTTTGAATCACGGTTCTCGCGAAGGGCAAAGGAAATATTAACGCCGGCTGGAATAACGATTCGAAATGGTTTGAAATTATCAGTCTACCGCAGATTCTTCATCGAGATAGTTTCAATATTCCACTCTCATATTGTAAACCAGAGAAAACTCTCTTTCATCCTTGTGATTTTTCCGAGTCTCGTTATTCCGAGGAACACAATATACTCTTTCACGGTGATGCTCTACCTCTCTTTTCACCTCCCACTCTCCCACGGCTCTCATTACAATGAATTGGGCTCGTGCCAATCACTCTGAGTGCTTAGACACGCGAAACAATCTTTTCTCCTTCTCTTTTCTATTCCACTTCATTCGTGCTATAAAACACCATCGATAGAACACAACAACGACCCTTTACTTTAACTGCAATGTATCGATGAACAAACGAAAAACGTTGTCGCGTGCAGGACAATAAGAGCTTTTCCATTTGCAATTTTGTTAAAGCTAATCGTATCGAATGAAACTACCATAGTTGGAAATACAAGTGGAGTTTCGTTGTGTTTCCTTGGAGAGGAAAATTTATCGAAATCGTTGTGTTAGAAAACGAAGAAAAAAACAAAAAAAGGAACAAGAGGTTCGGAGAATAAATTTTCCATTTAGTCGAGCGTAAGATGGGGAAGAATGAAAATTGAAGGACAAATAAAAAACGAGGCCAGAGGAAATAGAAGAGAAGGAAACACCGCTGGCTCGTGTGGTGGTAGAAGCGAGGAGTTAGCGATCGCGAAATGTAAACGTGGAAAACGCTCTCAGAGTCGTTGAGCCCGCTTGATCCACGAGCGTCGAAACAGTAGCCCTATCCTGTGTTCTATTATGGTACAAGCGATAACAGATTCGTGTGTGCGAATGCTTTGGCCCTTCACCCGGACAAACACCTACCTACGCGTACACGTATATACGTCTAACCGTATTGCACTAGGAAAACAGACAAATGCAACAATGGCCTCTCTCTCTCTCTCTCTCTCTCTCTCTGTGTACTCACGTTAATGGTCCCCTTTTCTTCCAATCTCTCTACCATTATGTAACAATCGATGTGTGAGTGCAAATCAAATCCAATAGCTTTTCACACTCGAATAGTGAAGGATCCAGTTTTTTTTCCCTCTTTAACCATCAAACCGTACTATGGTCTTTCTATGTTGGCTTTTGAACTTGTAACTATGTGAGTTTAAGACTTCATACATAAATATAACGTATCTTGGATATTGATGGAATCGTTGAATTCCATAGACGGAGCCTGAATTATTGAATTGAGTTTGTGTAAGGTTTCTTTAGGATTCATGCATCTCTTCAGCTGTGATCCAAATAACTTTTGCTTCCATTACAAGTGAGTCTCTCCGAACGATAATTAGTCTGCCGTTCTAAGCCAGAAAGGCTGTATCTCTACATTTTGAAGTTTCAAGGTATGCAGCTTTTCATCTAAACGGGTCTATTGAAAAAGTTCAAATTGTGAATGGTTCGAAGCCTTGGTTGAAGAGAAAGGTTGTATATTGCTATCCTTTCCAACCAAGGTTACGAAATTTTTTAAATTCTAAGTTTTCTGAACCCGGTGATTTTTAAACGAGTTTCTAAAAATATTTTCAATGATTTAAAGACTTCCTGCATTGAAATGCACGTGCAAAGCTGATTTGAATACAAATATATGGGGGAAAAGAATTTCTGTTTTTCTAGAGATACGATCTTTTGACTTAGGACGGCAGTACTGGAGTTTGAATGGGCCACTGATAGCCGGTCAGGAGCCCTTTAAAATTTGCTTTTGAACTCAATTCCATTGCAATTGTGAAAGATTGAACTTTTATACCGGATACATCGCAAGTTCCGTTACACTTATGTACTTCACTTTTCGCAATGGCTAATTATTTACTGCTTTCTGAGCCAATCATCGTACTTTGTTCATCAACTCTATACATCGGTGACTAAGGTGACAGCTTGAAACTCAATACACTCCTTTCGCAATCCATTCTATATTCACACGATTACGAAAAATCTCACTCCAATTCAGTCTTTCTGGAAATTAGAGCCATGGAATTCATGATTCGAGTTGCAAAACCCTGTCATCTTTTTATCCATTCACTTCTCTTCTTTTCTTCTCGTCTCGATATGTAACGTCATATTACCCCTGCGAATACGTATCATTATGTTCAAATATATAATTTAAAATATAGACATTCTACTTTTCAGTTCGGTATTACAAAATCATGCGAAGAATCCATTTTTCATTCAATTATATACCATTGGATTGAAAGATCTTGAATCCCTATTTATCCGTGGTAAGGTGAATTATATGATTATTCAATGCACGTATAGCAAAAATTTAATGATTTATTATAAAAATTTAAGAAAGAAGCTTTAAAAATTTAAGAGAGGAGCGGATATTCGTGAATTACCACGAAACGAGCACGCGGAAAGAGTAAAGATCCAATGAATACGAGAAGGTTTTCCAAATGAGTCAGAATCTCGCGATCTCAATAACAAGGGGAATGTTTCTAATTGTGTCAACTGAAGATCTTACAACAACAATGAAACTTATCCAGCGAACAGAGCGAAGGAAAAGAAGAAAGAGAGGATTGTAGAATAAGTTTCTCGACAAGATCCTTTCGTCAATAAGACAAAGACATTCTTCTCTTCCTCTCCTTCTTCTCCTCCTTGAGAGTTTTCTTCCTCCCGTTCGCGTGGACTTTCACAAAGAAGGAAAATCTCTGGGAGTTTGTCTTTGGAAAACGTTCCACGACTGGCCGTTGGAACTCTGTACCTCATACGTACCTCTATCGAGGCGCATGTGTATTATTATATATAAAAAAGACAGGAGAAAAGTTTTGTCAAGTGTTCTCCAAAACATGAGAACGGCCAATAGAAAATGTTTTTGAAGTTCGATACGAGTAAAGACACTTTGGCGATAATAGTTCGTCTTAGGTACCTACTACTTGTAAATTCCAAACGTTCGACGCGTTGACACAGCGTTCCTCGAGGATAAATTTAATAGGAGATTTTTGTCTTGTACCATCACAATGTGTATATATATATAACAAACTTATATGTATATTCGTAAAGTAAGTTGACATTTGAAAAATGCACATTCAAAAAATGCACCATTTATTTTCTCTCTATTCTGATTTATGTTGGTAAGGGATATTGGAATTGGAAATATCAAATACATATATCTCATAACCTGTACCTTCTGTGTCCTAAAGCTTTCGTCCTATAAAGCTCTCATTACTAACCAATCGATTTTAATGTTTTGTTCTTTGTTTTTGTCATAACGATTAACATTCATATTATTATGTAACCTTCAGAAAATATACATCAATGAATAATGTTTTTACTTAAAGAGGAATTTTTAGATACATTCGATCGTTGTACTTGATTCTCACAGCGAGAACATATCTATAGATTGAAAGAGAAAACAAATAAAGGAATGAACAAGTACTTGAATAATCGCGATAGAATTATATTCTCACGATTTCATGAACGATTATAATCAATCCGTCGAAGACGTTCTCCGCGCGAGAAACAACAAACTCTCCATAAATAATCGATTACCTTTCTCCGGTGATTATCATTTTCTTTGGTTCACGTGACGATTGCAGGTGCAATCAACGTAATTCTTGTACGGTGGATGTGCGCGACGAGATATTCGAAAAGGATCCATGTCCCGGCACTGGAAAGTACGTCGAGGCACAGTACCAATGCCTAGGTTCGTTCATGCATATTTATCTTCTTTTCTCTAAATATAATGGAAATTACGAGGCTCGTGTGTCCGCGAGTTTCGCAATGTCCAATTCGAATGCGTATACATCATACCGTGTGGGGTTTCGGGTACCCGAGAATTATGCACACACGATACAAAACGTAAAAGGAAAAAAGTGACGAAAGAGCCTCTCGTTCTGCTTTGAAATCTTCCCTCCCTTCTGGTCCCAGAGTAAGTCGTTGAGTAAGAAAGGATCCATGGCAACAAACAAGTACACGTGGGTAAGGTGCACTTGAGAGTTCTGTTGCTAAATTTTCACCAACCCCTTTAGGTGCAATCAACAACAAAACTGTAGCATAGCTGCAACTACGTCGCAGTTCGACGATCCATGTCCCAATACGCACAAATATCTAGAGGCGCACTATAGTTGCTATCCTGGTAAGTACTCGTATACTCTTTTATTCTTATTCTTTATAGTTTTATCTCATTTGTTTTTTTTGTATCGGAGAAGAAAAGGAACGAGTTTCAAATGTGTAAGAATGACAGTCATTGAGATAAAGAAAAATAGAGTTTTGCTGTACAGACGCACGCATTCACTGAGTTTTTTAATTTTCATAATTTCAGGGAATTAGAATTCATCGGGTGTTAAAATTGTACGATAGAACCGTACTTGGGAAAACAGGAATTGTCGGATATCAGAGACAGATATTGCTGTTACAACCTGCTTTTGTAGGAGTGAATATCGTAAAATTGGATATGATTTAACCAAAAAACAGCACAATTCACCATGTTACATTTTGAATAGACTAATTTCTCAGTCCTCTGCTACAATTCTCTTTACCTTTCAAATTCAAGACACGTGAATTCTCAAATTCTCGTGGATATAGTGAATCCAATCCAGAGATCAACTACAGATAGATGAAATTTCCCGTGTATCGAGTTGAAAATTCGAGCCAGGCGAGAAATTTCGCGTGTATCGGTTTTGAAAAATTCTATACACGGGAAATGTCGCGCCTGTCTGTAGATAATCCCTTGAAGATTGACTATATCCACGAGAATTTGAGAATTTCACGTGTCTCGAATTCAAAACTTGGAGATAGGTTAGCATGTCTCTAGACAGAGCCTATTTTCAATGTATCAAATGGGGAAGAATTGAAGATTCCCCGATCTAAAGAAGTTTTGGCAAGCAAAGTAAAAGACTAGACACATAAATGAATAAACGAATAACATGAGCACAAGTGGGATGCTCAGTAACCTATAAGTAGGTTCTGTCCATCTCATTTGTGTTTATACTATTCGCTTATGTGTTGAGTGTATTGGAGGAAAAAGAACTCGGTGTGACAGCAAAATCTAATTTCCATATATATTTTCCGTTGCACAGCGAACTATTTGCTATCACAGCACTCTTGTTAGTTATTACAGGAAAAAAATTTTCGACTTTCCCAGCTAAATTTGTTTATTATTCTACATGTAATACTCAGAATTTAGCTGCGTCGGCAAATAATTTGTAACCACGGCTAATTATGCTGTCCCAGTGAATTTTTCATCTTTCGTGCAAAATTGGATCCACAAGGTACTGGGGAATTTGCATAAATTTATTAATTGAAGTATAGTTTTGAGAGAAAAAGTGACCGTAGAATTCCAGTCATCCGCGATAACGAACAAATTTTGCTGAAGAAGTCGACAATTTTTTATTGCCATAGTTGAAAAATCGCTGTCTTAGCTGATGAGATTCCAGTCACAGCAACAAATTCGCTACCTCAGTAAAATGTGAGTCAACGGAAGTGTAAATTAATATAGACCTCCGAAGAAAATTATAGATCCATCCAACTGAGTAAAAGGCTAATTTCCACTTCCTGCAGTGATTACTGAGTCCACTTGAAGTATAAAGCTAATGAAAGCTCATTGTTCCGCGGTTCGCTGTAACCCTAATCTCATACTGCACTGTCGGCAATGAGGTACGTCGCCTCCGCTAGGACGAAAATAATTCGCTAATATTTGGTTTGACGAAAAAATAAGCTGTTGGAACTATTTTTTCAAGTATCACAGCAATTCTTCTAGCTTGAATAATGGAAATTTCAATGATCACAGCAAAAATATCACAGCTAAATTGTTTTGCTATCCAAATATCAACCACTATAATTGTAATGTCAGCCACTGAATAGCTATAACTGCAATTATTTTAGCTACTCTCTGAATTCCTTGGAGTAAAAAATTCACTCTTAGAGTTAAAATACTGCAAGTCCAGGAAGAGCGAGATTCCACCTTTTTTTAAGAATGAAATCCTCACTCCAGGAGAGTGAGAATTCACTTGTTGGACTTGCAGTAATTTTACTCTTTGGAAGTGAATTTTCACGCCAAGAAATTCAGAGAGTCCTACACTGTAAAAAGGAAATTTTGAATTCGGATTTTGTCGTGATTGAATTTAAAACACAGCGAAAAGAATCCTATTTGAAGTGTAAAGTAAGCACAGAGAACAATCATCGACAAAATGGAAAAACGCCGAATTCCATTCAATTTTCAATTTAAGACGCAGCCAATTGAGGCCACATTTTTTACAGTGTACATCGATTTTATTCCGTGCACGCAATACACGAGTTGTAAAACTTGAACAGTTTTTGTCCTTCTATATTTGACTGATTTTGTCATGATTTTTTAATATCGCGAAGAAAATGATATTTAAATTAGACGAATTCAGGAGGACACTATAAAAATATTTGCAAATTCCGAGATTATTTGAAAACCCACAAATTCTCTGAGAATTTTCAAACAATTTTCGTGACTTTCCAAAAAATTGTTTGTCAAAGGGCAAAAGGTGTTCGAAATCTCATCAAAATTGTTTGTGAATTTATCAAAAAATGTTAGGTAAAAAACTTTCGAACTTGTTTTTGGAAATTTTATTTTCACAGTGTCTATCTCATTTGAGTTTCATTTTGTCCGCGATATTGAACAATTAGAACACAATCAGGCCAGAACAAAGATGGGAGGACAAAAACCGTCCAAATTTTTCGAGTCGGGAAATTTAGGTGGAAAAATCAATGGAGGAACGAAGACTCTACATCGTTAGTAACAGTGCTATATGGAACTGTAATTGGGATAACAACATGTTAAAAATGATGTGGTTGATATTCGGTTAGGTAAAAATTAGCTGTGGCAACAAAAGTTATAGCTATAGGAGCTGAAATCTAGCCTTTTCAGCGATGTCTTTCGGTTTCCAAATATCAAATACACGAAATAGTTACCATAACTAATTCCTAGCTGCCATAGTGAATTATTTGTTTCCGTGAGAAGCATTCATTTTTTTTTTTTGGAACACGAGATGCCGCTCCTACATGGAGAGAACAAAATAGTACTGGCTACTGCATCGGATAGTACTCAGTGACATCTGAAGTGAAAAAAATTGCAGATAGCAGCCACTACCATCCAAATAGCATCCAGTACAATCTACGTTATACTCAGCAACATCTGACATAGCATTGAATATAACGTAGATTGTACTGGATACTATTTGGATAGCAGTGAGTGCTATCTGGCGTAGTATCCAGTACTATTTTGTTCTCTTCATGTACACTGTAAAAAGTGAAAGTGAAGTTTCCCCCAAATTTAATGGCAGCGAAAATCCCTCTCGTGGGAGAAATTCATCTCCCTTGAAATTTTTAGAGTGAGATTCCACTCTTCAGCCAGCCAAAAGTGAGCCTGTAGAGATTTTGAGTGAAATTTCCACTCTTCTAGAGTGATACTCTCAGGTTTGAGGTTAGAAACTCACAGCCACTCAAATATTCTAAACGCTCCCACTCGAAGCGGACTGCAGCTAAATTATTTTTTCCGTCTGAGACTTAGTGGGGTGAAACACTTGATTTTTCACTCTTTCAGATTTAGAGAGTAAGAAAATTCCTTCTTTCTCAAGTAAATTTCTCGTCCAATGAGAAAAAAATCACTCAGAATATAGGGGAAATGAATTTACCCCACGTGGAGGGTTTTTGCTGCCACCAAATTTGTGGAAAATTCCACATTGACTTGCTACAGTGGATTTATAAGTCTCTAAACGAATAATGAAATAAGATTATCAAATTTGACAATTCACATCAATTCTAATGAAAGCTGTGTCTCAAAGAGTTGATTTTCCTTGAAAATTCGAAATACGTTCACCCCACACCCTGTATACAATTCTATTATCGGGATTTCTGTGGGAAAAAAGAATGAGATTAAAGCAAGAACGTGGAGCAAGAAGATGAAATGACTGTAGTTTATAACAGAAGTGAGAAAATGTAAAGAAATGAAGCCTACAAATATATATCCACGTGTAAAATAAGAACGTGTTGGAATGCAATCTCTTGGTAATTACATATACTTACCGGTAAAATTACGGAAATAATGTTGATTATTAGTCATTATACTAATTAGAGATAATTTATATGTCTGTTGAAGTTGCACCGGCGAGTATTATTTTTTAAACCAATAATTATTACCGCAATAAACAGAAAGAGAACTTACAATTGAAATATTGTATTTTTCATAAAATTAAATTATAGACTTTTTCGATGCAGTTGAGTGCCGGTTTCTGGTTAAAATTCGTTGTTCCCGAGTTCTTTTTTTGTCGAAAAACTGAACACATGTATATCGTATTGTTACATTTATTTCTTCATGTTTCTTGACGTTCTATGCGAACATGGTAGGATTATTTATCATTCACTACCCGTTCCTTTGTGATGTATTACTTGCATTTTGTTATATAAAACGCACAGCGAGGACAGAAATATTTAATGTTTAGTTTACACGAGGGAACATGAAATTTGATACATGATATAACGTGAAATTCTTGTTTGAGCAGAATAGATTGAATGAAACAATTTTTACGTAAAATACGAGAAGAGATGAACGAAACGATGTTACTTTATAAATCAACATTACACACACTCATTTCTTCCGACATTTTTCTTGTCCTCTTCAGAATTCATAAACGTACAAATTCTTTTCAATAACAATTCCCAATTCTCCATTACACCCTCACATTTCTCTTCCCTATAAAATTCTCCTTGTTTTGATTCACACGGTGCGTCCTCGTGAATATAAATTCATTAATTTTGATATTCCCATACGAAAATCAAACTAATTCTTCGAAACTTCATCCACAAAATTACAATTGAAAAGCCGAATAGGGAACGAAATATCTGGGGTTTCTAATTTCGAACTCTCACATTTCAAGCGAAGGATTTACCGAGACAATGAATATGTAACTGGAACTGTTTTGTCGCGTTACCTGGGATAACAAAAACTTCTCGCGTTAGGAAATACTCGAAATACACGATCCGTAATTCGTGCCAATTAATTTTCTATTCAAACTTCATTCGTGTGATTTACGATTGTTTTGCGAAGAAGGGGAAAATTGAAATGTCCATGTGAAGTAGACTCGAATGGTTTGCAAATTCAATGTGATGACATGAACCGCGTATAACGATTTCATTGAAAACCAATAGAATCGATAACGATCATCCTGACAACTGATATATTCTTTCTTTGTACGCTTCTTACGCGGGGAGCAAGAATGCTCTATGTCAGATAAGAAGAGGTTGATAGATAAATAGATAGATAGATAGATGGGATAGATCGAGAAATCGATTTGCGAAAATAGGCCAACAGGAGAAGAAACAGGAGATGACGATGATACGGTAACAACGATTCTCGTTTACTCATATGTTAAATATATATATATATATATATATATATATATCCTTGACATATCTTGTATCGTAATGATACTGAAGTGACTTGCCAAGCCCTGGGATAGATGAAAGAGTTGAGAGGCAATAGACAGAAGTACGCCGCTGAGAATATATCGTTTATATTATATCCAATAATAGTGCCGCGATAAGATCGTCACATAAATAACGATCGTCAATCAACGGATCGAGGTCTCTTAATAATAATCAATACATCCCGAGTGCCGTGCTTTTAAATTGTTTCTTCCATTCTTCAACCTCAAGCATCGTCCTTTTTTCCATCACACACAGTAGAAAATGTAAAAGGTGACGTTCATCCTTCTCATTATAACGTAATCCTATCGTATCGATGAATGAATTCATCTATACGTGAAATGTTTCGTTTCGATACCAAACTTGACTGAATTTTCAAATCAATGGTAGTTTGACTTTTTCACGAATTCACGGATGTATCAAATATTACAGTAACATCGTTTTCAATGAATATCCGTTTGCAAACCGATTACAGATTTCAAGTACTTCAATTTCTACAACTTTCTGAATGATTTGAAGCCAAAGTTCGAATTCCATTCGTCAATTAAAGCCGTTGGAAATTACAGAAAATTTGAAAGTTGAAACGATTGAATTGAGGCATTGGAGGGGAGTTATTGTTATCATTTAATAGAGTTATTTTGAGTAATATTGTTTAGCTTCTGAGAGTACGCTTAGGGGCAATTCGGGTCTGACACGAACATGTCTCATTGGAAACACGCGGATCAATGTTATATGGCCTTCAGCCATGTTATTGGTTAAATCTGTGTTGGAACGAACAGGGAGATATTTCATCGGAGCTTAACCAAGCAAGAGTATGTCGTTATAAAGCCCCTACAAACAATCGTTCATGACTTTGGAGCTGCGCTAAATTATTGTGATATTGTACGGATTTCGTTTGTACTGGATTTCGATCTCAAATTTAACTACCCTTATTCAGCCTTATTCGATTCTTTCGGTTAGATAATAACTAAATGAAATGAAATATGGTAAGAATTTTCGATCCAGAATCATGAGGCATTACGAAATATTAATGAACAATATTATTCTTAATTTATTGAGGTTTAATTTATTAGGTTTGTCACAGGACGAGAGCTCATTTCGTGAATATATTTTTCATTGATTTTGATATAAAAATAATGAATCGATGCAAACTATGAATGATTCAAATAATTACATCGGATTCATTACATACAATGTTAAATACGTAACGGATCAAATACTTGTTTGAATATATTATTCAATGTAATTATGTAATTTTAATTAATACTCAATCGGGAAATTGGTTCATTACCACTTTGCATTTCCGTGTATTTATCGTATTACATATTTCCTATATTACACGTTAATCTCTCTCCTCCTACTCTCCCATTTATTCTTTTACCTTTATTTATTATTCAAGGGTAGCTTTGCCCCTTGAATATTTTCTCTCTCGTATAAGATCATTCGCGTAAATTTTCTTATTTGATAATTTATAAATACGATCCATTATAAGAGTTATCAGTCTATTCTTCCTTTGAGTATATTTCATATACGTTAATGAACCTCTCCTTCTCATCGAATAAAACCTTTCGAAGTTGCATAAATTGATGAAGAGTAGAACTCAGTCTTTACAGATATATACTTTCTTGGTTGTAATATTCGAATCATAGAGAAAGATATATATATATTACATGCATATTTGATCATTTCCCATTTACGTGGAGTGCATTCACCACAAAGAGTTGTTTCGACTCCATCGCAAAGTGACTCTTCTCTCTTACTTTTACGTTTCATGATCTTTCTACATTTCTGTCTATCTCTTTCAGATTACCTTGTACCTCTCATTCCATCCCTTTTTCTTCTTCTTCTTCTTCTTCTTCTTCTTCTCCGCGACTCTATCGTAGAAAAGATCGGCGACGTTCGGTATTTTACCTTATCGCCAACCCCTTCGGCCAATAAAGATGACCCCTATAGAGATAGTACCGCGAAATACGCGGACCATCCCGTTCTCGGATTAACTGCCGTGGCCATCTTGGGTTAAAGATCGTTTTATCCTGTACGGGTAGATATAGACGCGATATTGAACCACGTATATAGAGCCTAATCTCGTTTTCTTTCCATATTCACGTATGTATGGGTGTACATATAGCTTTTATTCGTCCCGATCAGCGTAATGGATGCATATATTTCGTGATAGGAACGCGAATAAATTCATTCGATTCTTCCAAAGCTAACCTTTTTTTTTCCTCGAGCACATAGCGAAATGATTTCAAATCCATCCTTTTGAATGAAAATTTGTATAATCCATGTGTGTGGGTACATCTACACATAAGATAAAATATTTGATGTTTAAATATAATAATAATTGAATTGCGTATAACTCATACAAAAACGTATCTACAAACTCATATGTGTATCCGTGTAAGCCATATAACGTAGCAAAGAGACGTGATATTGTGAAACGTGAGGCGCATTCGGTAGAATTCCTTGTTTGCGAAAGCAGCAAACTCCGTTTTGCTCAGAGGAAAAAAAATCAGAAAAAGAACAGAGGGATCAGAGTCAAGGAAATTGAAGGCGGACGTCGGGACCGATTTCAAATACTACTACTACTACTACTAGTACTACTACTACTACTACTGTTACTACCACACGGACTGACATTACCGCTATTTGTAATCTATAGCTTTTTCCTCGTTGTCCTCCACGTAAATGGGCACTTTGCATAAAAAGAAATTGAATTTGACAACGCGACGAAGCGTGGTGTCGTGGGATGAGATTATGTACAGGGATTGTATATATATATATATACGTAGAAAGAGAAATCTTAAATGGTCTTGTTTACACAACGGAAAGCCAATGAAGAAGGAATTACAACGACAAGGGGCATACGTCATTCACGACAAGAAACGAATAACATCCCTTTAAAGATTGGAGGAAAATATTTTTCCTCCTGTAGAAGGATAATTTCCTCCTTGCTCTCATCTGGTCGTTTTTCCATACGATTTCTCAAGTTGAAGACAGACAAACTGAGTCTCGAATCGAGTCGACTCGTCGCTCGACTATTCACCTTATTTTTCTTTCCTCCGGTATATATATATATTTATTTATTTCGTCTCCCTTGCCACTGAGACGACGAGATTTTTAAAATATCCCTCTTGGAAACTTCTCTATCGACGTGGCCTTTTCCTTCTTCTTCTTCTTCTTCTTCTTTTCCACCTCGCTTCTCGTTCAAATCACTTTCCTCCTTAATTATACTCAGCCCTCGAATCCGATAAGCTCGTAGACGAGCGCTTCCACGCCCGTCGTTTTTCCTCTTGGAGCTCCAAGTTCTCCTTCTTCCTTTCTTTTTCCCCCTTCGTCGTCTTCTATTACATCTCTTTCGTTTTCATTCCACAATCCCTGCTTTGGCAAGAGATTTCCTCTGCCGTCTCTCTCGTCACCCAAGATTTTATTTTATTATCTTTTTCTTTTTTCCTGGGATTTTTCCTTTTACCCATCATGTTCTATTATTTTTCGACGCATATTTCCTACCATTACCGTCATTCAACAACAGACACGCTAAACATATTTACAGCGGCAACAAGCACGACGACGACCAGACCTAGTCCTCCGTGGCTCACTTCTCAACCGAGTGTTTGGAGCACGGCTAAGCCAACTATCAGGCCTCCCTCGAGGATTACCACAGCACCGGCTCAGCCAGCTCAACAACCGGCAGCCAAACCGTCCACACCTGCTGCCTCGTTGCCGATCACCACTCCTTCAAGGTTCGTTTAGAAATTTCTCTTGTATACATCTTTCATTGTCATCCGTGTGCGGTTGTTGGATGTGAATATTATTCATATCTGTTTTTAATTTTAGCTTGCCATCGACGAGAGGACCGATCGAAACCGAAGACGAAGACGAGGATGAAGACTTGAGACCAGACGTGAACGGGTCATCGGTAAATGGACCGGGTTTACCACCAATCATCCCTGAAACCACTCAACCGACAACGATATCGACTTACGTTCCATGGAAAACTAGTCGGAGAACTACAGGTAGGAACTATATCTAGCGAAGATGCATCCATTCGGAATAATTGAAACATCTTCGCGTTGTGTTCAAACTGCGGTTTTAGCGAGTTTTTTTTTTTTCAATGTCGGAAATTCTTTATTTTTTTTTTTTTTGGGAGAAAATATATATTGAGGTTTCGGTTTTTCAAACCCGGTTTGAATTTTTCGAAAATTCCCAAGCTTCGTATGTTTGTGAATTCATCGAGTATCAACATTCCGTGAACAATAGGTTATAATTGTCATAGAATGCAAACAAAAGTCCAAATATCCTGGTTTTCAACCTTGAAATTGCTCTCGAGTTATCCAACTTCGCATAAAAGCAGAAAATTGGCATTTATAAGCTAAAATTTAGCTGCAGGAGCTGATTTAATGCCTCCATGGCTGGCCGTGTCACTTGGCTGCTGCGGCTAATCTCTTTTTTCGTGCAGGATTTCAAACTTTGAACCAAAATTCAGGCTGACGATGTGTCAAGCCCACAATGGTCTCATTGTGAAAAAGTAGAAATTTTTACGATTGAAAAGTGGCCTTGTCCGGTTCCAGATCTTCCTAACCAGGGCTTAAACGGAGCCAGGAATGGGTCGATTCGAATTTCTACCCGGAATAGTTGTGGGTATCATGAGATGCAAAGCTGGATATAAAATCTATGGTTAGAAGGGAAGTTGATAGGTTACCTTTCTTTTGCATCATAGTTCCTTTGTGAAAGAACTGCAATTTAATATCAAGTTTTTACGTGATGAACTAAAACAAAGTAAATAAACTACAAGAGCAAATTAGTTGACTTGAGAGACAAGAAATGAAAAGAGCACACCGCATGATGAGCCAACATTCCCAAATGTAAGGCCTGCCTAATCAGAAAAATCCGTAATGTTGACAACAGGTGCAGTACAGTGCCAGTATTGGGTCTCCAACACTTGGTCAATACGTACGCGATCAGTACTGGATACCTAAAAATACAGTAATATGCCTGTACTGATAAACCAGTACTGAGAACTTAATACCGGCCAGGTACTAACCCAGTACTGGCCCTGCACTGATTGCGAATAATAGCATCAGTACTCAATCCCCAATACTGAAAAGCGTTATCATTCCAGACAAATGCAAGTATCCTGCCAGTCTTGGCTAGTACTGGTGCAGTACTGCGCCTGTTGTTAATTTCTGGTTGGGTGGTTTGATTGAAAAACTGAAACGGCGCTGGTTTCATGCGGAGCTTTCAATATCATTATGAAGAACAAAGAAAGATTTTTCAATGAAGTTTATTCACGAAAATTCACTCATCATATTCAAATAATTTATCCCGAAATAGGAAACGGAAAAGTTCAATTTGCCGAAACTTTTCAATTGCGTTATTTCACTTCTTTTTTGTAGATTCTTGAAATTGAGAAGTCCGCGTGCGTCTTCACGTATTTGTCAATCAATTCTAAACTTTCGGATCATTTTCAATCGGAATTATCATACCATCAGATGATGAATGACAATTTTTCGTTGCAAATGAAAACTTATAAACCTTTAAGAGCAGAATTTCATAATACGCTATAAAACAGTACTGACGCTGTCTATTCTTTTATCTAATTGTTGAGCCAATTGGGGAAATATTGTTCCTCGAATAGACGCACGTTGGGTCACGTACTTATATCAAGTACCATCGCAAACTCAGCAATTGTTAACTGTAATAAGAGCGCCGAGAGAAAGAAATTGACTTTTGTCAGGAGGCTGATACCAGTGGCAGCTAATTTTTCCATATCCCACGTCCATATCAAACTTTAGCCCTCTCCTGGCGCGAAATTGTTCAGCATTGGCCGAAAAATGGGCTGAGATTGGCTCAATATTGATGCACACAGCAGTAGTTTCTCTTCCGATCCTGTGTTGCGGTGGTTCCAACGTCACTAATTTGTAGGTTTCGTTTTTCCAACAGTTGAATAGAAAAAACAAACGAGCAAGACAAATTTGGAATCAAGAACTACATAATTTTTTGCCATTTATTTATTTTCTGCCATCCATTTTGACTCTCATCCCCCCCCCCCCCCAATCGCCACTTTTACATTCTCGAAACATTGAAACGGGGAATTGGAAACATTCATACCGAGTGGTATAGCAACATTTCGACCAGATGCTGGCCATTTTCAAGGCAAAATTACACGTGAAGACGAAGGAGAAACTTCCATCGCTGGATCCATAAATCGTGGATAGGGTACTCTACCAATTTGAATTGATGTTTCACCCTGTTCACGATTAATGGGTTCAGCAATGGAAGTTTCTCCTTTGTCTTTACACAGAAAAAAAACTATCCTGTATCAAGAGAATATTGTTTTCGTTATCAAGAATTTTGTTTTTTCTTGTGTTTGATTCAAAGCCAATTGCATTGAACTGAGACAATCCGTGTTTCATATATAAGATGGTTTTTTTTTCTGTGTGCATGTAATTTCGCCTTGAAAATGACCAGCATCTGGACGAAACGTTGGCTTTTTCCGCAATAAAAGCACTGCTCGGCCAATCGGATGATTTTTCCTAAGTTTGATGGAGGCACTGCGAGCACTTCACCTCTACTCTACCAATTTAAATTTCAAAACTTGTGAGAACTATTCAAGATTAATGCTCGATTCAATTTGTATTACACTGCGGAAAATAATCGGAATTTTCCTATGTATATCAATCGAATAATAATTCTAATCACTGATTGGGAAATCAATTTCCGATACATTCGTGTGAAATTTCTCATAAATTTATGTGAAAATTGCAAACCCTATGGGATTTCTCCCAACATTTCACAGTAAATTTCCGAACAAGTTTGGAAAATCTCTAACAGATATACGTGTTAATACGTCCTTCGCATAAATATATTTTGGAATTTCCCCATAGAAATTTTTTACACTGTACGACATTTGAATACTAAAATTTTAAGCTATCGCAAATGCCAGAAACGTTGATTCATTTTTTTTTCAAAGGAAACAATCATTCCCAACGAATAAAGTATACAAATATATTGAAAATCACCTCAATGATGAATACAAGGACTATTCCCATAAAATTTCTAAAATACCACAAAACATTCCTCGTGGTGTTGCGTGAAGGACTGAATGCAATAGAATGTGTGATATTGATTATCAATTCAAGATTACTGAATTGAAGATGAAGCATTCATTCGCACACCTACGTGCAGAATGGAAAGCGTGTATTCGCGTGTGTTGCATCTGCTATTGAACTCAAGAATGCTTTTGTCCATGTTTTAACAATAAGATCTGGGACAATTCATCGTTCTCAATCTCTTCTTCCTCTCCCGCGCGCTTTCAAATGAGGACACAGAGAAATTATTGCGTCTTAATCCTGTTGAATCTTCGCGGTTGAATTCAATAATCTCTTAAAATGGTATAGTATTTTCTCAATGCACCGAATGAATTCAATGAATTCGATAATAAAAAAAAAACACACATACACACAATGTGAACTATTTTTTCTACATTTTGAATTTCCTGTCAATCAATGAATCTTTCACGTTCTCGTTCAGCGACGGCTGATCAATTCCAACCGTAGAGATATTTCGAAATTCGGCAAAATCAATGCTACTCGTTGCAGAGAAATTGTGCTTTACACGCAAAAGTATCGATAAAGTTGAAAATTGATTCGATTACAAAGATAGTTCCCAGAATATCGTATCCACAAAATAATCTTGGATTTATTAAAAATTCAATCACACTATCCATGCGAATGATTTCATCTCGACCATCAAAACTGGGACAAATGAAATCGAAGGATCATATTTGAATTTTGATCAAAATATAACAAGATTCATCAATTCGAATGATGATTCTAAAATTGTGGGAAAACATAGATACATGCACGGAGAAAAGAGATCTTCAAAAAATAGTAAAGTTCGCTGTCATACGTAGCACAGCAGCTGCCTCCGATATGTGAAATAGTAAATTATATCACGTCGCATTTTTATTTGTAGGCACATAAAATTCAAATTCAGCGATGGAAATTACAGAAATTGCTAATCCTCATAGTGATTCACAAAGATACTACGTGGCATTGCATTTTGGAATACTTTACATCACATAATCAGTAAATTACATAGCTCATTCTACTGAAAACATATTAGAAACATATAAAAGCTATATTAAATAGTGAACTCTGCTATTTTTCAAGAAGGCACTTTTCTGCGTGTGGATACTGTATGGAAATTCCAAATGAGGAATTTTATACATTCGTTCGATGGATGCATATTTTCAAATATGTATATATATATATATAATATATATACACGTAAATCACAAAAATTTTGAGAGACAGAATATAATGCTGTCAGGTCATTCGAAATTATTCTCCGCGTGAATGTTGAAATTTTGAATGTATATAAATGTCAGAATTTCTGATATAATGATATTTATGAATTCGCATCACGTTAAAAAATTGATACGTGAAATAACACATCATACCCTCGAAATGATTTCATGAATCAATTTGAATTTTTGAAAGAAAAAAAAGAATGAGAGGTAGGAAAAGGTACATTACGAAATTCCAATATCCAAGTACGTAGTACGTAGTTTTCCTCTAATTCAGTCTCGAGGGATGACGGTGAATGTACGCATCCACGAGCGCTCTTATATCAAAGAGAAATTAACCACAGAATGAGTCTGGTAGGAGGAAACAACAGAGTCATATTCCCGGGAGGACCACCTTGAATTCACAAGAACACATTTGGCGTTATGTTTTAGCCTCCTCGCATCGCGAGGATCTCTGTCCTTATCCCGCGAAACTCTCACTTTGTAGCGAATAATACTAATCGGAATATGTATAATGTTTTCCCCAGTACCCAGCACGTTGTATCCGGAGTCCAGTAGTTCGAATGGGCAATGGTACGACTACGGGAGACAAGTGTGTCCCCCGGTGGTAGCCAGAAACCTCTCATGGAATACGACTCGCGCGGACGACGTGGCCGTACAAAGTTGTCCAGGTGGTGCCAATGGTTTAGCGAAATGGAGATGTTTGGCGAGAGGGGATAGCGCCGTTTGGTATCGCGGTAGTCCCGATCTCAGCGAGTGTCGGTCTCTTTGGTTGACCTCCTTGGATAATCGGGTAAGCGACGGTGATATCATTCTGGGCATAAGCCGCGAACTTTCCCAAGTGACCAACAACAGTCGGGAATTGTACGGCGGTGACATGATGATCACCACAAAAATCATCAAGAAAATGGCTGAGAAGATGGCCGAGGATATTAGAACTTATCAGGATCCACGTCAGAAGGAAGTAAGCGTGACGGAATTGCTGCAGGGTGTTGTTAGAACGAGTAGTAATCTTCTCGACAAGGCACAGATGGCGTCCTGGAAGGATTTGAGTCATCAAGAACAAATGGAGGTAGCCACCTCGTTGTTGACCGGCCTCGAGGAGAATGCTTTCCTTTTGGCCAATACCCTGACACACGAGAAAACCATCAGTCACGAAGGAAGAAATATACGTGAGTATTATTTATACGTTCGAAGAAACTTATTACATATCCGCGTGTAAGGAATAATACGATTTCTCGCGAAATTTTGTACCACTCTCTTCTCCCGCAAGATACTATCCTCGATAAGAGAATCCACTCGATCTATCCAACCGTTATACTCTCTACAAATTGAGATCACTACCTCTTTGCAATTTTCTTCAATTCCATTGGAATAAGAAAATCTTATTCTTTGAGCTCAGACCCTAATCGCGGAAGATAGCAATTTTCACGCCTCTATCACTTATATCGTTCACATTATTCTTATTACTATTATTCCCGCTATCATTGTTATCAATATAACGCGGTATTCAATTTACTCTTTGCAACTTGCTGTGGAGGATTGTAGGGAGAAAACTACGTGATTGAAATTCCCTGATTATGTGTGTACCTGTACATACGTATGTGTACAGAAAATATATAGGAAATATGAAACATGGTGGCAAGTTCCCAGTCGTCGAACAAAAAGTGAATATGATGAACGACATAGCCGGATGCCGCGTTAACTTAATAATTTTACTGGACGGTAATTCCCTTTATTTCATTCCTTTTGTTTTGTCTTTTTCTCTCTCATCAGTGATGGAAGTGCGCGTCCTCGAGGCACGCAACATTGATAACGACCTTGAGGTATTCCCTACGGAAATGGCTCGACACAGGTGGACAGCCTCGAACGATCGCGTCGAACTAACGAGAGGTGCTCTCTTGGAGAACAGTGGAAATGGGATGGTGCGATTGGTTTTCATGGCTTTCGATCGACTCGAAGAAATTTTACAACCGCAGACGGATCCAACGGCTGTTTTAATGAACGAAGAACCAGAGCTCTTGCCTAGGAGAAATACCACGAGATTATTGAACAGCAAAGTCATATCGGCGTCGTTGGGCAGGGGGCGGCACGTACAACTCTCCGAACCAGTGAGAATATATTTCAAACATCTCACGGTTGAAAATGTTACCAATCCCACCTGTGTGTTCTGGGATTATATACTGAAGTGAGTATCTAGTAGTCTCTAGATATTTACAATCTCGTAACGAACTGTTTTCATATCTTGAATCTTACATCTTAAATCATCCACAGTGCTTGGTCCGAAGAAGGTTGTCAATTGAGCAGAACGAACGAGACTCATACAGTTTGCGAGTGCAATCACTTGACAAACTTTGCAGTTCTTATGGATGTTCATGCCATCAGATTGGACATCGCGCACCAAGTGGCTCTTCAAATAATCACATACATCGGTTGTATTATTTCCGTGGTGTGCCTTGTTCTGGCTATCCTGACATTTCAGTTGTTTCGTGGGCTTAAGGTAAGAATATCAAACAAAACTGAACATTATCTTCCGGAATAAATCTAATGAAATTCATGAATCTTTCCAGTCGGACAGAACGACGATCCACAAGAATCTATGTGTATGTCTACTAATTGCCGAACTTTTATTCGTCTGTGGTATCGGACAAACGAGTCAAAGAATCGTTTGCGGTGTGGTAGCTGGTTCCTTACACTTCTTTTTTCTCTGCGCCTTCGCTTGGATGTTCCTAGAAGGTAAATAAATGTGTATTGCCTCTAAATGGATGCCATCGGTGTTTACCATCGCTTCCTCTTCCTTTATCTCCCACAAAAGAATCCAGACAATGCATCACAATCGATCAAAATTTTTATCCTTTCAGGATTTCAATTATACGTCATGTTGATCGAAGTTTTCGAAGCAGAAAAATCAAGACTCCGGTGGTATTATCTAGTCGCATATGGTGCCCCGATGCTCGTTGTGGCAATATCTTGTATGATTGATCCATTCAGTTACGGCACGGATCGATATTGTTGGCTACGAGCGGACAATTATTTCATATTTAGCTTCGTTGGACCTGTGATACTCGTCATTTTGGTAATTAAACATTCCAGTACACATATACGGAGGCCCACCCCGGGCCGGATAATAAAATTGAATATATGCAAATATCATGATTCTCATTTCATGTTTCTCTAGGCAAACTTGATATTCCTTTCAATGGCGATCTACATGATGTGCCGGCACGCAAACACAACTATAGCGATGAAAAGTAAAGAACATTCGCGTTTGGCTAGTGCAAGGTAAGCCGTGTAGTTTTGGACTCGTTTATACAGGGTCGATTGTATTAATGAATTGTACATACAAAACGTAACAGTCGAATTCGTGTTATATCACGTTCGAGGTTTAATCTTCTCAACAAAAGTAGAGTCGAGATGTTTGTTTGGTGCTTTCGATTCACGTTTGCAAGCTTTGTACTTGCTTACAGAAATTTCCTTGAAAAGAAGTTTGCTGTCACGCATATCTATTTGCGGCCCATGCTAAGTTATAATTTTTCATTTGAGTTCTATGTTGGAATGACCGCAAAATTTCGTTCAATATTCATTTGTCGCTATCAATATCATATGAGTTTATTAACGTATACATGATGTATAAATAATATATATTAATCACATAATGTTACACTTCTTGAACGGCTGTTTTTTTGAAAATATCGTACAAAAGGATATACAAAAAAAAATTGAAGTTTATGTGTATTTTCTTCCTTTTGTTTTTGATTTTTCTTTTTTTTTTGTATTTCTAATCAATGTTGACTAATCTGATATCATGATGAATGTGTTTTTTTTTTTCACTCTTCCACCATGGGATTTTTGATATGAGAACACAATTTTTACAATATTCGTGTGTATATTTCATGCACTCGAAGAAAGATCGATAATAATGAACGGTGGTGGTGGTGGTGGTAGGGAATATTTTTCTCGCAATTCCGATTCGAAGTAGTATCATTCAATACGACGAGGGCGACGATGTGCGACAAAAACACATTCGATGAGAAACTCAACGTGTGGCGTTGTGTGTTTGATAATTTTGATGAAATTCGAATCGGAAAATTGCGATTATTGATTAAGATAATGAACATTCGGTGTCGGAACAATCACCTAACTGCTGTCTTATTTGATTTTTTGTATTAAATCTTCTACCCACTTCTGTCTACACTGTTCTCCATTCTTCTGCATGGCGTGGTTGGTTGGTTGGTTGGTAGTGGAAAGGAAGAGAATGCTCTTCCCAACAAATTGCAAGCGCACTTGTAAGATATTTACCATTTTTATTATTATTCACCTCATATTTTTTCTTCGATATTATATTCAAAATTCAAATTCTATTGTCTTCCTTTTTTACTTTTTTTTATTATTTCATAATTGTTTCGACGTCATAGGGGGAAATAATTCACGATTCACACGAATTACACGATAACAAAAGCTCGTAATGATTTGAAACAGAACTTAATCATATGTAGTAGAGTATTAACAATTTTCCTCGAGAGTCGACTCGCAAAGATTCATCGCATGCCACACTATTTCGTTGTTTTAACACATTTAATTGGTTTTTCCTCCTTCTCTTTTTAGTTTTTTTCAGGTATTAAGCCTGATTCAAAAGTAGATAGATGTATGTAAAATTAGAAGTAACGTAGATCTATATTCCTTGCCTTACTGTGTAGTTAAATATCTTTACAACGTATCATTGTATAAAATATAGGCACCATAGTGGTATTTAAATGGTCACGATATTATACACTTTATGAGGGTGATTTATCGACGTGTATTATGTTTTCCCTTCAAATGTCAGTATTTAATATTATTATGAGCAATCACGTAACATTAAGATTGGTTCTCTTTGATGAAACTTGACACGATTAATGTCGCGTGCTTGGAAACAATGAAGAAGGAGATTTTTGCATACCAATCTGTTTCATAATTTTTCATAAGTCCTCTCTTCTTGTACTCGGCATAACTATTTTAACAACTCACTTGCGGGGAAAGAAGAATGGGATTAGTCTCATTCGTTGAATTCTTCGACTTTATATACATATATATATATATGTATGTACGTATATATTGGTTCCCACATCGAGATCGTTCCCCTTTAAACACCACTATCGTGAATTGTAAGCCACAGTTGTGGCCTCGTTGTTCTAATGTAATTTATTACACTGTATCTTTTCATCAGGGCCTGGCTACGGGGTGCAATCGTTCTGGTGTTTCTACTAGGGTTAACTTGGACATTCGGACTGCTCTACTTAAATCAAGAGTCGGTCGTAATGGCGTACATCTTCACCGTATTGAATAGTCTGCAGGGGCTGTTTATCTTTGTATTCCACTGCGTTCAAAATGAAAAGGTAAGAGAATTCTTCCTAATTTCATATGTATCCCCTTTGGGGTTTGAACTTTCTCTGTTTTACCTCTATACAATTTTCAATCAAATTAAATTTGGTAATTTAATTATTAGAATTACTGTTTTCTCTGCTTGTGACGCTGGATGTTTTTACGATACGATTACAGGTGAGGAAAGAGTACAGGAAGTTCATCAGACGTCACTCGTGGTTGCCCAAGTGCCTAAGGTGTTCGAAGACGGTCACAGGAACATCGGGAGGTTCTTCCGGCACCAGCGGTGTCGTCGCCGGTGCCAATGGCGGCAAAGACTTTGCCTCGCACAACACGTCGTCCAATCCGTCGGCTCCGACGACCGACAGTTCCGGACTGTCGCCGCACGCGGCATCGAATGTGGGTACCGCAACACCAACCGCGCCACCAAACAACCACAACAACCTCACCGCTGCGTGTAACAATACGAATCTTTCGATTAATGTGAACCTGAACAATTTGTCTCTGAGGTCACCGGTTGGGGCACACCAGATGCATATGATGGCACCTAGCAACCACAATAGGCATCCCGCCCAACAAGGTATCCAAATGCCGCTTAATACACCAAACCGCGAAACGCAAGTTGAGAAAAAACAATTCAAGAAAAAAATCAACAATCGAATCGATTGATCCATTCGAAAAATATCAATGCCAAAACACGAATTGTATATAAACGAAATTAATTATTATATGTATATAGCGTTACTCTACAGGTCGTCTCTCAATCTCTTTTCCTTGAGTAGCACTAAAACAAGTAACACAAACAGCAATTTATTATTCAATCATTGAATCGTAGTCGAGTATTTTGCAAACGTGTAGGATTTTTCAATTCATTCAAAATCGGAATAGGCAAAAAGAAATTTGATTTCGTTTTTTACCTGGCCCTGCGAATCTCGTTGTCTTTGTGCTCACACTTTTTTGAAGTTACATGAGAAACGGTATTTTTGGTTTGTTCATACAAATGTATAGTTTAATGAATCAATGAATCAATGACTCCGTAGTAATGCTATTTGTGCTACTTGAATCTGTGAGCCTATCTCTTCATTTTTCTTTCTCTCATGCCTTTATCGCTTATCTTTACCTGTAACACAGCGTAATACACAGTAATTTTGTACTTCACTCGCTTATTTACCGATGATGATAATACATCTTTCACGTATATACATTTATCGCTGTAAAATTGAGACTGGTTGATTAATTTCTCATATAATCGATAATTATCACCCGTAGTTAGCAACATATACTTTTCTTTACAACATATTAAAAATTAACAACCGATTTCTTCTTCAATTTTGTTCATAAATGATATATATCATCTCATCTAATGTTTGTTGCAGGAGATATCATAGTTAACTTAATCGTTCAAAGTCTTGGTTTTTGTTTCTCATTGTTCTTTTTTCATTTCATAAAATTCATAAAAGATGAGGAAATATGTAGAAGATGAAGAAGAGAATGAGAGAGACTGATATGGCGAAAGAAGACTCGATCAACTATTTTGTTTTGTTTTGTTTTTCTGAACACAATTGAAAACGCTTCGAAATCACAAACTGTATAGAGAAAGGATTTAACTGCTCTGGGTTACCGGAGTCTAATTGATGATTGTGAAGTATCAAAAGCGCACACCCTTTCTTTTATACACACATAATATATATATATATATGTATATATAAATTTATATATATATATGTATGTATATGTACTTGCACACTTGTATAAAAATGAAAAAGAAAACAACACGCGAACAGTAGTAGTTCTGCAAGACCTTTTACTAACAGTGGTGATTTTCGTGCTTCTTATCTGACTCTCGGGGTTTGGTGTACGCGGTTGCCGGCTACTTTGTTCCCTTTCCTCTCATACTTGCCCCTTATCCAATATGTATCTACGGATAAAGCGTGCGTGTCCACGCGATTTGTCATTCATTTCAGATGTTCCGGACCGTTAATGAAACTCACGGCTTTTGTACGGTAATCGTATACAAGCTGTGTAATGCTTATGTAAAAAGTTGTATTCCTCGGATATTCATGTTATTCAGTGCCGTCAAATCTTCGATGAAATTTATACCACTTGAATGTTGAATCAATTCTGGAGAAGGATGTAACGAGAGAATTTTTTAATAATTCGATATTCCTTCGTTTCATTTTTTGTTGATTTGTTCATTTAATTAATTGGCCAAAGAATTGGTGAGTGAATATTCAAATTTCGGAAGTAGCAGAAACGTTGAACTATTTAACTCCTCGTCAGACAAGAAAAAATATAAATGAGAAATAAAAAGAGAAAAACTAAATTTACGATCATCAATCAACACATTATATTAACATCTACAGTTGTTCGTAAGACAAAAATCACGAAGGGAAATGTTGATCCTTCGAGAAGACATCTCTACATTTTCTTCCCCTGATAGAAACATCCTATTAAATTCCATCTAAAATTCCCATTCGTATTTAGGATATTTCATATTGAGCGTGTACAAAAATAATGCAACTTGTTTCTGATTGTTCGAATTTTATTCTGCAAAGAAAACGCTAAACTATCGAAAATGTTGTACCATGACAACGGTATTTCCAATGAAGTTGCAGCTCGCTAAGCAACACTTGCAAATCGTCGTTTATAGACACTTTTCTAGAAGACCCTTGCTTTCATGGTCATCCAAACTGTAATTGCCCTCTTTGAAACCATCTGTACCCCGTACAGCACAACCACCGATTTCCACGTCGCATCTTCGTGGACTCTACGTGGATACAAGGTGGATGGATGAAGATTCTACGTAGAGTCAACGTAGAGGCAACGTAGAAATGTCTGGTACTGTACGGGTACCATCTGATAATTGTTGACCCTGGTAGAAAAGACTTGGTTGAACTTCGTTCACTTTTAGCACAGTCGGTTCCCATGGAAAATTAGCAAAAGTCTGTAACTTTGAGTGAAATTTGATCACTGTCAGGGGAATAACTCACTAAAAACTTTAGTTAACGATTTGGAGACCTCTTGTGACATTTTTCCTTGTTGAAATTCATACAGAAGACAATGGTAAAATGTTTCTTGATTAGCGATTTCATTCTTCGCACGATGTAAACAAATGAATATAAAATCATTTGTCTCAAGTCTTATAGCGCAAAGATAGAGCCACCATGCCACCAACAGGGGGCAGGAAAATTGAAAGTTTATAAATACAGTCTTCGGCTCAAAGAAACCAAGTTGCATTACTGCCGCATAAACAATATTTTGAACAGGGTAATAACTCAAATTCATTCCTAAACTAAGAAATGTCTTCGGAAAATCATCTTATGAATAAACTCTAGACTCGATTGACAGTCAATAGTTTATAAACCAATTTTAGATTATGTTTTAGATCAAAGATGAATGAATGCTCTATAAGGTATTGCCTCCTACTTTCTTCTTTTGCATTCAATAACTTTCATTGATTTGACAATGAAGAAGAAACAGAATCATTGACGACGCTGAAGCAAGTAACAGTTAAACGATGAATGGTTACCAAGGACTGAAGTTTCTTGCAACTTTTTTAGAAGATAAAATGTCTTATGGAGAAACGAGAATAGCCTTTTTTACATAACACATGATATTGAATATACATAATTAATTATTCATAAACAATTGAGGACCCAGTGAACACTTAGGAGAGGAAGAGTTCTTCGAGAGGTCTCTTGAAAGAACTCTGTCAATGTTTATCATTTTGATATCTGAATGGTATTTATCATTCTTCTGAGATCTCTGAAAAAAATCTATCTGACCTCTTACGCATATTCAGAAGATCTCCAAGAGCTCTGCATGGTAACATATTGTTCACTGGGAATGTTCATTTGAATATTCATGGAAACTGACGAGGTTGATTTCAAAAGATACTTTGATTAACCTGTTATGACAGTTTACTTCCATTACTCAGGATGAATTGACATCTCTTCTCTCAGAATTTGATTCAATTTCAATATTTTTATTAAAATCTATCAAACCCAATAATATTGTATCACTACGATACGTTTCACTATGCATCGATCGACAAGAAAATCGTAAAGATTCGTACTGTACAAGCAACGTTGAACACCTTATACATTTTACTTCTTATCTCCATCAAGAAAAAAGAAGAGACACCCACTTCTTTTATAAGAAAAAAACACCAAAAAAATAAATGATCTGGTTCACAAAAAAGCGCACCTACACGAAAGCAGAAATGCTTCCACTCGATATATAAATATTATCAAAACAAATTCAACATGAATAAGATTTATAAAGCGCTTTAAAAACACACCTCACTATATACTACGCTCTACGTACCCTCGACGTCTGTTAACCTTTTGCTTTCTATCTTCTTTCAAATACGACTAGCTAAAAATCTGTGATAATGATAAGAACATGAAGTCGAGAGATCATGAATGAATAAGGAAACGGCAAAGATGGGATACGTTGGCGAGAACGAAATTAATAGAGCTCCAAGTTTTCCTTTACACGATTTCTTTGCACCGTTGCATCGCCTTGGCTTGGTCGCACTGCATTAATAATAATAATATATATATATATACACACACACACATAGATATCGGAGTCAATAATTCATTTTGACAAATCCGTTTGATAAGAACTCGTTGCAATTAGAGCCAAACATAATAACCTTTTTTTCTTCCGGTCTAAAAACACAATTCTAGAGATTCCTCGCGTGACTGAACCCGATAAAGTTTCTCACTACAGACATAGATATAGAAAGAGAAAGAAACGTGATTGGGGAAACGTGTTGTGTCCAAGGATATGCGTGTCGAAAACGTGTATCTCAGAACGTTAAGTCGTAGATTCACCCTCATTGTACGAGTTAAATCCGCATTGGTAACTTCCGACGAGCATCGGCAGAGAGAAAGAGAGAATCGTATCCATAGTTGGATAGGATTTCATATGTGATTTCTTGTACACGTAACTGTATCGCATACTCGAGTCAGTTATATTTGCTTCGTTCATACTATGGCACATGTCATATTTTATCTCTGGGGCACCCCTTTGCTTACTAACATTCTTATCAATTAGATTCATTTCTTTGAAACATGAGATAAAGTTCTCTTCTACAACGATATACGTCGATTAAATTTTGCTTACATCATACGCAGAATGATTTGATGGGGATATTCCAAACAAGAAAAGCAACGTTAATATTATTATTCTTTTTGGAATTTCAAACTTTCTCGCTCAGGGTTTCGATGAATTTCACAGGTAAACGAGCAGATTTAGATCTACAACACTTTTGAAAGCAACAGGTTCTCTGGTTTCTTAACGTAACTTCGAAATGAAGTCTTATGTTTGAAGGAACGAGGCAAATATGAACTGATTGAAAAATGACTGATCCTATAGAAGAGAAACAAATTTCAATCGAATTATCTCTTTCATTTTTGTTGAATCGTTTGATGTAAGCCAAAGCATTGAATCAGTTTCTACTGTGCAAATATTCTCAGTTTCCATCAGATTTCAAGTATTCTGGATTTGGGCACGGACATTCCAGTGAATCTAAATACAATATCCTTGTTGAACTTCAAGAATGAATTATTCTGAAGGGATTAGATCAGGATTTATTCAGGAGTTGATTTCTGAGTAAATATTTATGATGTTCTCTATACTGTCTAAAATTTTTAGAGTGAGATTTTAGGCAGCCAGAAGTGAGCTTGTCGAAATTTCGAGTGAAATTCCCACTCTTTTAGAGTAGAAGTCTAAGGCTTGAGGTTAGAAACTCTTAACCACTCCAATTTTAGAGTGAATTTTCCACTCCAAAAGAGTGAAAGTTCATTCGAAACAAGTGAGAATCCCACTCGAAGCGGACTGGCTCACTTTTGAGACTCAGTGGAGTGAAACACTTGATTTTTCACTCTTTCGGATTTAGAGAGTACGTTGAAAAACATGTGAATATTTTCGTGCATTCCTATCACGCCTGGTCAGATGGTGTACGTGATATTGTGAAAACCAGTTGTCGTCTGACACTGGAATGAAACATGTGCTCTTCATTTATATAGGGGACCCTATTACATTTTATTATCATTAATAATTATCAAGCGGAGCACGATATTGAGAAAATCGTCCGTCAGACGAAAGACACATCAATCCTCAGAACGAATGTACCAAATTTCAAGTAAATTCGCTAATTAGATCTCGAGATATGGTGTACACTGTTCTGAAAAACATTGTTCTTATAGAAGAATCCGTTCAAATTGTCGGTACACTGAGAGAACAATACATATAACTTACATTTGTATTCAAAGTCAATATTTTATTCATTGAAGTAGCTATGAAAGAAGCTGTGATAGTGGGATTATAGCTAAACAGCCAACAAAATCAAGGCAGCGCTTCTGGCAGTGGTGCTACCATTCATTTATGCAGTTAAAAATCTTCTGCAGATATATGGCTTCATTTATGTATGGAAATAGGAGCAACTTGGTAGTAGTTTTACTAGGAACACTACTTGGTAGCGCTTCCTGATAATACTGGTAGCGCTGGGGTAGTGCTACGTTATAAATTGAATCATATATATGTTATGGTAGCTACTACGTTGCTCCCACTAGCACTGCTAGTAGCGGAAACGTGAATTTGGAAGCACTTTGCTGGCTGGGACTGTGAGTCAAAAAATCTAGCTGAAAACTCAAATTCAGCTACATTTTTGTTCTCAGTTTATTGGTAGCGTTTTGGTAACTCAAAATTTTAATGAACAAGGAGTCGAACCGATAAAAGACCTTTTGTTCCTTATTCTATAGGATTCTATAGGATATAGTGATCTAACCTCTCGAAATATGAAAAAATTCTCTCATTGTGGAAGAAATCACTATATGAATATATTAAATCGCTCCTGCCTCCTCCAACTACCACAATAATTGAATTATGTTCGAACAGATAACACGATTCACTGGGCAACTTCGTTAAAAATTCATGAGAATACATTTAAACCATAGTTCATCCCTTCAAGTATTCAGTACTTGATTATCTAAATGAATGCATCAATGATTCAATACGATGCTGACTCATTGGTTAAAATATACATCATCTGTTGAAAACTGTACACGAGAACACACAACGGTATTGTTATTCCATGATTTGTCGCATACCAGTACCTTCCGAACGAGGATAAATTTGACACGAATTTGAAATGATTGAATATTTTCACATTACCACAAGCCTAGGTCCGATCCCAACGTGTACAAAGAATTTGGCAAAAGTTTAGCAAGTTTTTAATTAAGGGGTACGACTGGATTGGCAAATAATTGGTTTTGCAGTACTTGGTGTCCGGTCGAAGTTGGGCTATAGTCGATAGGCAGCCGGCAGTAGCAGCTCCAGGTGAATCCTCTGGAACAGAGGCTCACATCGTGGCTACTTTGCCGTACGCCCGTCACACCTTCTTACCCTCAGCTCCCAATATTCCCAAATCTGCAACCGCCACTTGGGGCCATCTTAACAAAAACCTCATGTGGAAGGTAACTAATCACTGCTCAATTCGCAATGCTCTCTTCTTTTATTTTTCTGTGTGTTATTTATATTAGCTTCGTTCAAACTCTACTATAGCTCATCAATTTTTCCATTTTCTTTTTATATATATATTTATATTTTTTTTTTCTCATTTTCACCCCTCATCCCCGTTTCGTGCATGGTGTGCTTTTTCGTCTAACCATCATCATCACCAATCACGTATCTCAGCACTTGAAAGCACAACAGATAATATATGAACATTGAGTAATATGACTCGATTGATATTCTTCATAATTCAAACATTATTTTTAGTTCTAGACTCTAGAATCTTTTGACAAGTGAATGAGAGTAGCAGAAGAACTTGAGTGTTGAAAAATCAACTTTTAGATGATAGATTTCTTGAATTATTCATGGATGTTTTGATTATATCATGCCATTCGATCATCATACGATATTCCCTTGAGAAATGGATAAATCATCTATTCATTTTTATGGAATGTTTCGTAGTAGTTAGACGAATGATTTACGTTCATCGATAAAACGTACCTATCTCTCCTAGATGAAAATGATTGGTATATAAATACAGATAGATTATATTAAAAATCATGAAATGGTGAATTAAAACATTCAAATCAATGTATATTTAAAGCCCAATCATTATTTTCCACGGAAGATACCATATTTTACAATCTAAAACAATATTTGACATGCAATCTTGCTGTTTCGTGTGAACCAAGTGCAAACTTCATCACCCCATTAACGAATAAACACAACATCGTCGAGTTCTTTGACGTAACTCTGTTATCCCTACACGCAGAGTTAGACCAAGAAAATCGACTTTCTTTCATTCAAAATCAAATATTGTTTGACATTCTAAAACCGTAGATGATTTTTCCTTTTTGCATGAGAGAGTTGAAAAAATCGAATGAATACTAAAAAAAAAGCAATGTCGAACCCTTGATAATTGATTTTATTTTTCCAACAGAACATTTCTTTTAAATCGTATTCTCGAGATTCTGGACACGGCGGTTCCGAGCAAGAGGATTCACCCCGCACTCACAATACATTGACTTTGGGCCATTCCGGGCGTAGCAGGGATCAGAGAGGTCGCGGGGTCGCTGATGGAGTCGACACAAGAACTGGTGGAAGAAGAGCCGCGATGCCGTACAATCACACGTACACGGAGATAATAGATGGTCGTGGGGGTGGTGGAGGAGGCGGCGTAGGGAACGCCGGGGGAGGTCATCAATTGCATCACGCGCATCACGGTCAGCACGTGCACCTGCCTCGCGGCTTAACATCCGAGGACGACCCGGTTTACGAGGAAATCGAACGTAGCGGAAACGGCGGCGGGGAAATCCAAGTTTCCGACATGTCGGACGAGGACGGGAGAAGACAAAGCGATATGAGCAGACAATCGTCCAGGAGTTACGGTGATCATCGACCTCTCATACCCTACTCGCCGGCCACCGAGAGAACTCTCATTCATTACGGGCAGTGTATGAACGATCGCATTATCGGTGGTGGTCATAACGGTGGCAATATAAACTACGACACATCTCAGTACAGTCCAGCGGTCGAACGTACGTTAAACGCTTGCTGGGAAAAACTTCGAAGACAACCGGCGAGGTACGATTTGGGTGGGGAACTGCCCCGTTTGCCAACGACTTACGGCGTACCGCCGCATCAAGATCACACGACGAGAACCGTCGCTGTTCTCGATGGCCACACGGTGGTGTGTCACTTGCAACCACAGACAGACATGTACACGGGTCGTGGAATGCCACCACCGTCCTACAGCGAGTGTTGAAGAGAAATTAATAATAATAATAATAATAATAATATTAATAACGTAAGGGAGAAGCAAAAAGGACTCAAATGTGTCGTCTTCCTGTATCCAGGAGGAAAATAATTAATTAATGTTGAATTGAAGAGGACAATCGCCAATGGTCCATTTTCGATAGAAACACAAATCAAGTTTGGATACGCTTCTTCGAGAGAATTTAAGATACGCTGAGGTGGAAATGAAATAGAAGCGTTTCCCTCAACTTATTTTTGTTTGCTGTGAGTTTGTTATCCTCTATCGTGAACGAAGAAGTGTGTCCGCGTATGCGAACGAATGTATGCAGATGTGTGAATGTTTTCCTCACGATTGAGGTATGCCGTAGAAGACCTCTCTTTGGATGTAGGATATCATTCTTTTCTTCTTTTTTTCAATGATAAATGAGCCATTAGGACGTATTTAGGGGAGATATCTGGACGAATGTCGGGATTAACGGTATATCTCCATTCGATTATTTGTCATCTTGACTGCCCTTTATCATCGGCTGGATCATCGGATCGATAAACTTACTCATAACTTTGATCTGAAAGATCTCAAGATTTGGGAAGTTGAGTGCCAAGATTCACGAGTTCTCATTCCGTATCCGCTGTGACGTCCGTGACTCTTCTCATTCATCATCTTCATCCTCATCACTGTCATTGTCATTATCATTATCGTTATCGTCATTATCATTATCATTATCATTATCATCATCATCATCATCATTAAACATACGCACTTTGGAGCTTGAAAACAATCTTGTTCGAGAATCATTCGTCATTCGTTTATATTTAGATAGTAGGAAAGAGGATTTTCAATATCCATCTGTGATTTTTCTGTAGAAAATTCCTCAAATTGAGTTCGTTCTTTGAAAATTATAATTTAAAACACATATCATCTCTTATAACGAACACTTTGAAGAATAAATTCAAGGATGAATTCGGGTATCTGGAATCAGGATTGTTTTCAACCAAGAATCATCTGACTCGACGACTGTGTGAGAGATTTCACATATCAGCATATGATAAATTCTGCCAAAACAAAGACTCGTTGAATCGTCACTGCCGATCGAATCCTCCACTTTGCGAACAATACAAGCAAAATAATTCATTGATAAAGTCGTAGTCGTCCTTTGACAGTCCTCGAGACAGAGAGATCATCTTCTCTAATCGAGCTCCATTGTACGTACGCGTGTTTTCTTTTCCCATTCTCGAACACACGTTTTTTAGTCTCAGAATGTTATTTTTATATAAATAAATGAAAAAAAAAACAATGAATATATATGTATATGTATGTATACAGTAATTAACGCTAACGAAGGAGGAAAAAGAAAAGAAGAAACTATTGTACACGAATAGGGAGGAATGATATATAAATATAAATATTGTAACAACCGATTTTTTCCGTACGACGAGGAAAAAGCAAAACTTAGTCACTGTTTTTTACTATTTTTATTAAATAATAAAGAGAAAAAAAACGAAAAGAAACAAAAGAAAATATATGTGGTAATCGCGTAATCTAATTTGTAACTAAGGGATTCCGCGCGCGCTATTTATTTTATTATCATTCTGATGAATGTTAACTCACGTGATCCGGGGTTGTTGTACAGGTGCTCGACCACCGACGATCGAGATAAGAAAATTAACTTTCCTCCACATACTCTTGGTCGTTTCATTCTCCAAGAATTCCCAATAATAATTATTATTATGTATTCGATAATGATTCGATAATGTCACCGCCAAGATATTCATTCTCAATCGTCGGTAGGTCGTGACGAAATTATTTGAGAGAGGAATGAATGATTATTCATCGAATGTGGAGAAAAAAATCAAGAAAGATCGTTTCCTAAGTCGCAGCTGAGAACCCTTAGCTGCTGCTACACTCTATTCATTTTTTTTTCTCACACAATCGATCCAATTGTGAATCTTGTTTCGGTTAAACCGTACGAGAAGAATCATATTATATTATTAATCTTATTATTATTATTATTATTATTATTATTATTACTGTAATAATAACGTGACGATGATAACGGTCACAAGAGTACATTTATTATTGTATACGATCAAAGTATTTGATCGGAACTCGAAGGATCAATTTTTCTTTTATTTATTGACTGCGATAAAGAAATTTTTCTTACAACCAACGACAAACAGAGAATGTTATTGATACGAAAATTTTGATATGTTTTTTTTTCTTTTCTATTCAATTGTTGAGTTGTTGTTCTTCTTCTTCTTCTTCTTCTTAACGTAACGGCTTAAACCATCGAGCAGATTCCGTAAAGACATGACGATTTCTCGTTCTCGTTCAACAAGAAAAGCTTTATCGTCGAAGAAACGAGGAAAAGAAAAATCATAATTTCAATCATTGTACATATTGTAAATAAGGCTTTGTACATGTTGAATACTTGTATTGTAAATGAAAGAAATGAGGAGCGGGGGTTGAAATCCTTATGAATTCATGTGAAAATAATATTAGTTAAGGGATTTAATCGTAAGTAGTAAATATTATAATCTATTACTGTGACAGCGAGAGCGTGTAAGGCGTTAACTTAAGTCCCCAGCGTAAATAGTTATTGTTGTAAATAAATTAAGCGAGGAAGTATATAAAACAAAAAATTAATAATTAAAAAGCCCAAGTAATCATTGGATATTTATAAAGACTCCATTAATGTAATAGGTTCGACCGGAGAGAGAAAGGAAAAGAGAGAAAGAGAGGGAGAGAGTGAGAAAGATAAAGAAAAAAAAGGGAAATGGATTCTTAAAGTACTGATATAAAGAAAACGAAAAAAAAAAGAAGAAAATCCGTGCATAAAAAAATAGGTTGCTATTAAAATCGATAATAATATTGCAGAAAAAAAAATAACACATCACAGTGACAGAAGAGCATCATCATCGATCAGATGGACAGATATACATGTGCATGTTTTATCCTTAGCCGTTTCATATCGTAATTACTCCTTCTCTTCCTCCTCTGCCTTTGTCTATCTCTTTATCTTTCCTCTACTCCCCGATCCTGAAGACAAATTATATATTTGTATACTGTCCAATTCAGATGTTCGATCGAAAATCAACCTTTTTTTTCCACCGTATGTTTCTCTTTTTTTTCTTACGTATGATTTTTTTGGTTCATTCTAAGCGAAACTCTATTGTAAAAGAGTTCTCGATTCAATTCTCTTTATCCCCGATTGACATACTTGATCACACAAACACGCACACATTGACACATCGACATTCAAAAACCGACACTCGTCACGTCCCTTGAGATACTTAGCGGTAAGATTATTTTTTAAAAAGCATCGGAGGAGCAGCAACAAGTAGTACTACTAGCAGAAATTTGAAAAGAGAAAGTTGAACCTTTGAAAGTTGGATAAAGCAGAGAGTCATTTGAATGAAAGTAAGAAAAAAAAAATACAAAGAACACGCAATATCGAAGGTATAATTTTATTAGAATGATTGGCTAATCCCTTCTTCGAATATATATATATATATATATATATATATTTTTGTTGTTTCTTTTTTTTTTGTCCAAAGAGAAGAGAGAGAAAATTTTGAAACTTTAGAAAGTCGAGACGCGATGCATAGAATTCGTAAAATTCTGTGATGTTAATTTTTATGTTTCTTATAAGTACTATTTAACCGAAATCACTCGGATCTGTTAGCACATTGTTACGCATAGAGTTCTACGATTTGTCGCCTCGCGCGCGCCAGAAACACTATTATGCAGGAAAAAAAAGAGTAATAAAAATCTAGGTATCTCCGATTCGATTGATATATATCTATATAAAGCAGAAAAGAACAAGAAAAAACCCAGTTCCCTGATTTTGTATGCTTCTTTACGACTGTCTGATACAACAACAAGAAAAACAAGGATAAATAAATGTGTACCAATCTCTGAATAAAATGTGACCTCTGTGATTCTATCTCTTCCTTAAACAAAAAAAAACAAAATGATTGAATACAAGGTGAGTATCGTTGGAAAAGAATTCTTTATTTTCGAGCTCCATACTTCAACAAAGTACCTTCGACTTCGTATTGTTTGCTTCTACGAGCTGCCATCAATGGAGTTAAATTGAAATGAGCTTCAGCGTGGATATCAATTAAATTATGCTTTAAAACGTATTCGATTGTTTCAACGTGTCCAGCAACTGCCGCGACATGGAGAATGGTTTGACCAACGTTGTCGGTTGCCTCAACATCCGCACCCAGGGCAATCAATTGTTTCACGGTATGCAAATTTCTGCCTTTCACAGCTTCGTGCAGAGGCGTGGAACCCGTGGAATCGCAAGATTTTACAAGATCTGGATTTTTACTGCCCAATAAATCAATTATTTTCCCTTGGCTGTGAAATGCTAAAAATAAAAATGTCATCTTTGTTGTGTAAATGAAGAACAATTCAATCTAATCTATCTAATCATGAAATACAATTACCAGCGATGTGCATAGCGCTGCGGCCATTGTTGCTTTTATGATTGGTACATTCGAATGATTGCTTGATCAATGAATCTAAAATATACTCGTCTCCGGATCTGCAAGCTATCAACAGAGCGGACCAACCGTCTTTATTTCTTATGGACAAATCCGCCGAATATTTCAATAACAATTCTACGCATTTGCGTGCTTTCTGGCCTGTTTTGGTACTGGCTAACATTAAAGGAGTCCAATCTCCCCGTTTTAAACAGTCTACGGTGGCACCTTGAAGAACGAGGAAAGGAACTTATTCTCATTTTAAACTAACATTTTGGATTGTAAATTGAATCGAAATGAACTATATTAGTTTTGAAAAATCATAAATTCAAATTCAATCGGCAGTCAAATGGAATTGAACGAGAGACTCGAAGATCGAGAACATAGATTTCTATCTTCCTAATAAGCTTGCTTTCGAATAGAGGAACCTAAGATTTATTGAAAAGAAATGAAATTATTTTTCATGTTGTCAAAGGGGGATCTCAAAGAGAAGCTTCGAGTTGAAAGCATTAGGAATTTTCTCGGATGAATCAAACAATTTTGAAAACAAGGAGATTGTGACAGGTTTTGATTAAATCTGCAGAGATTTGTAGTAAGGATCATAACAATTCTTCCAATCAGACGCAGATTGAATATTCTTCATGGAAAATAATATATATTTTGACTTCATCGGAATCAAGAGTGTAGACATGAAAATTCAGCACATGAGATATGACCCATGTGATCGGCATAATTTTTTAAAGAGGTTTTCATAGAAAAATATTCAAAAAGAATTCAAGACCTCGAATGGACTGCCTGTATTACATCTGGATGTTCGCGTTATCCAAGTCTACGTTTCAAATGTACAATCCATGCATAAATTACAAGATGCTTTTCTCACAGAGATATTGAAAAAGAAATGCAGGAAATCTCCTTCTCGGAATAATCTTTGCTTCTTTGAAAAAATTGTCTCCTTTGAAAGATGGAAATGAATTTCTTATGAAAGTATTTCTTTTTCCACTCTTTGATGTTTTTCTCATAATAATTTTCAAAGTCTGTTCGTGGGATATCTCTCAGTGATTCTAGATTCATTGAAATATGAGAAATTGTAATATAAAAATTAATTCCTTGCTCTAATCCCTCATTCTTTTAGCGTGAGCACACCATCATTTGTTCGTATTTTATTTGTATTTCACGAACTATGAATCTTCCAAATTTCAATGGAATAAAGTATCAGCTGGTTATAATTCATGACTAAATGTAGCTTCTTCAGTTACAATTTTGAGATAATTACTTCTTTATATTTGCACTGTAAATTGCTAGAAATCTTCCATGAAAGTTTCCCACGTAAATATTCGACTGAGAGCGTTGGAATTTTTTCTTAAGGAATCTTGAACCCCAAAACACGGAAAAAAATGCAGATCGAAGGATTAGTGATCGTGAATTAAAGATCGGAAAATATTTCTTTAACCCATAACAAAGATAGAACGGAAAAATTATTAATACTCAATAAAGTCATAAAAAGAAGCATGAATTTTTCCGATAGTCGTGGATGGAATTTTACGAAGTGAATAACACAATTTCTAGATTTTATTATTCACTTTGTAAAATTTCATGCATGACTTTTGGAAAGTTGATATTTTTTTCTATCATTTGTTAACCATTGGTAGTTTTTTGTTCTTTCCCGAGTAAAATTCAACAAAAATGTTCATCGTTTTATCTTTATTGCAACCCGGGGAAAAAAGTTTAGATCTGGCCAGATCTGAAAAACTGCAATTTTAGCTTGTATTTGTCAACGCACATGTTCAAATTTGAATTCATATATGAGAAAATATCATAAAATATTTGGTAATTGAAAAATCAATTGCTCATCATGATTAAATGTGATTTCCAATGCAGATCTAGCGAGATCTACACAGATCTAACCAGATCTATTCAGATCTTATGAGTCGAAATTCGAATAATCAAACCTGATGAGATCTAAATAGATCTACATTTTTTCTCCGGGAAACTTGAGAAATACTCTCAAAATTTGAGGAATATTCCAGATTTTGAGAAATATTCTTCGATTTTCTATTGAAAATTATTATATCTTCGAACCACGTTTCTCTCCATGGAGAAACAGGCGACACTTGACTACATACTACTTTTCAAACAATCAAGCGATGAATGAAAGTGTTCAATGTGCAGTAGCAAAATTTGCTAAGAAAATCCTCAAACTCAGGCAAACAACTATAAGTATAATAACTTACTTTCAATAATTTTGGGTTTGAAATTTATATTTGGAGGCCACCCGTATGGAAATATTTCGCTGGAAAATGTCTGTAAAAAAATGAAAAAATTCTGAGAAACTCTGAGAAACTCTGAGAATCTCTGAAATTTTGATGAGAAATCTAATATTTTTGGGACATTCTTCACAGACTTTTTTCAGAGTTTCTCAGAGTTTTTTCATTCTTTTTCAGAGAAATAGTAACGAAATTGCACTCTGGAAAAACTCTGACAAAACTCTGATGGATTGCTAACATTTTTCTGACTTTTAGAAAAAAATTAAAAAATGTTCAAACACTCTTTCACACATGATATTTGAATACGGCATATGAATGTATTTATTGAATTTCAGGATTTTTCAATAATCAGAAAAATCTCAACAATTTATTAGAGTTTTGTCAGAGTTTTTTCAGAGTGCAATTTCGTTACTATTTCTCTAAAAAAGAATGAAAAAACTCTGAGGAACTCTAAAAAAAGTCTGTAAAGAAGGTCCCAAAAATATTAGATTTCTCATCAAAATTTCAGAGATTCTCAGAGTTTGTCAGAGTTTCTCAGAGTTTTTTCATTTTTTTTCAGACATTTTCCATAGTTTTGCAGACATTTTTCAGCGAAATATTTCCATACGTGCAATCTAAGCAGTTTACTTTATCACTGAATATTCCAAATTTTCCGTAGTTGTGTATTCGTTCCATTGAAATTTCCTAACAACGCATGAACCGATGTTCAGGTCGTAGACTCCACGAACGTCAGCACAGAAAACGTGGAGGATGCATGCGCTATCATGAATCGATAGTAAAATATTACGGTATATTACAACAAAGAATGCACCTTTGTTCAAAAGATACTCCAAAACATCACACTGAGCAAATTGAGCTGCCTCGTGCAAAGGTCTCTTCATGTCTTTATTGGTCACATCGATCTTGAATTTTTGTTTTGGGAAATGATCACATAAATATTTTACTAAATGCGTGTAACCCTCTCGTGCTGCGATATGTAACGGAGTATCCCCGGAAGTGCTATGCTGAAATATCGCCCAGTCTTCGATATTGTACCTTGTAACGAGAGTTCTGATTGTTGCCAAGTTACCTCTTTGACATGATCTTAGAAATTTCTGTGACAGGTTAAGAGTTGAATCAATGGACGTTTGGTCTGACATTAAACTTGTTCAGTTTTTGAATGACAATGAATGGAGAACTGAATACAAGATCTATTATCAGTAATTGAATCGATAAAACCAATAACTGCACTTAATCAGTATAATATTCCATATTTTATGTTATTCAAGTGTTTCCTTCGTCACAAACAATTGAAAATCAGGGGAGAACTGATCAGAAGAGTGCTGGCATCTCATAGAAAACACTGAAATTCACTGGCAAAGACTGTGGTTAAGGTAGAAAATGAATACCTCTCGTGATGGTAACTTTTATATAAATTTTCTCCGCTTGAAATGTCGTCGTACTTCCCTGGCAAGTTCGTGGTACGTAACTTTTGAGGCATATATTTCAGGTATCAATTAGCTTGTACATCATAAATCTCGATAATACGTTCCATTTTGTCAAAAATGATACCTAACCCTAGTGAAAATGATTCATATACTATGGTATAGTATGGTATAGTGTGGCATAGTGTGGTATAGTGTGGTATGGTATAGTATAGTATGGTATGGTATATGGATATAGTATGGTGCATATATCTGACGTACAAAGCAAAAAAGCAGTCATTCAATTTTTGTCGAAACTGAGATTCATGTGTCATTCAATTCAGAAAATTTCACTGCATCGAATGACTTGAAAAAATTTTTTTCAAAAAAAATTAAGTTACGGCTTTCTTACTTTGTACGGCAGATATAACATGTATTTAATTCGTATATGAACTTTGTAAAAATCATAGATGGTCATATAGAAATCAAATATAATTCATATATGGCACATATGTGCCCATATAAAATTCATATCCCAGACAGCACAGAAAGTTCTCTGTATGTTTCGGAAACGTACTCTTGGTTCTGCGTGTTTTGGTCTCCATGGAATAGGTTTTCCTAACGTTTGAAGTATCTTCCCTGTTGATGTTTCTGATTGAGTTCTGAGCACGTTCTTTTTATCTACTACGGGATGTTCTCGCTATGTCTTCCGAACGTCCTTTAATGAAAACTACCCTTCAAAAATATAAAATCACACGGTGGACATGAATGGAACTTATCGGGACATTTGCATGTCCCTGGGACATACATGTGACGTTCTTAGAACATCCTGAGACGTTATTTGCATGTTCCCTTTGTAACCAAGTACGTTTTCGGAACCTCCAAATAACCTCCCGGTGCTGTATGGGATACGATCATTTGATCTATATAAGGTTCAAACGGGATCCATATAAAGGCTCACAACTTTGGTATGGTATACAATCAGTATGAATCTAGTAGTAATTCAGTAAAATACAAAATTGTGATGAAAAGTGAACTGAAAGCATACCGCATGCTCGTGGAATTTTTGTACTTGAGGTATACCGAAATATTTCCAATCATTCGGTATGTATCCCGTACGAATTCGGTATGAATTTGGTATGAATCCTCCATACCCAATTATTACTGTATCAAACTTCGGTATATTTTTGATATGAACTCAGTTTGATTTCGGTAACAGTATTATTTGAATACAATTGAGGTATTGAGAATTCACAAACATACTGAACAGTATCATGATACCGAGAGTTTATAATCCCGGAAAAAAATTTATGGAACTCAATATAAATCGAGTATTTAACCACTTTCATTTTTGTGAAATTTTACAAAATTAGTAACAAAATTTCAATATCCTACTATTCACTTTGTGAAATTTCGGTAGCACGTCTAAATAACACGGTCAGTGTTATTTTTTGTAAAAAATAACACAGTAGAGAACAACACCGTGCGAGAATGATATTTTCAAGAAGGACATAAAATTTAAAAACAAATAACAGAACATAACGTAACACAACAACAAGAATAGAATAACATTTTGATTCTTGATTGTGTTTTCAAAAATGATAACACAGAACGAAAGTATAAGAAAAAGTGCGGATACCTGGACGTGGCTATGCGTGAGCGGGCGAAGCCCAGACTATACGAGAATTGTCATCAATATTTAATATGAATATTATATTCCATGAATTCATATATTAGGTATTCGGTGAAAAATAAAAAAATAACGCTAGTGAGGAGGATATTCACAAAAATAACGTCTGTTCTGGTCATGTTTGCGAAGATTTGGTTTAATAATTGTTTGATAATAAGTTTGGCAATCTCACAATAATGATAATCATAATAGTCATAATAATAATAATAATTACAAGGCATTACAATCATTTGTTATCATTTACAACATAACATACATACATTCGCTGTATACATAAGGAAATGAGCGATAATCGACATGATCCAATTCATGTTTTCGCAACATGAAAACATACCCATGTAACACAGAATATTCTGAGAATATTCTCACAACATCCGTAAAACGTACTGTATCGAATATTCTTACAAAGAGCGTAGAAGCTCCGTGAATATTCATAGAAGATTCTTAGAACATTTGAATGGGACTGTTTCGAATATTCTTGGAACGTTCGTACAATATGCGTACAAAGTTTGTAGGGCGATTGATAAGCAGCACATGCGCAAGCATCTTAATGATATGGATTCAGTAATGGCGGATAATGTTGTTGACAGGCTACAGACCCTTGGATGATATATTATTTTAATTTGTATTTGGGGAATGAGAAATTGATAAATGTGCATTTTAATATCCCGAATATTTTGAGGGCGTCATGCGTGAAAAATAATCTTCAAAAGCGTAATAAAATTTGAAGAAATATCGTATATATTATGATTGCTTGTTGCGAATCATAAGTATCTCACCCATCCATGTGGATCCATGATATTGCTAAGAATCCATGATGACAGATGTTTATTGATTGAAAGAATTGATTGTGAATTAGTTTTCGGTTCCATGCAGAAGTCATATTGGCAGGAATTTCTATTTTAACAGCATTTTTTTATAATATTCCCACAATATTCGTGGCATAATATTCTGAGAATATTTGAAACAGTCTCATTCAAACATTCTGAGAATATGCGTAGAATATATTCGCACGTAATAAGAATCTCCTTAGAATATTCGAATATCCTCAACGTATATTCTTAGAACATTCTCAGAACGTGCTTGTGCTACCTGGGGACGCATTTTTCGGAAACTCATTCTTGTTAGTGTCACTTTGACGTACGTTATTTTAACGTGTGTAATTTTGAGGTGTGCTGTGTTGGCGTGTGATTTTTGTTTGTGATATTTAGACGTGGAACCGAAATTTCGTATACGACTTTTGGAAAGTTCATATGTTTCTCTATTCTTCATTAAATATTGATAATTTTGCATTGTTTTTCGAATACGATTCCACAAAAAAGTGAACCATTTTGTCTTCATCATGCATTCAAGAAATATTCTCAGATTTTAAGAAATATTCTCAAATTTTTAATAAAGATTACTATATTTTCAACCTGCATTTTTCTCCGTATGGGTAAATCCTAAACCCTGAATCCCTAATTTTTTCTGTTATATTCCAATAAGATTCAACAAATACTTTCGTAATAATAATCTTCCCCTAACAACAAGATTTGATGAAACCAAGTATAAAAAAACTATGAGAATTGATTAATATTGTGTGACAAACGATCAATGATTGAATGCAAATTCATGAAATGACTGGACGCCATAACAAACAATGATCGATCAATAATATCATAATTCGGTGAATTCATTGGAGTTTACAAGGACTGTAAATGTTTGCATCGCCAATAATTGAATAAATTCTTCGATGATCGGTTTGATGAGACTGATCTAAAATTCAGGCAATGACTGCGAAAATATTGAGTTGCAATCGCTGAAATTCATTTGATGCAGTTGAATATTTAATTCCCTGAAAAAAGTAAAGAATATACTCAAATTAACCCCTCTCATTCTTCACGTTCCTTCAATTGCAGCTGAATAAAAGTATTAAACCAATCGTATTCTTATCGGGCAACAAGAACTCTCGAACGATTCGTGTTGATATTTTCATTGTTCAATAAACGGCTGTAATACAAAATTAATTACTGATTTTCCAACTTCTCGCAATGAGAATTTCCCTTAAAAACTGTGAAAAATTGAAAGACTAGAGCATTTGGGTTTTCCAGATGATGATCCCGTAACGACTGTCTCGACGTAAGACACAACAATGTAAATAATTAACCACAGATCAAGTATTTCCGGAAATATTGCGCAATCTCATATACGCGATGAATTGCTTTACAAGAAAACCATTGCCGTGGTCACTCAAGGTTCAATTATAGCCATCTTTAATGCCACCTTTCGCTTTGACATAATTGGCAGATGGTATGAGATACCTCCGCATCCGCGTTATTTCAAGTCGCTGCATTCTATTGTTATTATCAGGCCTCGTAAATGATTTCTACTAACAATGACCTTGTGATACTATAACAGTATTTCAATTAAATTTCCCAAGTTTTAAAGTCATACGTATAACAGAACTGTGGGAAAATTAGATCACAAAGGAATTTTAGAAGGAATCGATCGTTCTTTTCTCTGCACAAAATTACAAATTTTTGCGAATTGTTCGTACTTTTTAATACTCCGAATGTAAAAAGCGGGCCATATTCCTGATTTCGATTCAATTTCAGTCGGTTTCAATCGGAATCGATCAATACCCATCAAATTTGAATCGAAATTCTGCAAGTTTAAACAGATTGAATGGGCTCATTCAAACTATAATGATATGATTTACATGGCTTTCATGGATAGTAAATAAAAGAAACATGATTAAAGTGACGGCATGGAAAGTATTCTTTTTTCGTTCGCGTAGGAATATAGTGACTAGAACGAGCTCATCGCAATTTGTTGCTTGTTATCGTTCAATAAGAATATTCCAAAATTGAATTCACCACTTGAATTACGGATTCAAAAAATTTTTTGGTGTACTTTGATCGATTTCTTCCTATCCCATGTACCGTAAAAATTTCTTGTTAGGAACTTCCTTCTTCATTAGTTTCCACATATTGTCAAGAACTTTGATTTTATTTTCACTTCGGAGGAAGAGTCAGGAATAGAATTGTGGAACCTCATCATCCATCATGAAACGAATTTTATTACTGAATCAACTTGGTTCAAATAAATAAATTCAATAAAATTTATTCAGTATTGATGTTGTGTCAGTTCGAATCGTTTATAGAAATGAAACGAGAATTTTGATTCACAAAATCTGATAAATCATCGTTATTTGTCTTCTCGATTTAACTTCTCGGAACAGGAAACATTGTTTAAAAATGCACTGCAAGATTTTTGGGTCTCTAACAGCTGAATATTCTGTTATTCGGGTACTGATTCGTTTGAATAAACGATTCAAACTTCAGCAATATCATTATCAATACATTCTACCTATTAGAAACATGCAGATCAACGTTTTATTTGACTGAAATTGAATTGTTTATCAGTTCAAATCAAAGTCTTCACGTGCATGTTTGGGTAGGCAATAAATTAGATCAGAATTAATTCTACTGTTGATTTGATAGAGTTGATTTCACATTTTTCACGAGGTAAAAACATACATAAAATTTTCAAGTGTCTGAAACAAAATTTGTTTTGAATGCACAAAATTTGGTTCACCTTATTTTACTGCTTATTTCTTAAGCAAAAATTTTATTATAACCAAGGAATTTTTCGAAAAAGAAAACAAAAACTCCGTTCACCATCAATTGAATCAAATTTTATTCCGTGTTTAAATTGAATGTGCTTGTCATATGCATATAATATTGTTAAAATTTCTTCAATGAAAAATAATCAGCTGGTTTTCGTTGAACGTCTTCAGCTGGATGAACGTCTCTAGCGTTCGGAATCCTCGATTTCATCAAAAAGGTTTCAATCAAACTTTTCGCTTTGAGGAAAAAATTTAGTTGACTATAACAAAAATTCTACCCTAATGAATGAATAGTAAAAGAGTGTAAACCAACCTTTCTCCACCTGAAATGAATTTTGTTTCTCCCAACTCAAAATATTGTTCGCATTTCATTCATTCACAACTTTGTTATAATTCAAGTTCAAAGTTTCAGTTCGATTCCCTGATTAAACAAACCGATTGATTCTCGCCAAATCTCATTGGACCTTATACAATGTTCTAGCCAGGGTCAGATGTCTTTTTTAGGCTGTGGAGATGCACGGGGTTACAGATTGTGGGGGCCCCTACACGGAAAAAAAATAATTCTTTATGATAGCGAAACCTGATTTTGCTGGATATCTTTTGTTGGAGCAGCGAAGTTTGTGCCATGAAAGCAATCTATTTGCTATCACAGCAATTTTGTTAGCTATGGCAGCAATTTTTTAGCTGTGACAGTAAAAGATTTTTACTCCTCCAGCAAAAATTGTATACTATTTTGCACTGTAAAAAGGGTTACGTTAATAATTAACATATATCAATTTGAGATCCGACCTGATGTAGCATAACTTCAAAGACAATCTATTGTCTTCATGTACAATGTAAATATATAAATAATTAATAAAAATATCATGGCATTCATAATCTATTGCATTAAAGGATGATAGATCATCAGATAACTATTAATATAATATATTACGTGTGAATAAGATAGATAAACCTTAATTTCATGCTATCCCTAGTAGAAATGCTCTGGTCATTGACAAGTTTTGTAACGCTCAACTAGCCGAAAACTAGACGCTTGCAAGTGCCTCGTAGGGTTCTGGTAAGGTACTTGCAAGTGTCTAGTATTTGGCTAGTTAAGTGTTACGAAACTGGTCAATAACCAGAGCATTTCTACTTGGGATATTAAGTCAAATTTCAAACTGATATTTGTTAACTATTAATGTAACCTTCTTACAGTGTGTATATAATACTAAAAATTTTGCTAATCCAGCGAAACATTTGCTACTTTAGTTAATCCTGTTGCTCTTTCAGCGATACCATTAGCTGTGGCAACGAATTATCAGTTAGGTCAGCAACCAGATTTGCTGGGACAGCAAATTTTTTTCTCAGTATATTATGAAATTTTCTAATTGAATTGAAAAACCCTCTATTCTACTTGTATTCCACTCTAACAGTGTGTAAGCATAAACAGCTACTGAAATTGCACACTTTCCGTAACGCTTGTATGGGTTTTACCTGAGGAGTATGCCCGGTATTTGAAGAGATCGTGAATAAATATGCTTATAATAATATATGCTTTTTATGATCGTGGCGCAATCGAATTTTCAAGACTCCTGCTACTATTATTTTCCTATTAGAAGTGTATGTAGTAGTAATAATCGTTAGAAATAGTCGTTGACTAATAGCGCGGAAAGAATCATCGGTATAATGAAATCGTCTTGGCATTATGTTTACGCTCATACGTATAACCGAATAATGATTAAATTCTATGTATTTTTCCTCTTGTAAAACATCTTCGTTGATAATTATAGTGCTCTCGAACGTTAATTATACTCTATGAAAAATAAGTTGTTTTTCCGAACAATAGTATTGGTTCGATCGGTGATTGCTATCGAAGATACTTACATCTCACGATATTAAACTTGTGGATGAAAGAATTTGTCGGAAGCTTCAACGCTGCCAAGTCGGATTCCACTTGGACGATTTCAAAAATTGCGAAGTATGGGAGGTTTATAAACTACTGTATTAAATGTTTCATGGGAAGCTGTTTATTCATTCCGCACAATCGGAATCAGCCGAAATCGAAAATCCTCACACAAATCAGAGCTAAAATAACATCATGAAGTGTTAAAAGAACAGGAGAAAAGTAGAAAAAATGATTCCTCAAAGTGGATTGATCGCAATCCGGCTAGGAATAATTTGTGATATTCCCTAGCGCTTTTCAGAGCCTGAGCAGGGCCTGGGAAAGCTGAAAAAGCTTCATCTGGTCACCTGCCTTTGAGAAGATCCACAAAATTCCGCACATCGTTTCTGGCAGAGTTGGAATCATTTCATCTTGAGAGATCATTTTGTACACATTTCTTCTAATATACGGGGTGGACTTTTTACCACCCATTTTTTACAGTGTACATCAGTGGCTGACTGAAAATTATTATCACACGAAGAAAGAAAGCGCATCCTTACTCCGAAATTCACATAAGAAAACCGACTGGAATTTTAGGACAATGAACAATGTGAGATCGTTTAAGATGGATTAAACTCAACAAACACAACATCCGAAACTTAACAAAAGACTTTGCATATAAGCCCCCATACCATAGAAATTTACCATTGGCACTATAATGCAGATAAAGTATGGCCGACCCTTGACACCCAAACATGGCGCAAACCTGGAATGATAACACCATTTTATGATTTATCAATGTGTTTCTCTAATGGAGTCCCATCATTGATAAAAAATGGCAATAAAATAGATCATCATTGGCAAACAATTTGTTTCATTGATCAAACTATTGAAAAAATAATTAATCCAAAAATATATGAAAAGTATGCACATTTCATAATTTCCAATAATATTCTATGTGGAATCTTATTGTGTTTCCCTCATTCATCAGTAAACAATTCGATGTCTTTTATCGATAAATCTGGCGTTGAAAAGTATGAACAATGTGAATCAGCAGTCAGAGCCCTCTGGTGTAACCTGTAACAAAGATCGATTGCCTACTCTTCCAGAAAATTCTTCAATTAATCGCATGTAAAAAAATAATTCACTATGGTAGCTGGGAATCAGCTGTGTTTCATGGGTTTGATATTTAGATAGCGAAAAAATTTGCTACAAAAGCTAGATTTTAGTTCCTATAGCAATAATTTTTGTTGCTATAGCTAAAAAATAGCTACCACAGCAATCCAAATATCCAAATATCAATCACATCATTTCTTTCCATGCTAGCCTTTCATTATCCCTTGTATCTCCTCGTCTCTCACTAGTCGTGAAATTAAATTTTTTATAATCAACTATTTGCGTCATAATTAGACAAATTATCAATGTGATGTTGATTCATTTGCACTCAAAATTGTAAATCAACTGATATCACATTGACAATTTGAAAAAATTTCCAATTCAATCCAGCTGTCAAACATTATAATTAAGAAGCATGCCAATATTGGGCCATGCCGATACCAATGATCGGCGTTATATTGAAAACTAACTTTTATCAAGACTAGGCCAAAATTTAGAGCAATATTCGGCCATGATTCAAATGATCCGCTAAGGGTGGTGTATACAAGCCTGGTAGAATTGTCAATTAATGGGAGCCTGAGAACCGAAATACGTTGAACACCGATATCAGTGCAACATTTGATTTGTTTTGAATTAATATTGGATAGATTGCTAAGCCTTGCATGAGGAGAAATTCATATTGGGTGTTCGGGCAGGACCAGTTCTGGAAAGCCTTATTTCAAATCAGGCCCTGATATGGAATGTAACGCACCGTTGTATCAAAGCCTGATGTAACGAACTAAGGTAGGGTATGCTAAATTACAAACCTATCAGGACCAGGTCTGGTTAACCCTAATCAGGCGTACCAAATCGTGGCCTTACCAGGACCAGATCAGGTGTGCCGAAGAAAGTGAGTCTTATCACTGCCCGATCAGGCTCATGAATTGAACATGAGGCTGGCCATACAATTTTCCTGCTCGGGTAGCCTGTCAACATTACGCCAAGCTATATTCTATTGTCAGCATTGGCGGAGTCCCAAAATGTTTATATGGGAGCTAACGAAAATAGCTGCCACGTCAAAAGTTTGAAGAGTTATTTACGTTGTTGCTTGTAATAACCGCATTTCTCTAACAGGCACGCGAGTGGGTGTAGAAATTACTTGATAGCCAATAAATCCAGACCGCATAATCTACATTCCATCAGTTCCCTCAAACACGCTTGACCTGGTAAATTTATATAACTTCCTCATCACTCAATTGATCCAACTCTATTTTTCAAAATCTTGATTCGAAACCCTTTACTGAGTCCTGATTTAGACAAATTCTTCCCGATAAGATTTCAATGTAAATCAACTGTTATAACTCTTGTCAGACCCTAAATGGGATCAAGGTTAACCCGACTAGATCCAAGGGATGAATTCATAGTCGAATAGATTCATACGAGTTATAATACAAAACAAAACATTTCTTGACCATAAACAGACAACAACGGATAAAAATGGAGATTATACTTAAAATTGCATTAAATACATATACACAAAAACAATACAATATCATAATTACATAATTTCGTCAAATCATCGGCATCCTGAACAAGCGCACAAACATTCTAATGGTTCAAACGAGATTATATCTTATTAAACACGAAAATAATTAAAATGAATAAAATGTCACGAATATTCTTCTGTTTATAATTCAACGAAGAAGAATGGATTCATTTCACAGTCTAATAACTCATCGCTGTTCATAAAACAATTTCAAGTCATAACGTGAGTACGTAATATATAATAATAATAATAAGAAAATAATCGATGAAACTCACCTTCGACGTGATGAAAAATATAAAAATAAAAAAAAAGACATCATCGACAATCTTGTTTTCGATTTTAGTTAAACAATTGTAGTTCGATAGAGCGAGAAGTCTATCAATCATGTCCTCTTCCTCGTCATTATAATATCTTATTCAAAGGACTCGCGCCACTTGCGCTTTGCAAGTCTCCACCTAAGTTATACGGAAACATCAATGCGCGTGTTTGACATTACATAATGAATCCCCTCACGCGAATTGAAAATCAGTCTCACAGACTGTGTATGCTTATTAAATTCGCATTTACAAATCTGATTTGGCACGAGAGATTTGAAAACAACTATTCGCAAATACAACAATTTATCATAAATTTATATCACACTGAAAAAAAGTTTCAATGGATTGATAGAATCATCGATAAAATCGTAAGATGCATATTCGATCGACAATTCTTTGAATTTGAATCAAGAAAACTTTATCAATTTTCGTACAAAGATACAACAAAAGCACTTGCACAAGTTTTATGTACCTAACATTGAATTATGGTATCTCAAATCAAGAGCAAATGAAATTGTGTTTTGGTATGATTCGAAGAAAATTTTTCAGTAGAGTAACATTTTCCGCCTTCCAACGTAAGAGCTTTGTACTCTTGACACCGGTAATACCACTTCGGTACGAGACAATCTTTGAAATGTCCTTTCTCTCACGTTTATTGAGATTTATGAGTGAATTCGAGTATACGCATACCTGTTATTATTATTTTCCGCACGAGACTATAGGAGAGTTTTGCAATATTTCTCCATAACCAACACGTGTTCCACTTTTCAAGCACAATGAGGGTTTTTCCGTCAATGAATCAATTGGTGTGAGAATAACAATTAGCTCGATAGCGATGAAAGACCCATCAACGAAATGGAAAATACGCCGTGGCCAACGCGAAGAGGGGCACGTTTGTAAGTTTCTTGATCCTCTTGTGTCTTTCCAAATGGTAAGTTACTTTATATAGCATCGAAAACATTGAACAATTAATTTTGAGATCGTTGATTTCAGTTTATCTCAATCCGATACTTTTGTTTTTCAACTCAATTTCCCCACGTTGGGTTGTGCAAAATACGAAGTTGGGAGGTGAACGCACTTTTTCTGCGTTATGTTCAACTCGATTAAGAATTATCGATACTCCGGAAGATGAATTCAGCATAGAATCGATAACATCTTGGAGTCACGGCGGCATTGATTCCCGATCATCCACTGACAGAAAAACGACCTGGTTGAAACATTCGTGGTCGCAATAACTTGAAATCTGGTTCGATTCACCAGAAACCCACACAGCACCCAATGTCTCAGTAATATCTCTAGAATATTACAATGTCCCGCTCAAAACATTCTGTGTGAAATGTTTATACAAGATCATGTAGATATTGCAGATACAATATTTTATTAAAAATGTTCTGAGAATCTTCCAATTGGAATATTGCACATATAATGATCTGTAATGTTCTGGAAATCTACGAGGGGGAATATGTTAAATTTGTCGCAAATGAAATATTCCAAGAATATGACAGTAGCAATATTTTATGAAACAAAATGGATTTTTATACACCTGATCCAGGGATAGGAAAATTTGACCTCCTACGACCTATTCACTTTTCATTCCAAAAGATTCTGAAACGAGCAGTCTATATCCCACGGCAACGAATTTTCGAAGTTTTTCCATCTATCTTACTCAGCACTTCATAAAATTTCAAAGTCGAGGTCGAAAAAAACCTCTCTCCCACGACCTACTCATTTTTCGTGTCAGAAGATTCTAAATCGATTGGTCTATATTTCACCGAACCGAATTCTTCCAACTCCCATCGCGATGATTACAATCAATGGCACTTTGAGAGTGGTGTCGTCATTTCGGAGATTCGCTAATGTGATAGAAGCCTCGACTCTCACTCGCAGAACCCGGGTTCAATCCCCACTGGCGGACCTTTATAATGATAATTGACTTCGAAGCAGTTGTTCTTGCACGTAAAGTGATTCTGACCAAGCTCATTCAACATTTGTAGAAGTAAACTCTGAAGAAATTTTGTTTCAACCCAAAGTAACATTTTGTAAGCTTTTTAATATATGTGATTGTTACATTTTTTCCGTACAGAATATCGCTGAAATGATCACAGCAATGTTTCAGAATATCTCCAGAATGTTGCAAAGATGGTGACATGACATCCTGCAAACATTCTGACAATCTTCTTGAAATGTTTTCCAGAATATCACACATTCCAAATGTAATATTCTGACAATATTGCTGGGACATCCGGTGCTGTGTGGGAAATGTGATGTGATGCAGTTAATTTTTGCTTCAACCACTGTTTCTGGACATCACAACCACATTTCCTGGTGAATCGAACCAGATGTTTCAAGCAGGTCATTTTTCTGTCAGTATCGGAGTGCTCTCTTGGATATTTGGCCATTCGAGACGTGGATAAGACCGAGATTTGGTATCGGTTGACTTGATTAAACGGATATAAATATACAATACTAGAAGAGATTCTTCAGCGTACAAGTTCAAGGCTCCTGGGCGGTACGGATACCCTCAAGGTCATCACAGGAGTGCATACGCGCATACCGTGTGATTATGATCGTACAAGTGCAACGCTTTCTCATTGTCAGTCGAAACACGATACCCATCGTCTGACCTAAATGCAGGGTACAATAGCGTACAATCGTTTTCATAATCGATTTCAAATAATTTTTTTTCTCGATCGTAATGTCGATGGTACGAACAAGGAGCACGTACTCCATCCTGTACAATGACCTTTCTCTCCTCTCTTTCCGTTCCCTTTGCCTTTCCTTATGATATGCAATGGTTAATGAGTTGAGTTAAACGTATATCTATTGCACAAATGCATTCCCTTACCTCTATCTCTCTTTCTTTCTCTTTTTCTTCTATTTCGGAGTGGTAGTGGGCGCGCTATATACACAGAAAACTACATACATACTTTCATTTCTCAACATGGCGTGTCAGAATTACTCAATTGAAATAACGGAATTAGTCAGAGAGCGTGTACTTGTACATGAGTCACGTGACCTCGAAAACTGTCGTGTTACGAGAAGGAAAAAAAATCACAGGTAAAATGGTTCAACTGATAATGGATATTTGATTTATGGATTCATAGGGAAGTGACGGTTGAGGTTTTACGATCCATCGAGCGGCATTACGGTAGTGGGAGGTTGGATGTTGAAATGGAAGTAGTTTTATTTCGAGGTCACGGACAGAGTGGACAAGAAAAGGAGAATTGCTCGATTTCTTTGATACGAATAGATACATTTTTATTTACATACGGCGGTGTTAGTTGGCTAACGATCGAGGACTTGTAATCTTCTTTTGTCTCTCCCGCGTGTTCAATGACTATGATAGGAAGGAATATCGATCCGTGGTTTCTGCTCTTCGTTGTGCTTCTGTCGTATCTATCTTGCGTGTAATTATTATGCGGACGGTTAACCTTTTGTTTGAGAGCTTCGGTACCACTGTGTACCGCTTTGTAAAACACGGTAATCGGTTTATCGTAATTTACGGTTACTCATGTTCATCGGTCACTTTAAACTCTTCGATTGTGAGGAAATTGGAGTTTAATTAGGAGAAAAGAGCGCAATTGAGGGAAGGTGTTGTTCCCTCGTTTAGGGAAATGTTGATTTTACGAATCACGAGATTTAAACTGCATGAAGAAGAACTAGGGAATAATGATTCCTCACACTGGTGATTTCGATATACGTAATCATTTGTCTTCACTTTTATTTGAAACAATGCAATACATGAAATATTGAGAGAAAAACATCAAAAAATATCATAACTTATGCTCATATAATTTTCAATAATTCCCTGAGTTCCAGATAGAAGAGTACAGATGAGCCCATACAGGAAACCCCGATAATGTAAACACAGCCAATAATTGGCCCATGTATGGCTACCATTGAATGACCAACAATGGATTCATATCATTGGCACAAATGTGGCCCACCACTGGCTGATAAGAAAGGTCAGCAATGAAAACAGCCGATAATCAGCCGATGTACGGCTATCAGGGTTGGGTTTATCACGTGATTTTTCAATTTCTTACGTATCATACTTGCTTTCTGACACGTAATATATGTGAGATACTTGAACCCTCCTGTCCCCCCAAAGGCAAGGGGTTGATTTTATGCGTAAGATACTCGGTTTCTTACGTGTCGTCAACTATGTAAAATACTTCGAACTATATTACGCGCCATATAAAAAGTGTTCACACTTAACCACTCATTTGAACTAATACTGAACCAATTATTCTGGAACGCACTCATATCACCATTGGATATCATTATTATTATTATGCCCCAGTAATCTGCCATTGATGGCTAACATTCGAACATTATCCCGAAATTTATGGCCCTAAATCGGGATCATTTAGCCCCATTACTGGGCCAATCAATAATTTCATACATGGCCTATTATTTATTGCCATTACTGGACCCACGTTATCATCCAGCAATTAACCATTGATGAGCCATTAATGGGCGCCATTAACGGGCGAAGAACGCCGTTTGTGGTCCAGTAACGTGCCATTATTGGGCTAATTGATGAACCCTGTATGGGAGGCTTGAAAATTCGAACTTCGAAGGAAATGCGCGACCTCTGAGCCCTAGCCTGGAAAAAAAACTCAATAGAATCTGATGAAATGAAATTGAACGGGATTTGGTCAGAATATTGTACAAGATTTGGCAAAAATTCAATCAGGATCACATTGAAAAAATATGTTGATTTGATTGAATCTCATTGACAAATGCTTGAATAGGATTTGGTCGGAACATTGTATAAGATTCAATGAGATTTGGCGAGAATCAATGGTTTCGTTTAACCAGAGCATCGCATTGAACCCAGCTTTTTGAGACTTTCATTTTATGCCAAAAACAAACTTGTTGAGGGATGAGATAATCAATTTGAGAAAAAAATTGTTTCTAAAAGCACCCTGTTGGATATATTATGGTCGATAATTATTGATGGAATTTCCGACACCAATCTGGTGAATGACATTTCTCTAGATTTCATCGCAGAGCTCTAAAACCTCATTGAAAAGCTCTTCCTCACCGCATAAATTTTTCCACTAAAAATTTCTCTCAACTCTCTAAATTCCTTGGAGTGAAAATACTGCAACCCGAAAGAGTGAAAAATTTCACTCTTAAAGAGTGAATTTTCACTCTTCAAGAATTGAGCTCCCACTCCGTTCTAAGGTTGCAGTATTTTGACTCTTTGAGGAGTGAATATTCACTCCAAAGAATTTAGAGAGAACATTTATGAATATCTCTGGAAAACTATAAATTTTTCGGAAAATCACTTAAACTTTTTGAAAAACTATGAACATCTCTGGAATCGTCTAAAAATTTCAGTGACTTTTCGAAAAATTTTTCTACCAAGGGGCGTCCATTTATTACGTGAGGTGTTCAAGGGGGGGGGGGCGAGATCAAGCTAGATCTTTCCAAATCTCACTTGGGAGATGAGAGAGGTCTTAGCAAATATTAAAAATTGCCTAAAATTATTTTGAAAAGTTTTATTCCATTACTGTGATTTTTACGGTAATATTTTCAAATACTAGTCTTTGCTAGTCTTAAATGAAAGTAATAGAACGAATTGTGTTTTTTCTATTTTTTTTTTATAATCCAACGCATTTACAACCAAAACAAAAATTTCGAAAAATCTCATGTAAGATTAGGGGAGGGGGGAGGGAGTTGCGGAATATCTTACGAAATCTCACCAGGGGGGAAGGGGGGAAGAAATCTGAAAGATGTCTCACGTAATTAATGTAGAAGATTTTATGTAGTTTTGATATCCATGCGAGTCCTAAACGGTCCAGTCGAAATTTGTGTTGAACACTGACACCAAAATAGTGTGAAATTAACACAAAAGTGTAAAAGTGTGAAGTTTATATTAAAAATCTGTCAATCCAATGATTTCGAGTGATGAATTTTGAGTAGATTATTCCAGAAATGAAAATTTCAATCCTGTATAATCTTCCATATTTTTGTATGACCAGGTGGATTAAGAAAGTGAAATTTCATCAATAATGTTTGGAATTGGCATATCCAATGATTCTCGGTGAATTTTTTTACCAAAATTTTTATGGTGTCCATTTTCTTTAATGACTCATAAAAATTCACCAACCAATTGGAATCAGTTCCATTTATCCATACTTTTGTTAACTTTGAATCATTTTACAAACAAGGATACGGAGAATGTGGAATTTTGATATTAGCATTCACAATATATTCACTCTTCCAACCACGAACTTAACTATATATTCACAAAAACTTGACAAGATTATCTGAAATAATGAGTCCTTGTGAAAATCGTGGCTCCAATCGAACATTGATCTGTATAACAATGACCTTATTCGAGTTGGAATTTTCGTGCAGCGTCTCATTGACTTTGACCGCAGAAATTCAATCGAAAAAACAAAGGAAAGGATTTTCATTCTATTGTTGTTCCGTAGTAAAATGATATCTTATGTTAACGGTGATACCAGCGACCCCTGCAGATGCTACCAGATCCATTGGTTAGAAAACGACACAACCAAAACTATTCTGAGAAATTACTCGACAACAAAGAAATGAAATCGAAATATCGCTCTGTACAGACTTTCTGCAATCAATAAAGGTGGTCTGTACAGAGCGATATTTTGCTTTTATTGCTTTATTTTCGAATAATTTGTCAGAAAAGAATTAGCTCAGGTTGCATCGTCAGGGGCCGCTGGTATCCCTTTGAAGTAGAATCCGACTGGAATCGGTCTGTTCTTCAGTCACAATAATCTCATACTAAATAGGACATTCCAATGTGACGGTTAGAGAAATTCGAATTTTTTTACATTTTTCGATAGTTTTCACCCATAGAATTGATACTCTACAGGCCGTTGAGATGTTTTCTGCAATGTCACGCTCCAAAAGAGAGGTTCAAACTGTGCGCGCTCGAGTTTCGGGATAATTATACAAATTAGTTGATTCCCCAAAAACGACTTCAAATTTCAACACCATATTCAGTACTATCGTGGCTGTGGTCTGTATCTCAAACTTGTTGATATTTTGATTTTAACCTATAATTTTACCTGACTTGTGACGCAAAAAACGTTTAGTTAATTCTCGATGAGATAAAATAATTGAGGTACGAACCATAAGGGGGGTGATAACATAGGTTAAAAAACTTCTACGATTTTCAGTTTAGGACCACCAGGAGGACCCAAATTATCTGCTCCAGGAGAAGACTTTTTTTAACATACACATTTAACACAATATTTTTCATGACGAACAAAAATTTTGTCCACTCTCCTCGATCATACACCTTTGAGGGGAAAAGAAGTTTCTCTAATTATGTTTAATAGTTCCCGAAAAACAAAAATTGAAAGTATGCTTTTTTTGACGTTCACATTGGAATGTCTCCTGAACTACAACTTTCTCTCCGTGTATGAATATTCTTCCAATACTCATATGATATTACAATGGAATCTTTCAATAGGGGAGACCCTATCATGTCAGTTGTAACAGGGTGTTAATTGTAACAACGAAGATTTCTCCATTATCTTTTAAGAAAAAATGAAACTGATAAGATTCAGTGATAAAGATGCATGTCCCTCCTTCATATTTCAACATTTTGTATGACTCGTATTAATCAGCTCTGAGCTACGCCCATAAACCTCTATCATTTGATTAAGATGATACCAGCGGCGTGGCAGCAGCCAAATCGTTTATAACAAACTACGGGCAAATGCTTCAATTTTATCCGCATTCTGTTCCGTCTTTTTCCCAAAGAGAACATGAAGCTTCAGCGAACGTTCGGATTAGATCTGTATAGATCGGGCCGAAGTTTTATGAAAGCTGACTTTTTTTAGATTCACGAACGTTTGATAAAGGTTCTACGAACGTTGAAATGTCCGCCTCGAAATACTTTCAGGAAACATAGATGGAAATAGATGGCAAGTTCGTTGAAGGTTCATCGAAGGTTTGACGAAGCTTCATAAAAATATCTATACTTATTTTAATTTTTATCAATTTAGGAGATCTAAAACAGTTCTTACTTCTAAGAGATTTCTATAAGATGTCTAAAAGATATAATCTCGGAAGAGAAGTTTTAGATCTTCTAAAAGATGTCTTTTATATATTTTTTAGAGGTGAGAACTGTTTTAGACATCTTAAGAATATCTTTTCATGTGGCATAAGACTTCTTTGAATTTTCTGAACAGTTCCTCAAGATATCTTGAAGATCAAAAGTGCTGTGTGGGTATTGCATCCTCCACAACTAAAGAAAAAGATTTCACCAAATCATGATGAAGAAATCTCCATCCATGGAAAAACTATGCTTCAAAAGATATTTTGAAAAAGGATTCCAGAGTGCATAGAATACTGTTTAATTTCAATCACTCCAATGAGAGAAATCCCTGTTATCGCAAGGAACAAAAAGTGACCAGGAAGCTTGTCATTTACATAAATCCCTGGTTTCCCCTCCTCCCCCTTTCACTTGCCGCAAAACTTCCCCAAATATGTTTTCAATTCCAAAACAAGGAAAAACTATAATAAAATTCGATATAATTTTGACATTTCAAATCTAATACTATTAAAATACGACACATTTATAAATTCAACGATACATGAATTTCGCCACTCGTCGTTGCGTAAATGGTATTTCTGTTCATAAATTTCTCCGAACAGTTTCATGATTCATCGGAAAGAACGACGAATTCGACAAGGATGTTCCGAAAAAAAAGATTCATCCACGCTGGATATGAATTTTTTGGAATCGAAGTAGGAGAAGAAGAACGGAAACCTGCAGCCAGGTTGGGCCCAGCGCTCAGTACCGTCGTCATCGTTATCGCTATACGGTGGCGGTGGAACGATACAACGCCGGGGCCTATGGTGGCTGCTATCCAATCGTCTGCATCAGTTGCACCAGTCGGTTGCGGCGCACCACACATCAAGCACGCGACGAAGAGACACACGCGATATCCGATACATAAATATATAGATATATACGTATATACGTACATAAATAACGTACAATAGGCTATCTCGGTAAAATAATTTGAAATTTTATCCTTTTTATTTCATTTTTGTTCATTTTTACAACCGTCTCATCAACTTCGTTCGTGAAGACGATCAAGTGCACGGAAAAAATTATAGAAAAAGTACAAAAAGTGATGAAAATATAACGTCTGAAATGTTGTGTGTATGAAAGTATAGTGGGTTTTATTTTTCATGTAACAAAAGTGAACTTGGATTCAAAGGGACTGATCTGAAAAGTGAGTATATTCAAAGTATGATACAGATTTATTTTATTTGAAATACGTGCGAATGTGTTACATTGTATACAAATTTTATATCATTCTATAAAATTATGTAAAATCATTTTTCAGTATGAATATAGAAAAGTTTATATAAAAAAATTCTTGGACAAACTGAAATTATGAAAAAACGATGAATCCGTATATTTTTACCGGCACAAATTTCAAGTTCAAGGAAAGTTGTGGTAATTTCAATGTTTTTATGTTTGAAATAAAGAAAGTTTTGTTTCGAACAAATTCATTCTCATATTTTCAACACTACGAATGAAAATTAATATGATTTCTAATGTTTCGATATTTTTTCCTCGAATCGCGATACTATTCAAATATTTGCTATATCATTGAATCATAGTGGAATCCAATCAAATATGAAATATACAGAAACCATGCATCATTCAATAACAATTCGAAAAACTGAAATTCTTGCTCAATCCAAATTTTAATAACAAAGTTGACAGGAAAAAAATTGTTATTGGTGTATTCGATAAATGAAAAGAAACTTCTATATTTGAATTCAAGGCACGAAAAAGTGTAATTGGTTTTGTAATTCATAATTTTTATAAAACATCGTTGAATGTCAACGAAATTACAAACAATTCTGAAATCAACGCAATCAAATCCGGAAGAGAAAAGTTATAACGATTGTTTTCGGTTAATCGAACGAGCGGAATGATTTAAGATGATGCGGAATGAAGTGTGCTTGATACCTGAATAATTTTTATGATAAGCTTTTCGTCGCATCCTTGGTGGAAACAAACTTTTGTAACTTCATTTCGTCTCAAATGATTCGATTTGACCATTTTAGATAATTTAAATATTGAAAAGTAACCTCTTGAATTCGTTGAAGAAACCCAAGTGTGAACTTTTTCCACATTGTATACAATTTATATATAATTTATACATAATTCTATATAAATTATATAGAATTGTGAATTTATATGGAAGGTCTGTATAAAAATCCTTATTTCATAATCAAGTAGAACCCAGATAGAGATGAATCCCTAGTTTTTTTCAGGACTGTTTAGTGAAACCCACGAACCATTATCATCTGGGAAATATTGAGAAATTCCACAGCCTTGAAAGATGAAAATTACCTACTTTGCTCATCAGACAATTCGATGATAGGAAAGCAAACGTAATCAAACCTGAAAAATAATCACACCTGATTTCAAATCTTTTTCGTACATGAAATCAATGCGCAAGATTATATTTTCACTTGTTCAATTAAAATTAATGAACGATCTTTAATCAGAATGACGATAGAAGAAAGTGGTCCATAAAAATTAATTTCCGAGAAGGAACATGATAATATCACAAAACTTTTAACAATAATTATTGGAAATGTTTTTTACTAATATTTTTGCGCTAAGCACAATGCATTATTTCCCATCCTTGATTTTAATCTTGAACATCCCAGTTTCACATAAAATAAAATCCTGTTCGTGAATCGAAACTATGAAATTTATTCTCAGTGTTCTGAAGATTTCATCGTTGATCCTTCTATCATCTTTCATTAGAAAGTAAAAGGAATACATTTTTACTTTCACTTCTCTTATAAATAATACGCCATGATCCTTCAAAAGCCAGCGAAAAAACTAAATTAATTACTCCCGTTATTGATCTTTTAACTCCCTGCTGACTCCAAACGATTATGGATTATTGGTACATATTTTTTTGGATTTAGAATGAAATTTACTACTAGCTGCAAAACGAGCTCTCTAATGTGAACTCTAAAATTCCAGCTGGCAAAAGAAGAAACAATTAAGCGTTGCCTTATAACCTCAGATGCCATATTTGCATTGTAAAAAGTAATTATACAACATTCCACCAAAAAACGTGGCAGCAAAGTTCCATCATGAGTGGGAAACTTTCTACCCTGATTCGGTGGACTTTTCCCTCACTTTTTAGACAATTTAATACCTAAAAGGTAAAAAGATTTCTCAAAGTTGGCAATAAAGTCTCTTATTTCTGATGAAAGAACAATTCCCCCACGATTGGGGCACGAATGTACCATTAAAGGGAGGAATAACTTTCCAGAATTTTTCAAATATGTTTACACGAGGACTGGGATGACGAATACCAGCATGTCTCACTTCACTTTTACCGAATGTATACAATCGAAGGATAGAATAGCTTCGAAAATGTATGAAAATCAGTGACATCAAGTTTCTTCAAAATTCTATTTCGCCGTATTAGATTTCCACGAGTTTGAATTTTCAAAATCTCACAAGAAACTCATGATGGGTGACCTCCGAGGCATTGAAAATATTTTCAAGGAAGTATTTACAATGAAATCCCATCACGAATTAATTATTCATAAAAACAAAGTATTTTTTTATATTTTTCACCTGTTTTTCGTAAGAACAACAAACAATGTGACTTTGATAAGATGCTATTCATGACAGAATATTCCAATCCTTAAAAACTTGAAAAACAAGTTTTAAAATAATACAAATTAGTTACAGGGAGAAAATAAGATGGCTTTTTGGTAGCTTGTATGTGATTCACAGTGATTGAAAAAATTGATGATTGGCACTCTGCTCCATCTCGACTGCAGGTTATTAAAATCTTGTGACAGATTTGAATCGGGTTTCGCTCCATTTCTGACATAGACTTCCGTGATATTTAAGGCAGGATTCTACTTTCAACGCATGGAAACAACGTTATTTCCATGAATATTTCATGAAATTATGGGTAGAGATATTAATGAAGGGGTTGTTAAGCTTAAGGGCACTCGAGCGGTACGGTAGGCGTTTATTAAAATAGAACTTATATGCACAAAAAGCGAAGAAAACTGTGCGTCAAGTTTATGGGGATAATTTAGATTATATGACGTTGAAATTATGTAAGTGAATGGTACTTACCTGAGAATAAACTCTTGAACTAAATTTTAATGCATCTAGTTTGGCTAAAGGTGATAAAAAGCATAGGTAAAACGCGATGCGGAACCTGTTAAACGTGAGTGGCCATGGTGAATTGATTGAGCTAACGAAAAGAAATTTTCTTCATCATTTCGACAAATCAAACGGATGCGAATGTGTAAAAAAATATTGAGAGAATAAACAATTACTCGAAGAAATGTCAAAAACTTTTATTTGATTGGAAAAAATGCGTGTGTTCTATGTCGTACGACGATGCGGAGATGCGCATCCCTGGTGAAAATGAAGCGTTGAAGCGCAAAGAAAACGTAACGAAAACGCAAGCGAAGAGTCATCTAAGCGTAACAAAGAGTCCCCTAAGCGTAATTGAGGAGGGAATTGGAATATTTTCACGTTTCAATATCCGATCCTCCACTTTTGGATTTTCACCAGGGATATCCGTGGACTCTACGTGGATATACGGTGAATGAGTGAAGATGTTATAAGAGATGTTTCCGATGAGAAAATAAGTAGATGTACGTGAATAATGAACACGAGCTAGAAACTTTTTCTTATTTTTCACTGAAACTAAAAGGGAACAAATACATGTTGAAATGATAACAACAATTCTTTTCGTCTGCTTACGCAATCTATCATGGCGACTTATTATGTTTGGCAGGTCTCGCTTCAGGTTTTCTTCATGCTTTTTTATTACCTTCAGTAGTACTGAATTCACTTAAATTTTGTTTTAAAGTCTATTCTCAAATAAATACTATCCACTCACATTATTTTATTGTTCATATGATCTAAATTATTCCCCTAGATTTGGCGCAAAGTTTACATGATTTTATTCTAATAATAAAGACCTATATACTGTTTTGAAATACATTCAAACATTCTTTATCGTATATTTTGCGCACTTTAAACATACAAAAACACCATTTCAATACAATGCCTCGATTAATAGATGGGCCAACGCTGTTGTAGAAATTTCAAAAATGAGCCATCTGGAATGAAAGAATTTTTGGATTTTTAGGTTCAACATATCACTATTACTAGCAACCGACTGAACTAGAATTTTTCATGTACATGCAAAAATAACAATTTTGGCCAAAAGAAGGAAGAGAAAAAGTCCATGTTCTTTCCACTGCTTTTTGCAACAAAAAAAAATAGTAGAAAACAAAATTTTTTAAAAATTCTAGTTTACTCGATTGCTGTACGTGAACGGAAAATATGATTAAGATTTCATCACAATCGATTCAATGGTTTTGAAAATTTCAGCATCAAATGGTGTAAAAAAGGAGTTCAGAGAAAACACCTTCAAAGTTTTTACGCCCTCAGGTAGTTCGAGGGGCGTATTAATATAGCTAAAAATATTGTTGCAGCAGCTAAAATTTAGCTAAAGGAGCTGAAAAAATGGCTGTCCATCTAACTGCTAACTACTTTTTCCGTCCATATTTACTTTCGAAGAATATAACAGTAAACAAAATTTGTTTTTTCCAAAGTTTCAAAGTAGAATCCTGCCTGATTGGAATTTGACAGGTTTTCAATTAGATGTTGTTCAACATATTCTCGTCCAGTCCATCATTAACCCATACAGCATCGTGAGGTCTTTTAAACGTTCAGGAAACGCGTTTGGTTACAGAGAACGTGCAAATAATGTCTCAGTATGTTCCAAGAACGTCACATGTATGTCCCAGGTACATGCAAATGTCCCGGTTACACGGAAAAAAATGATGTTTTTGATATTTGGATAGCTGAAAATTAGCTGTAATAGCTATTTTTTAGCTATGAAAACAAAAGTGATTGCTATAATGGCTAAAATTTGACTGATGCAGCAATATTTGTGGCTATCCAAATATCAAACAGACGAATTAGCTACCACAGCTACTTCCTGGCTACCATAGCGAATTCTTTTTTTCCGTGCAGTTCTATTCATGTACACAGGGCCGTCTTTAAGGCAGGGCACACCGGGCCCGAGCCCAGGGCCTCCTGCAAAAGGGGGGGCCTCTTCGTAGAGAATCGATAAGATTTTTACATATTTTCTTAAAAAGGTTACTTGAACAAAATGAAATCGAGTTATTTTTAAAATAAAACTAATTCTAGATATACGAACAAGTGGAAATTCAGTCAATACTTATTTTAAAGAAAAATCATAATGATTGACGTTAGAGTGGTTTTTGAAAAATTTCAAGATTTCACGTCTCCTTACATGGGCCTCCACTCTAAGTCGGCCCAGGGCCTTGAAGCAATGAAAGATGGCCCTGCATGTACACCGTGCGACGTTCTGGAAACGTGTTCGATAAAGGATTTCATAATGTTGTGCGAAGCTGCGCACACCTTTGTAAAGGTTAGTTTTCATGAGAGTACGTTGAGAAAACATCATGAGAACGTCCCGTAGTAGATGAAAAGAACGTGTTCAGAACGCATTCAGAGGCATCCAGAGTGCAGATACTTCAAACATTTGGAAAACCTACTCCTAGGAGACCAAAACACGCAGAACCAAGTGTATGTTTCCAAAACATTCGAAGAACTTCCTGTGTTGTCTGGGAATGTACAACGGGAATTACAATTTTGTATGGACATACCTGGCAATTTTGGCAGGGCTGAAGAGAATTCAACACTCGGCTGTCATCAGAACTTTGCCATAAAGCTATACTGAAACAACAACTAAGTACCAGAAGAGCAGAGATTGCAACGTTTTTACGCTTGACGTGTTCCACCACTCCAGAAAAAATTGTGAAAAAATTTCAATTTCAGATTTTGAGAGTTAACATATGCCGCAAATGTTATTGAGGATAAAGAAATTTCATATTTTCGTCCGATAAACGAAACTCTTTGCATCCTTGTAATTTCAATGCCGTTCGCTTTGCTCGCATGTGGTGATAATATCGCTCGTTAATTTTATAAAATGTATAAGAGAAATGAAACATCTTGCTATCTATCTAGGAAGATCTAACCGGGTAATGCACATTTATGTTCATAAACGTCGTGTACTTTGAAAATGTGAACAGTTTATACTCGCTTTGTTTCCATGCTCTCTTTCAATAACGTCTATCACGAGAGGGTGCACAAAGAGAAAAGTTTATTTATAGTTCAAATACAATATATATATTTGGGTACAGCGAACTAAATATTTATTCCATTGAAATTTATCATCATTCTCACAATTGTGGTTTATCATCTATCGACGAACTTTCGTTCTCACGGAATATCCATTGTTCATCATTAACGGAATATGAATGAAAAAAAATGATTCACTAATATTTGGACAGCTGAGACTAAACAAACTCACTTCCATCCTGAATGTTGGACTTATTTTAAGATACAGCCAAAACTAGCTCTGTTTCAACTGAGACAATGGAAAAGACTGAATTTCAATCATGAATTCTTGTTGTGTTAGCTAATGAATAACTAAACTGAAAGAATGTTGTTGTAAAAATTACCGTGGAATTTCAGTAATCGAGGGACAAGTAAAAATTCTTCAAAAAATTACTGTGCAGCCTATAAAAATCAGTGAATTTTCTATAAATTTTACAGAATGCACAGTAATATTTTGAAAATCGATCACTGTAATTTCAAGGTGATTTCTCAAATAAAATTCTTGAAGTGTACCCGTGCAGAAATTGAAGATCGATTGATCACTGGAATAACGTTAATTGTCAATCGTCTACCCTCGGCAAACAAGACGAGACATATGCACGGAGAAAAAATGGTTTGCTACTATAGCGCCTACAAAGAAATTTGTTGTCCTTGCAAAAATATTTACTCGAGCAGCTGAGACGTTAGTTCTGTAAATGTAGCTGTGTCAATCATTTTGCTTGCTATTTCAACTAGTGCTTGTTATGTCAGCAATACTTTTTCCTCCGTATCACAGATTATAATCAATACTGATATCGCGGTCATTATCGATCTGGATCCAACGTTAACATGAAGACGGAAAAAAGAATAAAGCGACGATCAAATTCATTCATCACTGTTCAACCAGCATTGACGAATTTCATTACAGTACTCATCAATGTGGTCGCTCTAATTCTAATTATCCAAGCGTGTTGTCGTTTGTTTTTCAATCGATTCCTCTCATTCGCGGGAACCAGTGCTGTTATTTTATTTTGATACTGTTACAATATTTTGATTAATGATAATAATTCTTTCAACTTCTGATAACAAATTTTACAACAATGTCCAACCCATACTGTATAAAGGAAATTGCGATCTGTTTAAATCTTAATTTAAGACAATGCTTTTTCCATTGTGTCGGGGATTGCTTGTTTTTGCTTAATTTGTTTGCGTTTTAGATTCAGTCATGAATTGATCTGAATTCGAGACTTTCTTTTCATAGGGCAGCTAGAAATGTGACTCTTTGGCATCTCAGGCCCTCCCTTGGGCCAACAGTCTTTTCCATTGTGTTGGCATTCATTTTGGATGCTTACTTTCAGCTGAAATAGGGCTAGTTTTGGTTGCATCTCAAGGTGATACCAGCCAAATTTATTCTGACATTTTATTCGAAAATGAAGCAATAAAATCAAAATATCGCTCTGTACAGACTTTGAATTGATAAAGTTGGTCCGTATAGAGCGATATTTTGATTTTCTGGCTTCATTTTTGAATGAAATGGCCAAATCAATTTGGCTAATGTCCCGGGGTTGGTATCCCCCTTGAAATAATCCGATATCTTGGTTGGAAGTAAGTTTTATTTTTTAAGGTGAAGTTAGGAACTTTTGATCGTCCAATTTGGAGAAAGGACAATTTCTAGCTGGGAATTCAGTGAATATCATTCTCATTGTGTAATTTATTCCATCAGCGCCAAACTTGTTGCTAAATTTGTAGACTCTTCGTGAAGATTTGAAATAATTGACATACAGTGACATGCACATAACAATTCCGATTAAGATAAAATAACACGCATTCTTGAGACATTAAAAATCAATTATAAACAACATCATTCCCCGCACGATTTCTCTCCTCTTTTCCCTTTCAATTCTCTATATTTAAAATCATATAATGACTCGTAAAGTGTTGTTCCATGTAAATTTCTTCCCTCTTTTTCTCTCCTACGATTGAAATGTTCTTACGTAAATCAAAATGAAAATTATCAAAAATTACATAAACTTTGAAATCCGAACATATCGATGTCGTACCATGATTAAAGAGTCTCGAAACGTTATATATTATTAATCGATAAAATCCATTATAATTGCGATAACACGTAGGAGTAAAGATATTCGCGTCTTTGTGCAGATACGCACAGTGCACGGGCACAGGACAATGATAGGCAAACAGAGACAGAGAGAAAGAACCGGTGACGCGAGGCATCCGGTAACTTTTTATTATTATATTGAACCGTAGGTGCAGTACTTGACCAAGTGTATCGGTAAATTTCTGACGTGTATATTCCGTTAGTACAAAGTGACGTTGAATTGTCATATATTTCGACTGAGCACTTCGTCCCTCGGCTCTACACGTTTTTCATTTATATCAGGTTTCTGAGAATGTTTGCGTGGATTTTATCGATAGGTTAAAACCAATCTCTCATGATAATTTATAGACATTCGCGTCTGAGAGATTCTATACAGAATTTTTGTCAATTTCGTATCAGAATTGTACAACGACGGAGAGTTGTTGCATGAGCGTATGAAAGTAAAAACTCCTCTTCGATAATTCTTCAATTTGTGAACGTGGGTGAGAGTAATACACATTCTCAAGAAAGAATTTGAAATTATTTATCCGATTATATTTCTCTTCGTGTACGGTATATGAAAAAGATGTCTTGGTATGTCTTTGCGATATACCGTATATATCAAAATGTCAAGAACAACTTTAGTAAAGTACGAATTCGAAACTGAAACTGAACTTTATGAATTCAATGATTTTTACTCTCTACGATACGGTTGAATCATCCGATTCTCCGCATTCTGACACATCACATACACATTCGATTCTTACGAACAAACATAAGATGTTTTTATTCCTTTCTCTCATAACGGCAATAACGTATGATAATGAATGAAGATTCGTTTCACTGTGAATAATGAATCACAATTTCTTTTGTACTGACAAATTCGTAGAATATTTTGATTGGATCTTGAAGGAATTCAATACTTTAACGGAAGAGATATCGAATCTCAGAAATTGAAAACTGTAAGGAATTATACTTAAAAAAATAAATAAATTTATATAAAGCGATCAAGGAGAAAAAATGATTTGCTACTATAGCGTCTACAAAGAAATTTGTTGTCCTTGCAGAAATATTTACTGCAGCATCTAAGAAGTTAGATCAGTTAACAAATTTATTTATGTTAGCCGAAAAATCTAGCTGCTTCAATCATTTTTCTTGCTGTTGCAGCTAATTTTTCTGGTAGATGCTATAATAACAGACCTGCTTGTTATGCCAGCAATACTTTTTTCTCTGTGATTAATTATCCAATCAAATTTATTAAGTTTTAAAATTTTTCCTGACTTTTTGTATACATTTGTAGGAAATTTCATACAGAATTATTTCCACGTGAGTTCTACAGTAATTTTCATCAATATAATTGGAATAGATTTCAATGAATACAGGAAATTTCTGATGATTTTTCACAGTGCTGTTCATTGTTCATGTGGTACAATGAACTATTAGAGCTGAAATTAATGAATTTTCATTGATGCCTGTTATTCCAAATTTGTCTTCATAATTTGGAAATGGTAATTTTCTTTTATAATTAACTTTTTGGTCAAGATTTGCAAAGAAAATTTGTACACGTGTGAAAATTAATTCTTGGCGGCAGTTTGGGCCAAACAAGGCGTCCTCGTTTTATTTCAGGCCCTGTTTTGGTTATATACCCTTATAAAGCCTAGACAGGATTTGCAGTCACGCACTCATTTTCAGGGCCTGCATAGTATTCCCAACTTGGGCCTATGTAGGACACCCATAATGATGCTCACGTAGGCGATGAAACTAGGACCTTGAAAAGGATAATAAATTGTTGCGAATATCATCAAATTGAATAAATGATGCAAAGAGGAAACTTCCTCGATTGAAAATTAGGCTCTCCAAAGCCCTATCTGTACCCAGATCACTTCGACTTGAGTCCAGACAGGGCCTGGAATGAGCCGATTTCAATTTCTATTCTGGTATTCCACCCAACATTACTTCAAAAAACAGAACAGCCTCATTCAGTCTTGGAATTGACCATAGAGTGATGTTCTTTTCAGATTTTTTGACATTGTTCACCGATAGTGTGAACACAGTAATCATGGATGAAATATTTTTTTAGGGGCATACACCGCAAAAAATCGAAATTACCAATACGATTTCAGTAAATTTGCTTCCTAAAGTAGGTTTATATTATATAGAGAATAAGGAGAAGGCCCTATGCAGGCTGTAGTTGGTGTCCTCAGATTTTTAAAACCGGGGAAAAAATTGGTAATGCAGCGTGTTCCCATGTTGGGCTTTATATGGGTATTCCTGACTTAGAGAAATCAGGCTGAATATCAGCAACCCGACTGGGCCCCTTAGTGGCTAAGGTTAGGACATCCTAAGTTTGGATACCCAATATAAGCCCATACGGGGCCTACATTCAATACAGGACGCCCGGAAAAATTCCCACAAGGGTAGGTATGTTTATTCAAGATCAAATATTATACAAAGATTTTTTTTAGATCGAGACAAAGTTTTTTTACACACTGATTTAAAAAAATACCAAAAAATGACGTCGGACATCATTTTACGGAACTGGATGATCTGAAAAAAATGGCGAATTATTCCTTGTTGAAGCGGCTATCGCGGAACTATAATATTTTATTTCTTTCAACGAAGAATAACGAAATGACGACCATTTGTCGAAGAAACCGATTTCTGAGGATGGAAAATCGGAGAATTTTGTATTAATCAAAACGATCCTACCCACATAGCACAAATGTCTCAGTAATATCTCCATAATATTCTGGAGACATTGTAATATTGTCAGAATATTCTGGAGATATTACTGAGACATTTGTGCTATATGGGTGGTTCATGTGATAGCCGTTTCAACAAGGGATGATTCGCCAATTTTTTTTTTCAGATCATCCAATCGTCCAAAATCATACTCGTCGTCATTTTTTTGGTATCTTTTTTTTTCTAAAAAAATTTGTTTGTAATATTTGACCTCCGACAAAATATAACTGAAAACGTTCAAAACGATATATCTTTTTTTTTATGAAAAAAAATGTTTGAACAAAATTTTTTCTTGAAAATTTCAACCACAACGACCCCCTAAAAACACTTTAGTATTCGCATTTTTGTCGCGTGCAAAAGTGGAAAACAAAAGAATATATCTACATTGTTGTCGATCTAAAAGCTTTCTTTTCAGTGCATATCGCTGTCAATATCATTTATGCTGAGAAGACTATAAGAGATAAACGTTCCGATAAATGAGGAAGATGATAGGAGATTTTTTATTCATAGGAGTATATTAAAATTCGTGAAATTGAAATGTTTGCAATAACTATTTTACAGCTGAAATGAATTCCTTCAATTTCAAGACCTTGAATTCAAGGGAGATTTGATAAAAGATGCTTGGAAAGGAACACGATTCTTTTAGAATTATGTAAATCTTATTTATTTCTCACTCTGATTTCGATGAAATCCAATCACATCAGAATTGAATTTATGATTCATTCGTTTAACTTGAACTGGTAAAGTAACTTGAATCAGCTGAATCACATTTCTGGTTAACAAGTTAATTATTCATCTTCAATCGAACGTGAAATATAATGTAAACGTATTATACAAAATTTATTTGCGAGTTTATTTTGATAAATAATCGAACAAAAATTACAGAAAATAACCAAACTTATCATCTGCCGATTTGTTTGCTATGTCTACGGAGGAATTTTTCCCAGCACATGGCTTTGGAATTAAGCAATAGTGATGTGCAAATAGTTCAAAATCGAATCGAATCTACAAGAATTCGAGAAAGACGGAATATGACAAAATTTTGGTAAAATTCAAAAATTTATTGAATTGTGTGGGATTTTATTCAATTCTAGACTGTGAGGAACATCGGTGAATTTACCGAGAAATTCTTGGATAATTCAACCAGTAATTTACCAACCCTAAATATAAGATATCATTAAGAGGATACCATTGGTTACCATGTGAGCAAGTTTTTTTCTACCAAATTACTCGAAACTGAATTGATGAGAAAATCTGAAATTTTCAGGGATCCCAACAACCATAGAAGATCTTGAAAACATCTACATGATATCTTTAGGAAGACATCTTTTAGATACATCGAAAAGATGTATTTTAGGTATCCAAATGACATCACAAGAGAGATATCTTCAAGATATATCGAAATGACATCTTTTAGACATCTGCAAGAAATATCGGAGACATCCCACATAATAATTGTGGATCACCTTTTTGGATCAATCTGAAAGATATCTTAAAGAATTTGAAAAGATGTCTTATGAAACACCAAACGATATCTTTTGGAAGTCTTCATGTGAGATTTTTTGAAGTTTTCTGAAGGTATCTTTTAGAATTCTTGAAGATATCTTTAAGATGTCTTTAGGTATTTCATAAGACATCTTTTAGAATTCTTTAAGATATTTTTGAGGATGTTCCGGAAGAATTCCTCAAAATTATTATCTGGGATGTCTTTAAGGTATTTTTGGGAGACATCTTTCAGATGTTGGATCGGCATAGTCTGAAAGAGATGTTGAAAGAGTTTTTAAATGATATTTGTTATTCATCTTGAACATTGTCAAAGTAAGAAGGACAAAAGTCACGCCATGTTCCTTTTTGAGAACTCATTAGTGATCTTTTTGTGCTATCTGGAATATCTCAAACGTATCTTGGAAATATCTAAAACTTTTCTTCAAAGAATCAAAAACATGCCTTGAGGCATCTAGAAGATGTTTTCCACATATCCAAAACATATCTTTGCCAGCGTGTCTAAAACATATCGTTTGCAAAACCTTTTTGAGATATCTAAAACTTGTTGAAATTTGTTGCATAAGACATCTTTTAGATGTCGAAAAGATATCTTCACGAAAGTCTCCCTAGACATCTTCTATGATTTAAAGACATCTTTTAGATCCTGATAGATATCTTTTTGTTTGTTGGAATGATTCTTGAAGACTTTATCTACGTCACTAAAGAATCATCCCTGAAAATTCCCGATTTTTTCATCAATTCAGTGCCGAGTAATTTAGTAGAAAAAACTCGTGCTCGATCAGTACGCTGGTATCATCTTATACCAATTGATTTTCATTTATTTAGATACAGACAACTGATCCAAACCCATTGAAAATCAGTTTCTAATGGGTCTGAATCAGTTTTCTGCATCGGAATTAATGAGAATTATTCGATTCAATGAGATTCTTCGACCAGGGTGAAGGAAAACTCGAAAAAATTACCAGAATTTTGGTAATTATATCGAAAAAGGGTATAAATAAACCAATTTTTTGGAAATTCCGCTCAAAAAATACACTGAGAAAAAGAAATAGTGGTCTCGACAGTTGGATACGTTCAAATGCAATAGTTCATCGACTCAATATTAGATTTGTAGTGCACTCAAATACACGTACTGGAATAAATCTGGTATTCAAATTGAATTGACGAAGGATTGTGTTTGAACGTATGCAACTGTCGGGCGTAGTTGAGGTCCACTATTTTTTTCTCAGTATACGACAAACTCCCCGAATTTTGAGAAATTTTCGCCTACTTTGATCGGGATAAATGCTCCCCAAGAAATTTCAGTAAATTGAACGAAAATCATGAAACATAATTATGCCATAGTGGATGAAATTGAACAAAATGTTTTGACCAGAGACATAGCACTGCAAAAAAATTCCTTCTGATGATTCAGAAAATGTGACTGTAACCTTTTACAGCCACTTTTTTCTGAATTTTCAGATAAATTTTACTGAATTTCAAGTAAATTTCAGCAAGTGTTCTGAAAATTCAGTCAAGTTCCTTAAATATCAGCCAAATTTTATGTTGTTGAAATTTGAACCGTTTACAGAGATGAAACGAAAATTCAAACTCACAAAATCTGAGGAATCATCGGTGTTTATCTTCTTGAATTAACTCCTTGGAACTGGGAACATGCTTCAAAGAATACATCACAAGATTTTGGGTCTTTAACAGCTGAGGATTTCGTTATTCAGTAACCATAATTCGTTTCAATAAACGATCCAAACTTCAGCAACATCAAATGTTCCTGAAAATTCAGAACAAAGTGGCTGTAAAAAAGTACAGTCACATTTTCTGAATTTTCAGAAGAAATTTTTTCACAATGAGCATAAGTCTAAAGGAGGATTTACCCGAAATCTGTGAAGTTTTCGGGAATTTGAGGAGGGCTACACGGAGAGAGAAGTAGTCGCTTATATTTAAATAGATGCTGCAGAATATTTGATGCATGTTCATAAAAAATGAATTATCCAAAACCGTCTTCTTCAAATGCACCAAGCATGTTTATGAGTCGTCTCTTGAACTTTTTTCTCGCTTGAGTTCGATTTGAATTCAGTTCAATCAGATTCGTAGTCAAGAAACCCAATTCATACACCTCTGAACTGAAGATTATCAGTATCAAATCTGAACATGGATTTTGATTCAGTCCTATTCGTGCAACTTGAACACGAATATGGACATTGGATATGAATTTTTGAAACTATATTCACATGGATCAAATCACATGAATTGAGAATCATGACATCAATTCAGAGTACGAAATCAGGTTAAGAATGAATTATATATCTGCATAGAATGAAATGCAGATAACTATGGTTAGACTAATAAAGTGATAAAATTTTTGAATCTGTATTGTCAAATTTGACGTAACTATCATTAACCCAATTTCTTTTATGTTTCCAGGAATATCATAGTTCGAGGACAACACGGAGAAAATTGTAGATTCCAAAGAATCGTGTGACACAACCACACCATAACGGATAAAGGGGTATGATACAAAAATATCAATTGTGAATTCTTGTGAGTCTATTAGCAGTTTGTGAATCGCAATACGATCGTCGTGTCTGAACACTCAATTATGATGAATTCGTAAACCAAAACACGAAAAGAGCAAAAGAAGAAGCGGAGAGATCTTTACATGCGTCATCGTCGCTCAGACACAAATCCCCATCGACTGGACTATAAATTCTTCAAAACAGTGTACATCAAACGGGTGTTTTATCGACCCTGTTGTGTATTCGGAACCCCGTGTCTACCTTCCGGGGACGGAAGGTGATAAATGCGAATCTGGCGCGGTTGACGCCAACCGCGTTCTCCAAAATGGCGACCTGGCTTTTCTTGATCTGGTTCCTGAGCGACACCTGCTACGGTAAGTGAAAATTTCAATCATGTCAAGAATCAAATATTCATCAAAATATTACCATCATTGCGTACCCTCGCACAACAGTTACATTCGCTTGGAATTATAATGCTCACAATTCCTCATGATTTATACATAAGGAGAATAATCGAGGAGCAGTATTACAATATGCTCCTTTCAAATACTTGTCTTCCAATTAAGGTTCCATGTGGTATGAATGAATGAAATTGGTGAATGATCGAAATTATTGGAATTCATTTGATCGCGTGATCAGGTATCGCTTTATTTTTTATTTAACTTCTGTCATCTTGAATCTCTTATCCTTACTTTCCCAAATTGATGTTAAATGGGATTGGAATAATTAAAATTTAATGTTGCTCATCGTTTATTGGAACGGATTGGTGATAAAATAACAAAATGCCCTGCTGTTAAGGGCCCAAAATTTTGCACTGTATTCTTCCAACCACATCTCCAGTTCTAAAAAGTCAATCGGAGGAGATTAATAATAATAATTCGTTAGATTTTGCGAGTTTGAATTTTTGTTTCGTTTCTATAAGCGATTCAAACTTCTGCAACATCAAAGTTGATGGATGAAATGAAATTTGAGTCAGTGAGTTATTAGAATGGAATTCTCTATTAGTCTGAATGTAGATAGGGGAATGACAAGTTTCTAATAATGTCTTTGTAACGTCGAGCACTAGTCTATGATAAGCATGTACTTTCGTTCCAAAGTATCCACCGTGAAGTGTAATCACCCTATTCAACGTTTCGAGGTGGATTGCGATGTGAAAAGAATGCAGAAACGTGGATATTACAATGAAATTCATATAAATTTGATTCCGCTCGCTCTTTATTACAATGATGGTGTAATGTTGGAAAGAAGTGAGGGGTATCCGGTTGATTGTTACAGTCGTTATGATCTCTTGTGTTGGACTGAGAGAAAGGGATTGTTCAATATATATTCCAATCACGATCTATGAGAAGGTCAGGTCACTTTGAAAAATCAGTGTCGACAAATGATCCCATCTTCCAACAGAGTCCAGCAACTGGTGATCGGCTTTCACTGTGTGAGGACAAAATTACAACAAAGATACTCTTCGACCGATTGACACATTCCATAAAATTAATATTCCTTTGTGATCCATAGAATTTATTTCAATGACGTCAAACGAGTCTCCGATTCTTGTAATTTCATCCATTGATTGCCAAATTTCAAGTTGAATTAATCTTTTTATGTTGCTAGTTAATTTATTGTTTATTTAATAGCGAGTCAAATTCATACACAGAATGAGCAAATCCTCCCTTCAGTTATCCGACTAGACATCAAACAAAAAGAAAGACAAACTCGATCCAAACAGTTGCGAACTCATTCACATAACGTTTGGATATCCTTATTTGGAATGAAAAATTTATTTTCGTTAAAAATCATCCGTAACCTGTGGGATTCTGGTCAGGTCCCTAAGTGAAACACTTGATTTTAGACAATTTGGTTGGGTTCGTATAAGATACCGGGTCAACCTAATAATGCACCGACAGAAAAAAGACCTGGTTAAAGCATTCGTGGTCGCAATAAGTTGAAATCTGATTCGATTCACCAGGAAATGTGATTGTGATGTCCAGAAAAAGTGTTTGAAGCAAAAATTAACTACATTTTTCAGGTTAGAAAAACTAGATTCTTTTCTTGGTATGATAACCAGAATATGTAGTTAATTTTAGCTTCTACCACTTCTTCTAGACATCGCAATCACATTTCCTGGTGAATCGAACCAGATTTCAAGTTATTGCAACCACGAATATTTCAACCAGGTAGTTTTTCTGTCAGTGCAATGATTTCTAATCGGAAAAGTATTCATTGCTCACAACTGAGTCATTTATGCCTACGAATTCATATAAGAAATATCGGAAGATGATTGTATTTAAATACCACATGATTTCATTCCAATTAAAAGCAAGTAAATGAGACGTATTTCATGAAAAAAAAAAACAGATGAGAATCAATTGTGACAAAGAACTGTAACCGTATTCTTGAGTCGAAGAGTGTATTAAATTGATCAAATGATATATAACTACCGTCGATATCCATTATACGGACTCGATTACGTGAAGAATTACTCGAGACACAGTTTTACGACAACCCGTTAATTAGTCGCCACGATGGAACATCACTATAATGATCCTCGGAAAACTTGATTGTATGTACAACGATGATTTCCATTTCGAATTATAATGGACAACAGAAACTATGTGAAATCTTCATAAGAAACGCAAGATTTTTTTGAGAAAAGAAATCGTAGTAGATTGTAGATTCAAAAACATGATGTACATTATCGTAATTTGTTCTATATCGTAGAATTTGAAAGCGTCCTTGGCTTACATTTCTATTCCAATATTTTATATTAAAATGAAGAGATAGGTTCGTATTCGCGGACAGAATTTTAACTCGAATTCAAATTTTACCTGAATCGAAATGGAGTGAAATGCGAACGAGTGGTTCTTTTCATGATTCAAAAAACTCCTGAAGACGTGACATCTTTTATTCGATCGTTAGATTGCAATGTTTATTAATGATCAAAATTAATTAATAATCATAAATAATTGATTCTTGCCGAACTTGAAAAGGAGGATAACTCTTTTGCGATGGTCTTGTATTTTAAAAACTCGTAGATTTGGTCAGAAATGTACCTATTGAACCCAATTAGGATACACGGAAGAAACAGACCCATTTATTTCCTTCCGCATGCAAATTTCGCACAGGTCTTACCCACATGGGGGTTTTAGGTCTGAACGAGTTTTGTACCAACCATGGTTAAACAAACCCATTCATTCTCGCTGAATCTCATTGAATCTCGCACAATGTTCTGACCGAATCCTATTCAACCATTTTCAATAAGATTTAATCAGATGAGTGTATTTTTTCAATGTGGTTCTGATTAAATCTTGCCAGACCTGATTGAATCTTGCACAATGTTCTGACCAAATCCCATTGAATTTCATTCCGTTTGATTCCATAGGCTTTTTTTACCAGGGAAGCCCAGGTAGTCCGGACAGGTCCTATACCCCACCCGACTGGCTGAAAATTTGTGTAAAGTTCTCATGCAGGATTTCCATCAACTTGTTTACAATATTCATTCCATAAATTGCAAAAATACACTTCAGCCCTCCAGTTCGATTTCCTTGTCTTAAGGGGCCCGAACACTGTAAACTGCGATTTTTCATATGATTTTTATTTTATTTATTGAAAAAAAACAGACGTTGCGATTTACATGAAACTTTACACATATGTTAATAAATGTTTAAATTATCGAAGAAAAAATTTTTTTTTTTGCAGCCATCTTTGTATTCTGTAGCTGATCCAAAATGGCGCCTTTTTAAAATGACCCTTGTCGCGTTGACAGCAAATCAGCAAAACGGAGCCTCCTAGAGCAAAAAACAAAAAAGATTCTTGAAGTATACATTACTGGCTACTGTTTGACGTAGGAGATTTTGAAAATATTGATGAGAAAAAAAAATGGCGGCTGTTTGGAGAAAAAGTTTTTTTTTTCGCGTAAAATTTTGCACTAAATTATTTATAAAAAAAAAAGTTTGGCATATATCGAAAAACGGCTACGTCGAGCAGAAGCGACACTATTCCCGAATAGAATGCAATTTGAATCAGGTTTATCGGATAAAAACTTTTTCAGTTATGCTGTCAACGCGGTCAAAAGGGGCTGAAAAAAAAAAAAAATTTTTTTTCGATAATTTAAACATTTATTAACATATGTGTAAAGTTTCATGTAAATCGGAACGTCTGTTTTTTTTAATAAATAAAATAAAAATCATATGAAAAATCGCAGTTTACAGTGTTCGGGCCCCTTAAGTGAATTAGACGTGTTACTTTCTTCATGAAAAAGTCAAAATCAGAATTTAACCAGGAATCTTCTCGACGAGGATCAAACTCACTTTCTTCAATCATTGATCACTCCAGTTTCAGGTTGACAGAGATTTGAAAATTCCCGATATTCCAGGGAAGGGAGTGAAAATCTGGAGAGTTTCGGGAGGGACCCTGAGGGTAACATAGCTCCTAGATGGGAATCTGTTCAATTCAATCGGATTAACGCGACGTTTGATTAGGACACAATCAGGACCTGGTCAGGTCCTAATCAAACCCCGGGTCGACCCGATCAAATCTGACTGAATTTCCGGTCGGGATGTGGATTTCGTCATCCCATCTTGCACTGGATCACCCATTATAGAGCTACTGCCACGGAAAAAAATAATTAGCTATTATTTGAATGTTAAAAATTGGCTATGAGAGCTATTTTTTAGCTGCCACCGCCACTCACTTGGCGTGAGTAGCAAGAAATGTAGCTGTCGCAGCGAAAATTCAACAGCTGAATTATTTGGCTATACAAACATCAACCATATAACTATAATTAAGTGCCATGTGAAATCGAATTGAGGATGATAAACTGTTTACGTTGCCATGAAAACCATAGATTAACATCGTAATGATCACCAAATCGCAAGTCATCACTCACTTCCTATTCTAAAGTCGCAATGAGAACTAAGGCAAATGGTAATCAATCCCATATACTTTTCTCCGTGTACGATTTCCGAATGCGATAGCTAAAAAATAGCTACAGCTGCAATTATTTCAGCTACAGCGGTGAAAAAAGGGTGCTAAAAAAGTGAGTAGCTACCACAGCTATTTCTTTTTTCTCCGTGTGAAATTTCACATCGGACCATCCGGGTCTCATGCTGAACCAACCGAGACTACACACAAAATCCACCTTGGTCTCAAGTCACTTCCAATCGGGACATGAGAAATGTTGGTATATCCTATGCAAGTCCCAGTCTACGCGGGTCCCATACCACACACTGATACTGAACCATCTAGATCCCATGTTAAATCAACCGACGCTGCAAACACTCGGATCCCATTTTGGACCAACTGGGGTTCCACACTGAACTCAACCAGGAGACGTAAGATGTTGATGATTACTAGACAGGTCTATCCTGATTACACACCGGATCCTCCCCTGGGTCTCACACCATGCGCATCCGGAACATGGGAAACGTGGTTACATCCAGCACAAATCCCATCGATTAGGATCCCCCACCGGACCAGCCGGAGCCCATATTAGACAACTCCGTGGTTTCACACCTATGTTGTATGGTGTTTAGAATTTCCGGATGAATGAAATGACAAAATTCGCATGCGGACCCGAATTCTCACCCAGAACTAGTCGGGTTCACACCAAAAATTCGCGTTCTTCCTCCAGATCTTACGAGGAACCCTTCAGGGTCACCTTCAGATTCCCTCAAGCTCCCGGTCGAAACCGCTCAGGAGCCTATTGAGCGGGAATCCAAATAGTCCTGGTCCACAACCTAAAGGACCCCTAACGAGATCCGCGCAGGACTCAAAAGTTAGGATCTTGGGTGCAAACTTGGCTAGTCCTAGGTGGAAATCCGAATCCATATACGCTTTTCGCGATCTCATTTATCCGGAAATATCGTAAAACAGTTGATTTGGATTCGGCATGAGATCTTGGCGGAAATTTTTATTCAACCGTGTAGTGTATGGAACCTTTCCGAACCACGCGGGTCAAATGGAGACTCTGTTCAGGCTACAACATGGGTGAAACCCACGCGAAATTCACAAGCGAAGGGTAATGGATAGGTCATACCCGTTCAGGAATTTTCAACAACAGAGCAAGGATGGTTGAATTTCAGAAGGACGGTCGCTAACATAAAATTGACCTCCATGAAAGAGTTCTAAATTTAATCGGGGAGTAATCATCTTCTACCATAACGAGAAACAAAATTCTCAACCTATGTGCTCGCATTTTACTTCTTAGATAAAAATTTCCAGAAACATAAGATCCCCAAATTCGCACGTGGATTCAAATTTCTGCCCGAGACCATTTAGGTTCCACTCGACTTAGGACTTGTTTCACTCTTCAAACTCTTGTCCGAGACCCCTCAGGTTCCCGCTCGCAACTACTCACCCGAAAACACTTGGATTTCCACACGGTATCGCTCAGATTCCTCCCAGATGGGAGGATATGAAATTTACTATGTGATTATTGTGCCCGAGGAACAGACTGACTTTCCAATGGTCTTTATTGTAAAACATAGTGAATTCGATCATGTTTCTATTGTCTCGTGATAGTAAATTTCATCGTAAGTTCAGTCTGTTCCTCGATTACAAAGTCCCATAGTAAATTTGACTATAAATTTTTCTCCGTGTAAAGAGTAACACCGGTCTTCGGCAGGGACCTGAGTGATCTCAAGTGCGATTCTGAGTCATCTGCATGTAAATTTGGGGATCCCATGCATCCATAAATTTTCATGTGGTTTGGATTTCCATGTGGATTCAGCGCAACATCCTGATGGGTCTGACCAGTTATATGCAGAACATATATCCGGATTTTCCAGCGTCCGAATAGATCTTGCATAGAATCCACATGGAATTGACATATTACCTTAATGGACTTAGATGAATTCATTCAGTCCCCGGATCGGAGCAGCTCAGCATTCGCGTGGGCTTGCTTCGGTCTTAATTCTTCAGGAGTTCGAATCCCCTTCGCCCTCACATATGGATTCCGTTCGTGACTCGCATGGATCTGTTTTAAATATATGAAAATTCTCCGTATCCCGAGTTGGTCTGGCGTCTGACCTAGGTTGGATTCGAGTAGGTCTATTATTTATCGTGACATCATCGCTTTATTCGCTCCCACTGCAATCTTATCAACTATGACAGCGAATTTTAAGCTTATCACAGCAAAAAAATCATCTGTGGCAACGGGATGATTATTTATATATAATCACATATTTGTATTTTGCTTTCTCGCAAAGAGGAAGTATAGTGATCGTTTCGGAGACCCGAAAATCTTTTTTCCTCCAAACTCAAAATTCCTTACACCAAACGACTCCCCAAAACTCGGAGAACAACTTTGGTGTGATGTCCGATGTCCATCTGTCTGTCTGTCTGTCTGTCTGTCTGTCTGTCTGGCGTCTGTATGTCAACATTTACACGAACGCGCATATTTTTCGTGTGAGTTATCCAATCGTCATGAAATTTTTATCACAGCTGTCGGCAAGGTCGATGATGGTCCCATATTTGTTTCAGCCCGATACGTGCACAATAATTTGATGGAGATGAGGGAATATGGCAAAAATTTGTCAATTTTGCGAACGCGCATTCCTTCGCTCCCTATTATCCAATTGCAATAAAATTTATATCACGCTCTAGTTATGATCCGATAGCGGTCTCATACGAGTTTCATCGCAGTCAGTTAAAAATTGTGGAAAATTTATTTTTACGATTCGCATCATTTTACAACATTTTTAGTGTTGCCGCGAGCCGTAAAACGAGCTGTAACGAGCTTCAGACTTCCACTGGATTTAGTTCCCGTACAGCACAACCACCGATCCTCCACCTAGGACTTCGGTGAACTGGAGGTGGAGAATTGGTGGAGAAATGGGAGCCGTGGAAATAAAGGAGAAATAAGGGAGAGTCTCCGTTGAGGCAACGGAGAGGCGACGGAGAAATGTCCGCCCCCTGTATTTTCGATATAATTCTTATTGGTGCATTTACGTAACCAAATCTGAATGTATGAATTCACGAATTTAAGTTTTACTGAAAATACAGGGGGTGGACATTTCTCCGTCACCTCTCCGTTGCCTCAACGGAGACTCTCCCTTATTTCTCCCTTATTTCCACGGCTCCCATTTCTCCACCAATTCTCCACCTCTGGTCCACCGAAGTCTTAGGTGGAGGATCGGTGGTTGTGCTGTACGGGTTACCCTGGTGAAAATCCAAAAGTGAAGGAAGAGGGTATTGGAACAAATGAAACGTGAAAATGTTTCAATTCCCTCCCAAATTACTTTTAGGTGACTCTTTGTTACTCTCAGGTGACTCTTCGCTTGCGCTTTCGTCGCGTTTCAACGCTTCATTTTCACCAGGGTAGGGCTATGAGAAGTAAAAATTGTCTCAATACTTTGTTGAATGGTCCTATACTTTGGTTTGGAAGTTCATAATAATGCACAGTTCCGTGGATTTGAATTTTCAACCGGTTCATACATCAAACAGTATAGGTCCAGCTCGAAATGTCGGCTCGAAACCGGCTTGAATATAAACTAATTTAAAACTCGTATCCATAAAGTTATATTCCAGTTCAAACCTTGAAATCCAGTTTAGGGTCTATTAAACTGAATTTCAAACCAATTTGGTTGACTAAAAAAGAGTTCACTTTCAATCCAGATAATTTGAAATCTAAAATTCGTTACGGCTCGTTTTGCGGCTCGCGGCAACACTAAACATTTTAAAAGCATGTCTTTCCTATCTCATTATCATCCGAATTCCATAGAACTTTGAGGATATGCAACTCACGAGATGTTAATTGTACAATATAAATTCCAGGCAAATCGGTGTTCAGGCGAGAAAAGGGTAAGCGCTAAGCTTCGAAACGAAATTTGAGAATTTCGTAAATACCGCTATCATGCGATATCCTTCGTTCCTATAATCCGATTGTTATGAAATTTCTACCACAGTTTTATGCAGTGTCGATCGCATAGTCGATCGATGGTGCACTGATCGCAGTTGCTAGAAACATTATGACATATAGTGCTTGTTTCCTTGTTCTTTTGAATCAGTTACACTGAGGAAAAAAGATGGTACTCATAACAATAAGATCGCTGTCAGACTGAACTCGAGATTATAATATAAATATCACAGTTTAACTTCTGGTTGTAATTTCTATCAGCACCATACATTTTTTCTGTGTAGGAATTTAACGAATCTGTTATTAAATGTTATATCGAATATGCGTAATTCTCTCCAACTACATGACACGTGGGAAAAGTTTTCCACCGCATTATTTTGGTGTAAGGAGCACGCTCTATTCTATCTTGATCGATACTGAAGTTACATAATTCGTAAGTGAAACCTCGTTAATGATGCGTGCAATGAAACAATAATTTCTTTATTGTTATAATTAATTGACCATTCGTTCTGATCCTATATGATTACACTGTAACAAGACATTCATAGTTTGATTTGCAAATTTTACGCTAAACATGTTTCATGCACTTTACGAGCGATTACAATATACGATGTATGGAATGATAAATTGCTTTTCTTTCGTATATATGACAACTCTTGGCTCATTCAGTCAGATATTAGATATCTTTGAGGTTACAACTCTGAATGTTAATGAACACAGTCTAGACATAGTCTTTACAGAAGCAGAAATATATCAAATATACAAACTTCCGACCACCCAATCATACAGTTATTATATTATTGACTATTCCACTACCGACAAAATATTAATTGCATAAAATTTTCTTTTCCATTAAAATTGTTTTCATCTACCATTCTTCGTTGTCTAAAGTTTCATAAAAGATATATCAAATATTTATTCTCAACAGAGGTTGAAGAAAGACCTCCAAGGTATCTTCGTAACGGTACGAAACGTATCTGACGAGCATTCGGTTTAAATATTCCATGCACTATTACTATTCATGCAATCCGAGCGTACACAACAAATTATTCATCTGCTGACAGATTTACAGTTGGTTTGAATTGTCTACTCTCTTCTGCCATCATTTTAAAATTATTCATTATAGATATCCAATTCGACTCTCGTTGGAAAAATTTCAAGAGTTTTTCACTTTGAAAAAAATGATTAGTTACCCTCACTACAAATTAGTTCCAGCGACTAGATACAGTTGTTGATATTTGGATAAACAAATTCAAATTTAATTTCTCTGCACTGAGAGGAGAGCGATTTGGAGGGTCAGTAAATAGTATTATATTTGATCGATAAATCTGAATATTACTGAACTTTCAGCGATGTTTCATGAAATTTTAAGAAGGATTATTGAAATTTTGCTTCACATTACTCAGTGTTCTACAATCGTTATTGTACATATAATACAATATTCACGACCAAATTCGTTGTGTGTCACTCAATCCCTGAACGTTTAGTAATTGAATAATACACGGCAAATTTGGCCATGAATATTGTATTCCATGCAAGTATTGCCAAAAAACCCAAGCTTGTCCCAAGGTTGGCACATGTGTCAGAAACAAACCTCCGTGAAGAACAATTAGCCCAATATTATTCCATGATTGTCCCATTGTTCCCAATTGATAGTCAGTCATGGTACATTTGGTAATATTTTTGAAATGGTCCCTACATTTGGTACAAGCTTGGCACAAGTGTAAAAATCGAGCATTCGTTGAGAACAATTGTGCCAATATTGCCCACATGAGTGGCACAATGTTCATAAATTTATAAAGTTGTAACTATTGGTGCAAGCTTGGGGGAAGGCTGCCCACTCTGGGGCAGGCTCGGGTCAGGCCTGGGCCGCCGATAGTTATGCTCCCTAGGGATGATATACACGTGAAGATAAACCATCAGTTTTTCGGATGACTCGGGGAATTCCAATGTTGGATTCCGTACGGGAGAAAATCATTATAAGATTGATGTTATGGTATTTCAGTTGATTGAAATATCAAAAATGCAAACTTTCCAATGATCATACAAGCTTGTCCCAGTCTTGTCACATTTTTTCTATCGTTTTAAGATAATTCATGTACGGTATTCTGAAGAAGAAAGTCATGAACTGAAATATGAATCAATTACTATTTTCATCCATATCTGCGATCGAAGAAGCATTGGTTGATGCTTGGTAAATGAATTGGACCGGGCCTGGCAAAACCACTGGCCCAAGCTTGTCCTGATCTTATCATTCCCAAGCCTGGTCCAAGTTTGGCAAATTGTTCAAGACAAGTCTCGGCAGGTCTTGTGCCAGGCTTGATCCATCATTGGGTCATTGGTCCCCGTACACACATGAGCGGAACTAATTTTTACATTTAACTTCAATTCATTCGGTCAAAGAAATGATTATTTTCGGTGCAGAGGATTTCAGGGGTGTTTATAGTCTCTCAGAAAGTTTCAGTAATTTTCAGAGATTTTTCAGTGAGATTTAGAGAATTTCTTTTCCACCTATTTTCAGTATTGAACTGAACAGTTCATTCATCTCCAAAAATCAATAGAAGAAACTCTCCGTTATCACATTTTCCAATTTCTCACGATACTCACGCACGTGTATCGCGTTTCGCTCTAATTCCAAACCACATTGAGAGATCGTCACGATTTCGCTTCTTCACTTGGAAACAAAAAGAACGATATCGGACGACGAGACCTCATTGACCACGTGGCGAAAATCGTGAACTCGCTCGTGTTTATTATTCTACCTACACTCGATACGAAAGTGAATCTCTCATTGACGGGCAATATAAATTCAATGTAACTTCAAACTGCTTAGTATTACGAGAGACGGCGATGCAGGTGTTCTCGTATCTATCGATCGATCGGAAGTCGTGGCTATTCTATGAATGAATTCTCTTTTCTATACTCCTTCGTAGGGTCGGGAGTAAAACTCAAAACACGTAAAAAATGATTCAAAGTTCATGAATTATGTTTAAAAATCCCTGTATACAATTGACTCCAGAAACTTCAAAGAACGTGTAATGATATACTTGCCAGTTGAAATGAATTATTAAAAAGAAAGTGGAGTAATTTGTGCCTACGTGTAAAGATAAATTAAATTACTTAGAGTTAATAAGATGCTTTCAAATTACATACAAGTTATTATCTGTATCAATCTTTCTTTAAATTTCTTTCAAAATTAATCATTAATTTAACACACCTTGTCTTAGATATTCACCTTCGATGAACAAAATTTTACATGATATAGCATTAGGTATCGTGCATGAACTGGGTCAAAGAGTATTTAAAAATCCGAGCATTGTCACGATTACCCACGTAATCCCAGTTTCCGACGTAAATTCCATGAATAATTGAGAGATAACATCGTTCTCTCAATGATCAGAACATTGAACATACGTGTACATAAAGTACATCAACTATTCGCTATTATCCACTCAACATTCAAACCAGAAACCTATTTTACGGGTTTTAGAAAATATGTATATCGTACACACACCGCTTGATTCTTAACCAACCAAGATCTCGCGTGATTCCCATTCATTCATCAATTATACAAAGAATCGTGAGAGAAGTCTTAGATGGACATGAAGATAGATATTGTTATTTCTATCTTGATTTTTGTTATAGGTTACTACTTTGCTTCAACGGAATGAAAAAAATCAAATCATCGTCGCTATACAGACGAGTTTAATTGACTCTTCCTGAATCACGATCGGTTTATCCAAAAAAGTATGGTTTTACAACTCAGCAGGGGGAATATTTCACACGAATCGAGTGAAAACTCTTTAGAAATTTGAAAGTAAATGGTACTTAACATACATCTAAAGCACGTTCCGGACGAACGAATTTAGAGTATGTTTACGCTTGTACGGACTCTAAACTAATCAAGTTAGAGAGTTGGCTATTTTCCCATCCGAAGGAGCGTGATTCCTAGAAGTGGGAGAGCAATCTAAAATCAGATTCGATAGACGATAACGCGTAGTGGGAATTTATAAATTTTCATCGGGTCGATGAAGAGTTTTCTACTTGTTATTATCATTATTGAAATTTGTGTGATGAAAGTTTGTCAATGACAGCCGATTTTCAATCAGAGTTGTCACAAATCAAACGATATATATCGATCATTCGATTAACAAAAAACAACTACAAATCAATTCCAACATTCAAATCATGAAAGCGATATAATAATCGTGAAATTTCTGATTGAATATCATTGAATTCCATTGAAACCTATTCATTTTCTGTCAATGAGATTTTATAGATTATTTGTAACAGGGACGACATTTTCAATTATTGAAATAGAATCTAAAATGTTTTATCCTCCTTCCAATCTTCCTATTCCATTGAAAAGATATGTAAATTCAATAACCGCAATAGTTGACAATCCATAAACACAGATAGATAAATGAAATACCGTGTACACAATCATCGTTGACTCAACGAAATGTTATTCGAAGATACAAAATAAAATGCCTTCTCCTCTTCTTTCGAATGAAATCGTTAAACGTGTTGTTTATTTTCGTAAAACAAAAGTTTATTATCTTATGGAATGAGATAACGTGTGGAAATCTCTCATTAGGATGTCAAGGATACGCAAGAATGTTAATCCTTCATCGTTTACAGGATGAAACGAATGATGTGTGTCAATATCATATCCATATCGGATGTCAAGATTCTTCGCAAACCTGACATCACCTTTCAAACGTTATTTCTTTATCGCTAACGAAGTTTCCGAAAATAATTGAATTTTCCACAAAAAGAGTACCAAATAAACTATATATCAATCGTTATAGTTCAATCGAGTACAGGTGAATCCACACAAAGTATCCCTTCTTCTTCTTCTTCTTCTTCTTTCAAGAAGCTTGTATATATAGCAAACAAGATTTCAGCTTTACATCGCATTCTCTCCTCTCTTTTGTACCCTTCTCTCGTGTTGCACGTGCTTGCATTCCAGCGCGATGTTTCACTAAATGCACGCATTGCATCGAGTTTAACCACCCTCCGCGGGAAGAAGAACCAGTTCTTTCGGCGACCCGAGAGAAGAGAAGAAAAGAAAAGAGGAGTAACACCGGCGTAGCATAGCTCTGACGCTGTGCTATGCGTGGCCAGAAAGTGCACGTTGCTTCAGGGCGAGAGAAAAAGAAGAATAAGAAGAAGAATGAGGGAATTGGTATGGGAAAAAAAAATTCGCAAAAATGCAGGAGCAGCAACAGCAGCAGCACCGCGAGCCGAAACTCCAGGATAATTTTTCTTCCAACGATGGCTACCGGTTCTACGATCTTGTATATCCTCACGACGTTCTTTCATACCTGCCGGCATTCATATTAATTTAGTGCGAACGGTGTACTACTTAAATGGTACACGATCCTATCTATCGTACAAATTAATTATCCTCAGGTATTTGCATGATTTATCGCGCGCATGTGGTATCGATAATTGAGGTCTGCCTGTATGTACTAATGCGTGTTGTACGATTATTAAGAGCATCCTTGGAAAGATGAAGGAGAATGTATTGTGATGGAATTATAGTCGATCAGTGAGAATTAGATGAATATGTTACAAAGGAAGAAAATATTATTTTCCATATCCTACATTCTTAATTTTTCAAAATCTTTTACTTGAACAATTTATCAAATTTCCTGATAAAATATCGAATTCAATGATACAATCCTTGAGGACATTCAAGCATCAGGTAGAGCGGATAAAATTTTGCGCCAACTCTTTTCATAAATTACTCGATGAAATTGAATTCAAAATCGATAATTATTGAGTACATAACTGAGATTGGACTCTAAATATCAATTGAGGTTTCCTCATAGTTTGCAAGTATTGGAAAACAAAGTTACCAAAAATTTTCGACAGTTGGAGCCCGGATAGATAGCACGAGAGTTCTAAAAGAGCTCGTAAAGAATACAGTGTATTCATAAAGAACTCTTTTAGAAGTCTCGTCCTGTCTGGAAGGTTATTACTTTTGGAATCCTCTCATACTCGCCGGAAAGTCAGAAAAAAACTGAAACTTGACTTTATTATCTATTGAAAATTTGGCTCGCTTTGGTTGGTACTTGAGTGCCTTCAATGTTCAGAATTGTTTTCTCAATTTTAATAACATATTTGTGAAATTTGATTAAACAATTGTTACATTTTAGAAAGAACTTTCTAGAAATTTCATCATCAATATTAAATTCAATATGAAAATATGATATTTCATAAAGAATTTCGTATTAAATTTGATAATTTTTCCAACAGTGTACGAATTAATTTGAAAAAATAATGATAAAAACAATTGGAGATTCGATTGAAATAATTCTATCAACAATCAACCGAGTTCTGTTACTATCGTCAAAAACGTCCATGGAATTTCGTTGATAAATGAGAATCTGTATAAACGGTTTGCAACGGTGAATGACCATTCAAACCCATCTAAATCTATCAAAGACTAATTTGTACAAAATTTTGCGTAAATTTTCTTCGTGAAGTACGTAAAAAAATACAAGTTTCAAATATGCAATGACAAAATACATGCGTGGAATTGCGCATATTACATGCGTTTCTCAAATCTTTCGCTTCAGCTCTTATATCAAGTAGTTTTCATTCCAATCACGCAATCATTCCACAATCGATATGAAAAACAAATATATAATACGTAAAGACACTGAATATCTTACGTCAACTGATGAAACCAAAATAAATATTCGATAAGATGATTGTTTGAATATATTTCCTGTTATTGATATATTTTATATTATTCCATACTTTTGAGAGCGTGGATCTTGAGTCAGTAATCGGACATTTTGTAATTGGAGGGTGAACTTTTTAGTTGAACTATAATTTCATGATTCGAAGTAACACATCCAGATCGATCTATAATTGTTATACAAAAACGGCTGTTCTAAAAACTGTTTTTATCTATTTCTTGATTAAGTTATTATGAATTACACTGAGAACCCAATTTCTTAAACTGGAAGAAAATTTATTTGCCCTCATTCTGATGAATCTTGTTTCCGATAGAAAAAATACACTGTAAAAAATAATCGGAATTTCCCCATACGCAGCATTCGGAAAATTCCGGTCATGGGATGGGAAATCAATTTCCGATACATTTATATGAAATTTCTCATAAATTTAACTGAAAATTCCAAACTTTATTGCATATTTTTACTATCATTTTGCAGTAGATTTCCGGTAGAATACGGAAAATTTCTAACGCATGTGTGTGTTAATTACTTCCGAACATTCAAGTGAAGTTTCCCATAGAAATTTTTTACAGTGTGTTTCAATCAATTAACATTACTTTTGGAATGTTTTTTCCCAGATCTCAATACTAGAGTAGAATATTTCTTGACTGAACTTGTAAAACTGCGAGTTCCAGGAGCGATAATAATCGGACCCAGCTTTGGAACATCAATTCCATGTTTTGCAACGTAAAAATGCTAGACGCTGTAGAAATTCAATATGAGTAGGGTCTAAAATGGTATTCGGAATGGTGATCATGATATGGAAACCGTCATCGTTTCCGTCGCTTTTCATATTCGCAGCACTGCACTTTCATGCGTTGAATCATAAATGTGTAATTAGAAACACAATTTGCTGTTCTTAGAAGGGCTCTGATTATTATCGTGTCTGAGGATGTCATTATCGCAAACTGATGACAACTTTTGGTGGAGATTAAAAATCGGTCAACGGAAAACGGCAAGTTTATGATTAACTTGTGGAATTACTAAGGAAAAGTGCACTGAGAAAAATTTGGAGTTTAGTATGGAATTATTATTGGGATGGAGGAACATACTGACTCCCCAATGAAATTTACTATGGCATAACAATAGAAATCTGATCAAATTTACAATATTTTACAGTGAATCCCATCAGAAATCTAATTTTCCATCGAAATTTCTCTCAGTGTGGGGTGAGATGACGCACTTTTCCGCTCCTTCGCAGCATAAAATAATAATTTCAACCTCTTTCACTTTAGGAGAATATAAAGATTCAGTTACAATCTTTAAATCTTCCTCGAGGAAAAGAGATTTCATGCATTATTCCGTGCTGAAGTGAAACAGGGAAGTTGAATACTCCCTAACAAATTTGATAGCCCCTACACTAAGAGAACAAATCTCCGGGAATAATTCGATATTCATTCACATAGTCAACAAAATGACAAAATACTCAGTTGATTTGAACCAAGTTTTATTGAGTCAAAAAAATATTTAATAATCAACAACTTTAACTTTAAGTTTGAACATTTTTTTCATTACATTCATTTTTATTTATTATTATAAGTATATATTTTTTATTAAATTTATATTTCATTTTATATTTATTCTCATTTTATTAATGAGAATGGATATTTAATTGATTCAACACAACTTTGTTCAAATAAACTACTTATTTTGGTGCAACTGTTCAATTGAATATTTAATTGTTCCCGGAAAATTTTTCCTCTTAGTGCAGCATATTTATTTGAGGATTTACCACAATTTTCGCTGCAGAATCATCAGAATCTTGCCCGAGGTGGATTGAATCCCATGCTTCTGTGAATAATTGTTTTGGTTTCTTCATACTTCTAGGTGTTTCCATATTTTTCGTAACGGCCTTGGGTTTTCTCCTGCACGCAGACAAGTGTGTTTTTGGAAAATAGCAGATATGTTTTCATTAGGAAGAGCTATGTAATTTACTGATTATGTGATGTAAAGTTTGACAAATTGTAATGCCACGTAATATCTTTGTGAATCACCATAAGGATTGGCAATTTCTGTCATTTTCAGCAGTGAATTTGAATTTTCGCGCCTAAAAATTAAAATGCGACGTATTACTGTGCTGCGTATGTCAGCGAACTTTATTATCTGTCTCAAAGTTAACAATAATATTATGAAGTTTTATTAAATTTCATACGAAATTTTTTATGAAATTTCATATTTCCATATTAAATTTAAGAACGTTTATTACATTTAATATGAAAACATGAAATTTAATATGAAAATATGAAATTTCATACAAAATTTCGTATGAAATTTAATTAAATCCCGTATGGAAATATTTCGCTGAAAAATGTCTGCAAAACTATGAAAAATCTCTGGAAAAAAAATGAAAAAATTCTGAGAAACTCTGACAAACTCTGAGAATCTCTGAAATTTTTATGAGAAATCTAATATTTTTGGGACATTCTTCACAGACTTTTTTCAGAAGTTCTTAGAGTTTTTTCATTCTTTTTCAGAGAAATAGTAACGAAATTGCACTCTGAAAAAACTCTGACAAAACTCTGATGGATTGCTAACATTTTTCTGACTTTTAGAAAAAAATTAAAAAATTTTCAAACACTTTTTCACACATGATATTTGAATACGGCATATGAATGTATTTATTGAATTTCAGGATTTTTCAATAATCAGAAAAATGTCAACAATTTATTAGAGTTTTTTCAGAGTGCAATTTCGTTACTATTTCTCTGAAAAAGTATGAAAAGACTCTGAGAAACTCTGAAAAAAGTCTGTAAAGAATGTCCCAAAAATATTAGATTTCTCATCAAAATTTCAGAGATTCTCAGAGTTTGTCAGAGTTTCTCAAAATTTTTTCATTTTTTTTCAGAGATTTTTCATAGTTTTGCAGACATTTTTCAGCGGAATATTTCCATACGGGATGTTTTTGTAAAGGCTTCATAATAGTAATGTTAAGTTTAAGACAGATTTTTCTAACAGTGTAGATGCACTGTAAAAAATGTGGGGAGTTTTCCTTCACCCCCTCGTCGAGGGGGAATTGATTTTCGATCAAAAATGGTGCATTTTTCCATCACTTTGAGGAATTATTTTGTTTTTCGGATGTCGAATCCTCTACAAATGAAGCAAAAGTCCATCAAATTATGGTGAAAAATTCCTCATCGATGAAGGAACTCTGCTGCCACCATTTTTTGGGGAAAAATTCCACAATCATTTTTTACAATGTGCACTCTTCGTCTCAATAATTCCATTCGTCTCGGCTATGTTGATGGTTGACTTGAAGATTGGTTTTCATGAATTATTATACCTGTCGATAAAGAGATTCAGATTTACTCGGATGAATTCGGAAAAAATTATTAATTAAAAAACTGAGTATTATCTCGCTGCTAAGACTATCGGAAATATTCAGAAAAAAGTGGGGCAAAAACCACTATAAAATGTGATAAAGAACCAGCTGTTATTCTCCGTTTCGTGGCGATTTTTGAATATTCCGGACATCTTCAACGGGGCTGATATTCTACCAAACAAAAACATTTCTCAATTTTCCCCCAAGAATCATCCCCTGAAAAATTCAAAATCCTTCTCTGGGAAATCCTGTGTTCTTAAATACCCCTGATTCACGTAATATTTCATTCAATGTCAACAATTCATTCGATTCGGAGAATCATGTTGCCTTGCACATCAATTTACCTTCAATATTATTTCATATTTGCATTTTTCGCAATTTATCGTCGTTTCGACGACATCAAATCAGTGGATATGATCGTAACGCACTTGTCCAAATTCGGTAGATTGATGTTTCGCACTCAAACAAACTCATATTTAAAATTTAAAAACAATATGTTATTCGATGCACCAAACCGCGTTGACAATATTTTCAAAATCTTGCAAAACGATGAATTTTTTAGTAGTCATTGAACAAACAAACATTATATTTTTTTCTTGATTGACCAAGCATTGAAAGATCATTTCGAAGTGTTTCAGTTGGTAGAAATTCATGTACACCTACCAAGTATGAAAATGAATCTTAAATATTCGAAAACATTTCTGGGAAACACAGAATCTTAACTTTCCAATTCCGAACGTCAATTCCGTAACGTAATACTCGAAAATGATTTCGCCTATCGGAATTCCCATACTCCCATTTACTTTTCGCAGAACCGAACCCACCATCCATCCATCTATCTATCTATCTATCTCTCGAAAAATTTTTGAGCTGTTTCTCAATGACGACCCGAGGGCAAGATAAGAGACAAAATATAATTGAGTCTTTCCCCGGCGGTCCCGCCTCTTCCTTCGAAGTGGTAGTGAAAGAAGACGAATACTTTCAGCCTGATTCATCACATTCGACGCATTCCGAAACATTCCACGATGATGATCTTTTGGTCCAATGAACTCGGACTGCAAATTTGGAAATACCAATTACGATTCAATCCTGCCCCCCCCCCCCTCCTCCCCAAATTAACACAAATCCGATGTATTTGATACAAATACGTGAAACGTGGTTTCTCTCGATATAGGTATTTTTGTTCACATATCTGATAGGTTAACGACCCAAAGTTAATTTTAATAGCTAGAAGTTCAGAATTTTTGTCTCCTTTTTGCTCGATCTTTCGATCGATTGCTCGCTCGCTCGCTCGCCCGCTATAGCCTTTGTGTCTGGTTCATCGTCTTCGGCTTTCTTCTTTTATCCCTTGCGTCGTTATCTATCTCCGAACATGGTATTCTCTTCTCTTACCTCATCCACCTTCATATCCACGTTCATTGGTACCGGAATGATGAGATTCCATTGTTGCGGAATTAGTCACGCTACTTACGGATACGCGTCTAGATTCGATCCAACCGTCGATTTATTATTATAAATATCTCCCTTTCTCGAGATTTCACAATTGAAGTATCGCGCGAAGGATCAGTTGATGACCGCTGAAGAATGTTTTATAAAGGGAACTATATGTAATTCATTACCATATATCGATCCGGAAGCGAAATGAAATTTCCAAGATTTTTTTCTTTCTTATTTTTTTTTTTTTCCCAAAGAAGAATGATGAATCAAACGATTGCATTGTTTGAGATTTTGCATTCGTCTGTGAGTTATGTGCTACATGACGAACATTTTCCACCGAAGCGGATGACGTCTTAATTTATACGCCGGAAGGTCATCTCACGGGAAAAGAAGAGAACGAAGAATCGTTAAGAACATCGTTACGCCAATCGATATTTGTGAATTATGAATGATAAATGTTTGAGAAACGAAGGTCTCGACGCAGGCATTTTTTATTTGAAAATTCAAAATACGAAATAATACGAATTCGCGAGTGCAAAAATCTGTGAAATTTGGAATCCTCGTGGCCACCCTGAAGCATAAATATATCAAGATCTTTACGTTATTCCAGAATAGAAATTGAAGGGATCGATCTATCCTAGACGGAAGTATAGAATTCCGAAACACAGTAGAATGATTAATCGAAGGAATTACATCATTACGTCAAAACACCTTTCACTTATGACAATTTTTGGCCAGTAATATTTGTTTCAACACCACAACGCTATCTAAATGATTGATCATCGTCATCGGAAATTCCTAAAGGATAAAATTACGCAGATGAATTACGACTTCAACTCTTGTACATTCAACAATTTTCATTTTAAATATTAATCATAATTTCAAATATTTTTCCAATCAATTCGAGAGTCGCAGCTATATACTCCATAAAACAATATTCATGTTTGTTTTCAAATTAAAAAGGAAGATTCAATTGCGTGTGATTGAATGTTATCACTATCATTATATCATCATCTTATTATGGAATGTATTACGGAATGTCATGATTGAGAGATTATTTATACACGATGAATGAACGTACAACTAAAATAAATGTATTTTTTTCCAGCAAGAATATCGTTACACGACGTATCTTTCAAAAATATCTGATTTCAATTCAAGAAAATATTAGTACAATTATTTTGATTCCAGCGTTGAAAATCTTCTCATAAGTAATGAATTTAATTTATTTACATTCTCCTCGATGAATATAGTGGAGCATTTTCCACCCTCATTTTCTACTGTAATTTGAACAAAGTTTACAGATCATCATTCTTACGTGCAATATAAAAGTAAAGGGAAACAAGAGTGTAGACTCAATTCTATACTGTGCACAATTTAAAAAGAATATTCCATCCACGCGTTGTTTCATAGAGGAAAAATTTTCATCCAAACTCGTAGCATAGATATGTAATAGTTATACAGAGTTGCGTTAGCCTCATTAAAGAAAGAAAGTATGATAAAGAAGAAAGTGCGGGTCAGCATGCGTGACGGTTTTGTGTATATGGGAATGGTGTACATAACTTTTGGCATCATTGAACGTTTAATCCCTCATAAATATTTGATGTATAAAAGATATCTCCGTTGAGAGCGTTCAGTGGTTTGATTTTAGTTCGGGTAACTCACACCGAGAACAGTAATTAGCATAAAACAATGCTTATGCGTCTGACAATTGTTATGAAATCCTTCGACGTTAAAAATAAAGAGGTTTATTGTGCGTATCAAATACAATCGGATACTGTAGTTTTGGATTCTATATTTCTTTCAGAAAAAAAAAGCAATGAAGAAATGATGAATTTTATCTTGTTATTTAATATATATAATGGTTCGATATTGTCCCTGATTTCATCTGCACCTGGTCTGAGACGCGAGGTGCAAGATGATCGTCTACGTGACAGTATTGCATTTCCTGCCCAACGTTGACGTCCTACATACTCAACAAAATTTCGAAGAAATCACGATTGATCACGTAATCCCGGCGAAGTGGTGGTTGATTTTGTATTTTCTTTGAATAGTGTTTGTCTTCCCATGTAGTTTGCTTTGAGTCTATGAGCGCTTCCTAACAGAAATGTTTGATAAATCAGGATCAGAAGGTCACAAAAACTACATTACCCTGGTTTAAAAAAACCATTGATTCTCGCCAAATCTCACTAAATTACAGTTGAACTTGGACAATGTTCTGGCCGAATCTCATCCAGCAAATGTCAATGAGATTTGGTCAGAAAGAACAGTCGATTCTCGCCAAATCTCACTGAATCTGGCCAAATCTCATTTAATTTCATTTGTCAGAAGTAATGGATTCTTTTAACCAGGGTAGAATCAATAGAAATCACTGGCCTTCTGAACTACACAAAAAATTCGAGCGACACGAATGAACGTAAAGCGATTATTTTGGTGCACAAATCTGAACTACATATTTCCGAAGCACAACGTTCTCAACTACACTTTTGAGTCGAAAAATTTGGACGGATTTTGTCCTCATATTTCGTTTTTGGTTACTTCGTACTTTTCCATGATTTTATTCTGAATTTCTCCTCCAACGAAGGAAAATGATTCAGAAGATATTCAGATAAGATCATGAAAAAGTACGGTTTTCATCCGCATTATTCGACAATCCGGACAAAATCAGCCTAAAAATAGGATAAGAGGACAAAAACCGTTCAAATTTTTCGACTCGGACTGTTCTGAACTACACAATTACAATCAATTCTATTCAATCAACAGGCTTAAATTTAAGGCACACTAGTGTAATGCGTTCATCGATCATCAAATAATGAATAGATTTGATTTCAGGAGCCGCGATAAATGACAATCTAGTTAACGCAACGCAAAGCACCGGGAATGAAGAAGTGGTCGCTACGCCACCCATCTTTCCCGCGATAGACGAAATTGATGGCCAATCCATGGACGATGTGCTCCCAGGAACAACAACACCTCCACCCGGCCCCGTCATATTCACCGACGTACCACAGAATACGGAAACCACCCTCGGTTCATCAGTTTTATTGACTTGCCGAACATCTCATCCTGTACTCGAATGTCAATGGTCGTGGGCACCATTGCCACCTGTCAATTTACCACGTCCCGATATCAATGATAGCGCTACCAATGCGACAAGTAAGCGATATTTACACTGTAAAGAAAAACTGGAAATTTTGCTATGCAACTGGACTGGAAATGGATATTCCAGTACATGTACGGTGATTTTGTTGGTACGGTACTGAAAATTTACCAAGCATAACTGAAAATTCAGTCCTTGTACTGGAATTTTCAAATTTGGGATTGTGTGCTGAAATTTTGCCATTTTGGGATTTCGCGAAATTTGTACTGGCTCGTACTACAATTTTACAGTTCTTGTGCACCAGAAAAAAGTATCCCCTCAATAAGGACTTGGGAGAAATTTCGAATTTAGAAAAAAAAACCTAATCGTTGGTATACTGGAATTATACAGGTTTTGAACTGAAATTTTCCGCTTCTATTGGACTTCGTCATTTCTGGCAGGAAAAATTTCAAGTCTATATTAAAAATTTCCTGATTGAGATTTTGAATAGTAATTGTAATTGTGGCATATAAAATTGATATATGGGTTTTTCAAATACTTATTCCTTTGTGTATTCCAGATATGAAGCATATGTAGTAACCCAATCTGGCCCCCCGACATGTCGCGCTATAGTTCATCGGTTAGGTTTTAGATATTTCAGTTGGTGAGCAGGTAGAAAAGTGTAGGTTCAAATCCCGTTAGGTAGACATGACTTTCTGTCTATCTACATGAACAATCAAGTTTCTCAATCATCTTGAAACACAAGGGCCGTGCAAAATCACTTTGTGTGAGCAATTTTTTTTTCATTCTCATGAACATTTTCAGCATTAATTTTCCAGTACATGTCCTGGACAAGTCCAATTCCAGTACTGAGGCTCAGAAAATTTCCAATTTTGATGCTGATATTCCAGTACAAATGTGCTAAAAGTTTCAGATACATGCACAGGTTAATAACTTCCAGTACATTTACTGGAATTTTCCTTTTTTACAGTGTAGAACGAAGGAAAATACAAATTCCTATAAAAATTCTATAAAACTTGTAAAACTGTGTTCCGTGAAGGATATCCATTCGTAATGAAAACAAAGAATCGAAACTTTCAATTCCAATGAATACTAATCCCTAACATTTCCACAGTGACACCAATTGTGACATCAACCACCACCGCGCCAACGACACGTCCTTTACCGGTTCGGCAATTTCCTGCGTTTGGAAATAACAGTAACGATTGCTCTGTAAGATTTTCAAGTACAAAGCACGAACAATGCGGATATTGGACTTGTGCCGCAAGGACATCAGCGAATGATCAATTCACCAGCACCGAACCAGCGAAATTGAGTATTTCCAGTACCAATGAAGGTGGGTACATTACCAAACGTTTGCAGTTAATAACTGCCGTGAACAATAATAATGACTTAAAAGCTTCAAATTTTCAATATTGTTCATGCAAATGACACGAAACTATTGATTCTATTCTCAAGAATAGCCTTCGAAGGGACGACCAAAACAAAAATCAAGACAATAACATCCTCCCCAAATAGCATCGTTCATGCAATATTCGTACACGATTCTTCATGCAACACTACACAAAATTGTCTTGTTTATTATTAACCTTGTGACCTAGGAAAAAAAAATCTCCTGGTGCCGTATGATACAATCGATATTCCAAACTCACAACTTCAACCATCAAATTACTACGAAGTAATCGTGTACAAACAGAGTTATCGCCAGAAACTTATACGACAAGAATGTTGCGACGCTTAAGGGGATACGAGCGACTGTGCTTGCAAAAATTTCCTCGGGTCAAACTACGTAAAAGTACGTACATCGATTCAAAAATATCTTTTTGTACAGCACCTCTTGAGACGCTAAAGAAGTGCTGTACAGAGAGATATTTTGAATTGGGGCACGCATTTTTTTGCAGCTTGTCTCGTAGAAATTATACCGCTTTAAAGTTGCAACTTTAAACACCTGCACACAACATACGTTTCATCATGATTTATAATCATTCAATGATTCGATTTGGTACAGAATTCCAAATAAATATATCAAGTTTTGTGAGAAAAACTTAGTAAATGGGGTGAAATGACGCACTTTTCCGCTTCACTACAGCATGGAATAATACAAACAATCTCGTTCACTCAAGAGAAATCTGAAGACTTTATATCTTCCTGAAGTGAACGAGATTTTATGTATTATTCCATGCTGTAATGAATTGTAAAAGTGCGTCATCTCACCCCACTTTACTCTAAATCCTCTTATCGATTGTATGAATTATCAAATCAACCGTTATGATTTTTTCCTTTCAGAAGAACGAATCATTTTTATGAAACACGAAACCGCTATAGAAGTTCCGGTGGATTCTTCAGCTCAAATAAGATGTCAAACGACGTCCCCAGTGAAAGAGTGCCAATGGAGTTGGCGTCAATTAAATCAATCAAAAGCTTATGATCTCGAAGTGAAGAGGTTTCCAGCTTTCGGGGATGACAGCACGGACTGCAGCATTAAATTTAAAAACATTCTGCCCGAACAAGAAGGTTTCTGGACGTGCGGAGCACGTATCGATCCCAATTCGTCATTCGTCCAGTCGAATCCAGTTCGATTCCTAATACCAGACGGTACAGTGAATTTTAAACACAATATGTATATTATAATATTTGAATTTGAAAGTTTTGTGTTTATAAAAATAAGAACATTGATTTATTCGACAGTCGAGTTCGTGCAGTTATCTCGAGTAGTCCAAGTAGCTTCAGGGGAATCGGTGTTTCTTCGATGCGTCGCGAACAAGCCGGTAGTGCAATGCGAGTGGTCTTGGAAGCCAACGAACGCAAGCCAAACCACGTCGCTCGTTAAAAAATTTTCTCCGAATAAGGATTCCGACCACGACTGTTCTGTGAGGTTTAAAAACATTTTGTACGAGGATGAAGGATTGTGGACCTGCGGAGTGCGTTTGATTCCTGATGGCATTCTTCACAAGGCTCCCTCGGCAACTGTCAGTCTTCTGCCTTCTGGTGAGTAGAAAAAACGTTTTCGATCTCTGGCGCTCGATCAAGGTCTTTTTTCTTCACGTTATTCTTACGTTTCGTAATTCCAACGAGTTGCAATGATAATTGCAACATGAAACAGACTTGTTTGGAAACAATTTATCCCTCGGTACAGGCATTAAACATCGTTGTATTCAAGATTAAAAGAAGGAAAAATGTATAATTACAGCGAAGGTGAATTTTGTTGAAGAACCGAAAGAAATGTCGGTACCCATAAACGCTCCGGCAACGCTAAAATGCGTGACGGGTAGTAGAGTGGAGAGATGTAGTTGGATTTGGAAACCAGTCCAAGCAAACGAAACGGAAGTTGTGGTGCGGGAATTCCCCAGTCATGGAGATTTAGGTAGAAATTGTACCTTACACCTTCCTCACGTGGGGATTAAAGAACAAGGGTTCTGGAGTTGTCAAGTGACTTCTCTAAATACCGTACTTTCAACGCCTTTTATCAAAATCAGCACATTCGAACAAGGTAATTTGATATTATTGATGAGAATTGTCAGCATATTTGAGTTTCAATCGATTGTAATAATTTGGTTTAAATTTCTCCATAGACGATATCAAATTCTCGGAACTGTCCCAAGATATTCAGATATCGTCCGGCAGTAGCGTACTGTTACGTTGCGTGACATCGATAGCTGTAGAACAGTGCAGATGGTCCCTAACGCCAGTGAATTCGAACACTACGGTGGTGGTGAAGCAATTTCCAGCTGCCGGGAGCGAAGCGAGGGATTGCAGTGTACGTTTGAGTCATGCTCTCGCGGAACAGGAAGGTATGTGGACCTGTGGCGCCAGGATACAAGGACGACAAGATTACAAGGATGCGCCACCGGCCAAACTTACTCTTCTAGAACCAGGTAACATCTAGTCTAGAGAAAGTTGCGACTGTATGTTCACGAAGCACCTGCGTGCACAACGATTCGCTGATCCACTGAGGTTCAAGGGCCACCAGGCATCCACAATCTTCTTTGTTGTTGTTGTTGTTATTGTTGTTGTTGGGTGGTGGTCGCGTTGAGATAGACCCTAATTCGCAACAGACAAGTTTGAATGAGATTGAAACCATTTCTCAAACTTGTACGCTGTTTCGAATTTCACGAATAGTGCCAATTTGATGAGAATTAATTAGTTCTCCGAGAAACGTAACGGAACATCGATTAATTAGAAAGTCAAGTGGTCGAATGGTCTGACAATGAAATATAAGGGTAGAGTTTGAAAATTCAAGTACCTACACCGATCAGCATAACTTTCGCAAAAGTATTATTTGCTGAAAAGCATTTGTAATATTTAATAATGCGTTATGCGTCGATGATGAGATTATCATTCGAATATGATGTTTCACAGGATGTTCTTCTAACCATCATATCAATTGAAATAATCAATATTAGAATAGGCAGCAACAGTCCGAACTGAAATAAAATTCTTTCCCAACTACGTAGATCTTCTTGATGTCACAATCGAACAAGATTCTCTCAAGTTACAAGTTACATGCACAAACATCACACCTCATACCTTCATCGAATGTAATTTTAAATAATGACATTCCTTTGGCATTAACGTTTGTTTGCATTTATTAGGCTTAGATCACTATGACTTATCGTTAATGTCTTTTTACTAATACAGAAAAAAAACATTGATTCATTATACGTACATACATAGATATACGGAAATTGATTTTCTTCTCTTGAACGTCATGCACGGAATCATTCTTTTTTTTCAAACCGAATGACAATGAATGATTCACGTTGAATAAATAACGGTCAAGCGCTGTTAGAAAGTGTTGTTGTATTCAATCGACTGTGTGTAAGTATGTGATAAAGCGATGAATATTATCATTACGAATTTGGAAAAAAATGTAATTCTATAACGAGACCATGTATTTAGGACTGTGCGAAAGACTAACATATTTATGTTACTTTTTTTTCTTGTTTTTGCCTCTGATAATAGAGATAAGTATCATCACGCTTGACGATAAGTGCACCAGCCATCCAAAAGCATTATATTTCTTTCTTTCATTTATCATTCCTCTCATTCTTTTTTTTAATTATTAATTATTTATATTTTTGGCAATGAATGTAAGTGTAGGTATCATTCGATTAAGCGATAGGCGTGATGAAAAATTCTAATTTTTCATATCATATTATTTATTGTAGAATATATGGTTCGTTTATTACGTACGAAACTCTTAGTCGAGGTTATGCGATGCTATGGAAAAGTATTAAAATGAATTTATATTTGTTGAATATTTATTGATTTCGAGAAAAGCATTAGATCTAGTTATATTTTTTTCGAAATAATATTAAAAATTGCTTGGATATGAATTGAGTTTTTTTACTTTTTTACAGAACCGCATATCTTTTATTTCAACTAAAAACAAAAATCTTTGAAAATGATGAAAGTGAGAGAAAAGAACAATGTAATTTATGGAATAATGTTAGAAAGGAATGATAGATTCTCAAATGTAAACTGGTCCCCAGTGTATAAACATACAGTATTCGTATTTATAGTAAATAGAGTAGACTCACAATCAATCATACCATCGTCATCATTATCATTATCATCATCATCGCCATCATCATCGTGTATTCTTTCTGAATTTGATTCTTTTTTATAAAATCTATTAATAAAACTCCAACAGAATTAGGTAATCTATCATTCTCGATGTGCCATTGATAAATTAAGATTGATTTTTGACTTAATTTAATTAATTTTGATACGTAAGGTTCAATGCGCCAGAATATCATTTTATTCAATTGTAAACGTTACTTTTTGAATAAATATCCTTTGAAAGTTTCGAAACATAGCATTTGCGTTATCTTTTTCACGTTGCACCTGTCATCGACATCTATATCTGTGTGTGTGTATGTGTACTCGAAATAATATATGAAACAAAATCCATGAACATGCACGAGTCAATTATCACGCTTCGAACACTGCTGCGGCAAACAGCACTTCGATTTGTGTGCTCATTAAAATGGTGGGATCTGGATACTGGAAATTCTTGCTGAAGAAGATGGAAGCCAATTGCTTTGAGTGTTGGAAAAGAAAGTTGATGGGGAATGTTCAGTTATTTACGTAGAGATATCGTCAACGTATTTTTAGAGCCTGTAACGGTGGCACTTTGGGCCACACCCCATCAGATGATCACTCTTGCCTGTAGGGTAGGTCCGGTACCTTCAGAAGTTCAATGTCATTGGACTCATCCACCGAACGTTCATTTGCATCAAAACAATGGTACTTCCGAAAAAAGATCCAGGTAAATCCATAGTTTTCATTCTTATACACATGAAACAATCATTTGTAATTTCGAATCAATTTTTACAGTATTTCTTCGCCTTACGTTAGGGATTATATAATGGTTAAAAGAACCCATTGATTCTGACCAATTCTCATTAAATTACAATTAAACGTGGACAATGTTCTGACCAAATCTCACCGATGATTTTTCAATGAGATTTGGTCAGAACTTTCATGTGAATCTCGTTGAATCTGGCCAAATCTCACTAAATTACGATTAAACTTGGACAATGTTCTGACCAAATCTCATTGAATTTCATTCGTCAGATTCAATGGATTCTTTTAACCAGGGATAGCAATGATTTTTCCAATCATCTTCGATAGTCTAGACAGAGTGATATTTGAATTATATCCGGGAAGAAATTATTCAGATCTACGTGGATCTAAATCAACAACGAAAATTTCACGTTAATTAATTGCAATTTGCGTGTATTAAGGGGTTACATGGGTTTCAGAGGCCAAAAAAAGCTAACTCCCTCGATTTTTTATGTCTTACTACAAAAGAGATTCATTTTTTTTTGCAGATTATTAGATAACTTTTGAACAACATTTAAAAATTTTGATGAGAAAATATGATAAATTGAATTGATGGCAGTCGATTTTCGGAGGTGCCTCGACAAAAAGGTAGTTTGCGGTAGTCAAAATTACTTGCGACTGCTTCATCTGAAAAATAAAAAATAAATATGTTCTTTTAGTATCAGAGTAACACTAATCCCTGAACGAAGGATTTAAAGAAAAAATGAAAATTGAATTTTTACCAGTGGTCTGAACGAAAGTGTCACTTTTTCGGTAAAATTCTCGGTATTCATTACGTTGTCAAATTTTTTGTAGTCGAAGGAAAAAAAATCCTTCGTTCAGAGACTACAAAATGATATTTCGAAGAAGTGTTTAAAATTTGGGCGAGATCAAACGATTAGTTTCCGAGAAATTTTGACTACCGATTTCGAAAAGTGTGGTTTGTTCAAACCACGCGTTCAAACCACTTTTTTGATCACTTCGGGGAATTTCAGATTTTATCATATTGCAAGAAGAAAAAATTAAAATACTTCTGTACAAGCTATTTTTCACATCTGTAACCTCAAAAATATCTCGTGGCTTGGCTACTAACACTGTACTACAATTTGTGCTCCTTCGCACAGTCAAAGAAAAAAGAGAGAAACGGATGCTACAGTCATCAGAGGAAAAGTTCAAAATGCTATATCTTCTAGAGTTTTAGTCGGATCAACTTGAAATTTTGGGAATATATTCTTGAAGAGTTGTACTATCAAATAAAGAAATAAAAAAGATCGATTTTTTGAAAATCTGTAACCCATGTAACCCCTCAACTGCCTATTTCTGTCACTTTCAAAACGTTTATGGGCATTAAATATGTTTTGGAAAAATTAATTAAATCTCCATAGATCCAATTCGATCTGGAGAACATTCCCTAACAGCTCATCCACCGATTTCTACGTTGCATCTCCGTGGATAGAACGTGGATGAACGAAGATTCCACGTAGAGGCAACGTAGAAATGTCCGATGCTGTACGGGTTAATTTTCCTATGTTTTAGATCCATTGAACCTCCTCCTCCTCCCCTCTCCTCCTTATTATAATAATAAAAACTCTGCGTTTTTATATTTTGCATGATTCAGATACAGCGTACAAATGGATTATTCTAAAGGAATATGTACGCTAGAATTCAAACCTGACCATGCAGATTTAGGAGAATGGACTTGCAGACTCACCGTTGGTAACGAAAATGCAGATGTGGATTTGGGAAGCGCGTCCTTAATTCTACTTAATACTGTAACTGGTTCGTAATTGTGAAGTTTATTAACAATCAAAGAATCGGCCAAAACTCTACTACGTACTTTCTGAACAACTACGTGATGAATGAATATCAAATTGAAACTGCAAACGATTCTTGAAAACTATGCAAATTGTTCGATATTTAGAAACACTTCTGATGTTCAATTTTCTTTAATCCTCAGCCTCCACACCTCATTCGCGCAACCACTACCTACACACGAGTGCGAATTTGGCTTTCCAATTCTCATCCTGTGTAATTTCGTGAAAATAAATAAATAAAAGAGAACCCGTGCAGAAATATTTTGCTGAAAAAGTTCTGAAAATCTCTGTAAAATCTCGGAAAAACTTTGATTTCTCTCTGCAAAAGTCGGAGAAAATCTGAGAAACTCTGAGATTTCGATGAAAAATCTAATGTTTTTGGGACATCGTTCTCAGAGATTTTTCATCCACATTTCAGAATGGTGATCATAAATTCATCCCTGATGAAACTCTGAAAAAATGTGATGAATCCCTCTTTTCCTGGACAGGCAAGTAAAAATTATCAAAAGCAATATGACTAACGTCATGTTACGTATCGAACGTATTGTAACGGTTTCTTATTCAACCTTTAGATAATAAACGTTGTCTATCATCGTTTCTGGAAGTCTCAAAAGAATTTGGAAGTAGGAGAACGGAAAGAGGAAACAAAAAAGCGTTTTTTAGGTAAATTAGTTGGGAGGATCGAAGATCGGCTGAATCGATGCGGCAATATTTTGGTTGATTTCGTGGGTCAATTTAGCAAACTAGCATATTTTATCTTCCAATCATCTGGCCCTAACAAAATTCATACCAAATTTCAATGATGATCTAATAATTGTCCTTTATGAATTTCAATCAAATTGGTTGAGAAGTGATACGAATTTTGTGTCTTCAAAATCGATGTTTATAATCATTTTTTGAGGGCCTCGAATGTAGCTACTGAAGAGATAAACGTATCGTATCTAGACTCACACGAACTTTAGCTACATTGATTGAGAGATGAGCTGTAGTGAAAAATGATTCTTCTTGAGTTTTTTTCTTTCACCACAAACAAGCAAGCCATGTACTACTTAGCAGAGTATTTCAAGTTTTCCATCATTGCTCGGTTGCTCGAAAAGTACGTAGCAAAGTTTTATTTATTTCTTTTCATGCTTCAGGGCCATTAACTCGCTCCAAGTAATGTTAGAATTCTCAATTCATCTGGATTTGATAATCCTTGATTACCTGTAACAGAAATAAAACCAAAGAAAATCAATTAAAATGTTCAAAATTATCCATAAACGAGAAAATGTTGAGACAAATTGCTAATGATGCCACCAAATGCGTTTATCCTGCGTTTATCGTTATACTCGGATAAATACAAAAATATAGATAATATTAATATATCGCTGTTTATTTTTGTTTGTTCACAGATGAAAAGTTGGGTTGGATAGTTGGCGCTTTGACAATAATGATATTGTTTCTCATGATCACAGTGGTGGTTTTAGTAGTTTATAAAGTACGTCTTTTTGACCGTGAGCAGCCAAAAAGTTGTCCATCCACTCGCAAACCACACGAAGATACAGGATCGTGTAATAATCCTTATACTGAAAATCCTACCAAAGCAGACTCTCAATACAAAGACCAGATCCATCCCCGATCGAGTATAACGAGCATAAGTAAGGTTCTACCAAACCGGAGTCCACATTTTTACGAACGAGTTGAAAAATGTAAATGTAACACCACACCCCCAAAGTTTTATGAAAATGTTCAAGTTTAGGCTTATGAAATTCTTTTTTCAAAGAAAATAAATATTTTTGAAATTTTTCACCAGATTGTGATTTATTTCAAATATTACTGCTAAATTTTACACCAAACACAAAATATAAAAACATAAAAACATGTTATTTGAGAGCATCGAGTTGATTTTGAATTTGTTCTAAAGTAGAATATAAATCTACCAAATCTTTTTTCTCGAACTCTACAGTCAACTTTGTATCTTTTTCTCCAGTTAGATCTAGTTGAAGCAGCGTTTTTGGGCAAGCGTCTTTCAAGATCCCAGACGACGAAGACTGTACATTCAAACTCCAGTTGATGTCTTTCACCTTGAATCATTATAAACATGTATGTTTATGACAATAAAGATATTATACAAAATAAAATACACCGACAGTGCCATTTTTTGAGATAATTTGAATGAAAGATGACAGTGATAATAAAATTCACGAAATTAGAATAGAATTGTATTTCTTTTTTTTTGTTCTTAAATTACCTGGGTGGGAAAAATGGACTTGTGTTTGAAATTTTCAATTATTCCTTTTTCGTACGTCATCCAAGCTCTCGTCAATAACGATAAAGTATCGTTATCGATAATTTCAAACACTTTTTTTAAATCATTTTCCATTGCACTTGGTTTCACGATACTGTATGCAGCTTGTCGATAAATGTGTGTCATTGTATATAATAAGATATTCAAATCATCTTGTTTTAAATCTAACGAGACCAATAGTTTCTCTTCTTCCTCGTCACTGAATACTTTCTTGTTGAAACTAGATTGCAGTTTCTGACATATGTGATTCGCGAGGGATCCAAATTTATTGGTATTGGCATTTGCAACTTGGTTAGCTACCTTGAGGCCTTGCTCTAATCTGTGTATCGATAATACGAGAAATATATTATTGCAAGAATATAGTACTTTAGATACCTGCTAATCCCTGACGATGCGACCTGAGCCAAATCTTTGCTGACAAATTATTCGAAAATAAAGCAATAAAATAAAAATATCGCTCTATACGGATCATCTTTATTGATTGAAAAAGGTCTGTACAGAGCAATATTTTGATTCTATTGCTTTATTTTCAAACAATTTGTCAGAATAGTTTTGGTCGTGTCCTCTTCAAGTCAATGAAGGTTCTGGTTGCATCTTCTGGGGTTGCTAGCATTACCTTATTAAACTATTTACTTATCGCTATTCATTTTACATTGATTGACCACACCTGATATATGTTCTTAAAAATTTCCATATTATTCTGATTCACACGAATCACTGAAGTTTGAATCATTGATCAAAATCAATTCAAAACATCTTATTTGGAACTGACGAGAGTGTTTAAAAATTAATTCTTTTAAACGATATATAAGAATTCAATATCATATTAGAAAAATCAGAGGCATATGCATCTCAATATTTCTGTGTCCACTTGAAATTATTCAAATTTCAATGACACAATTAACATAAAGAGAAGTAAATTCACAAGGATTAGTATAATGATAAAATATCAAATGTAGAATATTTAAAGACATTTTCATTTTTTTCAATGTGAAAGTTAGTATTATTGTGCGTTAAGTCAATTGTAGTACAAAAGGTATCGTAGAGTTCATGTTTTTAGAAGAAAAATTTAGAAGCAGTACTGATAATCTATGAACCTCTATGTCCTTAAGTATGCCAATATTTTATGATCATCTCGTTTCAATAAACAATTCAAACTTCCACAGTGTTGATAAAAAATCAGAATTCACTTCCTTGGGAGTAGTTAATCCTGAACTCTACAAGTGTGAATATGAAAATATACAATAATTATGATATTTAAATACAAAAATACTGAATTTTACGTTAATAAAATAACTGATAAGTTGTCAAAAAAAAGTGTACCGGGGTGTGAAAGTTATCCACTTCACCATTTTATTCCAGATTTTTCAATCCCTTCGTGATTTGATAATATCCATACTACCTTGATTACTATCGTTTATATTTCTTCAACTTTTATCGATATATTGCCGTCTTTTTCAAACTATCGCTTCATATTTTGTATAAGCGAAAAATTTGAATTTCTCTTTGAGGTTATGTTTGTGAAGTATTACGTGCGAAGCATAATATTTGAAACACAACAGCTTTTATCACTGTTTGGTTTACAAAGAAAAATACTCAATGCAAAGTTAACCATTTACATGCAAGCTACATCAATATTCACTTATGATATTATCAATTCTTATTAGATCAAATTATTAAATCCCAAATTTAACGTCAAGTTTAGTGTTGACAAGGACGTAATCTGATCTTAATCACGTATGTGGTAAATCAAGTGTTGATACCAATGTTAATACAAATTGAATATTTTCGTTAATTCAAGTACTTGATCAATTGACTGCATCAATGCGAAGAGACAAATAAATTATTCAGAGTACTTCAATATTCTATTTTAAATAATTGAATTCAAATTTCCTAACCTTTAAAATTATAGTGAAAAAATAATTCACAAAGTTATTCAATATTAATTCCAATATTATCATTGATTCACAACCTCAAAATGACAGATAAACAAAAAGTTCTTATATGTGGAGACGTTGAAGGAAACTTCAAATTTTTATATTCAAAAGTTGAAAGCATCAATAAGAAAAATGGTCCATTCGATTTCTTATTGTGCGTTGGAAATTTCTTTGGTGAAAACAACGTTGAACTCGAACCATATAAAAATAGTATGAAAAATATCCCAGTGCCTACATACATAATCGGTCCAAACAAAGAATCCGATGTTAAATATTATCCTGAAGTAGACGGATGTGAAATTTGTCAAAATTTGACTTACCTTGGCAAACGAGGACTCTATACTGCAAGTTCGAGTTTGAAAATAGCATATCTGAGTGGAGTGGAGAGTGATTCGACGAACGATCAGCAATTTACATTCACAAAAAATGATGTAGAATCCGTAAGGAACGCATGCCTAAAGGGCCAGCCCAGTTTTCGTGGAGTAGACATTTTGCTGGCATCTCCATGGCCAGAGGGAATCACCAATTTAGATCCCTCAAAACCAAATTTCAAATACAAAGGTTCCAAATTGATTGCATGGTTGGCAGCACAAATCAAACCAAGATATCATTTATCTGCTCTGGAGGGAATTCATTACGAAAGACCTCCTTACAGGTAAAATCGTCATCATATTTTGAAAATTAGATAAGCAATAACATTCGTTTTTTCTGCTTTTAGGAATGAAAGTCAAAACGAGGATGGCATTGAAATAGCTACTAGATTCATAGCTCTAGCTCCCATCATGAATACGAAGAAACAGAAATGGTTATACGCATTAAGTTTAACTCCGGTCGATAGAACAAGGTTATCAGATTTGATAATGAAAACGACAGACGAGACGCCGAGTCCGTATCCCAAATCTATGTTGGCTCATAATCCATCTCAACAGACACAAGCTCCGACCACACAATTTTTCTATGACATGGATTCAAAGGACGACGGGAAGAGATCTAAACATTCAAAGGGAGCTAATAAAAGACCTAAACAGGAATTTGATCAAGCTAAATGTTGGTTCTGTTTATCCAGTCCCGAAGTCTCTAAACATCTAGTGATATCTGTGGGTACAGAAATTTATTTAGCTCTAGCTAAAGGAGGTTTGGTGGAAGACCATTTCTTGATTCTACCTATAACTCATCATCAAAGTTTATCTATTCTACCCAAAGATGTGATGGAAGAGATGAAACTTTACAAAGAAGCTATCGCCAAGTATTATAATAGCATGGATAAAGTACCTGTATTTTTTGAAAGAAACTACAAAACTTCTCATTGTCAAATACAAGCGGTCCCGGTTCATAAAAATCAAGCTCCCGCGCTCAAAGAAATGTTTGAGGTATTATGCTTAATTATAATTATTATTAAGAAGTGGAATTTATATTTAAGCAATATACAATAGATTCATGAATTTATTTTTCAGGAAATGGCTAATTGTTATAACTTTGAAATCGAAGAACTACCACAGCACACAGATTTACAACAAATCGCCAAACCGGGGGTACTTTACTTTTACGTGGAACTACCGAGTGGAGAAAAATTGTATCATAGAATTAAAAAAGATTTTCCACTTCAGTTTGGTAGAGAGGTTTTGGCTTGTGATAGGATATTGGACGTAAACGATCGTGCCGATTGGAGGGATTGTAAAATGAATGTGGAAGAGGAAACACAACTTGCACAAAAGATCAGAAAACAATTTCAACCTTTTGATTTAGACCTTGATTAAATCGATATCACCTTCATACGTTATGTACAAGATTTTAATCTTAGATCATTTACAAAAGTATACAATCTAAATATTCACATGTACATATTATCAATTGATACAAAAATTCATTTCAAAATTGTATAAAATCTCAATGGTTTTGTATATATATATACGTAGAGAAATTTTTACTCATTTTAACAGCAAAAAGTGGTTGAAAAATTCGTTAACCAGCCTGGATAGAAAAACATACTCTGAATATTTTGTAACTTAACGTGTGGGTAACTATCGGTAATTCAATATGGATCTATAGTTTTCAATCATGTATGTAGGGAAGGAAACTATATTCTAATAATGTATTGAGAATCTTTGATATCAAAAAGTTATACTTCTGCTCACAACCATACAAACTATTGAAAACTATTGAAAACTATTGACCTGTATTGAATTACCGATTGAAAACCGTAGATCAATATTTTATAGTGAATTATAATGTTTCCTGCAGTAAACTATATTTTTCTATAGAAAATTCCAAGCAGGGAGGCGTGCGTGTCACCATTATGATGGCATATTATGAGATATTTTTCTGTCTAGGTGGCTTATACATTTTATTCCATCATATTTTCAGTTACTTCAATTACAACAGTGCAGTTGTCTGGTAATTGATACGAATTTCCCTCAGTGTATATATATTCTAAGTATAATCAGAGTATTTTGAAGGTGTACAAACGTCCAATGGAAAATTGAGAATCAAAAAAATATATTTTCACAACCCGCGCAACAAGTATGGTAAAAGTTTTAACGAAAGTATTTATGATCATGTTGTTATTAAAGAAGTTTGAATATTTTTGACCAATCGTGTACCACCATAAACCTTTCTTCTACTATAATGATACTATAGACACAATTTTGTACATATGAAATATATATTAATATAAAAATTATTTTTTGAATCCATTTTTTTCTTGATCCGCGTTATTCAAAAGATCGATAGGACTGACAACTGGATTCAATCCAAATTGTTTCATTTGTAAGGCAATATCAAACAAATAATCGTAACATTCAGTCCTGAAAGAATACACAATTTAAAAAAAAAAAAACTTGAATTCAAATCATTACAGTAAAATGAGGTGGATAAAAATGCTTCCAAACAGGGCATTTTTTATTGCAATATTGCATTGATCTATTGATTTGTGATTTGACTAATTGATTGAGAAATATATTTTTCAAAGACATCTTTATTCACCCCAGTCTACGATCATCGTATGATTTATCGATAAAAAAGAAAACTCACATAGTTTTAGCCTGTTGCCAAGAATCACCCCAAACATAAATACCGTGTCTTCGAACCAATACTGCACATGTTTCTGGATATTCTATAATGGTTTTATCCAACTCGTCTCGCAAATCTTCTTCAAAGGGTGTGTTTTCTATTATGGGCACTACTAATTCATCATCATAACGATACGCAGTTCCAGTCTTTGGATTCCTAATTCCTAGATAAGAGAAAAGGAATCAATACAAATGAAAGAGAATTATTTAATACACAAACTACCTTTAATCATCTCAAGATGAGAAACTCGAAATTCCTTTCCTGGCCAAAGTAATGTAACCATCACAGCGGATTTGGAATGACTGTGTATTACAGCACCTGCATTTCTGCGTTCGTAAGCGCACATGAATAGAGGTGTACACTGAGATTTCTTCAATTTCTTTTCGGGTGGAGGTAATTCCAAATCTTTACCTTCTATGGTTTGTACAAACATTTCATTGGGTCTTATTCTTTCTTTTTGAACACCCGATGGAGCGATATATATTTTGTCCCTACGAAAATAAGTTATACGCCTCAATTTCGAACTAATGGAAATCGTCATTGAATTAATATTATTGAAACTGACTGATATTTTATCGATACACCACCTCCGGTGCCTGTGACCCAGCCAAGATTGTAAAATTGTTGACATAATTCAGGAATGAGATTCCGTGGGTGCTCCTACAAAGTAAATTGAATGTATTGTTCTATAAATTTATATTGAAAATGTATTAAAATGATAAAGTGGTAGAAAATCTCACCTTATCATAATTTTCATCGTAGAAAGACATTTCTAAACCTGTCTTTTGCTGTACTAAAAAGATATGTGTGGATATGTGTTATCTCTGGAGTTCAATTATATGTGGGAGTGGAATAATCATGGGTGACATGTTTTGATAAATATAAGGTTTGTTCGTTCTACGTGCTCTGAGTTGCTCCAACTTGTACCAAATCAATCATTTCGTTGCTTAAACTGGAAGTAGCGAATCCAAAATACTTGGAGCGAGTTGGGGTAACTTGGGACATCGGTAAACGAACTTAGCTATAGGGTGTGATGAAATTTATTTGGGACTTTCTATGTTATTCGTAGTAATGTCAGTCATAAAAAATTCATTACGAATACTATTTGTGAGGTGTATTTAAAGATTTTTCAAATATTTGATCAAGCTATATGAAATTTCTTTGTACTGATTTTAAAGAATTCTTTAGGGATTCTTTGACAGAGCTTGAGAAATTAAAGGCCAATTGCACCAACAAGGTTCAAAATTTGAAGCTTTTTATACAGAACACTAGTTCAGAAAGAATTCTTTCTAAACTCGTGTTTAAATCAGATTTAAATCTAAAGTCGACCAATAAAAATTCGAGATTTACAAAGTACTAGGTGGACAAAAAGGTGGACGTTTAGGAACGCACGTACATCGATAGAAAACCTAAAGTCTATGAAAAGAACCCTTAACTCTGTTGACACGTGAAGTGAATGTGTATGCGGAATTTCTTTACCGAGTGAAAGAATGGCGGACGCGTAAGTAACCTTCATAACTTGAGAAAATCCAAGAACATCGAGCATTTATATTATAATATTGCCATTGAAACAATACTCAATCGTTTCTTTTAACTTCTGACTATAATAATTTCAATATAGTTTCATGATATTCCTTTGAATAGATTGAAACATTTCAACATTGAATAGCGATATGCACCAACCACCACGAGTTTTTACTCATTATTATATTCCATCTGAAAACTTTTAAATCGTTTATCATAAAACATTATTCCGATACGTACAATGAGTATTCACTGTTTTAAATGCTCCTTGCAACAAAGATTAACATCAGACTGATGACAATAATCAAATTCTAACCTCAATTTGAACTTGTCAATTTGTTTTATTTTCAGGAAGAAAGAAACTCCGAAGCCAGCCCCGGCAGCGGTTCCGGGCAAAAAATTACCAGCAGTACCTGAATCGGTACTGAAAAGGAGGAAACGCCGTGAGGCAGTCAAAGTTGCTAGAGTTCAAACTTCTATAAAGGTAACTTCTGGTGATTTATATGAGAAACTAAAACCAATGAGAATGTTGTAATTAACAAATTAAATGACGATTCTTTCAGCAACGTGCAAATCATTACAAGAAGAGGAAAGAAATTTTCAAAAGAGCCGAACAGTATATCAAGGAATATAGAACTAAGGAGAGAGACGAGATTAGATTGAAGAGGCAAGCAAAGAATCGTGGAAATTACTACATCCCTGCCGAAGCACGACTTGCCTTTGTTATCAGAATTCGTGGGTGAGTATAATATTTCAATTCAATTACAGTGTTTCATGTATACATGTTTATTCATCATTATTAATATCATTCCAGTGTGAATCAAGTTGCTCCAAAAGTACGTAAAGTTCTTCAGTTATTCCGTTTGAAACAAATCAACAATGGAGTGTTTGTGAAACTGAACACAGCGACTATCAACATGCTTCGTATTGTTGAACCTTACATCACTTGGGGATACCCAAATCTCAAATCTGTGAGAGAGCTGATCTACAAAAGAGGATTTGCTAAAATCAATTGCCAACGCATTCCCATCACCAGCAATTCCATCATTGAGAAAAAACTTGGTTAGTGTTACGATGAAATAGTTTCTTGTTTTCATACATCTGACAAATCCATGGAAGCTGATGGTAATAGAATAATCATCTTCTTTCCAATTTGTCGGATATCAATTTTGAATCTATACCGAAGCATCCTTTGCATCTATTTGACATTGGATCTAATATGGATTCATACATTTTGATTATTATGCCAGCAGAATTATTAATATGTATGTATTTGAAATTGTGTTTTAGGCCGCTCTGGAATTATTTGCGTAGAAGATTTGATCCACGAATTATTCACTGTTGGACCCAAATTCAAATTTGCCAGCAACTTCTTATGGCCCTTCAAGGTAATTATTTCAAATGAGTACTTGAGATTCGACATTGGCATAGCTATAGAGATTTATCGTTTTCTATCGCTTCTCACTTTGTCGTAGAGTAATAAGAGTTTGTATCTTAATTGTGGTGTATCCATTCGTATGTGATAGATCCAACGCAAACTCGCACATTTCTTCATTTTATCTGTTTTGATTGTTTATTCTGTATGATGAAAATTACAAAAATCAACATGAATAGATTTTCAATTTTCTATTTGAAAAATGTCGAATTGAGTGATTTATTGAATTATTTAGATTTAAACGATATATCTATTTTACAGTTGAACACACCTAACGGTGGATGGCGCAAAAAGACCAATCACTACGTCGAGGGTGGTGATTTTGGCAACCGTGAAGACAAAATCAATGAACTTCTCAGAAGGATGGTGTAGGCTTATAAATACTTTGACAAATAAAGATCATTGTCTTGAAACAAAAGTGTAGTCGTGTTTATGTTATTTGTATCTTAGCATTGATTTTAAGTGTATACTAGTGCTGGGACGCTAGCCATTTCGTATTGGCCAGTTTATTCAAAAACTATTGAATAAATTCATCTAAACTGAGTTTCCAAAGATTCTGTAAGCCATGAGGAATCTTTAGAAACTTAGTTTGTACGAATTAATTCAGTACTTTTTGAATAACCTAGCCAATCCGAAATGGCTAGTGTCCCCTTAAGGGCATTCATCAGAGGCAAAGTTACTAGATCTCTCCCCCCAGTTTTCTCAACGATTAATGAATATAATCGATTTTAATGAGCAGGTGCATCTTCTTAGCATATCAAAGAAAGTGCAGCTACTCTTTATTTTTCATTTTATTTGTTCGTTTCTGAGAAAACTGGGTGGGCGATTTTGGGAAGGTGGTGAGTGCCGTTAAAGCCAGCATTATTTTGGCTCTAAAGAAATATGGAGGTAGACCGCGATTATCCCGAAACTTGGTTGACCCGAAAGATAACTATATTTTACTAGTCACGCGCTAATGAGATAAAATGTCACCAAAATTTTTTCGGAATAATCGCGGTCTACCAAATATGGACTCTTAGCGCTGGTAACTTGCATCATTGGTTAGAAAGAGAGTCGTGATACCGACGCCAGAACTCATCGGATGGGGGCCAAATCAACGAAACCGTTAGTTGGAAAGAATAAGACATCATACATCATACATCTCTTCCTTTTCAACCAATGGTTTCGTTGATTCGGCCCCCACCCAACTCATCTCTGCTATAGTACAACCAGTGGGGATACACTTCCCCTCAACGGCAACGCTGATTTGGCAGCTCTGACACCGACTATACTACTTCCTCAAATGACACAGGAACTCAAAAAGAATTCATAATGAGTACAATGTATTCATATAGAACTCTTTTTGAACTCTTGTGCTATCTGGATCGGAACGCAATTCTTCATTTGTACCCCAAAAACAATTCAAAAAAGACATATTTGTGCCCAGGGATCTCTGTTGCCAACTAGGGGTTTTTGTTTTTCTCTCTGATTTGTTATTCTGATCAATGAGAATACGTGATTGATCAATTCTGTTCGATCTGAAGGTTTCCTAGCAACAGTGCGACGGGTATTATAAATCATTTGATGAAAACGAGTGAAATGAGTCGTAGGTTCAAATCTCGTCCAAGGCGTTTCAGAGTTTTTTTTTCGTAAATGAAGAATTCGTAAAATAAAAATATAATAATTTATCCACCTTAACATTTTAATTAATAAAAAAAAAAAAGTCAAAGGTTGAATTCTTTGATTTATCAAATACTTCTCACTCAACTCAACCTTTCGCACTTGCCATAAAAATTGTAATATTCAATCTATCATAATGCCGACCGTCAAAATTTTAGTTTTCATTCTAGCAGTCTAGCTATGATTATCTGTGATTAAAGGTCATTTTCACACTGAAACTGATACGAAATCAACATTGTTGGTGACATGAAAATATTTAGTATAACGGTGAAGGAATTATTGCAACAATATTTATCGACAAGCGTTCAAATCCCAACTCATAAAACTTTTTTTTCCTGCGATCACACACCGATTAGTGTTTGGTTGAATTTATGAAAAAACTTTCAAGTCAAAACTCATTTCATTTTTTTTTCATTTCAAAAAGTAATTATAAACAATTGAAAACTTGAGCAATAATAACATTCTTTATTTGTTTTTTGTTGCAGAAATCGTCAAATGTCGTCAAATAACATTCAAATGATGAACGGAAATTTAGAAAACAACATGAATTTTAATCCTTTGACATCACCATCGTCTACTTCTTACATAGAAAATTATAATTTTGTACCAATAAATGAAGAGTTTATTAAATCAGAAAATGTTGGAAGAGGTAAAGGTAGAGGTAGAGGTCGGGGAAGGGGGAGAAGTAGAAGTACGAGTACTGGCGCCAAGTCGGGTACCGGCAGAGGAAGAGGTAGAGGTAGGAACTGTAAAAAAGAAATAGATTCTGAGATGCTCGACAACGAATCCATAGAAATGGAAACTAGTAATTCTAGCGGTGGACATATCAAGGTAATCAATCTATATAATATTTCAACATTTCGAACGAAGATTTGAATTTTATATTTTATAGGAGGAAATTGTAAAATGCGTGAAGTGTAAAGAAGAAATGCTGATGAGGGAATGGAAACCTCATAATCTGACGAAACACAATGATATGGCCTGGCATGAGAACGAAGAACCATTGGTGAGTGTATAAATTGGGAAATTATATTCATCATTTTAACTATCGCTCTCTCATGGATTGTAGGATTTTGAAAATGATAAAAAATTACTCAAAAGTGTGCTGTCAGCTGCTATTAAAAAGAAAAAAGGACGACTCACGTGTGAATCTTGTGGAGTTTCAAAAAAGAGTACCGTAGGTTTTATATCTCATATACAGTTCTGTGGAAAAAATGAAGAGGTAAAAGGATTTTTCACTCTCTCTCTCTCTCTCTCTCTCTCGATCCTGGATATTACAAGTTTGAGTATTCGAAAATTATGAATTTTAGGAAAGAGAAGCTTTAATGCAAACATGTCCTATTTGTTATACCGTATTAATGCCTTCTTCTATGGAATCGCATGAACGTTATCATAGACAATTAGATCGCGCAGAAAATATTATGAGAAAAATACAATCTACGTCGCAACAATCTGCACAACCAGAGCTCTGTGAAAAAGGAAAACGTTCGGCGGCGAGACAAGCTATTTCCAAAATCAAAACTTTCACAGATCTCGTGAGAGAGGATGACCCTCCATCCGCGAAGGAATTAAAATTAAACTTCAATAAACTGAAGAAACTAGTATATTTTCCTAAAGCAATAAAAAAAGTAACAGCAAATATGAAATGCGATTGGGAAAAAGATTTAGCGACCAAAGGTGTGACCTCGTGTTCAAATCCCGGCTGTGATTTTTCATCCACTTTTCTCGACGTGATCGAGAATCATTTTCTTCGTTGTAAGTTTGCTGTGCAATCGGTGAGTACAAATAATTCAATAATAATAATAATAATAATTCAATCACTGATTTCACGATGTTTTATTTACAGAATTTTTCCTGCAAGATATGTAAATTTGAGACAGAATCTAAACAAGAAGTCTTGAAACATATCACCGAAGAACATCCTCAAGAAAAAGCAAAAATTATGATTAAAGTGGAGAAGGAGTATGTGGATTCTGATGTGGAAGAGAATGCAACGGACGACGAAAAACTTGAGACAAAGTTTCATCCGGTACCACAGAGCACGCACAACCAGAACCACAGTACAACTCCTCCTGCGAGTAAAAGTATGTTCAATTTCTTTATGGATTCTCAATTCTAGTTTTGATTATTCTGTTTCTAACATTTTTCACATAATTTTATTTTAGATCCTCTCGACAGAATAGAATATTTAGAAAACCAACCAACTCCTTTCAATAGATTGAATAAATTATATACTCCTGCTTTCGATTGGACCAAAGATTTGTATGTATCAATATATCATGCGATTTTCCAACGTATCTTCTCATTCTTTGAATTATCTTTGTAGCGAATTGAAAAACTATGAACTGAAATTATTCGAAAATTATATCCCAAATCCATTCACGTTACTGAACAAACTGAATGCCATTAAATATTTGCCGAAGTTAACACTCTCAATGCCAACCGCCAAAAATGATATCAAACGTTTACAGCAAGGCAATCAAAATGACGTAGAATGGAAACAATGGAAAAGATTTGAAGGAGCTATCGAAGAAGGTAAAAAATTACAAGATCAAATTTCAAAATTCGAAATCAAATATAAGTAATTCAATCACAAACTTACAAAAGATGAAAGTGACTTACAAAAAGAATTATGAGATGATTTATTTGTCAGATGTTCCCACCTTTTTCGTTGGCGGTCCAGTATGGGCATTAGCTTGGCTACCCATTCCATCCCCAATGTTCTTCCAAGATGCTATTCAATACATCGCTTTAAGCACACATCCCACCATGGAAAGTGAATACTGTGTAGGAAAAGCATATTCTGGATGTAACATCATACAAATTTGGAGCATAGCTCATTTGAATCACGTGTTAGTATTGCATATTTAAAACCACATTCGCATGAGACACTTCAAATAATTGCTTATTAATCTTTGTTCATCCAGATATCAAAGATCAAGCGATCCTCCGAGGTTAGCATATGCGATTGCACATAAAAATGGTACAGTTTGGTGTTTGGAATGGTGTCCATCCGGATGTTACGAAGACGAAAGTCTATCGAATTATGAGAAAAAAGAGGGAAGACTGAAGAGAATGGGTCTGCTCGCTGCCGCTTGTTCAGATGGTACTGTGAATATTTATTCATGTCCGTTTCCAGAAGAACTTGGTTTTGTGGAATCCGAAAAACACGAGTATGCATACATGTATATATGCTTTTTAAATTCCTACGACTATGATATTTTATTTAAAATGTACCTTTTTTGCTTCAAGTTTGCCAATATACGAGACTGATCCTGTTCTGACATTAGTTATAAATAGTATTATATTTGAAAATGGGAAACAAAATTGGCAGTGTACTAAATTGTCGTGGACCAAAGAACATAAACACAGGTAAATATTTGAATCGATCGATATTTAGTTTCTCATTAATTGCAGAGAAAGGAATAGAATTCATTTTTTTGGTTTTAGTACCATCGCAGCGGGATTCTCAAACGGATACATCGCTCTGTGGGATCTCAGTGTCATATCACCGTTACTAGCAAAAAAGAAGGGTAATACACTGATCGTAAACGCATTTCGAAGTTTTTACGCTCACGATCACGCTGTGACCAGTAAGTAATATCTCATATTCTCGTGCATGGCTATTCCGCGCTGCCCCGTGCTGTACGATGTACTGGTTCATGAACGGGATATGGATACTTTAAACGACAAAAAAAAGAGTAGTTTCTTACGATGCCGAATCGTTCACCGGAGCTGATGACATCAGAAGCACGAGGAAGCGCGAAAAGCATTACTCTGTTGAAAAGGTCTCACAAATTCCAAAGATTTCATGAGATTTTGACTGAATCTTGTAAAGTTCTTATACAATTTTTGCATTTTTAGATCAAATCATAAAAACCATAAGATTTATATATGAGAATTTATGGGTTTTTTCAACAGGGATTTTATTCGCATTAATTTATTTAAATAATTCAATTCATTCTATTTTCAACAGTGGTATCATTGATTCCATACAACAATCAACGATTCTTAGCTTCAGGGAGTTTAGATAGACAGTACAAATTATGGGATTTAGAAAATACTAGTTGTCCTCAAAACACAGTAAAAAAAGGATTGATAACAGACGGTGGTTGGATGACGCACTGGTCGTGTGCTGTTATTTGTTTCGACGATTCTTTTGGGTACGTTTTTTGATAACAAAATCTTTCATCTCCAAATGAAAGTTCAATTTTCATTTCTACTTTTCTTTCAGATTACAACACACGAATTCTTATTTGATTTCATTGAGGGACTGTGGATTTAAATCTTTTCCCATTCTACCTACAAATTCACCAACATTCGTACGTGATTTTTAATATCGGTATTTTTTCAAACAATTGTAATCAATAATAATTGTATCGTTTCTATTTAGAGTATCGCAATTTCCGATTATGCTAACAGTATTGCGCATGGGACGTACGCTGGAGAGATCGTATGTGTTTTCCCTCATCAACTAGTTTTTAGTAAAGATAAGGAAAAAACTTCGGTGAGGAGAAGACAGGTGAGTGTATTTTTATACTCAACTTTAAATTACATCTCATATATTTATATAAATATAAATCACAGATCAATTCATTCGTACGAGTAATCGACTTCGAGAAGAAAACTGACGAAGGTCCTTTGATCAATAACAAAAAAGAGAACAAAAAAGATAAGAAAGATAAAAAGAATTCTAAAGAGTACAATTACATGCCAGAAACTTACACGCAATGTAAAGATCGTTTTGGTGTAATTTTCTATGATAATCTAAATGTGAGTAAAATGTAATTTATGTGATTGAAAAATCGAAAGATTGGGAAAAACAAACGTATTTTTTGTTCAATAGAAACACTGTTATAAGAATAAGAGAGGGAAATTGATTTTGGAGAGCGAGCAGTTATCGTCGGTTCCCATGGAACAGTATCCATTCATGTCTATCAATAGGGTAAATATTCATATATTTCTTTGTAACCACCTAAGTAACATTACACTCGTTCCACATACATTTCAGATAGCATGGAATCCAAATATCTGGAGCTACTTATGGATGATAGCGGGTTATCAAAACGGTATTGTAAGAGCGTTGAATTTTAGCTTTATGGGTTTACACAATAACGTGGGAGACGTGTTGGCGCAACATGCACAACTGATGCTTGCTAAGAGTAAAACAACAACAATCGATATTAATTGATCGATTCAAGTATACACAAAGTTGCAATTTCACTTTTGTAATCTTATATTATTAATGACACAAAAAAAAAAAAGAAATCTTCGATGTTTGTACGTGTATGTGTATATAGAAAGACATTTTTTTAAAGATTTAAAGTATTGAAGATGAAATGTGAGATAGTAATTAATTTATATTAATCTCAAAACAATTTTCTATCAGAATCCCATTCCTTGACAAGTGTAATTTATCATTAATAATTGTTGAATTACATCGTTTGATGTAAAATAAAATGAATGAAGATAATTGACAAAGTTTTATACCCGAAGACAAGAATTTGATTATCCTAAGGGCCCGAAAATTTCGAGGGTCGATCATGCGTGGTGAGGATCGAGGGAGGGAGAAGCACATTTGGCGTGAATGGAATGGATCAGATCGACGCTCGGTGTCTGGATCGTTGCTGGTAGCTGCGAGATACTTTGAAATTCAAAACAACGATCTTTTATTATCGTGAAACGGAAGCACTCTTGCTATCAGTTTCCACTTTTCGTCGAGTGAACAATTTCAAATGAGGTCTTTCGTCCATTGAGAAGTATTATATAGAATTGTGTTTATAAAATATAGACGTATATTTGCACACGTGGTTTTCAAGAGATACTATTTTAAACTGGAAATATTTCAAACATGGGAATCAATCCAATGAAGTGGAAAACAAGAACCGTTCTTTACACTGTATTGGGCATTTTTGTATTTTATATCTTATTCATTTATAAAACAACTCATCAAGTTATGTACGAGGGGATCATAAAGAATTCTAATCCCAAACACGTTTGGGAATACGTAGCAGATTTTAGTAACATGAAAAAATTAAATCCTACCATGTAAGTATTTATTTTTTTATGTAACAAAGAAATTTTTTTTTAAATTTCTAATCCCTCTGATTTTTGATTTTATTTCCAGTGAAGATTTCAACATCATTTCCGAAAGTGGGAATTACGATCATTGGAAATATTCTGTCGAATATACAGAACATTTGAGTCATTTACCGATGATTCGAAACACCATTCAAGCTCATTTTAACGTCAAACCGGATAATAGAGGATATATTATCAGTTCGAAACACCGCACCTGCTTTTTTAGACATTTTGGATGCGGTATATATCATAAATTTGTTTTTTTCATTTTGAATTTCAATTCAAACGTATATTGATAAAGTTTATTTTTCAGTGGATTCTATCTCACAGTTTAGATTCGATAAAGATGGAATGAAAGATACTAAATGTATAGAAACCGTGCAATACGAGTGCCCTATTATATTTTCGTTCTTATGCCACCAAGAAGTCATGTATCAACGGGAAGAAATCATGAAAAGATTGGAAGCGAATTTTTCTTCAAATCAATGAATAATCTCGTAAACGAGCTGATTATTTTATGCATGTGGATACGCGTGAAAATCTTTTAGATCCGGAGAAAGAAAGTTCAAAAAAATACCATTAGTAAGCTCTAAATATGGACGTTCCTGGAACCAACTTCACAACATCCTACGCCTAAACATGCAGCTAATTGAGAAAGCAGCTCAGGGGTGTGGCTTTCTTAGGGTATTTGAAAATTCACAACTCTCGCGTTTCGCGTCGCAGTTACGGTATTTGTAATTGATGAGATGCAATGTTTTGAATGCAAAAAAATTTCCACACGGTGTACTTTGTTTATGGACAATTTAAAATTTATGTAACACATCGTATAAAGGTTGTCTCAAAAGTACAGAATACAAATAAGTCAAAATTATAATATTTCATTCATCACTGTTTATCATTTAAAAAATATTTCATGCACTTTTTCCTTAAGGGGCTTCGAGCACGGTGATGGTTTGAAAGTGTGTGTACACATATACGCAATATATGAAAATTTTAAGCTGGGAAAACTTTGCGCCAAACTTTGCGCCAAACTTTGCTGCAAAATAGCAATTGATATGAAATTGTTCGAGGTCCCTTAAGAAGAAAGAGTCAATTTTTCGAATTTTGTTTTCTAAGTAAACACTTTTTCATATGAATTGAACCCTGGTTCCCGTAAATTCGGTTTTTCATGTTTGTAAATAACTACATAAGTTTGAATAAATTTTACAGCATTAAACCTAGGGCTTGCCAATTTTTACTATAATATTTTTGATGTATGTCAAAGATTTCTGTGCATTAAAAAGTGTCTTGCCTGAGAAACAAAAAGACTAAAAATAAAAATGTGAACATGTATCAACATTTTGTTTTTAACCGAAAGAAGTTTGGAAGTTTGTGATTTCCATGCACAGAGAGTCGATAGACTTCATTATAGGTACAAAATGAAGAAGGAATCATTCAAATTGGTTGAGGGAACTCGAGCATAAAGAGGTGGGGAAGGGGAAAAATCAAATTTTTCAGAAGATACGTAATATCAAGACAAAGTGGATAATAAATAATAAATTACATACTCGAGATTGCTCATTGGCACAAACTTTGAATTTTCTAATGATTTTTGGAAACTAAAAAATAATATTGTGAAATTTGTTGACGTTTGGAGCCCTGGTTGAGTGATCCATAGAATCTGAGGAAATCAAATTTAATGGGATTTGGTAAGAATATTGTACAAGATTCAATCAGAATCATATTAAAAAATACACTCATCTGATTAAATCTCATTGAAAATGGTTGAATAGGATATGGTCAGAACATTGTGCAAGATTCAATGAGATTTGGCGAGAATCAATGGGTTTGTTTAACAAGGGAGATTAAAAACCATACAAAAAATCATTGATCGAGCAACAAGATCTCCCGCCATTGCACCCCAATCTATCAATCTTCTATCTTTTCTATATCCAAGGTACAAGTGACAGAATCGCACATATCTAGAGATAGGAACTTTCTGCTTTTTTGAAGAGCGATTTATGCTTCAGTTATGCTGTTTGTTTTTCAAAATTCTGCTCATATTTGCTGCTAAAATTATTTCTTTATATTTCCTTATTGATTATCAAAATGCTTTTCCTGTTAATTTTGAATAATACATGTGAGTCAATGTGACGCAAAATACCCATAAATAATGAATTTTCAGTCTTTTAACATACGTAATTCAGAGTTTAATAACTGAAATGTGAAGTTTCATTATTTTAGTAAATTTGGAAGCTGATATTCTGAAACTAAAATTCACACGAATGAATCATGGCCTCTGTTTGTACTAGTTACACTTTTCTACAATTTCAAGAGAACTAAAAGAATGAACCTAAACATAAATTATCACTCATCACGGATAATTAGACATCAGATTATATGCGAATTTTTACTTTTATTTCTTTTTATTCTCATTCAATACTTGATCATTCATCTTTTATTGGATATATGCATATAATCCCATACAGTGATAATCATATAAAATCGTCAATAGTTGAGTTCATTGGGTGCACCCAAAGGTTCCCCAAATCGCTCCAAGTATTTCGAATTCGCTGTTTTCAGTGATCAAAACAAATCGATTGTTTTGCAGTGAGAAATTTTGGTGAATCCATAGACAAAAATCCACCTTCGACTTAATGCTCACCCGACGTTAATTAATTTTGATTTTGAGTATGACTAGAATACTCGAAACTGAATTTATAAAAGAAAATTTGAGATTTTCAGGGATGATTCTTTGAGACTTTGTCTCTTGGTCTGTAAAGAGCCCGAAATTTTGTACAGAATCTTGGATCAAGCTTGCAACAGTCTCGTATTGGAAATCGAATTATCAGAAGCTGTGTTGTTGTCATTCGCAGAGATAAGCTCCGAAGAATTTTTCAAGTGATCACAAAAGGTTATTTTTGTGTGTGGTAAATTTGAAAAAACAATGTCACATTTTTCAATTAAATATTTATTCAAATAATAATCTATTTTCTCGTAACTTTAGGAATTTTTCTATTTCTATTTCTATTTTTCACATTGGTGACTTCGTAGAAGTTACTTCCTATTTTCTTACGTTTGCCGGCCCTTTCTAAAGCTCTCCTCTGTTTACTCGTCAATTTCTTTTCCAATGAATTCACGATATTTTGATTATTTTTTATCGAAGAAATTTTGAAGGTTCCGCTACTAGAGATAGTTTGCGAATTCAACGTATCGTCGCTATCGCTGTCATTGGGATTACGAGCGTCTTCCAAAACATCGTACGCGTTTTGATTTAAACTGTCCTTCGACGCAGGAATGAACATCGAATCATCTTCCAAAATATCTGAATTCTGTTCATCATCGGAATGCTGTTTCTGATTACTTTTGTCATCTTCGTCATTAATCGTGTCGTTCATCGTATCACTCTTTTCATTTTCTTCCACTCGTTCCGATTCATCCAGATCATCGATATCGGTCAAAGTATCGTCTTCTTCCATCGTACTTTCAACTGTACGACCATCGATATCATTGGATTCTACACTCGCATTGGTTTTCAAATCTTCTTTCGTGTACGGTAAACCGATCCTAATTTTTTTGAAATCTTGCAACACAGCCAGCTTCGCTTTCGAGCGTGATTCATTTGTCGACGTCGTTTCAGATTTTTCTTCACTCCCGGTATCGTTGGTTTTTTCAATCAATTCATTCGAATCGACATTACTTGTCGTTTGTTGCGATAATTGTCTATCGGATTCCGGAGGTACAACGTAGAATGGTAATTTTCCACGTTGCCAGTCATTCAAAACCATTCTCGAAACTATTCCAATGTCCGGTTCTCCTTTCTTTAATAATTTTCCACTCTTACGAGCGAGTTTTTCTAAGAAATCGATATGGTCGTTCCATTGATCAATTTTATAAGTTTTTCGTATATATTCCGGTTTGACCCTTTCCAATACTGCAGGAATATAATCTTCTGGATTTTGTACAAGTTCGACTCTTACCACGCCTTTCAAAACTTTTTCCGTATCGGTTTCCGCAGAAGGATAAACTACGCCTGGACAATCGATCAAATAGATGCGACGCATCAACGTTATGTACTGCCATACTTTGGTTTCGCCCGCTATCGGAGCTACCTTGCATACTTTTTTCGATCGCAAAGCGTTTATAATTGAGCTTTTACCTGTGTTCGGATAACCGATAAAACCTACGCTTATTTGTTTCTTATCTAAATGTAATTTAGCGAATTGTCGTAGCAAGTTGATCAATGAACCTTTTCCGAATGGATGAGTCAGAGAAGCGTGAAAAGCGATCGTTGGATGTTCAGCGCTCAATATTGCGACCCACTTTTGCGTAGCCCACGTGGGAACCAAATCAACTTTGTTTAAAATGAATATTAAATGTTTGTGGGCTTTTTCAGTTTTCAAATATTTCTCAACGGGCAACGATCTGGTACCGATTGGATCTCTAGCATCCAATACCTGTAGTATAACGTCGGAAGAATCTATGACTTTATACAATTCGTTCCAAATTCTTTTGCTTTGTCCCGCACCCATGACCCAATCTCTGGGCATCTCTCGAACTCCTGTATCCGGTCGAATCAAGTCATGATCTTTGGAATCCTTCTCTTTATCGTATACTTCTTCCTTTTCTTCGATCAACCGCTGCAATTCGTCGTACGAGGTTACAGGCAAATTTGGACGTTTTCTAACTTTTTTAGGCCCAAACACGTTTTCGTAACTTTCTGTGTCTAGTAAATGCACTCTGGCGTTTGCTGCCTTCTGTTGGAGTAAAGTGACTGGTAACTGAGTTGGTTTCATAATTACTTTGTAAGGATCTTTCATAGCCGTGCCGAGTTCCTTTTGAAAATTTTGAAGAGCGTTCTGCGAGATCACTCTCGAATTACCGAACCATCTTTGCGAAGGTTCGATCCGCGACATTGTACCGGAAGCGTTCCAGCTTTGAAAAGGAGCAGGACAGATGATTTTGCCGGAACGATTGCGTTTTGGTTTTTGATTACGATACATCTGTAATCTCTTGATCGTGGCTTTCGTTCGAACTTTTGCGACTCCTTTTAATCCTTCCGTAGGCCGTTCGGGATTCATACTGTGACCCGAGCGATTGAATCCTTCTTTCCTCGGCGCTTTGTTTGTTGCTCGTGACTTCGCCATTTTTGTTCTGCAATTTTTTATAAAGTACACGGTTCGTTAAACAACATTCTTAAATTCTGTTGAACAAAGTTGTGATCAAAACGGTTAAGAAACATAACACGCTGTTACCGAACCCATATGTCTGGGGATTATATGGGATTTATGTAATATATAGTTCTAACTTTGGGAGCTTTTTCAAAGCATCCAAAATAAAATCAATGTATCTTCAATTTGATGTTTTCGTATCAAAAGTGGGAACAGCGGTCTGTCTACAGATGAAAATCAGTTTATTTGTTTAATGTTTCTGTCAAAGCATAAGGAATTTAAACCTACTTTCAGACAATCTTGTAAAGATATGTTTTTGTGGTAAAAATACCTCACGCTTTAAAAAATAAAATATCAAAAACATGGAGAACTTCTCTCTTCTCAAGATTTTTGTTATCTTGAAAAAAAAATATTAGAGACAAGTAAAATCTCTGCTGTCCACGATAAGATGAAAGAAGATTCAAAAAATATTCTAAGCGTAGTGTAAATATCATTTGTCAACTTTTGTATTGATTTTTGATATTCTGGTATGTTGAATAGTCCTAAAATAAATGTGTGAACAAATCAAAGAACCAAATGTAAAATTTTCGAATAAAACTCCTCAAAAATGACAATCTCTGTCCTGCAAAATGATTGATATACAAAGTGTTTGAAATTGCATTTAAATTGAAAAGTCGGAAATATTCATATGGAGGAATAGAAAAACGAAAGAAAAGCAATCACATACCTTTAAATATTTATCGTTGGGGCTAAATTAGTGTTTATAAATCTTATTTTTGAATAAGAATAAGGTTATCTTTCTACCACGTGTGTTTATTATCAGACTTCATATCATATTAAACTGCGCATTCGCCAAAAATGGTCGGTTAGCGCAGTGAAAGAGAGACAGATTCGACATTTTAGGGAAATCTGGAAGCGATTTAGTAAGTAACTATCAACGAGTCAATCAAATCTTCGAATTCTGTTCCGTTCCCTAGAAATTCTGCAGAAGCCAGCCTGATTTTTATTCCTCCATGATGGTAAGACTGTTTCCGAATCACCCCAAATTTGCCATGTGTTTGTGCTTATTTCTTGAAGTATACAATAACCTTAATTTCAAAAGTTAATTTGTTGATTGATTTGTGAAGATATTCCCAATTATATCCATTGAATAACTTTTCTTTTTTGAAGTTATACAATATAGTGATTACTACTAATCACTTTATTCATTCATTGCTTCATCTCAATTGTAAAATTCAGTGAAATCAATTGCCTCCTGCTACTCCATGTGTTCTTATATGTTTTGAAAATTTGAAATAAAAATCGTAAGAAATATTTACGCAAAATGGTCCGCAAGAAAATAGATAATCGTATTCGTGTTTTGATCGAGAATGGAGTCAATCTTGGACATCGAACAATGTTTGTGATCATTGGAGAAAAAGCTCGAGATCAAGTATGTTTACTTACCAATATAATTATCTAAGATAATTATTCTTCAAATTTGTCGTTTTAAAAATATATTTGTTATATTTCTATCATTCTAAGAAAAGTTGAAGAAAAATGATGAACGCTCTATAATTGGTATTGGATTTCATTCATGCTCATGTCCTGAGCTTAGATTTTGTACATCAAGAATAATGTTCTCGTAACTTCAACAATCAACTTGGAAAATCAAACATAGGATATCACAATAGTGATTATGAACCATATGAATCAAACTCCATCACTCTTAATAATAAAGCATTCTAATCAAATAAACCTATAGAATACAATCCCAAGAATCGTAAATAAATGAGTTTTGATCGGTACATCTCATCTCACAAAATTCGATTATTCATTTATCAACGAATATTATGATTCAGTATAATGTTGTTGAAGTTTGAATCGTGTACAGAAACACAACGAAAATTTAAACTCCCGAAATCTGACAAATTATCATTATTCATCTTCTCGAATTAACTGCTTGGAACTGGAAATATCATTCAAAGAATGTACAGCCAGATTTTTAGTCTTCACCTGTTGGATATACTGTCATTCGATGACTAATTCGTTTCAATAAACGATTCCAACATCCATAACATTTCAGGATATCCAAAATCATGAGAAATTTGTCAACTGTTCTAGATGTAGCTCTAGCCTAACATTTATGTACTTAGAGATTTATTTTTTATTCTTTTTCATCGCATAAAAATCATCTAATTTATAATGTAATGTTTGTTGAAAGGTTGTATTACTACATCATATGTTATCCAAAAGTGTCGTGAAAGCTCGACCCTCCGTGTTATGGTGTTATAAGAAAGAATTGGGCTTCAGCAGTCACAGGAAAAAAAGGATGAAGTCCATAAAGAAGAAAATCAAATCTGGGAAAGTTGATGTCAACGAGGATGATCCATTTGAACTCTTTGTAGTTTCAACAAATATTCGTTATTGTTATTATAATGAAACTCATAAAATTTTAGGCAACACATATGGCATGTGTATTTTACAGGTACGGTTTTATATTATTACATTAATATCATCAGCAAATATTATTCACGAAAAATCTGATTTTTAATAGGATTTCGAAGCTATCACTCCAAACTTATTAGCCAGAACTATTGAAACTGTAGAAGGAGGTGGAATTATTATTTTTTTACTCCAATCGATGAATTCTTTAAAACAGTTATATACAATGAATATGGATGTTCATCAACGGTTTCGCACAGAAGCGCATCAGGTCAGATTTATTGATTTTTCACCTTGTTTTGTCATAAACGAACCTACAAACTCTTAATGCTCAATTTTCTATAATTTCAGAGTGTTGTTTGCCGGTTCAATGAGAGATTTTTGCTATCTCTTGCTTCGTGCAATCGATGTTTGGTAGTAGACGATCAATTGAATGTACTTCCTCTGTCCTCGCATAATTTGAAAATAGAACCTGTACAAAAATCACCCATATCGGAAGAACAAGCAGCATTGAATGCTCTGAAAGAAACTCTCCGAGATACGCAACCTGTGTACGCCTTAGTAAACTGTTGTAAAACAGTTGACCAGGTTTGATTGGAAAAAAATATTTAAAAATGACCTTTGTGAACTCATCTAGCAAAATTTCGAATAACATTTTTCCAAATTTTCTATGTTTGTGCTTGTTTGTTCTAGGAAGAGGGAAAAGCTATGAGGGTTTGAAAAATCATCCCGGCGATGACTTGCTCCAAATTCAATGAACATGTGCTGCTCCTTGGTAAAGGCTTGACGCGTAGATGAATGCGCCATAAACAAATTTTCTAAGTGTGAATATCACAAAAAACCGAGATACATTGATGATGTTTTCGTAATTAATGACCAGTCCCATTGAGGTATGATTTTGTATCGATTGAGTATCAAACGTCAAACATTGAAGGATTTTCACAGTTTCTGGAATACAGCATCAAGATTGAACACCCTTTAGCTGTGACGTTGTTCAAAATCATCATTCAGTTTCAATGCAATCAATGATTATTCAATTATTCTCAATAATGCAGACCAAAAAAGGCACTTGAGCTCAAATAGTATGTATTCATATTCTTCCTTCCGCAGACGAAATAGTCAAATGACGACTTTTAACTCTCAAATCCAGTGTCGAACATTATCATAAAACTTTAACGTTCACATTTCAAATATTTAAAGTAAGAATATCGAGTAGATTAGGGTCCGGTCTTGACTTTGACACGTTGCTTCTCCGACGAGCAACCATTCATCTACCAATTCCCTACCCAAGTCCTACATCGAGAAATCCCCATCAATACATATTTTGTCTGGGTTGTGATATTCACGTTTTCCCCTTCAATTTCATATCTTCAGGGTTAAAAAAAACTTGTTTACAGCTCAGTTATCAACATTTCGAGTCTTTCCCAACGAACACATGATCATTGAATTTGGAACCAGTCGCCAGCAAGGAGATCTTTCAATTCATTATAACTTTATACCCTTCTTGGCATAAACAAGCACAAATGTAAGACAATCAAATTCCGCTGAAAGAATTTGCCTCAGAAATTTTGCCGAATAAATTCACGAGGAATCAAAATTGTTTATTACCTCGATAAGATTATTTCAAATAATCAAATGAAACTTTTTGATTCTCAAGGCAAAAGCTCTTCTGAAGTTCATCGAATGCATATCTGAAAAAACGTTGAGATCTACGGTATCGTTGACCGCCGCCAGAGGACGTGGCAAATCTGCTGCATTAGGATTAGCCGTGGCTGGAGCAATTGCATTTGGTTATTCAAATATATACATTTCCAGTCCTAGTCCTGAAAATTTAAACACCCTCTTTGAATTTGTGTTCAAAGGTAACTAATCCATTAAGACAAAAATATCTCTGGTTCTAATAGCAAAATATGAAAATTAATTTGATTATTCTTTCTTATGTAGGTTTCGATGCATTGGGGTATCAAGAACACTTAGATTATGGTTTATTGCAGTCGACGAATCCGGAATTTAATAAAGCTACTGTACGAGTGAATGTTTTCAGAGATCATCGACAAACAATTCAGGTGATGAAAAATTAATTTTCCCACAAATTGGTTAAATTCAGCCAAAACATGGCACAATGTTTTGAATCGTCTAACGATGTGATACGAATTCCAGTATATTCATCCAAGCGATACACCCAAATTGAGTCAAGCAGAATTATTAGTGATCGATGAAGCAGCTGCGATACCTTTACCATATGTAAAAGCTATGCTTGGCCCTTATTTGATATTCCTCGCATCTACCATCAATGGGTAAACTTCTTCAATTTTTCACTTCAAGTGATATGCGGATCATTTTTTTTTCACTTTTACACTCACACCTCGTTTAATTTCAGATATGAAGGCACAGGGCGTTCGTTATCCTTGAAACTACTTCAACAATTGAGAACGCAAACAGTTGGATCCAATAGTAATGAAAAAGCAGAAAAATTGAATGTAGAAAAATCATTTATAGGAAGACAATTACATGAACTCACTCTCGAAGAATCAATACGTTATAAACCGGGAGATCATATCGAAAAATGGCTTTGCGATTTGCTATGCTTGGATATCACAGCACATGTTTCAGTTCTTTCTGGATGTCCGCCGCCTGATAAATGTCAACTATACTATATTAATAGGTACAAATCATTTTGAACAATGAGTTTTCAATTCTATTTCAACATTATTTGAATATAAAATTGGAAGAATCGTGGAAATTTTTTGTTATCAAAGTGAAAACATCTGAAAGTGCATAGCCTAGATGAAAAACATTTATTGAATCTTATTAACCCTCTGAGACCATTAAAAAACCGATTTTTAGTGTGGTGAGTTATGAATGAATTTGTATGGTCGTTTACCGTTGCCAAGTTTGTATTGAATCACATTCATCAATGGGATTTAATAGACGTTTTTAGAGAGAGAGTAAAAATGTAACATTGAACACAGAATCAAGAGAAGAGACGATGAGTAACAAACTTTTTGTAAATGAGGCTCAAAATGTCGAGCATATTTGAATAGAGAATTCGTGCAATCACTGCACAATTTTAGATTTTCTTATTACAAGAAAACAAGTTTCCTACGATTGTTTCAGTTTTATTCTCCATTGCCGAATAATAATTTGAATATTTATTTCTTTCTTTTCAAGGGATACATTATTCTCCTATCATAAAGCTTCTGAATTGTTTTTACAAAGATTAGTTGCACTCTACGTAGCCTCCCATTACAAGGTAATTTATATTCAAATGAAAATGTTATTATACTCTGCTATTTTTACTTATTAAAAAATATAAATATAAATGACATTTTTGCACATTCCAGAACAGTCCAAATGATCTGCAAATGATGTCCGATGCCCCAGCCCATCATCTTTTTTGTTTGTTAGGTCCAGTTGATGCCAATAAAAAAACATTGCCTGAAATTCTTGTAGTCATTCAGGTAAGCATTGTTCATATTTTGAAATCGCAAAGAAAAATTAGATTCTTCAAATCACAAAAACGTGACACTATTTTGAAATAATTAAGCTCACTCGAGCTTTGATTATTTTAAGATACATAAATTCCAAATTCCTGAGAACATGCTATAATTTAAATAAAACTCAATTTTCTTATCCAATTTATTCTTTAATGGGTTTCTGTGGTACAAAAGTTGATCAGAGGTAATTATTTTCATACAAATCATATAATCTTCTGGTCAATGCTGATGTTTTATTAAGTCATTGTTAGTAAATTGGATTAAGAAATCTAAGAAATGTGAAGACTACCCCCCGGGTAACAAAAATAAGTGTTGCGTAAAAACTCGATATAAAATTTATATGCATTTTTGTTTTTCTAATCCGTTGTAGGTTTGTTTGGAAGGCGAAGTCAGTAAAAGTACTATAAACGACGGGTTAAGCAGAGGACGTCGAGCAGCGGGTGATCTTATACCTTGGACTGTCGCTCAACAGTACCAGGATCAAGATTTTCCAACATTGCCAGGAGCTCGAATCGTTCGCATTGCTACGCATCCTGACTATCTCGGGGTCATTATTATTATTTCTCATTTCTCACATAAATTAATTTCAATGCAAAACAACGAAATTTATTTTTCACATTATTATCCATGAACGCAGATGAATGTTTTCACATTCTATCGTTTATTCTGTTCTCAGATGGGTTACGGAAGTAAAGCTTTGGAACTCTTGAAACAATACTATGAAATGAAGATACCTAATCTCGACGAAGCAGAACCGGTGGCTGAAATAACAACTGTGGAAGAAAAAGAAATTAATTTGTTGGAAGAAACTATAGGTGGAGATGATATAAATTTTATAATTTTTTTCATACTTTTGTAGAAGCTTCACTATTCCTCAAAACAAGGATTTTACTACAAAGCGTTTTTTCTCCTACAGAACCTCGAAAGTCTCTTCCACCGTTACTTTTGAAATTGCATGAAAGACGTCCAGAAAGGTTAACGTACATTGGAGTGTCATTTGGAGTAACCGAATCTTTAATGAAATTTTGGAAACGAGCTGGTTTTGTTCCTGTATATTTAAGGTTTCAACTAATTATTCATTAAATAGAAATGAAATGATCAATTCAGTAATTTACGTACTCGAAAGTTACAATATTTCATAATTTCAGGCAAACGTCGAATGATATAACTGGAGAACATTCCTGCATCATGTTACATAAAATTAATTCAGAACAGGACAATCATGGAGAATGGTTAGAAGCGTATTGGAAAGATTTTCGTCGACGTTTTCTAACTCTTCTTTCTTTTTCATTCAATACATATTCTCCTTCTTTGGCTTTGGGTATACAAGAAAACAAAAGTATCAAATTAGAATCCAAGGGTGAGTATATCTTATTGATGTGAAATATTCTATCTGTATGAAAATCTTCAATTCAATGATGTTTTCTTCATGCATTACAGCCATAAACAAAGAAACTTTGGACGTATACTTCACATCCTACGATTTAAAACGGCTAGCTATGTATAGTAATAATATGGCAGATTATCATTTAATAATGGATTTATTACCATCCCTGTCACGTCTTTATTTCCTGAATATGATGGGAGATGTACATCTTTCTGCAGTGCAATCGGTATATCATTTTCATTTCATATAATTTTATTTCCAACAGAAAAAAAAAACATACAAACGTTTTGTAAAAATAAATCGCATCGGTAATCTCATTATTCTAGGATTTGAAGGAACGATGTGTATCGATTCGATCTTATATACAAGTTATTCTAATAATATACAATCATACTGCACATCTTTCATTTATTTCGCAGAATACAAAACATTAAATGAATCATGTGCATGCTTTGAATCAACTTATTCCTCACTTTGGGTACACAAAAACAATGTTACGAGATATCATCGCAGCGATTGAAATTTTGATATATTTTCAGGCGATTCTCTTGGGATTAGGTTTACAACACAAAACAATTGACAAATTAGCTGAGGAATTAGGTTTACCGTCGTCTCAACTTCTTGGTTTATTCAATCGAGTGGTACGTAAATCAGTTCAGTATCTCAATGATATAGCTGAACGTTTCGTCGAGACCACAATGTCGGACAAACAATTATCTAATACCAGCGTGGAATTGAAGCCCTTGAATGGAACCAGTTTGCAGGAAGAATTAGAAACAGCCGCTGAAGTATAGCATCTCTTTAATTGAATGAATAACTTTTTCAATGTCTGCGAATTGTACAATTGTATTTTTTGTTAACTTTTAGGAACTGAAAATTAAACAAAAAGCGGAATTAGAGAAATTGAAAAAGGAGAATCTAGAACAGTATGCGATTAAAGGTTCCGAAAGTGAATGGAATCAGGTACTTTCCGGTAAAAATAATAAGAATCTTATCTCCGTGAAAAGTGGAGAGAAAAGATTATTCGATAAGGATAACGAAACAAATTTTCCCAAAGCGAATTTCAAAAAGAAGAAAAAAGGTCATCATCATAAGAATTAATTCATCCATCAACAGTTGAGATCTTCTTACAAATATCGTTTCTTACGTAATTATTTTCCGGTATATATATATATATACATGTATATATATAAATATTCTAAACAAGATAATCATAACAAATGTATTTTGTGTGAAAATACGCGCCTAATACAATTTGTGTTGTCTTATAATACTTTTGACATCTCGATGTTTATTAGGAAGATGAAATTATACAAATTTTAATAAAGACACTTTTTCGATTATTCTTTGATTTTTATAAATAAAAATCATTCACATAATTTACAAATATATCATAATATATCGAAGAAGTTATTATCTACGATATATTTCATACACTGACAGATGACATTTCTTTCATGTTGGATTGATCGTGATAATAACTTTTCAAGTAATTGTAATTGTTTTGAATTATAAGGTTTATTGCTTCCTACGTCATAATGGTCTTTCTTTGAATTATGTTGTTCATGTATTTCCATTTTCTTGTCACAATTTTTGATAGGAATGTTGTTTATACGAGTTGATTTTGGAACTTCAGTATTACAAATTTTCTTCGGTTTTTCTTCCGATTTTTTATTTTCTTCAGTCTTATTTTGTTTAGGTGTTTCTTGTTTTTGCGATGCAGTCTCTTCGATTCGACTTCTAATTATCGTCACAGGTTCTTCATCTGGAGGATCTGAAAAACAAAAGAAAATTTCATCAATTACTAGGATATTGAGAGGGCAAACCACATTGGGAGGTTCAAAAAAATCGATTTTTGTTTTTGTCGCATAAATTGTTAGCTGAACTATCCAGGAATACGCTATCAACATTGACAAAGCGAAATTTCGAACAAAATCGTCCCAAAAATTGCTCCCAGTTTCTGACAAAATATTCCGAATAGGTCACTCCAGACGAAACCGAGTAGAAAGTTCGTCAGTTTTTGCCTGGATTATCTAAGAAAGAACCCATTCAAAAACCCAACAACAATTTCTGTCTGGTTTTGCCTGGTATTTTTAGCAAGGATATCAAATTGTGTGCATCTATACGCTATAATATATGTCACTAGAGTTGAAATCGTTCGTTCTACCAGTATTGAAATATTTTACTGAAAAATTCCTGAAAATCTCTGCAAAAATCTGAGAAAATCTAATATTTTTGGCAAATCGTTCTCAGAGTTTTATTTATTGAAAATTTTCATGAAAAAACTCTGACAAAACTCTTGGACAAAAATATTGAATTTTTCATCAAAATTTCGGAGTTTCTCAGAGTTTTTCAGAGATTTTACAGACACTTTTAATAATTTTCCAGCAAAATATTCCTTACGAGTGATCAAATGAAAGTGCAATACATAAAAATGTCCAGCAAAATTGTTCTCGACAACTATCGGAACAAAAAGTTCAGTTCTATGGTAAAATCTAGCAGTTGGTAGTTTCCGCAGAACGCAAACCATAAAATCTCATAAATACTGTTTATTATCGCAGTTCACACGGTTTCATAAGAATTCTGTCCCAGGGTGTAAGCGCATTAATTTCATATAAAATTAATATAACGTAATAAATATTTTCCAAAAATAATTACCATCGTCTGAATCACTACCATAATTTGCTACCAAACTGAATGGATTAGCACGTGGAACAGAGGATTCAGTGATAGCGATATTAGATGTGTTAACAGTCTGACAGGGTGACGAATCTTCTTCATCCGAAATAGCAATGGTGGTCGTCTCATCGCATGATTCTGCCAAGTGATCTTCACTCGTGGTTTCTTCGAAATCTTCTTTGATGTTCACTAAATATCAATATTAGATTGAAACGTAAACTAGTTTTATCATTATATGTTGGTTTCGAATGATTAGAAAATTGCCTTTTTCTGGCTCTGTAAAGGGTGTTCAAAGATACTATAGTGAGTTCGAAAAAGTATGATAGGAGGGATTTCCTTGTAAGCTATGATTGCTCTTGATTTTTTATGATTTTCACAATCAGTGATGGTGAAAAATTGTTACTATCATCGCTGATGGGACAAATAAAATTTCAAATCTAGAAGGATTTCATCCAGTTTTCTAAGCAGAGTGTGAATCATTTTTCACGGTCCCTATGTGTTATATGAGAAGAGTTGTATTTGCATATGCCAGTAATGTTCTCCCTGGTGGAAAAATGTCGTTGAATTTTATGAAATCTGATTCACATTTCGTACATTAGATTTTCATTGAAAATCAGCAAAATTGAACTTAATTCAACAAAATTTCGGTAAAATTCAAAAAGTTTCCATGAAATTCAATAACTTTTATTAAAACTTCTTGACTTCTCTTGGAGTTTGTGGAATTTTAATGAATTTTATTGAAACCTTGTACGAAAAGCGAATGAAATTCAACAAAATTTTTCCCGCCAGGGTTTCTCTATGGTCGTCAAATAAAATATAAAAAAGAAAATCACTCACATGTGCCGGAAAATGGTTGCAAACCTCTATAAGTTTCGTAAGTCTCGTTCGATATCACGCAAGAAGCAGTTTTCCGACGTTTATGACCTCTTCGTTTCTTTTCGTTACGAGGTGGTCTTTTTTTCGTCAACTTGGTACATTTTTCTGTAATTATCTCTCCTCTCTGTATTTTTTTCAATTCCTCCATCTTCTTCAACTCGACGTTAGCCTTTGTTGGATATCTCCTACGATCAATCAGAATCATTAACAATTCTCTTGGTATTTCTTTACGATAAGATCTTCACTTCAAAATATTTTCAAAATCACGTTTTTTCGATAATTTGCGAACTAGGATTGCCATTCTTTTATGCCTTATGTTTAAAATTCATGTTATAAATCTGCGAGAAGATTTTGTCATCGGAAATGTGGTTGAAATCTCATGGATTTTCTAACTGTATTTAAAAGATGTTAAACTGCAAGAAAAAGCGATGCCAAAATCAACATCACGCGGCGTCTATTGGTGATAAAAAGGATCGAATGTTCATTGAAATCTATAAAAAAATATATACATTTTTTATATCAAAACAAAGGATCTGTCCTTTTCAAAGATCCTGCTCACTAGCTTCTGTAGAGGTCCACCCCGAATTTTGACGTCAGAGTAACTTCAAACTGAGTTGAAAAAAAAAATACCATTCAGTGTGGACTGTTTCTAAAACCGCCAATTTTTTTACAGTGCAAAGGCCGCGTCATATCCCATACAAGACACCTACACGGAGAAAAACGCAGTTCGGCAATATAGTAATCTTCAATAAGAAATTGAAGAATATTTGTTAAAATCTGAGAGTATTTCTCAGGTTCGTAATAAAGATAAAACGGTTCACATTTTTGTTCAATTTTATTTCAAAAATAATGAAAATTCATCAATACCTCACAAACAGTAGAAAAAAATATGAACTTTCCAAAATCGCGCATGAAATTTTACAAAACGATTTTACAAAATGTTATCATTTACTTTGTAAAATTTCATGTACGATCAACCAAACTTTATAAAATCTCATGCGCGACTTCTGGAAAGTTCATATTTTCTTCTATTTTTTGTGAGGTATTGGTAAATTTTCATTCTTTTTCTAATGAAATCCAACAAAAATGTGAACCGTTTTATCTTTATTACGAACTTTAGAAATAAACTCAGATTTTAAGAAATATTCTTCAATTTCTGATTAAAGATTACCGAACTCCATTTTTCTCCGTGGAATACAGGGAGAAAAAAAGGATCTCCATCGTATCACGTCCCAAGCAGCAACAGAAGTTCAAAGTATATACGAAATAGAAACGTTGGTAGAATTTACGAATGAAATAAGAAGAACATATGATGAAAGTTCATGGAATATTCGAATGAGACTGTTTTAAATATACTTAGAACGTACATAGTACATTCGAAATGTACGATATTCATTCAATCGACGTTCGGTTGACGTACCGTCGTATATTCGATTACATACATTCGATGAATATGCATAGCACCTATGAAACGGTCTCCTGGAATGTACATAGAACATATTTCGAATATTTTAAGAACGTTCATAGTATATTCTGGTGCTACTTGGGGTTATATCCACCGCTCCCTTTCTTCTCCCTTAATTCTACGGAGATGCGACGTAATTCTTCGGCGACTGTCCTGTGTGGAATGGGGCTGAAATTGGAACACGGAACCCTTGATTGAAGAGAGAGATGAATATTTGCCTGCGTTCCACTCTTTTTCAGCTCCATCTCGATGTCCCCGAATTATAATGACGTAACTGTGATTCCGTTTGGTGATGGAAGAACGGTGATGTCCGTATAAAAAACAGTGGAGTTACGTTGCTTTGATTCTGAAACAAATTTCAGTTACTTCGCTATAATTCGGAGGCGTCGATGTGACGCGGGCCTCCCTGGTCTCTCAGAGTAGTGGCTAGAATCTGTTGAGAAAATATTTTCTGTCAATAACATAACAAACAGACTACCCTCCGTCATAAAATCCCATTGAAACCTGTCAAATCTAATCAAATATTGTACAATGTAAAATTTGTTATCTCGATGCGAAATTTATCGAATCTTGCCAAATCTTGTTGAAATCTAGACAAAGTTCTGGGATCAAAAATAAACGAAGTAGGTGAATTTGAAAGAAATTGGAGGTGGAAACGTTATTGTAAAGAATTATGCAATTTTTTAATACCATACTTTGATAATTTGAACATACTTCTTTCTTTCTGTTATCCATTTGTTGATATCTTCTGGTGTGGTTAAATTTTTTAATCTGTGATATAAACCACTGCTATGTTGCATACGTATATGTTTCTCCACGAGTGCCGGATGAGCGGAGAAGTTACAACCATCGATACCGCACAGTTTATGCGTTTCTTTGTGCCTTGTAAGATCGTCAGTTGTAGGAAAGTTTCTGTCACAAACTTCACAATAAAAAACGGTCTCATCTTCGGAGCTGGAATAGTTTTCATCCCTTTGGTCGTATGGTTCTTCGTCGCTTGCATAAAGCTGAGCCTAAAAGTCGTTATGTGAAATATTTTGCGTAAGCTCAACTGAATTATTTACGAATTTTCAAATCTTATGTCCCACCCTACGTGGCTTTAAACATTCACGTAGAGTCTGCGCAAAAATCCTCGGCCTGTATTCGATATTTGAATAGCTAAAGATATTGCTGCAACAGCTGCATTTCAGCTACTGTAGCAATAATTCGTGCTCCCACAGCTAAAAACAGCTACGCGGAAAGACCAGGTCTATTAATATTTCGAAAAATGACTGATGTCGATTCAGGGAAAACGAGGATCGCGGGAAAATATTCTTAGTGAGTCTACTAAAAATTGTTTTCTGTGAAAAATACTAATGAAACTATCAACTGTTTATATTTCGACTACGAATTTTTGGTAGACTCACTACGAATATTTTTCAGTGATCCTCTTTTTCTTTTTCAGTGAGCAGTTGTTTTTCTAAACGTTTATAAATTCTTTCTAAATAATCGTAGACCCGGTCTTTTCGTGTACCGTAACTGATTCATAGCTATCCAAATATCAAGCCTTTAGAAAAGTTAGTATATTACAAAACTTTCCCCCAGTTTTCTCAAAAAATGAAAGAGAATAATTAACAGATACGTTTTCCTGAATTATCCAAAAGAGCCGCGTGTGCTGGACTTTTCTGATTTCACTCAGTGTCGGACTGGCCCGCCTGGCTCTCCGGCGATCGCCGCACAGTGGTGGAAATCAAGTCGTAATTCTTGACCGATTTTGATGAATTTTGTTTTAAAATACTTAGAATTAAATTCTCAAGAGAACTGTCGATTCCGATTTCTGAATTTTTTCTCTGATGTTCTAATCAAAGCGAAAACCAACATAACAAAACAAAACAAAACATTGAGAATGTGTTTAGCCTAGGCAGAAATGAAGGGTCTCGTCCGATTTTGATACGTTTATCACATATACTTTAACGATAGAATTTTGGTTTTTTGATTTTAGATAAAAATTGAGACCTGTGGGCTGCACAACGCAAAAACGAGGTGCCAACTCGTAGCTCCACCATTTTGAAATATTTTTGACTCAAAAAAAAATCGTAAAGATAGTTTTGAACGTATATTTCAAGGTGTGTTTAATTTCATTATTTTATCTTTAACCAATGAATTGTAGTAATAAATTCTCAAAAAAAGGTACATTTGCTTGTATTTCCTCCTCTTAATAATTCATCCCGATCTGGATATAATTCAATATTCCCGACTGTTCGTTATAAACTTCAATTCATTCTATATAATTTCCGCCAATTTCCCATAAATTCAGCTCAGTTGTACGATCATGAATCAATCAGCGATGGAAATTAAATTATTATTATCATTGCAATATCACTTTGCAATAAAACCATACGATTCTTTCAAATAAATGGTGTTCAGGAAACTAATAAAATATGATGCTTGAGAGGCATCGAAAATTCATGACCCTAACAGCACATATCCACCAATGTCGGTGATCTCCGTGTGAAGGTAACGGAGATATCGGAAAATTATAATAGTGAATTTTATGAATATTCGCTCCTTCATTATCACGATTGTTTTTATATATAAATCGATATTTGATAAAAATAAAAAATTTGATAAAAGTATATGCGATTGGTATTGGATGGTGTCAAATATTATTGATAGTTGGTCAAATAAATGTCAAATAAAAACAATTATTTTCATATTTCAGAACGATTTGATGAAAAGAGAATGTATGTACGTATATGTGCACACACAAAATTTCAAATAAAATAAATGATGGTAGGCCGCAATGGTGTCGAGAGTAATTTATCACACGCTTAGAATTTATGGAAATATGATTTATTCGCACATTATTACGAATTCCATTACAAATGATGGGCTTCTTCTTTCTCTCACGTAATATGAAAATCAACATGCATTTCTTACATCATTTGAAACTTTTAATATGTAACAATGCATAATAATAAACATTTTGAGAAATGTTTGATAATAAATTATGTTACACCACAATACCAAAATTGATCATATATATTCATCTAACTTTAAATTATGTAAATAGTCGATTGTGAATACGATTAATGAAGATAATGATAATAATAATCATAATGATAGTAACAATAATAATTAGATCAGCGTATTCGATCTCCTAAGGTACGATATTGCATCATTACTACGAATTTATCATTTTTCAGAGGAAATCTACTCAGAAAACACAATTATATCTATTTACCGACATAGATTTAAAAAATACTTAAAAGAGCAAATTAAAATTAAGCTTACGTTATTCCGAAGCTGATGAATTATTATCAACAAAACTTTAAAAATTCTGGTCAAAAGTAAATAAATTCACAAAGTTAATTCGGCGGCTTTGACAATTTTACAAACAGTACATCGACCACGCATTTAGTCATTTCATTGATTCGGAATCTCAATACAGTAGGATTTAATCTATTTTCTTGTATCGATAAAGTTCAATATAAATATCTATATTCTAAACGCTAAAAGGAAATCTTTAGCCCTATTTAATTAACAATCATTAATCGAAGATAAGGAGCATTTGGATTCCATGATTGGTAATTAAATAATTATTACTGTGAAAGAATCGTTCTGAAGTTTGAAAACAAAATTTTGTATATTATACATAAATGAAGTTTCGAAATGATTCTTTACAGGAGGAGAAGCCTGAAGCTTAAGACTTTGCTTGTTCGCTGGAAGGCTGGGTCTCCTCTTTGACCTCCTCTTTGATTTGTTCTGATTTTTCAGTTGTTTTGTCAGTTTTCTGAACACCCTCAGTATCAATTGTACTGTTATCAGCTTTTTTTTGATCGCCCTGTAACGAATGAAAGTCAATCATCAATGATTATCGTTTAATCGAGTGACATGTAAACAACATCAAATAAACGTATTACATATCTTAATCGTAACAGATTCTCATCTCTGATCACAAAATAGTTTCTAACTTCTAACGAAGCTGGAACTAGCGGTCGATTGAATGATTGCAAAACAATCTTAATTTAGAGAGATTTCTCAACATTGTCTTACATGAAAAAGGTCTGATTGTTAGTTTAATAAAATACCGCTACGAAATCTGGCGAAATCTATTTCGAAGTAGATAACAAGTACTTTTAAAACACAGTTTAACAACGTAAGATTCCAGTATTTTTGTATTCAATGACGAATTTGTTTCAATGAACGACTCAAACTTCAAGGACATTGGGTTTCTTATTACAATGTAAAGCGTTTCTTGGCTTAAACCGCTAGTTTCAGTATCATCAAATCTCAAATCATTTATAGATGAAATTGTATCGTTACCTTGAAAATATATCAATGAGAAGGTTATTTGAGTTTGAATGCATTTCCCTTTGAATCTTTTGTTCCAAAGATTGAGGAGTAATGAAGAAAATAATGGGATTTAATGATCTTCCACATATTTTCTTATTGAATTTCAATGATTTTGGACTCCAAAAATGTTAATAGGAAATAAGATGGAACTGACAGAAGTACACCTCATTTCCTATTATTCGTTTCTTTTCTAAAAGGATTCAAAGGATCTTTTTCGCCAGGGAACTGATCAATAGCTTATTTTGAAGGAGAAGATTAGTCTTAAATGATGCAAATTATGGCCACCCTGTACATAATTTCAAAAATAGCCAAAAAAACTTATTTTCCGAGTACATAACCTTCCAGTATCTCCAAATTCAGACGCGATTGCCTAAGTTTGACTCCTGATTCGAATTCTATGCAACAAATTGCTTCGAAAATGACCCCTGCTGGTTAAACAACAAGCATGACCCTATTTTTCGCACACCCGTGTAATCGATAACATTGGATTATCCAAATTATACGTTGATTAAACGTCATTCATAACGACTGGACAATGTTTCACGTTGGAGGTTCCATTAATGTTCGAGGAACGTCAAAATGTTCGTTTATACGTTTCTGTTTTCTTGAGGTGATACATATTCCGTATGAAAAAATGTAACCTCGCGTTTAGAATATTTTTTGAACAAATTGATGAGTCCAGGTTTCTGAACTTTTTACAATTTGCCACGCCCCTGATTAAAAAAATTCATAGAATCTGGTGAAATGAAATTTAATGGGATTTGGTCAAAACATTGTACAAGATTCAATCAGAATCACATTGAAAAATACACTCATCTGATTGAATCTCATTGAAGATGGTTGAATAGGATTTGGTCAGAACATTGTGCAAGATTCAATGAGATTTGGTAAGAATCAATGGTTTTTTTTTTAACCAGGGGCAGCACCTTTCAGCTTTGCTGCCAAAGCTTTCCATGACGAAATTGATTGCAGCAAACTTTTTTCATCAACAATACTTATTACTCTATCATAGAAACAAATTTCAGCCTCGCGCAAATATAGCATATCACAATTTTATTGTTCTAACTTGATGGTCGCGGTAACAGCGAATGTATTTCCACTGACTTTCGACTGAATCAATATCACCTGAAAGTTTAAAGCATAAGTTTTCACAAAACTAACATTTTCGAAAAAATGTTATGGTATGTTTATGGCGTTGTCATCGAGCGCTACACCGCGGCTGCGGCTGCAGCAAAGTATACTTTCATCTTCTTCGAAAATGATTTATGAAATTGTAACTTGACTGTAAACACTTGACACACCTAAAAATGTTGTTATTTCCCCTGCTAATCGTTAAAGGGGGAGACTTATGTAAAATGAAATTCTTTTGCAGTCTTTTTATATTGCTTTAAGAATTCATTTACTATCTGAAAAACGTATTCTCAAATTCTGAAGTCTGAAGGAAAGTCCTAAACGTCCCTGGGAAGCCAGCAAAGCGATGCGCTCAAAAGGTACCGAGCGAAAATAAACAAGATCGAAGATCATTAAATTCGTTCGAAGAGGTCAGGACTGCTCTAAAGAAAAAAGGAAACAAAAACAGCACAGGGAGATGCTTTTCTGAAGAAAAAAAGGTCTCTTTACGGTCTTGGAATCGCAGACTGAGCTTGAATACTATAAATCACTCCAATTCAGAGACTGAAAATCGCTCTGTACTATGAGCGTGCGGTTAATCGATCAATAGAATAAAACGAATGATGATTGGGGTACAAAAGTTCCAAAATATTTGATCCAACCCCATAGTTCCAAGGAAAAAGTTCAATGCTATAGAAGATTCAAAATAAACCAGATCGTTCTTAAAAAGACAATGATCTCATCTTTTCCAACATATCCTTCATAATTAGAAACTATGTTGAAAATTCGAGCCTTCTTTATTTTCTGACCGAGGCCCAGTTGTCGCAACACTCTCACTATCTGCTTGCTCTTTTTGTAATTCAGTTAAAAAATTATATAAACTTGGATAATAACGCCCTATAACGATTTGGAAACGATTATGCCATCCCTCAGACACGTTATTCGTTCTTGACAGCTTCTGACGTATACAGCGTTGTATTGTTTAATGTTTATATCGGTTGACATGTTGCCAAGGATACTCCAATCCAAAATTCTATAATGTGAACAGAATTCAAGTGGAACCAAGAACTATTGGACCAAACAAATTTTTGGAACTTTTAGAGTGGAACCACAGTTTTGGAACTTTTGACTCTTACCCGAATAATTGTTGGATTCCAATGAATCGGTCCCCCCAAATTATCCATTTACCGACTCATTAGTGGATTCCGATGATTATTCTATTTTTTATTCATCTATCTATCAATCAATCAACGATAGAAACATTTATGTTGCAGTTTTCAAGACAGCGTAACAGTCTCTGAAGTATTCCTAGAAGCCTTTGTATGAATTCTTGTAGTTCCAAACATATTGATCAAGAACTCAGTTTGAGTTTATACGGATTCAATAATAGTACAATAATGATAAAACAAATCCAGTAATAATGATTGAATCCTGATTGTATACAGCAAAATGTTCTCTCAAGAAGTTTATAAAATGTAATAAATTCGACATTGCATTTCATAAACTATAATTATCAAATCGAAGAACGATTGCATCTCACTGTAGGTATTCATTATTAAAAATTACGAAGAAAAAGAATTCTATTATACCCTATATAAGTGTAAAATACAAATAACATGGCGTGAAAATATATTCATATTCTATTCTAAAAAGATGAAAAATGTATTTTTTGATTAATAAAAAACAATAACTATACCTGATCCGGATGTTTGGCAAGGTACTCATTTTTGGCATCTCTTATCATTCTTGTAACTTTATTCCTCAAATCTTTGAATTCCTCCCATTCTTTAGCATCTTTGTTCTTTTTAGCCTTGGCATATAATTTATTTTTCTTTTGTATTTCAGAACGGATTTCATCGGTCATCCATGGTTTTTTCAATTCTAATTCCTGAAGAATAACAAATGTTACATATAAAATCATCGTAAACATCGTCTCATGTTTAAGGCAATTAAATTACATCCATTTGTTATTCTGTTCATTCTTTTAGCGATAAAACTGATTTTGATCTTTCGGAATGACATATGAAACGAAATTCAACTTGATTTTCCTTCCGGTGAAGTAGATTTACTGCGAACTCTCTTTTGGTTACATTAGAATAAGCGTAAGATAATTTGCACCAACTTTTTCATAAATTAAACGTTGACCGAAGATTTCCAATGCATAATAATAAAGCTCGTCACTTGGATTAGACTTTGAAATTTACAACTTTAGGTTTCGAATCAGCATATTCAAATTTGGATTCAAAGTCAGATGTGAGACTTGTGTTTGATTGTTATCTACTTTCAATTTTTTTTATTAATCACATAATTTATGGAAAAAGTTGGTGCAGAGTTGTATCCGCTATTTTTTTATCTCAATGAAAAATACAGAGGAATATTTGAAATCATATTCCTCACTTTATATCGCTTCATTGCAATCATAAATTCACAAGTTCTGGTTAAAATTGTAAAATTTGCAGCTTCGTAACTCATTTTCCACCCTAAGCCAACTTTTGAAAATACTTCATGTTTATGAGATCATGGAATGTAAGAGATTTTTCAATATTCTTTGCTAGCAAAATTTAGCGATATATAGAAAGATTTGTATCGAGACTTTTGATTTCCCGATTCCTTTTGGCAAGAATGATACATTTGGACGTACCTCCAATTTATTAACTATCTTTTTACTGTTTACTCCTTTTCCTTTGACATTACCGTTCCCCATGTATCTGGGTCTCATACGTGTTGGGCCTGGATGAGGTAGAGGCCAAGGTCTCATGAGAGGACCTCGAGGTGGAGGAGCTCGCATCCCTAATTGCGGTCCAGGTGGAGGCATCCCTCGACCTCTAGGATTAAACATTAAAGGTGGAGGTGGAGGTGGTGGTCCTCCAGCTCTTGGAATGCTGCCTGGTCTAGGCGGCATCGGTAACCTCTGCCGCATTGGTCCGAACATTGGGTTGATAGGTGGTGGCATTCTGGGAGGCATTCCCGGAGGATGCCGACCAGCGAATCTTGGGAGTAACGGACGAGGACCTCCTACCGGGGCTCTAGGACCCATCAAAGATCCTCTATTCAATGGACTCATTGTCCAATTACGATGAAGAACTTATTTAACGACACGGAAGTGTTTTCGAAGTATTTTGTAACCTCTTTATTCAACTATGTAGCGTTCACAGGAGAGTAATGTTTTTACTTTACACTTTGACTGTTAAATGGATGGAGTGTGTATGAACCGTTTTTTAATACATAAAATAACTACACTAATATCGTGTTTTTCTTTTTATTATTAGTAATCAACACTGAATTGATAAAGACAGCGGTACATCACTCGAGCCAGGATACACAAACCCAGGGTACGCAAGCCACCGTGTTAATCACTGAGACCGCATAGTTCACGATCCACAGTACCAGGTAGCGCTAGTGTACCTGGGGAATTTTACCTACACAAATACATTCTCGTATGTGAGCGGGGAATCCCATAGGCTGCTACACACACACACACATACATGCAGATATAGTTATATATAAGCATTTTTTCCATTTCAGATATTTAATTTCCTGGTTTTTGAAAATGTTAACTTCTTAACACCCATACAGCACCGGGAGGTTTTCTGGACGTTCCGAAAACGTGCTTAGTTACACAGGGAACGTGCAAATAATGTCTCATGATGTTCTAAAAACGTCGCATGTATGTCGCAGGAACATGCAATGTCCCGTTTAGTTCTATTCATGTCTTCTTGCAATGTTCTTGGGACGTATTCAAGGAAAGGTTTTCACAACGTTCCGCGGCGTTGCACATATGTTTTTAAAAGGTTAGTTTTTATGGAAGCACGTTTAGAAAACGCGGAAAGAACGTCCCGTAGTATATGAAAAGAACATGCTCGGTACGTATTCATGTGCATCAAAAGCGAAGGTACTCTAAACATTTGGAAAATATGTGCCGTAGGCACCAACACACGCGGAACCAAGATTATGTTTATAAAACATCCAGAGAACTTTCTGTGCTGTCTGGGTTAGAACGTATTCCAGAATATCAAATGGGAAGGTACTCTAAACGTTTGTAAAACTTGCTTCAGCGGAACCAAGACACGCAAAACCAAGAGGACGTTTTCAAAACGTTCTAAGCACTTTCTGTGCTGTCTGGGGCAGTACCCTGCATATGTGTGTGTAGCAGCCTATGGAATTCCCCGCTCACATACGAGAACGTATTTGTGTAGGTAAAATTTCCCCAGGCACACTAGCGCCGCCTGGTACTGTGGATAGTAAACTACGCTGTCTCAGTGATCAACACGGTGGCTTGCGTACCCTGCCCTGATCATATTGACTGACTCAATTGGACTGAATTAGAATCATTCAACACAAATATCAACATAAACATTCAGTTTCCTTCACTGTTGTCTTTATGAAATTGAGACTAATTTCTAATCATGTGTAGTTTTTAGTATTAATTCATCCAAAGATTCATGAAATATTATTGAATAGTCATGTAATATTCATAAGAGTGCAATGTTTTTCTCACAACAATGAGGTTAAATTGGATTTTCATATTCCTCGTTTATTGTCTACGTAATTTTAGTTGTGGTTTAATTCTTGCTGCAACCAACAAATCTGGTGACCCGCAACAAGAATATAGACCTGAAGGTCCATTAGTGATGTGCAAATTCTTGTAAGTATACATAATATAATTTTCCAAACAGTGTTACAAATATTCAACTCTGTCCATATGAAATTTTAATGAAATTTAGATCTAGTCAAAAAAAAAAAACAATTCTTTCAGACCCAAGGAATTCATCGAATGCGAAGAGCCAATCGATCACAAAGGGAATAAAACTGCTAAAGAAGAAACAGGATTTGGATGTGTAAAGGTAAAATCTTGTCTTTTTTGAAAATATTTTTCTTTTGAAATTAATTTTGTTACAAATGATTTTCAGTTTGGTGGAGCACGTTACGAGGATGTTGAGAAAACTAAAGTACCTTGTACAGTTTTACCAGATATAGAGTGTTACGGACACCGAAGTTTCTACCGGGAAGGAGTTCCCTGTGTGAAATACAGTGATCATTATTTTGCAACAACTTTATTGTATAGCATACTCTTAGGTTTTCTGGGAATGGATCGATTTTGTCTTGGACAAACTGGAACTGCTGTGGGAAAATTATTAACGTTAGGGGGTGTGGGAATATGGTGGATCATTGATGTGATTTTATTAGTTACTAATTCGTTACAACCTGAAGATGGCAGTAATTGGAATCCTTATGTTTGATACATAGAATTGTAAATAGAATGATTCATAGGGTTTGTTTATAGAGAGGATGCAGTGTGACAATGCATTTAATATCTTTTTTTTAAAGCATAAAAGATTGTTGCTAATCTGTAAATCATTTTCATGGACCTCATTCCACAAAATTTTGTAAATTTTCACATGATTTATAGAATATTTTTACAGCGCTGCCTCAGAAAAAGATATTAAAAATAGGTGAAATTTCTCTTGATAGCAAACAGCCCAATTTGTATATAAATTGAACATAGATAATATTGAAAAACTGTACAAGAATTTACAAAGAATATATATTATATTCAATATCCCTGTGTGGTTTACTTCATTTTATTATGAAAAATTTGGAATCTAGTATCACACTTTGATTATTCAATCCCACTGGAAATTTCTTCTAATCACAGAGGAAATTGCACCAAGACTATAGTACATTCTTACAAAATTATCTGAATATACAAATGAAAATTCACTCAAACTCAAGAAGATAAACATTGAATAAACATAAAATTTCTCTTGAATTGAAATGAAATCGCTAACGATTTTATCTTCCCTCCACATTCTTGTGATTGAATTGTGAATGGAATTTTTCACAACTACAGAAATTGCACACCCCTTATTCTGATACAGTTGCAAAAATGTATTCTAAATCTCAAATCTTATGGACATATCAGGAAAATCTATTCGCTGTTCTAGTTTTGTCTCAACATCTTATTTTTGTCAGATACAACTTGCAGATCTTATATTTTATATTCATCTTGTTTGAATAGATGTATCACATGATATTTATAAATTTTCTTCAAACATCTATTATAAAGACATAAATTAAATGACAATTAGGAACACTGGAATACTAAAAATGTTAAAAATCGTGAATTATTAATAGAATAATTTATTCAAGAAATTTAATGAAAAAATATAGAATTTTATCATGTAAATATTAATAACAATGTGCTTATTTTTGTTTCTGTGAGAACAAAGTCACGGTATTGAGAATTTGATAAGAATTTTGATGATTGAAATTCTGGTTATTTATGTACCATCTTTTGAAGATGTAGTTCCATATTTTATATAAAGCATATTCTTGTGAATAATTGTAAGAGATTTATAAATGTCATTACTCTGAAGATACAAAATTCATCTGTCATCTTCTTTTCTATTTTCCTCATATCTTTTGAAGAATATTATCACAAATTCAAAAATGAATTTTCAGGTATTCAGAAATTTTATTCTAACATGGATATGCAAAAAAACACATTATAGAATATAAACATATTCTAATTGTTTTTTTGCACCCAGGAGAATTTCACATGTAGTTTTGCCTTCATTCTATTCGATTAAAAATCTTTTATTTTACATTACCAATTTTGTTTTTTGTTTCTTATCACAGTTCATAATCATCGGGATGATACAATTCGCTAAGTAGTCTGTAGATGTACGATGGTGCATTTCCACCTCTAAAAGTATAAAGTTTACAGTTTTGGATACATTAAATCCAATACTACGATTATCATGCATATACAATGATACTTACGTGTTTGAAATGAATAACGTAACAAGTTCTGGAGGAACATAATCAAAAACTGGATTATAAGCATGGATTTTTTCTAGTAGTCCAATGTTTGCACCATTAATAACACCTTGCAATGGCGAAACGTGTTTATTGAAACCATCTTGTTCGTACGAACATAAATAAATAGGTGAGAGTTTGTAAAGAGGTAAAAGTACCATTACCGGTACAGAATAATGCTTGGCAGCTTGTGCGACCGTATGAGCTCCAGATATTGCACGTAATCCACCATTGGCCATAACAGTGTGCGTGCCAATAATAACTTTATTCACACGAGACATCATTGCGAAAATTGCCACATCCGATATCAGAGTAGTCTTGATTTTGGCTTTAGCGAGATTAACTGCCATCTCATGACCCTAAAATAAAATTAATTTTGTAATTCATGAAAGTATTTTAATATCTATTCATATTTTAGTTATTTTACATGTAAAAAAGGTCCACCCTCTGCTACAATGACTTCGAATGCTCTTGTGGAAGCTGCTCTTTTGAAAAATTCTTCTACCAATTTGGATTTCCCGATAGTCATGATGATTTCATTTGAATGTATGTGTTCCGACGCTTGTTGGGTAATATTTTCTGAACTATGAATAAATATTTTTAGAACAAGATTATTGAATCAGTGTTTTAAAAATGAGAGGTTACGTATACTCACCAAGTTTCTAATTCAACTTCAAATTCATTGATATGTTCTATAAGGGCAGATTTGAAGGAAGGAACATGTACATTAAAATCAATATGTTGATCACCTTCGGCAGTTAAAATTTTGTGTAGTGATTCTTGAGGGTCGAGTTCTTCAGTTTTATTCTTAAGTTCCGAAGTATATTCTTCTCTAATGATTTTCAATACTCTTCTAACCATATTTCCAATGCAAGCCTCTAATGGAATAGCTTCAACCAAATGTTTCCCATTGAGAGTAATTATAGCCATAAGATCCCTGTTTTTTCATATGAAACGAGTACAAATTGTGTAACGATTATTAATGGGAATAAACACAAAAGCAATGATTTACGCTCCTATTACATCAGATAACTTACTTTGCGGTTGTCCATTGGGAATTGTTAATGATTTCTTTCATCAGGGAAATACTAGCTACAGTGATATTGTATGTACCTTTGATTTTACTAAAAAATTAATAAAATGTACAAATTACCTATCAATTTCAATATTTCATTGTATTCTCAGTACTCATATTTCTCACCCATAATGTATGTCTTTGATCAATTTTTTTGCACTTTCATGAATTTGCTCCATAATTGATTGATTATCGTGCTGACTCTCAGGCATGGATCTCCGATAATATTACTAATTGATGGTAATTGACTTTATTGCTGAATTGAGCAATACATAAAGATATATAGACGTTGAGCTTTATATACATACTGGAGTTTCTGGAGTGAGTGCGAAGGGAAATCTTTCGTCAGAGAGAGAGAAAAAGCAATGAATGTACGAGAGAGATAGCATCACCCATTCAACTACTACCTTTGCTACAAACATTGTGTGAATCATGAATGTTTTTAGCCAAGGTACTAATTTTGTATAGTTTCATTTCTCTCCCTCTTTCGAATGATTTCTCTCTCTTTCTCTCTCCCTCTGATGAAATAATGAAATTTTTGGGGGAGTCCGTGTTTTAAGTAAGGCTCAGGGGGCATAATCTCAAATGCAACATTCTCAAACGGATTTCAGCGCTGCCGTACGGTAGTACAGTGAATTATTCGCCATAGATACAACTAACACAAACAATGAACAAATCACACCGATTTTCGAATTAGTGTTAGTGTATAAATGTAAAATAGTTCACTGTACTACCGTATGGCAGCGCTGAAATCCGTTTGAAAATTTTCTATTCGAGATTATGCCCCCTGGTAGGGCTCTAAATATGTGGGTATTTTAATCCGCCATGTTTGAGGAAGGGAATGGAGTGGGGGTGCTTCGTACGTACACGCTCACCGCAGCAACACATCTCTTTGTAGGCGGCGTGCATATACCCCCACTCTAACCTCCTTCCTCGAAATGCCCACATATTTAGAACCCTAGTTTCAGTATATTATTAGGTTCGTTCGTTCTACGTGCTCTGAGTTGCTCCAACTTGTACCAAACCAATCATTTCGTTGCTTAAACTGGAAGTAGCGAATCCAAAATACTTGGAGCGAGTTGGGGTAACTTGGGACATCGGTAAACGAACTTAGCTATTGTATAGAATCAGGGCCGGCGGTTCACGTGGGTAGTATAGGTAGCACTACCCACTCGGAAATATCTGAGTGGGTAAAGTACCCACTCGAAATTTTCAAGCATTATTCCTTCATATAAGTACATTGTGAAGAATGATTTGGCATTAACCCCCCCCCCCCTCCCCCTCCAAACTCGCTACCCACTCTGAAAAAAAGTCTGACACCAGCCCTGTATAGAATTCAATGATCGGGATATCAAAATTCGGGCTAACAACCCCAGGGTTTCCAAGAAAATCCGCTCAACTTGTTTGGGTAGTCGTTTCTTATATAGCCCTCCAATTATATTCTTGATTTCAAAATCAATCAACAAAGTTTTGCGGATTTTTCCTAGGAACCCTGCCCATACAACACAAAAGTCCCCACAAAGAGCTCACGTTATGACAGTAAACATGAATTCATTATGAATAGTTTGAATTCAAAATAAACTTTTGATGAATAACTTAATCTTCAGAAAGAATTCATATCACGAATTCATAAAGAACTGTTCGGGCATTCAACATGTATGCATTTTGAATTCATTGAGTTTATATTGAATTCATTTTCACTGTCATAACGGGAACTGTTCAAGAAGTTCTTTCAGAAGTTTTTGTGAATTCAAAATGACCATTTGTGCTGTCTGGGCTGAATAGCCCTTCAAACCAACGGGTGGTAAAGCTATTGAAATTCTGCCCTGTTAGGGTCGTGGCTGATACAAGAAGAATCAATTAACAGGTATAATAATGATCATTTGACCTATTGGAGCCATCCCAGATAACACACGAAGAATTCTTTTTCAAGAGCAAGAATAGAACTCTTCAAGAACTCCTTTCGAACTAATGAATTCATATAGAGCTCTGGAGGAGTTCAATCTGTCGGACATTAACAAGTTCTTTGAGAGTACTCAAACAATACTTCTGATATTCTCAAAGAGCTTGTTAATGTCCGACAGATTGAACTCCTCCAGAGCTCTATATGAATTCATTAGTTCGAAAAGAATTCTTGAAGAGTTCTATTCTTCCTCTTGAAGAAGAATTCTCCGTGTGTTATCTGGGATATGCATATAAACTGGATGCAGTATCGCTCATATTCCCAGTGCTAAGCTTTTGGACCTAGAGACTGCTAGAGACCCTCAAATGAGAGATGAGCCAAAACACCACTGCTGTGCTAGCTGTTTCAGCAAAACCGCAAATATCCTGTTTTGGAGGGGGCAATTCAAGATAAACGCCGTCCTCCTCTACTTTTATAAAAGTATAATCATACTGTGCTATAAACAGGGCCGAATTAGGTTGGAGCATTAGGAGTTCGCGCCCCGGGGCCTTCCCAATTGAAACTTCGTGAGTTTTCAATATAGTTTTTACATCAGTGTAACATATGTAATATAACTTGGGAAGTTGATTCAACAGTAAAATTTTATGCACGATGGATAATGGGCCCTCACAACTCTCCACAATTCTAAGTTTGGCCCTACCTATAAATGCAAATTTTTTTGCTGTAATAACTGAAATTCAACTGTGGGAGCTAACCCAGATAACATTTTGAAGCTCCCCCTAGGTTTGCGTGCAGAAGCTTATCCCCCACACAGCACCGAAGATTTCATTAAGATTGCAGAAATCTAACATCTGAAACATTGAAATGTTTCTATGACATCCCTGGTTTAAAAAAACCATTGATTCTCGCCAAATCTCACTAAATTACAGTTGAACTTGGACAATGTTCTGGCCGAATCTCATCCAGCAAATGTCAATGAGATTTGGTCAGAAAGAACAGTCGATTCTCGCCAAATCTCACTGAACCTGGCCAAATCTCATTGATTCTCGGACAATGTCCTGGCCAAATCTCATTTAATTTCATTTGTCAGAAGTAATGGATTCTTTTAACCAGGGATTGCTGTATGTCACACCGAGGTTTCAAACAGGGGGGTACAACTCAACGTTATAAAAGTAAAATAAATTTGCACTGATTTCTGCGCCCTCTAAGCCGAGTACTTTGATGTGAACTAAAAATCAATATGGTGGCCTCGTGTAGCAGGGTAACCTCAAAATGATTCTGATTTTGAAACCAATAATATTTCAAGAATAAAGTGTGAAAATGACAAAATTCTAAAACCATATTATATATTAAAACATATAATTTGTTTTTAGAATTGTTGTTCACACTTTATTGTTGAAATATTATTGATATTTCAAAATCAAAATTGGTCAGCATAATTTTGAGGTTACCTCGATTAAATACGATCAAAGCGCCACCTTGATGGAATACTTGTCCGTAATTAAAATGTGGCTTGGGGTCATCCTATAGAGTTGAAGGCCCCTGGTTTCAAAGTCTCTTCAGAAGTATTGCAATGTCCGCTAATCTTACATTTCAATGCAATATTTCTGCAATATTCCAAGAATATTTATGAAATATTTCATTGTAATGTTTGTCTCGTAATTTATCTGAGACATTGCAAATAGGTAACATTTCAATTGACAGATTTTTGACATATTTCTGTGGAAGTATACTGGAATGTAATGAAGGTGAAAGATCGAAATGTAATTGAGACTTGAGACATTACTGAGATCTGTGGTGCTGTATGGGCCATGTGCATCGCTTCGTGAGCGTACAAGCATATTGCGCGCAAATCTTTATCCATGTGCGTCGCTTCGTGAGAGCATGTTATCTGGGTAATTTAATGGCTGTTCATGTCTATGCTAACCACTTGGTTGCCGTACCCTGGGAAAAAACCATGTTGAATGGACTTGGAAACAAGTTGAGGTCACAGGGAGAACACATATAGGCGTCCCATGTTGTTTTTACTTGTAAGGCATGCAGAAACAACTTGCTTTCAAGTTGAATTGACACGAAGTTGGCTACATGGTAGGCGCAAGTTGATTCAACATATCATTTTTCTCAGTGTAGCTAAATTTTTGTTTCCGTATCCCTGGTGAAGATAGGAACCCTTCAATGAGGGATAAGACAATCGGCTTTTCACTTGCCACCATTAATGGGATAGGGGTTAGTTTGCGCGTCATTCGATGAATAAAATTGAATAATTCATCAAAAACACCCTAGTGAAAATGGAGCGTTGAAACGCGACGAAAGCGCGGCGAAAACGTAAGCGAAGAGTCACCTAAAAGTAATTTAGGAGGGAATTGAAACATTTTCACGTTTCATTTGTTCTAACACCCTCTTCCTTCACTTTTGGATTTTCACCAGGGCAGGGCGGAATAGTGGGATTTATATCATACTTTCAATGAATTACTCAGTATTCCATTCATTGGACGATGCATAAATTAGCTATCTATTTTTTGGTTATCCCATTAATGGCGGCCATTGTCTTATCCCTTACTGGAGGATCCCTATGGTGAAGATGATCTCACAATATTGTCATAATTTCTCCAGAATGTAGGATTTTACTATAATGCCGTTCTAAGCCAAAAGGCTGTATGTCAAAATTTTTAAACGCCGTGATGTCCAAGTCAGTTTTTCACGCAATTTCCAATAGTGGAAAGATTTTTTCAATTGAAATACACATCAGAAACCTATTCGAATATGGACATGTAAAATACGGAGAAAATTTTTGTTGACGTACAGCCTTTTGGCTTAGAACGACAGTATAAAACAATGATAGTTTCCCTGGTAAAAAAGCCGGATGGGAACCCGACCCAAACCCGGATGAAATCTCGATCCATGGCTCAGTGGATAAGACCCTACCATAGTGAATGTCACCGGGTCGATTCTCACCACAGGGTTCAATTTTTTTGACTAGATTTTTTTCTCACTTCCTTTGTTTCAATTCCCGTTTCACATACTCTTTGTATCCTTTCCATTCGAGCTTCGTATACTTTCCATTGACGTTTCTGTTACCCTTCAACATACGCTTCGTTTACTCTTTGTTCTCGCTCCCATTTTCACCAGGGATGGAATCCAGGACATTTCATCCGGGTTTGAGTCGGATTTTCATCCGATTTCCTATTTGGTTCTTTACCAGGGTTTAAGTCAATAATTTACTATCAAACCGATACTTTCCAATGAGGATGTACGATTGTAGATAAAAATATGATTTTTCAATATCAATGATTCTCAATATTTTTCAATAATATAAATTTGATTTTTTTATTTTTCCATAGTATTCTCTCCACACTATTCAAAACTATTATTACCATATAGTTCTCTCCTTATTCGAAACTACACAAGCATACCATTGAAAATTTGTTAAATGTGAAGTTTACGATTCCAAACGCTCATTGATAACTGTAAAATGTTTTCAAAGTTTTCTATAAAGAATCTTAAGCAGGGTTGATATTTCGAATTTAAAGAAAAAAATCTGTCAAGTGAAATAAACAAAACGATATTCTCTTACTACGATAAAGAATGAGAAAAATTCGAAGCATTATCGACGACGAGTAAAATAAACTTTTGCGTGAGGGAAAATAAGCAGGAGTGAGCAGGAGTATGGATTAGTCCTGCCCGTAGGTATGCCAAGGTTTTGTTTGGCCGGTCGTTGTTCATCCATGGTGTTTCGTAGAGCGCAAACCGACGGATTCAGTAAGGAGTGGTCGAAAATCAGAAATTCGTTCAAGACCGTTCTAACAGAGTGATATAATCTGAAGTCAGCTCGGACAACTAGAATCATGACGAATCGCGATAAGAAAAGAGCTTTGTATTCAAGTTTCACCGTTTCGCGTTACACGATATCGTAAAGACAACTAACAGGGGTTTACAGTTGTAACCGGTATTCGTAACCTCTATTGTGTTTCAAGCAGTCCGTGTCATTTCATGTATTTTTTGTGTACGTTTGTCACGATTTGAACAATGTGATCGATGTGATCCAAGTACATACTTGGATATATTTATAAATAAACTTTAGACATGGCACAGTCTTCATTCGTCTGTTTACGATATCTTCTTCGCTTTGGCGCAATCATTCTCAGTGTAAGTTGATAAGTAAAAATAGCATACATTTTTTTCCTATAAAAACATTTTTTAGTGTGTTGCAATTATTGGTTTGACTAAAAACTTTTCTGATGACACAAAGATTCGTAGTATAGATGCATGCACAAAAACAATACAATCTACGATGGTAGGGGGATATGATGCGCCGTAGAGATTCCAACAACCCTCCCCTCTCACGCATTTCGGTAGCAACGCATGAAAATGCGCAAAGGGGGAAATCGTATCCCTCGATCGTACCGGCGGTGAACATTAAATACCGATCAAACCGAGGCGGTTTTTAATTCTATTATTATCGCTGGATCGTACTGGATACAGCTGTTTCTTGATTTTTTGTATTGGCAACACTTAAGAAAACCGACCAATTAAATTTTGTGGACATAATGTGGAGGCGTTACCATGGTAACGTCATTGTACGCAATTGTAAACATAACAGAACAGCGTATTTATTATAATATATTACGATGAAAAATAAACTTACAGATGTCCCGTTTACAGATGCTCAATTCTTTGTATTTTATTTACAAGAATTGTGTATTTTTGTCCCAATTTTCTTTCAAATTCAAGAGATTAACAACATCCCAGATAGAAAAATGTCTCAATAATGCCATCATAATGGTGACATGCACGCCAAGAAATGTTTGCATCATGGTACCAAGGTGTTTTCGCATAAAGCATCGTTGTTGGTAGCAAAACGAGGTGATGGTACCATAATGAAGAGATCATGTTTACATTTTATGCATCATTGCAATCCGAGCGAAGTTTATGATAGTATGTTTACGGCACATGTTACAAAATATTTAGGGCATGGTTTTTTTATCTGGGATTTATATCAACCCGTATGGAAATATTTCGCTGAAAAATGTCTGCAAAACTATGAAAAATCTCTGAAAAAAAATGAAAAAACTCTGAGAAACTCTGACAAACTCTGAGAATCTCTGAAATTTTGATAAGAGATCTAATATTTTTGGGACATTCTTTACAGACTTTTTTCAGACTTTTTTCAGAGTTTCTCAGAGTTTTTTCATACTTTTTCAGAGAAATAGTAACGAAATTGCACTCTGAAAAAACTCTAATAAATTGTTGACATTTTTCTGATTATTGAACAATCCTGAAATTCAATAAATACATTCTTATGCCGTATTCAAATATCATGTGTGAAAAAGTGTTTGAAAATTTTTTAATTTTTTTCTAAAAGTCAGAAAAATGTTAGCAATCCAACAGAGTTTTGTCAGAGTTTTTTCAGAGTGCAATTTCGTTACTATTTCTCTGAAAAAGAATGAAAAAACTCTGAGAAACTCTGAAAAAAGTCTGTAAAGAATGTCCCAAAAATATTAGATCTCTTATCAAAATTTCAGAGATTCTCAGAGTTTGTCAGAGTTTCTCAGAATTTTTTCATTTTTTTTCACAGATTTTTCATGGTTTTACAGACATTTTTCAGCGAAATATTTCCATACGGGAAGATACGCCCCAGGCAGAAATATTCTACATTGATCCCTATTGCGAATGGTCAAATTTCTGATCGAATATCCCATACAACAAAAGTTGCTGTGCAATCGTTGCTCTTACGTTGTTCATCAAGTTTTCGTCAAGTTGCTGGGAATTTGCTACGCATGTGATTGAGAGTTTCATGAAACCAAGCAACTTCCCAGCAACACGATAACAACTCAAGCTAAAATCCTAGATTTACAGCATATTGTTGCGCATTTGGCGACGCAACGTCCCTGCAAATTGCTTCAAACTGTTGTTGTACGTTTTCAACAATTTGCTGCATATTTGTTTAGCATTTCTCTGTTAGGGATCAGTGAGTTTTATTGAAATCTATTCATTTTCCCATTCCTCAATGAGATTTTATAGATTATTTGCAACAGGGACCACGTCGAAAAAGGGGGCTTGTTTTAATGAAAAAATATTTACTTTGACACAGAAAAAGGGATATTTATTTTACATGAAAATGGCTTTTAACTCTCAAATAAGGTTTATGAACCGTGGTAGAAGTAAACGATGGAAATCGATTGAATGGGTCAAAAACCGTATAGGAACGAATGAAAACAATTAGAAACAGATCATGATTTGAATCGTTTGCTATGCAGTTTTTGACTCTTTCGATCGGTTTTTATCGTTTCTTTTTACCGGACTTCAGTCGCAGGGTTTTTACACGCCTGGAAATCAGAGGAATCAGAGAAATGTCAAAGAATTTGAAATTGAGTCAAAAAATCAGGGGAAAATCAACAGGACCTGGAAATCAGGGAAAATAGGGGGTTTAGGGAAGTTGATTTTTTGTGTATTATTTTGTCACGTTAAATTGTTTTTCTTTTTGTTCCCTAGTAGTTATCTAAAAGTTCCCAATGAAGCAAACTGAGAGCACTGTATGCTGCTAGAGATCCTATAATGAGGGATGAGACAATGTATGTACAAGATGGGTATTGGGGGCTTTGAACTAGTAGATTCCTGACCATTTTTATGTGCTTAATTTCAAAATCACGAGAATTATTTTGGGATTAAGGACTTGAAAATAGGGAATTACTCACTGAAGCAGTGGAACTCTTATTCTGCGGGTATCTAAAGGTGGATTTGCACGGTGTGTGGAAATCCAAAACGATAGAGCTTCCTTAAAAGGGCATTGCCCTGATAAAAATCTGAAACGGATTTTCCCTCTGCATTTTTCTATTTGATGCTTTCCTACGGAGTTGTGAACATTCATCGATTCCCCATTGATTGAAGGAAAACCAAAAAAAAATAAAATCGAGAGCAAAATAACAAAAAACGAAGAAGAATTCAAAGCACAAAAAATCATTTGTTCCTCTTTGGTTACATTTTGGAAAAAATATTGGTTTCAACAACTCAATAGTGGTTTGGGAAATTTTTTTAACAACAGTTTTCGACAAAATCTAAATTAATTCAACCAATTTGGTGATTTTTCAATTATTTCGTTGTGCTTTCATCTCAACAATATCAAAAAAATTCCAAAAACGGACTACATTCTATAGTCACCTTTTGACGAAAAATTTGTCCAAACGAACTATGCTGGTTGGGTAACGAATCGATCCATATATATTAAACACCATGAAGTAACCATCTTCTGACCAAGATTTTAATATACCAAAAGAGACCTAAAAGTAACCCACAAAACTTGGTCATTTTGAGGGAGGGTCATTAATGATGCACACGTTAGAGGAATAGTGCTACCCAGTGAACACTTATGAGAGGAAGATCTCTTTAAGAGGTTTTTTGAAAGAGCTCTGTCAATGTTATCACATTGATATCTGAATGGTATCACTTTTCTGGCAATCTCTCATTTTCCTCAAAAATCGACGCATCTGATATCTTTATGTTGACCTTCTGAAAAGTCTACACTGTAAAAAAAATTTGTTGAATTTCAAACAAAAATGCTTGGAAATTTACAAACTTGGTTTGGAAAAATAATTTCCGAACCTCTTTTGTAAATTGCCGAACAAAAGTTTGTGAATTCTCAAAAATCTTCGTGAAATCACAAAATTTTTTGAATGTTTACAAACTTTTGTTTGGTAATTTACAACAAAAGTTTGTGTAAAAAACTGCCAAACTTCTTTGGCAGTTTAGGGAGTATATTTTTTACAGTGTATCTGAACTCTTACACATATTCAGGAGATCTTTAAGAGCCCCGGGTGATAACATATTGTTCACTGGGTAATGTTACTAGAATAGTCGAGACCTGAAAAAACTAATTGAATTAGGGCAGTGAATTCACCTGCCTGGTGAAAGAGACCCCTTAAATCCTATTAGCAAAGAATTAGGCAATAGGAAACAAGGTGTGCTTTTGTCAGTTACCCCATTATTTCCTATTACTTTTGTCAAATTCAATAGGAAAATATATGGAAGCTCATTGAATCCCATTAGTTATTTCATCACTGAACCTCTTTCTATGAAATATGAATTTTCAGTATTTGGTAAGAAATAATTTATCCCAAGAAACGCCAATGTCAAACGCTAATTAACGATTTCTATGGAAATACAATCCATAGTGTATCCAATGATACAAAAAAATTATCAAAAAATCAAGGTCCGATTTTGCAGTTTAGAACTGCGATAAGAATCCATCAAAACTGACTGACTAACTATTTGGACTGAAGAATTATACTTATTTTCAAGAGTAACGGTACCATAGAAACGGATGAAAACAACAGTCACCTTCCCCCATCGATTACAAGATGTCACTTCTTTTACAAATACATGCGTTAGAAAATAATGGTTCTCAGGATTATCAAGGGGCCTAAGTAGCTGCTGATTCGTCAATTTTAAATGATAGGTTTTTATTGCAGTGTTAAACTGTGAAAGTGAACCTTTATTCCATGGCATGGGGCGACACGAGATGTTTGAAAATCGATTTCAATTCAATTCAAAAGTACAACGCTCCTGAAAACATATTAATGAAAAAGTTTTTGAATGTGTTTAATAATCATTTTTATTCTCAAGATTGAGTGATAAAGAAAATAATGGGATTTAATGAGCTTCCACATATTTTCCTATTGAATTTTGATTATTTTGGACTCTAAAAATGAGGGAAATCATAAAAGCACACTCTATTTCACAGGCCTACAAAATTGAACTTTTTGTTTGGTGCAACAACTGTATCATACTTTTCCGAAGTATTTTGGCGCGCTGAATCCGAATCTGGCTTCAAAATTGCATCATTACGTGTGGTTTTTGAGATATTTCAACGTCAAAGTGTGAAAAACACCGTTTTTCGACATATTTGAGATTACGTAACGTCAGAATGTAATTTTTTCTCATGAAACTAGTAGATGCACCTCAAAATATAATCCATTCCCTTCCGAATGCCGTTGAGTTTGCTCGAATATCTTTTTTTTTTACTGTGACACGACAATTTGAAATTTGTGTGTTCATGGATTTAGTGAATAGGTGAAATAACACAATTTTCAAACTGTCGTATCTCAGAGAAAAAAAAAGATATTTGAACAAACCTAATCGCATTTGGAAGAGAATGACTCATATTTTGAGATAATTTGAAGAATAATTTGATAAAATGTTCTTAAAGTGTGGAATAATTGAATAAAACGTTTCAAAATCGTGCATTTTCATTTTATTTTACACCTGCGATTTCTTGAAAACTACACGTAGCATTAAAAAAATAAGTATATTTCCAGAGTCAGGGTATCGAATATACTCAAAATCTGCTTTAGTTTTAGCGGCACCAAAATCATTGTAGACCTGTGTTTCCTATTACTTGTTCTTTCCTAATAGAATTTAAGAGCATTCCGAAGTCCCGAGAAATCTCAAATCTCTTTCCCCACTTTTCTCAAAAACGACTGAATGAATCGAGAAATAATAAGTTGATGCAATGTCTTCTGTGATGCAATATTCTATGAATGTTCTTCGTATCGTTTCTATTTCGTATATACTTTGAAATTTTGTTGCTACTTGGGTAGTGTTCGTACTGGTCAAAGTGTTCTATTGAAAATTTCTTATAGGAATCTTTATATTCCTATTTCACATCCTATGCTCTTTGGTAAATGAAATATTCCATAACATTTAAACAATCTTTATTGTTACAGATCATTGGAATAATTGTGTCTACTTTTGCTGGAGTTTTTATCTACCAATTTCACGAGTATCCCCTTACACCTAATAACGTTACGGGATCATCTGGGGTTTTGCTAACGACCGGTGTTATCGTATGCATTTTAGGATGGTCTATTTGGCAATTCGTAGATTTCGCGCACAAGGGTCAAACTACAATTGTAAGTAATTCTCGTTACTTTCTAAATGGATATAGTGGAATCTGCTTTCTCTACTATTTCCCTATAAATCTCTCATGAACAATAACGTATGGAAAATAAAACGTCACATTTACAGACTGTATGTAATTTATATAAAACTGAGAGGGAATGAAATTTCCCTTCTGAGCCCTACCTTTGACAAATGTCCTCATTTCTTTTCTTCCTTCATAATAAGAAAAAAAAATAACATCCACTGAAAATTATTGTACACCTCGACTCTCAAAAGTAGATTATTTCTATGAATCATCATTCTAATACCATAAACTTATTTTGACCGGTCAGTAGGGTTGATGATAAAAGTGAACCGAACCTGTATATTACATCATAATATTTCTCTTTTTGAAAATAAAAAAAACATGATTATAACAAGTATGTTTGTTTTCAGTTCTCCGTACTGTTGGTCATGGTTTCCATCGTTCAAATCGGTACAGGTGTTTGGGCTCTCATGAGACACGAACAAATCGACACCGTACCAACCCCACGCATCAAGGAGACATTTAGTCTTTCAAAGGAAAGCGATAAATACAAATGGGATCATGTACAGTCCAAGGTAAAATCCAAACAATATTTGAAACTTTGATTAGATATTTTTATATTCTTGTACCCACAGTTGCAGTGCTGTGGTATCAATGGACCTTCCGATTACCACGATCCAAGTGCAATTCCTTGGTCTTGTTGCGATAATTCTTCGTACGAGAATTTCAATTCCACTAAAGGGACTTGTACTCCTTTGTATTTAAGAGGATGTCTGCCTGCAGTTATCAATCGAACACGCTCCATTCTCCTTCATGTTTTTCTCGTAGGACTGTGTACCGTCTTATTACAAGTAATTTCCTTGGAGATCAAAAATCTGAAATCTTCTAAACGAATATCAAAGTATTGAATCCAATAATATGATTTCAGATTATTTTCGTGGGATGTATGATTTTTTATGGAAGAGCCTGGAGAGACGATATGGAAAAACGTAGACAAGCTCTGATGGTATCTTCCAGTACTTCCGCTCAGTCTCGTCAGGAACCAGACACGAAATCGAATCTTCTTCATCAGCCTGCATAGGCATAAAGTATATACTATTACTTTAACACCTACAGAGAAATATTGAATTGAAAGAACGATTTCGTACAGAGAACATATATTAAGATAATTCTCATGATGGAAATATGCACAATCGAAAAAGAATCTAATTTTTTTTTTGGTTTGATTTATTTTGTGTCATCAGGTACTGTTTTATACCTGAAAATCCCATTTTTTTTATGGAAAGGTTTAAAATATTCCTGACGAACACAATGTTTCAAATTTGTCGAAAAATATTGCATAAGACGTTCTTTTGACAACATTTTTTAACAAATTTCACCTCTAACAGGAAAATTTGTCTCTGGGATGTTTAGAAAGCTTCCCCTATGTTCTATAAACCTTCCATAAACGTTCCAGTGGCACGTTGTGCTGTTCGAAAGTCGTTTTGTTTGTTGGGGTGTAATCAAAATGCACACTGAAAAGACTTCTAGCGAAATACGAAATCAAATTAAAACATCAGCTGTTTAAAAAAATGTTAGTTCTTTCGACTACAAATTTTTATTAATACAACCAATGTTGCAGTTCGGCAATTCAACGTTTTTATTTGAAATGTCGTATTTGTTTACCGTACGTAAAGAATTTTCTCAGTATAGCTAAATAGTACATATAGACGAAATGCGATTCGCTTTCGAATATATTTTATGTACGTTTCCATGTGCTACTTGGACGTGGATATGAATAGATATACGTATGGAATTCATCTGAAATTCTTGAACAGGACTGAAGTTTAAATATATTCTATGTATTTTACATTTCAAACTCAGAATGAAATAATGTACTTTTCTAAGATAATTTTAGAAAGATCTTTTGATATTTCTACGATTATACAAAGCTCTTTCCGAAGATTTGTGATTTGAGGGTAGATTCTTTTGGTTGATCTATTCACAATATAATGCAGAATGTGATATATATGCAGAATACACTAAGTTTTTTGAAACAAATTTGTCTTAAGAAGATACCAGCGTTTAGCATCCGATCACGTTGGTTAGAAAGAGACAAACCTACACTATAGAAAGAAAGGTTCGAAGCAAAGGCTGGGTATCCTCTCAAGGTTAAAATATGATTTATATTATATGATGAAATTTTTATGAATTTTACTTGGGATGAAGTTCCTTCGAAACCTTATGAGCGAGGGGAATCCATTTGTTTGTTAATACAGCAACATTTTGCATATAATTTGAAATTTAATCGAAAAGTTTTTGTCAACTTTGCCATTGACTTGAAGGAAAAATGACGTACAAGTTAGTGACAAACGAATGTATTATGACTGAATATCTAGTCTTCCCTGTTTAAAGTTCCAGATAATGTTGCGCAGATATTTCATGAGAATCGCATGTTTTTCTGGGTTCACTTGAATCTTTATGATGCTCTGCACGATTGCAGAAATAGATCACACTTCGAAAGAAGCGTTACTAAATTGATCAATCTACAAGATAGAGAAATTTAACAATATACAATGGATCCTTTTAACAGGGAATCTTAATTATGTTTAATATAAGTTAAGATATAAAATGTATTCAATCGAACACGAATTCAAAACGCAGAATAAATAATGAGATGACTAAACTTCATTTAGAAATTCTCATCTTCCAAGTTCGAATACTTTATTAAATTTCTGAATTATTGGAGGTTTATTGGAACAAAATGAGAACTTGAGTCCAAAGAACTTATAATTGATGTCTATATTTCTTTTCTTTTCTTCCGTCAAATGCGTTATTTGATAATGTATTGTTCAGTGAACTTTTATCTTGTACGTTTGTGTACTTTTGATTCAATAATAGATTTGAATTCAAATGAACGAAACTGACATTGAAATACGTAGTTAATCATTATTACTTCAATTTTCGGTGTCGATATAGTTTGTTTTTTCATATTTATTCAAATCTGATAAGCATTTAAACGCAAGATAGATCCCAAGTGTGTAGTCGAATATGCCTTAAATATTTTTGTTGTAACTCAATTATATAGTTCCCACATTATTCACAAATACAGGATATTTCCTATATTTTTGCACTGAATATAAAAATAATTTTTCTGTATGATTTACATGGATTTCATACAAATTTAGTATAAAGCATACCTTACATATAGCGCTTGTATGAGAATGAGCAATTTGTATGCGAAAATAATTATATGCTTCCGAAAAGACTGCGAAAGTTGCTTAAGATTCACTCATGGCTGTTTCTACAGATTATAAAACATTAATAATCATGGCACTTCTATATGAATATCGACGATTCCGGATTCAGAATCAAGTGTCACTCCATTGTTTTTCACACGGAAATATATCCTTCTATTATCACCCAATGAAATTGCAGCTACGTTGGTTCAGTTTGGAACCCTCGATATATCAATCGAATTTTATTGTATTTCCATCATATTTCGATGGACTGGTTTACAATGATTGATTTTTTAATTGATATCAGCGATGTCTTCATTAGAAATAGAATGAAGATCAAAAGCTTCGCGTATTAAATACAATTATAATATGATATAATATTATGTAATATGCAAAATATCACAGCTTGGAAATATTTTCTTTCAATTAGGCTTTAGATAATTCACTCTAAAGGATTGTGGTTGTTCACAATCTCACGAGTGAATATAGTCTTCAATATAAAATAATAATCATCTTTAGTCGATGTAATTCTAAATTATTTACGCTGTTTTCAAAAATACGTTGTACGTGAAAATGTGATTAATAAATTATCTTCATCAAAGTTGGATGAAATTTGAATTATTCTAGCAGTAAATGAATCCACGCTGAATTATTAGAAAACATCATACTTGATTACGGTAATGTATTTCTCATCGCATGGAATAAAATATGTATATTTGGACATAGAAAAAAAATGTTCGTGCATAGAAAATAAACTGGTCTCGTGTATTTTCATATACACTGAGAAAACAGATATCTTGAAAAATACCATAATTTATGGATTTTCAGCGCTGGTCTGACCCGAGTCGGAATATTCACTTGCATGAATCTCTAAAAGTACCATAATTTCTTGGACTTTTTGAAATAAGTATGGTACCTTCCGTATAAAAGTCCAAGACATTATGGTACTTTTAGAGGTTTTTTCAGGTAAATATTTAGACTCGGTCAGACCAGCGCAGAAAATCCATAAATTATGGTACTTTTTAAGATACCTTTTTCTCTGTGTAGAGTGGAATCGGCAGTCCTGGACCGGCGTACGCCTTGAGCCACTCACTTTTTTTTCGAAAAGTACCCACACAGCACGGAAGTCCAAAAGAATTTTTGAGAATTCATATTGAATTCTTCAAATCCCAGTTCTTCATAGATTCCTTCTAATATGGTGTACTGCTTCGTGTATTTTGCAATTCTCCATTGCTTACTCGTAAAAAAAAATAGGTAGCGCCGTCTTTCATAGCTAAGGGTCCCTAGGCTCAGAACGCTCGGGGGCCTATGTAAGGGAATTTTTTTACTCGCATATAGTAATGTCTTTTTGGAAATTTTAATCAATTATGAATGTATCAATATGTACGTTTGGCTGTGCAATTTGGATATCCATAGCTCATGTTTTACTTCTTTTATTATCAAAAATTCTTTTCTTGTGGAATTAAAAGGAAATTATTGTAGTTCAAGGAGTTGGGAACCCCCATCAGCGTGAGGCCCTGGGCTCGAGCCTACAAAGGGCCAAGGCTGCTCACTCTCCTCTGCTCCTACACAGTAGTAAATTTTGTATATTTTTACCACAAGTGCATGTCCCAAATGGTCCACACCGAATTCGTGTTGAATATTGATACAAAAGGTTCAAGTTTACATTAAAAATTTATCAATTTCACACTCGACTGTGTTGATTTTCAACATGAATTCTGAGTGGACCGGAACTGACATAAAATTTTCTACTGTATACGCCTTTCTAGCTAATCCCCAGCGTGCATGAATTCTGGCCCAGTCTTGGGCCCATATTGGCAGGATGGGGCCGAGTTCGACCCCATGGTACATACATGCTATAGGGTTGGTTTGTTATTATAGCACCTATAAAAATGTTTGATGTATCTGCAAAAATATTCACTTCAGCAGTTAAGATGTTAGTTCTGTTGACAACAAAATTTAGTTGCATTGAACGTTTTCTTGCGACTTTAGCAATTTGTGTTGCAGGTGCTGTAATAACAAACCAGTTTGTCATGTCAGCAATTCTTTTTCCGTGTGCAAGATTTGAATGGCGGTGATAGAATACCAATATTTTTGGTGGAAGTAGTTTCACAGTTTCTGACAGTTCCGATGTATACATATGTATTTAGATGCCTTTAAGATAAGTGAGATCGGTTGCGTCCTCGTCTCTACGGATCTCTATCCGGCAGTTGAAATTTCGTTCAAGTTTGAATCGTTGGTCGACACGAATTTATATTCGAATACAGAAATACTAAAACGTACTTACCTATACTTTTCCCAAACTACGTTTAACCGGTACACTTTGTTCTCCGGAGAAGTACCGAATAGCGTTTTCCTCGCTCTATCAAAAAAAGATATTTAAGCAAGAAAAAGATTCGCGGCACTAATCAGGAAGCGGACTTTATCGATTCCTGAGAAGGCCAAGTTAGATTTTGGAATATCCTATCCTCATTTCGTTTCCATGAATGATTCAAAGGGGAAAGCAACCAGGGCCGTTTCAAAACTCTTTGAGGTCACCTGAGGCTCCTAGGGTTCAACAAAGTTTCAAAATTATATATAATTTATATATAATTCCATATTATTTATTGTACATAATTTTGAGAATTTGAGGCTCCAATGGAAGCAGAGGCTCCCGGTGTATTCATATCACATCCACGCACAGACGGCCCAACACGTTTCTGTAATGTCTCGAAATATTCCTTTAACATTAAAAAAGTTTCGGTAATATCGTAACGATATCCCGAAGCATTACCAAAACATTTTGTGTTGTATGGGCGTTCTATCCCCCAGCCTCGCTGATCGTTTTCAAATTTCTTGCTTACAATAGGTGTTACAACAACTCTCTCCTTCGTGTATTTATGTGTACCCTGATGAAAATACAATGTAAGTTCGCTCAAGGAATTGTCATTCCCAATAAGCACAAGAACATCCGATGAACGTCCATTGTACGTCCGTGCTATGGACATTTCAAACGTTCATAGGACGTCCTGTTTAGGACCGACGGACTTCCTATGAACGTTCATTCAGCAGTTGGATAGAAACCCTGGTTAAAGGAAAACATTGATTCTCGCCAAATCTCATTGAATCTTGTACAATGTTCTGACCAAATCTTATTCAAGTATTTGTCAATGAGATTTAATCAGATGAATGTATTTTGTCAATGTGATTCTGATTGAATCTTTTACAATGTTCTGATCAAATCCCATTTGTCACGTCATCAGGTTCTATAGATTTTTTTAACCAGGGAAAGAAAAGGACGTCCTGCAGTGGACATTATGGACCTCCTATGGACCATGACCCAGCGATTCTAAACGTTCGAATAACTTCTCTACATGAATGCTGAAGTGGACAATTGTTTGATGTTTTTCTCCCATGTGAGAAAAAAATTCCAACATTGTGAATTTTATATATTATTGTATGTGAATTATGCATAAATAATCTCTAATTATACAAAAAACTTGAAACTTTTCACATGGGATACGGTTAATTCTGATATCAACAAATATTCAGAAATAGAAGGAGCAAGACGGATGTCGAGTAGTCTTCAGTGTTGATATCTTAATTGATGTTGATTAACGGACATCTCACGGATTGTTGAACGATGTTCACGGACGTTCAGGATATGGAATGAAGGTTAATTGAACATCCTAAAGCGAGGAAACAAATGTGTTGAGAAGTCCCCAAATTTACTGAGAATCAAGTTATTTACTTAAATTCACTTCTGAAAGTACCATAATTGGATGTATTTCTACAAGAAATTATGGTAGTTTTGATGATATATTCACGTCAATAATTTTATTCGTCAAAAACTGGCGACGATTCTCAACAAATTATGTCCCGCTTACAAAGTGCAAAATACACTTCATTTTTGCGAGGGTAATTATTAATTATATGCAGGGAATTCCCTGAAGTACATCAATTTTAAACAAATTATTTCCTAAAACTTACAACAATGCAAAATTTCATTGACATCAAAAACTTGAATCTCTATGCAGAGAAAAATAACACAATAAAAATTATAACATTTTTTAGTGAAATATTGCATGAAATTTTGTCTCGCTCTCTGATATCCATTTATTAAGAAGTATGAGATATGTTACAAGGTATTGAAGACTACGTATCCACGTATTACAGGGTATAATCTAGATTCTTGCCCTCCGAAGGTTAATAAATGAGATAACACCCAATATTGAACTTCCTATACCTATCATTGATATCTATTTTTCTCTGTGGATAATTCCAATCATTCTTGCCATTTTCTGAAAGGAAGCTTTTGATATCGTTAGTTACTTGCGACGAAATTTGACAGAACAATACCACTTTACTACATTATTTTTCTCTGTATACTAGAGTAATTTTTACATCATGTTTTCTTAGGAGAGAATGTACTTCCAAGGCATTTGCGCCTGTTTGACTGCCCCCGCGGGATAGCAATTTCACTTACATCAATGATACAGTGGTAATCTTCTACTAAGGAGGATATAAATAAACAGACACGGAATCTCCCCACACGGAAAAAGAAACTACTGTCAGTGGTAAATTTGTAACCATAACATCGCAAGCGATTGATAGAAAAATTGCTCTTAGAAACATTCCCGAAGAATGTAATGTGAAAATTATTAGAGTTTACTCAACACTTCATTCCAGAAATATTGGACGTAACATTTGACATGAAATCATGAGTTTTCTAGAAAATTTGGTAAATTTTATTGTATTCTTGAGTAAAGCAATGCACTTTCACGTTTATGATTTTTTTATAATAAGTTCGTGATAATGGAAGCTGTACATAATTTTCTATCTTGGAATTTCCACAGTGAACGAAGCTGTCCTAACTTCGGTGGAAAATCAATTGCATCGTCATTCCATTAGGATTATGTTATAACTTTCTTCCCGTGTATAAAACAATTTTCAAAATTAATTCCATATTTCGAATCAATTATCTCAGGTTGATTAACATGTCGTGAAAGTAAAAGCCATTGCCTTACGTGAAAAATACAACATTGAACTGAACAAAATATCATCTGAATTTACGATTCATCGATATTAATTTCAAATCAAAAACAAAACCTCTATGAACTTACATATTTATTTATCTACGATAGAACTGAGGCTATGATTTCATTCAATGTGATCTTATATGAAATCTGTATCAAATTGCAATCCGATATTTCATACAAATTTATAAAAACTTGTTACAAAAACTTTTCAAAAAATTCTACGCTCATTTCGCGATCATGCATAGAATATGCAGATGGCACTGTTTTGGATAAATTCGAAAAAGATATTCCAAGAATACCTTGAGTTGAATGATTCAAATCAAATAAGAAAAATGTTGAAATTGGAAATCTATGGATGGTTGTAAATCATCCGTTTCATTATTCCAAAAACTCATTGAAGGATTTGGATGGGGAACGTCAAGGTCTCGTAGAGTGAATTGGATACGCTCTATCGAAGGGTGATCATTTTAACTTCCGTTACGTTAGCCCCATTCGTGCGTTCTCCATCGAAATTCATCAATGAGTTTTCAGGAAGATAAAACGAGGGCTTTGAAATCCCTTGTTCATTACAGCAGAAAACAAGTTTTCATATTTCCATTATCAGCTCCCGATGGAATTTTAAATATTTCATAACAGAGCCTTGGATAATTTCTGTTTTGTTCTCATTTCTGCGATTTGTTGTGAGGATTGTCATAAAATTTCATGCGTAGCACAGATGTAAACATTTTTTTACCGGCGAATTTAGAAAAAACTACATTATTTTATTTTTTCTTTGTCATTGAGCAATTTCCTTGTTTTTCATAACTTTTCCCAATTTTTTCCCATCTTTTTTCAAGTATAGAGGAAAAAAAATTGGAAATTTTGCAAGATTTCAGATTCAGATACATTGAATACGTTAACATTGAATAGATATATTAAATGAACGTTCTTCAAAGCTTTGTGTTTCTTTGTAGTAGTAAGAATCCCTTGAAGAACGATAGAAACCGATTAGAAGAGTCCAAAATGGCATAAAAACTGATTGGAATAGATTAACTAAGAATCGTTTTCTATACGGTTCTTAACTCTTCCACCTGGTTGCTACCGTTTGCTTTTACCAGGGAGTTTATAACGCTTGCGTTTCCAAAAGACTTGCAGGATGTTTCTTAATTTAAAAACTTTTGAATACAAAATGTTTATCAAAAACAGCCGAGGCATTGACGAATCTCTAGTTTTTTATCAGCGTAGACGTTATGACAGGGCATATTATAAGGGTCAGTTCTTAACAAAAGGGTAGTTCTGAAAGAAAACGTAAAAACGGTTAGTTCTTAAACAATTACCTAATTTTTAGTGAAATTTTTTCCTTTTTCTTTTTTTTAATCGAGTATCCAATATATCCAAAAATTTTCAATAAGATTCAATCATGTTAGTGTATTTTTTCAATGTATTTTTGACCGAACCTTGCACAATGTTCTGATTAAATCCCATTAAATTTAATTTCGTCAGATTCTATGGATTTTTTCAACAAGGATTGTTACCGAATGAGCCTTTCGCCTCATATCAAGGGATATAGGGAGTTCAGAAGCGATATTAATTCTAAAAAAATAAGACTTCATGCCAAACGTAAAATTAAGGAAGTACTTGTCACACAAATGGTTTTTTGTTTTTTCTTTTTTAGAAATCGAGTGTCCAGCGTTTCGGTTAGTTCTTAAATTTTCTTAGAATATGTCCTGCGTTATAACATTATGAAGGACTACCCAGGCAGTATAAGGATGTTTCAAATGAACTCTCGTTATGTCAAGTGCGAGAGAATTCTAAATAAATTTTTGAACACTGAAAATTTATGAAGAACTCATCCTGGACTATTACAAAGCGGATTCTCATGAAGAATTCCATGATGGATTTACCCAAGTAGAAGTACTCTCATCATTGACGAGTTGGATAAAACTAAACTAGTCAGAAACTAGACGCTTCCAAGTACCTCGCCAGAACCTTACGAGGCACTTGCAAGCATCTAATTTTGTGTTGAATGGTTTAGCGTTGTTGCAAGACTCATCAATCACTAGAGCATTTCTACTAGGGTATGAAAAAATCGATTATAAGTACAACGGGAACAGCGTGCGGTTTGGGTAGAGTCTTTTCGCACTATCAAATATTATGAGGAATGTTTCCTGATTTTAATTATAGATTCTATTCTCTAATCATAAATCAAAAATAAAAGCTCTTTCATACTTTGAGAATTTATTCTGCTCTTTGAATACTAAATTTTCCAGATGGTAAAGAACAACTTCCTCAACGATTCTTTTCTTATAGGGAAAATTTCTAATTTTCAAATATTTGTATGGAATTCTGATTAAAATTTGATATAATTTCCACAATGGCCCAGAATCGCTAACAACCCGGGAAAAAAATCATGAGATCTATTCACGTCTGAGCAGATTTGGTTTAAGAGCTCAGATTTGATCTGGTTAGATCTGGATTGAATATTACATTCAATTTCAATGAGCAATTGGTGGTTCAATTATCTGAAATTTGGCAATATCTGTCTGTATATGAAGTCAATTTGGCACATTTCTTGTAACGAACACGAGCTAAAATCGCAGTTTCTCAGATCTTAATAGATCTGTTTAGATCTGCTCAGATCTAATCATTTTTCCCGGAAAGTGATAAAAATGACCAGGAGTTCCATGATTCACATGAAACTCAGGATTTGTTTGTGATGAATAATGATGTGAATAAATGCATGATGAATAATGATGTGAATAAATGCATGATGAATAATGTATTATGAATAATCTATTATATGGAAATTTGTCTACATACCTTCCGGAACAGCATGTTTTTCCACTCAAATCAATCGGTCAATCATGCAAGTAACCACTTCAGATTCAACTAGTACTATAGATTTGTCGCTCATATCAACTGGCACTCAATGCATCCACAAAAGCTCAACTTCCAAGCTGTTATGCAAACTAAAGTATAAATAGTAAACAGTTTTCAGAGATGAATCTCAAAAGTCCAACCATCACTGTACTTAACCTACTACTTCAGAGCACTCAAATATAATTTCTGTTTCTTTTTCTTCAATTTTGGCCACGTTTTCAGCATTTCGTTACACTGTGGTGGCGAAAAAGCCTTTGTTGTGGTGGGCCTCAACGATGGCATGGTTTTTTATCTTTGTGTATCCCACTGGCTCATTAAATTTGAAACAGTGAAATCTCACTGATTGCAGTGAAAAGTTGACTACTGCGAATTAGTGCGTATGCAGTGCACAATCAGTAAATATTAACAGATTTTTGCAGTGAAAGATCACTGATTCTATTCAATCAAGTATCAACTATAGAAATAGTGAGATTTCACTGATTCAAACTTAGGGAACATCAATTTAATCTTGCGCTTAGGTTGTCAGGCAGGCTTTTGGTATGGTTGACGGAAAAGTTCCTAGTTAAGGGGTTAAATCTTTCGAGATTGGTGAAAAACGATCTTTTTTTTTAAGAATTTTGTTATACATTATTCTCTCATTCGAACTAATAAGAAAATCCGAAAAAATCGTGCAATTAAAAATTCACTCAAGATTTAAAAAACCGTGATTTTTGGACAAAAAAATGACTCAAAGTTGCCATAGAAATTGTTGAAAAATCATCCTTCATGAATCTCTTCAATTCAGATAGAAGAGCATAAAAATCTGGAGATAACAAGCTTTGGTTCATTTCAATTGGATGTCTGGTTTTGTTTTGCAATCGTGTCCACCAGTTTATAATAATACTTTTCAAAATGGAAAACGCGGTTTATCTTATGATTTCATGTATAAACTTCGAATATATATAAAAATATCCCAGAAAGTTCGCTTTTTTTCAAACCTTCTGACTCAGATTCCCCACTTAAAATAAAACACTTGAATTTGCGGTATATTCTTTTAAGAAAAGAAACAATCACATTCACTCGAATCTTACATCGATGCTCGAACATTCTCAGAATTGTATATAATTTATATATAAACGTATAACACTATATTAAATTGTATATAAATTGCATAAAATTTTGAAAATTTTTCTGCATGGATGAAGAATTTTCTAATCAAACCTCATTTTATAATTTTTCAATAAGATTTGATGGAATTTCGTAGATATTGCTTACAAAAATATCAATCCAAACCGTTATAAAATTCAAAAATTCCTCTCATTCCATGTATTTTCCATGTGCCGTTAACGTTATATGAAATATCGAATTGATATATATTCCGCCAAGATTGGATGTGCAGAAATGAAATAATGTTGCGAGGGATGGGAATCCAACCGAATCTTGTTAGAATTCAACAATGATCTAATCAAATCCTGTCTGATGTGATTTGCTTGGATTCTACAACTTGTTCACATAAACGGATACAAACAGCACGGACATACACTCACTTGTACGATAAATTAAGTCTGTGGAATAGACAAAGTCGAGTTGTGAGTTTGGAATTCATTGTCGGAGTTGTCATTGTCATGGAACTTTATCATATGGGGATAAGTTTGAGTATAACATTTTTTTGGGAATATTTTGTCGAAGATATTGGGTCTGGAGATGTTCGAATATGCAGCCGCGATTCATACTCCAATGATACAAAAAAACTCGGAAGAAATACCGGAATTTTGGTCATTGAAACGAAAAATGTTCAATTTTACCAAAACATGCCATGAATTTACCAAATATTTTAGGGGTTTTTATGCACTGTGATCGGGGTATCGCTTTCCGATAATTTTCAGTAACTCCATCGATATTTTTTTTGAATTGAGATGGGGAAATTTCGATACAGCATTCAAACTTCAATGTTTTGAATAGTAAAACTGTGATCAATCTCTATTGACCGTTGAATTCCTATTCGGATCTAATGGATAATAATTGGTTCTAATTCGCGTAAGTACTTCGCGTTCAATCGGAATGAATGGGATAGAATAAACAGAAGTTACATACCAATGACTCAATGCAGATATCCAAATGTCCGCTTCAAACACGTACACGAAAAAAAGAAAATTTTAAGAATCAACTGCGCAGTGGGACAATGAAGCGCTTCGAACTTGTACATCAAAAATATCACAATATATTATTTAATATTGTTCACTGTGAGAAACAATAGTGAAAATGACTGATGACAGTCAAAACTCTCCATGATGGGGAATACTTATACATCATTCGGCAGAGTTTCTCCTCACTTTCGGGAGAATTCAATAAAAATCCCTTGGTGATCAGATGGAGATGAAATCCACCACTCAAGTGAGGAAAAACTCCCAATATTTTTTACAGCGTTAAAGAATCTATTGAACTCCTCAATTCACGTTTGGAAACTGCAATCTTCCTCATTAGTTCTACTTTTGATGTAATATACGCTGCAATAAAAACAATGAACTTGTAAAATTCACAATTCAAAGTTTCGAAGCGCACCATTGTTGTGCTGTGTAGAAAAATTGACAATTCTCTCTTTTCCGTGTAGCAGTTACATTGCACAATTTACCGAGTAATTTCTATTTTACAAGTCCATCACGATTCATGGAATGTATTTTGTAATTATAGCGGAAATTTGTTACTTCGTTACATCATTGGGATGTCACATCCGCTCGTTCTATCTAGATTTGTATCCAATTCTTTTGTGAAATTATATCCAAAATTAGGAGAATCGAAAGAGATTCAGAAGAATTGAAAATCCATGGTATCTCCATAGAAAACCTGATGAAAATGTTACACCGTGTTTTGTGGTGTAAATAATAAATTCTGTGAAAAATCAGTGATATTTTGGTATTTGAATTCTCAACACAAGTATCTTTTGGTTTCTTTGAGGTAGAAAATAAAGATAAATTTGGTAAAAATTCGGTGTCAGAACTGTACTCCAGTTCTGAGAATATTCAGAGCAATCGCTTGGTGTAAAACGAGTCAAATTGACATTTGGTGTAATTCTGGTGTCATTTATGGGGTGAGAAATCCACAAATGCACCATAAAACCACAGTGTTGAATCGGTGTATTCGATTCTATTAGGACATTGGTGTCCATCTTGAGAATATGAGCTGAAAATTTTCAAGTTCAGCAGGGGAAGTCAGTATTCCATGGAAGCACTGTGAAAAAATTATCGGAATTTCCCTATTCTGATCATGAGATGAGAAATCAATTTTCCGGTACACGGAGAAAAAAGCAGGTATATAGTAATCTTTAATAAAAATTTGAGAATATTTCTTGAAATCTGAGAATTTTTCTTAAATGCATAATAAAGACAAACGGTCCACTTTTTTGAAGATTATTCATACCTAATAAAGAATAGAGAAACATATGAACTTTCCAAAAGTCGCATACAAAATTTCACAAAGTGAATAGTAGGATATTGAAATTTTGTTACTGTTTTTGTAAAATTTCACGCGCGACTTTTGGAAATTTAATATGTTTCTCTGTTCTGTATTAAGTATTGATAATTTTTCATTGTTTTTCGAATAAAATTCCACAAAAAAGTGGACCGTTTTGTCTTTATTATGCATTCAAGAAAAACTCTCAGACTGTAAGGAATATTTTCAAATTTTTATTAAAGATTACTATATTTTCGACCTGCATTCTTCTCCGTGCAGATGTATATGAAATTACCTATGGATTCAACTGGAAATTTCAAACTTTATGGGATTTTTACCATCATTTTCTAGTAAATTTCTGACAAAATACGGAAAATCCGCACGGAGAAAAATGCAGCTCGAAAGGATAGTAGTAATCTTTAATAGAAAATTGGAGAATATTTCTCAAAATCTAAGAATTTTTCTCAAGTTCGTAATAAACATAAAACGGTTCAGATTTCTCTTGAATATTGCTCGAAAAACAATGAAAAATTATCAATACTTAACAAATCATAAAAACAAATATGAAGTTTCCAAAAGTCGCGAATGAAATTTTACAAAGTGAATAACAAAATTTTTGAATCTTATTTTAAAATTACAGAATTTTGTTATTCACTTTGTAAAATTTCATTCGCGACTTTTGGAAACTTCATATTTGTTTTTATGATTTGTCAAGTATTGATAATTTTCCATTGTTTTTCGAGCAATATTCAAGAGAAATTTGAACCGTTCCATGTTTATTACGAACTTAAGAAAAATTCTCAGATTTTAAGAAATATTCTCCAATTTTCTATTAAAGATTACTATCCTTTCGAGCTGCATTTTTCTCCGTGCGTAACGCATGTATGTGTCAATTACTTCCGAACATTCATGTAAAATTTTCCATAGAATTCTTTTTAATTAGTACAATCGGTAAAATCTCATGATTACCGATGGAAAATAATTCCCTATTGAAAAACCATGTCGTTTTTTCACAGGATCTACGGGAAACTATGGGAATATATTGGAATTTTTCAATAGGAATACACACTTGGTACAGTGCATTCGAAAGTACGAAGTGATTTTACAAGTATTCATGACGTACGTTCAACTCTGTAGATGTGTAAAGTACAATTTTTAATTTTTAAATTTATTTTCCTACATCGAGGTACATCGAAAAAATAATAAAATAAAATACACGATGCAGCTCAGAAATTCCATTAGTTATTTCAACAAAGACTGGAGTTACGCAGTAAAGGGGAGTAAAATCATACAACCCCTATCCACTTGTTACAGCTATAGTACACTTACATAGCCAACGCGATACAGCTTTCCAACCAGATGATGTCCCTCAACTTCTGAATAAAAGGTAGATGAAGTCACACCCTCCGATACATATCATGTTTTTCAATAACCAATGTGTAATGCAGAGGGGTACGTAATGGGGTTCTTACACAACGACGAGTTGCTTATACTTTACTCAGGATTGACCGCAAATACACATGAGTCGGCTCTGCAACCGGTTCAGAATGTTACTAAATGTCAACTTACAGGTGCAGTAACCTGAAATTGATTATGGTCATTGAAAACACCAATGGAGTTATAATTTCAAGTTACCGGAACTTTGACATAACCCTAGTTAGAGACTCGCATATGTCCTATACAGGTACAATTATTGAAGAACATCTTTAATTATATACAAGGCTATATATGCGAATGCTACATAAAAGGTAAATTTCAAACTATATATAATTTATGTGTAAATTATACTCCAAAATGTAGTTCAATAATTATATCTCGAACATATTACTGATAGCTGATGATCTTGAAAGAATCGATTCTTTTCTATACAAAATTGATCAAGTTTTTATTGAATTTTTATATAATTTCGATCCAAATTGTATAAAAATTCTATTAAAAAAAAGAAGGATCGATCCTTTCAAGATCGGCCAACACTGGAAAGCATGTATTTTTGGATTTATCCAAAACAATGATCCATGTCGTAACAGGTATACCTATGATAATATATTCTAGGGAGTTCCAACCCTCGTTCGACTTTATGTCTTCCTCACGAGAATCCTCCGACGGAGCGACGGATATCTCCACCGGTGTGAAACATCGAGAACAATGCGTCTTTGAGACAGGTAATCAATGAGGTTCGATTAGAATTCGGTTGACCGATTATTTTCATGAGCTGATTTCCGTTGTCCGGTGGATATCTCTGAGAGACGTCTTGGCTGTATGTGGAAAGAAAGAGAAGCAGCGAGGGCAGAGCGAAGAAAATAGAGAACTCCTCGATAAACGTAAGAGAAAGGAAAGGGATGCAGCGAGAAGGGGGAAGAAGGTGGTGGATCGTGTTCGTATTTCTGCCGATATACGAGGAAAACGAGTATGTGGGAAGAAAAAGAGGGACTAGACATTGGGAGGGAAAGAGAGAAAGAGACAAGAACACATTTGCAGAGTGAAGTGTGGCGCTCTTGGTAGTTCTGGTAGCTCTCTACCACTCTTCACTGATTCAGTCTGCATCCGACCGTCGCGGGTATTGTATCGAGTTGTGTGGGTTTTACTTCGTGTCAACTCGCGCTTTTGTCAATTGGTTCATAACAGAAAGATTGCCGCGATTGTTTGGTAACATCCAGCGGTTTCAAGTTGAGTCGATACACATAAGATTACCAAGAGTTTTTCAGATTGAGGAAATTTTTTGGCGAGATCATCACCGGCGCGACGAGAGGGCTCGGTCTTGTCCGTTTCGTTCCGGTGCGGTCTTTCTCTGTCTCTTTTTCTCTCGCATTCGTGTTCGTGTGAGTGCCAGTTCAATGCAGTGAACTTAACGACAAAAAAAAGAATAAATACTCAGTAATACTCATTGTCCCTTTGAGCGAGGGATAACGTTCATCCTGTGTGCGGGATTTCAAAGGATAAAGAAGAAATTGGAATAATTGATACGAGGTATTATGTATCGTATCACATACATATGCACACGTTGGGGTGATGAGCGCTTGCGCATATGTGTTTTTCTTTAATTGTAATTGCAACAGTGGGAATTGGAACAAAAACAAACACAAACGTGGTGGAATGAACAGCTCCCGTGAAGGAGAAAGGGAAATGGATTTTTATCAGGAGTCACTCTGTTAGAAGAATTCTCAAAAGAGATATTTGCAGATACCAAAGAGAAAAGAAAAGAAGAGACGGGGAGGAGGAGGAGGTGGAGGAGGGGGAGGAGGAGAAGGTAGTGTGTCGTGCCGCTTTCGAGTGTGTGGAAGGAAGAAGGAAAGAAAGATCGAGCGGAGAGGAAAAGAGAAAAAAGCTCGGCTCGGCTCGGGGGCGAAAAGCAATGCGGGTTCATTGACTGCTCGCAGCGCTGCGCAATGGCCGCACGCTCCTCGTGTATGCCGGTGCATAGTGCATGTATGACAGGAGCCAAGACGACGACGACGACCACGACCACGACCACGACGAAGAGGAGGAGGAGGAGAACGACGACGGTGCTAATAACGCCGGTTATATGTAACAAGCACTGGAAACACAACGTCAACCATCGGAGGTGAACCCATCATCGATCGAGGCACGAAAATTTTACATCAAATCAAATCTTACATTCTAGATTGTATCCTCACTTAACTCATAATTACCCACACTCATCCATCATCCGCTAAACAGTTTTCGTTTTCATTTTATCACTATTCACTCCCAATCTCCCAACCCTCTGATTTTAGACAAGAATTTCATAAATAACGTCCAAAAGATGTTTCCTCCTCAGAGAGATATCAAAAGATATCAGCATTTTTATCTAGTCGATAGAATTCAAATTCAAAATAATATTCGTGGTTTCCTTCTTTCACGTCTTGTTACCGTCAACTCATACATGAGAGAGAATCCATTGAAAGGTCCTCAACCCAGATAACAAAACACAAAAAGATTTATGAGTATTTGACATGTAGGAAAGCTGTACTAATCTAAATGCTTCTCTATTATGGAGTATACAAAGGTATATTGTACGAGGTAATGTCGGGTATCGTGCAAGATCTTGTACCAAGAGAAGCGTCCATTGAAAATATTACCGTGAAAATTCAGTGAACAACGTGTAATTTCGTCATAAAAATTTACCATTCGTTCTTTCAAATACGTGTGGACGATCCTCACGATATTTAGTGGTTTCTTTTTCTTATGATTTCAGTTGACAATTTGATTTGATATCCAAAATAAGAAGCTCGATTATGTAATTTCTTCCGATCAAATATTCAATCGTTAGATCGAAAGAATATACCCGTAATGAGAGGATACGAGGGAGTAAAATCCGGAGTCATTGAACCACTAAAAAGGATATTCTCCGTAACTTTTATCATATCATCGTTGGTTCTTCTTAATATCGTAATGATAAAATTTCGGAAAATGTACTTGCCAACATTGTTCCAATTGGTCGTTTTAAACTCTTCATATGACCTTGGATTATTTTCCCTGGTGAGATTAATGAAGCGTATAGAGTGGCCTGGAAATGTAACCAAATAGACGCCCAAGCGTCATTCGAGAGGGAATTGAAACATTTTCACGCTTGATTCGTGAACTTCCTGGAATTTCGGTTTTCACCAGGGTCGACTTCACTCGATATAATTAAACCAATCTCTCAGATTCTGTTTCGAATTATCGAAGATGCTCATCTCTTCCTGTGTATGTATAGATCAGCGAACGTATTTTTTAGACAATGATTACACGGATATAGGTGAATATTAAATTACGATGAGTAATTTTTACTGAGACAAGTATACCAATATATAATTATGCTAGAAATGGAGGTTGAAACCTGGCAATCAGTTGATGTAAGCCTCCGCAAGGTTGCTTTATATAACCACAACTCTGTTAAACGCTATAACGGTATTTTGGAACCAAAATTTTACTTTTCTTCTCATGAAAAGTTATAACAGTCGACTGTTGGGATTATTTTGCCATCGTTCATACGACACTTCATAAACCGGAAATTCATTGAGTCATTTTGGAGTTTGTTTTTCTGGAAGAATTTTGCATATTTTCATCTCTTGAACAAGTTTATGCTATATAGTATGTGATTGAATCAGACAAATCATTACACGCGGAGTATCGGTTACTTGTTACAACAATCGGTAGCTTGGTGCTTACAATCCAAGAATTGCATGTAAGAAATCTTGAGCTCATATCCGGCAAATGAATTTTTTTGTCTTCAAAATTAACATCCGGTGAAAGTGCTGTTGTACGGGCGCGTGTTGACCAGCAGGCCAAGAGAATGCAACACCGGCACCGGTTACCGATGAAGGCCCATTAAAACCATAGCTGACAGTATAGTAACGATCATTGTTCAATGTGCAGTTCAACATTTAATACGGTATTTTGTTCCTAGTTGACTCAATGATGGTTGTATTACATTACTTCCGTAATAATATACCCGTTTTGTTCTAATTGTAGAACTTACATCATCCTTTAAAGATACATTCGATGCTTTAAAAAAAAAAAAAACAAGTCTTTTGATAAGCAAGCACAAAAGCGGGATGTGCGAGCAGTCACTTTGGAACACTGTGTTTTGACTTTTATATTCCATACTATATGATGTGATTACATACATTTTTAATTATTTCTTACTCGTTCGGGGTGTTTATGCAGGATTTATAAATTATTGATGAATAAATGTCTATCAAGCGTTATTCTAAGACGTTCTTGTATCAGATGTTGATTGATAACCAGAGACTGGATGTCGAATGAAGTATAAAATATTGTCAAAAAACAATTTCGAGCGTGACTTGATAAGAGTTACGGGCCAGTACTGGCTCGGTTTAAATTTCCACGTGGGTATCCGTATTGTTTTGGAGGAAAGGATATTCCCATTGCACCTCATCGAAGAAAAGAAATAGGCCAGGCTGCATATCTTCAGTCGCGTCCACAGTATTTTTAACAGTACCAGCCTGAAAATAATCGCATTCGTCGCATTATTGGCCCTGTGACCAGAGACAGAGTATAACTGGACTGATATTTGACAATATTTTTTTTCTCAGCGAACCTATTTCCGCATACATTCCAAACTCTTTGACTATGTCCTCCTATCAACCAGTTCTACTGTGACGACTTATCTCATTGCATTAATAATTCATAACCTTGTACTAAAATATTGTTCTCCACAATTTTTGAATTCTCGTCCGGGTAATGAAAAATGTCTTCAATGTTAAATATACTCCACCTTGAAATGATAAGAATTCAATATAAAATTTTGTATTCATCCAACAAAAATGACGAGAATTCCTGACACTGTGTCGTTCAATTCTAAATCATTTTTTTCAGCAAAAACGTTTGAATTTCCAAATGAAAAGAAAGGAGGAGAGAAAGGAAGCAAAAGTTGGCGAATTTGAAATTAAAATTGACGTGTCATCGTAATCAGTGAACATCAAGCAAAATCAAAATTGAACTCATAAAATTACACAAATGTCAGTTTGAAAGCTTGACGTACAGCGCACAATATATATCAGATATTGAATATTCAAAAGATCCATTGATTTACATAGATATTCGATAGAACTCCGCTTGTTATCTCTAATTCGTAACGTAAAATGTTTCTTTCATATACGCATAGACGTACGATGAGTGAAAATTTTGCAACCAATTATATCAAATAACTTTCGAAAATCAGAGGATTGGCATTACGTCACGGTGAAATTGCAAAAATTACACAACATTGTGGAATAAAATCATATTTTAGAGGTACGATTTTTTGTGTATTAGTGTGTTTTATAGAGGATAATATTCTCGATTAGCGACACCATTTGATAAAAATTGATTTTTGAAATAGAGCTCGCTTTGATCGCATTTTCACGATTCTTTATGGTTGCTTACTTTGTAAAGATCTAAATGTTGACTTGTATTCCCAATTGATTTCCTTCGCACGTGTCCAACAAACATGAAATTTATCAAGCAAAAAAGTGATCACTCTCTTTTTATGAAGAAAACATTATTTAAGATGAAGATAAAAGTAAAGTCAAGTGTTGACTCCCAAGAGAAAAATGCCAGAGTTGTCGAAACGCACAGTACTGGCAAGGTTGTTGTACTCGCCGTGGTTCAATTCGGGGTTATTAGTATTCCTTAACTTGCGGCAATGATTGGACGGATTCCAAAAGATATTGGTTCCCATAGACCATGGAGCTATGAATATCAGGAGGAAGCCTATAGAAAAACCCCTTTGCCAACAAAACGTAAGGGGAATCAGTGCCGCTATATTGTTCTGCTCAATTTATAATTGGTTCTTTATCTCAGGGATTCATATGACTGAAAATCATCGTAAGCCTGTTAATATGGCGGGCGTTTTCCTCTTCCGTCTTTCGTAGCGAGACCCCTCACTCTTGTGGACCTGCTAATGCTCCCTCTTGATATTCATAGCTCCATGTCTGAGACAGACAGTCTTGCTCCAATACTGAATCTCTACCGCTGAGTAAAGATCCAAGTTTTATCGAACCAGGACCGCTAACATTTCAGGGTACGATAAAATTACGATAGTGGGCCAGTATTCATACAATGTTATCTTACCACGAAATTGGTCGTGGATCAGAGTTCAACTGATCAAATTCTTAGGGACACAGATGTTTTGGTGGAATAAGACGGCGCCAGTATCGAACCAGAGTTGGTAGCGATAGAGATAGTGGAGTTGTGCCAATATTAATATCACTTTGTTCCTCTATACGGAATCGTTGGGGGATTTCAAATCAAGTTCAAGGTAACACAATAGTCTGTCAATTGTACTAAAATTTCGACTGGATACAGAGTGAATAGTGGACCGGATTTTCAAAGTGATATGGCCGCTTGAGTAGGACGAAACCAACTATGCCAATCGGGAACCAGATTTGATAACATTGAAGAATTCACGAGAAAACGATATTCCACCAGTATCGATACAACGTTGTTTTATGAAGTTTAAATCAACTCCGTGACGACGGGTCTAATAGAGGGTCTAGTCACTGTGAAAATCTGGGGAGTTTTTCGTCTATTTTGAGGAACTATTCAACTTTTCAAGTGTTGAATCCTCCAGACAATGAGGGAGAAATTCATCAAATTATGGGTAAAAATCACCCGATGAAAGATTGTTGCTGCTACCATTTTGTCAGAACAATAGAGTTGTCTTAGGGGGATGAGGCTGCGCTAATACTGAATCAGACTTCAATATTAACAATGTAAAATATAATAGGAAAATGATACTGTGTCAGCATCGACACTGTAAAAAAATCTGCTCCTAATTGCATGAAAATGTTTATCATGGAAATTTAACAAATAATTGTCACATTTCAGTGAGAAATGTTGAAATTTCATTCGCCGATGTGATAGGAATTCAGTTCCTTACCCGTAGGATCTGGGTTCGATTCCCATTCGGTGAACTTTGAAGGAAACACTTGCAAAGTGCCAAAGTACAATAGGTGCAATTATAATAAATTTGACTGGTTCATTCATCTGCTCCCCAAATCTCTTGGAGTGAAATTCCATTCCTAAAGAGTGAAAATACTACAACTCTGATAGAAGTGAAAATTTTATTCTATAAAAGGGAATCTTCACTCATCGGAGTTGCATTACTTTCACTCGTTTAAAGCAGAATTCAATTCCAAGAAATTCAAACAGTAAGATCTCTGTTCCATAGAAAGAATGATATGCGCATGAGAACTCGGAAAGCCAGAAACTTACTCCACCTTTGACCCCCGTGAAACACTTTACGCCTTGGCAGAGATCCATGGCATCATCATCTAAAGGTGGGAAACAGCCTTACCAAAAATTGGCCAAGTTTTACTAGACTCATTGGTAGGATTTGGCCACAACTTAGTATTGATTCGTTCCAAACATCTGTCCCCCGGCCTGTTAAGAAAACTAGAATCATTTTCTCCAATAGTTTATGGCTCAGTTTATCTCAGAAATTCATAAATCATTTTTGACTCCTCATTTCCTATACAACACCACAGTTCCAGAAGAATTCATGAAGAACAAAATCAGTTCAATAAGAATTCATTATAAATTCTTCTGGAACTGCGGCGCTGTGTGGATTTCAACGTTTAATCTTCATTTTTTCCAAAACAGAAATCTAGTCATTTTCATATAATCCTGTGAATTTTTTTACAGTTCTCCTGATTTACTGGAATAATTCCACAATTCATTATGCAATGTTTTTTATAAGATGATTTGAAGTTTTTAAACGCCCCGTGGTTGAGGTATATAGAAGAATTTTACCTTCAACTTAGAGACCTGTTTTATACATTCTTGCCATACGTTTTTCTCTCTGCAAAATTGATATAAATAAAACGCAAAAATTACGAAAATTGATACACTATTCCAAACTACGCGAAACGACGCAAAGTAAGAAATTCAGCATTGATTTATGTGGATTGAATTTTAACCTCATCTTCATATCTTGTGGAGCCGTATAAGAGCTTCATCAGACATTGGACCGATGTCAGACCCATTCTGGCCCTTTATTTGAGAATTAGGTCAATAATAGATGAATATGGACTCTTGCATACATTGATTGTTCAGAACAAACAAAAATTAAAAGTAGTATGTCACAACAAATCCCTTTGTTTCCAAATCAAAAGCATATACTTGTTTGCGGGATGATCAATATTGACTGATTTTAGGGAAACGATTTCAATTTCGAATAGCTGTGTGTTGGAAATTTTGATAAAATTCAGTCGTTCGTGAGAAATAGCAATTTGTTTCGGATAAAAGAAATTCCAGAATTCACATTCAAATACACTTGGATTTGAACGCAATACTTTTCCAACACTCAATATTCTTAAATTTTTTAACATTTATCTTGAGCTATTACTCTTATTTTGTATTATTTCGCGTAGTTTGGCGTAGAATTTCAGCGTCAATTGGCGAGGTTCCTGCGTTAAATTATTCCCACCACGGTAGACCTGGAATATCGTAGCGTGATGACATATATTCATTAACTTCTGTTGTTTCGGCACTGACACGCGATTCCACTCCTCTAAAATGGTTTTGACGTAATCGTATTGGCACCTCAACGTTGCCTCTCTTCAAAATTCACCGTAACATTATTTCATCCAGTTTCCTCTTAGTCCACGAATTACGATTCTCGCTGGCTTTGAAATCTGAAATGTGTATTGTTAATGAAACATCGTACTCAAAAAATAAATACCTACTCAGAGAAGGTTTCAAATTTTTTTTTTTTCTAAAATCAATGTCTAAAGATGTCTTATCTGTATTCATACAAAGAACATATGTTGAATTCTTAAAATTATCGTTATTAGATAAATTTTCTCGTCAAATTAGCATTAATGTTCTGTTTTTTCTAACGATATAACACAACTTTCAAATATTTGTATTTCGAGGCTTCAGATGTTTTTTCTATGCAATGTGGACAGCTTACGCAGACAAATTTTATCTCGCTACATTCTAAGATATGTGTTCTTCTTTCAACAAAAGAGTCCATCACCATGAGTTTTTTTTCATTTCATTCTTCCGAGGTCTAAGCATTGCTATATTCTTCTTCTATAAAGGAGCGATATACGGGATATAGGAAATATTTATTATCAAAAAGTTGATCTAGGCTTTGAAAATAAGGTTCCCTAAGTTGTAGTGTTGTGCAAATCCAATTACCCACCAGACACAGTTTCATTGAGGTGAGATCATTGTTATGTTTCAGTTACATTGGATTGATATAACATATTTGATTGTTATGTAACAGTAATGTGGAGGTTTCAAAAGAGTGACTGTTATATAACCACCACAAGTTGGAGTATGAAATTCTTCCGTCGCCACCTCGTTGCAACAACATGCTGTGTTACATTATGGCAACAATTATTGTTCAGTGCGTAACAATTAAACAGATTGAAATTTGTACCTACATATCTACTGATTTGTAACATTTTCCAATGATTCCAAGTACATTTGGAAGTTCATGAAGGCCAGTTTTCGTGATCAATTCTAAACACTCTAAAAAGAGGATACTCCAATGTTTGAAGTTCCTAAACCTACGTTTTTTATAATAATAATTGTAAACCTCACACAGTTATCTGAATATAATATTCTATTTTCTGGCATAATAACAGTTGCTTTTATCGGTGACTGTATGCACCGACTTTGACGTTACTGACTCATTCTACCGAGTATAACCTTTACAGCGATGAGTTAATATTTTCCTTTGATTCAGATTCAGAGAGCATAAAAATTGAATCGCAAAAGGATGTACAGAGGCATCTGGTTGAATTTGAGAACCCTCTGGATATTCAAAATGTGTGAACTGAATCGAAATCATTGCATTATGAATTTCTTTGAGAGAAATACCGTATATACAAAGATTCATACAAATCTGAAATATTTGACAAATAACGAAGCGGGGTCAGTATTTTACGTATTCCAAAAGAGTAAGATTTTACTGTCGGTAAATGAAAAACTCACAGTTTCGCTTTTGATACTTAATGGAGTGGAATCTTCTGATCAGGGACGTGCTGACTAAAGGATCAAAATGTGTAATCACCGGCGTGCCGCCAAGGTCACCAAGAGGACCCTCCTTCCCCTACCTACCTCTCATCAGTGCCGAGTGAACTTCCGATCACAGGACCGGTTCGGATATGCCAACACGCTCCTGCATTTCACTCTTTCAAATTTTCATTCTTTCGAATTTAGAAAGTATTTGCTATACTTCCAGTTTCCGGCATTGTCAAGTTTCAACCCTCTTTGGAAAATATTAGAAGTATCCAACTTTTTGTACCGTCGGTTCCCGCTCTCATCCAGATATCACAGTATCAGAATTTCATAATTCTCCCATCAAGGATTCCTCGTATCGAAATTTCGAGGATTTGCGAATTCTGCTAAAATTTCTTAAATTATCCTTTAATAATGGTATAACTCTCTAACTCTCGTGTAGGAAATGTCCTTTCAATCGCGGGTGGATAAAGAAAATATAAGAAACATGCATATTTTCAAACATCACCCACTCGTATTCTCCTTGAAATTATGTATATCGGTTCACAAGATTAGCCTCAGTCTTTTGAACTCATTCCCAGGATTTTTAATAAATGAGAAATCCATAATACATTTATCACATCAGTTTTCTCTCAACAATCTCCCAGTAAATCTGTTGAAAAATCTGATCCGCAGTATACACACAATTGAATCCTAAAACTTATCCTATCAACAGATTCATCCCCATTTTCTTGAACACGTTCGAAAGATATGTAATAAAGTTTCAATCATAATGTACCTTTACCAACTGAATTTTATACAAGAATATGTAGTGTCAGGTGCGTGCCTTGTCAAAATTAATGGCCTTCCTGTGATAAATTTACTCTCACCTCGTGTCTGCGTGCTATAAGTTTGGCAGTCATGTGACAAGTAATATGGAGAAAAAAAAAGTAGTCACACATGATCTGGATATATCTGGTAATTCAATGGATACGACTCTCCTTACGTGAGAAATCTGTATTGGATACGAAAGTACGTGTGATTAGCATAAGGATGTCGCGTATGATAGTTTGTTAAAATGGTTTCGTTTAATTTCTAGATAGCTACAATGGTTGTCATAGTATTACTCGAATGTTTCGTAATTCAGTTTCTAGTTGGTATTTAGATAAACTCGCTCATCAAGTGAGAAGTAGTTTTTATAATGAAATTTTATTACGAATAGACCGGATATAACTCTCGAATGTAGACACAGGCAAATAGATAATATGAAATTCATATGACACACTCGTTTATCGTACAGGTCACAATTCAAGCATGTGATTGATCTAACGGGAGATAAATAACAATACGGTACGTGAGTTGGAAAAATTCATGAAAGTTATATTTCTAATGTCTTTCACAAATATTCACATACGAGGAAAAGATATTCTTTGAATTTTCATTTGAATAACAATATTTGAATCTCATTTTGGTCTGCAATATTTGAAAAAAGAAAAAAACCAATGTTCCGTGCAGGCATAGTTTTAGACAGTCTTGATTTTCTGATTTTTATATCATGGTTTGAAACATCGCATTGTATATTGTGTAATCACTGACGCGTTTTATAAGGTAAACAAAGATTTATTAAGAAATTTTTAAACTGAAGCACTACAGTCGTATGAAATGTAGAATACACATCGAAAGGAAATTTTTAGAACATGTGAATAACCCCTAACAGCACACCCACCGATTTCTACGTCGCATCTCCGTGGACTCTACGTGGATGGTACGTGAATGAACGAAGATTCCACGTAGAGGCAACGTACAAATGTCCTGTGCTCTACGGGATCGTATAATTTTGTTACCACCATGATGACAGAACTTTTGTTGTTTTGGAGAAAGAATTTTTTTTATTAGATTCCAAATCAAATTCTTAGGTAAAAAAAATTTACAGTTTTGTTGCTTTTACAAAATATATTTTCTCTGAGTGTGAAATAAACATTACAGACTTCAGATCGAAAAGTAATGATTAATATCACTGTTAGAAAATATATGTCCGTATTGAATCTAATAATAGTTCTGAAATCAAATATTATTGATGAAATTTCAAAATTTCTTCCTGAAATGTAAGAATTGTTTAAAATTGAGAGAAAAAATTCTGAACATAGAGAATTAGAAAATGAATAAACTGTTGATGTAAAAAACTTGATAATATTGTTATGAAGTTTCAGGCAGATTTTTCTGACAATGTAGGATCTAATCAATCGCACGATCAGCTTATTTGTCTTCAAAACAAAATCAAGCACTCCATTAAATTTAGAATAACTTTTACATAATAATTTGAATAAATATTATTCTACGTATTTTTTTTTGTATATCTGTGAAACTGGAGATTTTTTCCCGCGTGGATATAAAAAAAGAATCACTTCAATCGGAATGAACTCAGAGAAACTCATAATAGTAACTTGTATGACCCTCAGTTTCTTAGCAATAGGAGAAGAAGAAGAAGAAGAAGAAGAAGAAGAAGAAGAAAAAGAAGAAAAATACGATACAGAAATCAGTGCGCCAGTAGATTGCTCGATTTAGACACATACGTTAACAACAAACATCGAATTATCTTATGGTCGGCAGAATCATTAAAAGTGTAGGTGTAGATTTTTCTTCTCGAGTGACCCAATTAACAATATTTCCAAGAGAGAAACGCTACAATAAATGATGTAAGAATGCATTCATTGCATGATGTGTTTCGCGTTATACCGTGTTGTGTTGATTACTTTTCTAAGCGTATAAAAGAATGCTCAGTCAACTGGTTCAAGCTGCCTATAGGATGCTACATTCATTCACGTAAAGATACCGATGATCAACCAAAGATTATTTTTTTTTTACCGCAACATTCAAACTTCCATTTAATTTTGATTGATCTGCAATCGATAGGGTTGGAGGATATTTTTGGTAAAAAAATCTCTCTGAATCTCTCTGAAAATTTCACGTCTCAGAGAGATTCGGAAAGAATCAGAGAAATTCAGAGCAATTCAGCGTGGTTCAGAGGATTTCAGAGACTAGTGGGTTGAGAGAACTTCTGCTTTGAATTTTTCAGAAGGATTCAGAAAAATTCAGAGGAACTCAGAGAGATGCAGGGAAATTCAGAGAGGAACAAATTCAGGAAAATTCTTGGTCCTGCATTTCAGAGGCGTTCAAGGAGTGTCAGACGCTTTCAGAGATAGATGAATTCAGGAAGATTGTGCGTAGAACTTTTCAGAAATATTCAGAGGAATTTAGAAAGATTCAGAGTGATTCAGAGAGGAATTAATTCAGTAAAATTTTTGGTTCAGGATTTCAGAAGTATTCAGGGAATGTCAGAGACTCACGGAGACAGGTGAATTAGGGAAAATATGTGCGTACAGCTTTTCAGGAATATTCAGAAGAATTTGGAAAGGTTGAGCGTAATTCAGAGAAATTCAGAGAGAAATTAATTCAGCTAAATTTTTGGTTCAGGATTTCAGAGGTATTCAGGGAATGTCAGAGGCTCACAGAGACAGGGGAATTAGGAAAAATTGTGTACTTGGGATTTTTTAGAAAAATCCAGACAGATTCAGAGGAATGTAGAGAAATCCGGGGGGGTCTGGGAAATTCAGAGAGGAATGAATTCAGTACAATTCTTGGTCCTGCATTTCAGAGGCTTTTTGGAAGTTTCAGAGACTTCCGAAAGAAGATAAATTAAGAAAAATTGTGCGTGGAATTTTTTAGAAATATTTAGAGGAATTTAGAATGATTCAGCGTCATTCAGAGAGATTCATAGGAATTCGGAGGAAGCTTTGAAAGCTGAGTACATTAAATTTTCGGAGATTTAGAGGAATTCAGAGGAATTCAGAGGAAGCTTTGAAATCCGAATACATTAGATTCCGGGAGATTTAGAGAAATTTAGAGATATTCAAGTAAATTCAGGGGGAGCTTTAAAATTTAGATATATAAAATTCTGAGGGATTCAGTGATATGCGGAGAGATTCAGAGAAAGTTGAAGAATTCAGAACGTATCACTATCGGAAAAGTCTCTAACTTCCTCTGAATTACTCTGGAATTACTCTGAATCTCTCTGAAATTTGTCCCAAAATATGGAGAGATTCAGAGAGATTTTTTTTACCAGGATTAAATTTATTTTCAAGATACTTTCTTGAGAAAAATTTCCACGGAATTTGATTTGATGAAATCACATCCTCTCTGTATCTTTATATGAATGTTGGATGAAAATGACAACATCGGAAGGTGTTTTTCTATTTAGATTTTGCTTCTTTTATTTCACGATTTTTCTCCTACACTCAATCCCTGCGTTTGAATTTCATTTAACGCTAATATAATTCTTATATTTATCTGAACATCACACCCTTGTCGCAACTTGTTTACGACATATACTCCTTCGATACTGTCGTTTTGATTTATGAATTCATTAAATACTTTCAACTCGTCAAACAAATTCTTCTCGTCACGCGATAAACATGAGTCTATAGGGTATCGTCATTTATAACTAGACGAATTATGAATTCTCAGTCATCCGAGGATAAAGACAGAGAGAGAGAGAGAGAGAGAGAGAGAGAGGGAGAGAGTGTGAGAGATTCGGACACTGAGAATGAAGTAGATAATACGTGCATACAGTCAAAGTCGACAGGATAAATCGAGCGGATACACGGTGGTATGCGATGGTCCGCGAGAGTAAAGGAGATGGAAAGAAGAGACTTTAACTCGTCCCATATTTACGTCGCCAAAATTTCACTCGACAATTTACCACCTCTGCAGGCAGGCGAGTCGTGTTATTAGTCACGGATGTACGACGATACACGATTCGTGAAAATCAACCATGTGTTATGTACTTAAACACAACTAAATCCACTCCCGTACGTGTGGGTACGCGAATAGTTTTAACAAGTGTTTTCTGGCAATTCCGATATGTTGTTTTTTTCTGCCTTTTGATGAATTCATTGACCGAACGACGTCTGTATAATTCGAAGATCATTTTTATTGCTTAGAATTACGTACAAGTGTATTTGTGAGACAAGATTATACCTGTTAACAGTAATCGTTAATGGCCTCGATTTCTTTTTCCAGCTTTTGCTACGAAAAAGGTGACATAAATACGTTGAACTTGTACGATCCACTTGATATCAGACCCTGCGGAACGTTACCATACGCGTGAATCTTTCAATTCTCTTATGCAAAGTATCGGAATGAATCATGGTAATTTTGAAATGTATCAATGAGTTTTGGTAAAGTCTCGTTACATTCGATATCGTACGGGGATATCAAGTTCATAATATCATCAAACAATCATCATCGACATTTTTTCTTGAATCCTGAAATTTTATACTACTGATAAATTGACTTTTATCGTACATCAGGATCAAGTTGAGCAAACACCAAGCAGCGAGTCAGTTCACAATGAAAGTACAAACAATTTTATCATTATGTAACTGACTGCTACCTATTCGAGCTACAATGATTCTATTAGAATTCCACAAATACTCTTTCAGACCTGATTATTTCAATTTTGATTTTTATACCAAAATACAGAAAGTTCTTTAACCGCGTGGAACAAAAAAATTTGCTGACTGCTGACTGCTGCCACCACTGAACAAAAATCGTTGTGATAGCAAAAGTGGTTTACAGTTTACTGCTCCAGCAAAATCAGATTTCGCTGTCATAGTGAGCACAATTTATCATCAGTTTGCATATCCATTTGTGTATTTCAAGTTAAATTCGACACTAAACACTACTATTTCAATATATTTTATATCCATTGTTTCATTCTTTTCCAATGAATACTGAAATTTACACTAACCTCTGTACTTCAACCCTTCAATATTTCTGCCTACAAATAAAAATAAAATCCACCTTTCTCAACAGTTCGGTCTTATTAATAAACGTTATGAGAATCTTTTTTGTTCACCATCGTGCTTCATTGTGCACAAAAGCGTACTAGGAATAAAAAAATCCTTTAGGAAAAACATAATGTATAAAAATCCAGAAAAATTATTATTCCGAGAACAATGAAATATTTAATCGAATAATCGCAGCAAAATAATTAGTCAATTCGAATGAAGTTTCATTGAATCGGTTGAATATCTATTCTTATAAACTAGGGCTGGGACTAATAATCTGATTCAATGTGATTTTATATAAAATTTGTATAAAAACTTGATACCAATTTTATATAAAATAATATTGAATCAGATTATAGCCCCAGTCTAATTGTAAACGAATAATTTATTCTAATTGATTGTATTTTGTTGCGATTATTTAGCTAAATATTTCACTGCTCCTCTCATGAGAAGAATAAGTTGCTTCAGCGAAGATTCGCTGTGCGGTCTTCCGCGGCTTGCAAAATTACATAAATTTCGAGTTTCCGGAGTGGAGCCGCGTCTTGTATCGGTTGGTTGCCGACTTTGCCAGAAGCCAGCTGCACCCATATAAAAATCTTCAGGCTCCGCCAATGCTGACGACGGAATATAGCTAGACGCAAGGCTGCCAGCCAAAGCTGGGCAATCTATGTAGGGACAAGGATGGTTGACAATGGTCTAAACATTGTACCAATATGGGAAGTCGTAAATCGACTTCATTGATCCATCATTGATCATTGGCTGCGCCACGCTTGGCCCATCCTTCAACCAATATTGCTTGAAGGAAAAAGCATGCTTTCAACAGAGGCTCTCTAGGGCTTGGCAGGACACTGCTCCAAGCATTAGGCAACTCTGAATGACAATGGATTCTCATGTTGCACCAAGCATGGGTCGTAGCTTGGTCCAGCTTGGGCAATAGCTTGGCTCAGCTTGGGCGATGGCCTCGCTCAGTTTAGGCGTTAGCTTGACTCGACTTGAGTAATAGCTTGGCTAAGAGTGAAACTTCCTTCTCAAACAGCAAATTACAATAACTCTCACCAGAGTGATGCTTGTTTCCTGCGAGTGGCGAACCAAGCATTCAATCAATACATAAGTCTCCTTTGAAGATTCCATGACAGAAATAATTCTTCATCTGTTTCCAGACCCGCCTACTTCTACGCCAGGACCACCGGATTTACGTCATTCATCAGTTTCAACTAATCAGAAAAATTACATGTTGAAATTCTCCGACATTCATTTCGTTCAATCAAAATGATAGAATGGATTTTTTATTTTATTTTCAATTACAATAAAAAATAAAAGTGACCATTGGCATGAGATGGGCGCAACCCTGCCGCAAGATTGCTACAGCGTTGGCTCATCCTTGGCGAACAAATTTTTGTATGGTCTGCCGTTGACGGCATATGCTATCACAACCCTGTTTCCAGTGTTGGGTCTTGATTGTGGAAACAAATGGGCTGAGGCTGAAATGATGTTATCATTTCAGAGTTGCGCCATGCCCGGTAGCCTAGGCTCGGCCCATCTTGGTGAGCCTTGCGGCAACCTAGCGCCCATGGTCAATTTTTACCTGGGCAATGATAGCGAAACGTCGGCAACCAACCGATAAAAGACGCGGCTCCACTCCGAAAGCTCAAAATTTATTTAATATCACAAAGATCAGTGGTCTCCCTGTAACCAGATAGCATGGGAGAAAAAAAAACGACACAGAGAAAAGAATGACTGACGAGAATTTTTGCTTTCAATTGTGCTTCATGATCACCGTTAGCATAGAATTATTTTTATTAAACTTTTTGTACTAGATTTAGAATTATTTCATACATTCGTTCATTGAATTTGAATATCTGAATGTCGATTGCATTGTCCATCAATGTACAAATGTTTGAGAATGGTGATAAAATTCATAAATATTTCTAACAGTAATCGACATGCCTTTCTTAAGATTCTACTCTTCGAGAAAAGTTTTGTGCTCATTTCGGCTTAAAAGATTGAAGACTCGATATGGAGAAAATGTGATCATTTGTGTGGAACTGAAATGAGAAATGATGTTATAGAAAATCGTATGGATCGTTTGATATCGCTCGTAATAATTGTAGTAATCTTCAGTTTCTTTCTTTCAAAAGGGTGTCAAGATTTTTTTTCAGAATTATGTGGTCTAAGCTAGCGATTTACAAGGATTCTTTTTCCCAGAGGATATTATTCCATTTTCTCATGAAACTACAGATACATATGTTTTTGTGGTTTTCATTTCTAGTATAACATCGATTCCGAGATTTCTTCTTTAATAGAATGAATAGCTAACGAGATCATTACAAATAACCTTATTCTGAATTTTGCATAATAGCGATTAAAGAAAACCTTGTAATGAGAAGGAACTCGATACAATGATGAATAATTTATTATCTGCATGTGAGAATATTTGTACAATTTGATATTTCCACAAAAATGAGATAGCGAAGCCGTCTCTTTTGAAGATTACAATAAAATTAAAATGAAATTCCTATTCGGAAATCAAGAGACTGTTTCTTTACACATTCTTCCTCGCCGAGCAAATGGCTGTATATTTTTTATACTCAAATTAAAATGAGTCACTTTTTGCGAAATCCGCGAATATGGTAATATTTTGCATCAACCAAGAGAAACGTTACATATTTTAAATTAGTATATTTGTTAATATATTCAGAACATACCTGCTTTATGATTTTAATACTAATATTCAGTCTGATACCTTTTCAAAATTACTCCATCTGCCTCTGGTGGAAACAATCAACGATTCTTTCGGAGACCACCCAGTTTTTTTTTCCAATTAAATCACCCAAAAACTGTCTCCCAAGAAGTAAACCTACAAAAAGTACAAATCCTATTCGAGCGATTTATTCTTGTTTGTTCTGATGCAAAATTAGGATCAAAGTTATTTACGAATAGCTTCGAACCCGATTTTCGTATCGGATAAATAGGAATTAATTGGTTGGATGGGATTTTTCTAAGCAGGATAATTGCAGGTTTGTTTGATTGTTCAAAATATACACTTCCGAAACCAGCTATTTTCCATGAAAATAAAATCCGATTACTGGTTAATTACTGAGGAGAGTTTGGCAGTTTTCAGTCCAAATCAAGTGATTTGATAACTATTACCAGCCTTTTTTTCAGTGCATTATAAAAACAGCCACCATCATGAGTTATTTTCTGGAAAAATTCTAGCAAAATTGCTGGTTTTTTTGCTAATAATTGAATATCTGGTAGTAAAATATTTGCGAATTATGTGATTTGATCTTAAGTTTGAGAAGACGCAATTTCATAATTCATAATATATTGTTCCCTCCTGTACCCTGTCTCAGACAGTATTTGTTATCTCTAGCAGTATTCACATCAATTGACTGGTTTTTCATAGGAATACGTAATCTAGTTTCGAGAAATTCCTCGAGTTCATACTACTTTCCTTAAGAGGTCACTCATAATGAAACACGATGGGACTACATTATTACAATAAAATTTCCTGACATATCGATAAGAATCCTCTCCTACAACTTCTACTTTATATATTAATAATGATAATGCTCATGTCGATAATGATTTTTTCATTTGTTTGTCCGTTTAGGCGTAACCTAGAGGACCAATGTCAATTCTATTATCAGAGGAGAAAAGAGAAGGAGAAAACGAGCAAGAGAGAGGGGTATATCTTATCTGCCAACTTACAAATGTTGAAGACCGATCAATCGAGACGGATTAAAAATCGATTCTACGACTGGAAGGGGATTTGAGAGTCCATTATTTCTTACGCACATACGTTCAAATACATTGTGTCGAAGAAACAAAGATATTTTCTGGATGAATTGTATAATCGTGTTCATCGATAAAACAAAATCCATTCTAAAGACTCACGAATTTCTAAGAATCGATTCGATTTAGTTCCACGATTTGAATGGAACAAAACGAGGTGGAATTTCGAATACAACACGGGGCTTTGGTTTTGTTTTCGTTCTTTTCGGTTTTAGGGTGAACTTTTTCCTTTCGAAAGAAACAATTAAAACAAAAGTTGTCAGAGTTAATGCCAAAGCTAACGTCTGTACTCGAGTCGATCATTGTCGTAATCGTCGTTTTGACAACAACAACCGACAACAGCAACGAGTCATAAATTTCAATCTACTTCTAGTACACGGGGCTTCATGCTGGTAAACGAGCGTAAATCTCGTCGAGAGACTCGTGACTCGTCGTGCACAGTTTTATCAAAGCAAAGATGTTTATTCTTTGATGCTGGCGAAAGGTGTGTGCGTTGTTTACAGCGGCAGCAACAACAACAACAACAACAGCGACAACAAAAATCACTTTGTGGTTTGTGGCGATGGCATTTTTCAATACCGTCTACGTCCCAGTTTGTTCTATTTCTTTCACTTCTTCGGACTGAAGAAAGAAGAAATAAGAAAAACTTAGTGACTTTGTGCCAACGGTTATTTAATAACGTTCAAGGAATAATATCGATAAGCGATTCGCGTGTGTCAGTTGGCTTCTTTGAAGCGCCAGTGTTCTGAAAAGCTGTGAATGATCAGTGAATAGAAATAAGAGGGAAAATACAATACCACAAAATAAGAGAAGAGGCGGGGCCAGCTGGACCAGCAACTACACGGTGGACATGATTATTTCAAAGGATCTGTTCCTCCTTGGCGACCAAGATTATCTGCGGCTTCCCAATAACGAGAAGCGCCAGCAACGGGCAATGGGCCGGCCGATCATCAATGCTCCCAGGTGAGATTCCATATATTTTCATTTATATCTTATTATTGATTTCGCACTTTAACACATATAAATATGTCGTCTGGAAACTCTTTCCAGCGCATTTCGTGTGAAGTATGATTAGAATTCAATCATCTTCGAGGAATTGAATCTATGCTATAAACTTGAAATCACTCCTCCTATTGCGTTATACCGTTTAGTACCAAGTCTATAAAGTAATTACAGGTAATACTGGTATCTTAGCGATGGTTAACCGTTGTGTACTGGATCAGTTTGTATAAGTTTCCAGGTTACCTTGTTTTTCACTCTGCCATCAAAAACTCGGAACTTGATAACTGGTATCCGAAGTTCATTCAAACCCATATCTTCTTATTTCATTTGCCTGGGTAATATTTTTCAACGCGGAGTTTAGGATTTATCTCACAATCTAAGAACTTCGCGAACAATTTTGAAATGTTTTCTGTGAAATTTCAAGGAAATCAATTAGTGAGGTATAAAATAATTCTGGAAAGGTTTTCAACAGAGTTTATTGTCCTTACTTTATAACCTTTTTGAACAAAATATAATCCCTTTTCGAAAATATTTGTCAATAAATCTTCTTCGATGACCTCCTATCTCGATTTCCATAAAAGATTGTAATTTCACTCGTCAAGATTATTATCACGAGTTAAGCGAAGGCAATGATCGTATTGTAACAACGCACCTCATTGTCTCAATTAACATCCTTGCTCATCATTTGACGATCAATGACAGAGACTTTGTCGAAGCATGTGTCACCTCCATTGAATCCTCCAACACGAAACAATTAAAATTAAAATCGAATTTCGCTGCACCTGTTTCTGTAGCTTTTCCAAGAACCTCGCGCGTTCGCGAGTATAATGTCGAATACGAGATGGATCTTGGATTCGAGTCGATCGCGCATAGATGATTCATCGCATAAAAAAATGATACTCGAAGCACACTTATTATCATTTCACATGTAGATCGCGTCGATAATTACGTACAAAGCTGGTATACGCGACTCGCGAACAGAATTTAATATTCGCTCGATACAAGCGTCAGTTCGAAAAATAATCGATTTACTCGCGATTCACACTTATCTTTCTTCACAATGATACAATCGTCACGATGAATTCTGATTTCAAGATTTTACATTCATATTTCCTGCTCAAAAGAACTTTGACCCGTTTCTCTTTTTTTTCTCTCTGCAAGAGTATATACATTCATACTTGGATGCTGATTCAGTCTTTCTCTAGCGTGAACGAATTTCACGAAACAAGAAATTTGCATACTTGGAAATCCGCAATTTGTAGTTTACTGGCATCTTCTTCGAGGGTCGCTCGACTCAGGACCACTTTATGAAACATATTTGAGGAAAAAAGAAAAGAGCAAAAGACATTCATGTGTATAAGTCACCTTGTCAATCCTTCTCTTGGGCCGATCTGCTTCACTACAAAAAAGTGTTCACATGTTTCAATGATGTTGTTCCATGTCTCTTTTTTTCTACTCGAATCTTGCGTGGATGTGATTTTCGTTGGATAATCCTTGAGAATTGGTTTCTTATCGATGCTTTGATAGATTATTCCGGTCTTCGAAACCAATAGTGAATTTATATAGAAAAGCCTAGAAGTGGAACATCAAGAAAGAATGAAATAGAAAAAAAAAGATGTATATATATATATATATATATATATATATATATATATATATATATAAAAGGTAAATGTAATGTCGCGTTCCATATACCGATTGTGCTCCTCGCGCAGTCTGTGTGCGAGATGCGAAATCGAGGACGACCTACGACGAGGAGGGAATGGCGAACGTGCCATTAAGTAGATTGAATATTACCCTATATTCGGTGTGTATGCAATCAATAGCCTAGAAAAAATGTGTTATTTTGCTCCATAATGGCATAACGATGCATCCTTGTACGTTCTACTATCAGCTTCGTGTCTAATTTACTGGCGGAATTGCACCGTTCCAATGTGTGTATACATGCGCTGCACATATGCTGTCACGTATTTTCGGTTGTCATCACAGTATATTTTTACTACGGCTCTTTATGTCGCTTACATTACTATCGTGCGGCAACGGATACGATGATGACATTGAGAAAATGTCTCGACGATATGCGGAGCATTTTTCCCATTATCTATATCTTGTGAATAATATGTGAAAAGATGAATTTTTTCACACACTTTTTTCTCATTTATGTACATACGAAAATTGAAGCTTGTTCTTTTATTTTCTACGTTTGCAAAGAGCAGCATCTCTTCGGACTCTTTCGGACTCGAATCTGAAACTGGAGAACCCAAGTTCAAAAGTTTAAGTGCAATTTTTGTCTGATTTTGACAAAGTTTTCCTGCTTCTCCCGCTATGAGCTTGCACGTAGGTGAATACTTGATCGAATATCTCCCAGGAAGAAATCGCCATATATGTTCAAAAATAATCATTTTTACTTGCACCTGAGTAATCGTAGCAAGTAGTTAATAGAAAATTATACTCCACGTGGAATCGTGAAATCATTGACACCACATTTCTGTTTTTGCAATCATTTCACGTATTAAAACACTATAGAAGATAAGCAAAAATCGATTCTACAGTAATGAATGAGTTGAAATTGAACTAATTTTCCTTATCTTTATGTACTTTAATTTGATATATTATAGCGTAAAATTGAAACGTGCTAAAAATCAATGTTATTGATGTTAATATAAGGATTTTATGATAATCGCTATGATACATAAACATACAATTAGAACTACGTTCTATCAGTGAATTCGTATACCCTACATATCCAAGTTCAGATTTATTCTGCAAAATATCGAACATCTTTGTGCGTTATCATGTTTCGACTACAGATGATTAGTAATTGTAAAAAATAAAACAGAACAGCCGTTGAACGGTGGAATAAAGCGTGTATTAAAAAATCTTGAGGGCTGAAGATCAATTGAAATTTTTCTTTATAAATTCATGTTGGTATCTTTTGATTCAAATGACAATTACGATCCTCTTCTAGTAATCGAGCAAAGAAATGAATACACGCTCGAATAAATTCTTGATACGCTCAAAGAGCTGCACCGTTGAACCTGATCATTAAATCTATTCTTGTTCATCCGCGCCTGCGTATCGCCTATCATGACAATCAAAAGTCCGGTAAGGACTGTACGTTTTCTGCATACTGCACCTGAAGACGAGTTTTGCTGTATCATCGTTCGCCGTTCATTCATCGTTTATATCAAAAATGTGATCGAGTTAGCAATCGACTAGCGTGCATTCTTCTATTAAGAGAGGATCCAATTACAAAATTGACTAACTAGAGAAGAGCATCGAGTTATAGCGTTTTCCTTTTTTATATCTGTCTTATCCCATAGAGTAGTATGCGCTTCCCTACTCTGAGTTTATTGATCCTTTTGTATATTCTACAAACTATGTTTAACACTGTCAAAGTATACACACCTCTTAGTTGCCTACTCGTCCACTCGAGCTTTTACTTGCTTGCTTGTTTGCTTGTCTGCTTGCCTGACTGCTCGCGTTGATTCAGTTCATCTGACTGAACCAGGCAAACAAGCCAGCCAAGCAACTTAACCAACCAACTTTCTCAAGAGTTACATCCAGAGGATTTGCAACGACAAGCATCATCAACTTGTCTTCGTCGCCTAAAAAGTTTTCTTCTTCCGATATCTCTCGCATCATCGAAATTCAAATTAACTCGAGTCGATGGAAAAAAAAGGATTAGAGAGGAGTATTTTCATAAATTGGAATAGTATTGAATTTTATTCTATGAATAAAAAACAACTGTACTTCACGCGGATGTATCGACTCAACTTTCTCGATATATATCGTGATATCTTAGTAACATAATAATATTCGTACGGTATGTTGAGAATATTTTTAAAACATGCATAGACTACATATTTAACGTGGACGTTCAACTACAACGTTCTACGTGCTATGGACATTCGTGTGTTACGTGGATAATTATCTTGCCTGTTCCAGACCGCTACGGGTCTATTAGTATTCGAAACGCGGATTTTGTTAATTATGTTGAATAGTTTGGTCCCAAATAATCACAACATAGTAGCACTGGCTGATATAACTTCCAATGTTTTGTGAACGTTATATGTATATCGTGATTCAATCAGTATATTTCACGAGTTTTTATTGAAATTAATTCTCGGTAATTATATTTTCTGGTAATTATTAGGCTACAACTTTCAACGATAATCTCAAGGAATGAGAATAAAAGATACAAAAACTGTTGAATATAAACAAACGAATTTTATATAAGAAAATGTTCACATTACCTGGTTTGATATTTCGACACAATTCATTGATTCTAATTTCAAAACCTCGCTATGTATACACAGAAATGATTTAATTATTGAATGAGTTATGGATTCCACGTGGAACAAACCAATTTCTTAATCATTTAAAGTTCAGATGTCTCATCGATATCTCCCACTAATCTCCACCCAAACTAAATCTAAATTTCAAAATCGAGGTAGGCCGTACATGACATGTTTACGGATTTCGTTTAATTTTAATAGGATTCATTGAAATTCACATGAAATTAATTTCTTATCCGATGTACATGAATTTGCTTATTCAGATTCCAATCTTGCAGAATTTATTTGATTCAAATATCATTTGGTTTTGATTGAAGTGAGTCAATATCTACCGAGGACTTCGCTTCTTCATTCGTTCATCTAATTAAAATATCCAGACTTTTGACTGACTTATTTTGAAAACATTCAATTAGATAATTCGAAATTTATTCAAATCCAATAAGTGTTATAGAAGTTGATTCGAACATGCGGTTGATAAATTGCCAAAACTAGATCATAAAATACTTACGATACGCATTTCATAGTGCAAAATTTAGCATTGTATGAATGTTCTGGAAAGATTGGTCGCGTAATGCCAAGAGAAAATATATACGTACTCAACGGTTGCTTGAAGGACAGGTATAATATTAAATCCAAGGTATATAGATAATGTCATATAAATCTCTCTATTGCTTATATATACTCATTCTGATACTTATATATACTTTGGATATATTTCATACGTTTTTGATGTGCCACGTGGTACAACATAAATCAACATAAATTTCGTTATTCCTACAATTTTATACCGATACATTTAATTATGTAAAGATGTGAGAGGTCGATAGCATATACAATTTGTAGAAGGAACGAAAAATAATAATGATCTGAAAGTTAATTGAAAACCACAAAGTAGGTTATAGTCACGCCCCGGTGTGCCAGGTGGTTAGCATGAAAGTAGACTTTACTTTATATCACTACGGAAAATTGACGAAAATAATGTTTTTCGCGGAGGAGATCACGCGAAGCCAATTCCATTCTTTCGGATATGATACTTGACTTTACGTGGAAATCACATTTTTATGATATGTTTTTCGAGGCTCGAATAACAATCTCGTTTGAAAAATATAGAAGAATTTGTTTCAATCCTTCAGTCCTATATCATGCAAAGACGCGCAAGAAGAAAAGAGAAAAATATTTGTATGACTGTGTGTGGGTGTGTACGCATTTGTACATAAGTTGTAGAAGCGTGTGAGGCAGGTCAGCGTCACGTTCGCATGGGGAATGATTCATTTTAAGGACGAGAGAGGAGCGCTTGACCGAGAGACTTTTGCATTCCTTGCACACACTACACGCTGTACAAGTCGCCAGTTGTTGTCGTTATACGGTTCGGCTGGTTTATGAACTCGTTCTAAATGGTCGTTGTTTGTAGAATGAAAAAAGCCAGCTTACTACAGAGTTGTAATATAAAGGGTAAAGAAAACTTATCTTTGTACCTCATTTTTTAAGGCAGCGCCGCGTTTTCAAATCGCCCATTATTTCTGTGAAAAATTACCACACGGGGAAGCGGTTTACGTTTTCAATACATTTCTTAAGTTTCAACTCCAAAACAGTTGCTTTTTTCCTTCAATAGGATTATTCTAGGACTTTCAAATGGAAGGAGAATTTGCTGTGATATATCCCACACAGCACCCGATGTCTCAGTAATATTTTTAAAATATCACAATGTTTCGCTCAGAACATTCTGTGTGAAATATTCATACAAGATCCTATAGATATTGCAGATACAATATTCCATTGAGAATGTTCTGAGAATCCGATCCAATTGGAACACGATGGGGAATATGCTGAATTTGTCGAAAATGAAATATTCTGAGTACATGACTGTAGCAATATTTTATGAAGCAAAATGAATTTTCATACACTTGACCTAGGACTTGGTAAAATTTATTTGCAATTCAAGATCGAAAAAAACGCCTCCCCTATAAGATTGCTGTGATAGCAAATAATTTGCAGGTCCAGCAAAATTAGATCTCCCTGTCGCAGCGAATGTCTTTTTCTCTCCGTGAAAGATTGTACATTGTTTGAATTTTTGAAGCAACTCTATCAGCAGCTATCATACTTTTGAAGCTATTTTCTTTCACCTCATCTGGTTCCCAGCTCGTTTTCCCAAATGTTAGGTTGGTTTCTAGCTAGTTACACGGAGGAAAAAGTATTGCTGGCATAACAAGCAGGTCTGTTATTATAGCACCTACGAGAAAAATTAGCTGAAAGAGCAAGAAAAATGATTAACACGACTAAATGTTTTTGCTGACATAAACAAATTTGTTAACAGAACTAACGTCTTAGCTGCTGGAGTAAATATTTTTGCAAGGACAACCAATTTCTTTGTAGGCGCTATAGTAGCAAACCATTTTTCCTCCGTGTATGTAACGTACAATGCACGGAGAGAAAAGTATTGCTGGCATAACAAGCAGGTCTGTTACTACAGCTCCTACAAAAAAAAATAGCTGTAAGAACAAGAAAAATGATTGAGAAAACTGAACCTTTTTGCTGACATAAACGCATTTGTTAATAGAACTAACGTCTTAGCTGCTGTAGTGAATATTTTTGCAAAGACAACAAATTTCTTTGCAGGCGCTATAGTAGCAAACCATTTTTTTCCCCGTGTGTAAAAAGAAAGTCTTGAATTCAGCTTATTTCATGGCTGAATCTATGATGCAAACAAATTAAGCCGAAAAAACAATCGCCGACACAATGGAAAAAGACCCACACAGCACAAAATATTTTGTATATCTATAAAATATGTATACGATATTATTTACATGCATACCATATGTATAAAATATTCAAATATAAAAATATATAGTATAGATATGCATGAAATATAGGGTGCTGTTTGGGAAATTGTCTGAAATTAGGATGCAAACAGCCTGGATAGAAAAGCATGCTCTTAATACCCGTGTGGAAATTAATTCTTGGCGGCAGTTAGGGCCAAACTAGGCGTCCTTACTTTATTCCAGGCCCTGTTTTGGTTACCTTTATAGGGCCTAGACAGTATTCCTAACTTGGGCCTATGTAGGACACCCATGATGGGGCCAACGCAGGCTCTGAAACTAGGGGCTTTGAATGTGTAATAAATTTTTGCATAGATTATCAAATTAGATGAATATCGCAAGGAGAGAATAAAATCCCCACCCGGGTAGAAATGATTTATGACATTCCCCAGTTCTATTCAGGGCCTGGTCAGATTTGATCATTTGATATATTAAAATGATTATTTTGATTGTCTCTTAATGAATCAAGTACCTTTCAGTTCATACAACGTTCCCTTTTTTATTGTTATGTCTACGAGTATAAGGTATTAATTATCATTATGATTTTCCATCAATTCATTGATTATAAAATTTTTATCTCATTGAATTTATTCAGTGAAACCGAAACTATTGACTTTTATCTAATATCAAATGGAAAATTTCTTGCATTTCATTCCTGTGCTCGATCAAAACGACAGAAATTTGGCTATAAAAATGGATCTATGTAAAGACTTCGAATTGTAAATAGTTTAAAACTTTAGTTGAATAAAGAGGTTATATATTGCTGTTTTCAACCAAGGTTGGGTGCGCCTAAATTTTCAAAACAAGGGGAATATTGGTAATGCAGGTCGGCCCTACGAGGGTTGTGTACAGGTGTGCTTAAATTAAAATCTTTGGGAGAATATGGAAAGCCTAGCAAGGCCCTATACGGGTTGTAGTAGGGTGCGCCTGAATTAAAATCTTTGGGAGAATATGGAAAGCCTAGCAAGGCCCTATACGGCCTGTAGTGGGGTGCACCTAGATTTTTCAAACAGGGGGAAACATTGGAAATGCATCTTGGCCCCACATGGGCCTTGTATGGGTGGCCCTGAGTTAAAAAAATCAGGCCAAATATCAGAAACCCGACTAGGCTCCTTAATGGTTAAGGCTAGGCCATCCTAAGTTTGGATACCCGATTTAAGCCCATACAGGGCCTATATTCAATACAGGACGCCCGGACAAATTTCCACACGGGTATTTTGTGACATAACGTGCCGTAAACGTACTATCATGAACTCTGCTCAGCTTGCGATGATGCATAGAATGTAAACATTATGTCTGCATTATTTTGCCATCACCCCGTTTTGTCACCAATAACAATGCTTTTTGCGGAAACATCTTGGCACCATGATGCGACCATTTCTTGGCCTCCATGTCACCATTATGATGGCATTATTGAGACATTTTTCTATCTGGGAGATTAAGACTTTCTTTTTACAGTGTACTCTCTAGCTGGCGCCCATCCAGATGATGTCCCAGGGAATTGCTAGAATGTTGTTCAAATTGGTAATTAGAAATGCGAAATCATGTGTTTTCTGTAAAATCACACCTATGAATAAGGTAACAATGTAACATGTAATCTCCAATCAAGAACATTCCTTTTGAATTTATTTCCATAAAATGTGACAAATTGAAACGTTGGGGCTTTCTTTTTATTCCCCTGACCGTGTTGATGGATATCAATGTTACTGTACGATCAGTTTAATCATGAAAAATCTACATAAACTAGCTAAATGTTTGGGCACTAAAGTCAAATTGACTGAAATCCCATCTAGTACGTGGATGGTAAATGGGATGCCCAGACAAATTTCTACGAGGGTTGGTTTTCAATAGATTGAAGGATTTTTCAAAATATATTTTTCGGTATTTATCGTTTTAAATCGTTTTAAAGTTGTCGACTAAGTATTAACGATAAATATTCCAGAGACTCAAAGTTTATGATTATCAAACACTATTATCTTTGCATCGATGTACCTAATTTTAGTGAACGTAAGAGTCTGTGTAAACTATTCAGTAGATACCTCATACAAAATAAACTATAAAATCTTATATCTTCTCGATAAAAATTCTATTTGAACCACAGAATCGAATGAAGTGAAATCCAGGTATGTGAAATAAAGTTCATTTAACACATTGACTGCTATCAATGACGAGTCCGCTAAGGAACATTACTGTCATTTGTGCATGAATAACAGAGCATGATTCCGGACGTTGAATCAAACAAATACGTCTTCCATAGTGAATTCATACTCAAATAAATCACTTGATGTAATTCACGCCAGTATCAACTTATTTACTACAACAAAAATTAATTATTCATCGAGATATATTTTTCCCTTACAATGATGATAGAAAGTGTTATATGAAATACTTTCGATTGCGAAATAACAGACTCAATTCACGAGAAATGTCTTCATGACACAATCATATCGTTGATTTTCTCAAGAGTATATAGTTATGATTAACAGCAATATATATATATTATCAACAGTCAATAAACTCCACTCTTCGCATGTAATACCGAGTTCATTCGAATATATCAAGAGAAAAGTTCATCGACTATAAATAAACTCTTCTTCTGAATACATGTGAGTATCTGTGAGACTCATAGATAACGACTGTTTGTATTGGAAGAGCAATAGAGCATGGATAAGAGTACTCTTTGCAGCAATGAAGAATTCAGGCAGAGGCAATTTCAATTTGAGGCTTTTCCAAAAATTCCATCAATTTTCATTCCCATTAATCTTCATGAGGGTAGTGAATCATAAGTGAAAATGTGTGCCGGTGAAATATCATTTAGACATTTATGATATTGTGCACGGTTTAAAATAGGATACTCGAAAGGGTTGTATGGACACCTTGAACTTGTCTAAAAGACATTTCAAATAAGTATCCCACTAAGCTTCGTAAGAACTAATAGATTTCTTAGAAGATTTTGATGGTTATTTTAGCTCCGCTTGCAAAACCTGGTAAAGTATTTTGTAGGCCGTTTGATGCAGTTCTTGGAACTTATATAAGATTGTTAATTCTAATTTGTCGAACTTGAATTCAAACAGTCGTTGAATTTGATTGCATCGACAGGGATCTGACACACGAAATATTGAAATGAACTTCACGTAGGATTATAAGATATGCAAGGATATAAAGTATATCATTCTAATTTTTGTCCAGCGGCTTTGACCTTCCAGTTGAAGCCTTCCATATATATACTCGCTATCTCGGCTTGCATTTGTCAAGATAAAATTTGTAACCGTCTCTGAGGCGTATATAGTTCTCTAGGGGCAACGGATACGTATCAGCGGATCTTGGAGTTTTTGTACGTTTGGCCTAAAAAATAAGGTAGATATGAAAAACATGGGATAGCCGACCTCGGTTGAGATCGACGCTCTGGGCATATGGATGGACGTTGCGCTTTATTTATAAGCGCTTCTTATTCAGTATACGTACCAGGAGAGTCTTAAAAGCCATGGAACAAATTTATGGCTAATAACTCTCGTCCGCCGTTCACTGGGTTTTCTCTCTCCCCCTCTCCTCTAGTTATCGTATACCTAATGACGTGGTGCATATGAACGAAATGGCCATTCCTTGGGCTCGTTCCTTGGTCATAGATCGTAGACTTGTGTCAAAATTCTTTTCCACGTTTCTTCCGTCTATGTGTAGGTACATATACATGTAACAACGAATGAATATTTTTCTGTTCCCTTGTTATACCGAATGCAAAGTCTTCTCGTGTGATCTCAAGATGAGTAGTATCGTATATCTGACATGGAGAAAAACGGTAAGGATATGTGTATACTTGGGAGGATTCATAAATCTTTTGCTTATGCAAAGGTGTGAAGAGGCAATAGGTGGATACATCATTGTGTCTCTTGTAACTCCTCTGGCTGTACGTATGTGCTCTCCTCTTTCCGACTGACAACGTATCGCGACGCTGACTGACCTATCTCACGCAAGGCACCATCACAAGGCCCTCATGACGAGAAGGCAAGCTTATTATAGTTATCTATCGCATCATTGTACGAGCTCACATATGAAAAGCTGGAGGGGAAGTTAATGTAGTGGTGTGTCTTCCGTTTCGAATTCACATATAAAGAATTTTATGTATGCGTCGTGTATAGTTGTGTACGCGCATCACACACATACCCCCTTGTAAACTCGTAAACTTGTGTGGTTTATGTACAATGCATATACATGCAATTCAAGGACGACAACGGCAACCATATGAGGAGAGGGGTACTGGCAGCGGTACTGGTGTAACTATGGCGGAATCCAGAGAACGGATGTCACGTTTCGTACACGTCGGCCGATTTCTAGAGCGTCGGTATTAAATACTTTATTCTCAAAAATATCTATACACATCCATCTAATGGAAATCCTTGCGATATCAAAATTCTAATTCTCATTGAACGGTGTATGGCGCATTGATTCAACTTCAACTCTTTCCTTGGTAGAAATCTTCGCTAGTGAATAATGGGGCACTTACGAGTTCATCTCTTCCACTTATGAGACACTAGGGAGGAAAACTCACAAGGCACTCCCTAGAATGTAACACTCCAACCAACTAGATCCCATTTATCAAAACTATAGTAAAACGGTCATCATTATCTAACGAGGAACTTATTAGAAACTAACATGGTACTTGTGAGAATAATTAGGGTAAAAATAAAAACTTATTATTGAATTTATAATTGATTCGGATATGCTCTTAGTTTGAACAAATTTGCTTCAGCTCAGAGAATTTTGTTGTAACATTGTTTTCTTGCATCAAAAGAACACTATCTGGAGTTTTTGTTTAGTGTACATGCATGAACTGCTTATCAATGATTTTAGTTATAAAATCCAAACATCGCTAATCAGACGAGATTTACAAGTGATTCATTAATCGCTCACTAGTTTTATTTTGATAAGTTTTTCCTTGCGAATAACTCATGTGTCACGAGAAGGAACTTGTGATATTTCTACTAGGATTGTATCTCGATGATTGAGTCCTCAAAATGTTTGTCTCTCCAATTCCCAATTCTCCAATTCACAGAAGAATTTCTTAATATCTTAAATATCTTAATAGAAGAGCACATAAATTCATATTACTGATTTGATTCGAACAGAGCGCGTATCGTTGAATATATTTTTTTTGTACTTTCTAATCGCATACGTCAACAGTGAATTAATTCTTAAGTTCGGGTGGTCGCGTGACATTCGTCACGTTACATCGTTGTCGTCGTCTCGTTCATCGACTACTTTGAACCGTCAATTCTCTTTTATTCCTATCACCACGAACAAGTGCCAATTATCAAATCAAATTGAATTCAGAATTCTCATTCGATTTCATTACAACATTTTATCGCGGTTATCATTTTCTTTCAATTGCTAAATGTTTCATCAAAATGGAACTTCGAATGGACCTCTAAAAACGATGTATAATGATCGTTCAATGCTTCTGTTCTGATGCACTGGAAAAAATCGAACGTAGATGCCACAACTATGTTTATAGGGTCAAATGGATGTTAGTCCTTTCAACTTAAATTCACAGTTGTTTTCACTAAGAAAGTACAGAGTTGATCCAAATTCACATTCATAATTCGTTGAGGCGATAACTGAGTTTTGGAGGCATAATAACTATAAAACAAAGTTATCCTATCAATTACAAATATAGTTGTGTTGAATACCAAAAAGTTAGTCATGTGAAAAAGATATGAATACCTTTAGGATGATTAGATTTTCTATACTTTTATAATCTTCCAAACAAAAATATTGAATCATTACGTTATAACAAATGATTTTCAAAAAAAATTGATGTGATATTTTTCGGTTGAAGAGTTCGAAAAGTAACTATCACGCAGGTAGTCAAAGGGATACACATTGATGGCCAATTTGCAACGAAAGAGTAATTTTTTTCGCATCGATTTCTAATGCATGAAAACAAGTTTTCAATGTTCTTACATGAGCCATCGGTGTATGGAACACGGAGAATCAGTGTGTAAAAGATATTCTTTTAGTTCACATGAACCATCAATGTGCGAAATAACCAAACGATTGGTCATCCACGTGACAGTTTATCCGTGTAGAAAAATGTGCAATAAATCGAATTGATGAAGTTGAGTATACTGTTGCCAATTTTATACATATTTTCCGAGTCATTGATTTAGTTGTTGCAGTTCTATGTACGTATTTGCAGTTGCGCCTTCTTTCCAACCAGAAATTTACAACAGGCGCGGTACTGCATCAGCACTAGCTAAGACTGGCAGGGTACTGGCATTTGTCTGGAATGATAACGCTTTTCAGTACTGGGGATTGAGTACTAATACCACTATTCGCGATCAGTGCAGGGCCAGTACTGGGTTAGTACCTGGCCGGTATTAAGTTCTCAGTACTGGTTCATCAGTACAGGCATAGTACTGTATTTTTATGTATCCAGTACTGATCCCGTACGTGTTGACCAAGCGTTGGAGATCGAATACTGGCACTGTACTGCACCTGTTGTCAATATTGGCATATTTCGGATTTTTCTGATTGGGGTGTCCCATTGTGTCAGTTGGCAGAAGTGAATTCAACTGCATTTTGCAGTTTTGGCAACCGCGAATTATTTAGTTGTCGCCTTAGCGGACCTACCATTATTTTTCAGTTGTATCCCAATAAACACACACACGTTATTTCAACGTTGAAAGAACGTTAGACTGTCAAACGGACGTTAGTCGTTGATTTCATAACGTTGATCTTTAGTTGAAATTTAATAGGGAAATAGACGACCAGGAATCACGTTTTGATGACGTGTAATTCACATCAATATTCAAAAATAACCATCAAACGACGTCCTCAAAAAACGTGTTTTGAACGGGTTTGAATCACGCGTTTAAAATGTGTTTATAACACCCTGTGTTTGAACTTCAATTGAAGATATATTCTGCTGTAAATGTCGAACGAAACCGAACAATGGTTAAAATTTCAACAAAGAGCAAAATAATAAATAGTGTGGCATACTTTCCAAATTCTGTCATACTCAGAAATACTATTGTTCTCGATATCGAATGAGAAGTTTTCAACAAAAAATTTGTTGGAGTCAATTCACGTTTTAGAACCATCATTAGGCCACGTCAATATTCCACGTCTTTTAAACGATGTTCAAACCGTTGATATGACGTTATTTTATGGTTGAAAAACACGTGATCTGCCGCGACATTTTTACGTTGAATCAACGCAAGAATATTACTAATTCACAACGTGTGGTTATTGACTGTTTTTGATGTTTTTAAAACGTGCGTGTGTTTACTGGGTAAGTACTGAGATGTTTTTTCAGTGTGAGGAAGCTTGTTTTCGATATATTAGAGAGATTCCTCAGAAAAATTGTGAGAGATAAAGAGCGATTTTGTAGGGAGAATAATAACAGTCATTCGATGAACAAATCATAGAGCGTTGTCCGTTTAATGGAGGAAGCAATTCTATCACGTATCCCATTTGTTGATTCGACGACTACGCAGGATAAGTTCATGCAACGGTCGTCGGTGCGATGTGGTATAGAATAGGATACGCGTTCCTCTATGGCTATCCCGAGAATAAGGAAATGCAACAATGTTTTATGTAAGTCATGAACACTCATTGTTAGCGAACAATGAGATTTGTTGAAACAATGAAGCTTTTCTAACACGATAATGCGAGTCAGAAGTGCATCGAACGATGTATTTCTAAGAATTCAGGGATTAGCAGCATCGATTTATGAATACACACGTCTCTCCTACTTTTACTATAACTATAATTTGTGAGCTGCCTGCGCTTACATGCCGGTCTGATATGGTTGACTTTTAACGTTGTATCACTTTAACTAAAATAATTCAACTCGTAGGTACTTTCTAGGCAGGGGATAAGGTTGGTTCAAGTCAGCCACACTTGGAGCAGAGTTGGATCACTTGATTTAGAAATTGTATTCGAATGTTCACCCATTTAATCGGTGGAATATTCAATTCTATGTCAAAGTTTGTATACAGCCGTACCCGTTAATTAATTAATGAAAACTGATGAATCCAACTCACATTAGAACTCAGCAAAATTGGATCGATTCGCGGCATTATTCACGTAGCTGGGTTCCAATATTTCATCCTCATACTTTGAAGTATCGACCTAATCAATCTTCTTCCAACTTGATGGATCGAAACTAGATGTATCTATCCTTCATGATACCAAAATGAAGAATTGCCATACAATTTCCAATGTGTGTCAGATACTCACCACAGCTAAGTTTTCAAACTCCACTTACACATCGCTAAAACTTGTTTATCGTAGTTCAGAGGATTCGTTTGACGTGATTTTCATCACAAAATTTCCTGTGATATGAAATTTTAGCAATACAGTCGAATAGCTGTCGAATCAACTGACTCTGAGCTGATTGATTGTTCAAATTCAGTAGCAATTTCAAGTTTGAATTTTCAACAGACCTTTTATAAAATTCCTTCAACAAAGTGCAGTAGAATACATTTCACGGCTCATGGAATTATTCTGGAGGAAGAATAGGGAACGTTATGGTGGTCAATTAATCGAGATTTTTATACACCGAACTTTGTAAAATGTAAGAACCAATTCACCAAGCATTTTGGAATTGTTTGAAATATTATAACGAACTGATGTAACGTTGCATCAACGTTTGTTTGTATAAAACGCCCTTGTAACATTTACCGGACGATGGCTTTTGAAATATTGAAAATATAAAGTATTAGGAATCTCTGGAACCGTGTTGGATGTTGAAAAATCAAATCAGAATAGTAGGATGAAGAAAACGGGAGAGTAAATAAGTCCTTGATCGAGTTTAGGTTCTTGAACGAATTGGCAAAAACAAACATCCGATGATGAGACATGAATCTCATCCTTCATGCAAGTATATATTTATATATATATATATTGCACATAAAGACTCATTGTCATGTTGGTTCTAGTGTTGTGCCTATTGCGCTTGCGTTGTTGTACCTTGTATGACAGCGATTTGTATATATATATACCTGTCTCAATAGCAGGCCATTGACCGGCATCGACGAGAAGACTGTCTTTGCGCTCGTTCAGTCTGGAGGGCTCGAAATGAGAAACGGAAACTTTCTCTCTCGTTCAAAATGTATATTGCTGTTCATACGACTCGATAGTCGACTGCACGTTGAATACATGTGAAATTGCAAAATAGGTTGCAGTAGAGCTTGCATCTCATAACCAAACCGAACAATTGGGTATTGAATTTTCATTTTGAATCCGATTTGTTTTTCGTTGATACACCCCTTTTGGCCTGTTGTTCTTCACTTGGCATGTCAACACGAGATATTGAAGCTTCTGGAAAATGAAAATAGCTTCCAATCGTATTATTCCCACAAAGGGAACACGCACTCCCTTTCTAGTTTCACGCCCCTATTAGGGCCCAATTTTGACCAAGAGCGCATTCACGTGCGGCCTTGTTGCAGCCTTCCCCATTTTGACCCAAGGTAATGAATGAATAATTCATCTTATTGTCTCAAGCTTTTTCTGTTTGCGCGCTCCTCAAATTCACACATTCTGCTTCTTCAGGAATATATTATCATATATAAAAGATCTGCAAACTAAGAATGAACGGTACTCGATGGAGCAAAAAAAACACACAATCCTATCGTCATCGCGTGTTCTCTTCTCTTCTTCCTTCAAATTTATTCCTAACTTGGAATATTCTATTTGAATGGATTATTTCATGATTTTCACTACCTGGATTTTGTCAAACGTACTTGTATCTTCCTTTCTCTCTCTCTCTCTCTCTCTCTCTCTCTTCCTTTAGATCACCGTACACCTTTGTATCGAGAGCTTTTTTCAACCGTTTATTCTTCAATTCTTTGGAAGCTACAACACTACCATCGCATAACACGTCTCGAGTCAACTCGGCATCTCGAGCTGTGTATGCAAAGTTATTTCTGTACACATGTTGTATAGCGCTAGGCGGTCTTTGAACGCTACTCGCGTCATGTGCAAATCTATGCGTTCGAATGTGTGTAAATGTTTATGGATATTCGTATACAAATGTCCAAAGTCCACGGGTGTATAATAACTCCCATCTAAAGTATTCCTGGGGAGCGTGTTCAAGCAATTTATGGTGAAAGATTCCGTGATAATCATTCGATTTTATGAGTATCGGGGGTGCCGATTGTTTATGATAGAACGAACTTCGTTATTATCCAAAGATTCTCTATCGGATTAATGAATTAGTTCTCTCGAATTTTCACATTTATTTAAAATTCGTTCAAATTCTGAGGATTTATATATCGCTATTCTCTTGAATCCTGTCGAAATTTAGTGTAAATTTAGAATGATACTTTATCGAACATACAACAATGTTATTTTGAATGCGATTTTCTTACAGAAAATCGCAACCCACTTCGAGTTTCTCGTGAAATTAACAGAAATTTTAAGTATTCATTCTCATTCGGTAGAATTACAGGTGTTGCTCCTCTAGTTGTTTCTTCATTACATCCTTCATTTTCTTCTCTATCCATTCTTTCTGTCCTAGTTTCATCATTATTCTCATTATCGCGTGACTCCATTTCGTTAGATTATCATTCCGTCGTTCTCCAAACACTTTTATTTCGCATTGCTTTCGGTATTCGTGTTTCTTCCATGTTCGCAATTTTCAATCGTGCGTTTTCTTCTATCTCCTTTTCCAATGAAAAATAAGGCGCGTAACGAACTGCTTTGAAATGAGACCTATATCGGTATTTCGATTGAACAAAATTTCATGTAAAATATTACATTGGAATAAGAAAAAATCAATTGTTACAAGAAAGAGGGAAGTGATTTATCTTCGGGGAAAGTTCAGTTCTTGACTAATTATATTTCTACTTGTACTCCGTTTGTATTATTAAGTGTCGTATTTACTGTATGTACTTCATTAACATTCAAACCCGAAACTTTCTTATTACGAGTCGAGTTACGTTACACGTGCATTAATTCGTAGCAATTAATTGAGTTGTACACTCATTGTGTTAATTCAATGTTGTCTCTAGTATAATTAGTTGAATTTATAATTGAAATAACAAGTCTTTTGAAATAATTTCCAGAAAAATTTGACAGAATAATTGAAAAGGAAGAGTGGAATGTTTATTCTCCCATCTAGATACATATCATATTAAATCGTTTCTCCAATTGTTATAAATGTATTTGCAATGATTCAATTATCCAACCCCACCGGCTTGAAGGAGATTCTTGAAACGGAGAGAGTGAAAAAATGAGGAGGAAGTTTCGTTATGAATTCAATGTTCCCTGGGATGAATAACTTGACAAGATGTATGATATAAGTCTATATATAAATCCAGTTGTTTTCCCAGTCACACGCTTCATGGGTTGATATGCTATCTTCCTCTGTCGCTGGTATAAATAAAAACGACAATGTATTACAGCTTATGGGTGCATGATAGAAAAAAACGTCCAGTATATAAACTCATGTGTGAATATACATGTATATATATATATATAAATGGTATAATAACGGTGACTATCAGGTCGGTACTGACACGTTTCACTGACCTTTAAAGCACGAGGGTCAATTCTGACCGTTGCTCAAAACGCACGCATACATGCCTGCGCTTCAGTGATCACAGTAGTTGTATCATAGATTATAAATGCGAAACTATTCACTCCACACTTATGTGTTTATTTTGCGTCGCTGATTTGTTTACTTTAAAATCATCTGTTTCAAAACTGATTGTTTGTTTTTTTACTAATATTCTTCTGCGGTTTGTTCATCAATATATTATCTAATGCGTTGAACAGCTTCAACTATATTTTTCTTTTACAGATAATTTACAATTCTTGTAATGATATATTTCACTCGAGTAGTAGAATTAGAAAAAATTTTATATATGATTTATATTACACAATTTTTATACGTTTAATTCTTCCAAAGGAACGCTTTTGAAGATAGAATTATTATATAAAATTTTCATGTATAATAGTTCACGTGGAAAGATACTTTTTTGCCACGTTATAGTTGAACAAACCGTAATTGATTCGAAGGAAATCCCTCGTTTGAACATCATTGAATATTTTCCTGGGCAACGAAGCACACAAAAATTCAGAAAAACAGCATGAGAGAATATTTTGATTATTTCGAAGCATTTCCAATAGCATTGAATGAATTTTCCAGTTGATAATTAAACAAACATGCATGATAGGTCAAATATGAAATGAATGAATTATTTTAATCGCGTGAACTGAGAAATCAACCGATTCAATTTTTATTTGAATCGAGCAACACTCAGTTGTAGTAAATATATTTATTATTAAAAGTCTTTAGTGGGCTCAAATATCCTCCATTCTTGGCTGAATTCATCCCGTTCTTTGCAATCAAATATGTGAACAACGATTGAACAATAATCTTAATTTTAGAGTATGGATGAAATAATTTTGATAATTTATTCGTAATTACATACACTTCTCATAAACATTTGCATGATTATAATTGTATATAATGAGCAACAATTTCATCCCTCTAACGGATTCATGTACAATCAATTATTTAGTTAAACATTGTGAAGCGATGAGAGTATAATTACGATAACAATAATAACAAGAACAGTATTAGCACACACACTATTCCCCTTTTCATTGCAATATCTCCACTCTGCGATAATATTGCTCTTGGACAATCATCTCAAAATCATCAACCCTCCATTTCAATTATACACAAAGTTGTTTAAATTTTCTTTCAACAATCTCTGAATAAACACATATGCTATTATGATATCCAAGTTTTCGCAATGTATTTTTTATCATCGACAAGTTTAGAAAGATGCTAGTTGAAAAAAGTGAATTTTAAATGTCTATCGCTCGTTATCATATCATCGCGTTGGCAAAAGCGAAAGCGTAGACTTTCCTCATTGAGTAAATATTACGAGTCCACAGCAGAGTATTATTATCTACATTTATATGCCAGATAGCATCGTACAAGCGAGTTTCGATTTTTCTGTTCTGTAAATCAGACGATTGACAAATATCTTGTCGGATGATTGTACAGACATACAGGTCTACTTACGAACGGCATTGTTCCTTCGGTATTTCGATTGTGTCAATTACACACCGTAGACAACGGAAAAGCGTGCGCTCGTTTTAACATCATCTACTATAAAGTCGATGTTTCCCAAGCGTACACTCTGCTTATTTTACGATAATAGGTCTCAAGCTTTGATCTTACAGAGGAAAGTAAATCACGTGGCTTGGGTATTACGTTGCTTTCCCTATGAAATAACTTGATTCTTTTCTAAAGTGAGGAACGATGTATCGAATAAAAAACTTTGTATACAAATTTTCTGCTTGCGGTGAAAACAAATGTTGATTGAAATGAACGATTCGATCATATGAAATGTTGATTCGAATTAAAAGTTCCCTCTGTTTACATCTCTCCCAGCTCACGAATACACTTCCCTTCAGTAATTTCGAATCAAGTTGAACGAAGTATACACATCTACTTCAGACTATTTACGCTCGGAGGAAATTATTAGTGTTAATTTCTCTCTTCATCGAATCAATCACTGAACGATGTAACATTTTTATCAAGATTTCAAAGGAAATTACGGTCAAGTGTAGGGTTGTTTGTATCATCAGAATTTACTTCATAATCGGTGTTAATTGAGGTCAATATATGTTAATAATTCAATTTAATGGTGAAAGAGTTTTGAATACGTATACATTATTATACGTATACTCCGAAAAAAGATTCAGTCGAAACAGATGGATTTTAATTAAATGTCTGATAATTCTATAAGCTTGGTTATTTTTTTAGAATTATTTTTACGAGAGATAAAATCATGCCACGAATGACTACGAACAATTTTCAGGAGTTCGTAGTATAAATTCACCAATTTAATTTAATTGATAGTTACGTGATTGACAATTTTTTCCAATATAATTTCATTCATATCTAAATGAAACTCGAATACATGGTGTATGTTGGGAGGAATGTTTCTATTATCATTTAAATTTGTCATTAATATTCGAATTCGATGCGATAGGTTTACTTAATAGATTGTCCAATCTGTTTGAATTGATGTATTTTTTAATCTCATACAGTCTGTACCCCTCACAAAGAGATCGATAACATATGACTTGTTCTTATATAAATAATCTAATATTCGACTGGATGATAATTTCAATGTAATTTTATGTTGGCATGATTTGAAAATTTGATTCATTGAATTTGGAGTTCAAATAGTTTCTCGAAATATCATTTGTTTGTCAAGTGGCCTTTTCCGTTTGAATCCAGAGGAACAGATTGCAACAATATTTACACAATTCTTCCAGATGTTATACCTCATTTTACACTAAAATCAATAATTTGGAGATGGACCGATTTTTTATTTGAATCAATGATTTATCATCGATTATCGGTTTGGACTCCAGTTAAGGGTCTGTTTTGTGCGAAGGAATGAATGAGCCATCTTATATTTTGTATTATGAAGATTTTGGTACGTGAACTCCAAAATGCTCCATTTATTGCTTCAATTTATTTTCTACACAGTACAAATGTCTCCGGAATGTATCAGGATATCGCTACGACATCACAGAGACATTACAACATTGCAGCAATATTCTGAGACTTCACTGAGACGTTCTGTGCTGTATGGGTTTCAACCTAGAAGAGTATCAGTATTTTTGTTACTCTTTTCATATTTCACATATTGTAAAAAATAATTGTGGAATTTTCCACCTTCTCATCATTTGTATACAGGATTCAACATCTAAGATATAGAATAATTTCTCAAAGTGGAGAAAAATCCCCTGTTCTCGATGAAAAAACAATTTTCCTCGCGATCGAGGGATGAAATCTACCACCAGGGTGAAACTTGCCATATTTTTTACAGTGCAGATACCCAAGTATGTATGAGCGATGGAACCCATGTTGACTCAAGAGTGGGCCGAAGTGAGATTAATTAAAAAATATGATAATTATTTTGTATTCCATATCAGCGGTGATTGCGAAAATATTCTGCCTTTTCGATGTTGAATCCTCTGAAATCCTTTGAAAATAAGAAAAAAGTCCACCAAATCATGGTGAAAAATGTGTTTATATCGTCATAGAATATCGTTCCGCATAAAATTCAGTTCGAAATTTGATGATTGACAAGAAAAACAATTTTTATGTTCCTCATTACAATTTCCAATTTGAGTGCACAATTCATAGAAATTTTAAAATTTGAATACGATATTTCAAATTCAATATCACGAATTTGAATCGTACGATATGAAATTCAATGTCATCTATCTATCGAATTAAAAGTTTTTCTGAAGAGCGCATGTATGCGTATTATATTTGAACAAAATATGTGGAATAAGAATAATTTAGTGGAAGTTCCTCCAATTTGTTAATATCAAGGTTACATTACGCTTCGCTCAAGATTCTAGAATGATGTTTAGATAAAATAAGATTTCAGTCCTAATTCCAATTATTTTCTAATACGACACTGCAAATATTTAATAATCTTTATTTGGATCTCAAAATTTGTTAAAGATTTCATTTTAATTATCTTTGTGTACAGTAGATAAAATTAATCCGTCAAAAGACGTATTTGATGAATAAGAAAACCTCATGGAATAACGTATGATCCGATCGATCGTACTTGAATTTTAATGCTTTGTATTTATTGAGCAGATATTTCACATTTGTGAAAGGGAATATTAATTTTGTTTTTACGAAATGTTCTTGATATCATAAATATATTTGCGAAAAAAAAAACTTTCAGTGTTTCATAGATCAAAATATTTTTGTAGTGAAAAACTTTTATCAGATGTAACGCCAAATTTAATTTTATCAGGCGATCTTGGTACATCCAAGGTCTTTTAATACACGTGTAAAAATGGAGCCTGGGACTGATGGAACAGCTGAAAATCGGTATATGATATTGAATAAATTTCAATATCTTGTGCCAATACGTCGAATTTGAAACCGACGATAATCCGGAAAATGTATTCTCTCCGTGAAATTTAATCACCAAACGACAAATGAGCGAGACGATAATCGAAATCTCGAGCTTTTTTAGTATTCAAACCGATGATAATAAGCGATTTTCAAATATTCAAAACTCGGATAATACAATGTTTCACCTTGGAATTTCAATTTTCCCGATAAATCCTTTCGTATCTCATTTTTCGCGCCATAGAGCTTACGATCGAAGTACTCGAAATTGAATGAAACAAAAAAAAAAGAGGAATCAAGTTTCGAACGTTATTCGTTTGAACAAATGATTGAAAACATATATCAATAATTATCCTGATCTAACAACGTTGGACGAAATGAGCGAAGAAAAGTGAAGAAGATGGATGATGATCGGTCATGAAATAAAAAAAAATGATAATAAAAGAAAAGAAGAAAAATGTAGAGAACACGTTGATGAGAGAGGGAGGGAAGCGCACCAAGGTGTCGTTTCGGAATGAGATCAACAGAGAAAGAATAGTGTAACATAGTGAATCGAAGAGAGAGAGAGAAAGAGAGAGATTGAGAAAGGCAAGAGTCAAGAACGAGACATTCGCATAGAAGTGGAAATGAGAAAAAGGAAGAAAGAAAGGGAGACCAAGTCGAGGGAGTAAAAGAGCGTTGAACTCTACAAGCGAATGCAGTTTGTGTTGAACAAGTGTGTGACCGTGTGATGAGCGAACGAGCGAGCAAGCGAATGAGCGAACGAGCAAGCGAGCGAGCGAGCGAGCGAATAAGCGAGTGCGCGTGAATGTGTGCTCTTAGTTCTATGCGTGATGCAGCACCGCAAAGAACGAGAGAGAAAAAGAGATACAGTATAAGGCCAGGCCAGGCCAGTCAGTAACGATGTCATTCGTTTAGTCAGTCAGCGAGTCAACTACTACGGTCTTTTGCAGGCATTTCGAGTGAAGTGTTGTTGCCTTTTCATACACTTTTTTGTCAACTTTTTGATGGGCCTCTTTCGTTTTTGAATCAACACTTCATTTATTCATTTATTCATGTAGTTTTCCTCTTTGTTCCTTTTTCGAGAATAATAATCACCAAAATCACAGAGATCTAATGCCAAAAGAGAAAAAGAGGAATAACATGTATGTTACGCTTAAATAAAAAAATTTACATCTCACGTTTACTCAATTAACTACAGTCAAAATTGAATACGCTGTGTGACATTTTTTCCCCTGAATGATACGGAGGAAGAATAAAATGTATCAAATTGGGATGTACGAGAGAGATACTTGAAAAATGCCGAATCTTGATGGAGTTGAAAGGAATTTGTGATTGCGGGTACTCAAATTTTGTATTAAAGCAAAATAGGACGTTGAATGTATACTTCTTTATGCCGTCAGAATATCATTTTTTCTCCTCAAATATGCTTTTGTATGTGAAAATACGGTTGAATTGTTTTTGAATATTGCATTTGGTTGGGAAAAGAAACTTTTTTCTCATCTCTCTCGTGAAATTATGGCAATTCTTGAATTATAAAGGAAAATTTTCCTGGAAATGTTATTGTGCTTGAAGAACTTGATGTCTTCTACTTCCAGAATCTAGGGGGAGTTTTTCCTTTCTCCGGTGATGGATTCCATCCTTCTGATCGTGAAGAAAACACGAGTTCTGCATCCAAAATAGGGGATTTTCTCTCCATTTTGAGAGACTATTTTATTTTCTTGGATGTTGAATTCTCCACACTGTAAAAAAGACTGAAAATTTACTGTGCAACTGGACTGGAAATTTCCAGTGCTAGTACTGGAATATGGATATTTCAGGACATGTACAGAAATTTTGTTGGTACGGTATTGAAAACTTATCAAGCATAACTGAAAATTCACTCCTCATACTGGAATTTTCAAATTTGGAATTGTGTACTGAAATTTTGCCATGATTTCTCGAAAAATTTACTGGCTCGTACTACAATTTTACAGTTCTTGTGCACCAGAGGAAAAGTATCCCCTCAATGAGGACTTGGAAAAAATTTGGAATTTAGACAAAAAAAACCTAATCGTGGTCATACTCGAATTATACAGGTTTTGAACTGCAATTTTCAGGTCGTGTGATGGAATTTTCCAGGTGCTGTGCAATTGAATTATACAAGTTTCGAACTGCAATTTTCAAGGTCGTGTGATGGAATTTTCCAGTTATGTTGGGATTTAATCACTGTTGCACTGAAATTTTCCACTTCTATTGGACTTTGTCATTTCTGGCAGGGAAAATTTCAAGTTTTTATATTAGAAAATTTTCTGACTGAGATTTTGAATAATAATTGTAATTTTAGCAAATAAAATTGATATATGAGGTTCTTCAAAGACTTATTCCTTTGTGTATTCTAGATATGAAGCATATATAGTAACCTAAGCTGGCCTTCCAATATGTCGCTCATCGGTTAGGTCTTAAGTTGATAGAAAGTAAAAAGAAACTCTCATCAAATCTCTTCGAAAAACACCACTTTTTAAAAGAAACTGTTAGAACTATTTTTCAGCAGACTCTTCATCGATCAGATGGGAAAGTATGAATTTGAACTCCATTTTCCACGATACTCCAAAATATTTTTGAATTATGTAATTATATATTGAATATTATCCCTTAGTCTGTAAACGTTTTTTTGGTACACATAAACTGTAAACGGGGGTCATTTATGTCCAAGGCAATGAAAAAGTATAACACAGGTCTACAATGATTTTGGTGCCGCTAAAACTAAAGCAGATTGTGAGTATATTCGATACCCTGACTCTGGAAATATACTTATTTTTTTAATGCTACGTGTAGTTTTCAAGAAATCGCAGGTGTAAAATAAAATGAAAATGCACGATTTTGAAACGTTTTATTCAATTATTCCACACGTTAACAACATTTTATCAAATTATTCTTCAAATTATCTCAAAATATGAGTCATTCTCTTCCAAATGCGATTAGGTTTGTTCAAATATCTTTTTTTTTCTCTGAGATACGACAGTTTGAAAATTGTGTTATTTCACCTATTCACTAAATCCATGAACACACAAATTTCAAATTGTCGTGTCACAGTAAAAAAAAAGATATTCGAGCAAACTCAACGGCATTCGGAAGGGGATGGATTATATTTTGAGGTGCATCTACTAGTTTCATGAGAAAAAATTACATTCTGACGTCACGTAATCTCAAATATGTCGAAAAACGGTGTTTTTCACACTTTGACGTTAAAATATCTCAAAAACCACACGTAATAATGCAATTTTGAAGCCAGATTCGGATTCAGCGCGCCAAAATACTTCGGAAAAGTATGATACAGTTGTTGCACCAAACAAAAAGTTCAATTTTGTAGGCCTGTGTAATCAACCATGAGGAAAAATCTGAAAAAATTCATGTAGGTTCCTTAACTTTTCTATTATAAAAATCTATCTTGATATCATGAGAAAAAAAATTTTTTCAACACTATATAAATTTTAAAAATGTAAAAAATGAGAAAAGTAGTTCTTTGTTCTAAAAATCATAACTATTGAACAAATGAACGTAGTAAAAAATTCAAAAAAGGAATTGAAGTTGAGAAGTTGTATTTTCCAGAAAAAAATAGTACAATCTTGTATTTATAAAAAAAAATGCTTAAGTTTTGAACTTGAAAATAGGGATTATTTTAATCGCTTAATGTAGATTTTTTTTTTATAAAATACATATTATTATGACTCTTCAAGTACTTTCAATCAAAGAAAAATATTGAAGTATGAGATCATTCACAAAATTTTGATTATAAACAAAATGATATTAATTGCTTCTTGATTTAATTAAATAGAGCAGTCTCGACAGAAAGTTAATCGATGGTCTTCACATACAGGTTTTTTGCATTTCATACAACAATACGATGTTTTCTTGTCTTCTTTTTTGGGACAAACAGCGCAACGTTCTATAGAATAATTCTATAGAATAATAGAATAGTTCTATAGAATAAAATTTGTTTTTTACCTCAGAATTTCTGATATACGTAGTCTGTAAACGGGGGTCGTTTGTGTCCACAAAAAATTTGAAGTTACTCGTACGACAAGTGTTTACCGAATTGGATAACGATACTTAGGGAACTGAAAGCATAACCTAACACAATTTTTCATTTTCACAATTTTATCCCCCTCCCTTTCCTATTTCAAAAAATATGGAGGGAACAAATTTATGTGCGGACACAAATGACCCCTGTTTACAGACTAAGGGTTATTAATTGAGAAAGATTTCAAACCATTGAAATTGCTGTATTGAATATTAACTATCGTGGTCAATCGATCGAAAGCATTTAGTTCATTTTCCTTTGAATGAAGGTCATTACTTTTATTCTTCATGTTAAAATCGCTAATCCATCACAAGTACGATTCTTGATTTCCTACCGCCCTCGTATGGGAATAAGATTTTTTAAAAATCTAACGGATTAACGTATGTTACATTTATTTCATCTCGGATGAGTGAAATTATGGCAGCAACGATTATTTATCGACGACACGTTATCCTTGGAGGATTTCAAACTTCCTTGAACACTTCATCGTAATGATCAAATCGAAGGTGAGATTTCGATGTACCATAATACAAATTTTTTTCAATCATCACTCCTCGAGGGTGCTATCTCGTGAGACGATTTTATCAACATTTCGTATTATTTTTCAGAAATGAAATTTCATATTTTCATGGCGATGATAAAGATATTCCATTTATTATTGAATTTTGCTTACGATCGTAAAGTTGAATTAAACGAATCCCTTCCAATTCGAGCAGTTCGTTTGAAGAAATATCGTGCAATAGAATTTAGGTTGAGTGATTTGAATGTTTTCTTGGAGGAATCTTAGAGGTCAAATGAAATTTTCTGAAGAAATTCTTGACGAAATGTTCGCTATTCCAATCTTGAATTTTGAATAGAAAATCCGCACAGCTTTGTGTTACCGCGAATAATTCAGATGACTAATCTGGTACTCAATTAGTCATCCATGAATGACATTTCCAAGCAGAAAAATGTATTCGACGTAGCGTGGAAACTATTGCGCCTAGCCCCTGCTGTTTCCTTTACAATGATCTGGTTATTTTGAAACATGTTTAAATAAGCGCATCAGAAAAAAGAATACACACGCAATCACTAGAAACACGGTCTTGCAAGAATAATATATGTATTATCAGATATCATTGAAATATTTTGTAAGAAACGATAAACAGAAAATGGAATATCATTTGAATCGATTCGTAATTACTCGAGGTAGAACCGTGATTGCCTAGCGGTATGTCATAGATTTAATTTCTCGAGTAGTTTTCTCGTTGCACTCGGTTCTTGCAACGAACCAACTTTGAAATATGATTCAACAGATAAGAGAACGATATTACATTGAGTTCAATTATTTAACATACCTACCAGTTCCATTACATATCATCATTAATATAAGCGTCTTCTTTATTTGACTTTTAATTTCTCCTGGTGTACGTGTATGGGTTTCTTTATACTTAAACACGATTAGGTACTGTACATTGTCTCGCTTGAATACGCGTACGTATATTTGTGTTTCCTTATACAAACGCATACAAATCCATACGCAACTATGCACTTAGCGAGTCATTGACCTACGTATAAAATACACATGGACCTGTCGCACCCACACCTTAATGTTACTACTCTCGTCCCTACTACTTAACATCGGTGTATTAGACTTACGATACGATAGACCAACGAGCGCGCACTTGTACCGTACGTCTCTACGTTTATATGTATTTAATTTATCGTAATTGCGATGTATTACACAATGACAAATCGTATAATCTCCTCTTGTATTTGTGCATTGCAGCAACTGATCGAATCAAGTTGGTTACTCCGCACGGAGATAATGTTTCCATTCTATAAACGAATTCTTTTCCAGTCGAAGGAGCTGAATCTTGACTTGAATTATGACTTATTTCTCCATATTTGAGAATGAATAATCGCTCGAATCATTTTTCTTTCCTTCAATGAGGGAATCAAAAGATTTGTATCGAAGTGCTCGTTGAATCGAGTACGAAATAGCTGATTTCAAATTCTCAAGTTTTATTCGAACGAGGGAGCTGTTGATTCAATTTGAATTGTATTACTCTTTACTTCATGTGTGGATACTAAATGAAAGCCACGCATGGGTTATGTATAATCTGAATGTAATCTTTATATAGCCTGCATATACACATGGTTGGCGTAAAAATAGGAACGACAGTGTAATATGGTAGCAGACATTATAGCAAGTGCCATGAAAGATACTGAAGTTGATTTTATCTTTTCGTCCTTATTTTTATATCAAACGAGTGGCAATTTCACGCATTTCGCTTCTTTGTCAGAAGAAAAATTCTATCCGGGTATTGTTCCTGTACAAGAATATGTCTTTTCTTCCGCGATTCTTGTCAGTTTTATATTTAATAATACTGCCCAGCGTTCATGTTTTGTTGAAATTGAAAACCATGACATTCTATGAATCCCTTGTAACGAATCCATTCGCTAATGGATTCGCCACAATGATTTTTCACTTTTAATAAATTTAGATTTACAATGAGATCGAGAGAGAGAGAGCGACGGGATATTCTGGGTATGAAAAAATCTATAACAATTTATGTGAATATCGCCAGCTTTAATGGTATTACGAGATTCTCAGATATTAACAAATTTTACAATAGTATAGTTTGATGGTTTAAAGATTTGGAATGAGAAAGTTAGGACAAGCGTGAGAGCGAGTAATCTTGGCAAAATCCTCTGGGTGCCTCACTTGGATCCCGGATGTAGCACGAATCCGTATTGAATTCCTTATAGGCTCCTCGATGCCCTGGAGTTTAGCGTCTTCGTCCTCTCAGCTCCTTTTGGATTCTTTAGGTAGCTTCAGGAGTCTCGACCTCGGTCGGCTTCTCTTGTTTTCGTTTTTCTTGCCAAATTGTATACTCTTAAATTTTCAATAGATTCATGTCGACCCAATGAACCGTTATCTCTGACTGCCTCTTCTTCTCTGCTTTTGGGGTTTTCCTGCCTGCTCCTTTCGATTTGTCGCTCTCAACACTCTTCCCACTCTCCCTTCCTGCTCTCCATTCATTTGACTTTTTCTTACACCCTCCCCCTGATTTGAATTGCAGGTAGCGTACTGCCCATGATACATACATGCTAGGGATATAAAATAGTTATCCAAGACCAACATTTGATGTTTAAAACTCTTTTTTGTAATACCAAAGGAATTAAAATTGATTTTATGGATCAATCGTCGCACAAACGATTCAGTTGAATGGAATAAACTCTATTTGCATGAATGAGAAATAAAAAGATTTAATAGATCGTAAATTATCATTACCCACATAAGAAATTGATTCAAACGAGATTTTTATTTTAATTAATGTTTTGTATTCTTTTGATCATTCCAGGTAAGCTTCTCTTCCAATCATCCGTGATACTAATCTCTCCTACATGATCGATTGGTGAGCATATTTATGATATTTTATTGATTTCCAATTCTCCTTGATTCTAAGATGGTGACTTTGAATCCGTTAAATCCCACGGTTTTTGCAGTTAATCATAGACCAATGAATCGGATTCATGAGATTTCACTACATAATCAGCGAATGGTCATTGATTGTGCAGTTGACAATGCTCCTCACTAATTGAATCAGTGACGTTTCACCGCCACAATCAGTTGACATTCACTGATTCTTGAATTCATATGCACGATTTTGCACGACTTTTCAATCAGTGAGATTTCACTATTTCAAATGTAGATCCCTAACAGCAAAATGCTGAACAAATCTGCAGCAAATTGTTGAAAACGTAAAACAACAGTTTGAAGCAATTTGCAGGGACGTTGCGTCGCCAAATACGCAACAATGTGCTGTAAATCTAAGATTTTAGCTTGAATTGTTGTCATGTTGCTAAGAAGTTGCTTGATTTCATGAAGCTCTCAATCACGTGCGTAGCAAATTCCCAGCAACTTTACGCAAACTTGATAAACAACATAAGAGCAACGATTGCACAGCAACTTTTGTTGTATGGCATAGTATTCAATATGAATGCATCATTGATCACATCCGTTAGGATTACCGGCCCTGACACCACCCCGAATTTTGAAAAGATTGACAGAAGCAAACGGATTACGATGAAATTGCAATCCATATCTCCAGAATTTTTATTCAAACGAAGTATTCAAAGAGCTCTGCTTTTAGAAGAAAAATTTTCAAATCTCTCAAAAACAAGTACAATTGAACGGATGTAAATGGATGTAATCGACAGGAACAATAATTTCAGATTGATGATAAGAGTTGAAACGACTACAGGGAATACGTAAAACATGCGTGAAAAACAGTTTTGGTGAGCACCAGATGAAAACGAATGAAAAAACAAAACCCAAGTGGAAAAATTCTCAGGATTGAATATAATTTTTTTATAATTATACACATATAACATATATGAACTGTATCAAATTATATATAAAGTGTTTTTATAAATTTTTCCATTCGTGAATTTCCATGAGGAAATTCAAAACAATTATTCCGAAATTTTTTACAGAAACTTCTTCCTGCAGATCCAGAATTATTTTCAGGGAGCTCAATGAAATTTATCCGAAAATTCAGGGACAAAATTTGTTGTTTGTTTGAATTTTGAATAAAAATTTATTTACCTTGTATGTGGTATATGTGTCCGAGGATTTGGAGATTATTTAGTATCAACTACATTTCTGTGAATTCGAAAATATGATTGGAGTATAAAATACAAGCTTCTAAAATCACATGAAAAATTCTATCTCTGCATTGTCTATTCGAAACATAATTTTCTAACTCCAATACATACAATGAGAATACATGTAAGTTGATTGAACGATCAAGTACAATCTCAATCAGATAAAATCCGTAAAAATAATGAGATAATCTCAATCATTGGTCAATAATTCGATGAATATCGAAAAATTCAATATAAATGATACTGGGGAACAAAATGTATCTTATATACAACATTGAATCAATTGAAATTGTGAGAACGCAGATAAGGAGGATTGAAATTATGGTATCTACATCGAATGCTATGATTATCTCTTGGTCAAGCTTTGTTTACATACATCACTGTCGATTGATTCTGTAATCCCAAGCTTGTAATTTCTTATCTTGTACTGAATCTAGAATCTTGAATTTTGATTTGTGATCGGAAAGAAACCAATAGAACTTAAGAGAATCCCAGGACATTTTTTCCTTCGATCAAATCACTCAAAAAGAGAGGAAAAGAGAACAAAGTGTTGAATGGCAACGCTGTTATATTCTTAATCAAACCTTGTAACATGTTATAAATTTTTGTTTTAGCTTCTTTCAAATACATCGTGTGCATTTCAGTTTCCATTCGGAACTGAAGTAACTTGATAATATGCATTGTGTAAACGATATAAATATCAAACAGTGGCTATAACTTGCGTCATATCAAGGAAACGTTGATATGACTAAGTTCATTTTATTATCGGGTCACCGTGGTAACAAAATTGATATTACCATGAAATGTCAAAGCAATGAGAATAGACCTAAGTTGATAATCGAAATTATCAACTCGATACTAAAAGTGAAACTTGGAATTTGATAAACAAATTTGCTGCGGTCATTCGAGTCGAGAGCGTATGAGTGTTTAAATTTGAAATTCAACCAACTCTGCTTGTCTTTGAAAGGACAAAACTACCGAATTCTTTGTTTTTAATAGTATCTGGAGTGTTAGAATAAATATCCCCCCATTCTAAATTTTGAATTATCAATACATACGGGCGAAAAATGATTCAGATACGGTCAGTAAAAAAATCTCATAGGTTGGTCAGACAGGAACCATTTGCAGTGTTGAAATTTCTTGCGTGTTTGACGCGTATTTTTGTTTTTTCGATTTCATGAAATGGAAATCCACTTTGCAAAGCCATATTTGAACAATCTATCGTCTACACTGTGAGAAATTTCTATGGGAAACTTCACATAAATGTTCGGGAGTAATTAACACATACACGCTTTGGAAATTTCCCGTATTTTATCGGAAATTTACTGGGAAATGATAGTAAAAATCCCGTAAACTTTGGAATTTTCAGCAGAATTTATGGAAGATTTCATATACACACACACCTGAAATTGATTTCTTATCCCATGATCGAAATTTTCCGGTTTACAGTGTAGTGATCTCTGCCGTACCGATTCGTACTCGATTTACCCCAGAATATATGATATAACACTTACAACGCTACAATTCCATCTTCCGATACAAATTTCAAATTCCATTGATACAGAACTCAGCCTAGCATTCATCCAAATTAGATAGATTTTGAATACGTTACTTTCTAAAGTTTGCATATATCCTCGAATTCAGTAAAAAAATTGTGTACTCTTTTGCCCACGCTGTGAACGTGACTTGCGGTGACCGACGAATTAATACCTTTTTTCCTTCTTTTCGTAGGAGCTTATTTCGCCATCCGCGGTAATGATAAGTGTTACTTTCGTAATGAACCTACCTGTATCTCGACAACTCCACCGCACCTGCGAAAAAAAAACAACAACATAATAAAATTGCGCGGTAGCGACCGTAGTCATTTGTGTACGTATGCAAGAGTATGGAGTGAAACATGAGGAAAAAAACATGGGAAATTACTTAAAAATTGTGTAAAAATTACATCTGGTGCTTATAATTGAGAATTATTACTGAAATTACAGTAGATCAACCGAATCGTGCATGATCGTCTTAAATAATGGTTTATTACCACATTTATTAAACGAGAATTGGGTACTGCGCCCCAGGGTTGAAACAGGAAACCTAACTGTAACCGATATAATTGAGTTTTTTGAAGCCGTTCTTGTTCCGTCTTCATATCTGAATCATTAAGATATGCATTGTCTCGTACAATGTGATGAAAATATAAATTGAATGTGTGTTTTTTTTTCTTGAACTTTTTACATTCAGGAAAATTACACTACTCAACTTTGTTATTAGGTTTATTATAAAGTGACTTTAAAAATTCTTTACACCTGTTTTAATCAATCGAAAATCCTATTTGTATATATTGTACATCGTACCTATTTGATATTTGAAGCCCATAAATATCAGTTTATTTAATGAGTAAATAAAATATGGCTCGTAATTGATTTCACTTCAACCGCTCAGTAGAAGTGTTAACAAAATATTTGAGATAAGTTCTGTGCACTTTGAAACAAGATAGATATTTTTACAAATTGAATGAAGTTGAAATCTCAGTCAACCCGATTTGCTAAATTGGCAGAAGTTTGTTTTTTATAGTGTGAAAACAGCCGAGTTCCTCTTCTATCAATGTTATGATGAAATATTGCTCTCCCAATACTACCTGAAAAGTGAATTCTCACCCATGCAGGTATTGCCAAGACTGAAAAAAACCCAAGCTTGTCAGAAACACACCTCCGTGAAGAACAATTGGCCCAATATTGTTCTTCACGTCATGATACATTTGTTAATATTTTTGAAATGGTCACTACATTCGGTACAAGCTTGGCACAAGTGTAAAAATCGATCATTCGTAGAGAACAATTGTGTCAGTCATGCTCACATGAGTGGCACCATGTCTATAAATATTGACTGAATTTTGAATTTACAATGGCTGAAGATTTGGGGATAACCGTCGAGCCAGGGCTGGCTCGATCTTCCTGCCATAATCAATCCTACACCCTAGTTTTACACACCAAGCTAGATTTTATTGATCTAAGTAAGGATAGAACTCCACTTAACGGTAATAGGTACCACTTTATGGTATTTCACTGAGATATTACTGATTTAGTTCGAGCATAATTCAACAATAGAATCAAAATTGATTTGATACCAAAGAACGCAAATTTCCTAATGATCATACAAGCTTGTCCCACTCTTGTCACATTTTTTCTATCGTTTTAAGATAATTCATGTACGGTATTCTGAGGGAGAAAGTCATGAACTGAAATACGAATCAATTACTTTGTTCATCCATATCCGCGATCAAAGAAGTGTTGGATAATGCTTGGTAAATGAATTGGACCGGGCCTGGCAAAACCACTGGTCCAAACTTGTCCTGATCTTATCATTCCCAAGCCCGGGCCGAGTTTGATAAATTGTTCAAGACAAGTCTCGGTAGGTCTTGTGCCAGGCTTGTTCCATCATTGGGCCATTGATCCATACACACATGGGCACTCGGGGAGAGTGGAATTTTACTCGCAGCTAGAAGGGAACCGATCTTCCCGTTCGAGTGGAATTCACATCCTTCTGTATTCAAAGAGTCGATTAATAAAACATAACTTGGACATGAACTGTTTAGTTCTCGTGACTAAAAATTCAGTGGAATACAGTATGAAATTTGTTCAACTTGAAAGTTAGATCAAAACAACCAATATTACATTTGAGGGAACTTTACTTTCTCATTCAATGTCTTTTTTGAATATAGCAAATAAAAGGGTTTCCTCGGGACATGAATGCCTTCAATGATGTCTCCCAATAGTAGATAAAGGATGCATGTGGCAGACAAAAACTGAATTATTCTTAGACGATTCGAGTAAATCATTTCTATCATCGTCGTTTCAAAATAAACATCGCGTGATTTATACATCTTGGTAAACTTTAATCATTGTTCCATGCGCAATTTGATTAAGAGGTGAGGGAACTCTGAGCAATGAGGCAGTTTACGAGCTCATTTATATTGAACTCAACTAAATTAAGTTGAATCGAATAACGGGGACCCTCTTTGCGATATAAGGTTCCAAGTACACACATCTCATTAGCCATCCTTTTAATCGGTCTTCATGAAATAAACCAATAAAAATACGTACAAACACATTCCCTTCCTTGTTTTCTCTTTGGGAATGAAATTTCATTGACGACGTAATTTGAACGTTCGATTCGAATAATATATCTGTCGAGCGGAAAAATATTGAAAAAAAAAAAAAACAATCAATTCATTACGGAGTAACATTGTTTGATACTCGAGGAAAAAAAAGGATGGACGACGTTGATTGATTTCTCGTGAAACAAAAGAATATAAAAACAATGGTGCACAAATGGAGCATGGATGGTGGCAAGTGAAATTTTTCAAACCCGAATCCAACAGAGTATTCGTCGACATTGAATGAATCCTTCAAGGTCCCTACGGTTTTGTCGGTGTGTTTTTTGTTCCCTGATGTCGTTGGCGATCATGTGTTGTGTACCTACCCAGATTTCCGACACAATTCGGTTTAGGATTTTTATGAAGAGAACACTGCAGCGGCAGTCACGTCATTACACATATCTTGCCCATACAAATGTGTGTTAACTCTTTTTGTGCGCATTTGTGTGAGCGCGTGTGTACGTACGCGCATCAGAGTCAGTCGATCAAACTTGTACACACTACCACACCTGCATACAGAGACACGCGCGCACGACCTTGCGTTTGCTTTGCATATATACGACATGGCTTTGGGCATGGTCACAAGGAACACAACCTTGACTGGAGCATGAACGAACATACGAAAGAGCAAGGGAAACAGAAGAGTTGAAGGAGCGAGAGGTAAGAGTGGATGCGGGGTGAGGAAGGGGGTACAAGTGTCGAAGAAAGGGGAAAGGGGAAAAGGAGCTATGGGCCCACGTCACGCCACTTTCGGTTTTATCGTATTTTATATACATATCCGGTTAGGATAGGAATTTTCGTATAAATGTTCTTGCGAACTTAAAAAGGACCCTGCCGAACACAAAAACTCAACCCCCACTCGTATTTCACTCCCTCTTCTCTCATTTTTTCCACAATTTTTCGATCAATGAGGAACTACGTAGTCTAGTATGATGCACCATGATACGCATATATGCGTGATAATTTTCATCGAGTCGATTGTACACCTGATTGTTGTCTTTTGATAGGGGTGTTGTAACAGTCCGTGTCCGCTGGTGGCATAGTAGTGTTGCCACTCGACCCAAACTGTCGGTACAAATATTGGACCAACTGACTGGCGGAATTTCGAATGAGGTATATTTTGAGAGATTCATCTGGCGGAGTCTGAGAAACGTTCCAAGAAGCAAGGCAGTTTCGATCTTTACGATGCTTATTCCCGAGGCTTCGTCGTTGCGTTGGCTGCAGCAACGTCACCGCCCGCAACGTTGACGTCTGAAAAAAACAAGCATTGCCGTGCAACAGGGCAATAACGCTTTTTTTTCCAGTGCCTTCTTCTTCTCCTCCTCCTCTTCCTCCTCCTTCCACTATTTTACAACGCGAAAAACAGAATTTCAATTATTTCAATATTGTACTGAATTTCAAAACACGCTCCCGGTACGAACGAGATATAATTTAATCGTTGTTTACAACAATATATAACTATTCTCTCGTATCTTCTGTTGTTCCTTCTCTTGTTTTTTTGACTTTTTCGGCTAATAAAGATCTAAGGCATCACGAATATCTCGGTAATATTTTTTTTCCTTCCTCGCAGTACTCGTACTTTTGTTACTGCTTCTGCCGCTGGTATTTATTTTTTCTCCCGTGTTTCTTCTACTTTTTTTTTAATCCTTCCCTGCCTGCCTTCTTTTTTCCTCTCTTCTTCAACAACCATCACACCATGTAGCGGACGATGCAGCACGTTTGAATGTCAATGACGGGGACTGATGTTGTATGGTTTAGGACGGTATATATATATATATATACATATATATATACATATATATCCGAATGATATTCAAAGGTATAACATGTGTGTTCATTCTTACAAAACTAGTCGCATATAGAAGCAGTTTTTTGGCAATAGGTTATAGCCTTGGCAGGTGCTAAAATTCACACTTTCGGTTTTGTTCGGCCACACATCTTCTCTATCATCCTCTTTTCCTTTCCCTTCTTGCATCTGTTTCTTTTTTTCCTCCTTCACTCCTCACTGTGTCACGTAGGTGTACGTACGTTGTCCATATTTATAAGTAGATTTGTATGCATACTTACAAATGTCTAGGATACTCATCTTGGAGTGCACATTTTTTGCTCGAAGCATTAAAAAGAAGTCATCAATTTCCCCGTCACGAGTTCACTGCGGTGAATTACCGTGTGCAGTCGATGGAATGATTTCGGTTGGAATTTAGAAAAACGTTACATTATTAATTACTGTATCGCTAGCACGTACGGGACAGATTTTCTTCATGCTATTATTAAATCGGACATTTTTTCAAGAAAATTTTGGATGTACTCGAACTGGTGCAACTTTTTCCTGATTTTTCTAATGACTACCCACGTGAAAATTTCTTGCTTGCGCCAATACTGACGATGGAAAATAGATAGGCGCAATGCTGCCATCCAAGGCTTGGAAATCTATATCGAGCCAACGTTGTGTGACAAGTGGCACAATGTTGCACCAATGTTGGGAATCATAATTTCCAATGATCAATCCATCATTGGCTCAAGATTGTGCCAATCATGGTTCATCGTTGTCCCAATATCGTTTGGACAAAAGAAATTAACTTGATACGAACAATTTCATAGCACGGCTGAATATTAATCCAAAAGTTGACAACGTTTAGAAGAAATGAGTACCCAATGCAGTGCCAAGCCTGGTCAAAGCTTGGCTCAGGCTAGCCACGATCCTCAATTATACGTCTCCATACAAAAATTCCCGCGTCCAATGTCAAAGCGCCACCCTTCGGTATTGTTTCCAACGCTCGGTTCGTTTCTCGCAAGCGCTCAACGAACTATGCGGTTGATATATAAGCATCATATAACCTTCTGATTTGAAAATTGTTGTCTTCATCATAGGTCCTTCATCGAAGGAGAGATTTTAGCTGTGCAGACCCATGGACTCGTGGACATCAGAATTTGAATTATACTTGATGTAATTAATTTGTAAGGTAACCAGTAATCATTGAGTTATATTAAACTTATAAACACATCTTGTATTGGATTAATCAAATAAGTTTCTTCGTTTCAATGTATACAGAGATTCTCTGGCCCTGGTTGTGTAAAATATTTCAGGTTCGGGCTGTACTTCTTAACATGTGTGGAGGGGAAGCAATCGATGTCGGGAATATATATGACTCTGAATTTTTATTATATTTTTGCAATCGTTCAACATAGAGTTGAACATCGGCACAACATTGGCTCAACGTTGGCGCGGGATTGTCGCAACGTTGAATCAATTTTGGCCGAATATTGACTCAGTACTATTATAGTATTGACTCAAATTTAGCAGTCAACGTCATTCATGTGTAACAAATGATGGTACCTCCTTTAAATGCATAAAACATCTGACCATTGGCAGACCATAAAAAAATTCGTCCAACAGTCTTGGTTCGTAATGAGTACAAGCATGATCCAATCTTGGATTTAGATCGAGCGACAAATTTTTTCAAGGGTTGCCAATGATGGCTGATTTGACTGCCATAATCGAACCAATGTTGGTCCATGATTGGCAGAATACATCAATGGAGCCTGACGATGTTATCATTTCAAGCTTGCACCTTGCTAACCGCCAAGGCTCGGCCAATCTTTGTCAGTATTGCACCATCCTAGTGCCAATCGTCAATTTTCACCTGGGTATTTGTCTCATGTTTATATGTTCTAGGAGGTCCACTCGCAATTTATGTTAAATCTTGACCCAAAAATGTATTAAATCGACACAAAACTGTTACATTCACACTGAAAAACTGTGAATTTCCGCTGTGTACGTTCCTTTGCCACCACCGCAGCGAAAAAAAGAATGAGTTACTAGATACAATTGGCTCAACTAAATCCAAATTTAATTTCTCTGACTTTAGTTGCTGTTACTAATTCGAAGTTGCCTTTACTACAGCTTTTATTATCGGCTTCTATTCTTCTATTACTCGGAACTAATTTTCACAACCAACTTCGTTCATTCGGTCAAATAAATTATTCTTTTCGGTGCAACTCGGTAATTCATGGATCGTCTTACGAAATAACTCTAGGCTCTTCAATGCAAAGAAATTGTCAATCCAATTCTGCGTTTCTTCAAATGATCGAATGCGTACACCTTGAAGCGCGTTATTTATCGATCCAAAAAGATTAGAATCGGAAGGCGCGGCGATGTCTGGAAAGTACGCCGGATGCCTTAGAATTTCCCAACCAAGAGACATCAAAGTTTCACGGACAGGTTTTGCTACGTGTGGTCTGGGATTATCGTGTAGCAATTTACGTGTCCAATGAAAGACTACTCTTCGTCGTTCAAACAGTTCCGCCATAACTGCACTGTAAAAAAATACCTATAAATTCATGTGAAGTAATTAATATATACATGCGTTCGGAATTTCCCGCACTGGTCCGGAAATTTCCTGTAAAATCATAGTAAAAATCCCATAAAATTCGGAATTTTCAGATGAACTTATGGGAAATCTCATACTTGAGGAGTAACACCACATTTTTATGGAATTTTAAAAAAATCAAAAAATTTGTTTTTGGCTTAAAGTACTCTTTGAGGACCCGAAAATGATATACCGTAAACTACAAACATAGGTCCGACTAAACACGCACGACTCAACTGTTACAAAAACTTTAAACGTGTTTATTTCAAAATAGTATGTCGAAAGTCGGTGGGAGCTCTAGCTCCGCCAATTTTCAATCAATCACCTCGGGGGGTTTGTTTTATTGTATTCGTGATATGATTATATAGGGATATACGTACGGGTTTTTCGAAATATTGATATTTGCGTTTTTTATTCAACATTAAGTAACGAAATTTAGGGTGAAAATTCTACTTTTGTTTTTTCAAAACGATGCCATTTCGTGGGAAACGCACATTTTTCAAAACGGATACATATTTCACTAGCTTTTGGATTACAGAAAATAATTATTTTTGGTTCTGTGTTCTACGTGAATTCTGGATTGAGTTGTTTATCCCACCGCACGACCATGAATTTTCACAGTGCTCCAGTTATTCACCTGTCAAGCCGCCATTTTTCACAAAAAAATTATTTTGTAATTCAATAGTAGCGGAATACCTTCATGTAGTTCAATTTGAATTGGAACTTTCTAATTTTCGAAAAAAAAAAATCTGAAAAAGCGTTATTTTTGGAGAGGTCACTGTCCCTGGTAGAAATTCCCGCTAGTAAATCATGGGGTACTGATCAGTTCATTCTTTTTACTGGTGAGGCACTAATCGGGAAAACTTACAAGTAACTGGTGAGGGATGTAACACTCGCACCAACAAGGAACCAATCAGGGAAATTGAGCCGCACTGGCGAGTAACTGATCAGGCACTTACCAGTACCTCATATGGTGTTTATTAGTAACTGATGAGGCACTGACCAGTACCTCACGCGGTGGTCATTAGTAACTGATGAGGCTCTGAGCAGTGGCTTTGCTACAATGAGAGGAAAATTTCCAGAAACAATAAAATATTTTGTGGGAAGATGGGAACAAATTTTTTTTCTAATCATAAACATTCCTCATGAATTTTTTTTATGCATATTAAATCATACGTCAAATCAGCGCTGATTTCTCCAGATAGGAACAAGATACAGGAGTGTTTCTTTCTCAGGTGAGAACGCCGCATATGTGAATATATAGTTTTTGTTCTTGGCAAAAACTTCTAGATTTGATCAAAGGAAAAGAATAAGAAAAATAATAGGAAAAAGTTTAGAAAAACTTGTCTAAGAAAGATTCTAGGAAAACGTATAAAAGAAAGTCTATAACAAAATTTGTCAAACGGGCTAGTACATTCGATAACAAGCGTGAATAATATTTTATTCATTCGAAGGTTGAGGAATTCATCTCTCTGTATTCCGTGTATACCCACAGTGAAAAAGTTGTAGTTATTAAAGACAGTTTTACCCTATCATGATTAATTGGTTCAACTTATCAAATATTGATAAGTAACTCACCAGTTTTGCACAACCAACACTAATTAGTTGAACTTATTGAATAATGTTGAATCACTCATTAGTTTTACCCAACCAACGCTAATTGCATCTAACTTATCAGTTACTAACTAGCGCCTCGCCTGGTTTTTCTGATTAGTTTTTCCTCTTTAGTGCCTCATCAGTCATAGGGAAGAACTTGTGACATTTCTATCAGTGGTGTTACCCCTTAAATATCGGAAATTGATTCCCCACCCGGTGATTGGGATTTCCCGGTGGCCGTAAACAGGAAAATTCTGAAAACTCGCTTGTTATTATATGGACAGCAAGCAAGTCCGCTGAAGTGAACGGCGATTCGTTGTTTCAGCGAATCAAGCGTCGTAAAATTAGCGAAGGACTGATAATTATAACGAATCAGTTAGTAAATACAACGAATTAGCTCATTAACACGGTGAAATGTCATCGTTAGGTTATTCAATCCGTTCAGCGAAGACGGATTCGTTAAAATAACGAAATCTTTTTTCTCCGTGCAACGCAAAGCATCACTTCATCCGCATGAATTTTTTGTTTAGGAATCGAGAAATTTTTAGTTATTCTTCCCCCTTCAGTTCATGAAACAACGACGAAATCAATTTAGAAGTTTTCTTCCAAAAATAATGTCGATAAAATTTCTTTATAGAATGTAAAAAAAAACTCCTCCCCATTGTAAGAAACGCCACGTCGAAATGAAAAATATACAAATCCTATAGAAGTCAAGCTCAACATTTGGCTTGAGCTTATATTTCATTCTTGAAACTCTTGTACAGTGTATGATTGAAGACTGGAATTCATTATCTGCATGGAGATTTGAAAGTTTACTTACATGAAATGAATGAAATGCTCTTTTATCATCACGCCTTATCATCTCTTCTAGTAGTTGGAATGCTCATTTTCTTAATACATTACACTCAGAAAAGAAACTTCTCTCAACCAAATAAATATTCATTGATTCTCTCTTCAGTGAATATTGATTTTCGTATTGATAAAATACTTGAATCAATTCAAAAACTGGTTATTCGTGCCAAGTGATTTTTATTCTGTAAGTGATTTTGATAAATCATTTATTTTACATAAATAACTGAACCCTCGATTCGATTGAATATTTCTTCTTTGATCTCAAGAAATATATCGTGAAAAGAATGGTAAAATTTGGGACGATGATATAAGTTTTCGTGTCATTTATAACAAATATGATGGCAACACGGAGAAAAAAGTATTGCTGGCATAACAAGCAGGTCTGTTACTATAGCGCCTACAAAAAAAATTAGCTGAAAGAGCAGGAAAAATGATTGACACAACTACATTTTTTTGCTAACATAACCAAATTTGTTAACAGAACTAACGTTTTAGCTGCCGGAGTGAATATTTTTGCAAGGACAACAAATTTCTTTGTAGGCGCTATAGTAGCAAACCATTTTCTCTCCGTAAAATTTAATTGAATTTTTAAACGTCATCATACAATTCTCTGATGCAAAAGCTTCAGGGCAAAGTCATTGAGTTGACATATTATTCATACAAATTTATTCATTTTCACGGACAGGAAAAAAATGATGTTATTGCTACAGTAGCTACAATTTAGTTGTTGCAGCGATGTATTTAGATATTCGAATATCAAATACACGGAATAACTATCACAGCTCATCTCTAGCTACCATTGCGAATTATTTTCTTCTTTGTAGCTGAGGCAACTAGAATTTAGCTATCCCAGATAAATTTTAGCTGGCGTAATTAAAAGTCTAGTTGTCTGAATCGTAAGAAAAACAATTTATCGAATGAAAATGAAGAATTTTGCTGTAACAAATGAAGTTTATGTAGTTCAACCAAATTTTCATTCGGAATAACCCTCTTCCTTAAGATATAAAAAAAAGCAGCGGTGTCTTGAATGCTCACTGGATTTGATCCGATTGGATAATTAATGCTCAAACGGAAACAAAAGGTTTTCTCCTGGCTGCTTAAACAGTGGAATTTTACAGCGTCGAAGTAAGATTTCATTCTTCAAACACCTGGAAGAAAAACTATCTTTTCATTCAAGAAGGATTTTCATTCCTTCAAATTTATTGCCATGAATTACTCAAAAGAACTCTGAAATACAAATCCGTTTTCAATTTACTAGGAAAAAATGTACATAACAAAAAAGGCTACAGGACCCAATGTTGTTTTTCTTTTTTGAAACAGACTGGCTTCTCCGAGAAGTAAACCCTGTAGTTTGCGGATTTTACTATTCATCCCGTCTAATTAGTGCATTAATGACACTCACAAAACGTTTTATTTCTCTTGTATATAATTTAAGAAACGCATTAATTACTGAGATTCAACAGTTTGAGACGCGAATGAGAGCTGAAAAACTGTCTTAATTCGAACTTTGTGAGACGAGCTAGTTTTTTTTCAAGCAAGATTGGAATCTCGACCGATGAAAGAAAATTAAGATTCCAGATCAAAGAGAGATCCTCGACGTACGTCTTTTTCATTTCTTCGAAGCATGGTATTTTCTTCATAAAAATGAAGGTTATCCTTAATTATAACCATTTCATTAGCAGAAAAAAAGGAATAAAAAATGTCAAGAGGGATTTCAATGAAATCATGAGATAAATGTTCTCCATCATCTTATATTCGATTGTTCAACATAAGTATTATTTGAGAATTCCAGGAAAAACCAAGAAAATTGTTAAGCTTGTGAAGAAAAAAGAGCTAAGAAGCTAGAAATTGGACTAAAAAATTCTGTGGAATTTCATGAAAACTGAGATCTCTGAAACAAATTGTCATCAACGAATCTTGGTCGATCGAATGCTCAACTGCCAAATAGAATAACAATGGATCAGTTGAAATAAACTGCTTGAAATGCATCAAAAGTATGCCCGAAAGAATCGTGATGGCACTCCCAAACAAAAAACGACGTTACGAAATACCATGATACTTCGTTGCACCAAATTCAATGTTTTTGTTTTTTATTCTCAATGGATGGTCGTCAATAAGGAATGAAGTCAGATGTGAAAAGTTTGCTAGTTACCGCTACTTCATTTCATCAACATAACAACATATTTTTTGTACCGTAGCACTGATAATTCCATCACCCACTGAGATATATTCTAATTTATACTACGTACGATACATGAATTTGATTTTATTCCAATTACTCAGGTTACTAATAGAATCACTTAGATAAGATATATCAATTCTTCGATATGAATTACGCTACGCAACCCAATACCCCAATGGTGATATTTGTTGAAAACTCAAAGGAGCATCCGTGTTCGATCAAATACAAAAGAAATTCAGAGAAAATTCTTACGTGTCTAAGAACTTTCTCGTTAGACGAGCGCGCGAGCGATACGTCTTGAGGAAGATATCAAATCTCTATGATGTGAGTCAATGTTCGCTTATCAGTGAAACCGCTGCCTGCCGCCTGTCGTGTCGGGGAACTCGAAGTATCGTGTAACAACAACATATAATTCTTTCTCGCACTGGCAAACCATTGTTTTCACGTAGAGAAATTATTAATCTTCAACAATGAACACGAGATTCGTATACTGTTTCCAAAGGCATCGTATGATAAACACCGGTATATACGATCGAAAAGAAACAGGCAAAAAGCGTCTTTTAAAGACCACGTATATGCAGGCTATGTCTGCTGCTGTTGCTGCTGCCGCTACTGCTGTTTTTTCGCGAGTTAGAGGAAGAAGAGAAAAATGACGAGCGGGCTATTTTACAAAGTGACCTTACCTAAAGTGCAAATAGCAGACGTAAGCTGCATAAACACGAGAAAAACCAATGGAGACCGAGTGAAACAGACCGAGAACAACATTTCGGTACATCGAAGTATGCAAATTCCATGAGACACCATGTTAACACTGTGCAAATTATGCTAGATTATTATACGGATTGGCTGGCTTTGTTGTCATGCGAAAGAGGATTTTCTTCTTTTCTTATACACTCGGTTTATTAAGAGATTAGATTCTCTTGTATTTCAGGGAGTAATTCGAACGTTTCTTCAACTATTCATTCTTCTTTGCAGTGGGTGGAGGGAATGTTTCAATTCTATGCCACCAACATAGCGCAAAGACTTCCAAAAGGTGCATCACAGGGATCTAACAGGTGAATGTCTGTTCATGAAAAATTCTCTTCGGTATATCAAACATTTAAATTTAAAATCCTATATCCTGTGAAAGTGTTCGCAATTTTGGTTTGAGAAAAAAATTGATGGCATCTAATTCTCACGAAAAATTGGTCTTTCTACTTTAAAAAGACCAAATTGAAGATCTATTAGGCTTTGAAACGATTCCCTGATAAGATACTAGATACGATAACACGTTACAATTAGATTATAGACCGAATGATGTGAAACATAGGATACAGTGAGTTTCACATTTATAATTCCATTAAGTATTTATTGGATTCTAGAATAATTGTATGATTTCGATTGAGAAGCAAAATATGTAGCGATAGTGTAATCGAATTGTAGAACGAGCAATTCAAGAAATACCAAGTTATTGTGGATTTCATATGGAAGATAATGCAACATTATGAGGAAAACAAGGGAGGCTCGTTTCGCTTGATAGTAATTTCAAAGCAGCCAGGGATATTATCGTTGCTCGTTCTATGTTAGTAGTTTTGAGATTATATAAGAAGAGTTAATCAGAAGCATTTTTATATATTTTTCATCGCTCTTCAAACCGATAGTGCTGATATTAGTATTCACGGAAATATTAATGTATTGTTTAAATATGAACGCTCGATTATGTTCAATTTAAATTTAATGAATACCCTTGATTCAGCTTTGATATTCTTTAGAGAAACTATTTTAATGATATTTGAAGATACCATATTAGGCGTTCTTCAGAATAATATGAGAACTGGGAAAAAGATATCTTACAGATATATATCACTATATTCTTGTAATTATTTGGGATTTTTATCAAAACTTTTATGATTTTACACTCAACATGTTTTAGTAGATTCTTCCTTGGAATTGAGCGGTTCAATGAGATTTGATTCTTATTATATCAATGGAATTTGATCGAATGAATATGATTTAATTAAATTACACTGACTACGAAAATCACTACTGATATTGAAAACAATTGAGTTCTGAACATTATCTTCAACTTTGGATTAAATTTTGTCACATTTGTGGATACCAATTCCAGATCCTGTGACGGAATCTTCTTAGAACTCGTTAATTCCATTGATCGGACAGTCGAAAGTCGTCGATAAAGAACATTCTGATATCTCTGGAACATTAATTTTTGAATGACAAAACCATTACGCAAACCCGAGAGAATCCTCATAATTACCATCACTCCAACGAGTGTCGAATTCTTCATTTTCATCTTATAAAAAACATTGATTACGCGAGAATGAACCTTAATATAGATGCAACTGATGAGAAGATGCAGACGACGATAACAGGATGATTGCGTTGATTGTCAATTTGTACTCCAACGTATTTCATAAGTACTTTGAAGACACTCTTTGAACGATGTAACTTGTCACAAAACAACTCCGTGTTATTCTGCGTGCCGAATGACGTGGACTTCATTTGAATTCCCATTCATTCATACGTTTATTGCAGAAACGGTAATAATGACAATGACAATAATAATAATAATCATCTGGATAATTCAGTGGAGTGATAATTGATAAGAGATTATATCCAGCGAGTATCGATCCAGCGTCGATGCTTGCCGTAAAGTTCTTGAGTATGTTATCGTACGTCTTCTAATCAGGAGCTCTTATAAAGAGAAAATTTCCTGTCGAACGCAAAGTATATACAAATTTATTTGAACGAAATTTTTATTTTAGATGGTTCCAAGTCCCTTGATGTTCTTAATTTTGTCTATCGAGGTGAAAAGATTTACATAAAATTCCATCATTGAGTTACGTTATGTACCGAATTCATACCTCTCCGATATTGTTTTGAATTTCAGAAATTTTCATTTGAATAGATTCAAATAAATATCTTTTTGACGGAAATAAACATTTCGTTAATTTAAAAGAAGGTGATTTTATCGAATTAAGTTTCGTGGAATGAACTACATAGTAGACTGAGAGAAGAGTTTGTTTGTGATAGAGAAGGGGTATTAATTATAAATAAACCTTATTTTTTAAATTTGGAAAACTTGAGTTTTTTTACGATTATTTGATGAGTATCACAGTCCATTGGAAAGCTGTTTTGATTAACTATTGACAATTAACTGTTTTGTTAACTATTAACAAATCTTATTTGGGCCGGAGATGATTTGTTTACAATTGTTGAGCCTTCTTTGTCACAAATAAACTCTTCTCTCAGTCCACGTGCTGTAACATAACAGTCCGAAAAAAAAGATGTCCAATCGGCGGCCACTCGTAAATGTCTCTGAAGATATCATATTTCGACTCACTAAATTTTGAGTTATATCAACAAAAAATGTTGGTAGGACATATAATAACAAAATACTTTAATAGGCACGTTTAATTACGTTTTATGGGTAATTAAAATCTCTTTTAATAGCATAATAATTCAAATATACTCAACTCAACGGAATACACAGTCCTTGTGTTGTAAATTACAATTCTTAGTCACTGGACCTATATATAATTCCATGCGTGTAAAATTCACAACACAAAACTCAATTGATTCCATAAATAAAAATTCGGATAAAATTCCATTTCTTTGATTGACCTAATTCGTACATGTTTTCTATAAATCTTTTGAATTTCTCACTCTCAAGATCATAAATTTTGATGATCGTTTCGTTTAAAAGAGATTTCGAAGGACTAAAAAAACCGTCACAGGAGCTGTTATAAATATTTCCGTGTTGCGCAGGGTTACTATAGGCCACTATACCCAGAATGGCTATGTTCTTCCGAGAATCAATGATCCCTCCGGCTTCCTTTGAAACGAATGCGTATGAATTTTAATCGAATCTTTGTGAATCCAGAAAGTAGAATATCTTAAAGATAGATGAAACGATTGTAGAAAGATTTTTAATAAGAGAATAGTATTGCGATTTATCTTCGAGTCTGTATATTACAGTTACATCAAGAATATTAGATCTATAGCTGTCCCTCGTAAATGATAATGATCCATGACGATGAGATTACGAAGAAAAATGATACAGAGATCTTTGTAAGATGCGGTGAGAAGCTTTGAAGTATACATAAACATGAGTATCCTCGAGCACGGTTTTACATTGGATACACACTGAATCTGATACAAGACGGCACGCTTTCAGTACAGGTGAACAGGGAGAGAAAATTCACATCGAGAGCCTCTTGGGAGTTTCCAAGTTTCTTTCACCGCTCGTTTAATAGCTCGTTTGAAGGAGGAAAAGAAGAACACGTGAAAAAAATATCACTTGTGATATCCTGTAATAGAAACAGGTATGTACGTATGGATGAAAGAGTGGTTGGTTAGCGGTGGGTGCAATGTAGGCCAACTGTGCGTACTCACTAATAGAGAGCCACTCATCACGGATACGGGTCTTGAATGGACAGGAAGGTACATTTGTTTGTCCGTAAAGCCGGAAAATAATAGGGAATAGTTTGAGTAACCGAAGGAATAACAAAGAACATCTCACCGTCTCTACTCGTTTAACCTGGTCTAATAACGATTTCTAGATGATTTTTCATAGCTTCTCCCCTCCGCTAATCGTCCTCCTCTATTTTCATAGTTGGAATAAAATTTCTGAAGTTTTATAATACAATAATCGTTGAAAATTATGTTTCGAACGTATGGAGTTCACCAGGTTTTCGAACGATAAATACGTAAAATGAAGAGACATTCTACAAGACACCTCTGTACTCTTTGATCTAACACGATCAATCCGAAATCCCTGTACTTATTGATTATTCATACTCTTCGCTCTCTTTTTTATCCTCCTAATTCATTCATCGAAATTCTTTCGCGGTATTTGTATTCAAATGCTCTTACGAACAAAGAAGAAGAACTTCTCTTTCTTTTCTTTTTTATTACTTCGGCAGTTACAAAACCCATCTCACAATCTTACGCGATAAATTTTTCGTTTTCTTTTCTCACGAAGATACGTACTGTTTTTTTTTTTTTCTTTTCTTTCTTTCTTCCTTTCTTCTTTTATTTTTCACTTTTTTTTCATAGTCTCGCGAGTTGAAAACATGTTTAAAAATACGTTTGACCCACTGTCAGCGACGGCGGTGGTGTGTGCCTCGACTGGCCTTAAGTTTATTTCGAACGGTGATCGCCTGCCTGCAATGGATTACGTTCAACTTTTTCCTTCGGCGGTGAAGAAGAGAGGAACAAGGACTTCCGTAAAGTGAATTTCTTTCTTTTCAAGTTTTATCGAATCATAGATCTCAATTCCAAGATTTATAAATCATTTTTTCTTTTCGAATATTAGGATTTTATCACAGGGGTTTGTAAGGGGATAACTAAAGGATCAAGAAAACTACGGTATACGTACAATCGTGAGAGTTTAAATCAACTGAATGTTCTAGTTACGAGGAGGAGATTTTTCTCTCTGTGGATTCAGTGATCACTCGAGTTTGAGAGGAAACAAAAAAGAGAAAGAGAAAAAGTGTTGCGTCATGCTGGGAAAATTGTTTGCGAATGTATAAAGGTTGTATTTCACGACATGTATGTTGTTTCTAAATTCTTTCATGGTACGCATTACATTCGACGTGCTTGGATGCAAAGATATGTAAGTAAACAACGTAACGTTTCATATTTATATGCTCAAACGTTAGCTCATCTTTGAGTTTTCATTTGCATGGACGGATGCCAAAAAAGGGACCACCGGTCTTTGGTCACTTCTATTCACTCGAGTTCAAGGCCAAGGTTGTCGAATATCCATCAATTTATCATGCACCATGACACTGCACTTGCATGTCCGTTTTCCCCTTTGTAATTCAACCGTTACAAGAGTGTTACAGATTTATCAGATGTTTCAGAATCCTTAACAATTCCAAATATTCGAAAATCCTAATTCGAATATCAATTTTTTAACTTTGCAAAATATTTCACCTTATTCGAATAATCTCCCATGTGGAAATAGCCAGAGTTGACGAATGGCGCGGTACTGGCTATGTTGCACTTGCCAGACTTCGGCAGATATAACTGTGCCCATTCGGAATCATTACCGTTTTTCAACTGGCGCCAAATGTTTGCCGGATTTCAGACAGTACTGGCTTGCGCGGTCGGACGGTCTTGAGCCAGTATCGAATCAGAGTTAGTTGGATGGTTAAATGCGAACAAAAGACGATACTGCAGCAATACTGATACTGATGCAACGTTGTTCTGATACGGAATAGATAGTGGATAGGAATTTCACTGATCTTTCCAATAACACGGTTACTTTGACGAGACGATACTGCACCACTACTGAGCCAGAGTTAGTATTAGCATTCAATATGTTCCATAGACGACAATGTGCCAATATTGACATTAGAATCACGATCTTAGCAACTTGGCTGTTTTAGTGAGCCGAAGTTTTGCCAGCATTAGGCCAGAGTTGGTATGATCATCCAATATGTTTGAAAGACAGCGATGTGCCAGTATTGATAGGACTCTGACTGTCTACAGAATCGGTAGTCGAATGACATTAAAATTACGATCTTACACTGAAGGAAAAAACTTGTGAAATTTACATGGAGTATCGAGTATTTAGTGCAAGCCATACCACAGCTGATGCGAAAGATACCATAGCTGAAGGGCATCCTACTTTCCCTGCGGTGAAATTAGCTAAAATTGTAGTAGCTCGCACTACATTTTTAAAACGTCTATATATTTACTTAACAACAGGTAAATTTGACGACTTTGTTTTCTCGGTGTAGTAACTCGGCTGTTGTAGTGAGCCGAAGTCCCGCCAGCATTGGGTCAGAGTTGGTATCATCATTCGATATGTTCGAGAGACGACAATGTGCCAGTATTGGTAAGACTTTACTCCTCTACGGAATCTATGGTGAATTTTATGACTTCAACGGTCCTATTACAATGAATGGCAATTTGAGTGATTCATCGTCAACTCGGAGATCGCAGGACCTGGGTTCAATTCTCACACAGTCAACTTTCAGGGAATCATTTCCAAAGTGCCTTTCTCCGATGACAATAATGGGACAGATTTTCAAAGTTCAAATTTTAATTGAAATATAACTCCTGGTAACTTCGTTTACCGGTACTGTGCCAGTACTGGGTCGGATTTGATTTTCTACATAGGATGTTATCATTTCGACTCCTCGTCGTTTTTCATCCAGCTCTGGTAAAACAACTGATCCTGTTGCAAGCCAGAGTTCCGCCATAGTTGACTCGCATTAAAAATCGACACCAATTCGGTGGTAAACGTTCCTCTGGCCCTGATGTAAAATGATGTTATCATTTCGACTCTTCGCCAGCACTGTCTATTCAACCACGCCCATAATGGTAGATCTGGAATTGCCAGTACTGACAACTCTGGCAACAGTACTCAGCCAGTAGCGGCGCGTGGTTCCATTTCCACATGTGTTGTTTGAAATTTGAACTTTATGAATAATGGATAATTGAGAATATCGTAACACTCTTGATCACAATTGATTTTCTTCACTCGAAATCATATTTCGCGTTGATCCACACAAAAACTTTGAAAATCTTTTCTTCTTCGTATAATATATAAAGCGGGAATTATCAAATATTGACCGAGATAGCACATTGATACAGATGTAATGTAATGAACCGATAATTATCACAATTGAAATATCTAAATGAGAGATTGAAGAAAAAAGATATATTTATATATGTTATCAGAGACAGGGGAAAAAGATGTTGTATAATATGTTCTATATCCTTCATAATAGAGCATTTAGAGTCGAATGAGGTGCGGGTTAAAATACAATTAATCTGAATAAACGTGCTTGAAACTGCCAGGCTGTGGCAACGGGTCCTCTTCTCGTATGTTCCATATTTCGAATAACGAATCCACGTACGCATATACATATATTTGTTGTATTCGTAAGACTCAAACGTCATTCCTCAATTGCCCAACTCATTTGGAGAAGTATGGTCCGTATGAAAGATTCGTATCAATTGTAACAGCGAATATCAAATTCGATAAATGAAGTTCATATACTTCTTCTGGAGAATTCGCTTGCAGTTCGAAGGATCTTTGAATCAAACACCCAGAAGAAATGATCAGGTATTGTCTTCTCTCTTTTTTCTATGAATTTGAAAATATTGAAAAAAATCTCACCGAAAAACTGTATTCTAAAAAAAAACGAATGATATTTTGCGTACACGTTTACACGACGTAAATCAGATTTCCATGGAATTTCATCGAACAAAAAAGAGAATCAATTTCTAAGCAAAACCATATCTTCAAACACATTAACGCGATATCTAATGGAATGATTACTACAGTTAACTCTAATATCCTGATTTCACATCATCGACTGGTATCAAATTATGCATTCCACTTCCTCCTGATACGATACACGATTGAACTACACCTACCTTCTCTCATTCAAATTACAAAGATATTGAAGTATACACTTCACGATATTGACATTATAATTTCCATCTATCTCATTAGTCAGAATTACAGTAGTTTTAAAACCAATTTACATCTTTTTCTCTATTACGATTGTACATTTATAATTCCCAGTTGGAGATCTACCATTATTCCGATATGGTATTCAAACGAATCACATAATTCCAATTAATTAATTGTCGAAATTGAATCTAGATGTTTTTTTCTTCGATCGAATGAAGTTTCAAAGTACCTCCGCGTTGATATAACTTTCAAATTGCTTCTACCTCACGATTCGCTTCGCGAACAGGTTTTATAATAAAAATTGGCGATCCAGTTGAATCGAGGAACGGTTAACAGATCGTTCACTTTTATATCAGCGCATTGTTTGCTTGGTTCGTAATGCTTATTCAATTATTGTTTGATTCTAAAATCGTTCGTGCCGAGAATTAGGTTAATTGTTCGACTAGAAGTTCTATAATTATCCCATGTAGTTAATGAATTCTTGCGCGGACAACAGAATAAAATCATAAAGCAATTATCGCACGTGTTGGAAGTGGTAGAGAAATTATGGCATTTCACGATAGAACGTAAGAAATTTTTCACCGAATCGGGGATAACGATTTTCATAAATTCATCACTCGATTCGTCTCTCTCTTTCTCCCGAGAGAGTTTTATTTAAGAGGATTGTGCAAGCTCGTTCGCGAGAATTGCTTTCGATATCTTTTGTATCGATGTTGAGTTGAAACGAAGAAACATTCGTACGATGTTATTGCATACTTTCAATATCTTTTTCATCGAAGGAAAAATTCAAACTTGGCTCTAATTGACTCCGTGCAACATTTATCTCATCGCGGGAAGGATTTATCGAAGAATAGACTACGCAATTTCATTTGAAAATTAAATATCATTACAAGTTTCAGTTCGAACGAGACAAAATATCAACAAATCAAGGCATTTACGTACATTTTTCACATATTTTCTTCCAAGCCAAGAAGCGAGCAAAAGCTTGTGAATAAACGCACAACCTTCCAAGTTTGTGTGCTTTGCATATACAATTTCAAACATGCAAATCACAATTTTATACGCATTTTAAATGAGTTTAAAAAAAGGAAAATTGTATATAAATTGTATACAAACTCAGCATAATTTTGATATAGTTTATATATATATATATATATCTTCAATACATCCTAGGAACGTTTATGAATATAATAAAAACAGAATTTTGATATTTTCTGACTGATGATGCTTTGAATAGATGAAAGTTTTCTTAGAATTTGAACATTCATTTTAATGAATTTACATGGTTATTTTACATCGCAAGAATAACGCGAGTCCTGCTGTAAATCTTACGTGATCCTGATTCTCATTTATGTGAGGATTTCTGTTAATTTGAGACTGATTATTGCAAAGTTTCTATAACACTTCTTCCGGATGAAGTTTAACATAGAATAATTGAAAGAAAAGGAACTTCAGAAATAATTTCGCTACCCCAGCCAACTTAGTTGCTGAGAAAACAACGCGATGGATTGATGAAAACAGTACCTTTCCCTCTGGGTTAGCGAAGAAATTGGCTATTTTATACATAATACTTGGATTAGAAAATTTGTTTCCGAATTCAGGTATCGTTATTAAATTGCGATTCAAGGATATATTCTTCCCTCCACGATTTGCTCTTCACTTCCTCAATCTTCTATTTTTAATAGTTCATCTTTTTCTCCTTCAAAACACGACGAACTGCTTTCCTGCTTTCCTTGAGGGCTCGATGATTCATGATCTTGTTATTTCTCAACCATTCCATCCTGGCCCCTTTTCTGCGAACGATGCGAATTTCGTGCGCCAGTCTGTTTACGATACATCCTATTGTTCCTTTCCCGCACAATTTCAACAAAACTTCTTCGGTTTTCTTTGATACCAAAACCTCATTTCGAATTCCTATTTGGCGGCTGTGTAAAAAAAGTAACCATTCTACCGAAATTTGAGTGAATTCATTAGATCTTTTCGTAGCATGTAATTTTCTTACTCAATGTTTATCCGAGTTGAAAAATGGGGATCGTATTCATCCCAATTCAATTCATTTTACCCGACGTATAGGACGAGATCAGCTCTAAATTCTTAGAAATCTTCAAAGGACGAGATCAGGTTAGGAATATTTTTTGTGGTAAACGACTGACCAGTGAGATCAAGTAAGAAAACGCAAAGTCAGGTCCATAAGCTACGTAAACAGACCTAAATATGCGCTTATTTTTCCAACTCAGGTATAAAACAATATTTCTCTCGAGGATTTCAAACCCGCGGCCGTTTATTCAATTATTATTCGAAATTCATCACAAATTCTCGAGGAATTTTCAAAGTCGTCGTCATTGCGATGAGAAAGCAAGATGTAGTTGCTTATCAAACTTTTCGAACCAACCACTGGATCAACGATACACAACTTACAATGTTTATCTAAAATCCTGATTCAGGGACAAGCTAGAAAGTACAACCCAGTTTTGCTAGTTACGCTCGATCGAAATTGGAGAAAGCACCATCATCGGGATCCAAAGTAGAAAATTAGGACTGCATCAGGATTTCACAAGGATTAAAATCATCAAATAGAATATTTATGTAATAGAGAATCTTTTGAGAAGAAATACCTGTCCGATCCGACAGTTCTATTTATAATTTTGCAACGAATTACAAGTTTCATCTCGACGTAGGAGGAGGATAGTACGAGCGCGCATATCGGAATACCGGCATGCAAGAAAACAGCTGCTATTGCATCCTCCTCAGTCAGATAGCTAGAAAATGAAGAAAGAGGAGAAGAACGCTATGAGCAGCATCTTTCCTATCCGGTATCTTTCTCTATTTCTCTTTCTCTACTCCCTCGTTTCGTTCAACTATCTTCAACATCGTGTATCATACACATTCACACCCACATTTATAACCAAGTCCACCTACCTACCAACCCACCTACCCACGTGATCCTGCTCGGCTAACACACTGCCACACTAATAACATAACTGAGGTCGTCCTCGCACCCAACCAGTCAGCCAGCCAGCCAACCAGCTAGTGTTCTGCTTCGTAACGGTACATCCGCAGAGTCAGTCCGCTCCCATGTTGTCCTGCCCTGGTCTTTGTCCCTAAGTACTTGTATCGGAGAATGGGTACAGAAAGATGAAAGAGAGAGGATAGACAAAGAACTGCCTCTCCGATTTAGCCTATCCGTAATCGATGAAAGTATAGTTCTTCCACGTTTGTGAGGAATCGAGACAATGTTTGAGATGATCTCGGGTTTGCTGGTTGGAATTGTTTTGAAATCACTGCTTATTTTTCCTTCTGATGAACTCTTAGAAGTGCATCAATGAGGACTATGTTCATATAATTCATGGACAGATGAGAGTTCAGATCTGAAAATACTCTTTAACTCACCGTACGTCTTTTTTCTACATTTCATGATTCATTGTGGAGTCTATGTGGAAAATCACGTTACAACGATCAAAGTCATTACAAGAAGTTCGTTCGAAAAATACATTTCTTACGAAAAATTAGAGGATCGAAGATGACTTTGTGAGAGTATCGAAACTAATGAGTTGCGGTTAGTTCATGCAAGGGTTGAATTGGTATTATTCTTCGTTAAGTACGTTCCAAGACAGGAAGATTCGTTGAAGTATTAAATCAACTGAAATAACGGCGCTTTTCATTGTCCCAGAAAGAATTTTTGACAGAACCTGGATTAATTATTCGATCATGAATGAGGTATACGCTTTACATAAATGATGGAAGTTTTGAGACTTCTCTATCCCTTCTTCAAATCATCCAAAAGTGCTGTTCGGAGTTCAAATTTGATACATATCATTGACAAGAATGAGAAGAACTAATAAAATCGCACCCTCGATGAACAAACTCATGTTGGAAAACATCATTTGCGTGGCATTTCATTAGAATTGCAGCAAAAATAAACTGGCGAGATTGAACTCGCCTCTCTGAGTTATTTTCTTTTTTATCGCAGTCAATGAATTATCATTCCTTTCCGTATACCATAAGCCTCCGCGTGTTAAATGTCTTCATACGAACCCATCTGAAGAGAAACTCGGTCTCCAAGGTTCATCATCTCTCGCCTTTCATAATTCATCGACACAGTTAATCATTCGTGTATCGACAAATGCCTGGCTAGCGATCGTTCTGCTCATTGGTAAACGTTCTCTTTATTTTTTCCTTACACGAGCGATATTGTTATTTTAATATCGATGCGAATGATAATACACCTCGTTACCACCCAGTTTTCAAATTTCAAGAAAATTCTGCGGATCTTTGTTATTATCTCCGGTGGTCCATTCTCAACTTCATTTCGACTGCGAATTTTTTCTTTTGAAAATGACCAAATATTACCCGCGTACAATATAAGCAGCGAGAAACTGTTTTTCCTCAGTCTTCTCTTTCCAACCCTGAATACGAATCGACCGATCATCATCGAAGATCATCCAATTCGGGTGAAATTTCATATTACTCCGAAAACGTCGTATCTCTCCGAAAGTAGAAAAATAATCAAGTGTATGAAAAATGAGTAGTTCCCTTTTTTTCATCTCAGTCATCTCATACGGGAATGACTTTGTGCGCGTATGTGACGTTACGTGCTTGCAGACACATATGCACACACACAAATACGTAGAGTTGTAGTTCAATACATTGATAGGAGAATGACGGTTTATGAACACAAACACTCATATATTTACTCATACCAGAATTTTTCTCTGCCCACACTTCGCGGCCGTTGCTCCGTACTTACAAATATGTATATGTGAAGAGCAGAGTTTATTCTTGTGTATATCTATAAAGAATATACATATATATGAATATACGTATATAAATGCGTGCGTGTATACTTTCACACGGAGGTGAACAACACGCCGCGGTATCCAGGCCAGGGGTGGCCAACCGCCCGACCGACCAACCAAGCAACCAACCAACCACTCCTGCTCGCTCACTCGCTCTCTCGCCAATCCTCTTCCTCTCTTTCTTTTTCTCATTTCAACTCGTTTCAGCTTGAGAGTTTGAGTTCGTCTCTCTTCGACATGTTTATACGTATACATGAAATTACAAGTTTGTGTTAGAGAGAATACACGCGAGTGAGTGCAGCAATGTAATGCAGAGAAGTTTACCAATGCAAGTATCGGCGCAATGTGATTCCCTCTTTACTCATTGTAACGTGTACGTCACTGCAATCGATGAAGGATCCTTGGGATCCAGCACGATAACCTCCCTTCCTTGGCAGCGGTAGCCTTAAGTGTCATTTACAATGACACTCTTGGATTGGTGCAAAATTTTCCATATACAGGGTTTTGTAAAATCATTGCATTTCTCACTGATTTGGTTGTATTCTATTCTTCAATCGAACGTTGAACGAGAACAACCGAAACTCCCTGTCAAACTTCCAGACGAATAAAGGAGAGGAATCCAATAATTGACCTGCATCAAGGTGAACTAGATCGTTTTGGGACATACGAACTGTGTTGTTCAAATGTCGTTATGACATAATCGAAGAAATAATTCTGATACCAGTGCCGAAGAATGTGAACGACTGTTCTTTCTATTTTTGAATGGGAATGTTTGAAATAACAGTTATTGCGTCATCGATACAAATAAATATCGATCAAAGTGTATTCATCACGCAGTTTCAGCGCCAGAGTACTTCTTTCTTCGTTTTGAATTTTCAAACCGTTTGATTTCACTCAGTCATTATGTAATATGTTTTTCTCTTTGTTGATCGTTTCAGAATTTGGGACTTGCGGCTACTTGCGCTCCCAATCAATCTTGACTTGAGTTTTGGTTGAGTTCAAATTTCGAAATTCAAAAATTTAGTTTCAGGATGTTTTTTATATCTCCAGTGAGAGATTTTTCGTGCAAGTGAAATCTACCCAGGAGGAAATATTCTATTAAATCCTATGACGAATGATAAAATTTCTTATTAGATATCATTGAAACCTATTCACTTTCTCATTCGCCAATAAGATTTTATAGATTATTTGTAACAAGATATGAAAGATTTTCAATTTCTTGGTATAACAGAATTATTTCATTCGATACCCTCTGGACCGCGTTATTTAGGGAAGCAAACGTAAACAAATAGGTTCATATTTCCGGATGTATATTTTATGCACAACTTAAAAGAAACAAAAAAGGATGAAAATCAACTTATTTCAAAAATTCGATGATTCCTCGTGGGCCTTGTATGAAAATACAAATATCATGTTTTGTGAAAAAGCGTCTTGTTTTCCTGCTGACATATGCCACGAAGCATTTTCCATCATCGTTTTATGGTTTCTCTACTTTCTCTTTGGAAACATTGGCAATCTTCATTTCTTGTGTCATATTTCTCCTACACCATTGGTATTCGAATGGAAATCACTATTATTTAGAAAGTTGGATGTTTTCATATTTTCTTGATCAAATGGAAAATCGACTATATCATTTTTATCTATCGATCAGAGATGAATTCATAGTACAATAATTGCTATTTCAAATAATTTATGAATGAATTGATAAACAACATAATGAACGTGGTGATTTTCCAAACTCATTTTGTCATCTTTCTTTCTGTTTCAGGTAAGAACAAATTTTGGAAATGCGACTAATTTATTTAAGGATTTGGAATTTGCAAAGTGAGTGATATAATGATCTTATGCGTATATTTGAAAAAATCATTCATCAATCTCGAATTTCAATTTTGAAGGTATCGGAAGTTTCAGTCTCAATGAATGGAATTGTTGAAACAACAAAGAAAAAAATCATTGGTTATCATTTGAATGGCTAACAATTAGCGACGCGAGCTATTTTTTAACTGCTCTAGCTACTCACTCAGCGGTAGCAACGAGAAATGTATTTGCCGCAGCGAAAATTCAATACTTACATTATTTGGCTATCCAGATATCAACCACAAAACCTGCGCATAGTTACAGCTACGATTTTCTATTGTGGTAGCTAAAAAATAGCTACAGCCACAATTATCTTAGTTATGCAAGTGAAAAAAGGATGCCACATGGGGAAAAAATATTTGCAGGAACTACTTAAACAGTAAATTTTCGACGATCTACTTATGTAGCTTTCGCAGCTACTCAGTAGCCAAGACAAGGAACACGTAAATATCTGAGGTATTTTGAGTTAGTTGAGGCAGCTAACGTGTTGATTGTTCTAACTACTGAGTAGCTGCAGCGACTACTCAAGTAGATAGTCGAAGATGAACTATTTGAGTAGTTGCTGCAACTATTTCTTTTTTTCCGTGTGAAAAAGTCAGTAGCTGCCACAGCTAGTTCATTTTTTCGCGTGAAGAATTTAAACATTGTGTCACTCATTGAATTCTATGATGTACACGGAGGAAAATAAAGTTTTACAAATTACTACATTCCTATTGAATTGGCAGGATGAGAGAAATATCACTGTTATTGATATAGAAGTGTAGTAAAAATGTGTAATTTATCATGCAGAAGTTTGCACGCTCGTACTAAAGAATATTTTGTTGATCATTCATTTTTACTATACACTGTCTATCAATAACAATGATATTTTCTCATATCCTGCCAATTTGGTAGGAATGTAGTAATTTTCAAAAATTTAATTTTCTCCGTGTAACTCATGGCAAAAATGAATTCTTTGGTTTTTTCCTCAGTGTAGCACGCTCAATTTCTACCGTAGCGAATGATTCTTTTTTTCTTGAAGATTTAAACATAGTGACAAGTATTCAGTTATTATTACCAAATTCTAGTACTACTTTTAACAAATCTTGATAATAATAAACCAATGATACGTTTGAGCCAATCGAATCAATTTGCTACAATAATTAGAAAAAATTAGATTAGAAAAAAAATTCTTTGTGACTGTTGAAGGGGCCAAAACAGCTGTAGTTGAACAACCGTTATTTCTTTTCTACACTGTTGAAATAAATCTGTGAATTCCATACATAAAATTTGGAAGCAATCAACACATCCTTTTGTGTGTAAATTTCACCTACAGATTTCATGAGAAATATAATATTGTGTTTGAATTTTTTGATAAAAGTGTTAGAGATTCAAAAGAAAATTATAAAGAATCAATACAAATATTTTTTACAATTGATATTCCCATGTTTTTTCTATCTATATTCAAGAAATATACTGAAATGAAATTCGAAGAAAAAAGTATTATTCTTGTACTGAAGATTTATTGAAATCGAATTGAAATGAGATGATTTGAAATATCAGTAAAATTCGAATTTGTTCGAAATATATTGCGTAGAAATAAAATTTATCGGCAGAGGTGTAACTGGATGGAATTGTACATACGTGCACGGAGAAAATCATTATTGAGTAGTATGAAAACAAAATGTGAAACAAAACGAAAGCGGGAGACGGAGCTATGTCTGAGTTAAGAATTCTTGGTGTAGGAGTCGACGATTCTATCCAAGTACGAGGGCAATGTACTGTATATATGAATGCAGAAAACGCAAGGGGATGACACTTGCATCATTTGGTTCGCTCCTAAAGAGGGTTTTTACAGTCTTTGATATGTCAACGGTATAAATATAGTTCTAGCCGCATTGACGTCAGTTTGTACACCTTAATTTATGACTTGAAAATTATATATCATGAATCAATGAATCGTATTGAATGAATTATTATTATTGGACTTTCTTTTTTTATTTTCAAATTATAACTGCGAATTATTTTTACTAAGAGAATGCTGAAAGAGTGATTGGGTAGCTCGATATGATGGTGCATATACAAAATGTACACCGAGAAACAAAATAATAAAATTTACATCTCGCGAAGTCAATATTTGGACGATCCAAAAAATACACTGTTAGAAATTTCTGCATGCAATTTCCACTCACGTCAGTTAATAAACTGTACTATTATGAGTAATATAATATATCAAGAATTGAAAATTCAATTAGTATTACATGTGATTGAAATCCTCATTCAATCACCATGAATTGGAAATTTGATTGACAAGTCTACTTGAAGAATGAATGAAAATTCAAGAAATTTTTAACAGTGTAGTTCGAGGTACCACAATTTTAGTTGATTTTACAGCGGGGAATGTCAAATTTATATCCACTGTAGTATATCTCATATTGTATTATTGTATCGATAGCTCGAACTACTCTCAAAATTGTCCAAATATTCACTTCGCGAGATGTAAATGTTATAACTTATTTTTTTTTCTCTGTGTTGGCGATCAATAAATCGAAGAAAGAATTTAGTTATAGTTACCAGATTCATTTGGTAATTTTATCAGGATTTGGCAATAATATCTAGACTTTGGTAACAATGATCTGGGATTTTAGTTCTTCAAATCATTTCTTCAGTTGATCAACTGATTTTTGCAGTGCAAAATCGTTCCGGATTAAATTAGTACAAGCAATTACGAATGACTATTTAAACTCATTCAAAACATTCAATAAACTATTTCTAATAAGTTTGAATGGATTCAAATGGTTATTCATTATTACAAATCTTGTATTGAATTTCATCAATCATTGGGATTCTATAAACATTCCAAGCAGGGTTATTCTATTTACTGTACGGAACAAATGTTATAACCCAGGTTTTCCCCTAAGAAAACTTTTCAGTTGTTGTGACTAAAAACTAAATCAAGTAGAAAATTTAAGTTCTCTGGACTAAAATATTTTTTGTCGCAACAAAAATTTTCACGCGAAAGGACTCCTAATACTTAGGTTTGGCAACTAATTTTTCAGTCACAATAACCAGACAATTTTTTCAGTGAGTACGAATCGATGGGATTTTTGTAATTCGTAGCGATGTTGTTTTGTGAAATTGAGTATGAAATAAACCCATCTCACTCTCTAAATTTCTTAGAGTGAAAACCTACTCTCTAAATCTGAAAGAGTGAAAAATCGCACGTTTCACTCCACTAAGTGTCAGAAGTGAGCCTGTCGGCTTTGAGTGGAATTTTCACTCGTTTCGAGTGACTTCTCACTGTTTTAGAGTGAAAAATTCACTCTAGCGTCGAAGTGGTTGTGAATTTCTAACCTCAAACCTCTCTAAAAGAGTGGAAAATTTACTCGAAAATTCGACAGGCTCACTTCTGGCTGGCTAAAGAGTGAAATCTCACTCCAAAGATTTTAGAGAGTAAAAACACTGCAAGTTCAACAAGAGGGAGTTCTCACTCCATAGAAGTGAATTTTCATCCCAATGAAAGGGTGGAATTTCACTCTCTATATAGTGAGTCAAAGTTTCACGCTGATAGAGCGAACATTCATTCTTATCAAGTAAAAATCTCACTTCTCAGGGGTGGAATCTTACTCTGGTTGGACTTACAGTATATTCACTCTTCAGGAGTGGATTTTTCACTCAAAGAAATTTAGAGAGTAGTTCATAACATTTGAATACGAGATGTAGTTACAGGGAAAAAAATGTATTACCAGTCCAGTAGTTTTCCACGAAGTCCAATAAATTTATCGAATTCCATTTCTATATACTATTCATGAAGATTCATTATAAAAAAGAAATCTGCTCCTTGATTTCAACGCCCCCCAATGAATGACGTTATTTATTACAATATATTCACACATAACCCTTCCGATGGATGTTTTTGATCGATCGATTTTACGAAATCCCCTTTTAACCATGAGATGCGAAAAACGTTGCTCGAAAGTTGCTGATATAATTGTGTAACATTGCACGAATGACACTGCAGTAATTGTCAGGTAACTTTCAACTTCCTATCTTCAATGGATTATAAGATATTTTTAAAAGAACCCCGCACGCATTCACGCATACATATGTATACAAGAGATGCAAATGTGCATAAAATTTTTACTCATGTTGGCCATTTACGTCGCGTGTACGCGTCTCGGCAAAAGCAACAAGCGAGGTACACGGTGTCCCACTTTTCTTCTCCGCTTGACTGTGCGACGTTGAAATGTTATTCGAGGTTCTTTGTACAGAGAATGCGTAGTTTTTATGTGTGGAGGTGAAACTGATTAACAACGGATAAGAAAAACAAAAAACACACTCACACACACACACACACACACACACACACACATGCTGTTCGCGATAGGTAACAAACTCTTTCGAAAATAAAAAGGAGTTATTATTCTTTGAAAATTTGCAAGATTTTCCAGTCGTCATACACCTGCGCTAATCTATAATTCTGCCTCGCAAACAACGAGAGTTTCAAATTCTCCTATTCTCCTAATGAAGAATATAAAGTTCCTTTTAAAATGTACGACATTATTGTGGACATACAGTTCCTGAAGAGAATATATGTTAGTGTACACGGAAAGAACGCTCCTGTTAATATATGCACAACAGCATTTTTCAGTATACGGTACGAGAATTTCAATAGATTCAATTGATTACTGACGTCAATTTTCATTTTTATCGGACTATTTAGATCCAAGAATTTCTGTGACGCTCGGAGAGGATTCTTGTTGGAATTTTTATCTCAAATTCATGTTTGAAAAAATAAATTACATTGAAATATAGTCGAATTTTCATTACCTTTTTCTAATTCTATTGTTTAAAAATTTCACATTCAACTAGAAAAATTTCTCACTTAAGGAACAGATGAGTATCCTGTTCGTTTCATCGAGTTATTTCTATTCGACCATCACATTGCTGAGAGATTCGTGAGATATTTCGCCAAAAAATACCGGTTGTGGATGTAAAGTTCTAACGGTACACCGCGAAAATCATATTTACATTCCTTCAAATCAAACGTCGCTACGAGAGTCGTTGTGAGCGTCGAAACCCAATGGTATTCCGACTTGACTATACCTCTATACCTACGTATTTTTAAACGATCAGCTTGATTTTTTTTTTGTACACGCTTATACCATGTTGAGAATCCCTATATACCGGTCAATCATTATTCACTCCGAGAGAGTGAAAATTTATAATTTTCTGTACATATGCATTTTCACAAAATTACTGTACTTCGAAGGAAATAATTTTACAATACTGAAGTTTAGCCTCGTTCTGCTAACGAGTAGAATGACTTACAACATTTTTCTCCGTGCTCAATTTTTTTTCTTTTTTCTTCTTTTTTCATTCAAGCGATTTAATGAGATATTGAAATGATGGTCTTTGGAACGTCTGAAGGCTGTGAAAAAAAAAACATAAAATCATATCTCGTCATTCCAAAGCAAGTCTAGCTTGACAGACCTACGAGGAAAAATCAAATAAACATGCTTTGATCTATGATTAATCAGTAGGTACTTACATATAACGATCAAGCTACAAAATAGCTTTATGTCTCGATGATTCAAGAATGCTTTTTAATTGAAGGTTTTGAACGAAGTAAATGTCTTGGATACCGAGTTCTCATTTCACGCAGCATTGTATCTAACACATTTATTTTGCACTTTGATCGAAATGTTGAATTCTTATTGATAGTCTAATTAATCGCTTTGGTTTTGCACTGAAAACACAGTTTGTTCCACACTGTACAAAAATTCCACCGGAAAATTCCAGTACATGTACTGGAAGCAATTAACCTGTACATGTACCGGAAAATTTTAGCACATTTGTACTGCAAAAATTCAGTGCAAACGTTATGGAATTTCAGCATCAAAACTGGAAATTTTCTGAGCCTCGGTACTGGAATTTTTCAGTACACGAACTAGACTTTTCCAGGACATGTACTGGAAAATCAATGCTGAAAATATCCATGAAAATTGAAAAAAAATTGCTCACGCAAAGTGATTTTGCAGGGTTCTTGTGTTCCAAAATGATTGTGAAACTTGATCGTTAATTTGGATGGACAGAAACTCATGTCTACCTAACGGGATTTGAACCTACAGTTTTCTACCTGCCTACCAACTGAAACCTAAGACCTAACCGATGAGCTATAGCGCGACATGTTGGAAGGCCAGCTTGGGTTACTACATATGCTTCATATCTAGAATACACAAGAGAATAAGTCTTCGAAAAACCCCATATATCAATTTTATTTGCTACAATTACAATTATTATTCAAAATCTCAATCAGGAAATTTTTAATATAAAGACTTGAAATTTTTCCTGCCAGAAATGACGAAGTCCAATAGAAGTGGAAAATTTCAGTGCAACAATGATTAAATTCCAGCATAACTGGAAAATTCCGTTGAATAGCAACTGGAAAATTCCATCACACGACCTGAAAATTGCAGTTCAAAACCTGTATAATTCAATTGCATAGCAGCTGGAGAATTTCATTACATAATCTGAAAATTGCAAATCAAAACCTGTATAATTCCAGTATACCAACGATTAGGTTTTTCTTTTCTAAATTCGAAATTTTTCCCAAGTCCTTTTTGAGGGGATATTTTTTTCTGGTGCACAAGAACTATAAAATTGTAGTACGAGCCGGTGAAATTTTCGCGAAATCATGGCAAAATTTCAGTACATCATCCCAAATTTGAAAATTCCAATACAAGGACTGAATTTTCAGTTATGCTTGGTGAATTTTCAGTAACGGACCAACAAAATCTCTGTACATGTACTGGAATATCCATATTCCAGTCCAGTTGCACAGTAAATCTCCAGTTTTTTTTTACAGTGCAGCCAAACAAAGAACAACGCAAAGAAACTTTTTGGTTGGCTGAAATCAAATTTATTTGGGGTGAACAAAGTTTGGTTCACAATAATTAAGGCTTTCATACAGACAGATAAATTTTGTTTATTCTAAATAAATGTTATTTCAGCCAACCAAAAAGTTTCTTTGCGTTCATTTCAACCAAAATTTTGTTTCGCCGAAACAAACGTTTTCTCAGTGTGCACTGGAAAGAACCCACATCACAATTCATGTCTTGCGATGTCTTTTCGATAAGTTTAAAATGTCTTGCGCAACACATTTAGATGTCTAAAACTCTTCTTTGGTCTAAAAGATATCTAAAAGACCTCTCAAAGATGTCTTCAAAGATATCTTCGAAGATGTCTTCAAAGACCTCTTTCAGAGGTCTTTTAGATATCTTTTAGACCAAAGAAGAGTTTTAGACATCTAAATGTGTTGCGCAAGACATGAATTTTTATATGGAAAGTTTCTTCTTTGGCTGTAATTCTTTACAACCAGATAGTCTGAATTTTTTGATCAATTTTACTGAATTCACAGAATGCGTTCCGACAATTTAGTCGAAGTTTCTGAAAATTAGTGCGTTTCTCATCCCGAGTCGAAAAATTTCGACGATTTTTTTCCTCTTATTCCATTTCCAGGCTGATTTTGTCCTGATTGTTGAATAATGCGAAGAAAAACAGTACTTTTTCATGATTTCAGTCTTCTGAATTCTTTCTCCAACGAATGAAACTGATTGAAGAGAAATTCAGATTAAAATCATGAAAAAGTACTGTTTTTGTTCACATTATTCAACAATCAGGACAAAATCAGCCTAAAAATGGAATAAGAGAACAAAAACTGTTCAAATCCTTCGACCCGGGATATGAATTTCTGCTGAGGAAATTTTCTTTTCCTGACGTGAGATTCATATACGTATCATATAAATCATATATCGCAATATTCATATACACACAAATACAAAATTCATGCTCTATGTAAAATAATCAGTGCACTTCGGTTGACATGCACTGATATATTTCTTTCTTTTTTTCCCCCTTCGCGATAAGAATCAACATACATTTTATTTCGGAGAATGGAATCAGGGCGAAGACATGAGAATATTTTTGCATATCTTTTTTAAAATACATTTTTTTGTTCTATCGTTATATTACTTATGAATCATTGATAATATTGAACAGCGAGTTCTCACGTAATTCTCAAGAAAAATGACATGAATAAAATTGTATTTAATTCGTCGTATGTCCGGTTTGACTTCTAATGAATGTGATTAAGTTATGCTCTCCTCCGTGCACTTGAAGTGGAGTCCCTTGTTACGACTTACTGTATCCCTTCTTATCGTATACGGAGTTAATTCCCACCTTGTTGCGTGTCCCACAAAAGTAGAAGATTGTCCTTGATAACTTTCCACGTCTCGCGCGCACACACGGACACATCGTCCAAGAAATTGAACGAATAAAATACTACGTGGTGCATATACTACAATCTGATCCAGTTTGATTTTGTGGTATATATGTGTAGGGAGAAAGATCATTCCGAGATAAGTGTATATTTATTAGAAGATACGGTAATGTATATGGTTCTCTCGATCTTTTATTCATTTCATTGATTGAATATGATGAAGGAAATATATATACGTATGAAAGATAATTAATTGTAACGTGGGAAAGCATTTATTAACTCTTAGGAGGGATTACAAAATTAACAAAGGAAGCGATAAAAAAAAACCCTGTCAGGAAGCTACCGTTGAAATCCCATGTCAATCGATTCAAAATTGTAGAAGCTCCAACATGGTTTCTTAAGAAAAATGCGAATGAAGTTTCGGGACCATTTTTTTATGTGAAATTTTGATTATTATAGGAACTTCACAAGTAGAAATGCTCTAGGGATTGACGAGTTTCGTGATGTTTAACTAGCCAGATACTAGACACTTGCAAGCACCTCACCAGAACCCTATGCGGGGTACTTGCAAGTGTCTAGTTTTTGGCTAGTGAAGGGTTACAAAACTCGTCAATGACTAGAAGCAGGTCTTTCTACTAGGGTTGTTGTTATTTTACATATCATTCTTCGGATGTTTGGACATCACTCAAGCAAAGAATAAAATCGAAAAAAAGTTTTTACAAAGCCATGTGATGATGTAACCGTTTAAATAAATTCATAACTAATAGAACCTAACTGTAACTGTTCGATCAATAAAAGCAGATAATATTAAATATTCAGCACTCCTATTAATCACATCATTAGTTATGAGTTTATTCAAGATCTTTTCCGTTGGGAATCTCACTCACGTCGTTTTACGTTGCTACAAAATGTTCTTACAGGAAATCATGTTATTTATACCTGTGTGATTATAATGAAAAACCTTGAGAAAAATCACTAAACGAACCTAATTTGCATACAGGTGTTGTGGTTCAATTTGTCGTACACGAGTAAAATACAGTAATGAAGCTGAAATTAGCAGCCGATTGTTGTAACTCTCGATTGAAATGTTATTTAAGTTTTATTGATATCAGAAATCCATTCAGTCATTTTCCACAGAACATTCCAGATGTTAAAATCTTTAATAAGAGTTTTGTATAAAAAGTTATGACAATCGGCTGCTAGTTTGACAGCTGCCAGTTTCAGCTTCATCTTTTTTCCGAATGGAATACTAAAATTTTGCAGTGCAGTTACTGAGATAGTTCGCTGAGAATTACACTCACAGAAATGATTTTTTTTTGTTACCATCATTTATATATTCTTGATATCGATTTTTTTCTCCGAAAAAAAATAGTGTTCGACCAAAAAGCAGTTTTGTTTCAAAGTAATCATATCATGGATTGTTAGTAGAAAAAATTATGATCCATGACTTTTGTTTAACGTAAGAATCTTTATTTCTTGTGAAAACCATCGCTTCTTGTGGGGAGAAAAATGTTCTTATGCTGAAACTAGATGAATATTCTTGAAGGCGACGCTTAACGATACGCTCCCCTTCCCTTGATTGGCAGCAGAGTAATAGAGTTTTCAAAATTGATTCCAATGTATCGTATTGTAAAATGGAATAGCAATTACAAACTTTAAAACAGTAATAATCAAATAAAGCAGTGTACCATGTGCCAGATACCATCCCAAGCGACACACCAATATTTTATTTGGAAATAATCAATTATTGTTACCATTGAACATTTTGTGTCTTATTGCGATATTTTGGTTTTAGATGTCTTGTACAACTCTGTTAGATATCTTTCAGACGAGTTTGAAACAAGAATTGATCTGGAACTTATTTAAAAGTGTTGCATAGAGTATTTTTCTTGATCCAAAGTTCAATATTCTAACGCCAAGATTATCAAATTTTACTCGAGGGGAGAGGATTTTTTTCTTATCAGAAGAAAAATTAGGGTTGTTCCTATGTTGAGAAAAAAATTTTCTTATAATAATGAAATTTTTGTTACGACAAGAAAACCTTTCTGTGGGTGTTCTTTGAACGATGTTTTTAGTTTCAAAAAGTTAATCCGAGAAGATAAATGACGATTAATTCATTTTTTTCTGTTGATTAGATTTTTTGAGTTTGAATATTCGTTTCGTTTCTATAAGCGATTCAAACTTCCGCAACACCATTTGCTCATGAATAAATGAGTGTTCTTAGTTATGAATAAACATTTCTCCAATTTGCATTATTACAAGAAGATGAAACAAGCTGAACTGATAGGAATAATGGTCAACTAGCTGATTACTTCCCATTAGCGTATACCCAGTAAACACACGCACGTTTTAAAAACGTTAAAAACAGTCAATAACCACACGTTGTGAATTAGTAATATTCTTGCGTTGATTCAACGTAAAAATGTCGCGGCAGATCACGTGTTTTTCAACCATAAAATAACATCATATCAACGGTTTGAACATCGTTCAAAAGACATCAAATATTGACGTGTCCTAACGATGGTTCTAAAACGTGAATTAAATCCAACAAATTTTTTTTTTTTAAACTTTTCATTCAATATTGAGAACAATAGTATTTCTGAGTATGACAGAATTTGGAAAGTATGCCCCACTATTTACTATCTTGCTCTTGGTTGAAATTGTTCGGTTTCGTTCGACATTTTTACCAGAATATCTTCAATTGAAGTTCAAACACAAGGTGTTATAAACACATTTTAAACGCGTGATTCAAACCCGTTCAAAACACGATTTTTGAGGACGTCGTTTGATGGTTATTTTTGAATATTAGTTTAAATTACACGTCATCAAAACGTAATTCCTGTTCATCTATTTCCCTATCAAATTTTGACTAAAAATCAACGATATGAAATCAACGACTAACGTTCTTTCAACGTTGAAATAACGTGTGTGTGTTTATTGGGTATAAACTTTGAGCTGAATTCAGCTCAGTCTCGGTCCAGGCTACAATCAAAAAAATTATTTCATTCGAATGTGATCAACAATTCAAAACAATTTGTTGACACAACACAAATTTGGTTGAAACAACAAAAATTTTGTTGGGACAACAACATCCTTTTGTTGATCATGTTTCAACAAAATAATTTTTTTCAGTGCAGCCAATCTAGGACCAAGAGAGAGAGAGAGAGAGAGAGAGAGAGAGAGAGCTGAAGTCGGTTCTATAGAAGGTTGGGTTTTCAACCCAATTTTTTAGATTGAAAGAACATTCTCTTTGCCCTCATTCTAATAAATCTTTTTTTCAATCGACGAAAATTCAGTTCAATGGAGGAAAGTTTCATCAAACTAAAACCAAGAATTTCCAAATTGAAACAAGAATATATTCTTTCCTAAATTCGAAGAATATGATTTCAATTCAATGGAAAATTTTTCCATTCCAATGAATAATTCTTTTCATTGAAAACAAGATTTATCAGAATGAGGGCAAAGGAATTTTCTTTGAATCTAAGGAATTGCGTCCTCAGTTTAGGTTTCTCCCTACACACAGAGAAAAATTCTTGCTGGAATAGGGATTTATTCAAATCCGCTTTGCTGAATCAGCAGAAGGTTTACTGTTTCAGCAAATTTTATAACAGGCTGTATATCTACAATGCCAAATTGCTGGATCGACAAGCGTGAGATTGTTGCTCCAGCAACAAAGTAAATTTTTTTTGCTAATTCAGTGAATTCAGTGAAACCGTATCGATTAATTACTATTTTTGGAACGAATTTGATGTTCTAGAAAAAGCGGACGTGGTCTTTTGGATTGAAACAATCTTTCAAAAATGTTAGAAGACTTCTCCACCACAAAAAATGCACCAGCACACTCATTAGGACTATTAAAAATTTCATTCATTGTTCAAGCACATTTTCAAATAAGATATTCAAATCTTGGTGATTGATTCAAGAATTCAATTAGATGTAATTGAATTTTCAAGTTTCGTTCCATTATATTACCCATGATAAGTTCATAAGATTCAGTTTGGTTACTGAGTTCTCAATCACATGTGATTGAAATCCCAAAAAATTCTTCAATTACACGATAGAAATTGCTCCCATTAGATGTGATTGAATTTCCCAAACAAAATTTCGAACAGGGTGAAGTTTCGAGCGCAAAATTTACAAAGGTAGGACTTCCACTCATCTTTCATTGCCCTTGTACTACTTGAAAAAATTTGAATGATTATAGCTGTGATCTGGTACCTTCACTGAAAGAAGAATTTGTTTGTGACAAAAAAAGGCTTATTATATATTATAAACAAACCATCTTTGGGTCAAATAAAATTTGTTAATAGTTAACAAACCTTATTCAACTGAAATAAATTTAGAGTACTTTTTTCTCAATATTTCAAGGCTCCGGCAGGGGAACTAGTCACTACATTGCTTTCAGGGCTCATACAAGCGGAGGTTTGTTTGTTTGTTAAAACATCTGCTTTCAACATTTCTTTCTTTTTTTTCACCACTCTGCAAACTGTTGATCAAATGATCGGAAAATTACCAAATTCGGATTCAATGTGTAGGAACGATATCTAAAACTGTCGTCAAAAGGAATAAAAAGAAAAACTCTCCATTCCAACAGCAAATATAAATGTATGGAAGTGGGTACTGTTGATTGATTAGATTGAATCGTTGCAAAATTATTCGCCACTAGAATAGCCACGTAGTGGAACGAATCAACCATTCGTGAGGCGAACAGAATTGATGAGATTCAATTTCATGTAATCGAGCCCATTTGTTGTACTTTGTATCACAGAATACTGAACTTGAACATCAATACAATTCTATGTTCTAAAAATGAATGTTGGAAATATTGGAAACCCCATAACAAGATACATTCTCATTTTAGTTGATTGAGCATCTATTATTCAGTGGATCGGTGAATAGTATAGTTTTCAACTGTTATTTCACAAATACAAGGGAATATTCTGCACAATTTGACAGATATTGGAAAAATAAAAAGAGATCATCAGGATTAATAGTAACTCGATGAAAGTTGTTCCACAATTGTGAGGAGTAACATCGAATATCGGAGAAATTGTGATAAACTGCCAACGTTATCATGGAAACCATGAATTAACGTAAAAACAGTCTTGAAATCACGATAATCTCCTAATTTGAAGTTCATATAAGAATGAGAACGAATTGTAATCAATCCCATACACTGTTCTCCGTGTGATTTGTATATAATAAATATGATAACGATCCAAAAGTCCTGTGAGAGTTACTTCAGGAAATCAGAATGAAATGCCGAATAGAATAGAATGATGTTTGTTTCCTGAAGAATATCATGAATATAGTATTCTCAATTGACTTGTTTACAATGAAAACAAATTATTCATAAAATACATCATATAAATCCAACTATGAATTAACGTAAGGGAAGAATATTTTTGTCTGATCATATGAGATCTGTATCTACTAGCAACAGGATCAATTTCTATTTCTCGTTTTCTGGTTGGAATTTTGCGATGCAACATTTTGAATGTTACGTTTGTCGAGATCGAACGATGTACACGATCAACTATAATATCGAAGGAGATATGGTTCACATGATCCAGGAGGGTGCAAAAGAGAAGAAAAGGAAAATAACACAAGAAAAAGTACAGAGCGGATCCGCAGGAGGTAGGGATCAGCTGGTGGATGAGATGGTAGTGAAGAGTAAGTGACTCGGGGGTAACGGAGGGAAATAGCAATGCTGATGGCGTTGGTCGGTCGCAACGCGGCTATCGACCTTAGGTTCACCGACCTTCCACCGATCCAACGCTATCCCCTTCCAACGACCCTGCGCTTCACCTGAACCTTTATGCTCGCTCCACCATCTCCCAACACCCGACAACGCAGCGTTTCCCTCCAACTCCACCCCCTTCATTTATCTGGCGATCCGGGTGTCCCGACATCTCACTCTGTCTTCCTTCCCTCTTTGCTGTCTTCTCTCTCTCTCTCTCTCTCTCACACATACACATACTCGCCTCCCTTCGAGTTCTCTCGTTCTTTCCTTCATTCATTCTCCACCACCCTAAAAGCAGCAGCAGTTCTCAACCCCTTCAGTCATCCTCAACCGTACGATAAGGACCTATGATCGTGAACTTGTTAAACCTTCTTTTTTTCCCGCAATCATTCGCCCCTTGTGAATTTCATGACGATCAATTTCGATACGACCAAAGATATTTTCAGAATAATAAAACAATTTGAAGGTTAAGAAAGGAATCCGATACGTACCAGATCTCCAAATTGAACAGTAAAAATCTAATTTTGTAGAATTGAAATCTTTGGGTACGAAAAAAACGCGTGGTGCCGCGACCGAGGCACACACAAAGAGATTATCGAATCTTCGCGTCAATTCAATTTCGCAACGTAGCGAAGGGGAAAGGGATCAATAAAAAAAATCACATTCATTAAAATTTGATTCTCCCGCCACGGTGGAGGGACGAGGAAAGGAGAAGAAGGAACAACCACCTTTTGGATCGTATTAAAATTTCTGCACGGGTTATCTCTGCGAGAAATCAATTTACAAAGATTGTTTTCGTGAGAGATCGCGCATTCTTACGAATCGTCGAGGTAAACCGAAAAAAAAGGAGGAGAAAAAACTGAGGAGAAGAAAAAAAGGTAACAGTTTCTGGGTTCGTTCTCGGACCGTTCATGCCGTAACCTAACGTACATCTCCTCCATGGCGATTCAACAATTTACCGAAAGGCCTCATCGTATGACCGCAACAATGCGGTTAACCGAGCACGAAGTCGGCCAATCGACTGACTCTCTTTGCGTTGTTTCGTTTCGGTTCACTCAGTTCGTTTGGTACCCAATGTACGTGTCAGTCGAACAAAACATGATTCTCTCAAAATTCAAATGGTGCCCGAAGAAGAAGTGTGTGTACACGGTTCAAGGGAGGTGAGGCGTAACGCTTGAGACGTTCATCGACGATCGTTCGTGATTTCGTTGTGAGAGGAAAATAGAATTTGGTACTGATAAAAAAAAGGTATATACGTACCACCCGGGCTTTGTATCTTGACTGATTTTGGGTACAAAGGATGATGATCCCTCTTTCTTTGATAAGGATGAAGAAAAATCTCAACGGCCTTGATCTTGAGAGAAAAAACGTATTTTTGACGTATTGTCGAGAGGTTTCGGTTGAAAAAGTATACGAGAAATTGAAATTTTTCATTCACAGGATTTAATATTTTGAATGATGAGTAGAGCGATAACATTTCCTTCGCTGGAAGAGGAAATATTCAAAACTTTATCGAGGATTGAGTTATTCAATTATCTCCAGGAAAGTTGGGAAATTTGTCGAATTTGGCATGACACATTTACATTCGACTCATAGATACCATTTCATCTACGGATATTTAAAATTTAATGAAGATTTACATGAACTCATTTCCAAATACCTGTATATCCGAGAAAATAACTTCAGTTACGTGCATGGAATTTATCGCAGAAATTCCCAACAGTATATCATATTTATTTCATAAAGGGAATCGAAAATGAGTTTGAATAAGATAGAAGGAAGAGACATCTACAAACGATGGAGAAAGTTCCTGAATTTTAGGGATTGAGTGACCTTAAAACTATCAATGGAAAGATAAATCCCAACGATGCACGGTAGAACGAGAATGACAGGAAACAATGGGGAAATGATACTAAATACTCTGTGATTATAACTGCTTTCACAATGATACAACTTTTCAATGGAATTCGTGAACCTCTTTCCTCATATCTTTGTTACTTCCACATTGTTAAAATCTTATGAATTAAATTGACCTACTGTATATCGTAAAACGATGCAATTCTAAGTGAATTGAATTGAAATCTATAAATTCTTTATTACATTGAACATACAGCTGTTGTTATGTTCATTTAGTTGTGATATTCCAGAAATATAATCAATCATAGTACAATTTTGGAATGTGTCTCGTAGATATGTTCATTTATCTTTATATCAATGAAAAAACATTAACATTCACTGGAAAAAATATTCATTTGTCCTCTCTCCATAAAATATTCATTAGATGCAAAAACTGATTATTTGCGGCGAATAAATGATTTATTTAGAAGAACAATTTATTTGGGGCAAGTATTCCATTATTCGATTCGATTAAATATTTCATTAACCCTAAGAAATATTTTATGCAGAGAGGACAAATAAACTATTTATTTGGTTGGAAGACATTTTTTTTTCAGTGTTCCAAGACTTACAGTAATGTATGACAATTTGTTGAATATAAAAACTCTTGACCTCAAAATTCAATAGAACTATGTTGAAAAGTTAGAACGCTTTGACAATGAAATCGAATTTTCTGATGAATATCCCAAATGACGTAATTTCGATTTCATTTTTGTCTCCGTATGTTATTTTTGAGAACTTGACTGAGATATTCATACGAGATTTCGTTTAACTTTTTCATGAGGTCAAATATGTTTCAAATGATGATCATCGCGATTAGGTCCGGATTTAATTGGTCTAATTCGAGACCCTTTCGTTGACACAATGACCTTTCAGTGACTAACAGGAGAAATAAACGACGAACCCTCTATTATTCTAGTCAAATTGAGGCCGAGACCTTGATCCAAGGACGATTTGTGGTCTCGTCTAGGAAGATCATCGCAATATGTCCTCAAGTTGTCTCGAAGATGTCTCAAGGACGGATTCTTGATTTGCTCGGAGAATAAAAGCATGGAATAGAGAATAAATAGACAAATAGGTCATTGGCTATACAACTTAATTCGTTTTATTCATTGATCGTGAATCAACAGAATAAATAACAAATGTTGAATTCTTGTAACATTTTTCTCCATAATCTTAACTGTAGTAAAAATACTATACAATCTATTTTCGCTCTATCAAAAGAAATTCCATGAATTTACAACGTTCACTTTTGTCGAAAAGTGATCTCACATGTTGTGATTAAAATTCAAGTTCGATTATTTAGATATTCGACATTTTTAGTTGATAATTCATTGAAATGTTGAATAATTTCAAGATTCGATATTGATTAGAGAATTACGGTTTCCTCTCGAGTATTTCTATCTTTTTAATTCATTCAATTGAGCTATGGAGACTCGGAGAGTGCTAAAAATATACTCAGAAATACGATAGACTTACAAATTCTTCTCCAAATCACAGGTCTGTGATACTTTCAAATGAAAATAAAAACAAGGTTTTCATGTTGAGAGAAATGATTCATTACTTTGAAATCAACGATGAATTTTGTTGATGTGATTTATTTAGAACAAGCCTAAAAGAACTTGTAAGTCAATTGAAATTTATAACGGTGGTTGAACAATTCGATACAATGGGTTCGTAAACAAAACCAAGAAATATCGAAATTGAATCATAACCTGTTTTCAACCTGTTATACCCATGAATAATACATTCATAATGATATAATCAAAACTTAGCCGAAAACTCTTAGTATTATTCAAATCAAATTCCATCATCGAGATGACCTGAACAAAGTAAGATGGACGAGGATGTATTTTAGATCGCATCCAATCATTCGAAGATGCATGTTCTTCTCGTTGTTTTCATTACTTTTCACAGGTCATCACACCCAGAAAAATGATTTACTTCAATGAGAACATTTAATTGCATCCAGTAAAATTTTACTCGATTCTAGTACATTTTATTCAAAATGAATAAATTTATCTGGATGGAATAAATTTTTTAAACTCTAGTAGGGTGATATTTGAATAGGGATTTATTTGAGTCAAACAAATTTTGGTCAATCCAAATAAATCCGGATGAAAAATTCTCTTGGTGCGGCTGGACATGGTTCTCAAATTTCTTGAAATAGGAAAAAAAGATTGACTGAAAATGAGGGGAAAATAAGTGAATTCCGTATCCGAATTGCAGATTCTCCCTGCGGGAAATTCCAGACAAATCCAAATGAAAATCATCAGTGTTTGTGAGAAATATCAGGGAGAACCGGACAAATGTTTGGTCACCCTGTTCGGCTCCACTCGGTTTTCGCCACAGGATCTGCTTGTTCTCATCCGGATTGGTTTGGCATTTATAAATTATGAAGTATACGTGCTAGTCTGTCATGGACAAAGTTTTGTATTTGAATTAAAAATACCATAAATAGATGTATTTCCCCAAGGAATTATTAGGTCGATCATTTTATCCGTCAAATACTGGCGCTGATCTTCAATAAATAGGATGACGAGCCGTCGCTTCAAGCCTTTAAATGAAAATCTTCACAAAATATATTGTCAAATAATTTACGTTATGATGAGACAAAAATGGATATTGTGTATAATGAAATCAGTGCATGGGGAAAAAAATTCGCTGGGACAGCCATTCTTTTGAATATGGCAGCGAAAAAATCGGCTCCTCCAACTAAATTTGTTTGCTGATTTACATTTGATGCTGAAAATTTGAATGTCTCAGCAAATAAGTTACCGTTACGGCTGAACAATTGATTGATGTAGCCAATTGTTTGTTACTTTGAAAGAAAATTTTGTTTTCTCCCTGGAACAGCCACCACCTCCGCAGTGGAACCTCACTCGCAGCAACTCACGTAGTCGCCCAATAAACAGACACAAGTTATTTCAACGTTGAAAAAACGTTACACTGTCGAACGGACGTCAGTCGTTGTTTTCATAACTTTCATTCTTGATTGAGAAATAAACGTCCAGGAATCACGTTTTGATAACGTGTAATCCAAACCAATAGTTGAAAATAACCCCAAACGACGTCCTAAAAAAACGTGTTTTGAATGGGTTTGAATCACGCGTTCGAAATGTGTTTATGAAACCTTGTTTTTGAACTTCGATCGAAGATATTCTGCTAAAAATGTCGAGCGAAAGCGAACAATAAATAGTGTGACTCCCTCTCCAAATTCTATCATGTTTGGAAATATTATTTTTCTCTATATTAATGAAAAATTTTCAAAGTGATTGGTCGGGTTTAATTGACGTTTTAAAGACGTCGATATTTGACGTCTTTTGAACGATTCTTAAACCGTGGATATGACGTTATTATTTTACGGTTGAAAAACACGTGATCTGCCGCGATATTTTTACGTTGAATCGACGCAAGAATATTACTAATTCACAACGTGTGGTTATGGACTGTTTTTGAGATTTTTTTAAACGTGCGTGTATTAATTGGGCGATTTTTGACGATCTACCAAAGGATGGTAACTGTTGATCAGGTGATCAGTAATCTCCTTTCATCCATTGGTCAAGCATCAACTGCAGAATTATTGAGATTTAACGAATTTAATTTGAGGAGATTCATCACATCCTATGAATTGTACTGCTTTTTTCAAAAAGCGTCGATATATTTAGCTCACCCAATCAAGATTATTATAAGCGCGAATTCATACATGAAAGTATACAAAATGACACGTTTTCGCATCATTCTCAATTTCTTTCTCACATGGTGTAGAGTATTTAATGATAAGCTTGTTTTCAGTATCAATTATTCAATCATCATTCAATTACACAGTTATTACCCAGTCAATATTCTTACACTCGAAGCTAATAGATCACATAAAAATCTAATTCATCCATTAATTATTCGTCTATTTCTCAATTATCTTTCCCCTTCTTTTTTTTCCCTCTTTCTGTGTCTTTCATCGATTTTTTTCCCTCATTCCCTGGCATCGTATCCTTCGTATACATAGGCTCTATTTGACTTCCTGACTACTTTCTCATATACGGAAGAAAAAGTATAGATATTTTACAGTTAGAATCCTAGCGATAAATACCTGTTTACACTATCGGAGCTTTGATTTTCGTTACGAGAAATATCGGCGTGTTTCCCATTGTTTCTCGTAAAACAAAAATAATGTTACAATTTCAATAATTCAAGTCTTCCTTCATTCGGTTCGCGTATAAAAGTTTCATTCCAACTGCTGTGTACAGGTTTAAGTATATAAAGAGTAAATATTGATGCAGCTCTGGCATGTATTCAACGAGCTTTGAAAAGTAAATGAACACCATTAGGATTTCCTCCGCCTTGAGATTCCTCAGGCAGCGAAGTTCGAAGAAAATGATTATATATTGCCTCGTGTATTCACGTCTACGATTCAATTATCACGAAATTTTATTGAAAATAAATCGCTCCTCACAGACACGAAGAAATGTGTCAAATTGAAATTTCACCATCAATCATTCCACGCTCTAGATCCAAATTTCTTCAAACGATATTTGAGGTCATTGCACCGTCGTCGCATCGAGAAAATTTGAGAGAGAGGTGCTCGGTCTCTTTCATAGGATGAGATTGTGGGGAAGGGCAATGGGTGGTAGAGGAGGCAGAGGTTGATGCCCGGGTTTACTTCCTAGTCTGGTTGCCTGTATCGACCGGATAGCGTCCCGACGTCATACATACAAGTGGAGATGGATCCATCCACAAGCGACCGTACGTGTACGTGAACATCAAACACATTCCATCGTATCGTATTTGTGAATAGATATATAGACAAGTTTGTCTTATCATCGCGTTACCATACGGCGCCAATCCGGAATGTGTCCAAATTATTACTGTTTATTCAGAAACATGAATTGTCATTCTTCAACATACTTATTGCATTCAACGCTTCGAAAACATCGATCAATCGTTTGTTTTCCGTACAAGATATTGGCGTGTTGTAGGCAAGTCGTTGCTACAATGACCGATAAAACAGCTCTGATTCGATAAAAAAAAACAATGTCTCCGAAGAACTCAACGTTGTTCAGTTATCAACAATCGTGAACCGCACAAGTTGTTGACATTTAATCGTATCTCCGCTTTATTTCAGGAAATACGGATTCAAAAACGAAATACGATTCACAACTTGCACTTTTTTTTTCAACAAACACAATTCGATTTAGGTAAGGAAATCAGTTTAAAAATCCCAATAAAGTCCAACATCACGAGACAAACACAACAGATTCAATGAAATCCCTGCAATTTCCTTGATTCTTTGTTCGAAATAATTGAAACAGACTGATGTAAAGTGAATCGAAGCCGGCTGAAGCGCGCGTAGGCGTAATCGATTTTCAATTCTGTATGTTTTCTTTTCCTGATCATCCTGAAAGATCGTTTTACACCCAACGTCACGGGGGAAAAAGTACCAGGTATATGAAGGATATATAAAAATTCTAAGATCGTAGACGTAGATTATTCTACATTATTCATGGTTTTTGAAGGTCTTTATACAATAAAGACTGTGTGCATGCACGTCTTATTCGAGTCTGCACGCGACGTACTTCTCCATGCGATTTAAGCCCTAATGGCTACCGCCGCAAGAGCATAATACTTACTTGTTACAAAATGCGTAAAAATTAAATCGCCATGAGTCGAGACCCGGCTTCCATTACTCACTGACTTATTATATGAGGGATTTCAAAACGATGTAAGTGGCGGTTGCTCCGAGTATTATGTTTTTTTACATGTCTCAGTTGAACCACGTTGAAAGTGATGTATTTCAGTACTTTGAAGTCTGAGTATTCATTCTATATAAATCAATGATCTTTAATTCGCTTATAAAAACAAGATACAGAAATTTGAATTTTCCGAGACCGTGATGAATCGAATCTGTCATTCGACGCACAAACATCTACGCCGATTTCATTGCAACAACGATTTCTTTGCCTCGAACGATATAATAATGGTGGTTCGTTCGTTCGTTCGTTCGTTCGGCCGCGCTCGATGATTTAGATATTAATCGATTCATGAATTTCTTCACACCGATAATCTGATCATTTCATCGATCGATAAATAATAAATTCTTCAAGTGAATTGCTTCATTATTTGATAATTAGATAACTATCTTGACTCGATCGAGTAATTCAATAATTATTTAAATCAATCATGCTATTAATTCGATTCCAATAACTCGATCATTCGGTTACTCGATAATCCAATGGATCGTTTAATTAGATAAAATAAACAACAGTTTCGCGATTCGGAACAAAAAATTGTATATAGTTGAAGCATTGGCGCATTATTTCAATGATTCGTATCGAAACCCAACAGCGGAGATATATGGATTTTCTAGATTTACCTCCGGTTACATAACGTCACAGGATATTTACTTGATTTTCCATGTGTACATTATATTTGCATAATTTGATTTCGTCATGTTTACCGTGCATTTTTGCAAATAACGTACATTTATTCCGCGGAACGATTATTCTGGAATAAATTACGATGCTCTTATATTTTTATATAGTTCATCCGATGTATCGAATGTACGTTGCGCATGCGAACGATCATGATCCATGCAACGGTATTCGTAATTCATGTAACTAATAACTACTCGATTGGAAACTCTACCATACACCGATCTAGAGTACAGAAATCTTCATTTGAATTTGAGGAAAAGTCATTTGGAATTTTCCACTTCGGGTATTAGCTCTGTCCCGTTAGTTTCAGTACAGCAACATTGATCCGATATTATCCCCACCGATATTCAGAAACATTATTGAAATATTTTGTGCTGCAGGAGTGTTTAATGAGTTAGGAGATGATTGATACATGAAATTGGTACATCACTCAACATGTAAGAAGAATTTTGCTGCCACCAACTTTTGGTGGAAAATTCCCTGATTATTTTTTAGAGTGCAGATTTGAAATTTAGATGTGAAATTTTTACGATAATTTGATAGTAAATTTCCAAAGCTTACGGGAAACTCCTCACCCCCTATATGTGCGTTGAATACTTCACATACCATGATTCGATTGCCTTTTTCGATTGATTTTTCAAGGATCAGATATTCGAAAAGCAAAATTGTTTCTCAAAGTGAGGGAAAAACTCTCATTTTTTTTATGGAAATAGTATATTGTTGACCAAGGCAGGGGGGGGGGGAATTTTCCACTTTTGTCCAAGGTGAACTAAACATACTATTCATTTTCCAGAACTGCAAGGAAAATGTAAATACCGCTGAAAACATTTCCCTCCCAGTTCAACACATTTGCTTGGAATTCAGCACTTTTCTCCCTAAAAATAAATAGAAACTTTCTGTACAGATGTGGGGAAAAACCACTCTACCTCAATCTAGGGACCGAATCCATTATCGAAGTGAGGAAACACGAATATCATATGATTCACAGCATATGATAACCATTGCAATTCCCAAAATCTTCAAAATTTTCTGCACAAACCGCTTATAAGCGTCAATATACGAATTAAAAACACACTTCTCTTGTTCATAAGCTAAAATTCAAGGAAGAATACGGAAGATTTTCAAATTCTCTTGCAAATAATTTGAACTCAAATATGATTCGGCGAGCACTGAAAATATGCGTAGTAGAATTATCACCCTGGCTCCCCATTCACAGCCTCTGGTTTGTAATCTACTTTCTAATCAAAACGTTAAACGTATGCTCGCATAAGACCATACCCAATAAAATCCACGTAAGAAGAAAAGGAAAAGAAACGTCAATCCACTTTATGCAAATACGAAATACGCATATATACCGCTGTTTTCTTTTCTTTTGACAACAACGTTCGATGAATGAATCCGTTGAACACGGTGGTGAACAACGTTGATTGGAATGAATTATTATTGTTATTATTGTTATTATAAGAGTACACGCTTGTGTTATGAGATAATATTATTCCAAGTAATTGATTTGACGATGATTTCAAGCATATTTGTTCATTGCACCTGTATAAATTCTGTCGAGTAGAAGTTTTCTCTATTTATCCGCGTTCTGCAGTTATATCAATTCAATCGGTTCAATACATCGCATTCCTTTTGAGATTTATAGATAACAAATAATGAATGTGGAATTTTCTTTTGCAATACCAAAACCGTAAATATCACGGATCGGGGAGAACACATTTGATATTCGTGAGAATATTTCTTATTACCTTCTTTTTCTTCGGTAAATTGAAAACCTACTCAATCGCAACTCATGTTTTACACGGAAAAAAAGAATAATCCAACCTTTTTTCAACTGGTATCCCATGCGTGGATATACATTGAGCCAATTTTGATGTTTGTGCATACAAACTCTGGATGTCACTCTTCGACAGAATTCGTTGATTCAAATGTATCCCATTGTTGGAACAATAGACCAAGTTGGAGAATTATTATACCTTCAGTGTAGGAACTCTTCTCGAATTCGTGCTCCGTCTAAAAGTAAAATACTATTCAACGAAAATTTGGATCACTCATCTCTCCCGGGTAAGCTATCTTTTAGAAGAGTTGAAACCTCGGCTGGACAATTTTCGAAATCCTATATAATTAAATATAGTTCAGACATAAGTTACATAATCATGTGTCTTTTGTAGGTAAAATGTGTTTCAGATCTACAAAAGATATCTAATTACGTTGCACAAGACATTTTGAACTTGTTTAAAAATACCTTGAGACCGAAATTGTTATAAAGGTTTGTAAATCCTCTTGAAATTCGAATCATTAAAATTACTGAGGAACAGGGATGAGTCTCCCACTGATTCGACTAGAGGAAGACCAAGCACTGATTGCCAGTGCAATTCTATTCCCGGGTGGAAAAATTTGGACAGGTCGTGTCCTGGTTTATGAATCTCGCAGACAAAGTGACATTTACATGAGATGTACTGCAGACTTTCTCCTCCGCATCTGAGTCTTATTTTGTCTGTGATATTCAGGAATTGGAACAAAATCAGTCTGAAACTCGAGTAGAAGAACAAAAGCCGTTGAAAATTTCCAACCTGGGCTGATTTAGATTCATAGAGAATATGAGAGGAAGAAAAGAGAGAAGGATTATGAATTATCAAAGTGAAATGAATATCGATCAAATCACGCCATACTTATTAAACGAATTTTCGCGTCGGTTGATGTTCTTTCGAGCGGACCATTGTTCCATCTCTTTCTCGCTGAACGTTAAAGCGAAAGGGGTCGGATGTGCATCGGCTGGCTAAAATGTAGGGCAGTATCGCGACTGCGGTTCGTCCTTGATATATTCGTATATCTGTGCACCGCGAAACGCATTCGTATACACATAAATCTCTTCTTAATTCGCATTGGATGATTTTCTCATTCTTACGTTCGAACTATAAATCGAAGTTGAAGTCCATTGAACTCAAAGTTGTTGCCACGCGTGTTTATTTCATTGGTAATAATAGTTAAAATATAATACAAGCGTATGTATATTATGTGTATAAATGTATACGTGGCTCCATCGTATATCTAACTCGTTAGACGCGTACCGATATGACTCACTATCGTATACCATTCCCGATACATAAGAGCACAACCGCTGTCTGTTTTTCCCGTTTTCTGCCCCTGCTTTCTGCGCAGTATCTAATTGTATAAGATTGGGAAAGCGAACATTAGCCCCGTTCTTGTCTTCGTGTATCGATGGCGTATAATATATATATATATATACACAACATGTGCATAAAACATATAAAGACCGATGAATTGTGGATATATATATATATATATATAATATGTGGTCGGTGTATCACGTGCATCGCGAAAAGGATAATTTGTGTCGAACGCGTGACCATTCTTGTGTCAATCTATACAGACACAGATGCACAAGCCAACACTTGAACGCAATACATAAGTGGACATACCATAAGCAAGCTCTCGGAGAGTAGGTTCAGGCTCGATATTTATCTAAATCGCGCACCGATCTCTCCGAGCCGGTTTATTACACTCGTAAATAAGAATTTCTTCTATATATATGTGTATACATGTGTGTTTGTATATAAGAAAACTTGGATCGTGTCTTAATTTCATGCCTTCCATTTTATAGATATTTTTTTTGCTTTCAGGTAAGAGCTTGCATTCTAGCGAGACCAACATCAAAAGAGAGAAAAGCGAGAAAGAGGGAGAGATAAAATCCTCTGAAAGTCTATGCGCGCCAAGTTTTGGTACCAACAACACCTACTACCACTGCTACCCACTTATTATAAACCAACACCAATGTCCGCACACCGGTTATAAAGGTAGGCCGACAACACCCACGAGGATTTTCACACGCCTCTTTTTCAAGTTTTTCTAGATCGGCAACCACTATCTATATAAACTGGTTTCTCCGCTGCTCGCTCATTCTGCTATCTCCGTATTATCGTATATACTTTTCCACGATATCCGCATTGAAAATATCTCCTAAATGAATTTTACCTCGGGTTAGGATATCGGCTGTTGGTCAGAAATTCTCTTTTACATTATCATGTGAGTGGAAAATGAATTATCATCGTATTTCCATGTAAAGGTAACGAGTAACGAGTAACGTGTAACGAGTAACGAATACTCGAGCATAAATTTTGTGTAAACAGAAATTTTTTCAACTCGCCATTATCCTCTGATCGTTGCGCGGAATTGTGTCCTGTTTATTTTTTCTATCAAACACATAATTAAGACCCATGAAAAGCAGAATCATTCTTGTTACTTCGAATTCATATACATGGATGTAGGAAATTGATCGCGAATGGCATGGAATTCTTCCAACTCCGCTGCAAAACTTGCGGAGAACGAAAAATCGATTCGAGTCTTCATCATTAACATCGAAATGATCTTAAATACTGTTAATTGATCGATTCGTCCCATCTGCCAACGTGTAGGAAGAAACCGTATTTATGCGAACACATGTAATCCATTTTTTGATGGCAAAAGAGATAAATTTTGTAATTTGAGGATATTATAATTTAAATTTCCATCGAGGTACCCCACAATCAAAGGAAGACCAAAAAAAGACCAAACCCGTTCTACAAAATTATTCATCGATTAATTTATGTTGAAGGAACTCGTTCCTGTTCTTGTGTATATCAAAATTAAGTGAATTCACCCCGCTATAAATTCTCAATTGGGTTACGTAAGTGATGGTCGCATGGAACTTGAAAGAGCGCATGATTCATGAGGTCATTCAAAGTCCTGTACTGAAAGAAAGTATCAATTCTGACGGTTGAAAAAAAAAATATACTCGGAATGTGTGTCAACTCTTTTTATAACATTATATCAGAGGCAACACGTTGAATCTTCACTTCCCAGTTTTCTTAATAACAAACAATTGAAATAGATTAAGTGCCACTCATGACTAATTTTCATCGATTCAACCAGTTTGTTTTCATGAAAATTCTTTTCATATCGCGCGGTAAGCGGAACACGCATTGCCAACCTGTTGCGAGGAGTCGATGTTGACTCATGTCAATCAAATTCCACGAATTCCATGCGCTAATGCCTAATTTTTCGAAACACAAAAAAATTGTATGATATTCCATTTTCATTACACTTCGAGGAATTCATGCACGTATATAGTTCTGTTGAGGTATTCCCTCCCCATTTTCAACACCATCGGACATTGTTGTACGATTCGAATTATTCGCACATAAAATATCGCCCTCTTTTCAATGTTCTCAAAGCCCAACGTTACTGTCCTTCGTTTTAGAACTTCATTCAACGACTATGAATACGCCTGTTTTGCGCCCCGCTCACATTTCCAGTTCAGTTCTGTCTAGTTGTCCCTTTTCTATTCCTTTGTTTCCTCCGTTTCTTTTGAAGGATTTAATGTTTTGCATCTTACCGGAGTTCTATTCGTATTCTAATCCTGTTGTATTCCAAACTACTTCCCCTTATCGTATCCTCGTTGAGAATTTCAGTAGTTTCATACATAGGGAGGGAACACGTACAACGAACGAGATACAATAAATACCCGGGTTTCGCTAATCACAGCTCCAACAATGTCCAGGATGAGACCATAACCATAATCTAGCCAGCGAATTTCTCCTGCTGGTTACTCGGATCCGCTGTTGCTACCGCTTTTGCTCGTTTACTCGCTTGCCCGTGAAGTGAGTTTGTTCGCTCGTGCGTTGTACCCAAGAAGGTTTCTTCGTAAGGATGTCAAGGCCGTAACCTAATGGGAGGTCGTTGCCACTTCATTGCCTATCCTTTTTCTTTCTCTTTGTCGCACTTTCTACTGCTATTAATTCACTACCCCTTTCTCTCAGCCTTTCCGTTTTCCCGGACTCGAAAATCTTTTCAACTACTTTCCCGTTCTCTCGTGGATTCTCGGAAATCGACTTCAAAGTTGCAAAAGCGAGTGAGTTGCATGAAACGATAGGAAGCAGTAACCTCCGCAACGTCGGCTCGATTCTGCAAAATAGGGACGAAAGCATTTGGGGGAATGAAAAGAAATGAATAAAAGAAGGAGGAGGGAGGGAAGAAATTCTTGAGGGGCAGATCCTGTTTCGTTCTCTCGAAGAGACCAAGAAAGTCGCTTTACATTACTCGGTTGAAAAGCACATTGTACATGGCGAGTAGAGGCCAACTGCTGTGCCAACTGAGTTAGTTCGTTTCACCAGCTAACCAATCGAGTAACCAGTTACGTTGCTGCTACAGGCTGTACAGGTGGTAATGTAAAGCGTTTTATGGCCCTGTCTATAGGTGCTACGTATGCTACGCACCAGGGTCTTTAGCCTTTTAGAACTAGAAGTTGTTCACCTCTCGCTTCTCTTCGGTCATCTGCCTCTTTACCGTCATATTCAAATATGACAATAGACTCTTTTATAAAGGACTCAACGCAATGCACGTACTCGATGATGAGGAGGATGATGATGATCTTATATAAAATTCTCTCGGCTCGGAAAATTATTAACCTTTATATGTGTATATATATTATAATAAGAAATTTCCATTTATCGCGTCGTCGATATGTTTACAAATGAACTCACTTAAACCTGCATAAGTGAAACATGCGTGGAACGTTTAAAGTTTCAAGAGCTCGAAACCCGTATATAATGCAAATGAAATGCTCCTCTAGATACATCCCAAAGATTCTTGGATGCGTTCATTGGGTCGACGATGTGTCTTGAAATGTATTTGGTTAGATATACACGTGCATACGTGTACTAAGACGCATAAAACACCTGAAGCTTAAGGCTCGAGAAGTGAAAGTAACATTCTAGATACGTGATGTGGCATCGTGCTGCACAGAATGTACTCCGAGAAGGAGGAAAAAACACAACAAACTCCATACCTATGCGTGTATTTTTACGAGTGTGTAACTTACTTGTATACACATATGAAACCTGTATTTACATTTCGCGCTGTCGTTTCGATGCCTGCGCGAACGCAGTAGTTCAAAACTTATGTATTATCTTTTCCCCGATCGATAGGAAGATCTTGAAAAAGGGAAAAAAGATATATTTCGTTAGTGTCGAATATATAGTATACATACATATATAGTATTTTCCTTTGGGAAAATGTACTATTCTGATGTTGATAGAGAAAAACAACAGAGAAGTTGTCCAACGAACAACGAGTTAGACAAACAAAGATAATTTATGTACTCGAAGATCTTGAAATATGAGTGAAATATATTCAACCGATTTAACGGTCGACCAAGTTGGCTTTTTTTTTTCTCTTACACTTACCAGTAATATAAATTAATCATTCTCTCGTTGTAAGTATTCTACGATATAAATGTGATCTATGTTGGTGTTATTGCACCGTTTAGCTCGTAAAAGCGGCGGTACGGCACTGGCTGGAACGACGTTCAACTATACTCTGTGGGGGGTGTATTTAACGAGTACAGGGTCAGAAAGGGGTGGAAAAGGAAAAGGGAAGAGAAAAGAAAAGAAATTGTAGTTCTTAGTCCGACGATAGATGTGGAGGGGATCGAAACGTAGACGGCGACAACTACGTCTCTTTAGGTGGGCGGAAAATAAAGTAAGATGAGAATGGGGGAAGGAGAGAGGGAAGAAGAGAAAGAGCGCGAGAGAGAAATCAAGTAACTCGAATAGGCCACCGCGAGAGAATAGAGAAGAAGAAAGAGAAATACAGTGGCGTAAAGAAGGGCGATGCATGAGGCTATACAAGAGAGGTCAACGTACTCGTAATCTTTCGCTGAAATACACTTGGATGCAACTGCCGAAGTGAGTTGAGCTTTTATACGAAGATCCATGTTATCGCCCTATGCGCAGGAAATATCAGGTCATGCCCTCAGAGAGAGATATGTATATATATATATATATATATATATATATACGTAATTTGTTGTCAAAATAATTGCAAAGATATTGCCTTCTGTTGTCAAAATCAATTTTATCGTAGTTGTCAATTAACTTGATCCTCCATGTACAGGCATTTTAAGTAAATTCTAGCGTAGAAATTTTCGTAGAAGTTTCAAAACAACATTTTTTCGCAATTATAGTAAACATGATTTCTCAAATGAATGAAGGTCGAAAATATAGTAATCTTTAAATACAAATTTGAGAATATTTCTCAAAATCTGAGAATTTTTCTTAAGTGCATAATGAAGACAAAATGGACCACTATTTTGTGGAATAATTGTATTCGAAAAACAATGAAAAATTATCAATAAAGAAAAGAGAAACATATGAACTTTCCAAAAGTGGTATACGAAATTTTACAAAGTGAATAGTAGGATATTGAAATTTTGTTGAAACTATTTTTGTAAAATTTCACGCGCGACTTTTGGAAAGTTCATATGTTTCTGTATTCTTCATTGTTTTTCGAATAAAATTCCACAAAAAAGTGGAGCGTTTTGTCTTTATTATGCATTTAAGAAAAACTCTCAGATTTTTATTGAAGATTACTATATTTTCGCCCTTCATTTTCCTCCGTGTAGCCATAAGAATTTGTATTGTGTCATCTAATCACATTTTTGCAAACGTTAAAGACACAACGCATCGAATTTGAGTCATAGTTAGTTAATTTTAGTGTTGCCGCGATCCGAGCTAATCGGAGTTTTGAGCATGAGCTCGGCTTGGCTCTTGTTTTTGACAAATAGGCTCGGCTCGCAAATCGAATCGATAGATCCACTGCTCGGATCGAAGCTCGGATTGGTTCGAAGATCTCACGATCCTACTTCGTTCAAAACAAACGCGAATAAAAAATTCTTGGAATAGAGCATACGGTACAGGCCATAAGTTTGAATTAACCTAAAAAAATCTCTCTGAATCTTTCTGAAAATTTCACGTTTCAGAGAGATTCGGAAAGAATCAGAGAAATTCAGAGCAATTCAGCCTGGTTCAGAGGATTTCAGAGACTAGTGGATTGAGAGAACTTGTGCTCTGAATTTTGCAGAAGGATTCAGAAAAATTCAGAAAAATTCAGAGAGATGCAGGGAAATTCTGGGAAATTCAGAGGAGAACAAATTCAGTAAAATTCTCGGTTCTGCATTCCAGAGGCGTTCAAGGAGTGTCAGACGCTTTCAGAGATAGATGAATTCAGAAAGATTGTGCGTAGAACTTTTCAGAAATATTCAGAGGAATTTAGAAAGATTCAGAGTAATTCAGAGAGATTCAAAGGGATCCAGAAAAATTCAGAGAGGAATTAATTCAGCTAAAGTTTTGGTTCAGGATTCCAGAGGTATTCAGGGAGTGTCAGAGCTTCACAGAGACAGGTGAATTGGGAAAAATTGTGCGTGGGATTTTTCAGAAAGATTCAGAGAGATTCAGCGGAATTCAGAGAGATGCGGGGGAAGTCTGAGAAATTCAGAGAGGAATAAATCCAGTAAAATCTTGGTCCTGCATTTCAGAGGCTTTCTGGGAGTTTTAGAGACTTCCAAAGACAGATGCATTAAGAAAAATTGTGCGTGGAACTTTTTAGAAATATTCAGAGGAATTTAGAAAGATTCAGAGTAATTCAGAGAGATTCACAGGAATCCAGAGAAATTCAGAGAGAAATTAATTCAGCTAAATTTTTGGTTCAGGATTTCAGAGGTATTCAGGGTGTGTCAGAGACTCACAGAGACAGGTGAATCGGAAAAAATTGTGCGTGGGATTTTTCAGAAAAATTCAGAGAGATTCAGAGGAATTCAGAGGAAGCTTTGAAATCTGAATACATTAAATTCTCGGAGATTTAGAGGAATTCAGAGAGATTCAGAGAACTTCAGAGAAATTCAGAGGAATTCGGATGAAGCTTTGAAATCTGGATAAATTAGATTCCGGGAGAATGAGAGAAATTTAGAGATATTCAGGTAAATTCAGAGGGAGCTTTGAAATTTAAATATATAAAATTCTGAGGGATCCAGTGATATGCGGAGAGATTTGGAGAAAGTTGAATAAATTCAGAACGTATCACTATCGGAAAAGTCTCTAACTTCCTCTGAATTACTCTGGAATTACTCTGAATCTCTCTGAAATTTGTCCCAAAATATAGAGAGATTTACAGAAATTCAGAGAGATTTTTTTTACCAGGGTCGCTGTTCGAAATTGATTTAATTCATATGAACTACGTAAATAATAATCAAAAAATGTCTAAACAATATAAAAAACAATAAACTTATGTGAATGAAGTGAGTTGATTTCCTGAAACAAACACATCAACTGAAAAAATTGTTTTTCCTTTGGGTTTATTCAAACTTTTGGCCTGTACTGTATTTCTGAAGCTCTTGAAGTTTAAGTATAAAACAACGTTTTCTCAAAATTTTTATGACTCGGCAAATCAAATTTCATAAATGTTATAGTTATAAAAACTCCATGAATGCATCTTCCAATGAATAAATAGATAAATATATCATTAAATCTATCGTCAGAGGATCGGCGATGAAGAAAAATCCACTTGATAAACATATTTTCTTAATATCGACTCCGCTACTGATCAAACATTAAACACAATATTGTTCCATAAACCGATTCCGACAAATGAAATTTCATGAGATTTGATCAGAACATTGTCCAAGATTCAATGAGATTTTGCGAGAATCAATGGTTTTTCTTAACCAGGGTTCTTCGTCTGATAGGAAATTCTCTCAGTAACGATCTAGCTCGTCGATCTCATAGTTCTGGCTTAGCTCGAAACTCGGAGCGACTGAAATTTTGTCAGCTCTGCTCGAAGATCGGATCGTTTGAAATTATTGAGATCTGCTCGAAGATCGCGGCAACACTAGTTAATTCACCGATGAATTTTTTTCACGTTCATTTGTACCTGAACCCTCTTCATACATCACCTTAAATAGAATATAATTCTCACAATTCATTAAGAAAATACAGAGAGCATAAAAAGGGGAAATTTGTGCACTGGGGAAAGGATTGGGTTATGGTTACCAGCATTTAGTAATAGTTACCAAATCTCATAGTTGGATTCGGCGAAAGAAAATATTTAGGTATAATTACCGACATACAGATTCACAACCCAATTTTAGTTATTATTAATAAATCCTGGTTATAGTTAACAAATCTTGGTAATAATAAAGCAATCACATATTTGCGGTAACCAAATCAATTTGGTAACTATAATTAGGTTCTTTTTTCAGTGTGGATACCTCATTAGTGAATTTTGCTGGAGCAACAAATTTTTTACGGTGACAGCAAACTATCTGTTATCACAGCAATCCTGTTAGCTACACTGAGAACCCAATTTCTTAGATTGGAAGAAAATTTTTTTGCCCACATTCTGGTAAATCTTGTTTTCAATGGGAAAAATAATTCATTTCAATGAAAAAATTTTTGATTGAATTGAAGTAATTCTTTTCAAATTTAAGAAGGAATATATTTTTGTTCCAGTTTGATGAAAACTTTTTCCTTCCAACTGAATTTTTTTTGATTGAACAAAATATTTATTGGAACGAGGACAAAGAAAAATTTCTTCCAATCTAAAAAATTGGGCTCTCAGTGTATGACAACGGTTTTTCAGCTGTGGTAGCAAAACATGTTTGCTCCTCCAGAAAAGAAGTCAACATTTTTCAGCCAACAAGATTGATGCGGTAGCAAATAGACTGCCATCAGAGCAAGAAAATTTGCTACTCCAGCTGATGGTAGCCAACAAAATTTCGATATTTTTAATCGAAACGTGGATTCTCTAAAATTCATTGAAATACCTTTGTCCGACGACAATAACCACGTATACCCCATAATTGAATTCACTTGAAAAACAATTTAGCAAATCCAGCTTTCTCTCTAAAATGTAAGCAGCAACGCGTCTGGATATGCAAATGGAGTTTATAATTTGAAATTCGTACACCATGTAACTATTTCTGAAATATCCCTGGTATTACATACCGCACCTCCCTCGCATTGTGCTTAGCAATTACCGTTGATCCACGCGACCACCTGCATATGCGTGCACACGTTTAACAGACACATACGCGTGTGCAAGCTTGATATGAACACGAACGATGTGTGCGTTCGCATGTATACCCTGGTAAGATCGTATCTCTATGCCTCGGCATAAATCCCAGTCGAGTATCCCAGATAACATGACGACGATGGCAATGTTTCTCGTTTCCTTGCCGCGGGAAAGTAGTCGCGTGCATCCAACCGTTTATATTGTAAAAACGTAAACACCGTTCGAAGAACGATCATCGGTAATAAAAATTCATCGAGAGAAAGAAAATCAAAGTGTATGACATCACCGTGGAAAAATGATAACCAAAGTAACCTCTTTTCTGTTATTAAAATCTACGATATGCCTATGTTTTCTGTTGTTATATCGTGTATGAATAAATTATTCATGGTCCGGAAAAGAAGCGATCACAGAGATATGAACGGTGTTCTGTCACCTTACCTACTTATTTCACCTCTTTGTTCACCCTGAAATGAAAAGATTTGGAACTTGGAACATTAATTCTGTCATCGTAAGAAAAGTGGGAAAAATTCTGTTCTTCGTATACTCGAAAATCCAGTAATCTTCGAATTAATCCGAGACATTCTTTAACGGTGAGCTCTAAAAAATGATTTTTCAACGAATAAAATTTTCCCTGAATCATTTAAGGGGGGAAATACATGCAAACGTACCGTTTTTCAAGAATTTATTACGAAAAATTGGCTGAGAATCCATTAATGAAATAACGCACATCTTGAAAATGATGTTTCAAACTATCTCTATCATTTTGTTGAGACAAAAATATTTCAAAATAACCGAGCTACAGCTGCTAGAAGTTGGTCCCTCGTTTTTGCGTCGTGCAGCCTACAGGCCTCAGTTTTTTTCTAAGATCTCAAAACCAAAATTCTATCGTTAGAATACATGAATGAAAACGCACAATTTGACGGAGTCAAAACAAATGAAAATGGAAAATTGAAAATTCAGAAGCGTTTTGAAAAAAACAATGTAAATAAATTTTATTCTTTGTTTTTTTTTCTCTCCGTCAAGTTGTGCGTTTTGATATACCTTAACGATAGAATTTTGGTTTTTAGATAAAAATTGAGACCTGTAGACTGCACAGCGCAAAAACGAGATCCCAACTCGTAGCTTTGCCATTTTGAAATATTTTTATCTCAACAAATTGTAAAGATAGTTTTTCCAACGTATTCTTTAAGGTGTGCTTAATTTCATTATTTTATCTTCAACCAATGAATTGTAATGAATTCTAAAAAAGAAAAGGTACATTCGCTTGTATTCCTCCTTTGAAGATTACTAAGTTTTCGAATCGTCGTTGTTTTCACTCAAACAAAATCTCACCAACGGTTCCAGGATGACCCAACTGTAAAATGATATCATTTCAGGTTTCGTCTATCTTTTGTTCCAACATACAACTAACATCGATGAAAAAATGAACCAAGACTGACGATCGCAGCCAATATTGAGCCCACGTATTGCCAATGCAGCCGCAATATCAATCGATTTGATTACACTGTATAGAAGCCTCAGGATTGCCCCAGGTTCGAACAAATTTCAATCCAATCGAATTCATTGATTACCAATATTGATAGAGCATTTTTACAGCATCGACCAACAGATTTCCAAGATCTGGCAATCAGTCTTGTGCCAAGAGCTATATTCTATCGCGTAGACCGTTTGTGAAACCTTCGAAGGACTCTTTTAAACTGGAGGAACGATCATTGATCCCCCCCCCCCCCCTATGTACATCAACACTGAGCCAATTTCAGCCCATTCTTGACAAATGCTGGACAATCTCGTGCCAGTAGAGGGCTGAAGTTGGTTCAATGTTTGTGCACACATGGGTCCTCAAGTTTGGTTCTCTTATTAAAACTTCCATTCCAATTAGAATATTGGAGCGGAGATTATTCGAAACTCATAATTTGTCATCAAAATTTAATGAAAAACTTCTGAAACTCTCATTTATTTTGAAAGCTAAATTTCTGGCTCGATCATGAATTCGTATTATATTGCGTTACCACCCATCAGTGATTAGCTCTACGGAAGATTCATTGTTGGATATTGGAGAGAACAGTTCATTGGATACAATTAGAAATTCCATATTAATTATAATACCTTTGATAGGAATAATATAGTATGCCACACATATGAATTGTGCAATGATTGCATCGTCATATTGTTTTTTTCATTTCGTTTAATATAGAAAATCTGAGCATATTCAATGAAATTCATTCAACGAGGATTTTTTCGATGATCGTTGTCGTGGCGAGACATCTATTTTTATCTCTCATTATAAATTCCGTTAGTTGTTCAGCAAACCTATTCCACTACCACGCAGGATTCTTAATTTTTCGATCTAGTTTATCGGTTACATCTTAATATGTTGTGTCAATTGAATGCTAAACGATCAAACGCCCACGCATTGATTTGAGTGAAAAAGGGGAGACAGATGGAAGAGAGAGAGAGAGAGAGAGAGAGGAGGAATAAAGGCCATCTGTCAAAAGCCCCGTTTGTCACTTCCGTATTTTGAAACCTACGCAATCTGGAACAAAGTATCCGAAACGAATTCTTACTTCTATGAACTGTGAATGACCATTGTGTTTTGAAATAAATTCTCTTTGTCAACGAGTGATGAAGTATCCTTCTGATTGTCGTTCCACTCCAATGTGTCCCCATATGCGTTTTCCACGGAATATGATAACGTGTATCTTTTTCCTTGATTTTTGAGTGATCTTGGGTGCGTTTACCGTACCTCACCGAACGGAGGAGAAAAATTTGGCACCATAAATGACCATGAAATAATGATTTTGATTCACTCAAAATACGAGTACTCATCGAACTAACGATTCATTGAAATCATGTTTCTGAAAATATTATTTTCATGCCCGTGACAGTCACGGAGAATGTTGTTGAGAAAAGTTTCTGTCAGGTTTTATGGTTTGGCATACAAATAAATCATGTATGATTCATTCTACGTACTTGATAGCACGAGCAAGATTACTGGATGCAAGTAATCTGTGCTTGATCCGTTAAGAATACCCAAAGAAAATTAGTCATAAAATGTGTATAGTGAAAAAAATGTATGTATGCATGTATATAAGCACGAATCATAATAATGTCTTTCTTCCTAACGGTGTTTCGTACTAGGTATCCAGGCTGACACCTACGCCATAAACGCGTTTTCTGGGCCGAAAAATGTTTGACTCGAGAGCAGAGCTCAAGCCATTCACTTCCTTCGTATCTCATGCAGCTCCAGGACATATACTTCGTGTGTATCTTTTTCTAGGTGACTCCTAGGGCTGAGCTTTATTTCACTTCGATTAAATAGAGACAGAAGTAAATCTTATGTTACTGAAGAACATGGTGTATTATACATATATATATGTATATGGTTCATATAATCTGTGCATCTATGTACGTATGTATCTACGTACGAGGTATTTTTCACAGACTACCACCAACGATATCCATCGCGCTTTCTAGGATGGAATAGAAAGGGACAACTCTCATGAGTATGTATATGTATATGTATATACACATATAATAGCACAACTTGTGTACTCGTGGATGTTACTGGTGCAGTTGATCCGAGGAAAAGAGACGACAACACAGGATAATCTCCTTTCGCATTGTGAGAGAACGGCGTAGTCCGTGGGGTTCCGGGTTGGTTTTTCGTCCTAAAAACCCAGCTGAAGGCGCGATTGTTGACGAGTCTGCAGCAGCATATCCCTGTGTCCTAGAGCGTCAAACTGGGCCGACACGACCACCACAGTTCTCTCTATTTTCTCTCCCTTCCCCTTCTTCTCATTCTTCTGCTTCTTCTTCTTCCTCCTCTTCTCCTTCTTCGTCTTCTTCTCGATTTGATCTTTTATATTCAGTTTTTATCATTCGAATGGTCAACGACGAGCACAACAACGATTCTCCTGGCTCTCTTGACTCTCTTCTCTGTTGTCACGGATCGAAAGTTCGGAGGATCTCGACGGTTCATTTCACAGAATAGTAATTGCGGTTTTCCCAAGCGTATGATCAAATCGTCGTGATCGGTCCGACTGACATGAAACAAAAACAAATTTCTCGTCGTGAAATTTTATCTTCGAGATTTGTGATTTTTTTCATTTCAATTATTCAGTGAAAATGTGTCAAGTTTGGTGAATGGAGATCGGATAGTGGCATCGATAGTCTTCATAAATTTTAATATTACGGCGGGTAATAATTGTGATCGACGTGAAGGAAAAAATGAGCCTCGATGATCAATGGTGTTCTCTGATTCGTTGACAAAACCACAAGACCCGGTAGGTAGATGGACTATCAGCGCCACGTTTTTCAATTGTGGGAAGAAAACTCAGCCAAAAATTGGAATTCAAAGGTAAAGAAACTTCAACTCTATCTGAAATTCATTCGGTATCTCGTAAGAAGAATTTTTTGGATTGTCATGAACTTTTTTCTTCAATCGTGGAAAAAATGACTAAAGTTCGCGGAGAAAAATGCAGCTCGAAAGGATAGTAATCTTTAATAGAAAATTGGAGAATATTTCTTAAAATCTAAGAATTTTTCTCAAGTTCGTAATTTCTCTTGAATATTGCTCGAGAAACAATGAAAAATTATCAATACTTAATAAATCATAGAAACAAATATGAAATTTCCAAAAGTCGCGCATGAAATTTTACAAAGTGAATAACAAAATTTTGGAATCTTATTTTCAAATTACAGAATTTTGTTATTCACTTTGTAAAATTTCATTCACGACGTTTGGAAATTTCATATTTGTTTTTATGATTTGTCAAGTATTGATAATTTTTCATTGTTTCTCGAGCAATATTCAAGAGAAATCTGAACCGTTTTATGTTTATTACGAACTTGAAGAAAAATTCTTAGATTTTAAGGAATATTCTCAGATTTTGAGAAATATTCTCCAATTTTCTATTAAAGATCACTATCCTTTCTAGCTGCATTTTTCTCCGTGTTCACTATCCGCGTTTTCCAGTCATCTTGAATTTAATATTGTCTCTGTTTTTTAGATTTTTTGTCATATTTTATTGTATATTTGTGAAAACAGTACTCTCTAAATCTGAAAGAGTGAAAAAATCGCACGTTTCACTCCGCTAAGTGTCAGAAGTGAGTCTGTCCGCTTCGAGTGGAATCTTCACTTGTTTCGAGTGACCTATCACTCTTTTAGAGTGAAAAATTCACTCCATAATTGGAGGGGTTGTGAATTCCCGTATGGAAATATTTCGCTGAAAAATATCTGCAAAACTATGAAAAATCTCTGAAAAAAAATGAAAAAACTCTGAGAAACTCTGACAAACTCTGAGAATCTCTGAAATTTTGATGAGAAATCTAATATTTTTGGGACATTCTTTACAGACTTTTTTCAGACTTTTTTCAGAGTTTCTCAGAGTTTTTTCATACTTTTTCAGAGAAATAGTAACGAAAGTGCACTCTGAAAAAACTCTGACAAAACTCTAATAAATTGTTGACATTTTTCTGATTATTGAAAAATCCTGAAATTCAATAAATACATTCATATGCCGTATTCAAACATCATGTGTGAAAAAGTGTTTGAAAATTTTTTAATTTTTTTCTAAAAGTCAGAAAAATGTTAGCAATCCATCAGAGTTTTGTCAGAGTTTTTTCAGAGTGCAATTTCGTTACTATTTCTCTGAAAAAGAATGAAAGAACTCTGAGAAACTCTGAAAAAAGTCTGTAAAGAATGTCCCAAAAATATTAGATTTCTCATCAAAATTTCAGATATTCTCAGAGTTTGTCAGAGTTTCTCAGAATTTTTTCATTTTTTTTCAGAGATTTTTCATAGTTTTACAGACATTTTTCAGCGAAATATTTCCATACGGGTTTCTAACCTCAAACCTTAGAATATTACTCTAAAAGAGTGGAAATTTCACTCGAAAATTCGACTGGCTCACTTCTGGCTGGCTAAAGAGTGAAATCTCACTCCAAAGGTTTTAGGGAGTATATCTTTACGAGTATTTAAATTTGCTTTCCTCTGTGCGGTGTGAATAGTGTGGAATGTGTGTAGAATAATGAAAGTAATCGAGAGATGAAAATTTAATTAAATTTCTGAATTAAATATTTTCATCTTTTATGTTCTGAAAAATACGACAAAAGTTTCAATCAAATTCCATCTAAACATCGAAAATGATGAAGAAAAGTTCCTTTTTTCGTGGGATGTGAAAAAAATCATGAACTTTTTCCCCAAAAAATGGTAGCAGTAAAGTTTCTCCATGGATGGGCAGCTCTTCGCTAAGATTTTATGGGCTTTTTCTCCATTTTTGGAAGATTTGACACCCGAGAGGAATAACAATGATCCCTTTTCTTTTCATAAAAAAAAAAACAATTCCCCCGCGATTGAGGGATGAAATCATCCCCCCTTTGGTGTGCAGCAAAACTTACTATATTTTTTACAGGGTACTTTGGGAAAGTATTCGATTTTTTTTTAATCGCTAATAAGTTTCCTCGGACAGGAAAGGATGGAAATTTTTGCAATTCACTTTTGTTTTTAATAAGGTTGAACAAATGGTTTCAAAACGGATTGCCAGGAAAATTTTCCGAAAAATGAAATTAGTTCCGAAATGACTATTCAATGAAAAAAACAATGATTGGAAACAGTCGTTGGATTCGCATGGAAATGATTATTCGGACATTTTTTTGGATTCGCAATTAGAATTCCAACACGCGTAGTGAAGAATTCAATACTTTCAAAAATACAGAAAAGATGAATAAAAGTGTAGACATCGTTGGTGCGTAGAATCTGCTATTATTCATTTCGTAGAGTTGAATTTCCAATGAACTTCAGGAGCATTCGTGTATAGAGATGTCAACTTTATGTAATCGCATAAAAGAGGTGGAAGACAGAAAATATTGGTGTTTTATTATATTTGCATAAAGTTGACATCTTTATTGGGAACCAACGACTACAACCAAGTATCACTCTTTCTCTAGAATATTCAGTGCACTATCTCAAAAATCAATCAAACACAATCACAAAAAGTTCACCAAAACTTCTCCTTCGTTCCTATCAAACCGTTCTTCGATAAATGTTGTTTATGGTCGAGCGTATTCTGGAAAGTCGTTTATCGTTGCCTCGATATGGATTTCCAATAAATTTCTACTCACCCGAAGAGGTGATTTCGAAAAATCTACTGAAAATCATATGTGAGCTTCTATAAATACTTCTCATGTTAACGCAAGTATATCAAAAAGTCTCAATCACACTTTTTGTTGTTAGAATCGAAAAGATTTTAAAAATCCATAATTTTTCAGGAAAGATTAACATATTTCATAATTGACTGAAAGTTTTTCTCCAGGAGTTCGTCAATTTTAGAAAATCATTACATCTGTAATGAAACAGAATTCACTCATCTTCAATTTTCAATAATGTTGCGAAGCTCAATCACGGATCCCGCTTCTCCAATTGAATGAGAATTAATCCATTGGTCCGTCATCATCCATTCATGGCTGATTAAACGATCACTCATATCTGCTACAATTTTATATTTTCCATTGTATTCGATTTTCCCATAACAGTTCACCTCAATTCAATGAAATTTGTATGAATTGTTGACGAAGTGACAGACGAAGAGCAGGTCTTCCATCCTCCAGAAGGAAATTTCTATAAATTACACTCGCTAATGGTTTTCCGATGACCGTGAATGGTCAGATAATTTATACTCTTATATCACTGACCATACTTTCATCGGATTGTTTGAAAGATTCATGCATTCCTTTTGTAATAAAATTGATTTTAGCCACTGCCAAGGAAAACATTTCCACAACGGTAAGGTTTTTCATGACCGCTTAGAAGATTTGAAAGTCTCTGTTGACCACTCAGAATTTCTAAGCGACAGTGTTTTATAGGGTTCAAAAAGAAAATCATCGAGTGTTCGAATTCTGATCAAATATCTCGGGAGAGTTTGATGCACACCGTAGAAAGCATCTTCCTCCAATATCTAACACAGCTCTTAGAAAACAAAAAAAAAGCTCAACCGCTACAGAATTTTCAACAAAAGTTTTGATTCCTGTGCACATGTTGTATAAAAATTCAAAATTCACTTCTAAAAAACAGTTGTATCTCTGCAATGAGGCTCCGACGACTCCACCTCAAAATTGTCTGCATAGTTCTCGAGTTATAATTCAGTTTAAGAGATAAATTTCAAGATACCGATAAATGAATAAATTTTAACTGTTTTTGAGAACTTGCTATTCCGCTCTACATTCTTGTGATCTCATTCTAATGATTTTTCATCGGATCAACATCGCATCGCACGACAAGTAGTACCGATTTCTCTTACAACACGTTCAACATTAATTTTTCAGATTGGTAACAGTTGTAGTACTAGTAACAGCGGTAGTTCATGAATTAAACTAGCCTATAGATATAACCTGCTACGATTATCAACTGATTTCTAAACTGTTTAACACGACAGTGCTAAGTGCTCCTGGTAGTATAAGAGATTTATCATTCCTATTTTAAATCGCGATCAGTTCAATGAATGATTGTCCTCGTATTTTTCAACCGACCAACCAAACCGATGAACCAAAAATAAATAAAAAACATGTCTTTTTTTCGCAACTGTAAGAATTATAAGAATCGTGTTTCTTGTTCCATCGAGAAAAAACACATCAATCGAAATTCTCTCATCCGTAGTTGCAAATTACAATCGAGTGACTGAAATCGTAGCAATCGTTCTTTTTTATTCCAATTCCCACGATACTTCATTGAAAATGTAAAGTATGATATGATACCGATATCTATTCAATTTACCGCAATATTGTGGATCGAATTGTTAAATAATCCACGATTATCATCGACTCGCGTATATCACGTAACAAGGAATAGAATCGAAAATAAGAACTCTGTCATCACCTGGAACGTTCGATCCTCTAGTCTGAAAATTTATGGGTTTTGTTTTCATCGATGGAACCCCAGCAGCGCTTATTACAGAATTGAGTGAGAGTATCTATGATTGTCGTTAGGCTGAAGGAATAATCAAAGAGAGGCCATATATAGGACGTAGAACAAGACGATGCACAGAATCTGGGAGGTGCGGTTTCCTGTCTACCGTCTGCTGTCAGTGAACTTTCCATTAAATTAATTACATCCTTACATCGTGAAAAATGATATTATCAAGAGGAAAAGAGAAGAGGAAACAAACTATGATGTAGTATATAACTTTGAATAGAAATCTGGCCTAGATCTCATTTATATCTCTTGATACAATTGACTACACACCGCGTTATTAGTACAAGCATGGATAATCAATTTCATTTCAATAGTTGAACATAAGTTTTCATTAAAATCCCCATTTTTTCGATAATCATAAAATACGTTGAATCGTTGAAGAATCCGATTGAACCGGAAGATTAATGGCTCCGGGATTTATGATTTTTTTCGCGGTTGATGAATCGTCTTATGAGAAGCTCTTTCAACTCTGTCTTACGCGCCTTTGATACAAGAGAAAGAGAGAAATTGGTTGAAATCAGGGCACTCGGTCAATTGGAAGTGAAGAATCCTCGGGCTAATAAGTATCCTATATAGATATATAATTTTTTGAAAATCTCTCATGGCTAGACTCGTAACGGATACGAATAAGATACCAAGAATTTATCGCTTACTCTCCATGATAAAGTCGTACGATATTTCATGTTTTCAAACACGATACCTGTAATTTTATCATTAAGTATGATGCGTCATTATGTGTAAATGCTAATGATCGTATGCGATTTGTAACTCGTTTCTCATCTCGAGGATATTTTTCATGTGTCGCGAATCGTCCGTCGGGGTCTCAAAAGTCGAGAAGAAAAGTGAGTTTATGCTTCAATAAACCTCACTCGATCGGAAAACATTCAGGAACGGGATGCAGGATTTTAAAAATTATTATTCGAATACTTGAGACCTTGAAATATTCTTCCAGGTTCGATATCGCAATCTATTCGATTCTACTGCCATTTTACTCTTTGATTATGAAGCTCGAAGAAAACCTTAGGAAACGAGAAGAGTGCATAATTTATTGAATTCAAAGTTCAAATGATTTAATCTCGTGCGAAGAGGAATGAACGATAAATAATACCATGAATTCTGTGGTATACTGAATCCCTTGTAACCATACGAATAATATCATTAGAATTCCGAATTAAGGACCGCGTGTTCCCACCGATATCTGTTTCATATTCCCAAAGTGGAGCAGAATACAAGTCAAGTTGCGATGGCACAATCATCTTGTTGACGCTTTTGCTTTTGTTCTGCTCTGCTTCAGAAATATGAGACAACGGAAAGCGGTAAACCGAACACAACGTACTTATAGTACGTTGGTTAAAAAAAACCCATTGATTCTCGTAAAATCTCATTGAATCCTGCACAATATTCCGACCAAATCCTATTCAACCATTGTCAATGAGATTCAATCAAATGAGTGTATTCTCTGATATGATTCTGATGAAATCTTGCACAATGTTCTGACCGAATCCCCATTGAATTTCATTTTGTCAGGTTCTATGGATCTCAATTTTACTCTGAATCTGCAGCAGGATTAGAATTTGTAGATCCATAAAAGAAGTTTCATGTTATATTTATGTTGAATAATTTTCATTCCACACCATACACGCAATAGCGTTGAACGAATTTCTATTGATTCGCGCATTTTTCTTTCCATATCATAAAGGGAGGGAGGTATTTTTCGGGGATTTGAGATTTGAATTGAATGACGGACGATTCTCTCGAAGACTCAGATACGATACGGACTGTTTACAAGTATTGCGAGCTTTCACATGCAGTTTCGAACAGTGCGTGGATTGTGATTAAATTCTATATATCCGAGTATCGAAGTTTACGATCTGGTTTGAATTTTCATAAAGTAAGAAGTAAGTTCATTATACTGGTTCTTAAATGAAAAATAAACGGATGAGAACATTTTTACGAAATATGATATATTGTCAAATAATTCAGAGAAGAATAGATTTTCATTCAAAGCTTGAAGGGACACCTTGTCATCCTACATGATAAATTTCTCCATTTTCTCTTCCCCTTGCGAGAATTGAATCGAAAATTGTTTTCAGGCTTTCTACGGATTAATAATTCGAAGGTTTAAAATTTCAAAATTTGGTACAATTCCATCAGAAATTGTGATGAAATAGCCGCCATTATAAACAACTCCTCTCCTGGATACGAACAAAAACAATCGCGTTCGTAGTTCGAACAAGGACGTCTATTTATTTCTCAGCGTACTTTCAAACGATCCTTGAATTTAGCGACCGTATTAATTTGTACGTAACGACGCGACCGGTAGTTCAATGAAATCTTGAAAAATATCAAACAAATTTGGACTCGATTTTTCCAATTCCACGGTGCGCTGTGAACACAATTTCACAAGCGAATTCTTCATAATTATTTTATGCCTCGTAAAGATAAGAGTGAGCATTAACATAGACGAAATTGTAGATAAAATCATGATCTATGAGATCCTTGACCGGCCGTGACGAGTGTTTCACGGTATATGATGTAATACTATTCATTCTCTGTCCAGACAATGCATGAGTCAGTCGATACATAGATACGTTAGTACACAGAACTCATTAGCAAGGGAAAATAATCTGAAATGTTTGAAATCTTATGATGGTTCTTTTGTCATTGTTGGATATCAGTTTTCGGGAATACGAAGTTTGGAGTAATCGATTCACTTCATTTCAAAGAAACTTCTTTTTTCCAGAGTTCAGTCATTCGATGTTATTCCCAAATCCATGATAAATTCGGCGAAGATGGAGTAATTCTCAATATTTTCTATCAATTCATTGTTGCAGAAGTTTGCGTTGCAAAGGGGATCGAGTTTACCCTCGAAAAATGGAACAAATGTTTTCGTAGTTCGTGTTTTTACACCCCACGTAGAAATTCCGGTACTGAGCCGATGGTGACGAACGGATCGGTACTGAAAAGGTCTGGGCCACCAACGGTTGTCTGGCGATTGCGGATCGGGACTTAACCGACTTCATTTTAAGTTCGTGTCGGTACTGGTTCGATATTTGAACCAAGTGTTATTGACCACCTTTCCACGAATGTTGGATTAACAACGGCACAATTTTAGTATGCAAGCGTTGGTCTCCAACGTTGATTAGGTACCGAACTAATGTGAATAAATAATCTCGTGTACTTTGAGAGAAGACTTTGCAACCGTTGGCGGCCATCCTATGATCCAATGGTCAATTTCACTCTAAATTCCCCCTAGTGCAGAAATTTTGATAATGCATTCAAAAACCTTCCAAAGTTACAACAGCGCGAATAACGGTTGAGTAACAGTCGTCGGTACTTGAATAGCAATGAATACTAGTAGTATTAGTTCTCAATGTCGGAACCACACTGATTTCCAGTACTGGATCAGAGTTATTTGGCGTTATCATTCCGTAGTCCGACCGACACCGGCTGCCAACGGTTGCACCCTGGCAGCCTGTATCGAGCCGGTACTGAACCATCCGTCAATTTCTACGTGGGACAATACTTTTTTGTTCTGGGAATATTTTTCTTTCTTTTTTGGAAAAAAAATTTTTTTTTGTCATTCGATGCAGTGAAATTTTCTGAATCTAATTGTCGACAAAAAATTGAATTTTTTGCTTTATACGGCAGATCTGGTACAGCATTACTTGACGCTTTTCATTACATTAAAATTCTTAGGATATCTATGGGAAAGCATGTTGTCCAGTAATTCAACTGCATATCTTTACACTTTGTCATTGACAGGACTCTGAATAATAATCATCATGTTTTTCAAATGAGTATTCAGATCTGAAACTTTCCGTGTGTTATGGAATTCATTATCTTCTGAAAAAAAAAGGAAGATACAGAATCTCAGCTCGATGTTGTCTTGGTTGAAGGTAATTATAGAACGCTGCCAGAGAAACGACATTCCATTTTCCTGATTGCTTTATTTCCATCATCAAAGCGATATGATTAGTAAAGAATATGTGGCTGATCTGACAGCTTGACTCTGGAAGGAACTCTGATAGCAAAGTACAGCTTATTATCCTTCTGTATGTAAAGTCGATTAATACTGTCAGTTAGTCACAGTCAGCGTGTCTAAGACATATTTAAGATTCCTTTATCGTAATCTTACTCCACGATTTTTAGTAAGATCATCGACTTGAATCTAAGAAAACATTGTAACTCTTGGTATTCGCTGGAACGAATCTTATAGATTTATCACGAATTTTATCTGGAAAAATACGAGTTAACTTGTCAAACGAATGCAACCACGTTACTGTATGTAAGCGCGTTAAAAGAGTTAGATGCGCAGAGGTCATATGTACATATACACGCTTACACATGCATTTGTGTTACGGGTCATCGGCCCTCAGATATTCTTGGCAACTCTTCTTCACCATTTCATTCTTCTCTTTTCTTTTCTTCATCCTCTCTTTCATTCTCCTTCTTACTCTTTTTCCACGACCCCTTACTTTGAGTTCCATAATCTCCTCTTTCCTCTTCATCTTCTTCTTCCTCTCTTTCGCGCTCAATATCCAAATCATATAATACGTATTCCTCGTATCTTTTTTCCCCTCATTCCATCTCCCTGTGTCATCCATCAATTCCATTACAAGGTATTTGATTTTGAATTCACGAACATGCATTGAGAGAATAACGTCAATATCGAATTAAATTGAATATCTCTCTCTCTCTCTTTCTTTCACCTTATCGTTATTCATGAAAATAAATAATGCATGAATAGAAAGAAGCAGATTTTGTGTTCCCGATATTACAGTTACAAGTTTCTTCAACCCTCAACGTTGAAACGTTGTATGTGACGTAAAACCCTTGTAGCGTGGATTATTCTATCCCTATATTTCCCTTCTTTCGAGTGCAAATATTTTCTAGTAGAACGAGCAATTCGTAAATGTATATACATATATGTGAGTATAGGTATATACACAGCGATGTATACATATGTTTGTTTTATTAACGGCGATTAAATCGTTTGGAAAAGAAAAAAAGAAATCTCGTATAAATTCCTTATATCTAACAGGAAAATAATGTCGTTAAATGAATCTGATATGTAATTGATAGGTACACTCAAGAGTGGCCATAAAAGATAGCGTTCCCTTAAGTCTGGATATCCAGTAGGAGGGCAATTAAATTTTTTTTCACTTATAAACACGCAAATGATTATCCACTTGAATATATTCGAATGTGCAGAAACCTTTACAGTGCGTAGGCGTATTAAGTGGGTGATATGCAATAGTAACCACGGTGTTCTCCGATGCGTCATCGTTTTTCACGTTCAAATGCTTTTATTTATAAATGTGATTGATCTGTTATCTGTTATAACAGGAAATTCAACTGCGGTTGTGTAGTATCGTATTTGTCCATTAAAGTTTCAATATATATGTTCATATTTATTCACTTTGAACGGCGCGAAAACAGGGAAGAACTGTACGATAGAATTTTATACCGAATGATTATCGAATCTCCTTCTATCGTTTTCTGACAATTCAAAGGGGTTTCGTTCAGTTGGGAAAGAGGGTGCGAAATGTTCAAATTCCCAACTGGATTGAACTGGCACAATTCTTTCCGATTAGGGTCAACATTTGTATGGCAAAACTATATTGGATTTAATTCCGAATTCGTTCCTTAACCGACTAGACATTTATCCCCCGAACCTGATCAAATTAACCTCGATCCTGTTCGGGTATTGACAGGGATTGTTACGCTTCGGTACACGGAATAGAACTTGCGGTAAATTCTGAGACGGAAATAATTTCTATTACCCGGAAAGAAGTACACGGCAACGGTTACTATATGAAGAGTAGTAATTTCGAGACAGTTATTTCAAAATTGTCATCAGTGCCATTCGGAATCGGAGTAAGTGCGGTGAACTGTTTACGTTACCATGAAAACGATAGATGAGCATCGTAATGATCATCAAATTGCGAGTCGTCGCTCAATTCCTATTTTAAAGTCGCGACCGAGAACTAGAGCGAATGGTAATCAATCCCATATACTTTTCTCCGTGATACCACTTGAACAAAAAATGTTGAATTGAAATAAATTTAGTGATGGCTGGATCACAGTCTACAAAAATTCCTGTTATGACTGGGAATTGGCTGATTGACATAACTGATTTTATTAATAGAGTCAACGTTTCAGCTAGGGATAACGGGTATTTGGACAGGGGCAATATTTTTATGGAAAATTTCACGAGTTTATATTGAATTTTTTACAAATGGTATAAAAATATCGATACTCTCGGAATATCTCCTATCTCTAGTTTCAGCTACTGGAACAAACTAAAATCCATTCTTTTTTATACAAATTATATCGAATTTCAATCGAATTTATATAAAAATCAATGAAAAATCATCTCTAGAACAAATACGTACGGAAAAAATCCAGTGAACACGTACAGGGGTATTCGAGGCTCCCAAATTTTCAAATGACTGTCCGTAACTTGTGTGAAACTGAATGAATTTGAACTCACTACAGGTGGTTTTCGTTCTTGTATTGTTTGAAAAGATTTGGGTTTCAAACTATCTTCGATGAAGCAAAGCATATTGGAAGAGATTTGAAACATGGTTTGAACAAAATGCTGACCAAGAGAACAACATGCTATAAGGTCTGATAAATCTCTATGTATGTTCCAGGGTTGATTTCACATAAATCAGCGAAAAAGTCCTTTATAAAATCATACATGAATGTTTTACATGTCTTTACTAGAGTCACATCACACATAGTTTTATTTTAGGTATGTTTTTTTCTAAATTGGTTATTTGATATACAATGAAAGCAAACTTGTTAAAATCTCATATGGAACTTTGATTCCTATGAAGGCAACTGATCACTTTAAATAAATCAAAGATCACATGTTGTGTTTTATATAATTTTATTGAACTTACTTGAAGATTTACTATTTTTATAGATTTGGTATACATTCTGTATAAAAATTGTATACAAATTCTACAAAATTGATTCCTAATCCAGAATTTTTACCCTTTTTGTGCCTGAAAAATACTGGATTTGTCTTCGAAATTGACATGACACTCTGTCAACATTATGAACTCAGTCCTCGCGTGATCTACATAGAATAAAGAGATTCGAGAGAGTTTTCTCTCAAAAAAGAAAGGAAGTAATTTCAATCGAACGTAATTGAAAAGCAATTGACCTTTCCTCACTCGATATCCATTGCAACGGAAATGTACGTATGAATCATTGAATGAATCCTTTGTAAATTACCTAACATCATTGATACATACCCGAAGAGAACATGAAGCTTCAGCGAACGTTCAGATCAGATGTGTATAGATCGGGCCGAAGGTTCATCAGAGCTACCTTTTAGATTCACAAACGTTTGACAAAGGTTCTACGGACGTTGAAATGTCCGCCTCGAAATACGTTCAGGAAACATAGATGGAACGTTCGCTGGAGGTTCATCGAAGGTTTGACGAAGCTTCACAAAAATATCTATACTTATATCAATTTTCATCAATTTATATGAAAAATGAATCAATTAATAAACATAAATTATTATAAATTAATATAAGTATAGATATTTTTGTAAAGCTTCGTCAAATCTTCGATGAACCTTCAGCGAACGTTCCATCTATGTTTCCTGAATGTATTTCGAGGCGGACATTTCAACGTCCGTAGAACCTTTGTCAAACGTTTGTGAATCTAAAAGTTAGCTTTCATGAACCTTCGATCCGATCTATACAGATCTAATCTGAACGTCCACTGAAGCTTCATGTTCTCTTCGGGTATAGAAGTGAGTATTAAAATCACGAATAAAAGTAGTTTTCGGTCAGTCAAAAAAGACCTGTTCGGCCATCGAGGGTTGAATACAAGGATTATGTCAGGGCACATGAATTTTTTATAAGATGGAAGTCGGTCATTTGTGAAGAATGAAAACTGCAAGTTTGCGAGTTGTGACCACCAAAGTCGAGAATTAACGTTGCATTTGAAAAACTATGGTAATGAATTACCTGTGACAAATGAAATGTTGCTTCCATGTTTGACTCTTTCCATTTGTTCATCAAAACCTGAATATTGAATATTATATTCAGTTTTTACCATTCCAGTCGCTGTCGCTCATATAATTGTCATTCTTTTGATTCATCGTAAAATTTCAAATATACGTAACGAAAGCAATTTCCAATCACGTAATTGAAAATTTAAGATACTCGTGGACGAATTTTCAATTCAAATACCAAAAATTTGGAATTTCAGGGACAAATTTCACTAAAAAAGTGATGAAATTTCAAAGAATTTTCAACAGCGTGTACAGAAAATGTTCGTCATTCGTAGAAAAATATTCACACACCTTTTTTTTCATCGAATATCCTAATATCCACTCTCTAAAATCTTTGGAGTGAGATTTCACTCTTTACCCAGCCAGAAGTGAGCCTGTCGAATTTTCGAGTGAAATTTCCACTCTCTTAGAGTGATATTCTAAAGTTTGAGGTTAAAAATTCACAACCACTTCAACGCTAGAGTGAATTTTTCACTCTAAAAAAGTGAGAGGTCACTCGAAACGAGTGGAAATTCTACTCGAAGCTGACAGGCTCACTTCTGACACTTAGTGGAGTGAAAAGTGCGATTCTATACAATAAAAAAAGTACAGGACTGAAAAAAAACGCTGAAACAAGTGAAAAGTGCGAGACGCATAGCGTAATAGTTGTAAGAAACCAAGAGGTTATTATTGCAATCGCGAATTGTACGGAAAAAAACTGTTCATTTAATCTTTCCTATCAATCGATTCAAGTAGGCAATGTGGCGTACGTTAATTACTTCACTTTACGGTCACGCAATCTAGTTGGAATGACCATCGAAATATATTATATTTGAATAATGTTCGGAAATTTTATGTCGAGTACTATATCATTGATTTCTCGATCCAGTTCAATATTTATTATAACTGCACTTATCTTATACTTAATCTCAGAAATACTTTCCGGTCATCGCATGAACGTTCGATTTTCGCGTAACAGTTATGTTCAACTTCATTGATGATGTCATATGGGCAATTTAATACTCAATTTCAAACGGAACAAAATTCGCTATGATAGTTAAGAAGTAGCTGTGGTAGCTATTTCGTAGATTTTATGTTTGGATAGCGAAAAAAACATGGCTGCCAAAGCTAGATTGTAGCTCCTGTAGCAATGACTTTTGTTGCTGCAGCTAAAAAAACAATACTCCCGACAGCTAATTGCTGTAGTTATTCAAATATCAAACACATCATTCTTACAGTTTATATTTTATGTTGAATGAGATACTTATTTTCAACGAATTCTGAATTATGTGATATTGAAGACAATGTTATCCCCTTTATATCCTAGTCCTTGTGAATGGTTCTATTATTTGAAGGAGAACATTAAACGATAAGAGGTTCGTATCGTTGAGTAAACATAGTTTTGGAAATCTATTGCTTTCGCTAAAATGTATTTGAAGTGGCTTATATTGTTTTACGAGTAATCTGAGCCTAAATTGAGTTCACCTTTCGGCAGAATGGATTCTTTTACCAATCACTAGAGGTTATCCATTTTTATTGTCGTTCCTTTTCAATGCTTCAAAAATTCAAGTGCCCGAGAAAAAATGAGCCTCCATTGATCTTTTAATTAATACATATAACAATCAGATCTCGAGTAATTGTGTTTTAAATTCGACGTTTCTATCCAACTTTAAGACCCTTGAAGGGAAATTGCGTTTTATTCTTGATTTTTACAATGCAGAACACCCTTTACACAAGTTTTCACAATCCGGTCACGGACGCTGGAACTGAAATATCGTCGTGAGAAAATGAATTAAAATATTACTTTCTATTTTTCTATGTTCGTTTTAGGCGTATTTTGATCCAAATTCTGTTTTTTCATGAATTGAAGTGGATTTGTTTGTGAATTATTTCGAAATTCATTTTAATAAATAGTGATTACCCCAATTATTTTCTTGTGGTACTGGAAGTAGTTATCACTTTGTTTGGATTGAATTATTCAGCATTCGGAGTGAATTCAACTTCTTTATCAGTCGCGTAATCAACAGTGACAGGATTCTGAATTTTTACTACCCGCAAATGCAAACAAGTTGTGGAAAATTCGAAAATACTTGAATTCAGCGTTGTTACACTGCAATATCAAGTGTTGTATTTCAAGCACCATTCAGCTTATTTCAATTCCTTTCATCAAACTTTATTTTTTCTTCCAATTTGTCGTATTTGAAATCGATCACAAAAACAAAATTACTTTGCCACATTTACCAGAATTTGGAATGAAATTTGGAGAGGAGACAATTTCGAGACATAATTCACCTCAACTGCTATCAAATCTACATCAATTTAGTTGGAATTACCAAAATTTATCTTCGTGATCTTATCGATGTTTTCTATGAAAATTTTGTTTGGTTAAAAAATGCAAATCTCTCACACCGTATCAAACTGAGAACCTCCATCTTTTGGTTCCTATTCTGGTTATCATGGCTAACGAATACGGGCGTCCCAGGTACCAGATGTTTCTGAAACAGGATATCCGGTTCACGTGAACAGAAAATCACACGCATATAGGAATTTGAGGAATTATGACGATGGGAATTGATTTTTGTATTCAAACGTATCGACAGGAGAAAGGATATCACGAGTGAGGAATTCGTTAGGAATCCGGCTCCAAAGTGGACCGGTTTCATCGTCCGTTATTCCTAGTAAATTGGTGTTCGAAACGAACGCTCTGGTTCGGTCACACAGTGAGCAAGTTTCATCATGAACCCCGTGTTGATTTCAACAAGAGATGCGTGCACGCTGTTCATTTTCTCACTAAAGTTTTCTATTTCAGGAGGATAACAGGAATCGATGTATATCTTTAGAAGCGATCATGGATGAAATTACATGCCTCATTAATTTTTCTTTGCTTTTTCATCTATCAATTTCTTTGTTATCATTCGTGATCAGTGAATTATCTAATATCGCAAAACCAGTTGATGATCGATCGATCGATCAGGTTTCCTTTGTATACGCGTGTATTCTGTAGAATATTATATAGTTCAAAATTCCCGGAAACTGTTATGCGAAGGATAAACACGTGAAAATTTTTTTACTGGCCATTTTTAATTGCCCAGTTGTTGTGATTGATCCAAGAATGATTCCATTACCAAATGAATGTGAGTTTAATTAATGAACCAGACGATCCATTGAACAGATTAATTGAATAACTGTTTTTATGGTTCGAAACACCCAGAGAACAAAAACCTCCAGGAACGTTGATTGGACATAGATAGCATTGAACATAGATGGATGATCGTATTTGCGATTGAATGTGAAATAAATTCGACCATAAATTGATCTAGATTCGAAGTTTGACTGTTTCCGTCTGTTTCTATGCGATGTCCAAATAAGGTGAAGAATCTCATCGTCGCAAGTAGGAATTTTCGATAAATCGCGTTCGGGATATTTATTGTTTTGTATAAATGTATATCAACTGTTGGTTGAACATTGGCGTTGACCACAGGTGATTCCGTATCGCAACGAATCTAGCCATTTTCAAGACCCAGAGTTGTTTAATGTCTGTCAAACGAATGGCATATGAATTGAAAAACAGTGATGATACAGCGACGCCTCAATTATTGTTTTTGCCAGCTTGAAGCAAATGAATGCCCGCCAATGCCGAACCCGGTGCTTTGTTCATTCCTGGTAATTCTCACATGAGACTCTATTAAGAAAGTAAATTAACTAATACGTTCAGCACAGTTACGTTGTTAATAAAAAATATGAGTATCTCCATCTCGATGAGCTAAAAAAATCGTTTGGAAGGTATATATCCACCATCAATCGTAGTGAATTTCTTCATACATTGGATGAATAATTCCGCATCTACGAGTGCCAGATGATTTTATCAGATATAAAATAAATGATGAGAATATTTTCCTTCCAAACCATTATTGAACAACGCAACATGAAATATTTACATACTCTTCAACAGAAGAGTAATCGAGTAACATTTTTCGCGAGAAGAAATATTGTACACGCATGTAATTGAAGTAGATACGGCTAATATATGGATCTGATAAATTTTCAGCGCAGATGTGAAATTGTTTCAAACTATTACATTATTCGTCTATCGAACGTAGGTATCGTGAAAGCTGGAAGTACATTCAAAGAGGTTGAATGCATCATATACATACGTATATATAAGCATATATGCATGTAGGTATATTCATGCCCGTACTTTCTACTACGGCACTTATTGCTTTTGCAGTGCAAAGTGATAGCAAAGTGATAAAACAGGAAAAGAAGGTTGAACCGAAGTCCCACTTTCTTGCAAAGAGCAAAGATATATACTCACCTCTGACTATATCAACTGTTCTTGAAATCGTGAACGAATATTATAAATAAAAGTAAGCAAGAATGACATGACATTCCTCCGGAACTGAAGCAAAGTCTTGAAAATCTAACATTTTCTTATTATTTCATATACCTTTTTTTGACAAAATAATTCAAAACTTATATAAATCAGTTGTTGCGAGAATTATTACTCCCTTATCAAGAAACACACACGAGAAACGAAATAGACAAAACTTCTCCAACGTAGTCAAAGTTTATACAGAGAGAAAAGTTGATCCAAGCCGTGCTTGATTTTTTTTTTCAATTATAATTCAATATTTCGCTTAATGTAATGTGATTAGCACACGCTTTCTAATTACATGATTCTGCGCATTATCATTTGATATACTCTTATTACTTAACCTCCATTCACCTTCACTGACAGCCGGTTTCACCGTTGAAAAGTTAACCCAAGGTTAACTCTGAAATCTTGCTTTTTGATTGAATTTGTGAATGTTTGCACTTATCAGCCGAGGTCAGGGATCCAAACCTAACTTTCCATATAACAACTTCTACGGTATTCAATGATTTTCGAAAGTTTTTGCAATAAAATCATTCAATAATATCACATATCTGATCGATAAACAAATCAATTTCTTCTAAACAATCAATTCATAGTTTCGTAAAAACATATGAACCAAGAGGTGTGGCAAGTTATGACTATCGAGTGGAAAATAATTACGCAATACCACGTACGTAGAGAGCAATTGATAAAGAGATAGATGTAATAGATTTTGAATGAAATCGGACGTCAAGCTGTTTTCCTTTCCACCGTTGTACATTATCTATACCATCAACAATCAATGTTTTCTTTTTGATTTTTTCAAATTTCTATCAATATTTCTAATCGGTTGTTTGGAAATAACTAGAATTTCACTCGAGGATTAACAAAAACAAAAGGATTGAAAAATAAGAAAAGAATGCATTCGTTTATTATGGACGTGCGTATCCGACAAATCGGTTCAAGTTGTGAGTTAAGTGAGTCAAATAAACGCTTGGGTAGACGGTCTGAGAGCAGATACCGAACAACGCAATTCGAACGAGGGGATCTCTCGCGGGATTGGTGTTTCGCTCATAAAAGTTCACATTCGATTGATACAGGTACGAAGGTAAACGGCATGCACGAAATGCGTGTTCATTCGACTACATTGAATCTTCTTTCGCCTTTCGACGGTTGTTGGAATCGTTAAGGCGTTGACTATCACTTCTCGAGGTATTATCTCGACGGTACGCAATCGTTGGCATAAAACTCCCGTTTCGTTCAGAAAGAATAAAATATAATGCTTATTTTCATTCTTTACAGACCATCGTTTGTATAATCACTATATTAGTACCGCAGTGCTGATTCCATGCTCCACGTGCAGGACTTTGAAATATTTTCCAAATATTTTCAAGTAGAATGATATTAAAATTTTCTAAATTTCAATACATACACATTTCTTCAATTTCTCCTACAAGGAAGTTCACGTTCTTATTAATCACCTTTTAAACACTCGATCATTTTTTCCTTTATTACGACTTGATAAGTGTCGCTAATAAAAATAAATCCATGATCAAACATAATATGGTCGAAACAGATAACGTCTAGACGATTTGTCATTTGCAATGTTTTCAGAAGGTTACTCCATTGCTCTCCACTTACATTTTATGGTACCTTCAATATTTCAGATATCTTCTCATTCAAATGGAAAAAATCATCATTACTTTCGACTTTGGTTGCTCGTCCTAAATGTTGGAATGCTTTTCAAATGGATTCAAATTATCATTAGAATTTATAACTTTCTTCTCTCCTTTGCACGATGCAAAAAAGAAACGTATCCAGAATATTCTGACGCAATGTGAAGGATATCGAAAAAATGTTTTCATCTTTCATATTCTTTTGGAACAGTCTCACCGTAATATTCTATGGACGTTGTCAGAATATTCATGTCCTTGTGCTACATCGGTAGACACGTTATCTATGCTTCGCTTATACTATCTATTTCCCTGTGTATCCGCTCGTCTGCTGTCCGTTCTTCATAAATCATCGAACGATGAATATAATAGATATCTATCGATCTGATGAGAATTAATTCGAATAAACTTGAAACAATTTTTCTTGTTCAATACAAACGCACGGAAAAACCCCGGGATCATTAATATTCAGAAAAAGAGAATCGCTGAAGAATCTTTGCAGTGAATTTACCATGAGTTGTTAGTTTCACTGTGAAAAATTATTGAGTGTATGCAAAAATGATGCAACTTTTTTCCCTTCGAGCTAAAGACTGTTTTTAAACTTTTTCGCTTCCTCTTACGCAGGGATGGCTTCCTCTTCATTTTTACGCTATAGAAATTGACAAATGATTGATTATTCAGTTGTTTACATCGTGTAAAAGATAGGATTAACCATGTCGTGAAATCGTTAACTCGAATCTTTGGTGATTATACAGGGAGTTATTCGACAATTACCAAATGGTACGAACGTTTCAAAGAGAACAATTACAGTTTCGGATGACTATGAACTCGAAGGTCTCCCAGAAAAGTGTCTAAACGACGATTTACAAGTGTTTCTTGACGTGAACGTATATATCGAAATGAATAAAAATTGACAGAAGTGCTCGGAGTTGATCAGGCAACGATTTTCAGATATTTAAAAGCGATGGGGAAAAATTGCGAAGGTGGGTTTCACACGAACTCAAGCCTGCGAACAAAAACAAGCGAATGAATACTTGTCATTCTCAGTCATTCTCACCTCGTTCGACATAATAGGAAATCATTTATGTGGAGAATTGTAACGGGAGATCAGAAATTCACTTCCCTGGTGAAAATAAAGCGTGCATTTGGAGCGTCGCATAGGAGTGTTATTACCGTCACATGAGAGTGTATTAAGAGTCAATTGGCGCAGTTGAGCGTAGATCGAGCGTGAAGAAAAGCGTTCATGCACGCTGTACTCACGCTTATATTGAAGTAAGCGTGCATTGAACGTATATTGGCCAGAATCACGTTATTGGTACGCTGTTTGAACTTTATGTGCACGCCGTTTTTTCGCCAGAGTTGTTTTGATCATTGAAAGCGTAAGAAATCTTATGTTGTTTCTAAACAAAGAATTTATGCAGATAGAGTAATGCTTTGCGTTTGATGGAATTGAAAAGGAATTGAAAAGGAAATCAAACAATTACGGCAGAACTATATCGTTGACAATTAAACCACTTGAGCGAAGTAGTGAACGATAATGCCAGATCACACATAGCAAAACCTGCCCGCACGGAAAAAAATGACGTGTGGATTTTGCATTGGTTGTTGTTATTTTGACATAACTGCTGAAGTGCGTGCAATTGGACCAATGTTATGTGTACATTGCTACTGAAGTAAACAGCAGGCGTGTTGCCATGGTAACCATAATAACAATGTAAATCCAACAGGACTCTGCAGTAAATCCTACATGAAATCCACACCATAATTATAACCTCACTCTCCATGTAATTCTTACGTGGTCATTTTTTTCCGTGCGTGAAACTTTGATGTCTCTTGGTTGGGAAGTTCAGAGGCATCCAATGTAGTCTTCAGGCTTCTCCGGATCTTCCGATTATCATCTTTTTAGATTTATGAATAACACGCTCCAAGGTGTACTCTCTGAAATCGTTAGAGTGGTATTTCACTCTTTAGCCAGCCAAAAGTGAGCCTGTCGAAATTTCGAGTAAAATTCCCACTCTTTTAGAGTGATCATCTAAGGTTTGAGGTTATAAACTCACAGCCACTCCAATTCCAGAGTGAATTTTTCAGTCTGAAAGAGTGGGAGTTCACTCGAAGCGGACTGGCTCACTTCTGAGACTTAGTAGGGTGAAACGAGTGATTTTTCACTCTTCCAGATTTAGAGAGTATAAACTCTCAATTATTTGAAGAGGTACAAAAACGGCATTGAATCTTGCACAATGTTCTAACCGAATCCCATTAAATTTCATTTCGTCAGATTCTATGGAATCCATGAATTACCGAATGAATATTGTAAGGTTTTCTTTGTAACATAAAATATGAAAAATCAGAAAAAGTTGCATCATTTTTGCATAGACCAAACGATTTCTAACTGTGAAAGTATCTCTCCGTGTGACGAGTGATTCTAGTTTTTCGAGATCTAACCTTCGAAATCGAACAATCGTGTCAAAGTATTTTGTACTCCCAAAGCACCGTTCTTATCAGGTGAATAGATAATGTACCTTCGAAATTCTTGTGTGAGTTTGTGGGCCGCTTGCACGTGTATAAGAGTTTCTGGATGATGATCAGTTCGACGTACAGGCTCTCAACGTTGACCCTCCTCACCTTTCCTTACTGTTTTTCTTATCGTTCTTCAACATTGATCGCGTGCAAATGTAAAGATTCGTTCCAACTTGGGAACTGAATTTTTTTGGTCGAATCATGAAGGAACGTGGATTCAATATTAGCTTTGTCTCGTGGCTTAATTTATGTAATTTTTCTTATCGCTGAAATATTTGCAGACTCATCGTGTATTTCACAAGTATTTGAAATTGTTCTATTCGAATTTTGATAGAAACACAAGGTCAGGGTATGAACTGATACGAAATTTACGCTCTTCACGAATTCGATAATATTGAAATGAACATGTATTCAAATTTGTATCGAATTGGTATGTAATTATATCGAGTAAATTAAAAAATTGAATATCGATCTACGGGACGATATTCGGTCTCACGCATTTACCCAAGTGCTTGTTCGTAGAATCAACATTCGATTATCAAAGAGAGGAGTATTGGCCTATCTTCGCAAACAGAAACCGTTACCATGAAATGTCGTGATCGTGAAAATCTACTTCAACCTACAATTGATAATCGAAAAATCGAATTGGCGAGTGAAACGAGTGAAACATCATCGGTCTTCTACTAAGAGCGCATAACTGGGTCGCAACAAAATAAGAAGACGGAGAGTATTCACTTTAAAATAACGAACTTTGTTCCTTAATTGCGTGCAACAGAGAAAATAAAAAAGGAGAAAAAAGAAATAATAATCACCATACTATCGTCATCATCGCTTCTTTCATTTGCACATTGTTCATAACAAGCTATAATTCAACGAACTGTGCCTCTGGTTGCCATTTTATCCTATTTCACGAGGGTTAATTGGTCGAATTCCAATGTGGCTTATTTCAAAATGACGTTAACCTCTCGCAACGTCATTTCGACATTTCGGGGTTATTGAGATATGGGCTTTGCGTCAAATCTCTCGCAGACTTTTCTCAAATATTCAAGATCCTCGGGAAAATCTTCGCGCGAAGCCAAGAAAATCTCCTCACAGAATTGTATCGATATAACATCTAATGAATTCTTCTCAAAGTTAATAGCTGTCATAAATCAACAAATTGCGTATTCGAAAAATGATATTTGTTAGCAGTTTGAGCGTGTGAAACGAGAGAAAGAGAATGAACTAGATGTTATTTCGACATCGGCACTCTATTCGATGGGCAGCCGCAGTCGTGCGGCTAGTCAGCCGGCCGGCCGGCCGACCAACAACCGACCGGTGCCAATGATCTCGAAGAGGAGAACGCGGCAATAAATATCACGAAACACGAACGAACCAACCAACCAACCAACCAACGAACGAACGAACGAACTCAGTCAGTCAGTCAGTCAGTCAGTCAGTTAGTTTTTTCTCTCTTTTTCACTCTTCTTTTCTTTCGATTCTATCCTCCTCTTGTTCTCCTCCCCCTATATTCCCCTCCTCCTCCTCCTCCTCGTTCTTCTTTTTCTTCAAGAGCTTTTATTCTCTCTTGGACTTATGTATGTATAGAAACAGATATATACGCATACGCAAAAACTGTCATATAACAACGTCGAAGTTCAACGAACCCCGCGAATGAAACCGATATCGCCAACTTAGGAATTTATCATGTACACAGTCGCGCGTGTGTGACGATCGTTCAATAATTTGGTCAAATTCTTTTTTTGTCCTTTCCTTGCGTCATTTCTCTCTTTTCCATTCTCGAATCATCATCTTTACGTTCGTGGAACTAGCGTTCACCACTACCGGAAAACAAGATGAATGGCAATAAATTTTTGAATAATATACGACGGACGATCCTCGATACGGGAGATCATGTGTTTCGGAACACATGTTATCTAAAATAACATTCCAACGTGGAGAGAGAGAGAGAGATTGTGCACAACTGAGGTTGCCTATTACTTCATTTTCGCGGAAAGATTTATTCGAATCCGTTGAAAAGACTGTCTCCGGTTTGGAACAACGATTATGAAATTATTGAATGATGCATTCTGATATTTTCCAAACTCAAGAGAAGAAGAGTTTGTGTCAGTTGGGATTGGAGATTACTTGGATTCCTTTCGCAGATATATTGTTTCGAAGGATTGAATTGTGAAGGGAAAGTTGAGGAATCCTTATGAATCGCGGATAATGTTGTTTTGAGATAATGAAACCATGATTGATCCTTGTCGAAATTTATTGTTACAGAGTGGAAAGCTCAGCGTTGCAATTGGTGTGCCCGCTGGATTCTCGTCCGGTGCAGTTAATCTTTCGTGGACTGCAGGTCGTCAAGGAGAAACGATCGCTGCTTCGCGATGTTTCTGGCGTTGCCAAGCCAGGTGAACTATTGGCTGTTATGGGGCCTTCAGGTATTTAGAATTCTTTCTATTGAAATAATCGTATTCTTTCGTTTGTGTTTTCTGTCGGCGTCAAAAGTCCTACTCGCCATTTGTATATGGATGCAAACTTCCACTCTCCCGCTATTGTTAGTCATTAGTGCAAATTAGTTCCGAAACCCAGATATATCCTTTATACAGGGGCCTGCCTACGTCTGAGAATCCGAGACCTTTGCTCGATTATTCATCTATGCTTGAAATATATACACACACACACACACATATATATATATATATATACCCAGGTTTTCGTTGATTAAGGGACAGATGATTAATGAAGAAGAGCAACGAACACTTTTTCTTCTTCTTCTTCTTCTCCTTCCCATTCCTCCTTCTCTTCTCTAGTCCTTTTTTTCTTCCTTTCTCGTTAGTTTGCCATCTGTATCTTTTATCATCATATCTAAAAATACGGATTGCGTTTTATATTCGCGTATATGTTGTGGGCATATGCTCGATTTATTATTTTAACTCAGTTGTAAGGAATATCATTTTCACAAAATTTGTGTTACCTAGGTTGTGGAAAAACCACGCTGCTGAATTGTCTGTCCGGTCGCGTGGGCCTCGACGGCGGAGAAATTTGGCTAAATCGTGAAAGACTGACTAAAAGATGGCGGCGAAGAATCTGTTACGTTCAACAACAGGACGTGTTTTTTCCCGATCTTACTTTAAGACAAACCCTCGAGGTAAGTACCTTTTCATCGCTTGTTGTCCCGACTTTGTCTAGAATCAATCGATAAACGATACGTGGCGAATAAACTAAGGTTTTGATGGATAATTAATCACAAAGGGGACATCAATTTATTCAAATGATTGAAAACTGTTCCGACAGGAACTGTGAAACTCGCTTGAAAGAAACAAGTACATCAAATTTCGTAACATGACATTAATCTTAATTTTTCCCGACATCACGTTGAAGTGCAACATCTTGGCTATAATCTGGTAACCATAATGAAACATGACAGCAATTGCTCGAAGGTGGATACATCTTCCCTAATATTCCTACCTCTGTTTAAGAGAACATGAACCGAAAACCGAGAGAACTCTTCTTCTTCTTCTTCTTCTTCTTCTTCTTTACATGCTGAAAAATATACCGCGTGTGAAGATATTTCATGGAATCTATACAAAATTTGTTCTCGAATTCTCATCCAAGGTGGCATTCCTTCTTGATTCCTCCTTCAATTCGCCAAATCGAATCCTTTGATCTCTCAAATAAATGCGTACGCCTGTAAATTTGTAAGCCGACCATTGGTATGCGAAAATCTACACTTCTCGGCGATCAAAAGATCGACTTTGCCGGAAGCCTCAGGTCAGGATAAAATAAAAATACAAAGAAGTAAAAAAACAGTCGAATCCCAAGGCCACCTGCCCTTTCTTGGAATCATTTTTAACGTAGTTCGCTGGAATAAAGGGTCCCTCTTAAAAAGCCATCAATGAAGATCCGGCGAGAAATTCTCGTTGAAATGTAAATTATACGAGGATTGATCAATTTATGATGGTCGTAAGATGATGGTCCCTACTACAAATTTTTTTTCCTCGATCATTGTCAGATTTCACAAGCAAAATTTATAAAATCACAGTTTTTATGCAGAGTGGCCACAACATTGAATTTCTCTTTCTCGAGTTGGTTGTATTATCCAATGGAAATGCGGGATTGGCCAATTCTCTTAGAATTCGAGGACCCGTGGGAACCCTGTTTTATAGCACAAAGGAGTGGGATTTGCGTCTGAAATGAGACGAGATTCGTGATAACGCGGTACTCTGTAAATCCGAATCAGTGGAATTTCGCTGGATTAAAAAAGTATGTGTTTATAAAAGACAGGAATATGAAATGAGGATTCGAAAGAAAGATGGAAGGATAAAAGGGATTGAACGATTCGAATGTCGCAATTCAATTCTTCGATAGCTAAATCATGAGACTCATATCAAATATATGTGCTGAAAATACTTCTGAAAGTGAAATCATTTTCCCCGTGTTTTGCCGTTAAAATCAACTATCTCGCCCTATGTATTCTCTACGAAAATGTTGGGTTCGTCTTGTTCGTGAATAGTTATTAACCGAAGGGAGGGTTAAAAGGTGTAGCATTGTACTTTACTTCGAATAATTAAATTGGAGGTCTGATTTACCTGAGGTGGACGAATGAGGGTTTCATAGATCATTCTGGGTATCGTTCAAACGGTAACATGATCAGCAGTCTATTTCTACACGACCTTGAAAATAGATATCGATATCGAATAAATTATCGCAATATGAAAGCGATTTATCATTCATATAAACTTCTGAGTGTAAAATTTTTCATTTAAGCACATTTTCTACCTTTTTTATCGTCTTCAAGAAATCTTTTGATTGTGAAATATTAAAAAAATATCTTCTAGACGAGTTTTAGATAAGAATCCTAGTAGAAATCAGTTCCAGCATTTCCTAGGCTTCCTTATCGAGTAATGGTGTTAGACATTTTAGAATGCAATTCGCATTCGATTGGACTTGAAAAATGCACCCTTAGAGACAATGTACCGAAAAATCGGGACGAGCCAAGGAAAAGACCTATTCTGCTATCGTTTCCTATCCTGCTCCAGGGGGGCGAATCCAGAGGGAGGGTCACGGCGTCCCCAAAACTCAAGAAAAAGTCCATTTCTATGATTGAATTTCAGAAAAATTCACATCCGACCGCAAAAAAAGGTCAACAGATGGTGAAAATATGCTCATAACCACTCTCCCTACCTCCTCTCAAATCTTCAGAGTGAGATTTCACTCTTTAGCCAACCTAAAACGAACTTGTTGCAATTTTCATGTGAGATTTTCGCTCTTCTAGAGTGACAGTCTAAGGTTTGAGGTTCGAAACTCACAAGCCCTTCAATTCTAGAGTGGATTTTTCACTCTCAAAGAGTCTTGGTGGAGTGAAACCCGTTCAGCATTGCCCTTAGTGGGGGACACGATAACAGCGCGTAGAATGTAGGAGAAGAATAGGGGAGGAACGGTCGGACGATCGAGCAGCGACGTGGAAGCGATGAAAACATGTTTGGCCTCGTCCTCCATGTGGACATTTCTCCTTCATCTCCACCCACTTTCCCATTGCACCACCATTTTGCGACTGATTCTCCGCCTAAATTCTACGCAGAGGCAACATATGCCGATCTAAAATCAACGTATAAAATCTCGTCTGAATTAGGATTAAATAAAAGTTCAGTATTAGGTGTTCCAAGGATTATTGATAGGGTGAGTGCGGTGCCAGTGACTGGACAATCAATAATTACCAAGATTTCTAACAATCGCTTTTTTTCAATATCGATCATTTTATTCGACATCGCCCATCCGTAATGAAAAATGAGGTTAAAATTACTGAATAGATCTCATGTGAATTCTACTGCAGAGTTCTGTTGGATTCATATATATAGTTATCTTGGTTGTTATGACTCTTATTCCAATTGCATTCGCGTCCAATTAACAACAGCCGATGCAGAAGCCAAACGAGGTTTTTCTCCAGACAGTTAACCTTGTGGAAAATGTTAGGTCCTATGAAGAAATCCAGGCAGAGCCTGTCAGAACCAAGCAGAGCTAGACAAATGTCTGTTCTGCTCTGTTCGGCTTTCTTCATAGGATCTTCTGGTTTCCATCTTGATATCGAAGATCACCCAATCTTGAACCAAATTGTGCCACTCTAAAACCAATGGTCAATGATTTTTATATTATTCCGTTAAACGAAGGTGGAATATACTAAAATCTCTCAATTGGATCAAATAGGGAGTTCCCATCTGTTCCAGTATTAGAGATAAATCCGTTTTGCTATCAAAGGTTGCTTCGCTATGAGAGGTGCCATTAAGCCCAGGTTTTACCATAATTACAATACTCAATCATTCACCGATGTTTTCCAAAATCACCAAACTCTGCGCTAGACAAAGACTAGGCGCTCGTATCAATTATGAATCTGTGATCACATTTCCCCTTCCATTTATGACGTATATTTGGGGTCTTTGATAACTTTTATGAAATTGACGAGCGTTATGGATTGACAGAATTGAAAAAACGCGTTATCCACACGGAGAAGAATGAGGAGTAACTGCTATTCCAATCGCGATAGCTTGTACTCCAGCGCGCAGTCGGTATATGGATGACTATTTATCAAGTAGAAGGTACTCCATTGCCATACTGAAAATACCGTAGGAGTTACCACTGGGAGAGTAAAATATACTCTTTTATCCTTCTCCGTGCAGATGGCAAAGTGCGGACATAGCGAACACCATTTAGACCATACACTGAGATAAAGGATTAGTGAACTGAACGAAAACGTAGTTGACTCAACTACGCCAGGAGGTTGAATACGTTCAACCAACTCTGGAGATTGCATTAAATCATTCCCCAGGTTGGCCGACTCTGTTGAGTCAACTACGTGAATGATTGGAACAATGAAAAATATTCATTGATTGCCTACGAGGTTGACTCGACTAGGTGAAATTTTGAAAAAATCAAATGATATGTTTGAGACAATGAAAGGTGGCGTAGTTGAGTCTACAATTTCTAAGTCTTTAAACTAAAAATTCGTTGATTCATTCATAAATTCTTCAACTACGCGTGGTGGTTAATGACACTTTTATTTTGTTCTCAGTGTAGGTATAATTGCAATCCGTACAGCGCAACCATCGATCCTCCACCTGGGACTTCGGTGGAAATAAGGGAGAGTCTCCGTTGAGGCGACGGAGAAATGTCCGCTCCCTGTATTTTCTATATAACTCATATTAATGCATTTACCTCACCAAATCTGAGGTCGCCTCAACGGAGACTCTCTCTCTCTCTCATTTCTACCTAATTTCCACGGCTTCCAATTCTCCACCTCCAGTCCACCAAAGTCCTAGGTGGAGAATCCAGAATAAGTTGTTCCCATTGTGTGATCCATCCCATCAGCGTCAGGATAGGCGCCGAATGTTCAGAGCTTTTCTGAAGAAAATATGGAAACTCTTTGAATCGAATAAGTTTATGCATCCGGTTGTCCTCCAAAGGTGCGCTTGATTTGGGATAAGCTCGCCATGTCTGTACGAAATATCGGGGTAATCTAATGATGAATTTCCAGTCGAGGGAATCCAAACCAAAACCAAGTTGATTCCAATTCGGTCAGAATTTCATCCAATGTACGACACATCGATTCTGAAATTCCAATTCATCTACCGATCTAACACAGCGAACGTGTAAGCGTTTCATGACTAATTGTTCAGAAGTATGCGAAATGGGTATCGAAGAACGTTCATTGAACACTGATGCACAGTAATTTCTCATCCTATGTCATTACAGAATGTGGTAGATAGTGACGTAACAACTCTTACTTACATACGTCATTCTACATTATTCGATCGATTCAAGAAAAATGTAACTGGATACATCTATGACACAATTCGATGATCCTTGGTCCTTCCATCTCAAAGATTCGAATATGAATATCTCTTGCGCAATTTATACATGCATACGAATCGAACTTGTGTGTTGTTTCACGAATGCTGGTGTACGAGTTCCGTATACGATCGTTCATGTGACACACAGACCTAATTTGCAGACACGAACAATCCGGTATAAATTACATTATAGCGAAAAGTTCAATAGTCTGCCCTCTGTGTCCTGATATCAATTCGATCAACGGGTGAAGGATATCGAATTTCCGTATAACAAAGAAATAATGAACTGAGTCGAGACCTCGCTTCACTCCTGTTTGTCGGATCAACGAAAAGGGTGTTACGTTCCGGCGTGTTATATGCCGTTACACGTAGGCATCAGAGGTACATCACGATCCGTGAAGAGACGAATATAGGTAAGTATATATACGTATATACACTGGTTAAACGTGCCTCCACGTTTCTCAACGTCCGTTCTCTTCGAGTCCGTTATACAAGAGAGTCCGTTATGCCGAGAGAGAAAGTGCTGTTGCTGTTGCTGTTGCTGTTGCTGCTGCTGCTGCCGCTACTGCTACTGCTACTGCTACCTCGTTGATATTTTGCTTCTATATACATAGATGCTGTGCAGACGTAATGGTAGTGGTACTTATCGCAGTAGTGGTAGTAGGGTCACTATTGCAAACCAGAAGAGAGGCAAGTAAATAACCTTCCTCCTCCTCCTCTTCCTTGCACGAATACCACATAAAATTTACATTCGAGTTATTCGGACTCGATAATTTCGTACCCTCTGAATTGAATATAAATGTTATTTTTGTTTCTCTTCAATCACAATGATCTTTTCTCTCGATACTCCGAGTTATTCCCCAGAAGACGAGGATGGAGGAGGAGAAGAAATAACAATATTCATCGGACGTCGATTTATCATCGGGTGCCTTGAGAAGAATGAAAATGCAATTAGTCATCGGTATTTTCGAACGAAGGAAAACGATTCCTAAATCATTATATCATATGTGTGTACTTAATGAAGACATTGAGTATAAATCTATAAACAAGTGCTTAATGCGGCTAGAGACAAGACTGACGCCGAGAGTTTTTCAAATCCATAATAAGGCGAGAGGAATATATGTGTGTACGAGAGAGCGAGTAACATGAGAGCAGAGAGTATAAGAAGAAAAGAGTATACGTGTGAGCGAGCGCGTTCATTCGCGCGGTTCAGTGACCGAGTTATGACGTCACCACCCGATAGTCAACCCGCCGCTCCTCCCTGTCCACCTTTCCTTCCTCTTTTTCCTATCCTTCTTTGCCTTCGCTACCTTTCCATTGCATCTCTTTCTTTTCTTTTTCCTCTCCTCTTCGCTTCTCTTCTCTCTCCTCTCTCCTCCTTCTCTTCTCTTCTCTTTCCTTGCCATCGTTCAATCCGTTAACGGTCGCCGCTAACACATAGCGAAGCGTGTTATGCGGAGTTTCGCTTGGCCTGAATACTGTTGGGCCATACCGCAAACAGGGAAAAAAAAATGTACCAATCCGTAACCATCCACTTATGTTTATATGGCGCCACGTATCGTTTATGTTTCCACGTATCCCCCCCGAGGCGTTTTGTTACTTCGAACCCTTCAACTTGAATGTACAAACTTGAATGTACGTCTCTATCCATCCATCCATCCATCCATCTCTCTTTCTTTCTTCTTTCTACGTCCAAAATAATTAACAGAGAGAAGAACGTAAGAGAATTTGTTTGTTTCGGGGTATTACGATGTCGTCGCATCGATGCGATCATTATTGTTATTATTCATCCGATTTCTTCGATTCCCTCTTCTTTCGTTCATTCGTTCTTATTTTGAATTTTAGTACCAGGCCAGGCTCAGACTTCCGGATACGCTATCGCACTCGCAGAAGATGCAATGTGTCGACCATATCATCGAGGTTCTCGACCTCGCGGGATGCCAAGATACGAGTGAGTAAAAAATAAATACGTGATGCGTGTGCGTGTAAACGTACGCGTGTATGATTTTACGGATAGATAAGAGATATGTTTGTCGTGTAAGTTTGTTTATAACATCGCCTAAGAATTCCTTGGAATACATGGGCGATATTTTCCCTCGGCAACGTCGTGTATTGATCCGTCGTTAGCCAATCCGGAAGATTACAACGGTACCCTGGGTAGGAATACCCATGAAATCCACTTAAATCAAATCGAATGGGATTTGGTAAGGACTTTGTGACATCTCTATACAGATGTCGATGAGTTTTAACGAGATTCAATAAGTTTCCTGATGAAATTTCCAAACTGTACTGTCGGCAGCGGTAAACACACGACAAACCAATGGTTCAGAAATTTTTAGTATGAGGGAAACCTTTCATCGGCCCAATGACGAATTCAATAAGTATTGATGAATAACAGTCATCAGAATTATGATAATAATTATTTCTGTATTCCTAAAGAACTGTATCCTTAAATATTTCCCATCTTCAAATATCTATATTCTCAAAGACCTGTCCTCTAAAATAAAAGCTTAATTCTTGAATATCTGTATTCTCCAAGAACTATGTGGTTAAAGAACTGTTCTCCTCAAAAAATACTGTATTCTTATCAAAATCTCTCCATTTTCAAAGAACTGTCTTCCCTGGTTGAAAGAACCCATTGATTCTGACCAATTCTCATTAAATTACAATTAAACGTGGACAATGTTCTGACCAAATCTCACCGGTGATTTTTCAATGAGATTTCCCTAGTAAAAAACGAACATATATGACGCATACATAATCCATACATAATACATATAAAATTCATGTATGATTCATATATGAAAATGCATAGAATCATATACAATCCATATTTAATCCATATGTGATCCATATATGATCATATACGACTCATATATAATCCATATAAAATCCATATACGAAAAATATTTCATATGTGACAGAATTTTTTCACATGTATGGGAAAGTCTTGCATCGAAAGGTCATATATGGATTCTGTATGGGTCATATATGACCATATACGGATTCAATATGGATTGCGTATGAATTATATATGGTCATATATGACCATGTATGGTTTATATATGCTTTATGTATGTTCTTATATGATTCATTTTTACCAGGGTTGGTCAGAACTTTCATGTGATTCTCGTTGAATCTGGCCAAATCTCACTGAATTACGATTGAACTTGGACAATGTTCTGACCAAATCTCAGTGAATTTCATTTGTCAGATTCATTGGATTCTTTTAATCAGGGTTCTTAAAGAACTTTATTCTCAAATATCTGTATTCTCCAAGAACTGTATTCTTAATAAGTACGTTCCACCAGATAACTATTGAGAAGTTGTTGATTGTACTATATAATTATCGTTGCAATGAGCGATCTTCATTTTATACACTTTTTCAATTGTAACTCGTCCATAATACAGTAGGTATAAGGAATACAGTTCTTTACGAAGATTGTTCTTGAAGAATACAGATATTGAAAAATACAGTTCTTTCGGAGAATAGTTCTTTTAAAATACAGTTTTTGGAGAATACAGATATTTAAGGATGAAGTTCTTTAAAAAACCAGTTTAAAATTTTTGAAAATACAGATGTGGGGGGCAGTATTTTCAGAGTGCGCATACAGTTCTTGCTCTGCCAAACGACCCAACAATTTTTGTTGGTGGGGAAAAAGGGTACAAAATGATCTCTCCAGATGATCTGGAAATGATTTGAGGCATTTCTTAGCGCTTTTCTGGGGCCTAATCAGGGCGGAAAGATATCGAAAGAGGCTTCGTCAGGCAATCATCAGGTAGCCAGACCTTAATAAGATCTAAAGAATTCCATGAATCATTCCACCTGGAGGGTTCATTTTTTACCTTTTCCTCCTAAATACAACTATTTTTTTTTTGTAAGTCTACTTGGTTCAAATAATTTATAGTATATATTGTAAGAAATTTCCATGGGAAGATTTCTATATATTTTTATGAAGTAATTAACACATAAATGCGTTGGTTGGAAGCGAAGTTTGGAATTTTCAGTCAGATTTTTGAGAAATCTTGTATACAGAAATCGGAAATTCATTTCCCATTGTATTATTGGAATTTTTCAGTTGCGGTGTACAGAAAAATTCTTATTATTTCTCACAGTGTAGTCAAAAACCATGACTGTCCTTTTTTGGGAATATGTGCACAGTAGGACTGGGGCTAAAATCCGATTCAATGTGATTTTATATAAAATTTGTATCAAGTTTGTATACGAATTTTATATAAAACCTCAATGAATCAGATTATAATCCCAGTCCTGGTGAATAGTTGATAGCGTTCGTGAGGATCATGGAATTTTTAGGGGATATTGACCCTGGGATGGTAGACAAACACTGTAAAAAAAATTTGTTGAATCCCAAACAAAAATGCTTGGAAATTTCCAAACTTGGTTTGGAAAAATAATTTCCGAACCTTTTTTGTAAATTGCCGAACAAAAGTTTGTGAATTCTCAAAAATCTTCGTAAAATCACAAAATTTGTTGAATGTTTACAAACTTTTGTTTGGTAATTGACAAGAAAAGTTTGTGTAAAAAACTGCCAAACTTCTTTTCAAAATATCATATTTCTATACAGCATATAGCAAGCCACACATTGAAGTTCAACAGGACAAATTAGTGATAGGCGATATTCGTCAGTGTCTATCGTCTTTATAAAAAATCTGTCAATTTTGTATTGAATTTGATAGATTTGATATCCATCGAAACTCCATAAAAATAGTATAAAGGTATCGAAATCGTCAAATATCGCTTATGACCATGCCAAACGACGTTTGAAATTTTACAAAAAACCTTTGAAACTTCATAGAAATTGTAACGATGTGCGAATCTTGAAAAACTGAATCTTCTATATAAAATATTTATCAAGTTTCAATGAAATTTTGATAAAATCCGATAGAAACTGAAGATATATTTCTTGTATAGAAAAAGATTTGATTTATTAAGATTCGCACATCTCTAAGAAATTGTTTATTAATTTACGAAAAAAATGTTGAGAAAAAAACTTCTTTGGAAGTGTAGACAGCAACGCGTCCGGATAGCACAACAGTTCCTAAAGAATTCTTCGAAAACGCCTGTGAAAGAATTTCTGGAGAGTTCAATTTTCAAGGTTCTCAAATAACTCATGAAGAATACAATGAGCGTTGGTTGAATTCTTTTGACATTATCAAAAAATTGATGTGAGAGTTTCATGAATTCGCAAAATATTCTAAATGAATCCCCGTTACTTCAGCGCACGCAGGAAAATTTTATAGAATTCTTTGTGAGGATGTGTTCCAATAGAAATTGCATACAGTTTGCATAGAACCAACCCCTGACATGAATTCCATTGGAATTTTACAGAAGCGAAAAATTGGCTGTTCTATCAAAAAGGACCCAGCAAAATTAGATTTCGCTGCCTCAACGAATTTCTTTTATTTCCGTATAGTAAAATTATCCTTCAGCGTTTTTGCTCGGCACCTTTTGCCGGAGTAACAAATCTTTTGCTGTGCCAGCAATCTTATTAGCTACAACAGCAATTTTTCAACTGTGTCGGAAACAAATGTTAACTCCTCCAGCAAAATTTGCTGGAGGAGCAAACATTTTGAAATGGGATTTCACTGTCACAGCATCTTTCTTTTTTTTCCCTGCCAATTCACAATAAAATCCAATTCACTCGTCCATCTCCGATGATACCTCGATATCGAAGATATGAAAAGCTTATTTTCACGATTAATAACTTCTTCTTCATCCGTCCAATTATATTTGAACTCGAATGTATGTTATAATATTTATGGCCTTAAGGCTTCCTCGATTACGGGACAGAATACTTTTTCTCGGACATTGTTTTTCAGATCCTTCTAAATTTCTGCTCCTTTTTCTTTCATCGTTCACGGTAAGCCGCGTAAGGAACGAGAATTTCCTTGAGATTATCGTTCATGTATCCTGACTTTACCATGTTTCGATATTAATCGCAATTTAAATAGCTCATTAACCGAATTACAGCACGCATTTCCTGAGTTTGCATTTTTTTTCTGGATTTCCTTTGGCAGTTCATGTCGGTACGGGTTGTTGACACAGTTCCTAAACTTCTAAAGTTATGAAATGATGTATAGTTGTTCACAGGTTGCGCTATTTTTCATCAAAATCGAATGCTTACAGACAGATGCGTGTAATGTATTTTTATATGAACATTAGGAATTCCTTGTTCCACGTTGTGAAGTATTTTCAACGCGTATCGCTTGAGAGCAATAATAATTCGATAAATTATCATATATGCATATTGTATATTCAATGTTGATACGATAATTACGCAAAAACGTACTGTAGGATAAAATACGTTTCGAAGATTATAAATCTTCTGATGTACGGGAAGCCGGATGAAATTTCATTTCAAAAAATTTTAATAACAAGGAGGATTTTATCAACTCAATAATTGTATCTATCTTCTCACTTGAAATCAGGAATTTGATTTTGCTGAGTACCTTTCGCTGAAATCTTGTAAGCTATGACAGCGAAAAATATCAACTTCTCCAGCTAAATTTGTTTACTGTCTTTGCAAATAATTTACTGCTACGCACGGAAAAAAAATTTTTAGCTGTACCAGCTAAATTAAATAGCTAAAATCTAGCTGATACAGCTAAACATATTTTTCCGTGCGGCTGAATCATTAGCTGACGTTGCAAATTTGTTGCGTTAGTGAAAAATTCGTCGCTCCAGTAAAAAGTGAGACAGCCAATTTTACACATTACATTTTGCTATCCCAGCGAGTTTTATTCTCTCCGTGGAGGGTTTTCAACAAAATAAAAATTATATATCAATCACAGTTCTACAATCGAAAATGTAACTTTCTAACCAAAATATGTTCCTTTCCTGCACATAAACTCTAATTTCACTTTTTCTATAGTCAATCTATCATTATCAGTGTGTACAGATTCCGCGAATGGTAAAGAATATTTCGATTTCACTAACGCGTATGAAAAATTACTAGATTTCCGGAGCTCGTAATCCCTACACAGCCTTATCATTATTACTACAACTCAGAGATTGAATGAACAAATTTATCAACTATATTTCAAAAAGTGTGGAGAGAGATGAGTTATTATACATCGAGTTCATCACACCGATAGTTCGTATCCATCTGTGAGTGACTAATCGATTCAATACTTCCACTAAATGAAGGAGAAGCCCACTAAATCAATAATGACTTGGCTTTCCGTATGAAAGACTGACAATATTTTATTTAAATACTGTTCCATAAATTATGTTGACTTTTATACTGAATAGAACTTGTTACTCTGTATTCTTCCACGCTGAATCTCGAGTGAATTCTTTTTATTGAAATGTATGCTGGCGGATTATATAGTATATCCATTAATCGTATATTTCCCAAGAAATTGACACTATTCAAAACACTAATTCATATCAGATTTCATCGATATATTATGTATTATCCCCTGTTATAGAAAATTTCTCAATTTCCATGCTAAATCGAATATTAAATTTCATAATTCATCCCATGATTATTAGATTCGAGAACTCATCGCGGGCTTTGATTTACGCTCTTGAAAAGTTTCTATTATAAATTTCTTCAACGTTGTGAAAAATTTAAATATAAATTGTGTTAAATAAAATTCATTGAAGATTAGATTTATTCATATATTGATTCTCTATTCAGATAATTACTTCATATTAACAGAAATTTTATTCTCCAGAAATTTCACGAAAACTTCAAGATGCAGTATCAAACCATAATTGATACTTCTAATTCAAAGGAAAAATGCTCCTCGGGAGGGAGAATAAACTGATATCTTAAACGTGTATATGAATCAACAAAAATTGAATCAAGAAAATTCAGAGTTTTGCTTTTTGTCAATACAGTTATTGGAGACTACACGAAACGAGGACTGTCAGGTGGCGAGAAGAAGAGGACGAGTATAGCTTGTGAACTCCTTACGAATCCATCTTTAATGCTCCTCGACGTAAGTTAAACATACAAAAAAAATCATAATTCGTTTATTGTGGAAAATTGATCTAATGTCGATCATGAATTTGGATTACAATTTATTGATTGTTCGTTTATTTCTGTTTTTCGGGTATTCATCATGGTGCAGGAACCCACGAGCGGGCTGGACTCGCATTCGGCGCAAGCGCTGATATCGCGGCTGAAAAAATATGCCGAACAAGAGGGTAAAAGCATCGTTTTGACGGTACATCAACCTAGTTCGAGGATGTTTCACAGCTTCAGTAAACTTTTATTACTGAGTCATGGACAAGTGGCTTATTATGGACCGACGGCCAATATTGGCAGGTTCTTCTCCACGATAGGACTGACCTTATTACCACATTATAATCCTGCGGATTTCATACGTAAGTGCAGGACATTCTCTCCTCTTTTCTCATCTTTCTTAGGTGCATGGGAGAATGAATTACCTTTATGCTTTCAGAGAGTACAGTTTTATTATTGCTTTACAAATACTTAAAAATTCCAAGAACACAAATCACGAATCTGACGATATTCTTCAAGATTCTTTGTACTTGAGAATTTCTTTTTGGATAGTTCTTGTAAAACGTCATTTACGCGCGAAGCTTGAATCTCAGAAGCCGCAACCTCGTGCACACGGTTTGCCACTGTTTCGCTAATGAATATACTTATGACTCGCTAACTGCGCATAAATAATACTCGCGTGTGCGTACGAAGGCTTAAACGTACAAACGCATAAACGTGATGCATAAAACCATAAGGGTTTATGTAGTCAATCCTAGTAAAAACATAACACGTTATGCGCAATGATTTATGATTATGCATTCGTCTGCTTAGACCGTGTGACGGCTTGCACTTCTGTCTACAAAAAGTGACGTACTGACGTTTGTTAGCGATTCGGTAGCACATTCGCACGTATACAATTCTAAAACATGAACAGCGTGGGGATGAGATGGATTTTTATCTACCTGCTGGTGTAAACAAAATTTTCTATAATTCATCGCTCACTTAATAGTAAAATATAGCAGTGCTTTAATACAGACAATTTTAGTGACAAGAGAATTTCCAACAGAATATCCCAGTATTATCCTGACATGGGCAGCACAGTTTTAGCCTGAATTTCTAAACCAGTCTCATCATGCACAGTACAAAATTTTTCATCAAATTCAACACACAAGCGAATGTTAACCATTTTTCTTCACACTCAACGTGTGTTGATTCCAGAGTGACACTTATAAAGTGTTAATTTGAACTCGAATAACATTTTAATGTGTTGAAAATGAATCGATCGAACAGCATTTGATCAGTGTGTTAAATGAACACACAAAAGTGCTAAATATTCAACACTTGAATTTTGCTACGTACTTCTTTTTTACACAATGACGGAATTTTTTTTACTGTGTGAACGTTTCCCATATCCACTGTTGTCTTGCATCGGCCGTTCTTCATTCATTGATAACAAACGCTCTCAATGTTAACACATTTGCCATATACCGATATAAATTCATCAGTTCTACTTTAGTGGTGATGTTCAAGATATCATCGACAGAATTTCCTTTCAAAAAGTGAGCTCTGAAATGAGAATAAATCGGACACTTCGGTAGGATATGGGAAACGTCCTCCAGTTCTTGAAAGTTGCAGATTGTACAAACATTCTTAGGGTTAATTAGGTATAAAATTTTGTTTATTCTAAACTTAAGACTATAGTTATTTGCCATTCGGTAGGACATCTCAGCATAAGATAGTTGGCTGGATTTGAGGAGGAACCGAGTGGGATAATCGCATGACAAAAGGTGGTTCTTTGGTATCTTTCCATGTCGATCCTTCTCAGATGTTGCGCATACGCTAGGAAAATAGCCTCTTCGTTGCTTCTCAAATCCTCCAAGTTCAAATGATCCCAAATATGCTCAAAACCCGTCGTTACGAAGAATAAGTCACGAAATTGTAGCGCCCAATTGAACTTCTTGGGACTCGGGTAGTACTTCGCTAGATGATATAGTCGGAAAAAAAACACTGTTTAGGAATACGGGTTTCATTCATTTTGAGCAATTTAATGAACCAGTTCCAAGCCAGTTTCATGACTTTATAAACTAGAGGCAAGATGCCCAATTCAAGTCTCAACGCATATCCCGGGGTGCACCCAAAATGCCACCCCGTAGAGAATCGTTGAGACAACCATTGCGTCGTACATATAACAAATCATTATGTAAATTGTATTGGATTCCTTATTCCGATGATCCTTAATTATGATCAAATCAAAGCGCCTGTCAGCTTTAGTGCTGCAATGCAGCTTATAAATGAGACTGCAGCATTGCATAACACCAGAAATCTATAAAGTAGAGATACCTATAGGAGAATCCCGGTATAAGTTTTTGGCAGGATGTTTGAAGGGGTATAAATTCCTATTTGGAGTACAATAGAGCAATCATAAAATACATAATCTCTCTATCTATATGAAATTTAATGTTCTTAATAAACACCCTAAAAGATATCTTCCAGGTATCTGTTAAAGTTGCCTTAAGATATCTTTTAGAGTGCTCTAAGGAGCATTCTGACTTTTGATGAATTATTGATAAAATTCTTATACATATTAAATTACACTTCATAATGATATGTCATAAAACTATTTACATAAGCAAGATTCTGAAATTTTATGAATAAAAATCTATGTTATTTTGAATAGAGAATGACTGAATTCACGAATATGAAATTTGATATGGATTCTTGCAATAAAATGAATAAATGTGCGCACGACGGAGTATATTCATAAAAAAAGAAACCAATTGAAATCAGTTTCGTGAAGTGTTCGAACATAAATTGATCAATTGAAACGAATTTCAGTGGAACAAATAAAGGGGCCAGAGGAGATTCGAGAGCGCATCGTGGCCGCGGCAAGAGCTGCGAGACAGGGACCCGACTGTCCACCGGAACTTCGTCCGGACTATAATCCCAGCCAGCATCCGCTTTGCGAACATCTCATCCATTATCACGAACACCACATTACCCACAACGGTAAGTTATACGTTATATTAGTATCAGGGCGGGCGCATATCCACTTTATTACGCATGCACGCATCGAACAATGCCGCTTTGCGGTCTCAATTCTCAGCAAACTCCCCCCTAAATTACTTAAACTCGAGTTATCAGAGTGTAGATCACGCGTGTACTCGGGAGCGTTTGTATTCGTACGCGTGATGCGTACGCATAATCTTCCTTAAAGTGTCTGATGGAGAGCATGATTTATTTCGATGATGATTTATAGTGAAGGAAGATGAAGGTCGTACGCTGTGGCTGGACACACAAAGTCATGCGAGCAGCAGTGCAAGTTCCGCCGATGACGATTATTCTTGGCATTGGCCCACCAGTTTCTGGTCCCAATTCAAAGTAAGTATTTTTCATTGCCTAGATTTTTAAGGGAAAGAAAAGGAACAAAAATCATTCGAGTTGTACGGTAGTTGAATTATGAATGAATCGGAGAAGAGAAACTACGAGTATGCATGTACCGAGCGTACATGACATTTGATACGAAAAAAGAACAGAGATGTAGAAGAGAATTGAAAAAAAGAAACAGCTAAATGCATTACGCGCTGCATAGGCGACATACTGACTACTAGCGTTCAGGAGAAACAGAGAGAAGTAACAGAGTTAGAAAGGGGAATTGGGTCGCGTTTACGCTATTTATCATATCCAGATAATTACTGCAACTGGTATACGGTATATGTCATATCGCAGTCAACAATCGTGTTTAGTACGAATACTTGAGCACCAACGATGTGTTTTATCGTCTGGCCTACAATGAAATATATATAAATCGTTTTAGAAGTGTTGTCGATTCTTTGATTGTTTCACTATCGAAGCTTCAAGAGCATACGTTCAACCCATTCTACATCATATACGACTCATTGAAACTCCTTCTTCTTCTTCTTTTGTTAATGATTGTGAAATTAAAGTGGAGATCTTTGAAACATGTTTTTGCACTATCTGTTCCTTCGTTGTTAAATAAATTTATTAATAAATATGATTTTTTCTCGGCAGGTATTATCAGAGAGAAATTTTCAAGAGGCGCGGCCACGTATGCTATCGCGTCTCAATTGGTTACAAACTATAGCGTTAGGTTTATTGGCTGGTCTCTTATGGCTCAGGCTTCCCAGAACTGAAGCGGCGCTTCATGATATCCAAGGTTGGATGTTTTTCAGTACCACCTATTGGATGCTCTTCGCACATTTTGGAGCGCTTTCCAGTTGTAAGTTCACTCAATTTCAAGCCTAATTCAATCGAAAGTCTTTTACTTCAGTCATATCTTAAAAATATTCTAGGAATCCCCGGTGGGAAAATTTCTCTGAACATTTCTAAGCTTTTCAGAAAATTCCAGTGTTGTACAGACAAATTGTTTCAGAATTTTTCAGACAAATTTTTCTTCACCATAGATATTTCTAGGACTGTTAATTGATTTTTTATTACTCGATGAATAAGGGAATAAAACTTCATTCCCGATATAAAAACTTTCTACCAAATTTCCTATTGTTATTTCATTTTACAGGAGTATTTTATTATAACAAATGCATATATTTTGGAGGAAGAAAACGACAAAAAAAAAGCCAGTGTTTCTCTTCATGTTTTTTCAAAATCCATTTATCCTCGTGAATTCCACAATTCGATGAATATCATATTTGGATTAATGTTTTATTCATTTCGATCTAAAGAAATGTTATGCGAATGAATGAAAAAAAAAAAACAACCATAAAATGTTTGACATTCAGTCTTTTTACGCCAGGAAATAGGGGTGGGCCTTTAATTTTTCAAGAGCGATAGCCAAATTCGCTAATAACAGTGAAGGGTTCTTTCCATAGAAAAATTCGCTATATAAATAATATAAATCTGATACCGATTACAGGAATAATGAATGTAGGAGCGATTCTATTGTGTCTTCAAAAAAATAATATTACAAATATTCACACAATACTTTTTATGGATTGTAAAATTACCTAAATGAAATTAGTTGAGGGTTTAAAATGAATTCTCACTCAAAGCTTCCATGATCTATTTCTCGATCAATCAAAGCAACAATTTTTTTGAATTCTAATTGAATATTTTTTCAAATTTGTTTAGTTCCTCCAGAACGAGAAGTCATCAATAAAGAACGATTATCAGGATCGTATCGACTCTCGGCTTATTATCTGGCAAAAATGGTCGGCGAATTGCCATTGACGATAACGCTACCAGCGGTTTACCATATCATTAGTTACCCCATGTTGGGCTTCCATAGTCCTGCTGTGTTTGTTACATTATTGGCATTTTTACTCCTCAACACAGTTGTAGCACAGGTAAAACAGCTTTTTCAATCAATATATATATATATATATTCTTCAATACCATACATAGTATAAAATGTGAAATTTTATATATTTCTATTTTTATTTACAGAGCGTTGGATTCTTTGTAGGAGCTTGTTGTCTAGATTTACAAGTTAGTATAACCGCATCTGCACTTTACACTTTAGCGACTCAACTGTTAGGTGGTTATCTAGCGACTGCGGTCCCACCGTGGTTGGCGTGGGCGCGATATGCCAGTATGGTGCATTACGCTTACCAGAACATGCAGATACTGGAATTCGGTGTTGGAGAACCAATTACGTGAGTTTTTATCACTTCTTTTACTTCTTTTCAAATATACACGAATTTATTCAGCACTTTTCTATCTATTCTATGGATCTATGGATCTTCGCAAGACCTAGTAATTTTCAATTGCACTTCGGCAAAACTTGGTATTGACGAAGAATTCCTGTTTGAAAATTTACGACACTTTGACCAAAACGCTTCGTTTTTCCTTCAAAAAATTGGAGAGAAACCCGAAGCGTTTTGGTCAGAATGAAGTAAATTTCCCTTAGGGTTGATATTGATCGCATCTTCTTAGCTTCTATTGGATCTCACGAGCTTTCCCTGCTGAAAATGCCAGGTGGAATCGGGCAAGAAATTGTTATTAGCCTTTGAACGGTATTTACTCCGGGAAGCCAAGTTGAAAACTCACAAATTCTGGAACATCCTTTCAAAACCCGCCAAGAACATTTTTGTTAGTTTCCCCTGGTAAAAAGAACGGATAACACCCGGATAACATTTTAAAGCTTTATGGACTGCTAGACGAAGCCAAACAGGACCTGTCAAGTCCTGGTCAAACTCCTGTTCGGTCTTGCCAGCAATCGCCGAATTATTTGTCCGATTTTGTCAGGTATTTGGAATAGAGGGATGAAAGCCGGACGAAACTTTCCGGGCGCGAACACGTGTTTTGAGACTTGACATTTTTTGGAATTACAAATAAGTTATATTCGACCTTAACAGCGAAAATGTGGCCCTGGGACATTTTCTTAACGTTCAGAACACCTCTCGTACGTTTTATGAACCTTTTATGAACGTTCCAGTGGTACCTTGTGCTGTCTGGGGATTTTTGTGCAGGACTTGGAAAAATATTCAGTGTCAAAATCTAGATGGATCTGCCCTGCTTGATTCCGATGCAGAAAACCAATTCGAACCCATTAAAGATTGATTCTCAATGGGGTTGAATCAGTTCTCTGCATCGAAATCAATGAGATTCTTTAAGCAAGGTGGATAAAGCAAAACCGCGTACACATCCGAATAAACCCGGATGAAATCTTAGAAAGTTTCATACCCTGGTGAAAATCCAAAAGTGAAGGAAGAGGGTATTGGAACAAATGAAACGTGAAAATGTTCCAATTCCCTCCTAAATTACTTTTAGGTGCCTCTTTGTTACTCTTAGGTGACTCTTCGCTTGCGCTTTCGCCGTGCTTTCGTCGCGTTTCAACGCTTCATTTTCACCAGGGTACTTCCGGAATCCGGGCTTGATCCGGATTCCCATCCGGTTTTCTTCCACCATACACAGAAAAAATTGGTGATCTAAATTTTCGGTGACTGGTATGTCACTTTGGGACAAAGCACAAATTCGAGAAGAATTCGTACACTGGATTTTAATAATTCGTTGACTCTTTCCATTATTTCGATGATCAAAATGAAAGGTTGATTCCATTAGTGAAACAATGCACAAAGTCAACGAATTATTAAAATCCAGTGTACGAAATCTTCTGGAACTTGTGCTCCGTCCCAAAGTGACATACTAGTCAACGAAAATTTGGATCACTAATTTTTTCCGTGTAGTTCGATTGTATATCACAGTCTGTGAATTCCAAACAGAACAATCTGAAAAAAGTCAGTTTTATTGTCAGTTTTCGACAGCGGGACTAAAACTTTCCACCCTTTCATTTCTGCTTGGCCAAAAGGACGTATTCAAGTGTAAAATAATGTTTTATGATTTGTTGCAGATGTTCACAACCAAGTAAATTCGTTGAGTGTAAAAATGGCACGACGATACCCGTATCGGCAATTTTGGAGAGCCAAGGTGGTGCGAGAGGTTCAGGATTACCCCTCTGGGCGAATACAGCCGTACTATTAGCCTTTCTCGTTGTATTTCGGACCCTAGGCTACCTCGTACTACGCTACTATCGCGTGCCAAAATGAGAGCTGTCTTTAGATCAAATATTTTTCATTTTACTACTACAATTTTCTATCGTCATCGTCGAATGAAATAATATGTTGTTAAATTATATACAATATATCACGTTACATCGTTGATCGATACCATTGAATGTAAGTATCGGAAATTTATATCTTCGAATAAGTGACTCAAGGATTCAAACTTGGAAGAATAGTGCTTCGAGCTTTTCTTTTGTTGTTCGCTTGTTTTTTTCCCTTTCCTTCGGCCGAGGATCGAAAGAAAAATACGATAAAAAGAAAAAAACAAAAGATATATGAAACCAAGTCTCTTTCTCGATGATATTGTGTATATAAATATATATATATATATATTTATATATACATTCATATACATATACATATATATATATATATATATATTTATATAGAAAAAAAAAAATATGAGGGGTGACAAGCGAGAAATGACGAAAAAGATATGAATATGAATGCTTATTTATATTTATGAACAAATTTTATTATGTAGATAGTTTGTGAGAATAAGAAAGAGAAAAAAAGATAAAAGTGAGAGGGGGTACGAAAAATTGTATGTTTGTTGAAAAATAATAAACCAAGGGGAAAACGAGGAAAGTTTTAAAAAAGAGAAGAAATATGAATGTTGAATGATACGCTTTTGTAACAAAAAAGATGAGTGTAGCAAAGGCTTCGACCAACGTGATTATTTCCTTTTCTTTTTTTTTCTTTTTCCATTTTTCACGGCAAGTAGGGTATAATTCTATAAATAAGAAGTTCAATGTGGTGGAAAATACCGCAAAACTGACTGAAATTTTTACTGTGGCCGATGAACCAGACTACATATTATGGATGTACGTATGCGTGATGATTGAATGCGTGTATAAGTGTATGTATGTATGTATATATACATATACATTTTGTAAGTCGAATATAAGTATATATATACATATACGTGCACCCACAGATATAAATAATATACGGATAAAAGCATTAAACTGAAACACGAGATAAATTTAAGTATCGTTAACTTTAATATCATTAATTATAATAATATATGTATGTGTATATATATATATATTTTAGAATATATATATATATATATATATATATGTACATATATATGTAAAAACCCTAGTGAAAATTCCGAGTACAGCGTTGGATCGAATTCTTTGATCATGGAATGATGAATATGATTCAACACTATATTTCTCATTTTCACCCGGGCATATGAATACGTATATAAATATGCGTTTCTTTTTACTTTTTAATACCTTCACAATATCGCTATACTTGTTAATATATTGCTCTATTGACTAGATACTAGAATTGCTAATATTACATCACAACGTATTGCCAATCTAGTACTTTTTACTATTGAACAAGGAAACAAAATGTCGCATACTGTCATTGAACGGAAAGGAATGAAAATGTGATATGCAAAAGAAAGAGTGATTGGTGAGAGAAAGAAAGAAAGAAAGAGAGAGAGAGAGAGAGACCATAGACTGCCGTTTGCTTCGTATTTCCTTTTTTTATTTTATTTTATGTTTTTTTTCAGAACAACCGTTTTGTCAAGATTTGAGGGAATGCGAACGGTGTGGGAATAGTCAACTTTTTCGAGACAAAAATAACGTCAAAAATGCGTCAATTGTTTCCAAAAAACAATTCCAGGGCCACGCCGTTCGTGATCCCTTGATGTTCTATGGGTTTCCCATCACTCTAACGTATATGCATACACTGTTTATTGTTTTTTTCTAAAAGATAAAAAATTCTAATAATCAGAATATTGTGAATTATTATCGAAAGCACTGCGCTTTAAAACTTTTTGAATATACCAACAAAACGTTGAATAGCTTCAAGAACCTTTCCACTTGATTCATTCGATATAATTTTCAGAAAAATCGTTCCAACTGGTTCTCTATTTTTCACCAAATTTTTCACACCAGGGTTACAGTGACCCTGTAAAGAAATTAGAGCGTCCAATAATACGTGTTCCCGAGAAAAAAAAGATCAGATCTAATCAGATCTATGTAGATATTTATATTCAAAGATTTCAATTTTGAAAGGAATCCAAAGAGGTATAATAGGGAGATTCAAAAGAAATTCTGGAGATCTCTGGATATCTTTTTGGATCTCTCACAAAATGGAAATCTTTGGATATCGGTGGATATCAAAAAGAAATTTTTGCCAAAATTTAGATCTGAAGATTCACATATATTTCAAAAGATCTACATAGATCTCATTAGATCTAATCTTGTTTTTTCTCGGGTTATTCCCGTATAGAAGTATTTCGCTGAAAAATGTCTGCAAAACTATGAAAAATCTCTGAAAAAAAATGAAAAAACTCTGAGAAACTCTGACAAACTCTGAGAATCTCTGAAATTTTGATGAGAAATCTAATGTTTTTGGGACATTCTTTACAGACTTTTTTCAGACTTTTTTCAGAGTTTCTCAGAGTTTTTTCATACTTTTTCAGAGAAATAGTAACGAAATTGCACTCTGAAAAAACTCTGACAAAACTCTCATAAATTGTTGACATTTTTCTGATTATTGAAAAATCCTGAAATTCAATAAATACATTCATATGCCGTATTCAAATATCATGTGTGAAAAAGTGTTTGAAAATTGTTTAATTTTTTTCTAAAAGTCAGAAAAATGTTAGCAATCCATCAGAGTTTTGTCAGAGTTTTTTCAGAGTGCAATTTCGTTACTATTTCTCTGAAAAAGAATGAAAAAACTCTGAGAAACTCTGAAAAAAGTCTGAAAAAAGTCTGTAAAGAATGTCCCAAAAATATTAGATTTCTCATCAAAATTTCAGAGATTCTCAGAGTTTCTCAGAGTTTCTCAGAATTTTTTCATTTTTTTTCAGAGATTTTCCATAGTTTTACAGACATTTTTCGGCGAAATATTTCCATACGGGTTGTTTGTAAATTGTATAAGTAACGACATTTAAAATCGTATTTGAGTATTCACCCTACAAACAATGAATACTGGCGTTTCAATGGACCGCTGATGGCCCTGCAACGCCAATGAAGAGCCATTACTGGCCCTTTGAAACGCCTGCAATCGTGTTTGCTGGACAGTGACGACAGGGATCATAGATAGGTGGACTGAATTGCTCAATGTTTGCCTAGCAGTCGTTCAGTGTTGACATGTGAGTTTGCCTAAGAAAAGACCACTCGTTGAATCATCAGAATGAATATACTTTTCTAAGGATTCACATTTTTAATATTTTTTTTTCCTTCGAATTACACATCTCAGAATAACAGGAACATCATTTTTTGGGAAATAAGATTCCTTAACAATTTTTTGTGGAATGTTAACGACGGAAAAATTCAGTTTCAAGTATCTAATTCTCTCTTTCGATGTTTCGATTTTTATCGTTCGTTTTTTTGAGAGTTAAATAATGAGAACCATTAATGAATGCCAATACATCGTTCCTTTCAATTATTTCCTCATTCTTTGCTGTTCAAATAATTTTAACTCTCCTTTTTCATGAATTTTCCTTATAAAATGTATTATTCGTAGATCTCTACAAGTATTCGTAAATGTTCAAATCCGTTTCAAGCAACCAGATCTGAGTGAATTTATTGTAATGGATTGATGTTAAAAATATCGGATAGATTCGAATGAAAATGGGGTGAAAACTGCATCAAAACGGATTCAATCGTATTAAATTTTTGTCCGGTTTTATAGGATATGTTTAGCAGGATTCTCTTTCCGTCATCCAAATAAAATGAGAATCTAATCCTTCCCGCAAGGAGGAAATGATTAAATAATTTTTTATTGATACATCAGGAATGTGCTGTCTAGAAGAAGAATTCAATCAATCAAATTTTATACCGTCATGAAAAATCAAATATTACAACTCGATGTACAATTGCGAGTTTCAACCCTAACAGCACAACAGAACGTTCAGAAAACCTCTTCTATCCCTGGTAAAAAAACCGGATGGTGACCCGGATAAAACCCGTACGGAACTTCTGGGATTTCATCCGGGTGCGTATACGGATTTTCCGGTGATTCTTTATCCGGTTTCATCCGGATCCTATCCGGGTTTTTGAAACAGATATTTTTCGAAATCCGAAATGAAACTCGAACAAACAGCCGAATGAATTCTATCCAAATTTCATGGGGGATTTCCGAAAATATCCAGTACTGAAATCCGGATAGAACCGGATTAAGAACCACCCGGATGAAGACCCGAGAATCCTATCCGGGTTCCTATCCGGCTTTTTCACCAGGGATACGTTCGATAAACCTTCCATAAACGTTCCAGTGGCACGTTGTGCTGTCCAGGACATGGAACTTTAATAAGAATGAATTAGATTTTTTTCATCAGAATGGTGTATGCATGTACGTTTCTCGTGAACCATATATAAATTTTTTGTTACATAAAAGTTGACTCCAAATTTGTGTTCAAGGTCGCTCCAGAGGTGTAAAATTAGAACATTGAGTCAATATTCAAGCTTGATTTTTAAACCGATCATTTTCAACACGGAATTTCCAACTCGATACAAATAAAATCCAATGACAGATCGCAAGATATTCAAATCTAAAATAACACACAAGTCTGAGTCTAAAGTCGGCAACTAAAACTCTTTTTCTTCCCCGAGTTACGAGTGTTGACGCGAATGAGCCAATGTTTCGATTGTTGTAGATATAAATGAATAAATAAATAAATAAATGAAAAAAAATTTAATTATGAGAGAAGCGTCAAAGAATATTATTAAAAAGAAAAAAAAAAAGATATTAAAATTGTTCGCAAAACGTGTTAATATTAAATTAATGTTAGTTGTGGTGAACTGGACCGATCTCGTGATAAGAAAAAACAACTTCTTCTCATTGAATTATCAACAGAAGTATACGCAAACGATTCACAAATGTTTGTATTTACAAACCACAGACCCTCACACGAATTGATATTAACTCATTATTCATTCAGTGACTTGTCAATCTTGCCAATTTGAACAAAGTAAAAACGAAGTCTCGTCACGCGAAGAAGCGTCCAGTACACGTATGATATAACATATGTAGAAAACGTAATAATATCCACAAAGTGTTCATCGGATTTTGATAAAGAGGAAATAAAGAAACCACAATAAAGAAACGGAAAAGAAAAGAAAGAAAAGAAAAGAGAATGATAGAAAAATTATATAATAATTATTATTATAAGACGAGGGCTCGTTCGTTTCTTTTTTTTTCTTCTTCTTCTTCTTATTCTTCTTCTCAATTAGCTAGCCAAACTTCCCCATCGAGGGTGGAAGAAATTCAAAGCGATATAATAACTTTATTGTGTTGTACATAAGATGAATATTGAATGAACGCACTTATAATGCGACTATGCACATATAGCTTGCAATATATATATATAATACAAAACAATACAATAAAAGGGGGGGAAAATCAATGTTTAAACAAAGATTTGGCTGTGTCAATGTCGTGTAACGTTTATTGATTTTTATCATTTTTTCTACTTAAATATTTAATCCGAGCGTGCGTTAGAGCTAGAGTGTGTATGAGTCCGAATAATTGTGTGAGTATGTTTGTGATCAAAAAGAAAGGAAGAAAGGAAAGAGATCGATGGAATGTGAGTAAAGTACGGTATGGGAAAGATAAGGAAGAGGGATCTGCGCACACGCTAGGCAAACTAAAAGGAAAAAAATAGGATAAAAAAAGATACAAAAAGCTTTGTGGAAAATTTTTCTTTGCGAAGAAATTTCATTCTCTTTGTTTTGTTTCTAAAAGCATGAAGGGAATTTGAGTGTTGACTTCATTCATGGATTCATCCTTGAGAAAGAGTTGGAATTTGCTACGATAAAAAAAAAAGACAAAGCGATACAACGCTCGAGGTTCCTTAATTAAACATGACACTCATTGTCAATGCCAAGTGGTGATAATTAAAATACACTTATTGGATCGAGATCCTTCTGAACGTTGTTTTTTTTTCTACAATACCACTGACAGATTATTAAGGTTTTTTCCACTGTCTCTAGAATGAAAGCGACAGAACATGTATGATACACCCTCGCACACAATTCATACTGAATGATGATACTGAATTTCTGAAAGCAATGACGATGTATTTCATAAATTATCCTTTGCATGACCAGCGAGAAAAGAACTTCTGAAATTTGTGAAATTATTCCAGTCAAAATTCTCTCAGAGGCTCATAAAATTCCCAGAACAATTTTTACTGGAAAATTCGTTCGCTCCTGCATGCATGGAATACAAAATACCTTATCCAAAAGAATGAATTGTGCGTGAATGTGTATTTTTTCCAAATTTTGATATCAATATAACAAAAAAAAACACCCTGTACAAATTCCATAATATGTGTGTAGATAATATATAGTTGTGTACTTTATACCAAGACCCGTGAGTAGCTCCTCCAAGGTGCTTTTATATTTGGCAATATTTAGATGAGTTTACAAATCTTTTTACCTATCTCAAATCAAGAGAAAAATACTAAACTGAACTAAAAGACACTATGCAAAAGGAAGAAAAACTGTAAAATCACGATGTGCGTGTATGATTAGAGAGGAAATTTTGCGAAACAAGAGCAAAATCAAGTTCAATTGTACATTGGATTGATCGATGGCTAACATCGAAATTACTCGGATAACATTTCGAATACAAAACTGAATATGCTATGAAAAATATTGAATTTTTGTTGCTGTACATGTATTTTCCTCTTTACGATCCCACGAAATTTTATCTGAGTATCATTCGACGGAGGACAGAAGAATCCTCGGAAAGAAATTTCCTACTTCATTCGTATTTAAATATCTTGTGTCATGATACCCCCTGATAATAATCACCATTTGACAAAGAACAACAACAACAACAACAACAACAACAACAACAACGTTATATATCGTCGCATCATCGTCGTCGTGAATGAAGAGAGAAACAGCAACAAGAAATCAGAAAAAAGCCGCAAAGGGCTTCAAAAATATGCACACGTACATAATAATTAAATACATACACGCACGCGCTTTTTCACTTAAAATTTAATGAGACTGATGAAAAACTTTTGTACATAAATATATTTAACAACATTATCGAAGGAAGGAGAACAACTTTTTGAATGAAGTGTATATAAGAGTTTCATTAAGCAAGCGTTTTTTCACTTTGTTCATTCCTGCTGACCCATAATCAAATGAAACATAATGTCAACGATACCTTTCGTAACGATATTTTGCACATAAAACACACGTACACATCAACATACACGTGCATCCACAAACATAATTTCGAGAAATTTTAATCACGTCAATGTAACATTGAAATCCGAGGAGACTGAGAAAGAAAACTTTAATAACATTTTTTAAACAAATTTCTCACCGATTTTTTTACCTCTACTACGAAAAAGAGAGAGAGAGAGAGAGAGAGAGAGAGCGAGAGAGAGAGAGAAATACCATCCGTAATGTTTGCCATTACGTAATGCGGGTAAAAAAAAATTGCATAACTCGACCAACATTAAATACATTTGCTTAGCTAAAATAGTGCCTTTTTTTACTATGTAAAAACCTTCTCTGTTGTTCGTGCCAAGTCAAAATCGAAATACACGAAAGAAAATGAATAATCAATAATAATATAGCTTGTACATACGAGAGAAGAGAAAAGAGAGAAAGAGAGAGAGAGAGAGTGTGTGTGTGTTTGTGTGTGCGCGCGTGTGTATGATATGATTTGATATGAGAGGGAGGAAAATAAATTCAATTTTGTATGTGCATGCACGTATGTTATACATATATATATATATATATATATCTGTATACCACAAAATCATAAACACACATGTTCTCATTGCCAAATTAGACGACATTGTTTCCATATAAATACATTTTTTAGCTTCGATAACACATATCCAATAATCATGTTTCATGGATTAAACAACTAATATGATGAATTTTATTCCCTGCTAGGCCATTCGTTGAGAGAATATGCATTTGAATGTAATTTTAAAGAATAGCTCATAATGATGGAAGAACTAATAACGATTTCTCTTCTTGTTGAAAAAAAAGAAAAAAAAAACACAAATCGATTATTAAAACTTTTAGAAATGTTGACTCAAAATCCAATAAACCCTAATGAAAAAAATATCTCTTGTTTTTCGAAATTATCATGTTCATCATTATATCATTATCATTGTTGTTTTGATCGACTGTTTTATGGGGTTTCTTGGACGTTTGAAAATTCGCATATATTATATAAATATAATTTTTCGAAATCACACGTTCGTATCTTATACGCGAAGGAGGAGGAATTAGATGTATATCGATTATTCTGATAACTTCATCATGAGTAAATAAAATGATATGAAATAGTAGGTTGTGAACACTTCACACAAGATTTTTCTACGGTCAAATCATTTTTACGAGCGGTCAAACTGTTTTATGAAAATGTTGAATATGACAAGTGTTGATCCTGCGGAAAATTCCACGAAATCCAAAGATCCTCTGACAAGATTCGCCGCTGGGCTTCATCCGGATTTGTGTGGTACTTTCCGAAGGACAGTGACGGTGATAAACCTAAAATGTAGATACAATATATTTGAAATGAGATCTAATGGGAATATGAAACTCTATTGGTGAAACCTAATATACATTTTACTTTGACTCCTTTCTCAATCATAGTCGAAGCAGCCCAGGTGAATCAAGTATACACTCCCGTACTTTTGCTGCACGATGTCAGGGATGTACGGGCTGTTGTAAAACATCTTTCAATCTTTCAATACCAGATTGGGAATCTCAAAATAATGTTGTAACGAGGACAAAGTTCCTTATATCATACAAATAAATATCACGTAATAAAAATTCTAATAACTTTAAGAAAAGAGTTGAAAACATTTGAAGGGATGCTATTAGCATTAGTTCTGATGAGTTCATTACAACAATAAAACCAAATAATTGAAAAGTATTATAATATAAAAAGTCGAATATAGAAGGTTGAATTTTGAAAATAATTTGAAGAAATTGATCAAAATTGTGACGTATATTCAAAAATCTGTACAATTGATTTAAAAATCGTTATCCTCAGGATTTTTATGTGGAACGTATGACGAGCTGAAAGCCAAGAAGAGTATTGGAAAATTAGTCATGATTGTTTGAGAAAAATGGAATATTGATGTTAAAACATGACAACTTTTATGAACTTCTTCTCCCTATTTTCTCAAAAATTCTCAAGGAAAAATTAAAATATGTGTATTGAATTTTATGCAACTTTTATCACGCTCTCATAAACGCTTGACACACCTAGGCTGCTGTAAGATACTGTTTGGAAGAAACATTTGACCTTCTGCTTTATAAATTGTAAAAAAAACCCAACCAACAGAAATCCATCTCTATAAAAAAAAAATGTATTGCGTTTCGCTTCATGAGATTTCATGGAAAAATTTTTCATACGGGTGTTTTCAATGCTGTTCATGCGCATGAATAATAACTTTTGAAGACTTTTCGAACGATGTAGAGCTGTTTTTACAACGTAAAAAAAATCATTCGATGAATTTATCTTGAAAATTCAACGTATTTGATCAATCATCTAATTACATCTACTCAAAAATGAAGGAAATATATATGAAAATCGTGGAATTCGATTCTAAAGCAGGGTCACCACTACCAAGGATTTCTTTCTTTTCGTGTAATGTGTTATTCTATTCAATTCTAATGCATCGTTGATCAATTCTGTTGGAATTCCCAATCAGTGAACACATTGTGAAGATTTGAAACGATAAAGGTTTGATTCGAGCCCCTGTGTTGCGTCATGTATTGGTTATTCGATGAATAATTCTTGCAACAGTAAGAAATGACTAAATTCCAACTCAAAACGTGATATAACCAAGACACAGAATAAAACTTTTCAATCCTTGAAGAGTCCTAAAAGAATATCAAGTTGAAATTAACAGCCAGAAACTTGCAGCCGATTGCTGTGACTTTTGATGAAAATTCATTCAAGTACTTCATACTTCTAAAATTAATGCAATTGATCATCAGTTTAAGGTTTTACACGATGAATTTGGAAAAGTTAATGTTAGAGAATTTTTCTGTATGACAAAAAATTCATTAGAAATCAATAAATATGAATAAGGAACTCTTAAATTACATTCTGTGAAATTTTCATCAGAAAATATTTTAAAATGAGCCGTTGAGAAAGTTTCTTTCAAGACATCTTTTTTTTTGCGGTGGATATGATAATAACTCATCACAGGATCATCTGAAATTAAAAAATAGAAAAGATTTTTGGTTAGTCAATGAATTTTTTCAAGTAACAACGTTTTTTCTTTTTAATTGAGCAAAAAATCGAGCATTTTGTCGCTGTAAAACGATAAAGAATTGGCAAGAGTGTGCAAAATTTGGGAATGATTGGTTCATTAATTTTTGAGGTATGATGTCCACGGATTTCAAAAACCAGGGATGAACATTTTTTCAACAACTTACATAGAATCATCGATTCCAGACCCATGGAGTTCCACTTCTTTCTGCAGTTGAAGAAAACTACTCCCTTCTGTAGCCGCTGCAGATGTTTTTTGATCGGATCTATGATCCTTTTGGAAAGGAATGGGCGCTATCTCTGTTAGTTTTACTTGGAATCACTTGAAATTTTCAGACAATATTCCTAAAGTAATATATACAACTTATAAATTTCTACACAAAAAAAGTTGTTGACCCTCTGTAACCCCTTAAATATCATTGAAAGAAGTTTAGAGAACGTTTAGAACGTCTCTTACGTCATTTCAAGATGATATAAACAATTTTCAAGAATCACCTCAGTCGTGTGCTATATACCACACTTTGAATTATTTTGATTGAATTCAGATGAAATGATCAAACACAAATTATCGCCATGAACAGCATGAAATAGAAATCAATACAAACTACGATATATTCTTTCTCTTTATAGCAATTATATTCAAACTACGCAATTTTTTATACCTTGAGAACTCCTATATAATTGTGATAAATAGAAAAGAATATAAGAATTTAATATAATAAATAAAAAGAGACTGTCGATATGTGTTAAAATAAAAAAGAAAAACAGACCAACAATAGGAAGCAAAAAGTTTCGAGCAAATCATTGCGCATTAACAAGACTAAGACAAATTGAACAACAACTGACAAAATTTCGAATGATCATTGATATAATCGATCGATCATTGGTTATCCCGAAAGTCAGTTTCATAGACGTTTAATCATTATTTCATTACCAGTACCCTCTGGTGCTGCTTAAGCCACTCACAAAATACGCAGCTTCACTTTGTATTGTTTTGTTTTTATGAAAGATTTGTCAAATGAATTTTATAAAATATTATACTTGACACATTTGCATTAATTGAGATTATAATAAGTGTTTGTCGAGTCTGGGTTATCAAATATTTCCAAGTTCGACATTTTTTATTGCGAGAAACAGAAAAAAAATTTGTCAGTTAAAGAAAAGAAACATTTTTTTTCCCTCACCGAAGACTCGAGACAATTGGATGAAACTAAGATAAGAATAATATCGAGAAAATCTGTCATCCGACTAGCGATTGAATGTAGTTACATGAAATGATCATCTTGTAACGGTGATAACGTTATGTAATTGATTATCCAATAATATCGTAAGGACCAGCCCAGACAAGTATTTGTGATCTATTATTATGTAGTAACATTGTAACATTGTAATTTTATTCCTACATCCCATTGTTATGTATCAAATGTATAATAGAAAATGGAATATTCATAACTGTTATGAATATGTGATGAATCATCCTTACATCTTTCTAACGCTAATCACAACGGTAAGCAACATCTATGTCGTATGAAGTTTCTTTCCCGAATACATTTTTGCAACATTTACACATACGTCAAATGAAATTATATTTACAATCGTTCTGATAACGCAACTTTCAGTGACAAATTTCTTTTTATAATCAGATGATAGGTTATTGCTACGAACTGTATATAATGATGAGAAGATGCAGATTCTGTGTATGATTGAATTAACCTTTGTAAGCTTGAATATATTATTATATAAATAAAAAGGTATAATCAAATCGAATGAGAAATTGAATTGGTTGGAATAAAATTCAATTAATCCAGAAAATATATGTCATTTTTTATCGTTTCTCTCATAATTTTGTGCTTTTGTTTCAATATTTTCGATATTTTCAGCTTCCTCGTTTGAAATTTCAAACGAAATCCATTCGTGAAAAAAAATTGCCAGAAAAATTAAATTTTACAAGATTGTCATGATGCCTTCCTTGGCGGAGATGAAAGTACAACAAAATAATGTCATTTTAACAAATAATTACGATTTACTATGACGAAGTGAAATTTTCTAAAATGAAGTGTACATCATGATGAGGCATTCGAGAAAATGTTGGATGAAAAATTGGGAGATCAAAAAGAGAAAGACTTGGGAATAGAGAGGAGATGGACAAAGATGAAGGGGAATATAAGAGAATGTGCGGATAAGATTTTGAAGAATGATGGAGTAGAAGCTAAAAACCCATGGATAACGGGAGAAATTTTAGAATTGATAAATGAAAGAAGAAAATACAAGAATAATGATAGCCAAGAAGGCCAGCAACGATACAAATCATTGAGAAATAAAATAATAAGAGAATCAAGGAAAGCAAAAGAACAGTGGTTAGAAGAGAAATGTCAGGAAATAGAAATAAGATTGCATTTAGGAAAAATAGATGAAGCATATAGGATTATTAAAAGATTTTTCGGACAAATGAAATCCAGAAGCAATAAGATTAGAAACTCTCTAGGACGACAATTGATAAAAACGGAAGAGAAAATAGAACAGTGGATCAATCATTTGGAAGACTTGTATAGAGGAAACGATGATATAGCACTATTAGAGAAGGAGGAGGATGTAGATGAGGAAGAATTGGGAGATTCGATATTGAGATCAGAATTCGACAAGGCTTTGAAAGAATTGAAAAATAATAAAGCGCCAGGCATAGATGGCATAAGTGCGGACGTTATAAAAGCCTCCAGTGAAGGAACTCGCGACGCACTGTTTGAATTGATTAGAGATATGTACGAAAAAGGAGAAGTACCGGAAGATTTCCAAAAGAATAAAATTGTCGCTATCCCGAAAAAACAAGGGGCAGACAAATGCGAGAACTACAGAACGATCAGTTTAACTTCACATGCTTCGAAAATACTGACCAAAATTATATACAGGAGGATGGAAAATAAAATAGAGAGTAGATTGGCAGAGGATCAGTTTGGTTTTAGAAAAAATAGGGGAACGCGAGAAGCAATCTTAGCACTCAGGGCAGTGATAGAGAAAAGGATAGCGCTGAAGAAATCTGTGTACATAGGTTTTGTAGATATACAAAAGGCTTTCGATAATGTGGACTGGGAGAAGATGTTTGCGATCCTGAAGAAGGTGGGAATAAATTATAAAGATAGAAGAATAATATACGAATTATATAAGAATCAAAGTGCAATAATAGACATAGAGGGTCAGGAAGGTGAAGCACAAATAAGAAGAGGGGTGAGACAAGGATGCTCATTATCGCCACTGATGTTCAATTTATATATAGAAGAAGCAATGAACGAAGTGAAGGAGGAAATTCAATCGAAATTACAGATTCAGGAGAAAATATAAGTATGTTGAGATTCGCGGATGACATAGCTATATTGGCCACGAGTAGTACTGAGTTAGAAAATATTCTCAACACCATGAGAACAATATTATTGGAAAACTATTGTATGAATATAAATGAAGACAAAACAAAATTCATGATGTGTACAGCAGCGAAAACAGCTAGAAGAACGAGAATCAAAATAGATACCGAGACAATTGAACAGGTGAAAGAATTCAAATATCTAGGAAGCATAATTACAGAGAACGGCAAAAGCGAAAGAGATATAAGAGCAAGAATAGCACAAGGGAAACAGGCTTTTATCAAAAGAGACAGTTATTATGCTCAAAAAATATAAGCTTGGAAGTAAGGAAGAAATTCTTGAAAAGTTACGTTTGGAGCACAGCATTATATGGTTGCGAAACTTGGACAATGGGGAAAACTGATCAACGAAGACTTGAAGCTTTTGAAATGTGGTGTTATAGGAGAATGCTCAGAATAAAATGGATAGACAAAGTCAAAAATGAAGAAGTACTCGAGCAGATAAATGAAGAAAGAAATCTTTTGAAACACATCGTGAAAAGGAGAAGCAATCTTATAGGACACACATTACGGCATGAGAGTTTATTGAAAACAATATTGGAAGGGAAAATGAATGGTAAAACTGGTAAAGGTAGACCTAGAGCAAGTTATATGAAGCAAATCGTACAAGACAAGGGATGTAGTAGATATGTAGAAATTAAACGTTTGGCGGATAATAGACAGGGGTGGAGGGTTTCATCAAACCAGTCGTAAGACTGATTACTTCATGATGATGATGACATCATGATGAACTACACTCAGTCGTTGTTTGCGGTAAATACTTTTCAAGACTTTTCTTAATTTCTCATTACTTTTCGAGTAGACGAAATAGATCATTCTGTTTTGACGTATAAATCCAATTTTCTACAATCGATTAATCACAATGAAGTGTAATTGCAACGGAATTCTCGTTATTCTTTATGAAAAATCCTAATTTGATTTTCTTTTGCTATAAAAATTTGGGCTTGGAAATTTTTCCGCCCGGGTCAAATCATTATTCCAATATTTTTCGAGGAATACGATTAAAGTGGGTTCAATCGACTTGTCCGACTTTCCATCGGCTATTTCAAATATGAATAGTCTGACCACAAATGCATATTCATATTTTCATTTACAAAAAACTATTTGATTTTAAATGAAGATTCAACTCCTTTGTAAAATCTGTAACTCAAAATTTTTGTAGTTAATCGAGAAATAACAAATAGTTACGATTCTTCAAAGATGGTATACAAAATGAAAAATAATGTATTGCAAAAGAAAAAGAATATTCGACATGAAAATGAAAATTAAATCAAGATTTTTAATAAATTTTTGACGTAATTAACAATTAAACATCTCAAGGGTACCAAATCCTTTTTTAGAATCGAATAACCGAAATGAAGATGTTTCATCATTAATCTACTAGGAACAGGATGAAAAATTGATTATTGGAATGCTTCATTGCAAGATTGGATGTAATTGATATTCAAATGAACTGGAAATCAGGTTTGTTATTTATGAACATCATTTATTTTTAGCAGAGTATATAATATACCATCTTTCAAATTTAGTACAATAAGAAAAAAAAAACATGAGTTTTTGTGACAATACATTGAAAAAAATTCAGTGTATATTGTCGAGGTGTACTTAACGATCTTAACAAGATCGTAGGCAGTAAAAAACAGTGTTCAAAACCAATCTATTGGACCGTACACTGATGTATTATCAAATCTATCCAATAGATTGATACTGAAATTTGTCTTACCAATGGAATTCGATGATTATTTAAAGAATTTATACTTTCTGTTTTTCTTTCTTGGCTTGTTCAGCTAAAGCTTCTAATCTCTCGTGAGCTGCGATTAATTCCTCTACTTCCTTGGCTGAAAGAATTTTGATTTTCGTCTTGCCATTCTCACGGGTCAATGTCGCCATTTCCACTGTAGAAACAAAAATCCAGTAATCATAGAAATAATAAAAAGATAATAATGATTTTATATAAATTTATAATCTCACCTTTATCAGCTGAAAGTTTATTCATATCTAATGTCTTGGAAAGGACTTTAATAGCGAGAGCCATTGCATCTTTCAATGTAGTTTCTCCTTCTTTGTATTCTTGTTTCAACGAGGATACAGCTGCTGCAGAATTATTCCCAATGCAGGTAGCTTTCCATCCTCCATAATTTCCACTGGGATCCGATTGGTACAATTGATAACCGTAATGACGATCCCATCCCATGTATAGAATAGAAACCCCAAAAGGTCGTTTACCACCGTACTGTGTGTAAGCCTGTTTAACGTCGCATAACCAAGAGACCAACTGCTCGCATGGAATTGCTTCCCCATACTGAAGGAGATATCTTTGAGCGATGAGTCTGAGTTCGTTTGTTAAAACATTGGCGTCGGAAGTGATTCCAGCCACAGAACAAACTATATCTTCATTGAGTTTATAAATTTTTTCAGAGAAAAATACTTCATCTAATAGTTTGTTTGTATTTCTTCTTTCCGCGGCTAAAAGAATTCCATCGTTGGCGAGAATACCCAAACACGTTCCAGCGTGACTTATAGCTTCCATAGCATATTCGACTTGATATAAACGCCCCTCTGGCGAAAATATTGTGGTACGTGTATCATATCTGCGAGCCTGAAATTCAGGATTGGTATTTAAAATTATTGTTTAATGACAAGGCAATACATAACATGCATAACCTATTCGATTCTTAAAGAATAAAATATAAAAGGAAGGGTATAATATTGGATGTATCAAACGTATTCTTAAGAATTCTTTTTCATGCAGAACACTCACCATTTTAGTATTAATTAATTTCTAATATCAATTGAGAAAACGTGACAATTATTAACTGCAGTCACTGTGATATTCCGCTGAATAATCACTCAAATTTGTGTATCATTCCGATGGTTTTCAACGAACGACTTGGACAGGAGGAGATATGGAACGCACCCTGTACACTCGCACACCCTGGTGGAACATGAGAAAGATGAAAACAGTGTGCACATGCGCCTTGAACGTTTCTATCCTTTGCAATTCTTCGCTGAATAATCATAACAAGAAAGGATAGAATAATATTTGGAATACCTTCATCCTCGGAAAAAGAATACTATTTGATACTATTTGCAAAATGTCACATCAATTGTTAGAAGTGAGGTTATGAAGAAATTTAGTAAATATTAAAAATTCTTTCCTGCTATTTCGTAATCTCATCAAATATGAGTCATGCAGTGACTTATCGATAACATTGAAAATAAGATGTAGTGGTACACGGAAATATTACATTTATTACTCTAATATATAAGTGATAAAAAATTATGTATTCCACTAAAACTCCTACACTTCGTATCGATGAGGCTGATTTGAAATGTAAGAATGGTTGTGGATTTTATGGAAATGCAGAATGGGAAGGCTATTGTAGTAAATGTCATCGGGAACACTTGCAAAAACAACGTGCGCAAAGAGAACGTGTTTCACGTTCTCAAACTTCTCACACGTAATTGATTACATTTTTATTGTTTTCATTCGTGACCACTGATGATTGTGTATGCGATGAATGTTATTTCCATGATTTCAGAGAAAGTTCTGATAGACCAGTACCGACTGGATATCAAAAACATGAAGAAAAGAAGATCCCGCAGGAGAAAAGAAACAAATTCCTCACGCTTCCATTCAGGAAACCCACTTCAAAAGGTATGTTCGCAAATATTTGCACATTCAATCAAGCATTTTTAATTTTCCAATTTGCGTGTGAATTGAACATTTCCCAAGTAATCTTTACAATTTTACCTGCAGCGGGTTGTCTAGTTTCTCTTATGTTGATAATATATTGCTATAAAACTTTCCAACTGATTCAAAAGAATCTCTTGTTTTAGTGAAATTTTTATCTACTGCTTATCGTGAAATAAAATTTATAATCTTTCTGTATTCGTAACGTTGATGAGTCAAAGCATAAAAAACTATTCATCATGTTTTTTTATTCAGGGCATGGATACCAAGAAGTGTTCCATGAGTTAGCTAAAGATAATCCTGATCTAGATAAAGTAAAGACAGAAAATATCGATCTTATACGATCGATCTCTAGAACGCCGATTGAGAGGGATGTTAGAAAATGTATAGATTCCTTTGTGATTGATATAATTCAGAATAAAGACATCAAAAGGATAGAAGAACTGTCCGAGATAACTCAAAATTTTTATCAACTATTTGCCAAACATTTGGAAAGCCCAAGATTTAAAGGTAAAAATAGAAAGTATAATCACAGGTTGAATAGTTTGTTACAACTCATATCGATAAATTTATTCTAGATATATCTTCGGAACTGAAGGAGAAACTTTTGGATTATGTTGAGAGATATGCTATGACTTTATTGTATAGAATTCTTTTTTCTCCCCCGTACACAACTGACGAAGAAAAAGATTTAGCTCTTCAAGAAAGGTTTGTACCCGACGATTGTCAATTGTATGGAACACACGAGATTAACTTTATAAATCAATTGAATTTCAGAATTAGGCAATTGAATTGGGTCAGTGGAAAAAATTTGGAGTGCAGAATTAATGAAACTAGTTCAGAAGTTAGAGAACTTGTATATACATCGATCACTGGTTAGATTTTTCACTACTCGTGTGTCATTGTATGAGAGCGATTTATAAATATTATATCCAATCTGATGTATTTCTTTTTTCTCAGATTTGTTGAACATGGACTCCTTAAAAGCACCTCAAGAAAAATTAGCGTGCATCGTTCACTGTTGCAGAAATATATTTTTGTTACTACAACAATCCGTCGGCGGACCTGCATCCGCGGATGAATTTCTCCCAGCTCTCATATTCATAGTTCTGAAAGCCAATCCCTGTCGTCTCAAGAGTAACATAAATTTCATCACTAGATTTTGTAATGCCAGCAGATTGATGACCGGCGAAGGAGGATATTATTTTACAAACTTGGTATATTCTAACTTGATTTTATTTATTACTGACTTCACAGAATTTCAACTTCATACAATTACTAATTGCATATTTTCTAGTGCTGTGCGGTGTCTTTTATTGAAAATTTGACTGCTGAATCATTGAATATGACTGAAAAAGATTTCCAATCGTATATGTCGGGAGAATGTGTACCCGCCAACACATGGGAATCGGCACTCATGATATGCGAAGTAAGTTTATATTGCTGGAATGCGGTTATATTTAATATTCTAACCCGTACCGTTTTTCAGAGCTTACATTTGATGTGCGAAGATCTAACTTTACTCGACGAGTTGAGAGAAAAAAATAATGAAATCATAAAAGAAGCAACCGAATTGGAAACTGCAATGATGCAGTTTCAACAACGAGTTGAGACTGAAGTAAATTCTGTAATTGCTAGAACACCCTTGATAATAACGAAAAGTCAGAGGTTGCCGACCGATCTGGACAGCGACGATGCTGAAACTCATTATTTGCCTCCACCTATAGTACCGCAGGTAAATTTACGAAAGTTTATAAAAAACTATTGCAGAAATTATTATGCCCTGAAGCAAAAACAACACTTTTTCCTTTGATAAAATATTTGAAAAGTTAGTTTTGGAGTTATAAACAGAATAAATTGAGCATTCAGGTGGCAAATACATCGACTACTCTAAATGATCGATGAGTATACTTGTGGAGTTAACTCTGAAACTAAGCATTTTATAAGACATGTTTTTTTCTCCAAAACATTGAAACTTGTCTTGTTCATGCATCAGAAATATAAATTGCATTTCTCTGCTATACCATAGCACATTCTAATCAATTTCATTACACAAATACAATACACATAATTTATAAACCCTGATTGATAAAAAAATAGAGCTTCTATCTAATCCACTTGAATCATTTATAGGTCTATTCGCAACCAGTTAGCGACGAATCTTATAACAATTTACTAGAAAACCAAACATCGGATGTGAAGAATTCTAGGTTTGAGGATTCTATCACCCCATCTCCAACGTTTGATTTTAATTTATTCGATCGAGGTAGTAGCTTCGATATCAGCAAAGCTGAAGACGAAACTAGTCTAATCAGTCTGGATGCTCAGTGCGATCTTGTTAGCAGCGAATCTCCACTGTACAAGAAAGACGATGCACCAGATAATTTATTATGCGATTCTCATCCCTCTAACACCAATCTTCTAAGCCCTTTGAAACCTACACCTCAAACGGATTATCATAATTTCACAGTTCCTGCTCCAAACGTATCCACAGTTTCATGCAACGCGGATAGTTTGTCTTTGAATTCAGCGGATTTCGATTCTGAGTATTTTCAAAATATGTAAAATTTGTAACACATGCGGCGTGTAAAGTATCCTTCTTATCAATATTGGTTTCATTTTTCGAGTAGGTACTCATAATTTGGAAAAACTTTGCATTCGTTTTATTTTTCTTCTGTTAAAAAAAATCTTCCGTTCAGATATCAAGTGATGAAGAATTTAATATCTCGAACATTTATTAATTTTCTGTTTCAAAATGCGGAGATTAATCAAAAGGGAAAAGACAAAAAAAACGGGGCAATTCGTTACTATATGTTGTTAATAATATCAAATTGTTGATGAAATATCAGATTTTATTATTGATATAATATGATTGCTCCACATCTTTGTATTATAAGATTGATGTATCAATTTTGCTCAACACATCACATACCAGAGAGGAGGCACATTCAATTTTCTTTCTCGTTATAATAGAAATGAATTATTTGTTTATAGAATTTGTAATTAAATTATCCATTTATATGTAAATACTTAGATTTTCAAGAAATTGTAAAATTACAATCCTGAAATAATGATTTGAGAATGTTTTAAGTTGTATGAAAAATTACAATAGGACATATGAATTTGCAATTGAATTATATATGTATATTTTTTTCATGTATATAGTCCTATACAAATAATCATTGGAATCGTCTCTATCGAATGAGAATTATTTTGAATCGACTGATGTTTTTTTTTTGTAATTAGAACTTTCGTGATTATATTAATAATATAACTAAAATTCATGAAAATTACACTTTCATTTCGAGAATGCAAAATAAACAAATTGATGCCTGTGTCGCGTTGTTAAAGAACTGAAAATAATAATATATATACATTTTATGTACATACAAGGAAATATATATGATAGGATTTGAAAAACAAATAAGAAGAAAAAATATTCAACTCATCATTTTATTTTTCATTTCTTCTCAGAATTGAAAATTACTCTAATGGACATTTTTTTCCTCCTTCGGTCATAATGAATGTTTCAATTGATAGTAACTTATTCTTTTCTTCAATGACTCGATCGATATTATCAGATCAATCATATATACAATGTGTATATACATACATACACTTTTTTTTAAACATATGTGCAGAAAATAAAAATTATTCACCACTCATTACATCCCAAATATACATGTGATACTGATGTGAAATTATTTTTCCTTGTTGCGTGAACATGGAAATTCAACAATATTGTTCATTCATTACATTTTGAATCTAAAACAAGATAGAATAATTCTTTTCATCATTTAGAAATACAGTTTTTCTTGTGCTCTGATATAATACAATGTCCATAATTGCAGATAATGAATTCAAAGATTAATAAAGAAGATGTATAAATATAATAACTATATTTTTCTCATTTTGTAAATGATATTGTTTTTTTTTTAATATTAGATTTTCGCATGAAATATCGAAAGGTGTTGTGGTAACCGCTTTATACTCGGTCGGATCTCATTTCAAAGTGAACAGCGTACAACACGATTACCAAATATATTTCACTGGGATTTTCAAACTCAGAATAGTACCTTTACGATAAAGAACTTCATATATTCGGTGAGAAGTTATTCTAAAAGTATTTCAATTATCCTACTGATCCTTCTTCGTAAGGGACAATTCTAAATAAATAAAACTGATCAAGAATTAAGTTTAAATGTAGAATAACAATACATTTCCTAGAAATGCATATTTCACATTTCTATGATATGGATTTGTTTTTTTTTAAGTTCACCAGGCCTGTATCTTCATTTGGTCAGTTTCTGTATGTTTTTGTTTGGAAACTTTATGCTCATAAAATACGATCAGTAGAGAAATAGTTCAAAAACGAACTTAAATTGAATAACGTGTATTGCTGAACATAGAAAAAAAAACAATACAGAAACAAGCGATTGAAGTTTGTTTTTCATCCGCCCAATAATTAAATACTATGTCAGAATCTTTATTTCTTCATTTTTTTTTAAATGTGCAGTTAAAATTTGTATAGATACTTATCGCGAGAATAGCCAACAGAAACAGATGTATCTCTATTACATAAAATGTTAATTCGGAATGTATGCAATGATTTTTAAATATTTCAAAACTTTTAACAAATGCTCGATATAAATATTTCATTCTGTACATAATATGATTTGCACACTCTTACGATGAAGTGAAATTAATATTAATATGTGCTCATGAAATATAAATAAATACATAAAATTTGTTATTTGTTGTGTGCATTTTACTGTAATATATTAGAAATATTCAAAAACAAATTATTCTCATGTTCAATGAATCATTCCACATCAACTTATTCTGAATTTTTCGGGAAAATTTGTTGTTAGCTCAATATTTGAAACAGAAACAGATTTGAAATTTTATTTTATTACTTTGATCAAGATTGAATGAATTCGAATAACACAGCGTTTAAGTACTCTGTGCACGAGATGAAGTTGGTTTTATTTAGATGTATTTTGAAGTACGTTTACTTTAATCAGTCAAACTCAAATGCTTACTCGAAGTCTTCTTTCAACTATGTAACAGTGGATGGAATGAAAATGTGTATATGTGAAAAGCTATGAAGAAATTGCAAAAAATGCTTTTTTTGCTTCTAGTTTCATGATTTAGCGTGGAATGATCCATATTTTTATTGCAAGTCTATCGACTCCATCGACTGTGGGTTCAAAATTCAAAACGAATTCAGTGAACTGGATTTCATTTAATACAAAAAGATCATTTGATTGTTAATTCACTTGTTCAAATCGAATTTTGTTGAATTTTGATATTGCGAATCTCTACTCCACTGAGTTGGTATTCTTATCGTCACCGAAACTTTTTACAATTCATATTACAGGTTTGAGTTTTGTGCTTGATGGATGGTGTTTAACTCACTCCAAATCATAAAACTTATTCTTAAACGTATTATAATAAATGATATAAAATATGAATCACGACCATCGCATGTGACACCACTTATAACGTGGCAATAGTTTAATACCTTCCAAAGCATTCTCTTGGTTTCTTAAAATAATTTATATTCTGTTCTGAATTTTTTCCATATTATAGCTCAATTGACCACGATAGTGTTTAGCATTGAATTTCTAATCTATGAAAGCATTTTAATTTCTAATAGCCTTACGTATGAATATTATATAAAACTCACTGAAACTCATAAATACTATGCGTATGAAACAAAAAATATAGCCTTTGTGAATTCACACAACTATTCATCAGAGGATCAAGAGTATTATTCTATATGAATAAAAAAATATACAGAATTAATGAACACTATTATCACTGGCAATTGCTGACTACCCTGTATTAACTACATATTAGATTTGTATTTTCAAGTTATATCTCTATATGTTTCCCTACTCTACAATAGTAGATAAGTTTTTAGGCAACAATTGTAGGCAAATTTATAATTTCCTTTCTCTACCTTTATGAAGTTTAATTGACTGACAAATAAAATATTCTCTCTTTCATAAATCTATTCTTTCATCGTACGATACTAAAGAAAAATAAAGTTATTTGCGCTATATTATACGTTAAACATAAACAAAAGTTAAAAAAAACAAATAAAAAACTTGAAATTCATATTCTGAGATCATCAATTTTGAAATCAGAACTTCTAAATTAATTATAAATATTAAAATTCAAGTACGCGATTAGAAAGGGCGTATATAAAAGTTTCTATGATTAACAAAAGATAAGGAACATTCGTATAATACATGTACTACATATTCAATGTTTTTTTTCCGCTTGAAGAACGTGGACCACCAAATTTGATATTTGAAAATTATTAAAACTCAAAGCGATAATTTCGATAGTCTTAATTTTTTTCAGTCATTTGGTGTAAATCTTGGAATTTTTTGAATAATTTACAAAATTTCGTAGGAAAATGTATAAAAAATTGATAGTCATTTCTTATAGATTATTATCACTTCGAAAGCTGATAAAGACAAGAATTTTTCAAGGCATTAGCTGCTATCTTTTTCAATTGACTCGAAAATAAATAATTAAATAAGAATTAGAAAATAAAACTTTTAATACTTTGCATCTTCTTTCAAATTATATAGTATTCTGTGATTTTAACTAAGCTACGCTGTCTAAGTATTTTCATGCAAAAATTTATATACATATAAGTTGTATCGGAATCTCGGAAACTCGAGGGACGAGTGAAAATTAAGAAAACAAACAAAAAACACAATTATTCTGTGAGAATATTCGATTCCCTGAACAAAATTCGGATGGTGAATGAACGAAGAGATAGATGAGATAATAATTATGAAATATATAGCTAGCTCAAATAGCTATTAATGAATATATATTTGTGCAGCTATCGTTTCAATCGATCAATTTCAGTACCAAGTGATTACAAATTTCTTCCCAAGCAAAGTCTTGGAATCGAGAATAATTGAACAAATCTCGACATTATGGTGATACTTTTTAACGATCTACTCAAAAGATTTGTTCACTCATGTTCACTTTTGGAAGGTGCAAATTTGAAAAAAAAAAAAAAAACATTTATACACACAAATATCGCGATGAATCTTGACTTTGAATCAACAAGAATCGTTTTGATCGAATGAGAGATATTTTCGCGATACATGCACCCGTGTGAACATGTATATATGTATTGTCTATGTACAAAATTGTCTTCCCATGCTTCAAATATTGCCTACAATTCAATTCACAGTTGAGGAAAGGATTTGCATAGACTTTCAGTGCATTAGGGAATGTTTTATAAACTTCTATGTATACTTATATAAACTGTTTGTACTAAAAATATTCAATTATGCGCGGCTCTTTTACCATTCATATATCCTATCCATCTTTCTGCGGTTGTCATGAACAATGGATCGCTATCGATTGTGTTTAAGAGAAGGAGTTGATTTATATGCGTGGAATGATAATCCCATCGAGCTAAATTAGGTGCAGTTTGTAAAGTGAAATGACGTAAATCGTAAGTCGTTCCTGACCCTGTATCAAACAACGTTAACATGCCTTTTAAAGAAGACATGCCCTGTTCGAATAACCACGATGCTTCTTCCGCATCTTTTCCAGTTGCGATAGTTTTGAGGTCGTATAAACCGAACAAAGAATATATGAAACCGTTAAGTATGAAAGAAGATGGTATTGTTGGATATTCTTCGTACCAAACGTATCTACCTAAGAATTGAGCAGCAACTCCTCCTTTGCTGGAAGAAACTCTGAAAGGACGCAGACCCCTTATGGCTGCTTGTAAATACTTTTCGTCTCCGGAATGATAATAAGCTCGCGCTAAAACTGATATTGCATGCCCTTGTCCCATGCTGGAGTACCTGGAAATAACATATTTTCTCATTCCATGCGAAAATAAATAAAGTCAAGGTCTGAATAACGAATGTCTCAATAGAAATATACCATCCAGGTTCGAGCATTGCCATACCCACAGCGACTTTTCTTTTGACAGGGTTTGGCCATCCACCTGAAGTGATGTTTTGGTTGGCGACAAACCATTTTGCCGAATCGTAAAATTGTTCCATGTGCTCGCTGGTCGATAACGTCATATTATCGATTATTCCAGATCCATAAAGAGTTATTTTTATCACCTATACAGAAGAATATACAAAAGAAAATACGAATTCGATATTAATATGATTATTAAATAATGAAAATCAATTCGATACCTTAAGTTTAGATCGAGACAACTTCTTCTTACTTTTATCATTTAGATACAAGCCTTTCTGTAGATCAACTACTAAATCTCTAGTCAAACGTCGCCATTGATTACTGATTTGACCAATTCCATAATATATATGATTATTATATGCATAAAGTACTACATTACTGGTCATATAATGAAGATGATATATGTCTTTCTTTTCTCTGGACTGTAAAGTCACCGTGATGCTCCCATTATCCTTGACGTTAAAATCCAATTTGAATACAAAATCCAACACATGATCCAATTTTATTGCTATTCCTGAAGTACTGGTTTCCGGCGTTGCGTATTTCATGACATAAGTATTGAGATTTTTATCATATACTCTAGCTATAACAGATCCCTGAGGTACGCTCCAATCTTGTTTGACCTTATCCGCATCTTCGATTGATTTTCTATGTGGTTCCGGTTCTGTTAAATTCTTACTATAATGCGATAATGCGAATTGAGCAATTTGCGTAGGATAATAATACCCCTGACTCTCCCACTGTGTCGATATAGGTACACCGTCGATTCCGCTTATACATTTTACTCTTTCTCTAACCTCCACGTTATAATTTTCAAACGTCATAAATACTCCTCTCGGATCATATTTACCCTTGGGACTTACAATTTTAGAGTAACTGTGTAACCACTCGAACCTCTCTAATCCATCGTAAGTCGCTAATTTTCCGTAGACCTGTGAAAAAAAAAATATTCATGCTCCAAGTAATGATTTAATCGATTGTCAATCCAAAACCATAAAATACTTACTTCAAAATACTTATGAATAAACGAAAATGGTATATAAACTTCGTCACCTTCTTTACGACAACCAATGGAATAACCACCATTTATGTAACAATCTATCTCTTGATAGCCCAATTCATTGCTCAATCGATCCTTCGGAAGTCAATATGTTTTTAAAAGTTCATTATAATAGTTGATTCAAATTCATCTTATAGTACTGTTTACCTTATGCTGATACTGTGTTTTCCAATCTGTATCTCTGAGAAATAAAGAACTTCCACAATTATTCCATGATGTTAATACGGAACTCAAAACTGCAACAATGAGTATCAACAAAAGGGTTTTGAAATTGATCCTCATCATCATGTAAAACCTGTAGATAAATAGTATATCGTTAATATCCAGGGAACTAGAACACGATAGGATTATGTGGAATAAAAATGATAACTTACATGATAAATTCGGTATTGAATTTCACATAGCTTCAGTAAATTGTATCTTGGCCAAAATTAAAAAATGATGATTCGAAAATTGAAAAATGTGAAATAAATCCCATTTTGAAGAAGTTAATTTTATTTACATATGTATTTGAAATTAATTATGTATTCAAACATGTGTATGCTCAGAGAGATGATAAGGTGAGTTATACACAGCATTGAACGAGGGTAGAAATTGATACATTAACTGCATTCTATCGGGGAAGTGTGGGGACACATTTTTATTTGTTATTATACTTGAATTATGAATAATCAATGAATTATTTAGGTGTACACGTAGTTCAGCTGTTAACAACATTCGCGAACTGACATTTAATAGGTTATGATTATGATTATCGAAGAATTAGATCTACAAATTACACGTCTTGCCGATTTTGTCTTCCTGCTCTTCTTCAGCGAGAACGATTTGTAATATTTGTAATTTCTCGTTTTTAAACATTCGTTTTTTGTTATTTTTGTTTATAATATTTTACATTCGATAACCTGATACACTTTGTTACTTGAATAAATGAGATGAATTAAAAGGCCAAACACACAAGCTATATAAAAACGTAAGAACGAATGCGTATCATGCGTAATAGAAACCGTTTTATATATATAGTGGGTGGATTTAATCGTTGATTGATGGATTCCGTTAGAGACGAGAACATGATTGGCGATTCCATGAGAATCAACCAATCATAAAGAAGTAGCAGCTTTTGAACAGCACACCAGTTCCTTGATCCATTTTACCGGCTTGATCTTTAATTTTAACCTCAGCCGGTTGTTTATTTTTTTTTTTATAACATCGCATTCGATAAGTACTAGTACCTGGAAAATTTATAAATATTAAATCAACGAACATCTCATCCCATCCCATTAAATGAATTCTATATCAGCACAAAATGAATAAAAAGTTTGCAATCAACATTGATCCTTTGGGATTCACCTCTCAAACGGAAACTTTATTAGTTGGGTTAGGCGCAGGTGCTTTTGTGAATGAATTCAAAAGGAGAAATGTTTCAACAGAAGCATTACATAAATTGGTTAAAGAGGATTTCATGAAAGCCGGTAATTATAAATCTACTTTGATACATTAATCACCATGACAATTTAAATCTCAATATGTAATTCCAACAGGTATCGATGAGGCACTTGCAGAACGTATAGTCAATGAGCTCAACATAACAAAAAAAGGCATAGATAATAGTGAATCTACATTAGAACACAGGTATGGAATTTATGGGTAATTAAATGTATATAAAATTTCTCAATTTAAGCTCGTTAATTCCTTACAGAACTCATAATCTTCTCAAGATATTGAAAAATGGAGAATTACAACTATCTTTAATTCAAGCGTTTTTGAAGTATAGCAGATATAGACTTGAAAATAATCAAATCAATACTTACGTCGATCCAAACAAATGTCTCTGCGCCTCAGAAGTTTTACGATTGGCCAGTAGCGCTACCTTGAAAGAGCTCGAAGATTTAGAAACAAATTTTGATGAACTGAAAGCTTTTTTTTCTGAGGTGAATCAAACTCTTATTATTTCCAAACTATATTTATCTTGAAATAATATCTAATATCAATTCTGAATTCTTCCTTTGAGCAGAATGAAGTTAAATCTAGTTCCAAACTCTATCTATGGGTGCTATGCGGGAGCAGTATACCTGTGATAATGTATATATGCTTACGTAGTTCTTTACATTGGAAAAGCTTATGGCGATGATATTTTTATATGTAAATTTGGTAAGAATAGAAGTCTTTTTTTTTTACAAAATATTACATTTTCATTGATTCCTCAAAGCTTGTATCTAATTTTGTACCTATAAATTATACAATTCATTTATAGATTCAGTTTTTTAACATAAATTTAATATTTTGTTACATTAATACATTGATTTGATCGATTAGGATCAGAAATTTCAGATTTGTTATAGAAAAATCAAAAATGAGTATCCCAGAACTTCTTTTCCTGTGGATTATTGACTCGTCGATTTCAAATTGATACCAAACCCTGAAGTTAAACACTTTATTTTTCATAATGATATAATACAAATTTGTTTGACATTAATCTTGAAAATTATCAACAGCAAAAATACAATGTCGCGTGGAGAATTGTATTTTTCATAACAAGTAACGTAGATTACGATTATTCAATGTCGTTTAATCAATAATTGGTATAACATATTCAAATTAATATCGTATATAACTTTCTTCATGATTCATAAAATTTGTAAATGTAGAAGAATAGAAATTCAACTTCAATCTCACTTTTCAAAGTAGAATTTTCAATACACACACACAGCACGGGACTTTCTTTCCACGTTCAACAAAATTTATAAAAATCGCTTGATATTTGTTTTTCTTTTAATCTCTAATAATATTATGATTGATCGATGTACACTCATTCCTCAAATGATAAGTAATATCACAAAAATGCTAAGCTTAATGAATTCTACATTTCAGTGTATTATTATTTTATTGCATGGCTAGTGTAAAACAACGTATATGACTCTATTCTCTACTAATTAGTATTTTAGTATTTAATCAGTCAATACAAGGCACTTTTCGAATCATCAAATCGATCAATGGATTAACTGGTACATCTTTCAAGTCACCTAACGCTGTAGTGATGAACAGGTTTACGATAAAGTTCAAAAGCACTCCCTCGTTGTTCCATACTTCCAGCTAAATCCAAACCGCTTGGTTCACGATTATGAGATGAATTACCGGTAGATGTTTGATTAGCGTTGCTGCCGTAACTGTTGCTGTGATTGAATCCATTGTGATTACCATTGTCTCGATTATGCGTCAGTCCGAGATTAACTTTTGTCACATCCAGGCTCACGTGACCTGAGCTATTGCTGTGAGAATGCGCGGTCACCGGGGGATTGGTATGAGAATGAGAATAGCTCAAGCTATGACTATGCGTTGGTGAACCGATATGATTATGATTATGGTGTGAATTTACAGAGTGGTTCTCGTTGTGGCGAGATGACGGAGGAATGTTGTAATAATATTGACTACCGTTTCGTTGAGCGTTATTACTATGATCCACCTGAACAACACAATTACAAGGATGGTAATTTATAAGATAAATCAATGTAATTTGAATATGCTATGTAAACTACTTACTCCTCCATTATGCGCGTGAGAGGTTGGTATGGGAGGATAAGTCTTCAATTGATGGTAAGAATTGTTCCCATTGTTCTCCTCTTGAGATACAGATTTCTGCGGTGGTCTGTAGTTTTTAGGTTTGGGAGGTGGCACTGGTTTGTAAGTTCCCGTTTTATTTTGTGGAACCGCCGGAACCGTTTTATAATCAGTCGTTCGACTACAAAGCAATATGTCTAGCTTACTTGGATGCAAGGTTTAAAAACAACATGAATTAAGAAACTAAAATGATGTATGTAACGAATTAAACTAAAATGTCTCGACTAGAAATGTATATTCTACTAGAAGCTTTTTGCAATGGTCGAGGCTTATGGGCCACCACCCTGCAGAGGAAAATTCAATCAATTCAACAAAATGTATGTATTTAACAAACTGTGTAGTACTCAAATTATCAATACCTGTATTTCGCATAATCTGTTCGTATTTGAGATTCTTGAGTGGGTATGGGCTGAGCGGTAGATCTTGTAAATCTGTACGGATCATGAGCTCTAGACGGAATAGTACTTTTCAGATCGTCCGGTACGTTTGGACCTAAACGTCCTGTAGATGTGTTGAGATTCGTCACTCCATAATTCGCATTTCCATTTGTATTGTTGTATGAATCAAAGGACGACATACTATCGTAACTTTCCTAAACATCGAATTTTGAATTAATATTTCCAAACTTGACCAACAAATATTATCGCTATTTTATGGAATTGAAATGGATTAACTCACTGCTTTCGGTTGTGTTCTCTCGAGGGATGATGTAGCGTGAGCTTTATGAGGTGTCGCATTTATGTAATTTCCCATATCCAAAATTGAATCCGTTTTATTAGCAAGTCCTTGCACCATTCGTCCCATCGTTCCCCTCGACGGAGGACCCATGGGTTTTACATTGCGATCGACACGAGGTGGAAGATCCGGAGGACTATGATGGTGAGATCTGAGATCAAACGATCCTGCAGCGTATTCCGATGAGCCAGATTGATTGCTACCTTGACCGGATAACGAAAATCCATATTTGCTATCTCCAACGCCTCCTTGGGATCTTCTTTTATGTTGCTCGAAAGCCTGAAATATCCATGAAAGTTATAACTACGTTTCTAATGAAATTTTATATTAATTTTACCTGATAATTAGTTGTATAAGGTGGAGGGGCTGTGGTATCATCCTGCGTAGCGATGCTAGGATCAGAGCTACTTTTTAAACGAGAAGGTGGTCCTAAAGTGCCAGAAAGAGTAGGCGCAGGGCTCAATTCTAAATCACTTTCCGGAGACGAGGCATAGGAGAGACGAGAAGTCATTGGAAATAGAAAATCATCGGAAAGGACTTCCTCCGGCTGAAATTGAATTGAATTGAATTGAATTTCCATTAACTGAATACTCATCACGTTTATCGTACCTTTGTTTGACTCATCCAAAGCGAACCTTGTTGTTGACGATCAATTAATTCTCTAAGTTTCCGATACCACGCTTCCGGACTCGTTAATGTTATTACCGCGCTAAAAATGTGTCCCCAAATTTTGTCCAATTTTTGACACTGTTCTAAAAGTTTCTTACTACTCTTATGCGCTGATCTGTTATCAAAAACAATTGTTATGTGGTATCAAATATCTGTGTACAATTAATTATAGAATTTCAATTCTTCAAACACTCACTTGGGTATTCCAGCTCTCAATTCTTTGATGATTTGTTTTGTTTCAGCTTTCAAGAATATCACAATAGGATAGAACTGAGCGTAATTCAAACGATCCACTGCGTTTGGAGTAATATCGAGCAAAGCGTGTTTTCCTCTATCCATAACTTCCCTTATGGCGCTCAATCGAATTATACCGGATGGTTTTGCATTTTTACCACTGTTATCGTCCAATTGACTCTCCATTTCTGCCGACGTGTGTACAAAAATCACATTTCATTGCCGTTGAAAGAAAATTTTGCCAAGTCTGTGACTCACATTGGTTATTACTCACGTGGAGAAGTAAATTTATCGGGGAAATCTTTGAGAAGTTTTTCTCTCGCCAAATCCGCAACCGGGCCAAAAAGAATGACTGGTCTGACGAAGCCGGGGTGCCTTAGAATGACACGTTCGTAAGCTGGAAACTTACTGATGCTATCCGAAAACACCACATCGTCCCAATGATCCTAAAATTCAGAAAATATAAATCATACAAGGAGTATTAAATCACATCAGTCGTCAAGGATTTTTTGTTCTCACCCTTCCTAAAGATTTGGACCGTCTATGACTATTTCGTCTCCTTCTGAAGAAACTACCTCTACTCTCACTGGCGTTCAATTCTTTTTTAGTCGCATTGAATTGTGCAGTCGCGAGTTCTTCGGCACGAGCCTTATTTGGAATAATTCCTTTCTGTACCTCCTGATTGTTCCTTCCAATTCGATAAACTTGCCAGGAGCCAACGATTCCGTTGTGAAGAGTATCGATTACGTGAAATACGTCCCCACTACGGAAACTCATTTCACCTTTTTCAGGTTGCTCGTAGTGGAAATGTGTTCTGGAAAAACAAATGTTTAGATCAAATGAAATATATCGGTAGATATATTTCCTTTCGTGTACGTTCAACTCACTTTATATGAAACGAATCTCCTCTTCCTGAAGCAACAATTTGATCGTACTCTTGACGTCGATGTTGTACAATCAGATCTATTTGTTCTTGAAGACTCAACAGAAACAACACTGCTTCTTCTCTTGTCACACCTTTCATGTCCATATCATTCACCTATTTGATCGTAAATATCAACGATTGTAAGTGAAAGACATTAAAAAAGTAAATTATTTTCTGCTTAATCTGCTTACCTTCAAAATTTTATCTCCCGGTTGCAAACCTTGTAGAGATGCTGGACTCCCAGCTTGCACAGCAGTCACGAAAACTCCAGTTTCATTTCCACCGGTCAATCTCACCCCAACGGATCCTTCTTTTTGGAATGTGATGAATCTCGGATCCGGCCTTGAATTAAATTTCATGTTCCTTTTGAATGTTCCCATGAAAATAATGATTTCTTAACTTACATTGGTTGTTTGGTTCGTTGCATCGAAGAGTCTTCCTCGTAAACTTGTCTCCGAGAATTGTAGTAATCTGTGAAAACGAACAAAAGCATTTATGTACTAAGCAAACAATGATTTTCCAAACGACATTTACCTTCGGGCTTTGGTAATCTTGGGGTTTCGACAATCGGAGTAGCCGGTAAATCTAATTGACTCAAAGAAACGTCCATTAAAGGACCTCTTGATCTTCCCCTTGGCACAAGATTACTTTTATCCTCCAATGGTTGTCTCGTGGGTGGTGGAACGTACAAATTTTGACTACTGTAAATACCTCCGGATAAATATTCCGCGCTGTCCGTTTTACCTGGATGTTGAATGTTGCACGTCGACGAGGTGTCTCTGGTAACCACGATAGACAAACTCTCTTTAGATTGATCCATTATTTTTTTAACATCTTTCAAACTCATGTTATCGGCAGCGACGCCTCCGATTCGAGTCAGAACGTCTCCAGGTTTTAAACCTATATTGTCTCTTAGAACATCCTTTATGTACAAACGACATCCTAATATTATGCCAAAATCTGTCAAACAAATTTTCTCTATCAATAATTCGTAGGATTATTCGTCAAAAGAATTCTAATAGAGCGTTATAAGATTTTTACCATCTTTTTTGTTGTTACGGGTTAACGTCAATCGATGGGTTTGTAACGTAGAATTGTTTCCGGAAGGATTAGCTGAATTGGAACTAGCTCTTCGTTTAACAACTAATAAAACAGTTGAACCGGAATCTCGGAGAACACGCACCGCTGCTCCATAATCTGCTCCTTCTAACGATACTCCGTTGGCAGAAATGATACGATCGTTGACTCTAAAATTACATACATAAATACTCTCATTATATTTTATAGTTATACTAAAATTCTTGGTGTTTGATGATATAATAATATTGATGATATTTGTTAGCAAAATAATTCAAAATTCGATATTAAATATCGATGAGGATATTGCAATACTCACTGTAACTTCCCTTCTGCTGGACCAGCCTTGAGAACATCTGAGATCGCTATCGCTGGATCTCCATTTGTGAAGTGGGGATTATCACGACCACCCGAGACAGCAATACCAAAGCCATAACCTGGAACTCTGGTCACTGTTACGTGATGAATTTCCCATCCTCTGTCCCCCGTCTGAAAGACAATTGTAAAATGACGAGGAATTATTTCTCTTCTTCTTTACTCTATTTAAAATATCCGGACAACAGGTCTGTAGGGAGTCATATATTTCATTATTGAAATTCAGAATAAATCATTGAGAATAATGGGAACACCATAATAATAGAAATAGCGCAGAATCTGTTGAAAAATAATCACCCTGTGAGCTGATTTAATGTATTCCTCCATTTGTTTCTATTTTCTATCAATTCATTACTACGTATCGAGCACATCCCGCATTCTCCACGATCCAGATCAATACATTAAACCATTGTGCAGGAAATCATACGAAATCACAGGAAGATTGCTACACTCCATTATTACAGTACGATTAAACTAGAAAAACATGCATGGAAGAATCTTCCCATTTCTCATGAGAGAATCACTTAAACTTGACAATATTCAATTTATTTTCTTTTTATTCCTTATCGAATGAAAAGAAGTGTAGATGATCACGTTTTTCGTGGTTTCATTTTGTCGTCTGATTGCTGATCAATCGTGGCAGTAGAAGTCGCGTGTCTTATCTTATCATTTATCGAATTCGATAATCGTATTATCTTTCTTTTATTAATTCAATGAGAAAATTTATCAAGTGCATCAACACGTGAGAATGGATAGATTATCTCCCATTCATTCACCTTCGTATACGAATTGAGAAATCTATAAAAATGCGAATAAATGAGGTACTTTCAAAAGCACGAACCGTGTATGTACCAATTATAATTCGCGATGAAACACGAATGAAGATTACAAAGTAAATAACTGCATTCTCACCAAGAATTTTATAATTGAACGAACAAAAGAACGGATAAACTAATAATTAGAAAATATTATCAAATCGAGTAATTGATAGCCACGATGCATGCAATTATCTTGACGGAGTCAATGATAATCCAATGTAAAACAACATCATACATACATCATTGAAAAATGAAAGTACAAGTACACGCTACGATGAGTAAATAGTACTCAGGACAATGCCAGCAAACAAATCGGCTGAACGTAATTCAATGTGAAACGAGAATAATAAACTCCGGCGTACACATGACGCTTTTTCAAATATATTGTATAACCGTCAATAAAAATTTCAAGCGGGGTTGAAATATATTCATTCGGGAATTAGATATACCACGTTGAAGAAAAACTCCATTCCAGCTCGAACGATTGTTAGAACTAATTATATCGAAGTACCACATTACTCGATGCCTAGATCACACGAGAAAAAAGATATTCGCCGGTACATTGCAAATAACAAAAGGAAGAAAAGATACAAAATCAAATACAGTATTGAATTGTATACATAGAGGATGAGAGACATCGTTACCCCTTTGAAATTCTCAGTGTTCTTTGAGGGAATCAAACAAATCGTGTGAATAGTTGTCATTGAACTATATATCCAAAACCAACCCAAGACCTTCGTACGAGTAAGTTCGTTCTCATACCTGGTCGAATCAGAAATGAATCTAAGATCAACGCCTATTGTTCGTGGTAATTTATACAACACATCAAAGTTAATGGTTGTTTATGAATTCGGAATCAACGTAGGAACAAAATATGAGATGTTTTTTCATTGGGAATAAGAATTTACATTCGCTATAATGAGTGCGTAGGAGTGTACTGCTTATTTGCACCGAAGCATCGCTGAGACCACCTTTTCTCACCGGGAATGAGAAGGAAAAAAAAAACGTCATATTCGAATCAGTTTGAGTAATTCTATTCCACCTTATCTTATATGCATAGAAAACAATTTTATGTATTTTTAATTTTATAGAACGTTCATAAATTGAGAAATTGTATTATAAGATTTATTACTACATTCGTTGATGGGAACATAATATATCAATGATTAATTTGATTAGTTCTGACGCGACCACAGCTGCTGCTGTTTTTAACTCCATTCTAAAACCAAAAATAAGTACAATTTGCTGTGTACTTGAACTGTTAATGTCATCATTTTAATAGCATTTATACTTTAACCGACAAATTCATCTGATTAAGATATCTTATAAACATTTTTTACACATTGAGTAATGTAAAATCCCCTGCAGACATTCTCAATCTATTAATAGCAGCAAAAGAAATGTTGAAATTCTTGAAGAAATTCCTTCAGGATTGCTCATCGTGAAACTATTAGTTCCCAACCATAAGATAACCATAGTTCCATTTTGGTGCCACCAAATTTGATAAAAAAATGTTCTCTGTGTAATAAATAACATGATGCAGCACGATTCAAACCTGTGAACTGTTTCGTAGGTTGTATCGTACTGACCAATGTTGCCAGATGCCACATGGAATATTCGTCGTACAATCAGCTTGAAATTAACATGATCGTATCCGGTAGTACGATCGACCGTTCAAAATTACCGTACGGTGGGTTCACTCAAACCGTTTCCCTCTATCTCGATGAGTCGTGGAAAACTATCGAATAAACTTTTGATACAAAGAAATAAATCAAGCTCTGATCATATCTTCTTATATTTTTCCCATCGTGAATTGTGTATTCATTGATGTCATGTTATTAGACATGTATCGTTGTTTATTTCAAGTTTTTTTGGAATCTATAGAAAGGATAATGGAGAAATCTATTCAAATCCTCAAGAATATATTTATTGATTTATGAAGAAAAATAAAATACTGCTTCACTACTGGCGAACAAAAATATCTCTGAAAAATTGTGAAAAACTCTTGTTTATGAGACACGTTTTTTCATTGAAAATTTCTCTGAATATCTGTGGATATTTCTCAGAAACTCTGAATTTATCTGAAAAGCATCAAAGCCTCTAAAATTTTCAGGGTTTTTCAGTAAAATTTTTCCACTAGGGCAGTTAAAAAGAATTATTGAATGATTTACAAAGGCGATGAATCGAAAGCCTAGTTTCCATATAGTTACTAAAGATCGAAGTATATTCAACTTGAAATCATTATTAGGAAAACTTCTAAAAGGAACGACCCAATAAACATTCCGTGTCTAAGAGATATCTTTTGGACACGTTTTATCTCTGAAAGAAATTGGGAAAATGATAAAAGCCAATTAACAATACACTGTTAAAAAAATTCTTAAATGTAATACGAAATTCTTTATGAAATATCATATTTTCATATTGAATTCAATAATAGTTCTTAAATTTAATATTGAATATTGATGATGAAATTTCAAAATTTCTTTCCGAGATGTAACAATTGTTTATTAAATTTCACAAATATATTATTACAGAAAAAAATTCTTAACATTGAGAATTATATTATTGAATTTAATATTTTATTATGAAATTTAATACAATGATTATGTAAAAAACTTCATAATATTCTTGTGAAGTTTCAGGCAGATTTTTCTAACAGTGTAAATCAGAACAAAAAAGATAATCAACTGGCATCAATCAAAGATCCAACCAAATTTGTTTGCAAACGCACAAAATGTATCAATAGGTCGATAATTATTAATGTTTGAAGTAGCCTTCCAGACAGCAAAAATGATCCTCAAAGAATTCTTGAACAGTCCCCGTTATGACAGTGAAAATAAATTAAATTTGACTTCAATCAATTCAAAATAAATGAAGATTTCTTGATGAACTTGCAATATGAATTCTTCCTGAACACTAAGTTATTCGTCAAGAATTGAATTTGAATTCAAAACATTCATAACTCATTAGTTCATGTTTTGCTGTATGGGCCGACTTTTATTCCATATTCCACGACTCCGATTTCAAAGATGAGTTGGAAAGATATTTAAGCAAAGGTGAAAAAAAGCAATCTTGCTGTTCTTCACAATTGAACGCCACTAAATTTCCTGGCAAAGATAATCATAATATTCTTCCATCACGAACTTCAACGTCATTTAGATGGAAAATCGAAGACACAGACAGAATTCGTGCGATAAAAGGAATTGATAAATTCAAAAAACATACGCTGATCGTTTCTAGTAAGTGATTCCTCAGTATTAGATAATTAGATATTCTAATTTCGTTTAATCAATTTAGCATTCCGAGACCTATGATACTTGAATAATTCATAAGAATCAAAAGAACCAAATTGCTTATAAAGACTATGGAATTTTTTCTTTCTCAAAATACAACTCTTTAACTCTTTGGAAGACCATAAAATATACAATATAAAATTTGAGCCGTCAAAACAGACAAAACCTAGAAGTTTATGCGTATTTGAGATTTTATCTGAATTGATGAGGACTTCACAACAGAGATAATGCATCCAAAGATCGAGAATTTTTGTGTAGAAATGAACGGATTTGCACACAAAATTGATTATCTATGACAGAAAAGATCCAAGGGAAACGTGAAAACCCGCAGAAATTCATTGAGTTTTTGCGGAATTATGTGAACATCGAATTGCCACCAATGAAAATGTCACAGCGATACGTGGAGGTAGCACTCTTTGCGAATATTGAGGAAAAAAATTGATCAACATCGAAGGAAAATTAAGTTGTATGCTGATATTTGTTCATAAATGCATACAAATTTCCCACTGTTCGGCACAACAATATTCACAATATTGATATCTCAAGAATTCTAGTTGGAGATTTTCGAAATTGCTAAAAACTAAAAATCGATGATGTTTCAAAACATCGATAGAAACTGGATAATTTTTCTTTGAAATAAAAGGCATTGATGTTTCTAAAATCTAACCAAAGAACGGCAGTAATGATTTTTTCATTAATCTTTGAAATCAAAACTTTCCTTTGCCACAGTTTTCATTGAAATCAATATTTCGTAAGTTACGATAGAAACTCCAGAAAATCAAAATTCTGATTCCAGGGATAATGAGCAATGAATTCGAAAATCATCAATGGAAGAATCAATATTGCCGATCTCTGCATCAGACATTAACACTGCCGTACCAGGCAAAAAAATTATCAACTCAATATTTTTCGAAAATGAGTTTTTTATATCATTCGATTCAGGGAAGCAAGGTGCGTTTAACTGTGTCAATATAAATCAGTTATCGCTCCTAATTTTTGCATGATAAACATTTTTCTTCTCTAAAAACGAGTTGAAAATTAGACAATCATCAGAAAAAAGCCGTAACTTACATCAAAATGAGAAGAACCATCGAATATGTCACCATCATACGTCGGAAAAGATCGTAATTTGGGTTACGGTCTTTTCACTCGGTAAAATCAGTGAGGAACAAATATCTCGTACTATTTGAAAAAAATCTGGTCAATGGAAAAAACCGTAACTCGAGTTACGGTTCTTTTGATAGGTATTTTTTCATTTGTTGTTTTTTTTTTAAATCATCAAAAACAGCGCCCCTTATTTGCTCTAGAACCGTTTTAATATTGTCAAAATATTAATTACATCGTACAATTTTGATGCGGAATAGTTTTTCTCGGTTTTCTCCATTCGAACGAATTTGGAGTTGACAACTTTTTTGCCTGGGACGGCAGAACAACAAAATATTGTAAATCTGCGTTACCATCACAAGATCTGAATGTTCTATCATCTTTCCCACGACAATGAGCAAAAAAGACCTATCATAGTGATGATTTTTGATAAAATTTATTACTTTTCTCGAACTGGAACGTTTTCAAAGCAGTGATTTTTTTCTTTTAATATAAAAAATGTAGCTAGTTTTCAATGATCCCCATAACTCCTAGTTTTTATAGTAACATATTGATGAAAATTCGGTATAATTTCTATCAAAGAAATCGATTCTCGCAAGAATGCTCCAAAACAATAATATATTTTTTATTCGAACACTCGGGACATTTATATTCGTCATTCATACTTTTACACCCAATATTGATTTTCAAAATAGAGCAATAGTAAAATGATAGATGCTGCAGTAGTCAAATTGGGATTAAGAATCGTTGAGTCTTAAAAAAACAGGTAACCACTCGAATAATACAATGGTTACACCTAAATAAATATTCCGTGCCTGAGAATATCATTGCGGAAAGTCTTTTAGATCTGTTAAACTCTTCTTACATCTACAAGATATCTATAGATACGAAATATCTGAAGATATAGTCTAAGATATATCTAAGCTACAATATAGTATACCAAAATAGGAACCATTACTCGTTTCTGTTAGCGATTGGGTACAGAAATTCGTAGTTGTCACCAGTTTGCTATCTTTTCTAGTGATCATTCCATGATCTTTCTTTTCTCCGTGTACAAAATGTAGCGATATTTGAAACATTACTTTCCTCCGTGTATGTATCCTATTACTTCACACATAACAATTCATGTCTTGCGATGTCTTTTCGATAAATTTAAGATGTCTTGCGCAACACATTTAGATGCCTTTTAGATATCTTTTAAACCAAAGAAGAGTTTTAGACATCTGAAAGACATCTAAATGTGTTGCGCAAGACATCTTAAACTTATCTAAAAGACATCGCAAGACATGAATTGTCATGTGGGTTGGGACTTGCGAGGAAAATATAAAAAAAAGTAAAAACAATAATCCACAAACAAACTTAACCCGAGTGAACAAATTTTCAAAATTATAATTCAATACAGTTCATTTATAAGTCATAAATAATTCAGAAAATTTGGCCACTCAGTAGAGCTTATACCACTGACGCTATCTTATATTTATATACCACATATTTCATAATATGGTATGTAATATTCAAATGAAACTATTCGAATGATTCCTAGAATGGTTTTGTATGAAGCGATAAATGTTCTACTTGGAGTACTGAAATTCTTCCTAGCAAAATAAACGGATCTCTTGTTGTAAATAGAGACATTCTTAGGTTCGTAGGTTCAAGAGGAAACGCAAAGAGTCAAATAAACCAACGTGCGTGAGAATCATGGCTCTTGTTCCTTCTCTTTATTCCTACCTAATCTAATCTCATGTACAAACCCACCCGAGAGAGTTCGCTAGAAATTTCATTAAATTCTCTCAAGTGTAGATTTTTATGTTTTTATTTGAATTTTGATGTCGTGCAATTTTTGTTGAATGTTTTTCAAGATTTCTTTGCCAGATAACTCTCTTTTCGAACGGAAAAATCTTCAAAATTATATACAAGTGTATTATATAGTTTGAAAAAAATTTTGTTTCCTTTTGGGGCGTGAGAAAATATATTGAATAGTATAAGAATTGTGTATAAAGTCTCTGCTATCCTTTGAATACATATGAAAAAAACAAAATAATTAGCTGACGCAATAAAACAAAACATTGTATATATAGAATAGCAAACTTTTTTGCTGATGTAGTTCAAAATTTGCTGCCACGGCTAACTGAATTGATGAGAAAGTAAACCATTCTCATTACACGATTTTATACATTTTTGATAAAATTTCCGTACAATCGTTATTTCCCACTTTGAATTAACTCTTTTGAACTGGGAACATTGTTTATAGAATGTACTGCAAGATTTTTGGTCTCTAACAGCAAAATATCGTGTAATTCGTTTCAATAAACGATTCAAACTTCAGGAAAATTGTTTACATGTCTTCTTTCCGGACGGAATATATGGAAATCTAATTAAGCAACCGCATTCAAATACGAAAAGAGGATCGAAGTAAGTGTAGAAAGTCTTTCTAACGTTTGTAGCATTCTTTGTATTCGAAAGACCATTCCCAACTGCCCTAGAATTGATATTTTGTTTCTTAAAATTCATATATTTATGAATCGAAGAGCTGATTTTGAAATTATGTACAGAAAAAGTACAATAATCGCGATACGAATTTTTTTCTTATCTCTTCGCAATCCAACAACGTTTTTAGTGCTCAATCTATAAACCAGGGAAAGTTAACTTACGCATAAAATACTTGTACGGCAACTAGCCGTCGATAGCTTCTCTCAACGGTATGGAGAAACTTCGAATAACGATGAGCCATCGTTACGGAGAGATGTAAATTGATTAGTTAAGGATTCGAACTCCCGTGTTTGTTGGACACCTCTGTACGAGAGGTAAGTACCTTAACCATTCAGCCATAAAGCCGGTTTACGATGTGATAATAAGAATTGATCGAAATCGAATTTCATAAACCATTATTTTTCACAACAGTTAACAATTTGCATTCCATTTCCTTCGTTAAAAATCAGAGGAACAATTAATTCCCAATCAATGTGATCTGTCGAAATTCTTATTTCATAAACAAATTTTCTAGATTTATCTACCTATTTTTCACGTGAAATTAATTATAAGACGTTGCATCTGATAAGGATTCAAATGAAATTTCATCGAATCTCAAAATTCTGCAGAATATTCTGAAAACATGTTGAGTGTGAATTTTTTTGGGAATCAAATTCGTTCTCGATATTGAGAAATAATTTGATAACAGGCTCTGAATTTTGATTTCATTCTACAACTGCCTCATTTTCCGGACGTTTAGAGAATTTTACAATACTTGTGTGTCAATTTTTATAATCTGTATGACTTAACCCTGGTGAAAAAGACCCCTTGAATAATAAGGTGTGTTTTTGTCAGTTCTCCCTGATTTCTTACCAAATATAACTGTTTTAGAGTCAGAAATGATTTTTGTAAATTTACTAATGAATAATTTATTTCAACGCTCAACGTTAATGATTAATGATATCAACAAATTATAAAAGAATAAAGCAGTTTAACACTGCGATAACAACCCATTATTAGAAATTGATGAACTGATAGTCACTCAAGTGCTGTTATAATTCTTGAATGCATTATTTTCATGTGGACTTTGAACTGCCAGATAAGTTTCAATGGTACCATAAAAACGGATGAAAACACCCTAACAGGGTTTTACGATTGACCCAATAATGATGGCTCACGATTGAACCATAGCCGAAATTAATTATACGGTAAAGACATAGCCATCAACGGTTGACTGCTGGATGATAACTTGGGCTCAGCAATCGCGAAAAGTAAATGCCAATGATGGGCCGGTTATCGAGGGTTTTGATATCTGCACGGAGAAAAATGCATGTCGAAAATATAGTAATCTTTGATACAAATTGGAGAATATTTCTTAAAATCTAAGAGTATTTCTTGAGTGCATAATGAAGATAAAATGGTTCGCACTTTTGTAGAATTGTATTCGAAAAACAATGGAAAATTATCAATACTCGATAAACAATGAAAAGACAATAACAAAATTTCAATATTCTACTATTCACTTTGTGAAATTTCATACGTGACTTTTGAAAAATTCATGTTTCTCTATTTTTCATTGTTTTCCGAATACAATTCCACAAAAAAGTGACCTGTTTCATCTTTATTATACATTTAAGAAATATTCTCCAATTTTTATCAAAGATTACTATATTTTCGACCTGCATTGTTCTCCGTGTGGATACCTTATCAGCCAGTGATGGGCCATATCCCGGCTAACGATGAGGAATCGATCGTTAGCCATTCGACACGAGTCACATATTGGCCGGTTATCGGCTGTGTTTCATGACATGGGGCGGCGAACAGCCGCCACTTTGAATACTTTTGAATCAGGCTGTATCCTGTTAGAATTTGGGCAAAAGAGGGAAAAACTAAACGAAATGGATTAGATTCACGTTGTCAATCTGACATTGAATATATATTCAAAGTATAATGCCTTTGAAAACCTATTAAAGAGAAATTCATTTGTGAATGTGGATACAATGAGATTTGACGGTATTTTCTTTTGAATTTGTTTAATAATGATTTTTATTCTAGAAATTGGATGAAATGAATAATGGGATTCAATGATCTTCTACATCCTATATGGGAAAATTGTCGAAATCGTATATAATTTTTATATAATTCAATATAGTTTGTATATAATTTTTATATAATTCTGAAAATTTTTCTATCAAATTTCAATGATTTCTGATTCTAAACGAAGTAGTTGGAAATAAGAAGAACTTTTCTCTCTAATAGGATTTAAGGAGTCTTTTTCGCCAGGAAAAACGTTATCCCGTTAACCAGACTTGGAGAATCCATCGAGATTGGACAATTGAGTGATATATTACATACTGTTGTAGTGATTTATTTCAGTAATGTTGGAGTTATGTAATACACAATTGTTACGGAATGATTGGAATGCTATTTGGAAAGAGTTTGAGGCATCTTCAAGGCATTTTTGTAGTGTTGTTAGAGTACCACAGTAAACTGTACAAATTATGGGGAGTTTTTCCTCGCTTCGGTTGTAGATTCCATTCTTTGATCGTAGAGGGATTGTTTTTGTTTTTCAATCAAAAACAGGAAATTTCACTCTGAATTTGAAGAACCGTCCTGCCTTTTGGGTATTCAATGCTTTACAGATCAAAAAAAGCCACCAAATGATGGGGAACTTTGCTGTCACCGTTTTTCTTCACAGTTTGGGGTTGAAAAACTAATGCTCCAAGTTTAATGCAAACATATCAAAACCCTGTCTGTGGGAAGTGAAATGAATAATTTATATGAAAAGTGATGAAGTGAGGAGCCCAAAAATGATACACGAATGTATTTGAATAATTTCAGATCCGTTAAAACCTTTGTAAAATTATCAAAACTTTGAAAATGGAATGAAGACTAGGATTGCTGAGGGTATTTTCAGGGTATTGATATTTTTTCTAGAAACTTAAGATGAAAACTATATAGAAATTGTGTATAAAATATCGTGCATATCTTATGCTAAAAACATCTCAAATCCGGCCATTTCCATCCGTAAATAATTTTCAGAGTGTCGAATAACAACTCTCTAAACTTTCAGCTAAAAAGAAAACACATAAACTTTATGGAGTTTATTCCACTTCGATGTGACGTGAAAAGAAGATCAATGAAATATTAGAACGAGATAAGAATCATTCCCTATGAATCGTATAAAACAATAAGAATTGTCAATTGTAAATGATTTTACCTGATTATCGACTCCGGAAGAGTTGATGATGGTGGAATGTGTGGTAGGTGAAGAAATCAGAGGGGATCCTTGATTCCCGACATGACATCCTCCACTTCCATTATTATTTCCAATTCCCACACCACTATCATTCCGCTCCATCTTTCGTTGATGTTATCTTTCCTTTTTCTTCTTTCTCAATAAAATTGCACTCGATCGAAACGTACTAATGTTAACTAAGTTGCGTTAAAATACACATACGTATAAATATATGTCACATTTTTTTTATCTTGCCATCAAACTTACAACGAGTCAACGAATGATAAAGCAATTATTTATTACGAACAAATGTCTCTTCCCTCTCCAAATCATATCACAATTTAAACGACGATTCAGCGCATTGTTCATTGACTCGGCCAAGTATCGTATCTATCACAATCATAATACCATTTTGGAACGACGGAGGTTTCTCAACAGGTACGGCACCTTCGCGTATCAGGTTCTATGAGTCACAAATTCCACTGCACCACGATCAAGATTTGTATTTTTTCATGGTTACGTGTTGTATAGATACATATGTATATATCTATACAATCACAAAACTGGTCGATTTGTTCTTGATTTGTATACGATTTGTATCGATCAAGAAAATAAAAGGACGAGAAAAACTTGGTATCGATTCAAGGACGTATTTGAAATTGAAATAAATAATAATCAAGACGTGGTATCCGAGAGAGGGAGAGAGAGAGAGGGAAATATAGATGGGGGAAGAGAAAAAAGGAAGAACCTGTTTAATGAATCGCTGAATATTAAATTTCACTTCCAAGTTTTTGTTCTTCTTCCGAGGAAGATGAATTTTCACTGGCGAATATTACGTGGATCGCGATGGTGCGTTCTCGGTTATGTGTTTTTTTTCTTCCTTCTTCTCTTTTGAAAGGCTGGCTAGTTTGACAGGTATATTGTGCACACAGGTACAGGTACAAGTGCCACAAAGAGCATAGGAGAATGTCTAAACTACCTAACTACCTGACCAGGTGAATCATACAAATTCCATGTGCGCTTTCTATCTCGAGGAGAAGCAGAGGACGAAGATTGACCGAGTCGACGATGTTGGGGAGTATCTTGAAGAATGTGTGGTGTGCTTTGCGTCCTTGATGTATATATATGTAATCCACAGGGCTTCGTAATGGTTTTTACGATAAATTACTACAGTCTCAACGACCAATTACGCTCATTTTGTTTTTCAGCATGAAATGTAAACTCAATTGTCACCAAGAGATAAACAAGGAGGGTAAAACAGAAAAAAATCACTTTGAAAAGCACTGTACGAGATACACTTCGTGGCGTGTCACACCATAGTTTCGATCCAAGAAGATTTGCTCGATCGATCGCGCTGCGTCAAATCCGAAACAAGTCCTACCGCTGGAACTGCTGCTGCTCCTACTACTACAACTATTTCTGTGTACTCGAGCATTGCTGCTGTGCTGCTACTGCTGTTGCTGTTGCTGTTACGGCTTTCGAGAGTTGCACACAACACGCATTGGAATCTCGTTCAATTCATATAATTATATATGCGACCGGAAACACTTTTGATGATTCTTGGCGTACGAGAGAGAGGGAGAGCAGGGGCGTCCCGTTTTGGCGTTGAATGGCACGACGATGGGAAAGTTTCTTTTGCCTCTACTAACTTAACTCTAACAGGACAAGACAAGAATCCTGGCTCAGCTCTAAAAGCAAGCAGCAAGCAGCAAGCCAGTACGAGAGAAGGTTTGCCTTCACTGCTGCGAGAGCTTGGTCTCTCTCTCTCTCTTCTGGTCTTGATCGGAGTGGTGGAGTAGTGGCGGTGAAGAGGGAGAAGCCTGGAGAAAAGATAAAGACCGTCCGAGTCCAAAGAAATCGAGAGAAACGAAGAGGAATGGAAGAGAGCGAGAAATGAGGAAAGAAATGAGATAGGTTTGGACACACAGAGAAGGGTTTTATTACTCTACATATGTAAAATTACTAATTCGTGCGATCGATTGATCGATCGACGATGCGTGCCATGTTTTCAATCATATTTTTTTTTCTAATAAAACGAGAAAGATCTGGTTCTCGATGAATTTTATTTGTACCGCTGAAAGAATTCATTAGCATTTCCATAAGTTTGAATTTCGGTTGAAAGAGAGCGGACTGAATGAAATCGTCTGTAAAATTCTAACACGCCTTCGGTATTGAGAGAAGATAAAACTTATGATAAGGCGTATCAAGAGACATATCGAGACAGAAATCGAATTTTTATCATAAAAAAAGAAATACATTTATGTCGTGTACCGGAAATGCAATCGAATGAAAGAGGGAGGGATTGATGGAGCAAATGAACCCTTTGAAAGTTGTACTAGATGTAACTAAACGCGGTATATAAAGAATAATCGTAGATAGGAACGGATGAGGAAAAAAGAAGGAATTTAGGAGATATATCGAGAGTACCTATACAAACGCTTGAGCGTGATAGTATGCTGACATCCACAACACCGGTTTTGCCTGGTCACAGCCTTGCTTAGTTGGCAAGCCTGCAGGTAGAGGTCAGTCCTCAAAGTTTTATCTCAATGCACACATATTTATTGTACACGTAATACATACACTACGTATACCTACACTAGTATAAATGGCAAAGGATGGTGTCACACCCGACTTCTCTTCAACCACGATTGGCCAATTTGGGGTTGCATCAGAATTAATGTGACATACCCAGTAAACTATGCAATAAGGTGGAAAGTTCTTGCCGATGAGCAGGTTTATTTCTTTCTTTCCGTCGTTCTTTCTATATTTACTTGATTCGAATAAAGTCAAGAACCGCGTAACATCCTAACACGTTGTACTAATATTATTTTTACGTTTAGGAACACTACAGCGCCTGCTTACAAAAACAATCCAGCAAAAAAAGAATTTTCCATGACAATTTTGTTATATATACATACACGCGGTATTCTTTTTCTTTCACTTGTCAAAATAAATTCTCCGTACATTTTCCACGCTGAAGAATAATTCGAGTGGGTACCGTACGGAGTAAATGAAAAATTAGAATTTTAGCCTTCTTCTTGGATCCAATGAAAAGATTCGATAGGAAGGTTTCGATACACTAAGAAAAAAAAGTCATGACCGTAATGAATATTTCTTCCGGCTAAGAAAATGAATTCATCCAATAGTGACAATGAAATCATTTCATGGGACTTATCAGTCTGAGTATCCATGCAAACAATGTATTCAAATCTGAAATTCTTGAGCCTGAAGAAACATTTCTTTGAATCAAATACCCTTTCTTCAGTGAAAATAAACCTACTCTGATTCAATTAATTATTTCTTCGGAGGAATGAAACCACTCAAACATTCAAAAAAGAAAGTTTTTGAATCAATTAGGAAAATTTTCAATCCATCGAAATAAATCATCAACTTCAAGATGTTCTTTTTTGACTTGGTGAATTCCATCCTGATTCAATAAATGATGTTTCAGAAGTCATTGAGCACAATATCAGATTTTCTCTGTAAAAAAAATTATCACACTTGTAAAGCCTTCATAGTCCACTCTGGTGTTCCTTTAATCTGTTGATAACCGGGAATTCTGAGCACTTTAGATCAAATGAGACTTCATTGATCGTTCAGTCATGCCGTCTGTTAGGCGAATAGTGCCTATCACTCCATGCGGGACCTGTAATTCAATGCCATAATCTGAAAGAAATATTTATTTGGATGAAGTAATACTTACTAAGAAGACAGAGTGATTAATTCTTTATATACAAAGCATACTGTCGAAAGAGAACTTGTGAGAAAGTGACTACACCTTGCGAGAACCAACCGAAAGTCGTCTAAGTAACTAAAACGTAACGTGATTTCGAAAATCCATTTCTTTATCTTACTGAATTTTCTTTAGAATCAATTGCACATACTTTCATATCGATGAATGAAATCATTTGAATATAAAAATCATTCTGTGGATTTGAAGAAATACAAAATCATGCTTACCAAATATTACTTTCATTCCAAGCAGTATAGTATTGATTCGAAAACGTTGTTATTAACAAATTTGTACACCTTGAATTGAAAATTCGAGCTTTTCCTACAAAACGTGACATAATAAAATTGAAGAAATAAGTTATTGAATTTTCAATCGTTTTTGAATGAAATTAGAATCATGCCTTGCACTTCGCGGTCTGACTAATCCAAAGAATTAATCTTTGTGTCAATAAAATGTTTCTTGGATTGGAGGAAACTGAATTCAATAAAATAATATCTTTCATTTAACGAAAGAATTCATTATTTCTATTGAATCATCATTGTTTGAAAGGACATGTATTCAGTTCAATGAGGGCCAGATTCAAAAAAATGTATTTCTTTGATGTAATGACTTTTTTTTCTCAGTGTACTACTCATAGCGATACAAGTTATGATGAATATTCGTTGAACCGATTGAAAGAGTCTATTTGTTCATATTTGTTTCTATGCGGTGTTTGACCCCTTCAATCGGTTTTTATCATTTCCTTTTTCCAGAGATTCATCTCAGCGTCTCCGTCACCATCCTGATGATCAAGTTTCATCGAATCTCGTCTACTTTTCAAACCCTAATCCAAAAAGTCTCATAAAATATGGAAGGATGAAGAAATTTTTATATGATTTATATATTTATAAACTATATTGCACGATATATGTACAATTAATGTAGGGAAGGGTGGCCTAACTCGGACCCCCTTTTCTCTTTATTGCATTAAACTCTCCAATGTTGACCAATCAGTTTGTATTATATGTCGTTGGTAAGATTTTTCAGTTCCTCAAATTCGTCCAAAAAGCTTTTGACATATCTCTTATCGTTTCTGAGGTATGGCTGGAAATAAAAATCGGTGATAAATCGTCTGAACAGAAACAATAATGGTTCCAACTCGAACCGCCCATTTTTTGAGCTTTTCATTGCGAATTGAATACGCGTGTGGTGTTCTTTTAAATAATTCATAGACAGCAGTGATTTGTGATGAAAAAGAAATCAAGTTTTATCACACATATTGGTCACAATTCTCACTAAGAAAAATAATATACATCATCGTCGAAATGGAGAGGAAACTGACATTCGACGAGAGAAAACTGGTGAGAAAAATTATTTTGAATCCGATGACTCATGATATGAAACTGGAACACACAGTTGAAAATTTTGTGTAAATGTGTTAAAAAATCCGTGTGTCATGAATTTTCTGTTAAATATTCAACACAACCACGTGTAACTTCTACAGACAGTCCTTGTGTAATCAGGTCTCAACTGATCTATAATGTGAAATCATTCAAACAAGTAAAAAAAAAGTGTCAAAATGACACAAATCTTATTCAACTCAAGATTGAACATAAAAATTGTGTTATTCTCACCTACCAAGGGGAGATCGCTAGTGGTGGGAGCTATTTTTTTTATGAAACTTCTATGCACGTGTAACTTTAGTAGTCGTCGGAAGAACTGTTCATTCATTTTGGTTTTAGCTTTCATTCTAATGGAAATTCGTTTTCTATATGTGTGAATTTGAAGATAGAGTGCAAGTTGATATACGCAAAGAAAGTACACTCAATCAAAGGACCGGCAGTGGCTTGGGTGATACAGCTTCAACATTCGGTCCCGACGATCCATGTTCAATGCTTACTGAAATACTGTTTTTTTCAATTTATTCTTATGCATTGTTTGAACACGAAAAAAGTGTGATTCTCACATTTGATTGATGTAAAAAAATTCATAAATTACACTTGTAAACTGTTGATTCATTCCTTATTTTGGATTTCATTTGACAGTACTTATGTGTTGAATTTACACGATCGGAAATTCAAATCAAAATTTTATCGACATCTTTTTGTGTTATATTATTTACATCGAGCTTGAGTTATTAGCTAACACAAATACATTATGTGATATCGACACAAAAATATGTGTGGACCGTTTGGGACATGTGAAATGTGTTGAATTTAACACAAAATTTTCAACTGTGCACTAATACGGGCCGATCGTCTGCCTTTGCTTGTGCTTGGTTGATTTTTATGGTTGTAAATGTTGGTTTTTCCGCTATGTGCCTCTTTATCAATTTTTTGGAGGTTTTGGATGCTTCTCTTTTCTTGGTTTCCATCGCAATCTCGCTCATCGCAAATTTCGAAAAAATTCATACAGAAACTGGGATAAAAATCGCCTCGAAACGGACAAAACAGTTGGGTCTTTCCGTTTTGTGGCGATTTTCGTCTTACTTTTTTCCGACTTTTTCCAAAATTTTCAACAGAAAAGATAAATTTCACTAGATAGGGTAAGGCGGGGTAATATGCCAGTGTGGGTAAAATGCCACTTGGGTGATATTTTCCAAAATTACCGCAGATAGCAGTCATAGCTTAGTCATATGTTCTTCGGAATCAGTTAGTATACTGATTCAGAAGAACATATGATTGCCATCTGCGGTAATTTTGGAAAATATCACCCAAGTGGCATTTTACCCACACTGGCATATTACCCCGCCTTACCCTAATCTAAACTTTTAGAGCATTCTCGATTATTGATGCTCTCACCTCAACACATTTGCGTTTTGATATGATGAAAAATGCGAAAAAATAGGGGGTCCGAGTTAGAACAGAGGTCCTCTTCGAATTTTGCATCAAATATCACTAAACTTACGAAACGAATCACTGAAATGAATATATCCCCAAAAAGAGTGATGAATACCGATCTGAAAACATTCAATACTTTATTCGAATCGATAATAAAAAACACAATTTTCACGGATTTTTCGAAGATGGAAAATTTTTCGCAGCACTGCTGAAAACACATTATTGTTTGTAAAAAATCGTAATAATAATTGATATTCGTCAACTTGCGGACAAATCATCAGTACCGAATAATGTATCTAGGGATGCATCGGGCGAGGTGATTGAGTTTGAAGTCTTCAAGAAACACAAGGGAGTCCGACTTGGAACATGGTCCGAGTTAGACCACTCTCCCCTACAATTTTGATAATTTTTCTGCTCGGGATATTACTATCCAAATAACACACGAATAATTCTTTTTCAAAATCAAGAATAGAAGTCTTCGAGAACTCTTTTCGAATTAATGAATTCATAAAGAGCTCCGAAGGAGAATGCTGGGAGTATTGTTTTGGTACTCTCAAAGAACTCGTTAATGACCCAAACATTGAACTCCTGCAGATCTCTTTATGAATTCAGGAGTTCGAAAAGAGTTCTTGAAGAATTCTATTTTTGTTTTTGAAAAAGAATTCTTCGTGTGTGTGATCAGGATAATTTTCAATGAATCAAATTCAACGAAATTTTAACGTCTGGACATGTTGTTGAGGGGGTAAATCAATTTGTTAATTGCTTCCAAATTTTGTGTGTGAAATTCACTAATTTTTTTCAATATTATACAAGTGCCGTACACAATTCTCACTGTGAAAACACTCCGTTATTCCCTGGCGACTCCAAAGTGATCAATTTTTATGGTTTACTTTCGACTATTTTTTAATTTGGTAAAAATTTGATGGTTTTTACCATATAATGACCTATTTGTGACCGAAAACTAATGCTTGCTTAGAACAAATCTACCACCAAAAGGTCACCAAAAAATGTGGTCCGTAATTTAGGGCTGTACTCGAGACTCTCGAGTAAAACCAGAAAAACTGAATTTCACCAGTTCTAATTCGTTGGGTCGATGTACAAATCTTTGAAGAATGAAATGTGAGAAAATTTTTGAAAATATTTTTTGGATTTTCAACACTAAGGTTTATTCAAAACTGTTGCAGTCTCGAAAAAGGTCTTGTCTTGTCTTGTCTTGGTCTTGAGTGCAGAAAAATTGCTCTTTGTCCTGGATACAATCAATTTTATCCTCTCAGACATGTTATTGCCAACTATGACATGCCCACACTTGATTCGATGTAGAAATTTGTCTTCGAAGATTGTAAAATTGAATGATATTTACTATTTTTGAATTCCCAGATAACACAATAATTCGTGAGCCGTTCCAAAAGAGTTCTTGAACTAAATTCTGGAAGAATTATTTTTCCGAACTCTTGATGAGGTCTCAAAGAGTTCTTTGAATTCTAAAAGAATTATTTGACAGCTCTATAATAAATCCCTTGGGTGTTCTCTAAAAGTATATTGAGAGAACACTTTGAGATGACTTGAAGGACTCTTTAATGTCCGCTTGTTAGAACTCTTACGAAGCTCTGTCCCTGCTGAAGAAGAACTTCCTACGAATTCAATGTACCTGTTGAATTCCCGCAGATTTTTATGATTGAGAAAAAGCGTCTAGTGAGAATGATCGAGTGATGATGGTTTGTTCGAATCCATAAAATAAAGAAATATGTAATTAGTAATATTGAATGAGAACAAGAAACTAATCATATATATTTTGTTTTTCACTCGTGCAAATTACAAACATTTTGGCATCCATCGATACTAAAAATTTCAATGATCAATTTGGTAGGTTATATTTTTAAAAAGTGCCTGAACTTCAATATTTTCTGTTGATTGAATGATCATTCGATGAATAAAAGCTTGATGAACGTGGAAGATCAGATGAAGCAATCATTGAATAATTATCCATATACACATAATATGTTAGAACGATTTTTATATTTGATAAACACCTAAGTTCCATGAGAGTTCTTTAATCATTCATGTCAAGAGTTCGGAACGACTTCTGTCAATCAATGGACCGAGCTCGTCAAGAGTTCTATCAACAGGACATTAACGACTTCTCAGGGTAATTGATAAGAACACTTGTCGATTACTTAGAATTCTCGATGAATGCTTTTTACAAATGCTGAGTTCTTCGGGAACTCTTCAAGAATTTCTTATGTTAGCTGGGGTGGTCCGCTTTTGGAATCTTTTTGGTATCTTTAAGGTAAAAACCCAGAAAATTACCTCGAAATAACCGGAACTCCACCAAAATTAAGATCCGTTGAATTTTGGTTGGATTTTAGTGAATTTTTGTTGAAAAAAATGTCTCAAACGACCAACAAGTTACCAAAACCAAGATTTTTTACCAAAATATAACGGAAATTTTTGGTCGCTTGTCGGTTCACCCAGATCCGCTGGGGTTGCACTTTTCACACATTTTATCCTTCATTCGCGTCGTTATATGTTACGATACCGCAAAAAATATTCATTTGATGTTTAAAGTTGAAGTTTGTATGACTTTTACTACGTTTTGATCCTGTTAGCCGGAGGAAAAAATAATGCTTCTGTCGTTCATTACGTGATGAGAGTTAGCACTTGAACATATTTTGTAACGTATACATTACGTCACCTTCTTGGAAAAACTTGATATAATCAACATGAATCAATGTAAATCCGATTTACTTGTAATCGGATTCAATGAGAGTGATGACAGATTTCACTCGCAGATGAAATTTTTCTCATGAAAAAAATGGTACGATGTATGGAAATATTTGGTATCCATGAAAAAAGGTTCTTCTGATCATGGAATATGAATATTGCCAATTTAAGAGAAAATGTTGTTATCAATTTACTGTCCCATCCATGACAACGCATGATATTGCAGTAATAATGCTCGTGGTGAAAAAATAATGCTTAACAAGCGTGAGAAAAATGTTTATCGAAGTCAAGAAAACACTGAAACAGCACACTCGATAACACCAAATATTGGATTAAGAAATAAGTAATTTCGGTTTTTCTCATTAGATGTTGTTCCTTGGAAGTCGCATATCTCCATTGGTAATCACACTGGTATTTTTTCATTTGTATTTTAAGGTTTGGATACCGATTCAATGTGATCATGACATGGTTTTCGTATTTAACACACCGAAACCACTCCGAATCAGTTCTCAAACCTCCCAGATAACACACAGATAATTCTTTTTCAAGAGCAAGAATAGAACTCTTCAAGAACTCTTTTCGAACTAATGAATTCATATAAAGCTCTGGAGGAGTTCAATCTGTCGGACATTAACAAGTTCTTTGAGAGTACTCAAACAATACTTCTGATATTCTCAAAGAGCTTGTTAATGTTCGACAGATTGAACTCCTCCAGAGCTTTATATGAATTCATTAGTTCGAAAAGAATTCTTGAAGAGTTCTATTCTTGCTCTTGAAAAAGAATTATCTGTGTGTTATCTGGGCTCAGGATACGGAAAAAAACTTCTTTCTTGTTGATCTGCACTGTGAAAAATATTTGTATTAATTTTAATACAAAAGTTTGGAAGCAATTGTAACACACATATTTTTGTATTGAATCTCCCACACTTTTAATGAAATTCAAACACAATATTATCTTGAAATGGTTTTCATACAGATATTGTTTCAAATCTCATAAAATCTATAGTGAATTTGATACACAAAAGTGTGTGTTAATAATTGCTTTCAAATTTTGTGTGTGAAATTCACAAATTTTTCTTAACAATGTGTGTTATTCGATGAAGCCCTACTATACCCCATTTGAAAGGTAGGAAAGTCCGTAGAACATTCTAGATATCAAAGTAGCATCATGCGTTTATTCAATCAAAAGTTGTTACGCTTTGAAAATTCAAATTCTAGATGTTCTTAAAGTTTGAATCGTTTATAGGAACGAAACGAAAAATCAAACTCACAAAATCTGCGAATCGCCGTTATTTATCTCCTCGAATTAATTTCTTGTAATATTTTGCAACTGAAAACAGGGATGCACTGCAAGATTTTGAGTTTTCAACAGCTGAGTATTTCGTTATTTCATTACCAATAATTCGTTTCAAAAAACGATTCAAACTTCAGCAACATAAATTCCATAAGTTAATTTTGGTTATATTTTGCTTTTTTACTTCAAAAAAGGGAAAATGTCGCTCAGGCTCATCGAAAATTATGTGATGTTTAATACAGCGATGTTACTATATAGCCGGCCCATCGTTGAAAAAATCATGGAACATCTTGAAAGAATCGAATTAGATGGAAATATTTCATCTCGCGACTCGTTTGTAACAGCAAATGTTTTGCCAAGTCCGCAAAGTAGATTTTTAAAAATCACTATTTCAGCAAGAATTTTCCTCCGCGTGTGGAAGAAAGCGTTCTAAAAGAAACTGTAAATGCCAGTCATTCCGCCAGAACGAATTCCGGTCCATGGGGGGCCAACCTTACTTCAGTAATTCTCCACTAAGCCTAGCAAGTTGCTTACAAAGGCCTAGCGAGGCCTTGCGAAACCTAGAGAATGGCTAGAGTGATTTCTATCGGGGCAAATGTTGAGAAGTAGAAATAAAAATAAAACCTACATAACACGAATATCACATTCAAGTCACAATTTCCCACTGATTTACATGAAATAACAATGTGAGAAATGTTATTACAATCAACTGTGTGGTTATCACAGTTGATTTTGCTAATTATGATGACTACGTCAATAAGTGCAATTGAAGCGATCGATATAATTGATTGTGACAACTACACAGGGAGAAAAATACAGTCGAAATTACTGTGGTAGATCACTATCCACTGACCAGATTGAATCGACGAGAAAAATTATTGTATTTTCATGTAATTCTAGAAAACTCTACACCCAGGTAGGAATTAAAAAATGGCCCAAGCTTGGTGGAAGCTTGGGATGATAACCTCGTGCACAGCTTGGTACTCAATATTGGGCCAGAATACAATGCCAAGCATGGCCCAATGTCTCATGATATATGTATTATGAGTATTTTGGAGCTTGGCTCATACGATTAAACCGGACCTGGCCCAAGTTGTGTATATTAACTTTTGCCATGCTTCAACCTGATTCTTCAAACATACTTCTTGGAGAAAAAAATGACGTCATTTTTCATGCCATTTTTCCCTGCTGAAAATTTCCCATAGAAAACGATAAGATTTTGAGCAGGGTTATCGGTACAACTCTGTAAATATCACAAACATGGAGATGTGGCATAGGTTCTCAAATGAACATTCGTTGTACATTGGCTCAATATTGGTTCACCATGCTTGACAGTTTAATGTTTTGCCAAGCTTCAACCACTTGTTGTCATGACATTCCCTACGAGACGTGGTATAGATTCTCAAATAGCAAATGGTTTAATATTGGGCCGATATTGGTTCGCCATGCTTGGCAGCTTAATGTTTTGCCAATCTTGAACCACTTGTTGTGTAGGCATTCCTTATGAAACATGGTGTGGGTTCTCAAATGACAAACGGTTTTATATTGGGTTGATATTGGTTCGCCATGTTTGGCAGCCCAATATTTTGCCAAGCTTGCACCAGTTGTCCTATTGTCATCTCCTATGAAACTCGGTATGGTTTCTAGAATTAACAACGGTTGCATATTGGACCAATATTGGTTCGCGATGCTTGGCAGCCCAGTATTTTGCCAAGTATGGACCAGTTGTCGATATTGGCATTTCCTACCTGGGACAGTCATTTATAGTAATGTCCAGTACAATATTGAATGAATAAGAAATTTTCCTGAAAATCCATGAACTCCTGAATATCATTACAGGAATTTTTACTGTGTGATCTGGGTGAACCGACAAGCGATATGAAGTTGCGGTTACATTATAGTGAAAAATCTTGGTGATACACCAAAAAAATTGTTCACTTTGGAATCGTTAGGGATTTCACCGTGTAGAAATATAAATCTCCATGAAAATCAAAACTTGGTCTGGCGTTGATATGAAGCACAGTAAAAAATATTAATAAACTCCGTTTTACCAGTGAATGAACAGCTCGAAAGATGCATGTTGTTAAACTCCAAAGCGATAATTTATCGTGTAACAAGTATTGATATCACTTATGCTAACATTTTTTTGCAGTTGAACCAGCTTTAGATTATTTTTGATATATTTTGCGGGAAAATTTCATTCACTAATACATTCACCCTAACATTGATTTGCCAGTCTTTATTGAGTGACTTGGATTTGAATGTTAGAGGTCTATTTGAAATTCCATGTGAAAATACAATTTCATGAAATTTGCATACAGTTTTGATGAATAGAAAACACCTGATAATGAATGAAAATGCCAAAAATGTTAGCTGGGGATAATTTGAGATGGTAAACCAATGTTCTCACGACAGAAGGCTTTTTTGTGACACAAATGTAATTGAATTTATGAAATATTTTTTAAGAATCTCACATAAAATTATTTCATATAATTTATATAGGATTTATATATAACATTTATTCAAATACTCCATGAGTTTTTAGGTAGGAATGATATTCCAGATAGTAGAAAGTTTTTCAAAAAATTCTTCATTAACTTTTTTAGTATTCCTGAATTCTTACAGAGTTCTTGAACAATTTGGTATCAATAAACTCTTTGTTGTAACATATAAGTGAGTGATTTCCAGTCGAATGTCATCCTGAAACATAGAATCGTAAGTACATGACAGTCATTTTGGTTGTCTATCGTTCAGGGGCAATGCTTCTGTTTGGAACGTATCTGTAATTTCAAATTCAGCACCACAGTTTCCGCAGATTGGAATCCCTCGAACATCCACAGGATAAAAATATTTGCACGTCCTTATGTATTAAATTGATTATGTGCTTGTTACAATCAATACGTTAAAAAATGCTGTTGAAACAACCCACAGAATAGATTGCGTAACCGTGTAATTAATTAGCTGAATCATATTTAACTAATGAAACGGTTATTCCGACCATGCATTTCTCTCCTTACAGTTTCATTCTAGAGCCCCTATTTATATTGACAGCAGTTAATAGTGGACGTTAATAAAATGCTAAGATCCCTACAACAATCTTTCGGATAATGATTGCAACTTTCCAATTAAATAACATTTGATATTGAAAATATAACATCTATTAGAAGTGTATTATTGCAATGCATATATATAAACAGCAATCATATTCGTTTAGGTAAATAATACTCCAAATTTCTGAAGAAATAAAGGTTATTGGAATACATTCAACCACGATCAATTCACTAGAAACTTATTGTAGCAGAAATCTGGCAATTTTTTTCCGTGATAATACTGATTAAGAAGAGAGATAGTAAACGCAAAAAAACTTGTTATCATTACAAACAGAAAAGTGATCTATTCAATGTCAACTTACTCAAAACAACTCGTTTTAGTTACCAAAATATTAACAAAGCACAGAAAGTATCAAATAAATTTGGTCGATATTTGAGTCCAATGTATTCCATTCCGTGCCAATAAATCTCATTTGATCGAAATAAATCACCTTTTTCAACGTAATACAAGTGAACATTATCCAGACAATACTAAAGATAAAAACCGGTTAAAACATGTTTCGTTCACATTCTTTTGCATGTTTATACGTCGAATAATGAATTGATTTCTTCGTATAAAATGTATTACAATTTTATTTCTAATTTTAGTTTTTATCGAGGATTTTGAATTTGTCTTTACTCAAATAGAACGATAACATTTTTTTTGGATCTGACACGCGTTGTATCGCTCATTTAAACAGCTCGGACGAAGCCCAAGCAGCGACAGAAGTTCAAAGTATATACACCGAGAACCCAATTTCTTAGACTGAAATCAATTTTTCTTTGCCCTCATTCTAATGAATCTTTTTTTGGGAGGAAAAAAATTCAGTTAAATGGAAGAGCTTTTCATCAGATTGGAACGTCTCAAATTGAAACAGAAATATAATCCTTCTTGAATTCGAAGAATGTGATTTCATTTCGACGAAAAATTTTTCCATTGAAATGAATTGTTTTTTCCAATTGTTTCGGAAACAAGATTTATCAGAATGAGGGCGAAGAAATTTTCTTCAAGTTTAAGGAATTGGCTTCTCAATCTACGGAATAGGAACTTTTGTAGAATGTACGATTGAGATACGAAGAACATGTAATGAATGTTCATAGAATATTCGAATAAAACTGTTTTATATAGACTTAGAACATTCGAAATATACGATATTCGTTCAATCGACGTTCGATTGACGTATCATCGTATATTCGATTACATACGTTCAATGAATATGCATACACTCAGAAAAATGAAATGTGAAAATAATCTCTATTTCGTATATTTTTCACCCGTCGAATAATGAAAACTGAAGCCAGCCTTTCAAAAGTGAAAAGTACCTTTTCAATGTTGAATTTCACCGTACATTCTGTTTGATTCACCAAAAAGATGGTATTTATCACCTAGCTCATGGTAATAATAACCAAAATGATGTATTTTTCACCGTCAAATACATTACTATATTGAAACATCATTTCTACAATGCATCATTGGAATCCCTGGTTAAAAGAAGCGATTGATTCTGACCAATTCTCATTAAATTACAATTAAACGTGGACAATGTTCTGACCAAATCTCACCGGTAATATTTCAATGAGATTTGGTCAGAACTTGCATGTGAATCTCGTTGAATCTGGCCAAATCTCACTAAATTACGATTAAATTTGGACAATGTTCTGACCAAATCTCATTGAATTTCATTTGTCAGATTTAATGGATTCTTTTAACCAGGGATGAGCATAGAAAATATCTTGAATATTCAAAGAATAACATTCATAATATATTCTGATGCTGCTTGGGAGGTCCAAGAATTGCCTAAGACTGGATGGACCTTGGCCCAACCGTGACTAAAATCAGGCTAGAATGAGAATTTTGTGTGAGTCTTGGTACACAATATTGGCTCGAAATACAAATCTACGTTCTGCGCAATCGTTTTTCATTTGAAGCTCGAATCATATGATCAAACAAAACCTGGTCCCAGAGTTGCGTACGTTAATTTTTTCCAAAAGTAATATTAATATTCTTTTGAAGTTCGAGGAAAATTTTTTCACAGTGCCGTACTGCTGCTGTTATATTCATTGCAATTGCAGACCTATCGCAATATCGAGAGCCATATTCTAGTTCAGATATAGAAACAACCCCTCATATCTGAAAAATAGACGCCGTATTGGTTTCATTGTAGTAAATTTCGTCATTCGACGACTCTTCACCTCTTGAATAACTCGACTGATTGTATTCGAAACGTGAAGATCTCCCTCTCAGATACAACGGACAGTGTCATCCACCCTTAAACTTACGCCATTACCGATACAAAATAATTCGTATCGTACAAAATGGCGAGTGACATTTCTGTAGGTTTACTTGTTGGATGAATTTCCCAGAGCAGCGCGTATCAAAATATTTTGCTGAAAAACGTATGCAAAACCATGAATGATCTCTGAAAAACATCGCACTTTCTGTGCAAAAATCTCCAACAGGAATGGGCAGCCTCAATTGCTACACTGTTAGAAAAATCTGTCTTAAACTTAACAATACTATTATGAAGTTTTTTACATAAACATTTTATTAAATTTCATACGAAATTTTGTATGAAATTTCATATTTTCATATTAAATTTCATGTTTTCATATTAAATTTAATAATCGTTCTTAAATTTGATATGGAAATATGAAATTTCATTAAAAATTTCGTATGAAATTCAATGAAATATTTATGTCAAAAACTTCATAATATTATTGTTAAGTTTAAGACAGATTTTTCTAACAGTGTACTGTTTGTACTCGAAGTACTTTTTTCTGTCGAATACATTTGTGTTTCCATAATATAGAAACCACTTTAGACGATTGAAAAAAACTACTGTTTTTTTATTTCATAAATTCTTAGTGAAACTATTCAAGAATATGTTGTCAAAATTTCAAAACAAAAGACCAAGGAAGCTCAGCAAGCTCATCAAGAGGAGATGCAAGCTCGAAATGATGCGTTTGAAGAAAAAGAAGGGGTGCTGGAATAGCTGATTAACCGATGAACAGTTCATATGATTCATTAGTACTCTGAAATTCTCGTTTTTGGTACTTTTTTTTCAAGTGCGTTCTGAAAATTCGTGTGAATATTCTTTATCCAATTACAATCTATATGAAATAAACCCTGGGATGATATTATCATCTAAAATTTGTTTTTAAATGTAAAAAAGGTGGAAAAACACGGTATAAAGACATGAAATTTTGTTCAAAGACCTCAAAAATATACAATTTTCAATTTTTGTGTTAAGAGTTTAGTTTATATTCTCAGAAAATATGTTTCTAACGTGAAAAAGAAATTGTGATGATTTCAGGTAAGAATTGTGACTTCCAGATTTCCCACCAGCAGCAAATTCGGATGGCGGCCGTCCATGAACAGTACCTGGCTTCTAACTCCACTATTTACAGTGGAAATTACTCGAAAAATTACTACTTGCGCTTCAAAACACTAATAAAATATTGGCTCTGTCTAGAAACACGCTAACCTGTCTCCAAGTTTCAAATTCGAGACACGTGAAATTCTCAAATTATCGTGGATATAGTCAATCTTCAAGGGATTATCTACAGACAGGCGAAATTTCCCGTGTATAGAATTTTTTAAGATCGATACACGCGAAATTTCTCGCCTGGCTCGAATTTTCAACTCGATACACGGGAAATTTCGCCTGTCTGTAGTTAATCCCTCAAGGATTCACTATATCCACGAGAATTTGAGAATTCACGGGTCTTGAATTTAAAAGTTAAAGACAGGTTAGCGTGTCTCTAGACAGAGCCTAAAATATTCTCCATATTCAGACAAATTCTCATTATTCCTTTCCGTTGAAGAAAATTCACAAAAAACACTAAAATATTGGCCTCCTAAACTGGTTTCCTCCCTTAAAAACGGTCGTGGGTCCCTAAAGACAAAGTGAAGACCAAGCTCATCGCATTCTACCATTCTGAAGAAATCATTTATCGACAAATCGTCTCCCCTGGCCAGGCGGTGACAGGAGCGTCCTATGTTGAAGTCTTCAAACGTCTATTTGCGAGGATTCGTTGTATCCGACCTGAAGAACTCTTGCAAGTTCGGTCAATGATATCTTTTGTACGAAAATACAACGGCTCATATCAGCGTTCTCGCATAACAGTTGTTTGCAAAAAGAGGGATCACGATCTTCGAACAACCCCTTCATAAACCTGATTTGGCCCTTATTCCTGCTGTCCCTCAAACTCAAATGCTTTTCTTCAACTCTTGAAAACGAATATGATTGCGATTGTGAACAGTTTTCCATGCGTTCCTGAGCCTCTGTCATCGATGCCACGAGTGCATGGCAAAAGAAGGGATATATACAGAAAACTAACATTTTTTAATCATCCGGTTGTGGTGAAACTTGTACCACGTTGCAGCAATGATTCTATAATCCGGTAGGGTGTCAAAAGTTCCAAAAACTTGTTTGGTCCACAAGACTTTTTGTCCAATAGTTCTTAGGTCCACTCGAATTCCAATTAGCCGTTTGTCCAATAGTTCTTGGTTCCACTTGAATTCTGTTCACATTATAGAATTTTGGATTGGAGTATCCTTGGTAACAAGTCAACATGATATGAACATTAAACAATACAATGCTGTACGCCAGAAGCTGTCAAAAATGAAGAACGTGTCCGAGGGGTGGCATAATCGTTTCCAAATCGTTGTCGGGCGTTATCATACAATAAGTTTATATAATTTTTTAACCGAATTACAAAAAGAGCAAGCAGATAGGGAGAGTATGTTGCGACAACTGGGCCTCGGCAAGAAAACAAAGAAGGCTCGTTCGTGCACCTACTCGACAAAAAACAGATAAACGAATTTTCAACATAGTTTATAAGAACGATTGGATATAATTTGCATTTCTAACTACTAATCTTCTTTTGGATCCGGTTTATTTAGAATCTTTTATAGTGTTGGGGTATATGTACTTTTGGAGAAATATATCATTGGAACTATATTGTTTATTGGAACTCTTTCCTTGGAACTATGGGGTTGGATCAAATATTTTGGAACTTTTGTACCCCAATCCTATAATCTCCATGTGGAATCCACCGAAACTGATAAATGGCCTGGTGCTATCAAGGTTATATTTCCCAAATTTAAACAGAAACAATTGATTTTATCCAGGGTCATTATTATTTTAACTAACCTAACACGGTTGTGAATATTTTACTGGCCTTTATGTAAAATTTCTATAGCTTCAGATTTGCCAGTAGTACTGACTCAGTATGGGCCAGCATTTCCTTTCCCCATGAAATGGGGTCTCATGGTGGTCTCATGAAATTCAGTTGAATCAGTAGAAGATTAAGATTTTGATGAAAAATTCTTTCTTTGGAAGTTGCCATTATTTGAAGATGCAATCAAACGGATCGAGGGAGCCGTGTGCTTATCTATTAGCGGAGTTTTTTCCTAGGCGTTTTTGTAGGCGTTGTAACAGACCAGATACTTTTTTATCTATGCATTCGGATCAACCACATCTAATCGTAATTAGATCGTTAGGAAATGCATTTGATGCCGGATATCCTCGCCAGGTTATATATTATAAAATATTTATCGTGCCAAGCAAAACCGCAGGTTAGTATCGACATTTTTTTTATAAAAACACGTTTTCGATAACAGTCGACGCGTGAATGAAAATTGCATCAATTGATATCGAAAACATCATTTGATTAAAAATTCAACTCACGTGCTTTTATCCTTGGCACGCTAAATATCGGGTCAGGCTGATGATAATTTTCACCCAGACAATACAGCAGTCGTGATGAGATTTGATAAAAATCAATATAAATTCGATCAATTTTTTATAAAAACAATGTCCGTCTACTGCCTGATATTTCTCATCATTATTCATTATTTATAATTGGGTGAATTGTGTATTAGTGATCAGGATTTTCAAAAGAAACGATTCTTTTTTATGCAGAATATATCAAATTTTTATAGATGTTTTATAGAAATCTGTAAAAACTAAATACTTTTTCTGTAAAAAAGAATCGATTCTCATCAGGAATAGGCATCACTACAGTGTGCGGCGGAGCATATTATAAGGGTCAGCTCTTACCAAAAAGTTTTAGAAGACAATGATCAATTTTAAAACGTAAAAACGGTTGATTCTTAAAAAAACTACCCAATTCTTAGTGGAATGTTTCCTTTTCTTAAAATCAAAATCCGTCTCATATCAGGGGATATATTGAGTTCAGTAGTGTCATTCATTCTGAAAAAATAAGACTTTATGCCAAAAGTGAAATTAAGGAAGTACCCGACTGGAAATTGTCATCGGGTTGACCCAACATATGATAAGGACCTAACAAGGTCATCCGAAATGAGGCATACCTGTTACAGTCCTGATCAGGATTAGGTGTGGATGCCCCACGTATAAATAAGCTCATTTGGTCCTAGTCAGGATTTCCTCAGATTATCCTAAAAGGCTGAAGTGGGTTTTCCTCGCTGTATCCTCATTGGGACCTCGTTAGTTCATCCTCAGATCATGAAGATAGTTTAATAAACTGAATAAAAAAATGTACAGTCTTGATTGTAGACTGTACACTCTTTGATTCAACACATTTTCCTCAAATTAGAAGGTAAATCTCGAAGGATTCTCAACTGCCTTGCTAAAAATGGCCCTTTCTCCAAATTGGACCATCAAAGGCCCTAACTTGACCCAGATCGCGCCAAGTTGGCCCAAAGCAGGGCCTGAGAAGACAAAATGTCACGTTTCTAGCTGAGTGTGCCTATTTTTAAATTCAATCTGTTAATTCCAAATACATTACCTACTTCTCAAAACTGCTGACTATTTTGTTCAATATATCCCTAACGTATTGAAACCAAATTTTATCGAATCAATTCACTGATGTTCAATCTGTTTGATGTCTCTTTAATCCTAATTTCGAGTTATTTTGGAGGTTTCTGTATGGAATTCCTCATGAAAGCCCGATTAGTCTCTCCTGATGAGGTCCTTATAATAGTGAAGCGTGACATGACTTGTCAGGTCCTGATAAGGTTGCCTTATCAGGACCTGAGCTGGATCAAGGTTTACCTGATCAGGTCTATGGGGTAAATTTCCAGTCGGGTATCAGATGATTCAAAAAATACTCGTCACACAGATGTTGTATTTTTTTATTCTTTGAGATATCGAGTGTCGCTTTGGTTAGTTCTTAAATTTCCTTAGAATATGCCCTGGTGTGCGGTTGATAGTTTTATAAATGAAACATACAAATTTCATATCAAATTCATATATATTCTACACAGGAATTGTATAAAAATTCATATAAATCGAACACCAGATACCACCAGACATTCACAAAATGTTTGTTTTCACCTTAGAAATATTGCATCAAAGCGCGCGTAACGTTTTCTGGATCACTCTGTATATGGAGGAAGTGCACAAACAAAGGTGCGGAAGTGTTTCGAATAACCGCTTTGAAGTTAGAATTAAAAATAAAGTCAAGCGCAATAAATGTATAAAACGGTACTGACTGAAATAATGCAAAACGAAGAATTTATCATCTACTCTGTAGAAAATTATGTATTTATCTCTCCACTCGCACAGCCGCTTTACAAAGAAAATGAATATTTTCTCAACAAATTCAATGTTCGATTTCTGTATAAATGAATATGATAGCAAAGATATGAGATAGAAATAATTGAATAGCGGAAACGGAACAACTTTTCTCTACTCAATATTAATATACATACATTATTCAATACGTTAAGGGGGGGTTCCTGCTTTAGGAGGCTTCAAAATAGTATTTTTTTGAGAATTTGTTTAGGTACCAAAAAACATAATTTTATCCAACAAACTTTTCAGGGTATTTTCATATATTTTTCAAGTAAATAAAGAAATGGTTTCCAGCGTGAAAAGATTCATGTCCACATTCTTAGAGCGCCTAGCAATTCAAATCTTCTATCGTTGGGGAAGATACAGGTCGTATTTCTTATCTAAAACGGAAAAACCGTATGTGAACCAAAAAAATCCGGAAGAAATCGTGGAATTCAAAATTTACTCGGGGTTTGGAAAAAAAATAGCTCTTTTTGGAGGAAGAATAATCACTTAAATTTGCTATAAACATTGCTCAGACATAATTTTCCATGAACTTTTTAAGTTCAAATGAAAGAGGATACAAAACTGAAGATAATAAGCTTTGGTTCATTTCAATCGGACGTCTAGTTTTTTTGCAATCACTCCCACCAGTTTATGATTGTAGAACTGAAAACTGAAGAAAACGCACTTTCCCTCATTATTTTTCATGGGAAAAAAATTTTTTCATCAACTTGAAACATACACGAATATACTCCAAAAAGTTCGTTTCATTCAATTATTTTTTTCGTATCTCAACAAATTTTTTGAGGCCTCGTGAAGCAGGATCCCTCCTCAAGAAAACTTGAGGCATTTCCGTAAAATGCAAGATAACTTTGGAAACAATTCAATGAATATTTATGGTGCTGAAGTTTGGATCGTTGATTAAAATGAATTAATAATCAAATAACGAGATACTCGGACCCCACCCCAGTTAAAGCCCTATCCTATAAAATTCTTGCAGCACATTCTTCAAACGATGGTATCAATTTTAAGGAGTCAACTCAAGAAGATAAATAACGATGATCTATCAAATTTTGTGAGTTTGGATTTTCGTTTCGTTTTTATAAACGATTCAAACTTCTAGCACGTGAATATTCCTTAGACATAAAAAAAATCTGTGCATAATAAATTTGTAAAAAATTTTGATGGAGCTTGAAAACTTACCCTACGTTTACGCCGGCATCTCCTCGGATGACTCTCGCGACCAAATAGAAAATCGTCACGAGGCAAATCCGGATATCCACCGTTTATCTTAGAGTAATCCTTCTTCTTAGTGGAAACTTTTCTTGACCGTTTAGTGCTCGTGGTCGAGCGTCTCTTCCTCTTATCTTGAAACAACTTGGCAAATATTTTCATTTCGATATCCCAACGAAACCGAAACTAGAGTTCATTCGAAACTCTTGAAACGAAAGATCTTTGTTGTCCTCACGATAACAATTCAATTGAGAAAACTTTCTTTTGATTCATTTTTGAAGTCCGATTGGTAAATGCCAACAAACGAAGAACCACCCATCCAGTTTAAACGCAGTACACAAAAGCACTAAGTCGGAATCCGTCAGATATATATTTACGTATACCGACTGCACGTATGACCATCACAGAGGGTACAAACACGACTCGTGGTATTGGTGGCGTGTATGCACGTGTACGTAACGTATAGATTTTTTCCTACTATGTTTGTCTGTTTACTACGTGTTGCGGAGGCGTGGAGATGATCATCATATGCGATTGGGGGCGGATTTGCAGCCTGTTAGTAGCTAGCTTATCGGAATGGTTACCTACTATGTATTTAATGTGTGAATATGTGTGTAACACATTCCAGATCACCGTAATGAATCTTCTTGTAACTCTTTTATACCGTATTCACACTATACATTCGATTAATCGAACGAACGAAGCCATACGGAAGCCTTACTTTGTTTTAACCCACAGAAACCTTTGTCTCGCGTTGTACACACACTCATCTTTATTTTCCATCGTTTTCCACGAGTATTGCTATAGATTTCCTCAAGTATGAAACTCGTACGTTGATGACCTCAATGCCCATTGAATCCATTTGTAATCGATCGAGGTATTTGACGAGACGTCTGTGTACTTAACTCGTGAATTCCTGCAATTCTATAAAACCATAACGTTTCGGAACGATCGGAATTCAATGATTTCTCATGATTCTCGTCATCATTGAGAGCTACGGTGATTCATTAAAATATTCAGATAAAATGTGTTCACAGGAATAACCAAAATGATGCGTTCCAAGTATGGAATATTAAAGAATTATGGATTCTTTTACACTGAGAGAAATTTCTATAGCGACTGTAACTGAAACGTCTCAACTCAACATTCCTAATGAGAGCTACTGAAAATTTGGTTGATTCAACCAAGAAAGTATAGTACCCTGGTTAAAAGAACCCATTGATTCTGACCAATTTTCATTAAATTACAATTAAACATGGACAATGTTCTGATCAAATCTCACCAGTGATTTTTCAATGAGATTTGGTCAGAACTTTCATGTGAATCTCGTTGAATCTGGCCAAATCTCACTAAATTACGATTAAACTTGGACAATGTTCTGACCAAATCTCATTGAATTTCATTTGTCAGATTCAATGGATTCTTTTAACTAGGGTACATTCATCACTTACTTTCTGGTAGCTTTTACTAAGAATATTTGGTTGAGGCGTTTTAGTTACAGTAACCCCTATTGAAAAATTCCAATACGTTCCAATAGATTCCCGTAGATCCTGTGAGAAAACGACATGGTTTTCCAATAGAATTTTATTTTCCATCGGTGTTCATGAGATTTTACTGATTGTACGAACAAAAACCAATAGAATATTGAGTTCCACATGAAATCCAATAGAAACCTATAACAGCTGTGACAAAACAACACGGAAAATCGATAGAAACCCATTGAGTCCGATAAAATTACACCTATCGATTTCTATTGGAATTTTTCAATAGGGACCTCAATAATTTCTTCCAGTGTATACGTCCCAACAGAACCTAAAATCTGTGTACGTCCAGGGAACGTCCAAATATGTCTCTCAGACCTCCTTTGGAGCTTCAAATGTCCAGCGGATATTTGACACGCTAAGAGCAAAAGTGGCACCCAAATTGTTGTCAAGCAAATACAGGACAGGAACTGTCGAGAGCAAGAATGAAACGTCAAAAGTTCCTATAATTCCTAACAAAAGAGCAACCACAGAAATTTCCGGGCAAAAATGAAACACTCAAAGGGCTCGAGCAAAAACAATTGTGCGCCGGACATTTGGAGCTCCAAAGGACGTCTGAGAGACGTATTTGGACGTTCCCTGGACGTACGCAGATTTTGGTTCTGTAAGGGCCCTGCTAAAAATTCCAGGCAGAACCGGACAGAAAATTGTTGTCGGCCTTTGGACGGTTTCTTTCCCAGGTGATCCAGGCAAAAACTGGTAAACTTGCTACCTGATTTGGTCCAGAATTACCGACTGTGATATCCAGTCAAAAACTGATGAAAATGTCCCTCCCAGGTTTTGACAGGATGTCACAATTTAGTGATTCAGGACTAAATTAGTTGGAAATAGAAAATTCGTCAGTTTTCGCCTGGATTACCTGGGAAAGGAACCGTTCGAGGCCTAACAACGATTTTCTTTCCGGTTCTGCCTGGCATTTTTAGCAGGGATGTTACTCAAATTTTTTGGAGTAAAGCAGCATTTATGAAAGGTGTCTTTAATAGCAAAGTCCTGAGCAAAGATGAATATTCAATAACCGTCGGAAGCAACTTGCAGGAATATTGCGTCGCCAAAAGCGCGACCAGGTGCTGTGAATCTGGAATTTTAGCCTCTGTTGTTGTCCTATTGCTATAAAGTTGCCTGGTTCATGAAACTCTCAATGACAGCAACTGTTGCTGTACGACATATTTTTATTATGAAATTTCAGTAACATAATCTTTTCACTTCTTTCTGGATTCAAGTTTGTTATTTATTTTTTACTGAATTAGAATTATTTGCTATCTGCTTGTTATTCTTCATTTCTTTTAAATTATCAAAAATGGGCCTTTTTTCAGCCGCTAGAGGGGGGGTCATTTCTTAATCGGTTGGAACGTTGGGATTCTTTAATCAGGGTTCCGATTATCTTTATACAGTGGGTTTGAATATGACTTTCTAAGCAGAGAAGATCCAGCTCATGATAATTCTGCTGGTCTATTTGAACGAAATTCTTACATGATCAATCGATATTGATGTGTTCATAATATTTCGAGAACGGCCACTGCGTTGGCGCAAGCCTGCTCGCACAAGCATGAAAACAACACGGGAAAAATAATTTAGCTGCAGCAGCTAAGTAGCTAGCACGGACACGGACAGCCATTAAATTAGCTCCTGTAGCTAAATTTTAGCTGTTACCGCAAATAAATTAACTACAAATGCAAATTTTTTTGCTGTAACAGCTAAAATTTAGCTGCAGGAGCTAATTTAATGGCTGTCCGTGTCCGTACTAGCTACTTAGCTGCTGCAGCTAAATTATTTTTTCCGTGAATAAGCATCGATTATGAACAATAATTGTGTCAAAATTGTACACATGAATGGACAAATATCCATACTGAAACACACAAGTGATGCTGATTATTAGTGATTGAATTTTTAATTTGTAATGGCTAAAGATTTGTACATGACAGTTTGCCCCAGTCTGACCCAACTTTGACAGATATCGTCCCACACAACACAGATCAAGAAGAGATCCTAATGTATTCATTTTGAATTCTTATAATTCCAAAGGAATTCATTATCAACTCTTTCTAAGCCTAATTTTATCATTCCCAGACCTCCCTAGTGAAAATCGAGGATAGAAATGGATAGAAAAATTCGTATTCGCTTCTATCCACTTTCAACGTCATTTTCTGCACCACTTTTGGACATTGATCTGGATAGAAATTTGGTTTATCCATTTCAATCCATATAAATGGATTAGGAAAAGTGAGGATCGAGAATAGAAATGGATAAGGAAATTTATTCCTACCCACTTTCAATGTCATTTTCTGCACCACTTTTTGACATCGGGCCTGAATAGGGATTTGTTGTATCCGCTTTAATGCATGAAAATGAATTATAGTTTAATTGGGTTTCCATTTGAATGAAATATTATTTGAATGTCACTTTATATTTCAATTGTAATGAGATTTCTTTATCTTTTTCAATCCCAAAAAATGGATTCAAGTGTACATCTGCTCATTCATTCTAATTTTCAATAAAATATCAATCCATTCTATCCATTTCAATATATCAAAATAAATTAGAGTTGATTATGATCTTCAATGAGGATTCAATACCATTCTGAATGCCACTTAATTTTGCGATTGTAATGAAATATCTTTATTCTATCCAATCCCAGAAGATGAACTCAACGAAATGTATGTGGATTCATTCTGATTATCAATTTAGAGATTGAAATGGATAGGGGATGAAAAACGATTGAAACGAATTCGATGTCTATACCGTGATCAGTATAAAAATGGATTGAATTATCGCGACTTGAAAATTCATTACACATAATAGAAATTATATCCCAAATTTAGCATTGAGAAGGATTAAAAATTCAAATGGATAAAAATGTATTAAATTTTTTTACACTTCCAAGAATACAATTATATTGGAATGAAATTCGGAATGCATTGGATAGACTTTTCAATTCTCTTGGAATGGACGTCATAGAAATAGATTCGAATGGATTCAGAAGGATAGGTTTCCAATCCATTCCTATTCTCCATTAGTGTTGCCGCGATATTATCGTCGATAATTGAGGAATAATCGATTATCTCAATTCTTACACGTTCCTATGGAATATATAATCCACGAATCTTCGATTATGCTCATAATGAAACGGAATAATGAATAATCCCAGACTTGTACACAAAATAAACCAAGATATGCTTCCATTTATCGTTACGATATATCGATAATTATCGTTACGATAGTGTAAGAATATTTTGATTCATTTTGTTTAAAAGACCAAGATGATCCATTATCCCGTTTCATTTCGTGCTCAGTCGAAGATCTACGCGTTAAAAGTTCCATGAAAACCTGTCAAAATTAAGATAATCGATTATTTCTGAATTTCGACGATAATATCGCGGCAACACTATTCTCCATTTCCACTAGGACTGGGCCACGCCTGTTGAGAATGTTCATGCCGACCCTGGTGCAAAAATGTCGTTGAGATTTGTTGAAAATTAGCAGAATTCAACTCAATCCAACAAAATTTCAGTAAAATTCAATAATTGTCCACAAGATTCAATAACTTTGTTGACTTTTATTGAAGTTCGTTGTAGTTCGAGGATTCTTATTGAATTTCATCGAATCATGCTGTGCCAAAAGTGAACAAAACTCGACAAAATTTTTCCGCCAGGGGAGTCTCGGCAGATCTTGTACCACCCTGATGGAAAAGACTTCTTAAATCCTATTAAAAAAAAAAAAACAGTTGATGGGAAATAAGGTGTGCTTTCCCTATGAGAACAACTTTTTAGTCAAAATTATATCAAAATCACATTATTTTGATGTCATTTTGACAAGCTGTTCTCATTGGGTTTGTAAGTTTTAACTTATTTTCTATTAACATTTTTGGGGTCCAAAATATTTGAAATTTAACAGAGAAACATGTGAAAGATTATCAAACCCTTCTATTTTCTTCATCACTCAATCTTCAGAATAAAAATCAATCATCAGAGTCTCCACTGCCTGGGAATTCTAACGGAATTAATCAACCAGAAATTCGCGTTGAATAAAATTTCTAATGAGATGCATAGAATTTTCAAGCGGTAGACACCCTGAATGACACATCTCATTAGCTTCAAACTCAAGTAACTTTTTCATTAATATGTTTCCAAGGGCGCTGTACTTTGAATCAATTCAATGGCTACTTGAAATCAATTTTCAAATATCTCGTGTAGTTCCACGAAATAAAGGTTCACTCTTGCAGTTCAACACTGCGATAAGAACCTATAGTTCAGAATTAATGAATCAGTAGCTATATACCTTTAAAACGGGGTTGCTTTGATTTTTAAGGGTAACTTTGACAGCCCTTGGAACGCTTTAACGGCGTACCAGCCCATATAAAAATCTTCAGGCTCCGCTAATGCTGACGACGGAATATAGCTACACGCAAGGCTGCCAGTCAAAGCTGGGCAATCTATGTAGGGACAAGGATGGTTGACAATGGTCTAAACATTGTACCAATAGTCATAAATCGACTTCATTGATCCATCATTGATCATTGGCTGCGCCACGCTTGGTCCATCCTTCAACCAATATTGCTTGAAGGAAAAAGCATGCTTTCAACAGAGGCTCTCTAGGGCTTGGCGGGACACTGCTCCAAGCATTAGGCAACTCTGAATGACAATGGATTCTCATGTTGCACCAAGCATGGGTCGTAGCTTGGTCCAGCTTGGGCAATAGCCTGGCTCAGCTCGGGCGATGGCCTCGCTCAGTTTAGGCGTTAGCTTGACTCGACTTGAGTAATAGCTTGGCTAAGAGTGAAACTTCCTTCTCAAACAGCAAATTACAATAACTCTCACCAGAGTGATGCTTGTGTCCTGCGAGTGGCGAACCAAGCATTCAATCAATATATAAGTCTCCTTTGAAGATTCCATGACAGAGATAATTCTTCATCTGTTTCCAGACCCGCCTACTTCTACGCCAGAACCACCGGATTTACGTCATTCATCAGTTTAAACTAATCAGAAAAATTACATGTTGAAATTCTCCGACATTCATTTCGTTCAATCGAAATGATAGAATGGATTTTTTATTTTATTTTCAATTACAATAAAAAATAAAAGTGACCATTGGCATGAGATGGGCGCAACCCTGCCGCAAGATTGCTACAGCGTTGGCTCATCCTTGGCGAACAAATTTTTGTATGGTCTGCCATTGACGGCATATGCTATCACAACCCTGTTTCCAGTGTTGGGTCTTGATTGTGGAAACAAATGGGCTGAGATTGAAATGATGTTATCATTTCAGAGTTGCGCTATGCCTGGTAGCCTAGGCTCGGCCCATCTTGGTGAGCCTTGCGGCAACCTAGCGCCCATGGTCAATTTTTACCTGGGAGAGTACGGTTGGAACATGTGCGCCGCCACACAAGGTCCCACGACTTCGCTCCGCACGCGTTTAAACTGTAATTTAGCGCTCTGTTGAAGCGGCCCAAAGGCTGTCAAAGTTACCCTTAAAAGTCAAAGTGACCCCGTTTTACGGTATTCAAGCCCCTTTATAATTCTCAAATCAATTATTTTCTAACGCATGCATTTTAAAACAAGTGACGTCTTGTAATCGATGGGTGAAGGTGTCGGTTACTTTCATCCATTCGTATCCCAGCCAGCAAAGAGCTTCCAAATTCACGTTTCAGCTACTAGCAGTGCTAGTGGTAGCAACGTAGTAGCTTTTTCATTACTGTGAGACTGCATGCTACTATAACATATATATGATTTAATTTATAACGTAGCACTACCTCAGCGCTACCAAGTAGTGCTCCTAGTAAAAATACTACCAAGTCGCTCTTATTTCCATACATAAATGAAGCCATAGATATGTACAGAACATTTTTAACTGTATAAATGAATGGTAGCACCACTGCCAGAAGCGCTGCCTTGATTTTTTTGGCTGGGATGGTACTGTGTTACTCTCGAAAATAATTAGAATCCTTCTTAACGCTCATAATCTCGATAAAGTTAGTCCTATGGAAACGGATGAAAACAAACAAAACCTCATTCCAGATTTCACGTTTGACGATTCATGAGTCAAAATGAAAATAATCAATGCAAAAGTTATGACAGGGAATGACGAATGACGATCAGTTCCTCACTTTTAAATGATGGGTTCTTATTACAGTTCTTATATCAAGTAAGTCTGACCTTTGTTTTTTGATAATTGTTTGATATCATTGGATCTCCATAGAAATTGTTAAACACTGGCATTAGGGTGTCTTGAAATGAATTATTCATATTTCAGAGAGAGAGGTTGAATGATGAAATAACTAATGGGATTGAATGAGCTTTCATATATTTTCCTATCGAATTTCAAACTTTTAATTTTGACAAAAGTAATATGAAATAAATACCATAATTTATGGATTTTTGGCGTTGGTACCTTCCTCATAAAAGTGCCAGCCATTATCCCAGATAGCACTCGGATGTTTTGGAAACGTTCATATACAACGTTTTGAATGACATGTGGAATGTTCTTGGAAGGTTCTGAAACATTTTTGGAAAGTAGAAATGTCCGCGAATGTTCAATTTATATTCTCAGAAGAAACTATAAGAACTTCAAAAATTTGATTTCATTAATTATTAAAAATATACACAATTCCGTGGAATATTGAGTTTACAGTGTTGAAAGTGATGATGCATTTCAAAAATTGCTTTTATATCGATATTGTCAATGCGGTACATAGAATATAATAAAATATTAACTGTTGGTTATGTTTACTTCAATGGAATGAATTCATCCATTAAAATCCATATCTCTTTCATAATTCACTTTTCATAGAAAATCATCTACGTACGTGATAAAAGATGTTTACTTAATATTTGATGTGTTGATTACTTACAAAATAGTGAATAAGCATTTTGTATAGGTTACAAACCTAATATTGGTATTTTGTAGTATATTTTTGCAAACATACCAATAAAGTTCCTCGAAACCAACAAAGAACATTCCTAAAATGTTTTATTCCAAACCAAATAATCAAGTTTCTGAAACGTTTGCAAAACGTTTTCCTGCAAACTAAAACTCATGTCTGGGATGGTACTTTCAGAGGTATCTTCACGTAAATATTTAGATTTGGGTTAAACCAACGCCAAAAATCCATAAATTATGGTATTTTCCAACATACCTTTTTTCCGTATATTACCTAATTTTTTTCTAATAGAATTCAAGGAGTCTTCTTCACCAGAGCAAGTTTGATCCACGTATTTTGTATAATTTGTATATAATTATGTGGAAATTATGTTCAAACCATATCGAATTTTTCCACATCAGAATATTACAATGTTTGAAATATTCCATAGCAATACAATCCGCATATCGTAATATTGTATGAATGGATGATCAGAATCATTTGATCTCATTTGTAATTCCAATAACTGGGTGCTTTTATCGAAACTCAATACAATCCATCATTCATTGACTTACCGAAATCTTCATTATATATTCCGAAAGCATTATCATTGCATTATTGCATCGTTTCAAATAAATGAAACAGTATTTGTGTAATGTATCTCACGGTATGAGATAATCTGAAAAACACTTGACCAGCTTTTTGGAACAGATCTTTTCGATTCAATAAAAATGAATTCATATAACACGTTCCCACAATTACCAAAATAACTGTCATGAAATTATATTCAAAATTAATGAACCGTACAGTGTTACTTACCCGCTTGTGGATCTGACAATTGTTTGTTTTATCGTTACTTTAGGGATTCATATTTGTCATCCAGTCGATCTTTCAGTGATTTATAGTACAAAATACACAAAGGAGATATAAAAATACGGTTACCGTGAAATATCTAGGCTTCTGGAACACTCCCTGGGAATATTGATAACATCATTTATAACATCGTCTGTTATCAAAATTTGTAAATTTTGTAATATTCTCAGACCCGAAGGACAATTGTGATTGTCACATTTCTGGTTCGAGAAATCATATGAGATATAAATCATCCCCCGGTATTGACGCTCTCCTTAGATTTGACGAACTTGACTGACGATCATGCGGCTCTTCTTCCCAAGTACGCCATCATCGAACATTGACGATGGTTATTATGCGCCGTTTCAACACCAAATGGAAAATTTCGTCATATCGAATCGGTAGCCAAAACTGACGTATGTAAATCAATAAGTGATGAATATAATCTTATGAAATACAAGTGTTATCGAACTCCCATACTGTAAGATGATTTCATAGTTTTTTCTGGAACCCATAGAAGCCAGAGAACTATCTTGAATGTTGACAATATCGGAGCAAACATTCGAACTAATTCGAAGACTTGGTGAATTGGTAATCACCTATGATCCATAGTAAAAAGATCAATCTGAAAAATATGTGTCAAATAATCGTTGCTATCAAAATAAATATTGCAAGATAAGATATCACCAGAAAGACAAAGTACCTCTTGTACATCAGTCATAAAAACGAACGACAAAAATTCAAAGCCCTCTATCGTTCGTTGTACTTTCCATGTTCGTATGTATATAATTTCATTCTGTGTTAATAATCAAATCAAGATAACATTGCAGAAAGTAAATACAAATAAACATGCAGAATTCCAGAAATCTTTAAAGGGGTAAGCAATTCACGATCGATGATGTATAAAACTTATAAATTCATCATTTTCAATTCTTGTATCGGTGTTGTAAAATTTTTGCATATCAAATGTCAAACTCTATCTCGATTTCGAGTGTGAATCATACTAGACACGTGGTGCTGTGAACGAAAAGGATTATTTTGAATTTATTGATCAGTTTATTAGTTCACGATAATTTGCGAACAAAATGAAACAAATTGTAATCGGGTGATACGTGTATGGCCCATTTATGTCACGTATCCAAGTATATTCTCGTTCAAATCGATTTCAAACATTGAAAGATTAAAAAACCATGAGTCGTTGATGTTTAGTATCCTCACAAAACAATACTGAATATCGCAAAAATGAATTACAATAAAAAAAGCGTGTACAAAGAAGATAATATTATCTCCATGATAAACCATTGAGATATAGTGTAGTTAGGCCATAAATTATGACATTTCTTTATCACGTACCAATTAAATTCCAATTGAATAGTTGAAATATGACGTTTCTTTGGAGATCTACATCTACATCTTTAACGAAAATCTAAAACACACACACAATTCATTTACACAAAAATGATTGGGTACATCCTAATATACAACGTGGCAATTCAATCCCTTGTGTCATGTATACAAAGTTTTATAAAACATTCTGTTGAAATTAGAATATCCGACAGGTATCGATATTCTGATACTATTCGGGGATGGATCGAATTAGAGTTCCCATTATTTCTGGAATCAACCGGTTAATTGGAATGAAATGTTATGAAAGATTATTTGATCAAAACGAGTAGCAGCATTAATTGGATTGATAAATCATTCTTCATCGTTCTTGGGTGAATTTCTTCTTGAAATATTTATAAACGTTCGTTATGATTTATAAAATTCTTGCATAACATCCTATGTGGACAATTCTATAAAAAAGAACAATTTTATATATTCTGTACAAGATTTTGATCGAATTTATATGTAATTTTATTATTAAACTTTGAACAAAATCGTCGCAATATTGTTATTCTGTTTGCATTTGTGTCACTTTAATTCTGCCCATGTGGAAATAGCCAGAGTTGACAAATGGCGCGGTACTGGCGAGGTTGTATTTGCCAAAGTTCGGCAAAAACAACTGTGCCTGTTCAGAATCATTACCGTTTCTCAACTGTCACCGAACATTCGCCAGATTTCAGACGGTATTGGCGCGCGTGGAGAGACGGTATAGGGTCAGTATCGAATGAATACTGTCTGGACAATACCCAGGATGTAGAGAAACGGTACCGCGCCGGTATTCAGCCAGAGTCGGTATTATCATTCCATATGTACAACAGACGGCAATGTGCCAGTAATGATATGACTCTAGCTGATTACAAAATCGGCAGTGGACTGACGTTGGAATCACCATCTTGGCAACTTGGCTATTGTAGGGAGCCGGAGTCACGCCGGTACTGAGCCAGAGTTGGTATTATCATACTATATGTGTGTTAGACAGCAATGTGCCAGTAATGATATGACTCTGGCTGATTACAAAATCGGTAGTCGATTGATGTTGAAATTTTGATCTTGACAACTCGGCTGTTGTGGTCAGCCGGAGTCGCGCCAGCATTGAGCCAGAGTTGGTATTATGATTCAATATGTTCGATAGACGACATGGTACCAGTATTGGTGGGACTCTGGTTGACTATGGAATCGGTAGTCGATTGACATTAAAATCACGATCTTAGGAACTTGATTTTTGTAGTGAGCCGGAGTCGCACCAGTATCAAGACAGAGTTGGTATGATCATTCAATACGTTCGATAGAGAACAATGAGCCAGTATTGGTACAATCTTGTTTCACTACGGAGTCTATGGTAAATTGTGTGACTTCAAGGGAATTAGTACAATAAATAGGAATTTAAGTGGTCAGATGTCAACTCGGAGATTAGCTGATGTGATAGAGACTTTGTTTCTCACTCGCAGGTTCCGGGTTCAATCCTTGCCCAGTGAAGTTTCATGAAACCCCTTCCAAAGCGTCTTTCTCAGATAACGGTGATGAGACAAATAGATTCACAAAGTTTTAAAAGTTCAAATTCAATGTATTTCTTTTTTTTTTACTTGAAATATAACTCCGGGGATCTCTAATTGCCAGCACTGTGCCAGTACTGGGTCGGATCTGAATTCCTACATAGGATTTATTATTTTGACTCTCTACCACTTCTCATCCAGGTATGGCAGAACAATTGGTTCTGTTGTCATGTCAGAGTTCCGCCATAGTTGGCTCACATTAAAAATCGTTACCGACGCTATTGTAATTGTTCTACTGACCCTTAAGGTCATAATTATGTGAAATGATGTTATCATTTTGACTCCTTGCCAGTACCGTCAATTCAACTGGCTCCATAATGGCAGTTTTGGATTTGCCGGTACTGGCAACTCCGGCAACAGGACTCAGCCAGCAGCGGCGCGTGTTTCCATTTCCACATGGGTGGCTTGAAAACTACAAAAATTCAATCATTAGCTACACGAAGAAAATTCTATGGGGTAAAACCACATCGAGATGAATGACATTTGCCAGCAAAAATAGACGGAATCTCGAAATACCCGGAGCCAAGATCGTTAGAAAAATTCATCTAAGGCTGAATTCAATGGAGTGCTTTTCAGAACTGTTGAGAAAACATTTTCCCATTATTTCTAAGGAATTTTATGGACCGAAGATTTCAAATACTTAGACTTTGAATCGGAGGCGAATCCAAGAATGAATTTTGGGGGGATTTATCATCACCTTTTCCCTGTAAATCGGATTTAGATTATCGAAGAATTTAATTTTAAGAACGAATTTTTTCTTAGTTTAGGGAGTGTTGCTCGCCTTTAACCCCCCCCCCTCCTCCTCTCTTTGGATCCGCGTCTGACTAGAATTCATTTCGATCCAATTAATTCTCAAGCTCCTAATACAAATAGCATGATACACCCAAAGAATTCACATCACGTTTTGAAATCATTTTCCCAAATGAATTCATAAAACAACTTTAAATGAAAACAAAAAGAAATGTAATCTGCCGAAAGCTTCTTGAATTCTTCAACAGTTTCATTTCCTTCTGAATATTCTCAGAATACGTCCGATAATGCATGGATTATTCAAGAATAGCTGATTTCGGGTTTTCGCCATTCGGATAAATGAATACATGGCAAATGTAGAAAAAAGTGATTTTTTCGATCCTGAACTGAACAATGTTTTATTAAAAGTTCACAGTGGAACTTTATAAGAACTTACAAGAAATTAAAAATTGTAATGAATTTGCATACAACCTAGGGATACGAACATTGTAACCAGTATTCACATGAAATCTAGAGTACATAAATCGTCGAGATAAGATTCTATAATCGTTGAACGCTTAAGACAGGGCTTAGAGAACCGAGGATGTACATCTTGTCTTATAATTTTCTGACAGTTTATTTTATATCTTCCGTACAGCAGTTGGATATCGAAACGTACTGGAGAACGTAGGAAGGTTGTAAGTGTAAATATATTTGGACGGGGTTACCTACCCTCGTGATATAAACATGGATGCGAATCACAAAAGCAACGAAGGCAGAACGTACAAGTCGGTGCCGATAACCCCATCGACGGCAACGTTATTGGACAAAGAAAAATCGGTCAAGGATAAGGGGAAGATTGCCTCTTTGACGGCCATCGATTCCAAATCTCTACAAGAAGGAAACAAACGCTTTCAATTCTTATCCACCATTTGCGGTAAGTCAAATCCAGAGAATTTAGATTTTCGAATCAATTTTTGTTTCTTCAATAGTCTTTCGCGATATGTTGCTGAAGTTTGAATCGTGAAACGAATTCATCATTCGGAAACCAAATGCTAAGTTGTTGAGGACCCAAAATCTTACGGAGCATTTTTAAAACGCTTTTTCGAGCTCCAAGCACTTGATTCGAGAAGATAAATAAAAATGATTCATCAGATTTTGTGAATTTGGATTTTCGTTTCGTTTCTATAAACGATTCAAACTTCAACAACATTTTCGCAATAGCAACAATTAGAACGAAAATAGCCTTGATGGATTCAGCGAACGAGCTCAGCTGAATGTGATCTACTGTATAAAATATAACAAAGCGTTTCTGGAACATCTCAGATACCGTTGATGTTCTATCATCGTAACGTTCGGATGAAGTGTTTCAAAGCGATATCCCTGCAACGTCCATGAAACATAAAACATTCTGACAAAGTTTGACAGGTGTTATTTCAGAGCGTTTGATTTGAAACGTCAAAAAGTTGGGATATGAGTGATCTCTAGGATGTTCAAGGAATGTTTTGGAACATTTCCTCCGGTGAAGAGGGAGATGGTTCGAGGAGACATGTTCCTGAAACGGTCGGAACAGAACAATTTGCCCATTTGTTGCGAATTTTGAACCTCATTTCAAGACTGATGTACAAATACTTGTTCCGATCAGTGCTACTACATCTACATGGGAAGAAAATTTTAGTTATTGTAGCTGATTATTTCAACACCCACAGGGCAGCTAATTCCTTAACAACATTAGCTAAGATTTCGCTGTTGAAGCTGATAAAACGGCTGTCCATCTCACACAGCTAATTACTTTTTTCCGTGCAAAAAATCATATTGTTAACTCAGTTCCGACTGCCTATAGAACATTTTTTTCCTTCAAAATATCCAGAGTTCATGCTCTGGAGTTCTGTAATTATTCTCAATCTGCTCGGACAAAAAAGAAATTTACCGTGACAACGAAATTTGATTTTGCTGGAGCAGCAAATTTTTTCCTGTGAGTATTCAATATACCAGCAATTTTGTTCGCTGCGACAGCGATTTTTCAGCTGTGGTACCAAAAAATGCTTGCTCTTCCAACAAATTTTTGTATTACGTATAGAATAGCAAACAAATTTTGCTGGGAAAGTCAACATTTTTTTGCTCACATAGTTAAAAAGTCGCTGTCATAGCCAACAAGATTGTTGCGATAGCAAATAGATTCCCGTTCCAGGAAAAAAACTACCCAGCGAAATCGGATTTTGCTGTCACAGCGAATTTTTAATAGTCTTATTCAGTCCCCAGCAAATTCAGAGAATGTTCGAAGAATTCTCACGACACACAGTGGGCCAGAAATTCAAAAAAGTGGCCAAAAATGCCAAAAATGAACTTTGAGTTTTTTACAAAACAAGTAGTTCATCATTTATAGGACCTTTTGAGACAACTATTCTCAAATTTTTATGAGATTTGATGCACGTATGTACAAATTAAACCAATATCCCCAAGCATAATAGGTTGAACTTTACTGTTCAAGTGTCATGTGCAAACCTGCATCGTTTGCAAACTTCGCTCATCCAAGAGTTCTCTTTTGTATTTTTTCAGGAAGAAAAACAATGAAACAAACTTAAAACGATGGGAAAAGTGTTCATCTTCACTGTTTATAGTTGAAACTGAACACAATATCACGAAATATAGAATTTTTTTATCATTTTCCAATCTTCCAATTAACTATTCCCCTGAGTTCCACCAGATATGAACATCAGATTAGGCTCATTACATTCCGGATGAAGTGTACTTTAAAGTCAACCTGCGCCTTTTTGCGCCTTTTAACAAACACATCGAAGAAATTGATTTTTTGTGCTTTCATACATGGATTTTCAATATTTTCGAATGAATTCATATATTTTCTTCGGTATTCTTTCGAAAAGAGGTGACCAAAGTTTTTTGAGAATGGTGATTACGTTCAATTATGATAACCTGGAGTAAGAAATGAAAAAAATTCAAAATGAAGGATCCAATATGGCGGACTAAAATCATAAAATCCGCTGAATTAACGAATTCAGTTAATGTTACAATTACAGCTTGGTTCGTTATTCTTGATTCATCATTTCTTACTTCAGATTTTGGATCAGCAACCCCACAAACCCTCGAACAGCAATTTTCAGGCTAGTGCCGAAAATTTTGCAATTTTGGTCCACCATATTGGATCCACCATCTTGAATTATGCATTTTTTACTTCGAATTCGTAATCAGCAACCCCAAAAACCCCGTGACAGCCAATTCCGAGCGAATTCAGTTGATTTTTCAATTTTCGCTCGCAATATTGGGTCCGCCATCTTGAATTATGCATTTTTGACTTCAGATTCGTACTCAGCGACCCGAAAAACCCCACGTGACCCAGTTTGAAACAAATCGACCAAGGATTTATATTTTTGGCCACTTTTTTGAGTTTCTGGCCCACTGCCCTGGTTAAAAGAATCCATTACTTCTGACAAATGAAATTAAATGAGATTTGGCCAGAACATTGTCCGAGAATCAATGAGATTTGGCCAGATTCAGTGAGATTTGGCGAGAATCGACTGTTCTTTCTGACCAAATCTCATTGACATTTGCTGGATGAGATTCGGCCAGAACATTGTCCAAGTTCAACTGTAATTTAGTGAGATTTGGCGAGAATCAATGGTTTTTTTAAACCAGGGTGTGCAACACCCAAAACAAATCCCACGTTGTTCACATTGATTTTCAATGTGTGGAGTAGTTTTCTCTCGTCTCCTTGAGTCCTGAATAAAGATTTATGAATTCCAAACAGTGTCCATGTATGTGATGAATATCCCATATTCCAGAACCTAAATAGAATTCTCGTAGCACTCGTTTTTAAATAATGAATTCATGGAGAATTCTGAAAATTTTCCATTCCACTGACATCAACAAGTCCTTTGAAATGCTTTTCGAGTTGTTCCAGTGCTCTAAAAGAACTCATTAATGTTAGCAAAATATAGCCCCTTCAGAATTCTCGAAAAAAGAATTCGTCGTGTGTTAGTATATGGGGTCCATAAACCAAATCAAACGGTCCACGAACCCATACAACTTACTCTGTGAAAAAAATTTCGCTAAATTTACTGAAATTTGTCAAAAAGCAATTAATCTGATCACAGTAGGTGGAAATTTCTCAAAATTTGGTAAATTCATGAGATTTCACAGCAGAAGTACCGAAACACTGGGATATTTATCACATTCTCCGATACACTGTAAAAAATTGCTTCCTAAATTTCATAGAAATGTATGTGAAGCAATTAACATATACTTCTTTGGCTTTTCATATGAAATTTTATGATATCTCATACAGAATTATGATTTTTCATGCATTTTTATATGAATTTTCACACATTTTGCATTAAATTTCATGAATTCATGATTGAACTTGATCTCAATTACAAGTTTCAGAATTTTCATATACATCTGATATCGGAAATTTCAGAATATTTTTTACAGTATATAATTGTGAAAATTATCAAAACTTTTTGGTGAACGTATCGAAGGGGACCCTTGCAGGATCCGTGAAGGACGACACGAGTCTTCGGTGGGAACCCAACTGGTCCCGGGTGGGAATCCAAGTCCACAAGCGAATTTCGCGATCCCTTCCAACCGGGAATTTTCCACTGGGAGATTAAAAGATTTGATTCGGTTACGATTCATCGAGATCCAATGAGTGCCTTGAATTTTCTGCTGGGAAAAATTAGGCTCTGTCTAGAGACACGCTAACCTATCTCTAACTTTGAAATTCGAGACACGTAAGATTTTTGGAACTCTCGTGGGTGTAGTGAATCTTTCAGGGGTTTTCTACATACAGGCAAAAATTTTCGCTTGGCTCGAATTCTTAACTGAATACACAAAAAATTTCGCTTGTCTGTAGAAAGTCCCTTGAGCATTAAAAGTATAACCACGAGAATTGAAAAATTGAACGTGTCCCGAATTTTCAAATTGGGGACAGGCTAACGTGTCTCTAGAGACACCAAAAAAATTATCTGAAAAATCAAAGATCTTTTGAAAAATACCATAAAACGTGAAATGAGATTTTTTGAAAATTTTTAGTTGGATTGGTGGGAATGCAAGGAGGAATCAAGCTGAGTTGGACGTCCCAGATCTCTCCTTATCTTCAATCACCGGAATCATTCACAGGAGGTTTAACGGACGACGAAAAATCATGGTTAACGTCTCTGGTGGCGTTAGGGGCGATAGCCGGAGCGATGCCAGCGGGAAAAATAGCGGATTTAATTGGCAGAAAGTTAAGCATCGTATTAACAGCAATTCCATTCTTGATATCGTGGCTCATATTGATCCTGACCAGGAATACAGAAGCTATATACCTCGCTAGGTTTATCGGCGGTATCGGCGCTGGTTCGAGCTGTGTGCTGATCCCACTGTACATCGGTGAAATAGCGGAACCATCGATCAGAGGATCCCTCGGGGTCTTTTACCCCCTATTATTCTCTTTCGGAATTGTTTATTCTTACGTCCTGGGAGCATACACCTCTTACACGGTCTTCAATATCTGCTGTTGTCTAATTTTACTACCGTTTGGAATTTTCTTCTGGTTTCTTCCCGAATCGCCTTTATGGTTGATACAGAGGGGACGAAAACTCGAGGCCAGTCGGGTATTATTGATTATACGCGGGAAAAAATTTGATAAACAAAAGGAGATGACGATGCTTCAAGAAGAAGCGGATCGAGCTGAGAGCAGAAGAGGAGGCTTTTTCGATTTAATCGGTACGAAAACTGGCCGTAAAGCTATCGCGGCTAGTTTAGGATTGATGTGGTTCCAAGAGATGTCTGGCATCGACGCGGTATTATCTTACACTCAAGAAATTTTCGTGGCCGCGCACAGTACGATCGATCCAAAAATCGCCACTATCGTCATCGGCTGTATCGAAGTCATTATGACGATCATCGTGGCATTAGTGATCGACAAGTATACAAACTTTTATATATCATTTCATATTTCTCATCCTTGTTTCTCATTGCTATTTTTGTTGCAACTTTTAGATTCGGTCGAAAACCGCTGCTTATATTGTCGGGGAGCTTCATGACTTTGTGTTTGGCGATCTTGGGATGGTACTTTCAATCACAATCGGAAGAACAAAACTCTTCTTACGGTTGGGTACCCTTGGCAACGCTTTCGTTCTTCAATGTGATGTTCTCCATCGGTTTTGGCGCTGTTCCATTCGCAGTGATAAGTGAACTCTTTCCTCCTGAAACCAAGGGTGTAGCTGGTAGTATATGTATCGTAGTGCATTGGGCATTAGTGTTCTTTGTCATGAAATTCTTCCCCATTCTTGAAACACTCTTGGGAAAAGCGAAAACGTTCTGGATATTCGGATGTTTCACCGCGATGGCGGCTGTTTTCACCTACTTCTTCGTTCCAGAAACTAAAGGGAAAACTCTTCAAGACATTCAAAAGAAGCTTGAACGCGATAAGGTTAAAAGTGTTCAACCGATTTAAAGGTGGCGCATTGACATGTACATTGTAATATATATATATATATATACATGTACACACACACACCTAGATTCTTAGTGTAAATTTCATCATTTTTTATCGTAAAAACATATTAACTAGATGAAAGTGATTTAATAAATTATAAATTCACATTGCATACATCAATTCATAACACATATTCCAATGGCGAAAAGGATTTCATGATTTATCATGAAAATTATCATTTTCTGATTTTAGAGAACTTATTATTACAAAATTGAGAAAAATTATGAAAACATTTTTCGCCAGGGTTATCATTGACGAGATTGAAGAATTTGAGCATATAACGAGAAATCGTTAAACGCATGATAGATGCAGGTGATAAAATTTAGATACATATTATTTAACATTTCTAGAAATGATATTGTTAATCGAATCTCCGGTAGCAATATTTTTATTTTTCGGAATAGATTTATAAGAATAGATTTAGAAACATAAATGTAAATGTTAGGTATAATGTTTTTGTGAAACTGTTGAACAGTTTATTCAAGGTGTAAAGAATACCCCACGTGTAAAAGAGAAAATTTACATTTATCAAAACGACGAAGAATGAACTGAAACATTTGTCAATAAGCAAGAAAACTGTTGATGTGGCAATGTTTCTCCTGGGCGTATAGCGAGAATGGCATTGCACGCGAACAAAAATTCCTCTATGTCCCTCAATTTCAACTGAATATTGTGAAAAGGTGTATATTTAGATTCAAACTTTTTTGGACATCGCAAGTCAATTATTTTGTTAATAAGTGGTTCAAATTTTCTTTGACTACCCAGAAAACAAAGTGGTTCAATGATTGTACAATCATGGACACTTTGAAGTCGTTCACGATTTTACCATGAACTATATGATAAGTTAACACATTATTGACCAATGATGCATGCATTGAAGACTACTGCAACTGTTGTGCATCAATGATTGTACAATAATTGATAGTATCCACGCATTAGCCATTCTGATAGTACAACCATTGATCAATTGTTCATGCATCATTATGTCCATCAGATTGAGCGATCGTGGACTCGTTCGTTTTGTTTTCTGGGTAGTACGTTACTTTTGGACGGAGCACAAACTCCTACACAGGATTTTAATCGTTCGTTACCCTAACAGCAAAATGCTGAGCAAATATGCAGCAAATTGTTGAAAACGCATAACAAAAATTTGAAGCAATTTTCAGGGACGTTGCGTCGCCAAATGCACAAAGATATGCTGTCGATCTAAGATTTTAGCTTGAGTTGTTATCATGTTGCTAGGAAGTTGCTTGGTTCCATGAAATTCTCAATCACATGCGTAGCAAATTCCCCCAGCAAAAAATCTTGAATTGAAAAGAATAGAAAAAAATTGAGATTGAAGAATTTGAATTCAATTTTTGAAGTCATAGAATTCATTTTGAAAAAATTCTATTCTTGTCTATTCTAACATATTCCAAGTGAAATCTTATTCCAAACGTGCTATTCAATTTTAATTTTTCTAATGTCAAATTCAGAATACAACTGCTATGTTGTGAATGAATATGTTGTTGATGACACTGGTATCGCGATTTTCAATTCTAGGGCAAGACTTCAAAGAAGAATAGCAACTGAATTCCAGACACAGAATTACAATCCAAATATTTCTATTTCTTTCTATTCTTTTGATACAAACTTCGAATTGAAAAGAATTCAAAATAGGATTTTCCTATTCTTTTCCAATTTTTTTCCATTCCAGATTTTTTGCTGGGCCCAGCAACTTTACGTAAACTTGATAAACAACATGAGAGCAATGATTGCAAAGCAACTTTTGTTGTATGGGTAACTTTTTATGTTATCTCGACAAACAACAAAGAGAGTGTGAGTTTCATTGTTGAAATAATGGACGAAGTCAACGAATTATTGAAATTCAGTGTACAAATTCTTCTGAAAAATTCGCTTCGTCCCAAAGTGACATGGCAGTCAACGAGAATTTGAATTACTAATTGTTTCCATGTAGATAAAGCATATTGAACTCGCCTCACAATCTGAATACCCCAATGTAAATAAATATAATGATATACAGTAGAAGATTACATGATATTGTGTTTTTCACGCTCTATGAAAGTTACATGTAATTTAATGTCGATAGTTTTCTTATAGCGGATAGTTAGATTTCATTTGAAGATCATTATACTTAGATTAAATATGAATAAAAATTCTGCGGGCAGATACGAATTATTCTTATTTTATGAATCAACTATCAACAGATTGCTACTGGAGATGAAAATATAAATAATTTCATCACCATCGATCTGATGAATTAAATCAGAATTTTATCTTTGTAATTACCTACATTTATTTCACCTACGTATGTATATTACACGTTTATTAGCGATAATCGCATAATACAACTTATGCTGTCGAAAAAATGTACTTCGAAATTATTCACAATTTTCAATAAATTCAACAGTGTTTTTTTATAAAAGTTACATGGAAATAAATCATTTTATACTTAACATTAGTTTTATGATACACATGTGTTATAATAATTCAATTTGTACATCCATCTGTTTTGTCTTCAAACCCGACCAGTATTGAATATCTTACAAATGTACACATCGTACAAACATGTTGCTGAGATAACTATCCCTTTCCTCGCGCACGGACCGCGAATGAAAATTGCTCTTCTATATTACACTTCGCTGATCCAGTGAAACTGGTTGATTCGGTGATAAAATTTATTCATCAAAACAACAGTTTTCATTGGCAATTTGTACAATTGAAGCGGTTCTTGTTCTTAAAAATAACTGGTAACTGGAAAAATATGCCGTCAGACAGAATCATTGCTATATTTGATAGAGCTAAACGCCTTTTTCTACACTCACAGGTTCCAAACTTCGTTGATTTGAAGAAACGATGATGTTACATCTCAACTCGGAAAAGCAATGCTAAATTATTAGCACTTAGATAGGTAAAGGATTCGGAATAAGAAAATTAATCAAATAATCATGGCGTATGATGTAAATTGTATTATTAAAATTAAATCTTCTTTGTTACAAATGATATTAATATTAATAATAATTCAATCGCACTTCACTAAAGCTGAAAGTAATAAAAAAAAGCAAAAAGAAAGACAGAGAAAATAAAGAAATTTACTGTGTACAAAGAGATTTCGTGTACTTCTTGCTTTCTTTTTGTTTTTTGAATTAGCTTGATGAATACATCATCATCAAAGCTCGATACGATGAAATCATTTCCACACGCGAATACATTCATGTACACAATAGATATGGACATAAATGTATATAGATGTAAACAAAATAAAAATAAATTCTTCAAAATTAAAGACAATTTGAAAACAGAAAATAATGTTAATATCTATTGATTTATCAAATATGAAGGATTCATGATAATCTCATATTATATCTCCAATTTTGAGGAAAATTCAATGTACATTTGTGATTTCCCAGGAGACAAAAAAACCTGTGTTGTTTGAAATCTATTAGGAAACAAATTTTCATTATAAATCGTAACGACGAGAAGAACTAAGTGATTTCCTTGTTATTTGAAGATGAGATCATTTTACGATATCAAACAACGTTGTTTTCAACTTAGTTCTCTTTTTTACTTCCATGTTCCTTATTTTTTCAACATCTTTGCACTCATTGTTATCATTATCAGCGTCGATTGCTATATGTGACATTCTTTATGTACTTCCTTTCATCCATCATTACCATGAATTGTGTATGATTTCATAAAACGAAGACGTAAAAAAAGAAAGCACGGCACTTCGGAGGAGATAAAATTTCATCACAATATAAATTTGTCATTGGTTTCCAAGTTGTATTACTATCTCACCATCGATATCAAAAGTTACACTAATGTAAATTTGTAGCAATGAATATAGAAAGCTTATATTTTCTTCTATTTTTTTTCTTTCGAAAAACTTATCTCTCACAAATGAAATCAAATGAATTCAAGTTGAAAAAAAAAGTCAAATTTACATTAGTGATCGTTTAGAGAGTTTATAAAAATACATTTATAACTTTTTATGTATAGATTTATATAAGCATCTGTAATCTTGGAAACGAATGAAAAGTCAAAAGTAAAATTAAAATTAAAATATCCTAATATATCGTTAATTACAGCATGAATGTTTTTAAAAAATATTAAAAATCACATATACATATAAATGTATGTATAAACGTTTAGACAATCATTATCATATATAGAATTTCTAATAATAATTATTGTAGATGTTGTATCACACTGCAATTCATACATCGAAGTTTATCATAACTGTGTATTAATTTCGGTACATTCAATTTCTGAGAAGAAACTAGGGCCAAATTTCTAACCCAAATAACAAGTTCAGAGCAACATCCACCAATCTAGGAATTAATGGCACAGAAAAATGAAAATCTTAAACTTCTGTTCCTACCATTGAACTCTATACATACTGGAATGCGTGCTTCCTAGATTTAAGCGGTCAGACTGGTATAGTTTGTTGCATGAGCAAGAAAGAATAAGACGTCCCCAACATATTTCCTTTCTCTCTTTGAAATACATATATTAAAAGCAGATACCATCTCCCAACATACCGATCTCTCCCTCTGACCGGCCGATACTATAGAAAAAGCGGAGAGTGCTCATTCCAGTATAATATTGAGTTCAATTGTTCATACAGTATGCTCATTCAACTCATAAATTGGTAATCTTGAAGAGAAGAAAAAACTTGTAACAATCAACTGAAACTAAATCGCGTTTGTCCATCAAGTAATATAGATAAAATAAACTGATAGAAATCAAACCTATGCTTAAATATAAAAATGAGTAATGATATATGTATTTTTTTCGTTACCTTTGACTATTCTATTTTTTGGTAATGAAACCATCGGTGTTGTCAAGATCAATACCGCTGGGACCTTCCTCTTCGTATCCGCTGAAGAAACTAGCATTTGGTTTGGAATTTCTGGAATGCTGATGAGATTCGCTGCCCAAATATTGCGAAGTTTGAGTTGTAGACAATGAATTATTTGAATCATATAAACTAGTGTTGGATAACCTAAAACGATTCTTCAAAATTTCCAGTTTGCTTTCCGGTTTATACTCGGTGGATCCTGTTGTATCTCTACTTGTAGGGTTAGGGGCGTTTTTATTCAATACATTAAAATTGGCGGCACATTTTGGATTCATAATGACATCAGAGGAAAACGGATTTTTTAGTTGAGCAGTTTCTAAAGCCCCTGTCATTTGAGCTGTTAGTTTAATTTTTTGTTCAGAGATAGTGGCTTCCGCTTTTAATAACACTTCCATTTCATTGTTATATCTATTCAAAATATCACTTGTAACGATATCATGATTGACCTCATCGCTTTTGCTTCGACAAGAATTATTGATAAGTACTGAGGTATCGGTTTGACCAGACTCGTCGATCAGAGGATAATAACGACTTTTGCAATCGTTAACATCGTATGTAGCGTTGAGTGATATTTTGTCACTCTTTTGATGTTTTTCATTGTTAATTTTTTCATGGATTTTCTTGTCCAAAGCCTTACCATGCGTTTTTCCTGATTTAGAAGGATGTTTTTGTTTTTTGCCGTGAGGAGTACTCTTCTCTTTGTTGATTGATAAGTGATTGAAATCGTCTTCGAGATTCGTTTCGTTCAACTGAAAAAAAAAATTAAGTTTATAAATTACAATTGATAATAAAATGATATATCGAACGCGATTCGTATCTTTGAATACATTCATTTATTCTACCTTAAGTGTTGAATTTGATGATGATGATGAAGAGGATGACAAAGAATGTCCGTCAGAATGAATTTTTTGAGTATTCTGAAAAAAATTACAAACTGTGAGTATAAATAACCTGTATAGCACAAGAGTTCCCGCAAAGAGGTAATCAATATGCATTCATTATGAATATTGATTAGCATAACGGGGACTATTTAAGAGGTCTTTGGGAAGTTTTTATCAATTGATCCTTTGCGCTGCCTACAAAAGTTGTCTATAAAAATTCAGAATGTTGTTTGGATGTTGTCGAAAAGATTGTGGGAATTGTAAAAAAAAAGTGCAAGTTCATAATCTACAGAAAAAGTTTTCAGTTGTTTTTATTCAATTCCATGGTACTACTTCTGTGAATGATTTGAAGTATTTTCGCACTAATTTATGCAATATAAAAATTCCAGATATATGATTTTCTCACTTGTGCAATTTTTGAATGAATGTATAAAGAAGCTAAGCTAAGCTCATGTAAATGAAGTGGCGGTGCACTTGATACATCAAACCTGTCTTAACGTTACAAAACAGGACCCCCAGTGATGCTAGAAAAAATGAGGATGGAAAAACCCTCTCTACTGTACACGCAGTCTTATATACGTGTGACTCACACGCATATGAAGCCTTTCCCGTCCTCATCATCTTTTCTGGCATCACTGCAGGACCTTCCTTCCTTCCCATTACTTTACAATGCTTTTTGAAAATTCCTGATTTTGTCCTACTTTGAGAAATTTTCAGTCTTCTTTCAAATTCTCAAATTTCCCGAATAGTTATAATTATCAAAAAATAATTCTAAAATATCATGTACCTTTTTATGTGATATCAGTGGAGTAGGTTCAATCCTGTGCGGTCGACGTAAGGGTTCTTCAGAGCACTAAAGAGAAACAAATATTATTAATAATTCACATATTATTCACATGTTAAATACGTATGTAAATCTCAAACTCTCACCATATCTAGGAATGATTTTTGAGTATTCGAAGTAGTATCCAACGTTTGATCCGGAAAATTTGCAAAACGTTGTCGCTGAGTTTGTCTGAATTGTTTCCTCTTGGATTTTGATTCCACTATCATTGGAATTATGATATTTTTGTTTTCTATATTTTTATATGGATCATAAGTAGCGAGAGCAGGAGGTTCCTGATATAACATAAAGCATGTTCAATATTTATCTGTACAAAGAGAGATGATTAAATTTAAACAAAGTAATACGAACATCATCCCAGTTTTCTGAACATTCTATGTGATCGGTCAACTTCTTTATGTCCTCAAGAGTAACATTGCCTACTTGTTGTTGAGTTGATTCCAAAGAATAAAATTGCGAAGTTATGGTCAAACTGTCCTCACAATTTTTCAAATGATACTGGAAAATTCATTTTATTTAATAAATTTCTATAAATTATAAAATTATTTCTAAAAGTTTCCAACAAAAAATGTATACCTGATATTCAACCTCTTCCACCCAATGTAAGGGGTTGAAAGGGCATTCTTTCTTTTTCGATAGAGGGAAATTCTTTTTACATTTCACAATATGAGTTTGCATTCGAGATTTCAAAATTCTATGGACTTTATCAAAAGGGCAGTTCAAATATTCGTTGCAGGTAGCCATTTCGAAGCTGAAACATTTTATCAATTTCAAGATTAATCGATTGTTTCAATTCAATATAGAATTTGATGGAATGAAACCTTGGTTGGGAATAGGGAAGATAGCGAAAAATATTCGTTTTAAATGTTGGGGGGGGGGGGGGGATATTTTCAATTTATCGCTTGGTTCTTTTGCTCTTGAATTTCAAAACTAGGCACGATATTTCTCTTTCGGAATGTTCTACAGTTTTTTAAACGTGGATGAATTGATTGATTCTAATCGACTCGCCACATTCTATCCATCAATGAAGAATAATGCAGCAACTCGATTCAAATAATTCAATTTATCCATGATTGAGAAATTTATGTATGAATTCTGAACATCCCTCGGGTCAAATTTCTTACACTAAACTTCATGGGTATAGATATAGAATTATAGAAAAGTATGTGTTTCGATTGGTAGATTTTGGTAGGAATTGCGTTTATATGAATTATATAATTTTGTTTAGCTTCGTCACACCTTGTAATCAACAAAGTAAATTTCAAACTTCTGGTTGCTCCAATATCATAGGAGTTTGAATCGTTTACTAAAACAAAGTCTAAGCCGAGGATAAAAAAATATGTTTTATTATGAAAACTATTGTTGTGAAGTTTACGATTTTAAATGAAACATTCATTTTAAAAAAATATTTAGAAGTTATAAACCTTTGTAATATTAATTAATCATGCTAACTTTTTATTATCAGTTGGTTTCAACCCTGTTGAAAAAAAACCACCGTTATTGCGTGTTATAGGGGAAGATGGGGTACTCTCGTAAAATTCCAAAGAATGTTCCATGTGAGCTTTTCAATCAAGATCACAGTGAAAAGCTCACGTGTAGAGTTGTTAAACTTGATTGCACGAATGTGCCCCAGTGTACGAAGTATCCCATTTTCTTTCGCATTCTGAGAGAATTTTGGGAAAGTTTCGGAGTTTTTATAGCATTGTTTGAACACTCGTTGATAAAATTTTATGAAATTATATGAGTTTGCACGAGATTGTTTTCATAGAAAATAAACGATTCAAACGATTTCGTAAATTTCATGAGGTTTGATAGAATTTAAATACAAAAATCACTGGTATTTACCAAAAATATGTTTTCAACGCAACACTCGATTTCTGTTTTTCTAAGAAACTTGGTCTAATGTATTGTTTTGATCATACGTTTAAAAGGATACCAGTTTGATTCGGACCTCTCTTTCTCTCGTATAGGTTTGTCTTTCTCTAACCCACGTGCTCTGATGGTAAACGCTGATGTCCTCTTAACATAACCTGTGTTCCAAATTACCCCAATCTACACTAAACCAATCAATTCATTTTTATAATCAGAAGAGCGAATTAGAAATATTTGGAGCAGGTTGGCGCAATTTAGAACACGATAGAACCAACATAGCTATAAAATGCTTTGATTAAAAAGAACGATTACCTCAAAACTTGAATTCTACTCGTTTAGCGATTTATCTTGATCGACTATATATAAAAGAGAGGTGATTTTTTTGTGAGAACATCGATGTAAACTTTGAGCCAAGGTTAAAACGCAGTAAACGATGACAATTGATGACAATTTTGGCGAACTGTTCCTTTAGGACTAAAGCTAAAGACTAAACACATAAATGAATAAGCAGATAAAATGAGCACAAGTCAGATGCGCAGAAACCTAAAAGTAGACTCTACGCATTTCACTCGTGCTTATGTTATTCGCTTATTTGTTTGTGTTTAGTCCTTTTCTTGGAACTGGATACAAGAAAATGATCATGACTTGTCGTGACATGAATTTAAGGTGCATGTGCATGAATCATGTACTAATCAAAAAATTGGGAAATCTTTCCGTTCTACGTACTGCAATGTCATTGGTTATTTCCGATGTTTCTCTCCATATCCACAAATCAAATGATTTTGAAAAGAATACTGAAACCTTGGGATTCTAATTGCGCTTTTACGTTCGCGATTAATGAAAACTAGATTTATCAATACCACTACTCCAACATTTTCATCTCAGTTGATGCAGTTGATTTTTAATCGTATCCAAGTGTACATGTGTGAAGTGTTGTGATTAAGTGATTAATTGATTACAATAGATTTGACATTTGATATCAAGTTCAACATATTTATAAGATTTATCTTTTAATTTTGTAAGAATCCAGCGACAAGATGCCAGTGTTTCATACAAAGACTATAGAGAGTATTCTCGAGCCTGTAGCACAGCAGGTAAAATTATTAAACAAAACAACAAAAAGAATAGATAGAATTCATCTCGGAAATTCATTTATCGATGACATCCAATTTCCCCTCAGTTCTCAACTAAAATTCAAATTTTTTTCCTATTGTTTCCTCACAGCCATACTTTATTTTTCAGGAAATATAAGATCTATGAGATAATTTCTTGCTAATTCTTTTTATAAAACCATGACATCATTCTTGAGGAATGAGAGACGATTAAGAAAATAATAATCCATATTTAGAAATGATTTTTATCAACCCCTCTGACCACTCTAATTCATAAATGTTATTGTTTATGTACATGTTTTTAAAAACCAATATCAAATTCTTTGAATGTTCCGCTTCATTTCGTTTTATACAAGAATAGATAGAATATATGAATTTTCCCTTGTATGATAGATATCAGAGTTTCAATTAAACTTTCAGCATTAATATGATTTATCATTTGGCCCTACCAAACCACGCCTACTCAATTCTTAGAGTAACTCTATTACTCACAATGAAATCTAAAAATATATACAGTCAAAATAAAACCTCAATTTGCTATGGTAGATGATGAAGGCTTGGTTACACAATATATTACCCCTTCCATGCTAGAGTATTTCCAGAGTATTTCCCCCTCCATTGGATTTGGACGAATGCAATACACATTGGAAAGGCCTTCAGCTCGAGCCCACTATATTTATGAAAATGATGTAGTCCAACTTATCCCCTAATAAGGAATGAGTTGTTTGAGCCAACATTGAATTGGCATCATAATTATTGACTTGTTCACAGGTTATAAACTTCAGATGTCAATGTCAAAAATCATCTCATCGTATATGATGTATATTAGATATAGAAAATCAAATCTCTGGTATATACTCCCCTATGCAATTATTCTTGCCCTTTTAATCATTATTCATGACTTTACTATCAATACATTCAAATGTGAATTGAAAATAAAATTCAAACATCTTTCGTACTTCATTTGAAATCCAATAAATAATGCACCAAATGATATATTTCGTCTTTTATGCATAAATTAATAGTATTGTCATTCATCAAAGAATTTTTCATTTTCATAATTTTGTATAAAAACTGTATATACATTTGCAGTTTTATCGAGAAAATTTTTAATTGACTTGAAATTCGATATAGGTTTCGAGGTTGGTCATTCTTCACGAAGAAGCTGAAGATGGAAATGCTATGCCAGATTTGGGAAAGCCTGTACAGGCGGTTAGCATGGCGGTGACTAATCTTGTGAAAGTAAATAGTTTTATAATTAAATAAAAATAATGAATTCGATACTGTGTTTAATGCATAATCAATCAAATTATAGGTTGGTAAAGAAACTATAAATTCGTCCGACGATGTCTTATTAAAACAAGACATGCCATCTGCTTTACAACGCGTCGAAGGAGCTTCTCGTCTTTTGGAAGAAGCTTCCGCGATGCTTAAACAAGACCCGTATTCGGGACCAGCTAGGTAATTCAATGTTCCATTCATTACCACTTATACTGACTTATACCACTAAAATTTCAATTGAATGCTCTTCAAAACATTCTTTGAAATTTTAGTACTGGTATTCCATGTAGGAGAAACGAGCGACAACACTCGTTTTTTCTTAAACATTTGAACAATCTCACTAGATAATTCGAATGGAATTATTTTACTGTTTAGTTATATGAAATTTTCTTATGAGATTTGGGCCCCATCGCAAATTACGTAAGCAAATTGGAGTGGTGTTAATTCTAGTAGTTTTTACTCCTGTTTTTCTTTGGTTTACAAAATGCATGATAACGAAAGCACATAGGCTTATACAAAATATTGACTTTTTAGGAAGAAACTTATTGAAGGATCACGGGGAATTTTACAAGGAACAAGCTCTTTGTTACTTTGCTTTGATGAAAGTGAAGTACGTAAAATCATCAGAGAATGTAAACGTGTTTTGGATTATTTAGCTATTACAGAAGTTATAGAAACTATGGAAGATTTAGTACACTTCCTCAAAAATTTAAGCCCTTGTTTAAGTAAAGTTTCAAGAGAAGTGAGCGCTCGTGAAAAAGAATTGACCCATCAAGTACATAGGGAAATTCTTATTCGTTGTCTGGATCAGGTAACTAAAATTTTATACAAATGTTTCTCGTGTTTCTTCGATAATGGGTCGTTTCCTTGCAACTCATCATTGACTCTGATTCTATAATTATTTATAATATTTAATTTAATGAGATGAGTTGTTTACATTCCTCACTGTTCGTGATATAAATGTTCAGAAATCCAGTTTTATTCAATCTTTTTTGAACCGATCAAGTAATTTTGTTTCCACATACATCAAATACAGCCCATTATCGAAATTCACGTATAAGTTCACGTTCGAGTGTTTACGCTATACTGAAATTTATGTTGAAATTCAATTTGTTTTTTCTTCATATACCAGGTGAAAACTTTAGCCCCAATTCTCATTTGCTCCATGAAAATTTTTATACACATCATTTCACAAGGTGGTAAAGGGGCTGAGGAGGCAGCTGAAAATCGTAATTATCTGTCAAGTAGAATGTCAGATGAATTGAATGAAATAATTCGAGTTTTACAACTCACCACATACGATGAAGAAGAATGGGACGCTGATCAATTAACGGTATGATTCAAATATCGTTTATACATATATTGGAAATTAATTTCATTCTTTATCGAATATTAGGTATTGAAGAAAGCTCAAAGTGCCATAGAATCAAGACTGAGAGCTGCTTACGATTGGTTGGATGATGGGCATGCTTTGCGCGGGGGAGTCGGAGAAAAAAGTTTGCGACAGATTGTTGATCAAGCTTCTCGTTTAGCGGAACATTATCTTCCTCCATCTCAAGCAGATCCATTAAGAAAACTAGCCTCACAAATCGTAACCATGACCGATGCTCTCTGTGAATTACGACAAAATGAAAAAGGTTGGGTAAAAAAAGCATTCAGTACAAATATGTTGAAAAAATCTATCACGGATTACGTTTGTTCATTGAATTTTGTTGATGTTAAAGGCACCACACCGCAAGCGGAAGCTCTAGCACGTGGTATCAAGGAGAAATTAAACGAACTTCGAAATTCAGTAGCTTCTGCTCTAGTAGCAGCTGACAAATCTGGAATCGCACAAACCGCACACACTGTCGCGGGTCGACTAGAGCAAGCAAACAAATGGCTGTTGAATCCTCAACACGACGATAAAGGACTTGGACAAAGAGCCATAGCCCTGATAATTCATGAAGGGAAAAAGGTATTCTGTAGCATTAGATTAGAACCACCCCTTTGATCCGAAAAGAGTAGATAATGTTTATTAAAAAACATGTATTCTATTTTATTGCTGCAATCATGAAAAGAATCATTTATCAGACGTAAGTTGATTACCTTTTTTTTTACAGTATAATATAGCATCGTTTGTAAAAGAGAAAAAAAAAGATTGATAGAAGCTTCACCCTTCGACACTGAAAAATTTCTAATCATTTCATGTCCATCAGATTGTTTGTACTCTGAAAATTAGGTAGCCGATGGTTTACCCGGTATCCACAAAGCGGAAATACTTCAATTGTGCGACGAAGTTGATAACCTGTCTCATCAATTGAGCGATCTGTGTGCTCATGGCCAAGGAAATACACCTCACGCTCAAGAAATTGCTCGTCAATTGTCGCAAAAGTTATACGAATTGAAGAACAAAATACAGCAAGCGGTGGTGTCACGTGTGGTGGAGGACTTCATCGACATCACTACACCATTGAAACAATTTACAGACGCGGTGTTGACACCGGAAGGAACCCCGGGACGTGAACAAAATTTCAATGATAAAACACATGCACTTCAAACGTTCTCAAATAGAGCAGCCAAAACGGCAAGAATGGTAGCAGCAGGAGGTATGTGAAATGAGTATTTTTTATTTATAAATATATTTGAATTAATACTTTTTTTCTATGATTCGCAGGTAGTGGAGGTAATAAAAAATTAGCCGAAGCACTGGCTGCTAGTGCTTCGCAGGTGGAATCCCTTACTCCGCAATTGATCAATGCCGGTAGAATTCGTATGACGTATCCTAATAGTAAAGCAGCCGACGAACACTTTGAAAATCTACGTCAACAATATGCCGAGACGATGCAAAGAGCGAGAAACTTGTGCGACGAGGCAACCGATAGCGGTGATTTCATTAGAACTTCCGAAGAACAAATGCAGAAGCATACTTTCCTCTGTGAAGATGCTATCGCGAAAGGTCAACCGCAGAAAATGGTTGATAATACAGCAGCTATCGCTAGATTAGCCAATAGAGTGATTCTGGTAGCTAAACAAGAAAGTGACAACAGCGAAGATCCTGCTTTCATTCAGAGAGTCAATCGAGCTACCGATGTTCTTCAGAGCAGTAAGTAGTAGACTTACTATACAATAGAACAAGAGAAATTACGAATCATAGTTTATATCGTACTTCCCCGTTAACGTTTAGGTGTAGCACCGATGGTTCAAGATGCAAAGTCCATTGCCATTAATATACACGATGGCCCTGCAATATCGCGCTGGAGAGAAAGTAATCGTGCTGTAAGTGAACAAGATTTTTCTTTTTCACGTAAAACAATTTCTAATTTCGTGAATTGGTATTTTTCAATGACAACGCAGCTCCTGAATAGCGTGGGTCAAGTACGTAAGGCGGTCAATTCCAATTTGGTGGTTCCAGAAATATCACAATTACACATCAACGATGGTACGTTTTTCGTGACACAAAAAAAGAAACTAATATTCATTTTTAATACAAATAAAAGGGTTCAAGGATACTTCTTTATTACAGTAGTTTTAAAACAGATCTATTTCATGTAGATTCACTTACGCTTTCATACTTTTATTTTGATTCCTCATGCTAGTCTTAATTGAAGCATTTTACCTATTACCCTTTATTTTTAAATAGCTCATTTCGAAAAACACGTTTCTTTGGAAATCCCAAACATATCCATTGAGAGTATATCGTTTTAACGTAAACAAATTTCATATATTTTTACAGAAAAAGAAATTCCAAATCAACATTATAATTACTTCACAGACAAAGGTATCTCTATATTAGCATGAAATTATAACATGCATGTTTGTTTTTTATCGGAAAAAATTGTTTGAATTTAGCTCATGAAATTGAGTTTAGAGAATTTCAATTTGAGTATTTCACTATCGTTAATTTAATTCATAATTCAAGTCATCACAATATCATGAATCAAATATGCACATGTCTTTCTGTTTTTTTTTTTATCAATTCTTGTGAACTAGTTGGTGAACCCTTAAGAAATCAACCATCACCGAGCAATTTGCGTGTGGTCAGTCCTACTTTGGGTTCAAATAAACCGCAACATCGTTCGATCAGTCCATTACCGAAATGGGCACGTGGAGGTACATTCAGGATAGTTATGCAAAAATTCAAGATTTTCTTTTTAACTTTTTTATCGTTAGTTTGATAAATTCAAATGATAATCTGGATTGTGTGTCTTTATCAGGAGATAATCCAGATCTCCTGTACCAAGAACTGGCTTCTGATCATGAATTAGACAAATCAGCTCTTGCTGAAGGTAATTTGATTAAAAATCTTACTGAAGGAGAACCATGCTTCCAACGCCTCTTCGTGTTTGTGTACCTGCACACAATGAGCATGTGCGATTTTTTTCAATAAAAAAGCTTACTTTGATTTCTTCCAGTCAGGAGAATTGATACGTGACGGTCAAAGAGTTTGAAAAGGGCATGAATGATTATTCGGGAATTAAGGGTTCGTGGTTTTGGCTTCAAATTCGAAGGAAAGAAAAATTCATGGGAATCAATTTTTAAGGTGTATGTAATTCAGTCGTTGAAGAAGGAATTCTTTTGTGACGTTTGTCGTTCGGTCTTTATCGAGATATCAAATTTTGATGGGAAATTTCATACATCATTCGAATAATTCATTCGATCATACAATGACATTATTTTTTTGCTTCATATAGATTCATAAAAATAATCTCATCGAAAAATTTAATTTCAATTCATTATCTTGAGAATTTATTAAAATGATTTTGAATTTTTTGAATCATCAAATCATCTGGGAAAATAGTGCTTGGCATGAAAACCACCACCATTCTCTAAATATTATCATAATAAAATTCTACTTTTATTTCAAAATATGAAATTCATCGATCCAAGGCTTCCAGTGAATGTGGAAATGTTTTTTTTTGTTTTTTTCCTATATTGTAGAGAAAATTTTCTTTTTTTCTGTAGATTTTTTAGATTAATTTTTTATATGACGTATACATATATCACTGAAAGTCCTAATTACGTTTGATAATCGCATGATTAGAGTTAAACGCACTGAACTAACATCATACACGTTGCATGCGAAAAAAATGAGAAGTGCAGAGTTTGTATTTTAACACGCATTACTGCATTTTTCATGCGGCTCTTGAATCAGTCTATGATTACAATGAAAACGAATATGGTAATTACCCAATTTTAATTAATAAATGGAATAATGTAATGTGATTATGAATTTAAAAAAAATATTAGTTGTGAATTGTGAGTTGCGAGTTGCTGTTGATGTACTGTTTTGTACCGGGATTTTATTTGGTATCATTTGATGAAATGGATCCATTAATTTCACTAATTGTTTTTAATAGAAATACCACCCCCGCGTCCACCATTGCCTGGTGATTATGCATCTCCGAGACAGGCTCCTCCAGAGACGGATGACGAAGATGAAATGTTCATGCATGTCCCTCAACCCAATCAGCCTATAATGGTATTCTCAATTGTTAATTACATTGAAAAGAGTACTATTATCTCAATTGGAATGAAAAAAATACTCAATGGAAGGTTCTTCGCAGATGGCGGCTCATGGTTTACATCAAGAAGTTCGCCAATGGTCAAGCAAAGATAACGAGATCATTGCCGCAGCGAAAAAAATGGCTGTTCTTATGGCCAGATTATCTGGTTTGGTTCGAGGCGAAGGAGGCAACAAGAGGGATTTGATAGCGTGCGCTAAAGCTATCGCGGAAGCTTCTCAAGAAGTAACTCGTCTCGCTAAGGAACTTGCCAGGGAGTGTACTGATAAGCGAATCCGCACGGTACGTAGTAAACAATATTCCACTTTTCAAATTCAAATATTAAGAACCATGAAACATGAAATGACATTGAAAATTTACAGAATCTTCTTCAAGTTTGTGAGCGTATACCAACTATAGGCACACAATTGAAGATATTATCTACAGTGAAAGCAACTATGCTTGGCGCACAAGGTACGATTATTTATTTTCTTATCCTTGTATGATATTGAAAACAAAATCTTGTACGATCGATATCTATATAACCACGATGAGTTATATATAACAAAAAGTAAACACTGCTTTTCCCTTTATGATTTTTGATGAGGATGCAAACTGAATCAACTATCGATTAAACTGATAATACAATCTAAACAAAAATAATAGTACTAAAATTTTCAAATCCAAAGCAAATAACTGTTATTAATGAAAACCTAAATTTCTTTGTACATAGAGATGCTCCCTACCTGGGAAGAGCTGATGCTTTATGGTAAAACAGCTCTTACAACATCATGCTTAATGTTACATGCTCTCTGTATTTTTTCTATCTTTTTTTTTGTTCTGTTATTCTGTTTTCTCTATTCTTTTTATTCGTAAACGAGCGATGGATGTGCTATCAATTGCATTACCGTGCATGCAATTCCTATATATTTATACATTTTTATGTATATATGATCCGAACGAAGCACTGCATATATACAAAAATATTATTGCACTGTGTCCACTGCACATTGAATGAGCAGAATTATTTTCTATATAATAATAATGAAAGAGATTCTGATCTAGGAATAGGAAAGAAAGGGATTGAAGTGTAACGGTGGATCCTCTTTAAAATATTTGTCCAAAAGTTCAATCAATTGAATGAAATTTGTTGAAATTTTGCGAGGAAGGCTAATTAATTCATACTATGTTATTTAAATTTTAAATGGTGCTCTGGTGGTATTCCTCTGTTCGCCCTGGTGTAGACAAAATGATTGGGTGCTGTAAGTCTATTATTAAAGTTAATCACATAGAATCACATAGTATAATTAATATCTATCATGGTAGTGGTCACAATCATGCATAAATATCACTAATATATCACACTTTTTTTACAGAACATGCCCTCATTATACATAATTATATCTGTATACGATATCTACTATATCTACGTTGTAAAAAGAGAAAAAAACACATCAATCCTCTCTGTAAACATTAAACAAATTTTTGCATGAATCTATTCTTCCTTCAGTAGTCTTCTTCTCAGCGATTCTTTTTAATAAAACTATTTCTATGCACAATTCGTATTAAAATAAACTGGAGCAGATTTGCCTTTTTAAATTAAATTTTTTTTTTTTTATTCGCAAATAGATTTCGAGCATGAATAATTTAATATAATACTAGTACTCAGTCGCATTTCTTATAAAATGTTTACAAAAACAAAAAAAATCAACATCAGTTATCTATCATGAAATATTTTGATTGAAAGAGGCGATCCGTAGAAATATTTTCACTTTCACACTCAAAGGAATGATAAATATCATATGAAAAATAGATCCTCTCTTTCCAAATGTTGACAGAAGAATCATATTATTCGTCATTTAATTGGAATAAATGTTAGTTTAGTTGGCACTATTTTTTATTTTTTAATTCATCACTTCAGATTTATCTCCTCAAAGTATTCGATCATATTCATGAATTTTTTTTTCTCTGATGAATAAAGGTACGGAAGAAGATCAAGAGGCAACGGACATGCTTGTTGGAAATGCTCAAAATCTGATGCAGAGCGTGAAAGAGACTGTGCGCGCGGCCGAGGGTGCAAGTATCAAAATTCGTACAGCGTCTGGTATAAAATTACGTTGGGTACGTCGACAACCTTGGTATAAATATTAAAACACGATGATAGAGATGAATGATTACTATACGTATCAAATATTAACGATGAAATGACATTGATTCATACAATAGAATTCATTTTAGCTGTCCTCTAAAACCTTTAATTAAGAGTCTTCCTTTCAATAGGGATCATAAAATTTCAAATTTGAATGAAAAAAATCATTTGTGAGATTGAAATCTCAAAAAGTCATTGAAATGGAAAATTTGATTGTGCTAATGGTGTGCGTTGAAGCATAATAATAACTTGAACAATATCCACAGTTGTGGTTGTTATAGCAATGTACTCTTTATGAACCTAATGATTATATATCGATTGTTGTTTGTTCTCCCAATTTCAGTATCAAGTTACTAAAATTTTAACAAAGTATATTTTTATATATGTATTAACATTTTGAGATATTGTTTGTCAGTTTCACAAAACTTATGAGTTGCTGTCATCAAATTGAAAAGAAAAGAAATTATAACGTGATTTGTTTGTATTTATAGGTAGTGAAATTTTATCATTTGGTTACTGTTGATTACATCATTGAGTAAAATTCAATATAAACTTGTGATGGTTTCTTTCAGTGGCACATAAAAAATTAGTTTCATCATTTACTGATTTAAGCAAGAAGATTATGACAATAATTATTTAAATGAATTTTAAAATAAATCACTCCAGTTGTAAAGAAACCATTTGGTGACCGCAACTTTTTATACAATTCTTCCTCAAATTGGTGCTACAATTGTGCAATACGAGAAAATAAGCAATGCCAATAATATGCAATATCGAATGGATCATGATAGAGATAAATACATTCTTAAATTCAGTACTTTTTTGTTAGCATAGTTTTGATGTCCACGCAATTTATTTTGAAACATTATGTTGCTGGGTACTTGACGTTTCTTTTTTTTTTTTTTTTCTATCTATTCCCTCTCTATATGAACTTAATATTTATGACTGCCTTTTACAAAGACTCGAAAGAAATAGTGCAATTATACAAACAATCATGTGAAAAAATTTGTCTGTTCTTATAGGAATGTTTGTAAACTTCATTTTGTGGATTTTATCATTAACTTTTGTAACAATCATATAGTGTAAATCTGTGTACTATAATAAAAATGAATGTTTATTGCTGCGAATAAATATGTGTTATGTTATTTGTACAACCTTGTGATCGTAATCAGAGATGTAGATATATATATATATGTATTTACAGACGTATAAGGTTGAGAGTGATTGAACCACAGTGACCCTTCAACAAATTTTATTACTAGCTAGGCATTGTGACAGCAGGCATTTTATTTTGAGGAATTTTTCCAGGTCGCAGATAAGGATTATCTATTACGTCTTGTTGAGTCGTGGTTTCCCCACTATTCTCTGCATCATCACTTTGTGTTGTGATACCTAAATAGAAAAATGAATCATTGAATAATGTTTATTTGCGAAATATTATAAAAAAAATGATAATAATTGATTAAAAAATCACCTTCATCTGTATCTTCTGGTTTGGGATCTTTCTTCTTTTTCACTGGATTTGGCTCGAATGGAAAATCTTGATCGGTATCGAAAATTTGATCTTGAGGTAGAAGAGCTGATAAATAACTCGGGAATTGAGGTTTACAGGCTATTACTGAAATGTGACGAACAATAAAATATCATTCTCCAATTCATAGATGGAAATATAAAATCATAATACTTTCAAAAATATACAAATGCATGCAGGTTGGTATGAATCACATGAATCACTCAATTTGGATTATTTCTGTGCAATATGTTCTTTAAAAATTGAATGAAATAAAATTTACTCGAAGTTTGAATAATTTATACAATTTTTGTTTCTCAAAATTTAAAAGGGGGTGATGTGTAATGCAAGTATCATAATAGAATTGCATCAAAGTTATTACAACATAGAAAAACTTGTTTCTAGCGAAACATAATTTTCAGCCGTTCGAATGATCGATTTCAACAGATTTGAGTTGTCGAGGTCTGGAAATAAAATTGGCATTCGATACGTACAAAGGAACATGCTATTATCTTCCGTCAAGAATAAACTGTGCGTGTCTCCAGTCTTGGCAATGAATCTCGTGAGAGCTCTTTCGATATCTCGCTTTTGGCTAGCTGCCTTTTCTCTAATTGCTTCATATTCGGTGACAGGTTGTTTATGCGTCTACGGAGATCAAAATTTATAATATTTATACTCATTGACCTTGGAAATTTGTAAATTTTTGTAAAAATATCACATTATACATATAGCTCCTGCTACTACACTTACGGGAGTTCTTATATAAGCATGCGGATCTGGAAAGGGTGGTAAGTAATTAGGTATATGAGGAGGATGACTTTGCTTGACACCAGCTTGCAAAATATTGAGTTGTTTTGACTGAGTTTGTTGCTGAAGTGTTGGTAAAACAGTTCTGTTGGGTCTTTTGCCATAATTTTCCAAATTTTCCAATTTAATACCCATATTTATCAATGCCAATATAACGTCGGCTATCAGAGGTTCTGTTCTACCAGAGAGCTCACAATAATTTTTAGCTGATTCTCCAACTTCAACGATGACTGAAATTTGAAATACAAAGGAAAAAATAATTGAAATGATGAAAGAATACATGCAAATTAACCTAATTATTATCTTTGAACGAATAGAAGTAAAGTCCCAGTTCACTTACAAGCTTGTAACATTTCTGTGAGAACTTCTAATACTTGTTTCTCACATGTTTCATAACCACTCTCTATTAAAATATTACAAACAACATGATTTAATATTTTTCTTCGAGTGTTGACAGTCTGAACCTCCATCTTTTCGTTTGTTTTGGTCCATTTTGGTCGTTTTCGTTGTGATCCGTTTACACGCAACTACAGACGATCAGAGTTGGCAGATTTAAGGGCCTTTTTCATAGTAGCTTCAGCATCAAGCGAGCGTCAACATTGGAAGAAACGAGTGACGAGCAGGGATGGGTTCTGTGCGCGTGCGATGAGTAATATGCGTTAACTATGCGCAGATTATGCATAAAACATGTAGGATACGCAGAAAATGCAGAAAATGCATAAAACATAGTAAAATTAATTCCGACTTGAAATTCAAAATTCAGAATATATAAAATAGATATTTATGAGTGTTGAAATGGCGAACAATTCAAAGTTTTTACATTATAACCCAACCTGACCATGAAAAAAAATGATGCAAAAAACCCCCTTCACCCAGATAGCAAAAAAAGAATCTTTCAAATGTCAGTGAAATAGGACTCTTGGAGAATTCATTTTGAGCTATAGCTAAGTTCGTTTACCGATGTCCCAAGTTACCCCAACTCGCTCCAAGTATTTTGGATTCGCTACTTCCAGTTTAAGCAACGAAATGATTGGTTTGGTATAAGTTGGAGCAACTCAGAGCACGTAGAACGAACGAACCTTATGTAGCTCTTATTGGATTTTCCAAGAACTCTATTTCACTGACATTTCGAGAATACTTTTTTCAATTCGTAAATGATTCAAAAAGGATGCTTTTTCCAAAATTTTGCTATCTGGGTTAGTTATCTGCATTATCTGCATGGGTTTTATGCGCACATTATTCCTTGCATAAAACCATAAAACCTACCGTATTATGCGTACCCAACCCTGGTGACGAGTGGTCCGACAAGTTCTGTATTTTCTTCCGATGGGTGCTTCCGAGTTTTTCAACCAATCAAAAAGTTGTGAAATATTTCCTAATTTTTTGATTGCTTGAAAAATTGATCCCGAGTGAACTCCTGCACAGCGTTGCCAGTCTCCTGCTTTTTCCCGATGGATCAGCGTACCACGTACAGCTGTTGAATGAAACGGCCAATGACGGAAGTAGAAAAAAGCAGGAGCTGGCATCCCTGCTCCTGCACTCAATGCTGACGCTGGACGCGGAAGCTTCCATGAAATGGGCCCTTAACAGGATACCAGCGTTTGCTTCTCTTTCTACCTCATAGGTTTGTCTTTAACTAATCAATGTATCCTCTTGAAACATTCCGTGAAAGCGAGAGTTACTAGATTTTTCCACCCAAAATACTGAAAGATAATTGAATAAAATGGAAAAAGTGAACCAGCCAGACTTTGTTCCATACGAAGAGAAGGTTCTGTCCATTCTGTCTGGTTGTTTGATTCTATTTTACTGAATCATCTTTAACTATTTTGGGTAGAGAGATCTAGTAACTCTGGGGTCCTAGGCCGGAGACTCAGGCTAACCTCCCATGGACCGGAACTCGTTCCGGCGGAATGACTTTAAACCAATCGCTTTCACAATTTCTTTTAGAGCGTTCTATCAGAAATCTATAAAAAATTGTGCATTGGTTCAATTTTCATTCCGCCGGAACGAATTCCGGTCCATGGGAGGCCAGCCTCACGTTGCTCTCCCATGGATCGGAATCATTCCGGCCGTAAAAATTTTAAATGGAATGTATTGGCTATTTCTCATGAAGAGTTCTAATGGAAATTTATATTCCATCATTAATTGGTGAATATCCCATTCCGCCGGAATGTATTCCGGTTCATGGGAGACAAGGGCACCCGCTTTCGACGGAACGGAAGAAAAAATGTTCCGTTCTGGTTGAATAATCCATCGCATGGGAGAGCACCCTCATGCTAGCGACTGACGTGTGCGACATCATTAGAAGAAAGAAGAAGAAAGATGTTTGCAACTCGGACCTCTGTTTTCTTCTCATGATGTCGCGCGCGACAGTCGCTGGCATGAGTACCCGGGCTTACGGCGTAATGTTTCGAAAGTTGTAACTTCCCGAAATGAAAATGTCCCTAAAGGTTAATAGCTCGAAATTCGCTGTCTGGCCCATTTCCTGTAACTTATTAGGAACTCCTCAAAAATTAATCAATCAGCAAATTTCGGGCTATCAACCTCTCAGGACCAGTGGACTCCATAGGAGCTTTCCGAAGTGTTTGATCCGAGGCATCTGGGGCGTGAACTACGAATTCCTATTAGTTCATTCCACGCCCCTGACGCCCCGGGTCACACACTTCGGAAAGCTCCATAATATACTGAAATGTGCACTCCCTCAATTTTCTATAGGATGGTTCGGTCAAAGAACATTCGAAAAGAGAGTTAGAGAGAGATGAATTGGAGACAGGATATCTCTCTCTGATACATACTCTTTAAAGAGAGAAAGGGAAAAATTGGATGAGTTCAACTTTCTCTCGCTAATGCAATCAACTACACCATTTTGACTGCGCGGATCTAGGGAGAACTCATTCCAGTATGTTATAGAGTTTACTGTTCAGGACATTTTCATTTCGGACCATTGAACTTCGGGAACGTTGCGCCGTTACCATCAATATCAACATAAGCTGAGTTTGTTCAGTGGAGTCTCAAGTGTCATCGCAACTCGCTCCAAGTATTTTGGATTCGCTATGTTGACCTACGGATTTTTCAAGTTCTTTCATTGGGAATTCCATTTAAAGGTATCTTATGATTCGTTGATCCATGGGGGAAAAAAATCCGTAGTCAGGGTTGGGTACGCATAATAGCTTTGTTCGTTCTAACGTGTTCTGAGTTGCTCCAATCTGCTCCAGACATTTTTGATTCGCTCTTCCAGTTATAGGAATGAATTAATTGGTTTGGTGCAGGTCGGTGCAACTTAGAACACGTTAGAACGAACAAAGCTAATACGTTAGATTTTATGCGTGGAATAATGTGCGCATAAAACTCACGCAGAAAACGCTGATAACTGAGGAAAGTTTTCTGCATCATCTTTTTCCATGGTCAAGTTGAGTTATAATTTCGAAACTGTGAATGTTTTTCCATTTTAGCACTCATAAACACATATCCCATGTATTCTAAGTCCCAAATTTCAAGTGAGAATTAATTTTACAGTATTTTATGCATAATCTGCGCATAGTTAACGCATATTACTTATCGGGCACGCACAAAACTCAGCCCTGTCCGTAGTTGACAACGCTGCAGCAACTTAGAACACGTAGAACGAACGAACCTATCATTTTTTTCTCAATTTGCCCAGTCCATCAGAAATAATTCCGATTTCTCTTGGATCCAACCAATCACAGATGACACCATTTTTAAATTCATTTACTCGATGAATGAATGAATGAAAGTGTAGCCAATCATCTTGTAGATAACGAGTTTGTAAATCATCTTTTGATGTATAAAATAAGTTTGTCTAAGGGTGGGTCATGTTGGTTATTGTCGTATTTATATTATCATAACTGTCATTTATTTAATTCATTTACTCAAAAACTAATTGCACGCACGCAATACACGTACTTGAAATTTCAATGTTTAGACAGAAAATTGTCTAAAATATCACAAGAGGGAAGGAAAAAGCTCATTAATGTGCAATTATAAGTATATAACAGTATAATACCTTCATATAGACACGAACGGATGTGTGTTGTGATTCATAAAGTTTGAATCCTTGATCCAGAAGTTGATCAATTTATCGTCATTGTACGTGAAATGATATTGGCGGTTCAATTATCTGTATCAGAATAATCTAGATATGGCTTCACTGTCTTTACCTCGTGTTTTACAACAAAGAAAAACCAGTTTAGAGTTGGAACGTGGACACTTCGAAAAATTTCAGGTATGTTTGAAATGCGTGAGCCAACCGATCTTGGTATGTCTCACAAGAATCGTCATACAAATACGATTTGCATGCACAAAATCTCGTTTGATCGTCAGCGGCACTCTCATATCGTGTACGTTTTCTATATATAATATTATTTTTAGTAATTTCGTAATTCATAATAAGGTAATTGAATATCAAGTAACTATATTATGTACCATGCTCCAATTCTCATGTTCTACAATAGAAATGTAGATTACTATTTCCTGAGAAAAAATAAAATCACACTCTCGTTGAGATAAGATTAGATTACTCGTGGGTGCACCAAAGTGGATATGTATATAAAATTATATTTTATCGTTGGGTTTCTCCAGTTTACGCCCAATCAAATAATTTCATTTTTATTTCAAATATTCTATCGATTCGTTTATATTTGTATTTAATAACGTAATCTGTATTTATATACAAAATAGTAAGATTAAAATTCTTTTATTATAAACTTCTTTGATCTAGTGACGAGTCTGAGCAACGGTAATAAACAATGTGCAGATGTGAAACTCAAAATGAGATATATTTTGATCTTATAAAGCGTATGATTAATCATAGTCAGTTATGTAATGTTCGATTATACCATTTGTTCCGAATATGAATTGTTATCGAGAGGAGTAAGATAGAGACTGATGTCTTGTTTTATCAATTTCATTTATTCTTCTTCGTATAACAAACAGCGAAAGATTCCATTGTGTATCTTTTATATAAAAGCCTTCTTATATTTTTACCTGTCTGTGATAAAAGTCTAGATTTGCTCAAGTTGATGATTTCATGTCTGTAATAAGAAGTACTAAAAAATTTCCATTGGAGTACTTCAAAGTTCTTTGCCATTTTTGTCAAACTGTCATTCATTTTGAAATTATTTTATATATTCTCACTCAATCGCCGTTACCTCTGTAATATTATCCAACTATGAGATATACAATTCATATGAATGTCCCGTAATATGAGAAATTATCTATCGATACACAGAATTTCTCTAATCTATAAACATATGGTTTTAGGCTATCCGATCTACGTATCTTTTCGGATCGCTCCAATCAATGTTCGATCTACTTAATTCAGAATGAATAAGAATCGATAAGACTCATATTTTAAAGTTTGATCTAAACGATACTTCTATTTAATCAAATCTTTCTGGTACAGAAGAACAATTTTCATAGTACATAGCTTGGATATAGAAATATTTTTCAATTCTTTCATTAAAGAATAATCATTATAAGTTGATTATTTCATGTTTTTTTTATAATTGACAGATTATCAGAATAAATGAGAAAATAAAATTTTTAATTTCTTTCGAATACATGAACCGAAAATCTCTCTCAAAATTAGCACTGCCTCTTTCTAAAAGAAAGAATAACTTGTCGTGTTCTGTCCATAATTAGTGGTATATTACGTTTTATTCTTTTCATGTGCACCAATCGTTGTCATTAAATAATGGTATATTATGCATACAGCTTTACAGATAATATGCATGCAGCCATCATAGCATTGAATGCACTTATACCGTGCATTTTGGGGTGAAAATCAAACTGATAAATGATGATTTATTGTGTACGCTGACTATTGTACTATTGTATATTTTCTATAATTTTTGTTGTAATCATTTTGTACCACTAACATGCCACCTACATTACCGCTTCAGCAACTGGTGAGTAATGCACAATTTATTAATCAAAATATAAACATGCGTGCAATTTTTTTCATTTCGTAATCTGATTTTTTAATTATTTTCCGTACGTATAAATCATCCATGTCAGCACGCTTATTGATACTTTGTTATGTAAACATTCTTATTTTTACGTTAAAAAACAATCATATTTACATTCCGCTTAAGACACCACCCGATAAACAATTACTCAAAGCTGAAATTTCGAGAACTTTTTAATTAAAAACGATTTTAATGAGAGATTTTTAAAGATCAATTATTCAGCTTATCGTTATATGTTTTTGTGTGATGTTTGAGATTAAAAATCTTAACTTTGGATCTTTAACTTCATCACTCATATCATTTGTTATATTTATTAAAAATTTGTTGCTCTCAATGATTTTCCAGGATAATAAACTTCTCTACAAAAATTAATGTTATCAACTATTCCAGAGTTATCCTAGAAAATTTATGTTGATAAAGTTGTTGTAATTTTCTGAATTTTATAAAATCAAAAAACATTCAAATTCACGAACATTCTGTACTCAGTTTAGAACTTGGTTTATAAATCGGAGAAAATTTCACAACACACACACAAAAGAGAAACTTATATAAATTATTTAATTTTCATTTTGACTTATAAATTTATTTTGCCAAGTAAAATCGTAGATATGATTTGATATTAAAAGTAATTTTCATTTCTATCAATTACAAGTACAATACGATAATATTGAAAATGGAGTTTGAGATTTGATTTTATTGAATTTTCAGAATGTCAGCATTGGAAAAGCAGTAAACCCTTCTGAGACGCCTGTTAAAGAAAAACATGTCCGCAGTATCCTTTTTCTACAACGCTGTTATCATAATTTAAATTTTTCATTTAAATAAAATTAGTCTCGAATGTACAACATATAGTTGAGAAACAACGAATGTAGTCATTTTTATAAATTCGTTATTTTGTCTTTATTGAACACTTGCATCTGTACTCGCTCAAACTGAATTGAACTAATATTTGTTCAGCTCGAATTTGTGGTTTTATTTAGGAAAGATTTGGTGTTCTCTCACAAAAGAGTTTGACGTCCTTAACGTAGAAATTATAGGTGCGATTATTGGCACGTATCAAGAAAAAAGTGGAAATGTATTTTGGACATTCGCATTGCGACAGCCATTGCAAGAAAATCAAATTGTTGCGTGGAAATTTTGCCATGTATTACATAAAATACTACGAGAGGGTCATCCAAAGGTGATACCGGATTCCCAACGGTATCGGGGAAAATTAGAAGATATTGGAAAATTATGGCAACACCTTAGAGAAGGTTATGGCCGTCTTATACAATTATACATACGTTTATTGATCACCAAATTGGATTTCCATAAACGCAATCCTCGCTTACCGGGAAATCTTCAAGTAACGTCCGAGGAATTGGAAGCCATCGGGGAGAATGATATCAATGTTTAGTAAGTATTTGCTATCTCAAATTACCGATTAAACAACGAAGAAAAGAAAAGTTGATGATGAATATATATTTTTTAGCTTTCAAATGTCAGTGGAAATGTTCGATTACATGGATGATATTTTAAACTTACAACACGTGGGTAAGAAAATTCATTCATTTTTATATCATTCATCGTTTTTGTTTTCCCACGATTCATTTGAGTGTTATTTTTTTCATTTTAGTATTTGGCTCTTTGGATATGTGTCGTTCTAATTCAATGACACCTTGCGGACAGTGTCGTCTGGCACCGTTAATTCCGTGCATCCAAGACGCATCCCAATTATACGATTATTGTGTAAAAATTCTCTTTAAACTCCACGGTGCTTTACCCGCTGACACTCTTACTGGCCACCGCGATAGATTTTCGAAACAATTTCAAGACTTGAAAACGTTTTATAATACCATTAAGCATATGCAATATTTCAAACATTTGATCACCATACCATCATTACCCGAGGTATATTTTTAATCATCTTGGAGCATATAAATACATCCTGAAGCAGGTATCGTTTGAAAATTGATTAATACGATTTGTGTTTTAGAATCCACCAAATTTCTTGATACAAGCAGAATTGAGAACATATATCACTCCGGTAGTAGTGTTACCACCGGAAGATTCAATAGATAATGAAACTACCGTTGATAGCTTGATTGATACGTCCGATACCAGCTCGTTACCTGGTGATCATATGGATAGTACTAGAAACGGTTCTATTTCTCCCGATGTTCTGGCGGAAAGGTAAATTTGTTGTATAAAAATATGTTTTTTTATTAAAATATTCGAACAGAAAAATAGGTGAAATTAATGTTTTCGTGCCACAGGGACAGTCTTATTGACCATTTACATCAAGAAAATGGTCGACAAAGACAAGAATTGCACCGTTTGCTAACTGAACATCAAAGAATAGTGGGAGAACTCCAAAATCGCGTGTTAGAACTTGAAGCTGCTCTTTCCGCTAAAGTAAGATATTCGATAAACAAACCGATTATCAGAGATTCAAAGTTTTTCAAAGTAAATGATCCACGGTGCCATGTTTTTTTTTCCACACAAATCTTTTGTGACGAATTACGAATTCTTCACATAGCAATTTTGATAATAAATAACAATCTTTGGATCGTTTAGGTTGAAATTATTTATAATTTTTCATTGTTAAATTATTTTGATATTCCACTGTCAGTAGAATACTAAGTAATATGAATTTGCTTAACGTTCCAGCACTATGATCGAACAACTTGATAATTTGATCAATGATTTTAGGGCAGTGAAATCGTTAAAGAAAAACAGCTCAACCAAGAATTACTCAAACACAAAGCAGATACCGTTGCAAAGTTTACCGCAATCGAAGGTAAATTTTCATTGTTATCATAGTATGTTAGATAGAATAAAGTCTGCCACTTCAAAAGATTCTCAACTCGATTATTGATATTATTTATCAATAGTAATATATTTTATATGGAAAGACGGTAAACGTATATATAATTTACTTTTGTAAGAACTACGTGAAAAATTAATTGTCATATTTATGATAATTTGAAATGAAATGGGGGATAGGAACAATTTAAAAATATAATTTACTGCAATTTAATTTTAATTACCACAATTTGTTTCGAATGGGAACAGATATTGTTCTTGTCCCTGAATTTATCGCAAATTGTTTTCCGTGATGCATTTGATACAAACATACACACCCATAAAAAAATATGAGAAAAATCGATTGTTTTACAAAAGTACGTTATATGAATATTTACCACATTATTCATTTCTTCTTTATTTGAATACAGATTAAGATGAAAATCGTGCACCCTCTTGTTTTGCGATGTGTATTTTCAAATTGAATATCGAATATCGTATACCGCTAATCTGGAATTTGTCGAAGAATTCAATATTTTGATAATTTTTCAGAAAAAAATACAGTTCTGGAAGAAAAGTTTCAAAAACTCAAAGATGTGTATACAAAGTTGAGAGAAGAACATATAACTTTGATCAGAAAGGTATGTTTTGTTTGATAACACAGAATCATAAAAAAAACATCGATGAAAGATTCCTTCGACCAGATCAAGTGTATTCCATGTTTTTTGGGTCTCTCAAAACTGAATCCGCAATCCAGTTTGGTCCATCAAATGAACGTATTTTTTCTAATACTAAAAAAAAAATCACTGAAATTTGTAAAACTCAACCATATTAATCCTAAGACCTATCGAAATCTCAAGTGCCGAATGGTGTCTTGCTCACTCTATCAAGGGTAGGCATATTTAGGCGAGAAAGAGGTCCACGGCATTATTCAGAGAGCGCACTGTATAAGATTTTTGCAGAAGAACGCGTTGACGTAATGGACCAGAATTGGTTGGGGATTCAATTACAACACCCTTAAAAACATTACATACTCGGTCTGGTCGAATGATCCTATATAATTCAATAATACAGTACGATTAATTCCTGAATGACTCAAATTTGTTGTCATTTAAATCCCCATAAAAGAAAGCTGAAGTCGATAAACAATTGGGAAGTATAAAAATAATGCAAGAACAGTTGGAACGACGTACCCTTGAAGCAGAGCAACGTTTACAAGAATTGATTCAAGGACAGGCCACAACCGAGCAAGAGGCTCAAAGAGTCGCTCAAGCCCGGGCTGAACTAGACGATGTTCGAAAACAATTCGATGCCGCAAAAACGGAGAATCTAGTAAATATTGAGAATTCAGTAATATCAATGACTTTACAATTTCCTTTGACCGCTAATTAATTTCAATTAATTCACAGGCACTGATTGCAAAAATTGATTTCATAACGTCCGAAAAAACAGCTGTCGAGGGAGACCTTCATGATTTATTAGCACAAAAAGAAGAGTTGGATCTCAGGATAGGTAATTTAGAAACCGAAACTGAAAGACGTAGTAATCAATTGAAAACTGAAGCTGATGCTGCGCTCTACGAATTACTTTGTTAGTATATTTTATCAATATTTTCCAAGAATAATATTTTTGAATGCAAAGTTGAATAATCGAAATGTATTGATCGATTTTAGTGAATTGCATTTCCGAAGCGGAATCTCTTTTACAGCACGCTATGCACTCTATCGACGATCCAGCTATATCCGCTGTTACATGTACTCCTGATTATTTAGGAACTTTAGTTAATCCAACTATGAAAGCACTGGATGAATTAGATACAGCGTATAAAGAGTACACGGACGATAATACAAAAAGCAACCAATTGATTCGTAATACGATCAATGTCGCTTACATACTTGCTCTCTATTTGATGTACGCGAAGTTTACATCAAACACGTCTACCGATATTGCTATGGGTGACAGTGAGTTGTCGTTGTTGTTATTATATCTCATCAATTATTTCATCTAGATGAATTATTGTAATTGAAAATATTTATCTAGGATTGGCAGATGAATGTAAACAGTTAGGATCACAGGGTTTAATGATGTTGAGTTACGTTAAGGAAAAATCAACTTCGACTGAAGAACAGATCGTTAACGTGAAGAATCAGTTGAAGAAAATCGCGAGTCAAGCTATCGCTTTGTCCAGTGGACAAAGTAAAATCGAGGCTATAGGGGATTTAGTTGAGAATGAACTTCTTGGCATGGATAAAGCTATCGAGGAAGCTGCTGCTAGAATGCAGGTAATATATTCACTTTGATTTTATATAAAAATTAAACCCATCTCGTCGTTAAGGAGTTGTTTATTGTTTCAAGGATATGTTGGAGAAATCTCGCGCAGCGGATTCGGGTTTGAAACTAGAAGTCAATGGAAAAATTTTAGACTCTTGTACGGAGTTGATGAAATGCATACGAAAATTAGTTAAAAAGTCTCGAATATTGCAAATGGAAATCGTGGAACAAGGAAAGGTTGGTAACAATTATTTATTCTTCGAATCTCACTCGTGTTTCAGAATAATTATTTTATTATCTTTGTGACCTCAGGGAACAGCCTCGGCAACTGAATTCTATAAACGAAATCATCAGTGGTCCGAAGGTCTTATCTCAGCGGCGAAAGCTATTGCCATGGGTGCTAACTTTTTATTGTAAATATTTGAAAGTTCTTTCAATTACGGTATGAAATTTTGATTTTGAAACATCGAATAATATTGATATTATTATACAGAGAAGCGGCTGACAAAGTGGTAGCTGGAAATGGGAAATTTGAACAATTGGTAGTAGCTTCGCAAGGAATTGCCGCTTCTACCGCGCAATTGGTAGTTGCGAGCAGAGTTAAAGCTGATAGGCATAGTAAAAATTTGACCGCACTCTCTGAAGCATCCAGAGAAGTCACGCGAGCTACTGGAAGCGTTGTTGCAACAGCCAAAGGTTGCAGTCATCTCGTGGAGGAAAATGGTAAATGAATTTTTTTTCCTTTACATCTTCAACGAATGTGATATATCACTTATATTCAATTATTATTCTATTTACAGAAGATCTAGATGTTACTGGATTAAGTTTACATCAAGCAAAACGATTGGAGATGGAAGCACAAGTTCGTATCTTGGAATTGGAGCAAGCTTTAGAGACAGAAAGATTGAGATTATCTGCTTTACGCCGTCATCATTATCAGCTGGACACTGAAATCGGTGGATAAGTGAGCTCAATTGAAACTTTTAGTACATAGCATTTATCATTGTATACGAATAACGTGTAACATAAAAGAAATGAATTAACAGTTTATTTATACTGATACGTATATAGCTTTTTATAATTTAGTAAAAAGTCAATACTCGTCGATAATAAGAGAAACAAAGTATCAAGAATATAGAATTATTATGAAAATATTTGTTTTTCAAATTAACTAATGAATATGTAGAATAGAGACGTCTCGTTTTGTGCGAATGAAATGGATTATGTATCGATAGATGAAATTAACGTCTATTTCTAGTTCACAACATAAAATAACTTTTCTCGTGTCTATAATTTGTCTTCATTAGTGAATATTGATTTTGAAAACAATGTATTTTATTGTTTGTAGAATATGAATGAGTAATTTTGAGCAACTTTGTACAGTTTTCAGTGTAAACCGTCGATGTTAATCGTTTATTCATACGTAACTAATTTCATTTCAATTTAGGTAAATAATCAAAAACAGTTGTCTCTTTCAAACATATTTGATTGATCATTGATCAATAATGACGCTACAAATCAATTACGTGATAAAATAATCAAATCGTATAACATTAAACAGTATTCAACCTAACAGACGTATTACAATTCTTTCAGAGGAGGGAAAGAAAGTGGATGTAAAAAGCTTTGAAGAATTTCATTATTCATTCATTTTGAGTATTTCAAAAAACGTTATTCTCCGAGTCACAGAAATTATGCAACAAAATTACTTTTTTGATACGAGTTAGTTTTTCGATAAAGTTAAGAATTTCAATAATAAATGAATAACTAACGATTCAGTGCCGTGACTGTTGAAAATTAATCTAAAACTAATTCACTTGGTCTCTCTTAATAAGTTTCATAAGTAATTTGTTTCAATTAACAATATAAAATATTACCAAATATTGTATTTTAGTGAGGACATTTGTTGAATATTTCATTTGTAACACATTTGTATATTTAAGATTAATGATTGTAGACGTAAATAATGCTTCTAACTCTCAACTACAATCAAATAAAATTATGTATCATTCACAAATCAATTTATAGGAATTAAATATACAACTTTTTCATCGATTGATCCAATTGAATATTTTTTGTATATAAAAGTTTGAAGAATTTTAATGATTTTGTTATTCCATAATTATACTCTTATTACGATATTGGAGATAGCCCTGGTTGAAAAATGGGTTTGAATTGTGTTCTTGCATTGGATTCAATAGGAATCAATCGATTCAATGGGATGTTTTTTAACTAGAGAAGTTGAATTGTGAATCTACGAGCGATACGCGCAATCAAATCCCAACGAGAACAGCTGATCAAAATGAATTTTGACTGAGTTGTTTTCATAAGGATCTGATCTAATCTGAAACCTGATTGTGCATACATCAATTGTATAAACAATTTTTTGAGGAAATTTCGTATTAAAATCGAGAAATCTGTGTTTTTACTGCCTGTTAAAAAGATTATGTATCCCTATGTTTTAGAATAATAGAATACCATTGTCTGTTGAAGATCAGAAAATAATGTAGTATTTTTTTATATCACGTTACCTTGACTCGTGAAAAATGATAAAATGTTATTGTTATATTATACTTTTGAAAAATATATATACACACTTAATAATCAAATGCTGAATGGATTTGAAGGAAAAAAAAACCAATCATTCGGTTCCTATTCTCTTTGTATCCCTTTTGTAGGACGGAAGAATTAGAATCACATGGGTCCCACTATGGGTCTCATGTGCGACCACCACCCGCCCTCTAATGATTATTAAATGTCTAATCAAGTGATGATTATTGTGATCTTTTGATGAATTGGATTCAAACTTTTGAACGAAACCAAAAAATTCGATGATAAAAGTACATGAGATGACGAAAAATTGAACGATCAACAAGAAATTTCATTTCATCCTACCAAAGCAACACGGACTATGTATATCCATAATATTAATAATACGATTTAATATGTGTTTGATCGAGTCACGAATATTTAATCTGCGTTGTAACTTATTCGAATTCTTCGGTACTTGCGTTGCTGATTGTGAATAGATTGTTTCACGAAAAAAAAAAGATACTAAATAACTGAATCCTTATAATTTTCGAATAATGTTTTGTGTATTTTTCTATGACATAATTTTGTACAATAATCTCACGTAAAATAGCATAACTTTTGTAAAATTATCTATTGTATAAAACAATATACTTTTATAACGCAATCTTATATACTTATATACAAGGTATAATATGAATTAAAATTATATAATAAAACTGATTTCTTGTATTAAACGAAAAGAAAAAAAAAACATGAATTCATATATATATATTATAGCCAAATTTTATTTCAGAATATTCAAATATCTATTTTCCGCTTGGTGTCAACTTTTAAAATACTACACTGGTTTTTGAACATAATTTTTTATGTGCGTGTATTTATACATGCAACATATGAAACAACATTTTCGATTTTTTGTACAGATTTTTTTCTTTCATATTGACAAGATTTAATATCGTTCAAGTATGAATCGTTTATTGAAACGAATGAAATATTGGCAAATCTCAAAATACAAAGTTGATCGTTTCTTTGTTTTTCGAGTTTAGGTGTTCTCAATCAACGCAATATATTTCTCTATTCCCAATTCGAAATTTGTTTCGAAAAACGATTCAAACTTGAAAGATATAAAAATTCAATGATATATCAATTTCTTACGGCTACGAGTTTAAATATATTGTTTCGAAGGAGTACTTTTCCTTGTTATGTTTAAAATTCACTGTTTTATGTATGCATTATATAATAATTACTTTAAAACCTGCTCGATTGGTCGGCAAGAATTCATTCAACAATTTTGACCAATCGAGTGAATCGTGGAATCATCATTCTGAAACTAGAGGATGAATAATTTGATAAAAAGATATATATTCACCTCCCACGTGTACATTATTAGCAGAAAAAGGAAATTCACTACTGATTGGGAAATGAAAATAAAGAAGATAACAATATTTGATTTGCAGCACAAACAATGATGAATGATCATATTTTTATATTTCGTACGAGAATATGTAACTGTAAACAATATATATGTATTTATTGTATCGATGTATCCACTGAGAACTCAAAGATTCATGCTAAATGATAACATCGAAGATAACATTCTTTCTTTCTTTCTTTCTTTTTTCATTTATATTATTGTTATAGATATATGTATGTATATTTGACTTTGACAAACATTGTGTGAACAACCGTTGTTTTTTTTATTTTTGGTGCTAAAAGCAAAACGTGTGTTTATCATGCACGTTGACCGATAATTTTCTTCAATCGCAATTCGTTCTGTATGTAAAGTTAATTTACGTCACTACTCGTATGATATACAATAAGAAAATATTTTTAAGAATCTTTGTCATAAAAATTAGTCACGTGCATATGTAACATCATATCAATATTTTTTTTTTTTTCATTTTATTCAAGTGGATTCAAAGCACCCCGTGAAACAAGAAAAATAAGATATATAAATAGGAAATGAATTGAACAAACGTTGTCTATTGGTCGATTAAGAAAAGGTACTGGAAGACCACTAATGTCGTTCTTAGTAATCATTGCTAATCAACTTACGATACAAAATTCGTTCGAATGATCAACTTTCGTTCAATTCATCTTCTATCGAAAAACACCAGTCGCCGCCGTAAATTTTTTTTCCTCGGTAATAGAATCATTCTTCTCTCGATAAAAAATATTCATTTTTGTCAAATTAATATCTTTTGTACTATACAATTATACATTTGACAAATATATTGCTCGAATTATATAGAAAATATTTTATTTGACACAATTTATAATAATGCGCTTCATTCAGGATTTTCTTCTCATAAAGCTTTGTAATTAATTTTACACTATAACTATAAAAAAATGGATGAATCAAAGAGGAATGCACAACAAGCGTTTAACCACATATATGTACCACATGTAACAATATTCGCAAATAAACGAGATAAAATGGAATCGATTATTTTCAATAATCAGTCCGCATATAATAAAACAAAAAAAAAAAACAAACAACAAAACGTTCTTTCTAATATATTCTTTTTTCCTTACATAGCTCTCTGAATTTGAGAGAGAGAGAGAGAGAGAGCTGAAATTTGGTCAACAGATATTTTACACAGATTGATTCAAAGAAAATCATCATAGTCATGTTATGAATGATTGGCTGGCAGGAGCTTTCTCTTTTTCTTTCTAATACTTTCTATGACTAAAATATATACATTTTACATACACACATATACACATCTGGAGGATTTGTATATATATATCTTCTATGAGACAACTTAGGCAACTATATGTATATACGCTGAATATATATACATATTAATAATACATATATACACACACATACACATACAATTTTACAATCTTTATTATTTTCGTAAACCTTTGATCATATATTATAGATTTATAAAATTATATGAATTGTACTAACTTGTGCATGTATGTGTGTATGCATACAATTACATTCATCATCATCATCATCATCATGATTTTTAAAATTTTCAATATTATGTACATGAACATAAAATACATTCACTCCACACATTCTTCGTCTTTCCTTGTTTTTGGAAGAATTCCACTTTTGTTTATATCGAATATCTCACTTGGGAGTTTTATTTATGATTCACATATGTATATCCACTTTTCTGAAATCCCTATTTACCGAAAAAACAAAAATACTTTTCTTGAATCAAATATCATTTCATCACACTCGTCGTCAGGTATCCTTTGCGATTTCATGATTTTGGAAACGAAAGAACTTTTCATTAACCTTCCGTTAGTATCTCCAACAACAATCGTTTGATACTGTCAAGGCCTGTAAGGAAACCGTAATCAGGTCCTTGATGAATCGTCGAATTAGAATTGCATGGTAGAGCCGAGGAACTGCCTATGCTAAAGGTGGTGTGGGCAAAATCTATCATTCTAACGTCTACTAAACCTTCCTGGATCGACGAGGGTGGTTTTGGTTCTTCCTTCATTTTGAGTCTTTTAGAAATACTAGCGTGTTCGACTTCTTCTTCGACATGTTCTTCATCTTGATAAAGATGCAAATGATGTCTATTTCTCTTGACGGAACATTCAACGTCGGAACTCGTATCCTCCGAGATCCCTCCAGTCAAGTGTTGCCCGCAACAATATTCATCTTCGCTGCTGCTACTGTACATCATCCAATTATCATACTTCTGTGATTGAACTACCGTGTTGAGGAGATCGGACGGTGGATCCATGAACACAGTTTCCTCGTTGATAGGGTAAAATCCAGTGGCGTTCTTTGCCCCTCTGGCTGCCGCTTCGCCAAAACCTCTATGAAGAGCCGCAGGACTCACCTCTTCGTGCACCGAAAGATTGTAATCCACGGAATTGTTACTAGTATCACCGTCGTATGCGTCTGAACCATGAGCTATGTTCTCCATGAAACTTAAATCGTTGGATTCATCTTCGACACGAAGAGTCGGAGAGTGTCTGTGTCCAGAAAAATCTTGTATTTGATAGCCTTCGTAAACTACGAGTAAGGAACTGAAAAAATTACAATCATTAAAATTTATATTCATTATGGATAGAGGAAGAGAAAGAATATATATAAATAATTTACCAAGAATAAAATCGATAGCTGCTTTGTCTCTCGATTGCGCGTCGTAGTGATTCTAATCGAGATATCACTCTTTGTATAACTGCCGTTCTTAAACAATAACCGTTGTGGAAAAATCGGTATAACGCGGCTTTGAAGCCTTCCTCGTTCAATTCTCTGCCCCAATATTTGTCTCGTTTCACGTAATGATCATTGTCGGCTTGATACACCTTTGAATAATAAAATACGTTACATAAATAATTATTATGAATCATGAAATTCAATACTTCGAATTCATAAAATACAAACCTGCATCCCGCATAATCTTACTCCTAAGGAAGCTGAAGTACTTGCAGCACATTTCGCAATTTGTTTATTGCGTTTTTCTGCCGAGGCATCATCCCCGTGTTGTCGAGTTCCCATTTTCAAATCCAATATGCATGGATGGGTATACTGAGACGTGATATTCTCCAATAATAGAAAATCTGTTGATTTCAAGAAGGGAAATAGAATGAAAATACGTTTTTACATGGAGTTAGGTTTCATTCTATTGTACGGGACAAGCGGTGAACATATTTGCGATGAAAGAAGATCAACATTACCTTATCTTAGTGAAATATCTATGGAAAAAAAACTGTATCGTGAATTCAAAATTCAAAACAAAAATAAAAAAACTTTCATCAATTTAGTGTTCACAAAAGGGATATTCGGGTTTCTTGTTTTTTGAATTGAGAAATATCATTTTCATAAAAGATTTCGATGCTTGAATAAGATAGAAACTATTTTTTTTATACAGTGGATGTGAAAAGTATTCGTATCGTGTATTTGTGAAAATCATCAATGTTAACAAAAAAATAACGATTCTTTTATGGGGTTGAGGAAAAAATAAGTTTCGTTTGTTTTTTCATGATTTTCAAAGCGAATTTATTCATATTAATTTCAAACCCTAATCAATGATATATGTGCCATTTTGATCCACAAACTTTGGCCACTTTTCTGGTAAAATCATAATTCCGTCACTGTAGAACTTCTTGGCAAAAGACTGAACCAAGTAATTTTCACAAGCCTCTTCCGAGTCCAACTTTACACCATCAAGAGAATTTTGCAGAGACTGAAACAAATGGTAGTTGAATGGGACAACGTCCGGGATAAGCGTTGTCGAGGTGGAACACAACACCTTTCCTATTGATCAATTCTGGCAGTTATTTTTTGTAATCATTTGCTTCAATTGCATGATTTGTTGACAGTGGAGAGTCGTACATGATCAATTTTTCCTTGCTCCTACTCATTCGTTTCAAAAATGGCTCGATTTCGTTTTGTTTTGTTTCAGCAGCGATTCTAGATGGAAACTCGGTTTCTATTAAATTTTTCACATTAAATATGTCGCTCTATCTCAATTTTTTTTCAGAATTTCGTTGACTTTTGAACGATTTTCCAGCCAGAGTGAGGTCCAGCTTTAATATCGAAATTTCCAAAACATAAATGAGCATGTGACTTCGACACTGACGCCCTTCACTCAAGCCCTCATTGCCATAAACATCACAAAATTTTTCATCAGTCTGCATTTTCATCTTTTCGGAAATAAAGAAGCAAAGTATGAAGAAAATGACCTTCTGGAATCAGCGTAATAACTATTGACCGAGTAAACGAATGACGCTAACTTTATATCTAGTATGTTCTATGGACAGTTCTTTTCCTAACGCGCATTAGTATGGCTTCATTGAATAAACATTACCGGAGATATACAACTTATCTATTGGAAATAACTAAAATCACTTCTTCTCCGACCCAATATCTTTTTAGATGTACGTTGGATAGATAGTGTATGAATAAAATTTAATTCTTAGTCAACATTTATGAAAACACTGATCAAAATTGTCAAATAAGTAAAAATTAACATACAGAAAATATTCGTATAGTTGAATATCACAATTATAAACTCTAGAAATAAATAATCGTTCAATATTTTCATATTTTATGGGATTGTCTTTCGATGTTATAAGAGGCGTTATTTTTGCAGATTTTTTTCTTCCAAATGTCCTATGGGATTGATATTTAGTGATTGTGGCGGAGTCGCAAAATATTTAGGAATATACAATAAATGCCATGTAATATAAATTCAATGCAATATACACTCCAGTACCTCCAGTAATTATCTTGGGTAAATATAAAATCGTTCTAAATTCCGATGTTATCAGCACTAGGATGACGGTGAGTTTTGAAGATATCAATACAAACGTAACTTGATGACCCATAAAGAACCCACTCCACTTGCACTCATGCAACCCAAAATAATGCAGAGTCATGCGTTTCACCGTAAGTCGTAAATTTTCTTTCTTGAACTCTATATTTTTTTGCTCTAAACTAAATATTTCGAATCCAGTGAAAATAACTTTGGTCCAGTATTTTTATGAATTATCCACATGTTGTTTGATAAATTCTAATCGGTGCTTACGATTAATTTCATTGATAAAATATTTCTTCCGGGCAGTTCAACCTTGATATTTGCTACTTCGTAAATAATTTCACACGATATCAACAGACACAGCTGTGCCTGCAAGCCTGTGTAAGCTCTGCAGAAATCTGTGCAGCAGTAATCCGCGGATTTTGACGACCAGATATTCTTTTTCCCAACACAATTTAAGGTACATTTAAGAAAATATAAGAATCGTTTTTGTTTTGTTAAAATTGATCATCATCACAATATTTTTCACACTCCCTGGAAGAAAAAACTGTGGGAAATTTCTAAATTAAAAACCAAATAGTATACATCATCTGCAAATGCCCATAAACTACTCGTAACAAATAAAACACAAATTCAACATACACTGTTTGTTTGGAGCACTTTCCAAATGCGTTCCTGGCTTCAATATATCCATTGAACTATTTTTACGATGAATTTTCATCCTGAAATTGAAAAGTACAGAAATAACGTTGATAAAAGGCGCTGACGCTGTTGTAAATATCGATCATTTGTTGAATCGTAATGTTACAGAAGTCTAAATCATGAATTAAAACAAATTGAGGATCAAAGATAAGCAGCGGAAATAGGATTTCAACTTGATTGAGTGAATGATGGTATTTAGAGAATAATATCAAGTCAATGCAGTTGCTTTCCCATGTCGATTTCCTCATTCATTCGATTATGAATTTGTTTTCATAAACGCTTCAAACGCCTACAACATGAATCGTATATATCCACCAACGAATCAAAAACGAATGATGAAGCAATACTTACCTAAGTACATCATCTCGTTTCCTTTTGCTAGAACTTTTTCCTTGCCGAGCATCTTGATCTCTAAAACTAGGACTGTAACGTTTATCTAGGGTAACTTCACCGGTATTGGATGCCTGGATTACACCTGTAACATCAACGCCAACCTTAATCTATGTAATCTCAAATATAAAAAATTATATGGATTTTGATATTAATTGCTCTGATAAATGATAATAGTTTTGGTTCATTCATTTGCTTTTTTTCTTTTTGTTCTTTTATATATACATCATAATTACGTATTAGAAATGGTTTTGGTGAATTTCATATAATATCTATATTTCAGACAAAGTACAAATACAATCATTATATACAATTTCTATCATGAACGTATTTGTAACATTATTTTATCAACTATCATAAATACATATCTTTTTTAATAATAAAAAAAAAAGGCTTAGAAAAAAATGTATGTGTGATAAATATGTATTTTTTGATAAACTCATTGTTAAGTACCACGGTTACATTCCATAAACTGTTATCATCGAGTTATTATCGTATACCTAACGTTAGTATTAGTTGAAAAAAAAAAAGAATTATGTTATCGATGAGAATTAAATCAGAAAAATAGTTGTTGGCTATTATGAATTAATATAATGTACATACACACTTTGAAATACATATACGTGAACGTATATGAATGCATATAGAATTGAATGAAGCTAGTAATGATTAATGCTTTCTATATTTTGATAAATGTAAATGATCGATCATCTATAATGATTGCATTAAAGAATTTGACTGAAACACATGTACGATGGATCACAGACAATAGTTGGAATTCGATTGAAACGTAAGAAGACTGAGCTTCGAGTAACTAGTATCACATGGTGGAGAGATATATATTGGTGATCAGCAACATAAATACAAACCCCGAGCATTGGCCAAGGAGAAGCAATATGGAATGTGTTCAGGGCACTAGTGGGTCTGCAAGCAGGCCATGCCTCGATTCCCAGACACGTATCCTTGTGACTATTGACTCTGGGGATACTTAAAAGAAAACGTTTTGTGCTAGACAATCATCAAACATAACGGAATTTGATGCAATCAATTTTTTTTTATACTCAGATTTGCATCACCTACTCGTTGAAACGACAGTGACGTGAGACAGACAATAATTCCCATTGTCTCCTAATCATTGGCTGTGCAAAGAGGAGCACTGCATCCTTGCGCGGTGAGTTTATGTCACAAAGCCGACGTATGTGGCTTCTGTAAGCGCACACAATACATATGTATATGTAATAAAAAAGAATGCCATGTTAAATGTTACTTTTTTCTTTTCCTGTTTGTTTCTTTCTCCTTCTGTTATTTTTTTCTCACCCTGTCAAAAACTGCATACACAAGTCTTGATGAGTTATCGTTGTCTCAAGCATGTGATTATTATTCATTTTTCCTCATATTTTTATATAGAAAAAAAATTTACAATGCACAAATTTTATACAATCATTTACTTGACTTGTTTCAATGCCTCCTCTCACAGACTGAGATTTCATTTCTAATTTTGTATTATTAATAGAATTTGAAGTATCATAAGCAAACAGGAAAAGGCTATTGTTTTCCTGAATGAAGTAAAACCTATGTTGTCACTACATGTCTCAATTTATTACTGTAAATATGTATCTCGAATGCATCTAAATGGATTGAAATGAACAATATATATATTCATATCATTTTTAATTTGATACACTAAAATCTTTCAAATCAGAATACTCCCGGATACGAGAGTTATTCGTCTTTTAGGTAAAATTATATCTCTTTTACATTGGATTCATCGAAGAGATATATAGTAACGAACACTCGTTTCCTCATAGAAATGTATGTATATATTAATTGGAAGAAACTAAGTATCTTTTATGGCATGGTGGCAATATTGAACAAACGATAAAAGATACAACGCAATTTACAATTCCGCATTGCTTATTCTTTTTCTTACAGTTGTGAAAGTCGTTTGAATGTAGCGTAATATTTCTTAAACGTCCACGTAATTAAAAGAAGGAAAAACAAACGATATATTCTACTGAATTGGAGTGAATTTCAATTGAGCAACCATGAGTCACAACACGGTTTTCCGTTTCTTTATATATATGTACAATAAGATACATAAATACCGATAGGTGAAAACGTTTACGAATATCTCAAACCTTTCGATTCTGGTTCTGTTCTGTTTCAATCCTTTTCGCGCCAATAGAACAAAGATAGCGTGTAACTATATTATATTTCTTGCGATAAAGCAAATCGTATGAAGTCAACGTGTTTTACAGCTCATAAAATACATCTCTTTCTAAAAATTATTTTTTTTGTAGTGAAGTATTGATATTTTTCCAAACATTCGAAATTCGATAATACAGAAAAGATTGTATCGACCCTCTAAAACATAAATCTACGGCGTTTACGTGGAGATAACAACATCCGATGATCTTTCTTCGAATGCCGACAAGGAATTCAAAGGAAAAGGGAAGAGTGAGACAAAATAAAAAAAATGTATTCTTAAAAGTCAAGTTTTTGATGAACAGTGAATATATAATGAATGTAAAGACATTTACAAGTCTTCTCGAGTATTGCTAAATGTCAAAAGTAACTTCAAATACAGAACAATAAACATAGCAAAATAACTTGAGAATTTGAAAAAAGAAAACAATAGACAACAACAAAAGAAAAACGTATTTAAAATCTAAAACATCTGAACTTACCTTTGAATTTGGGGACAAACATTTGTATTTCTTGTGGAATGTTTTGATAGAAGTCAAGTTCTCGGCAGTTCAATGGTTTGCAAATTGTATTCTGGTTGAGAAGCAGCAGTCTCGTGTGACCACCAACCTAGCATCAATAAAAAGTAATGTTTTGAATTTTCAATGAGTGACCAAGAGGGGAGTTTCGATTCTGACGTTTTGTGTGTGTGTATATTTTTTAAATACCTGAATGAAAAATCAAGTCAAAAAGAAAGTTATGAAATAAACGATACTTTACCATTCCAATGAAATAAAACTTGCGAATAAAAGTTCACTTTATAACCTAAAATAGAAACGAGTAGGAAATTTGTTGCATAGGATAATGAAAAAATAATGTTTGTTTTTGTGTCCATTTTAATGATGCAATAGGTGATTTTGTTAAGATCAAGAGGTTACGAATGGGAATATATCTTGAATTTCAGTTCATCGAATACATGCAAAAGTGAGTCATTGAGAGTCAAGGATGTATCACAATTATTACGAAGAGAATAAAATTCAAGAGCATTCTGATTAAAAAGAGAAAGGAAAAAAATAAAAACAAAAACATGCTGATAAGGTAACAGGAAGAACAATAATAGGAACATAATTCATCTGTTTTGAAAAAAAAGAAGTAATACTACTATTTCGTGAGTGTGTAGACAGGTTTTGTTTACATACAAAGCAAATATGGGAAATTGAATCGGATGATGGTATAATCAATTGTGGGAAAATTACTTTGAATGAATAATGAGGAGGAAAAAAAAGAAAATAAAGATGACAAGTACCTGATTTTTAAGAGGATGCAATGCAACTTCTTCGCCATTATCCTGAAGGAAAGAGATTGGAGAAGTGTTGGTGCTATGGCACTGTGATTCAGTCTCTCCCATACCCCAAACACCCGTCAGGTATACCATGCCCGCTTGTGACTTTTTATTAAAAAAAGCCAATGATTTATAATACTTCAATTTAAGTAACTTCCAAATATACACATATATTGAACTTGAAATTGGAATAATTTTTTTGTATTTTCCCTCGTATGATTCAGCTGATGCGATCTTTCTCTGGGTCTAAAAAACCTTCTCTTGCGAACAGAGTTATGGATGAATACACTATGGTTGGAGAAAATTAGTTTCCACTTCCACGTCACGATTTGTACACGTTTCGATGATATATCTTGATTCTCGTAGAATAGATGCTTAAAGTACGTTGTACATACGCATAAAACAACTGTTCAACTAAAAATCTAACAATGAATTGTTTTACAATATTACAACTGTCTCAGTTATCGCACATCGCATCAGCTGTAAGTTGGGTGGGGATTGCCTGCGACAAAAAACAATATGGAGGACAGCGAATGCACATATATAAACACACAACTTTATTCTGTGTTGGTAACGACTGTTCGCGAACACACGACCATCTAGGGGGCGTTGTGAATTTAGGTGAATTTAGGAAATTCAACATGGAGGTGGAGGGATATTGGAAAAAAGAGAAATTTATCAAATCTATTCATTTCTTTTCTTCGGTATTTTGTGAATAATTGTGAGTGAATACAAATTATGTACTAAACCAGGATTCAAGTATTTTCTCAAGGTCTTTGCGCAAGTATGAAAATATACAAAGTAGGGTTATGTTATTGCTTTTGTTCCCCTTTTCGGTATGATTATTATTTGTCTGGTTACCAATTCTAGATGTCAGATACGTAGTCTTGCGTTGAATTATAATAATGTATATATATATCATCTTCCTTCTTCTTCTCACGAACGAATGGCGTCATCTGGTGGAATTTTTTTTCCCAAGGATAAATAAATTTCATAGGAATCCCAATACTCGATTTGTAAATCTGCGAAACTCGAATAGTAAATTATTCTATAAACAAATTATTATTTAACAAAAATTTCATGATTTATTTTCATATTCCAGTAATAGTTTTTAAATAGTTTTTCAATGCACAATATATATATATATATATATATTACTTCACGAATAAATTAAAACACAATAAGTTTTAATGATCGATCTGCCGCCAGTGCAGAATGCGTAAAGTTATAAATATTTATAACAATTTATACAATGCCTCTTTACAGATATTGTCATTTTTTGTACATAATACAATAAGTTATAAAATCATTACGTCAATGTAATGCGATAATGGAAATGTAGCAGTTTGACTGAAATTATACAAGTTTGTACAATTCTTTGGAGTTATAGAGAATATTTGTGTTTGAAATATTCGTTAAATCTCATCGTGGCATATCTAAAATGAAAAATATCACAATTCTGATTATAAATCATCTGGATTAGGATTATTGTTATGAATCTACATATGTGTATACTGTATATATGTATATATATCACTCACTCTAAAAAGTCAAAATCGATATGTGAATTTTGGCTTTGTATGAGAGCCCAACAACCCCAAAAGAAGTGACAAAGAAGAACAAATTTATTCACTTGCTCGTAAAGTGTGTTAATATCAATTTCGGAAACATCTTTCTCATCTTTCACATCGTTGAATTGTCGAAGGTATATTTTCAACCATGCCTTTTGCAAATTTTCATCAGGGTATAGTGAATAATCCGGTTCGTCGATACCTGTAGAGTAAATAAAGGATGTAAAATACGTTAAACCCTCGTGGAAAAATTTCGGTAAAATTCAATTGAACTTGTAGTAAAATTTCTTGACTTCAAAGTGAACAAAATTCAACAAAATTTTTCCGTCATGGAACACAATTCGATATATATGTATATCTTACCCGCGAATTCCGCAAAATGATTGGCTATGTCGTAGGCTTGGTAATTATAAGCCGTGTACTCATAATCGATAAACGTAATACTGTCTTCTTTTTCGTTATAGAGAATGTTCCCTAACAGAAGGTCATTATGACAATACACTACAGGACTATTCAATTGCGAAAGCTTATCTTTTAGCATTTGAAATTCTTGTTCCAGCGTATGATATGGTTGAATTAATTTTTCATATCTTGAAACATAGAAATTGAATATTATGTAGATTAGTACAAAAATAAACATTATTATTATTATTATTATGAACACACGTTTCTCACTTGAGCTGTTTTTCAGGATCAGCAAATTTTCTTGGCATGAGACGCAGAAGGGATTCAGTTTTTTTCCAAATAAAAGGCTCTTGATTCTCTTCCGCGTAATCTGGTTTCAATAAATGCATCTGAGCCATTCTTCTGGCTACTAAATCATAAATTTTGGGGTCTTTCACCGTCTCGATGGTCAGAGTCTCCCCTTCGAGAAATTCGTAGGCAAATCCATTATTGAATGTCGCGTAAATGGAGTGCGTGTAACCGACTTTGTTCAATATCTGTAAAAAGTAGTATTAAACGTTTTTAATTTGATTATATTCATGGTTAATAAAATTTCTATTTACATAATTTTCATTCATCATTGATTTGAAAAAATCATAAAAATAATTACGTTATTGAAAAGCATATTTTTCAGCTGTTTTTTTTTTGCTTCTTATCTAATCTACGCGACCTGAAAATCGCCAAATGAAAGCCTTGAAACTGAAATATCAAATCATGCTTTTACCATTGTTTCTTTATTGTGATTTTATCTCGTTCCTCGAACACGTAAATATGGAGAATTATGATTTCTTATATTTTACCTGGATGTTTTTAATCTCATTTTTTCGATCGACGAGTAAATCCGTTTTGTATCCATAAACTCTCACTAGCACCATCTCGTTATAATGCTCAGGATACCAAACACCGACGAGTTTGTTTGATATTCCATTTGTAAATGACTGGAAAATAAATGTCATTTCATTTACAAACATTCATCTTTTCGAATTGAATATCAATTCTGTGGTGAGATCAAATAATACTTGTCATCGATCTTTAACTTTTCATTAAGAATTATAAAACCATTTGGAAATTTTTATTTGAATAATTATTCATCGATTAACTTGGAATAATCATGGACAATAAGCTTGAATCTATGAATTAATACTTGAGATAGAAAAAACAAACAAGATAGAGGTATTCAAGATTCTAATCAGTAGATGTTTGAATTGCGATAACGTTTATGATGGCGATTTTATGATTTGTGTATGTAAATGGAGGTTTTTTCATTCACCATGATTCGCATCTATTTTCCACTTCAGTGGAGATGAAAGGAAATTAAGAATGCCGAGATTTCAATTGAAATCATTAAGATATTTTAACATTCAAATATTACACGGACAGAAAATTCTTGCATTCCATGCACGAGATATATTATACTTCTGAAATAAGTTAATTATTGAACACTGGATGCATAAATTCATACTTTTCGAGTAAAGCATGGAGTAGCAGCTTTGATTGCATAGACTTTGTATTATCCAAGCATGTGGAATGCTATTCTGTCATTGTTTCAAAATTATACTCGAAACAATTGAGTTTCTCAGTTTATCTTCATTGTCTTACGTCAACATTTGTATCCATTATACCATTGTAATCAACTATGTATCGGAATATACACATTCAAAAATATCAATAATGGGTTTTTATTGTATTGACTTTGACATTAAACTATGTTTCTTTTTTCTTGTGTAAACTGGATGCCAGTGCATCTTATTTTTAATAAGAAATTTTAACTAAACTGAAAATATTGAAGATGATGTCTTTATATAAAATGAATAAAATATTTTTTGGTGTCAATTATAGTATGAAAAATTCTGAAATTCACCCAAAAATCCCAGGGATATATGGCGTAAAATTTCCACTAAGGAATTATTTGCAATTTCTATAAATAAAAATTCAAAATTGCAGAACAATGAGAATGTAGATTGAATTGAACATATATTCATACAGATAACAGAAAGTGACAATTCAAAATTCCTCTACATTCAATTATACAGGAAGATTGATGTTCATAGAAGGTCATATTACTTTGAATATATTTAACAAGATCAATGATGATAATAATAATAAAAAAAATGATAATAATTACCTTAAATTGTAATTCTTCTACAGGCCACGTAGGTCTAATTTTTCTAATTATTTGAGTTGCACCTTTGATAATTTCATTTTCATTTATAGTAATATCTAAATGTAATTCTGCATAATTATTATGCTCCATCATCGATATATCACCCTAAAAAATGAGTATTAAAAAATTGTATAACGTTTGCAAGTAAAAGACGATGATATAAAAATTTTGACAAACGAATGGAAGAGAAAATATGTGAAAATTGTATGAAACTGCTCTAAGCTAATATATATTGAGACTAAAAGAGAGTTTGTATACTATGATGATCGTTGGATGTACATACTGATAATGAATCAGTGACAACATTGCGAGCATGAAGATTATGTATGATGTACACAAGGTCTGGGAGATTGATTGCATGTCCCATTTGAGGGGATCCGACCCCAATGAGAAGTGAGTCTCTTAAAAAATTATAATATTCAATTACACTTTGCACAAAATACTCACTGAAAAAAATAAAAAGATATATACAACACATTGACACATAAAAAAATTATATTTCTTGAAGTGTTTTTGTATTGTAACGAAAAGTCACGTGTACATGTTAGCAAAGGATATGACATTACAATTCTGTGATGATACTTAGGAAAGTGTCTAACGCGAGGTTGAAAGCACATGATGAATAATAATCATAATTCTGGAATGCTGGAAGGGGAACATAAATCCATATTCGGTCAGTAATGTTTGATATTTACCATCGTACTCTTTACCGTTTAAAATGTAATTATGGATGATCGTTCATCGTACATTTTCATGTATTTCGTTTATTCATTGATTCACATACAATTATTGGATATTTGTATAATTCATTCATTTTGATGGATATATTCGGATTCACTTTAGAAATTACAGTTTATCATTGTATTGATTAAGGAATGAATAAAATTGTTTATTATCACGTTTTAAAAGAAAGTATGGTTAACGTGAAATTACGTGAAAAGAAAATAGAATATAATATATATCGAACGAATAATAATCGACAAAATTACAGAGTTGAGATGATTCAAAATTAGTTATCGGAACTTCGTCAAACCTCTTTATTAAAGCTTGTTCTCATGGAATTCAATTCTAGTGAATAAGGGAAATAAGTAAAACAATTCAATTTTTTGTTTTGAAAAATTCGCTGAAAATGGACTCTATTTGAATCAAGGGGCTTCGAAATTAATTCATATCAATTAACATAAGTACATTTTGAATTTATTCCGGATTGATGTACTTGATATTTACTGCTACAACGGAAAGAGAGTTTCATAAAAACGCTCCTTTTACACATCCTGTACAATGTAACAATATCTCGTATACATATTCCATAATAAATCAATGTACCTGAATCTAGAAATTTTTCCCGCAAAACTTTGATCGTACCAATACATGAGGTTATGAATGTACGTTTATTATATTCTTTTGTGTCTTTCGTATGAACGAATACTTACTTTCAATCATTTAATTCCAAATGACTAAGCGTTTGAATTCATAAATGTGATGAATTAAGCTGAATTCAATGAAAACTTTTCATTGATCATTTGTTATTTGTTGACATGTTGATGAGTGAATTAAATTTATCAAAATGTCCAAAAAGTTGCCTAGTAGTCACAAAGAGATGCAACCATCCCTGACATCATTTTTTTCGAAATTAAAAAGTCAGCCCTCTCAATCCAGGTATCATATGCACTTTATGTTTTCACTCCTATGACGCATGTACCTTATTACATTTCAACCCTTCATTTCATTCTATTTTTAGCATAAAAAATCTGAGTAGAAGCTCCAGTTCTGATTCAGACGCAAATGATGAATATAAATTCAATTTATCTTGCAACCTGAGTCCATCGGCAAAGAAACAAAATGAATCACCTAAATTCAATTCAATAATTTCAATTGTAAGATGACGAATTGTGTTAGTTATCGAATATATTATAGATTTATCCAATCCTTTTTATATCACTGTTATTTGTTTTTGCAGAGTTCAGAAGAGTCTTTCAATCAACATATGCAATCAAGTCCATCCAAAAACAAAAGCCATATATCCATCAAAGATGATTCTTTTGATACTTCGAGCGATCATAGATCATTTAGCTTGCGAAGATCTATTACTTCACGAATACTTGACTCTTCGGACAGTGAGACTGAAATTGAAAAGCCAAAATTTTCTTCACTAGCTACTCAGAAGAAAAATGAATCCATAGAAGAATCCAAATCTTTCTTGAAACACGTGAGGAATGGTAATAGATTATCGTTTCTGGAAAATAATGATTCTATTACAAAAGATAAGCAAATTCCAGATATAAATACGTCTATCGATAATGAACGATCTTTAGTAAAATCTCCAATTAGAAGTTCAATCGAAGAAAAGAGAGTCAAAGAAAATTTATTTACACCTGAAAAGAATAAACAAGTTACACAGCAAAAGAACAGCATGGAATCGAATTCGGAAAGCGAAAGTCCTGAATTTAAAGGGAGTGGAAAGTCTATGTCGCCCAGAAAAAAATGGATGGGCCCTGATTTCAAGGTGAACGTACCACCTTTACATTTAGATAAAGAGTTGAATCCTTGGATTGATTCTATTAAAAATCATCCAACAATGTCATCATTACCGGTAAATAAACATTCTACGATAATCCAATGTTTGTTCTATCGGATACTTTAAATATAATTAATTTTATACCTAAATGAATTCATTTACTATTTCAGGCTACCAAAGATAAACTACAAGAAAGTTGTCATAAGTTAAAAGATCTGCAAATAGAAGTTCTTGAAAAATTTTATTCTGCACTCATTAGCATTCCTATTCCAATTTTAGAACGTTTTCCAAAATTTGATGCAAATTCTTTTCAAAAGTTGAAAGGATTGAATCAACATCTCAAAGCGAAACTTCGTCTTACCGAGAAGAAACTATTCAGAGTGATAAAAGAAGAACAAGAAGAGGAAGATCTGATTAATGAATTTGAATGTTCGAGAAATTCTGAAGATTTACCTCAACGGTTGAATGAGACTTTTTCACCGACTTTTGATACTATTTCAAACAGTGTACATAGAAGATCTCCTAGTTCTAATGCTGATACTTTAGAGAATAACAATATAAGTTCAAATCCCGTTGAACAATTTGTTAGTCCAAAGAGTAACAGATTTGATTTGAATCCTACTGAAAGATTTCATAGTTCAAGTATCGATAAGATTGATTATTTGAATGACTCAACGCCTAAAAATAATTCAGAAGAATATTGTAATAATAAACTTCAATCTACTTCAACGAAAAAAGAATCTCCTGCCCAAACTAAGAAAAGTTCTTTTCAATTGAAAAGACCAATAAAGACTACTTTGGGAAACAATGAGATAGCACAAAAAATTGGAGAAATTTGGGAAAGAGATCAACAAAAAGCCAAAAATTTGAATACTACTACAAATCAGAGTCCTACGATTCAATCTAAATTATCTGAAAGTTTGAATAGCTCTTTTGAAGAGAAAGGAAAAACCGCCAAGACTGAATTAGAAATAGATGATAGTATAAAAATTGTTGATAAAACACCGTCGTATTCTGTAAATTCTAAACCGGACATTTCAAGCAGATGGATCGATACGAAGGATAGTTTGGGTAAGCCAAAAAGAAATCTATCTATATTTGAAGCATTTTATAATACACACTTGAAAATAATGAATTTGTCCTTTTTGTACAGATGATTATTTCATAGATGAGGATTCAAATGATATTCAAACTTGGTTAGATAAAAAAAATCTAAACCAAAGTGATAATTATGAAACAAGTCAAGGTATTACTTATATTGACAGTTTAATATAATTTGATTACAATCTATTGTGTGATAAAACTATTCAACTGATGGAATTCTTTCTAATAGCTTGTAAAAGTATTGAAAAACCTGTTTCAAATAACTTTAAAACACCTGGAACCTCAGAAGCAACCCAATCTGAGAATAGAGCTGGTAATTTTATTGGAGAGATTGGTAATTACGGGATGAACGACGAATTCGATACTTTAGACTTCCCACATTCAAGAGAAATGTTGAGGGTAATACACATACATACTTATTATATAAATTTAATTTAATAATATATAATATATAATATGATATTTTTATTCATCGAATATATTTTTTTCTTTTAAAGGTATTTAGAGAAAAATTTGGATTGTACTCGTTTAGACCTAATCAGTTACCAGCTATCAACGCTGCTATTTTAGGACATGATTGTTTTGTATTAATGCCCACTGGGGGAGGAAAATCTCTTTGTTATCAATTACCCGCTTGTTTATCACAGGGAATAACTATTGTAATTTCACCACTCAAAAGTCTGATTCTCGATCAAGTTCAGAAACTAAATTCTCTTGACGTGAGTATTGATAAACTTCATAAGATCTGGTTTATAATATTATAATATTGAAATGAAAATTCAATTTTGAAACAGATCCCCGCAGCTTATATATCGAGTGCCTTAACGGATGTTCAAGCAGAAAATGTGTACAGGGAGACCGCCAAAGTGAATATAACTTTGAAATTGCTTTACGTGACACCTGAGAAAATATCTGCTTCGCAAAAATTTTCCAATACTTTGACACATTTGTATCAAAGGAATCAGTTGGCAAGATTCGTTATTGACGAAGCGCACTGCGTCAGCCAATGGGGTCACGATTTTAGACCGGATTATAAGAAGTTGAAAGATTTAAAAACCAAGTATCCCAAAGTTCCAACAATTGCTTTAACCGCAACCGCCACCCCTAGAGTAAGAAAAGACATTTTACATCAATTAGGTATGCCTGAGCCAAAATGGTACGTCGTTCGTCTTATTTCATATTCCTTTTCTATGATTATTTCAATCGGAGCTAAGTTTCAATGGAAATGTATATAAAATCATCAGGTTCATCTCGAGTTTCAATAGACCAAATTTACGATATAGCATTATCGCCAAAAAAGGAAAGGCTTGTTCCGACGAAGTTATTGCTATGATAAAGCAGAAATATCGTAACGAGTGTGGTATAGTGTACTGCTTAGCGCGCAAAGATTGTGATGAATATGCAAAGCAAATGAAACTCAACGGTATTCAAGCCCTAAGTTATCATGCTGGACTCAGCGATAAACAAAGGGACGAAATTCAAGGACGTTGGATCGCAGAACAAGTGAGAATATTTATGTTATTCATTACTAGACTGTGGAAATTTTTGCAAATATAGATTTTTCATGTCACATATTTTCTATAGATTCTGAGTAAAAGATAAGAATATCTAATATCTTTCCATTTGGGAAACAAGTATGTAACGTACTATTTTATGTCATTAATGTCAAATACGCAAGAGATATGTAACATGAAAAATCTATATTTGCATGAACTTTCGCAGTTGATTCATTACCCGTGATTTGAATCATTTAAATGATAATATTCAATTGTGTCGTATTGGAATAGATAAAAGTGGTTTGCGCTACCATCGCGTTTGGAATGGGTATCGATAAGCCAAACGTTCGTTTCGTGATACACGCATCTTTACCGAAATCGATAGAAGGTTATTATCAGGAAAGTGGACGAGCTGGTCGCGATGGTGACAATGCGGATTGCATTTTATTTTACAACTATACGGACATGCACAGATTGAGAAGAATGATGGAAATGGATTCATCGAATCCAGACGCCTTGAAAACTCATTTAGATAATCTTTATAAAATGGTATCTTTCTGTGAGAACAAAACGGATTGCCGCAGAGCATTGCAACTTAATTACTTTGGCGAAATTTTTCGCAGAGAGGAATGCATTGCCAACAAATCAACTGCATGCGATAATTGTAGAACTAAGGTAATTCGATATACTATAATATATCAATTGAACATTCTATCATATCAAATTTTATTTATGTTGATAATTGTATAGGGAGATTTGACTATGTTGGATGTTACGGAAGATGCTAGAATGATTATGCAAGCCGTACGAGATATTACTCAAAATAATAAATGTAAACTCACAGCGGTGTACCTCACAGATTTATTCAAAGGATCCGATCTTAAAAAAATTCGTGATGCAGGTATAATCGATAACAATCATTGCCTAAAGAGTATCGAGTTTAATATTTATACTTATCAAAGATGTATTAATAATGAGAATGTGATTAGGTCTCACCCAACTTCCCATATACGGAAGAGGAAAGACTTGGAATAGAAACGACATAGAAAGATTAATACATAAAATGGTGCTTGATGATTATTTGAAAGAAACGATGTATATCAACAACGATATCGCTGTCGCGTATGTGAAAATTGGACCAAAAGCTCAGGAGTTGATGAAAAACAAAAATATCAAGGTAACTACTTTTTTTGAGAGTGAGAAAAAAAAATGATTATTGATTCTTTATTTCACATTCTTGTAGGTAGTTATTCCAATCAAATCATCGACCACCAACACGACTGCTGTGGCAACTGTTTCCGAAGTTTCTAAAGTTGATCAAGTGGTGAAAGATATGCAACAGCGTTGTTACACCGAATTGATAGAAATCATAAGAGGGATTGCAGGTGCTTTAGATGTATCCGCATCTTCGATTATGAACATGATAGCTATTAGAGCGATGAGTCAACAAATGCCTGACAGTGCAGAAGCAATGCTAGCAATACCGCACGTTACCAAAGCGAATTTTGACAAATACGGCAGAGCTCTTTTGGATATTACAAAAAAATATGCCGAAGAGAAGAAAAGTATACACAATGAATGATTTCATTATATATATTATTTCCCTATACATTTATATAATTTTTGTTTTTATTTTGTTCAGCGTTGATGGAAGGGAATAAAGAACGGAATACAAATGCGGGTATCGAATACAGCGATGACGATTGGAATGAAGACGTTGGGAGTAGTAGCGGTAATTACGTTCGTGGAAGAAAACGAAAAGGTAGAGGTGCTTACCGTAATACTGGAACCAAGAGGTACAAAAGAGGCGCAGGAGGATCAGGGTAAATGATTATTAATTTTCTTTAGATCGAAAAACAATTCCATTGACAATCATTTGACTGATTCCAAATTTACATACAGTTCATCGAAATCAAGTACTTCTGCGAAGAGTGCTTCTACAAGAGGTAGTAGTAAGAATACATCTGCCAGAGGTGGCAGTAGAGGTACATCTACGAGAGGAAAAAGTACCAAAGCAAACAACAGCACAGCCTTGGGACTTGTAAATTTCACTCAAAAGAGGTCGTATCTGTCCGATCCTCATCGTTACATGCATATAGGTTGATGCTTTATCATCTAAATGCTTTTGAATGTATTTATTATCACTCTAGTGTTCTTCTTAGCAATCAATTCTCAACGCTATGTGGAAATCTCAGAGAAAAATGTACAAATTCGAACAAGATTTGATAGGTTATTTTATAAATGTAAAAAATATAGTAATGAAATTCTATTTTTTTATATAGTTAATGTTTGTAAATTACACGAAACTGTCGTCATAATAATGAAATGAATGTTTCCACCGAGTATTCGTTCATTTTTGTTGTTTTATCAAGGTTTTATAATAAACAAATTGAAATTTTGAGATTCAATTTAGATATTTTGTTGTAAAAAGAAAAAACAATATGCTGCCAACATCACATTACTGGTTAATGTACTGATTTATTAATTTTAGAATAATTTTTTCATTAAAATAAATACCAATGTAAAGTGTGTGGAGTCTTAAAAGAATAGACCACCTCAGCCAATATTTTCTCAATAATATCACTTTGTTGAATATAACTAAATTCTTTTTAGTACTAAGAAAAGACATTTCAATCAGGTGTTATCGTTTTATAAATGATGATTTAAAAAGACAAAGATGTTTTCTAAACTGTATTTATTATATGTATACTAGATAATTGATTTATACTTAATAAAAGAGACGGCTTAAATTTTTGTAATTAATTATGCTGTTCTTGATCTAGAAAATTATAATTTTCAATTGAATATTTAAATATTAGAAAAGTAAAAGTATAAATGTAATAAGTGGGAGTAGAAGAGTTGAAAACGAAGACGCTTTGGATGAAATGGAGAGAAATTTAACGATTTTTTCAATATATATGGATCTTTAATATAACCAGTCTTTCAAACGATTTATCACTCTTTTCAATCAGCAACATTGATACCGATTACAAATTTGCCACCCAAAGCAGGAACACCGTGAGTCGCATTTTTGACGAAAATGAATTTTTCATATCATTTTAATCGTAAAAAAAAATTCTGCATTCTACTGTGTTTTTCATTTTGAAAAAAAACTTATTGCTTTATTAATAACAGCGGTTCGAAGTATGAAGAAATTAATCAAGTTTGAAACGTTTATAGAAAAAAAAACCGTAACTGTATACACTTCTAGGGTATATTATACCCTAGAAATGTTTTGCCATTGAAAAATGATTTGTTTTATTGATTTTGAAAGAAAAACAGTTTGCCTTGATTTTCTCAAATTCAAGTCAAATGCATTTACGTTCTTCTTGCTTTGGACAGCAGAAATACTTGTGAATGGAACAATTGTACTGTAAAAGAATATTCATACTGAATATTACTTTGAACACAAATACTTTTTATTACATCACAACATCTTACTTATCAAACTCACGACTGAATACTAAAATTTTCACTATAAATAAATAATTTACAATTCCGGTTGCATAATTCTAGCTTCTCTGTCTTCATTTTTTATATGTTTCTTTAGCAAATTCATTATTTCATTATCAAATTCTGGTGGAGTTTCTTTCACCCCGGTAGCCCAGTAAAATATATCCCAATCGTTGGAAGGTAAATTAATCAGACGATCGTATAACTGTAACTGTGTGTCGTTGAAATTATTTAAATACTTTTTTGCAAAAGTACTAAGTAAAAGGCCATTCTCTAACATTCCACGTTTACGAGATTGATACAGAAGACTGAAATAAGCATACGTAATGATCAATTATGATACAGATTTTATTTGTACGATCAATCAAATTCATGTTGGATAATTATTTACCGTGCTCTTTTGAGATCTGCATTTTCTCCTTCTCGTTCGATGTAACGTGGTATGCTCGGTTCATGACCTTCAGGATGTATTAAGTCATCATAATTTTTACATTTTATACCGCTTGTGAATATTCCTTTGGTTATGTTTTGAAATTTTAACTAAAAAATTAAGCGGTAAAATGAATTTATATAAATGTAAGATTCAATAACGATTATATGGATAGTTGGATGATTTTTCATATCGCTTACCGAATTTGTGATTGGTTTTAACGCTGTATTCATTGTCAAATTTTTAAAATTTGTGCTTACAAATGTTGATGAAAATTTAAATTTCCACAGCTAAACAGCTGATTTCATATGATTTCATAATACAATGCAATGTTTCGTGACAGACATAGATCGCAAATTTACCAATAGTCGATAACATAGTTGGGTATTAAAATTTGTTTGTTGAGGTTATATTAGTGTATACACAAATTCAGAAAGAGCCGTTATAAATTTATTTGTATATTGTGTTTTTTTATACCAATGAAGTTGATGTATTTAATTCAATGAACTAAGACTCTTGTCTCTGTAGTAATTTAAATAAGGAAAAATCAATCAAGAAGATTAAGTCGAGATTATTTATTTATTTTGACTCCAAATGAATGAAATATGCAAAGTGTGGATGAACATTGAAAATTTTGTATATAAAGTTGCAGCTCGATTATGAATTAAAATTAACATAAAAAGCATTGCTATACATTGTTCGGATTATGTCAGATATCATAACAGAAGAAGGAAATGAATGGCACGATAATACTCTGTGTAATGAAGCGTTCAGTCAAATATATTCTTCATGCATGGCAGAAGATTTTGAAATAATTTCATTGAAGCAGAAAGAACATCTTCCAGAAAAAAATGAAGATGTAGATCCCATCGACAAAAGTTTGAATTTATTTCAATCGGATGATGATTTGATGCTCAGTATATCATGTTCAAATGAAAAAGGAGTAAAAGAAGAAATCACCGGTCCTAAAAAACATACAATTCTGTTGGACAAAAGTATATCTTCTGGTGTTGCTCCAAATAAAAAAATTTGTTTAAATGACAAAGAATCAACTACAGAAAGAATAGATTCTGAGAAGAATTCATTTTATGGACTGCCAGAGAATGTAAAGAAATTAATTAAAAGAATCAAGGGTATCGATGAATTATATGGTAAGTTATCGGAATGCTTTGTCGCAATCCCTGCTTTTCATGATTTTACTTTCTTCTAGACTGGCAGGATGAATGTTTGAATCTGCAGGCTGTTGAGAACAGAAAGAATTTAATTTATGCTCTACCTACCAGTGGAGGTAAAACTCTGGTTGCAGAAATTTTAATTTTCAAAGAGATTATGTGTAATAAGAAGAATGTTATTTTTATACTCCCTTTTGTTGCTTTGGTGCAAGAGAAAGTAAGTGATTTGTCATTGACATGAATCTTCAAATCACTTTTTTTTGGCTTATGCAAAAAGACTATGGTGATAGTCACAAATGAACTGATGAATGGATTTTATGAGTAGGTAGAAGCTATGGCGCCGTTTGCTTTAAAATTAGAATTCATGGTCGAAGAATATGCTGCGGTTAAAGGACGGTATCCTCCAAAAAAACGACATAAGAAAAATAGTGTTTACATTTGTACTATAGAAAAGGCGTTAGGACTGATTAATAGTTTGATAGAAACACAACGTTTTCAGGAAGTGAGTGTATAAGCTTTGACTTAACAAAAATTCTAATCTTGAGACATGTGTACATAAATTTCATAATCTTCTCTGTTTGTTTTTACAGATCGGAATGATAGTTGTAGACGAATTACATTTAATTGGAGAAAATGGAGGTAGAGGTGCTACATTGGAAGGACTTCTCACCAAAGTGATGCACATTAATAGTGAGTATGATGTTGTTTTCTTCAACATTTACTGATATTGTAAAGAATGATTGTACGTTTAGGTGATGTACACATTGTTGGAATGAGTGCGACGATTGGTAATTTAGATGAGTTATCGCGTTTTTTGAATGCCGATTTATATACACGAAATTTTCGACCTGTGGAAGTCAAGGAATATATCAAGTGCGAGGACAAGATTTGGTTAATCGATGGTAGAACGGAAGAAATATTCACAGATGTGAAGAAAGTTAATTATTCTGTAAGTGGATGAGTGTACATTGATGTATGCTGTTAAAGTACATTATCTACAATTGTCATTTTTTCTCGTTCAATTGCAATTCTTCTTCTTATCAAATATTCAGACATTTATATTCAATTGTAAAATAAATAATTGAGATGAGTCACATTAATTTACGAAGATTCAAGTTTTAATTTTTGAAGACAGGTTTCTTATTATGTGCATTATGTGTAATTTTATGTGTAAAATTGACATAGATCTGTTAGTAAAGGAAGATACCTCGTTAAAGTAGCCTCAATTCAGTAGTTTTCAAATCACATATATAAGTATATATATATATATAAAAAAGGGAATAAAATTGATTCAATTCATCAATCCAAATTATCTAATCAATAGTCGGAAAGATACGGCAGTTTGCAAGGGTCAGAGATTCAGATCTTTCACATTAAAAGGGAATTGAATCTAATTCATAAATAAAATTTGATTAAATTAATTTAACCGAATTAACATACGATGAGAATTCGAATTCCCTATGACAATCAACGACGATCTGTGTAATGGCACGACGCCAATAAAGCAGTTGAATATATGCCAAAGCCAAATTTCCATCCAAGGAAAATGTTAATGACTGTTCGGTGTCTGTCGCCGGTATAATTTATTATCCATTCATGGAATTCGGTGAACAAATTACACATCAACATTCAAACATCAACCAGCTTGCTCTGGATAATTGAGCTGCTGGTGCTGCTACATCGTTGCATGATAATAACTCACGATTACACGTTGCTAAATTAGTAATTAACATAATGAATACGTCGCAATATTTCTTAAACGTTGCTATAGTAAAAAATAAACTTGTTAACGAGAATTGATTTTATATGATTTACATACAATTTTTATGTAGAATATTTAGAATCTTGAAATGACGATTGCATTTGAATTGAGAAAATTATTCATTCGACAATTAATTTTTTAATCTTTTGAAAAAAAAAGTATTTAAAATTATTTGAAGCACAGAGAATTTTATAGTTCTTCGAATGTTTCAGTATTCAAAAGATGCAGACAAACTGGATCCTGATAGAATAGGAGGTTTGGTGATGGATGTAATACCACAAAATTCGTGCCTTATATTCTGCCCGAATCGTAAAAATTGTGAAAACGTTGCCTCGCTGCTAACAAAAATATTGCCCAAGTACGGTTATTCTATCTGTGAATTGAATTCTTTTTATTGTTCCATTTATACTTGAAATTCACAACTTTGAATAGATCTCTGTTGGAGCACAAAACGAAGGAAAAAGGTCAACTATTGGACGCCCTGAAGACCGAAGAAGGATTATGTCCAATCTTGAATAAAACTATCAAATTTGGAATCGCTTATCATCATTCCGGCCTCACGTTCGAGGAAAAAACTTTATTGGAAGATGCGTTCAAAGAAAAAGTTTTATGTGTATTATGTTGTACTTCCACATTAGCCGCTGGAGTAAATTTACCAGCACGAAGGGTAGATATTTTAAATGAAAGTGTGATATATTTTGTTTTGTTGACATTTTCTTGTATTTCACAGGTGATATTAAGAAGTCCGTACATCGGGAATCAATTTTTGAATTTGAGTAGATACAAACAAATGGTCGGAAGAGCTGGACGAACCGGTTTAGGAGATATCGGAGAAAGCATTATGATTTGTAAAACTTCCGAAATAGCTAAGGTATTTTCAACAATTCATAATTTAAAATATGCATCATAGAATAGTTATCGATGATGAAATATTTTATATCACTGTAATAGGCGAAAGAACTTTTAACTTCTCGAATGGATGATGTGATTAGCAGTTTGCATACGGAAAAAGATAGGGGAATAAATAATTTAATTCTAAGTGCCGTGTTGCTGTCTATAAGCACAACTAGATTACAATTACATCAGTTGGTAGAAAAAACTTTACTCCACGTGCAACGTGAACGACTTGACGTGGATGTAAAAAAACTAACAGACGATGCTCTAATTGTGCTTTTGAAATCTGGTGTTATGAAAATTAAAAAGCAATCTGTCGATGAATCTAAAGCCAATTTCAGTGTTTTTATTCCATCGCAAAATAATCACGCGGATCAAGAACAAACAGCAAAAACGAAAAAGAAAAAAACAATTGTTCTCACGAACACGAGCCAGTTGGAACTTTGTAATTTAGGACGAGCTGCTATGAAAGGTATGAATAATTAATAAGTTTTTCATTGTACATGATGATAAATGTATTGTGTTGTTGATATTAGGTTTAATCGATTTGGAATCTGCATATGCTTTGTACGAAGATTTGAGAAAAGCCCAACAACATTTAATATTGATCGATCATCTTCATTTATTATATTTGGTTACACCTTATAATATAGCTTGTCAAGTGAAACCTGTGGGATCTGTTTATTACGATGTGGCAAGTATCGAATTAATATAAATTACTTGTTTATTTGGAATTTTAAATGGTAACAATCGCTGCATTTTAAATTATCCGAGCATCTAAAAATCTGTATCATCTTCTAAAACAACAAAATGAGATATAAAAGACATATTTTTATGAATTTTAGTAATTTAAATATATGTTTTTTTTCAAAAGATAGCTATTCTTAAGATTGTGGAATTGAGAAGAATTATATAAATGAATTTTTGAATAGGTTTCAAATTTATCGCCAACTCAAATGGAGACTGTAAGATTACTTGGTATAAATGAAGCTAATATAATGAAATTAAGGGAAGGAAGAATGCCACAGGTAAATTGACGAACCACATTGAGAATAAAATTTATTTATTCATTAGCATTGATTCAATCATCGAGCTAGAGAGAAACAAGTAGACGTCCTCGAGAAGAAATATTTTTTAAAGAGAATACAAATGAAAATTTTTTATTACAATACTCGATACTATTTAAAATTCAGACTTCTTTTTATTTTAGAACGTAAACTCAAGAATAATTCATAGGTTTTATGTAACATTAATGATTCACGAGGTATGGAATTATCGAGACATCTATTCTATAGCAGAAAAGTATCAAGTAACCAGAGGGGTAGTGCAGAATCTTTTGAGTGTAGTTACATCGTTTGGTGCTTCAGTTATTCGATTTTGCGAAGTGAGTTGATGGCTATTTTCTCAAATTTTGTATGTTTTATTTTTCACGGAGAGATTATATATACATATATATATATATATTTTTTAAAGGAATTGGATGAGTTTTGGGCGTTTAGAGAACTTCTAAGTAAATTCACAGAGAAATTGAGTAATTGTTGTCCAGCGGAATTGGAGGAATTAATGGAACTCCCTTGCGTCAAAATAGTAAGTTAGTCGACAACATTAGACATTTTTTTTTGAAAAATAATCTGTTTGTCGATTCGATCAGGGGAGAGCACGTCAGTTGCATAAAGCGGGATTTAAAACTCTACAATCCGTCGCAAAAGCCAAACCCAAGGATTTACTGGAAAAAATTCCATATTTGAATAAAAAGAATGTATCACAAATTATCAGTGCTGCCAATGTGAGTAGTATTTTATTCTTAATTTTCAATTTTTATTATCTTTTGTTTTTTTGAGTTTATTTAAATTTCTGAACTCTTCACTTTTACAGTTTATAATTTTGAGAAAAGTAGAAGATTTGAAGGATGAAGCGGAAGAAGTATTAGATGGTTTAGATGTGAATGATATGAAAATGCATAATCTCACTGAATTAGAGAACGAAGCGAATCAATGAATTTGAAATGAATTTTTGTACAAATAATCATGTATATGTGATGAATCAATTGCAAATATTATTTGATATTTTTCTATAAAATTCGTTTTTATTGAAAACATTCTATTCTTGAATTATATTATTGTGCCTTTCAGAACAATGCGTTCACAGAATATAGCGTTATTGTTTAAGCAAGCACATATATCAATATTCCAAATTGTGCGTGATATATTCTTGAAGTGAAGAGATATTATCATATTATATGGAACAAAAATGATTTTTATTTTTCAATAAAAAAACAAACAAATATTTATTCGATATTCGCTATCGTTTTTTGTATAGACATGGTTTTAACGCGATAGGAGGTAATTGATTTTTCTTCATATTCGTTGCGTCTTTTTCTTTCTTGAAATCCATGAAATAAAATAAATTGTGAGATAAATCCTTCCATGTATTGACGAATCCATAACTGGTGAGAATTTTGATGAATTCGTCTACGTCTTCGAATCGACTTTCAACTTCAGCTACTTTTAAAATACCACTGAAATATATGTTATGATTTTTTTTTTTTTTATAAGAAATGAATGGATAATAAATTGCTGAAAAGTTATCTGAGTTACTTACTCTTTTTTCAATACTCTATTGGCTTCTCTAATATAATCGGGAAGATTAGTTCCCATCAGAGATAAGCAAAACACTACGACGTTTACACTGTTTGTTAATAACGGTGTGTGAGCCATATCGCATGCCTTTACGCTTTCATTCAACGCAACTAAATCAAACGAGTGTACACTTTGAGGGACAGAAGCGGCAAGCCGTGCCTCTCCACATCCAAAATCAGCTATCACATAATCCTTTGACCTAAAACATTTTCATAGAAATTAATTTCGTCGCTTCCACGAAGAATTCTTGTAGTTGGTACATAAATTTTGAATTGAACTAACATGTTTTGAATTGACGTTATTATAACGTCCAGAGGATTCAACGGCCATTGTTCAACTTGTTGTTGATATCCCGAGTGATATGCTAAAAATGCATCGGGATCTTCTTTGAAATACTGCTTGGATTGAGAACTTTCGTTGTTGTAGAGGGTTTCATTCAAATATCTAAATCTCGATGCTCTCAATTGGGCCATCATTTTTTCTCTCAAATTTTGTGGTTTTTCCACTTGTTTTTTCTTGGGGCATTTCTTCAATTCAAACATTTCTTGTAATTTATTCAAATTCAACTTGAGTTTGTTATTAGAATTTCCTTTTTTTTCGGGAACATTTTGTTGCTTTTTTTCTTTCTTTTTGGCCATTGCCGTCAATTTATCATATTTTATATTCTTCTCCATTTTTGCCATTGAATTATTTGATTTTTGTATCTTTGTTTTGAGCGTGACAATACCATTTTTAAGTTCTCGTCCAGTTTTTCTCTCGTCAATTTTAATTTCTTCGAGACAAACATTGGGTTTTTGTGAATTATTTTTTTTATTCTTCCGATGGCCCTCATTATCGTTATGATGTTTCCTTTTCTTGAAGTTCCCTTTATTTTGTTTCGTTTTCTAATGTAAAATATGATGTTTTACAGAGTGAATGTATTGCAAGTGTAATGGAATATCTTACAGTAATAAAACAGAATAATAAATTGGTATTTCGAATGAGAATGAAATTAAATTGTTTTATTTTCCATGAAAACATCAAATGACCTAACACGGTTCAAACCTATTGTATAAGATTGTTTCACGCGTACCAAAGGATTATCATAGAGAATGATATTTCCAAAATGTGAGTGTATTTTTGTATTTTACACAAAATATTTGACCAGTGCAAATGATTATTATTTATTCCAAAAAAATATTACTCATGGATTTTTTAGGTTTGACTTGTTCCATCAAAAAATGATCAACGATATTCAAATATCTTTCGATGGAACATTTTCTCAGTGAAGTATGTATTTCTTAATTGTAGAAGATACTAGTGCAGTGGTACAAATTAAACTTTTTAATCAAAATTCTATGTTTGTTGAAGAATGGCTATACAAAGTGGTATTTTTATTTCATTAAAGTACATTCGAATAGTTTGGAATAAATTATGTCTCCTTATAATTGAATAATTTTCCTGAATATATATTCATAATATCTAATATCAAATCTTAATGTTTTATTTGCTATTCCACTTTTTCATGTTATATATATATATTAAGAAAAGAATACCTCAAGTAACAAATAATAATACACTAACCTAACTTTATTGTATAAGTGAATAGTAAAAGTTACAGAAATCATTGACAATTAGAATTTAAATTTACCTTGAAAGAAGAATTTTGACTCTTTACAACTTGATTATGGTTCTTTGATTTGGGTTTTCGCACTTTCGAATTCATTGTTTACATTATTTGATTACTCGCTAGTGTTTGAATGTTTGAATAAAACAATCAGCTGATTCCATGCAATTCCATGTGGTATTTAACGCAAGTTTTATCTTTCCTCGCTAGAAGGCGCCATTACCGCGGTGTAGATTTTAAATTTGAATTACCAGTGATCCGCTTAAACGACTTTTTATTTATTTTTTATTTCAATATATATACATATATATATATATAGGAGTATAAATTTTAGAAGTGATCATTTCATAGACAGTATTTCAATTCAGTATTTGTAATACGTGTTTTCAATTCATCGAAAAAGTGAAATCAAAAGCAAATGTCTCGATATTCATTGGATTCCTTAGATAACGTCGGCGACTCTTTCGATAAATTTAGTGTTACGTTGAAGGAAGATGATTCACAAACGAGTTCTTTCAATGACGACAGTGGACATTCCATCAAATTCTTTAATAACGGTTCGTGTTACTTGGATCCTGATAAAGTTAAGTCACGTCAAACAAAAGGTACGCTGGTTTGTTTTTTGGGGTTATGATGTGAGAAAAATATGGGAATTCCTCTGGTTGTTATTTTGGGAACGCTGTACGAATTATATTCATTGTTTTTCAGTCGTGGTGCATGAAAGGTTTAATGTAATATTATATCTTGAGAGGCTATTAGCGATGACAGCAGTCACATCATTTATGAAAAATACGGGCAAACGCTTCAGTTTCATCAAAATATCGCTTTGTACTGCACTTCTGCTTGGATCAGAGAAGTGGTCCCAGTGAAAAAAAATCTAGCTGGGTCCCGTAAGGGAAATTTTCTTAGCCAGGTTCCCAGCCAGTCAAAAATCCAGCTGGCCCTGGTTTAAAAAAACTATTGATTCTCGCCAAATCTCACTAAATTACAGTTGAACTTAGACAATGTTCTGGCCGAATCTCACCCAGCAAATGTCAATGAGATTTGGTCAGGAAGAACAGTCGATTCTCGCCAAATCTCACTGAATCTGGCCAAATCTCATTGATTCTCGGACAATGTTCTGGCCAAATTTCATTTAATTTCATTTGTCAGAAGTAATGGATTCTTTTAACCAGGGGGGTTTTCTAAGGGAAATGTTCTCAACTGAGAACCTGTTTAAGGAATTTAGTCATGGTTCCATTCCTGGTAAAAAAGCCGGATGGGAACCCGAAATCTCCGGGATCTGGGTGTATTCGGGCGCGTATACGGTTTTTGCGGTGATTCTTTATCCGCTTTCATCCGGATCCTATCCGGATTTGAATACTGAATATTTTTTGAAATGCCACACGACATTTTGGATAGAATTCATTCGTCTCCTTGTTCGGGTTTTATTTGGGATTACAAAAAATATCTTGTCCCAAAACCCGGATCCACGGAAAGAATATTATCTCATAAATTACAATGTTGAAATCGTAGCACAGGACCATACTTGAAAAAGCAGGAATTCCCAGATGTTTGAGAGGAATACTGCATTTATAACCTTTCCCAGATAACACACGGAGAATTCTTTTTCATGAGCACGAATAGAACTCTTCAAGAATTCTTTTCGAACTAATGAATTCATATAGAGCTCTGGAGGAGTTCAATCTGTCGGACATTAACAAGCTCTTTGAGAATATCAGAAGTATTGTTTGAGTACTCTCAAAGAACTTGTTAATGTCCCACAGATTGAACTCCTCCAGAGCTCTATATGAATTCATTAGTTCGAAAAGAGTTCTTGAAGAGTTCTATTCTTGCTCTTGAAAAAGAATTCTTCGTGTGTTATCTGGGTTTCTTCGTGGGAGTTAACATCGTAATATTCCACATGATTCAATCAAAAAACACCACAATTCACGATGTTACATTTTGAATAGGTTGATTTTGAAGTACAGTCTTCCGTTACGGTTTCCACATCGTCATATCCCTGGTGAAAGGGAAGCGTGTAATAGAAAGTGTCAGGAACGTAGTTGGAAAGTATTTGGAACGTGGATTTAAGCGTATACCGAGCGTCAAGTGGAACATTAAGAGTGGTTCGAACGTATATTTGAAGTGTGTGAAGCGTATCCGAAGAAACCCCAATTTCATAGAAACCGGGCTTTACGCACGGACGCGTAATCCAAGAGTGGATAGGAAACCGATGAGAAGTATTAGGAAAGTAATCTGAAACATGCTTACGCTTCCGTTACTCTTTATGACACGCTTCCCTTTCACCAGGGATATAAGATAATATTTTTTCCGTGTAGGATCCGGATGGAACCGGATAAAGAATCACCGCAAAACCCGTATACGCGCCCGGATACACCCGGATGAAATTTCATCCGGGTTTGAGTCGGATTATCCTCCGGGTTTCATCCGGTTTCCTATCCGGTTTTTTTACCAGGGATGTGGGAAATTTTTCCAGCAAGCTTCCGATGTCAAGAAAGCCGTTCAAGATCCCATGTAGTGTCCTGCGTTGGAATTTCTTCCAGCAACAAGAACCTTAAACCTTAGACTATCACTCCAGGAGAGTGAAATTTTCAGTGGACATTTCGATAACCCTGCACAGAAAAAAGTATTTCTTCCCAGTGAACACTTATAAGAGGACGAGCTCTTTAAGAGGTCTTTTACAAGAGCTCTAGTGATGTTATCATACTGATATCCGAATGGTATCTTTTCTCTGAGATCTCAGAAAAGAATCCTCTTAAAGAGTTCGTTTGGATAACATTTTGGCAATCTCTTATTTTCCTCAAAAATCGACGCATCTGATAACATTCTGATATCTTTATGTTACCTTCTGAAAGATCTATCTGACCTCCACACGTATTTGGGAGATCTTCACTGGGTTTGAATCTAAGAAATTCTTACTTGAATAGGTCCAAATAGATATTTCTTCGACGAGAATTGATTATTTGGCTCATCATTCGGATAACAAATTTGTTTGTATCAAAAAAATATCCATTATTCTCTTTTCAGAAATATTCATTTGGACCTATTTAAATAACAATTTCTTCAATTCAAATAAATGCTTTTTTCTGCGTGGGACAAATATTTCGTTGAATTCCGTTCACTTTTGGTACATTCGGTTTTCGTTCAAAATTAGTAAAATTCAACTGAATTCAACAAAATTTTGGAAAAATTCAACAAAATTGTCCACAAAATTCAATACATTTTAGGGAAATTTGTTGACTCCCATTGAAGTTTGAGGATTTTTATTGAATTTCATTGACACAGTGCTATGCCAAAATTCAATAGAAAGGAAAGTCAGATTTTGCGCGAACTGTTTTTCAAAAGGTACATTGAGAAAAAAAATTCTAAAACTTACATCTTGTGAAGTCAATATTTGGACGAATTCAAAGAATAGTTTGGGCTACGACAATTTTAGTTGATTTCACAGTGGGGAATGTAAGATTTACATCAGCTGAAATCTATCTCACATTCGCTGTTGTAAAATCAACTTGAGGAGGTAGCTAGCATACCAAACTGAACTTATCAATAGCCCAAATTTCAAATTTCGAAAAAATGTTTCTTTCTCAGTCGGTAAAAGATAATTTTTTTTCGAAATTTGAAATTCGGGCTACGTACCGCGATTTGTAAAATATCAAAGATTATTCCCTGAGAATTCCAGACTGTTTCATAAGTTCAGTTCGGAGAAATCTTGCATACAAAATCTTTACTTGGAAGGTACGCTGGTATCCCCTTGATTTGTGGTAGCTCGAACTATTTTTGAAATCGTCCAAATATTGACTTTGCAAGATGTAAATTTCACAACTTCTTTTCTCTCAGTGTCCGCAATGAATACAAATTTAAAGTGAATTGAAATGAATTATGTACTTTCCGATTGCGCCCTGCCGCGCACTTTAAATTTCCCAATGATTTCTGAAGGCTAAAAAATAAAATTAAAAAATTTGAATCTCTGAACATCAACAAATTTGACAATTTTATTTCTTAGCCTTCAGAAATCATTGGGAACCTCACAGTTCGTGGCAGTGCGCAATCGGAATTATGTATACAGGGCGTCCCATTTGAAACAGGACAGCTGAATAACTCTTCAGGGAATGGAGGGGGAGAAAAATTGTTCAGATAAAAGTTGTAGGGTTCGAAGGGGGCCATAAGATGGTGACCTTGAATTTGACCTTGAGGTCAATTTTGAGCATAATTGATGGTCAAAGTATGTTTTTTCAAATGGAAAATCCTACGTTCGACCTCAGAAATGGAAAGAGCGGAAAATTTTACGTCCGAATATGTTGACATATCAGGTCATTTAGAAGTCATTTGAAGGTCAAGAAACCATTTTCTATGGATTTTCACGGAAAAGCCTCAAACGAGTTGTTTCTCTGACCAAAGTTATTAAAGTTAAAGTGAAACCCCACGTTTCGACCTTGAATTGAAAGTAAACAGAACTAACCTTCAGAGTTTATTCTTCATATCAGTACGAAAATGATCATTAAGAAGTTTTCATCGTTTACGGTGTTAGTGCGGGTTCAAAATGGTTTATTCACCTAACGAATGTGTTGATATTTTAATGATCTTGGGTGAGTGTCGCGGAGTGTATCAAAGAGCGTCACGATTGTACAGAGAGCGGTTTGGAGATCGGCAGCATCATCCTTCTCCAGAAGTCATTCGCCAAGTTGAAAGAAATTGTCGACAAGGAAGGATTGGTCAACGCCGAAACAATCAAGGTTTCAACTCTAACGACCCTCGATGCGTTGCTGTTTTAGCAATAATACACATGAATCCTCATGTTAGTTCACGTGATATTGAACGCGATTTGGGTATTCCACGCAGTACGGCACACAGAATTCTACAAGCTGCTCAATATCATCCGTACCACATCATACTGACCCAAGAATTATCTCAACAAGATATGCAGAATCGGGTTAACTTTTGCCATTGGACTTTACAGAGATTGAACGAAGCGCCCGATTTCTTTCGATATGTTCTTTTCAGTGATGAATCAACGTTTCAAAGTACTTGCTTGTTAAATCGTCACAATAGCCACTATTGGTCAGCGCAAAACCCGCACTGGACCCAACAAGTTGATCATCAGCATCGGTGGAGTATAAATGTTTGGTGTGGAATTCTAGACAATCAAGTTATTGGGCCGTATTTTTTTGATGGAACTGTTAACGGTCCTAATTATCTACAGTTTTTACAAAATGAATCACCAGTTCTCATGGAAGATGTGACATTAGCAACTAGGCAGAGGATGTGGTATAAGCAAGACGGTGCACCACCACACTTTGCTCGATGTGTGAGGGATTATCTAAATATCCTTTTCCCCAATCGTTGGATTGGTCGAGGTGGATTTGTACTGTGGCCGGCAAGATCTCCTGATCTCACCCCTCTAGATTTTTATTTGTGGGGTTACGTAAAAAATGTCGTTTATACCAACCGACCAACAACACCTGTGGATCTACAACAACGCATCAGATACGCAATTGCGAATATTCGTGCAGAAGTTTTTCAGTCTGTTCTTGGAAACTTTCGACGCCGGCTGGAGTTATGTATTGAAGTAAATGGCGGTCAATTCGAACATCTCTTGCAATAAGTGTGTCTTACCCGTCAACGGATTTGTGCCATCTGTAATTATAAAACGACGAACTGGAAAAATGAATAATTTTTTAATTATTGTTTCAAATTTGGCATTCATTATCGTTCTCAAGGTCAAAACGTGGGGTTTCACTTTAACTTTGATAACTTTGGTCAGAGAAACAACTCGTTTGAGGCTTTTCCGTGAAGATCCATAGAAAATGGTTTTTCGACCTTCAAATGACCTCTAAATGACCTGATATGTTAACATATTCGGACGTAAAATTTTCCGCTCTTTCCATTTCTGAGGTCGAACGTAGGGTTTTCCATTTGAAAAAACATACTTTGACCATCAATTATGCTCAAAATTGACCTCAAGGTCAAATTCAAGGTCACCATCTTATGGCCCCCTTCGAACCCTACAACTTTTATCTGAACAATTTTTTTCCCCCTCCATTCCCTGAAGAGTTATTCAGCTGTCCTGTTTCAAATGGGACGCCCTGTATAATGCATTATTATTTACTTCAAATTTGTACTAATTGCGTACCTAAAAAGTTCGCGCAAAATCTGACTCTTCTCCTCCCCCATTTCCCCGTGCTTTAGTCCCCTTAAGTTCACTTCTGGTTGGCTGAAAAGTGAAATCTCGCTCAAGAGATTTCAGAGAGTAAGTGTCCAGTGATATTCGAAATATGAAAAGAAAATTCCATTTATCCGCTGATGTAAATTGGCAAATTCGATCACCCTTTTTTCTACTATTATTCGTTTAATGTTGCTGAAATTTTAATCGTTTATTGAAACGAACTAATAATCCAATAACGAAATACTCACCTGTTAATATTCTTCGAATTATATTCTCGGTTCCCAGGAATTAATTTCAGAAGATAAAAACCGATGATTTATCTGATTTTGTGAGTTTCAATATTGTTTTCGTTTCTATAAATGATTCAAATTTCAACAAAATATTCGTTTAGGAGTGGTATCTAATGGTAAAACCGGTAAAACCCAACACAGAAACGGATGAACTGTAAATCGTTTTCTATGTGGTTTTTGACTCGTCTATCGTTTCCTTGCACCACTCTCTAAACACGGAAGAGTGAAAATTCCATTCGGACGGAAAAATTGGTTCCCTTCTTGCTGCCTGAAGAGTGAAATAATTCTAATCTGTTGGAGTGATGAGTTGATCTATTTGAGTGGAAATCTCACTCTTTTTAATTTAAGAAGATACAACTCTACACTGAAAAAAAAATTGGCTTAAACATAAGAACATATTTTCTTGTGCTGAGAATATATTTATTTTTCTTATCTCAAGAAAATGTATATATAAGAAAATTTTCTTCACATTGAGCTATAAAATTTTGAACCAAGGAAATGTTTTCTGCCTTTGTAGAAAATTTTTTTCTCTCAGTGTACTTAAAAAAATCCATAAAATTCACTCAAATCAAATTACATACGATCCCTGGTTAAACGAATCCATTGATACTCGCCAAATCCGATTGAATTTCGGACAATGTTCTGATTGAATTTTAGCCGGTGATTTGTCAATGAGATTTGGTCAGATGGATGAGTTCCTTCAATGTGAATCTGATTGAATCTCGCCAACTCTCATTGAATCTCGGACAATGTTCTGACCAAATCTCATGAAATTTCGTTGTCAGACTCAATGGATTTTTTCTCCAGCCAGGGATTTGGTAACAATCTTGTCCAAGTTTATAATTTGTTTAAACACATATATATTGACAAATATCAGAAAATCCCTGGTGAAAATACAGGGTGTAAAATATTCACAGAAGTATTCTGTAGCTAAAATCCAATAATTTCCAGAATTTGGAAAACTTTTTTGGACGCTACATACTCGAGCTTGACATCATTATTCGCTAAGTTGAAAAACGAAGGATTTTTGCAAAAAAATTGAACTATCCTATCATTGTTTGTTCCGCAGCTATTATAGCAATTTGAGATTTTTAGGCTTCCAGCCAATCAGAATTCAGCAACTTTAAATCATTATAGCTCAAAACAATTGTCCAAACAGGCAATTATTGCAGTTTCGTTGCAGAACACACCTGTGAAATCCGGTCCGCGAATTATTTTACACCTCGTATAGCGTTGGTTCGCGCAAGGAAGTCTCTGTGAACAAAAAGAACAAATTGTTTCACTTGAACACCTCTACTAAATTCTTTCTACAACAATACATTCCAACATACTTCTGTACAAAAAATAACATAAAAAAGTATGGAAACCAATTCGAAACGTCCACCCTTCGAATTTATTCGTCTACCGATCTCATAAGATCAGAAATATCACAATAAATGAGAAGAGAATGAAGGAAGATTAAATGAAAATCAATTGAACCAATATGCCGCTATCGATTTCATTACAGACTTTTTCTCACATTTTTTTCCTTCCTCCTTTCCCGTCAAAACGTTTTAGGCGGCAACACTAATGAAATCTCCCGAAGAACGATTTGCGACAGAATCAAGAAGACTTCTGGTTCCAGGAATGCGATAATTGCGAACGAAGGTTCCGGGCGTGTGGTTCAACGGCAACGACGAGGACGAGGGGTATCCTCGACGTCACAAAACGACAACGACGCCGACGACGATGGAGGTATCGTGGGACGATTTTCCAAAAGAACGGAGAATGCTCGAGCGAATGAACGGAAAAGCGTTTCTAAGTGCAAGGAATTTTCTTCCAATATTACTACTCTTACGAAATGCAGCAACGTTTTTCAAAGTCCCGACGCTGTCAAGGATCACGTGAACGACTGCGAAATGTCTGTAAAGCCAGGGAAAGAATTCTTTAACTCGCTGGTACCGAGGATCGAGAGACAGTTGAAACCAGTCTCGTATCTGGAACTCTATCATCGAAGTTAGTTTTGGTAACAGCTGCGAGCGATCTTCTTATATAAAAGTCCATCTTGTCAGCTTGAAAGACATTTATTGAAACATTTAGTACTAGGAGGTGTAATTCCGACTAAATTGAAGTTGTTCTATTACTACTTGTCTCGTTCTCCATGATTTTTCTCAATATTTCTGCTTTTGAAATTCAGTATCAGCATGGGGATCGTTTTCATGCAACTGTTATATCTTTTTCCATCAATATTCATTCTTAGGGGTTACAATATTAATCATTCTACATCAGGTCTCTTCATTTGGGTGTAAAAAAGAACGTTATGTTGGTGCAAAAAATCAATTATTATAAAATTCATTTTTTTCTCGTTGCGATCAAATTTACTACCTAAAAAAATAGTAAATTTGTCAAAGTTACAGCTCAAAATATTTATTTTTAAAGGTCGTCCAAAATTTATGAACATTTTTCAATTCATTGCTTTTGATGATTTCAAGCGACCTTTAAAAATTCATACTAATCTTAACGGATAAGAAAACACCACGAGATGGAAAAGAAATTTAATGTATCACAGGAAAATGAATTTTCCTAATGAATAAATTGAATTGATTAAAATAATCAACTTACATTACATTAATTAATTTTATTCTCTTTATAATTTTAGAGTTTTTGTTCGAAAACATCAAAAGCGATGAATTAGAAAATGTTCATGAATTTTTAACCACCTTTAAGAATAAATATTTCATGCTGTAAATTTGAGGGAGTTACAATATTTTGTTAGATCCTCAATTTTAATGCAAAGAGAAAACAAATTTCCTCAATAAAAATAAATTAATTTCAAATATTGTTAGAATTTTCAAAAATCTTAAGTGACCCCTAAAAAATTTGAGAAAGAAAAATATTCAGTTATTTCGCGCCACTGAAGTACCTATAAATTTAAAATACACTCTTTCGAAGTTGCAAAATTGAATTCTCGCGTAACTATCAAAGATTTTTGTTTCATCGGAAGCTCAAATGAAGACTCTATTTACATTCCAAATTGCTGATGTTTTTATATCATACACGGAGAAAAAGGTATCTTAAAAAGTACCATAATTTATGGATTTTCTGCGCTGGTCTGACCGAGTCTAAATATTTACCTGAAAAAACCTCTAAAAGTACCATAATGTCTTGGACTTTTATACGGAAGGTACCATACTTATTTCAAAAAGTCCAAGAAATTATGGTACTTTTAGAGATTCATGCAAGTGAATATTCCGACTCGGGTCAGACCAGCGCTGAAAATCCAGAAATTATGGTATTTTTCAAGATATCTGTTTTCTCAGTGTAGGAAAGATACAACAGTTTCTATAAATGATTATATTTATAGTTGAAAAAAAGAAATTCGAATAATGGTTGTACATTTGCGAATTTGAACACATTCATTATTTCATTGTAAAAATCTGAAGATGATGTATATTAATTTATGAATGATTAATTTCGAGTTTACGTTTATATCCAATCAGTTTTCCAAGAGGATAAGTAATAAGGCTTGTCTGATCATATACGATTTGATCTACTAGCGTGATACTTTGCCAGGTTGGAGTGATTTTATTCACCAAACGAACATGCCACGCTTGTCATGTGACGTGTTGTGTACATGGTGCGGACTTGATGAATATGAGTGGCTTTGCACGATAGCTGCATCATATCTGTACAATTTTATTCAGGGAAAAAAGAACAAGAATCATTCAAAACAAACTGTGCTTTTATCACATTTTTTTCCTCATTGGATAATGAATTATGAAACTAGTTTGTGTAATATTTTCCGATTAAACTCATTTGAGAAGAAACGTGAAATGTCCTTTGGATTCTTGTTGTCAGACAGGGAAAAGCTGATTCAAATTTACGTTATTCGGAACTAAGACGTCAACCAGACAAGATCGTAAATTTCACTCCGCTGTCATACCATTCATAATAATCTTTGAAGTTTCTTTCGAATAGAGAAAAGGTATTGAAAATTACTGCATTCCTTTGATGCGACTGACAAAAACAAGGAGCGAGAGAAATAAGAGGTATATTCAATTCTTGATTCCACGAAATGAATTTCTTGTCTTTCCCTCGTAATAAAATTCTCGTCTTTTCATGTTTTCAGTACCGAATTAACTTTGGTCAGTGCTGATATTTTCCCTTTTTCTCTCCTGTTTCATTTTGCTGAGAAATTCAAAAATGCATCAGTCTACAAAGGCATATAACTCTATGCACGTTACGTTAAATTGCATTACAATATTAAGAAAAATGTACAACAGGGAGATATACTTCGTTAGAGTTTTCTTTGAAGTATTCTCTCTGAAGAGTTATTGTAAAGCATGTCCACGCCACTGCTTTAGAAATTAGTTTTATAGCGCGTAATGCGACGCTCGCGACACGGGCATCGTCCGATGAAAGACCTCGTACGCGGTACATAAAGTGGCACGTACCACGTACATACACGGCACACAAGGCAAATTGATTTATCCCGGCGCGTCGCCGGAAAAACCCAGTAAACCAGTTTACGGATACGAAAGCGTCAGTAGCGTTCCTCACGCCCGCAAAGTAGCATCTCAGGCTCCGACTGGTACATGACATTTTGTCAATGATGTAAAAAGAATGAACAAAAATATATACAGAAATGGATATATAATGGATACTCATTATTCGATACAAAATAATATCAAGGATATTCTCTTGAGAGTTTATCATTTCTTTTATTCCATCTCTTTGCTTTGATAAAAAAAATAAATACATCTGTCCAATTTTTTCTATAACGCAATTTCCTGTATTAAAAAAAAAAAAGCAAATTTTCACGAATAGTGAAATAATTTATAGTTGAAAACTGAGGGAAAGGTTATCACGGTCAAGGTCATCTGTATGACTAGAGTTGTAATACTTTTCATTTGATATTTTATTATATCACAAGCAATACTATTTGATACCATTTTCAGTTCGTTGATTTCAAATTCAATTTTTGAACAAAACATTTGTCAAGGTTTATAAAAGCAAACGAAAATTCGTAACAAACGGCGATTTCACATCCCAATAACTAAACTTTGAATTCTAGAATTGAATTTTAGAAGTACCGGATTTGATTGAATATATATATATATATCAATGTTAAATGTGTTCTCACAAATTCATTTGTTTTTGTGGAACATTTGCAAAAATTGTGCACAGTTTAGGTACCATATATTATTATTTCGCTTAGAGTACATAATACGTTGTCATAATTTTGCCGAAGGGAAAATTGTAGGAGCTCTTGTTTCATACGCAGGTGTATCGAGATCTCGACGACGGATAGAATCCCTAGAGGGTTCAACCCTGTCAATTTGCGGTGACAGCCTACGAGAACGTGTAATGGACAACGATAGCCGAGTAGCTTTCTTGCAATCGTTGAGTGCAAGGGATGATCGAAATAGCGAATTCAACTTCTACAGGCGGCTGATCGAGACTGGACTCGCAGGATCCAAAGATTCCCAAGAGCGACGCACTATCACTCGTTCTTACGAGCACGTTGATCAACAAAATCGAACTTCGATCAACCTATCTAGAGTAGGTAGTTTCGATACGAGCGTGTCCGATACTCGTTTGCAGAAGAGGAAGAAGCTTAAGTACATACCCTACACCATAGAGGATTACAAAAATCTCTCGGTACCCAAACTGGATCGTTCGCTCGGCCCTGATAACGATAAAATATTGGCCAAGGTGAGACATATTTTACATATATGTGCATGGTTTTGAATGTTGCTGAAGATTAAATCGTTTATTGAAACGAATTAGTACTCGAATAACACGATATTCAACTGTTAAAAGCAAAGGATTTTGCTGTATATCGTTTTAACGATATTTCCAGTTCCAAGGAGTTGCCATATTTTGTGAGTTTTTATAAACGATTCAAACTTCAAGAACAATTGATCATAGGGGAACGGTGAGTGGTATGAACCTCTTAAGGGAAAACTGAGGTAAAATCATTCCAGAGTAAAAGAATGTCGCTACGGTGTGGGATACAACTTTTCAGAGTATTTTTCTCACATACATCCTGAAGAGAAAATTTTCATTAATGAAATAAAAGATCAGGAACAATGTTAGTTTATAGATGAATTTATGAAAAATTTTTCGGTGTCGGGTGGTATGGCCCACCAACCAAAAATCGCTAAATTAAAACGAGAACATATTTTTCAACACAAAATTATTCGTTTTGAACATTGAATATGGTTTATTCAATTCTCACTTAGACTGTGGACTGGATAATTTACATATATCGCAATAATAATATAATTTGTCCGTAATATCTGCATCAAGTTCATGTGACCATCCTTTACAGGTATGGCATTAGCCTATTAGAGCCCATGGTGAAACCTTGGCATAGAGCATCGAGAAACGAATTTTCATGTGAAACGCATGCATAAAAACATTGTTTATAAATAAATTGTTTGAACAATTTTTTCAAAAATAAGTGTTCGGTAAAACTGATCCCACCAATCGATTCTAAGAGAAAAAATACATAGAAAACATGTACCCTGAATCAACATTGCGATTGTTTGTTATAAAAAAATGAAACACGTATTAGTTTGTTAATTTTTTTTATAACAATAAATGATCGCAATGTGGATGTGGAAAATTTTTTGATCAATTCATTTATAAACTATTTTTTTTACACAAGTTTCTTATTTCATTCGGCATAGCATGGGTTCGCCAAGATTCCATCGACGACCGAGACCATATCTCCCATTATTGCAGTATGAGCTCTAATGGGTTAATGTGGGCCATACCACCCGAATTCCATGTGGACCATACCGCCCGATCGAGATTTTTGAAGAAAACATTAGTTCACAACCAAACAAACAAACATTACCGCTTGAAATACATGAGACGTGTTCTATAATAGGGGGAGGGGGCTAATACTAGTATGACACATTATTTTATGACCTGACCTACTTCAGTACAGAACGTCTGAAAGGTTTGCCGACACAGTACACCAAGAACAAGTAAATAGAAAAAGTTGAATTTTTCTTAACACACTGTATTGACAACAATGAAGTTTCCGCACATGATAGACCGAAACAACCCTGCGTGCCTAAAAGTGCGTAGTGCTGCCACCTAGCGGCAGATCCTGGAAACACGTGGTGAGCCATACCACCCGCCGTTCCCGTAATCAGAGAAATTTTCAAACATTCAATTATAAATTGAGAACAGTTTAATCGAGAGAAATAAAATCCATTAGATGTGTGCGAGTACTCGAAATTTTCGAGTATTCTCGAGTCGAGTCGAGTATCTTCGAGTGATTTGTCAATTTTCTTAGAATGATCATCAACCATCATTTGCAAAGGGTAGAATATTCTTAGAGAACATAAGGGATCGTTATCCACTATGACAGATTATATTCATATTCATATATATTATATACTTTTCGAGTACTCGACTCGACTCGAGAAAATCACTACTCGCAAACCCCTAAAATCCATCTTATCGAACTTGATAAAAACATAAAAGAATGATTTGGGCATTGAAAAAAAATTTTGGTAATTTAAGGCAGTGATGCTAGAAATTTTGAGATCTAACGGATTACGTTCAATCAAATACTTTTATTGATTGAAATGACCGATATATTCCAATCTCGCCGATCTTGTTCTTTTGTTTCTGGCAACACGATTTCAAGGTCACAATCCTCATGTAAAAATTCCGCGATTCAGTCAATGCTGATAGTGAGCAATGGCCAACGTTAATTGAAAACACAGGTTAAATTAGAATTGATAGAGGATAAGATAGCGTGTGCAATAGGCACCTCGTGATTGGTACACCACCCCGTGTGGAAATTTTTCCGGGCTCAAACCGGGGCCAGGTTTATAATCCCTACTTGAAATGTGGCCCTGGTTAAGACACTTGGATTGGTCCTAACTTGGGGTGTTACGCCCAAACTTGGCCCACATCAAGAATTCAACTTGGACCAACTTAGGGAGTTCATTTTAGCCCATATGAATTTTCAAATTTCATCCTGCGCTGGTCTCCAGGATATTTGGGTGATATTCCTCAGGTAAAAGACAAATAAATTTGCTCCAGCAAAATGTTCTTTGAGGGTTAGCTTTTGATGGATCTATGTTTTATGTAAAATTACAATCAAATCAGAAACAAATTAAAATTCCCATCCGCTCTTGTATGTAAATTTTCAGAAAGGTAATAAAAATATTTTTCCCAGTCAGCCAAAGGCGTATCAAATTTTTGGAATTTTCATGTCGAGCTCATAGGTTGTTTGAAATTCCTCTCTATTGTTATGACCTGGAAACTAAGAGCACTGGAAGAATAACTTTCAAAAACATAGAAATCAAGATACGTTTCAATTCATTCAGTTTCAGAGATTTCCCTAGTATAATAGAAATAGAAGACAATGCAATTTTAACTCCACAACATTGAGGATGTCCCGAATGTACGTCAGCTTTGATTTTTACTTGAGAGGATACGGGAATCACAATCCAAAGTATTTGGTGAAAATCCTGTTGACTATTTTGAAATACTCTATAGACAATTCTACCAACGTTAAGGCGATTCACCACAAGCCAAGTTACTAGATCTCTCCCCCCAGTTTCCTCAGTAATCAATGAATAGATTCAACTTTAATGAGCAAGTGCATCTTCTTAGGCTATTGAAAAAAATGCAGCTACTCATTATTTTTCATTTTATGTGTTCGTTCCTGAGAAAACTGGGGAGAGAAATTTGGAATCTAGTAACTTTTGCAGGGAGTAATGAATCCCCTTAATATGAAGTATTCCGTTGTTGCGTGTATATAGGTTAATAACACCAAAAAAAAGTATTTTTTGTTTATCACCTCCAGTAGCGTGGTGAGAACATTTATATCCTCTTTCAATTCGCGTGAAAACAAGGATAAGAGACGGGAAAATCCCGCCTCTTATCCTTTGTTTCGTGTCAGTTGAAGCAAGACAGACAAGCTCTCACCCCGCCACTGATCACCTCCTCCCAATGTTTGAAGAAAACTGAACGAAAAAAAACTTCCGATACACAATATAATGAAATAAAATCTAAACCAGACAGGATTTTGACCCGGATTTGACAGGTTCTGTTTGGCTCTGTCTGGCAGTTCCATGAGTGTTCAAACTGATGTACAAACTAAACAATGCCAGACAAACCTGTCAGATTTGGAACAAAATGTTGTCCGGTTCTGTCAGATATTTTTAATAGGGGAAACAATGATCGCCAACCCAGGGTCTCTATAAGGTGTGGCTGGACATGCTCAAATTGCAATACCTGGGCAAGACAATGGTGGCCCGCCCAGGGCCTCTACGCTGAGAAAAATGTATTTCGTAGGACTAGCGATAAGTAAATTGTTGAAATTTTATTGTTGGATGTACAATAAATCTTCTAACGACACATAGTTGTCTTGTTGACAATAAAATTGCCAATTCAACAATCTTAAACGATATTTTTACGTTTTTATTGTGGGTTGATATATAACAATATTTTATTGTCGATTCAGCAATATTATTGCTAGTTTTTTTCTCCGTGTACGGGATGTGGGCTAGACAATGGTGGCCCGTCCAGAGCCTCTATGGGGTGTGACTGGGCATGCTCATATTACAATACCTGGACGAGAAAATGGTAACTTGCCCAGGGCCTTTATGGCCTGTGGGTGGGCATCCCTAGATTGAAATATCCGGGGAGTACACTAGCAACCCCAACTGGGGCCCACATAGGCCGTGGGTGGGAAACCCTCATGTTGGATGCTCAAGTTATACCCTTACGGGGCCCGGACATACTTTAGGATGCCCAGGATTGATTTCCACACGGGACGTATATCGCGGAGTGCCTGAAAACTATAAGAGAAATCCTCGAAATAGCCAAATAAATTAAAAATACAGGTTGGTTGAAAAGTTCCTGCGCTCACCAAGAGATAGCACTGCTAGCTCAAAACTTTTTTTTTCTCAAGTTGGTATATCTGTCCTGAGAACACATGCAAAGTTACAAGTCATTCTGTCAATTCATTCTTTGTTTACAAGCCATTTGAAGTTGACGTGTCATTGATTTTTCTTAATATGGAAAAAATTGAATATCGTGCAGTCATTAGATTCTTTGTTTTGAAGGGTTTAAAAGCAAAGGAAATTTATGAACAATGGTTAGAAGTTTATAAGGAGTCCTTACCTTCAAAACGCACCGTTGAATTTTGGGCTGGTGAATTTAAACGTGGTCGTACTAGCCTTGAAGACGATCCACGCGAAGGACGACCAAAAACTGCAACCACAGCAGAAATCATTGAGCATGTACATAATATGGTTAGTGAAGATCCAAGTTTGACTAAGCGTGAAATTGCTAATGCCATAGGCATCTCAGACGAACGAGTACTCCATATTTTACATGAAGAATTACGTATGAAAAAACTGTTTGGAAAGTTAGTGCCGCACACGTTAACAATTCAACAAAAACTGGATCGAAAACAAATTTCTCAGCGTAATTTGGAGCGTTTTAAGCAGAATGAAACCGACTTCTTGCGTCGTTTTATAACTATGGATGAGACTTGGATCTACCACCATGATCCTAAATTGAAACAAGAACGTTTACAGTGGACCGAAGCTGGTTGTTCAGCTCCAAAGCAGATGAAGTCACAACGATCAGCAGAGAAGGTTATGGCATCAGTTTTTTGGGATGCAAAAGGAATTTTGTTCATTGATTATCTTCAGAAAGGTAAAACAATCAACTCCGAATATTACTGCAGCCTTTTGGATCAGCTGGATGAAAAAATTCGTGAGAAAAGACCTGGTTTAAAGAAGAAAAAAATCATTTTTCATCAAGATAATCCACCTGCTCACAAAAGTGTTTTGACGATGGCTAAATTCAAAGAACTCAAGTACGAATTGCTTGAACATCTACCGTATTCGCCAGATTTGGCTCCTAGCGACTACTATCTCTTCAGAAATCTCAAACAATTCCTTCGTGGAAAGCATTTTTCGTCGAATGAAGAGGCCATAGCAGCCGTAGACGGTTATTTTGCAGAGCTTCCGGAAAACCATTATAAGGATGGGATAAAATTATTGGAAGATCATTGGAACAAGTGTATTGAGCTTCTAGGAGATTATATTGAATAAAAAAATATATTTCGTAACAAAAACAGTACTCTTTCATTTCGAGCGCAGAAACTTTTCAACCAACCTGTACATGCACAGCTAAAAATGCGGTCCTGAAAACTACAATTTACAGATGCATATATAAATCGAGCTGTCAATTAAGATTTCAATGAAACATTCAACCGTCTGATGGACGTATAGAAAATTACCCACCCATAAGGTTATTTCAATTGATTTATGAATATCTTTTATCGTCTATAATCCCATAGTAAATATCGATGACCAGTCTCTTTGATTCATCGTGATCTAAAGAAAAGGAGACGTTAATAACTTCTTATTCGCGCTCGGTTTATCATTTGTTACGGATCACGTAACGTTGGATATATAAATTGTTTTCATATATACTCGATATTGGGTAATTTATACCGAATGATTGATGATCGTTTGGGTGAGAAACTAATGGTACATAATAATATTTCTTCTTCGAGTGTTATTATTAAGGAGAGAAAATGTACGTTGTAAATTTTTTACAGTTCATTGCGAAGAAAATATCTCATTATAAATTTCTGGAGAACATAAAAAAATTATTTGCAAATCTGAAAAATAACAAACATTTGGTTGTGTAGAAATTTTATCAAAATTTGAAGAGATTAGGTTCCTAGATATTTAACCCTTGATAACCACACTGGGGTAAAATCCACCCTAGCCCCATTTTACCTCAATTTCAAGTGTTTTCATCTGAGGGCACGGGGTCCATAATAACATCTGTCGACAGTCAGGAGATGCCACTACTTTTTGGCCCAGTAACATTCCGGTGGACTTATTAGTTCGTCTGCAGTATTGAAAGTTGTAAATTGAAAATTTTCGATGAAAACAAATATTTCATTTTTTGTTCACAAATTTCTTCCCTTTCTTTCCTCAGAATAAATAATTCTCTATCAGCAATCACTCGAGGACTAATTTCTTTCTCAAAGAGTGACATTCCAAAACTATGATGTCTAATTTTCAGCTCAAAATATTTAAAAATGATGAAATTATGAATGTTAATGTGAGAACAGTATCCGGCTGATGCATTTTTCTTTTTACGTTTCATTTTTTTCAGTATACTTGAATTTGATTTTTGGCAATATTCAATAGTTCATTCGTTATAACAATTTTTGTTGCTGGGGTAGAAATCACTGCAGTGTGGCAAGTATGTGATTCCTGTGAAGTATGGTAAACAAGGGTTGAATATAATCGTTGTTAAATACTCAGAGACCGTTTAAAAAGTAGGTAAGATTAGTATATGATCCTCCCGTATGAAAATTTTTGCTGTCACCAACGGTAATGATAGAATGTAGCTTTGTGCAAGGCTGGTTACCAAGTCTTGGCAATTTATGTAGAGTCAATGTCGATTCAAACATGAACAAGTGCTGTATCATTTTAGGTAATTGATTGGTGCATTGATTTCGTCAATCCACGATTGTCTCAATATTTATTCAAGCCTGGGTCGAGTTATCTCGAATCCTTGGCCCAATATAGGCTGCATAAGATAACTAGGTTCAATATTGTTACATTGTTTTGCCAACGTGCGTTTCCCAAATGATGTTATTACACCACAGTTACATCATTCTAGAACCGATAATCAGTTCTCATTTGGGATTCTACTTTTTTTCGTTCAAAATATAATCGTTTCTTTGAAATCATCCAACGCTTTGATCATAAAAGGAGAAAGAAAAAATGGAAAATAACGATTTTTCAACTTTGATAAGAAGCCTGTGAAAATTATCTACGACCGATCATTTATACTTGAAGCGAGTAGCTCTTGCATCCCCTTTCTTCCCTTTTCTGTCTGGATAAAGTTTCTTTTCATCATTCCTTGAAGCTTTTATATACTCCATATATCAAACGTAGAAGCGTTGCAGTACAGTATGATAATATTAATGAAACCGTTTCGTTCGCAATGAAATTTCAATGAATGTTCAAATTAAATTACCTCTTTAAGGCATGTGATTAATTCAAAGGAAATTATTATGATCCTGTTATTTCAGTTTATCACGAGAAACGTCACATATATCTTTCAACACTTCAGTAAAGTGTCGGGAATGAATGAAATTTTCATCATCAAGAGTTGTTGAAACCTTGTAATTTGTACGAATCCATCGATCGAGCGTATTCAAAACTGCAGTTCTCTGTTTTTAAATGAGTTTATCTGGAAAATTTGATAATTAGAAATCGAGGTGGTGTGTTGCGGCGATACGTTTGAAGATGCCAATTAATTTGTATTCCAGCGCAGATGCGAAGAGAATAAAGTGCAAGTGATATTATAATTTTTACACCCCATGGAATACATATTTATAAGGGAATAGCTCAAGTTGTATGCTAATGGGAAAGTCATATACACGTGTTTCTCGTTACATTCGAGGGAACAAATTCGCGATTCGACTTTGTACGTATTTGTGTGTGAGAACGTAGAATTTCATAGTAAGGTGAGAGAACGGGAATTCAGTTTGGAGAGTTGGCTCAAGTTCGAAGTGCATAGAAAACGAAGTGCATACCTTATACGCGTGGTCTCGTTTCATTGTCTCGTAGCGGAAAGTCGAGCGTACGCGAGAATATAAAAGGGGAAAACGGGGAAGATAGGTAAGAAAGCAAAGTAGAAGAAACTTTGGGTGCAGCTTCATCGTTGTCGTCGTCGTCGTCGTCACGTCGCAGTTTACAATTTCACGGAAGACCTGAAGAGGGTTAGGCTGTCATGGTTTCGTAAGTTCAATCTAATAAACATGCTGCCATTTCTAACGTGTCGTGTCTATGCCGTTTCTCCTTACCTCACCCTTGACCTCGCCGTCGCGTTCACCACCATCACCTCTAATGCTCCTTCCATTCAGCCAATGTCGTTGTCACTGAACTACATGACTACTTTCCACTTTCTTCTCTCCCTTTTACTTCACGTTTTTTTTTTTGTATTTTTGTTTTTTACTAAGAAAGTTTACTCACTTTAACCCAAGTCGTGGATTAGGTACGTACGAGAAATTGGTTCTTGACAGCCATAACATACCGGAAGAAGAGAAAATAGACGTTCACCAATTTTATTACAAGTTTACCTTACGAAGCGAAAGTTTGCCGAATTAAGGATCACCGATATGGACAATCGAAGAGTCCCGAGAAAAAGAACATGGGAACAAGTAGAAGCGTTAACTCTTGAAGAAATATTCTATTAACCTGGATGAAGAAGTTTGACGAATACTTGTTTCCGAAGGTATAAAAGTTTAACGAATAATTTGTCTTGATAATTCAGCGAGCTTCTCTGGATGAATCTTCGGAATATTTTATGTACCATTATGTATGTAGATGTGTAGGAGATGATGAAAAGTTTAATGGAAGTGTTCGATAAATATTTATCAAATTTTCAAGAATCTTCGAACGAAGAGTCCGATGGCGAAGGAAATATTTTAGTTTGCTTATGCACTTCATGGTGTTACATTCATAGATTCATAGTTTTTTCTTTTCTCGAAAAAAAAATCAACTTTCTTACACCGACGGAAAGGATTTCTTGAAATAAGAAAATTTCTTTTGAAATCAAAACGAACTTTTCTTGATTCGAGTAAAATTTTCTAGGCTCAAGAAAGAAATGAGTTTTGTCACAGAGACAAGAACAATTTTCTTATTTCAAGAAATCATTTCTGTCAGCGTATAGAAGACAAGGTTTTCAATTAAACGAACGATGTGTGTCATGGGAACTTCATTCGTCTTTGTAGCGATTCTCTAAACTCGCGTTACCGTCGAAATTCGTCGGACGTCGAATGCAAACTTTATTAAATCCTCTTTAGCACGTTGTCACAATATTTCAAAGCCTATCGTTCTTGTTTTTCCCTCCTTTTCTTATTTCATTCGAGAAAGGATATAATCCTATCAGAGATGGTTTATCGGGTATAAACTTGAGGTGACAAAGAAGTTTGTAACGAGAGTCTCAATTAAACACGATCGTGACAATGGTTATGACACCTTGCCACCCTTGCGCGATAAAGATAATTGACGTATGACGGCATGGATGTACGGTATAATATTCCTTTTCTCTCGAGCCTCTTCTCAAGTTCTTCGCCTGTTAAAACCATCCTCGATATTCCTTTTTGCGGTACATCGCAAGGTGCTGTTAAATTTTAATATAGGTAGTGATCATTGGGTTTACGATTGTTTTAAATCACTTTAATATACATTTTTCATAAAATTATAAATAACTCTCCCTCTTTTGAATCTTGGGACCAAATCGTTAAAACATCTTCTCATACTTCATGCGTTTTTTAATCAAAAATATTTTATATTCGATGTTGGTGATTCTTAAAAATTTGTTCATCGGTGGAAATCCAAGGAGAACAGATAAGTTAAGAAAATGTCATACCGATGTCATTTTAAAGGTTATATTTTGTCAAGTTTTTTCAGTCAACATAAGTTGAATAGAAATTGTCTCAGAAAAATCTAAGTCGTACGTTCGTCACAACGATGTCGCAGTTATATAATAGTGATATAGCGAGCCACTGCGATATCACTGTGACGTTGGTGTGACTAAGTGTGTTGCCCGGGCACTGTACACGTATATAAATGTAACTTTGATCGAAAAGTAGCTGCCGATTCTCGCGACCTCCCTTTTCAAGATCAACTCACCTACTCCCGGCTTTTGAATGGCTTTGAGAAAGAGAGTGCTGGTACCACTGATCTTCAATATACATCACGTAAAAATTTTCGTGACGGATTCAAGAGGTGAGTTTCATTCTCATTCCGGACTGAATGCTCTTTTTTTAATTACAAATTCGAACTTCATAAATATATTTCCAGGGAAATATATCTTGTATATGGGCATATGCGAAAATATTCTTCCCTTAGCGGTCCACGATTTGGGAAAAATTTTTTTGTCAAGCACACCTACTTAACATAGTGAAATATGTTCTTTGAGATCCAAATAATGTACTTTAACGGCTGAACACGTGATTTGAGGTGACGGTCGCTGGGTACATCGCTTTTTATCGAGAATTTCCGGTTTTTCGGGCTTTAAAGCTATCCAGCATCTTTGCACGGGGGAGCACAACTCTCCAACTTGCTGCGAATTGTTGTCAGACGTCTAGAGAATGTTTCCTGACGGTGCAACACAAAATCGACGGATGATGCCTCCGAGAAAAACGGGTTTTTCATGTTTAAATTTCGAAACTTCGCCCAAAAATTCTGGAAAAATTCGAGTGGACTCTTTGATGAGAGATACAACTTTTTTCTTCTTGACATTTGTTTGATTCCGACCTTCCTTCTTGAGTAAAAAAAAGAAATAATATGAAAAGAATCAGATTTTAGCTCGATATGGGCGCGCAATTCAAACCTGCAAGATTACACTGTCTGGATGGATGGAGATTGTTGATGAGAGGTCTCGCAAAGATTTTCCGGTATTTTTTCCGCCTCTCAGTGGCATAAGCTGCCGAATTATCATTTTGGTAAGAATTGTTTTTTTTGTATTTCATTCTAACATACATATATTAATTTTTAGAAATTAGTAGATAATTGAAATATGATGGTAAGTGATTTCATGAGGAGTTGATTGAACAAATAACTTTTTCCATTTGCAAGATGTAAACTCAATAAAAAAAAAAAGAATAACAATTCAAACATCTATGATTATGGGCCTATAAATCAGAATCATACACTGTAAAAAAATTTCACCGGAAAATTCCAGTACATGTACTGGAAGTCATTAACCTGTACATGTACCGGAAAATTTCAGCACATTTGTACTGCAAAAATTCAGTGCAAACGTTATGGAATTTCCGCATCAAAACTGGAAATTTTCTGAGCCTCGGTACTGGAATTTTTCAGTACACGAGCTGGACTTTTCCAGGACATGTACTGGAAAATTAATGCTGAAAATATCCATGAAAATTGAAAAAAAATTGCTCACGCAAAGTGATTTTGCAGGGTCCTTGTGTTCCAAGATGATTGAGAAACTTTTGATCGTTCATTTGGATGGACAGAAACTCATGTCTACCTAACAGGATTTGAACCCACACTTTTCTACCTGCCTACCAACTGAAACCTAAGACCTAACCGATGAGCTATAGCGCGACATGTTGGAAGGCCAGCTTGGGTTACTACATATGCTTCATATCTAGAACACAAGAGGATAAGTCTTGGAAAAACCTCATATATCAATTTCATTGGCTACAATTACAATTATTATTCAAAATCTCAATCAGGAAATTTTTAATATAAAGACTTGAAATTTTTCCTGCCAGAAATGACGAAGTCCAATAGAAGTGGAAAATTTCAGTGCAACAGTGATTAAATTCCGTTGCATAGCAACTGGAAAATTCCATCACACGACCTGAAAATTGCAGTTCAAAACCTGTATAATTCAATTGCATAGTAACTGGAAAATTCCATCACAAAACCTGAGAATTGCAGTTGAAAACCTGTATAATTCCAGTATACCAACGATTAGGTTTTTTTTTCTAAATTCCAAATTTTTTCTCAAGTCCTTTTTGAGGGAATATTTTTTTTTGGTGCACAAGAACTATAAAATTGTAGTACGAGCCGGTAAAATTTTCGCGAAATCATGGCAAAATTTCAGTACATCATCTCAAACTTGAAAATTCCAGTACAATGACTGAATTTTCAGTTATGCTTGGTAAATTTTCAGTAACGTAACAACAAAATCTCTGTACATGTACTGGAATATCCATATTCCAGTACTAGCACTGGAAATTTCCAGTCCAGTTGCACAGTAAATTTCCAGTTTTTTTTTACAGTGTAAACAACACAATTCCCGGCTGCTTCCACGTATTCATGTGTCCTCCTTTCGTCATCATTCAGGGCTCAGCTTATGCCGCCACTGAGGGGCTCAAAAATACCGGAAAATCTTTGCGAGGCCTCTCATCAACAATCTCCATCCATCCAGACAGTGTAATCTTGCAGGTTTGAATTGCGCACACAATCGTCAAAATATTCATTTATTCTTTCCAATTGTCTTCGATATCGTTTCACCCTCACTTATATTTTAAATATCATACGCAATGACGGATTGTTATTTGCCATTGATTTTTTCGAATTTGAAAGAAAAAAAAATATATTTTACATCAATCAAAAGTTTTAAATGATTCAAATCGTAATCAACTATTCTTTCATAGAGTTTTCCATCATATCCAACAATAATAACGATTTATATTTGACGAATGATTTGGTTAATATTGATATATTTCACAAAACATATTTGATGACATCCAAATTTGCCACACAAAATAAACATTTAGCTCAGGGCTTTCTATTACGCTCGATTGGTCTTAAAACTCATCTACTGTGATGTCTTGTATATCCTATTCACTGTATATTAGAGACCAGGGGCTGGTACACTGCCCCAAGCACTCCTTCTCCTACTTACTACTGTGTCCGAAAAGTAAGGTGACATAGCATTTATTTTGAAAAATCTTTACTTATTCTCCCAAATCAAGTTCATCACCTTTAAAGTAATCCCTCCGGGATACCATGCACTTATGCTAAAGGATTTTCCAATCTTCGGAACAGTTGTTAAAGTCGATTTCCCGGCTTGTATCTCTTCGATACGGAAAGAACGGGTCTATTAATATTCAGAAAAATGACTGTCAATTTAGGGCAAACGAGGATCGCTGAAAAATATTCGCAGTGATTCTACTAAAAATTCGTAGTCGATGTATCAACAATTGATAGTTCCACTGTGAAAAATATCAATGAAACTATCAACTGTTAATATTTTGACTACGAATATTTTTCAGCGATCCTCTTTTTCCCTAAATTGACAGTCATTTTTCTAAACCTTGATAAATTCTTTCTAAATATTAATAGACCCGGGCTTTCCGTGTATCGATTCAAAACGGTGTCCCGGAGCGGTCTTTTGAGTTTGTTGAATAGCCACAGATCGCCCGGTGTCAAATTCAGTGATCGTGGCACGATATGAGTCGAGTTTTTTACGAATTGGTCAGGAAGAATCAATGCAGGGTGAGACGGTGCATCGTCGTGGGGCAAAAACCAAGAGTTTAAAGAGGGTATTGACTGATCCTTTTGGAATGCCAACATCATCAGCAAGAACTCTAATTATCAATCAACGATTTACAAGCACCAAATCTTTGATTTTTTGGACGTGAGCTTCGTTAGTTGAAGTTGATGGTCAACCGGGGCGCTCTTCGTCTTCGATACGTTCTTGACCGTCTTGGAACTCTTTGTACCACTCGTAAACATTTTTTCTCAACATAGTCTCATCACCAAAGGCTTTCTGCACCATCCTCGACAAATCAGCAGCAGAAAATTCACCCCGCAAACGAAATTTAATGAAAATTCTTTGCTCAACAAATGCAGGAATTATAGAAATTGGAGAATTCAATTTTAGCAGCTTACAAAACGAAGCGTATCTCAAACATCAATGGATATTTAGATGTGACCCTTTGCACGGATATCAAAGACAGTCCTGTCAACCTAAAACTAAGAGCACTTCCCCGAATACATTTGCACGCGGAATTTGAATTCGAATGTCACCTTACTTTTTGGATACAGTAGTATATCCGTAGACAATTATTTGTAACCCCGTGTATTGGAATCTATACGCGCGACACCGCACGTTAACTTTCTAAACTAGTGGAGCGTGCTTGCGCGAGGGTTCCACGCGATCCGACCATAGAGATTCTTATATCTCCGTGGATCCGACGAATGTTGCTTTCATTCGTCGTGTTTATAAACTTTCACCCATCCATGCAGTTGTTTCTTAATGTTTCGTCAGAAATTCATTCGGAGCTTATTTTTATTCTACCATACGATGCCAATCGAAGGCCTGGATTTAATAAATCGACCAGCGACCATCGAACACGTTTTGGATCTGATCCAGGAGACCAATAATATCCAAAATATGCGATAACATTACACATTTCCCTCACATAGTTGCATGAAGTGTTATTTGTCGTTGAAATTTTCCGCATTTTCTGAATCAAAAAAATTTAGTCATTTCTGATGAAAATTTCGAAGGTGACGGTGATTTTTGAAACATAAAAATGACATTTCTTCGATTAGTGTGTTCGCATTATATTGTTGATATTGTTCTTTGTTTTTTAGTACTTCCAATTTTGCGTTAGTTTCCATTTAAATATACGCCGTGAACAATGATTAGCTGTTTAAATACATTATGCTATTGAATTTTTTTGTATATACACAAAAACAAGATTCTTTCAGCTAAGTAAATATTAGAGGAAATTTTATTCAAACCACGAAACCATCTCTTGGATTTTAGCTTGACTTCTTCACCTCATCCAAAAATCTTCTTATATTGGAAGAATATTTACTTTCTGCTGCTTCAATCTCTCCATTGTTTTTTCGCTCAATACAAAAACATGACAACTTTCTTTGGAATTTTCTTTCCAACGTTGAACAATATTTTTTGAAATAAAAAGGCGACAGAAGAGGAGAGAAAAATATATTGCTTAGTTTGGCGCTAGCTCAACAATAAGCCAATATAATGTTCACCGCAGAGCTATAATTGTCGCATACATTAGGCGTGCTTGAAACGATGCGGTGAATTCCTGCGGCCTTTGTCTGATACTCGTATACTCGCTTTCTACCTCGTTAATTTTTCACCAGTACAATCTGATGCGAGAATCACAATAAGTGGGCTTGTAAGTCTCTTCGGAACATCTTGCGGATTTATCTGCATGAATTCACAGATTTGAATGATTCGGATTTTTTCGAAGTTTATAACGCTCGAGGAGAAAACTGTACAACATTTTGCGTATGCTGATAAAAATTTCTCTTCTCGAAGACACGCAAAGGTGGCGTAAATTCGATTCCACTTTCATACAAAAATATTGACACTTTCGCAAAACAAGGGCGAGAAATAAAAGTAAAGGGGATAAATCTCTCACGACAAATCGAATCGGAATAAAAATTGAAATTCTTATTGCATCATTTAGGTTCATCGTATACGAGAACGCAGAGCCAGACTTGGGCGTGTGCTGGGGAAAAAGAGTGAAATTCGGTTATCCCATACCGTTCCAGAGAAAACAATTTTAGCGGATTGGAAATTAAAATTTCACACCCTCCCGGTTGCTGCTGCATCGTCGTATAGTGCCTTGTCTTTTTCTCTATTTTGCACGTCAGGAACCCTTTCCTCTTAAGCGTGTCTTACACACCATGAGATCCTTGGAAGTTCTTTGCGTCTACCATCACGATGGTTCCCGCCGCTCTCGCCGTATCCCTCTTCCTTCTTCCGTTCTGCCTCATTCGCCCTCTCTTTCTCTTTCTCGTGGGAATAATGCTCGGCATAAAAAGTTTCATAGCAACTTGTTCGAGAATTTAAAGCGAAGGCTACGTGTTTCTTTACAATACAAATATCCCATCTAACATGAAAAGAAGTTGATCATTGATGTAATTTTCTCACAAACTTTGCGCTTTAATGCCCTTGGATCGAAATTAAAGGGAAAAGAAAAGATGAAAGTCAAGAAACGTTCGGTCCGTGAATGAAACTGTTCGAATAAAAGATTTTCGGTTGAACTGAAGTAACGAGAGGAATGGATCGTTTAATCGATTTCGTACGATGAAAATTTCTGGAATGCTGGATCCTCAAATTCGACGATTCCGCTTCATTTGTCCACAGAAGTGCAAATGAACCTACATGTTCTTTTCGAATGAACCGTGGACCGAGAAATTCGGTTGATCGCACATCTCTTTTGATCTACTGCAAATTCAAATCGCAGAAAGTTGCAGGGATTTGTTTTTTTATTATCCATAAATCTGCATTCTTTTATAACGATTTAATTCTGTAAAGATTATCATGGTGGATACATTATAGATAGAGAAATCTCTATTAGCTGTATTTTCGACCTTGTAACTACCCTGAGAAAACTGAAATATTGTTCATTATAACGAAGATTCACAGTTGCAAGAACTAATATTTTGTTGGGCTAGGTGTACGCTGTTTGTCTGGTACAACTAAAAAAATATTCTTCGCATTCTCTGAACAACCGAGTTTTATTTGATATGATGTTGAACTTTGAATCGTTCATCAAAATCTGACAAATGATCTCTCTAAAATTTTTAGAGTGAGATTTCACTCTTCAGCCAGCCAAAAGTGAGCCTGTCGAAATTTTGAGTGAAATTCCCACTCTTTTAGAGTGATATTCCAAGATTTGAAGCTAGAAACTCACAGCCACTTAAATTTTAGAGTCAAATTTTCACTCTAAAAGAATGAGAGTCCACTCGAAGCGGACTGGCTCACTTCTGAGACTTAGTGGAGTGAAACACGTGATTTTTCACTCTTTCAGATTTGAAGAGATCCTCATGCAACCTTTCAAATTCACTCCTCAGAATTGAAAACATCTCTCAAAAAAGTAGGTACTGCAAAATTTGGGGTCTTCAACAATCAAGTATTCCGTTATTCGATTAAAAATTCGTTTCAATAAACGATTCAAACTTCAGCAACATTTATTCGATCCGAAACAGAGTATAGCAACCGAATTTTTTCACGATTCATTAATTCTTGGTTTGTTTTTTCAATGTTCTCATACACACAAATGATATTTTCAAAACTTAGCACGTAGAGAATAATGATTTTGAGAAAGTATCTTGCGTGAATAATACAACACTCTACGATACACCGATAAATTTTCAAGTTTGTCGAACAAATTTATAACATATATGGAATTGTTTTTCTTGTGTAACTTGCAAGTTTCTCGTACCAAGTCTCGAGTCGTAGAGAGATAAGATGTTGATCTCAAGTTGTTTTTTATCGAACAGAATATTCCCCGCTAAAATTTTCTTTGCAAAAAAATAAGGTTGGAAAATCCTTATCTCTCTCAGACCATATGTTTTCTTACCGGTTTGGATAGCATCATCATAATTCGATTTGCGTGCTACTTTCTTTCCACCGTGAACAATTTTATTCATAACACAACTGATCCATTTATGATCAAGTGGAAAATTGATTTTCTAGACTCGCTCTATTAGATTGTTGAGAACAAAAAATGATGATCGAGTTTTATGGATTGAATTAAATAACCCCCCGGTTATAAATTTTTATGAAATTCTTGAAAAAAATCTTCAATTGTTGGTTGTTTTCCGTGCGATGATGAAAAAAGGGTTATAAATAATGTATTGTTTCAGAGAGAATACTTGATGAGACGGAGATTTTATGGAGATGCTGTTAGCGCGCGCAATAGACAACGACTTATGCAGCAGGCTCAAAGAAAACTCAACGAGGTATGAATTCAATTTTGATTACTCAAGTACAAACTGTTGTGGAGAAGGAAGTGTTTTATATTATCGATCTGTATTTCTTATGAACTTTCATCATACATGATTTTTAAATCTATGTAAGGAATTTTAAAACAACTCTCATTAATATTGGTAATGGATTTCAAGGAACTCTTAATTAATTTTCAAGGTACAAGTTGACTCGCGTAATGATATAAAACTGTATGCATGTACACTTTAATGGTAGTTCCAGACGTTCGCTTATAAAATATTCTTCATCGCTTCTGTAGGGTATTTTGAAAAATTGAGGAGACGTGTGTCATACGCTGTTAGAAATTCGAACTCCCATAACCACTTTCCGGTGTGTATATATGCACTCACAGAAAGGATTTCTTGAAATGAGAAAATTTTTCTTCTCGCTGGGACAAAACTCATTTTTTTCTCGAGTCTAGAAAATTTTGCTTGAATCAAGACAAGTTTGTTTTGATTTTAAAATAAATTTTCCTAATTCAAGTAAAATTTTCTAGGCTCAAGAAAAAAATGAGGTTTGTCCCAGCGACAAGAAAAATTTTCTCATTTCAAGAAATCCCTTCTGTGAGTGTGCGTCCATCAATTCTGTGTTAGAATTTTATTTCCGATTTGTATTGATCTTACACAGATTTGTGTTATATTCGGTGTTAGTTTTTCTGAACAGTGTATTCTCTATTCCGACGCAAAGATATAGTATACCTTTGAATTTCGTTTCTCAATTTTTCGAATGATTTGAAGAAAATCTCCGGAAGATTGTTCTAGAATACAATGTGTTGTTGAGAGTTCTTCCACCGAAATATGCTGTACTTTATTCACATGTATCGAATCAATCTTTGATGAACTCTTTCTGATCTGACGTCCATTTCAATGGACATAGAATTTAGCAAATTATCAAAATCGTTCCACAAATCAGAGCAGTTTGAAACTCATTATATCATCAAGATAATGGTATCAATTGACGATAAGATAATTATTCAAAATTATACTTTCAGTATGGTATGTTTTTAAATGGAACTAATGTGATGAGAATTTCGAAATTTTTGATACTGCAATTTCCATTAGTCAAACGAAATTTACTGATTCTCCAGGATGCAGTCTGAATATTCAAACAAATATGTTCAATTTCAAAGAGGTTTTGAGTACCAAAAAGTATTTTCCATATTTTAAAGTATTTTAATACACAGCTATATTATGCAACAACATCATGCGTCCAATGCGTACAATGGACACTGGGTGCCTGTTGGTAAAATTCATCTACAACAAGGTAACAAGTGTACATTCAAAAAGATAGAATACTACACTGAAAGAAGGCTGGGAGCAGTTGTCAAATATATTTTTAAAATGCGACTAATCGAATATTCAATAACACTCATAAAATAATTGATTACAATTATTACATTTCATGTACGTGTTCATATTGATTGAGTATTTTATGGATATTTGAGAATATATGTTTGATAACTGTTACATTCGTTGGATTTAATCCGTTCCCTGCAAATTTCATCAACTTAGGAACACCCACAATTAAATCCCGATTTTAACCATAATATTTGAATTCGAAACTTTTGGACGATCTCATCGATGTACATGAATCATTTCTCAAGTGTTAAAGAGTTTGGAATTCAATTTTTATCAAAAATTTGTGAATTATGGCATAGTTTTCCACGACTCGTCAAAAGTAACAGGGGACGGATTAAATCCACCCACTGTACCAATCCTTTCTTTCAGTGAAGATGAAAGAAAATGAACACGAACAAAATTCTTACGGTTGGCCGACGTATAAAAATGCCTAGAGATTAATAATCACGTTCCAATCTATTTCAAGATAAAAATCCGTTACAAGGAAGTTGTAACTGTCTTATAACATTGGAGTTTTTAGCGGTATCACTGCAGGATGTCCAGCCTCGGAGAATTCTAATAGAATCAATCAGTCATAAAATCATGTTGAAAGAAATGACCAATGAAACAAATAGAAAATTCCCGAACTGGACACCCTGCACTGATACTACTTTGCATGTGGCGCCGATATGCTACGTAGGTCGGAGTTGAAAATAGAAAACAAAATATAAGTTGATACTCTGTCTTGTTTCTAAACACTCATCAACAGCCTGTATTTATAATTAATGAATGTTTCTTTTGGAAAATAACCTATTTCGTGGAAATTCTTTGTAATTCTCGTTTGATATAGGGGAAGGTCGGATAAAACCGGGTACCATAACTTCAATCGGTCACAGAGAAGTTCCTATTAGCAATAGATTAACCAACCAAAGCTTTTCAGTTTTCTTATTCATTCATTAACAACATACTATTCGTATATTGCTGTAAAATTGATACAATTTTTTTTATATTCGTTCTAGTCGAAAGGTACAAAAACCCGGTTCCACTCCATGGAACCATGGTAAAACCGGGTGCTCCCTTAAATCAATGCAAAACACTTCTGAATGGTGAAATTTTTAGCACCAACTGTTGAATTCGATAAAAATACCGAAAACAGACGTGAGTCATGTTTGAAAATTGATATACTTTGACCAACTAAAACAAATTGTTCAGAGGAAGAATTCTTTTGCGGCCAACTCAGTTGAGAACAAAAGTCGCAAGCACGCGCAAAGGAATCTTCAAGAATGAACATGTTTTGATGACTATTTTAGAATAAAAACACAAATTCTGTTAAATTTCATAAATTGGAAGATACAATCTCAAGTACCCGGTTTGACCCCACAGCAACTTGTTGAGGTCAATTTGGCTTAGATAGATTATGCGTTGCTCTAGGCGAATCATTAAAGAATGAAAACACGCAGGAAAACATGCTCAATTGAAGTATGTACGTGCCTTTTTCTTGAGAGAGTGGTGAGGCACTTGAAACTCACTACGCAAATGCAAGAACTTTGACAATTTTTTCGCAGAAAACTTTGAGCGTTGCATCGATGCTGTTGTTCTCTCTAATTGCTCAAAATATCTACTGTTACTAGGCCCTTCTGTGCTTTCCCATACAATAGTTGGTAAAAAATGGAAATAATGAACTTTAGTGCGAGCACATTTGAACTTGGCTCCAATTGGAACCAGCGTTAAGCCAAGATTGGGGTGAATTTATATCCCGAGCATGTGTGTACAATTCTCAGCGTGTATGAATTTTGATCTCACTTTGGTCCAGTCTTGGGCCCATATAAGCACGATGGGGCTCAACACTAGGCCCGAGACTGGACCAAAGTGGGGCTGAAATTCATGCCCGCTGGGGTAGAATTCAAAGCAATTTTTCGATTTCAAAAAAAAAGGAAGGGGCAGTATTGATTGCCTAGTCTGGGTTCATGCTGGGCCCATAGTGTTACCAATCCTCGGGCGAAGCAATACAGCCAAGCTGGGAACGATGTTATCATCTCAGGGTTGGCCCCATTTGTCTGCCCAGCTTGGCCCCGCGTTGGGCAGCATGGGCACCCACCCTGGGCTTAGATTGGCCCACCGTTAATACACACTTGGGTAATATTTTGGCAATGCTACCGAAGCATTCGATGCTTCGACGTGGGACGGATAAAACCCGGTAATCAGTAATTTTTTCTTCTTATTTTCTTTGAGAATTGAATGGATTTTTTAATATTTTTACAACCATGAAACGGGTGTGAAGCATATAATAAATTTAGCATAACGAGTTTTCTTAATTGGATAACATTTCGAAACTTTGCCTCGGTTCGGATTGTCTAGAGGTTATCATTATGATAATTGTATGCTCAAAGGTAATTATTTAGTACTTTGTCGCGATATCAGGAGTGTCATGTATTTTCTTTTAGTATCCCAAAGCGCAAGACGAATTATATTTTCAAAAAGAGACACACCGAAAGATATCGCTACACCGTGAAGTTCCATGAAGTTTTTCAAATGACTTTCAAGATGAAGTTTTCATGTTTCGATAGTTACCATACTTCGTATTTTACTTTTTTGGTCTATTTTTGAATAAATCATCCTGCTTTATTCAGTCTACGTGCATCTTCACAGGGAATAATCCCAACTACTTTGTTTCTTATGTTTTTCTTCACACTTGGCACATCTTCATAGTAAAGAGATTGTTACGGAAGCACGTTTCGAAGTTGAAACACTGTTCTTAATCAATCTCTTGATGGAATGCAACGGTTTTGTTAAATACATTCCATTAGCATAATTATTGAGAATACGCGAAGTTTAGGACCCGGTGTTTTGTTTCATTCACTTCTGTCAAACTTTGAAAGGTTGGAACCCTTGGAGTTTGGAATTCAAATCGGAATTTCGTGAATTGACATATATGCGAATATGTGGCAATTCGAATGAGTTCACACGAGTTGAAACCGGGGCAATAGATTTCTCGCTACATCGAGTGTACGTCAGAATGCATGTATTTCAAATCATAAGTCAGAATCTCGTCCAATTTTTCGTTTTACTCAATAACCTTGTGCAGAATTTGGTTTGAATTGGGAGTTGTTTATAAGACACATACATAGAGGAGAATCACTGAAGTTTTTTTCTGAGTCGAAATGAACTAAGGTCTAAACTCAGTGTTGCCAGAACAGCAACACGGTTGCTAGATTTAGCACTATGAAAACATTTCTAGCCCTGAATTTTTAAGTACAGCACTTAGCACTATGGATAGCACTTAGATTAAATATCTCGCACTATTTTTTCAAATGGAACATATATTTATAGGTCATTACTAATTGAAAATTTTAATTATCTGAGTTATTTGCATAATGGAAAGTTCTATAATTCATATGAAGAGTTTCCTTCTATGCCAAAGGATTATTTAAATTGAAATTATTCGTTGGAATAAAAAGTATGTATTGTATCGTGATTGAGGATTATTATTGGAAATATGTTGATTATTGAATAAATGATTACCTGATGGCAAAATTTTCAAGGATTAGTTTGATTCACCCTAAGGGGATAGGTCTTGCAGCATATCTATTTTGAAAAGAATCATTATATATATATCTATATATTTTTAGTCAAATAAAAATATTGTTTTGTTAGAAAAAAGTCTAGTTTACAGCAGGGTTGGAAGTCATTCAATTAAAACTCATTTGAATTGACGTTCAATGAACAATAAAAATTTAATTTTCAATTGAAATTTTTCTCAATTAAAAATTAAATTAAATTCTTAATTGAAATTTTTTTGCAACAAACAATTAAATTAAATTCTCAATGGAGGTAATTTCCATTTGATAAATCAATTCAATTGATTCAAAATCAAGCAATGGTTGATCCATTTTTCTTATGTTTTCTTGTTCTTTCTTAATTAACAAATACAGAAAAACAAGAGCGCATCAGGAAAATCAATCAATCATTGCTTGATTTTAAAGCAATTACATTTATTTGATAATTGGAAACGACTTCAATTAAGAATTGAATTTAATTTTTAATTGAAGAAACTTTCAAATAAGAATTAAATTATAATTGTTAATTGGGTGCTTCTTCAATTAACTAATTTACAACCCCGGTTTACAGTATATTGACACATGATTTTGGTCATTGAATATCGAATCAAATATCCCTGAACATCTATTTGGAGATGTAAAATGGAAAAATAAATATACAAGGTATCTCACTAAACACTCTGACCCTGCTGAATGTAAATTCCTGATATAACAAAATGTGCAAAATTCACAAATTCAAAATTCTCTATTTTTCCCGCGTTTTTTTTTAACACTAACATTTGGCAACATCGAAAAAAATCTAGCACTGTCACCGATTCTAATTTAGCTCTGAACAGCACCGACTGCTGCGTCATCTAGCTCTGCGAGTCTATAACCTTCTGGCAACACTGTCTAAACTTCCCCAAAAGATTTGCCTTGAGCAGGCTGGTAACAGTTCTTAAATATTTTTTTAAAAGGGAATAATCGAATATTCGATAACATCAATCGAATATCCGCACTGTCAGAAATATCTGGAAGTTTTTTTCAATTACGTACATGAAATCAGGTTTATATACATTCTGCATTAAATTTAATGTACAAAAACATGAAAAGTCTATGGATTATGCTATAGTTTACATTAAATTTCATGTAAAATGTGCATGAAACTGAATTCATGTATGTACTTGAAAAAAACTTCCAGTAAAAACATTAAAATTGATGCAGAAATTGTTAACAGTGCGATAATATTCATCAAATAGTTGATGACAATTATCAAATATATTGTGTACGTTTATAATTATTAAATATTTTATGTATTCGAGAATATATTTGATCATTATCAATCAATGGGCCGGAATTTACAAACCGAGGTCAAAGTTCTATGGCGTTGTGAGGTATTTGCTGATTTATATGAAATCCTGTATACCAGGTGTGTAAGTATGAAACCGGAATTCGTCCATAGGTGGCGCTAGATGTCGATGCAGTTACCGACACATCACGTCAGCGGTGTCTTGTTATTGTATTGATATCCGACAAAGATTTTCAACTCACAGTAACACGGGTTTCATTCAGTAGCATTAGTTTATTAGAGATAAACATGTCGAGTTTTGTGCCAACAAATTACGATTTGCGGACAGCACTACTTTTCTGTTTTCATCTGAAGAAAACCGCAGCCGAATCGCATCGAATGCTTGTGGAGGCGTTTGGTGAGCATGCTCTCGGTAAAATACAGTGTTTCGAGTGGTTCAAACGGTTCAAAAGTGGCGATTTTGACGTCAGGAACGAAGAACGTGGAAGACCACCGAAAAAGTTTGAAGACGCTGACCTGCAAGCCTTGTTGGACGAAGACGACGCTCAAACGCAACAACAACTTGCGGATCGGTTAAAGGTGACCCGAGAAGCCATCTCCCTTCGGTTGAAAGCCATGGGAAAGATACAAAAGGTGGGGAAATGGGTTCCACATGAACTCAACGAAAGCCAGCAGGAAAACCGCAAAACAACATGCGAAATGCTGCTCGCCAGGTTCCAAAGAAAGTCATTTCTCCATCAAATTGTGACTGGCGGTGAAAAGTGGATATATTTCGAGAATCCTAAGCGCAAAAAGTCATGGGTTACTCCGGGTGAACCATCAACATCGACGGCAAGACCAAACCGCTACGGACGAAAGACAATGCTGTGTGTTTGGTGGGATCAGAAGGGCGTAATCTACTACGAGCTGCTAAAACCTGGGGAAACTGTCAATACTCAACGCTACCGACAACAAATGATCGATTTGGATCGAGTTTTGCGTGAAAAACGACCAGAATACCAACAAAGAGAACACAAGGTGATTTTGCTGCATGGCAATGCACCAGCGCACAAAGCAAAACAGGTCCAGGAAACGATAGAGTCGTTCCGTTGGGAGATTCTTCAGCACGCGCCTTACTCACCGGACCTTGCCCCATCCGATTACCACTTGTTTGCATCGATGGGACACGCACTTGCTGAGCAGCGCTTTACTTCTTACGAAGATGTACGAAAATGGCTCGATGACTGGTTTGCCTCAAAAGAGCAACAGTTCTTTTGGCGCGGAATCCACAAATTGCCAGAAAGATGGAAAAAATGTATAGATAGCGACGGACAATACTTTTAATAAGTTACTTTGTATCATATCATTACAATGAACGTGTTTTTTCTGTACAAAAATTCCGGTTTCATACTTACACACCTGGTATAAGGGTTTTTTTTTCGATCGTTGTATACGAATTCGAGGTCAGATTTCCCAAATTCAAGATGGAGGATCCAGTATGGCAAATTCCTATGTTGAAATTCATCAAATCCCCTCTAAACTGAGCATTTAAATGTTTTTCAAGTTCGATAAAGTAGAAAAGACAGTTGGTTCACTTCAAAAACTTCCCTTCTTAGCCAGCCAAAGAGAAATCCATTTACTAACACTGTAAAAAATCCCTTCTGAAAATTCAGAAAATGTGACTGTAATTCTTCACAGTCACTCCCTTTTGAATTTTCAAAAAATTTTGCTGAATTTTGAGAAATTCAACTTAAATTTCGAAGCGTATTCTGAAAGTTCAGCAAATTTTTTCTAAGAATTCAATAAAACTTGTCTGTAAAAAATGACAATCACATTTTCTGAATTTTTAGAGAGAGAGACTCTTCAGTCGTTGCAGCTTTAAAATGTGGAACCCCGCTAATGTCTAGTTTCGAAATTATTCTACTTCTACGTGTGGACATTTTTCCAAGGTTGAATTTCAATTTTCTCCTATACTAATTTCACATTAAGAACTATGCTGTCAAGTCGTCTTCGAGTTATCGCGTTAGTATATAAATAATAAATGGATTGATTCACACTACTTGCCACAATTTTTTTCTCAGTGTAAATTTATCTTGAAAATTTCTTAGATCCACGATCACAGGAGAGCGACCGTACACCTGCAAGAGAGTATTTTATTGTCTCGTATTACAGAATAAAAATGACACGTATCGGATATCCTTTGAGAATTATCATTAATTCCTGTCTCCGCTTGAGAATTCCGTTCGATTTGAATGATATTGTTCGTATTCTTTTCGAAAGTCGGGAAAGAACGAGCTTTCGTTACGTATTCATTCATCATACTTATTCATCTTTAGCGCGTAGATATATCATTCCGCGTTAGGTTTCGTTCGAAAATGTATCGATGAAAAGGAAATAGTGGGCAAAATATAGGACTAGGTTGATAAATTGGCACTGTTAGCATTCACTGGTACTGTGGTCGATATTTAATTGCCAATTAGAGGACCAGCGGTATAAAGCAGACCGGTTGGTTCGTTTTACACGTTATACTTGCAAACGCCAAGTTCCATAACGGGCGACAACAAGATTTATAAACGGAATTAATTGCTCGCGTATGTCATCTGCATTGATAAAAACGATGTACTATTTTATCATATACATTATTTATTTACGTGATCTAAATTTTGTCCAATTAATTCATTTCACCGTGGTATCTTTATTTTTGTGCCCTCGTGGATGGGTATTTCTTTGGCGATGCTCCAACAGACGGATTCCCGGAGGTTGGAATGGAAATTGATTGATCGACAATAGTTTTAAAATATGTATTTTGGATCAATTTGAAGGATTCGAATTACGCGTGTGTGACCAAGTTCGAACGCACACGCGGTAACATTGATCGACAGTTTTGCCAATTCCATTTCGAATTCACTCGAATGAAAATTTTTAGGAGAAATTGGATGTGTTGCAAATCTACCGGGTGCAATGGATGATAATATAATCTGATTTCACGAATACATAAATACTTTGCGCTTCAACAAACAACACTGCGATACGTCCAAAGAATTCCTTTCAAATTTAATAACAAAATTTTTCAAATTTTCAATGTAAAGCGATAATATTGAATTTTATGACGCGTAGCCGATATTTTGCGAATATATTTTGAAGTCGATGGTATTGTGCTTGGGGGAGGGTATCATGGTATCGGATGAAATATTGTTTTCGCATAATTTCATCGTATTTGTACAGGGAAGTGATATCGTTATTGGTTACTGATTTCTGTTCAGTTCCCTGTCTATTGTTGGAAGATATATTTTTCTCATCGGAACGTACAATTTTCTCATTATTCTTCATCATTCAAATAAAAATTCATCAACATTCGTAAAACTAAGAACGAAGATTTTTAGTACAAATTTGTGATGTATACCTTGAATACATATACATTCTTATCATTCGTTTTTTTCCTCGCGGGATACGTTATCCTTTAATTTTGTGAAATATTATACTCGTGTGGCATGGGAATTAGAGAAGAGAGAAAGAGAGAAAGAGAGAAAGAGAGAGGGAAGGGAAAAAGAAAATATGGATACATACATTCTCCTTTGGTATTTTGAACTCTTGCATGGATGGCGCTGTATGAAGCAGCGCCATTCGGACGTAAATCCAATTATACACACAAAGCGACTGGTGCAGGCCGCAACTACCACAAGTGTAGACAGAAATTGAAGGTACCTGAAGGTGAGGGTAGAGAAGAGAGATGATGCTACACCATACGTGGGCAAAGCCGCATTACATCTCTCTGGAAAGAGAAGCAATGGCCATCCTTTCTCCTTCTCTCACTTCACTTTCAGTCAACTGCCTCTCTGGCATCACTGGAATTAGATTTTACGAGCTTACGATCCTTCAAATGTGTATTCCCTCACTGTATTATCACTTTTGCTCGTTGTTACATTATCAACCTTGCAATCCAATAATCAAAGTCAACTTAGAAAATTAGAATTATCCGTCCGCTGGGTGGATCTCCAAATGAATTATCTTTAATTATACTCGGAGGTCTTTGAATTCGCAGCAGGTATTATATCATATTATAGTATTATTAATAATGCGGAGTTTCATTTGTTGAATTTCATCGTGTAGAGGGTTCTCGTTATTTCAAGAACATATTGTACAGAGTTATGCTGCTTTTGTGTGAGTGATGCAAATTGTATAGCGTAAATACATAATTTCGTGCAGGGAAGGGTCCGTGAAGTTTTGAGAATTCCTTTTATCAACGGATGATTAAAAATTGAAGCATTCATTAACCTTTTGTACCTTCTTTGAATATTCGAGAGCACATCGAATTGTATTTGGAGTTGATTCATCAATGAGAAATTCCCCAACTCGAATAAAGCACAAATTGTACAAATTGAGACGGGATGAATGATATTTTGGAACAAATATATCCTCTTGCAACAAGTGTAACTAAGAACTTTGTGAGTCTGATGAGATATAAATTCGTATTATCGTTGACCGACGTGAAGAGTTCGTCGTTTGGATTATTTTAATTAACAATTTTAAATAATTCCCTAGCTGTATTTGTATGAATGAAGGAAGATTTTTTCAATTTACATTTTGAAATTTATACCAAAGAAATTGTGTTTCAGGTTTTAGAGAGATTGTAGTGTAGAATATCACTCTATTCCTAGATGAAAATTTCGATCAAAGGATTTCATTTGGTATCTTTCTGTTTCTTTATGGATTTTACAGTCCAGACGTATCACTCTAAAGTCTTCTTCCTCTTCATCCGATACTCAAGAGGAATCGTTTCTAAAGGTAAATAGAGCATTGCTTTCTTCATTTGAAGATTTGTGTAAATGATTTGTATAAAGTATGCAATAGAATGAGAATATCATAGAGAATAGAGCTTTGAATGTCGAACAGATGTGACTTTATGTGTTTTTATGTAATGAAATTACGTATAATTATTGATTCTAACAAATAGATGAACTAATTTGAACCTTGAATAATCAGTAACTTTGCGGAACTTTTCGATAATCGATATACGTAATATATCAATCTGATCGTATCTTCTAAAATTTAAGTAATCTAATTGGAAGTGGGATTGATGCGTGACTGTCATTCTGTCTATATTCGGGATGTTTCTGAATCGAATACACAGGCGACCTTCTTCCTGTCGATAAATGCTAATGTATGTATTTTACACGGCAAGATCGCCAAGTTCGCTAACGATTTTCAACTTTTGTTCGCTAAATTCTTCCAAACCTCAAGTCATGATTTTGAGTTCCTCTGATTTGCTTGATTCATTGAATTCGGATTGCTTTCTTTTGTTTGGATCTGAGGGATGAGTATTCCTTATGCTACAACTTTAAAAATGCTGGGTATTTCACTCCCTCCAACTTTGAGCTGGAATCAGCATGTTACTGATACCTGCTCACGTGTATTTTAAACACTTTACCAGTTGAGTTTCAATGGAAAACACTTAGCTACTCGTGAGGCTAAGGCTAGGTTTGCCCAATCGCGTTGACAGTTGCTTCTTTTTCTTGGGTGAACTACCCAAGCACATGAATGATTCATAAAAGGGGTGACTATTATAAATTTCTCCTACCTTAAAATAATTTGATTGTTTCCATAAGAAGTTACTTCTATAGTGAAAACAAATGAATTATTTGAAGCTAGCAGAAATTTTCAATACTCACTGCTTTTATGAATCGTTGATCTACTGGGTAGTTCACTCTATCATCGAGGTTTCATCGGAGAAATAATATTTTACAATATTATAACAAACTGGGTTGGATTGAGGTTTTAAGTTGCCAGCGCTATCTCCTTTTGATGGCTTCCCTTATCAATTGTTCGTCACTTACATTCCAACCTGTATCTTCAGTTGTTTTATCCGCAGTGAGTCTCAGAGTCTCCCATATCACGCGTTCTGATACTCTTCCCCTTGTTTTTTTTTACATCAAATCTCTACTTTCCCTCACCTACTCTTAATCACCAGTTTCTAATTTGGGAATTCACTACCTGCGGATATTGAGGAGAGAATTATACTAGATCTTTTTATCCAAAATATTTGGAGATGACTTGATAAAATGAAAAAAATCAACCAAGCAAACCTTTCATTGGTGTGAAACAAGGTCTGCCTGATTGATTTTTTATCAATTTGAATCAAGTCATTAGTAACTCTCGCTTCTACGGGATACTTTGAAGTCGAGTCAATTCGTAATTAAAGTTATTCTTTTTATACGTACTTGCTGTAAGAACCACAATTCATGCACCTTATATCGACCATGTTATTTCTGTTAGTTGTATGCTTTTAGTCCATGCTTTTTAATATTCAGTATAATTGTGATTTTTGAATTATCTTGTATGTTAATGTTTGGAGCTTTCTCCTTTTATTCTCAATTTCATTTTTGTTGAATTGTTTTGCTACTATTATGTATGGAATTACTTCAACTATTATGTGTTTCTTGGAGGGATCATCCTTCAAAACACCCAATAAATGGTTCAATTCAATTAACTTCACGATATTTTGGTGGAAATACAACAATACTATGACGACATTGTTCTTGTGTCGATACCGCAAAGTTTTGAGTTTGTTTCGGAATCGTTCGAATGTCGATGAAGGGCTATTGAAAATTCTTCAGGAGATTTTTCGTACATCGCGTGACGCCTGTGGAATACCTTTTGTTGCCCTTGGTGGATGTGTTTAGTACTGTTTGATAACTTTTTCATGATTATTCAACGACTACCTGGAGACCTTTTTCGAGACTTCTGAAAAATCTGATGAAATAATGAGAATCGCATCAGAAAAATGGATTATGAATTCTTTATCTATTATAAAACTTTTCATAGAAAGCGGCAAAACGATCTATGAAATTCGAAACGTCAACAGTTCCTTTTTCCACTCTCCAAGACAATTTCTATTCAACTTTTCGCCATTAATCTTTAGAACAAAAATTTTTGAGTATGGTAGACCGAGGGAAATCGGACCACTTTTGTTCCAATAAATTAAATGGGCCACATGGGGTAACTCATTAACCCACGCTGAAAAACCCGGTCGGAAAAGATGTGTAGATGTTTTGAAACTTTTAATTAATTGTGTCATGTTCGTTGACTAGTTCTTCAATATTTCTAATGGTTCAACTTGGTTGATTTATAGATGCCGTGCTAAAAACTGATCATATAAGTCAAGATTCAGGAAAAATTGCAAAACAAATTAACCACTCCGCCATTTTACAATATTAACGACTAAAACTTCAGGGTCGTCCACAAAATATATACCACTACCACAAAAAAATAACAGTATCCACCGATTATTCAAAAAGTATATTTATTTTGCAAAATTACTGGAAAGAAAAATGAACAAAATTACAGATCATGAAATTGGCTTTTTCTGCGTTTTATTAGATTTTAAATACATATTCGTGATTAGGAACGTGAAAATACTATGTAGGCTTACTATGCAGTGAAGTCACACCCCGTGTGGCCATAAGAGGGTTGAGAGGAGAGTATTTTCAGCGGGTCTGAAAGGAAAGCGTGTATTAAAAACTGTCAGAAACGTAATCATGAAATATTATTGGGCCGTGGATTTGAGCGTATACTGCGCATAAATTGAAACATTTTGCTCCCTTGAAAACATGAGGAGCAGTGATTCTTTATGCCCAAATTTTGCCCTACAGTAGTTGATGGGTCAACTGAATAGCTATTATACATGGTTAAACACGTTATACTCAAAATTCGTGTTGGAAATCAACACAAAAAATTATCAAATTGACAGATTTACAATGTCAACTCAACCGTGTTGATTTAAAAAACTCGTATTGTTCTGGAATGAATCATATTTTATTGTTATTCAATTATTTGGTTGTTTTTCTTCTTCTTAACATCTTCCTTCTTCATTTTGAGAACAAGTTGAAAATTTGAGGAGACGATTATTCAGGAAACAAATTTTCAGGTTACTGAAAACATGCATCATTGAATTGGGTTTCCAAGTGCTCTATTAACTTTTGAAATGGAGGTTACAAAAATCACCCTGCTTGGGGACCGCAAAGTTCTAACTCAGATTGTTCGATAACATTACCAGTGTTTATCAAAAACATATAGATTTTCAACAAAATTATTGTTCAAATGATACTCTTTTAGATGTCTAAAAATTTGAATGGAAAATCATTTTATACTATTTGAAAACAAACACGAGAATTGCGCTATTATTTTAGCTTCTGAAACCTAGGTGAATGTTCGAATAAACCATTGTAGAAGTATAATGAACCAAAGTTTGAAGTTTAAATTTACTATCGCATTTAAATTGTTATTCCTGCAAATAGATAATACGAATGCACATTGCACCTCCACGTCTGGACATGTAGGTCTTTTTCCACTCATTGTATGCTCAATTTCTCTGTTTTCTACTGTTATCTTCACTGTTAACCTCCAACGTGATGTTACAAAAATCGTGTACAGTTTCTCTTGATTTTCATAAAAGAAGCTCTTCACATTTTCCTTGCAAGGAAGGAAAATATGAAAATTCACTGCTGAATTTTTTCATGATATTTTTATTCTTCAAAAATGAAATTTCTGTATTTGGAACAGTTCTATCTCAGATTAGAAGATCCATTTCAGCACTTCAATATAGATTTTGTATCAAGTTTTTATCAATTTTCATACAATATCTATAGAAACTTGAGATAATATTTCTTATAAAAGTAACGATCACTTTCATTTTTGCCTACCTCTACTGACAAGGATAATGAAACAATTTTTTTCTCTGTTGATTAAGATTTAAGCACTAATTTGGGATGGTTCGAGTCTTGCGAGTACGCGAACAATGTCAGATATCTTAGATTGACTGAATTTAATCCGAATGGAAAAATGCTCAAAATTATATATATAATTTTGAGAATTTTCTCATTCGGAATTCGGAAATTGAATGAATTTTATGTGTAATTTACTAGGTAATTGATAATATTTTTACATGAAGAAATGATAAAAACACACTGAGAAAAAAGAATTTGTAAAATTTACATCTTCCGAAGTCAATATTTGGACGATTTCAAAAATAGTTCGAGCTACTACAATTCAAGTTGATTTTGCAAATATTAACTTCACAAGATTTAAATTTTATTATTTTTTTTTTATCGGTGTAGACTAATCCAACAACTCTGATATCGTTATCATATTTTCCACCGCAAAATCTGGCTGTAGGGATGCCGATTATTTCTTATAGAAACAGTATTCAGTTTGTATGAATCTGTATAAAATATCGATGAAGATTTGATATATTTTCTGTACAAAAGAAAATCCATTATTTTAAGAATCAACATCACCAAATGGCTGTGGGTCAGTGATATAAATGAACCCAAGTGTTAAGACACTCTGAGTTAGATATTGTTGGCCTTCGCTCGTCATTGGCCCAATATTGATTAAATTCAGAGAAATGAATTCAATGTTGGTCAGAACTCCAGGTGAAGGCTCGACAATAGTTCGACCTGGTCTTGAGTTAGCTTTTGCAAACCACTGGATTACAGATTTGTGCACAAACATAATTTTTGTTTAAAAATTTAGAATATACGCGTCGATGGCAAACTCCTAAAAAAAAATATCCTTCATTAGGCTGTAAAAAAATTCCTTCTGAAAATTCACTGAATTTTAATAAACTTCAACTAAACGTCGGAGCGTATTCTAAAAATTTTGTCAAATTTCTTGGAATTCAGCCAAATTTTTCTGAATTTTCAGAAGAAATTTTTCTACAGTGTATACAATAGAACTCTGTATACAAAATTTTCTTAATTGAGAAAGTTGAGGTTGCCATTGGACCACTATTAGCAAATTCATCTACACCGAAAAAATCATATTCTAAAGATAAGGAACTTCTCTATAATAAACGTCAAGAATATATTTCTCTTAACATAAGTGGAAGATATTCTAATATTCAGATCTTTATTTGGATATTACACGAATTTCCATTTATTTCCAGAGAAAGATATTCTTGACGCCAATTATAGAGGAGTTTCTCATTTTCAGAATACGATTTTTTCAGTGTATCTAATCTACATCGACTGAGAAATGTTGTTATTGTTTGCCAAGAATGGTATCTTTTATTGTCATTTTTTCACCAATAACCAGTTCATCGTTGAGAATGATAATCAACAAAATCTGAAACGAAGTTATCATTGGAGAATTTGCTTAACCTAATCATAAATCTTTATATGAATGTTTTTCTCGATCTTACTCCAACGCTGTTTCATTCAATGTAAATCGATTATTCGTTCTTCTGTGTTTTACACAGAGATTAACGAATCATTTCCGCGCCACGAATTCCATTTTCCAATTGAAATTTTAATTTTCAATTTGTCGTACATAAACTGAAGGAATAGGGAAGAAAATATCCTCCCGACAAAGTTTCTCAAATGGAACTCATTTTCCTCTACTAATATCATAACTTCTTCTTTCTCTACTTCATTTTTTGCGCTTTTCCGTGCGGAAATAATTACATGATCCTTTTCCGAGTCTGATTTTCTTTTACCGTAATCTCTCAAAACATTCTCAAGTAAATTTATTAACCTTTATCTCCATTTATTTCTACAAAATAATATCTTACATGTGGCAGAAATAATTTGAAGAAAAATGATGTGATCAAGGTATCTATGATAAATATATCCGATTTGCCAGGAACCGAGTGATCGTCCGACGTCAGTTACAAAGAGCAGCGGTATCAGTTCGGAGACGCGCAGCGAGAATGATTCTTCCCCTAAGAATCGTTGTAAGGGTTCAACCAAGTTTCTCAAGTCGAAGAATGTTCACACCGTACCGGAGAATTCTTCACCTCTTAAGAATCCTAAAGAGCTCAAATCGGTGGATTCTTGTTCTTCTTATAATACGTGCGACACCGAGGAAGATTCGTACTTGGAATCCTTGAGACAGCGTCATTCGAATGAGAAGAAATTGATCGATCGTCTTATAAGACAAACATCAAAATCCTGATGTTCCTCGGGAGACCTGGTGATTTATGAATAAACGAATGAAGTTATTAAAGTATGAACGTCCTTGGCCTCTTTTAAATTTTTCAGTAATCCTCTTGAAACTTGAAAAATTTAATGAAATTATTTATTGGAAATTTTATAAGAAATCAAGTTGAAGCATAGGGTGTGACATGAAAAAGGTATACAGAGGTACGTCGAATTTTTATTCTATTATTAGCTGATTGATTTTCATGTAATAAATTGAATTTATAACTTTGCCAATATACATTGTCAATGATAATTTTTTTTCGATAAGATGGTAGGTAAACTTTCAAGAGAAGCGTGAACGTAGTTTCTTCTTCCCGATGAAACATGAATTATTATAAATATATGAAGATATTCGGTATCGTCGAGGTACCAGTTTGTTTGGTCAACTACGAGAGGCGGTATCAAATATGACCCAGTGAGTCTTGAAATGGACAGGGAGGACTTTCCTGAATAAATTGCTTCCAACGCACCCAGGAGATTAGTTGAACTACCATGAAATATTTAAACTTAATTCCATCGGGATAAATTATTCATTGAACGTTATCTGGGATCTCGACGTCGAATAACTGCGTCATAGGCATTCCCCTCCTCTCTCTTTAGGTTCGTCGTTGTATCTCCAATGCAGGTGAATCAAGTTGAAGGAAGAGAGAAAAAGAAAGAGACAGGTTATACGAAGTCAAAGAGAAAGCGCAAACATAGGCCTGACGGTAGGTACGTAGATACTGATATTACTTGAACGTGTTATGGGTGTGCTTCTTATACATTCATATACATGTACAAGTCGTATGGGTATATGATACCCTTGGGAACCAAAGGACCTATACCTGTACATACCTTGTGGACCTCTAACGTTGTATTGTACTATACGTATAGCTATCTCTCTTGTTTACATTAGGACTTTCTTCTCAGTGAGAAAGGATAGAATGATTTGTGTGGATCGCTTTTAGAGATCCTTACGGTATACATTTACGTACTTTTCCTCGCTCCCTCCAACTCGATGGCGTGTCTCCGTACGACGAGATTCAGAAATTATTCAAACTCTCTTTTCTTTCACTCGTCCCTTTTTTCCTCTTCCTTCTTCTTGTCTCTTGACTTTTTGTAGAAACTCACGACACAATGAATATCCGCCTGCTTGCCTGCCAAAAATCTTAAACCAGCCGCGATATGCGGGCTGGCTTTCGTATACTCTATCCTGTTGAATCAGTCGAAAGAAGGGCGAGGGGAAACCCATTTTTATCCATGATCATCCGCAGGATTACCTGCTCGGGAAGAATTTAGAAAAGTCTGAGGAAACCGAGGACCTAGCGGTTTCTTCCTTCTCCCGTTGCTTCACCCGTTACAAGGATTTCGAACGAATATTTAAATAACAGGATCTCGGTTGCAGGAATATCCACTGATATTATAACGTGTATATATCGTTTCAGATTCAAAGATCGTTCATTCGTATGATAAATTCTCTAATGCTCCTTGAATATGTTTCGAGAGGAGGAAACACTGAGATGGTTTTTGTACATTCTTTTCGGGTGGCGTGAGGAAGAAGAGGGACACAGAATTAACATTTTCTCGAGTTTTATTTGTTATGAAGATATTCAGGAAATTGGTTGAAATATGGTAGTGTCCGATTTTCCTTTGTTTTTCTTTTATACTGAGTTATGTTGAAATTCTTATTGGTAGCAAACAGAGGTGAAGATTCTGTAGCGAAAAAATTTTACTCATGGTGTTCACATTCTATGCATCTTTGCGAGCTGAGCGAAATTTATGATAATACATTTACGGCGCGTTTCTTGACGTCTGAAGATTGAAATTTTACAATTCCATTCTTCTGGCTTTCAGAAATCATTGGGAAATTCAAAGTGCGCGGCAATGAGCAATGCCAAGTGTGTAATTCATTTCAAATGTTCAATAATTACATACTTTCTGCAAAAAAGTTGGCGCAGAATTGCCCCCCCCCCTACCTTCTCATACTCGAGTTCCCTTAAAAAGAAATATATTTGGATAAATTTTTTGTTTTCATTCCTTATTTTATCATTCAAAATTTAGCAGTTCTCAGCCGGCTAAAAATGCCAGGTAGGACCGGACAGAAAATTGTTTCCAGTTTTTGGATGGTTTCTTTCCCAGATAATCCTAGCAAAAATTGACAAACTTTCTACCAGATTTGGTCCGGAATTACCAACTCGGAATATCCTGTCACAAACTGACAGAAATTTCTTGGGACGCTTCGGTTTGGAATTCACAGACTGTGATATCCAGTCGAAAACTGACGAAAATTTTCCTGACAAGTTTTGACAGGATGTTACAGTTCAGGGATTCCGGACCAAATCGGGTAGAAAATTTGTCAGTTTTTGCCTGGATTACCTGGAAACCTTGGTTAAAAGAATCCATTACTTCTGACAAATGAAATTAAATGAGATTTGGCCAGAACATTGTCCGAAAATCAATGAGATTTGACCAGATTCAGTGAGATTTGGCGAGAATCGACTGTTCTTTCTGACCAAATCTCATTGACATTTGCTGGATGAGATTCGGCCAGAACATTGTCCAAGTTCAACTGTAATTTAGTGAGATTTGGCGAGAATCAATGGTTTTTTTAAACCAGGGAAAGAAACCAGTCAAAGCCTGACAACAATTTTCTGTCCGGTTCTGCCTGGCATTTTTAGCAAGGCAGTGTGGAAACATGAATATAACAGACCATTCAAGAAGTCCGTAGGATGACACATAGATGGCCTCACTAGAATTTTTTCCATATGATTTTTGGTTAGTACTAACCTCCAAACGATACGTGTGTAATTTTGATAGCAATCTGACTATTGATTCGTGAGTTATAGCACTTTGTGAAGTAAATTTTGTTATTGAAAAAAAATGGACAAAAATGAATTCCGAGTTTTGATAAAGCATTGCTTTTTGATGAAAAAAAGTACTGTGGAAACCAAAAAATGGCTCGATAAACCTTATCCGGACTCTGATCTATCGAGAAAAATGGTGGAGAAGTGGATTGCTGAAATTAAAGGTGGTCGTACCAGCACAAATGATATAGAGCGCAGTGGACGCCCAAATGAGGCTGTTATTCCAGAAAACATAAAAAAATCCACAAATTAGTTACGAACGATTGCAAATTGAAGGTGCACGACCTGGCTAACATTGTAAAAATATCAGATGGTGGGGTTTTTACCATTTTACACGAACATTTGGGTATGCGAGAGCTCTGTGCGAAGTGGGTGCCGCGTGAGCTCACAGTCGACCAAAAACAACAACGAATTGATGCTTCGGAGGAGTGTTCGGCGCTGTTAAACCGAAATAAAATCGAATTCTATCGTCGATATGTGACAATGGATGAAACATGGCTTTACACACCAGAATCCAAGAGACAGTCAGCTGGGTGGACAACAGTCGACGAATCGAATCCAAAGCGAGCAAAGACGCAACAGTCGGCCGGTAAGGTGATGGTGGCTATATTTTGGGATGCGAAGGGAATAATATTCATCGACTATCTCCAAAAAGGAACCACCATCGACAGCGACTATTACTGTGCACTTTTGGATCGATTGAAGGCTAGAATCGCGAAGAAACGGCCACATTTGCGAAAGAAAAGAGTGTTGTTTCACCAAGACAACGCACCCTGTCAGAAATCAATGAAAACGATGGCAAAATTGAATGAATTGGGCTTGGAATTGCTTACCCACTCACCGTATTCTCCAGATTTAGCCCCCAGCGACTTTTTCCTGTTCTCAGATCTCAAGAGAATGCTCGCTGGAAAGAAATTTAAGTCCAATGATCTATTTTGAAGAGGAAGAGAAATCGTACTATAAAAGTGGTATCGAAAAGTAAGTTGGAAAATCGCTATACTCGTTGTATCGCCATCGAAGGCAACTATGTCGAATAATAAAATCGAGTTTTGTCAAACTTTTATTTTTTTCTTACTCATCCTGCGGACATATCGAATCCCTGGTAAAAATAAAGTGTTACACTGTAGTTACAGTGCAATGCGAGGTTCATCCGAATGTACCCGGAGTGTTGTTTCGCGACGTGGAATGCATCGAAAATGTATTTTGTTACACTTCGTTTTTACCAGGGATGACCTGGTACATGATCTCATAATTAAGTGCACCTCTAACGACGAGCTCAATTATGTTTATAACATTTAGTCGACAGCACGCTATTCCAAGCCACGTTACGTTATGAAGATGCATAGCACAATTTTCTATCCGGGCGTATAAAACCCACATGAATCCGTACATCCTCCCGTATGGGATCTAAGATCTCATTCAGTTCCTATCCGGTCCTAATCTGCTGTGGGGAAAATTGACCTCATTTCGATGGATCATCAACTACCTCTCTGCCTTCTAGTTTCTTCAGTTGAAATGGCGTGGTTATTCCTTAGGGTGTTGGAAACGTTCAAAACCAATGATAGTATTCATACACCATCTACGCATTAATTGATCAAAACACGTGCATGGTCCGTAAATAGGTTATGTACGGATCGTATATAGGTCATATATGTTTACATGACTTCGGATACTACAACGTTCGAATCAGAAACCAATCATCTCCAGATATCACATGATCGAAGCACGTTATCCTTTCAAATGACTATCTGACATAAAATTTTCCAACATTTCAAGACTCTCGACAATGAATAAATAAAATAAAACCTACACCCAGGTATAGAATACATTCAACTTAAAAATCGATCCACCGGTTGCGCGCACGCTCATCTATCCAAGCGCCAACCGCGACACGCCATCGTACTAGCAGTCCACCGATAACTCGGCCTAGTGTAACTCTAATAATAAATTTTCTACATCATCTTTTTCCCCTTTCTCTGCTTTCATATCTTCGAACACGCGGTATTTCAGAATTCACGGAATTGAATCGTTAGCATTTTGTACAGAGTGTTGAAAAACACTGAATCTTCGTATTCCCGTACACGTGTACGAGCTTGGTGTGTTTACTGTGTTTTGAATAACCAAATTTATTTGCTTGTCATCTTCATTATGCACTCTTCATGGTGTGGATTTACAAAACTGGTGTGATCAATTGGATGTGATTTTGGGAATTGATTTGCTTCTTTCTTCGAAGTATTGTAAAAACAAGGGTAGAAGGAATTCGAGTTGCGTGTTGGTAAACATCAATGGTTCAGGTGAGACTGTTATTATTGTTTTTTGTTTTTCTTCTAAAGTATCGGCAAAGATGTAAATATCGAATGGAATCGATATTATGACCTGACTCTGTGCAAGGTGATCATATAATGAGTTTTTGAGGAGTTTTCGGGTATCGATGATAAACAAATGTCAGCTGTATGATACATTGTTTACGGTATAGAAGATGTCGCTACGTACAAAGAAGATAGCGATCGTTTAACCATCCACGTGGTTATGTCTGGCCCTGATTTGTGTTCCATTGCCCCGTTGAAAAGATATCAGATCTCATAAATTCCCATGAATTCTAGTTATTTCTAGGACAGAAACCGCATGAAATTTAGTACACACACTTGATTTTATACAGTTTTATGAGGTTTTGCAAATGGTTCTAATTGAATCTCATATAATTTTTGCATTCTCATATGAAATCATATAAAACCCATAAGTTCTAGGACAGAAGCCGCATATAGACTGATAAAAACTTGTTAAAATTCATATAAACTATCAAGATTCATATATGAGAATTGATGGGACTTTTTCAACAGGGTGACCAGTTTCAAATACTTCTATCTGTAAATAATGATATCAGAGTACTCTGGTATTTTTTACATTCTACTCAAGAGTTGGTCGGGATTGATCGACCGATCCTTCTGAAAGGATAACAATATCTTGTGAAAAATTTTACTTTGTGTATAAAATATCCATATTCTGAAAGATCCACTCGAAGTTTATGTTAATATTGGATAAACAAGATATTGCCTTAACGGATGAGAATGTGAAATTAACAGTAAATATTTTCAATATTTTCGCTAATTTTTCAAGCAAAATTCTTTTAGTGTACTTATTTACAGTGCTGTACACAATATTTTTCAATGAATAATATAATTTCTTAGAAACACTGGCAGTGTAACGGTCCTCAGATAGCAACTTGGCCTTTCTGCAATGTTGTCAGGCAAGCTTGTGACAAGCTTACATGTTATCTGGGTCATGAGAGATAACAAAAATTCCGATTTGAATGTAAAATAGATTCCCTTCGATTTCCCAACCCCCGCAAACAATATCTGATTTCGAATGATCACTTTCATACATACATCATTTAACTCGTATAGAATGAATCTATTCTCTTGTTGCATAACGCACAGAAAAAAAAAACATTCTTGTATCAAGACAATATTGTTTTCGTTATATATGAAACACGGATTGTCTCAGTTCAATGCAATTTTGTTTTTTCCTGTGTTTGATTCAAAGCAAATTGCATCGAACTGAGACAATCCGTGTTTCATATATAACGAAAACAATATTGTCTTGATACAAGAATGTTTTTTTTCTGTGCGTTTGGGGGAGTAACAGAACAGTAGATTCAATTTATATTATACAAAAGTAACGTACGATATTTTGAAAAGCCCGCATGCCCGTGAGTAGTAATAACGTGACATAATACATGTTGCATACGATATGGGGTGATAGCTATTACTGTGTAATTTTGTTTGCAGGATAATCAAAGGAAACTAAATTACACAAATGATACCTCCCCATTGTTCGGGTGTTTCTATAATTAGAATTTAATGCGAAATTAATTATATGAATAATATATCAGATAATCCAATATTGAGGATATTATGGCATATTCTATCTATTACTTCCTGCATATTTTGTCAATCAGTGAATCGCTTTTAATGCTTTTGTACTCTAAATATGAGTCATCTTGTGCAATGTGTGATGTAATATTAAATATATATTTATATGGCAGAAAATTTTATATACTTCTAACGAAAATTTGTTTCAAGAGATCCATTCGAGATTTTTTTCAATAATCAATCAGTCAAATCTTGATTTAACTAACCCATGAAAATATTGTTGAGGTGCAGACGTGCGACTTGTGGAACCAATGCTTCTTTTCTAGGAATTTTTCCCGCAGGAATGTGTTGGAATACATCCCCAACAACCCCGATCGAATTTCCAAGAAAACCTTTGATTAATTAATGAAACGCCAAACTCTATGGGATGAAAAAATCACAACACAGGTTCCGTGGTTGATATTTGGATGGTGAAATAATGTAGCTGTGATCTCTCAATTGGCAGCTACATTTCTCCCTCTCAAAGCTACGCGAGGGTGTTAATCAATAGCTCTCGTAGTTAATTTGTAGCTATCCATATCTCAGCGAATTATTATTCTCTATTCTGAAAATTTCTGTATGAATTTTATCATCATAAAGTAATCAGTCTTAAGACTAGTTTGATAAAATCCGACAACCCTTATCTTGTATAATTTGTTTCATATAATTTAATTAAGGGCTATCTTCACACATCACTGTGTGTCACATATTCGATCTGTATCATATTGCTGGAGGTAATCGTGTAAAACGGAAAGTTTAATAGGAAATTTCCTCATCAATTAGAATCTTGAATTCCTTCAAGTACCAGTCGATATGGGAAAAATGATGTCCGTGTCCAAAAATAATATATCTATACGGTAAACGATGCTGGCCGAAGATTTCCGAACGAACGAATCGTCTTCTCTCTTGGAATTGAGCTGGAGACGGAATAGGTTTAAAGCGGTTGATATATTTTGAAACGGATTGTTGAATATTCTGTTATTAAAGTTCGCTTTCTCGCCTTCCATTTCAAAGAGATTCATGTTTGACGCCACAATGCGGTGCAATCAACCTTACGGTATTCTTCTCACGAGTGGGGTTGAAAAACTTTTTTTCTGTATAAGGCCACTACGCGTGAGGGTAAAAAAACATATGCTCGTGACGTGATGTAACATTCGTAGGATTAGCTGTAAACTCATATCGTTGTACAATGAATGTGTGTGTGTATTTGTTAGATTTGGAACTTTCAGCAGTAGCCCAGGATCAACCAAGGAGGAGAGGGAGAAGGGAATCTGATTGTTGGCATCAATTAATCTAGGTTTGACCAGATGAAACTAATTATTTGATCTGATCCTCCTGCGAGAATAAACAGTTTAAGATATGGGAAAAAGGAAGGAGTGCACGGAGAGAAAATGGTTCGCTACTATAGCGCCTTTTTTCATTTTTTTTCAATGAATTACTGCGATTCACAGTAGCCATTGCTGTTTTGTTTGTTCCGTGTACAGAGAAATTTTTCGTCCTTGCAAAAATATTCACTCCAGCAGCTAAGACGTTAGTGAACAATCATTTTTCTTGCTCTTCAAGCTAATTTTTTTTGTAGGCGCTATAGTAACAGACCTGCTTGTTATGCCAGCAATACTGTTTTCTCCGTGTGGGAAGAATGTGGAGATACACGGAAAAAATTTTAGAATTGAATCAATACAACTGTTTGTACTGAAAGAGTTCAAAGGTAATTTGAACAGTAACAGTGTAACTTTTTGACTTGACTCGGTTAAAAAATTGAATTGTAAAAGTTCACGAGTTCATACGGGTTCAATGTTGTTTTGAACTCTGAAGATTCGAATTTTGAACTTGCATAGGTAACCAAAAATAATTGAAATGTTAGAATTATATAAATTTCGAACACTCGCAGTCCTAAAACTTTTTCCGTGTAGATGAAGTGGGATTTTTGAGAGTTTTGAAAGTGGAGAGAGGCAGAAAGAAGAAAAGAAGAGTTTCATTTTGGTTTTGTTAAATTTCAACAACTTCAGGTTCAAAAAAATCATATATTCATTAGCATTATTCCAACACTGATCATTCGAAAATTTTGTATATCGATGGATACAAAACTTCTTGTATCATCTTGGTGATATACTGATAGATTATTGGAATATACAGCATGAAGTTCTGTACATTATCCCTGTATGGGAAAATTTTTCCCATAATGTTTGGTATTTTTCCAAAAACACGAAAACGAGTGCTAGGTCTCTAGAAATAATGAAAAAATTGTACATAAACCCTACTATATTTTGCTGTCCCGTTTTGTCTGTGGTGGTTCACGATTGAGGGAATACGAGCGTTTGATTTTATCCTCTCCTCCCATCGTGTAGGAGTTTCCTCCTCTTTCTAATGTACTTGGATGGTTACGCTCGTATCATCTTAATTTAATCAGTTTGAATCATGTCTGATGAGGAATAGGATTATCCACTGCATGTAACTGACTCGCGCTGCAGTAGTAAAAGACAATCACCTCAGACACTTTACTGTTACTTGAAAATACAAGATCGCTGATGTTTTTATATGTTTATGAGTTTTCATGTTTTCATTTTCGATAGAGGTTGTGTGTATAAATGTTACAACATAATATTAATTATATTGGAGTATAGTTGTTGCAAATGAATTTGATATACATATCAATGCTTTATTATTGAAACATTCCTTTTTGAGGGGGTTGAATTCTCTATTTGTTGGAATTGAAAACTATAGATAGACGTAGTAGAAGATCGAATTTATTTTTGAGGCCTAATAGATGTTGCGAATTTGTCAACCAACTTCACGCGTAGACTACGACAAATAAAAGTATCAGTGCGTTTAGCTGTGTCTCCAATTCAAATGATTTCTTACATCTAAATCTTGATATTGTTGAAGTTTGAATCGTTTATAGAAACCAAACATGAATTAAAACTCACAAAATCTGAAAATTCATCGTTATATATTCTCTTGAATTGACTCCTTGGGACTGAGAGCATCATTCGCAGGATGTATTGCAAGATTTTGGGTCTCAAACAGCTGAGTATTTGGTTATTCGATTACCAATTAGTTTCAATAAACAATTCAAACTTCTGAAACATAAATCTAGAGATTTCTCACAGGACTTTCAAAGCCAGACTACCGGTCAAATAGTCTATTCACGAATGGAGAATAATTTTTCCTGTGATAGAATGTTATAGAAGATTTACGTATCCATTTTTGTAATAGTAATTCCTTCAATTGACAATATCTTCTGCAATAAGATGAAAGATGGAAGAAATATTTATATAATTCTTCTAGAATCGAGAAGTTCTTGAGAATTGGGTAGAAACCAGATGATCTGTAGAATACAAGTTCTGAGTATCCAGAGTTGAGCGATACTAGTCGTGGCTCCATTCCGGAAGCTACATCGCATAAACAACCAGATAATCAATAGTTTTTCAAGTAAAAGAGTGGCCAACTGCCAAAGAGTTGAAAGAGTTTTCAAGGGCCAGAGTGGACCAGAGCTCATACAAGCTAAGGTTATTTGAAGGCTCTGTCTAGAGACACGCTAACCTGTCCCTAACTTTTAAATCCGAGACACGTGAGATTTTCAAATTCTCGTGGATATAGCAAGTCCTCGAGAGATTTTCTACAGACAGGTCAAATTTCCCCGTGTCTTGAATTTTTTGACACTGAGACACACGAAAAATTTTGCCTGGCTCGTATTTCTAATCCAATACATGGGAAATTTCACGTGTCTGTAAACTTAACGTGTGTCGAATTTCGAAATTGGAGACAGGCTAACGTGGTTCTAGACACAGCCTTATTTCAATCCGCAGCGTCGATGAGAGAAAGAGCAAAAGAAATAACAAATTAGCGAAATGATTGAATTCATCAAATTCAATCCGTGTAATGTTTCGCTACACTGTCATCAGTCAAACCAGAGCCTCTATTTCGCGATGCTGAAATTAGCCCGAGTACAGAACCGCAACAGGACGTAGTGAGATAAATTTAAAAATCTTGGCTATGAATACTAAAATCGGGCCACTTTCTCGGGTCGATTCCAGGATCGTTCTATTCTGCATTCAAAAAATTGACAATGAATATATCAGAATTCAATAGAATCAAACGAAATATGTAAGAACCGATAAAGCACAAATTTCCCTTCTACCAAAAGATTTCTAATGGATGCTTGAAATGTCGTCGTTTAAGAAGCCTGAAAGTCATTGGAACGAAGACATCTTAAAGACAGTGGAAACTGTTATACATAAAATGATGTCAACAATTGACTTGAAAATTTGCATAATCTCGAGTTTTTTCCATTGTATTGGCATTTGCTCTTTGATACACCCAGAAAAAGGAATAGTGGACCCAACTACGACAGACAGTTGGATACATTCAACTTTAATGATGGATCGATTCAACTAGATTCGTAGTTGAATCAACTACACATGATTAAACGAACTTTGTATTTGAATTGAGTTGATGAAGGATTGTGGTTGAACGCATCCAACTGTCGTGCGTAGTTGAGTCCAACATCTTTTCTCTCAGTGCAGTTCAGGATGAAAGTAAGTTTCACTTCTGACTGTGAACCCTTTCGATTTTCCTGTAGAAATATTTCCAAACGGAGCGGCCGAAAACACGAAAATGTTGCGGTTTATAATATAATCACTGGAAGAATTTCAATAAGAAGAGAGAAAGTGGTATTGTTCTTTATGTAAATAGATAATGAACCGCTAGCGTTGAGTAGAGTTCCTAGATAACTAGTCAGTCCCAGTGCCAAAGGGCAGTTCATTAACCGGTGGAGTGTTTGGTTCGTTCGATGAGAATCATGGATAGCCGAATGGCTTTGAAGTGCTAGACGCCTCGAGGGCGTTCAGTACGGAACAATCAGAATTATCTTCTCCTCATTCTCTCGCTTGCATCCTTTATTCCATCTCCCCATTTCCACATTATCCACCTCTTTCTCTCAGAATATGTTTGTGTATGCGTACAACGTTGTTGCCTTGGCATTGTCGAGTGGTTCGCTTCGGGTGTGGAAATAATTACTACGCCCCTCAATCAAATTATTATCATCATCATCATCATGCTCATCATCATCAACATCATCAGTATTATTATTATATTGCGTATCTCGATATTTGGACAAATTTCCTTTTGCACCATGGAGGGAGAATTTATTTTGTGTTTATAATATTTTTTCTTCAGAATTTTCAGTATAAAAAGGTCCCCACTGATTTCTAAAAAAACCTCTTTTATGAGATATTTGTTTTCTCAGTTCTGTATCTGTGGTGGTCGAGAAAGAAAAAGAGAGTTTTTCTTCATTCTCTCCTGTAGAGAATATCTCCTGTTTCAGAGATTCACTCCTTCAAAGGGTGAGAGTCAAGTTTTTGGGGGAAAATGCAAACCCAATTACAAATTCACCCGATTAAGGGCATGATTAAGGAATAATTGTGTGATGCTCGTTCCGGTAAAGTCAAGGTCGAATGAGGCGTACGGAGAGAAAAGTTATATTATAAATTACTATTTTGTTAGCACATACGGGATAGACTTGCCTTTGCGATATCATTTAGTCAGACTTTCTCTAACCCTAGAACAGGCACGCGAAAAACACAGTAAATTTCAGATGGCTTTAACTCATTGGAAACTAAATAGGTTTTGAATCATTATGGGTAGCTCTTATTCGTCAGAGTGTGAAGCTTGACAATATTTGGGTTACGGACTATCTTGAATGAAGAGACGTTCAAATGCTGAGAAATCAAAAAATCTTCTGGGGTCTAACAGACCCCTGTGCGTGTTCTAGGGTTAAAAAGTACTATATTTGGTAGTACAATATGGTAGAATTCTTCCATCGGGTACTCTCTGTGTGGTCTTTTATGTTACTCCAATTAGAATGGGATGAGATGATGAAATTGAATCTCATAAAAATAATATGTTATAAGGTCAGAAAATTGTTATTCCATCGAGATCCGATACGCAATTTAGTCATGAAATATTGGAAAATGAATCCTCATTGGGGTTTAATGGCCCTAGTAAAAACGAACTATCGAGACCCATTAGTTAATGAACATCAATGTCAACTTTGCAACGGTGAATGCTCATTCAAACCTGTTGAATTCCCATTGAATCTCATTAATTTAATTGGATCTAATCGGTTCAAACGAATTTGAACAAGTTCGAATGTTTATTTACCGATGTAAAGTTTGTATTGAATCTCATTGATCAATGGGATCCAATAAAATTTTCAAACAAAGGAGGTTCGCCTTAAATCCTCCCATATTTTCCTGTCATGGAATACTCATTTCACAAAAGATTGAACTTTGCACTTTTTTTAATATGAATGAATTAGTTTATTGCTTTAAGGTTACAACCCTTCTCGCAAGGTGGTATTACAACATCGTTCTTGTACAAAAAAAAGTGATTTTGACGCTAGTATAATATAATATAAACTGTATTTAATATAATGTGTAAGCCAAACTCACCGCATTACATTATTCGCAGAACCCGACGATAAGTAGCTGGTCAAGCTCTGAGTGTTCATTAGATAATCAATCGTGTTCGTGTTCTTATTTATTTATAATCGTGTATATTGAGAGACTACACAGCCCGAAGTTCACTTCGACAAAACAAAAGCTCGAAGCCTGACCAGCCCCACCATGTAACAGAAGATCATTTTTAATTATTCTTTGGAGGGATTATCGAGCAGTTCGTTGATTTGAAGTGAAACATTGTTTGTGTCAATAAAACTCAGGTATCTCTCTCTTAGACACTGGTATATTGGAAATTTCAGTAATAAGTGTTCAATATTTTCGAGTTCATTTCTGTTACATAGTAAACAATTAGCGCTAGGTTTGATGCCGTAAGTGACACCGTTTAGCCGAATCTTGGCCTCATAATTATTAGCTAAGCGCAGGTTGGCTATGCCTCTTTGCCATTCCGAAGGGGATCGAAGCTGCAGGTGCCAGGTAGGGGTTTGTATAGGACTGATTCTGAGAATTATTTGACAAAAGCTCGATTGCTTATATCGCTCAATTTCATCATTTCTTAGTCTAATAGCATAATTTTGGGAAATTTCATCTTCTTTCTCTCTTAAATCAACCCCATACAACCCCTCCCAAAAGTTCTCGGGTCCTACTTTTGAAATCCAGTTTCTGAGCTGAGTAGGCCAATTTAGAGATTCCTCACAATTCATTGTTCCTGCTAGGCTATATAATCTATCAAAACAGATCCGTGGGTATCGATTAGAAGGCATACGCATAATTCTAATCAGCCAACTCCAAATGCGTTTCATGATTTTATATTCAAGGGGCAGCTCTCCCAATTCCAGTCTCAAGGCATATCCAGGTGTATTTCTGGGTAAAGCTAGGAGTTTTTTAAGAAATTCCACTTGGACAATCTCAGCTTTCTTTCCATATTTACATCCCCAGAGAAAAGGACCATATAATAGAACTGAGGTGACCATGGATTCGAATAATTTCATCTGTGTAGCCCACGTGTCTGATTTGCCTGAAACCAGAATTGGGAGCACATCACCCGCAGCCTGCCTGGCCTTCTCAATAGCGGTGTCCGCAGCTCCCAAGCCACTTAAGGAACTTTCAAATATTACTCCTAAATATTCCACCTTATTCACTATTTCTATAGGTTCTGCCAATTTTTTAAATATATTATCTCGAGCAAACCACATTTGAATGTAGAAAAATGGTACGGCACAACGGCACGTTATATGATCGAGAGGCTAAGAGAATTCATTCGATCAGAGGAAAATAACTGACGCCAAAAGGGATGAAATACATTCACGAATAGCATATAAATTATCGATCGAAAGATGAATACTTCTTCCTAGCAGGAATGAATTAAATATCTGATAATTATTAATACATTTCATTGACGCACCTTTCATTATTCTCAATAATTGTCAGAGGTAGAATGTAAAGGGCGAAAAGATCAAAGAACTTATGAAATTCCATACATATATTACCTTTACATCGTTAATCTTCGAGTATCGTTTTCATCAAAGGAAATTTTATCACAATCTATTGCAGCCAATGTTTCACTTTGTGCAAAATAATATCGTTCATTTTTCGTTCAGAAAACGCATAAGCGAATCAATGTGTACGGATCAGTTTTTACAATGAAGAGCCGATTGTTATAAGCGGATGAGCATCGTTAAAAATATTTGAGATATCTCTGAATTCGTTGAATCTTATTGATTTTACGTGATTCCAGACCCACCGATGGCTCTCCATATATAGTTTGGAAATTCAAATCCATTTTTCTATCAAAATATTATTTATTTGTCATTTGATTTGAAACTGGGTTATGTTGTGCGATTCTATTGCTACTTTTATTCTATGCAATTTATCCTTCACGCACAGTTATGTCGTTTGAAACATCGGTAACAATTTCCACGACGATATTAATATTGTACTGTAACTTTCACGCAACGAGTTAATACCACCGACGGGTAACATGCTCGTAAGTACTTAAGTATATGCGTGACTATCGTCGTTCAGTTTCATATATCGAGTTATGCCGGCTTGGTTAATGGATCTCTCTTTCTCTCTCTCTCTCTGTCATAAGAATTGTTGAGATCTAATAATACAGCATTCCACACCACGTTCCGAATGATTCTGCGAGTAGGGGTTGATGCCCGGACTGAAATTCTATTTTTAATTTCAAATGAATGTGTGGTTATCATGAATTTGTTGAAATGAATTCAGTTTCTCGCATGGGGACGAACAATACTTGAAATTTCATCACTGATCTACCGGAGTGGCAAAATAAGTGGAGTTGCAGTATTGTTTCTCAAGATGATGTAGAAAAATTGTATAATTTAAACATAAGAACATGGATTATGTATTTTTATTGCATCTTCCAGCTACGATATCATTATTTCCACTCATTTTGCGAGTTTAGTTTCTCTTGGAAATCCTATGAGTATTCGTAGAACACGTGGATCGATCGTTGAATGTATAGAATGCAAAGAGGAAAGCGATGAAGTAGAGAAATAAACATAGAAAATTTCGTAAGCGCATCGGATATTTATTATTCCGTTCGACGATTGCTGAATGTTTGGAGTGCATTTTAATAACTACGGAGAGAATTCCATAGTTAATTCAAACTGAATGGTACAAAATGATTATTTTTCATCTCGATTTGATAATATTGGATCATCGAGATCGTGGACGATCCTCGTGAGATACCGATTACGAAGTTCAAGTATATATTCATGAATCGGTGAAATATTTGACTTGATTCATTTCTATACACGATGTGTTCTCGATGCATACGATAATCGATTCAAAGCTTCTGCACGTACATTGGAAGGAGTTGTATTTACATAATTAAATGAACCACTTCATTATTGTGGTTCATAATTTTTTCTTTAATTTAAAAATGAATTATGCATTTTTGTTGGCTAAAATTCAAAATTACTAAGAATTATGTTGAAGCAAATTATCATCGTAACGAAGCACGTTTTTTTATTTTGAGACGTTGAAGAAGCGAATGCGTACTGAAAAAATCTTGGATGCGATAACATTTAAAGGATACGGACTAAGAGAAATGAAAAGTTGAAGAAGCGAATTGGTGCGTAATGTGTTTTTTCCTTCCTCAGTCTCGCATACACGAGTTACTTAGAAGAAAGCATAAAGAAGCAGAGAGGATATGAATATTTCACACATGGATAGTAAGAAACGTTGTACGAGAAAGATGAGGATGAATAAAAGAAAAGAAAAGCGGAGAGGAGAAGAGAAAAAAAAATGCAACTTGTTCTCTCCCTGTGGTAGAGAAAAATTGTGCATGCGATGTCTCTTGACACGATTTGTCGTGGGAATTAAAAGAGACAACTTGAAAGGATACTCGATTTTGCGGTTTGTATTTTCAAAGCGAGCGAGCCAGGAAATATATAGCCGGAGAGTCGGTCACAGATACAGATCTCAGCATCCAAAGCCCTTTCCGTCTATTTATGTGCGCTGATTCACTTCTCGGTTACCCTACCGAGGTCTGTCTATGGCAGGTGGCGATGATGATGATGATGGTGGTGGTGGTAGCAGCTATAACCAACATATCTTTCTAGGCATATCCCGGTGACTTGTTTAATTATCTTGGTATTTATGCAAAGCAAATACGTGCACTAGGTAGAAAATTGAAGACGTGCTAATTATTTTGCGTGCACTGACATAAGCACAAGACTAAGGGATGGCTGGGAGAACAGGGGTAGGGAAAGGAGGAAATGGAGAGAAGGAAAAGAAAGTCGCTTAATTGCAGTGGTGCACCACTTGACAGAAGTGATCCTCTCCTCCTGCTTTCTTTCTACTTTTTACCTTCTCACTCCTGTTGGTGTTATGAAAAAGGAGGAGAAGAGGAAGAAAAAAAAAGAAAGCAAAACAACAACTTTCCTTCTGTACTGCAAAAGGGTTTTCATCGAAAGTGACTAATTAGTTTTCTTATCCTTGATTCATATTCGAACAAGGTAACTGGAGTTTATTATTTATATATGCATTCGTGGATTTGAAATTAATTCATTTCGTTGTTATCGTCTTTTTTTCCCCTTCTTAGACAAAGAACTCACGAAAAACGAGTTAACGAGCGAGGATAATACGATACGTCTATTCAAGTTTCGACTTTTTTCATTTTTTCATCTTTTCTTTTGCTCTAACGAGGGAATATGGGTGAAAAAAATCTATTGCAATGACCTAATGGAACGTTCTTATTCCATGTACGATATAGGGGCACGTGTGCGCTCATCCATGTGCGTACACGTGTTGTATTCACGTATGTGTAAAGATCTCACTGTTCTGCGATCCCTAAGGACGAAGGCACTTTTTCCAGAGTTATTTCACGTAACGAACGAGAAACCGGTAAATAAGTCGCTGGCGGTAGATTGACTTCGGGGAAAAAATACACCTCGAAATGAAGATTTTCTCGAGGAATTCAAGAGAATTAGTGGTGTTTATGACGAGTCACGTATCATAGGGTTTTTTCGTCGTGATATTTTTATATGGGAGTTGATTTCCAAGATTAACTGGGTTTTTCGTTTCAATTAGAGATCGCTTATGATGCGACTTTTTTTCTCTCTGAGGGCTTCTTCGACTTACGACTGTTGATTGAAAAAAGGAAGTGAAGGGAACAATGAAATTTGAGCCAGTCTTTTTCTCCAACCAACAAGGTTTCAAGGTTAACAGATCAAGGGGCCGAAGAATTGTAGGTGAGCGGTTCACGCGTTGGAAGTTATCGAGCGATGCGAATATAATTCTGAAAAATATCAAAGGAAAACATGGAAACGGAGAGAAAATGAGTGATCGAAAATATGGAAGAGAAAGATTAGAAGGCTTGATACGAGAGCTGAACATCGAACGAGGGACAAAAGAAAATATTATTATCAAGGATATCGGTATGAGATACGGCAAAGTGAAAGAAGTAATAGATAAAGAGATGAAAGGGATAAGAATATTACAAGATGAAGAAAGTTCGATAAAGGGCAAAAGTTAGTGAGCTCTGAATGAAGGGTTGTTCATTCTATATATTGGAAATATTGTACACGGAATCAAAGAAGTATCCCACGCGTAAAACTTCATGTAATATGAAAATTATGTATAGATTCTATACTCGATAGTATAAAAATTATATACAAATTCTTGGTAGATTCTATGAGATTGAAAATTAAAAAGATCTGAAACATAATTGTACAAAAATTAAATCCATTGAGGTTATTTTGCGTGAATAAAATTTCGTGAATTTTCAACCCTGACTGATTTATTACATTAATGAAAGAACAACCGCTCCTTTAGTTCCCCTACAAGAGTAATTAAGGTACATCTCATAGATGTGGCTCATCGGTCGAGATTCTGGAGCGACTACATTATTATGAAAAATCTTTCATCGAATCTTTGATAGAAATTGATCAAACTGAATCGAACCACTCTTTCTTTTTCTCGAGAGATGCCTTCAACTACTAGCATCATTACTGGGCTTCGAATAGTTTCCACCAGTAATCAATTTTCGAGAGGATAAACAATATTTTGATTTCGATAATGCATCTCTTCCGATCTAGCGTGCATGATGGAAAAGTTATGAACTTCAATTTCAAAACTTTCTCTAAATTCTTCTTCGATGAAAGAAAGAATACTCAGGAAGGTGGATCGGAAATTGATAATACTACACGGAAAAAAATGATATAGTTAGGATAACTAAAAACAATTGGCTATTGACGGGTTGGTTGTGAGAACTATTCGTTTAGACGAGACAACTTTTGTATGGTCACTACATCTCGATAGATTTGGTTATGGTGTTGATATAATATGGTAAGATTTGTTCGGTTATGATAACCAAATGGTTGGTTATAGTAACCAAATTAATTTCGTCATCTCAATGTGGATTCATTTATGAGATTTTCAGCTGTTTTTATCAATTTGATTAGAAATAAAGAAGACATCCCGTAGGAAAAACTTCCTAGACGTTTTCTTAGACTTTTTCTGGGATAAAATCTACACGGAGAGAAATGCAGTTTGGGAATATAGTAATCTTTAATAGAAAATTGGAGAGTATTTCTTAAAATCTGTGAATATTTGTTAAGATTTGAGAGTATTTCTTGAGTTCGTATGTGAGTTACATACCCAATTAAATTATAGTGTAGTTCTGATTGCAATCATTGGAATATTCTAATTTGATTTTGAATATTTCTAAACCAACATTATCACCTTACATGGGAAAAGTAAAGCTGGAATATACTTCTTTGCCGATCAAAAATTTGTATTCATGAATATAATTTATGGAAAATGTGGAAGAAAACCTGTCTTTGTATTTTTATACCCTGAGTTTTTTGAAGGAACCTGAATGAATTTGATTTGTAATTGCACATAGAAAATCAACGTGTTCATGATTATTCCAAAGCAATATTCCTTGATACAAACGTTTTCTTGGCGCAACTGTTTGTGCCGTTTGTGGTTTCGGTTTCAACCTAATTGAAACTTCATTTGACACATTTTGTTGAACGTAATAATTATACAAAAACGATCCAAGTCTCAATGTTGGAGTTTAAAGAATTATTTTTCACCAGAAACTATGCATTACGAAGTGTAATATTCAATGAAACGAAATCATCACTTGAGATTCTGATTTTTTTGCGCAGCATGTATTATATTATGCATAGCAAGCAATCATAAACGGTAGTATAGGCGCGTGGTTAGGGTGTTAGGTTCCAGATTGGAGAATTAGGTAAGCGTAGGCAGGTTCGAATCCCGGTATCGACACGATCAATTTGATCAACACTTCACGATTGTGTCTTCGATCACTGTGAAATTTCTATCATCAGCCGAAATCACGTTGAAAAATTTTTTTTATTTCAACGTGAACAAATATTTTCACTTCATTTTTTTTCTGATTCATTATTCACCAACATTTATATATGAAAAAAAGCGAAACATTGAGGTTTTGCTGCGGAATCTCATCACCACTCGTTTAGTCGTCACAACCAAAAGCTCGAGGGTGAATGAATGCCTCTAAAAGTGTTTGGTTTCCATAACCAACTGAAAGTTGTATCTTGAACTAAGTGAGCGTATACTATTTTATTTGGTTCTCACAACCAAGCATTTGGCTGAGCCAAATATAGCCCAACGTATTGGGTTGCAGAAACCAAATTCCAGTGTACCATAACCATACATTTTTTTCCGTGTACACTGTAAAAAATTTTTATGGGAGATTTCCCATACATGTATGTGAAGTAATTAACACATACATGGATAGAAAATTTCCTGTAAATTTTGGGGAAAATCCTATAAATTCACAGTAAAAATTCCATAAAAATAGCAATTTTAATATATTTTTATGTAAAAATTCCTATACGTGTACGGGAATTCGCTTTTCCCGTAAAAGTATAGGAAATTTCCTTTACATGGGTATGGGAAAATCCCGAATATTTTTTACAGCGTAGTTTACAAAATGAAAAACATCTCCTGCCTATGATATCTGTGTATCATTTTTGCGCAAATCATACCTGAGAAATTTTTTCCTAGAAGCATTTTTCAGATATCAATATTCGAAATTTTTGTTTCAATTATCAAAATTGTTATCAAAATCTAGGTCGATAGTTCATGTGTAGTTATTGGAAGAATAGAAATCGCAAATACCACTCCAGTTTGTGTTTCTCCACTTAAAGCTGACATTTTCACAAAAAATGAGTTATGATTTTTTTCAGTGAAAGGTCGAAATTCGGATTCTTCACGTTGTTTTATTCTTTTCACCATTTCAGTTGAAATTAAACATGTAGGGAGATAGTATTTTGTTATTAAACGAATAAATAAAGAATCACGGAGAAAAATTAATGGTAGAATATACTTGGAATGGAGAAATTTGTACTAAAGTAATACGCGAGCTAATATATGGAAAATATCCGTACGAAGTAAAAAGCATTCAAGCTTTGTAGTGAATTCGATAGGCAATAATATAAAGATTTTTAATAGAGATCTTATTTAAAAAAAGGAGTAGTTTTCACTACTGTCATGAAGTGAATTTTGCAATTATAACATGTATGATTTGCATGTGATTCTCTACATCATGCGTAAGAGGAACTCCAAATGTCTAGTAAATTTTACTCAGTGCGAGGTCAATTGAATACTTCACGCATGTACAAGTAATATTCAAGTAGAAGACATTTATCATACGGAATATATAAAAGAAACCTTAGACAGCAAATTAATTCAACCAAAAATGTGTAGAATTCCACATAAGCCAGGAGTAAAATTGGAACATTTAATTAGTACAACCTATTTTGAAAATGAGTATGAAATTGCACGCTGCAATGCACAATGCAAGTATGAGAACATAACTTTCAATTGAAAACTTTGGTAAAATTTTACTGATAATTATAAGAAAATGATAAGCAATATAAAACCACATCCTGAAACGTAGAAAAATTATTTGAAAATTGAATCTTTTATTGAAACGAATTAATAATAACGAAATATCCAGACCCAGCCGCAGTGAAAGACTTGGAATCTTATAGCACATTCTTCAAACGATGTTTTCAATTTCGAGGAGTCAATTCTGAAAGATGAATAATGATGATTTATCAAATTTTGCGAGTTTGAATTCTCGTTTCGTTTCTATAAACGGTTCGAACTTCTACAACATACCGAAACTTTGTTGTTGCCCTCTCTTTTCTTTCACGTTCGCTCTATTCTTGTATCTAAGGTGAAAACTACTCCAACGCTGATAATGTTTACATTCGTGTGGAGTAAATATACAACGTCGTGATGTGCTCGAAAATTTATAATAATATATACTTTGAATTGGAATAAAATCTATTTAGGATTGAAATAATCTTGACATCGCAAATGAAGTGGCATAATCACGAAGAAAACAATTCGGGCCTATGGAAAATAGTACTTATTGGATTTGCTGCAACTACTATCCCAAAAGTATACCCTACTAAACTGAGTGAATATAATTGTGGAATGATTTTCTCGACAAGTCAAAGTAAATTTTATTTCTAAAACATGTTAGTTATAAGAAACATTGAGTCAAATTCACTTGAAAAGTTTCACTACGGTTGTTGAGTTAATTTTATAAATAAATTTTTCTCCGTGATGCCTCGAAATTACTTTTTCGAAGAATTACATTTGGTTCAGATGATTATCTGTTTTGGAGGGTAAACCATTCTTTCTAAATGCAATGAATAAAATTTTTCTACTTGGTGATGCTCTCAACTGGAAAAATTATCAATTGAGAGATATTGTTTTATCGACTCACTGTAGGGGAGACCGGGGATAGTTGACCAAGTTTTTGCAAATTTAGTTGGGGCAACTAAAAAAATTTAGTCGGGGCAACTAAAAAAATTTAGTTGGGGCAACTGAAAAAATTCAGTCGGGGCAACTAAAAGAACACATATTTCAAACTTTCATTCCTTTCGCACTTTATGAACTTTGAACGAAAAAGTAATTATTTGAGTGGTATTTTTTCATTCATTTTTTTGATAGTGGCAAATATAGAAAAGTAGTACGTTCAAATGAATGGATTTAGTCATTCTAACTCTAAAATGTAGTTGGGGCAACTAAAAAAATTTACTTGGGGCAACTGAAAAAATTTAGTTGGGGCAACTAAAAACATTTAGTTGTGGCAACTAAATTTTATATTCAGAATTACTAAATCCATTCATTTGAACGGACCATTTTTCTATATTCTGTCACGTCCAGAGATATTCAAAGAATATTCCTTTCAATGACAATGGCAAAGGAATTAATATAGAATATTAACACCTTAAAATATAAGTTCCCCTATTTTGTGTCATGGACAAGGATGGGGAGAGATAGAACAATTGGAGGAGGAAAGTTGAATAAAAACATTGAATTTATAAAAATATAAGATTTATTACAATGAAGATTTGAATAATTCTACATGAAACAATTCTCCTACAGCCAATTTCAATAACTTTAAATCAGAATCAGAGATTTTAACATACTTTTGTAATATTCTACTCTTTGTTCTACATCAGTCATATTTCAATTGTACACATATATCAATCTCATCTTTAATATTGGGGTTATTGGCTCTTTCAATTCAAACTTACAAGAAAAATGATTTTATTAGATATTTTAGAATCTCAATTATTTCGTAGCAACTTTGTTTCTCTGACTATGATACAATCCTTCAAAAGCTCAATTTCAGCTTTTAATTCAATCATATTCCATTAATAGAATACATACATTGTCTTGGTTGGTGTTACTTTAATTGATATAGTCTTTAATTAACAGTTGCGAGATTCCAGCCAACTGGATTTCCCACAACTACCAATTTTTGACGTTCAAACAATTACTCGTGTGATTCCAGCCAACTGAATTTCCCACGAATAATCATGAGTGAATTAAATTTTGAATTACCAATTAATATGCGAGATTCCAGCCAACTGGATTTCCCACACAATTAATCAGTGATAGACTCAATTGACACCTGAGAAATTCTAGCCATCCAGATTTTTCTAAGTAGTCAATTTTCGTCACTATGGGGTTGAATTTAAAAGACAATGTATTTGAATATGAAATGAAACAAAGTTGCTCTATACACAAATTGAAATATAATTATTACGATTTCTTCACTTAGTCAAATTCTCACTTACAAAAAGAAAAAATCCAAAATATGGCACAGTAATCCTTGGAATGTACTTTGAAATGGGAATTATTTCAAAGACATTGAATATGAACACGAAAATATTTCAAACACCTTGAAAAGAATTTCATTCAAACACTTGAACTTGAACTTTAACTTGAACACTTGAAAACACTTTGAAGTTGTAGTAAAGAACGTTGAACGCGAATACTTGGAGATGATGTGTAAGAACTGGAGCGAATGCGAATACTGACTTTTGGGCCCAAAACGTGGGTTTTTATATGGTCAGTCTCGACCATGGAGAGACTTGTTTTGGTCACTTAGAAAAATGCACTTTGCTCCATAGATAATGAGTTCATGCACTGCCCTTATGACGCATCACAAGTACATGGTGTTCACGCGACGATGTCTTATCTATCACGTGAAGTTTAGTTGAAAGTTAGAATTATGACTCAAAATTATCAAAGGAAAGTATCTATAAGAAAGATATTGATTGAATGTTCTTCAAGTTTTCTTAATACTGAATGATGCGAAAAGAGTTTTGAATTCAATTTACGAGAATGGCAATTGAATCATATTCAATTATCAGAAGAGTGTTCAATCAATAATTAAGTAATCCAAATTATACAATTTATATATTAAAACACAAAAATACATGTATGGAAAAAGACGATTCCGTCACAATTTGCACTATCAAAAAAATTTAGTTGGCATTTAGTTTTGATAGTGCAAATATAGAAAAATGGTCCGTTCAAATGAATGGATTTAGTAATTCCAACCATAAAATTTAGCCGCCCCAACTAAATTTTGCATCCTCGTTTAGAGGGAAGCCGAAAATTTTTTTGTCTCGAAATTCAAAATCTCCTAGACCAAAATGTTCCTCAAACTCGGGGAACAATGTTGTTACCGTGTCTGTCTGTGTGTGTGTGTGTGTGTGTGTGTGTGTGGCTGTAGCCCCCCCAAGTTTCGTGCGCGCATACCTCCCGTTCTGCTTATCTGATCGTTTCGAAATTTCTATCACAGTTGTGGACTAGGGTGATAGTGGCCCCATATGAGTTTCAACCTGATTCATTCAGAAGAATTGGGAGTAATTTATTTGGCAACCCTAATACAAAGTTATAGAGGAATTCTTGAAAAATGTCGAACCATCTTTGGAAGTTGAAACACAAATCTCGAACATTGATATCTAAAGAACGCTTGCATTAAGAAATTATTCACTGTGATTTCCATGTTCAGTGGGTCAAAATACACACGAAAATGATACACAAATGTGGTGGATAGAAGATATTTCCAATTTTATGTACTGATGTGAAAAGATTCAAATATAATGAATTCATGTAAAGAAATGTTAATTTTTCCAAGATTGAAATTTCTCCTTCACGAGGCTCACGATTCGAACCGAAACAGTTGGAAAGATGAAAGAAAAATATATAATCATTGGCAAAGATCATCACAGAAAGTAAAAAAATTCTTGAAGCGAGTGTAATAATGGATGGCGTATAAAAATGTTCCCATATAATGTCTTCACAGTTGAAATGTGATTGGTAGAATTACATTGAAGATATATCGTGCAGCTGCTATAAAAACATCGTGATTTTTTTTATGAACTTCCCTTGGTGTAAGATTTTTATTTTATGACGAGCCCTCATAAAAGTCCGAAACATTCACAATGAAAAATAAAATAAAATAATACAACTGCGTTCGGTATTCGCGAGGACGGGGGAAGAGGAAAGGAGGGAAATGGGTACAATTCATGATTATAATGTTTGTGTTCTGTTCTGTCATTTGATACTCTTGGCGAAGCTCGATAGCTATATGTACCCTGCGGAAAGTAGAAAAAAATGAAAACGTTTTGACAGGGATACGCCTTTTACTCTGAACGTTGAAAAGATATAAAAAATAGTTCCCAGGAATATCAAGTAATGGGTGATATTGATGCTTATTTCGAACCACCAGGGAAAGTATAAATTCTCATTTCAAGTATAAAAACATTCCAGGAAATTTGCTATTCAATTGCGGATGTTCATAGAATGAGTTTCGCTGGAATATCATCACACGAATAGGAAGGATAAATAAAGAGAGAGAGAGAGAGAGAGACCATGTATCGGAATAGAATACAATAAAGACGAATATAAAGGGAAAATGTAAGAAAGAAAATGTAAGGGTAAACACGTTTCCGTATGCACCGCCTAGGTGCTTGGAAGGATATTAGGTAATGCTTTTGACGAACGCACTTTTGGTTTACCACCCTAGTTATCTGTTTACGCTTATTCTTTTTTTCGTTTACATATCAAATTGTATGTATGCGTGCGTACACGGAGAACGATGTGCGCGCGACTTCGGTAGGCAGCCTCGGGCTACGCGAGACCTCGTTCGTTCGTTCTTCCTTTTTTTTGTTATTACCATTATTATTATGTAGTTTTTAAATGGAAGTGCTTCAGCTTCGGGCATTGCGGTGATGCGATACGATATACGTAACCTGGCATTTGCAGGAGGAAAAATTTTTCGCGCATGCCGATAATACAGGACGCACGCTCGCTTATCTTTCCCGCTTGTGCAGGTGGGTGTGTGTACGTGTGTGCCCGGAAGATCCAAAACCTCGGGATAAAACGTGTGGGAGGAGATGAAGAAGGTAAAGGGGAACAGAGGAGTGTGGGACAGTAAAGAAAAGATGGGGTACAGAGGATGGGGATTAGGGATCGAGAGACGAGGCGATTCGTTTATTATCGCGAACCGCATCTCTCCTCAATGGGCTTTCAGCTACTGTATCCAACTGGAGAGGCTAAGAGGAGCATAGAATCGAGGATACGAAAGAGAAGAATTCAAATACAAAAGGAAGAGGCGAAAAATGGATGAAGATAGGAAAAAGAGGAGAGAGTGTTTCAAAGAATTTCCAATTCTCAGCTTTTCAACGCTACCGTGCCGCTTCCGACGCTTCATCTGTACAACTACCGACGGTATATAAGGGTTCGTGAAAAAGAGAAAGGGTGAGGAAGAAAGAGAGGAAAAAGAATGTTACCGTAATGAATGGCATTCAGTTTATTCCAAGCTAAGTTACCGCGCCATGCCAGAATTGCCGACCAACGTGTTGGTGCATCAAGCAGCCATCCCGGTGCACCAACACTATACAAAGAAGTAAAATAGGACTGTAGCGAAATTGAAAGGCGAAATTTACAAACCCTCTTTCCTTCGTTTTCCTCTCTCTCTCTCTCCTCCTTATCCCCTTAGTTTGGCTTAGCTCCTGCCCTTCTATCTATCCCGCCCGTTTTCTCTTTCATTTCTCTATATTTAAGTGTATCTATCTCGTTTCGCTGAACAGACAGTCTGCTCGAACCCTATGAAATCTTCCTTCCATAGGATTCCCTAAAAGTCGTATAAGCAGCAAATTCGAAGAAAGATCCCGGGCGAAGGAGGTGCGATCATCAAGGTAGTATAACTATAGACCAGCCAGCTAGTTGAAGTACGACCCTTTGAGGAGGAATTTTCACGATCGTAAATGCGCTCTTTTACCTACTAATGAACCATCGGCTGACAGAGGGTGAATAAATCTACGTATACGTGGATACGGGTGCACACGTGTGTGAAAAGTGTACATACTTGACGACGTCGTCAGCTTCGTTCTCAATCGCGATACGATGCGGTAATAAGTAAGGTTTTGCAGAGAAAGTAAAGAAGAACGTTGAAATTATGATTCAGAATCTTCACGTGTTCGTTCAATCGAATTCAGTCTATCTCTTTGGGAATTTCTGATCAAACAAAAGAATTTTTCACACCAAAATTGTTGATTTGAATTCATCACAATTAATAGCCGAACACTCGATTGATCGGTCACCTGTATTCTTGGTTTGCGCTGTTCAGATTCAGCTTATCGAAGGAGAGATGAATTCATAGTACAAACTGCTGCTCTTTTGAATAATAAGAAGATGACTTTTGAACGAATAAACTCTGGATGAATGGACGAGTGAAAGAACTGCAAACGTTGATAAGACCTTCCCACCTTATGTTTCTGAAAAATCAACTGCTGTCGGAAAAAGAAATTTTCAAACTCAAGCAGAATCGCATAAATGCTTTCAATCTCGAACATGAAAAATGCGAATATCTCTGTACTCGATAAAAAGATTAATCACAACGTGAAGAAGTGAATTTTCCATTCTCGACGAAAGTGTAGAAATCATTGATTTTTTGTCTCGATAAGAACCGGTTATAACAAATTGGCTATCCACGGGCAAAAAGAAAGTACTTATTGGAAGGGATAATTAGCAATTCATGAATGTATCGTATACGTAGGAATCGAGATGTTTTCCAAACGATCTGCTGATTGAATTTCTGTTTTGGCAATCGACGGAATGGTAGATATCTTATCGAGTGGTATTGAATTGAATCGTTGCCAATGGTTATGGATTTGTTGCTTTTTGCAGTAAAGACTCGTGTACTGATTTTTCACGTAGAATGATACAGCTTCGATTGAATCGGATTTGTTTCTATTATGAATTGTAACAGGAGTACTATTATTTTATCAAGATATATTCATCGTATCGAGTTTTGTCTTCATTCTTTTTTCAATCAAGTGTCATGAGATGTTACTCGAGAAAATAATAATTCAAGTATATCATAGCAATATTGATGATTTTATTCTCGGGTCTGTCGTCTGTGATTCGAATGCAAGACTTATTATGATATCACTTCCCTGGTGGAAAAACTTTAGTTGAATTCCATTCTCAATTTGGACACTTTTTTTATCAAAAATTGACAAGAATTCGAGAATCTTCTCAAAAATCAAAGAAAATTGGCAAAGTTTGATGAATTTGATTCAATTTTTTGTATTTTCTTGTTGATTTTTCATTTCTTTCCACCAGGGTTTACATTGATCGAGTATAACGGTGTTGAATAATCAGCTTTTAATGGATTCCTCAAATTTTAGAAATGATTGAATCATACGCACGCATTGAAAAAAAATGTATATTGGTAATAACAATAAGATTGTTGTCAGACTCAAATTGAGGTTAAAATATAGCTATCACAGCCTAACTGCTGATTGTAATCTCTATATTATTGTTATCAGCACCACACATTTTTCCACTGCACTCATAATTCAATGATCATCAGAAAAGCAATAAAAAAAAATGCGAAAATCGTGTTAAAAACACATCGAACTTACGAATATCTCAACTTCTAATACAATTCTTAAATTATTTTTTAGCTGGAAAATATTCAACTCTCGTCAGTGTGTGTGTGTGTGTGTTTCTTGAATACGAAAAAAATTGCTCTTCTCAACTCATTCCATTGCATCCAACATAGTAAAAATTAAATAAATTCATCTCATCTCTAAATGTAAATAAAATGAGAAGAATGTATAAAAAGGGAAAATGTATTTACAAATAGATTGTTTATGTATCCAAGAAAATTACACAATTTTCAAAATACCTTCCAACAGACTTCAACATAATCACTGAGAATGAAATAACAGTGACTTTCTGCCTCGTCCTTTCGTAATGATTGTAAAGTCCGAGCAAAAGCTTTTCCCGCATTATGAAACAATCTGTCATGGTATTAAAAATTCATTATTTCCAAGCGTAACTTTTATCTTTCATGAAATTGTACCACGGGATTTCATAGTAATGGAAATTACCTGTTCTGTTGATAAATCTCTCATAACAATCAGATTCGTTTTGTCTTCATTGATACAAAAAGCTCGGGTTGTTATTTTATGATTTGCTGTATGTTTCGTTACAGATGACATGTTTGATTTTGATTGATTTCATGCAAATCGATAAAATATTTTTCAATTCAATAAACCGAAGATATATAAAATGTTCAGCGCATGGAAGAGAGATTTTCCACAGTCTGAATTTGATCAAAGACAAAGTTCACTTTTATTCGCAAATATGAATTTTCAGGAAGGAGAAGAATTTGAAAGGAGAAGTGTAATCTCTTTCCCAGCACGTAATCTACTTCACACCCACGCGGCCATACAAGTTAATTAGTTTCGGGGAGCTTCGAGTGGCACAAAAAAGCACGAGGACGAATTTCTTTCAGCGTTTGTTGAAATTTAGCTGTATTCAAAGTGGAAGGTATTGAGATTTGTATATTATTTGGAATTAACTTTTTTGACAAGTAGAATCCATTCGTTTATCAAAGAAAAGGATCAAAAAAATTGTATACTCGGAATTTATTCAAATAAAATTTTTGTTTTAATATCAACCTAATTAGTTTTAATTGAATCAAATGGAAAATGTATTTCATTTGAATGAAGTTTACTTACGTTTAGTGGATTTCGATTTCATCTATTCAAATAAAATTGTAGATGAGGGAAGAAATATTCCTGAACGTTTGAACCTGTAGACGTTATTAATTAACCCATATTCATTGATAATGTAGAAGTAATATTTCCTGTTGTAACAGAACTGGGTCTATAGACCTAGCCGTGACATATTTGGTAACCCATGTTATAAATATTAGAATCTACCGTTAAATTGAACCAAAAATAACAAGGATCGGCATACCACAACCGCGATTTAATTGGATAACCGTGATTTAACATGCCTTGTCAATGCCTAGAGCATTTCTGCTAGGATTCTTTTGAAAAACAATCTCTTTTGATTCAAATTCGATCTCTTTTTTTTCAAATCAATCTCACATTCATTGACTTCTAATCTGAGACTGAAAAGTTTAATAAACTGTGATTTTCGATCCCTATTTCAGAGAATTTGAAATCGGCGGAGCACTTTTAGAGTTTCAGTGACGATAAAAATCATTGACTCGAATCGCTAACGACACGTCACACCATCGGGAATAACCCATATGGGACCAAGGCTGAGCCGAAGAGGAACCAATACTCAGACACACCAGGGATTCATATTCAATATTAAATCACTCTTCCGAATGTACTCAAACTGTGTGTCAAAGATGGAAAATTTTGAGAGCGAGTTTCGATTTTGTCTCGTTCCTGATTTCAGAGGTGGAATAAAGAATGAACTCGAGTATGACAATCGCACAAGAGCTTTGGTGAATTTTGATCCAGCTGGGAAGAACATTAACTATCTAGAAGTGACTACAAACTAAACACGTGCTACAGTAGTTTCATCATCGATAGGGACGAATATTATAAAATCGACACCTTCTTGGTATCGCATATGCGCATATCATAAACCACCGACACTTGCAGGATATTTTGCGAGCAACGTGGTATCTTGCGTTCCCCGCGTCGTATATACAAATATTTCACTTTTATCCTCTCATAAATTTCATCCTTCACTTCTATCATCATCCGCTGCGCGAGAATATCTGCCGAACAATTGTTATTCTTCTTTTACCTTTATCCCTTCTCGGTTCGCAATGTTGATCGAATCGTTCGTTCAAATGTGATTTTCCTCCCTGCATTTGTTTTCCTTCTGCTCTTTACTTCTTTATTTGCGACTCGGAAATTGTAGAATCGGAGCATGGAATGCGTCAGGGATGCCATAGCAATGAACGTCACCGTCTACATTCCGTATTTTCTTTTCTTCTTTTTCAAACGAAATTATCCTAGCAATCGGTGGAACGCGTCATCAGATTGATCCATTTGTGAATTTCAAACGAAATGGACAATCGGTGACAACAGATACAAGTTCGAATCTCGTTTACAAGAATGTTCCAACACGAATGGAAATCGTGACGAAAAATCCTCCCAACGAGATATTTACGTGTGGCGGTGTGTTGAAAAAATGCAATTGTTTCTTCCAAAATTCGACATAAATAATTTATAGTAGTATATAGTTCGATTCGTTTTATCGAATAATCGATGATATTTCTCAATTTCAACGTACGAAGGAGATAATATTTTCTCTCTTTACACGCATGGGATGCAGCGTCGTGGTTTCTTTCAATGCATATTTAATGCGGAGTTTTTTTTTTTCTTTCATTTCATAAGAATCGGATGTTCGTTGTGTTCGACCAAGAGATTTTTTTCTCTCTCGTTTTGAAGATTAACAAAAAATGTGGAATCGAAATTCGTGGAAGGAGTTGAATTTGTTCCTCTCATTCGAAGGTCGAACAGCGATTATTATCTCTTCTTTGTCTGAATTTTCAACGTGATTATAAAAGTATGCTCTGCTATTTATTCATCCATCCTGTCATTGCTCAATTTTTCGAATAAATTCAACATAAATACATTCCGGGTTTTACAAAATTGAATCTCGTCCTTGAATGGTACTCGCCATATAGGAACTCGCATATTTTGGAAGCTGTATTATGTTCAAGTAGGTGTAAGTGGGAAAATAAAGAGGAGAGAAATCGAAAAGCAGCGAAAATACACGCGCGTGTTCTTTCAAATGTATAAACTTGATTTCTCTCAAACGTCGTTCGGCGTAATTTGACTGTGACGAATATTAAAAATTCTTATCATACCTTTGCGAATGAATTTTAATATATTCAATTATATCGTGAAATTCGTGGAAAGTTCTCTCTCGATTTGACGAAGAATGAATTTTTTTCTTTTATTCACAATATCCAATACTTCCTCTCCATCTTTCAAGAAATTTTCTTCTGCTCTTCTGATGAATCTTTCCACGAAAGGAAGGGAAATGTATCTTATCATGAGAAAAATTTCGTTGGTGGTAGTAGTGGTATAGAATTTAGTATAATTAAAAGTTGTAGAAAAAGAATATTCTTTTATAATATGAACAATTTTGGGAACTTCTTCTCCTTTGGGAAAGTAGGATTCATTCACGAATGGAGAGCTTCTTAAATATGATTTCATGTAGTTTGCCTTCACTTGGAAGAAAATTTTTCAAACCGACATTCTCCCTACTATGAGCAGAGTGAACGTTACAGAAGCTCATGATGAATGAATACTCCATACTCCATATAGCAAACACTGAGGGGAAAATTATTTGCTCGGTAGATGTTAGGTTAGGAAATATTTACCAAAGTGTTCTAAATATTGAATATTTTATTGGGTCTATGTTGGTTTATTTGATCCAATGAAATTTATTCCACAAAAACCAATATTTATACGCTGTCAGTGGATATTAATTGTACGATAAACTAATAAGCGTTTTGTTTCCAGAAGGAAAAATTGTTCTTTTAGAGTATTGAGAGATGCAGTATCGATTTCGTGTCAAGTATATTAAATATGTAATTGTGATGTCGAATTTCAACCACTGGGAGTTGTTGCGTTGAGGAAAAGGAGAGTGCCATCAGCTACGCCAGATAATTGGATGCATTTGAACAGAATGAGTAATTTAATCAATTTAAATATTAGGGCTTCGCACGAGACTCGCGTCAAAGAAGGATAAAATAATTACCAATAAGTATTCCAATCTCTTGTAATACCAAGATAATCAAGATAATTTTAGTGTATAAATGGAATCAACAGAATGGGGTGGACCCTTGATCATTCCAACAAAATCAGCTGAGGTATATATGCAATGAGACCTGCACCGAGACTATTTCCGGGACTGAGAGGCTCTTTCAGTTATCCTCTTCGATGAAATCGGAATTTTATGTGACTTTGTGACACCTTAGGTAGAAGCTTGATTTCGTTGAAAAATTTTTAGAACAGTAAATATACATCATTCTTCAATTTGAGACGAGAGTCTCGTGCGAAGCCCTATTAAATATGCAAACAATGTTGCATATTTGAGAAAAATAAAGGAGTATACTTGACTCCATACAATTGGTTAACATTTTTTGGTGGCTCTTACTGTATTTTCAGTATGGCTCACCTCTTACAAAGTAAATTTTTCTTGAACATTGGTAAAAAGTCCTCCAATGAAGTAATTTCTCCTCCGAAAACAGTCATCCGTATACTGACTGGACACTGGAGTAAAAGCTACCGCGATTGGAATAGCAGTTACTGCTGATTTTTCTTCGTGCAGGGACTGGCATATGAATCACCGCCTGTATTAGCCTGTTTGGTAATTTCCTCATGGGTCCGTGCAAATCCAACGCATTCTACTTGATTTCAACATGATATATGTTTGATTTAGGCATGAAGTATACTCGAAACAATGTTGCAGAAGTTTGAATCGTTTATTGAAACGAATTGGTTATCGAGTAATGAAATATCCAACTGTATCCTTCAAATCATATTTTTTGTCCCAAAAAGTTAATTCGAGAAGACAAAGACCGACGACTTATCAAATTTTGAGACGTTCAATTTTCGTTTTTTTTTTTCTTATAAACGATTCAAACTTCAAGAACATTCGAAACAATGGTATTTTATGATTGAATTTTAAGCTGGAATTGAGTGTAATTGTGATTTTGATAAGCGTACACTGTAAAAGATTGAGGGATTTTTCCACCACTTTGAGGAATGATTCTGTTTTTTTGGGTGTTGAATCCTGTACAAATGAAGAAAAAGTCCATCAAGTTCTGGTGAAAAATTCCTCATATATGGAGAAACTTTGTTGCCACCATTTTTTCGGGGGAAAATTCCACAATTATTTCTTACAGTGTAATACGCTCGATTCGAACTGAATAATAATTGAGAGAACTGTAATTTATATTTGGAGGTATTTCAAGCATACCGTTTCCTGGGTGTAAATATATTCATTCGAGTAATAGAATGAAACCTGTAGTGGAATCAGCGAATATATGTGTGTATATTTTCGGAAAACTGTTTTTGAAATTCAGTTGAAAAGCACACTTTAGTTTACGTGTACACGTTGAGAGTACAACATTGATAACATTACCACAATACAATTTTAGAATCAAGTATTTCGGTCATGTTTAATAATTCAAATATTTGTGGAATTCATATGCGCGATGGTCGTATTTGTGGATATACCAATGTTGACAAATGAGTTGATAATTTTGGTACGAGAGCACAAATTTCACATGTATTATTCAAATTTAGATAATATTCAGTTATGTGACCACGGGAAAGAGAGATCAAAAATGATCATTTGTTCGAATATACGGAGCGGGTCAGGATTCAATCAATATTGTTGGATACTGAATACTTCTATTCAGATAACATTCAGATGTTATATGATTAAATAGAGGTGCATGAGACGATATTCTTGCCGATACTTTGTATCGTCTCGGTATCGAGAAATACTGTCAGATGCGTCATGCAGGATAGGAAATCAATTTCCGGCACATTTATATGAAATTTCCCATAAGTTTGACTGAAAATTCTAAACTTTGTGGAATTTTTACTATCATTTTCCAGTAAATTTCGGATAAAACATGGAAAATTCCTGACGCGTGTATGTGTTAATTACTCCCGAACATTTATGTGAAATTTCCCATAGAAATTTTTTACAGTGCACTGAGAAAACGGAATTTGCTGTGGCAGCGAAATCTACTTTTGCTGGGTTCCTCCGCCAGATCAGCGAATTTTTAGCTGTGGCAGCAAAAAATGTTTGCTATCCCAGCAAAATTTGTTGGCTATTCTGTATATAATACTGAAAATTTGCTGGCGGAGCAAACATTTTTTGCTGCCACAGCTAAAAAATTGCTGTCGTAGCTAACACGATTGCTGTTATAGCAAATTTTTAGCTAGGTCAGCAAAAAATTTTGCTATTCTATATATAATACCTCGATTTGCTGCGTCAGCAAATTTTTTCTCTCCGTGTGTAATATCGTCGGTACCACTTGGTGTTTCTGATAAAGGCTAACTCATGTGGAAAATTCTCAAAATCGTATATAATTTATGTGTATTTTATAATAGTTTTCATATAAGTTATATATAAATTTTATATTATAATTCTCAAAATTTGTCCACATGAGAGGCGTGTTATGAAAAGTAGTGGCAGCGCAGGAATCCTTCGATTGACTTTTCTACCACATTTTTCTCAGAAGAAATTACTTTAGTAATTCTCTAGGCTATTGCGAGGCCTTACTCGGCATGGCGAATCTCTCACAAGGACCAAGCGAAGCCTAATGTGAGGCTTCTTATTATATATAAAATAAGAACCACCTTAATGTGAGGTTTGCAAAATGATTACACTGATTTTTACTAGGGTGATAACCTCCTCATCCCCCATCAAACAGAAAACACTTTCAAATACATTTGAAATGTACCAAATGCATTCAAAAAACATGTCTGTTTGTCGAGAAAAGGATTCAAAAGACTTTTCTGATTGAAAAATGCATTTCAGAAGCTTTTTCTGGGGCCAGTCTTCAATGAATTCCAAGCTTTCATGAGTACAGCGCGATTTCTAAAAAATTATATTATCCGCTGTTTATGAGAGAATTTAATTTTCATGTTGACAAAAATAACGAAATTTTCGAGAAATTGCACTCTCTAAATTCCTTGGAGTGAAAATTCACTCTTGCCGAGTGAAAATACTGCAACTCCGAAAGAGTGAAAAATTTCACTCTCAAAGAGTGAATTTTCACTCTATAAGAGTGGAAATCAACTCTGGTGTTTGGAGTGAAAAACTCACTCTTAGGAAAAAGAGTGAATATTGACTCTTAAGGAGTGAATTTCACTCTTCAAGAGTTGAGCTCCCACTCCGTTCTAGAGTTGCAGTATTTTGACTCTTTGAAGAGTGAATATTCACTCCAAAGAATTCAGAGAGCACTACAGTCTTGAAATGTTGTTATGGAAAAAGGACCTGAACTGAAATTTTGGAACAGCTAACGTTTGGACATCAATAGCTGATGTCTGCGGAAAATCAAATTCCAAGATCTGCTATCATTTCACTCGTACATCGCTGGTTAATGGTTTGCACGTTAACAGCTGATGTGAATGAAGTTAGCGAATAATATTTCCATGGTTACCATTTTCATGTTTCCAAGCAAAAATGCTTTAGTCATTGACAAGTTTTATAACGCTTAACTTGCCAAAAAGTGGTCACTCGCAAGTACATCAACTGTTGATATACAAACGTTAACCGTTCTAGAATTTTATATCCAGCGTAGATTTGTTTATTAAATTGATTCGATTAGTTAAAACTTCTCAAAGTATATTATTACCAAGATTTATCAATTTATGAATGAAAAAAAGAATACATTCTAACTTGAAATCAACATAGCGAACATATTCAAAAGACCTGGAATCCTAAATTCTTCACAAAAAAGATAGTTTTAATAAAATTGAACAAATGATTTTGATATTTCTAGTCATAGCTCTATAGAAACAGTGCTCTACATCGAAATATTTCTCCCATCAAAACATTCACAGCACTTTTTCAGGAACTTTGGAGATTGAGCCCGATTTTGCAGGGAATTGATCAATTTTTTGACTGATTCTTCATGTGTTTGTTTTCATAAGTTCATTATTCTGAGCTTGAAAAGCTTTCAATGAAATTATTTGAACCTCCTGGCTCTTTGAGACATTATTCCCATAAATTAAAGCTAAGTTCCCCAACAGTTAGCCAGGAGTATTACTATCAGGATCTGAACTCTCATCATTTGCAGGAACCTCTTAAATGCTAATGGGTCTTGCAGCAGGCATGAAATTGTGAGTCACTTGCTTCTCCTTCTTCTTTTTCCGATCATCGTATCCCAGTTTCAAGTGCTGTCAATCTTGCTTTTCCAATTTTTAGTTGTCGTACGTGGAAAAAGCAATAGAGAAATAATATGGAGTAGGAAAAAACATAGTCATTTTGATTTACACGAACTTCATAAATAAGAGCAAATTAGTAATCGAACTATGATGACTATTTGGTTCTTATGGATTTGATTGGATCATGGAATGGTTCCTAAAAGAAATCATTTTCTTGATAAGAAATTTGGGCGCCAATCTACGATGTGAATTTTATTGATTATCACAGTGAATTTTTAATTGGAAAAATTCTGCAGCAGCTACATTTTCGAAAAAATTCAGCTGCCTTCACAAATGATTCGCAGTCCTCCTCAATTTCATTTCCAGCGAATTTCTTTTCCTTCGCAAAACAACAGCCATAAGGATGATCGATGAATCAGTACCGTACAAACAAATTGGATTTTTATTCCATAGAATAAAAAACGGATCGATGAAACGCGAAGAAACGAGGATTACGTATTTATCGAATACATAACATAGATAAAATAAGCGAATATATTTCATTTTCCTATATATTCACATCAAATGACACGATAAATCAATACAAGATCCATACGTCAAGAATAAAGAATAACAAGCAACAACGAGAATAGAATGATTTATGTTTATTTTCTAAATATTCCGCACGAGAGAGCAATTTTCGGATACGGGGATAGATATAATAACATTAAAAGTGGGACAGAGACAGTGAACGATGGTGAGAGGGTGAGAGGCCGTGTTGCAAAGTTGTTATCTGTGTGGTACCTGTATAATATTCACGCGGTCTCTGAATGTCAGGCAGCTCCATTCGAGGTTTCTACTCCTGATACAACTCCAAAGGATACTTACTTATATACTCGAAGCATTTACACCCACCTATAAGCGAAACAAGCGCCCATTGTTCCCGTGGGCGCATTGGAGTGAAGCTCAACCACCAGCGATACACTTTACTAAACTTCGAGACTGAGAAACAGAATGTTTTTTGCTCTTCCTAACTGTTCTTCTTCTTCTTCTTCTCCTTCTACTGCGTCTCTTTTAAAGGGTGTTTCAACGGCAAGAAGGTTGCAACCGAGATGTAATTAGCGCGTCAAAATGATTGTGGTTATTTAGAGTTGATTTTTTTTCTTCCTCTTGCCAGAAAAATACAACGAAGAGAAATTTCATGGAGAAAAGAACAAGAGAAGAATAATCGAAGCGTTGCATTATTTTCAATCTAAAGTATAACTTGGATGGCCATAAATTTTCCTTTGGATCGTCGCAATCGATGCTATTATCGTAGAGAAGCATCGTCCTTACCTACTCAATCTGGGAACAAGGACCGCTCGCTTCTCATAATTTCCCTGGCAGCATTCCGACATAAATCTAATAACGACGTATAGACGCATACGTTCCATCGAGCACGATTATATCGTCACGGCTGTAACTCATAATCAACCTTTTGTGTATGGAACGACGTCGCAAGAACAATATGCTTTCCACAATCAACCACTCGACACGCCCCTCTTGATTCTCTGAATTCTCGGAGGATCGTTGTCATAGTGCATACACGAGAATTCGCGGACACGACCCAATTCTCTGCCGTTGGCATCGCGTCTGTGAGAACTACTCCAACGTCGTGATATCCAGACGTAGTGTCAAATGCCGATTCTTGGTCGGAGCTGTCATCGACCTGCGGTCATTCGCACGTCATCGGCACTTGATGCGTGGCTGATGCGTACCCATCGTGCTTCTCGGAAAGCCTACATATTCGAAAACTACACCCCCAACGTGTGCGTCGTTCAATGCGCGTGTAATAATAAACATATGTATGCTCGATGAGTTGCGCATACGAGAAGGGGAAGACAGAGGAATCGTGATGGATTATGCGAACCCGCTGTTATCCCTGATTTCGACCAAATCGTGCCCTACGCTCACTGTCAAAGAGAGGCTGAACGTATGTATGCGTGCAGCTAACACAGTTAACCCATTATCAAATTGTGTACTTGGGCTTTCGTTGAAGCGTACGTTTGAGTACTGTCGTGCCGGAGTCACCCTCGATTCTGTCGGACGGGGGCATATATGTAACCATATATAAATGGTAAATATGTAGTGTACCGACGCTGAAAATAGATAGAGCTCCAAGAGGCAAACTCGTTCAACTATGTATCTGTATATACATACATTCATATGCATCGCTTCTCATCGATACTCTCTAAATCTAAAACCTATGGTGTTGTAGTTGCAAATTTACGTATTTAAAATATTCCGTAAAGTAGATTGAATAATATCTTCACTCCGTAGGTACATGCGAAGTATATTTTCTGCTTCAATGAAATCGTAATGAACCATAGAAAAACTTGGTTCGATTATTTATATTCTATTCCGCTTTAGAACTGTCGTATAAAAATTCTCTCCAGCATTGACGGTTTTATTGATTCTAAAAAATTGAAAGAGAATAATTGATATCCACCCACTTCGATTAAGAATTTATTTGATCATTATATTCGTTTAACGGATTTTCGATGGAGGTATTTCAGAGACTTATAACTCGAAAATTGCGAATATCAATCGATAATCAAGGCAATAATGATAGCGTAATTACGGCGCGCAGTGAGGAAGAAAAGATTGCTATTGAGATTACTATTGTATCGCTGAGAGCTCTAAGTATTCGGTTCATTGAAATCTAAGAGGATTCCTGTTGTTGCTTTTCATTCCACGATATCCTAATGATATACCCAATTCTAGAATATTCACGGATAAACAGGGATAGTCGTTAATTAGACAGTAGAATTTTCTTCGAGACTTTGGAACATTTTAACCTATATTCACACTCATATTCCGAACATGCTTCTGTACTTTGCGTTTAATTTTGAATCCGCATTTAAGAATTGTTGGAATTATTTGAATAAGCGAAAATTCCATACTGAAGATATACGCATATATTGTTAATTTTTTGATTCTAGTCGGGATGTCGTCCGTGGAACCTCGGCTTGACAAGCGTGATCATTTTGGCACTGTCGAACATGCTTCTGACGTTTCTACTTCTACAATCGGAGACATGCACACCGGACGTGGCGCCACGAGATTTGGAAACAAATTCTATGACCGAATGGAATTTCGGCGGTGCGAATACCAAAGAACCAGAAGAAGAACAGTCATTAGATTGCGTACAGTCTACGCGAGATCCCTCCACAGTTGACACAAATGGCCTGAAGTTAGATTTAAGACTCGGTAGATGGGATTCGCGTAGACTGTACAAAACCTTTGATTCTATTCTAGTGGGTTCAAAGTTCATTAAACTGTCTCAAAGTTATCGCGTTTGTCTGGCAACTCAAAGTTCCGTCGAAAAACTATATTCGATCGTTCAGGTCGCTCATCACTGGACCGGACCGATTTCCTTGGCTCTTTACGTCGCTGGCGACGAGGAGTTCGAGGTCTTTCAACGGTACCTCATGTACTTGAAGAAATGTTATAATCCTATCAGGGAAAGAATAACATTTTCATTGGCTGTGCCAAGCAATAGAGTACCAAAGAACACGATGGGCGTTCGATACGAGCTACCCGAAGTCATGGATTGTGCCAAACCGGAAGCTACGTTGAACAAAATGGTCAACGATAAAATATCGAGCGAACAAACCAATTGGAGGATACACAACGTGTATCCGCAAAATCATATGAGGAATCTCGCAAGAAAGAATTGTCAGTCGGACTACGTGTTTTTGACCGACGTGGATATCGTGCCGAGTTTCAACCTCACTGGTTCTTTGGACGATTTCTTGAAGAGCGATACTTGTGATAAGTGCGCCTACGTGATACCGACGTACGAGCTGGACTCGCGCGTCAGATTTCCACAAAACAAAACCGATTTGGCGAGACTCGCGAGGAAGGGCCTTGCCAGACCGTTTCATCAAAAAGTCTTCATTCATAATCAGTTCGCCACTAATTTCACTCGGTAGTTATGATTTTATTTCAATATATATATATTATAATCATTACCTTTGAAACATGAAACGTGATATCCAATGAACGCCAGTACGATCGATTTTCTCGACTGAATTTTAAAGCTGATGGGAAAAGATGATATCAAACTAACTCCGATGCTACTCTTCCCGTTCATGCATTTTATCTCATTTTGTTGAGGGAATCAAAGCGATTCGGAGAATCAATTTAAATTGATAAGAGCATACATGCATTAGTAACGTTCTTTGACAGGATCGATATCGCTGAGATGTATTTATCTCATTCGACTGTTAAGAATCATTAATGGTTGTCGTATTGATAATTTGTTAATCTCAAAGGATATTGAATTTGTATGACGCGTATAAATTGACTTGAGCTGTTCGCATTAATTGAATAAGAGGAATTCAATATTCAAGGGTTTTCATTATAATTCTCTGATACTAGGGATAATGTCTATTCCGTAGGTGGATATTGGACTTGTCACCCAACCATAAAAACAACGACAACGTCAAGAGCGGTAAGGTGTACGTCAGTCACGACGTGACCAATTTTGAGTTCCTTTACGAGCCATTTTACGTTGCTAAGGACGTCGTCCCGCCCCATGATGAAAGGTTTATGGGATACGGGTATACGAGGAACACTCAGGTATTTATGACGGATTCATTTGTGGAGTAGAGCCTGTTCGTTCTATTAACTTTGATTGCTTTGGATATTGAAAATTGAGCAATTATATATCAGTATATAATGAGCAACTTTGAGGTTTCAGAGAGAGGAGATATTTCGACTAATTCTAAAATCGCACATTCCATTCTCATCCACGATCACTCAAAGTAAAAATCCATTCTGGTCGGGATGGGAAACAAAACAAACATCAAATGTACTATATTTGATATCCATATTTTTCTCTAAAGGATGAAATTTCATACAAATTTTAGTACTTCGACATTTTTCCAACAATGCACTCGTGTTAAAAATCTGACAAAACCGAATAAATGAAAAACAAACAAGAAAATTTGTATAAAATCCTATCATCGAGTCCTATTCATGTAAAAATAGGATAAAATTTGTTCGAAGAAAAACAAAGCCTGACGTTGTCAACGTTGAGAAATGTTGTTTTCGAAACATCGCAACGTTTCTCAGTGTTCGATGACGATGACGCATCCCTTTGCTCGGTATATATTTTATTTATTATACGAACCGCGACGAGGAGATATTCTGATATTGAAAATATTTGATACAATGCAGGATGATGTCGGTCAAAGTCGAACGAAAACCAGAGAGAGAGCAAATTAAATATCTCTCCCTTGTCATTATTGGACGATGGTGAAACTCGTTTCGTGGCATACACTTAATTCAATTAAAACTTGATGCATCGTCCATCATGTAACCAACAGGATGCTCACATGTTGCGGATATTAACATGTTAGCAAGAGTCAGTGGTATGAGAAGGGTTACACATCGCCATTTGACTAAATATAAAGCTTTCACCTCTGCTCGTGTAAAAAACAAATTCATACGGTGCTTTTACGATGACAGCAATAACAAATGGGACATTAATGCGAATTTATCATTTTCGCAATACATCCATATGTATATACGTGTATGGTTTGTTTCCCACAAATCAGTTAGAAATATTTCAAATTTGTTCTATATCCGCGTGTACACGTACGTGTGTATGTGTTTGTAACTCATTCGGGATAGGAACTGCTACCACTGCTGCTTCTGCTCGTAAGTTATTAAACGAGATTACGGTATTTCCATTTGCGTATTGTTATTTTCGTGACGAAAATCCGGATAGGACTTGGGTTAAGTTGTGTACCTAACCAACCAAGGTGGATGCCGTATGGTTGTAACGTTGTTCGCCTAACTGTATTTGTAAAACGAGGGACGATGTCGTATTGTTGGCAATAAAATTGATGTGAATTTATGTACCCATGTAACCCGGTGCATCGCACCTTGCGAACCTCGAGCTGTTACATAGCGTACTTCGTTTCCCATAGAGGATGTCTGAGAATTTGCGAGACATAAACGGGAGTTATTTATATCATCTCGATAAACGTTCGTCTTGGTGTAGACGTCCTTGAACTTCAGAATGATTTTGAAAATCTCTGAAAATGTTCCGGACATTTCTGAAAAACTCTCACAATTCACTTCCATCAGAACGGAAACATTTGTTTGCGTTGACAGCATTGAAAATTGAAAATTCGTATTTTTAATCAACTCCGGCATGTGTGGCCTACACCGGTCTATCATGAACCCAAGACTGGGTCAAAGTGCAGCCAAAATGTATTCACGCTTAAGAATAATGAATAATGCAATCAATTTCATTTCTCTATTTTTTCAATAGTACTTACAATTTTCATAACGTGTTATAATACCAGATTATTTTTTGAATCATTTCATTTTAGCATTGAATTTTCCTCCCTTGGTTCTATGTGAGTTGAATTTTTCAAAGATAGAATAGCTAGAATGAGGATTCTCCTGATTTATTGTGATCATATGTTTCCTTTACATCTCTACAGACTAACTGGGAAATTGTTCCTGCCGCTCGATGAGCTTGGTACAGCGAATCGTAAATTGAGACTTATTTCAGACTGTACAGTCAATTATCAATACGTTATATTTACAAGACATGCACGATGATATGGACATACATTACGTACATAATCGTTACATTATATCTTATAATTTCACATCAAGTTGTACTTGATTCGAAACAGAAGCGATACTGTAAATGGACTGTGGTGTGTGCTATTTGGACGTCAATATACGCTTCACATAATCAGCATTCGTGTACCAATATATAAGCTGTATATAATACACTATGTATGTGCATGTATACAATATATTAACATCATCAACTGTTCGTGGGTGTATGTACATTCAAATTCGTGTACCTTGATGTGCATAAAGACCGCCGTAACTGCAGGAAAAGCGTTATCAGGTCAAGTCATTGACACATTTCACCCCAGATAAATTTATTTCAATGATATTCAACATATTTTGGTGCATGCTGAGATTCGATGTTTTCTCCGCGTTTCCTTTTCTCGAATGTACTGTTTGAAGATACTCATGGGGAAGTGGAAACATATAAGGAGAAAAATTTGCTGTAATATTTACTATACTCCCGATAAATATAGGGATAACATTAGATGGCTGATATTTATAGTGAAATGTTAGTGAGATTTATCGTAATTTATGTGGCCATTGCAGCAAATTTTCATTCTTTTCCGGACACCTTGGTTGTTCGAACAAAAATTTCGGTATATATTACAGAAATTTAATGCTGTTCCTATGATTACAGCAATTTTCTCTCTGTGTAAAATTGTGGATTGAAAACGTTTTCTGCATATCGTTATTTTGAATTATTTTGTTGAGGTTTTATGTGATTATGAAGCTACTTTCAAAATCCCACGGTGTTCGAATGATCTGCTTTCCCATTCCGAAACGCATGGTTCTGAGATAATCAGGTTAATCACATAAATCTGGACAGGTGTCGTGTAGAAATTTTAGTGGTTCGGTCCAATTTTAATGTCCAATTTATGTATGAGCTTCATGATACTTGATACACGGGAAGAAAAGAATAGTTGCAGCGACTACTTAAGTAGTCGATTTTCGACCATCTACTTAAGTAAAGATGATCTTGATTTCTTTTCGGGGTCAGTATCAATCTTTAAGAAATCAGCCCAGAAGGCTTTCTCTAAGAAGAGTGTGAGATTATAATTTATGTATTATTCCATATCTATACTTTAAGGTTCGTGATAATTTACACCGTGTCTTATTGTAATTTACTTTTTAGTACTTTATTTGAAAATTTTCTTTTGTTAACCGCCATGATATTGTTTACATACTTTTGTACCTAAAGGGCGTCTTAGCTCGTAAAATAAATCAAATCAAATCAAAATCAAAAGTAGTTGCTGCACGCATACTTAGTAGTCAGGGCAAGTAACACGTTAGCTGTCTCAACTCATTCAAAATACCTCAAGTATTTACGTTAGTTAGTGCAACTGTCCAGTTACTTGTCCAGACTACTAAGTAGCTGCAGCAACTACTTGAGTGAATGGTCGAAAATCGACTATTTAAGTAGTTGCTGCAACTATTTCTTTTTTTCCGTGTAGAGCATTGTCATAGATGCCTATATATAGTATTTTCTTTTCCTTGGGGTTATCGTAGAATATCCATTTCTCATCTCCTGTCACAATCCGATGTAAGAACCCCTTTCTTCGTTGTCTTTGAATCAGCTGCTCGCAAGTGAAAAATCGCCGTTCGATGTCTCTTGGCTTTAAGTCATAAGGCACCCAATTGCCTTGCTTTTGAATCATGCCCATGGATTGTAATCGTACGGCAACTGCTTGTTGCGTAACTCCTAATGATTCCGCAAGCTCCTGTTGCGTTTGACTCGGATCTTCGTCGAGTAAAGCCTCCAATTCCTCGTTTTCGAATTTTTGTGGTTGTCCTGAGCGAGACTTGTCTTCGACACTGAAATCGCCATTCTTAAAACGTCGAAACCATTCCCTACATGATTTATCAGTTGGAGCATTGTCACCATAAACTTCCACGAGCATTCGATGGGCTGCAGCTGCACTTTTTTTCCAATTAAAACAGAAAACTAGCACCTCCCGCAAATGCTGCTTAGTTAAAACGAAATTTGACATACTTCACTGAGTAAAAATCGGGATTCTAGAAGGAACTCGGAGTGATATAAACTGAATATTATTCACAGGTGTCTAACCTCTCTGAAACAATTGGAATCGGTTGTGACTATGAAACATTCATGAGAGCGAGAGTCGACTCTTCAAACCGCACCGAACTAATTTGTACTCCCAATAAAAAAAATACAAAAAAGTCATTCAGAGTGTTTTTGTGCATCGAGAAGACAGATAAATTGGAAAACACCATATTTTATGGAGATTCAGCGCTGGTCTGACCCGAGTTAGAATATTTATGTGAACAAAGCTCTAAAAGTACCATAATTTGTTGGATATTTGAAGGTTTGTTCATGTAAATATTTCAACTCGGGTCAGACCAGCGCTGAATCTCCATAAAACATGGTATTTTTCAAGAGACTTTTTGTTCCGTGTGCATGGATTTTCAAATCTTATCCTTAAAAGTCAGTGGATTTTTTTCTGGGAATTCCCTATCACCAACTACCATTTTTTCATCAACTTCTAAGCCTGGTTTGACCGTGGAATCTCAAAAATTACTATTTTTTTCCGATTCTTCAAAATTTGAAAAAATGTTTTTGTTTTTTTTTATTAATAATCCCGAATACCAATTTTCATCCCTGTGTTCTCTTCTTCAACTCATTTTTAATCATTCTGTACACTTCAGCATTGTCGACAGGTATTCAAAATTAATAATAACTCATCAAGTCTGTTCATTAACAATAGTAAGAAGAGTTTTTATCCATTTGCAGACTTTTTTGAAAATTTCACATATTATGATTATTACTTGAACCAGGATACTCAAACAGAACCCTTAGTAAAAATGCTCTAGTCATAGACGAGTTTTGTAACGCTTAACTAGCCAAAAAACTAGACGCTTGCAATGGCCTCGTAGGGTTCTGGTGAGGTACTTGCAGGTGTCTATAGTATTTGGCTAGTTAAGCGTTACAAAACTCGTCAATAACTAGAGCATTTCTACTTGGAACTTTTTCAAGACTTCAGTGTTCATCTCTCCTCAATCACTTCCATTTTTAGGTCCAGGAATTCAGACCGAACTCTTGAAAAAGTCCAGGTTTTGTCCGCATTCTTCAACAGTGTGGACAAAATCAGTCTCAAAATAATACATGAGAACAAAAACCGTCCAAATTTTCTAGCTCGAGGTGGGGGTAGATGCGGAATGAATGGCATTATTTTGCCACAGCTCCTGGTGAAGGAGTATGTGATGATATCGAAGGAACAGTGAAAAGAATCGTGGCGACCTAACATGAACATTCACGGGGAAAAATGATGTAGTTGATATTTGGATAGCTAAAAATGAGCTGTGGTAATAATTTTTTAGTTGTGAAAATAAAATTAATTTTTTTTGCTTGCAACGTGTAAAATTTGACAAACAGTTTTGCATAAGGCGTTTTTTTAGACATCTATTAGATATCGTTGAGACATTGCTCTAAAATATATCTATTAGATATACAAAAGACATCTTATGCAATATTTTCCGTCAAGTTTTAGATGTTGTGTTTGTTCGGGGGAAGTGAGTCTTCAACGGCTAATCCATAAGCGAATAAAGAACAGCTCAAGAACTATACGAAGGGGTATCTGGATCGGGTATTCTATTAAATATTGCTAAATAATTTCCACCTGTAAAAAAATTTGAACGAACAGCGGAAGCGTTCTACACGGGAGGAAGAAAATTCACAAATTTACTGTGTAGTATGATAACAAAAATAGATTTGACTCTTATGATGTGAATTATTCGACAAGACATTTTGTAAAACTTTCCATTTGAAGGCTTGAAGCGACGCGTTGTCATCCTACACGGTAAATTTCTGCATTTCCTGAGTCGAAAAATTTAGACGGTCTTTGTCCTCTTATTTCATTTTTAGACTGATTTTGTCCTGATTGTTGATCAATGCGCACAAAAACAGTACTTTTCCAAGATTTTAGTTTGAGTTTTTCCTTCAACGAATAAAAGTGATTGAGCAGAAATTCAGACTGAAATCTTAAAAAAGTACTGTTCCTGTCCGCATTATTATTCAACCATCAGGACAAACTTAGTCTAAAAATGAAATAAGAGGACAAAAACCGTCCAAATTTTTCGACTCGGGTTTGTTTTTTCCGTGTAGCTAAAGGGTAATTTGGTTCAAGTAGCTATCGGACGCAAATAAATGAAAAATTTTCTTACTATGGGTAATAAATAGACTTATGAGTGATTATTGATTTCGAACGCATGTTGACAAAGTGTATAGAATGATTCAAAACGAGTTAAGAAAGAGAAGACGGTACCAAAAATTGATATTCGTAGCGATTAATGATAGAATAAAAGACCAGGAAGGGTTTTGAATAATGTTAAAATATCTGAGGAGGTTAAAAAAATTTTTCAAACAGTCCGATTTGGCGAGGGATGCCTCATATACCACCCAAATACGTGTTTATCACTGGACATAGATTCCGGAACCATGGACTCGACATGGAGTCGCATTTAAGCTTTCGTTGCTGTTTTGCGTACAACCGTCCAAGCAACCAGTAAGTAGATCGTCACAGTTCAATTCTTCGTAAATCGGAGATATCGCTTTAAGAACTTCTTCCGATAGAAATGTTTTATGAGCGTAAGTTGAATCTCCAATGGCCTGCGCGTTCTGTCACGAGCGCCAAAATTCTTCTCGGCGTGAGCAGTGTTCGTGTTGCGGATTGGCATCCGTCGATAATTTATAATAAAGAGTACAAGAATTTCATTTCACATTTGTTCCATAGGATTAGTTCCATAAGCCATGATGAATTGATCATTAGTTTATTAACTCTCTAACCTTTTCTTCTAAGCCCTTTTATCGTTTGTTCCAATTCGCGGAAGCGAGAGTTCATCCCCTTTTGGACGATATCGATTTTACTATCTTTTTTTATTCTCTACAGTGAAATTTTCATGGGGCTGTGATTTCCAAATGTTTTAGAACCACCGCGTCCTCTACGTGATTCGCATCTTTTACATTGTACAAAGATTCAAACTGCCCGGATATTCAAAACCTTTTTTTTCTCTATGGAACTCATTTTATATTATTCTTTCGACTCAAAAGTGTAGTGAACAAAATCGGCATTCCTCAAATTCTAGAGTGAAGTTATACTTCTCCTTGAAGGAGAAGTTGTTTAACAAGTAAATGCTTTTAACTTTCTTCAAATTTTCGTTATTGAAACAATGATCCAACAGCTGTATCTACTCAGTTTTTGTGGGTAAATAGAAATTTCTATTTAATTTCCCATTTCTCGTTATTCAGCTGGGACCCAAGTATATTTTCCCCAGATTATTTATTGAACTTCTACAACATTTTTTTTTTACTGTTTTCAATTTGTTATCCCTCGAATGGGATGAATATGAAAAAATTATTGTTGTATGATTTGTACGTAATCCAGTCACCTGGATTTCAAATTATCAGCATAGATCCAAGAATAATAATGAAGGTGATTAATGTTTTCTCATCCTCGAACACATTAATTAAAAAACCATTACGGACAATTTGATGCATCTTTTCTTTTTACCTATAATCAATCCTGTGAGGTATAAAATTTTTCAAATCAAGTGGATTTAAAAGAGTTTAATGCTTATAACAGTTTTTATAACGAAAGTAAATGTTATCCGTATAAAATATTTCTCCTTCGTAATTTACTCAAGAATGTAGCGAGGAAATTTTCTGAAGAATGAATACTATATGAATAGCGCGAGGATAATGTATTTTCTTGAGAGAATGATGTTAAATACGTTCTTGATTAAACTTCAAATTACTATACCGTCAAGTAAATGCAATCAACGTATCCATTAATTTGTTTACGTAATCAACTGAAAAATACATGTACCTCGTTCGAATGGATACTCCGATGGTACGGCATCGTTACTTCAAGATCACAGGACGTAAACTTTATTAAAAAGATTTTCAGAACGATTCGTCGAGAAAAATAAAAACCAACACGATATCCTCGTATTATTCGGAATACGTTGTACACGGAGCAAATCGTTACGGCGAAGCTAACTGTTTTCTTTTTTTTACTATATACCAAGTTTGATAAAGTGAAGTATTATATTGGGATGTTGCTAAGTGAGGATTTAGGTACAAGTCGGGATTGTCATGTTGGCGCATATCCAGGAGTTCCTTTAACCCTCCATACCGTTGCAATGAATTCTCTATTCTACTGCCAGGCGACCGAGCAGAAGCGCACCGAGAGAACACATTTATAAGCTCACACTTATATAATATCGTATATTTGAATCAAACTTTGTGATCTAATTTCACTTTATTATACAACTGCGATGATGTTTCATCGTTGATTAATTTTCATTTGTCACAACTTCTATGAATCACCATGACATGAAAAAAGTACAATTCCATCAGAAGAGTTATGAAAATCCATCTCGAAATCAATTAAACGAATTTCAGAGATTTTTGAAAATGCTTGACCGTTCTGTATATCGAGTACAATCAAGTACATACGTGTAATATCGTTCGGGGACCGAACAACAACCGGTATTCCGTCTGGGTGTACTCACAGAAAATAGGACAACACATATAGAAGAGGCGGCAATACGTTCTCAAGCACTAACATTGGTATTCGCGTCTCTTCTGCGGTTTGTTCGCACAACATCTACTCCCCACGGAGAAACGAGAATGAATATCGTTTGCTTCTCTTTCCCGTAGTTTTTCAGCTTCTCCACATCTTTTTCTCTGTTTATCCGTATGCGATCACAGATCGTTTTTCTCTCCTTGTTTTTATCTCTCCCTCTCCTCTCAATCGCGGCAAGTACCGTTATCGTTTTTATTATTGAATTCAAATTCCGATTTCACAAAGTTCTTCGTTTTCATCGAGCGAGAAATTAAAAATCCATAATAAACGCCGCGAAGGAAAAAACTTTCCCAAACTGAAGAAAGAAACGGATGCAAGTTTCTTTGTCCGTTATATATAATACATCTTCGTTAAATTTTGTATCGTTTTGAATCTCGCATACTTATCGCCCTTTCACGTCCAAAATCATTATCTCTTCACAATAAAAAAGAACATCCAATTAACTTTCATTTAATTCAGGTCAATTAGAAATCTCATTAGTCTCACCCAAGAGCATCGTTCCTGTACAATCAAATTTCGATACTGCAACTGAAATTTACTTTTCCCCATTTCAGTGATGAGTTTCATGTTGTAATATAAATTTATATTTTCCTACTTCGTGCTGTTCCGCTTTTATCTCAAACTTCTCGAAACTTGGCTAACGTTCATTATTCTTTATTGTGCGAGATGATCCACTTTATTTTCATTTGTCTGGAGAACTGAATACCCTTTCCTCTCTCGTTTCTACTTCTTCCATGGAACGAATAAAATTACGGATTACAAATTGTTCAATTCGTTTCAGTAAATTCCATGCGTTTATGAACAACCGCTTCATTCAAGACTGTTTCAACAGGCGGGGGAGGTAGCGTGCGAACCAGTACTTTGTACGATACCTTTGGAATTACATGAAAATGAGATAGTTCATCGTGAGTGGGAATCGATGATTGAACGATTAGGTTCGTAGATCAAAGGTCGTGATAATTACGGGGCAAGTACCTTTGCGTGCATTGCAAGGTACACTGATGGTAACCTGAAGCATGCGCTGTCTATTTTGATAGGGGATGTGTTTTAGGGAACATGTTTTTCTGTGATTTATATTTCAAAATCATTTTTCAATATTATTTATGTCTTTATTAGCAGCCTGAAACACGATTCTAGACTGTATTATAGACTATAAGGTACCGTTCGATCTCTTTCACTCCGCAGAATGTACAACAAAGTTTTTCTGTACCGCTTTATATCCCTCAAACAGTCATGAGTTTTGTCCTAATCCTGCTGTTGAGAACCACCAAAATGTAAATTTCTTCTCCTACACAGAAAGTCAACATGATCAATTTGAACTTGGATGACGATACATTGGCCTTTCCAGACCTAGGAAATGGTGCTAAAAACTCATGGAATGTGATAGATCAGAGTTTACAAGTATTATTCGAAGAATATTCTATTCATTAATGAATAGAGGAGATAGTATAAATAATTTTAGTTTAATAGTTCTAGCTTCGAATGATGAATGTGAAAAATTCTCAACGTTTGCACCCAATTTACCTCTGGATTTTCAATCGCCTTCGAGATGTTTTATCTTAGAAGAAGTGCGTCCACTTTCAAAAGTCAGCCCCAGGAAAAATAAATCGAAAACAAAACGAATTACCAGCAGAATCTCAACTGATTCTCCCATAAGACAGTCAATTGCAACAGAACGTGAAGAACGAATTGCGAGCAAAACTGAGGTAATAAGATTAAAAGTAGGAAGAGAAGAACGAAGGAATGCAAACAAATCTGAAGCTATGGAACTAAAACAGAACAAACAAAACAAGAAAGTTACAGAACAAAGCTAAATTCGTTCAGCTAGAACAACAGGAGAATAGAAATCTGAAACAGAAAGAATCAAAGTGGATATTTGACTAAAATCTGATATGAATACATTTTTTATATAGTCTCATATTTTATTCAATACAACCAATCAGTTATCGTATTTATACAATATATACTTTGAAGAGCATATATTGATATTGATTTATTTAAAAATCGAAAAATTAGGGGTTCAAATCTTCCAGCAGATTCAACCTCAACCACAATTGCAAATAGAAAAATATGTTAATATTTTTATGAATAAATTCAAGTCAACAATCCAATCCATCACCAACTGATGCTGAAACTTTCCAACATATTGGAAAGTCCTTTCTATGTAGTTTTTCATTCAGATTCATGGAATTCGACAAACTCCTATTACATTTTCATTATATTGGACAGAACTCGATTGGATTTTATAGATTCAGAAGAAATGTGTGAACGCCGTTGACTCGTATTCCATGTTTGTACCACTTACTATTTGAAGCTGATCAGAACTAGAACAGAGGTGGGAGTTTTGAACGCAATTCTATCGCTATTCGGATTATTACAGACAATTCGATTGGCCGCGTGGAATTGTTATTAATATTCTACCGATTCATGGAAGGGTTTCCACATGCATGCGTTACATCTAATACACTTGTAACAAAATTCAATTGCATCGTAAAATACATTGTCTTGATTAGTGACTACGTTTTAGCGCAATTATCTCTCCACAAGGTGAATCGCCTGACATTTATTCAGCTTTTATCTAACAAAAGCGCCATGCGAAATTAGTTTGAGAAAACATCAAATTGTTCAAATAAGACGCCAAATTATTGTTGTGAAAATTTTCGATTCGAGCATTGATTAGAACTCGAGGAACGTAAAATGAAAGTATTGTCCCTGTTTGGAGTACAGCACGTGTAATTACCCTGGTTAAAAAAATCCATAGAACGTGATGACATAAAATTCAATGGGATTTGGTCAGAACATTGTACAAGATTCAATGAGATTTGGCAAGAGTCAATGGTTTTCTTTTTAATCAGGGTAGATGAGGATCAATAATTCTCTACTTCTCACAGGCGATAATTTTTAATAATTTCCACGTGGAGTGATTAGAGTCAAATTCAATTTCGTAACAGCAACCATAAATGAAATTCTCATACTCTTCCATCATATCGTTTCAATAAACCATTTGAACTTCAATATCATCAATGAATTGAGACAAATTTTCTAAAGCCAAGAGATGTAATACTTTATTTTGTGGAATAAATCAAGTGAGTATCCAATTGGATGGAATTAATCATGCGATGAATATTCATTAGTTTAATCGATAAATTATGATAAAATCGAGTGAGGATTTTACCACGATCCACGTCGATTGAATTCCAAAAACTTCTTTTTTGTAACTTTGGTTATTCGTGTGATATACCAAATTTTTTGGATAAATTACAAAGATTCACAAGAAGAAAATTGCTGTTGCAGAATCTAAAGGTCTTGATGAAGAATTTCAAGAATTGTTTGATTCGAATGAAGAACAAACAAATTTTCATAAAAAAACATAAGAAAAATATGCACTCCATCAAATAACAAGAAGATTGCGGAGAATGACCGAAGTAAGAGTATTATAGAAAAGATGAAGTCTAGGAAAAGGAAGAGGAATAGCTCAAAGAGAAGTATGGTAGAGTGAGAGGATTATGGAGAGTGTTTAGCTTCTCGGGGATTATGAAACAGAAAAGACTGTTTTTTTCCATCTCTTTGTTCCTCATGGTATCTGAACAGAGGTTTACGGAGAGTTGTTGGCAGGTAAGCCCACAGTCAAGTCAAACAATGTTTTCCTCTATTAATTTCTTTGTAGCAAAAATGTAAGAACTTCGATTGCCGCAAGTGGTTACAATAATGACTTCAATAATCTTCACCCTGCTTTTCATACCAATTCTTACGCATTGCTTGGTATTAGAACAATATTTGTACAACGTAAGAGGGATTTCATCTTAATTTTGTTTTCGTGTGATGTCCATGAGGTACATCGGACACTGGAGTAAACTATGGGAACTTCATTAATGTTGTTTTCATTTATGAAATCAAATCATGCCAAATGCATAAGATTTTGCCTTCGTAGAAAGCTACGCTGACGGGGTAGTCTAAAGCTGAAGGTATTCGGTTAACTGCCGGTTTAGCAATTCAAATTATTCTTCCAGTTCTTCAATTTGCATTTTCTTCTCACTCGATAATTGCAATTTCCGTAGGTTTGATCTTTTTTGAAATTCCTTAAAAGTCATTTCAAAGTTTCCAATGAATTGAAGTTTGCTGTTTGGACTTGTGAATTTTTTCTTCGATGGTTACTCGGTTGATTGTGATGAACCGATTCAGAAGAGACTTAATTGTATTATTGATGAGTAAAGGTTTGATTTTTGCTAATAAACAACATTTTTGGGTTTGTTATATTGTTATTTTGTTTTGATGCAGAGTTCGCGAAAATTTGTTAACAGAATCTTTCTTCCGTGTGTGTTGTTTATTATTGGATAAAAAAAACAATGAAATTCAGTAATTTTCACTCTTGTGTTCGAGTGTATCACCATTTCCTCTCGTCTTCCGTTCTTTTCTCAAGAAAGGAACAATCTCAAGAGAATTGTTGATTCAATGGTCAGCTCGTGACGACGAGACATCAATAGCGTTAGACAAAATTCACGTTGGTGGAAGAAACCCGAGTCACCGACACAAAATTCGTAATATTATACAATTAGAAGCGATTAAAGGGAAGAAAAGGAGGGAAGAGGGTCTGCTGTATAGCTCGATATTCACAGTTAAACGAAACACGCCCTTAATTTCGTGGCTAATTGCCTCGTGGAAGATTAACGGCTACAGCCGCAACGACCGGATAACAGGTAGCAATTTAAGTGTCTTACACGATAATGTAAGGTTTTCGCACTCCGTTCTTGATTCTCCATAAAGGAATCGAACCTGGATTAAATGGCGTTACTATTCGTACCGAGTGTGTATACGTATACATATACGGTATAAAATATACATTCAGTTAGATAATGCTTCCAAGCGTGCATGAAAGGGTGTTTGTATGGATGAAAAAGGGTTTAGCATTCTACTCTCCACGACTTCCCTTCAAGCAACGTTTTCATCCTTTTTCTTTCCTCGCTCTTCCCACCCGGCATCCCTCTTCCCTGATCCTTAACGCCGGGAATATAAGATAAGTGTTGGTACGCTGTACATAGGTGTATATAAGACGCCTTATTCGCGAGGATTTACACCGACGTGCGATCGCATAAAACTCAATTATCAGATTCACTCGGTAGCGCACCGTTCTCTTCGTGTAATAGGGAGCCACGAAGGTTTCAACCACGATCTTGCTCCTTTCTTCCGAAGAGAATAGTTACGAGCGAATGAAACAGCCATGATGCGAGAAGATTTTTACTGACGCTGCAACATTAATTGAAAGAATGATATTTCCAAGTTTACTGATATTTACCACGCGTTAGAAATGCATAGACACGTAGCTAGAGCGATTCATGACGCGTTGTAATTCATTCGAACACCCATTCGATCCTTCACGTTCGTTACAAAAAGATTTTCTTTTCGCGAGATTTTGCTGGATATAACATTTTTTTGTGTCTTTTCCAAACACATCTTCATTGTGATGCGGAATGATCATGCTTAGAAATAAATAAAATGTTCTTTGTAGAAAATTCGAATGAAAATCTTACGCCATTAAGTACATTTCTGTATAAAGTAACAGCAATCCAACAGGAAATCTGATTTTGCCCAAGGATACACAATGGTACTCCCGACGATACGTCTACGTCCTTTATCGTTACATACAATTTTCTAAAACATTTCCGACCGACTTTCTTCAGACATAATGTTTCACTGACATTCTCTTGACTCGAGTGTCCAACCGGGAGTCTATGCACGGCTTTGAGTATTTTCTTTTGAAGTTATTGCACATGTCATAAGCTCACGGGAATTCTTACAGAGTATCGAGTATGATGCATTGAAAGTGAAACGAAGAAAAGTTTTCGGTATATGAAAAGATAGCCGTTTGAATTTCTCGTAGTATAAGTTCAAAAAGTTCTTTTGTGATCGTAGAACAGGAAAGATCGGCTTTGATCTTTCATATACCTACGTTTAAAAGAAATATCGTCTTCAGACTTACATAACGGTTATTCTTTTTCTCGCAATGGAATGGAAAAATATAAGATATGATTGCCAAGACTTCTCGTCTCTTGTTTTGGAATTTTGTGCTCAAAATCAGAAAATAGTGAAATTTGTATACGTCATTTATCAGAATCGTACAAATATAGGGGGTGGTACAGAGACATCAAGGAGAATAAGAACAGAAAAGGGGAGAGTAGATAATAGCAGGGAGACAGAGAGTGCCTACACCTATTCAGCTACTCTATACCGATGCTGGCCCATGCCGATGCCGAAGCGTGAAATTAACCTGAACACATTTCCCCTAGGTGCACGCAATGTGTACCGTTCTATCCGCAATGTCCAATCTCATTTACGAATCCTCCTATCGAATCATTCGCTACGTTTCTACCAGTTATTTGCAACGTTCTGTCACATGCATAAACGCTTGTGTCGTCAATCATTCGTCGTTACAACGGTAATACACTCCTTGTAAACGTAGAACCGAATAAACAACGCATCGTTGATAATCCAACTGGCATTTACTATTCTTTTCTTTTTTCATACAATAAACTCTCCGATAAACTCAACAACAACACGAAACGATAAAACTTCGTATTTCTCATAAAGATTGATGGCATCTACACGAAAATTCAACAAAACGAATTTATTTCGTAGACATATCTTGATGAAATAAAGAGAGAAAAGGAACGAGGAGGGTGAGTTTGAATCCCTTTCGTTGGTAAAAAAAAAAGAATACGCATTTCAAAAGGATGAAATTTGGTTATAAAGCCGTTCGCTTCATTCAAAACAATAATCTATCCACTTGAATATCTCCGAGAGAAATATTTCATCAAAGGAAATCTATTATATTCAAATTTGCTGAATGGCATCGCTTTTGTTATGAAAATTAAAGTTGATAGCTGTTCGCTGTTGGGTTTCAATTCAAATGGAAAATTCCACCACTTCTTTCGGCATTAATAATTCATAAGCTACTGCACTTCAAATTCCAAAGATCGTCTCCCAGTGGAACTGCGTTACCATTCAAAATTTTATTTTCATCTTATATTTTGCTGTGTGGGAGAAAGAAAATGATGCCGCTGATGCATTTACAGTACCGACCCATATAAAAATCTTCAGGCTTCGCCAATGCTGACGACGGAATATAGCTAGACGCAAGGCTGCCAGCCAAAGCTGGGCAATCTATGTAGGGACAAGGATGGTTGACAATGGTCTAAACATTGTACCAATATGGGAAGTCGTAAATCGACTTCATTGATCCATCATTGATCATTGGCTGCGCCACGCTTGGCCCATCCTTCAACCAATATTACTTGAAGGAAAAAGCATGCTTTCAACAGAGGCTCTCTAGGGCTTGGCGGGACACTGCTCCAAGCATTAGGCAACTCTGAATGACAATGGATTCTCATGTTGCACCAAGCATGGGTCGTAGCTTGGTCCAGCTTGGGCAATAGCTTGGCTCAGCTTGGGCGATGGCCTCGCTCAGTTTAGGCGTTAGCTTGACTCGACTTGAGTAATAGCTTGGCTAAGAGTGAAACTTCCTTCTCAAACAGCAAATTACAATAACTCTCACCAGAGTGATGCTTGTTTCCTGCGAGTGGCGAACCAAGCATTCAATCAATATATAAGTCTCCTTTCAAGATTCCATGACAGAAATAATTCTTCATCTGTTTCCAGACCCGCCTACTTCTACGCCAGGACCACCGGATTTACGTCATTCATCAGTTTCAACTAATCAGAAAAATTACATGTTGAAATCCTCCGACATTCATTTCGTTCAATCGAAATGATAGAATGGATTTTTTATTTTATTTTCAATTACAATAAAAAATAAAAGTGACCATTGGCATGAGATGGGCGCAATCCTGCCGCAAGATTGCTACAGCGTTGGCTCATCCTTGGCGAACAAATTTTTGTATGGTCTGCCATTGACGGCATATGCTATCACAACCCTGTTTCCAGTGTTGGGTCTTGATTGTGGAAACAAATGGGCTGAGGCTGAAATGATGTTATCATTTCAGAGTTGCGCCATGCCTGGTAGCCTAGGCTCGGCCCATCTTGGTGAGCCTTGCGGCAACCTAGCGCCCATGGTCAATTTTTACCTGGGGAATAATGAAACACAAATAGATGTTCGCATATTATTCGTGCACCCCGATTTTTGGAAGAATAATTTTTGTTTTTTGTTCAAATCGAATTAAACTCGTTCAATTATTGATCGAACACTTGGGATGGAAATGATATTTTGTGGTATGACAAAACATGGTGATAAAAGAGGTATTAAATTAGACGAAGAAGTGTCGGAACAGGTGCAAGAATTCAAATACTTGAGAAGTTTAATTACTGTAGATGGGAGGAGTGGAGGACGTACAGAGAGGAGAATGGCTACAAGAAGCCTTAGTCGAACTAACAACTTTTGTGCTGTAATGATGTCAATTTGAGAGTAGAAAAAAATTTGATCAACGTTACACGTGATTGATACTGCGTCATATATTTGAGCTTTGGTATCAAAGTTAATTGGAGGAAGAATCAACGATGGAATAGAAATAATGAATTTATTTTGTTGCGAATGGATGGTGACGGGAAATATCAAATTATAAATCAGTGATACGCATAAGTGTTGAATTTTAGCAAAAGTTCGCCTGTATTTTGATGGAATTTTCTTGGATATAATTCTAGTTCTCTTCATCTTAATAACAATATGAATTGTCACTTAAAAATCTGCTCGAATCAGATTAAAATGACATTTGAAATCCCCATTCCCTTCGTATGTGAAAAATTTCATATCTGGCAAGAATTGACGAAAAATAGAACAAAGATGTGGAAATAATAATCTCCATATTCACATTATTTTGTCCTGTGGTTGCTTTTTCTTCTTCGTTCTCTGTCTCATGTTAGCGAATCTACAATTGTTATCGAAAAGGGGAGGGTTTGTGGGTTGGGTAATTGAGGGATAACCATCAAGTGATCAGTGATTTCTGTTTATCGAGTATTGTTCGTGTATTCAAAGTTTCGGGAGCAGTCAAATATCAAATTGAATAGTTGCGATGTTCATGTTATTTTATTATATCATTCGAATTCCCTTCTTTGTAAAGCGTGACTCGAATGGAGGAAATGATGAGTCGATTGATAAAAGCTAATGATAAAGCAAAATGTATTTCAAAGCAATTCTAGGTAGTACGGGATGAATTGTTTTACGAAAGAATTGAACAATACAGAATTTTCTATCGAACAACGAGCACCAACGGGAGACGAAGTCTGTGAAAAATTATGCTGTTTGATGTGACATCGTAGTAGAATGAATTGAGGAACAGGCAATGCCAACGTCAAATAAAACTGACTGTAAAACAATGAAGTGCAAAGAAAATGACGTTGAGCTGTCAAAAACAAAACACTGCCGGAGTGAATCGCGTGGGAAAAATAACAGAGGATTTCAAGAGAAGATGAAGGAAAAGAAGAACAAGACTGAGGAGACTTTTAGAGAATGCATTGACAAAACGGTTTCTGTCCAACGGGAATATAAAGGGAATGAAATGATGAAGGGAGGATTGAATGAATTGCAAAAATGAAAAAAGTAATCGAACGTATTTGATATATTCATGTTGCTATAAATATATCACATCTTATCTTTATTTCACTATCAGAGAAGATATTAAACTCTGAAAAGAAGTTACAAATCTTCGTTTGAAAACAATATGTGAATTCTCTCGAGAAAATTATTCGATTACTTGAAAAAAATGTTAATTTTTTTCGTCTTTACCAAGAAGAAGAAGAAGAAGAAGAAGAGTGTTTGAATATCTCGATGAAGAAAATTCAGTTGAAAGATTTCCCTCGAGTAGAGGTTGACAAGAATGGGTGGAAAATTATGAATTATATATAAAAATGAATTTATGCTGCAAAAAATAATGAATAATATCATGCATCACTGGAGAATGCATAATAAATACAATGAAATCGTCTACATCGTTTCGATTTGATCTCTTCGATTCATTAATTGAACAGTGAAAGCATTTTATCCTATTCTCATCTTCGTATAGTGTAATCTTGAAATCGAACTTAAGGACAGAGAAAATACATTTTTTAAATAGAAACTGTTCATCGAAAAGAAATTAGGACTAGAAGGATCTTAGAAACATGTAAAAGAATCGGCCAGGAAGCCGAGGAAAGGGAGAGATCATATTAGAATAATATGAAAATAATTCCAAGGGAATGTAATGAAACCTCCTGCAAAGAACTTGAAAACTAGCAAAGGAATTATGATAAGAAAAAAGTTTGATAATTGATGATGAGAAGGGGATCGTGGACGAAGATGTGCTTTAAAGCGAATGAAAAAAAAAAAAAAAATTGAGAACAAGGAGAACGTTGGAGGGAAATGAGATTAAAAAAGAGGTATTAATGTGAAGTAGAGGGATGAAAAGGAGATGCGTTGAAAACACTGATTGAAAAGATTTGGACGGGAAAAGGATTTCTAGATGAATGAAGAGAAGTAATTACAACATTGCGTAAAGAAGAGGACAGTATCCTTCATGTAAAAAGATGTTGAAAGGAAAAATTGAGAGGTAGAGGATTCTAAAAAGAATGGATGTTCCCTTTATTTCAATAAGAATTGCCCTGCAAGGTCCTGTAAAATATGATTGAAATTTATAGTGCTAAAATATGTACCTAGTGCTTGTTACATGAATGTTTCTTTTTTGTGTGTAGTAAAATTCTGAAATTTGTTCCCTGCGTTTCTTTTCTGTTTAATTCTGGACTTGTAAACAAAAAACCAGAGAAATGATACACAAAATTCTAGCATCCGAATGTAAAAGAAAATTTCGATTTAATGTTTCAGGTGTACGAAATGTACGTGGCGGGTTATCAATTCAAAGTTTTGTCACCGGTATTCACCGTTCACTGGGGTCTTCAGACGAGAAAGAGCCGTCCCACGTGGAGGGAGCGACAAAACAGTGCCAACAGGAGACACTTCGATACTTTCAAGAAAGAAGTCTTTGCTCGTTACATGCGTGATCCTCTCAAAATGATAAAAAATTCTCACTGACGGAGGGCTCGTCGGCGACCGGGTTAATCGATAAGATAAGACGCGAAGTCTAGACAAACTCACCTCCTTCGTGTATTCTCCTATTAAGATGACTCTTGATCGCCGTCGAAAGATGAATGAAAAAAGAGAATCGATACATGTTTGAATCCCTTGCTCAACGACATAACGCTCATTCGTAATCACCTGAAAAAAAAACCAGAAAAACCAATTGTCGAGTTCTGTGTAAGTGAAGAAGACTATATATAATAGAATTTTTTTATACGTGTTATTACGACAACAATGCGTAGCAATAAAATCATGGCACAAGAAAAAATATCATTTTTGATGTGGAAAAAAATCCATTTTATATCTTGAGTGAGATATTTTATAAATTTGATTGACAAATTTAGTGACAGAATTTCTGATGAATTTTAGTGATATCTACGTATAAGAACGGTTGTAAATATATATAAACTTTTAATGCAAGCTCAATAAACGATTGTCTTTTAAGAGAGGAGATTGAGGATTTTTATATTTGATCAAATGTGTCTCTTATTGGAAATTCACTTTTTGTATCAATATTTTTATTTTCCTCATACATGGATTTCAATTTGATCGTTATTGCATAATACTCTTCTTTGTTATATAATCGAAATGTTATGAATATACTCAGCAATTCGTGCGATGGGTACGTAAATCTTCGTGTTCATCCGTACGGAAAGAGAAATTGGCGATGAATTTATCTTGCAACTATTCACAGCTGAAGTACAATACATAATAGGATTAAGATGGTTGGATCGAAACAATCCTCTTTACTTGCTCTATCCTCATTCCTAGATATTTCCTATATTTCTATTCGATGCACATCGTAATATAGATTTCTCAGAATAATTTATGAATGCATATTTATTATTTCTTCCAACCCCAAACCGAATACTGATGAATGTTATTTTTACTATCAATGTTCACCCGCAACTGATTTGTGTTGAGTTAAAGTGCATAAAAGGAGAAAAAAATGTATATATTGGGAGTACAAATTAATTCGGGCCGTGCTTTTACAGTTAAAGATGCGTTTATTCCAGAAGAACATGAATTATCAAATTAATCAAAGTATTGTCCATCGCTGGTTATCACTTTTTCCCATCTTTCGGGTAATTTTCGGATCCTGTTACGGGAAAACGTCTCGTCTTTCGAGGCGATCCAAGTTAGGAGACAATTTTCGATTTCTTCAAACGAGGGGAACCTGCCAAATCGTGCTGCATCTGTCGGAATAACCAGGAATCAGAAGGAGCAATGTCCGGCGAGTACGGCGGGTGCGGTAGAATATCCCACTTCAACGATTCTAGATAATTTTTTACTACTTTTGCGACAGACCGAGCGTTATCGTGTAAAAGAATAACTTTTTCATGTCTCTCCTTGTATTCCGGACGTTTTTCTCGTAACGCACGACTCAAACGAATCAATTGTAGCCTACACCGATCACCCGTAATATAATCACCAGGTTTTAGCAACTCATAGTATATAAAACCCCTTTGGTCCCACCAGATACACAGCATGATCTTGGAGCCATGAATATTCCTCTTTGGTGTCGATGTTGAAGTCGATGGCAACGATTGACCAGGTATAGCATAGTATTTTCTTTTCTTGGGGTTATCGTAGAATATCTATTTCTCATCTCCTGTCACAATCCGATGTAAGAACCCCTTCCTTCGTTGTCTTTGAATCAGCTGCTCGCAAGTGAAAAATCGCCGTTCGATGTGTATAGGCTTTAAGTCATAAGGCACCCAATTGCCTTGCTTTTGAATCATGCCCATGGATCGTAATCGTACGGCAACTGCTTGTTGCGTAACTCCTAATGATTCCGCAAGCTCCTGTTGCGTTTGACTCGGATCTTCGTCGAGTAAAGCCTCCAATTCCTCGTTTTCGAATTTTTGTGCTTGTCCTGAGCGAGGCTTGTCTTCGGCACTGAAATCGCCATTCTTAAAACGTCGAAACCATTCCCCACATGATTTATCAATTGGAGCATTGTCACCATAAACTTCCACGAGCATTCGATGGGCTTCAGCTGCACTTTTTTTCCAATTAAAACAGAAAACTAGCACCTCCCGCAAATGCTGTTTAGTTAAAACGAAATTTAACATACTTCACTGAGTAAAAATTGGGATTCTAGGAGGAACTAGGAGTGATATCAGCTGAATATTAATAATAATCTAATTTTGTTAACCCGGTCACCTTACGCTGCCAGGGCCAATTGGACCGGGGGAGGAAACCTCCAACCTAACCTACGCGGCGGAAGTAAGATTCCTTGACCTATCAACCGCTGTCTCCCCTATACAGTGTGGTATCCGCTTTCGGGGTAACTTTGGTTGACGCACCAACCGCCATTTCTCCTGTCGCGGCATTACCGCTAGCGAGAAAGGCAACTGATTGGTCAGGGATTCGAACCCCCAAGCCTGACGGACATCCATGTCTGAAAGTTAGTGCGCTAACCAGTCAGCCATGGAGCCGCTTCAGCTGAATATTATTCACAGGTGTCTAACCTCTCTGAAACAATTGAAATCGGTTGTGACTATGAAACATTCATGAGAGCGAGAGTCATCTTTTCAAACCGAACCTAACTAATTTGTACTCCCAATATTTTTATTGAAAACAAATCCATATCGATACATCTGTTTGTTTTTCCACCTTTCCAGCACAAAAATAAATCTCTGAAAAATCGTGCAGATTTCAGAAGAAAATAAGTTTTATCACACGCAAACAGTAAAGTTATTAAAATTTTCCAACAGATTTACGAGATATACGTTTGAGGACGCGTTCAATCAATCGATCGGATCCAAGACGCAACTTCTTTTAGTTAACTACTTTGGTGGTTCTTGTAGCTTCCACTCACGATTCCCCAAAGTCATCAGAGACTACCAGAGCGGGATAAATATTTCTCCTTGTAGGTTTTCCCGGCACATATAGAGTATGTATATGTATGAGTATAAGTATGTGTATGGATGTGTTAGGAGTACAAGATATTTCTGTTCGCCTGCTCGACTGCTTGCATCGCCGTGTGCACCAGCGAAAGAAGGAAAACGACGAGCAAGGAGGAAGGTGGGTGTAGTAGGTATGTAGGTATGGGCGCGAGGGAGAAGAACTTGAGTGAGAGCGCCTCGTTAGCTGTCTGGAACCTAAATGGCAACCCTTAGGTGTGGGAAAGCTTCGAATCGATATCCCTACTGAATGCGGATTTGAACTCGAGTCAACCGTTAAAACAAATCTCATATAAGGTCGTTTCATAGGATATTTCACATAAACATTTTCTGGAGTAAAAGCTCGTTGAAGCGAATTAAATTTCACGGCAGTGCTGAAAGTAGGTACACATTGCCCTTTCGGCAATGTTGCGTGAGAGCAAATTAAGCGTGTAAACGAATAATCAATTTTTATATCGAAATATAACAATTTTTCATAACAACATAATTTCACCACCATCTCTTTCCTGGTTGTTTCAGTTTTTCAACGATAACACGTTTCGACCGCGGGACTCTAGATTTGAGTCATCGCCATCCGAAATTTCAAACAATCGAACTTGTATAATAGCGATTCTCCCTCACGTTGGTGAGTAATTAATTGTTTAGTTCGGAAACGAGCGAAACTCTAACTGCCCTTTGGTATTCATAGTCGTTGTCGTCGTCGTCGTCAAGTTGTTGTTGTTGTTGTTGTTGTTGTTGAGAAATCCTTGAGGACCGTTGAAGCTGTACTCATTGGGTGACACGATTCGAGAGTTTGAATGATAACTACGAATATCGTCATAGTTGGAACTCATCCTTTTGTTTGTTATTCCATATTTTGGAGCTAAGATATTTCATAAGAACTTGTAATCAAACGTGAAGTTTACAGTACCTACAGTTTCTTTTTTTACGTTTGTATACAAAGATACGAATGCTGTTGTTGTTCGTTCAATTCTCATAAAGCTGTACTGCTACTGCTGCTACCACTATATTGCGATTCGTCCACACACGTGGGGATGTATATTCTTATCCGAATCGACCACATAACATCTCGGTTATAAAAAGTCTTATACCCAGCATGGCGTTTCAGGAGCGACGATGAGCCACTATTTCTGTTGGCGAAGGACGGCAGGGGAATGGGAACCTTGAGAACAGAAGTGTAACAACACTTCACACAATGTTCATGCCGTATTTGGACGTATGTGGATGGACGAGAATGTTTTTCAAGTGAAGTATGCGGCAGTAAGGGCCTATAAGAAACATCTCGTCGCATCATGGAGCTTTTCAATACACGCTTTCATACTCATACATAAACAGAAATATACCAACCTAGACGTTTATTGCGCAAACATGATACATCGTATAGTACCAACGAATGTTTGAGTATAAGAGACTAAGCTCGCTCGTTCGGTTTCTACCTCGATCGTTCGAGCTTAGTAAAGTATGTTTACGAGCGTCCTGTCTCGTTACAGAAAAGCTGTGAACGTGAAGCATTACAAATGTTACTTGTAATATCGTCGGCTTACTCTACCGCACACCTTGTTATCTTTTATCTTCTGGATAGGATGTAATCGATGTAACCATCAAGATTGTGTACTTACCTCTTAGTTTTTGCATTCTCCTCGTGCATGAGGTAGAGATTTACTTTGCGAAATTTTGTACTTTCACACCGAGTGGATGAATTGTTTGATCAAATATGGTTAAAACGGATGCATTATCTGAACTGAAAATGAAAAGAAATGATCCATGAATCTCTAAAATAGTTGCAAAGATTGAAGAGTGAAGATTTTTTAATTATCACTTTAGTGAAAACTTGCAAATTTGAAATAAAAGATGGATATTCGCTGATTCCTCTAATAGAGTTAAGTGCATCGATTGAATGACTGTGGATCTGTGAATTTTTCACATCACGATGATTGACACTGGAAGCCATTTCACTCGTTTTATTTCAAGAGATCAATGTAAGTAATTTCAGAGTGTAGTAACATCGAATCCCCATCGAATCCAAAGTCACTTTTCACTGAGAAGACACCAGAAGTGCGAGAATATACCGCGTTTTCATGTACTGTAAAGAATAATTGTACAATATTCCACCGAAAATGCATTTTCCATGGTGGCATCCAAGTTTGACCGTGAATAAAGAAGTTCTCATTCTGTTCTGAAGAATTCAACACTCAAAAGGCAGAATAATTCCTCAGAGCAGCAGAAAAGTCTCTTATTTCTGGTGAAATAACAATTCCCCTACGATTGGGGGATGGAATCTACCACTGAAGTGGGGAAAAAGTCCAATTGTGACAGGGTGATGAAATACCAAAATACCAATGATTTTACATTGATTTGCATCGAATTCGTATATCTTGAAGTTTCTGCAAGTGCAGAGAATGCATTCAATCCACAAAATAGATCAATCTTCGGGAAAAATAGTTTAAATTGTATCCATGGATTCAAGAAATAATGGGAACACAGGAAGAAGGAATAATAATAAAAAAATCATGTGAATCAAGTTATCCTTCAAGGAATGAAGGGGAATATCAATAACAGATTATCTTCATTTGATCCCGTTCCGTCCCTTTTACAGTTGAAAAAAGATTTTGCTCGGATATCTGTATTTAATATTCTGGATTAGCTGGGAAAGATTTGTAATATCCAGCGGAAGAATATCCTCCACTGTGGAAAGTTTCGAAACAAGTTTTTTTCTGCTTCTTCTTGGAATAACTGGAAAACTTGAATGAATATAGGAAATCTAGGTTCTCGAGTGGAACTTTATAAAAGCCCTTGTATATACAACGGGCGTAAAAGTAGTTTTCTTGCTAAAATAAGATGTACTGGAAATCAAATGATTATAAAAATTTCCAAAGACGTTTTAATTCGAATCGATTGGAGTTCCTGGAATGAATATTTCTGGAAGGCAACGGTACTGGGCATCATCCAAATGCGATCGAGTTCGATTGTACTTCGATTCAACTTCGTAAAGAATTATAAATAATTCATTCCGTCAATTTCTGATAATAAAGTTCACAAATAGAAATTTCGTAAGTGTGAGAGGTTTGGCAATCTTGTTCATTTAAAATCGATAAAATTTATTGCGTGAGTCGTCTTTGTGAAGTGTCGTTGTGAAACTTTTTCAGATCGCAAACAATCTCTTTCCAGTGGGAGATGTAGAAATTTTCTATCTCTTTCCAATCGCTGGATAACAAAGTAAAACTGATAGGTGTGCGCCATCGGTTCTTCATTGTTGCACGTCGATTAGAGTGGGAAAAGGACATTTTTGAAGCCACTATTGTCTTTGTCAATTGAATTCGCTAGTGAATGCTTCTACAATTGCTTTTATAAGTTAGGTACTTGAGAACTCTCTTTGAAATCTAATTATTTTTGCAGTAGAGATTATAATTCTCAACAAATTTCGTTAGGCAATGATAATATTCCAGGATCCCGAATAATGGTAAGATTTTCAACATTATAGATTATTTTATATATAATTGAATATAGTTTATATAAAATTCATGTATAAATTGTATACAATTTTGAAAATTATTGGTCTGTTACTAGAGTGCCCACAAATAACAAATTGCTACAGGAGCAAGAGAAATTATTCACACAACTATATTTTTTCATTAGCATGAAGAAAGTTTTAGCTTCTGTACAACAAATAACAAATTTTTTCTATAGCCATAAACCATTTTCTCTCATACGATACTCTGCCACGAATTGATAAAAATTTGAAATCGGAGAAAGAGATTTCAACAGTTTTTAACAGATAAAATTTGGAATGTTTTTGAAATTCTAATTACCTTTATCGAGAGGAAAGTTTGAATTTGAAAATTCAATTCAAATTTGTTTTATTATGGAATCAGGTTCAGAGTAGACTCCAATCTCAATTTGAATACTGTAATGTAACAATTTATACAAATTTTATACACGTAACCACGATTTTTAGAGTTTTTATCATTGTCTGATACTAAGAATTATTCGATATTATACCTCTTACAGCATTTTCCGAGAATAATAGTGTTTCCAATATGATAAGATTATTTCTATTTCAATCTTTCAATGTTCATGCTGGTCGTCGAACTTTATACAGTTACAATCAGCTTTTATCTACGTGAATTTTCCGTTCCACGGCTTCAATGTATTATTATTGTTTATTTGCATGATTCAAGTTGATATTGGGTTCTTTTTTTATTTATTCCCAAAGTTATTTTTATTCGACAAATATCGACTTTTTTTTTCTTCGTGGTTTGTATGAAAATATGTTAGTTTTTCAGGGTATAAAAAGTCTTCTTCCAAGATCCACTCGGAAACAAATGTTTTTGGGGTCGCTTGAGATTGTTGGGAATTCCAAGAACAGTTAAAAATCGTTTTTTTTTATTTACAATTTCTTTTTCCTTTGCGGTAAAATTCAGTACTTGAACGAATAGTAACTTCCTCAGTTGAGTTGCAGCTCAAAGTATTTATTGTGAAAGGTCAATCAGATTTGGAGGTTTTATATCATCTTTGTATATTATTCTATATGATCATATAGGGAAAATGATGAAATCATACGGTAAAGATTCAAAATTAGTAGATTATAGTGAAAGAATTTAGAGAAAACTTGGTCCAATTTGATTCCAATTGCGTGGGACGGGTCACAATTGATTTAAAGTGAGGATAGTTAACCATTCTTGTGAGGGTGTTTTGCGTGTGATTGTTTTGTAACTACTTTCTGAACTTTCTGACCCTTCACTCTAACTTTCACTCGGAAATTCAGGATTTTGCCTTATGAAAAAACCCGATATTGGAATTTCATCGTTAAATCATCAGTTGTATTGATACTATCCGAGATATATCATGTTGTTTCATTATCGTACAACTCCGATAAAAATACGATAGATACTCTTTGAAATTGAATTTTCATTCCAAAAAATTCAAAGAGTAAGTTTGTATACTTCTATACGAGATTTTATTTGATGTTGGTGTGATCATTTTTCTGTAAATTATTTCCTTTTCGAATTCAAACTTTCATCCCGCATAAATCTTCAAGAAAGCTCATTATTCCTACCGTGAAGCTTTGACTGCAACAATAATGACACAATGGAATAATCGAGGAGAAAAAGAGGAGAAAGATTTATTCAAATTTAAAGTACATCTCTTTCAAGTTGATACTCATCGGTTAATTACCTTTTGTGAATCCGTATTGATTTTTTTGCATCTCAAAAGCTAATGTTCGTTCTTCCCGCGTTTTGCAATTCTTTTTATCGTGCGCCTATTTGCTTAATCACCCATGAAATTACATATCCGGGATGAATAAGAATGGTTTTGTGTTTCATTACTCTCCCGTTATGCTCTCCAATGCGGATGATTTCTTGTCCAATATTGATTTTTAACATCCCCACACTGACTACTGCGGTTCATTATTATCACAGTTTCCACTATTAATTCATTTGTGTTTGAAATTCATAAACGAATTTGAATTTGTTGGACTAAAAATTGCCGAGATAGGGCCATATATTCGGCTTTTTAGTCGAAGGCGACAGTATTTGACGGGATACAAAGCTCGTTGTGGGAATATTGATTCCATAATATGATGTGTATGAAAATCCTTTTGTGATTTATATGAAATCTCTTTGGGATATTTATATTCGAAAGATGATTCAAATAAATATACTCTCTAGTGTATTGCGAAAACGGAATATCTCATTATAAATCGATCAGAAATACGAGTTACAGGTGAAATGAATTTGGTACAGATCTCGTTTTCCTTACAAAATCTTGTAACGTTCGTTCAACAAGATAGATGTGAAATGTAATTTTTTGTCATATCTCAATTTAAAGACATCCACTACATTTACCGTGGAAAAAGTTCTCGTTTTCACAAATGTAGGAAAAAGCGAAGGATTTTCTCAAATATTTGAAGAAGCTATATTGAATGTCAGTCGATTCTGAAACTCGTGTTAGCAAAAATAATATTTGGGGATAAAAAAATGTAGTACCATTTCTTTCATCCGTAATGCACATTACCTTGATTTGATAATAAATCATTTTTTCTGCGGAATAAAAATGAGCGGGCAAAGAATATTAATTATAGCATAAAAAATATTCACAGAAATTTCTGTTAAGAGATCGTCAGCTCAATGCAATGATCATCAAAGTAATTCTCTGTGTGTGAAGTATAAGAAAATGTTTTCGAACCATCATATTCAAGTATCGAGTCATCATTTAGAAATATAATCTGATCAATCAATCAAATAATATAAAAATTCGATGAAATTCTACGTCAAGGTGTTGTATGATGATAATAATACCTACAGATAACATATCAATTTTTTGAAATCTTCGGTTCAGCAAAGACACTGGACAGAATGAATCTGATCGCAAAACATTTCTGTGAATCTATTGGATGATAATAACAATGAGAATCTCAAGTTTTCACAATTTGCCGGGGAAATGCAATTTTCATCGAACTTCAACGAGAACAAAAACTCCAATGCATTCGACTGGTCGTTTGGCTCGTTTTTCATTCTTATAGTATTATTTTGGTAAATTCGAGTGGACTTTTTCTCGCATTGCTTTTTTCCTGAAAAATTATAATTCAATACTTACCAGGAAGTTCCCCACTGTCTTGGAAAGAATTTATTTGTTTTTCAAAACTCATTGATCACTTATTATTTTTGCAATGGTTTTGGTGATGAAATATTTCCGAACCTATGTGGATATCCAATTAAATTATTTCATTGGGATAAAAAATCAGTTTGTTATCAAAGTATCAACCAGATAAAAATTGCTGATTAGATCGAGTTGTGATACACGGACTGTTTTAGAATAATTGGTAGACTGTACACTGTCTAAAGATCGACTGACTGTGCCTGGATCTTACTTGAAAATTTGACTGAAATTCAGTACTGTCCATTGTGTTGGCACTTATTTTCGATGCTTACTTTCAGTTAAAACAGGGCTGGTTTTCCAGGTTGAAAGTAAGTTTTCCTTTCCACTGTATATTCTACAGACATATTCTACGATCGGTTTGCAGCAGTTTTTTTTTATATGGCAAAATTTGAAACACAAAAAACTACACGGAAAAAAGAAAACAGCATTGTTTACTGTGAATCACGGGAATCTATTGGACCTCAAATTCATTTCGTGCAGTACTGCGTTTCCCAGCACTCGTTACTGTCCAGCCAGTGTTGACAAATTTCATTACAGTACTCCCGAGGTAGAAATCCCCGATTGAAAAGTGGCCCTGTCCGGGCCCAGACCTTCCTAACGAGAGCTCGAACGGGGCCAGGAATGGGCCGATTCGCATTTCTACACAGTAAAAAGTAAAACTTCAAGTGATCCCGAATACCAGCTCAAAAATGCACCCAAAAGTAGCGCCTATTTCAACCAAAAGTAAGCAATGAAGAAGACTAAATTTCAGTCAATTCCATCTTACTTTGGAAATTAAGATGGAATTCTATCTTAGATCGCCCCAACCTGCATTATCCAAGCGTGTTTTCGTTCGTTTTTCGATCGATTGCTGTAATTCACAGTAACCAGTGCTGTTTGCTTATTTCCGTGTAACAATTTTCACATACTCTAAAATTGTTAGAGCTGTTACAAATTAATTATTTTACAATACTCAAATGTGGTTGATTATTTCTTTAAGGGGGGGGGGGTATGGTTATTTCGACGGAAAAAAGACATGTTTTTAAGATTTTTTTCTGCTTATACAGATGTTGTAAGTTTATTGAGTCAATCTCCATATGATAATGTAACATTCCAACGATACTTTACTAAATTTTCATCGCAAAATATTGGAAATTGAGCGAGTGATAAGAAATCTCCGGAGGTGCCTCGAAAGAAAATTGTTTTGCGGTGTTCACGATAACTTGTGACAGAATCATCTGAAACAAAAAAACCAAAATGCATTCGTTAAAGGAGATGTTTTTCGAGGTAATGACGAGGGGATTTTTTTTTTCTTCATTTTTAAATTTTTCGCGACACTTTGAAGCAAGAAAACCGATTTTCGCATGAAACAATCAGCCTATTTGTTGTTGTAAAATCAACAAATATTAAAAAAAAAAAAATCCCCTCGTCATTACCTCGAAAAACATCTCCTTTAACGAATGCATTTTGGTTTTTTTGTTTCAGATGATTCTGTCACAAGTTATCGTGAACACCGCAAAACAATTTTCTTTCGAGGCACCTCCGGAGATTTCTTATCACTCGCTCAATTTCCAATATTTTGCGATGAAAATTTAGTAAAGTATCGTTGGAATGTTACATTATCATATGGAGATTGACTCAATAAACTTACAACATCTGTATAAGCAGAAAAAAATGTTAAAAACATGTCTTTTTTCCGTCGAAATAACCATCCCCCCCCCCCCCCCTTAATGTATACTCGAAATAAAATACAATCAAGCACCGTCAATATTCTATAAGATTTCACAATTATTCAAGGATGTTAACGATCATTACATAAACGTTACAAAGCCGAGTCTATTGGATCCAAGTACGTATAAGAGTCAAGTCCTTTTCATCCTTGCTTCGTTTTTTAATTGGTCCACGTGGATATCGTATAAATTATTACTAGTTTGTTTCGAGAAGGATTTGCTTCCGTTTTTATTATAAGACTTCGACTCAATCTCTCTCCGTCTTAAGAGTATGGACTTGACTGACTGCTCGAACTTTCTGAATCCCCTCTTCTTCTACATTTCTCCTTCCTAATCAGTTTTCAAATATGCTGATATGTATCATCGACACGTTACAGAGTGGTATTTCACTCTTTAGCCAGTCAAAAGTGAGCCTGTCAAAATTTCGAGTGAAATTTCCACTGTTCCAGAGTGATAACCTGAGGTTTAAGGTTATAAACTCACAGCCACTCCAATTCTGGAGTGAACTTTTCAGTCTAAAAGAATGGGAGTCCGGGCGAAACGAGTGAAAATCCCACTCGAAGTGGACTAGCTCATTTCTGAGACTTGGTGGAGTGAAACGAGTGATTTTTCACTCTTTCAGATTCAGAGAGTACGAAACAAGAAGAAACAAAAATATGGGTTTTTTTGCACCCTTCTGATGATATTGCTGTGAAGAAGACATTCGCACCAATAAAATGGTGCTGAAAACACGGACTTCTAACCATTTCATCGATTTTATTTATACAGGAATGAGCCATATTGTTTATTTGGCGGCGCTGTTGGAGCTGCTAGATTATTACATACTCTGTAAGTAGTTTCAAAATCAAATCTCTTCTTTTTCTTCTTCTTTCATCGCTTCAACTCGATGAATATGATGATTCAGAGATAGGAAAATATTGAACAGAAACATTACGTTGAGATGAGATAAGTAAGAACAGCAGTTGCTTTCTTTTTTCTCTCCCAAGTCTTGGATCAATGTGTTCTACACGCTCGGACGTTTTTGGAACGTTTCAAAAGTAAAGTGCTGTTAGGGTTATCATTGTTTTCTGCATTTGATTATTCCCTTTGCATGTGGCTCCAAGCGGTCTTGCACAAACTCACCCATGTATAAGTGTGTATATTGCTACTGTATCGCCAAACTGCAAAGAGGTAAAGAGACCGAAGAATGAAGCACCCTTTGATCTTGGTGGCATGCATGAAGACCAAGGCGCTTATAAATTGGTGCCATAAACATAAAGGTACCGATCAATAGAATGTTCTAGAACTTTCAAAATCGAAATTTCATCATGGGAAAATTCACTGAGGAAATAAAAATTTTGTATCGAAAAATGCGAATGAGGAAGGGATCGGCGTCGTTCGCAAGTCATCGTTTTGTAATACAATACCTCTGTAACAGTTTGTTGTTGTTTTGTAACAAGTTGGGGTTCAAATCAATTTTTTCGTATTAAAAATTCTCTTGCCTGAATAAAATCATCCTAACTTGCTCATCAATTTTCAACTCGTGTATAATTTCAGCCAATGCAGATAACACATAAAGATTACCGATGAACTTTGAGAAAAGAGTTCCTCCTGAATGTCTTTGAACTTCGAAGAATTCCTATGAAATCCTGAAAAGAATTCAATTTGCTAATAGAATGTAAATTACAGTTTTTCTCAAATAACCCCAGCATAGACATATATTATGGCGCCTACACTGGACCAGCATGTTCCCCATCCCGCCAACATGGGGCAAAGACTGAGCTAAAGTAGGTCCAAAATGCATACCCTGGGAGGAAAAACTGTAGCTGAAAATGAGCCCAAGTACAGTTTTTAGTCACAGCCGCTATTTTTCCACTGTCACAGCGATTTAAATGAAAAATGTAGCTACTGATAGCTAGGGTGACTTATGTTTTTGTGAACAAATCTTTCCAACCCTTAGAAAAATTTACGACATTTTGACAAAAACATTTAATTCTCTCTTCAAAAATTTGGCGGGAAAATGAAGTGTTTTAGTCGAAATGGAGTATATTTCCCTAAGGGAAACAAACTTGAATATTGAGAATATCTGATCACTGTACATGACTCAACGACAATCATTTCGAATATCCTACTTTGACGCAATCTCAACATGGTAGGAATGTATACCCTTATACATGCATATTTATTCCTCCGCTCATCCATTCATACTCCACGCATATCACACCTAATTATTGTCCCTCGGCTGATGAGTATTTCAGTGATGCTTATGCATGTCAGTTAATCGAGTTTGTTGGTACAACAGCTTATATTACGCGAAAGGAGGGTATTTCGTTACTCGAATACGATGAGAATACATTTTCGCTTGACCCGAGAAACAAACTAGCTTAGACTTTCTAGCTCGACAACTCGAGTGTTTCCAGAACGGTTTAATTTCCTCACACCTATATGCAACTAAGCGGCTGCATCTATTTTCCATACTCGGTTTATTGTGTTGTACAGTTATGAGACACACCAGCGCAGAGAGTTTGAAAAGTACAAGAAAGAGAGTTGAAGTAGGCGTTTACATCAGGGCAACAGGAAAACGTGGAAAGAGAGAAGGAGAGATGGATAGTAGTAGAGAGTCACGGTAAATAGGTCGTTCGTGTGTATCTTGGGTGGTAAATAGATACGTGTACATGGGCCACCTAGATGCAATACATCCACCTACCTCGGTGTCTGACTAAATTATTAGATTGAACCTCGTGACTCACCTCATACCAATTCACCGACCTACATCACTTTTTGCCGGTTTTTTCTTCTTTTATCCAATAGTCGAGCCTGTTGGCTCGTTAACTTTTTTCCTTCCTTCCTTCCTTCCTTCCTTTCTTCATTCTCTCTTTCCCTTTCTTCTTTCCTCATTTTTTGCCAGGCTCCGTTTTATCGAGCTCAGATTTTTCTATAAAACTAACGTGATCTCTCAAATCGTCTGTTTTATGAAAACGGAGCAAACAAAAAAAAAGGAGGAAAAAGAAAATCAAGTCGTTGGAAATGGCATAAGGGTGAAACTAATAAAAGTCAAATGAGCGTTCAAGGAATGTTTAAAAATTCAGCATGTCGAATAATCTTTTTCTCGTTCTTTTTCTCATCTTTGTTTCTCCTGGTTTTCTGACTTTTCACTTTTATTATTGTATTCGTGCGAGTAGAGAAGAACTATTATTGCGAAATTGGATGGGAATTCGTTGAATTTGATTACGTTATCCGTCAATTATTGTTATCCATTGTTCTGTAGGTTTAATATCAGTTATATTGTCGAATTTGAAGGGAATTGCTTGCATATACGATGCGATTCAATCATTTCGGATTCTTTGAACTCGAGCGAATGTCTTTCAATAGTGGCTTATCGTGTATTTCAAGAGGATGACAAATCTTTTCAGTCGTTGGATTCAAAATACGATATTTAATATGAATTATTTCAAATGAACTTCAGTCGGAACCTCGCATGAATCGAAATCAACTGTTTCCATTTGACGTGTGATTTTTCTCATTCGCGTTATCAATTAACAGTTAACATGTTATTCAAGTTTCAGTTGTTTTCTCCATACATGCATATTTCATACTCTATCTATCTTTAGTGATTATGGTTCGTGGCCTCTGATGAATTATTGAATTCTTGAACCTCTTCTATTATTTCTGAACCTAACTCGATCTTCACTTTATCTTTCCTTCTTGGGTTTGTTGGTACATAATGTAATATTTGTTCTCCCCTTGTTAAAACTTCACGATATAGCCTTCCCATTAATTTAGTGGAATCACTCTCGTTCTCCCATGCGCTCTTCAACTGTTTATTTCTACAAGTATGATTCTGATTCTTTATTTTCAACTCATTAAGAAAATTATGATTCGAATCCTCAAGTTGTATTCATTTATGATCACGCGGGGTGTGTCGAGGTGACGCGAGAGCAAAAATTTAAAGAAAACTTCAGTTTAACATCATTTTCTGACGAAATTCAATCTACGAGGAGAATAAATTAATTATTCAGAACTTTACAAGTGCAGTTAGAGTTGTTGCTTTTTCATAAATAAAGGATGGAAAGGTTAATTAGAGAATGGTGATCAATTTGAGGTGTATTTGAGTGAATATTTGTAATTACCTCAATGAGATTCAGCAATTTCATTATGATAAAGGTACTAAACATTGCAAAACCCCTATCGTTATTGAATTTTAGAAAACTTCAAGGAAATTTTTCTACTTGAGTTGATTTTTTGTTACTGTGCATTGATCTTTCAACTTTAAATTCATGAACTGTTAATTTTACCAGAATTCCGGTTACTATATGGACAGCAAGGAATATCTGTGACTTTTACTGGAATTCTTGTTAAATTTACCGGAGCCCTTGTTAAATTTGCCGGAGACTTGATTCATTCAACTAGAATTCCGGTTAAAATAGCAGTAATTCTTGCTGTCCATATATTAACCGGAGTATTTTTTTCCGTGGCATTCAAAGTGTTGATGTATCAATTCCCATTTTATATGGTATAAATGTAAACTGTAACGCTCAACTCTCACGGCTACATTTAACCGCGTTGAGGCCAACCTCCCACGGTCAATCAAATACAGTAGTGGAAATTGGTATAAATTTATTAATTTAACCCAGACAGTAAAAATAACCCGTTTGAATTCTTGAAGACTCCTTAATGAGTTCTCGGAACAGTCCCCGTTCTTAATGAATTCAAAACGAATACATGTTGAATGCCTGGAGAATTCTCCATGAACTCACAACATGAATTCTTTCTGAACAGTAAGTTGTTCATCAAGAATTCAATTTGAATTCAAAGTATTCATAATGAATTATTCATGTTTACTGTCATAAAAGGAGCTCTTCGTGGGGACTCTTTTGCTGTATGGGCAGGCACTTGAATTATGAAGAAAAACATGAGTTTGATGTTCATCTAAAATATTTATATGGTCATTTTTGTTTCGAGTAAGTACAATAATCAAGAAAGTCTTACAAAGACTGAGTCTCGTTGTTTCATTCTGAGGAAATCATGGAATAATTGCAAAATCAGCAATTTTATGTGGAAATCAGTATAAAGGCACTTCACATCGTGCGAATTCAGGGAATGTAAAAGATCTCTACTGTCCTCAGTGGTTGCACTAGCATCAACACGGGTTTGTTTATGAACATAAATCTCACAGTTGAACGTTAGAAACGCTTTTGTGAAGAGTAGTAATCAGTTATTGCAAACATGCCACGTGGTAACCAATTATCGAGTGAGGAAAAAGGAAAAATTACTGCTCACAAGGAAATGGGTTTATCTAATCGGCGAGTCGCGAAGAAATTGAACCGTTCGAGTTGTGTGATTGATATTAGGTGTACAAATAAGTTTCCGCGGTTTTTTATAAAAAATTAGGAATTTATTGTAAAGGAAAAGTACATTACGTTTTATTCAAAGTATTTTCCATCATTTGCCACTACTTTTCCCCATCTTTCTGGCAACATTCGGATACCCCGTCGAAAAAACTCTTCATCTTTTGACGCTATCCACAAATCTAGCCAATTTTTGGTGTCTTCATATGATGTGAAGCGCTGCTCAGACAGACCATGTGCCATCGACCGGAACAGGTGATAATCAGAAGGGGCTAAGTCTGGTGAATACGGCGGGTGGGGTAAAACTTCCCAGTTGAGTGTTTCCAAGTATGTTTTTACCGGCGCCGCAACATGTGGACGAGCATTATCGTGTAAAAGAATAATTTTGTCGTGTCTGGAGTAGTAATGGGCGCGTTTTTCCTTAAGTGCCCGACTCAATCTCATCAATTGTGTTCGGTAGAGAGCTCCAGTAATGGTTTCGCTTGGTTTCAGCAATTCATAATACACGAAAAAAATTACGGGATGCTGATACGGAATCACTAGTACTTTAAAGGTTATGGTGTTGCCAGATGACTAAACTTGGGATATTACGTTTTACATCTGACAATTTCTCCATAACCTTCTGGTGGGGCCATCTTTTGACAAACCGCGGAAACTTATTTGTACACCTAATAATTTTGTGAGATCAGGCTCACGATACGGAAAAAATGGAAAGTACGACAGGACAAAAAAATTGTCTAAGACGGCTGAACGAATAATTTTGCGCAAAGCAAAAGCTGGAAATGTGTTTTCTTCACAAATTGTGGCTGAGTTGAACTCATCTATTACTGCCAGAAGAGTCAGGCAAATTTTATCAAAAGATACAAATCTGGTTTTCAAGAAACCCTGCAGTAAACCACCTTCAACGGATGCTCATAAGAAAGCCAAAATAGATTTCGCTTAAAAATCCATGCCCTGGACCTCAGAATGGGACCAAGTGATTTTCAGTAATGAACAAAAATTCAATTTGGATGGGCCAGATGGATCCCAGTATTATTGGCACGATCTCAGAAAGGAGGAGCAGGTGAGCATGAGCAGAAATTTTGGTGGAGGATGTGTCATGATTTGGGCGACATTTCGAGCCACTAATGAATCAAATATTGCGTTGTGTCCCACTAGAATGAATTCAGACATGTATATAGAAATATTAGAGACTGGATTAGTGCGTATGTATGAAGAGTTTGATGATGAAGAACTGAGTTTTCAACAAGATAATGCTTCCGTTCATGCGTCCAAAAAAACGAAAGATTGGTTCAAGCAGAAAAATATCAAAGTCCTCAGCTGGCCAGCAAGAAGTCCAGATTTAAATCCGATTGAAAACCTTTGGGGAGTACTTGCAAGGCGTGTTTATCGAAATGGACGACAGTTTCAAACAGTTACTGAGCTCAAAAACGCGATTCGAGAAGGATGGATGAGGATTTCCGATCAAGAGACAAAAATTTTTGTTTTTCTCTGTGATATTTTCAGAATAACATAAAATAATATCACTTTATTATATTTTTTATTCGATAACACTTGAAAGTTGTTAAATATATGACATAAACGTTGTTTGAGAGAAATAAATTTGTTATTCGTGCAGAAAACTCTGTGCCTTTATATCAATTTCCACTACTGTACTAGGGTACATTGTCTAATAGAGTCTTCCCGTTGAGGTCACTTAAGAATCGCCACACGCGATGGAATTAACCTTCTAAAACCGAGAGAGAGTAACCCGTAAATTCAATAAAAGCCACTAAGAGTCATTCGGACTTGAGTCAATCAAAATTTAATGATTTACTATTTTTGAACAGACCACCATCGGTTCTCAGGATTTAACCCGTTGTGTAGGTGAGGTAATAAGTGCCACAAAGGCCATTCACCCAAAAGCGGTAGAGTTTATGGTTATTTGAGAAGGACTAGGAACTTCTATTTTTGGATCCATAAATGATTGTCTTCCGGGGAAATGCTACCACAAAAACTCCAAACAGTGAAAAAATAACGCCAAGTTCATGAAAACATGGAAACCTTTTATAACAAAAACTTCACTCTGTCTAGAATTCTACTTGAAGTGGCAACCCATGTACAGCACCGAACATTTCTACGTTGCCTCCACGTGGAATCTTCGTTCATCCACGTTCTATCCACACAGAATCCAAGGAGATGCGACGTAGAAATCGGTGGATGTACTGTTAGGGAAATATACCATTTCAAAAAAAAAAGATGTAACAATTTTTGGAACATTGTAACTTAATTTGTCAAAAATGCATTTCTTGTGGTTTATAATTTCTAAAAACAAAAAAAATCCTCATCTCGAAAATATGTATGAAGGAAAATGGCACAGAAATTAGGTTAATCTATTTCACACACCAGAACTCTGAGGTATTTCAAAGCAAACGTGTTGATCGGTTCAAATATGTATATTTTGAAATCCATTTCGATGCGGAATACTTGGCGTGGCCGATAGCAGGAGTTTTCAGTGTAGATTGTATTCCAAAAAATTCCTCAAGGGCATCAAGATAGAAACTCGAATAATATGATTCTTTCTCATTAGGGTTTGATGAGGCTTCTTCAGGTCTGGTCAGGTTCTGGTCAGACTCCGAAAAGCGCAGAGGAATGAAACTTTGCTTGTCAGTTTTAAAAAAAATGTATATCACCAAATTCTTCATACTTGTTATACTTATCAAATTCCAGAACGAATTTAATAGTTGTACACATAATTCCGTACGGAAAATGAAACAAAAATATTCTCATCCGGAACATGCGAAAGCCGAATCAGCTTGGATCAAACACAATTTGATTGGAATAGGATTCCAATTTCGCTTTGTATAATGAAACGTCGTGGAGTCTTCAATAGGTAGGTATTCTATTACACCTCACCCTCTGTTTCGTCTTTCACAGTCCTTGTGGCTCATTCCTGGATACCTTCACGTAATTCGTATATCACACCAAGATATATAGCCCTGGCTTGCTTACAGCAGCAACACTAGCGACAAGGCTAACACGAATAGCTCGAATCCGCTGTACTTCCGTCGTCGCCTAATAAGGGGACCAGACTAATCCGGTCTAATCTTGAATAATCTGAACTAATCTCGTGCAATCTAACGGCAACCTTCACGACGACGAGGAGTGGAGAAGAGAAGCAAGGGTTTGAGGGGTGGAAACGGTGATGATGGTGGTGGGAAGGGCCCCGGAATAGCTTCGCTTTCAATTAGAGAGAACATTTTGATGATAACGTCTACATCCGTTTGAATACATTCGAAACTTTCATCGGAATATCCCATCGGGTTGCACTGAAATACGTTCTCGGCAAATAGAATATCACAATAAGAGATACGAGAGAGTGCATATATATATGTATACATACCTTGGTCATTCTCATTGATTTGTACAATTCTAAGAGCCGCTGGGAAACTGTGGTAGTATTTGTATAGAAATTTGATGTATATCCCCTAGTACACTCAATGCATTTATGTTATTATTACCACTACCCTCATTTTTCAAAATGATAAATATCTCGGAGGTTGACGTGAATGAATTCGCGGGGAAAAAGGATTCACGCTGTGAATTGTAGAAAATATGTTCTTATAGTTCTCATACGCGGCAAAGCAGGAAAAAAAACACAGGCGATGGAAAAATTGAGGTGAATTTGCTATAACGCTTGACTAAATAAGTTTGTTCAACATAGAGTTTTGATGATGCAAAGGAAATCTTATATACCCGTAGGCTGTATTTTCCACGAAGTGTATTATAACCGTATGCACTTTACGAGTGCTAGCCATTTGCATTTTAATTACTCATTGCGGAGACCAAATATCATGAACTAGATTGCTGTACAAAAATACCATCTCATGCTTTTATTTTCTCCCCGCATGTTTTTGTCAACGAAAGCCACAAGGGCGTATCCAGGATTTTTTTTTTGGGGGGGGGGGTCCACGTTTGATATATATATATATGTATGTGTGTGTGTATATACATATATTATATATATAGGAAGAAAGAGAGAGCGTTTCATGAATCATTAATTTATATTGTTATCACGATTAGGAGAGTAACGAAACAAAGAATACAGAAGATCTGTTTATAAATACTTCAATACATTCATTAACTCATTAAAATATCTCATATTTTAACAAATTTACAAAAGCATAACAAGGAACAGGTTTGTGATAGAAAGGAGTTGGTTTAAAACCAATAGTATTACATTTTTAGAAGATTCCATAGTGTTAAAATATTTCATGCATGAGTACGAAAATCAATATCTCTTATTCGAGATACAATTTGTATCAATACTTTTAGTTCTTATAAATATTGAATTGATACAATCATTAATATTTTTGGGTCATTATATCAAGCATTGATGAATCCCCAACAGTATCTGAAAATTATCCATCAAATAAGGTAGCACAAAAGTTAATTGAAAGTTATATTATTGCATTACTTGAATATGCCGAAGAGTTTCAATATTTGAAATCCAAAACATCTCATAAGTCAATTTCAAAGAAATTTATGATTTCATATAAAAATGCAAAAATTGTATAAGAATTTCAAGAGATTCGATCAGTCAAATGGCAAAATCTCATAAAAAACCATATGAAATCAAGTTTATATACTAGATTTCATCTGGTTTCTGTCCTAGAAATACCTACCCAATGAGAACAGCTTGTCAAAGTGACATCAATTTGATGGCATTTTGATTGAGTTGTTCTCATAAGGTAGAATCCATTCGAATTTATGAGACCTTCTCAACTGCTAAGTAACACACAAATATCCGTAGCATGTTCTGCGAACCCTCTTAGCACATTAAACGTCCTGTTCATGTATTATGAACATTCTAAGCATGCTGTACGAATCCTGTGTTACTAGGATATCTGGGTATTCATTGCTGGTCAAATATTTAAACTTATTTATTGAAAGGGAAAGAATTTCACAAAGTTGCATAATTCAGTGAAAAACTATGGTAAGAAAAATCCAAAAATCAATTCGGAAAACAAAATATGAATTTTTGAATTACATTCAAATCTCTTATCTACTCTCTAAATCTGGAAGACTGAAAAACCACACGTTTCACTCCACTAAATTTCAGAAGTGAGTTTGTCCGACTTGAATGGGATTTTCACTCGTTTCGAGTGAACTCATTTTTTTGAAGTAGAAAATTCATTTTACAATTGAAATGGTTGAGAGCTTTGAACCTAAAACTTTGGACCACCACTCTGACAGAGTGAACATTGCACCTAAAAATCTGACAAGCACACTTTCGGCTGGCTAAAGAGTGCAATCTCACTCTGAAAATTTCATAGAGTTCTACAGTATGTTACCAATTTCTGATAAGGATTTCGGTTTTGTGAGGATATTCAGTACAGCACTTTCTTGGGGAAAGAATATCTTCCCGAATGCTTGGTTGTATTATTTCGTAAAATTGATGTTGATGATTCTTGGTTGAAGTGTGAAAATTTGTAAGGCTCTTTCTCTTCAAAGGAGTGGATTTGGTTTTTTGACCGGTAGTTGCCCCAATAAAAATATTTCTCTTCAGATTTTTCTACATAACTGTCAGATTTCGGACGCTTTGAGAAATTTGCAGAATTTTTAACCATAAATATTACTCTGCAAAATTGTACACAATTCTTCCAATCTTCGTAATATTTTATGAATTTCTCCACAAAATTCGTACAAAACTCGCCAAATCTCCATATTACATTAAATACTTCTCTGCATATTTCTGCATTACTCTACAAATCTGTGTTTTATCTATTCACTTTCGCTTGAGAAAGAAAATTTTTGTTCAGAGTTTATCCCTACAAATCTCCTTCCAAACCGACTTGAATGACATTACGGAAGAGACATCACATTGAAAGTCCATTTTTAGGAACTTTCCTCAGTGAGGATCGAACCCGGGTCCTGCGAGTGAGAAGCAAAGCCTCTATCACATCAGCGGATCTCCGAGATGACTACAGTAATCTTAAAGTATCACTTATGGGAATCATCGCAATGGAAAATTTTGAAAAATTCGTTTTCGTGAGGTATAGACCAATCAATTCAGAATCTTCTGAAACGAGAAATGAATAGGTCGTGGGAGAGGGGATTTTTTTGACCTCAACTTGTAAATTTTTCCAAGTGCTGAGTCAAATCGATAGAAAATTTTGAAAGTTCGTCCCTGTAAGATATAGACCAATCGATTCAGAATCTTATGGAACGAAAAATGAGTAGATCGTGGGAGAAAGGTTTTTTTCGACCTTAACTTGTAAATTTTTCCAAGTGCTGGGTCAAATCGATAGAAAATTTTTAAAAATTCGTTCCCGTCGGATATAGACTAATCGATTCAGAATCCTCCGAAAGGAAAAATGAGTGGGTCGTGGGAGAGAGGTTTTTTCGAGGCCTACTAGTGAATTTTACTTAAGTTGTTTTGAGTCGATTGAAAAGTTTGAAAGAATTCACTTTATCTCCGCAAATGCGATTTGAGAAAAATGTATGAATTTGTATAGAAAACTCAACTCTCCGCCACAAGCCGTAATATTCTTGAAATAGAAAAATAAAGAGAAAATTCAAATTTTTTTCTGCAAACGTAGTTTGCAGAGGAATGTATGAATTCGTGGAGAAAATTCCTTTCCTCATCAAATGTTTCCACCACTTATCAAGCAGAAAAATGTTGAGAAAATTCAACATTTCTCAACAAAACAACTTTGATCAATAAGTTGGAAATGTACAGAGAAACCTTTACTGGCAATAGAAATTTTCAGAAATATGCAGAATTTCACAGAGTTTTGGAAGATGAATCTGTTGAAAAAATTCTTTCTTTCTCTAAGAATTGCGATAATGAAGTTTTGCAGAGAAATTGTTAAAGTTTTGAAGACAAATATCTTCTTTGGGGAATATTTCCAAGTCAGACAAATGGGGATAAAATTCCAATTTTCGTGGAGAAAATTTTTTCCCTCGTCGAATAATTTCACTATTTGTCAAGCAGAAAAATGTCGAAAAATGTCTACATTTCTCAACAAAACAACTTTGTCCAAAAAGTTGGAAATGTGCAGAGAAACCTTTACTGGTGATAGGAATTTTCAGAAATATGCAGAATTTCACAGAGTTTTATAATATGAATCTGTTGAAAAAATTCTACCTTTTTCTGAATATTAAAACAATCGAGTTTTGGAGAGCAATTGTTGGAGTTTTTATTGGGGTGATATATTTATGAATTATAAATTTGGGGGGTGTCCGGACCCCCTGGACCCCCCCCCCCCCTGGATACGCCCTTGGAAAGCCACCACTGCTGCTGCCACCGCTGCATCGTCATTACTCGCGGGTATCGATTTTAAATAAAACTGTTTGAATAATGTAGTCGCGAGCGAATATATTAGTGATTATTTCATATCAAAGTTGTTGGTAAAGAAATTCCTCATTTTCATATGAATCTTTTTTGGAATTTCAAGTCGGTTTGAGAATTTTCACGCTGTTCGTTTCATTTTGACATTCAGGAATATTTATTTGAACTCGTAGAATAGATTTTCCTTCATACGCTATTCGTTTAGAATTCGCAACCTGGGAGCACCGAACTAATTTGTACTCCCAATATAAAATTCACTCAAATGATGCATACTTCAAACGATTAATGGTTCCTTGACATTGTGTCGATATAGAACCGGTGTAGACTGATTCTCATGTATTTTGAATATTGATTATTCAATAATTTCTTCTGCTTTTTTATAGGCATTGCAGTGAAAAATCAGTTCGCTGTTTCACCCATAATATATTCCCGTGTAGAATCTTTATTGGATTGCATCTAGATATATTATATTGAGTGTATGATTCAATTTCAATTGGTTTTGTCTTCAAGGTTGCAATTATATTCAAAATAGGAATATTTTTGCGGACTTTTGTGGTCTTAAAAGGATCGAACGCAAAATTTCAGAACACCGGACGATAAATCCACGATGGCAACTGATAAAGTGCAGATTCGGCACTAAATTCTGTCCGAACTCCAACCAGGGAAAAATGCTCTTGAAACATGGGAATCAATTTGCAGTGTTCTTGGTCCTGTGTGATTGTGTTTCATGAAACGGGTAATTATTGGTACGAGAGTTTTGAGAGTAATGATTTCGATTTTAATGACCACCCTGGATGGTTTCGAAAGTTTGAGAATGTGGGATTGCAAGCTTCTCTGTATGAAGATTCAATACAAACGCAATAAAAGCTTGCTACTCAGCTAGATGTCACCTGAACAGCTGTTTTCAAGCGTTTGCATCAAATGGTAAATATTCAAAAACTTGGAAGGTGGGTAGTGTTGCCATTCCGGAAATTCTGTCGTTCTGTGATTGGTCATTCTTTTTAACAAATAAACGGAACTGGCTTATTCCGATGGATTCCAGGATTCCTTGTCAACACCGAAGGTGGGTTCCTCATATATTATTGACCGAATATAACCTTGATCAACGTACGAACACGTGCCTTTTACTGCTTGTTCAGCAACAAAAAAAGATTTCTTGTGGGAAATTGTGACAGGAGATGAAAAGTATGTTTTTTACAGGACTCTCGAAGGTGAAAAGTTGTGGCTAGACCTCGGGCAACTCATTACATCCACGTCGACACAGGATATTCACTTAAAGAAGGTTCTCCTGTGTGTCTGGTGGGACATGAAGGGGATGCTCCTTTAAGAATTCTTGGAAATTGCACAGCCGACAATTGAAAACAACTGATTGGATACCTTGATTAGGAAAGGCCATTTACTTGTGTCACGTTGCTTGCGCAACTTGAAAGATTTAGCTCCAATTGACTATCATTTGTTTCGGTCAGTGGAGCACATCTTAGTAGGTGGACAGTTCAAAACACTGGACGATGTGCATAAATTCGTCCATGACTTCATCACCTTGAAGCCTGCGAGTTTATTTTGAGACGATGAAGAATGTTTCCAAGATAAAGTTCATCGCTGTCTACTTTTTTTTATTGAAATACATTTACTGCACTGAAAAAATTGTTTCGTTTTGGCGATCAAAAATTTTAATGAAATATGACCTCGACTAAAAATTGAGTTGTCTCAAGTAAATGTTAGTATACTCCAGCAACGCCATTAAAGAAACTATCTAGGCCTTCACGAGAATCTAGCTAGCGGGGAACTTATGAGGGCCTACCGAGTGCTGATATAATGCTCGATCGAGTAATTATAATCCCTTCAACTGAAAATTTTTGTTACGACAAACAATATCTCAGTTCGGGCAACTTAGATTTTTTACTTGATGTCGTTCTTAGTTACTACAACTAAAGAGATCCCTCAGTTTAAAAAATCTGTAGAAGTCAAGTTATCCACTTAATATTTCTAAGGCAATGAATAATATTAAAGTACATGTCGGAGGATTATAAGATTTTCTTGAGGGGTATTTGGTGTGTCGAATATTTGCATATTTTTCGTGAAAAATTCTATGTAATCATTAATCATTTGAACAACGTGAAAATCGGCCGAGTCATTTCAACTATGGACGAAGAAAAACGTTTACAGAGATTCCCGAATCTGATACCCTCTTTTTACACCGCAGTCGAGTACAAAAAATCAACCAAATTCCAAGAGATTTTAGGGAGCGAGTAGTGATGTTGAAGGATGAACTAACTTCTGGTCCATTAATGAAATTCTATAATCGTGTAAAAAGGTTGTGTAACTTGATTTTCATTTCTCATACATTGAACAAACATTTGAAGAATGTCATTCAATCAATCCTATTGATTTTTCTCTCATATATCACCAGAATCATACTTCCGTAGATAATTTGAAAATATAATCACATAATTTTCTTTCATGTTCCTTCCTCGGTATAAAATTCTCTAGGATTAGCTTATCATGGTTGCCATATCTCATTTTTATTATGACATAACACGTGTGCTGTTCGAGGATTTTTGTCAGTGTGTAGTATTCTTTCTATCCCATATATACCTATTATGTATCAGTAGGGAAGTTCCCAGTAGCCGCGTTCCGATCGATGAAGGGATTGCAAAGACGACGACTACGACTACGACTACGACTACGAAGACGAAGACGGCGACGGCGAGGAGGACCAACGAAAGAGGAAGAGAGAGCATAACGGTGATGTATTAAAGCATTTACGAGCCGCGCATTCCAGACCGCGATCCTGCCACCCTTATTTATGTATATTCTTATTGGATTCCATTGTATAAGCGCGCGCGTGCTTGCATAGAACGCGACCCTTTCTCTCTTCTACTCCCTCTTGGTTGTTTCTGCACTGTTGTACACCAAAACAGTTTGTTGTGTTATTTCATGTTTCTCTCAAGTTATCCTTGAATTGCAAGAAGAGGGAGACGAAGAAGAGGGAAATCTTGTTGTAAGGAAGAGAAATAATAAGGATCTGGAAGAATTCATTCCGCTTCTGATAGATCCTGTGAGGAATGCGAAGAAAGGGAAAGGGTTGTATTACCGTCCGGTAACTTATTACCTTATGGTATTCTAAAGAATATTTCAATTAAGGAGTAAACAACGAGTTTCAACGGTTCAACACTTTAATTCTCTTGGGATCGTGATCATATATTTTAGAAAAATCTACCTTCGCGTGTTTCGCGATACTCGGATCATGCTTTCTTGGAAAGACCAAGCTTATTCCGAAGAGTTGCGTTCTTCGCCAAGTTTAGCTGGGGAAGATATTTTTATATATATTTTCTTTTCCGCTTTGAGAAATATTCGAATTATATCCCACGGGAGAAAGAAAGCATACCGTGGAACAGGAAATCAAAAATGCAAATCACAATCCACTTGTTTTGAACCATCAAGCAATGTATATCATCATTAGAATTCAAAAACGAAAAACAATTCGAAAGTTATTATTTCTGGACATCAATTTCTTTATCGTGTCTATTCAAAATTGATCGAAAATCAACTTCTTGAATTTTTACGTCGTTTACGGGTATTTTACAGACAAATATTTTTGAAAGGTTTTTTTTCCGATGCGCATCCAGCGTCCATTCATCTATGTGATAGCAGCGCTTGTGCAATAAGCATCTAGAATAAAAAATTCGTTGAACGTACGCGGTATAACAATGTTACAAAACATAAAATGCTATCTCGTTTATTCGATGATCACGTACCATATTCCACTGGTATATTTCTGAAAAATTCATCACTTTGTGCAGATACCTTATGAAAAAATACTGTAAAAATGACTAACGAATTCCAATGCATACCTACATATATTTCAACCGCATTCAAAGCTAAACCTAACGTTGAAAAAAACAAAAACAATAATCTTCTGGTATTATTCAGCTCGCGTTCGATTCATTCGATTTGCCAACAAAATGGATTTCTACATCATTTCGCTTCCTCTTCACAATTATTTTTTTGAAAGCTTGATGAAATAGTATATTCGAGTTCCTAATAATTTGTATACTTTCGTAGAGCATATTCGCTGGTGTCCATGTCGTATTTTCATGAATTAAGACGCGGTCCAAGAATTCCTCGATAATTTGAGCTCCCTCTTTTCAGAAAAGTTGAAAGTAAAAGTAAAATTATAGAGATGGTCGGTTTAAGTACCAAGATGAATTTAAATCGTGTATTTTACGAGACTGAACTACAGAAAATCAAAAACATCACTTGTTGATAGAATTTTCTAAATTTGCCTTTCTAAAGTTGGATATGTTTTAATTGAATCAAAGTAGAATAATTTAATCGAATCGTTTACATGATCTGATGATGGAGGTGTTGGGAGATATGTCCTCAGTTATTTCCTGTGCATGGATAAAACTTTAAATGTAATTTCTACATTAATACCCATTGAGATTCTTCGTAACAAATCGTTGTACAATGGTTCAATTAGAATATCGCAAGATCGTACCTTGAAGCAACGGAATCATCTGTCGAACTTACGCGAAGAGTTGAAAAATCTAAATGACCCTTCAAGGACTATTCGCTATTTCAATGGGATACCTAGGATAGTTCCTGCTCACCAAAGAAAAAACGCTTAATCGACCCTTTGGTGTATTATCAGAATGTTCGTGGCTTGAGAACTAAACTTGATCAACTTCATTGCTCTGTTGCTATATCAGATCCATGTTATGATATTATTATCTTATCTGAAACCTGGCTGCGCGAGGATATTCTATCTTCTGAAATTGGTTTACATGGCTATGCAGTTTATCGTATGGATAGAAACGGACTCACCAGTCAATTTTCACGGGGAGGTGGTGTCTTAATCGCCGTTAAGGATACCCATCGGAGCTGTGTCGTCTCATCTTCTTATTCCAAAGTTGAACATCTTTACGTCAAAGTTTATTTTGGTTCTTTGTCGTTGTTGTTTGGGGCTGTCTACATTCCACCTTCTTCGGATTCTTCAATATACTTGGACCATTGTAAAAGCGTTGGCGAAATCCTTCTCAAGGAGAACTTTAACTCCTTATACTTATACGGGGATTACAATTTACCTCATATTTCCTGGAGCAATATTGATTCCAAATTATCTTTCTCAGTGTTACCTGGTTCGACTCTCAATGAAATGACTTCTGCGCAATATGTTCTCGAATATTTCAATGAATTGAATTTGTTTCAACCTAATACTTTCAGAAATTCTCATGGTAACATACTCGATCTTATTTTTTCTGATAACGATCGTATTGATGTCAATATTGCTCTGGATCCTTTTCTCGCGTGTGACAACTTTCATCCTTCTCTTGTATCTAAGCTCAACCTACGTGATAGTGTTTTACTGGTCCCCAATGAAATCATCAAATATAATTTTAATAAGGCGAATTACAGTGCAATTTGTAAATATTTAGGTTCTATCAACTGGGACGATGAATTGCGTAATCTTAATGTTATTGAAGCTGTTGATTTTTTGTATCTTCATTTATATAATGCAGTTGATTCATTCGTACCCAAGTATGTATCAAGGAATAGTTCTTATCCAAAATGGTTTTCTTCGGAATTAATTAAACTTATTCGTCAAAAGAAAATTGCTCACAATAGGTACAAAGAGTCAAATTGCTTTGAAGATTACCTAATCTTTAGTCACTTACGAGCTCAATGTAAAGTTTTGACTCGCCAATGTTACTTGTCCCATCTTCATTACGTTCAAGGGTCCATTCCTACAAATGTCAAAAGCTTTTGGAACTTTGTTAATAGTAAGCGGAATCAGAACGGTATACCCCTGGTGATGCATTTAGACGGTACTATTGGCAATACTGGTATTGCTATTTCGAACTTATTTGCATCTTATTTCAGATCAGTCTATCAAAATTATCCCGTTGTTCCTTGTAACTTACCAGAATTTACTTTCAATGTCAATCTTTCCGATTTATCCATCAATATCGGTGAAGTGTTCAATAAAATCTCATCCTTGAGAACTTCTTCCGGTCCTGGTGATGATGGTATTCCTCCTAATTTTCTAAAATCTTGCAAGTTCGTCATTTCTCGGCCTTTGTGGTTGATCTTCAACAGCTCTTTATCCTCTGGAATATTTCCTTCTCAATGGAAATCCAGCTTAATTACTCCTATCTTCAAATCTGGGGACCGTTCTGACGTGAGAAACTATAGACCGATTAGTATCATGAATGTTATGCCGAAAATTTTTGAAGATATAGTTACTGATAAAATAACACCACTGTTTTCTGATATTATTTCTGATTTCCAGCATGGCTTCACTTCTGGCAAATCTACCGTAACTAACTTGTCTATTTTTTCTCATGTTGTGTCCTCTGCGCTTGATCAAAATGCCCAAGTTGATACTATATATACAGACTTCTCAAAGGCTTTTGACAGAGTTGATCATAATATATTGTTAAATAAATTAAGTAATTTAGGTATTCGAAGCAATTTTTTGTCGTGGTTACATAGTTATATTCTGAATCGTACGCAATCAGTTCGTGTCTCTCAATATTTCTCTGATTCATTTTTTGTATCCTCAGGTGTACCGCAAGGCTCACATCTAGGTCCTTTATTATTTATTATTTTAATTAATGATATCTCTACGATTTTCAAGTACTGCACACATCTTCTTTTTGCTGATGACCTGAAACTGTTTATGATTATAAGAACTTACAGAGATGCTCAAAATCTGCAATCTGATTTGGATCGGTTACAATCTTGGTGTGTGCTATCTAATATGTCATTAAATCTCACTAAATGCCATGTGATGAGATTTCATAGAGGTAAAAATGCTATTTATTTTCCTTATAACTTGTCTCATTCTCTGTTATCACCTATAAATACTGTTCGTGATCTTGGAGTTTCATTTGACTCTCGTTTTAACTTCTCAGATCATTACAATCACATAGTTGGTACTTCCATGAAATCTCTCGGATTCATCAAGCGCGTTTGTAAAGATTTTCGTGATCCTGTTGCACTTCGAACACTGTATTGTACTTTAGTTAGACCTCATCTTGAGTATGCGTCTCAAATTTGGAGTCCTCATCTAATTCGGGATTGTACAGACTTGGAAAGAGTTCAGCATAAGTTTCTGCGTTTTGCTGCCTATCAGATAGGCCGTCCGTTGAGCGTCACTTGTCATGATTACTCATTGATTATGGCTCTACTTAACTTGCCTCCCTTGGAATCACGTCGTTTGTTCAATGATTTTTCATTTTTGTATAAAATTGTTAATGGGAAAATTCGCTGCCCTCAACTGCTTGGACTTGTACGTTTTAATGTCCCTTCTCGTTTATTGAGGCGCCCTAAATTGTTCAATCCAATTTCTTATAAATCGAGACACGGTTATTCTGATCCGGTAAATCGGATATCTATCCTAGCAAATTCTTACAGTGATGCGCTTGAATTATTTTCATCTCATTCTGATCTTAGGAATTCTCTTTCTCTTATTTGTCAAATTTCATATCTAATTGTCCTTTTCACCTATAATTATACACGTTAACTGTTGTTGTAATATAAGATGCATGTAGTCGAGCTTAACATGATGCCTAATGCTTTGATGTATGATATATATAATGTGGTTCAAATAATGTATATTCTATGTACCAAAGGGTCTTTTATACCCGTATAAACAAAATAAATAAATAAATAAATTAATTAATTAATTTTGATGAAACTCACGTGATGCATACATGATCATTGCTTTGGAAGATTGTAAAAATTTATTTATCATGATATTATTGACCACGAATAATGTAAATTTTCCATTACACTCGACTGAATCTACTTTTCACGAACGTGATGCCGTAAGGCATGCTCAACCACATTTCCACTTATTCAATTCTACAGCAATCTAATGTACATTCAACAAGTACAGTTGCTAATGGTACCTATGATTTTTTGAATGATAATCTGATTTATTTCCTAGGAATTTTATTCTCATTCCCAAATATACAGTTACCGCAATCTGATGTGTATTCAACAATTGTTTCTGCAAAAACTACTCGCCTGTGTTGTTAATACTACTGAGAAGCGTTGTAACACTCCTTCCAGTTCAAAATTATTAAAATCGCGTCACAAAGATGGCGCAAACAGTTTCAACAGTTTTCCGCGAGTATCAGTTTGTTCCTACATTTGATATATATTAAAAACTTGAATATCCACTCCCCAGATAACATGTAGGCTTGTCATAACCCTGTCACACTTGTCATTCGATTGTTTTTGGCTTGTTATTGACAACCTTGTCAGTGTAAGGTTGCTACAGCCCTGCTGCAAGGGTTTTGTAAGCTTGTACCCTTGTCGTGTGTCAACTAGGAGGCTTATATCAACCTTGTCACAAGCTTGCCTGACAACATTGCAGCAAGGTTAAATTGCTATCTGGGTCATAGCGTACGGTTAGTGATAATGATAGAATAAAGCGACATAACATTGTATTGTATCTTATTTGTAATATGTAATATGTAAGATGTATGTTAAGGTAATAAATTCCAGCTGAGTGATTAAAGTTCATTTCACTGCTCAAAAATGCATTTGCATATATTGCAACAAAAAACACAACAGCTAGAATTAATTGGGAAGATACCATTTTTTTCATTTCAACTGTCAGTGAAAATTCATGAAAATTCGGCGCAAATAATGTAAAATTTTAATCACTCAAGTTTTATCTCCATCTCCGTGGCTTTTGGAGAATCAACAAAAATTGTTGTAGTTATTATCGTAGTTCTCGCGTATGCATGAAATATATAAATGAGCGATTGAAGTTTTATTCAAAAATCCTAACGTGTATTTTACATCAGACTGATGTACAAATTTCATAATTTTGAAGTAAGTATCCCTTATCATACTGTTTTCATTTCATTCACTACGACAATAGGATTTACATTTGATATATGTAATAGTTATGAAGTGCGTATGTTAAAATTACATCAGATTGCGGTAGAATCGCGACGTTTTCAATTCACAGCAAAAATGATGTAGAATTTCCACCGCAGAAATGCTATCCCTATATTTACATGTGGATTTTGTCAAATTCATCGCAATTGCTGTATCTGCTACCCCAAATTTTTCTCCGTGTGAAGAGAATAATACTACACGTTCGAACATAATAATGGAATCTTGCAGAGATGAATTCCATGCTGAAGACCAGCTTCTGTTCCGTAGTTGAAATGGAAAGGAAGGTGAGTACAGAATAGAATGAGTTTGTATGAACTTTTCATATAGGATTCCTAAGGCGGTGACTGCTGTTCATACCATCCATTGGTCAGGAATTTTCAACCATATAGTGCATATAGAGACGAATAGTACAAGGGATGCAGATCAGTGTTGTACCCTACCTCACTCACGGTTAGACCTGGAACCGAGTGAACGAGTGGTCGACCGCATGTATTACAACACACGGAATAAACATGACCTTAAATTGCCTCGTACATTTTAATTGCACGCCAGCCGTATGGGTTATACGTATGTCGTTGGTTCCTTATTTATCAGAACGCTGACTGAAGTTTCCTTCCCTGATGTCATAATATTGTACGGAGGGAGGATAGGGAACCGCAAAATCTCTCTTTTGACTAACGTGTGCATTTGGAAAATTTGCATTGAACGCGATAACGAAACTCGTTGACTAGAAGGGGGAATAAAAAAAACATGTAGCGAGATTATATGAGCATAAATCAACGTTTTCGTAATGCGTGCAGTGGAAGAAAAAATATGAGAAGAAAAAAAACGATGGAATAACGTTTTACAGTTGGACGAGCAATTTACATCACTGCTCTTGGATTTGATTTGTGTGCATTTGGAGATAAAAGAGAATGAATTAACAGGATGGTTCGGCAGAATAACTCTCATCGCTGTAATAATCGCGACAAGTGAAATTTGGATAGCAAATGACGCGATGCATTAATTAAATCGTTATAATTGAAAGGACGGAGTTACACGCGAATGCGCGTTTGTATTAACTTGTTTCAATTTTTTTTTTTCTCTCGAGCGATTATGGAAAATCGATTTATCATCGTTGTTCAGTTTTATAGAATCTATGTAAGAAAGATGGTACGGCGATAACGATTCTAAATGTTATTCGTAAAATTCGTTGTGTGGCTATAGGGATTTGTTTTCAGTCGATTAATCAACATTCAACATTTATAAATGCAGTGTCACGAGAAAATAACTCTTTATCACGAATATTACGATTATACGTTGTACTAAGGATATGAGATATAACCACTCATTAAGGTTTCACAGACACTTTCGCAACGACGCCAAGAGATGCAGACGACTTTGCCCTCGAGAAGCTCCAGGAGGATCGATTTTATGGGCAGCGTAATATGTACAGCAACGGTAGTAAACAATTACTGCGGGTGCGATAAACACCCACTCCGGGAAAATAAAGGAGTTAGCGAGGAGGTGACGAACGAGTCTATTCCAAGCTAACTGAAAGAGAAAAAATACGAAAAAAAGTGAAGAGAATAACAACAAAAAATTATGAAAGAAAAGATCTTTTCAAACTTCAACTCTGTCGCTCTTTTTTCACCGTTCAATGGATAAGTGGAGAAGGATCATCTTTTCATTATAAATCCTTGAGATTGCCATGAGAAAATCTTTTCTTTCTGTATACTTTGTAATTCGAAATTTAAGTACCTGATATGAAGATGATAGTGCTTCTTGCTTCAAACTTTCTGTAAATTTTCGATAAATCTTCTATGAGAGACCAATCCCGCATCTTGGAAGTGACAAATCAGGAAAGTTCAATTCGTTGATTCTCGGTACTACCCGCATTCTAAGAAAGTCTCTCTTCGATGGATTTTCAAGGATTTTCAACGTGACGAATTTTTTTTTTTTTTTTTTTATAAACAAAAAGAAGAATTCCTAATCGGCAATGAAAACCAGAAACAATCAATCAATTGTCGCTCATAAACCTGTTTAATTAACGACACTAGTCAAATCAACTTGCTTCTCACGAAGTCAAATTCTTTTTGAACAAATATCAAGACGGAGTTTGAGAGCGTTCGACTTTGCCAAAGAATTTGATATTAAAATTCACCAAGCATTCCACTTCTTGGGATAAGTAGAATATGAATATACGTAAATATGTAGGTACCCACTGCGTTTCGCAGTAAATATTACTGAGTCATGAAGAAATAAGGGAACCTTCATAAGAGAAGAATTTAGTTCCCTATCTTCTCGAAAAAGGAAGAATTGTTGAGAGAGAGAGAGAGAGAGAGTATCTGCATATCTCGCAAAATAGCGTTTGAATGGAAGAGCTAGCTATTCGACAAATAGCTGAACAAGAATCTTTCTTTAATTCTTTTCACGTCACAGTGTTTGATGAGATTTTATGAAATCATAAATGCGTAATGATTTGACATGCGGAAAAATTCCGGTCAATATTCAATGAAATTCAATATCAATGTCTAAGAAATTTCGTTTCTTTTCGACATTATCAATTGGTGTTCAAAGTTCTGATCAATGCTAAGTTTCATTGTTTAGATTTTTTATATTTTATTAACTGAAGAAAAAGTTCCTTCCAACAAAATAAGTAGTTTATTTGTCCTCTCTACATAAAATATTTCTTAGGATTAATGAAATATTTAATCGAATCAAATAATGGAATGCTTGCCCCAAATAAATTCGTCTTCTAAAGAAATAATTTAATAGTCACAAGTAATCAGTTTTTGCATCTAATTGAATATTTCATTTCTTCAAGTAAATATTTTATGGAGAGAGGACAAACAAATATTTTTTATCAGTGCACTTCTGCAAAATCCATGAGAAATACACAATTTTCAACAAATCCTATGAATTGATTTCGCAACAAATTCAATTGACATTCATTATTTGTGTCCTACAAACTTCCAAAATTTTCATGGAATGTGGTCGTTCAAAATGAAAATTCATGTTTTTCAAAATAAGGAAAACTCCTGGTTATTTCACAAATTTGCACAATATTCAGCAAATTTCAGTGACATTTATTTGGTTTCAACAACACTGCTCATTGAGAATGCGGCACAAAATTCTCTGACATGATTTCTCAATTGAGTTCTATAAAATTTTCTCGATAGTTCCACGATAATTGAACAGTCTTTCATCAAAGCTCATTTCTTCTGAATCATTTTCAGTGTTTTCCAATAAAAATGATGAAAAACGTTGCACCGAAATTCCGCAATTTTCAACAAGATTTTTCGAAATAATTTCGATGAAATATCCCTGGCGAATTCGAAATAACCCAAAAATTGGTTATTTTTTGGTCATTTTGAGGTTCGGTCTGGTTTGAGTAATACTATGGTGAAAAAATGGTAATTCAAAGGTTTTTTACCAAAACATTACCGAAAAATAACGGTTGCTTTGTGCGCTTTTTGAACCAAAAACATTACCGAAAAAAAACCGTTATATTTCAGTTGTATTTTGGTTGCATTAGGGTTTCCGCATGGAGAACCGATTTTTTACCAACAAATAACCAAAAATATTCCCCACATCAATGAGGGATATCTGAAATAATTCAAAGTTAGGACCTGACTGAACGACCGAAAAATTACCAAAAAATAACCGTTATATTATGATTATATTTTGGTTGTATTTTGGTTGCATTAGGGTTTCCGCATGGAAAACCAATTTTTTACCAACAAATAACCAAAAATATTCCCCATATCAATCAGGGAATGATAAAAAACGGTCAATTTTCGGTCACTTTCGTGAAAACGACCAAAACGTTACCGAAAAAAATTTCTGCCTAAATGGTTCAATTTTGGTTGTTCTTTCAAAATTTACCCAAAATTTACCAATAAAATTTTTCTTGAAAACAGTCAATTTTCGGTCACTTTCGTGAAAATGACCAAAACGTTACCGAAATCAATCTCCTACAACTTGGTAATTTTTTGGTACTCTTTTGGTTACAAAAGCGCACAAAGCAACCGTTATTTTTCGGTTATTTCATGGTCATCTTAAAACCGTCAGGTATATAATGAATCTAAATAATTTTCGGTGTTTCTTGACGAAATGCCTCTATTATTGTTCACTGAAGTTCCTGCGATCTCTTTCAACATAAATTTAATCGAAATTCATGAAATTTTTCCCGTCAAAGCACGGTATAATAGTGCAGATTTGACTACGCTTTCGATCGAAATGAAATATTATTGGACACATCGTTCATGCGTGCAATGATAATCAAATCGAAATACCACTGATTCCACAATAATTTGTACGATAAAGCACTTATTTCCGTGTATACACATTATGCACCTATCGCATATCTGTTCCATTCAAACTGAATTAAATCCCATGAAATAATCATAAATTATGTATTTTTCAAACTACATGGAATAAAATAAGAGGAATTTGCAGGTTCAAAATTTCTTAAGCTGAACGTATGATACTTCTGGAATGATGATCTACGAACGTACTGGAATTTATATACTCTATATTGACAGCTATAAACAACAATAGAGATACGTAATTGAATTGTCATAAATCAGTGGTCGTATCATTCATATCGTGAAACAGCGATACAATTCGAATGGTCATAAAAACATATCGGCGGATAAATGCATTATCGTGGGTTCAAAATCAATATCCACAGCATTTATTGTGATTACGAGTATGTATCTATATGCATACTATACATGCGAATACGAATACCTACGATATTATTCCTCTTATGAAGCGAAAAACAAAAGCATATGCGGCATACGGTGTCGTACAATCTTTTTCTTTCACAAATTATCTTATGTCATACATCGCCGAGTGATCTCATGTGCATGAAACATTTTACACTTACCCACATTTGCGCGGGTGTTTATATATTCATACGTATCGTAACTACATCATAAACAAACGGCATGTACACTCACGCATCCTATCCTCCATTTTCTATATACAAGACCTTTGGGAGATGACCGCTTTTCCAGTCCCAGGTACCACAACAGAGGACCAAATGGCTACCCGCAGATGGCTACGGCAGACTCCACCAGTTTCCGTTCACTCCGTTCCCTTTCCGATAAGCTCTCGAACTTGGCCGACCATTCTCGGTACTACCGCCTACCGACAAATGGATTTCAAAGGACGTTATGAAACCCACACGAGTTTCTAAAGGATTATCACCGCTACTTATCTGTTTGCGATACACATCGTGTACACAAGATCCTAACATTTATCTTCAAACAAATTATTGATTATATGAAAATACCATGAGAAACTGAAAAGAAAGTAATGGCATATGGGGGTATGGTAAATGTATCATTGATCATTTAATCATTTGGCACAATTATTCATGGGGATCTGTTTCGGTAAATTCGGTAACCTCAAAACGCGGGAAAGTACGTTGAAATTCAACACAACAGACGAAATTAGCGACAGTACAGTTAAAGATGTTCCCTGTGCCACTAGAGACAAGATACTATATACGGTTGTTACGTACGCCAGTTTATTACCCATTGCTCTTCAGTAGCGTGGAGCTTTTCGTGATACAATGTAGGCGAATTCAGCGCATTAGTCGTTATACGATCCGCGTATGGATATATTTATACCTTCAATTCTTGAGGTAATAGGAGCTTGTAATAATCACACTGCTTTGAGTAATACCGTATTTTGTATGAATCACACAGCAGAGGTACATTGTTGCACTTGAGACTAGGGAACAACAATGAATGAATCTAATGAATAGATCTCATGTGTATACGAGGATGCAAAAAAGAAAAAGATGATACCACAACGCACAGAAGTAACCGTCATTCACCAAGGTAGTAAAACAAAGGGTCAGAGACAAAAGACTGGAATAAATACACGAGAGGAAAGCAGCAGGACAGAAATACAATTTTTTCAAATAAAAAAATTCTTACCTTATTCCGGGACGTTGAATTCTTCTCGAGGTAATTTTCGTTAAACGCTTCCTACTGCGAGGCACAAAAGGAATCATGTCGGATGAGAGATCGATTTCCTGTTCCAGCTATTCATATTGTTTCGTTTGATGAAACGGGAGACGCATATCGAAGATTGATATTTTATACGTTCGAGATATCAATAATTTTGAGAAAAACATACTGAAAGAATGAAAATGAGGATGTCATTGTGATTCGTATTAGAATGCTTCTTGTTTGTTTGTGTTTTTCATTTTTTTAGGAAATATTTCATGCGCATTGAACTCAGGATGCTTTACTTCCGATTCGAATGAATATTTCTATTTATTCATAGAGGGTTGCTTAAAATGTTTCTGTTCAATCGCAGTATACCTATGATCAAAAATTGAGAGTGAGCGACGTCGTTTACAAATGAGGTATTTGATTTTACTTGTAAAATATTCTTTCGAAATATAGAATGATTTGTTTCCGAAGAGTTGTATGGCTACTTTCTGGAATTTATTTTTGAAGGACTCGAGACTTCAACGTGCACGAAGATTTGTAGAGGGAACGTTAATCACTGAACTTTAACAACAATGTGATAACCCCGTTGATAATTCAAATCGTTGAAAGATTCCTCTCCCCACGATCTCATTACGTAATCAGAGGATGAGAAGATGGGAGGAGGAAGAGAAAAAGATAGAGAGAGAGAGAGAGATAGACACACACAGGTGAAACTTGAAACTAGAAACTGCTGTCTACTAAAGTTCGTGTTGGAGTTCATGCTCGCGGCAGCTCGGCTAATGGAATGGTATTTACAAACGCGTACAAACACTCCTATCAATTACAAAACAATTCTCCTTGCGGGCCCCTCCTCGCAATATCTGGAATAGAAATAGTCTTGAACGGTGGTGGTAGCAGAAGCAACGGTAGTGGTAGTTGAGAGTATCAGAAATCCTTCTACAATCTACCGACCCCATGGCGTCGCTGGTTCCAGAGCGCTTTGGAAACCGATGTTCTACCACCGACATTCCGATCCTCTCTTTATCCGTCCATTTCTCCATCTTTTACTATCGTTCAACCAACACAATGAATTTCAACGAACTTTTGATTACCCGCATCTCCTTACAATCTAAAGGACGATCGAAACGACGATGACAACTACGACTACGTACGCAGCGGAGACGAAAATTTAAAGTCTCGACTCTCGCAAATATTTGACACTCCTTCGCATACGCCTAAAAAGAAGCAAACGGAAAATCAAAAGGGGGTTCGAATGAGGCGGAGAGAACATAATTATTAACCAAGTTTTAACCAAGAACTCTGAGTGTGTGTACAAAAAATAAGTCGTCACAAATAAAATCATAGTTATCAATACCTCAAAAACAAATGAGAATTCTTAAACGCCTTCCAGTCTCATTTGAGTACTTAATACGATTTTGTCACCTCATCTCACCGTGACGAAATCATTATTTATTACTCCCGCAGTTTCGAATTTCGGTATCATATCTCTTTGCGTTCCTTATTTCTCACCCCCAGAATATATTCTTGATCTCGTTACGTCCTTGACAATAATTCATTCGATGAAGTCTCAATTTCACTGTCTCCGCGACGGTGTCAGTTTCCACGTCGTTCTTGAGCTTAAAAAATCTGTCTCATCCATGTCTGATGTATTATCGTTAGAGATAGAATTCCTCCTCGCGTTTCAATTTTTAACGGAACGACTTTTCATCCCCCAGTGACAACGTGACGGTGATAATAGAGCTATTTTATCACCGGCTGTTTTCGATCGCTCGATATTCTATGTCTTCGAAGGAAGGAAGAAGGCACGGTGGAGTGTCATATTTCTTGGGCCGTTCTTGGGACTCGCAAAAGAAGTAAGCCGCGGCGGAATGAAATGGGATATCGTCGGAAGAGAGGAACTCTCGCGTATCACGGTAGTAGCGCTCTTCCCTTCCCCTGGATGTGAAAAAAAAGACATACGAAACGAGCGAGTTTTGTGCACGAAACGATGGCAAATATTGCGGAGAGGAAGAGATTTTGACGGAAATCGTGTGAGACGAAGGAATGTCTGAAAAGACATTGCGCGAATAAGAGAAATATACGTCGATCGTTGAATCAATGTTTGAGGTTGTCATCGGCTACGAGAACACAGATGAAACTACTTTTTTATTATCATCATAAAATGTATAGTGATAAAGAGTGATTTTGAGGATCAAACAAAAGATTTATTATTCGATGTTACCGATCGATACTTTTGTAAAATAAAAGAGTGATCCATTTCTTTCTCTCCTTCTCTGCATGGAATTATAGAAATATCACGCAGTTTCTTTCGATGTGACGGTTACGGGTCTTCATAAAATATTAAAAATCCAACGTATCGCCATGGACTTTTCCCTCCATCTATCTATCTATCTACGTACCAATACACTTTCCATCGACCGAGAAAATATGCTGGCGTTTGCAATGTACATGTTCCACAGTTTTAATACCGTGCTTATGATTTATGCATCGACATACATATTTCGTAACGGTTCCAGCTGTCCACTGCGTCAATGTTCACATTGATTTCAAAATCGAAGCGTTTCACGCTTCTTAAATTAAAAGAGTTGCGAGATTTACGATGGAAACAACAATGTTGACGATAAGTTTTATTCTGTCTTGAAGTTGAAAATTGAAACGATTTTCGTTTGGTAATTAGGGATAGAGCTGTAAGTAGTAGAACTTGAATGCCGGTTTTTTTTTGTTTCATAAATATCGATCCATGGCAGAGTCGATGGAAGATCGACTAAGATTACCATCCATCGATGGATGTATACGAGCGTGGGCTTGTCCAAAAGATTGTTCGATGGAAAAGCTTGAAAAATAGGCAACTCGCGACTTGAATACGAGAAAAGGGTGGATCTGAAAAAGATAGGAAGAAAAAAATCATCCATAATCGAAACTGATGTAGCAATTTTTCATTTGAAAGTTCGATGGATGCAACAATTTCAACGAATGCTCATGTTCTGTGGTAAATTAATTCTTGTGGAATAATATGTACATTTATCTTGCGTTTTTTTTTCTCCCCCTACGAAACATCTCTCGTATAAATGTCATATTTTTGTTGTTGAGAAGGACGGTGCGACGACTTTTTGAACATGAGACTCGACGGTTTCCTTCTCTCTTCTCTTCTTTAAAGTAAGAAAAATTGTCTTTGCGAAGAAAGATATTCTCTCCTTGGTAACTTTGTGTCCATTCACGTGGTTCCTTCTCATTTTTACACTTCATATCTCACATACTCTGAAGGAGAGATATTTCAAATTGTCCAACATCTAAGTATCCGGGCTATCTGACGAATGAATGAATTCATTTTTATACTACCGTTTCCGAGTATCGAAGATTTAATGACTCAGAGTTTATTTTTGTTGGAAGAAATAAAATGGAATATATAAGATTTTCATTTCACGAATATAATTTTGGAGTTGGCTTGATGTTACATTGAAAATCTTATAGCGTACTGAGACAATTATCGCAAGAAACACTCGATCGAAGATGTAAGAGCATCTACTTTCCTTTATATCAATGAGAATTTACTCCTCTTTGTAGAGAATATGGTGACTCAAAAGGGTGTTTGGTTACAATCAGAGTAAAGATGAGCGGTGAAATTCCAGAGGTCAGTATAAAGCAGACGAAATTAAATCAGCTTGGATATAAGAGAACGACTACTTCAAAGAATTATATTATCTGTATGAAGAGATATCAATTTTCTAATGATTTGATCTCAAGTAGAAATGAAGAAATATTCGAAAAAAATATACCCGGTCGTTAGTGAATTCTTGACAATCTAAATGACATAGAATTCAACTTTCATACTCAGATACTCGTATCTTCGAGTAAGTTTCCTCATTAAGATAAATACCTTAATAACCTGTACAGAAATACGTATTCAACATATATGAAACAATTGCCATTCTCCTTGATGATCTTCTCTTAGACTCTGAAATTACCTTCTCATCAGCATTTCAAATTTCCATTCATACTTAATCATCTCTCGACATCAGTCGTTTCATACTTCAATCCGGGTTTATCGCTACCCCAAACCTCTGATTGTCTTGGTGATTCAACAGGATGGTGTAGATATCAGCGGAGAGGAGGGAATAATTGAAATACCATGAACAGGATGAAAAGTTGCATTGATAAGATTTTGTTTTTTGCGAAAAAAACCCCTTGTTGAGGATAATATGAGTGTAGGAACAATGGGACCCAAGAACCAGCAAGTTTAATACGTATGAGGCGAGTGAACAAAATGCCGCCGCCCCTTTTTTCCTTCTTCTTTTACTACTATACTACTCGTTGGTTTTCTGTTATTAAGTTTCTAACATACCCGAGAACGAAATGACAGAGAAAGAAGGGACAATGGGAAGGAACAAGACAAAGAGAGAGAGAGAAATATAGGGATAGTGTATTTTAGCCGTGGCATTACTGCGGCCTTGTGGCAACGCTAATATTGCCGAGGATCGTGCCAAATTGTCGCAATAAGCATCTAGACGTGGTTATAGTTCCCTGCGACACAGTATTCTGACATGTTTTCACCATGGAAGATTGTCGAGAGAAGATCGTATAAGAAGAAAAGGAAGGAGAAGGGAAAATCATGTTCTTCTCGAGCACGATTATCCTCCCCCTCCTTCCGTCTCATTCTTCCGTGGAAGTTAATTGACTATCGCGAGGAGAAATTTAAGCCTCGCCACTCGAACCTTCGAAATAACGATCTTTTTCTCTGATCAACTCTGAATGATCTCTTCGGTCAATTCAAATCTGGACAGAGAAGAGTACAACCGTATATACTTCGTCGGGAGTAACATAATTTATAATTTAGCTGTTTATCACTTCCGCGAGGAAGGTCGAGGAAAAAAATTCTAGGCATCGGATACCAGAGTGAATTGTGTATTTCGCGTGAAAAGACACGTATTCGATGAAACGCGACGTATTTCTTGACGCGAAAAATAACTCGTCTGGAATAGTGAACAAATGAAGAACCAGGAGTTATTCTATCCCGTGCGAATAGGATTGGTTGGATTTATGGACACGGTTGTCCCTTTTCCTCAAATACGAGTTTGATACGAATGTCAGAACTCATCGGATCGAGTTTGTGGTTTAATGAGATCATTGCGACGGCCAGTCGGAACGTATCAGTTCATCGCACGACATCTCGACGAGACTGGGATTAAAACGTTACCTCACATTGGCACCACCATGATCAAGTATTATCTATCTATCTATCTGAATATCTATTCCCTCATTGGTTATGGCACCGGTATAACGTCTCTCGAGAATTGGATGTCATTTTAATGCGAGTTCACAATTGAGATCGATGTTTTATCCATGGTAATCGCCGTAATTCACGTCTAGCGGGAATTATTATGATACCCCTTATTCTCGTTAGAACTGGGAGCAATTTTAAACGACGAACATCAGGAATCAAGTTGATCTTTTTCGCGGAATTTTCACCGTCGTAGATTCATTTTCGTGAAGCTCTGCAATCGAGTCTACCAAGCTGCAAAGATTGTAAACATTGACTGTATGGCGCTTCGAGCCTGGAAATCGCAAACTTCATAATATGTGCAATATACACTTTGAAGTATATGGAGAGGTTTCTTCATTTTAGTGGAAGATTCAACACAGTAAATAGTGAAACTTGAAGTGATCCCGGATATCAGCTTAAAAATGCAGCCAAAAGTAGCGCCTATTCCAACTGAAAGCAAGCAATGAAAAAGACTGAATTTCAGTTAATTCCATCTTACTTTGGAATTAAGATAGAATTCCATCTTAATTTCCAAAGTAAGATGGATTTAACTGAAATTCAGTCTTTTTCATTGCTTGCTTTCAGTTGGAATAGGCGCTACTTTTGGCTGCATTTTTAAGCTGATATTCGGGATCACTTTAAGTTTTACTTTTTACTGTGAATTCTCTGGTCGTGAGGGGGATTGGTTTTTCATCGAGAATAGGGGATTTTCTTTCCACTTTGAGGGACTATTTCGTTTCTTGGGTGTTGAATTCTCGAAAAAATGGGGGAAAACTCCACTCAATTTTGAGGCAAAAAGTCCTCATGGAGGATTCCTGCTGCCACAATTCTGTGGAGGCGAATTTTCCTATTAAGTTTTGAAGTATAATATATATTGCAACACAATATTGTTCATAAGATCATAGAACTACTACATTCACATTTGGAAATCGGAAGCTTTATCACTTAATTCACTTGTAATGTAATATATGCTGCACTCAGGTAAAGATGAAGCGTTGAAGCGCGACTAAAGCGTAAGCTAAGAGTCATCTAGGCGTAATTTAGGAGGGAATTGGAACATTTTTTTATGCTTCACTAGTTTCAATCCCCGTTTCCTTTGCTTTCAGATTTTGATTAGGGATGAGAAAGACAAATAGATTTGTGAAATTCACAATTTGAAGCCTCAAAACGCATAGTTGTTGTGCCACGTGGAGGAATTTACAATTTTATTTTTTCCTATGAATGGTTGTATCGTATTTTTTATTTATTTCAAGATCATTGGTAACGATGCCAAATATTTCCCCCTGAAAGGAGAATCGCTGGAAATCAATTAACATAGTCATCAACCGCATAGAAAACTATTCAGAGTCAACTCAAATCACGTAGATCGTTGGAAAATTTCATTCCATTATTTGGAACAATGTATGATGCTGGGGAAAATCATTTACAGAATGTATGGGATATTATTTCAGAATTTGGACTATGTAAAAAGCAGGGTGCTTCCAAACCATAATATCACAAGAAGAATATTTGACATTACCTCATTTGTGTCGTATCATGTATTAAAATCTTTGATGAGTAAGATAAAAAATTCATGATGTAAGTTTGAAAACTTTTAATATGAAATCTTCTTCGAAGGTTAAAACATAACGACAACTATTAATATAACTTTGACTCGAATCATTAGAGAATTTATTGATTAATTCCAAAAATGACACTTCAAACTTTTGATATTACGAACTCTTACAGTATCCCAACCAACAATATCAATCTTTCCGCTATTCTCGATGACCTCGTTTGCTCTTGGTAATTTTATAGGTTTTCTTGCGTAATGGAAGACGGTATTTTCTGAAACTTGGCAACAATGGTATTTCAATAACTTTAAACAGTCAATTCTATCTCGACAATCGAAACTTCAACAAAATGATTCGATCTCAAGCATCTTATGAATTTAATGCCTTTGAAAGATATGAAGCTTATAGAATTTATAAGTGTAGAAATTGTTGAATCGTTCGTGCTAATGAATGTTCGGATAATCATGTGTCATTGTCAAATTTGGACGAATGAGTCACAAATCAGGCATTTTCAGAAGAAATTTTTATTGTATTTTTCTTGACTTATATTCTGCAAATGATAGAATCATCACTTTGAGAAAAATGAATGTGTAAAATTTATGTAGAAAAGAAATACAATTTGTTGTTATGTTTATCTTTCGTATTATGATGTGTAAAATAAGTCCTACGACTAGTGGAATGTTTATAAAATATTTGATATTGTCCTCCAAATTTTTCTTCGTACACCAAAGAAATAATTCATTCGACCGATTGAACTGCAGTTAGTTGTGAAAATGAGTTCCGAGTAATAAAAACAATAGGAGCTGGTAATGAAAGCTGTAGTGAAGGCAACTCCAAATTAGTAACAGCAACTCAAGTTAGAGGAATTAAATTTGAATTTAGTTGAGTTAACGCTCGTTTCAGTTATTCAAATGTCAGCAATTGTATCTAGTTGCTGGAACTAATTTGGAGTAAGGGCAAATCATTGTTTTTCTCGGTGTATGTGGCAGGGACCGAGGATTTGCAGTGTCACTTAGAATTACCAAGTGAATGCCATTCGGGTTCCCACTTGATGGGACCTTGAGTGATTTCAACTGGAAACTTGGAAGACCCTGAACATGACTCTGGAGGGTTCCGCGCAGGACTTGAAAGGACAATGCGGGTCTCGGGTGAGAACTTGACTAGTCCTGGGTAAGAATCCAGGTCCGCATGTGAATTTCGTAATCCAGCTCTTCCGGGATTTTTTAACTGGATTCACAGAACTGCTCGTGATTTCAATCTATTCCAAAAAATTGGAAAGACTGAGGTTATTTTACATAGAGGTGGACTCTAGAACCTTAAGCAAAATTCAAAAATAGTAAATATCATTCAATTTTACGATCTTCAAAGATAAATCTCTACATCAAGTCTAGTATGGGCATGTAATAACTGGAAATCACACGTCTGGGAGGTTGATATTAATTGCATCCAGGACATAAAGTAATTTTTTTCCTCTTAAGACCAAGACAAGACAATATAAGACCTTCTTCGAGACTGCAACAGTTTCAAATAAACCTTAGTGTTCAGAATCATTGAGCCAACGAATTTTGCATTAGAGCTAATAAAATTGAGTTTTGTTGGTTTTTTTTTTTACTCGAGAGTGTCGAGTCCAGCCCTTTTACATGCTAGACTTCCCTAGTAGAAATCATTCTAGGGCCTCCTTCGTCCCTTACTTGGCGCTATCGAGGCAGGCTAGGCGTATTCCTGGCCCTGATATAGGCCAGTGAATTACCTCATATGATTTTTACCAGGGTTTTTTCTGGAGTTCTAACAGGGTTTTACCAGAGTTTTTGACATTTTTCTGTGTTTTTAGAGGCTTGAAAAGTCAAGGCAGTTATACCAAATTTTTATCTGGATATCTAGTGGAATCATGCAAAATTGTCTGAACTTTTCGGATTTTTGGGAATACACTGAAATCTTGGAAGGTCTTGAGAAAATCCAGCTGCAATGGAAACGAAAGTCTAGCATGTAAGAAAGTCAAATTGCCATGCCGGACGTTCACCAGAATCATTAACAAGCCTCTCACAGTACTTTTCATGATTTCTAGATATTTCTGAAGCCCTGAAGAGTACTATGAAAGTCTCGTTGGTGATCCTGGTAAAAGTCCAGCATGGGAATGAGCTTCAACATTTTGAGTTCTTGCAAAAGGAGAAAACTCTTCAGAATCCTCGTGGAAGTTCCACTTGAGTTCCAGATGAAAATCAAGCACGAGAAATTTCCTTGACTTCTTAGACTGTGGAAAATCAATTAAAATATTGAAACGTCCTGTAAAAGGTTCTCTCATGGTTCAGATACAAGTTCAGTATCTCAAATTGCCTTAGGTTCTCAAGTTTCTGGCAATACACTCGTATCTTGGAAAGTCTTGTGAAAGGCTCAAAAAACTTGAAAAATCATTCGAATGCTTTCGGAGTGAATGTGCCATGTTGTTACGTGGATTTGTGAAAAAACAAGATTGGTGGACAAAAAATAATGGTGATTCCACTTATCCACTTGAAATCCACGTAGTATAACATGAAGGCGATGCACCTTTGTGGCTCAGCCTTGCCATATTTGTTCCATTGTACCATGATTCCGGTATATTAATTTGAGGAAGAAACCTATAAGCTGAAATATGGATCAATTGATTTTGTTATCATAATATCCCTTATTAAAGAAACATTGATCGATGCGAGGTGAATCAAATGAATGAATTGTGGTGAAACTATTAGCCTGAACTTAGCTTGAGCTCATCATTTCCAAATCCAAACCAAGCTTGGTAGAAGTAGTATCGGCAGGTACTGTGTTAGGTTTGGTCAATGATTATGCCAATGGTCCGTACACACATCGTTAGTAGTAATAAATAATTCAAAAGTCAAAGAATGTTGGATACCTGATATATCCGAAGGAATATGATGAAAATTGAATCAACATCATATACAAAATTCGTTCAATCATAATCCACATTCAATTTATAATTTCAATTGTATTGTGACAATACGGAGACCAATATTTTTATCATGCATCTTCGTTTATCAAGCACCTATAACAGCTGTATTGAAAGATCCACGACAAGCGTACATACATTTATTCCCACAATCCGAGATTACCACACACTGTTCCAACGTTATTATCCATCTTCCAGTAATGACAGTAACGCCACAGAAGTGCTCAACTTGGTGACCAAAAAAAGTTCTCCATTGTTCTGTACGAACCCCTGCACATGGGAGCAACTATTTTCTAAATGCCAAATCGAGTGTGAAGATCGATAGAACGCAGAGTGCTAACCACAAATGGATATTCCTCTGTAGTAGCATTCTCTCCACCAATAATCCTGGATTTTGAAGCTGATACTGATGTTGGCAGTAGCAGTGCTGACTCGAGACCAATTCTTTTCCCATAATTGTCTATGCAACATTCAAATAAAAGCGTTATGTCAATAACTTCGTGCACAGTCGCGTTCCATTATTTGAAGTCATGTTTCAGTTTCACTTTCCGATATACGAAGTATTATTCCTTTGATTTTTTGTTTTGATAAGATCTGAATTACACGAACATTTTTTGTGAATTCCTCTTTGAACAAAAATTTTCATAGATTCTCGCGATTCACTATTGAACGAATTTTAATCTTATATGATTATTGAATCTAACATGATTATAATGAAAAATATGGTATGAATTATGCATGGAAAATGTCAAATGTCATATAAAATGCATCGGCGATAGGTGGAAAATATTATTCGGGGTTTGGATTGTACGTGTTAACACGTTATTAGCATATAAATCTGGTGGCTGCATCGGAGAAGACTTTTATCAACACGTACTTCAAGTGCTTCTTTTATTCTCTCTTTTTCCTTTTCTATTCATACGCATTTCCTCTGTATTATTATTCCTTTTTCTTCTTCTTCTTCTTGTGTTCATCTTCTTCTTCCTCTTTTTCTTCTTCTCCTTCTTTGGATTAGAAAATTATCAAATATGTGAATTTAACTTTGTTGGGGGAGAAATGTGTTAATTACAGGGATTTGTTAGTTGAGGTGTCAAGGTAACCGAGTGGAAACATAAAAAAATAAGCCGTTTGCTTTTGAATGCGTAATTGATGGTCCTTTCTCGTAATTCGATTGTAAATCTGATGGGTATCTAATTATCCTCTGGAATACGGATATTCAGGGGTCGGGTTACAAATAAATGTGAAATCTGAATCACAGAAAGACAGAGCAAGGATTCCATGTTATTAGATGCAAGTTAATTACAGCTTGTTCAAATGTGTTACCCGCAAAGCAACCATGTTACTATGACATCGTTCTATGCCAGTACGGAAGAGCCTAAGAGGATGCAACCTCGTGTACACGAACTTCCTTCCGGCTTAATTCATTGTAATCTGTTTGAAATTTCCAACTTCTGATACTCAGGTTCTACTTCTACGCACCATAATAGAGCTTAAACTCGTGTAAACATATACAAACACGTTCAATTGCAATTTAGGTACGTAACTCGGATAACCAAACCAATCTTTCTCTGCCATTCGAAGTGATTTTTCTTTCCCTTCGAATGGGGATGTATGTTTATATGAAAATTATACATATGAAGTATACGCTAATCAGATTTATTTGAAACGAATAACTGTATTCTCATTACTGTTTGTAGGGGAGAAGTATGCAGGTTGAACCGGCATACCAGGGTTTTAACCGTTGGTGACTCTGATTTCATGACGATTCAAGTCGAGTCTTATCATATGTTAACTTTTCATGTGCATAGAATGCAAAAACAGACACCCCTTATGAGTATTCCAGAAGGCAAGTGGAAAAACGTGCAACAAACTTTTATCCCAATTTATTTCATTCCGTACAAAGAGGATAGTGTTCATCGATTGATGAAGGTAAATCAATCTATTATGTTTTTTCCTTAATTTCTTCGAATCGCACAAAACATATTTCGATCATATTGTGAAATTAGAATAATGCTCTTGCAATTGCAAAGTTGCATCGAATATGTAGATTGAGCCACCCAAAATATGCAGGTTGGGCCACCAGTTTTTCTTGTCATATAAGTATTCAAACACCATTTCGATCATCTTTGATGATCAGAATAGTGTTTACATTGGATGTAATCTCAAGTATTCGGTGATTTTTCTATTTTAGAATGGCCTGCCGAAGGGAGAGAAAGACAGACCGTGGAATCAGTGATTATGATTTCATTGTTAGTGATATTTCATTATTCCAATGTTAAAACTATTTGAAATGAATAAATATCGGCTACAAATTCCATACCTAATGTATAGGAATGCATTTCTCTACCTTTTTAGCGAATTTTCAGAAGTGGCCCAACTTGTATGCTTACTTTTTTTTAACCAATTTTTTTTCAACTTCAGAAAATCGCTCGTATCCCGCAGTATTTCAAAGCAATCAAGAAGCTTTCTATCACGAAATATAGCCGAAGGTTGTAACTTTTCAGTGGTATATAGATATTAATCAAATAATTTCCTGTTCTAATCTTATGAGTCAAGAACAAAACACGGTCCAACCTGCATGCCTCTCCCCTACTAAATTCGAAGTTTAAAGCATCATTCCTGAATATTCAGTGTCATTTGTATCATGTTTGATTGTTGCCAACGTTCATTGAGTTTCTAGAAGCATGAAGCGCATGCGAGTTATGTGTAGATCTGTACATGGATCGTTTAACTTTGAGTTTTAGCATAAGATTATTTGGAATAGAATTTCAGAGAATGATTTCAAAACTGTGTCAATCATATGTAAACGGCACAGAGGGAAGAAGAACATTGAAGAAGAAAAAAATATGAACCGCATGTAGAGGAAGATTGCTAAGTGAGGCGTTGTTTAATTCGCGGCAGTCGTATCGCATGGTTGAGACGTCATAGTAAAAACCGCTATCTATTTCTGTTAACGTTCGAACATTAATTACTGTTCCTCTTACCGTTTTCTCACTCTATTTCCTTTCTTTTCATTTCACCATGGGAGTTTGTCTTTTTGTCTTTTTCATTCTTCTCTTTTTCTCCCTGTTTTCTTGTTACCAATTCTCTAGTGAAGTCACGTGTTGTTCTCACGCGATTTTCTACTCTCCAAGATATCACTTTCCACATGATATCTGTACACATTCGTTTCTAGCTATCTTTCTTTCGTTCTCTTCAAATTAACAACCCTTAGAAACAAGAGTGCAAATCACTGCTGGAATAATGTTGATTGCTTCTATAGCGAAGAACTATGCGAAGACAACTTTTAAGAACCATTTTTCCCGGGCCTTTTTGCATTACTAGGGAAACATTCTGGTGATATATCTTTTTTTCAGAATAAAAAGTGTGGCTATAAATTTTAACCATCAACTCGTATACGGGGATCTTCTGTGTCCGGACGAAAACTTGCCTCGTCCGTTTTTCACTCTGTTTACAAGGATATCCCGACTAGAAATTCAATTCGGTTTAGGGGATTCATTACTCCCTGCAAAAGTTACTAGATTCCAAATTTCTCCCCCCAGTTTTCTCAGAAACGAACACATAAAATGAAAAATAATGAGTAGCTGCATTTTTTTGAATAGCTTCAGAAGATGCACCTGCTCATTAAAATTGATTCTATTCATTGATTACTGAGAAAACTGGGGGGGGGGGGGGAGAGATCTAGTAACTTGGCTTGTGGTGAATCGCCTTAACCCGGCGTTTGATTAGGACCCAACCAGGTCTTGATCGGATCCAGCCAGGATAGTGTGTGACCAAATTATCCTCGACTCTCGATCCTTGTACAATTTTGGGACCAAAGTCACTCGACTCTTTTACATGAGATGTTTTTTGAACAAATGAATTCAGAATTTTTTTTGGATTACATGCGATAGCTTCAATTTACACGGAGAAAACGAAACATTAGTGAGTATTTCATTAGACACGACTGGCTCGTAGACATGAATCAATCGTGTCTTCACATCAGACAATACTGTGGAAACATAACTGATTCACGTCTATACATTAACCAGTGGTGTTGAAAATATTTTTTCTTCATGACACGAGCCAGTCGTGTCGGAAAAATACTCACTGATGTATCGCTTTCTCCGTGTAGAGAATGTCATTAAATAAGGTTATTCAATACGTGTGAGATATTATAATGAAAACAATGAGTTCTCCCGAAAGTGGTAGGTGATCTTATTTCATAGCATGTATTTTTTCATGACATATGTATCTAATCTCAAGCTTTTTTTTCAATTTTTGGTCCGAACGAACCCGTCTTTGCTGACTTAATTGAATAACTTAACGATGACTGATTCGCTATAATTATCAGTCCTTCGCTAGTCTCGCAATGGTTCAGAAACATTTTAGTCCCTGTAAGTTAACCAGTTTCGACTATGATTCGAATTCAGTTTGTTTCGTGTTTTGTTTAAACATTTATCCAAAAGAGGTGGGGTTATGTTTGAAATAATTGGTCGAGCGAACAGCGAGGTGGGGGTTGGAGGGCCTGTTCCTAAAGTAAAAGGTTCGAGAGAATTGCAGTAAAAGGTCCGATTGAGTAAAAGATTCGGGTGTGAAAGATCCGAGAGCAGAAGTTGATTTCTGAAGTGAAACAGTGGATGTATTCATATGAATTTTTTCAGACTATATTGTTATCACTGAGCTCAGTTCAAATTGATCCTCTATGCTGGCTGGGTGTCTATTCGCGGGGAAATAACTTATTTCCAATATTTTATCAATTGACTTATCTTTATATCAAATCAATTTAGTAGATGACGGAGAAGGAAGTTTTGATTTCTCAAATTAATTATAGTAAGAATAACTATGTGCTTCTGATGATACAAAAAATGACTTGAATTCATAGTAACAATCAATTATTAATTTAGAATCATTTATTTTCAATCAATATTTTCAATTATCTCAGTATATATTTATGTCTCGTGTTATTGTATGAATGCTTTATATTCATAACGCTATTCATTCATAAACAATTCTTCTTCAATATACAGGGTGGGGCATTTAAAGTGTCGCGGGCGTTTTTTCCAAAAATAAAGTGAGATACGAGAAAATTTTTCGGACAAGAGTTGTAGGGTACCGAGGGGGACATCCGATGGTGGCCTTGGCTTTGACCTCAAATCTCATCTTCAAGGGCATTCTGAGATCAACTCTTGTTTTTTAAATAGCATCTCATATTTTTTACTGCAGATTTGGATTCTAGGTCACAAACCAAGAAACTTTTGTCTGAACCATTTTCCTGAAATCCGCAAAAATGACGCTCTAATCGATATTGTTCCATTTTGAATCTGACATTCGAATAACTCGAAAACGAAGGGTCTTGCAAAAGAATGTTTCGTACAAAAGTTGTCAATACACAACACATTTCAATCGTCTACATTACCACCATTCAGAGCTCACGCGATGTAAACAAACGACGGGGTTCAGTGAAAATTCACGATTTTGAAAGTCAGTTTGTCAGTTACATTTGATTATTACTTGGTTTATGACAAATTGAAAATCATGGATATCCGATACACGGTTTCTGAAAAGATCGATATGATCTACATTTACGGTGAAGTGCATAAGAACCCCAGACAAGCATATGACTTGTATGCAGAACGATTTCCTGAAAGAACAACGCCATCCATTAGGTATTTTCAACGCATTACAAAATTATTCTCAGAAACGGGAAGTGTTACAAGGGAAAAACGACATCGAATGAGAACTGTTAGCGGAGAAAATGCGGAAGTTAATGTACTAGCTGCAGTAGCCAATAATCCACACGTGAGCTCTCGTGAAATTGAACTCCATTCGGGAATTTCTCGAAGAAGTGTTCTTCGAATACTGGAACGTCACAAATTCCATCCGTATCACATTTGTTTGCATCAAGACCTTCACGGTGATGATTTCGAAAATCGTGTACAGTTTTGTCGATGGGGTCTAGCGCAAATGCACAATAACAACTTCATCAACATATTATTTTCTGATGAGTCGACGTTCACCAATCATGGTCAAGTAAATCGACATAATATGCATTACTGGGCGACAGAAAATCCAAGATGGTTACGTCAAGTAGAGCATCAAAGACAATGGGCTGTGAATGTTTGGTGTGGTATTTTTCGATCTCGAGTAATTGGACCGTACTTCATTGCAGATACGCTAAATGGAGAGAAGTACAGACATTTCTTAGATCAAGTACTTCCAACATTACTTGAAGACATACCTCTTCAGGAACGATTGAATATGTGGTATCAACACGATGGTTGTTCATCCCATTATGCAGTCACAGCTCGAGAAATATTGGACAGAGATTATCCTGGACGATGGATAGGACGTCGTGGACCAGTTCATTGGCCTGCCCGTTCTCCGGATCTTACTTCTCCAGATTTTTTTTATGGGGATACATAAAAGATACAGTTTATCAACAAGCACCGACTACACCTGAGAATATGCGTCAACGAATCATCAATGCATGCGCGAGCATCAATGAAGATATTTTAGCACGAGTTCAGCAATCTTTTGTAAAACGTTTTGAAATGTGTATTGAAGTCGAAGGCCATCATTTTGAGCATCTACTGCATTGAAATTATCCAAGTGATGTAGACGATTGAAATGTGTTGTGTTTTGTCTGTTATACCCCATCACCTCCGTTTCAGTTCAAGGGGTCCCCCTTGGAATCAGACAACTTTTGTCCGAAACATTCTCCTCCAAGACCCTTCGTTTTCGAGTTATTCTAATGTCAGATTCAGTATGGAACAATATCGATTAGAGCGCCATCTTTGCGGATTTCAGGAAAATGGTTCAGACAAAAGTTTCTTGGTTTTTGACTTAGAATCCAAATCTGCAGTAAAAAATATGAGATGCTATTTAAAAAACAAGAGTTGACCTCAGAATGCCCTTGAAGATGAGATTTGAGGTCAAAGCCAAGGCCACCATCGGATGTCCCCCTCGATACCCTAGAATTTTTGTCCGAAAAATTTTCTCGTATCTCATTTTATTTTTGGAAAAAACGCCCGCGACACTTTAAATGCCCCACCCTGTATATATATATATATATATATATATATATATATGTATGCATGTAAAATTTATTGATTCTTTCGAAAATTTTCAAATTCCATTTCATATAAAAATTATTTATATTTGGAGATGTTTCGTAGTTTCACTTCTTACTGATTCACGATGTAATTCCCAGCAGAAATATATAAAATTTCATTAAATTATCCAATCATCTGCATTTTTCTTCTTTACTCTAAATTCTCTTGAAATCATTCTTTTAAAAATTCCAGTCCCACCCCTATTAATTGATTCGTAATATTTTTCATCTCAATATATACAATTTTTCTAGATTATTTCATTTTTTCATTCAATTTACTTTCTTTTTCTTTCTTGAATTTAATCCGGATGATTTAGGTATATTTTAACTTCAAAACTATTCGTACTGCATGATATGGTTGTTTATTTCAATATAAAACTTTATCGAATCATTAAATTATGTATTTACTTTACTTTTTCTGTACTCTTACAGTGAATTTTCAAAAAAATTAAACTCATGTTTTTCAATCGTAAGAAACCTCAATACTTGATTGAAATAATTTTATAATAAATACATCTAATTATATTAATATTTATTTATGCCTTAAATAAGTTCATCAATTGGACGACTTTCAATACTAATTCTTACAAAATATTTTATTCATTCAACTTTAACAGAAATATATTTTGTATTTGAATATAAATTATCTCTTCCTCATAGTGAAATACTGACACAAAAAACGATAAAACACCTAAGATGATAGCAAATTTATTTCCAGCTTTTGACTTTCATACATGACTTACATCAAACTGAATGAGATCTTCATCCACTTTTTTTTCATCTCTCCTGTTATTTTTTGATTCATTCTTTCTCAATATAATTCTTTATAGCTAAAAATATATATGTGCGATGAAATGAAAGTTTTAATCAACTTGAAATTTTATTCACATATTTTAATTTTTGTCTCTACATCACTTATAAATAGAAACTTTTTAGGTTTATTTCTGGTGAGATATGATCAGTATAGACATTGATACATGAGCTCATTTTATTCCAGCACCAACAATTACTGCTATTCCCAATGTTATTAAAATTTTCAGATGAGCATGAACTTTATATGGGTCAAAATTAATTTTAACACTGACGTGACTTTGATCTTCGGGTTTTATTTTCCTATTTTCATTAAGAGGATTTACAAGATTTACATCCTCCTTAATTCATCTTCAGATATTATCCTTCATGACGCATGTAATGTTGCTCATTTTCCATAGTTGTCGTACACTGTAAAAAATATACTTCCTAAACTGCCAAAGAAGTTTGGCAGTTTTTTACACAAACTTGTTTTGTAAATTACCAAACAAAAGTTTGTAAACATTCAAAAAATTTTGTGATTTCACGAAGATTCTTGAGAATACACAAACTTTTGTTCGGCAATTTACAAAAAAGGTTCGGAAATTATTTTTCCAAACCAAGTTTGTAAATTTCCAAGCATTTTTGTTTGGAATTCAACAAATTTTTTTTACAGTGTATCTACTATTGCGGCTGAATTCATTGATTGATTTCCAATTTTTTCAGGATCAACTCTCAATACTATCATCACATCGTCAATTATTATATAAATTTTCACATCCCTATATATTAAGTTCTCAAATTGCGTTGAGTAATGAATACCAAATTTTCATTTTTTTTCAAATGTTCAATTGACTAATAATTTTATTTCAAGATCCAGTCTTCTTTGCTATACATAATAATATAATTCATTATCATGAGATTTGATGACTTCTTTATATTATTTAGATTCCACCCACACAGGACTGCAGTTTAGAGAGAGCATTTATTTGGAATTCTCATAGTTTCAAATAAATTCATTATGAATTCTTCCTGTACAGGTAAGATGTATGAGCAATTATAGACACCTTCATCAATGTTTCAATTATACCCAAGCAAACTATTGAATTCATTCAAACAATGATCTCAATGATTATTTTAATTTTTTCACCAATTCCATCATTGCAATCCTGGTAGAAATCATATGAGGCAAGCCACTAGGCCATATCAGGGCTAAGGATACGCCTAGTTTGCCTCGATGGCACCAGGTAAGTCGGTAAGTCGCGAAGGAGGGCCTAGAATGATTTCTCCTAGGAAAGTTAACATTAATGATCTTAACATAAAATTCACGCGTACCAAAAAAAGCGTATACAAACTGAGAGTTAATTTCGCGCGAGTTGTACTTTATGCATCAAAGCAAGGAAACATGTGACAAGAGAGGTGTTGATGTGTATTTCCCTGTTTCATTGGATTCCCAATAAAGAGAAGAACATCCGTATGAGGAGAGTGACGTTTTAGATACTACCCAGCTAACCAAAGCTGATCATCAGTTAATCATTACCCAATGAGATTGAGTGGGATTGATCGATAATTGTCAATTTCTATGTCCCCATTGGCGATCAATATCAATAATCGATCAATTTCTGTGGACCATTGGATTTTCCAATTGCAGGGCAATCTTTGGTCAATGTCATGGGCATAGGTGATGCCATCAGCTGTGAAATAATGTGACCCACAATTTGGCAATTATTGGACAATTATTTTGGTTTGAGAATGATCGAAAATCGACCGGGAACTCGTTATTGATTGATATACTGTAAAAGCCCTAGTAACACACAATCTTCGTCAAACGTTCTGAGAATGTTTGCAGGACGTTTAAATATTCTAGGAACATTCGGAGAATATTTTACGCACATTGGTGTTACTTGGGAGGTTGGATCACTCAAAAATACTAATATCATAGCTTTATTGTAAAATAATTTTGTTCGAATTTTTTAAAGATTTGTTTTTCATAACTCAAGTTTTTTGTATTTCGAAACTGTGTTGACGGACAGTGAAACTGAATTCATTCATTTTACATTATAACATATAATTATCTGCAATTTGCGTGTTGCTGATCGAAATAGAAATTATAACCCGATATCACAGTTTTGATTGAAATGAAGTTCATCAGTTCATGCAGTTATAATAGGAATTCACATCCATGCTCCGAAATTGAAATTCGAACCGAAATTGAGGTTATGAATAACCTCAATTTATTGCAATAATTCTAGCGCATCACGAATAATACAAAATTCAAATAAGTTGCGATCACTAATACGACGAAGATAAATGAATCGATACACCACAACATTTTTTTGTAATAAATAATACATAATAAATAATTCTATTCTATTAAGGGGTTATATACAGTTAAGGGGCGCAAAAAAGCGATTTTTCAAGAATTTTCCCTAAAAAGACCGTTAAATTGATTATTGTAAAAATTTGTATACATAATGAGATAACTTGGACCTGTCTTTTAATATTTTTTATTCGTAAAAATAATGATTTTGAGAGCTGCTATAGCTGATCTTCAGGAGCTCCTCTAAAAAAAAGCGCTTTGCGGTGACCACGATATCTCGGGACTAACTCTTTTAAAATGAAAAAACCAAATGGATTTCGTTGAAGTAATGCATAATCTAATAATTAATCGAAGGAATAAGCAAAATAAAATTTTTTGACAAAATGGCGGCTTCTAAAAAACAAAAATCGACTTTGCGCCAAAATTTTGGCCTTAAATTGTTCATAAAAATAAAAATATTCATCGGTGAAAAGAAACCTTCGATTAATTCCTGAAAAATATAGTCCACAAGCTCGTGTTGAAATTTGAGACTGATCGGTTCAGCCGTTTCCGAGAAATCTTGGTCACCGACTTTGAAAACACAGTTTGGAGAAAAACGCATTCAAAGTTCCAAAAGCACTTGACATAGAGTAAAAACATTTTACAAATATGCGTGTAATTTGGACAATAATCGCCGAATTGACTTGAAATTTTCTGTGTGTATACTTGAATGTATGTAAATTACGAAAATGAAATAAAAAGAAATCAATTTTTTGAAAATTTGAACTGTATATAATTCCTCAACATGACATTAACAATGCAAGATTCTATATTATCGATAAAAAATAAGTGATGTTTTACATTTTCAGATTTCCGATTGTCGACGTATGTTAAATGATCAATTTTTGGTTAATTCTATTGACCACGAGATTGATCAATAATTGTCCATTTCCATGTCCATATTAGCGACCAACAATTGGTCCTTCAAAAATGATCAATTTCCGATCAATCATTATTCTCGAATTATTGATCAATTATTAGCAAATGTCATTGAAATCAAATTCACCAATGATCGGAATCAATCTATGGTTGGTAGGGTGGGGGAGGGGAAAAGTCAAATTTTGCGGCAACTTTTTTCAAAGGATACGTAATCAATGCAAATTCAAAATGAATAATAATAAATTGCATACTCGGGATTGCACGCTACAGCGCCCTTTGATTTTCCCAATGATTTCTAGAGTCTCAAAAATAGAATTATAAAATTTCAACCTCTAAACGTCAACAAATTTTATAATTTTATTTTTTAGACTTCAGAAATCATTGGGAAATTCAAAGTGCGTGGCAGTGAGCAATCGAATACGTAATTCGTTATAACTCATTTTAAATTTGTATCAATTCCCTAGTGAGAATGGGAGCGTAAGAAGGGTATGAAGCGACACGGGGGAGTAAATGAAAAAGTATTTAAGCGTAAAAGAAGCGGAAATTGAAACATTTTTACGCTCAACTTGTTTCAAAGTTCGCTTCCAGTGGGCGGAAATTTTCACCAGGGTTACGTACCTTTTGAAAAAAGTTCGCGCAAAATTCGACTTTTTCCCTCCCCCACTTCCCCAAGCTCGAGTCCCCTTAATCCGCTATCAATATTTGCTAACCTCCAATGAAAGATCGTAATTTACACTTGAGTCGTTGCCGTTTTCAACATCATCGTAAGCACGATTTTTGCAAAAGGCAAGTATGAATTTTCTATTCAGAAAAGTAAATTCGTCTATGTTCCGATCGTTACGACAACTTAAGTAATATGAGTTAATCTCAACAGCTTATTTAATAATTGATACAAAGCTGATATATCAGATAAATTCATAGAATAACAATTTCATCGATGTGTACGTGTAATGAAGTTCAAATTGATGTTGGCGCACGATTAATGTGAATCATTATTCCACATAATAACATTGATTGAGTATGATTTTTCTGATTTCCGCGCAATTTTCCTACGTAAATGGGAATGCGATTGATACCCGTGTACATAGATATTCATTTATCGATACCACAAATCTCAAGATAATCCTTATCAATTGAACATGACAAATGATCTCAAATAAAATGAAATAATGAGCTCATCGAGTAACACACGAACCGTAATGGGAGTACTAATCATCTTGGTTGTGGTGATATCAGCGGTTCAAGCTGTTGACCAACGAATCGTAGGCGGTCAAATCACGTCGATAGAAGAACATCCGTATCAGGTGAGACGTTTTCACAATTCCTCGTCGTCTTTAATCGAAGTGTCCTATTAACCTTAATGGCTTATAAAATAAAAGTTCGTAAGATGCAACTAGATATTCTTCGTATATCCAGTTAACTGCGAAAGTTTTGTCATCACTTTTCATCCAGAGAAACAGTTCTATATCGAAATGCATGCTCAACATTGAACGGCGTTGACAGTTATTAATTATGATTCAAATAATATCGAACCAACGTTGATTTCACAATTATCATTAAGGTTTCTATTATCTACGACGGTGTACATTATTGTGGTGGCTCGATAATAGATGAGCGATGGATCTTAACGGCGGCGCATTGTGTGTATGGGTACGTAATAAACACTATACGAGGCTTCCATAAAGTTTTTGCATACACACACACACCATCGTGAAAATTCTTCAAACTTCATAAATATTTCTTACATGAAACATCCATGTTTCAGGAAAATAGTCGACTTATTCAAGATTCGCGTTGGAAGTAGCTATAGCGATAAAGGTGGAGAAATTATTGAGGGTATCAGCAAGATCATTTACCATGAAGATTATAATCAAAGAACTTTTGATTACGACCTCGCGGTGATAGAGGTGAGTTCAATGCATATCCATCTTTTTGTGTCTTGAAAAGAGAATTGTTAATATTCAAATAAATATACAATAATATATGTATGACACTGTTTGAAAACTGCTGATAAGTTTATTACGATTTTAAAAACAGATAGAAAGAGCTAAAAGTTTGTTAAAATTGTAGGACAAATGAGAATCTAGAAGAGAAAGCAATGCACACTTTTTTTTCATTTCTAGTACCTACCTTCTATACGTATCATACGTTTTGCATCTAAATCAAGTGATTTCAATGCAAATTTAGATCGATGCCTTTTTCCCTTCGTAAGATAGGTAATGAAAAAAATGCATCACACATTGCATCTTCTATTGATATCGTCATCATTTGTTCCAATTGTGGATTGAATACATTGAAAAGGATGACGATTCTCGATTCAAATCCATCAATTCCCAGTTCTTCGTTTTTCAAATTCATTCAATCGTTTATAGAATGTTGTCAATCACGTCAAAACTCTACGTCGTGGTATTTTATTCGTTAAAAAAACTTTACCACATCGATTACTAGTCCAACAGGGAATTAGTTGGATTGGATGAGATTTATCGGTTGTTGAAGTGTCAAAATATGTAGAAAGTCGGCAAAATCTTTAATCAACAAGATTGAAATATTTTTCGAAGAGAAACACGCAGCCACATTGTTCAATCAATTATCTTGGTTAAGTTGTGGTCATCCTGGCATTCTTAGAATCAATATGTAATATATATTCTCATTTTTCATGACCAAATAACAATATCAATTGACCTATTCATTATCAATGCTGATAAATATGATTGAGAAATGAATATAAATCTACGTATATAAATGTTGATGATCTAAAATAAAATTGATTCTCCCAGTCGCCGGTGAAAATACAGTTAACGGGGAGTAAAAAAATGATCGACTTGCCATCAACGTCGATAGTTTTGCCTCCCGGAGACGTGGGTTCCGTGACCGGTTGGGGATACACCGAGGTAAATATGCAGTTTCGAATTCATCGTCACGGCCTTTCATTCGCAGATAAATTTATTTCTAGTTGTCTGACAGTGCTTTGGCCAATGATGACGATGATGATTAATCATCGAACGTTTGATTGTTCACGATTCGTGTAAACACTTGGAACCTTGTTTGTCGATCACCGAACGTCCTTCGGTTGTAACCACAAATATTTGACGGACAGACAGACAGTTGTGTAGACAAACAAATGTTCGTTTACGATTGCTTCAACATCTCGAGTTGTTTGACGCATAATTTAGCAATGTGATTTGAATTTCAGCCAAATGGCCAAACGTCGGACGTATTAAGAGTTTTGGATGTACCGTTGGTCAGTGACCAAGAATGCAAAAGCATTTTTGATCCTTACAATCCTATCACGCCGCGGATGTTGTGCGCTGGATACACGTCGGGTGGCAAAGATACATGCCAGGTATGGTTGAAAGAAATACATTTTTCGGTGTGCGAGAGACGGAGAGACAAGAGAATCCAAAAAGCTTCTCTTTGAGTTTACACAGGGATAGTTTTTATTCGATGGAAAAAAAAAAGAGAGTTGGTTTTTCGTTGCAGGGAGATTCCGGAGGGCCGCTCGTGTATAACGGTATCCAAATTGGAATCGTGTCCTGGGGCGTTCAGTGTGCAAGTCCAGGATATCCGGGAGTATACACACGAGTATCTGCTTTACGTACTTGGATAACCACATGGACGAATGTGTAGAGAATATTAATTTCTCCTCTTCATCCGATCAGCGATGGAGTCCACGTTTTATCTTTGTGTGTGATATCCTGTGTTCGAGTGAATACGAACTATTGATAATCCAAAAAGTTCGTATCAACAAGCACAACTACGAACATGAAAGTGCATAGGGAAACAGAGTAATTCATTGTGGTGAATCTACGTGAAACTCAATGATATGTTCTCAGCACGATATGATAAAAATGAAAAAAACATCATTCAAACGCATTCATCTCGATGGTGTTGATTTATTGAATAATATCAAATTCTCTCTGATAACAACCTGATAGGGAATTCTTTGTGTGGCGAAGAAAAACTTGTGGGATTCGGCGTAAATTCGTTTGAAATATAAGGAGCGAAGAGTGGCATTCATTGCAATGCTGTGAACAAACTTCTCACATCAATTTATATTCGGATCAAATGTTACAACAAATTCTACAAACAGAATATTACGATAAGTGTTCCTGAGGATTGAATTATTCTCATGGTTTCATGGTGTACCAAGTTGAAGGCTTTTACATCGTAAATCGTATAAAAGTTGTTTTTATCACTATTTTTCATCAAATGGTAGTTTCAAAGCGATTGCTGGGCTCGATACATTGTGTTTGAATTTTTTGTACAAATTGTGTACAAATTTCATTCTTATGCAATATTCTACATGGAACAAAATACTATGTGGATTCTGCAAGTTTGTTATTGATTCGACATAACCACTCACCGTAAATGTAATTAGAACAAAATTTACATTGGAACTAATGTAATATGTACGTTGCTACTGACGTAAATGGGAATAGCGTTGCTATGGTGAAATAACTATAATAAAAATATCAATCCAACAGCACTTTGTAGTAGATTTCACGTGAGATCCACCCTGCAGTCGTAACTTCACTTTTCATTGAATTTTTACATGGTCATTTTTTCCATGCAATCCGAGTTTAAATTTTAAAAACACTGGGAGGCTTTTCTGTACAAATTGTGATGGTGGAATTTTGCCAAGAATCATAACGCGATTGCATCCTGTTTTGTGTTGAAAACAATCCTTGAAAACTGGAGAACGAGTTCCAGATTGAATGAAATTATTAAGCATTGATTTGAAAATTTATAAGTACAAGTTCCATGACTCTGGAACCGAGCGACATGAAATAGCACTTGGAAGACTGAAATTTTTCAATTCGCAGTGACGAATTGAAGTAATTCGAATCACTTGTTTTAAGGGGTGTTCTTCTACCCAAAGAGCCTGAGTTCAATTCATTTGCAGTACATTCAACATAAGAAGACCATGGAAATCTCTTCGAATGCTTTCCAGATTCCAAAAATCAATACTATACTGTTATTCATTGTAAATTCTCGCTCTTGTAGTTACCGATCGATAATCCATTCAGAACAGTTTTCATCATTAATTCAAAGTCTCCTGATCACTGTCAAGTTGATTTTATGAAATTGATCCGTTATATATCCTAGAAGAGAGTCCTACAGACTGTTTAGGTCAAGTGTAGGTTCATTGTACGTGAACTCATGTTCATGAAATCTTCAATGAACTTTCAAATGTCCAGACGTTCAATGCATCTTCATTGAACATTCCTTGAACCTTCGTGTTCTTTCAGGGTAGTCAAACGCCTTGAATTAACTTCCATATCCGTTTTTATTATTCTTTTTGTATGCAGGCGTAACTTATTTTCTGTCGATTCCTGGCTGGAGAAATTTTGAAAATTATATATAATTTATATATGATTATTCATAACTCATATATGAACTATATTGATTATATATACAATTTCCACATGGGAAGATTTATACAACCTTTTATCAAATTTTCATGAGACATAAATGAAGTTATCTATCTGGCTTGGAACATGTTATTTGTTTTGAAGGTGTAGTTTTCGAAATGATTTTGAGAGGATACCAGAATTACTATTCGAGCACGTTATTTTTGCGATAAAATACTTGAAATTGAAATTTCCAGGAATGCTCCTTCGACACATCATTTGCGTTTGTACCGAGGTTTTTGAAAAAATTTCCTCACGGGAGCATTTGTGTGATTGTACAAGCACTGCATATGACTGAAGAGTTCATAGATGAATTATATTGAATCATGTCAAAATTTCTATACAATTCTTGATACATTCTGTATATATATTATATGAAAATGGTATATAAATTCCAAAAGATCATTTTGCAAAACACGACTCCGCATAAATTATATATTTTATATATAAATTATGTTTTTGAAGTTTGAATCGTTTATGGAAACGAAACGAAAATTCAAACTCACAAAATCATCTTCTGGAATGAATTGGGTGTAATTTTTTTGAAATTGAAAAGATCGATCGAAGAATGCAAGATTTTGGATCTTGAAAGAGTGAGTATTTCGTTATTTGATTACACCAAAGAAAAAAGAAGTGGTCTTGAAATGAGAGGAAAAATCCCTCTAAATCAGAGAAGATATTTCATTTTTCTTTTGTTCTTCATTTGAGAATGTGTCTCCAGATTGAGAGTATTTTGAACGAATGAAAATTCTTTCACCACAAAGACTAATGGCTAATCCTCTAAAGACTATTCCTTTCAAATGAAGAGGAATACTTGTGATGCCATATTTCAGAGGAGAAAATGCATCAAAATAAGAGTATTCCTCTTATTTTTATATCAATTTTTTCTCATGTACTTATTCATTTCAATAAAAGATTCACACTTCAGCAACATTATAAATTTCACAAATTGAATTTGATGTGAAAATATATTCTTCGAAATTACTATACATATCTTGAGAAATTCACTAGATAAGTAGAAATTTTCATCAAAAAGATTCCTACTCAGGTGAAATTATTTCCCATTTCAACAAAAACAACCAACGCGAATTTCGTGAAGATTATTGAAACTGTTCAAATATTATTCAAAAACTTCCCTAATTATCTGGCAAACCGGTGAGTGGTTCTTTATATATCCTTGGATGTCTGAATCGTGTAATAGTTTTGAAAGACGGTGGATATCGTGATCTAGAATTCGAGCGCAGCGAGTGTGAGTTGTACATGATCTTTCCAAAATGAGTGAAGCAAACTTTGAAGGTAGTTGAACTGTTGAACGAAGAGAAGCAGTCAGAAGACGTAGTCCTCTGATTTTTAACTCACGTTGGATTCATATATCCATATAATCCTGAAGATTATGTAAGAATAATGTAAATTGAATTCGAAGTGAAATTTAGTTGCATGGAGAAAAAAGATTTCGTTATTTTAACGAATCCGTCTTCGCTGAACGGATTGAATAACCTAACGATGACATTTCACTGTGTTAATGAGCTAATTCGCTGTATTTACTAACTGATTCGTTATAATTATCAGTCCTTCGCTAATTTTACGAAGCTTGATTCGCTGAAACAACGAATCGCCGTTCACTTCAGCGGCCTTGCTTGCTGTCCATATAATAACAAGCGAGTTTCGTTAAGACAGCGAAATTCTTGCTATTCCAACGAATTTTTTTTCTCCGTGTGTATTTATTGATTGTGAAAGAATGCAATGATTAATAATAATTTCAGTTTCATTCAATTCTGATGGATCCTTTTCAGTCACCTTTTTTGGTAGGGCCAAGGATGCCAGAAAACTAAACTGTTGAAAAATTTGTGAATTCCATACAAAAAATTTACAAGCAATTGATTCACACATTTGTTTATTGAATTCACTACAGATTTTATGAGAATTTAAATTAAATTTGGTATGAAAACCATTTCAAGATAATTTTGCATTTGAATTTTAATAGAACGATGAGAAATTCAATACACAAATATGTGCGTTAATTAATTTCAAACATTTGTATTATCATCAGTACAAATATTGTTTCATAGTCCGACTTTTTCGAGAGTTGATTTCTGAATTCCTCGACTAACAAATAAAAATGATTGAGGAGGAATTCAAATCTTATCTGGAAAACGTCTTGCTTGAGTATTCTAGTTCTAGCAATGATGGTTCATGTGAAATCCCTCTACAAAGTCCGCAAATAAATAAGAACTTTTCTCACTATTCTTGATAAACGGACTTGATGAGTAATTGTTGATTCTAAAAGGCTTCTTGGCAATGAGAAGATTCACAGAATAATTCAAAATAAGTTTAAAAAGACAACACAGTGACAAAAATTGGCATTCGTAATGATTAATACAAACAAGATTTTGTTCTTCAATTTTCAAGAGTCGAAAAAAATGATAATTTTCAACATTCAACGATGAAATCTTTGGCAAAAGAGTAATTTGTGATAGGGAATTAAAAAAAAATTCACTCATCTCTAAAAATAACATTCAAAGTTTAGGAAGTAAATCATCCAGAAGAACACTTTGAATGACACTTTTTCGGAATTTGTTTTCACAGTACATGGCAAAACAAAGATTCTGAAAAAAAATGTCGATTTGGACTATTATTAACAAAGTTATAATAGTAAGAGACGATTTTTCTGAAAATTCGACAATTTTTGAAGAGGTAATGAAAAATATCTCAAATTTTACCAGGAAGGGTTTTTTTATGGGCACTGTATGATGGATTCATGGCAGAGGGGATTTCGGTTCATCGCTATTTTTCTGAAATCACAGTGAATCAGTGTTTGGAAATCGCAGTGATGGTTACCTAACGTACATTGTTACTTTTTTTTCTTATTAACCTATCTATTTGTGAGACAAAGTATGGAATTTATTGCTTCATTTTTTCCTGCAAGGCAATATCAACACTTCAAAAGGATTTCAGTCTAGTTTTGTTTCAAATTATGTCGTACAAATTCCACAACTATGACAATATAACTTTCCGCGAATATTACACAATACGTTCCAAATATCATTCGAGCGTATCACCTGTCATTATTTTTCTCACCGCTTGTTCCGAATATAATACAGATGGTATTGCAGCATCGGTAAAAGTGATGTGGATTTGATTTTTCTCTCAAGTGAAGAAGTGATTGTATTCAGTTGAGGTCAGTGAGTGAAGAAAGTCGAATGAGAAGTGATTGTAAGTGCAAAATGTAATCGATAAATTATCAGTTCGATTGAAAAAAAAAAATAACTGAAATGTGTTCGATGGAACGTGTGATAGGTAATTTATTACTACACTTTATTGAATTCAGGGATAAATGTTTGTGGGAACAGCTGGTTTTGGGAATTGTGTTTCGTATGGCACAAGACAACGTTGGACTTATTCCCAAATCTTGATTTGAAGAGGGAAATTTGAGATGCATGGGAATGATTTTGATGAAAATAATGCACGATAAAAAGGTTGTTCTATACAACTCGGTTTCTTGCTGGTTTCGTAATCTCTTTGGATCTATCTGAATTCTTTTCAAATACGAGTTATATTATATCAATATTCTCAATGAATGGAAGCAATGAAGTGAGATTTATTTGATACAAACACTAATAGAAATTAAATTGTATTTTGAATCCGGTTAAGAAGGATCTTGTGGGATCTATTTCTCACGCTTGAAATGATTATTCAACATGTAAGAGTGTACACATGTGACCCCTTTTTTCGTTGGAATAACAATTTTTTCCATTGATTCAACTAATTTCTATCAAAAAGTTCAATTAATTTATTGAGATTTAATTCTATCAAAAATGATTTCAAAATCGGTTAAATCGATGAAAAAAATGGTTATCCTAATAAAATATATAGGCTTATATAAAAACTATCTCATCCCATTCCGACAAAATATTTCGCGTTTTGTGAAAACATACATCATTAGAAATTTCTGTATCAAGTTTCATGTTTTTGCTGGAAGTTTTCATGTACATTTATGAATTCACTTTCATACACATTGCATATTAAATTTAATGTGAACTATAGCACTATCTATAATTGTTTCATTCATGGACGTGATTGAAAACAACTAACAAATACAGTGTGTATCCTGTATTTTTATAATTCAATATCCATGTTTTCTCAACCTGGTTATTTTATGAGAAATAAATTCAGATGATTTATTCAATTTAATAGAAAAAATCCTTCCATAGAATCTTTAATAATATTTGAAGCAGGAATTGATTGAAATTATGAACTGGAATAATAACATTAAGGATGACATATCCTGTATTTTGCTATTCTTGAATCGTTTATAGAAACGAAAAGAAGATTTGAATTCACAAAATGGATCTGATGGATGATCGTTATTCAAGTTTTCAAATTAACTTCTGTGAATTGAAAACATTCCTCGAAAAAAGTACTGCAAAATTTTGGATCTTGAGTAGTTGAGTATTACGTTATTCGATTACTAATTCGTTTCAATAAACGATTTAAACTTCACCAACATGTTTTCCACATGGAACACACACACATACTTTGGAATTTGAAGGAACAGCTGTTACATCCACAGAATTTTCGAAGAGAACGCGATCCTACTGCAGTTACATGAATGGAGATACATAACTATAAAGTCATATTATAGTAGAATAGATACCCCTATATGGGAATTCAACAGGATCTTTTCGTAGAGAAAAGGGATGGGAAATAGATTTTTTATTTTTTCTGCGTCATGTCTTAGATGAGAACAGAATACTTTTGTTTTTTCTCCTCACATTTTTATCCTGCAGTACGCTGCAGGTTTTATGTGTTTTTCTATGACCAAAAGATTGCAATACAGGTATATCATGAAAAATAACCGCTTTATCGCTAACTATAAATATTGCATATATGAATTTTTCGATTCATATGTCTGAAATTTTCACTCCTTCATTTTTGTTCGTAAAATTCACATTGATTACGAACATCATGCAGTGTGAAAGTATATTACAAGTCTCATATTACACTTACAAGTATATCTCTCGAATCATTCGAACAACGTAGTATATCGTTACTATGAACACAGTGTAATTGTAATTCTTCCGCTTATGCGTTGTAGGTACCAATGTTGTGTAACAGAATTCATAGAGCATTTCGAGCAATTAAGAACCCATAATATTCATGAATAATAATGAGAAATGGATTGGAGTTATGTAAGCGCGATCGATATTTCCCGACTGTTCAGGATTGATGAATTATTTAATAATTCACGCTCGTATCCAGATAGCGCGAGTGTTCGCACATCGGTGCCCGAGTAGCACCAGAATATACTATGAACGTTCTTCGAATATTCGGAATATGTTCTATGTATATTCATCGAACGTATGTAATCGAATATACGACGGTACGTCAACCGAACGTCGATTGAATGAACATCGCACATTCTCGAATGTACTACTACATGTACGTTCTGAGTATATTTGAAACAGTCTCGTTCGAACATTCTATGAACGTTCATTATATATTCTTCGTCTCTCATTGGTATTCAGGGTTTCCCAGAATTCGCTTAGTTTTGCAGATATGAGAATTTTTAGATTTTTTCTCAAATCCAAATGATTCAAAAACACTGTATATGAGAAAAAAAATTAAACTATTTTATCATCGACAGTTCCCGAGCTGGAGCGATTTGAAAGATTTTAGCTTTCAGCCAATTAGAATTCAGCAACTTCAAATCGCTCTAGTTCCGGAACTATCGATGATAAAATAGTTTAATTTTTTTTCTTCCAGATCCGCCGTTTTTCAACTTAGCGAATGGTGTTAACCTCAAGTACGTAGCATACAGTGTTTTTGAATGATTTCATATCTTCAAAACTAAGCGTCGACAACATTTGTTTCAAACGGGAAATTATTACATTTTGGCTGCAGAATATACCTGTGGAATCCGAACACCTTGTATACTCTACGAAGGTTTCTGTTTCGTTCATACTTTGAACTTCTGTTGCTGGTTGGGTGGCTTTTCTCCCTGTAAATACAAAAAATCCTCGGATCTTGAGGAATACACACAAAACTTTCACGCGCAAATCAAAAAGAGATTTAATTTACAGAAGAATCACGCAATGCGTGATGAAATTTGAATACTTTTCATGTTTCGATATATCGACTAATAGGTTCCATTAATTTCTCATTATCTGCTTCCACCGATTTATTGATTCATCAGTTGAATTTTCTCATTTCAAATCAACAGATGGAGAATACATAAAGAAGAATTCTAGTTAATGGGTGTACGGTTTTTATCGGTGACGAATCTTTTTTTTGTTTCTAAAGCATTAATGTAGTAAATTGACACTAACGTCGATTCACGAACAGAGAACGTACGTTGGACGACTAATAGTCCTCTTACAACGTTGTCGTGATGTGCACGTGTCCTCTGTTGTTCCTGTTACTGTTGCTGTTCTTTGGACAAAACAACCTCGGACAATTTGTCGAGTCACCATGTACGTATACTCTTTCTTCTTTTTAGACATTATTATTTCTAAGATATCATTTGAGGTGAATTTTGTGTCATAAACTATCCCTGAATTGTTTATTGCACTATAAAGTGCTGTTTGTTTCTTTCCTTAAGATTTCACACATTTGTTGTCTAGAGATGAGAGATCATGTTTTTTTATCTGATTGATCATCGATTTGTAAGTATAAGATGAGAGAATCGGTAGTCCTGGACCATTTTTCATTTCCTATTTTTTTACTGTCTAGTTAACAATGAAGTATCGAAATTTACATATAGTATCAAAGTATGATTCTTTGGCTTTATCTTAAAATTTTTCCCGTTTGGTGTGTCCAAAAATTCATGTGTATAAGCACAACTTGAAAATTAATTGTTAGTTGGGGCTTAAGGCACCCTCTTTGGGGGTTGCCTTGGGTCACCATTTTCTATGCATGTCAGGGTGATAAAGAAAAAAGAAATGAACACAATATTGATGCAAAAATGATCAAAGTTCTTGTTCATACACTCTAAATTTGTTTGGCAATAATTGTTCATGAGTGAACAAATTAAATTGAGCAAGAAACTGAATTTTTGGAATTGTAGAAACGTGATTTGTTGGATACATCGGTATTCTTTATGACAATGATTGCTTGTTTTGATTGATCCTCATACCAATGTTCCCTCCCCATAAGAACTGTGTGAAAAACGAAAAAAATCAAGTCCAAACGCGGTGGACGACATTATGACCCAATACATCCGATTTTGAAATTTGAAATTTCCTTTGTTTGGATAAAATCATTCGTCACACTCATTTCTGCCTTGAATTCATTGAAATGTATTCTCGGATGTTTCCTTCAACTGCCTCATCCATTCATTAGAAATGCAGATTTAATCTTGTCAGTTTGAATCGGGAAAAACCCCGAGCAAGAAATTCATTCTCGTCTTCCGAATATGAGGTATATTTTTTTGAAGGAAGAGAAATGCAATTTTTTCGAACAGATTTTCTATACTCCTTGTGGAAAATCAAAAATTTTTCCATCAGTCCTTTTGGAAAAAATACAAGTGGTCCAAGACATATACCGGCGCACAGTGGGGGCGTTTTATACTAAATCGGCCAAATTTTGTGACGCGTGAATTCTCGACCGATTTTAACGAACTCAACTGGGTTTTACTCATCATCGATCAAACTAACTCATGAGATATCGCAAATTGAAATTCCCATGTATATATTTCTGCATCAGTGATGTGAAATGATCGGTCATGAAAAATTCAGACATGTCATGGTCATTATGACCGTCATGTGACCGTCAGATTTTTCACAATTTGTAAGTGAAAATGACCGTCAAAAAATTATCTGACTGGTCATGACCAGACAATTAATAATTTTTATTAAACTTTCTTTAATAAAAATCTCGAATATGTTTTATTACAAATCATGGTTATCTTTTTACAAAATAATGATAATAAAATGAATATTTATATGTAGTTCTACACGGAAAAAAAGGAATCGTTGCAGCAGCTACTCGCGTAGACGATTTTCGACCATCTACGTAAAATAGTTTCGGCAACTGCTTATTAGTAGATGGTCGAAAATCGTCTACGTGAGTAGCTGCTACAGCTATTCCTTTTTTCGTGTAAGTATATCAACTCAAAATTAAATTGTCCATCAAGGTTCCGGAGTTCAATATATTCTTAAAACCTTACAACATTATTGAAGTATGTCCCGCTGCACTAGATCACTTTAGATGTTAGTTTGGCCGTCAAAAATTTTTCTGACTGGTCAGTGTGACCTGACCGTCAAAACTGACAAAAGTTGTTCTCGTCAAGTGACAGTCATGACCGTCACATGACCAGTCATTTGACCGGTCATTTGACGGGCTCACATCACTGTTCTGCATACATCGACATTTGAAATGTTTTCAGTGTTCGTTACAGCGGTAAAAGTATAAAGAATTGACCGGATCTCGTGGAATTTCATTCCCCATGCAGTCGAAAATCACACTCGAAGCCAATAAAACCCCACATTGTCGATGACGGTTGGAATTGACACCTGTCAATGTGTCAAATCCAAGCTGTTGAGGATTTTCTTCGCAAATTTGGGGTTGCGCGAGTTCTCAACCGACTTCAATGAACCCATAATTCGTATCTTCATATATAATTCCAATTTGCGGTGTCCCATAAGTTGGTTTGACCGATTATGAATAAAACCCAGTTGAGTTCATTGGAATCGGTCGAGAACTCGCGCGTCACAAACTTTCGCCAATTTAGTGTAAATCGGCTACACTGTGCGGCGCAAGGCTGCCGAGTCTCCCTTATGGTGTAGCGAAGATATGTGCATTGAATTTCATTCCATCCCACTTCTCAATTCATTATTCAAATCTATGATGACAAAAGATGTAAAAAATCCAGATTTTAATTTAGAATCTGCAGGCCGTGATCTAGCTTTGCTGAAGATTTCTTCGTTGAGAAGATGAGATATGGCAAAACATGTGTAATAAACAATTCGATAGTTGCGTTTTCTCCGCTGGATTCAGATTTAAAAACTTTCCTGGAGTCTCTGGTGAAAAAGTTTCTCATATTTTTTCATAGTTTTTCATATATCCTCATGAATCTCATAATTTTGCATTCAATTCAATAAAAACTCTCAAAACTTCATAATTTCTCTAGGAATTGTGACTGTCATTATGAAAAATATTCCCTCATTGACAATCATAATTTGTCATAAAATTTCATATAATATTTGCACACAATACTCAAATTTTTTTAATTTTTCATAAAAACAATATTTTCCATAAGAAGTCATAATAACTTCTCATAATTTTAATCATAAAAAAAATGAAAATTTGTATGAAAAATACATCTGCATGAGAAACCAACTCATAAAATTTCATCATAAAATACTATATTTTTCATTTTTATTTCCTCACGTTGTAATCAAAGTAGCTCAAGAGTGGTGATGAAGAGTTAGAAAACTTCCAACTGGTTATATTCATTTGACCAGTGAACAAAATTCCTAGATGGAGTTGTAACAAAATCCTGAAACAAGCTAATTTCAACTCCCAATAAAACGTAATGTGCTGCTTACAACATATTTTGAAATATTGAAGTTCAAAGCAAGAATAATAAAATAAGAAAATCCCAATTTAAAACAATTTCGAAATTTTATGAACCATTTATGAGTAAATATGAGGAAAAATTCCTCATAACGCTGTCTGAATTTCTGAAGAAATTATGAGAGAAAATATGGACATTTATGATTTTTTACGAGAAAATTTCCAGAAAAATTATGAGATCTCATAAGAATTTATGAGAAACATTATTCCAACTTATAACTTTTCATGATAAAATACTTCTCATAAAACAGTCCCAATTCCTAGAGAAATTATGATATTTTAGGATAAATTATGAAAAACAGTCAAGAGAAATTATGAGAAATTTTTTCCGCCAGGGGTTCGATCGATCTTTCATCAAGTTTTGATTTCATGGAACTTTGAGATTCCATGCGTTGATTGGGATATCAAATATTTTGTGTAACGTGCATTACTTTAACGATAAGGCATCAATCTATAGAATGACATTCAATTTGTTTTGTATATCTGAAATTTTAGATGATGAAAGTCGTATTGTTGGTGGGCAGCCGACTTCCATTGAACGTCATCCGTATCAAGTGAGTGAGAAGTTGGAATATTGTGTTTTCAAAAGGATGTACGATATCCGCTTGATAAGTGTCTCGTACAGGGTTGTGAGAGGATAAAATCTCGATGAAAATTTTCGGTATGCCTGTGAGCGTTCCATCCATAAATGCACAGTTATCGTTTGATAAATGTTCTCCAACTTTTCTCTTCGGCTGATGAAGAAAAGAGGAAATTATGATGAAGGGAGATTGGGAAATATTTATCAAACAGCTTGAACTAAATTCAGATTGCATTCGAGTGGCAGGGGAGGGGGGATGTTTCAAAGCTCGATATAAAAGAAATTACAAAATTTTAGAATACATTTAACAAGCGGTTACCGTATATGTATGTTTCTTAAAGTACTTATGATTATACAAAATACAGATACGAGTTGGTTAATTATCTGGATTGTATAACATCAGTCATTGCATCTCATCGTTTTCTACAACCAATTCGGCCATAAGTTGTATAAAAATTCTGAAATGGTGTATATCTTGAGATAACTCTGCAGAAAATTCCAGGTTTTTGTGACAGATTCTGCTGGTTTTCACAAAAATTTGCGTGTTATTTTCCACAGGGACATCAATCAAGAATGTAAATTATTAAGCACTTCAAAAAAAAAATACACTGTACAAAATAATCGGAATTTTCCTATACGCAGTAACCGGTCAATACTCAATAATCAATACTCGATAAATATATATGGAATTTTCCAGTCAATTTCCAGTGGAATACGGAAATTTCCCAACACATGTATGTGTTAATTACTCCCGAACATTTATATGAAGTTTTCCATGAAAATGTTTTACAGTGTAGTTTCTTACGGTAACTAATTTCTTCAGGTGGGATTCCATTCGCGTTCATCGATTTCACATACGTTCAATCAAGACTTCCGCTTTAAGCTTCTGAAGACAAAATTGATTTATAGATGTTATGAATGATTAATCACTCACTTAGGAGTGCATTATCGTAGAATGATCCATTTATTTTCGCTTAATTAGCCGGATTCGTGATTGACAATCTATTGAATCATTGAAAAGTCAGTTAGCAGGTAATTCTATTGAATTATTAGGATGATTCGGTGACATGCACCAATCACTGAATATCAACTCGCAAAGTTTATGAGAAGACTTCTGGTGGATCTCTGAAGGACGTTTGGTTCACATTCATAATCTTCGAAATGAATTCCAAAAGTATTGAGTGACCCGGAAGGATATCGAAAGTGAAGCATGAAGGATTTCTGATAAACTTTCAAGGAACTTTTGGCAGAGTTTCGAGTTTTTTTGACATTGAGGGATTCTAAATGTTCAAATACCTTCCCTGGTAGACATTTTTCTGGGCGTCTCATTTACCATCCATGTACTAGATGGGACCCATGTGAGGGCAACTGGATAACACATTTCAGCCAATTTGACTTCAGTGCTCAAACATTTAGTTGATTTATGTAAATTCTTCATGTGTCACCTGATCGTACAATAACATTGGTAGTCAGAGGAATAAAAGGATTATTTTATGTAAATAAATTCAAAAGCAACGTTCTTCACTGGAGATTAAATGTTGAGATACATTGTTATTTCATTCATAGGTGTAGTTTTACAGAAAAAAAAACATGATCTCACATTTCCACTCAACAATTTGAACTACATTCTAGCAATTCTCTGGGACATCTGGATGGGAACAGGCTAGAAAGTGCGTTACAAAACTAGCTTAACATCTGGGGAAACTAGCTGGGGCCCATCTAACTCCCAATTATAATTTCTACCAGGGATTTATATGAATGCCGAAGTGCCTTGATATGGACGCCAAATCGTTGATTATTGACAAATTTTGGTCCCCGATTCCGTATGAGCCATGATTAAGGGATCATTTTGGTTTAAAATTTTCAAGAAATGGATTTCCACAAGAGTAGGAGGAAATGAGATTTTGTCAGAGGCAGAAGGCATTTTCTATGCAATAGAAATCATTGATTGACCTTTATTGGTAAGACTTTTTCTTTGAAACACTTCCAATGCGGTTTTTTTCGATTGGCGGCAGTGATTTCTGCGGAACCGCTGAACCGATCCTCATGAAATTTTGAACATAAATAATTCCGCACATGAATAGCTGCAGGGCGTTTTACAACAGTATCAAAATTTCAATTTATATTTTATTTGGGTTAAAAACAGTGCAAAAAATCTTTTTTTTCCGTTTTTTTTGTTTGAATCTCCGCCGTTTCTTTGTCTATCAACATATTAAGGGGATATCAGCGTACCGACTGAGTAAACATTTTTTCGGTGAGAATTGTCCGTACCGAATTCATAAGAAGGTCTTAGATTTTCAGGAAATCATCTTCAGTACTTTATCTATTACGGTACAGAGTTGAAATTTCGAATTTTGAAGGAACACTTTTTTTCTTAGTCAGTAAAAAAAATGTGTCCTTTGAAATTTGGGCTCTGTGCCGCAATAGATGAAGTACTGAAGATGATTTCCTGAAAATTTGAGACCTTCTTATGAATTCAGTGTGGAGAATTCTTACCGGGAAAATGTTTACTCAGTCGGTACGCTGGTATCCCTTTAAAGGGATATTAGCGATAGTATCAAGCCTCTCTTTCTATCACATAAGCGTGTCCTTTTCTCACCAACGTGCTCGGATGGTCACCGCTAGTAACCCCTTAATATCCACACTGAGAGAAGAGCGATTTTGAAGTCTGGTGATATGGAAGACAGTGAAATTTTGCTTGACATTACTCAGTAGTCTTTAATCGTTATCATATAATACAATTGAAAAACATTGAGTAATGTCGAGAAAAATTTGAGTATTGTTTCTTGAAATTCCATGAAACATCGCTGGAAGTTCAGTAATATTCGGATTTAGCGATCAAATATAATACTATTTACCGAACCTCCAAATTGCTCTTCTCTCAGTGCATAGAATGCGCGAGAGCCCATATATATTGAATCAAAATTTTTTTGGTTTTTTTGCTTTGAATGAGCCATTATCGAGTTATCACCGCCGCCAGCGATGTACCAATTTCTCCAGAAGTTACGCTCACCTGTGACTTTCATGTATAAACGACATTAGAAAAAAAAAACAAATAAAACATTTCTTCATGTATTCCGAGAGAGCATTCATCAAGTCCCATAAATTTTATATCAGTATTCATAATAATACTTCTTTAAAGAATTTAGAAAAAAGCCTTTTTTTATCGATTTGTTTCATATATTCGTTTGATATTCACACCATTTAAAGACCAAACTAATCCGAATGTATTTACGAATGTCTCGAACATTCCAGTATAAATTTCTCACCGACCCAGTTTCCGGCACGTTTTTCCAGATACAGTTTTATGCATTGCTGAAACGAAAAATTGTGACCACCCTGGGCAGAATGAAGTCTCAACAATTCGATGAAATGTTGCAGGGATTGATAACGACTGCTCACTGGAAGTCATTTCGCCCTTTGTAACTTTGCGCAAAAGGTTTGATAAATACTGATACGAGAGCATGGTAATTTTATAAATTCAATAACCAGTGACTTTTTAGATAATACATTGCTTTCACATTGAATTTTGACACAGAATACATTACCTTCTTTTTTACCTATTACCATCAATAGATTTCTTGGAAAATTTCACCCTGAATTCATGTAATTTCACTTTCATCCTGATTTATTTTCACGAAATTACACGGGATGAAAATTGGGAAGCCAAATTCGCACTCGCGTGGAAGTAGTGGTTGCGTAAATGAGGTGTGGAGGCTGAGGGTTCAAAAGTATGATGAGTTAATTAGTTTTCATAGATGTAGTATAAAATCGTATAAATCCCAGAACAAATGTTCGTATAAAACCTCATTTAATCCCACAGATTTCATGCATCAGTTTTTATAAGGCTTGTTCGCAGGAAAGTGTGAAAGTGACACTTTCCCGCACGAATTTACATTATGTTTCCAGCAGAGTGGATAAGAGCCGAATGCTTCTGAATCACATTCTTTTTGGGTTCCAACTTGGATCCTATCTGGCTTTTCAAGCAGAGCTCTCAAGTTCTCGTACCCTATGAGATCATCATCCTGATGAAAATTTCCAGTCGGAATTACATTCATGTATTCGATTTCAATATTTATATAATACGTTTCATCTAATCAACACAAATTTGAACGCAATGAGATTCGTACAGACGATAATCAATAAATGACATCAGATATTAGGAAAATTCCAACAAATGTTTCAAAAGTTAACGATGGCAGAGATTTTGTCCTCTCTTCTTCTCTGGAGAATATGGAAATGTCCTCAGATATCCACGTTAATGTATTCATTCATGTATATGGATATAGGTGAATATGTACATATTTTTCAACCGAAGAAATTTTCTGGTTTGTTTTGTCTGTCGGGGGATATAAAGCATACAGCATATTAGTATACGCGAAAAGAGATCACGAGGAGAAGAATGAATGCATAAACTAACCCCACGGAGTGAAAAATGGATGAGCGTAATGTATAAATTCATACGGGATTGAATTTTCAAAATTTCAGATTACATATTTCGCGTGTCTCTTCGAAAAACATTTCGTTCGTTCTTGAATTTGTAAAACAGAAAACACTTGAACAAATTTGAACAAAATCATAGTTTTTATTCCAATGCGGATTCCGGATTTTTGATTCAACGAATTTTAAACGTTACAAAATCTATATGAATTTCCCTAAGGTTCCAAAATGATTGGCGATTCATCAAATCCGAATTATAATAGAATTTGGATTCTTGTTTGAGATATTATGGGGAAATCATTTCTCAAGTGATACCAAAAGTATTTGAATTGATTTCAAAGAGTGCTGAATTTCATTAGGGAGATTGAACGGACTGTGCGTACTTTCAGGTCTTTTAATTATAATAAATTGCATTTAATTTCAAATTGATTACAATCTCGTTGAAGCGCGACGAAAGCATAAGCTCAGAGTCATTTGAGTGTCACAAAGAGTCATCTAGGCGAAATTTAGGAAGGGAATTGAAACATTTCCACGCTTCATTTGTCTCGATACTTGCTTATTCCTTCACTTCTGGATTTTTACCAAGGGTACTATAATATGTACAACTCTTTCATGGATTAATACACGGAAAAAAATGAATTCGCAGTGACAGCAAAAACTTGTGTGCTGAGTGCATTGCGCTACTGCAGCTATCATTGTAACTATATGTACTAACATAGCTTTTGTGCACCGACAAAAAATGATGAATGAAGAGAATAAGATGGCCGCTAAACGTTCAATGTGAATTCAATGAACATTTGACAAATGCATAGACATTTTGAGGTTCGAAAAATGTTCAACAACCTCAATAACGAAATATTTAACCACTAGAATAATCATTTGTTCACGTGCAGTTTTGCAAAATTAAATTTGAAACATTCCGCTGAAGCTATATATATTATTATTAGGTGTATAACTTTGCTTCCGCCGTTTTTCCGAAATTCCAGGCTTTATTGTAAAAAACGGGTTATACATTCATGATTCAAAGTATCGTTCATCGCTGGCCACTACTTTCTCCCATCTTTCGGGCAGCATACGAATCCCGCGTTAAAAAAACTGGTCAGCTTTTGAAGCGATCCACGAATCGATCCAATTTTTTACTTCTTCATAAGACCGGAAGTGCTGGTCAGCTAGGCCATGTGCCATTGATCGAAACAAGTGATAGTCCAAGGGAGCAATGTCTGGAGAATACGGCGGGTGGGGTAGGACTTCCCATTTCAAAGTTTCCAAGTATGTCTTGACCATTTTCGCAACATGGGGTCGAGTATTGTCATGCTGTAAAATTACTTTATCATGTCTCCCGTTGTATTGCAGCCGTTTGTCTCTCAATGCTCGGCTCAAACGCATTAATTGCGTGCGATAACGATCGCCTGTGATTGTTTCAGTTGGTTTCAACCACTCATAATACACTACGCCGAGCTGGTCCCACCAAATACCGAGCATAACCTTGGAACCGTGAATATTCGGTTTGGCCGTCGACCTGGAAGCATGGCCGGGATATCCTCATGATTTTCTGCGCTTGGGATTATCGTAATGAACCCATTTTTCGTCCCCAGTCACAATGCGATGCAGAAATTCCTTCCGTCTTTGCCTTGCAAGCAGCTGTTCACAAACACACAAACGCCGTTCAACATCTCTCGGCTTCAACTCGTACGGCACCCAATTTCCTTGTTTCTGAATCATTCCCATGACTTTCAGGCGTTTTGAAATGGCTGGTTGCGTTACTCCCAATTTTTGTTGCGTTTGACACGAGTCTTGATCAAGTAATGCCTCCAATTCTGCATCTTCGAAAACCTTCTCTCTTCCACCGCCATGCTGGTCTTCGACGTTAAAATCACCGTTCTTGAAGCGTTGAAACCACTCTCGGCACGTTCTTTGACTAATAGCGGCCTCACCATAAGTATTTGAGAGCATTCGATGAGCCTCAGCCGCAGATTTCTTCATATTAAAGCAGAAAATTAAAACCTCCCGCGAATGACGAGAATTTGGCTCGTAAGCTGACATGTTTAATCGAGAATAACTTTATGATGCAGACACAAATCGACTAATATTTCGATGACGTTATGTTTACAAATACTTAAGCTTATTGTATGACATCTATGATCTATTTATTTCAACTACCACTTACCGCTACAGCCAGCTATTGCAAAACGGTGGAAGCAAAGTTATACAATTAAAAAAATTCAATCGGTAGGGTGGCTCAAGCGCTAGCAGCTTGAGTTAGTAACGGAAAGATTGCTGAATCGACTCTCCCCTATCCAATGAAGTTTTTTTCACTCGGTTGGTTGTTTTTTTAGCGATTTTTTCAAGCTAGTACAGCGAAACACTAATTGCAAAGAAAAATCGCTATCACAGCTCATTTTTAGCTGCCACAGCGAATTATTTTTTTGCGTGTATATAACCATATAAAAATTGAGCAATTCAGTCAATGCCGCTGATGGGCGATATAGCTTGGGCCAAGTAAAGTAACTAAATTTGTTCTCTAAATCTTAAGAGTGAAGAATCATGCACGGAAGGAAGTATACGGTAACCATATTACTAGGAAAAATAGGAATTCGGTGACAGTTAACATCGTAATGATCACCAAATCGTGAGTCAGCACTCAATTCCTATCCTAAAGTCGCGATGAGGACTAGAGCGAAAGGTAATCAATCCCATACACTTTTCTCAGTGTGTGTTTCATCCCACGAAGTCTCAGAAGTGAGCCAGTCTACTTCGAGTGGGATTTTCACTCGTTTCGAGTGAACCCTCACTCTTTTAGAGTGAAAAATTGACTCTAGAATTCGAGTGCCTGTGAGTTTCTAACCTCGAACCTTAGAATATCACTCTAAAAGAGTGGAAATTTCACTCAAAATTTCGACAGGCTCACTTTTGGCTGGCTGAAGAGTGAAATCTCGCTCTAAAAATTTCAGAGAGTACTATAGAGAATTTATATCAAACCAAATATCGGAAAGATTCGGAAGGAAATGGCACAAAAGCCGTCACGACAAGGAAAGAAACGTGGTTGGTTTTTCCGTTTCTTGGCAGTTTTCGTTCCGGTTTTTTTCCAGCATTTTTAAAAGGGGACAATCATTATTCAAAAATACTATACGTCTATCACATTTTGATTGATTTGACATCATCATGTCATCGAAGTCTCCTTATCGACATACGAACAAACGAGAAAGGAAGAATTCAATACGTACTCGAATTCATGTACATCCTTCTCTCTACATATATGTTTACACAGGTTTCCTTAAGACACAATGATCGACATGTTTGTGGTGGTGCCATCATTAGTAACAAGTGGATACTCACGGCAGCTCACTGCGTTGAGAGGTGAGAAATAATAATTTTTCTGACGAAGCAACAAGTGTGTACCTCCCAGTATTGACGAATGTGTGTTATTCGATATACATATGTATCTCCAGGTCTTTTTCCGGATCTGTTTCCATCAAAGCTGGAGCTACGAATCTTCAGAGTTCGAAGGGTATGGTCATCCAAGCCGAGGAGATCATCACTCACAACGACTACGATCGTCGAAGTTCCGATTACGATATAGCTTTGATTAAAGTGAGTTAACCTTCAAGAACAAATCGAAATATAAAATTTATTCTCTTCTCAAGTTAAAATTTCGATTGTAACAGTTGGAAAAGCCTCTCTCATACAATTCGAGAATAAAATCGATACGGTTGCCATCGATCGACGATGATTACTCGAGCGGTACTCTGGCCACAGTCACCGGCTGGGGAACGTTAAGATCCGATGGTGCGTTGACCAGCCATCTACGTCAAGTGGAAGTACCGCTCATTTCACATACAGAATGTTCCGAGTTATACGCTGGGCGTGTGATCTCCCCGAGGATGCTTTGCGCCGGTTACGTGAATGTTGGCGGAAAAGACGCGTGTCAGGTAATTTTCTTCTCAATGTCGTTCGTAAGAAAAACCTTTCTCCCGTCCCCGGGATTCTCTCTTTCTCTCTCCTTCGACATAAAATATGGTGATGAAGTTTCAGCATAGAACTTTGTATAGAAACTAGATTACGTATTCCTTTACTTTGTAACTCGGGGGATGTTGCAAAAAAAAAAAAGAAGTGAAGGGAGGAGAAGAAAGAAAAAGAGAGAAAGTAAAACGTCACGTACAACAGATTCCCGTTCTTTTGACCTTCCGAAAAATTTCTCTTCCTCTTTTATTGGCTTCACTATTTTCCAGGGAAACAAAAGAATAAATAAAGAAAAAAAAACAAATTCAACGGGAACAAAGAATTTATGAACGTCCAAGTGCAAAATAATCGCGATGTATGAGTTATTGCGTTTGTGAAAATTCCTTGAGGGAACTTTGAATAATGACTTCTGGTAATTGTTTGGAGGTTATTGAATGAAATTCAAATAATTGAAAGGAATGGGAAATCAACTTGACTTTCAATGGATCGGAGTATTTGTATCAATTCAATTTCAACAAGATTGAAACTTAGTTTTGCTCGCACATATTAGACTCGTATGCTGCTAATTATCGCGAAAGCAGGGAAAAAGATGTTCGTTTTTTTCACTGCACTGAGAAAAAAGAAGTTGTAAAATTTACATCTTGCGCAGTGCCCTGTTACAAAAATCCAGCTGGGATTTCACGTGGATTCCAGATACGAAATTTACCTGCGTGCCAGCTAAGACTCCACCTGGAATCAAGAACCCCAACTGGATTCCATGTGGGATTTCCAATTCCAACTGGAATTCCACCTGGAAATGAGGAATCCCAGCTGGATTTTCGTGACCAGGTGAATATTTGGACAACTTCAAAAATAGTTCGAGCTACCGCAATCTAAGTTAATTTCACAACAGCGAATGTGAGATCCACTACAGCTGATGTAAATCTGACATTGCCCGCTGTAAAATCAACTAAAATTGCTGTGGTATCTCGAACTAATTTTTGAAATCGTCCAATTATTGACGTCGCAAGATGTAAATTTGACCACTCTTTTTTCTCGGCGTGAATTCTCTCTCGATGGTTCATTTCAATACGGATATATGAACGAAAAAGCCCTCAATAAAAAGTCAATGCAGAGTTACAATTCGTCTGTCTCATGACAAATTGAAAATGCAGAATATATCAGAAAATTCTCTATAATAAGACCTTGAATCCATATCTGGCAACGCTGACCAGAATCTTCATCGTTGTAATCGATCGACGTATCGATCGTTTCTCCCTCATCTCAATTGCAATGAGGAATACAAAATAATGATAATAATAATAACAGTAAAGTATGGAACAACTTTTACCACGGGAGTTTTATTTTTATCCGCTCGTTATTTATTCCCACTGGTCAGAACGAACGTTTAATCGAATACATTTTCTTCCCTTCTGTACATATATATCTGCACATAACCGAAGAAGAAATGAAAATACACATATTGCGACGGAGTGTATATCGATTTTTGTTCTATTACAGTGAGTGTTTCATACACTCGGCTGATTCTCCAAGGAGCTTCCAGTTGCGACGTAGTAATTTCGTTATTGGTGAAAAACAAAGCTCAAGAGGTTTTAAACGACGAATTCGATACAATTCTTCTTTTTCTCTCCCCCTGCTTCTTGTTATTCCTTTTTTTTCGATTTCGTTTCCTCTTTTGAATCTATGTATATATGGTCGGCAATGAATAAATAGAGCGCGAAGAGAAATATTTACGGCTGGTTTTTAATTTCTTTAGTCCTCCTGTTCTTCTCTCTCATTTTTGTTTTATTTTCATTAATAGGGTGACAGCGGAGGACCATTGGTTCAGCATGGACAACTAATCGGCATCGTATCCTGGGGATTTGGGTGCGCGGAACCATCGTATCCTGGCGTTTATACTCATGTCACGGCGCTTCGAAGGTGGATTACGGATGAAACTGGGATATAAATGTGTTCAATTGTTATCTGTTATCTCTGGATGTCGGGGAAGTATTGTGGGGAAAGAAAATAAACACATAAATATCGAATAAGTCCCAGCATAATTGAAAAACAAGAAAATCGAAGGATATGTATTTTTCATAAGGGAAAAAAAGATACGCTTCAGATTTCGAAATGAAATATCGGTTTTTCTTCCTTGCAGTGCGGATAAAATTGCGGAGAACGAAAAGTACTTTGGTATCAGGATATCATTGAATCGAAGTACAATTTCGAAACAAAATACGTACACACCTCTGGTCGCGTTAAAAAATTTGCATTCAAAATTTCCACGCGAGAACGTATTTTGCGTGCATACGCATTGAGCTGGCTGTATTTCTTTTGCGAACAAATAAATGAATAAACAAACGAAAAAAGAGAATATTTATTCCATTCTGTGACACTCCCCAATTTTTAAATTGGATTATCGTTGAAACGAAACCCCATTTCGTCATCTATATTTGAATCATGTGAAAAAAAAATTTATGTATGTATACATATATATATATATATATTCTTTTCAACATGCAAAGAGATGAGTGAATTAACGTTTCAATAAATTCGGGAAAGTTTGAAAAATATTTCATCAGAATTTTTGTTGGTTACGTTTCTTTTTTGTCTCGTACCACCGTGCTGCCCGGCTTTCAACGCTATTAATTGGAGCGTGAGTGGGTCTCGAAAACACATCAATGCCAATTCGTGGTTGCAATGTGTACAAACGCCCAACACCTCTATAAAGCCGAGTACTTCCGGTTTTCGAAACGTGACAATCGAGCGACACGGACGAACGAATTACTTCAAATCGGAAGTGCGTTGTACATTGATGTGGCAATGTCTGCATTAAATAGTCCATTCGCCAATGAGCATGCACGCGTTTTATGGGTTTTCAGAAATCAGAACGAACAAAACTCAAATGACTGTCGTAACGTTACCACCTTTATGTGCCGTTTTTATTTCAATCGTTCTGCTCTTTATACCGAAGATTAATAGATTTCATGTTAGGATATAACATTTCTTCCTTGATCATTATCTATAGTGTGGTGATTATCATCAGGCAATTGTCGTTACAATTGACTCAATAAAATTTCAGGATCTAATGATAATGTGATCGTGGATTTCAAGTATATGGAATCCGTGATATTTACAGACAGCATGAGTCTACTCGATTAATTTCGAGGAGTTCATTTGGTGTTCTTGGGAGATCCCCTCATGACCTCCAATCAAATGCACCAAATGCGCACCTTATGAATTTATAGTATTCAAAAATTAATTCTGTATCAATCTTTGATGGATGCAGTGAATTCATGCGTGTGTTCATCTGGTGCGAACAAATCTGCGAATCCAGCTTCAGACTGACAACAATTTTTCAATGAGCTCCACCTGAATTATTATGATTTCAGAAAGAGTCTATCAGGAAATTTCTATCAGTCTTGATTTGGATGTACAGATTTGATATATCAGATGGCAACCGTTGGAATTGTTCCTATCCTCAATTCGAAACTGATTGAAATTCAGCTCTTTCCAATTTTTGCCGTTTTCATCCGATGAGGCTTGCCAAATATGGCGATTTGGCGTCAACTTGCCAGTTTTTAACAACTATGGTGAGAAAAAAAATTAATCAAATCATGGCGTTAGTGATATTTTGAAAAAAGAGATTTATAGAAAGTTGAAAGTGTTCAGGAATGAATGTTTGGAGATTTTCAAGACGTCCTCCGAACGCTCAAAAGGGTTGAAAACATCCTCAATACGTCTTCAAAACGTTCACGGAAAATGGTACTGGAATACTGTATTAATGGAAAATTTTCAGTAAAGTGCTAGACATTTTTATCTGATTTGTTTTCGCAATAGATATCTTCGTTCAGTCGAAGTTATTTTACATAGGTTATATCGCGAACCATATGTTTCATTTTGATGCATGCAATCGGTAGTCCGTTTTTAATCTTTCAAATATGTGTTCGAATAAAACGAATAGGCGCATTGAATATCCGAATAAAATGGATGAAAGCTTTTACCCATACGCTTTCTCGTTTTATCTCAACACTTTCAAAAAATGACGACCAATGTTTCATATTGAGATAAAACATTCTGATCTGATTTTTCCAGGTAATGTGCTTTGATACCTATAGGAGAAAGAAGATTCATTGCGAAGGTGGAGTGAAGCAAAATTCGCAGTGCAACTATTGCTCATTGTTGCTGCACCAGTTTGTGTCTTGTTGTTGACAAATTGTTAGATCTCACATATCATAGCTTCATCTATTTAAACATCTTCGTTGCATTTTGCTATGCATTTTTAGGCGTTGCGTCCTCCCAGCAATTTTCCAATAACTGTTGCTCCATGTTGTTGGAAAGTTGTTACGAATTTTTTCATTCAAAGCAGTACCATTGTCGCAGTTACCATTGCAGCGTTGGCAAGTATGAACACGAGGTCCAGTATTTGAAATACAATATTGCCGGTACTGGCAATATCTATGGGCCTATATTACCACAACCCTCGGGGAAATATATCTACGCCAAAGTACGCCAAAACCTACGACAAGTTACGCCCAAAACTACTCCTAAGTCGACCGTTTCGAACACATCTGTAGATTGGCGTAGTAAATTACGGTGCTTCGATATTAGCCAGAAAACTACAACTTTCCACGCTCGAATACTTCAAATTATTCAGAACTGCCACTCATTACGTAAATGAACGCCCAAAGCAATACATAATTAGGATTTATGCCTTTTCAAGTTTAAATTTTAAGAATGGATGAAAATTACTGCCTTTTACAACAATCTACGCCAAAAGTAAAAAATACAAAATTACGAAAAACTACGTCCTTTCAAGTACAAGTACTTTAAATAGATAAATTTATCAATTTTATTGATTTGATAATTTTTTCGACAAACGAAACTGAGAGCGATAATGATCTTAGTTCTTCGTAGAAATTCAAAGTCCTCACGGGGTCGTAAAAATTCTTGGAAATGCGTAGAAAATGGAATTTTCTAAGAGAATCTACGGACAAGTATGTCAGTGCAGTGTGACCAACTAAAACTGAGAGTGACAATGATCTTAGCTTTTTGTAGAAATTCGTAGTTTCCACCCAGTTTTTTTTTCATGTTTGCGTCTCGTTGTGGAAAGTTCTCCAAGTCCGAATTGTGTCGTAAAAATTCTTGGAAATGCGTATAAAATGGAAATTATCAAAAGAAAGTTCTAAAAAAATCTGTGTAACACTATGTCTCCGCAACGGGACGAACGAAAAATCTCAGTCAATCAATCTGCTTCACGTTCAGGTTTCCGTGATGAAAAGTTTTCAAAGTTCCTACACGGTTGTAAAAATTCATAAGAAGTCGTAAAAATCCGAGCTTCCTACTAAATTCTACGCATAAGTCCGTCCCTCAATGGAATCGGTGTTATCGTATCCTTGAATATTCTTATATTCTTCCTACTTGTACTCAAACACATGATCATTTTTTGTCGCTTATACTCCTGACTACTCCAAAGTTACGCCCTTCCAGCCCCATGTCGTAGTCTGGCGTACTTCTGCGTTAAACCACGTATATTTTTCTACGTTATTTTACAACTCTTTATGCAATGCAAATAAGCCTTCTTCTGCGTAATTATTCGTACTTTTTGGCGTAATTTGACGTAGATATACAGGGTGTCCCATTTGAAACAGGACAGCTGAATAACTCTTCAAGGAATGGAAGGGGGAAAAAATTGTTCAAATAAAAGTTGTAGGGTTCGAAGGGGGCCATAAGATGGTGACCTTGAATTTGACCTTGAGGTCAATTTTGAGCATAATTGATGGTCAAAGTATGTTTTTTCAAATGGAAAACCCTACGTTCGACCTCAGAAATGGGAAGAGCGGAAAATTTTACGTCCGAATATGTTAACGTATCAGGTCATTTAGAGGTCATTTGAAGGTCAAAAAACCATTTTCTATGGATTTTCACGGAAAAGCCTCAAACGAGTTGTTTCTCTGACCAAAGTTATTAAAGTTAAAGTGAAACCCCACGTTTCGACCTTGAATTGAAAGTAAACAGAACTAACCTTTAGAGTTTATTCTTCATATCAGTACGAAAATGATCATTAAGAAGTTTTCATCGTTTACGGTCTAAGTGCGGGTTCAAAATGGTTTATTCACCTCACGAATGTGTTGATATTTCAATGATCTTGGGTGAGTGTCGCGGAGTGTATCAAAGAGCGTCATGATTGTACAGAGAGCGGTTTGGAGATCGGCAGCATCATCCTTCTCCAAAAGTCATTCGCCAAGTTGAAAGAAATTGTCGACAAGGAAGGATTGGTCAACGCCGAAACAATCAAGGTTTCAACTTTAACGACCCTCGATGCGTTGCTGTTTTAGCAATGATACACATGAATCCTCATGTTAGTTTACGTGATATTGAACGCGATTTGGGTATTCCACGCAGTACGGCACACAGAATTCTACAAGCTGCTCAATATCATCCGTACCACATCACACTGACCCAAGAATTATCTCAACAAGATATGCAGAATCGGGTTAACTTTTGCCATTGGGCTTTACAGAGGGTGAACGAAGCGCCCAATTTCTTTCGATATGTTCTTTTCAGTGATGAATCAACGTTTCAAAGTACTGGCTTGGTAAATCGTCACAATAGCCACTATTGGTCAGCGCAAAACCCGCACTGGACTCAACAAGTTGATCATCAGCATCGGTGGAGTATAAATGTTTGGTGTGGAATTCTGGACAATCAAGTTATTGGGCCGTATTTTTTTGATGGAACTGTTAACGGTCCTAATTATCTACAGTTTTTACAGAATGAATTACCAGTTCTCATGGAAGATGTGACATTAGCAACTAGGCAGAGGATGTGGAGAGCAAGACGGTGCACCACCACACTTTGCTCGATGTGTGAGGGATTATCTAAATATCCTTTTCCCCAATCGTTGGATTGGTCGAGGTGGATTTGTATTGTGGCCGGCAAGATCTCCTGATCTCACCCCTCTAGATTTTTATTTGTGGGGTTACGTAAAAAATGTCGTTTATACCAACCGACCAACAACACCTGTGGATCTACAACAACGCATCAGATACGCAATTGCGAATATTGGTGCAGAAGTTTTTCAGTCTGTTCTTGGAAACTTTCGACGCCGGCTGGAGTTATGTATTGAAGTGAATGGCGGTCAATTCGAACATCTCCTGCAATAAGTGTGTCTTACCCGTCAACGGATTTGTGCCATTTGTAATTATAAAACGACGAACTGGAAAAATAAATAATTTTTTAATCATTGTTTCAAATTTGGCATTCATTATCGTTCTCAAGGTCGAATTCAAGGTCGAAACGTGGGGTTTCACTTTAACTTTGATAACTTTGGTCAGAGAAACAACTCGTTTGAGGCTTTTCCGTGAAAATCCATAGAAAATGGTTTTTTGACCTTCAAATGACCTCTAAATGACCTGATATGTTCGCATATTCGGACGTAAAATTTTCCGCTCTTCCCATTTCTGAGGTCGAACGTAGGGTTTTCCATTTGAAAAAACATACTTTGACCATCAATTATGCTCAAAATTGACCTCAAGGTCAAATTCAAGGTCACCATCTTATGGCCCCCTTCGAACCCTACAACTTTTATTTGAACAATTTTTTCCCCCTTCCATTCCCTGAAGAGTTATTCAGCTGTCCTGTTTCAAATGGGACGCCCTGTATTTCCACGAGGGAATTACAGCATTTTGAATAAACCGGTTGTTTTGATTGAGCTGGTTCAGAAATAATTTTATTGCCAAATCCGCATTGGTTTCATCAATCGTCCACGCGAAACATAGAGATATAGGACTTCGGCGGACTGGAGGTGGAGAATTGGTGGAGAAATGGGAGCCGTGGAAATAAGGGAGAGCCTCCGTTGAGGCTGTATTTTCAATAATACTCAAATTCGTGGATTCATACATTCAGATTTGGTTATGCAAATGCAACTATATGAGTTATATATCTAGAATACAGGGGGCGGACGTTGCTCCGTTGCCTCTCCATTGCCTCAACGGAGACTCTCCCTTACTTCTCTGTCATTTCCACGGCTCCCATTTCTCCACCAATTCTCCACCTCCAGTCCATCGAACTCCTAGGTGGAGGATCGGTGGTTGTGCTATACGGGGTAAGGAATGAATCACTAACGAACACGTTTTGTGCATGATTGTGAGCTATATTTCCTATTCCTTGCTGCAATTTAACCCTTGTTTACCACACTTCACAGAAATTACATACTCGCCACACTGGGGTGATATCCACCCCAGTGATAAAAATTGTTACAACAAATGAACTGTTGATTATATTCCCTTGTCAATTTTTTAGAACTTATTCAAAGTTCACTTTGAAAGATCTTATAGCTTATACAGCCGAGAATCAAATTCAAGTATACTAAAAAAATGAGGTGTGAAAAGAAAAATGGAAAAGCGATTGTTTTCACAATAAAATTCATTATGTCATTATTTTTCAATATTTTGAGCTGAAAATTGGACATCATACCTTCACGGAGAGAAAAAATTTGCTGACGCAGCAAATCGAGGTATTATATATAGAATAGCAAAATTTTTTAGCTGTGGCAGCAAACATTTTTTGCTGCCACAGCTCAAAATTCGCTGTCGCAGTTAACAAGATTGCTGGAACAGCAAATAGTTTGGTGTCACAGCAAAAAATTTGCTGCTCTGGCAAAAGGAACCCAGCAAAAGTAGATTTCGCTGCCAAAGCGAATTACTTTTTCTCCGTGTTGGAAATTGACTTTTGGAGAAAGAAGTTAGTCCTTCTATAGCTGCTGATGGAAAGATATTTATATTGAGGAATGAAGGGAAGAAATTTGTAAAAAAATGAACTATATGTTTTCGTCAAAAATTTTCAGGTTCCAACTTTCGATAACTGGTGCGGCCGGACTAATGGGTCCACCGGAATGTTACTGCGCCACAAAGTAGCGGCATCCTTTGGCTATTGACAGATGTCGCTTTGAATCCTGTGCCTTTGGATGAAGACACTTGGAATTGAGGTAGAATGGGGTGGGGTGGATTTCACCCCAGTGTGGTAAACAAGGGTTAATCTCCAACATGCTCTTGTTAATACAAAATTATTATGCAATTGAAGGACCGATTATAAACAATGAGATACAAATAATATGTCAATCTCAATTTACTGTCTTGCATCTCATACCATCAGTACCATCGTTTAAATGAATTATTCCACGTTACTCTTTCCGGTAATGAATAATACACATCGATCATCAACTAGCTCATTTTTTATTCGATATTGAATCTTTTATGTGGAAATGAAAATATAATTCTATTTATTCCCCATATCTTCCGTTTATTTGAGTATGAAGATGAAATCGTGGTTCAATATTTTCATCGAGTCTAATTATTTTTTCAATACTAAGTCAACATCCGCGAGCACCTCTCGTTCGAGTACTATGATACATTATTGAATGGATGATATTCGTAATTATATCGTCCCAGCTAAAACAAGTACGCGGCACATCGAGATAATTGATCAAGCCATCCTGGTAGTTATGTTTAATCATGATGAATATGCATCAAGCGATACTATACATATAATAGCACGTCGAAAATTTTGGACTCCGTAACTCCAGGTTGGATAACTACGCGTTTCGTGATCAAGGTATGAGCAAAAGTGACAGCAGCGAAGATGGTTATACGATGGTCAATTTTCATGACCTAAAAACCTTATGTATGAGACATCATTTATTCGGTTCCATAGGAAGTACGTTGGGAATATTCTGCAGGATTTTTCAGCGGGAGAAACGGAAATGACTTGGTATTAATACATGATGAACTGAAAAATTCATTCTCATTTATGAATCATCATTCCATACGAAGTCAAATAACTGTAAAAAGATTTTCACATCTTGAATCCCAAAATTCTTTGAAACTAAACAATGATGGGATAATTGAATTAACGAATACTAAATAAACGTAAGATACGAGTATTGTAATTTTAGTATGATGACAGATAGAGGAAACAAAAGAAAAACTTGAAGATCTCCATCTTATAATTAATTTACATTAAGTAATCCCTTTCCTCGAATATTGTCATGATTTGTGTAAGAATGACGAACATTGTTCTCTCAAGTCGGGAGCAAATCCGACGTTTGAATCAGTCATCCCACGTACGCAGGTTAGTATACGTGTAAAGATGTACACGAATAGGTGAGTATATACGCTTCATACACGTCAAAAGGTGTCATCATCCACACAACGAGGATGAAAACGATGACAAGGTTGAGGGACCTCTTCAGCCGTATCCTCAAAGCTCAGGGATCTTAAGTGTCGTCGTTGTCATCGTCGTCGTCAAGAGATTGTCGTCCCGTCTGTTCTCACGCATACGTATTCCTCATCTACATCTAATACGTCTATTCGATATACATTCAAACGGATGTGTATGAGTCGATATGAATTTTGGTATCGTAGTGTTGCACGTGATCAGAAGCAGTACGAAAATCGTGATCATCGCATTGTTGTATTGTCTTGTCTTCATTTTACTTGTCACCTGTATCCTACGTGAAGACAGGTAACGTTACCGCTGCAAACTATCTTCCACGAGACTGGAACAACTTTTGTCGCGTGTATTTTAGTATGCATGTTTGGTGTTGATATACGTATGTACTTTGCTGCAGAACCATCGTGTACGTATATCAAGTGAAGTTGAAATTTCAGAAAATCAGTGGTGAATTTCAGGAAATTCCAACTCGTGCGGCGCTAGGTACACGCTCGGTAATGAAATAGATATTGATTTTGTATTATCTTGCCATATATCAGAGGTTCTACTTCCAAACGTAGAAATGAGATTGTTGGAAATTAGGTATTTAATATGTATACTCTGTGTATTTTGAATGAATCTTGAATGAAGAGTGTTGGAAGAATGAATGCAGCTGCTTGAGCTGTGAGTTCCAACACGGTCGTTATTGTGATGTGATGGGATATGAGGTTTGAGAGATATTTTAATTTCCCAATATACAAAGAATTATTCATTTAGAGGAAGAATTTAAAGAATTAATTATTTAATTATTGGTACTTCTAAAATACCACTCTACTTCCAGTGCAATACTTTGGATATTCTTGATAGCACAATCTGGGACTGGGACGTTTATTGAATGTTTGTGAAACGCTTAATAAATCTTCCCAGGTAGAAATTCAACTGGGTCCATTGAAGGCCTTGTTCAGGCCCAAGGTGGAGTGGTCTGAGCTCAGGCAGGGTCTTGAATGGCCCACTTTTCAACTGGAGAAATTTCTACCCGGGTTGATAAGTTTCCAGTACTCAAATTAGAACTCCACCTCAAAATTCGGTGTTCCAATAACTCCAAGTGGTGCCAAAGTGACACCCCAAGATATCGAAACATCTCCATTCGGGGTGGAGATTTTCCACTAAAACGATTTTTTTACAGCGTGTCAGTACCGGTAATTGAAAAATCTTTATTTGAAAACCACATCGATTTTCCACAGGATTTATGTAAAACTATTTGAATATATAATTCACTTTGTCGGTAAGATGACAAATTTTTACGAAAAGGTAACATCATGGTATTAAATAAATGCACTTTTTTTGTCTCAACACAAAAGAAATTTATTCAATCCTAAAATCACAGTTTGAGAAATCAAACACCACTGGTTCTTTTTATCCATGATCGTACAGCAGCGACATTGGTATAAACTCCTGGATAGCGGGGTTTAGCGCAACCGTATCCCCAAGACACAATTCCGTGCAGAACACCATTTTTGGTAAGAGGACCACCAGAATCTCCTTGACACGCATCTTTACCACCGTTGGCATAATTTCCGGCACAAATCATTCGTGTGGTGATATGATTCATGCTAGCGTAAGCTTTTTGGCACAATTGTCTTTCGATGATAGGTACCGTCACTTGCATCAATCTTTGCGAACTAGGACCTCCTTGCTATAATGCGTTGCAAAAGTTCATTTTAACGAAGATCGTCTCTTGAAAATTGAGAAAAATTTATACTCACCGAGGTGGCGCCCCAGCCTGTAATATTAACGAACATGCCGCCTTGTGGTTCTTGACTCGTAAGTTGCACAGGCCTCACATTTCTATTGTTGAGCTGGATATTACCAACGATCTGGTGGCGCATATACGAGCAAAAATGATTGTTAGTTCACTTCGGAATTGATTGGAACGTGGAAATTGTTCTGTTTGTTACATACCTCGAGAAGTGCAACATCCCAATCAATGGTAGAAGAGTCGTAATTCGGGTGTCGAACAATTCTGCTCACTTGATAAGCAGTACCGCCGTTTTTGATGCTGCTTCCAACGCTTACTTGATAACTGAACGGCTGATTACCTGAACTGAGATATATAAATTTTCTGGTGTACATGAAGTATACAGACAATTTCAAAAAACCAACAGGATCGATTAGAGCAACGCTTTTACGTATATATTATCGAAATATATACAATAATATCATTAAAATACACAACCACGATAGAACATGGTGTAATCGAATTAGCAACACGATGACTCTCATAACTGGATATTAAACTGTAATTGTATCTTTTGGATATTATGACTGGATGCCTGGAAAATATATGTGTATATTTGTGCGTAAATGCAAGTGGATGTATGCGTATACATAGAAGAGAATAGTAATTATCAATTCAAACGGGGCTTGCAAATTATTTTCAGTATTCACGAAAATGTCAAAATCGTTATCGCATGGATAGTTGAAGGACTTTCATAAATTTAAATCCAACGATGAATAATTACCCAACGCAATGACCCGCAGTGACAACCCATTTACTACTGATGATCGAAGCTCCGCATATGTGGAACCCTCTCTGTTGGAGACTCACTTGATGTGGATGTAATTCTATGTCAACTGGTATTCCTCCTACTATCCTTTGATCGGGAAACGGAGGTAACACTCTCAAGGCAGATCCTAAGAACAGTTTCATATTAAGTTTTGCCGTTAAACAGGTTAAAATGCATCATGTTTTTTAAACGAACAAAAACCAATTGGTGCATTCAAAATGCACGCTTTGCATCACACCATATTGTGCTACTTCATTCGTATGGAGTTCGTTGAAATTATTCAGAAACGTTTCTTTCAATTCTTTGAAAACTCACCCAATTTTACAGACTGTACTGTAATCTTTTGGACAATATTCACTTGTCCAGTGATTTCGAAATTAAAATTCTTCAATTTCAAATATAATTTTTTCTGATACTTCTCTAAATTTTTTTCCACTCAAAATCTACCGTCAAATAATCCAGAGTATACCAGGAATCCCACTCCCCTACGATTCACTGATTACATATGATGCTCACATCGAGGAAAAAAATAGTAGTGCCAACCCCACAGGGAGGTTAGATTCGGCGAATCCTTTTCGTGTGATTGAGCTCACTGAATACTCATGGAAGTGAATGCTTGTTCGGCTATTTCAATGAATAATTAGTTGAATTCATAACACGACGGGATTCGCTTCATCCAACCTAAAGTTGGCTATACTGTTTCTTCTCAGTCTAGTGAGAAAATTATAATTCCAGTCTATTGAAACAACAAATTCTAAAAATTGGATTTAGGAAAACAACGGGAAACCGGAAATATTATATACCGATTATTATGTTATGAGACTCACCATAGATCCCAACAAATAGAGTTCCTAATAAGACGAGCGAAAACATCTTGAGGTACCTGCAGCAAGAACTGATGATGTTTCCCAACTACGATCGTTCTTTTATATGGGTTATCACAGTATTTTATCCTAAAAATTCTTATATCCGAGATAAGTGCACACATTTACACGCTCCTCGTTGAATTAATACGAAGAGAGGGGATCAGGTGAAACGAAAAAAAGAAACTCATCAATATCTCCATTCGTCTATTCGTATGAGTGTGATAAAATAGTTGAGATAAATCATGCTGTAGTACGCAAGAGAATGATATCTCCCCTCTTATCCGAATCAGCGTGATGTGGCAAACGACAATGTTTCCTAATCAAATTTGTTCTTTGGACTTAATAATAGACGGTTTCTTAACGACGCTTTTCGCGATAAACTTGAAAGGTAGAACAATTGTGGGCTGTCGTGTTAATTATTTCGGAGTTTTCCTCATTTACCTTGGATGATCGATGACCAATATCAATGATTGAACGGTCTGAGATTTGGAATGATAAGCTTAAGCTTAAATCCATGTTTGGTCTGATTCTTATTTGATTGTAATTCTTTTTTTATCATACGATTCAATTATTTTGATGATACTTGCAGTTGCGTGGTGATCGCCCAATTCATTGCTTCAATCTCACAAATGTGAGGAATCGAACGTTGATGTGAAGATGATTTCGTTTCCGGACAGTTTTACAATAGGAAGTTACCTTCATTGATACCTTCATAATTATGAACAGTGTTAAACGCGAAAGCCCTAGTGAAACAAAGCGTGCAATTGAGCGTGTCAAGGAAGTAATGAAAAAATGATTGGAAAGTTGGTGAAGAATGGATTAAGCGTGCAGAGAAAGTTGAAAGGGCGCAAATCGATGCTCTTAAGCTTGCACTTAGAAAACCACAGAAGCGTGCATTGAATATGCCCAAGAAACACGGACACAAATGACTAACTATGATTCGGATAGCTAAAACTCAGCTGAGAGAGCTATTTTTTAGCTTTCACAGCTACTCCCTTAGCTGTAACAGTGAGAAATGTAGGTGCCGCAGCAGAAATTCCACAAAAAATTTATTCGGGCTTCCAAATATCAATCACAAAATCTATGCAGTCATAGCTACGGTTTTCTACTGTAGTAGCCAGTAAATAGCTGTGGCTGTAATTATTTTAGCTATAACAGTGAAAAAGGGGAATTAAAAGAGTGAGTAGCTACCCTAGCTATTTCTTTTTTGCACGAAAAGAATAATTTAGCTGCAGCAGCTAAGTAGCTAGCACGGACACGGACAGCCATTAAATTAGCTCCTGCAGCTAAATTTTAGCTGTTACCGCAAATAAATCAACTACAAATGCAAATTTTTTTGCTGTAACAGCTAAAATTTAGCTACAGGAGCGAACTTAATGGCTGTCCGTGTCCGTGCTAGCTACTTAGCTGCTGCAGCTAAATTATTTTCTCCGTGCGCGTGAAACAAAAAGTTATGATCGTCTTTTAAAACGAATTTTATAAGATATATATTTTCATTGGAGTGGGGCAAAAAAACCGACTATTCTTTGTTTTTATGTCTTGTTCTGTATGTTATATCTTATCCTTATACGTTAGTTTTTCATGTTTCACGAGTCCACTCTAAAGACCTGTACAAAAAAAAATTTTTTAGGGATCACTCAAGATTATTTGAAAATCTAAAAATAGTTAAAATCAATTATTCTTAATTTTTCAAATATCTTTCTCGGTATAGCAAAATTTAGTACCTAAACACTTTCCCAAAGTTCTAGCTTGAAATATTTATTCTTAAAGGTCGCTCAAAATTTATGAATATGATTTCAATTCATTCCTTGTGATGTTTTCCAGCGACCTTTCAAAATTCATATCAACATTCAATATGTATTGTTACTTTCAGTTAGCACCTTGATGGATGAGAACACACCACGAGATGGAAAAGAAATTTGATACATTACACAAAAATAAATTTTCTCCTTTCAAAAGGAACACTCACCCGCAACGAATGAGATAGTGAATTTTTCTATTGAAATGTTCAGCTTTTTGGAGGGAACATCTATCTGGTTTGGAGTCAGAATTTTTCTATAAGTTCAGTTTTGAATTGAAAAGGCTCACTTCTGAGACTCGATGACGTGAAATCATTGCGTTTTCATCCTTCGAAATTAGGAAACTAGTTTGTGCACCATAAATTCACTGTCAACAAAATCCACCGACAACTTTCATTACTGAAGTGTAACTCGTAAATTTTTGTTGGAAAATTACGTTGAAACTTTGGAAATCCCAGTGCACGCATCAACAAATTGTTCTGCTCATGTTAGAAAATTAAAGTGAAAAACATAACAGTTCATGTAAGATATAGAAAATTCTTAAGAAGCAGAAATTTTTGCTTGTACGGAGGGAGTGAAAATCGATTATAAACAGAAATTTTTCATCCTCAAAATACTTTGAATTATATAAAGCTCTTTTCTGGAGATTTTTGTTGACGTTAATATCCCTTTATTCTATCTTGTAACTCGATTGAAGAAGTTCAATTTCTTTTCATGACTATTCAAGTAAGAAAAATTTGCGAAGTATTTCTATCATGATTTATTCAATGGTAGGGTGGATTTGTTTCTATTATTTCATTGATGCATCTCCTCTCTAGGATGATTATCATCATTATTGATGAGAAAAGATTCGCAGTCAAATTATTAAAAGAAGGAAGAAGTACTCGATAACGTTATTGCTTATCACAAGTCAAACGCAATAGCGTTGTTGGTATCAAATGATAATATTGACACGAGATAGATTAAGATCATTCAATATCCATAAAAAAAAGTAATTACGTTTCTTCGATGTGAAAGAATGAAATAATTTCCCAGCAAATGTTGACTCGTGAAAGAAAATGTTGCAACTACTCGTGTATAGATTATGTTTATTCCCAACTCAAGAATATGCATGTTTTCTGAATTGATTTCATCACGCGGAAAAACAAAGTCAATAAATCCCTGGAATAAATCATTGTACATCATGTAATTATAATTATGTATATAACTCTTTAACAACATTGGTGCTGTTCTAGTAATGAATACCATTCCCCTGGTGGCAAAGATTCCTCAAATTCTATCATAAAACAAGGAAGCCATGAGGGATAATGGGTGCATTGATTTAGAAAACATCCCCTATTTTTTCAATTATTCTTTTCATTATTTATTATTTTTCAATTTCTCGGATGTCAGTAAATTTCTTTCTCTCCGCCTGATCATCGACGAACATTAATAAAAGCATTCGAAAATAAAAACTCATCGATTTGGTAAGAATCCAACTGATATCATTTTCATCAAATTGAAAGATGGTTTGAATATCCATACTCAATATTTTATATATTCATTGAATAAATTATGTATACAATTATATTAAAAATATTATATTTTCATATTTTTTATGAATTTGAATATTGCGAAATTCCAATACATCAATTTGCGGATACAAAACTGAGTTTAACAATGTACTCCAGTTGTCCATCAATCCATTCACCAATCTTCATTTTTTAAACAAGAGGGAATCAATTTCGATTGGCGATACCGAGGAACATTTCACGTGATATATATTCTTGGTTCTCTTTTTCCATTGTTTTACATTTCTCCACGAATGCTGCTGGGTAGCCCAAGGAAAATCTCCATGACCCCTACTTCCATACAATATATTTCGAGAATTGTTACGTCGGAGAAAAAGTGTACCGTGGCAGGTTGCGCACTTGCTGACATCGGCTGTGCCTGGTGTCTGGCGATTAACATATAAATCAAATCTCTCTGACGGTGGCCGGGCAACGGCTCTTCCTTCCCGATTTCACCCTTCCCCGGATTTCCCTGTTTCCAGATGGCATACGTGTCTCGCTCAAACATTTTCCTCGTCCTTATACAATATGAATACACGTCTCAGCGTTTTTGTATTCGTCGATGTGTGAAAGTAGCCAAGTATGTTATTTTTTTTTGCTCGACGCTCATAAAAGATTCTCGAATTTATATAAAAATGAAAAGTATATCGATCGGTGAAGAAACAGAAAGGAATTTCAAATTAAGAAAGAATGTCTTCTGCCGAATAAGAGTGTACTCTGTATCTTTCAGATGCGTTGTTTGAAGAAATTTCAAAGCCTATTGGTAGCAAGTTTTTGGTGCCTGTCCAACAAACATAACGTCTAAAACTTGACCTAAAACGTTACATTACACGTCTTTCAGATATGTATTACATATTTTTCAGATAATGCTTTAAAAGATATCTAAAAGACGTTTTATGCAACATACTGCGTCATGTTTGATACGTCGCGTTTGGTGGCTGGTGTGTGAAAAGTGATGTGACCAACGATACACAGTTCAGAATTCATGAATGAATCATATTTAAATGTACGATTAAGTTGGAAGAATCTTCTAATCAGTTGAGATTGGAAGTAGATTTTCGACCTTATATTTATACCGTGGATGAATAATTCATCTTCTTAGAAGTGATATTGTGAATATGGAATGTGTACAATGTTCACGAATCCAAGTGTCTGTGTACTTTGATAAATCTAATCATTTATCTGATAATGATCTATAGGTAAAATCCATTTCTAATCAGATGAATGACCACTTGTAAAAGTTGAGATGTTATTCCTCGGCTTCCGATTGATATCAATCACGCTTATCAGACTGTATGGTGAAACGAAAATTGAATTCTGACAACTTCTGACAGTGCCGGATTCACTTATAGGTGAACCCAGTGGATACTTAGGGCCCCACCTGTTAAGAGAGTCCCATCCCATACAAAACACGATTCAAGTGAATCAAGTTTTTGGGATCATTCTTATCTTCCTATCATACAGTCAAAAGTATTTGGGAATTTCCAATAAGAAGAGTATGATGAGAAACTGTAAATTCCCAGATTAGGTGCAACTCCACAAATTTGCTGTGATTTTTCAAACCGTGTTCGTGAGTTCCCAGAATATGTTTGTGAATTTACTAAAAAATGTTCGACAAAGAACTTCCAAATTTTTTTTTCGGAAGTTTTGTTTACGGTTCACATTCTTGCAACGTAGAATATTTTGGAGTATGCCAAACTGGTGAAGACCACATTTCTCTGCCATTTGTGCTGTACGGGATGTACTGGATTATTGTGAGAAAAAAAAGAAAGAAGGCCCAGGTCATTTTTATGAGGAGGAGCCCTTTCTACAATTTTGCCGAAGAATTGGTAATTCCAAGTGCCAGTTACTTTTTCGATGCTGTTGAAGTTTGAATCGTTCACAGACACGAAACAGGAATTCGAACTTTCAAAATCTGATAAACCATTGTTATTAACCTTCTCATATTAAATTCATAAAACTAGAAAAACACTGTTAAAAAAGAAACTGGAAATTTACTGTGCAACTGTACTGGAGATTTACAGTGCTGGTACTGGAATATGGATATTCCAGTACATGTACAAAGTCCTTGTACTGGAATTTTCAAGTTTGGGATTGCGTACTGAAATTTGGCCATGATTTTGCGGGAATTTTACTGGCTCGTGCTACAATTTGACAGTTTTTGTGCACCAGAAAAAAGTATCCTCCCAATAAGGACTTCGAAAAAATTTCGAATTTAGAAAAACAAACCTAATTGTTGGTATACTGCAATTACACAGGTTTTGAACTGCAATTTTTAGGTTGTGTGATGGAATTTTCCAGTCACTGTGCAATTGCATGATACAGGTTTTTAACTGCAATTTTCAGGTCGTGTGATGGAATTTTCCAGTTATGCTGGAATTCAATCACTGTTCCACTGAAATTTTCCATTCCGATTGAACTTCGTTATTTCTGGCAGGAAGAACTTCAAGTCTTTATATTAAAAATTTCCTGATTGAGATTTTGAATAATATTTGTAATTGTAGCAAATAAAATTGATATATGAGGTTTTTCGAAGATTTATTCCTTTGTGTATTCTAGATATGAAGCATATGTAGTGACTCAAGCTGGCCTCCCAACATGTCGCGCTATAACTCATCGGTTAGGTCTTGGGTTTCAGTTGGTAGGCAGGTGGAAAAATGTAGGTTCAAATCCCGTTAGTTAGTCCTGAATTTCTGTCCATTCACATGAACGATCAAGTTTCTAAATCATCTTAAAACACAAGGGTCGTGCAAAATCACTTTGTGTGAGCAATTTTTTCCCAATTTTCATGAATATTTCCAGCGTTAATTTTCCAGTACATGTTTCGGAGAAGTCCACTTCGTGTACTGAAAAATTCCAGTACCGGGGCCTTCGAAAATTTCCAGTTTTGATGCTGAAATTCCATAACATTTGTACTGAATTTTTGCAGTACTAATGTGCTAAAATTTTCCGGGGCATGCACAGGTTAATAATTTCCAGTACATTTACTGAAATTTTCCAGTGAACCTTTTTTACGATGAAGCATTCAAAGAATGTTCTGAAAGATTTCAAGTTTTGAACAACTTAGTATTTTGTTCTTCAATTACTAATTCGTTTCAATAAACGATCGAAACTCCAGCAACATATTGGGTTTGTGAATATGACTCCACCCTTTTTTGTTGAAATAAAACACATTTGCTTGTGTAAAGTATGCTCCATCTGCAGCTACAACCTTTACCCATCTTTCAGGTAATTTATGTATTCCTTGCCCGAAATCCTGATCTTTCGAGCTGATTCAATTATTAAGCCAAATTTTGATACTTTCGTATTTAGCGATCTGTTCTCTTGTGAGATCTGGATGCATTGTCCGAAATAAGTGATAATCCGACGGAGCTATGTCTGGCGAATATAGCTGGTGGAAAAGTACTCCCCAGTTCTGTCCATCTAAATATTTTTTCATGACTTGTGCGGTGTGCGGTTTGGCATTGTCATGTTGCAGAATGAATTGACTGTGCCTATTCATCCATTCTGGTCGTTTTGTTTTTATGGCTCGCTTTAAATGCAATAGTTGTCGTCTCCATTAAAAGTTCTCCATTAATAGTTTGAGTAGGTTCGAGCAACTCATAATATACAACACCTCTCTGATCCCACCAAATGCAGAGCGTAACCTTGGCACAGTGAATATTTCTTTTCGGCTGTGATGGGCTCGGTTCACCTGGCTTCACCCAAGATTTTTGGCGTTTGAGATTCTCATAGGATAGCCATTTTTCATTTCCTGTGACTATTCGATGCAAAAATCTTTGTCGTTGCTGTCTTTGAAGTAGTATTTCACAGATTGTTTTTCGACGTTCCATGTCTTTTTCTCTCAATTCATGTGGGACCCAGTTATTGAGTTTTTGAACCATTCCCATTGCTTTGAAACGCTTCGCAACGGTTGATCGTTCAACATTCAATGCTGCAGCCAGTTCTGCTTGAGTCTGGCAAGAATCTGCTGTCAATAATGCTTCGAAATCAGCATCTTCAAATTTTTTTGGTGGTTTTCTGTATCCTTTGTCTTCAATGCCAAAATCATCATTTTGAGATCGTCGAAACCATTCCCTGCAAGTTGTATTAGATGGAGCATGCTCACCGTAAATCTTCCCAAGTAAACGATACGTTTCCGCTGCACTTTTCTTTGCAATAAAATAGTGTAACAACATTTCCCGCAAATGATGTTTACTTGGAACGAAAACCGACATGTTCAAGGAGGTAAAAACTTGTTGCTCTCAAACCAAACTAAATGTCGCGTAGTGCGTTTGACAGCTGACAAAAAGTACTATTGAATACAAGTGTTGCTATTTATTAGTACACGTGAGCAATATTAGCAACACATCTGTTAGGATAGGGCGGAGTTATATTCACACACCCAATACTTTTTCGTACTGTTTTTGCATTTTCCGGTATTACGTGAATGGCATGACCTGAGATTTTTTTGTAACTAGATGAGTTTGGGTATTTTTGGGCGTAGATTACAACTTTGCTGGCGAAAATTGACGTCTACCCTTCGTTATTGCTAACTTACAGTTACGTTTCTGCATTCTATTTGCACCTTTTTTTTGTTATTCAATTCATATATTGTGCAAATCTAACGAACAAATTGGGATTACGAAAACGAGGGGCATTACTAATCACAGAATATCTCATGATAATATCAGAGTTGGCACTTGAATATCTGTTCGCGAACACCAAAGGACGGTGATTCGACAGGGCCAATATTGGACATTTAATAAAGTCGATCAATCAATTGGCCTTGAAAAATCTAATTGACTTGTTTGAGGTTTTATTTTATATTTTTTTCTTTCATGGATGAATATGCAGTCGTTAAAAATTGTATCCATATAATATAGGCCAGTGATTGTTATCAAAATAATGGCAGTAACCGACAGCGAGAGGGTTACCAATGTCCGGACAACGCGGATAACCGATTTGACAACGAGATTATCAGTATCGGACTAGAGTCAATTGGCGTTATCATTCCGACTCAGAGCCGACGGTCGGAGCGTCACCCCCGATGTTGGGACAAGGTCAGTCCGGCGTCAGTTAATATCAGCATTTTTAAGGTGAAGACTTGCGAGCGTGTAATTTTCATGAGCTGGTGTAACGTTCCAAATGTTCAGAGCATTTCTATTAGGGGAACATGTGATATAAGAATATTTTTAGAATTTCAAAAAATATTGCTCATGCCGAGCATGACTAGAATTTAGTTGTTGACTCGCGAAATGTGTTGAGAAACGGAGGAGACGAGACTTTTCATTGGATTTCTGTGCAGTTATTCTCGTAGAGAGTATAGGGCTTGTTTGAGATCGATGCTTTATTCATCATTCCAGTACCCCAAGAGGGATTTACAAATTTTTTCCTCTTGTTTCGAAATTGTTTCCGGAACTCCGTGTTTCATTCGGTAATTTCATGTCTAGAAGAAAACGAAACACTATTTGTCAAATGACATAAGAATTTCGAAGCAACAGCAAATATTCGATGAAAATTTGAAAATCAATGAAATAGGTGATATCCGTATATGTATCTCGTATTACAATTCTCTTCGATGGTTTACAATTTATTGATAAAAATCAATCGATGTTATACACGCCCGATGACGATACCACAACGATACCCGTCCTTTACGGAAGATGGTTATTGTTAACATGGTCCAGTGAATTGAATACAGAATTTAATGATAACTCATTATTTTATGTTAAACAGCGAACGTTACTGTGAATCCTCAAAGCTCGCACTCCTGGATCAAATGAATTGGATACACTTTGTATCGATTGAATCGCTTGGTTTATTTATGACATACTCGACTTGGGGGGAAGGGGATCAAACACATGGATAACCTCTCGATTCGTAAATTCAATTTATCCACGTGAATCCAATCGATCCTGTGATCAACGCAAAACCAAGGAAAAAGTAATTAAATGGAAATAGCTGATATAATTTCCCCGTAAGCTTCATCTCGCATTCGTTCGATTAATCAATGATTATATGTTGAGTTCATCTGAAAAAGTCCGTGATTTTTGTTCCGAAACATTAGCATAATTCACAAAGGATATTTACGGGGAAGGATGGAAAATTCTGTAGAGAAAGGGAGAATCATAAGTGACGTAAATACCGAAGAAAGTCACGTAACTTGTACGTGTTACATAGAAAACGGACGAATGTACTTTTCAACATGTGCCACGCGTTGAAGGCGGTACCAAGGTACACCGCCATGCTACCGCGGAGATATAAAACCACACGAAATTGTTGCTCCCCCGACGGAAATAGTGTTCGTCCCGCTTCCGGAATTCGGTACGTTCTGTGACGTTCATTATTCAAAAGCGGTCTCGCTTAAACGGGTTCACGTATTTTGAGGGAATATATGTTAGATGTATATTCACAAGGTCGGAGTGGGGGATGTTACGACAATGTTGAGCCATAAATTTTCAAAGTTGAATTCGACACGTCAAAAAGAGCGAACAAATTTCATACGAATAAACCATGTTTTTATGGGTTCAACAAACGTTGTTGGCTTTTGCAAGAGTGTACAAACGTTTCTCTCCCTCTTTTTCTCTTTTACAAACCATTGCACCCGTTCATTTTTTCCCAACCAGTTTCAAGATCGTAAATACAAAGGGACGGGAAGAAGAAAGAGATGAGAAATATATCGTAGTCTCCTTCCACCTGTGAGGAAATGAATTACTGAATGTAAATTTTTTATAAATACGAACATTTTTTTCATATCGAAGAAAATACAAAAAATCCCTTCTCGTTGAATTTATAGTCCCGAATAGGTGCGGCTTCAAGAGCGCATCTTTGGCTTCGATTTTACGATTACGAATTTTGTTAACAATTTGTTTTGTTCGTATAAATTTTCCTCCTCCGAACAGTTTAGGAATAGAGAATTGAAAATAATAGATTCTGCTTGGAAATTGGGAAGACAAATATTCAACTGGAATATTAATAAGATAGTACTTTAGCATACCGATGAAGTAAAATCATTAACATCCGGAGTTCTTGTGATTCCAGCCCCTTCTGAGGAAGATACTATACTATTGATCGATGCGAATGTACGATTTTAAGACAGTTGTGTCGAACTTTCAGTTAAGGACACATATCATTTGGATCATCGGATCATGAAACGCAAATATGAATTATTCAAATCATTCCAATCCGGCGATCGCCGGGAGCCCTTCGGTATTGGGGGGCCCGGTCAGTTCTCAGTTTTCCTTCTTTTGTTTATGAATGATGATAAAATTTTGATTCTCCTGAGAATGTGTTCCGTCTACAGTGCAAAAAAAAATATTTGAGAAGAAACTTTGTTTTCTTTATAGGGGGTCCAACGTACTTCCCAGCGGGGGGCCTTGGTGCAAGCCAGTCCGACACTGCGAATGAGTTGAGGTTGATATTTCATTAGAATACTCCTCATTCTTCAATTGAATTTTGCTAGCTTTGTACGGATTCAGTACACAGCATTTCATGATTTTAGAAAATAAATCATATCACGCGTCGTAAATCGGGCTGTACATTCCCACACAGCACTCGTTGTCTAAAAGATATCTTTAGAAATAATTAAGAACAGTGCAAAAAGTCTGATGCAACATGAATGGAGATCTTTTAGAAGTCTCAAACTGTTCTTATTTCTAAAAGATATCTTCAAGAACGTTTTCAGAAACCTTTTAGAATTTTCTAAAAGACATCTTCCAGAAATTTTTAAAAGGTTTCTGAGAACGTTCTTGAAGATATCTTTTAGAAATAAGAACAATTTGAGACTTCTAAAAGATGTCCATTCATGTTGCATAAGACTTTTTGCACTGTTCTTAATTATTTCTGAAGATATCTTTCAGACAACGAGGGCTGTGAGGGCTATTTTCTTGTGTTTTTTGTTCCAATGAGTTGCTTTACATTCCGTCTTACAGCATCCATTTTTGTTCCCTACTTCGAAGTATATGGATACTCGAATCTGAGGAACTGTTATCTGGATAGGTTGAAATGAATGTTTTGTTCATGTAAAAAGATGTATGCCTTCAAATAAGCAGTGAATAATAAATCCGTTCGAACTAACAAAATATTGATTTCAATCGAACGAACATTTATTTCGACCTATCCAACAAATAACAATTTCTTAGGTTGAGAGAAATACTTTTATCTGTGTACATTGATCGCAAATCATTTCTGATGAAATTTCAAGAAGCGATTGAAAAGTTTCTCCTTCGACAAGTCGGCTGAAATCTCATAACTTAATCGATCGAAAGAAACGAATTCCTGAAGAACGTACCTAATAAAAATATTTCAACATTCAATCTTCGAATGTTATTTTATCTTATTCGATGTTTCTCTTATGAAATCGTAACGTATTGTATCCGATTATCTGTTAAAACCAACAAGATTTATTTTCAAAGAAATACTTCAACACGTGCCCACTTCTACCCTCGTTTCATCGTATAGATAAATATATCTTTACTTTTTTCTTCTTACCGATCCCTTTTTTCCCTCTTTTTTAGTCGATTTCCACGACTTTGAGAGTGATTACTGTACACTAGGGACTCACATACTGTGGCGTATGCAATTTCCACGTATCCGCCCTTGCCACATTGCACGTCACTGCAATTTATTGACCTCCAAATTCACCAACTTCCTCTCAAAGAGAACTCAATCAAAACCTACAAATTCATTTCCCCTCATCATCTACGTTTTTCCTCTCTTTTTCTTGTACCTTAAGATAGCTTATCGATCGATTCAGATGCAACATGTATACCTTTCTCGGAAAAAAATTATTAAACTTGCGGTGTATATCATTATTGGAGTTTGTATGAGTGTTGTTGAATTTTATAAAGGGATAACATAGTTGTATATACGATTATATAAGAAAATGTTTCACATACACCCTCTTATATAACTTCATACATGCGGAGAAAAATTATTTGTTGATGCAACAAGTCGAGGTATTATACAGCGTGACCCGAGTTGGGTAGATTATATCTTAAGGGGTCTACCCTAATTAGAATTTTCAAAACAAAAACAATTTTTTGTTTTTTACATTTTTCGAAAGTATCAAAATGAATATTGTGAAGAAGAGGAAGGAATAATGTATGGTGCAGGCATCGCTGATTAAAAACAGGTAACATTTTTTCACGATTTTTCTTTGAAAAAAACTTTAAACGCATTTACCTTGTTGATAAAATCTCCGAAACTACTCGACCGATCCTTATGAAATTTTCACCACATATTCTGTACTACTACAGCGACAGCGCATATCGAGGGTTTTTGAAAATTTTGATTTCAACTCTTCTTCTTTTGCCAACAACAGTAAAAAAAACGTGTTTTTTTCGCAAAATGTTCGCCATTTTGTCAATTTTCCAAAAATCAAAAATCGCTTGATATGCGCTATAGCTATTAACATATTGAATCTAACGTCGTTCAATTTTTTTGTTTCAGATCATCCATCCCAGAGATTTCATCAACAGCGCGGACACACCTTTTGTTTAGGACTTTTTGTGAACTATCATTTTCATGTATAAAAACTCACTAAAATGTACAAAACAAATTTTTTTTATGTATTTCGATAGTGTTTTATTGATACAATGTAATAACTTTTATATCAATATTTATATCACAAAACTGTTTGAAAAATTCTGAAAAATTGTCTTTTTTTGAATATTCTAATTAGGGTAGACCCCTCAAGGGCATATTTTGCAGCCAAAATGCAATAATTTTCCTCTACGAGAAGAATTTTAGTGAGGCTTTGTTTTTGAGGTATGGGCATTTTTAGATTTCTTTCGAATTCAAATCACTCAAATGCACTGTGTAGTAAATACTCAAATCTAACACAATTCGCTGAATTGGAAAACGGTGGTGCTATGGGAAAAACCGTTATTTAGGATTCTATTAAGAAAAATTGGCCTAAGATCCATTGATGGAATGAAGCACATCTTGAAATATACATTTCAAACTATCTTTACGATTTTTTCGAGACAAAAATATTCAAAAATGACGGAGTTATAGCTGCTAGAAGTTGGTACCTCATCGTTTTTGCACCGTGTAGCTTACCAGGTTTCAATTTTTTTCCAAAATGGAAAAATCAATATTCTACCGATAGAATATGCAAAAGCACATAACTTGACGGTGCAAAAACAAATGAAAATGGAAAATTGAAAATTCAGGGGCATTTTGATAGAAAACATATTTTTGTTGCTAATCAAAAAATTGAAAGAAGCAATGTGAATACGTTTTGTTCTCTGTTTTTCTCTCCGTCAAGGTGTGCATTTTGACATAGTTTAACGATAGGATTTTGGTTTTCTGAATTTACATAAAAGTTGAGACTTGCAGGTTGCAGGACGGAAAAATGACGTAGGGGAGAGTAGCATATATCGTACCACTTTCAACATTTAATTTTTTTGACAAGTCCCATCACATGGTAAAAAAATATGGAATATGTCATGAAGTAAAGGAGTTTATTCCAAATGTAATATATTTTTCTGGATCGTGAATACCAAGCCATTTCTAAGTAAAAAAACAATTTCGAAAACCTTGCAAATGGTACGATTTAGGAAACTGGTATCCTAAATCGTACCACCGGTTTCCTAAATCGTACCAGGTACTCAATATTGAAAAAAAACACAGGATTACTAATGCAGATCCATAAAACAGTTTTAGAATTTATTATTGAAACAATTTCTTATTTTATTTGAATACAAGCTGAAAAAATTATCTTTATTATAACATATTTTAATGCATTTATTTCAACAAAAGTGATGAGCTAAACTGTGAAATAGCTCAAGACATTGAGGAATCATAAGAAATGGAAATAAATCTTGTGTATTCCATTGGTGTATTTCTATTGTATCCTCATTGGCACTCGGAACAAAAAATTTTTTTTTCCAGCCCTTATTATAAAATATGAAGGATTTCATTTTTTCCTGCTGGTGGGTTTTCCAAAACTTTTGATTTGTTTATTTGCTACAATAATACGAGACTCTAAGTGCCTCTTGAAGGTAGGTTTTGGTATGTTGTATTGTCGACAAAGTTCATTGAAACCACAGTCTCCATTTCGGTACGCCGATATTGCCATGGACATTTCATCTGATGTCCAATTCCCGTATTGCCTCTCGCCACTCATTCTGCAATAGGGTTGATCAAAAATATGTTATTTATGCACGAAAAAATTGCAATTTTATAAATGAATTCAACGTATAAAAATAATATCCGAAATTGTGTCGGTACGATTTAGGAAACTACATGGTGGTACGATATAGGCAACTGTGATTTGAAGAAAACAAACAAGAGAAACGTGACCTCAAGACGATCGTTCATGAACTTTCAATATATCAAAAGATAGTTGAAAGGACATCATTTGAGAAACAAATTCTCTAAAACGTTCATTCTTACCTTGTTTCATACTATTCCCTTAGACACGGAACTTGAATTTTACATGAACACATCGAATTTCCTACAATTCACCACTATGAATACAATACGCACTTGATAGCGACGGGTTTCGATGAGAAGTGCTAAAAGGTGATGCAGTTCACGTTTTCGTCGCTATATGGAATTAATCACCATTACCTTCTGAGATATCGAAGCGGTACGATTTAGGCACCGGTACGATATACGCAACTCTCCCCTACCAACTCGTGGCTCTGCCATTTTTAAATATTTTTATCTCCAAAAATTGTGAAAATAGGTTCAAACGTATATTCCCGACTAGAAATTTACCCCATGGACCAGATCAGGTCAACTTTAATCCAGCCCAGGTCCTGGTGAGGCAACCTCGTAAGGACCTGACAAGTCATGTCACGCTGAGGACCTCATGAAGCAAGACTGATAAGGATTTGATGCGGAATCCCATACCAAAATATATACCAGGATAAATTGAAATTAGGATATGAACAGGAAATTCACAAACCAAAAATGTTGTATTTGGCATGGAGGGACTAATTTGAAAGATATGCACAGTTGACATTTGTTCAGAAATATTTTCCTAGTTTAGAGAAAATTTATTCCACCAAGGAGTATACAATCTAAAATTGAGACATTATTGCATTCACTTCATCAAACCATACTTTATAAACATATATGTTCATAATCTCAAGATAACCTAACAATGTCTCAATGAGATTACAGGGAAGAAAACCTATTTCAACTTTGTAGGATAGTTTAAGGGAAACTTAATTAGGATCAAATGGGCTTATCCCTACGTGGGGCATCCACATCCAATCCTGATTAGGATTTCAGCAGGTATACCGTATTTCGGATGACCTTGTTAGGTCCTCACCATATGCCAGGGTAACCCTATGATAATTTCCAGTCGGGTTTTAAGATGTGCTTCATCTCAGCAATGGATCCCTAACCAATGTTTTGTGATAAATTTTTAAGCAGAAGGGACATTTACTTATATTTCTCCCCTGAAGCATATGAAAATTGCCCTCGGAGTATCGGAGTATCGAGTTCAAATCTACACCACAGATAACTATGGATATGATATACAGGGTGTCCCATTTTAAATAGCCAGAGCTTATATCTCCCAAAGTAATGGGGCTGTAAGAAAAAGTCTCGGGAGAAAGTTGCAGAGTTCTGAGGGGGACATTTGATGGTAACCTTGACTTCGACCTCAGACTTCATCTTTAAGGTCATTTTGAGGTCAACTTGTGTTTTTCAAATGAGACCTCCTATTCTTGACTACATCCTTGAAATGTGCGTTGAAAACCAAGAAACTTTTGTCTAAACTAGTTACCTGAAATTTGCGAAGGTGGCAATCTAATCGGTGAAGAAAGAAAGGAGATTCAAGAAACACTCTTACCATTTTTCTGTGCGAAACGACGCTTAACTCTTCAGTTATTTCTTCTCAACAGGGCCGAATTAAGGGCCAATGGCCCCATTGGCTCCCACCTTCCTTAATCCGGCCCTGGTTCCCAATCTTCGGGGAACTGCCGTCGGCATTAGCGTTACCTAATGTGCACCACGAGGAGGTTGCGCAATCGGAATTTGCACATCACTGAGGCCCTGAAAAGGGCCGATTATTCCGACTAGAGAGGTATGTGTCTGTGAGTTTTGGGAATAGTCGGGTTCCGTAATTGAGTGATAATTCCCTGATCCAATAATCTCGTGAACTCACTCGTACAACACCCGGACCTTTCTACGTTGCCTCCATGTCACCTTCACGTGGGATCTCCGTTCATCCACGTTCTATCCACGTCCACCATTGATCGACGTGGAGTCCACGGAGATGCGACGTAGAAATCGGTGGATGTGCTGTTAGGGACTAAATGCTCAAATACGTTATCTTCATTTGCGATACACACACGGCTCTGTTGAGGAGAAAAAATTGAAGAGGTAAGTATTGTTCCGCACAGAAAGCAACAAGAGTGTTTCTTGAATCTCCTTCCTTTCTTTATCGATTAGAGCGCCATCTTTGCAAATTGCAGGAAACAAGTTCAGACGAAAGTTTCGTGGTTTTCAACGTACATCCCAAGGATGTAGTTGTGTTGAAAAATACAAGTTGACCTCAAAATGACCTTGAAAATGGAGTCTGAGGTCGACATCGAGGTTATCATCAAATGTCCCCCTCAGAACCCTGCAACTTTTTCCCGAAGATTTTTTATCCAGCCTCATTACTTTGGGAGATATAAGCCCTGGCTATCTAAAATGGGGCACCCTGTATAATTATCCCAAAGCATCACTTCGAAAACGACGTTGCAAGGATTATATAGGGCCAAAGTTGGATAAAAGAAATTAATGTTCTTAAAAACGGCCAATGCGATTTTGATAAAAAAATTATATGTTATAATTTCCAATAAGACCACTCAGAGGAAAAAAATGGAAGACATTTGAATGAGAAATATAGGTGGAAAAAATTATTGTTAATTTTCACAGAGTCCCCTCCCATGATGAGCTCAAAAATATTTTTTCAGGGCTGCTCAAGATTTTAGAAATTTCTCAAAGTCGTCAAAAATCATGTTTTGTTTTTCAATCTTTGTCTCTCGTTGCGGTAAAATTTAGTCCCTGAGGAAATAGTAACTTCCTCCAAGCTACAGCGCAAAATATTTACTCTTAAAGGTCGCTCAGAATTATTAAACATTGTTTAATTCCTTGCGTTTGATTTTTTGAAACAAAAACTCGAGAATCATAGGAAAAATAAAATTTCTAAAATTCATAAAATTGACTAATTAATCTGATCGAATAATTTGATTTGATTCGAATTAATCGAATTGATTCAATTAATTTTATTGTTATAAATTAATTCAATTGATTTCTTTTTCATCTCGTGGTGTAGGTGTTCTTACCCATTAAGGAGCTAATTCAAAGTGATGGTATATATTTGAGAGGATACGAGCGCATAGGTGGCCCGAGATACTCAAAACTGAACGCATAAAAGTCTGAAATTCTCAAGGATGAATCTTCGATGGTTCATCTAGGCCTATACAGAGCCGGAAAGTTGAATTTCGGAAAGACAATTTTTTGTTGGTTTTGTGTGCCATCCTAGTACATATCCTATAAGGTTCAAAAGATTGATGAGGTTCCTCACCTCAAGATTAATCTTTATTAGGAATTTTGTGAGAATTCTCCACTCATCTATGCTAAAATGTGAAGAACAACGTTCGTATGTAACATGGACCTAACGAATTGTTATATAACATTTCTGTCAAAAAATCATACAGTGGATGGTGGCTCGGATTATGCACGATAAAATGAAATCAAGAATAAGCGATTAAAAATTGATTGGATATAATATCTGGTATAAGAATCGATTGAGATAAGATTTGCTTGATTAACGAAGAAGCATTACAGTTCAATCTCTTGAACTTAAATCTCACGACTTAATCCAGTTAATGATGACCAATTTACAATTTAATTTCAGACGAATTATCACGTTGATAACCAAAATCCGCACATTGATGGTGAAACACGATTCAAAACAAATAAGCATCTTTTTCACATTGATTCTCAGAGTGAAATACGTCGATGGCTGATGTATGAGCATTGAAAATTAATGCGAAGCAGGCCCGGATCAAGGGAGGGGGGGGGGGCCGCAAACAGGACATCTTGCTCCGGGCGGCAATATCAGGGGGGCGGCACAACGAGTACTAATCGAAATTTTCCATTTCAAACCCAATGTGAAAAATAATTATAGTTTTATGTTCACTGTAAAAAAATTATGTGAGAATTACACAATATAGCATTGGTAATATGTTAGCCAATGATATATTGTGGAATTTTATAAGGAATTTGTCATTTCTCCCAATGATTTATGGTGTGATTTCACCAAAAATGGTGATTTTATGCAATATAACATTGTGAGAAGTCACAATAATGTTCTGTATACTACCAATGATATATTATGGACTACATGAAATTTTTTTTACAGTGTATGCAGTAAGCAGAAATACTCTAACAATCATATTGGAAATCAATTTCGAGTGTACGTGTAAGTGTGATATGGAATTAAAATTTCCAAAAGATACAATTTTTGAGAACTTCAATTGAGTCGGACAGAGAATACAAAATTTCAAAAGTGTGAGTTTTTTTCATTTTCAAGGAATATTGTTTCTCAAAATCATTTTTTTTTTAATTTATAGTTCTATGATTCTGATGAACAAATCGGTTTCTTCCTTTAAATCGCCTATCTCTATACGAGGGTGGATTGATAAGTTTCCGGCCTGACCAAGAAAAACAACGTTTTTAAGAATTTTTTTTTCTTATTTCTCAACATAATCTCCTCCAAGGCTGATACATTTCTCATAGCGGTGTTCTAGTCTAGTAATGCCATCTCTATAGACTGATTCGTCAAGCTCCTCAAAATACCCATTTACAGCTTCGATTACTTCTTCATTGTCCGCAAATCTCTTACCGCCAAGCCATTTTTTGAGGTTAGGAAACAGATAATAGTCACTCGGGGCTAGGTCTGGAGAGTAGGGAGGGTGCGGCATTAATTCAAACTTCAGATCGTTGATTTTAGCCATCGCAACGATTGACGTGTGCGCTGGTGCGTTATCGTGATGAAACAAGATTTTTTTCTTCGCCAGATGAGGTCGTTTAATTTTCACTTCGTGGCTCAAACGTTGCAATAAGTCTGCGTAGTATTGACCAGTGATAGTTTTACCCTTTTCAAGGTAATCAATGTATATAATACCTCTTGCATCCCAAAAACAGTAGCCATAACCTTGTTCGCCGAAAAATTGTTTTTGCCTTCTTTGGAGTTGGTTCCCTGGTCCAATCCACTGTTTAGACTGTTCTTTGGTTTCAGGAGTGTAGTGGTGGACCCAAGTTTCGTCAACGGTTACGAATCGACGCAAAAATTTGCTTGGATTACGCTTATACAACGCCAAATTGGCGGTAGAAATGTTCTTTCGAATCAATTTTTGGTCGACTGTTAGCAAACGCGGCACCCATCTTGCACAGAGCTTTTCCATATACAAATGTTGGTGCAAAATATTTTGTACACGTTCATATGACATCTTACAGGTCTCAGCTATCTCACGAACTTTTAATCTGCGATCTTTCAGCACTATTTGATGGATTTTTTCGATCATATCTGGAGTTGTGACCTCAATGGGGCGTCCTGAGCGAGGCTCATCAGAGGTGCTCACACGACCCTTTTTAAACTCGGAAACCCACTGCTTAACGGTTGAATATGATGGGGAGGATGTCCCCAGTGTTGAGTCCATCTCTTCTTTAATTTCCTTCGGCGTTAACCCCTTCAAATAAAAGTATTTGATGACAGCACGATTTTCCAGCTTTTCCATTTTTACGAAAAACACAGAGGCGTCTTGGTCAGCGTGCTCTCAAAACTAAACTAACATGGCGATCGGACTGGAACTATAGCTACAAGCTATCTAAGGATGGTACTATAGAACGCCACCTCAAGGTAGGCCTAGTGGCGCCATCTCTTGGTCAGGCCGGAAACTTATCAATCCACCCTCGTATCACACATTTTTAAAAACCATAATAAAATAGTAATGTTTTGGGTTTCATCAAATTTCCTATTATTCTGAAGAGCCGAAGGGTGGGGGGGGGGGCAAATTCCATCTTTGTACTCCCACGAGAATGCTCTAGATCCGGGCCTGATGCGAAGAAAGATTTTTTCGTTACACATTGGCCGTCCGTGTATACACTTTTGATTATCCCTGTGTGACAATTTCTTCGTGTACATATGGAGAAGATTGAATAGTAAAGATTGATGTATTCATATCATAGCTATGGAATACACTTGATTGCATATTATTATTTAACATGAATGTATAGATGTAATATGTATTTATTTATTAAATATTATAATTATTCATACATTTTTATATATATTTGAAATATTTACGGTATTGTTATAAACCTATATAAATTGAATAAAAAAAATTATTTATATCTGTTTATTCAACAATATCGTTATATATTTGTATGTATACATACATTATTTATTGATATATATTTGTGTAATAATATTATCACCACATGTAGTGGAAAGAATTATAAGTATGCGATAGATTAAATGTTCTTGAGTTTAATGTGCGGAGTAGTTGAGAAATATAAAATTATTGTTTCTGTCGTGATGATCAGGGACCTTCCATAAGTACGATACTTTACCTAATGATCTTTGATATATACTTGTCTGTGTTTAATCGACAATGACTCAAAAATGCTTCAAATTAGCTCAATAGTTTGGATTAATGTGATTTCTTAGATGTCCATGAGTTTTTAATCCCTGAAAAACTTCTGATGCTACAAATCTTTATCTGAGAAGTAATTCTTATCACAAAGAATTAAATGGATGAATTTGAAGAATCGTGATAATTGGTTTTTCCAATCTTTGTACTTAGTGTTGCCGCGATATTATCGTCGATAATTGAGGGATACTCGATTATCTCAATTCTTACACGTTCCTATTGAATATATAATTCACGAATCTTCGATTATGCTCATAATAAAACGGAATAATGAATAATACCAGACTTGTACACAAAATAAACCAAGATATGCTTCCATTTATCGTTACGATATATCGATAATTATCGTTACGATAGTGTAAGAATATTTTGATTTATTTTGTTTAAAAGACCAAGATGATCCATTATCCCGTTTCATTTCGTGCACAGTCGAAGATCTACGCGTTAAAAGTTCCATGAAAACCTGTCAAAATTAAGATAATCGATAATTTCTGAATTTCGACGATAATATCGCGGCAACACTATTTGTACTTAACGACTTGACCACGGATTATTACAATAAGTTTATATTGCGCAGGGGATTTAGAATCGGAGTTGGAATCTGTGTTCTTATCAATATCAGGGGACGCACAGTGCGTCGGATCAATGGATAGGATGGACAAAAATGAAAATTCAACTTTTTCGCAGCCAGAATCATTGGATTACTTTATTCCACTTTTGCATACCTGTATATTCAAGTATAGGACACAACAATGAAGCATAGTAGTTATTTTATATCATATTCATACTGTATCCAAAATTTGAATCTAAATTTAGAAAAATTTTAATCAGAATAATCTGAATTTGAATAATCCAAAAGTGATCACTGTCTTCAAGGGGGCAGATTGGGGCAAGATGTTCTTCAATAACATTCTTGAGGACCATTCTAGGAACAGTTTCCTATTGAAACCCCAACAATGGGTTTACCTTTTTTGAGCAAAGTTGAATTGAAGTTTTGATATTTATAATTTCGTAATATTCAAAAATATGAATTGATGATGTGAACTTAAAATTGATTAGGAAAACTATTAGGTGTACAAATAAGTTTCCGCGGTTTTTTATAAAAAATTAGGAATTCATTGTAAAGGAAAAGTACATTACGTTTTATTCAAAGTATTTTCCATCATTTGCCACTACTTTTCCCCATCTTTCTGGCAACATTCGGATACCCCGTCGAAAAAACTCTTCATCTTTTGACGCTATCCACAAATCTACCCAATTTTTGGTGTCTTCATATGATGTGAAGCGCTGCTCAGACAGACCATGTGCCATCGACCGGAACAGGTGATAATCAGAAGGGGCTAAGTCTGGTGAATACGGCGGGTGGGGTAAAACTTCCCAGTTGAGTGTTTCCAAGTATGTTTTTACCGGCGCCGCAACATGTGGACGAGCATTATCGTGTAAAAGAATAATTTTGTCGTGTCTGGAGTAGTAATGGGCGCGTTTTTCCTTAAGTGCCCGACTCAATCTCATCAATTGTGTTCGGTAGAGAGCTCCAGTAATGGTTTCGCTTGGTTTCAGCAATTCATAATACACGACACCAAGCTGATCCCACCAAATACACAGCATGAGTTTTTTCCATGAATATTCGGCTTAGCTGTCGAGGTTGATGGTTCGCCGGGCTTAACCCATGACTGTCTCTTCTGTGGATTATCGTAGTGAATCCATTTTTCGTCACCAGTGACTATACGATGCAAAAAACTCTTTTTTTTATTCCTGGCAAGCAGCATTTCACTCATGCATAATCGGCGTTCAACGTCTCTCGGCTTTAGTTCATATGGAACCCAATTTCCTTGTTTTTGAATCATTCCTAACGATTTTAAACGATGTGAAATTGCTTGTTGAGTCACTTGTAGAGTAAGTGCAAGTTCTTTTTGCGTTTGGGACGAATCTTCCTCCAATAGTACTTCTAATTCCATGTCTTCGTACACTTTCGGCCTTCCACTGCGTTCTTTGTCTTTAACGTCAAACTCACCGTTCTTAAACTTTTGAAACCATTCCTGACAACTTCTCTCACTTAAAGCAGCTTCACCATATGCTTCTAGAAGCAATCGATGCGCCTCAGCTGCAGATTTTTTCACATTAAAGAAGTAAATCAAAAGTTCCCGCAAATGATGCTTATTCGGAATAAAACTTGACATTTTTGCACGAAAAAAATTACGTGATGCTGATATGGAATCACTAGTACTTTAAGGTTATGGTGTTGCCAGATGACTAAACTTGGGATATCACGTTTTACATCTGACAATTTCTCCATAACCTTCTGGTGGGGCCATCTTTTGACAAACCGCGGAAACTTATTTGTACACCTGATATTACACGGTCAGAAGTTAAGAGTACATACCTTCGATTGAATTATCCATTATTGAATCATGTACAATATCTTCGAAGAGAGCTCAAGAAAAAAGTCGAGGGACAAAATTGAACTAGTGTTGAATTGATAAATTGACTTATATCAACAGTTACGTGTTTCAAAATGCGTGAACAACGATCAATCTGGTTTCTATTATTTGTTTACATACATTCGATGAGTTCAGAATACACCAATGTTAAGGATTATCGCGAAACTCTGTGTCCATTTTTCTATTTTTGTCCATTGATCAACGCACTGTAGGACGTACACTCGAATTGATGATTTTGAGACGGATTTTAACGCCACCGTACGGTACCTTCATTGTAGGGAATTTACATGAACAGACCAACACGAATGATTGAAAAATCATAAAAATTGTCAAACTATAATTGGTGTGTTTGTGTTGAATTCGTATAATGTATTTAGTGCGTATTAGTGTATCAGTGTGTAGTGTGTAAAAGTATGTAAATCATTTTAATGCGCGGGTACCGTACGGTGGCACTGAAATCTGCTTGAAAATGAGCTCCGTCTTCGAATGAAATTCATTCATCAATGTCTCGCACACTGGAAAAAACTGCATGAATCGGTAAATTCCCCGGAGCATTCTCAGGTAATTCAGGCAGCAATTGGCCTGAAGGAAAACTCGAAAAATTTCCCAGGATATTGGTAATGTGGCTAAGATATGAATTTTCCGGTAATCCTACACTGAGAAAAAATATAGTGAAGCCAACCGCATATGAGTTTGAATACGGCGAAACTCGCCACGCGGTTGACTCAATTGAATATTCATTGAAATGCATTGAAATGACCGAATGAGCATTCACTTCAATCGATATTCAGTTGAGTCAACCGCGCGGCGAGATTCGCCATTACTATTTTTTTTCTCAGTGTACTAGATACATATGGAATAAAATTAATTCATCGATTTTGCAGAATTGTTATCTACTTTGATGTGGAATTGCTTCCTCACAAAATTCGGTAAATTTCGTTGAGAAGCGAGAAAAACGAAGTTGATTAAAAAATGTCCATACTTGCAGCTCTATCGATATAACTCATCCTATTATGAATAAGATATTCCGAAATTCGACAAATTGAAGGAAAACAACGAATACGTCTCCGGTTATCAAAGCGTACGATTCTATTTGATTCCCTTTGAACTTCCATCATGAGAACAATTGAATTCCAAATCTTCGGATAGATAGCTTTGATGAGTTTGATATTCTATGTACAATTGACTTCGTGAACTTGCTGCCGAATCAAGAACAAAAATAAGCGGATGAAAAAACAGGACAAGAAAAGAATAAAAGTAAAAGAGGAAAGATAAAAGAGGAGTTAGAAAGCGAAAGACGCGCGGGTTCTGTGATGGTTGTATTTTAGCAGGGAGGAAAGGAAGGAAGGAAGGAAGGAAGGTAAAAGAAGAAGGAAAAGGAGGAAAACGACGTGTGTGCCTGTGGCGTTCGTGTCAGAAAAGTTTTTCCTTTGCTTACTGGCATCGTGTAATGTATTATGCAACGTTGAACGCATTGGACGCTTGCAAAAAGGAAGAACTCTTTCTGTCTGTCTTTCCAACTGCCAGACGAACATTGTAATGTATATTGCGTTAGAAGGTGTCCTCGTCATACGTTACACAATCAACCGCATCGAAAAGTAAGGATCCCTAACGACGACTACTGACGTAGAAACCTCCGCGTATGTTGACGCTGATTTTGTGACAATTCAACTTATCACAATTGCGTCCCACGAGTTACAAGAACTCATATCAGGCTATTTCTAGTTCATGCACGACTATTCCTTCATTTATTCATAGATCACGAAAACTTTGTTGCTTTTTCGCAAAGCGAATATCCATTCAATCGAGTTAATTTTTCAATGAATCCTGATCGTGTGATATCGCGTGGAACGTAAAATATTTGACCTTTCCTGCGTGTTCCTTCTGCGCATTGAAAATAGTCAACAAGAATACGCCATCGATAACTCTATTAAATGCATATACAGGGCGTAATATATGTTGCGGATTGGATTTCACAGGTGTATTCTGCTACCAAAATGCAATAATCTCCGGTTTGGAAAATTTTTTGAAGGCTTCCCTAGTAGAAATTATGATTGAGAATAAGATGGGCCTCAGCTAGTTTTCCCAGATGTTAGGTTGGTTTCTAGCTAGTTTTAGCCTCTGCCCATCCAGATGTCCCAGGGAATTGCTAGAATGTTGTTTAAATTGGTAATTAGAAATGCGAAATCATGTGTTTTCTGTGAAATCACACCTATGAATGAGGAAACAATGTATTTTGACATGTAATCTCCAGTCAAGAACGTTGCTACTGAATTTATCTCCATAAGATAATCCTGAGTGACAAATTGAATTGTTGGGGCTTCCTCTTATTCTTCTGACCCTGTTGAAGGATTATCAATGTTACTGTACGATCAGTTGACGCATGAAAAATCTACATAAACCAACTAAATGTTTGGGCACCCAAGCCAAATTGGCTGAAATGTGTTATCCGGTTGCCCCCACGTGGGTCCCATGTAGCACGTGCACATGGTGAATGGGACGCCCAGACAAATTTCTACCAGGGTTAGCTTTTGAGATATGAGGATTTTCAGATTATTGTTGAAATCCAAATCATCCAAAAGCATTGTGCCCTACATACTTGGGCTTGACACCACTCGCTCAGTTGGGAAACAGGAGATCTCTGGGAAAAAAATTGACCCATTCTGTAATTTTCAAAACGAACAATGCTAGATTCGCCATTTTCGAACTCAGCGAATTGCGTCAAGCTCGAGTATGTAGTATATGGTGCTTTTGAATGATTTGGATTTGAAAAAGGAATTAAAAAATGCTTATATCTCAAAAACTAAGTTTCCAAAAACATTTTCCGAACGAGAAGTTATTGCATTTTGACTGTAGAACACGGAAAACAATAATTCGCTATGGTAGCTAGGAATTAGCTGTGGTAACAAGCTTTGGTTAACAAAAACAATTGCTGTAAAAGCTAGATCTTAGCTTCACAGCTAGAAAATAGCTATTGCAGCTAATAGGCGCGGTCTACATATTATTGTACACCTTGTATTTTTATAAATAATGATGAAACATTCAATCCGTTGTATCAATTTTATCATTGTTTTTATAATATTTATATATTCTATAGATTAGAGGTTTGAATACAGAAATCAACACGAAGATGATTGTCGCTTGATGTTTCACTCGATTGCAAATTCCTTGACACAAAAAAAAAGAAAACAAATGCAGTATAAATTGTTCTTTCATTGAAATGGGGTTGAATTGATCGCAGAATTATATTGCGGCTGATATCTGATTCTTTATTGTATCCATAAACATGAATTGCTAAACGAAAAGATTCCTCGATTGATATACGGACGGCAAGCAGTACTTTGTACAGATCAATTTAATCGCCTCAACTAGAATTTCTATAGCAATTGCTGAGATACGATCGAAATATTTCTCTAGAATCTTTCCATTTTGGATGCATAATTTTCAGATCTTGAATTTATTCTATCGATTCGGTACACGAAATTATGACAATTTCCAATGAATTTCAAAGTAATCATCGTAACTGATCATTTCAGTGCCCCGCATATATTCTATTTCAGTCATCTCTTATCTTGTACCAGTTGAACCAATATAAACGCATTCATGTTTAGCTCGCCAGTCAGGTATATTCTGACCACAACACATAGACTCACGTAATGCGAGCCACAGTACACATGAGATTCGCGATATGTACACCAAACCATCTACCGCACAATGCAAAATTGGTCAGAGGGAGATAGGATTCATCGGAATAGACAGAGAGTAGGTATACAACAATGCAGTGAAGGAATTGTCACATACCGCTGGCACGATCGGCATGCGACGAATCTTTATCGAGCATACCTGGATGAATTTTTGATGGTTCTTCAGCGTGCTCTGACGCACTTACTCTTGGTCTCAGAGAATTCCTGAATATATCTTGTGTTTGTAGTCATTGGAAATTATCAAATTGTCATTTTTTTTTTATAGAATGGGAATATTCAAATTATCTGTAATGTATACACGGAAAAAAGGAAATACTACTGGTTACTGTGAATGGCAGCGATCGGTTGCAAAACAAATGAAAACACGCTTGGATAATGAGGATTAGCGCGATCACAGTGATGGGTATTGTAATGAAATTCGTCAATGCTGACTGGACAGTAATGAGGACTAAGAAACGCAGTACTGCGTGGAATGAATTTACGGTCCGATGTATTTTTGTGATTCACAGTAACCATTGCTTTTTTCTTTTTTCCGTGTATATTCAATCTTCCTTCTGCAACGCTGAGAATATTTTCCATTGCGATGACGATGATTCATTATTTTCATTGACATGAATTCATCCAATTCAACTTTTATACAAGATAACACAAACTTTATTGCACCAGACGTATCATCTACTGTCTCACAAACGTTCAAATGTACGGGGATGATTCTCAACTCCATTGTTTATAGACGTAATGATGAACAATATCATCATGATTTAGGTAAATATATGTGATGGTAGTTCTTTCGTGAGAATCATCCAACGGGTTTCCTGCGATTCATTCATAATGCAAGATCCTTTATAATGCACGAAGGAACGATACGTGCAGGCATAATTACCACTTCTACTTCTCTCCCAAGCCTCTTACTTTCCCTTCCTGTTTTAAGCATGAAGGCATGGCAAAGCGCTACAGAGCAGTGTTGGTGTACAGCATTATATCGTCGTCGAGGGCGAGATGAAGCCAACCTTCTTTTCAAGTTCCTCTCTCTTTTCACCCCATCATCAACCTTTTCAACCCTTTTCCCAACTAACTCCCAAGTTGCTCGAGTTATCAACAACGTGATGCTGGCTGCTCTCATCGCACCCGTTGTTCCTCATCAACGGACAATGCTGGAAATAAAATATTAATGTTAGGCCAAATATGGAATATTCATAAATGCCAGCGTACATAACTAGTGTAACGGCAAACGCAAAATTCACCCCAATGATGGTTATTCCCCTTAGAGAATTAGTTGTATGTACAATTGCAACTACGTTGTTGTTGAGGGAGAACGAAGTACAGATCCGAACAAGCATAGGAATTTGATAGTACAACATTATTGATCACATACTTTATAATAATGATCTAGAAACGTGTTTCACCTTTTTGCCCGAAAGAATTGAAGAATTTTTATCCATTCCATTGAGATTTTATTGGAATTAGGGCTTCACACGAGACTTTCGTCAAAGAAAGATGAAATAGTGACCAATAATTATTCCAATCTCTTGTAATATCAGGATGATCGAGATAATTTGAGAGTATAAATGGAATCAACGGAATAAGATTAGTGTTGCTGCGATATTATCGTCGAAATTCAGAAATAATCGATTATCTTAATTTTGACAGGTTTTCATGGAACTTTTAACGCGTAGATCTTCGACTGTGCACGAAATGAAACGGGATAATGGATCATCTTGGTCTTTTAAACAAAATAAATCAAAATATTCTTACACTATCGTAACGATAATTATCGATATATCGTAACGATAAATGGAAGCATATCTTGGTTTATTTTGTGTACAAGTCTGGTATTATTCATTATTCCGTTTCATTATGAGCATAATCGAAGATTCGTGAATTATATATTCAATAGGAACGTGTAAGAATTGAGATAATCGAGTATTCCTCAATTATCGACGATAATATCGCGGCAACACTGAATAAGATACAACCTGGATTATTCAAATAAAATCAACAGAGATATATGTCGAAATATGCAACGAGATCTGCACCGAGACCAATACCGAGACTAGTTTGGAAACTGAGAGAATATCTTAGTTCTCCTCTTCAATGAAATCGGAATTCCTTGTGATTTGGTCACACCTTAGGTACCCGGAGAAAATATATTGACGAAAAATTATTCAAAGTTGAGTAAAACGAGGACATAGTGGCATTCCCGCGAAGTTGAAAATCCAGTTGACTCAATTTTACTCGACTACAGATGAAAATCAATTCAGATGTTTTTCAACAGTATTCAACTTGTCGAAATAATGAAAATATTTAAATTTATTTTCATCTGTAGTTGAGTAAAATGAACTCAACCGGATTTTAAACTTCGCGGGAATGCCACTATGTCCCCGTTTTACTCAACTTTGGGTAATTTTTCGCCAATACATTTTCTCCGTGTAGAAACTTGATTCCGTTAAGAATTTTTATGTCTCAGATTATTATAACAGTAAATATAGGTCATTTTTCAATTTCAGACGAGAGTCTCGTGAGAAGCCCTGATTAGAATGTAGTATATTGTATCAAATAGAATATGTTTTGATGTGTTAATGACAAGTTTTTAAGGGCACCCAAGCTCCAAAAGAAGCGAGTCAAATTTTGCGCCAATTGTTTTTATAAATTCTGCGCTCAACGGAAATTTTTAGTGAATAATAATAAAATCCACGACTAGCATTAGACTCTCAATATAAGTTTCAATCTTTCACTGATTTTCTGTCAACAATTTTTTTTAATTTCATTTGTCAATATCTGCAATCTTTGAAAGAATCTAGCTCTGTATTTGGAATCCAATCTCGGGTATGTACTCAATTATTATCGATTCCACATTCAAATTTATCAAGTAATTAATAAAGAAATTTGGCACGAAATTTTTCCAGCTTCTCCTAATGCTTGAGTGCTTTTTATAATGAGTAAAAATATTAACAATAATTTTGGAAACTATAGCTGTTGTCCCGAAACATCTTTTTCCGTCAGACACTTGCGGTTATTACGACAAACCGGAAACACTTTGATGGAAACCAAAAGCATTGGAAATGACATGAGTTCATCGCGTTATCTGCTTCGTGAACGAAGATTTTGTCAAAAAAAAGTTTTTCTGTACGTGGTGACCCAGATAGCACATAATGTCTCGAAATATCATTACGACACAACCAAAACATTTGTAATATTGCAGCAAGAGTTACTGTAACTGCGAACAGAGTCAACTCCAAATTAATCGGAACAGTGATTTCGGTACTTTTTGAAAACCACAATCCCGAAATATTCGCATTTGAAGTTTTTTTTGTACGTTTTTCACGTGGGAGAAGCGTGCTAAAAATACCCGGAAAAAGGGGTAGTTGAAACAACTAATTAAATGGGTGCATATGCGCTTACAAGTTAAATACCCTGTTGAAAAAATCTCATAGATCTCTGAATACCGCTATAAAATCCCATATATTCTCATACAATTTTGTCAAGTTGAATATTTGGGAAATATTATCAGATTTTGATTTTTCGAGTTTTTATGATATTTTGTGGGTAATTATTTCAACTAACTAATTATTAGCATATTCTTAGTTGTTCCAACTACCCTTTTCTTTCCGTGCAGAATCCCGAAGAACGAAAACGACTCTAAAAATTAGATTGAATTATTTTGAAGCGATTTGCACGATATGTCTCGAAGACTCATCATATCATGGACCAAAGGAATTGTACTCTGTTATAACTTTGTTGTTGTGTTAATTATACTCTGTAATTATGGAATGAATTGGAATTTTTTCCCATGGATAAACTAATTCGAATTCAATATCCCTGAATCAATGTTTGCACCAAATATACCGTATGAACAATGATTCAATTCCCCAATCACCAAGGAAAGAGGAAATAAAGGGAAAGGAGAATAAATATTTCACCCGAGTCCTTGCAGTGTAAAAGTATCGGTTAGCGAGAGCACAAGGATCTAAATCACGGACTCAAAGCTTTCGTAACCAAGTTTCTGGTAATTCTAGCATCTCTAAGAACTGTGTGGCACGATCCCAGAAACCAATTATGCGTTGATTGCATCGATAGAATCGTACTTTATTTTGAAATACAAGATTGATTGGCGCAACGGTATCCTCTGCAGAATACTCATTTCTTTGGATAGGGGAAAGTCAAAGGGAATCGTGATTGTATCATTGTTAGTCACGAATATGAGTTGTTGGTCTCAAACAGCAAATCAATCAGATTATCGTGAGAATAATCTAAGAAACTGCCAAAGTACAATGTCGGGAGGTTGTTAGGAATTGCGTGAAAGAATTTTGCAAAGAAGAATTTCTTATATTTATTTTAGAAATTAAAATTTTCCGATGCATTCTGAAAAATCTGGACCTTTTGGTTTCTCTGAACTATGAATCCGTCCCACGAATTCTCTACGGGTTAGATCGTTGTTTTCATATTATCATAGTAGAGGTTTTCTTCGAGTGAGTTTGTTCAATCAAAGTAGTGTTGTTCGAATTGCGTTGAAAATAAATAGAGTGTATCAAGCTGTGTGTCTCTGTACCTGATCTCTGACTGCTATCCGTAAGCGATCGATTTCCAAGAACACTGGAGAACTTTGGCTGGGCAGACAACATGTATTATTCCCAATACTCGCAATGATTGTTTACACAAAATTCGAGTCACAGAATTCTGTAATTTGAGCTTTCCCAGGTAAAAATTGACCATGGGCGCTAGGTTGCCGCAAGGCTCACCAAGATGGGCCGAGCCTAGGCTACCAGGCATGGCGCAACTCTGAAATGATAACATCATTTCAGCTTCAGCCCATTTGTTTCCACAATCAAGACCCAACACTGGAAACAGGGTTGTGATAGCATATGCCGTCAATGGCAGACCATACAAAAATTTGTTCGCCAAGGATGAGCCAACGCTGTAGCAATCTTGCGGCAGGGTTGCGCCCATCTCATGCCAATGGTCACTTTTATTTTTTATTGTAATTGAAAATAAAATAAAAAATCCATTCTATCATTTCGATTGAACGAAATGAATGTCGGAGAATTTCAACATGTAATTTTTCTGATTAGTTTAAACTGATGAATGACGTAAATCCGGTGGTCCTGGCGTAGAAGTAGGCGGGTCTGGAAACAGATGAAGAATTATTTCTGTCATGGAATCTTCAAAGGAGACTTATATATTGATTGAATGCTTGGTTCGTCATCCACAGGAAACAAGCATCACTCTGGTGAGAGTTATTGTAATTTGCTGTTTGAGAAGGAAGTTTCACTCTTAGCCAAGCTATTACTCAAGTCGAGCCAAGCTAACGCCTAAACTGAGCGAGGCCATCGCCCAAGCTGAGCCAAGCTATTGCCCAAGCTGGATCAAGCTACGACCCATGCTTGGTGCAACATGAGAATCCATTGTCATTCAGAGTTGCCTAATGCTTGGAGCAGTGTCCCGCCAAGCCCTAGAGAGCCTCTGTTGAAAGCATGCGTTTTCCTTCAAGCAATATTGGTTGAAGGATGGGCCAAGCGTGGCGCAACCAATGATCAATGATGGATCAACGAAGTCGATTTATGACTTCCCATATTGGTACAATGTTTAGACCATTGTCAACCATCCTTGTCCCTACATAGATTGCCCAGCTTTGGCTGGCAGCTTTGCGTCTAGCTATATTCCGTCGTCAGCATTGGCGGAGCCTGAAGATTTTTATACGGGTTGTATTTCGATTATCGATGTGCAGTGTACCTTGATGTTTGAAGAAGAAATTTATTCTCAATGCATGACTAGGTGAAGATATCATTTGTATTGGTTCCGTCAATAGCTCCATCCAATTAAACCTTCTATTGAGTTTCATTATTATTCCATACTGAACACTATTTTGTATTTATATTTGGAGAACACGTTATTTCTCATCCTGAGAATTTATGAAATAACGGGATTATTAGACCTAGTTACTAGATAATTATACTTTCTAAAAAAAAATTCTGGTAGCAGAGTTCTACTAAATTTTACCAGTTTGCGATTTTCGGCCCTACTATTTCCTTGGCGAACCTCAGCTCAATGTCAGAGATTTTTTCGAATCTAACGACAGAACTGATTGTGTTTTTTTTACTTCTCTCTAAATCTGAGAGAGTGAGAATTCTATTCGAATGAAAGTGTGAAACATTCATCTGCGCTCTTTTTCAATGAGCTCAGGATCATTGAAATTGAAGAAAGTCATCTGCAAATTGTTTTTTGGGGTGCCACAACTTTTTCCTCTTTGAAGTACAAACGGAGGGCCACAAAATGGCATAAAAAAGATGATTTTTCAATCAGTCACCGACTAACCCTGACCATTCCAAAGTGACCAATTTTTATGGTCTACTTTCGGTTATTTTTTGGTTTGGTAAAAATTTGGTCAGAAAATGGTTACCCAGATGGTTTTTCCCATATAATGACCTATTTGTAACCGGAAACTAATGGCTGTTCAGAACAAATCTGTCACCAAAAGATAATCAAAAACTGTAGTCCCTTTTTAGAATCTTTTTGGTATTTTTGAGGTGAAAACCCAGAAAATCACCACGAAATAATTAAAAAATCACAAAACTTGAGATTGGTTGAATTTTGGTTGGATTTAGGTCAATGTTTGTTGGAAAAAAATGTCCCAAATGACCAACAAGTTACCAAAACCAAGATTTTTCACCAAAATGTAACCGAAATTTGTGGTCGCTTATCGGTTCAGCCAGATCCGCTAGAGAAGTTCGCGAAGGTACTGAACAGAGAAAGCGATCGAAGAGAATATGTGAGCGAACTTAGGAAATATATTTTTCCTGTCCATGAAAATCATCAATCAATTCTCACGAAATTCATATTACAATTTAACTTTGATCAGTTTCAAGACAAAGCGTCGAGATGAATGATGTTATCTCAATTTGTCTCATATTGAATGGTGTCTTATGCGGTACGATACATATATTACTCGCTACTGCTTCTGCTTCTAACACTATTATATGCATACGTTATCGCTTGTTCGTTCTTCACCTAGATGTGCGACGTGCAGCGTTGTAGACGTTGGTTTGTAGATAACACGTAATCCACTTTGGTAAAGTTTCTTCCCCGAGATCCCAAGGTTTCGAGTTAAGTCGGCTATGCAAAGCGTAAGCTAGGCTGTGTTACCTGCTTGATGGGTCTGTGGTACTGTGGGAACCCTGTTACCGAAAGACGACACGTTTTCGAGCCATAGCATACCTTTCCTTCGTTTGAAACATCAAATCTCAATTGAACAAAGCTTCAAAAAATATCTCCATTCCGCTTACTTTCCCTTAACCGAGAATTTGATAAATTTTGTCCAGGAAGGATGATGACTTGCTTTCGATTTCATTGGTCGATCAATTTTCTAAGCTATTTCGAGTATGTCGATCGATCCAACGACTATGACTACAACGTTGTTTCTTCTAATTGTCATGCACATGCATCATACACGGATTGAGATAAAAAAGCTTTGTGTGAACTCTGCCAGTAGTTGGTTCTCGTATACAACCACGCATAGCAACAGAGTACCGATGAGTCTCGATGAATATGAAATCATGAATTGTAAATACAAACAGAAACCGTGATTTCAAGCTTTCATTATACGCCACGTTTGTTACAGCAGTGATACTGATTTTTGATTACACGAATTGTATCATGTCCTACGCGAATGGTATTCGATTATTCCTGGATAATAACTTTAGTTCGCATGTAACGTTGATTCTCCAGAATAATCAGTTGTGATTATTCATGATATAAATCGAATATGCACGTTGGAAAGTCATTGGAATGTTCGAATTCGCTATCAATGCATTGGAATTCCGTCAAAGACCATGACGCCGCCGCAGCTGACTCAAGAAATTACTTGCGTATAGCCCTCCCTCGTCTACTTGTACGTGTGAGCTTTCAAAGAAGAGTGGAAGATGAGTATAACGTAACTAGAGGGCAAACTGTTTTACCAAAGACCGCCGACATGTTCCGAGAGGGGTTTTGTCACATTGTAAAGCGACGTTCTTCGTCGCTTTTGGAGGATCGTTACCGCAGAGCTTCAAAGAATTCACGGAATTTTGTTAACATCCGCGCATTCATGTCTACTAAGAGGGGACTATTTTAGACTTCAAGGTTGGATTCGAGTGAATTCAGTATGGCGAGTGCATTGCCTTTCAATCGTTTTGAATTTGATTTTTCCTGTAATTCATGGGAATTCTTATTTTCCCTTTTGGTAGAATTTTAATCGTATATAATGAGCTTTCTTCCAAATGATGACCATTTAAAGATATCATTATGTATGGATTATTATCCATTCATGACTTTCATATCCTCCTTATTGGCCCATTAAAGCATAGCGAAGCTCTTCTCGTGCCACATTCTATCTATCTAGTATACATAGAGAGTTCACTGTATTACATAACCATAGAATCATCAAGCTTAGGGCATATAACGCTGGAACGAGTGTCGGTAACTTCGCTGTGATCTACAATGGACGACAGAGAGGCTTGAATTATGCTCTTGTTATTGCTCTCTCGCGGGAAGACGAAATTCAAATATCAAACTTTAATTTAGTACTTCCAATCATTTTGAAAAGTTTAACTAATGAATGGGGGTTTAGAATTCATTTCTATATCACATTATATTGATCGTGATATTGTGAAATTGTATGAATTCTACTTGAATGAAGAAATTGGTTCTGTGTTGATCACTTGTAGGGTAAATCCTAACTCCAAAAGAGTGAGTATATTGGTTTGGGATAGAGATTATAAGCAGAGTAAAAAAAAATTCTTCGGATATTTTTCTATGAATAATATCAATGTCATCCTAGACAGTACGAATTGTGCTTTGTTCAGAATTTTCCTATTAGATATTTTCAAAATGTCTCATACAACAATTTTCATTGTCTTCAAAATGTCCTCTCCGAACAGCCCAAGAGACTGTTTCTCAAACGAAGACATTTTGGAAACATCCCATATAAAAATCTTCAGGCTCCGCCAATGCTGACGACGGAATATAGCTAGACGCAAGGCTGCCAGCCAAAGCTGGGCAATCTATGTAGGGACAAGGATGGTTGACAATGGTCTAAACATTGTACCAATATGGGAAGTCATAAATCGACTTCGTTGATCCATCATTGATCATTGGCTGCGCCACGCTTGGCCCATCCTTCAACCAATATTGCTTGAAGGAAAACGCATGCTTTCAACAGAGGCTCTCTAGGGCTTGGCGGGACACTGCTCCAAGCATTAGGCAACTCTGAATGACAATGGATTCTCATGTTGCACCAAGCATGGGTCGTAGCTTGGTCCAGCTTGGGCAATAGCTTGGCTCAGCTTGGGCGATGGCCTCGCTCAGTTTAGGCGTTAGCTCGACTCGACTTGAGTAATAGCTTGGCTAAGAGTGAAACTTCCTTCTCAAACAGCAAATTACAATAACTCTCACCAGAGTGATGCTTGTTTCCTGCGAGTGCCGAACCAAGCATTCAATCAATACATAAGTCTCCTTTGAAGATTCCATGACAGAAATAATTCTCCATCTGTTTCCAGACCCGCCTACTTCTACGCCAGGACCACCGGATTTACGTCATTCATCAGTTTAAACTAATCAGAAAAATTACATGTTGAAATTCTCCGACATTCATTTCGTTCAATCGAAATGATAGAATGGATTTTTTATTTTATTTTCAATTACAATAAAAAATAAAAGTGACCATTGGCATGAGATCGGCGCAACCCTGCCGCAAGATTGCTACAGCGTTGGCTCATCCTTGGCGAACAAATTCTTGTACGGTCTGCCATTGACGGCATATGCTATCACAACCCTGTTTCCAGTGTTGGGTCTTGATTGTGGAAACAAATGGGCTGAAGCTGAAATGATGTTATCATTTCAGAGTTGCGCCATGCCTGGTAGCCTAGGCTCGGCCCATCTTGGTGAGCCTTGCGGCAACCTAGCGCCCATGGTCAATTTTTACCTGGGATCTTGTACACTGAAAATACAGTTCGTTCCAGCCGAACAAAATTTTGGTTGAAATGAACGCAAAGAAACTTTTTGGTTGGGTGAAATAAAATTTAGTTGGGGCGAACAAAATTTGGTTCACAATAATTAAGGCTTTCTTACAGACAAATAAATGTTGTTTATCCTCAACAAATTTTATTCCAGCCAACCAAAAAGTTTTTTTGCGTTCATTTCAACCAAAATTTTGTTCCGCCGAAACAAACGTTTTTTCAGTGTAGTGACAATCTTTTAGATTATTCTCATTTGAATTGTGAGTCTCTAATGAATGGATTGATGGATGCATCAAGGATTTTAATCAGACAGTAAGATACTCGAGATGCAGGGAGAAGAAACAAACGCTAATTGGCAAACGCGTACTCCTTTGGACATTGAATGATGGAGCTTTCAGAAATAATTGATCAGTACGGAATATGGGAGTGGTATCGAATTATAATCGCAGTTAATTTATTATTTAAATATCGAAAGTCGGAGTATACGGAAGAAAATTTAGAATCTTTTGCATTACGCGAGATCTCTTGACACACAACGTTCATTTAATCCCGTTCTCTGACTTTTAAATACTTGGAGTTTGTTAGGAAAAATACAGAGGAAAGAGAAGAAAAACTAATTTCTTCATTTACAATTCAGTTGAAATCTTCTGACGTATGATCATTATACTCAGCGAAGACTGGCGCTTGTCGTCGTACCAACACGATTACATCGTTGAGTTAAGGTTCCCCTTAATTATGGAATAACTTTTCGATACTTCGTTGAGGGATCAAAGTTGAACGAATCGGAGTTCACAGTTTGCTTACGATTCACGTGCATAAATAATTCTTTGAGAAGAAAAGAATGGGAGGGAGAAATAAAGGAAAAAAATGAAAGGAGGAAGGAACTTTTCAAATTATGACGATGCGGGGTACGTAGCGATAGTAGAGTATACAGTAGTGGTAGAAGTAGTAACACGGCTTGCGGAAGGTACGCCGAGGGGAAATACCGGCAAAGAAAACGTAAAAGAGAGGATGAGGTAACAGAGGAGAGCTAATGCTTAATTTATGAAGACGTACAGCCGTTTTAGCTGATACGAAAATAAGAGATAGAGAAACGAAGGTTCTCCGGAAAATGGAACGGGCGAACTTATTCATCATCCGTCATGAGTACCGATTGGTAGAGTAAGGTTGAATACGAAGTCAAAAGTGGTAGTACGAATAGCGAAGACGAAGTTGAAAAACCTGAGACAGGGGAGAGAAGAGAATTGTAGAAGAATGCGTATCGGATGCTCTTAAATGTATATTTCAACGATTCGATTTATGTCCTGCGAAATTTATGACTCTGTACATGCGTGCATTTCAACGCTCTTCAAACGTTGAGCTTCGAGTTTCTTCCTCTTAATGTTCAAGCATTCGTATAATCGTATCTTACTCTCTTGGAATTCATTCTTCTTATTGACAGAACGATAGATCACAAATTGAGTTGATCCTCCGCTACCAACGAACTTTAAAACGTACTTTCGTGAATTAGCTGTTTCGAAGGTGCCGACGGATTTGTCGATTTCGGGGATACGAGGAACGTTTGTATGTTTGTGTAAAAGTGAATTTGATTGAATCGAAAGAGAATCATAATTACATTACGAATTTCATTCTTTACGTTGTACTTCGACGCGATGGATTCGGGTGAGATTGAATTATCATTCGAAGAAATCCAAATGAAGACCTGCAAAATCATTCATACAGCACAACAAATCGGGAAGGGTTTATGAAATATTGAATTGGGATTCAATGGATTCAATACGAATTGAGAAAAAAAACTAATTTTGAACTCCTATGCTGTATCCCTAGTAGAAATTTTGGACGGGAAAATACAAGGGCCTGATTTCCTATCAGGTCATCATCAGGTTTCGTTACGGTTTTCCCTTTTTGGCTCGAATTTATGGAAATAATATCCGAAACCTATCGTACCTTTGCATCACAACCCTATTTGAATCCTATTAGAGTAATCAGGACCTCAGCACTTGTAAGGACCTCATAAGATTTTCCTTATTTACGGTTTCCGAATTCTAACCTGATCAGGACCTTATTGAAAACGGGGAATGCCTGATGGAATTTCTACTAGGGATTGTTGAAATATCCCAATGACCCAATAACGGTGGGGGAAAACAATCTGGCCGTTACTGTGCCATTACTGTGTATCGATAAGTGGTGCTATCGCAATATTTAGAGCCACCCCTGGATTTGATCCATAGGAGAGGTTGATTAGACATAGGCCTTGGGATCTCCAAATTTCTGGCATCACGGTTTCCCATCAGTTACCACTAGGTAATTTCAACGACGGTGTTGGGGGTATGGAGCCGAGTTACAATTTCCACATGGGGTTTCTCAATATAAATGGAAGTTTCCGTGGTGAAAACGAAAGCGGCGAAGAAGAGTAAACGAAGCTTATGCTAGAGCGTAACAGGAACGTTAATTGAAAGTATACGGAGCTTGAATGGAAGAGATACAAAGAGTATGTGAAGCGGGAATTGAAACAATCCATATAGAAATTTACAATTGGCGTTAGCATGGTGCAACGTAGATGAAGTATGGCCGAAGCTTGGCAACCAAGCATAGCGCGAACCTGGAATTATAACATCATTTTATGATTTACCTACGTGTTTTTCCAATGAATTCCCATTATCGATGAAACAGTGGCAATTAAATATACCATCATTGGCGAACAATTGGAAATTTTGTTTGTCAATGCTGCGCCAATGATCAAAGTAAAAAATATTTCACCCAGAAAGATATAAAAAGTATGTGCATTTCGCAATTCTGATATATGTTGTTTGAAGTCTTATTGTTTTCCCCTCATTTTTTTGTGAACAACTCGGCGTCTTTTGTCGGTAAATTTTGCCATGAGAAGTAGACACAATGTATGTTGGCTCAGCGGTAGGAGCCCTCTGGTGTGACTCATAGTAAAGAGCGATTGACTGTTCTTCCAAAGACTTACTTAAGCCTTATATATTCTTCGTATACGCGTTTCACCACTCGCGAGAAACCCTTGATGAGTAACGTAGCAGCAATATTATATAGGTTGCCAATATTGAGCCATGCTATTACCAATGATCGGCGCTACATTGAAAGCTAATTTCTACTGGAACCAGGCCAAAGTTTGGGGCAATATTGAACCACATTTTAAATGACCCTGGCGTTGAATGGAATCTATCGTTTAGTCAATGTTGGGCCAAGGATGAGTCAAGCTTGGCGCAATTGTGCCACAATAATAGGCTGACAAACGAAATCCGTCGAACACCGACATCGGTGCAACATTTTATTTATTGTTAATCAGCATTGAAGATTTATAGATTGCCTAGCTTTGTCTGTCAACATTGCGCCAAGCTATATTTTTTTGTCAGCATTGGCGAAGCCCAAAAATTTTGGTATGGGAAAGCACACGTATAAAATTCAAAAAACCTGAATAAAATTATTTAACCCCATCGAAAGAATCGAACTGATGACTCTCATGGCAGTCAAAGGGTCTTATCCACTGAGTCATAGATCGTCGTTAGTATACATCGCTTGAAAATATTATTTAAAGTCAGGACTTTGAACAGAGATCGAAAGTTTATAAAGGGTATATGAAACGTATGATTTCATCACTTCACACTGAGAACCCAATTTCTTAGACTGGAAGAAAATTTTCTTCGCTCTCATTGTGATAAATCTTTTTTTTTTGATGAAAAAAATTTAGTTCAATGGAAAAAGTTTTCATCAAATTGAAGCAAAGAATTTTGGAATTGAAACAGAAATATATTCCTTCTTGAATTCGAAGAATGTGATTTCCATGCAATGAAAAATTCTCTCATTGAAATGAATTATTTTTTCCATTGGAAACAAGATTCCTCAGAATGAAGGTGAATAGATTTTCTTCTAGTTTAAGAAATTGCACATTTCAGGAAGAGGGAATTGAAACATTTTTCGCTCCGTATGTGCATCCTTCGCGCTTTATGTGTACGGAAAGACTGAGTACATTGATAATAAGAAAAATGACTGTCAATGTGGGGAAAAAGAGGATCGCTGAAAGATATTCGTAGTGAGTTTACCATAAGTTGATAGTTTCGATGTGAGAAATAACAATGAGACGATTAACTGTTGATATTTTCACTACGAATTTCCGGTGAACTCATTACGAATATTTTCCAGCGATCCTTTTTTCCTCAAACCCAATAAACACACATACGTCTGAAAAACGTGAAAAACGCCCAATAACCACACGTTGACATTTAGTAATATTCTTCCGTTGATTCGACGTAAAAATGTCGCGGCAGATCACGTGTTTTTCAACTATAAAATAACGTCACAACAACGGTACAAAAGTCGTTTATAAGACGTCAAATAATGTCGTGTTATAATGATGGTTCCAAAATGAGAATCAAACCAGACATATTATTTGAAAAATTTTCTATTGATGCGAAAAGAAGGGATTTTTGATAACACAAAAATTTAAGAAGAAAAATATTCATAAATGAAGTCACGCTATTCATTATTTCACTTCTCGTTTAGATTTTTGTCCAACGTCGCTGTGTTTTGTTCGACATTCTCAACACGATATCTTCGATTGATGTTCGAGCATTGAAAATGTCATAAACAATACGTCCTCAACGCGTGATTGAAGTACATTTCAAAATCGTTTTTTGAAGACGTTTTTTAATGGTCATTTTTTACTATTAGTTTTAGTAATACGTTATCAAAACGTCATTTCTGGACGTCTATTCCCTCGTCAGAAGTTAACCAAAAATGAACGTTATGAATTCGACGAATAACGTCCGTTCGATAGTGCAACGTTTTTTCAACGTTGAAATAACGTGCATGTGTTTATTGGGAATTGACAGGCATTTTTCTGAATACTGAAGATAAACTGTTTATTATTGATAAACCCAGTCTTTCCGTGTACGCACTGTATTTTCACGAGGGTTCCCTCACTTCAGGAGGTATTCTTCAAAATGTAGCGGAGCGTTTCTAGAGCATCCCAGGTATGGGATTAATGTCTTACCATTGCAACATTTCGGACGGAATATTTCAAAATAACATCTCTGAGATGTTTTTCGACCATGAGACATTTCTGCGACGTTTCAGAGATATGATTTTAAAATATTCCGTTCGAAACGTTACAACGGTGAGACATGAGTACCTGGAACGCTCTTAAAACGTTTCGCAACATTTTAAGCGGTATGCTCAGTCAGGTCTGAGACTGGACCTGGTCCCAGCCCATGAGCTTATACATTGCGTAGGATCGGTACTAGTCTCAAACCTGACTCTGCATACTGCCCTTTGTTCAGTGGGAATACATGCTAAATTGTTATTTTAGGAGAATATTGTTAATCGTAGTACACGATTTTTTTTTCAGTGAAGAACTTGACTCCTCCATTCAAGTACCGTGAACTGGGGTTGTTTTGTGACTGCAAGGGGTTACTTTGTGGAACACGTCATGAACTCTAAATTGTTTTCTGCACGGAAAGACCGGGTTTATTAATATTTAGAAAGAATTTATCAAGGTTTAGAAACATGACTGTCAATTCAGGGAAAAAGAGGATCGCTAAGAAATATTCGTAGTGAGTCTACCAAAAATTCGTAGTCAAAATATTAACAGTTGATAGTTTCATTGGTATTTTCCACAGTGAAACTATCAATTGTTAATACATCGACTACGAATATTCTTCAGCGATTCTCGTTTTCCCTAAATTGACAGTCATTTTTCTAAATACTACTAGACCCAGTTTTTCCGTGTATGCAGTTTTTCACTGTTCCAATCGGTTTTCCATCATTTTCTAATAATGATGAGAACAAATATATGTGAATAAACGTGGAAATACATGTCACAAAGTAACCCTTGCAGTCCTAGATAATCCCAGTTTACGGTATCTTTAGAGTTGAAATAAATTCGAATAACATGTCTCGGTATGTTTCTCTGTGCACAGGAGTCGTGCTGTGTTTTTAGTACTTCATCGCAAACTAGATATATTGTAAATGATTCTACAGAACAACCAATAATCCCTGATGTATCGAGCAAATATTTGCAATTAGTTTTCGTTGCAGGAGATCTGAAAAAAACGGCATATTCCTCATCAGTCTCCTTTCTTCTCTTCGTTATTTCGTCTTCGGCTACACAGCGCGTAGCAAGCAACGTATCCGTATATTCGTACAGGAGAGACGACTACTGTTACTTGCTCTCAACCAAGTCTCACTTGTCTTGCTTGCTACACATCGTTAACTCGTGTGAGCTGTAGCTTAGAGGTTGGATTTCATAGAACACGTGTGTTTGTCCGTGTGGCTCGTGTACACTAGCTCGTATATTACGAACGAACTCAAACATAATATCGAGAAAAGCACTCGTAACAGTTGCAACTCCATCTAACGGGTGCTTATTCGAAAGGAATAACCTTTCTCTCTCTCTCTCTCTGTCATTGTACGAATGTGGGCACAGCACGAGAGAACTCGAATCGCATACAAACCTGTGTTGTACGTTTGACAGGTGTTTAATATTACTAGAAAGTTTCAGGAGTGCAATGGAAGTGGTCCCACCACCTACTACGGGAACAACCCCGGCATGTTCACAAAGTAACAAGTACATTTAACTGGCCTTCGAATATTACGGATACCCTAACTGTATGTTCATCTATTCATACAACATCGAATAAAGGAAAGATAAGTTCCAAATGATGATATCATCTTGATCTTCTCTTCATTCTTTTTTCTCCTCGATTGAATTTTTATTCATTTCTCCATTCTCTAAGTTGTTTCACGTTATCACTGTGATACAACTCGAGCAGTAAATATGAAAAATCCGAGGTACTTCGACGGTCGATCTAAATGAAAAAAGTTGTGATGAATTTTTAATATGGGACAGGAGTTTTCAATTTCACGTGTTACAAATATTTATTCTTGTCTTGAAAAAATTGTACATGTGACGCTATGATTTCTATTGAAGCCGCATGATGATAAAAAAAAAGAGAAGAGTTACAAACAGTTGAAAAACATGATAAAATCCATATACTCGTGCCGTATGCGAAAACGTAATGACTTCCTAAAATTTTCTCCTGTCTTTCTTATTGATGAATTACATGGAAGGGAATAACTGATTCTTTTTTAAAAATCCGCTTTCTAAATTTGAAACTTCATTGATTGCGGTGAAAAATCGACCACCGCGAATCAGGGCATATACAATGCAGAATCGGTGAATATGGACTGATCTTCGCAGTGGAATCTCAGTCAGAAACACTTCCAACTGCATAATTCCCTGACAATACACCGATTCCATTCAGTGGTCGATTCTTAACTGCAGAAATAATCAGATTTTATTGATTTGAATTAGGAGAGTGCACTTCGTTTATTTTCAAACGGAAATGATTACACTGGATTCGGAGTGAAAACTGAAGAAATGCAATTCACATTCCGTGGATGATGATAAAAAAAAATGATATAACGGCATACAGATTATGAGAGATCCGTATCGAAGATATTAAACTAAGATTATTTGAATAATCTGGGATTAAGGAAAAAATACGTACCATCTCTCATGAATAATGTCACGCAATATTCGCAATCGACAGTGCTTTAGTTATCTGTGATAGACCAGGGAGAATTTTTCTCCGTCTGAGAAGGAGATTAGAAAGTGAACATCACAAGAGACGACAGTTGGAAGTAAGATGGACAAATGGAGTTACATGGAGGGCGAAGAAGTCTTAAGAAGGATGAATGAGGAAAGAAGCTTATAAAAGAGCATAGTTGCGAGCAACAAAGAATCAATAACGGTACTCTGGAAAACACCTGCTCGAACGATAATGAATCATGAAATTAAGATAAAATAACATAGACTGGACATCCGACCCTGAAGAACTTTCGGGGGTGTCTCCGCGAAGTTTGCAAAATTGATTCCCGCCATCATTATTCATTCTTAAGTTTTATCGAACGTTCGATCACACAGGAAATTTCATTTGATACATTACTCATCTAAAAGACAGATATCATGCTTTAATGTTGCATTACGTCACATCGATCTCTTCGTACAAGGGGGTTTTCGAGGTGATACGCTGTAGAATCGGCCGCAATTTATCTCTGTCACCCACGACGTCGTCCACTCTCTGACGTTCACAGTGATTCAAGCACGGAACGGTCGCCGTTTGTACCTTCGATTCCGTCATTAAGGCAGCACTCATGGTTTATTCAGATGACCACACAGTGAAGGGTCAAACCGTAGAAGCCAGGGAGTCTGCAGCATGGCTCTCTAGAGTTACTTGCTCATTCAGTTGATTACATCGGGCCGCGAGTAAGGTTCCCTCACGGCTCGAATACTCTAATCCCACAATCGCTAAGAGGTCGAAACGCCCCTCCAGGCTGTTTGCGCTCGTTCCTCGTCTCAAAGTCCAGTTTGGTACATAAATGTACGTATATACATTTGAGAATTTGTATTTCAGCTTTTTGTGTGTGTCTTAATCGAAAGAAGAGAGATCAAGCATTTCGAATCCGTGATAGGATTATATTTTTTATTTTTAGATCGAATGAATTTGTTACAATCATCAATTCACAATCAATTGATTCACATCAACATGAAACCATTACCGGAATGTTCTATATCGATTTACCTTTGGATGAGATAATGAACAAAGATGAACGGATGCTGTGCGAATCTTTTACAACGCAGACCGTCTTTGATTCCCTTTTTCCGTTCTCCACAGGCGACTCTTTAATTAAAAACTATTGCTTCCAAGCAGCGTTCATCGAATACAGAATAATTCCTTGCACCGATCGATGTTCTCTTATTTTCTTTTTTTTTCGTTCGTCATCATTTCTATTTTATGCTGAGATTGTTGGATATTCTCAGACTGCGTGTGGCCAACAATGATTCCATCGGGTAAGCTCACGTGTGGGGAAGGCTATGGTGGAAGAATTAATACTTATAATCGTTCCCAAGAACGGTGTGTTATCGATAACAAAATTCTCATACATGACGGCGAGGGTGAAAATCGGTGAACAGAAGAGGAAAAAAATACCGAGAATATGAATTTAATTGTCTTTAATATGCTGCCAATTATCGAGTACGAGTTAGGTCTTCCTATTCACTTGTTTCATCAGACTACTGCAATAATTGTTCTCGTTGTCTATATTTTTCTTTCGTATCGGAATGTGGTGGTTTTTAATTTGAATTGCTTTTTCCACGTCATTTTTATGGAGATGAATTTTCTTCTGAAATTGATTCACGATTATTGAAAAAAATGATACAGATCTTTGTTTGCGGAAACTCTATTATCAACCACACCGTGAAATCTATACAAATTGGAATTGAATGGAGATTGCTTGGAATTATGATTGAATTTGCGGATGAAGATGTGGATCCTCATTTCTCATGTTGTACATGATTCGGAGTTATTTATCTTATCAGAACTCAATCAGCAGAATGCAGCAATATTCTTGTGATATTTGTGCTGGGTGGGAATTGTTCGATCGTCCATCACCCAATAATTATTCATTTATTTATTTATTTATTTATTTTGTTTATACGGGTATAAAAGACCCTTTGGTACATAGAATATACATTATTTGAACCACATTATATATATTATGCATCAAAGCATTAAGCATCATGTTAAGCTCGACTACATGCATCTTATATTACAACAACAGTTAACGTGTATAATTATTGGTGAAAAGGACAATTAGATATTAAATTTGACAAATAAGAGAAAGAGAATTCCTAAGATCAGAATGAGATGAAAATAATTCAAGCACATCACTGTAAGAATTTGCTAGGATAGATATCCGATTTACCGGATCAGAATAACCGTGTCTCGATTTATAAGAAATTGGATTGAACAATTTAGGGCGTCTTAATAGACGAGAAGGGACATTAAAACGTACAAGTCCAAGCAGTTGAGGGCAGCGAATTTCCCCATTAACAATTTTATACAAAAATGAAAAATCATTGAACAAACGACGTGATTCCAAGGAAGGCAAGTTAAGTAGAGCCATAATCAATGAGTAATCATGACAAGTGACGCTCAACGGACGGCCTATCTGATAGGCAGCAAAACGCAGAAACTTATGCTGAACTCTTTCCAAGTCTGTACAATCCCGAATTAAATGAGGACTCCAAATTTGAGACGCATACTCAAGATGAGGTCTAACTAAAGTACAATACAGTGTTCGAAGTGCAACAGGATCACGAAAATCTTTACAAACGCGCTTGATGAATCCGAGAGATTTCATGGAAGTACCAACTATGTAATTGTAATGATCTGAGAAGTTAAAACGAGAGTCAAATGAAACTCCAAGATCACGAACAGTATTTATAGGTGATAACAGAGAATGAGACAAGTTATAAGGAAAATAAATAGCATTTTTACCTCTATGAAATCTCATCACATGGCATTTGGTGAGATTTAATGACATATTAGATAGCACACACCAAGATTGTAACCGATCCAAATCAGATTGCAGATTTTGAGCATCTCTGTAAGTTCTTATAATCATAAACAGTTTCAGGTCATCAACAAAAAGAAGATGTGTGCAGTACTTGAAAATCGTAGAGATATCATTAATGAAAATAATAAATAATAAAGGACCTAGATGTGAGCCTTGCGGTACACCTGAGGATACAAAAAATGAATCAGAAAAATATTGAGAGACACGAACTGATTGCGTACGATTCAGAATATAACTCTGTAACCACGACAAGAAATTGCTGCGAATACCTAAATTACTTGATTTATTTAACAATATATTATGATCAACTCTGTCAAAAGCCTTTGAGAAGTCTGGATATAGTATCCACTTGGGCATTTTGATCAAGCGCAGAGGACACAACATGAGAAAAAATAGACAAGTTAGTTACGGTAGATTTTCCAGAAGTGAAGCCATGCTGGAAATCAGAAATAATATCAGAAAACAGTGGTGTTATTTTATCAGTAACTATATCTTCAAAAATTTTCGGCATAACATTCATGATACTAATTGGTCTATAGTTTCTCACGTCAGAACGGTCCCCAGATTTGAAGATAGGAGTAATTAAGCTGGATTTCCATTGAGAAGGAAATATTCCAGAGGATAAAGAGCTGTTGAAGATCAACCACAAAGGCCGAGAAATGACGAACTTGCAAGATTTTAGAAAATTAGGAGGAATACCATCATCACCAGGACCGGAAGAAGTTTTCAAGGATGAGATTTTATTGAACACTTCACCGATATTGATGGATAAATCGGAAAGATTGACATTGAAAGTAGATTCTGGTAAATTACAAGGAACAACGGGATAATTTTGATAAACTGATCTGAAATAAGATGCAAATAAGTTCGAAATAGCAATACCAGTATTGCCAATAGTACCGTCTAAATGCATTACCAGGGGTATACCGTTCTGATTCCGCTTACTATTAACAAAGTTCCAAAAGCTTTTGACATTTGTAGGAATGGACCCTTGAACGTAATGAAGATGAGACAAGTAACATTGGCGAGTCAAAACTTTACATTGAGCTCGTAAGTGACTAAAGATTAGGTAATCTTCAAAGCAATTTGACTCTTTGTACCTATTGTGAGCAATTTTCTTCTCACGAATAAGTTTAATTAATTCCGAAGAAAACCATTTTGGATAAGAACTATTCCTTGATACATACTTGGGTACGAATGAATCAACTGCATTATATAAATGAAGATACAAAAAATCAACAGCTTCCATAACATTAATAATGAACTTAAATAACACACTTGGTCACAGCGACTTCACCGTGACATCTCAGACAGCAAAGTTCTAGAAAACTTCGCAACAACTTCCCAACAACACGGATCAACTGTTGTTGGGAAGTTCCTGGGAGGTTGCGTCGCCAAATGCGCAGCAACATGCAACAAACTTGAAAGTTACTGTCATGATGCTGCGAATATGTTTGAATACATGGAGTATGACACGTGAGATCAAACAATCCTTCAACAATAAAACACAAATTGGTGGAGCAACAGTTGCACTGCAACTTTTCCTGTCAGGGATCGCAGAGATTCAATATATGTCTCTGCAACATCACTATGACGAACGTGTTGCTTGGGAAAACTCTTAATGCTGTGGAAGTAACATGTCAAACCATGTAGTGCTGATTTTCATTCCAGATGTTTTGCAGTCCGAAGGTATTTTTATATATTCAAGAGGTGATGAAAGCAGAGATAGCATGAATGAGAGAAAGTTAATCCTCAGCCTTCATAGGAGTACGAATTTGCACCAACGGCTTTCGACAGAATGCATTGTCTTTACCTCTAAGTATTTGATAGAGTGCATTAATTTTCTTCTCACTTTATCATCATCAACGGATTCTTTGCGAAATTTTGCCTTGAATTCATGAACTTTTCAATTCTGTCTTGAATTGTCTCAACAAAATTGCAGAGAGTGAAAATCGGCAAGGCAAATTTGGATTAGTGGGTAGGTTGAGGTTGCGTGAATGAAGTGTGGAGGTTGAGGATTAATGATATGAGATTATTTTTAGGTGCTGAAGAGATCACTGTGAAATTTGGCAATTTTTTTCACGGGAATTTGTATTTTATTTTCTGTATTTCAACTGTGAGTCGTCAATTCTCAATAATGTAATCAATGATTCAACAGATACTCAGAAAAATTTGATCTTCTCGAACAGCAGCTTCTCACAACTCGATCTCGAATCTCACTCGAAAATCATAAAATATTACTACATCTACATTATATATTGTTGAGGTCCGATCATAAACTCTCTATTTTTTGTCCAGATCTCCACTGTGCTTCCCTCTACGCATATGATTTCTCTTATCGCCAGCCAGCTCAATAAAACTGATTACAGACAGAGTATAGCGTTGGGTCAAAGTTTATATTTTGGTACGGTTGAACTATGAAACATCGCAAAGTGTCTTCACAACATTTTCATGAGAATGATATTCGAATTCTATTCAACTATGAATATTCTGATGCAATTTGATGAAATTCTCAACTTTACAACGCTAAATTCGTGTCTACAGTGATCAGATTTTGTTTTGAATAAAAATGGGTACAGCAATAGCGTTTGAAAGGATACCATCTTTCAAACAAATTGTCACGAATTGTGTTCGTTAGTGCTATGATTGATACTTGTTTCGAAATTTTTCATAGTAAATAAAACTAAGATCTCGTAAGATTTCGTCTCATGTGGATAGTCTGGTATCTCTGATATAATATTCTTTCCGAGCTTTGTATACATCTCACAACAATTAAACGATAAATTTTTTAAAACGTCATGATATGACGCTCATCTCACATACGAGGATGATTTTATATATTTGATGATTCGAAGGCGATTCTCCCTTTTGTGAATATTTAAATTTCTCATGCTCCTTTGAATTTTGGCTCTTTACCCTGTACGTGAGGTTGACGCAGAGTGCTATCGATGTTTTCTCCAAGGTTATGGATTTTAAATGGAAGCAGTTCTACCATCGTATCACTAGAAAAATATTTATGCGACACGTTTCTTCGATATTGGAGGTCCATATGAAGACGTAACAGCATCTCTTTTATTCTTTTTTTTTTTTTCATTCCATCGAGGGCAAGTTCGCGTACGTGTACAAGTGCGTGTGTGAGTTACATGGCCATACATAAGGGTAACTGGAAAGACTACGATCGTCCCCGCTTTTGTCCCTTCTTCCGCTCGACGTGTGTTCCTCTGGGTCCGCGCTCGCGATATTATTGTTTGGAATTTACTGGTTTCGAGTCACATCCAATGGAAATTTTTGGGAAAGCTTTATCTCGCGACAGGAGATTTCATAAGTAAATAAAAACAGAGAGGGAGTAGCGCGAGAGAGCTTTTCATCGGATTCGATGAAATAATGATTTTCTATGTCACTTAACGTCGGTATCGACTCGAAGATGTTTTAAGAACTTACGACCACCACTACTACTACTACTACTACTTCTATATACTACCATTGGTCGCAAAATATATTTTATTCACCAGGGAAGGGTATAGATATTTCGTTCGATCCTATTGGAGCTCAGCCGCACGAAGTACGATCCCCTGGCGTTTTCAAGGATCTCGTGGTAAAAGTTTTAGACACTGGTGTATATGTATATAGATGGGAAGGAGGAAAATGGACGAAAGGTGTCTTTGCCGAATCATCAAGAAATCAAGGTTGTTCGAAATCGGATGATGTGCCGCAACCACGGTCTCTTGAGCATTCCAAGCTTTTCTTACTATTCTAATTTTTCTCTCCCCATCTTTTTTTTCTCTCTCTTTCTCGTCGAGAACAATTTCGATCATCCCATTGACATTGGAATATTCAGTCAACGACGTGCGATTTACATTCCAATGTGCGCGTGAATATTCAGCGATGCCGTACCCTCATTTATTCCTCGTTCAACATTTTCCTGTATTTCTCGTTTATTTCGTTCATGATTCATGTACATATATCGATTATCAGATGAACTTTTGCATCATGAATTTTCTTTTTATTCCTCGCACATGAGAATCACCGTTTTAATGAATCAGATGCTTCACGCGGAAGAGTTGATTGTCTTCTGTCATTGCGGCATAACAGTATAGTCGTGGTATTGAACAAGAAAAAGAAAACAAAAGATGCATTTATTAACCGGTGAAATCAATATATGCGATGATTTGTTATAGGAACTCAGCATATGTTATTTTGAAACGAGAAAATTATTTATTTCTGAAAAAAAATTAGTTGGTTTACACGTAAATCTTATGAGTCAGCAGCATCAGGAGATGTGTTTGAAAAGTCAAAAAGTTGCCTATACCTCAATTCATATGGACTGCATAGAGTAGATAAGTGTCACGAACAATCATCATTATCAACTACGTTGAGAAAAATTAAAGTGCTCTCAACTACGCGAGACAGTTGGATACTTTCAAACGCAATTAATTCTCCAGCATTGACCTGCAGTCAACAGGAGTTCTTAAGATATGAGGGGGTAAAGGACGAGACAAAGTTTCAGGCTTTTAAGAGAGAGTCCCATGAGTTCCTATGTTTATATCCTTCAAGTGGCGCAAATTCTGTGTTCCATGTACGTGAAAAAGCTTTTGCCTTTCCTCGGGATTCTATAAATTTCATCAGATTTGACCTGAAGTTCACCTTTCTTGTGATATCAAATGGTGAAGGGCGGGACCAGGTCCAGGCTCTTAGGGGACAATCCCGTGGGTTTCCATGGTCATGGGCTTAAAGCGTCCTCAGCTCTCTGCGTTGAAATCCAGCATCCTTGAGCATGCGAAGAGATGTTGGATTGCAAAAGTTCGGGAAATTTGATCGAAAACAAAGATAATTGTATTTCAATTTTTTCCTTCGATCAAGAAAGCTCTACCTACCGGCTAATGCATATCTAAGTTCAGCAATAATATAAGATTTATTTTGTAAAGATCTGAGTGTTCGCATACTTTTATAATTAATTATTTTCTTATATGCACTGAGAGAAAAAATTTCCGGGAACAATAAAATATTTAGTCGAAGAGTCGCCATAAAATACTCAATTGATTTGAATCAACTTTCATTGAGTCCATTAAATAACGGTTTCCGTTGATGAAATATATATTTTAAAAAAAATTTTTTTTTATTGCAATACACGGGTTAGCACCCTTTGATATAAAAAGTAAATACAGAGTCAATACAAGACAGCGTCCAAAGACGCATAAAATACAATTACAATATGGTCATGCATTAACCGACAGTTTAAACCGATTCAAGGCAACACCGAACAATTCCATCGACCGATCGAAATTATTTGCTAATTCACAAATGCGAGAAATCCGATCATAATTTCCAAATCTAGATCTAAATTGTACAGGTCTAAATAAAAGCGCTCTCCTAACTGGTCTACCGGGGATGTTAAAATTAACTTTACTCAGCAATGACTCGCAATCAAGAAAACCATTAATCAATTTAAAAAGAAATAGGAGATCATTCATTTGTCTCCGCTCTTCGAGGGTAGTTAAATTCATTCTGTGAAGAATTCTGGAGTAATCATGGTCAGAATATCTCATAGGGCAGCCTATTCTAAAAGCAGCAAAGCGTAAAAACTTGTGTTGTACACTCTCAATCATTCTAATATCCTTCTTCAAGTACGGAGACCAGATAGGGGACGCATATTCAAGATGGGGTCTAATTAAAGAGGAATATAGTACTTTTAATGACCTAACATCTTTGAAATCACTAGAAAATCTTCTGACGAAGCCGAGATTTCTCAGCGCAGTACCACAAGCTTTCACAGAATGCTCAGAAAAATCCAATTCATCATTTATAGTTACACCAAGATCAACATAAGATTTAACAGTATTCGATGTAACATTTGCAATCTTGTAGGAGAATATGAGAGGATTCCTTGACCGCGAGATTCTCATTACACAGCATTTTTCTAAGTTCAGATGCAGAGAATTACGGGTGCACCAAGAATCTAATCTCGATAATACTGACTGTAAGTGATGAACATCCGCAAGACATTTTATGTTCTTGAAGATTTTTAGATCATCAGCAAATACCAGGAAATCACAATCATTGAGAACCTGCCCAATGTCATTTATGAATAGCAAAGTAAAAGTGGACCAAGGTGGGATCCCTGGGGCACTCCCGAAGAAGGTATAATCGGTTTAGAAAAACAGTTCCGAACTTTTACCATCTGCACCCGATCAGTATCAATATTTCATATCATATTAAATATTTGTTTGATTGAATCAATATTTAATCGAGGCGATGAAACTTTATTCAAATCAATCAATTTGTTATAATTATATATAACAAAAAACATATATTCACATCAAATTCTATTAAAATGTTAGAACAACGAGGATTTAATGTGATGTTAAATAAATTTGAATCATAAGGTTCAATGAATTATTGCATATCAATGTATCAGCAGTTCAATATTCACTCCCAGAATTAGAGAACATTATCAAATCCAAAATATTTCTTATTGAATATTTCATTGTAATATAATTCTTAAAAAAATAGAATAAAATCTTTGGAATTTTGTGATCAATTACTATCCAATCCCGAACTCAGCAGGTGACAAAGCGGGTAACGAAGGCACAACTATTCATTTTCGAAAAGCAAATCCTCTAACCGATTTGAATTAATTGATCATGATCCCTTGTAATCCGGGGTATGAAATTTCTTCGTAAATCTGATGATCATCGTCCTTCAGCTTGCGAGGGATGTTTTATGATCAAGGAATCTTTGAAGATATCGTTTCATCATAGAAATTATACGGCGTACGTTGACCAACATTGTGGCTCGGAGTTATAGTAGGCCTACATACAAACCTAACGAGTAATTAATCTCTACTGATCCTACTATCTACATAAGCCTGGATTACTGACTGGCTGACAAACGAGACTTCGATGATGCTCAAACTGCACCTACTAGACTAAGACCAAGTGGTTACGTGGTAAGGCGGTTATACACTGTAAAAAGTCCGACTGAAAATGGCTGCATCTTACTTGAAAACTTGACTGAAATTCAGTCTTTTCCATTGTGTCGGCATTTGTTTTCGATACTTACTTTCAGCCGAAATAGGGCTAGTTTTGGCTGCATCTTGAAATAAGCCGATATTAAGGTTGGAAGTAAGTTTTACTTTTTACTGTGTATCTATACAGATTCATACGGTTGATACTATTCCGCTGTGTATACATCTTACCAACAGCTTCCCTGCTGAAAACTCCTCATTCGTTCCTATTGGAAAGAAAAATCCAATGGGAATGGATCAAGCTCCTGCATCGAAAATTTCTTATTGACAAAAAGATTTCCCGCACGGAAAAAATTAGTGAACCAAATTTTCGTTGACCAGTATGTCACTTTCGGACGGAGCATAAATTCGAGAAGAATTCGTATACCGGGTTTCAATAATTCGTTGACTTTGTCGATTGTTTCATCAATGGAAATCACTTTTCATTTTGATCGTCGACATAATGGGAAGAGTCAACGAATTGTGAAAATCCAGTGTACGAAAGTGACGAACTAGTCAACGAAAATTTGTGAAACTAATGTTTTTCGTGCATCAGGGTTTCCAACGAGAATTGATCGGATTTTTCTTGAGGAACGATGATGAAATTAATGGGTATTTATTGGAATTTTTCAAAAATTAAGTCATGAGAATGAATGAGAATAAACCAATCTGGACTGGTTGAACATTTTTATCATTCTCATTCAAGAAAGTTGGGTTTTCCCCAAGGGTTGCTATTTAGAAAAATCTGATTCAGACTCATTTGAAGCATTAATCGGAATCAATGGGAAATTTATCCATGGTGATCACCTATCCAACGTTGTTTGATCTTCAAAGCACACTGCAAACAATGTGGGAAGTTTTTCTTCAAACTGTTGGGGAAGTTCGTCCCCTCATCGTGGGGGAATTGTTCTTCCATAAAAAATGAGAGATTTTCCCACCACTTCGAGGAATTGTATTGTTTTTTGGGTGTTGAATCCTCTACAAATGCAGAAAAAATCCACCAAATTATGGTGAAATATCCCCCATCTATGGACAAACTTTGCTGCCACCATTTTTTTGGGGAAAATTATACAATTATTTTTTACAGGGCTTTCAAGGATATTTTGATGTACATCAATGCAAGGAATATCGATCAAGTGATATTTGGAACGAAATGGTGAACAAAATTGGAAAATTTGGCTGGGAGTTCCTGTCGAGAATGCAACGAAAGCACTTGTCCTAGTCTCTCCGTTAATTGGGTGATTGTTGTAGATATCACAATGTAAATGGTTAGTTATAAGAGAATTGAAACAAATCATCACATGGCCTGAAAGAAATGAAGAGAAGTGAGTATCCACCAGTTTAGCACAAACCCTGGGTATCCACTTGAGTTTCCGATGGAATGAAGGTGAAAGATTAGTAGAGGAATGAGAGTCATGGAAATGAGGAAGAATTTGATGGATTTTCATGATCAAATCTGAATACACAAATCTACTAATATGAATCTCATTGAAAATACAGTGAGCGGACATCTCTTCTTCGTCTCTTCGTTGTATCAATGAAGACTTCTTTTTTTGCCTTACTTCCCTACAGCTCCCATTTTTTCATCAATGTTCCAGGTGGTGGGTCGGTGGTTCTACAGTAAAAGATAGAATTAAACATTCTCACATTCTTCACGTATATCCATTGTGAAAATATTAAAAGTTTCCTATCTGTGCCATCACGTATAATTATTAAGATATTATGTTTTACGTAATGGAACGAAGAAACATGTTCGTCATATGTATTACTTCTAACAGACATAAACATTCCAGCTGCGGATGATGCGGCTAAGATATACACAATTGCAACCGTTATTGTACTGTCTTACACTCTCGGAAACAAACTTCCTGTTTTCAAGTTGTTTTGTTCTTTCAAATACGTCTGTATGTTAAGGTATACACAAAGTCATTCTTTTTAACGTGACGATGATGTTCATTGTTCTCGCTTATAAACTTTGATGACAGCGGTGTCGATATGAGGTACTTCACACGTTCGTGAAACGTGCTTTAGATATTCATTTTTTCATCTCCTTTTTTTCATTCCCTCTCATACCATTCACCGCCAAATGATGCTGTAAAGAAACGTGACGTTTACGTGTCTATGTGCGAATGCGAGTCCAACGATAAAAGCAATCACCGTGTTACGCAAATCATGTGTCGTAAAGTTTTCCTCGACGACTCCCTCGTGGTAATCCATAAATCAAAAAATCATCTTTCCATCGTTGCTACACATAAGTTGACTGAGTGAGTGATGAATAAACTTTCTAAACTCGATTTTTCATATTACTGTGATAGCAGATCATGAGCGAAAATGAAACTCTTTTGTTTTTTTTTCTGTCTAAATAACAACGGCGACAGTTTCACGGGTGTAAAAAGGGAGATGGTTCGATAGGCAGTTCACGTCAGTCTCGCCTCGTTGTTTTCTCGCCTCGGGATGGCCGAGTCGAGTCAAAGAAAACAATCTCAGAGTATTGAAAGAATGCTTTTCTTTTCTCGTTGACTAGGTACGAAAACGAAGTGTACTTTGAGAGCATCTTGGAAGAATCAAATGATTTGAACTCTCCACGGAATGGGTCTATATGTTTCTTTCAACACTCGTTTTATACTTCGCTGGCAAGTGGAGAAACACTCCTCGAGTAATCCAAGGAAACAATATAAAACAGTAAAAAACATGTTTTCGATGAATTTAGGGTTGTCTTTTTGTTTTTCATGTGCGTAAATACGCTCTGAATCGTTGATTTAGATATTTGTTAAATCTAGTATTCAATTATTGATGCAGCTGAAAAACCATCTACAAATATTGTTTCCCATTGTTGTTATAACAAAGAATTGATAGTATGAATGATGTCGAAAGTTGATCACAATGGTGAAAAGCAATGAAAGCAATCATCAGTTACGAATTTTCGAATGATGTGGATAACAGGGAAGTCCTTATCAATGGTATGCAGATGGAATTGATTCAAGTTATTGGAGCACATACAAGGATCATCGAAGCATTAATGAGAGAATCGAGACTCGCTCTAAGCTATTCAATAGTTTTGTTTTAGAACAAATCCTTAATGAAGATTCGTGTTTGATATTTGCTGTAACAGATTACATTATGTGAGAAATAGTTCATTATACCGTATGAGAAAGCTATAATAATAACACACATTCCGTACAATAATCACATATTTGTGGGATCGGATCGATATCAAAATCATTCTGTCCAACTGAACCGACAATACGAAGCCAATTTCATTAATTAATATTTCATCGGTATTCAATAAATTCCACAACTGTATTGTCATCTACGAAGAATTTTCATAAATTCCTCATATCAATAAATTTCGAGATTTAAAAATTTCAATGAGTGGTGATATAAACCTCAACGGGGATTGTTTGTTCACAGCAATTTTTTGTATGGAAAACAAACGATTTTTTGGGTATATGAAAGGGGGGAAAGAAATGATCGAAGTGGGTCCGATCGTGGAAATGTTTTCCCATGTCGACAAGTCTTGGAATGCCAAGACGGAGAAAAAGGGAAGAGCTATGAGATACGATAACTAGGTTACGAGTAATAATATATCGGTCGGCCAACACTACTTTTTCTCACAAGAATAAGTTTCAACCTCGTCGACTTATCTGGCTGTAAAAACATTTGGCACCGATATTTCGCGGCTTCCCCTTGTGTGAACCTGCACAAGGTACTATTGTTCAGAACCCTAAGGCCATAAGGTCATCTAAAGAGATTGGTCAAACTGATTCTCATCCGACCACTTTCATCAATTCTCTCAAAGTAGCGAAAATCTCGTCCATCCAGGTACGATATTACTTTTTTCATGCCATACGATTCATTTTCAATGATTTTACTACTGCATTCAGAGATCTTAAAATCATCGTTCAGTTTTATCTGTTTTTGTTTTTAGATTTTGCTGAGATATTGATGATATGAGACATCTATTCAAAACTGTAAATGTGTAGAAGAGATTGTGCAACATTTTTGGTAGTTATATGAAACGTCATTCACTTCATTCGCTGTGTAAAACGAGGTTGCCAGATTGGGTGGTTTTCCACAAATTGAGCGGTTTAGAAGAGAGGATTCGCGAGGGAAAATTTGAAGATGCGGGTTCCGCAAATTGGGTGATTTCCCGAGTAAAAATTTTCATTTTGGGTTCGCTAAACAGGACTGGTGCGAGCGTGTTGCATTTTTTTGCGGTACTGTTGCGGATGTGATGTGCCCGCACTGAATCTGCAACAGTACCGCACAAAAATGCAACACGTCTGCACCAGTCCCGTTTGGCGAACCGAAATTAACATTTTTACTCGGGTTAAGGGGGAAGGCTCATAGTTGAAAAATTGGACCCAAGTTGAGCAAATATTGACAAAGACATAACAGAAGATAGAAAGTTGAGCATCATATAGCATAGTCGCATTGCGAATATCGTTGAATTATTTCCATTGTTGTTTGAATTTGAATGCGTTACATGACGATTTCAATGAAAATGCATTCTTTGCGTTATTCGTATGTACAACGTATTTCAGAATTGTTTGAATGTTTGCGAGACTATAACATTTTCCGCTTGCATTATAACACATGGGCTGAAAAGTCCCGGGCCAAACACATAGATGGCGCGATGTTTTTCAGTTAGTACTAACCTTCAAAAGACAGCTGTCAAGATTTCATGATATTCTATTCATTGGTTCGTGAGTTATTGTACTAAGAGTGACGCTACTTTTGTTATTCTTAAAACAATGGATCAAAAACAATTCCGTGTTTTAATTTTACACTGTTTCTTGATGGGAAAGAATACCGTTCAAGCGAAGCAATGGCTCGAAAAGTGTTATGGGGACTCCGCTCGATCAGAAACCACAATAAAACGTTGGTTTGAGGACTTCAAACGTGGTCGTAGAGACACCGATGATGCGGAACGCAGTGAACGTCCAAATGAGACGGGAACACCAGAAAACATAAAAAAAAATCTACAAAATCGTTTCGAATGATCGAAAAGTGACGTGTTGGCTTTATATTGCGTGAGCATTTAACTATAAGAAAGCTCTGTTCAAAGTGAGTGCCGCGTTTGCTCACTGTTGACCAAAAACAAGAACGCGTTGATGCTTCTGAGCAGTGTTTGGCCATGTTTAAACGTAACAAGCCGGAATTTTTGCGTCGATATGTTACAATGAATGAAACATGGATCCATCACTTCACTCCGGAATCAAAACGATCGTCATCTGAGTGGACAGCCCCTGGTGAACCTCGTCCAAAGCACCCGAAAGCACAAGAATCGGCTGGGAAGGTTATGGCATTCCTCGGGATTTTGGGATGTGCGTGGTGTAATATTCATCGACTAGCTTGAGAAGGGAAATATCATCAACAGTGAATATTATATTACATTATTGGAGCGTTTTAACGCCGAAATTGCAAAGAAACGACCGCATATGGCAAAGAAAAACATTTTATTTCATCAAGACAATCAAAACAATGGGAAAACTATATGAATTGAACTTCGAATTGCTTTCACATCCACCGTATTCGCCAGATTTGGCTCCCAGCGACTATTGGCTGTTCGCAGACCTAAAAAAAATGCTCGCCGGTAAGAAATTTCGCTCAAATGAAGAGGTTATCGTTGAAGCTGAGGCCTATTCTGAGGCAAAAGATGGCATTGAAATGTTAGAGCGGCGCTGGAATGATTGCATTGTTCTTGATGGAGATTACGTTGATGAATCAAGCTAATTTCGAACAAAGAAACGGTGTTTTCTTTATTAGGCCCGGGACTTTTCAGCCCATGTGTTAAGCTAATCCTTATTTTGAAAGAATTCTTCTGATCAGGTCCAAGGATTCTCCAACAGACCCAAATCTGCGGATGTCCAGGATGTCCACATTCGTCTCTCTCCGGTCTGAAAGACGTGGGTTTTGTTTTTCAATCACAGAAAGCTAGGTTATATTAAAGTAAGGAGTCTGGGATTCATTGGAATTATTTGGGTTTCGTTCTGAGCATGCGGTTTGTGGGGCGGAAACTTTTCAGTTCTCGCGATTTTGGGTGGTTTTCGCGGCCTGCATAGCGGTGGGTACTGCTACAAGTAATTTGGCAACCCCGTCCACTATTTTCCATACATTGAATTGACGTTTTTAAACTGGTTACACTGATGGAATTAGTAACTTGTCACAGAAGGAGGCTGTGAAAATCCTGATATCTATCAGTTGCATCTTTCCAGTTCAAATACTGATATGAAATTGATAAACATTTGAAGAGAAGAATGAAAAACATGTGTATAAATCAACATGATTAATTGTTTCAGCGATGGTTTGCTATCTGAAATGCTAACGGAACTTGGACAAACAACCGACGCAAGACGCGGTTGCCCTACAAACAAGAATTAGCAGCGTTTCAATACGCCGCTGATGATCCTGCAATGCCAGGGAAAAGCCATTTAAAACCCTTGCAACTGTGTTTGCTGCACCCACTCAGGAACCTCAAAATTTGTAAATTCGTATAAATCAACAAATTCCCGATATTATCATCAATCCAGGAATTTAGATTCATACAAATCCTCTCAAACATTCTCTATGGAGACGAAATAAGAGCATCCAACATAAACGTATACATTCCAAGACACAGGATTAACTCGAAGTATATTTTTCTTTCGTACGAAGCTACGAATTCCAGGTGCGCAACTGTGTAATGAGTAATCCAGAAAATTTTCCGTGCTGTAAAATCGAAATAAATATTTGGCAGAATTCTCTTCAAATTCTTGGCATCGAAATTCAATTAATTCCTTTTCTCTGGTTGGTGAGAGGAACAGTAGTAGTAGTAGTAGTAGTAGTAGTATGTCGCCCAACCTTTCGCGCGTGAACAATTTATAATTAAATGATTCAATGGAGAGACTAAAAAAAAAGAATGCAAAAGAGAGAAGAAAGAAGAAAAAAACGCACGAGATATCGCTCGGGTTATTTATTCGTACGAATCGTAGAGTGTATTTTTCTATGGATCCAATGTTAATAAATTTGTCACCCTATGAGCTTGAGAGGAAGATTAATCAGCGAAGATACCAAAGCGCGAGGTGAGTTCTTTGTTTTTAATTTGAATTAATCTTTCTTCGTGTGAATTTTCACCGTAGATAACGCAGGCATTAATTAAGGGGAGTAACATTAATCTTATATTTTCTTACTTACGTAGCCGCAGAAGTGAGGGAGATTAATGTTTCCCTTGAAGATTCAAAAGAACAAAGAAGAATATGCAACAAATTTGCATAAACCGGTACTGTATTTCAAATTACACTGCTATAGATTGACCGTATTTACGCTTTTCATTATCTCTTTCAATATACTGAAAGGTATTCAAATGTGTGCTGTAATCGTTTTCAGCATTCGATCGAGATAGATGATGGATGTCTCGGTATGAATTTTTTTATAAGAATATAATGTATTCGGATCTCTGAAATATTTTCGGAGTACATCTAAGGAATTTCATAGCGTCGTTATCACTGGAGCGGTATAGCTCGTACGTCTGAAATGCACATCGTTTGCCTCGCACTCGAAGATTCCTCTTCCTCCGTTAAATTGAAACTATCTTTTTATCCTCCTACAATCATCTGATAATTCCCTGAGGAATTCAACTTCGATTTGCTTATGTGTGTATATTTTATATCTATTATCCGTAAATACGTATGCACCGGAGCCTCAACGTCTCGACCGTAACGTCTGATGGCTCGTTAAGTGCACCATTGAAGTTACATATAAAGTCTTGTGGATATAGGTATACAGGGGTGACAGGTTGTGCGATAACATTCACGGTATGAGCGTTCTGCGTTTATCGTTAAAAGCATCCAGTGAAATTTCGCGCATGCAAAACGAAACCGAAAATACATTAGGTCTCGGGGTGTGGGTATCTATCTCTCATTTTGAATGCACTTTTGAACGGTTTTCATCGATTTTTATTCGCACATCTGTGAATTATTTTCTCTTCTAAAAAAACAAAAATCTATTTCCACTTATTCGATTTTGGAGGCTTCTTTGTGTCGTATTGTTCGATTAGGGAGTAATCGATCACTGGATCGATACCTGTTCGTTATACAAACCCAAGCGTGTATTGCCTATAATGACGATGGGCCCCAGGCTGGGTCCATCCTCTTCGACCCAGTATTAGGGAATGACGATGGGGCCCATGTTGGCTCAATCTTGGCCCTGTTGTGCTTTCCCATACAATTATAGTTGAAAAAAAATGGAGATGATGAATCTTAGTGCGGGCACATTTGAACTTGGCCCCAATTTGGACCAGCGTTAGGCCAAGATTGGGGTGAATTTATCTCCCGAGCATGTGTGTACAATCCTCAGCGTGTAAGAACTTTGGTCCCACTCTGGCCCAATCTTGGCCCATATTGGCAGGATGGAGCCCATGCTGGCCCGGGGTGGGCCCCATGGTATATACATGCTGGGGATTTTCCAATTTCAAAACAAAAAGGAAGGGGCAGTATTGATTGCCTAGTCTGGGTTTATGCTGGGCCCGTGGTGTTACCAATTCTGGGGCAAAGCAATACGGCCAAGCTGGGAACGATGTTATCATCCCAGGGTTGGTCCCACGTTGTGTAGCATGGGCACCCACCCTGGGCATAGATGGGGCCCGCCGTCAATACACACTTGGGAATAAGAATTGTATTGGAATTTTCATTTCTTTCGAGATCCCTCGAATTGGGCTATGAATTCACTGCAAAAACGCTGATTTGGTAGAGTTTTTCCTCAGGATTCAACACCCTAAAAACGGAATAATTCTTAAAGATGGAGAAAAAAATCCCCTATTCTTGATGAAAAAGCAATTCCCTTGCAATCAAGGGATGGAATCATCCACCACTGAAGTGAAGAAAAACTTCCCATATTTTTTCCCAGTGTCTGATTCATCAATTTTCACATTTACAATGAAATTCATATCCACAGATAATGATGAGCCTTCGCATATACTTCGATCGGTAACGCTGAATGAATACACAACAAGTATTATCAGCCTTTTCAAGTATCGATGCAATTTATTCAATTTGCGTGACAATGTAATGAGAAAGTTTGTAGAATGCGCAGTAGGGTTTCCGCATTGATACTCAACTTGAATGGAAAGAGAGAAAAAACTCCCGAGAACAAAAAATGTAACGGAACGATCGGGAAATTTTTCAAATGCCACGCACTTATCGACGAGGTAGAGCATTATAGAATCTAGTCGAATACACTCCAAGTATCCTGGTATCGCCTTTTTCTTTCTCTCTCATTCTTTTTGATTCCATTCATGAAACATTGATGCCTCTATTCGTGTTTTCTCCATAAAAGCGAAAAGTTAGAAAGCTTCGTCGAGGTCGTAGGGTATATAACTTGACTTCTTCGATGAAATGAAAATATGGTAGGTGTATTGCATGATAATAATGTGTCTTTTGTATAAAATATCACTTTTATGTTCTTGGATCGTTTGATGCAATGTATATAAGCGAGAGACAACTTTTTTACGAGCCGCGTTTCGTTGGGCTGTGAGAAATAAACTGAAAAGTATGAGAAACCTATCTTGTTTCCATCTTGAAGGAACTATTGTTCCCTTTTGATACCTACTCATTGCGAAGGAAGTTGAAATTTGAAATCTCTCAACGGTGCCGCGTGAATAATTACTCATCACCAACTTAGAAATTTCATAATCAAACTCAAACTTATAACGTACTTATAAGGGCAACGAATTTCAGTTCTAATCGATAACTTTGACTCCTTATGCACGCGTTTCAGAATATATTCATATTTGAGCGAGTTTGCACAGAGAGAATACGAGCTCAACTAGATCCATTAATCGCATGTAAAGCAAGACTAATCAATCACGACGGAAATATGAGCGACGGGAATTCCATTGTAGAAACTAATTCCTTCTCTCTTACAATAATGACTTCGAATACAGATCGATATATGCGCACGATGAATTCAAACAACGCTGTCCTAAGTAATAAATATTCACACGTCATTAAAATTCAAGTGGAAGAACGGTATCGATAAGATCTCATGGATAAAATTTGAAAATTTTCTGAGTTTCTTGCAATGAGCAATGAAGATGAATGATTTTAAAGAATTTCTTTCTCTCGTTGATCGATTATTCGCAAACGAATCATTCAAAAAAGTCTAAAGAATCGCAATGACAAAAGTTCTATCGCAAATACGCGTTTTCTTATATTGTATTCCCTCTCGCATTCTTTTGATTTTGTTCCGGCTGAATGAAGGAATAAAAAAAAAAAAAAAGAAAAAAAAACAAACACAAAATAGAAAACAAAGAGATTAAAAAGAATACCGGTCGCATGTCTGGGCAAGCGTAACGTATCGTTGAGAGTTACGTATAACGTCCATTGGTGTTGGTGAAATATATTTTTGCAGTAGACTGGACTTCCACGTCAGTCACAGACGTACTCTGCTAGCACGATTGCAGCACTTTTATGGAGCGTTTTTACGAGCTAACCCCTCTCTTCCTTCTTTTCTATGACGAAATTTCTTTTCGCTTCGTAAATTCTACGTATACACACGTTTTTCATTCACATTGTCTTTTGAATAAAACTCATCTACGCCGAATGTCGAAAGGTTCCGATAGCTACGAAATTGGTTATTCGAATTCGAAGAATCGTAAATAATAAATCAATATGGTTACAAAGTATGCTTTTTACGATGGGATGTTTAATCGAAATCATACTGGGAATTTTGTCACTTTGAATAAACCGTGCATATGAGAGGCGTAAGTTTCCCATCCGAGTTTTTGTTCGTTCATATACCTTCAATAAAATATTAAATTGAATAAGGTAAATCTCTGGTGAGAAAACCAAATAGAAACGGATTGAAAATGATCTTGGTTTTTACCCCTTTAACGGTACCGTGGGGTCAGTTGTGCCTCGCCCATATCTTCTTCTCTTGCTAGTTTGGAGATAAGAACAGGGGGGGGGGGGGCGGGGGTCTAGAGCATACCTCGAATAATTGTACACCAGTAGGCTATGAGCTCTGCTGGTGGTGGTGTGCGGTTACTTTGGTTCGTGAACAGCATTCGTAAGAGCGAGTTCAAATTCCGAAATAGTACGAGTGACCCGACGATACCATTAAGGGGATACTAGCACCAGGAGATTGACCAAATTTGTCGTGTAAGATTTGGTCAAAGTCCCGGCACTAGTACCACCTCAAAGGGTTACATCTTCACGGAGAAAAAAGATGTTTTAATTATCGTTATATTTTGTAATAAGGTAGCAGGATCAGGGGCGTCATTACCGCCCTGGTAGCCCTGGAGAAACCAGGCCTCGGTTTAGGACAGCCATGGAATTCCATGACTCGGCATTTACTGACGAAACATATTTCCCCTCGTGAAACTAGCGTTCCTTCAGGAGTTTTCGAGAGAAAGTTTGTTTTCGGAGGATTGATCTTCAGGTTCTAGGCGTCTCTTTCCCCTGGACAAAATTTCAACATTGAAATTCTCCTTCGGGTGGTCCTCCAACCAGAATTTCCCCTGGAAAAATCACTTGGATAACATTTTCCATGGATTTTTTCAGGGGAAATTTTGGTTTGAGGATCATTTGAAAAAGAATTTTGATGGAGAAATTTTGTCCAAGGGAAAAAGACTTCTAGACCCGATTTTTACAATCTTATTGAGTCTACGGTAAAATTTCTAATTGGGAATGAGGTCACATTGACGACTTTCAGCTACACGAATCTCAGATAAATGATTGAGATTTCCAGGTCTCTCTTTCCTCTCCCCCCCCCCCCACTCCCTCGTCACTAACTAACCAGTGCTCAAGAAAAACTGTACTGACGCCCCTGAGCAGGATAAATTGAATGGTATAATTTTTACCACACAGTGTAGTAAAAATTCATGGTTAATGACAGGGGGGTGCAACTCGATAAAAACTATACGTAACGTTTTGTCACCATTCGATATTTCCCAAACTGTCCGCAAGAGACGCTGATTGTACTATCAGAAAAAGTCACGTGATACGATAATTTTTCGGCGCCTAATTTTGCATTTGAAATCGCTCGACAAATCATATCAATAATGGTGTTGACATATACATACAATTCTTGAATATGTCACATAACCAAATATGATAATGACGATACTGACACTTGTATCACGTACGTAGTGTACAAAAAAAACATCACGTGATTTTGACTTAGCTACAGACAGCGCCGTTCACGGACTTTAAGTGAAGTTTACTGTGGTGACAAAACGTTTCGCGAAACATTTGAAGGTGATTAGGTGAGTTGCACCCCCCTGGTTAATGATTTGGAAAATGGTTCAATTTGGCGCAACTTCACATCATAAAGTCTGAATTCTCATTCAGGGTTGCAAAAAGACCAGAAAATTCTTCATAAAAAACCCGGTTTTTTGGTAATCAATTTAGTTTTTCCAATCTGAACTAGGAATTTTTGATTTTGAAGGTTGTAGGGATTTTTTTTATAACTATGAGTTTCAATTCTCACTAATGAACAAATTAAATCCTTCACATACAAAACAGACAGTGCTGGAAACAGATCGTATTAGAAGGAAAAATCTCACTTCTGATCTAAAGCTGAGAACTCAAAGGTATTTGAATATGTATTTTAAACAATTGATGTCGTATAAATTAGTTTTATATTACTTTGAAAGACAGCAATGATATACATCGGTATCACACGCTTTGAATTCCTTGAGAAGGAACAGTCAAAAAGCAGTAACTTTCAACTTGATTTAATTACATTATTACTTCCTTTGATTAGATTCAATATTTAGCATATTCAACTTATAATATGTTTGAAATCGAGCATGAAGAACTGAAACGGATCCGTGAAACAGTGATACATTAATTTATTGAATACTTAAAAGTCAGTGATGAACATTTTTATTGAACATTTTATGAAGAAAAATCAATTTCTTATATGCTCTGTGGGCAGGAACAATCATCAATTATTCCGAACTCTTTTCAAACTGTTCTGTTGCATAAAATACAATCCCATCCCATGTGGAAATTGCCGGAGTTGACAAATCGCCCAGTACTGGAAAGGTTGGATTTTCCAGACTTCGGCAAAAACAACTGTTCCTGTTCAGGCCCATTACTGTTTTTTAACTGGCTGTACATGTTCGATGGAATTGAGACGGTATTGGTTGGCGTGACAGACAGTGTTGGGCCAGTGATGAATCAATACTGGCCGGAAAATACACGGATCGTAGTGTAACGGAGCCGCGCCAGTACTGAGCCAGAGTGCGGATTACTATTCCATAGATTTGATAGCCGACTATATGCCAGTATCAATATGGCACTGGCTGACTACGAAATCGATGTTGTATTGCCGTTGAAATCGTAGCGATGGGGATCAGGCTATTAGGGTGAGCCGAAGCTTCACCAGTACTGAGCCAGAGTTGGGATAACCATTCAATATATCCAATAGGCGATCGAGTGCCAGGATCGGTAGGGCAATGGCTAACTACAAAATCGGTAGTCGAACTACGTTAAAATTATGTCCATGGAAATCCGGCTGTTATGGTAAACCAAAGCGGCGCCAGTACTGAGCCAGAGTTGGGATTGCGTGACTTCAAGGGAATTGGTGCAATAAATGGGAATTGAAGTGGTCCGTTGTCAACTCGGAGATTAGCTGATGTGATAGAGACTCTGTTTCTCACTCGCAGGTCCCGGGTTCAATCCTTGCCCAGTGAACTTTCATGAAACCACTTCCAAAGCGTCTTTTTCAGATAACGGTGATGAGAAAAATAGATTCACAAAGTTTTGATAGTTCAAATTCAATTTATTTTTTTTTTACTTGGAATATAACTCCGGGGATCTCTAATTACCAGCACTGTGCCAGTACTGGGTTGGATCTGAATTCCTACGTAGGATGTATTATTTTGACCCTCTACCACTTCTCATCCAGGTGTGGTAGAACAACTGATTCTGTTGCAATGCCAGAGTTCCACCATAGTAGGCACACACCAAATATTGCTACCGACGTGGTGGTAAATTTTTCACTGGCCCTTATGTAAAATGATGTTATCATTCCGACTCCTTGCCAGTACCGTCCAAACCACTCGCCCCATAAGGGCAAGGTTGGATTTGCCAGTACTGGCAACTCTGGCAACAGTACCGCGCCAGTAGCGGCCTGTGTGTACATTTCCACATGGGACAATATATTTTGAGGTGCTTTTGGCAATCTTGAAACATTGTTGTAGAATTCTACAATGACTTGAAAAAGCATCACATTCTTATTGCGAAGGGAATGATCGTAATAATGATTATCTGTTTCGTTATCACAAATACCCGTTTAGTTTCCACAACGATAACACATGGGCTGGAAAGTCCCAGACCTAACAAAGAAAACACGGTTTTTTTGTTCAAAATTGGCTTTATTCATCAACGTAATCTCCATCAAGAACAACGCAATCATTCCAGCACCGCTATAACATTTCAATACCATCTTTTGCCTCAGAATAGGCCTCAGCTTCAACGATAACCTCTTCATTCGAGCGAAATTTCTTACCGGCGAGCATTTTTTTCAGGTTTGCAAACAGCCAATAGTCGCTGGAAGCCGAATCTGGCGAATACGGTGGATGTGGAAGCAATTCGAAGTTCAATTCATGTAGTTTTCCCATTGTTTTGATTGTCTTGATGGAATAAAATTTTTTTGTTTGCCATATGCAATCGTTCCTTCGCAATTTCGGTCTTCAAACGCTCCAATAATGCGATATAATATTCACGTTTGATGGTATTTCCCTTCTCAAGATAGTCGATGAATATTACACAACGCATAACTCAAAATACCGAGAAATGCCATAACTTTTCCAGCCGATTCGGGCGCTTTGGACGAAGTTCACCAGGGGCTGTTCACTCAGATGACGATCGTTTTGATTCCGGAGGAAAGTGATGGATCCATGTTTCATCCATTGTAAAATATCGACGCAAAAAATTCCGGCTTGTTACGTTTAAACATGGCCATAAACACTGCTCGGAAGCATCAACGCGTTCTTGTTTTAGGGAGCAAACGCGGCACCCACTTTGAACAGAGCTTTCTCATAGTTGAATGCTCATGCAATATGAAACCAACACGTTCTTTTGATATTTTTACGATGTCAGCTAACTCACGCAACTTCACTTTTCGATCATTCGAAACGATTTTGTGGAGTTTTCTGATGTTTTCTGGTATTCCCGTCTCATTTGGATGTCCCCTGCGTTCCGCATCATCGGTGTCTCTACGACCACGTTTGAAGTCATCAAACCAACGTTTTATTGTGGTTTCTGATCGAGCGGAGGCCCCGTAACACTTTTCAAGCCATTGCTTCGCTTGAACGGTATTTTTCCCATCAAGAAACAGTGTAAAATTAAAACACGGAATTGTTTTTGATCCATTGTTTTAAGAATAACAAAAGTAGCGTCACTCTTTGTACAATAACTCACAAACTAATGAATAGAATATCATGAAATTTCAACAACTGTCTTTTGAAGGTTAGTACTAACTGGAAAACAGGTGAATGCAGTAAAATTCGCGCCATCTATGTGGTAGGCCCGGGATTTTTCAGTCCATGTGTTACATGTATTTTCATACTTCAGATTATTACAAAAACTTGACAGTATAGTTATAAGAATATTTTTTCTCGTGCATTCCCATTTTCCACTATGCAAAGTGACCCTAAAACTATCACCAATATACAATAATGAAAGTTTATTTGTCGAAAAAAGAGCACATACATAAAAAATGAGAATAATAATATGAATATTTCCACATTGAATTGTGGAAAAAACTATGTTTGTTTGTTTTTTCATCAAAAAATCACAATTGGTTTTTTGAGCAAGAAACTATTTGGTTTGAACCGAACAACCCTGTTCTTATTACACTGTGTTATAAAAATCATACTATTTCAAACAATATTTCAAATCCCATTCATCTCCGTGTGTGGGGATTGGTGAAACACGACACACTTTTTCAAGAATTTTTCAAGTAATCAAAAAATGATTCTACAGAATAATTTTCATTTTCATTTTGAGTACAAAATAGTGGTGGACCGCTGATCAAGTGCGAACATTCCGTTTTTTCACTGGTTGAATGGTATACCGAAAAACAATTTTTATCCGATAGACTTGGAATTTTTTTACTTTTGAACCGCAGCTTTTTAGATAGATTTTCTAGAGCGATACACACACACACACACACACACACACACACTGTTTTTACGATTGATTGAAAATTACACTCATTATAAACAAATAAAGGTCGGGCATTAAAATTTTTTCATTCAAACAAGTGGGATTTTGCGGAAAGTCAATGTTTTCTAAGAATTGTGTGCACCGCTCTAGAAAATTGATCGAAGAAGCTGCAGCTCAAAAGTCAAGAAATTTCAAGTTGATAGGATCAAATTTGCTCGGATTATGTTGTACTACACCGTTTGACCTATCTAAAAACGAAATGCTCTGAATGTTTTCCTTGGGGTTGATTTTGAATCTAGATCCACTTCTGTTTTCATATAATTCCTCAAGAATATGCAAGAGACAATAGTTTCGTGCTATAGTAAATTCATTTATTTTTCCAAATGATTACAGTGGAAGAATTTTGTAATGAAATGTTCTCATGGTGTACATAGATTAACGTCATAAACGTTAATTACATCATTAGCCCGTATAACACCTGAGACTTTGTAATAGTTGAATAATCCATGCTACGCGGAAAGTGTCCCTTTTTGTCCCATCTTTTAATAAAAGCTTATCTCTATGGATCATGTTACGACTCCCTCCTTGAAAACTTCTTTCCCGTCACTTTGTACAATCTTTTAATGATCCAAATAATGGATGGATCATTTTTCAACGCATGAAAAAGTTGGCCCAATGTGAATACATAAAATATTTTACGATACGTGTATAGTATATTCATCAAAAAATGATTTCGGTGTTTTTTTTTTATTGAGAATTATAGTATTCCTTTCGAATTAGTTACATCGATTCCCACAATCAAATGTAAATCATATCATATTAGCAATATTATTTGAGCTCATTCCACGGCATTATCGATATAAGTACATTATGTAGGTTTAACTCAATACGTTATGCGCATTCGTAGAGTATTCTCGACATACAAACGTAATGTCCCACATAAATACATAATGATATATCAGATAATGGAAAATTGTGGTATAATAGAATAGTAAAACACACCGCAGTTGTTTGTCAAAGTGAATAATGTTCGTCATATGATTAACGTAACAATTATTCCCTGTACTATATGGGGTATGTAATTGAAGAGAAGGAACAGTAGAATCTCCTGTTGCTTCAGTGTCACTATGTAAACGTCTAATTGAAAATGTTGGTATAGTTCTTTCACGATAGATTTGTTGATAAAAACAATAATTGATCGCAGATGTTTTAAAATCGTCAACTAAATTATCTTTCCAGGAATAAAATCTCCCACGAAACTCGTTGCAATCAATTATCCCTTGACTCGAATCAAATATACTTTATGCCACAAAAGAACGCGTCATAGCTCATAAAACTTGTCCATTCGGTTTGAGAGGTTTATTGAACAATAAACTCTAACAAATTTGAATGCGAATGAATTTTTCCATTCTGCGGTACGTTTCGAGGAGGCGCGTATGTAACGGATAGATGAGAAAAAACGTGGGAAGTGATGAAAAATACACTCGATTCAGTACATAAAAGTGTAGTTATAGAAACTATAAAACGATGTGAATCCGGATTACGGATTCCAGTTTTCCCTCCTTCAACCTCTGCAATCTCCTCGTTGCTTCGCACAACCCTCCGCACACCTTATTCCGAACGTTGTAACTTGGCAAAACGCACAAAACAGAATACATACCAGAATTGTAGTACATGTATACAACTCACACGATCTTTTTTCGTTCACCGTGAGTAGTGTTGGTAGCGTTGGTTGGCATATTACTACCCTCCGTTGGACTGGTCCTTCGTGGCTCCTAGAAATTACGACACAGTTGGCGGTATACACGTTTATACTTCCAACGTTGAAACACGAGAATCGCTTTACCCTTTTCTATCCAAGCGAAATCCCAATCCGAACGACAAAGGCAAACCTATAGACCATGTTACATCGTTAGCTGTATAACAGGTGCGTTTCGAATGTTTTTGTGCTTGTTTCACACATGTCCAAGCGCTCGCAACACTGCACGTAGAGAGATACACACGCGTGTCGTAGACTGATGTCTTTTATGGTTACTGGCGAAACTGTCGTGGTATATAACAACGTGATACAGAAAAGCAGAGCTTGATAGTAAGACTGACCTCACCGTGAAACGATGAATCGCAGTATACGATGAGAAATGTATTCTACATGTCACTTTGTGTAGGCTTGGATGAACGAACAATTACTTTTTTGTCAAATTTGCTTTAGAGAAATCGTTCTACCGTACACAAGTTCCAAATGGATAGTTACGAGAGAATCGAGTGAAATAAAGAGAAATTAAACTGGCAGCGATTGAAAATGGTTCACTGATTTGTAAAACAGTATCGTTCAATTTGTTGTTATATCATTTGGTATTTTCCTGGAAAATCCTTGTCGATTCGAAGCGATTAATGATCCGTATTCGAAGAAATAATCGTGATAATGTTCAAATATTCAACCATTGAGGAAATAGCAATCATTGACAGAAGACAACTCCTAAATTATCTACTATACTATACCTATACACCCATAATGTACACCCTTGAATCGAGTAGACAATGATTTCCCAACTACTATTCGCAGTTTATCCATCTGAGAGCGGGTGCTGCGTAGAACCACAAGGATTCACTAAATAATTACATTTCACGGATGAAAACTGCTTTTAGGATATCCATAGAATTAGAAAATTACAATACGAGGCATCGTAGTTTCGAATATAATGCTGTTAATATTGCCAAGATTCGATAAAAGAGTGTCAGAAATTCGAAATTCACATTATTCTTCCGATTAAAATATATCTTTACTCATTTCTCGTTTCAAACTATCGCAATTTGCAAGGGTAATTCTCGATAGAATGCATTATAAAGCTTGAGAAACGTTTCGAATTTATTCAGTTTGAAATCTTTTCTACTCTCTCGATGTAACATTTGCCATGGAACGTATTTCTGCGATTGAAAAATTGAAAGAGAGGAAATTCATGAGATTATGTCAATACAATATGTTTCAAATAACTAACATCGCTCATTGTTCTCGTACAGACGGGTTCTAACTTCATCGTCCGTGTTATCGATCGTGCAAAGGTATTGATTGGACTCTGACACAAATTGGAAAAATACTGATCAAATAGAAAGGATGGGTTTTCGATGCGACTTTATGCACTTTTTCTTGTTATCGTTCAACAATTGTGAAGGCGGCTTTACTTACGAATGCTCGTTGGAGGATCTTTTGAATTACAAAATGAATGGTGATCTAGAATCAACAAAATCAAAACATGGTAAGAATTTTCTTCTGTAGGAGGTTCTTAGGAGGAGCGTTCAGAGAGGGGGAAAGGAGAATACGAATTTTCTGGAGATTTTTCTCAGGAAGTACGTAATGAATACAAATTTGAAATAAATAATAATAAACTATGTATCTGAGATTGCACCCTGCCGAAGACTTTGAATTCTCCAATGATTTCTGAATGAGTGGAAAGTACAGAGAAACAGTGAAATTTTACTGGAGCTACAATTTTATTTGAATTACAGTGTGAATTCAAGTGTTTTATTTTTATATATACTTAGGGGGAGTATACAGAGTCAGGTCTGATACTGGACCTAGTCACAGCCTACACTGTAAAAAGTCTGATTGACTGTGGTTGCATCTTACTTAAAAACGTGACTGAAATTTAGTCTTTTCCATTGCGTCGGTATTTGTATTCGGCACTTGCTTTCATTGAAACGGGACTAATTTTGGCTGCATTTTAGAATCAGCTAAGTTCCAAGATGAAAGTAGGTTTTACTTTTCACCGTGTATAAGCTTGTACATTGCGTTGAATCGATCTTAGTCGAACGTAGACCTGACTCTGCTGATGCTCAATTAAGGGGTAATATCATCTTGTGTCCACGAAATTCTTTGCTATTTTCTAAGACTTACCATAGACGATAGAAACATTTTTGAAATATGGCGTTTTTTGCATATGAAAGTACTAGTTTTTGAGTACCAGAAACACATTTTATCATATTTTTATAATACAAAATGGCGGCACATCAGCACATTCAAAATAAGTCTGTTGATTTACATGGGCGTACCACTACAGGTCACAATTATGAATGTACGACAAAAACCAAAAAGTTTCTCAAAATATGGTCCAAAATCTAGCGAACATCGTAGGATTTTTCCGATAAATTGAATACGACAGATTTTATGAGGGATTTTCGATCGGTTCAACTAAGAAGAAATCGAAAAGGAAATTCAAATCAATGCCACTTTCTTTAAAATCAGTTTTTTGAATAAATGCTACGATCTTTGCTAGATTTTGGACTATATTTTGAGAAACTCTTTGGTTTTTTGTTCTACATTCATAATTGTGACCTGTAGTGGTACTCCCATGTAAATCAACAGACTCATTGTGGATGTGCTAATATGCAGCCATTTTGTATCATAAAAATATGATAAAATGTGTTTCTGGTACTCAAAAACTAGCACTTTCATATGCATTAAACCCCATATTTTAAAAACGTGTCTATCGTTTATGGTAAGTCTTAGAAAATGGCAGAAAATTTCATGGACACAAGGTGATATTACCCCTTAACCCATTAGCGCCTGAAGAGACACTTTTGGACACCAAAGTTCAGAGATTCATTGTACAATGAACTTGGTCGAAAAAAAATTCTTGAGCCACTGTATCCTATGTTTTGAAGGTCGCTCTTTCGAATGGTGATGTTCAGAAGTCCCTAAAATGAGCTTTTTTCGTGTGACAATTGCAAATTAGGAAAAAAGCACTGTTTTTTTGAAAAAAAATTTTTCAAGATCATATTTTTGTTTGCTTTCGCATTTTTCTACATACTTAACACCGATAAATATCGCGTCCATGGAACCCCAACCAAAAGTTATTGGCTTAAGATTAATAAAAAAAAATGTTTATCCATACAAAAAGGCGTCCACAACAATAAATTTTACTCTTAATCTTCAGCAATTTTTTTATCGATTTCTAAGGACTTTAGAAAAAATTTCTTCGGAACAAAAACGTCTTAAAATTGGTCAAAGAACACCCTCAAATTTTTTCAAAACCGTAAAAAAACATTTTTGATTTTCCGGGAAATGGAAAAATTGTATAAAAAATCTGAAAAAATTTGAGGGTATTGTTTGACTGATTTTGAGACTTTTTTGTTTCAACAAAATATCCCCGCAAGTCCATAGTTATTGAGAAAAAAATCACTGAAGTGTTTCTGAGGTCTCCAATCATGAAGCTCTTTGGAGTATCGAAGAATATTCTCATTCGGTAAACTACGTGTTGACGTGGATGTGACATTTGAAAGAGTAAATAAGCAAATGACAGTAGTTCATTTACTTTGGATTACTCAAAAGCGTGGATAGAAATACCCACCCAAGAATTACTATGATAGGAAGCTCCTAAAATAATACGGTGCAATATCAAAGTAACGTGGTATATTGATGTAAACAATGTGAAATATTGATATATGGTAAATATTTCTATGTGATAAATGTTTGATTCGATTGCATCTCAATTTGAACAGAATTTGAAATAAATAAATGAAATCACAGATTTATTGAGAAAATATATTTTGATATTAATTACATACTAATCATTACACAATGAAAATGTTGAATTTGTAATTGGTGAACTCAGAAACCATTCAGCAATTTTTTTCTCAATAACTATGGACTTGCGGGGGGATTTTGGAGGAACAAAAAAGTCTCAAAATCAGTCGAACAATACCCTCAAATTTTTTCAGATTTTTTAAACAATTTTTCAAAAATGCCAACTTTTCCATTTTCCGGAAAACCAAAAACGTTTTTTTACGGGTCTGAAAAAATTTTAGGGTATTCTTTGACCAATTTTAGGACGTTTTTGTTCTTAGGAAATTTGTCCTAAAGTCCTTAGAAATCGAGAAAAAAATTGCTGAAGATTAAAAGTAAAATTTATTGTTTTGGACGCTTTTTTGTATGGATAAACATTTTTTTTTATTAATCTTAAGCCGATAACTTTTAGTTGACGGTCCATGGACGTGATATTTATCGGTATTAAGTATGTAGAAAAATGCAAAAGCAAACAAAAACATGATCTTGAAAAATTTTTTTTTCAAAAAAACAGTGCTTTTTTTTTTAATTTGCAATTTTCACACGAAAAAACTCATTTTAGGGACTTCTGAACATCACCATCCGAAAGAACGACCTTCAAAACATAGGATACAGTGGCTCAAAAATTTTTCTTCGACCAAATTCATTGTACAATGAATCTCTGAAATTTTGTGTCCAAAAGTGTCCGTTCAGGCGCTAATGGGTTAAGGGGAGGTCCTCATCAAGTGAACGGCGGATTAAGGTAATATTCCCGGATTTTTATTCATGGGAGGAAGTACAGAACTTGAGTTTTTTGAAACTCATTTAATAATAAGTCCTGAAGCACATTAGAAAATTGTTTTACAATCGAAAAATTCGTATACCGAAACTTTGAAGGCGTTCTTCTCGAAACCATGTTTTTTGAAGTTGTTTACATGATAATTTAAAAACTACTCAGTGGATCTTCTTGTATTTTTCCCTCGTTAGAAAAATTATTCGATTTTTCGGCACCTAAACCTGAGTGCCCAAAGATTGCCAATTGTTCTCTTTTTGGTTTCATAGCACTTTGAATAGCAAAAATAGTGAGAAATCGGCATTATAAGTTCGACGTTTTATTGACATCATCAGTTCAAGAGCAATTTAGCTAAATTTACCACTTTTGAAATGGCTGTAACTGATCTTTCAGTTATGATAATGATACGTTGTCGCTAAGTTTTGGAAAGCTCAAAGACTCAACTTGAAGAATATACGATGGTTATTTGTAAAAAAATTGAGTTAATCATGTTTAAATTCCATTTTAATGGAAAAAAATGTTACACATGCTAATTGAATGGGAAACTAAAATTAAGATAACGACCTCTTAGAGTTGAGCTACATCGCCCATGTTTGATGAGAATTTTTTTTTATATCAAATAGAAACATTTGATAGGGTCAGAGCCAAAAAATGAATGATAATCCTTTTGAAGCAACCTAATATACAAATTATATATAATTATTCGGTTAATTGAGAAATTGATCGATTGAAAATCGTTGGTTAATCGAATAATCGATTAAGACCTCTTTGGAGGGTAGCACAAAGTTTGCAAGAACCTGGCGAGTGCCGATAATGCAATACTTGCTCAGGTTTGGAAATTCGCCCGATTTGCTCCTCTCAGCGTGTTAAATTCTAATCGAATTTGATAAATTTTAAGAATATCCCAAACTACACTGTTGAAAATTCCTTGAATTCATTTTTCAAGTGCATTTGTTGATTGAATTAGGAATTCAATCACATGTAATTGAATCAAGAATTTTTCTTTTATTATATTACCCATAATAGTACAGTTTATTAACTGAATTTCCATTCATATGTAATTGAAATTCCAAGAACTTTTTAAACTACAAGAGTGGAAATACTTTCCATCACGTGTAATTGAAGTTACATGCAGAAATTTCCAAATAGTGTACAATATCGGTAATTTTTTTACATCAATGACGAATTTCAGTTGGATATCTCGCATATTATTTTACACTGAGATTCTCTATTATTATATTCTTGATCGAAGGAATCGTGGTAACGGAAACACACTGGGAGAAAAAACCTCAATTCCAATTTTTACGACACGATTCGATATTTACTTGCTGCCAGAAAATTTGATCATTACTCTCTAATTCCATTTATTTGCATGGACCAAGTTGGATAATCCTTTGAAGAAATATAGTACTTCATAAGACACACATTAGCCATCCACCCAAAACGAATGGTATACTTATTGAATACAAACCTAAGAGACCTATTTCATCCCATTCAATAAAATTTTACTCCATTCAAGTGAATTTTATTTGGAATCAATAAAAGTTTATTCGGATAAGATAAATTTTTCATTCGATTCAATTAACACTCTATTACGTTCACACTCGAATAGAAATTCAGTTCATTCAAAAATCACCATCGAAGAGCTAAGGGGAATCTAAAAGTTTGAAACATTTTCTCTCGGAATTGATCAATGAAACAAGGGGGAATACAAATTGGTTCTCTATTCTCATTTATTTCCACTTCCATTCTCCATCAAAGTGCATTCCAAATTCCATACCTTTCAAATTTTATACACGAAAGGAAAATAGTTTCGTTCAACTCTATCCCCATTTTCGTCCCTGGAATGATGAGCAGTCGACACCATTTCTGCCACTTTCAAAGTTCTCGTCATACCTCTCTGTGTTCACTTTTCGATATATGCCGCAAAAAAGTTAAACTCATAATGATTGTTTCCAATGGAGTACCATGGATGCAGAGTGTCTTACTCGAATCCTTCTAGGACAAATTATTTCTCAAATTTTGATTTTGTATAGAAACAGAGAAATCCAAGAAGAAAGAGTGTGAATTGCGAATGTAAGCTTTTAATTAAAACGTATCACAGCTGCGCTTGTTTTTGGTGACGCATAGGGATTGATACATCATAATGAATCAAAATTCATTCCACTAGAAATATTCTTGACAAAAAGGAAATTTATTGCTCGAATATGATGGTGTTCGATGAAAATTTGTATACGTTTTCAACTCTTTCTGAATATTGTGTTTCATCGCATTATTTGGGTTATTTATAAATCTTGGATATGTGCATATAGTACTTCTCATGAATGTGATGACAAAAGTACTTCACCCACTTTTTGAGAGATAATAAGTAGTAATGGGAGTCTGTAAAAGACGAGGATTTAAAAAAAAATCATGAATGATTCGATTGAAAGAATTAGCGCTCGACAGATCCGATCGTTATTTAATTTAAACAAAACAAATACTTTGAATAACATTCGGTGGAAATTTTCGTCAACTGGCAAATAGGCCATCCGTATCTTTGTCAGAAGGACGTCGATTTCATAGAACGGTCAGCTGCGTTTAATTAAAGCGCTGTATGCACTTTTAGGGGAGATTCGCGTACCACGGGGATTAATAAATAACACCGCGTGTAACGACATCGCGCCCGACATTTTCGGTGCATGGAATTAATCCCGAATAATGTCCTGCAAGCCGTGTGACACGCGACTGTCGGAATAAAGCGCTGTCAACACACTTGCGGATATACATCTTTCAACAATTAATTTTTTTCTCTCAAGCGTGTAATATAAATGACGTGCTGTAACTATGATGATCGCGACAAAATCCTCCTTGAGAGGATCATTCAGTTGGTTCATTATTATTCACTTTGATAATCGTTTGACAAATGATGTATACGCGTTATTGAATTCATTCAATGATATATGTGCAAAGTGGTATAATGAGTAGGTATTATTTAGGTGACGCGTGTTTGAAACGCTTTCGGATCAATGTCAAGACGGTAGAGCCTGATACCTTCTCGCATTATGTGCGTCGTGTAGGAGAGATGTGATCACCAGTCTGCACTCTGCAGGTCTACCACCTGCCGCTTTTATGGAGATAAACACGGCCGACACGCAAAACATACGCTTCCGTACAGATAAAACGCAATGCACAGTTCTGCGATAATCCATGATCCATATAATCTTTTCCCTCGAGGAGTGGAGAATTTATCCCTCGTATTTTCGATCTTGTGTGTTTTCTTCTCACAAACACGCTGGACAGAGAGCAGCGGTATTCCACAAAATTTTCATCGATATCGAATTTCACGATATCCAAGAGACTATGTTTTTGTGACGATCGAATTGAATTATTTGAGATTCGTATCGCAATTCCTGCTATTTTCATTGCACGTGGGACCAAAAAAAAATGCAAACGGCTGGTAACAAACATCTTAATAAGATTCCACGAGTAGAAAATCCTACTCTAGTTGTGTTCTAGACTTGGCGAAGTCTCGCGTCAAAGAAAGATAAAATAGTTACTAATAATCATTCCAATCTTTTTTAATATCAGGACGATGGAAATAATTTGAGAGTATAAGTGGAATCAACTGAATGAGGTGGAACCTTGATCATTCGAACAAAATCAGCAGAGATATATATATATATCGAAATATGCAACGAGACCTGCACCGAGACACACCTTAGGTAGAAGCTTGATTCCGTTCAAAATTTTTGCATCTTGAATTTTCAGAATAGTAAACATAGATATCATTCCTCAATTTAAGACGAGAGTCTCGTGCGAAGTCCTACTTACAGTACCACTAGATTTGTCACATATACAGGGTGGGGCATTTAAAGTGTCGCGGGCGTTTTTTCCAAAAATAAAATGAGATACGAGAAAATTTTTCGGACAAAAATTGTAGGGTATCGAGGGGGACATCCGATGGTGGCCTTGGCTTTGACCTCAAATCTCATCTTCAAGGGCATTCCGAGGTCAACTCTTGTTTTTTAAATAGCATCTCATATTTTTTACTGCAGATTTGGATTCTAGGTCAAAAACCAAGAAACTTTTGTCTGAACCATTTTCCTGAAATCCGCAAAGATGGCGCTCTAATCGATATTGTTCCATACTGAATCTGACATTAGAATAACTCGAAAACGAAGGGTCTTGGAGGAGAATGTTTCGGACAAAAGTTGTCTGATTCCAAGGGGGACCCCTTGAACTGAAACGGAGGTGATGGGGTATAACAGACAAAACACAACACATTTCAATCGTCCACATCACTTGGATAATTTTAATGCAGTAGATGCTCAAAATGATGGCCTTCGACTTCAATACACATTTCAAAACGTTTTACAAAAGATTGCTGAACTCGTGCTAAAATATCTTCATTGATGCTCGCGCATGCATTGATGATTCGTTGACGCATATTCTCAGGTGTAGTCGGTGCTTGTTGATAAACTGTATCTTTTATGTATCCCCATAAAAAAAAATCTGGAGAAGTAAGATCCGGAGAACGGGCAGGCCAATGAACTGGTCCACGACGTCCTATCCATCGTCCAGGATAATCTCTGTCCAATATTTCTCGAGCTGTGACTGTATAATGGGATGGACAACCATCGTGTTGATACCACATATTCAATCGTTCCTGAATAGGTATGTCTTCAAGTAATGTTGGAAGTACTTGATCTAAGAAATGTCTGTACTTCTCTCCATTCAGCGTATCTGCAATGAAGTACGGTCCAATTACTCGAGATCGAAAAATACCACACCAAACATTCACAGCCCATTGTCTTTGATGCTCTACTTGATGTAACCATCTTGGATTTTCTGTCGCCCAGTAATGCATATTATGTCGATTTACTTGACCATGATTGGTGAACGTCGACTCATCAGAAAATAATATGTCGATGAAGTTGTTATTGTGCATTTGCGCTAGACCCCATCGACAAAACTGTACACGATTTTCGAAATCATCACCGTGAAGGTCTTGATGCAAACAAATGTGATACGGATGGAATTTGTGACGTTTCAGTATTCGAAGAACACTTCTTCGAGAAATTCCCGAATGGAGTTCAATTTCACGAGAGCTCACGTGTGGATTATTGGCTACTGCAGCTAGTACATTAACTTCCGCATTTTCTCCGCTAACAGTTCTCATTCGATGTCGTTTTTCCCTTGTAACACTTCCCGTTTCTGAGAATAATTTTGTAATGCGTTGAAAATACCTAATGGATGGCGTTGTTCTTTCAGGAAATCGTTCTGCATACAAGTCATATGCTTGTCTGGGGTTCTTATGCACCTCACCGTAAATGTAGATCATATCGATCTTTTCAGAAACCGTGTATCGGATATCCATGATTTTCAATTTGTCATAAGCCAAGTAATAATCAAATGTAACTGACAAACTGACTTTCAAAATCGTGAATTTTCACTGAACCCCGTCGTTTGTTTACATCGCGTGAGCTCTGAATGGTGGTAATGTAGACGATTGAAATGTGTTGTGTATTGACAACTTTTGTACGAAACATTCTTTTGCAAGACCCTTCGTTTTCGAGTTATTCGAATGTCAGATTCAAAATGGAACAATATCGATTAGAGCGCCATTTTTGCGGATTTCAGGAAAATGGTTCAGACAAAAGTTTCTTGGTTTTTGACCTAGAATCCAAATCTGCAGTAAAAAATATGAGATGCTATTTAAAAAACAAGAGTTGATCTCAGAATGCCCTTGAAGATGAGATTTGAGGTCAAAGCCAAGGACACCATCGGATGTCCCCCTCGGTACCCTACAACTTTTGTCCGAAAAATTTTCTCGTATCTTACTTTATTTTTGGAAAAAACGCCCGCGACACTTCAAATGCCCCACCCTGTATTTCTTTCACAAAAAATCATCATCACTCGAATATCTGTCCCTATATGTATATTCATTGGAAATGATATTGTCCAGTATAGTATTTTCAATGCTATTCGTTATCAATTTTTGTCTGTCAGAATATACTACATGTTTTTTCGTAAAAGAAATTTGAAATTGCTAGTTTCAAGTTGAATGATAGAAGAGTTCTATTGAATTTCAGATCAATCGAAGTGAATGATGGAAGATCGAAGATATGGAAAAATGGAGAGTTTGGATTTAGAGTCCGATCTCCTATTTCGTACCGAATACTTTCAAAGCGAGGATTCGAGAAGGCGCAGGATAAAATGACAGAACGTCAATCACAGAGTTATAAACGTTACACTGCTCAGGCAAAGTATTCATTCGTTAATATACGGGGTGAAAGCAGAAAGAGAAATAATGAATATCGAGTAGAGAGAACGAGGATTAACTGCCGGTATACGAAGATCAGGTATACGGCTTGTACAAAAGGCATTGATCAAAAAGAATAATCAAAGAGTAATATCCTAAAACATGGATAGTACACAGACGGTAAATGAAAGGTGCAAATTAAACGACGTCATTTCATTGAATTCAAATAAATTCTTCTCTGCGTGTTTTGGAGAGCTAAACTTTCAGTTACCGTTAGTGAAAATAGACGTCTTTTTTCTCGACAAATGAATTTTTTAATAGATGTTCCCGAGAATCCTAACATGACATCAAATGAGAAACTCTAAGGATTGAGTAAACAGCTAGTAGATTTCCACGTTTCATATGAAACATGACAATGTATTTGACGTGTAGCTCGTCGTTTCGTCTGAGATTGTACCATCGATTATTTACGACTGGCAATTTTGGTTGCGTGCCTTCGGTTCATCCCCCTTCGTCATCGTTTTATTTCGATCTTTTACCTACCACCAGAAAGAGAGCAGACGGGGGATGATGAATGGCATTGTTTAATGAAGTTGAATCAGTACTCATGGAAATTTAACAACAGTCGGGGGGGGGGGGGGGGGATCCCTCAGGGTTTTCAATATATGGCAATATCCGCCTCTCAACATCATTGTTGAAAAATTGTAATACCGGATAATAAGGCGTTAGAGAGATTCATAATGAATCAATCGATCATTCTTTATTGTCGATTGTGAAATTGCTCAAAGACAAATGAGGAGATGTATTGCCCGCATTTAGATTTTTTCAAGTGGAAAAATTCTTTGACGAGCGATGTAACGAGGCATCAGTTTGAAACTCCCTTTCATACACAAATTTCATCTCGCAATTATTTTGTCTCGAATGTTTTTAATATTATTTCAACGCTCAAGACGCTCGTAGCGGAATCATTCAATACCCGTAAAAAAAATTCTCACAAACTTTCAACTATCCGTATGATAAGGATCCATTGAATCTAATGAGGCCAGTTTCAACAAATCAACGATAACCGCGGAAATCTGTCGATGCGTTCAGGAAGGTCGAAACTTTTCCAATTTTCCTGACTCCATATTTATAACTTCGATCCTTTCTCTCTCGTCTTCCTCTCATTTCACTTTGATCGTTCGCTTCCTCTTTTCTCTTTTTCCTTCTCTCCCTCTTCCTTTCTTCCCGTCATATCCACTCTTACGGTTGATATGCGATTCTTTAATCGATTTAAACGCCAGTCCTTAAATTTCAAACACTGTGATCAGTTTGAGAGATTATTTTAAATCGTATTTTCACTTCATTTACTAATCCGTTATTTTTCTTCCTTTCGTCATGATTCTTTCTTCCATTCGTTTATTTCAGTAAGGAGATCCCTCCATACTCGAATGATTATATTTTTTAGATTCTCAAGATCGATGTGTAGATGTACGATACAATGCGATGACAAGTGAAACAAGTTTCTACAAAGTTAATGAACTTCGACAATAGACCTTCAATTCTTTCAGATAAGAGTTTATTCTCACATTTAATAAATGTACGTGGAGATACGGTGATGTAAATATTTGTTTCTTACAATAATGATGATTTATTTCTGACGCAGAAGGTTGGTCAAATAAAAATCTTATCCAATTTGTGGCGGTTTACGTTCATCAACTGCAAGCGAACTCTTTTCTCAATGTTCGCGCTTGACGTAGGTCATGATTTTATGAAGATATATAGAAGATTATAATTTTCGTCTAAACAATACAGTATAAACTTCTGTAAGATGACTAGTTTTGACTCCTGAGTGCATTTTAATATAACACAATATTCTCAAAATGTGTAATTTAATTGGTCAAATTTAATTGATTTTCTTATTACATTCATGTAATTTTATAAGCTTGTAAGCTATTTGTTGTACGTTGTTCGACTATCGCCTTAATGAGTCAGATAAAACGTAACAACTGATTTCATTCGTCTGAGTGAACAACGAGACAAAGTGTTTTGTACTAAAACATCGGACCGAGTCAAAGAGAGATCCTCTGTCCGTTCGTTTGGGATTTAAAAGGACACAAAACAAATTCGCAACTCTTGGACGATGCTTTGCAAGCCGCACCTCAGTTAACCTAGTCTGTAAAGTCACTATTATCAAGGGACACAGAGAGAATCTAGAAACACAACAAGAACAATGATGACACAAACTAAATCATACACGCAGCCTCTATTCTGTAAAAGAGAAGCTTGTTTCAGTTCTTCCACTATCATAAATACCACGTAATTTGATACGAGATAATAATATGGTTTGAATTATTTTTTAATAAACTTTTGAAGTGAAAAATTGTATTTTTTCTTGTACCGTAGATAGCATGAATCGTGCAATGACGAGAGAAACATCGATTTGAATATGTCAATAATACTATGGCGGCATGGCGTGTAAAAAAAGGAGTGAGACGGCGGGTGTCGCCGTTTTTGTTGTCGTCGTTGTAATCGTCGACAACGCGACGCCTGGCACAGTGATAATTATGTGAACGTTTCAGGTCAGGGAACGCGCAATTTACCGTTGCTTCAGGAATTTGTCCTTTTCCCAGCAGAGTGCTCTTGGGTTTCGTTACGAGTTCGACGAAGAGAGACGAACAAGGCGGAATTTAAGGCGTAAAACTTTTGCAATTACCAAATGTTTGGTATCCTTGAAAACTTGAGACGAGTGCCGGCGATGGCAGAGACCAACCACCTCCATCCTTTCGCCCCAGCTCATTTCCCTCGCCACCCCCGTCGTCGCATTTTTCTCGTTTCGTGATTTTGCCGAGACTTACGGTCAGCATAGAGGTATACGAAATACAGTTTTCGATGAGAAACAACTTCGAAACGTATTTACGTAATGTAATTTTGCCAAATTTTGTATACAAAAGTTATAAGTTCGATAATCGTGAATGAAAGGATAATGAGTTCTTTCAACTGTTAATTTTAATTAATATACTCGAAACGAGTATTATTTCGGCGGAGGTGGATAAAGGTGATTCATTCAACCCAAGTAAATTTCTCTCTTGATATATCGAATATAATTAGAATCAGGTCAGGTTAAAATTAGGTACAGATGAACTTTTCTCTGTTTTCGAATATTTTATTGCAGCGACTAGTATTATCCCTATAACATAACACTTATTTTCTTTGCTATTGAATACAACACTGGGGTATTTTTGTACCCCATACCTTTGAACGCGATTTACGCAAATATTCATCGTGGAAAATGAATTTTGCAACACACGATTTTCTTCGTTTTTTCAAGACGAAGATAATATAGTATGAATTTCATTGCAAAAATGTTATGAAAAAATTGCAAAATATCAGTTTAAAGCGAAAATCAATCGCAAGAAATGACATTTTTATTTTTTTCCAAAAAATGACCGTGACTTTCCCAACTTTCATCCGATTTTGAATATCCAAGAATATTTGAAAACTGGAAACAATTATTTAGAACATAAAACAGAATTTTGATTTTCTGTTCAAAGTATATTTATTTGAGAACGGGAAAGTTGAAAAATTGATGATCCTCAAAAAAGGACGAAAGTTAATATAAATGTTATGAAAACATTTATTCATGTGAAAATATAATTTTTCACGATTGTCATTGGTGGAATGATACTGAGACATGTGGAGAAAACATTTTTCAATTTCTTTCAGTCTTTTTGTTCGCATTTACCGCATAAATAGGAAAAATCAGTTACATTGGTAACAAAATTGATTTATAATTTTTTTAAACATGGAAACACTGCGAATAATGACAGAGAATTTGAATTTTGCAAAAACTGCTGCAAAATCCAAGCTTTTTCTTCAAATTTTCGAGTATGAAGTTTCAAACAATCGCACAAAGTCCTGACGTTACCACAACACTGGGGTAATTTCGTACCCCACGATTACTTTGCGTTGTTATCAGTCGCAATCGAAAGGCAAATTGATGCTTCTAATCAACTCTTTCCTCTGTTAGAACTCTAAACTGAATTATAATCAGGATCCTGGATCGATATGTAGCAATATCCCCTTCACCTACAGCTTTCAAAACGCCTTGGGATACAAAAATACCCCAGTGTTGTGTTCTGATATTTTTTGAACGGGTAATAAAAGAAATCTCAAACTTTACCAGAAAGGGTTTTTTGATAATTCCAAAAAATTCAACATCGTTTATCGGGTGCTTTTTTTCGTGACGCGTAATAACGCCGCACAAGCTTTACTAGGTGGATTATTGTCGCGCAATTGCTGTTCACGCACAAATATATTTGTCGCGCGCCCGTTACTGCGATCAATGATTTCTGCGCATTGAGTATTGTTGGGGCATTCAATGTTTCAGGAGTGGTCAAATGTTGAATTGAATGGTTGCATCGAAATGTTAATTTGATTCCTTTGAACCTTTTAATCATGTCCTTAATTAAGATAAATATTCTATTTGTACCATAAAAGTTTATTCAAGTGAACTGCAAGGTTACAAAAATCCAACTGGAATTTAATAAAATGTATATTTTTTCAATAAAAAAATTATTGAGTTGTTCAATTGTTGAATTTCAATAACAAATTTTCACTTTCCATCATCATCCACTCTGGCGTAAATGATATTTCTTGTTAAATTCAATTCATAGATTCAATCGAAAAATATTCGCAAGATCTAACGCTCATCTCCAAAATGAATGTTTAAGATTGAACTATTCTTTATCAAATTCACCCGAGCAGAAAAATTGTATGGCCAACCTCATGTTCATTATGGGCCTGATCGGGCAGTGATATGGGGCTCACCTTATTTTGCCACACCTGATCTGGTCCTGGTGAGGCCATGATTTGGTACACCCGATTAGGATTACCCAGATCTAGCCCTGCTAGGTTTGTCATTTGGCATGCCCTATCATGGTTCATTATATCGGGCTTTGATACACTAGTGCGTTACATTCCATATCAGGGCCTGATTTGAGATAAGGCTTCCCAGATCTGGTTCTGATCGAACATCCAATATGAAATCCTACTCGGGCAAGTTGAAAATTGAAATATTTTATTTTATTTATGACTTTATTCCCCCAAGAAATGATGATAAATCCACACTGTTTTGAGATTTGTTTTAGAATTGAATCAATTCCTCAGTCAAAGTCTCAAATTTGTCACTTTATTACCAGTATTGAGATATGAGTCACTGCAATAGAATATCTCAGCACGGGGACAATTTCATCTGTATTTAATTTTAAATTCACCCTATCATAGTAGTTGTTCTTTCATGCACAGGGGATAAACAGACTTCGGTCTTCCAGGAATCGATGATCAATAGAACAGAGCCAGGCAGATTAGCTGATTATCATTATTATTCCAGGAATAAAATTGTTGAAACCATTTCGTGTAGTGGATGCATACTGTATTCAATGAACCTCAATATCGGTTACAACAAAATAAATTCGTATCAATTCACAGTTATATTGAATTCGTATAAACCGATATGTCAATGTAATTTTTCATCACCGACATGGGTGAAATTGAAGAATTCATATAGACAGCTAACATTTTCATTTTCATATTTCATACCTTTCATGACAACTCGGTTGTACTATTCTATTAAACAAGTATGCCACGATGAAAAGCAATATCATCTCCAACGTCAACTATTTCTTACGGAATAGATCTAATTGTGAGTTACACATTCAACGTTTCTTGCTATCCAATTCTCCTCGTTATATCAGATGGCCCAGTTGAGCAAGTTGTTCCCTATCCACGGGTACTTGTTCGTGCGGGCCGATGTATCAGTCTGGAGTATTTCCTTGAAAAGCAACCACACCACCGATAATAACATCACAAAGAACTTGTACAAAGCACATGTTTCAACAAGGTTTTGAATCGTTATGCATACGAAATGATTGAATTTCAATTACATCTATTATCGGAACGAATTTTAATTCAAACGTGTGATATTTTGTTTCAACTTCGAGGATGTTTGTTGATCGGGAGATTAGTCACTTGCACGTTAGTTATTAATCATGAGTAGGAATGAAGTTACATTACTTTGCTCAGTTTTCTAGGTTAAAATTCAAATAACGATGTAATTTCATGATATCATTAAGGCAGAGAGACAGCTTTTCATAATGAAGTTCGTAAAGCTGTCGGAATAATGTATATCTTCCTCGTTGGATACTTAGTTTGGATAAGTATGGATCGCGGTTGAGTAGCAGAGTCGAAAAAGGGCAAGAAGCTTTGAAGTTCTTGGCGTTTGAATAAGTTGTGTTCTAATATGTTCAGTTTAATATCGTTGAGTTTGGCAACTATTTCCAATTATATCTGTCAATATAGATTAAAAAGAAAATAATAATAAATTCTCAATGAAAAAAACATCGACACTACCAAACCCCATTTGTTACTAATGGCAATTCTCAATTGCTCATTATATTGTTAGGAGCTATACTGTCGTCCTAAGCCAAAAGGCCGTATCTCCACATTCTAAAGTTTCAAGGTATTCAGCTTTTCATCTAAAGGGGTCTATTGAAAAAGTTCAAATTGTAAATGGTTCGAAGCCTTGGTTGGAGAGAAAGGTTGTATATTGCTATCATTTCCAACCAAGGTTTCGAACTTTTGATAATTTTTCACATAAACCCATCTAAACTTATACATGTTGAATGATGAGTTTGTGAAAATATTTTCAATAATTTAAGGATTTCCTGCATTGAAATACTTGCGCAAAGTTGATTTGAATACAAATATATGAGAAGAAAAATTTCTGTTTTTCTGGAGATACGGCCTTTTGGCTTAGGAAGAATATTCATAGGCCCGTATTGAAGATCTTAATTCATTCATCTGCGCAAGATCGATTTCTTTGTGTCAAGTTTCGATTCGATTCATGAATAAGGAATTTCTTGAAGTTTTAAAATTTTTCTGCGATTTCAAAAATTGAAAACAAAAATCTTTTGTTCAAGAATAATTGGTCCATATTTCTTGAATGCCGTGGAATAACATTTTCGTAAACGAACCTAAAATATGCTTCATTTGAAAATTCGAAATGTCCAGATTTAATTAAGATGCCTTTTTTACTTTCATCGTCGAATTACGACAAACCACGAATTGGGAAAAAATTTCACTCGAATTTTTGAAAAGTTCAGAAAAAATCCTAATTTTTATACCAGAGGAATAATTTTGTATGTCGAAAGCTTTTTCAGATATAGATATCTGAGAGAAAATGGATTTGTTAAAACTGAAAACTTTGACCCCAATGTATGAATCGGAAATCACAATAAAACCAAAAATCAATGATACTTTACTTTGATTATTCAACAAAAACTTCGAAAATAATTATACAGGAACTCAATGTAAATTTGACGTGAAATGTCCCTTATACTTTTCGCAAATTCTCCATAACAACTGTACACACACTGCAAATAATGACTTTTCCCGGAAACAAAAATATGACAGTTATGTATATTGCACATAAAGCCTGATTAAATGTCTGTAAATAGGAATTCAACGAGGAATGAAATCTGTATGATAATTTTAAAATGAACAATCATTCATAATATCCAATAATGAACACGTGGAAGTGAAAATACTATGAAGGAAGAGTAATGCAATACAATGGATTATAATGGAATTTAACGAGATGGAATGAATTTGCGATTTCCAACCAATGTTCAAATGTAAGCGAAATTCTCTACGAAAGTAGGAATGCGAGTACAGGGAGTTCAAATATTGATCATCGTTTATGATTATCTTTATTTTTACACTGACGAATACATCCATAAATATCCTAGGGCAGTTTGAGAAGATCAAGATAATAATGAATAAAATCATTCTCGAAACGAGAGAATTGAGAATAGCGAGAAAATTTAAACTCTAATGTGAAAGAAACACAACATTGATGGTCTATTATTGTGGAATAATGATTTTTGAATTTCAATTTCTGAGTTTACAAGGTAGGGGAAATCTACACCGAGAGAAAAAATTCCCGGGAACAATAAAACATTTACCCAAGTATGTATTAATGGCGGTCCCAATCTAAGCCCAGGGTGGGTGCCCATGTTGCCCAACGTGTGGCCAAGCTGGGCAGACAAATGGGGCCAACCCTGAGATGATAACATCGTTCCCAGCTTGGCTGTATTGCTTCGCCCGAGGATTGGTAACGCCATGGGCCCAGCATAAACCCAGACTAGGCAATCAATACAATACTGCCCCTTCCTTTTTTTTTAAATTGAAAATTGCTTTGAATTCTACCCCAGCGGGCATGAATTTCAGCCCCATTTTGGCCCACTCTTGGGTCCAGTGTTGAGCCCCAACGTACCTATATGGGTCCAAGACTGGACCAAAGTAGGACCAAAATTCATACACGCTGAGGATGATACGCACATGCTCGAGATATAAATTCACCCCGATTTTGGCCTAACGCTGGTCCAAATTGGGGCCGAGTTCAAATGTGCCCGCACTAAGATTCATTATTTCCATTATTTTTTCACCAACCATAATTCTATGGTAATACAGCAGGGCCAAGATTGAGCCAACATGGGCCCCATCGTCATTCCCCAATACTGGGTTAAAGAGGATGAACCCAGCTTGGGGCCTAATGTCATTATAGGCAATACACGCTTGGGTGGTTGAATAGTCGCCATAAAATAGTCAATTGATTTGAATAAACTTTCATTGACTCAATTAAATAACTGTTTCAATTGATGAAATATTTCATAGCATATTAAATATTCGTTTGATTGAATGGATATTTAATCGAATTAATGAAAGCTTATTCAAATCAATTAAGTATTTTATGGCGACTATTCAACTAAATATTTCATTGTTCCCGCGAATTTTTTCCCTCAACGTATCGACAATTCATCCTTCGAGTATGTTTGTATTGTGATATTTTAAGACGAATGAATATTTTATCCTCTCATTTATGATGGAACTGTTGATGATTATTTTCTCAATTTTTTGAACTTTCTCAGTTGTCAACAAATTCCAAAATCGCTGTTATTTGAATCATTTCCCGTACATTTTGGGTTTTCACACAAAAACAAAACGGTATCGAAGAGCGGTCACTAATCGAAGTACTATATATCAAACAACATTTGCGTCTTTTAAAGTCTCCACAAAACACAATTGCAGGTGTCTTGCGTTTTCGACATGTTTTTTGTATGAAAAATTGATTTTATACACATTCAGTATGCATGTTATAGTAACAAAAAAACTGTATTTTGAACAGCAAAAAATTAAATGTGAACCTTCAAACGCATTTTTCTTGAAACGACGCTTTAAATTGGCCTTGCAAATCGCTTCAACGGTTTTTGTTCGATTAACTTCAAATTTTAACAGTATTTTCCTAATACAATTTCGTGCAGAAACAAGTAAGAAATTTTCGATTTATTGAAAACTTTTTTATTTTATGGGCACTTCAATACCCGACCTTCAACTTCAAATGTCTGGCATTTTTGAGGAAATTAATATGTTGAAAAATTCATACGTGTTTCTCTGCGAAATTGTATTGGAAAGATGCTGTTGAAATTTAAAATCAGTCAGACAAAAATTGTTGAAGCGATTTGTAATAAAATTTCACATGTAATTTTGTTGTTGTTGAAGAAAAATATGTTTTCTTACTTCAACTTATATAATCACTTTTTCACAAAAATTGATGAATATACATCTCATTCCGAGCCTGCTAAAGTGGCTATTCCCCACTGTAAAAAGAAAGTCTCAATCTGTTTGCATCTTAATTTCAGACAATGCTCTTCCCATTGTGTGGGCGATTGTTTTTTCGGTTTAATTTGTTTGCATCATAGATTCTGTAAAGAAATGAGCTGAATTTAAGACTTTCTTCTTACAGTGCCTTACAAGGCCACCCCTGATAAAAATGCTGGTTAGAACCAAACAAAAAATTGTTTCTATTCGTTTTGATGCGCTCCTAACAAGGCGGACATACTCACAAAATCTTCGGATTGAAGTAGTCTAAGGAGTTCATTATGTCTTTCAACTTGGCAATTCTGAAAAAATCAATCCAAAATTGTGCTACTTCCATTCCGTGTAAGAATGTTTCAGGAATCCGTACGCAATCTGTTGGATCTTCTGCTGTTCATCTCAGGTCAGTTCAACTTATTTTCATTATTTTGTATTTTTGCAACCAAAACTTCCAAGTTTTTCACTTGGCTATGTAATCTAAGCCGGACATCCATCAATTCATGTTGATTCCGTTTAAATTCCAATCTTACCTCAATCGAATCCACCTTGGTGAAAATGACTCTAGCCACCTGATAGTTAATGTCAAGGCCCTTCCTAGCAACTAGCTTCATTACTGGTGCCTTGAAAGGTGCTAGACAACCGCTATAATTATTTTTACTGGGGCATGTTTGAAAAATGTCTAGATTTGCTTGATATCGTTAGCAAGGCAGGGACAGCTCTTTCCCGGCTTTGCAACGCCATCGACGGCCCATTGAGACAACAGCAATCATTGTTTGTGTAGCACTCACGTAAAATCATTGTAAACTCTGAACTTGTAATTCCTTACTTCATTCAATGATAATTGAAAAAGAACAAAGATCTGCCGGCGTTGTGATATTGTGAAATTTGTATTCAATACCGTTAATCGACGAACTGGAATTGCTCATTGAAGCACAGAATTTAAAAATTCTTGTTTTCAATTGTTCTATCGCATTCAATGATTTCTCGATACTCATATCGAGATTAATTTTTCTCAATAACTTTTTCTCTTGAATCTATGGATTAATCTTTTCCAATACAAGTTCGTAGTTTTTGTATGCACGGTGAGAAGAAAAGCGCATGGAAAAAAAGGGAGTCTTAATTTCAAATAAATTACAGAAGAGGAGAAAATCGTTTCGATCATAATGAAAAAAATGATTATCCTGGCAAATAAATATATTTTCAATACTAAAGAGTAAACTTCTTCTCTTCAAAGCAATATTTTTGACAAAAACAAGAGAAATTTTCACTTGATCGAGATCTTTGATTTCCACGTGAAGGAAGATTTAACTTATTTACAGTTAACGAAGCCATGATTCGATTATAGTATCCATGGATCCATAAGGCGGTCTTTTTTATGAATCAAGTTTTCGGTATTCCACACGACGAATTGAAGATTCTCATTTGAACCGGATCTCACGTCTACCATATCATACAGTATTTCTACTGAAAAGCAGTTTGTTTTTCCTGAATACAAATCTAGAAAGAAACCTGTAGGTTGACATATGATGGAAAAAAGATCAGGAGATGTATTAAAAGGATTTTAGGTTTACGTCGGATATGTGCAATGGAATCCCTAAATCCATATTACATACACATGACCGTGGCATGTGTATGAGATGAAAGGAGAAATTCTGTGTTCCTTTTTCCTGCATCCTGGTTTTTTTTTATTTACGCTATTACATGCTGCAGTCAAAGGCGTGTAATACAAGCTTCAGGGTGCTATTACATGCGTGCGATTGTCACATACATCACCATAAAATGAAAAGTGGTACTGTTTTTCTTTGTTTGCATGGAAGAATTTTTGGCCGCGAGCCAAATCAAACGTGAAATCCACAAAATCTCAACTTTTGAATGCTTGAAAATTTCACACAATGACTCGATGGAATTTTTTGAAAACACGATATACGGATTTCCGCATTCATTTCTCTCAAAAGTTCATCATCAATGATCAATGTTAATATCCCATTTTCGGAGTTCTGTTTTCATGCACCTCATTGTTGATCCGACATACGATAATTCATAGCACAATACATAAATTTTCTGTATTTCTTTTCTAGCCAAAAATAATTCAATTACACTCAGAAGCTGATTGAATTATTCAAGGTTGTGAGATAAAGTAGACTCCCTGATTCGTTCTATGGATAATTTGTTCGAGCGGTGATGTAAAGCTAGCTTTAATCTGGTTTATCGAGAACAGTCTTGTCCTTCTGTTCGGAAGCTCGCTTTTGGAATCTCGTCAGTTCTCAACTTCTTTTCTTCCAACTCTGGCTCGTCCTTCGAATTCGTTTACGTGTTTACACGATTTAAGCCATTGATTGGAAATTGTGGCTTTTGCCAAATCACAGAGTGGACACACACGGACGGAGAGAAAAATATTTGCTGATAAAGCACAGCTGGCCACAAACCGCATGCGAATACCTACTCAAACCATACCCATGATGATCCATGTTCTCATTTGTATATTAGATTAGAATATTTTAGAAAACAATTCTTTCTCCATCAATTTAACACCCACGATTGAGTCTCCATTGGACGAATTTATTGGAAAATCGTCAAGTTGTTTCTCCCTCGTGACAATTTATGGAACGAGAGTTGACGTATCGCTATTGAAATAGTCGATTTTCGATCGAAAAATTGAATGCACCTGCATCTTTCGACCAAAAGGTTCAATCGGAGAAAGTCATCTCGTAAGCTCGTATCCCTGAACGCTCGATTCGAGCGAATGACCAGGATTCACGCTGAATCCAATTTCACAAGTGTTACATCGATTGGGTTCATTCGGGATACTTTATGCCCGCGGATTCAATGGCCATGTCGCGCGTAACATAATACGATGTAGAGCACGAATTATGCCGAATGGAAAACGTCAATATGATAAAACTTTGGATTTTTATGTGATTCAAATATCTTTTCCATTAAGGATCGGGAAGTAATAAAATAAGGTATTTCCCACTTTTGAAACATCGATACTCGTATTTATCTTGGAAGAACATTTTTCCGTCTTTCTTCTGATTTTACGACCATAAGAGGTTTCTATTCGACCCAAGAGAAAGATCCCTTTCGATTTCTGCGGTACGAAAAGTAAGAGGTTATGTTATATGATATGATCAATTTGGGAGGCAAATTTTATTTTCATTCCATTATCCACCTGTTGATAAGTAGCGGGGTTTGGATGATATGAGGTTCATACATGCCCATTCACGAACAATTGATTCATTCGTCAATCGAGCCGGAAGAAAGGGAAAAGGGAAGATAAGAGAATAAGGATAACTGTTTTTACCCTCGCTGATGCTGTATTTTGAGTTTGACATCATACTTTGAATATATCATAAGTGATTTCGCTTCACCTGAGAACACGATGTCTGATATTTTTGTATGCAAAGTTTCAAATGATGAATCTTTCCCGTACGTTTGAGAAGAAAATCAAATCTTTGAGAAGAAAGTTTATAATTTTAGTCATTCGTTAGGCGTTCATTCCTTCATACAAAAGATAGAAATTCCAACTGTGAAATTGTCTTTCTGTTATACACAAGGTGATCCATATTGAATTTGAATACAATGCAGCCTGCGCGGGATATGGATTCGATCCCCAAAGAGTAGAATATCCGCTGTACGTGACGTGGTATTTTTCAATAGGGTATCACTCGTGAATTCCGAAGCAATCCTTGTTGGAATATTAACAAGTACAAAGTAAATACGACTGCCGATTCGTATGCATATGATGAGGGAACATGTGAATCACGATCCATTGTTCGAAACGTCGTTTAAATCCTGTAGAAATTGTTGTGAAATCTCTCGAATCAAAGATGACCGGATGATATATAGACACATCTTATATTATAAATACCTTGTTTAATTTATGGGCTTATCGAGCATTGAGGAAAATTTATAATAACAAAAGTGGTATCCCTTTCCACTTGTCGTTCCGTTCATGTCGAACAGAGATGAGTACTATACACAGTTCACTAGATTTTATGCTGACATAACTATATCTTTTCTTGTCACCGTTCAACTCTCTTCACCCTATCAAAGTGAACATCTACGCCCTTCGCTTGTAAGCGGAATTCTTTCGATGACGCCATAAAGATTTGCTGATCTTCTATTCACAATGACATTGTTCTCCCTGAATGCGAAAGGTGTTGAAAACTGCAAGTTTCAAGAGTCTCGTAAGATCTTGTTAATCCCTAAAAAAATTGTCTTGTTGGATTTCACAATAATGGACCCTCATCGATTTGTTTCACTCTATCAATCGATCTACCGAATCTTCTGAATCTTTCAAACTACTCAATCCCAATTGTATGGAAAATCAAGATTCCACTTCGATCCTTGGTTGAAAATTTCAAACAAAGAACTCACAAATTCTCATGGAATTCAATGAAACGCGAACGTGGCTGTAAGATTCAATCGACATTCTTTACACAACAATAAAGGTTTTTGTTCTCGTGTCACAAACAGTGACAAATACATGACCACTTTCGAGAGTATTTCATTCTCCTGTACATTCGTTAAAAAAGAAGGAAAAAATGCGATCCATTGATGTCACGATTTCAGTCGTGTCTCCGACAATAGTGACTCGTGACACAAATTGTGAGAACAGGTATCATCTCCGATGTTGAACACAATGCGAAGTGTCATACAGGTATCAAGTGGAAGTTGGGAAAAGAATATAAACTACAAGCGAGGTAAACATCGTTGTAGTTGAAAAGTGAAATAGAGGTACACACGCGAACATAGTGACATTCACGTACGTACATATATTATGGTATTGATGTAACTTGCGGCTGGGAGCAATTCAGTTCTCGCTCACAAGAGAACGTTTACGCCTTTCTCTGGTAAGTTCGTATGACGGTCTTCCTTCTTCAACACAATTTGTTCCTTTGGACAACGGAAATGGATTATTCGACAAGAACAGGAGCGAGGAAGGAAAGTCTGTAGAGGTAAAAGATGAAGTTTCTACCACGAGTCAATGACGTATTTGATACTAAGTTCAGTTGAAATTTATTTGACATTTGAATCACGATTTCAAGTGTTCTGGAATAACATTGAGTGGGTTTAAGATTGTTCGACTGTTAAATCCTCGGAGAAGATATTCGAAAAAGTGAGGATGTTCGTTAAAGGAGGTTTTCAAATGTCTTCGAATATATCCTTCAAAAATTGAAATTTTGTACAAAGGAATGGTTAATCGGAAGATTAGAATTAAAGTAGAATAATGTGAATACCGGAGGCGTCGAAATGTGTGAATTTTAGCATCCGCATAGCAGTGGGAATTCTCGAAGGTGTTGTCTGTGTATACTTACGTGCACACGGACATTGTGGAAGTACATAGCAAGAGATCTGGTGGAGGTGAAAGAGGTAGAGCGGGCGAAAGGGATAGAAGCATGTGTAGCAGAAGATGGCGCGTGCACGGATACCAGTATTGTCCAAAGGCTAACCAACCAAGTGGACTGAGATGGTTTCGGTGTGTACTCTGTGCTTGTTATTGCTGATGCTGCTTTCGCTGTTACAGCTACTGTTTCTCGAGGGTGCATTAATTAAATACTGCTGCACAATGTATGCATGCTTGTTCGGAGTTTTGTGCAAGTAACCAACCAGTCGAATGTCCTCAACGCATTCGCTTATAACTCTTCGCTAACTTATCTTCCGTTATTCTTACAAATCCATTCGGTTGCCCGTCTATTCATAAGATTCTGTATTTTCATATTAAAAACTCAATTCAAAAGAGAACATTTCAGTACATGGGAATTATGAACTTCATCACTTTTTCACTCGTCAACCGAATCCATTAAATTATTCGTATGAAAATGCAAGTTTTATTATATTTCAGAATTCATCATTTGGATTCATGTGGTGTATTCCGCAGCAAGAATGCCATAATTTCTCGTTCGAAACAATTTTTTCGAGCTATGAGCATTTTTAGATTTTTTTTTCAAATCCAGATAACTCAACAGCATTGTGCTCTACATTCTTGACCCTAACATCATTCTTTAAGTTGGAAAACGTCGAATCTCTAGGAAATTCAATTATCCTATCATTCTTTGTTTTGGAGCTATAGTAATTTAACGTTGCTGAATTCTGAATGGCTACACCGAGAGAAATCGCTCAGTTGCGTGAGCGAAAATACTTTAGTTAATAATTTTTTAGTTGATTTGAATAAATCTTTATTTGATATGAGTAAAAATTTGTTTGCGGTAGCAAAAGCAATGATTTGACGTCTATTCATTTTAAATAAAAAAATTCAGTTAATAGTAGCATAAGTAATTTATTTGTGACAACTAACAATTCGAGTTCCTCAGCAAATAGAATCTGATTACGCATGCGCTGACCACCATTTCATCATTTTCAATTGTTTTACATGGCATTCCCACCCATGTCCATTCTTCAACGACACGCCTGCAATTGCGTGCAACGGCGATACGGAATTTTAGATTTTATTTTTGGAAGAATAGATTACTCCGTAGCAAAAGTTTTCAGTTTCATTGGTTCAAAGGTTTTTGGAACGTTTTGTCTGAAGAATATTCGTACAAAATCTTTTTTTATGCAGTGAAATTGTGCTGAAATATGGAGCAAGTGGAAATGCAAAGAATGTTTCAGAATCTCTCCTGACTAAATATCCTCAGCAAAAATCATTCTAGGTATTCTCCAGGCCTTGCAAGACCTTACGATGCCCTTGCGAGGGACTTTCAAAGCCTAGCAACCCGTGGAAAGATCGTTCAGGTGTGATTAGGCGTGTTCATGCCTGATCATGGACATTTTTTGGCGAAATTATTCGTATTCAACTCTGATCGCACGCAGTTGGGCCTGACTACGCCTCATCGTTCATTTTTCAGCTTCGTCATGACCGAGAAGGCTTCAATTTTGTACTTACGTGGAAACCCGTGATTGAGCTTGACCGCGTGCGATTATGCCAGACAAACCATTTTCACCCATGATCATACAAAATTGTACCAAATGAGAAGTATCCATACAAAATGACGCCATGTTGATTTTTTTATCACGAATGCACATGTTTTATCAGGCCAAGTCAGCCCCGAACACATTCACGTACGCCTGATCACGCCTGATCATGCCTGAGAACTGGAAACTACAATAAATAAGCACAATGAGGCAAAATGATTGACAATAAATTAGTCTTTTATAAAATTGTTACAGTTTTATTCCTCACAAATAGCTAATTAATCCTGAATTCTTTATTCATAATGAAGCATAATCAAACGCGATTGAGCGTGATTAGTCCTGATCACGTGGGTACAAAATTGAGGCCTGATCACGCGTGGACGATTTTTTCACGGGAAGGCCTTGTAATAACCTAGAAAATCACTGGAGTCATTTCTAGCAAGGTTGTTTAGTGATTCCTGGTATATATTTGATCTTCAATAACCAACAATATTTCAGTACAATCATATTTTATCGACTAAATAATTTAGTTGAAATAAAATTTTGATTTACTTGAACTACTTGGTTAGCACAACGTCAAAATATTTATTTGTGAGAAGTAAAAGTTTTACTCAATTCAATTCAATTCAATGGACTAAACAAAATGCGTTGATTTGAATAAAAGTCTAGCTGTCTGATATATGAATAAATTATTTTGCTGCCGTGGCTAGCATTTAGTTACAGAAACTATGTGATTCTTCTCAGTGTAGAAGCCAGAAAAAAGCCGAAACAAAGCATGATAGGATAATTGAATTTTTTTTCCAGAGCTCCGGCGCACATGCCGGGCCGAAAATGCCAAATAGGACGACAAAATTCCAAAAATGAAGTTTGTAGTTAGAAAGATTTGATCGTTGAGGTGCGTAAAGTAATGTTCCAAGTGTGAGAATTCACATATAGAAGGGTCTAATCCCCTTTCTCTGCCCTTGTATACCAGTTCAAAAGTACCTTCCTCGAGGTATCATCCACGTGACTAACACGTGATAATAAAATGACAACCATGTTCAAGAAGCTGTCGTGTCTGCAAAAATGAACCGATTGAATTTTTCAAAAATCGAATCTACCACTGAAAGTGTATAGAATACACTAAAAATTAGTAGAATAGCAATTCAATGAGTAGCAAATAATGACAGAGCAATGATTGCATGTGATTTTCATACCTCTGCATTGTATACACTGAGAACCCGATTTATTAGACTTATAGAAAATTTCTTTGCCCTCATTCTGATAAATTTTGTTTTCAATGGAAAAGATAGTTCATTCCGATGAGAGAATTTTTCATTGAATTGGAATTATATTCTTCGTAATCAAGAGGGAATATATTTCTGTCTCAATTTGAAAATTTTTTGTTCCAATCTGATGGAGGATTCTTCTATTGGAAGGAATATTTATTAGAATGAGGGCAAAGAAAATTTTCTTTCAATCTAAAAAATTGGGTTCTCAGTGTAATGAAGTTTGGTTTTCAAAGAAAAAGTTATGTGGTACCTCTTAGTTCCGTCACTTTATTTATTGAGAGTTGTAGAGCAAAGTCTTATCTACAAGATGGAACAAAAACTAGCTTCACATCTTTCCACCTGAAGAATTCTGCCAATTTTTTGTGAAGGAATTCCTTCATTTCAATGTCTTTCAGACCGCATATTGGCAATCACGAAAAATTTGTCAGAATTATAAGAAGTTCTCAAATTTATTCAGGACCTGGTACTCAAGGGTTTTTTGGATCATTGATTACGAATCTGTTGACCAAAAACCGAAATTCAAGACGGCAGATTCAATATGGCAGATGGAAATTCGAAAATTCATCAGATTCCCTTCAAACTCGCAAATGACAATTCTCTTCAACTTTCTAAATTTCAATCCGCTACACATGCGACCAAATAACTAAGTTACGATAGCAACGGATTCGTAATCAGCGACCCCCAAAATCATTGGATACCAAGTTTGAGGGAAATCCGATGAATTTACGAATTTCCGTCCGCCATATTGAATCCGCCATTTTGAATTTTGGCCTGCTGACATTGGATTCGTAATTAGCGACCCAAAAAGCTATAATTTTGTCCGACTATTTTGGCATTTCAGCCCTGTTTGTGGCGTTTTCCAACTTGAAGAATGATGTTAGGGTCAAGAATGTAGAGCACAATGCTGTTGAGTTATTTGGATTTGAAAAAAGATCTAAAAATGCTCATAGCTTAAAAAGGAGGCCTCCAAAAAAGTTTTTCCAAACGGGAAGTTATGGCATTGTTGCTGCAGATACACCACAGGAATCCGAATGATAAATTCCGAAACACCCTGTATGAGTGATCATAAAACTGGTTTTTGTTTCACTCTCTGTCGAAACTTTCAGCGTGACGATGATGAAGATCCATTCGAATTGCAATAATTCTGTATTGAATGTGAAGTTTATAATAAAAAAAAAAAAATTGATTGATTCTCACGCACCGAGTTTGGAATTTATTACCATGAATTTGAAATATTATATATCATTTCACGTTCCACGAAACTTGGGAGAACAAGATCATTTCGTGGAAGAGGAAATCCAGATTTTCATCGAAGATCCTGAGGGAATTCCTGAAAAATTGATCTCGCAGAATTTCCCAGACACGATGCGCAGTACTAGAATAACGAATGCCCGCACATTCGTATTGTAATTGCATTGTTTCCCGTTTGTACTGAAATCGTTTGGCAAGGGATCGTTTTAGAAGAACGTTTTGGCTGGTCTAGGGTTGAATAAAAATAAATTGAAGTGAACAAATTTTTGATCAAAAGAGCGGTATTCGTTGAATCAATGATTCGTTTTTTCGTTCATTCATTTGTATTTGATCAATTTCTGTAAGAGCTTGCAGCGCTTATGAAGTGGAATATTGAGTTTATGATTGTAGGATCATGTTTACATGAATGGCGAAAAAAATGTTTTTTTATTCATGAAATATCACCAACGCAAGGAAATATTTTACTGTCAAGAGCCATTTTTTGTCAGTGCAGAAGTAAATTCCACAACATAATCTTTTGAATACCTTTATTCGGAATTCACAAAAATGTTTGACAAATTAATTTCATACTATTTTTCTCAGTGTATGACAGAAAGAGTCCATCTGGTACTCACATGGAAGTACAATTTCAACGCGAACTTTACAGTCATAAGGAGAAAAAATAACAGAAAATGATGACTACAAATGTAGGACACCATAATTGTCGATAAAAGTTACCCAATCAACCTTCATATGCTTCCTGGGTGATATTCCATTCATTTTTTATTTTGAATGATTGTAACTTGCATAATTCGTCAATTAAAGCATCAGGGGTTGATGAATTTTTCTAATGCATGATTTTACGATGAAAAATCGTTCATTTTAGTTTTGTTAATTCATCAACGTTTAACGGGACAGAAATCGACTTTCCATTTCAAACGTAGCAGTCAACATGAGAATGAAAATGGCAAGGTCAAATTTGTATTTTGATCATGTAAAAAAGCCATATGGCCATATCTCGGAACAAGTTGAAATAACACGTTGCAGCGTATTGTATCAAAACCGTCAAAGATGCATTCGAATGACTGAATGTTCTACGGAATCAATGCACTGAGAGAAATAATTACTATCACCAATAACATATTGTGATGTTTCAAGAAATCCATTTCTTAAAAAATCTGTACTCTGGATATAAGAAAATTTTCTTAGAACTGAAGATGTATTTCTTGAATTGAAAAAATATTTTCTTGATCCAAGGGAATTCCACTTGAGCTTGCAACACATCAGCTGTAATCAAGAATAAGTATTCTTAAAAATATTCAAGAATATGTTTTCTTGGTATTAGTAATTATTTCTCTCAGTGTGTAGAAAATTACTGTCACTGATACTAATTCAGAAAGACAGCGAGTATTTTGAGACGATTCGAACAACGTCGATCATGTGACGATTCAGGCTTACATTGGAATCCTGGCTTTAGCTGGAATTTATCCATCTCACGATGAATTCATAGAAAATTTGTCCACTGTCAGAACCCTAATGGGCGAATGGACACGCTTGGGACTTCCAAACTTTGTCTGAAAAGAGTCTATGTTGTCAAAATATGTCTGAATATTGTCCAAAACATGTCCACGATGTCTGTTTATGTCCATTCATTCAAAATTCTAGACAAAATCGAATTCAATGTCTATCGTTTGTCCAAAACGCGTCTGAACCTTCTTATCTGTATGTCCGAAAAGTGTTCATGATTTGTCTAGCGTGTCCTGGCATGTCTGAAACGCATCCAAAACTGTCTCGCAATGTCCAATCGTTGTCCAGTTGTTGTCCAACCGATGTCCACCTGCCTAAAATTTCGGACATTCATCCAATGTCCACCATTTGTCTCAGTAGCCCATCAGGGAAATGTCTGGAAGTTTTCATTTAATTACGTACATGAAATTAGGTTCATACACATTCTACATTAAATTGAACGAACAAAAACATGAAAAGACCATAGATTATGCTATAGTTTACATTAAATTTGATGTAAAATCTGTATGAAACTGAATTCATGCACGTACTTGAAAAAAACTTCCAGTAAAAACATAGAAATTAATGCAGGAATTTCTAACAGCGTGGGATGAAAAAACTGGTGGCCCAATTTTTCGAAGTGTCATGTCAAAGGAAACGTTCACTCAAGAAACGTGGTCGTCAAGGATGTAGAACTCTAGACAAGTTAACTCCCATCCCAAATCTATTGAATGTATTGAAAATCTACAAATCCCTATGCTCTCGTTCTTCCTAACTGTAGGTTCCTACGATGCGGTTTGAATGACTTGCAATTTTTCTAAATTAACTTCATATATAACCTTATTGTTGTGATCTACACAATGCTTGAGAATCTTGACCTCAAAATATTATGAATTACCCCTAGCAGAAATGCTCTAGTCATGGACGAGTTTTGTAACGCTTCACTAGTCAAATACGAGGCACTTGCAAGCTTCTAGTTTTTGGCTAGTTAAGCGTTACAAAACTCGTCAATGACTAGAGCATTTCATTGCGTTCGAGTTGCAATTTGTCAGATTCAATCGAATAACCCCTCCTGAAGATTTGAACCTATTACTAATACACTTATTAGTAGTTGCTTGTCAGTAGAGGAATGATCGGTCAAATTTTTTGAACAGATATTTAGTCCAGCCAAACCGACGTTTCATCGGGTCCTTATAAAATAATACATGTAAGTAATACATGCTGAAATGAAGCACAATCGACAGGGTTTTTTATAGAGCCAATTCGATCAAACTGTTACAATCACTTGAAATGATTGGTCCAAACTATTAGATGGCATTTATTCAGTCACAAATTCAGCAATCTTCGAAAGTACCCGTGTAGAAACAATGTCTAAAACTGTATACAATTCGTGTACAATTGCCCATGTGTGTATGGAACAATGGTCCAATCATGAACCAAGCCCGGCACAAGACTTGCCGAGACTTGTCTTGAACAATTCAATAAACTCAGCCCAGGCTCGGGAATGATAAGATCAGGACAAGCTTGGGCCAATGGTTCGTTCCAGCCTAGTCCAAATGATTCGCCAAGCATCAATCAATGCTTCTTTCATCACAGATATTGATGAGAAGAGTAATTCGATCCATATTTCAGCTCAAAGTTCTCCTTCAGAATACCGTACATGAATCATCTTAAAACGATAGATTAAATGTGCCTTGGCAGTCTTCACTGGGACGAGCTTGGGGTTTTCCCAGTCTTGTTAATCCCTGCATGGGAGAGACATCTTGAAATCCTGTAGAGAGTTCTTCAAGATCAGTTGATTTCCGTGTATGATCACATTGAAAAGTAGCCTATTACCATTGAGTCAAATTTTATTCTTATTTAGATCAAATATATTTATCTTAGTGTGTGAAACTGGAGTATGGGGTCAATCATGGGGAGGAGATTGGACTGGTCTTGGCCCGATAGTTATGCACAAGTCTTTATCCATTGTGAACTCGGAATTCGGTCACTAATTGGAAACATTGTACCACTTATGTGGACAACATCGGCTTGAATAATCATCTTAACGAAAGCTTGATTTTTACGCTTGTGCCAGGCTTGTACCAAGGGCAATGGCCATTCCAAAGATACGAACAAATGTCCCATGTCTAACTATCCATTGGAAACAGCGGGACAATCATGGAACCAATCATCATGGGTCCAATTATTTTAAAACGGAGGTTTGTTCCTGATACACGTGCCAATCCTGGAACAAGCTTGGGTTTTTTTCCAGTCCCGTCAATACCTGCATGGGTGTATACATTTTTGGATATGTTTTCCACATGGATACATATACGCTACAATTTCCGAAGCAAATAAATTCATATTGAGTGATTCTGATGAAGTTCAATTGCGCAATTGTGTTATATATTCAATTACATCCTGATTGGACACCAACCACACATGAGACAAGTCGAATGAGGGATTCACAAGGCACCTTGACAAAATTTCAGGTCGGGATTACCACATTTTGTTACATTATTGATTTCTGCGAGTAATCATTGTTAATTTGCTGAAAACTTATTAATCCCGAAAGAGACCTATCGGTCATTACTATCTATTTCAAAATTATTTCTCCCCGTGTATTATTCAACCATCTTATTATCTTTCACACCATCTCCATACACAAGAAGCGAATTTCATCCAAAGAATAGCGTAGAAGTGTATTGCTTAATCTCGTGACTGTTGTTCAACTTGACGGGTGGAAAAACGCGTTGAAAAAGAGTATAATTTGGCTAAGATCTTTTCCGCGGCTTACCTTCACATCACCAGAGGAAAACGATCGATCCATTGAAAAATGTAAACGTTCGTGCCTACCGAGCTCACATGTTCGAAGGTCAATACATTAATCATTCAGCCGTGGAGCCAGTTGAACGGACAGGATTAAAATTTATCGGGGTCGTTTAGAAATGAATACACACTTTCCACTCCTTGGACGTCTACATCGTTTTATACCCCAAACCTTTTAATTAACAATGTCTTATGAACAACGCTTATACATAAGTGATTCAAATCGAATGCTGGAAAAAATGTTTCTCGTTTTACAAAGCACTTATGTGGTCGATGATACATGATTTTACATTTGATGAATTTTATATTTTACGTTTTTAATTTTGTTACACATGTCATTCAAATTGAGTGTTGATGTTCAAATGAGAGGTGTCTATAAAATATGTTTATATTATATTCCAAGTTGTAGAATAGGTTTTGATAAAGTTTTACACACATTTTGTGATCATATACAAAGTGTGATGGTGGAGATGTTTTGGATAAACTCGAAAAATAAATTCTAACAACCCAGGTAGCACACGCACGTTCTGAGAATGTTCTGAGAAGATACGTTGAGGATATTCGAATATTCTATGGAGATTCTTATTCCGTGCGAATATATTCTACGCACGTTCTCAAAATGTTTGAATGGGACTGTTTCGAATATCCTCAGAATATGATGCCACGGATATTGTGGGAATATTAGAAAAAGTGCTGTCAAAATAAGAATTCCCGTCAATATAAACTTCTGCATGTCACCGAAAACTACTTCACAATCTATTTTTTTTATCATTAGACATCTGTAATCATGAATTCACATAGATGGATGAGATATTTATGATCGCAACAGGCAATCATAATATATACGGTATTTCTCAATATTTTATTACACTTTTGAGGATTATTTTTCACACATGGCACTGTCACAGAACATTTGCGATATTAAAATACACCTCCATAGATTTATTATTCCCAAAACACAAATTAAAATGATAGATTGTCCAAGGGTATGTAGCCTGTCAACAACATTATCCGCCATTAATGGATTTATGTCATCACGATATCTGCCCATGCGCTGTTCATCAATCTCCCTGCAAACTTTGTACGCATATTGTACGAGCGTTCCTAGAATATTCGGAACAGTCTCATTCACCCTCTGATCAAGTACATTTTACGGATGTTGTGAGAATATCCTCAGAATATTCTGTGTTACATGGGAAACGTGCATGGAATATGCTTTTGAAATTGGAAAGAATGAGATTTTCACTCGAACAGAAGGGAACCTATCTTTCCGTTTGAATTGAATTTTCACTCTTCCGTATTTAGAGCAGACTCATCTGAAACAGCTAACTTGCTGTGCTACTTCGGATAAAATGTTGCCAGATTGTGGAAATTCCCCCAAAATTGGAGATTTCCAGAATTTTTTGGGGAGGAATTGGGAGACGTGAGTATGAGGGGATTTTGGGGGATTCCAGAAACATCGGGGAAATTTTGGAGATTTCTTTGTGACTAGGGACTAACAAGACAACGTTGTAGTAATTGGTGGTTTCCGAAATGGTCCGCTGAGTTGTCTGTCGCAACTTTCAAGGAGACACAGATTTTGAACTCCCGGAGTGGAACTGCGTTTTGAATTGGTTGGTTGCTAACATTTTGCCATCACTGCTTCATACCACCCGGAAGAAACCAGCTGCAATGATGGCTAAACGTCAGGAATCCACTGATACAGAACGGCGCTCCACTCCGGAAGTCCAAAACGCAATAGTCATACCGGTGACTAAAACAATATCGTGTTTTTATGCATTCTGCAATGTAATCAACTTTGGATCAGTGATGGTGCCATTCGGGTTCAATAAAACAACAGTGTGGTCATGAAGTTGATTTTAACTCTGATTCACCTAGATTTCATGGTGAGACAACGTGGCATCGCCGCGAAAACTTGTGAAAATCGTTGCCCAAGTAACACGAAAGTGCTCGTAAAGCACTGTGAAAATATCATTTGGTTATATTAATTTGGTACAGGTAAAAACATTCCACGGCACGTTCCTAGAACATTCAGTTCCGTGAATATACTATGTAGATACCTTGAACATATTTTCCCATATAAAAATCTTCAGGCTCCGCCAATGCTGACGACGGAATATAGCTAGACGCAAGGCTGTCAGCCAAAGCTGGGCAATCTATGTAGGGACAAGGATGGTTGACAATGGTCTAAACATTGTACCAATATGGGAAGTCATAAATCGACTTCGTTGATCCATCATTGATCATTGGCTGCGCCACGCTTGGCCCATCCTTCAACCAATATTGCTTGAAGGAAAACGCATGCTTTCAACAGAGGCTCTCTAGGGCTTGGCGGGACACTGCTCCAAGCATTAGGCAACTCTGAATGACAATGGATTCTCATGTTGCACCAAGCATGGGTCGTAGCTTGGTCCAGCTTGGGCAATAGCTTGGCTCAGCTTGGGCGATGGCCTCGCTCAGTTTAGGCGTTAGCTCGACTCGACTTGAGTAATAGCTTGGCTAAGAGTGAAACTTCCTTCTCAAACAGCAAATTACAATAACTCTCACCAGAGTGATGCTTGTTTCCTGCGAGTGCCGAACCAAGCATTCAATCAATACATAAGTCTCCTTTGAAGATTCCATGACAGAAATAATTCTCCATCTGTTTCCAGACCCGCCTACTTCTACGCCAGGACCACCGGATTTACGTCATTCATCATTTTGAACTAATCAGAAAAATTACACGTTGAAATTCTTCGACATTCATTTCGTTCAATCGAAATGATAGAATGGATTTTTTATTTTATTTTCAATTACAATAAAAAATAAAAGTGACCATTGGCATGAGATGGGCGCAACCCTGCCCCAAGATTGCTACAGCGTTGGCTCATCCTTGGCGAACAAATTTTTGTAAGGTGTGCCATTGACGGCATATGCTATCACAACCATGTTTCCAGTGTTGGGTCTTGATTGTGGAAACAAATGGGCTGAGGCTGAAATGATGTTATCATTTCAGAGTTGCGCCATGCCTGGTAGCCTAGGCTCGGCCCATCTTGGTGAGCCTTGCGGCAACCTAGCGCCCATGGTCAATTTTTACCTGGGTTGCTGTACCAATTGCATGTGATAAGAACATTCTATGATTCTTCTATGTACGTGGTTGTGCTGCTTGGGTGAACAATTTTCCATGTATCAACAAATCTTGCCGATTTAGGAAACGAATACAATTTATCGAGGTTCTCAACACCGGTCTATATTGTGTTTATATGGGAAAACCATATAGGGTCCAGATACGAAAGCGTGATATTTCTGTATAGGTCCTGCATTTGATCCTTACTGGGACCTGGACATCGATGTGGGGAATTATTCAGGGCCCGATTATTGTCCACAAGAGAACTGTCTGAACTTCAAATGAAAATCGCTGTTTTCGTTGAATCATGGCGTGTACTCTCTCCCCAGTATTGTGCTCATTGATAACTCTGGCAATTATTTCATTGGAAGGTAAACATCTATTCAGTGAGTGATTTTTAATTACGTCGTAAGTTACCCACGCAGAAAAAATTGATATGGCAGCGATTTTGGAGGAATCTGGACATGGTAGTGTTTCGAATCCTATACATATTTTCTCCGAAATCCCTCTTACAAATCATTTGAATATTTTCGCAACCTTGCCACCAAACTTTTAGTCAAATCCCTTCGCCACCCCGTGGTAGCCCAATCTTCCCTACGCGAGCAGTTATGGAATACAATTTCCTCTTTGTGCAGAGTATGGATCGATCGAATGATTTCATGGTGTATTACCAGAAGTTCACAAGATACGCATAGGATCGTTCTATAAACGCTACAAGCTTGCTTATTATCGTTACGTTATCGTGTTATCAACAATTTTGTTGATCAATTCACCCTACTCTACACTCTACAAGGGTTTCGCATGAGGTATTCGATGTATGAATCCTAATCCCATAGATACTATTCTGCCGATGCGTAGTATGAGATAATCACCATAGATTCGTGAATTACATCGTTTACTGTGGAGAGGTACTCGATTCTAATGTACATGATGATTATAATTCTCCGTGTTTCTACAGAAATTGACTTGAATTCGATGAGGTGATCTTAATCCCAGTTGATATGCTAGTTGGGATTTATGATCCCCGGTGGAAACCCAATTGGGATTCTAGTTTTCAATGGATCTTTGTCAGAGGGGAAGAACATCAAGTGCCCTCAATATTTCAAACATTCATTATGTTTTCTGAATGGTAACAGAAGGATCTCTAATACGTCGATTTCGGAAAACCTTTTGATGCCTTTTTTATGAGGTCTGGAAGTCATCAGAATGTGATTCAAGTCAATTTTCTGACAATTTCCAGACCTCATAAGAGAGGTATCAAAAAGATTTCCGAAGAATATTCACCGAACACTCTGTCTTATTGAAAAGAAGCCAAAATTTAAAACAAACGTTTCCAAATTCTCGAATTTCTTTTTCTGAGATTGGTGAATTCTGTTGCTAGATTTCAAAAACCCATTGAAACCCTGGAGATATTATAATTGTTAGAAACGCGAATTTTTACAATATTTCACAATACTTTCCATGTTAGTTCATGATATATGGATTACATAAAACATTATGAAAACATTGCATTAGCAGGTATCCGTAATTTTGCTAATTATTCCAAACAACGTAATTGTCCTTGATGATGGTATTCATCGTAGTATTCACATAATTGTTGATCACCCCACTCAATTATGATCAATCGATGCATGCATAGTTCTGATTGCAGATAACAAACATTGAATTGCATTACAATAAACTAAGATTTTACCGGAGCACGTTCCATAATTTCTAAGTTTTCAATTTCACATTCATGGAACCCTTTCTTCTCTCCTTCCGAAAATTTTCCCAATTCTGATTTCAAGAAAAACTTGATTGAATTTCAGAAAAGCCTCAGGCAGGAAGAAACCAGGTGAATATTCGGGTGAATCAATTTTCGATAGATGCAAGGAATTATAACCTTCAATCGAAAGAACGTTATGATAGAATCAACTGATAGCGTCATCACAGAGTGGATTTCCTGCAATATTGCTGTTGAACCGCAATACATGAAAGTATTGGTAGTGTTGTGAAAATAACTCTATAGCCGTTATTGTGAATCTCACCGTATTATTTTTCTGCAACAAATGTCTTCGGGAGTTGCACGAGGGATTAAGAAGAGTTTTATTAACCGTGCATTGTCATTCTTTCTATTCACCGTTGCCGATGCAATTTTCATTTCAATGAAATTTGTGCACAATCAAAAACAAGAAACCTCACCGTGGATTTCTCACAATGAGTTTTACAATAAATATATCACGTGGCATTTATGTTAAAACAATGATATTTCCTGAGGATTGGAAACATAATTACAGTCGTTACTCATCTATGGAATTCGCGATATTATTCATCCCGGATCAAGTTGAAGGTTATACACATGTTCATCTATCCACGATGATATCGCGGTATTCCACAGTTCTTTAACGCATATCATACATCCTTCTCGAGTTAGACCAATTGAAAGAAAAACAAATGTAAAAGAAATGCTCTCGTGTCAGTTTGGAGGAGTAGAGATCCATCGCGTTGCATAGTAAAGAGGAGGAACGTGCACACAAGAACGCAAGAGGGAGGAAAACTCCCGGGGGTGGCCATGCGCGGGCGCGGCTTTGCGGGTCAGAGTGCGCTGGGTATATAACCGGGCGGATGCCGTCGTCCTTTAGTCTCGCGTTTATCGCCGTCGTCAGGGTATACATGCGCGAATTCCTTTCGATTTCGCGATTTCGCGTCGTAATATTTCTGGTTCTTATTCATCAAACGAGTGCAAAAAATGTTATGACGATTCTGGTCCCTCAATTGAAAAATGTTGTTTCATGCATGTGGATAAGGAAAATAATGTTCTCCAAAACCTGTTGAGTGTATGTTGAAGAAATATGTGTACATTGATAATTACCAATCGCAATTATTAAAGATCGAAATATCTAAAGTGTGTGGAAGAAATTTAGTTTGATGAGATAATATGTTTTTTTTGTAATTAGTTGAATGAACAGCTCGTCGTACAATAAGACTTTTTAACATTCGTCGCAAAGAAGTTTCTTTGCACCAAAAGTATTCGTCAAAGAACTTCATCAGAGAAAGTGGTTCAAGAGGAGTGAAATTAGAAAAATAACGAGGGGAAATAATGAATACGAGAAACTTGAAAGATGAAAGAAAATTCGAAACAGTGCACGAGCACTATCCGTACGCTGTGCGGTTCCGACAAGATACGACGACGACTAGTCGTAGGTTGTGGTAATGCAGCTGTGTACATTCCGGAAAAGATGTGGCGATAGAAGGACGAGTTGTCTGGCCAATTTAATGACGAATGCAGGTATCTGGGTCATGTGTTTTCTCTAGAGTTCCTTCATTTTCATATTTCACTATTTTGAAATTGGTTGTGTGAGAAAGTGAATGTATACATCTTATTACACGTTGTACATGAAAAATGAGAGGAACCTTTGGACTGTTTGTAATGTTATATGAAATTGTTCAACCTGGTACTCGCAAGCCCTACGTCGTATATCTTCCAACCGTGTGTTATTTATAACGGTGTCGCGGCGTAGTGAACTTCACACCTGTTGGTTTGATCGCTAAGAAGAAAGGGTCGAATAAAGACCCAAGAGAAGTATGAGAAACGGAGCGTGAACGGATTACCCGTTCAACCCATTTTCGAAAACAAACCCTAAGCGCGTCTGGCCAGCCCTTAGAGCTAACCTCGGATGAGAAATAATGGACTACATCGTACTCGATTCATCAATCATTATGTTACCACCCACGACATATTATCTTCAGAATGGGAGAAATGAATGAAGAATAAACCGAATAAGAACATATTTGTTCCATCTTCGTTTCCGATCGTGAATTGTTATGTGTGTGCTTCATTACAGTGAGGGTTATAGTGCATCGATCGATCAAATTGGATTAGTTGAACACTCGAAGGTATGAGGGAAGGAGTTCCTATGATCCGAATTCGGTTTCTACACGATCATCTTCGTTGTGCGAATAGTAATAACAATAATAATCGAATATGCCACATTTGTCACAGATAGCAGATAATCAACTTCTGCAGAGATCTATCGATCGGCTCGATGAAAGCGATTTTAACGGGTGAGCGGATCTTCAGTGATCTTCGACGGAATTGGCCCAATAATAATTCTTGGGTCTTTACCCTGGTGTCATCTTTAGCACCGGTGGGGAAAAACAAAACATGAGACGACGTAACAACTTTGGTTGGAATGGAAATAATGCGGGTTGTTGCTGCGGTGGTCTGCAGTATTCAACGAAAAGAAACCCTCGTAATCCGTGCAGCGAGGCTAACGAACCACCTGGTTGGTGCATCTATGCGGCGGTTGCCCTGGTGGCAATCGGCTGTTACTTGAATGCTCTTGGCGGTGATTTCGTTCACGATGATATACCCGCGGTAGTTAGGAACAAAGACGTGCTTGGTCAGACGCCTTTGAGTAGCGTTCTCAAGGATGACTTCTGGGGAACGCCGATGCAGGATATCAACAGTCATAAAAGCTACCGTCCACTCACAACTTTGACTTTTCGGTGAGTTATCATTTTTTACCTTCTTTTTCAGAACGAAAGTGATTTTTATTAGAATAATCATTTTTTATTGTCTTATTCAATCAAAATTTTAACATAAACACTGGAGGGAATATCTATTCGTCCTTTTTCTATAAAATATTCATTTGTAGAGATTAAATGTTCAATTGGATGCAAAAATTTATTACTTGTCACTAATAAATTATTCATATACCAGACCAATTTATTTGGGCCAAGCATTCTATTATTCGATTTGAATAAATATCTCATTTGTCCTAAGAAATATGCTATGGATGGGGAGGGCAAATTAACCAATTATTTGTTTGGAAGAAATATACGGGAGATGAATATTACAATGTGTGAAAAAAATTGAATTCCTTGTTTTAATACAAATCTGTCCCTTCAATATGAAAACTTTATCGTACTCGTAAAATGTATTCTTCGATAAAAGGGACGAATTATGGATTTTTTGAAATGAACAGAACGTTGATTCCTGTTGGAAAAATATTTCGACCTATTGTTTACACAAATTTCTCAAATTCAAAGAAATATTCACTTTCCTGTGTTTGTCATCAATTCGGACCAGTACAGAGGTGCATCATCATTGTTCTTTGAATAATCGTGATTTGAAGTTGTGAATTTATAGGGTGAATTTCAAATCTTCTTCTCATTATTATAAGCAAATGAACATTGTATGATTTTACGATAAATCGTCAGTCACATGTCGAAACTCAACAAGCCATTTCATGATTTCTTCATTATTTTAGAAGTTGAATATAATTGATCGAAATGTATTCATCTGGATAGCTATGGCGTGGACGAACAATTTGATATCAGATCAGTGAGAGATCGCGGTTAGAAACATTTGTTATCATGAAAATAACAATTATTCAAAAAACGTGACTTGTTACGAAAATTGTTAAATTTTCAAGTCGAGAGTATGTCAAGATCACCTAATTAACCTATGAACGAATATTTTCTGGAAAAGAACTGTGAATCACCTTTTCTTGAATCCTGAAAAAATTGAGTAGCCTTCAAAAGAACAATTGCAGCAGTTGTATTCGAACAGAGAAAGAACTGTGCTTTTGAAAATAGGCAATTGAATATAGTAACAAATCATAACCATTCGGGGGGTTTTCCATTCGTTGATTATTTATCAATCAACGGAATGATCAATGATTAAATTTCTTTTAGTAGTTACGAATTAATATTATATGACTATATTTTGAATTAAAAAGATATACAAAAAATATTTGGTACGATTGTTGGTTTAAACTGATGGGATGGATTATGAATTTGTCCTATGCCTCGATTCAGTATTCAAACAATAAACCGCTCTGTTTAAAATAGTGTTATGATTCATGTTTCTGTTGATGAGGATTATTATACGAATACTATATCATCAAAGTCAAATATGGAATCGTTGCACGAATATTACCGAGTGATTGTTCGTTCTGTTTGATTGTGGTTTATTATTGCGATATCGCATTTATAACATTCCTGTCAAACAGATACATGGATTGTGGCAACAATATCACAAAACTTGTCACGCGAGCTTTTTTTCATCACCTGCACGGACGACGAATTCCAACGATTTTGTTCCCGCGAAGGATATTTCAATAAAGCATGTGAATTAGAAAAAAAAATATGTGGAATATTTTATTTCTCAATTTAGGTTGGGATAAGAAAATTAGAGAGTTGGTAATATATAATTTATAATTCTATACCAGGAAAATAACGGATGGGTGATCAGAAATATCGATAGGATAAAATTAGTAGAACAAGGTGTTTATCGTCAGACAATGTAAAATTCAAAATCTCAAGAAACCGAAAGGAACAGATACACAAAATCAAACGTCATGAAAATGTAACTGTTTGGTTCGTTTTTGGATACAAAGAGTGTGTGAATGAAAATAAAAACTGTTGAGAGATGTGAACTGATTTTCATTGTCTTCACTCTTCATTCTATTTTTCATCACTGCATGTTTAATGAGCGTCAATTTGGTTACGTTATTAGAATTACACATAAACTATAAACAAGCAGCAAGAATTTGACCTGATTGGAAAAATCTGCCTGAAACTTCATAAGAACCTTATGAAGTTTTTCAAATAAACAGTTTATTAAATTTCATAATAAATCATTGAATTCGATAATTTAATTCTTGATGTTGAAGATTTTTTCCTTGATATTAGGAACTTTCTTCTTAAGTTGAATAACATCTTTGTGAAATCTAACAAATAGTTGTTATGAATAAATTTTTGAAATTTCATCTCTAATATTAAATTTAAGGACTGTTATCAAATTTAATATGAAAATATGATATTCGTATTGAATTGAAAAATTTTTCTGACTATATAAAATATGACATTTCTACTCAATTTGGAAGGGAACACTTCTTTAATGACAGTATTACAATTATCAATTAGAAAATAAAATAAATTTTTCATCTACAACTGTAATATTGCTATTGAAGAAGTATTTTCTACTGAATTGAGTAGAAGTGTCACATTGTTCCCCGTGTCCCATTGTACTCTACTCCCTCCGATAACAATACAAACTGCATGTTGAAACCATTACAGTTACAGAATATTAAAAAGAAGGAAAAATTGAATTGTTGCAGGAAAATCAAAACGAATCTACGTCATTGATGCCGATTCTTGACAGAATCGATTTTTTTTCATAAAAAAAAATATCTCGAATTTGTATACATATTCTATACGAATGTATATGAACTGATACATTTTTTTTTGTGAAGAACAATCGATTCTGTCAAAAAATCGACATCACTAATCCACATTTATCAAATAATTAACAATTTGGATACGGCAATAATTGTAACTCAAATAAAAGATGTATTTACAACATATATTGAATGAAGTTCAATTATAATATGAACATACTTGTTTACAATCTTTCCTTTATCTAAAACTGCTTTGTAATGTTTTTTTTGTGCTGATATCATGAATGAATTGAATGAAAATTCAATATGTTTTGTAAAAGATGAGTGAAACATTAGCAACATTTTTCATCATCATTGCTAGAGCAACCCTAGTAGAAATTTGATCAGGCATTCCCTATTTTTAATAAGGCTCTGATCAGGCTAGAATCTGAAAACCGTGAGTAAGAAAAATCTTGTGAGGACTTTACACGGAGAAAAATAAAGTTCTACAAATTACTACATTCCTACTGAACTGGCATGATAAGAGAAAATATCACTGTTATCGATACAGAAGTGTAGTAAAAATGTGTAATTTATCATGCAGAAGTTTACACGCTCGTACTGAAGAATATTTTGTTGATCATCCATTTTTACCAAACGGTCCATCAATAAAAATTTATTTTTCTCCGTGTATAAGGAACTTCTCTGATTTCCCTCATAGGATTCAAATACGGTTGTAGCGCAGGGGTACAATAGGATTCGGATGAGATTTCCATAAAATTGAGCGAAATACGGAACTCCGTAACAAAACCTGATGAGGACCTTATAGGAAATCAGGCATGCCTCGTCAGGCCCTGATATTTTCCTGTTCAAAATTTCTACTAGAGAATACTTACAAATTGTACATATAATGAATTGGAAAGCGTTTAGTTACCCAGTAGATGCCAATTAAATATACTCGACCTTTAAATGGTGACAATGAGCCATTTGTGTCCAGCGGAAAACAAAGAGCTGATACAAATTTGTCAGTCAATTTTAAGGTTAAAAGTTCATAATTTCGTAATTGGAATATTTGGAATACTTATCCAAATAGAAAATACGATTTTCATACTTAACATTTGAATAGATTCTTGTACTAAAATGTACCCATTTTATATTTTGTGCTGAAATAGAGTCGAAGAGACTATTTACAGTTTGTATTTCAAATAGGAAACCTATTTTGCATTCTTCTATTCGAATACCTTCTTAGGTACCTAAAGTACAATATTTTATTCATATTTTTCAATGCATGAAATTAATAAAAATATTCACTTGACATGAAAACCATGAGGAAACGAATGAGGTTATCAATAATGGTTCCGGTCATTATCCATTCACGATGGACATAAAAAGATTTTCCAGGTTGTTCAAATGAATCTCTATCTAAAATTCCTGATATATTTTCAAAATTCAACAATAAAATTTCAAAATTCATTCCTGTAATGCATTGGAATTGGATAGAAAACTGTTTTCCGGATACAAACTCATAATAAGGTTGAGTCAACATAATGATTTATAAGGTCCAACTGGCATTCCACACGTGGAATGTACAGATCGATTCTCATAAAAAGTGATACATTTTGATTATAGTAACGTATTGGAAAAGCTCGGCACATTCCAAATACAATGGAGGTGGGTTTATCCCGATAAGCTCGAATGAAATGTTTTCTTGATCTGCTATTCCGCATAACAAACAATTGAAAATTGAATTTTCTTATAAAATACTGATGAATTCCAATAGATTCTATTCTATTGGCTTTTATGAATAATTGCTATGACAGAAGTTTTCTCGTCAGAAGTTGTTGGTTTTTTTCCGTACAGGGTACGAATACAAAAGGAGATGAATTGAAGACATTGACCAAAATTGATGAAACAAGATTGTCTCTTATGTTATCAATCTAATTAGAACATATTTTATGATAAATATGATTCCACTGTAAGAAAAAATATGCCTCAAGTTCCATAAAAATATTATAAAATGGGTATATGATATTAATTTCAAAAATATAATCGAGAATTTCTGTCTTAATTCCAATAAGATATATATTGTAAATATAATAATCAATTCCTTACATTCAAATAGGAATATCAAATTTTACAAGAAATTTTCTAATAAATTCAAGAATTTATATTGAATAAACGTAATTTTCATGTTCTTCATTTTTGGACTAAAATTGGCCTCTTTGTGGAAATGAATCATCACATTATCCCAGCATTGAAAGTGTTTTCACTGGTGCTTGTAATGCTTTTTGGTTATCACTACTACTAGGCTATCCTCTTTGGAAACAATGTTTCAAAGTAAGGAGTGATTTCTGGTGTTGATGGTAACCTTCGTGAGACATTTTTTTACACGAGTTATGATATAAATGAATTTTCTAATGAAACCTACAGCGGTGTGAAAGTTATTAGAATAATTGTGATTTCCAAAACTGTTCCAACTTTCTTCCAAGCGAATGTAATCATTTATGGAGTACTTGTTTTATTTTTTTATATAAATAGTTCTCAAGCCCTCCATTTTTGAACGAAGGAATACTCCATGATTACTATATAACAATCTCATTTGTACAAAGTTTTTCCTCATTATGAGCATCTTCATATGTCTTTAAATAACTAACAATGTGCGATATTTTGATATTAAGAACTGGTGTTTCATTGTATAAAATTTATATACACGACGAGGAATGATAGTTGAGTTACGATGAAAACCAATAAAAATCCCGGTCGGAATTTGTTGTTAACTATTCTAAATTCCCAGCGGGTATCTATCGTCACATACTGTTCAGTTTGAGATCAAGGTGTTGGGATCATTGGAGTGGAAAAAAGATTGGAAAAAAATTGTTATAATACCTAACTCAGAAATGGAAGGATGAAAAACTATTATATCAACAAGACAAAATAGTACTCCACGGATAAATGCATAATCTAAGGCAAGAGTTGGAGTTATTTTGGGAATAATGATTATTATTTTAATAATTTTCACACCTCTGTAATTAATTTGAACAATTATTATTGACAATAAATATTCTGGTAAATGAATTACACGAAATTCCTTGTATGATCATTTAACATATCCGGATAAATCAATTCCTGGTTAAGTGTACTGTACCGTATAATGAGTGTACAGACATGATTTGTTAATTACTAACAATTGAGTTTGAAAATCCATCAACAGTGTTTTTGTCCATTATGGGATTTGATTAGAAGGTATTGAACTCATTGAAACAATATTCGATTTGAATAAATCATCTCCTAGTATCATCTTTATCTTTCATGGGTTTGATGTTGTTTTCTGTTCAAATTCTTCACATGGAAAGATGGAATATAAATTACGCACAAAGTACTTATGAAAACAAGTTAATGAAGTACTAATTATTCATATTTGATGAATTCATTTCATATGCATGAATCAGTATACGGAGAGTAAAATTATTTATGCAATGAAAATTGATCGTACGTACATAGAGTAGCGAGATCAGATACGATCTCTATAAAAATTATATAAAATTCTTCATGGGAACAATAATCCTCGGAGGCTTTTGATAATCAATAATCCTCATTGAAAAAAATATAATTTATGAACAGGAAAGTGCTTCAAATCACACATTATTTTCATTCGAGGGTAAAATAATGGGAAAAACCGCATATTCGTTAAACCGACAAGATATATCTGAGCAGAAACTCGATCTCTTACACTCATTTTTATCAAGTACCGATGGAAAACCAAGTGAAAATATACCTACAAAACCCTTCATTCATAGGACACTCGGGTGAATTCTTCAGATTTATAGCTAGGCTAGGAGTCTTATTTAAATTCCTACCTAGATTCTTGCAATGAAAATAAATTTCAATAGAAAATACTGAAACATTTCACTCTGATTCCTGTAATCTAACTATAAATTTTCCTTAGAAAAATCCCGTATTCTTTTCTCCCGAATCAAAGCCGTGCCACCGTTCAGAATGCTTGGAATATTGATATGGATATCGGAAATTGAAGTACAAAAACGTTCCTTGGCAAATAAATGCGCGTTGAAATTCTGCCAAATGAGAAATCTTCTCAACTTAAGCTGTTTCAGAGAGATACGATAATTTGTATTTCCTCACGAATTATGTGATCTTTGGCACATTCGTTCGCCTGATGTTCAGTGAAGTAAAATATTACTTGAAACAAAATTTATATATTTGTGTAATGTAGATTGACTGGCAACACATTATGTACCGCACCGTGTTGTTATTGTATAAATTATGGAATGAGGAATGAATGGTAAGTGGGTCCCTAACGCATAAATTGAGCTGTTCTACATCAACACATCGATCTACATAATTTTCAGTATCATGATGTATCATCCGCTCACGGGATTACGCTGATAAAATATCTCCTCCGATTATTACATTTGTATTTATTCGAATTCCTAATATGAAGACACAAATGTGGGGAGATTGATTGATAGAATATGAAATCACATCTTCGATAGTTTTAGTTGAATCATACATGCAATGCGAAATTGTCTCTTCAAATTCTGTAAACGTACAATGAAATTATTATAAGGACATTATAATTCATATAAACTTCTATTCTTTTATGATTGAAATAAAAACAAAACAAAAAGTTCTCAGGTTTGGGATGAAAAAATATTCTTCTTTCGATAAAAATTCTCAAATCAGGAGCAATTTGTTAGTCGTTTTGAAGTGTATAATTGCAATCGAATGGATGAGTGTGTATTAAATATGTGAATAAAACATATAAATTGCTTCACTCAAATATGTAACACGCTCATTCGTTTCATTTCATTTCACTTTCAAACGTTTAAAATGCATCCACTGATTTTATGCATTAAATGAAGCTCCGAAGCTCACAAAATTGTAATTTTATTTCATTTGATCTCTTTCAATATATCGATGATCATATTCCATACTCTATGTTTGAGAGTATCAAGTTTCATCCGAACAAGTTCTTTTAGTTAAAATTTGATCGATAAAAACAAATATTTGTTTCACAGGGAAGGATATTAAATATTTACAAATCGTTTTGATCAAATTTTCATGTTCGAATGTTGAAGAGTAATTTCCATTGATTGCAATAAAAAATCTATTACCCTCCAACGAACTGTAATTCCAATAAATGATGAACTTCCACACAATTCATGTGTTAGAGACTTGAAAATTCTATCAGAACAAAATTTGTCTGAAATTATTCAAGTGAAAAAAATGTTCCTTTGGAACAAATCTCATTAATCCGCTCAGTGAATTTTGTTTATTTACTTTGAATAAATCACAATGACTAGAGATCTTTTTCTTCATAGCTTGTGAAATCTAAATAGTTCTTTCAAAGTAATTGCATCAAAATCATCCATGATTCGGAATATTTCAAATTGAATTATATTTCTGTGATAATTTTTTTCATGAAATAATAATTCAAAGTTGGTTAGACATTCTTCACTTTGATAAAACTGCGGTATTCCCTATCCTCGACGTTGAAACTTTTGATCTTTCCTTTGAGAACGATGGAGAGTCGCCATGATATTTCATACAAATGAATGTCATTATCTTCTCGTTATTACATCTGCTGTAACAGATGAAAATATATCAACCGCAATTATGTTTGAAATACTTGAGGATGGGAGGATGTTGTCGAACAGGTAGAAATCCCCCTGAATATAGTCAACGTGGGATGAGGACATTTGAAACTCGACTACTGTAGATTTTTTATTTATACAGAAATGAGAAAAAAACATGACGGGTGATATTTCTCCTCCAACCATTCGTTTTTTTTAATGCAGCGCGTTTCAGCGAACTGACGATTTATCCATTAAAAAACTTCCATAATAAGGATTTATGCATCGAATATAGGATGTATTTTATCGTAAGTTATGGAATGAAGAGAAATTTCTGATTTTCCTGCACTGTAATTACGAGAATGATTTATGATAGAAATTCATTATGGGAAACATTAAAATGTCCTTCCTCAAAAGACATTAATATTGGTTTCATATTAATTTTACGATCAGTGGTCATAGTTAGACCAGCTGGTGGTTGCAGCTCTTACGTGCACTGGTTCATTAAATATTATTGATATTAGCATATCGAAGTATATTATGGTATCTTAACGGTAGCGGGTACTAATGGTATTTTGTCTTTCTTGTGCACATTCGGGTACGTAAACTCGATAGTCTTTATCTTATCAATCGAAGGGAACGATAGAAACTTGATTTATAACGAAAATTGTATCATCCGTATGGCACCATAACGGAAGAAACGAAGTTCAAATTCCTCGAATGATATCTACCGAACACAAAATCTAGTTCTAGTCATGATAGACGATCGACGTTGAGTAGCTAACGCGTGTTGTTTCCCAGTTATCGATAGCCCCAACTTTTGGATACCTTTCCAGTGGGTGTCGATATATTTTGTCACGTAGCTACTCGCAGAACGGATCCGGGTCTTGCTCGGGATGGTGGAATTGTACGAGGTACCTTATGATTATCGATTTTTCTAGTCACCCTGTCTATTCGGGTTATCGGTTTTTGTATGTCTTCGTAGAAACGTGGTGTTTCTACGTACCAATTTCGGTTGAATTGTAGTTATATTCGAGATTTCATGATGTAGACTAGGATGAAAAACATTTTTCGGTACAGTGTCCATGACAGATATTCAAAGAATATTCGATTTTCGAAGTACAATAATGCAGAGAGTATTCGGGAACGTAATTGATTTTATTATATGAAGGATTTTTTCGTTTTTCAATAAAATTCTGGTTCGCAATTGGAATTTTCGTATTTCATCTTTTGTCCGCCAATATCCATGTACAAGGCACCACAATTGTGTACAATTTCAAACAACTCTAGCTGTACTGTTGTAGAAATATTATGCCCAGTTGCGTCGTCGTACACGCAGCAATTTGTAGCACGTGTGTGCAGTTGACTTTAGTTACCGACAGTTAGGTGAAAATATAACGCACGCTACGATTGTCATCATATGTGTACGAGAAGTATATAACCCTCTGTAGCACACTTTTTCATTGCGTGTGGAGTGGTACCGAGGGTTATTTTCAAGTTCAATTTCTGGTCGCATGTATGTCCTTTTAATAAAATGCAACACGACCTTCGTGCACCGTGGAGAGATATAAAATTAAATATACTATAGAGGCTTTTTTTCTGTCTTTTATTCTTTTTTGCCAGGGATATTCTCTAAATGCTAATAAACTGCTGAATGTCAGATTCCGGAGGTGGATTTGGAGAGCTTTGGGTAGCCTTTGTTTACAGAAGTTTCGAATTGAGTAGTTGTTTCTTTGGAATGCAGATCTTCTTTGATCAACTCTTTGAATTCTTTGGAATAAGAAATTCATTCTTGAAGAGAGAAAATACTGTAAGTCGAGGAAGAGTGAGATTCCACTCCAGCAGAGTGAAGGTTCAATTCGGTTGAAAGAGAGAAATTTCCCCCTTTTATAAGAGTGAAAACTCACTCTATAGGACTGGAATCTCACTCTTTTTGGACTTTAAGTATTTTCATTCGTGGAGAACAATGCATTTCTAAAATATAGTGATCTTTGATAAGATTCAATCAATACTTCACGAACAATAAAACAAAAATATGAACTTTCCAAAAGTCGCGCATGAAATTTTACCAAATGATTAATGAAGTTTCGAAATTTTGTCATCCACTTTGTAAAATTTCATGCGCGACTTTTGGAAAGTTCATACTTCTTCCTATTGTTTGTGAGCTATTGATGAATTCCCATTGTTCTTCGAATAAAATTCAACAAAAGTGTGAACCGTTTCATCTTTGATACGAACCCAAGGAATACTCTCAGAATTCTGAAAATATTCACAGATTTTAAGAAATATTCTCCAATTTTCTATCAAATATTACTATATTCCTGAACTGCATTTTTCTCTGTGCTCTTTGGGAGTGGAATCCCACTCCAAGGAATTTAGAGAGCAGACAATATTGCTCCAATTCCGGTTATACTTCAGAATTTGATATGTTTATTGCAGTGCACTGTTTTTGGTTGAAGAAACATTTTTTCAGAATGATAAAATGTACCGTATGAATATTCAAGAAAGTAAAATTTGACACACAAATTGAGATTTGTAAAAAGTCTTTGTATAAGAATTTTCCTGTAAGAACGTGTTTGATACATCACACAGATAGGAAAAAAAAATCATGACGTTTGTGCGTTCATGATCGCGATTTGAGGTGAAACTGAGAACAAGTACAATTTGGAGTAGAATTTATCGCAACTGGTGTCAAGTAAATCGCAATTTTGTAAAAATGACCACCATTTGTTCTGAGTTATATGAGAAATTGTGTTTTCCTATGGAACAGCAAATTTCTTCCATGCAACCAGAGTTCTGTTACTCTTCTTTGAGAGAAGCATTATCTTTCAGTTGTTTTCCGTTTCAAAGAGAGTCATTTTTCAAGAGAATAAGGTTTTCAATTACATATGCATGTTTTATCTCTATCCAAGGAGATTATCAATTAGGTTATATCAAGCTTTTTCCTTTAAGAAACAATTATTCCTTTTCAAAGTAGCGGAATAAATTCAATTTGATCTCGCTTTCAAAATTTTAGCACCGGAATGTTCGAAATTTTCCACACGGTTAGAAATCAGCATCGCAATAAATTTGATTCCACAAAACCATGTTTTGATTTAAATAGTTTTGGAGGCAAAATTTACAATTACCCTGTTGGAAAGTGCATGTCCTGGATGTGTCCAATAATTCTGTATTAAAATTGAGTTTCCGATAATTTCATTCAGATTTACACTAACTCCGCAACTTGGAAAAACATTGATAGTATAGTCCGAGTAGAAATTCATATCGGGTGTTCGATCAGGATCAGATCTGGAAAGCCTTATCCCAAATCAGGCCCTGATATGGAATGTAACGCACCGTTGTATCAGAGCCCGATGTAATGAATTATGATAGGGCATGCCAAATTACAAACCTAGCAGGGCCAGATCTGCTTGACCCTAATCAGGCGTGCCAAATTAAGGTGAGCCCTATCACTGCCTGGTCAGGCCCACAATGAACATGAGGCTGGCCATACAATTTTTCTGCTCAGGAGTTTTTAGTGTGAAGTTAGAATGGTAAATTCAATATTGAAAAAATGTAAATTGAATAATTCTCCGACTTTCACATTCTACAGCTGGAAAAACTTGAGGTACTGATATAGCGAATACGAATCTTGCTAATTATTTTCAATTTCAATCTCATTCATTAAATTTACAATCTGTTTCGAAAAAATTGAACAACAAGATAACAAATGAATTGATAACATACAATGTCCACAGTTTTTTTTATATTTCTCCAATGTCTCTGCTTCGTTCTGTGTTAATTTTTTGTAACAGTGTTTGGAAAAAAAATTTTTGTACACAAAAATTCATTTATTCATTAATATTATTTCACTGAGATTGATCAAAAAATTGTACGGATGGAAGGGTGTCTTGGTTACAGCAGCAGAGAATAGGATAAGTGGGAAGCGATCACAATATTGCGACCGTTTGGAACAACCATCGACGGTACAAGAGCATATGGCGATCTGTCGTTTTGTGTCCTCCAATATTGTTCACCTCTTCCCCTCTTCCCTGTGCTTGGTAACGATTTGATGCATGAATTCCAGTTTCACCGTTCCATGTGCAACACTGCATATTGGGTGGTATTGGACGATCCATCATACCACAAGACATCGATACATCGTTCATCCACCTTAACGCTTCAAATGTCCTTGTCAACTTCGATGAGGAAAGATAATGGTGTATCTATAGTATCGTATACAAGATAGAATAGGATGAGATGATAGGAAACGGTTTCATGAGTTCTCTCAGCTGTTCATATATTCATGTCAGCGCACCTGAAATGCTTCTACGATCTTCGTTATGACGCATCAACATTTCATATCTCTTATACTTCATTTAATAAGGACAGATTTTCAAAAATTTTGTTCATTCAATAAAATCAATTTCGATTTAATTTCTAGGGATTCTTTGATCAAGAATTGATAACGATTGAGGATCCTACAGTATTTTCAAAGGGATATGTACCGAGTGAATTGAGAGAACCGTTTGATCCACACTTCAATTCAAGGGGACATTCCAATGTAATGGGTTGAAGAATTCGGTTTTTTTTTAGCATTTTTCGATAGTTGTTACCCATAAAATTGATATCTTACACTCGGTTGAGGTGTTTTATGCCTTTCAACTCTTCAAAAATAGGCTCAAAGGGGGCATGCTCGAGTTTTGAAATAGTTTTATGGATTACCTGGCGGGGGTGATTCCTCAAAAACGACCAATCGTATCGACTTTGAATTTTAAGGGGTTACATGGATTCCAGAGGCCAAAAAAAAAGCTTATTTTCTCAATTTTTTTGTCTTACTACAGAAGAGATTTTTATTCGTTTCTTTTGCATATTATTAGATAACTTTTGAACAACATTTTAAAAAATTTTGATGAGGAAATATGATAAATTGAATTGATGGCAGTCGATTTTCAGAGGTGCTTCGACAAAAAGGTAGTTTGTGGTAGTCAAAATTACTTGCGACTGCTTCATCTGGAAATAAAAAAGAAAATATTTTCTTCCAGGATTAGAGTAAAACTAGTCCCTGAACGAAGGATTTAGAACAAAAAATGAGAATCGAATTTTTGGCGGTGGTTTGAACGAAAGTATCACTTTTCTGGTAAAATTTTCGGTATTCATTACGTTGTCAAATTTTTCCAGGCGAAGGAAACAAAAATCCTCCGTTCAGAGACTACAAAATGATATTTCGAAGAACTGTTCAAAATTTCGGCGAGATCAAACGATTAATTTCCGAGAAATTTTGACTACTGATTTCAAAAAGTGTGTTTCGAGAAAAACGCGTTTAAGGCACTTTTTCGATCACTTCGGGGAATTTTAGATTTCATCATATTGCAAAAAGGAAAAATTCAAACACTTGTGCACAAGTTATTTTTCACACCTATAACCTCAAAAATACCTCGTGGATTGGTTACTAACCCTGTACTACAATATGTGCTCCTTCACACAGTCAAAGAAAAAAGAGAGAAACGGGCGCTACAGTCATCAGCGGGAGGGTTCCAAATGCTATATCTCCTAGAGTTTTAGTCGGATCAGCTTGAAATTTTGGGAATATATTATTGAAGAGTTGTACTATCAAATGAAAAGATAGAAAAAGTCGATTCTCTGAAAATCTGAAACCCATGTAACCCCTTAACACGGTATTCAGTCCTGTTATGGTTATCGTCCGTCCCTCAAACTTGTCGATATTTTGATTTTAACTTATAATTTCACCTAATTTATGACGTAAAAAAGGTGTTTTTTTTTTTACATTTTTGCAAGCACCACCGTCATTTTCTTAATTTTTGGTAAAATCAAATAATTGAGGTTCGGACGATAGGGGCGACAACATAGATCAAGAAACTTCTTGGACTTTTTGTTTCAAATCACTAGGAGGGTTGGAATCATCCCCACAGAAAAGTTTTTTTCTCAACACTCGTATTTCATATTATAAGTACATAAATAAATATTCTTCATGATCAACAAAAATTGTTTCCAGCTCTCCTTGATCGTACCTCTGATGGGAAAAAAGTTTGTTCGATTACGTTCAATGGTTCCCGAAAAGAAATCCTTGAAAACATGCTTTGTGTCCGACATTCATATTGGAACGTCTCGTTAATTTGATAATGTGATCGATACACGGAAAAAGAGAATGGAGAAATTTACCTTATACGATGCCAACGAGTCGCTTCAGGCCTTCAGATGAGAATTTTTACATAATATATTGTCAAATGATTGACATCGTAAGAGGAAGATCTATTTTTGTCTCATAATGTGAATTATTTGACAATGTATTTCGTAAAAATTTCCATCGAAAGACTCGAAGTGACGCGTTGTTATCTTACGTTCTTAATGATCGCATTAAGAATAATAGTTCCCTTTGTGGATGAAAATATCCCCAAATGCCACTGTCCTCATTCTCCTCGAATTCCAAGTATTTAATATATTCTTGATAGATAATTCTCTCCGTCTGGGAGATGTAAATTAATCAAAGACATCCCACAAGCGTGCAATTTTTTTCTCGATCTTGAATTCATGATGCTAAATCACACTGCATATCGAGAAGAATATTGGATAAATGAAATTTCGTGTCCAATGACTGAGGTGTGAGATTCATGAGATAATCAATGGAATTCCCCAGAGTGCGCTAATCAGCTTTTGGATAACAGCTTGGATTAGATTTATTGTTGCAAATGATGATTGAGTAGTTCCCGTTGACCCTTTTTATGTGAAAATTCGGCGATTTTGCTAATGCTGATTTTGCTAATGATGGACAACGGTCTGGGCCGTACATCGTAGCTAAGAGAATCGAGACTCGTTGATTGCTGGAACGATGTTATGAATCTGGACCTCAGTCAAGCTTCTTCCCAAGGCTTCGCCAATGTCCGTTACAGTTGGTCTTGGACTTGAAATATTTTCGATGTACCGATAGTTGTGATTGGTCGAAGTTGAAGAAGGAACTCGAATTCAGTTGATTTCAATTGATTTTCATATCAAAAGGTCAAGCTTTCACTCTACAATTTGACAATGAAGTATGGTGAAGATGAAAAGTACTCATCAGATTGGATGTTGTTTTTTTTCCAATCCTGTTTTAGTCTGCATGAAGAAACGCAAGAAGTTTGAAAAATATTATTTTAATTCAAAAGGATATTGAATTGAATATATTTGAATGAAAAGAAATTTTCCTTTTGTACAATGAATAGTACTTATTTTTTTGCCCTCATTAAGATTCCGTCTCGTGACATTATGACACATTTCTTATGAAAAATATATCTCTTTATGTTGGAAAAAAAAACACAGGGAGAAAGAAAGATGCGAACTTTTCAACATCTGCATTAAAAACGTAACACAAGTGTTCTTAGGAAGTAGAACAATTGATAATTCGACTGATCTACCCTGAAAAAAATGTATGGTGGTAATAAGGATAAGATTGCTGTCAGATTCAATTTGAAATATAGGTTAAAATATAGGTATCACAGCCCCAAGAGAACGCAGACCTTCTGGGTGAAATTTAGGTTCTTTGTACCTACATTCACGTTCATGGAATATTCTATGGACCATCAAATGTCCGGACCAGGGGAATCCAATGAGTCCAATGAAACTTTATTTGCGCACCATCTCTCAAATAAATATTCATCCCGAAGAGAACATGAAGCTTCAGCGAACGTTCAAATTAGATCTGTATAGATCGGGTCAAAGGTTCGTGAAAGCTAACTTTTAGATTCACAAACATTTGACAAAGGTTCTACGAACGTTGAAATGTCCGCCTCGAAATACTTTCAGGAAACATAGATGGAACATTCGCTGAAGGTTCATCGAAGGTTTAACGAAGTTTCACAAAAATATCTATACTTACATCAATTTGTATCAATTTATATGGAAAATCAATTCATCAATAAACACGAATTATTATAAATTAATTTAAGTATAGACATTTTTGTGAAGCTTCGATGAACCTTCAACGAACGTTCCATCTATGTTTCCTGAAAGTATTTTGAGGCGGACATCTCAACGTTCGTAGTACCTTTGTCAAACGTTTGTGAATCTAAAAGTTAGCTTTCATGAACCTTTGACCCGATCTATAAAGATCTAATTTGAACGTTCGCTGAAGCTTCATGTTTTCTTCGGAATACGAACTGAAAATTAATATGACAGTCTGGTATAATCTCAAAATTATTCTAGTTAGTTCAAATTTTGAAACATCAACAATATGCCAACAATAAAGTATTGAACAATTCTAAAATCGAATTATCAGTTGAAGTAATTCAGTTTCAGAGTTGTTTTTGATGCTTTGTTGTTGAAATACTGTTGATTTTACAAAATCCAAACTGATAACAATAATACTAAGGTTAATTATGTCACTACACCAGACCGCCATTGCTGTTTTAGCCCCTGATCAGCCCTCTCTCACTGTCTGAAACTCCTGTTCACAAAGTGAATGAAAAGTTGTAGAGGGCTCTGCGTGTTAATTGGCCTATCAATTCTGTGAAAAAAAAATCATCGAGTGCAAAAATGCAAGAGAAAACGAGGAATAATAACAAACAATACTATTACATCTGTAAACTTTTAATCTTCACGAAACCACACTTCGCAACATTGATATTTTGAAGTTATAATTCGGCCAAGACGATGTAATCGTCATCTGGAGTTTTTGGGGATTTCTAGGAGAAAATGCGTGAGTCAGAGGGGGCTGCCCTTGATCGACACGCTATCATATGAATAATCCAATGAAGTTGCATACCCTCGATCCGGACGTTCAATGCACCTCTATTGAACATTCTTTGGACCTTCGTGTTCTCTTAGGGAGCCTAACTTTTGGTTGTAATCGCTATACTATTGTTATCAGCACCATACATTTTTCCAATTAACTCTCAATTTGCATCCTAAAGAACACATGATACGAACATAATTCACATTGCTTTGCAAAATATTGATACTCAAATGAGGTTAGTTGAAAAGTGTGTTGCGGATCTATGCAATTCGAAGCACAAACGACATCCAACGGTGGAATGGAAAAAATTCTTGTAAAAAGGCTAAACCGAAAAAAAATGTATTTTATTCTTCATCCGATTGAACGAGATTGGGAAGGGGGAGAATAAAAATGAGAATAAGAGAAGGAAAACAGGAGACGAGGAAGCAGAAGAAGAAGAAGAAGAAGAAGAAAATTATCGTTTCATGAAGGAAATTGATAAAAGGTTCATCGACGATGACAGCAGCAAAGCTGATCTTTTCTCTCGTAGTCCTCGTGGATTTACGTCGTGTCTCTCTTAGGTTATTACACGCCTCAAGGCAAAGTTCACAGATCCGATAAACGTGCGGAGGCTTCGCGGAAATAAGACAAATGCTCACTTGCGATTCCTCGTCACGATCGGAACACCGATATGGGAGTACCGCACTGTCGTTGGAACACGTCGAATATCGACGTTCTTGTCGCATCCCGAATCGCAAGTTTCTTATAACCTCTTTGGTATGGGAACAAGGACACGAGACTGGCGTAGAAATACCGTGGAATACACCTGGGGATCGAAAAGCCCAACATCGAAGAAAACCGCTACGAACGAGTTTGACGTTAACGGAGAAAAAATCATTACATCCGATAATAAAAGCCGAGGTAAAGAAAGAGATTTTTTTTACCTTCTTCTTTTTCTGTTTTTACATCCTTGATCGTTTCCGTTGATAATGGAATCCGTGTAAATTTTCTTCAATGTTGTGATGTAAACTTTGCGATACATTTGAATTTTACTGATCAATATGAGATTGATATAAACTCATATGAATGCATTTTTAAGAAACAAAGATGAGGGAGCGAAGATAAATCTCTCATCCATCCGTATGGAAATAACTCGTATACTCGGAGAAAAAACTGATTTCTGTCAAATAAATTCTATAAAAAGAATCTCTGTATAGAAATTTTATATACTTCCAATCGATTGTGTGGTAACAGCAGGAGATGGAATAGAGGCCAGAGACAATTGTCAGCCAGAGACAATAAGTTCCATATTATCATCGATATCGAATGAATATTTCTGTTGAAGCTCTCTAACGAATTCCACGATTTTAAAATAAAGAGAGAAAAAGTATGTCTTATACATAAAAAATTACTATCTCGTGTATTTCATGGGACATTGAATTCAAAATATTTTTTGAACCGATGCACAACCGTTCTTGTGCAACGTGACTTCAAAGGATACGGTGATCTAAATATTTCAAATTTTCATGCGTCGCCGTGAATGTGAATGAACCTTTTGAAAACGCCGGATCGAGAGTTTATTTCCTCTCGCAAAGCACGAGTGCATGCTCTGAATAAAAAGCATATTTGAGCTCAAGTACCTATTTGATGTCAATTGGCTCATCTTATTGCGTCAAAACATTCGATTATGGATGGAGAAATACGATTCGTGTTTGTATTACAGTGAATGCGTGTATATGCCACAGATGCGAATTTACTAGACGTTACGAAGTGAATGTTACCGACAAAGTATTTTTGCGATAGAATATATTTTCTCGATAGAACAAAAAGATCAAACGGAAAAACAGAATTTTCTCTCAAGTTATGTGTGAAGTTGTGATATTCATTCCAAAGAATCGTGATTGAGTAGTTTCCGACATTTCGTAAAATCAGTTCGATTTAATTTTGTGGACTCGAGGAATCAATGAAACTTCAGTCAAGAGATATTTGGAGTATCTCAAGAAGTGTAGAAATGTTTGGAAAAGTGGTATGTAATCCAAATACAATACACAAAGAGTGGGAAATCACTTATGCATTTTGCGAACATTTTCATGCGTTTGTTAACTGGGACCTTTGACGAATGGACTTCCGATCAAGTTGAAAGATTTGAAAGATTAAACGTCCGTTTGAATATGCTTAACTTTTAATTACACCCTTGTTACGCCTTCAATTATTCCAAGAAACTTCGAGACTTCAGCTCAACTTGTAAGTCGGTACGTTGGATTTATTGTTGCTGGCAAGTCTCAGGGAAACAGGGATGCATGGAAATACACGATCAAAAGAGGCAACCGCTTTACCTCTCGCATCGAAAGAAAGATTCAATCCCAGATTGTTTTCCTTTGATGTTGGATATCAACTTCATTAACAATGTTTTGATCTTCTTTTTCGTTCGAAATAACTTTATAAACTTAGTGTATTCAAAAAAGTATATCAGTCGCAGTTTAGAAAAATGCAGACACCTCGAATAGAAAACTAAATGAACTGGAATTTTGAATAAAAAAAAAAGTATTTCATTCACTCGAAGACTAGATGTATGAAATTCCTGGGACTTCCAGTGTTGCCATGAAAGTGATATGCTAATCATGACTAGTATTTCACGTTTAACGTTTGAGTCATTCAAATCATTCTGCGGGGAACGAATACGGACATCGTTATCTATCTTTACAACGTATTTCTCTATCTCGAACATGAGATCGAAACGGTGTCGCGAATGAGATATCATGTTTCAACCGAGGGAAATACCAGTGACCTAATGTGAAACCGTACAAAAGAGAAACATGGTACGCTATCACACGTCTAAATTAGTACCACGACTAGTAATTACGTACGTGTACTTGAATGTATGCAACGTGCGTGTGAGAGGTGACCTCAGTAACAAAGATATTGTACCACCCCTAGAGTCGGTGTGCGTTGAACTCGAGTAATTTAATAATAATTGTCTTCCCTCGCATACACACGCATGGTATAGAGAATAATATTGAAGTAAAGTGTTGACCATCGTTACTTCCTTCCTATCCTTCTCTTCCGAATACACTCTCTGACACATTCATTAATCATTTCATTATACCACCGTAATTTCAATGTAAACCGTTATTTGACTAATTGATTGTGACAGTTGAAGCGTATGTCTTTGCAAAGACTCAATTGCATTCGAGTTTTGCTTTGTATATTCATTTCCAACACTTCACTATTATTATTTTTTTTTTATTGATAAAAAAGAATAACGTAATGAGGAATGTATTCTGCTTTTCTTATTAGGATGATGTACATTTCACAAAATTGAGGGCTAATCATATCATTTCAATTAGTTCCTGAAAAATCTCAAGTGTCACAAAATTCTTCGATGTATGTGCTATTTTCACATTACATGGAGAGAGAGAGAGAATAGATTAATACGTTGAGTACGCTGATGTTACATATTTTGTTCCATTGTATATAATACTTGATGAGAATCTGGAGAATTTAATGCACAAATGTACACCTCGATGGTATCAGAATCTCACATATTAAATTTGATGCAAATACTTCCCAAAGTACGGAGGAACAAGGTATGAAGTGATTTGAAACTTTGTGTTACAGCATGTGGATACGTATAACATATTCGCTCATAAACCCATTTCAATTTTTATGCTTCGACAGACAACAATCAGTTGAAAACATGATAGAAAAAAATTTCAATCTTTAAGGCCAGCTTACTACAAAAAACGTAATTTTCTTCAATACATTTTATTTATAGTACAAAACATGTTTAGTAATCAATTTTTTTACATATGAAAGTACATATATGAAATTACTTGAAAACATTTTTTTTTTTTTGGCGGTGCTGAAAATGGCTGCTGGAACTCATCTGATTCGTAGATGGATGACACTCTCATTTCAAAACTATTGCACTTATCGATATGAACCAAACGGCATTTTACTCTTTAGATGTCTGGCTATGGCCTCAAGCAGAATGAAACATTGTCAATGAAAAAAAACAAACTGGCGGTTTTTTGAATTTTTTTAACCCTTTTTTCCACTTTTAATTGTCTATAACTTCTTTAAATAATAATAAATATTTCTGGTTCTGCTTGAGGCCATAGCCAGACATCTAAAGAGTAAAATGCCGTTTGGTTCATATCGATAAGTGCAATAGTTTTGAAATGAAAGTGTCATCCATCTACGAATTAGATGAGTTTCAGCAGCCATTTTCAGGACCGCCAAAAAAAAAAAAAATGTTTTCAAGTAATTTCATATATGTACTTTCATATGTAAAAAAATTGATTACTCAAAATGTTTTGTACTATAAATAAAATGTATTGAAGAAAATTACGTTTTTTGGAGTAAGCTGGCCTTAATATTCGTGAACGAAGAAGGCATGTTTACTTGTTCAAAATAATTACCTTCAATTTTATTCAATTCTTCGGTAGTTTTATTAAATTGAGCAATGTATTTTATTGAATATTTCCCTGCACTCAATCCTTCAGTATTATTCCTGTTGAAAACTGTTCGTAATCGTTTTATTGTACGACAAGCATATTGCGAGCTCTTCTTTTCTTTTCTCGCAACAATCGCGTTGTAAGAAGCTATTGTGAATGAAGGAGATTGAATTGGTTCGTAATGATTGAATACTCTTTTTTTTTTATCAATTTTCCTGATTCGGATGGCTCAGTTATTTATATTCCAACACGATAAAGATTTATGGAGGAATTTGATTTTTCTGTCAAACAAAAAACATAGTTTCGAATAAATATTTGTATTCTGCTGAAATAACATATTCATTCTCCATTTTCACCTCTTTTCATCGATTCGTCAGTATCGATTCGCCACCATTTTCAGTCTCCATTCAATTTATTTTCACGCTTTGTTCTCCAAAATAGCTTAATTCATTTTGTACTTTCTTCATCGTGTTCACGGTACATCCCTACACAGCACCGGATGCCCCAGCAATGTTGTCAGAATATTACATTTGAAATGTGTAATATTCTGGAAAACATCTCAAGAAGATTGTCAGAATATCTGCAGGATGTCTCATGTCACCACCTTTGTAACATTCTGGAGATATTCTGAAACATTGCTGTGATCATTCCAGCGATATTCTGTACGGAAAAAAAATGTCACAATCACACAATCCCCCAGTGGGGATCGAACCCGGGTTCGGCGCGTGAGAGTTAAGGCTTCTATCACTTCGGCAAACATCCGAGATCACGGCACCACTCTCAAAGTGCTATGTATTTATTGTAATCATCGTGATGGGAGTTTGAAGAATTCATTTCCGTGAAATAAAGAACAATCGATTCAGAATCTTCTAACACAAAAAATCAGTATTTTACAGTAAATTTTACAAATGGCTCAGTAAGATCGATGGAAAAACTTTGAAAATTTGTTGCCGTGGGATATAGACTAATCGATTCAGAATCTTTTGGAATGGAGAATGATTAGCACTTGAGAGGAGCGTTTCTTGAAAAGTACACTTCCAAAATTTACCAAGTGCTGGAACAAATTGATGAGAAACTTTCAAAAATTTGTTTCCGTGGTATATATAGACCAATCGATTCACAATCTTTTTGAAATGGAAAGTGAATAGGTCGTAGGAGAAGCGTTTTTTTTCGATCTTGAATTGTAAATTTTATCAAGTCCTGGATCAGGTGTATGAAAATTCATTTGGCTTCATAAAATATTGCTACTGTGATATTCTCAGAATATTTCATTTGCGACAAATTTAGCATATTCCCCATCGTGGATTTTCAAAACATTACAGATCATTATGTGTGTGTCATGTTCCATTAGGAAGATTCTCAGAACATTTTCAACGAAATATCGTATCTGCAATATCTATAGAATCTTGTTTAATTATTTCACACAGAATGTTCTGAGCGAGCTATTGTAATATTCTAGAAATATTACTGAGACATTGCGTGCTGTGTGGGTCAAAATAGTCTGTTTTATTTTCATCCTTTCAGCTTCTCATCTCATCCATTCATTTTAGTGTACCGTCATGCGCAATGCGCGTCTCATTAAGTTAATCGTTACTTCGCGAAGTAATTTCATTTTTGCGATCCACCTTCAAAGCCACATTTCAAATGCTTTCATTTTTCTTATTTTCGCTAACGCTCCACATTTCAGGAGCATAGAATTTCGTTTCACATACGTGTACGTTGTCTAGGAGACTCTTTTTCATTCCGAAATTCAGAATGTTTCCCCCATCACATCATTTTCATCACGGTTTCTTGGAAACCACAAGATTTCCAAGAAATAGTTTATAAAGTTACTCAAAAATGGTAGGTATTAAAATGTACTGAATTTTCATATAAGAAAGATCTGCCTCTTCATTGAAGAATAGATTTTCTGAAACTCATAAGTGAGTTGATGGGAGCCATGAACATGGGAGAATATTGCAATTACACAACACAGTTGAGTTTTGGAACGAAATCGTGATATCACTTTTCTAACAAACAAGGTACCGAGAAATCAGATTTTTTCCTCGACCTCACAAAAATATTTCCAATACTGTCGTGAAGAGTTTTACACGTTTCTGGCAGCAATACTACATGGATCACCGATTTAACATTTTCCACAACCGACTGCATAGCGATCCATTGCCATCGCCAAAGGAGATTCTTTCCTCTCTCCTACTTCCTCGAACGCCTACACCGAACTCGATTTCAAATCGAACCAACTACCTTCACATTCTGCGGCCGCATTTCATATTGCGAGACATTTTCATGCGCTTGACTTCGATATGAGGAGGTATGTAATCGTATTTTTTCCTTTTTTTTTCCCATTTCACGCAAGAAGCTTGCCGCGAGACTTCCTGCTGCACGGTTCAGACGTTTCAGGACGAATGTTGCATCGAGAGGTGAGAGTCAAAGAGAGTATCCCACGAGGACTCGTTGCACGTGAACCCTTTAGTACTTTTTCCCCTCGTTCACGAATGTACGTCTTTACAGAGAGAGCCTTATAAAGCATACACACAGATATTCCTTCTTCTATTGAAGAACTTGATAGAAAACCTCGAGTCATGAAGATACTTTATCGGAGTCTCTATGGTTTGTGATATTTTGTTTGTCATTTAGCGCGTTGACAACATTAATTGCCTCTAATTAATTAATTTGCCCCCGATGATGTCTCTGATATGACGGATTCCACGGTTCATTTAGCGGCAAGTGAACGCGCGTCATAGAGTGTTGGAAAAAGAAACGAAACAGATTGAATTGGATGATTCTTATTCCAAACGAAATGGAAGTTATCAAACTGACTGAACTGCGTGGTATCACACATCACAAACGTAGTACTGCAGCATAAAACATACTCTAGTATTATAGAAATCACTCGAGTCATTCTCTAGGCGATTACAAGGCCTTACGCAGTGTTGCCAGAGCACTTTGATCAAATATCACATGTAGATTAGAAAAAAGTTACATGATATTTTGCGGCAATATTCAGCTTTGCATTCTTGCGTTAAAGTTTGACGTTTTAAACGTTGGCGTTTAAAAAAATGTTACATCCATGTTACATGAGACAGTCGAAAGTTACGTAAAATGTAACAAATGTAACCTTCTGGCAACACTGACCTTACGAGGCCTTGCAAGTCCTATAGAATTACTAGAGTGATTTCTGCTAGGGATAGCAAACATATGCATAACCACTCTGCAGATATGATACGGTAGAGGTACTTGGCGGCTGGCCGTGCCCCTACACCACGTCAAGGTATATCTTATTGTGGGGGAAAAGGGGTGTGCAATTTATTGATACAATTTCCTTATCCACTATAATTCTTACACCTATTCGAGCCTGAAGGACACTCACCTGGAACATATACGATGAACAGTGGTCAAGTTCGCTCTGATGTGGACTCAGGATGTGTGAAGCCGGAACTCCCAACTGGTTAGTTGGTTGGGTTGTTTTCCATGTCGCTCTGGCCCACTTTCAATTCCTCTTTCAATTCGGAACGAGGTAGGGCTCACCGGTCTTCACAAGAAGCCGTGAGAAATGGTTTCCTTGATTGGCAGAAAGATACAGTAGTAGTCGACGAAATGAAATGTTGATGCCTGGAACGGGACCTCTCCGTATACCAGTAAAAGTTCATTCTCATTTAACGTGCACTCCATAGCACCGCGACACGCCAGGTGAATAGAAGTAGAAGCGCCTTTTCAGGATGTACACGCTTGGCAATAAATCCTACCGGTAAGATAGCAAGTGGCGAGAATGCTACCTAAAATTTTTTAAATGAGATTTCCCTTTTTAGGCAGCCAAAAGTGAGCCTGTCGAAATTTCGAGTGGAACTCCAAGGTTTAAGGTTAGAAACTCACAGCCACTCCAATTTTAGAGTGAATTTTCCGCTCTAAAAGAGTGGGGGTTCACTCGAAACGAGTGAAAATCCCACTCGAAGCGGATTGACTCGGTTCTGAGATTTAGTGGAGTGAAACGCGTGATTCTTCACTCTTCCAGATTTAGAGAGTGAAATATAATGATTTGTGAAACCGAGGAAACTACCAGAAATTTCTAGCTGCGGACTTTACTGCTTTTGGGTAAATGGCCTTTGGGGCACGTGCTACCTTCCCATTCTACCGTCTTCACCAGGAGGGGGGGGGGGGGATAGAGACCAGGGGATGTAAATTCAATTTTTTGACTGTTTTCAGCGCGGGCGTACAGGAGAACATTTGAACAAATTTGTGCATAGATATACTCATGCTACTTCAAAAACTTTTATGATTTGTTTATTACTTGTGTTAGTATGTCTATGTCAAATTAGTTCAGGTGTTCTTTCGTACGGCAGCGCTGAAATCAGTCTAAAAATTTTCAAATTGAATCTATATCCCCTGGTCTTGATTTCCTGTTGAGGCGGCCAATGACACTCGTTACACGTGTTACTTTATGCTTTCTGTGGCAACGCATGAATGTTGCCACCTGCACAGTCTCTCTAGTGACTCGTCATAGGTTCCTCCTGTCAAAGTGATTCACTTTAGAGGTCCCACTAGGACCTAACGAGGGAACTATGCGGTAATTGTCTCCCAGGATTATACAAAAATAATCCAATCCGCAAATTATATTGCATTCATTATCGATACTAATGAATATGTAAAATTTTGTGACTGGAGTTTATTTTTTGAATTTCCTGAATTGACACTTTGACTTTCTGCACTATCAATGGTTGGAATTATATATCATTCTAGGGAAGCTTCCGAACCACCCTGGAAGAATACTGTCTTATATCACCAATGGTTCTCTTTGCACGTCCTGTCTGACCAAGACGTAATGTCTCCCGAGGCTACTACTACTACTGCAAGGAAAAATCCATGCCACAAGCGGAACTCGATCTTATACCTTCGCGTTGTTTCAATCCAGAGAGAGACGGCTTATCTATTGCACCGAAACACGAAAACTTTAAAAAGAAGAATCATTGAAATGCATAGTTGAATTTCTAGAGTAACTCAAGTGAGTTACAACTCCCCTGAATTTAGTTCTATTATTATTCTCAGGAAACTGTATATCTCAGTCAAAGAAACCATTAAATAATGACCCCAAAAATGATAAGGAAATCGAATACCACTCTGTAAAAAAAACACTCCGGAAAACTTCGAGTACCGTATACTGGAAGCAATTGACCTGGACATTTGTACTGAAAAATTACATTAAAACCATGGAAATTCCAATACACGCGTATCAGAAAATTCTTGTATTTATACTGGAAAATTGAAGTAAAAAGCATGAAATTTCATGTAAAATACGGAAAAATTCCGGTACCGCAAGAATTTTCTTGCACGTAAATTAAAAATTCGTCATGAACAGAAATTTTCCTGTTCCTCGGTACCGAGAAATTCCAGTTTTTTTTTTTTTTAAGTGCATTTGACGTCGAGGATACGATCGGTTTTTGTGATACAGAGAATTGAAGTAGAATAGAAAAATAAATTTATATATATAAAATATATAAGGTCATTCTTTCTCAGGCACAATTCAAGTGAGATAACGATTGTTTTAGCAAAAATTTGATGATATTTCTATGAGTAAATAGAATAAAATATGATAAATCTGTCATGAACAGGTTATATCTTTCAAATGATTCTCTCTCCGATGTGTGAGCGCCGTGAACTTTTTGTGCACTGACCTAAATTAGAACATTTTGCTCCGCATTAAAGAGAAGCAACAACGTACATCGAGAGAACGAAGAATAATGAATGCATCAAATGACACTAAAAATGAGAACAATGTGTGAAAGGAATAATGAAAATATGTATCCTCTTTCACGTAATTTTAAAATAGCATAATACTCGTGAGAACTGTTGAAAACAATTGCTTCGGATGCGATGTAAGATGATTCTTCCCTCATATATAATTTCCATTAATTATTCTTGGATTAAAGTTTGATGAAATTGTTATTACTATTGAGAACAAGATTGATATTTCAATCGATAAAATTGTACCTGAAATGCATGCACCTGGAGAACTAAAAATAAGTTGCAATTTTGATTGTCTGAATTAAAAATATGTGAGTTTTTCACCAATTATGGTAAGTGAAAATTCAAGTACGTCTGACGAATAGAAATTCATTGCTAATTATACAACCAATGAAACTTCTTACGGTGTGGGATTCAAAATACATGTTTTTCCAATGTACGGAGATCATTTGGAGTCAAAGATTTAATTACAACCAGGGGATGTATTCGCGATATGTTGTAGCAACGTTCTTCATTTCATTCAGCAAAACTTCAAATTGCTGAAAACTCAATATTATTCCATTGCAGTCATTTGAATATTATTCAAATACTACGAAAGTTCACCTAATTTATATTAAACGTAACTGACTGGGATATGAACCATCATGTTTACATATTTCCCCCGTGTCACTTAATTACTGAACTTTTCAGTAACAATATCTCAAGTTCTGTTAATGCGAATTCGGTTTATCGCAATGCTGTTTGAATATAGTAGGGTACTGAACTTCTTATGCACGAATGACTGAAAAATTTGTGTATTGGTGATACAAAAAACTTGAGAGGCACTTACAAAAAAAAGTATCGACATTGGATGTCTATAATTTATGGTTAATACGGATAGAATAAAATAAATAACAAATGAGAGTTTGGATTGATATAAGGTGAACGCCATTATTTGTGAATCCCTTAGCCACCATTAGCGAACAATCGTTTATTTATTATATTTTCCCTACGACATATTATTCTGGTTTTATTCGCATACCAGTGGTTTATTTGGTGTGTGGTCAGTCATGAGATGAGATTGAAGCACTAAATGAAAAAAATTGTAAATCAAACACCAAAATGTTCATTAAAGGGGTCGCGTTTATAAATGGGGTCATCTATCTTAATCCTCTCTGTATTCTGTTTGATGAGAGGGCGCTTTAATGTTTACTTAACCCCGGCCGTGCAAACTTTCATTTTCTCTCTGCTGGTGGGGACTTGGCGGGACTTGTTATACACATTCTGTTATGCTATGCGTGATTTCACAATGAGATGTCTTCACGGGTACCTTTTGTGTCCACTGTGGGAATTATATGGAATTTTCCGAATTTTCCCTCACTGGAGTGTTGGATTACGTCCCTCAATCGTGAGGGGATTGTTTTTTCACCAGAAAGGGGGAACTCTTCTGCCTTCTAGGTGTTGAATTCTTCAAAAAGTGACTCTCTAAATCTGGAAGAGTGAAAAATCACGCGTTTCACTCCGCTAAGTCTCAGAAGTGAGCCACACTGTAAAAAAAAACTGGAAATTTACTGCGCAACTGGACTGGAAATTCCCAGTGTTAGTACTGAAATATGGATATTCCAGTACATGTACAGATATTTTGTTGGTACGGTACTGAAAATTCACCAAGCATAACTGAAAATTCAGTCCTTGTACTAGAATTTTCAAGTTTGAGATTGTGTACTGAAATTTTGCCATGATTCCGCGAAAATTTTGCTGGCTCGTACTACAATTCCACAGTTTTTGTGCACCAGAATAAAAGTATCCCCTCAACAAGGACTTGTAAAAAATTTCGTATTTAGAAAAAAAACCTAATCGTGGGTATACTGGAATTCTACAGGTTTTGAACTGCAATTTTCGGGTTGTGTAACGGACTTTTCCAGTTGCTATGCAAAGGAATTTCCCAGGTATGCTGGGATTTAATCACTGTTGCACTGAAATTTTCCACTTCTGTTGGACTTCGTCATTTCTGGTAGGAAAACTTTCAAGTCTTTATATTAAAAATTTCCTGATTGAGATTTTGAATAATAATTGTAATTGTAGCAAATAAAATTGATATATGAGGTTTTTCGAAGATTTATTCTTTTGTGTATTCTAGATATGAAGCATATGTAGTAACCCAAGCTGGCCTTCCAACATGTCGCGCTATAGCTCCTCGGTTAGGTCTTGGGTTTCAGTTGGTAGGCAGATAGAATAGTGTAGGTTCAAATCCTGTTAGGTGGACATGACTTTCTGTCCTTTCACATGAACAATCAAGTCTTCTCAGTCATCTTGAAACACAAGGACCGTGCAGAATCACTTTGTGTGAGCAATTTTTTTTCAATTTTCATAAATACTTCCAGCATTAATTTTCCAGTACATATCCTGGAAAAGTCCAGTTCGTGTACTGAGAAATTCCAGTACTGAGCCTCAGCAAATTTCCAGTTCTGATGCTGAAAATCCATAACATTCGTACTGAATTTTTGCAGCACAAATGTGCTAAAATTTTCCGGACATGCACAGGTTAATAACTTCCAGTACATGTACTGGAATTTTCCGGTGAACCTTTTTTACAGTGCAGTCCGCTTCGAGTGGCATTCTCACTCGTTTCGAGTGAACTCTCACTCTCTTAGAGTGGAAAGTTCACTCTAAAATTGGAGTGGTTGTGAGTTTCTAACCTCAAACCTTAGACTTCCACTCTAAAAGAGTGGGAATTTCACTCGGAATTTCGACAAGCTCACTTCTCGCTGCCTAAAGAGTAAAATCTCACTCTAAAAATTTTAGAGAGGAGGTGAAAGTTCGAAAAATCAGGATTAAAAGATCCTTGTACATGGTGTAACTTCGTTCCCACCATTTTTGGTGGAATATTGTACAATTATCTTTCCCAGTGTAGTACAATGACAGGTCTCGTCGCAACTCCCCTCCGTGGACAAATAATTTTTCCCGCGAATATATCAATATGGTATTGATTCTAGAATTTTTCCAAGAATCCAGAATCTCATCATTATGAAATGTGTACTTCTTCACTCAGCTCCTCGCACAGCAATATTTTATTTCAGCAAATTGAAACATTGGGGCCACCTATGATCGATGATGAAATTCATACATTTTTCTCGATATTTGAACGATTTTCATATCCTTCTGCGATACGGATCCTTTGAATGCACAATTTCCATCATCGTTTGAGTCATTTCATTCATTATTCAAACAATGAATACATCCGTGGATGATAATTACATACCCGATTATATGCATTATCTATGTAATAAGAGGGACATATGTGTTTCAAAATGGAAATTTATAATTCAAAATGATCAAATACTTCTGCAGTCGTCGAATCAAACGATCATTTTCATTCACGTTTACATTCGAATGGACGCTGTCAGAGAAATTCAACTGAAATTCAATCACATATTCTGTGGAGCTATTGACATAAGCACAATTCTTCCTCTATGAATTTTATAGAGTGGAAATCTACTCTTGAAGACTGAAAATACTGCAACTCTAATAAGAGTGAAGATCCCTTCTCATGAAGTGGAGTGAGAATTTCACTTTTATAAAAGAGCTCCTCTTTTGAAGCGGATTGAAAGCGGGATTTCTGCTCTAATATATTGAAGATTCGCTTTTTTGGAATGAATTTCTCACTTTCATTGTAGTTTAACACTACAAATATCGGTATTTCAATACAAGTGTTCGACCGATACATATTAAAATATTGCAATACAAATTTCAAAATCAATTCTCCAATTTAAAAATGTTTCTAATGATTCAATCTCAACTTATCGAATTTCCTATTGTTTCCACATCAAGATCAAGAAATTTTCAAGCAGTATATATTCATTCCCTCTCTCTCTCTCTCTCTCTCTCCACACGGTTGGATATGCAAAATCGAGGGAACTCAATGAATTATGTTTCCAACCATGTAAGATTCGTTCGTTTCTAGTTTGTTCGAGTGAAATGAATTATGAATTTTTTCTCCCTCATATTTTTATAGATTCGCTTCACGCTTTGCACTTTAGCTCTATCCGATCATCTAAATTCTCTTTACCCGAGCCACCCTTTCTCCCTGTTTGCAGACGTAATAATACGATGTAATCGTCAACTCGGAAACTTTTCACTTGTGGGTAAATATGAAAACGAATCGTTGGACGAGCATTCTCGGTTATTCATTCGATTCGAAAGGACAGACTTACACTCGACCGCACCCGTAAATTATTTCCGCAAGAATGGAGCAATGAAATACACTCAGTTTTCGCGGAACGCTCTTTTTTTTGCATATAAAGCATTATTCGTTTGTTCCTTTCATGACACAATGTATAGCTTTCCACAGTACTGGGATCTTTGAAAATGAATTGTTGACAAATTTCAAATCTATTCATTAAAGCAATTTGAATGTTCTGAAAAATGTTGAAAATTCATTTGGTTTGGCTGAGAGAAAAGGTATCATTGTGATTTCATCGGTGTTATACTATGTAAAAAAATAAAGAAATCCCGCTGATAACAAAATTCAGAGAAAAACCTTGGCAGAAATTATTCTCTAACATGAATGCTCAGAGTACCGGTACAAGGGAACAGATGGGAGGGATTTCATAATTCCAAATATACCTTTAACGCGACACATATTTTTTCCATGCCAACGCATCGATGAATTCCCCAGCCGTAGCAATATTCTTTTTTGTACAAACGTGCCCACAGTGAACTACGTACACGTAATTCGTGGTGTTCAGTGATTCATGTAAAGTGTTTCGTGATTCGTGTCTGTGATTCATGTCGTGAGAAAACGCATTAAACTCAACACAAACTTACACGTGTACGTATAGACTCGATGTCACGGCATACACGTACATCATGGAACACTTTTCTCTATTCGTATGTTGTATACGTTGGAGTAAGGTAGGGTGCAATGCACGATTGGCTATGTGTATGCGTCGTGTGTTTGAATAATTTATTGCTTCGACGTGGAGGCGTGCGTAATTATCATCCACATCCACGATAGGTTGAGTCCGAGTAATAGGTGATTTAGCAAGCAAATTAATTAACTACCGATATTCGCTTTCTCATTTAAACAATTCTCCATCATGACGAAATTTTCTCACTTGTTATCCAACACTTCCTTCTGATGCAATTCATTCGAATTCATTTGGAATTAAATTTCATGTGCATCCGATCATTATCGCATTTCGGTTTTCAACCGTCTCTCGTTATAAATAATCAATCATGTTTTTCGAGCGTTCAGCCACGTTATCGTTGCATCACGAACCATGAAGCACCAATCATTTATGCATACGCTTTTGACAAATCAAGGATCTGGAGTATGCGAAAAATAGTAAATTATTAATAATTAATTGTGATATAATCATCCCTTTCTTGTCATCGATATCGGAGTTCTGTTTGGGGAGTGTATATTAAGAGAAATTTGAAACCGAATTCTTATTTGTACCGCGGGATGAGAAAATATGTACATTGAGATAGATTTATCAATAAAATTCACTGGTTACTGTCGGTAAATGAGGGATGTATCTGACACGTGATTACAAATTGATGGGAAATATCAATAACTTTTCATAGCGTTATTTTAATCGAGAAAAATTTGTATCTTCACCAGCGTTGAACATGATTGTTCGTGATCAAACGGAAAAAAATACAGTCCGACCTCCCAATAAGACCGCTCGAAATAAGAACGCTTCCCCAGTTTCTCGCTCGATTACTTCCCCTACTTTCACTGCAACTCCAATTTTTGGGTATTCGCGTGCGAATCTCTGAATAAGAACGCCCAACTTAGTAGAATTATAAAGAGTAAAATGAAATAATCACTTTATCTTTTCACTTATCAATTCTCTATAATTTCAATGAACTTTGCTGTACGGAATTAATCCCGTCCCGTTGTTTCTCAAGTTAATTGTATAAATCTTATTTCTATGCACATTTAACGAATATGTGTGTATTTGAAGATTCTCGTATAAAATACCCAAAGATTCCCGTAGAAAAGTTTTTCCTGTCCATTCCCATGAACTTGCGGAATTTCCATTAGGGATGCACCGGATATCCGGCCCTGATCCGGTATCCGGCCTATCCGGCCGGATCGAACACATATCCGACCGGATACTGAATAAAATGTCTATAAAATTCATATTATCCCAGAGGATAAATCTTTTGTTCAATATTATTGAAATATTGTTCAAATGATATCCAGTGGAACGTTTCTGTTTTCCGTTATTAAAGACATCTGTTGAATCTGGCCACATCTGATTAAATCTTTTACAGGGAGTGAAAAATTTGATGTCCGTTCGAACGGGAAGATCTTTGTCATTTCGTTGTAGTTCGCAGTATTGTGGCCCCTCTGATGCATGATGAAAAAAACATCAGAACTCGTTATTCACTCGATCAATGAGAGCAATGTTTCAAAATTTTGAAAATAATGACAGAATACCAAAAATCTACCGAGGTAACCAACACCGACTTTTTTCATTCACTGTACAATGTTCTGGTTACAGTCGATTTGAAAAGTTTCAATTAGCTTTGGTGAGATTTAGTGCACGGATCAAATATAATGGCGATTACTTCATTGGGCATGAACGGCCCGTGTTGGGAAAAATTATGAGTTCGCTCTTGTTTTGGATTCCATCTTGGATGTCATCATGAACCAATTTGAGAATATCGGTATCAGAAGAATCACTCAGCTCGAATTATTTCTCCTCTTCAAGAACTTTGATATCATCTTCATCCATCGAAGATTGCAGTACTTCTTGAATCAATTGTGATTTGACGATTGATTCGGTTTTCAAAAAGCGACTCTTAAATCATGGATCCAAAAACGTGGCGTTTGTGAAAAATTTTTTATTTTGAACGTTGATTCCATTCCCACAGCTGCTTAAAAATCTGGTTTAGATTGATTTTCTCAGGGTTCCCTTCAAAAACGACACACCTGGATAGGTAGCATTGAACGAGAGTCATCGGAACCGGACGCTGAAGCTCTGTCACTCAAGCCATTGTCGGGTACTTGTACTTCCTTCGCGTATATCAGGTCCTTCCTTGCCGTATATCATTATAACGCTCATATACGCTCATCATTCAAACTTGAATATCTCGAAAACTGAGCTGCGTTGGGATAAAAATGGTTTTCCACAAAAGTGCCTAAGCTACACGTACACATGCGATTCTTAGGAAATCAGCTCCCAACTCTTGCGACTGTTTTTTCGATAAATGCAATCCGGTGAGGCATCAATTGTCCGACTGCTCATTTGTCCGAATATTCATTTACCGGAAAATTCCAAAGGTGATGTAAACTTCCAGTGCCACAATTATCCCCCCCCCCCCTTTGTTCAACTTGTGAATTGGAAAGAGATACTTGATAGAATTTGGGCGAGAGTCAGGTTGGGCAAATGGAGTCTGAGTCACTGAATGTTCGGGTCAATGCACAGTCGAGCAACTGATGCCCTACCCGTGATAAAAAATTCCAGGGATTCGAGATGATATAGTGTTTTATAGTGTTCTCTAGATACAACACGAGGTCCAACTAGGTTCGTTGATAATACATTGTATTCATTATGAGCTCTTTTACAATTCTTGTGCTGTCTGGGTCTATGATATAGAAACTAGGCCAGTAGCGTTAGGATTACTATAAATTAACTGTCACTTATGAATTTGTTAGGAATGATTGGAAAGAATGAAAGAACTAAACGACTTATGATCCAAATATCCAATCCTTTATGACGAATAAGAACTGATTGATAAGAATTATGACTTGTTCTGAGTATAGGGAATTAGTATTTTCAGAGAAACGAGATTGTTGATATAAATTCCAAATTTTCTTCAATTTTTCTTAATCAATACGAACAAATTTTCTATATCCGGCCACCGGATATTTGCCGGATTATCCGGTATCCGGCAACGATCGTAAGGCCGGATATTTGGCATCCGGTATCCGGCAAAAACCTGATCCGGTGCATCCCCAATTTCCATATTATTTTCCATGTTTGAAAAAAAAAAATGATGAAAGGAATAAGGAAATTTTGCATGAACAAGGAAAACCTTCCTAAGGGTCCAGACAAATAATTGAAATTATTTTCATCTGTTTGAATGATATTTTGATTCACAACACATTCAACTGCAGGTGGAGTATTTTCAAGGGAACCAAATCCTTCCACTGAACATGAAGCCTCGGGCAAATGGATTCTTCAACATTTTCTTCCGAATACATGAAATAAAGTAATATACAATTAATATTCCTAAAAATCGTAGGAATAATATGTACATCAACTATATATGCAACATTGCATAAAACAGTATTCCTTGACAATCTAGGACTCGTTTACATGGGTGCCATGGAAAAATTGACACTCGTTTGAGCGTTCTTATTGAGAGGATGGCATGACGGAAAGAGAAACAGAAACAGCACGGAGCGTGCGCCTGGTTGGGGTACTCGAATTCTAGGAAAAACTCTTCCCCTTGGGGGTTTTTGCGTTTTTATTGACAGGTCAAACTTTAGTTGACTATTATTTGGATAACTACACCCAGAAAAATAGTTTACTCGAATATGAATCTACTAGACATTTCATTGTATCCAATGAAATTTTACTCGATTTGAGTAAATTTTATTTGAAATTAATAAAAGTTTATTTGGATGGAATAAATTTTTCATTTACTTCAACTGAAACTCTAGTAGGTTCATATTCAAATCAAAATTTAGTTGATCCAAATAAATCCAAATGTTAATTTCTCTCGGTGTAAAAATTAGCTATGGGAGCTATTTTTTAGCTGTCACAGCTACTCATTCGGTGGTAGCAGCAAGAAATGTAGCTGCTACCACAGCAAAAATTCAACAGCTAAATTATTTAGCTATCCGAATATCAATCACAAAACCTGTGCAGTCACAGCTATGATTTCCTGCTGCGGTATAGTCAAGAAATAGCTACAGCTGCAATTATTTCAGCTACAGCGGTGAAAATAGATGCTAAAAAAGTGAGTAATTGCTACAGCTATTTCCCTTTTTCCCATGTAAAACCTTGCTAATTCCCCTGAACCTACGCATCATTCTCCAAGATGTTATGGTGTTCAATTCATATCAATCTCACCATTTGAAATCTTTCGTTCACAAATTGTGTCATAAGAAATGACTGGCTTTGAACATGAATTCTCACTGGTTAGAATTCGCAAATTTCGTAGCATGAAGAATTATTGTTTTTTCCCATCAATTTGTGATTTCATGCCGAGTATATAAAATCTTTGTGTCAAGTATATTATCCCCTGACTAATGGGAAAACCAGTAATTTTTAATAATTAATTTCTTTCAGTGTAACTGCGGTTTCGAGTTGTTTCGAGTGCAATACTGTCCAAGCAGCACGAACATTATATGGACGTGCGTGAGACGTGAGGAAGATTCAGGGAATTTCCAATTGGTTATATCCATCCGGTATAGCGAATTATGTTTTATGGTTCGTTCGAATAATATTCATCTCGCATGATGGATGTATTTAGCTCTATCGCTAAGGTTACCATTGCCGCACAACGGAAAAACCTTGTTAAGTCGCATTTTTGACGAAAATGAGTTTTTGAGAACAGGAACAATATGAAGCAATTATGATAGAAAATGTCGTAAGTAACAGAGGATTTGTGAATCGCTTCGAAAAGGTGGCAAAATTTCTGAAAATACAACGGAGAAAGATTTTTGATTGTAAAAGAGCCCGAGAACGGCTCGCAATGCAACGCAACAACATCGTATGTACTTAGGTAGTTTCTTTCGTTGTAAATAGCTCGAGTTCAGCCCTCTCATACTTGGGATAAGACACCTAAGTACATTCCAATAATCCTCGACTGTCTTCGGCTGAACTGGGAAATATTTCGTTCAGATAACTATAAATAAACTCTGAAAAATCTCGCATTTTGTTTGCAGAAACCCTGAGACATTCTGAAATTTTAATGAATATTTTGTGCATACTTTCTTCAGACTTCATCACGGTTTTTTCATTCTTCTTTCAGAAGAATAAGAACGGAATTGCGCTTGGGAAAATTCTAATAAAACTCAGATAAATTTCTGACGTTTGAAAAATTTTTATATTTCAAAACAAAAATTCTCAATTCTCTTCTTCGAGTAGGTGAAATTAGAGGGAACAGGGGGAATTTATTGGATGGAAATGTTTCATGTAATTGGGAATGTAAATAGTCTTTTGTAATGGTACAATCTAATTTCGTGACTGAGACAAAATCCTGTATCGCAATGAATGTATGTATATATTAGTAATACGTATACACTCACTTGTGTTTTCACAGTCAAGATACAGAAGCACTCCAACCGTGCTCTAGTGCCAGATAGTTAATTACTCAATTAAGTTATAGTAATTAGTTTCAAAGCTTAGATGTACGACCTAAGCCAAGGATCTTGATTGATGGATCTCTGTGATGGAAATCCAACGCCACCACATCCGATCATTCATATTTTCTTTTTCTATTCCCATTTATTTTTTTCCGAATGATGTTTTGTATGGATATACCTGTTCATCATAGCATATTCATATCTCGCTGTGAATCCAAAAGAACTTTTCTGCTTCACTATGATTGTGTATGTGAATGGAAAAAAAGAAAGTGCTGTTTTATTCGTGTTTGTCGTAATGTTGCGCGCGATGTTGTTCAAAAAAATAGTGGCTTTGTTTAATCACGTTTTTCGAGTACCAGTCGGAAATGTAGACGGTCTGACTCTCCAGTTAAATACCAAAAAGAGAATTGAGATTCACGGAAATACTGTACCGAACTCGTCGGAACAGAAAAAGAAGGAAAAGTTATTCATGTATTCAAATATCATAGAGTGTGATGTTGTTAAAATCTCGCATTCTTCGGATATTCATTCACAACATTGAGTTAAAATACAGTGGAACAAGGACAAAATAAAACGCTTTGAGAATATTGTTGAGATCATTCTTAGTATTTTATGGAGTTGATATTGTTTTTCATTTTTGGATGTATAATTGCGAGGAATGATCTAATTAAATATGAAACTATTTGTCGAACGCACGAGGTCAAATTTGTAATCAAGAATCAGTATACTCGGGACGAGGTCAAGAGCGTTTTTGCGTTACGAAATTGTTTACTCGAGTATTGTTTCAATTTATTCTACTTTCATATCATTGTATAAAATTTGTCTTTCGAAAAATCGATCCTCCATATTCATCACGTGCGCATATACGGACAAAGATCATCTCTGAAGGTTTTGTTGTTGACTAGTATGTCACTCTTGAATGGAGCACAAGTTCAACGAGAATCCGTGAATCCTTATTTTTATAATTCGTCGGCCTTTTCCATTATTTTGACAATGAAAAATACAGGATGAGTTCTATTATTGAAGTAATTGAAAATCTATCCGGAAAATCTATTTTTCAAATCTATCCAGGAAGAAGGTGTTATTGAATTTGAGAACATTGTTATGCAATTTCAGAATTTGTTGTTTAAATCTATACATTTATTATAACATTTGATAGGTTCATCATTAGAATTTGAAAAATTTTCCATTCAACATAATATAGATTTTTTGAATTAAAGAACCATGATTATGTGAAGAGTGTCATAACAAGTTATTCAATTCCAGTTGAATTTTTCTGATATTGCAGATGAATTCTGAATCGTTTCTTATGTGGTTTTCGACTCTTCCAAATGGCTTCTACCATTTCTTTTACAAGGGTGTGACTTGACGCTAAATGTAAAATAAGATGAACAACAATTTTTATCTAAAAATTCTCAGAATAAGGAAATTATTTTACATGTTCAATGACCGCAACTTTTTATCCTTAAACCTAGTATAATGCCCGATAAACATACATCTGTGACCCCTGTGACAGAATATCAAATTCTTTCCTCTCGGATTTACTTGAGAAATAAAGTGTATTTTTTTATTATGTTGACACACAGTATACTGCAGGTACGTTATATTTTCGAGAATAATTCTCTCGGTATTCCACCGTTAAAACCACGCGGTGAACTTAGTTAATATAAATTAAATACGAATTTTATCTCAGATGTGGAGAAAATACTTTACACGTCAACACGTTTTCTACATTTGAAATGAAATCTTCTCAGCTTGTCACATAGAATACAATACTTGTAAATCTTGACGTGGAAAATTCTGAAAATTGTTATATCAAAAATGTACTTCCGACCAATAATTCCACTCATGTTGACAGAAATTGCGTTAATTACGTGTTGTCCTGAAATTCATTCAGGTAATTATTATTTCAACTTGTCGTTCGTGTAATTTTCATGCGCGTAAAATTTCATAGAATTCATTGTTTATCGAAATTATAAATTCAGCGTATGAGCTTGAATGGCAATTCACATAAAATTCCACATCAAATGAGTAGAGGAAAGTATTGGAAAAAATTTTCCTCCATTACATAATACGAAACAATGATTTTTGCAATGATATATTCTCAGAGAAGAATTTATTTCATCTTTCTAGAACTTTGAAAAACACGTGCGTGTCCAGGAACGAGCTATAAGATTCTCCTCAACGAAAAGTTCATGTATGCAAAAGTGTATTCGCAAGTTTTAGCATTCAGAATGTGTTCAAAATCTTTATTCGATTATGTACTCATGAGTTATGTATTCATCCCGCAATATCATGCGATGTCACGATACGCATCTCGGTATAGTGTGAGATCCTTGAAACTGGATTAAGTTGGAAAGCAAAGGAGATGACGAGGATGCGGATTTTAAGGAAGATTACGAAGCTCAAAAACAAAGTGACTGAACTGAAACATTGGATTAAATTCGATATATTTTTGTGAACTATCGCGTGATTGTTGATTATTTTTATGTGAAATTTCCTGTTAGAATTTCTATCCATGTTTTGGAAAGTTTTTTTGCTTTCGTTCATAGCGTTTATATGCTGAAACCTGTTGTTCAGTTTTGTGATATTCACCCACGTGTATACAGACCAAGCCTGGCACAAGACTCCCCGGGACTTATCTTGAACGATTTAGCCAAATCAAACCAAGTTTGGGCCAATGTTTTTCCTAGATTGTGAACTATACCAAGCATCGATCAATGCTTTTTTGATCACAAGTATTGCGATAAAAAAATTCATGATTCTTTACTTTCGTTTATGTTTCCTCTCCTAAAAATGATGTACTGGAATCATGTTAGAACGATGAAACAATCTGCTAGGTTTAAGACAAGCTCGTATCATCACTGTCAAATTTCCGGACTTTGATATTTTAATCAATTTCGCTGTTGACACTGATTTATGCTCAAACTAACGAGTTTTCACTAAAGTATCATGACATAATCTTATAATGATCTGATTCCCCGCTAAAGATTCACCTTAGAAACTGATGACACCTGGTCCTCTTTTTACGATCAACATAAAATATTGAGATTTATGAAAAATATCAGAAGTGGGTCAGAATTTCTGGAATCAGCACGAATTGAATTTTACATTCATTCACAAGTCTCTACGGAAAGCTTTCTTATTACCTCGAGTTGTTATGCTCTACACAACCCTTTTCCTCCACAAACCCTATCCGACTCAACAAACATCCGAGCTGTGCCATTTCACCTGCACCCTTGCCTTCTCCTGCACATCAGAAATCCCAGTTGCTTCATTCTACACAAGTTTGCTTCAGCACAATCCTGATCCAACTCAACGGAAATCCGAGTTGTTTTATTCCACACATTTTATTTCTCGCACAAACTGAATTTGACACAACGGATGCCGGGGCATTTTCATTCGGAAAACAGTTTGTATAGAATAAAACAACTTAAAATTCCTTTTTCGAATCGCGATTGTGCAGAGAATAAATGTGTAGATTGAAACATTTCGGATTTCCGTTGAGTTGAATCAGGATTGTGCTGAAAGAGGTTGCTATTAAATTATGGAAATCAAAATTCAATTCGTATTGATTTCAAAATCCTGTAACCAAATATCGTTTGAGAAGATTCTATTTACCTGGCTTGAACTTCAATTATTCCGCAGACCAGGAGAAAAATCACTCAATAAAATAGTACAACATATATTGAAAGTTATTAAAGACTGGTATCTACATATAATCTAGATGATACAAAAGATACTACCCAGTAATAGATTCTTTACGCTCATCAGTATCAAAAGATGAAATACAATAGTATTAATCGACTGAAAAATGTTGCATTTGTAAGTTCCACTTCTATTTGAATCAACCACAACATTTGTCTTGGTGTATCAAACCCATTTGGCCAACCTTAAGCCAGACTAGAGCTAACCGTGGTAACTCTGAAGAGGACTTGAACCAGTTTTGGCTCAATGGTTATATACAAATCTGCAGCCATCACGAATTAGAAATTCAGTCACTGATTATCAATGTGTCATTCATATGTCCAATATCGGCAAAATTATTCTTGACCCAGCCTTGTTCTTACGCTCGGGTCAAGTTTACGCCAAGTCCCATGACCAATCCTGAAACATAAGAAATGTATCATAAACCGACTGACGAGTGGGAACACCAGAATACTTGTGAGAAAATATTGGCTCAATCACTTTTAGCCAAACTTTGTTTCTAGTACATCTGCAAACCTGGACAAAGCTTGAGTGTTTTTCAGTTCCATCAATACGTTCATGGAAATAGTCAATCAACACTCACTTGCAATGTCTTTCAAATAAGTTTAGGGTGTTCGAGGCAACAATTTTAGGTATCTTGTGAATATTTCGAATTCTCGTCTTGTCCAACAGCTGTTTACAAGATATTTCATAGTACTGAATATTTATTGAGTATTCATATGAATAGTGGGAGATTTTTTATATCTGAAATCGCTTCAACAATAAAATTTTTAATCGAAATATTGGAATTCCATCTCTCGAGAAGCATGTATAGCTGAAAAATCTTGGTGAAAGTCTTCATTGGTAACAAACACACAAATTGCAATGAAAAAAGCGATGAAATATCTATAGGTATAAAATTTTTCTACAGAACAAACTATCCAAGTCTCCTTATATCATATATCCGGTCGTTAAGCGCATCTACTGTGAATTTGAAAAAAAAATAATTTAAAAATAATGCATTCGCGCGTAAAACGTAGATGAACTTTCTATGAAATTAAAAACAAACTTTATACGAAACTAATTCCACGATACAATTGCATATGACTTTTGACACGACCATAATTGTGACTTTTTTTAAATACATACAAATGTGTGGTAAAAAACTTTGGAAACTTGTACAGCACGATTCATACAGATCCTTCCAACAGCTCTTGAAAGAGTGACAGATTCGTTGTACAACGTAGGCAGGTAGCAACGAGACCCAACGTGTACCAACAGCAGATTGTACGGAATGAAATTCACCCTTTCCTAATTATAAAAATCATGAAGAAAAATACTACACGATAAACGAAATAATTTAAAATGTCAAGAGACAAGTTTTTTTAATGAATACAATAATTTTGCCAGGAAAAAAATTTAATTCGCATTGAAAGTTGGAGTTTTTGTTTGGATGAGCATTTCACTCTAGTTTCGAGAGAAGTTTTTTCACAGTTTAGAATATGGATTATGAAAATATCATTGAATAATATATTCATCTTGAAGAATTACATCTCAATTCAGTGAGCAAGATTTATTTCAGATTTCACCGTCAAGATAGATGAATATTTGTTCAGAAAGTTGCCCGAAGGAACTCTTTTTACCAAAACTTCAAGAAATATGGAAAATTCAATTATGTTTTCTGTGCACTTATCGAAAAAGTATCATTTGAAAGGCAAAGTAAATTGGTACAGAATACACGTTGGCTTCAGGCGGATTGCATTTCCTAGCTGCTCAAGGAAGTTTTACATGCGACAAGAGAAATGACAGAATAAAGAACATTTTCTCGATTTCCAAAATTTTTTTTTCGATTCATCCAGTACGTCGTTGAAAATACTTGAAATGGATTTGAATTCGCAAAGTTGAGGGAATATTTATTTGAGAAGATATTTCAAAATTTTATATTCAATGTACGGGTTTTTCATAATTTATAACGTTATGAATGCATATGGAATTATAATAACGTATAGGTTTTCGTTTAGTAATCTACAGATTTTCTGTAATTATTGGAAATATAAATACAGAGCCAGCGTAGAAGATCTACTTGCGAGTTTTTGAATTAAGTTCTCTTCTGGAGTAGCTAATTTTTGCTGTGACAGTAATCTGTTTGCTATCACAGCAACCTTCTCAGCTACGACAGCAATTTTTGAACTGTGGGAGAAAAAATGTTGACTCCTTCACCAAGTTGCTTTCTCAGCAACCAAGTTCATTGAGGAAACAAATTATTAGCGAAACTAGCGAAAATCATTGAGTACCGAAAAAAATGATCAAATATTCCTGAAGCCAAGAACGGTACTGTAGGGTAACTCTTTATTCCAAGTTTAATTTCGATTTCAATCAAAATTTTCGTTCATAAATCATTAATATTCTCAATTATTCCAAAATCACATTTGAGTATTGTGAATGCATCGAATAAGAATGAAGAGTATATATGAATGTTTTCTTCATTTTCCAATGCAAGAAATGAGTCTGAATCGGATGAAGTGCAAACAGAGAGTTGAAAAAGTTTTGGGGGAACGTTCGGAGGTTGGAATTCAATAAGATTCAACCCACAGGAATTTGGAAATAACATTTACTTGAATCATAATATGCCTTTTGAGCATGTTGTATTCCTTTCAAATTCACTGAATAAGAAACCAGAATCATCTCATATGAAAGATTTCAAATCTAGCGAATTTTTTTTATTCTTTTCATATTCGTGAGAATATGCATATATAATTTTTCAACCCATTTCACTCATTGACTTGAACTTTATTGAACTGAAAGGGAAAGCAACGACAAAAGTTCATAAGGAAAAAACTGAATTATTCGAAGGATAACAAAGAATAGTAAGAGTAGAAATAATTTTGTATGCAAAGTAAATACATATTCAATCAATCGGATAAAACCTGACGAAATACATAAATACTCACCGTGAATCAAAACGATATATTTGTTTCGAACAAAATTCAGAGCAGGACACGGATTGGAATACGAGTATCGCTATTTGTTCACTCGAGGCAGTTTTAAGAACAAATATTTAATTTTATAAAATCATTCGACAGGGTTGATAAAGAATATATGTGACATTGTTTCATCGAACGATACAACAAATATTCTCTATAGTCTTTTACAGAGCAAGGTATTTTGTATATTTTGTAGAATCGGTACCAATCTATTTGTAACACTCGTCACGTAACCTTTCGATTTACGAAATACTGATACATTCGTGACATAGTCTATGCAGACTCAATTATCTCTGCTGAAAATCCCAGGCAAAACCGGGCAGAAACAGTTGTTAGGCTTTCAACGGTTCTGGTTCCTGGAAATCTGGTCAAAAATTGACACATTTCCCATCCGGTTAGATTTGGAATTATCAAATAAGAATCTCCTGTGAAACTTTGGCAGGAACATCACCAATTAAAGTTGATAAAACTGTCGCTCTCTAGTTTGGTCGCCATAGTTTGTTGAGAATCTTGAATTAAAAGTCAGTCACGCGATTGGCATGGAATAGATTTCTGTGAGACTTCTGAGAATTGTATTTTTCATTACTTGTATAATTATTGTTCATAAAATTCGATATATAAGAAATGAGGAGTTTTTAAATCGTTTCCCACGTGAAAATTTCTAGCTTGCGCCAATACTGACGATGGAAAATAGTTAGGCGCAATGCTCACATCCAAGGCTTGGAAATCTGTATCGAGCCAACGTTGACTGACAAGTGGCACAATGTTGCACCAATGTTGGGAATCATAATTTCCAATGATCAATCCATCATTGGCTCAAGATTGTGCCAATTATGGTTCATCGTTGTCCCAATATCGTTTGGACAAAAGAAATTAACTTCATACGAACAATTTCATAGCACGGCTGAATATTAATCCAAACGTTGACAACGTTTAGAAGAAATGAGTACCCAATACAGTGCCACGCCTGGTCAAAGCTTGGCTCAGGCTAGCCACGATCCTCAATTATACGTCTCCATACAAAAATTCCCGCGTCCAATGTCAAAGCGCCACCCTTCGGTATTGTTTCCAACGCTCGGTTCGTTTCTCGCAAGCGCTCAACGAACTATGCGGTTGATATATAAGCATAATATAACCTTCTGATTTGAAAATTCTTGTCTTGATCATAGGTCCTTCATCGAAGGAGAGATTTTAGCTGTGCAGACCCATGGACTCGTGGACATCAGAATTTGAATTATACTTGATGTAATTGATTTGTAAGGTAACCAGTAATCATTGAGTTATATTAAACTTATAAACACATCTTGTATTGGATTAATCAAATAAGTTTCTTCGTTTCAATGTGTACAGAGATTCTCTCGCCCTGGTTGTTTAAAATATTTCAGGTTCGGGCTGTACTTCTTAACATGTGTGGAGGGGAAGCAATCGATGTCGGGAATATATGACTCTGAATTTTTATTATATTTTTGCAATCGTTCAACATAGAGTTGAACTTAGGCACAACATTGGCTCAACGTTGGCGCGGGATTGTCGCAACGTTGAATCAATTTTGGCCGAATATTGACTCAGTACTATTATAGTATTGACTCAAATTTAGCAGTCAACATCATTTATGTGTAATAAATGATGGTACCTCCTTTGAATGCATAAAACATCTGACCATTGGCAGACCATAAAAAAATTCGTCTATCAGTCTTGGTTCGTAATGAGGACAAGCATGACCCAATCTTGGATTTAGATCGAGCGACAAATTTTTTCAAGGGTTGCCGATGATGGCTGATTTGATTGCCATAATCGTACCAATGTTGGTCCGTGAACGGCAGAATACATCAATGGAGCCTGTAACGATGTTATCATTTCAAGCTTGCACCTTGCTAACCGCCAAGGCTCGGCCAATCTTTGTCAGTGTTGCGCCATCCTAGTGCCAATCGTCAATGTTCACCTGGGTTCTTTGAAGAGTTTTCGAATTCATTCAATGATGCTCCCATATGATGTAAAAAAATGAGATACAAACATGTTTAAACCAGGCATAATTTATGTGTGGAAATGGGCTCACAAAAACTATATATGTTCAAATCATTCGAGCCTATATAGTTTTTGTGAGCCCATTCCTACATATAAATTATACCTGGTTCAGATATGATTATATCTAGTTTTTTCACACTGAAGGATATGCAAGGAAGATTCTCCCATCAATTTGTATGAAATATCCACTATGCTGGTGAAGCTAATATTTATAATAGTAAAATGATTGAATTATATATTCAATCCCTTGGTTATCAATGAAAATCTAAGAATTTCATATTCCTCTAATTTCAATAAAACAAGATATGTTGGTATTTTCACTATGAATCTTGAAATATATATGAAATTATGAACGGTATAAAAATCCATGTTCATAAATATGTAACTATGGATTATCAAATTAAAACCCAAATTTTTCTTATGAATTACAAATGATATAATTGATAAGGATATTGAACTAATCAAAGTATATGACATTACATAAAATCTCGCTGAAAGTTGATCCTCCAAAGCCCCTCAATTTTCAATAGGAAATTTAATTGGAATCAAACTTATTTCAAATAATGAGGAAACTATGAAACTTATGAATAAAACTGACCTCCCGACGAATTTGTCGTAATCGGTAAAATTTTTATATCATTGAACTCACAAAAAATATTCCAGAATTATGTAATGTTTTGATCGAATTTGCTCCCGTATTCGTTAAATTCAAATGAGTTTCTCTTCCATCGTGATCACGATGAGCGGAATTTTCATTGGACTCATCAAAATATCTTCATTTTACCTGAATTATTGTTGGACTCATCGTTCGGAGAAGAACATCTACGTATATATTCGTGAATTCATTAAAGTTTACATCACCATCTTCTGTATCTATCACATAAAAATACGCGATATCCAAAAGTCATTAAACATATCAAGTTGTGTTTTGATTCCAAAGAGACTGCTGCAACCGAATGTTCCTTTCCGATCAAAAGAATTTTCTGTTCGATTTTGATTAAAAAAAAGCGCTGTGTAGAATATTCGCTTTGAAACGTTTCCCTCTGCTGTTTGTTTGTGAAAGGAATGACCACTATTTTGAATGTTCAATAATCTGATATTTTACTCATATCCGACGACGATGTTTAGTCCAGAAGGTAAATTTGTTACAACGTAAAATACATACAATTCTCCGCTCACTGTAATTCCAAGCACAAAGCAGCATGAGAGTTGAGTTTGTCTTTTTTTGTCTTATTCAACCCTTATCTGCGGTTACATCCAGTGTTTGGCAAAATTTTTGAATGTAGTGAAGAATTCTTCATAAAATATTATATCTTCATACTAAATTCAATAAAGTTCTCAAATCTTATATGATTGATGAAATTTTGAATTTTCTCCCTGATGAAATATCACAATTATTATATATTATATTTATTAACCCTGGAACACGCACGCGAGAAACACAGAAAATTTTAGATGGCTGTAATTCATTGGAAACTAAATAGGTTTCAAATCATTATGGGTTAGTTTTTATTCGTCAGAGTGTAAAGTTTGAGAATATTTGGGTTATGGACTATCTTGAACGAAGAGACGCTCAAATGCTGAAGAAGCAAAAAAACCTTCTGTGGTCTGAAAGACCCTTGTGCGTGTTCTAGGGTTAAACTTCATGAATATATGTATTTGTTATGAAAATTTAGAAGGAAATTATCAACATTGAGAATTAAATTATTGAATTCAACATTATATCATGGATTCCCAAAATAGCCATGGGCTCTGTGCGTGCGATAATTGGTAGGAGCAGCATGAGTTCTCTTGACTGTATTTTCACACTATACGACTGCCTGTGCTCTTCTGTCTTATTATATAATGCTCACATCTGGGGACTCAGGTATCTGAATATTCTCGAAAAATCGCAGACAGTCTAGGTCTGCAGCTATAAGACTGGATTTTGGAAGGGATAAACTATCTTTTAAGTGTTTCAAACTTGCTTGGAACTGGATGATTAAGGTTCTCAACATGCCTAGTACTCGATTTCCCAGGGGTCTGTCTTCTCAGACAAATCAGAATGGACCAAGCGGGTCTTTCAAGTCCTAAGTACAATTGGTTCCCCCAGCTCGCTCCCCTTCTGGACCAGGCGAGAGTGTCTTATTCACTAGAAGATCTGGGCGTGAGGAAATGGGAGGATTCTACTGAGTTGGCCTAAGCTAACTTCAAACAATCTCTTTCACATCGAGACCTAGAAACATACAGACAGTCTAACTCCTTTCAATTCAAGAACCTTTGCGTCAAAAACATCTGAGAGTTTCCTGCTGTTGAAAAATTACCTCTTTGTATGTTAAGAGTTCTTATACAATCTCGTCTGTGCACTAAGTATGCTCCCATAAAATTTTACATAAATAGGAATCTCTATAGCATAGATTTAACTCAGATTTGTAGGGTGTGCAACCGATTAGAATTAGAAACTCTCGAACATTTTATTTTGTCCTGCCCAATATATGAATATTTTCGTAATACCCGAGTCGAAATTTTGCCCCTACTTTGCTGCTAATAATGCTGTTTTCAGTAGGGGGATCAGATAGTAAAGTAGGAGCAGTTTCAATGAGATATTTTCGCCTACTTTGCCCCTACTAGTGGTAGATATTTCCTATTTCACCACTTGTAGGAGCAAAGTAGGTGCAAGATTTATCCTCTACTTTGACCCTACCACTCCTACACGGAGAGTACTGCCGCCCGAAAAGATTACTTTTTTTTATTTTTTCAGTGAACCAGTAACAGCAAGATTTATAAAATGCATTTTTTCCATGAGAATACAAAAGATCACGGGTGCTGTAGAAAACGTGATGGTTAGGATTCAGATTTTAAACCCGTAATTTTTCTACAGTATTCGTAAGCTTCCGTATTTTCATATAAAAATCCATTTTCCAAACCTCTGTTTCCGGTTTACTAAAAAAATTTTCAAAAAGTCATATTTTCCAGCGGCATTGTTTCCGTGTATTCAGTCGATTGCAATCTCTGGAGAAACGATTAGTTCATAGTGGAAATAGATATTTTTGTATATGAGAGAAGGCTTATTCAAATTAATTCAACGATAATATAGTGATAATCATTTTCTCCGTCATATTCAAATATCTACATCTACACCATGAATTTATTTCATGTTAAATATAAAAAAGTTTTCTTACCGCTTGTATTTATATGCATTTTGATAATCAAGCTTACGTGACAGTGCCAGTCAATAAAAAAGAACTTGAGTAATTTGATAAGTTTGTTTTTAATTTCCTCTTATAATTCAAGTCGGGTATTCTATTCTTTATACACCTACATAAAACATTCAGTTGAAAACAGATCTGATGGATATTCATTTGGGTAAAGACAAATTTGATTTGATTCTAAAAAACAAAATTTTTTTTGATTCTATAAAATAAATATTTATTTTAATGAAATGAATGTTTAATTTGAATCAAGTAATAATTATTAGATTCGTATGTGGATAAGAATCTATTTGTTTGATGGATATAATTTTGATTTAATTGAGAGAATGCGCTTTATGTGGTATTATTATTATTCGAAAAATCCAACATGTAGGAGCATTAGGTTCTATGTAGGAGCAGTAGATTGTGGAGTAGAAAAATAGAATCCAAAAATATTTGAAGCGAAGAAGTAGGACCAAGTAGTTTCTATAGCGTGAAAATAGGGGCAATTTTACTGATTGGATCGACAAAGCAGGGGCAAAATTTCGACTCGGGTAGATTCATTGGGAACTTCCTCAGAAAAGGTCACTCGAATGCGCTATTTGACGCTCTCGCCTGTCCAGACGAGGGCTTAATTAGAGGAATTTATCATTTTGTAAGCAATAGTTGCAAACTACGTGCGTTCTGCCTGAATGAATGAGCGTGTGCGTAAGTGTAAGTGCAAGAATAACAATGTATTAATCCTTTGTATTCATTATGCGATGAATTTTTTTTGTCTTAAGCTCTTCAATATCAAGTATTCTCTATTATCAATAGATTTGTTTTGTATAAGATTTTCCCCTTGCTATAGGATTGTAATCCTTCCAAGCAATAAAGTAATTGAAAAAAAAATTGAAAATATCATGGATTCCGATAAATTGTTCATGTCAAAAAACGTCCTAATATTTTTACAAAGTTTGAGGTGGGATTTTTTTAAGGTGTAGTTGGTTGAAAGAGTCAATACAATCAGGACAGTCAAAGAGAACTCTCGTTGCAATAAAATGATACCGCGTAGGTGTGTTAATATAATATTGTGTAAGTATATAACTAAATTCCGAATGTAATTTTCCATCGCAAATTTTTTTCGGATTGTCGAGAAACCTCCGCCAATCATCATATTTTTTTATCTTTCATTTTTTTTAGGATTTACCGACAAATTGTAACTATTTTCACAAGAGTGCCTTCAGTGGAATGTTCTAGATAAAACCTCTCCAACCTTCAGAGAGTTCACCTTGAAGCTATTCTACAGCCGCCATTTTGCGATGAAAGATGACAAAGAGATGTATTAATTCATTTCGATATTATGTTAACAAATCCACAAAGTTTCATTTTAATTAAATAGTAATGGGAAAAAAGATTTTCTTATGCGTTTTTTTTGGCTTGTTTGATTGTATTGACCTCCCTTGAGCAATAAACTTTTCGAATAAAATTATCATGCGATGTAATGAATATATAAACGAAAGAAAAATACAGTAAAATTTGGAGGATATGTAAATTTCCATGCAATATCCATATTTTCAGAGGATGTTGAGTACGATTAAATGCATGTGTGTTGTGCATCGTAACGTTTGCAGTATCAAATAAGTGAATTTCCATCAGGGAAGAGATTTTTGCTCCAAGAATCTTGTATTGCATCACGTTTGACAACCGACAGTTCGGTACTCGTACCACTCAAATGTAATGAAATACGCATATGATATTTTATCCTCGCGAACATAATATTATGAATCTTCCATATTTAAAACGATGAAAATCGTTGAATGAGAGAGGAGATGATTACGTAATTCTTGAAACCAATGCTTTTGTTGGCTTTGAGGACTAATGTGATGTATCGATGTTTTTAATGTCTGTTTCTAATACATCTCATAATTCCTTGTACATCTGGCATGTATGCGAATATTCGCATGCACATGTCGATATACGTAATATTCCAAGAACATGTGTAAACACGTTTGTTAGCGACAATTATAATTCACCCTGAGGAGACATGGAAATATAAGGGTGGGAATAGGGAACTTGGAAAGGGAGAATAGCAAGAGCGGTAATTCGTAACAGAGGCCGGTGGTGTGCGGTACTGTAATGGGTATATCCTTTCCCCAAGGAATGGCTTATTGGTTGTCAGTATTCACCACTGGCTACTCTCTGTAACTCTACACCCACACTCCTGGATTTGAATAGATTGCCTGCCGGCGTTACCGCAAAGAGACCCTCCGAAAACATGAAGTCTCTTCTGGACAGCTTTGCTTGGACCTCATGTAGACTACTGCCACCATTTCCTCTGCTCCCTCTCTCTTAACTTCGAGTTGCGCGGTACAATGATCAAGCGAAAGGATTGTGGGGTGTTTTGCCATAGGGTCACTTCATCTGACCCGGCTGAATCACACATTGTTTTTTATTTTTACCATTCATACAGAGCAGCGGTTCTTTTTCAGTCGATGTTCCAGTATTTTATCGATCAATTTCACTCGATATACTTTTAATCAAAGCGTATTCACGAAATCATTCGTGTGTACATAAACCTTGGACTAAGTCAGCTGAATCTTGAGTTGAAAATTGACTCGACTTTTGAAAATGGTGTTTGTTATTTTATCTTTTCGGATAACAATTTCAGCTTTTAATCTATTTTCATGATAAAAGTTGGTGGTATATTTAGAAATAGAACACGACACAGGTAAAAATTTTGTATTCACCCTCTGGGGATACACTGAGTCAAAATGACTCATCCTTCAAAGTTGTATATCTCTGAAAAAGTACCTTTGAATTTCTTCAGATATTCAGAAAACTATCAACTGTAGGGCAGAGAGGGTTTCGTATTCGTATCCTGCAGACTTCGGCGATGAATTTAGAAGAAAAGAACATTGCTCTACGATGTTTTGAAGCCGAGATATGAGCGATCGAAAAACACTTGGGTCAAACTGACCCAGAGTCAGTGAAAATGATCTATTAAAAATCATAAAATTGACAGATTTTCAATGTAAAATTCACACTTTCGTGTCGATGCCAATATTTATCACAAACTTTGAAAATATGCAGGTATATTTTTCACTGTATAAATTCAAGGGTGTGTGTATTTTCCGTCAACGATAGCATCGCTATTGAAATTATAAAGAGCTTATATTTATAAATACATCACATCCCTGATGACAGATGTTCACGAAATTCTCCCGAAAGAGTTTTCTTAATTAGATTTCATTTAGGAATAAGACAAAACGTACCCAACCTGAATCAGATCTCGATTTAAATTCTCGTTTCGATGCATTTGTATGAACGTTGAAATAATTCGATACGTTGTTCGAACCGATCATATGAGACTGATGAATTCCAATTACGCAATGCTGCAAATCGTCCAGTTGATTCAGATGACTCAAACAGAATTAGCATCATTCCCATGGGAATATTTACGATGAAAAAATCTCTCTCATGAACGTTCTCACATTTTTTGAAATCACTTTTAGAACGATACACAGATATATCCAATGATTGAACTAATTTGAACAGAATTCGATGCAATCGATGAAATCATTTCATCAGTCATCCGTCGAATATATAAAAATTTCAGATTCAATGATTATCCGCGTATGATTTTGTTTCACGATTTTCAACTGTCATTTTATCAATCATCGCTGAAATTTCAAATTTATCGAATAATTCCTCTCTCGAGCGCATACTATGCCAAGGGAGCTGACAGATCTATATGCAAATTGAAAAATATTTGTGGGAAACAAAAAATATCAAACTCGATACAAATTCTTGATCTTCACAATAATTTCGATAATGGAATTGTATCGCAGAATGTATTTCATATTCAGGATCATGATAATATCCCTGCAATATATTATTCTCTCAAATCAATTTTCACAAACTCGAATTCAAAGTGGATATAAAAATAATCAAGGTAGATAAAAACAGTTCCGTCAAAATCATTTGATTATACATTTCCATTGTCCAGGGTGCAGAATTTTATTGCTCCTGTTCGTGAATGAAGAGCCTCGCTAAGCTTCGTAGATGAACGTTGAACTCTTGCGCGCGAACAGGCCATTCTGTACGTTGTTCCAGGAGTTTAAACAGATTACACGGAGCGCTATTACAGTGTGAATTGCTGCTCTAACTACCACTTCAACGAGGAAGACCACCGTCAAACGAGGAATCTTTAACAAAAGATAAACTTCAAAAAGAAAAATACGTGAGCTCAACGAATAAGAAAATGGTAAAGAAAAGAATACCTCGTAACGTGCATAAGTATCAAAGATACATTTGATTCATGCGTTTGAACTCTTCAATGTTCATGGATATCGTATTCATCGTTCTTTTATTTTTATGAATGATGTATGTCTAACGTTCAACAAAATATTTGTTTTCGTCGTATTATTATCATATAAAGTAACGAGAGTTCCAGTTGTGACTACATCCTTTCTGATATTTTGGAATGCAAGCTTTTACCTGGAATTGCTTGATTAATAGAAGTATTCTTCTTCCTCTTGTTGCATCTAGATGCAAATGTGCGATACTTGTCCGTTGTGTAAATGAACTTCTCAGTCAAAAGAGATCTTACCCATCTGACAGTAATGTCTTTTCAGATCAATTCTCTCGATTCCATCTAATTGGAATCGTATGTACTGCATTAAATGGGCCGAGCGTTATGGATTGCCTGCTGACATTTGAATATTTAAGTACCTGTCAAACTCATCACACTGGAAAAAAGTATACGTATTTTGACAGGTGGATGATGGCTTCTGAAAATGCTTGTTGATATGTGGAGGAATTCAGCTCAACGTCAATTTGATATGCCTTTGATTAACGTCCCAGTTCGGATATCAATATCCACTCCAATTTCGATTCCGAATATAGCATTTTATGTAACGTTTGAAACAAAAATCACGAGTTTGATGAAATTCCATTCCATTATACACCGAGTATTCATTTGAATATCAATTGTGTTTAGTCACTGCATATATGTAGTTGAAAGTTGAATTGACCTTGGAGCAACCGCAAGGCTCATCAAGACGGGCCGAGTCTAGGTCACCAGACATGGTGCAATTCTGGAATTATAACAATTTACAATCCTTGTGGCAATGTTCACTTTTATTTCTTATTTTGATTGAACATAAAATGAAATTTTGTTACCAGTCTAAACTGATGAGTGAAGCATATCCGGTGGTCCTGCGTTGACGTGGGCGCGTTCTGAAACAAATTTTATTATATATAAATGGGTCAGTACCCTTTGAATACAAAGGAACAATTCAGAATATAAGCAAGACTCAAAATTACATTTTACATGTCACATATAGCTTCAAATAGAGATGTTCCAAAGCGTAGTAAAGAAGACTCAAACAAATCAATTGGTAGATCCAAAGAATTACTCAGATTACATACACGCGTAATTGGGTCAGAGCATCCAAATTGAGATCTGTACAATATAGGCCTGAATAATGGCACCTTTCTTAGAGATCTGTTTGGAACATTGAAATTAATTAATTCTAAAATTGATTGGCAGTTTATAAAATCGTTAATAATTTTGTACAAAAAAAAAAGATCACTAAATATTCTTTGCTTTTTTAAAGATGGAATGTTCAAAATCCTTGAAATATGACTATAGTCATGATCACTAATCCTTAAAGGACAACCACACTGATATGCAGCGAATCGCAGAAATTCATATTGAACACGCTCCATTTTCGTAATGTCTTTTTTAAGGTGTGGCGACCAGATCACAGACGCATACTCTAAATTTGGCCTTACAAACGAAGAATACAGAAGCCTTAGTGTTCTCACATTATTGCAGTTACACGCAAAACGCTCAATAAAACCAATAGATCGAAGCGCAGAATTTGAAACTCTATTAATACGTTCAGAAAAATCAAGTTCACAATCAATAGTAACTCCGAGATCAAGAATAGAGTCAACAGGCGATAAAATAGAGTCACTAATTACATAAGGAAAACATGAGGACATTTTCAGAACGCGAAAATCTCATGATGTGACATTTGTTGATATTCAGATACAAAGCACGTTAGTGTACCAGGATTCGAGTTTGGATAATATGTGTTGCAAATTCACAGCATCAGCATATGCGTTTATTTTTCTAGAAAATTTCAAGTCATCAGCAAATAAAAGGAAAATACAATTATCAAAAATCTCCCCGATATCTTTAATAAATAAAATTAATAGAAGACGACCCAAGTGAGAGCTCTGGGGCACGCCAGAAATAACAGGTATGGGGTACGAAAGATTATCGAATATCTTGATAACTTGAGTGCGCCCTATTAAATAACTACGCAACCACGATAGCAAATTGCCCGATATGCCAAGATTATTGAGCTTATGAATAAGAATATCGTGATCGACAGTGTCAAAAGCTTTCCTAGAATCAGTGCACATGACATCTACTTGAGAATTCTGTTCGAGCGCCGAAGAAACATAGTTGAAAAAAATGGACAGATTGGTTACAGTTGATCTTCTAGTCATAAAACCAGGTTGTTCCTTAATAATTAGATTGGACAGTAAAGGAGTAAGTTTATCAACTATAATATGTTCATATAACTTAGGTATAAGCTAGTGAATTTTCAGAGGAGATCAATGTATCCATTGAATGCTTCACGTTCGCTACTCGCGAGAAACAAGCCGCACTACAGTGAGAGTTATTGCAATTTGCTGCTAAAGAAGGGAGTTCCACACTGAGCCAAGCTATTGCGTAAGCTGGGACAAGCTAACTTCAAAGCACACCCACCGATGCTCACGTCGCATCTCGATGGAGGCGAGATGGATAAAAGGGAGACGTAAATACAAAGTAGAGGAATGGAAAATCGACGTGAAGGCGACGGAGAGATGTCCAGCGATCGGTGGTAGTGTTGTATGGGTAACATCTATGTTTAGTGCAATATGAGAATCCACTGTCATCCGGGGTTAACTTATGCTTGGGGCAGTGTCTCGCCATGTACTAGAGACTTATGTACTCATGATAAATCCATGATTTATGGATTTTTGGAGTTGGTCTAACTCGAGTCAAAATATTTACGTGAAGATATCTCTAAAAGGACCAAAATGGCTGGGACTCTTATGAGGAAGGTATCATACTTCTCTGTAAAAGTTCAAGAAATTATGGGACTTTCAGAGGTTCGTTCGCGTGAATAATTTGACTCGGGTCAGACCAACGCCAAGAATCCATAAATTATGGTATTTTTCAAGATATCTGTTTTCTTTGTCTGTTTTCAACGAAGTTGATTTATTGCCCGCCCCTATTGATACAATATTTAGACCATTGTTAACTACCCTCGCCACTACGTAAATTACCTAGCCTTGGCTGCCAGCATTGGCGGAAACCGGAAGATGTTTTATTCAAATCGCATGAATATATAATTGATATTGCTTCCTGTGCATGGATTGCTTCACCATTTTTTTCTAATTCTACGAATTATCACAACTTTCAGCTAAATATCAGTTCGATAGATGAATGAACCATTGAAAATTGCACGAGGACTTATACACTGTATCAAAAATAATCATATTTCATATTGGATAAAATTTTGTAACCCAGAAATGTCTGACTTCGATATCAATCTTTGTATATCTGAATACTGAAACTTATTTGTGCAGCGGACTCGTTATAACCCACAGTAGCTAACTTCTCAGATTATGCTAACGAGTTTTCGAACCAATGTCCATGAGTACCTTAACGAGTTTCTCCCTTCGTATTATAAGTTTCCGTGCTTAGTTTAGGTTCTATTCAACACAGTAGATTCGCTTCAAATATTTCGCTCATATAATGGCATTACGTTTCAAAGGCACTTCGACTTGTATTGAAACTAACACCTTATTGTTGAGAATATGAAGTATACAGTACTCTCTACACCAAGTCTTTGAATTACAAGTAATTCCTTTATCCCGATATTCCATGGCAAGAAACTGGATTTTTTTCTCAACATCAACATCTACCTCTGATATTTAATTAACTCGAATTTGACCCTTGAAGAACTTTTTGGTGTTGTTTTCATAGGGATTTGATGAAATTTTTAGAAGCATTGTTGACATTATTGAAACATACATTCAGAAATAATTGTAATTTAGAAAAACGAATGCATGCTTTAATTTAAATGCGAACTATGTGATTCGACATTCTCTCGTTCAAAGGAATGGAATCAAGTGGTATCATACGTATACGAGCAAGGTATTACGAGTATTTTGAATATGTAAGGACCGCGCGGTTCAGAGTATACGAATTCATTAAATTTAATTTGTTTGTAAATGCATTTTATTCCTGAATAATTAAATTGAATTGTATTCATCTCTATAAATTGTCTCGAAATTATAAACAAAATATTATTCAATTTTTGGAGTGGAGTCAACATATTGTGCATCGATATGGTCGCTGTTTTAGATTTTGTGTCATCAGAATTTCACAGGATCAGAGATTGGATACAATGGTTTTCAAAATACCAACCGTTTCTTATTCTCGATAGTACATTGTTACAAGGGTGTATCGAGCAAACAAGCATGGAATAACACAGGCTATGGATTAGGATAGTCGATATGCGTGTTTCCCTCGATCTCGGGCAATTACGCGCATCCAATTACAGAAATTCAACGGACGAGCACAGAAGAGCCATCCACAATAGTCCATCGTTATGCTTGGTGCTTCCTCGTTCGGTGATCGTATGGAGCGCACGTTTCATGTATCGCATTGACCGGTTCGCATGCTTTTCATTCTCCACATTCACATGCTAAGGATGTAGTTGTTTATGTATGTGCGTATATCACAATTTCATACGCACCTCATTGTTGGCCAGTTTGATTGTGAATTCGCGTGAAATGCTATGTTCGTTGTCATCGGCGAGACAACACTCGAATGAATCGTGGCAGGGAGGAGAACGACACGAATGAATCTGGAAATTCCTCATCCTCAGATTCAACTTCAATCGAAACAGCCACCATCCGCTCAGAATATTCCTAAGCAAAAATGCCGGCATTGAAAGTTATCGATTATTTTGGATGAGAATATATGTGTCGAGAGGAAGATTTATTACCATCATAGAATCATCCTTTTTGTTCTATGTGCCATCTTCTCTGACCGAAGAAGAGTTTGAATATTTCGTTAACGCGCTCTTTCGTACTATACAAATTAAGTGATATTCAGTTCAATTTTCATTTGTTCAAGTGAATTGTTCAGAATTGTCAATAATTTAGGAATGAAAGAGGGTTCAAACGTTGATGTGTATACGAGACGGATTATAAGGGAAAAATACCCTGGTGGAAATATACGCTATATATATAAAAGACAAGAAACGTAAAAAGGTTCCAATCTGCTCTTGCCGAAGTGTATAATAATTGCTTCTTGTAAAGTATTGAAATTATACGTTATCAATACGCTTTATGAACGTTCAATGCCGTTTTGGGAAGAGTACTATTACATTGCGAATCATTTCATACAGACTTTGAATATCGGTTTTAAACTGTCAGGAATCATAGCATTCCATGACTGGATAGGTCAGACGCTGGATTGGAATGATGAACATCATGGGTTCGAAGCTCGCCAAATGGTTAAAATTTTTATCCTCTGATATTGTTCATAGTCTTCATGGAGCGTTGATTTTTATACGCTTCCCTTGTTCCAAAATTCGCTTCAAATACTCTTCGCTTACTTTTCATTAACGTTCCTGTTGCACTCTACCATACTTTTTGTCTGCGCTTCATTTCAGTTTCCATTTTCACCAGGGTAGAGCTAATTTTCATATGGAAATTGTTGGGAATGAGTGAATAGCGCAGTACCGATGGGAATTTATTTGCTACATTTTGGCGGAAACAATTTACAACGGTGGATCTAATTTCGTGTTTCGTGAATCAATCGTTTTGATTGAGATTTGAGCAGAATTTAGGATAGCAGAGGTATCTTCTCGAAAATAAGACGCCCAGTTTATCGGTGATATCTGGTAAAATAAGTATAAATCATTAACTTTAATGGGATATGGATGATTTCAATGAACATTTCAGACTTCAGCAACATTATTCAGGACGGGGCTGTAGAACACCCAAAAAAAAGTATACCAAGTTGACTTCAATCTCCACATCTTCCAAAATCGTTCCAATCTCCACATGGGATTGATTTTTATAAGCTTTTGTTTCGTGTTCTTCACTTTTCACGTGTTCCAAAATTCTATTGTTTCCATAAAGTCCTCGTAATTGTCAATGTCATGAACCATTCAGTTCCTTCATGTCAGACGTCTTCTTCATAGTCGCGGAATCAATAAAATCTGTATCAAGTGAAAATTGGATACAATTTTTCTGTTCTTGTGAATAGATTCAAAGAAATTTTCTAATTCGAAGCAACATTCCGTTATTTTGTTTTCTCTAAAAAAAGAAATACGTTATGAAAATTCCATTCACAAACTTTTTGTACACTCGATATGTAAAACGCCAAGTCGAGATGCAGTGTAGTCGATCGAGTTGTCTACCATTACGTAACGCGCGAAGGCAATTTTCTCCTCGCCTTTGAAATATTCCAATATCTTACATAGCGGTAGGTAACTTGATTGACTACGATGTTTACATATTTTATGTAGTATACATTACGGGTACCTACATGGGGGATAGAAATATATTATATTGTGAGTTACCAGTGTGCGAATAATAGAACGGAACATTTTCTTGTGCTATTGGTATATTATAATCCATTCTTGTTCCTAAAATGCTAGACAGTGGTTGGAAATTTCAAAAAAATGGCTGAAAATACAAACGGGTGGTCGAATGCGCAAATGAATCATATGGTGATTCACCTTCAAGATTTCGGGGTTGCGGATTCCGGATCTAGAGTCAAAGACTAGAAATCCACAAGGGCAGACTCCAAATTTGAGTATCACTTGAACTCATTTCGAATCTGAATGCGACAGTATTTTGAGGGTAACTGATCAAGAGTTCAGGATGGGAAATTCCTAATTCAAAATGACGGGTTCAAGATGGCAAATTCAAAACCTGAAAATCAATTCAATTGATTTGAAAATTGGTGCGATAGGTGGAAAATGATGCGACATTCAGAGAAGAAAATAGTCGGAATTACCATTGGAATAGTTGGGAAAGGACTGATAATAAGTCTTACTACTCCATAGTCCAAATAACAATATTGAACATTGATGCTGCAAATTACTATTTGAGTTAGTTTTACGTTCACGATGAAATGGTTAGTTTAACCATTAATTAGCTGACTATTCATACTTGAGTCCTTTTTCAACTTCTACTATTAATTTATTGGTTTTTTTTGCTCTCAGTGTATGGAGAAGTGTTTAATGAACAATTCAAAGTTTGGATCAGATCCCGCGGTATCGGGCAATTAACTTCAAGCTTTCTTTATCACAACTCTTTCGATTACGAATACAAGAATCATGATCAACTTCATTGTTGATTTATCGTTCCACGCATAGATACATTAATACATATACCTTTAGGGGAAGAATTCATTTTGGAAAGTTCAAGTAGCTCAATCCAGTGAACATTGATGCATGTTTGAATAATTGGTTTCTTTCCGATCGCATGGGCATTGTGAATGCTAACTGCTCACCGCTAACTCACGAATTGATTTGTGAAAGTATACACGAATATCTGACCCTTCCTGAAGGCCTTACCAGAGGCTAAAAGTAACGCTACAATTATTCCAACTATGAAATGTCCTCAAATAGAAAGTTGTCCTCCCATTTTCCGCCAGTTTTTGTCCAGAAAAACAAATGAGTGCATCGTTCTTGGTCTCTTTTTAATTTGACACAGCTGATGCAGAGTTGACATCCCATTTGAGATCTTGATTGATTTCATATGGTTGAAGATTGAAGTATATTCCATAAATTAAACTTGTTACAAATTCACCACATTTTTTTCCAGTTTAAGATATTTGATGATTCCCGGAAAAAGTTGCCAAAACATTTTGTGACACACTGATGGCCTTGGATGCATCACAGGAGTCTTACAATTAAAATCGTAATTTTTCATGCACCCCTTCATGTATTCAGCATTGATTATTTTGTATTTTACATTTATATTCATCGTCACATTCAAATTAAAGCATTCGTTTCTTCTGCTTCCAATGAAGAATGTAATCTTTCATCGAAGGATTATCATCAATGAGATTCGAAATTTTTTTCAGGAAGAGGTAATAAAGAGTTCTCAGGAATTCTTTCTGAACTTCTGTGCTGTGTGGGAAGTTGTAATGAATATATCATGTTATTAGCTAGAGAAATTGAAGTTAACAGTCGTCTTTTGTGACGAAAAGATGAAAATCCTGTGCCTTTCTCTTTCTCTCTTGTCCCTCTTATTCTGTATTACGTGCACCGGAGGAGTCCTTGGAATTTGCATGAAAAAGGAGTAAATGGGCCTCCGAGCAACTGGTACGTAAGCTACTCCTCAAATGAATGCAAATTCTTCCTTGCGAGCTCTTCCATTGGGAGATAGAGGATTTGCTTACACATAAATTCCAGCTTCATTATCAGCGAGAAATGATATTCCTAGATGATGTTCGAGACACTCCGAATAGTTGACGTCATTCGAAAACCCCTTTTCATCCTTTTCATTGAAATGCTCGAGGCGGAGATGAACTTTTTTCGAAGTATGAAACTTCCAGAGGTCGCAAACTGGCTCAGCGAATTTTGTGGAAAAAAAAAAGAAATATCTTTGACCCATCCATCTCTCGGTGCGTTTTCTCGCTGATTTTACAAAGCAGGCAGTCAGTCGAGTTGTGCCTCTCAACGAAAATTCAACTTCCTGATGGTATAATTCAACGAGCGTGACCCGGGATCGCACGGGTGAAGTGTGAATCGTGGAGAAGGGGTGTAGTATAGAATGGTGTGGAACGAAGTATGTGGGGTAACCAGGCAGACTATAGGTAGATAGGTAGGTACCATAACGACCAGCAAATCGGGGTTATCGAGCGTGACTTCGCGATGCGATGCGCCATGCTTGGCCTATACGAAAACCCTTCCCGAGATTCGTTGGATACGTTTAGACTATGTGTTATCATCCAGGATTTATTGGATACTCCTGGATAATCCTGATTTCAAAGAGCCAGCGTTAGTTTCGAGACTCGATTCTATGTACCTGCTATACATGCTCTATATAACCGAATTCATCGCTCAAATCTATTTATAACTTGGCTGATCTGCTATCTGGATAAATTTTCAGCTCGACAACTAGGAAAAATTATCCAAATTATATATTCCACTTTGCGAAAGTAAATCTCGTCTTGGTGTTGTGACTATTTCCATTGCTGGATCACGTTAGCACAAAAAATTCACAGTTATCATTAATGAAGTCGGTGCATTTTTCGAATGAATAATAAGGACATGATTAGGCCTTTGATCGAATCAATCGTTCCTTTCGAGGTTTATTTACGAAACGAAGTGTAGAAAATTTATGCAGAAATGAGTGTATGAAATAGAGAAACTTTAATCTTTGTTTCGTATCGTAACGGTTGACTTTACGTTACGTATCATTACGAAGTAACGAGCGAACTCAATGTTACAATTAGAATAATTATGGAGATTTAGTTTGAACCAAGAATTAATGTTTTTGATCATTTGATTCGACATCGGGTCGTGGGATTATGTTTATGACTTCTGGTCACGCGCTCGTGTTGTTACACGTTACGTGTTTTCATGAATTCTCCAACCGTATCCAATTCAAACTGATCGATGTTTGAACATTTTTCAACGAAAGAAATGTAAGAACAGATATTTCTTTGCAATCTGTACAATTTTAGGTAATACACATTATGTGGTATGAAAATTTTGCATTTCGTGGAATGAGTTCATACTGCAGAATATTTTGATACATCACAGTTTTTAATCGGAGGTCAGTTGGAATTTTCATACGAAGAAAATTCAAGTATCGTGTATTCGCGAATATTTGAAATACGAAAAATCAAGAGGGACTCTCTTTCATTATGTTTCGAAATTGAGGTCAAATTACATCAAATTATCATCCATTTGATTATTATAGTTTGAAAATTCCCTTATTTCAGTCTTCTTCATTTGGTTTCGGAAACAATGTCAGATTCCTTAGGTTGGCTCGATTTTTATGATTTTTTATGTATGATCTACATAATTGATCAATTTTATATTCAAAAAGTACAGAATAGTGTTAATTTGAAGAATAAAATGGCTGTTGAACAGTGTGTGTTCATATAGTGTGTTATTCTGATCACCAGAGAAACGAAGTAGATAAAAACTCCTTGAGAGGTTTTAAAGGAAATATGCAGTACCGAAATTGTTACAGTTTACTTACTTGTGATCATGTAGATACATAACAATTCTCTGAAAACTGACTCAAAAGTTAATTTAAATTTCATGCATAGTTCTCGTATTGGATGTTCTTCATCGTTACACAGTAATATTATTACAAGTTCAAAATTATGCTTAGGTATTTGATATTAAATTCAACCATTGCTCAAGTTTTAATTTGAAATTATATGAAATCAGAGGAGAAAATATGTAGACGTAGTAGATTATTATCCCAATGAAATTGTAATTGATGGATCTACATCGACGTTGGATGAAAAAAGTTTTAAACATGGAAACGGTATTGGTCCGCAATGCAGGTAATCGCTCAGTTAATTAGAGATAGTCGTACGGTTAAGTATAGGGTAGGCTTTCGGTCCTTGTCGCAGCTGTATCAGCGACTGCTGCGGTTTGATCGATTTAGTTTCTAGTCGTACATTATCTGTAATCTCATTGTACAGTGTATCCTCATTAACTTCGATATAATATATTTGAATTTTCCTGGTAAAGAATTCTAAAAAACAAAGTGGACAAGAAACGAATTTTTATAATCATTTCAACTGCAATCTTATTGAGTCGCTTGATTCCGAGACCCGTGAACTGATTCCCCCCGGGTCCGGATTTTCTCTCTACGGCCCTGAATAAACAGAACAACAAAAAGAACATCTCTTGTAACATCACCGTTCGAAAAATTCAACTAAAAGTTGATGAAATTTTATGAAACTATTTACATAACCGTAGTTCTTGAGATTTATTTTTTCACCGTTATCCCAGCCAGCAAAATTAGGGCAGCGCTTCTAGCAGCGTCGCTACCATCCACTCACACACTCAAAAGTGTCTTATACATACAGGACTTAATTTATGTGTGGAAATGGGAGCGACTTGATAGTATCTTACTAGAAGCACTACTTGGTAGCACTCCCTGGTAATACTGGTAGCACTGAGATAGTGCTACGTTATAGTTTGCATTATATATATGCTATGGTAGTAAGCAGTGCCAAAATCTTAGGAAAGCTACTACGTTGCTACCGTGGCACTGCTAGTAGCATGAACGCAAATTTAGGAGCGCTTTGCTGGCCAGATTGGTTTATTGTACAATTCAATATTACAAAAAGTATTTGGATATTCACGATTACAGTGATTTGTCTTCAATCTATTGGAAGTGACCATAACTTTTCTAGGTTTGATAATATCTTTGAACCATATTTTCCTCGCATATTTCGAACATTTAGGAATGATTTATCCAATAACAATCCCCAATTTTCCGAATTTATATCAAGTAGAGCGTCAATTATCCGAGAGTTAATCAACCAAAATGTCAATCAACCGAACCCGAGCGACCACCTTCTTTCCCAAATTAAGAAGGTGTCCTGAATTCAAAGGTTAATAAACTGCATTTTCTGTGATTTTTTTAGGAGAGAAAAGAAGAGATGAACCCCATCTGGATTATCTGGAAATTCAAAGACTCAGCTACTTTCCTGATTCCGAAATTCTTTCTGATTTTAATGCGAGTATGGGAAGAACAGAGATGATATTCCGTTATTATCATTTCGAAAACTTGTTTCCGAAGGTTGAAGGAATGTACCAAAAGTTTTCTGAATGTTTAAAAACTACACTGTATCTTTCAAAAATTCAATAATTTCTCAAAGACCCAGGGAGTATGACAAAGCAACGAAATTTAAGGTAATCTGTGAAGGGTTACCCTAGCAAAAATGACTCTAGTCACCTCATAGTTTATGTCAATGCGCTTTCTAGTAATCAGCTTCACTGCTAGTGCCTTGAAAGATACCAGGCAACCGCTATGATTATTTTTACTAGGGTAATCGGAAATTCTTAAAGCTTATAATGATTTCTTCCATTCAAGAATATTCTTAAATTCATAACGTCTCATGCAATTTCAAGAGTGGTCATTGAGGCGTCTATCTACTTTACATTTTTGTGAAAAAATTTCAAAGTGGATAGGGCTCTTAAATTTAGGAACCGATTATAAAATGTGAGAATGTCTCAGAGAAAAATTCAAAAAATTCCTCACAAGACTTGATGAATTTATCATTAAAATGAAGAAACTCCCTATCAAAAATAATACAAATTCATAAAATTGTAGAATCACGTTAGCGTGAATGATTTCATAAAATGTGATTAAATTCAGTTGAATTTCCCCAACAGTGCACAGTAGAAATCACAATTTATACATCCAGAAGACAATATTTAATGGTAATGAACTTACATTTTCACCATACCATCATTCTTCGATAAAATTATTTCAAATATTCTGCTGAGCTGATCGGTGAGACGATAATGAAATTTCCATCAGATATCGCACCTCAAATCAAATACGGAGTGACTACATGCAGTGAATTATATTTACGTTCGCAATTATTTCATCATTGCTGAAGCATCACGTGAGATTTACATTGAGGACTTCACTCGGCATGGAATGTAATATTATCTCACGTGCAAAAATTTATTAATCGAAATTACTTGTTCAGAGTCAAAATAATATGAATCGAAATCAGTTCCAAATGATTTTATGAATTGTAAATCATGGAAGTGGATGAAAGATAATGTTTAATCCTGGCATTTCCATGAGAATTGACATAAAAAGTTCGTCACATCTATTGAATTTTGTCATTCCAACGGTTTAATACTTTTTTTTTTTATTTCAACACGTGACAGTTACATTTTTGTGTTCGATAGTGCCAGTTCTTCCAATGTGATGTTGAATGTGTAGATGACTATACTTGCTTTCAAATGTTTGTTCTTTTTCATGAAAAAGGATTCAGTGTTACCCTTTGTGGAGATTAATAATTCTTGGCGACAGTTGAGCTGAAACTAGGCATTTTTATTCTGTTTGAGACTGTGTTTTTGTCATGTACTCATTCTCAGGGCCTGCACTTTATTTCTAACACTCACAGAAAGGATTTCTTGAAATAAGAAAATTTGTCTTGTCGCTGGGACAAAACTTTTTTTTTTCTTGAGGCTAGGAAATGAGTTTTGTTCTAGCGACAAGAAAAATTTTCCTCATTTCAAGAAATCCTTTCTGTGAGTGAACGGATAATTGTAAGACACGCATGATGAAACCAATGCGGGCTCTGAAACTAGGACCTTGAAGAGTTTAACAAATTGCCACGAAGATACTCCATCCAGCATGACTTTGTCCACACATTCAAATACAGTATTGAAAACGGGAATTATTGACTTGTATCCAATGTGAAATAGAGAATTTGTCGAACTCCATCTCTTTGCTCGATCAAGATAAGATTGATTTGGCTTTGAAAATTATGAATTGAAGGCTATTCATTTTGAATTTTCCACTTACCATTGTATTCTGACATTTGGATTCGTAGATTTCGAACAGAATCGAGTAGAGAGTATATTTTTTTTCACTGTAAAAACTTTGACTGAATGTTTTTACATCTTACTTAAAAACTTGACAAAAATTCAGTCTCTTTTTCTTGCCAGCATTTGTTTTTGGTGCTTTAGTTTTGGTTGCATCTTAAGTGGATACCAACGTACCGAGGAAATGTTTACTCAGTCGGTACGCTGGTATCCCCTTGAAGCCATTCAACATTCAGAATGGAAACAAGTTTTACTTTTTATTGTGTTTACTGAATTCACCAAAATAAACAGTGTTCAAAATCAGACAGCAATTTCTCCTCTGAGATGACATGGAAGGGAAATTCCTCAGAATTTATTCGCAAGTGTGAAATTCATATACATGTACGAAAACAGTTCTCAATATAACTTGAAAACTGTTGCTAAGTTGATATCTTGGCCAGGTTCAATATGCACATAGTATGTCTTTTATAAGTGTTTTATCTCATGATTGAAACATAGAATGTCTGTTGATATAATTTCTCTCATTTGAGTATAAAAAGTTCATTGATTATGTATGATGAACGATACATTAATAGCTTTGATTTATCCTTCGAAGAATCGATTCACCTCATTTTCATTGCGAGTCTGATTGTTCTCGTCACTCTTTTCTCCTGTTATTTTCCATTTCGTTCGAGCAATGCACTTTGGAATGATTTATGAAAAGTATTATTATATTTTGATTCAACGATATTGGTAGTGAACGAACATGAATAAACGTAGGTTCATAGTAGAAAGTAACTGTTACTTTGAAGTCGATAGGAGGAAAGATTGTTTCGCCATTAGGTCAGTACAAAAGGAGTGAAATTCAAGATGCAAATTTGTGCTGCATGATCTTGAACGAAACCATCGCACAGGACATGAATATTCAGTCCGAAATTCAACTGTTCTCCCAAAATAGAATAATTATAATTGACACTCTACTTCATTTTGCATTTTTAGTGGTAGTAGCAGTATTTTAAGTTGGAGGAACTGGGTTTATCTGAGCGACAGCACAGTGAATTATGAACCGAAACTAGAAATAAACAATGAGCTTTGGGAGGGAAAATTTCTTCGTGTGTGAGAGACACAAGTTTGTATTTGAAAAGTTGAATTGCGTCTGCTTCAAATCGAACGCCACTGTTAACTCTTTACGAATCCGTTTCTAGATATAGTACTGGAGTGGGAGTGAATATATTACTTTTGATTGGACCATTGATAATCGAAAATGTGCCATTTCAAACACAAGTCACTCGAATTATTATTGTGGGAGCAGGGAATCGGAAAACCATACATGAAAATTTAATCCATTTGCGATTCAGCAAAGTCTTCATTGAACTTTACTCATGTGAATTATTGAGATTGATTGAAGAGTGAAAGTCTTATTTGACCTCGAATTTTCACAATACTTATACAGTTTGTTACATCTAGCATCATTCTACCTACATGATTCGATGAATAGGAATTTTATGATAAAGAGTTGATAATATTTTTTGCAGGCTTAGGTGTAAAATCAACATTCTTGAGGATTTTATTTTGCTGCCGATGCCAAACGACGCGAGAGTTCTTCAAATATTTTCGTGATGGTCTATTCAGTCGTGGTGTTGATCAAAATTTTTGTTGAATGTTGTTTTCGCTGCATGTGAAGCCATTGCCATGTTCATGACGGGCGGTGTCTCTGAGTTATTTCTATAACGCTGTTTGGTCCACTAAAATCACTCTTCCTTGTCATTTTATTCATTGCAGTAACTATCTTGTGATCATCTCCAACGGATAAAAGCTCGTATACACTGACAAAAAAACGATCTGGTTTAAACATTTGCGGTCGCCATAACTTGAAATCTAGGTAAATTCACAAGGAAATGTGGTTATGATGTTCAGAAAAAGTGGCTACATATTCTGGTTATCACACCAAGAGAAAAATCTTGGTTTTCTAACCTGAAAAATGTAGTCAATTTTTGCTTCAACTACTACTTTGCTTTCAAGTTATTGCGACCATGAATGTTTCAACCAGGTCGTTTTTCTGCCAGTGTATATGAACGTAACTTTCTGTTCAATCAAAACTTTTCACAAACAAATCATTCTTCTCTCTCGCTCTGTCATGTTTGTCATTTTTAAATGAACTCATAACATGTGTGGGGGAAAAATGTTTCCTCCAAGTAATGCGTCGTTTGAGAGGACCTGCACACTTACAATCTGACACAATAACGCGATCTTGAGCTCAGTCTGGTAAATATAAACTCCATTCGTCAGATTCATTCCGCTGTGAATTTCAATTGAATTCAATTCTAATTTCTCTTCAACAGTAAAAAATTCAGGCCAGATTTTGATTTGAGTTGAAAAAACTCAGTTCTAGTTGTGGATTTCAATTTTAACGTATGTATTTTCGGCTGCATTCCACATTGCATTGCAGCTCACATATTTTAGCTGAAATTTGATTTCTCTTTTATGATTATTCGATTCATTTGAAGCGTTATTGAAGGATTGTAATAGAATTAATATCGATTGAAAATTTTTCAACACAAAATTCAGAATCATCGAGATTTGTCATCAACGAAAAATTCGCATAAATTCATTTTGGAAAGAGACCCACATCAACAGACCTCTTCATCTCATGTGCTCACAGGGGGAATGTATTGACGAAAAATTATCCAAAGTTGAATGAATCGGGGACATAATGCACTATTAAAAATGTCTGTAAATTTAATATACTTTTCATGTACATTTGTGAATGAAATTTCCAATTCTTGGTGATTGGAAATTTCAATACTTTTTTCAGTTACGTGAATAACTTTTGTTTCCATTACATGTAGTTGGGAATTCAATCAGGGTGAAATTCCAAAACCGGTTGACTTCATTTCATTCAAATACAGATGAAAATTCTTTCGGATGTCCTTTTACAATACTTAACACGTGCTCATAATATCAATATTTGAATGAATTTTTCATCTGCAGTCGAGTCAAAGGAAGTTAATTGGATTGGATTTAGCGAAGTTTAAATTTCGCTATATAAAACGCCACTGGGTCCTCTTTGCGCTCAATTTTTAGCAATCTTTTGTCAATGTATTTTCTCCGTTTATATATATATATATTCAACCATACATAATCTATATTTCTGCTAATGACACTTATTTGATCAGCTTTCACTGATAACGTACATTCACCTGAATGCTCGTATATTCGTACGAACCGTCTACCATAGCCAGGCTTTATTAGAATCTTATTGATTCAATTGTGAAACTTGTTGTTTTCGAATCAATAATTGAATCTAAAAACTAGTTATGTAATTGAAAGTTCAATACTCGCAACTTCTTAGTATCGACTGTTTGGGTTCACGAACAAGATATGCATCCAAGGAAAAGTAATCTGGAAATGATAATGAAAAATCTCTCTCAATCAGAAAAGATATTTCACTTTTCATTGTTTTATTTTTCAATTGAGAATATGTATCTACGATTGAGAGTATTTCAAAGATTGATCCTCTCACATGGAGGGAAAGAGTCGCTTCAAAATGAGAGGGATACTCTTATTTTAATATGAATTTTTTTTTTGATTTTTCGTTTCGATGGATTTTACATTATGGTAACACAATTTGTGATATAATTATAAAATTTAATGAATTTTCATTTCAATTCAAGTTCGATCACAGTTGTATGGGCAGCTTAGTTTGAGATAATTGGATTTATTGGTTTCCCACTTTCGTATAATTCCCAGTCGGAGATGTGATTTTCAATATTTTGAACGTCAGAAAACAAACGTGCAAAGAATAACATGAGAAGTTATGTTAATTTGGTTTGACCAGGTTTTATAGATTGCATTATAATCAATTGAGTGACATTTATCTACATTCTGAATATTCTCGAATCCATTAGAGTAAGCTTGTTATAATATTGAATAACAATTTGGAAAACATGTGCTATTGGAACTTATCAGAGAAACTATATTGTAGAACAAAGAATTCTAATTTGATGGAAGTTAATTGAGTCAGTTCGAGTAGACATCCTTGAGCTTGGAGGAAATTGTAATACTTGCCTGATTTGCTCTCCAGTAGTTTATCTCTACACTCGTCGAACGGTCAATTTCACGCTTGATTTGACGAGATCCATAATGCAGACTTTGTTACTTTAATATGTGGACTGAATCACTAGAGTTCTGTATTATAGATTGTCCGGAGGAGTTTCTGCTCACTTCTGGCTATACTGAAGCTTATTTTCTCGAATATGTATTCAGTCGTAGTGGATATTTACAGAGAAAATTATTTTAAAATATGTTATCTTGCATGAAAATCTGTATTCACATAATTTATATCATAAGTTGTTATACAGAAGATACCATTAATTATCCTAACAACTACAATTGATAATTTTAATTGAGTAATGAGAAAATACTTGCAGTACTTCTATTCGCGAAGTCGATGTCTCGTAGAATAGTCAGTTGTCAATTTGTATAGCTGAAAATACCGATATTTATATGCAGTGGATCTTCACATACAATACGATTAGTATCATGAATGTTATGCCGAAAATTTTTGAAGATATAGTTACTGATAAAATGACACCACTGTTTTCTGATATTATTTCTGATTTCCAGCATGGCTTCACTTCTGGGAAATCTACCGTAACTAACTTGTCTATTTTTTCTCATGTTGTGTCCTCTGCGCTTGATCAAAATGCCCAAGTGGATACTATATATACAGACTTCTCAAAGGCTTTTGACAGAGTTGATCATAATATATTGTTAAATAAATTAAGTAATTTAGGTATTCGCAGCAATTTTTTGTCGTGGTTACAGAGTTATATTCTGAATCGTACGCAATCAGTTCGTGTCTCTCAATATTTCTCTGATTCATTTTTTGTATCCTTAGGTGTACCACAAGGCTCACATCTAGGTCCTTTATTATTTATTATTTTCATTAATGACATCTCTACGATTTTCAAGTACTGCACACATCTTCTTTTTGCTGATGACCTGAAACTGTTTATGATTATAAGAACTTACAGAGATGCTCAAAATCTGCAATCTGATTTGGATCGGTTACAAACTTGGTGTGTGCTATCTAATATGTCATTAAATCTCACTAAATGCCATGTGATGAGATTTCATAGAGGTAAAAATGCTATTTATTTTCCTTATAACTTGTCTCATCCTCTGTTATCACCTATAAATACTGTTCGTGATCTTGGAGTTTCATTTGACTCTCGTTTTAACTTCTCAGATCATTACAATCACATAGTTGGTACTTCCATGAAATCTCTCGGATTCATCAAGCGCGTTTGTAAAGATTTTCGTGATCCTGTTGCACTTCGAACACTGTATTGTACTTTAGTTAGACCTCATCTTGAGTATGCGTCTCAAATTTGGAGTCCTCATTTAATTCGGGATTGTACAGACTTGGAAAGAGTTCAGCATAAGTTTCTGCATTTTGCTGCCTATCAGATAGGCCGTCCGTTGAGCGTCACTTGTCATGATTACTCATTGATTATGGCTCTACTTAACTTGCCTCCCTTGGAATCACGTCGTTTGTTCAATGATTTTTCATTTTTGTATAAAATTGTTAATGGGAAAATTCGCTGCCCTCAACTGCTTGGACTTGTACGTTTTAATGTCCCTTCTCGTTTATTGAGGCGCCCTAAATTGTTCAATCCAATTTCTTATAAATCGAGATACGGTTATTCTGATCCGGTAAATCGGATATCTATCCTAGCAAATTCTTACAGTGATGTGCTTGAATTATTTCCATCTCATTCTGATCTTAGGAATTCTCTTTCTCTTATTTGTCAAATTTAATATCTAATTGTCCTTTTCACCTATAATTATACACGTTAACTGTTGTTGTAATATAAGACGCATGTAGTCGAGCTTAACATGATGCTTAATGCTTTGATGCATGATATATATAATGTGGTTCAAATAATGTATATTCTATGTACCAAAGGGTCTTTTATACCCGTATAAACAAAATAAATAAATAAATAAATATTGGTCACTAGCAAGTCCCCGAGTCGAGAAATTGTAATACTTTCCAAAGCCTGATCAACTCCGTAATACCCCATGCAGAAATTGACGAACGACCCAGTACTGGAATAACGTTATTTGCCAACTGCCAACTGTTGGCAAACAACGTTGGAATAAACCCGGAATGATAACGCTGATCAACACTGGCACGGCATTGTTCACCAATACTGGGTCAACGTCAACATCAACCCTGAATCAGTACTGGTTTTTCATTGTATACCAACATTGACAATTGATTTTCAACCGGTGATGGTAATCCATTTAAGCCTTTGTACGTAGCTAATGAAAATAATTATATATTTTCAGCTAATGTCCATGGTTATATCGAAAGTAAAAAGAATAACACATCTGTCCGTATGTTGCTGAAGTTTGAATCGTTTCTTGAAACGAATGAATAATCCGAAAACATGTGGAGAAGTCAATTCGAGAACATGAATAATAATTTCTTCAAAATTTTGCCGTATTAAACCACACATAATGGACAACGTTGAACGAGTTTTAAATCAACGTTGGCAAATCAGCATTGACTATCGGCGTTACAACAACATTGTACTGGTTGTTACTTCAACCACGTTACAACGTTGGCAACCAACCCTGGTAATCAGTGTTGTACCAGTACTGTTTCGATTGTTATGGTTGGTTGGAAGTCGGCATTTTCTGCATGGGACGCAACGATCCACAGCTAAATCAGGTTTCACTTTGTGACTTGGATCCTTAAATCACTTCCTACGAAATCAAAATTCATGAATTTAAATGATCCTAATTTTTCATAACATGATATATTATTCCAAAAAAGCCTTGAATTTGCTTTAAAAAACTCGAAGTTCAGTTGTTGATGTCCAAATTTGCTGGCAGTCAACGTTATATGCTGAAAAAAAGCAGATCCTCTGAATATTTTATTGAATTCAAGTACCTTTTCAACGATATCAGTTAACGCTGATCCTACTGGAGTTCATTCACCGTCATTTGTACGTGAGATATTATCAATTTGAGGGAAAATTTCTCGGAAAACGTATTATCCTCAACATTTACTATTCCGTAAAACATACTGTCTGCGAGTTAGCGTTTGATCGCGAAATCAGACAAATTTCCTTGATACCCGTTACAAGAATACGTAGCAAGTAAGCGATTGCGGCAGATTTTCACCCTCTTCAATTCATAGAATCACTGAAATGCTATTTGATTTCTTATCGAAGTTCTCCCTTGAATTCAGAATTCCAGGAACAAATTCAAGGAGAAAAGGACGTAAATAATCCTCGATTGCATTTCATACGTAATAATACCACGAAGTACACGAGAAGAAAAGAAGAAAAACGAAAATGTCGGCCACACTCAGTACGAAGCGAGCGGAGAAACAAAGAAAAAAAAGAAAGAGGAAACGAAGAAATCAACTCCAACTGTACATGAAAGGTGAAATAAAGGCTAAAAGAAAGAGGGTGTAACAAAGAGGGCAGGTCTAAGGGAAGTAAAAAGAGGATGTAACGACGGTGCAACCTGATTACTCAACGTACTTCACAATGGAAAACACGTACCGGGTTTCACATGTTGTACCGCGCCTTTCTTTCCTCCAACTATCTGTGTGTGGAGTTGTTCGGTAGTACAGTCAACGACAATGTTGGCATCGCCTAATCCGGCTCCTCGCTTTATTTAAACGACACGCTGAGATAAACGGGCTTAATGCGCTTCCCTCGTTAAAGATCGTAACAGCGCGAAAGGCCTTAATCACGCGTAATTCTCAATCCCTTTTTCTCTCTCGGCACCATCCCTACTAGCACCACCACCACCACCACCACCCTGACGTTTGTTCACCGAAAGAGTACGCGAGCCTTCTGCAGCTGGTATACAGTACAAACAATCTAAAATAGAACTCTCAAATTACATATATTCTCCTAACGTTCACGAACTAAATGAAAATTTCACACTTTCATTTCAGATAAAATGATTTGCTAAATTCAATTTCATGCACGGATGCAGGAAGCGATAAGGACTGTTATTCCATAAAATTTCTCACGAATAATGCATCTCATTAATATGATTGCCGCAATGTAGTGAAAACTTTTTTGGAAACGTCAGTTTTATAAAATCATTTCCACCTTGTTTTAGTTTGCAGAACAAACTCTTTCATTTTAATTGAATTCATTATGGCACATCGGAAGAATGAATTATCAGCTTCAACTCCCATCCCCTTTCCCGACCATATTCGTAACGATCCCAATGGAACCATTCTTTCCCAACTTGACCTGTTTCGAATAGAAAGTCTTTTGAATTTTTTGTATTTCAAAGTTCGAAATATTTCAGTATAATGCGTATAATGGAATCTCTCTGCGCGTACACGTCAACGACAATATCCTCTTCTCAACTGTTAATTGTGTCGAATATTTTTTTGATATTTGATCCGAGCGATTGAAATTTCGAGTACCACCGTTCGATGGAGTAGATAGATGAGTATTCGCGTTCGAGGGTATTTATCGATTCCAGAAGTCAATACCTAAAGTTTATAATGGAATCAGGTTATTCATCTGAGAGGTGCCAAAAACAGGCTCACAGGCAACACTTGGCGAAAAAGAATAGTCAAAATTACTATTGACTGGTTAGAAAAGGATTCATTAACAGTGATCGATGGGTATATCGAATAATTCCTCTTTTGCAAATACATCGAGGATCCCCTATTAATTTTCAATCACCGTGATTTATTACGATGCAAATTCATGATGTACTCGAAATATCAATGGCATTGAATTATAACTACATGTTTAATATATATGAAAGCCAGCAACAGTTGAAAGAGGATACCAAAGTTAACTACTAGCTGTCTTTGTGTGATCTTTGCGTTGAATGGGAATTAGAAACAGACAGCGAATTCTTGACTCGAATATCCTATCAAGGCAGATGCGGTACTTCACAAGCGGAGAATCTTTTGACCTAATTACCACTAGGTGCTTTGTATATCGTTATTCGTCACGTCGAAGGGGAGATAATCACGTTTATATCTTTCACATCTCATAAATAACTACGAGATCTTATATTAGTTCGAGGATTTAAATGTGAAGTGAAGTTGCTATGATAAATTGCACGACACTTATTCACCGTCAGTTACTCAAACGAAAAGTACCGTGTTGATTTCGAGATGATAAAATAACCTAATAATATTTTTATTGTATGTAAATATGTATATGTTTTGCAACATTTGCAGTCGCGTTATCAACCACATAATCAGCAAAAATAATTCTTCAATTAAGGTAAGACACCCTATACCCGATCAGGGACTAGTACCCGATCATTTTGATGATTACGTCAATTTATGAAGTAATTTAGCTATAAGTTTCAAATGAAAAAGTTGATTTTCGATGCGTTGGTTACAAAAAATATTTTGGTTTAAGATTTTTTGCACAGTTAAACAATGAAAATCTGCAGAATAAGGACTGATCGGGTATATGTTCACTGATCGGCTATCGGGTCTCTTACCTTAGGTTGAGTGCAACAAACAAACGAGCATTCGTCACTGTAAATTGCTATCTTTTTCAAACAACATTTATAAAATCACTTATTGTTTTGTTTTACCCACATTTTTATTTTATCAAAGATATCTATGAACGGGTTTGAATTTTTCAGATTCATCCAAGGATGAGAGAAAAGCTTGGAAAATGCATATTGCGAGATTCTGAAGCTCTGATTTATTGTGTAGGAAATATCAATATCCCTGAAATTAACATTAAGTTTGAATATTTTCTCTAAATCTGAACAAGTGAAAATTCACGTGTTTCACTATTCATTAAGTCTCAGAATTGAGCCAGTCCGCTCCGAGTGGGATTTTCACTCGTTTCGAGTGAGCCCCCACTCTTTTAGAGTGAGAAATTCCCTCTGGAATTGAAGTGGCCGTGAGTTTCTAACCTCAAACCTTATACTATCATTCCAAAAGAGTGGAAATTTCACTTGAAATTTCGACAAGCTCACTTTCGGCTGCGTTTGATCACTTTTCATCACACCCGCACACAGAACTGTTTTGTGACATCTAAAAAACCTGTTTGGTTCTCGGGACTAAAAACTTTGGTGAATACGAAATTAAACCACTCAAATAAAAATTTAGTCGCCTCGACTGTAGATTAGTATAGTTTATAGTCCCTTCAACTGAAAATTTTTGTTGCAAAAAACAATATTTCACTTCGGGCAATTTGAATTTTCCACTCGAGGTCGTTTTTAGTGACTATAACTAAAAGGTTTCGTCAGTGTATGTCGATTGAAATTATCTGTTGACGAAACTGAAAATTTAATGATACTTACCAAAATTTGGCTACGCTTTTGTACGATCTTTTTAGTTGGCATAATTGAATTTCGGCTGAAGTCACTAAACTTTTAATCACAACAACGAAAAATTTTGGTTGGGCATACTATATATCAGTCAAATCTCTTTTCTGAGTTTAAAATAAACTTCACACAGAATATCCGCAAAATTGATCGTTTCAATTGAATTGTTACGGAACAGTATTGGGAAACTAAAACCATTGATATTATTTCTAAATTCGTCAATAATCGATTTCCAATTCGTTCCAATAAACCATTGGAACTCCGATATTGTTTTGTATATTCTCCTACCATTGAAATGGCAATTTGAATTTGTTTTCGGTCTTTCTAAATGTCCAATTGACTCCAAAGACTAAACCAACAGTGGAGTAAAAAATACGAAAGATTCCCAGAAAAACTTTTGACGAAGAGACAAAACTTTGCTGATGCAGCAAATCGAGGTATTATGTACAGAATACCAAATCTTTTCCTAATCTACACTGAGAGAAATTTTCATTATATGTATCTACAATAATTAACGTCATTATGCGTACGATAAAATTCGTTATATTATATAGTAAGGGTACAATTAAATCATTATTGCTGTTCCTATTTTCATTATACATCTCTCTCCGTGTAGCTAAAAATTCGCTGTCATATCTAATTGGATTGCTGAGAGAGCAACGTGATTCTCTAAAGCAGCAGGTTCCTCAGTATTATATGCAGAATAGCGAACAAATCTTGCTGCAGGAGCGAGCATTTTTTGCTGCCATAGCTGAAAAAAATACTGTCGTAGCTAACAAGATGGCTGTGATAGTAAAATTTGCTGTAAAATTTACCTTATGTCCGATAAATATAGGGATAACGTTAAATTGCGGTAATTTATACCGCAATATCTATCAGATTCATTGCAATTTATGTGACCACTGCAGCAAATTTTCATTTTTTCAACAGAAACTTTTGTCAATTGAACAGGAATTTTGGTATATTTTACAGCAATTCAATGCTGTCCCTATAATTACAGCAATTTTCCCTCTGTGTATGATAATATTTATCATATATCTCATAGATTTTATTATATAATTTTTGCTCCCCCTATTTTAATTATACATGTCTCTTTGTGCAAGGAACTTTTTCCTCCGTGCACGAACAATTCATGAAATATTTTTGAATATGAAATTCTGAAGCACGTAAATGCTCATTTCTAGATTAACAAAATGTATCTTGTACTAATAAAAAAAATGAGAACTCATCATTAAAATTCGATTTCCACAATCATTTAATGCTCATACCTGACGCGACTAAGCGAACGAAGGAGTGACATTACGGCATACATTTTCATTCAAAATAATGTATGTAATTCATAAAATGTTGGTATCATATTCATTTTATATGCGAGTAATTCAACTTCAGACGAGGAAAAGAAATATGTATGTATGTACCTATACATATAATTAGAAATTCATTATTCTAAGATCTTAGCAGCTACGAGTCAAATGAGATCACGGTCCGTGAATCCATTGCTATAAATGCAATGTTAGTCGCATATACAGGTACACATGTTTGCAATTTTATTCTGAATAATTTGCATTTCGAATAATTCCGACTTAGTTTGTATGCGACATGTGAGCTCTCATAAATTACATCAGCACATTTTTCTCTCTTTATATACGGTGCAGCGGTGACGATGGTGGCGGCAGCGATGCTAGTACGAACGACCCGACGACGTGTCTGGAGTTGTATGCATCATTGTACAACGTATACCGTGTACTCACGCCTACCAAAGCACTAAACCCCAACCATGATCATTAAAATGGACGTTCTAACTAAAGAGGTAGTGTGAGTCCTGCCCTTTGCCATCCTCTCTCCTATCTCTCCGTCTTCTTCACAGATCCATCGTTGAGGGTTACAAGAAATGTTTTCTGGTAATATGAATTTACCGTATGTGTGTATGTATCAACACCGCACGGACATGTGCAGACGGTTCAAACTCGGTAATAAGATATTCGCTTTCGTCAGTTGTTGCATATTATGTTTGTATATTGGGGACTAATTTGTCGATGGTGATGGAAAAAAATAATATTTAGTACGATTCTTCTTTGTGGTACGTTTTGGTAACAATTGATTATTGATTTGGATTCTGTTTTGGGAATGGAATAATTGGTTTTACGTAATATTCTAGATCTGGGTGGATTTAGGCGCGGATATCGGTTATTCTGCGATGATTTTTCATTCGATTCAATCTGAATTCTATTTTGCTGTCAGTAGCAAATATTGATCGGAATCTCGCATGAAACTCTGATCCAGTAAAAAATCCTGTCTCGGTTTTATCTCGGAAATATCGATCTAAATCCCGAATGAAACCTGGATAGGAAATTCGACAAATCGGGACTGTATTCGAATGTATCCAAGCGCAAATGCGGGGGTGTTTATCCATTTCAAGCCAAATTCTACCCGGGTTTTGGTACTGAATATCAGTCGAAAGGAGTGGATGACTAACGGATAGATCGTGGCTGGACTATATCCGCGTATATTCAGGCATTTAATGCGGGTTTCGCTGTGTTTTCTTGCCAGTTCAATCGCGACCCTATCCAGTGTCGAGGCTATGCTCTCTCCGTTACACACACGTATACGAAATTTGATTGTGCGCGTACCAGAAAAGAACCGCAGGAGAAATTTAATGGAGAGAGGGTGGCCTCGACGGTGCTCGCCCTCCATTCTGGTATCACTGACCCTTTCCGTATCTTGGAACTGCGTTTTGTTGGAAATCTGATATGAAACCCGACTCAAGAACCAAATTAAACCTTAACAGACTCGTCTTCCTCACAAAATGCGGATCTCCGCCTTTGAGGCTGTTTCAAATTCAAGAAATCAATTCACGTTACCGAGACACTTCCATGCGTGATCGAACGGCGTGCGGGATATTCCACCAATGAGCGTCATTTCTGCGCTAACTGCTCTGCATCTTAGTGGGAGAGAGACTCTGTTGGGAACCCACCACGGTATCCAAATCTCATAATGAAAAGTAGTTTGAGGTTACGCGTAGTTGCATTCTCACCCCTGTGTGCATCAACATTGAGCCAATTGGCGCCATGAGAGGGCTGAAGCCAACGTCAATGTGTGTACACACGTGCACGGTATCAGTACTAGCCAAGACTGGCAGGGTACTGGCATTTGTATAGAATGATAACGTTTTTCAGTACTGGGAATTGAGTACTGATGCCATTATTCGCAATCAGTGCAGGGCCAGCACTGGGTTAGTACCTGGCAGGTATTAAGTTCTCAGTACTGGTTTATCAGTACAAGCATAGTACTGTATTTTTATGTATCCAGTACTGATCCCGTACGTGTTGGCCAAGTGTTGAAGACCCAGTACTGACACTGTATTGCACCTGTTGTCAACATTGACGTAATTTGTTGCTGCTTCAATGAAATTTGCTTGTTTTAGCTAATCAAGTTGCGCAAAATTAGGAGAACTGATGATTATAACGAATCAGTTCGTAAAGACAGCAAATTGTCATCGTTACATTCAATCCACTTAACAAAGACAAATTTGTTGGGATAGCGAGAACTTTTTCCTCCATGTGGGCAAGCATGCTGTCTCAGCGTTGGTAGAGGTGAGACATTTTGATGCGATGTTGCTCAAAAAATAATTGTAGTATTCTCATCCTCGGATAGTATTAAATGCGTGTAATCTGTCTGTCAATTTCTCATTAAATTATTTTATAACAGCAGTGGAATATAAGCGAAGGTTGAATTTGTATTGCCATGTAGTTTAAATGTATTTCAAAAATTTGGACCAGGTATCGATGAAATCTGTCCGGCAAAGTAGGAACAAGGAGAAATCGATAAACACAAAACAAAACGACCCTATGAATTTTGTGGTAGTCAATCAACGTAGTCAATATATAATCATGTCTCGCACGACGATAGTTACGAAAGGGTTTTTTTTTCCGAGCGGAAAGTTCAATGAAGCGCAACGAGAATTCTGTCATTAACGTGATTCATGAACCTGCATAGAAATTTTTTTTCCTCGCATTAAATTCAATCTTTCAAATTACACGATGTTCCAACGAGAAAAGAATGAAAGCGGCACTGAAAGGAAAAAAAGAAACACATGGAAGCGCCAAATGTTCACGTGCAAATTATTTTGGTGTAATATTGAAGAATGTGGCAGGAAAGTCTTATTAAAGGGAAAACGAATTTCACGTGAAATTTTATGACGGTAATGTACGTTAATTTGCCGCATACTCGTGACTTTTGATTACGCGTTTGTATGTTGTACGATAACACGAACTTGGGCGTATTCGAGAGCAGGTGTAATCGTTTGAAAAAATTTATTCCATCGGTATAGCTCGAGCGGAGCTGTGAACGTTTTGCATTTATCTGGGCTATTGTGATGTGCGATAATCGCGTCCTGTAATAACAATTATTTCACCAAGCGGAACGGCATTTTTTATTATTTTCATTACATTTGCAATATCGGTGTGCAAAACGATTGTTCTACGACCACCTCACTGTCAATTTTTCCTCGCTCCATTGGGCATGATGAATCAACATGAATCAAATTGCTGAACCGATACGACAGTGGCATACGTTTCTATATTCATGATTTATTTTCAATAATAATGTGAAATTAGTGGTGTACTGAGAACCCGCGCGATCGATTCGATCGATTCACCCTGCGTTCTTGGTGGTGATCTCAAATGAGCTTGTTCGAGTTGCGGTTATGGTTTCATTGAAAAAAAGAAAACCTATTCGTCCGTCGAGTTTGGAAAACAATAAAGCGAGCTGGGTGAAGTAAATGAAGGAGAAGAAGGCGAGACGTGAATTGATTTTGCCGTCTCATTTTTCACGCGAACGTATGTCGTTGAGAAATGAATCACTCGTTACAGTGTGATTCTCGGTCGTCGTTGAAGTTGAGAGTACTCTGAAAAAAAAGGTACAACTACAGACCGGTCTACAATGCTTGGAACTTTGGCAAGTCACCACCACCGCAGTTGCAATCAAGCCCAGACGCAAAGCTGCGGGCGTCACGTTGTAGGGGCTGTGGCTCCGGTCAGAAGAAAAAATTTATGACTAGAAAGTACGGTGGTAAAATGCTGTAAAGGGCGAGGGGGAATTCTCATTCTCTTCATTATGTATATACGTATTATTCCCCCTCATCGTTCGTTCAATGGTAACGTTCGTTTAACGTACTATGTATACCGTTGACCTGAAAAAAGTTACCTTCAACTTTGCAATTGTCTACCATTTTATATGGGGAGAGAAAGATAAACTGAAATACTGGAAATGAATTTTCCTAGTCATTCCCTTCTGTTTATCGTCTTTTATCGCTGAAAGTACTTATGGACGATGGAGATTCGTATAATTCTTTCGATTGTGATTTTATTTCCGTATATATTTAGCGAAAATGCTTTTCGTTTATCTTTTGATGATTTTATTGAGATTCGTTCCGTTGTATGAGAATCAATGAACTGTGGAATGTCAAAACTTGGAGAACATGATTGAATGTCCAGTTTATTTCACTTCTTGATCTAGTTTCGATAAGTCATCAATGTTTGCCGGAAGGTATTTGAACTTGAAGAATCAGTCAAAGTTGCAAGGTGTTCTAATGCTCTAGGATGCATGATGGAGCTACTCTTCATGGTCGGTCAATACTGCGTCAATGCTATTGGAGAGTCCTGTTTGTTTTCCGTTTGCAAAGCAGCAAATCAGAAAATTTACATGGTTCGAATAGTTGAACACTTTTGATTTCATCTCCAAATACTGATGAGAAAATAATATGATGAGAATTAGTATCAAATCATGAAGCCTAGTTTCTTTTCAGTGTAGTGTTACAAAACTCAGTGCAATGCACTCAGAGGAAAAATAGTTGGAATTACCATTAGAATAGTTGGGAAAGGACTCAACTATGACTGACAATGAGTTTCACTGCTTCACCCCGACTAGAAATTCAATCGGGTTAACCCTGGTCAGGTCCTAATCAAACGCCAGGTCAACCCGATGAAATTTGACTGAATTTCCGGTCGGGATAGTTTGAATAACAATATTGATTGTGGAAATTACTTTTTGAATTAGTTATATTTACAAATAAATAGTCAGTGTATCTTTTTCTCAGTTGACTCATTCATAGCTGAGTCCTTTCTCAACTATTACTATTGATCTATCATCCCCCCCCCCCCTTCAAATGTGACATTTAGAGATATTTCTACTAAGAGACTTTAATTTGAATCGATTTTGATCACGTTCGGATCGGGTTTCTTCATTGCTGTTTCATTTGATTGCTTTTCATTTGCTGGTTTTACAACGATCGACTTTTCTTAATTCCTTCCATAAGAAAGATAAGTTCCTTGTAATTTTGAGTCATCTCATTCAATTTTGAATACACGTACGATCTTCAATTCTCAATTATTTCGAAACCCCTTCAATTTTCTTCATTTTCTCCTTTTTCCCTTCTCATTGTCCTTTTGCCCTTTCATTTTCTCCCTTCTGCTATTCATTTTTTTTCCTTTTCTTCTTTCTTTTCATACTGTCTCCATTATATCTTTTCTTTTCCTCCATTATAATTCTTCGGAGAATGTTGGCCACGGGTTATTTTCCCTCACCAAGCTCATTCGCCTGCTCTTTATAATTGTTTTTCGCAGTACCTCTCAATCCATTTTGCCGCGGTCTCAACTGTACTCTCAAGGTTGGAAACGGCGTTAGTGAGGATCACTACGACCACCATCGAAGAATTATTCTTTCCCTCGCTTATTTCTTTCTTGTGCTTTTTCTCCCAGAGGTTGTAAAAGTTCATGAGATCACGGCAAATCACAGGAAGTTGTAAAACTACTGGACTGTCTTCATATAACTGAATCCTCGTCAAAGAATCCCTGATTGTACGATCGAAGAGGAATTCAAAAGAAATTTCATAATTTTTTTTATCCCCATTGCGGTGGAGGTATCTCATATTTTCTTAATATACTTTTATCACTCAGCTGTACTTTTGTCACAAAATCATCAATATTCATGGATGTATTCAAATCTCCAACTTTCACATACAGATTTGAGTGAATATTTTTCCATCGATTCCTTTGAAATGAACGTGATTGGTTTTATATCATTATACGAACATCAACATCGATCGACAGAATTCAAATGACCTATAATTTCCATTCTCGTAAATTTAATTAAATTCTAGGAGCGTTCGACGTTCATAGTTGGATATCGCGAAGAGTGTTGAAAACGTCATCGCTTGAGAATGAATGGAAATTTAACATGCGAAGTATTTTTCTTATCGACAAGGAAAAATGCCACCAGACGAAAGTTATCGATCCCCCACCATTCTAAGCGGGGACCGAATAAGATGAAGTGACAGATTGCATCTAAGATCCACTGAGAATAAAAGTGATAAGAGAGTTGAGAGAAGACCCGATATCTAGATGTCTTGTTGTATTGGCTCGCGTAGACGTTTGCGTGATGGTTAAACTTTGTTCTACGTGTATTCGAAAGTAGGACGCGCGTCGGAAGTTTGATCTTTGCCGCTGTATACGTTTTGAAGCTAAGACTTTGAGTTTGGAACACGTTGGTCGATAGCGATAGCTGTGAAATAACAGTATAACTCCGTAGAAACCGTGAGGGATGATGAAGAATTTCGATGTCATAAAAGTACCAACTAAAAAACCATGAAACTCAATACCGATCTTATTTTCTCAGCCAGCTGGGAATAAATCTCTTAACCTGCAGTAAAAGAACACACAATATGGCATCATAAAAGAATCTTTGTTTCACCATTGGGCTTTAGCAAGAATGAATGGTGTACTTTTGTGAAATATGAATGACGAACCAAGATATTGAAAAGCTCGGAAACGTTGACATATTAAAATATCAAGGGAGGAAAGAGAAAGAGACAGAGAGAAAAAAAAGAGGAGGGAAATATGAAATGAATGAAGAGAGGAAAAGGTCTCTCTATCTATCAAGAATTTAATATTAACGACATCCAAGTATTCTCTCTTTTTTACGACGTATGCTGTCTTCGGAGAGTTTCGTCTCTTGAGGAAACGTGGATTCAGAAGAAGTTCAGTACGTCGAGGAAAAATCTAGAATTGAAATTATGATTCAAGAACTCTAGATGAAAAGATTATATGTAAATTATATATCGGGCATCAAGTGCGTTGTATGAATAATTCTGGGGTATCTGTACGCTACTATTAAAGAGAAATCGATAAATAGCGATGAATAATATTCTTTTCTGCAATCGTAAATGTAGATACGGGTATTAGAGAATTTATATACGCTCGATGAAATTTTCAGGTCAATCAGTTTCCGAAGTTGGAAATAGTATTGTATGCACAGAGAAAAACAGCATGCTACAAATGCAAAGGACCCTTTCACGCTTCTAGCCCTGTTGCTATAACGTGCTTTCAACGCATGGCAACATGCATAGAAGGCATGGGATTCATGCGCAAGAAGCATGGGCTCATGCATTCAACGCACGTTATAACAAATGCGTTAGAAGCGTGAAGTGTTCCCTTGCGTTTAGAGCATGCTTTTTCTCTCGGTGTGGAAATCGATGAATCATAGTTATTCCGATGTGCTTTGATTGACTCATCTCATTTGAGAATGTCGAATTGAATGTATAAATTTTATGCATAAAAATATTTACAGGAATCGTATAGAATCTTGAAATATTCAAGCGGAACCATTTTACATCAAAATGATGTATGTTTGTAATATACGTCTATGATATTGTTCAACTAAAATCTTATGAGTCTACAAGAGTAAATGGATGCAGTTGAATTTAGGTAAGAACCACAAGCGCGCAGTGGTAGTATAAAACTGCTGTAAAACTGCCATAGCAGAGACTCGCTGTGAATTAAACTGTAGGCTTTACTATGAATTCTGAAGTGAGCACTGTTGTAAACTCAACAGCATTATACGCTATTAAGTTTTCAGTGTTGAACATGAAGCAGATTCATGAAATTTTAATATGGAACTTTTTCTTAGCTTGATACTCGATAGAATGATTCAACCAAGGGAACTCGTGAGCAAGATTCTGGTTCTTGAAATCGAATTATGACTGTACAATTCAAGACTGCAGGGGTACTAAAACTATAGCCAACAGCGATGAATTGAAATTTTCAGGATTTTTATACTGCTGAAGATGTTACACACATTACTGAGAATGTGCACATTCGCAGTTTTCTCTAGTACTCGAAAGGTGACGCAGTTTACAAAAGTTGGATCTTCTTCGTGTGATTATTATCATACGAAGAAAAGAAAATGGTTATAGTCAGAGCGGTGGATATGATTCGACTAGATGGAGTGGGTTGCTAAAATTCTCAGGATTCAATATAGTGAAAATTTGTGATTCTTCGTGATTCATTCGCTCGTTGGGTGCTATTTGACGATGCTACTATGAAACAGCCTTTTTAAAAACCCTCTTGTTTGTTGGATCGTCAGGATACTCGATTTGGAAGGGGAACGTGAATCACAGATTATTAATTCACACTCAATTAATGTACAACAGATAAAATTTTATTATAATATCAAAGAATTGAAGGAAACAAATGGAAGACGAAGAAGATTTGTTAATACAAAAATTTCAACATGAGACAAAGGAAGACAGGCCCAGACCAGGCCTTGAAGAGAACTGGGGCATGTCGCGAAACATTCCTACTCGGGTCCCCTTACCAAGGACGTTAATGTTGGTATAGGAAGTAATATTCCTTTCCTGACCAACCAACCAACCGATCTTTGTCTCTCGAACTATTCACAAGTTATCGTTCAACTGCGAGGGGAATTAGTCCTCTCCTTACTATCCTCCTGTTTTGATTGGATTTCCAATCCGAAAGGATTGAACTTCTCTTCACTCCCAGCCCCATCCAATGCCGTTGAATTTCCGCGGGAAAAGCCAGCGAAAGACCCCGACGCTATCATTAATTTGGGAGACTTTATTATGTGGAGAAAAGTGATTATGCTTCGCGACGGTCCTTCGTATTCAATGAGTTTTGGAATATCCCGATGTACCTCGTGTTATACACGCAGAAGGATATTTTCATGGCAAGACGAGCGGCAGCGGCAATGCGCTCCTCGCGTTAGAAGTAGGAACTAACATTTTAGGACAGACTTGACGCGGAGCGTATCCCGATGTGTATCGCGCCTGCTTTTTAGTTTACGATCGCATAATACACTACCTTTTCTTCTTCTATGGTCTTCTTAAATGTCCAAGAATATTCAATTATCATTCCTGACGATTTGGGAGGGGGGGGGGGAGATGTAGTCAAAAGTCTGGAGGCAAGTTTTCAAAAATATTTACGTTATTCGAAAGAGATCTTGGCTAAACTCTTTCTGAAAGGTATGAAATTTGAGAGTTCGCTATACCTTTTGTTATTCGCTTAGGAATTTCATACTTTCTGGAAAAATGTTTGCCAGGAATTCCCAAATTATGCCAATATTTTTGCTTCGAGATCGTTGTGATACCAATCCTTTGTACGCGCGGGTCTCTTCTGAATTCGTTTCAATAATTAACACTGATTAGAATGATCGATTACGATGTTCTAGAAGGTAGAATTCTTCTTCACAAGATCTTGATTTGATTAATTCTGTTCTAAAACTTCGGTTAAAAATTTTCAATTCGAGCAAGTTCGACTGATTCCACATCAATTCCGACTATCAATATCCGACTCTAAATTCATGAAACAACATCAATCAAGGATCCATTCGCTTTAACTCTCAGAAACTGCTAAATTTTTCTATTCACGATTCAAAGCAAATCCGGATCAAACCGCGATATGATTATTACGAGCGGTTTTCGTTTCAAAACGAGGTATATATACAAAGAGGGCTAATTGGAATTTCAACCATGCATAATATTATTAAACCATTGAATGCGTAGTGTACAATCGTATAAAATCACCTGAGTTTTAATTCTTTTAGCTCCATGAGTTTTGCTTGGTATAAATTAATTTTAACCATGCTTTATTATTTTCTCGAATTCAGAGCGTCCTCTGAAATTGAATATCTAATTTCGCCCACAATTTCCGTACTCAGTTGACTTTCTGGAATTTTTTATTCAACGACTGGGTGCCAGGGATACGACTGAGTTGAGCAGGATGGAAGAAAGTAACCACGCATCCGTTGCTTCCTCATGAAAATCCCTTCGCTGAAATTTGAAGTGAAATGTAATTTAATGTGATAATAGAATATTTCATTCAACTACGGATTATACCTTTCGTTTCGATAATTCATCGAGAATGATATTCCGAATCATTTGTAAAAGAGCTTCGATTTGAATTTTTCTACTTTTTTCCTTTTCCACCAACAAAGATTCAATTCATTCTCTCTGCTCTTCGCTCGAGGGAAAAATTTGTCATTCCATTTGTCTTGAGAAGAAGAATAATGCACTCAACTACGCACGACAGTTGGATAAGCTCGAAGATAATTGTTAATAATTGATAACCACGCAGAGTTGATTGAACTTATTCAATTGACGTGTGTGGAATTGAGTAAATTATTCTTTGTTTCGATTATAATTGCAATTTTTCACATCTCTTGAGAGGAGCTAGTTTGAATTTCAATCTAGTCACTCCACTAGGGAGTTTAGAATCCCTTGAACAATTGTGCAACATTTATCGGATGAATAATTATTTAGCATTTTCATAATTACAAGAATCTACAGATTATCTTTTCGTTAATAACTTTCTAAAGTCGAATAACACTCCGGGAAAAGTTTTGTTGAACACTTCCTTTGATCTTTCTTGTTGTCTGAGACAAGAGGTACAGAATTTATAATTCCACCATGTGATTATTATGAAGCTCACGTCAGTCAAATAAGTTACAAAATGAACGAATATGAAGGCTCAGAGGAGATATATAAATAATTAACACATCACCCCCGTGCTACTTTGTGAATGATGACTTGAAAATGCGTGAATTGAGGTCAAATTTGAATACGCATAAAAGAAGTGAATTATTCAATGAATCAGAAATCTCATAATTTGTACGAAGTCTAGAATTGATGAACTTCATTTATCAGTGAGCTTATATGAATTCAATATTTATTTATATCCAATAGATACGATTCTGATAGAATTTTTTACACGATTTATTGAATAATACTCGCTGAATTTCAATTGTTCGACAACAATTCAAAATCTCAAATCTCTTTATACAAAGTGTAGTCGAGACTCAATGGGGAGAATACTTTTTCTTCTCACATCCATTGTGAATATTTTCTGTCTGTCGAAGTATAAGAGCACTGTCAAAAAATTCAGCAACGGTAGAACGCCTCGAGTGATCATTTCCGTTGGATTTCAAAAGTTTGTACAATGCGCTTGTTATGATTATTCTGAATCAGTTCTCCTTCGCTTTGAATTCCCTCCATTGATTCCGATATTTAGAAAGTTCACAACAGATTGCAATTGAGCAATTGCGGATGGAATCTAACTGAGTTAGGTACAATTAAATTCACATTTCAAATTGATTAATTCATGTTCGTGATATACGGAAGTTTGTGAAGATGATTCTCAATCATAATTTTTATTCCATCGATATTCCAACTCAGAATTTATGGCTTGTTCGCTTGTATATTCAGAAAATTCTATACTTCTATGATTAGAAGTCTTTGTTTATTAAAACTAATGGATTATCTTATGTTTCTGTTGCAGGTGAGTTCTTTCAAGCGTTTTTTCCTGTACCATCTTCTTGTAAGAAAATTAATTCCACATCATGGTGAGTAATTACAATTGAATTCCAAAATTCATCTTTTGGTTACGATGTTCCGAGCTAATTATTACGAGGGGTTACAATTTTCCACATATGATGCATGTTAACATGCTTTTACATTGAAAATTTGGCTGGAAAAGTTTGGACAATAACAAATTTTGTTAAAATACTACGTAGATGATTCATGTACTTACTTGGCACGTATAACACTAAAAAGATTGTTTATTATCCTCCATTGCTAGTGAATTTCATATAGATTTTACGATGAACATGAAGTTGAAAACAAGAGTGAGGGACTTGTTGAAACAATGCTGAATTTATGTTCGAAGGTGCTCGTCGCATGTTTCTTTTTCTAATGCTCCAGAGATTGAGAAAACTTTCAGTCCCATCCTCTTCTTTTGTCTTCCATGTTCTGTATGAGAAGCGTACAGTTTTGTTCCCGAATAATTCTGATGAGATTGGTTTCTACACGGAGAAAATTCTACACTAGGGATTACTGTAGCCCACACGACTGGCTCGTGTTATGCAAAAAAATCATTTCAACACTACTGGTTACTGTGGTAACACGGGTCAGTCGTGTCTGCGCGCTAGAGAGTCGTTTTTCTACACTATTCTCTACTGTGGAGACACGACTGATTCGTGTTACCACAGTAACCAGTAGTGTTGAACTGATTTTTTTGCATAACACGAGCCAGTCGTGTGGGCTACAGTAACCACCAGTGTAGGATTTTCTCCGTGTAGAAATAAGTTGTATATAATTCATATTTGATACACGTGATATAAGTGATATAAAAGTAAATATTTTTAAATATTCAGAACACCTAATAATACATCAATACATTATTCCTTATTAAATTCCCATCGGAGATCATAAGAAACATATTTTCCCACGTGAATCTTTTTGTGGTGAACGTTTCCTATGAAAGCTTCGAGCATGGAAGGAGGTTTTCTTTTCTTCCTCTGCCAATGGAAGAAGCTTTTCCATTTGTCAGCAATGTGTTTTGAGGAACGTTCATCTGTCTAATGTGAACAATTTATCAGGAACATACTCTTTGTCTGGATTCACTACTTCCTACCTTTTTCTCGTTTCCCATCCCTCTTTTCCGTATCATTTATGAGGATTGATGACATGTAAAGATTTCCAAAAATCCATATTTGAATCATTCATTTTTATAAATTTGTATTTCCAAAAAGAGAACCATCAAATATAATATCATAGAAACTCATCCAAGTGTAGATTATAAGATGATCATGAATTCTAATTGGAATCATTGTAGTAGGAATGTCTCTCAGTATTCACAAGTTTTGTAACGATGCACTAGAGAAGAAACACCAGATTCATGCCTTACCAACCCACGTGTGTATGGATCAATGGCCCAATTCTGGTCTAAGTCTAACTTGTTCCTAAGCTTGACCCAGATTTGGTCCAATTAATTTACCAAGCATCAAACAATGCATTTGTTGGAGCGATTAAGTGACCATTAGACCTTGCCGCACACCATGGCCCGGTGTTACAACGCAGTACATGATCTCATTAGCCGAAAGGTGAGAGATCATCACCTCTCACCACCCCAAATCATCGATACTCTACAGTTCAGTTGGCGAGTATTCTCTCTATATTTTCACGTGGTCGGCCTATCTTCTCGTTCTATGGTACAGTACCGATGAGTACTCGTCACGCATCAGTTCAATACGCTATTTGTATTTTCTCGTGGATACAAGTTTATCCCCTTTGCTCGACAAGTCGCGAGTGATTAACAAAAAATCCACATGGATCCGAGACCTTATTAAACCACGAGCGACTACACTCCACGTCAATCCTCGCCCGAACCAGAATTCAACGACCCTCCAGCGTCGGTGCACCGCAACGTGTGTATGTATGTGTGGATGTGTGATAAGAATTCTGGCTAGATTTTCTATGTATGTAATCTTAGCAAAGGTAATATACACCTTGTGTAACCTTATTTCTTGATCAGGGGAGACATTCCCCTGATTCCTTTGTTACTTCTTAATTGACAATTATAGTTTATTGTTGAATTTACTTTTCTTTTTCTTTTCTCGTACTCCAAGCGAAACGGAATGCATACCTCACCGATACAGTCCGCTTCTTTACCTATCTCACAAGGTTCACTTCATTCCCTTCATTTTTTATTTATTTATTTCTTTTATTCATCTTATGTCATCACAGCGAAGGCCGGTACAGCATTGTTTGTCTCAATGATTGAAATAAAAGGAGAAATCCATCCATAGTTCATTCTATAAAGTTTTTCCTAAGATTACCGTGCGGGAATCAAGTTGAAATTATGGGAAAAATGTATCAACTTTCTGGAGGCCGTCTAGAGAAGAGTTTGGCAGATTACTAGGGTCTTCGGAATAGGACTAGAGTGAAATCGAAGACCATTTGTGACCCCATGAGTGTCTCCAAACAGATGTCAGAGTGGCAAGTCATTGAAATAGAGGGGACATATCCCCCACCGGAGAGGAGGATTTAGTTTTGATTTAAGTCTCCGTATCACTCTACTGTTCACACCAGTATTGACTGCAGTTTACGCATAGTTCTGAACTACTAGCAGCTGTCCCATGTCCAATTTTTTGACTGAAGAATAATGGTCCTCTACAACAGTTCGGCGATAGAATTTCAGCCTCGTTTTTCTTGGTAAAGTGTTTAATCGTAGCGACCAACGAAATGGATGCCTCTAATGGGAATTGTCACACTTGACTGAGCCTCCACTTGCAGCAAAGTTCACACTTTCCTATCCTCCCTTGAAAACTTGCTCTTATCAATAACAATGAGTCGATGCCATCGAATCAGGTCAGGTTTGGTCAGGTCCAGTCGATTTTGAGAGGAGCTTGAGAGGATCGCTGGAGTGTCTAAAATGTGTCTAAAAGGTTCAATAAATATTACTGTATTCGAATATGATTCAACTTTCCTGTCCCAAGTGCGTTGTTTCTTCCAGTTTTTGTCTATGACACAAAACAAAGGAACTCATTCCAGGTATTGATATTTTATTTCATTCCTTTCAAAAGCTCAATCCGTGTTTGAATTCAAAGTGTATTTACATCTGATAATAACATCCAGATATTAAAAAAAAATATTAAATTATGATAAGATAATGAAGCTATAATTTTATACTTTCATTTTTGGATGACGAAGACAAAGTATTCTTACCGTGATGCTCGTAGGTAATTGGGGTTGTGAAATTATGCAGATTTTATTTCACGTGTACAATGTGAGAGAAAGAGAGCTGGAAAAGCACATATGTACCGTGCACATTATGTATTTAATTCAAGAGAGATCCAGTCGGATAGTAGTGGAGAAATTTGAAATAAATCCCCGAGTTCCGAGAAGTTCCTTAGAACAGAGTCTTAGCACGAAAAGATGGGTCATATAGCTGGGTCTCCAGTTTCATCCTTTGACGCATACTGAGAAACGAGGTTGGAGCGAAAGAAGGAGGAAGGACAAGAAAAAGAGGAGAGCAAAAGTTGAGAAAGAAGAAGGAGAAGAACGTGGAGTCTACTACTCATACAGTGTAACAGAATGAGAACGGCTTATGGAGGTCGTCCTCCCAGATAGAATGGGGGTGGTGAGTAGCGATTTGTATTCGTCAGAAGATATACGGGCGCTTCCGTGTTCTTCGCATTACACCGAATAACTGACGCGCCCCTAGAAACTTCACCCTCGTTACCATTCATCATATTAATAAACCAAATTCCATCCTCCCTCTCTGTCTTTCTCTCTCCTCTGAGCCAGCGGCGATCCCTCCAAGCATCATCAACTTGATACGATTTTGAATCAAGATAAACTTCAACTTCGATTGTGCTGGAAACGTTGTCAAGACTTAACCAGACATTTTGCATTAGGACAGACATATTCTCAATAGAGCTCATAATTCCTCAATTATCAGATACAAAATTTGCACTAAATTTTTATCATTTCGAAGGGAACAAAATGTGAAGATTATACTCCCATGTCATTTGTACATTGTCCATCAAAGAACGAATATCTTCTCTCCTTGCTCTCAAGTTTCACACTTTTTCTCAGACGGAAAGAACAATTGCAACGAATGGGTATTCCTCTACTGAAAATTCCAAAGGAATTCAACAGAATCCTTATATCCCATACAAAAGACAATTCGATTACGATAGTTAGATTCGAAAAAAATCCCGACAAGGTGTCGCATGAATATCCCGCACTCCAATCCTGTCTTTTTCCAATCAACTCTTTTTCCCTGCTGAACGACAAGAAGTATAAATATGAAGAGAAAAAAGGAGAAAAGGATGTCTGAAATTCTCGTACTCGACGAAACGAGAGTCGACGTCATGGCATAGAACTGCTGCTACCGGGATCTTTCTCTTCTCCTCGTCTTGCTCTCAGATGGTGAGATAGGTTTAATGCATGCAAATGTCGGCGAAGCAGAAGTAGAATTCGTGCCGTATCTTCCGTCGACGAGCCGTACACCGTGCCGTTTCCTTCCTTTACCCTGTAGCCGTTACTCCCTGTGAACGAAGAGAAGCTCGGAGAGCAATTTACCGATTACCCTTAATTGAAGACGATGACTTAACGGGGTCGTATTATAATCTTGCCGGAATCAGAATAAACGATCTCCCTCTTCTACTCTTGACTCCACTGCACGATCAGCTTTGTCTGCACCCGTCTATGCGTAGTTGATTAAATTTCACATCAAACATTCCGTTTCATAAATTCGAATAATCGTGCACGGATGCATATGCGATACATCCGTCGCTTCATAAACGAGAACGATTTGTCCCATTCGATTCTCATAAACGTAGAATTATAAGATTAAAGCATGAAAAATGAATTTATCCTGATAAATCTGTCTGCATCGTTCTTGTGTAATCTCCTTTAACCACCCCAAGAGATGGTCGATCGTAAGCAATAATAATAATAATATCGATCTTATCGTACCCTGTTGAACTGTTATTGAACTTTCTTCTTTCGTTCTTCTTTGCGATATCAAATGTGTGGGTGTGTGTGTGGGGGTGTGTGTGTGGTAGTCAAAGTGGTACTAAATAAACTTTCTCTCCGACACGCACAGTGGGTAGCAGGAGCGAAGAGAAGAAAAAGGACGTGCACGGAAGACGAGTGGAAGGAAGTGAACTAAAGGTCCCTAAATAGTGTAGATGCTTCTTGATTTCAAACTTGTTCGTGAAAGAAACTACAAAGAGATATACAGCGGGTGGAAAATAGTAAAAGAGAGAGAAAGGGGAAAAACAGAAAGCAAGAATAGAGGAGAAAATATCGGCTAAGCCAAAGGTTTCTCTCGTTTCGAAGACAAGAAAAATAAAGCGCAGCGAAGAAAAAAAGAACTAGGGTGAAGGAGAGGAAAACAAGAAAGAAAACGTGGGAGAAGATAAAGAAAGATGGATAGAGAAAAGAGAGGAAGCACTCTCGTAATGCAATGAAGCTGCAAGCTTTTGGCTCTAACCTGGCTAGAACGTCACGAAAAGGTGTACTCTACCTAGAGAACATTTGATCGATTGCTTCCGATCGATATATCTCAATAGCGTTGGATCCGAGGGGTACGGAGTGGGACGTCTCGTTGGGTCGAACTAATACTCTAATCCGCCTTTGCCGTCCTCAAGGAAGATCGATGAAAGCTACGAAACGACTAGTGTTAGCGAGTAGTGGTTGGGCAGTTAGGTTTTACGAGCATCTTGATCGTGAAAGTGGCGATGGGAGATGTAATTTGTTGGACCCCATCTAAATTGACCTGGATGGAAGAAATATTGTGCTAATTGTTTGATATAGGTATAAACACTGTCTTTTCCTTGAAATTTACGATAAAACGAAATACAGTTGAACATGAACCATTTTATTGGAATCCTGTTAATCGAGAGTATGTATGGGTTCATACGTTTTTTTGTTTTTCATCCAATAATCCTATTATGAGCGATCAATCGGCAATGCAGACGGTTAAAAATCACCGGGTGTCAAATATTCGTATGACTGCATATTGAAATTTTATGCGTTCGATCGATTCAAATGCTCCTCCCTCTGTAAGTTATGAAATCAACGGAAGTGGAGTGTGAATGTGTTCTTGAAGTGCGGATTTGATGAAGCTAATTGCGAACGGTGATAAGGTGTATAATACGGTAGTATAGAGAGTAATCGAACTGGTAATATGATTGATCAGGTATCGAGCTTGAAAACGAGCGTCGTTGAAGTTCCTGGAACTGGATGGTAATGGAAAATGATAGAGATCGATATTTTGAGTTTGCAGGCTTGAGTGGACGTGAAAGCTGAAGAAATTTCCATATCTTTGCGAGAGATAGTTTCTTGTTCAATATATACATCTATGTACATAGAGATATTCATGCGTTGAGAAAAAAGAAATCAAGTTGATGTAACATTTCACAATTTTGTGAATATTGATAATCGAAACATCGACGTTATTGGAACAATAATTGTAACATCAATTACGGTCCAATCGCTGAATAAACTGATACTCGGGACACTTAAATAGGCTCTTGGTATGGTTTGGTTGATAAATAACGAACAGTTCAACATAATTCAAACAGTTAGATTGATTCATCTGAAAGCTAAGATGCAGCCTCTTCTCAGTTATCACCAGTAATAATTCAGTTAATTATCATCTTCTACTAACTTGATCCCTCTTATGTAGGAATATGAACATTTGAAGTTGGTAATCGATCGGTCGGGTTCCCAGATAGCAACGCAGCACTTAAAATCCGCGTTCATTGCACATTGCCATAAGCGCTTTAAGAATGCGCTGATGTAGTACCGTTTCATGTACTTTCACTGGAAGATAAAGCGCATAAAACTGCATTGCTTCAGCGCATTTCTTAGACACTTTTGGTAATGTACACGCAGAAAATATTTTCCTAAAATATTACTACACTCTACAATAAAGTAGGGACAAAATCAAATTGTGAGGTTATGTATTACCTATGTTCCGTCATTAAAATTACTATACTTCCTAGTAGAGAGGGACAGAATTCCTTTATTCATTGATAGGGAGTATATTGATGTCAATGGCAAAACATAATACATAAACTCACGAGTTGATTTTGTCCCTAGTTTACTACGCAATGTTTTCTGCGTGTACCATAAGGGCACACTCGAGACGCAACGTTGCTGCCAAGGTCATCACTATCGAAATCAGTTTACCTAATCTTTTCATAATATGATGAATTGATACAAGAATATTCTTTAAATATGATTCAGGGATTTAGAAAATTATATGAAAAGTTCCAAAAGAGTCTTTCAGGAGTCAATAACGTGTTTCTGCAATAATATGTTTCGTATAAAAATCCGGAAATAGATATTTTTTGTATGTCTTTTTATCGATATTTTAAAATTTTCTGTAGAGACTTTTACAAAGTTGATGACCATTTTAAGAATATGTATTTTTCTTATTATACCATTCTCTTTGTATAACCTTGGTAAAACTCAATTAAATCATTCCCTGAGCTTCTCATAAACTGAACGAATAGACTCTACAGGGCTTGGACGAAATCATGGAACTCATTACATGAAATTCAAACGAAAAGGAAATGTTCTCCCTTGATAGCATCATGATGAAATTGGGTATCGATTTTGCCATATATTTAAAGCAAAGTACATATTTAAGAAAGTACGACAGATTCGAATTACTTTTTTCTCCTTGATTTAACTTTATGGAATATTAAAATGTTTCTCTCATAATCTTCCTTACCACTGCTTGCTGGAAAAATTGTATCTTTTTAATTATCGATAACGTGAGAAACCTCATTGGTTTGACAATAATCCATTGAATCTCCTCAAAATCCCTTAGTAGAAATGCTTAAAAGATTCACTGGTTTTCCCTTGTGGTCCAAGGCAACTGATTTTGAGCTGAGAATTCTCAGTACAATAATATCCCATACTGAAATATCTCAATTCAGAAAAATAAATTTAACCCAAAAACATTCCAAACGCTAGGTTCAAAACTTAACTACGCTGTCCAAAAACTTCATTTCATGAATTGCTGTTCGAACTTTTTGGGGTCGAGTCAATCGAAATTCAGTTATGCCAGCTCCAAAACGAAAGATGACAGAACAATTTGATTTTCTGCGGGATCCACGGCTTGCCAACTTAGCGAATGGTGTCAATTCTAAGAAGGCTAATTTTTTAAGAGTAAAGTCTCAAATAAGGAAATGTATCCTGCCAAATAGGAAAATCGTTGCATTTTGACTGCAAAATATTGTCCTAGATCCGTCTCACCGCTTCCGGAGAGGTGCTTTCCAATATCATGCATTTTTTTGCAATAAAAAATAATATCCACGACATATTGGTATAGTTCCCTGTTATTTTCAAGCTCTCCATCAGTGCTGGAAGAATTTTTTCATTTATCCCTTCTACTTTTCTTGAAAAAAAAAAAAGAATCAAAAGATACCATTTTTTCAAGTAAAAAAAGAATCAAACTCCTCTCTTAAAAGAATGAAAACAAAAGTATTCACTTCGATAATGAACCACATGAAAAATCGCACAAAAACTTTGCACGAGGACATTCTGTACAGGGTATTTTGTCCGGGAAATATGACCCCAGATATTTCCTCCACGATATTTGTGTTTTGGATGCTTTGGTGAAGAATATTTTGAGAATATTTTGCTCAGGATATATATTCTCCCTAGTAGAAATTTGATCAGGCGTTCCCTATTTTCAATAAGGTCCTGATCAGGTTAGAATCCGGAAACCGTGAATAAGGGAAATATTATTAGGCCCTTACAAGGGACTTATCTGATTCCCCTAATAGAATTCAAATAGGGTTGTAACGCAGGGATACAATAGGGTTTGGATGAAATTTCCATAAAATCGAGCGAAATAGGGAAAATCGTAACGAAATCTGATGAGGACTTGATAAAAAATCAAGCATGCCTCGTCAGGTCTTGAGCAGGACACGCTACAAAATCAATGAGAGTGATTTCAGAATTCTTACTCGGGATACCGATTCGAAATTCTCTCTCGCTTTATCACTTTCATTATCAGATAATAAACAAAACCCAACTTCCGATTCGATGAAAAGAGGGATAAAGTTTGATCTAATAGACTATTCTTCCGATAATGTCGAGCTTCGAAAGGATAAGAGATATAATTTATTGATGGGTTCTATTCAGAAAGATTAGCAACCGCAGGGATTCGATTATCCAACAGGTTGTGGATTTTAGTCAAGTGGAAGATAAACGAAGCGGGATGGATTGTAAGTAGAGTGATTGATCGCGACACGCCTATCTTCGTGTCATCTTTTCTATCCACTTTTCCATTATCCATAAGTGTGCTTTTCAAGAAAACAACAAAGAAGAAAAGAGGAGGAATACACATTTCCAGATCCTGTTTTGTGAGAAAAAGCCCAGTCGTTCGGTTTTGTTTGAAATGAAAGGTACGGTTATTGTTATTATCTCTCTGTAATCTCAGAAAAACAAGGCGAGAGCATTTTGTTTTTCGAATCCCGGATTTGAAATTGGATGATTCAGTGGTTGAAAGAGCCAGACCAAACAGCATTGCAATTCTCATTGCGAATCATTCACTCGTGATTTAATTGTTTGAGAAAACATAGAGACATAGGTTTGAAAAATCATTCGATTTATCTCAGGCGTTTGAAAGATGGAACAATTCATTTAATCGAATTCGGTCGTTCGATTGAACAGTTATTGATTCGATTGTGATGAGGGGGTTTCATTTATATAAGCGTTTATGAACGTAATTGTGGTTATATGTTTTCGTGATTGAATTTACAATGTTGTACAACGTGTGATTATTGAGGATATTTCTTTGAAGAAAATAAGTTTTGAAGTGAATAAACTTTGGTTGTGAGAATTGTTTTTGATAATCTGTTGTGAGGTAGCAGTTATACGGATTTCGGGACCTCAGAGAATTTCGCGGGGATTAATGTTTTTTGGTTTATGAGATTATTTATTTTAATCGATTACTCAAAGGGGATAGAAATTCGCATGGATTTTGCGAGTGTTCTTATACTTCAAAGGATGTTGAGTAATTTAATTTGTTGCACGATAAATTCGATGTTACATTATCTCATATTGAAAGGGTCGATTCGAAAGCGCTTTTATCGTGTAATATTTTCCAAATATGTCATATCACGATTCCGAGAAACATTTTCTGCTCTTTTGAATTCATGCAATTCGACAAACGAGGGATGAGATTGTGAACGTGCTGTCGGAAGAAGATACGAAAGGAAACCAATTTCAGCACAGTTTTTCGATCTTTAAAATCAAATTCCGTTCGATCAAATGAAGCAGTTTGTGGAAGAGAGTATCGTACGTAGCACTAGTTTAGAATCAACAAAGTGTGAGATGACAGTAAATGCTTTTGCTCGAAACTGAAATACAAGTCATGCTTTTCCGCTGTCTTATTAAGGGACAAAAGATGTTTCTGTTGCTTTAACAACGTCATTTTGGTACTCCAAAGCGTGAAATCTTGACCTGCTTTTATCAACTTAATCTCAGTATTTCAAAGCTCCAGTTCTTTGGCCCTGAAAAACATTATTTTGTTACTTGGAATTCTGTACAATAGAAGCTCTTTCCTACTTCTTTGTTCATATGAACTCAATTTCCTGGATGATAGAAAAGAATTGAGGGTCCTCGGATTAATGTTTGACCCTTCGAAGTGTGATATGCTTTGATGAAAGTTCTATGAAATTTATTTTTGTTCTCCTCGTAGTAAGTTCGTAAGTGTAAAGTAAATCTTCACGGTATATCATAAATACTTGAGCCACGAGAAAAATGATATGAGAAACGCATGGAGTAAGAAATATACCAGAGTACGTGCAAGGTGATCAGTGGGAAGAACGATAACATCATGGGAGGTGTTTTGCACGAAGTAATTGCCAGTAAGATTATGTCACGTTATGTGTACCGCGTGGTAGAGTTCATTTCTCAGGGTAGTGGTGGGTTGCTTACCGAGAGCTATCGTTTTTAGAACCCACCTTTTTCCACTAATATGATCTATGCTGACGTTGAACAACCCGTCATACTACAAAGCATACCTGACTTCACACGGTACATTGATAAATCATTCAGATCTACTCCAGAAGAAATTTATGTACTTATCGCGTGATTCGAGACTGAAAATATTTGCAATTTTTCAAAAAAGATCCAACAACAATGCAATGCTTATTTTTATCCCTCAAAAACATGATAAAAATGAACGGGAATGAAACAGAGAAAGAAAAAAACGAAGTTTCCGTTATCAGACGTGGAGAGTGTTATGGATCTGAAATTTCAAAAGAATAGACACGCGTTCATCAAATTTCTTACTCCCTTCCCTCAAAGTTCGATGCCACTTGTTTAATTTATTATGACAGCATCGATGGTATTTCATTCGCGTGTACGTACAGCGCAAGGAACAAAGAACTCTTTTCCCTCGAACAACGGAGAGAAAAACTCTCCACCGTTATTGGGAATGTCGACATCATTTTCTACACGCTTATAATTCCTCTTTTTTTCTTTTGTTCGTTTCGCAATACAAGCATGGTATTTTATGCCCACTCGTTCGTATTACATATAAGTCTAATAATTCGAATATACTTTTCACTTTATTTGGTTTATAGAAAACTCATTCTACGATATCGCTTTATTCATGATACGTCGCGTGATTTCATGTTTTCTTCCCTCCTCCTCCATATAAAAAAAAACCCTTCACCACAGCATCTATGTTCGAGTAGAAAAAGGAGGAGGAAAATTCCTTGCACGAAATAAGTTCCTTCTTCAACACTCCCTTTACCTTTTCTTTTTTCAAGTATAAAAGCGTTTGTTAATAACACGATGTCGTTATCTGATTTAAAGAAGCTCATGACGGCAAACGCTATCGAAGACAACACCACCCATTACTATCAATTCCCTTTCTTTGTTCTCTCATTGATTTATTACTTCGTAATTTGCTCGTTCGAATTACACACGTTAGCAGTCATAAACGTTATCTCCTCTGCAATTGCGGCGGTATTCGAGAAACGCGATCGTAATTTCGGGATCCATCTCTGATTCTGTTGTTGGAAGTCTCTATTCCCGAACAGAGAGAAAATTGAATGAACTGCAGTTGAAATTCATATTCTGATGTTTCTCTTTTTGATAGAAGTTCTGATTTACATTTTTTCGATTGTTTTCGAAAATAGAATAGAAAGAGGACGTAATTGAATCGAAACTATCATCAATTAATATACATGCGAAACTTGAAATTTTGCTTCTTTGAGAGAATTAAATCTTAGCTTGATGTTCGAATACATAGAACTTTCAAAACACGTACTGGATTAATTACTTGTAGTTGGAACTGCGTGTGATTAGTTCTATGGAGTAAAAGGATATCCAATCGGAATACAGAATATTCTGTTGCTAGAGTTCAATGATGTTCATTTTGAAGATTATTACCGGATACAACCATGAAACATTTCCGCTGCAACATTCTAAAAAAACTCCCTGAAGTACAGTGTTTTTTTTGTACCGAGATTTGGATGCATTTAAAAAATAGCTGATATTTTTAAACGGTGGCGAGTTTTACTTTTTACTATAGAAATGTAATGGAAATACTCCAAGGATGCTCATAACAAGTTCACATAGTTGGGAATTTTTGGGAAATTGCTGGTTCTCTCTACGCACAAGGTCGCAGATGGGCTCTAGAGGCCTGTAAATTTAGCAATCATGAGCAGCTGCGCTACATGCTCCAATTTGTACTCTATTAACATGAAAATTATACTGCACCCTGATTGATCGCACTTGAAATTCAATGCTCTTTGATGTTAATTTGAATATCGGAATTAAGAATCCCTTTTAGATATCCCTTTTGTTAGTAATATTTTCAGTCCGTAACGGAAGAAGCATCAACAATTTCATTGTGACAAATGAAATAAGCTTCGACTAAATCAAATTATATTTTTTAAATAAAACTCAATTCGCAGGATGATTCATATTTTTCTCACACGAATGATCAATTTTGTACACCGTTTCATCCGTGTTGCATGCAAATATTGTTTTTTAGTGATTTAGACAGCACAGAATCAGTTATGATTTTTTTATTCAAATAAGTAATAGGTACGATCGATTTTTAACTTGAAAATAAAGCTTGTTTCGTTTTTCGAGGGTGAATGGTTTCGAGTATGTTCTACATTATTGAATATCATGGAATGATTGTTTTTGACAGAATAGAAAAACCCTCAAAGCAGAATTCAAAATTCATCGAGGATTCAAATCATATTCGAATACAGTGAATAAATATTTATTGGAAGTTTCGAATATTCAATAAATTCATTGTACTTTTGTGGAATCATGAACAGTCGACTCATTTCCACATGTTTTGATACAATCATCGAAATGGAAGTAATTATTTGGAGTGTTTTTCTCAGATTGATTGCTATTTGAATTGCTAAAGAATTTCTTGGGGAATTGACTGATCTTTTCTATGCTTTACTTGTGCTTGTTTGTTGTGCTGTTGTGATATTATGTTGAAATGTAGCGCGTTGATACACTGAGAAGAAGGTTTATTTATAGTTATAACAAACACATATTCGCTTATGAGGGAACAAATATGTTCTGTTAATAATAAACAAGTGATATTTAGTAGGAATAAATGTTTGTTAATATTTAATAAATCATATTTGATAAAATAATGATGGATTTGAGTGAAATGAAGATTTAACTTCCCATAAGCAAATATACGTTTCTCAATTATAAACAAACTCCTTCCTCAGTGTTCAATATCAATTGCCTCCAATCGAACAATTAGTTCCCGATTATGCTCTGGCTCGTTGGATTCGATACTCGTGTCACAGAGTATCGAATTGGAATGAATTTGAGTATAACAAATGTTCTTAATGAATTAATCAAAAGTGTTTGATACAAAATAATTATCGCCATAGCTTTCGGTGTCCAATTCTCCTGCAGACTGTTCATCAAATTCCATAGAAATATTCCCATGTTCTTCAGTTTCAACCGGAATCGAGGGTATCACAGAAATGTTTTCCTTATTCTTAGTATTGGAAGCTGTGACATCAGTCGGAACAAAGGAACAATCTTTTCCACAGCTGGCTTGAATTTCTATTTTTCTCCTCTTTTCAACACCTTAGTATTAAATGGCGAGCTATACAAAGTATGTTGGCGACCCAATTTGTTTGTTGGTCTATCAGAAAACCAAAGGTTTCTTTCTCCGTTTGACATGTAACGTAATCCACCTGTTTCCGCTGAAAATTTCTATAAATTCACCGAGATTTTTCGGGAAACAATTAACCAGATCACAGGGGGTGAAAATTTCTAAATACTCGATAAACTTACCGATTTTTTCATAGTGTCACTTCATATTCACAACAAATGTAACAGAAGAAGTGCGTTGATGTTTCGAACACACCATGAAGCTTCCTTGGAAATTTGTAAAGTAAGCACTTTCTTTCCACAAGAACTAAATTTTCAGGATATTAAAACAGTTTAACGACTCTTTTCCGAAAAGATCTACGATAACGACGCTACATGCATATCAGTGTTCCTGAAGTTCGAGGATAAACTTGTTAAGAAGCGTGTCCAAGAATGCAGCAAACTACATCTCCAGTTACAACATACCTTCATGACATATTCATTCCACGTCGTTGTTAACAAATGTACTACAAGTATTATGACATTATCGACTTGAAGTGAATTAGTTCAAAGCGAAGAATCGATCTCTCGTTCACATTAATCTACTGAAGAATACCCAATGAATTACGGTATTAATAACTTACAGGGCATAGGATTACACGGTATCTAAGAAGGTTGTCTCTTCCCGACATCATTACTTGCTTTCTCTTTCCCTCCGCGTCTTTCCATCTACGAACCTCGTGTCTCAAGAGTCTCCAGAGCTCATCCGAAATGAGATCCGAACTTCGATGTACCAGAGTTTCCACGACAGACTACTACTGAAGTACCTTTACGTGCCTTAACTACAGATTACCGCGTGACGAGACGGTATCGAATTTATGATTGTACTTGGGGCAATGCATCACGGTGACACAACTTTATACATACGTTTGTCGCATACCACAATGCATATCGTGCATTATTTCGAAATAACGATTTCCATACTCTCTACTCTATGTCATTTGCGCAGATGTGTATGACGTGAAAACGTAATGTGATCGAAATACATGTGGCACCATGAATTATATCCTCATTTGTACCGAGACAATGAGATTTTATCGGATATCAAACACGCGGGAAATATAATAGTCGATTGTTATTCGTAACAAACTAGAAACCATAGAAGGATGATCAAGGATTCAAACAATCCATGTTCCGGATCAATGATCAATATGTGGTATTCTCAATAACATGTGTGTGGTGTAATGTATTTGATTCTTCTTGAATCCTCAAGCGGGACAAATTGACTTGTGATTGAACTTGTGCAGGGTTAGAGTTAGGGTTTGTGGGAGTCCTAGACTCTTGATGCAGAACGAAATGACCAATGAAAGGGATAAAATCTCCAGGTTGTACGAACCCTGAATCAAGATCGATCTCATTGTTTTTGAGCCGTCTGCTCGTAAAAATGATCAGTGAGGCAACAAGTATGATGAACAGGAAAGATAACAATGATTCATTGGGAGAAAGAAAAGTTGCTGAGGCGAGATAAGGGAGCGAAAGGAGAAAGAACAAAAAATAATCAGGAGGGAAAAAAATGAGAAAAGAAATTCAACCGGAAGAATCAACTGAGTGGATACGTGAGTTCGATGAACTCGCATTGAAGAAAGAAAACCATCCATATCGAAATTTCTATGTAAAGTTAACTCTATAGAGTATACATCTCAAACGAGACAAAATTCTGATATTGATATGGAATGAATGACTTCCCTTTCTATCTTGAAGAATCCTTAAATTTCAAGCGTCAATGTTCTCTCATAATCATTCCACGTATATTGTTCTCAAAAATATACGAGGAGAAGACTTTCATGGCACGTAGGAACGATTTATACACTTTAGCCAGGTCGTCAAAATAATGACGGCATTGTAAAGCCTCAGACATTGCTGAAAGTGTCCGCGAAAGAGTAGCGTAAGAAATAAAAGAAGGAAAGACACTATTAGCCGAGCTTCTAGAACCTAGAAAGTGTAAAAACCGAGAACAATGACGTGGAATATTATACTGCTCCAGAGAGAATTTTCCATTGTGTAGATTCGTATGACGAAATATAACAAATATTTCAATTGCTTTCTCTTCGCATTATTCCATCATCGTACGAATATACAAACAAGTACAGGAAACCATAACAATAGAATATTCATGATCGCAGAATCACAGGAGAAAGGAATAAATAGAGAGAGATTGATGAATTGGTGGGAGGAGAAAAAGAAGCAACCACCAAATAAATCCTTTTCCGTTCCTGTAAACCATACGAATTTATTCTACGATTTCAAAGCTCGACCCCTCAGACAATCCCCTTTTCACGAATTCCTTGAAGTATACAACGTTTACTGCACGACCTTTCGTTTTCCCCTCTTGGCTATAACCCTCGTGAATTACGTGGAACGCAAGTCGTCGTGTGCACATATCAGCGTGTGTAGTCATACAACGGAATGTGTACGTGGAATGCCTTGGTATTTTTGTATAACAGTGGTTCTGAGACAATACGAGACCCTCGAGACAACGAGAGGCCTCCACCACCGGTTCCGGCATAATGAGGATGGCCTTCTTTTCTTCCTTCTCACACCCTTCTTACCGGGTTTTAAAATATTCATTCTGCCGGACGGAAGAAGAAAATTTCTTTTCATTCCCTAAGAGGAAAGTTTTTCTTTACCTATAATTATCAATGAATTATAAAGATGAGAAATATGATTCGTTAAATATTTATACTCGTCTTTTGGTTGAGAATAGATAAGTTTTGGCTCCTGAATTGTGGCTTTGGTTAATTTATTCGGTTGATGAATTTATAAAAAGGAAAGAAATTATGTCGCATCGCATAGTATTCAACATTCTCGCATGATTTGAAAATTCTTTTGTTTGTTTGATCGTTGTTATTTTATTATCATATGATTGCAGTGGAATGTATGCCACAAACCCAGAAAGACCTTTGGAATACAGGAAGTTTGATGTTCGGTGAAGATTGAATCGATCGTAGTGAAGCTCCACGAAGGAAAGACTCGTAATAATTTCGATATTTCGAGCATCCATATATGACATGCCTGGATCTGAAGTTATGAAGTCACAGTCAACGATGTATCCCAAACTTCATGGAAATTTCCCAAAACTGAACGTAAAAAAGTTGTTTGTTTTTCGCAACGATGAGAACCTTTTTAAGTTTTCAAATTATAAAGTTATAATCATTTCGAGTTGTTATAAAGCAGCGCTACAAAATTTCCATTCCGAACGAGATATCTTTTGATTGTGTGGGATGAGTTCTTCTTCAGATATAGAACATAACTGCACAATTTTTTCCGGAATAGCGAATGAGATATCTAGATTGGCAAGGGATCGTCTGAGATCGCTATTCTATTCAGGATTGAATTGAGGTTGAAAGCTTGGGGACTGGACTCTGAAGCGTCGGATGTTCTATTTTGTATTCATTGATATGCCACATACACCATTTTCACCCACTTCGGAATGATTGGTATTTCATAAAAAAGAGGAAACGTCAGAACAAGGAATAAAGCATCAATGTAACATCGTGATTCCTACGTGGATAATAAATTTGAAAAAAACTTTAGATCGAAGAAATAAATAGATTGATGTATAGATGTTTATATATATGTTCAAGAGCATGAACCCTATGTGAACAATATGAACAATCAAACATATATATGAAATGAGCGAATAGAAGAGAGAGGGTTTTCAACAAAAAGTGTTTGTTTTAAATCACACGATAAAATGAATATTCCTGTATTCGCGAATTGAGATATTTTCCCTTCACAGCGAATTGTTGAATTTGAATGACGTGTTCCTATTTATGCAGTTTTATATCAAACAAAGGGAGAGTGGAATTGAAATGGTTTTTTTGCCTTGCACATCCATTTGTTGATATTTAGTCGTTACGTACACATAGAAATGTCGATGAAGATTGCCTTGTACCGAGATGTAAAAGCTCCAATTCTGAGAGGAAAAAGAGTCATAAGGGTTCCAATGAACAAACGCAAACGACCGGGTATACAAGGGGATCAGTCCGAAGGGATCTACCGAAAGACCAAAGGGAGGAACAAGTTTATCGCACATATTCACACCCGCGAAGAGATCATTATGTGTCACCGAACCCGTATCTACTCTCATGTGACGGTATAATGAAATTATACTAAGTATTTTGTTACATAAATACTGTTCGTAAAAATCACACATCCGCAAAAGAATTATGAGAATCCTAATCACATTGAATTCTCAGATGAATCAGTTTTGGAGTTATATGTACGATGTTCACCATAGTGGAACAAGGACAATCAAAATAAATATCAAGAGAATATTCCCGTATATGAGAACGTTCTATGCAATCCCACAAAATATTTCAAACAGATCTTGGTATATTGTATGGATAATCAGCAAGAAAAGAATACGCGTTTTTCTCCGCCCCTTGAACGCGTTTCCATATTTGTCCTCTTCTACGAATTTCTTTTCTGCCTCACAAACCACATTTAGTATCAGATTTCAGTGCATCTCTGAATTTGCATCTCCCATCTCTTCCACGGACAATGAGCTGCCAAGGCCATTGCCACTGCAGTGGAAAACCTCGGCAATATCTACAAGTAGTAAGCCATAAAGTTCATTTCCTTTTATTCCACTTTCACACACATTCGCTAAGGCTCCTAAACAAGAATATCGTATGTTTCTTTATATGCGTTTTTCCTCTCCTCTTCGAACAGTAACATCGAGTATTACTATACCTAATTGAACTCCAAGTCAGTGTAATGGCCGCACGATAACACATTTATATCCAAACTTATGAACCATTCAAATCGTTTGTGCATCAATTGGGAATTCTAACTTCCATCATTTGTTTTACGATTATTCCAGGATTTCGGGAATACGACAGAATTTGATATACAACGTGAAAAGATATTTATATTGATTCGGAAACAACAGATTTCGAATAACAATTTTTCGACGGAGTGATCGCTGAAACAATTCGCAATAATTTCTGCAATAATAAAACTTTGAATCACGCTACTGAGAAATATACGCCCATCCATTCATCGTAATCTTTGAAATTGAAATTTCGTGATTGAATGGAGTTTGAAAGAACGAGGGAAGGAAATGATGAAATTTTTTGACACTTCTTTCTGGTTTTAAAAACGCATTTCAATTTGGTCGAAGATATTGTCTTCTCTGATTCATGTGGATATCATTCCGCAGTTTTCTTGTGGGATGGGGAGAAAGAATAGTGGTAGCATCGAGGAGTGGAAGGAATGATGGAAGGAGCCAAGAATCGGATAGTAGGCGATGTGCACAGGGAGAGGGAATATCGAAGAAAGAGAAAAAGAGGTAGAGAGGCGTTTAGTTCGGCGTAGCACTTTATCCCTTAAATACCCAGAGGTATTCTTCCCACGGAATTGTAGGTCTTCTTTCGTCGGCACTGAATAGCCTTGGATATCCTGGGAGGATAGAGAAGTTACCTCGATGTTCTTCCTTCTCTTTATTTCTGTCTCTCTTCATCCCTTATTCTTTCCCACTTTCTTCTCTTCCTGACTCGGTGAGGCAATTTATACGCGCCTCCACCTTGCAAACAACCGCCCATTACTCGAGGACGATAAAGCTCCCCAAGCTTTGCGAACACGTCCGAGCTCGGGACTGGGTGCTGCACTGCACGATCAGAGAGAAGCGAGTTTCCAGAATTCATTCGTTCGACATTCGGGTAAGGAATTCTGGGTATATCGTTTGTTTTGTTTAATTGCGATTCCATTCAAGAATCTTATCATTGACTGTGATATTTTCCAAGCGAGATAATTTTATGGCATAACATATTCCGGCCCGCCTATTCGCGTGAGTCCATTTAGCTCTCGATAAGAATGGAAATCATATAAGTCTACAATTGAAAAACACACTATGTTATGTATTCAAGTACAACGCGTTAGGTTCAATCGTTTCGTTGATCTTTCGCTTCCGATACCACTGTTCCCACTCATTTTCTCTTCCCCTGTTTGCACATTCATTCGTTGAAAAGTATTACCATCCACAGACATGCGAGCATATAATCTTGTACCGGATTGAATTATGTGGACGTTGAGTAGCTCGTGTTGATGTTTCATGAAGTTTCAAATATCAATATGTGAATTTATCTGCTCGTTTTATTTTGAATTCACTTAATTATCTTTCTATTCATCGTTGGGTGTAAATCTACTATGGATTGCTAGAGAAAACATTTAATTCATACAGAAATGATGGATCGATCAATGTATTACTTGCCATCATGTTTGAGTGTCCCAATCCTTGAGCGAAACCCACCCATGGAGAAAGGGGAACACGGCCCGATAGGTACTGGCTCAGTACTGCTATCAGAATTGCCAGTACTGGCAAATCCAGAGCTACCAAAGCTATAAAAACTGGCAAGAAGTCGGCATGATAACATCATTTCACATAAGAGCCTGTGTAACATTGACAACCGTCTTAGTACTATTCATTCATATGCGCCGACTATGGTAGAATTTCGGCATTTTAACCTTATCCAAACAGTATCGATTGAATACCGGTCTAAGACTGTCTGTCCACTCAAATCAATACCCTTTGAAATTTGTCAAATGAATCGTGCCAATTGGAATATAATGATGACCCTGGATAGAAACAATTGTTCCCGCCGAAGGTTGGCAAATATAACCTTGCCAGTACCAGGCCATTTGTGGACTTCGGCAATTTCCACATGGGCAACTTCAAAGGTGTCGATCCATAACATCCATTCGAACTTTCCAATTTTCCCTCATCGAATGAAACGTGGTGTTTGTATTATACTGATATAATATGCACAAAGTTCAGTACTCGATGGAGTATCGAAAAGTTAGTTCGTCCAACTGGATAAACGAAACTGCAGTACAAACACACATCCTCAGTTCATTATCGACGCATGGTTTCATTTATGATCTAAATTTTTTCCCAGTTATTTTTCTTCGATATTAATCTTGATATCCATTACGCAAATACCAACCATCACGGTGCTCTCATTTTACGTAAATATGAATCCAATATTGTGTGAATCGCGGCCATCGCGTTGTATTGCAATTTTTTGTTGACGTGAATTCGATATTGGCCATAGGATTTCAACGAATGTTGTACTGCTTCTTCATATCATGAACATTTTACATACGTCGAACATTGATTTCTACATCATATCGCATTACGATTATGAGTATTCGTCCTTCTTGGAACACGGAAAATTATATTATAGATTTCACGCGGATAACTGTGATCACATTCAATATCTCCCTGATGCGTAGTCGGTTGTTAATTTGAGGATGTTATGATCGCTATATTAGTTTCTAGTATCGCGTTGTGGTTTCGAGATTATTGGAATTTATATTCCACATTACAAGGTTTATTTGGTAATTTTGGAAGAGTGAACAGCGTTGAGGTTTCCACAAAAATCTTATAGTGATGCGGGGGCGATGAAACTGTTTTGTAGCTCTGTTTATTTGCCGTCCAGTTCTCTCAATCATGAGGGAATTGAAAATTTTATATATTCAATTGAAACTTTGGAGTACTTTGGATTTGAATTTGTATGATCAGTTTGAAATCTTTTTGTTGGCAGGAAACGAGGATTGAACCAGGGTTCCCACATTCTGGAATTTCTTCAACAGAAATCTCTGATTGTTTAATCTTGTTGGAATTCAAGGACGCGTGGGAACCCTGTGAACGGTACATTTTCAATCGGACATGGGCAATATTAATAACCTATAATTGGATAATCAGTTCCCAAAAATATCCTTCTGGTTCGTTTTAAGAGAAGGGAAATGCGAGTCACAGACTATTGAACCGAATAACAAGGGTTAGTTAATATAAATTTATTTAAATAAAACAATATAATGTATCAAAAAAGAGTCAAATTTCCTCTTGAATCTCGAAATTCGCATTCATTTACTGTGTCTTCCTGATTTTCTGTACCGCCTATATCTTTAGGATCTGGTAACATATTAAAACGAGTTTGAGAATCATTCTCGTGTCATCTATCTGCTTTCATTCTCGCCTTTCGGTTTGACTTGGATTTTTGTTTCCTCTCATCCATATTGAGATGAGAGTCGAGCACTTGTATATTTGCTTCGATTTCGAACTATCCTTCTCGTCAAGTGAAACGCGGTACTACGAGTTCATCAGTATCAAGGCCAATTTAGAGCACGACGCTTTGTCTTATACCCGTATCAGCTGATTCTTGTTCGCCGTTCGCTCGTTAGTGAAGTGGAGCGCCTAGCGGATAAAAGTGGAAACCTCCGCTTAGGGCAGACACGCTCAGTGATACATTTTAAAACCCATACCATGTCATCTCTTTCCCAATGACGGGAAATAATGAGACTCGTTATTACACATTTTCTATTATGCTGTGTATACAGCTTAAAAACGATATCCTGTCACAAGAATTCCAGCAGATTTTTTCAAAAATGTTTCTCCAGCTGACCAAACGTAGCGACAAATCAAGCGTAGATTCGAATACCACACTGAACTTCCATTATTCATTTGAAAACGAGAGAACAATTCACTCATATTGAATCTTTGAAAATATTTGTATAAAGTTCGGAAAATAATCGATACTGTATTGTATTCCTTTCAATATTTGCCAACATCGATTCTTTCCCTCTTTTGGAAAAAAAATTTCTCTCAAAATAATACCTCCTATATTCCAGCGTTTCATCGTTGTAGAGAGAATATATAACGCAATTCCGTTCATTTATGACCGCTTTGATCTTTGTAAGGAATAAACCTCACGTAATACATATATCGTTGCTATGAAGTTATTCGGTAAATCCGTTATTGTTCCAACTATGGGAGAATGCTTCTCAATCCCCATGCGATTACGAAATCGATGATATCGAGAGACGTGGGTCGTATGGGATCGCGTCTCCTATGCAAACGTGAAAGGGTTGAAACAAAGTTATACCGGAATGTATTGAATTTCGATGGAGCGGGGTGATAGAAAATGGAAATAAATTTCATTCAAAGCAGCAACGAGGAACAATTTAGCACAATGATAACTGATTACGCCATTTACGAAATATCATTTTTTAATCTCGGTGTCAGTTTTATGGAATTCTATCAATCAGTGTTGTGGCTCAATTGTCCGTCGCGTGTGTAAATTTGTTGATTCCTCAAATAAGAAATTTCGAATAATCTCTTTTCTCTGGTTTTTCGACTACTTTTTGAAAGAAACAGAGCTTGTAATCCGTTCCTTAACGACCAACATCATGGGGACACACTCTATCCGAAGGTTAATTTCACCGCAATGAAATCAGCCTCGGCTATTCTCCAGTGGATTCCCAATACAAGGGATTTGGGACGGCTTGGTAAGTCGGATTTTCACCCAGCGATATCAGCCACGTCGGATACCATTGATTGGTGGCAACATTCCAAATTACCCTTCAAACCATCCAATCACAGTCCCAAGATCGTTCGCTGTTCTCGACATACCATGAATCTATTTTCTCTTTCTCCTGTTTTCAATTAGGATGTATATAAAATAATCAGCCGGAACAATAGATAGCGAATTTAATTGAACCGCTTCCAATGTAGTATCGATGAATACGATTATTTTGCATTCGGAGACACAGTTATTCCTCTTCTTTCTCCAGGTTGTGTTGTACTAAAAATACACTGAAATAACTCACTCTTGAATGGAAAATAAGATTTTCTTCCTTCAATTTCTTAACAAATATAATATACAAGAAGTTGAGAAGATGAACTATTATTCTGAACATGTCCTTTTTTCCTCTTCCCAAGAATTTCGATCCCTTGAAAAATCTACGACTATATTTTATTCCAGTGTTGGAAAAGAAATACTTCTGGGAACGCTATTGAGAGATAAAATAATATCTACTTCCTCTCCGTGTCATTTTGCGCTACGATAGTAGTAACATGCGATGCTTGTGTTAGGAGAATGATCTATTCACGTTGAGTAGCTGTCCTTTTTTTGTTTGTGCTTTTTTTATTGTTTCTTTCTGTATATCAACGTTGTTTTCATAAAATATTTCTGCCACGCGTACTTTCTCCGACTTTATACTTCTTCCCTTCCCCTCCATTACTGAGATGTAGTGTGAAGTTTGCACGCGAGAATGAATTTCATCAAAATTCAGGATTCGTGAGGAGTCTAGCGAAAGGAATGAAGAGGAAAAAGAAGAATCCAAGTGCGTGTATATAATGAACGATTGGTGAACATGGTCATAAGTGTATTTGCGTACGAGATATTGATATCTCGATACGATCGCGTCGTGTCGATCGTCACCCTTTTGATCGCGAGATCCTTTTTTCAACCCTATATCATGTTCGATTTGGACACGCCATATTTTCCAATACACAATCCGGGGGAGAATGGAGGTACGTCAGTTGATATATGACGCCATCCACTCAAGGCGCATAAGCGCTCGTAATTCATGATATTATCAGATGTGGATGTACGTGTAGTGTACCGTATTATACCGTATACCACACGTAACGCGAGGGGATCCAGTATTTGTCGTTGAAAAAAGTGAAAAGGGAAATAATAAGAATACAATTCTCAAATTGGAAGGAAAGTAGACGGAAGAAAAATGTTATCTCTTCTCTTTTTCCGTTTCTCTTATTTTTCTTCCCTCCCTTCCTCCCATACCTTGCAACATTTTCTCCAAAATCTGTTGAAGGATTAGATTTCTTTCTTCCATCAAGTTTGTATTTGTTGTGGAGATTTTTTGTTCTATATATCTTATCATCATATAATAAATCAAGTGAAGTTCAATGGAATGGAAATATCGAGTTGTGGGGGTTTGTAGTTGGAATTTCATCAGGATGAGGGAGAAAAAAACACAGTTCGATTTTATGGATTAATTCAACAAATATAAATTCTTTTTGAAGAAGGGAAGAAGAGATACATGGAATCAAACCTCTCTCGATGTAGGATACCATTGATTTATTTCATCGGACCTTCCTTTTGCCGTCAGAAACGTGACCGGAAGTTGAGGTTTAGCAGGTCCTCTTAAATCACTGAAGCAACTCGGTTCGATCGAATCGACCGATGCGTTGCGATGCGACGGCTACAATCTACCTTACGGTATCCTATCTACAGTATATGACTACAGTCTATGTACGGCTTATACCAATTCTGTGCACGCCTCGAGTCTCGATGTTTTCTCTTGCAGTCGCTGCAACGAGGATTCTCGTAAAATATCCTCTTCTCTCTACTTTCTCTGAAAATGATGATTTTTCAATCTTGACGAATCGAAGGACACAGTAGTTGCATTCTAAATCTTACATCCTATGTCAATTTGTATTTTGTATTCCCAACACTTTAGTAGTGAATTGATGATTTTTTCGTAGTTGTGAAATTCAAAAAGCCGATATATACAGATAACACATGGGCTGAAAAGTCCTGGGCTTAACAAAGAAAACACGGTTTTTTTTTGTTCGAAATTAGCATTCTTCATGAACGTAATCTCCATCAAGAACAACGCAATCATTCCAGCGCCGCTCTAACATCACTGTAAAAAAAAACTGGAAATTTACTGTGCAACTGGACTGGAAATTTCCAGTGCTAGTACTGGAATATGGATATTCCAGTACATGTACAGAGATTTTGTTGTTACGTTACTAAAAATTTACCAAGCATAACTGAAAATTCAGTCATTGTACTGGAATTTTCAAGTTTGAGATGATGTACTGAAATTTTGCCATGATTTCGCGAAAATTTTACCGGCTCGTACTACAATTTTATAGTTCTTGTGCACCAAAAAAAAATATTCCCTCAAAAAGGACTTGAGAAAAAATTTGGAATTTAGAAAAAAAAACCTAATCGTTGGTATACTGGAATTATACAGGTTTTTAACTGCAATTCTCAGGTTTTGTGATGGAATTTTCCAGTTACTATGCAATTGAATTATACAGGTTTTGAACTGCAATTTTCAGGTCGTGTGATGGAATTTTCCAGTTGCTATGCAACGGAATTTAATCACTGTTGCACTGAAATTTTCCACTTCTATTGGACTTCGTCATTTCTGGCAGGAAAAATTTCAAGTCTTTATATTAAAAATTTCCTGATTGAGATTTTGAATAATGATTGTAATTGTAGCCAATGAAATTGATATATGAGGTTTTTCCAAGACTTATCCTCTTGTGTTCTAGATATGAAGCATATGTAGTAACCCAAGCTGGCCTTCCAACATGTCGCGCTATAGCTCATCGGTTAGGTCTTAGGTTTCAGTTGGTAGGCAGGTAGAAAAGTGTGGGTTCAAATCCTGTTAGGTAGACATGAGTTTCTGTCCATCCAAATGAACGATCAAAAGTTTCTCAATCATCTTGGAACACAAGGACCCTGCAAAATCACTTTGCGTGAGCAATTTTTTTTCAATTTTCATGGATATTTTCAGCATTAATTTTCCAGTACATGTCCTGGAAAAGTCCAGCTCGTGTACTGAAAAATTCCAGTACCGAGGCTCAGAAAATTTCCAGTTTTGATGCGGAAATTCCATAACGTTTGCACTGAATTTTTGCAGTACAAATGTGCTGAAATTTTCCGGTACATGTACAGGTTAATGACTTCCAGTACATGTACTGGAATTTTCCGGTGAAATTTTTTTACAGTGATTTTAATACCACTTTTGTAGAACGATTTATCTTTTGCCTCAAAATAGGCCTCAATTTCCGCGATAACCTCTTTATTCGAACGAAATTTCTTACCGGCGCGCCGCGGTAAGCATTTTTTTCATGTCTGCGAACAGCCAGTAGCCGCTGGGAGCCAAATCTGGCGAATACGGTGGATGTGGAAGCAATTCGGAGTTCAATTCATGTAGTTTTGCCATTCCCAAGTAGAAATGCTCTAGTTATTGACGAGTTTTGTAACGCTCAACTAGCCAGATACTAGACACTGGCAAGTACCTCACCAGAATCCTACGAGGCACTTGCAAGCGTCTAGTTTTTGGCTAGTTCAGCGTTACAAAACTCGTCAATCACTAGAGCATTTCTACTAGGGTTGTTTGATTGACTTGCGACATGGTGCGTTATCTTGATGAAATAAAATTTGTTTCTTTGCCACATGTGGTCGTTTCTTTGCCACATGTGGTCGTTTCTTTGCAATTTCGGCCTTCGAACGCTCCAATAATGCGATATAATATTCACTGTTGATGGTATTTCTCTTCTCAAGATAGTCGATGAATATTACACCACGCACATCCCAAAATACCGAGGCTATAACCTTACCAGCCGATTGCTGTGCTTTCAGGCACTTTGGACGAAGTTCATCAGTGGCTATCCACTTTGATGACCATCGTTTTGATTCCGGAGTGAAGTGATGGATTCATGTTTCATCTATTGTAACATATCGACGCAAAAATTCCGGCTTGTTACGTTTAAACATGGCCAAACACTGCTCAGAAGCATCAACGCGTTCTTGTTTTCGGTCAACAGTGAGCAAACGCGGCACCCACTTTGAACAGAGCTTTCTCATAGTTGAATTCTCATGCAATATAAAGCCAACACGTTTCTTTGATATTCTTACGATGTCAGCTAACTCACGCAACTTCACTTTTCGATCATTCAAAACGATTTTGTCGATTGTTTTTCATGTTTTCTGGTGTTACCGCCTCATTTGGACATCATCGGTGTCTCTACGACCACGTTTGAAGTCAGCAAACCAACGTTTTATTGTGGTTTCTGACGGAGCGGAGTCCCCATAACACTTTTCAAGCCATTGCTCCGCTTAAACAGTATTTTTTTTCCATCCAGAAGCAGTGTAAAATTGAAACACGAAATTGTTTTTGATCAATTGTCTCAAAAATAACAGAGATAGCGTCACTCTTAGTACAATAACTCACAAACTAATGAATAGAATATCATGAAATTTTGGCAGCTGTCTTTTCAAGGTTATTACTAACTGAAAAACAGGTGAATGCAGTAAAATTCGCGTCATCTATGTGTCAGGCCCGGGACTTTTCAGCCCATGTGTTAAATCCATCAACAGCAAGAACAACGAAACAAATCCAGAATAATTCTTGTTGTTCACAACACGATATGTTCTGCTGAACAAAAGTAGAAATCAGCACGATTCTTTCATTTTATTCCAACGTAGGGGAAAGTAGGGACCCTTCGTACGGTTTTTACATTTTCCATGTTTTTGAATCAATTATTTGATCGAAAATTCAAGTGATTGTATTCATCAATAGTACATGTATCTAGGTTCAATGCGAAAAAATTACCAGTTGATTACATCTCATATTCATTGATTACCCAATAAACACACACACGTTATTTCAACGTTGAAAGAACGTTAGACTGTCAAACGGACGTTAGTCGTTGATTTCATAACGTTGATTTTCAGTTAAAATTTGATAGGGAAATAGACGACGAGGAATTACGTTTTGATGACGTGTAATTTGACCTAATATTCAAAAATAACCATCGAACGACGTCCTCAAAAAACGTGTTTTGAACGGGTTTGAATTACGCGTTTAAAATGTGTTCATAACACCTTGTGTTTGAACTTCATTTGAAGATATTCTGCTAGAAATGTCGAACGAAACCGAACAATGGTTAAAATTTCAACAAAGAGCAAAATAGTAAATAGTGTGGCATACTTTCCAAATTCTGTCATACTCAGAAACACTATCGTTCTCGATATTGAATGAAAAGTTTTCAAAAAAAAATTTGTTGGATTCAATTCACGTTTTACACTCAGAAAAATAGTTTACTTGAATATAAACCTACTAGACATTTCATTGCATTCAATGAAATTTTACTCGATTCAAGTAAATTTCATTTGAAATTAGTAAAAGTTTATTTGAATGGAATAAATTTTTTATTTGGTTCAACTGGAACTCTAGTACGTTCATATTCGAGTAGAAAATTTAGTTGATTCAAAGTTTAGTCAATTTAAATAAATCCAAATATAAATTTCTCTGGGTGTGGAATCATCATTCGGACACGTCAATATTTGACGTCTTTTAAACGATGTTGAAACCGTTGATATGACGTTATTTTATGGTTGAAAAACACGTGATCTGCCGCGACATTTTTACGTTGAATCAACGCAAGAATATCACTAATTCACAACGTGTGGTTATTGACTGTTTTTGACGTTTTTAAAACGTGCGCGTGTTTACTGGGTAATAACAACCTGAAGTCAATTCGAAATTCGTATGAATGTTCCCCACTTACGGGGTACTTTCGGACACTATGGAATAATATTGTACAATGAATTCAAACTACAAATGAATCATGAAGAATTTTCATTTGACAATAAAACTAACATTTATATCAATTATTGCAATGTAATACTACAATTATTGAATATTCACAACTTTGTTACGTGTTCTTTGGTGTGTAATTGCGTCCCATGCTCCTGTTCAACAACTTTTGATAAAGAAATGGTCAATATAGCAGAATAAAAATATAGAAACATTAGTTTGTCATCAATGAGACACAAAATAAACCGTTAGCAATGTACCGTTCGTCTATTATGCCCCATTAAGGGGGTCTTCTGGTCTAGAGGCACAGATTTTAGAGGTTTTTTCAAGTGCGATGAAAAAAAAAAACATTTCCACCATTTGTTTCCCTGGTAGAAATTTGCCCAGTTTAGCTGGCCACTGGCCAGCTACTAGTCGGTAACTAGCCAGTGACCGATCAGAAACACCCAGTTTCTGGCTACTAGCCAGAAACTGACCAGAAACCATGTGACGCTTCCCACCAGGGTTGTTCCCAGATATTCATTGATGTTCTGATAGTATACAAAAAAATTGAAAATTACAAAAGTTACAGGAGGGAAAAGTGGGGGGTAGAAAAAGAATGGTGCACCCTGGTTGACACGATTCCAGACGTTGTAGTGATCTGAAACAAAAAACCCGGAGAGATTCTGAATCAGTAAGGATGTCGTTATCGTCCGTACCTCGAAGAAGAAAAAAAAAATTTTTTTCGCAAAATGGCGACTGTCTGAACAAAAAATTCAGTTTTTTACCTGTTTTTTTCACTTTTTCAGTTTTTTAAAAATAGTAAAAAAAAAATTTCGACATAGATCTGGTAGGGACGATAAAGGGAGGTACAGAGAAGGTTCATACCAAATTTCAAGTCAATCGGTTCATTAGAACTTAAGATATCATGTCAACCGTGTTGAAAAAAATGGTTTCGAGAAAATCGCGTTTAAAGATTCGAGCACGCTTCAATAGGATTTGAAAAAAATTCCTCAAGAGGTTTCGAGAACCCTTTTTGAATACTCTTAGGATTAGTGTGGTATCTGAGTTGGAACTAAATTGGCAGAAATTGACTTAAACTGAACCCTAAATATGAACAGATTTTAACAACATACGTCACAACAACCTTTGAACATATATCAAGTGTAAGAGGGGTTTGTGAATGGAATTTCAAAAAATCCTTCCAAGGACATATTCTTGAAGGTCTAAACTTTGAAAATATGCAAAAAAAAAATCGATTTTTTCAAAATTCTAGACCAGAAGACCCCCTTAACGAGACCAACAATAAAACATGACTTTCCCACTATATTGATATGCGAACCAAAAAAATTGATTATTGAAATCATGTTTCAGGAATACATCTTTGTCCCTGAGAACATATAGTTTAGAAAAACATAACATAACGAGAGTAAACATAGCTGGGAGCATCGATGAAGAAATTACTTATGAAATGCAAAAATGCAGTGCTACCTACAACTTCACTCTCACTGCTACGAATGGCATAAAACTGCATAGAGACATCATGGTGACTACTTAACTTACTTGTATATGAACACTCATGTTAGCACAATCCCAATAAACACACACACGTTATTTCAACGTTGAAAGAACGTTAGACTGTCAAACGGACGTCAGTCGTTGATTTCATAACGTTGATTTTTAGTTGAAATTTGATAGGGAAATAGACGACCAGGGATTACGTTTTAATGACGTGTAGTTTAAACTAATATTCAAAAATAACCATCAAACGACGTCCACAAAAAACGTGTTTTGAACGGATTTGAATCACGCGTTTAAAATGTGTTTATAACACCTTGTGTTTGAACTTCAATTGAAGATATTCTGCTAAAAATGTCAAACGAACCCGAACAATGGTTAAAATTTCAACAAAGAGCAAGATAGTAAATAGTGTGGTATACTTTCCAAATTCTGTCATACTCAGAAATACTATTGTTCTCGATATTGAATGAAAAGTCTTCAAAATAATTTGTTGGATTCAATTCACGTTTTAGAACCATCATTAGGACACGTCAATATTTGACGTCTTTCAAACGATGCTCAAACCGTTGATATGACGTTATCTTATGGTTGAAAAACACGTGATCTGCCGCGACATTTTTACGTTGAATCAACGCAAAAATATTACTAATCCACAACGTGTGGTTATTGACTGTTTTTGACGTTTTTATAACGTGCGTGTGTTTACTGGGATTTTTCATTCGTATTTTATAACTACTGTATGAATGTCCCGAGTAAAAATGTTAATTTCGGTTCGCCAAACGGGACTGGTGCAGACGTGTTGGATTTTTGTGCGGTACTGTTGCAGATCCAGTGCGGGCACATCACGTCCGCAACAGTACCGCAGAAAAATGCAACACGCCTGCACCAGTCCTGTTTAGCGAACCCGAAATGAAAATTTTTACTTGGGGTGCCCCGCGTACGAAGGGTCCCGATTTCCCCCTATTCATTGTAGGGAAAAATTCATATCGTGATGCGTTGATCTCTATTTGAAACATCATAATCATTCCCTTTGTAGAAAAGAATGATAATTCAATCAATTTGGTCGAAAGTGGGAAAAGTATTCATCAAAATATCAAGTTGAATACAACAAAATGAATGTATCTCGGATAAAGGAAATCTATTGGAAAATGCTGTATCACGTTTGTTAACCGTTGATAAATCCCTTTCGAGGGGAATAAATTATGTCTGTTGGAAATAAATCTCCATTCCGTCGTATCAAACTTTACGTTCATCAAACACATATAAATCCTCCTCTCGGTTTATGACAATCAATAATTTTCAATGAAATTTTTGAAATTATCATCAATTTTATCATAATTGTTACCATATCACGCGTCGATGTAGATTATCATTGAAATTGACACAAAAGGGATGATCCAATGGAATAAAATTGAAAATATTTTATCCGTATCAACTCTTTCGATACACGTCATTTGAAATATCAAATCTTTTGACAGCTCTGGTTCGATCTTCTGATGTATTTTTCATTCGAGTGCACGCGGGTACATGGATGTGTGGTTCATTTACTTTATGAATATATCAGCGCTGGATGCAATGATGTATCCGTTGGCGGAAACGATGTTGGAAAATGCAAATCCAGGACGAAACGTTACAAAGCGGAAAGAAACGTGTTGATATTTTGACGTATGTATAAAGATCGAAATTACGATACCACAGTTAATTATGAATCGAAAGTTTTTGTTCGCGTCATGCGGCAAAATTGTTTGTTTCGACAAGAGCGTTCAAGTTCTTCCGCAGAATGATGCATTGTACGTTTCCTCGATCGAAAGTGAACACCTCCTTCGATAACTTCAGCCACACCTCGTGGTTACGTGGTCAAGTGATATTATCGCCTGATAGTTTCGAGATTGATTACTTTCCGAACTCCCGCTATCTTATCAATTTAGCTTGGAAAATCCCTTCTTACGATTCTCCGAGTTTCTCACGATCCTCGTTCTTCTGGTTCTTTTCTTCTTCCTTTTCCAAAAAGGATGTTCAGCTCATGAAATTTCATAATGAAATTCAAAATCTCTTGAATATTATTGCTTCCTCATTCAGTCACACGAATATATTGGATATCGGATAGATTGATACATTCCCACCTGTTCATTTCAATACAAATTTTCTTTGATTTCACCACACTTGTCAAAGAATTGTGAAACATCTATTTTACACAATTGCTGAAAATTATCTTTCAATTCCCAGAATATAATGAACGAAAACGCACTTTGGGAGTTGAATAATAGAAAAGAAATCTCCGAAGTATCAGAGAAATCGATTATATGATTAATCTACATAGGTACGGTATTATTACTCGATGCGTTATTCCCAGTAAAAATTATATCATGTGAAAATCAACGTGCAAATTCATGGAAAACGACTATCGATGAACATTGACAGATAAAAATGTGAAGTTATTTTCCAATACAATACAATATATTATAAATTGTTTTCCCCTCTTACCATATTCCAGGAGAAAGAGGATTGTAAAATGAGACATTCCAGTGCATATAACCTTTCTTGCATCGTGTTTTGTTTTTCCAATTTAATACCATCCCCGACTTTTCTTCTCTTCCTTCATTATATAAGAATCTCAAAGGGGAGGGGCAATATACATATATATATATATATATATATACAAGCTCGCAATGTGCGTGAGAAGTCGACAGGATGTGAAAAGAAGAAAATGAAGGTTTCGTGTTTTCTTCTTCATGTCGCGAAGGAATATTATCAAAATACAAGAATTTAACGAGACGAAACATGTACATAGAACAAGGAAGAGGAATCTCTCGAACGATATGCAGCGGTAGATAATAAGGAGAATATAATTCAAATAGCTTCCCTCATTAGATTATTTTCTCATTTCATGCTCATGTACTACGCCGCCATGAATTCGAATTTTATACATTCGAGAATTTATTAGCGAGTAAATCATTGTTATACGTTGGTTGTACAATGGTTGTTTATTGACCTCCAGCGAGATTTCTCAATGTTTCGATTCATTATTACTATTATCGTTACGGTTGTTATAACTTCGGTCCATATAGTACGAATGAAAAACATTGATGATGAAATACCGTATGACGTGTTCCATTTAATCCTCTATCCTCGAATGCGGACGAATGTTGGATGGTTAGTTGCACGAGGGGATTTGAATGAATGATGAGAGGTGATACCTCCCGGAACGGAAGATTATGTAAAGTTTAACATAATTCGAGATGAAATTTTAAACAGAAACCATTTGAAAACGAAGTCACGGGATATGGTGCAGAATAAGTGTTGTGTACAATTGTGTACCATTGATAGTTTTTATACAAAAATTGACGTACGAAAGAGACTTTTCTATTGGAGTTCCAGTCCATACTCTCTCTTCTTCTCTCCACTCTAAGAGGAAAGCTCTACGCCACTGTGAATGGATCAATAACGTTCTTAAAAGATAAAGCACAAGTTTTAGAGCTCCGAAGGTACATCGGGTTGTTAATCGAAAGATAAAAAACACACAAAAGCGTTGGTACGTTAAGAGGATATTGAATCGTTTGTAATAAGGCTGATTAATCTTGATAACCGGATTCAACGTTTACATCGTTAGCAGTATATTGTTGAAGTTCGAACCATTCAAAAGTTCGAATCTAAGATCAAGATTGTTATCAAAACTCCACTGAAAATATATATATAATCGATTTAAGAGTTCAATTGACGAAACGATGTCTGCGTGACTTGAAATGTTGTTGAAAAATTGTTCAAAATTGTCTGTTATTCTTGAAACTTTTTTAAATGCTCCTTCATACCAATAACGAAGATTATGTCAGTGAGGACCTCAAAGGATTCATGTTTCGTTTCAACAGTCCTCGAATTGTTGTTGAATAAAAAAGTCGTTTTTTCCCGGAATTGAATAGTATTTCAAAACTTTTTTCCAAGCAATTTGCTTCGATGTAGAATCCTTTGATATTCCTTTCAAAAACTCATCGATATGTTATATCAGGGCAAAAAGCTTCTCACAGTAAAAATTCATGATGCATACAGATGATTATTTAAGATATCGACTATTCCACCTGGTGGCTTCTTGTCTTCCTTGGACTTCGTCATCACTTTAGCTGAGGGATGCAATTTATTGGCTTTCCATATAACGTGTAGAATGTAAAATGACTTGGTGTTAAAATTTGCGTCGTAATCTGCTATGTAGAGGAATGCAGCGAAATGGGAGAGTGAGACAGAAGAGTTCTTTACTTGACCCAGGACCTGGGAAGAAGAAACTTGTAGGCTATTTCTCCTCCCGGCCTCTAGGATCCTTTACACCTGGAAAACGGCCAAACTCGCAGAGTCCGGTAGCAGCAGCAGCAGCATCGAGGAGGAGACAAGGATGGAAGAAGGGAAGAATGAGGGCGGATAGCAAAATGGGAAACGAGGGGTGAAGAAGCGTTTAACTTATGCCGTCGGCAGACTTCCAAAATTATTGCTCGACCACGTCAGCAGCTACGTTGTTTGTTTTCATTGTAACGCTGTTGGCTCGATATCGTTTTGATTTTCTCTTTCACCCCCCTCTGTCTTCGTTGCTTCTCATAGACTCGTATGTACGATCTTTTTTTTTGTTTTTAGTATGAGCGGCGTAAGATAACAGCATATTTTCTTCTCTGTTCGTGAGCGACAGGTGTTCCCTTCTAAAGCGAGACAAGTTTTATCAAGAACGTCCTGGTCTCTAGAGGCCCGTGACAAACTGATGGGATAGAAGGAGCGAAAGCAATTTCCAACTCGCCAGAAACACAAAATTTGACCTTTTCCTTCTCGTCCTTCAATTCCCTCTTCTGCCGCTTCTACTGCCAATCCTCGCACCTTGAATAAAATGAAACGAATAAATATGATGTGTACATCATGAAAGTAGGTGGATTAGCAGAATAACGGGGAGACAATAAACGTTCTGCCGTTATACGATATCGTCTCAATCTACCACCCCAACTCATTCTCCTCCGAATATATGTTATCACGTAAAGTGATCGTATAGGATTTTTCATTGATTTTTCCATCACTTTTTTATTCCTCAAGGGCTTGAATTATTAGGATTCTGAGAGCTTTTCTCCCTTCGGAATGAAAGAATATCCCAATCCCAGAAAAGAATATTCTTTGAAAAATATTAACTTGTTTGAGGAGAATTTCTGATACGATTCAACGTGTTGAACGAAATCTCTTTTAAACATGAAGATATTTGTACAGATTATACGATCCCATTTATACGTGGCTGAGAATAAATCATATGATTTTCCTTTCAGGTTGAACTATCTGATGTCAGGACTAACACCAACGTGGTATCACGCGACTAATATAGCGTTGCACGCTGCTGCTTGCGTTTTGGTGACTAGGGTGAGCTTAGCAGTAGCGTCACTTCGTCCTGGATTTGCCGCGTTATCTGGACTACTTTTTGCTGCTCATCCTGTCCATACCGAAGCTGTAAGTATTAATCGTATAAAGCTGTTTGCGGAGATTCAAGTTATCCGGGGTGTAAAAAAGATGGATTTGCATGCACACACGATGAAGAATAATTAGTTGGAATTTCAATTGGGTGTATATATAATGACGGTGATGAATGATGAATATGCATCATCATTACATCCGCGCAATTATACGAAACGGGGTAGCACATTTACTCTCACACATTTGTTGATTTCCTCCCGTCTGTTGAATATTAATGAACGAAGGTGTTCATATTGAATAAATTTATTCAAAAGTCAGAGGTAAATGAAGTTTGAAAACTCGCTCTTGATAACTTTCCGAAAGATCTTGAGGTGACTGATTTTTAACTTGAACCTACATCGAGTAACTTAATTGCAGTTTTTGTAATTATTAGTTCATATTATATTAGTTCTTCTGGGATACCGAAGATCTATTGTGAGATTGATATCTCGTCTAATATGAGATCATTGAAACATTCCTTCATTACATATGTCTCAATAGTATAGTTGTATTTTGGTATTTTGAAAGTCCACACCGATGAGAAAAATCGTTCGCATTGAATGATTTGTTCATTAACTATTAACGAACGCGTTTAAAATGTTTTCAACGGAATTATATTATCGTGAAATGATGGAACTTTACGAGGAATGAAACGGATGTCGTAGAGTTCTAAATTCATCGTGCGATGTAGCGATAGAGGTACTTTAAGTGTCAGACAACAATGATGTTCGAGTGAGCTGATGATGGACCTTAGTTAAATGCATCCTACATTGGCGTTTAACGTTATTGTCGTGTTAATCAGTAACGTCAACTAGCTATCTGTTATTTCAGAGCGTATTAAAGAGGATAGCTCGAAGAAGAGCTATAGACCGTAGGACGGAATATACTGGAAAAACAATGCAACCCTGATTATAGGAAGATTATTATACAACAGAGTTCCTAGTCGTGAGCAACAAGGATACAAAGATCTCGCTACCTGATTTCACTAGATAACGCTCTTCGTTCAGTGATGATGAAACCACTATAGGATGATATATTCCTAAGATTCCGGCTCATTTTCCCTTTTATAAAATGTAGAGGAATATCAGAAAAAAACCTTAGAACAAGTTCTATAATAATATATCGATAAGCAAAAAATATCGTGTCTCGATTTTACTTCACAAGTTTACATCAAAGTTTTATCATATAATGGATCAAAGAGAGAAATTCTTAATTAAAAAGTGATACCGGATTGCATAAAAACTGGATAAAAAAAGGAGAATGAATATCGAAGATCGTTATCAGTATTGTATTTTCTTCTATCTAATGTTCTGAATTTTGAATTCTCAACTTATCTTTCTGGACAATTTTCGGTATATCTGTATCATCATAACAATGATATCCAAAGCACGGGAGATCGAAAGAGAAAAACAGGAGAATGATATTGTATTTCCTCGGAAGACGAAGATGTAGTATGATCAATGTGTGTATAGTGGAGAGAGAAAGAGAAGATGAAAAGGGGAATATATCTATACGAGAGTGAGAGGAAATTTGATGACAGATTATGTTATAGGAGACTCTGAAGTGTGGAAAACAGTGTGTAGGATGAAAATGGAGGAGATAGGATCAGATCATCTTAGTTCTCATTGAAATAGAAAGTCAGGGAGGGGACGTATAGAGGGATGAATGAGGATTCGTTGGAATCGAAACTTTCACTTGAAGTGAATAGGAATCTTAATTTCTTTCACTCTCTTCGAGGAAAAGTGATCGGAAATCTCATTGTTTTGAGAATTTTTTATCAAATATCTTTGAAATGTATTTTTTTCCCATCCAATGGTTCTGAATTTTTTGAAAAGCGCATAAAAGCATTGATATGATGATTTCATGGAATTCTATTCAATCTCGTGTCCGGTCCTTGGATTATAATAATGAAACAAATGCTATTATGCGTCAATCAATATCAAACTTGTCACGTTCGTCGCCAACCGTTTTCTCCTCTTGTGACAGTAATCAAGGACGAGAGGACGTTCAAATAATAAGCGAGATAAGAATGATTTTGCGATTCTTTATCATTGATTTTGTGGAGCGTAGAGGTAGTAGCACCGTTCAGGTTTCCAAATGATAATTACTGGTGACACACGACATTGATTCGCCAGTCCGAGTTGGCCATTACAAGCCCCAACCCGTTTCCTGGTCACGCGTTGCATCCTGTTACATCTCATGCGTGTGGTATTGCATGTGTCGTACGTTCGCGTGTACGCTATGTTCCCTTGTTGCCTCTGTCAGTTTTGTGATGTCATGTTCACTTTGATTTGCTTGCTCGCTTCCTTGCTATCTATGTCGCGATTGGAGAAGTCAGATACGATGCGGGTTGGAAGAGTTATATCGTTGGAAAAATCCGTTCTGAATCTAATCACGTTTGTGGGGAAAATATTTGTACGAAAATTTGATAACTCTTCAATCGCAGCTCAATTGTCTCTGCTATTCATTCTTGTTCAGGAATTTTTTGTATTCAATTTGCTTAGTTACTTTGCGGACTATTTGCTATCGCATCAATCTTGTTGGCTGTGATAGCAAAAAACGTCGAGTCCTCCAGCTAAATTTTTTTTGCTATTCTGTATATACTTTAGCTGCCGCAGCAGATGATTTGTGAATCCAACTGAATCATTAGCTCGCGTAGCAAATTATCCGCTGCCCCAGCGAATTTTATTCCTTTGATGAGTTGAAAATATGCATTTTGTGGAATTTAAATATTCAGAATTGATTATTCAGAAAAATGACTGACAATTCAGGGAGAAAGAGTATCGCTGAAGAATTTTCGTAGTAAATTCATCAAAAGTTGATAAATCCACTGTAAACAATAACAATAAAACCATCAATGTTTAGTATTTTCACTACGAATTTTTGATAACCTCACTGCAAAGATTTTTCAGCGGTGCTCTTTTTTTCTAAACTGACAGTCATTTTTCTAAATGTTGATGAATCTTATTCAAGTATTGATAACTTTCTTCTTTCCGTGTAATATTTTTGGATTTTATAAAAATTATAACAAACCTTATAACATGATATCGAATTTCGTGTTGTAATATTTTTTAAATTATGAAATAATAGGAACGAGGCTATATATTTTGTGTCTTTATATTCAATCAGTCAAAATTTTCCAAATATCATGATTATAATGAAAATTACGAAAACAAATCAAAAAGTTTGATGGGAAATCAAAAAGAGGATACGGGATTACGAATTCTTTTGAAGTTTCTCTCAATGCCTTGCTTTCGACCGTTGACTAACTCAGTGCTCGGTCTTGTTTGCGATCGATACATCTTGGACTCGAAGTTCAAGTTCTATATTTTGCATCGTTGCGAGAAAGAAGAATCCTTGCAATAAATTTTATGATTCAATCACGATGAAATTGAATGATGAATTCTACAGAATTCAAGAAGAATTCAAACGATTGCAGTGGGTTCTTTTTCATTTTCTGTTCCAATTCATTTGAAAAGCCTGTGAATGAATAAGCCTTTGAAATTCTCAGAAAAAGATGTAGATTGCACAGAAATAGAAATAATTTGATATATCCGTTAATTCTGGTGGAGAGAAGTAATTTTTTTTTCAATTCAAAATTCAGTATTGGTTGTGAATTTTTCAGGGGAAAGGTTTTAGAAATTATGAACGAATAAGATTCCGAGTGGAAATCAATTGGTCTGGCAACGATCACTCGGTGACAAATTGTTCAAGTATGGTGAATAAGATGATTCCACCTGCACGGAGAAAAATGCCCCTCGAAAGTATGAGAATTTTTGTTATTTTTCTTAGTAAACTAGAAACAGCAAGGTTCATAAAATGAATTTCTACATAAAAATACGGAAGATTACGAATATTGTAGAAAAAGTGATAGATAGGATTGAAACTTCAAAGCGTATAGTGAAATTCGGTCATTTATTTGTAATCTCCCGTATTTTTATGTAAAAATCCGTTGTACAAACCTTCCTGTTTCTGGTTCAGCGAGCAAAATGAGGAAAAGTAGTATATTTTTTGCTCTGTGTGTTGACTATGTAAGGAAAAGTCGTGCAAAAGTATGAAACATCCATGGCTCCAGCGATTGCAGTTCGGAATGTGATTGTTTCATCCCATACAGGGTTCATCAATTAGCCCAATAATGGCACGTTACTGGACCACAAACGGCGTTCTTCGCCCGTTAATGGTGCCCATTAATGGCTCATCAATGGTTAATTGTTGGATGATAACGTGGGTCCAGTGATGGCAATAAACAATGGGCCATGTATGAAATTATTGATTGGCCCAGTAATGGGGCTAAATGATCCCGATTTAGGGCCATAAATTTCGGGATAATGTTCGAATGTCAGCCATCAATGGCAGATTACTGGGGCATAATAATAATAATGATATCCAATGGTGATATGAGTGCGTTCCAGAATAATTGGTTCAGTATTAGTTCAAATGAGTGGTTAAGTGTGAACACTTTTTATATGGCGCGTAATATACTTCGAAGTATTTTACATAGTTTACGACACGTAAGAAACCGAGTATCTTACGCATAAAATCAACCCCTTGCCTTTGGGGGGACAGGAGGGTTCAAGTATCTCACATATATTACGTGTCAGAAACCAAGTATGATACGTAAGAAATTGAAAAATCACGTGATAAACCCAACCCTGATAGCCGTACATCGGCTGATTATCGGCTGTTTTCATTGCTGACCTTTCTCATCAGCCAGTGGTGGGCCACACTTGTGCCAATGATATGAATCCATTGGTGGTCATTCAATGGTAGCCATACATGGGCCAATTATTGGCTGTGTTTACATTATCGAGGTTTCCTGTATGGGATAGGTCACCCTGGAATACATTGTTAGAAAAATACAACTAAAATTCAATAAAATGTTATGGAACTCTTCGCATAACCTACATTCTTGTGTTTTAAGAATTCATATGATTTTTATAACAAATTCTCAAATTTCATAATCATTCTTTGAATTTCAGAATGTTTTTGAATCTAAAAATCACTCATGAAATTTTATACGAGGTTTTCTATTGAATTCAAGAATTTTTCTGAATGTGTAATTTATCGTCTGATGATCTCTGTCTGACACATTTATTTTCACCCAAAACTCGCGATCGAACGCAAATCAGATGTCGAAAGACCAGTTGCTTGCTTTTCAATTTGAGAACATTGTATTGAACACTTTTTCATTTGTCTTCATAAATTTGGCTCATCTCTACATAATAATAGCATTAACAGAGCATCGAATGAACATTTCTATTTAATTTTTAATTTCCAATTCAAGAGAATTCAAATGAATTTCGAGATGATATCTACCGATCACTATGACGTGCATGCCGTGTCCTTCATATAATTAAACTCGGTATATACCCTGACGAAGTTAGAACCAACATGTTACATCTCCAGCGCGTTGATTCAAACGTCATGCTCTGTAAACTTGTAGAGTTATACACTGTACATACTGAATTTGCTGATCTGATTCAGCAGAATGTGGATGCAATGTTCTTTGTTGACCAAATGCATTTCATTGTTATTCAAAAAAAAATTCTATTGGTCCCGTTGATGATATTCACCATCAATGCTATGGAATTAAATCATTTTATGCAATACAAAAATCAGGGCTTCACTGTTCTAAAAATTTTCAAGCTTCTACCTAAGGTGTAACAAAATCACATGGAATTTCGATTTCATCGCAGAGAATAACTAAGATATTAAGAGATAAGTCTCGGAACTAGTCTCGGTATCGGTCTCGGTGCAGATTGCATATTTCGACATATATCTTTGCTAATTTTGTTTGAATGATCAAGGTTCCATCCCATTCCGTTGATTCCATTTATACTCTCGAATTATCTTGATCATCTTGATATTACAAGAGATTAAAATAATTATTGGTAACTATTTTATCTTTTTTTGACGCGAGTCTCGTGTGAAGGCCCAACAAAAATCGTTTTCTCGATATATTTTGAAATATTCTCTGATCTTGATATATGAAGAATAAACTCTGTTCAGTTTTGAATGACCAAAAGTGGAATGATTCGATTCTTTCTGCGATACAAAAAAAAAAAGGAAGAGCATAGAAAATTTTCAAACAGCATTCATGAAAGATCATTTTGCAGTTCCTCCAATAGATGTATTCTAAACAATCAAACAGTAATCAGACGGTCGAACACTGGACATCCATAATTTTATCCAATAAATTTATTGTCGACATTGATTTTCGTTGAATGTAACATCATCACATTCACCATCGTTATTAGCACAGCGTATAAATCCAACGTGCATGGGATACAAACAAAGATTCGAAAGGCGTTTCTCACGTACATAAACAACGTGAGTAGTACCAGCGTTCATGATCAGACTACATTTGATGATGTGAAAGTAGAAACAGTTAGTCGTGTACCGCCCTGAATTCTCCTCAATTCATCTTAACTACTAGTATTTCAAATGTTTTTCTCAATCATTATACAACTGTGACATCGGTATCATCATTATATTTAATCATCGATAGTTCAGGTGTTTTCATTTTATCGAATAAATGCACGAACATGTCAAAACACGATTCACAAGAGAATTATATAAATCGATCTGTCGATGGATATACATGAACCTGGATTTGATAATTTTTTTATTGGAAGTATACGATATTCCAAGTTTCAAATTATCCACAGAAATCATCCAACATGGAGCAGGGATTTTTCGATGTCATTGTCCTCGGAATAAACGATCTTATTCCCTTCCTTCCGTCATTTTTTCCTCGTTAAAAGTTTCATCGTAATATGCTTTTACAGAGTGTTCTGGAATTTGCATGCAGACGTCCGCAGGAGATTCTAGTAACAAACTGATAAACTTTTCCCTTCATGGTGGAATTTCGTACGGCGTTTAGATTTAAAGTTCCGAGTTGTCCAATTAGGTAACAGATATGACGGTACATTCATAACTTATGTTACCATTTTGCGTTCCTTAGCTGAGAGATGAACTCATTGTTCGCTTTTTTTTTTTTGTAGAATTTGAATGATGGGAATAGAATATTCCGTATCAAAAATCACATTTACTATCAGATTTCGATTCGATGTTCGAGTTGAGGATGGACGATATTTTACGACATCGATTTTTTTTTATAAAAAAATTCATATCAAGTTTCGATTCATATTTTATGAAATCTGGCGGAAACTTCACAATTTTGTTATGAGGAATAACGTTCATCCCTAATTTCAATGTTGAGAGAGGAACGAATATTGGATTGTATTTGAATCGAGAGATATTTCTTTACTGCGTTCTTAGAACCCTAATATCATGATTTGGGGGGATTTTTGATAGAATGGTGACCCATTTACTGTTCTGGTTTCTAAAACTGCATCGAAACACAGCGATGTAGATTTTCTATATCAAAATTCACAACAATCCGATAGCGTCAACTTTTTGAGATCCCATACAATTATCATAACGCTATATCTGGTTTTAGTCGGAGAAGTAAATGGAGATAAATTTGATACACGAATGCAATTACTTTAGGAATTTCATATATCTTTTCTCTGGAAGCTCTATATATTTTCAAACTATTCATCGCGAATCCTGTAAAAGTCTCATTCAAACATTCATGAAATCTTCTTTGAGTCCTTCGAATCTGAAAATATGAAATTCCACATCCGTTTGTGAAACCCTATCTCTCTTTCATAATACAAAACAATACAAGTTTTTCCCTCGACTCGTATCAATCATTCAACGCATTCAACTCAATTGAAAAACAAATTCATCGAGGATTTTGTCTCATTCACAATGTACCTTTATGTCACGAATATCACATTATCCTGAAGAATTATTTGCATCATGAGGCATATTTTCATGAAGTTTTTTCAACCGTGATGAATTACAATAGGCCGCAACATTGCCAATTTCGATTTTATCCTTTCACCTCCTTTTTTCCATAATGTTCTCCAATCGTGTTTTTTGTGATGATAATGGTTTTCTCTTGTCTTTTGTCCCCCCCCGGTAAAATTATATACTCAATGATTTTGTATTACACATGATTTTATAAACCATGAATGAAGCTGTTTGGGATTATTGAATTGGAAAATGTCGATCGTTAATTAAACGAAAATGCCGAACATCCAGTGACCTAAATGTCGAACGAATATCCCGTAACAATCGATCGATCGCCGCTATCGTGATTTTCACGTTTGTCGAATCAACAGAGAGCGGAACGACGCAGAAAAGAATGAAATCGGAAGCGATAGGAACGAGAGAGAAAGAGGGGGAGAGAGAGAGAGAGAGAGAGGAAGGAAGGAAGGGGGTTGGTTTCATCCTCCTCTCCTTCTTTTTCATCCGTTCGATCAGTCCGCCATCTTTCAAACGCAAACCGGTTCAACCTTTGTCTGGAATCGTTTACACTAGAGGCAGAGCCCTTCGACGCCGGCGTGCTTAATTACCGCCTTTCCTTTCAAAACCTGACCGACGGGCTTCAACCAATGACTGGAAACAGGCCAAGCTTTCGCCGCTTAATCATTTTGGCAAACATTGCGCCACACAGCATCTATTGATCCAACAAGGCAGATCTGTGTTTCCCTCTATCTAGATAATACTGACCGTCAAATGAACAGGGATTTGATTGGATCACAAACATCCTGAGGTTACATTGTGTTCATGGAGTATCGATGTAGTTTGACCTTTGAATAACTTTTTGGATATACATTTGAGAATTGTTTATTACTTTCAAACATGTTCGAATAATTATATTGGGATGAAATAATGAATTCAAGAATCTCATTGTTATTGTGGGAAAATGTGGATGGATTTATGAATAATAATTGTTTATGATGCTAACAACAAAACTGATCACGACTTGATATCGTAATCTTGTTGTTCCTGTAGTTGTTTCGATTATGATAACATTGTACGGAGATTCATAATTTGCATTGCAAGGTAGGACGAATAATTATTGACTAAACTTCCCTCTTCCCTTCGAACTGTACTTATTTTTCATTAATTGTGGTAGTCCAACATTGAAAAAACCTTCATACCAGGAATAAAATATGTTAATGACGAAGTTATGAGGACGAATGAGAAAAGAAGGACAATAAAAAAAGGAAAGAACAAACAGAATTGAATTTTCCAGGAAGACCGCAAGATCAACGTAGGGAATAGGAGTTCCATTGGGGTGAATAATTTAACATTTTTCTCTTGTCTCCTACATTTCCTCCTTCTCTGCCACCTATCGCGTCTCTGTAATTTCCATCCCGTGCAGTTTTCCTGTATTCCTCCTACTATGTTCGTCCAACAACTACCTTACATTTTCTGCATAGTTTCAAAAAATCACAACCACGTTGTGTATACGCAGAGAAATATACGTATCACGTATTCGTATAGAGACTGTTATTCACGTATCATGCAAAATCGATACATCCAATTTCACGTGCAACTTATAATATCGGGCGTTTGATAGCTGAAAGCGAGGAAGGAGGTAGATGTGGAAGGAAAAGAAGTGAACTAAAACACGGTCATAAGATGTTATCGAATAACTCGAGTATTTTGCAGCAATATTCGAGAAGAGGAAGAAACTCTAAACATTTCTTTGAGGAGACACATGAAAGCTATAACTACGTGACTGTTTGGTGAGGTACATAGTCTTTTTTTCCTTCAAACGAGTGAATGGCAATCGTATTGCACGTACCCATCACTCCTAACTTGCAACAATACATTCTGTTTCTTTACAAGCGCCAATATATGTCAAAGAAGTACTCTTAAGCATCGAGTGCTTATTTTGAGGAAATTCTCAATAGAAGGCGGTTGATAGCTTCACCGAGTTGTTTTGTTGAATGTAAGGAATTCTAGTTTATCTGGGAATTTGTGAATTTCGTGAGTCTTTATTAGATTGTTGGAAAGTATTCGATATTTGAATCAGTATTGGATATTGATACACTGAAAAAAAAGAATTTCTTCTCTTGCATTTTGTTTTTAAATTAATAAAATATTCAAGAAATGGTTCTCCGAATAAAGAATCTATTCGCCACAATTGAGCAATTTTTACATCACAATAATGGATCTTCAATTTCTACATATCAATATTTTTCATAGTCTACCTTCTCATCAAAACAATTTAATATTATCAATATTTTATTTTTCCCTACATCATTGACCTCGAGATACTTCTCCAACGAGGAGAATCACAGGACATTAGAATGGAAGGCATATTCGGTGCTCGTTTTTTATGTGACGAAAGAAGTATGATATCAATCTCTGAATTCAAAACATATATTTCCTGAATATTGTAGTCATGCTACATCTATACAGTGAAATATTTTCATTATAAAATGGCATTTCTGGGTGCATAGAGTCATGAAACGAGTGAAAAGAAGGAAGCAACAATTTCATATTGATTTGACACAGCACACTTTTCATTAAACAATGAGTGTGAAAATTGCATGAAATGCCTGATCTTCAGTTCCACAAAATCACAATGCGAATGCTTGAATCATATTCAAACAGAATCAAGGTACATTGGGGTGTGCAAAATTGTTGAACTCGTACTGACAATAGTTGAATCATCGATCAAGTGAATGAGAAGAAATTGATTTTTTGGAATAATTAATAATCTAGCATGAGGTTTTCAATCTCATTTTGAATCCGAATTCGCATTTTGATGTTTTATATTTCAAAGAAATGTTTTGAAAAAATGAATTTAATGTTCTAATTTTTTAAATGTGAAATCAAAATAGAATTTATCGAAATTGTTCACTTCAAAAATTACAGTATTATTGATGAATAATTATAATACGAGTAATAAAATTGAGTGGAAATAATTTTTTTTTTTCATATAAATGAAATTTATGAACTAGACAGAGTACATTCTCCATTGAGTTATCAAAAACACGTATTTTTGTTGTTTTTTCAAATACAAAATGCCTCCCCTGCTTTATGAATTATACTATAAATAGCTGCAATTGATTGACAGCACGAAAGTAGCATAGTCAATGATTCTTCTATCGAGGAATGATACAAACGAAAGGATGAGATAATAACTCTATAAATTTCAACAATGAAATTATAATTTGGATCAAGATATTCGAATGTGTATGAAAGGCGAGAGAATCCTATAAAATTGCACATGATATCAATTTGACATTCTTAATAAATTTGACAATGAAGATTATAAGTATATTTCATTGGGAAGATTTCCTAATTGAGAAATTGAGATTGAAATTCAATTAAAATTAATTTATGAGTTCAGATAGAATTCATTTTGAATAGAGAAATTGAATAAATTACCTTGGGGTGTGATAATTCATATTAGCTCTTATCGAATAAACTGATTGCGACCTCGATGTTGAATTAACATGAAATTTTTATGGAAGGATTGAATATTCAAGTCTGTTCGTTTTTGAAATTTCACATGATTCTACTTCAAATCGGTGTGAGCCATATCGATTTTTATCATCATAAATTATCATATATTATGGCTGGAATTATATGAAAACACCTATTGTATTATTTTATTGCATTCTTTCAATTCAAACGGGATCATAGAACAAAAGTGTAAGTATTCGAGGGCAAGTTTGAGAAAAGTTTTATGAAAAAACAATCTCCCTTCTGCAATGAGGCATGATCAACTTGATTTTTTTTCAGACCTTCGGAGTGCTTCAAAATTCATACAAGGGAAATTGTTCTCTTTCTTTTGTCGCATAAATGTCGGAGAATTAATATCTAAATAGTGTCTTCTGGCAGTTAAAATTGTAGAATTTCGAAGTACATTGCTCCAATTACGTTCATGAATTTTTGAAGAATTTTCACAGTACATTAAGGTAATTGAAGATACGTAGAACACGAATGACCCGTGATGGCTGGGAAACATGTTACGATTTGGAGGGTCAATTTAATAATAGAGTAATTATATGAAGCAGTGTATAGTAGAATCGATAATTATTTTGGAGATAAGTTGGATTTGTTTTGGGGTCGCTCTCAATACTTTTTTCAGCAGGTTTTAGGTTATATTCAATATCGAAGAGGTTCCAATAAATGGGACTTTATAGAAAATTTGCAACCTTTTGGGCGTGCAATTGAATTATACACGAATGAAATGACTGGCATATTCGAGAGTCAACAAGCGATGCTGCGGCATCGCCGCACCCGCATGAAAATTTTGTCCAAATCTTTGGATTTTGTCCATTCGATTTTTCATCAAATATTTCTACAAAACTTGATATATCGATGGAAAGTACCCGTTCCATTCTTGCGAATTCGTATCAATTATTGAAGTTGGAATATGTGATATATCCTACGAAAAAATCAATTGTGAATGCCAAGAACAATTCTATTTCGAAGCGAATTTACAGTCCGTAGGTTAATTTGGAAGTTTAACGAAGATCCGAGAACTTCTCGATTTTATTGAATCATTAGCATTTCAAATGAAATTTGCATACAGTTCGAATTCTAAACCGGATTTGAATAATTTGGATGGGAGTGTTGGGAGGAAAAAAAAATGTCTGTAATGTCGTTTACGATTTCATTTCACGCGCTCCCCTTGCCGAGAATAAGTCGAATGACTTATGGGTAAGGGAAACATTCTCGCGAAATTGGAAAGATCATACCAGAGGAATGACTTAGGTAGCTCTTGTGCGATATCACAAGGCAAAGAGCAGATGTCGCTCGACGGCCGTCGTCTCGTTTCGTTTCATCTGCCGTTTGGACGAACGAAAGATGCGGTACGAAGCGATTTTCACGGTGGAAGATGGTGCGATACGAGGAAGTAAGACGAGATCGTAAACGGTCGACCGTTTCGTACTTGAGCAAAGATGGATTCTTCAGAATGTTGAACGCTGCCCTCGAAATCGTATCGTATAGAGACCCTCATAACTCTCGCCACTTTTCTTTCTCCCTTACCTTCCTTCCTTCCTTCCTTCCTCTCTTCCTATCTCGCTTTTCCATTTCCATGAGTATTTAATTCCGTATCTTTTCTCCTTTGAATATTTTCCATATTCAATTATCCATGTGTAAATGTTTGTACTGCGAATGTTGTCAAAGTTCTTCGCGAGAAAAAGTCGAGTTTGTTTCTTTATTGCTGAGTAACATCAGTTGGATTCTTGGAAAGCGCGGTACTATTTACTCGAAACAACTTTCATGAATTTATATGAAAGAGTGTTTTATATGAATTAAACAATCGTGAAGAGAGGGAAGGAAGAACAGTTAACATAACTTAACTAATGAGTTTACATCGTAGCTCCAATCAATATCATTCCTTTCTGAAGAGATGCTGATCTAGATAACAAAAATTTGATACATCCGATTAAGGGTCACATTGTGATTTGTCGGAGATGATCTTTTTCCATCTTCTTCAAATCTAGATCCGACTTTATATCGGTCCTAGAAGAACGAGACTTGTTTTACGTGTACTTCTCGAATAATGTCGAAGATAGAAGGAAACCAACTGACTAGAGATAGCTGAAACAAAATACGTGTTCCGTTTTGCGATGCACGAGAGATACTCGCAGTCTTTCGCATGAAGGGAAAAGATGAGGAGAGAACGGAGGAGGAAGTAAAATAAACCAAGAATGTGATGTGATAGTAGTGAGGGGAGAAAGAGATGGCTTATTGGCTGTTCAATGGTACAGCGATAGGTTGGAGAGAAAGAGAAAAGTGGATTCAGAGTATTTGACAAGAGTGTCCTATATTTTACTCCCAGTCCTTGTAAAGGGAATCGACGACAACCTCCGCTAAACGTTCTCTCTACATATATTATTCGAACAACGTGTTTTCCGTTAAATCATTCGTGAAATCGGCAAGTATCACATACGTCGTTCGCGAATGATCGTTGAGACGCGTGTGCTCAAAACAAATTTATATTCTCCCAGGAATCAGGTTGTATAAATTCGATCGAAAACCGTACAAATTTCGCTTTTTAAACTTTTATTATTACACATCCACACTGAGAGTAGTATCACTTATAGTGACTGTAACTAAAACGTCTCAACTAAATATTTTCAATGACAGCTACTAAAAATTTGAATGATTCAAAATTAAGCTTGATTTCGTATTCAATTGTCTTTGGACACTTTCCTTCCTTTCAAACATATAGAACGCGTGAGTCAAAGTTGTCAAGATTGCTACTTTAAATTGTGCAATTTAGATTGTCGGGGGTCTAAAGGCTGAATTGATTTTGAATGCGTATTTTTCTCTACAATGGGAGTGGTATCTTCACAAGGCATCCACTCTTATATGTACAAACGTAGTAACAAGTATTGATATAGGTTATAGATTGGAATCAAACGATATAGCTTCTCTGGTCGACATTGCGATAAAAGTGGATAAAATGATATGATTTGCGTAGATTGTTATCTAGGTTATTATTTTGTACACATTTACGAGTAATTTTAACCAGAATTCCTAAATTATCCTATTATAATGTAGCTTACTATTGAAAAGTAGTTGTGAAAAATAGTCGTGTTCACTAAAAATCAAGTAATCTCGATCCCAACCTTCGGTTACATCGTACCATAAAAATTGGTAAGTGATACTGAAAAAAAATAGTTGAAACGTTATTTTGCTAATTATTTCAGATAATGGCAACTAATACTTTCTCCCAGTGTATTTACAGTTATTTTGTTAAAGTGTGTGGATGGATTCTGTTTTTTTTTAATAACATTCAATTTTTCTATATAAGAACTCGTCGGAGTGAATTCAACGGCTTGAAAAATCGTTGTGCAGTTCAAAGTGAAAAAAGAGCGGGTATAAGGCGAAGAAAGTGGATGAAAAGTTAGGGCGAGGTAGAGTAAGGTGAGAAGTCATGCGCGTCAATTTTTCTTTTCGTTACATCACTATGTGTGCACCATAGGTGAATTTTTCTTGACTATCGTTTCATGTTACTTTTTTAAAAATGGGGCGTTCCATACGAGAGAAATATGGAACAAATCAAATTGATGTAATTTTTATATATGGAATAGGTTTTTAAATCGTAATTGTACGATCTTGTGAAAAAACGTATCGACTTTCTTTGCACGTTTTTATTATGAAGGTTCAAGTAACAGGATGAAAATCAAGTACACGGAAGAGAATGAACTATCGATATTATGTACAGCAATGAGGAGTATTTGTCAAACACACCAAAAATCTATTCAATTCGATAGGAATCGATATTAAAACAAATAAAAACACGTAGTCGAATAGTGACAATCATCGAAATGAAATTCGTTAATGCTGGCAGGACATTAATGAGTAAGTATTGGAAAACGCGATACTGCGTGGGATGAATTTGGGTTTTAGTGAATTGTTGTGATTCTCAGCAGCCATTACTGTTTTTCTCTTTCCATGTATCTCCTTACTCCTGATAATTGAATTTTCAATCAAAAATTGTATTCAGACTGAAATTTGATTGGAATTACAGATATCCTCACATCTCATCCATAAAATGAAACGAATCGTTCAAACGTTTATTCAACATTCGATACCAGTTTGACCTAGTAATCTGTTACAATGTAATCAAATCTGAATATTGACCAATCAATATAATGCGGTTTCCTGTCACTAACGCGACCAAAACTCGATGTACAAAATGAACGTGCAGCACGTCTAAATTTCTGATTAAATTAGACTAGTGTCAAGAGTATACAAATATATTCTGATATTTTAACTGATGACTGTTACTCAATGTACTAGAATTTCAATTGATATCAGTTTTACAATTTTATTTATATAATGAATATCGTATTCCTATTTCTGAATGATGAAATTCAATGAACAAGGTTTTACAGTTCATTTGGAAACCTTAGATGTTTGTCATTTTCTATATTCTTTTTTGATATTGTTGAGGAATCAAATATGGCGCCAATCATCACGCCCTCTAGTAGCCGCGTCGCATCGAGGTGAGAATCAGTATGAGAGATTATTCGTATCAAGTAACATGTACTTGGCACGCTGAGCCTCGGTAGTTCTTTTTTAATGTAAATCAACGGTTCAGAATCTAATGAATGTGGGAACGTTGATTTATCATATCCTGCATGGTTTTTGGTCCTTTGAGCCGAATCGTATCGTGAATGAAAACTTCGAATTTCATCGAGAGAGAAAAGAAACGGAACGGCGCTTTTTCTGGCATCTATCATTAGTTGAGGTCATCATAGTTCCAATTCTGATTTAAGGGGTAACACCTATGTAGAACACAGTTTTTGAAGGTGATTTTTGGAATTTTTTCGCAAGAGAAATTCATATCTTATTGGAAAAATAATTTCATGGCTTTATTATACATGTTTTGGAGTGTATAAATTAATTTTTACAATGTCCTAAAATACGAAATGGCGGCTGTACAGAGCAACGAGCATCAGACGATCTGAAACACAAAAATCAGAAATTTTCTTGATATTTGAACTAAAACCAAGGGAAAAACAAATTTTTCCTTAAAAAAAAATTGCACAAAAGTGGCCGTAAAAATTTGAGTTTCCAATTATTCAACAAAATCGTTCGTACTCCCCTAGAAAATAATGTTGTGAAGCGTGTATCCAAATTTCAAATTGATTGGATAAAAATTGAATGAAAAATCGTGCGGGCCGTAGAAGCCTCTTTCAAAAATAGTCTGATGCTCGTTGCCCTGTACAGCCGCCATTTAGTATTTCAGGACATTGTAAGAATTAATTTATACACTCCAAAACATGTATAATAAAGCCATGAAATTATTTTTTCAATAAGATATAAATTTCTCTTGCGAAAAAATTCCAAAAATCACCTTCAAAAACTGTGTTCTACATAGGTGTTATCCCTTAATGTTAGTGAATTGGATATGCATATTCTTCGAGTTCATTTTTGAAACAAATACATATCAATGTCACTGCACAATATGCAGGAGCGGACCTTAGAGCATATACTACTGGAGCGAGCAAAGGCTACGAAGAAGTGTGGTTAGTTTGAATTGAAGATAAAATGAGAGTTCCAACTTTTAGGCAGTGCTATCTTTGTTTAAATCTCATTGGATAAAAAGAGAGACAACTGCCTATCAGTCGGATCTCTCTCTCTCTCTCTCTATCGCTATCATGGCACGAACATGTCTCTGGCATCATCAAACGTGTGAATGGGACGCTGTTCCAACTGAAACTCCATAGAGAGACATTCTCTCCAGAAATTCGTAAGCATCTTGTCTCTTCGCTCATCTTTCCTCTTTTTGATTATGGATATGTTGTTCTCTCTGGGCTACCGTATACGTTGAATTTAAAACTCCAGCGATGTCTAAATAACTGTATTCGATTTATCACTAACGCTAAACGTGATCAACGAATAACACCTCTTATTAATGAGCTGAAATGGTTGCGTTGTGAATATCGAAGGCAGTACTTCTTGGGTACACTCCTGTTCACGATATTAAATACGGGAATTCCTTCGTACTTAAGGCGCGTTTTCGTGTTTGTTCGGGAGCTGGGTGTTCGGAGAATGCATGCTCGTCATGATGACCTTCACATACCGAATTATCGTACGGAGACTTTTAGAAGTTCCTTCCTCATAAGCGGTTGTTATTTCTGGAACTGTCTACCCGCTGATGTTCGCTCCTCGCCCAGTATCCATGTTTTCAAGAATAGGCTCTTCAAGCATCTCCTGTCCCTGCAGGTCAGCTCAGCTTGTTGGCTGATGTATGGTGACATGGGTTGCTGGGCGATGTATGCGTGCTCCGTTCACCCATCTACCACCGCTTACTTTTGCAGAAATGTCACGTAGGATGTAAATTAGTTTTAAGTTGGTAATTAACTCTAGCATAATAATAGCCTATTGCTTCAGTGTGCAATGAATCGATTAGTGTTTATGCTTTTTATATACTGTTGGTCTGATTGATCTTTATACTTTATGTAATTATATGTTAGTCCTTAAAAGATGAAATCTTAGGACCTAATAAATATCTATCTATCTATTTATCTATCTATCTCTCTCTCTCAATTTAACTTATTTCTATTGAAACCATAGGCAATGCTCGCTCCTGTAGTATATGCTCTAAGGAGCGGACTATGGCTTACGCTAACAACGCCATGGCGTAGGGGCGACAATCTTGTCAAAGAAAAACATTTTTTTCTCCAATTTTAATAATTTAGAAATAATTTTGAGGAGAATAATAAATTCTAGAGAGTGAAATGAAATTTTTTTGATAATGAAAATTTCTCTCAATTTCGTAAAAAATTAATTTTTGCTGTCTTTATAAGGCGTGGCGAGGTGGATGGCGTAGGGGCGGCACAAACATAATTCCGCTCCTGACAATATGGATCGTAATTATTTTCAAATACGTGTACAATGTATACGTGTGAAAATTTCCCAGTGCGATTTATCCTTATTTTCTACTCAGAATTATTCCGCTTCCGTAACCCGAGATTTCCAAGATTATTCCTCTGATATCTACAAAGTATTACATGAATTACACGTGAAAGGACAGAGTCTCTAGTCACGGATTTCGTGCAGACTTCGCAATCAATATTACAATAAACCATGATGAAATTTAATCCTCTTACAATTCAACAAATCGGAGTAAATATGGTAGAACGGTATTGTTTTGTTAATTCGTTTCGTTAGTTTTGAATAAAAGTCCAATTCACGTTCCTTTTTTGTCCATTTCATCCAATTTGAAAAAAAAACCGGAAAGAAACAAATAAAAAGAAATGGTGTTCAGAGCATCATCTTATCCTCAATCTGTTTCTTTTTGCTTCAATTATACCGCTTCAAGATTACACCGAGTTGATCATCGAATGTGATTTCGTATGTTAATTTATGTGCATATATATGAAACCATACAGTACGAGAAGTAACTCTCTTTCGAAGCGATTTAACAAACTGCGAATCTCGAACGATTATGTCATGCATAATTATACTTAATGGTAATAATGGAAAGGGCGCTCAATGAATTAAGAGGGTTCAATTCTGTAGACGTGAAGTACCTTGCATTAATTTGGAAGAGCGAGGGTCGATGAGTACTCAACTCGTGCTAGATATTTTTAAGGAACCCCTTGGTAGTGGTTCGTATATCTTTTGAGAGCTTGAGAATTCTACGAGTTTGGATAAAACTCCAAAAGATTACTTCAAGCTCCTCTCAATTTTATTCATTCGTCCATTCATATGTACGAGATTTAATGGATTGAAGTGTTTATATTTGGATGAACGTATTTGAAATAACGTTGGTACATTGACAAAAAAAGAAACGATTTTTATCAACATTTTACGCGTTCTTTTTTTTTGGATCAATCTATAGAACAGGATTGACGTAAAATCCGATTTCAAATATTTCGCCTATGTTTGGAATAGAAGGTTTTCAATGTCAATTTTTATTGATATAATGTAATCGATCGAACGTAGAGTGTATTTTTGATTTTTTCCATTGCTTTCCATATAAAATCTATCGATTTTGGATTATTCGCGAAGGAACAGAGTTCTCAGTTCCGAAAGGTATCGACCCTGGTTCGAAAACAGGCACGAGGTGGATGTCGAATGAAGAATACAGATTGAGCAATTAAGGTAATTCTTCAAACTTCCATGATCGTATTCTACGGATGTGTATCGAAATTAGAAGAAAATGTAAATTCATTACATTAGTGTTCTAGTTACACGCAGATGGAGCGATTGCCTTAATCGTTTATGCTTGCATACGACTTTGAACTCTGGAATCATGCACGCGAAACCTTTCAAGTGATTAAGTAAGAGGTAATTACGTTAATCGTTCGCAACTCTCTTGCGCCAATTGCTCCTGTTTGGATTATTAGAAACTCCTCGTGGAGGAAAAGAAATGAGACCAAACGGTTGGAGTGTTTGTGATATATCTAGCGAGTTGGTTCAAAATACCGAAGTTATACGTAGAACAGGAGAATTTTACGCATCACGAACAACGTGTTTTCTTTCTGAACATATTCCGAAAGTCAATGTTCTACGAGACAAACTTGTTACAGAGATGTTGGGCTAAAGGGTTCTCTTGGATTCCTATCGTCCGGATTTGAATCAAAACACAAGAGAAAATATATATCTGCGTATCCGAGGGAACGATGGAAATCCCGGAGGCGGAGGATCCGAGCGAATCAAGAGAAAAAGGAAAGAGTAACGAAAAGTGGAAAAAAACGACGATGCCGGTCATCTTGAGAATCTCGTAAATAGCGAGGGAATCGGAGATAAAGGGAAGTGGATGTCTTTAGAAACGAGCACTTTATCTTCTCGCGGCTTAAGGCAAACGTGCTACGTATGAGGAAAAGAACCAAGAATTTGCCTCAAGATAGTCTCTACCGTGGAACACGTGCCATCAGCTTTTGGTCAATGACAAACGATTTCAAATTAAATCACCATCGTCGTATCAGTATCATAAAAATTATATTGTCCCTTAAAACCCGTCGTGAATCTATCAATCGGCTACCTTGGGAAGATATCGGGAATTCTAAAAATGCGAACAAAGAGACATGAGTTTGTGGATAACAGCATTGATCGCGTGGCCCAACAGAGATAGTGTAATGATATGGAAATTTTGACAGTCAAGTCCCCTTTTCCGTGTGATTCGACGTGTCAATAAACAGGATCTACGTGTTCTCGGTTGAAAATCCAAAAGACTTTGGAAGACATATTCATTATCTCGTAGACAACCGTTGATTCTCACGATCTTCTTACCCTTTCTTGCCCAACGGACCAGTGCCACTACTAGTCGACCAAGTCTGCAACGACCTGAAGTTAACAGCGCGAGTTTAAAAGTGATTTATCTCTGATTTATGGAGGAAGGAACCCAGGCCCGGAAGCCAAAAGTTTCTCGGCTCCTCGGCGACGAGGTGGAAAGAATTATCGGCTGGGCACAATGGACAGGCGGTGATATCGTTTACACGTCGAATCCTACGGTCGTTCGTCCCAAAAGAAGGAAGGGAGGAAGAAGAGTTTGCAGAAAGAGAACGTGGGTAACGGAGATGCCGCCAAGCAGTTCACTTTCCTGAAAAAGAAAGGAAATGTGGCGAAACGTGCTGAATCTTTGAATAAATGAGAGAAGAGGAACATTATTCTGGATCGTGGAAAAATGTAGTCCTTCAATTAAAACGTGAACCGCTCTCGCTGGTATCGACAGAATTCTCACAATTGAAATTCAACGAAAAAGAGTACAAAATTGATGTAATTTTGTGATAGACCGGATACAATATGATGTTCCGAATGCTATGTCTGGAAATGTTTCACCTCGTTTATCAGTCTTTCCATATTCATGAGAATTTTCAACGATTGACAGAAAATAATTCTCTCTCGGTGTTGCATCCCTGACGATTCTGTAACAATTTCGTGCACGGATGATGAAATGCAAAGTGTAACCTCATTTTTCGGAGATGAAAACTTTTCTCTCTCGCTTCTAGTGGTGTTTTTCTGTTTGAACTGACGTTGAGACGGTGGAAACGTGTCGCGTCGTTCCCAAGAGAAACTAGACGGAGTTTTGTCGAGTGGAACATTCAGAAAAGTGTTCAAAAGTTGGTGACAAGTAGTAGAAGAATACGTCAAAACTCTTAGAAGTTGAAATTCATCTAACTCTTTCACAATGAGCAATAGATTTGTGAATATTATAAACTTGCTACTCTGTTCGTGAGGTTTCGAACAGGCAATGACGCGAATAAAGTTACACGTCTCGATGGATGGAAATGTATTTCGTTGTTCGCGAATGTGTGTAAAGTTATCTTGAATAGTTTCACCCTGAAATTAACTTCTTTCGTTTCGACAACAGCGAGGTGAAATATTTTATTCAACGTATTGTGAATATCTCATCGAGAGAAGTATCCCAACGATTCAATTTGCATCTTTACAAATCTTTCTTTTCTGTATTGTATTGTGAATTGAGGATCCGAGAGGAATGTATCAGACCATCATAAAGCTTTCGACGACTATACATTGTTTCTCTTGCGATTCTCGTAGAACACGGAACGATGAAGAGAAAAAGAAGAACGTAAAGATGGATGAAGCATGTAGGTATCTATCCATCTTCGCACAAATTCGCCTCGAGGTAAAGTGAGCTAACTTACGACCAAGAAAGGATCGTTTCTCTCGCCAAAGAAGCGCAAAGAAATGTCCATGCCGTGGTTGTCTCTCATCCCTTACGAACCGTCGAGGCAGAATGAAAGAGTTTATGTGAGTTGGAGGGCGGTCTTGACGCGTCGGCAACGTCACTAAGGGGAGTCATCGCGGCTCCAGAGTTTTGGAACCTTATCCAGTACGTATAAAATGTAATGATATGAGGAACGAAGAAGTTTTTCTTCTACCACACACTCCGGTGAATATAAACTTATTCGTGGCTACTGAATAAGACTTATTCGGTTCTCACGATATTTACGTGCAATTAGTTTTTAGAGTAAGAATCATAAAGGTGAAGGATAGAGTATGAGAAATCACTCTGAAAAATGAATTGTGTTCTTTTCTCATTTGTGGTTTTAGAATTAGATTTTATATGATCATAAAATATAACGGATAAAACACGATGTGGGTTTTTCGAGCTACTGAAACATTCATTTGATACAGATGAACAAGAGGAAAATGGACACCTACATGTACAGGATCCTCGGATAAGTCCAAGAAAGTATTGGTATAATCCCAGCAAAAAACTGAAAGTGGCACTTAAGTGGCGACGGATCTAGTACACACACACACATATATATATATATCTCACGCTACAAATCGTAGTAGAACCAAAAAACATGCGAGAAATAAACTCTTCCTTTTTATGATATTTTTACTGGTCCCTTGAAGCAGAAGAAGAAGAAGAAGAAGAAAAAGTGGAAGAGGAAAAGAAAAAGAAGTTGATTTCATTCATCCTCCAACACGAGTCATGTGTTTTTCCATTACTTTTGTCGGCAATAATATTCGAGGGCTACTTCAAATAATTTGAAATGTTCTGTAGGAATGAAATTCATACGCGAGATATTCGACTTTGATTTACTTCAGATTCATGACACGGTGGTTCGCGCGGGACGGAATGGAGGAAAAAATCACAAAGCGTTGAAACAAAAATGGTAATTCATCGAAAGGAAAACTTGATATTCCCATCTATTCAGAATTTTTCTCTTTGTTTTGGTCGTTTTATCGCACGGTCTCTTTCATCTCCCGTCATTCGAGAAAATTTGAGTTTCGCCCCATAACGAGCTATCCAACTTCCCGAAAGTGACAGGAAGTGACGAGCCGTCGTAATGACACATTACTCAACGACCAAAAAATGTGGCATGGGAAATACACGAGGCATGAAAGAGAAGATACACGGAAAACGAAACGGAGAGAGATGAATTGCGAACGACGACATGTCGGATTCTCACCGTTATGAATCGTGCAATCAACGTTGCAGTTGTTTCAGATGAGACATCAGGCAGCTGATGCCTGTCTGTTTCCGGCTATTCCCGATGTGAACAAGGAGACGCCGTTTTTGGCTTCAACTTCTGTCGCACATCACCATTATTATATTACATTCTCTCAGGACAAAATCATCCAAGTATCAAAGAAGAGACAATTCGTTCATTGTATTCGCAATATCGAGTTTATTAGAGATCATGATTGATGCTATAATTTTTATTTCTTTGGAATCTTCACGGAGTGGATGGGATTTCAAACTTTTTACAAAATTCAATTAGCAGCGCATCAGTGAGAATTGACCGATACAAATGAAAATGCATTATCCATTCAGTGTATAACAATATAAGAAAAAAATTCACGCGAAGTTTATTCGAACTTCTTTCATCCCTCGTGCTCTCCAATAAAAATAACTCCAAAATATAACCGAATCGATCATTCTTAGAGTTCTGTATTGGGGAAAATGGTTTCCGTCGCGGTTATATAATTTGACTAGTTGTATATTCGGATTTGGCTGGATCTTGCGTTAGTTTTGTTGTGCAAAGAAATGCCATGAAGCTCGTTTCGGTTGAACCAGAGGAACTGTTTTATGCAACTTTGAAGAAAGATACTGGATAACTTTTGTATGAGGGGAAAAAAGAAGGGATCACTTATTCGCTCTCCGTATTGCCCTTTTACGTCATTCCTTACTTTTCCCTCGATTCAACTCCATTTGAAATTCAGGATATGACGATATTAATAATAACAGAAAAAAAGAAACACATGATAAAAGCACGGTTGGAGATCCTCATGTTATTTCCGAGATACAAGCTTATTTGAATTTTTAATTTCAAAACCTTGACAAAGATACTGACCCCTGATACCCAGGGGAAATGATATCATAAAATTCTCTGAAATGATATGAAATTTAATGTCGTAATACGACAAAGGAATATAATAGTTCGATAATGGAATTTCGAAATACATCATGCATGAGATCCATATAACACTTTGTGTTGCTGATACATTTTTCTGAAAGTGAATTTTATATCATGCGCGACATTATACTGGAGACTGAATTTTATCATCAATTGAGTATCGAGTGGATACGAGAAATTTCATTTCCACGTTATATCGAGGGTTTTTTGAACGATGACCCACGGGCGTGTAAATGTATCTTCGTCGATAGTATTTGATCAAAGACACGACAAGAGATTCATATCAAGAGAATTTCTGATTTCTGGATTCTTTTTTCAACAAAAGGAAAAAGCTTGATATGCGTTTCCCTTCTTCAAGCGTTATTGGGATTTCCTCTGCCGGAAATTGATTATCCGCGAATGATTTGATTTATTCGGCTATTCATATGGCATCAATAGGGCACAAAAATGTATGTATATCAACGTATCATGTCGTTACCATGAAACTATCCCTTTAGCTTGGACTTTGTACATCTTCGATTATTATCATTGAAAGAAGGATGTGATATGTGTCTGCCAATACCCACAAATGCTTATAATGTACTCTGTTTCATTACCGAAATGGTTTCTATGGAACTACAAACTGTAATAACATAATTCCAAAAGACAATTGTTATTTAGTAGTAAAATTATAACATCGTGCAGTCATTTAACGAGCAAAGTGGTTCCCAACCAACCGCGCAAAGCAATCATGTGGTATCAGAGGATAATGAACATTTAGCTCCAAAATTGTTACGATATCCAACCTTTCGTTAATTAGATCGCTCCCATGCAACTACTCAACGCACTCATGAAATGTTTTCAATTCTGAACTGTTTTGTTTCTTCTTTTGTGTGCTAACGATGAACATGATGGGTGAATATGTTTTTCTATTTTTCATAAATGAAATTTGATGATATTGGGCAAAATCTCGTATTGAAAAGCTCGAATCATTTAAATCAGTTACGCTCACTCGTCGCATGATTTGGTATCGCTTCAAGAAATTTACAACGGTTAGATACAACATTGAACACCGCAAACTGTTCCCAGTAGGCTTCAGTAACATGACACGAGATTTATGAGCGGGGAATACAACGCACAGTTCGTTTACATTTCACAATAGAATCGATTTATGGTTTACTCCTAGGTGCCAATGGACCCTCAAACTGACGCACATATCTCGTCTTGTGAGAGTTTTATTGATACGAAAAATTAAGAGACTGAACACAGTACATATTCGATATATGATTTATGATTTCAAGAGCTGAGAAATGTTCTGTTGAAAATAATTGTCTATAATGGAGTTACTCGAGATTTCAATCATAATCATTATTGGTTGAATTTCTCTTATTCTTCGTTACAATTTAATCTGTAGAAATTTGAAAACCTTTCGAGGATCTGTGATCACTCATCGTTATCCACGTCAACTGACGCAACATCTCGGGGCTTGCTATATCTGAAGTAGTAGAGTCGTCTCTATCATCGTTCCATCGTTCTGTTTCTTCTCTTTGTCAATACGAAGTGATCGGGCACGCTTCAGTGAATGGTCCAGTATGACATTCCTCTCTCTTTTCTCAAGAATCTAATAATCGAGAGGAGAGTTGGTGCGAGGAAGGAAGGTAGAAGCATAGGCAGCAAGGATGGAAGTATAGCTTCATTGCAGAGAATCTTTCGGTTGGAAATAGGAAGCGAGGGATGTTGGTAAACGTTATCCTCCATCTTCCACATTCACTCGACGAACTCAAGGTCTTATATCTAAACCAAAGTTCTCATACTATCGTACGTACAAGGAAGTTTGAGTACCGACAATACCCTTTAATGAAACGTCTGACCACTCGTAAGGTGGACACTTGTGAGGTTGAAGATGCCTACCACTTCTATTGTGGTCGCTATCAAAGTCTTTTCTCTATTTGCTCCCAATTACTGTCAAAGCTTTCGCAACCGCGTGCTTGGTTTCCTAGCTTCTTGAGTCGGTCAATTCCTTGAGCCCATCAGATTCCGGAGATCGGGAAAGTGATCGGGAAAAATTTCAAGAACTCGTTGTAGAAAACTACAGAGAAACTCAATTCTGTTCTATTCTATTCTATTCTATTCGAAGATATTTTCCCTCGTGAAGATGAGTTTTATTTCAATATTATATGACAATTTGGAAGTTGAATACTAACGAATAATCGTGTTTTCAAAATTCCAATATAATCAAATATAATTGATACCGCTATGTGCCCTTTTTGCAGAGAACGTTGAGAATCAACCACTATTCCTTTCTGAACATACCCTGGAAAATTGGTTTCGATATCTTGTGTCTTGGGCTTGGTATACCTGTTTTTGTTTCGATGAGTCTGTTTGATTTCTGTGTTGCGTTGCCTCAAGGCTGCCCCACTTGACAATTTCTGTTTACTGATGGTTTATTGATGGTTTGTCAGCAAGTTCATGGATGAAGAGAGCGTAGCTAGGATAGAAATGCTTTTTAAAGAACAAGCACTGCGAAAGAAACACCTTGTGAAACCGTGAAAGAGATTAGTGATGAAAAGTCCGACGACGAATGACTGACGACATCTACAAGGCTAAAAGCTTTAATAAATATAAATACTTTCTCTTCTCGAATTATATTAAATATGTGCAATTTTTCGATACTAATTCATCAATGTTGATTAAAATATCTTTTTTCAGTGTAATAATGAGTTTTTACTTTAATAATTTCACACTTACCCTAATAAAATTATCGTTAGCTGTAAGAAGGGCACATAACGTATTTTTGAAGAATTGTATTATTTAACCTTTAATGGCACTTTTTACGTCATTTCACGGTCAAATCTTAAACAAAAAGGATGAATCTGGTTGATTTGAACATTTCAGAATCTTGAAACAATGCTTAACACATTTTAATTACATTTTAAAACTTCAACTGCTGTTTCTGAAATTTGAATTTTCAGCTATGTGCCCTTCTTATAGCTACCGCTTCAATTGCAATTTTATACCTGTTGATGTCAGAATTTCAACTCATTCAATCGATTTTAATTAAATTCCATAATCCGGAGAATAAATCGTGTAATCTTGTTCACCAACTGTAGAAAATCCAGGTTTCAAATACTTTGAATTTTCATTCTCTTCTCAGATACTTTGCAATCTTGAAATTCCTTCACGAAACATTGAATGAATGTCAAGGTATCATCATATCCTCATTCTCTTCAGAATGAAGTCTATCGAAGAATTATATGAGTCAACGTTTCTAGGATGATATATAATCGATGGACGATTGAATGATAATGAAAAAAAAAATCACTTAACTTTTCTTTCTGGATTGTGTTTACTCTCCTGATTTGGACCGAATTCGCTACGCAGAGATCAATATTGATGGGGAGAGAAAAAAAAAGAAAGAAACTAGGACAGAGATTTAAATTATCCATTTATACAATTCCTTTCTGAAAATTTCCACTCGGTTACCCTTTGCGAGCGCCAACTGTTGAAAAGGGATCTGAAGAGGGTTAACGACGTAATTGTGAGAATACAGTCCGGAATCGAAATCATTGAGATGAAAATAAATGATATCACAACATCTCAGATTATTTAGGACTTTGATTATGTGCGTGTGCGCACGTGGAATGCTTTTAATGATCTTCCATCAAGGTTCAATAGCTGATTGATCTTGTATAGCTCCTCTCTCCCTCTCTCTTTGATTGTTTTCATTGATATCCATCGTTTACTCGTTTCGTTTTTGTTTTGATTCATTCGATAATACCTACCTTTTCATGAAATTAAGGTATGAAATACGAAGAGTGGTAGCCCAACCAGAAATTGACAACAGGCGCAGTACTGCACCAGTACTAGCCAAGACTGGCGGGGTACTGGATAACGCTTTTTAGTACTGAGGATTGAGTACTGATGTCATTATTCGCAATCAGTGCAGGGCCAGCACTGGGTTAGTACCTGGAAGGTATTAAGTTCTCAGTACTGGTTTATCAGTACAGGCATATTACTGTATTTTTATGTATCCAGTACTGATCCCGTACGTGTTGACCAAGTGTTCGAGACCCAATACTGGCACTGTACTGCACCTGTTGTCAACATTGGCATATTACGGATTTTTCTGATTGGGAGGAGTGATGCGAAAACGTGAATGTGAATTGGATATTTTGCCAATAAGAAGAAATCAAATTTAGCTATGAATCTATGGATGTTTGGACATTTGAAGGAAGTATAAATAGTTTGTTTTGTTGACTCTTTGAATAACCCAAACTTGGTATAGGGAAAAATAAAAAGTAAACCGTTTGTGTGAGCTCAAAAGAGGTTATACGTGTAGATATCTACAATGGAGAATGAAGAGAATGAAATAAAAGGTGGAGTATATATAAACAGGAATGGAAATAACGAGTTTGAAGATGATTTATCTGTAGAAACGCAGTCGAGCCAAATAATAAATGAACGTTTAAAGGATTTAGTTCAGGAAAGTGGTATGGCTAATTAAATTGATGGATAAATTAATATTTCAGAGTTCAAATGACGAGTGCAAGGGTAATCAATAAGAGGGAAGATTCAAAAATGTCTTCTATAATAAATGATAATGAAGAACGGAATGGAAGGAACAAAATGTTTGATAATAAAACCACTTAACTCTACAAAAATCATTATAAATGTTATCTGCGTGTAATTGGAATTATCGTTGATAAAACCCCTAGTGAGAATCGAACATATATGATATATTAGAAAAATCTACCTGAAATTTCATGAGAATATTATGAAGTTTTTCACATATACAGTTTATTGAATCTCATAATAATATATCGAATTCAATAATATAATTCTTAATGATAAGAATTTTGTTCACAATTTTAATAACAATTCGTGAAATTTAATCAATAATTGTTAAATTTCATAAAGAAATTTTGAAATGTCATCATTAATAATAAATTCACGAACTATTATAAAATTTAATATTGAAATATGATATGTCATATAGAATTTCATATTAAATCCAAGAACTTTTCTAACAATGTGATACATATATAATCCATATATGGTGAGTAATTAATTTTTCAAATTTTGCAACCAAATTGAAGATGCATCTATGCATATCAAATTTCTTATTCCTTTAAATTAATTCTTTACAATATTTTCATTAATACATTCGTGTTTTATTGATTCAGATAATTTTTCCACTGTAAAAAAAATGAGGTATTACAACAACTGTCAGCACAGGAACACTGTTGGAAGAGTCTTTAAATTTGATACGAAATTCAATTTCATTTTGAAATTGAAAAATTTGTTATCACATTCCAGAAATATTGTATTAAAATTGAGAAAAAAAATTCTCAACATCAAAAGAAAGGTCCTTAACAGTAAGAATCATATCATTGAATTCAATATCCGATTATGAAATTCAATGGACTGGTCATTTGAAAGCCTCCATAATATTTTTATAAAGTTTCAGGCAGATTTTTTTGACGGTAGAAGAGAAAAAATTCGAAAGAAACAAAGTGTTCCACAAAGATATTTCGAATTTCCACTTGACCACTGAAAAATTTGAACAAGGACTTGAGTTGGAATTGTAGATATTCCGGGAAGGTTTAGAATGTGGTGGCTTCAGAGTTGTATAAAAAAAGAAGAACGAGACATTTTGTTTGTCGGAAAATCCAACAAACTGTTGAATTATCGGACGAACCAGCTATAGAGCTCCGTGCAATGATTACAAAATGTCATAAAACAGTGTCAAAAAATCTACTTAAAAATTATATACTTGATGAATTGAAGAACAAAACTGTGATATTAGATTCAGTATATTGTCTCTTTGATGAAGTGAATATTATTTGTTCAATAAAATGAAAAACTTCGGCTATTAAGGGCATTCATCAGAGGCAAAGTTACTAGATCTCTCCCCCCAGTTTTCTCAACGATTAATGGATATAATCGATTCTAATGAGCAGGTGTATCTTCTTAGCATATCAAAGAAAGTGCAGCTACTCTTTTTTTTTCATTTTATTTGTTCGTTTCTGAGAAAACTGGGGGGGGGGGGCGATTTTGGAATCTAGTAACTTTTTGGGAAGGTGGTGAATGCCGTTAATAGATATAAATCTGAAGAAAAATAATTACAATAATTTTGTTGAAAATATATATTGTAGACAGTCTGAACGTGGTTGCATCTTATTGGAAAACTTGACTGAAATTCAGTCTTTTTTCCATTTTGTCGACATTTGTTTCCGGTGCTCACTTTTTGCGAGAATAGGGCTAGTTTTGGCTGCTTCCTCAGATAAGCTGATATTCAAGTTGAAAGTAACCCGTGTAAAAATTGTCCACGCCTTTTAACGCCTGATCAGGCTTTATTCATCAGGCGTGATCAGGCGTTATCGGGCCTCAATTTTGTACCCACATGATGAGGACTGATCATGCTCAAACACGCTCAAATTATGCTCCCGCATTATGCATGAGGAATTCATACAAAGTCAACAAGTTATGTGTAAGGAATGGAACTGACAATTTTATCGAATACTAATTCATTGTCAATCATTTCGACTTATTATGCTCATGCCGTTTCCATTTTCTAGTTTCCAGACCCCAGGCATGATCACGCGTGATCAGACGTACACGTATGCGTTCGGGGCCGATTTAGCACGATAAAACATGTGTATTCGTGATAAAGAAATCAACACAGCGTCGGTTTGGAATGAATACTTCTCAGTCGGTGAGATTTTGCGTGATCACAGGCGAGAATGGTTTGTCTGTTATGATCGCAGGCGATTGAGCTTGATCACGGGTTCTCACGTGGGTACAAAATTGAAGCCTCTTTAGTGGAAAATGTCCATGATTAGTCCTACACACGCCTAATCAGACCTGAACAATCTTTTCACGGGAAGTTTTACTTTTCACTGTGTACAGAGTGGGGTAAATCATATTATAAAAACATGCTATGTAGCCAAAATGCAACAATTCTTCTTTTTGGGGAATTTTTTTGAGGGTTAATTTTCGAGGAATTAGCTTTTTCAGATTTTTTGTCAAATCGCAATCACTCGAAAGCATTGTGTGTTACATAATTGAACCTGACACCATTCGTTAAGTCGGGAAACGCAGATCTCTGGAAAAACAATAGCAGTATCTCATTATTTTTCGAGTCGAAGTTATAGCGATTTGAAATTTTTGGGCTTCCAATCAATCAGGATTTAGAGACTTTGAAGTTCTATAGTTTCAAAACAAAAAATAACAGGACAGTTCGATTTTTTCTTCTAGAGATCCGTCAGTTTCCAACTCAGTGAATGGTGTCAAACTCAAGTGAATAATACACAGTGCTTTTTAGTGATTTAGATTTGAAATAAAATTCTAATAATGGTTATATCTCAAAAATTCATTCTCAATAAAAGATTTCTTAAAATACGCCATCAAAATATAATCTATTTGACTCTATCCTTCATTCTGAATATTCGTGTTAGTATAAAGCGAAAAATAAGTTTCATTCCACATTCCCGATCAACCTCAATGAAAGATGTATTCATCTACATTGGTCTATAGACTACAAACTGAAAATAAGCTTAAGTATGTTTCTTGTAGTTACAGTAGTCGTATTTTCCATTGGAGTAGCTATGAGACTCGAGGCTGTGATAGTGAAAGTATAGCTACTGTGAGTAAAAACTGTAGTTGGGCTCATTTTCAACTACAGTTTTTTCTCTCGGTGTATCTTTTTGACTCTCTAAACTAAATCCGAGAAAGGTCGAAGGATGTCGTTGTTGAGATAGAGTTCAAGATATAGCATCGGGCGGTCTATAAAAACACAGAGTTTAATAAAGCTTCGTATATTATTAAAGGACATCGTTCGCTAGCCCCTAGTGTATATGAACTTTCATGTGTGATGTGACTTCTTTAGCCAACGTGACGTTCTCGGAAGGTAATTTCTGGGTTATATGGAAGAATGAATACTTTTTATAGTTAATCACATGAGGGAAGAAACTTCATGGAATTCGATTAATGATCAATGTCTTTCGGAATATCTACAAAATGTAATCGATAAACAATTCTCTCCGATGAGTGTGAATCTATTGCAAATAGAGTAAATTTGCTGTATACAATATCCTCGGTTTGTTTTACTGAATTCATCCCTCCAAATACAGTCATAATCTAAGTGAAGTGAATTCGATTATGATCGCGTCCACGACATCGGTCTATGTGTAAAGAAATGAAGCGATCCCCTGTATCGGAGGGCTTGTGAAAAATATAACATACTTTCGCGTTTTACATCAAATTTTCACTCTCATAAAATACCTCATCCGCAGGGTCAGAGAGAAAATGTAAAGAGAGAAGCCGGAACGTATCAACGCGCCGTTTCGTGGTTATGACGTCGTTGCCGTATCGGCGGGTACAGAGGGTTCCAAAATTGCTGGATCGCACTGGACAGACATATTCTACCTCGATTTCATTTGAGACTCAGTTTTTGAAGTATAAACTTTTTAAAATTCTTCGACACATTCAAATAACTCCCGAAATCGCTGCGGTTCACACATTTAAATTTGAAACTACTTTTCAAGTTGAGAAAATGATGTAACATTCAGAGGCAGTATTTTCAAAATATTAAAAGCTCCCAATATAATTTTGCTAGACTTTGTTTATAAATTTTGGACGGAAAATACAGTCCATTGATTCTGGAATACCCTGTATTTCGCTGAGAAAGATACCTGAGGTCGGGGCGGGTTTTTCGTACAGAGCACATCGAAGGAAGTTTGAGTTTTGTGAAAATAGAAAGGGACGAGATGCGAAGCAAAAGAGAGAGGTGGAGACGAGGTGCGTTCGTCCGCAGAACACGGTACCGCGGTTTCAGGCTAAATTAAACCCGAAGCTCGGTAACCGTTCGTGGAATGCTACCTTCAGGGGATGTGCACAAATTTTATTGTACTTTAGACTGCGGTATGTGTATGTGTGTGCGAGTGAAAATTACCAGAACTAGTCATTCCATTATATCTTACAGTTATGGCACAAATACGTGGTGACAGAGAAAATGAAAAAGAAGATCCGAAGGATATTAAAATAAATCGTCATCGATCTTGTCGATTTTATCCGTAGCTTTAATATTTTTGTATCATCGATTTCAAGTATTGTAAATTACAAATTATTTCATTCTCATGAGTGAGTAAGTGATTCAGATCGGAATAATCCAAGGATTCATTGAAATTCAATATTCGTATTTCCTTGATATGAAATTCAAAATATCCGCCAACTGTATAGATTTTCCGGCACCGCGATGAGTAGGATCGAAATAGGAAATAGTAAATCAATCATTGTTCCATTATATACAACATGAAGCTCTAGGATACAATCAATATGCGCGTGAAGTTCATATGAGACGTATACACAGTCATTACACAGTCATTTGTGGATCAATGTCCGTTACAACGCCGAGTGTTGAAATAGTGTTGTACGATGGGTTTTCTAATTATTCTTGATTACAGCAAGCTTGCAAGTGTTTTCCATTTGTCAGCACCAGCGAGCTGTTGTAACTGAAGTGTAATTGATTAATCAATCCCCTCAGCCAACACATCAGTCTACGGACATTCCCACGATATATACTTCAGTTTCTCCACTAAAATGAAAAACTTGAACACTCTTGCACGGCGTATCATTCAAATACAAGAGTAATAAATATATTATCAATTACTTAGTGGCATAGGAAATCATGCTTTCTCATCTCTGAAATCACTCTCTTTTTAAGATCGTAGATATGAAAATTTTTCATTCGTTCTCCGCATAGGAAAACATGACTATTATCTTCAACTTTTTCCCTTCGCTTAAAAGCCCAAAAGTTTTGATACAGGATCCTTAGAAGAAGATCGTGAAGTTTTATAGTTGGGTGATTACATTATAACTTTCTCAACATTTGTACATGTAGCTATTATCAATATAGTTTGTCCAAGAAACTCTTGGATCGAATCAGTCTTCATTTGGATCGGAATACCTCTCTTTTTCATTCGAAATCAAGAAAATAACGTGACTACTCAAAAAAAGAAGTCACTCCGTTGTGTTTCTGAGGTAGAATCTTTTTCAATATTTTTACGATATTAGGTTTTATTAATTAAACATTTGAAGTGATGAATCTTTGGATGATAGTTTAAATGAACACCTTCTTGAGTAGCTGAATCAGAATACCACATAAGTATCGCACGGTTTCAGTGGAAAGAAGAACGAGAGGAAAATGTAATTATACCTTCGAGGTTGTATCGATAAACTTGAAGAGAACTTGAATAGTTACGAAGTTAAATCTCATATTACATCGTTCAACCTCTTTCTCCTCTATTTTACTTCCTATATCTTCATTTCAGAATGAAATAACTTGCATAAGTTCTTTTTTGTTCGCAAATTGTTCGAATGTAATGAGACTAATTTTGATTAAAAATAGCGAAATAAAACTCCCCTGAATGAGAAGTAATTTTAATTAAACACAATATTTATGCATCTTTAGTGAACGTGTAATTTCTGGAGTTGATGATACTTCCCACATTATAACATGATTGAAACATCACTCATACAACCTTTATTGTTATAGGTCACAATTTCTTTGGAGAATGTATATGTCAGCCAACTGACTACCATTAAAAATAGTTCTATCACTCACGACTTATCTCTAGCGGTCTCCACGACCTATCTTTCGCAGTTAGAATAATCGTTACTGGCGGTTGTTTTTTTGGAAATTGGTCGTTATCCTCGTCCATAAATCCGGGAGACGTCGAAGACGCACGCGAAAGATCCCGTCGAAGTGGTTGTGGTAATCTTTGTTATCTTAAATGGACCCTTCGATTATGGGGTTGGCCCTTCAATCGGTTTACGAAGAGGCCACTTCAGATTGTTCACTTTATGTCCCTCCCTTTGACACTGACGGAGTATTGTTTCTCGAGCAAATTTTTTTTTGCACCCTCTGTACATGACTATTAGGGGTTGATTTGAGAGGATAAAAAGAAGTTTCCAAAATCAACGTAGAATTGTTATTATATATTATCGTATTTATAAAAGAACACAATCAAAAGAAGATTCAAATATCGTTTCTCAACACAGTTCTAAAGGTTTGTAACGAACGAGAGAAAAGAATTTTCATTTTTATCGATAGAGAAATATGAAGTACTTGGAGTATTTCTGATGAAATCAAAACATTCATTATTTCCCACGATGGTGTGAAACAATATCAGGGTTGGAATAAAAACAGAAGGGTTTGCGAGCCAATATCGCTTGTGTTGTTCGTAAATTCTAGCCGTACACCTGGTACTCGTACACGCGATACCGAGAAAGCTAGAAAAACCGAGTTCAGTCCGGCGTCTTGTTATTCAGTAATGAGCTTTCTACTGTATTCCGCTTGTTTCAAAGTATTATCTCGAAATCGTATTAGATATTTAAAACGTGCGCGTTAGGAAAAAGAAGGCGTGGCCAAAATTAATAGATACAATCTTTTGAATATTTCCAATAAGTGGGAGGAGTAAATGTTGGTACGTGTTTAAAGATCTTTTCTTTCGCATAGTGCTAATGTTTTTATAATCTCATTATTTCATGTCGATTACGTTCATTGGATTGTCGTTGATTACTTTCCACACATCCTCATACGTTCTTCTTTGCACTTCGAGTTATGGATCCATTCTTCTGTATCATAATTTCCCTCTATGCTGTCTGAATATATACATTCACCACAAGTAGAATTCCTTCCACTTGTTTTTAGGTGAGCTCGAATCTGTATGTACTTCGAACTCCTCATACTCGCCCTTCATTTCTTTTTCCCCTCGTCTCAACATTCTCCATTCCCTTTCCTTCCACTTTCTCATTTTATCACCACCAAATCCAATTCCAGAATGTCGACTCGTATTTTCTAAAAGGATCTGCACGGCAGTGTTTCATCCTCTCTCCCGTATTTCACCATTCTTTCCCTCTCGTTGGTCAAGTTGCGACACCTGTGTTGTGCTTTTTTTTTCATTTCTGTCCAATGATGAATTGTTCGAATGCGTGTAGAAAGATAACATAAAATTTCTCAAATCCTTCATTCGGTGGATCTCAAGACATTGTTTTTAATTCTATGCCAATTGAGATCTCGGAATGTAACAACGTATTTTTCTCTTTCTTATACATAGTTCCGTTTTATCGGAGAATTGTTGGAATTACATACAACTGACATTCCTCTATTTCCACTTTCAACAACGTGTATTGATTTCACAGGTTTCGAATTTCAGTGTTTCTTGGTTCACCATCACGGTGAATGAATAACATCTATCAAAAGATCGTTCAATTTCTTCAGGCCGTCGATTCCCATTATTGAACAATTATTTCTCCTCTATCCAATGTATTGGGCAAAGGAACATCAATCACTCTCAATTCAGAATTTGCAATGAAGGAATGTCGGAATGAATGATCGATGACTTTCAACGACACCAACTAATGTGAACATACATAAATAAAAGATCGAAGGATATACGGTACGTCGATTACCATGAATTATAAAATTTCTACTTTATTCGTAGGAAGTTACTGATTTTGCAAAATCATGGGAGAATTTTTCCCTGTAATAACTGCTGGTATGTGAATTATTCTTTTCATAAGGTATGAGAATGGATTGTGATTGATGTAAAGGTATAACATCCTCAAAAAAATCATTGTCAGAAATAATTATGTAATCTTGGAGTTTCAGGATCAGATATATCAAACATCGATTGAGATGACTCCAGAATCATGTGAATTAGTATCCCAATTTTGACTTTTTCTTGACATATATGTTGTTAGGGGAATGAATTATATGATACGGAAATTTTTGTCGAATTACCATTCCAACCAAGAAGAACTGCATACAAATTCAGCGTAACATTAGCCATTTTTTAGCTACAAAATAACTTGAAAATTGTAGAATGAAATTTACATGTCCTCCCGGATAGAAATTCATATTGGGTGTTCGATCAGGACCAGATCTGGAGAGCCTTATCTCGAATCAGGCCCTGATATGGAATGTAACGCACCGTTGTATCAGAGCCCGATGTGATGAACTATGATAGGGTATGCCAAATTACAAACCTAGCAGGACCAGGTCTGGTTAACCCTAATCAGGCGTGCAACATCGTGGCCTCATCAGGACCAGATCAAGTATGCCAGAATAAGGTGAGCCCTATCACTGTCTGATCGAGCCCATAACGAACATGAGGCTGGCCATACAATTTTTCTGCTCGGGCTGTTGAACAAAATTTTATCCACATTATACGAGGGTGGATTGATAAGTTTCCGGCCTGAAAGAAAAACAACGTTTTTAAGAATTTTTTTTTTTTATTTCTCAACATAATCTCCTCCAAGGCTGATACATTTCTCATAGCGGTGTTCTAGTCTAGTAATGCCATCTCTATAGACTGATTCGTCAAGCTCCTCAAAATACCCATTTACAGCTTCGATTACTTCTTCATTGTCCGCAAATCTCTTACCGCCAAGCCATTTTTTGAGGTTAGGAAACAGATAATAGTCACTCGGGGCTAGGTCTGGAGAGTAGGGAGGGTGCGGCATTAATTCGAACTTCAGATCGTTGATTTTAGCCATCGCAACGATTGACGTGTGCGCTGGTGCGTTATCGTGATGAAACAAGATTTTTTTCTTCGCCAGATGAGGTCGTTTAATTTTCACTTCGTGGCTCAAACGTTGCAATAAGTCTGCGTAGTATTGACCAGTGATAGTTTTACCCTTTTCAAGGTAATCAATGTATATAATACCTCTTGCATCTCAAAAAACAGTAGCCATAACCTTGTTCGCCGAAAAAATTGTTTTTGCCTTCTTTGGAGTTGGTTCCCCTGGTCCAATCCACTGTTTAGACTGTTCTTCGGTTTCAGGAGTGTAGTGGTGGACCCAAGTTTCGTCAACGGTTACGAATCGACGCAAAAATTCGCTTGGATCACGCTTATACAACGCCAAATTGGCGGTAGAAATGTTCTTTCGAATCAATTTTTGGTCGACTGTTAGCAAACGCGGCACCCATCTTGCACAGAGCTTTTCCATATACAAATGTTGGTGCAAAATATTTTGTACACGTTCATATGACATCTTACAGGTCTCAGCTATCTCACGAACTTTTAATCTGCGATCTTCCAGCACTATTTGATGGATTTTTTCGATCATATCTGGAGTTGTGACCTCAATGGGGCGTCCTGAGCGAGGCTCATCAGAGGTGCTCACACGACCCTTTTTAAACTCGGAAACCCACTGCTTAACGGTTGAATATGATGGGGAGGATGTCCCCAGTGTTGAGTCCATCTCTTCTTTAATTTCCTTCGGCGTTAACCCCTTCAAATAAAAGTATTTGATGACAGCACGATTTTCCAGCTTTTCCATTTTTACGAAAAACACAGAGGCGTCTTGGTCAGCGTGCTCTCAAAACTAAACTAACATGGCGATCGGACTGAAACTATAGCTACAAGCTATCTAAGGATGGTACTATAAAACGCCACCTCAGGGTAGGCCTAGTGGCGCCATCTCTTGGTCAGGCCGGAAACTTATCAATCCACCTTCGTATATACACATGTATATGATTATTATTTTTCCAAAGTACTACATCGCATTCCAGTGTGGGATCATCATCATGAAGTGATCAGTCTTATGATTGATTCGATGAAATCCTCCAACTCTGTTTATTATCCGCCAAATGCTTGAATTCTAAATATCTAAGATACTCCCTTGTCTTATATAATTTGTTTCATATAACTTGATCTAGGTCTACCTTTACAAGTTTTATCATTCATTTTTACCTCCAATATTGTTCTCAATGAGCTATCAGAAAGACAGTGTCAGTGCCAGTGTCTACAGTGTGAGATAAGATCTACAAAATTTGTGGTGGAATTTTTGGGAGAGACAAAGAAGATATCGATACACATTCTTTTCATTTGTGCATCCTATTCATGAAGAAGTACACTGAGAGGAATACAATCAGTTAATTAGTTACTAGAAAAATAATTAAAATCACTCAAAATTCCTCAGTTTAGATATGAAACTGGTGATGAGGAAAAAAAAAGGATTTTGATTATTTTATGATGAAATTCTATTCAATTTCAACGCCTGTTGAATGTGATTTCGTTTGTGTGTTACAGGTGACTGGCATCGTTGGAAGGGCTGATGTATTAGCGTGTATATTCTTCTTACTGTCATTTCTTGCTTATCATGGGTGAGTGAACAAATATATATCTCTTATCCTGTCAACATTCCCTGCGAAAAGCCTCATGATTTCACAAAAAACCTTGGCTTAACCTCTGAAACGAAAAAAGTTCCTTATTTTTCAAAATTTCTTGATAGAACTCGACAACTGATGGGAATTCTGTATGGGGTTCAAGATATGAATCGACTGTTGCAAAATATGTTAGTGAAGAATTCATAGGGTAGAAATCATCGATCCAAATAAAAACTCATTTAAATCGACTGAATTTTATTCATTTTCGGCGAGTAAACATTTCAAGAGTTGCATGATGAATAATTCGAAAGTTGAAATCGACGAATCAAGCTGGAACGCGAAGAAGTTCATCTTTGCTTTCTTCGATTAGCTTATGCACATACAACTTCATTATTAAACATTTTTCAGATCATATTCCACGCTAGATAACACTCGGATATTCAGAATGATTTGAAGAACAATTGTTTGAGATGTTCAAATATTTTAGTTGACACTTTTATGCTTTATGTTGAAAAAAAGGAATTTCCATAAAAAACATGCGGAAGGGAGATCAACTTTTAACCGTGACCCGTTTGGAAGATGGCTCTTTCAAAATTTTGTTTACTGTCACTGTTGAAAATGTTCGAAAGATTCGAAAGAAAGTGGGACAAAAATCGCCACGAAACGGGAAGAAATGAGTGTTCTCTCGAAGGTTTCATCAAGTTCCAGTCACGTGCGCATGTTTGGTATGACAGAAATGACCATAAAATCACAGACAACGGTGAAACTAGGGATCGGTTCTAACGGAATTATACATTCGTTTGTCATACGTCTGTATTACCAGACCTAACGGAGTAACACATCGGTGTTAGCGGGCTCATCCGAATGTGATTCTATATCTTGAAAATTCAATGGAAATATTAAAAATACTAATATATTTCAAAGGAATCAGTTGTATGCGGGATCTTATAAGCAGGATACGTGAGATCATCATTTGTAAGCCATGTCTATTCATTTTATGAAATATATTTTCACTTGGAGTCAATAATTATTCTGGTGAAGCAAATGATTATCATGTCAAATACTTGATCGTTAAGAGTTTCAAATACCAAGTATAATCAACCTCGATTTCCATACGAAACTTGACGTTTTAAAATTGAAGTTGTATTTCATTGATTTTCATTTTGGAATTCATCAAATGAGAATTATAAATCGGATAAAAGATGATATTGACAAAAATAATTAGTTATTCAGTCAATAGAGTGCGTTTTTGATTTCAAAAAATAAATTTCAATGAGCTGATTTGATAGTATGAATGGAACAACTTTTCATGGTTATGAAATCATTTTAGAGTCAAAAAGACATTTATTTAATGCAATGAAATGGGAATCAATGGGTTCAATTTCATTAATTCCAAGAATTTTTTTTCTCAGTGTACTGCTCGACCAGTGGCCGAGGCCTAACTCTCTGACACTGCGTTAACGCACGTGAACAGAGGTTTTGCTAGTATGTTTGCTTTTGTCATGCACCCGAAGGGTATAACTTGTCATAAACTCGTGACTTTCACATCCTGCCTTTTGGTTGTCTAATCTTCCACAAGGGAATAAAAAATTCACCAAATTTGTAACGAGAAGTTCCATTGTGACATTGTCACCATTCTTCTGCGGAAAATTCAACAATTATTTCTCACAATGCAGTTTTTCACAGATGTATTTTTGATTAACGTGGAAGATGTGATCCGGTTTGCAGTGAATCTGTTTATCCATTTCAAAATTCTTATAAAGACTCCTGTAAGATTCAGAATTGGTTTTCAAAAAAGGCAAAGTGAATAGGGGTAAGAATCCACTGACATGTATACTGAGGAAAATGTAATTGCATGAAGTCTTATTTTTCTTTATAAACCACAGCAATTAGAAAATTTTTGTTGTGAGTGCTGTTGATTTCTGATCATTCTCATGCAGAAATGACCGGAGTCAACATATGCTATGCTGAATGATACTGGCAAGATTATACTTTGCAGCAATAATTGTTTTTATTCACAGCTATTACGATTCTGAAAATGACAGGAAACCGTTCGACGGGCTTTAAACAGTATTGGTTTGCGTGGACATCCAGTCTTAGGCCAGTATCAAATCAATACTGTGTGAACAAGGTTGAAATATCAGAATTCTACCCCATACAACACATGTGGTAAAGAAGATATGGCTGAAACATGGAAATCATGCGAATGGCACATTCGTGGTGATTTTCATCTTCCTCCCACATTCTTCCTATATGAGAATGTTTTTGAATATGCAAGGCAAATGGAAACCATGCTTCTACGTCATATGTACTGTATGGGACCATAGCAGGTGCATATAAATTAGCAGTATTTACACGGTTGTAAATTTTATTCTGGCTCTTATAGTGAATTATTCGATGAATTCTTCAACCGTATGCAATTTTAGAAAAGACATACCTCGATCAATATTCCCTACTGCAGTATGGAACAAGGAGCAATCACACAAAAACATGGACAAATAGCACAGAAGAAAGAGAGGATAATGAATTTCTACCAAATTGAGCTACCATTTTGAGAAATATTAATTTGATTCTAACCAAGTTTCTCGTACGAGAATATGTACGATTGAAGTGTTAAAAAACATGAAGAACATATTTCGACCCTGAGTTTGTTAAAATACTGGATCCATTTACTTTTCTTTCAAACCATGTGAAGAATTTTTTGGTCGAACTATGATAGTTTATGCACCGTTTGTTGAGCTCAGCCGTGACTCCCTATACTTCATTGATTCGAGAAAGTGGATTTGAACCAGAACACCATCCGATCTCCCACGTGTCCTTTGATAAAAAAGCGCCATATTAGTAGAGCCGTAGCTTGAAATTTTTACGCTGGAGGTGGAGATCTGATTGTTATGCCCCTATGTATGTTACAGTACCCAGGCAGCAATGGATTCGTCAAAGGATTTTCCAAAAACCATTTCGATATTATAAAACAAAAAGAATTTGGATATTCGATTTTGCATCCCCTCAAGACTTCAGCTCCTGGTGTAGATCTCGATGGCCCCGCCTTAGTTCCGGTGCTGCATATTAGATCTATGAGTGGAATTCTTCAGTATATAATTTCTCAAGTGGAGATACATGAATTCACACAAATCTTCTGAGCAGAAGCAAATTTAATGACAGTCTGAAAGTGAAAAAAAGGTTTATCTGGTTAATTGATAATCTGGGATCCGCGTTCTTGAAGTATGCTGGGAATCCGATGAGTGAAAGGTATATAAGGGGACCAGTCCTCTATGATATCGCCAAACACAATGCGTTGATAGTTTCCTAAACGGTACACTTTCAATATCGTTGATTGTAAAAATCATCAAAAATCGATGACTCTCATATTCGGAATTTTATTATTTTCCCTGGTTTACAAACAAAAATTTGCAGTTTTAGTGAAATGTATTGCTTTCTCAAGAATTAGTTGGCTGTGAAAGCGGATAATTCAGTAGGCAAGCAGAAAAATTTGCTGGTTCATGTTTATTAAAATTACAAGTGGGAGAGAAACATAAACTTATTGTCTCCCCTAACATCATCTAAAAACTCTTCAAACTTTTGAGCTCATAATTTGAGAATGAATAATAATATTCACGCAATCCGTTTCCTGGTTTGAAAGACTTAAAATACACCGACGCAAACTAGTTTTCCCACGTTTTATTCCAGATCAGATCTTTGATTCATCATCGATTCGATTGCTGGCTTTTTCACTAGTGATTTTTTATAATTATCCGATCAAGGATATTACTTCAACTGAATGGTTCGTGAAATGCTCTTTTTAAACGTACGAGGTATTCAATGCGGAAATATCTAGATTGAGAATGAAATTCATTCAACGTTCACTTCATTGACCATCCAAACGCTGAGTGAATAAATGAAAACGCCAATTTTGATTACCAGATTTGATTGGTTGCTAAAAATACGTTTCATATTCATCGTTCATAGAAGAATGTTTCAGCAAATCAAAACGGATGTACCTGACGATAACCTATTATTCTTGAAAAGTATGCTTGGATATAAGCACTTGTGCTGTTTTTGTTTTCGAAGCATCTGAACATACATATGAAATTGTTCAACGAGAACAGCTTGGTTGAAATGCCATCGAAATAATGGTATTCTGAATGGCAATTAGGACACAGCATCAAATCATATCGACGGGATTTCAACTCAGTTTTTCTTCTTAGTAACTCACGAATCTTGGGTACAACAAACTTGGCAGAGTTCCGATAGAAACTTTATAAACACTGAACATATATTTTTTTTTTTGAAAAATTCAATTCGTTGAGATTCGTGCAATTCTGAACTATGGATCCATGTTTGAAATAATAAAATGTTGAAAATTTTTCTTCCATAAAAGAGAAAACGTGTAGATTTTTCAAGTAGAAATCACTTACGTTATTTTCTGAGCTCGCGTAAAGTCTCGTAATACCTCACAAAATTTGCAAAGTGATTGCTGCTATAATCCTCGAGGAAAAAAAGTGCACTCAGTTACGTACACAGCTTCTCGACTATGGAATGAAGTTAATTTATTCCCACCTTCCTTGGAGATCAAACGAGCTTATCTCGCTCATCTCCTCGGCCACATAAATTTGCAGAATGCGTGTCGAAAATGTCATATGTTGAAGGAAACATGCACAATGAGGTCGATAACTCATTGTCTGAAGAGAAACTTGCACGTAGTCTGTAGTCTGTACTCGTACGTTAGGAATAAGAGTCGGGAGAGGGGACATGCCTTTAGTGTCGGAATAACGCCAGTCTGACGCCAAAACAGAAGCCTCATTCATTCTCATGAGCGTGAAGGCGGTGCATGAAAATTATAAAGTAAACTAGTTTGCCTCCCAGTTCGTAAACACCGCCACCGCTGTTGCTGCTGCTGTTAGATGAAGTGAAACTCCTGAATGCATTGTGTGTACTTCTTCATGCCGATTTACGGCACGAGATTCTCAACTTTTTGTCTTCCCAACTCGTAGTTTAATATGATAATTGTTTTCAGGAATAGGGAATTAATGACATCTTGCTAATGTAAAATAATCGTTATCGTTGCGAATTTCAATTTATATCAATATAAAAATAATAGAATAGAAGAAGCATAGGTGCGAGAGAAATCAAAATATTGTTCTTCAGCGAGAATTTTTTCCTTTTCACTGTCGACTGATACGTTGATCCAAAGCGAATACACGTAGTTCATTGTATACGTTTGGATCGACGACAGGAACAAACCAACCAGCCAATGGCAACCTCACGGGTAAATCAATCTCCGTCGCGTGACAGATCCTTTACAAGATGTCGTTCGGGATTTCGGGAATATCGGAACTGACGTGAACAGGGCCATTGGGAGAGGACTCTCTGGATAGAAGTTCGTCGACGGCTTGCTTGTGAGCACAAAAAAGTGGTTCAAGAGATTCTTACAAAAGGGTGAGACTTCGGAGCAACGGGGTGAAGCAAGAGCAGCATTCCTCACAATTTACATCAAAGCTCCTCTAAGTAAGATTAATGGAAAGTTAGTAGCGCAACAACCTCGAAAAATACTCAGTTCCTGCGGAAACCAGGGCTTATACCGAACGGAACAAACTGATGTAACGTATCGAGTTTCACTTCTTTCTTCTCCTTGCTTAAAGTATTGACTCCCAAATACGAGAACTGATTCAATTATAACTGACAGGAATCAAGAATACAAGCGATCTGTTCGAACAGAAGCATTGGGGAAACCGAGGAATCTCTTATTAGTAGAATTTTTCCAGAAGAAACACAGATGACTTTACGAGGAAAAAAAATGTGCAATTGCAGAAGTCAAACGGGGAGAAAAAGACGCTGGGAAAGAGAGAAAGGTGGATCGAGAAAAGATCGGACTCAAAGGCAACCAAGAGTAATCAATTTCTCTGGTCCTTAAAGACAAGCAGCTTACCCTCTTCACCGTCGCCAAGCGACCAATATCGTTCCGAAGTAGGCAAGATTTTTCCATCCCGTGTGAGCTATCTTTTTTTAATTTCGATTCCTCATCTGCTGTGCATTCTCTTTTTCTCTCTTCTTTTTTTTCTCGTGATTTGAAGCAGATATTTTTGTTCTTTTTCATCAAATAACGATCAACCGAGTTCACTTGAATGACAAAATCCAACTAAAATCCTCGCATTCGAATGAGATGGAAGAATGATTGAACAAAGTAATACATAGTAATTCTAGAAGAGCACGTTCTTATTATCGTATTTCACATCCGAATGTAATTTACTTTTCCACGCTTCTGTGAATCAGAGGAATAAAAAAGGTCTTAAATTCAAAAATTATATATATATTTATGATGATGGATTCATTGAAAATCCCGAACAACATTATTACCATTATGAACATCATTTCATTGTATTCTCTCCTGGAAAATGAATTGTATTCGAGAACAGTGAACTCTTAAGAATGTCTATTGGGTAAGAATTTACATTTCAAACTGAGGAGAAAAGACAAGCAATATTCATGAATTTAATAACTCCATTGTATCGTCATGCAAATGATTTCTCATTGATATTCTACGCAACGAGAGAAAAATCAATTCCCATTCATTCAAATGGTAGTTGAATTTATACCACAAAAGTGATCGCAAAGCACAAGGACGGGCATAAAAAGAAGAACCGCTTAACCTCGTTTCCTTTAAAAGCTTGTTACTCCTTCCGTTCGTAGTTTCACGCGGGAGAAAATCGTTGGGAACTATCTTGCCAAAATGTGAAGCTACAAACTTTTTTAATAATGATCTATTCGTCGCAAAAGTTGGCCGTTCCCGAGTTTGCCACCGAACGGGCTTGACGAACACCAGTAATCTAGACGTACATTGTACGAGGTTAAACGTACCTCTCCTTAACTTCTATGTAATATGTGCACGTGAACGTGAAAAGAGGTAATTATTGATACAAATGTACCCGAGGACGTGAGAGGATTGAATGGAGGAAACCTGGATGGGTCAGAGAAATTTATTGGTTGGGAAAAACGTTTTAGATGGGAGGTTATTTTTCTTATACATCAAGAAATTTAATTTGACCGAAGCAAATAGAAATCTATTTGAATGTCTGTACAGAATCTGAACCCATAGAAAAATCTTCGAACTCCGCCAATGCTGGCAATAGAATATACCCGATAAACCAAATGTAAAGTATCTAAAAGATATCTTTTATACACGGAATGTTGATGCGTTAATTGGCTGGATAATTTACGTATTTAGAGGCGTGTGGTTGACAATGATTCAAATATTGTACCCATATGTGGGGTTAATTACTCAATTTCGTTGATCGTTCTTCATTAATCATAATCATTGTACAAAAATTCCGTCTGAAAATGTCTGACCGTGATTTTTCACAGCGGCTTCTTTTTTCTTCAATTTTTAGATGAATTTCACTGAATTTTGCAAAATTTCAACTAAATTTCGAAGGGTGTTCTTAGCTACCACACTAGGGTCAGACTGGCCCCAACATGATTCAGTCTTGAATTACCATCAATGAAGTCGATAATTCGAACTCTCTGCGCAATCTGGTGCCACTTTTTTCAGAAGTGAGGTGAGAGTTTCTTCACCTCACTCCACCCTAGCGTGACATGATTTTCCATGTTTCATATAATCCCCTCTCATGATACAGTGATAATGTCATTTAGAAGCGAAAATATACCCATCGATCGATGAAAACAAGCGATGCATGGGTGCTGCACATATATTTTTTTCACAAATTCGAAATGAATTTTTGTTTATGGAAATTATTTGATTGGAAATGGGAATAGTGTAATCGACCCCAGTGTGGCAGCTGAGGGTTGAGATTCAGAAAGAAGTGGCTGTAAAAAATTACAGTCACATTTTCTGGAATTTTTTCACAGTGCAGACTGTTTCACACCTGGCTCATCTTTCAATCAATATTGTAGGGATAGTGAAAAATCATTTTACACGCGGGTCTCTAGTGCACGTCGGCTTCGTATTTAGGAAGGTTATGGGAATCCAATGCGTGTACAAGATGGTATAAAATCTTTGCATAACATTGGAGAGACGTTCCTTTTCTCAAATCCTTAAATCGAACGCGAATTCTAATTGTCAATATTCAGAAAGAAACCATCAAAATCTTAGTTCGTAGATGTTATAACTGTCGGAAATCTAATCGATAAGTGCGCGAAGAGAAAATTCCAAAGGAAATAACATGGAATCTTGTCATGGTTCAATAGCGTGAACTTATCGTCCCTCAGATGCACGAATTCTTACTCTAAAAGCAGGGATTCAAGCCCTTCATTCAAGTTTGTGCCACTAATAATGCACAGAACAATTCCATATTCTCAAAGTGATGCATATTCAAGCAATTTAGACTAGAATTTTCTGTCAACGTGGCTATTGGAATGATGAGAAGTATTTAAAAAGAAACATGAAAGTTAATGTTCAAAGAAGTGTTACTATTATTTGATTTTCCTATAAATATCGAATTCAATTCTATCATTTCTCAACGCGTACGCACAAAAGCACATTCCCAAGCACATAACCTATTCCCTGACCGCACAGGTGGAAGCTCCGAGTTGGTCGTGTGTGCAGTTCGATGACCTTTTGGAGTTATCGTTTCACCCTCTTTCTTTCCTTACCCTGAATTTATCTTGAATTCTTTCTCGCTATTCCATTACGGATTGGATTCAACAATAGCACTATCAAGCGATGATTGATTGAGGAATTTGCATAAAGATCCATCACAACTTCCGAAGATCGTTATTTTTTGATTACTTGAGAATATGACAAGAGTATTCCGATATTTCACAATAAAATTAGCTTCGACGTTTTGCGAACGTTCGGAAAAAGTAATTTATTGATGAACATCGAAGTAGAGAAAATATCAATTTGATTCCAATACCTTGCACATTTTCGCTGTATTTTTATGATTCAGGAATTTGATTTGATTCCAGGAATTCAATCGCTTGCGTGAAAATCGTTTTCCTAACGGCAAAATTATGTCTGGGGGACTTTTTTTGAACCTTCAGAAAACCTCCTCTACGTTCTGTAAGCTCTCCATAAACGTTCCAGTAGAACGCCGTGCATGGTGAAAAATCTAGAGTTAAATTTACTATGGTACTTTGTAACCGAGGAACAGACTAAACGTACAATTAAACTTACTATGACGAGACAATATAAGCCTGATCAAATTTGCAATGTTTCACAGTAAATTCCATTAGAAATTCAGTCTGTTCCTCAGCCGCTAGTTCTTCCGTCCGTGTGCTGAAGAAAAATTTACTGTACATCCTGAATTAATTACAGACACATTATTATAAACTTCTGTTCAATTTTATTGATTGATGAGATTCACAAAAAGCTTTGCAGCAATGAGTGATTACCTCTCCTATCTCGAAGTGAACCTCTTCAAAACGGGGAGATTCAGGGCCGAATGAATGTACGGACATGACTGAGCATGTGTCCAGGGCCAAGAGCGTTTCAAGGGGCCCCCATCAATCAAATATATGCAAACCTATGCTTGAACGAACTTCAAGTCCGTTGGAAAATCTGTCCTTATAAGGGGACTCCTATAATCACGAGTCATGCCTAATCCGACCCTGAGTAGAATATGGTAGATTATGTGGGAAAAAAGTGGAGCGTCATTCGAACATTGAATCGCAGATCAGGAATGTGCGCCTGAGGTGGCTACCCACATTTGACCCAGAGATGGAATTACCATATTTGGCTCTGACACACGCTCACAAAAATTCTGTGCTATAAATTACTACACTGTAAAAAATTGACGGTGTTGGCAAAAATTCACACCAAATAGTGTTGTTTTAACACCACACGGTGTTATTCTTACCCCATAAAGCGTCATTCTAACACCGTTTGGTGTTATTTTGACACCGATTTTGGGGTGGAGTTCTATAAAATCCGCGTAGTGTTGATTCTGTGTTAATTCTGACACCGTTTTGACACCTCTTTTTTTACAGTGTAGGATTCATAGAGAATGAGAACACAGAATGAATGAGGGTGATCCAACTTCGGTCCCAAGCAGGAATCTTTTACAGAGATCAATACGCCTCATTTTTCAGGCGCCCTAGTAGGGATTGGCTTTGTAACACCTGTCCCACGGAATAACCAGACATTTGCTAGTAACTGGCAAGTTTTTTAGTTTTCCGTTAGGATAGGTGTTACAAAACCAATGAATTGCTAGAGCATTTCTACTAGGGTGAGTCCAGTGTGACACACCGGAGGGTCTAGTATAGAACCCGGATGGACCTATGCAGGATATATCAACATTTTTCGTGTCCTGGGTGGAAATCCAAAAGAACAAGCGTTACACCAACATTTGCCAAGTTCTTCCCAGCTACTCGCTAGTCGCTAAACTCTCACTAGTTCATGAATCGTGAATTATACCGCTGGGGAGGCATTTCAAATGATAAAAGTATCATCCTTATAAAGAAGGATATTTGAATACCCTATTCCATACTTGGATGACAATCAATGTGCGCTATTTTAACGACAAAAAGAGTTTTTATTGACACTTCTAGCACCCCAGCACAGGGTGCTTGATCGAGGCCCGAACTTGATAACTCGTGCCAACAAAATCAAACAGAAACTGGTCCTAAATTCGTGTTCACATAGGTAATTCCTTCAGTAGAGAATACCTTACATGAACAGAATAGAAATTCCATATAATTGGATTTACGAGGGAATATAACATTTCAAAATATACCAATTTTATATGGTAACATTCATCCAATGTACCATTTTTGATCGAAATTTCATATCATTTTTGTATGAGACATCTATTCAAAGAATCCGTAGTATGTTATTGATGTGCTACGTGCAAAATGCTCAATAATAGATTTAAGGAGTTCGTTCCGTTTCATGATACTGTATGTTTACCCATTCTTTCCGTTTCTTCTTCTCTCTCTGTTATTCTCTCCTGTTTCGTTTGTGTCTCATTATTTTTCTTCTTTATCCTTCACTCATCGCGTGCTGCGAAGATACGGAACTCTGAATTACAGGGGATAACAGTTTGGGGAATTCGAAGATGGATTATTGGGTGCATATATATTCGAATCTATAAATCGTTCATTCCTCTAATACCTCGAATTCGTCATTCTCCAAGTTCATATCAGTCTCCATTCTCAATAACATCGTTCTAAACCATATAAAGTGAATGCACAATTTATATGCACAGAGAAAAATTTGTAGCAGAGATCAGGGACACGAGCATTTAAAACTTATAGTACTATGTACCAGACGCAAAGTTCTTTTCACCAAGATGAGGTATGGATTGCCATGATTAGAGGAATATTTGAAAGTATAGAAAATACATTTTGTTTTTTCGTTTCAAGAATATGCCAAGGCTCGTTTTCAGAATCACGTCTTTTCGAATGATAATGAGGAATTTACCGGTAGTGAGTATTTAATAAGATTTTTTTTCAAATTACTTTTGTTACAGGCAACAAACGGTTTATGTGTGGAGCAGCGTATGTCTTGGCGCTTTGTCGATGTTAGCCAAGGAAACTGGCGTTACAGTTCTGCTCTTAAACCTCCTTTACGATCTCTGTCGTTCCTGGCATTCAATCAAGAGGTAAGTGTTTGCAAGAAGCGTTGCATGTGCGTAGCACATAAACCGCGTTTGATGATCGAAAAGGGGCGGGGGATCCAGGTGGAATTTTTCTGTTCGAACTTGGAACGGGGGCTCTCTTCAAAAACTCTGAAAATACGAAATTCTTTGAGGTTGATCATGTCTATGGATGAGAAAAAAAACAACCCTTGAGATCTTACAATATCATTTTCTTGCTATTATTTCAATCCTATCAGTCTTTGCACTACAATCTTTGAGAAAAATTCCGCTTACATTTTTGCGGAGATGAATAATTTATCGGATAAATCGAATGAAATGAGAATTCATCTTAGAATTAAGGATCCCCAAATTCATATATAATGAATTTCAATTATATTGCGTAAACTGAATGTCCGAATGACTTTTCGATTCTGTTTATGTCTACAAATACTGAGGTCTGATTTCCAGTGTCAGACTGGCTCGCCCGGCTCTCCGGTGATCGCCCAGGGATCCTTCAGGATTTGGGAACCCATTTAATTCTCAGTTCTCCTTCTATCGTTTAAGAATTACAATGAAATCTTGATTTTTCCAAGAGGAAACAAACATAATTCTCAGCAGAGGGCCTTTATAGAAGCCAGTCCGACAATAGATTTATTTGATGAATAAACGCGTAAGAACACATTGGCTCACAAAGCACATACAAATAAGATTACAATACTAATGAAAATAAAAATTTTACTGCAGTTAAGACGTCCAATGAATATCATATATAGATTATAAAATATCCAATTTCTAGTATGAGTCCCCAAATGTGTGATACATATTCAGTTTATAAAATCAGAGAATTCAAATGAAGATTCATATCATAGAGTGAAAAAAAAACAATTCAGAAGGACTCGAAGATCTTTTTGAAACATTGAATTTTTGTTTTGTTCGCAGATCTATTTTTGAAGCCAAATGGAATGACGAATCCAAACATTTTTCACGACGCGCTGCTGCCTTGCTAGTTTCAGTAAGTTTTCTGCATTTCTAATAATTATTGTCCTTACGTGTAACAGCAGTCGAATGCGATCATTTCAATTCGATCAGTAATATCTTTATATATGCGATACACGTGCCATGCTACTACGTGATTTCTACTAGGATTGATATAACATAAATTCTACTATAAAAACCGAAAAGTGAAGATATAAGTTGATACAATGAATCGCACTCTACCGTTAACCAGCAAATCTTACAATTTTCGTTTGGAAAATCACTTTGTAAAAAGTCTTTTCGTGTTTGAAAGGTTGCGTCTCCGCATATCAAAATTTATTTGAAAAAAAAAGAGAATCCAACTCCTCCGAACCAAATGATGGCAAAATACATTTCCGTATAGAATGAATCGTAAATATCTTTATCTCCTCCTCGAATGCAACCGTTAAAATGTGAAATCATATTGAAATTCCACGCCAGATGTAATTTGAATCTTGATTCGACGCGAGACACGCTGAAAGCTGCTTCACCGCAAAGTGGTGAATGTTTTTTTCTTTCTCCTCTTCCAACATTGCGCCTAAAAAGTGTGAAAAAGGCAATTCTCAGTTCGTCGGGAGCAGCTATGGCGAGCAGAAAGCATTTTTGCCTGACAAATTCTGACAAAAAAAAAAGATGAAAACCGCACAGTAACCACTGTCCACTTTCGCGAGTGGGTTGAACTTTGCTCTTATACTTTTATCAAAATCGTACGTGTACAATGTACACGTTACTCGAGTGACATATGGTTTCGTCCCATCCCACCTCGCTTTGTAAAACAAAAATCATCAACAAGAGTGGTGACGTAGGATTATCCAGTTTATAGAATACGAACTTTTTCGTATATTTTGGATGGGAATGGAATGAAATGGATAATTGAAGAGGTGTTCATTGAACACGTTGGAGTCAACGAGGATCGCCGGGGTTCGATAATGAATATTGAATCGTATACGATATTTCATTCTGTCTGTATAGAAGTACGTGACAAGCCACGTGAATAATCGAGTAAAAACCAAAAGGAACCCTCGAGGTGGTGGTTGTTGATGATGATAGTTCGAAGCAAGAGGGTAGAATTCAGTCACGAGGGACAACATCCTCTTAACACACCGCAAATATAGTCAGCAGTCTTGCATAGAAGTCCCACAGGATTCCTAGATAACTGACAGGTACACGTATCCAGGTAGCTTTGTTATGATTGTATTATCGACAGTGTCTACACTTCAACCGTTCGTAGAAGGGAATACGGAGTGAAAGGCCGAGAGACCGGATAAATGTCGAGAACGAATGACTCTACTGTTGAATTGCTAAGTGTGTACACGGTAAATAGGACATAAGCAATTACTCCCAGCTGTGCTCAAGATTTTATACGATGGAATATCTCTAAGGAAATAAAGAGCACATGAATTTGGATAATGCTCCATCCGCGCTGTTTTCCATCTGTTTGAGTTGAGGATTATTGTTGTATAAATTTCACAGTATCTTCACATTGCGAACGAAATATTTCTCCTCAAAGTAATTGAGTTATGAATAAACCATCATCAATGACGACAAGTACTGCATATGATAATACGATAAAAAGTCTGTGGAAAGACTTTTCCACATCAATTCTCCTTTTCCCAGTTCCTCCGTAGAAGACTTTCGACTAATTTTAACTCAACCTGAGTGACGGAGATAAGACACTCTGATTTAGCACCTGCCATTCTCTGTAATGGTTTAGTAACCACGTTGGAGGGACTTTGGTCGATGTACAAGCCACCGCTCTCTTCCGCAAAGCTACCGAAGGATGTGAATGATCGATAGGAATTCGAACCTCCGTTTGAGCTGGAATTCTATTTCTGAAGACCTCATCAACCGTGAAATCAGATATACGAGTGCTTTCGAGATATATAAACCTTTATATTCCAAGGAAGATTTCTCATATAAATTTTCAAACTCCAATATATTTCTTAGGTAGAATAATTCATTTCCAGAAGAAGAAGTATAAATACTGCCTTATATTTTAGTGGAATTTCATTGAAATGGTTGTGAAAATAATTTGTATACATGAAACATAATGTTCATTGTGTATATCAAAACAGAAGTCTGGAGATACGAATTACGACTAATCGACTAATTTTCAATGAGGAGTTGGATTGATGAGGGGATAGATAAGATACGAGAAGATAAGGGCTGTTCATAGTTTGCTATGCACCAGTCCCGTTGCTCCAGTTAGGTGAATCCAAATGCTTTGATGATTCTCTGGAGATGACTGGACAATCCACTTGTGAATCATTGTGTCGCTGTTGAAGATAATATGGAGTGTGTAGATCCAAATCGTGCGTAGATTGATTCTTTGTCAAAGAGTTATTATAGTTAGATGAAAGTTAGCTTAATACTACCCTCCCTTCGTATACGTGGTCATTAGTTTGATGTGAGGATTGATTCTTATTTCCATTTGTCCTATTCATTCTACGGACACCAATTTTGTGTGATATTTCCATTCAATTGAATCCGTTGATAGAACTTCTACCGCAAGAATTTACGAAGCAAAGGGTAAGATTCGAAGTATTGTCCGATTTAAAGGTACAAGGATTCTGGATTGGGTTCACTGAAGCATTGCAATCAAACTAACAATTGACTGTAGTAAACTATTATATTATCGTACATTTTTGTACAGAAGAATCCTATCTACTGTTTAAATGGCAAGTGAAAATTGCTGAATTCGACTAGCCCCCTCCGACTGTCTAGAACATGTGTTCAAAAACTGAACCAAAAGTTGTAGAGGGCTCCGCTTGTAAGTTGGCCTGTCAATTTTGTGAAAATAAATCATTCAGTATGAAAATAACAAATAATACTATTACACCTATGAACTCTCAACCTTTGAACATCGATATTTTGTGGGTATGATCCAGCCATCTCTATGGATTTCTTGGGAATTTATCGTCCACTTTCGTGGAGCGGATTTCTTGGGCGAAAGCACGAGTTGCGAGAGGCTGCCCGAGTCGAAAAATTGTAATACTTTTTAAAGCCTGATCAACTCCGTGATACGCAACGATCCAGAGTTTAATCGGGTCGAAAAAAGGTTAACATCAGGTTGAATGAGAATGTTAAAAGCAAGATCAGGTTGAGAACAGGGCGAGATCAGAGCGAAAGATGAAATCAAACCTGATTCACTCCGTAATACGCAACGAATCAGAGCTAAATGAGGTTTCATTTTTCGACTCGGGGGAAATTGACAAATGACTTGATAATGGCTAGATTGTATTTGCCAGACTTCGGAAAGAACAATTGTTTGTATTTGAAGCCATCACTATTTCCCAGCGACGGATTTCAAGCAGTATCGATACGCAGTTTGAGGCCAATATGAAATCAATACTGTTCGGACAAGGTTGTAAATGTTAAACTAACCTTTATATCATGTTATGATTTTGACTCCTTGCCAGCTCTGATAGCTTTGATAGTATGAATTTGTCAGTGCTGGCAACTCTGATAACACCACCGACACACAGTATCGGTTTGTGTTTTCTTTCTCCTATGGGATGTTAGTTACCCTAGTTTACATAACTAGTAAACAGATTTATCATTCATAAGTAAAAATGAATTATTTTATATAGACACCAAAGGTGAAAAAATTAGGACCTCTTCTTTTTGAAGCTTGATAACCATAACTCTCATTTGAATAGTCGATCTTCCACATAACATCCCTACCATCGATAAAATAGCACTGTTGTTTTCTTTTTTTTGTGGTTCCATTGTGTCGCATCGTTAATTCTTAACGACCTATATCTTTTCTTTTTATTGTTCAAGCTTAGTCAACCACCAATGTTTACAGCAACTCAAGGTCTTAAGTGAGTTTAACGATCGTTAACACAGATATATATTCGTCTCTGTGAATTTCCCTTCACGCTCGTTGGTAATAAACAGGACCACCCAAATTACTCCTTCACAGAACAAATCGTCGTTTTTTCTTGACGTGGTAAAAGAACATAAAATATAATTGTATGGGATGTTCAAGAGTTCGAAAGATGTTTATAATTCCAGAAATCAGAGTGAAGCTGAAGGAATCCCGCAAAGATCGTTGCTCCGTTCTCTTTTTTGTTATCTCTCGAATGATGCCTCATGAATAATCGAGTCGTTACGTCCTCCAACTTGAATACGGATTTAAATCGAGATTATTTCAATCGAGTTCATGGTTTATTGTCATATTTCTCAACCGGGTGGATCGAAGCATAAATGAAAATTATAGTTTGCAAGCGTTTCATTTGACTGACCTACCAAAGTGGTTGTCATTGCGGCATTTTGGAAATTGAATAGTCTTCCGTCGCAATCAGACCGGAGCGTCCTGTTATTATCATCGTTATACAATTCCTCCCATTTTCATCAATTGGAGTACAGGTATTACTGGGCTGATCGACATAATTTCAGCATCCTGACAATGAAAAAGATCTCGATCAATCCATCCATTCTGTAAAGTGTCATTCTTGAGAGTAATTTTGTTATCCCATGTGGTTAGGAACATAAGGTTCTATGATGATCAATAGTTTTTTCGTGTTTCTACATGTAAGATTCTGTGAAGTTGCCAGGACAATCGTTTAATCAATTTACGAAATGTTCCATGTGTCATATTTTCTTTTTCCAATCAATCAAGTAATCAGTAACTTTGTGATCGAATGATCGATTTATTGGTTGATGATATTATTGTCAAAAGAAATGTTTGATTATAATGTTCCATTAATTCTCCCTATCGCACAACTCTTGAACATATGAACATATTTTTCGATTCTTCTGCGTTTGGATGGTGAAGAATTGTTCAGAAATATTGAAAAATTCATAGGAGATGGAAATATTGAAGGAGGAATGTTCGGGAAATTGCAAAGAACATGTATTCTAGGCATGTAGTCAGGTAGACTGTTATTTTAGCGAGAGGTGTAAGAACACAATCCGCTGGCCAACAATAATACATACCTCGAAATCCTTTCTCGTGTTGTGAATGTAATTCCACCATACTAGAATTCAGGACTACACATGAAATCAATTCTAGGACCTGACTTGATTTGACATCGCTTTTCAGCACAGAAAAGAACGTTGGAAATTCTCCGTTTGACAAATGTTTACAATTTCCATATTTCTCTGGTAATAAGGTATCTTTATTCTTATGATTGAGAATTTATCAATTTCGAAGGAAAAATATATAAGAAAGTCAACATTCCTATCCCTCGTACTCGGTAAGCTTTGTATCATGTTCACGTGGGTGATCTTACAGATATAGTATCTATTAGAAGTCATTGATGAATTCTGTGAATCCCCGAAGATGAAAGCCTTGATGGATAGAGTGAATGATAACCCAGGTTCACAAGATTCTGCTGTTAGGCAACTGGGAGTTATTTCCGAAATAATTTGCTGGGTAGAATCAGGGTTTTTATATATTTGAAGTTATTCACTCGGAAAATGGGTTTTGGCTACTTTTGAGGTATTATACACAGCACACCCATTTTTTTGGTCTTTTTCTTAACTGCACCATTGATTAATACTCTCACTCTTCAGAATCAGCCATTGACTGGTCACCTATGATTCTTTTTGCAAAGTTACGATCATTTCAAGTTATGAAGTATATCCCCCTTTAAGAGTGGTTCCTCCGTCCTTGCGGAATTTTCGTATTTTCCGCTCAGGCGAGAACTTAGCAGAAGTACGGGGATCAACAATTTTGCGCACTTGTTGCACACTCTATTATTTTCTTTGCAAAGATAGCATCTTGACAGGCGATTGACCGGAGTGTTCTAAAAATTCATGTTCCTGCAATAGAAGCGATAATTCAGTCCAGGATTGACCTAAAACAATGGGCCAAAAATAATTAGTTTCTGTAGCCCAGGAACTAGTGAAATACTTGGTCATGGTTTTTTCTACTGAGTCACTCGTAACTGAATTGATGGAAATTTCAGGTTTTCCATGAATTCAGTTTCGACTCATTTGGTTCCAAAAAATGTGCTCACATGGTCACCAAAGGTATCCTCTCAAGGCATATGCTATTTCCTAACGCCGTGCACAAAGTGCTCACTTCATATACTGTTATGCACTTGCTCCGCTCGGACGACAGCTTCGCGGGAACAGTGCTGCCAGATTCGAGGCACACACCGTTCCTTCCCCCTCCATCGAGCCACTCTCCTTTCCCACACCATGTACACTTCCCGTACAGCACAACCACCGATTCTCCACCCAGGACTTCGGTGGACTGGAGGTGGAGAATCAGTGGAGAAGTGAGAGCCGTGGAAATAAGGGAGAAATAAGGGAGAGTCTCCGTTGAGGCAACGGAGAGGCGACGTGGATTTGTCCGCCTCCTTTATTTTCAATACAATTCATATCTGTCGATTTACGCAACCAAATTCCAATGAGTGAATCCACTAAAATAAATTTTATTGAAAATAAAGGGGGCGGACAAATCTACGTCACCTCTCCGTTGCCTCAACGGAGACTCTCATTTCTCCACTGATTCTCCACCTCCAGTCCACCGAAGTCCTGGGTGAAGGATCGGTGGTTGTGCTGTACGGGTTAGCCGAGTGAGCAAGAGAAAAGGCAACTTACTTTCTCTCTCACTCGCCCGACATGATTTGCATAGCGGGGGAAAGGAGAGTGGCTCGATGGAGGGAGAAGGAATGGTGTATCCCTCGAATCTGGCAGCCCTGCGCGGGAGTACGGGAATCACTTTTCCGCACTTGTTGCATAATTCATTATTTTCACAAAATGATATCCAGTTAAAGAAAAATCTAATTTTCCCCCAAAATTGTATTTCTTACGTTGAATGAGAAAAAGCAAATATCAATATTTCAGGAAAGCTTTACGTATTTCACTGGATATACATATAATTGATTGAAAATTGGTGGAGCTACAGATCCCGCTGATTTTAGAAATGGAAGTTTCAAGACCGTCAATGCCGGGCTTATATAGGCATCTTTTGATGTGCCAAAAAGATCTATATTCAATTAGGTACACTCACAGAAAGGATTTCTTGAAATGGGAAAATTTTTCTTGTCGCTGGGACAAAATTCATTTTTTTCTTGAGCCTAGACAATTTTACTTGAATCAAGAAGAGTTCGTTTTGATTTCAGAAGGAATTTTCTTGATTCAAGTCAAATTTTCTAGGCTTAAGAAAAAAATGAGTTGTGTCCCAGTGACGAGAAAAATTTTCTTATTTCAAGGAATCTTTTCCCTGGGTGCAATAAGAAATGAGTCGAAGATTTTGTTTTGGAAAGTCACCGCGCTAGAATCTCAAGACGGTTGAGCGCGCCTCTAATTCCTCTCAAAAATTGCCTCTCCACTTCAGATATCGGTTTATAAACCGTGGCATATCATTTTCAAAGAGTACTTCAAACCAACAGAATTTCCTCCGTTTTCAAAGACTTGACCAGTTTTTAGTTGACCGCGATGCTGCTTGTTTGTTAGACGTTGACTGCAGATCAGGAGTTGATAACTAAAAGTCTTCTCGATGTAAAAATCGGGATCTTAGAGTTGTTCAGAGTCTTCCAGTGAGAATCAGAGCTTTTTAGTGAATTCAGAGGAGTTGTCAGAAATTTTCAGTGAAATTTTTCCCACCAGAGTTACCCCACCGCAGGAATCGATGTTCATTGATTACTAGAAGAATGTTATCATTCCACATTTTGGTCCAACTTCTTCTCAAAGTTTCGTCATAGCGGGGTCAATCCTTGGCCACTGGAGATACACTGATTGATTAGTTTCTATTCCAACATAATCTTATATTTCATTTGCGTTCGACAATTCTAGGTGAGGTCTCTTGCATAATTTCAAATAAATTTGCGATATTTCAATAACAACAAACTCCAGTGAATAATATTGAATTATGGTCTTCGAATTTCAAGTCTTCGGAACGAAGTACCGAGGCATAATAAAATCACGATGAATCTGATCATTCACAATTATGAATGAACATTATATTTCACGATTCAGCATTCCACTCTTCGTTCAGAAACCCGCGCGGTTGCCGTATTTTGACACGAATTACCATCTTGCTTGAGAAATTGAAAATCATGCCCCATCATGATGCAATTCATTAAGTTTTACATTCCAACGTTGAGATTGATCAAAAGCTTCTTTATGTACTCAAACTGAAGAAAGTATAGGAATTTCCATGAATCCAACGTAAACCTCTTGATTAAAAAGCAGAATACTTCACACGGATTCCAATGGAACCTTCGGATTTTTTGAGTTACATTTATTCCGGTTTACTCCTCATTTAAGAAATCGATCAACGAGAGGATAGAAGGACCCAATCGTACGATATTTCATTTTCTGATACGAATCGTATCGGTACGGTGGAGAAAATTCTTCAAATAACGCGAGCGATTGTTGTTTATAAGTTCTAACGATATCACTGTTCGTGCTTACTTTCGAACACTGGGGAAATCAATATTCCTGATTATATTTGAGTGATCGTGAATCATATCAAAAATTCATTCCTCCGATAGATTGATCTCAGCAACATATCGAATAACTGGATTGATTGATAGTTCGGAGATGGAAGGGTAGAATCACTTGGAGTAGGATTTCCTTCTAAGATGATCTTGTTAACAGGTGAGTTTACTGACTGCGCAGTGATATGTTTCTCATCGATTGATTGGTCCACAGTTGAACTTTTTATACCACATTCATTATTGTAACTGGCATTGAAGTGTCTCTATCGTATGATACGTTGGAAACTATTACAAGATAGAATCAAAAGTAAGAAAAAAAACTTTTTGTTGGATTCTGGATGAATTTTTGAAAAGGAAGTCGAAGTTCCAAAACCAATACATGACTGATCTGGGATGCTGGAAGAACCGTTCGGTAGTGGTTGATTCCTCTGTGTATCACGTCCACATTCTGTCGTCACGTTCTCATATAGGTCGACAGAGGTCCGTCCTCACATTTCCGTCACGTTCTGTGCTAGGTCACTAACTCAATAGCTGTCTGGCTCTGTTCGTCTTTCTCCGTCACTCACTCCACTTTTATTTGTACCCTCTATCTCTTTGGTCTCCAAAACCAAAGGTACGGAGATCTGTAACACTTCCTTTCTTCCTTTTTTGATTCCTCTTGTCTTTCAATACACGAGACTACAGAGATAAGCGGACAAAAAGTCGTTTGAAAAGATCTCAAGAATGGCAACATAGTATCCAGCAAACTGTCACATTCATAGATTCCTGAATCAAAGTTGGTTGATAATCGAGAATGAAAGAGGATCTTGAAAATTCGCCACGATTATTACAATCATATGCCGAATGGAAGGTTTGTATAGTAATACTTCTACCGCTATTGGATTACATATTCTTCTTCGACCGTACCAACTTGATACATCATTCCCGAGAGGGAAATTGGTTTTCTCTTGGATAGAGTGCTTGTTCTCATTCAAACAATTATTCCGTGGAAAATCATACCCGCTATGAAATTAATTGTACGTTGATAAAAATTGTACAGCATGGATATGAATAATGTATGTCTCACAAACCCTGCAGATTTTCGGGGAATGAAATAGATTCGTTCTTGAAATAAGAAATTCAATTGAATACTCGAATAGAACTATTTTCCTGAAATTGAATCACAACTTTTAACTTTTGCTATGCTTATTCGATTTTCATTCTGCATTTTTGCGATATGTATCATAAGATTTCATGTAACTGGGACAAATACCATAATAACATGGAATTGTTCATTTTATCTGCTTACAGCTTGGTGTACTTCTCATTTTGAGGTTTGCGCTTCTTCACGGTACTTTACCAAAGTTCTCACCACAGGATAATCCTGCTGCCTTTCATCCCTGTTTCCACGTCAGGTGAGTAAACGTAAACCTTTCATGATATATGACATGCATTCAACAATTTCATCTCCTTGTATGATCATAAGAATCACATAATTGCCCGAGAAAAAAAGATTAGATCTGATGAGATCTATGTAGATCTCTTCGGATCTAAATTTTAGCGAAAATCTCCACAAATCTTTTTATATCCATTTATATTCAAAGATTTCAACTTTGGCGACAATTTCTGGAACTTTCTGATGTCTACCCGAGAAAAAACTCTGCCCATTGGCACATGGCTTCCTCGTTTGTGTCAAACATTGCAGTTCGCAAGAAAATATTTTCTACAGTTTCCAACCGATTGGCATGAAACTCATGTGGGAACACTATCGGATCATGACTAGAACGTGTCATGAATTTAATTGCAATTGGATAACAAGAAGCGAAAAGATGTCCTCGTCCCAAATTCTGTTTCCCATTTTCTTGTGAAGACCAGGTTGAAACTGTGACGGGATCACTATCGGCACTGCATAAAATTGTGGTGAATATTGCATAACGATTTTTCCCTGAGGTTGGAGAAACATTTTCGCCTGAGAGACTCAAGTTTGGGGACGAAAAAAATTTTCGGTCCCTGAAAATGATCACAAAGCCTCCCTCTAACGAGGATCAGATCTAACGAGATCTAGTAAGATCTTATTTGATATTTTCAGGTCCAAAAAATGGAATGCAGTAATCTCTTCGGATCTAAACAGATGTAGATGGATCGACGCAGATCTCAGCATACATCAAAGCTCTTTTTGCATTCAGATCTCTGTAGATCTAAATAGATGTACTTAGGTCTAAATTGATCTACTCAGATCCAAATTGATCTAGGCCAGTTCACAACATTTTTCATTCAGACCCACGTAGATCTACTTAGATCTCAGCAGGTCTATTGTTATCCGAATAGAAACATCATTTAAATCTCAGCAGAGGTACAGCATTCCATCTTTATGATCTGGAGAGATCTAATTGGATCTAACTTGATTTCTTCAGATCTCATTTTTTTTATCTCGGGTAGCTACATCTGAACATTTCAATTTTAGAAGGACTCCAAAAAGGTATGGGGAGATTCAAAAAGAATTCTAGAGATCTCTGGATATCTTGTTGCGTCCCCGTATATCTCTTGCAAAATGGAAATCTTTAGTCAAGAGATTTGTAGGAATTTTTGCCAACACATATATCTCATTGGATCCCATCTTTTCTTCTCGGGTACGAATCTTCTCATCTCCATTACCAATTCATATTCAAATGTTGTATTCTCCCCGCACTTCAATGAGAAGAAACAATTTTTCTAAGAATACCTCTGAAATTTTCACACAAATCAGAACGAATCAACTGCTCCATTTATCTCGTCCATGTAAAATCTCTGGAATATTAATTATTTCATTTCTAAGGAGGGGAAAAAATTGTCGAATGCTGAGTAAGCAGAATAGCACGTCAAGTTCTCCTTAATGTGAGATATCTTGGAGTCTCTTTGTCGACCAATACCATTCCATTACTACACCTATCCACCTTTTCCACTACCTTCCCTCTCCTTTCCCACTTCTGTCTCTATTCGACTGTCGTTTATATCGCATCGGTGCTTTCAAGCTGACCCGAATTCACGATAATGCTCGAGTTAAAACCCCACTCCTCTATCTTCTTTAGGCACCGCTGCCGATGAGGTGGAGGAGGAACGAAACGATATCTCGAAGTTCGGAAAGCGTTGGTCTTTGGCCGAGTCGATCCCCTCAGAGACAGACTTCTGATTCGTGCCCGAGTTAAACCGAGCGCGTCTTGCCTTCAACTTTTCCACTCCAGTTGCCACTGCAGAGTCCGAGTCCAATTCTGAAGTGTTCTTTCCCCTTCCTCTCTGTCTCTCTCCTCTTCCTTTCCTATCCTTCTAATTTTTTTTCTATCATTTTCTTCTCTTCATCCCTGCTGTCAAAGACTCGATACGCTCGTTCAAGTTTTGGAAAAATTTCCTCGTCCGATTTGTTAAAAGCGAGGCAGCAAGAAAAGGGGCCGAGGTTGAATGTGACCGCGACTGAAAACTCTCGAGTCGATGTCCAATCATATTTCTTTCGGCTCCTTCAGAAGTTTCTTCTTTTCTTGGTTAGAGTTCGCTCTGCTAACCAAGTCCTTGGACCTTTGAGCTAAGCGAGCTATGAGATTCATGTATTATTGCTTGCATCGGTCGTGAGAATTCTTCTCTTCAAATATATGATTCGATTTTACGGCTCGTGGAACTTGTCTCGGAATGAATTTGGTCGTGTTGTGTACACTGTACACTTAATCCTGATATCCTTCGTGATCATCGATTACATTTCATTAACAGGGGACATAATTCATGATCCTCAGTGTTGGTTTTATTCAGTTCGATATGAAATTGTAGAACAAATGAAATTTGTAATTAAAGTTTGAACACACTTAAGTTTTCTAACTCGTTCATGATGTTCAGAAGTGAATCCTCCAAAAAGTTTAATGCTATTCATTATCCTATGTGATGCAAAGCTCCCCAGTTCTAGCTTGTCAAGTTTTTTATTTAAACGTTCAAATTCTTGTATTCCAGTGAAGAAGTGGTGACTGTTTTGACATAGCTGCAAATTATTCTCAAAACCTTTCGATAAATGAATCACAGTCAGGGGAGGAGTTTTGAAGCACATGGAGAATTTCAATTATATGAAGTTGAAGACCAATCATCCTGTACAAAAGAAAAACATATTCGTATCGAATAAAGCCGGAGACTCATACTAGTAACTGGTGCACGCGACATCATTAGAAGAAAAAAGAGATCCGAGTTTTGAAAACCCATGTGTTCACAAACATTGAGCCAACTTCAGCCTTCTCGTCACGCGAAATTGGCCAGCGTTTGTCAAAAATGGGCTGAAATTGGCTTAATGTTGATGCAAACACATGGAGGAAAAAAATCGTGGGTTTTTTACATGAAGGGTTCTGAGCGAATAACCCTTGGCAACGACCAAGCGTTCATAGCACGAAGTTCATGCTTCAAACGCGAGCTGCCGTGAAAAAAACGCATGGAGCTTTGGCGTTTGAAGCATGAACTTCGTGCTATAAACGCTTAGTCGTTGCCATGGGTTATTCGCTCAGAACCCTGGTGAAAATTTCTACGCTCCGGAAGCGAATATTGGAACAAATGAAGCGTGAAATGTTTCAATCTTCGCGTCTTTCGCGCTTAGATACTGTTTTGTGTACTCTTCTGCGTCGTTTCATACCCTTTTTACGCTCCCATTTTCACTAGGGAACCCTTCATGTGAAAAACCTACGATTTTTTTGTCCGTGCAGGGGAACATCTTCCCTTCCTTTCCTTTCCCTGGAGCCACGTGCGACGGTTTGTAGAAAGAATATATCTGTTAAGCATGCGTATAAGTATATCTGCAATTTAGCACCGGAATACATATGAAGTTGCGTATACATCAAAGTATCATATAATAGAATAAACATTCCAAATTTTGTTATATATAAACGAATCCTCAAGGGCACTCAAGTACCAATCGAAGCAAGCCAAATTTTGCGCCAACTTTTTTCATAAATTATGCCTTCAACGGAAATTCTCGATGGATAATAATAAAATCCACGCCCAGGATTGGACTAAAAAGTCAAGTTTCTGCACGGAGAAAAAGGTACCTTAACCCTCAGCTGCCACACTGGGGTCAGACTGACCCCAACATGATTCAATCTTGAATTACCATCAAGAAACTCAATAATTCGAACTCTTCGCGCAATCCTGCGCCACTTTAGAGTTTCTTCACTTTACTCCACCCTAGCGTGACATGATTGTCCATGTTTCATATAATTCTTTTCCATGATACAGTGATAATTTCATTTATAATAGAAGCGAAAATATACCTATCGATCGATGAAAAGAAGCGATGCATGTGTGCTACACACATAATTTTCTCACAAATTCGAAATTAATTTTCCTTTAGGGATTTCCTTAGGGAAATCATTTGACTGAAAAATGAGAATAGTTTTAGTACTCTCTAAAATTTTTCCAAGATGTATTTACGCATAGCTTGGCTTTGGTGTACATTTACAGTTGGGGTGATAATCGACCCCAGTGTGGCAGCTATGTTACACTGGCGAAGTGTGGCAGCTAAGGGTTAAAAAGTACCATAATTTATGGATTTTCTGCGCTGGTCTGATCGGGTCTGAATATTTACCTGAAAAAACCTCTAAAAGTACCATAATGTCTTGGACTTTTATACGGAAGGTACCATACTTATTTCAAAAAGTCCAAGAAATTATGGTACTTTTAGAGATTCATGCAAGTGAATATTCCGACTCGGGTCAGACCAGCGCTGAAAATCCATAAATTATGGTATTTTTCAAGATATCTGTTTTCTCAGTGTGTCTTTTCCTAATTTCATGGCGAGTATAAAAGGATTTTAAAAGTAATAACCTCCAACTGTGAACAATTTTTTGTAATTTTGTTTTGCAATACTTGGAGAAACTATAGAGTAACCTCAATTGATATTCAGAGTCCAATCTCAGGTATGTACTTGATCACTATCGATTTCCAATTCAATTTTATTGAGTAATTCATGAAAAAAGTTGGCGTAAAATTTTACACGCTCCTCCTGATGCTTGAGTGTCCTTGATTCAAATACTAATAATTCAAAATCATTTGATTCACAAATGTGATTGAGGAATGCATAAATTCCAAAACAATTCCTAGTAGTTGCATTCCCGCAAGAATGATGACTTCGATATATCTTGGGTTCTAATGTGTTTAGGTGTATTCATGAAAAATCGGACATAGAATTTTGACAAATGTTGACGCGTCGTATGACTAGTGGTGCCCCCATTTGGTCAGTTGGCAATTTCTACCTCCTCCATCACACAATGAAAGCGCCGACAAAAGAAATTTGATTGTGTAGGGCATCAGTGCGTATGATCTGATCAACTCCCAAGGAATTCTGTTCAAGAAAAACATTGCAAAAATTCTTCCGTCAATCTCATTTCCACTCATTTTTAAATTCAGCGATGAACAAAATCGTTTTCCTTTCATCTTTCATTTTCCATATCAAGGGATTTTTTGAGGCAAGAAATACAGATATCAGTCTTATTATTATTCAACGATATCCCCAATTCTATCTACGTTCATTCCTGTGATCTTTTACAAGAAATGAATTGATAATTGACTTTTGTTGAAACAAACGAGTTCACGGCCGTATGATACCTCCTCTATTTTCCAATCTTTTGCGGATATCGAGCTGGAGAGAGCCAGATTTCGAGAGTCACATATGGTAGACAGCGAATGAAGCAGAGGAAAATAAAAAGAAAATAATCTCAGCTTCCTCTTCATCTATCGCAGTGCGTTGGCTGCAGGCGGAAAATAGGTTTTTATAGTCCAACCTAAGGAACGATACAAGTAGGAAAGACCAATATCAGACGTAGAGTTCGATACGCTTCGGTACTTGGGCGGTTACATTGAGAAAACTGTGAAAACTGATCCTAGGATACAGGAGATCGTGTTTCATATTCTATTTTTACAGTCTGAGCATGGAGCATGAAACATACCCATCTGAATTTTGATATAAAACCGCTATGTTGAACTCTTCGTCGAATATATATGTGTGTAGTCGTAGTCTGCAATACTAAGAGATATATAACAACAAACCTCATACAGTTTCACGGGAAAGAAGAAAATATTCTCTTACCTTCTTCTGTCGTTTCATTCCATCTCAAATGTTTCTTCATACACACGGGAAAATGAGTTATTCTCATGAAAAATGGATCCGAGATAGGAGTTATTGCGATTGAATATCATGTCTGGATTTCAATGAAATTTCTCTCTCTTTTCAGAAGGGAGAAACATGCATAGGTCACATAGGTCATAGGTAATGAGATAATTGACAGTTATTGGAATTATTTTGTCGTTCGTCTTACTCGTTACGTGATACACTTATCAATCGTGATGACCTTCCTAGGCAAGCGAAAATTTTTCATTGTCTCAAGGTTTCCATTGGGTATCATAAAGATGTCCCTAGTAGAAATTATGATTGGGAATCAGATGGGCCCCAGCTAGTTTTCCCAGATGTTAGATTGGTTTCTAGCTATTTTTAGCCTCTGCCCATCCAGATGTCCCAGGGAATTGCTAGAATGTTGTTCAAATTGGTAATTAGGAATGTGAAATCATGTCTTTTCTGTAGAATAACACCTATGAATAAGTTAACAATGTATTTTGACATGTAATCTCCAGTCAAGAACGTTGCTCTTGAATTTATTGCCATAAAATAATCCCGAATGACAAATTGAAACGTTTGGGCTTCCTTTTATTCCTCTGACTATCAATGTTACTGTACGATCAGTTGACGCATGAAAAATCTGCATGAACCAACTAAATGTTTGGGTACTAAAGTCAAATTGGCTGAAATGTGTGATCCAGTTGCCCCCACGTGGATGGTAAATGGGACGCCCAGACAAATTTCTACCAGGGTTCCACTGTATTTAAAATATCTTCGGCAAGTGATCGAAGGGACGTCTAAAAGAGATCTGAAGACATCTTTCAGATTTCTCAACCGAAGATATCTTAAAGACAGTGAAAATGGTTGCATAAGACATGTTTAAGAAATCCAGTGAAAACCTTTGAGACAATCAAAAATTTGTGCTATCTGTGTTATAGGGAGGCTATAACGACTGTAAGTATAATGAACACCAGCATATCGTGTATAATTACACGATTATCACGACGGGAATCCGTGCCATCATTATTTTTTCCATTTTATTATCGTTTCATAGAACACATTACTCGAAATGTGTCATATGAAAATTACAGGAACTGTTGTAGAAGATTTTAGTACTTGAAGTTGCGAGATGAGAGCGCAAGTGTATATGTACAACTCATAAACAGAAAATGACAATGGGGATTTGGAAAGAGGCGAATACAGAACATACCGGAGTAGAATAGGCTATATAAGAGAACTGTCACGATGAGTGAGGGAACTTGACGGAGTGTGTTGAATTGCTGAGGGCTGTATTATCACAAAACAGCCTAATATACTTATTGTGTACGGTACATACTTCGATAGGCATACAGGCTGAAAATGATTAATTATGTATCAAGTTAAACTTCATGTTGGGTTTATTGTATTGCTTGTGTGAACGAACGCTCGTATTATTGAGCTTACTTCAGAGTCATCGATTATTTTAATATCTTGTATACGTATACGTGCGAAAACCGTGAATTCATTATTTCACCAAGAAAAAGTCTCTATCTTTCTATCCTTTCTATCCCAGGGGAAAAGGTAGCACGTCGCACAGAGTGAGGAATAAATTGGAGAGAGTTGTACGTAGTGTAATAAAAACAACGCGTTTCCTTTGGACGTATTAAATCTGACAATCAAAATTTATAATTCTATCTTCTAGGGTACACTCTTCGGTGCGAGTGAAAATTGATTGATTTCGTAGGTCATTTTGCTGTACATGCCACAGATATTAGCCAAGAGTTTTCAAAACGCGTATAACAAAATCTTTGAGCATGAGAGAAACATACAGAATGTAAGATATAAACTCACACAGGACGACTTACGAAATCAGGGAAAAAACATGTTTACCATCAATCGGAGATGCTCGGACTACCAGATAAAACGTGTTGGATAGCATTTTTGGTCCATTGAGAGACCAATAAGAAGGAAAAAAATACTCCACAAAGCGATATTCCTCTTAGAAGATACAGTTGATTTGGAACCTAAGAAATAACATCGTTCCTAGAAGTGTGGGAAGAATCCTTTTGATTTTATGAAAAACCAATTCCCCATGATCACGGGGCAAACCTACCACCATGGCGAATGGAAAGTTCCTATATTCTTTACAGTTTTCCAAAGAATTCATTCCTATTGAATTAATGCATGCTCCTATTTTTACTGAAGTCACTCTGATTGAGAGAAACTGATCGTTGTCCATAATTAATTCCACCAATTCTAATTAATAGTTCTAATTGAATATAATGGGTCAACGTGGGTTTCATTACAGTGCAAAATTCCAGTCAGATTTTTCACTTCCATGTGAGATTCCGTTTGCACAAGATAACAATATTCCATATTCAACAGATACGGGAATCATAACATGGAAAGCCAGTGAAAAACGTACAGTGAATTGCAAGAGATCATCGTATTTTTCATTTCTCCCTTTTCTATTCATGTTCATTAATATGAACTTCATGAGAACTTCGGATTTCTTCACCTTTTGTTTGTTTAAAATCGGTGAAAGATTTACAGCTCTGAAACTACTGAGTTCTTAGACCTCGTAAAACACCGCGGAGCGGCAGAAGGACGAAGAATATATCGTGTGAGATTTACATAAGTTTTCTCGTAAAAAGAACTTTTTTTCACATCTCTATAACTGAATATTCGATCCGTTCGAAGCCTGTTTTAGGTTACCATAACATCCTATGTCATTTTGAGTGCTATCAGTCAGCTTTGACTTCAACAATGATATGCTCTCGTTAATAACGCCAGGAATTTGGATATTCCGATTATCGAATTTCAATGTTTTCTTTTTTGCCATGGACCAATCCGTCCAAACACCGTTTAGAACAAAAAATGTAATTATCGAGATCTCTAAGTATATGACATGTGAAATATTATGACTCATTCAATTGAGGGATATACGACTCTATATGACACTAAAACGCACTCCGCAGTCAGATAATACGATCTGCATTGAGAGGAACATAACTGCGATACCGAGTTTTACCAGAAATGAAAGGACATTTCTTGCAGCAGTATATAAAAAGTATATATAATCTCGCATAGTTTGGGAATTAATAATGTTGTACCTCACCGACGAATAGATTCATGATATCGTGACATTTTTGTTGAACCGAATATATATGTATCCAGTTTATGTACAGTTCGTAAGCACGGATAGTAGTAGTCCACTATACAGAGATTCTCACTTCTTTCTCAACTATAAGTACTTAACCGTAAGAACTTTGTACATTCCACGTCTCATGGTAATTTATGCCTCGTTCGTGCACCTGCAACACTGGTAAACCCAGTAGACTGAGCAAGTATTCCATCCCTGCAAAGTTGTGCTTTCAAGTTAACCGCAAAGATTCCACAATGATACACAATGTCTAAATGTGGACAATAATCGGTTTTATGCATTAACTCCTACCACTTCTCAGGTTTCTTCATCTTTTGGCGTACTCAGTGAGAATCGAACAACTTGAGTCAGGAATATTCCTGAATTCTGTTCATCACATTATTCGACTAATTGTGACTGATTTATGAACGAATTTCTTTTTGGTGCTCAACTGAATAAGATTTTTTATTCTACATTTTTGGATTATGAACGTCCACCACATCTGTATGGACATTTCCACGGAAAGCGTTATTTTTCTGTCCCTCTCCATTCATAACCAATTCTGTAGATGAAATCCAATTTTGTGTGCGTGAGAATATCAATTCAGATTTCCTAATGTAGGAAAAATAACTCAAGATGATCGCAGAAGTTCTTGAGAACGGATATAACGCATAGTGATTGAACAAAGTACGAAAAACATGAGTTTTGATTTGTCCCTGGGTACAAATTGACTACTCCGCTTGCTCACAACATTTCTGCGCGTTACTGAAACATTTTGACAAAAATCAGCCGAACACTTTACACCTCAAGCTATTCAAATTATATGAGTATGACACCGTACTATCAATCCAATATCTGTCAAAAAAACCGCGAATTTGTGTCCCGATTTTGAAATTATGAATGTCCCCTCCGACACTTTTAGAAGTAGGAATCGCGCGCATCTACTTGAGATCAATTTCCTTGGATTTTCTATTTGTTTTAGGCTATGGAAGGACACTCCGTAAAGCACACCCAAGCGTGTATTGCCTTTAATGACAATGGGCCCCAGGCTGGGTCCATCCTCTTTAACCCAGTATTGGGGAATGACGATGGGGCCCATGTTGGCTCAATCTTGGCCCTGTTGTGCTTTCCCATACAATTATAGTTGAAAAAGAATGGAGATAATGAATCTTGGCCCCAATTTGGACCAGCGTTAGGCCAAGATTGGGGTGAATTTATATCCCGAGCATGTGTGTACAATCCTCAGCGTGTAAGAATTTTTGTCCCACTCTGGCCCAGTCTTGGGCCCATATTGGCAGGATGGGGCCCATGCTGGCCCGGGGTGGGCCCCATGGTATATACATGCTAGGGATTTTCCAATTTCAAAACAAAAAGGAAGGGGCAGTATTGATTGCCTAGTCTGGGTTCATGCTGGGCCCGTGGTGTTACCAATTCTCAGGCAAAGCAATACGGCCAAGCTGGGAACGATGTTATCATCCCAGGGTTGGTCCTACGTTGGGTAGCATGGGCACCCACCCTAGGCATGGATGGGGCCCGCCGTCAATACACACTTGGGCAACGATGTGCTTCAAAAATTGTTAGAGTATTCAGTTTCGAAAAATCGAAAATCATGATTTTGTAAAAAAAATGTCCCCTCCATTATATCACTTCATTGCAAGAGTTTTCAAAGCACATCTTTCTATGTCTCATCAAATTGAATAGTACGTTGGGGCGAAGCAGTACAACAAAATTTGTTTCAATATTGCGTTGCGCGCAGGAGTTATTCCAGATTTAGAGCCAAAATGTCCCCTCCAACACTCAGAGAGGTAGAAATCGCGCGCATCAACTTGGGGTCGATTTCCTCACATTTTCAATCAGTTTTAGGCTTCGGACAAATACTCTATGAAGGACAATGATTTGCTTCAAAAATTCTTGAAGTATTCGACTTCCAAACATCGACAGTTATGGTTTCACAAATAACACCCACCTGAAGATTATAACTTTTAGGAAAATGAGTTTTTCATCGGATCTTTGTACATAAATGACATTATAGAGAAACTGAAACGTGATCCCATCGAAGTAAACTCCTACAAAACCACCATAGAAATGTTGCGCTGATTATTTATATCGCAATTTTCAACCGAAAAAGGTATTTTTCTGAAATTTTTTATATTTTATGTCTTCTTGATGAAACAATATTAACTGAATAAATCGACCATCATATTACAAATCTGCCTTCAATTGTACTTCATTCTATGTTATCGTTGGCTTCATCTTACAAAACAAACAAGAAGCACTCACATGAGAATTTGCATGCGATTCGCTTATAATACTAATTGTAACAGGTTTTCATAAAAAAAAAATTCGTTTATAATAGTACTCATGAAAATTGGTCATGAAGAATGTTACAAACACCTGTTATTTGTAAACACATAGTTATAAACAATCATCTACACAAATTACATAAAAATCCTTATTCTTTTGATTTTGCTTATTTTTCAAGTTTAAGACAACAAACTTTTAGGAAACTTTTTCTCAGAACATTTGAAGTTTTGAAAATATTTTTCGAAGTATTTTAGAAAATTTGATCGCGTGATTCAAAAATACATTATTTTTTTTTCGTTATGACAATTTTCCATTCTCCAACCCCTGGTTGTTATTGACATATTCCATAGGAATAATACTAGGTCATGTTCTGAATAATCAATAACACGTTGATGATTATTTTGGTATTGAAATTGCGATTTTCAAAGAAAAAAATCATTATTCCTTGAAAAAAATTTGGTGTGTTTTTTTTATTGATATAAATCATTCACAAACCCCTATAAGGTGATGTTCAATGAAATCCGGTGATATTTCAAGTTTTTGACCGCCATATTGGATCCACCATTCTGAATTTCCAAAATCTGAGGTCAGATTCGTAACCAGTGACCCAAAAAACCTTCGTATACCAATTTCCACGAAAATCCGTTCATTTACAACACGTGTGCCGCAAAGGGTTGAATAAGATTTAAACATTCAACTAAAATAATTTGTCAAAACCGAGCGCAAGCTGGGAGCTCAGCACCACACTGAAGAATCGACTTCAATAAATGTATATAACGTAAGCAAAAAGTTTGAATGGTGGGCCTCGACATTTTTTTGATCGTGTTTTTTTAACGAAATATGACACTTTCCGTGGAAACGCCCATATACGTTATCAATCATCAATTTGATGTCCTCGTATTTCTGTTTACAGATTACTCACGTTCTGTTATCTCGCCGCGTTGAATTGTTGGTTGCTACTATGTCCAGCTACACTATCCCATGATTGGCAAATGGGTTCCGTTCCTTTGGTTGCGTCTTTAGCAGACAGCAGAAACTTGGCCACGTGTTTATTCTTTGGTGGTTGCTTAGTACTCACGTACAAAGCCTTCACAGATTTTGAGGTGAGTATGGAACAATTATTTGCATCTAATGCATGCTTAAAAATGGATTTTGAAGATATAAAGTTGTTGTCGAACGAAATAAATATCCAATGATTTTCATGCATCCGCAGTTTGATTGCATAATCAGTTGCAAATTTTCGACCAAATTTGCGACGATTGATAAATTAGGAAGAACAGCTCAGTCACTGTTTGGGGAGTAATTGGAAATTTTCGAGGAAAATGGGCACATTCAATGCAAAACTGTACTTTTGAAACATCTTGGAGAAAATTCTAAGAATGATTGTAGTACTCCAGTTTTCATGTCAACTTTGCACTATTGGAATCAACACTCCCCACATATTCTTTAGTTCAGGCTGGTCAGCCACAGATGATTTTGAAAAGATTTTTTCTCTTTCAAATTCACACGGCACACGGCATAAATGATATTTTTTGTGAAACCTGCATCGAGAGTGTGCGTTTGCATGCGAGTTAGAAGGGCGCAAAGTGAGTCATCATTATCGATGATTGATGAGGCGGGCGAAATAGTGCATCACTACACTTGTTTCACTCGCGAGTTCTAGTCTTTCTTTCGAGGAAACTGATCCACTGATTAGTTTCATGATCAATTTCTGTGTAGTTTTTCTCCCCTAGTGGCTGATATCCGGACGGGGCGTGACGGCTCGAGTACCTCAACTTCAGATCGCGCTTCGCTCACGAACGAATGCTTCTTCTTCCTTTTCATAGCTAGAATCTACTGTTCTATCATTTTTGTAAAATAGTTTCCGTTTATGTGCAATTTTGCAGGGAGACAATGATTTCCTGATATTATATGTTATTTTTGGTTTCAAGTAAAGGTTTTATTAGCACAAAAGGAATACCCTGTACTAGGGAATTTTGCGTTATTCTTCAAATGTCTTAACCTCATCCAAAGTTTTGATTTTTCCTTTAGTTTGAGTTGCTTATGGTTAAAGGTTTCTCCTCCTGGGTTGATATAATTTATCATTATTTATTGTACACTATCTTGATTTATGTTTTTTGGATTTGTGCTTTTTGAAGACTTCCCTCCACTATGGGGAGGAATATTCATATTTCTTCACACATTCTGAAATCGAACTGGAAAAAACTGAGAAATACAATGTTGCCTGAGGAGGAATTCCTGCGAAATCACTTTTATAAGGACAGATAACAACCCATCACATGTTCCTCAGACTTCAGGTTGTAAGGATAAAATTATGAAAAAATTTCCATATCCAGGAAGGTTTGTAGGATTTACGTTCGGTCTGGTGATTCGAGGAATTTTCTTGCACATGCTTGTTACGTTCATCGGTCATTGACTTCGGTCAATAACTACATCTATATTCTGATCTAGTGCGTAAGGTAGGATGGTGTGAGACACCTATTCCGCTGGGAAGCCCATTGCGAGCCTGCCCAATGAAACCTATATGGGAATTTGTTGCTTTTTTTTGCTATAGCAATAAAATAATAAATTTGATAATTATAATTGCAATTATAATTTGTAACACCAATATCGAATTCGTTGCTATCTTATTTATTGGTAAAAATTTGAGTTGAGCCAGCGGAATTTTCCCCTGGAGAGTCCATTAAGCTTTCGGTTCTAAAACCGCATGTAATATACATAGAAATTTCTTGCATTTTTGTTGCCAATCAGGCGTCCGTCACACGCTTTTCACGAATGCTATCGTGTGCCCCAAAATTTTTTGGATACCCTCGATCAGTGTTCATCGCATCTGCCGATTTTTCTTGACGCACATACGTATCGATCCATGTCTGCAAGATCCGCCATGTTGCACGTATAGACGCCATCATTCCGTCGCAAACGTTCTTGACTATTGGCCATAAGGCTTGCTGTGTCTTGTCAGGTCTCTCAACAACGGCCAACTTCTGAAAAATAACAATAGCATGATGAATATGTGCAATAAAAACTGGATGGTCCAAGATTTTCAAAAATGTTGGTCAATCCCGTAGAAAGCTCGAGGAGCGCAAGAAGCTTTGCATTCTTCCGATCATGTATTCAGTAATTTATCACCCTCCCCTTCACAGGAAAAATGTCTCAGAAAATTTTTATCGGTCTAAGGGATACGAATATAGTCATCATTAGGCAGAACTACTCCATCCTATGACCAAAGTAATGTAAACCGCTGTTTGATGTATCGGTATTCCCAATCTTTGTGAAGTTTTTCTCAATCGAAATGTATAGGGCTCATACATGGAGAAAAGTACACGATCGCAATTCCCAGTAAGACCAGGGACTGGAGAACTGAAATCGACTCGCCAGCTGTCGTTATTGTTTGATTCACAGTCTCTTTCGCATCATAGGAGGTTCGTATTCCTTGTCGTATGATTCAGATATATGTGATATATGATACATTTAACATAACTGTATCGTCACTCTTTGTTATAGTTTGGGCATTGAATTTATGACATTATTTACTCCACCTTTTGAATTGCCACGATCGTATCTCGTGTGGCAGATCCTCAATATCAAATCATACCATTTGGTCTTAGATACACAACAATACTGATTATTCAACGTGCTCAGATGCACGGAGGAACATATATTTCAAAAAGTCCCATAATTCATTGAGGATCATCGCCAGTTTATGATGAAGAAAATTATTGACTTCGATTATAATGTCAAAAGTACTATAATTTCTGGTAGAATTACAATTGATGATGGTATTTTCAGAAGTAAATTGAAGTAAATAACCCTACCAGTCACACACCGGCGTTGATTCTCTATAAATTATGGGGCTTTTCAGCGCATTCGTTTCCTCCGTGTGTGAAAGGAAAGGATAACTACCCAAGTAGAAATGCTCTAGTCATTCACGAGTTTTGTAACACCTAACTTTTGGCACTTGCAAGTACCTCACCAGAACTCCACAACCCACTTGCAAGCGTATAGTTTTTAGTTAGTCAAGTGTTACAAAACTCGTGAATGACTAGAGCATTTCTACTGGGATAGCAGTCCATACTTATTTCAACACACGTTGCATGTGATTTGTGAACTTTTCAGGTGAGTTGAAAACCGAAAGTGGAACAAACGCTAGGGGTTACTATCGTAGTAGAAATTTTGGACGGGAAAATATCAGGGCCTGATGAGGCATGCTTAATTTCCTATAAGGTCCTCCTATCAGGTTTTGTTACGGGATTCCTTATTTGCCTCGATTTTATGGAAATCTTATCAACCCTATTTTGATCCTATTGAGAAAATCAAGTGAGGCCCTTGTAAGGGCCTTGTATGATTTTCCTTATTCACGGTTTCCGGATTCTAACCTGATCAGGACCTTATTAAAAATAGGGAATGCTTGATCAAATTTCTACTAGGGTTCATCAAGAATATCCTGAATCCGGAATTTAGCTGTTCGTCTTCACTCTTGTTTCAAGTTTTGAAAGTATAAAACGTTTCAATTTCTTCTCAGTCATTCTCATTGTAACAAACACAGACTTTTCATGATTATGTTCAGGTGAATTAATCGTTTCAGTATTTGTTTTGTTCAACGTCAATGAATTGGAAAGAATAAATATTCTCATGTTTGTCACGATCTGTTAATTTTGTTTTTTTGTCAGTTTGTGAAAGAAAAAAAATGTCAGATAAGATTACTTGGATTTATCTTTTCGAATCACTTTTTTTATTGAGTTCACTATTCGATATTCCAATCAATTTATATTCATATTATTGTTCAATTTCAGAAATAATTTACCGTCACACAAGTGAAATTTTTGTGAAGCAGTTTGGGATGCGTTATACGTATGTGAAACATCCAAAACCATGGAATCGTTACTCTGATTCCGATGTGAATTCTAATGCCTTCATTAATCAATCGATTACGATTGTTTTAAAAGTGATCGAACAAGCATTTTATAAGCCCGTTTCACATTCGTTTCCTCACTGCATAAGTTTAATTATCAGTCCTAGTTCACTCACCTCTTCCTCTTTTTTGGGAGGAGGATTTCCATGATAGGTATCTTCATCGCTTATGCGAAACCATTCGTTTGAAGGATAATATTTCTTCTGAATCTTTTTAGCTTCACGTCCTTCATCGTTGTTCCTTGCTGGTTCATCCAGCTGATTTCTTCGTACTTCGTAAAGGTCATAAAAAGACACACACAATATGCCTTCTTTGAGCAGTACGATAAGCGAGAGGATCGCTGGGATATTCATCCTTTTACGAAAACTTGATAACTTCTACACTTCCTGAACGTTTTCTCGCGTATATATATATATATATATACTTCTGCACAGGTGTGAAAACATTTTCCCCGTCCACTGTTTCCAAAATTCTCGCTTGTTTTCCCAAAGCTTCACGCTTGATTGTCTTCCGTTCCAGTTCACATTTATTTTTTTTCGTAATGACATCTTTGTTCGCTATATTACATTCGAATTTCCTCGGAAGTATCTTTGGAGTGAGTTTGATGTGTGTTTTAGAAACATTCTGCGGCGTAACTATAATTCAAAACATCCGAAACCATCGTGCAGCTTAGGGGCATCAGTGATATGAAAATGTTACGCAAATGTCTGAATTTCCTTATTATAATTAAAAACAATAATTGGGATTGTCAACGTCTTGATCAGTGAGATATACCTGAATGGTTGGAAACCGACAATAAACACTCGCAATTTAAGATGATTCTGAGACAAAAATTGGACACAAAATTCACACAGCACTTTTGGCCTTTAAGATATCTTGAGGGACTGTTCAGAAAAGTTTAAGCAGTATTATGCAACATGAAAAGATATCCTTGAGATGTCTGAAACGGTTCTCACTTCTGAAAGACATCTAAAAGATATCTTTTAAAAGATCTAAAACTTTTCCTCCGAGATTATATCTTTTAGACATCTTATAGAAATTTTTTAGAAGTAAGAGCTGTTTTAGATCCCTTAAAGATATCTTTTCATGTTGCATAAAACTTCTTAAATTTGTCTTGAGATATCTTTTAGAACTGAAATGTTGTGTGGGTTGATGGACACATATATACATTCAGGAATAGTCATGAAAGGGATAACTTCTGACGACTGAGGCGTCATCAGTTTCCATTGATCACACAATGACACACATATAATAAGAAACAGCTGAATTATATTCAAAGTCAGATTCAAGATAGGAGGAAGAAATGTTGTAACGGACACTAGGGGAAAAACAGAAAATAAATTATACACATATAGTGTATCACACAAGGTGTATCATAATTCATGGACCGGATTATATGCTTGTATTCTTCAGACGGAAACAAATAATAACTCTTTCCTGTAACCGAATTTCATCTACCGCTTAGTTTCTGAGATATAGCAAGTTTTCAATTTTCCAAAAAATTCAAATATTTCAAAAACTGTAGGATTCCATCTGTGTTTATGTTCCTGCAAATGAAGTTTTAGACATATTAAAAACTGTTCAAAGTTTGTTCAAAAGGAAGAGGATACTTGTGTTTCATTTTTTTCTATAAGATTTTCATATATGAATATATGAATGAATACTCTCAACGATTGATCCTCATTATTGAATTTTGTATTTCAGCAACAAAGGCATCCACCTTTAGTCCTTGGTTGGATGTTTTTAGTGCTACCATTCCTCCCTGCGTCTAATATTTTCCTCACCGTGGGATTTGTCATTGCGGAGCGAGTGCTTTACATGCCCAGGTAATCATGTACATTGATCAATAATCAAATTAAATACCACTATTTCAAAAGCAGGATGATTCACCCGAGCAAGCATTACATTGGTCCATCTCAGATCTTTCAAACCTAGTGACGTCTTTCGTCGTCACGGGGCCCGGAACGCAAAATGCTTGGGGGCCCATGTAAGGAATTCATTTTCACGGACGTTAGTTGAATGATGTTGCTTTTGAAATTTTCATCGCGTAGCATATTCATAAATATATATATATATATATACATATATCTTCTTCGATACGTCTTCCTAAATCTATCTAAAACACTTCTGCGTATTACGAGAATATTTCACCTATCTTGTAAAAAATCTTGTATTGTTTTATGAATATACATTCCAAAATATGTCAAAATTATATTTTCCTGCAAAATCTCAATAACTCATGACAGAAATTTGAATAATTTATCATGAATGAAGCATAATAAAATTTGAATGAATTCATTTTACAATACTAATGCCAGCTATCATTCATCTTAATTGTCTTCTGACCGAAAAGATGATGAATTGATGTGTAGGTGTTGATTCAAATATCCAAAACTGAAGAACACTAATACATGAATAAAATTGTTCTGCCAATAGATAGACACATGCACAGGAAAAACCGAGTTTATTATTACATAGAAAATATAAAAACATAATGGAAGTGAAGTATTGTATTGACTCAAGGAAAGTATTGTATTGTTTTAAGGAAACCATCTACAATGATTTGAAAAAAAAAGTTATGGAAATCTTGTTGACGTTTAAATTCTCCATTGTAAAGATCTGAAATCCTTATTTTTGAAATGGCATAGAGGGCACCTTGATTGCATGGGGCCCCAAGCGTTCGCTTTTAGAGCTTGTGTCTAAAGATGGCACTGTTTAAACCTCCTTGTTAGTGGTTAGATTCTCGCTAGCCTCTCTTGAGGTTCTCATGCGAGCCTACCATTGCTTATAATAATTTCCAAAGATTCAAACTGATACATTCGCGCATTGCTAAGTTATCACACGAACAAGATTCTAAATATAGCCTTTATTTACAATTTCTCATCAAAATGCTCGAATATATCATATGCGCGATATTTTGTTACAGTATAGGTTGGATTCTATTGGTCGTTTATGGGATCCAAATCACGTGGACTGCCATCCCCCGTCGGAGAACCTTCATAACTACAGGGATAGTTCTGCTCCTTGTTTTCGGGTGTTACAGAACGATTCTCAGGAATAGAGATTGGCAATCGAGAGAAAGTCTCCTCAGGTACGTCAATTTTCATAATAAAACTAAACGCACTGCGATTCCTAGATACAAAAACATGCTCTGAATATTCTGTAACATATAACGTGCCGTAAACATACCATCTCGAAGTTCACTCAGCTTGCGGTAATGCAAAAGACGTGAACATGATGTGTTCCCTATGGTGTCGTCATCTTGGTTTGCCACCATTAACAATGCTTCATGCGGAAACACCTTGACAACATGATGCGAACATTTCTTCGCGTGCATGTTACCAATACGATGGCATTATTGAGAAGTTTTTTTATCTATTTTTTTTTTATTCATTTGCTTAAGGGATTTTGGTCTGCTAAATGTAATTTATTTCTGTTACAGAGCGGGATTGCGATCATTGCCTCACAATGCCAAAATGCATTACAACTTTGCGAACTTCCTCAGAGATACCTCACAGCCCAATCGTGCAATCCTTCATTACCAAGTAGCCCTTTGGTGAGTGCTTGGGGAATACATTAGAATTCTATTTCAGTTAAGGAATGCAGTCAAAAACAATGTTACACAACAATCAATATCTTCATTGATCATTGAATACAATACAAATGTCGCAGAATAATTTGATTTAATCAACATTTTGCCACTCAATTACGTTGATCAGGAATGAATGTTGAAAGAATTGTCATTGTCACATATTATTTTATTATTCCAGTGATTACAGATTGCATTGCGTCATTCACATCGCGTCAACTTATTCAATATTTTTTCTCCTCGTGGGATGATTATTTTTCCCCATATCATAACAAGCATTATTTTTCATAATTATTCATAAATTAAATGATTGTTCAAGCATCAAAATACAGTCTCGGAAGAGCATTTTAAACGGTTCAATACGGTATCTCTTATTTATGATTCATAACATTTGTTTTTTGGATGTACATTCGTTTGTGTGATGAGTGACATATAAGACGTTTGTGTTTCTTGTTATCAGTGGGTTGTACGTTTTTTGATCGATTAACGAAAATGTTGGCTCTTAATCGTCTCGAGCCGTGTTGTCAGAAACTGAAGATTAAACACGCGAAAACCGCAAGTTACTGATTGATTCCATCAGCAGAAGAGTTCGATCATACCTGAGTATCAAAATTTCTATGAACCAGCGATTTATATTTGGGTAGTGAAGATTTGATCAACGAATCGATTTCATTAGATAACGCTGGTTGAAAAATCTTATTTGTTAGAATCAATTCGAATCCAACCTGTAACATTTCGATTTGAAACTATTAGGCATTGATCGGTTCCAATTGGAGTTCTGCACGTTTAATCGGAATGAATGACATTTCTTGATCAGAAAACGTATTATAATTACAAATGTAATATGTCTATGCTTTTGTTTTTACCCGAGACATTTCTGCTAGTGAAACCTTGTACTATTCTATGATGTCTAAATATTATTATCCCACTGAATCATTCCTACAAACAATGATGAGTGGCGTTCCAGCAGTGATGGCGAGGGACCATTGTTGGCCCTTTGAAACGCCCGAAGTCTTGTTTGATGGGATATAAACATGTATTTGTGTTCTCTTGAGGTATAGGTCTGTACTTGCCTGTTGAGATTATATAAGTCACAAATAGTGTTATCTTAAGGAATTAACATCAAAATTTCAACGAATTGCCCAAAATATGTCCACTCCTTTGGATATTTCCCTTTATGAGTCTTCACAGGGTAAAGAAAGTTAATCTTTGAATTCAAACCATCTAGCTCGGGTCATTTATGTTGTGAAGGTTTCATTGTTTATCTGACACACTCACGGATGACGCTGGTGGGGATAATTTATCAGGTCCTTGCTCTCTTTATTGATGATACTGATAGACTTTTGGATTTTATAAATTGATAAGAGCTGAGTGTCTATCAACTATAATGACTTAGAATCAACAATGCATCTTCTTAGTATCTTCAATGTATTTACGTAGACTACAATGCAACATAATCATCATTGATTTTATCATTTTTCAAGCGTGGACGCAGAATACGTCATTTTCTATCCCATAGAAATCAGAAAAACAAATGAAAATGATTGCAGTTTTGTCCCATGCCGTTTCTATGATTTCTCGGAATTTGAAAAATTATATTAATTGTTTGAGTGAAACCCATACGTGAATTGGTTTGATATATTTTGAGAGAATTGATCAAACCATATCATTTTTTCTCACATATTTACATTGTGAATTTCATGAAAGAATTGATGATTATATAAAGTATCGTGCAATATGTTTTGAATTTACCATCAACCTGATATTAAATAATGTTTATCAGCCTTATCTCAGCGATCATTTGTATTCACGTTTTGATGTTTACCCACAGTTGCTTCCTGAAAGTCTTATCGATATTCATATTCCGTATTATATTGACTGGATTTTTCAAGAAATAATTATGTCTTGCATGAACATGGAAATGTGTACAGAAATCTCCCACTGTTGAAAATTATTTCAGTTTTTTTATTGAACTTAATGAGATAGTTTGAGCAAGGATTTCAGAATATACCAAGATTTATGATGGGGAAGCAATAATATATGAACACTTAACATTAAAAAACTTGTAGGAAATAGATAATATTATTTTTTTTTGTTGATGAATATCCATGGAATAGATTAATATCGATATGGATGTGATGTATCTCCCAACTCATCTCATTTTAGACTTCTTCTTCAGAGATAATATAGAAAGACAAGCTGTGTGTAATTTTTTAATGTAGCTTGAATATAAAATCCAATTGAATACTTAAATTCAATACAACCTGGTATTGCATCTTTGCACTCGCACACTCTTTCCCACATACCTCGTGCATTGATAAGATGAAATCAGAGTGAGGGTGAAAATCCAAGAATGAGTCTGCCGTATGACACTTGAATATGCAACCGGTGCATAATTTGAAGTATTTCCTGTCTACTGGTTAACATGGATTAAAAGAAGCAGGAGACGGTGATTAATACTCCCTTTGTCACATTATGAGTTGAATCAGACTAAGAAAATGTGCTTAGGGTTTGTGTTCAAACTTCGTTACTATCTGAATTCCATCATTAACAGATAATCCCACGTTTCGCACATTCCCTTCGTGGTTTGGTCAATCTATTTTGATTGATTTTGCATTATTACCTTACCAGAAGCGAAATCTGACGAGAACCTGGAGAATGGAATTCGGATTCGGACCAATCTCTTCAATTTTGAATCAAGAATTCCTTAACTCTATGAAATGTTTCGATTCAAAGTCATGTTTTTCCATGCATTGTGTTATGTGCTTGAGGTTCATGTACGTAATTCCAAAGATTGTGCATTCGTACGTGCATAGAGTGAACATCGCACACAACGTAATAAACCCGATCAAACAAAAAAAGATAGGGGGATTTGAAAAAAAATGATGCACAAATAATGAACAATGAAAACGAGGAGGAAGACGTGAGAGGATGGAAGTTTATTCTAGAAAATAAGAATGGAGGAATTGATCGAACTGCGTATCATGCTCTCATTCAGGATTGCAATTGCAGCCACACATTTTTCCATTTTCTTTCCGTCGCTCTGTTTACCTTCATTCCAACTGTCCACTGAGTTTTAGTACTGGCTGGGGTTAATTGCGTCGACGACGAAACATGGTTCATAGATTGCAACGATTAAGTTATATTGAAGTTGGAAATGAAACGTCAAATGGAAAATTGTATTTTAGTGTCGTATGAACTTTTCGCATGTTATTTGAATTTGTGAAAGATCTCAGTTATGTTTTCAGGTGCTCGGGAATAATTTATTCGTCAATAAATCAGAAACTGAGGAAGAACTCATTATAGATGGTTTGATGTCTTTTAAATCAAGCTATCAAACTATCACGAACACGTTTTAATCACATCAATTTTTGTAATCGTAACATTCCTTGAAATTCTAGCGATAGATGGTTAACTTTATGAGATTTTAATATCAGGCGTTTGTGAAATTTTGAATCAGCATTATACAATCCCCCATTTATCAATTCAGTATTGTTCTCTGTGAAACTTTTCTCCGCGTGATAAGAGACAGTTGAGATGTCTCCTATCGAATATTCACATATATTTCGTGATACGATGGATTTACAAGAAGTAAAATTGTACGAAAACACATTCTCACGTTGCAATTAAATCTCATTTATGGATTCATTATTCATTTGGCGAAGAACTCATACGGCATCCTCATTTCATCCTATTGTGAGGAGAAGAAACGAATTATCTTTCGATTTTCTACCCGTTATTTCCCCGAGGATGGTACTTTCCGTTGTGGAAGAGTTTACTCCAATCCCCAATGGAATCACTGCCATTCTTACCGTCATCACTATTACCCGCTATGACGTTGAGCAATTTGAAGTAACCTGAGATTGACCTTGTGTATGCGAGTAATAATTGAGCAATTCCAGAGGTGACGGTAAGGGCAACATCAGCAGTGGTAATGAATTTAGTGATATTGATAAAAGGTAGGAGAAAAGTGATGGAATACTGACGAAAGATTCGTGTTTCTTTTTACTCAGGCCGACTACGTTTCCCGCAATTTTATGCTCTCATTACATTGGTGGAAATAATGATTCAATGTATATTGAGGATAGAGAAAATAGGGACAACGACAAGAGAGCGTTGCTGAGTAGAGATAGATAGGTAGGTGGGTAGAGGAACAGAGAGAACGAAAAAGAAACCCGAGATGAAACGCTCGAAGAATCGAGAAAAGATGCGACTTTTCTGTTTACTTTTTATTCAGGGTGGCAAGTGGTTTTTCTTCTCCGAGGAAGATTCTCTTTCCTCATTTCTGTTCTTCTACTCTTTCCATCTCTTCAAATCCATTCTCAGATCCTTACCTCCATAGATCTTTCTATCTCGAATACTTGTTTCTTGCTTCGCGATATATCAGTCAAATGTATTAATACTTTTACATTATTCATGTCATTTTCCAGGGCTTGGAACGTGCTTTGTCATTCGTGAAAATATTTTTTCATGAATTTGATGCAAATAGAAAATTTACCCAAAAAAGGGTATCTCTTCAAATCTAGATTTTGCCAAAAATTCCTACGAATCTTTTTATATCTATTTATATGCAAAAATACAATTTTGGCGAAAATTTCTGAGATTTTCAAATGTCTACCTACATCTGAGGATTTCAATTTTGGAAGGAATCCAAAAAGGGTATAGGGAGATTAAAACAAAAATCTGTAGATTTCTGGAGATCTTTTTGGATCCCTCACGAAATGGGAATCCCCAGATATGAGGGGGTGTGAAGGGATTTGTAGAGATTTCTGCCAAAATTTATATTTGAGGAGATCCACATATATCGTAAGAGATCTACATACACTGTAAAAAAAAACTGGAAATTCACTGTGCAACTGGACTGGAAATTTCCAGTGCTAGTACTGGAATATGGATATTCCAGTACATGTACAGAGATTTTGTTGTTACGTTACTGAAAATTTACCAAGCATAACTGAAAATTCAGTCATTGTACTGGAATTTTCAAGTTTGAGATGATGTACTGAAATTTTGCCATGATTTCGCGAAAATTTTACCGGCTCGTACTACAATTTTATAGTTCTTGTGCACCAAAAAAAAATATTCCCTCAAAAAGGACTTGAGAAAAAATTTGGAATTTAGAAAAAAAAACCTAATCGTTGGTATACTGGAATTATACAGGTTTTTAACTGCAATTCTCAGGTTTTGTGATGGAATTTTCCAGTTACTATGCAATTGAATTATACAGGTTTTGAACTGCAATTTTCAGGTCGTGTGATGGAATTTTCCAGTTGCTATGCAACGGAATTTAATCACTGTTGCACTGAAATTTTCCACTTCTATTGGACTTCGTCATTTCTGGCAGGAAAAATTTCAAGTCTTTATATTAAAAATTTCCTGATTGAGATTTTGAATAATAATTGTAATTGTAGCCAATGAAATTGATATATGAGGTTTTTCCAAGACTTATCCTCTTGTGTTCTAGATATGAAGCATATGTAGTAACCCAAGCTGGCCTTCCAACATGTCGCGCTATAGCTCATCAGTTAGGTCTTAGGTTTCAGTTGGTAGGCAGGTAGAAAAGTGTGGGTTCAAATCCTGTTAGGTAGACATGAGTTTCTGTCCATCCAAATGAACGATCAAAAGTTTCTCAATCATCTTGGAACACAAGGACCCTGCAAAATCACTTTGCGTGAGCAATTTTTTTTCAATTTTCATGGATATTTTCAGCATTAATTTTCCAGTACATGTCCTGGAAAAGTCCAGCTCGTGTACTGAAAAATTCCAGTACCGAGGCTCAGAAAATTTCCAGTTTTGATGCGGAAATTCCATAACGTTTGCACTGAATTTTTGCAGTACAAATGTGCTGAAATTTTCCGGTACATGTACAGGTTAATGACTTCCAGTACATGTACTGGAATTTTCCGGTGAAATTTTTTTACAGTGTAGACCTGATTAGATCCAATCCTTTTTTCTCGGGTGAGCGATTTTTCTTGTACAAAAATATTTATTGAATCACCCTGGTGAAAATGAAGCGTTGAAGCGCAACGAAAACGCAAGGGAAGAGTCATCTAAGCGTAACAAAGAGCCACCTAAGCGTAATTTAGGAGGGGATTGGAATATTTTCACGTTCCGTTTGTTTCATTATCCGCTCGCTTCACTTTTGGATTTTCACCGGGGCAGTGCACATGAAATTTGTATTTATATAAATCATACTATCATGAACAAAAAGGTATTATTGTTATGATGTTTTTTATAACTTTCTGAACTTCAACTTTATACAAATTATACACAGAAAAAAATGAACTGTTAATTTTACCAGAATTCCGGTTACTATATGGACAGCAAGGAATATCTGTGACTTTCACTGGAATTCTTGTTAAATTTGCCGGAGACTTCATTCATTTAACTAGAATTCCGGTTAAAATAGCAGTAATTCTTGCTGTCCATATATTAACCGGAGTATTTTTTTCCGTGTATCCTGTTTCTAGTATTTTCATCCAAACGTGCTGACAAGCGCAATACATGGATAGAGTGGAACACTCCATCGTTGAACCCACAAAAAATTGGATGGGGTGATTCAATGATCAGGATGTGTGTAGTTTAGTGCTCGGAGCGGCGCCATCAATTGACGGAGAAAACAATCCAATTAGCCGAGCAGTGCTCTTTTATTGCAAGAGCTGACGTTTCACCCAGATACTGGGCATTTTCAGGGCAAAATTACAAACGTGGAGATGAAGTGGAAGACTCCATCGTTGAACCCACAAAATTGGACGGGGCACTGCTCGGCTAATTCGATTGTTTTCTCCGTTAATTGATGGCGCCGCTCCGAGCAGTAAACTACACACATCCTAATCAATACATGGATGGGTCGAATGATTAGAATTGGAACATACAGAAGATTTTGGTATTCCTTCACCTTAGACATACATTATCAAAAGGAAGGGGCAGTTAGTTCTCTCAGGACATCAGGGATTCATTAGTCTTCAAGTCCAATTCATCTCATTTTATTCATAATCCTCATTATGAGGATAAAATAATGACCGTAAGATCAGAGCACTTTTCAAGGAATCCATTCGAATTAACCCTCAACCACGCACCTGGGTCCTTTGGACCCGAGCAATTTTTTCTTTTACTTCTCATCCTGTTGCAATGCACAGCCAAGGGCTGGTATTGTAATGTAAGCAACTTCGAACCTTCCTGCTTTGAATGCTTTTCGGAAATCCAGGATCCGCCACTTAGTTTTCGAGTAGCATGTATTTGAAATTCAGCTCGGGTCCTGTGGACCCGATGTGCGTGGTTGTGTAACTTTTTTTGGCGGAAAACTGGAAAATGTTTCAAGACTGCATAAAAGTTGTTCATGTATCCTTTTGAGGGAGGATGTATTGTTTCGATATGATAAAAGTACACATATGTGTGCAGCCCCCCCCCGCCCTTCCGAGGGGATTGAATCATAACCCATTCAACTACACTAAAAAATATATATTTGCATCAAATACATTTATTTTTTGTCTGGCAAGTATTTAGTGGTATTGATTACCTACGCTGCACATGAGTTCAGAAGGAGTCCATAATGAATTCATTGGGAACTATGAAAGTTCAAAATGAGTACATCAAAGTTCTTTCAGAATTGTTGTGTAGTTTGGGCAAGCATTGAATTAAAGTAATTGAATTCTATTCCTACAAATCCTCTGGGAGAAATATAATGTACATTCGCGTAAGGAACTGTAACATGTTACATTTCAAAAGCGCAAAATGACTCTTAGGGTACATTCGCTTCTAACTTCACCCACACTCCATGGCATTCTTTACGGTTAATTTTCGCCAGTGTAATCGTTTTTGTTCCATTCCATCCACTGTAGTTCTGATAGCAATGAATATTTTTTGGATAAAGAACGAATCGATATTCAGTTTAAATGATTTTTTATTGAGTATATATGTACTTATATACACTGAGGGTATTCATAATCAACAAAGGATAGTCTTGAAGGATAAAAGTGTTTCGAACATTATTCTTATCGGTTTCTATATTTTTTCCCTCTAATATTCCGATAAATATCTTTAATTCACTAATTGTGGATTCTTTAAAATACCCAAACTTCACTCTTGTAAATAATTATGTTTTTTCCTAGCTATCATTGGGAACTATTTTTTCCCTGGAAGTTGAACTTTTTCTGATTACAAAACGGTGGTTATTTTTGTCTTTACGTATCTGTGCGGGATAGATATGATTTTTTGAAAAAAATCGTTTTTCTCACTGTTTTTTTCAGATTTATGTTCCTTCTCTCCTACGTAACTCACAGAAATACCAAGACAATCTTCTTTCACAATGCTGATTACTATTCTTGACATTACGATGCATCGATTGGAAAAAAAATCATCTCAAAAGGATAATATTTGAAGAAAATACAGCCAAAATAAGATGAGCCGGGTCCAAAAGACCCGGGTGCGTGGATTAGGGATTTTTCCGAAGGTGCGTGGTTGAGGGTTAAGATGAATAATTCATTGAATTTGCCAAAAATTAACATCGAAAGTCAATGAAACATCAGCTATTTCATCGAAAAATTTATCAAACGTATTCATTCAAAAGTAAAGAAGGAGAATTAAATTGATGCGTATCAACTTAGAAATTCTTTTTTCAGAAAATTGCTGAATATTTTCAAGCTGAAAAGACTGTGTTATGTGCACTTCAATGATTGCAATTTACTCAAGTGGTGCATAATACAACTGCCATAATTATGAACAACAGGAATATGATCAGAATCAACTAGAAAATTTATTCATTTTATTCATCAGTTTATTGCACCGAAGAAACATTTGTTCCAGCGACACAAAATTTTGATTGGAAAGAACGCAAAGAAACTTCAGAGTTCGCTGAAATTGAGTATGTTTTATTTGTCTGAATGAAATTGCTAATTCTTGTGAAGTAAATTGTTTCTCACCCCAAGAAAATTCCATTTCAGCCAATCACAAAGTTTCTTTGCATTCAATTCACCTAAAATTAGGTTGCTTTGTTAACAGTTTAATGTATAGATCAGAAGATTCAATATTCTCCTTCAAATGAAACGATGAAAACAATTTCCCTGATAAAAAAATGACAAGGAAATGTAATTAGAACATGTATTTTATTATTTTTATTGAAATATTAGTTGTTCAACAGTATACCTGTCGTTTCAATAGACAATTGAATATCCTGTTTTCTCGTTTTTTCCAAAAACTTTATTACTAGTAAAGGCATACTGATCCTTACTACAGATGAACCATAAGGATTTTATGGTGAAAATATACAGCTCCATATTTGCGGTAATGCATTATTTGATCGTTATTTTACGATCCCGCACTTTTACTATTATCCCACCTGGAATATCAAACTTCTGATGGTGTATATTCATTCGGTTGTGTTATGAAGAAAATGTATTTCACGTGATAAATAAAACATCCAAAATTCTCCTGAAAACGTTGCAATTTGTTATCAGAATTCATTCGATTTGGAAAATCATGAGAGAGGATTTCTTCTCCATTTGCGAGACGGACGCTTTGTTACTCCATAAATTTTATTTGTATACAATATGCGCTCTTCTTTACGCGTCCATCTTCCTCATTATACTCTCGGAACCAAACGAATATAAATTCAATGTATTCGAAACATGATCTCACATTTACAACTGAAATCCCCAAAGATTCAATAAGATCCAATAAAAATTGAACCCTCTATCGTAAATATATCATAGTTTCGAGATACTTTTCTACTGCACATTCCGTACAAATCCATATTGCGCTGTTCACCACACCCACTTCGCGCCGATCATCGCTATTGTACCCACGTTCTTCACAAAATCTGAAGATTGAGAAGTAAAGTAGAAAAAAATCAATCGTGCGCAGCTTATCGAAGGCTTTTGAGCGCATTCGAGATTCGATCAAAAAGTATTCCCTCTTGGAAATCATAAGTTGGAAAATATATAACCTATATCATGCGAAGAACATCAACGATAAAACTGATTTTATCCGTGAATTCAAAATTTTTTCCACAAACACGTCACGCCACGACACTGATATTTGTTGCTCGATTTTCGAAAGTAGGTACAGAACGAACGAATTCATGGCAGCAGTGTACGGATTTCGAGTATAAGCAATGAATGTTGGAATTCGATCAAATAAAAACATTCGTCACGTATATGGATTTACGAGGGAAGAAAAAAATCCTACGCGAATGCACTCTGACAGGAATTTTCAAATGATATAGAACTGACAATGATGGGAAACTATTACCATTGCGTGGTGGTGATACCATGAGCGTAGGAAGGTCTCCCGAGGAGATCACAGAGAAAAGCCTCGATATTTACACGTCAAGAAAACTCCGTTCCCGTAAAGCACTCACTGGGGTGTCGCGTATTCGAAGTGTCTCTTTATTGGATAATAAATAACCTGTTTCATTTATAAGAAGAAGATAAAGCATGGCAACGTGCGTTTCGTAGGTAGATATCAGACTTCATTTCTATGTACCGGTTATCCTGCTATATAAAAAGAGATGGAATCCAGAGAGAGAGAGAGAGAGAACAGTTGTTTGGAAGAAAATTAATGTCTCCAATTCAAAATTACCATGTTTTTTTTCTCCATCAATCATTTTGTCATACGCTTCGGTTTATTTATTTTTCCTTTTCTTTTCCAAATCCGCTATACAGGGATCGTGTCGAAGAATGGAAAGTAAAATTTGAAAGAAATTGAATGTCGGTACAAGAGAATTTTCAAAATAATCGACTGATCGACAACCGTGAATGATGTATATGTGAAATTTGATATCGGCTCAAGTATCGCGAGAAGACAGAAGCACAATGAAAAGATAATTGTTACTTCAGTCAACTTGGTGATCGAATATCCAGGATGATGAGCTTGCGATTGCCTATGTCAGAGTGTCGTTTCGTATAAATATCATTGTTTACGGCAGACAATGATGGTTCAGTGACGTCGTTTTGAGAGAATCGACGGGGAAAGAGCGAAAGATATAGAGATGCATTGTTCGTAAGCCGGAAACGTCGGTGTATAAATTGGCCGCATAGCTTCCAGGCTTACACAGCCCTTTCCGTTTCTAGTATACGCTCCTCCGTTCTATTTCAATCGCTTCTCCTACACTCTGTCCTCTTCGTGATCTCTCTTACTCTGTATTCTATCTCGTTCCCTACTGTACGCTCCTACGTCGTTGTACGTCACGCATGTTTCATGCTCACTGGAGTACGGTCAATTGGATATCGTTCCCGATCAATTCAATAACCTTGATTGATGTTAAATTCGTTGTGTTGTTACTCGTAGGAATCATACGAAAATACTGTGTCGTTCGACGTGAAATTCAGATCCCCTTCAAGAATGACGTTATAGTATTTTCTTGGAAAAATCACACCTTTGCGAATATTAAAAAATCATTTGCGCGGGAATTTTAAGGATTAAATCTCATTTGTGGATGCCCATTCGCTTGTTCCATCCATACGAGGATTCGAGGGGCCGTTCACTCTCGAGTCAAAAAGAGTCAAATTAATGTTGAAGAATACTCGTTTCCCGATTGCATGATTCAAACGACTCCATTTGATTTTCTTACGTCAAATTCATGAAATAAGAAAGAGCCTGACTCGCATGATTCCCAGTGATCAGTTACTATGTGTAAAGTTGCATTCAATAATTTGGGATGATTCGCTCTAACTCGCGTTGACTCGTTCCTTATTTGCCCTGAAGGAAAAGCAATTTCCGGTACATGTATATAAATTCACCTTCAATTCAACTGAAACTTCCGAACTGTATAGGATTTTTACTATCATTTTCCAGTAAGTTTCTGCTGAAATACGGAAAATTCCTAACGCACGTATGTGTTACTTACTTCCAAACGTTTATGTCAAGTTTTCCATGGAAATATTTTACAGTGTACGCTTCATTCACCTCATGATACTTTATCAATTTTGTAATCGCAAGTGCTTAATAAAATCTCATAGAAGATTCCACACAACATCCCAGTTCTTGAGGAATTCTTAAAGAGCTCTTTTCAAAGAGTTCATTATAGATTCTGTCATGAGAGTTCTTGAAGAATTCATGAAGAATACAATCGGATCCCAAAAAATTCTTAAAGCATTTTCAAAGACCTGGTACAAGAGTTCATAAGGCACTTTTTATGAATTCGCAATGTATTTGTGAAGAACCTCCCGTTCAGAATGGATCCCTGGAAGGATTTTTTTTCGTCCAAAAGAACTCGAAGAATTCAGTAAACAATTCTATAAGAGTTTTCAAAGGATTACAAGAGATTTCTTGAAGAACTCCACAAAACAGTGTGTCTAGCAGTCGGGAATTCCGGGAAAGTCGGGAATTAGTCAGGAATTGTACTTCCGTCGGGAAAAGTCGGGAAAACGTCAGGAAATGAAAAAAATTCCGGGAAATTTTCAATTATATTTTTGTTTTTTTTTGTGTGCAGAATTTTTGAACTTAGAAAGGTTTTCCCCATCGATGGATAATTGATTATTTTAAATCTTCATTGAAATGAATATTGATCATATTAAATATTGATATACTTTGTTATAATTTTGAGAGTTAAGCAAAGGTTCTCAGATATTTTCAGAATAATTTCTCCAGTCAGGTCTAGACAGCCATGAATGATTCACTAAAGAATCCTCGGAAAAAAATTCTTTTCGCATTCTCATAGAATTCCAGAAACCTTACACAACTCAAGAAGTCCTGTTTCACGGCCCTGTTACAAATAATCTATGAAATCTCATTGACGAATGGGAAAATGAATAGGTTTCAATGGAATTCAATGATCTTTGATCAGAAATTTCACCATTTGTAATAGGATTTGATAGAATATTTCTACCTGGGGGAGATTTGAGAGCTGTTTCAAATATCCTCCCAGAGGTCTTGCGACTGTTTCAAGAATTTTCGAAAGAATTTCCAAATGTTCGTGAAATAATCTGTTTCTGACTTCTTTAAGAATTTTATTTTTACTTACTTGATTTCATTTTCAAAATGCATCATAATTAAATGGAGCCGAGGTCGATATGAATGATTTGGATTATTGATTGGAAACATATCTATTTAAAATAATCAATATTTGAATATTCAACATCGAATTCATATTTCTTATTAGATTGTATTATGCCATCGAAAACGTTAATTCAAATTGATGTATGTGCATTTTACTTTCGATCCGGGAATTTCCCAAAAAATCATGGAAAAAGTCGGGAATTGGTCGGGAATTCCAAAATCATATTTTGTTAGACACCCTGCAAAAGTTCTCGAAGAATTTGAAAAGAGTTCGTTAAAAATTCTTGGAGAACTCTGGAAATATTTTGCCATATAACAATATAATCTAACCAAGAGTTTGCCTATAAATCCTGACACAAGGTTGAATTGCTACGAAAACTGAAGTAATTCTTCAAATCTTGGGAAATAACCTCAAGATCATAGAAAATTCCAGAATCATCCTTGGAAAATTATTTTAAAATCCTTTGCAAAAACTTCAAAAGATCTTGAGGAGCCTGATCTTGAGGTGCGCAGTCGTTCATGTCTACGTTCACGCAGTTAGTGTAGATAATCTCCTCACTGATTCGTTTTCATTGACCTCCGATTCGATACGATTCATTCTGACTCGCACAGATTCGTACCTGACTCACGCAGATTCTACTCGACTCACTCTTTAAACGGATGATTCGCTTTTTCCACGAGTAATTCACTCTTGTACGTGATTCTTTTCATAATAAAAATATTCTGAATAGTACCTGCAGATTTCAGTTATTGAATCAACGCATTATTTATTCCGAATCTCTGTTGAGCGAACGGCCCCTCGCGAGGATTGATATCAACAGTTTGCGAGTATAATGAAAAACATTTCAGGAAGATAAAGAGCTAGGTCGATGTCGAATGGATCGCAAATTATTCTGGAGAAGCACTCAACATTTTCTTTTTACAACTCCAGATTTCACTGTAAAATTTGAGAGACATGCAAATCGTAACAAGATTCGAGAAAGGAAAAATTCCTTTCATTTAAAATTCGTCTCTCTTCGTTCTTAATTGATCCTATTAAGGTGTCTATCAAACGACTCTGATTTCCTGGATCGCTGAGTTTTCGCAAATATTCTTATATCCTTCCTCCCAACTGTATGGAACGTTTCTCTCGCAACAGATGTCGCGGAAGACGTTCTTTGTTCCTGTCTTCCTAGCCGAACAATCTCTCCTTCGGGACACGCTATTCTTGTATTTCTTCCCTTTTTATTCCCTACGATTTCTCGTTTCAACTTCTCGATTTCTCTGGATAGTCTCGCTGGGTAAGAAGGCATGCATGCACACTTTTCCTTCTCTCTTATTTCTCCTCTTCTCTATTTCTATCCCTTTCCTTCTCTCTGTTTTACTTTCATCTCTTTGCTCATCCCCTAGGTACTCTCAACATTTTCAAGGATTGCAACTTATCCTCGACGGAAGAGACGCATTCCTTCAGGAGAATCCTCTTTGCTAAAGGTGGATGCGAAGTCCAAAAAGAAGGGTTCCTTCTTTATACTGCATCTACGTACAGAGAGCATGTATTGACATTCTAGAGCATCGTAAGAGGTTGGGGAACAAGGAATTCGATAACAGCCGTCAACTTTCTTTTGTTACGCACTGTGCTTTCCGATGTCTTCTTGGTACTCAGTCTTGTATTTTGTACATGGAATTTTGTTGATTGTCATGATGTGATTAACGGGATGCACTGGAGAACAGCTATTGTCTAACACTGAAGGTGGTTGGAATTATTTTCATCGAGGTAACAACGGAATTTTCATATTACGCAGCAAAGTGAATTCAGAGATCAGATTTTATTTTATACATTGTTTCATAATAATATATAGCACTCGAAAATTGCAGTTAGAAAGACAGCTTGTTGGAGTTTGATCTATTTCTTAACTGTATGGAAATAAATCCGTATCATCCAGATACTCTTTCGCGATCAATGTAATTTCCTCTTCGTAATAAATACGTATCGAATTCTCATCCACATTTCATGGGGTGTATACGTGACTGTATATAACATCATATACTGTCATGTAAGTTGGAACGTATTTCCTTCGCATAAACATACACGAATACCACAAGGAAATACAATGGTTGCTAGATTTTACGTTTTTTATTCCTCCTATTCTTTTCATGGGAACAGTGAGGTACCACCCGCGTTGGATTTTCTCTCAGTCTTTATCCGCTTTCTTTATTCGGTTGTATAACTCTTACTCGAATCCCATCTCCGTATTTTTTCTTTCACCCACGGACGATCTCTTATTGAGCTCGCTGAGCCCCCGAATCCTACGGGCTTGTTACACTATCGTACCAAGAAGCCATCACCGCTGCTTACTTCTTAGATCCCCGCCACCATTCATCCACATTTTTTATTCATTTGTCATACCTACCCCGTGTCACCGTACCTTTTTTTTTCAACAATCTTATACTTGATATATTCTCTAATATCGTATGTTATCCAGGTGACGTGTCTCCAAGGGGTTGCCCGATACGGAAAAAGTATAGAGGTAGCGATATTTGTGAAATCTGTAGTTTATAAAAAGGAAGAGGAATTTTCGTTTTTTCCTCTCTCCATGTTTCTTAATCAATCGCCAAGCTGTATTTTTTTGTCCTTTCTGTTCGTTATTTCTTTCACAGAATCGTTTCCAACAAAAATATCCTAATCTCAGTGAAATGTCTTTGCGGATGTATACCTTCACAAACTGGATAGGAGATTCCAACTTGGAATATATCAGCAGCCTGAGCAGAAATTCATATTGAGTGTTCGGTCAGGACCAGATCTGGAAAGCCTCATTTCAAATCAGGCCCTGATATGGAATGTAACGCACCGTTGTATCAAAACCCGATGCAACCAACTGAGGTAAGGTATGCCAAATTACAAACCTATCAGGACCAGGTCTGGTTAACCCTAATCAGGCGTGCAACATCGTGGCCTCATCAGGACCAGATCAAGTTTGCCAAAGAAGGGTGAGCCCTATCGGGCCTCGAGAGTAGAGTCATGTTTTGACTTGGAAAATGATAAGTTGCTCTAATGTTCGATCCCTAGTAAAAATGATTATAGCAGTTGTTCAGCACCTTTCAAGGCGCTTGCAGTGAAGCTCGTCACTAGAAAGAGCCTTGACATTGACTATAAGGTGGCTAGAATCATTTTTGTGAGGGGGATATCGCTATTTAAGAAAAAAAGAACAAACCTCACAGGTTTCAGCAAGGTACAATTGTACATCTGGGAGATATATGTCTATATAGGGAGGGTGAACCGGTTTTGTTTGTTACAATTTTATATAAATCATACATCAGTGAGGCTTTGGTTCAGATCCTGTCTTTCAAAACGAAATTGAATCGTGATCACAAGCTATCGGTACAAGGTCGTTACTTTTGAATCGAAACCGCGAGATACTGATTCAAAGAAACAATTCTAGTTCAATACAAATAACAAATTCGTTTCCCATTCAAGTAGTGTATGTATATGAGAATGGCTATCTATTGTATCACGTGGATATCTTTTCTCTGGATGAAAAGTATATATACATAGAGTGCTTTGATAAAGCTCCGGAACCGCGATTCATGGATGGGAATACGATGTTACTGCGGAATGACGAAAGCCATCAAAGGCTAATGGATTCGATCCGAGGTAATTTCGATCCATTATACTGCTCATAGAAGCAACCTAACCGCTTACTTCTGCTGTGCAACATATATCCTCCAACAACATAAATGAGATATTTTTGGATGACACATTTTTTTCGACAGAATTCTCAATTTGATTTGAAATATTTCAAGGGTAGTTCAATTATTGCAAGGCAATTTGCGTTCGAATAATATCAAAGTGGAGATGAAAGTGATTTTTATTATTCAGTGATCATATCAGTGACTTCCAAATGGAATCGATGAATGTTCTAAAATTGCCAGGAAGAGGTTCAGAGAGTCTATTCCGGTACTGTTCAAAGATTTTTTTAACACATGAGATGAATGAATGAAGTAAATTCTGACAAATGTATGTCATGGAGAACGATGGAAGCGACTCGGGAAAAGAATTTCGATTATTCATGAGAGTGGTTATGGCAACTACTAACTAACTACCCAGTTAGTTGTCTGAATTCACATGGTAGTTGCCCTGAGTATCTTAAATAGCTTGCCCTAACCACCTCTGTAGATTAACGAAAATTCCCTCCGTAAGTAGTTGCCGCAAGTATTCGTTTTCTTTCCGTGTATTCATATGAGGAACTTTTGTTTTCAGTTATCTTCTACGAATTTTCTAACCATATTCATGTTCAACAGTTTAATCAACTCTCAAGTTAAAGTTTACAGTCTTAATCTTCGAATAAGAATTGGGTAAAACCACGCAAACCTTAAAATCGATTTAGTTAGATCTTGAAATATTCAACAGGAAGTATAATATTTTATCACAGAAGATTAATGTATTTATTTATTTATTTGTTTCCAGGCTATGGCCAACTTATGCTAGCGCGCATAATAATCTGGGAACTCTGACGGTTGGGGATCAAGCGGAGCAACACTTTTTGGCAGCGATTCATGCCCAACCTGGTCATGTAAATGCTCACTATAATCTCGGCCAATTGTACAGGTCAGTGAACTTTGATATTGAAAAACTTTGAAATGAAGCGTGAAAGATGTATGTTCTTTGTATCATGTCTCGTTATCAACCAGGGCGTTATTTAGTTCGTCGGTGTGAAGTTCCGACAGGGATTTAATGTACGTTTTCGTGAGATAACATGAATTTTTATGATTCATCGTGTGAGAATTTTATTCTTGTTTGAATGAGTTTGATTGAATATTCCGATAATTCTGACAATGTTGCATTAAGATGATGAAATATCATCCAGGCAAATTTTTCATCATCTTTGAAGCATCAAATTATTAATAAAAGTTACATCGTCATCCTCGAATGCCAAGATATCGATTGGATTGTGATGAGATAGGGTTTTGACGGGAAAGGTATGACTGGGTGTGTTGTGTGCATCATTATATGAATGTTGATTGATTTTCAAACTTCAGCTCATTTTTTTTGACATCCGATTACCTTGATACTTACGTTGATTTACAAAATATTGATGAATAAAACATTAATGTTTCAAGTATAACGTACGACGCAAATCATTGACCTTACATTTCATAACATTCTTTTTCTGTTGAAAACTGATAGTTTGAGGAAACTTTTAGTTTTATTACTTCTTCGATAGAGGAAACTTAGTACACTAACGATGCGAAGAATCGATATTACACCAGAAGGTGTGTCACAACTTGAGGAAGGAATTTGATTCCCTGTTTATCTGGCAACATTCATAAGAATGTGCATTTTTACCATCCCAATCATTCAATGGTTATAAAATTCTGTCACCTTATCGGATTTCAATTGGACTAGAATGACAAGCAACTTCATTTGACCCAAATCACCCATTATTATCTTTCCTCGATGAGGAGTGATGGTTGTGAGACTCTGAAGGATTATCATGAACCTCGCGTTTCATATGTTCATAGAAAAATGTGAGGAAATTACATCGTTCTTTCTGTATCATTGATTGTAATTTAATTTTGAAATATCGAATGCACATAATAAATCATTCTTTTGAAACAATCAAGTGCATTCTTTATTCAAAATGTGTTTGCTTAATTGATCTTTTCATTAAATCAAAGAAATGAGTTTTTGAATGAATAACGCAATACTCGATGGCTATCATTGAGATAATTTCATATTTCGCGTTTGATGTCATTCAGGGAATTTTTTGTGCCGCTAGTTGAATGAATGGGAAGAGAATATTCATACCAGCACACATAAACATTTCTGAATGCAGCGAAATAATTCTGGTGATTCAGTTTACAAGGTATGTCAATTACCCGACAAATGAATAGATATTTATCGAGAATCATATATTGAATTTTAGGCTCTAATGAGTTCTCGATAGAGGTTTATTCGATGTCTCCCAATAAAATCACGTTTTGACTATGTTGAGGTGAATACCCTGCACTTGAAAGTAAATTCATTTGAAATGCAATTTATGATGATAGGGAAATATTGAAAATAGTTATTGTAAAAAATCACAAGAGAATATCAATACATACTCAAAAGAACTGCTCAAAATTTGGTTTGCGAATTGTGAGATGTAATGTACAAACGGTACATAAAATCGGATTCCAAATAGATTGGAAATTTGTTGTTTTTGTTTTCTTTGTTCTTCTGTGTCGCAAACAATTTACGAATAGCAGTTGAATGTCTCTCGAATATGATTGACCGTGGAAACGATAATAATCACAAATCAATTTCATGTATAGAAGAAACGTTCCTTTATGATCATGGAAAGTGGAATGCCTGATTTCAAGAAGCATGCGAATAATTGATTATTCAACGCGAATGGTTCTGTGATATATATGCCAAATATTGATCAACCTCTACTTTCCATTTCACTTCATTTGAATCCAGATAATTTTAATGAAGTTGATTGAATGTTTCTTTCAAACGAACGAATGTTCATCAACCGTGAAATATCAAATAATTATTATACCCTAAAATTCATTGAGTGATCGAATGAAACGGAAAAATGATACAGAATTCACTGGGAAGTAATTCAATACGGAATTCACAGATACAAAAAGACATTCTGTGACTGGAGAAAAGTTATCTTGAATTATGGTTGTGAAGGTTGAGAATGATGAGTGAATTTCACTGCACTGTATGTTCGAATATTTACTTCCACGAGGTCGTTTGCTTTTATACGATTCGATGCGATTGAGTAATCTTTCGAATCCACTCAGTGAGAGATACTGAAAGTTCATGTACTGAGAACAATTAGTCGGGAAAAAAAATTATGCTAGGAAACAATTTTAGAATCTCATTGAATCATCACTGAATAACAATGATATTTTTTCTCAGTGTGGGGTTGTAATTACTCATCAATAACTGATAATTATGATTGCATTTGAGTCTCGATGTCTGTTGGAAAACACAAGAATAATCAATGTATAATTTACATATAACATGACTCTCCAATAGTATCTCAATCTTTGTGATGAGCCATCATAATCCAAATTGGAATATTCCAATTATAACATTGCAACCTTGTATCAATGTGATGTAATTGTGATGTGAGATTGCTTTCAAATATTACATAACTGTAATTTTGTTGGTACATACCATTTGTAATATATTGTTGTTATTCCCGTGTTAGCTAACTTTATCGAATGGAGTTATGAAATCTCAATGGAACATGGAAAATTCCAGTACTACAAAAATTTGTTTGTAGTTTCGCAACAAAAATTATGCTTTGTTTCACAAATATCTTGTATCATATTGCAGTAAAATTTCGGTATTCAGTTTTTAAAATATACATCATGATTTTTTTTTGTTTTGTTTAAAGTCAATTCTGTACCAGAAAAGTTTATTTTCATTCGCAAAATTGAGACAAGGTTCATGATAGATATTTAATCAAAAATATGTTGTCCACTTGATATGAAACCAGTTTCAAACATGGTATTCTTGATTGTCGTGTGCGTGTGTGTGTTTTTTTCCATTTATAATGACAACGTGGCTAATCATGAACATACATTTTATCCAAGAATATTTTTGGCATTTTGAAAATAAATCCCCGTCACAACAATCATGATTTTGGAATAAATTTTCAATTTCTGTTACCAAATCTCACTTCGAATAGTGTTTACTGTAAATTGAAGTCCCTCCAATCATTCACAGAATGTTGATTGCTAATTCTGCGAACTTCATCCTTTATTTATTATCGCAGAATCGAAGAGCATATAATTGTGATCTGATTTGTTCCTTCTCCAATATTGTATTGAATGTATTCTTCTCCTAATGTCGCAATATTTTTGATTGAAAAACGATTCATAAAAGAAGTGATGATGAAAAATTCCTACATGCTACATCTTAATGTAACAGGAATTCTTCATAGTTACTGCTTTTATGAATCGTTCATCTACTAGGTAGTTCACCCTATCGGTAAAGTTGAAATTAATAAGGTTCGAGTTGGTCCAATTGGAATCGGGCCAGCCCAGCTGGAACCAAGTGGATTGTTTGTTGAACCATGCTGAGGTTTTTCAGCAAGGTACATTCACAATTGAACTTTTTCAATTATTTTGTTTGTTGTTCAATATAAGTATCTTCACCATAGATGAATCATGTTGTTTATATTTGTATCTTTTACAGTTCAAAAAGTTGATGAGAGAACAGTTTGTTTCAGATCCGTACAATTTTCATGGATGTATTTGACGAATGTATTTCATAGTGATGTATTTGGGATACAAAATGTATTTTGTTATTTGGAATACATTTTTTGAAGTATTTCCTCCAGCCCTGAAAATACCGAATATAATATACCAGTGGGGAAAACTTCGAATCACTGGAAGTCGAAGGAGAATCGTCATACGGCATTTTCAGGGATCGCTAATTATCACAAATTTCCAACGTTACAATTGGTGAATTCAATATGGCGGTCGATGCGATTCAAAATTCACGATAGAAAAACTATTGGAAATCTTCGAAAAATGACCCTATTTTCACCTTACAACTGTATGACTCCCAATAAGGCACTCTCTAAATCTAGAAGAGTGAGAAATCACGCGTTTCACTCCACTAAGTCTCAGAAGTGAGCCAGTCCGCTTCGAGTGGGATTCTCACTCGTTTCGAGTGAACCCGCACTCTTTTAGAGTGGAAAATTCCAGGGCCGTCTTTGAGGCAGGGCACACCGGGCCCAAGCCCAGGGCCTCCTGCAAAAGAGGGGCCTCATCGTAGAGAATCGTTAAGATTTTCATATATTTTTTTGAAAAGGTTGCTCAAACAAAACGAAATCAAGTTATTTTAAAAATGAAACTAATTCTAGATATACAAAAGAGTGTTTTTTTTTTTAAATTTCAAGATTTTACGTCTCCTCACATGGGCCTCCACTCTAAGCAGGCCCAGGGCGAGGCATTCAAGCAACGAAAGACGGCCCTGGAAAATTCAATCTCAAATTGAAATGACTGTGAGTTTCTAACCTCAAATCTTAGACTTTCACTCTGAAAGGGTGAGACTTTCACTCGAAATTTCAACAAGCTCACTTCTGGCTGCCTGAAGAGTGAAATCTCACTCTAAAAATTTTAGAGAGCATACTCTACGGTTACTTGAGTCGGTAGGGTTTGACTACTAAATCGGGATAGCATGATTCGATTATGACAGCCATTCTAACACTCTTTCTAGTCGGATGTCAACAAAAATTCCATTGGAAATGACAAATATAAATATCCATTCGTATATTTATCATAAGAAAAATATACAATTTCTTAACTCTGATAGTTTCATCAACTACGTTATGAGGTAAAAATCCACGAATTGCATATCCAACATTGAGAAAACACGAGAGAACATCGTTCTGAGGAAAATAGCCGAGTCGTAACTGTGACTGCAATGTCTATAATATATACTCCAGATATCGAAATCTCAATTACATCTCTGTTCTTCTCCCAGGATGACATTTTGTCATATTCTTCATGTCGTGGTTATTTATCTTTCTCTTCTGGTTGCTTGGGAATAGTTTTTCGTGGTAAAAAGTCGGACGTGGTGCACACAGTGGCTGGATTCAAACTTTGTTCTTCATTTTTCTTTTCCGTCATGTCTTTGTAAGATACCTACTGAAATTGATATATTTCTCATATATTATTATCATTAATATGTCTCTTCCAAAACATTTCTGATAGAGAAGAATTCTTGCCAATGTCAGGCGAAAGAATGCAGCAATTCAATATTTTAACCATATTGAGTGCACGCAAAAAACTTACTTGTCATATTTACCACAATTTGGGATAAAATTTGGGACAGGAACAATTTTGGAGTATAATTCACTGCAACTGCCATTGAATCTACTCCAATTCAGTTGGAATTACCACAATTTGTTTTGAATGGTAAAAGAAATTGTATCTGTCCTAGAATTCACCGCAAATTTTTTTCCGTGTGTTCTCAAAGAATTAATCAGATCGATTTATGTACACGCAGAAAACAGATGTGTTGAAAAGTCCCATCATTTATTGAGGATCAGCGCCAGTCTGTGACAGATAGAGTTCCCGTACAGCACAACCACCGATTCTCCACCCAGGACTTCGGTGGCCTGGAGGTGGAGAATCAGTGGAGAAATGAGAGCCGTGGAAATAAGGGAGAAATAAGGGAGAGTCTCCGTTGAGGTAACGGAGAGGCGACGTGGATTTGTCCGCCCCCTTTATTTTCAATAACATGCATATCTGTCGATTCACACAACCAAATTTCAATGAGTGAATCCACTAACATCAATTTCGACATAAAAACTCGATGGAATTCATATCGAGAATGAATGAATGAACGATGAATGAACAAAAAAGTATGTGTTCCTTTGACTTCGATGATTTATCATTCGTAATAAAAAATCATTATTCTCGACAAAAAACCATATGCTATGATGAGGATATTTCTGAATCAAAATAACATATTGTAAAGTGGATCGTTTCAATTTTCGCAAATCAAAAGAATATCACTGTAGAAATTTCCATCAAAGACATGTCTCAAAATAAGATATGGCATGTTTGATGATTCAAATCAAACACACGATTGTTCTCACTGGAAACATCAGCATTTTATTTCGCGACACTGAGGTTCAAATATATATTTGTTTTCAAATAAGGTATTAGGAGTGTGACTTATCGCATTCAACTTCAAAAATGGTGATGATTGCTAATCATTCGGTTGACTATAATCTCGTTTAGTTCTATCCAAAAATGGCACGATATACATTTTGAATACTTTTTTCTTTAGTATAATGAATTCCAATGGACTCATTCAGACACACCATATTATTCAGTTTTCAATTGTTTGGAAGCAAACATATTTTCAGCTCAAATTGGTATTCATAAACGAGAAAAACTGAAATGTGGAATTCAATATATATATATATATATATATACGTATAATTCAGCTGAGTTTACAATACACGATTCGTGAAATGAGATATTGCTAAATGCATGATTCTCCCAAACATTGAGACTTGAAGCACAACACCATAGTAATAAAACCGATGAATCAGTATAAAACAAAATTCACATGCATTTATATAAAAACCTACGGAATATGTGATGAATATTATGACATTCTCGTGAAAAAATAGAGGCAAACATTCATCAGTGTACCGGTGAAAAAATTACGCTCTCTCGCTGATTTTTCCACCAAGTACGTAATATATTCACCGTAAGGTCTATAAAGCATGTGTAAAAATAATAATGCTTGGTGGATATGAATTTTGAATGGCACTTCCAGGTTTACTTCAGCAACAAAAATTTTAATGATGAATGAAGTATGTAAATTACACACGGAAATCTTTGTACGTATGTTTTAATGTAGAAGGAAGGTAAATAGAAGTAAATGCTTTATGCGATGAGTGTATGAATGTTTAACGTTGGTAAAATGTTCAAAGTGTACTGCATAATCGCATTACTCGGTGATTAAAATGTTCCTTCTCATACTAATCATACTTATATTCCCGTATATTTGACATTTCAGAAAAACGAATAGGACCGATGAATGTATTAAGATGTTACAAAAGTGTGTGTCCCTGGATCCCACCTACACCCCAGCATATTTAGTCTTGGCAAGATTAGCGACTGGTCCTGCCGCGGGCGTTCTTCTGAAACACGTCGTGCGTCTCCAACCAAAAAGCTCGGATCATCTAGCGGAGTATGCTTCTTGGTTGTATCAGAACGGTAGGTTCAATGAATTCTTCTTGACTCTTTATTAATCCTCGAGAATAATACTGGAATATACATGAAATTCATGTTCAGCATTTTACAGTGATTGAACAGCTAGAAATCATGGATACTAGAAGGGGCGCACTGAGAAAAATCTGCATTGTAGAAATCATGTTTCAATATAGTAATGTATTTGACGGTGAAAAATACATTATTTTGGTGATTATTACCATGAGCTAGGTGATAAATACCATCTTTTTGGTGAATCAAACCGAATGTACGGTGAAATTCAACACTGAAAAGGTACTTTTCACTTTTGAAAGGCTGGCTTCAGTTTTCATTATTTGACGGGTGAAAAGTATACGAAATAGAGGTTATTTTCACATTTCATTTTTCTCAGTGCGATCATCGTTTCAAACAGCTCTGTTACCAAAATCTAGCTGGTATTCCACGTGGATTTCAGATCCGAAATTTACCTGCGTTGCCAGCTAAGACTCCACCTGGATTCCAGAGTCCCAACTGGATTTCCAATACCAACTGGAATTCCACCTGGGATCAGAAATTTCAACTAAAATACCACGTTGGATTTGAAATTCTAGCTGGGATTTCACCTGGAAATGAGGAATCCCAGCTGGAAACACAGGTAAATTTCGGAGTTGAAATCCATGTCGAATCCCAGCTGGAATTTCGTGATAGGGAGTATGACTTACTGCTCATTCTGCTTTCGAATGAAGAGTGAAAATAAGGAATGAACTGCAGATATAAAAGAACTATCTGATATTATATGAATAATGCATTATTTTCCTGAATTTTCAAATCATTCTATTGGTATTGGATGGTACATCATTATTGTATAATCTGTGAAATCGAATAAAATCATGAAAACATCATTAGAATTCTTGCCAAATTGAAATGGCGTATTTCAATCCGTCAGCTATTAAATAATATAATTATTGAATTCATTCAATCACTTGTTCAAAAGCATCTATTTATGAATATTTTGGATTGAATTTTCATGTCATCTCTTTCCCGTCTTTGTTGCTTTATTGTAAAAGATTGTATCCGTCCCAATGAACTTCAACGATTTACATCTGCATGAATTGCCATTGAACTCTGTTTGAGTTTGGATTCTACAAATTTCTTCCACTAAGATTCTATCCATTCAAACGATTCGCACATTAATTCAATTCATTCACAATGACAACTCGAATTGTTCAAAAAGAAAAAAAATACACGGAAGTGGAAAGGAACTTATAAAAATCACATTCTCATCCCACTTAACAAAGAACAAAAAAACACGCGAAGAGCGCATTACTTTCACACACTCGCATAAAAAATATACAACAAAGACAAAGCAATCGAGTGTTAAAAAATCCATTATTCCTCAGAATCCCGTGGAATCTTATCGGTTCCGTGAATTGGAACCCTCTTAATTGCTCTTTGGAATTTCAAAAATATCGATCAGACTTTAAACGACTGTTTGCAACGGCACTTTGCTGGGTTAGAAAATTAGTTCGTCGTTGATACGTTACTATTTTCTCTTTTTACCATGTAATAAAATTGTTATCGGGATAGAAAAATAAATATATTCCGTCGAAACAAACATGAATGAAGATCAACGACTCGGATTTGATATTTACATCCACATTGTTTTCATTCCAGGAAAATGGCTTCCTTCTTTAAAATACTATCTAAAGGGCATGGAGTTTTCGCCATCGCACAGATCGTCGCTGCTGGGTACAGCGAGGATTCTGAGGTCACGAGGCCAGTGGCCTAGAGTACATCAATTCATAACTAGGTGAGTTTGTTCTCAACCGCAATCCAAGTATTTCCAACGGAGAGCTTACAGAATTGTCGACGTGATACCGTGAATTTTTAGAATCCTGCATTCATTTCGTTACCGCGATGAATGCAGATCAAGATTTTCACGAAATTAAGGCATTATGTTGATATTTATAAAGTTCTATTCTACTTTTTTCACTTATGATATGATTCATTATGTTTTTGCATAGACTATTTTCGACAGATTTACACGTGACGATGACGTCTTTTTGCGACTTTATTTTCGATATTCACCGAGTCGACTTCAAGAAAAAATAATGTACGATGCGGAAGATTTTGTTTGTGAATTCATGTTATTGTTCGTGTTCTTTAATCAATATTTGAGGTTCATCGAAGATACATATGGAATCAAGATGTATGTTGCAGAAATATTACAATTACTTTTCGTACATTCAAAACAGAACATTTTCATTCTCGTGGTGAAGGATATGTTTGTATTATGGAGGCCTCTTCCCCACACATCGACCGCTGTCTAAAAGATATCTGCAGGAATAATTAACCCCAGAAATAATCAATCAGTTACCCCATGGGGGTCTAAAGGGAAAAAGAGGTTTTACAAAATCTTATGTTCCGTTTATAAGGGTATTAAGGGTTTCCGTTCATAACCATAGTATTTTTTTGATAATGGAAAAACGCTCCATTTAGTTGATTGCAACGCACAACCAGAGGTTAACGAAAACATACAAAAATTACGTGGGGTAACTGAGGGTTAAGGACAATGCAAGGAGTGTTATGCAACATGAATAGACATCTTTTAAAAGTCTCAAACTGTTCTCACTTCTGAAAGATACCTTTAAGAACGTTTTCAGAAACCTTTTCAAATTTCTTAGAAGACATCTTTGAGAAATTCCTGAAAGGATCTTTCAGAAGTGAGAACAGTTTAAAACTTCCAAGAAATGTCTATTCATGTTGCATAAGACTTCTTGCATTGTTCTTGATTATTTCTGAAGATATCTTTTATACAACGAGTGCTCTGTGGGTACTGTATATTCACAAGAATCCTCAAATCTGTTCACATAAAACACCCTAGTTTGATGATTCGCAAGTATGGAGTGATCAATAGTGATTATTTATTCAAGTGATCGAGACAAAATTCAATGAGGGCGAGAGACGTCGTTATCTGAATTACTTTGCATTCTCAAATTTCATTAGCCTATCGAGGTTTATATACACGTATATATATATTCAGGACATGAAAGCGTATTCTCTCACATACGATATTCTCTATTGTGAGATCGCTCTTACACTTTTTTCAATTCATTATTCCTATTTCTCTTTCCTGTTTGTTTCTTATTCTCACACTATACTTCATTCTCTCCTCTGTCTTTTCGTGCTGTACAAATAGTGTCTATAAAACACACACGCTAAATTTGCCAGCGACGATTTGCGTTGTTTTTGCAGTCAGTGCTCGCAAACGAACCAACAAGCGTTCGTGTGTGGGTGTATATAGGGAGTCCCAACAACCACATACCAAGCAAGTGGTGAATCGTCCAAGCGTACTACGGTAGAGTATCGTGGTAAGCTGTACAGGTGGAATGGGGTACGAAAGGGAGAAAGGTTAGAGAAAAGAGAGAGAACGCGGAGTAGGACGGTAGTGTGGGGACAGTTGAATTTCAGAACTAACGGCTTTTGTACACAAGAATGCTTGAAACATAGCTCGTTTAATCTGAATTAATTGGTGAAAATATTTTGTTTGAATCAAAAGCTTGGACTTAAGATCTTGTGTTCCGTTTGGATGCAGAATGAAGTTTTATGTATTTGTTTTTTTGCTTTGGGGATTTGTAGTGGTAGGGATGGGAGGGAAGGGAGTGCCATTCAAAGTCTGATGGAAGATTTTTACCTACTTTTTACTTACAGGGATTTTATCGTATGAAGAATGACTTGCTCATAATTAACGTTATATTCCAGTATTTGCTTTGAGATCAGATGTGGAGAGGGGATTTGTAATGTGGTTGTTCGACACAATATTCAACTTGTGGAACAAGGTGGAGATATTCAGACATGGAAGTATGGATAAATACGTCGCTTGAATTTGTTCTTTCTGAGTATACAAAGGAGGAAAAGATCCTCTGGAATAATGGGACAGTATCGATTGTTAAGAGGCAAACACACTGCTGATTCAACGAAATTTCCAAGCAGGATAACAAGCATTCTTGCTGTGAATAATCAAAGTGAATTACCTCCTTCCCATACAGGAATTCAATTCAAACCAGTAGATTGAATTTGTTCTTCAATTCATAGATTTGGTGAATCCAAATTCCTGAAGTTCTCTTCCATGAAAAATCAACCATTTGAAAGTAATGAATTCCTCTTCCAATAGTTTTCAACCCAATTAAACAAATGTACCATCATATCGGCAGGCTTTACATTAGTATTCGCCAGGTCCTTTCAAGTTCCAAGTAACACGAAAGTGCAGGTAAAATGCTGTGAAAATGCCATTTGGTTATATTCATTTGGTACAGCCAAAAACATTTCATGGCACGTTCATTTCCTTGTATGTACTATGAAGATACGTTAAACGTATTCAGCTGTACCAAATGCATGTAATAAGAATATTCTATGAATCTTCTATGTACGCGTTTGTGCTACTTGGGTTTCCTCGCTAGCGGCTAGATTATCGCTAACCCCTGGTGAAGTTCTTAGAAGGGTCTAAATGATTCCGTGAATCCCGTTACTGGGATAGCAGGTTTAAAGGAAGATGAGTTGTGTTTACACGGAGGAAAGTGAACGGTAACGATTACCAGAAGGAATAGCGAGTGCACGAGTATTGCAAACTCTAACTCGAGTATTCTCAAACTGTAATGAATGCTGCCTATTTGGCATCAGAGTGAGTGTAATAAATGTTTAATTGACCATAGCAAGGATAGCTCAACATAGAAATGATCACAGCTAGTGATCCCAGAATGCGGGATCTGGCGACCCCCACTATGCAGTCTTCAGAGACTACCACAGTTTTACCACGCATTGACGTTGAAAAAAGGACTACATCGTAGTCAGTAATTTCACTGTACTAAAACGCACTTATCTCTTTTTCACCCGAACATACGGTAAGACTATAATAGTGACTGTAAGGGTTACATGGTAGGTGCTACGAACTGGAGCCAATACTCAAATGGTAATCAATTCAATACGGTTTTCTTCATGCCCGAAGAAGAAATCTAGAAATCTCAAGGGAACCCAAAACCGATGCTTGAATAACAACTCATGGTATTTCCTTTCGTAACGAGAACATTTCTGATACATTACCGAACGACTTGATGTTATTTGAAATCTGGCACCGCATGTCAGACTCGTACACGCTTTCAACACGCTTTCAAAGCAACATCTCCCTATCTTGTATTTTCCATTCCTTCGCTGGAGTTTCTTTCCAAATTCCATGATAATTCTTCAAATAAGTCTTCTCTCGCATCTTCCTCGTTCAATCACTTCCCTTGAAATTCTTAGGAGCAATACTCGTTCTGATTTCATAGAACATTTCTTCTTTCCTCCATACATCAAGTACATTACGTTCATCCATTCAAGATTCGACGCATCCAAAAGTTCGTTTGGGATAGCTTTAGCAGAAAATGAATTCAGAATTCAGAACATTCAGCTCTTCCCGCTATGAGAATTTCCCAACCACTGTACCTGTATTTCATTTATAACAGTTGTACTTGTAGCTTCACACAAGAAGCATTAATCCAACGTAATTCTTAACGAATTTCATGGTTTCGCATGCGAATAATTTCATTTGAAAATCCTCTCATTAATCAAGACGAGTATGGAAGTAATTGCATTGGATAATTGACGTTATAAACGAGTTATGAAACACAAATGGATGATGATTCTCCGGTCGAAGCGAGAAGAAAAAATTGCGTGAATCACCCAAAGCTCCATTCAGTTCTCACAATCATAATTATACGACAACTAAGAAACGGGGAATACGAGGGTAAAAATGAAAACATAAAATAATATGTGTTCCGTATTGAAGCGCTGTTTCCTTCAGATTCTCTCTTTTATTCCGCTGCGTGAATATACTCGAATATATAGCCACTTGATTCCACCTGTATGCTTTTAAATCTGAAGAACGATAACGGAAGGGGTCGTAGATGGGAAGGCATGTATGTACATAAGACACCAGACTCGCTGTCTCGTTCACGAAAATATGTTTCATCCATTATATGTTACGCATTCATGATTTCAATAATTATGTTCGGGAGAGCTTTAATTGCATCATCAGGAGCTTCACCAGTACACATACGAGAGATTCCATTGGGAACGAGAGACATAACGTTAATTGATTTGATACAAAATATACTGAATTTTACTGTCATCAAGGTTTAGTAAAGCCAATGTCGCCAGATGAATACTGCTTCTAACGGAATTGATCAATTATACTCTTGTATTACAAAGAATAGAGTAGAGAGTAGAATGATATTTGTTTTATGAATCTGCAAATCAGTAAACTTTCTTCAATTTTCCGCCAAACTTCGATGGTTATTGTTGGAATTACTTGAGATTATTTGGTGTTTTTCAAGCATGTTTCAGTATATGATATTGTCACAATTAATTCGCCCCTGCCCCAAGAGAACACTGACCTTCTCTAGGTGAAATTTAGGTTCATTGCACATACATCCACGTTCAGAGAATGTTTAGTGGACCATGAAATGTCCGGAAGTTCAACGGCCCTCTATGGAACATTCTTTGGACCTCCATGTTCCCTTGGGGTAGTTCAAAATGTCATTGGAATCACGAAATCGTGAACAATATAATCTCTTTTCATTCTTCATGATCATTATGGAATCTTTTCGTGTATTCACTTTGAATATTGTGGATTGTCAATTGCGATGAATTCAACCTTAATGATAATGTCGACTATCTTTTCTGACTGCGATTCAAAATTCCTACAGAATTGACCATAGCTGTCTTGCCGACGATTACCGTTTTTCTCACAGAATTTGATCAATCATGATCAATGCGGACGCGCATTTTCAATCAATAGAATTATGAATTAGAGACCGAGAAAATTCCTGTTTTGGCAACACAGCACATTCTGACTGTTTCACAATATTTCAGAATATGACAAGGGATTTTTGTCACTGGTAGATATGAGATGTCACTTGAAGTCCATCTAGAGGTGATGTGCCGGTCAGAAGTCGGTAAATTTCATGAAAAAGATCGCTAAAAAGTATTTCGAAAGATGTCGCAGTCACGTTATGACGACATCCCAAAATATGTACTAAAACGTCAATTTATTCGATGATGTCAATGGGTCAATGTGATGTCATTATGATATCATAGTGGCTAAGTTGTGTTCCTTGGGTCAGTTAATAAACTACTGAGGAATTGAGTGAAATCGATCAAGATTGACTATGAATATTGTGTGATATAATGAAAGTTAAAGAATGCTGAGTACCAGTGATTCAGTGATGCCAGAAATTTTGATATCCAACGGCCTACATCCAATTATATGCTTTTGTTGATCGGTATGAGCAATGTATTACGTTCTCGGTGCTCTCGTTCGTTTGTTTCTGACAACACAGCCAGTGATGCCAGATTCGAGATCGGTTTTACCCTCTCCATCAATCGCTTCCCCTTTCTCCCACCATTAAGTCGGGCAAGAGAGAGAGAGAGAGAGAGAGAGAGAGAGTGTGATAGTTAATCTTTCTCTCCTGCACGCTCGACTCAATCCGCATGGTGGGAAAAAAGGGGAAGCGGTCGATGGAGGGGGTGAAAACGGTCTCGGTTTGGCGTCATTGCTGAGTACTTGTTTCTTTCCTTATGTAACTCTACCTGATATTATCAGTGCACTGTGTTATCCATAGAAATAACCAATGATTCTGCAGAAACACGAATACCGTCGTTGATGATCCTTTCACCTACCCGTGATATGGCTGACGGAGAGATCAGGCTACTGAACTCCCTTATTGAATCCGGTTTGAATTACCCGAGCCATCGGGCAAGCTGACTGAGCGAGCGCGCTCTGTTGCAGCGACCCTGAAGCTCGCGTTTAGAATACTTTTCATATCACTCGTGCGAGGACTCGGCTTACGTATGCCGCTCGAAGGCACGTTCCACGTTAGCGTGTAACGACGCGTGATGAAACTCGTCATTTGGTGCAGGTTTTGTTTATCCCATAGGTTTTTGTCACATAACGTTTGAAATGAAAAATTGAGAAATTACCTAACCCACTCTAACGGAATTATGTATAACAACATTATACAATTAATCCATCAATTGGCAAGAAAATCAAAGCATGGATGAGAATTCTCATGTTCAAACTTGTTTCATCATAGGATATAATTCTGATAATCCAGTGGAATTACATCCACCGCATCAAATAGAACCAAAGTAATATTACGTTTAATATTCCATGATATTAGAACAATATTTAGAAATGAACTAATATTCTTGTATATATCATACTCAGTAAATATTATCGGTCGCAATTTGAATTATTGCAATTCTGAGTGTGCAATAAACATAATCATTGACCCATAATTATCTTTACCTCAAAATTATCTCCCTGTTCTCGCACAGAAGTGATGGTGAGAAAAACTGGGTGAGACGAATTGACTATTCCACAATGTTATCGAAACGGATTCTTAAATCATTGACCAAAAATAAGGATTTTAACTGGAAACTTTCAATAACTTCAGAATTGAGGGAAGGATTATTTCAAGAGTCAAGGATTCAAAATTCATTGAGAGGCGACTTTTTCTCTTGCATTTCGTAAAAAAATTGGAATATTCCTATATATAAAATTCCCGATAATTATCGAAGAGAATCAATCTGATCTCACAATTTCAAGCGATTTATCCAATTGTCTGTAATTTGATGTTGAATTTATTCGCAGCTTATTCCGTGGATCTAAATATTCCAAATTTTTACTCAAATCGTGATGAGTGGGTTCAATTTCAGAGTTCTAATCTGCATACCGTGGGATGCCATAAACATGTTGTTTGAACAATGAGGAATATGTTTAGCTTTCATTCCAGAAACACTAATTGAAAAGAATATTAAACAGACGAATAATTAGTATTGTCTTTGGTTCACTTGATGCGATTGTTAATGGCTTCGATGAGCATTGCGTTTCAATTGAGTACAGTCTCTTATATATTGCGAAACGGTTCGTTCGAAAATGAGACCAGTGTTATCATATGAATTTGATTTCACCGTTGTTCTGTGAATTTTGATGTTTTTGAAGTGAGATAAATTTGAGATATTTATGTTGCCGAAGCTTGAATCGTTCATTGAAACGAATTAGTGATGTACTAAAAGATATAATTACTATGATCAACAACATATCTTCATGTTCAGAGAAATCTATTTTTGAAAAAATATGTATTCATGAAACAAGAAAATTTTTCTGGAATTCAGAATATAATTCTTGAATTGAAGAAATGTTTTATTGATTCAAGGAACTTTCTTGTAGGCCTACAACTTATCAACTCCCTAGCGTGTATGAAGTCTGGCCCACTTTGGCCTCACAATGGTCCAGTCTAGGGCCCATATTGCCAGGATGTGGCCCATGCTGGCCCGGAGTGGAGTCCATGGTACATACATGCTAGGGCTGTTAACCAAGAGTGTGTGTTCTTAAAAATATTTAAGAATACGTTTCCTTGGTATTATTAATTATTTCTTTCGGGTTGGAACAAAGAAATCCTAGTGTATTTGAGGCATGTGACTCCAATAAAGCATAAGAGGAGAAATATTTGATTCCATAGTATATTTTATTAAAAACAAATGCTGAAACTTGCAAGAAATTGTACATGTTGGCTGTGAAGATACTGCAACTAATACGAGTTGAAAACAAGGAGTTATTCGGAAACTTGAACTTTACTTGGGCAAGTAATAACAGTTGATGATACGTTTGCTACACGCAAATGAATCACCGTCGAGACACCTTCTCACAACCTTAGAAGTTTCCACTTTAGGATCTCATGAATATTCAGGAACTATCGGCAAGACCTTGTTTGATTGAAAAAAAACCCTGTTGTAGTTTTTTCACCTGTAATAGAAAATCTGCCTGAAATATTGCACCCCTAATGGACACAGAACAAAAACATGTTCATGAGACATGTCAAGCAGTGACATCTGGATTTTATTCTTGAGAACTAGAAAGCCGGTACATTCGTGGTGACTCACTTCTGCCAATCATATTTGAGATCTCATATCAATACTAGTTATCTTTCTGAAAATCTGAATTTTTTTCTGGTGTACGTTAAGAAACTTCATACACCAATATGATTGTTTCAAACAAACTAACCATCTCTCAATGATGGCGCACGACACATGTTCCAAATAGTGTCACGATTACATATCTGAACATGGCGGTGATATTTTGAAACCCGCCAATTTCATGACGATTTTGATTGGATCCACCATATTCAGGCAATTTTGCAACCAATGAGATTCTATAGAACTTGACCCATCGGTCGTGGATTTAGAGTCACCCAGACTTTGTTATAAGGACTCTAATGCTTTTTCATGATATTCACCTGGTAATCTAGAATCACTTATCGATGTAGTTTTAGACAAGAACGGTTTCCCCCCATACGCTGGAAACCTTCACGGACAAAAATGTTTAGCTGTACCAGCTAGATTTTAGCTATCATAGCTAAATATTTCGTTGCGGCAGTTGAAATTTAGCTGGTACAGCTAAACTTTTTTTCCCGGGTTGTATCAATATTATTCGATGACAGGAATTGTGTTAGAGAACTTCTTGTGGAACACATTCTCAAGGCCAGAGGAAATAACGTTTCCACTGTTATCAATGTATTTGACCTAACGAAACTCGATTCCACCGCGAAAGATTACTCCAATATGATTGCATGAGATGATAACCCCATCGCGGTTCCTTAACAATATCTCTCATGCAGAATTTAGAGCAATCATTACAAATAAGAATCTGCTACGCGGAGAGAAATTTGGATCTCCTCAAAAATTGAAAATATATCTTGAAACTACTAGGGAATGCGCAACTTTTGACATCTCTTGTGATGGAAAATTTTACAGCCCTTTCCTTCATATAACAACAAGACATGCCATTATATATCCATGCTAGGGAATTTCTTCTACGTGGAAAAGTAGCAGTTAAGTAGATCGAAAACAGTGAATAACGATTGTATATAAATCTGAGAATTCAAAACCACTGTGACTTTCAAGAAAGTTGTTCCAGATGTTCTTCCTTTGAAATGTCATTCAATTCTTTGAACTGCATCAGTCAAAACTGATTTGATCCACCCATTCTGTTATAACAATCCAGATAGCAATTCAACAAATGTTGACGAAAAGGTTCCTAGATGACACACGACAAGGATACAAGCTTCGAAAATCCTTGCACGTGAATGTAGCAGCCTGACACTGACAAGTTGAAAGCAATCGAATGACAAATCTAACTGACCATGTTATCTGGAAAGAAACTACCGGACATCTATTTTGAAAGTGTAGCGATCAAAAATCGTCAAATGTCACAATATGTACTATACAAAATTGAATTCTTTCATTGATACGATGCGGTTATTGTAAAGTGTTCTTCTAAGATGTGTTGTGTGATAAGATACAGCATGCACAGTAGCTTAGGGCTATGAAACGTGACAGGATGTTGGATCACCGTCGAGTTTACGATGAATATAATATTATGCACACATGGCTGCGTTCCAGTTCAGCCTGGCTCAATGTGTTTACGGAAGTTAACAATGTATGAATTTAGCCTGCAGTTTGATTCAAAGTTTGGAAATTTTCCTAACATACAATCCTTTATGAATATAATTGTGAATCCTGATCAGAGATATTGTCTCATAATCATTCTCTTAGAATGAATTACTTTGACAACATGATCGCGAAGAATATTATAGATAACAAAACAGCTCCCTTACTGCCGCATTAACGAATGGATTCCTTCATTAATCTCCGTATTATACAAGTGAGATACGGCATAAATTAAACCCGAACTACCCAAAGGACGTGAATGGATCATATATTTGATTTATATTCCCCAAGGTTCTGAATTCTATCGATACGCGCGTATACAGTTCGCGCAAGAAAGCTCCTTGGGAAACTATTTTACAGTGTCGAGGATGAAAGTAATTTCTCATCGCATACATTAATAAACGGAATATGGACATAAATGGAACGAGAATGTGGTGGTGAGATTTGTGCATTATATTATATATACGCGAGGTTGCAGTATCTAGTTATGGTAGGTACAAGGATAAGGGAAAAAAGTGGTAGCTCTAGGGTTTCGTGCAAAAATGCGAAATGATAAGTGTCGAGAGGTAATTTTCCCGCCCATTGACGAAATTCTTTCCACTACATCGCCACTAACAATGGAGTTTCAACGATGTCAGAGAGAAAGAAAGCCGGTCGCTTAGTATTAAGCACGGCAGAAAAGATGAAGAACGAGCAATGACGGTGGAGGCAATTTCTTCGTTCCGACCATTGTTATTTACGAAGAAAAAAGAATATCCTCTGCACATCAACGTAAGAATACCTGATTGTGCTGTGTGCCCGGAGAGAGCGAAGAAAGGGAAGAAAAATCACTAACAGTTTTTCACACATGATACACATTTCTCACACGTAGAAGAATGATGATGATCATAATAAAAAATAATGTGAGATGTATGGATAGGCACGTATAATTCGAAAAATAATATCCCGACATTCGTTTCACGATCATCTTGACAATTAATATTAATCACATTTATGACGTACGTGATCATATATCGAACAGTTTTAATTCGGAGAACAAATTGAAAAAACGGCATGAAAAGTCTAGTCCTCGATTCATCATTTTTTTTCACATCACGAGATATGTAAAGATTTCTTGAAAAAATTTCAATTTGATGCACGAGAGACAAAAAAGGGGAGAATATACAGGGTGGGGCATTTAAAGTGTCGCGGGCGTTTTTTCCAAAAATAAAATGAGATACCAGAAAATTTTTCGGACAAAAATTGTAGGGTATCGAGGGGGACATCCGATGGTGGCCTTGGCTTTGACCTCAAATCTCATCTTCAAGGGCATTCTGAGGTCAACTCTTGTTTTTTAAATAGCATCTCATATTTTTTACTGCAGATTTGGATTCTAGGTCAAAAACCAAGAAACTTTTGTCTGAACCATTTTCCTGAAATCCGCAAAGATGGCGCTCTAATCGATATTGTTCCATACTGAATCTGACATTAGAATAACTCGAAAACGAAGGGTCTTGGAGGAGAATGTTTCGGACAAAAGTTGTCTGATTCCAAGGGGGACCCCTTGAACTGAAACGGAGGTGATGGGGTATAACAGACAAAACACAACACATTTCAATCGTCTACATCACTTGGATAATTTTAATGCAGTAGATGCTCAAAATGATGGCCTTCGACTTCAATACACATTTCAAAACGTTTTACAAAAGATTGCTGAACTCGTGCTGAAATATCTTCATTGATGCTCGCGCATGCATTGATGATTCGTTGACGCATATTCTCAGGTGTAGTCGGTGCTTGTTGATAAATTGTATCTTTTATGTATCCCCATAAAAAAAAATCTGGAGAAGTAAGATCCGGAGAACGGGCAGGCCAATGAACTGGTCCACGACGTCCTATCCATCGTCCAGGATAATCTCTGTCCAATATTTCTCGAGCTGTGACTGCATAATGGGATGGACAACCATCGTGTTGATACCACATATTCAATCGTTCCTGAATAGGTATGTCTTCAAGTAATGTTGGAAGTACTTGATTCAAGAAATGTCTGTACTTCTCTCCATTTAGCGTATCTGCAATGAAGTACGGTCCAATTACTCGAGATCGAAAAATACCACACCAAACATTCACAGCCCATTGTCTTTGATGCTCTACTTGACGCAACCATCTTGGATTTTCTGTCGCCCAGTAATGCATATTATGTCGATTTACTTGACCATGATTGGTGAACGTCGACTCATCAGAAAATAATATGTTGATGAAGTTGTTATTGTGCATTTGCGCTAGACCCCATCGACAAAACTGTACACGATTTTCGAAATCATCACCGTGAAGGTCTTGATGCAAACAAATGTGATACGGATGGAACTTGTGACGTTTCAGTATTCGAAGAACACTTCTTCGAGAAATTCCCGAATGGAGTTCAATTTCACGAGAGCTCACGTGTGGATTATTGGCTACTGCAGCTAGTACATTAACTTCCGCATTTTCTCCGCTAACAGTTCTCATTCGATGTCGTTTTTCCCTTGTAACACTTCCCGTTTCTGAGAATAATTTTGTAATGCGTTGAAAATACCTAATGGATGGCGTTGTTCTTTCAGGAAATCGTTCTGCATACAAGTCATATGCTTGTCTGGGGTTCTTATGCACTTCACCGTAAAAGTAGATCATATCGATCTTTTCAGAAACCGTGTATCGGATATCCATGATTTTCAATTTGTCATAAACCAAGTAATAATCAAATGTAACTGACAAACTGACTTTCAAAATCGTGAATTTTCACTGAACCCCGTCGTTTGTTTACATCGCGTGAGCTCTGAATGGTGGTAATGTAGACGATTGAAATGTGTTGTGTATTGACAACTTTTGTACGAAACATTCTCCTCCAAGACCCTTCGTTTTCGAGTTATTCTAATGTCAGATTCAGTATGGAACAATATCGATTAGAGCGCCATCTTTGCGGATTTCAGGAAAATGGTTCAGACAAAAGTTTCTTGGTTTTTGACCTAGAATCCAAATCTGCAGTAAAAAATATGAGATGCTATCTAAAAAACAAGAGTTGATCTCAGAATACCCTTGAAGATGAGATTTTAGGTCAAAGCCAAGGCCACCATCGGATGTCCCCCTCGATACCCTACAATTTTTGTCCGAAAAATTTTCTCGTATCTCATTTTATTTTTGGAAAAAACGCCCGCGACACTTTAAATGCCCCACCCTGTATAAATAAAATGATGTTGTTCATACATTACGATTGAGTGCTTTTCAACTTTATTCCAAGTGAAGTAACGTTGAATTTGAACTTTGAAGCTCAATTTTATCTATCCTAATGGACCTTGATTCCGAACAGATTAATGTGCAGCCGAATTCCACTTCTTCGGATCACAGTTTGATATAACTTATACAATAGGTTGAAAAGTCTGGTCTCAGATTTCAAACTGGGTTAAAGGTAATGAAAATCGATTTAATTCGGACTATGACGAGAAATCTTGAACTTCCAGTGAAATTTGAGACTTGAGACTCAAGGGTTAGTCGGAGGTCAAGTTTTGAATTAGATAGTGAATTTGAAGTTTCGTTAAAATTATACCGATTACCGTTAAGTTCAAAGTTAAGCGGTCAACCTCGAGTTCAGTTTAAGAGCATGAAAGTACTTACTATCTCTACCAATATTCACTCCAGCTCCGTCACATCGGACGTGAGATTGGTTTGAAAAGCAAGCCACAAATTGAATATCAAAATCATACACTCAATCCGACGTTGAACTTTAAATCCACGGAATGTAAACACAGAAAATTCTATTTCTCTGAAACAAAATTGCGATTGCAAAGAGAAATTTGCACTCTTTTGCGGCGATTTATGAACGCGGAACAATAAACCGAAGGGAACGATGCTACCGCAAAAATTGTCATCACCGAGAAAACTGACAGGAGAGCGTTGAGCGATATGACATTGAATCGAAATATTGTGCACATATTATTTTCTCTTCCGTCCTGTTACGCGTGTGAGGAAACCTTTAGATCATCAACCGTGAAATCGCTTGACATTAATACGTTTTCATTCGACCCGGAAAATCGTTCAAATTCATTCTATATTCAATTCTCTCTCTCGTCTCTATATCCGAAAATGTCGATGAAATTGTAGTCTCGTATGCGGCGAACGAATGAAAATTGCGCCGGATGGAATAAAGAGATTTTATGATAAGCGTGGAATAAAAATTGTCTGCGTTGCGTTTCGCATTTTCACGCTGCACATAATACGGACGTTCCATTCGTTGCACGTTGTATATTACGGCTCCGAGCGATCGTTTTATTTTCTCATAAATACTAGGTATCGTGGGGGGCGGGGAGGGGGGGGGGGGAGAAACGCATCGTCCCCCACGAATCATTGAAAATCAAAATCCCGACAGAGAGATTTCTTAAACGATATTGGATGTGGACTATCGTGCGATCGATACATTGATTGCACGTGAGAACACTTATTTCAGGAAGAGTGAATTATCTTGCACGAACGCCTGGCCTGATTTTGCTTACGAAAAATTCAATTCGTTCGACGCTGTTGAAGTTTCAAATGTGTTCCAAGAATCTAAATTGAATTTGAAGATACCGTAGGGCTGGGAGAGAATTCGAATCTCGTGGGATCCACATATGCGAATGACAGAGTAATATTTTTTTGATCGGTGAAACGAATGGCGGGAAGTGGTTTTGAATTGATGGTCGTAAAAATCATGATTATGATGAAAGTTACGAGAAGTTTGCGAAAGATCGTGCAAACTTTTGTGAATTTCAGATATCGTTCGATAATCGATATTGATTTTGTTTACACCCACTTCTCGGGTTTGAAACCTGATTTTGAATAATCTCAAATACCAATCATTCGTGGGGATTTATTTGAATATGGAATGAATCGGGACAACGGTTCAGTTCGTTCCTACAAAAAAGAAAGAGTAATGCTACCTACATTCATTAAATCTTATAATCTCGGGAGAATCTTATCCCTCAAAAAGAATATCTCTTTATCTCCGACATAATGCCCTGCACTGGAGAATTGTGGAGAGAATTGTTCTTGTTGCAGCGTCAGTCTTTTCTATACTGATTATTTCTTATAAGCGTCAAAAGAATTCCTTTTCACAAAGACAGAGACTAGATGAGAAAGTATGGTTTTGTTTGTGAAATCGAGTGATGGAAAATGTCATAATGGAATATTCAAAGAGTGTTTCATCCTTGTCAAAGTAAATTAAAAACTCAAAGATTCTCTTGAATTTTCCAAACGAATATCTTGTGTTCCTGCGTATGTTATACAACCTCATAACACGAGGAGAGAAACATCATTTTTAATAATTCCGCACCTTTAATCCCAAACCGACTATGTCGCCGCCGTCATCGTCGGTTTCAAAAACCCCCAAATGATTGCATTGCAATATCACGAATGAATATCGTTAGACCAATTTTTCGCGGCCTTTATCTCGCCACGTTCGGATGGGGATTTCATAATTCATGATGACATCGAGTTTCATCCTCTCTATCAGGAAGCTAACGAATAACTGATAACAATTCGTTTCCACTATCATCGAATCAGATTCCGTTCTCAAAAATGTGAATGTTTGTTAAAAACAACACAACGATACTCGATCGAGAAGTTGTTTATCATATATTCTCATTGTATTCTATTTTATAGATCCTCGCCAACCGATATCAAATAAAAATGTTGATTTACGAGAGCGTTTTATGGTATCGTCGTATTATATCCGACACGATGTTCTTCGATGCATTCGAATATCATCGACAGCGTTATACATTCAAGATCGATATTAGCATTGAAGAAAATTGAATGAGAACTTCTGGATGGTCAACGGCGTTCAATTCGCGTTGCGTATAGCCAATTATAGGCTCCGCAATTATGTCACTGTTAACGCATCCACGTATCGTAAATATGCCTCCTCCGTTGTGTGAATTTGCCGATAACGATTAATGTTATCTATTCGATCAACCGCTCGTTCAATAGTAGTGCAATGGTCTTTTATCATCGCTATAATCGTAAGCGATCGCGAGAACATACCAATTATCGTTGAATTCGTTCCCCAATTCATCCACGTTGATTTGAAGTTTATTCAATTTCAGATTGAATATTTTTTTATCCTTATTGTTGCTATTGGTTCGTTCGGTGTAATGAGCATCTAAAGAGTTGTTTCAAGCTTTTTCTATTCCATTCCATGAACTTAGATTAAAAGCGAATCGCCTACTCGAAATTATTATAATTGATTCAATATCTGAATCAATAAATTCCTAATCTTCACAAAACTAATGAGGATATATAGTAGATTATACCTCTGAATATGTAGATCCTAGGCTAAAATAACTCTTAACAGACCTAACAAATGAATATTAGAGGCTAAGAAAAAATTTGTATAATCCATTCTTCCCCGTGTAACAATTCATGAAGTGAATTATCAGTGATACGGGAACATCAGAGATGAGAGATGTTGGTTCATGTTGAATATATATTCGATTAAAGCTTTCCGTTGTAATCAAATATATATGTAAATGCCTGAACCTATTTGCACAAATTCATGATTCGTTCTCTTTGGATGTTCCAGGTGGCATCTTATGCTGAGAGCAAGGCGAGGAGGTTTTATATATCGTGGTGATCTTTATATACGTGCCTGGCAGCTGCAAAGCGAATCTCGTAGGAGAGCGCATCAGCATCAAAGGAATTTGTGTCTATCGGTGAGTGTTATCAACAGTAATTAATGAAGCGAGAGAATCTATTTGATGTGGAAAAAAGATGAATCAGAACAAAATAATTGATTCAAATGACATTACTTGAAAAACGGTCTTTTTTCTAAAAGAAAATTTGAAAATTGTTACGTAATTCATGACGTAAGTCACAGAATTTTACTTTGAAATCGTGTCAAGTTATTCGAAAAAGTACATTCAAATTCACCATGCTAGATGCATCTAGCTTGTTAGCTTGTGTCGAACAAGCTTCATTTATACATTCAATATTTTTGATCGGAATAATAATCGTTATCAGAGCGAAGAATGATTTTATATAAATGTTCATCCAATTTGTCTACATAACGCGATTCTCCACCATTGGATTCAGCAGCGAGAGGAGAAAGAAAATCGATTCCCTATACTTTTGCATATATTAAACCAACAATTTTTCAGCGAAGTCATTGCGAATGTTGAAACTACATCGCGTACAAACTTTCTTTTTGGTTTTCATGTTCAAATGGCATTATGAAACTTCTCGTTGAAGAAAGAATGTTTTGTTTAGCTTGGTAGTGTAACCGTTTCTGATGATTTTTTTCCCTCGTACTTGAAGCACCCTTCAGTTGCGTTTGGCTGGCTCACACTCAAGTACTTGCGGTTTGTTCTCATTCCGCTTAGTTGAGATGGAATAAGTTTTTCTCAACTCCCCACGTCTGTACGTGCTTTAGTATTTCTCTCTATGTTTAAGAGGGTACACAAATGAGTAATTACGGGGAAGATTTGATGTTTCGTCCGTTCTCTCTTTTCATTTGGAAATTTACTGAAAGTGCGTTCATCTTTCACTCAATGAAGTCGGATTTGATGGATTACGGGGTTTGAATTGATGTAGCACCTATCAGGTTCCCCGCTGTGGGAGAAGTTTTTTGTTTCCCGATGAAACCTTCTCAGAGAATTTATATAAAAGACGTTTAAATTGTGAGAAAGATCAAAAGAAAATTCAAAGTTTTGCTCTTCGATTTTTTTTCAAGCAAAAAAAACCTAGGACAATAATTAGAATATATGCACTTTGAAATATCATTATAACATTTTTTGTAAAAAATGATGACAAGGAAATTCCATCTTGAATTTAGAGCTCTTCAGCTGAATTTGATTTCGACTTTTACCTCGGTCTCTGGAGAATTCAACATCCAGAAGGCAAAACAGTTTCTCATAGTGGCAAGAAAATTCCCTAGTTTTGGTGGGAAACCCATTCCCTTGAGATCAAGAGACGAAAATACGTACCGAAAGCCAGCAGAGTCGAAACAACAGAATAAAATAACTCCTAATGGGAGATTATGTGATTTTTGTTCCTAATTCATTTTTCTATTCACGATTTTTGTGCTCCAGTTGTTTACAAGCAAACAAAAGCTTACACGGAAAGAAGAAAACACTACTGGTTACTGTGAATGACAGCGATCGGTTGAAAAACAAATGAAAACACGCTTGGATAGTGAGGATTAGTGCGATCACAGTGATGGGTATTGTAATGAAATGCGTCAACGCTGACTGGACAGTAATGAGGATTGGGAAACACAGTACTGCACAGAATGAATTTGAGTTTCAATGTATTTTTGTGATTCACAGTAACCATTGCTGTTTTCTTTTTTCCGTGTAGGTGGATGCAAATGAAGCTAGATGAGTGAGTTTATAAGTATAATGCGGGGAAGAATTTGTAAGGAGAAATTGTTAAAAGAGGGCGAAGGCGCTTTAATGCGATCTTAAACAGCGCCGTATATGAGAAGTAACAAACTATTACTACTACTACATTCTCTCCAAAAAATATCAATAAAATACACTCCGTGCATTAATAGGAAGCGCCCGCTGCTGAAAATGCCAGGCAGTTCCGAATAAAAAAATTATTGTCAGGATTCAATCGGTTTTTGTTCCAGGAAATCCAGTCATAATCTGAAATTTCTACTTGGTTGTGTCCGGAATCACCAAATTGTAATCTCCTGTCAAAGCCTGGCAGGAAAATTTTCGTCAGTTTCTGACTGGATATCAGAGTTTGGTGGTTTTGGACGAAACCAGGGGGAAAATTGTCAGTTATTGACTGGATTTCCTAGGAAGAAAACCGATCGTATCCTGACAAATATTTCCCGTCCGGATTTGCCTGGCATTTTCAGCAGAGCCAAGAGGGCCCAAAATTTTACCGCAAACTTAGATATCGCCATTCTCAAAATTGTGTTAACTTCATCAGAATCTGGAACCGCCTGTTTTTCCTCGTCAGAGACTCGATCATCAAAATTAGAAATAATACAGCGAATCAGCACAAGAAGAGTAAAACATCATGACACTCACCTGAATCCTATAGGTAATTTAATTCCAAAATTGTGTCATCTTCATCGAAATCTGGCAGAGCCTTCGTTTTCTGGTATACGACTGGATCACAAGAATTGCGAATAGAGCAATGAATTCGCACAAAAAGAGGACATAATTTTCCAGTAGACGTTATTCCATTGTGCTGATTTGGTTATACGCAGCGTCCGGTGCGTGGCGTGTTTCCCTAGTGGCAGGGGAAAAATTCCCCCTGAGTCTCACAGTGTGATACTGAGATGGAGTAATAAAATTCCAATCGAACAATATTACCTACGTCATAAATTCTTCATCAAAATGAAATCATCGTTGACAATTTGGTTCACGATAAAACGAAATTTCCCTACAAGCGGATATCGAGAAAAGCTAACAATTCGTGAAGAAGATAATGAAAAAAGCGTGATAGCGAAATGAAGAAAATCTGAATCTATACATGGGATGTAATAAATCTGACGATGTGCGCTTAGGTAGGAAGTAAGTTTACGACACGTCGTTCCGCAAAACTTTTGCTGCAGTTCTTCTTCGGTCTATGATACTAGCCATTCTACAAAATCCTTTCTTAACTCCTCATTGAAAGTTCGACTTCCCCAACTATAAAAAAAGCATCAGTTATATTTTATGACTATTTTACAATGATACTCTTACTATATTATTAAAACCCAATACCATCGCAATCCCATTAGAATGCTGGATTTCAGAGAGATTCGACTAACCGTTTTGACTTCACATAGAATATTTTTCATGTGGAAATTACACGGTTTCTCCGGATGACGAATTCTCACAATATTGTTATGTCGGCATGAGAATCGTCTGTACTCTCACAAATATTCGAAACAAAAAACAAAATAAAACTCTTCTCCGACGATATTCTTTACGAAAGAATTGATGCACAGTCGACACACATCTGTTCCCTTACTCAACACACTCGAGTCAAATTTGTTGAATCCTCCAGGTTTCATATGAGATCGAAATATAACTTTTCTGATACCAATGGCAAACTGTCTTTGTGGCAAACTTTTGTACTGAAGTGAATCTAAATGAAATCCAATTTCATGGAATTCGCGGTATTCTGTCCAAACTTTTCTCGAATTCATGCTGATTTTCTTCATCTTGTTTCACAGTATCGATTGATTCATGGCAAATAAATATTTGTTGGATAGAAGTTTGTTGGAGTTATTGGGTTCTGGAATCGCCCTCTTGGTTGGAAATCGTGCAAACTTGAGAGAATTCTAGTTCAGAATTGTAATTAGAGAAGAACATTAGAATTGTTTCTAGAATTCAGAGAGATATTCTTTCGTTGACGCAAACAAATATCCGTTAATTTTCTCTTCAACAAATGAGTGCCAACTGTGAATCAACATTCAGTTTTATCGAACGAAATTTATTTGATCAAACGAACATAGAGATGATTGAATATTCAATATTTTTTAGAGTGTGTTTCTCCTTCATGCAACTTTAGATCAACTCACGAATTTGATGGTCAGCGAGTCGCCACGATGCCCATGATGATAAAAACTACCAAAAGTTCCGTTCACGAATCAACAGATAGCACGTTTCATGAAATTCATAAAAGAAAGTGAAAATGATTCATTGTGATCGCATAAAAGTTTGGAGATATTCATCGATGTGACTGTTTCCACATAGTTTTAGGCAAGTTGGAATTGATGGAATTTGTACGCTTATAGTGTCATGAATACGAAAAATCAATCGTGATGTTGGTTGTTGACTAGCGCACTGGTGATATCAGTCATTTCTCGTTTGGTAACTAGCTCCTAAATTTCATTTCAAGGATAGGGGAACGCGCGTCATAGATTATTGAATAAATTATGACAGCGCGTGAAAAATTGTTCAGGTCTGATTAGGCTTGTTCAGGTCTAATCATGGACATTTTTCAGCGAAATTATTCGTGTTCAATATTGATCGCACGTGGTTGGGCCTGACTACACCTGGTCGTTCATTTTTTAGCTCCGTCATCACCAAAAATGCTTCAATTTTGTACCCACGTGAAAACCTGTGATCAAGTTCAACCGCCTGCAATCATGCCAGACGAACCATTCTTGCCCGTGATCATGTATAATCTCACCGACTGAGAAGTATTTATACAAAATGACTTTGTGTACGCCTGATCACGCGTGATCATGCCTGAAAAATGGGAACTAGAAAACGGGAACTGCATAAGCAAAGCAAGTGGAAATGATTGACAATAAATTAGTGTTTGATAAAATTGTTATAGTTTTATTCCTTACAGACAACTCATTGATTTTGTATGAATTTCTCATGCAGAATGGAGCATAATTAAACGTGATTCGGTGTAATTCGGCATGATTAGTCCCCACCACGTGGGCACAAAATTGAGGCCTGATCACGCCTGATCACGCCTGATGAATAAAGCCTGATCAAGCGTGGCCAATTTTTCCACGGGAGGTTAATTGATATGAATGCATTCAAGATTGAGATTTTCTCATTTCAACCTCCCCCTTCCGGTAATCGCTTTTCAATTGGACTCCACATCTCTCGGAGTTGCATTCCGCCACCCTTGCATTTTACAACCTTGCATTTTTATTTGAATATAATATTAAAAAACGGTGACGATGCTTCAACATTGAATGATTTCAAACTGTTCATATCTTCAAATATATGGGCCAAATTGTGGATCTGATCATGTATGATCAGATTTAAACTTTTGTTCTCGGGTTCGATATGTCTTGGCAATGATTTTGCCCGGAATACTCAGATCCGATCGGACCAGATTAGATTTGATCGGATCCAGACAACATCTAATCAGGTCCAAAAATTTAGATCCGATCAGATCAAATCATTTTCCCCGGATATGCTATATGTGCTTTGACAACAAAATATCAATGATGAACGACAGATAAAAGTTAAACAATAAAATTCGAATATCATTTTGTTCTCCGCCTAACCAACAATTCAAATCACCACATTCTATCATGGTCAAGCGCTAACAGTGATATTTCATACAAATTTATTTCTCTGCTCTTTGTTATTCGATATCAATTGCAATATCATTTCTACATTATCAGAGAAATTCATTTGAAACCCGCAAAAAATTTCATTCAACTATGAGATGAATGATTCTCGATAACATTTCTTGTGATTCGATACAATGAATACGCTGCACAAGGAATTTTCAAAGAGTATGAAATTTCATAGTGGCAGTCTGTTCATTCTGAATTTCAGCTGGGATACGGACTTAATTGTATAATCCTTAAATCGATCCTCAACTACACCGTACGTAGTTGTCCATTCGAATACATACTACAATTATACCTGATATTACTGATCTCATAGTAATGTAGTATTCAAGTGACTACTCGTACGTTGAAATTGCAGACCATTTTCAGAGAGTTATTCTATTATTCTGCTTTCTCCAACGTGAGTAACAAAATGAAGTTTGAATCAAGAGACGAGACTTCACGAGACAAGACGTTTACTTCAAGATTAGAGAAGTAACATTTTATTACATACAAGTTTAGTGTTTGTGAGTTTTGAGGCTGTTGTTTGGAAAATGAAATTTTAGAATTTCACGGAGTGAGGAGAAGCTTGTTGAGGTTGAAGTTTGGGACTATAAACCTGCGCTGGCTGCTCCGGGATTTCACGTTTGCTGTGAACTCTCTCGTTAGGATTCACAAGTTTATCACTTCATTGAAAATTTAATGGACTGGTTTCATAATTCATATCATATATTATTCAGTGAAAATTGATTCAACCACGCTCATCACATTTTCATCAGCAGTTATATATCAATGAAATATCTTTTTGATCTGCAATCATGGACTCGGCCATGTTATTTCAAGTTTAAAAAGATTAATTGACATTCACGTAAGTTGAAGTCATGTCTCCATAACTCTAATTAAATAGATTCGTCCCCCGCCTCTGTAGCATCGAGTCTTCCGTCTATCTCGTTACCTCCTTTTTCTTACAAGACCATCCTCCCTACATCCATAGGCACGATTCGTTCCAGTCATTAAAGACTCAAGTCGTAAAAACTTGTGCCATTCGGAGCGTTGGTGCGCTCTTCTCTTCTCTGCGCGTTTGCCACTAAGACGTCCTAATAATTATCGCAAATATGCTTTTCCCACTTGGATGGAACGAGAGGCTGCTGCCTTGGGAGTGTTTGGGTCTATACCCTACGGGCAAAGTTTGCGAGGTGGTGAAAAGGGTAAATAAAGAACTCTCAGAGTGATTCGAGGGAAGTAGATTGGAATGTTATTAGGAGAAAGACGATGGATGAGGAAAGTAACCGAGTTTGTGTACGAGGATAATATAGTTTCCTGAGAATCATCGGAAAAAGAACTCATCCTCCTTATCATTTATAGCGTATTTTTCCCTCAATGAAATTCATCGAGATTTACATGATTCATCTTCACAGCATACACGTTTTCATTCAAATATTCCAATTCTCGTGTGTTTCAGGAAGGGGGTTGTTCGACTCCACGTGTCGCGAGTGTATCGGTGCAGCTCGAACAGGACAGCAACAAGTCAGAGCAATTGGAGAGAACGCCACGATGCAGTGTACGCACTTGTAGACAAGCGAGGAAAGGCAAGGCTCGAGTAACCGCACCCGCTCTGCTCGTTCAAAATCTGTTGGAAACCCTTTAGCTTTTCCTATCCTTCGATCCTAAGATAATTGGACCAAGTGACTTTGATCCATAACAGGCGTGCATAAAGGTGCAATAAAATATAAGGTATAGAAATTATTTTCATCTACTATTAGTGTGACAATTTGCATCGTTATGCGCGATCAAGATTACTATCCTAAACAATACACGAGAGAACGATCGATATGTGTGAATTTCAATCTTAAATTCGATGTTCCGAATTCCTGTTTGATGTTTCTGCTCATTAGTCTGTGACATGCTTGGATCAATTGGACTTCCACTTTTTCGAAAATTATTATTATTATCGAGGAGAGGAACGTTATTTCTTTCCTCCGCTGCACGAGGAATCGATTTACAAATGTCAGCGAGATGGAGGAAAAATAATATATATATATATATATCTATATACATAGAGGGGATAATTACACGGATGAATGTATCATAAGAGAGCGGAGTTTTGAGAATCTCTTCTCGTGTCATCATATGTTTGTTCACTATCGAATCGAAAAGTCCATTGACATATTTGATATATATTCTGAGAGTGTCGTTATTGTAAATAATGTTTTACTACTTTTATGGAGTTGATCAAGACAATTCAAAAGGTCCTAATGCTTACTTTTCATCGATATATAAATATATATATATATTACTGTAAATACGATGTTGAAAAAAATGCTTCTATGTGACGTGCTGGAGTGAGAGGATGATCGGTGAGAATTTATTCCTACAGCATTTATTTATTCATCGAAACATGACGATCGGTTGATCTTGATTTTTGTTCTCAATTTATCGCAACAAAAACGTTCTGAAATTCGTGGTAACTCATTTGAAAATCCACGTACGTGGAATATGCTTCAAACGTATGTAGAACATGAAATATATCATCTCAATGATCATTAATGTTGAACTGTTTTCAAGTATCTGAAAGCTGACGGATTTTTTTCCCCTTTTTTCATCAAGTTCGGAATTTGGTGAGAACGGATGGAATGAAATCGGGATATTATTCTATATATGAATCAAGTATCCGAGATTCACGGATGACTCGATTTCAAGATTTTCTTCCTGCATTTCAAATATTCTCTATCAAAATGTGTATTTTATACGCTGAAGAGCGTTATTGAAATTAATTCGTGGTGCGATGGAGCATGTTTTGTGGCAGGAATATACGAAGAATCTCTGAATTGATACTTCTTCAAAAATATCCCAGTGTATCACCTTTACTTTTCGGAATTGTATAATCAAGATCAACGAAGCTGAGTTAGAATCACGTTATATTCCTTTTAGAACATTGATCACGTAATTTCACTTTTCAAGTCAATATCTCGTAGGAAATTTCAAGATTCTCTGAACGTTCATGTATCATGTTTATGAATAATAATCTCAAGAGGATACGATTCAACCGAAACATTTTATACTGAGAAGGAAGCAGGGGCATAGGTACCGGATGATGAATAAGTAAATGGTATATGCTATTTCTCAAGTTAATGAAGGTATTTTATTACTCAAAAGTATTATAAATGGATAGAATTATATAACCGACGGGAGAGATTCAATGAACAGATTGGTTACGATGATGATTATCGTAGGATACTGTTACTTTGAAATTTCAGATTATTATTTCCCCGGTGAGATACGTTTGACGCCGAGGAGGAACGTCGTAAAGTCTCATTGGTATTCCATCACCTATAAAGACTTATCGTACAAAGAAAAGCCGAACGCTCATTAGTTCGTAACATGCCGTAAGCCACTTTACAGGTAACATTGGATTATTCGCGAGCTTTCCAGGAATCCAAAATTCAAATGATCTTTTTTCAATCCACGCATTGATTTTCTCCTGCGGAAACAAGGATTTTATGCACATTATAAAAATACACGGTGCCAATTTGATCATTATAGACGTATCGCCATTTTTAGGCGTTTCGTATGGCTTTTTTATAAAAATCAAAAATCATGTATAAATAAAAAAAATACACACTATAAGAACAAACGTTTCTCAATGAGCTTCAACTGACGACGTATCGATGGAATGAGCTTGAATTTATAAATGAAGTTTTTGTGTGTTTTTGAAAAATCATTTCGTTCAAAAGATGTTTTGGCGAAAAGAACATATTTTGCTGCAGAACATGTTTTATCAATGGTGAAAATATGGGTACCTTTGCGAGAAGGTATAATCCCGTCTATTCATACACTTTGACTAAATCTCCTGAAGCATGGTTTTTTGGTAGAAGTACAAAATTTTTCACTATTTAGTTGATACCAGTGTTCGTGAATCGAAAAGAGGCAATTTGAAGATTTTCATTAGAATTCTGAAACTGTTTTAGAGCTTGAATCAACTATTATAAATTTCCTCCGCTTCCAAGGATTTTATGGCCATTCATTTATACAACTTATTCATATTTCATCCAATGACGATGATGAGAAGATCTGATTATTTGTACATCGAGACAAACATTCGATCTCTCAAGGATGATCTCATAATTCCAAAGTTTATGAAATATACTTGAATCGTCTTCAGGTGTTGATAAATTCAGAGATACAGTGATACTAAAGCCATCACTGCTGTTGTTACTGCTTCTGCCAGTGGGATCTTCTCCTACGGTTCGGTCGAAATGTAGATAACAGTTTACGAGCATACAATTACCAATGGTCAAGATAATGCAAGTGGCTCGCTTTTAACTTTGAGTGAAAATAAAGTTTATGAGCTTGTGGTTGGTGTACACTCATTTCATCGTGATCTCTTGCAATTTCTTCATACACGACGGTCAGTTTACGAGGTCATCGTGATGAACGTTAGGATTTTCTCCTTCACTGATGTATACGGATAGATTCCTAGAATTCTCTATGGCTGCCTTCTCTCATGATCCATTCTTCATACGATTTTTTCGAAAAAAGGCTGCAAAAATAGAAGTTTTCTCAGTTTTTTAGAATAAAATAATTTCAAGTAAAATATATCTCTGAAAATGACAAATCTTCTTTTCAACCATCATCATCATTATCCATTTCTAACTCAGAACACTGATTAAATCTTCGCGCGAATTTTTCAATTCTAAACCCTGCGTTCTAACGATATCTGTCAATCAGATACGATTATTCAAACATTTTCATTATTTGTTTACGTTTCTTTCTCGCGTCGCAATTTCAAGCTGAAATTAAAATCCTCGAACAGAAGGAGGTCTTCAACCGTCTCTATCGATCGATGCCGAGGTTTCATAAATTCATACCATCCTGATTAATCGATGCCATCTTGATAGCCTGCACGTTTCGTTTGCTTAGCGCTCGATAATCGTATTCGATCGGATTTAATGATGGAAATTTGAGAAATCTGAGTGTCGCAGGGAATTAATATTCGTCAAAGGAATCGCCGGTGCAACCCATCCCCGGAATAAATGAATCGAGTTTCATTCAAACATTCCGTTTGTTTGAAGAATTTATTGGAACAAAAAGCACACAGCTCGATACGTCGTCAGAGGTATAATAGAAGACCAATATGTAAATAATTGTGAACAACCAAACTTTTTGTTCAGTTTCACCATGTTGTTTTGTTTGACTTGTCCATAAACAGCGAAGACTTGTTCCGAATGGATTTCAATAAATGAGAAATGTCTGATCAAAAATCTTTATCCGAGTATGTGATCAAAATCCTATCTAATAAGACGAGATGACGGAGCGGAGCAAAAACTCTTGTTGAAAAGATAAAGAAGAAGCTTCGGTGAGGTGAATTTGAAATTTCATGAAAATGGTGGGATTTGGTAAGGTCGAGTGTTTGGAAGTTTCAACGTTACAGGAAAAATCAATCGAATGGAATAATTGTTATTTGGTTTGTATACAAATTTCAGTCCAATGTGGGGATTCGAATGACACGCATAATATAAAATTTTGTGTATTTTTAAGACACTTGCACGTTTCGAAAGGTCTACTTGAAATTTGTGTTGAATATTGATACAAAAGTTTCAAGTTTACATTGAAAATCTATCAGTTTGATGATGCATGTATTGTGTTTCAACATAAATTTTGTTTCTAACACAAAATTCACAATTGTGTGGGTTCCAGTATGAAAGAGTTTTGCAACTTTCTACTGAAATTTTAGACGGCTCAATTATAATTGATAACAACCGCGTTTTATGTAAGAACTCGATTTTTCCTGAATATAATAACACATTGTATATTTTGCAAACCTTTGCCGATTCACAATTTTTCACGAAATTTATTATTCGTTTCCCTTTTTGCGTTGATGATCAAATCTTTTGAGTCGATCAAATTGCGATTAATCGTATCAAGTATTACCTAAGTTCCATTGCACAATGATAGGAGAGTTTATCAAAATCAGAAATTAAAAGCTCAGCCTTTTTCAAACTAACCTATTCCATCACCGTGTACAACGAATATTTTCTTCTGGATGCAATGTTTTTGTACTTCAATGTAATTTTTTGAAATAAAAATTCAGATCGTTGATTCTTCATTTGGATACCAAATTCTTCTACAGAATTTTATTTCTCACATTGCATCGAATGAAGAAGAGTTCCAGATTGTTATCCTCATAAGAATTCTAGCCGGATTGATTGCGTTTCTACATTCGATATATGTCACTAATAACTCATATCGAAGTTACAATAACGAAATGAAAATAATCGATCCTTCAGCAGAGTTCAAGAACGATAGATATGATCAAACTCTTCTATCCATGTACCATCATTTTATCATACCATTCCATTCCTCACGACACAATGCAAAGAATAAATTCATCGTCAAGATAAAAATACACAAAAACTGTCAATAACCTTCCCGTATGTGTTTTCGTTAAAAAACGAAGGGATATATTCCTGAATTTGAGAATTTGTCCCTCTTGTGAGCTTGAAATTATAATTTCCCAATTCCCACGTGAATCCGCCTCGACGACAATTCATCATCCAATTCGTTAACATTCATACAATTTAGTGAAAAATAAGTATCGGAAGAATAGATTATTATCACTCTTTGAACAAGATTCTTCGCGATACCTCATCCAATGAAAAAAATATTCACCAAAATTCCTATTTGTATGATATATTGTGTAATATGTTTTGCATTGTGAATAAACTGAGACAAATGACAAACTATATAAATGCTACTCGGTTAAGATGTGGATCAATGCTCTGTCGATTGTACACAGATTTTTGGGAAAATCATATTGCAACATTTGGATCATCAACAGGAGGTTACAGAAAGAGTTGTACCGTCGATGCGGAAAATTTATGAAATATATGAGTTCAACATGTATAATTGATAAATAAAACAACAACAACAACAACAAGAATTAGATTAGTATAGATTATTACTTAGTAAACCAGTTTGTATATCTAATTACGGAACATTATTGATGCATATTCATTGTGAATGCAGCAATTATAAATTATCATAATAAAATGTATGTTTATATACATGTCATGTATAATGCAATTTGCCTCGTATCCCATCCATGTCCTTCACGATATCAAATTATTTGGGATAAATATATTGGTAGCAATAGAAATTAGATCTAATTATTCGTTCGTTATATATACAACAGACGTTTAAGCCACGGTCACACCTGGGCAAATCTCTAACCAACATGCGCAGGTGGTTTTGAAGAGTGGCTGGCATTATGTTTCGTTAACAATGAGCGTGTACAAGCGTGCCTTCTCTAGCCGTGCAGTCGACAAGCAAGCGAGCGCGCCTGGAAATAATGGAGCTTGGTGTAATAGGAAATTTCGGTACGGCCTGGTAAGTATCGTGTCATTTTAATGCTAATTGCCAGCGATTTAGCGTGCCGCAATTGAAGTAAACCTCTCTCCCATCACAACCATTCATTGGAATGGTAAACTTTTTCTCCACAGTTTATCGAGTACATCAAGAAAACGATAGCCTTTGTAGGAAATGATGGTATGCCGCGAGGAAACGTTTTAGAAAATTTTAATTCCATTAACCGTTTGAAGCAGACAAAAAGAAGTGCATGCGATTGTGCAAAATTATGGAACGTTGAATGCTGTATAAATATTATACGAGTATACGAAATGTCAAGTCACGTCAAAAATGATTCATATCGGTTGATTAAAATCTGATTCTGATTTATCTTATGGATTGGAAAAGTCAAACATTGAAATAATTGAAGTATCAAATGGTTTATTTACATTCGTTGATAATTTACTACAATCGCATTGTTTCATAGTATTCTCGTGTGCAAAAGTGAAATAATATTGATCTCCTTGTACCTTCATGGTTATCAGCTTAAATCGTATTCAACCATCGCATGTTCGATGATTCAGTGTGTTTTGGTATGAAATGATGTGGAGTGATTTCCAAATTTACATATCAGACTCTCTACTCGTCGATCATTCGAAGAAAATTAGATTAAAATTATAAAAACCCAAAAGTTGAATGAAGATGAATAAGGAGGAGCATCGGATTGTCCTTCGAAACACTCTCCACACACGTGAGTTTGAAGTTCATTGCGCTGTTCTGCCCATAAATGTATATAATGATCGTGAAAGTTGAACGAGGGTTAAATATATCGATTCTTAAGAGCATGAAGTACCTGTTCGGGTACAAAGAACGATCTTCACGTTATGTTACGCTTTGATTTACGTGTAACATAAAAAGCGAGGATCACGTTTTCGATGGGCGGATTTGCCGATAATGGCCAACGGATCTACATGATCCTGGCATCGTATGGGCATACGAATCCGGACATTATCCTAGTGGCTTCTAGGTAACCAGAAATGGATGTACGTCCCGCGGCCTTGAATTGTATATACCTGTACGTGATCGGGATGCCTGGGACGACCATTTTCCACAAATGCTCGGAGGAAGAAGGAAAATTTGGAATATCATGCGGGTTTGATGTGGCTTTATATCTATAATATATAGCTCAAATTTCATTGCGAAAATAGAAGAACGTTAGAAAGAGAGTTGTTTCAATGACAGTGTTGAATAATATGTCGACCATTATGGTTTGTGGTATCATTCAACAAATTGATATCGCAGGGAAGTTCATTTGTTGAAAAATATCAGCAAAAATGTTGCTCAAATGTTGAGAAAATTGTAGCAGAATGAGAGAAATAAACTCAATTCTGGCATTGGATTGCCGAATTCATCAAATTTGAATTTTTCTCCACCTGGAACCAATCATTCGCGACTCACTTTCGTTCTCCCCGCAGCAACCATCTACGTAGAAGAAGTAGTATTTATTTTCCAAACCATTCGTGTTCGTTGAATTTATTTTACCCCATCCTCCAATCACACTTGTATATAAAATTCCCTTCTTCCTCATCACCACGATATTTCTTCTCCGCATTGAACCAGAGCATAACCGGTCATATTTCCTCATTCAATCGATTTATGTTATGCATGCACATCCTGTCGGGGTATCGGGAAATTATTCATTCCACGTTCACCAATTGCATCAGTTTATTTTCAGGTATCCCGATAAATAATTTATGTATATACGTATGGATTTATTCATACATCCGGTGTATCGGTCTTTTTATGTATCTTGTAGCGAGTTACGTTGTAATTACGGTGGTTTTCATGAGAGACCGTGTTACAGCGATAGAGTGGAACGATATAAGATCGTGACACCAGTTGGCCGCACATTTTTATTTACCACAAAGCCATGGATTGCAGCCCATTAAATACACGTAGGACACGTATGTGTGAGCTTGTGTTGCACGTTAACCGAAGGAAAAGAAGAAAGTTGTGCAAGAGGGTGAAGGGATCAAACGGAGGTACACAAGAGAAAAAAGAAGTCCGAGAGAGACATTTCACTGGCTGCGTATATAGTACAAGACCGAGTTATTACCTACTTTTATTGCCGTAACGTCGCTACGTGTATCGAATAACCCCGTTTTATTCGCTGGACCTTACACAGTTCCAAGGATTTTATTCGAATGACTCTTTTTTTCCGCCCCTTCCATCCGTGATATTATTCTCTATGATATGAGTAGTCAAACAAATAAAAAACAATGGACTTCGTGGAAATCTAATATACTAGGATCGTGATCATTCGAAATGGATATTTTTATATGTCATTTCAACATTCAATTATGATAAGACATGTACGGAACAGGGTAGTGAATATTGTTGTTTTAAACTCAGGAAATGAGGTCGTATTCGGAATCATCGAATATAAATGGAATTTCTCCTACTATATAAATGGAATCGACCATTATTTGATGAAATTAACGGATTCCGAATAACATGTTCCATTCACGCTACTTTAACCGCGCTGAAATTCAACACCCATTGGCGTGCCAGGATTTCTACTCAATTTCGACAAGGGATGAAATTCCGCTGTAGTTTAGGGAGAGTCTGATTCCAGAATATTCCGTTTCATATGGAATCATGTTATAATGAAATAATTCAACCTATGAGAATTCATTTCTCTTTTATACAAAGGATACTCATGAAATATCTTAGTGGAGTGAAGGGATCAATAAATTTAATTTCCTTGAGCAGAGATGAATATTATATGTTCATTCGCAATTCCTGAGGAAGCAAAAATTTGAAGATCGAAGAATTGAAACTCTCCATAATACTCACCAAAGTCCTATGGAAATTCCATATCTTCATTTTCATTCGATCCTGGAATAGTTTGATTTCATTGTGTTCCCGTGTAAAGAGAAAATCCCTGAATTTGTAACCAGAGTTTTAATTAAGGCTGGAGAAAGGAAAAAAATAGATTTCCATGTTCACGATGAACTCTCCCTTAGGAAAATTTACTACATTCGGACCGAACTGCTTTATTTTGACTCCAATTTTTTGGAGTAAAAATGAAGCGTTTAGGTCAAAAATTCTGTTCTCAAAAAGATCAGAAATACCTTAGGAAAAGGGAGAAAGGGATGAAAAAATAGGTAAGTATGTTTTATTCTCTATGATACGTGGCTTCATCTGTCATCCAAGCTTCAGAAAACCCAAAGAGGAGAACACGATTGATCATTTCGTCGTTGCTCTCCATCACAGTGACCTTTTCATTCTAATTTTTATTTTATCCACTGTGGGGGAATTTGAGAAGACTGATACAAGCTGATAGCAACGTGGTAAAGCAAGCCACCCTTCTGGGTGAAATAATGGTATGATAGTATTAGAGTATTCATTGGAATAGTCAAATTGTGTCATTGTTACGATTCATCATGTACGTAATTGAATGGAACTCCTTGAATGATAGTTGGGAATTAGCAGTTCTAATTAGTTACTTTATGCATTTGATATTTGAAATTATGAAATCGAGAATATTTGGTACGGTCTGAGAGAAAATCTCGCAATTGGTGGGCTCTAATATCAAGTAATAGAATATCAAGTTACAATAACGTGTTCGTTATAAATGTGGTTTCAATTCCTTTTCCCGCCTCTTGCGATTGATGTAGGAGAAGGATTGAGTCTTTTTCCTGACCATTCGTGTCACTGCTCGGATGGGGTGGGAATTCGGGTCTTTTCTCATCCAATCCCCCTATTTCTATTGACTCTACGGCTTGAGAGGGTAAACAACCACGTCTCCTCTCTACGCGCTATCCACTCTACCAGATGTTGCGGATACAATCAGCGAAGTGCTGGTACTTTGGTTAATCGTCGGATACGTGGATCAACAACCACCATGACTCGAATGACCAGCTCAGGGTTTTAATACCTACACAGGTGGCGAACCTGTCGTTTATGAAGATAACCTCTCACCTACACTGTTGAGGAAAAAAAAAGAAGTTCCGATACCATGAAAACCGAAAAGTTCAGGGATGAATTTGGCACTTCCATACAGTTACACGAATATACGATGGATGCAATTCATTTGTTTCCTTCCTTTCGATATATGTTTATCAGCAATTTATAGGTAATTAACTAAAATAATTCCTGAACAGTTTTCCACGTTCCAGATGTTATTCTTCATATATTGATTTATTTGAAAAGATTTTTGTGAACTAATTGACAATGAATCGACAAGAAAGATCTACCGGAAAAAAGGAAACGCATCAATTGAACTCACTGTATTTCATAGTGATGTTGGTTAACAAATTACCACTTGTTACTATTTTGGAATTCAAACCATTATTGAATTCACAAAGTGCTGTATGAATCTGTTCTGGTTAGATGAAAATGCTCCATTTCTTTATATTGAAATCGATTTCTCAGTTCATAAAGAAGGTTTACAAAATTATCACTGCATGACCTATATCGCCAAAATTACCCCAGTTCCGCATACAATGATTTATTCAAAATTAACGGTCTCTTTATTGGAGTCGAATTAAAAATCAATAAAAACTGTCATATCTCATATATTGATGTTCTGGATCTTAATTGACTCTCCTTCCAAAAAACTGTATATCTCGCATGAAACAATCATGAAAATTTGAATAGAATGGAAGAAATTCAGAAAGCAGTGCGCCCTCTTCTCGCTCAAATGCCTATCCTCGATAGGAATTTGAGGAAGACACCATTTGCCACTATTCGAAGATCGGACTGTAACAACGAACCACTCCAAGCGTAATGATGAGAGTGAGTATTAAGATAAAATTACGCTAACTGTCAATAAATGTCCACAGTGCAGTCATAATCATTAATTGACGATAAAAAAGAGCAACTATTGATGCAAGCTGCAATTGCTGCAGAAATTGATAGAAAATTAGAATATTCAGAATGAAAATCCGTTACCCAAATTTGAGGTTGAAAATAAAAGTATTTGAAAAAAATAGAATTTGAATTCCCCTCCTTGCCCTGGTAGAAATTTGTCTGGGCGTCCCAGTGACCATCCACGTACTAGATGGGACCCATGTGGGGGCAACTGGATAACACATTTCAGCCAATTTGACTTCAGTGTTCAAACATTTAGTTGATTTATTTATGTAGATTATGTAGATTTATGTAGATGTGTCAACTGATCGTATAGTAACATTGGTAGTCAAAGGAATCAAAGGAAGCCCAAACGTATGGAAATAAATTTAAAAACAACGTTCTCGACTCCGGATTAAATGTCAAAATTCATTGTTAGCTTAGTCATAGGCGCGGGTTTACAGAAAAAAAACATGATCTCACATTTCTAATCAACAATTAGAAATTACACGTACGTGAAATTGTACTCTCCATCGCAGCTTGAATTGGATTGGGAGTGACTCTTGGTTGGTGAATGATGTGTTCTGGACATTTACACAGTTTGTTTCATTTTTAGGCACTAATTCTGTTTATAATATTTACTGGTATCATTTAACTTATAGTGGTTGTCCTAGCTGATCTTGAAGGACCAAAAAAGATCTGGAGAATTTGATACATCTTTAGTCACATTTTGGTGAAAATGATGTTTTTGTTGTTCGTTTTGGTAACTTCATGGGTATTTTGGATATTTGAGTTATCAAGAATCGATCAAAATTAATCAAATCTCCATTTGTTGATTCTTTATCTATTGCATAATAATTTTTGGGACCCTCACCTGAAGAGTATCGAAAAAATTACGAAAGTAGAGTATATTGATCACTTTTTGATGAAGAAACAAACAAATGTTATTTTTGGGCACAGTAGACACTATAAAATAATTATTCTCTTATTCTATTGAAAGTTGTTAGCTCATCAAGAAATAACTTAATGTAGCACGCAAATTTGCCCATTCTGGAATCGCCAGAGTGGTTATAATCCATGTTTTGTAAGTCTTTAGCTTCATATTATGCTGTGTGCTTATCATATTCTCACGAATCTTTGAATTCCACTGCAAAACTCTGAATCTCACTGAAGAACTCTGAAAACCTACATAAATTTTTTCACACTCTAAAAAATCTTGAAAAATTCTGAGAAACTTATTTATCAGGCACATTTCCCCACTGAAAGGTTTTCTGAATACCCTGTCACGAAAATCCATCTGGGATTCAACGTGGATTCCAGGTCCGAAATTTACCTGCGTTTCCAGCTGGGATTTCTCATTTCCAGGTGGAATCTTAGCTAGGATTTGTATGTCCATGTGGAATCCAAGCTAGAATTTCAACTACAACGTGGGATTTCAGTTAGAATTGCTGATCCCAGGTGGAATCCCAGTTGGAATTGAGAATCCCACATGGAATCCAGTTAGGATTCTTGGTTCCAGGTGGAGTCTTAGCTGGAAACGCAAGTGAATTCCGGATCTGGGATCTAAGTGGAATCCCAGCTTGGTTTTTGTAACAGGGTATTCAAGGATACATCTGAAGAAGTATGAATTTTTTTGAAAATTGCTCTCTGAAAAACTCTTTATCGAAAATGTCTGGAAATTCATTGGTTTTCAGCGAAATTTTTCCACCAGGGATATTCAGCCACTGTGAAGGCTGTCGAACAGATGCAGACAGGAAGGAGATAAACACTGGCACAAAGTAAATTGAAACTGATGAGAACGGATTGAATCGTATTGAATTTTCGTGTCAGGTTTTGTACGGCATTTTTAGCAAAGGGTATTGTATGTTTCAGATACGTTCCGAAGATGAATCGATTAACATTCAGAACGTCAACGAATTGTATATGCCATGAGTTTTTCCCGCTTGTACTTGAAGAGACACCAGCGATCCCTGACCATGGAACCACAGCCAAATCTTTCCTGATAAATTATTCGAAAATGAAGCAATAAAATGAAAATACTGCTTCATTTTCGAATAATTTGTCACAATAATTTTTGTTGTGCCCTTTTCTCATCAATGGGTCTGGTTGTATCCTCAGAGGTTGCTGGTATCACCAATTGGGGCAACGTTTTGTTTTTGAGTACAATGATTTTCTGATACATGATTCAGATTTTGTACGTTTCCCCAATCGTTCACCCGTATGAATATCCAGGTCAATTGCTCCTAGAACAGGATTGGACACATTCTTTTATAGTTTGCTCAAGATGTTGCTTTTGAGGAAGATTGATCGGAGACGTGGTTTCCATTGATTTGTAGTATACATTCCTCAAGAGAACACAAGCATCGTAGGTCAATTTTGGATTGATTTTGAGTTGATGTAAGTTCAATGAAGGTTAATCGAACGTTCGAATGTCTGTATGCCTAATCTACGTTCACGGAACGTTCTTCAGAGCTTCGTATTCCCTTGGAGACTCAATAGATGTTGCTGAACTTTCAATCGTTTGTTGGAACAAATCAGTATTGAAATCGCGAAATACTCAGTTCTTAAAGACACAAGATCTTCCAGTACTTCCTTTGAGCGATGTTCCTAGTTTCAAGGAGTTAACCCGATAAGTTAGGGAATCTTACCTGAGCTCAGGAGGTTAAGTTGATTAATTGGCATTGGCAAAGTTAGGAAACCGATTTAACAAAAAGTCCCTGGTGAAAATGAAGCGTATACACGAAGCGCAAAGGAAGCGCATACGAAGCGAAAAATGTTTCAATTCCCTCTTCGTGTAGCGTGTGATGCCCGGTTGCTGTAAAATGATGAAATCATACCTTCCATATACGCTTCATAATCTCTCGATCCTGTTTCACCCGCGCTTCATGTAAAGTAATAGTAAGTTACATCAAGCGTATGTGAATCATACCTATTCTCAGTTCAAATAATATCTCCAAGCAGTTTATCCCAACGACGATTCATGGCTCAGTGGATAAAACCCTCTTCCACCATGGTGAAAGTCATCAGTTCGACTCTCGCTAATGCGTGCGATTTTTTTATTCAAGTTTCATGAATTTTATACGTTTCCTTTGTTTCAATTCCTTCTTCACATACTGTTTTCATCCCTCCCATTCAAGCTTCGTATACTTTTCATTAACGCTTTGGTCACTCTCCAACATAAGCTTCGTTTACTCTTCCCTTCCGCTTCCATTTTCACCAGGGGTGAATGGAAAAATCAGTTGAAAGAATCTGATGACAGCTGGGGAATGCTACGAGTCATTTCTAGCTCAGTCACCCCAAGAAAAATATGTTGAAGAGTGCATCACATGCCTTTGGAAAATAGAAGATATAGGATATCAGATTCCCACCGTGCAATTATGTTTTCAGAGATTCGTGAGGATCGTGTAATTAACACCGACTGGAATTCTGAAAATGATTCCATTTTTATAAACTCTATGACAAGTTCATGAAACGTTCAGAATGTAGAATTACATTTGACGATGTTTTGTCAAACTTTTGACGAACTGATATACCGGCAAACTTTCGAAAATATTTCCATCATGAAAAGGTTGATTAAGAATTCGTAGAAAAAATGCTGTCAGCTCATATCACAACGCGTTCATTAGATCCTCATTAGCTGGAATTCCTGATTTGATTACCGCAAATTTCACATACACGTTCAATTCGAGATACAGAGTTTATTTCATAGGAAAATATATATTCTTCACCACAATAATAATGATACTCTCGGCATCGGAAATGATGCGTAAATTATGTTCTATGCCATCGCTGAAAACCCTTTCCCCTACATATAACCTCTCAGTATCTTTTTCTACGTAATTAAACTTCACCCTTGAGACATTTTTGAAGACCTATGAAAACAGCCGAGTAGCTATACCTCGCTCAAGTTGTATTCTCGTGCGATTCAGAGCTTAACGACGTTAATTGAAATATTTTGTATGCTGTAAGAGAAACGACTATTTCTAACAAACCAACTAATTCTCTCAATTTCCGAATTATTACGTGAATTCGTTGACCTCCCTTCGTTACATTGTTTCCTGTGTTACAAAATATTGATGATATCGCTATATCTACGAACATATTTCATTCTTCACACAGCATTGAAGTAGATTTGATATTTACCGTTATCCTTCGATTTTTCGAACGTATCTTCCGTATGAAAGACTTCACCTGGGACCCTGGGTAAACAAAAGCGTTGATCGTAATATATGTGTTATGAATATGTGTATGGTATTTGGAATATCGCTGTGATATATTGATATGTATGTATCACGTATGTATATCGTAAATACACAACAATATTCACATCAAGATTTGTACCAAGCCATTCATTTTTCTCTGATAGGAAAATATTCAATGAATTTATTATTGAGTTCTTGTTTATTCATATGCTTTCAATTCTTGCGAATGATGATTTTTTGAATGTGAAAGAGGACCTCCTCGCGTAAAATTCCACAATCTCACCTCCAATTGTATAAAAACTTCACTAAACGCGTGATTAGGATGAATGTTGGGAATTTATATAAAATTTTTATCCGGCTTTTTAAGAATATATTCCACTTATATGAGCCTTTCACGTGCAGCTTGAAATGCAAAGATTATATTGTTATTGTATTGATTCTTGCATTGTATGCTTGGTATGAAAAGATTGCATCCTTGATTGTACGTCTATATTGTCCATCAACTATTCAAAATCGAATCGATATTTCAAATTCCAGCGAGGGAAGTATATCCACATGCTAACTCACTCTTCGCAAAGACCTTTGCCGGAAGATCATACCAGAGTGGAAGACGTTTCACACCTCTTCAATTATTTAACGTCGTATAAGATGATATTAGCCAAGAAATTCCGATGGGAATAGAAACTTTGAATGAAAATGTACTCCTGAATCGATCGATAGATCGAATAAATATGGATCCAACAAAGTTACGAATATCACATTGAAAATACATCTCTAGTTGTATGCACGAAGTTTGCCTAATGATAAGTGTCACCAGTACACACTAATGAGCCGTTAATGATAAATAAATAGACCAGCGAGTTACCCTACATCGCAACAGCCCATGGGACGTGACATCGGTCCAGCGTCACCGTTGATTAATGAGCGAGCTTTGTTCTTGCTGAGGTCAATTACATGAGACTTTCTCCCTCCTTCTTGCTGCTCACTCACCTTAATTTCGTCTATTCCTTTCATTCTTTGCCTCCCGTTTAAAACCTTTCTCAGTTCCATTCAATGAATATCTCGAGATTTTACTTTGAAAACACAAACTTTCGACGCTGCAAAGGATTTCAAATTAATATCTATCAAAGGTTCGTGGATAGTTTGAAACTGGGTCGTGAATCGAATTGAATAGTTCTGTACGATGGAATGAGAATTGCGAGTTTGTGCTTTTGGATGTTACACGTATTTTGCTGTTCTCCATGGAAATTGTCGCAATAATGTGAATGTTGGATTGTATGCCTTTGTAAGGTCGTGGGATACAGGGTTTTGTCTTGTTCTGTGGATTTTTTTCAACCCCGGACGTTGGTTGAAAAATCACTTCGGGTTATGAATAACATCAAGTGTTTTTCTTTTCCTTGCGATACATTCCTTCATTCTGTATGTAAACGATCGAACGATTCGCATTTTTCTGTTCGGACGTGTACCCCAGCAACGTGGGCTAGTGGCTAGCAGGGAACTTGTAAGGGCCTAGCGAGTGCTGATATAACGGTTGCTCGGGTAGAAGAATTGTACTTTATGGAAAATATGACGAGGTGGTCTCATTTGTTAGAAAAAAAAATATCATCATTATTTTTTCAGCAGAAGAATACACGTTTTCAGAAAATGTGTTGGAGACACTCGTGGATCTGAATATCCATCAAGGGGATACTAATGCCAGGACTTTAACCAAATCTTTCTTGTAAGATTTCTTTACAATACTTGAATATTTTGGAAGAATAGCTCTATCTCCAGTAGAAATCATTCTAGTCATTCTCTAGGCAGGTACAAGGTCTTGCAACGTCTAGAGAATGCCTAGAGAGTTATTTCTGCTAGGGATACAGCATTTCCTGAATGTCTATAAAAATGCTGCAAAGAGCGGTATTTCGAAAATATGAAAGTATTTTGGAGAAATCCTACACAAAGAATTAGGCTAATGTCCCGATGCTAGTATTTCCTTGATGTCTGTGTAGCTCTGAGGAGAGATTTTCTTCATAATGATAGAAACGTTCTCCGCTTCAGCTTTAGAGCGACTATAATCACAAGGTAACGATGAAGTCAATCAATCCCAGCGAAGAGGGAATGGGAAATCAACTTCAAATACACTCATGTGACCACCAAATGGAATTCGACGCAGAAACTGTATGATTCAAGTGATTCTTGCGCAACTTGAACTGAATTTGTCGTTTCACTCAAAGATTCCTCTGAAAAGTTTCTACCCCTGTACCAAGGCTTTTAAAAGACGTTCTGTTGGTTCAACTTACGTGACAAAGTTTCTCTCGGGAAGTCATGGACGCGTCTAAGCAACGTGTGTATGTGTTTACATGTCGAATCGATCCAACTCTCAGTGGATTTGAGGTTGATTTGGAGAAACCATTGGAGTTTGTCTCCGAGTCGTTTTAAGTGGGAAAAAGAAGGGAAAAAATTAGTTTCATTCGATTCAATAAACTCATATTGATTTCAAATTGAATATGAATATTCGTCTTCCGCGGAAGACATTCCGAATAGGACAATGGAAGAATTATTTAGAAATTCTCATAGTTTCAAATACATTCGAAACGCATTCATTCAAAAATTTTAGACTGTCGATCGGGGACGTTTTCCCACCACAACATTCCCAAAGTTTTCCGGGAAATCCAGGATTTAGCGAATAGACACTAAAAATCCAAAACATTGTTTGGAAATATGCAAATTCATAAATTTTTTTACCATACTTTCCTTTTTCGAGCTCCACAAATATTTTTCACAGTGAACGTTTCGCAATATTCATTTTGCTTTCCATATTTTTAATTCCCCATGTCAGGAATTATAAGAATATCATATATCCTGCAACTAAGTGGGAACGAGACTGATGGATGAGTAAGAATTACTATTAGAATCGTCGCTCTGAATTTTGAATATGAATCTATCGAACATCATGCGAATTCACTTATTGGCTTCAAATAATTCAGAGATAAATAATTCAATCTCAATCCAATCGCTTTAATAATTGGAATAGTGACATAGCGAACATGAGTTTCATTTAATTATGCAATGAATCAAGAAGAAAACTTTACATCATAAATTCCCCGTTAATGTAATAAATCCTTCTCCCCATAAACATTTACCGTTATTCGTTTCCATGAATTTTTATAGCGAATTATACATTGTTTCCAAAAATAGGTGGAATGAAAGTGATATTTGTTAACAAAGCGAAAATATAATACAATGCTGTTATATACGATTCTACACAACCACGTGGGATGATACTCCAAAAATAACTTCTAAATGATTGTAAACCGAGAAAAGTGGAATATTCATCGACGCTATGAATACGTTGAAATACGAAAATCACAAAAAATGTTGCATTCATGATTCATAGTACTCATTATCTCATCTCTTGATCACTTTGCCCGCCTCTTCTCACGTCCTCTTTCTCTTTTCCCCTTCTTATTTGCTCGGAGGTACTTTTCCCAAATGGCTCGATAAATTATTCTCTCTCTTCTCTGTAGTCTCAATCTTCCGCTTTTTCCCTCCAACAATTCTTTTTTTCACGAGATGGTGTTTCTCCTGTCGATTCTTTCCTGTGTCTCCCTCGATTGTTTATGGATATAGTTCGATTGGGTGGTTATTGTTTAACAAAGGACCTAATTCTCTCATTCAACGGATATTCTCAAAATTGTTCGCGTTCCAGATTCCCCTGTATACTCTGTTCGGTAGTAGGTCACAGATATCCTCGGAAAACTCCCACCCGCTCCCGCCCCAGGATCGATTTTTGATTTTATCAAACGTCCTCTCGCTCTTCTCTCTCTTATCATTGAATAATCGAAAACTTTGACCAGATATTGAATAACGATGTGCTGCAGGTGTCGTAATAGAAATCTGAGTCAATCAGATGACAAGGAATATTCCTCACAATAAACATCTTCATTCTTCTCTACGCCAATGGGGGAATACTACTATGGGGAGAATGAAAAATTTCTCTCGTATTTTCATTAGATTCTGAACTCGACAAATGTAGCAATGTAAAGATCCTTTGAGCTCGAAATGTAAGAATCCATATATCAAATATATTTACAATGATGTACTTCTTAGGAACGGTCGCTGTTTTCAAGCTCTACTACGATACCTGAACTACTGCCTCGATATGACAGTGATATATTCACGGTGTCAGGTGTATTACGAGAATACGTAAATCAACTACCCCGTAAGCGTAGCACGTTTCTCGTCGATTCTTATCCCTAGAGCCCCAAAGCTTTGCTATTTGTTCTCATAGAATGAGCTTCGCTTTCCTCTGAATTTTGAGCTACTCCTCTATTCTTTCAAATATTTCCGAATATGCGAGAATGATAAAGGGATGTTTGAAATCAATACTGAACTGCGATTTTATATTCTGTCGTTAAGCCAAGTTATTTCGAATGTACACAACAGAGAGCTTTAAATTCATATCACCGGTTGTAGTCTTAGTAGGAATCATTCTCTTGCCTTGCGAGACTCTACCAGGCGTCATAACGATTAACAGAATCTGTAGAATAATTTCTTCTGGAGTGATATTCAGAATATCCTTTTGTTTTTTGTGAGAGAACCAAAAATTGTTATTTCAACATCATCTTGCTAGAAATGACATTCTTCAGATTTGAAAACTTGTCTCAAGTCAAGTTAGGGGACTTTGTGCCAAGATAAGGCCCTGAATGATTCAATTTTCAGAAAGGGAAAGTTGTAGCTGGATTCAGTATCAAAATAACTCGTCAAATTTCTGTTTAAACAATTTTTCTCGAGAAAAAAATCTGAAAAATGTTGCGAGTGAGAGTTTGTATGCTAAACATACTATAAATACAACAAATGTTTACTCACTTTGATACTATTTCCATTCGAAACAGCCTGAAAATAGCCACATCGATCACAACATCGCCATTGTGTGTAAGAGAAGGGTTAAAAATAAAGGAACAAATTCGGCATTGAATTCATCATGGAATTATAAGAACGGAAAAAAATATTGGCGTTCCTATGAAATTCCCTCAATTGAATTTCTCTCAAAGATTGAGTTCAAAAATGTCAAATGATGTACAATATTTATGATTCTCTCTGCCTCATGAAATTGCCGGTCATCTGAAAAGATAAACTAAATTTTCAAGAACACTCTCCCTATCCACACGTCGCAAATAACGGGGTTTCAAGTTTCCATTCGGTCTATAACGCTGGACAAATCTCATAAACGAGTTTTCTTCTCACGACAGTCTACAGCAGCCATCAAAGTTTCGCGACAGTAGAAAATCACCGTGGGAATTTCAAAACGATCAACGTTAGAGCCATGAAGTTCACGAGATCGACCAAGTGGGTTTTTCTCTGGAGAATGACGCAAGTTCTGCGGATAATGGCTACTAAACAAAGATAGAATCTGGGGAAAAGTAAAAAAATAATGTCGTCATCGAACAATGACAAACACATCGATAATCGTGAGATTATTTTTCAACACATAGTCATTATGCAAAACATCAGGACCATACCCACATTTTTCAATAAATATCCTCGAATTTTGTAATGGAAGAGAGGAGACTTTGGGAGAACTCATTTGAAATTCTGACGCTTTGATCATGTCCATCCGAACGAATGGAAGGGAATGCTGGCATATGAATATTCATAATGAAGTCATAGATGAGAACTGATGAATTATCACCCTGGTTTTTCCGTATACATCATTTTTCAAGATCTCTCGATATAATCTGCCTTTGATATACACATTCGAGAATCAAATTCAAAGATGTGTCGTGATCCAAAGAACCCTGTGGAAACTTATTCTCTTGTTTATCTTCATCGCACGATAAATGATCTCAACTCTATGCGGAGTGTGTAAAATAAACCATGAAACCAAAACCATCTCGAGTGGTGAGCGTACTAATTTAAACGGGTCCGGCAAAACCTGTCCAACGGTGGTAATAACTGGCATATACACCCTTGTAAAACAGTCGACCCTCGCTTTTCCCTTTCAGATCGAGGAAATGAGTAGCAATACCCACGTTGTGAACTCCGAGAGGTAGAAAACAAAGTTGTTCCTTGAGTTCGACGGGGGTGTACCGTTGACAAAACGATTCCTTCTGTAATTGGATATTAATCATGTCTAGTCTACGCGAGGAACAAACCGCAGTTCCCTTCAATCCCTTTTGCCTTCTCTCGGATTCACGCGCACCACCCTACACGGGTTGTGTAGTAAGGTCCCCTGAATAAAGATAGAACTTATATAGTTCCCTTGCCGTTACAGTTATACTCATTTCGATTCTTACAAGATGCTCTGTTCGGATATCGTGAGTTATTCGCGTTTAGAGTACCGTAGAGAATGAGTTTATCATTATAGTATCCAACATGGAAATCCGCAATAGGATCATTTTTTGTAGAATTATTGAACCAGAAAGTATGAGAGATTTGAGGTTTTCAATTTATAGAATATAATATATTCGTTCCATTATCGGAACGTAATATATTTTTTTTCTACACGCAAGATAAGTCAACAAGCAGATATTTCCTCTCTCATTGGATAAAAGCTTTTAAACATTCAAGAGAATGTTGCAGGAAAAAATAGCTGCTCACAAGTCAGAAGAGTCAAAGAGTAGGGAGAAACCTCCAAGGCTGATAAGGGTCACGGATCAAGCAATTCCATGCATAATACATTTTTCACTACATCCGCTGGGCTGTAACCAGTCTCTACTTCATCTATAAGGATGAGATGTGTGTGATATCATATAATATCATATCCTTTGCGAGCTCAGCTCTTCATCAAAGTTGATACTAAATATGAGGTATTTTTTGAATATAGTTGTTTTTTCAAAATGAATATGTTTTCTTGAATACATCCATTTGGTATTATGAATATTTCATTATACTTCTGAATGGAAAGAATGGAAGAACTTGCAAGACCTGAGAGAGTCTTGTAACACAGTCCAGTAATATTGAATGTTTTTAATAAAATCTGTAGTAAATCTAACAGTTTACATGCACACTGATGAATTTATCTCTGATGGCAAATGCATATAGACACATGAAGGTATACTAATCAAATATGAAGATAATTTACAGTCCGTTGTCTGAATGGTTCTCCGTTACAACAACCAAGCGAAACTATATTCGATGTCGCATGCGATTGAGGTTGATATAGAATGTTTTTTTCTCCTTGTTGGGGGCTGTATGATGATATCAAAGCTTGGCGCATTGAATGGTTACTGATCAAGTTAGTCTGTCATGGACACGAAAACGGGAACTCGTTTATATATAAAAGAACAAGCTACAATCTCCAAAAACGTTACTGGATCGTGGATACTGCAAACCTGTAATCCACGATTATCCAGAATCGAGCAATGACCAGTGGTAGCAGGCAAAAGACAGCGAGATTATCTATACACCATGGATACTGCAGTTAGCATGTGGCAACGTGGTATACGCGGACCGGATTCGTTTATTGCGTGGAATATTACATGCCGTCTGCACGAATATTAATAATGGACAAGCCAGGCATGGCACACGTGAATGCGACAATTATCGCGCGTTTACAATGGAAAACGTGCGTTGTTCTTTATATACGAAATACAATGAGTACGAATATCACAAATGATCGCGTCAACATTGTTATCATTGGTAAATAATAAACGCTCGCTTTAACGATATTCAATTACTCTTCGAATATCGTTGACAAAACAGTAGAGAAATGTTTCTCTAACGATCCGTCGTTTACTACGAATTCTGCAGACAATTTTTAACTTTGAATCCTAAAATAATGACATAGAACTCTTATTTTTTTTCGTGACTTTTGTTTTTGTTCAACATTCTTTGGATGACGATCGTACGTTCGTCTTGGGCGAACAATGAATACGAAATCATTTCCCACCATCGATCCCGCTCTAGCGAAGCTCCGTTAACCGTAAAACTGCAAGCGGAAGAAAGGGCAAAAAGAATGTCTTCGACCTTTTCTAGGCTGCTCGATGAGAAACGATGGAAGTAATGCATATTTTATTCATGTTCAGTTCATGCCCTTCGCTTTCGAGGGATATCTCGTTAACCTCTGCTACATCCGGGTACGCTTGACGCTATTTTGTTACTCCCATCATAGGATATTACATGCGCAACACACACATCCCGATATAATTCCCCTCCCATCACACACACACGCCACCAAGAGGGGCAAAAAACACATTTCTGAAAGCTTCAACAAAGTTTTGAGACTCATCACTCACTGCGATAGTACTCTCAATTCAAATATTGATACAAATCACTGCAGAGCAGATTGCTTTTTGTAATTTCGGAGCATAGTTTGGGAAACATCATTATTTATTCATCGTGTAATCTCCAAGACTGTTGCTTCATTGATTTTCACTCCAATGAAAATTGTTTTCTACTCCCTTAAACACATATAAATTTTTCATCGGATGAAAGTTCTTTATGATATTCATATCGTAGACATGGGAACCTTGTGTCTCCCAATTAGTCATTCTACGAGGAATTTGATGACAGGTTTCATCGATTCTGCATACAATCGAAGACTTCAGGTTTTGAAGTAACGAACCGAGTAAGGAAAATAATATTGTCAACTGGGAATACCGAACATTAATTTTTTCGGTCTCTTCCTTGGCGACAAAAAATTTTCTTCAACATACTTATCAACGTCTCGAGGAGAAAAAATTCTGAGAAAACGTTGTGGTACGGTCGATGAAGATTGAAGAAAACTCAAAGAAGATGTAGGACATTGATCGATCGTGTCTCGATCAATGAAGATCGAATCTTGTAGAGCTCGTAGATGAACGTGGCAAGAGACACTGAAAGCTGTACGACGAAGGGAAAGAGAGAAAAGTCAAGACTGTCAGAAAGTTGCGAGCTCCATCCATTCGACCGACCAGATGTTTTTTTTCGTATACGTGGCTAAAAGTTTCAATGACGACGATCACAGAGCTTCGAATATCCAGAGTCTATAGTAAGAGCACTAGCGAACTACCACCATTCCTCTTTCCCTATTGGAATAAGATGCATCGGATAATTATAAAACATTAAAAGTTTCCTAAAAGGAACGACGAAGTATGCAACTCATAAACTGAAAAGCAGAGAACGAGCAATGGGAACAAAGCGTAAGAAAGTTTGGAAAATCAGGGAAGAAGATGACTGAATTATCCGTCCCTTTCGTATCGACCAATTAGGAAAAAGATTCAAGAGTGTTATTCTGTACATAGTTCCGCTTTGAGTGTCTTCCAATCGAGTTCATCTGATCATCGAATATCGATATTTCGTTTCTCCTTTTTCACTCTTTACCATACGTTTGAGTGGAGTGGAATCGTTAAGGGTTGGAAAATTCGCAACTTACAGTTATATTGATTCATCGTCGTGAATAGAAGGTGGCGAGATGGAAAACAGAGTGACTGTTCCTGTATGTTAGTGATATATGAATCGATTACTTCGATTATCCATTTGTATTTGTTCTGGTGACTTACGGACGGACGAAACAATAAGCTATGCGTGTAATTTTTCTTTTGAATGCACTTCCATCTATCGCTCAATAGATCACAGGCTATAATTATTCAACGTCATACCATGATGTATCATTTATTCATTTACTGAATGAACGAAGAAAATTCCTATTACATCCTACAAAGTTTTTTATTCTCAGAAAAAGGATGGAAGCTTGTTTGTGGGGGAAGCATATTGTGAGAGAAGAAATGTCTTGGTAATGTGAGTTGAAATTCTCAAGTTCTTCACTACTATTTTCAACACCAAACTACAGAACATTCTTCATGCGAATCTATCAAACTGTAGAGGACTGGTGAAAACGTCTTCATGAAGGTATATGCCAACGTGAAATATTTCCCACGAATTTTATTGATACAATTCTTTGAGTAAATGTATTTTTCCTTGAACGGAAATCACAGGAAACATGAACGATAGTTGATGAAAAAAATCATTCTTATGGGATATGAAAGATGTTCGTGTAAGATCAATATAAACCCAGATAGCACACGGACTCCAAGAACTCTTGAGAAATTTTGTCGGATTCTTTTGGAGTGAGTGTTGTATAGGAATTAATGACTCAATGAATCACACACTGAGAAAAAACTGTAGCTAAAAACGAGCCCAGGTACATCTTTGTAGTCAAAGTAGTCATATTTTGGTTTGAGTTATCTATCAAAGTCCCTGAGATGGTGAAAATACAGCTGCTGTGACTAAAAACTGTACTTGGGCTCATTTTCAGCAAAAGTAATTTTTTTCAGTGCACTCCCTAGTGTTGGACTGGCCCACCTGGTTCTTCGGCAATCGCTGGGAGCCCTTCGGTATTTGGGAGCTCATTCAGTTTTCAGTTTCCTTTGTTTTGTAGGAATTATGATGAAATCTTGCTTCTTCCAGAGGATACCTCGTCTAGGGGGCCCAAAATAATCCCCAGCCGGGGGCCTCGAGACAAGCCAGTTCGACAATGACACTCCCTTGTGTTTAGTTTTCAAAGCTTGCGATTACGTGAAACTAGTACTTTGCAAGCGCTTTGCAAGTAAGTACTTGTTTGCTAATGCATACAATATCTTATCCCCAACAAGATGTTTCACTTTTTTCATATTTATAAGTTCGTTTGGATCGCTGAAATGCCCGCTCCGTTGATTGTACGAAGATGTGAAATTTTTTTGATGTCGTATAATTAAGTGCAATCTAGAGTGTTCCATCTACATTCTACGAGTCATCGCATTCTCGAGCTGATATATCGATCTCGAATTTTCCATGAACATCGAGCTGAATTTATTTTTCAAGATCTTGATTTTAAATCTCTTATCGAGCCTTGATTGAAGCGAGGACTTACCAACAAGATCCCGAGGATTACAATTCTTGTCAGGACTCGAGCAGATTCGAGATTACTCTGACCAGATTCAAAGGATAGATTTCTAGTCAAGATAAAATACAATTCACTTTGATCCAAAATCTGTGTAATCTTGTCCAAGTACAGACTTTTCGGTATTATTGGTCCAAAATAACGGAATCACACTTGATAAAATCCCGTTGTTCCTTCCTATGTATACGAAGTACTGGTCACAGTTATGGCTTGACGCCAATTTGAATCAATTGTGGAATTTTCAATGGAGAATGGACTCGGTTCTCCGGATAACATTTCGATAGAATGATTTCGTTCAATAGCGATACAATTCACGTACGATATCTAAATTTGTGTAACAGAGTGAATTGAAAGTTTCGTATTACACAAATGTTGTTATACTGAATTGTAAAACCTCGGTATCCCCTCATTTTCTAATTCTCATTTTGGAATGAATTTTTGCTCTCGAGAAAAACACATCACGTGAGATTAAAAATTTTTTTCACTGTTTCAATATTAAAATCCGTAATATTTGAAATATTAATGATAAAGAAACAATTGACGAGGAATGGATGAACAATGAAAACTTTCCTCAATCGCACTGTGATTCTTGAACCATTCAGTTGTCGAGTACAGAGGTGCGTATCGTGAGTGCACGGTGCACGAGGAGGAAATGTTCATCGTCGCGCTCGTACAATCGTGTTCTCATACATAATTGCAATGCGGTGTTGTAGAAATAGCCCGGGATGAGAAGCTTTTCATCATGTGAATAACTCATTCCCTACTCGTTATTGAAATATTTTGAATTCGAGGCCGCAGAAATGCGAGAGCATGTATTGTGACAACTGAAAGACGTATTTGGTTTTCATGATAATACATCAGCAACTATTATTATCCGAGTTTGAAGGACTACATGTGAGAATTCTCTCATTCGTAATAACTTGTAATAGTGAATATATTGGGATGAAAGGGAATGAAGGGACGGTGAAAACCATTTGATTGATTCAGTTTTGAAATTGTTACAATTTTCTCATTAAATTATTCTGTAATCGGTTAGAAAAGGAAAAAACACACCATATCCTTTATTTTTTTAGCAATTGGCATTTTTTACACATCCAGATTGAATTGATTCAGAATTCCGAGAGGAAATTGAACATAATTATGAAGCTTCGTGTATCAGCGAGAAGATTTTTGATAAAAAGAAATTGTAAAAATTATTTCAAATGTATACAACACTTCACAACTGTCTTCTCACAGTTTTTTGATGCAATAAAAAATTTTCAAAGTTACCACTTGTGTTTTGAAAACCAATTTCCACTACGAAAAATGTTACCACGAAAAAAAACTCTGTAAAAAAATCGGCAAATAACATCTGAAAAAGAATTTTGAAGCTGGAAGAATTATTTATCTAATATTGATTTGAATTTTTTGGAAACGATGACCGCACGTCAAAAAGCGGCAAGTTGAAAGAATAAAGAATCAAGAAGAACTAAAATAATTTACATTGAAATCATAGGAAAATTCACATAGAAAAAATTGCGTGACATATCTCAAAGAATACACCGTTCTCTGTGAAATAATTTTGATATTTTTTTCACTTAAATGTGAAGCTATATATAGTCTTTGATTTATTTCGACAGGTGGTACTAAATTTTCGACTGGCAGGGTATATTCGTCATTATAATCCAGTTGTTTGATGATCACGGATGAATTATGATTTTGATATGAATTATGAAAGATCTTTTAATAAGAGAGGCATTGGAATGATACGTGGGAGTCACATATCATTTCAATGCTAAGAGCCATTGTGTGACCACTAAGCTTTCTCTTTGGTCAATCCATCCTCATTCATACGTACTTAGCGTATCCACGTGCTAATTCGAGGGCACTTCGTCGAATGGGTAGGGTTAATGTGACCTCCATAAACAACTTCATAAATTTTCAGACTTCATGAAAACAAAAAATGTCAACAGACGACGAGCTTTGAGATAAATCATCGTGAATTCTTCGAATGATTCTTGGTGTTGAAATATCTAATATTTTTGAAAATCATTATATCTCAGATGATGCCTATTATTAAAATAAGAAGCCCACAGAATCAATGTAATGGAAGTTGAGATGGTTCTTCATCAGAGTTTTTATAAAATTCTTGGAATTTTTGTAGAGGGCAATTCCAGGACATTTGAAAGATTTTCAAGACCAATAAGTAACTGATCAAACTTTCAATATTTCACACAGAACATATTAATAATTAATCCATTGAATAGTGGGATTGCAAATTTCCCTTCAGATGAGAGTGATTATTAAATAATTTACCCGCCAACAACGATGCAGATCAATGACATCAACTGTTGAAAATGAAAGCATAACGATGTTCCCATTACTGATGACGGTATAAAAAGAGAATTCATTATGAGATCAATGTTTCAATTGATTTTGAAATTATATACAGTTTCATCAAGTTTTAGAGAAGTTTTGAATTTGCAGAAATGGTAGAAAATTTAGTTAATTCACAGTTGGAAATGATCAAAATAAGAAGTGCGTTGGAATCGATCCACCCCAGGCTCGTAATGCCAAGACTGACAATTGCAGCATGATCGGCGTCAAGCTTGGTATGCCAAGCCTGGTTAGCTTAGCCTTGGCCGATGAGTGGCCCGCCATATCTGACTGAGCGTTGATAGAGTCTTGGACACCAATGTTAGGACCGAACATATTTTGTTGTGTTTGATTTCATTTTCGTCAACCAAGCCTTGACCAATGCTTGGCCCGTCATGGCTAACCAAACCTTGACGGCGTCTTGAACATCAATGCTAGGACCAAGCATATTTTGCCGTGTTGGATTTCCGATATACATGAAAGCTGAATGCTTAGCAGAGAACGTTATTATCATCCTAAACATTAACCTAGCTTGATAACATTGTTGGTAATTGGGCTACACCCGGTGATAACAAGTATTGATAACAGCTTGGCTTAATAGCTTAGTAACATTGTTGGCCATCAAGCTAAACCCGGTGATGACTAGCATTGACTCGAACTTGTCACCAAGTTTGGTCAATTACTCAAATGTGAATGTTATTCAATCAAACTTGGACGCCAATGAAAAATCTATCCTACTCATTCAGCTCAAGTTGGTATTGTATACCAATAATGGTAACAATATCGATTGCAAGCATAGAACCAATATTGAATTTCAATATTGAACCAAGCCTGGATGCCGAGCATCGAACATTGTTATCATTCCAGACAATAATCAAGTTTGGTGCCAATGTGAGCAACCAAGCTAGGCCCGGTGTTGACTAGCGTTGACTCAAGCTTGGCACCAAGCTTGGTACGTTTGTCAAAACATACCTGGGACTCGGTGTTCATGTTCATATAACACCAAATAACTATTGTAGTGAAGATTTAAATAATTTCAATCCAGAGTAATTTGTTAGATTAGCATGTTTCGAAAATCAGTTCAAATATCTCACACGTCATATCATGTGGACCGTTTTCAATGCGTATGAGTAAGTTTCTTCAAACTGTGTACTAGGGTGACACAAACAAACCTAATATTTTTTGTTCTCGTGTGCGCATGAGAATACATATTAGTTTCTGATATTTTAACAGTCCGCTCTAAAGATCAACTCGAAAACACATTTTTTGGGAATCCCTCAAGAGTTCTAGAAAATTCTAAAAATGGTAAGAATTAATTTTTTACCTCTCAATTCCTTTCTCGTTTTGATAAAATTGAGTACCTAGAAAATAGTAACCTTCTCAGAGTTACAGCTCAAAATATTTATTTTTGAAAGTTGCTCAACATTTTTTCCTCGATCATTGAATTTGTCGGAGAACGCATTGCCAACCGTCGAATTTTTTTTATTTTCAATTTTTCCAGGTTTATCGACAATGACTATTGTTTATGGAAGTTTTCTTGGTAAAATGTCTCAGATAAAAACTCAGACCCCCTGAATGCCCGCTCATTTTTTTTTATGGATTATCTTGGAGCCACCCACCCTACAGTCACCATTTTTCAAAGGGAAATTACAAAGAAAATTCATTCATATAAAGTTTCTTTGTATTTGAATAAAAATTCCCTGATGAAACAAATAATTTCATACATGCGTCTTTTTGGTTCGTCTAATTGTATTTACCTTGTCAAAGGTTCGTGGATTTTGAGTTCAGTAATAATTTCTAAATCTTGTCCTCTGAGACTGGACATTTGAAATTTGATAGGCAATGATGATTGTAGGAAATCGTTTTGTTTCCTATCAATCATTATTCCAGTAATTCGAGGAATAATTTGGTGGAAAAAATCATTAACTTCTCCGATAATTGAGCATTTTACTGTTCCACATTATTCATCATTCGAATAATCGATAATACAGGCCAGAAAAATAATCAATGATGAATAATTGCAAATTCATCCTCATTGATTATCAATTATATTATTGTTCAATCGGAAATCACCTTAGTTTAATTATTAACTTTTTCGATAATGGGAATTCTGTGAAGAATATGTTATTAATTTTGAGATAATTGCTGACAAATATAAGTACATGTTGATGAGAAATTAATTATTGCCGATGCCTGGAAACAATTCATTCGGAATATCAATTACAACATAGGAGTTCTCAAAATTCAGTGCATTCTCTCAACCATCAGAGATAACATTTTTCATATTCTCGGCAAAGATCGTTACCACTCGAGATCAAAAACGTGATTTGTATTTTCACGAAGGAAAGATGTTCTGAAAGTAAAATCAGGAAGCTCTCTCATCTTCACAGCTTTGGTATAAGGCATTGTTTCCACTCACAAAGGATTTTTGATTCTCATTTCGGATTTTGGAACGAAGAGGTATCTCATTTCACAAAAGGATTTCAACAGGATTTGAATTTTGCAAATTCATAAGGAAAAATCATTCCGCAGTACCAAACCTGATCGTACACGAGAGAATTTCACTCGTATCGCCTTCGTTCATCATGTTTGGCATATTTTACGGTTCACCTGTCCACGTAATCAAATCATCGATGTTTCGATCACTCTGTGGCCTTTGTTATTTTTCGATGCAAATTAAAATAACAACAAACAAAAGAATAAATAGCTTGGAAGAATCAAATTTTCCACCATTCACGTTGATACGTTTCCCAAATACACACATTCGAATCTTTCACAGAGATTTTACGCGTGTGTATCTCTGTACTCTTTTTCCGAAGGAGTCCGATACAAAGCAGTGTTCGAAAATCAAATTTGAAAAACGGAAATTCAGTGTCAAAGGATCTGAAATGATAAAGAGATGAGTCCTACCGTGGAGTTCAATCCAATCGAACGGAAGAAGCGAAATCACCCAACAAAAGAGCAACGGTAGGGTAGAGACAAGGAGAGCTGAAAAGGGCAGGCAGATGAAATTGTTTTTCTTTGCGGCTGGTTGCGTACACATCGGACCAAGGTTTTTCCCTGGTGTTTGGAGAGAGGACAGATACCATTAGACCAAAGGAGCTTTTCAGCGATCGAACCAGCCAAATCAAGTATCCAGGAAATGCTTTGATCGAGCGTGTATAGAAATGTTGAACCGAGTTATTGGAATTGGTTCGTGAAATGGAAGAAGTTGACGCGAGCAGCTAGCGAGTTGTAAGGAGTTGAAATAGCGAGCGGAGAAAACAGACAAGAATAAGAGAGGAGATGCTCTCTTCTCGAGTTAAGGAGGTACGGGAACGGGGAACGTTTTTGTTATTCGCGATCCTTCAACAAGAATCACAGAACGACCGAAGTCAAGGTGCGAGGAGTATTTTAAATCTTGGAAAACGGCCGAGCGCATTGGCAAATGAAATCGATCTCCCAACAAAAGTTTCGCGGAATCTACAGTTTACTTTTCCCCTATTTTTCTCTTCTTCCCTGTTCTTTGTGCGCGTGCATGCATACACACCTACACATACCCACACGTAAACGTAACAAGGTATATACGTATGCATATATATCGTACACATTGCTACTTTTCACTCTATCCTTGATAAAGCGAATACCTCGTCGGTACGGCGTAGACGAGCAGATTAATGGGTTTATCCGCGAAAGAGGATCTCGTTTACGTCGGAAGAAAGGAGGCACGTTCGAATCGTCAGGCCGATCGACTGGCTGGTAATCCATGAAGCTCAAAGAAAAGTGGCGCAGTTTTCTCTTACTTTTTTTGTCTTTGTTCTGTTATGTATCGACCCACCATCGGGTGTCTCCTTCAAGAACGAACAGAAGAAGAAGAGGAAGAACAAGACAAACGATTGTTCCTCTTCAAACTGGTAAATTAAAATGTTTCAGATCAAAGATGAAATTAGAGGGAAGTAAATTGATTGCTGTCCTTTTTTTATTTGATTAATCACATGTACTTATAATTCGATCGAATAGAAAATTTCGTGTTATATGTTCCAGGTAATTGCGTTCTGGGAGAATTCATGAAAATGGATTTGGATTTCATCCTTTGAATGAGATTTCCGGAATAAACCTGCTACGAAAAAAGAAGGTATCGTAAGGGAGGAAGGAAGGGTCGGAATAAGAAAAGCGATGGGTTGGTAGGAAAGTGAATGTACAAATGTAAGCGAGGTAGAAGAGCTGGAAGGAACGACAGAGGAAAAGAGTGCAAGTGAACATGATGGAAGAGTATGCTCCGATCCAACGCTGGAGAAAGAGCCAACCTTCGCCATCTGCTTGAGGACAAGGTAGACGAAGATGGATGACATTACCTTGATCGTGAACCTTCTCATGCACCTTAGGTTCAACCTCCTTCCTATATCCAGCTGGGAGTCCTGATTCATCTTCTTCCTCTTCATTTTCTTGTCCAGTTTCCCAAGCCTTCTCCGTCAAAAACTCTCCCTCAATTTCATCTCAACAGCATCGAGCATCGCCTCCGCAACAGCGTTCTCGATACTTATTGCTAAAACAGGTCCCAACCGTGGAAAAAGAATGTCACAAAATGTGTTCTCTTCCGAAATAATGTTCCATCTTTTACGGTATATTTGATTCAATTATATTCCTTAGATACTCTTCCACTTTCTTTTCAATTCTCCCAAGTATAGTGAGAACAATTTAAAATAGGAGAGTTTTTTCTCGACGGCGTAGCTCTCGAGGATACAGAGCAACGACTATCAAGAACGAGGTTATCAGATCTTGGCTGTTTAATACTCCATTAACAGGACAAAAGCAGTGAGAAACTGCTTTCAAGCGACAAGCTCTAACGAAGTCGACGCGCGCTTTTATTCAGGATCCTTTAATGTTAATTTACCTCCATCGTCCTGCTATCGCTGGTAGTTGGTTAACGGTGACAATGGGGCTATGGTTGTCTGAGGGCACAAGACAACGGCGACTGCTCAAACGGATCCTCGAGTCCGCGTCCGTCAGGCGAATTCAAAACAAAAACATAACGTATATGTAGGCGACTCCATTTTCTTTTCATCGCGATTTCATTCACAACCTCCTGGATTGTTTCGCAATTTCCTTCTGATTATAATTACCAAGTTAATTCAGGTTTTATACCAAGCATCCACAAAGATAACATCCGTTTGTTTCTGATGTGACATACGGTATTGAGTTCACATTGATTGATGCTTAATTTTGCGATTGTTGGTTGGATATATCGTTTAAAAACAAGTGGTAAAGATTTGCTTACTTAGATTTTGCTTAACGGTTTTAGGGTTCAGGAGTAGGGAAATGATAATCACAAATCATTGAATTTTCAGACTGATTATTTGAATGAAACAAGATTCACTGAATGTAATGAACAATCTTGGACGAGAAGAGATTGCTTACAAAATATCTCAATTTCTGGATATAAAATTAATGGAACACGTCATCCGAATGTGATAATGAATGATACTTCTTGAGTGAGAAATGAGTAACGGTGATCGAATACACGGTAATGAATCGTGTATCTGCTAGATCAGGTTATAAATTTTCGAATTTACGTGTTTCAGGGATAAATCTTCGTAGGTTTAATTTAGGGTTAAATTTTTTTCCAAAATTTTGGCTCTGTATAGACCTAAATACACCTTCGAAGAATCATTCCTGAAAATTTCAGACTTTTTTATGCATTCAATTTTGAATATTTTTGTTTCTACGGTATCCTTCTGTTCTTTCTTCGAGGTGTTCACGGTACCCACGCTCCAGAGTTCAGAAGAAAGAATGAAATACAAGTACGCGAAAACTCGGCGCATGGAGAGGTGAAAACTTGAAATAAATTCTCACCTGAATCCATCAACTTTCAGTTGCTGTAGCTGAATTTTAACATCCACTGGCCACCGGTTCCTTAGTCATATTATTATTTTGTAATCATAATCGAATTATCTCCTGATTCACAAAAATCTGGATCCTGCAAACCTTGATTCGTGCAATACAATACTTTCGTTGTCATTATGACAATCTTGACGGGAATGAGAAATCATGCAATATACGTAAAGAATAATATCGCATGGTTCATCCACATAAAGATTATATGAATTATGTTTCATATTTACAAACCGAATGAGACAGAGAATATATAAGCAAGACAGCGGTAGAGAAGGTGGAGAACGAGAACCATCGTTCCCGGTTATTTTTCTCTGATACTGTCTTCATTTACTGAACGTCTAACTTTTTCTTCTCATGGACCGAGGAAGAATGGATGGCTTCTTCTACGATTTGTCTCGACAGAATGCAAAAGGAAGAGTAGCTGCATCTTTGATACCGTACCAGGTGAGCTGAATTCTTTTAAAATGCAATCTGCCGTTGAAATGAGGCGAAATTGAAGCTCCTGAATGAATCTAGTACTATCGCGTTGTCGTCCTTCGACGCGTGCATGAAACGCGCAAGCGAATGACGGAAGCATATTGAAAGTAGTTTGTAAATTGGGAGCCTTCGAATGATTTCCGTAATCTTTCTTCTTTCTAAGAATTTCCCCTTATCTCTGGAAGATGAGTTTCTTCAACGTTTTTGTTTTACTCTCGCCGTAGAAACTTTTTTCCTCTTATGTTTCAAGAACGACTACCGCTCGAGATAACATCTTAGGATCATCCTCGTGGTACTTCATTTTCATATAGGTCTTTTAATTTCTACGAACTTATTCATGTGGAAAAAAATTGAAAAGAAAATTGCCTCTGAACCATCAAATCCGTAACCAAAGAGAGATATACGTAGATAAAGGAGTCTGTATTGCGTATTCGAGAAGTATAAATGAAGATGTTGTTTAGTATCGAGAGGATCGGGGTGCTGGAAACCGTGTGTCTTGAATATCCTAGGCTACAGGAGGTGTAAGTATTTACGAGGGGATCTGCTATGATCTGACGTATTATCGATAACACTTCGGAGACCCTCGCTAGAGAAAATATGTATATAACTCAGCACGCCCGGCGTCTTGGCGAGGGTAACACCAAGCTATTGAGATAGGAGACTCTGTCTGCCATATACTTATCTTTCCAACTTTGTTTGAGATCTTAGTTCATCCCGGTGTATACGGATGACTCACAAAATGCATTTTCAAATTCTGGCTTCTGATTTAAGAGTAGAAATCTTGTTTTTTTTTGTAGTATTTTATTCTAAAGACTCATTCGTGAAATTCATTTATACGGTTACTTTGGAAGCATTTCAGAGTTCTCAGCTTAACTTCTTTTTTTTTATATTTAACGCTCAAATTATCATCCCATCTGGCTTCAAGGGTTGTGCAAGTTAATTTGTAAGAAACAGAGTAAGGTCTGTGGATTTCCACTTCAGAAAAAATCTGAAAAGAAAAGAGCAGTTTACACGATGGATACATTCGGAATATGAAAACTGCTGTTGAGAAATGATATTTCAAAAAACGATTTGAATCCAAAGTGAGAGAAAATTCAAGTCATATTTCTTGTTTTTTGTGACGGAACACAATGGCTCATCTTTCAAATTCACATCTCAACCCAAATCGGAGGTGTAATTCATATTTCATCAACGAATTCAATGAATTTCAAAGGTTTTATAATCTAGTGAGTGCTGGGAATATTCGAGTATATTCACAAGTGAAGAAATTCGAATCGTTAGCTTGTCTCAAGTTATTCAGATGAGTGTTGGGTGAAACTCTTATGTTAATAATACTTTCGCTTTTCCCATTACGGGACAAGTTTGAAGAGTTATCATCTCTGCGAGGAGTTCAAGTTAAAAGACCTCGTGTTGGTTATGAGAGCGGAAGAATAAATAAACGTTCCGATAGTTCTGATGATCATACTAATTATCTAAACGTAATTACATTCTTACATGAAAATTCATACCACCGGTTAATGTTGGATCAATTCGACAAGTCGACATCGTTCAATATTCTGCTCTTTGAAAAGAAACTGCAAGAATGAAAAAGGTAGGGAGAGATTTGCAGATGGATTATGGCAGAGCTAAGGCACGAAACAGTGTATCAGAGTACATGGATGGCAGTAGATCTTCTGTTCTACACAATTGTACATGCACCGCCATCCAGCTTAATTCGAATTTCCGAAGGGAGAATTGCAGTCACAGACCGGTGTCTGTCTCAATCACGTTCTGTGAGAATTTAATTAAGAACAAGAACAATTCCATCTCCCTCAATTTCGCATATCAAAATCTGCAAAGAAAATACGAGATCGTGAAACAATAGAAATTCATAATTGGAGCCCTCATTTATGGATGTCATCCATCGATGTTCGCGACGAATATAATGTACGAGGAATCAAAATTTATTTCGGTATAAACAATTATTTGATAGCAAAGTGTTAACGCATTCATGATATGCGACTCATTTGCGGCAATAAAATCATTCATGTGTAGTGTGAGGATAAAATTAGACTAATCAGATTTAATAGATCATCGTCGAAGAACGCTTTAACCATACTGCTCGTATTCAACACGGATAATGCAACTATATTCTCTGTTGAATAGGCATTCCCGGGATGATAATGTGCGTTCGTTATTCTATAGCTCGGTAGTAAAATTTTCGCCACATCATAATACCCTAGATAATCCGCAGAGTCTCTCGTATAGAGATCGTTCTGTGCTATGCGGAAGATTGAAACATTCATGAAACCATTTTATACAATAGATTCTTTCAACATACTTACGATAGCTCTCTCAGTACTGATCTTGTAAATCTTGGAATAGCTTTTCAAGAAATCGCGATTTATTGATTCCGTCTCAAAATATTGTGATCGTAAAATAATGTATTTCTATGTAACATTCGTTTCATTGATAAAATTCTCATGTTAAACCAATCGAGATGGTATCGTAGGGAGTGATCAATAGAATCAAGCTACGTGAGCCAACTGGGGCAATTACGAGAACTGTACGAGCGATTCGTCTGATTTCCATATCGTGAAAGACTCGATTAGATCCTTGTAACTGTGAGAGAACCATCCTCTGAAGGTTGTAGGGCGTTTGAAATTTATTGAGAATGAAGTCGACTAAATATCTGATTCCAAGGAAGTAAGATATAACTTGCGAATGTGTTGAACAGCCGAGCAAACATTTCATGGGATAGTTGTGTGAGTTCTGAAGTTAATCATATGCGAAGAAATTTCACTTCAATCGAGTGTTTCATTTGTTATATGTTTGATCGAGACTTGTTGAACTTTGAGATGTCTATTTGCTTCACTTTCCTGGAGGATCTCATATTGAAGAAGAAGAATAATTCAAAGTTGAAAAGCTCATTGCAACGTTGACGAGTGATCAATAATTGACATATACTTCACAAAATTGATCAATGGCTTGAATGATTGACTACTGTCGACGCTTCATCAACTTTCCTCTGGAATGAAAGTTCTGGCCTTTGATTTAGCAACGTCATAACATCAGCGCTCACTTCGGTATGAGAGTTAGAAGTTTTGGAGGAGAATCAATTCAATGCTCTTTACATGCCGCTTGAACAGTCTAAATGCAAATGTAGCTGTCGCTCTTTGCTGTAGTTTGACAACTATAACGAATTTTTTGCAATCTTTTGAATGGAAAAATTGCCGATTTCATTGTTGTTGAAAATCATTTATTTGAGGTTAGCTGGGGACTAGCCCAAAACTCTTTCATTGTTGTTTGAGAATGAGGGGTTAGATTTATGTAGTACTTTGAATACAGGTACGCAAAATTCGATGCGGACATTGAGAATTTGAGGAATGATTGATTGTAGAATGAAAACAGAAAAAAACCGGAGATCGCTAGTTTCTTATTTAGATTCTTCATACTCTTCTGAAAGTGAAAATGATTTCAAGCCAGAGCTTTGGTTTATCGAAACTTGATATATGAATATCTTGAATATCTTTTGCGTTGAATGGAAAACATCGAATCAATCGGACTACATCCTGTGATCAATTTAGTTGTTCATTCGTTGCGTGGTAACTACAATATCATGGTATTGCTGGGAGAACATGGATGGTAATCAACAGGCAATTCAACGAGTGAAATCTGGGTTACACCAACCCATGGTGTCACCGATGAGTCGCAGTTGTCTATCCATCTACCAATCTCATCATGGTTGACCAACAATCCATTTTCCACGCTAGGTGTAATCAATCACTTTGAATTTCGCACATAACAATGAATCTAATGATAAATCTCAAAGTAGATCGTGCAGCATATATTACATTGTTTAGTTTGTCTATTGCCAATCATTTTTCTAAATATTATAATAGTAATTTCGATTTCTTTGTGCAGTGCAGATTTCAAACTTACTTCTTTCAATAGGAATAGATTTCATTTGCTCGAATGTATGGTTATTGGAATTCATTACAGATTCCAATATTGAAAGCTTCCTTCTGCAAAAAAACAATCACTTTGGACAGACTGATGATCGAATTTAAGTGAAATGATTACCTTCATACGCATCATTGCTTTCAAAATTCTAGTACCTTGTGTTTCCCGATACATTAGATACATTTTGTATCATATTCCATCTTCAAATCAATTTCAAAGAGAGAGAATGGGAGGCGACGTCAGCGTCTCACAATGAGATAAATTCCTCGTAAAAGGAAAATGATGCTCGTCTCACGGACTGTTCGTAGTAGCTTACACACTCGTGATATCCATGTTTTATCCTCATTCACACCACCAACTTGGTATTTTCATCCCTTTCCAACGTTACTTTCTTCTTTTCAACTCAGAAACTCTTTTAATTTTCTATCACTCGAACTCTTTTTCTCTCAACTTGCTCGCTTCGCGCTGCTGTCGCCTTTCTCTTCCTCGCCGTTCTTTTCATTTCACTTCCACCCCACGAACATCGTAACAGTCTTGTTTAGGAAAACGCGTCACGCCAAGAACACATCATGGCATCGCATCAGATTGGCTATCAAAGCCAGTGTTAGTTCATCGTAAAAATAGTATCAATGGGAAAACCGGTTCAGAATGCCCCTGCACTCGCTCATTTGAATGTTCACCAAGGAAATCGTAATGTTGAATGGCGTTGCTGTGAGTATTACAGTATTTCCAACGATAGAGAAAAATATATTCCTCCCTCTCATTTTCAATGCAAACCCTGAAAATTTTTATCGTCGATTCTTTTGGGAATGAGATCACGACTGGGACGTGTTCCCACACGTGTGACAACTTCCAAAGATCAATCATTCACTTCTAATCATCAAATTCTTATCTCCAACGTCGATTTTTTCCTCTACAAAAGTAATCTACACAACATGTTATAATGTAAATAACTTTGCGAGTATATATTTTTCTGTTGTATTCACGTGTTCCAAGAATCATCGAATAGTCCCCTACACTTTGACACTCTAATAGTTGAAAATGGAGTAAAATCGTGGAGAATGTAAGTAATGTTTGTACATGCTGGCATCGATCATGACAGAAGTATAAAAAGCATTTTCATGTTTCTCCAGGAAAAAACAATTTATGAATCATTACAACGACATTAGATGGTATCTGATGATGTTACTGGGAGTATGTAGATCGAATCAACGGTTGAATTACAGTTATAAGAATCTATATAAATCTTCAAGTTCTCCCCAACTGAACGTATCATCAACGCGACACATCTTCTATCCGGTCACCGAACTTGGAGCGAACATGAAAGGTGCACGCGAGCCAAGTCGCTGATGCGTACGATTGTTGGTTTTATAGAATTCCACCGATCGCGAGAGATCTGAAAGATGATAATCATCCTCATGTATCAAAGATTAAGGATCAACGCAATTAGTGTGAGAAAAATAGAATTTTATATCAGACCTCTGAAATTTAATCACGGTTTTAGATGTATTTGCTTTATCGATCGAACGTATATGTTTGAATGCTCGATCTTCAGAGATAGAACAAATTCCAGAGACTGCATGAATTTATCTTCCAAAGATATAAGGATGTTGTTAGATACTTTTCGTATATTCATAGTTTTTGGGTGAAGAGGTGATTAATGATGCAACTGGATATTCAGCTCTCTTATTCGGGTTGTAGGAGTTTCCATTCGTCCAAGTCTTCACTGGATTTTGGAGGAAGAATTTGGGAAAAATTGCTCCCATCTAGCCATGTAATGAACACATCTTTTGAACTTACTGCATCAACACTCGGATTTGAGTTGAAAATTCTGAAGAAGCAGAAATCTATTCCAAAGATATTCCGTTGAAAAGGAAATGTACGGAAATCCTCGATCAGTCCACTCTATTCTTCTCTTGACATACAAAGGTCTCTCTCCGTTCCACTTAAGTCAGACAGATTTTTGAACGGATAATAATATTGAAATCATTTGTAAATGTCAAGCACATCTGGATATTTGATTTGTCTGGCTGTGGAAATATTGAACGTGCTCTTAATGTGGAATACACGCACACTCGTGTATACATTATTTATGACATAATTAGACCATCGTTAATGCCAGACAAAATTGATGGGAAAAAGGTGCTTATATTTGGATTCGATTCAATGATTTATCAGCTATCCATCACATCAATCACGACTGGCTGATTGGTGAATTTATTGTACGACTGCATGAGTTTGATGAGGATAAATAACTCAATGAGGAGACTATCTTTGTTTCGTCGATACAATACAGCAACGCTAAATTCGTTCGTTCATTCATTTATTCATTCGTTTAGATGAATATTCGGTGGTAAATCGAGTTTGTTTTCTCTACTCGTTCCATTACTTTCTTATTTCAATATGAAGAAGAAGATACGCCATCCATGTGGAAATCGATGTCGGAATTTCAATGAATTCAACCATTTGCTGGTCGAAAGAGTGTGAAATGATTGTGCATATATATCTCAAATACGAATAATTCACAGTTGAATTCGAATGTTCCATGAAATTTCACACAAGTTTCGTACTTTGCGATCAATTAGATTCTCACGAGCATTCGTTTCACGAGAATTTCGAAATTTCTATTGATTTTTTCCATTGAAGATGAATCGACGTGTTTTCACTTGTGATTTTGCTGTTCGGAGAGTTCAGATCGAGAGATATCGTAAAGTAATTTCGAAATTCTTCGAGAAACTACTCTGCGAAATAATATTCTACGGGAAGATTTTAGTATCAAAAATAAGACGGAAAATTTATGTTTCCGTAAATCAATGTGATGGGAAGAGTAAATTGGCGTAGCTTCTTCTCTTATTAATCAAGTCGCAACAACGACACAGTGATTGAGTAATTTGCCGATTAACTGGCACCATCTGGGCATTTCTGCGGTTACGAAGGATAACGTTGTAGTATTAAAGCTACGTGAATTCTCGTTTATCCAATATGGTTGAACTGTAACACCATCTCATTTCTCAAACCCGAATCATCTGTCTTAGGAGTATTTACAGGATACTTGGAAGTGGTATCGCGTGTTACAATCAAGATTCCCACCTTCGGAAGAATTTCAACTTTTTATAAATGTTGGGGAGGAAAAATTTACTTTGGTATAAATTCGTGTATGGTTCATTCAATGCCAACAATGTTGAATCGATGAACAAGAATTTTACATTTATTTTTATGATATTTTCGTTCAGTGCACTTTGTTGTCGCACGTGGATAGCTTTTTGTTATGCACCATTTTCCTGCGAATGACCAAAAAGTATGGTACTTTCAATTATCTTTGATTCCTCCACTGTGAACAAACAACGAATGTTACGGAGAATATATAAATCAAGATTTCCAGAGGATAATTAGAAATCATAGAATAGAAATTTTAAAGACAATCCCTATCGCGAATACTGTGAATAGGTGCACGATAGTGGAATACTGGATATGAAACCACATTTGAATGATCGAAACAAAAACGATTCCCCTCATGCCAAATCTGCCAAATCCAGAGGAAGAGAAATGTGTACACTTCACTTATACGGATTTTCGAAACAATAACCCAAGCTGGTTGAACGCATTTCAGCTCAAGCATGATTGCGTTGATATTTGAGCAAGGAATCCTTCACGTCCTCTTCAAGAGTACCTAAATCTACTCAGAACGAGGGAACGTGGAAACGAGATTCTGATTAAAAGCAACGGATTTTCTCATTGAATATTTTTCTCTAGCATGAACATGTGTTTTTCTACGAAAGGATTCACACAATACTTTGTAACAGGGATGAGTGGATGGAGTGGGAAGTGCTAGAAAGGAGATTGGACCTTGATGAAAGGACAGTAGGATACGTTTGTGACGAGAAATATAGAACAGACGTTATTGGAGTTCCAAAATAGATACTTGAGTCAATATATATTAATTGGAATTGATTTCAATAGAAAGAGGCCAATTTTTATATGAAGTGGTAATAATATGAGTATAATATTGTTGAAATAATCAAAGAGAGAATATATTTACATGATTGCCCGATAACTAAACTCAAGTTAAATAATTGTCTATCATATCGCAACTATCAATCAGTGATAATGTATTGCTCTAGCTACAACGATCTGGCCTGACATGTGCAATTTTAATATTCTTAATTCATAGACTATCAAGTACTGAGTTGTTTTGAATACAATTTAATATTTTTTTTTCATATAGAATGATCATAGATCGAATCGATCGTTCCAACTCATTGGATGTGATTCGAAACCGTATTTGAAATATTACGGATGGCGAATTTGTAATGCAAGTGGAATAAAATTTACTCATCGTATCCCTAGGAAGTTCTCATTCTCAGGTTTAGGGACAATAAATCCAAATTTTGTTCACCACTCATAAGAGGGAAATATGTAGAAATCCATAGTGAAACAAGTCAAACAAGTATTGGAAGTGATAGCGATCAATAGAGAATCGTGTGAGAATACACGATAAATGTATCGCACGATAGGCAGGACAAACGGTTTGACGAGGCTTAAATGGCTGCCACATGATAACTGATCGATTATCGGAAGCTTCGATCATTCGCGTGATCCTTGCTCGAATAAATTGAGGATCGTTGCAACTAGGCTGACACTGATCGATGAAATATTTTATTCCTTCACGAACGACGAATAACATCAAATGCAGTCGCGTCCGTTTCCCTTTGTCCATTGATTCTTGTCTATCGTTTGATGCGATCGCGGTAACGTATTTCATTCCCATAGATTATCTTGCGTTGTGAGAAATAATTGAATTGGAAGATTCAAGTTTTTCAATTACTTTCATTCATTACTCCTGTTATCGTTGGAATCTTATGACGTGCCATTTATGAGACATATTTCAACAATTTTGCGATAAATCAAGCAGTTCCTGACCAGTTCAACGTACTTGATTTACAGAATGAATCATTCGACACATTCACAGGGATCATAAAATCTGTAATTTCGTGTAAGCATTATTGACGTTGAGCAAGGACAAGGAGTTCGATAATCAAAGGTGATAAAGCAATCTCACTCAGTTTAGTGCAGGTTGAACGTATATTCGTTGATTCACAACATTTTGTCCAGAATCCTGTCCGTTGAATCACCTGAAAAGGTAACCAATGTAGCGTTTGTCATCAGACAGCAATTGGTGTACACACCATCCATGCCACTTAGACTTTTTATGAGTAAGATGAGAGTACGAGCTTTCAAAGGACTGATTTCTTTCTGATCAACCATACTGAAAACATCATCGATGTGGAATGATATTCAACTCGAATGGTGTCGAATTTAACACCGGATTGTATCAATTCGACTCCAAAAGAAGTTATTTTAACAATAAAACTCGAATGAGAAGTCCTGGAAATATACTTCGTACTCTTCACAATGCAGAATTTTTACCAGGAGATTTTTGCATTATGTGAGTAATCGATGTAGCGAAAAAAATTCTTGAGAGTATCGCGTAGACTCTAGAATTCCTAGATCTAGATAAATCAACTAACCAGATCTTCTATTCGACCTTCTATTGAGATCGATCAACCACAGTACGAATTAATGAAATGGGGTCCTGTTCGATAGAAGATTCATTGGCTTTTCGATATTGTCCATATTTTGATGAACATTCACAACATTTTATTCTTATGAAGAAAACACAGAATATCCGCAAGAAAAGTTACCAAACCTCATTATATACATGGACTTTATCTGAACTTTTCAGAAATAGCTTCATAGCAACTGATAACAATCTGAAAAAATCGACGATCGAACTCTTTCTCGACTTCATACTTATTCAAACTCCTCCAAGCTCAAAAATATCGCGTCGCGACGCACTTTATGAAGTTCCTTCAACCGTAACCAATTCCTCTTGGAAACTTCAAATTCACACGCGAGGAGGGTTGTAACAGCACCAGAACCAGCAGCATCATCATCCAACAACATCAAACTTCAACGCATTGTACTCGAAGTCGGTATATGCAGCGACAAGCTTCCTCCGAAACTTCTCGTACAAGATTTTTCCTACTCCAACAGGATATATGAAATTTCCTCATGCGGTTATTCCTTTTCTATCTTTTTCGCATGCAATATTTACAATTGCGATTTGCTGTAACGGTAAAGGAAGCACGCTCTGTTGCTCTCAAAAGAAGAGACAGTCTCGAAAAAGTATTTCCGGGTAGTTGGTGTCAGAAACGTGCAGAAACTCGAGGTAGGGTGTTACATACCCAAGTAGCTTTTATCATGGCACTTTGGTAAGACACCTCGTCCGCGCCAGCTATTTGGTATGCGAGAAGAACAACCAACGGATTAACTTAACTATGGCAAGATGTAAGACGTAGTAGTTGATACCAAGTATCAACTACTACCGAATTGTGATAATGCTCTTTCCAAGAATCGTATACAAATTTTCATGCATCGAGATCGAATAAAACTATCCCCAATGGTATGTATTCCGGAAGAAATCACAACCTCGATGGAGAATAGATTGAAGAAAAAATAAGGGAATACAAAGTCAATCATGGAGAGACAGCAAACGGTAGAAAGGTCGTGCGGCTTCATTGACCGGAGGAGAACCTAAACATGTTCGCATAGTCCCTGAGAAGCATGCGAATGTCCGTGTGAGGGTTCGTATGCACAAGCTTGTACACGACAACAGCATTTACGAGAAAAACTTGCAGCGGAGTACGGAGAATGTCGTGCATATCCCATGAGACGGTACATGCGAGTGTCTCCGAGTAAATTATTTGAAATTTCAAATGGTATTTGAACTTTGCATTTTTCAAACCATTCGATGTAACTGTTGTTTTGATTGAATCTTCTCAGAAATTAATGAATCCTTGAATTGAATCCATGCTCAGATTTTGAATTTCCGTTGAGTTAAAGATCAAATTCCTTATTTGAAAATTTTTCTTGTGCTCATCATCGAATGAATTGCATGAATGGATGAAAATAATGATGGGAGGAACAATATTCAATTTTCATATTCTGCTACAATACTCGCGAAGAATTGTTGCGTAGAATGAAATTAACACAAGAGATTGGTTCAGTTCTCGTAAGGTCACTACTGGTTCAAGAGGAAATGATGGACACAGTAGAACGCGAGTGCTACTTATTTACAGCATTCATATATTTTTGTATCAAAAATAGGAACGAAAAATCATGTTCCATGACATCGCAGTAGTTAATTGAGCATAATGCAACAACTATTCCCCTGTAATGTTAATCTGAGCTGTTGATCTTGTTAGTTTGTTGGTTAAACTAGTCGTAGGAAGTGTTGTATGTTGGGTCGCGAGTAGAACTTGGTACGTGGATGGGTAGGTATATCATTTTAAAGACGTGCTTCGAAATAAGTTTATAAGTAGTCTACCGAGAGTTTCGTCAGGCCTGCGCTCTTCCATCTAAGTAGTTACCAAGTAGTTCCCGCTACCAGAGTCAAGCCCTCCCGATATATTATGCAAGTGCGGGGTTGCTGTACTTTACTTTTCTCTTCTACTCTTTCTCTTCTGCGTTCCTCACTCTGCGATTCCTTCTCTTGTTTTCATACCTCAGCTTCAAGTATAAGTATGTTTTTGTGTACTTCCCTCCTTGTTCGCTCGCTTCCTGAGTCTCCATCCTGTCCTTCTTTGGGACTTTCCTTCTCCCCTTTGGTACCATTCGTTTCTTCTCACGTTTTCTTGTATGTCACGGCCTGGTAACCATAATATACCCTCATCTAAAAACTTTGACTCCAAAATATGAAGAGATCGCGTAACACAAATCCGTCTACAACAATACAAACGTTATCCAGAGTATAATATAAGTTACAACGAACGTTTGCTTTATGATTCATTGGAAGGGTTTTTGGGTCCTGTCAGGAAGATTGGAATTCCTATGTCGACAAAATGTCCAATGTTATTCCAAATGTTGTCAAGACTTTCCATCATCGACTCATACATATAGATAAATAATTCATACACTAAACTTAATCCAGATACGTACAAATTTCTTTCATCCAGAAAAATTTCGCTGCCCGAGATAGACAGATAGATTGAACAGTCGTTGGAAAATTCGAGGCATAAATATCCGACGTACCTAAAATAAATAGAATCCTCCTATTCGACAATGAGACTTTGGCACATCGCCATCTGGCCACAGTGAACTTTTATTTCCGACGTGAAAGTTTAAATGGCAAGACCACCATCGTTGCTGTTGTTGCTTCATATACCGTTCGCAGAACTGCGACCGTTGTTGTGGTTAAAAGCGCGCGTCAAGAAGTTAACATTCATCAAGGGACGAAACGACTCACGATGAAGTGTACAGTCGAGCGTATTAATGAATTACCACCACTGGTGTACATTGTTTTTTTTTCTTTCTTCGAAGGAAAGTCTGTCGTTCAATAATGTAAGTGAATCAATAAAATTTCTCGTCTTTCAATTTGATCATTGCAACCTGAGTATTTAATCTTCACTCACAAATTATTTTGTATTTACTTGGTGAACAATGAATCCTTGCAACCTGACAAGTATCGATACGGACTCAGGACGAGCAAGTAACTCAAATTCAATCATGTACCAATATAAAATTTGTATTGAATGCAATATGTTATGAAAAATCAAGCGAGTGACTGTAGATTTGAAAATGGTTTGAAAATAAGTCCGATTTTGGAACAAAAAGAACAGATTTCACTTGAAAGAACTAGAAAAAAATCTCATCCCTATTCTACACCATTCACCCTCCAGAGAGAATGGGAAGAGATTTTTATTGAGACGTAGTTGAAAATATCGAATTATAGTGGGGTTTTCTTCCGTAAAGAAGCTGTAGGATAGATGGATAGTAGATATATAAAATCGGTATGACAAAGCAGGGATCTTGAAGGACTCGCTCTCAAGGAAAAGACTCTGGAGAGATGTATATACCCGTGCATTGGCATGGTATTGGGATAAAATCATAGAAAAGACATTTGAAAACCGGACTAGAATCACATCACGGCCCAAACAATTCTTGGAAGAATATTATTCTGACAAGATATTGGAATTTTAATACACGAAGAGAGAATGAAAACAAACAAAAGAAAGTATTCGCATCGCGATAATCCTTTGTTTGATGATTTTGATGCTATCCATGTGAAATATTGATTCAATTTTCCTTCTCGAAAGACAATTGATTTGTAACATGTATTTAAAATTTTTTATTCCTCACTTGAATGAAATATTGCTATTCGTGCGAAGTTCTCGCCGAGAAAAGTATAGTTTTTACAGAGGTTGAACCGATACTACCCCAGGTTGTGCGAGTACTGTGCAAGAATCTGTAATCATTCTCGAAACGGTTTCCATTTACCGGAAGGGTAAAAGGTCGGCAACCATTACTATATATCACTACTTCCGCCTTGAGACTACGTTATCTACTTTCTGAACGATTTGTTCGTTCCGCGCTTAATACAATTGTTATGAGAACAATGACCTAACTCGTATTTGCACTGTCACTGTTCTTGTAAGATTAATCGATAATATTCATATTTTCACACATAGCGTGTATGACGTGAACGCTCTCCGATGATAAAACTTGGAATCTTTCATCGAAAAAACGAGCAGAAATAAACCCTGATGTAGAAATGTGAACCATGATTAACTGCTTATATGAAATTTCTATGAACCTTCCAATCTTTCATGAGAATCACATTGAGAGAGATCAATGAAATTTCAGTTGAAATATGCGGAGAATTTTTATTTAGGTTTCGATGAGTTTCCCTTGATTGTTTAGAAAATCATTCTACGGATTCATTCGTGAGTGTTTACCTCAGTGAATTTCCTAGCATGCACGTAACTGTGAGTCAATTTCCAGGCACTTGTCAAGTCTGGGCTTTATTTATGTTCCATCGTATACACACGTTGAATACTCTCTGGCTTCACACCAATATTGACATATCCTGATTATTTAAGGGCAGCAGTGAGCAAATGATGGATCAATATAAACGTTTGTGTCTACACGAAGAGGGAATTATACATTAGGATATGTTCGAACTTGTTGTGTCGAAGATCTACATTTGATTTCAGATTTTTGTACTCGTTTAAAAGTGGTTTGGATCAATTTGTTAATAGGGACGAAAATTTTCCCTTGATTTTGAATCGAGAACAGGAATCAACTTGCTTCATTGTATCTCATTCCACTATTTGATCAGAGAATTTCATTGATCGAATTTCTTATTTTGAATTAATCTGTAGAACATTCAATGTAGGGGTGGACTCCAGACTCTCGAATGATCTCAAACAAAATCATTTCCACGTTTTATGATGTGGAATCCACTGGATTGATGGATCAACTCCACAAAGAATAAACATTGGAGGCCCATGGTAGGGTTATGATGTACCAGCTTATCAACTCTGAACAAGAAGCTCAAAAACCTCGTAGTTTCGGCTTGAAATTCTGATATATTGTATAAAATTTTCTCTATTGAAATTTTCATGCTGTGCATTAAAAATTCCGTTTTTTTGACACACAAAAATCATTATTCAGACCACGGTAGTTACTCTCCCCACCCAGCACATAATATTACAGTAATATTTGTGCTGAGTGGGTCAATACAGGGAGAACTATCAAAGAGGCACGTCACCTGGCGTTTAGAAGTAGTAATTACCGTTTTAGAGCGGACTCGCTTATGGGTGAGTTCAACGCAAACGCTTCGTTGGACCAATTGTACTCGTTATAGGCTCTACCCTGGCGAAAAAGTCCTCTTAAATCCTATTGAGAAACAGAAAAGCAATAGGAGAACAATTGGATATGAGATGTGCTTTTGTCATTGCCGTATTAATTTCTACTATTTTTCATCACCTTTTTGGTTATCTAATAGTATTTGAGAGGATTTTTTCGCCAGGGTGTCCACCGGGCACCAGTTCGGCTACAAAAGTATCACCTCAGCTCAAATTTGAATTCATAAATGACGGGAACTCTTGACAACATTCTGAATTCTCCCATTCGATCAACTTTTGGTATATAAATCCTGGAAAAAACGTTAGACTGTCTCTCAATTCAGTTCCACAATTTTTGATAAATATCACTCGATACGTCATCCTTCACAATACGAACCACAGTATGTTCGAGAACGATTCAGTTCCTTCGAATCATATCGAACATCCAATTAAAATAGCGTGGTCATCCGTTTACTCTCTATACCAACGAATACGAGCAAAACATCGAGAGAAGCATGTATCATGGGAATTGATCATCCAAAAGACGTTGAAAAGTAGATACCGCTGATAACTCAAGTCGAGTGTTTTGATATACGTACGACAATATCAATGGATGTGGAGGAGATGAAATAACGACGTCGATAAAGAGAATTCGACTCTCAGTGTGAGATTTAATATTCATTCTAGAAACGTGTATGGAGAGTTCCGATTAAGCTCTCATCATGAGGAAATTCAAGCACAGATTACCTCAAGTGTTCGACTATGTTCTGAATACTACGAAGGTAATTGATGATACGACGTTCAGATTATCGATCGTTGAATAATTAATGCGCATCGCTCGTTTAACGGACAGAGAAGTATATGTGAATTATATATATCAAGGGAATCAAACGAGGGAACAATTCTGATGAACATTACGTGATAACAAATAAAATCTTATATCATTGTTTGAGGTAGAAATTGCCATTCATTGAATATTGGAGTATCCAAAATCGTTTCCCAATAAGAAATCCACTCCCCCAGAGTGAAAAGGAGTCTCAATTGGGAGGTTAACTGAGAATCGAAGGACTGAATTCCCTAGTCAAAAATGTAGGTGAAGATATGTCCTCTGGTCGTTGAATTCTTGTTTCCGTCAAGAGCCCGGCCAAAGTCTTGTAAGAGTGAGAGTAGCTTTGACTAAGATCATTGATGAAAAATCAATACTGGACTCCGATTTCTGAGAGCTGAGTGGAAAAGTGGGCGACAATACACTTTTCTATTCATAATCTAGGATCAGTTTCCTGGGAAAAGAGGAAACTGAAAAGAAGCGAAAACGGAGAGTACGGTGAAGCGTTGTAGAAACGTTAATGAGAAGTGAACAAAGAGTGAATAAGATGGGTTCAGAGGTAGCGGGAACTCTCCGGGAATTCCCGACAGTCACCGCCCTGACATTCAAAACACAGAAATACTCATCTTTCGGTATGGTCTTCGAAACGCGCAGCGACATTCATTGGAATTCTTCAATTGACTTAAAACAGTGGTTCTGAAGAAAACCACACAGTGTCAAATCAGGTCAAACTTAGGCAAAAAATTCACAAAGGACCAATGCAGAGAGTACTGATGCATTATTTTGATGCAAAAATTGTGGTTTCGCTGCCCATAAATTCACGTTGGTGAAGTTTGAATCGTTCATTGAATACTCAACTATCAAAGACCCAAAAATTTGTAGTAGTTTTTCCAAATGATGTATTCAGTTTCGAAGAGTTGATTTGAAAAGTTGAATAACGAATAAAATAAAGATTCAGGGAGTTGCAATGTTCGTTTTGTTTTTATAAACAATTGAAACCTCAGCAATATATAAATCCGGGCTCCTTCCGCGAATAGCTCCATGTGAACGACGCACAACACTCCAATGAGATTCCTTGTTGACACTTCCGCCGCACAGGACACCAATATCCAAAACCCAGGGTATCCAAGGTATAATGTAGAAAAAAAAACATGAGTTCCAGCGCTGTCTACACGAAAAAAAGAAAACAGCAATGGTTACTGTGAATCACAAAAGTACATTGGAACTCAAATTCATTCCATGCAGTACTGCGTTTTTCAGTCCTCATTACTGTCCAGTCAGCACTGACGAATTTCGTTACAATACCCATCACTGTGATCGCGCTAATCCTCATTATCCAAGCGTGTTTTCATTTGTTGTTCAACCGATCGCTATCATTCACAGTAACCAGTAGTGTTCTCTTTTTCCCGTGTACAAGAAGTCGGGGAACTAAGGCTCATACACACGACTATACCACATATACCATACATACCACATGGTGCCATTAGTGTGGGGGTAACCGTATATGTGGTGTAGTTGTGTGTGTGAGCTCCAGTTCCCCGACTTTTTGTAGACAGCACCGGAATTCCTGTTTTTCTTTTCTACATTATATCTTGGTTATTCTGCCAAAAACTGATCAGAAAATGAGGAGAGTCCAAAAGTAGGTGTACACTAAAAAAAGAATCTGATCCTCATAATTAGGCGACGCGGTTCATTTTGGCTTCGACTTGGTGGAAGTTGATGTCAGGTTCTGACATAATATCAGATATTGTTCCAAAAACCGATCAAACATATTTCATGATCTGTCCTGAAAGTAATGTCAGTAAGTCTATTAAAAATCATTCATTGAATCTATCGTCATCAAAAGACTGGAACACAGGGTTCGACGCATCCGTGGCCGGCCATCGTAGACACCTGGAAATTGCACCATAATAATGCGCCGGCCCACAGTGCCTTCATCGTTACTGATAACCTTGTCAAAGCAGAGATACCAACGATTCCCCAACCCCCGTAGAGTCCGGACTTGGCTCCCTTAACTTTTTTCTATTTCCACGCCTCAAAACACCCCTGAAAGGCGAGCATTTTGGGACAGTGGCCGAGATCAAAGGAATTTGCACCGCAGCATTCAAGGATATTTCGGAGGAGGACTACCGCAACGCATCCAAGAGTTGGAAGTCCCGCTGGAGCCGATGTATCGATGCAAAAGCAGACAATTCTGAAGCCTTTTAAACACTTGTAACAATGAAATCAATTAATGATTTTCAATGAACTTACTGACATTACTGACCGGTGTTTGGAACAATATGTCAGAATATGACATTCATTTTCACCAGGGTGGCCACTTCATTCAATTGTCACAATGAGATTCACGTTTTTTGTGTTTTGTTCTTCTGATCATCACAACCAGATTTCAGGTCACTGCAACCATGAATCCTCAACCTACGGAGATGATTTTTGTTACCATGTCGCTTTTTTCTCAGTATAGCAGGGATGCTACTATTTACTCATACATTGAAGAATTCTCTGTGACTCCATTTACGTATGGAAATGAACGTAACCTAGGGATATTCCACTAGAAGCACTATTTGGTAGCGCTCCCTGCTAATGCTGATACTGTTGAGACAGTGCTATGTTATGAGTTGAATCATATATAATTTATGGTACTATAGCCACCACGTCGCTACCGCTAGCACTGCCGACCAAGTTTTCTATTGACGCATTATATGATCAAGAACAAATCTGATATTTTGAGATACATAAATTCCAACTATCACCGTCAAGAGCATATGCTCATTCCTTATTCTATAGAATTCATTCGATGTCATTGACTCATTTCACCCTGACCTCACGCATTAGGAGCAAAATCTAAGATATTATCGATCACCGTTTTATTCTTTTCCGACACTTTGCTCACCTATGGGACGATGTTTTTTGATACGTTTCTAACTGTGGGATAGAGAATATTTATTTACAGTAGCTTTATCTCTGATAAAATTCTAGTAAACAGGTGAATAGGAAAAAAATAGTGCCAATACAGTTGATTCATCACTAAGATACCTTTAAACGCTTTCCAATACATCACCTCAAATATAAACTGGTGTTGGGAAGGGGTATTGAAGTTAAGGACATACAGTATTCCATATGACATCGTCGTTTGATTAATTTTATACTCTCGTGTATTATTTGACATGTATGTTCATTTGTAATGCCATCAGCCTATACCTCCTATTTGTTTTCCCATTTCGTTCGTTGCCCGCATAATGTGAGCCTATGTCACAACGAATCGTGTATGACAAGTGGATTGGTTTGGTCGCTAGGTAGCTACCAGGCAGCCTAGCTGACTAGCAAGCCAGACGTTCTAATGTATTCGGCGCCTGAAGTATCGACAAACATACTTACAAGAATGTGCGCACGATATCGGTGGTATACACCCACAATTTCCGTATGTATCCCAGAGCCACTATTATTAACGTTGCCGAAAAAAAAACTGAGAATTTATAAACGTAACTACAAACATCTGGGATCCTGTTTCTCATTTGAATTGAATTTTCGAATCGATTATTTCTGAATGAAATGAAATATATAGGAAAAGTACGAGTTAAAATCATCTAAAATATCGTTCCATACTTATCGATGAAATGTACTTGAGCATGTACATATTCTGCTAACATACTTTCCATATATGTAAGGAGTTTCAAACATTTTCGTGCTACTGGGGATTTATACCGTAGTATTGATGGGGGAAAAGGAATATGAAAAATGCAGGAGAGCAAGCTGTTCCATCTTGCGCACTCAGTTCCACTCTCTGAGTACGGGGAGAATGTTTACACGCGTCGTTTAATTTGAGTTCACGATCACAGGCCTTCATCGTAAAGTTTTACTCTCTCCTCGTGAAATTTCTTTCCTTGACGCCGTCGAACAATGCTATAATTCAAAATTTCAAATAAGGATGAAGCTCCCGATAAATCTGTCACGCTCTACTTATGAGGAAGATGAATAATATGAATTCCTCTTTTCTTGAAATTATGTGTACAACGTGAGCGTGAAATATCTTTTTATTGATTTGCCGGCTTTGGTTTCATCCCCTCTTCGATATAGTATCATCGTATTTGAACTTTTGCTATTCGATATGTACGTAGGAATTGAAAAAACTTCCTTCCATATGGAAAGTTTATCCAGACGTTGATGTTAACTAACCGATTGAACTGATGAAACAATAATCGTCGGGCAAAATTGACGGTTGTTCATTAACATTGTCTCCTCCTCTGGCGATATACCGGCCCCAAGGCTTCTCCAACAAATTCTTCTACAATGAAGGCAGCGAATGCCTTTATTGTAAAACAATTTGTCTTTGGCCTTAAAGTGCGCCTCAGTTTTCAATATGGGTTCTTCATTGGAGGCAAATCTCTTCTCCTCGAGTATTCTCTCCAGGTCTGCAAACAGCTAGTAACCCCTGAGGGTTGGAACCTGGAAATGCGGTGGGTGTAGCAGCAATTCGAAATGCCATTCATGTAGTGTTGCCATTGTTGCAACCATTCATTTCTGGTTATTTTTGGCAATTTCCCTCTCCAAGCGCACCATAATGTTATTATGATATTCACTGCCCAGGCAACACAAAGCTCTTAAAGATAACATATATGTTATCTTTCAGAGCTTTGTGCTGTCTGGGTATTGACGTTTATTCCTTCCTCAAGGTAATCGATGACCAAAATACCTTGCGTATCCCAAAATACCTTGCGTATCCCAAAATGCGAAGGCCGAGACCTTGCCACACGGAACAAAATGATGTGCTTGATATTTGGGTAGCCAAAAATCAACTGTGGTATGTATTTTTTAGCTCTGGCAACAAAAGTTATTGCTATAGGAGCTAAAATCTAGCTTTCGTAGCAATTGTTTCCGCTATCCAAATATTAAATACACGAGATAGCTACCACAGCTAATCTCTAGCTACCATAGTGAATAATTCATTTCCGTGCAGGTGATCTTTACGTGTTCGGTTGCTTCGGATGGTTCTTACATGCTGTTGTCCATTCAGCTGACTTCCGATTCAATTCCGGGATAAAGTAACAGATCCATTGTTGCATATCAATACAAAAACAGTTGCACACAACGCTCCTAATTGTCGATGCGTTGTTGTTTTCGATCGACTGTGAGCAAATTCAGCACCTCCTTTGAACATAGCTTCCTCATTAACAAATGTTCATGTGAAATGACGAATACCCTGCCTTTTGATATTCTTGACTCCTTTACTATCTCATGCATCTCAAATTTACGATCGGACAGAACAATTTTATGGACTTTCTTGATGTTCCCCGGAACAACTGTCGAATTCGGGTGATCAGAGCGTTCAGTATCATTTGCCCGAAGTAGTGCTTTTTACCTTAAGTACTATACCTGAAAAATACTTTTTCCCTTCGTTAGTTGCACCAGAAAACACCATGATCCTCATTCTAATTTCCAGTGTGATTCGCGGATGTTTGATCATTCCCTCCGTGTACTAGTCAAAGTTCAGATAAATTGAATTACGGTGATATAATTTTTTTTTTTTAATTCTGAAGATACTCGTATGTCCATACTTATATCAAGCTCTGAGAAATTCAAAGGAGAGCCCGTTCTCATTGACTTTGAAGGCAAAAATGGCACAAAGGCTGAAAAATTACAAGTGTTGAGGCATTTTGTTGGAGTGTTTTATATACGTTCTTACCTCCACAGTCGTTAGTCGTCGTGTCAGACTATTTTTGTCCCTTTGTATGTTATTTCTGTCCGTATCAGTTATATTTTCCTCGATTTTTCTAACTACGTACATCATCTTATATCCATACAATCATGTCTCTGTCTTCACTTTTTCACTCTTTCATCTTTTATCATTCCTCTCAGAGCAGCGGAGTTAAAATTGCTCTTCGACCGACTCTTCCGTTTGATGATTCTTCTCATCAGCTGTCTTATTCTTCATTTTTATACTGTCACGTTCCACTAACCTATTCAGTTCCTTGAGTAGAGAAAAAGAAATATTGAGTATTGTTAATTTGAAAATGATCCTAGGTATAGATGAGTTTTCCTTTCTTAACTGAAGTGGGTTACTAGTCCGATTATTCTCAAATGAATGTTCAATAATTCAGCTAAATGTAACGGTGAAGCTCAATTTCGTTGTCACTGCGATCTTGAAGCAACAATTGCGACTACCACTGTGAAAAGTTCAACTATTCTTCAGAATCTATATGTGCCGTTTATCGATGGTTGAAAAGATGCTATCACTCCAATAGGATAAAGGTCTGAACACTTCGATCTAATAGACTGTTCTAAAATTGATCCCTTGGTTTGTCGTTTGAACGTTTCCGCCACAGGTGAATATATATTGAAGTGATAATTTGATCTTCCAGAAATTTGATTTACGATACTTATTCTTATTCGAAATAATAAGTATCGTATTCTACAGTGTTTTTGAATTTTATGTACCGAATCGAAATTCTTGAACCAAAGAACATTCTGGTCAAGTTCATTGTTACTCTCAGGTACAGGTTCGCAAGGTCGATATATCGTATGAATGTCGGGTACGAAGGGTTAGAGATTCCCCATTTTGGGGTGAAAGTTTTGTTTCCCAGTCGGAAACTCTACAGGTGTACGAGTGGCATATTTCAACGTCGCTTCTGGCACCGATGGTGTGCAAGGCCGCTACATAAACAAAAGAAAGTGGAGTCGTAAAGAATCGGTGGACTCCCCGGCGCACCGTAATGCAGAAAACAAGACACTTCATGCTTAAATAATGCATGAGGAGGAATATTTACTGTTCTTGACGTATGTCTAGGTACGTGAATGTGAGTACGTAAGCGTTTCGTACAATGCTCTTTGACACTGTACTCGTATTCGTCGTTGTGTTTCTGAGTAAATACGAATGTCTCTTCATTGCATTGTTATAACAAACGTGGTTCCTATATTTCAACGTCAACGTGTTTGCATTATCGATCTTTAGTGAGCAATGAGAATAATATTATTATCTTAGTTATAAATATGTGATGTTATAAATATGAAATCTTGTAAAGTTGCATCTATTCGAAGGATTAAACGGTACTGTACCTCAGAAATTACACTTGGCTCATCTACAGAGCGAATATACTGCATTTCGCCGGCTAGAAATGATCTTTTCCCGCGGTATTGACGTGCAAAATTAAATTTTATTTCTCAAGTTTGAAATTACCTTTGATCTTGATTGATATTGTGGAAAAGATTGATTATTGATGCTTCTAACGTGTATACGCAATGCTTGGAAGAACTTGTATAACTCTAATTCATGTACCTCCCGATGCCATTAAACTCTATGAACGAGATCGAAGCGGCTATATCATTAACAAGTTCCTCGCGAGAAAGTTATGAAAATATCAACTTGATAATTATATAAAGTCCTTCCCGAACGACACATTAGTTTCTCTTCCACTGCCGAAATCTACTGCCTTACAGGTATATATAATATCATTTCATCCTGGGTTTGGGTAATTATTCACGTCAATCTTATTATGTGGAAATTTGATATATCTAGAAAATGACATCAATGCATCACAGAGTGAAGAATTTCACACAAAAAAAAATTTAATCAAAGCTCACGAACGATCAAAGATTTTTCATCCAGAAGATGAGAGAGAACTTCAAAATACACATTAATAGAAACATTGTGAATCAATTTCCAATCAATGGGAGAATTCCAGGATATCATAGGTCATTAGAACAAACACTCCCGTTATGTTGAGATGAAAATTCTTATCCATTGTGAAGAACATTCGAGCGTAAGAATAGAAGATTAATGGATTGAGAATTATCGGTAAATTGATTCTCAATGCTCTATCTTTATTCTCACTCGAGTGCTGATCAATGCACCAAGATATGAAAATGATATCAATCAACATTCATTACTTACATTCAACAAGATTACTCTTGAAAAGTTATCACTTTATGATGAACAAAACTTTGTGGAATCGTATATCATCCAGTATCAAGATAGCTCCATCACTCAGAACGATTAAATGTGGAAAAATGAAGTTCAGTTTCACTCTGTCCTTCAATAATCATCTTCATCAGAGTTATTTTCATCTTTACATATTGTAAAATCTGTCAAAATGTGAGAGCCATCATGTAATCTCCAAGTTTTGTTGATGTTTTTGATTTGCGAGGTTTTTCCATGTTTGAAAACGCTTTGTTTAATTGGAAAACGTTTCTCTGGATTGATTTATGTCTTTACGCAACTAGAACTTTCAAACAGGATATCACTCATCTTTTGTAGAATTTTCAACTCTTCTTGGAACGATGATGGAATCGGAATGAATTTTTGTGGACAGGGTAATGTTTCTACTATATTTCTAATCCATTGGGAATCTTTTCAATTTCTCCCTTGCATGGAATATAGATGCAATCGATAACCAATGAGATAATATGAAAGAGATTATTATTGAATGTAGAGGGAAATAACCAATTACATCGCATGGAGGACGAAAGGAAAATGATATGCAGTTTGAAGAAATGAGGAAAGAGCATGAAGCTATTGGTTACCCCGGAAAAATCTCTTTGAAACAATTGCTTTAATAGCAGAAATGAGTTTCTGATGAATAAAATGATGTGAAGAAAGAAAAAGGAGGAAAAGGTCGAATGAAAGTATCGAACAGCATGAGAATTCTGTTACGAAAGAGCAAACGAATATTCATAAGCTTCTTGATGAGGATGAAAAATTGGTTGAACGACCGGCTCTAACATTCAGAGCAGTGTTTTTGAATTGAATCATATCAAAATTTGCGTAGTATTCTATTGTTACAATTATCTGATCATTATTTTTTGAGAAAATTGAATAAACACGGCACAAGTAGCAATCTAGTAGTGACAGGCATTCATGGTCAGACTTCTCTGATACAAGGGTTCTCCATTCCCTGCTCGAAGAATCTCATTGATTCCGATGCAGAGAACTGATTCAAACTCATTGACAATCAATTTGTAATAGAAAATTAATCGGTTCAATGCGATTCTTCGACCAGAGTTCTCTATTCTCTCACTCAATTTACTGAGAATTGATGAGATAATCCTCAAAAGTCATCTTTTCGGGTCCACCATTTGGCATGGAAAAATAGTCATCAAATCTTGAGCACGAGACAGAAACATCGTTCGTCATCTACCTTCACATCTGGCTTCTTTTTTCTTTTGTGCTTCTCAAATGTGATTCCTTCAGTCTATTTGGTATTCGAATTGCGACCTCAGACATCGGTCAGGATTTTTCGCACGTATATCGTCACGAATTCACATTGCCGTTATGTACGCACGCGCGCATGCTCGTGCGCGAGCACATACACTTGCCCGCATTTCGAATATACATATACATACACATGTGTATCTATATATGACAACAAATATCTCCACCATTTGTTATGCAAAGCGCCAAGTTTTTCACAGAAAAAGGATGAGGGTAAAATAAGAGGGGGATCGAAGAGGATGGCAGAGTGACAGAAAAAGGAGGAAAAAAAGACGAACGAAGTCAAACCACGTAGAACGGTTGCGTCATGTTAGCACGAAATATAAAGTATGTGCGCACCTTTCCATCCAGATTTTCATTTTTGTAACGTCTAAATAATTTGATATCGTCCTCCAAGTCAAAACAATCTCTCCTGTCGCTGTTTGAATTCATAATTCGATTCAACATTTATTGACGCGGAGTTCAACTTTTATTCATGAATGGAACATCGACGGGAATATAAAGAAACGTTTCCTTATGAATTTTGAATCATTTCTGATAATGTTCGTTCGAAGCTGAGAAGCGTAAACCGTAACTGCATAGTGGAATATCAAATAATTGGATTGAATTCGTGGTTCGATGCGTATATAGTCGTAAATAAATCTCGTATGATTCGAGATATTGGTTGCAACAACCATAGATCAATCGAGAAATCAAGCCAACTTGTGAACTCTCGGAACAAGATTCTGTCAATTCAACGAATTTCAACAGAGATAGCCTATGTTAAAAGTTTGGAACACGGATGGAGTCTGATTGAAAGGAACTTCATCTCTCAATATTCAGCTTCCGCTGAATATATTTGATAACGAGAGTAAGATACTCAGTTTGGATCAATTCCAAAGGCTCGTTTCGTTCAAGCGATCATTTCGGTTAAGGATACAGATATGTTTGAGGAATCATAAAGCGATGCGTTAATGTTCGAGGCGAATAGAGGTGAATGCCAGAAGATAATATCAGAAATGCTAATCAAGTGGATCTCCATTTCTCCTTGTTCAGCTCATACGTGCGATGACTGGAGAAACTCGAACGTGACATTGAATGTTAGAAATTTATTATATAGATCATGATTGTAACGATAACCACGAGAATTGAAAATCCAATCCCTCTCTCTAGCTTGTCCTTGATTTATATTCCGATGGGTATGAATTTTCTTAACCGCGAATCGATCCGAATGATTTCAACAAAAAAGTCCATTTGTCAGCGTGGCGAGGAATTGATTTATAAAGACGTTTATAGTGGCTGCACTTTAAATACATATGCATCCCTGAAAGTTAAGACGATGGTAACCACAAATCTTCATTGCGTCATAACCAGAGTTCTTCGTGCAAATCTATTAGGTTATGAATCACTCCCGTACTCTTGCCGGTCTTTCTTCATGGTTACGTCAACGAGGAAGGTGGATAGGAAGAGAAAGAGAAGGGTAAAGGTACTTACAAGCCATACGTAGTTAAGTATGCGCTTGGAACACGGAAGTGCACTTAACGGATTTAACGATCACACTTTTGAATTTTGCATATGAAGATTTATCTGTGTACTTAAACGTCGAGAAAATCTTTTTCAGTTCAAATTATGAATGTTTCCCGTCAATTATAGTGTATCCCTTTAGAATACTTGAACATACTGATATAATCCCAGGATAATCTCCCTTCCGTACTCCCTTTCGTTGGTTGGTTCCGTATGTATAGCGACATCTTCTATGCTCCGAAGTACACGTGACATTGAATTTTGTGGATCATGGTGGAGGGGAAAAAATTTAATTCTGGACGACAGCTGGTTATTTTCCAAGTTACCTTGAGGTGTATACACGTATTCATCCACGAAAGTAAATACATACTGTGAAAAAATCCATCAAAGAACGGAATGACCGACTCGTATATTGCCGACGGGCATTGTCCAGTGCAATAGCGGATCTCTCTCTCTCTCTCCCTCTTTCTCGCTCAGAGAATTCCACGATCAGTTTGTATCCAGAAAAAGTGGAAAATGAAATAAAATATAGCATGAAACTGATAGAAAAAGAAATGAAGTGGAATTCGTATTCATACGTAGTACGTGGTTGAATCTCATTATCGATCGCAGCTGCAATTGACGTGAATTGGTGTGTGACGAAATGTAATTCTCGCTTTGATAAATTAGTATCATATGGGATGTGAAATACTTTAATCGAAGGGTAACCGATGAGAGGTCTATATAGATGGACTGAAGTATTCAGTTCAAATTGCCAATTCAAGTTGAATTGAAGATTAAAAAATCTCATATTACTTTGATATAGGTGAACAGAATTGCGATAAGAGTATAAAGAATGTCCAAAAAGCCGGAGACCCATGTAATTTTTGAATGCAAACCACCCGGATAGCATCGGGAGGTTTTCTAAACTCTCAGAAAACGTACTTGCTCTCACAGAAAACGTCCAAATAAAATCCCAGGATGCTCTAAAAACATCGCATGTACGTCCCAGGAACATACGAATAAATGTTCCGTGATGTTCAATTCATGTCCACCATGCGACGTTCTGTTTCTGTTTCACCAAAGTCATGTTTCTGAAACGTCCAGAGGACTTTCAATGCCACCTGGGTAGAATCACAAAGAAGAGTAACCTATCAAAGCATCTAGAGGAAGTGTATTTTGTTAGAGAAATCTGCATGGATCCATGAATGTGATGAGAAGTGACTGTGGCGGTATTTAAGACTACATTCCCAAATTTCTACCTGGTGTTTTGATGTAGTGGCAAGAGGTGGAATTGTAATTCTAAACTAAGATACAATACATTCCCACCTTTGTGTCTAAAAGCAAAATATGTCAAATTGATTCTTCATCCCTACCAGAGTCAAAAAGTGAATCCTGTTTTGACTCTAATTCGATGTACTCAAAGTTTGGATTGTTTATAAAAACTCAACGAAAATTCAAGTTCACAAAATCCGATAACTCATCGATATTTATGTCCTCGAATTAACTTCTTGGGAACGGAAACATGGTTAAAAAAATGTACCGCAAAGTTTTTGGTCTTTATAAAAACATAAAGCCGTTATACCAGCCAAGTATTCCATCATTCGATTATCAATTCGTTTCAATAAACGATTCAAACATCTGCAACATTCACCGAGAAAAATAATTACAGTTACCCTTACTCTGAATTAACTCATTGAGTTCCAAAATGACATTCCTTCGTTGCGTTGTTCAACACTTGTACTTTCTGAGAAAAAAACTCCTGAAAAATCCTAGAATAAGCATTGTCGATGTAAAATTGACTCATCTTTCAGAATCTGACATCGGTTTTTCCGAAAAATGTGCCTGTGGCAAGATATCTGAGGTTTTTTTTCCAAAAAAACGCGAATTTTCAAACTTGTTTTTTTCTTTATCTCACGTTTTCACATTGGAATCATTTTGGAATTTTTGTTGTAACTACAGAAACCACGTCAATTTATCTCAAACTCCAATTTATGCTTTTGACAATTGTGAAAATCAATGTGGAAACCATCAAAATGGCTGTTCAAACGCGGAACAAACGTCAGAAACTTCAAAGATTTTTCATTCAAAAACGATGGACTTGAAGAGAAAAATGTTACAAAACAAGAAGGTCTTAGAACCGATCAAAGAACACGCTGGAGTTTTTTCAGAATTTTTTAACGACTTTTTTTAATTTTCAAAATCGTCAAATTCGAACAATTTTTTAAAGTCTGAAAAATTCTGAAAAAATTTCAGCATATTCTTCGATCAATTCTTATATCAGAACTTTCTGTTCAGTAGAGATTTTTGCCAAAGTCCATTCTTTTCTAATTAAAAATCTTTGAATTTTTCGTCTCATATTCGTGGTTTTTTTTATAGTTTGTTATTTTCCAATATTTAAATAATGCATCATAGATTTATCAAATAAGAACATATACGAATGGAACAGGTTCACTAAGAATAACGTGGTATATCCTATGTGAACTAGATCATGAATAGAGTATTGACGAATATGAGACGAAAAATTCAAAGATTTTTCATTAGAAAAAAATGGACTTTGGAAAAAATCTCTGCTGAACAGAAGTTGCCTTTGCTACAGCTTTTATTACCAGCTTCTATTCTTTTATTACTCAGGACTAATTTTCACAACTAACTTCAGTTCATTCGGTCAAATGAATAATTTTTACTGGTGTTTGATTCGTTGTGTATCAGAAGAGAAGTGTGGGAACCCAACTAGAAATTCTTTTTCCTGAAATTTGGACCATCTAAGGCCCTATCTTAGTCCACACCATCCCAACTTATCCCAAGAATTTAATTTCTGGGGAAGGAATGATCGCAACCCGACTAGAAGTGATTGATTTGATCCTCCAGCGCTTTTCAGGGCCTGAAGATGTCTCATCAGGTCTTCATCAGGTCCTCAGACTCTAATTAGATCTAAAGAACGTCATAAATCATTTCTAGTCCGGTTGAAATCATTTCACCTCGAGGTATCATTTTGTAGACTCTCCTCCTGTGGAGTAAATCAGGCTTCGAAAAGCATAACAACTTTTCGACACGGGTCATGTGTTGGAATTCGAAAGCCAATTTTAGAAGCATTAGTGTATTCACACTTCCTGTGTCTTATCAACAAATGAAATCTTGTCAGATGAATCTATGATACATAAATTTGCATTACATTCACATTACAGATACCGCATAAAATCGATATCATCCGCACGTCGCGCGATAAGATACTATTTTTAATGGAAAATATCTTGTAGATAATTTGTAATTGCATCCACTTACCCATTTCATCTGATTCATCGATTGTTTGCGGTCACAGTACGTGACTGCAATAATGCTTCTATCGTAGCAATCTCGGATCCGACAAGTATCGACCAATAACACGACTGTGCAAGATTAATTACACAAATTGACCAACATAATCGAAACCAATAGACTCCCTGGAATATGTTGACTGGAATTCTTTCACTCGCGTCAACTGAGGCCAATGAAATGCAAATTGAGAAATATCGGATTCCGATGTCATGGAAATTCAAGATTCCTACAGTTGTGAAATATTATACTTATATTCATGAAACTTGAAAAACTCACGAAAATCAACAATCTTCAGAACCTAATGAGAGTTGATTTCAATTCAAGTGAAAATCTCGTACGAGGGAAGATATGTTTTTGTAGTAAGAATGGATATGAAATTCATTCGCGGTAGCAGATAAGGAGAATCATTTCCAGAATTCGTGAAATCGAATAAAGTTGATGTCATAACGTATGAGGAGTACTTGGTCCTCAGTTTCCAGTACCGGTACAGAGATTGTTAGTATGATTCGGCGGGCTAGTTCGATCGTACTTGGAACAATGCTTAAGTGGCTGTTATCGCGTTTGAACACAAGCTTCACCAGGCGTTCCTGACCCATTTCGAGAAAGCAAGTCCTTTGGGATGCAATAATGCCGTCTGCTCTTCGAGCACGTAGATGCTACCATCTCCGTATGGTCGGCAACCGGTCCGGCTGCGATGTAATGAGAGTTACATTGTGCATTATCGTAAGCGTTCTCTTTTCCTCTCCCTTCACGATTCTCCAAACATCATGCAAGTAATTATCTTACAGTTGGACAGGATTTTCTCGATTATCTAGCTAATATTCATTAGTAAAATAGCGATTTCAAGTTTGAACGGAATCTGAATTCTATCCAGAAATAATCTTTATCTCGGAGGAAATCCTGGATCCCGAATGGAAATCATGGAGGGAGGAAATGTCTTCTCAAAATTGATATTAACATTGTTTATCGCAAATCCCAACTACTTTTGCTACTATCACTTCTTCAATATGTATGAAGAAGTTCCCTAGTCCAATGAAAAATTCAGTGAACTAATCAAATCTGTCATTTTTTGAGCAATTCAGTTGAATGTTGCAGCGGAAAAATTTTGCTATTCTGTTGCATTGGAGTATTTTCTCCTCTGTAAGATATTCTTCTGCAACAATATTTATATTTATCTCGAGGAAGAGAGCTGCTCGTGTTCCTTCGTTAAGAGATAGAATGTTTATTTTTCTTTGAAAATTCTGTTTTTTTTCAACTACTCAAAGAGAAGTATGTTCGAGACAGGGAAAGAAAAGAATGGAGGAATGGGATAAGTACCAAAGGTGGAGTCTCGTTAACATCAAGAGGAGATCAAGGAAGAGGAATGGAAGATAAAAGGACAGTGTGAAAATTGAATTCGTTCTATCATCGATTTTATTCTACGTCCTGTCAGCAGGACGTTTTCGGTATTTGAAATCCTCTCATTCGCAAGGGAAAAGATATCTTGTGGATTCTACATGGGTTGTGGTTAATTTGAAATAACCGTTCACATACATACGATTGGCATGAAATTCACATTCGAGCCGATGTTATATGTACCTTGCTATATTGCAATGAACGGGAGAAATGTTGCTGTGGTTACCATGATGACAATATAAATTTAACATGAGTCTGTAACAGGGCTCATTCGAGATCTACATTAACCCACTCAGTTTTTTGGGATATAAAAACATCCTATCTGCGAGAAAAATTTCCAGTTTGCCAAATCATTTGATACATCTTTCCTTTAAGTGTTATAATATATGTATGAGAGATCCTAATTGATATGGTACTGGTATCGCAAGATATTCAAAGACAAACCACCTCCCGAAAAACGTTTTTCTCTCATTTTTTCAACTTATTTTGAGAACAATCCCAATCGAAGTTGAATAAGAGCTATAACATCGGATGGGAGAGAGAGCAATACAGGAGTTCTCTAGCTAGCCAATCAGCAAAGTTGTCACAGAACTCCTCTATTCCTCTCTCTTCTTCAACCCGTGACACAGCTTTTCGGCCCACTCACCTCCTCTATTTTGATATCTCTATGGTTATTACGCGAAATTAATTTTCACAACTAACTTCACTTCATGAGCAGTGATGCCAGCATTTGGTCGACCGAGTCGATTTTCCCCTTCCATCACGCTGTATACAATCAAATTTCTTTTGTCGGGGGTTTGATTGTGTGTGTGACATTTCTATACAGACAGATGTGATGGAGAGGGAAAATCGACTCGGTCGACCAAATGCTGGCATCACTGTTCATGAGTTTCCATACATCATTCTTCCTCGGTACATATCTCGTCGTAGGGTTGCCAGATGAAAACTGAGACAGTTTGTTCATTGGTTTCGTCTTTCATAATCTGGAATATGAATGGTGGGATACATGAGAATCATCCAATCATCGACTGTCCCGGTTTTTATCTAGCAACCCTACCTTCTCGCAAAGTGCATTATATAGTTGGTAAACTTGCCACCACACATTCTCTGCGCCATATCCAGAAAACGGATGATAGAAATAAGAAAATGAGAAAAATAAAATAAATACAACCTTTCTTATGGATAATTTAATGGTCCATAATTTGTATGAAAATCTCCATGGGCATAGGAGGCGAGATATTTGCAAGAAACCGTTTATTGGAACGTTTGCTTTGAATATAATACAATGCCGACGTCATATACATGGATACTTCTCATCCTTATGCATTAGGACAGTTAGAGGAAGATGTATACAAAAATAATGGCTAACGGGGAACCCAGTTGACAATTTTTAGATGAACAGGAAACTAAGTTCGCAAGCGGATTCGGATTTCGATCCACCAGGAACAGTCGAGTCTCAACCCAAAACCCGTTCTTCCTAACTCCTCAGATTTCCGTCCGAAACCACTTTGGTCCCCGTTCGAGACATCTTAGGTTGCCGTCAATCTGAAACCCTGAAGGGTAATACGGGTTCTGGAGACTTGACCAGTTCCGAGTAGAAATTCAAGTCCGCATGTGAATTTCGCTTCTCATTCATCCGGGAGTTTGCTACCAATGGAAATCTGATATGACTGCAATGCTATGATTGCAATTGTAATCTCATTTCTCATCAGATTTCTACATGCTGTTCTCGCTACGTTTTAGTATATAAAATTAGTGATATGGAATTCGACGAACAGTATATAATGAATTCATAATAAAATGGAGAAACCTCGCTTCGAGTAGTAATTCGCGCCAATAAAATACGAACTTTCCTTCGATTATAAAGTGATTAGAATTCTGAATCGGTAAGCTAATTATAGTTGTATATTCGTACTCCGCGAAGAATAGTTTTTCAAGGTCTGCGTGAATAAATAGGGGAAAAATCAGGAAGCAAGGAACCAGAGATAATAACAAGAACAAAAAATAAATGAAGAAAAAAACAGAAATAAATGTGAATGAGTATCGCGTAGCTGCTAGCCAATTAGCCCGCATCGACCAAGTGCTCCACGTACGCGCAAAACTGCAGGTTGCATAACGAAGATTCGTTCGCAAATTTAATCATCACGTTTTCCCATAGTCAAATGAAAGATGAGAGAAGTTTCTGTGTGATCTATTTATATTCTTTATAGAATATTTTCAAATTTCAATTCTATCTTTGGTTGGATTTAAAGGAGGAATGATCAGTTGTTTCGAGTTAAGAATTGTACGTGAAATTTATTAGATTTTCAATCCGAGGCAGAATTAGCAAAGACAGATACACGCCATAAATTGATGAAATCCAAGAACAAGGAACTCCACGACGTCTATCGCACAGCTGTGAACTGCTGTATATCTTCACGCTTATGTTCTGCTTCCGCATGCATAATCTGATAGAACAGTTGTTGTCAAGAACTTTATCGGTAACGGTTAGACATTGAATTCTAAGATGTTCGAATTCGTAATATGAGTCTCAAGTCAAGTGAAGAGACGATTTAATCCATAGAGACGAGAGAGCCTTGCTTCCGATACAAGAATACATCTACAAGATTCGAATACAAGAGCATATGATGTGCACAGGAAAATCGTATTGACGTCCGCGTCACTATTCTCCAAACTACCTGATCCGATAATCACAACGAAATATCATAGTAAACATACTTTGACAAGTCTAGATAGCGAACCACGAGAAACAGCATTCTCCTGTTCATAATCATGATTTTAATCAGAATTTCAAAGTATTATCGGAATTCGATTCGAAACGGGAATATGAAAACGAAGTGATCTTGAGATAAAGTAAAGACTCCCAGAGACGGAATAAGGAACTAGGATCACGACGTGAGAAAGTAATTCCATAAAATCCAGAGGTATGATATAAATATATAGTTTGGCCAAGGTCTCGTAATGCCAAGTCCGGATATCCTACCTCCTGCTTGCCTTTGTGGCCAAGGTGGTGTATCGATGCCCAGAAACCAGACAGAAAGAGTAGTATGAAGTCATCTCTCCTTTTTTATATACTTCTCTTTGTGTAGCGTAGAACCTTCTTACTTTATCATAAGGATCCCCGGATCACTCCCGATTTTTAGTGGCTGCCGAGGGCTTTTTTTCCTCATACCCATCTCCCACCCCTTTGACGTGCCTTGAAAGGCCAGCAAGGAGGAAAAGTAATATTAAGTGGACGTACGAGTTTTCAAGGTAAAAAGAAAGAAAAAAAACAAGCAAGCGAGCATTCGGCGACGGCATGTCGATCATAAATCACAATATAGCGTCGTTACTTTGGCATACGTCTTTTCTGTCTCACCCGTGAATAAGAAAATATTTTCCAACCCTCTGACTCTAGAAGGCCTCTTTCCATGAATACCATTCACGATATAAAACATATCCGCAAACAGATCCATCTTTGTTCATAAATAAAAAAAATTATACAACATCATTTTAATCGCTTTTGTTGTATTTTATTCAACTTAGATATATATATATATATTTGTTCACCCTGGACGCAGGTCACCCATGTTTCAAATTGTAAAAGCAAATAACACAGAGATACAAAACAAATATTATGTGGTTATTTGTTTCGTTACTTTATGTAAATACGAATGGAACAACGAGGGATTGCGCTGAGTCGTGATTTGAGATTTTCCACATTTTTTTTATCCTCGAGTTTACTCAGCATGTGGGAATATTCAAATGGATCATTATATCATACAGCATCGCTGGTGACGATACGTATGATTTTGAGTTCCAAATGGAGAAGGGGAATTTATCGATACCCCAAAATATTGAATATAAAGGTATTCCGACAGTTTCCGAATGTTTGCTGAAATAAAACTTTGACTATCAACGGATGTTGAATGATCGAAGAAATGAGATTCGATAATATTCAGTAACATAGAATTTTGCTCTGTAGAGTCAAAAAGCTTTCCCAACAACTTTGAAAGGCATTATGAAAGAAGTATGATTTTTGTTTAATTAAAAAACTCCATGAGAATATTTTTGGAGGAAAAAATACATTCATAGTTGATGCAGTGCTCTGAACGTGGACCGTTGAATAACCGATGCAGGGACGGGATTTCTCTTCTGGAATGAAAAGAAACTGTACGCTGTTGAAGTTTTCACTTGTTGTCGCAGTGAAAGATGGGGAATACGATAAGGGAAAGAAGAGGGAAGTTCTCCTTTCTCATGAGACGAATTGCCATTTATTACGAGTGTCGCGTGTTTAAGCGCCTCGAGTAACTCGATCCTCTTGTAAGAATAAAATAAAAGAACTGTACCAGTACAGTCGAGATATTCAACACAATAACGAATCATTTTACGTACTTCTGGTGGGAATTCCTCGTTTCTTTCTTCATCAACCGCAAATATCGTTGTACCATAAACGAGATATAGAAGAGTTCGTAGAAAAATACTGTCATTCTTCTCATCACTTCTCCTCTCTCTTTCTCTTATTTCATACATCTTCAATATTTTCTCCCTTCCGTTGAATCGGACTACTTGACAGACTGAACTGCGTGGAGATGTTCGTTACCGTGCCAAAATAAATGATTATTCTGATTGTAAAGAAATCACAACAGCGATTGTTACGGTTCTCACCAAAAAAAGATGAGGAAGACGTTGCAATCTTTGTTATCCACTTTTTATTCTTTGCTCCCCATGTTGAGGATCTTCGAGGATTTTTCTGCTACACCATTGTAGACCGATGATACGAGTTTCCGAATCAAATACATTCAGAGAATTCCTGTGATATTATATCCCCTCGCGCGCGTGAGCTTGCACGATTAGATAACTTCAAGAACTTCTCCAGATAATCCAAAGTAATTTGATGGCGCACATTTGTTATAATAAGAAATCTCCAGCTTATGGAGTTGAAGTCGAACGTATGGACGAGAAGGTGAGAATCCCTTTAATCAGGATCAGGAGGATCTTAACGGAGTAGAGACATGTAAGAGCATTCATGAGATACGATGCAATGAAGAGACACGAATAAATTGAATTTCATACCTTCTGTCGGATTGAAGGAATTCGAGATTGTGTATCTACCTTGGATTGCAAAATCCAACGGACTAAAAAAAACTCGCAATGTCGGAAAATTTCAAAACCGTTCGAGAGATTGTTTTTAATTCATTTACATCATACAAACGAGTTATCTTTTCAAGACTTACAAAAATAGATGACATTTATGGAGAAAAGATTTGTGAAATCCGTAACATATTGACGAATGAAAATAGAGAGAATATGTATTTGAGATGGACTTATACAATATTTTGATCGAGAAGCGATCAAATGAAGGTAATTTAACGCTCGAACGAATCCGAATTTCAGTTGAAACTATTATCTAAAATCGCCCCTTGGAATGATAGTATAGATATCGGGAAAGCATCATGAAAGAAATTTGTGGTGATCACTACCGGGTATATTCGTAGTTCGTACCGACTATTGGGTTAATCCGCGGTTTTGTGCGTCTTTCTCTCCCCCATTATCTCATGTTCTCTTCCCTTTTCTATTTTATTTCGTTTCTATACTGTGGTTAATTGCTCTAACTGTCGTTAATACATCCATAACTTGCACCAATTAGAAATAGAATTCGTTTTTCACATCATGATGATGTTCGGGTATTTTGAAACTTTCCCGAAATTGGAATGCAGGAATGTTGGAAATCTGGTGTCGAGGTTACCACAGTTCTTCCAATCAGGAATTTCATTTATATTAATTTTACGATCGAAATTGTTTGAAACGATTTTTCAGGATGCAATGTTTAATTATCTGATGGAACTCAATGTGAACGAGTTACATAGTTTTGCGTTATATGAGTAGATACAAAAAGATGAAACCCATATTGCTCACAATGAAAGACTAAATCGCCCAGTCTGCAATCAGTTCGATATTGCAGTGGCTATAAGAACAAATAAATTCAATGTGGGATAAATGAATTTTCGTGCTTCATTCCGACAATTTTGCATATCGAAATGAGAACTTTGCGACTGCATAGTACATCATTAAAAAGAATCTTGACGTGACTGTGATTTGTGTGATTTCTGGGTTCGTAATACTGTCAATAAATCGTTGAAATTTTTCATTGTTATTCACAGTCCCCCAAGAGGGAAAGAAAAAGGCATGGAAAAGAAAAAAAAACCTTGGAAAAATCAATAGACAACGTTCTCCCTCCGAATACACATTAAATTTATGAAACACAATATTTAATATCGAAAGAATATATATTCTGAACACATGTATTTTATCATCCCACGTCCGTTTTAATTATATACATTATTTTTCCGGAGTTAAAGTTTCCTCAACCCGCTAGCTATGCATAAAACGGATTTTCGATGGAATTTTATTTGAAAATGAGGAACTGTTTCCTTTTGTACGATCATATTTTCATATTTGTATCTTACAACTCCTACGAATTGGAAGAAAAATTGACATGAATGGTTTTCTCCGGGGAGCATCAATGGAATCCATCCGTTCTGTATAAATTCTAATTTGTTGAACAAAAGATCGTAAGAATTTTGCTTGATAACTCAATTCGAACAGAAGAACATTGTGTAAATCGAGAATACGGTGGAAGAATAATGTTGAATTCGATTTCAGAGGATTGAGATGCAGGGATGGCAATTAAATGGAATTAAATCGTGATCTTTGTGAGAGCAACAATAAACTTTCGATTACGTCCAGAAACTTCTTCTATTCCTGTCTTGAAGTGGATACGACAGAGGCGTGTGTTTTTCCAACTGGCGTGCACGGTTAGTGAATCTTGAGTTCTTTCAAATGTTTCGTGAATAAGATTAATAAGTCATATACATACTGGGCTCACGGCTCTCTGAATTGTTAGCTTCATAGAGATGTGTGAAAAGAGAAAATTGAGCGTCATAACACATGGGCTGAAAAGTCTCGGGTCTAACACATAGATGGCGCGAATTTCACTGCATTCACTTGGTTTTCAGTTAGTACTAACCTTCAAAAGACAGCTGTCGAAATTTCATGATATTGTATTCATTAGTTTGTGAGTTGTTGTACCAAGAGTGACACTACATTTGTTATTTTGAAAACAATGGATCAAAAACAATTTCGTGTTTTAATTTTACACGGTTTCTTGATGGGAAAAAATACCGTTCAAGCGAAGCAATAATGGCTTGAAAAGTTTCACGAGGACTCCGCTCCACCACAATAAACCATTAGTTTGCTGACTTCAAACGTGGTCGTAGAGACACCGATGATGCAGAACGCATTGGACGTCCAAATAAGGCGGTAACACCAGAAAACATCAAAAAATCCACCAAATCGTTTTGAATGATCGGGAAGTGAAGTTGCGTGAGTTGACTGACATCGTAAAAATATCAGAAGAACGTGTTAGCTTTATATTGCATGAGCATTCAACTATGAGAAAGCTCTGTTCAAAGTGGGTGCCGCGTTTGCTCACTGTTGACCAAAAATGAGAACGCGTTGATGCTTCTGAGCAGTGTTTGGCCATGTTTTGACGTAACAAGCCGGAATTTTTGCGTCAATATGTTACAATGGATGAAACATGGATCCATCGCTTCACTCTGGAATCAAAACGATCGTCATCCGAGTGAACAGCCCCTGGTGAACCTCGTCCAAAGCGCCCGAAAGCACAGCAATCGGCTGGAAAGGTTATGGCATATCTCGGTATTTTGGGATGTGCGTGGTGTAATATTCATCGACTATCTTGAGAAGGGAAATACCATCAACAGTGAATATTATATCGCATTATTGGAGCGTTTGAAGACTGAATTGCAAAGGAACGACCGCATTCATTTCATCAAGACAACGCACCATGTCGCAAGTCAGTCAAAACAATGGCGAAACTTCATGATTTGAACTTTGAATCGCTCCCACGTCCACCGTATTCGCCAGATTTGGCTCCCAGCGACTACTGGCTGTTCGCAGACCTACGAAAAAATTCTCGTCGGTAAGAAATTTCGCTCGAATGAAGAGGTTGTCGCTGAAACTGAGGTCTATTTTGAGGCAAAAGATAAATCATTCTACAAAAGTGGTATTGAAATGTTAGAGTGTAATTATTACATTGTTCTTGATGGAGATTACGTTGATGAATAAAGCTGATTTCGAACAAAAAAACCGTATTTTCTTTGTTAGGTCCGGGACTTTTCAGCCCATGTGTTATGTTTAGACCAGGTATCCATTCGTTAGGTTTTTTTCTACAGGTGGCCCATATCAATACTGTTCAATTTCTACTCCTTCAAGACCATCGCCGATGAGGTACGTTGCCTCCACGTAAAATTTAGGTGGAGAATTATCGCATGAGGTAGCTGGATGGGGGAGTAATGTGAAAACGACAGATAAACATTGGTGAAATAAATTTCTCAAAATCTCTGTAAATTTTCCTGAATTTCACAGAAAAACAGAATTTTTTTCACCAGGGTTCACGTCTACATGAAAATGGAGGCCTCCACGTCGAGCTAACTCATGCAATGGTTCCTCACCTGAATTCTAAATAAAAGCGACGTCGCTTCACTGACGTCACTTTATGTACGTCCCTCTACGAGTACCATAGTGGAACATGGGCATGAATTCCTCCCAATCAAATCACGTGATTAATTCACGTTATTCACGTGATCTCAGTACTGCTTGAGAACATGTTTGTCCAACCCTGGTGGAAGGGAATTGTATCATAAAAAGTAAATTCAAAAGAAGTTATGAAATACGTAAAACATCTCGTCATATATACAAACAAAAAATTCAACCGCTTATTGCACACTGGTGTTCGAAACTGTGGTTTATTATAAAAACATTTAAATGTCAACACATTTTTATAATTCAGTTCTCTTCGTACACGGAGAAAAAAGATCATGGAATGATCGCTAGGAAAGATAGTAAACTGGTGACAACTACGAATTTCTGTGCACAGTCGCTAACAGAGACGAGTAATGATTCCTATTTTGGTATACTATATTGTATTGTAATATACCAAAATAGGAATCATTACTCGTCTCTGTTAGCGACTGTGCACAGAAATTCGTAGTTGTCACCAGTTTACTATCTTTCCTAGCGATCATTCCATGATCTTTTTCCTCCGTGTATATATCTAACATTTGGTAACATTGAAGAATCATTGAATGAACTGAATTTATATTTGATTATCATTCCACTTCCACACAGGAACCATTCTTCCAAATCCAAATAAGAAAGCAGCCAGTTGAAACTGTTGATTTTTCCAAAATAAAGAACGTCTATGGAAATAATAATATGTTTTATCTTGTACCGATATAAAAGAGAATGAAGATAAGCAGAGTAAATGAGGAAGGGAGAGGAGAAAGGGAATGATAAGGAAGAGAAAGTGGGAAGGGATTCTAAGACTTCACTTGGTCAACGATCGTTGACCGATATAGCCAGATAACTCTCTATAATTGATCAAGTTTATAAAACAGAAAGACACTTGTCAATTTTGAAAATCAATTGAAAAAGCCAAGGTGCACAAACTCCACCAAGATCGATCTTATGGATTATTGGGATCAGGAGGAACATGTAAAGATGTCTCGAAATTAATATTAAACGAATCCACAAGTAAAGATTGGACATCTTCATACAGGGCATCGAAGAGGACCTTCTTCCGTTCAACTAACGACATAAGTTCTCACTTCTCTTTCTTCGTTCTCTGAATCTCATTTGAAGAAAATGGTATTTCTTTAGTATATAATAATAACTCTTGATTGGCCAATTCTAAATTACAATATTCTTTTTCTATTATATGTTTTTCCTATTACAATCATAGTATCTAATTCGGTAATCGATAAAATTAATATATTCATGAGGAAATTATATTATACGTAATATATCGATATGATGAACAACTGAAATTGCATTTAGTATGTAATAGACTCGAATTCGATCACTTTGTATCAATTTGTATCTGATGTTGGATGACCTTTGATGGCATACAAATAAATATGCTAAGCATTCCAGCTGTTGTCTTGGTGTAAACAAGCGTCCCCACACAGCATTTCAGTTCTAAAAGATATCTCAAGTCAAATTTAAGAAGTCTTATGCAATATGAAAATAGATCTTTAAGAAATCTAAAACAGTTCTTACTTCTAAAAGATTTCTTTCGGAAGAAAAGTGTTAGATCTAAAAGATGTCTTTTGGAAGTAAGAACTATTTTAGACATCTTAAGGATATCTTTGCATGTTGCGTGAGACTTATTAAACTCACCTGAACAGTTCCTCGAGATATCTTGAAAACCAAATTGCGGTGTGGGGTCTGTACAATTTCCTTAAATATAGTGATCATATCCTATCTTCGTTATTTTATTTTAAATTTGATGTTCAATTTCTCATATATCTATATTTATATCAAAATATATCTTCTCATGAAATAATTTTCAGAAACTAGTAGATATTTTGTTGAATCTATAAAAAAAACGGTATAATCTATATACATGTACCCATCCGCCTAAAATTGATTTATTCTTGCTTTTTCAGGGCCTGACTGAAGCTAGGGATCGCCACGAATCATTTCCACCTTGGAAATAGTCTTGAATAATTTTGAAAATAAGGATCCCTTTATACAATCAACAAGCAATTCATCACCATATGCAAATGAAGCGAACAACATAGATATGAAGATCCGAACGCTATTCCCCACACAGAACTGGGACTTTTGTAAACATTGACAGAACGTACGTCGTTACAAATCAAATGTTTCATAAACGTTTGGTGATGTTTTGGAAAGGGTGAATGTCTGGCTTTGGAACATGAAGATGTCTCAGTTTGTTTTATTTACATTTTCAGAAAATGTTATTTGCACATGTTTAATCAGTCCTCATGAATCATTAAACTGATAACAGATATTTTTATTCGCAACAGATCCTAAATGCATTATATTGAAGTGAAATAATATTGTGTAAGATGAATTACGTGTATAAACCTCATGAAGTTCTATATTTAGCAAAAAGTGGTTTGACTCTACAGCGCGTTTTGATATCTTTAATTTACTCTCCAATGCTTGTATTTTGATGGTTTTTGATTTTGTCCAGTGAGAGTTACTTGATTGTATGAGGAACAATGTGATTTTACTACCATTTGATGGACTAATGAATACGAATGATTTGTAGACTAGCTAGCGATGGAGTGAGAAGTTTCCATGAATCTTATACTTGTTTTGACCATTTGAGTTTTGAAAATATTTGGGAAATATAATGTGGGGAATTATGGGTCGCAGAACAATGGACATGTTTTTGAAACATTCTGCGATATTGTCTAGGTCCGATTTCACAAATGCATTGTGAAAAATGGAAAGAATAATTCATTGGTTCTTTCTTCAATAAATATTTTCTTTCATGAATATTTGCTTTCCCAAGGAATATTCATTTGAATCAAATAATTTCATCTGAGATACAGTTTTTTAATTCAATTATGTGTTTTGTCTATTCTAATGAACACTTTTCATTGAACAGAGGGAAGAAAACCATTCATTTGACATGTCAATGTTCTCAATATGCTAGTGTAACGAGCGTCATCCATACTAAGAAAATGCGAGCATAGGAAGCATTTCGAAGATCATCAGAATCCAAGCAGACCCACACAGCACCCAATGTCTCAGTAATATTTCTAGAATATTACAATGTCTCGGTCAGAACATTCTGTGTGAAATATTTATACAAGATCCTATAGATATTACAGAAACAACCCTAGTGAAGGAATTTCATAGAACTTGGTGTCAAGATTTGGCTCTATGCAAATTATATAACATTTCTATAGAACCTCGACGAATAATTTTCTTCTCCATGACTTTATATGGATTTCTCTATAGGAATTCCATACAGTTTGCATAGAGCCAAACCTTGATATGGGATTCTATGAAATTTTTCCACTTGACTCTGGCTTGAAGCCTTGACTCTGATTCGCAGAACCCGGGTTCAGGCCCCATTGAGGGAACTTTCTAATAATCGCCTTCGAGGCAAGTTTTCTTCTGCTCAAAGTATTTCTGGCCAAGCTCATTCAACATTCGTAGAAGTAAACTCTGAAGAAAGTTTTTTTCAAACCAAAGTAATATTTTGTGAGCTTCGTAATATATGTGACTGTTACATTTTTTTCCATACAGAATATCGCTGAAATGATCACAACAACATTCCAGAATGTCTCCAGAATGTTACTTCAATGATTTCAATGCTTTCCAGAGTATTACACATTCCAAATGTAATATTCTGACAATATTGATGGGGCATTATACGTCTGGTGCTGTGTAGGGAGCACATTGCGATATAAATTATAAATAATACTCCCAATATCTTACATCAAATTCTGAAAGTAAGAAATAAATTGGATACTGATTTATGTTAGGAAAATTTTGTCGATAAAATTTTAAAGTTGATCGAGCGTCACAATTCTGGACGAGACCTGAGCAAAATCGAGGTCAACCTAACCACCCATGTGTGTATGGACCAATGGCCCAATGATGGACCAAGCCTGGCACAAGACCTGCCGAAACTTGTCTTGAACAATGACCAAACTTCGCCCAGACTTGGGAATTATGAGATCAGAATAAGCTTGGGCCAGTGGTTTCGCCAGGACCGGTCCAATTCATTTACCAAGCATCAACTAATGCTCCTTTGATCGCAGATATGGATGAAAAAAGTAATTGATTCATATTTTAGTGGATGACTTTCTCCCTCAGAATACCGTACATGGAGTATATTAAAACATGAATTATCGCAGAACGTTCTTCCGAATCAGTTCATCTCCATGTATGATTACATTCAAAAGTATCCTATTACCATCAAGTGAAGTTCTATGCTTCCCAGGTAGGAATTAACAAATGGCCCAAGCTTCGCCCGATCTTGGCTCAATTATTGACTTATATTGGGCCAGAATCCATGAGAAAAATGACCCAAGCTTGGTGAAAGCTGGAGATGATAACCTCGTGCCAGGCTTGGTATTCAATATTGGACCAGCATGCAATGTCAAGCATGGCCCGATGTCTCATGATATATGTATTATGAGTGTTTTGGAGCTTGGCTCATACGATTAAACCGGACCTGGCCCAAGTTGTGTATATTAACTTTTGCCATGCTTTAACCTGATTCTTCAAACATACTTCTTGGAGGAAAAATGACGTCATTTTTCATGCCGTCCCTGCTAAAAATTTCCCATAGAAAACGATTAAATCTTTAGCAGGGATATCGGCACAACTCTGTAAAAATCACAAACATGGAGATGGGGCATAGGTTCTGAACTAAACATTGGTTGTACATTGGCCCAATATTGTTCACCATGCTTGACACTTTAATGTTTTGCCAAGCTTCAACCACTCGTTTCAACGACGTTTCCTACGAAACGTGGTATAGATTCTCAAATAACAAATGGTTCAATACTGGGCCGTTATTGGTTCGCCATGCTTGGCAGTTCAATGTTTTGCCAATCTTGAACCACTTGTTGTATAGGCATTCCTTATGAAACATGGTGTGGGTTCTCAAATAACAAACGGTTTTATATTGGGTTGATATTGGTTCGCCATGTTTGGCAGCCCAATATTTTGCCAAGCTTGCACCATTTGTCATATTGACATTTCCTATGGAACTCGGTATGGTTTCTAGAATGAACAACGGTTGTATATTGGACCAATATTGCTTCGCGATGCTTGGCAGCCCAGTATTTTGCCTAGCATGGGCCAGTTGTCAATATTGGCATTTCCTACCTGGGTTACTGAGATCAATGAAATCTAGCTTGGTATGTTAAACTAACGTGTAGGATTATTTAAGGTAGGAAGATCGGGCCAGCCCTTGCCTAATGATTATCCCCGAGTCTCCAGTCATTGTGAATTCAAAATACATACAAGATTGATAAACATTGTGCCACTCATGTAGGCAATATTTGCACAATTGTTCTTCACGGAGGTTTGTTTTTGACACATGTGCCAACCTTGGGTTTTTTTTAGTCTTGGCGATACCTGCAAGGGCAGATTCAGATAGTTGATCACCAGTTGGATTCGTTTTATTCAACAAAATTAAACCAACATTGAATATCTACATATATTTTGAGCATTATGAAAATGGGGAAAAAATCTATATGAACGCATGTAGTTCATTACTACATCGATCAAGAGGAAGGAAATTTACAATCGAAAGTTTTATATGAAACAAAAATTATCATCACTCCAACGAGATTGAAGTTTCATAAAATTACATACAAATTGTGTTCCGTCGTATATAAATATACCAACTCGTGATTGGAAATTATAATTTCAGATTTCAACTCTCTGCCTCGTAATTCTTTTCTCATCAAGAGAAATCAATGAAAATGAATGGAATAATTTATGAACGTGGACCACACATGACATTTTCATGTCGATATTTTTACATTTATAATTTTTCATTGTTCCCATGAACTGTTCTTCTCTCGATGTCGATATCAATGTACTCGTATTGATATTTATCTCTCATAATGGATCGGCGTTCATCCCGTTAGGAAGAATTTTTCACGTGGGGACATGATTTCCGATAAAAATAATTCTCAAATTCGATTACTGATTCAGATAAGACTCTGGAATGGTGTTGTATAGTTCCACACATGTGTTGAATGTATATGCATTCAATAATTGCTGTCTTTTACGGGTACATAATTTGGAATCCTTATATTTCATCGATTGTTACGAAATTCCAGCGGGGATTTGACGTAGATTCCAGCTCCGAATTTACCTGCGTTTCCAGCTGGGATTCCTCATTCCCAGGTGGAATCTTAGCTGGAATTCCTATGTCCAGGTGGAATCCCAGCGAGAATTTCAACTCCAACGTGGGATTTCCGTTAGAATTCCTGATCCCAGGTGAAATCACAGTTGGAATTAGAAATCCCACATGGAATCCAGTTGGGATTCTGGATTCCAGGTGGAGCCGTACCTGGCAATGCAGGTAAATTCCGGATCTGGAATCCACGTGGAATCCCAGCTGGATTCTCGAAACAGAGTTTTCATCCAAACAGAAAGGACAGGGGACAAGATTTATAGATATTATTCAAATTCATTCGTCGATTCATGATACATTTTGTCAAGCAACATAAAGGGTTTTAGACTCATGCAAATGATAAGTCCAATATTGTATCACGTATAATCCTCAAAATCCCTTATTCGAGAAGAAACGGCTCATCAGCGATATTTCGCAGTCGGATGAAAATTTTCACCCACATAAAAGTGGCAGCTCTTTTTTCTCGTATTACTTAATCTGAGAATCTGATCACTTTGTACGCAGACACCGTATAATTAGTCTTGCAAAAGAGCAATGAAGACGGGAAGTAAAGCGAAAGGAAGAATGAGAAATCGGGATGCACCCACAAAGAGCAGCAGCTAGCAGGCCTTGCGATAGGGGCGCCTTAACAACCATAAAAGTATACACACATAGAAATAAGCAAGAAGAAGAGAGTGAGCTGAGACCAGCTGTAGGCTATAGTTCCTAGCGGCAAGCTTACAGGGAAAGAGTGAGAGAGGGTGGGCAAATGGGGATGAGTAGCACAGTGTATGGCCACCCCTTTTATCAAAAGCCCTTGGCACTTTGCCACGTCGCACCGCATAATGAAGTAGCAGTAGCAGCGGCAGCAGCAACAGCAGCAGGAATAGCATCAGTAATGGTGTTGGAATGGTGAGGTTGTAAGGTTTTAACCATACCCCGACTGATGGCGCCATGGTCGCCATAGTCCCATGTTTTGCTTCCTGGAGAATGGTTTATTGTACCGTGCCTGCACTTTCTCCAACCCTTCATATCTCTATTTTCCTCTTTAGCTACACGCATGACTATATATTTATTTGACTATATATATATATATATATGCATATACACATCTTCCACACTTGTACACATTATCCATTCGTTATTATACTCTATTTTGCTCCCTCATTTCTCATCTTCTGTCCGTGATTGCGCATCGTGAATACGTTCATCTTCGTTCCTTTTTATAATCCATAATTATAGGTCGACAAAACGTGTATTGGATTCGAAGTTGGAAAGTTATTTGCATTCAATTATTTTTTATCCCACTCAATGTTTCGAAGCAATCAAATTATCCAATTTGAAACCTTTTGACTATTGAATCCACGATGAATAGAAAATGAATCAGGGAATATATTTCAAGAAATCAGAAGTTGGAAAGGAATTAAACTGAATCGACAAAAAAAAGTTGAATGATTGAAACGTACCTGACATCTCTCGCGTACACTTTCCGATTCTTTCTTCATACAAAAATATCCATATTTGTCTTTTCAAGGAAAGACATCAAACCTTACTATCGTATGACAAAATAAGTGAATTAAAGGCAAAAGAGAAAGAAACCCAGCGAATAAATCCTCACGTATTTGGATGTTCAATTCTTAAAGATGACAAGGTAATGTCTTTTCGTTGTCCTGTATTCCACAGAGAACACATCTGAATTTTCACAGTATTCTACGGGTGTATTCATGCGTTGTGAAGAGTACCCGAACAACATACATCCGACAATTTCAGAGGAGATAACGTGTGTTCCGGGCACGTCGAGCTTAGCACGGTCTACATTATGTAAGCTTCGACTGAAGCGTTCGCAACGAAGTGGGTCCCGTTCGTTCCATCCCGTCATGTCTTGTCATGTTGCATCACACTGCAACCAGACACAACCTTCATTCAGCCGCGTTCAAACGATAAGTTGGGATTTGCAGTTTCATCAGCGATGATTTCAATCAAGCTCTTCCTCGAATAATAATTCAGTGAATAATATCTTTTATTATTTTTTAATTCTTACATTCAATCTTTTTTCACTCCGATTGATATTCATCTTCCAACCCCTTCGAACAGTCGCATATTTATACTGAATTCCTCCTTTCATCCATTGTGTGCGTATAATTATTCGACAAGATAATCCATCAGCTAAGTCAGACATCATATGCGCTTACGAATTAAATGCATCACAAGTGTTTATTCCCGAAACTCACCACAGAATCAAATTACGCTCTGAATACGTTCATGGAAATAAAATCTTCATCAAATTATTTAGATTCGAATTCCATTGTTTACCTATGCAGGTATTGCCAAGACTGAATGGAACCCAAGCTTGTCCCAAGGTTGGCACATGTGTCAGAAGCAAACCTTCGTGAAGAACAATTGGCCCAATATTGTTCCATAATTGTCCTGTTGTTCCCAATGGATAGTCAGTCATGGTACATTTTTTAATATTTTTGAAATGGTCACTACATTTGGTACAAGCTTGGCACAAGTGTAGAAATCGAGCATTCGTTGAGAACAATTGTGCCAATATTGCCGACATGAGTGGCACAATGTTTATAAATGTTAGTAAGATTTTATTAGTTTAGTTTGAGCATAATTCAACAATGGAATCCAAATTGATTGAAATATGTCCTAGCCTTGTCACATTTTTCCTATCGTTCTAAGATAATACATGTACGGTATTCTGAGGGAGAAAGTCATGAACTGAGATATGAATCAATTACTTTTTTCATCCATATCTGCGATCAAAGAAGCATGCTTGATGCTTGGTAAATGAATTGGACCGGGCCTGGCAAAACCACTGGCCCAAGCTTGGTAGATTTTTCAAGGCAAGTCTTGGCAGGTCTTGTGCCAGGCTTGGTCCATCATTGGGCCATTGGTCCACACACATGGGTATTTGTGATGGATCTGGGATACGCTTTATCACCTCATGAGAATACGAACTATTCAAAAATCAATAATTGCCCTTCATCACAAACCGAGTACAGAAAAATCCAATCATTTAACGTCTATCAGAATAACAGGATGGAATAATTGAGTATTCAACTTCGATGGTAAGAAATTTACCCGTCAAAATTTCATGTATTAGAGGAATTACATACATTTGATCTCATGAAATTAATGGAATTGATGGTTGCTTTCAACAAGTTTCTCAGTTTCCACCGTGGGATTCACAACTCAAAATAAAAAGCGGATTCGTTTGATAAGAGGGATTGAGATCAACACTCATCATAATGCAAAACAAATTGCCGTGAAAAGAAATATCATCCATCCGCTTTTCAACATTATTTCCCAATATGAAAATTCTAGCGATAAGAGATTCTGCATGGACCTCTGATACGATGTAATCTGTATATAAAATCTGACATAAAGCTATCTCCAAGTCCTGATCGGTTATCCACGTACAACGATGATGCTTTCAATTTTCAAAGTTCCGTTCGACGTTATCAGAGTCTGTCATATACTTGCGCTGTACATATATTCTTTGCCGGTACTTCAAGGGTATAGCAGAGGGATTGAAAGAAATACAGATATGAGACGAGATGTGGATGGACGCCGGGGAAACATGAGAGATTTAAGAGAAAAAAAAGAGTGTCGTGGGGGGTTGCTTCAGAAAATAGTTCTTCGAAATCTATCATAGAATATACGAATGTACATGTATATGTATCTACATTATTTCTAATATACCCATACAAAAATTGATAGGTTCCGCCAATGCTGACAATGGAATACAGTTTGGTGCGATGTTGACAGGCAAGGCTTGACAATTGATGAATGTTCAATGTTGATTAACAACGAATAAAATGTCGCACCAATATCGGTGTTCAACGAATCGAGGTTTTCAGCCTACCACTGATTTACATATCCGCCAGGCTCTGTGCTTGCTAGGCTCATCCTTGGTCCAACATTGACTGAGCGATAGATTCTATTAGAGGTGAGGATCATTTGGAACGTGGCAGAATGTTGCCACAAACTTTGGCCCAGTTTCAACAAGAAATTAATTTTCAATGTAACGCATTACGTTACACCATTGGTGACAGTATGGCTCAATATTGGCATGCCCCTCAATTTCAACGTTTGATAGCTGAATTGCATCGTGGATTTTTTTCTAGTCGTTGATATGATATCACTTGTTTTACAATTTTAAGTGAAGATAAATCAACATCACATTGATAATTTGGACAATTATGACGCAAAAAGTGTTGATTATAAAAAATGTAATTCCTACACTGCCGTATATGTATAATATTTTGGCTATGTTACTGATCGAGTGTTTCTTGCGAGTAGTGAAAGATGTATACATGGAATATATGAGGCTCAAATCATTCTGTGGAACAGTCTGAGAGAAATTTGACGCTCCCTCTATACTTGAGGTATACTGGCTGCGCGTTTTAGCCTGTTAGCTCCTGTGCGTGACATCGGAGTAGCAGCTACTCCGAGTAGTGTACATTGTGCGCAATGCGGAGTAGCTCCTACTCCGATAACAAGTATAGCTTATACGCGGAGTATTTGGAGTAGCAGTGGGGCAGGTAAAACGCAGTAACTACTCCGTTTCAGCGCGTAGACCGTCCTTACTGATGAGCGCTCACTGTCGCTCTGAGCCGAGTATAACCTATGCGCCAAATTTCTTTCAGTCTACTGCTGATCCACATTGTGTATACTTCCCCCGGCAAAATTTAGCGACAAGAAACACCGAGTTGTTGACTGTATTGGAAAAACAAATTGACAAATCATAAAATGATGTTATTATTTACGGTTTGAACCATCCTTGGTTGCCAAGCTTTGGCCATACTTTATCTACGTCGCGCCATGCCAGCACTAATAGTAAATTTCTATATGGATAATCGAAGGTGATTCAACGCGACACTCATGCAAAGTGTGAGTCATGCAAAGTGAGTCATTTTTCGTGAGTAATTCGGTCAAATTACAGATATATTTGAAACGTACATAAATAAACGTGGAGACAAAGAGTTGATATATATGGGACCATCATATTTATCTTGTCAGAATTGTACACTGAAAAAAAGGTATGGCTCTCACAGCTCTACTATTCAAGTGTTCTTGCTGTCAGGAGCTATACTGACATCTTTATACCTCCTGACAGCAAGAACACATGAATAGTAGAGCTGTGAGAGCCATACCTTTTTCTCAGTGTGGTTTCCAAAATACCAGATAGTCATTGATGATTGTGCTGTTATCGATTCACCCAGGGCTGGTACCTGCTAGGACCGTAGTCAAATTGAAGAGTCTTGAGCTGATATCAGCGTCGAAATTGCAGACCTCTTATTTCAGACAATCCATGTAATAATATTTCAATTTTTTGAAGCCTCATCGGATAGTTTTTCCTCGGCACTAGTGTTCCCTTGAGCGTGAAATTCGACCTCAAAAGATTGTCGCATCTAGAAACAATTGTGAAGGCTAAGTGTGAGTATTTATCATTGATTTTGAATATAAAGAAATATTCAAATAATTCTCTCTCCAATGAGTAGTATTCCAACTTTGAATGAGAATGTTTATTTCATTCGTGTATTATAAATTTGAAAATTCGATTCAAGCTTTCATTTTCGCAAGTACGTTCGCCAATCGATAATAAGTCACATGCAGAAGTCAAGTGTGACGTTATCCTGCCCGGTTAAAGTCGCTGCTACGATCGGCTAAAATCCCACTTAAATGAAATTTACGATAAAAAGTGATAGGAGATACCGAACTTTGCCCAAAGTGCTATAGTTTCTCGATCCAATGGGGTTAAAATGGGAAGCTTGAATCAAGAAGGTGTGACTATGTGCATTTAGGAGGAATCCGTGGTGTCTCATGGATTCATTTCGACAATTTCCAACAAAATTATAGTCATGCACACGGAAAACAATATTTTGTTGTGGCAATGAAATGTTTATAGCTTCAGAAAACAGTTGTTTAGAAATGTCATCAAGGGAAATTTAACTCAGTTTACCAAAGTTTTCTCATTATAAAAAAATATTTTAATGATAGTAAAAAAACTGTATGATTGATGAGGTTTGCTGAAAATTTTTGTCAGCGTTAAAGAACAAAAGTGTGAGATTTCGAATGATCGCGCTTTGATAAATTTTATCATTGCTACCTTGGTAATCCTGAATTGCTTCTCGCTCGCCGATTCCAGGGTTCGGAGTAGGCATCGCACAGATCATAGTTCCAAAATTATGAAATTTAGCCGCAGCAGCGAAGTGGCTAGAACGGACAAAGACAGTCATTAAATTAGCTCCTGCTCTTTTGCTCAGCATCTGATATGGGAGGTATAAAAGAACCCCTAAATATTCGAACCTCAAAATGACATTATATTTAATCCATCAAAACGAGCACTGAAAAAACTGTTCAGTTGTGGCTAAAGATTTAAGTGAAATACGACTTCAACTGAAAATGTGACTGCCTCGACCAAATATTATATCATATTTATAGTCCCTCCCACTGAAAATGTTTGTTGCAAAAAACAAATTCTAGTTCGGGCAACTTGAATTTTTATTCAATTGAAATAACAATTGCCAAGTGATTCATTTGCATAGACCTATAAAAATCCTACACAGTTTCAACGATATCATCTTCCAAAGGCATGGAACATCGGAATTTTCCATGTTATCACAAAATCCTCCCAGTATTTCTCATTTATCCGTTGCGGGAATGATCCTACATATTTTCTTGGTGTCAAACGGGGGCCTGCAGAATGATTCAATATCGTACACAACGGAATACAATCAAAGCGTACAACAATGGGATCACGCGTCCCAATCATCAGCGGAACATCGAAATTTTGATTGAAAACAATGACGTGAGTATCGAAACGAGTTCAATTTGCATAACTTCTCCATACGATCCATATTGATGAGTTGGAAGCATTTTCCGATCTTGAATGATCGTTTCAAGGAATTCAATCGATGCGAAGCGTGCAAATCAGTTTATTTATGAGCAAATTTGGAATAGCAATTTTCGTTTTTCACTTATCATCTTACGATAAGCACTTCATGAAAAGAAAAGCCGTAGCTTTCTGTTATATCAAAGGATAATTTGTGAGTCTTCCTCCTCGTGTTTCTTATTAAACACCAAGTCGTAAATTCTGCCATGTCGCCACGCACAGAATGTTTCTTGAATTAGTAGTACAAGGGAGAAAAAGAAGAGAGAAAGAATGAGAGGAAGCAAGAGAATCCCCTTTCGTGAGAAAGCAATTTTCACATCTCTTATATATTTTTCTGGTGAAATAATGGCTCTTGCTCGATTCCTGGGCACCGATCCAGCTCGCAGAACATGAAGTTACTGAAACATTCTCACACGACAGACATTATTGGCCCTGAGCCTGTTTCACAAATGCATCACCACTGCCGTTGGGTACTTTTTTTGAATAGCCTTTGTTGACAAATAAAAACATGGTAGAAGCGTAAGCCGAATTCCAAAGATGTGTCAAGACAATTGTGAATTATTTATGAAATCTGGAAGCCAACGGGTGGATTCGATGATTGTTGGATCAAAGGTTTTCTACAAAGTCCTTGTGGGAAGAACTTTTCAATTCTTCTCGTTGAAGAATCCCTGGTGCTAATATCGATTGCAAATCGCATGTGAATGTATACAAAGGGAAAAAAAAACGTTCGCCATTTCATTTCGAGGTACTTCCTGTGTCATCCAATTTGAAAAATCCAATAAACGTGAGTATAGCTATAGAATTCAATTTAATAATCTAAATTCATTCGAGTGAAATGAATTAAAGCCGAATACTGTATTCTTCTGTTCACAGGCATTCTCGATACTTCGATTGAAGAAAATTGTCTTTTCAATAAATCTGAATTATCAGAATTTATGGGGAAGTTTTTGTAAAACAATATTCATCCGATGCTTTGATGAGACTTCTCGTCAGTAAAAGAGAGAAGGGGGTCTTTTCATACAATAAGCATTCTGTTTTGAACTTCACAATGCAGTAATCTTCATCTCGATTACTTTTCATGGGTTTAATACCTTGTAGGAGATAAGGAAATGAGAGAAAAAAAATAGATATTACGATGAAAGACACAACACAGCTTGACACACGATGTTGCCTGCTTTGGAATGATAGTAGAATTCTATTTTATTTTATGCTCACGACTCACAAAGGAACTTGATTCGTTTCCGACTGTTCTATGACGCCAAAGTTATAGCCCCGTGGCGCGATTGTGAGGAATCCTGTACGGGAATGCTGTTTTTTCCACTCCTCTCTGAAGTTTTGAATCGGATTATATAAAAGCGATTAAGTTGGAAAAGGGGAGAGGAGAAATAAAGATAGACCTCCAACACTTATCGACAATAAAGATAACATAGAAAATTCCGAATCATTGTATGATAATTGTATTCTTTTGATCAATAAAATTAACAAAACCACCATCATGTTGTCAATTTTCCCATCCATAAATATTATTCGTAAATTCAAAATACGATTCTCAAATAACGCTGGTTCATTTTATTTGAACAACAATAATTCTTATCGTATCAGGAACAGTGAATGAGAATTACTGCGATCTTGTATCACGATTGGTATGAATCTTCTCCAAATAAATATATAACGTATCTCAGTTACGGTCAATGTTATCTTCATTCGATAACCTTAATGTGACTCACCATGCAATATTACCGCACTCGAAGAAAATATTGAAATATTGAACGATCAATGAAATTCTCAGTTTCCTTGAAAATGTCAGCTGGAGTGAGGATCTTCGTTATTACTCTCTGCACCCTGTTCACGTAAGTGAAAATTTGCTGAATCTGGTGAACAGAATTTTAATTTCATCCACGAAAGCATATATATTTGATATTCGAGTACCAACTGTTCACCTCCCTGATAAAAATTAGGCATGTACAATTCCTACGAAATTTTGATTGAAACCATGCGTACATCATATTGTTCGAAAACAGCGGTAGGTGTTGGATGAAGAGCGGGAAATTCCAGCACCCAAATACTCATTGACAAACGTTCGGAGCAATAATGTTGACTTCAGTTCAACTTATCATTCACCAATCGGTAGCATACTACGTAGTGAAAAGTGAAACTCCCTTCCATCCTCAATAATGCAGTACTATTCAGTCGGACTTTTCACAGTGTTGTTTTGCTCAATCAATGCTAGTCAGATTCAACTTATCGACAGGTAGAGCCGTAGCTTGGAATCTTTGCGCCTGAGGCGGGGATCTAGTCTTTGCGCTCCTATATATATCATGGAGCCCAGACAGGAACAGTGATGCCAAATTCGAGACCAAGACCGTTCTTACCCTCTCCATCGACAACTTCCCCTTTTTCCCACCATGAGGATTAGATCGGGCGAGCGAGGGAGTAATAGTGACTCTTTCTCTCTCGCTCAACCGACTTAATCCGCATGGTGGAAGGAAGGGGAAGCGGTCGATGGAGAGGGGAAAAACGGTCTCGGTCTCGAATTTGGCATCACTGGACAAGAATGGATTTGTCAAAGGATTTCCAAAAACTATGTGAATATTAGGAAAAAAAACGAATTTGGATCTCTGATTTTTCGCCTCTGGCATAAGCCCCGTTGACTCTGCCGACAAGTAAAAGTCAACTCGAATGAGTCTATAAAGAGGCCCTGTACTATGCCTCGGCGCTTCGACTCGTCAGCTCGACGGTATGGTTCTCCCCCAGATAACATGTGAGCTTGTGATAAGCTCGTCAGACTTGTCATTAGATTGTTTTTGACTTGTTATTGACAACCTTTGTCAGTGTAAGGTTACTACAACTCTGCTGCAAGGATTTTGTAAGCTTGTACCCTTGTTGCGTGCCAACTAGGAGGCTTATGTCAACCTTGTTACAAGCTTCCCTGGCAACATGGCAGCAAGGATAAATTGCTATCTGGGTTCTGCCTAAGAGGTCTATTCTTATGAGAAGGATCCTGCACATGAGACCACCATCCAGCTGTTGAAATGGTTCTTCCTGAAAAGTCAAGCGTCCCGAGGCGTGGTAGACTTGAATACGAGCGTCTTGAAAGTAAATTTGTCAGAACATCAGAACTTACAGTACTTTTTGAGACACATGATAATTTTCTATTTCTGGCTATCCCTGCTGAGGAAAATTTCGCTGAATTTCAGAGGTGTTCATAGTTCTTCAAAGAGTCTCAGTGATTTTCAGGATATTCAACAATGTTTACAATCCGGCAACTCACTCATGAACCATCGCGCATATGGCGTCACGTGTTTCATAGTTGAATAGCCATTGTAAACAAAGTTCAATATCTCCCTTAATTTCCACTCGATTGATTTGAAAGTTTCAGAAAAACTTTTACAAACATTGACGAACAACTTTGTCGTTTCGGGTTTTTCCAAATCAAAAATTCCTTCGATCCTTCGTTTCGTGGAAACTCGAAAACGCCATCAGACATTCTCAACACCATTTGCTCATTGATCAATATTCATTGAACGATGAGATATTTTGACAAATTTGACTCACTCGTTGTTATCAGGGATCATTGATGAGGCTGCATACCAAATTTCAAGTATTTCCAATCAATTCTCGATGAGTGATCGCAAAATATAATTTGAATTCTATTGATTTTCGGGAAATGAAAATTTCCACTCTTTAATTTTTATCTCACAACCTATTGATAATAGGAACAAATTTCTCATGAGAAGAATGTGTATCTCGATGAATTGTAATAGGCTATATTTTTGATTTCTAATTTTGACAAAGCATCCGGGTCTTCAATTTTAGGTGCCTTCCTCTCAGCGTACTTCTAATTTTTCTCTCTGTGCAATTCATGTATCATCTCATTCGAACCCTTCTTACTAGAGCTTTGGATACAAATTCGAAGTTCATTTCAAGTTCAATGACATTTATGATCTAGACATTCTTCGGCAACACGAAAAAAAAAGTATTCCATCCACTCTCTTCACTCTCCGCCTTCTCATTACACATTTTCTCCTGTACGGACAAAAAAATCCCAGCATCCGTTTCATTGTAATCTTATTTACACATCCAATATTGATTTTCTTCGACGTGACTACTTATTCAATCACTGAGTCCCTTAAATTTTGTCCCCGAAGTACCACGTGCGGTGACCCCACCGGGGAGAACGAGGAGGCATATCTGAGGTTTCCAGCGAACTTTCTCTTGGGAGCTGCGTCGGCCGCATACCAAATTGAAGGGGCTTGGAACGTCAGCGGTGAGGTTCTTCATATTCAAATCTGCCAGTCGCATTGTACAAGAAACTTCTCTCACACTTTGTTTTATCATCCGATAATCTAGACAAGGGTGAAAGTGTTTGGGACCGTTTTGTCCACGAAGGGAAAGGAAAAGGTCGAATTTTCAACGATGACGACGGGGACATCGCGTGCGATTCTTATCACAAATACAAAGAAGATGTCGCCTTGTTGAAAAAATTAGGGGTGAGTGAGGTCGATTGAGATGCAAACTTGTTTTCATGCTTGTCGAACTTGATTGATGAGACGAAGATTGAATTTTATTCGCAGCGAATGAAGTGTCAGATCACGTGAAAGTCAGAGCCGGAGTTCGGTTCGGATGTAACAATCAGGGAAGAATGTTATACATCTTTTATTCATTCCCATTTGAATTTTTTCAGGTACGTGTTTGAACCACCGAGGACTATAATGTGGGAGTATTACATATTTGTCAGCCACATTTCAATGTTTGTGAATTTTATCTATTCGAAGATATATATATATATATATCACGTATGTACATTCGTATTGTAATCAGGATTCCAAGATGCTTTTATCGTTTTTCTATTCTTGCAACAATTTTACACCCCCGCGATATCCGAACGCATAATTTCCCTCTATCAATATCCTCAATTCCATCAAACATACTATATCTGCATATATTACCGAAAATCTTTCGATTGAAACCCCTCCCTCGTTCAGTGATTATACGAAGATTGTCTCGAATGTAACTGAATGAGAGAATGTACGATGAATTAATCAATTCACATTTGTGAAAGTAAACTCATATAGATTTATTCATCGATTCGAGTCGTGTTTGCTTTTGTAGAAATATCATCTCACAGAACGGTTGTACGTGATGTAGTCGATCGGGAAATGATTCATCGTTACGCTTTTATGTATGATTTCACGACGAAAGTCATCATATATTCTGTGATAATTATGCAACACGTTTCAAATTTTGAAGGAACATTAGTATTCCGTATGCATCGCAAATCCATATGACTCAGAGCAAGCTTATTTTCCTTCATAATACCTAATTGAACACAGTTGGTATAAGATATATTTCATTGCAATGTTCATGACAAAAATCCTGAAAAGTGTTGTGAGAATAATGAAGCGAGAGCACACGAGAAGGAACAAATACACGAAATTCCCTGATGAACATAACTTACATCGTTTCGAACACTTCATACGACCGTCAGGTTGGGAGGAGTTATATTGCGAAAATGCCAGCGAATGTGAACCGTTATGAGATATATTATACCCAAAGAGAACTTCGCGTTGAAGATTACCGTGAAAATTCGATGAACGTGAGGCATCATGCAGTTTCGAACAAATTTACTATGCACTTTGTAAGATTTATAGGTCAAAGTCTTTGAGAATCATATGCAAATTTTACAAACGCACATTGAATTTGTTGAGAACGGGAAGAAATTATGATATGAAATTATATTTATCTTCTGTTCGTTGACAGGATCAAAATATTGATTTGAAGAATGATTGAATATTGGATAGATCCGAGAGGGGGCAAATGATTTCGTTTCATGATGTTCAATATGAAATACGATGACCGTTTCGTTCTTACGTACATGAATGAAATATTCGCACCACTGTTCTCATGTAGGGAACGCGCATTGCAACATCTTAGGTATAGAATTCAATACCTGTATGCAAATTCAAATTCCTTGGATGATGTTTGACAATGTGGTTCCTAAATATTGTACCAATACCCAGGTAGAAATTTCCCCGATTGAAAAGTGGCTCTGTCTGGGTGCTATCCGGGCCTGAACGGGGCCAGGAATGGGCTGATTCGCATTTCCACCCGGGTATGGATGATCAATAAATCAACTCCATAAATTCATGACTGATTATAATATTATCATTATAGGCTGTGCCATGCCGAGTCCATCCCTCAATCAATATTGCATGGAAGAAGAAAAACTGATTTTACAGGAGGGTCTTTGATGTATAGCAGGACCTTGCCACAAGCATTAGACAACCATGGATGACAAAGAATTCTCATGTTGCACTGAGCTGGGTGATAGCTTAGCTCAGGGTGAAATTCTCTTCTCAAGTGACAAACTGCAATAACTTCCACCAGGGCACAGTGGGCCAGATGACTGGAAAAACTGGCCAATAGTCGGGTCCCGATTTTTTAAAAACAAGTTTATGGGGATGAAGTATATAAGTTCAAGTGCACTTGGTGGATATATTAAGGGGATCCAAATATTAGTGTTCAATTGGTGGTAATTTTAAAATGAATAATTGCATATCAAAAGTGGATGAAGCTATGTTGAAAATTTCCAAGTATTTTAATCCAGCTGAGAAAATTCATCACAATATGCATGGTTTCTTCATCTCATAACTTCACTACAATCAGAAAAGGAACAGAACAAGGAGAACGATGTGTTACAAGGCATGGGTGCATGATTTTATGAATATTTTCTATGTAATTTTCATTTTGTCCACGCTATCGCGAGTTCGTTCCGCGACGTTCCGCGTTCAATTCACACCAGACTAGGATTAATGTGTTACTATTGTTGTGTACTAGAAGTTCAATCGGCGCTTTCTTCGCGCCTCTTGCAGAAAACGTCCGATAAAGTATAAATATGTTGTGTAAACCCGATTCACTGTGGAGTAGATGACAACAAAAAATCACAAAAATTAAAAATCGCACCAGAACGTTTCGCAACTTGTTACTCAGGGACTTTCCGAAGTGACTCATTACGGATTTGGTAATTAAAATATAAAATTCGAAATGGCGGGTCTGGTATGGTGGACGGACATTTTTAAAATCATAGAATTCGCTCAACATTTTCGTCACTCGGAGATTTTGGAGGGTACTGATTGCACACTTGGGATTAAGAAAACCAAATTTGGATTTGTAGATTCAATATGGCGCATAGTGAGTCATATCACTTTCGAAGCTGGCTAAAAGTCGATTTCGGAATTTCGTGAAAATAAGTATAGGGATAAGGTATATGAGTTCAATTACGTTCAATAGATATATTGAGTTGATTCAATAGCTATTATCCCATTGGGAGTGATCAGTGCCGGAATAATGGTTATCGAGGCCCCTGGGCGCTTGAGCATATAAGGCCCCTTGTAAGGAAATTTTTTTAGGGTATTCTCTTCCTTCTTAACTTTGGAAAATTTGAGGCTCCCCCAGGAGCTCGAGGCCCCTGGCCCAGGCCCATCTAGGCCCATACATTAATCCGGCACCTAAAAGTACGGCTAAAAGTACTTTTAGCCGCTCCCGGGCACTGGTGTGTCCTAAACTGGTACCGCTTTAGGGGCACCGGTACCCCTAAAAGTAGAGGATATGCATCTGAATTTTAAAATCCGAAAATCAATCACTCTAAGAACCTCCAAGTGGTGAATTTCAGGGGATTCTGATAGATGTTTGTTAACTTATAATTATGTGTGTAAATTTTCGACCACGTTCCTTGATTCGAAATTTTTTTACTCCCAATTAGTAATCATCCATCCTGAAAATCCCTGATTGGAGAGTTTCAAGGGCATTCGATCAATTTTGAATTCTCTATCCGCCATATCGCATACGCCATCCTGAATTTTCACAATTTGATTCCAGATTCGTGATCAGCAACCCCAAAAACCCCCGAGTGAAGAGTCTCAAGGAAATTCGGGGTATTTTGAAATTTTTATCCGCCATATTGGATCCGCCGTCTTGAATTTCCAAAATTTGATTCAAGATCCGTAATCAGCGACCCCAAAAACTCCTGTACAGTGAGTTTCAAACGATTCTGCCAAAAATTTGGGTTTTGGCCAGTTTTTAGTGTGATCTGGCCCACTGTGCAGGGTCTCGACTAGAAATTTACCCCATGGACCAGATCAGGTCAACTATGATACAGCCCAGGTCCTAGTAAGGCAACCTCGTCAGAACCTGACAAGTCATGTCACGCTCCACTAATATCAGGACCTTATGAGACTAGACTAATAAGGATTTGATGCGGAATCCCATATCAAAACATCCAGAATAAATTGAAATTAGGATATGAACAGGAAATCTGCAACTCAAAAATGTTGTATTCGGCATGGGGAGATCTAACTTGAAAGATACACAGTTGACATTTGTGGAGAAATATTTTCCTAATTTAGGGAAAATTTATTTCACCAAGGAGTATACAATCTAAAATTAAGACATTTTTGTATTCACTTTATTGAACTATACTTTATAAACATATATGTTCATAATGTCAGCATAACCTAACAAGGTCTTGATGAGATTACAGCCACGGAAACCTTTTTCAATCTTCTGGGATAATTTAAAGAAAAACCTAATTGGGATCAAATGGGCTTATCCCTACGTGGAGCATCCACATCTAATCCTGATTAGGATTCCAACAGGTATACCGTATTTCGGATGACCTCATTTGGTCCTCACCATGTGTCAGGTTGACCCTATGATAATTTCCAGTCGGGGTGCTGCTTGTTTCATGCAAGTGGCGAACCAAGCAGTCATTGGATATATAATTCTCCTCTGAAGATTTCATAGCAGGAAAAATTGTTCATTTGTTTCAGGATGTGCCTACTCCAACGCCAGAGCCACCGGACTTGTGTCATTCATCAGTTTGAACTAATCACAAAAATTATATGTCGAATTTCTTGAAATTCTCTGACGTTCAGTTTGATCATATGACAATTTTAGAATAGATTTATTTTACTTTCAACTGTGATAAAAAATGAAAAAAGAACATTGGCATGAAATGAGCGCAACATTGCCGCAAGATTGCAACAAAAAAGTTTATCTCAGACAAAAAATTGATCTATGGTTTGCTATTGATGGCATGATCTATAAAAATCATTTCCTCAGTGTCGGATCTTGATTGTAGAAACTATTGAGTTGACGCGCGAATGATGTGATCATTTCAGAGTTGCGCCATGTCCGGTCACCTAGGTTTGGCCTAGGAATTCGATGAGTCTCATCTCATATACATAATCGTATGAAAAATTGTTGTTGGACGCATTAACGTACTAATTTGAAACTTTTCTAATTCTAACAGTTCAACGCCTATCGATTCTCTATCAGCTGGACTCGTATCTTACCGAATGGATTCGCCAACAAAGTCAGTCAAGAAGGTATCGCGTATTATCATAATCTCATAGATGAGTTGTTGGCCAACGAAATCGAGCCGTTTGTAACTTTGTATCACTGGGATCATCCACAAGTCTTAGAGGATGCCGGTGGTTGGATGAATGATCGTATGGCCGAGTGGTTCGCCGATTATGCCCGCGTTGTTTTCCGGGAATTTGGAAGCAAAGTGAAGAAATTTGCCACCTTGAATGAACCTGCCGTCTATTGTCAAATGAGTTATGCGACTCATTATCATGCACCTGGAAAAGAAAGTCTCCGAGGCATCGGGGAGTATTTTTGCGCTCAGAACACATTGAAAGCACACGTGAGAGCTTACGAAGTATATAAACAGGAATTCAAACAGTCGCAAAATGGTTCTGTGGGTATTATCCCGCAAATGAATTATTTTTATTCAAAAATCCCAAACGATACCGCATCCACCGATATAGCAATCGGTTTTTTGACTGGGTTGATCGTACATCCAATCTATTCCAAAGAAGGTGATTATCCTGAATTCATGAAGGAATTGATCGCCAAAAAGAGTCGGGAACAAGGATATCCGTGGTCTCGGTTGCCCGAACTAGGTGCCGATTGGGTGAAACGAATCAAGTACATATATGTTCTTTTGTTTATCCTGAATTCTTAATAGGAATTATGTGGTGTCAATTTTTATCAGAGGTTCCGCTGACTTTTTGGGTTTGAATCATTACACTTCCTTCCTGGTGGAACCTGGAAATCACGATAAAGAACCTTCCTTTTTGAACGACCAAGGATTAATTAGAAGCCGCGATCCATCCTGGAAGGCATCGAATTCTCAGTGGCTGAAGGTGGTTAAATTTCTTTTGTGGAGTTTGGTAATAGTTTCCTCCCCAGAATATTAAAATTGACAAAATTATGCACAGGTAGTGCCGAAAGGATTCGGCGATGTTCTTAGAAAAATAGCTCTTGAATACGGCAATCCACCAATTATCGTAGCCGAGAATGGAGTTTCCGATCCGGAAGTTTTCCACGACATCGAAAGAATCCAATTCTATCACGATTACCTAAAGGAAATGCTGATAGCGATCAATCGTGATGGAGTCAACGTAAAAGGATACTTCGTTTGGTCTTTCATGGATAATTTCGAATGGGACCGAGGATATAGGTGAGACGATAAATACGTACTCCTTTCTTTGTTATTCGATTATCGATATGAAATGATATTGAATTGATTCACGATCGATGAAAAATGACTTAATTATATTTTAGTGAACGATTCGGTATTGTGCACGTGAACTTTACGGATCCAGAGAGGAAACGCACAATGAAGAGCTCCGCTAATTGGTGGAATCAAGTTATACGGAGCAATAGGTTGGAATCAGTACCATCGTCGAACGAAACTCTGAGTTCAATGTTTATTGGATCCACTTGACACACTTCATAGTTTTAATAGAAGTAAAATCGAATAATCTGGACATCGAACAGACTCGAACAATGTGTTTTTATGTGCTTTCATTGCGAATTGCCATTTAGTATGTTATGTAATGCGGAAGTTCAGAATACTCGTTGGAAATTATGTACGCTTGATGGAAATCTTGTCTTCTATAGTACTTTACTTGAAATATTTGTTCCTAAATTGTGTGAACTAGAGGAAATCGAATTATCAGTTTTAACGATTTCAAGGGGAATGCAATGAACTGAATGCATTGCAAAGGGAATTGGTCAGTAGTTTGAAATCGTTAGCGAGTATCTCCAACACGACAGAGCTTTTACAATGAATTAATGTTTTCAAAATTGTCTCAAAGTTTCAATTTCTTTGTTTGAAGTTTCGTTTATTTTGTATTTTTCAGTAAATATCGGGTCTCGTTCCACAGAGCATTGTTAAAAAATAGTATAATCAGATAAAAGTATATTCGGAAACTGAGAATTCTCCTCTCTCTGTTTTTCATATGATTCCATTACAGATAATTAGAGATATCACCAGAGAAACTCGTTTATTGTTCGTTGCATCGATCAGTCCCTTCATTTTCCAGCACGAGTCGTATTCGAATGAGTACATTTTTTTTTTTTCAATATTTCAAATTTGGTGCAGAAATCTTTCGGAACTATGAATTGCATGGTACTTTAATTTGAAATACGATAAGCGTTGGAGAATAAATTTTCATCTCAATGGGAGTTTTTTGTGAAACTTCTATAAAATTGATATGACAATGTTCATACAGACACGACATGTTCCGATGACCTCTGAATTCACTGAAAGTTCCACATAACTTTGAATTTTGAGAAAAATTAATGTAACGTTTCCTTTGGTGGAATGTAATGCCTTAAGCAGAAAATAATCCCTATCGGGGATCCAAAAATACAATTGCGACCTTTATTCGTAAATCAAATCGAAATCTGCAAAGAAAATAAAGATTGATAAACTCACTCTACAAATTTGAAACGGAATGAAGCTAATAAAAAATATGAAGCGAAAAAAAAATAATCGCATGAAAACTTCCGACCGAACGTTAAATGGAATTTTCGATATTTGACGATACGAAGAATATTGAGTTACAATGGAAAAAAACGATGTGAAACTATGATTGATCCCATGGTAGGAAAAGTTAACACAATGAAAACTTCAACCAACACACTGGATGAATTGATCCGAAAGGGAATTCGAATTTGAAAACCTGCACGATGTTGCTGTGGATGACGAAAGGAGGGATCTTCAATCGCGGGATTCATTGTGGAGAAAAAATATGCAAGTCGTTGAAAAATTCATCTCAAGAGTGAAGAGAAAATGAAGTGATTGAAGGAAAAACGTTGGAACAGGGAAATGAACGTTTAGGGGTGAATATTGATGCGGTTAGTTCAACATGCTCCCTAGCGAATCGAGGAACGATACATCTCGACGATCAAGCGATTGTATCGGAGAAGAATATTTCGACGATTAAAAGAGGGATATATATCTAGGCTGTGCACGATTTATTTGGAATATTCATCTTCACAGAATAGTTACACAGAATTGGAAATATTCATATTTTTATAATTTCACATATTACTTATCACTTAGTTGTGTTTGCTTCTAAAATTAGAATTAATTCAACGAATTCGACTTTCATGGTTCCTTCATATTGTTTGTCTATAAATGTGATGGATGTTATAAAACGCCCAGCAAATACGACTACTGGCATTCCAAAGCGCCAATAACGGTTCTTCATCGGCATGGCAGGATCATCAGCGGTCCATTGAAACGCCAGCAATCATTGTTCGTATAAAGTGAGGGTTTAAACAAGGAGCATAAACTCACATAGACAAGTTTTTGAACGATTTCAACGCTGCTGTAAGGTAAAACACTTGAAATGATTCTGAATGCATGGAGAAAGATAATGTTATAAATTAGCATTAACCTACCCTGGCAGAAATTCCCGCTTGTAAACTATGAGGGACTGATCAGTTCATCCTTTTCACTGGTGAGGCACCAATCGGGAAAACTTACCATCAAGGGATGTAGCACTCTCGCCAACGAAGAACTAATCAGGAAAACTAAGCAGGCACTGGCGAGTAACTCATGAAGCACTGAGCAGTAACTGGTGAGGAATTTGTTACATCGGAAAAAGGGATACACAATGCCAATTGTACATGAATCATGATCGTATGAAGTTTCAAATGACTAAAAAATCCTATAATTATTAGAATTGAAACTATTTATTACATTACTTTAATAATCATGTTATCAACTATTGAGCGTTTATCCGGTAAAAATATGCTGATTATTGCTCATTGGTTGGGAAACTAAGAATGTTGAATTTAATCTATAAAGTATGGAGGAATTTCATTTTATTGTTATATTTAACATATATATACATGATATACATATGGATTTATACTATTTTGTTTATATATGTGTAAGAGGCTTTATAAATTTATTCATTCGTTGAATTCATAAATAATTTTTCAAGATTAAAAATTTTAACCGTCCTCTGTAAACTAAAAAATCTGAAAAAATTAATGCTGCTGTCGAGAACCTTCAACTCAACATATCAATCATATTCTTTCGGAGAATTGAATATTTTCATATATTTTTGTTCAAACAAATTGAGCAATCCACGATTTTATGTTGAGTTACTAAAAAAAATCATAACTTTGAGAAAAATCAATATAGCGCAACTCAAAAAACAGCGAATTGAAGGTCAACAATATACTTTTCAAGGGAAAAATATCCCATTTTGTTTATAAAAAATTGAATGCTCAAGTTCCAAGGGGCAAAATGAACAAAAATACGAATTGAAGATGTACAGTATTTACTGAATTTATTTTAAGTTCCAATTTGTCAACAAAACAACTTGATTATTCGGTGCAAGTACATGGGTCAATCCAACGATCAACGAGTATACTCATGTAGCTTCTACTTGATTGGTTGAAGTTGGCTCTGAAGTTCAGCTTCAGGTCGGAGAATGGTATTTGTTTTCATGCGTAGAGTACGCTCGTGAAAAAGTGTACGGCAATTATCAATCATCCTGTATACATATACATATACACATATTCATTTAGATTGATTCATTTTTTTACGTTTTCTGATGCGATATAACAGGTAAAAAGCAAAACATAATTTTCACTAACCTCTACATTTGGCATACGCCGTCTGTAAACCAGGGGATTCTGTGTCCACTCGGAAATTCACTCGCTCACAACAACGGCTTGGATGGGGTTGGCGCCTTCATGATTGGGGATCCCTTCCACTACCTTCATAACTTTTTTTAGGTGGGGGTAACAGGGGCCTCCCTTCCCTCAATTCAAAATACTTTATCGAAATCGTTTTGCCGGGATACGAAATCCCCTGGTTTACAGACGAAGGGTTAATAACAAAGTGTGAATAATATTTTTTGCATTAGCACACTTATCTTCCTCCATTTCGTATATACGCGCAGTGAGAAGTTGCAGTTATTAAACAGTTTTATTCTATTATTACTAATTAGTTCAACTTATTAAATAATGATAAGTAACTCACTAGTTTTGCCCAACCAACACTCATCAGTTCATCTCATTGAATAGTGACGAGTAACTCACTAGTTTTACGCAACCAACGCTCATTGGATCAAACTCATCAGTTACTAACTAGCGCCTCGCTAGGTTTTTCCAATCAGTTTTTCCTTTTTCATGCCTCATCAGTTATAAGAACTTGTGACATTTCTACCAGGGTAATACTATTAATTCACTCGAATATGTTGTAATTTTCATTGTATTATTTTGATCCGTGTGAATACACTAATACAAATTCTAAAACTTTTTCGACCTGTTCATCATTTGTCTTGGTGTGTTCGTGTACGACGGCGATGGAATCGGTCTAAAAATTTTCCATCCGAGTTTATGTCACCTAGGTTCGAATGAAACACTTTATAAACACATCAATTCAGTTGTTTAGATTTTGAATTCTTTTAGCAATTTCCTTGTATTGATGAAAGTGTGTTTGTGTTTGATTTGTATTGAGTTTATCAATTGTATGAATGTATATTGTCATGGATTTGAGTCATTGTTATCTGTGTTTATCTTTTCATTGTTTGGTCTCAATATAAGCATTCATCAAGCAATGTTGGATGACTGATTCAATTCATTTGAATACAAATTCAAACTTTCCTGAGTATCTTTACCTTTATCTTGAATTGTACTGCAGTGTTATTTTGTTATTATTCAACTTGCACTTCTTGATATCCAATTCGGTCATCACTTGGAATGTACGACGCGATATACATGTATTTTGTATTTATGCAGCACATGTTTTGGAGTTCTGTTGGTTTGTTTGCATGCGGTTGCTCACTGACGACATTATTTCATACTACGGTTTTGACAATTATTTTCAGTGCGAGATGAATTCTCGATACAATTCTATGATATCAAGATCATGATGTATTGTATCAGACAGCACAGCAGTCCCTTGCGCTACATCTATATATACCCAAGCGTGTATTGCCTATAACGACAATGGGCCCCATCCTCTGGGTCCATCCTCTTCAACCCAGTATTGAACGATGTGGTCCATGTTGGCTCAATCTTGGCCCTGTTGTGTTTTCCCATACAATGATGGTTGATAAAAAATAGAAATAATGAATCTTAGTGCGGGCACATTTGAACTTGGCCCCAATTTGGACCAGCGTTAGGCCAAGATTGGGGTGAATTTATATCCCGAGCATGCGTGTACAATCCTCAGCGTGTATGAATTTTCGTTCCACTTTAGTCCAGTCTTCTGGCCATATAGGCACGATGGGGCTCAACACTAGGCCCAAAACTGGGCCAAAGTGAGGCTGAAATTCATGCCTGCTGGGTTAGAATTCAAAGCAATTTCCCAATTAAAAAAAAAAGGTTGAGGCAGTATTGATTGCATAGTGTGGGTTTATGCTGGGTCCATGGTGTTACCAATCCTCGGGCGAAGCAATACAGCCAAGCTGGCAACGATGTTATCATCTCAGGATTGGCCCCATCTTTCTGCAAAGCTTGGCCCCACGTTGGGCAGCATGAGCACCCACCCTGGGCTTAGATTGGGCCCGCCGTTAATACACACTTGGGTATTTGTGCTACATGGGAATATGGTTTGAGTCTTCTCAAAATTTTCTCTCAAAGGTATTTTGAAGACATCTTGGACGAAACTATTGAGTTTCCTTGCAAATATATAACACGGTTTTCTAACAAAATGTGAGACTGGTTGTGTCTCTGATTCTCATTATTTCCCACAGATCCGGATTCAAAGAGCATCGATTGAAATTCAAAGAAAATATATAAATACCCGTACAGCACCACACATTTCTACGTTGCCTCTGCGTAGAATCTTCGTTCATCCACCTGGTATTCACCCATTATCCACGTTAGCGTTTATGGAGATGTTGTGCCCCCATGAGAAAATTTTGTTTGATGTTGTTAAATTCTGTTCACTTCTGGCACATTCGGTTTTTATTAAAAATTAGCAAAATTCAACTAAATTCAACAAAATTTCGGTAAAATTCAAAAATTTCATTGAATATTGCTGTACCAAAAGTGAACAAAATTTTTTCCGCCAGGGCGCTGTTAGGGTATATCAAGAAATTCCAATAAAATAAGACAATCTTCTTCCTTACTTCAATACTGATTACCAATATGTAGAAACGAATGAAATTTTGTAAATTATGTACCTCATGATACTAGCTTCCGATTTCCTCAATTACTAAAAACGAAATTATGGTATCTCATTGAAAGTCTCTTCTTCTCTCTCCGCCTATGATAACCTTATTACTCTCGTGAATAATCGTACGACTAGTATACTATTGTGCCCCGTTTTCTTCGATACATGTCACAATATGATAAAATTACGATTTAAACTTGACGAATGGATGAATATTTCATGCCCAGCAATTTTGAAATTCAAATGAGAAGAAGTTCCTAGCTGTACACTTGAAATATATAAAAATGATGATTTCTTCATTCGTGACATAAGAGCTGACATTCTTTCATATTCTTTTTTTTCCGTCATATCATGTGGATTCCATTCCTCGTGTTGTACATTATTCTAATATGAAAATTTAATTTCATTTCAGTCTGACTCAGTGTCGATGGAGACCCAAGCGAAGCCATTGTACGCGTACAACATTGATGAGTGACACGAAAACCATCGTAAGAAGTTATCAAGATGTCAGGTATAAGATATATATGCAAGAGATGTTAGATGTATTGATGAATAATGATATGCTGCACGGAAGGAAAGTTGTTCGAATGTTTCGGTGACGGTGCCAAAATACTACATCTGAATTATGCAATATTCTGGAAAATATCTCAAGAAGATTGTCAGAATGTCTTCAAGATGTCTCATGTCACCATCTTTGTGACATTCTGGAGACATTCTGGAATATCACTGTGGTGCACAGCGACATTTCGTATGGAAAAGAATCTAAGTGAATTAACAAATTTACAAAATATTGATTGCATTTCAAAAATTCGAAATTCATTAACGTGTAAATGAATTCTCATTTCAATTACCAAGAATTGGAGGTTTCATTTACATGAAAAATATATCAAATTCAAAGACATTTCTAACAGTGTATAGCTGCTGAAAAATGGCTGTTCTTTTGACAGCTGGTATTTGGAATATATCTGCAGTGACAGAAAGATACTGCTGTCTATTAAATACAATGTTAAGTACATGAAATCGGATTCATTGGAGTGACTGAAAAAATAATCTTCTAATCGTTTTGACAGCGCTCATGGAAATGTAGATTGCGCGTGTAATATATGTTTGCTGAATTTTTATTGAATTTTCGTATTGCATTTATCAAACTTATAAAACACCACTTCCAGCCAAACTTGGAATTATCATGATATTCGAGATAACATTCTCTATCACCATCATACATAATTCAATCCATTGTATAGATTCCAACGACTAAGCCGAAAAGCGTGATCGATTATCATAATCGATACATTCTGTAACCAAATAATTCATCGTAGTTGTCAAGTAATGGATTAGGTTTAATCAATCATTTTGCCATTGAGCATTCATATACCAGATTCCAGATAGCAATCAAGAACTCTTGAGAACTCTTTTCGAGTGTTTTTGGAGCGAATTTGTTATCTGGAATGTGTTGAATAATTATGATTACATCCTTATGATGATCCAAAGCTACTATCAGAACATTTGATTCAATCGTTTGTACAAAATTAACTAATTCCCCAATGATGTTGATCATACAAATTCAATTCTTTTTATATCAGAACTTTTTACTGAAAATACTACTGTCTTTTCGAATTTTTCCTCAAAAATGCAATCATTCAAGACCTAAAATAATTTATCGACGTGGGCAAAGTCAAATTAGAAGTTTGAAAAGCGCTTCTGTTCCTGATAGATCGAATACTGAGATTGATAAAGTTGTCGAATATTTGAGTCTACGTGTTCTGGAGCTCCCTTGAAAACAGTTTAATAACAAATGCATATTGTCAAACGGCAAATGGGTCAGACAGAATTCGAATTCACGATCATTAGAAACAAAGAATGATACTGTCTTCGAGATTGTATCATTCCATTCTTGCAACCAATGCAGCATGGCGAAATTGAGAGATTAAATATTCGTATCTGCGTCTCATCAAAACCGATCCGAGACCGCAAGTCTGTTTTGTCTCTTTCTCATCGAGTTAAGCTTTACCCTCTCTTTGATACCTCTCGTTGATCGAAAGGATTGGCACGGGTGGGGAAAGAGAATTCCTCACACGTCTTTGATATGCGTTCATTCTCATGAATATGAATGCACGTGGTTGTATGAGTGAGTGTACAGACGTATATAACGTAGATGGTGAACCAGACGTTGAGTGTTACCAATCAAGTACTCTCATAATGGCCAAGAATTTGCTTCTGAAAGTGGTGATCTGTCTAGTTCTATCTATAGAGTACGGTGAATCGATACGATTATGGAAATTATGTGAAATCGATTATATAGAGATGAATTCATTTGTGGTAATTATATTTTAGGGTATTCTGTGATGAAGATGAGGAAAAGTATTTATATTTCCCCGAAGGATTTTTGATTGGTACCGCAAGTGCTTCATATCAAATCGAAGGAGGGTGGAACGCTGATGGTATTTTTATTACAGCCTTCTCTTTAGTAGTTGTTGTAATGAAGCGGGAATCTTTTTCATTCTCAAGTCGATTGATCATTTCATTGCCATACATTTCTTCTCTGGGAAGAAAGATTTTGCTCGTAATGTCGCTGTTTTTCCCTCTCATATCGCACACTAATTCCAAAAGCATTCGAAAGGTTACATTGTTGGGTATCCCTGATTGAACTTCCAATTACATGGAATGGAAGCAAATGTTATTCACGTACCTTGAAAATTTATTGAAATTTCAATTACATTCAAAATACGAACAAAAGAGATTACGAGATTAGTTACGAAGATATATATTAATGTATGATATAATATAGCAAAAATTCAGAATTCAGCTGCGTGTAAATGAGTTCTCTTTTTAATCATCAAGAATTGTGAATTTCGTTCAAAAATGCACATGAAAAAGAATTAAGAGTACTCAAGAATTCTTGGGAAACCTTTTCGAATGATTTTGGAGTGAATTTGCTATATGGGCTAGTTTTTTTAGTATATAAAATTCATGTTTTTGTGATATTCCGATTCCGAGTATGAAATTCAAGTAATTGGAATATGTTCTAACATGAGTTTCACTTTTTACACCCGAACACTCCTGAAATAGAATCAATCCATTCTGTTGAAAGAAATTCTAGGTGTAATTGCGATTTACACATGGATTGTCTATAATGATCTTGAATACAAATCAATGAAGAGGATTCGAATGGCGACAAAGTTGATTTATCCTCATATAAAATGAAATTCTATCAAATCATCTCAACAGACAAAGGTGTAAACGTATGGGATTATTTCACCCATAATCAACCATGGAAAATTGCCCAACGGAGCAACGGAGACGTCGCATGTGACTCCTACCACAAATTCAGAGAAGATATACAATTGTCGAAGGAGTTAGGGGTACGTGAATGTTCTCTGATCGATCCGCACCAATGTTCGATTACGAAATAATTGCAAACTATTGATCACACAGGGACAACATTACCGATTCTCATTAAGTTGGTCACGAATCCTGCCAAATGGTTTTTCCAATAACGTCAGCAAAGCTGGTCTGGAGTATTACCACACTGTTATCGATGAATTACTTGCAAATGATATACAACCGTTGGTGACGTTATATCATTGGGATCATCCTCAAATTATTGAAGACATGGGAGGATGGACGAACGAATTGATGGCTGACTGGTTCTCTGATTACGCGAGAGTGGTTTTCCAAGAGTTTGGAAACAAAGTGAAATTGTTCGCTACCCTCAATGAACCTTACGTCGTTTGCACAGAATCCTACGGGACTGGCGTTAAAGCTCCAGGTAAAATTTTCCTTGAGTAAAAAAATCAGAGACGATAAAATTTTTCACTTTTCTCCCGCTTATTTTTTTCTCAAGTGAAAGTTCAATGAGATAAAATTGTATCTTATCAACAGGTCTTTTGTTTTTCTTCCTGGAAAAGCTTGAGAAAAAAAACTGTAAAGAAAGAACATTAAGTATCTAATATTCACGCATCCCTAAACATTTTATACAGTAGAAAACCGTGACATTACTGTTACTTTCCACTTGGTTTTGTTGAAGTAATTTGCAGTTTGAAGTGATTGAGAATCTTTGTTAGATTCGGAATAAGACTTTGAAGTTCAAACAACTGGTCATCCAGTTAACCTTCTGAGAACGGACATCATCTTTCATATATCGATTTCTTTTCTGTGGGAAATTTTTCTGTATAAATAATCTGAATGCATAAAAATCGCAATTTGAAACTGGTCACTGAAGAGTGCAGTCCGATCCTCCGAAGATTGAATTCATTGTTTTCACACTTTCATCAACCCGGGTATCATTTATTCGTGGTATTCCCTTGATTCAACCCTCCTCGGGCCCTGACAAGGGCTAAGGATCACTACGAATGATTCCCATCCAGGAAGTATCGAGTTTCGATAAAATTTTCATTGATCGATTTTTTATACTAAACTTGCATATCCGGGGAAAAGTTACGGTGACAGTTCTCTAGATTTCGCTTGCTTCCTATACAGGATCTCCTCAGGTAATAGTGATTTCAAGTCCAGATTGAAACTAATTATCGAATTATCTCTTGCATATACGATTTCGAGATCCGAGGGTGAACAAATGGTCTGCAGGAATGAACAAGCCACAGATTTTCGAAGTATGAATAGTAGAATAATGTCCCACGTCAGTCAAATTGGAACAAGTGACGTACAAACATGGAATAGGTGTGACCGCTAAAATAGTGAAATTACAAAATGTGCAAGTGGTTGTGGCTACAGAACGTGACTTCTTCAAGTTTAGCTAATAAATGAGATCATTCTATTAAAAATACTTCGAAAATCGGTTCCTCGATGGGTCACACGTCCTATTACACACACATCCACAGATTTTAAATCAAATAAATTCACATGGAATGACACATAAAAACATTGAACGACACGCAATACCCCTCTAGCAGATATACTCTTGCATTTACAAGTTCGTAACGTTGGCGAGTCTCTAGTTTTTGGCTGTTTACACATGTGTTACAAACTCGTAAATGCCCAGGATATTTCTAATAGGATTGTCACGATATATTGGATCAGAAAATGTGAACAGCTCTTGGAAGGGATATTTTTGAAGGAATTCTGGGTCGATTTTTCCTCTGGCAAATGTTAATCAACGCCGTAGATTTTGAAATAGAAGCTTATTCAAATTCTCCAGGAATATTTGATAGTTGGGGAATCCTGGATCTTGAGAGTTTGAATCCAACACCATTCGCTGAGTCAGATTTTATAGTTTTTCCCGAGAAAAAACAAAGCAATCTTGCGTTTCCCGTTGTGGAGTTACAGCGATTCAAAGTTGTTGAATTCTGATTCGCTAGAATGCTAAAAGTTTTCAAGTGCTGTTTTAAAGCGCTCACTTGGAATAACCGAAAAACAGTAAATTAGTTTAATTTTTTTCCCCAGAAATACTCTTTGATCTAACTTAGGAGAATTAAAAAATGCTCATATCTCAAAATTTAAGGGCCAGATCGAAATTTGCCACAGTGGGAATGGACATAGAAGTCTATCCCTTCCTAGCGAAAAAGAACAATGCAACGAAGTGTCACAGAAATTCAATGCATTTGGTTCTTGTTGTACGCCGAAGAATTGATAAGCTAGCGCACACTGAGAGAACTGTTTTGTTGTGCCTACTAGATCATTTTGTCATCATATGCCCAACCAAAACTTTTTGTTGGCATAACTGAAAATGTAGTGGGTCTAACCCAAATTTAGTTGCACCAAATCAATCATCTCACCAAATTAGGTTTGACTCCCTGAGCTACAAGTGGTTTGGTAAACCTTTTTGGTTAGCATAACCAAATTTTCCTTGAAGTTAATAAATTTTTAGTTACGCCGTCAAAAGATTTTGATTGGGCATATATCAACCAAATCATTTTTCTCAGTGCATCAGCTTGGAATTTGTGTGCGTTCATGAATCTGGAAGTTAAGTTGAATTCCTGCTTTCCAGGAGACTACATTCAAATTTCCACAAATTCATTCCCACTTTCTCGACGCTTTCTTACAAATATCAATACAAAATTCAAAAGTAATCAGCCATCAACTTCCTAAATTATATTGTTCGGTGCAAAATCACGAGGAGCTGACTTCAATCAGATGTAGTGCCATCATTTTGTTTTTCCCCTTACAATGACCAAAGTTTTTTTGTAGATTGAGAATTAAATATCACAATACATTTCACGATTAATTTCAATAATTATTCTCACTTCTTTGTGATAAAATCTTTAATACACACTGACAGAGGGATTGATGTGTCCTCCATAAAGCTTCACAGTGAAAAGTGAAACTTACTTTCAACCTAAATATCAATTTATTTCGAGATATACTGCCGTCCTAAGTCAAAAAACTTGGGGATACGGCTTTTTGGCTCAGGACGGTAGCATAACTAGAACTAGCCTTGTTCTAGCTCAAAGTGAGTACCACAAGTAATAAATGAATAATATCTCCAGGATATTCTGACAATATTACAATGTCTCTAGAATGTTGCAAAATATTCTGAAGATATTACTGAGATATTTGTGGAAAATGCCAACACTATGAAAGAGACTGGATTTCAATCAAGTTTCCAATTAAGATGCAGTCACATTCAGTCGGACTTTCTACAGTGTTGCGTTGGATACGGCGAAATAAATATTTTTTTCACATACACTCGACTCATTATCTACGGATAAAATTTATTGACTGTTACAACACATCATTCGACATTCCTTCACTGTCAATAAAATTTATCTGAGAGTAATGAGGCATGTTTGCATGTAATAAATATTAGTCTCATCGTATTCAAAACAAGAGTTACTAAAAACATAAAAAGTATATAAATACTGGATACATATTCAAGTGCAGTATCCAAAAAACTGCTATTTACACGAAGTTCTCTGCTCAACAGAAAAATCAAAGAAATTAGGACTAACTTCAAGAGCAAGAGAGAGGAGGAATGTCGAAACTCTTTGCAAATTCCCTTGTAGTTTGGTATCACATAGAAAAAAAATGGGAGTATCCCTCTGCACTTGTTCAGAATATTCCTTGAATTATGAACAGAATGTGTGGAGAAAATTTGGAATTGTATTGTTATGCACGGAAATTCAGGGAGATTAAAAATGATTCCAAAATAATGTAGAATCATTTTGGAAAACCTTCTGAAACTTATCGAATTTCTGCACTATTCATTTCTCAAAATCTCACGTTTCCTTTGAAGATTTCGTCAGCTGATGATTGAAAATATTAGATAGCCTGCAAGATAATATGAGAAATTCCTTAGAATATCTTATACACGCATTATTGTAGAATTACACAAGTTATACCTCACATTTTGTGTGAACGAAGAAATTCTGAATGGTTTGGAAGAGAAATGTGATTCCGTGTAAAAAATCGGGTGCATGCGAAGATTCTTTGACATTATTCTTCCCAGTTCCTTCGAATTTTGAGAAAGTGAATAATTGGGAGACTGTTCCTACTAGAACAATACTGAGATTAATGATTTTGATTATGATAACTTTCAAATCAATAATCGATTAATATTACTTCAACTAGAATTATCAGTTTTACCGATAGTTTGTCTCAAAATCATCGATTGATCCCATCGTAAGTACGAAACTTGATAACTCTGATGATTTCATCATTAATTAGAACTGAAGATAATGATCCTACTATTGAAATTGATAAAATTAGTTCAACTTATCAAGCAGCACAAGAATATTCCATCATGCATATGGGATAATCCATTATAAAACTAATGACTACAAGCCACAAACATCTTTGTTCGTTCAAACATATCACGAATCAATAAATGTCTATCAACAAAAATATTACTCTTGCAAAATTTCATTCTTGCATGTTTGACTTGGACGTCTGTTACTTTTGTATTTATTCACTTTATGAAATACTCTTTTCTTATTCGTAGCCTGTTATTTTTGCGACTGTTGTTTTTGCACGTGGTATTTACATGAGTGTGATTCTTTCCGTGTCACTCTTTATCAAGAAATAATATTCATTCTTGAAGTTTAGACGTCCCGTCCTCTCAATGATTTATATCGAATATTTCGATACGATTCTTGCATTCGTTGCACAACATACTTGCAGAAGATTTATGATATCATTAAAGAATGATCATGAGTAATGACATAAAATATATCATCCGATAGAGTGTTCACATAATGGGTCAATTTATTACAATAATTTTCCATACGTCCCAATTAAAAATGCCGCAGACATTGAACATATCGAAAGGTATCACGTTTTCGCAAGAGAAAAATCTTGAAGAAACAACCAAGGAATCATCGTTGTATCATCACTCTCTCAAAGAATTGTTTATTTACTCGATTTTAGGAAAAGTCTTGACCGATATCGGACCTTACCTCTGCATGCATAATATGCTGAAAGCCCACGCCAAGGCCTACCACGTTTATGATGATGAATTCCGAGCAAAGCAGAATGGGAGTGTTGGAATAGTTATTCCATGTCAAGGTTCCTTTCCTAAGACCACAGAAGATCAAGGAGCAGACGATATTATGTTTCAATTCAATTGCGGTTGGACGGCACACCCCATATTTTCGGAAACCGGTGATTATCCGGAAGTTATGAAAAACCGGATTGCGGAAAATAGTAGACTTGCCGGTTACCCGAGATCTAGATTGCCAACATTTTCTGAGCAGGAAATCAATTATATCAAGTGAGTAAGGATGACATTTCATGAACTTCAGTTATATAGTCAGTATTGATATCCTTCAATTTGAAATTAGATGCAGATCAGTTTTAGTGTTCTCAAATATTCTATTGCAGTGATGATTATTCGAATATTGATAATATGGTGGCGAGTATGAGGTGAGTGATGAAGAATTCATTAATTTCACAACAAACCTTAGGATAGTATCAATGATGTGAACCAGTGTCTACTCAATACCATATTTTTGGATTATCAGGGTAGTTGCTAGTGATAGAAAAAGTGGTTTGCAAAATAGGGTGCAGAAAAATGTGACTGGAAATTTCAACAATCACAAAAAAGATTGGATTTTATTGGGAGTACAAATCAATTCGGTCCGTTTTTTTACAGTTGAAGATGCGTTTATTTCAGAAGAACATGAATTATCAAATTAATCAAAGTATTGTCCATCGCTGGCTATCACTCTTTCCCATCTTTCGGGTAATTTTCGGATCCCGTTACGGAAGAACGTCTCGTCTTTCGAGGGGATCCAAGTTAGGAGGCAATTTTCGATTTCTTCGAACGAAGTGAACCGGTGGCATGCCAAATCGTGCTGCATCTGTCGGAATAACAAGTAATCGGAAGGAGCAATGTCCGGCGAGTACGGCGGGTGCGGTAAAATATCCCACTTCAACGTTTCCAGATAATTTTCCACTACTTTTGCGACATGAGGCCGAGCGTTATCGTGTGAAAGAATAACTTTGTCATGTCTTTCCTTGTATTCCGGACGTTTTTCTCGTAACGCACGACTCAAACGAATCAATTGTAGCCTATACCGATCACCCGTAATAGAATCACCAGGGTTTAGCAACTCATAGTATATAACACCCTTTTGGTCCCACCAGATACACAGCATGATCTTCGAACCATGAATATTCGACTCTTTGGTGTCGATGTTGAAGTCGATGGCAACGATTGAACGGGTATAGCATAGTATTTTCTTTTCTCGGGGTTATCGTAGAATATCCATTTTTCGTGTCCTGTCACAATCCGATGTAAGAACCCCTTTCTGCGTTGTCTTTGAATCAGCTGCTCACAAGTGAAAAATCGCCGTTCAATGTCTCTAGGCTTTGAGTCATAAGGCACCTAATTGCCTTGCTCTTGAATCATACCCATGGATTGTAATCGTACGGAAACTGCTTGTTGCGTAACTTCTAATGATTCCGCAAGCTCCTGTTGCGTTTGACTCGGATCTTCGTGGAGTAAAGCCTCCAATTCCTCGTTTTCGAATTTTTCTGGTTGTGCTGAGCGAGGCTTGTCTTCGACCCTGATATCGCCATTCTTAAAACGTCGAAACCATTCCCTACATGATTTATCAGTTGGAGAATTGTCACCATAAGCTTCCATAAGCATTTGATGGCCTTCAGCTGCACTTTTTTTTCCAATTAAAACAGAAAACTAGCACCTCCCGCAAATGCTGCTTAGTTAAAACGAAATTTGACATACCTCACTGAGTAAAAATCGGGATTCTAGAAGGAACTCGGAGTGATATCAACTGAATATTATTCAAAGGTGTCTAACCTCTCTGAAACAATTGAAATCAGTTGTGACTATGAAACATTCATGAGAGCGAGAGTCATCTTTTCAAACTGGACCGAACTAATTTGCACTCCCAATAATATAATTATTTTTATACTTCTGCGATATGTTAGACATGATTACCTCACATGAGAAATCTGTTACCCGCGATTCCAAAAAAATGGTGATGAATTAATTTATTCTGAGGTTTGTTGTAAAATTGATCACAATTCCTATCCATTGTATCAAATTTGTCACTTTATCATCAATGTTCGGATGCTAATTGCTACAATACCATATCTTATTAGCACAAGAACAAATGTATCTGCAACTCATTTTGAATTCAACCATACTCCTCATGCACTTCAATTATTCTCCTCCAATGAATTCCATCAACTCCCCCCTGATAAACCATTCTATCTATTCACACAGGAAGATAAAAGAACAAAACAAAAGCACTGTAGAAAAAATCTGTTCAAGTCTTTATAACAATATTCTCATGTAAACATGTTGAATCAGTTAAGTATTCTTTTCGCCACCAAAATACTCTTCGTGTGTTTGGAGACGTCGTATTTCCGATTGAAGAAACCCATCCATCCCATATCAAACGTCTGAATTTTCCATTCGAACTAATTGAATTTGAATCGGAAATTCGCAAGTTTACTGGGAATGGATTGGTTTTTTTTACCCCAGGTTGATATTCCGCATTTTGTAAGAACATTCAATTAGTGGATATGCATAAAACGTTTCAAATGGTTCTCGCATTGAGAGGAGAGTCAAGTACGTTGGATAGCAAAAACTCAAATCTTGATCAATCATTCCGATGTGATTTCAACGTTGCATAAAATGTCCCAATCGTTCCAAGTGCACTCACAGAAAAATTTTCTCACTTCAAGAAATCCTCCCTGTGAGTGTGATATTTTCAATTGTTTCAAGAGCATGGATTTTTAAGTGGAATAAAAGTCACATTTCCAATGAGATCCCTTCCGGAGGAACATGAATTTCATAATGATTACATAGCATGAAAATTCAATCACATAGAAAAATCATCCTCGAAATAGCTTTTACCACGATACTTTTATCACTCTTTGAAAGTGTGGATACTTTATGAGAAAGATAGCGATAAGCACGGTTCCATATAGATTGTACAGAATTCAATAGATTCTTTAAGAGTAAGAAACATTGTTTCTGATGTCATTCATCAATGGATATGGGAGACACATATGATCCGTGATACTGAATGGCAGGCAAGATGTGATCATTTATTCACATAATCGAACACTTCATTGACGAAATACTTGAATAATTCTTTTCCTCAATTGTGTTCGCTGGTGTCTGTTTCTCCTGGATATTAAACAATGCGAGGTGCACACGTCCACAAAAATATTTGTGTTCATCATAAATTTCTACTGCTGAGGTGCAGAAGAAATAGATTCCTCGTGATTTACATAAAATGTCATGCTTCTAATTTCCCACATGAATACAATTTTCCTATACGTAGGTATACTGGAATTCTTCTGATTTGAAAGTAATGTCTTAGCACAAATGTACTCGATTGTTTCCGATTTAGTATTGTAAGTTTCCGATAGATTTCTTTCACAGTGCAGGCTGAACACGCTTTGATTAGTAACCTTATAAACAATGGTTACTACTGTTTCAAGGATCGCTGATAGCCCCGCAATGCCAGAAACGTCTGTAATAGGCTCCTGTGAAAAGACCTGGTCGATAAGTGACCTGATTCAGGAAATCCTTCCTCACACAGTGGACGTATTTGAGTTCTGACTGAAGTATTCCGTACTGCAGGTATATGCTCTCCATAGTCAAATTCTTGCTTGAGTAATTGAAGTTATTACTTGAGAATTGGAATTGAGGTACAGTGCGCTCTCTGAACAGTGCCGCGGACCCTCTTTTCGCTCAAATCCCTACCCTTGATCAAATGAGGAAGACACGGTAGACCCCTGTTAGCCCGTCAATCCGGAAGTTCGTTTTCGGTGCGTCATCAATGTGAGATTGACAAAAATGAAAACATGTTTATGGACTCGAGAGTGAACCTTGAGTTTTAGATGGTCGGGCCAACAGGAGTCTACCGAAGACACCATTTGGCACCATCCGGAAAGCGGAATGTACTTCTTGTGGAGAGGAACTTCTAGTTAAATTTACTATGGGATTACTGCAGCCGAGGAACAGACTGAATTTCTAATGGAAATTACTGTAAAACATTGTAAAGTTGATCAGGCTTTTATTGTCTCGTCATAGTAAATTTATCTCGGAGGTTCCATTTACTTTGATTCTGGATCGCATGTGGTGATTGACTGGGTCTTCCGGGGTAGATACCACCTACGTATAGTATCGATGAATGAAAATTCTAATATTGCCCATGTTGAGTTCATGTTAGAGCCATGGTACTAGTAAGCACCGAGGAAAGTGTAATCCAGTAGAAAAACAACACAAGTATTTTATCAACAGAAAGATCTCTCCTGGCGCGCAACAAGAACAGTTTGAGAATTCTGTGTTTTTTGAAGGATAAAAGAGTTCTGAGTTAATTCCAACGTGATTGATAAGTTCAAGATTTTTTCTGCAAGATATCTTTTGGATGTTTCCAAAGCTGGACCCGGATTGGGCACACTTTCGGCATTTCAAAGTCTGATTGAATGGAAAAATATATTCTCATCAATAAATATTCTTTTTCATTCCAGAGGGAGTTCTGATTATTTCGGCTTGAATCATTACACTTCTCGGCTTGTAGAAATCGTACCAAGAAGAGACGGAGAAATGTGGTACCAAGATTCCGGTATAAAAAATTCTGTGAATCCTGATTGGTCTGGAGCTGCGAGTAATTGGTTGAAGGTATGATTCAAATTTATCGAATGAAATTCATAATTCAACATTCTTTTCAACATTGGACTGTTCACACCATGATAGGTTTAAAGTATACCAAATATCTGTCGCAACAGTACTTTCAAGCACTTTGCACTGTAGAAAGAAAGTTTTGAATTCAGCCTGTGTCATGACTGAGTTTGAGACCAGCCATGCCAGATTCAAGACAGAGACCGTTTTTACCGTCTCCATCGACCGCTTCCCATTTCTCCCACTATGCGGATCAAGTTGGGCGAATGAGAAAGAGTTAGTTACTCTTTCCCTCTCGCTCGCCCGACTTAATCCGCACGGTGGGAGAATGGACGATGGTGGGTCGATGGAGAGGGTGAAAACGGTCTCGAATCTGGAATCACTGTTTGAGACGCAGCCAAAAGAAGCCTACTACTTTGAGTGTCAAGTGAGCACAAAAAACAATCGCCAATATAATGGAAAAACCTGAATTCCAGTCAGTTTTCAAATTAAGACGCTGTTAATTTGAGCTACACTTTTCACAGTCTGAGTTACGGTCATTCTGGGAAATATTCTCGAAAAATCTACCAAATTCTCAGCGTTAGTATCGGATTAATTTAATCGAGTGAAAAAAGTACGAAATTCCCGTTTCATGGTATTTATTTCACCACGCCCACAGTGTCATTATAGATACAGCTTTGAGAACAGTTGGGTTAAGCAAGCATATCAATTGATATCAATATGATCACTTTCGAGGAACAAGCATCCAAATACTGTTTTGATGCACTTGAATCAGCTTTTCTTGATCAAATCCAAAAGTTAAAATTTGGTACAAAATGGGATATTGTATTTCAATTTGCGCTAGGTTGTACCCGAAGGGTTCGGTTGGATTATAAGGAAAATCAAGACGGAATACGGTAATCCACCGATCTACGTCACAGAGAATGGATTTTCAGATCGAGATGGTTTCACCGATAATGACAGAATCAATTATCTTCTGGAATACATGTCATCGATGTTGATAGCTCTGAATCGTGACGAGTGCAATGTAAAAGCGTATACCGTTTGGAGCATACTGGACAATTTTGAATGGGAACGAGGATATACGTGAGTTTGATTCAACTTAATTCCCATCAGCTTTTATATTTTCTTGACCATTGAAGTTGGGGGAAATTATCTCATGTTGTCGTGAGGACTTTTTTGAGATAGGAATTTCCAAATAACATAATATCAGGTCAATTTACATTTTCATTTGTTTAGGGAGCGGTTTGGAATAGTCCATGTGGATTTCAAAGACCCCAATCGTACCAGAACTCCAAAATTATCGTTCCAGTGGCTGAAAGAGATAGTCAGGACAAGGAAGATTCAACCAGCCCCAACGTCTCCAACTATTACACCGGCGGCGTGAAGTGGATTGAAGAAATATGGGTGATAAATGGGAGTGATACTATCAATTTTTGAGACAAGTGGACTCCTAACAATATGCATTATCGTATGTAATGTAACCATCCCTTATGGGAAAACCTGATACCTGCATTCTATCGAAATTCGAGGAAAATTTAGATCGTCAATCATATATTCTTATTGGACTTGTTCTATAGAGAAACAAATCGATAGATTGTCGACATTGTTATGATATATACCCTGATTATCTGATATGCAACCAAAATAGATCGTTGTCGGGTAATCGTTTTGTTGCCGTATTGGGTTTATATCGATTGATTATCATGTACATTTATTGTAACAATACCAAAAACATATCGACTCATCTGATCTTCGAACAAATCCGATGAGAATGCAGTGTAATTGACGATTTCACGATGAAATTCCGATAAGATCCAAGTATCGGGTTCTCACACGAAGGATGATATTATTCCCTTACATCACTGTTATGCATTCATCCAACTTCTATGCACAGTAACAAAACGGGAACGTCGATGCTTCTGCCGTCCAGAGACTTGATTGCATCCAATGTGTGACCGTGCATAGCACGCAAACTTGATTATCAAAAATTTCATTTTGTATTTCATGGTATGTTGTATCATTGAACTGTCTGATAGGATTCCTAAGTTTGAAATCATAATGAACAATCCTGTTAAAATATTGAAGTACACAAAAGAAGAGAGTCATCAGAATTAAGAGTTGTTCAACCTCAATGAGTTTGTTGGACAAGCTCTAGACATCAGAGATTATATCCAGAGCAGGGGTATGAGATTTCGTCAACAAACGTGTTGCAAATCTGTGGTTCCACTGTTCCCCGAACTGCTAGGTGGCGCCACTTGTCACAGTTCTCAGACGGAGTGACCATGCTAATTAGTTTTGTTTATAATCAATCGGCTTTTCAGCTGTGAGATCAACTCTCCCACCAACTATCGCCATTCAGCAGGAGGGGAGGACATTTACACATGGAAAGCATAGGAAATGTCATCCTTCTGGTCCAGAGAGACAAGAAAGAGTTTTTTGGATAAGATTGGTGTCAGAAGGATTATGTTCCAACTTTGAGACCATTCTTGACAAGTAATGTCCATTACATGTCCAATCCAAACAGCACACTGACTAAGAGGGCAATCGAAGAGAGTTCTCTTGAGATATCTTTTGGGGTTTTGGAGTGAGTGTGCTGTGGGATGGAGTCCGCTAATAATTCTCGATGTGATCCTTGTTATATCCACAATTATCCTGCTAGTTTAAGCTGTGGCAGGGAATTTACTGAACCAATAGGTAATCGTCTGGTATGCGGTCTACTGGAACGTCAATCTGGACGGGTGATACGGCGAGGAAAGAGTATATCAGTTATTTTTTTCCACTGTGAATACAATTGAAAATTCCATCGCTTTGAGAAATCAAATCTCCTACAATTAATCCAAAGTATCGTACAAAATATAAAATCTTAGTAGTAGACATATTTGAAGTGCAGTAATTGCTCCTAAGTCTGTTCATGGTGATGACAGGTTGTTTATCAAAATCACCATAAGAATCATAATCAAAATTTTTCATCCTGGTATTGAGGAATTGTGAAGTACAATATTTTTTTTTTCATCAAGAACAAAAGTTGCAGTAAGTGCATTCAAGATGGACATTCAAACGCTTTTCAGCATGTCATACATGAAGCCGACTGTAACATTGTCACCGATATGAAACCCATCAGGGGCGTCAGTACATCTTTTGCCGAGTCCTGGAGTGACAACAGGGCGGGGTGGGAGGGGGAGTCAGAAATTTCAATCATTCTCATAAGAGTTATGCAGGTAAAAGTCATGAATGTAAACTGATAATGTGATTTTATTCCAAGTTAACAACTTTACTATCAACTCAATAAAAGTTTTTCAAGATTCATAAAGGAACACTCATTCCGCCAGGAAAAAAATGTTTTGTTTGTGAATTCGGAGACATGGAATTCCATAGCTGTCTTAGAAAGAGACCTGGTTTCTCCGGGGCTACCAGGGTGGTAATGACGCCCCTGAAACCCATCAACTTGGTGGGAAACACAATTTTTTACGCCTATTTGAGAACGATCTGCATTATTCATATCCACATCATAATTTTGCGTTGTACGCATTTTTAAATGCTTTTTCATGATAAGTTCAGAAGTCTCTTTTGGAAAACATCTACAAATTTTACAATAATAACACTTCTGCACATTCTACCAATCCAAAAACAGAATTGAAGTCAAAATTATCGCCCAACGATAATTCTGATTGGAATTCCGAATGTTGGATAGTATCACCACCTCTTGAGAAGATTACTGTATAGCGAACAAAATTTAACCTCTCAGTTAATGTTTCAACCGCCTGATAACTCGTATTTTTGTCATCTACAGGATAAAAAAGAGTTGAGAATAGAATTGAACTTGAGGGTGAAGTCATGGCTGATGTTGAACATGCAATAGTTACATAAATCACACGGAATTCGTTGAGTTCAGCGTGGCTTCCAAGATCATTTACAGCGGAAGAATAGTTTCGTCCATGAAACTTTGGGAATACTTCTTTTTCCAGATATTGTTTTCAGCAATATTCGTACCCCAATATGCTTTTCGTGATGATGTTTGCATATAATTCGTAATTTCTGAATATAATCCAGAAATTTCTAGAAAAACTGTCAAGTTTTTTTGAAGTGATATATAAACACCGTGCATATTTTCCGATACTAACAATGATAAGTTCCCCACAATTCCCTCTACAAACTTTATTCCAATCTTGAACTCCTTGTAACTGATTAAACCCTTTTTTCAAAAATTCTCAAACGCTCCCATTCATTGTAGACAGTCTTCAGTCCTGTACTATGCTTCTTAAATCATTATTCTATCCTTCTCAACGATCCCTCGTAGAAATTTGACAGAATTAATTCCCTATTAGAAGCATGGCCCTCGTAAAGCTGCAATAGGGAACTTCAAATTAAGGAAAACTTTCAATCACCTTATCAGGTCCTGACATGGCATCCTGTTTAAGACCTTACAACAATGTAACGCAAGGTTGGTGACAGGTCCCAGTCAGATTTTCCCTTTCAGTAACTCATGGTATTCTTATTAGAACCTGATCAGGATTGCCTTGACTCATCCGTATTTGAATTGTGAGGTCACTGTCAAGATATCTTTATCAGGACCTGATCAGGATTGCCTCGGCCCATCCGTATTTCAATCATGTGATAACCGACAAGACAGCCACATCAGGACCTGATCAATTCGGAACGATGAATGTATCAAACTATTCAGAATTTTCACAGGATTCATTATAAATTTACTTGTCTTTTTTAAATGTTCAACTGAGGACTATTTGGATCATCAGTAGAATTTCTTCTGTTGGGGGAGTCTCAAAAAATTTTATGAAAAGTGAATTCCATGAAAATTGAATTGAATGTTGGAATAAAGCTTGGATGAGTTCGTGGTTGGGAATTCCGCTAACACCCGGATCAGGTCCTGATTGGGAATTCAATTACTAACCTGATCAGATCTTGATTGGGAAACGTTTAGTTTTCTTGATCGGGACCTTGTCTTTTCCCTGCGTTACATTTTTGTCAGAGCCTTATTAGATACTCAAGTCAGGCCCTGAACGGAGATCAGGCATGCCTGATCTGGACCTGATGTTTTCCATATCAAAATATCCACTAGGGATGTGTCAACAAGGACAAATCAAGGCTGATGGGAGCCTCTTTATAGGTAACACTGACATCGCTCCTCTCATAAAAGGTCAACGAATTGTTTTGAGAGGGAAGTGAAAAAAGTATACGACTGGTGGGAGCCCTGGGGCTACTAGCCTCATTGACTCCACCTTTGATCCAGCCGTGTGTGTTAGAAATATTTTCATCTATCCATATTCACAAAATATAATTTTCCAACAACGATACGAATATGTATCTATATAAGAATGAATTCCCATCAGTTTCATCAATAAATAATAATTTTGTTACCAGAGAAATCAAATGTCAAGATATAATTTACAATTGCTCCGATTTCGCGACAAGATTTACAACATTTGCGTGAATTTTGTTGAAATCCAAATCAAAAACAGCCTCCTCTTTGAAGAACCACGTTAATTCACAAACCGCAAGGAAACACTTGCAAAGCGATCAAGCATTTATAACAACCCTGCAAACCTTTGATTGGGTCAGTAAATAAATACTCAAAGATTAAGAGAGAGTTCTTTAAGAATTCTGGAGAAAATCTTCTTTGGAGCAGGTGTGCTATACGGGTACAATTTTTTGTTGATATATAAATATCCCGGATAACCACGCTTGCACTGCACATAACAAACTTGTTGTACAATTGAAGCGCATATGTGTTACATAAAACTCTGAACTTCCTAATCTGAGCACAACTCAACCACAAATCAGGATTCAATGGAATTCGAACAACATATGTGGTACAAATGCAGATCACATCTGTGTATTGTCTTGTCGTGAAGACGTGATGCAAATGAAGTACAAATGAGTGTCGTGCGGCTGTCTGGGATGCTTGAGAGTTCTTCAGATCAGCACAGAATTGCATCATGAAGTCGTGAATTTTGTTGTATTCTTACCGGACTTGTGCAATGAAGAAACACATAGATAGGTTGCCGATATTGCGATGATATGCACGATAAGCATTCCATATAAAATCAACATGGATATTCATCTGACAATCGTTGGGTACCTGTCTTGGTTTCATATCTAATAATTGGTTCATGTGAAATTCAAGGACACACCCTAGAATGATTGCCTAAAAGAGAAGTGATATTTGGGAACTAAAAAAACAACTGCTGCATGAAATGTTTCAACGTTTGGAAAATATATTTATAAAATTTTCAGCGAGTTGTTTGCGATCACTGAAGTCACTAACAAAAAAAGTCCTTCACTGCTGGAGTGATTGTGGCCGCCTTCATCGTGGCTGGAATAAAAAAAATGAAAAGATGATTAAACTAGGAGGTATTACAAAATGGCAGAGTTTTGAAAAGAAATGTTGATTTTTCGCCCGCCAAAATTACATTTTTCATGACAGATGCGTGTGAATTAATTCTCATTTCAATCACCAAAAATTGGAAATTTCATTTACCAATTAATGTACATGAAAAATATATTGAATTTGAAGACATTTACATCAGTGTATAACAGAACACAGGTCGGAGCAGTCGAGCGCTTGCGAACGCGCATGGTGCTGCGGCAGATTCAACGTGGCATCTGTAAAACCTGCATAACTTTTTTTGTACTTGAAAGCATAAGAATTTTCTTCTTGGTGAAAATAGTTTATGAAATTCTGAATAACGCAAGAGGAAGTTTTTTGATCTGTCCAGCTAAGAAGTCGCTGTTCAAAAAAAATTGTTTCTCTCATAAACGAATTTTAGTTTGTTTTAATTTTTGATCGTATTTCAAAGTTTCATTACTTCCGATTGAGTATACCAAATTTCAATAATGTTTATCAATTGGTTCCTAAGATATCATTGTTCTAACGATAATTTGCCGAAACATTAATTTTTATATAACTTCAACAGAAAGGAACATTTTTTAGAAATATTTCGCGATATCAATTTTGATATCCAAACATGCAATAATCCCCAATAAATGGTATGGAATTCAAATATTGAATTTTTCGTGGCTCACTTCAGAAATCTTGTCTCTTTCCAATGATTAACGAAACTTGATTTTTCACCATTTATTCAGGGATTTATTGTATATTCACATGTTACATATTGAGATCTCAAAAGTCGACCTACATTCAATAATGGTAAGTGAAATTCAGGAACAATGCAAGAAATTCCGAATGACGAATATTTCGAAACTCCCAGGGAGTTTTACACAAACGACATGAAAATAATTGAATGTTGCATCAATATCAATACATCTAATAAAGAAACCTGAATGAAACACATCGATTACATGTAAAATACTGTAGTTTTGCAGACACCACTTAATCTACTGATATCTTGGATGAACTTTGCATCAAACGTATAACGCTGAGGATTTCGCCAAAGAAGAGTAATCAAGATGCATTACTCTCGGGAAATATCCTTCAACTGTATCAAAGCTGAATTCAAGTAAAAGTAGTGGAAGATCTTCAACCAGAAATGAAGTGAAATGGAATGGAGCCACTCCTACGCCATTTCATCGGATGCTGGTTTTCTTCCTTCCAACTTTTTTTCTCAATGCTTCTAGTTGTGGAATGAGTTCGAAAAAATTCCGACTTCGAATCAATGATGAGGGATGAAGAAATCTTCTGAATTCCTTGAATCTCACTAACGTATTTCTTATCATTTTATGTGGATGAATCAATTCTTGCCTCACGGTATTTAAAATTCATAAGCATTGTTACTGAATTTCTCATCACAAATCCGTTAATTCGATAGAAATATTGTTCTCCTCCGCGCAGAAAGATGTATAATTTTTCGAGATCTACACGAGCCTGTAATAAATTTTGTATCTATTTCCCACCTCCTCAGCTCCTGAAGGAAAAAAATGTTATATCTTTCTCATTTCAGACCGAGCTGATAACAATCCCCTCTGCAGTTACATTTTTCTTCAACTTTGAATAGTCTTCAAAATACTCTGAGAACAGTTCACGATTTTCCCGCTAGTCTGGGAAGATTCTTTTCCGAAGTTCCCAGGGAAATCTTCACACAGTGGTTAGGACAAGCTGAAGTATGCAATTATGAATTCTCCAACATCTCTCAAAAATTCAAATTGTCCTTGAAATATCCAACTTGGATCCATTTTCCATCAAGTTCCGAACAAATAGATTTCATACGTATAACTCATTGAACTCATTGGTCTCTCTGACCGCGATAATCCACGGAGTGATTATCTCAGTATAATATAGAGTTCAATGGTATAACTGCTCCTCAATGACTATCTATTCACTGAACAGTGAGTAGAAATCATAAATCTCACTTTGCTATCACAAATATGCCATCTAGTCACCGCAAAAGGGCTATTTCATAGATATCGGTAACAGATAAACCTTGAAATTATGACATGTCCACTCTCTTGGTAAAATTGTGGTTCAGTAGTTGGTAGTTGTTACGTAGCGCCATCAGTGTGTTCAGAGCGACTTTGTGAGATTGACATACGATGTAACATTTTGGGTATTTACATGATTATTTTCCGTTTCAACATATGTTATACTCTGTTGATACTGAACTGCCCGGCAAACAATCATTTGGATCTAGGTAGATCTGATTTGATCTTGCCAGATTTGAACAATGGGAAACGTAGATCTATCTGGATCTGAATAGATCTGGTTGCATCCAACCAGATCTATGTGGATCTAAAACAACAAACATTTCACTTCAATTAATTGCAATTTGTTTGCATTATTTACTCATTTCGGTCACTTTTAGATCGTTCCCAAGAATTAGGTATTTTTGGGAGAAAATAATGAGATCTGCATAGATCTAAATGGATCAAAGTCGACTTGGATCCTTCGATTTTTTTTGGATCTACGTAGATCTAATTCATTGGATCTAAATCAATTATTCCTGGATACATCACGTGGGTGTATTGTTTCATCAAATATACTGTACAATTATATGCAATAGCATTTCTTTTATCGATATCACACTTCCTCTAATTCATTGTAATTTTAAAACAGAATATCAAGGTTCAATAATTACGCACTTGAGACGCGATATCATCTCACAAGAATGCAGCATTGCCGAATATATAAAGATGTATGTATATGGTAAAGATCGTAATCATACTCCAGATAACTGGAACTGTACCAAAAAAAGGAAAGAAGAAAGGGTCGTAAGATCTGAACAAAATGAAGTCTGCGCAGAAGATTGCTAAGGCTAGTTTAAAAATAGAAAAAGTCGCAAATCTTTCATGGTAACGAAGTTTTCCATCATAAGTAGGCTGGCAAAAAGAATATATCATGATTCCAAATTGGGTTGAAAAAGTAACTTTTTGGTGAGAAAATGAAAAGAAGCTGGCTGCTTTCGAATATTCGAAGAACGTTCATGCTGCTTGGGGTCTGACCCCCAAAGCTGAGGATGTTGTTTGCTTTTATGGGGCTGTGTTATTGTTAAAACTAGAGGCCTTACAGAACATCTTTGAAACATCATCCACCCGGGGATTCAAAAGAATGTATATTATGGCCATCCGAAAAATTTGTTATTAACCATAGTTTTCCGACAAAACAGAAGAAATTCATCGTCCAACTATCGCAGAGATGGAATTTGACCACGAAGAAGGAATTGGTATAAGAATCACACTTCTCATGGTTTCTTTCTCGAACTTCACAGCAAAGGGTTATATTCACATGTAATAACAAAAAAATCTGCGGTGTGAAACACAACCACTATTAATAAGGCACACGCCACTAGAGGCTCTTAAATTTCTTGGACCTGAAGAAAGCCCCTTGAGAATTGGTAAATTTTTGCGTGATATTCCTTATCATTCAGAAGCGGTTGAAAAGGACGCAAAATGAGGTAAAAGAGTTAGGGAACGAGTTATTGGCGAATAAAGCCTCGGAGAAGATATTTCGATGACGTTACCTACACAGCATCCCAGTCCCAGAGAAAATACTTACGTTTGGAGCAGAAATGATTGTCAATTTACATAAAATAATGCTACATAAGGGCGAATTGGAATATTCAAAGATTTATTGTGATTGATATTGCGATACAAGCCCATTTTATGAAAAAAAAAACATTTTTCCTATCAATAATATTATAATGACTCATGTATAACAATGAATTTTAAAATAAAAATACGAACGTTCATCATTGTGATTGAAAAATCTCTGTCGAGTTTCCTAAATATTCAGGAATCAAGCCTCTTCGAAGTTTCTGGAAAATTCACATATTCAATCTCATTAACAGCCCCGCTTAAAGAATCTCATTGAATCGATTGATTCCCATTGATTCCGATGCAAAAAACCGATTCAAACCCATGAAAAATTGATTGAATTTGAATCAGTTTTCTGCATCGGAATCAATGGGAATCAATCGGTTCAATGAGATTCTTTAAGCAGAGAGTTTTCAGGTGCGTATGCCTCTAAGTCCCCTACCAAGTAACACAAAAACTTCTCAAATATGCTTTGATGATACAGTGAATGTGACAAGAATGTGCAAATGAGACTACTTTGGATAAATTCGTCAAAATATTCTATGGAGGTGCATAGCATATAATTATTCGAAACAGTCTCATTTGGAGGTTCCAAGCGCGTTGGTAGGATTTTTCAAACACGTTCTTAGCATCTTTAACATCTTGTGTTGCTTGGACAGCCTCCCTAAGAGTTTTTCAAGTATGCACATGGTCCCATTTCATCTACAGCATCGAAACCCTGGTGAAAATGAAGCGTATACACAAAACGCGACGGAAGCGCATACGAAGCGAAAAATGTTTCAATTCCCTCTTCCTGGAGCGTGTGATGCTCGTTTGCTGTAAAGTGATGGAATCATACGTTCCATATACGCTCCATAAGCTTTTGATCCCGTTTTAAACACGCTTCATGTGACTTAACTGTAGGTTACATCAAGCATGTGCGAATTATATCTGTTCTAAGTTCAAATAATGTTTTTAAGCAGGCAATGCCAAAGGCGGTCTATAGCTCAGTTGATAAGACCCTCTTATACTATGGAGGAAGTCCCTGGTTCGATTCCCGCAAAGAAGTTTAATTTTTTTTCTTTCGATTGTATACGCTTTGTTTATTTCAATTCCCGCTTCACATACTCTTCTTACACCTTTCGTTGAGGGTCCGTATACTTTTCATTAACTTTTCTGTTACTTTCCAGCATACACTTCATTTACTTTTCCTTTCTACTTCCATGTTCACCAGGGAAAAGTGGAGGAAATTTCAGGAGAAAGTTTTTTCCTTGAATTTCAATCGAGGCGGGGAGACCCTACACATTAATATTTTCGGATGAAATTTTGTTCACGATAGTTTGAGACAAAACGGCACTAATTTCTCCATGTGCTTGGTTAAAATTCCAACTAACTGTCATGTTTCTCGACTCCCCCTAGTGTTTAATTCTAGTGATTCTAGTGACGCCGTGATTTCTAGTGTGATACTGAAAATATTATCTGACAATCAGCTAGTCACTGGAGAGGTCAATTTCACCCACACATACGAAGTGAGGTTAGGTCATTCAGATAACTGTCAATCAACGGATACCCTGTCTGAAAAGTCCAATAGATTCCCATAAATTCCCATAGCTGCTGTGGCACTAGCCACTATTGAAACTGATAAGATGTTTTATTCCTATCAGTATTTATCAGGTTGTGCTGATCATTCCCCATAGAATCTTATAGAAACCCTCAAGTCCTGCGACACTAGCCACTATTGACACTGATAGGAAATCATGGAATCCAATAGGATTTGGCCTATCGGTTTCTATTGGTCTTTTCGCACAGGGTATCTATTGATTGGGGAGCTAAAAGGAATCAGACATGTCTTTCCCATACAGCACAAAAGGCCCCGCAAAGAGTTCCCGTCATGATAGTAAACATGAATTCATTTTCAGGCATTCAACATGTATGTATTTTGAATTCATTGAGTTCATATTGAATTAATTCTTACTGTCATAACGGGGAATGTTCAAGAAGTTCTTTCAGAAGTTTTTGTGGATTTCAAAATGATCATTTGTGCTGTCTGGGTTTCTCTCTCTCGCCACTAATGTTCTATTCAGTCAACGTGAAGAAACTATTCGGGAATATGTATCAATAACAGATAATAATGTGAGATTGTGACATGTCCTTGAAACAAAATTGTGGAATTATGCGAATAGCGTAATTTTCGTAATTTCTTACACTGTTCACCTGATGGTAATTCGTATTGATAACAGATAAAATGTGAGATAATGGCATGACCTTGAATAATAATTTGAAAATTACGCAAAGAGCCTCATTTTTCTCATTCCTTCACAGGTTTTTTTTTATGGTAATTTGTATTAATACCGGAAATATGATTTTATCTTTATAATATACGTATAAAATGAGCAATTAATCTTCCATATCTTTCAGGAAAATTTGCAGCATTTTTACCAGAACGCTTCAATGTTTTCTTCGAAAAAAATTGGGAAAAAAAAGAAACTTTCTGATCAAAATCAAATAAGTTTCCCTCAGCACCATGTCAACGTGGAATTCCACACAGCACATCAACTCACAAAAATTCATAGAAACGTCAATTGAGGCTTGGCAAACTCAATGTGAATTTTCAAGAATTCTCTTTGAACTTATGTGCTTTATGAGATTCCCATACAGCACACTTGGATATGGCGACCATCAGATATCCTGGATATCTAATGGACATCTAATGGATATCTATGTGCTGTATGGGTTGGCTTAGCGGATATCGTATATATAGTTCAGCATTCAAGGGTCTCGGGATCGGAACCTAACACTGAGTAAGCGGTTTTTTGGAATACTTAGAATAACTCGGTCCATTTGCGATGATCAAACTCCGTGAGCAGCCAGTTCCCGCAATATTCCCACCCGTTGAAATAGCTGGGAACGAAATTGAAATTCTTTCAGTTTGAATGTCATCAAAACTACTTCATAGCTGTTCGTTCTTTTCTATTGAGCTACTGAATAGTGCATCTGTATCAATCATTGAAAGATGTGAGGATTGCATTACTACCTCTCCACTGTCTGGAATTACTAGTCAGTGGTAATGTCTTTTCCTCATTCAGTTTATGTATTTTGGAGCTCCCTTGATAACAGTGTAATACAAGATTCATATCTTCAAACAGAAAATGAGTGGGACAGAATTCGAATTCACGATCATTAGAAACAAAGAATAATACTGTCTTCAAGATTGTATCGCTTCATTCTTTTAATTAATGCAGCGTGGCGAAATTGACGGATTAAATATTCGTATTTACGTTTCATCAAACCCGACCCGAGACCGCAAGTCTGTCTTGGCTCTTTCTCATCGAGTTAAGCTTCACCCTCTTTCTGATACCTCCGGTCGATCGGAAGAATCGCTGAGGGTAGGGGAAGAGAATCCCTCGCACACCTTTATATACATTCATTCTCATGAATATGAATACAAATGGTTATATGAGTGCGTATATATACTTATATAATGTCTATAGTAGTTCAGACATTGAGTGTTAACAATTAAGTGCTCTCATAATGGCTAAAAAGTTGCTTTTGAAAGTGGTGATCTGTCTAGTTTTATTCATGGAGTACGGTGAATCGATACGAATATTAAGATCATGTGAAACAAATCATATAAGAATGAATTCATTCGTGGTCTTCATATTTTAGGATATTCTGTGATGAAGATCAGGGAAAAAATGTATATTTCCCTGAAGGATTTTCCCTTGGTATCTCAAGTGCTGCATATCAAATCGAAGGAGGGTGGAACGCCGATGGTATTTTTGTCACTTCATTTTCCTCCTCAATTGCTGTAATTAAACGAAATTCCGTTCCATTCTGGAACCGATTGAATCAAGCTGGACCCAAACAAATTCGATTGGATCAAAATTGGATCTCCCTGGACCCAATTGGATCTGCTCACGTCCGATTGGATTCGCCACTTAATCTGATCAGATCCGGAGAGATCTGATAGAACATGAACTTAGTTCCACGAATATGCATTCCTTGGTACGAATGAATCCCACTAGATCAGGTCAGATCCAACAGGATGCGATTGAAGCCGACATCAGATCTGATCAGAACTGGTTGGATCGGAAAGGACGTTGAATTAATTTCACAACCATTCATCTTTTCGTATGAATACATTCGCCCTCCTAACACAATGGAAGAAACATTATCTGAAATTAAGATGCACCCTAATGAAAATATACGCTCGTAGGAAACGCATTCGAAGCTGAAAAGAAACGTGAAAAGGTTCCAATCTTCTCTTACCGAAGCGTATAATAATTGCTTGTTGTAGAGTACTGAAATTATACGTTATGAATACGCTTTATAAACGTTCAATGTCGTTTTGGGAGAAGTATTGATACGTTCCATGAAAGGTAATGCGAATCATCTCATACAGACTTTGAGTATCGGTTTTAAACTGTCAGGAATCATAGCATTCCATGGCTGAATAGGTAAGACGCTGGATTGCAATTATGAAAATCATGGGTTCGAATCTCGCCAAGTGGTTAAAATTTTTATCCTCTTATATTGTTCATACTCTTCATGGAGCGTTGATTTTTATACGCTTTTTTTGTTCCAACCTTCGCTTCAAGTACTCTTCGAAAGCGTCCCATTTACTCTTTGTTCACTTTTCATTAACGTTTCTGTTACGCTCCACCATACTTTTCGTCTGCGCTTCAGTTCAGTTTCCATTTTCACCAGGGCAGACAGATTAAGACTCTCTTTTCACAGGGAAGTTTAGATGATTCTGAGCTCATGCTTTCGTCGTGTTCCAATGCTTCATTTTCGCCAGGGACCAGATCTGATAAGATAGAGAATTTGTTCCAAAAATATTCATTTTTTTGGTATATTCCCAAGGGAAGATTTGAACTTCTTTCCCTGGATTTGGTATCACTGTAAAAAGGAAGTCTTGATCTGTTTGCATCTTAATTTCAGACAATGCGTTTTCCATTGCGTCGGTGATTGGTTTTTTGACTTAATTTGTTTGTATCATAGATTCAGTCATGGAATAAGTTGAATTTGAGGAATTTCTTCTCACAGTGATGTTTTGGCAATGATTTTCCCTCGGAATGCTCAGATCTGATTGTGTTTGATCATATTCGATCGAATTCAAGCAAAATACAGATCTGGACAGATCCAAAAATCCAGATCCGATCAAGTCCGAAAAAAGATGTTGTTCGTGATATCGTCATTCCCTCTCATATAGCACATTGGGTCCAAACTCATTCGAAAACCTTCCTTAAGAGCTCTTTAGAAAAGTTTCAGACTACTCTTGGAGCAAGTTTGCTACTTGGGCTGTTTTTTTTTCTCATAAATTATATTCATAATTCACGTTCCTGCATTGGAGTCAACCTCACGGCAAATTCCGCTGCGAATTACAGTCAACTGAGAATTTATTGAAGTACAATAGGCTCTCGTTATAAGCGTCACTCAAAGCTATCTGCATCTTTTTCTCACATCTCGTAGAAAAATTTTCCCTGAACATTTCCATAAACTTGCGAAATTTCCATAGTTTTTTCCATGTTTTGAGGAAAAAATGAGGAAATTTGGCAAGAATGAGAAAAACGTTCCTAAGGGAAAAGATAGGGTACTGATTGGAACGAGGACACAGCTGACGCTCATAACGAGAGGTCACTGTACCTGCTCTGTAACGTCTCAGTTGACATCCAGTTGACACAATTCTGGGGCGGCATTCACTGTATGCAAACCCCCTACGAGGTTGGCTCCACTACTTTCCCATGCCAGCGCAGACATTGACTTGACTGCAATTTAATCGAGCCCCGAACCTAGAATAGTTAAGTCAAAATCTGATAGTAACTGATTCCAAATTCGTGTTCACGAGGGATCGTTGTAAATGTGTGAGATTTCGTTTTGAATACAATATTGGGATTTGATTCTGAGATTTTTATAACAAACCGCAATTTCTCACTGTTTTCCCTTAGAATAACATAATTCGAATATACTCGTGTAGGAGAAATCACTGATCGATCCATAATTGACATCAGAACATTTCTGAACTCCAATCAACTCATACATTGTTTGCGATGGTACCGAACATAAGCCAATCAGCAGAATTTGAATGGCAGAAAGTTGTATCATATCATCCCAACAGGAAAAGGTGAAAGCATATGGGATTGGTTCACCCACAAACAACCATGGAGAATTTCCGATCAGAGCAACGGTGACATCGCATGTGATTCGTATCACAAATTCAAAGACGATGTGCAATTGGTGAAGGAGTTGGGAGTACGTAAAGATTTTGTGATCAATTCGCACCAATGTATGATTATGGAATAATTTCAAACTATTGAATATGCAGGCACACCATTACCGATTCTCATTCAGTTGGGCGCGAATTCTCCCAACAGGTCTTACCAATAATATCAACAAAGCTGGCCTGGATTATTACCACGCTGTTATCGATGAATTACTCGCAAATGATATACAACCGTTTGTGACCATATATCATTGGGATCATCCTCAAATTCTTGAGAAGATGGGAGGGTGGACGAACCCATTGATGGTTGACTGGTTCTCTGATTACGCGAGAGTGGTTTTCCAGGAGTTTGGAAACAAAGTGAAATATTTTTCCACCCTCAATGCACCCAATACCTTTTGCGTAGACTCTTACGGGATTGGCATTAAAGCTCCAGGTAAAATTTCCTCCACGCTGTGGATGAAAAATTCAGAAACAATAAAATCTTTTACACTCCTTTGTTTTGTTATTCTTTTTTCTTTCAAGTAAAAGTTCGATTGAATAACAGATATTTCACCGGAATCTATTGTAGTAACCATATAGTCCGCTGGTCGTTCAATTCGACTTGGTCCTGTCTTTCTACTCTTTTCTCCCACTTTCATCAGTATTCTTGACTGACCGTTGATAACTTGCTCCCATTCCTGGTGAAAATTAAACGGGCCACAATGCGTGAACAGCGTGCAGAGGGTAGGGACTTTTCTGACCAAAAAAGTTTGTTATTGAATGGTCATGAATGAATCAATGAAAAATGATTATACTGCATAGAATGATCACATTCGAATGTAGGGTAGACCGAGGCAAATCGGATCAAAATAAGCATATTGGCTGTTTCTGATTATTCTCATTTACATTTTTTTAATGGGTCAGTTGCTTACATAATCTCATCATCCAACGGAAGAAGAAGTTAACACGACCATAACGCACATAATTCAGTCCAGGGCAATGATACGAGTTACAGCATCGTGTACATGGAGAAGAATTTATCGCTGATGTGAAGATGCTGTCACGATTCTTGAAATTTACAATGACAAGTTATAATATGTTGAAAATCATGCGAGTCTGATTCATATGTATAGTTCGTGGTGTACTACATTAGATGAAAAAAGTGTTCAGACCATATTATCCCTAGTAGATAGTCTAGTCATTCACGGGTTTGTACCGGTTGCAATGGCAAAAAACTAACCAACTCACTAAATACTCACGGAGCACTCACGAGTCTATAGTTTTTCGTTAATGTAGGCGTTACAAACTGGAGAATGACTAGACTATTCCTCCTAGGAACCACGTCCTTCATGAGTATATGAATGTTTTCTCCCGAATACTATATGGGGTGATTTGGATCATGATTTTTTTCAGGCACATGAGGAATAAATGCAACAATGTTACATCAACAGACTGGTACTGGTGTGTGTGGCTCTGAAGAATTCGTACATCCATCTAACGAAGACTGAATTAAGTGCAGTGGATGTGAATATTTGTCTTATGAAAAGTGTGCCGGCAAGAAAAGTTGCACAGAACCGTTGATTTGCCACATCTGCGTGGCATGCAATTCTCTCATTAAACGTATTTAGGGTGTGAAAGAGAGTTTCAAAGTGCACGGAGAGAAAAAATGAGCTCCAGAAGCATGACTCACTTCACGTCTTCGCGGATTGGTCTTAATATGATTTTAACGGTTGAGATTCATACTTGTAGAGCATGGATCCTCACGTAAGAAGTACATTATGACAAATGCGGAAGGGCGTGAATTGTGTCGTGCTTCTAGAACTTGTTTTTCCTCTCTGTGTGGACAAATAAGTCCTGACCTTCTGGACATAGTCTCATGCGATCGAAAGCATATCATAACAAAACCATCAAAGCATGATGTTTTATACTTCTAGAGTTTATTTTTCTCTCCGTGTGTAAATTTTTTTTCCATCAATACACGTTTCATGTTTATGAATGATCACCTTCACCCCCGATTCAGGGGCGAATCAGATATTCGCTATTTTATTTTCATTTCGTTATGAAACAAAGAACTGTGCATTTACATATCCCTTATTTGCATAGATCTCAAGCCAAAGATATACAAGATCAGAATTCATCCACAGACCTACTGACCCTAACAGCACACCCACCGATTTTCATATCGTATCTCCGTGGACTCTACGTGGATAGATGTTGGACGTGTATACAAGATGGATGAACGAAGATGCTACAAAGGGGCAACGTAGAGGTGACGTAGAAATGTCCGGTGCTGTACGGGGAAAAAGCTCTCCTTTTAATCATCGTTGTTCATTGAACACAAAAGTGATCCGATTCGCCTCAATCTACCCTATTGCGTTTTTTCAAAATGAAAATCTTCGAAAGAAACCGAGGAATTATTGTAACATGACTATATTCTCGAAGAAAGCTGCATCATTGGAAATTGAGAGTTGGATTTTTTGGTTCGATTCCAGGGAAAGCCCTGAACAATATTGGATCGTACCTTTGCATGCATAATATAATTAAAGCCCACGCCAAAGCGTACCATATTTATGACGATGTATTTCGAGCAAAGCAGAATGGCCAAGTTGGAATAACTGTCTCATGTGGGGGTTCCTCGCCCAACACGACAGAAGATGAAGAAGCAGCAGATATGATGTTTGAACTTAATTGCGGTTGGACGGCACACCCTATATTTTCGGAAACCGGTGATTACCCGGGAGTTATGAAAAGTCGAATTGCGGAAGATAGCAAACTTGCTGGTTATCCCAGATCTGCGTTGCCACCATTTTCTAAAGAAGAAATCAATTATATCAAGTGAGTACAGTTGATATGTGTGTATAACCGGGTCCATATCATATGGCATTTGTTTTTGGTGCCTCTTTTCAGTTGGAGGAGGGCTAGTTTTGGCTGCATCTTGAAATGAGCCAATATTGAGGATGAATGTAAGATTCAATTCTCAGTGTGGTAGTGAAGAACAGGCACAATATATTCAAACACTGAGAATATACTAGATTTGCCTCAAGTCCGTAAAGGTTTGGGTACAACGAATTTTGCCGCGCCCTTGAGTCAACTGCCCTAGTAGAATAGTCTAGTCATTCACGAGTTTGTAACGCTTGCACTCGGGAAAAACTAGCCTACTCGCTAAATACTTACGAGGCACTCACCAGTCTCCAGTTTTTCGTTGGTGCAGGCGTTACAAACTCGTGGATGGCTAGACCATTTCTACCAGGGTGTATGTCAATTCAGAAGATTACCTGGTGACTTACTTCAATCGATATTCGGTTAAATTCGTTGTATCCAAACGCTTACAGAGTTGACTCCAGTATTTTTTTTCCTGACTGAAACGTAAATTGTGCCATTTTCAAACAGAACCAAGCGAGTTTCTACTCAATCATATGATTAAATATTACAAACATGATCCATCCTTCCAAATTGAATGTGGTGAATCATACTTCTGACATGTTATTTGAAAACAAACATGTATTTAAACGTCAGTGGCGCGGAATAAAATACTCATGTTTCAAATGAAAACAGTTATGTGTTTGATTTGAATAATCAAACATGCCATGTCTCATTTTGAAACACATATTTGACGGCAATTTTTGCAGTGGATGCGTCTCTCAGATGCAAGATAGTTTGATGATATCTTTTGGATAAATTTTCAAGAATTCGTCTGAAATTCATTCAAAAATATTGTGCGAGACATCTGAAACCCGTCTGAAAAACATCGCGAGACATGGAATGTTTACTGAGGTGGGGTCTATTGTACTAGTGAGTTATAAAAAAAAATTGTTATTTGATCAACAGGAAGAGATCTTTCAGATATTTTATTAGTTTCTGGAAGGTCTCTCATTGCGTACAACAAGAACAGTTTGAGAATTCTATTATTCTTGGGGAATAACGGATATTGCAGTTAGATTCAGCGTAACCCATACTTCAAACACTTTTTTTGACATTGAATGGAAAAATGTAGTTTTCTCAATACATATGCTTTTTCATTTCAGAGGGACTGCTGATTATTTTGGTTTAAACCATTATACTTCTTCCCTCCCAGAGAGAGTACCAAGAGAAGATGGGGAAATGAGGTTTGAAGATGACGATATCCAGATGTCTCCAGATCCTGCTTGGCCCGGGTCTTGGCGTCATTGGTTGAGTGTATGATTGAAACTTATCAAAAGAACCGCATGATTCAACCTCCTTTTCTGTAGAATAAACCTGAAAAGACAACGCGAACAGTTCAATTATAATAAAACTGTTTGCGCTGTGATAAGTTGAATTAACGGTCATTTAGGAATATGTTCTTGGAGAATCTACCGAACTCTGAAGCCAGTATCAGATTTATTCGGTCGAATGCTGAATTACGAAATCTCTGCTCATTGTATTGATTCCACCACACTCACAATGAGCTTTGAAAATAGTTGTGTTGATGCTAATACGATCACTTCTAAGGGTGGAGTATTCGAATCCTGTTTCGACCCTGGTCAAAAACACCCCTTAAATCCTAATATATACTCAAAGAAGTGATGAGAAATCATGAGAAATAATGAGGAATAATATGGCAATGACAAAAACACACCGTATTCCCAAATGCTTTTTTGTTTTATCATAGGATTGCTTTTTTTTCTTTTCAATTCAGTTTTTGTTAACCCGGTCTCTTTACACTGCCAAGGCCAATTGGACCGGGGGAAGCGTACTTCCAACCTAACCTACGCGGCAGGGGTAAGATTCCCTGACTTATCAACCGTCGTTCCCCTATTACGGTTGTAGCCGCTTTCGGGATAAACTTTGGTTGACGCACCGACCGCCATTTTCCCTTTCGCGGCATGACCGTTAGGGAGAAAGGCGGATTGATTAGTCAGGGATTCGAACCCCCCAGCCTGCCGGACATCCATGTCTGAAAGTTAGTGCGTTAACCGTTCAGCCATGGAGCCATATTCATAGCATTGCATAGGGTTTAAGAGGTTATTTTCGCCAGGGGGTGCACTGAGATCAGATGGGAATTGTTTTTTATTATATATATACATTGAAGTTGAGTACAAAATGGAATATTGAATTTCAACTTACGATAGGTTGTACCTGAAGGATTTCGTTGGATTCTAAGAAAAATCAAGACGGAATACGGTAATCCACCGGTCTACGTCACAGAAAACGGTTATTCAGATTGGAATGGTTTGACCGATCATAACAGGATCAATTATCTTCAGCAGTGCATGTCATCGATGTTGACAGCGATGAATCGTGACGAATGCAATGTTAAAGCTTACGCCGCTTGGAGTCTACTAGACGATTTTGAATGGGAACGTGGATACACGTGAGCTACATTCAAATTTATTCATTTTCTTTCACTTTAAATCTCCTACCCTTTTCGAATTCTCTTCGACATGCATGCGTTCTTCAAGTGATGAATATCAGCGCAAAACCATTCTTGTAAATATCCAATGACAGCGTTGATTTTTTGCACAAAATCCTTTTACGGACCATGGAGTCCTTCAAAGAATCAGCAAAATTTTGCCATGTACCTTCTGATCAACTGAGCAATAAATACAAATCTTAAATCCGCATTGATAAAGTGCATTGCTAAAATTGAGCTTCGAATATGAAGTAACTGGAACTGGAAATGATTTCCAAGAATTATGCAAATGATTATAAGCATGTTAACCTAAAAATGTCTATAATTTTTATAACATACTTTCTCATGTTTAGGAATGTGTGTTGGGCTGTGGATTTATATTCAAGGTCAAATCCTAGCAGTGCACTTTATTGCTATATATTCAAAATTTGTTATTATTGCTCAGTTATTTCTAAACTACGTAGCAAAATTTTGTCCGTTTTCTAATAATTCACCCAGGTGAAGAAGACCCCTTAAATTCTATGAGAAAGAAATCAAGTAATAGGAAATAAGGTGTGCTTTTGTGAGTTACCCCATTATTTCCTATCACCTGTATCAAAATCGAAAGTTTGAAATTTAATAGGAAGATATGTGGAAGATATCTCTCTCTCTCTCTTTGAAATATGAATTTCGAGCATTTGGTAATGAATAATTCATTCCAAGAAACCCTAATATTGATGCTCAACGATTTCTATGGAAATAGAATGTGTATCCAATGATATCAAACAATTATCAAAAAACAATGTTCCGATTCCAAAGTTCAGAACTTTGATATAAAAATCAATTATTTGAAATTGAGTAACATAGTCATTCAAGTCTTCTTATCATTCTCGGATTCATTATTTTCATTTTGACTCATGAATCGTCACAAGTGCCATCTCGTAAACTGCGGGATGAGTTCTTGTTTGTTTTCATTCGTTTCCACAGAACTAACTCCATTGAGGATATGAGCATCATGAAGGATCTTGATTATTTTCAAAAGTGACAGTACCATAGAAACGGATGAAAATAACCAACACCTTTTTCTTTTGTTGCAATGCATGCGTTAGAAAATAACTGTTTTCAGGATTATAGAGGGGGCCTGAGTACAACTACTTATTTATGAATTTTGAACGATGGGTTTTCATCGCAGTGTAGAACTGCAGAAGTAAAACTTGTGGCGACACGAGATATTTAAAAATCGATTCCAAGTGGCCATTGTATTAATTCAGAGTACAACGCTCTGGGAAACATATTAATGAAAAAATTATTTGAGTTTGAATGTAATGAGATTCAAGCTCAATCCCCTTTGAATCTGTTTATGATTGATTTTTATTATAAAGATTGAATAACCAAAAAAATAATGGGATTCAATGATCTCCTACAACTTTTATTATTGAATTCCAATTATTTTAAACTTCAAAAATGTTAATAGGAAATAAGGTGGAACGGACAAAAGCACACCTTATTTCCTATGATTTGTTTTGTTTTAATAGGATTTGAGGGGTCTCTTTCACCAGGCGATGGCCTCTATGAACATTGAACGTTGATGGGATTTGGAGAATTCCACATTTCTATAATTGAAATCTTCTTATTCTATTGTCAAAACTCTTATTGGTTCAGAATTTTTAAGTAATGAGATTGGGATTCATTTTACATTTTTATCCGTTCAGGGGGCCATTTGGAATCGTCCACGTGGATTTCACACATCCCAATCGTACCAGAACTCCAAAATTATCGTTCCAGTGGCTCAACAAAGTATTCAGTACGAGAAAAATTCAACCGCTTCCAGCACCTTCAATCGAACATGATGATTCCGTGAGATCGATTGCCGAAATAACACGGATGACAGCGGAATCTAATTCTGCTGGGCCCTTTTTGCGGGAGCAGCATATTGTTCGCCATGTCAGCAAACTATTCGTCATCGCAGTACTGTTGTTAGCTACGGCAGCGATTTTTTAGAAGAAAAAGGGATCGGACTTGAGTGACCCTCTCCTACTTATTGCGGAAATAATATTGACAAATATTGGATTTCAATACTTCGAATTCGAAGAGAGTTTCTAAAGCCAATATTTCCCCATCCTATTCTCGCAAAAAAATAGTCAAGCTAATATTTTTTTGTAAGGGAAATGGGGCACCTAGCCCGCCTACATGGTAAATCCGGCACTCCACTAATAGCTCAATTTGCGTCCGCATGAACTGCATCGAAAGTTCACCTTTTCCACCCGCCTTATCATCACCCATCAATGATAACTCACTTCGCAGCAGGTATGACAAAGAATACCGTGTGTTCCACGGGCAGGAAAGGATTGAGGCGCGTGAGGGTTGAGTGAAACATCGGTGACCATAAACAATCCTTCGGCTTGCCTTCAGTTCGCCTCGGGTCGCTTTGATCCCTTTGATTTTACCGCCCCTCCCACTTGCTTCAATCGCTTCTTTCCTGCCCTTGATACAAAATATGCTAATTCTCTGTATTTCCACGGAAAATCTTCCTGTAACAATTAGGAGAAGCTGAAGAATGGAAGTACGGATTTTCCGACAGCTCTGAAAAGTCTGAATTATCTTTGAAATATTTTACTTCGATCTATTTTTCATTAAATTCCGAACGAATATCTCACTGTAAACTATTCGAAACTTGTATATCAATCGTACGTCATTCATTGAATCCATTACTTCCCCAACTTCTTCATTTTTATTGTCTCAACCATCGATGGTAGAGAATCACACAACTGAGGTATGTAATTGAATCATGCATGTATTTTTCAATAAAGTTTCAACGTATATTACTGGATATCGGTATAATTGAATTGCAAATATTCATCCATAAGTTCTATACAAAAGTGACAGGAGTGAATATATACTTGCGCACGTAAAGGGAAAAATGTATCACATTTGCTTACCTAGTAAAAAAACTTTTTCATTCGATTGTACGACGCTAGAACGAATATACGTACGAGAAATAATATCGTTAGTGTCGGTAACGTAATTCTCGTGTTCATTGGAACGAAAGGAAGGAAATAGTTTGCTTTTATCAGCTACTTTTTGTTCGGAATATATGGTCGAAATAGGAAAAATCGACCCCAAACAGTCAACAAGCCAGGCGAGCTGGTAAGTTTATTGCAACGAGGAAACTTACAGGCTAACGATTTACTTATTCATTACAGTCCAAAAGAGTTCCTCCTTGAGTAGGAACACAAAATATTTTTATAAATATACTTCATATAGGTTAGATTGGAGCATTGTGTTGGGTTTGTGATTAATACCCGTATGAAAATTTGATTGATCGATTGGTATGTTTCAGAGATCCAATTCAAAATCACTGAAACCATGATATTCGAAACACTCACTTGAACGCGTCTTTCACGCCGAGGTATCATTGAAATGATAAACATTATCTGGAGATAGCAAAGAATTGGAGCGAGTGTACGGAGAAAAGTTTGCATCGTTAAAGTACTTGACTCGGGTCTCCCTACTACTCCCACAAAAGCTTATCAGGTCGAAGAGTTCTTTCTAGGTTGGCTTTCGTGTAATATACGTTCAATCTCTGACATTCTGTAGAGCCAATCAGTAACTCTTCTTATATTGCTGCTATCGACTACGAGAGGCAGGGAAAAATTACGCTCAGTTCTTTAGAGATTCTCGTCTACTTCTTCTTCTTTTGTTGATTCCGTGAGAATTCATTGAATGATGGTTAGAAATAATCAATTAATTTTTCGATTTGAAGAGATCCTTCGAGATTTCTCGTAATTAGCACGTTGTAGTTTGACTTACGAGGAATAGTACTTTGATTATATTGTCTTTAGTGATAGGGAAAGCAGCGGACTGTAGTGTGATAGAATAATAGTCACAAGTTGAAATACAGTTAAATTTAATAGACTTATCAGTACTCGAAGATTCTACGTGGCAATGGATTTAACAAGAAATCATAGATCGTTGCTCGATCTCGATGGATGTCGCTCGAACGCGACGTTAGCTACGTGATAATTTTTCAAAGGTAGTGGGAATAGGTCCTCTACAGGTGTATATAGTATAAATATATGTGTAAGTAAGATCATCGCGTGTATCTCACTGCAACATTTAATATACAAGACAATATATTATTCCTATAAATTTCTAAGGTTTCATTCAACTGAACTCAAAATATCACTCTTGTGGAGAATAATTGAACGTTATCGTCTAGATTCTTTGGACAAACTTAAGAAATTCTTGTAAATCAATTGATGCCACACTTTCTCTGATAAAAATTCCATCAGAAATGAACAGACCCACCCAGCACAAATATCGCAGCAATATTGAAATATCCTCTACATAATTCCATCAGATTTCACTTTACGACCTTGTCATGTATGGGCTAAAAGTATTGATATGCTCTTACAAAATTCGAAACATAATATTTCCTATGAATTTATAAATATCTTCCGATAGGAAGGCAAGAATTCTGTGATCACAATGCAACGGCATGAATCATTTTGAGTTTCTATATTGCTACTTACAACCGTGAAACCGTATTGAGAAAAGTTGTCGATGAGAAGAATGGTAGGTCATAATGAGACAATGATGGGCTCGCTAGGAATGTAAGGAAGTTTTTAAGGAGTGTCGGTCGCGCGTTAACGTTGGAAGGAAGGCGCTTTTATTGGCAATATAACAGAACTGTTGGAAAAGTAGCGCCAGCAGGTTTGAAGTCGTCTTACCAGATGATGCTGAAAAGTTGAATACGTTGGGGAAGGGATGATAAAGTACTACTTTCCATTGAAAACAGTTATTTATCGATAATCTGGATCAATGATTGATGCTCAAAATGAATTATAAAATATCGATTGAAAGTCTGTTGTGGCAAAGATAATACGTTGGAAACAAATTGGTTCACAGTTCGATTTGTATACAATTTTACCTCGAATCTTATTCTGCGCTTTTTTCATTTGACTGAGCGGATTAACCACGAACGGGAAGATAAGATGGTATAATATAGGACAGTATAATATAACGATACAGGGAGGAAAGATGAGAGCCGATCGAAGGGTTTGGAGTTAGAGGACGCTTCATGGATGTTCAAGTGCCCTATCTCGTTTATACAGCTTTGTGGGCGATGTACAACCATTCTATGGAGAGCCACGAGGAGAAAAGAAACGCAAGAAGAGAGAATAACAGATCACGCTTTGTTGAGCAAAATCTCGTGTAATTATCCAGACCGGGTAACTATCGAGGGACATACAACATCTTTGTTGATGCTACACACAGTGCATTCAAATAACGGATTTACAAGGGGTGTTGTTTGTGCCCTGCTTCGGAAATTTTGTTGAAGTTCGAATCGTTTACATTGCAAAAGCTGATCTGTAACATGTGTTTGGAGATAAAGCATTCAGATCTCAAAAGATGTCATCAGTATCTTATTATAAACCCCTAACTGTTTTAAGGTATACTTGCCCAAATTTGTAATCGAATATGAAAATGCTGTGATATGAATACTTTTGATTTTCCTGGACGATATTTAAACAGCGTTCACTATCGCAAAAAATTGAATCTTCCAATGATCCGAATTCCAACGCGATTCTTCAACTCTAAGAAAAGTATTTAGTTGTGAAAAATTCAGTCATGTCAACGGAATATTAGTTCTTTCAACTGTAAATTCTTCTTGGAGCGAACAACATTCCAGTGCAGGGAACTCAAATCTTTTATTTTATGTTGATTTTGGTTACTGCAACTAAAGATTTTTCTCCGTGAAGGAAACACATTGAGGTAAACGCTGCTATTGGTGAACCCTTTAGCCTCCATTAAGGAAAAAATCGTTTATTTATTATATTTTTCCTATGAAATATTATTCTGGATTCATTTACATACCAGGGGCTCATTTAGTCAGTTATGCTTGGATGAGATTGAAGCAACAAATGAAAAGATGAACTATGAATCAAAAACCATAGAGGCAAAGGTGGAATAATGGGCCCCTGCTGGTAATATGGGCTCCCTCTGTATCTGATTATGTGAGTCACGGATTCTAGCGGTGAACACTCAAACTACTGGAACTAGTTCACAAACGACTCTGTAGATCGCGCTGATCGCTCAGCTGTTATGGTTGATGATATATCAAGCAATGAATTTTGTGCTCGTTATCAAAAGTTTGAAAAGTAAAAGTTGGACCTAATATTACTACAGTTTTTTCATTTCAACCGGTGAAACCAAGTTTGGGTATGTATTTAGTATGCTTCAAAGATTGCGGTTCACATCAAGTAATGTCAATTTATTTACAAAGTTGAGGGTAGAAAAATTTTATTCTCCAAGATGGTCAGGGTGGATATACGGGCTCTCTGCACTGCGGGTATTATGGCCCCCGACTCTGAATCTGAACTGTGGGTCAAGTGTGTGGTTTGTGACATGTGGGCTCACAATGATTGTGCTGGTTGCGAAAAAGATGTTTACAATTGTGACTTCTGTAAATGAATTGAAACAAAAATGATTTTTCCAGTTGGTTTATGATAAGTCACTTTTCTTTATTTTGACGCAATATCCAAGCGGACTTTCAATTTATATCTAGATCCAACTCTATTCTATGTGGATTTATGAGTAAATGAACACTTTCCTTTAATTGTTTCATTTCTTTGACAAAAATACCTTGGGGCCCATATTACCCGCACAAATGTTGGTAATGAAAAAATGGGAAACTTTGGAAAAACGATTTTATTCCTTTAATGGCTGCGAAGAATGAAACGGGACTTCATGCAATCAGTGTTGGGTAGTTCATAGAAGAATTATGATGTATTTTAGATTTTTATGCTGAAAATAGAAGAAGTTATTACTAATGAAGAAAGTGGGGGCCCATATATCCACCCTTACCTCTAATGTTCCTTAAAGGGGTCATCTACCTTACTTTGATACTTAAAATAGTCTCATTCTATATTTTGATTTCTTTATCTCTGCTCTGACAACGAATTCAGATAGTAACTTCTTTTGATTGTTGAAAAATAACCTTTGGGTGACATAAATGATTTGAATAAAAAATGTTAAACCCACAATGCTCTAATCGATTCATCCAATTTCAATTTATGATTCAAATGTTTTATCGTGCATATGTATATTCATATATATTCATAAATCAAATGCCATATCAAACGATGCTGACATGGATCAATAATTATATCATCATATTGAAAATGTAAAATGATATTTAACCAAATATTCTATGGAAATACCGCAACGTACAGAGTCAAACATGAATCAAAGATGATAAATACACGTGCGGTGCGTCGAACGTATACATAGACCTGTTATATAGATTGGCCTTCGAGTAATAAAAAACACATGTGCGGTTTTATCATCAATTTATCGCACCTTTTACGCGTGCTACGGTCTAAATTGCCTTTTTTTAAAACAGCAACATCTAAAATGTAAAAGCGAGGTAACGACCCACAGACACAGAGTTATAAGCTGAAATTCATTACTTTCCAGATCGTTGTCCGACCAACTTATAGAAATACAAAATAATTATCGTATAAAATGATATCTTTCATGTGACGTGAATACTACTCTTCGAATTTTGATGATCCTACAATGCTACAGCAGAAAAGCTGGTTTGGAATTCTAACAAGGTTTTCTTCAAATCAAAAACATACAGTATAATTTTTTAAACGTACGAAGTACTCCAGGAAATTTGCTGGAGGCATTATTGTTCGCGGTGGAAGTCATTTTTCGTTATGTTACAAGTTTACGAAACTCCTGTATAATTATAAAAGAAGCTTCAGAGGCTTTATTTCCTCTCCATATATGATTCGCGAGCTCCTTTGCTCATCAAATATGAATAATCATCCAAAGAATAATTAAGATAATCCTATGAAAATGTATAATATAAACATTTACTGTGACTGATGACTTGACTTTCTAAGAGGAATTCAATCAATAAGATGCGAATGAAACTTCATTAATTTCAAGATCCAAAATCATTATTAGATTGAAATATCCCTCTTTCCTTTTCCCTCTCTTCTTCTCTCCTTCTCTACAGCAAATGTCATTTTAATGCACACATGTACACACGCGTTCAACAATTTCCAAAATACCACGCGATAAGAGTATCGCATTATTGTGTATTTCTGGAGGGATCGTTTCCACTCCAAGTCCAAATATCGCACGTACGATCTGTAAGTACGTACGAGAACCGAAAATCCGTGCTAGAAATCCCGGGCGAGGGATTAGTCGTATTCCATGCCGTGTGCCGCCTCGTGCGGGAGAGCTGAGCAAATTCGGGAAAGAACGAGTGGAGTGTAACGTACGCCGCGGAGCGTCGCTTTCACGACTAATTTTATTGCCTAGGGAAAGGAGGAGTAATCGTTTCGGAGGTTTAAAGCGCAGAAAGAACGGGAAAAAAAGAAGAAGTAGGATGAAATCAGAAAGTTGCTGCAGAGAAAGATGGGTAACAATTTGAAAGTGGCGAGAAACAAGAAAAATGGAGAGAGGAAAAATATATGTATAATCGTTGGAGATGAAGGATTTTTCCCTCTTGATATACATTCTCTCGTGGAATCTTTTCACACACTCTGTCACGGTACACTATTCTCATATGATTTTATCGCTACAGAAACGGATATATCAAACATGATTAGCAGAAAAAACAGAAGACAGGGAAACTCGAGAGATAGAGATTCTGAAGACAGTCGTCTGTAATTTTACACGATTTTCAGCTTCTGCGAGGGAGACTCGCTTTCTCCTCTTCGGAATTCGAATCAATGATTGATAAATTTGGCGGGGAAGATACGAGAAAACGACATAATATCGCATATAATATCGATATTCACTACATATTCCTGAATACATATTGAATGAGAAATTCAAAAACTGAAGCGCTTGTGGTAGGAAATTATACAATATAAGTTGCCCTGAGTCCAACCACTCGAATCATCATGTCTGATATATTCCGTATTGGCAGCATCAACCGAATGACTGTTCATTTCATTCTTCTCATTCATCACAATTCTATATTCGACTGTATTATTCGTTACTGTATCATTGACAATGATTCAACCCCTAACGCATGAATAGATTTCCATTAGTGCCGATCCCAAAATCATCTTTTTCCCTCTCATCGTTCTTTCTCCTCCCCTAGGTTGTATTCTTCTCGCTTATATCAAGCAACTAACATCGATAGAGTTCTATTTCATCGACGTATTGGTCGTTCTACATTCCCGAGAGGTTATCACGGAGCAATAAGAAAAACGTTTTCTTCCTCTTTTCCGTCTTATCCTTCCTCTCCTCGGAGAGTGCGGTACTTTTTCTTTTCTTTTCCCAAAATTCCCTGGCTCCGAGAAGCGTAATCGTTCCTACGTTCGATAACACGCCTCTATTCCTCTTATCTCTGTTCCTCTGATTTCTCGTGCCTTACCAACGAAAATGACGACGACAATGACGACGTCGAAAGAATTTCTTTTGAGAATATCACACGTTCCGATAATGGCACCAAGTTATTTGTCAAGAACACGTTGTATCATAACCGACTAGTCCACGAGAGAATGGAGGAAAACTGAAACAAAAGGAAGAGAGAATTCACGAGAAAAAGATCTGCAATCTGCCGTACCGTTGTTGTATTGTTGGATGCGATTTGCCAGCTCTTATTGTTTCGCACTTTGTCCTCTTCGTCCTGCTCTTCACCACAAAGTTTGACAATCACAGTCTCGTTGTTTCAGTTCTTCCTCGCCCATCTCTTCTTTTCTCCGCGATCCTCAAGGTCCCTCCGCGACTTCGTTACTGGTTTTAAAAGCGCGGAGTTCTAAAGAATTCTTAAGTATTCTTTGCGGTTTGGAAAATACATTGAACATTCGGAATTGTTCATTATTAAAATTCTCGCAGCCACATTTTTTTCTGCGTGTTTGTATTTTAGAATTTATTTTCCAACTATGAATTATTCAGAAATATTATTTTATTCTTCTTTTATATGGTTTCGAAAAACGCAAACATCGTTATTCAGATTATCATGTGACGTAAAAGATCGTAAACGTAAATCTTGTTCCCTTTCCAAAGCTTGAAACTTCTTCTGTATTTAATCCATGAAAAAGTGAAGTGTAGTAATTCTCGATATGTCATGGCGTAACTTTTATGAAGGGACCAAACCAAGACACTGCACTTCGATTTTATTTCTCACAATTCATCTTTGAAATATCATTCATCTTGGTTCTGTGCACCCACGGTATTATGCGCTACATAATCTTCGCTCATAAAGTTACTGAAAAAATCGTTCGATATTACAATGCCGCCAAGTGAATGCGGAAAAAAAACGCACGATAAAGAGAGTCATTCGGTAGCAAAATGAGGGAAACTTTATCATCAAGTTATTTCCAATACCATGTATTACGTGCTCCTGATACAGCAGATCACTGACCCTCCACACATTGCATTTTGAAATTTATGGCCAGCACATGGGTCCCTTCGTTAAGAAGCAAAAATTGAATAAAATATTATGTTTGCAGTATCGAGAGTCATCAGAAGTATCGAAGATCGTGAAAATTCGTGACCATTCTTAGGTCAACGGGATTGCGCATAAGCGAATCAATATAATATACATCCATAATCGTACTTTAAAAACAATTATACGTTTATAAGATATCGTTTGGAACGTAAAAAAAAATATATTTTACTTGTTTCCCTTTTGATACTTTTTCCACAAAAATTCTCTACATTTTTCGGAATCTTTCTCACGTGAAATGATAACAAGAATTGGGTTATAAGGGGTGGCAGAGTAAAAAAAAAATGTTTAGGGCAAATCACAGAAGGGTTTCATGGGTTGTGTGAGAAGAAAGAGAGAGCCGCATTTCTTTCTCGTCTACCACGGTTGAAACTCGTAAATCTCGACGTGGTTGGAGCACGGCGTTTCTCGTAACTCGTTTCTCATAGTAGTAAAAAGGAGAAAGAAGATGAAGCGAGGTAGGACCCGGTTAGATGCGCTTGTAGGTGAGAGAAACCAAAGGGGGAGAGACGGAGGAGGCTTGGTTATAATTAACATAGGATGATGCGCGATATAAATTACAATTATACATGATTTACAGATTGTGATAGCCACAGGTTCCGCCACGCTACCCTTCGAGCTTTACCACCACTCTTTTCCCTCTCTCCAGGACTACATACCCTTTCATTATAGCTCATGCCCGACTGTAAGCTCTTATGCCACGTTGTATTATACATAGTTCTCCGTTCTTAGTTCACTCTCCGGTACTTTCCTCTTCTCTCCTGTACCCTGTGGACCCTCTCTTCTCAATGACGACCCTCTTTCCTCAGCCCTACATCACACTATCTCTCTACTCTGCTGAATAAACATGCCCCCGAGTAAATCCACGGTATGCCAACTCGCATACGCCCTACCTACCAACCTACCAACCTACCTATCTACCCACCTCCGCCTGACAGCAACCAACGCGTCGGTTTGCTGTCGTATTACGTGCGATGGTTAAGGGTTTTACGATAATATACGTCCATATATTCCAGAGGTATTAGCACGATGTACCATCATCGGTTGAATTCCACTGAAGTCTGTTACCTGCGTATACGTCTTCTGCCATCCTTCTTTCTCCCTGTACATCCTGTTATGGTTGAGTATATCAAATTTGAGGATTTAGAATTCCCCACATGTTCTTCGATGGTGATGAGAATGTATAGTACGGAACGCTTAATCAGAGAGATATTCTTGATATGATTCCGAAATGTGTCAGCTTACAATTTTGTTCATGTACATGTTTTCATACCCGTATTCCATACACTCGACGGTGCAGACTTTCATCCCCCGTGAACGTTATAGAAGAAATATTTTTGATCATGAATGTTTCAGAAGTAATGTTTCATCGGAAAACAAGTGCAAGTGATACGAGAAGTATAAACTTTTCGAATACAGCTGAACAAATAGCATGAAAGAAAACCAATACGTTCGCTTCTGGTCCCTTGGTCTGGAAGAGAGTTTTATGATTCTACAGGGCATGAGGAAGGGAAAAACTTGCTCAAATATGAGATATAGGGTTTTATATAAATGAATATAGACAATTATTTGTTGTACGAGAACGTTTTGGCTGGATAAAACGATGGAATTGTTATTTTCTATCACAGAGAAGTTCCTTCAGTGAGAAACATTTGAAATTAGTGTAGTAATGATTATGTGAAGTTAATTTCGTCGGATAACGACATTGCTTCGTTTCATGAAAATCAACTGTTTTACATTCTAATTACCTATTATTCCTTGGTACAGTTTCAGCATCATATCATTGTCTATAGTACGCGCTATTCTAGATATGTATATCCGTTTATTTCGCAATAAAGTCAACTAAATTGAAACGATATAACATGATAGGAAAAAAAAATAATTTTTGAAATATGCTAGGTATATTTCAGAAATCTTTGTTTTCAATCAATTCTCTTGATGTTGTTCTTTCATCTAAGCCTTTCATATCTGAAATAAAGTCTATTCTCTCGAAGTGTATTCAATACCACATCAAAACAGAGGAATTTCAATAAATTGACTTGGAATATCAAGCGCTTACTGTTTTTTCCACTTGTGTTGGATATACTTCCAATTGGAGTGCTATGGGATGTATCAATGAGTGAATATCAACTACATCTAATATTGAATTATTGATTAACGAGAAGCAATGACGCCTGTATTGGATTATCGATCCATGAAAATTAGCGAGGTTTGAATTTGATTATTGATCGATACGAGCCATTACATATCAGCTATTAATACTGCATTGATGTACCAAAGCAAATGATGTACCAGATATTGATTGACTATATAAACTTTGGATAAGTGATCTGGATAGAAATAGGTTTATGAAATAGGAAGAAGAAGGGGATCTCTTTTTGGAATAGATTATTTATCATTTCTAATTTTCGTTGAAGCGTGATGATAAAATTCGTATGCGATTATGGTGAATGAGAAGATGATACAAGTATCGAAGCAACAAGTAGCGAGAGGAACAAAATCTTGATATTATTCCCCATTATTCTTCATTATCCTTGGTTAACGGAGCTTGAAATTCACTCGAATTTGAATTTGGTATTTTGAAATCGCGGACTGATTGTAAAGTCTTGAGTGAAGAATTTGAATATGTTTTCAAAAAGGAATGGAATTTGAATGATTATTTTAGCAGTGAATTCAGTTCACGACTAGCCCAACTCTAGACAATATGCAAATAGTCTACGATAGACAAATTGAACATTGTTAAAATCTCTACTCCTAACAGTATACGATCCGTGTTGCGTGATGATAACTGGATTCATCATGCATGCATGCATGATATGATCAGGGTTCGAATCGTTCATTAGAAACGAATTGATGATCGGATGTGGAAAAATCTGACAATATGAAATATGATGTTTTCAAATTAATTTTTGGTTCACACGTTTCATCCTAAGAGACAATTGTTTGTCTTCAGCGTGTATGAAACAACATAATGAGTTAAGATTCCAATGTTTACTAATTAAATGATCCTATAGTTCTCTAATTTTTGGATTGTTCACTTACAGACCTTCTCCATATTTAGTGGATGAGAGCGCATAGGTGGCTCCATATCTGGTGGCATTTTTCCGCACAAAATACTCAAAATTGAACGCATAAACAAGTCTGACATTTTCTCTTCAAAATTAAAAATTCCGGATCTATACAGACCCAAATGAATCTTCGAGAAAAAGAACCGTTCGATTGAGAAAGAAGGCAAGCGTTCCTCATTGAGAGGTCACACTGTATATGCGTCCTCCCTACTCCGACACTCATTAGAGAATCCTACAAGTGAATTCATTCTTACAAGAATCACAAGTGAAATAAGGAGAAGTTGATTATTTTATTTTACTCTTTTAATACAAAAATAAGTACCTTAAATGTTGAACACCAAGTATGATTTGTTGTACAATGATGTTTGTGAAGAGGACAATCTCTTAAAACTTGTACATAATAATAGTAAAGCGCGTCCAGTCCTGAATTTCTTCACGTTGCTACATTTTCTCCTCGTAATTTCTATTTTTAAAGAAAGATATAAACAATCCAAAAAGCTATGTTAGCAGTTTTGACAATCTCTTTCGAAGCGTTCCTCAGGGTAGATTCGCACTACCACCGCACACGAGTGACAAGTTAAACATGAGCTTATGTCGTGAGAAACACATACCCTAGATAAAGGAAGAGAATTCTAAAAGAAGGGAGGATTTAAAAGCTACAGGGAGAAGAAAAAAAAGGGAAGATCGCTATCAGTGGCGGCATCTTCAGAGCACTTCGAAACCATTATACACAAATCAGAACTTGACGATCAACGATTAAAATGGCATACAGGATTCAGAGGTACCGAGTTGTCCCAAATTTTCAGAAGAAACGCACTTTTATGAAAAAATTCTGTATTTGAGGAAGAAAATTTAGAGGGAAAGGGATAAGAACTACTTGACTGTGTATTAACTCATCAAGACCCAAAATAGCACACAAGAAACCCAATTGAATTCTAGATAAAGAACTCTTTAAGAGCTTTTTCAGAAGAGTTTCAAAAAAAATTCGATTCGTTAGACATTTGCGAATTCTGTTGGAATTCCATGAGACTTCTTTAAGAATTCTAATGGAACTCGGAATTCCAGACGAGTCGAATTCTTTTTGAAACTCTTCAAGAACTCTTTATATTCTAAAAGAACTCTTACCCAATAAACACACGCACGTTTTAAAAACGTCAAAAACAGTCAATAACCACACGTTGTGAATTAGTAATATTCTTGCGTTAATTCAACGTAAAAATGTCGCGACAGAGCACGTGTTTTTCAACCATAAAATAACGTCATATCAACGGTTTAAACGTCGTTTAAAAGACGTTAAGTATTGACGTGTCCTAATGATGGTTTTAAAACGTGAATTGAATCCAACAAATTATTTTGAAAACTCTTCATTCAATATCGAGAACAATAGTATTTCTGAGTATGACAAAATTTGGAAAGTATGCCACACTATTTACTATCTTGCTCTCTGTTGAAATTCTAACCATTGTTCGGTTTCGTTCGATATTTTTAGCAGAATTTATCTTCAATTGAAGTTCAAACACATTTTGAACGCGTGATCCAAACCCGTTCAGAACACGTTTTTTGAGGACGTCGTTGGATGGTTACTTTTGAATATTAGTTTAAATTACACGTCATCTGAACGTAATTCCTGTTCGTCTATTTCCCTGTCAAATTTCAACTAAAAATCAACGGTATGAACTCAACGACTGACGTCCATTTGACAGTCTAACGTTCTTTCAACGTTGAAATAACGTGTGTGCGTTTATTGGGTAGAAAGTTCTTTTTTCAGAATTCATTTGTGATCCTCGTATGCTATCTGGGGATATTACCCAAGAGGGCAAAATATAAAAATATTAGAAATGTGACTCTTTGGCATACCAGACCTTGCTTCGGGCCAACTTGGCGCGATCTGGGCCAAGTTAGGCCCAAGTTGATCAATGTAAAAATTCAGCTTTTTCCATCGTGTCGGCGATTGTTTTTTGTGCTCACTTTACACTAAAAATAGGCTTCTTTTGGCTGTCCAAGATTGATTTCCACACAGGGATATATAATTTATATCTGGTCTTATATAAATCATTTTCACTTGGGTTTTTGGCGTCATTTTGTTATATTGAGAACTTGTCAATGAGTATCCAATCCAATATACACCCCTGATAAAAATAAATCAGCAATGTAACAGAAATGGAGAGAAATGAAGAGATCTTTTTCATTGGAGACTTGGAAGTTGATAGGGCGTTTGTTTTTTGAGAGAAGGTACTATCGATTGGATTTCATTCAACTAAAGGCGGTTATCACGCTCCATTATGAGATGCGTAATGTGATATTCTGATGATATTCGAAGCTCCAATACAAAATCTACCAGAACTGCTTGTAACTTTTTATTCGGAAATTTTTCAGGGTTACTAATTCAGAATCGCAGATTCCACATAGTGGACAGTGGATTTTCAATTCTTGTTCCAAAACAAATGATAACGACAAGAACTTATGTCCAACATCCACGTAGAAAGATTGACAAATTATTGAGTCGATTAATGAGTATGGAACACAAGATGTATTAAAATATACTATACATGTATATATAGAATGTCCCACACTTTCTTGTACTTTTGAACAACTTCTAAAATCCTGAGTTCTTTATTCATTGCAATTCAACCAAAACTTGATTCAGGACCAACATTTTATAGAAACGCATTTATTCTTTTCAATTTCTCTCTAACGCTCAAGAGATTTCATAAATATCTTCAAAGAGAGTATTGACTCACAAGCTTAATTCGTTCTCCGTTCGATTCCAGTTCGTTCTTCGATTTTATCTGAACAAATTTCATATTCAAAGTCAAAAACAGAAATTCTCTCTAGACCTCAAATACACTGAATGAAAATCTCACTCTGTTTCGGAACATCAGAAACCTAATTTGAGTTAAAAATACACCAAGAAAATAGCTTATATTGAACCTGTTTTTATATTTTTTTTCTCTACGATATAGTCGTGGAACCACCATATGCTACACAAGAATCCGGGAACGGTGCACACTCAGATTGTTGAAAAAAAATCTTCTTTTTTGCAATAAGCTAAGATTGCTTTTGCAATTGCTGCTGTGATAAGCTTGGATGGGATAATTGCATTGTAACGGTTGGTGGCTTTGCGACTCTATCGTTTGCAGATTTCCAAGACAGAGTGGATAAAAATTTCATCCAAGGGGATCAGATTTTTTATATTTCTTCGAGACAATGCTGAAAATTTTCATCGCTCTTTGTAAACGTGGATTTGATATACAGTGAGACATTTCGTTATTTGATGATTCTTACCCACATTATTGTTTTGAACTTTCATTACTGTCTCTATGTTTTATGAAAATTGAGATATTTTTCCAAACAGACTTTTTATTCAGGTGGAAATTTCAACCCGGTTCCATTCTGGAATATGAGGCCCAGTAATGAGGCTCAAATTGTAATATTACTCATACTGGGTGTTTCAGAATTCATCATTCGGATTTCTGTGGTGTATTTTGCAGCCAAAATGCAATAATTTCCCGTTTGAAAAAAATTTTTTTGAGGCTCAGTTTTTGAGCTATGAGCATTTTTAGATTTTTTTTTGAAATCCAAATAACTTAACAGCATTGTGTTTTGCATTCTTGACCCTAACATCATTCTCTGAATTGGAAAACCCCGGATCTCTGAAATGGAAAACCCCGGATCTCTGAAACAAAAATTCAATGATCCTATCAACCTTTGTCCGGAGCTACAGCGATTTGAAATATTTTGGCTTCCAGCCAATCAGAATTCAGCAACTTCAAATTACTATAGCTCCGAAACGAAGAATGATAGGTTCATTGAATTTTCCTTCCAGAGATCCGGCGTTTTTTCGACTCAGAGAATGATTTTGGGGTCGAGAATATAGAACACAATGCTGTGAAGTTATTTGGATTTGAAAAAAAAATCTAAAAATGCTCATAGCTCAAAAACTAAGCCTCGAAACAGTTTTTTCAAACAGGAAATTATTGCATTTTAGCTGCAGAAAACACCACAGGAATTCGAATGATGAAGTCTGAAACACCCAGTATTGATTATTCATTTGACCTTTTGCCACGAGGCTTTCTTAACGGTAGAGCAAGTAAAAATGATGGAAAGAGAAATCTAAAATGGCCATCGAAGAATCATCAGAAATACAGTGAACGGTAACCCCCCTTTATCGCGGAGTTTTCTTCGCGCGGACAAGGATCGTGCATTAATTATCGCGTGGTCATAATGTCCGCGCGATAATTGCGAATATTGGAAGGGGTGAATTTAAGATCCCATATGGAAATCAACGAACGCCCCAGTACTGGTTCAGTACCGCTGCCATAGCTTCTAGTGCTGTCGAATTTGGAATGCCATTACTGGCCCAAGTCGTTTGACAGTACTGAACCAATACTGGAATGATAAAAATGTCTGACATAGAGCCCATTATTGGCGTTCAATTTTGCCGGTACTGGCCTTCCAATCCAGCCACCATTGGGATTTCAATTTTCCCTGAACTGGCATTTCAACCGTGTCAGTGTGGGTGTTTCGATCTCACCAGTACAACCTCTTGAATTCTACCTCCAATGCACTCCACGGGGATTCTCCATCGCGTACTAAATATTGGGACTTTCAATGGCAAGGTTATTGATCCCATGTGGACTCCACGCAGCCACACTGCGTGTGCTGTTACGGTAATTTTTATCACATCAAAAAAGCTTATCAATCTCATGTATGTCCCGATTATGTTAAAATGAAAAAATTGAATTTTCATAATATAATTTATAATATATAATATATAGTTTCCTATTAACCGAGACGGGTAGTTCTGAAATGGATCACTGCAGGGTTAATTGTGGCCCTGGGTGAAATTTTGCGCCAGCTTTTTTCATAAATTACTTGATAAATTTCAATTGAACATAGATAAACCAACTATTCTCTCAGTGTAGCCATGTTGCCGCGAAGGTAAGTTGACACCCAATCTACAATCGCTTTTGTAGTGAAACACTGTAGCATCGATGCTGGCACATTATTGGCTTTTCGTGAAATTTCAAAAGATTACCAACTCCGCGTCAGTACTGGCGCAGTGTTTGCTCACCAAAGTAGCCATGTTTTCGCAGAAATGGATCGACCACCGACTCCAATTCTGTCGTGAAATAACGTGACGTCGATGCTGACGCTGTACCGTTTCCGTGTAACGCTTGAAAATATTACCAACTCTGAGTCAGTACTGGCACAGTATTGGCTCACTAAAATCACCATGTTTCCGCGGAGATACTGGCGTAAAACTACATGGCGTCGATGCTGGCGTAGTACCGTCTCTGCGTAACGTTTGAAAATATTACCAACTCCGGGTCAGTACTGGCACAGTTTCGTTTTTCTACAAACTAGGTGTTCTCCAATCAATATTGATTCGGTACTGATCCAAGACTGTCTACCCAAGCAAACCAATACCGTCTGAAAACCGTCAAACAACTAGTGCAAGTTTTTTTGGCCGAAGTAAGGCAAATACAAGCTTGCCAGTACTCTGGCAATTTCCACATGGGATGGTTCAAAAAATTCCCACCAATTCATTCACATCTTATATCACGAACTTTAACGCAATTGCCTACTATGCATTGATCGAACAATGATTATGAAATAAATTATTTTACCAGTAAAAAAACAACGTACGAAAAGTGACATTTCTTCGAATTTCTTGGATCGTTTCATGAATACCTAACTCGATTTGTCGAGAGGGGAATGAGGAATGAGAAAATTGCTCATGGGGGTTTTGTCGTATTATCAAAATAATCTGAAATGTGAACACCATCGCTCATCAGAGTATATATATATATATGTAGTTTTAAGGGTCGTGATATAATAAAATTCACATTAATCTTCCCGACGAAATACACTCCGGGAGGAAGGTCCTCTGACGCGGTTGGAATTTTCGTATTCCTGTATGTCTGGGAATTGCGGTTATACCTCGACTTCATTTGTCGAACGTCATAAGGTTTGCGGAAATTGCTTTAAACGCATAGTGGTGGTACGCGTCACGACGCTTTCAAGGATTCATCATTGGGGCGGAGACGAGACCGCCGACAACGGGAAAGATAATAAAAACGTTGAAATTGTTGGCGATGGCACCGCCTGGTGCGTGACTATTGTAAATCGACGAAAACGATCAGCGACCGCGAGTGAATGAACGGACATAAAGGACGTATGCATATGTATATGTACAGAATCGTACACCCACACCATTTTGTACTTTAGTGAGATGTTAATAAACGATTCCGAAGGTAATTACAGGACTGTACCTACTACCACGTTACAATGTCGTTGAAAATATCGTTCAAATACCACCATCGTCACTGTAATAGGGTACACACAATCTATATCGAATATCTTTCCCTGGTATGCTATTTAAATCGTACACAATGGATCAAAGGAAACATATTTTATAATATACACGAAATACTGGGGCTGGGAGCTTCCATTTATCGTGCATACTTGACCTAATATTTTATTCGTTCGTTTCATTTTAAATATGACGGTGTTTTTTTGTTGTTGAATGTGATTAATGTTTTATTGCATATGAATTCTAGATTTCAATTCCGATATAAACGTTGGTTGTCTCCAAGAGCGTGAATTCAGTTCTACAGTCAGATTCAATTTCTTTTTGCGAAGATATCATTTGAAAAATCATTTCTTCTGGAGAAGGTGCAGTCGAGCGAGGGTGTTATACAAATCTTATATCTTGGAAGAAAATATGCGTGTATATACAATATACGCACAGAGAAGACTTTCGAAAAATTTGAAGGGAAATGAAATCATTCGAGACGATTGGTCATTCAAGCATCTAACTACCTTTAATTTGCTTTCTAGCGTTCTATCGTTTTTCCTGAAAGTTCGTTGTACTGTAACGAAGTTTGTTTCATTCAGCGTGATTCTCATGCTGTGCTTTGTACAAAGCGGAGTGACATAATTAAGAGGATTCTTTCGTTGTCTTTGTCCTTCTTGTCGGAATATAGTGCGTGGTTGTTCTTTCGAGCAAGGCACAACCTGGTACATACATTTCCAGGCATGCGAACCGTCATTACACGGTCTAGACTTTCCCAACTGAACATCTATTTGTATCCTTCCCTTTAGTCTTCTTATCCAGGCTCTGTCGTCTTATCGTGATACTTTATTAATTTGATGAAACTTGATTATTGTAGAAACTTCCTCCGGAGAATGATGTATAATTATATTTTCAGCAGTCGTAATAACCAAGCAATTTATTTGTATGCTAGAACCGCTAACGTATTTCATCCGATTACTCTGAATATTGTTTTGATATTTCAACATGAAATATTCAGAGTTCAGAGTTTAATTCGATCACAAAAATGACATACGTTATCGGCATCAAGGAAATCAGCTCTCTTGGATCCCGCTTTTAAGGATAACTCGTGAAACGATCTCGCATCGCCAGGTAAAATTTGGTTCTAGCAGAGCGACAAAATTTTGACAAGATTTTACATATTCGATATGCGATAAGATTCCTTCTCCTTCCTTCTCTCCTGCACACAATCGATCCTCCAGTATATGTTTATATTACTGTATCGGTAAAACCGATATCCTTACGTAATCGTACAATTCCTTTCGGTGAGATGGAAAAGATCGATGACACTTTGGCAATGTACCAAAACTTTGCGCTGCCGCGCAAGAACCTTTGCGAGATGTCTCTGTAGTATTTCTATATTGTATCTGTACATCTGCACACATATAATTCATGTCTCATATGATTGCTTCTACTATATGTGGATGCATGGGAGTGTATCTTTTTCTTCGGAAAATCGAGACAGCTGTTTTCCATGCTAGTGGCTCGTAAAAGAAAAAAAAATACTGGATCTCATGAGCAAGGATTTATCTGTGAATGTTTGTTTCACTGAGTTCCCAGCGTGCGTATTCTGTCAGTAAATTGACATATCGAAAATGTTTGCCAAGTTTAATATTCAATGTTGATCGTGTTGCATTTCGATATTATGATTATGATTACTCGAGAAGTTTGTTGATTATTCAAATTCGGCAATCATGGCGAAAAAAGTGTAAGCAAATTAGGAGAAATGTTGAATTTCCGTACAAACATTATCGCTAATGACGAATTCGTGGATTGAGAAGTCTTGTGTACGCGCTCGTGATTCATTTCGAACAGTTGGATAGTTTTCAGAAATAATTATCATTTATAATGGACTGGTATCTCGTTCCAATGCATTCAAATGGGAGATATATCAATCATTATGATGATACGAATGGTGATTATTCTTGAGTCCATGTCGATTTGATTCATTGAAAATGAATGATAGCGTGTTTTATTTTCTCATTATACATGAACAAAAGAATTCATTCGCGATATGTAAATGCTTATCTGTCCTCTGTTCAATATAAAATTATTCTAACAGATAAAATACGTGATTGAATGAATGAATAATTATTTGATCACTTTTAGTGTATGTTTCATGCTTATTATTTCTTCAATGCATTTTATCATACATCAAAAGATGCGGTATCGTCTCGACGCCAAGTACAAGAGACATTTTTTTAATTACATATATTTAAATATCCCCAATTATATATCACTGCAGATTTTGCTACTGCTTCCCTTTTACATTAAGTTTGAAGATTCTGATGTTCATTTCTTGAATTGCTTCGATATGATTGCATCTTTCAATAACAAACTAATTTCATTGTATGTATACAATTCATTTGCTTTTGATCGACTCATCTTCCAATCTAATCAGTAGACTATTCATTGAGATATACCAATGTCGATTCCGTTCTTCATCACAATATTCCAGCTTTGTACTCTTATTTGCGTTTTTCGATTTCTTGAAATATTTTTTTCGCGGCTTTTTTCCGAAACTTGACTCTTAGATAACATTTTTTCCTGGATGAGTGGTAGGGCTTCGCACGAGACTCTCGTCTTAAATTAAAAAATGATCTATATCTACTGTCCTAAAAATTCAAGACAAAAAAATTTTGAATGGAATCAAGCTTCTACCTAAGGTGTGACAAAATCACATGGAATTTCGATTCCATCTTAGAGGAAATCGGTCTCGATGCGGGTCTCGTTGCATATTTCGACACATATTTCGGACAATTTTCTTGAAATGATCAAGATTCCACCCCATTCCGTTGATTCCATTTATACTCCCAAATTATCTTGATCATATTGATATTACAGAAGGTTGGAATAATTATTACCCAGTGAACAATATGTTATCATCCGGAGCTCTCAAAGATCTCCTGAATATGTGTAACTGGTCAGATAGACCTTTCAGAAGGTTAACATAAAGATATCAGAATGTTATCAGATGCGTCGATTTGTGAGGAAAATAAGAGACTCTGCCAGAATGTTATCCAAACGAGCTCTTTGAGAGGATTCTTTTCTGACATCTCAGAAAGATAGAGCTCTTTCAAAAGACCTCTCAAAGAGCTCTTCCTCTCATAAGGGTTCACTGGGTAATAACTATTTTATCTTTCTTTGACGCAAGTCTCGTGCGAAGCCCTAATGAATGGCAACGAAAGAGCTGCCACATAGCACAAATGTCTCCGTCATATTGATACTTTCCCGGTAAAACAGCGTAGCCACCAGTTTATCAATTTCTTTTCCATTTTTGGAACTCTTATCAACGATTTGGAAACGTTTTTTTCGTCTTCTGCAAAATCAACATTTTGGTGGTCACGCTGTTTTTCTGAGAAGGTATCGATATCTCCAAAATATTCTAACAATATTACGATGTCTACAAAATGTTGCAGGATATTCTGAAGATATTACTGAGACATTTGTGTTATGTGGGCTGGAATGATATGTTTGGGTATACTGGGTTATTCGGAATTGCCATACAACTTTTTAAGAGCAGATTTTTGATGAAATTTTCAAACGATTTTGGTCCGGAATATTTTGATCTGGTCCTTGGATCCTTAGATGTTTTAATTTTTCGAAGGATCCAAATATTTTCTATGTAAGATCAGAGGCTGTGCCTGCAAAAGAAAATTCTCAACAACTCGTTGAGCGTTTTTCGTTGTGGAGTTATAGCGATTTGAAATTCCCAGGTAGGAATTAACAAATGGCACAAGCTTGGCCCGATCTTGGCCCAATTATGACTTATATTGGGCCAGAATCCATGAGGAAAGATGGCCCAAGCTTGGCGAAAGCTTGGGATGATAACCTCGTGCCAGGCTTGGTGTTCAATATTGGGCCAGAATGCAATGCCAAGCATGGTCCAATGTCTCATGATATATGTATCATGAGTATTTTGGAGCTTGGCTCATACGATTAAACCGGATATGGCCCAAGTTGTGTATTTCAACTTTTGCCGTGCTTCAACCTGATTCTTCAAACATACTTCTTGGAGAAAAAAATGACGTCATTTTTCATGCCATCCCTGCTAAAAATTTCCTATAGAAAACGATAAGATTTTTAGCAGGGATATCGGTACAACTCTGTAAAAATCACAAACATGGAGATGTGGCATAGGTTCTCAAATAAACATTGGTTGTACATTGGCCCAATATTGGTTCACCATGCTTGACAGTTTAATGTTTTGCCAAGCTTCAACCACTCGTTGTAATTACATTCCCTACGAAACGTGGTATAGATTCTCAAATAACAAATGGTTTGATATTGGACCGATAGTGGTTCGCTATGCTTGGTGGCTTAATGTTTTGCCAATCTTCAACCACTTGTTGTATAGGCGTTCCTTATGAAACATGGTGTGGGTTCTCAAATAACAAACGGTTTTATATTGGGTTGATATTGGTTCGCCATGTTTGGGAGCCCAATATTTTGCCAAGCTTGCACCAGTTGTCATATTGGCATTTCCCATGGAACCCGGTATGGTTTCTAGAATGAACAACGGTTATATATTGAACCAATATTGGTTCGCGATGCTTGGCAGCCCAGTATTTTGCCAAGCATGGGCCAGTTCTCAATATTGGCATTCCCTACCTGGATTATTGAATTCTGATGGGCAGGAACGCAGAAAAATTCAAACCGCTATAACTCCACAACGAGAACTGCTAAATTAGTTCTATTTTTTTCCCCCTGGAATACCCCGTGATCTGGCTTAGAGAATGGCGTTGGATTCAAACGTCAAAATTCTTTTGTCTCTGGAAAAAGGATATATATTTCATCCCATTTTTGGAATCCACGCGAGACACCGATGTGAATATTTGTGTGGGACTTTGGTACCGGAGAAGCATTTAATTGAATCTCTTCAATTGAGAATTGATGGAACTGTTATTTCATTGTACGCGTGAAGATGAGGAATCGAACAAAAGAAAAGAAGTAGCACGATGGAACGATGAGTTACTATAGATAGAAGGTAGGGAACAGAGACAAGAAAACTGATACTAGAGTCAACTTTGAAACGTACAAGTCCCACATATGTCGTAGGTTATATCAGTTACGCTTCACTGACACGTCCAGCTGTCATTTCAAAACGAATTGCACTGTCTCATTGAAAATAGTTTCAACTCTGACATTAGCATATTGCGATGTCAGTTCCAGTCGCCAGAATAATTTTTTATCACGCATCAAATTAATTTTTCTCTTTTTTATCTAAAATTCTCGCTATTCCTGTCACGTGGATTTATTCTTTCGCTCCGTTCTCGATATTAGGTTTAAATCTCATAGTTTCAAATAAAAAGAGAATGTTTTCACACTGCGGGAATTATCATTGAATATTTAAAAGATGCTACATCAAAAATCGATAACAATGACAATAACCTTATCTTTTGAATAATACTATCGCAGTGCGCATCATTTTCATTATTCCAAAACGATTAGAAAGTAAAATTCATTTCTATAACTCAAAATGCATAAAAAATCTCAACGTCGGTAGAATCAAACACGCAGTTATATGAGAAAATTCGCCGCGACCAATAGGTACAATATCTGAATATGAAGTTCGATGATCCGAGAAGTAAAAGAGCATTATGCATCGCCTCGACTGCATGCTTACTGTTAGGAATCGTACTCAAAAAATGCGAAGCTGGGAATATTCTAGCTGTGATTCCGTCGCCCTCTTACAGTCATCAAATTCCTTTTCATCCCTTATGGTCAACTTTGAGCAAACGTGGTCATCGAGTTGTGCTTATAACGCCTAATCCGATCGGTGACCCTTCTTTAACTAATCTCACTGAAATCGATGTGTCGTATCTTTACGAATACATGAAAAACGTCAACTTCGCTGAATATAAAATGAAATCTTTATCGTGGCTCGATGCGCAACGGAAGGATCTTTGGAAGTTCTCTGTTTTCGTGTCGGAAAACATTCTCATGGATTCCCGGGTGAAGAACATTTATTCTAAGGACAGTGGAATGAAATTTGATGTGGTTATGCTGGAAGTGGGCATGGGACTCGCGTTTTATGGTTTGGGTTATAGATTCGATGCCCCAATAATAGGTGAGAACGTGTAACAGATATTTCTACAATGGATAATTATTTTCTCTCACGTTACCTCATTTCCGTCATCAGGTTTGTCTTCGACTACCCTGACTATTGAAAATAATTACATTGTTGGGAATCCCACATTACCTTCCCATCCTTCAACTTGGGAACTTGAAAATCAAGTGAATTCCAATATATCCTTTTGGCAAAGAGTTGGGAACTTTATTCGTCTTTGGAGATTTATTTACGATTATCTCAATGAATTTGTGCCACAACATCAACGGATGGCGGAGAAATATTTCGGAAATGATCTACCGTGGATCGGAGATATCCAGAAGAACATCAGTCTGATATTTGCTAATCAGCAAGAACATATTTCTTTCATCAGACCGAATGTGCCAAATGTCATACCGTTCGGAGGTTTCCACGTGTCCAGAAAAACTGCACCGTTACCGAAAGTGAGTAACGATCGAACGCTTTTTCTCTGATATTAAGTTCTATGGATGTTTATAGAAATTGGAAAAATTCATCGAGGATTCGCCGAATGGATTCATCTATGTGAGTTTTGGTACAAATGTGAGAACCAATGTCTTGTCAAAAGGACTGCATCAAGTACTTTACGATGTATTCTCGAGTCTTCCTTATAGAATCGTTTGGAAATATAGCGGGGATTTTCCTTACAAAACTAAGAACATTTACATCTCCGAGTGGTTTCCTCAAACCAATATATTGGGTATGTTGTATTAGGATGTATTTATATTGATTTTCTAGCTCCCACATGATTTTCATTGATTTTTCATCGGTTTAGCTCATCCAAAAATTAAGTTGTTCATATATCAGGGAGGTCTTCAGAGTACAGAAGAAGCCATTCATTACGAGGTACCGGTGATTGGATTCCCTATTTTCGCTGATCAAATATCGAATGTAGATAAACTGGTTCAAATTGGAGTAGCAAAACGACTGGACGTGATGAATTTGGAGGGGGATTCTTTGAGGGACGCTATTCAAGATGTGCTGAAGGACGGAAGGTGTGATTTGAATATTTATCCATCAAAACTAACCCCATGAATTCCATGATTTTCGTTGTACGTTGTTTCTCGTCCTGACAAAAATATACCTCTCCAGAATTCTACGAAATTTTCCAAACTATCGCTACGTGACCATCATATTTTGACCCCCATTACCCCAAATTTGAGTAGCCTCCCATATCATTTCGTACAAATTCATGCAGATTTTTGCAATATTTGACAAATTTTCTCCCTCTTTGCATCTTCTTATTCGGATTCTCTACTTCAACTCCATCCAATCGGGTTCCATGAATGGATTTCGTGGAATCTGGTATTGTTTCAGTGGATCTTCATGTACCGGTATTGAATACATAAAATAGGAAAAACCATATCTCACGCCAATGGTTTACTTTTAGGTACAAACAGAAAATGCAAGAGCTTCGAGATGATATGGACGCCAAACCCTACAACATGTTGGATAACGCTATTCACTGGATAGAATTTGTGATGCGTCATAAAGGAGCACCTCATCTTCGATGCAGTATAGCCGACGATCCGTGGTATCAGAGATATGACATGGATATTGTAGCTATCCTCTCACTAATAATATTCACGATGACTATCTTATTCGCTACCGTGACGTATAAAATAATACTTTATGTTCTCAACTGCCGCGCACATCACGTGCCAAATAAAATGAAAATTTATTAATTCCTTGATATGAATATATTGCACTTTCGTAACTCAACTTCGCGCAGAACTTAATCCCAAGTACAATATAGAAAGTGTGAACTTTGTTGGGATAATAACGTGACTAAACTTCATAGTGCATACGCTGTGCGAAATGAAATATTCTCGGTTAACCTTCTTAACCTTGCGTATTGATTGAGAAACAGAATTCGAGAACGTTGCTGAAGTTCATGAAGGAAAAATGATTGTGTTTCTCATATGTGGAATTTAAGTAGATGTATCAAATTGATATAAAATTGATCCAGCAGCATCGTCTGATGGGAAAATCTTCTCTTTCGAAGGCTAAAGCTCACTACTGCCCATGAATTTGTATTCATTTCAATCGCAACATGAAGCATGAATTGTGCATATACGCTATTTTTGTCCCACTCAAATTTGTAATGGTTTTCGAATGATATAGATAGATGAAAATAAAATTGAGATATTACTGATGTTCGTACTTCATTTCTTTTCCTGTAGGAAAATATCGATTGGAATATTTTTATCTTCAGAATTTTTTCAAAATTTCATCGGACAGAGGTTAAATTTGATCAATGTGGTTCATTTTTGGCCAAATGTATTTTCCTTTCTCTGTTTTACTTTGTCTTGATTTTCGATCATCTGAATTAATTCTGATGTTTTCTATTTTGTATGTTTCATTCTATAATTGCTATCCAACTACCCAACTAACATTTCAATTCTTGAAGATATCTAAAAGGATACTTAATTGAGAGATCTTTAAGAACTTTCTTGAAGAGTTCTTAAAGATATCTCTTTGAAGTGTTGGAAAGACATCTTGTAAAAGATTTCTAAAAGATGTCTTGATTCAGAGATCTTCAAGAACGTTATTGAAGAGTTCTTGAAAATATCTTTTAGAAGTCTTGAGGAGATTTCTGAAAGATGTCTTGATTAAGACACGTTTAAGAAGATAAATTTTTCAGCAGCTTTGAGGTTATATGAGCACATGATCATGAATAACACAGAATAAAACTTTGAATGTACCTGTTATTACAATCGTATTGCAAATGAGGTGATTCCATATCCATGAATTAAAAGCTTGAGTCAATCATTGAGATATCAAGAAATTTGAAAGTTTGTAAAAAGTACGATTTTGTCGCCTTATGACGTGCACAATAAAATTACCGAATATCCACTTCACAACAATTCGTCAGAAATACTTTAGGAAGAATCTGCGGTATTCACGAAATATTAACGACCACTAGAACATAGAATTGATTTCTAAATATGTTTCACTAAATTTATTCATCTTTCCTATTTGTAATTACATTCAACTCTTTTGATATTTATTCATGTGATAACAGTTTGTTCAAAAGATCATTTTCACTTTGAAACTGGACACCGCTGACATATTTCATTATGTCATATTGACAATTATGGGCGTCTCTACCATGTTTTACGTATAGCTCAAGTGACCGAGGCGTAAATATATCGTCAAGAGAATGGGTTCGATTCCCGTAACAACAAGGGTCGAAATCAGGTAAACTTTATCGGAACGCGAGAGCAGTTGAAGAAACAGGAGGGAAAGGAAAAAGAAAAGGTTAAGAATTTTTTTTGTGAACAAATTCAAGAGTCTTCCAAGACGTTTTTATGAATTCTCCAAGACATCTTTAAGAACTCTTCAAGACATCTTTAAGAACTCTTCAAGATATCTTTTCGAATTCTATACGTGTTTCATAAGACATCTTTTAGGATTCGTTTCGGTATCTTTTAGAACGTTTTTTAAGACTTCTTACAAACGCATCGAGACTTCTCAAAGATATTTTTAAGATGTCTGAATGTGAGTTGGGTATAATGTTTGTAATGTTTTGATTATATCTTGGAAAAGAGATTCAAGGAACTGAAAAAATTGAGGAAGAAATGGGAGAAAGAATAGGGAAATTTTGCATAGACGGGGAAAAATTTTCTAAAAAATTACAATATACATAAAATTGTTTGGGTTCCATCCACGGCACACTGAAACAGTATATTACACACCTAGGGCAGTAAAATAAGAAATGGCTAAGATCACATGTAATTGTCGGCCGAGGGGAAGCCGAGCCCGACAAACATGTGATCTTAGCCTTTCTTTTTTACTGCCCGAGGTGTGTATACTATTTTCCTCCCCGACGGAGCCGGAAAGTGGCAACTTCGTTTTGGCCAGCGGGCAGAAAGTAGTCATTTTCCACCCGGAGGGGAGAAAAATACTCTTCAAAAAGTCTGATAATTTATTACAGATCAGTGCCAGTCTGTGAGAAAGAAATTCTTGGTTCGAATATGGCATCAAAAGTACCATAATTTCTTGTAGGAATGCATCTAATTATGGTGATTTTACGGGCGAATTCAAGTGAATAACTCTATCCGTCACAGACCGGCGTTGATACTCAATAAACTATGAGACTTTCCAATTTATTCGTTTTCTCTGTGTGTAACGATTCTATTGGAAGATTTCTAGAATACGTAAAGCATTCAATCAATAAAAAAGCCAAATATTCGAAATCATTTCACTGAATCTTATTCCATTGAATTGCCTCAATTTTATTGAATTTGATCATGTTACCAAATAACACCAATAATTAATCCATTTACACCGAGAAAAATTTTTTTGTACAATTTCCCATCATTGCTGGTAAATTTAGAATATAACCTGAAAACTACAAAATGTACTGTCAAACACGGTAGATTGAACTGTGATTCTATTAACATCTACGATCTACGACCAAAGCGAGTGAAGATAGCTAAAATGATTGCAAAGTTCACACATAATCGACAGCGTGTGTCATCATTTTCAGAGTATATCCCAAATATACCAACAGTGGTGGGAAATTGGACAAGTAAATTTTTCTCAGTGTACCCTATGCAATCGCGTTGATGGTGCAATTTTCATCTACAATATTAATTTTGACCTAAAAAAAATTTCTCCATTATTTATTTCATATTATCAAATTCACATCAATAATTATTTATGTCGAAAACTCTTCCAAAAATTATTCATTGACCACAATTTTATTCAATTCACTGAACCGAAATTGAGCTACTAGAAATTTTAAAATTCAGATTGAATCTTTTTATTGTGAATAAAAGATTTTAATCTCGAACTGCAATTTTGCAAAAAATAGTTTGATTTGAAACATTAATTGTGGATATGGGAGTAAAATTGTGGATATATTCTCACCACAGAATCTCCTATTCCAAGGGAATGATTATGAATTTTGAGAATTCTTCTTTAAAATTCAACAATTTATCATAAGATTTGATATCAGTAGGATTGAGAAATTGAGAAAAAAATATAGATTCCAACCTCATCGTATTAATAAAATATTATTACGTTTCATAAAAGGAAGTTAAAGTTTAATTTTCCTCACCATGCAGTTCACTTGAATACACTTGTATGGATTCAATATAAATACACTCTACGGGGTACGGATTTGAAAAATTGCACTCTCTTTACAGACATCCCGTGTATCACTTATATTATGTGAGACTATGTATGTAGAATAAGTGCTTTTTTCAAAAAATATTTGGAAAATCTCTCATTTTTTGTGGATTATGCATTGTGGGTGACTTCAGCATTATAAATCTACATGAAGAACCATTGATCCATCCTAGTTTTCGAAGGGATTCAGAATATAGAACTTTTTTAGATTCATCAGTGAATGGACAGCTTGGGAATTGAATGATGTAGAATTTTAAAGCTATCGTTCATTCATTATCATGATCATGAAGTAATCAGTCTGATGACTGGTTCAATAAAATCCTTCAACCCTGTCTATTATCCACTGAACGCTCAATTCTTACATATCTACGACAGCCCTTATCTTGTATGATTTGTTTCACATAACTTGATCGAGGTCTACCTTTATAAGTTGTTTTACCATTAATTTTCCCTTCTAATATTGTTTTCAATAAGTTATCATGCCTCAATATGTGTCCTTTCAGACTACTTCTTCTTTTAAGGACATGTTTCAAAGGATTCCTTCTTTCATTCACCTCTCAAGTACCTCTACATTTTCCACTCTCTCTCCCTCCATTTCATTCTGAACATCCTTCTATAACACCACATTTCAGGAGCTTTAAGTCTTCGTTGGTCAGTTTTTCCGATTGTCCAAGTTTCGCAACCATATGATGCTGTGCTCCAAACGTAACACTTTAACAATTTCTTCCTTCCTGCTAAGCTAATATTCATTTAGCATAACAACTGTTTCTTTTGGTGAAAAGCCTGTTTTCTTTGTGCTATTCTTGTTCTCTTATCTCTTCCGCTTTGACCGTTTCCCGTAATCATGCTTCCTAGATATTCAAATTCTTTCACTTGCTGAACTGTTTCTGCATCTGTTTTGATTCTCGTTCTTCTCAATTTATATTCATACAATAGTTTTCTAGTAATATTGTTTTAATAGTGTTGAGATATTTTCTAACTCAGCACCACTCGTAGCTGATATAGCTATGTCATGTGCAAATCTCAACATGCTGACATTTTCTCCCTGAATCTGCAATCTCAATTGCACTTGCTCCTTCACTTCGTTCATCGCTTCTCCTATCGTTCATTGTGTGAAGAATATTAATATTTCTTATATCAACATGTGCTCGGATCAAATCAGTTTTGAATGACTATGCAACACATTTGACAGACAATGTTCATTATTGGTGTCCGTTGACTCAATGGTGTACTCACTCTTTATCATCTATCAAATTTATCTAAACGTTTTTTCTTCTTGTCTGATATGGATGTAATCTTACAGATTGTGTTTCAACGCTGAACTTTGGAACATGTGTTCATAGAATCACCGACGGTAGCATTTATAATACACTTATGTTGCCTGAAATGTGACACACATGCAATCAAGCCTCAGTTATGTAACTTCTCTTTCGATTCTTAGGATGAGTGAACGTTTCTTTACAGATCAGAGTACAATGATCTTCGTTCATGCCGCTCGTCGTCCGCAGTGTTTTACTCCGACGACCTTGACTTTCTTTCTTTCTAATTCCACGTCCATCAATCTTCGATCTCTATCCTCACTATGCATCCAATACACTACCGCGCAAAAGTTTCATCTGATCTCTAAGTGAAAGGGTATGAGATACGGAAAAAAAGAGTAGTTGAAATGACTTTTCAATTTGTAAGCGCAGAAGGACCTAAGTTTTCGTGAAAATCACAACGTTTTTGATCAATTGATCAATTTGAAATGAAAATCATCTAGCATGTTTTATCTTAACGCAAGAAAATGCGTCTGTGTGCACTTGAAAGTCTGTTTTCCATGAATGTGAACGTCTCAGTAGAACATGTCAAGGAAAACCATAAAATAAGAATGATTCGAATGGCAATGAGCATATTTAAAATCAATTTTATAAAAATTCATCATAAAACTTGATGGATACAGTAATATTCATCAGACAAGAAGACGGCATTAATTCGTGTACTTTTATCATCGTTAAGAGATTCCTCAAATTATTTGAATCAACATCAGGGGGAAATTATTATCTTATGAGATTTTGAAATTCACATAGGATGGATGCAACTTTCGAGCGGGAATGTATCTTTCTCCCTCCTTTGATCTGTCCATTCTGGGTTGATATCTGTGTTCTTCTCGTCATGTAGAGTGGGATCTTCAGTTGATCAGATGAACGCGTTACAATCGAACACGATACTGAAAGAAACGAATATGAAGCGTTTGATGAATAAGAGTTTATATAGCGTGGGTCCATTGTTTGTGTGTTTATCGATCATTTTACAATCATGTGACGCTGGTAGGATTTTAGCTATTATTCCGATACCATCTTACAGCCATCAAATCCCTTATCGAGCGTTGTGGAAAACTCTAAGCGAACGAGGACACGAAGTTGTGGTATTGACCACTGATCCAGTTAATGACAAATCTCTGATCAATTTAACGGAAATTAACTTCGAGCATAATTATGTGGAGTTGAAGGACCTGAATTTCTTGGAATCCCGACTGAATTCAGTGTCATGGACGGATCTGATGCGTAGTCAGTTATGGGATATTGGTCATAATTTAGCTCACAACATTTTCAAACATCCAGACGTGCAGAAGATATACGCTTCGAATAGTGGCGTTGAATTCGATGTACTGATTGCTGAAGTTTTACTCACTCCTGCGTGTTATGCTTTTGCTCATAGATTCGATGCTCCGTTAATGGGTGAGGGACTGTTCTTTTTTCACGAAATCCTTAATACTCAACTTAGATTGAGAGAATGTACAAATGAAAATAACTGCTGTTCCTCATATTTGAAAGTTGAAAATAATTGAAATATCCCAATGAACACGTACGCATTATTTCAACGTTGAACAAATTAGGTAGGAGATGACAGTCATCAGTTTCATAACGCTGATTTTGGATGTAGTTCGATGAGAGAATAGAAGTCTTGAAATGACGTTTTTAAAACGTATTACTTGAACTAGGAGCCAGAATTACCCATCAAAAAACGTTCTGAAGAACGTTCTTCAATTGCATCGAAATCCCAAATTGAAAATATGTTTATAAACCCTTCGGTGCTCATACATGGATTGAAAATATCCTGTCAACAATGTAGAATGGAATTGAACAACACTGGATTGAAATTGCAATAAATAGCATGGCTTCATCCATAGACATTCTCTTCTCAAATTTTCAGGGTTCCAAATACACCATTCTTTTTGATTAATAATGAAATATGATCAGAACAATTTGTGCCGGTTTGATTTCTGTTTTGAAACCATCATCAAAGTAAGATGGAATTGATTGTAATTCAGTCTCTTTTATTGCTTACTTTGAGTTAGAATAGGCGCTACTTTTGGCTGCATTTTGAAGCTGATATCCGGGATCACTTCAAGTTTTACTTTTTACTGTGTTGACATTCATCAGTGTTGATTTTCCACACGAATTTTCAGTGGACCGTTCCGTGAATACAAAAATTTTCACTGTGTATGACGTTATTGTTGAAAAATACGTGATCTACCGCGGGATATCATCGGAAGAATATCGCTAATTGACAACGTGTAGTTGTCGACCGTTTTCAAGAAATTCATAGCTGAATTGTGGAGAATCTGAAGTATTTGATTTGAGTACGCCGCGTCAAATTTGATTAAATTAATTGCCTTATTCAATGATTCTCGACATGAGAGCTCCAGTGAGAATGAGTAGAAATATTTCATATAAACTCAAGGTCTTATCTATCGACTCGAAAGTCTTCACTCTTTTTTATGAATGGGACCAATTGCAGAGATAACTTTTTTCCTGTCACAATTTCGTATGTATTGAATATTTGTTGATTTTTCAATACATCCGCTGAAACGAGGATTAACATGACACAAATTCTCCGACACATACATGAATCGCATTTTTCACATTCCTCACATTTTCACACTGGAATTCCATGCTCATTCTCATCATCATGAGGTATTCCCTTTTTTGGCTGACTCAAGAGCATTCCAAACCCAGATAACACAATAATTCGTGAGCCGTTCCAAAAGAGTTCTTGAACCAAATTCTGGAAGAATTATTTTTCCGAACTCTTGACGAGTTCTCAAAGAGTTCTTTGAATTCTAAAAGAATTATTTGACAGCTCTATATTCAATCTCTTGGGTGTTCTATAAGAGTATTGAAAGAACACTTTGAGATGACTTGAAGGACTCTTCATTGTCCGCTTCTTAGAACTCTGATGAAGCTCTGTCCCTACTGAAGAAAAAGTTCCTACGAATTCAATGTACATATTGAATTCCCGCAGATTTCTATGATTGTGAAAAAGCGTTCCGTAAGAATGATTGAGTGATGATGGTCAATTCGAGTCCATAAAATAAATAAATATGTAATTAGTAATATTGAATGAGAACAAAAAACTAATCATGTATATTTTGTTTTTCACTCGTGTAAATTACAAACATTTTGGCATCCATCGATACTAAAGACAGCACAACAGGGCCAAGATTGAGCCAACATGGGCCCCATCGTCATTCCCCAATACTGGGTTAAAGAGGATGGACCCAGCCTGGGGTCCATTGTCGTTATAGGCAATACATGCTTGAGAGGGATTTCCCACACTCGATACAATCGATTAGTTCTTCCATACGTGAAAGATCGTTTGTATGAATGCATTGTTACAGTCATGATGTTCACATATTTTGAGTTGATGAATAATTTACTTCATTACACTGAAAACACAGTTTGTTCCAGCCAAACAAAATTCTGGTTGAGATGAACGCAAAGAAACTTTTTGGTTGGCTGAAATAAAATTTATTTGGGGTGAAGAAAATTTGGTTCACAATAATTAAGGCTTTCATACAGACAAATGAATTTCGTTTATCCTAAATAAATTTTATTGTAGCCAACCAAAAAGTTGCTTTGCGCTCATTTCAACCAAAATTTTGAATGTTCACACACTTCTCTTCTTTAGAGTTACATCGCTATGTTGTATACACAACTTTGACCTTAAAATCATATAATATGTAATTTATTCTCGCATATTATATGTTTCTTGCATCGGAATGAATTACTAACTGAATATTACATTGCATAAATCACTTCACTTTATTAAGCACTCTCAAAATCTCATACACGCACCTATTCATTCAATTTATAAGAGAAAATATACTACTAATTGTATCTTGGACATTACTCTTATTCAAAGACATTTGCGACTTCAGGAAGACTCTGATTGAATTCTTGTTGTTTCAAGTTCATGCGTTAAAATTCTTTTGGGTAGAACAGGACTACATTTTGAACTTCTATAAAGATTCATATTCACTGTCATAACGGGTAGTTTTTACGAATAATTCATGCATTCTCTATGTGAATTTCAAGACCTTTTCAAGAATTCTTTTGATACTCTATGTGTTCATTTAGAATACTCCACGAATTTATAGAAATAAATTCCGTACGTATTCTTTATTCTGAATTCTCTGTGAACTCAAAAGGAACTTGTGTGCTGTCTGGGAAGGGTCCCTTCAAAAAGTTCCCTCTATGGCAGTGAACATGAATTCATTATGAATACTTTGAATTCTTGATGAACAACTCAGTTGAATTGTGCAATTGTTGAATTGTTGAACAACAATAGAATTCATATTGAATTCATGTTTACTGACATAACGGGAACTGTTCAAAAATTCTTTGAGAAGTTTATATGAATTGAAAATGAACATTTGTGCTGTCTGGGTATCACGTTTATAAATAGTCGACAGGTTTAGACCGCGAACATATCCTGCAGTTACCGAAACGCGATTTTCAAAAATTTATGAGAAATTAACTATGAGGTGTTTTTAAATTTTCTCAACGGGATATCAACCGCATTGAAGAGTACAAGAAACAAAGGTAAAAAAATGAATTTGACCAAAAATGTTGGTTAACAGGGTTAGACCGCAGGCCCTGCATATATTCTCGTTGGAATATTTTTCAAATTATTCGAATCGATGTCCGGAAAAGTCATTTTTTCATATCGAAAAGTTTTCATGAAATTCGGAAATCACAGATTTTTACGAACGATGAATGCAATTTTTGAACGGACATGTATATCTCTCCCTCCTTTGATCCACCTAATCTGAGCTTACATCTGCATTCTATTCGTATTGCAAAGGTGAATCTTCAGTTGATTAGATGCACGCGTAGTAAACGAGCACGTTTTTGAAAGAAACGAATATGAAACATTCGATGAATAAGAGTTCATGTGGCATGGGGCCTGTGTTCGTGTGTTTGTTGATCACTTTACAATCATGTAACGCTGGTAGGATTTTAGCTATGGTTCAAACACCATCTTACAGCCATCAAATCCCTTTTCGAGCTTTATGGAAAACTCTAAGCGAACGAGGACACGAAGTTGTGGTATTGACTACTGATCCAGTTAATGACGAATCTGTGACCAATTTAACGGAAATTGACTTCGGACATAATTATGAGGTGTTCAGGAAATTGGATTTTCTAGAAGCCCGATTAAATTCAGTGTCATGGATTATGTTGCAAAGTGACTTATGGGGAATCGGTCATAATTTAGCTCACAGCATTTTCAAACATCCAGAAATGCAGAAGATGTGGGCTCCGAATAGTGGCGTTGAATTCGATGTAGTCTTTGCCGAAGTTCTATTCTCCCCTGCGTGTTATGCTTTTGCTCATAGATTCGATGCTCCGTTGATAGGTGAGAGAATGTTGTTTTTTGACGAAATTCATCTTAGCTTCCCAAATAGCACAGAGTTTGTCGATGAATTCTTGAAGAACTTTTTTACAACTCTGGAGTTCAAATGATGTTCTTGAAGAATTCTTCACGAACTCTGTGCTATCTGAGTTATATTGAGAAAAATGTACAGTTGAAAATAATTGCTGACCCTCATATTCGAAATATGAAAATAATCATCCGTTGACAGGATAGAGAGAGTGTTGTTTTTTCGAAATTCTTCTTGGTTTATGCTGAAAGGAATAATTTGGAATGTGATTATTATGCCCGAGGAACATACTGACTTCCCAATGGCATTTACTGTAAAACATAATGAATTCGATCATGTTAATTTCTATTGTCTCGTCATGGTAAATTTCGTCGTAAGTTCAGTCTGTTCCTCGGTTACAAAGTCCCATAGTAAATTCAACTATAATTTTCTCTCTGTGTAAAGTTGAAAATAACTGCTGATTCTCATACGTCAAATCTGAGAATAACCAAAATATGCAAAGCTGCCCGTGTGGAAATTTCGTTCAGGCAATAATCGGATCCTGATTAACCCAGACAGCACTGTAGGTGCTCGGAATGTTTTAGAAACGTGCTCGTGGTTTCGCGACCTCTGATTCCAACAATTACGTGTCTAACACATTTTTAAAACTTACATTGTCAAAACATTTACTCTCTAAATCTGAATCAGTGGAATTTCACTGGATTGCAGTGATAAGTATACCACTGCGAACCAGTGCATATACACTGCGAATCAGTGAGTATTCACTGATTTTCACAGTGAAATACGAGTAATTGTAATCAGTGAAAAGAACATCCAACTGCAGAATCAGCGACTATTCACTGATTATGCAGTGGAATTCAACTGATTGAAATTAGTGGTATACTTATAACTGCGGAATCAGTCGAATTCCACTGATTCAGATTTAGAGAGTATATGATTCATGAAAATTCCCCATTTCGTTGCTAACCTACACCAACCTACAAATCATTCATATTCAAAGTTTAATACATGACTAATACATCAAAAAATAGTAAAACCATACTGTTTTTCACATAATCAACTGATTCTCACTGCACAACATAAAAAATCATGAAAATACACATATTATAAAGAGTAAAATAAAGGTATTGAAAAGCGCTTTAGAGTGGAACTATTTTCCATTCAATCCAGCACTTCATAAGCTTATACGTGTAATTTATTGTGCACGAGATCATTTTACTCGAATATAATTGCCCTAGTAGAAATTTTGATATGGAAAACATCAGGTCCAGATCAGGCATGCCTGATTCCCGTTCAAGGCCTGACTTGTGTATCTGATAAGGCCCTGACAAAAATGTAACGCAGGGAAAGGACAAGGTCCTGACTAGGAAAACCAAACGTTTCTCAATCAGGATATGATCAGGGTAGTGAGTGAATTCCCAATCAGGACCTGATCCGGGTGGTAGCGGAATCCCCAATCACGACCTCATCTAAGCTATACTCTAACATTCAATTTAATTTTCATGGAATTCAATTTACATAAAATTCTTTGAAACTCCCCCAAAGAAGAAATTCTACTAATGATCCAAATAGACCTCAGTTGAACATTTAAAAAAGACAGGTAAATTTCTAATGAGTCCTGTGAAAATTTTGAATAGTTTGATACATTCATCGTTCTGAATTGATCAGGTCCTGATTCGGCTGTCTTGTCGGTTATCACATGATTGAAATACGGATGAGGCAAGGCAATCCTGATCAGGTCCTGATCAAGATATCTTTACAGTTACCTCAGAATTTAAATACGGATGAATCAAGACAATCCTGATCAGGCTCTGATAGGAATACCATGTCTGAGTTACTGAAAGGGAAAATCTGACCGGGACCTGTCAACAACCTCGCGTTACACTGTTGTAAGGTCCTAAACAGGATACTATGTCAGGACCTGATAAGGTAATTAAAAGTTTTCCTTAATTAGGAGTTCCCTACTGCAGCCTTACGAGGGCCATGCTTCTAATAGGGAATTCTCTGTCAAATTTCTACTAGGGTGATTTAGGATCTGTTTGAATTGAAAATATCCACAGATATGCTATCAATTTGATGATTTATAAGGACAAATTCAACATGTGTTAATCACGTTTTGTGAGAATGTAAATAAAAGAAACCAAGACATTTTCATGTTTCAAAAACATACATGCGACATTTTCAAAACGTTTCTGAAACATTTCGTTTGTAACAAGGTACGTTTTGTGAATGTTTACAAAACGTCTGAGTGCTGTCTGGGAATGTTCCACATTAATGTGTAGGCCCCTGTGAGAATCCAATACAGGAGCTAATAGAAATGTCACGTTCAGGTATCTAGGGTAGGCATGGTTTTCCAATATACGTCCAATATAGGCAGTCATTGAGAACCCCAATAAATTGTTGAATGAAAATATAAAAAACTGGTGTCTCAAGCATATAAAGAAAATATGATTGAATCAATAAATATGTCTTGTACAATTTAACATTTCAAAAATGAATTGATAAGAATCGAATATATTTCTCTCATTCAAACAGTTGATGAGATCGAAATTATATGCTGTCTATTCAAATTTCATAAATCCCTTCTCAAAGTTTACTTCAATTCGAACTCATCTGAGAAATTGGTAACTACCTGAATATTCAAGTCATATCAATCTATGTTCTAATTTCGAATTGAACAACGTGTACGCAAGTTGAACCATATGTTTCGTGGAACCCATATAGCACTCGAAGAATGCTTTTCCAAGAACAAGAATAGGATTCTCTAATGATTCTTCTCGAACTAATTAATTCTTGAGGAGCTATCATAGGATTTTATTCTTGTTCTTGAAGAAGAATTCTTCGAGAATTCTATGGCAAATTGAAAGTTGTTAATGAAATCTTTCTATAATACATGTGAATAATGCTTCAATTCGAATTCAGTCGGGTGTGGTTGTTATGATTTCATATATTCATTACATTTTGATTTGGAACATGATACATTCGTTGTCATTGCCCGGTGAACACACGCACGTTTTAAAAACGTCAAAAACAGTCAAGACCCACACGTTGTGAATTAGTAATATTCTTGCGTTAATTCAACGTAAAAATGTCACGGCAGATCACGTGTTTTTAGACCATAAAATAACGTCGTATCAACGGTTTGAACATCGTTCAAAAGACGTCAAATATTGACGTGTCCTGATGATGGTTCTAAAACGTGAATTGGATCCAACAAATTATTTTGAAAACTTCTCATTAAATATCGAGGACAATAGTACTTCTGAGTATGACAGAATTTGGAAAGTATGCCACACTATTTACTATCTTGCTCCTCGTTGAAATTTTAACCAATTCTTCGGTTTCGTTCGACATTTTTAGCAGAATATCTTCAATTGAAGTTCAAACACAAGGTGTTATAAACACATTTTAAACGCGTGATTCAAATCCGTTCAAAACACGTTTTTTGAGGACATCGTTTGATGGTTATTTTTGAATATTAGTTTAAATTACACGTCATCAAAACGTAATCCCTGGTCGTCTATTTCCCTATCAAATTTCAACTAAAAATCAACGTCATGAAATCAATGACTGACGTCCGTTTGACATTCTAACGTTCTTTCAACGTTGAAATAACTTGTGTGTGTTTATTGGGTGGAGACTACCAGAGGGCACTATTTTGGTTGAATTGTGGAAAACAAATCGGGGCCAAAATTGGCTATAATTAGAAACACCACAACGTATCAATTGAACCCGAATGTTCCCTCTCAACAATTTTTTTGTCCGTATAATAAAAGAATTGCAAAACATTGATAATAATGAGAATGGAATAATAAATTGAAATTATGCCTCAATGATACCAGGACGGTCTGTTTTTGGTCTGTACACAGTCGGAAATTTTGTGTTAAATTCAACACAGTTCACATGTCCCAAACGGTCCACACATATTTTTGTGTCGATATTACATAATGTATTTGTGTTAGCAAATAACTCAAGCTCGATGTAAATAATATCACACAAAAAGATGTTGATAAAGTTTTGATTGGAATTTCCGATCGTGTAAATTCAACACATAAGTACTGTCAAATGAAATCCAAAATAAGGAATGAATCAACAGTTCACAAGTGTAATTTATGGATTTTTTTACATCAATCAAATGTGAGAATCGCACTTTTTTCGTGTTGAAACAATGCATAAGAATAAATTGAAAAAAACAGTACTTCAGTAAGCATTGAATATGGATTGGCGGGACCGAATGTTGAAACTGTATCACCCAAGCCACCGCGGTCCTTTGATTGAGTGTACTTTCTTTGCGTATATCGATTCGCACTCTATCTTCAAATTCACATATATAGAAAACGAATTTCCATTAGAATGAAAGCTAAAACCAAAATGAATGAATAGTTCTTCCGACGACTACTAAAGTTACACGTACATAGAAGTTTCATAAAAAAATAGCTCCCACCACTAGCGATCTCCCCTTGGTAGTTGAGAATAACACAATTTTTATGTTCAATCTTGAGTTGAATAAAATTTGTGTCATTTTGATACTTTTTTTTACTTGTTTGAATGATTTCACATTATAAATCAGTTGAGACCTGATTACACAAGGACTGTCTGTAGAAGTTACACGTGGTTGTGTTGAATATTTAACAGAAAATTCATGACACACGGATTTTTTATCACATTTACACAAAATTTTCAACTGTGTAATTAGAGGACCTATTATAAAGGATGCCTCGGTAATACCTATATACAGGCCCTAGATATAATCTAAGATTCCAGGACAAATTTCCACACGGCTGAATTTTGAGAAGCCTGGGAAATTCGATGTATCCATTGATTCAATTAATTTCCTTATAGAATAATTCTTGAAATGCGACATTCAGTATAAATACGTTGAAATAATTCATATGGATCCACAGTTTCATCCATTGACGATCGGAATCTCATAGTCGATTTTATCAATGAAATCATTTACGAAGATAACTTCTTTTTTCCTACAATTTCGAATTTATCAAATGTCTATTGATTTTCTTCTACATCCACTCATCCAAAGATCAACATGACACAAATTCTCAAACATTCACAGGGTGACCCGAGTCCGGTGGATTATATTCTAAGGACATATTCTGCAGCAAAAATGCAATAATCTCCCGTATTGAAAAAAATTGTTTGAATCTCTGTTCTTGAGCTATGAACATTTTTGGATTTTTTTTCAAATTCCGGAGCTATAAACATTTAAAGTTGTTGATTGAAAGTCAAGAAATTTCAAATCGCTATAACTTCGAATTGAAAAATAACAGGGTAGTTTAATTTTATTCCAGACATCCGCCGTGCTTAAACTTGACGAATGGTGTCAAGTTCAAGTATGTGACATACAACGCTTTTGAAGAATTTGGATTTGAAAAATAATCTACGAATGCTCATAGCTTAAGAACAAAGCCTCAGCAAATTTTTTTCATACGAGAAATTATTGCGTTTTGTCTGCAGAATATGCCCTTAAAATATAATCCATGCATCAAGGTTTTTAGGCAAGCTGGATGAAATAGTGGAATCGGAAAATATTCTAAGAATTTTTTCCAGAATCTTTTCAGAATTCCTGAAGAACTCTTTTGGAATTCTTGAGAGAAAGAATTTCTTCCAGAGATTCATCCTGAATCGACATAACAAGGGTTCTTTGAGGATACCTTGCGAATTCATTGAGAATTCTTTATGATCTGGTTGTATTATTTATGAATTCTCAAGGAACTCCAATGAAAGAATTCACAATGAATTATTCGAATGAAGTTATTTGAGAATTCTTTTGAGACTGTGGTGCTGTGTGGGATAAGTAGTACTGAAAAAAATTGTTCCAATTTCTTTCTCCGTTCCAAGAGAAAAGTTTTTGTTCGAAAAACTGAGCTTACACGAAGAAAGAAATAAAAACACCAAGGTTTTCTCAATCGTTTATGACAAAATTGTTCCAATCAATTATTGATAGCACAAAAGTCCCCGCAAAGAGCTCCCACACTGAAAAAAATACTCCGGTTAATATATGGACAGCAAGAATTACTGCCATTTTAACCGGAATTCTAGTTAAATGAATCAAGTCTCCGGCAAATTTAACAAGGGCTCCGGTAAATTTAACAAGAATTCCAGTGAAAGTCACAGATATTCCTTGCACGCAGAGAAAAATTCTTGCTGCAAAAGCGATTCCGAAAATTCTGCTTTGCTAAATTAGCAAAACGGTTGCTGTTACAGCAAAAATATTGCTATTTTAGCAAAATATTTGCTAATTCAGCAGAATTTTCTAGCCGTCTGTAATCTACAATTCCGGATTGCTGAATGGCAAGCGCTTGTTAAAAGAGTAAGACATTCGCTGTAATAGCAAATTTTTTGCTAATTCAGCAACAAGCTTTGCCATATCAGCAAAGCGAATTTTCGAAGTTTGCTGTTTCAGCAACTTTTTTTCTCTGAGTGTGCTGTCCATATAGTAACCGGAATTCTGGTAAAATTAACAGTTCATTTTTTTCCGTGCATTATGACAGTGAACATGCATTCATTATGAATAGTTTGAATTCAAAATGAACTGTTGATGAATAACTTAATTTTCAGAAAGAATTCATATCACGAATTCATAAAGAACTATTCAAGCATTCAACATGTATGCATTTTGAATTCATTGAGTTCATATTGAATTCATTTTGAACGGTCATAACGGGGACTGTTCAAGAAGTTCTTTCAGAAGTTTTTGTGAATTCAAAATGATCATGTGTGCTGTCTGGGGGAGTTCCAAAATAAATGATATCAAGAAACTACGGGAAGAATTATCAATGACATATGTATCGTTTGGAAGTGTTCGACATTCCTCTAGAGAAACAAAGTGAATGAAGCATTTTAACGAATTTCAAAATTCACTTGATCTCGTGTCATTTGACGGCAGATGAAAGTCCATTCAGTCGCTTTTGGATTGCACTCGATTTGTGAATATAATGAGAACATTCGGATGACTTTTCGTCTGTAGTAGAGTAAAATGGATTCAAACAAAATTTGGAATGCGCTGAAGTATCCCTACATCTTGAAATAAACATCTATACACTTGAAATATTTCTGCAATATTACTGAAAAACTCATGAATATACCATCAGTATTTTGTTATCCCTGCAATCGGAAAGTGTCGATGTAAGATCCCACGTAGAGAAAAAAATTATGACAACGATTTCAGAGAAATTTGTTCAGAAGTCTGGGAGCAAGCTTACGAAGGAATCGGATCCAATGGAGAGAAATCTGGTAGAAGTTTTTCGCGCAAAGTATGAGGTTTCGGGGCTCTGTCATATTCTCAAGAGACTGAAAAAAGGTATCTGAAGAGTATCAGCCCACAAAGTCTTTCGCCAGATTTCTTTCAATTGAATCTAATATCTGTGCAAGATCAACGCCAGACTTTCAGTAAGATTTCTCTGACTTTATTGAAGCAATATTACTTTTCAATATCACAATATCACAGATTTATTTAAATTACTGCTATTGTCTGTGCTGTGTGGACATTTTTTCAACAATTGAGGGAATTCTAGTGAACAAAGTTTAATGTATGTCTTATTATGACAATTTGACAGGAATTTCATCATTGGGATTGTATAATGTGAACCATTACCTTCTTGGCAGTCCAGTCCTCCCATCGCATCCTTCCTCTTGGGAAATGGAAGGTAGAGGAGGTTTCAATTTACCCTTTTTACAAAGGCTCAAGAATTATATTGAGATGTGGTGGTTTATTTATGATTTCTTGAACGGTTTCATGGCAAAGCAACAAGAAATAGCTGAACAATATCTTGGATCTGGTTTACCATCGATTGCTGATCTGGAAAAAAACATGAGCATGGTTTTTGTTAATCAACAAGAAGCCATTTCCTTTATCAGACCAATTTTACCGAACATGTTACCGTTCGGTAATTTCCATATTGCTGACAATCCAACGCCTTTACCTGAGGTAAATATGTCTCCAGAAAAGAATAATGCATGATCTTTTTTTGTTAAATTGAGCGTTGAACGAATATTTCTATTCTCAAATCCTCCAGATAGTATTCAACACTGCTTGCAAGATGAGTGAAAAGGTGTCTTACACGACACAAGTGAAAAATTACTGGAATTTTATTACATAATTAATTACAATCAATTTCTCACATTTATGTTTATTTTTATCTTATTATTTTGATACACGAAAGTCGTGAAAACCTTCGTTATTGACGAGCTCAAAATCATCTATTGACAATCCACACGAAACAACTGTCGATGGGGTTCGTCGTTTTCTCATAGAATTTATGTGGAGCATTGTTGGATGAATTACACCGGTGGAGGGATGTTTGCTCGAAGACTCATGTTTAGAGATCTAGATCAAATTATATTTTCAATCATTATCATTCACTTTTCAAACATTTTTAAGTGAATATAGACTTTTGAAAAGTAAAAGTACTGCAACTCTGATAAGAGTGAGGATTGCAATCTATAGAAGTGAATTCTCACTCTATTGCAAGCCGATGTAAAGACTACACTTCCCAACTTTTCGTGAGAGTTGAATTCCTTTTCCTTATCGGAGTTGTATTATTTTCACTATTTGTCGAAATACCACAAGGATTCCCAAAGATCTCGTGAGAATTACAATATATTGATAGAGAACTCTTTCATAACTCTTATGCTATCTAGTTGAGATTGGGTGTTCATTTCAACAAATTCCAATGAATATAATTAATACATACAGTACCACAGATTTCAGTAATGTCGCATTTACATTTCAATCTTTCACCTTCATTATATATGAGTATACTTTCACAGAAATATGTCAAAAATCTGTCAATTGAAATGTTACCTACTTGCAATGTCTCAAATATATTACGAGAAAAACATTACAATGCAATATTTCATGAATATTCTTGAAACATTACAGAAATGATTCAGAAATATTGCATTGAAATGTGAGATTAGTGGACATTGCAATATTTCTGAAGGGACTCTGAAACCTCAGTATGACATACAGCAATGTCATACTGATATTTCAATATTTGAAATGTTAGATTTCTGCAATCTTGATGAAATCTTCGGTGCTGTATGGGAATAGAAGCAACTGAAAATCAATGAAGATGAATTGAAGCCATGACAGTATTTATTTGATGCACTGATATTCCACGAAACACTGAAGTATCGATAAAACAGCGCATAATATATTATTCCTTTCCACAGGATCTGAAGAATTTCATCGATAATGCCCCAGAGTGTGTCATTTATGTTAGCTTTGGAACAAACGTGAGGATTTCTACATCGCCTAAGAGAATTCAAGAAATGCTTCTTCAAGTTTTCTCCGAACTTCCGTGCGGAGTTTTATGGAAGTACGATGGAAACATCACAAGAAAGCCTGATAATGTTTTTATCATGAAGTGGTTCCCGCAACAGAGCGTCTTGGGTACAATCAAATGAAATTTTATTTGTCTTTGAATAATTTATTCAGCGTTACAATAGCACGCGAATGAATTCTTCAAAAGTATCGCTGCATTTAAATTAATAGGATTCTAACGGGGAACATGATTCTTGTGTTTCAGCTCATCCAAAAACGCGATTGTTTTTCTATCAAGGAGGTTTACAGAGTACCGAAGAAGCTGTTCACTTTGCTGTGCCGCTAGTGGGTATGCCAATTTTGGCTGATCAGGAGTATCAAGTGCAGAAAATGGTCCATCTCGGCGTGGCGGAGCGTGTGGGTATTTCAACTATGACTGAAGAAGAGCTGAAAAAAACCCTTTTAGAAGTGCTGAATGATAAAACGTGAGTGGGATATTGATAATTTCTTCACATATTGTGGATTGAAAGTGAATGTGGAATTCAAAGTTTGTTGAATTAAAAAAAAAACCAATTGGACTGATTGAGTCTTGGTGCGAGAGTTTTTCAAAAGCGGTGATTAATTGGAAAGTGGATTGGTTGATATCATCTTTGTCCAAGACTGTGATCCAAAAACATGGTCACGACTCCCACCATGCGCCCTCCGGAGACCACTATAGTCTGACTCTACGGGAGGACTTTAGGAGCTTTCCAGGGTCACATGCTGGGGGCTATAAATTCCCAGATTTTGGGACCCATGCTATGAGGAAGGTACTTGCATTTCATTTGTCTCAGCTAACTTTGACTCCCGTAAATAAAAGTTCAGTTGTATGTAACATGAATGAAACAATTGATTCAAGGGAAATAACATACTCAGCTGTAACAAATAGAATTAGAAATAGGTTCGACTGAATTTTGATTTTGAAAAATTTGCTGACGCAGCTAAGCCCTTGCGTGCATAAACATCGGGGCAAACTTGGACCAGCACTGATTATGCTCACTAAGTTCGAGGTATTTTATATGTAATAGTAAGTTTTGCAGCTGGTTCAGTGAAAAACTTGCTGTTGTGTCAATCAATTGTATTGGCGACGAATTATTCGCTGAGCTGATAGAAAACTATGGTGATTCATACCTAATATCTCAATTTGCTGCGTTAGCGAGATTTTTCTCCGTAGATCACTGGTATATGATAAAGGATGGTATGCACAGTCAGGTCTGAGACCGGACCTGATCCCAGCCCATACACTGATAACTATAAATAACATAGGACCAGTCCTGATCCCAGGCTTGACTGTACATACCGCTTATACTTTCTGAGTCCTATGTGAGGACAAAGTATCATCCTCATGAATGTGATATGTCCAAATACATCATCGATATGTGTTTTCACTTCTAGGTATAAAGAAAAAATGTTGAAGGTTCGGGAAGTGTTAAAAACAAAGCCTCGTAATCCATTGAACGATGCTGTTTGGTGGACAGAATTCATAATGCAACATAAAGGTGCTCCCCATCTACGTTGCAGTATCAGCGAAGAACCATGGTATCAGAGATATGACATCGATGTTGTAGCATTCATCTCGATTGCTGTATTCGTATGCATGATATCAATTTTGGCAATAATCTTCCAAATATTGGTGTGCATATGTAGACGTTACTATATCTCATCTTCGAAGGAGGTTAAACATAAAAAACACCAATGATACCTAATTTTCATTTACTGCCAGCGTTAATCTTAAGTTGAATTTTTACATTCGTTCCAATGGCTCATAACCGCCATGAGATGAAGAAAATTTTGTTCTTCGATCAAGTATTAATGTTAAAAAGTACTTAGGAGAAAGTTATTCGTTCGAACGCTGTTTTTCTTAACAGGAAACTCTAAGAGTCCTGTAGATTGCATAATCATTCTATTGCAATGATACAAGATGTTATTGATTTCATTCAATTTATTACATGTTCACTTCCCTATTTTCACTTGATATAAGTTTAAAATTATTACTGCATCAATGTCTTGAGGGAATACCAGTGACCCCTGACGATGCAACCCGAGCGTGACAAATTCAACGAAAATAGAGCAATAAAAGGAAAATATCGCTCTGTACAGACCATCTTTGATGATTGAAAAACGTCTGTAGAGAGCGATATTTTGATTTCCTTTCTTCGTTTTCGAATAATTTTTGTCGTGTTCTTTCCTAACCAATGAGTCTGGTTGCATCTTCAGGGGTCGCTGGTATCACCTCGAGTCATAGAGCAATTTTCTAATACGCATACAAGTTATTCTACTTCATATCAACATGTAATGATATATCATTATAGAATGTTGTCTCTGATAGATAATGACATGAGTGCAATATCATTTTCTAGTATAAATAAAGAGGTATGAAAATAAATTCGTTTATCGTTCATATGTCACATAAAATTAGATGGTACGATGTATAGTTAAACGCCTTTTTTATTGGAATTTTTTGTTCGTGATCATTACCGATGTAACGTCCGAGCGAATCATTAGAGTTATGTAATCGACTATATTTTCAATATTTATAGATTTTATAAATGTTAGTGTCGATACTATACTGATAAAAAAATGAGTTTGCGTTGCAGTAATATTTATATGTCCTCTATCCAATCGATATGTATTCGAATGAATAATGTACATAATTGAATTGAAAAACTCTTTTTTATTTATCCCCAATAAAGTGATTTGGTTTAAATAAATAATATCCCATTGAGATAATCAAATTCCTATTGGATACAGGAGAAATAAATATTTATATGTTTTTTTCTTTGAATGTATGAAGATATTCTTTGGTTATATGCAATTTATATGAATTGAACAATAATGCATTGTGAAATATTTTTTGAAAATTCAGACCGTTTCTTCAATTTTTCATAGCAATAGATACCTTAGCGGATCTGATCATATCAAAATTATCAGTATTCTGTAAACATCATTTTAGTATGGTATATAATCAGTATAAGTCTAGTGGTAATTCGATAGAATACCAAATCGTGATCAAAAGTGAACTGAAAAACATACCGTGTGCTTGTGAAATTTGTATACTTAAAATATACCACAATATTTTCAATCATTTGGTATTAATTCAGTCTAGGTTAGTATTGCCGCGATCCAGAAAACGAGCTATCACGATCTTTACATTCCAATGTTCTTCAATCAAAATTATGGGGAGTAAAGATTGGTTAAAATGTAGATCAGAACTGAAATTCGATTATGAGTCAGTTTACATCGAGCTGCAATCTCGTTAATCTTGATTTTTATTCAATTAACACTCCAAGCGGTTCGAGCCAGATCGAATACACACTGTTAAGAATTTCTTGAAATTTCATGTACTTTTCATGTACATATGTGAATGAAAATTCAATTTTTGTGAACTGAAATAGGAGTCCAAATACATGTTATTGAATTTTCAAGTTATCGTGCATGAAAATTGAAATTAATGTACAGGTGATTGAAAAAACTTAGAAAAATTTAATCCAATATAATAACGTAATAATATGATTATAATTGTAATCAAATCATGGCTCTAATGGCATCCAACTGAAAATAACAAAAATGATCCAAGTGTGTTTGGATTTGAAAAAAAATCTAAAAATGCTCATATCTCAAAAACTAACCTTCAAACAAACGGGAAATTCTTGCATTATGGCTGCAGAATACGCCCTTGAAATACAATTTTTCTCACTATGGGTCACCCTGTATACTAACGCTTTGACGAAGTAAGCCGCGTATCCACTTCAACTATGTACTAGTTAGATCACACGGTTTGTTCAGTGTTTCTACATTACAAGTACATCTTGATTCACAAGTTTGAAGAATGAACGCAAGGTCATATAAGCAGAAAAATGCTCTTTTCCACATAAGTGGCAGTGGCTCAAGTGACAGAGCTTTGACGTCCGACTTCGACGTCCCGCGTTCACATCTTGTGGAGGTTATTTTTTTTTTTCAACGATCATGAACATGTGCATGAAATTTAGAGAACTTGTTATTGAATTTTCAATCATGATTTCTCTCAACAATCAAGAACATGTGCATGAAATTTAAAGAATTGGTTCTTGAATTTTCAAGTACAGTACGAATTATTTTTCAATTACGTGAGTGGAATTTGCTTCCATTACATGTAATTGAAAATTCAATCAGAAGTTTCTAACAGTGCAGATTAATTCAAAGCTTGATTTCATAAACTTATATTTCAATTTGGATTCCCAAAACAAGTTGACTGTTCTCAAGATTGTATTTTCACCCAATTTTTGATACTATGGAAGAATGTACTTTCAGTTGAACGAGGCTGGGATCTAAATATCGTGATAGCTCGTTTTGTAGATCGCGGCAACACTAAATCTTCCATACTCAATGATTACCGAGAACGTATCAAATTCCGGTATATTTCTGGTATAAATCAAGTCTCCTTTTGGTAACAGGATCATTTGAGTATAATTGAGGTATGAAAAATTCACAAACATACCAAATAATTTCAGTATGATCAAAGTATGATCGCATTCGCTAGGGTATGAATTAGCAGAAAGTTTATATGAATATTCAGATGTATTCTTTGAATCCAGAATAAGTCTGAAAATTCTAATGAATTCAGAGCCGTTGCTGTGAAAAATTGGAGAATAGGTATGAATTTTCAGAAAATGTTCAAATTGTGCTTCAACTTTTGGTTTTTATCAATTAACTCATGAGAATAAATAATCTGATAAACTGATTGTCAACAGTATTTCGTTTGATCCAGCTCATTTTGTCAACTGAATCTATTTCTCATGTATGAATTGATATATAGATTCGCCAACCTCTTGTCCCCATGAAACATTAATCTAGGAATTCTTTTCTGTATCATATTTGGATGGTATAATACTTGAATCAACAGATTCGTCGGTGTAGATGCAGACAAAATTGGAATTTGTATCATATTGATACGAGGGACGAATGCGGGTCAACTTAGGGGATAATTCAAACATCGATTTATTGTCATTTTATGTGAATTATTCACTTCATGTTGATCTCATGATTTTTGATTCAGTCATAGTGGTTTATTTTCTACTAGGAATGAGATCATGTGTGATTCGCCTATGCTCTGTTTACACTTTATTCCACCCTGGACAGCACATAAGTGTCTCCTGAATTCACAGAGGATTGATAGTAATGCTGGTTAAGAGAATCCATCGATTCTCGCCAAATCTCATTGATTCTCGGACAATGTTCTAACCAAATCTCATGAAATTTCATTTGTTACATTCAACTGATTCTTTTCCACCAGAGAAAGAACACCTACGGAATTCATATGGTATTCCAAAACGGAATTCATATGGTATTCCAAACGGAGTACATGTGGGAGTTCTTATAATACATATAAAGAGTGTATGAAGTACTTGTAAAGAGCACCCGTTATGCCAATGAATATGGACATTCAAAATGAGGTTTTTTTCTACTTCAAAGAATTTATAACGAACACCATCTACTTCGATCAATGGGAATTCAATCGGAGTTTTCCTGAATGTACAAACGTGTTTGAATAAAAGTGATGCGCGATGTACAATTGATAGTATAGTTTCGCTCATAAATTCATTGAAGTAGCACGCATATGGCATTTCAACATTACTTAATAAGTTGAAGTGAATTGCGGAATGTAATAATCAGTTAGCAATCGAGACGTTATTACTTAATGCCAACCATATGATTAATATAATAATTATATATAATTTTGAAAATTATTTTCTCCGCGAAACTCCCAATTATTTTTCCAGCTACAACAATTGCTGGTGAGTTATTTCACTTATTTTCATTAAAAAAAAAAAAAAACAATTTTTGTCCTACATAATACGTAGCGAATGAAGAACACAAATGACATGTGATAGAAATTAAATGAATTAAATCAATAAAAATTCTGTGAAAAAGATGAGTGAGCGTAATGAAATGATATCTCTCGTTCTATAGAATGGTTTGAAATTTTGATAAAGCATGAGATCATGTAGAAGTCAACTATGAAATCAGATGCTTTATAAATCAATCATATGTTGATAAAACATTTACATGATCGATTATTTGATGGTTATGAATTTTACATCACTTCCTTCAGATGATTTGATAATTATTTGAATGGCATAAATTGAAACTCCTCTCTTTAACGAATATTCTACTATTTCAAATGAATCCTCCCTTTCACATCATTTAGTCTTATCTTGGATGAGTTATTCTCGAAAGTTACGTATGAAACCTTAGTTTCTTCGCTTCCTTTCTAAATTTCCTTCATTGTTCCATGGTCTATCAATCCTTTATTTCAAAAATTAAATTCATAGAATAATCGGTATTTATTGGGGTATTATAAATATCTTATCAGATGGTAAATTCTCATTGGAATTAATAAAAGTTCCTTGATCTTGGAACGCAATTCCTTCGGATTTTTTTGACCATAACTGATAGAAATTTTTCAATTAATTTCATTGAGTATAGAATACCTACTCACTCCAATTGAGAAATAATAGATTGCAACAAACCTTCATCATCAAATTTAACCGGACCTTTTTTTAATTGATGACAAAATACCGATCTGATGGAGTTGGAAGTGTTTTCTAATTGTTATCAATAGTGAATTCTCGGACAGAATTCTTTCATTATCAAGTCCAGTCGGTTTTTTTTTACCAAAGTTCTCAAGGTTGTTGATCATTGTGAAGAAGTCTAGTTCTGACAAACCTGCTGCTCCCAATAAAGTTTGTTTACACCTCGAATTCTCGGGATACACCAAACGTCTCACATTGCGAAGTTCACTCAGGCAGACTTTGGAATTAACTCGTAGTATGATATGAGGATATCGACATAATTCTATACATTCAAAGTTGAAGTTTGGAATAAGTTTCTTGCAGAGGATGAATTAGGAAGAATTATTTTGTTGATATTTTGAAATGTGATCTTTGAGACTTCAGCAGCACCCTTCTTCATTGGTTTGAAAAATATTTTCTATGAATTATGCATCACTACTTGGGAATTCAGATATCCACTTCATTGTATCTCTTGATTGGAGATAACAGTCCACTGATTCTGATGCGTGGATCGATCAAAATAATGACTCGCAGAACAAATATCGCTTTTTCGAATCATCATTCAATTCGGTACACGAAGTTCTCAAATGATTTTGAAGTCAATCAACTCATTGAACGCTGATTCAAGGATAACATGGATGAGTAGGGTGAATTTTCATAGGATGTTGTTAATTCCTGCGGAATTGTAGAACAGTTGACAGTTTCAGAAATTCTAGTTTTCAATCAATTGAAACTCCCGAAAGTATTTGATGAAAACAAAGCGAGAAAACCAATGAACACAATGATTAGTTTTTAGTTACTTTTTCCATCATGTTCAAAAGTGAGTCTTGACTTTTGATCGATTGGATCTTTTAGAAAAAACAAGAATCTGTGTCACTAACACCATTAGAAAAGTCAGTACTTAGTCATCACAAGTTTCTTAGTCATTTTTGGTAAAACCACGTTATAATCAACGTTGAAAACAACGTTGTTTTCTCCTTTTTCAAGGTGAGCCCATTCTACCATGTTCAACAACGTTGGGAACAAAATTGTTCAACATCGTGACATTTATTTTCGAAATTTGTCCTAATTCAACCGAAGACAGCCGAAGATTACCGGAATGTAGTACTTAGGTGCCTTTTCCAAGTACGGAAGGGCTGAACTTGAGCCATTTACAACAAAAGAAACTACCTCAACGCATATAATCTCTTTCCGTTGTATTGCAGACCGTTCTCAGGTTCTTTTCAAACCAAAAACAAGCAGAAAGCATTGTACGATCTTTCTCCGTTATATTTTTAGAAATTTTGTGATTTGTAACGATATTTTCTATCATAATTCTTTCATATTTCTCATATTTTTGATCGCTATTATGCTGAAAGTATGCGTCATTCCGATTTTTATAAGTGACATAAAATAGAGGATTTTCTGAAGAATTGATATGAAAAACTCGTTTTCCTCAAAGATGCGACTTGAGAAGATTTTTCCATTATACGCGTCAGAAGTGAAGTCAGTGATTAATTTACTTTATTGTCTTATTCACGATACATCAAAAGTGTTACCAGTGAAGATCGTGAGTTTAGAATCCTTGTCGTGGCTCTGAAGAAGTAATATAATAAGCATCCATAATATAGCAAACATAAAATATACTTCATGAATCACAATTTCCACGTTTTATTGAATTAAAGTTGTTCAAATAGGATCGATTCAACTTTTGATCAGAGCTTTGCATACTACGACTGTTCGTAGAGTGGCGCAAGATTGCTCTTGATACAAAATTTCATATTACAGCTGGTTACAAATTTTGATAGAAGATTTTGCCATTTTCAACAGTGAATGCTGCATTTTTGTATCGATTGAATCGAATGTGGCGATGGTTGCGTGTTTTGATCTTTATTCTCCAAATTTTGCCACTAATGTCTGCGTGGATCAAATGTTCTACAGTCTGATCTCCGAATAGTGCCAAATGGTCTCTTCCTCACTCTATCAAGGGCTATCATTAGATCGAAAAAGGGTTCTGTGGCACTATTCAGGGAACGCACTGTACCAAGAACTCAAAATTTAATCCTTGGCATAAAATTATATCTCATTTCTGTAGATCATACATCATATTCACTGAGATAAATTTTTGAAATACGAATAGAGATAACTATGATATTATGCAGACAATCAAATTCATTACATTACATGGTGAGGTTACAATCTATAGTATAATTTCTGCTGTCCCTATATTTTTGTTACACATTATTTTTCTCTATGTTCTTCATCAAACCTGATTGACAATCAGGTGAACATTATGGAAGATTCTCACATGGAATTCCTTCGCATCATGCGTTAGACTCGAATAATACAATGATAATACCATTTGAGAGCGAAAATATTTTCATCGATCGAAGAAAACAATCGATTTGTGTGTGTCGCTCAACATAATAAATAAAACTCCGCACGCACGCAACAAAAAATTGACAGGTTCCAAGGTATAACAAGTTAATCTCTCTCCATTGCTCTCCATCTAATCAATCTATACTCTAAGAATAAAGTTTTGTGATGATTAGACACATTTATCTGTACGTGTGATTGTGTTTGCTAAGTCGAGCGACACACATGCATCGATTGTTTTGATCAAACCATAGAAATCCTTCCGCTCCTAAACGAAATTATTATTGTGTCATTATGAAGAGACTCCTCAAAAGCACGATCTCATCTTTATGAGTATCTTACATGATCAAGTGCTTTCATTATGAAAACACCCGATCATTAACTCGATTAAAATGTCTCATGATTCCATTTCTTGGTTCGTTTCATCATTTGAGCGACGTCATTTCTGCCTTCAGAAACTTCTCAAAGTATGTAGTACCTGATGAGTCGCGTCGCTACGAGAAAACTTCAGAATAATAATAATATGAATCCAATAGGCTGAGCAGATAAGATTATATTTGCAAGCCAATAGATCAAACGAAACGAACGAGCGTTTGGAGGATGTTCTGTTGGAGCGTCAACTGTTGGTCACTTACTGAATCAAGTGGGGGGATTTGTCTTCGTCTTGTACAACGGACAGATCAGCGGTATACGTTCGAACTATCGTACAATTATCAGCTCGTGGTTAGAATATTCATATCAAGTGATACAGAATGATCAACTTACCGCATAAAAGTCACTATTTTGTGTTTTTTCTTGTATGTTTGTTAATTGAAGTCAAATTCAGTGAAAGTGGTAGAATTCTGGCGATCGTCCCAATACCTTCGTATAGTCATCAAATTCCGTTCCGACCTTTGTGGAAGGCTTTGAGTCAAAAAGGACATGAGGTGGTTCTAATAACGACGGATCCTATGGACGATCCTACCTTGAAGAATTTAACTGAAATCAACATCAGACGTAACTATGAAGAGTTCAGGGAACTGAATCATATTGAAACCAAGATGAATTCGGGATCAGTCCTTGTTACAACGAGTAGGCAAATATGGCCAATGTCTCACAAATTCACTCGTTTCATCTACGAACATCCAGAAGTGAAAAAAATGTACGCTCCTGATAGTGGAGTTGAATTTGATGTAGTTATGGTGGAAGCGCTACTCAATCATGGATGTTATGCTTTGGCTCATAGGTTCGACGCCCCATTGATAGGTAAATTGATACGATTCTGTAATATTCGTTGTTCATAAATACAATTATATATTACAAAATAATTAGAAAATTATTTATCGTAGTGTCAAGTTTTCACAATTTCTCGTTACATTCCCATTCAAAGTCAGTCGAAAAACTCTGCAGAAATGTGGAAATACTTCGTTTTGAGTATTGGCTGTGTTGTACAAATTGTACTGTACGTTTATACAAGATTTCAAATAAACAGTATGAAAATCCATGGTGATGTATTACAGTAATATTACAATGGCCGTGGTATGCGAGCATCGCAAGATTGTGGTGATATTTATATGGTTTTGAAATATAGCTGTAACAGAGTGATATTACAGTATTTCAAGAATACTATAGCAGTGTGATGCAAGAAAGCAAGCATCAAAATATTCCGGAAATCGCAAGGAACTCAAGTTGGTCAAATTGAGGTCAAAATTATGTCATCTTCACACGCTTGGGCCTTTCCAATCTTTCACAAACTATTTGAGAATTCAAAGCAACTCATGAAAAACATAATTGAAACACTGTTTACAGAATTCACTCTTGAAATTAAATAGTAGATTCAATCATCTGACACCACACGCAACAACAAATTGTCACTAACGAGGGTGGATTTCTATTCATTCAGCTCTCTTAAAAATGTCTCAGAGAGAAAACAGGAGAATTCTCATACCTTATGGCGATTAAAAATAATAGTCTCACATCAAACATAAAATTTATAATAACGAAACGAATCTTCCTAATAGGTTTATCATCGTTGGGATTATATGCCTCACACTATTATTTCAATGGAGCTCCTATACTCCCGTCGCATGTATCCACCTGGGAAATGGAAGAAAACACTGGATTTGATTTGACGTTTTGGAAAAGAATCACAAATTACATCAACCTGTGGCGATTCGTGTATCAATTTTTGCACGATTTTATACCAAAAGAGCAAGAAATAGCGGAACAGTATCTTGGAAAGAATATACCATGGATTGGAGACTTAGAAAGGAATATGAGTATGCATTTCGTTAATCAACAAGAAGCGCTGTCTTTCATCAGACCCACGTTGCCGAACATACTACCTTTTGGTAGTTTCCACATATCACCAAACATCGAGCCATTGCCAAAGGTAGGTACTGTTTAGTTATGAAAATTATCAATCGATTTTCAAAAGGATTCATGTAGAATTCCTTCACATCATTTAAGTACATATAGAACAAAGTTTGATAGAGCGAAACAAACTTAATTTATGGAGTTGATATTGTAAGTATTTGATTTTGAATGATAAATTTTAAAACAACTCGAACAAAACGATGAAGAGAATTTTTTCTGCAGTTTACGTAATCGAAACGTCGGTTTTCATGGGAGGGTGTGCCAAATGTGATGTACTAATACATGAATAATTCAATTTATTTGATAAAATCGAACTGTAAATTCCTATCAACACTAGAGTACTCTCAAAGTGATATATTCTGATACTTTACGCTCAGTTCATACCTGAGGATGAACAACAACTGCGCGAAGAGATAATACTCACATTATCTCATTATGTCTCAATTATTTGACTTCAATGTGAGATGATACATCACATTTCACACAGTTTGCTTTCTCTGATATGATGAATCCACACTTTCGAGCGATGATAAAAATTATACAGATAAAACATTCATCCGAAGTCGGATAATTTCTGCATTGAAAAAGAAATTCTTTGGAGCGATGAAACATTCTTCCAATCAACAAAATTCCGTCGTTCAATAGTATTTATAAATACTAATACAATATTATATATAATATAATATATGATATTAATATTATTACACGGAAAGACCGAATCTATTAATATTTAGAAAGAATTTATCAACGTTTAGAGAAATGACTGTCAATTTAGAGAGAAAGAGGATCGCTGAAAAATATTCTTAGTGTCTACTAAAAATTCGTATAGTCGAAATATTAACAGTTGATAGTTTCATTGGTATTTTTCTCAGTGAAACTATCAATTGTTAATACATCGACTCCGAATTTTCAGTAGACTCACTACAAATATTTTTCAGCGATCCTCGTTTTCCCTAAATTGACAATCATTCTTGTAAATATTGATAGATCCGGTATTTCCGTGTATTATTAATATCATTATATATTATTATATATAATATTATTGTGTAGGATTCAGAAATTAACCCATTGAGGCCTATTACCACCAAACAAGGTGGTTTTGAGGATACAAAGAAAGTGTATATGGATTTTTGGGATGATGAGGGATGAAATAATTAGCGGTGACAAAAGTTTGAATAAAATTGTTTGAATAAATTACGAGGAAAAATAGGTCCACATATATATATGTAAACTGGAGAATAAAACATTACTTCACATAAAGCAACCGTTCCTTCTCATTGTGACAAAAGAATAGTCTTTCGATTTGATGCACATCTTATTGTTCCGATGACCATTTAATCGGATTAATAGAGCACATTTTGGACGAAGAAATATGGATCTGAATGGAAGAAATATTTCTTCCCTTCTATAGAAAAGAATGGTTTCTTCATCTCAAGTAATTGTACCTCACAATGAGGTATTAACCCTCCAACCGTAACCCCGATCTCACAGACCGCTGTCAAAACTGTATTTGCTCATAATTCGAACTTCTTTGGGTAATTTGTTTCACATTTTATTCCTATTCTGCACGAAATTGTCCACTCATTCCTATAAATAAATCCACTATCTCACCCCGTGGACATTCATAACGATCGAAAAAATGTTTTCTCCACTTCTCCAACAATTCTAAATATCTCAAAGAAAGCAATAGCGGTCTGTTAGACCAGAGGTTACGGTTGAAGTGACTTTGAGGAGGTTTACAGTTCAAGGGTTAAATACGAAAGACCCATCAGACAGCGCAAGAATACTTAATGAATTAAAAAAGATTCATTATGCATTTTTGAGTGGCCCCTGTTATGTCTGCACCAAATGAACACTCGAAGAATTCGAAGATTACATTCAAAATCAATTGTGCATGAGTTATTTTTGTACATAATGAATTCATAAGATGTTCATTTGGTGCAGTTTTGACGGAAGTTTGTATGGAACTATAGGAGCATGATGTTTGGACTAGTATGTTTTGATGAATGTTAATCGCTCAGAACATGATTCCCCATCTGATCATGTAATATAATATTCGCGAAAAAATATTGAAAATGTTGAAATGTTCATAATTTAGATTGTTTTAGATTTGATTACTGATTTATTTTCAGTAAATAATTAGAAATTCAAGGAAATCTATTATTCATGTTACACTGGACAAGATACCTATTTGTCCTCTCTTCGTAAAATATTCACTTGTAGGAAGTAGGTATCCAGTTGAACGCAAAAATTGATTATTTGTGGCGAGTGAATGATTCATTTGAAAGAATAATATATTTGGTGCAAGCATTCTATTGTTGAATTTGATTGAATATTAAATTAATCCTAAGAAATGTACTATGGAGAGAGGACAAATATAGTATATATTTGTCAAGAAGACTTTTTCACTGTTATATGAATATGTATACGTATTCCAAATAATAATTATCAATGTTTATTTTCATCGAAAACTCCGTATAATGAGAGGGAAGAGCTTTCAAAGCAATTGTAGAAATTCAAATTAACCAGTTCTTCCTTCAAAACCACTGACATTGTATCACTAAAGTCAAGGTGGTAACCAGGAAAAATATGAATCAGAGATTAACAAGGATTCGATGCAACATTTTCTGCAATTAATTTTTTTTATCAAAAAATCTTTCTGTCGGTATAATATTTTCCTGAGTCCACTTGAAAAACTACGTTTTCGTAGTAACTGGATGAGTGATTATTACATAAATCATTGCATTGAAAAGAAAAATAATTTTTCAGATCCCATGAATATTCGAGTACTGAGTGATGCCATCTGATGACATTGAACTCAATGATTTATTCTTCTGACATAATGAAGTAATCATTGGTTCGAACAACTTCTTCAATGCGAATAAATCAAATCTCAGAGGAATCTGTTTTTCTCATTTAATGACTTCTTCTTCTCAGTGTATATCTTTCCGCGAATGGTTTAGAATCACGAATTATTCATTGTTCGAACGTGATCTTTGTATTGGAGAAGAATATTTTACGGCCCGCATTCTGCAAAAGTTAACTGAGCGCTCGCATGCATATCCTGGTCAGTATCATTGTTAAGCTGCATTAACAATAGTTTCTGATCTCACACCGCTTCTTCGACAAATCAACCGTGTATCCGAATTTGCATGAAACGTCCTGTGCCACACGGCAGCCAACATCTGATGTCCTTGTCCGATGTTTGCAGTACGAGGGGTTTTCCATCTCGAACATCAAACACATATTTTGCTGCGTCATGAGACAATGTACTATTCTTTTCTTTCTCTCGAGTCTTATCTCCCAGATGTCTGACGAGAAATGACGAGGAGATTGATTTATCAATTCTACACACACACACACACACAGAAGTCTGTGGTTCGAACAAAAGAATATTACAACAAATTCACAATGGAGAAGTGCAGTACAAAAGAATCATTGAACAAATATAATCGTTTAGTATTTCTCATCTCATTTTTTTCAACCAAAGTGAAATTAAGTGCGGCTGATAGAATACTTGTGACTGAGAAAATTGTTGTTTTGCTTGGTAACTGTCGCCGCCACGTATCAAAGACTACACTGCAATGAATGAAGGTAAAGTTCCTCTCAAATTTAGTGTCGCCACAATCCTCCCCGTGTAGGGAATTAACCCCCCCCCCATATTTCCGAAGAACTTTCTTCCATTTGGAAGGAAAGTCACCTTGAAGGAAAATTCCCCTAGAATGTATGGAGAATGAATTCACCCCATATAGGGGATTTTTGCTGCTATTAAATTTGGGGAACCTCTACATTTACTTCTTACAGTGTATGCAACTGGTGGTATATTATTTTGAGATAAAATTTCCGAATATTTGCCCCACTGGGTGCGCCCACCCTAGCAGAAATCACTCTTAATTTTCTAGGCCTTGCGTGGCCTCACCAGGCCCTTGTGAAGGACTTGCAAGGCCTTGTAATCGCCCAGAGAATGACTAGAATGATTTCTACTAGGGCATGGGTGGACTGTCAATGGTGCGTCGAAATGCTAAACATCCCTGTCTGTAGGCATATTCTTCTTAGTGTTGCGAGAGCAGAAATTTTGACTTTTCTCAAAGATGAAATCCTTGTTTCATTCTTCCAGAACAGCGTAACTATACAGTCACATGTATTTTTCAGGATATACTGTCTTTTATTGGCGACGATCCAAACGGTTTCATCTACGTCAGCTTTGGGACCAATGTGAAGAGTTCTCTCTTACCTCCGGAAATAAAGGAAATATTCTTTGAGTTCTTCTCCAAACTTCCATATAAAATCTTATGGAAATATGATGGGGACTTGCCGAAGAAATATGATAACATTCACGTGCAGAAATGGTTTCCACAACAAAGTGTCCTGGGTAAGATTTACAAGAATTTTAAACATTCCATCCAAATTTTCAGACTTTGAACATACAGTACTGTAGGAAAAGCGGTGTCAGAATTAACCCCGCAGGAATTCTATAAAAGTTCACCCCGGAATTCGGTGGTAAAATCACTCTAAATGGTATTAGAATGACACCATTCGGGGTGAAGTTTTTCTAACACCGCCAATTTTTTTACAGTCAGAAATTGAATGATTCCATCGCAACTGTTCAATGACGTGCAAAAAATATAGCAGAGGAAACAATAAAAACAGGTCAATTTTGAAAATTTGTGGATTGGAGCGAATAGATTTCACATAAAGGAGTTTCATGTGACAAGAATTAAAAACATGTATTTGACGTATGTTGTCTTATATTCCATGCAGCTCACCCGAAGATTCGGTTGTTCTTCTATCAAGGAGGATTACAAAGCACGGAAGAAGCTGTTCATTTTGCTGTACCGTTAATCGGAATGCCAATCATAGGTGATCAGCACCACCAAGTCACTAAAATGGTAACTCTAGGTGTCGCGAGATATATAGACATCAGAACGTTAACAAAAGAACAATTAGAAGACTCGTTTTCGGATATTCTGAACAACAAAAGGTAAATAATCATACACGTTCATAGGACACGCAGAAAATTCGCTTGATATATTCATCTCAATTTCATTGGGAACGCCACACTGTAATAAATGATTGTTGAATTTTCCCCAAAAAAATGGTGGCAGCAAAGTTTCTCCACAGTTTGGGAATATTTCACCATAATTTGGTGAAATTCCTACTCATTTTTGGAGGTTTCAACACGCAAAAAACAAAATCATTTCTCGAAGTGGTGGAAAAATTCCTCATTTTTGATGGAAAAATAATTCCCCCACAATGAAGGGATGAAATTCACTAACAATGTGGAAGAGAACTTTCTCACATTTTTTACAGTGCAGTGAATTTACTCTAAGTCATTGGAAATTGCCAGAATTTGTTCTGAATGTTGAGACAAATTATCCCCATCCTGAAACTTACCGCAAATTTCATTCCGTGTACACGATGAAGTTTTGATAGTTGCATCATTTACAATGAATACTTTTCTGTTCCAAGGTACAAAGAAAAAATGCTTCAAGTTCGAGAAATTGTCCAGCAGAAGCCTTATAATACCTTGGATACTGTGATTTGGTGGACCGAATTCATAATGAAAAACAAAGGTGCGCCGCACCTTCACTGTAGCATAGCCGATGAGCCTTGGTATCAAAGATACGATATCGACGTTATAGCGTTTCTCTCCATCGTGGCATTCACATTGACAGTATCACTTCTCTTCATACTTTATCAAATTCTTTTGTGCTTGTGCAAATCATACGTACGTATTGAGGAGCAGAAAATAACCAAGAAGAAACGTAGATGATCATTATCGACACGTTGAACTAAGAATAACTTTTGAATGAGATATCGCACCGAAAAATTTGTTTCTTGGTGGCTAAGGCTGGAATCGAAAGAAAACAAACTGACAACTGACAGTTCAACTCAATACGAATAATGAATGCATCCTCATTCCAAAAGTCATCTCCAAGACATTTGCGAGTTTTTCTCTGACTAAGGTGCTACAAATTGCTTGATACCTAGACAAGGTTTCCGCTTTTCATTTCTTTCCAACGAAATTATCTGATTACGCGAACTTGTTGGTAGAGTGATCAACTATGGATAATTTATGCATTTTTTTCATTGGATCAACCCATCACAGTATTTTATCACATAGAATGATCAATGCGAAACCCATGGGGAAAGGGAAACACGGTCCAATACTGGCTCAGTACATTCACATCTGATGCACTGATGGGAGCCCAAGCAGAACTCATTCCACTTCTGTTTTAGGCTGTTATAAGGGCCTGATAAGACTTCGTGAGACTAAGAGTATAATTAGAGTAATTTCTACGGGGAAAGTGAGAAGCTTAGAGAAAAATCGACTATTCAATCAATTGCCTGTAATTATCTAAAACTATCATCATCAGAAAAAGAGCACGAAAGGCCATCCAACCTCTGCGACATATAATACAGACGCTGAATTCTCAGCTCAAAACATGGAATCGACGTATCAACCTTCATGGACTCAACTTTTATTAGATATTATGGAAAGATTCGTCCCAGCCAGCAATTCGTTTTTTCTCTCTTATTCCCTGGCACCAACAGCATCGGCAGCTATAGCGTTGCCATATTGGTTTTTTCACCACAAAGGAATTTCTTTCTTGCAGATTGAAACTTGAATATTATAACACGGAGAGGAATGGATTCTTAGGGGTATAAGAAATATTATAAAGATAAGAATATTTTATACTAAGCATGAGGACAAGGATCTAGATTCTAACCACAAGTATACATTTATTATAAAGATGTTTACTTCGAGGTAGTAAATGTATTTTTTACCCAGTAATATACTATTTCATTGAAGGCAAGAAAAAAGGTTACAGTAAGGAAACAATATTATGAGAAAAAAAAAAAATTATTTCGCCGGTTGTGAACTCGGGCTCATAACGTCACAGTCGGTCAACTCGACCGCTCAGCTACCGACGCTCGCTTGAGTACATAAGAACTGTATAGCTGTGCTTGAAGTACATTAGATCTTCAAACGATGTAAATTTCAAGAAACTTATGGTTCGCACATGATTTTCGTTGAAAAGGGAGATTATAATGATTAATGAAAGATGGTTATTCATCGTAACTATATATTTTGTTGGTCCTTATGATACTATTGATGGAATATCCATTTGATCACTGCAAGTAACCGAGATTCTTATGGATAAAATATGGATTCTAATGATAACTATATATTTTGTTGGTCAACATAATACTATTTTTAAAATCTGCATTTCATTACTGTAAATAACAGAGATTCTTACGATTAAAATACAGATTTCAACGGTGAGTATATTACTTTTATAATAAACATATTTTGACTGTAAGAATCTTGTATTTTAGGGATTGTAGGTCAGTCCTCCTAATCCTTTTCTCCTAAAAGTGTATGGTCCTAAAATGAATAGTCCTAAAATAATGTGAGTCCTAAAACATTGTCTCCTAAAAAAATGATTACTAACATGCAAGTGTTCTAAATTGTTTATTTTGTTCCAGATCATAGCTGCTATCAGTTTACAATTCCAGATTATAACCTACAGATTTTAAGTACGTCACCTCCTTTGGTACCTTCGGTGTAAATGTAATGTCAAATATTCATGAATCAAAGTAATATTCGAATATACCTTGGCATTCCAGTTCGTAAAATTTGCGCTGGCGGTGCCTCAGGATGTTCCTTCGCTTTTCTTTTTATGCCAGTCACAACTTTGTGAGCTGCAACTTCTTCTAAATTCGGAGCGTGAGAATGTAAGGACTTGTCTGGTCCCTTGTGAATATGAATACCTACACCCGTGAAAGACGTAATCGCGGTGGCATTACATGTAGGTTTTCTTTTGCAATGCCAATATGTTTTTTTTAAGTGTGACGTGTAACCAAAAGTTGAATTGTAATCAACAGAAGTGAACTTTGTAACAAGTGAACAGCTCAAAGAAGAAAGACAATCGAGCGAGTCGAGCATCTTTAAGAGTTCATGGTTTCAATCCAAATGTTATTGTATTATATAGTTCATGGTTTCAATCCAAATGTTATTGTATTATATTAGGAATTCATGTTTTTTGAAAAATGTAAATTAGGAGAAATGGATGATTAGGAGAAATAGATTAGGAAAACAAAATTTAGGACTCGCACTCTATTAGGAATTCATATTTTTTAGGACTTACAGATTAGGAGAAAAGGATCAGGAAAACTGACCCCCTCCCATGTTAGGACTAAAGAAATAATTAATACCTCTAAGCATACAGATATTAACAGTTAGTATCCGCATTTCTATAATACGATTTGTATAATCCATTTCTCTCCGTGAATGTATTATACTCAAATTCAATAAATACTCCCACTGTCTTGTGATAAGGTATTCAAAACGGATCTTGAAAAGGTGATATTCACAAGACGCCTTCCTCCCCCTTCAGGTAATTAATCTTAGTAATAAAATGTCTCATCGTATATCCTCTCAACCTAAAGTGATCCGGAAGCGTACACAGGGGTTTCATGACAACATGGTGCAATTTAAACAAAGTGCGATTCAGGAAAATGTTTTCCATCATCTATTGATTCAATATGACCTAAACTTTGTATTTTTTTCACAATCTCATCATTTAGGTATGAATTTGTAAGTCAAGAAGAATTTTGTGTGCATGAAATTTTCTTCTAATCTTTACTAAACGTTTAGGAATTGAGTGACACATAACGAGTTTGGCTATGAATATGGTATTATATAATAACGATTGAAGAGCACTGGGTGATATGAAGCAAAATTTCAGTAATGATTCTTGAAATTTCATGAAAGATCGCTGAAAGTTCAGTAATATTCAGATTTATCGATCAGATATATTACTATTTACCGAACCCCCAAATTGCTCTTCTCTCAGTGCATTTTTCTTTACTTCAGGAAACATTTTTGTAACGCTTAGTGAACGTCATTTTTTCCACCAGGGATAAGTGTGTCTTCACACGTTTGTAATGTTTCAGACGTGTGATCAATGGTTATCTTACGTCATAAGCGGGCAAATCGTGGAAGAAACCCAACCCTGAGGGTTAGCAATAACTGGTGGAAATGAAACAAACCGCAAAGGAAATACTTCTGGATTCCCTCTTCCTGAAGCGTGGGATGCTCGCTTGCTGTGAAGTCATGGAATCAAACGTTGTATATCCGCTTTGCAAGTTTCCGATCCACAGTAAAAAGTCACACTGAATGTGGCTGCAATCTTTTCCATTGTGTCGGCATTTGTTTTCGGTGCTCACTTTCAATTGAAACAGGGCTAGTTTTGGCTGCATTTTGAAACCAGCTAATATTCAAGAAGAAAGTGAGTTTTAATTTTCACAGTGTCCCGTTTCACACACGTTTCATGTGACGTAATAGTAGGTTATACCAGGCGTGTGCGAATCATATTTATTCTGACTTCAAATAACATCTTTCAACGGTAGATACTACCAACGATCCATGACTCAATGGATAAGACCATCAACTGCCACGGTGAAAGTCACCGGTTTTCACTATGGGTTCAAATTTTTTTCATTTGTATTCTTGAAATTTTATGCACTTTCTTCGTCTCAACTCCCGCTTTATATGCTTTTTGTATATCTCCCATCTAAACTCCGTATACTCTCCATTGACATTTCTAATACGCTCTAGCATAAGCTTCGTTTACTCTTCCTTACCGCTTCCATTTTCACCAAAAATCTTTTTCCTTACAGCTCACCAGTTCAGGAAGAGTTCATAATGCGCTTTCAAGGTCTGTGCCATGCCATTGCGTTGTTGATTTTTCATTTTCCTATGGTTCAACAATTTCTTTAATTCTAGATATTGTGAAATTGAGTGGATAGAAACACCCTTCCATCTGGGGGTTACTTTTTATTTACGCCGACTGGTCCTACCCAAGTAGAAATGCTCTAGTTATTGACAAGTTTTGTAATGCTCAACCAGCCAAATACTAGACACTTGCGAGCGTCTAGTTTTTTTTCTTGTCAATAACTAAAGTATGTCTACTGGGGATATTTACCCAATTTTATAGTACTAAGTGCGTTAGAGAAGAAAATAGCAATTTCAACTGTCATTACAATTATAATACCTATATGCAGAATAATATTATTTCCCACCGGTTTACGCACAGTTGGGATATTTGATCAAATTCCAACCAATTACATCCTGGATTTCTTATAATCGTGGTTTTATAAACGCAAATCATTATGTCTCAAATCTCGCGATTCAGATTCAATATTTTTCTTAAAAACAATTGAAATGCTTCACCCTTCTATCGAGAACTCTCGTTTGGATAACACCAGAGCTTTCGTCTGAGCTCCACAATCATGAATCTCACGACAGTATTCTGGAACTCGTCTTCTCGTTCTATTCAGAAGAACTCAATCAAGAACTCACTTTCACAAAGAACTTATCGATTCGTTGTAAGAAGTATTGAGACACGTTGATTTGATTATCCCGAGAAATCCCAACCGATACCATTGCATATTCATGGAGAATTCTTATAATTCCTCAGCCGTGTACATGCCGAGAGAAAACACATTTCTCTGGAAAATCCTCTTACGCTCAGCATTTCTCATTTCCATTATCATCATTATCATGATTTTCATAAGAATTCGATACTCTCTATATTTTTTCCGCCCTGCATGATACGCTTGAACGAAAAATATAGTGCCAGCGGATTCGAGTTGTATAAAAAAACGTAAATATATGCACTGTCGAATGCAATTTCCGTTCTTGAAATTTTTACGTTTCACCTGGTAACGGTATACACATCCACTTACTACGAGTACACAAACGCGTGCGCACTCACGGTCAAACTCAGCCGTATACATACGTACACATACATACGTACACGGCATATTCATATGAAGATTTTATTAAGCGATTCCAAGAGGTGAAGGTTTTTTCCACGATGAGAGATCGTTCATGTGAATTTTCACCAGATCGGACCCAATTTCCGTGATACCAATTTTCTCTTCTACTTCCTCCTCAGTCACATCCACGCACGATCGAATTCACACGCACGTGCGAAGATTCGTATTCTCTTGAATAAGCACGCATACGTATCGCACGTTTATACGTTCAGCACTCGCAAACAGTCGCTTCCATGCGATCCGTGCGAAATATAGCGTTAAAAGGACACTAAAAAAACGTTTCGTTCCTGCCTCCTGTTCCTCCTTCTATCGAGACGATAGGATGATGGCAAATGGCGAGAGAAATGCCGGACGTTTGGAACCTTCGAAGCTCATTGGTTCACAACTGACGGGTACTAGAAAAAGGCATTTAACGGATTAAGAGCTAAGCTTCGAGAACTTGACGATCGGATTCCCGATAACGGACTATAATTGCTATATTCGGAATTTGAACGATCCGGTCGCAATTCTACACGAAAACGATTCTACATCGACATAGATTCTCGAGTAATGATGGCTTGGTGTCGAATCGAGGAAATTTTGAATATCATATCCCCACACAAATTTGATTAATAATTCTCTGCCGAAACAAATCAAATCAGTCGTTTTTGTTTCTATTTAAAAGCCTCGATCCCAATGAATTTACATTTTCAGTTCCATAGATAGATGAAGATCTCGTATAACGAAGTATCCCTTCAATCTGATATAAACCTACCGGAGTAAAATATATTGTATCATCGTTTGTTCATAACACAATGAGGAAAACCATTTCAACATTCGCATAGGACACAAAGTTCAGATACGACGTACGAATGAGAGCATTATTCTTGAACCATTTTATTTTCATAGCTTCGTTATGTGTGTAACGCCAAAATGATGATACTCGCGCGATGAGGCTGGCTGTGTTTTTTTCCACAACATCGGCGTATCCATATACGTACCAGCTATCTACCTAACCAAGAGCGGATGGCCTGCCAGCCGCTTGATTAATGGGTATTAATAACATTCGTTGCATTGTTTCGGCGATGAATGGCAATTTTTCGCCCACGATTCGCTCGACGGATGAGAATAAAAGGTTGTAACTGATGAAACAACGCTCCGATGGTTCAAAAACCAGCGATCGTATAACTATACCGAGTTGCATTCGTGGACCTTTTGTTGCTACTTTTTATTCGTGGAAAGCGCGATCGTAACGTCATCCTCATTCAAAGGGTATTAAGGACACAGGGGGATTTAGGTGAGAATAAAAGGGTGAGACAAAGTCGGGGAAAGGAATTACGCCTACACCTCAGGCGTCTGCGTTTTCGTACACGTGTATATGTATCGCGTTACATGCAAGCACATCATTTATGTCCCTATTCCTCTCCACGACGATATATGGGGGGCACGGGCTCGTGTCTCGATCCCGTGCCCTTCTTCCTGCCTCGGTAAGCTCAATCTTCGCACATTCATCAACAATAAGCCGCCGTAACTAGGTATCTACCTTGTTACGGTAGCTCGTACTACATGCAGATACATGAACATCAACTTGTACAGTTTGATTCATTATCATCCGTCCTAGACCTTATTCTTCGAACTAATTTTCAAGAAACTTTTTACGAATTTTCATCCCAACGTATTATAATCACGTAGCATTTCCATTAAAACTTTATTCACGACACGAAATGAGTTTCGACACGCCAAAGACGATCGTATGTGTGGATATATATTTACACATACACATGATGCAATATTATTGAGAAAATTGGGATTTTATTACCCTATACATGTACAAACTTCTGAGGAACCTTATTGAGAATCCTGAAGTTTTGCGAATCAGATTTTCAAAGAGTCTGATCCCGTTCCAAACTACCTCATGTAAATTGAATCGAATCAACTTCGAATTCCTTGAGAAATTCGATCGAAAGAAATCAGAAATATTGAAGATTGTTGAGAGGAATTGTTGAGGATAACGCGAAGGAGATTCGCCGGTCCCGTTATTGAAAATGAACACGGAAGATATTATAATATATGCGAATTTACACGTGTGTACGAATAACGTTCAAAAGTTCCATAACTTTATGACAAGTGAATTTCCACGTATCCTGAATCATCCTGTACATTCAACTATGAGTATACGTGGGTTCATATGTATATAGATATATCTTATGCAGAATATGTGCGGAGGAGCCGTTTGGAACGTGGCGCGAATACATAAATCAGATGCCGGTCTGCGTACTGCCACGCTCTCATATCACTTCGCACGCTATACAGGGCGGCCATGAATGAACAGAGCCTCGTTGAGTTATCGTCCAGCCTTGGCTAGTCTTCCAACGATGCGATGTGAATTGTTGAGCATAGATTTAAGCCGGGAGCTTGAAATTCACTATAGTGAAATTCGTTAAATAATTTACAGTATGCACATTATATACGTAAAACGGTGTAGACTTTTTTACTGCAGCTACTCATGAATTTTGTATTCCAGAATTCGAAATACCGTTGCATTGGAATGAAGAATTTTTAATTCTACCGTTACAAATAATCCTAACTATCGCTCGTCATGTATTTGAGGATCAAATCGTGCTTAATAATATTTCCTTGTCACGAATAACGTGCATGTTATCACCGTATGACAGTTGCATTACGTTGTAACGTAATAACGCGGAATTATAATTCACCAGAGAATTATATCTAACGTTTCATGTTGGATTACCATGAATACCTGCGATGGATGACATTCAGGGAAAGACTAATCGAAACTAAACGTGAGCAAGTGTAATGATCTTGAAGCATTGTTGTTCTGCTTGTCATTTTCTTCCTTGATTGTATTTTCTGGATATGCTTTTAATCACTTTGAAATATCACAAGATGGGTAGTTCTGAAATTCTCCTGGACGTCATTTGTAATCCTGGAATTTATTGAAAATCAAAAAGATTCATTTTTTATAACATCCCCAAAAAAAATACATTTGTTAGATTTTCTCAGTTGAGTAATCCCGTTCTTCGAAATAGTGCAAAACTTTCAGTACCTTCGTCTTCAAAGATAGAATGATAAATTCTAATTTGTCAATTTCTCAACTCTATTATACTTCATTCTATTGGTCGAAGAAAATCTTGGCAACTGAAGTTTTCCCTATCACTGCTGTCTTCACGTTACCGTGCTCTGCCAAGGTTGTTTTTACTTCCCCTATATTCCACATATATTGTGACTCAAAATAAATTTCAACCAACGTCTTACAGAAATTCGAACGATGAACGGAAAATAGGAGGATAGAGAACATGTTATAGATCGTTGATTCTCTTTAGGTCGGTTACATAAGCTCATTGATGGGTGGTGAAGATTTATCTTTCGCATTGAATTTTGAATTTCACTACATTTTTGGGGTACAAAAATGGAATTTCAGCGTTTTCACGATGAATGAAGTGTAAATTTCACTTTGCGTCCGATGGATTAAAAAAATAATTATCTGATTCTCATAGCCACGAATTTTGATGAATCTTTCCTTTATGAATGTTCAAGTATTCTAATTTCATTTTTGAATGGAATAATACTTATTCAATTTAGACAAAATATAGTTCGAAATACGTTGTGGAAGTTTGAATTGTTTATAAAAACGAAACGAAAATCCAAACTCACAAAATGGGATAAATGATATGAAGATTTTGGGTCTGAGTATTTCATCATTCGATTATTGATTCGTTTCGATAAACGATTCAAACTTCAGCGACATGTTCGAAATTATATCTTAATTGTCTCGTGCGTGGTAAGTGGTATGTGAATAATTAGCAAATAAATCTACATCGAGCTTATCAGTGTCAAATAGATATTGGTAAAAACGTGAAATATTGGAGAGATGTTACGTGCATATTGGGTGTCACCAGTCGACGCAAAAAAAATGTACACGGTACGTACATCGATAAAATGTCATTTCATACTGTAACAACGTTTCTTTCCTTCATTCTGAAGAAAAAGAACTATAGGTGCACTGGGAAGAGGATGTTTTCACTTTAAATTCCCTTTCGTCCCGTCGTCGTCTTTGGATTCGTGTCACGCGATTGCGCAGATCGGAGTCATCTTCAAGATTACTCTCATTTTACGTCACAAAACTTGAGATTAAAGTGTTTCGCGTGAGTCTTTCATCACGAATCAAGGAAGAAAAATCATTAAGGGTAACAATTCGTAGATATAAGAGAACATTTTAGTCTCACATGACCTGTATGTTGAAAGATTTTTTTCTTGCAATTCTTTCGATCGCATTCTCGAGAAGATTTTACACTTACAGATAGTTAATCTCCGTTAAGCTTCGAAACTTTGCATCTGGGTATATGAATTTTTGATACGATTCGATTCAGTTACGATCCTAGTTTTTAGAATATTCCGAAACATCAATAATCCGAGTGGGATATAATAAGAAGTTAACTTTACCTCATTGACTGAGAATATTATCTCCCTTCTTTATGTGGATAATTTCCACATGGAATGAAAGAGAAGGACTAAAAAATTCTTTATATACTTAGATACTTGTAGATGAACTCCTGCGAATGTATAAATATATCTATATACGTGCGTGATGAGGGAAACGACGGTGGAATTTTCTCCCTTCCGTCCAATGGGCGACAAGCGAGGTAATTAACGTGCCTCTGAGCGGGATTCACAGCTTGAAGACCCTTCGAAATGAGCTAATCCAAAATAAGCTTGTGCGAAGCTTCGTTGCCTCGGATTATCAAGCCGTTGCCGAGAAGTTTAGCCGGAACGAGGAGAAAAATATGGTACCACTTGTAGGGTACATTCCCCATTCAAAAACTGCTTCACCACAAATTTCGTATGTATACATTCATGAAATTCTGAAATTCTACCCAAGGAAATTACGTACTAGCGCATTTACGTACAACAAAGAAGTTCCTTGGATAATGTTTCATTAATTCCTCGCACGATACAATGATCCAGTTTTTTTTTTACTCTCTGTAAGAATTTATATTCCATCTCTTATTCCTAAATCTTGTGAAATTCTTCCGCAAAGGATTACAATCTTTTTATCGAATATCAATAAATCCCAGTCCTGTTTTTCTGGATTTAGATGAAAAAAAAACGAGGGATGAAATAGAAGACTGGGAACTCGAGTAACACGTTAATTTCCAAGAACTTGGTTCATTTTAGACACAAAAAGGAGCCGCACGTTATGGTCTATAACAACTCGATGAACGTCAAGATGAATAGAGATCCGTAGTCCAACTACGAACGTGGCTTCTAAGCGTTCAAAAACGATTTCGCACTGATCTCGAAGCCGTAATGATTAATGAAGTTAAGGTGGTAACGCGTAGTTTCCTCAACACTGTAGTAACTATCGAGTGGGAATTACAGTTGAGAAACTTCGGACCAAGTTAGGGGACCGATGACGTCTCGGTTCGGGGAATTTCTCTTTCTCTCTTCCTCTCTTTCTCATTCTCTTCTTCGTCTATCTGCCTGTATCACCTTTCCTTGACTCACATTAACAACCATTCGCTTACGTAATCTAACTAACTCGATCTGATTCCGATTTGACGTTACAACAGAAACACATTTGATAGCCCTCAACATGATCTTAGTATTATATCCAGACGAAAAGAACTCATATTGTTCTGAATATTAAACAATTCAATTCTGTACATTCCATTCAATTGATGTACATGGAATCTCTAGGAATTCATCAAGTTTGTTGAATGTAATCACATCTTCAGGAGTTGTTGAATTTCTAATTTTATTTCTAATCAATTGATTCACTTCGGTTATCAAATTCAAACTTCAGCATAGAATCTATAAATCTGAGCGTGATGACAAAAGTGCTGCGAATTGGTAGAATTTCAATAGTAATCGGTGCTAAGTCTGCCACTGGTTGAATTAGCGGGGGACAGCGTTGTTTCTTAGAGATTCAATTCGAAGAAAAATTTGATACTGATTCGAGTGTAAAACTATTGAAATGAACAAATTTCTTTGAACTTAAGAATGTTGAAAAAATCTAGCAACCCTCACAGCAATACGTCAACGTATGAACTTTGGCCTATTCTGGCCCCACTCTGACCCAGTCTTGAGCCCATATGGGCAGGATGGGGCCCATGCTGGGCCGGAGTGAGCCCCATGGTACATACATCCTAGGGGTGTCTCATGGACGTTTTTTGAACGTTCAGAAAATCTCTCCTAGGTTTTCCAAACTTTCTGTAAACGTTCCAGAGGCACGTTCTGCTGTTTGGGAACGAACCTAACCTGGAAGAAATATTCTATCAAATTCCATTACGAATGATGGAATTCTTGATTCAATGTCATTGAATTCCATTGAGACCTATTCATTCTCCCACTCATCAATGAGATTTAATAGGATATTCGTAACAGGGTCCGAAAGATGATTTTCAAATGCAAATGCCAATTCGAAAAACCATCGAGCATCTGTGGAAATATATAAAGAATCCTCATTGAGAATAACAATCGCAATTGAGGAAAAAAGTTCCACTATAAAACCTCATACATTTCTCCATATGAATACTGCAATTATCACATATTCGCGAATTCCGCGTATTTCTATAATGATCATAACTTCGATCAAAATCCATTAGGCAAATGAGTTGGATAAAAAGTTTCATACCTCTGTCGTTCATCGCAATTAGAATCGGTACGATATAAGCCTGTTCTTATAACTTTTCTACGCTATACAATTTAAAATGACTCTACCCTAATACTCCCCACCCCCCTGAGTTTCTCTCGATATCAATACGAATGGAACGGCACAAATAATGGGAAAGGATGCTGTTTATTGTACTTTCATTTCTCTCCCTTTGAATATTCATCAAAGTTTTATTCTCATCGCATCTGATACTTCAATTATGTCCAAGTGATTCCGTGTGAACGTACATGAGGACGTAGCGGAATACACTCCCCGCTGAACTGTTACAAAATTCAATTCGCTGTTGTTCTATACAAATAACAAGTTATAGTCGGTAGGTATTTGAGTGTTATGCGAACAGCTTTAATCTACATAATTTCTATCTTGAGTTGGCCTCGACTGGGACTGGTACTCCAGAACGACGAGGCGCATACCCGGAACACGCATCTACACCTCGTACCGCTCGTAGTTCCACGAATATCGAGAATTGTTTGCTGAATTGAAATAGTTGGAAACTGAGACTTCTATAGCCTTGAAACGACCACATGTGGAAATGTTACCAACTGATGCAGATGGTTACGTCCTAGAAGTGTTACACGTACTCCCCTGTACGTATACGCGACATATGTGAATTTCTATTAAAAATAAATCATCAAAATATCTCGATTATCTGAAATCACTGAGAAAAAAAGTTGCACTTTGAAACTCAAAAAAGAAGTACATCCTGGTTATTCTCTTTTTCCATACAAAACCATTTTGAGTGAAATAACATTATCAACTTTATATCTTATCTGAATTCCAGATTTTCAAAGTTTCTTTCACAGGTGCAACAAACAACACTAGCTAGCTGGCAAAAGAATAAAATTTCGTAGCCTTATGGTTCGTGCTCGACGAGGGTCCTTGGCTATCCTTATCCGCACACGTCCACTCGTTCCATTTTCTAGCTTCGCTTCGTACAATCTCTTCTTCTTCTTCTCCTGAATCTCTCTGCCGTATTATTGCATGTCCACGAACCGGGGCATAAAAGATGCGGACGATTAACTCACACCAATGTACCATCGGAGATATACACGATTCACACATACGTATCGAACTTAAACTCTTCCTCGTACGTGTTGAAAAATGGAAAAAGTATCTTTTCACAATGCGCGTGAACAGAGAAGCGAGGATATACTTGACAACACTTCGTATATCCATTCTTGAATCCACCTGCACATCTGTTTTATTCGACGCGAAACTTCCCTTATTATGACAAAATACTGAAAGAAAAAAAAAGGGAGAAAAAGTAATGTCTACAAAATTGTTCACAATTTCCTGCCAGTTATTCTCTTCGGATTATGGGGGGATGAAAAATTCTAAGGGAAGATTATATGAAAAAAGAATTTGAAATTCTATTTTTTTCTCATGAATTATTTTCAGACGCGGTTAAATTTATTGTTCCAACTTGTACCATGGTGTTTTTCATGCACGTGATCAATGTATAGATTATATAAAATCGAGTTTGTATGCAAAGTATTGAATATATTATGAATTCTCTTGTGGAGAACTCTCATCAAGTTATTTCGTAGTAAAGTTCCACTCTTTGGGAATGTTTATCTATTGTCTGATTGGACAAAACAGTGATTCAGTTCACGTGCAACCTGATGCAACTCATGAAGATGAATAAACTAAAACTCTTTTAGACACACCTTTTTGTGGTTGGAACCTTTTTTTATAACAACAAACTGATGGCGTATGTTACTGATATCATTCATATAGTGAATAATACACATAGAACATGTGTATGGAATCAATGCCTATGTGATGCTGAACGTACAGAAAAATATATTTTCAAATGTTCCATGATCTATTGAAAATCAGCGCCAGTTTGCGATGAATGAAATTGTTCACCTGAATATAGCATCGAAAGTATCATAATTTCTTATAGAAATACATCTGATTATGGTGCTATTAGGGGTAAATTCAAATGAATAACTCCATTCGTCACAGACTGATGCTGATCCTTAATAAATTATGAGACTTCCCAACACACTTGTTGTCTCCGTGTAGAGAATATAATCCCACGTAAATAGACCACCTTATTCATTCTGTTTATTTCCTTACTCACCTGAATAAAACACCATAATCGAAAAAAACATCGTTTTCATGTAATTTTAACAAAAATTCGTTACAAACTTTGAATATATCAGCATGGACTGCTAGTTGCTAACTTCAGACGTGCATTCAACGGTACTTGGCTAACAGCGCCTTCAGTGACCGAGAAGTATCTGGAGCACGAAAAAAAACGAAATAGTGATAATCACTGAGTGAATAGTGAAATATGGACAAACCAACTGTGCAATCATAAGAACTAAAAAATGAGTTTACGAAATTACGATACGCTTAGTTACACTACTGATGCGTTCAGTTGAAATAAGGATGCTATTAATTGTAGTGACTAAATGTTTGTTCCGTTTGAAATTGGCTTGTTACCTCACCTCATTGTTGTATTTTATGTTCTCCCAATATAGCGATATTAGGATTGTGTTTGCTAGCTTCAACAATTACCAGGTGTACCGGTATGAAATGGGCGTTTTTTTGTGAAAATGAAGCACTAATTGCGAAAAGGAAAGTAAAAAAAATTTATTCAAAGTATTGACCATTGCTTTCTACACATTTTGATCACCTTTCTGGCAATTTGTGGATACCACGCCAATAGAAATGTTCGTCTTTTGAAGCAAACCAATCGGATACTTAATTTTCCACTTCTTCGTAGGAATTGAAGTGCTGCCCAGCCAATGCGTGTCCCATCGATGAAAACAAATGGTAGTTGGAAGGGGCCAAGTCTGGTGAATACGGCGGATGGGGTAGCAGCTCCCAGCCAAGTGCTTTGATTGTATCCTGAACCGGTTTCGCTTTGTGTACAAGTGCATTTTCGTGTAATAAAATTACTTTGCTGTGTCTTCTGGCCCATTCTGGTCGTTTTTCGATCAATGAATGGTTCAAATTTATCATTTGTTGTTTGTAGCGATTAGTATTAACAGTTTCACCAGGTTTTAGAAACTCATGATACGACACCACACCTTTTTGGTCCCAGCAAACACAGAGCATTGCCTTTTTGCCGAATCGATCTGGTTTTGCAGTCGATATTGATAGTTGTCCCGGATTAATTATTTTGACTTACCTCTTCTATTTGAGTTATTTTTTCTATACTCTGAGTAAAAAATCGTGAATCTTCAATGCATCAATCTAGTCAGATAAATATTTATTTGTCTTGTACCAAGGAAATATTGATTAGAAAGAACAGAATGATTGCTTGATGCAGGACAAATAAACATTCTTTTGGCTGAAATAAATGTTTTTGTAGTATGTGATTATATTCGCTACATCATGTGAATGACAGAGAAGCATCACTTGCGCGCATTGATCGATGGAAATATTACTGCTTCCAATCATATTTACCATGTTGTATTTGATTTACACAGAATGCGAACGAATTACTCCCGATGGAAAAAGCCCATTGAATGCTATTAATAAATAAAAAAGTACTTTGAAAGAGTGTGTGCTTTCGTCACTCTACCCATAATTTCCGATAAAATCTATCGAAATATAGAGAGCAGGTCCACCGAGTTGTTTTCAATAGAAAAGCTCACTGAATCCTGTGAACCACTAAGCCTGTTGAAGTACAGTTTGATCATGATAATTTGGTGCTTTCAAAAATTTGTTAAAAATATTTGTATTTTCAATTTTGGATATTCAATTTTCTACGTTTGGAAATAACTCATCTCATGAAACAGTTGATGGTCCACATCATCAGATATAAGCATCCACGATTGCACATTGAGAACTGCAATGAATTTATAACCTCCCATAAGCCGTCTCTTAATCATTTAATCAATTATCTTCATTCTGATGGCAGGGGTGTCAAGAACTACCATCTAGTGATCTATGGAATAGGGTTAGGAAGTTAGAATGAAAGATCGAGTTTTGAGAGATCGACTTTGGAAGTCGATCAACCGACCATTGAACACCTTTTTTCGACTTTTTCGACACCCTACAAGATAGGATGAGTAGAAACAGACCTTCAAATCCATATGTATGTATTTCTGTGCAAGACGAGGAGGAGTAGAAATATGGGATTCTGTGAGTAAAAACAATGGTTCAAACAATGTTCTACCAATGTTATGAACGAACCATAATGAGGAAAGAATCGTTCTAAACGAATCAGTATGAACAAATTGTTGTCAACGAATGGTTAAGAACAAATTGTTGTTAAGACACTGATGTAACCAACTTGTGATCAACAAAATGTTTTTAAAAAATTTCTATGAACGAACAGTGGAGAACAAAGTGTTGTAGAAAAATTGTTATCCACAAATTATAACATTGTTATAACTTGCTTAAAACGACACGATTTCTAATAGAATTTCAGAATAACAGTAGTGCGAAAAATCCTCATCTTCGGATTAGTGAGATGATGAAATGAGAGACGCCACAATAGTTTTCTCCTCACTGGACACCGTCAAATACTATAACTGTGAATTGATGACCCATATAGCACTCAAAGAATTCTTTTCCAAGAACAATGATAAAATTTCTCAAGAACTTTTTTCGAACCAACTAATTCTTGAAGATTTCTGAAAGAATTCAATTCTTGAGACATTTACGAGTTCTTTGAGAATACGAAAACAATTCTTCCAGTGTTCTTGGAAAAGAATTCTTCGAGTGTTGTATGCACGGAAAAAAGACAACACTACTGGTTACTGTGAATGACAGCGATCGGTTGAAAAACAAATGAAAACACGCCTGGATAATGAGGATTAGCGCGATCACAGTGATGAGTATTGTAATAAAATGCCTCAACGCTGACTGGACAGTAATGAGGACTGGGAAACGCAGTACTGCATAGAATGAATTTGATTTCCAATGTATTTTTGTGACTCACAGTAACCATTGCTGTTTCCTTTTTTCCGTGTGAGAACGCAGATATCTCACAAGAATGGATTCAATATATTTAATGAATGAATTTTTTTAATTTTCAGGGATGAATCTTGGAAGTTTATCTGGGTTTGTGCAGAGCCGTGATTTTTAATTCCTGAAATATTGAGAGTGAGATATCACTTCAGCCAGCCAAAAGTGAGCTTGTCGAAATTTTGAGGAAAAGTTCCACTTTTTCAGAGTGATGGTTTGAGGTTTGAGGCTAGAAACTGACAGCCACTCCAATTCTAGGTTGAATTTTTACTCTAAAAGAGTGAGAGTTGAACTCGAAACGGCTGAAAATCCCATTCAAAATGGACTGGCGCACTCCTGAGACTTAGTGGAGTGAAACGCATGATTTTTCCCTCTTCCAGATTTTGAGAGTAGAACAGACCTAGCGGCAATGATTGCAGAAATTAATTACTGCCGAAATTCAAAATTTCTCTGGAAATCGAGACTCCATGAGAAATCATGAAATTACTTTCCGCAGCGACAATCTTGTGAATAAAACGCCATAATTCGGATTATTATCCGAACAAAGGATTCAAGTTCCGATACAAGTTTCTCGTAAATAGAATAATGAATTTATGCTATCGCACGACGACATGGATTCGTCATCCCTTTCATCGTATATTTCACTCTGTTAATGTACGGCAATATTCAATGCGGACCATTCGAATTATACTGATACGAGTAGAATTTCATCTTGGAAACAGGTACGTGTTCGTGTCGAAATTCCATTACTCACTCACTCACTCACTCACTCTCTCAATGGTATTACGAACTCATAAGTTCATAGCCACGTTCACAAATATCCGCTATTGATCTATATCTTGAAATAACTCTAGTCAATCATCGCTCCTATAGGTTATGTAAGGAAGATTATAACTAGTTCTCACAACTTGGATGGTAATGGAATAGTGCTTCAACATCGATCAAATGTATGTTCGATAGGGGAAGAATTAATGCAAGAGGGATGTATTTTTTAATGAACTTCCCACTAAACCACGAACGAGGTCTCAATTTCTCACAGAGTAAAAATTTTGAATAAATTGCAAACAACTCTCTGAAATCAAAAACCTACCAAACTGAACCGTATGTGTTTCTAGAAACGTCTATAGAATGATCATGAAACGTAAGGGAGGTTTTTTCAACGTTCATAAAACGTCCCACAGACACATTTTGCTACTTGGATTCATAGAATTATTCAAACCGAATATAATGGATGTCGTACTATATGTCATTATTTTGAATATAAGATGGAATTATTTAGAAATGCAATTATAGGGAATGGAAAATGAAACGTAACTCTATTTAATAGAATACAATTGTGTATTATATTCGGAAACATGGTAGCCATGCGGATGTATCAAATATTCATACTAATGAGCTTGCGATGTTTACATTCGACGTGAGTGATCTGAATATGTTTGCATGGTTCATAGTATGTTTTTGGATGTAATTCAATTTAAACAATAGACTAGAATGATAAGTTATCACTTCTCTTGGATTCTCAGCTCTTCAACATCCCTGGTGGGAAAATTTCATTGAGAATCCCTGAAATTCTCAGTCAAAAATTTCTCAGAAGATTTTAGAGTTGTTCATAGTTTCTCAAAGAGTTTCAGTGATTTCCAGAATATTCATGAATATTCAAGAAAATTTTCAGTGGAAAAACGTGCCCCTGGTAAAAATGAATCATATATGTAGCGTATATGCTCGAATATACCTCATATATGATTGCGCAGATTCATGTATGATCTCTACACGGAGAGAAAAAATTTGCTGACGCAGCAAATCGAGGTATTATATATAGAATAGCAAAATTTTTTGCTGACCTAGCTGAAAATTTGCTATAACAGCAATCGTGTTAGCTACGACAGCAATTTTTTAGCTGTGGCAGCAAAAAAGGTTTGCTCCGCCAGCAAATTTTCAGTATTATATACAGAATAGCAAACAAATTTTGCTGGGATAGCGAACATTTTTTGCTGCCACAGCTGAAAATTCGCTTTCGCAGCTAACAAGATTGCTGGAACAGCAAATAGTTTGCTGTCACAGCAACAAATTTGCTGCTCTGGCAAAAGGAACCCAGCAAAAGTAGATTTCGCTGCCACATCGAATTCCTTTTTCTCCGTGTATGTAATTCATATACGAGCCATATACGACCATACACAACTCAAATATGACGTTTTCAGCCGATATGTGGGTCATGTGTGATCCTTATATGGATCGAATAATCATATATGAATTTTATATAATAAGGTCATATTTGTACCATATATGAATTATGTAAGATTTATACGAGGGTGGATTGATAAGGTTCCGGCCTGACCAAGAGATGGCGCCACTAGGCCTACTTTGAGGTGGCGTTCTATAGTACCATCCTTAGATAGCTTGTAGCTATAGTTTCAGTCCGATCGCCATGTTAGTTTAGTTTTGAGAGCACGCTGACCAAGACGCCTCTGTATTTTTCGTAAAAATGGAAAAGCTGGAAAATCGTGCTGTCATAAAATACTTTTATTTGAAGGGGTTAACGCCGAAGGAAATTAAAGAAGAGATGGACTCAACACTGGGGACATCCTCCCCATCATATTCAACCGTTAAGCAGTGGGTTTCCGAGTTTAAAAAGGGTCGTGTGAGCACCTCTGATGAGCCTCGCTCAGGACGCCCCATTGAGGTCACAACTCCAGATATGATCGAAAAAATCCATCAAATAGTGCTGAAAGATCGCAGATTAAAAGTTCGTGAGATAGCTGAGACCTGTAAGATGTCATATGAACGTGTACAAAATATTTTGCACCAACATTTGTATATGGAAAAGCTCTGTGCAAGATGGGTGCCGCGTTTGCTAACAGTCGACCAAAAATTGATTCGAAAGAACATTTCTACCGCCAATTTGGCGTTGTATAAGCGTAATCCAAGCGAATTTTTGCGTCGATTCGTAACCGTTGACGAAACTTGGGTCCACCACTACACTCCTGAAACCGAAGAACAATCTAAACAGTGGATTGGACCAGGGGAACCAACTCCAAAGAAGGCGAAAACAATTTTTTCGGCGAACAAGGTTATGGCTACTGTTTTTTGGGATGCAAGAGGTATTATATACATTGATTACCTTGAAAAGGGTAAAACTATCACTGGTCAATACTACGCAGACTTATCGCAACGTTTGAGCCACGAAGTGAAAATTAAACGACCTCATCTGGCGAAGAAAAAAATCTTGTTTCATCACGATAACGCACCAGCGCACACGTCAATCGTTGCGATGGCTAAAATCAACGATCTGAAGTTTGAATTAATGCCGCACCCTCCCTACTCTCCAGACCTAGCCCCGAGTGACTATTATCTGTTTCCTAACCTGAAAAAATGGCTTGGCGGTAAGAGATTTGCGGACAATGAAGAAGTAATCGAAGCTGTAAATGGGTATTTTGAGGAGCTTGACGAATCAGTCTATAGAGATGGCATTACTAGACTAGAACACCGCTATGAGAAATGTATCAGCCTTGGAGGAGATTATGTTGAGAAATAAAAAAAAAAAAATTCTTAAAAACGTTGTTTTTCTTGGTCAGGCCGGAAACTTATCAATCCACCCTCGTAAATGATCACATATGATTTTTACAAAGTTCATATATAAAGTCAATGATAAATTGAAAATCCGGTTTATATATGGCCCATATATGAATGATTTCTACTGGAGGCTCAAGGAACAAGAGTTTTCTGGAATTTCGCACTCAAATTCAGAACAACTTTTAGAGACACTTTTTTTTACCGGAGATAATGCACGAAGAAAAAAATATGATCGCCATTTTCATACAAATATAGTAATCGGAGGATATGATTCAGTATGACGATAAATGACAGTCGGTATATGACAATTCATCATAACTCTCGTAACAGTTACTATATTTCTACTAAACACTGATAGATGTATAGTATTTGACGTCATAATGAATTATGCCCTTCGATTACTATACTTTTTCTGATAACCGTTATTGTATTCTTTTCTCCGTGTATTTCCATGTCTCTGATTCTCGGTTGAAACAGTATAATGTTGGAGTATTGGAACTTTGGCAGAGTGAAAACCCGTCTGGTAAGAATCAACATACCAAACTATTGTGAAAAGCATACTCATAGGAATCCTATTGAAGAACAATCCTGCTGACACAACAGATCGGCAAAAAGACATCCTACTGGCGAATCTGCTCAACTGATAATTCCTACCGTGGCGACGATGTGTACAACAGCCACAATTCGTTCACGATTTTGTCTTTGATGTTTAGTGTAATAGTTGTGAACTCTAAAGACGGTCTTTGGTTCTCAGCTGGACTGCGATTATCTTCTCTCAAAGTTACATCGCAGGGAGTTTAATCGGATCGGAAGTTACTTTCGAAATCCATCCCATTATTCGATACTAGGTTTCAACGACTATCATCCCAATCAAGCGCAGAATCAAACATTGAATTCAGCACTTGGTTGCAAGCTGAATTTGCTGGACTATGCGGTAAGGACTTGAAGTCTAAATCGGAGCTTAGAACTTGAGATTACTGATTCGATTGGTTTCCTTTGAATTGAAGTCTCCTCTTGATGTGTTGTTCCTTGTACTTCAAACTTGATTGATAATCGTCCACCGTAATGATCACATTTCATATCCAGGTGATAGGTTAGCAGCAATGTACGATCCAATATCCCTGTTGAAAATGGAAGCGGGAAAGAAGAGCAAACGAAGCGTATGCTGGAGGTTAACAAAAATGTTAATGAAGAGTATACAGAGCTTGAATGGGAAGGATACAAAGAGTATGCGAAGCGGGAGTTGAAACAAAAGAAGCGTATAAAATTTAAGAAATTTAATTTAAGAAAATTTAACCCCATAGCGAGGATCGAACCGGAGACTTTCACAATGGTAGCTGAGGGTCTTATCCACTTAGCCATTCGATCGCATAAAGATATTATTTGAAATCAGAATAGGTATGATTCGCATAAGTTTAATATAATTCCCATGAAGAGTGTGTGAAACAAGATCGAAAGCTTATGAAGCGTATATGGAACGTATGATTTCATTACTTCACAGTAAGGGGGCATTACACATTTCATGAAAAGGGAACATTTTTCGCTGCGTATACGCTTCCTCCCCGCTTTGCTTCATTCCCACCAGGGATCAATTTCTTTGTACTTGTTTCACCCCCAGTGAAAATGGGTAGACCGAAAATTGATCAATACCTGATGATTGCGTCAAAGTATGGTTGTAGGCTAATCCCACATTCGGGTATAATTTTCATTTCCCAGCTAGGTATTGTTGTAAAATTTTCACTTTCTTCTTCCTCATGGGGCCGTGTAGATAGCTTCTGTTTTGGAGCATCTGAAACCAGTGATATTTTTGTGAATATTGCTTTGAAAGTATCAGTCGAATGTATTTTGAGATCCATGTCAAGACTTGCCTCCCTGCGCCCAGAATATGAAAATAGAACAGGAATCATGTGGAATTTGTCACATTCTGCCAATCTACCCCTGTGGAGGTTGAATTTTGTGATCACTGATAGAAATGGAGCGTCCTGCAACGATTGATTCGTGAAATTGAAGGATTGAATGTCTATGATATTTTCTTTTCTATTATGAAGACTGACTGCTGTTTTCCCCCCACGAGATTATTGAATTGAATATTCGATTGTGAACATGACAAAGGAGGTATAGAGTCGAAGCATGAACTACGCACCGTAGAAAATAATTCATTAGACCGAATGAACTGAAGTTAGTTGTCAAAATTAGTTCCGAGTAATGAAAGAATAGGAGCCGTCAATAAAAGCTGTAGTAAAGACAACTTCAAATTAGTAATAGCAACTAGAATCAGAGGGATTAAATTTGAATTTAGTTGAGCCAACGCCTGTTTTAGTTATCCAAATATCAACAACTGTATCTAGTTGCTGGGACTAATTGGGAGTAAAGGCAACTAATTATTTTTTTCGGTGCATAGAAGATTTCTTATCGAGAACTATTACAATGACTTCCAGCACAAAAAGTATTTCCACCTCTTAGTTGCTTCAGCAAAGATTAGCCGTGCGGTTTTCTGTGGCTTGCAGATTTGAATAAATTTTGAGCTTCCGGAGTGGAGCCGCGTCTTGTATCGGTTAGTTGCCGACGTTTCGCCATCATTGCAGCTGGCTTCTTTAGGGCGGTATGAGCCTTCGGAATGGAACGCAGGCTCATACCACCCTGAAGAAGCCAGCTGCAATGATGGCGAAATGTCGGCAACCAACCGATACAAGACGCGGCTCCACTCCGGAAGCTCAAAATGTATTTATTTCCACCTCGTTTGTGATACAAAATATATCGAAAAACCACGTTTCTTATCTTTTGAGGAAATATCTCACACTGCGTACTTGGGGGTAGTTCGGGAGTGATTCTACCACACTTTCCAATATTATTTGGCGCAAGTATATTTGATTTGGCTTGAGAATACGTAGTTTTTGTTGACCATGAATTACCTTAGATTGGATATTTCCACAAGGGCATTTATGCTTTTCCATCAAATGACTTCTGGGACAAATTGAAGTTTCGAATGCTCATTTGGATATCACAATATCATTTCAAACATGATCGGAAGGCAGTATGAGGTGTATAATTAATAGCAATCTATTTTCTCCTTTGTACGATCCTAGGATGTATATGTCGCGGATGAATTGGTCCACATAACTCATAGTCTGTAAAACAAGGACGCATCTATAGATGTACGTTTGTTACATGGAGCAACGTATACTGCATAGTTAATACATTAACGGCAAAGTACACAATCGCTCTCACGTGCGAATTTCTGCCTATCTCGAATGTATATGTAGACCCATACTCGTGCATGTACCTGTAGAAGGCGAGGGCGAATGATACTATTGAACGTGGGTTATTATACAAAGGGAACGTTAACAATTAGATGCCCTTTGACATTGTCCATAATATCTGTACAACTGCATATATGAATCTAGTAGAACCAACGTACAGGTTTACTCAATATTCTCAACGATATCCGTCATTATTCCAGATTAAATCTCATTTACTGGAGATTAAAGTTCATTCATAAATTACAATTTTGTGCTTGCTATTGAACTGATCATTGAATATGAAGTTCTCAATTATGGGATTCTGTGTACATTTGGCGATGACGTATTGCTTCACAGTTTAAATCTTCATGATGAAATTTTCCGATTATCAATCTATTACAATATTTCTTGTATGAACAAGAATGATGATTACATATGAAATGAGGGTATTGTAACACAATATAGATTATTTGGTCCTTGAAATAAAATTCTTGTTAATAATGGAAATCCTAATGAATGACGTTTCCAGATTTATTACAGATACCTACCCGGATCGAGTCTAGTTCCTTTTTCATCCAACCGAATTATTCTCGAACTAAAATCATAAACCTCAAAGTTTCTCTTCTTTTCTATTTTCCAAATTTTGTAGAGAGAAACGTAATCTATCCAATCTCCTGAGATGATAAAAGTTCGAGAAATGGATATTATCTCATCATGACAGATTCAAAAATTCAATACTGTCGATTATCAGACCAACAAAGCGAAAATAATCTCGAAGAATTGAGAAATTGTGAAATTGTGCCAACTGAGAACGGTGTGTTGGGCGGATAGAGGTGGCGAACCCTTGCCTGTACATTGCCGTAAATAACATCGGAGTCTATTTAAACTTTTTCAATTATTTCGATATCTCTTACAAGTAAGCGAATTCTGACTGACTCTTCTTCTTCTCCTCCCTCTTATCCACCCCTCTTTAGTTGGAGCTTTAGCAGGGCGAACATTGAATGAATTTTTCCGCGATCGTTTTCATAAATCAGTCTGTTCTCGCGTCTGCTCGCTCGTATGGCCCTCTCCTGAAAATTCAATTGTAAAGTTCTCTCCAGGGCTCAAACGAGGGACGCGAGAGGAAGAGAAAGAAGGGGTGGGGGAAGTGAGGATGGAGGAACTGGACACAACTGGATAATAACCATTAGCTGCTCGTTTGTTCGGTTAATTGGGTGCTTGCTCAGTTTTTGCATATTTTCCCTGGGAAACGACGTCTATTTCCTCAACAATTTTTGTTCTTCTCCATCCTGCTATACCCATCCCACGATACATCGCGTTCTGCACGCTGCATTTGTTTCTGAGTTCAATTCGCGGTGAAGAAACGAACCTCGTTTATTTCCATTCAACGAGAATTCAATTGCGTTCATTCATGAAAATTCACCACTTCCTTGTCATTGGTGATAAAACAAAAACTCCCATTCTGTTGCTCGCCACGGACATGACATTATTAAACAGGATTGTATTCTCATGATAAAATTGAACCATGAGAAACTCTGTTCGCGTGGTTAATGAAATATCCAGTCAATATCGATTCTTAGCTCTGATGATTAAGAAAAGACTTGTATAGTTTTCACCGATCGAATGAATTTTCTTTTATGATTTTATGTATTCAGATCTACAAGAATTACGTTTCCTCATTCTATGGAGATTTTATATTAAGTTTATTATATCTTGCATGAAGAACAAATTAATGTTCGAAAAGAATGAACAAAGTACTTTATAAAATTGTTGAAATTGAAATAATCAGTTCGTAACTTTCTTCCAATTTTCGAAATGAGGCTCCACTCTTTCGATAGCCAAAACTGAATTTATAAATTATTCGAATGAAATATCAATTGAGCAGAATAAAAATACCATCGAACAATTATTCCAGAGAGCTTATTCAGATTTGGAGATTAATATTAACGAAACAGTGAATTCAAAATATGAATTCGTTTTCCTAAATTCGAAGGAGGAATGAGTTATTTATCAATTCCGCAAAATTGAATTACTCATGATGATATTCATCACATAGGAGGAAGTAATTTGTACAATTACGGAATGAGAATGAAAATGGAGAATGGAATGGATTTGAAACTCGAGAACAAATGAGAAACATTACATTCTAGTAAAGTGAAAATGCTATGACTAATGTGTACAGCATACCATGAACTCGAATCGATCGTGCGTGCTTTTTATCATAGTCACATAGATGTACCACACATGCACAGATCCGCTTAAGTGGTATTAAAACCATTTCATTTCATCCAATTCATTTTCAATCGAGGAAAGTTTTTGTGCACACTCCAACTACTCGTGAAATAATTCATTTCATCGCACCGTCAAGACGTTGAGATATTTTTCCGAATGATTCGATGTATTTGATGATTAATTAATTGTAAGGGAAGATACGGAATCGGTAATAATCTTTTGATCTGCTCATTTGAATGTTTGTGAATTACTTGCAGGATAGTACAACATTTGAGAATCTTGCGTCTATTCGAACTATCAAGATCTTATCTTCGTCAACTCGATGTTATTTGCAGTATGTTGGCCGACGATTTGATGTAACTCTATACTTTATCACATATTCATCGGATTAACATTGATCGCATATATATATATATATATTCTCAACTATCATATGTAATGCTCTCATGCGAAACAAGGACATAGGATTGCATAGATTAAAGTTTACAGTGCAGGATCTGTAACATCTGAACATATATTGGTAAGCGCTGTTTGCGTCTTTGATGTACATCGCATACAGCATAAAACAAACAACGTTGCGTTACAAACGCCTTACGTTCAAATCCGAAACATCCTCAAAATATATTCAAATCATATTGAACCAAATCGAAGGGTTGAATATTCATTCTGTGTATAACACTAATCAGATTCTTAATATACATAATTACAAAAGACAAGCGATTAATTAAAACCTTCACATTTAATAAAAGAAAATCGATGAGAATCTTGGAAGAACGACCAAGTTTTTGTGACTTTATTGCAGAAGATGGGTTTTTGAAATCGAGAGAACTGGAATAATTTCCTATTCCCAAGGAGAATTGTCCTCGGATTGGGAAGTATAAAAGGTACTGGGTCAATGTTTATGAGGTTAATTGACCTAACCCTGGTCGCTTCGAACTCAAGAACAATTATTCGTTCGACGATTGAAATTCCGCGGTCTTAGCTGAAAGGCAATTAACTTTTAATCGAGAAAGTTTGGTGGTGATTTTGGGATACCTAACCCATTCTCTTTCTCCCATCCTCTCCTTTCCACTTTGACGTAACTTGGAAACTCGCAATCTCTTGTGCCACTCAACGTCTAAATGTTCGATCGAAAACCTCTGACTTATGTTTTATCGGAAACCTTGGGAATTCTCATCGGAACGCTGTTTTTCTCACCTTCCTCACGCGTTGAGCATTCCATTTTTATGACTCACATCATGCGTTCGCAGGACAGAAAGTATAAATTCTACGGAATACAGCTGCAACTGTATAGTATACAGCTCCGAGAGCTTAGTCACGTTCCGATGATGTGTTTGAATGAAGATTAAGTTGAAGAATTGAACATCGCTTCTCGCTGTTTTACCGATGGGAAGATATATCAAGTGAAATATTGACGCAAAAGAAACTTCTGAGAAGACTCCTGGCCTTTGTATTCACAAAAAAACATGATTGAATTCGAGTTGTGTATGCTGCAGGAAAAAAGAATTCAACCACGCCCTCATCACGCCCTCCTCCCAATCATGTGAATGATCAATGACGCAACAAGAGTTTCCCGGACAGATTTCATAAGAGACTTCTCACTATAGGAAGATTGTCTCAGCAATTGCTATGAATGAATAAAGACATTGAAGAGTGTAAGAGTATGTCTACGAGTCCGTCTGTTTGCAACTCGAGATACAGGCTCAGGAAACACAGGTCGGTGTTCGTAATCAAGGTCCTTTCAAAGAGAATTGTCGAAGCGCAGTGTATCTAACCTGACGACGATCGTTGTATGCAGATTCCCTGTGACTTGATTATCCCGATTCATAGTCGATGGATTCATCACGCTTTGCTTGACTTCGAAGCGAGCGGCAGAATCCTTCCTCCTCGTTTATCAATAATAACGAGGAAGAAAACCGCAATACTATCGGCAAGAAAAATACACCAGCCACCGAGATCGCTGTTTGTAATTTTGAAGACGATTCCCTTCATTCTCGAGAGACGTGCGAATGAATATACATAAAGTCTCAAGCAGATCTCATGGAAATCGCAACGAAAATTTCTTCCTCGAGAAATTGAAAGTATATGCGTGTCGTTTATTATTGATGAATGGTTATACGCGATATAAGCGGGTTCGATTTTAATCCGAGTTTTTATTAAGATATCTGTATTTCGAAGTTGTCTCCGTGATTTTTAAAACGAGTGAGAACTAGGACTATCAATCCCAAGTAAAACAGCAACCTTCGTCCTGTGTATCTGCCTTCTATTTCCAAAAGAATCTCTCGGAAATCTGTTTAGGTGTTCGTCGTTATTGCGCCTACGTTTCAATTTCATGGTGTATCGAATAAGTGCTATGCTGGGAACCGAAAACGGGCAAAACATCTTCCTTTCGATACTGGAGGGACTCAAAGAACATATGGGGTATGATAAAGGCACTGTAAAGTGAAGCAACTGAACTTTTGGGGGTTCTCTTTTCCTCTTCTATCTTCTTCCGTGCGCTCTGAAATCTGCCGAAATATACGTGTGTCTGTATTGTACGAACACACGTCTTTACAAATACATCTACCGCGTTTACTCGCGAATGTTTCGCCACCGTTATACTCTGTACGTTCTCGGGAATTGAAAATACTTGAAATTCCATCGATGCGGCGAAATGCGATACCATGTCTCTTGAATGCGAGAGTGATACGGCTCGATGGTGGATTGTTAAAATAACGCCGCTGTAGCGGATTCTCTCTCTTCTCCGCATTTTTTCCCCCGTTTTCTCCCTTCATAGCGATAGCGGTGATTTCCTTCTCGTTCCTTCTTGTAACTCTCTGTCTTCAAACTCGACGGAACATGCAATTTATTTTTCGGGAATGGGAGAAAAACAAGCATGTGAATATCGATATTCGGTAATGAAATGAGAGGGAAAGAATGTTGATGCTTCGTATGACGTTAAGAAACGACGAGGATTATTGTCTCGCGATAGAATTTGAGTATTCGAATGAGACGATTGATCATCCTTGCAGTCAAAAGGAAACAGATTTCACAACAAAACAGAATTCTTCGAAATTTTTCGAATACGCGATAGCAGTAGACAAAATGATCCATTTGATTCCATTCGCTGAATATGTCGTTTTTATATAAAAAAAATAATGGTGCCTCAATTAGAATACAGTCTCTTTTTTCCGTGCAGACACGATTCTCCGTCCCAGTCATAACATTTATTCTCGACGCGAAGAGATGTATAGGGAACAAAAGGAAACATACGGGGTAATTTGGTCTTGTCCAAGCAGTGAAACAATGAAAGAATTGAGGTGAAGGCTGGAGATAAAAGACAGGAAGAAAAACAGAAGGAAGATGAAACAAAGGAGGAAAAAGAAAATTTAACGATGTAAAAGGAAATTAGCGGGTACCAGTGAGGTATGTTAAATTGAATGGGTATTCCTTCGAGAATAGAGTTCATGAAGGAAATATAACTCACTTGGAACTTCAACTGGAACTCGTAGTTCATTTCGTGTACTTATACCATTTACCTTTTCCTCTACACGTTCCTCAGATTGTCTTCGAATGCTTTTATTTCCGTATACGTACAAAAATATTCAAGATATAAATTATTACTATGATTATATTAATATCGATACAATGTTCTTGAAAGGAGTAGGAAAAGGAACAAAAGCGGGTATCGTTATTTGTTCTCAACCCAAGAATTGATAACGGAATGATTTATCAATTCCGATTTCTCCCCTTCGTTGATGGCACTGGCTCAGAAATAGATTCTGTTTCATTAATAAACCGATCACCAAGATTTCTTTCGTTTTATAAATAATTATCGATCAAGGTTATAATTAACAATAGAGAGATATTATTGATGGGGAGAAACAAAATGATCATGAACGTGAAATGGATATATCATAATACAGGGAAAGTTAGCATTCATGTAAAATCTGGGAATTCAAGTGAAATACTGACCTACATTATCGTAACTCCAGAATTACCTCGGTTAACAAAATTATTCATCGGAGAGGTACGAATTTTCTCGGAAATCGGGATTCGATTATGGAGACTAAATTTCAACTCATATCGTATGAGAAAAGCAATCGAAATGAGAAATAGAGAGAAGAAAAATAGGAATATAGAGCACAAAGGAAAGTAGAGAAAGTAGGCGAGAACGGAGATTCGAGTAGTACCTACTTAGCCTTATGTGTGTTGGTCGGATGTCGCTCAAAGTGGTAAAGCAGATAAAGAAAGCACGAGAGGGGAGAAAAAATGAAGAAAAGAAAGAAAGAAAATCCAGAGCTCCACTCCAGTAGAAAATAGAGGATGACTGAACTTCTCTCTAGTTGCCGTAGAGAGGCACTCTGAAACGCAGTTTCGAGAGAAAGAAAGCAAACAAATCGATGTTCGAATGCATTTCATGATCTCTCGTACTCTGTTCTTTTGTTCCTCGCCAAACTCTCTCTGTAGCACAGTCACGGCTCCGAATCTATCTTGAGCTTCATCTTTGAGGATGCCTTTCAAGACGATTCCTTCATGTCGAGTGATTCCGGCTGCCGGGCGCTAAAGATCCAAAAAGCTCGTAGAAAACTACTTGTTTCATCCATTGAACTACATGAATAGGAGACCCCGGCAACTCTGGTAGATATGAATCGCCCTCGAAAATGAAAAATCAACCGAGGTGAGTGAAAACTTCCTCTCCCACGTATATCATTCGACTTATAATTTCTTTTCTCTCTCCCAAAAAGAAACTTTGCTCCATGTTTGAAGAATTTTTGTAGAAATCAATGATACTTATGCATTCGTTTTACATTTTTCCATTCCTCTCGTTCCCTCATCTCACCTGAAAATTACTAGTTCGCGAGCTGGTTGAAGTTGACCGCAAAATACCGATTATCGGCGGTATTATGAAATTATATTCACTCTGGTATAGTCGTTAACCGCCCGACTAAACAGGCATTTTATTGAATATCATTGTTAATTTCAACGTTCGATATTCACATTGTTGCAGTTTAAAATCACAATGGGAATTCCTGGATCGAACATTGAGGAGAGAAAATAATTCTATATCATTAATTCGCGTACATTCGTTCGCGTATACAAGGTTCAAGTAGTTTGGTAGGATAGACAACAACGGGAGAAGATAAAAACAAGTGGGAGAATACGTATTACGGATGAGGAACAGTGAACGAGGGGAATCAAGGGATGAGGCGATGAAGGTTTGAATACGGGAGAGGAGAACTCCGGTGGGACTGCTTGATAGCATTACATTTTCACAATTATTCTCCGACAGTTTTCAAAGACGGAAAAGCGAATGAGCGAGAGGAAGAAAAGAATGAAAAGCTGTGCGTACAAATGTATGATTTTAGAAGCGGGGAGGAGAATAGATCGGTGAAGTACCTCACCCTCTTTTCTTGTCTGCCAAAGGTGAAGCCTGCTGAGCACTTTTGTTAATTAAACGTCGTCATTCGGTTCAACTCGGCTCTTTTAATCGAACGGCTTTCGCAGGCTCAAAAAAAAGGCTTTCACTTGAATTTGAATAAAAGTCAATGCAACGAATTCTCTTTGTCTTCAATTAATTGGTAATGTCACGCGTTATCTTGTCAGCTCCTTATTCAGAATTGTATTATAAATTTCGAATCAATAGGGAGAAGAAATTGAAGAGTGATATCAATATCTCATCTGAGCAGAATTCAACCTACTTCAGAGAACTTTTTCTCTCATTGTATCGATTAATCATTTGAAAAAGAATACAAACAATTTACATAATTGAAACTATCGATCGGAACGTTTCGATACCACACAACTGGTACTTCAATCACATTTGATACTCTCGATGAACGAATTTCTCTGAAAAGGTCGAGGAAAGTAGTAAAAGACGCAAGTAGTAAAGCACAACGAAAACGATTGAATGGTAATCATTCGATGACACACTTTTTAAGCAGAATCGGTGAAGCAGAGAGCGGTAGATTTCTCTCAGGACTTACTGTCATCGATAATAGGAACCATATCGCGATCACAATAATGTACCTCAATGAGGAATGAAATGAGGTGGTGGTGAGCAACGAAGCTCGAGATGCCATAATGAAGAGCAGCCATACGTCGGAAACAAAATTAATTAACGTTCGAATGTGATGCCATTGTCATAGAATTTCCTTCCCATTTCATTCTTTTGTGCTGCCGTTGAGTATGTATGAACTTTTACGGTCCATGATTGTTCTGATTTGAAGTGGAGAACACAAGGAAATGACTTTGAAATCGCGAAATGGAAAACAGTGATGAAAACTGGACCAGAGAGGAATGGGAAAAATATGTATACGAAACTCGTTCGAATTCAACTTTAACGTGAGGTCGACTTATTAGGGATCTACTTAGTGTGTGTATATATGTGTATTGTTTAATCGATCTCTTCCAACTCGCGACAGAAGTGCTGTTATACGAATAACATCTATAATTCTCCTGTGGGTAAATGGAGTACAGGGGCAAGTACTTATCGTATTAATGAATCGTATAAAACAAGCGCAATTCGATTCACCGTAAAAATAGGAGAGAAATAATTCTAATGGTGAAGGAAGGAAGGAAGGGTGGGCTTCATTATTCGAAAACAACTCAGGCACAAACTCTCCAAACTCCAGAAGTGAGTTCATTCTACCACCCATTTAATGCTTATTTTCGATCGTGTTAACCATGGTGGCTAACTTTATTGTCTTGTTCTTGGACGAACAATGCCTCGCTAACGGGCGATGAACAGATATTGCGATATAGAATCGGTACGTGTAAATTTTGTTCTGCTTGTTTGTTCTCTATGTTGTTTTGTTTCGAGTATTCAAAGATGGATTATATTTATGAAAAAGAGAAGTGAATTCCAATTCAATATTCACACAAATTTTTTGAAATTTTTCTGAAAGCAGAAGAATTTAAGATCAATCTTTTCGTCTTCTCATCCTACACCATTCTACATTTCTTCTCTTTATCTTCAACTTTCCTTCCATTTCCTTCCTCCCTGCGTGCATTGTTCAGCCCAGAAGATTGTCGTGTGTTTTAATGACCAGCAATAAAAAGTTTGACATGTTTGAAGAGTCCCGTCAAGGTAGTATGCGCGCGGTGGAACTCGGGAAAAGACAGAAAGGAGAAGTCTGATGATATTCGTAGTCCGTGCGGAATACGGACACAAACGAGACACGAACGATCGACCAAAATCGAGAAGAAAGTTTCAAAAGACTTCCGGAGATTTTAAGGTGGTTTCTATGCGAAACTCGTCCCGCAAAAACGATATTTAAGGATTACTTGGAGGAAAGGAGAAACAGAATGAGGGAACAGAGAAAACACGAGAGTCAAGGATAAAGAAATGCGTTCGAACAGGAAACTACAAGCGTTCTCTCACGAGCTTTTTTTGTTCTACATTGTGGAAATGTATTTTCATAACTTATTATACTCATTCCGAAATGGAGGAATAAATGTTCCACTACATGGTCTGATCATTAAAGACCGTAACTACTCGTTACCACATCTCTTTCTCTCTCTCCTTTCTCGCATAGGATTCAATTCAGAGGGTTGTCCTTCTTTCCACGCGATTATCAATCATTTTATCTCTTTTCCACGAGGATTATTAAATATCCTTGGACGATAATTGAAAATGAAACACTGAGAGGAGATATATCATTGTTCATACATCCTAGTGATATACACGGGTGTCTACAATGCACATTAGAATGCATCTATGTTCCAGTTCAGTTAATTTCTCATTGACCCAAATATCTCAGCAAACGAACCTAATATAATTCGTGTGGTACATTTCTCACGGACAACCAAGTGCTAGAGGTATATTGTTAATACGAGCGTCATCGCGGTCGCCTACGAGGGAGCTCGCTCATAAACACACTTATTTATGTGATTGTAGATATCCCCAGGACCACGTATACACAACGATATATGCGCCCGTACGTATTATCCAAGATAGAGAGAAATTATCAATTTCAAGTTACCACCAGGACAAAAATAATCTCTCAGCTGAATGTTTTGATCTCTGTTTGTTCGTAATTGGAATTTGTATCCAAAATTAAATGGAGTTTGATTTGAAAGGTGAATAAGAATCTTCTATCAACCGATAGGCTTCCTGGATCAGTTCAATAGAACTCAAGAACTTTAGTGTCAAACCTCGAGTGCTCGGTATATGAAGTTCGCTTCATTGATCATTGTCACAAACAGTAAACATGATTGCGTTAATCTTCTATCTAAATAATTCTATCTGAATCAAAACTTCATCTATTCGCATTGAATAGAAATTCCTGTATGTTTATTCCTGTATGCTTTTCCGCATTTTTCATTTTTCAGCAATTGAAATGATTTTTTTTTTTCGACAAATCTGAATATCTCAAGACCATTGCCATTCACACATTTGAATATAACACCAGTTTTCAAGTTAGGACCGGGTGGATTCCTAGAAATTGAATCCAATTATCCTGGTATTCTTGGTGGTAGTGTTTCATGAATCTAAAAATCAATAATTGCACGATTTCCTTTCAAACTCGACGCAGGACATCATTTTTGATGGATTTTTGCTCGCTAGAAACAAACTCAGTGATGTAAATGATGTACAAAGTCAGGTCTTCGAGAGAACAAAGTTCATAGTATGAGATTCTTTAAAGTGTGATTAGGGCGCAATATCGTAGTCGTTATAAAGTTTGTTCATAATGTTCAAATAAAGCGTTCGAGGTACATAAAAAAGCCATTATCAGTCGATATATGCGTAATCTTAGCTCATTAATTATAAGGTCAAGAAAACAATGGGTGTATTGATGATCAATGAACTATCTTAATTAGCAATCGACTTTTATTCACGGCATTCAGTCGCATAATCGATGGATAATATTCATGTATATATATATATATATCTTTATAGAAGACGAATCAGGTGACAGGTATATACCTCAAAACTTTATATATAAAATTCCGACTTGGCTTGAACTTTTTCTTCTCCGAGAACGTCTGCGACTGACAATGCATGGGAGTAAAATTCAAGACGTGTGAGTAGGAAACCATCAAAGAGCGACTCTTTTTATTACAACTTCATTATTCTTCGCGTAAAAATATATCGAAGAATGTGATTGAGGAGAAATTTTGAGATGGATCCCCTATTGTGAAGAATTACCCAGAATATTTCGAAACCAATACATTCCATGGAGAATCAATCAAATTTCATGCCAACGACTCCACGCCAGCTTCGAAATACTGTATGGAAAACGAATTGAGTTTCAAGAAGCGATGAAATCTTGCGGAGTATGATAAAGTGTATCCTAATGTGGGTTGACGTCAAATGGAAGAATTGTTAGTTGAATTTACGAGGCGCCGGTTGCCAAAATCTTCGTCGTAAAGAAAAGCAGAAACTTGCTGTTGGTCTTGCAGGTTCATACAAGAAAGGGTCGGTCGGTGGGTCGGTAGGTCGGTTGGAGTACGTAATGATAACGGGTTTTAGAATTGCTGAGGAAGGGAGAGAAAATGGAGAGATGAGAAGTGAAGGAGGTGTGGACGAAGAAGTTAATTTAGGAAAGAGGATTGGACGAGGACGAAACGTTTGTAATCCTCAACAATGGTTAGTCAGGGTTGGCAAGCAGACTTGTAGTGACCTCGAGGCGCAGAAAAGTCGTTACACTGCATTGTGAAGTGGGAAGAAGAGATGTAATCCCCTGTGAAACGATAATAATCAGCGCTTGACACCTCATCTTAGTACTTCTTGTATTATTTCTTTTACTTCCATCTGCTTTGCATCAACGCCATTTCTTTACATTTTATTCTTTTCTATTTTGAGAAATTCTGCAGATTGGTTGACAAGAAGTTCTCAAGGAAATACGAACAATACGCTGAGACCTTGCATATCCATAAAAACCAGTTATGTTGATGAAAATGCGTATTTCAAAATATGATTTTTTTGCACAGAGTGATGATAAGTTTTGATTTCGTTTAGCAATTTATATTACACAAACTCGGTATGTTCACCGTTCTGGCTCTACAAGGAAAAGAAATTAAGTCTATCCATTCCTGAAATATTGTGATCTTAGATGAGAAGTAACACCTCCCATTCAACGAAAAATACATAAAATCTCATTGAAAGTGTCCAATTTATCAATGAAATTTTATGGAATATTTCAAACAGGGACACATCATAAAATTCAACAACAGCGCTGCATTGAATTTACAATTCGGGAGAGTTCGATTTTTTTCCAATAATTACACAATGGAAGGATGTTGATTCCTGATATGATAATAATAACATTTTGAAATACAATGATGAGTTGACAGGAGTTGGATTTCGCTAAACCTCTCGTTTTATCGTTCAGCGGCAGTGATAAATATCAAAATCAGTGGAAAATGCGGAGAAACGAAAAATTGACCGGCAGGATGCGAATGACGTAGATAATGTTTTCATCAACGAAAACTATCGTATAGTACGCAAATGAAGTATATATAGAAAACATACATACGGATGTATGTATATGTTGCATATACATCCGACAGCTTCAGGTTCGAATCGATTTGCAATCGGATTAATAGCCGCTGGTGCGCTACCACAGTGTTTCTCGACATCTCGCAGTAATCAATGGTCAATACAGATAGGTAGTCAGATACGTATAGACAAAGCATACAAATGCACACGTGTAGATACATTCTAACGTAGTCACCTACACGTTCAACACCTTTCCCTTGGCTCTATTATAACATATGTATGCGTATCCATCAGCTCCTGTAGTTATTCCATTGTTGCATTCAATGACAAACTAGTTATTACACGGTACGCAGTGCCATCCGAAGCAAAGAGAAAATAACTCTCTTCTTTTGGTACGGAAATAAATAAATCTGAATACTGAAAATCAATGCACGGATCTGTCTAAGCAACGTGATATATCTCCCCTGATTGACAGTATTTCCCTAAATACCGAGTCTCCCTTCTTCGGTTTCAGAGAAGTAGGAAGGAAGAAAAATGGATTCTTCGTTTAAAGCTAACCTGCGTTTTTCGCGCTCATTCACTCACTTAATGGCGAAGGAACAAAAGAGGAATCAGACGGGAAAGAGAAAGACTCTGTATAAGAGGACAAGTCGAAGACGATAGGGTTGGAACGTTTTATTCGTTCATTAGTCACATCGACCAGATTGAATTCCTCTCGAGGCTTTCTCAACGAAGGGTAGGTTAGGTATGAGATTTCGGAGCGCGAAGGAACTGGAAGAACCATCCGAGCAGCAAGGATGTTGGGCTGAAGATCCTTCACTCAGGGAGTTTTACGAGGAAAAGAATTGCGTTTGGTTAGGTGGAATGGAAGTCAATTTTTCCGGGGATTTTCATTAGTCAGGTTGAACTCTTGTATAAGAGGTCGGAGAATGACACGGTAAAGTGAGACAGTTTGAATCGATTCTCGACGGTGTAATATAATAATAGGGAAAAGAGAAGAATTGAAATCGTATCGTTTCTCACAGTTCGATAGCGAAATTAAAATTTGACGACGATGATTCACAAAGAGAACCGCAGAAGACGGCTATATTGGGGAATTCCTATTGTTCATCGCCATGACCTATACGCCGCGAGAGTACGATCGTTCATCATCTCTCACATTGTTCAATGTTTTCTGTTATCGTGGAAGGGAAGGCTTTTCGTGTTTATGAGATTTCATTTCATAGTAACACTCGCTGAAACGTTGAATTTCGCAGGTAGAGAGTTATATTTCATCTCCAAACATTTTTTAAATGAATATTCGGTATGAATCCCTATATATACGTTTGACGGTATTCCACGGTATATGTGTGTATTCTTTGTTTGGTTTTGACAGAATTTATAATCGTATCGTTCGAAAGCATTCGGAAGCACTCTGTCGTCATTCATCCGTGATTCAAATCGTCGAAATCGTCAAAATTGAAGAATCGACGACACTATGTGGACAAAATATGGCCCTGGTATTTGAGAACGCACGTGTGTTTGTATTTTTATGTATGCATAGAGTTTACTCGTTTTATGCTCGAATGTACTTGTGTTGTATCGCGTCGCACGCATCGGCCCATCAACCGACCCTCCACGTCAACCGAATCCGCGGAATGATTTATTACACTCACATAGGTGGATATATACCAACTTCTCGTAATTTATGCACAGTGTGACCATCGTGGCTATGTCGCTCGCCGTGCGGCCCTTTCAACCATCCCCTACTACGATCATCCCTTGTTCGGTCGACGTCGCGTAACCCTATCCTCCTCCAAACTCATCCCCCGTTTCTGTCTCATGAAATGATTCCGCAAAACGACCAAGTGGTCCTACAAGCTCGATCCACCGAAACGCGGTGACGCGACGAAAGGAACCGTTCATTTCCGATTTGTGGTCGTGGCCTCCAATCCGGACTCACCAATTCCTATTTACCATTCGTATAATTTATAGTTCCACTCTGTAGTACAGTAGATTCTCTGTTGGTTACCGTTTCTAATTACGATCACATCATCTCGTTTCTAACATCATAAATTCGTCACGAAAAATCGATTAAATATTGCCTCCTACCGTCGAGGGAGATGAAAAGGATTGATCGAATCCGAGTAATGCTGGATATTGGCGAACATTCGATCTGTAATGTTCTTTCCTTTTCCTCTTGATTTATCACGACATCGATTATTCCTACGTCATAATAATTTTTCATAACGCGTCGAAAAGTTGGAGCTTTGGAATTTTTCAAAATTTTCGAAAGAGCAAGAATAAGAGAGAGAGAGAGAAAGAGAAAGACAGATGGTACGATAAGGGTGACGAGTACATTTTTTTTTATTATCGAAAGCAGATAGAATTTCACCTCTAACTGGCGTTCACCTTTTTAGTGTAATGAGAGTGTTGTTTTCCTTATTCCAACGTAAACCAGGTGTGAGATTAGGTGCCAAAAATGATGTGAGAGGGGGAGAATGGTAGATAAATCGTGATGAGGTCTCCATTCCATTGATTCTTTGAATTTCTAAATTGTATAGATTTTCAGTGGATGACGGGATTTGAAAAAATTTCTGAATCCGACACAATGGTCGATCGAATAATGACACCATCGAAGGTTTCATTCTTCGCAATGTTGGAGAGTCAATTCTGCAATGAGGACGCATTTTTTTCAACAGTTTTTTGTTTTGTCCCTGAAACCGTGCAAACAGTTATACATCATTGAATTTGTTCTAGCATTCGAACAGGAACTTTCAGTCCCCCATCCTCAATTATCCACGTGGAAAAAGACAGAACCTTAATAGCTCCACTCCAACTCAGGATGCAACAATGCAAACGAGGAGAAGTGTCGATGCTGACCATTGTCTCAATACCCCTACTCGATGCTTTACTCAATTATAGCACTTGGAGGGAAGAATCTCTGAAACTAAATTCTTCGAGTAGTATTCAAGTCATGAAAACTTGAGTATGATGCAAAGAAAGATGTATCCGTGGAATTTTTACAGGAAACACGAGACATATCTTGAAAAGAAAATCTTTTTTTCATTACTTTTATGCCCACTCAGCCATAAAATATGTTATTAATATATTATTAGGTGTACAAATAAGTTTCCGCGGTTTGTCAAAAGATGGCCCCACCAGAAGGTTATGGAGAAATTGTCAGATGTAAAACGTAATATCCCAAGTTTAGTCATCTGGCAACACCATAACCTTAAAGTACTAGTGATTCCGTATCAGCATCACGTAATTTTTTTCGTGCAAAAATGTCAAGTTTTATTCCGAATGAGCATCATTTGCGGGAACTTTTGATTTACTTCTTTAATGTGAAAAAATCTGCAGCTGAGGCGCATCGATTGCTTCTAGAAGCATATGGTGAAGCTGCTTTAAGTGAGAGAAGTTGTCAGGAATGGTTTCAAAAGTTTAAGAACGGTGAGTTTGACGTTAAAGACAAAGAACGCAGTGGGAGGCCGAAAGTGTACGAAGACATGGAATTAGAAGTACTATTGGAGGAAGATTCGTCCCAAACGCAAAAAGAACTTGCACTTACTCTACAAGTGACTCAACAAGCAATTTCACATCGTTTAAAATCGTTAGGAATGATTGAAAAACAAGGAAATTGGGTTCCATATGAACTAAAGCCGAGAGACGTTGAACGCCGATTATGCATGAGTGAAATGCTGCTTGCCAGGAATAAGAAAAAGAGTTTTTTGCATCGTATAGTCACTGGTGACAAAAAATGGATTCACTACGATAATCCAAAGAAGAGAAAGTCATGGGTTGAGCCCGGCGAACCATCAACATCGACAGCTAAGCCGAATATTCATGGAAAAAAACTCATGCTGTGTATTTGGTGGGATCAGCTTGGTGTCGGGTATTATGAATTGCTGAAACCAAGCGAAACCATTACTGGAGCTCTCTACCGAACACAATTGATGAGATTGAGTCGGGCACTTAAGGAAAAACGCGCCCATTACTACTTCAGACACGACAAAATTATTCTTTTACACGATAATGCTCGTCCACATGTTGCGGCGCCGGTAAAAACATACTTGGAAACACTCAACTGGGAAGTTTTACCCCACCCGCCGTATTCACCAGACTTAGCCCCTTCTGATTATCACCTGTTCCGGTCGATGGCACATGGTCTGTCTGAGCAGCGCTTCACATCATATGAAGACACCAAAAATTGGCTAGATTTGTGGATAGCGTCAAAAGATGAAGAGTTTTTTCGACGGGGTATCCGAATGTTGCCAGAAAGATGGGGAAAAGTAGTGGCAAATGATGGAAAATACTTTGAATAAAACGTAATATACTTTTCCTTTACAATGAATTCCTAATTTTTTATAAAAAACCGCGGAAACTTATTTGTACACCTAATATTTATTATATGTATGACATATTTTAACATAAAAATATATAGTATATCTTTCCAGCAGAGAGCGGCTGCAAACAGATATATTACTAATAAATAACCCCAATCGTAAAAGGACAGTGAAGAGCAAATAATTTTGATACTATAACACAATTATAGGATCAAAATACCCACAATCTCCTAAAGAACCAATTCCAAATTCTGCAGTATGAAATATTCATTGAAATCAAAATTCGACGCATGAACTATTCTTCCTTTTTTCATGATGATTCAAATCTCAAATCCGAACGGGTGGCAGTAAATGAATTTATTCAAAACGACTAAAGATTGATTCGAAGTTTTTATAAATAACTATTCAATTTTTAGACATGAAATTTGTATATGAAAAAACGACCCTGGCAAAAATGAACTGTCAAAGTGCAACGCGAGGTTCATCCGAATGTATACAAATTGCTATTTCGCATCTCAAACGTGTATAGAATGAAATTCATGCCGCGAATTTACACTTCATTTTTATCAGAGGAATCCCTCTCTTAATCCTTCCTTTTTGAGTTGAATCTCGTTGAATAAAACAAATTTCAATTCTGAATGTAAGTACATTCCAAACCATACAATCAAACCAACAACTCATTGAAAAAAAACTAGTTCATCATCTTTTTACATCAACCACGGTAACTGCGAACCAATTCTTTGTATTGACATTTCAATTGCGATAAGTATTAGCCAGAAGATTTTGACATCGTTATAACAATTGAATGAAAAATAATTCAGGATCACAAATGTCCAAAACTCGAGTCAAATAGAAACCTATTCGAATGAAGACACCACACCTTCAAACAGTATATCACTCATTTCACAATCAATTGATAAGTGAACAATAATAGTGATGGATTGATTATTATTCTTTATTTCCTGCATAAATATTGATATTATTATCATAAATGATAATGAATTATAATTATCACTGATTATGAATTATTCAATCAATCGATAAATGAAGAATCACAAAATTAATTGGAGCCACAATGGAGAATACGAAATTTTCGTGTTCATTCAAATCGGTGAATCATTTTGTCAATACATTTTTCTCACCTAAATTCACCATTAACAATAATGTACCAACTCTTTCAACTATTTCATGTACGCTAATTCGAAACTACATAAGTTCTCAGTAGACTCTTTAAAAACCGATATATTCTAAAAATCAGTCACCCAAATTCTCGTGCTCGTAAATTATTTCACTGTAGATATCACTCCAACGAATTAGATCATAACTCAATTCATTTATCTAGTATCGTATCACTCCTAATGACATAGATATTTCTTGTCAAATAATAATGAGGGAAAAACTATCTATCTACTGAATTCAACTATGATGGACGTATTTCCTTGTACAGCCAACAGAAACAGCCCTATCAAAACTATAATACTTATACTCGACCAACCTCACCCAATTGTAACTGTAGAATTCAGAAATCAAAGCTTTCACAGTAGATTTCAGGAATTCAAACTCTTCATTCTAACAATACAAGGTAACTCAATATAATACAATGTTGAATCTCGTTCACTTTTAGCGCATTCAGTTTTCATTGAACATTAGCAAAATTTCGTTGATATTCAATAATTGTCCACAAAGTTCGATAACTTTTAGCAAGATTTGTTGACTTCCATTGAAGTGCGCTGAAGTTTCGGGATTCTTATTGAATTTTATTGAAATATTGCCGTGCCGGAAGCGAACAAAATTCAACAAAATTTTTTCGCCAGGGTTGTTACGAGATCCCACATTGTGACAAAAAATCGAATCTGTAGCGACACCCATGCAATGCCACGAAAAATATATCGTGAGATGTGTGATGGGTGCGAGTGAGCATCGTGGAAGAAGAAAGGGTATTACACGTCAAGCGACATCGTGAAGGCCATAGAGTAGGTCACCGAGTGTGTCTGTCTGAAGCGGTTGTTTCTACTGCTGACCGCTAGGCAGGTTGCATCGCTACAGAGCGCATGGCAAGCAAGAATGAACTTACCCGGATACATCAGGACGTGCCGCTCCATGCCTCGGTACTTGAAAATAGATTTGAACGACTAAACATGTATTACAATCCTAATATATAAGTTGGGAACATGCAGAACATTGTTTTCCGTGGTGGAGAAATGCAGTTACGATTTTTTGCAGGAGTCGTTGGACTGAACAATTACCGCGGCATGTTAGAAGTCCAAGAAAATGGAGAATTTTCACACTTTAGGCAAACCTCCGCAAGAAAAATAAAAAACAAGACGAAGTCTTCCTCAAAGGAGATTCTTGTAATCAATCTCTAACTCTTACACCGTAACCAATGTCAACCGATCGTGGTCTCCCTTACTCGATTTCCCCTTTTGAAGAGGTTTCTAGCAAATCAGACAGGAATTTTCGTTCATCCAAATTCAGACTGATATCTCCGTTCTGTAAATTTACATTTATTTATGCCGATTTACGACGGCATTGGATACTGAGAAAAAAGATAATTGACTCAACTAGGTACGACAGTTTGATGCGTTCAATCACAATCCTTCATCAACTCAGTTTAGATACAAGAGTCGTTCAATTATGCTTAGTCGATTCAACTCCGACTCCAGTTGAATCAAGCAATCATTGCAGTTGAACGTATCCAACTGTCTTGCGTGGTTGGGTCCACTATTCCTTTTTCTCAGTGGAGGAATGTAAAAAATACGTTGTAATGCGTTAGAACTTAGTTCTCAAACGGATATTTTTACTTCATCGACTTTTGAATCTCCATCTCCAATAGTCATTGTTTTTAAGGAAACTTGTGGAGTTAAATTCGAATTCTCGAATCACATGAATTTGTTCAGAAGATGAATTGTTTTCAATGAATTCACCTTTTCTGTCTCGTATTTCAATTTTCTCTTTTTGTTCTGAGTTTCGACATTTCACAATCTTTCAGATTAAGTAATGAATTCTCTTCCTCCTTCCTATTATCTTCAATCAAAATTCATGCATCAACTCTTGATATTCCCGTGTAGCTAACATTCTTCCCATCAAAAGCAACCATTCTCACAAATTTACTGACTAAACCTCAGAATTTGTAAACAAGCTTTTTAATTAAAAGATCAAAATCCACTGTTGAAAAACCCCCAAGGGATAGATGTTCTAAGTTTCCTTCCTATTTCATCACGTTCCACGGTTTCATTCAAATACATGCGTCCTTATATTTTTGTGTCGAATAGAAATTTTGAAACGATACTCAAAATACGGTAAACATGGATATATGAAGATATTTATGGATATCTATTGGAATAATAACTGGAATTGACCAATTTTTATGTGAACCTCATCATGTGACTCCAGGAACAATGATCTCTTGGATTATAATCAATTTTTTTTACAATGATCTTGAAGTTTGAATCGTTTGTCGAAACGAAACGAAAATTCCAATTCACGAAATCTGATGAATCATCAGTGTTTATCTTCTCGAATTGACTCTTTAGAACTGGAAATTTCGCTTGAAGTATTCACTGCAAAATTTTGAATCTTCAACAGCTGAGTATTTCGTTATTCGATCCTTGATTTTTTTTCAATAAACGATTCAAACTTCAGCAACATTTTTTTTACATTCAAATTAAAACGAAACGATTCTCATTTCTGGCATCCTTTGCTTCGGTCCTTGTGGAAATAAATCCCCATCTGAAGCGATGTAACAAGAGGGTTATCAGACTCTAATGTGTGAATCCCTCTAATTATCCACGAATTCCTTGTTTGCAAATGAATGACCAAACTCCCACACTACATCATATTCTACTGAAACGAAGCTGCATTGGCTGCATTGCTGAGACGTTAACAATAAATCAACGAAATCTATAATGATTCAGCTTATATCTTTTGATTATTCATAAATTATTATATTCAATTTTGGAAATTTTCTCACATGTGATAATAGAATTCTCGTATCCCATTTATTTAATCTAAATGATCGAACCGATCATATCAAACCCACTTTATCCACGCTTGAACGCATTCATATCATGTTCGAAAAGAATATTGTGAACGGAGTAACCTATGGATTCTAGAATCTTTGTATTTTATTTCCGTTTATTTTCTTTGTCATTCGTGTATCAATAATCTTGAAACTCGAGTATCGATCCGGTGAAATGTTCCGGTTCCATTTACAGAATATTTCATACACAATGTTTCTTCGATATTGTTCTTCCCTTCCACGAAACGACGTTGATCTTTCAATTTTATAGATATAACCATTTGAAATTTGATGATATTTATGTTTCCATAAGCACTGTAAAATAATACTCAAATATTTTCAGAATCAATATTCTCCGGTCAAAAAATGTTATTTAGAAACGTATAAACATTTTCTCCAGTGCTCTCCAGTTTTTTTGGTCCTTGGGTAGTCAGAAGTCGATGTATCGATTGTTTTTCCACAGGAAAACCTTGAGAGAGATGGAAGGTGTGGTGCCTCGATAGGAAAAAGCCCTCGATAAAGTTAAGTTCGACATGCTGAGGTCCCAGTTCCGAGTCGGGCTCGTTTCCCTAATTCAGTTTGAAATGCAAATCAGGGTTGGATGGTGTGCCTCCTTCATCAACCGGTCTCAACGCTCATCTGAATTCAGGCGTATCTCTATGAGAAATTCTTCTCTAGACTCGTTCGAGATACTTATTCTCCCTTTAAATGAAGTAAAGAAAAAAAAAGAGAACGGAGGGGAAGAAACGCGTTCTCATGCGAAATTGTTACGTCATTCATTGGTATTGCAAATTGAATGATTATCTGGCATTCCAGAATTCAAATATCTACGTGGATGGATATGCGTTTGCCTGAAAGGAGTATGTCTGTCGTAGTCAACGTTAGCAGCACGTCTCTTTATCAAAAGGAAAGCAATCAAACGCCAGGACTTATTCCTTTGACGAGAAGGATTGAAAGAAGGGAGGGGAAAAAAGATTCGCTTGAATTATTTTTAATTCAGAATCCAGTCAAATTCGTTCACGTAATTTGATCTAAGACGCAAACGAGAATTTGATGGCATGCCTCTCATTAGCTCTTCGTCGGTTTTCATTCTTTTTGAATGGATATAGAGAGAAGGATCCTTTCCTTTGCCCTCGCGCAGGGTGCGGATTCTATTTCGTTGGATGTGGAATCCGGAGTGGTTGGGGACATCGGCGCCGGATTAATCTTTTTTATCATCACCTTCCGTCGTCTCATTGTCTCAAAGGGTCTTGGACGGATGACAAATGGATTCGATCGCAAGCTTTCGTGAGAATTCTAACGACTATTGTGCAACGACGCCAACTTGGAGGGAGGGAAATGGAAAGGGAGAGAACAAAAAAGAGATGAGAATGCAAAATGAGAATGAAACGGAAGGAAGAAATGAACGAAGAGAAATCCTCAATATTTGCCTTTGTAGATGAATTTGAAATCCCGTTTGGATGCTGACGCTGATCCTTTTAATCTGTGATCGGCAAGGATTACAAAGATAATTACGTCAAATCACACCTAATCAGCTTTACCTGGTCGTCGCTTTGATCGGCATTAATATGCTGATCCGATTATCAATGGATTTTTATCTTGTTCCGTTATACGTAAATGTTGACTGTTGAATTTTTTTTGTGAAAATACTTGGATGTTTTCTCCTTTTGAATGGAGCGAATAGAATATATATGTTAATATTTGCTTTGACAACTGCTCTTGTTGTACAAGAACTGCGAACAATTCAGTAAAAATTATCAAATATCACTGGTTTTTCTCGAATGACAGATTTTCACCAGAATTGATAGCTGCTGAGGTAATTTATTTGGATTAAAACCCATTCCATTCATTTAATTCTCGTGGACCCTAGACTTACTAGACCTCCGCACCCAAATTACTCCAAGATAATTTAATGGAATAAAAAACACCAACCAGATAGATCTTGTTTGATACTGAAAGAAAGTCCAATTAGTTAATTTTCGCCATTGCGTCAAATTGCGTTTGAGGGACTTGTTACTGCTGAAAATGCTTTCAACCAATGTTACGAATTTCAATTTCCCCTCGATTGAAATTTAATCTAATTATCTCCAGGAAGTTTTTTGAGATTTCCATAATTATTAATCGTAATTATTGATTTTGATGATGAAGTCTTCCCTTGACAGCGGGCTAGTTTGAATCACTGGAACGTTGGTTTCCATAGCAGCAGTTGCCAAGCTCAAAATAAGATAGAACATATTGTACCTTTTGTCGTTCAAAAAATGTTAAGAACCAAACATCATGAATTAATTCTACCCTTCGATGCGATTAATCCGTATTGCTCGTATGATTATATAATGTCTTATAATTTAATATATATATTAAATTATAAGAAATATGAAATTGAGAAAATAATCATATACCACGAATATATGAAATAAATTGAGAAAAAAAAATATATATATATGATTTGATTCTCAATTTATTTCCAAAAGTATCGAAAATCAATCATTCGTGTGGATATCAAGCATTTCATCAGTGTCAATTGGAGACAATTAAATTAAATCTTTGCGAGAAGAATTGAGTTCAAATATCTCGCACATATCAATTTATAGGTGCAAATTATAAGGGTTGAAAACTGATATGAATATTAATACTTGTGAGGAAAACTGATTCCTCAAATGTTCAATTACAAACGATAATATTCCAATTTCTTGAAGTAAAGACAATATATGTTCAATTGATGTTTAAAAAGAGAGAAAATATTTTCAAAAAATTATTACATATGAGAAAAAAAGTAATTTCAATTGAGAACAAGGTAGATTATAACAAAAAATATAAGGTTTTGAGAAGTTGAAGGAGAATCCAAGATCAATTTCCTAATTCACTGGAAAAAATAGAGAGTAAAAACACAGAACTCGAAAATACATCAATTCCTATGTTGGAATGCAGAAATTGTCGAATAAACGCAGTGTATCTCTTCAATTGCAATAAATGTTGTGCGAATTTATTGAGGAGATACTCTGAATTCAATAGTGACAAATTGGAACAGATTCATCTGATTCGCGCAATGCACAACTACATCAATAAACAAGTGATGGTTTCATATAATTTATCCCAATTTCAATTCTTTTCTACCATATTCTTCCATTGGGTCTTCATTTCCAATCTCAAGCTTTGAAATTTTCATGAAACTTATTTTTTCGAAAGACGAGATGAAATCAGACGCAAAGATTTTGAAAAACAAGAACTGAACAATAAAAAACTGTGTAGTATTGATAAAACACTGGAAAGGAACATTTTCGAGGTTGAATCAACTTGAAAACTCAATCCATTCATAATTCCAAGGATTAGAGAGTTATGAATCATGAAGAATAAGGAAATTTATTCAAATAAGAAACCGAATAAATTTGGAAAAAATTAATTTTGATAATGAATTGATTGATCATTCAATTACACAGGCCTGCGAGGTTCTCCCCCCTTGGAACTGGCGGCCATTCCCCGTAGTAATTTGCTGCGTAGAATCCAAATCCGGAGTCAGAATTGGAATTTATCACGTCAGGATTTTTAGATATCTGAGGGTGTATACTAGGAAAATGCATTTTTTTGCTACTTTTGAGGTTATGTACATGACGCGTGAAATTTTCTTGATCTTTTTCCTCAACTGTATCAATTTATACTACTCTTCCCGTTTAAAATGAGCTGTTGAACGGTCATGTATGATTTTTTCTCGCTAAGTTACGACCATTTTAAGTTGTGTAATATGTCCCAACAACATAATCAGCATTCACATTTATTACACTGATCGGCAATGAAATTCTCCTTTAAATGAAATTCTCATTTTTGAACTAGTTTGCTGCGCTGAATCTGAATATGGCTCCAGAATTGCTATATCACGTCAGATTTTTTGGATATTTCGACCTAAAAATGTGGAAAACACTGTTTCTGACGTATTTGAGGTTACGTAAAGTCGAAGAGTAATTTTTTTCACAAAACTAATAGATCCACCTCAAAGGATGAGTCATCCTCTTCCAAATTCCGTTGAGTTTGCTGAAATATCTTTTTTTTTTGATTGAGATATGACAATTTGAAATCCCTGGTTTGAAAAAACCATTGATTCTCGCCAAATCTCACTAAATTACAGTTGAACTTGGACAATGTTCTGGCCGAATCTCATCCAGCAAATGTCAATGAGATTTGGTCAGAAAGAACAGTCGATTCTCGCCAAATCTCACTGAATCTGGCCAAATCTCATTGATTCTCGGACAATGTTCTGGCCAAATCTCATTTAATTTCATTTGTCAGAAGTAATGGATTCTTTCAACCAGGGATTTGTGCGCTCATGTATTCAATAAATAGGTGGAGACACAATTTTCAAACTATCGTATCTCAATGAAAAAAGAAGATATTTGAGCAAACTCGACGACATTTAGAAGAGAATGACCTATACTTCGAGGTGCACCTATTAGTTTTGTGAAAAAAAATTACCCTCCGACTTTACGTAACCCCAAATATGTCGAACAATAGTGTTTTTCAGATTTTTAGGTCGAAATATCTCAAAAACCTGACGTGATAGAGCAATTCTGCAGCCAGATTCGGATTCAACGCATCAAAATGCTTCGGAAAAAGACATTATTGTCCGAGGGGGGAATAAAAAGTCATATTTCGCAGGCCTGTGTTATCAATATAATCATCTCAATTTCTGTTCTCTAAATTTAATCCTAATTTCAAATTCAATTATTGATTCGAATAAGTGAATTGTGGGAATAATGAAATAGAAAAATACACTGGATTATCTGCAACTGAATTAGCGTATATTCATATGATAAAAACATTAAATTCAATGAATATTATTGTATTATTATTATATTTCAACATTTTCATTCAAATTCTCCTCCTCGATCATTCTGCTTCTTCTCCGTGATCATCCATTACATAAAATGGAGGAACCTGTGTTTGGGTATTGATATTCTTTATCAATTCCTGTTCCGTTACTTCCGTTGTCGTGGACGTGACATATCTCCCTCTCCAAACTATGTTGAGCTCTAAGTTTCAATGATTAAAAAAAAGAATTACAATACAATCGATAATTTTTCGATTCTTATCATACAAGATTCTTCATAAAAATTGTATGAAATTTATATAAATATATTTGAAGAACATTCATAGAATGAATCGTTATATGACATCAACGTTTGTGGATTTTCAACTCATCCCTATTACTTGGAGAGTTTTACGTTCTTGTCAGTTGAAGAACTTTTGAGGTGTCAAAGCTCTTCACGTGATAGCCGTATGCATCCATGATACTTGCAAGTGGCATTTCTCAACATTCATTGTTTCAAAATTGAATAGAATCTATTACTCCAGAAATAACACTCCCCTTCCCTTGTTTGTGAAATTGGAATCCATGAGGTGAAATACGGTATGCAAATACTTCATACCATCGAGCATGTCATAATTTCCAATGAAATTCAGTTTATGAACAGAATTTATCATTCTGAAAACTACAAAATGTACTGTCAAACACGGTGAATTCAACTGTTATTCTATCAACATCTACGACCAAAGCGAGTGAAGATAGCTAGAATGATTGCAAAGTTCACAATTGATAGCATGTTTCGTCATTTTCAGAGTATATCCCAAATATACCAGCAATGATGGGAAATTGTACAAGGAAATTTTTCTCAGTGTAAGCTTTGAGAGAAAATATTGTGCATTGAATCAAATCATGATTATCTTCAGTATTATTCATATTGAAAGACAGAATGCTACAATTGTGGAGAAATCCTGTTCATTCAAAACGATCCACAAGGACGAACAATTTGATCATCAAATTGCCATGATGACACACTCCACAGCTTTAGAAAGCAATTATGTTATAATCTCATGGCACGAGCTCTCCTAATCTTATTGAAATCCAGGAAATACTGGACAAGCACACTCCCAAAAGCTGGTTGAATGGCTCGTGGTAGTGCGGTACAATCGTTCATTGTCAGAAACATTCGATTGTTGGATTTGTTGAATTCGATGAAAGGACGTATTGAATTTTTCAAAGCGATCTGTACATCCATTCCATTTTGAGTACCAACATTCCATCAGCGAAAATTAATGATTGTTTCATCATTCGTGAAAGGAGGAAAATCCACATATGATATTTCAAAAAGAAATCGTGTACAAATGTTTGTACGAAACCCATGTAAACTCCGTACAAATTACATTGGCATCATAGTTCTGAAAAGTAGCAGCCCCCAGCCAAGTTCCCAGAACATGACTAAAAATGTGCGTGGTCAGTCAAGTTAGTACGAAATGTACAAAGCAAATTTCCATCGGGACGTTGTGTATAGTTATTGCGACCGCTCCACACGTGTTGATGACCTCTCTTTCGTCCCCATAGAGGGAAAAGAGAGTGGAAGGAAAATAGATGAAAAAAAGAAAAAAAAGAAAAAGTAAGAGAGACAGAGAACACTGCAACAATCGGTTGGCCGAACGAAGAAACCCCGTGAATAATTCATCGAGTTTCAGCACACTTTCGGCGGATGTGCGATTGTGGGTGGTTATGGCTCGCAGGAAAAACTTCGGCCTCCTCTGCCACTTCATCGTTCCCCTTTCAACTAACCCCGGAACCTACCCTTTTTCTCTCGTTCCACTTCCTCCAGTTTTTCCTTTTCTTCCATCATACCCACCACAGCATGCCCGCGGGTTTTTCCTTTTGCTTTACGAATTCATAGTTCGTTAGCGGCAGGCCAAACAGTACGCAGACGCGCATACAACGTATATTTGCTTTGGTTCGGTCGTACGCGAATACATAAACTGGGAGAAGCAGTTTGTCGTTGAGCAGAACAAACTCAAATGTATACGTATATGCGTGTGGATATATCCATATTTTTGTATTATTTTTATGCGTAATGAAATATTCAAAATGAAACGTAACCATCGACGGGAATAAAGAAAACGGATACACATTGAAAATTCTCTGCGACTGATTTTTTCATATTCCATGGAAAATCGTATAGTCGATACTATGCTATACTATGACTTTCATTATGTATAGAGTATCTTCAATCGGATTTCTCGAACGGAGAATAAGATTTTATCAAATTTCAGTATATACAAAGAAAAAGATCCTATTGCACGAACAAAAAGAAAGTCATCGTATTTAATAGTTTCTCGAATTCGAGAGAATGCAATCACATTTTCAATGCTCCGGGTATAAGTGCAAAGGTTGAATGTAAAATCAGTTCGAAAGCTCTCAGGAGTTGAGTGATCGTAAAACATCGAATGATTCGATTTTTAATCGCGAAAGTAAAACCATTCTCATGGATGGTCACAAAATTTTCATACACACGCGAACAGTGGAATTTTTGTATCAAATTTTCCTCACAAATTTTTTCTGCATTATCCCATCCATATCAAACTGGAAACTCCTGTATCGGATTTGAATTGTGGATCATTCGATTTGTAACGACGCAGTTACTGCAAATGAGAGAACAAAAAATTTCTTATCAATGTCGATTCGCATCCGCGGTACGTGTGTTCAAAAATGGACATTTCCCCGATTCCCCTCTGTTCTGCGTACGATATGGGTAGTTGAAATCATAAGAGCGAATGAGAAACGAAAAAACAAATAATTAAACTTCGCTAGGTGTGTTTTATGGGGTGGAAATAAGTGTCGCGGTGAAGAATTTTATCGACCATTGTTGAGTTAGTTTATTGACCGTTATAATGCTTATACGACCGATCATTGCGCGGAATGGTTTATCAAACGCAACGTACAAAAAAAAATAAATAAATAAAAGAAAGTACACAGAGCGCGAATTCGACATTTCCCCTATCCTGTTCCATCGCGCGCGGTGCGTATTACCATGAAAATTGTCTATAAACGTTCGCCATGCGGAAATCAAATAAATCCTCTTCGCTTGAAAGCGCTGTTTTTTGGAGATACGAAAAGCTCGCCTGAATATCGCTTCGTTTTCAACATCGGATTATCCTGTGCACTGCCGTCAGGTATTAGCTAGGTATTAATGCACGCTCGCTGGACAGACGCAAGCATTATTTCCTATCTTGGATGCTTTGCGTGTATATATCTGTGTGCAAAAGACTCAAGATTCGGAAACGAATTGTTCTTCAAACTTATCCCTGTTTGATGCTCCCTAATATCGCGATCTATTCTATTCGGCCAAGCTTGTTCTTTGTATTACCATACATGACTGCTCTCGATCAAAGATGACGAATCTTTCATAGAATTTACTCCAATCATCCTTTAAATCATACAGGAAGCCCACTTATCAAAGCACGACGAATAATCGGCCAATGTATGGCTCATGTTGACTGATCGATGATTGACTCCTTTTTGCTGGTCGGGATATGAGCCATCACCGACTGAGAAGTACTTATAAGAGTAAACAACCGATACTTGGCCGACTATTCTTCGCCATTGTTGGGCTCAAGTTATCATTCAGCAGTTAATCATCGATGCACTGGGAGAAGTTGAATGCAATGATTATATACCATGTACAAATAGTAATTGGAGAACAGCTTCGCGATTTTGGTTTCGGATACTATGAAGATGGATACCAAATAACGCAGTCGCCATCATCAACTTAGAGATTCTGTCATTCAACTACCATTTTCGCATGATAATGATTACAGTTCACTTTTCTCAGTGTACCCATTAATGGGCGCCATTACCGTACGATTGACTCAGCTCTGTCAAGGACTCACCAGGGCTCAATAAGACTCTTCAACAGTCTAGAAAATTATTGGAATAATTCTTACTGAGAGTCATGTAAAAGAGTAGAAAATGTGCTTCAAGTACAGAGTCTTTTACCGATCGCAGAATCTAAATGTGTATAACATTCTGAATGTCAACTCATGATCCCGGACTATTAGAACCGTTGAAGAACAATTTATTGACAAAAGTACGACTGACGTATCTTGGTATTCAAACAATTTTTTGTTTATTCCGATTTCTGTAACCCAGTTGTATTTCGGGAAAATAACAAACTAGACCCATCACCGCGTGTATCAAACTGTATGAATATTAATGAGGATGAATCATACGCAAATACGGTTACCGTTAACGAAGAATGTTTCCATTCCACTTTGATAAATGAAAAACAAATTGGCGAGATTCGAAGCAAAAATAAAAAGAACAGAAGGGAAAAAATGTATTGATTTGAAATTAATCAATATCGGTAGAGGCATTTGTGAAATTTTCATTCGTCGGAACCCTCGATCTCATATTCTGACACGTGTAGAGTTAATTTTTCATTCGAATTTCTCGTATTCGTCTGAACGAGCTGTGTATGGGTTGAAAGGATGTATCGATTGAAAGAAAAATTCTCATCGACGTAGATGTATCGACAAGAACGTATACATTATCATCGTTTATCATCGCGTCGACATCAAATATTCGCACATCTTTGATTATAATTTCCTACATCAATCAAATTCACAAATCACATGAAATCTTGAAATTCCGAGACATCACCTGGAATGTTTCCACTACGTATCATAGCGTAATTTAAAATACATATTGTAATTATTGTGAGAAAGAGAACAAGATAAAACCAAAACATTGACATGAAATATAGAAATAATTAATTCCCTCGTGAAACGGAGTTTCTCATTACGGTGATGAATAATGAATCTCTCATTACCCTCTTCATCACCAACGTGGAGTTTCATTAGGCTCATTATGGGAATAGCATTTTTATTTCCTCTTGTACGTTATCTTTACATAATGGGCAGAGACGAATGACGAAGATATATATTTCATACTTACATATGAATTTTGAACACAAAGGTTTTGTTTTTATTGAGTTGAAATCGTATTTACATACATGGTAGAGGATTGAAAGAAAATTGGTATTCTAGAATTTTGAGAAACACTTTTATTAAACACGCCATCAGCGACAATGTGTTTCTCGTTATAGCGACCATTCCAACCCTGATGTCCTTTGTCATAGAAATCGGCATCCTTTTTGTATTCGTCCTCGTGATAAATGTTTCGATAAGCAGAGGCATTGTGATCCCTCTCACGATCATCCTCGGTTTCATAACTTGCTTTTTTTCTCCTGAACGTTCCTCGTTTCGTAATCTTTCGCCTCATCCTCTATCTCGGATTGTACTTTTTTTCTCCCACCGATGCTCGTATACTCAACCTTATTTTTCCCGTTCTCAAGCTCGTTCGTCAATGATTTTTCAAAATTGTTCATTGTTCTACCTCGTTGCTCGGGTTTCGATTTTTCCTCGTTTCCAACGAAGCGAATAATTTTCCGATTGCTTCCCAATACCGAAGGCTGTGAAATGGATCTCAATTCCATGTGATCGACTCCAGGTGGAATAACATTTTTATAATTAGCAGGTAACATTTCCGCTTCGGGTTCCAAGGATACGGGAGAGAAGGAAAAATTATTTTCCTCTGGAGGTTTTTCTGCGCTGTCGATGGTCTCGGCATCGTCATTGTAAAAGCGTTTGAACGATTCCTCGGAATCATTGTCAATATTATCCTCATCGTCATCGAAATCAGAATCTCTAAGTGCGAAGGCTGAATTTTTCGATTGGATTTTCTTGTTTGGTCCTTCTATCGAATATGAATGTACGTAGACGATCAATATCATGATCGTCCACCATTCTTCCCATCGAAACATCATACTCTATAATCAAATGATATATGATTCAAACAAACAACGGGTTCAAAGTGTGAATTTCCTAAAAAATGTGATCAACATTTCACAATTATGCTAATTTTAATAGATCACTCACTGATGGTTACTCAAGATTCTTTTGTGTTACGTTATGCACAGTGAACGAACACAATGACGCGTGACAACAATCAATATCGAACGATGCAGATTCTTCTCGACGTTCCCTGTAGTCCGTGAAAACGTGCTGAAATATACTGTAATAACCGTACTATGTGTCCACCTCTTTTATATCTTGCGGTAATCGGCCATGCCAACCGTGCACCATTGACTCTCGTTTGAGAACTGCGGTATTAACGAAGTGTGCATTAGAATGAAAGGATCGGTGATCCAAGTTTCGACAAAACTACGGTTCAATCCAATCTACCATCGATTTCACTCCATGTGACGACGACAGTGATGGTAGTGGTGGTGGAGATGGTGGTGATGGTTGAGATAGTAGTCTGTTAACTACATTTATTCGAGTGCAAAGTTTTGAAACTACATGATCAAGGTTGAACGCAGTTTTTGTTTTATTCTGGCTATTTTTCCTTTTTCCCTCAATCCCGAAAACACACGATGCGCAAGTTTATGAATTCATATCTGATATTGTGTTGTAATTAATATTTTTGCTTGGAACTGTAATCGTTTCAAATTGTCTTGTACATGAAACTCTTTCTCGGTATTCGATTCTGCATAGTTCAATTCCCTCAAGGCTTTCAAAGCTGTACATTGGACATCGAACAAAATGTCTTGATCTGTTTCACCACCTAAAAAAAAAAAAGGAATTGAATTCGAATAAAAAAATGAATGTAATAATTATATAATTATGATACATTAATTTTCATTCTGACCATGAATGTTCCGAAGAAATGTATGGAAAATTTTCCCCTGATGTCATACAAATTCAGAACAATTATGAATACAACAGAGACTTTATTAGTTGGAATTAATATTCTTGAACGAGAGACAACAAAATTGATAATTTCAGCAATATTATGATATACTCAGGTTGAAAGCCAACGTTGTAAGTTGTAATTGCAACTCATACTCAGAAAAGTGGTCACAAAACAGTAAGAGCGAAGGAGGGACAGAGACTGAATTAAATCCTTCTGAAAGGAAGAAGGAATACTTTAGAATTCAATGAACAGATTGGAATCAGAAGTATCAAAAAGGTGCATAGATCAAACACCTTAGTTCCGTCCAAACAAAATCACAATGATGCATGAAATCGCAAGATAAAAAGAAAGGAATGGAATGTAAATGCAAAACTAGACAAAAAATATGCAGGCTTTGAACGCTTTTGATCTCTGTGAATTTTTCTTCTGTCTTGTAAACTTTCTTCCCGATTTTGTTTAAACTTACCAAATTGGGACACCCTGTCAAGACCTGGAAGGGAAATTTTTGTCAGTCCTCCACTACAAATGACAGTTGTGAATTCCAAACAGATCCTTCCCGAAATTTGCTGCCAGTTTTTGACAAGATATTCCAATTCAATAATTCCGGAAGAACCCGGGTAAGAATATTGTCAGTTTTTGGACTGGACTTCCAGAGACAATACCCGTTTAAAGCCTGACAAACAGTTCTTACTTGATCACAGGTATTTACAGCAGGGCAAACTGTCTGGGGTTTGAAGTAGACCCGTGTGGTGGAACGGTTACCCAGTTCATTTAATACGCGGATATCCGGTTGCGAGATATCGATCAACCATTATCCGGCGTCAAACAATTCCACCAGCAAACTTTGCGGTTCCTTTGAATTTACCAGTTGTATCACATAGCGGGTGTAATTACACCCGTGCGTCTTTCACATGCGATGTTATTAGATAACGAAAAAGCAATCCTGAGGACAAATAACTCTTCTTTTTTATTCAATGATGTTGCATGCTACAAACCCACGCATTTCACAGACTAACTTCCCACCATGGTGTTTTGAATCCTGGCTTTATCAATCCCATTCATTCGTAGGAAGGATCCAAAAGTATGAAAATATTTTGCATGGTGAATTTTTCCTGGAATGAAGTTATAGAACCTGGATTCAGCCCAGGTGGAGATGTAGTTATAGAGTCTCACTGTCCCCCTCCCCACCAAAAAATAGAAAACAAATATGAGGTTCCAATTGAGAGCTGTTATAACATGATGTAGATCGTAGATTCGTGTTGATAGGCGATGTAGATTTCAACATGATTATTATTATTATTATGTTTCGGAAAGTCAGTACACTGTAAAAAAATGGTATCGAAAAGGTGTCAGAATTAACACAGAATTGATACCACGCGGAGTAGGGGTAGTTTGATAGGAGTCCTAGAATCCTAAAATCAGTGTCATAATAATTCCAAACGATGTTAGGATGACGCTTCACGGTGTGAGAATGGCACCAAGTGGTCCCATGTGTGTATGGACCAAGCCTAGCACAAGACCTGCCGAGACTTGTCTTGAACGATTTACCAAATTTGGCCCAGACTCGGGGATGATAAGATTAGGCCAAGCTTGTGCCAGTGGTTTTGCCCAGCATCTTCTTTGATCGTAGATATGGATGAAAAAAGTGATTGATTCATATTTCAGTTCATAATTCTTCACTCACATCAATTGTTAATGTGCAAGCGATGTACTGGAGAGTGATAGTAGGTCTTAAAATTTCATTTTCCACAGACATCGGCTGTGGATGTCCAAATGTTAGCCCTTCCAGAATTTCATTTGCAGTATAGAATAAAATGAACAATATCACATAACACAATTGAACCTTAGGTCAGAAAAGGAAACAAACAGTTCCATATAGGGAGGTTCCACTGTATACCGTGTCACAAACGTCTTCCCATTGATTCCTATGAACAAGAGATTCTGATGAAGCATAATGTTCCAATCCAAACGAAGAATTTCCACATGCGGATAAACCACTCACATCATGTATTGAATTCGTCTAACAAACTCACAGAATTGAATCAATATTTCACCGAATCTGTAAGTGTCATATTGTAAAAATTGCAGGATAAAAAGCAGCATACATAAATTCCGTCGAATCTACGAACACAAAGATTCTTGCATAAATTTGCCTTGTCTACATTACAACATTCGCTACAGTGAAAAAAAAAGATTTACTCTTTTGTCCCACACAAAATACAATGCCACAAAAAACACATCAATAGTTTCTCCATGAATATTCCGATTACATATAGAGCGATTTCTCTCAACGGTATCTTCCTATTTCAAGTGTGTTTCATTTTTTCCCTGTAAATAACTGCATTACGCAAATGATTTCGTTTCTGCATCAATCTCGCCGCCGAGTATAAGAGAAACGTATCAATAACAACACTCGATTTGTACTTGAAACTTGTACGAGTTGACCCTGTAATATTTCACCTTCGATATAGATTTGAAAAGTCTTTACACTGGACAATCGTTTCGATCGGTATATAAAGCTCAATTATGATGCAGATTGATTCATAACCGGTGTGATCGTTGGAAATTTAATTTCATACTTCTGGTGTTCACTCGTTGGTGATTCCTTTGACGAAACCTCGAAATGTTAATTACGTTAGTGATTTGTGTACTAGGAGCAATAGCGCAAAATAATGCATCCCCGAACAGACTGGAACGTATGACAATTTCTAAAATGAAGATGACCTCAGATGATCTTGAATCTGCGGCCACTGGATACGCGTACACACAACAGCAGGGCTCCCCGGTGTCCTATGTACAATATACTAATCATGGAAGTGGACGCTATTACAATACTCCAGCTCCAATACATTACGTATCCATCGCTACTCCCTCATCCGCATCTTATCTCAACAGTGGAGAATCGGCTACTGCTAATGTACCAAAGACGTTTCAATATCTTCAACCACAACCACAACAACAACAACAACAACAACGACAACAACAGCAGCAGCAGCAACCGTCTCGATATCAACAACCATCTCATCCAGTATTTCTCGGAACTTCTGACAAACGCCAACCACTCGCACCGTATTATACGTTACCCAAAATCACAGGAAGTGATAAACCCAGTGAACTTCGAGAGGAAGATCAAGGGAGTCAGGAAAAAAATGCAAATGGTAACAATTTTGCGAAGAGACTTGATTACAGCGCCGGATACGAGAATAAGGACGATAATGACGATAATGATGATCGCGATAATGGCGAATATAATGCCGAGGAAGAAAGTTATGCGGGTTATCACGATCCCATTGACGCATTCCATTCTCATCTACCTATAGAACAAAATCCAGAAAACAATGAAGATCTTAGTGGTAAGAATTCAGCCATCTCCCAGGGTAGAGGCAACGAATATCAAAATGAAAAATATTCGAATGAGAAGAAAGAAGGTGATAAAGCTTACAAGAGTCATCGTGAATTCGATAAAGGAGAACGAGGAGTGCATCATAAGGGAGAGAAGCAAGGTGAGATATTAAATAATCGTTATTCTCGATCGTCTGTTTAAACTATCGATGAAAAGGAAACTTGTATGCAAATTATTGATACTTCGAAGTATTTTTTTTCATTTTTCCTTGCTCAGAATTGCATAATACTGATCCTTATTCTGAGATATTCTCAAATATTTGTGTTATCGTATAGGTTATTATAACGAGAAAGGTGGGAACAAAAAAGGCCACGATACGTCCGTTGAGGAATACAACGATCACGATGAGGAAGAGAAGAGCGTCAAAGGAGAACATCATGGAAAATCTTCGTTTCATAAAAAAGGTGAAAAAATAAAAGGCTATCACAACGTGTATCGCAAAGACGAATACAAAAAGGATACTGATTTTTACGACAACGATCATCAGAATGGACATTTTGAAAAGTACGATTCGCACGATCGACATCACAAAGCGGTGGAAGGTGGACATAAGAAAGGAGATCGTCACGATTCAGGTTTCAAATATCAAGACAATGGGAATAAAGGATACTACGACAAGGGCCGCTTGGAAAAATTTGATCAAGATCACCAGAGTAAGAAAGGAGACGATTCTCTTCATGAAAATTATTCTCGCTACGAGGATGACGAGAGCGGCGAATCTCATAAGCAGCACGGTTATTACAGTGATCGTATTTAATGTTATTTTTTTCACAAAAATTGAATAACATTTGTACCACATGTTCAGAATTCATTCTTCATGTTTATTCATTCGTTCTTCTCTGTTCTTTTGGGGAGGAATTGGAACCATATTGTGGAACTCATCATTGTTGTTGTTGTTATGTTTGAAAATAAAATTCAAACTGTCATTGAAACTGTATGAATGAACTCCATGAATTTTTCATGTACATCCCATCCAAATTGAATTCTAACTTTTATCAAAATTTGATGAAGGAATCTATCATTATTCACCCTTCCCAGTGAACACTTATGAGAGTACGAGCTCTTCAAGAGGTCTAAACTCAATCTTAATCCTCTTAAACAGTTCGTTTAGATAACATTCTGACAATCTCTCATTTTCCTCAGAAATCGATGCATCTGATAATATTCTGATACTTTTATGTTAACCTTCTGAAAGGTCTATCTGACTTCTCACACGTATTTGGGAGATCTTCAAGACTTCTTGATGATAACATGCACACCAGAGTCACAGTGACCCTGCAAACGAATTAAAGCGTCAAATAATGCATGTTACTGTTTGAAAATTCCATCAGTGACGCCATCTAAAATCGAATTTGATTATAAAGTGACGACAATTACCATAGACAGGTCGAATTAACTGCTCAATGTTTATTTAACAGCTATTGAATGTTGACGTAGGGTCTGTGTGACCTTGGTGTGCATGCAACGTTGGTTGACGTGAAAAGTGATCTTTTTTATAAGTAGAAAGGACTGTGTTCTTCAGTCAGCGACCCATATAAAAATCTTCAGGCTCCGCCAATGCTGACGACGGAATATAGCTAGACGCAAGGCTGACATCCAAAGCTGGGCAATCTATGTAGGGACAAGGATGGTTTACAATGGTCTAAACATTGTACCAATATGGGAAGTCATAAATCGACTTCGTTGATCCATCATTGATCATTGGCTGCGCCACGCTTGGCCCATCCTTCAACCAATATTGCTTGAAGGAAAACGCATGCTTTCAACAGAGGCTCTCTAGGGCTTGGCGGGACACTGCTCCAAGCATTAGGCAGCTCTGAATGACAATGGATTCTCATGTTGCACCAAGCATGGGTCGTAGCTTGGTCCAGCTTGGGCAATAGCTTGGCTCAGCTTAGGCGATGGCCTCGCTCAGTTTAGGCGTTAGCTTGACTCGACTTGAGTAATAGCTTGGCTGAGAGTGAAACTTCCTTCTCAAACAGCAAATTACGATAACTCTCACCAGAGTGATGCTTGTTTCCTGCGAGTGGCGAACCAAGCATTCAATCAATATATAAGTCTCCTCTGAAGATTCCATGACAGAAATAATTCTTCATCTGTTTCCAGACCCGCCTACTTCTACGCCAGGGCCACCAGATTTACGTCATTCATCAGTTTAAACTAATCAGGAAAATTACATGTTGAAATTCTCCGACATTCATTTCGTTCAATCGAAATGATAGAATGGATTTTTTATTTTATTTTCAATTACAATAAAAAATAAAAGTGACCATTGGCATGAGATGGGCGCAACCCTGCCGCAAAATTGCCACAGCGTGGGCTCATCCTTGGCGAACAAATTTTTGTATGGTCTGCCATTGACGGCATATGCTATCACAACCCTGTTTCCAGTGTTGGGTCTTGATTGTGGAAACAAATGGGCTGAGGCTGAAATGATGTTATCATTTCAGAGTTGCGCCATGCCTGGTAGCCTAGGCTCGACGCATCTTGGTGAGCCTTGCGGCAACCTAGCGCCCATGGTCAATTTTTACCTGGGGAGGTGAGTGAAACGAATTTATAATTTCGATTTCAATCAATTCCCATACTAAAATGGGACGTATTCTAAACATTGACAAAATTTAATTCATTAATCACACTGGGTCACGGTGACTCTGGTGTGCATGATATGTGGATTTCCCTCAGAAAAGAACACTTGTTCGATCATCAGAATAAATACACTTTTATAAGAATTTATATTTCTAATATTTTTTCCCTCAAAGTTACACATCTGAACATGACACATGTACAATATTAGGCCTCAATATTCGAGACTCAAAAAGTTACAATTTTTTCAATAAACACATGATTTTTGGAAAACTTGAATTTTTCAACAATTTTTTCTGTATAGTCGATGGCAAAAAAATTCAGTTGTCATTATTTAGGCCTCTTCTTCGATGTTTCTACTACACTTCAGAATTGTTTCATTTTTTCATCATCCATTCTTGCAGGATTATAAACAATTGAAAATCAACAGGGTCACCGTGACCCTGGTGTGCATGTGACGTTCGAAAAAAGAGGTGTGCATGTTAAGGGTTAATTCTTTGCAGGTCCAAAAATGAACGAAAGACAAAATATTTATATCTTCTCTCAGCAAATCGAAGATAATTTGAAGGAATATAAATAAGTTTTCAAGAATGTCTGAAGTTTGCAGAAGATTAAAAATAATATCATCGATATACGAATGACCATTCCACAGAATTTTAGAAAAATTCGGATAGGAACGTGTAATAACAATTTACTTCCCGATAAAAATGAAAGAAGAAAGTTATCTCATGAAATTCAACTCATACAGGACAATTCACACAACACACGATAAAAGTCAAACCTCGATAGAAAAACTTTCAACTTCCAGATACCCAGATAGCACAGAAGTCCCCTGACTCGTCAGAATGAATTCACTTAAATGAATTCATTAAGAAGACAATTTTATGAATTCATAATGGATTCTTAAAGAATACATTCGATCCCCGAAGTATTCTTTATGAATTTTCTAAGAACTCATATAGGACTTCATAAAGTATTAAATTTGAATCTATTAAGGATAACAAATGTATTTCCGTTGTGTCAGTTCAGAACGCATTACTGGAGGAATTCTTTTATTAGACCTAAAGAGGTCTTGATGAACTCAATCGATGAACTCTTTATGAGGTCATTTAGATGTCATTACAGGACGTGATAATTTCAACATTTGAAAAATTTTTCCATCTTTTTTTGAATTTGAACTCATGTGCGATATCACTGTAATATTATAATATTATAGTATATTGTAATATTATATGCGTATGTTATATGGGTCTATGTAAAAACTTCGCATTGTAAATGGTTCGAAAACTTGATTGAAAAGAATAGCCATACGTAATCTTTTTATTCAACAAAGGTTCCAAACCATTTACATTCCGAAGTTTCTATATAGACCTAGTTATATGAGTTATTCAAGTTACAGTCGAACCTCTCTATATGCAACTTCTCTCTGTTCCTCCTCTTTTATTTCTCTTGATAGGAATGAGACGGAAGTTCAATATAGAGAGAGGATTCGGTCCCGAGCAGTTCGATATAGAGAGGTCTGACTGTATTCCTTTTATTGGGATATGATATTTGAAAATCTCGAAAAAAGCTGGTGACACTATTTTTTTTTTCAAACGGTTGAATTGTGTCATTTTGCATTGTTTATTAGTTTTTCTGGAGGTTTTTATGAACCTTTTGGGACTCCCAATTCATGTCATTTTATACTCTTTTTAAATTCATTCTTGAATTCTTAATGAACTCTTTTGGATGAAAAAAAGATGTCCCTCGGCACATCATTCTGAACTGTCATAACGGGACGAGTTTAAGAACTCTTTTTGAATTGATTTGGATGAGTTTAGGCATTCATAAGACAATCATTGTGATATAAAAAGAATTCATTATGGATTCTTTCTGAAGTGCTTGTGCTATCTGGGATATTTCGTGGATAAATATCTCCGAGGTCAATCATAATCGAGTCGACCGTAATTCACGCATATTTCCTCTCCCGTTGATGCAACTGGGGTGAAAAAGAAGAAGGAGCAATTCAAAATATTTCTATTGACCTCGATATTCGTTGAACGATTGAATCAATGTCGTTGAGAAACGGATTATCGCGCAATCCGAACAAATTCAAAATTTACCTCATTCGCAAATGAGGATGTACGATATAATCCTGCTCAATCCATATGTAGTATAATTGAATTGAGCAATGGAATTTATGCGAAACGACATCGATAGAATCTCCCGGCGCGTATGCATATATATATATATATATCTGAATATATATCAACGAATTCCAGTTCCAAGAACGTGAGTCGTCCGTCGTCTTGTTTTCCATGTCTCTAACTGTTCAATTCATTGTAATTCCTCTATAAGTCAGTGAAATAATTTTGTGAATAGCAATTTTCCAAAGGCAACAAGAGACTAAAATGCAATTCGATCGGTGTATCGTGATCATAATAACTTGTTTACTTTATTCGATTTGGTGCGAACAAATCACTGGAGGGGAAACTGAAAATCCTCGTGGCAAACATGTTTTGGGAAAATTAATCAATGATTTGGAAACATCGGCTAGCGGATACGTATATAGCAGAGTGGGTAGTGGTACTGGTGGTTACGGAACACGATTCGATGGGCTTGGATCTGGTGGTTTTGGATCTTTCAGAGGCGGTAACTACGGAACTTCTAGTTTCGGTCTGGGCTTCAACTCTCCAACCAGATATGGAGTAGGAAACATCGGTAGAGGTTAGTAGAGATATTTGATTGTATATAATGTATAGGAAACATTTGTAAACTCATCTTGTCTATCCTGCACATTGTAGAGGATGGAATTTTGTTGATAACTCGTACACGTTGTTGTTAGAGAAAAGTGGTTTCCTCGTTGGTATTACAATTTTCATTTATATTCCTTTCCAATGATATTGCTGCCTCAAATTCAAATTGCGAAATTTCAAGTAGCTGAATTAGCATAAATATTTCGTTATTTCGTATCATATATTTCCCAATTCTGGGGACATGATGTATAGTAAGAATTGGTCGTTATTCGCTTGTTCCCCGCGGCTTGCAATTACAATTTCAACCTCAATAATTGTACGTTGAATTGTTCGTGTGATTTGAGTACTGTTCTTTGATGTATGAACTTTTGCAGTACGTACTTGAATACATTTGTTACGTGAAATTACCAGAATTTTAATTGTATGTTACTCCAAATGCAAGGAATTTATCAATTGTTGGATTCATTTTCACCATTCCTGGTACTATTTGTTGATTCCCTCCTAGAAACTTCTGATTGTTCAATCAACTAATTCCCAGGATGAATTTCAACAGGAACATGGATTAAACAAGTTTTAGATAATCAACTATTCTGATAGATCTAAAGTTTGTTATGAGATTTTAGGTTGCAAATTCTCTCGACTCCTTGTGAAATTTCACAGTTCATTGGATATATAATGTAGTTGTATGAAATGTAAACGTTCCTTATAATTATAATTTTATGACAAAAATTTATATCAGAAACGCGTATTCAAGGTATGCTCGGTTAGGGATTTCATACATTGACATAACAAATGGAAGCGATATATACAAAATCGTGGATTTTTCTGTTAGAAGTTTTTTTCACCAAGAACCACCCAGCTAGAAATTTCTCTCCCTGAAAATTAGACCATCTGAGCCCCTATCTTAGCTCGGACCATCTCAATTTGGTACAAGGCAGGGTCTTAGATCCAAAAAGTTTCATCCCTAGCAGGGTATTACGTACATATCATTGCCAATTAATACACATAGTTTATATGAGTGGAATTTTACATTACCGGAGACTATGATATTACATACTCCTGTGATCCCAAGCTGGTTCTTGCTGTAAATTTCCAACAATAATCCGTCTCTTGTTTCCGATAGAATTTCCACACAAATTTTTGTCACGGTGTGACCAAAAATTTTCTGCGACAGCAACGCCATCGATTGAAGAAGCAAGTTTTTCACTGAACCAGTTTAAAAATCTGTTATTCCATATGTGACATCTCGATTCGCTGCGTCTACGAATTTATTTTTTTCATGTAGCAATTATCAATACAAAATATCGATGGATACTTTTTCAATTGGAATTTGCTTGATGTTTTTTATTCAGTCAATTTCTGTAATATAAGCAAAATTCCCTTCGAATGATTTAGCTCGTATCACGTTGATTCATCATGATGAGAATTCGAGGTGAAGATAGGAGAAAAAATGAACGAGGAAATAATTTTCCCATTATCGAAAGGTCTTTCATCTTTCCCTTTGTGCGTTCTTTCACATTTTCCTTCATTTTTCTCTCCGTTTAAGGGGAGAATCAAAAGGAATTGTTTCTACAAGATACTGACGAGCATCACAAATACGCAACTCCTCACCGTATTTGATATCAAACGTAAGAGAAAATGGAAGAACGAGAGAAAGAAAGTGTTGCGCAAATTTGGAAATTGATATTTGAAAATATTTTAGAGAAACTATAATGTATGATTGTGTTATATATTGAGAAGTGATTCTTCATTCTCAAATTTGAAATATTAAAAACACTTGAAGTATACAATGTCATTTAATAAAATCCTATAAGTAAAAACTCATATAATTCTGTTTTCAGGTAACATTGGAATAAGAGGTAGATCATTCGATAACATCAACGGATACGGAATCGAAGAAATCGGTGACGAAGGGTTAGCATACGGAGGTGGTGGGTCAATTGGAAACGGAGGAGGCGTTGGTGGTTTTGGAATTTCAAAAAACGGGATCGGCCTTGGCAACGTCGGCAGCGGTGGCGGCAGTTTGGATATAGATTCGGGAGTGGGCTTGGGCATCTCAAGCTTGGCCACAGGGGGTGGAGTAGGTGGAGGTGGGATCATCAGTGAATCTGCGTTCGAGAAAGGAAATATCGCCAACTACAAGGGTGGTCACGAATCAGCTGTGGGCGAAGAAGACGCCAAAGGGTATAAATTGAAAGAGGATTTCGATAAAAATGAAAAGGGGGCCGTCGATGAGGCTCATCATTCCGGGCATTACGGTGCTTCTGCCGCGTCTAAGAAAGGTGAAGACGAGGAAGCCAAAAAGTATGCGGATAGCCAAGCGGCGGCCAAGGGCCAGAAAGGAGAGAGCTACGCCAATAGCCAAGGTCAAAAGAAGGGACATAAAACATCAGGATTCCATAATGTATACCACAAGGACGAGTATAAAAAAGATACCTCGTTCTACGACGACGAACATGTTAGCAAAGTCGAGGAGGAATATGGATCGGAAGACAGCCAACACGCGGAGGCTGAAGGAGCCCATGAAAAAGCGGAAAAAGTGGATGCGGCTTATCACGAGGATGAAGAATCGAAGAAGGGCGCTTTTACCAACGGTCATCAGTACGGAGGCGTGCAAGGACACGACTTTGAAGAGGGTGAAAAGGAACATTATGGGAAAGAGGCGGGTTATTCGCAAGAAGCAAAACATCATGTTGGAAAAGAGCAAGGTGGATCTTCGGGTACGTCCTTCTTGAAGAAGGGCTACTAAACGACTACACGTGCGAACGATGGAAAATAAAACCGATGTTTTTATAATTTATTCACTTTCAAAAGCTGTTGTTATTGTTTTTGTTATTGAAATAAAATATTTATGTTGTAATAACGTGTTTCACGAGACTGTACATTTTTTCCTATGAGAATGAGCTTTGTCGTAAGACGAAATACTTGCAATACTTTATTTACTCAATGAAGTGGATAAAAACTTCACGTTCTGCATTCGTACAATTAGCTTATGCAATGACGAACAGAATAATCGTGAGTAATATATTGCTTAATATCGAAACGCGATTGACCAACAAATTCTTTCTTCCAAAACGTGTCACCGGCAAACGCTCTTTATATTCAGAATTTATTTCGTGAGTGACAAAACCTAGAACAAGGATTATCTCTTGAAATTAATAATATAATTGATTTTGTTTTTGATTGACTTTATTCTTCCATGAATTCGAATCATTTACATCAACAAATACAACTTAATCAACAAATAACATGAGAGGTGTGATGAATAAATTCGTTGGCAAGGATTTTCTTTCAATGCCCTTTTTTGTATCCCCAGTCTTTGTGATCCTCATGACCACCTTTTTTGCCGTGATGGTGATGATGACTATGATGTTCATCGTGTCCACCGTGACTCTTATGACCTTTGTGATCATGATGATGATGTCCCTTCTCGTAATGACCTTTCTTACCGTAGTCATCTTCGTGATGTCCATGGTCGTGGTGGCCTTTCTTGTGATGTCCACCTTTTTTATGTCCATGCTCGTGATGATGACCTCCGTGTTCCTCATGGTGTCCAGCATCGTGATGTTCGTCGAAGAATTCTTTGTCTTTTTTGAATTCATCTAATTTATGAATTTCATGGTGACCGTGCGTGCTGTGGCCCTTGCCGTAATGTCCTTTCTCGTGGAATTTGTGACCTTTCTCACCCTTCTCACCTTTGTGATGCTCGGCGTAATAACCATCATCGTGATGATGATGTTTTTTATGCCCGTCTTCTTCGTGATAATCACCTATGATCATGCAATAATATTTTACTATATATGATGCTTAAAACAATTCAACATTCGTTATGCATTAAATAAGACTCTTCATCCACACAAAACGTTACATTGAAAAGAGCGAATACGAAACAATACTTGATTCCTCTTTTTTGTGCCTTTGATTCGAATTTCGATATATCAGTAGAGTTCCAATTGTTTCTATCCTCCAGCTCAATGTGGATTGTAGAGAATATTTACACATACAAAAAGCCTCGATTCTAATTCTCACATTCCGAGTAACTTTTGTTCGTGAATAGATCCCCTGCTATAAACAATCGCAAAGCTATTGTGACAATAAAAAATCATCGACGGATAATTCGAATGGGAGACACAGAGAGAACAACAATAGCGAGTAGAAAGAAGGAGAGTATGCGCGTTTTTCTAGAATTATTATCCTAGGATTGTGGGTGGATTACAAACCAGAATGACCCTCCTTATCGTGATGTCCTTTACTGCCCTTTTCGTGATGATGATGACTCTTATATCCCTTGTCACCCTTCCCACCGTGTTCGTGATGATGACCCGAATGGTGCTCTCCTCCACCTCCTTCCTCGTGATGATGATGAGTGGCTGCAACTTCGAGATCACCGTACTGATCTCTAGTGCCGATCTCACGGGCCGTTGTCAAACAATTCAACGTGACATAAGTCACCATGAAAACAATTGCCAGGTGACACCTCATTATTCTCTCCTCCACGTGGTGGTCGAGGACTCGAATCGATTCGGGTTCCGTCACTCAGCTCTACAACACCACCAATGTGATTAATTCGAACTCAACTCTCTTATTATATATATATCGGGACACAATAAATCGGGTATCACGCAAAACTCCATACTCTCTTGCTTGAACCTCGGTTGGGCCAGATCGTATTGCGAAAGTAGCGTCTCCTTAACCCGTTTTAAATTACAAATGTCCAGCGATCGGTTTCGATAGACAAATCTACCGCTGATACTGATCGTCGTCAATTGAGCGCAAGCGTTCAATTACATAATTCACTATCACTGAAATCATTGTTTCTTTTGTTGTAACCACCCATCTCAATCCTACCGTATCAAAGTAATAAGTAATATTCTCTTTCTTCATCTGACAATGACATACGACAATAAATGTGATTTTTTTGTACATTCCATAGTTTTGAATCGATAATTCCTTTTCTTATAACTTATTATTGTTGATACTTTCATTAGAATGAAAACAATCAGTTAAAAGTAGAATATTTTGGGAAAAAATTGCTAATAAGCAACAATCATTGATTTGAAATTGTGAAATCATTCAGAATGTCTAAGTTTTAAGATAAATCGTAACGGATAAATACTTCCTGCGAATAAAATCAGTTTACGAAATATAAACTCTGTGTTGTGAATGAATTGGTATTAAAGGAACGAAAGCGATTACGTATAAGACGCCGCAAAGTAGAACCACAAGTATATAAGGTTTCTCGGAAAGGAGTTTGATCAGTCAATTGTACTCCTTGCTCTAATAAACAATCGATATGATCAAAGGCATGGTGCCACGAGGGGCCCTATTTGTGGCCCTGCTTTGCACGATTGTGGCCCTGTCGTCGGCAAGGGATGTCAGAAATAAGAGAGATCTCGAGGCAGCTGCCTCTCATCATGGTCACGGTGGTGGTCACCATCATGAGCACGGTGGTGGACATGAACACCATGGCCATCATCACGAAGAGCACGGAGAGAAGGGTGAAAAAGGTCATCACCATCATCATCATCATGACGAAGGTAAACAGAATAATTATCCCGATATCCAACCACAATAATTCGTAATGATTTTAGTCCTCTCTCTCTCTCCCCCCCCCCCCTGTTTCTTGTCTACTCTCCAATTAAATAACGCAGTATTCGACAGTGGATGCCAGGTACATGATTAAAATTCCAAATTGGCTTTGATACGTGGAGTTACATACGTTCTTCGAAGAATGAAATATCGTGTAGTATTGTGTTATTGAAGTTACTGTACGTTGAAAGCTTTCGCATTCAAAATTACAACAATCAACTTGAATCGTGATGACAATGGTAATAACGTGAAGATGTATAATTATGCTTCGTCATTAACTTGTCTGGATTCATTAATGTCTCGTAATCATTTTCCATCTTTTACAAAAGTAACATGAATTTCATGTGATTTGAATTCCATTTGTTCCTCTCTTATCACGAGTTATGTAAATAGAATTAATTACGATGTTTACATCGTTTGTTTGAGTTGAAAATATTTCCACTTGCGGTTCACAGGAGGTGAAGTTTTTGTTGGTTTTCGAGAGAATAATATTATGCTATGTTATTTTTAGGAAAATCATGTGCAGTGTTTACTTGACATATTGATACTTTCGATGATTAAACAGCAAATATTATTCTTCCTGCCCAAAAATCATGATCATTACCGACTATAAACATCACCTTTCCAGATCACTATTTTTGGAATCTTTTCAAATTTCATTTCTCCACAAAAAATTGTCATACTCCAACTCTGAGTCATTTTTCTCTTTTTTGAAATATTAATGACAATCTCACAGAATTTTCACAAGCATTTTTTATTCCACACATATTTTTCTGATATAATTTTTCATTCTTCAGAACAATATATTTCCTTTCACTTTTGTATCCTCAAATCTGAGAGTAAATTATTTGCATGTTCGAGATTCTTAGATAAAATATGAAGTATAAGAGAAATGAACGAAGAATCCGCAGTCACTCAATTGTTTATGGATACTTTCCAGGGGATCACGGACATCATGGTAAAGAACATCACGAAGGACACCATCACGAACACGGAGGACACAAAAAAGGCCACCACGATGAACACGATGATTATGGAGAGCATCACGAACACGGACACGGTCACAAAGGACATAAATTTGGTCACAAGAAAGGTCACAAGAAAGGTGAAAAAACCCACGGATATCACCACAAATCGCACAAAGATGAATATCACAAAGAACACAAGTTCTATGACGATCATCATAAAGGTGGTCATCATGAAAAACATGGCGATCATCACGAGCATCACGAGGGTAAAGAAGGACATCACAAGAAAGGAGGGCATCATCATTCCGGTCACCACCATGATCATCATGGCAAGAAAGGTCATCACGACAAGGGACATTACGAAGAGGATCATCATGGACACCACGGCAAGCACGGACACGACGAACACCATCACCATCATGAAGATTACGGGAAGAAACACGAACATCACGGTGGCAAAAAACATGGTTATTCCAGCGGTCATGGTGGTCATGGCCATCATTAACTTTCAACTGTCACTTCCTATTGTATCGATGATTTTCATTACTTCGTTGATTAATTTTAAGCGAATGTCGTTGAATTGTTAATTTGATTTATTAAAGTAACTTATACCTCACGCAAATGAAATTTATTTCCCCGAAAATTATCCATTCCTCTGTTTTTTTTAGAAATGTTTGACATGGACTTTCATCGAATTCCTTTCGAACTGAGATCAAATGAATGTTTGAGAACGGAAAAATGTTCTCTGAGAATAGATGCAGGAAATCTAATGCAATAATATTTCTAATATCAGTGGAACTAGTCAGTTGAGAGGGAATCTGTGGAGAAAATCAATCAATTTACATTTCCATTTTGGATAACACGATTGCATTGATCGTACTTATTCTATTAGATTCAAATATTCTGCTCGATGTGAACAATTTTTCATGCTGAATTATGAATTGATGATTCCCGCAGTATAGAAACCTTATTCCCGCATATTTTTGTTCGTAGAAAAACATTACCGGAGATACGAGCATCGTGATAAAACCTGCAAAAATGCAGTTGGTTAAAAGACCATCTTCTTCCCTTTTCATTCTATTATCGTTCGAAATGAAAATTGTGAATTCATCGTGGTTTCAGTAGAAACGAAGGGAAACAAACGTGACAGGCTGTAAACGAGAAAAAAATTCACTTTCTCTTTGCTCTTCTTTCCAATCCGAGTCAACAGGAAGTTAAAGTGGTATCTTTTTGGTGGGAATGCCGCTCTCATAATCATAGCACCTTTTTATAAATTTTACCACCACCATCGTTTGTACGAGCACAGACGACGATAGCGCCAACCTCGGATGATATAAATGAAAACGGCTTTGGTTCAAAAAGTGACATCGTATCTATTCTCTTCGAGAGAAAGATATCGTCGTTGTTTCTGTTGTATATCTCAACATGACCAACTTGCGCCTCCGCGGTATTTTACCGCTGAGCATTCTAATGATGCTCTTCGTATCTACGAGCCACGGGAAAGTTCTGAAGAATGTTGGAGATTTAGATTCCGCGGCTACCCATCATCACGAAAAAGGTGGTCATGAAGAGCATCACGAGGATCATCATCATCATCACGGAGGTCACGATAAGAAAGGATACGAGAGCGGTCATCACCACGAGAAGGGTGAGAAAGGACATCACGATAAAGAGCATCATCATGGACATTACGATGAGGAAGATGGTCACAAAAAGCATCATCATCACGACGATGGATATCATAAAGAGCATCACGAGGGTGATAAGGTGAGAGATCTTCACGTATTCTCGATTGATCACGATTATTAGTTTCATCATTTTGATGTTTGTTTATTTTGCATCTAGGGTGAAAAGGGTCATAAATTCCATGAAAAAGGTCATTATGAAAAAGGTCACAAAACCCACGGACATCACGAAATCGATAAACACGACGAATACAAGAAGGATAAGGAATTCCACGACGAACATCATGATTCCGGTCATCATGAAGATCACGGAGGTGATCATCATGAACATAAACACAAAAAAGGAGGACATCATAAGAAGGGTCATCATCATCATCACCATCATCATGACGATTATGGTAAGAAAGGACATCACGAGAAGGGCCATCATCATCACGATCATAAAGGACATAAAGAGCACGACGATCATGAACATCATCATCATCATGATCATCATCACGGTAAAAAAGGTGGACACGAAGATCACAAGCATTGGAGCTACAAACATCATTGAGATGTGATGTCTGCTGAAAGATACCACCAGCTGAGTGATTAGAAATCTATATTCATACTTTCATATTATATATCCATACATTTATCGTTACTCAATTTCAATTGTTATGTGTTACTTGTGATATTGTTGAATAAAAAAAACATTTAATTGCATAATCCATTCTCTGTTCACACTTACGCAACCTGCAGTAAACTCCGATGTTTGTAATGTACAAAAAAGAGCATGTTTCTCTAGTCTCCTTTGCTTGAAAATCGATCACTTTCATTGTAGGGATCAGTGATGCAGGACGAGCATTGAACCAACGAACCAACCAACTGACCAAGCATTCAGATGTGCAATTCGATGAAAGAAAAACTCACTCTAAAATCATTGTTGTTTTTCTACTCCTTCTACTCCTGAATCGATGAAAATCAATAAAAGATGACAATCGCCATTGCATTCATTTTTTTTCGAGATAACTCTCTTCTGTTTCCTATTTTCACTTGGCTACCTTCATGATAAAAATAAAAAAATCCCACCGGGAAGTCCAGTTATCGATCGAGAGTCTCTATTCGAGTATCCATTAACGCCATCAACATTCGAAAATGTATCAACGATTTTTCACATAATTGTGACAAGGCTGTCGCACGCATTGTTCCTCTTTCTTCTTCGCATCCCGTTCTCCCGGCGTCGCGCAATGATGAAGTACTCGCTCACGAATCATGACATTGTGTGCAGTTCTATTGTCAGCCGGAGATTGCATATGTACGCACGAGTGGACCTACTTGGGATTTGAAAATTTCCAGACGTGTCGTGTGGCGGTGGTGACAACTCCCTCAACGAGACGACCTCTTATAAGAGTCAACCTTCCGCGCGCATTGCCATTGTTTCAGCTTATAATGCACACTGTATATAGGGCCCGGCTTAATTAATGTAATTGGAGTGGCCTCGGCGAGGAAAACAAAAAACATAAAGAACAAAAAGGAGGAGAAGAAAATGAACAAAGGGAAAAGAAAAGTGCTGTGCTGCAACGTGGCAACTGTGTAAGTGGGGAGGATAATAACATCATTGTGGACAAGAATTCAACGGAAAATTATTAGGGAAAAATTCTGAAGATAATCAAGATGAAGTGTCGTTATCTCATGGGAGCTGGAGAGCTTAAGAGGTTTTTTGTTCGAACTCGCGCTTACGAAAATGTGAACATTTGTTGCCCAATGGTGAATTGGGGACGTTTTTTGTGATGTTTCGTGGGGCGTAAATCGCGCTCTTGTCGATGAACATTTATGTTTGCTAATGAATGTATTCGTGGCTATTCCGCTGGGACAGATTGCATCGTTCTTCTACCATTGTAGATGTTTTTCTTTTGAATCATTGTGTCAATATGACTTTTCCGAATTCTAACTGACAAAATTATTTGTATGTTTAATGGTGAGAGCCGTTCTCTTGTTGGATTTGTATAATGTGTGACTACAGTTGAACGTGAGCTGAATCGCTTTATGAAAATTCCGGTCAATAAAATTAATGAATCGAATGAAAATTTTCTTAAAATTTTATTGGGGCTCTATACAATTCGATATTGGATTGAATCCAGTCCAATCTTGAAGCCAAGAGAATAGAATAATGACCATATGGAGTCGATGTTCATTTCATTTTTAGTGTAGGCTTAGAAAGATTCATAGAAAAAAGAACTATTCACCAAACAGATAGTAAACTGCCCACGTAAAAATGGAAACCATCCCCCACACTGGAGTAGCATCGTTTCTGGAGTGAGCATTCTTAGTAAATTTAAGTTACCATCACAGAGTGAGCAGTTCATTTATTCCCAATCTTCTGAAAAGATGAAGAGAGTAACGTACTGGAACACAGCTACGTGAATGCTCAGTATCAAGCGATTTGATTGAATTTGTTCGAGTGCTGGCATAACTCTCATTATCATCGACACACATTCCATCGTTTCCAAGACTTAGCATCGTTGACATCTATCAAATAATGACATCAATCCATAAACAGCAATGGTAATCATGTAGGAATAATTTGTTAGTTTTGTAATATTTTTACCAAGAAATCATGGAGCATTGCTATCACAGTTTTTGCTAGAATCTGTAACATGAAAAAATCGAATAAATGATACTTGACAAAACGGGAGAATATTGAAATTTTGGGGACGATACACGGAGAAAAATAGATAACAATGAGTATCAGGAATATTATACGGGTTAGTACATGAGGACAAGCATCTAGATTATACTATACCCCTGGGATATTAGTCCTTAATAACTTTTTATTACTCCTTATAATCTGGATTATACTCCTTAGAATATGGATATTAGAGACTAGGGAAAAATTGGTATAATCCAGATGCTTGTTATTAGTATCTGTTTTTCTCCGTGTAGTAAGATTTCTTGGAGACAGAACAAAAATTTCCATTCCATCAACAACCAATGCAAATACTGGCAAGACTGAAAAAAACTCAAGCTAGTCCCAGGATCGGCACAAGTGTCAGGAACAAACCTTCGTTGAGAATGATTTGACCAATATTGATCCATGATTGTCCCCTTATTTCCAAAGGTAATTCAGTTAATTTTTTCATATCTTCAGAATGGCTATTGCACTTGGTACAAACTAAGTATAAGCGTAAAAAACAAAAAGCCACATGAGTGGCACAATGTTTTTAATTAATGACCAAATTCTGAGTTCACAATGGCTGAACTACTTGTGCATAAGCATCAGGCCAAGACTAACCCAATCTTCTCCTCATGATTAGTTGCGCGCCCTAATTTCACACACTAAGATGGATATTGTTCATCTGAATGAGAACAAAACTCGACTAAATGGGAATAGGCTACTTCCAAATGTGATCATACATGGGACCAACTAATTTTAAAGAACTCTTTACAGGATTTCAAGATGTCTTTCCCATGCAGGTATTGACAAAACTGAAAAAATCCAAGATTGTCCCAGTCTTGTCACATTGATTCCATCGTTTCAACATGATTCATGTACGGTATTTTGAAGGAGAAAATCAAGGTGAGACATGAATGGAATTCTGTGTTGAAAGAAGCATTGGTCGATGCTTGGAGAATCAATCAGACCAGGCTTGAAAGAACCATTGGCCAAGCCTGTCCTGATCTTATCATTCTCAAGCCTGGGCCAAGTGTGGTGAATTGTTCAAGACAAGTCTTGACAGGTCTTATGACAGTCTCATAGTCCATGATTGGACCATTGATCCAAACACACATGGATTTGTCTGATGAAAGATAGTGCTTCAAGACATTTGGTTCACATTTTGCTTATACTCAGAATCTCCTCTTGGAAATCTCACTTCGGTTATTCTAGCAAAATCTCATTAGAAACGTTCTCTCGAAATCAACGCATCATCAATAAAATGATTATGGGATCATTCTTCTGAATATTGAACAGAATTCAAGGACTTTTCTATTTGAAAAGACTATGTTTGAAGTGGAATTCATCGAACATTGTGATTCACCGAATGCTGTGAGTGAACACGATTTCGAAATCCCACTGAAATATCGAATCAAACTCTCGTCCATAGTTTTTCCAGGAGGTGTGTACTTAATATTAGGTGAAATCGATTCTTCTGGGTGTACGCAATATTTTTTCAATACATTTCTCACTCCGCACGTGCGAATTATATAGAACGTTTGCACAAAGTGACGTATCTGTTCGATGGTCCGTTGATGAAATTGCAGCTCCAGTATGACGCAAGAAGAGATGGAGCGACGCCAGAGCGACGATGAGGAAGAGCGAAAAGCGGTCGCACACGATTCAATTACGGCGAATGCACGAATTTCGTCGATACCTCAATCTATCTAGGTCCTATCTCTTTCCCTTTTCCCTCTCTCCCTCTCTCTCTCTCTCTTACTTTCCTTCGAATGTATATATAAACGTATATGTATTGTGAAAATCCTAACAATTGCATATATCCACAGCATTCTCAGCCCCTTCTCTAGCGTGATGTTATATGAAAATGAAAAGAACTAGAATCCCGATATCAATGTTGATTGAAAATCCCACTGTTTCAATTTATTCTTTGAATTTTTCCTCGTAACAGAAATTTTAGCTTTCCCAATTCGATTCTCATGGGGGCTGAAAGATATTTAGAAATATGCTGGATACCTGCATAAGCTAATTCGACTGAAAATTACCATCAAGTTAACTCGATATTTTCTAAGGACCTGGTTGACGGATATATCCGTGTATGGTTCAAACTCTTTAGACTGAATTATAACTCATGGTTTACAATAGGAGAGGATTCCTCCTCCATATAACACTTGCATTTACAAGTGAAGCTACTTCTGCAATGCAATTTTTTTCCAAGTTTGTTTTCGGATGACTGAAAGTTCAGTGACTTCCTAGGACTCTTGGGAGCGGACTTTCTAGTGGCCCACTGATATCCTGTGGTCTTGCCAGGCACCTTTCGTGTCATCCCAACTCCACCTTATGCTCTTTCCTGATACTCCTCGGGATCAGGAGAGTACAACTTTGCTTTCTGAGCTAAAACTCCATCACCGATAGTGCTATTGAGTTGTATTTTGATGCAGCAATCTTTGATCTTCAATCTCACAACCGTTGGCAGAGGGACTGATTTTCAATGACAGTAAATAAAAAGGCAGCCAGCGTTCAGTCAATTTGAGTTAATTTGACTCAAAATGCAATTACTCAAACATCGCAATAGGACTTGAACTTGGGCTGGGATTGGACTTCTTATTAATATATTTTGTCTCACCTACTATTGCAATGCGAAAATTCAATTTGTACATAAATAACTTTTGTTGGATTTTTTCAGTCCGTTTCAAGATGCTCTCGATAGACCAAACGACAATTTTATTCGAGGTTAGATGTTAGATGACAATTTTGTGTCATAAAAAGGTTATTCCTCGAGCATCAAGGATAAACTTGGCTAGTGAAGGCAATATGATCCTCCGCAGTCCAGAATGTTGCAAAACTCCATCTACAAATCACTCCCAATTGTTTCTTCGGTCGATTAACGGAACAATAACGAGTGACAATAGCCTCATATTCAAATCAAATTTCATTGCTATTCGTTATGCATTCCAGCGCGTTCGAGTCTGAAACATGGTAAAACGTGCAGAAAGATCCAACACCTTTCCACCCTGTCACGCACACGTTCAAACTAGAACTTTTGAGTTACCAATTTTTCGCTGCGCGCGACAAAATTCACGAGTCATTAATTAACAATGCAAATAACACGCCCAGCTCAGTTGTCAGTTGCAACGATCTAACTCGTTGTTCTTCGGCCCATTCCTACCTACTACACACTCAACTCTGTCTCCCAAACCCTCGTTGCTTGTCTTCCCATTCCATCGTACCATCACGACACCCTGCATCGCTTTTCAACACCCCCAACCTATACGCATAACTGTCGTCCCTCTTACCCGCTTCCATTGCAACTGGCTTAATGCTTCCGACCACGTTTGCGCGAGTCTCTTATAGACGTACGTAGGTACATCCAACCAAGCATCGTATAGTTCACACGTTGGTCTCGTTTTCTCACATAAATCGACACACGATATCGAGAGAGGCAGCTTCATAACCATATGTCTGGCGGTGGGAACTAGATGGATATACATAGACGTATATATATATATATATATATATATACGTATATCACAACTATTCAACACACGACGAGTAATAATAACGACGAGTAAGCTCCGCTAACAAAGTTCACAGATGTGCTAATCGGCTTTTTGTTTCTAACTAAAATTCTCTGGTCTTGTTACGCGCGTACATCTATATACATTCATCATACATTGTTTCGATCGTTTGTTTGCTGAACGAATCTGGAAGAATCGTATAAGATGAAATTAATGACGACGACGGGGAATCTTTCTTTTCTCAACATCTCTTATATTTCAAAAACACAATCAATGGAAAAAACTTGAACTTGTTCAAAATAATAGTCTAACCCCTATTCAGTTCATTCCATGTTATTCGAACTGTGTTTCTTTCAAATTCAATAAAGCGAACTCGATGGTTTTTGTAGCTTTCCATCCCAACCCAACCACGATGAGGGATGAGATGGTGAGAAGAAAAAGATGGGTGTGTTCTTGGAGTTCCAGGTTGGATTTTTTCCCACTCTTTCCACTGAAGTTCTCTCTGTCCATCACGAATTTATACATATTTTATATAAGCGGTGAAGTGACAACTCTCAAATATCCTGCTTTCCCGACTGAATTCATTTTACAATCATTTCATTCAGCAATACTCCTGCGCTATTCTCTCTCTTCTCTTTTCTTTGGGTTTTCGTTTGGTGTGGTTATGAAATCGATGTTTTTCTATCGATCAGCCGCATATCGATTTTCGAATGACAACTACATGCAACGATAACCACTCGTAACACGTGTGTGCAGTACAAGTGAGTTTAGTTTAGAATAAAACGAGAAAAATTGGATCATTCTATTATGTCATTCGGAGTATCGGGCTTATTCGGAGAATATATTATTTTCCAAATTGAACGTGTATAGTCATGCTGGAAATAGGTATCCTAAACTCCAATTAAACAGGGAATTTATCACGGTGTATAAGCCGTTCGAGCATCAAGATTTGTTGTAGATGAGAATCGTTAAATCAGGATTATGTTCGCGATGCTTATATATTCAATGCCTGATATTATATGAATTCCGATATCATGGTATAGTGAATTTAATTATTTGGGTTCCTCATATCCTCGGCACAGCGTTGGAAGAAGCTTCGGGGATGATTAGAACGTTACCACTAGGGTGTAGAACGATAGCGATATTTCCGTATCGTTTAAATCATCTTTTCCTCTCAAACTTACACGGTTTTCTCATAAGTTTATGAATGAGGTTAATATCGAGCATTGAACATCCACAATTGGACGCGGAGAGATCTTTTTACAAAGTATGGGGTTTGGGACTGTCCCATACTCTTGAGAGACTGAAAAAAGTATGTTGGGAGTGTGGGAGAGTCCTAAACGCCATAATTTGTAAAAAGACTTTCACCAGATCTTTGCCAAATGAATCCGATATTTTAGTAAGTTTGATGCCAAATTTTGGGCGAGATCGTTGCCATACGAATTTTTTTCCACACGGGATGAGAGAAAAGTTGATAATACTATTCAACTTTTTGAATGCTGAGAATGAAAATGAAAAAGAATGAAAATAGAATTGAATCAAAGAGTCGTGGAGATAAAATGGTTGAAGACCAAGTTAATCGATGATGAAAGATAAGAGTATGGAAAGGAACAAGTTGGGAATCCGGAAACAACCTGAAGACTAAAGAAGAAGGATTCAAGTGGGGTTATGTAAGAATTGGAAAAAAACATTTGCTGTGCCTTCCACGCTTTCTCTACTTCAATTTTTCTCTCTCAAAAGGAATCTATATCATAGCTTCTTTTCTATTGTGTTCCCCTTTTATTTTACACTTTCATCCCACTTCTTGTCTCCCTTCACATCGTCATCAAATATTCCCTCCACTTATCTCACCTTATACCCTCATTAGCACGTCCTCTCTGTACCTCCCCATTATAATTCTCTTTATAATCTCTTACACTTGAACTTTTGTCTCGACTTTTCTCGTTCCATTCATGTTGTACTGCAACGACACGATAAATTAATCAACATCAGAACTCTCCATTCTAATTTTTATTCTTCTGTATTGTCAAATTCCCAATTATTACAGCTGAATAAAATCTCCCCATTTCGGCGAACTCGAATTTCATACGGTTTGTCTCGACAAAAAAATACAGTTAAGTGGAGAATTCATGCGAAAATGAATTGGAATAATTCAGTTTGAATTCAATACAATGAGAATAATTCAACCCAAATTTCTTGATCTGTACAATACTCAAAGCATTAAATGATGATAATCTATTGAAAGAGTAGCCGAATGTCACTAAAATTAGATGAAAAGAGATAAAAGTGAGAAATTTTTCGCTGTCGCATTATTCGAAAATCATTATACGCGTGAAACTGTGGAATTATGAAAAAACAACAATTAAAACTGATTCATAGATTTTCTGATTTAGAAAAAAATTCCAATCATTTCGAATATACAGAGATTTTTCAACGATCAAATCTTTCTACGTGTGATTCAGTGATCAAATATAGTGCTGGAACAAACAACCAAGATAAAAAAGTATTTAACTCAAACATGATGTTATTGTAAGTTCGTATAGGGTAGTTGAAATAATGAAAAATGAGGGGAAAATAACATATCGTGATGAAAGAAGGAGGAGAAGGGAAAACAAATATCCAAGACCAGGAGGATAAATGCACTTTGATAATTCATTATATTCATAATCCGAGTGGAAGAGATTTGAAAATATATCTTGGATTATTACTATGATACTCACATACTTTAATTATTCTCACATTCCCATATTGCGTCTCTCTACTTGCTTTATGCCTTGAGTATCATTGGGGAGAACCTAAGTTATGCCATGATGAAATAAATGATTCGACTGAAGAGGGAAATGAATGTAATGAGATAACGCAGGAGTACGCCAACCGTCGAGCGGCGCATCTATTTTGAATGACCGAGGCAGAAATTTTATCTTTGATAAAATTTTTATGAGACGACGTGGATCCACTTGAATAATGAACTAACTGCACTCGCGGCGCAGCGGTGTATAATGAAAATTGCATTGTAAGGCCAGGCTTTGACAATATAAGCTTGCAGATTAGATACTCGAGCGGAGCTTGACTTGTTGGCTTTTCCGCGCAATCTCGGCCGTACGAGTAATCCCGTGCCGTTTTAATGAAAAAGTTACGTTCCCTCGTAAAATAATGTATACGCTTTTGATATTGAACGAGAATCGACGATTTAGGTTTATCCACTTTGTCGTCTCAAAAAATCCACGCGTTCGCAATTTTTGTGTGTGTTCAGGAATTTCATAATCGACAGGAGCGGTGAGAGATTCATCGAATCGTGAAGCGTTAATGTGAATTGTAATCATTTTCCAGCCTTTTTTGGGGCGTTCTACTTCAGGTGTTTATGAAATAATGTTTATCTACGTCCAATGATCGATAAGATGCAAAGGATTTCAAAGATCGGACTACTATAAAATGAGTAGTAGTATTTTTCTCAGCAACATACTGTACGAAAATTTTGTTCATGAATTGAGAACAAGTTTTTGTAATTTGTCTGAGTGCGTCAAAAAGTGTTAATGGGTTTTCAGAAACGTCTCTGAAATTGCAGATTTCGTTGTCGAAGACTCAGGATAGTTTGTATTGAAATTCAGAAAAAAGTTGCTGTAAAGGAGTGAAGGAGGGAATTTTATTAGGTCCTGACAAGTCGTGTCACCCTTTACTATCATGAGGACCTCATCACGAAGGATCAATCAGTTCTCGATGAGGAGTTCCATACCACAACCTTGAGCGTCAATCAAAATCAGGATATGAATAGGAGATCTAAGACTTTACCAAGCATGAGAAAATTGAGCATAGTTGAAACTGACTGGTTCAAACTTGACTCATCCACATCAAGTGATTGTTTCTTAGTTCTGAATTAGTCCTATAAAGAATGATTATACATACTTTTCCACGATTTGCTCAATCAACAAATAAAGATTCTGCAAATGGACATTTGCCCAACTTGCTCGATCTTACAAAAAACAATCCTGCATATGGATATATGGATTTGGTCGGTTTGTTCAATCCTACATATTTCTGATAATTTCTAATGATTCAATTCTTCATTGAAAGTTTTTTCAAATAATAATCAAATTGGATTGGTAATGGGAGTTTTCTTCAAATCACCAATTAAATATTCACTCTTGATCCAAATTTGTTTCAATTAATAATTAAAATTCAATTTTCAAGTGAAATCTTGGCGAAAATAATTTTTCTAACTAAGGGGTCTTTCTGGTTAAGATTTTCAAGACAATTTTTTTTTCGAACATTTTTTTCTTATAAAAAGAATTGAGATATCGTTTTGAAAATTTGTAGGTATGTTTATCAAACATTAAATATTACAAAAAATGTTTTTTTCAGATTCAAACAAATTTTTTTCATCGTTCTACACTGAAAAAGAAATTTATTCCAGTCAAATGAATATTTATTTGTCCTGTACCAAAGAAATATTTATTAGAATCAACAAAATATTCTTTGGAACCAAAATAATTTATTTGAACTAAATAGATGGTTTTAATCGTTTATTTGATTCCAATAAATTATTTTGGTTCCAAAGAATATTTTGTTAATTGTAATAAATATTTCTCTGGTACAGGACAAATAAATATTTATTTGACTGGAATAAATTTTTTTTTCTGTGTACTGATTGAAACAAAAGAACACTAAAAAATGTGTAAATTTAAATGACAAATTATTGTTTCAATAAATTCGAGGATTTCTCTAACGGAGTACGAATAACGATCCAAAATGTTTATATACGGATTTGGTCGAGTCGCTCAATCCTACAAACAACGATATTCAACGAACATTTTTATAGAAGTCTCGTAGGATTTTCAAAAAGACGCGTAAAAGGTGAAATTTGGTATTGACAATAAATTTCGCTGTATCTTTTTCTTTTCTTCACATTCGCTATATGTTTTTTCGTGGTTTTATTGAAATTTTCCTAAACACAATGAATTTTATGAAAAATTCCTGAATGCACGTTACATTTCGCATACAACATGCGAAATACTTCTCAAAATATGTCATTGAACGCAAAATGCGAAATTAATCACGTCCAGAGAAATTTTTTTCACCAGAAAACAAATGTTGATTAGATTGTTAGTTGAAATTTCCTTCATTGAAGAATGAAAATTTGATTCCTAGTTGAAATATCTGCGATTATCCATTAAAATTTGAATTTTCCTAATTGAAATCTCTTTCACTGGACAAATGAATTCAATTGATTCAAATCCAAGCCGTGATTGATTAATTTATTGATTTTTTTCATCATCTGTATTTGATAATTGCGAAAAAACAAAAAACCCCAGGAAGATCAATCAATCTTGATTTTGAATCAATGGTATTTATTTGATCATTGAAAAGAGTTTCAATTGGGGATTGAATTTAATTCTCAAGGGGCCTTTTGGCTTTTGAAAAAAAATTTTTTTTTCAAACATTTGTTTCTCATAGGAGAAATTGAAATATCGTTTCGAAAATTTGTGGATATATTTCTTGAATATTTAATATTACAAAAATATTTTGTTCAGATTTAAACAAATCTTCTTTTGCGTTACACTAATTTAAACAACAAAATAATGTGAGTTCTAAAACATAATTTCCTAAAAAAAATTATTCCCAATATACAATTGTTCTAAATTATTTTTATTGCTCAAGATTGTCAGTACTATAAGATTACAATTCTATATTATAACCCACGGATTTCAAATATGTCACAATATCGGTCTCATATTCATTATATTTCGAAACTATATTGAAAATTCTGTCAGCAGCCCTTTTTTGTTTGGGATTACGAACTTTTCTAATTGTTTGTCCCAAGTCAAGTTGTTGTAACATTGACTCAGTGTCAGCTTGTTCTTTGATCATTTCTCTAAAAAAAGTATAGATACTGGGATGAGAACGACCCACAACAATTTGGAAACGATTGTGCCACCCTTCAGACATGTTGTTGGTGGTTTGAAGGCGTTGAAGAACTGTTTCGTATTGGTTCCATATTGATATTGGGTATCGCGGGGTTGTCGCTTTTCTCCTACCCCGTGCTCTCCTTCCACGGATGTAAGTTGCTTCAAAATACTCCTCCACTGGCATCAAATCAATAATTTTTTGTTGCTTGAAGAACCACCTCAAAAACTTCCGAATAGGAGGCTTCTTGCTTAGAATCGAGAAGTGCATACACGAAAGGTAATGCGGAACAAGTAAACAACTGAAAGAAGAGACAGACTATTGCGACAAAAGTGAAGCTTGTAATAAGTGAATAGAGGAACAAATCGTGCGTCATTGGGAATTCATGGTTTTTAGGAATTCCAGATTAGGAGAAATAAATTAAGAAAGGAAAGTTTAGGAGTCGAGTGTCATTAGGAATTCATTTTTTTAGGAATTCCGGATTAGGAGAGATAAATTAGGAGAACTGACCCCCTCCCAACAAAAAAACTAAAAAATGACGGTGGGAGTGATTTGGGACGACCGGATGATCTGAAAAAGGAAAAAAACACGGGAAATTATCACTAATTGAAGTGGCTATCGCATGAACTAGGATATTTTTTTTCCATCAAAAAATAACAAAATGGAGGCCATTTTCCGAAAAAATTGATTTTTGAGAGTGGAAAATCGGAGAAGTTTTGACCAATCGAAAAGTTCATGCGATATCCACTCCAATTAGGAATAATTTGCCTTTTTGTTTTTTTTTTTCAGATCATCCGGTTGCCCCAAATCACTCCCACCGTCATTTTTTGGTCTTTTTTCCGTTTAAATTAGTGTAACGAAAGAGAAGATTTGTTCAAATCTGAAAAAAATATTTTCGTAATATTGAATGTTCAATGAATATACCTATAAATTTTCGAAACGATATCTCAATTCTTCCTATGAGAAACAAATGTTTGAAAAAAAAATTTTTTTCGAAAGCCAAAAGGCCCCTTGAGAATTAAATTCAATCCCCAATTGAAACTCTTTTCAATGATCAAATAAATCCCATTGATTCGAAATCAAGATTGATTGATCTTCCTGGGGTTTTTTGTTTTTTCGCAATCATCAAATACAGATGATTAAAAAAAAATCAAAAAATTAATCACTCATGGCTCGAATTTGAATCAATTGAATTCATTTGTTCAGTGAAAGAGATCTCAATTAGGAATCAAATTCTAATAGATAATTGCAGATATTTCAATTAGGAATTCAATTTTCATTCTTAAATGAAGGAAATTTCAACTAACAATGTGATCAACATTTTTTTTCTGGTGAAGAAAATGTCTCTGGACGTGATTAATTTCGCATTTTGCGTTTGATGACATATTTTGAAGAGTATTTTGCAATTGTTAATTATATTTTTGGAATTCTGGTTGTATTCTGAAATTGAGTAGAATGTGTATGTGAACACTTTTATGATATTGTTATGAAACTCAGGGTAGATTTTTTTTACGGCGTAGAATTTAGCAGGTTGGCCAAATCAGGATTGGATGTCATTCAATTTGAACTCAATTGAAATCAAGTTCATTTAATAATTACGATTCAATTCTTTATTGGAATTTCTTACAGTTATCCATTAAAATTTGATTCTACACTGAAATCCTCTTCACTCAACAAATGAATTCAATTGATACAAAATCAAGCGATAATTGATGAATTGTTTTGTTTTCTCTCATCATCTGGATTTGTTAATTGCAAGAATACACAAAACACAAGAAATTGCTCAATTTCGAATCGATTACAATTTACTTGGTAACTGAAAACAGTTTCAATCGAGAATTACATTCAATTCTTCATCAACAAAATTTTTCCCAACTGATTTTACTTGGAAATTAAATTGTAACTTTTTTGGAACAATTTGAGTGATGAATTAAATTTCAATTGGTAATTGAAGGAACCTTTCATCAACCATTCCATTTCGATTATTAACCCTCAACATGCATATCTCTTTTTTCGAACATAACATGCACACCAGGGCACGGTGACCCTGTTGATTTTCAATTGTTCATAATTTTGCAAGAATGAATGATGAAAATATGAAACAATTCTGAAGTGTAGTAGAAACGATGAAGAAGAGACCTAAAAAATGACAACTGAATTTTGTTGCTATCGACATTGCAGAAAAAATTGTTGAAAAATTCAAGTTTTCCAAAAATGATGTGTTTATTGAAAAAATTGTAACTTTATGAGGCTTGAATATTGAGGCCTAATATTGTACACGTGTGATGTTCAGATGTGTAACTTTGAGGGAAAAAATATTAGAAATGTAAATTCTTATAAAAGTGTATTTATTCTGATGATTGAACAAGTGGTCTCTTCTGAGGGGAACCCACATATCATGCACACCAGGGTCACCACCCAGTAAACACACGCACGTTTTAGAAACGTCAAAAAAAGTCAATAACCACACGTTGTGAATTAGTGATATTCTTGCGTTGATTCAACGTAAAAATGTCGCGGCAGATCACGTGTTTTTCGACCATAAAATAACGTCATATCAACGGTTTGAACATCGTTTAAAGGACGTCAAATATTGACGTGGCCTCATAATGGTTCTAAAACGTGAATTGAATCCAACAAATTATTTTGAAAACTTTTCATCCAATCTCGAGAACAATAGTATTTCTGAGTATGACAGAATTTGGAAAGTATAACACACTATTTACTATCTTGCTCTTTGTTGAAATTTTAATCATTGTTCGGTTTCGTTCGACATTTTTAGCAGAATATCTTCTATTGAAGTTCAAACACAGGGTTTTATAAACACATTTTGAACGCGTGATTCAAACCCGTTCAAAACACGTTTTTTGAGGACGTCGTTTGATGGTTATTTTTGAATATTAGTTTAAATTACACGTCATTAAAACGTAATTCCTGGTCGTCTATTTCCCTATCAAATTTCAACTAAAAATCAACGTTATGAAATCAACGACTGACGTCCGTTTGACAGTCTAACGTTCTTTCAACGTTGAAATAACGTGTGTGTGTTTATTGGGCATGACCCTCTGTGATTGATGAAGTACGTTTTATCAATGTTTAGAATACGTCCTATGTTAGTATGGGAATTAATTAAAATCGAAAATACAAATTCGTTTCACTCACCTCGCTGATTAAAAAACACAGTTTTTTCAACTTATAAAAAAGATTACTTCTCACGTCAACCAACGTTGCATGCACACCAGGGTCACACAGACCCTACGTCAACATTCAATAGCTGTGTAATAAACATTGAGCAGTCAACTCGACCTGTCGATGTTCATTGTTGTCACTTTATAATCAAATTCGATTTTAGATGGCGTTACTTATGGAATTTTCAAACAGTAACATGCATTATTTGACGCTTCAATTCGTTTACAGGACCACTGTGACCCTGGTGTGCATGTCAAGGGGTTAATTGAGACACAACCGTCAATGAACCATTCAATGATAGAAATTATTAGAAATATGTAGGATTGAGCGCATCGAGGAAAAGTATGCAAGATCGTTACCACCCCCAAAATTCATTATAATAAAAAAATTATGTCACACCAATGCAAACATATTTCAATATTTCAATTTATTCAAGAATTCCTGGTAATCCTTTGGTGAAATCCAGAGGGTGATAATTTCCATTCGGGAATTCTCACGTTAATCACCATAACAGAGGAAAATTATGCACAGAGTTCATAATATATACCATCACGAGGGATTAAAAAATTATTACAACTTCACGGAAACGATGATAGAAAAATACACGTTGAAAAACGATCCGTGATTTTCATATTCATTCGATTAGCAAATAGATATGACACTATGCAATGGAACAGAAATAACAAACGATCTGGATGGCGGTTGTAAGACTGGAAAACGAAAATCTAGTCTGGAGTTATAAAAATACTTTATTGTACGCACGGTCGTAAGGAATAGATGGAGGAGAAGAAAAGGAAGATTTTCGCGAAGGAGAAGAACGGAAGTAATAAATCGCTATGAATCGATATGCCGCAATAACACGTTGCCACTATAAAGGAAGTAATGTGACTGTTCGGACAAATATGAAACGAAAAACTTATTCGCTCCATTAAGGTCGCAAAAGGAATCAAACGCAAAGAGGGGAAGAAGAAGAAATGTTTGGACAATTGTACGTTACCGTTGGAGGAAATACATATGGAACACGAAATAATCAATTCCTAACGAAATAGATCATGAGAAACAATGGATATTTCACGTTAGGACATTTCGTATCCATTCCACAGAATTGAGATTGAATTAATCGTCATAAAATCGGTGATTATGATAATAATGATCTCTACAATATGCGTGCAGCGTAATAATACATTGATGACCTCACCGATGATTTTATTCATTTTACGCAAAGTGTCGTTGAATGCTGCAAAATCATACTCATCGCATGAATTCGGTGAGAGATTGGGATATCAAATCATAAATTTCGTATATACCTCGGGCAGTGGTATAATACGTGTTTGTTTGTATTCTACTTCTATATCTGTGTAACCGGTCGTATCAAATATCTGTCATTCACGGGACCAGGCATGACATCTTTTCATTTATATTATTCATATAAATAATATATGGACGTAATATTTGTCGCCATTATCGCTTTTCAAACTGGAATCGTTTTCTAAAGATTCAATCATCTAATAATTTTGAAATCTCTCTCTGTATGAAAATTAGATACATCGTGCAAAGTATTTATAAAACCTCTGGATGTGAATATCCCTCGTCTCTCTAGGAAAACAATTCCAGATTTTGTACCATACATGAAGTAAGAACATTTGCCAAATCTCTGTATTTTTCCTGGCGTAGTTGCAAGAACCGATCGGTTCCACAACTGAGTAAGAGGATGAACACGTTTCTTTGGTCGCGAATGAAGAGGTTCGTAATTGTATTTGTGAATGTATGTATCTCGCGAAAGTCTACTCAACCTTCGCTCATCGTCTAAAACTTAGGACTTCTGGCTTCCAATGGCCAGCATTTTGAACCATCAACTCAAGAAATCTTCAATTACCACGTTTCCGAAATATTCTGAATATTCCAAGATCGTGAATTTTTGAAATTCATTTTTAGAAACATGAATACGAAAAGTGGTGTGGGAATTTCCAAAGACGCTTGTTTTTTTTTTTATAAGATATAATTTATTTCTCACAATCATTAATTCAATGTGTGAAGTCAATAGATCGAAGTCTTCAATGTCCTTTTTTGTATCCAAACTTTTTGGCGTTATGATGTTCACCTTTTTTACCGTAACTGTCATGATGGGCATGATGTTCCTCGTGTCCCTGCTTCGACTTATGCCCTTTATGCGCATCATCGAGATGACCTTTATCGTGATGGCCTTTTTTGCCGTGATGATCTTCGTGATGACCGGACTTATGGTGTCCACCTTTTTTAATGTGTCCCTCTTTGCTATGATGATGCCCATGAAAATCGCCATGCTTTTCGTGACTACCCCCTTTATGGAAATCGTCATAAAATTTATGCTCCTTATGATATTCGTCCTTGTGAAACTTGTTGTGATACCCTTTAGTCTTGTGACCTTTTTTGTGACCTTTCTTCTCCTCGAATTTACCACCTTTATGACCTTTCTCGCCTTCGTGATGTTCACCGTACTCCTCATCCTCGTGATGATGTTTTTTCTTCTTCCCACCGTGTTCATCGTAATGACCTGTGATTATGGAAATAGTGTGTGAGAAAAAAGAAGCTAGCGAGTGATCGAAGCGATAAATATTCATCACCGAAACAGCTAATCTCTATCAAATTCATATTTTTATCCGTAGCATATGGGAGTAAAAATACTGATAAAAGCCTGATAACACAACAGTTGTTTTAACATGCATTTCGTCCAGAGTAGGTACTCGAGATCTAATTGGATAATAAATATCACGAAATCAGGTTGTACGCAACTGTACAAATACGGTGAATACAAACTAGAGCATATATGTGCGATCGCGATGATATTTAGCCAAATTTGTACACCCATATTATCACTCCTGTTGTATTAATTTCCAATACAATCACATTCGATCAACAATCTATGAGCTGCCATAAATTGAAAATAATTCATATAATTTATGAAAAAAAGGACAGACCTGCGTGATGTTCTTTATCATGTTGTCCCTTATCAGCTTTGTCGTGATGATGATGGCTCTTGTAACCTTTTTCCCCTTTTTTCCCATGCTCCTCGTGATGTTTGGCATGATGTTCGTGACCACCACCGGATTCCTGATGATGATGACCATTCCCATGACCACCACCGCTAGCTGCACTTGCAAGGTCAGCAAGGAGCTTTTCGTTAACATTGTCGTTACCGCTATTACTACCACTATTACTGATAATTCTACTACTACTAGCAACATTCACAGAATCAATCGGCATCGCGCTGGCATGTCTGTTATCATCATCGGCTTTTAATCGCACATTTTGTTGATCACGAGAAGACAATTCTCGCGCATAACATGAATTTATTCCCAGCAAGAACAAGGGATAACACAATATAAATGTCTTCAGCACCGTGGCCCGACGAACCATTTTGATGAATTCTATTCGTAAGACTGGATGATTGAATTCAAGATCGGTGAAACTTAAATATCCATCGCGTTGTGTTACTTCCGTTCCGGTCTTCTGTCACGATCAACTTAACCAAGCGTTTCCTCGGTCATTCGTGACGCACTCGCCAACAGCTCACTGACTTTCATCGCGTTATTACAGTTTGTGCATTTCAAATACTATCTCTTCGCAACTGCGTGACGAAAGATTGCGCACATGTTCATGCAAAATATGAAATATAGAAAATCGAGAAGGAGAAATATTCTCTGTCAACCTTGTGGAATAAAAAGAGTTCGGTACGTGGCGCGGAGTGTCTTATACGTGTACCCGCGTCGCGTAATTGAAAAATATCGAGTTTTGTTGGTAAAGAAAAAAAAACGATTCTCGTAAGGTCTATTGAAATCTCTTGAATACATACTGTGAGAGATGAAATATTATATGTATATATTACTCACTATCTTACTTACTCAATCTATCGATGAAGAGTCAATAAGAATAAAATCGATTCAATCAGCATATTCAAAACTTTGATGATAAATTATTTAAATTCCACTGGCATACCTTAATTTTATAGAACATTTTGGTTTGAATCATTTTCAAAACTAGAGAGAAGAGATTGAACAATTGTTAATTACTAATTTGAATCTACAATCCTCCGTAGTCCAAGAAATTGATCACACGATGTATGTATCTAATTCCAGCATGGTATTCAATGAATTGATAACGGTGTTCGAAATTTATTCCCACAAAGATTGCCACGCAAGCTTAAATGCTAAAGTGTTGCAGCGGTTGGCGAGAGTCGATTGCCTATTGGCACGAGGAGCTGAATTTGCATTAGGGTGCACAAGGTACTCTTCTTCCGATCTTCTCTTCCGTTCTCTTCTTCCACTAACGTTGAAAGACATTGAAGAGGGTGTTGGATCGTAGGGCGTCATTTGTTACAGTACTCGATGTTCTGATGCATTACCTAATGAAGATGTCCGATTTAAGTGTACTTCTCTATAAGCTTGTCATCCTCGTTCTCGATTCCCCGATGGTATTCTGTGTCCATAGATGTCTTGAGAACGAACTGTACGAGATGTCTCTTGAATCGAAGATGAATGCATGAATTTTCAGAACGGTTGATGAAGAAGTGTCAAGCGTGAGTTAATTGGATCTCGTTCGTATGATAATCTTGATACTTCACGTTGATTAAATACCACTTTTCAAGACTCCTAATCCAAATTCGCACATAAATTCACAGAGTTTTGATTTTATTTTATAAAATTTTCTTTTATAAAGTTGAATAACGTTCATTGGGTGACATATTGAATACGCACCTATCCATACACATGAAAGTAAATTCCTGATCCAATGACATAACCCGAATTGACATACGATGTCAAGTGATCTAATAGATTCTCTCTTGTTGCATTAATAATTTTAATTAATGTCGTGTGTATTCCCGAACGTAAATTGCTATCACCATATCATACACCACGTGTCGCGTGATGGTATTAAGCGGGAAATTCTTTGTTGTCACGTCTGGTTGAGCGAAACATGTATCGTCAGTTTGCTGACTTCAATGCACCACATTTCTGGATGATGAATTTTCTATCGCTTCGAGCATTCTCTTCATTGTCTCTCAATTTCATTAGTTTTTGTAATTGGAATTGTTATTCTCGATTATACTAATTGCTTCTGCGGAAGATCATTCGATCACAAAATTTCAACTCTTTAGTTATAGGTATAAAACTCGGATTTCGTGTCGCAAAGTCCCAATGCAATAAAATTTGTTGCACTGACCACAAGGATGTGTAGGGATTAACAACTTCAACATCCAGCAACATACTGCAGAACAGTTGAACTTTTCAAGCAATATTTCACTTGATTTTATTTACAGTGCATTTGCAAACAGGTCCACAACGTGTCCTTATTTTCATGTCAGAAAGCTCATGGCAAGAACCCAAAGAGGTCACAAGTGGAAACAATTCCAGTAATTTTACGTATATCTTATTTCCTTCTCGTATTCACGAATCGTTTCATTTAGTGCACTCTGTGACGTTGTTCAAACGTCCCTTGATAAATGCAACGTAACGGTATATGGAATATTTATCCATTTCAATGTTAAAATCCTACACAACTGTCCATTTGCTTTCACATTTAACTTTTCATTTCTTCCCAACATTTTTTATCACTATGCGAAGAGGGTAACAAATTTCTGTGTGTCTTCTTCATTAAAATATCTTCATTACTGAGGATTCCAATTTCGCAGGAATATTCATAATAACACTAGAATATGGAACATACAAAAAATATAACATGAAATCATATTTCCATAATACCGGGGGCTATTAACGACTCGTGTTTTAATTGGATTGTTTTTCTTATGTATAACTTCTGAAGATTAATCCACTCGAATATGCGTAGAAAATGAAGTTCTTCTAATGTGAACAGTGAGGAGATCCGTTGGATTAGTGATGTACGCATTATGATTCAATCTACTTCTGTATTCCTCTATCAGCTCATAGATCCTGGCGTCAATGATTCGTACAGTCCTCGAACGTTACACGTATGACTACCTGGATGGATTAATACACCCTAATACACAGAATACATGTTTGACAATCGGATGTGTCGTTGACTTCTGTTGGCAAATAGTGAAGGTTGTATACTAATTCAAACGTACCTTCGTACGTACTGGGGTGCGTCAGGATGTGTGTGCTACATGAAATACATTGCGTGAGCGTGATTCCAAGTAGCATCCGAACGTTGTATATGTCTTATTAACATTCATAGTATATCTGAACATTCTAGTGTTACTAGGGTCCATGGTTTTCTGTGGACGGACCATAGTCGAGAATCTTTGCATTACATTTAGTTTCATCATGTCTAAACTGTGTATCTAATTCGTGATTCATCGCATACGAACTGTTTTATTGTTCTCCATTCCAAATGATAATCAAACGATCAAACAATTATACATTCTTAAAAATATAGAATCTTGCGTTAACGGTGAAACGATTATTGCAAATTAAAAACCTGATTCAAATGTACGATAAAACTATGACGGATGGAGGAAGAGAAAATTGAGAGAATGATGACTTGGAGCGATAACCAGAGGCAGAAATATAGACTCACGTCGAGGTACATACGTACCATGAGAAATATGATATTGGTCGATCTCTATATATATATACACACGTGTGCGAGGGTGTCTGTTTGCTCTTTACGACCCTGTTTGGCAGTCATTCTCCCTGTCTCCTTCCTGAAGCTCGCCTCTATTTGTTTTTCCCTTTTCAACCTCACACGGCTGTTACGAATTGGCTAGACTAAAGCAGCATTGGCAATGCAGAATCTAGATGAAGATCGGTTACATCGCCAGATTCTCTCATACCCCCCATCTTCTTCCTCTTCTCGCAAACACAGTGGTTAAGGCCAAGGTGCTTGGAAAGTTCTGTCAAGTTCGATTCTCAGTTGTTTCTCTATCCTCCCTCTATTCTCCTTTCTCCTCTTTCGCCCATAGCATCTCTCCCGTAACCTAGATTAGATTAGGTAGTGCTCAGGGCTTCGGACTCACTCGCAGATGAGAAGATTGCTTTGTAAGCAGATCCGGTGAAGCAAGCTACGATGAACCGTTGCTACCTTCTCTTGTTTTCTCCGTTTCTTACACACCGCATCGCAGTTCTATTATATAGCGGTATCAAAACTCTGACTCCCTATTTTCTCCTTCTTCACGGTCCATGTTATCGTTTGAAATGGAATTCGTTAGGTCGTATAGTCACAACTGAAAATGGAACTGATAGTTTGAAAAAAATGTATACGCATTCGAATGTACATTCCGCATGGTACAAAATATTCCTCATTATATAAAATTTGAATATTGTATTATTGGAATACCAACATGTGAGTGAGGTTTAGTACTGAAATTTCCATAGCCAAGATAGTACCTTTATCGGAAGGATTGAATGGCATTTTTGAGTTGGAATTAAAGTTACACGCCTGCATGTCACAAATGAAAATAACAAGTCTAAACGACGCACATGAAAATAACTCTAACAAAATTCGCATGAACAAAATAACGACAAAAATATAGTATCCATGATGGAAATTGTATGACAGAATATGTCAAATTATTATGACAGAACGTGAAAACATCTGACAGAATCTGAAAAGTTTGTAGGAATCTGATGATATGTCACAGAATTTGAAGAAACTTGATATAATCTGACAGTTTATGTTGAAAACTGGAAACCGTCATATGTGGTTGGATAGAATTATCCTCCTATTCCTCTACATTCTGCTGCGTTTTTCGAAATTCGACGGAAATGGAGAATTTCTGCCAGGAATTGAACTTTTTCGGAGAAGGGTAAAGAAATGCGAATTTGCTGAGGAATGATCTTGAGATCATTTTTATCAGGGTGCTAACGGAAATTGACACATCATGGCAAGTATAGTCATAAAATAGCAATAAACTGCATTAAATGTCAGATTGTTGGTTCAAAATCTGACGAAAATAATTTCTCAGGGATTGAAACATATAATTTAAAAATCTGACATAACATAATATAATCTTTGAATTAAATTAAGCATTTTTAACACATTCATCACAGCAATTTCACCTCTCCAATATGACAGATTATGTCAGAATCTCATACATTAGGTGTACAAATAAGTTTCCGCGGTTTGTCAAAAGATGGCCCCACCAGAAGGTTATGGAGAAATTGTCAGATGTAAAACGTAATATCCCAAGTTTAGTCATCTGGCAACACCATAACCTTAAAGTACTAGTGATTCCGTATCAGCATCACGTAATTTTTTCCGTGCAAAAATGTCAAGTTTTATTCCGAATAAGCATCATTTGCGGGAACTTTTGATTTACTTCTTTAATGTGAAAAAATCTGCAGCTGAGGCGCATCGATTGCTTCTAAAAGCATATGGTGAAGCTGCTTTAAGTGAGAGAAGTTGTCAGGAATGGTTTCAAAAGTTTAAGAACGGTGAGTTTGACGTTAAAGACAAAGAACGCAGTGGAAGGCCGAAAGTGTACGAAGACATGGAATTAGAAGTACTATTGGAGGAAGATTCGTCCCAAACGCAAAAAGAACTTGCACTTACTCTACAAGTGACTCAACAAGCAATTTCACATCGTTTAAAATCGTTAGGAATGATTCAAAAACAAGGAAATTGGGTTCCATATGAACTAAAGCCGAGAGACGTTGAACGCCGATTATGCATGAGTGAAATGCTGCTTGCCAGGAATAAAAAAAAGAGTTTTTTGCATCGTATAGTCACTGGTGACGAAAAATGGATTCACTACGATAATCCAAAGAAGAGAAAGTCATGGGTTAAGCCCGGCGAACCATCAACATCGACAGCTAAGCCGAATATTCATGGAAAAAAACTTATGCCGTGTATTTGGTGGGATCAGCTTGGTGTCGTGTATTATGAATTGCTGAAACCAAGCGAAACCATTACTGGAGCTCTCTACCGAACACAATTGATGAGATTGAGTCGGGCACTTAAGGAAAAACGCGCCCATTACTACTCCAGACACGACAAAATTATTCTTTTACACGATAATGCTCGTCCACATGTTGCGGCGCCGGTAAAAACATACTTGGAAACACTCAACTGGGAAGTTTTACCCCACCCGCCGTATTCACCAGACTTAGCCCCTTCTGATTATCACCTGTTCCGGTCGATGGCACATGGTCTGTCTGAGCAGCGCTTCACATCATATGAAGACACCAAAAATTGGCTAGATTTGTGGATAGCGTCAAAAGATGAAGAGTTTTTTCGACGGGGTATCCGAATGTTGCCAGAAAGATGGGGAAAAGTAGTGGCAAATGATGGAAAATACTTTGAATAAAACGTCAGAAAATGTCATATTTTGTTATTTAGTATCTGAACCTAATTTACCACATTTTGATAAATGAGAGAAATTTTATTCATAAATAAATTGCCAAAAATATTATCATGACAAAACTTCAATCTTGCATGTACTTTGGTGATTCTTTCCTGGTTAAAAAGATCCACAGAATCTGACGGAATGAGATTTTATGGGATTTGGTCAGAACATTGTACGAGATCCATTCGGATTTGGCGAGAATCAATGGATTTGTTGAACCGTGAGTTAGAAAAAATAACACTCCTCAACCGTAACCATCCAAACTTACCAACAATATTTCATTCAAAAGTTAATATCGTTTCAGATCATTTATGTTCAAACGTACATTGAAATTACGTTGCGTACAGAACTCAATTTATTATTCTGATCGTAAAATGCGACACGATTTCAAATAACAATCAAAAAAGAGACACAGAATTCATTGAACAAAAGCAAATTTATTATTGTCCTAACATCCCTTATAAAATACTCATCGGGAATGCAATTTCTCGAGTTTCTAAAACTTTTGAATGACTTGGAATGAGACTTTGATCAATTACATTTCCAAGTTACAAAACGAGAGCTCACTTGTTTGTTATAGTACTACTTGTAAACACCCAAGGGCATCGGTAAACCAAACTTAACTCTACACAGGTGCAAGTTGTTTACGACCTTGTATTTGTATCCCGCGATATAGCACATAGTCATATGCATTTGAATGTATGCGCGACTTATACAATAAACAAGGCGTAAGTACTATTATTCTGAAAATTTCGTATTTAAAGCTCGATGAAGGAGCATTTTTACAGATGAAGAAAGAAAAATGCAATAACAACACAGAACTAGAAGAAAATCTCAAAGTAGATCGTTGTGTAATTTTAAAAACAAGCTTTCACTCAAACAGATTTCTGGATTCACCGTTTGTTAAATTTCCTATTCTAAGAAGAATCAAAAGGTTTTGTTTATGAAGTTATTCAAAACGAGATTCACGTAAAACAAAAATCCTGATCTCTTATTCTTTAAAAACGTGCTCGTTTGATATCGTGGAGGGTATTCATGATTGTAACGATTATGAAAATAATGTTTTCTATCAAGAAACTTTCAATAAATGTATTCGCTTTCGTTTGTATTGCAACATGAAGCATTTTGCAGGAAAATTTTATCTGCATATTTACTACAATCTTTCATTGAAATTATTCCAAATAACCATTCTCAATCCAATCTTTTTAAGCACTGTTTTTTGTCACTCAGGACTGCTTCAATTTGTTCTTGAATATAAAATAAGAATTCGAAGTATATGTGCATGTATGCGCAATAATACGAGTGCATTCCTTCATAATTAAGAGAAAAAATCAATGCTGAATTTTATGAACATACAACTCAACAAAGCCATACGGGAAATATATTGAAAAGTACAACCTTTGACTTCACTGTATCGTAAAATATGAAACCTTCTCCTATACTTTTTCTCATCATGTTCAATAAAACATATAATCAGTATTCATGATGATAAATCTTCAATCGAGAGTGAAAACTGTGGGAATATACATTCGCAAATGATAAATGCGAGATGAAAAAGTTCTGTATGAATTGAAGAAGGAATTCTATGCACTCATGAAAACATTTTGAACGAACATAGTCAGCAAAAAACGTAAGGTAGGTCACTCCATACATCAAAGTCTTATAAAAATTTCACAGATGGTGAAAATATCACAAATTGTGCTGTGTTTTTGACTAGCAGCGATCGTAAAAAAGATACCTACGGGATCGTTCAAATTTATCAACTCCGTAAGTGATTTGATTGACAAACCTTCGCGATATTTAGATTATTTTCTCCGTACTTCACGTTGCATATAATTTTCTACTCTGATATCAAAACTGTGAACAAGAGAGTATACGAGTGTGTGGAGTAAAATGCATATGCTTTTCAAGTAGTTTATGCTTCGCTGCTGTTGAAATGATGAATAATGAAACACTCATGTTGAATGATACTGAACGCATGTATGCCAAAATATGTACTGCGATTTTGATTCTCGAATGACGAAATTTCAACCTGAAAAACTTGAACCTATTTGTGACAACAAAAAATTCACAAGAATTTATTCTGTGTCGCGAATTCTTCCACCTTCGCCATCATTGAACAAACGAAAACGATTGAAATTCCAATAGGTTGATGAAAGTTTCAATGAATTCATCGTCGAATCTCATTTTTCATTGATTCTTCCATTAAGGATCATCGAAGATACAATCCAGAAGCCGTATTTCTCCCCATCGGATTCAATTATCCTCCGTAAAAGGAAAGATTTGCGAGTCTTGTTGATTCACCCTCAATGATCAACATTAGCCTTCATCTCTTCCCTTTTTGTTTTCATGAAGATCATATAATTAAAGTTATGAATTATGTAATGACTCCTCCCCGCTCCGCACGTATCCGAGGGATTTTCCAATTCTTAATTTCCATAGGTAATTCACGAGACAATCTTTTTCCTTCGTAACCCTTTAGCTCAGCCTTGAAATGATTCACTGCTTCATGTTCATCTCTCCACTCAGCTCGTATCTCTCAACGTATTCTCTCCTCCCCTGAGCGAATGAGTATAAAACCAAGGCTTTCTCCTCGTCGGTCTATATGCTTCCTCAGTCTATACCCAACAGACGATGACTACGACGGCGAACAAAGGACTCGCATTGGTCGGCTTTTGCGGCTGCTAATGAAATTGTTTCCTAATTTAAAGCCGGAGAAGCTTTAAGACTGGAAGAGAAGAAAGATCTCTGTGCGAAGGGGTTGGTAGAGAGGAACATACACTGCAATGAACCATTCCATTCTTCTACGGTCAAGGACCCCGTCATTCCAAAACGTACGCGACTTTTCTTCCCTCCATTCTCACGCTCTTCTTCTTGAAGTAAAAATAAAGAACTCGAAGAGTCGCGGTAATCGTCGTCAGTCACTCTTCTCTCACCCATCTTCCGCTATTCCTTTCATTAATATTTTTCGCATCTTTGTTTTCTCTTTTTTCAAAGGAATCTCATTGAATTGTAAAATTTCATAACTGACGATATTGAATGGAACATGAAGAGACGATTCTTCGATATCTCTTAATTTTCTCAGCGAATAATAATGTACTGTATCCTTTTGCGAATTCATAAACGACAGGATATTGATCAATGCACACGTAATGATACACAATTGAAAATGGTTTAGCTTTTGATAATCAATCATCTGTACCGGACGTGGTTAATGTAACGAGTTTAGCTGAGCGATATCCTCGTCGAGTGACTGTCAATACTGAAGATCGATTTCATCCCCGATATGCAACCCCATCACAAGATTTCATTAGTCACATTCATTAGCCTGATGGTACCTTTTTTCATAATTACCTTTGAATGTGAAACGTTCGATTTGAAATTCTCAGATTTCTCCAACTGTGATATTAATATCTCGTGTTCTTCGAATACACCAAATTGGACCGTGCGAATGAATTATGCTTTTATTTTCATGCTATCAGACTTCAGACTTGTACTTCCTCCACGCCAGATGAATTTGCGCAAGTAGCATGGAAGCAGACTATGAAGTCAAGAGAGAGAGAGAGTTGAATTGGTAGGAAAGCAGGTTGAGTTGAACCTTCTTAACGCTTTAAGGAGTCCTCAGCGTCCCGAGAAGGAGGAAAAATCTAGTATACTCTGTAGATTTTGACAAATCACAGCATGTGCACCTTCACATCAAATTAAATGCTAAAACTCTCATGAGAAACTGGTGCTAATTGATATTCTTAATTAAAGATTCTATTACATGTACATCTGTCGAGGTATGGGTTGAAATTACAAATTGGGGCTGCGGTACAGTTTCCGAAATGTTGGTTGACATTTAATTGGAGTTCGCAAAATTAAGTGGATTTCTTGGAGTTCAATCTAAGTTCTTGAAGTCTCAAATCTCCCAACTGCAGGATTTAACTCGAATTTATAGACTTATTCTTTTTATCACAACAAACTTTCCTCCACGCGATGTCTGGTCAGGGTATTGTTTGAATGACATTGATTCACGTTTTCAATCATCATTCTGAATTCGATATCGAATTTTTTTGTTTCATTTCTCGTCACCTCACTGGAGATTCGATGATCACATCAAGTTATTCCGTAAAGCACATTTTCGTTCACCCACTTCCCATGACAGTTACGTCAAACTGCTGCCACAAACTACAAACTTCAACACAAACAGGGAATCAATTTGATATTTAATCACCGATTCATTCGGTGTACTAGTCAAATCCAATCGTGTTCCCAATAAATCTGTGAACCTGATAAATTTAATTACATGCCAATTTTATCAATTTCATTGGATGTAATCAAACTTTGTCGGGGGATCGCAATTGAACCTCGAATCAACATGAAATATACAATATTTACAATTTATTTGTTTCCACCTCGATTATTTATCGCTCGAGTACATACATGATATCACGTTATTATGAATATCAACCTAAAGTTGACGAAAAATATTTGTTTCAAGTGCTTCGTTCAGTCAGTCTGATTTGTGCGAGCATCGCTATGTTTAACGAGTATAAATATTGCATCTGATCACACAATAATTGTTCATTATTTTCATATCACGTACAAATTTCCTGTATCCCTATATTAAACTCAAAATAATAAAACAGAAAAATTACTGTTCGGTATTGTATGAAATTCGTTTGCATGTATGGAGATTCTTTTCCCTCCCTTGATGTATAATATTCGATGAGTATTGATAGCGCACAATACAGGTATTGTGAGTAGATAACAATGCGTAACACATGTTGTTCAACTAATCCGCTTTCGAATATCCAACGAGTTTTATACACTGTACGTGATTCTCCACGGAATGTTTTGCAGGTATATTAATTACGGGCAATAATTTGCTATACTCCGCTCGTGTGTGTATATATATTCACGTACGTACGCGTGCGAACACGAGCTTGTACGCGATGAGAAATTACGAATTCATTGGAACTCAAGCGCTAGTAATTAATCTTCTGAAGATCCATAGCCGCCGTAACTTCCTTCTCCGTCGCCATCGTTACTGGAATAGGAGCTATGAGTCTCGTAGGAACCTTCGTCGCCACCATGCTCGTAACTTTCGGATTCTGGTCCTCCCGCCGTATAATGTCCACCATAGTCGCCCCCGTCCGAATGATATTCTCCCTCATCTCCATCGGTGTAATGGTGACCAACGATGGTACCTGAGAGAAATTCGATCAGTATTCATCAATCCTTTCACTAGGTATCTGAAGTATACAACGTTGATGATTTTAAATATTCAGAACTGTTGTGATATTCAACACACAAAAAACTGAATATATCTGCAACGAGCGTGATTTACACAAACGATGAGGGAAAAGAACGTAGATGAGGAGATACCGAGTAGTGGAGTTTTGCTTGAAACAGTCACATAAGCATGCAACTGAGGAGTGGAGTGCCTAAAAGTGGCAAAGTACTCTGTTAGGTTCCAATTGTACCTACTTGCACCGTCGTGGTCTGCCTTCTTATCAGTGTGTGAGCCACTTTTGCCGTGATGGCCGCCATCCTTTCCAGCACGAGATTTGCCAAAGGCTATGTGCTCCTCGAATCCGTACTTGTCACCACCCTGTTTGCGGAATGTGTCGAGAGTCTTATATCCATGGTCACCCTTGCTGAATGTCTTCCTCAAGTAACCCTTATTTCCATCCGCATCGCTACCGTAAGTCTTGTAGTAACCTCCCTCGTTTGATTTCCCTTAAACCACAATGTTGATAGTTCTCATTAACGCTAGAGTTCACCACAAAAACTTGCAAGTAGATTTTGAGTAGAAATGTCTTTGAACTCCTGTCATTTTGCATACAATGTAACTGGTTTTTATATAAACTCTCAGAACTACAATTCGATAATTGATGTATAACACCAAAAGTGATTAACGTCATTATTGCTTCAATAAGAATATAATTCACAAACCAGCCAAATTCTTCACGCGCTTAGGCATATCATCCTGATGCGAATGTTTTGGATTTGTAGTGTCTTTCACGAGATCCTCGACTTCCGTGGCTACCAATATGGGTGCCGGTTGACGCACCTCGCGTCGCAGAGATCCAACAATCGCAACGTCATCCTCGACGAGCCAATCTCCATCGTAATAAATCGATTTTGTCAAAGACTTTTGAAACACCGTCAAAAATATCACCAATCTAAATACCTTACTATACATGGTCACTGATTATCGCATTTAAAGATGATTGTGTATCTCGATTTAATTATTATTACGATACAAATACAGTGCGCACAGCTCATCAGTTGTAAAATGCATTCAGTACACAGTCTTTTATATCATTCCCACTTGTTGTGATAGAGAGTATTTCCATTTCAGAGCGACGGAAGGGACGTAAGAGAGACGACGGCTTCCCGCAAATGTCGATTCAATTTCGTAAGATTGATTCGTAATGTATCTCGCGGCAAGCCTATATATCGTACCATGAATTTCTTTGCTATTCGAGTACACCGTGGCGAGACTTATTTCATTTCCAAACTTGAATTTCCAATTTTCAATCACGATTTCCATGTTTTAAATTCCGATTCGACGATTGTGCATGTGAATGAATTATATTTGAAAATATTATTTTACATAAATTGAACGGAAAGGTACAGTCGTAGAGCGATTCGTTGAAAAACCAAGTATTGTTGCCGCAATTCGTGAATCGTGGCTTCTCTACTATGCTTTGTGAACAAATTTCAAATCCCATCTCGTTTGAAGTGTGGAAGATAAGATTTGGACGTGAGTTTGATTTCGTGGAATACGAATTTCGTTTCAAATGAATTCCGATTCTGTTTTATACGAGTTTTTGCAGAATCGCATTACTTCGACAACGATGTAAAAAATAATTGTGGAATTTTCCCCAAAAAATTGTGGTAGCGAAGCAGAGGCAACAAAAAACAAAATAATTCGCCAAAGTGGTGGAAAAATCCCTCATTTTTGATGGAAAAACAATTCCCCTACGATGAGGGGACGAAATCCACCAAGGGTGTGAAAAAAAACTCCTCAAATTTTTTAAAGTGAATCTTTGAATGTCGAGTGAGGATTTTATAACGTGAAGGATTTGTACCAAACTCTGAAAGAACTGAATTGAAGAATAATTGTGTGTGTGAATTGTCGTTGAGAGTGTCAATGGATCTGTATCAATAACAGACCATGTTGAATGTTCTCCACGCGGAAATTTGGTCTCGCAAATAATCTCGCGTTGTCTTTCAAGTGTCTCGCCTATGAAACGATCAAATACTTTAGCGAAATCCCGCTAGTCATCTCGCTGATTGATTGATTTTGCATCATTGACTGATCGATCGTGCAATTTTCCGCTATAAAAAAAGCATTTCCTTCAAAATTCATTCCCATTTTCAAATATTACGATAATTTGAATTATATCTTGGTCCTTGAGAAGTTACTGAGATCGGTAATTCAATAACTAATTGAAGATTTGGAATTACAATCATTACCTCACATCGGTAATTCTTATTATTAGTTAGAAAGAAATTGGATTGTTTTTGGCGACAACGTATAGTTAACAAAAGCTCGTTACAAACTTTATGACAGAATTTTTGGGGGGCTATAACCCGATAAATTATGAGCAATTATTCAGAAAAATCTTATTCTCCAATAATTCTTCAAGTTTTTCAGAAAATAATAATCTCAGATATGTTTTAGAAATGTCATGATCACTTGAAGTTGACTCGACTTATCCCGTGATAAATTGATGGGAAGAGATCAAATGATATTGTTTTACCGACGATCATAGCCTATTCGTGATCCATTGTATTTTAGTTAATTCATGGAATGACTCTTCATTATTATCCTATTTTCTCACTTGATAGAGCATGAACCTGAATTATTCAGAGATATAATATGAAAATTTCTGTGGTTGAATTCATCAGAGGAACATTCCACATTTCAGATTATAATAAAGATTTATTGTGTACTGTCAACACAATTCCAGGGACAAAACTTTTTGCATTGCATGGAAGATTTATCGGTGGTGGGAAGTAATCATTTTAGGATAATTATTTTATCTATGGATCATTTTTAATCAAGTAAAGTTCATATAAATTCCACAAGCCTGCTTCATTTATACAGAATCATGGGTGAGCGACAAGACAGTTGGATCTCATATCACGAAAATCTGAGTTCGATTTCGAATAGAATTGTTTTTTTTTTCATTTAGGAATGTAATTTTTCAGTATTTTTGCGAGATGATTTTTGTGAGACTCCCTAGTAGAAATATATTCAGTTTTCCCTATTACTGATGAGACACTGATGAGGAAAACCTAATCAGCCCTGGCGAAAAAGTTTTCCATAATTTCCCATATGTTTCAGTATTTTTTCATATTTCTTATAATTTCTCATATATTTCCATGAATGTCATAAATTTTCATAATTTCTCAAGAAATTGGAACATTTAGTATGAGAAATGTTTTCTCATAATAAGGCATAATTTCTCATAAATGAAATCATATTATTTCATATATTTTCATAATTTCTCATAAAACTACATAAAATTTGTCATAAATATAATGATGACTGTGAGATATGGTTTTTCATAAAAAGTCATAATTTTTCATAAAAACTCATAATTTCTGACGAAAAAAGGTACAATTATTCATGAATAAAAGTGTATCATCATATGATTCTATAATTTCTCAAAAAAATTGCATATATGTCTTAATTTCTTGAAAATTTCATACAGTTTCTTCTCGCATCCGTGAAGACGAGAAGGATAATATGAAATATGAACACATATGAAAACATAGAAGCCTGCTGAGGTAGCTGATCCAAGTGATCCGGATCAATTTTCAAGCCTTTTGATTGGTTGAAAAGTGATCCGGATCACTTGGATTAGCTACTTCGGAGGGTTCCATACCGTCTTATCAAACAAATAAATGATAAATCTTATGTGACTTTATGAGCATATGTTTTGGAGAGATTATAAAAAATTTGGAAATTTCAGAAGAGAATTGTTTTTTAATAACAGCACCTCTCGTTTTGAAAAATGGTGAGATTTTATTCAAAACTTATGAAAATTCATGAAAAATTGTGAGAAATTATCAAGAGGATTATGAAAAAGTATGAAAAATTATGAGAAAAGCATTGCTCATAAGAGTGTTCCAACTCCTTCAGAAATTATGGAATTTTCATGCAAAAATTATGAGAAAATATGAAAATTTTATGAGAAAATTATGAAAAAAATGATGGAAAAATATGAGAAATTTTTTCGCCGGGAAGAACTGATTTGACAAATATGATTATTAAAATTCATATAGAACTGATTAAATTCTGACAAGTTATTGCCTTTGATCACAAGGAACATTAAAAGCGTAAATGTTGATAAAAAATATTCGGTTTAAAGAACATATTGATCGCTATTGAAGTGATCTATTCCAATTGAAAAAGTACAACTATTTTGGATATATGTCTTGACCAAAATTCCAAGTATTTCAAAGAAATTGAATCAAATTGGTTCGAATCATTTCATCCTGGTTTCGCTGTATCAAATCAATGGAACCTAACCTCAATAATTATGGTTATGGTATAAAAGGGAATGGGATGTAATATGCATATATTCTTTCTTGTTGTGAGATAATATAGTTTTGTTATTTATCATGAGTAAGTATTGTAACTTGAATATTATCTCATGATTAAGGTGGAAAAACCATACACGTGGTTTTATATATTTTTTGTCCTCGGCAAAAACTCCTAGATTTTATCTGAGAAGAAGTCTAGGAAAATTTTTCCTACGGGTTTTTGCTAAAAATGTACTTTTTAATCCTTGGAAACATCTTGAACAAAAACATCAATTATTATTTGAGTGAAAAATCATCAATTTATCATCATAATTCCACATCTACATCGATATGACCTGCATTTTTGTGGGTAATAAATAAATGCTTCGTTAGTTACCCACAAATACCTCGTCAACTACCGATCAGTGCCTCATCGGTTACTCGCTCATAACTGCTCAGTTTTTCCAATCAGTTTTTCATTAGTCAGAGCGTTAGGGAACTTGTAAGTTTGCTGATCAGTTCCTGATCAGTAAAATGGAAGACTGCTCAGTGCCTTATCATCTGCTAGGGGAAATTTCTACTATAGTAGGCTGTCAGCGAGAGACCATCAGCGAGATCTCATTCATATCTCGGGTATTTTTATAAACCGAGACTATTCCCGAGAATATGCGAGATCGTGTGCGAGATACTGAATTCCAGTGCGAGTCTTCATTAGAAAAACATCCTATGCCCATCCATCAAATATTCGGCATCTCTCAAACAATCTTATGAAGATCTATAAAACGTTCTAGACTTTCTTACACACAGTTGAATCCAAGCCTTCAATGTTCTAAAATTCTTCTACAATATTTCCTTCCCACAAAATTGAGTACACGAAGATTGATAAAAACAGCGATGAGTTTCAATCATTTCACCGTTTCACATATGCAAGTATGGAATGGTGGTTTGTAATTGAAAGAAAAAAGTACCAGCCGAGTGTGAATCACAAAAACCACTCAACCTTCAATTCCAATATAATTTTCTGATTGACAATAATAATCCAAAGCAATTGAACCACTTGATTACATGAAGTTTGATACACTTTTTGGAAGGCTGTGAGCAAAAATTCCAGTCATTGATAAAGAAATTTATTCTCAGTTGTTGTTTTTACAACCTTTCCCCCCTCAGTTTCGTATTCGAAGTGAATTAAAAATATGTTCTAGATGTTGAAGTTCACACTTGTAATACGAATTAATAACTTCTCTTGAATGACTCGATGTTTCATAATGAGAAAATATTGCAGTGAAGTGTAATCTTGATGTAAAATAAATGCATTACGTTAATTGACAAGCGATCTTCAATAAGACGTGAAGTAGTTATCAGGAAAGTGGTTATATGAAAGTTTATTGTACATACAAACGCATATTATCGAATGATCTAAAATGCTCTCATTGATTTGGAATACATTATAGGCACTTAGAATCGTTTTAACGTAATGAAATCGCGAGTGGATTGTATTGAAATTCGAATCCACAATTCTTCAATGCGGATTAAAACATTTTTTCCTATGAATAATGAATGTACATATATGTGAAGTACACTCATCTTCAGCTTCAATTTCTCATAATGAAAAATTAATACATTTCAAATGTAGACATAATTCATAAATACCCGAAAAGAATCTCCTAACAAAATATCATGATATTCATGAAACAATTCTTAATAAATTCTTGGTAAATGGATTCCACTGCATCTGCGTGAATCTACAATATCAACTAGGTGGAATATCAAATCTGTTAAAACCCCCACAAATTCGCACTTGAAACAGCATGAATCAAGACAAAACATCCGATGTCGTAATCACATCCATCATCACATTTGATTCTATCCACACGAAACCAATCCCCCGCTACCAATTGATTTTCGTCATCGTTAGAAGCACGGTATACTCTGTATCTCTGCATTTCAACTAATTCGCTTCTCTTCCTATATAAATACGTGTAAAAACCACTATCGTATGACTCAATAGCGAATTCACGACAGCGATTCGAATCTGTACCGCGCTTTATCTCGTGGCACTCGATTAATGAACAGTTCTCCATGAATGATCGATCAATCGTACATGCTTTGTTGATTCGTATCTGTGTCGCATTAACCGCATGAACGATCCAGCACTTTCTAAAAATAGAACAAAAAAGGCAAACAACAGAAATCAGCGATTTTTAAATAAAAACAACATCGAACAATGCGTCGGTGGTATTGTGTTACCTTTCTTGATGTAACGGTATCCGGGGACATTGATCTCGTCTTACTATTCGTCGATCCGCATTCGGGGAATATCGAGAAAAAACTTTTATCACGATTACGTGATATTGAAATTCGAAGTTACGGTGAACTTATGTAAAGTGGAAATCGAAATCGTAATTTCATCGTTAAACGTCCACGCATTCTACGCGGAGGGGAGGAAATTTTGTCATTGTCGAGTTAGAAGAGGTTTCAACTTGAATCCCGATCTAATTCCGTTGTAACTTCGATGGAAAAAAACGTTCGAATTTTGCAGGATCCAACATCCATTTTCGAAAAAGAATCTTGCATCGATACGAGATGCGATATATCGTCAAATGGGAGCAGGGAGAATGATAATTCCAAGCGCTATGAAAAGGATGAATCAAGTTAAATGGGAAATGATCAATGTCGGAATCATTCAATCGAGGTACTATTTTAAAATTTCATTGAAGAATTTGTAATTTTATTTGAATATTCCTCATCGTCTTGCTTTATTTTTCCAGGATTAAAATCCAACATTCTCGTTGGAAACTATTTTTTTCCATCGAATTAATCAAGCTAGAAGATCCAAAGTTCAGAAAGAAAATGAGATGAACGTCAAACGTTTAGCCAACGTTTTTTGAACGTTGAAAGGATCTTTGAGGAATGAAGAAGGAAGGGGAAACAATATTCAATAAAAAATCAGAAACGAATCGTTGAGGGAAGCATATACCAAAAAGAATTGTCAAAAAACTTTTTTCATTCATAAAATGATAGAAAAGCATCTCAAAAAATATGCCTGCAAAGTTTCAAAGCGAAATTCAGGCTCCAGTTGCATTCGCGTAGAGTGTCAAAATCGTCGTTTGCATCTTGCATCGAAACAAACTCGGCAAACACGAGAGGAAAAAATTTTCAATGAAAACCAGCTGTACCAGAGAGTAAAAGGTGTATTGTATGGTGCCGGAATCGCAGATTATTGAATAAGTTTCTTTATTTCAAGAGTCTTTTATATTTTAATCCTTTTTTTGTGGTGCAAAATTCAAACAAATTTTCCTACGAACTGCGTTTCTTCGATTTTTGTAAAACACTACGCGCAAACTACACAGCGAAAAATTTTGTGTCACAAGAGGTCTACTCATAGTTTGTGTTGAAAACAACATATCAAATTTCCAAATTCACAAGTTTTCAGTGTAAATGTAACATTTTTATGTTAATTTGATACATTTTTTGTGTTAATACTCAACATAAATTGCGAGTGGACCTCCTGGAACATACACGTGTGTTAAAAATACACAAAATTTTTCACTGTGTACCGATTCGATTTGTGAGATTTATAGATGAGAAAGTGTTTGTTCATAGTAAAGAAAGAAAGTAAAAACAAGGTCATTTTTTAACTAGATTCTAACTAAGATAATAATAATTTTGAAAAACTATTTTTTAATTTTTTGGTTTCACGTAAGAATTGCGACCATCGTTCCCTACGCAAATTCCAAGAAAGGTTTCAAAGGGCGCCCTGTAGGTCCATCCATCATCTCGAAGAAAAATCAATAAACAAATGTTTATATTATTTCTACCTCAAACAAAAATCATTGAACAGCCAAAAATACATGGATGAGTAGATCTGATTCGAGGGAGAAATTGAAGCATCGTAGCGAGTCCATATCAATCGACCGCTTACAAAGTTGCGCGTTCAACTCAATAGGAATGATGAAGATGAGTCGAAGATTTGTCGCCTCTCAATGATACTCAAATTCGATCGTAATTAAAAGCGTGTGAACGTTTTACCGTGACAAGGTATGGAGGAAAGTTAAGCGCCTTAGCTGTAGTTGATTCTGCTACGCCTGCAGTCAATTCCGCCCCTTGAAGATAATCCGGTACTTTGTGTATTTCAAATTATATTCAACACCTTCTGGGCAAACTTCCACAATCTTGCTTTTGCCGGCAACGCTTTCAACGGCATGATTCTGCATCAACCCTGTTGCGCCAAAGGTACAACTCGTACAGATTCTTACAAAGCGTCGGGGCTTATATTCTCGAGATAAAACAGGGTTAGACTAAAGGCTCAGAACACATAAGGGATGGCAGAGCCGAGCATCGAGGGTTGCATTTTGATTAGGGAACAGGTAGGTTCATTGGTATGCACTGGCTTGATATCACCAACTACGTAGGCACTCTGCTTTCTAAGTACAGACAGAAACGCCACGCTCACCGGCGAATCGCAATACTTTTTTTTTCTTCTCTCTCTCTCTCTCTCTCTCTCTCTCTCTCTCTCTCTCTCTCTCTTTGTAGCCAGAACAGAGTTGGAGGGGACAAAATCCGCCTCAATCTTTTTCCCCGAGTCTTTTTGCAATTTAGATATGAATCGTTCGAATAAATTGCAAGCGTGATATCAAACACAAATATTGCGACACGTATAAATCCAGGCCTTCTCTTCCGTCCCAGCACACGAAGAACGTTGTGTGTGTAGCACTGTTGTATCGAATTTCGGAGATGAAACACTTGCTTCTATTGATATAACGTGACAATATTGATCGAAATTGAGCTTTTTTCGTAATGAAGGTTCTTCCTTTACTTACAAAAGAATGAATTTCCTGGCAGTGACATTTTGTTTTTTACCTCCGCTGGTGTAGTTGAAATGATTATAACTATAGTTATTTATTAACTGTCATAGCAGGGACTTGTAACTGTGATAGCGCAAGATTTAAGATTGATATTTGGATAGCGGAACAATTTAACTGCGACATTTCTTTTGTGGTTGCTACATTTTACGCTGATCTATTTTTCACCTATCCAAATATCAGCAAAGTATTCTTTTCCATGTTCAATGCGTATAACTTGATATCCAATTCAATGGATACACTGAAAAGAATTCGGACTTCAATTTATCATGAGATTATACCTACGACTTTTCAATTACATTTACAATGAAACATTTGGAGATCATTTTAAGATTTTATTATCAATCCAAATCAATTTCATCGTAAGACCAGTTTATGCCCATTAGGGTGGCACGAAAAAACCGAATATTTTTTTGTTTTCAAGTTTCGTATGGAAATTTGTTATGTTTTTAATGTTTCAAGGGTCCTCTCTAAAAATCAGCTTGAAGAAAGATTTTTTAGGGGTCGCTCAAGATTTTTGGAAAATCCTCAAAATAGTAAAAATCCATTTTTTTGTTCAATTTTCCTCCTCGTCACAGTATAATTTGGTATCTGAGAAAATAGTAACTTCCCAGGCATATTCTAAAATCTAAAAATCTAAAAACTAATCGTAACGGTGGACACTCAATTTCTTTATTTGAAAAAAAAAATTGCATTTGGGTGACAAGTATTTCTTGAATTATCTGATTCTTTCTTAATTTTACTTCTGGCATAGAGTCTTATTTTTTCAGAATGAATATCACTACTGAACTTAATACATCCCTTAATGTGAGGCGAAAGGCTTATTCGGTAACAGGGCGATATTGGATACTCTATTTAAAAAAAGAAAAAGAAAGAGGAAAACATTTCAGTGAAAGTTGGATAATTTTCTAAGAACTAACCGTTTTCACGTTTTAGAACTGATCGTTTTCTTTTAGAACTAACTTTTTGGTCAGAACTGACTCTTGTAATATGCCCTGTAACTTCCTCAAAGTTATAGTTTGGAATATTTATTTTTGAAAGTCGATTAAAATTTATGAACATTTTTTAAGTCATTGCTGTCAATGTTTTCGAGTGACCTTTAAAAATTCATATCAACATTCAAAATGTACTATTATTTCTAATTAGGACCTTGATGTATAAGAATGCACCACAAGATGAAACAAAAATTAAACACATCATAAGAATACGAATTTTCCTATCGAATAAACTAAAATAATTGAGAAAACTTAAATTATTTCAATTGATTAAAATTGAATTCAATCGATTAATTAGATTTATTAATTATTCCATGAATTTCAGAAATTTTATTTATCTTATAATTCTCGAGTTTTTGCTCGAAAGTGTCAAAAGCAATGAATTAAACAAATGTTCATGAATTCTGAGCGCGCTTTAAAAGTAGATATTTTAAGCTGTAATTTCGAGGAAGTTATTATTTTTCAGGTTCTAAATTTTAAGGCGACAAGAGAAAAAAATAGAAAAAAATGAGTTTTGACTATTTTTGGAATTTGAAAAAATCTTGAGCAATCTTAGGAAATTCTTTTCTTCAGCTGATTTTGAGGGATGAGTCTCAGAACTAACATATTTCAATACGAGACATTGAGAAAAAAAGTAGTCAGATTTTTTGCGCCATTCTAATGCCCATACTAAATTTCACTGTGAATTTCTCTGAATGAAGAATTGATTGGCTTCCAAGAGATGTGATAAATATAAACATTGGATAACAGACATTCGTACAAACCTTGATTACGATTGCTCTAACTAGAGTCTTGTTCGATATAACCATAAGGTTGACGATAACGATGAAACTTTCTATACTTAACTGTTATCTCGAAGTGAATTCAATGAATCGATTAATTAAAGCGTGTCATTTGGCGCAACGTTGATCACTTCACCTCAAACTTTTCTCTTCCTTTTCACAATTCTATCTCAATTCTGAAATATAAATCCATACGTCTGAAAAAAGAACAATCAGAGCTCAATTACCGTTTGAGCTTCTATAGCGGAAACACAATTACATACAAATTTTATCTGAAACATTGTCCTTTCCGAGGAAGAAATTCGACTCTCTACACGGAGAGAAATTTATTTGGAAACATTAGCATTTTATTCGTAAACTAGAACTATTCGGAAAAATCAGACAATAATTTATAGCATAACTCCTAATCATTGCCAGCTTGCCAGCTGTGATGGTAAAAATCCAAATTAATCTCGATTTTTACCATCACTACTGGCAATGATTAGGAGTTATATTATAAATTATTGTCTGGTTTTGCCGAATAGTTCTAGTTTACGAATAAAATGGTAATTTTTCCAAATACTTTTCTCTCCGTGTACTATAAATATTTACGATTTACCCTTCCTTTGAAAATGCCATTCATTCATTCATTCATTCATATAAGGAATATGACCCTACATTACGTCTCCATCAATCTCATTCTTTCATGAAAAAGTAATTGAAATTATTAAATAGTTTTTTCCAGGAATTCTTTCTCCATACTCTTGGGAAATTCTTCCCTCGAATCCATTTTATTTCCCTGTCGCAAATTCATTATGAAGAACGATGAAGAAATAATTGCACCATGGGTTGAGACAGTCAACAGAAATTCTTAAATTCTCTCATGCACGAAGGATCCGTCAACTTTTCAATCAATCATAAACTTTTCCCAGATATTTCAAACGTATTTTGGAGAAGATGCGTATTGAAAAGATCTAGGTCACATCTCGTGAGATCTCAGGTGAGAACTTGTGAGAGAAAATTCGTCATGTCATTCGAAAAAAATATGATTAGATCTAGGGTTGCCACTTCGAAAGCAGGACACGACCCTGCTTAAAATATCTCATAGAATCTCATAGAGTCTCATTCAAATTTAGTGTTGCCACGAGCCGCAAAACGAGCTGTAACGAGCTTTTGACTTCAACTGGGTTCAGTTAGGACTATAAGGAGTGATAATTCTCACAATACTCGTTTGGATGGTCCTGTAGTTCAGTTCGAAGGTTCATATTATCGCACAGTTTCGTGGATTTGGATTTTCAACCGATTCATACATCAAATAGCACAGATTCAGCTCGAAACGTTGGCTCGAAACCGGCTCGAGTATAAATTCATTTGGAACTCGTTTCCATAAAGGTATATTCCAATTTGAACTTTCAAATTCAGTTGAGAGTTGATTGAACTGAATTTCAAATCAATTTGATTGACTAAAAAGGAGTTCATTTTCAATCCAGATAATCTAGAACCTAGAATTCTTTATGGCTCGTTTCGCGGCTCGCAGCAACACTATTCAAATTGAATGAGACTGAACGAGACCAATGAGAAAGATCAAAGTGTCTGTAACGTCTCATTGAAACTAAATGAGAATGAATCAGAAATCAGTATTCAATGAGAGCCAATCGGTTATCCCTCAATAAATACATACAATATGAAATTAGAAATGATAGAACAGTTCCTAATGTGAAGAGTTGAATGAGTATTTGTCGGAAAATGCTCATTCAATTTCATTATTTTGTCTGTACCAACCGTCGATCGATTTCAATAGGAGTTTTCTGGAGTAGAGTCTATAAGAAATGATGAGAAATTCCTGGGGTAAAACTTCTCAATCAGTTTTTATGAAGAATGTCTAATATAATTTTGGAGGATTTTCCATATCAATGGTCAATGGGTTTCAATAAAAAATTCCTGAAAGAGGCTGCAATGAGAAATTATGATAAATTTCTGCGTTATGAATGCTCGATAGGTTTCAATGGGAAAATTTCGATATAACTTTCCCTTAATGATCATGTCAATATTCAATCGGTTCTAATCGGAATTTCCCACAAGCGCGTTATACGAGAAATGATGAGAAATTCCCAGGGTAAAACTTTTCAATCGATTTGTATGGAAAATGTCTCATAGAATTCCTCAGTATTCTTCATGTCAATGTTTAATCGGTTTCAATCGGAATTATCTGAAAGTTCATTCTACAAGAAATGATGGGATATTTGCAGGATAGAGATGTTCAATAGGTTTTCGTGAGAAATGTCTCATATAATTTTCATCACTTTTTGTTACCGATGCTCAATCGGTTTCAATCGGAATTTTCCGTAAGTGCTTCCTTCGAGAAACAACGAGGAATTTATAGGATCCGAATGTTCAATAAGTTTTTGTGAGGAAATTCTGATATAATTACCCATTATTTCTAATGTCAATGTTCAATCGATGCCAATCAAAAGTTTCCGGAAATACGTTCTATGAGGAATCATGAGAAATTCCTGGAATACTAGTTTTCAGTAGGTCCTCGTTAGGGATGCACTGGATATCCGGTTCTGATCCGGCCGGATATGCGTCCGATTCGGTATCCAGTGATCCGGACAGATCGGACAAATCATTCTGGATAGGTCGACATCGGCATCGTACATCGGATTGGACGCATATCAAGTATCCGGTGGTTGAATCAGAACCGGATATCCGGTGCACCCCTAGTCTTCGTTGGAATAGTTTTTCCAATGTATCCCAATTAATCTGTGAAATAGAACATTCTATACAAATTCATTGTTCCTTTGCATAGAAAATTCATTACTCTAAAGTCAAGAAAAATCAATATATATTGGTTTTTCTTGACTTTATATGTATATCCAATGCTCTGTTGTAAGGATAACTCAATACAACCGCATTACTGTAATGTAAGAAAAATCCAATACAATCTCATTGGTTTCAGCACAGGAAAATCGGATACAAACTCATCAATTCAATGTCATTCGATTCATGCGTCTGTGAGGTGACCATCTGCTAAAGTCACGCACTAGCTCAACGGTCAGGGGATTAGATTTCAGTCGGTAGGCAGGTAGGAATATAAGTTCAAACCCCGTTAGGTAGGTTATAATTTCTTCTTCTTCCCCTACATGAGTAATCAAGTTCCTGAATGATCTTCTGACATAAAGAATGTACAGAATCACTACTTCAAAATCTCTATCAAAAAAAAAGATGAAAACAAATTATAATCATAATTTTTTAATTTCAGCAACAAATTCGCTGGACTTTTTTGGTGAATTTTTACAGTGTAGAAAAATCTGATTGAAACCGATTGATTCAATCGACGTTATTTTTCAATTTTTTCCTCAAAGTATGTAAAATAATGCCGATTGATTCTCAGAGAAAAATTCAATGAGAAATCAGCTCACTCAATTAGAAATTTTCGATGCAGAAACTTCATTCACCTCATTGAATTTTTTTCAATGAGAATGGATGAGAATTTTCACGCAGAGGATGTTCATTGGTTTATTCTCCTCGAATAACCAATCATGTTTGAGTTTCCATGTGACTTGACGAATGAATATCGTGTCCTGCTTTCGAGGTGGCAACCCTAATTTGGATCTGATCGTGTAGGTCCGCGTCTAGTTAGATGATACTGGATGGGCTTTTGAATTGAGGGGAGGTTCTCCTCGAGTAACCCGACAATGACGTATTTTTCTTGATTTTTTTTTCCTTTTAAATGATCCAGTTTTTTACACATATTCATTGAGTATTTAGATGTGCGAGAAAATGTTTTTCAGTCATAAATAATGAAATGAGGGGATTAGATGACAAAAGAATGACGGTGCTATGAAAAGATGTCCTATCAATTTACATTGTAGCGCTCTTGGAAATCATCCGAAATTGGAAAATGAAAAGTTTTGTAAAATATATGTATATTATCGGCAAACTAGTAATATCAGTGAAATATCAAGAATTGGAACAATGCAGGGCTCCCACTTGGTTACTTTCTGCAACGGAATCACCCAATCACGTTGTCTTGTTGGTTAGAATGGCCAATCCGAAAAATAAGAAATAATAACAGTGGGAGCCCTGAAAAATGGCGAACAGGTGGACTTTTGGTACCGCTTTTTCAGTATTCTTCGCTCTTAGAAGGGCTATGAAGAAAACAAAAATCTCGGCAATATTTCGGTACTTGGGTTTAGGTGCTGTCAAATTGTCTGGAATCTATTCCAGAATCCGGGTGGATTCCTATGCTTTCCTGTAGGAAATTTGAATGGTTTCTTATGGATTTGCTTGAATACCGTGGATTCCTACATAAATTCCTACCTGTTGTCCTGGATGGAAAATTTTCGTCATGGATTCCCAAGAGTTCTAACTGGATTTTCAAGCGTTCTATGGGGATTTCGGATGGGTACCTGGATTCCTACCTGGATCTTTGCAATAAACTGAATAATCTTCCGAACAAAAAAGATTGAAAAAAAATCAATCGAGTAGTTTTTGAGTTATCTTGTGAACCAAGTCAAAGAGCATGATTTCAAGGAAGACGTCTCCAAAGTTTCGGTGTACGAATTTTGTTGAATGGAAGAAATTGTTTCATGTACTTCGAGAGTCATTGAATAAGTGTCGAAAAACTTGAGTTTTTTTATTTACTTCCTCCCACGAAAACAAAATCCGAGAACAACACTTCGTTTCGTGGTTCGCTTGATGAGAACCTATCCTCAAATTTGAGGTTTTTGAGATGTTGGAGATCGAAAAAATAAAGAATGTTCCAAATGTCATTCATGTACCAACTGTATACTGTAAAAAATGTGGGGAGTTTTCCTTCACACTGTTCGTGAATTTCGTCCCCCCATTGTGGGGGGCATTGTTTTGCCATCAAAAATGAAGGATTTTTTCACCACTTTGAGGGATTGTTTTATTCTTTGGGTGTTGAATCCTCTACAAATGGGGGGAAAGTTCACCTAATTATGGTGAAAAATTCCCCATCCACGGAGAAACTTTGCTGCCATCATCTTTTGGAGGAAAATTTGACAATCATTTTTTACAGTGCAGCTTACATCATATATTTATCATTGGGTTTTTTGCCGAATACGCGCACGGAGAAAAAAGATCATGGAATGATCGCTAGAAAAGAGAGTAAACTGGTGACAACCACGAATTTTTGTACACAGTCGCTAACAAAGATGAGCAATGATTACTGTTTTGGTATACTATATTGTATTTTAATATACCAAAATAGGAATCATTACTCGTCTCTGTTAGCGACTGTGTACAAAAATTCGTAGTTGTCACCAGTTTACTATCTTTTCTAGCGATCATTCCATGATCTTTTTTCTCCGTGCGAACGATATCTTCATTACATATTTGAGGGATGTCGTAGGGTGTCGAAAACACCTTTTAGATAAATGAAAGATACTCACACAGCACTTTTGGTCTCCAAGATATCTTGAGAAACTGTTCAGAAAAGTTTAGGAAGTCTTATGCAACATGAAAAGATATCCTTAAGATGTCCAAAACAGTTCTTACTTTTAAAAGACACCTAAAAGATATCTTTTAGAAGATCTAAAATTTTTCTTCCGAGATTATATCTTTTAGACATCTTATAGAAATCTTTTAGAAGTAAGAAATGTTTCAGATCTCTTAGAGATCTCTTTTCATGTTGCATAAGACTTCTCAAATTTGGCCCGAGATATCTTTTAGACCTGAAATGCTGTGTGGGTATATTTTCGTTCTTTTGGATTATGTCTCAGGATATCTTTCACACAAGTTTTAGGTGTCTCTCACAACACTGTTAGATGAGTTTCAGACCAATTCTTGTCTGAAACTTATTTTAAAGTGTTGTGCAAGGCATCTGAACCCTATTTAGAAGATGTTCCAAGATACAAAATGTTTACTGGGTTTTGATGATATGGTATTACTAAATTCATATTTGGAATCTGTTGGTAATTATATTCTGTCGAAATTCATGCTGAACCGTCGATAATGTAGTTTCCCAAGCATCACTGCGACAGAAGGTAAGAAACTGCAATGAGGGTAATCCTTTGTCAGGTGAAAAAGGATTTCGAATAAAGTGACTCGAAAAGATTGAATACTTGATTGGGATGATAACTTTGTGATTTCAATATTTATATCGACAAAGATACTGAATATTAACATGAAATCAATTTTTATTGGTGAATGATAAAGTAGAGTGCAATTCCTACTTTCATATCCTTTTCACCGTTGGTTACTTTGTTACACCATGGATTTTTATTCCAATCTGCCATACAACTCTGTCGAGAACTTGAGAAAAACTCTGTCGGTACAGTACTTTGCTTGGTGAGCATTTGCACCTGATAACTATCTATTTCAAATACACGATATTACCAACCCCTAATCTTGTAAGGTAGTGATAAAAACGTTCCATATCCTCCCTCATCTCCGAGGATATGGTAATGTGAAAAAATTTAATTATAATTCTCAAGATTGCACTATAATTCACTATAATTTTCAATTCTAATAAAAATTTTGATAAACATTGTTATTAATTGACTCCTCTTTGATAATATTCATGAATTAGCCCAGCCGATAATCTGCAGTACAGTTGTTGTCCATGAGATGAGAAAGATAAATTTGTAATGAGATAAATCACCCATTTTCGAATGATAGAATAAAGAATTTACCCCCTGAACATCAATCAATAATCATGCTTGCATATCGAGCAACTGTAGGAAAACATCCTAGATGACAGCACTATACAGAATGATCTCAGAAGTTACGTTTTTTTCAAATCATCATTACATTTTGATTCTGAATTAACCATCAGTTCACTGATTTATTGACGAATTTATCGAATATATTTTATGGAAACCTCAAAACTAGCAGAATGAATGATGTTTTATCTGATCTCATGGTAAATTTTTCAGTTGAAAACATGAATTTTCTGAAGATCTAGAAAAATTTTCAGTAATCCCTGGTGAAAATCCAAAAGTGAAGGAAGAGGGTATTGGAACAAGTGAAACGTGAAAATGTTTCAATTCCCTCCTAAATTACTCTTAGGTGACTCTTTGTTACTCTTAGGTGGATCTTCACTTGCGCTTTCGCCGCGTTTCAACGCTTGGTTTTCACCAGGGATATCTAGAGTGTGAAAATTTCTTAAATTATATGTATAATTTCATACAGTTTGTGCATAAATTATACATACTTTTATGTAAATTGAACACATGTTTGAGACTTTTTCCACTCAGGATGTATAAATTTCCGAAAGAATTCTTTCTTGCTAGAATGATCCCAAGTAGCACAACAGGCTAGAAATGCGAAGAAGGTTCTTGGAAGTTCTGAGCATGTTTTATGAACATTCTCAGAATCTTCGAATGAGACTGTTTTGGATAAGTATATTCTGTGCACATTCTCAGAACATATTTTTCGAATTTATCCAAAACAGTCTCATCTGCATATTCTATGCATGATCACGGAATGAACGCAGAATATTTGAAATCTTCTTGTGCTACTTGGGATTCTACTTCCCTGCTTCAAAAACCCAAGTAGCACCAGAATATACTATGAACGTTCTTCGAATATTCGAAATATGTTCTATGCATATTCCAATGAGACCGTCTCATAGGTGTACTGAGAGAAAGGTACCTAGTTGGGACTACTAAATTTTAGTTGCCGCAGCTAGATTTTTATTTACGCTAGCTAGACTCCAGTTGGAGTAAATAAAAGTCTGTCTGTCTGAAATATGAATAAAATGATTCATTCAATGGGAATGAAAAATTTAGTCGAAACAAATAAAATTTAGCTAGCACGACTATGTTTTTATCTACAGAGAATAAATTTGCTAGCTGTCGAAGATTTGAATAGACCCTTTCTTTCAGTGTCCTATGCATATTCATCGAACGTATGTGATCGAATATACGATGGGACGTCAATCGAACGTCGATTAAATGAATATCGTACATGTCGGATGTACTATGTACGTTCTAAGTATTCTTAAAACAGCCTCATTCGTACATTCTACGAACGTGTCTATTTTGTATATACTTTGAACTTCTGTTGCCGCTTGGGAAACTTATTAACTCGTCAATCAGTTTAAATCAGATTCCTTTCCGGGAATTTCCCTATTTGATCTCCTTTAAATATGATCGGTTTGAATCTGCACCATTTCAACTTGATCTATATTTATATAATATATGGTATTATGTAATGCAAAAACCATAAACGAATCATATTTAGTATGATGGTGAAGTTTCAAGAGTTTGAAGCGAACTGGTTTCAAACAAGAGCTCAACCAACGGAAGAGATATCCCACCAGTTGGATTCAGAAACTTCATCTCATACTTATTCGTATTCCTCGCTAAAAGAAATATCATGCTTTTTGAAGCTTGATTTACTCCGAAAGGTGCAACGAATCAGAGTTGAATCAAGTCGCAAGAAGATTAATATCAGGTTGAATGAGAATTTTGAAAGTATGAAAAGGGTGAGCACAGGGCGAGATCAGAGCGAAAAATCGAATCAAACCTGATATCATCCGTAATACATAGCAAGTCAGAGCTAAATCAGGTTTCACTTTTTAACTCTATACATACAGTATTATAATCAGTATGTGTTGTGGTTTGACGTGATGAATTTGGGGTTTATTTCAAGTTTATTTGGATTACTTCGAAGTTTCAATCATTCAATCCACTTCAACTGGATGAGAAAATGGAATTTGCATAACCCTTCTGGATTTTTATCATGTAGTGATCAGGGTGGCGGAAAAAACTGATTATCCTTCCTCTTCGTGTCTTGTATGAAAATATGTTGGTTTCTTATGTATTAAGAATCCTCTCCCGAGATCAGCACGGAAAACAAATTTTTTAGAGTCTGCTTAAAATTTTGTTTAATCTCAAAAATAGTCATAATTCATTTTTCTCTATTCTTTGATTTTTTTCTCGTCGCCGTGAAACTTAGTGCCTAAAAGAATGGTAACTCACTCAAAGTTACAGCTCAAAATATATTTTTCAAAAGATCGCTTGGAATTAATAAACATCTTTGAATTCATCACCTTGTATTTTTTCGAGCAAAAACTTGAACATCATAAAAAAAATAAATTTACTTGAATTTACAGAATCGACTGATCAATCTAATTCAATTATTTAATTAAATTCCACTCGATTTTAATAATTCATTTCATTTTTCAGGAAAAATTGATATTTTTGTCATTCAATCAATTTTTTCCATCTCGTGGTGTATTCTTATTCGTTAGGGTACAAATTAAAAGGAATAATAGATATTAAATGAAGGCCCGGATGCAATAAGGGGACTAACGCTCGAAAACACGGCAAACTATTGTCCAAGCCATGACGTCACACGCCAAAATCAAAAGTCGGAATTTCGAAAATTGAAAAACACTGGGTGATAGGGCTTGAAAGATGAATATAAGTATCTGTTTACCATTTTTTACTAGGATCCATAGTTTTCGAGAAAAAAATAGAAACTTCCTATTTTTTCGCACCAAGAATCAATGTTTTTCAATATTAAACTCGTTCTAACTCGGTCATTTTTCGATGCATCGGAATGAATCTTGCAAATTTCGATTCGTAAGACTTTTCCGAAGACAACAATATCGTGAAAGTTTGTAAAAATTAAGGACAAGTGAGTAAATTTTCAATTCGAAGTGAAAATCACGTTTTCCATGATTTGCCTCAAAAGAGTGTCGGGGGAAGTATGAGCTACAAAAAACTTCCAGTGACAAAGTTGTTCTCTAGTATATGAACAAACTTTGTGGAAACTTTGAGATCGATTGGACTATTAGTTCGTAAAATACAGCGGTTTGTTCATTAAGGCGGAACGAAAACTTTTCATGCTTTTGCGTCGTTTACAGGTTAAGTATTGAAATTCGTGGGAAAAAATGTATTCACTGCATGTCTCATCGTGGGTTCATGTTTTTTGGGTTGGAGAACCCAAATATCGAAGAATTTTTGTGAAATTCGTCATCCAATTATTCATTTGTCTATTTTGCAATGGAATTGTTTATAACAAAAAAATTAATAACGATTTGCACAAAAATTCTTCGATATTTGTATTCTCCGACACAAGAAACATGAACCCACGATGAGACATGCAGTGAATACATTTTTTCCCACGAATTTCAATACTTAACCTGTAAACGACGCACAATCATAAAAAGTTTTCGTTCCGCTTTAATGAATAAACCGCTGTATTTTACAAACCAATAGTCCAATCGATCTCAAAATTTCCACAAAGTTTGTCCATATACTAGCGAACAACTTTGTCGCTGGAATTCCCATCGTATCCTATCGTATCCTATCGTATCGTATCGCATCCTATCGTATCGTATCGTATCCTATCGTTCCCTATCGTGTCCTATCGTACCCTATCGTATCCTATCGTATCCTATCGTATCCTATCGTCCCCTATCGTATCCTATCGTTCCCCATCGTATCCTATCGTTCCCTATCGTATCCTATCGTACCCTATCGTATCCTATCGTACCCCATCGTATCCTATCGTTCCCTATCGTATCCTATCGTACCCTATCGTATCCTATCGTACCCTATCGTATCCTATCGTTCCCGATCGTATCCTATCGTATCCTATCGTACCCTATCGTACCCTATCGTATCCTATCGTTCCCTATCGTATCCTATCGTATCCTATCGTCCCCTATCGTATCCTATCGTACCCTATCGTTTCCTATCGTACCCTATCGTATCCTATCATATCCTATCGTATCCTATCGTTTCCTATCGTTCCCTATCGTATCCTATCGTATCCTATCGTTCCTTATCGTATCCTATCGTATCCTATCGTCCCCTATCATATCCTATCGTTCCCTATCGTATCCTATCGTCCCCTAGCGTATCCTATCGTACCCTATCGTTTCCTATCGTACCCTATCGTATCCTATCGTATCCTATCGTACCCTATCGTGCCCTATCGTACCCTATCGTACCCTATCGTTTCCTATCGTACCCTATCGTATCCTATCGTCCCCTATCGTATCCTATCGTACCCTATCGTTCCCTATCGTATCCTATCGTATCCTATCGTATCCAGTCGTATCCTATCGTCCCCTATCGTATCCTATCGTACCCTATCGTACCCTATCGTATCCTATCGTTCCCTATCGTACCCTATCGTTTCCTATCGTACCCTCTCGTATCCTATCATATCCTATCGTATCCTATCGTTTCCTATCGTTCCCTATCGTATCCTATCGTATCCTATCGTTCCTTATCGTATCCTATCGTATCCTATCGTCCCCTATCGTATCCTATCGTTCCCTATCGTATCCTATCGTTCCCTATCGTATCCTATCGTACCCTATCGTATCCTATCGTACCCTATCGTATCCTATCGTTCCCGATCGTATCCTATCGTATCCTATCGTACCCTATCGTACCCTATCGTATCCTATCGTTCCCTATCGTATCCTATCGTATCCTATCGTCCCCTATCGTATCCTATCGTACCCCATCGTTTCCTATCGTACCCTATCGTATCCTATCATATCCTATCGTATCCTATCGTTTCCTATCGTTCCCTAACGTATCCTATCGTATCCTATCGTTCCCTATCGTATCCTATCGTATCCTATCGTCCCCTATCGTATCCTATCGTACCCTATCGTTTCCTATCGTACCCTATCGTATCCTATCATATCCTATCGTATCCTATCGTTTCCTATCGTTCCCTATCGTATCCTATCGTATCCTATCGTTCCTTATCGTATCCTATCGTATCCTATCGTCCCCTATCATATCCTATCGTTCCCTATCGTATCCTATCGTCCCCTAGCGTATCCTATCGTACCCTATCGTTTCCTATCGTACCCTATCGTATCCTATCGTATCCTATCGTACCCTATCGTGCCCTATCGTACCCTATCGTACCCTATCGTTTCCTATCGTACCCTATCGTATCCTATCGTCCCCTATCGTATCCTATCGTACCCTATCGTTCCCTATCGTATCCTATCGTATCCTATCGTATCCTATCGTTTCCTATCGTTCCCTATCGTATCCTATCGTATCCTATCGTTCCTTATCGTATCCTATCGTATCCTATCGTCCCCTATCGTATCCTATCGTTCCCTATCGTATCCTATCGTTCCCTATCGTATCCTATCGTACCCTATCGTATCCTATCGTACCCTATCGTATCCTATCGTTCCCGATCGTATCCTATCGTATCCTATCGTACCCTATCGTACCCTATCGTATCCTATCGTTCCCTATCGTATCCTATCGTATCCTATCGTCCCCTATCGTATCCTATCGTACCCTATCGTTTCCTATCGTACCCTATCGTATCCTATCATATCCTATCGTATCCTATCGTTTCCTATCGTTCCCTAACGTATCCTATCGTATCCTATCGTTCCCTATCGTATCCTATCGTATCCTATCGTCCCCTATCGTATCCTATCGTACCCTATCGTTTCCTATCGTACCCTATCGTATCCTATCATATCCTATCGTATCCTATCGTTTCCTATCGTTCCCTATCGTATCCTATCGTATCCTATCGTTCCTTATCGTATCCTATCGTATCCTATCGTCCCCTATCATATCCTATCGTTCCCTATCGTATCCTATCGTCCCCTAGCGTATCCTATCGTACCCTATCGTTTCCTATCGTACCCTATCGTATCCTATCGTATCCTATCGTACCCTATCGTGCCCTATCGTACCCTATCGTACCCTATCGTTTCCTATCGTACCCTATCGTATCCTATCGTCCCCTATCGTATCCTATCGTACCCTATCGTTCCCTATCGTATCCTATCGTATCCTATCGTATCCTATCGTCCCCTATCGTATCCTATCGTACCCTATCGTACCCTATCGTATCCTATCGTTCCCTATCGTACCCTATCGTTTCCTATCGTACCCTCTCGTATCCTATCATATCCTATCGTATCCTATCGTTCCCTATCGTTCCCGATCGTATCCTATCGTTTCCTATCGTTCCCTAACGTATCCTATCGTATCCTATCGTTCCCTATCGTATCCTATCGTATCCTATCGTCCCCTATCGTATCCTATCGTACCCTATCGTTTCCTATCGTACCCTATCGTATCCTATCATATCCTATCGTATCCTATCGTTTCCTATCGTTCCCTATCGTATCCTATCGTATCCTATCGTTCCTTATCGTATCCTATCGTATCCTATCGTCCCCTATCATATCCTATCGTTCCCTATCGTATCCTATCGTCCCCTAGCGTATCCTATCGTACCCTATCGTTTCCTATCGTACCCTATCGTATCCTATCGTATCCTATCGTACCCTATCGTGCCCTATCGTACCCTATCGTACCCTATCGTTTCCTATCGTACCCTATCGTATCCTATCGTCCCCTATCGTATCCTATCGTACCCTATCGTTCCCTATCGTATCCTATCGTATCCTATCGTATCCTATCGTCCCCTATCGTATCCTATCGTACCCTATCGTACCCTATCGTATCCTATCGTTCCCTATCGTACCCTATCGTTTCCTATCGTACCCTCTCGTATCCTATCATATCCTATCGTATCCTATCGTTCCCTATCGTTCCCGATCGTATCCTATCGTATCCTATCGTACCCTATCGTACCCTATCGTATCCTATCATTCCCTATCGTATCCTATCGTATCCTATCGTCCCCTATCGTATCCTATCGTACCCTATCGTTTCCTATCGTACCCTATCGTATCCTATCATATCCTATCGTATCCTATCGTTTCCTATCGTTCCCTATCGTATCCTATCGTATCCTATCGTTCCTTATCGTATCCTATCGTATCCTATCGTCCCCTATCATATCCTATCGTTCCCTATCGTATCCTATCGTCCCCTAGCGTATCCTATCGTACCCTATCGTTTCCTATCGTACCCTATCGTATCCTATCGTATCCTATCGTACCCTATCGTGCCCTATCGTACCCTATCGTACCCTATCGTTTCCTATCGTACCCTATCGTACCCTATCGTATCCTATCGTCCCCTATCGTATCCTATCGTATCCTATCGTTCCCTATCGTATCCTATCGTATCCTATCGTATCCTATCGTCCCCTATCGTATCCCATCGTACCCTATCGTACCCTATCGTATCCTATCGTATCCTATCGTTCCCTATCGTATCCTATCGTATCCTATCGTACCCTATCGTATCCTATCGTATCCTATCGTATCCTATCGTCCCCTATCGTATCCTATCGTATCCTATCGTATCCCATCGTTTCCTATCGTACCCTATCGTATCCTATCGTCCCCTATCGTATCCTATCGTACCCTATCGTACCCTATCGTTTCCGATCGTCCCCTATCGTATCCTATCGTATCCTATCGTTCCTTATCGTATCCTATCGTCCCCTATCGTACCCTATCGTATCCTATCGTCCCCTATCGTATCCTATCGTACCCTATCGTATCCTATCGTATCATATCATATCGTATCGTATCCTATCGTATCCTATCGTTCCCGATCGTACCCTATCGTACCCTACCGTATCCTATCGTCCCCCATCGTATCCTATCGTTTCCTGTCGTATCCTATCGTACCCTATCGTATCCTATCATACCCTATCGTATCCTATCGTACCCTATCGTATCCTATCGTACCCTATCGTACCCTATCGTATCCGTATGCAATTTTTCCCACCAGTTCTTTGGGAACCAAAGTATGTCAGGGTCTGTAAATTTTCAGATTATCCGAAAATTGTCAAATATTTCTGTGGAAATGAAAAAATTCCTTGTTCAGGGATGCACAGAGAGTGTTTGGAAGAAAGCTTCCAAACTTCTTTTCCACTCAAAGTATACATCATACTAACACTCGATCAGTGATTTCTCACATTTCATCATTCAATTATCAAATAGAATGAGTTAAATAGTTGAGCGTATTCATTCGTTGAGTTCCCCACTCATTTCGATTCGAAACTTTCCTCAGGTTCACCAATCAGACAATTTTCCATAAGTTTTTTCAAGATTTCTTACGAATCAGTAGGAATTCAATCAAATGATTCCAATGTTGTGAATTTTGAATTTCATCATCCGCTAACTAGTCCCTCAGATACATTAACATTCACACATCACTGTCCTGTTGCGTTCCATATAACTCACACTTTCACGTGATCATCTCAAGATCTCTGAAGTGAGATTTAAATCTCTATCTCAACACACAAATCGACATTATTCAAAGAAACCAATGATTCCAATGGCTCTTCGAATCTATTAATCCCGAGAATTTGACGCTACGTCCCCGTTTTTGGAGTAATTCCGTAAGAATCGCGTTCGCAAAGGTTGCCGGATAGTTGAAACGGAACAGACGGTGAAGGGGAACAACGAAAAGGGCAGAAGAGTAGAAGCAATTAGGAGAGAACATAAATCCCACAGCTTATATACAGCAAACTTTGCACCGTACAGTCGTCGTCATTGTGGCAGAGATCGTAGGATACAAATCAATCGGCATAACGGTCCACTGCACATTTAATTTCCATTCGGCTTTTACGTGGGGATGATTCTATCGTGTCATAGTAACGTTGCGCGAGACAGAATCTATCGGTACAAACTAGATGTTATGTGGGCACAAGTCATATAACATCATTCCACTCTTTGTCAGAATTATATCAAAGAACGTATTGCTCGTTGCGCTTGCAAAGCTGTTAGGCAAAGTCATACGATGCGAGTTAACTGTGCTAATTTTAAACGTATTATTGAATTGAAATTGATGTGTTTTTGGCTTTTTTGTCGTTTTTTTTCATCGTTCAACGATATTGCTTTTACGACAAATAAAAGTATATATATATATATATATATATATATATATATGCATGCACGTCATTCATAGAGAATCGATTTTTCAATTCACTTTACTCTTTTTTATTCTATATTTTTTCCAGCGCAGTGGTTAGGATATTTTCCTTTGTTGTATTGACGGTGGATTGTTTTATATTTTTTGTTCAAAATAGATTGTTATAACCGCATGTTCTACTTTGTGTTTTTGAAAACTTTCCTCCGGAAATATGAAAGCATTGTTTTGCCTATCCTACACAAAGTTTGAGTTTCATATTTGTTTTACATGATTTGAGTGGAGTAATCAAAACAAAAATAAGTGGACTAAATGAAAAAATTGCGAATTCGTAATCAACGATCCGACAAGGATTTCTACCAAAACTTCTACAAAAACGTCAATGATACGTATACGTTAGGCGAAATAATATTAACTGGCGTGATAGAATTTTGAAGAATTCAAGGTACCAAAACAGTCGAGGATGGATGACGTGAGATATTCCATAATTTCGTAGAAATATCTATAATGTTAATAGGAACGCCTAAATCCTTTCAACTAATTTTATCCTCCCTTCACTCACAGAGACGTTATTATTCATAATCGAGTCACTCCAACATCGATTAAACGTTTTCATCACTTTTGGTTTTCGATATATTGTGTATCAGGGTCTTGATTTATATAGCATCAGCGATACGGAAGATGCATATCCTTCGTTCTAATTTCAATAATACATTCCCCTTCGTCTTATTTCAGGAAACCATTATCGGGAATAAATGAGTGTTGTCACTCACGCGATTGACTCGCGTGGCAGGGAAATCAAGCCAGCGCAATCGATCAATTGTTTAATATCTAGAATTATGAAGCACGCGTTCATGACAAGATTATAATTCATGATCAGTCGTTGGACGTAGAAGGGGGATAAAAAGAGGAGGGATAATCGAGGTGTCTCGTATCAGATATTTACGCGTTCTTATTTCTGGAAGCAAAGAAACCCTACGTCGCTGTTACCACCATCCTTCATAGAAACGATCACGGAGAGGGTGAGAAGGTGGGAGGTCAAGCTGGTACGTTGGTCGTTTTTCTCTCATTCGTTCTTTTTCACACAAACACAACTGTTTCTGTGTGTACATACGTGCATTTGAACATTTACGAGTATGGGTGTCTCCACGTTACGCGGACTACCTACGATACATCATTTTCGGCTGGGATGATCTCACGGTAGATTTACCATTCGTACAGTTTACGGGCGTCGGTCTGAGCCATAAACTTGCTTGGCAATGACGGCGATCCGCGGTCCGCCGCCATCGCTATCGCCAACGTCGTAGTCTACGACGATGTAGCGGTTGTGGTAGTGATAGTTGAGCAACTTGGATACCACCAGCTAGCTGGCTAGCGAGCTAGTTCCAAGCAATGGACAATCGGAAGGGGGTCGAGGCTTCTGGAGACCTCAGCCAGTTTCGTAGCAAACCTGAGAGGATGGATGTGAGGGAAGGATGGGAGAAAAGTAGTTGAGGTCCTCCATGATGCCATCGTACCTTCTTCTTTCTCTAGTCTGCTGCAAACTGTTCCTTAGTATATCTTCCAAGGAGAAACAACCTCCCGAAGAAGCAAATGGGCACTACCGTTTACAGTTATATAGCTCTTATGTGTATCAACGTATCCGCAAATGTTTTTACCACAGCAACGAAGGAGATAATCCAACTGGATTGAATTTAGGGACAGTTAAATGATCTTTTCACATGTCCAGACAATTTCTACGGGAATTAATTTCAATGAGTTGAATGATAAATTCGATTCTGGATTTCAAAGAAAGAATATTAATTATTCACTTCTTCGACTATACTGATTTTCCTCATGTAGGAAAAAATTGCAGAATTCTAGAGTGTGGAGAAGAATCAAAGGTATGATACAACGATATTTGCCTCATTCGAGAAAGAACCGAAAGAACGATAGGGAAATCGGTTTAGATAAAAATCGCCTAGCTTTTCACAGTTTTTCTTTGTCATATGATGAAATCGTTATGTCACATCGCTTCAATCGAACGAATTCCATTGTAAATCCATTTCTGCGTGAGTTGTTTCAAATTCGTGGAAAAAATATAGCCATTTGTGAAATGTGTTGACTAGAGTATGTATAGTATACATATGTAGCGGACTTTCCACGCCAAATCGGATGGTTAGAAGGAATTGTTATTTTATTTCCTCAATTTTTTGACATTATTCAGTATCCATTCGAAAATCCTGCCTGGTAAGGTGCCAGATTTGTTCGACCAACCGTTCAAATAACATCGAATTTTCAAAGGAAATTTCATTAATGATTCAAATTAAAAGTTTTTTCAAAATCTATGTTCAAAATGTATGTCCTTTTCGAAGAAAAAATACACCGAAGCCATTCACAGTGTTTTTTGAATGATTTTGAGGTTTTAGCCTTTCAATCTTATTTTTCGAAGTAAGGGCATATTTTGATTTTTTTTTAAATTCTCTATCAGAAACTATTCGTTCTTCCAAAACGCACAAACGAGGCCCGATTGTAGGATTTGGAGGATTACTATTCTTCTTCGATTTTTGAAAAGTTGAATAATATTTTTTTCTATCGATCATCACAAATACCAAATTTTGTCACTTTGTTCTCTTTTCCAACTAGTTTCGAGTCATTCTGTATATCAACAGGTGTTGAAAATCAATAATTACTCATCAAATTAACAATAACAAAAAAAAGTTTTTGTTTATAAAACTTTCTGAAAAAATCACATATACGATCATATTTGAAGAGCGACAGTGGTCTAGCACCCGTGAATTTGACGAATTTTTAGGATTTTTTTCAATGAAGCTAATGGACAATAGTATTTGAACCTTATAGGTACCTTACATTACCTAAAAAGTGCACAAAAATGATATTCTTTGAAAAAAATTTGGATGAGTTCAGAAATGACGCTGAAATTGACTCCCTAAAAAAATGAATCTGGGTAGTGTGGCAAGTTTTGGTTCTTTCACTTATCTGCAAACGAGAAACGAAAGAAATTTTCAATCAGCCTTGAGTGTAGTTATCGCAAGAACTGAAGTATCAAAACAATAGAAGAATTGATAAAATGGCGCAATTTGGAAATTTACATATCGAAAGCAAACTCTCGTTCGTTATTTTTTGTTTGCGAAAATGAAACGTATTCAATGTGAAAATGTTCTTTCAATTCCAGCGATAGGCATTGATGTACTGAATATTACAGTAAAATTTGAGACGAATCAGCCGAATAGTTTGTTTTGCTCACAGCTTGCAGAAAAAAAGTAGTTTCGAGATGAACGAGTTGAAACTGATTAAAAAAGATTTTTTCATTAGTATGTTTGTGTACTTTTTAATCAATATGATGTATCTATACAGTTTAAATACTATTTTTTATGATTATTAGTATGAAGAAAGATCCTAAAACTCATCAAACTCGCGGACACTAGACTACCGGATCACTTTAAACTAGAATACTCAAACAGAACTTTTATAAGAATTTATTCTAAATTTCTCCTCAATCACTTCTACACTGAGAGAAAAAATTTCCGGGAACAATGAAATATTTAGTTGAATAGTCGCCACAAAATACTTAATTGATTCGAATAAACTTTCATTGACTCGATTAAATATTCATATGCTATGAAATATTTCATCAATTGAAACAGTTATTTAATTGAGTCAATGAAAGTTTATTCGAATCAATTAAATATTTTAGGGCCACTATTCAACTGAATGTTTTATTGTTCCCGGAAATTTTTTCTCTCAGTGTATTTCCAAGACGAAGCTTAAGATTGTTGAAAAAAGATTGGTTCGTGATGAGATATAAAGGGAAAAATCAAAAAATGCAATCAGTTTTGAAAACTAGCTTTCATGTTCAAACTTACAAATTATCCAGAAAAACACTTCAAATGTTTTTCGAAGAGTAAACTGAGAGAATCCATTTTCAAAACAATATGTATTCTTGACACAAGAAAGTTTTTATGAAGCCAAGAATTTTATTCTTGAATTGAAGAAATATTTTCTTGATTTAACCCTCAGTCTACAAACTTTAAATTGATCTATTTTTTGGCACAAAAGATTTAACATAAACTTGCAATCTTTTATTGATTAATAGAGTCGTACTAATGCATCAGTTTATACCGAAGTTGCTCCCTGCAAAGATATAGACATTGTAACTCATACTCTTTTTGAATTTCGTATATTCCAAATACTTACTGGGTTAGGCTAACCCTGTTTGTAGGCTGAGGGTTCTATTATTTTTGAATTTCAATTTGAAATTTCAATAAGAAAATTTAGGAAATCAGGAAACAATTTTCCAAACCATTTGATTTGGCGTGGGACGCCCATATGAATGATTATAGTTGTCTTCCCAAATTGGAAAAAAACCAAGAAGTCGCTGAAGAATACATTTTTACATTCCCGATGGAGTGGAAAATTGAATGAAAACGTTGTCATTTGTTCATTATTCAAAGGTATTCACTCTGATTAAGAACTTTCATCGAGTCCTAATGACTAATATAAACTTTTCTATTCTTCCCATTCTTCAATAGGTTTGAATGAGTTTAAATGGTCATTCGTCTTTGCATATTGTTGAATAATGGGATTCTACAGAGTTTTCTAAACACTCTACCTAGGGCAAAACAATGATATTTGACGGAATTATGTATGATTGCATTGAAAATTCTATATCATTTACGTACTTTCTTGTATATCTCATACATGATTCATTAGCGATACGAGAAAGAGGAAGAAATAATGAAGAGCGCAACCGTAAACCCACCTTATTGAGGCTATATAATTTATATCGACCCCACTCACGTCTTATTGAAAGAAATATAATTGATAGTATCAGATTAAATGGTTGACTGATCCTCTCTATGCTGGATTTCATTTCTGTGATACTCACACCTGTACTTACCTGCACCTCGAGTGAGATGAACTGTACGTAATGGGACAACCCTTACTAAAGCCCACTATTGTAAGAAATCGGTCGGAGTTAATAATAGCGTTCGGCTTTTGCTTTTATGGTCTGTGGCCCATATTGTGATGTGAAGATCATAGACCGTGCAGTGTATTTTCCACAGCCTTCATTCAACGGCGCTAGAGTTCTTCTTCCCAAGGAAATCTCCTTTCATCGCTCCTCTTTCTTCTCATCGTGAAAAAAGTATTACGAAAAATCGTGCAATATAGATTAAACGTATGACGAATATTTTGTTAGATAAATTAATTCAATCTCCAAAACTTTCCATTGATTTATTGTCACAAAAGTATGATTAAATTATAGGATTATATCAGTTCTAAAAGTAGAACACTTCCTAATCCTTTATGAATCTGTTATAAACGTAAAAAAAGAAGAAATAATATCAATAAAGACCGGAATAAATTCTCTCACCTGCATCATCAATTGCGTCCTCCATTGTACCAATATATTCAAAAAGCAAAGCCAAGATACATGGAAGCAATACGGAGGAATGAAGAGATACTGCGGGAGAATAAATAAGGAGGGACGGAAATATCTTTGGAAAGAAAAGGGAAAGTATATATACTCTATCCCGCGGATAGAGAGGAAGGTAAGAGAGCATCTGGTTCTGTTCTCTCTCTTCTCGTTTTATCTCCTTATTTTCTTCCTTTTCTATATTTTTTCCCATCTTTCTCTTTTCTTCCTCTCCTTTTTCTCCACTTCATCTCTCACTCTTCTCACTCCCGTGCAAGCGGCTGCCTGCCGTTGTCCCGACGTTACTTCCGTGACGGTGAGCTTCAATGCGCGCCGATAGTCGCGGCGGGAAACCAACGAGCCTACCCAAAGTCGTCCATGGTTTCCATGCATCCAATCCAACCCCAGCTAACCTAGCTGAACCTGGTCAAATATTCACATATATATGTACATACATACATATATTCGCAATACACACTCGCGCCCTTGCTCACACTCACAACATACGAATATACCTAGCCCATACAACTGTCGTCCACTCGCGTTCAACTCTGCTCTGAAATAATAATAGAAGAATGAAAATGAAAAGGAGAAAGAAAAAGAAAGAAAAAAGCAATAATCTTGGAGATCTTTTAAAATCCATCGAAGCAGACGAAGCCGTCGGATTGTGTCGTGTGTTAGGTACATCCCTTACATCTACACTTAATTCTCTGGTGTACGTGTGCTCTTTTCCAATGCTTGGCTGATGTTGCTGCCACTAGTATATTTTCTTTACCTTATCTCTTGCATCTCGTGTGTTTACACCTAGATGAAAAGAGGAAGGTAGAAAAGCGTTGAATATATTATATAAGAGGAATGTGGATGGATTTGTTCGTTCTACGCCCGCAGCGACTATTTATTCGTAAGATTCAGGAAGAGGAATTCAAGAATTGAATTATAATATCATTGTGAAATGATTGGAGTGCCATTGAAAGACTGTTTCTAGAATCAATCGAACATCGCTTATATATGAAATCAAATACGTCTATCATCTTGTTCACAAAAATTATATGAAAATCGTATCTCCGGATGAACAATTTGCACGGTTTTTGTCTTTTTTTCCAATTTTAGATTGATATTGTCCTGATTAATGAATATTCCCAAGTAGGAATTATTGCTGATAGCGATAACTGGTCTCAGCATGGAAAAATATTGAATGGTCAAGCATCTCGGACCAATATCTGTTCAGTACACAACCGTTGGTGAAGCCGAACGAAGCTGAAATCTAAAAATCTTGACAGCTGGTTTTATGTATTTTGGCAATATTCAACGGAAGAAACAAAATGAGATTGAATTGTCTCACCTGTTGCTGACGAATTGAATAATTTGTCACCTCAACTCATTATTGAACCGTCAGGGAAAAAAATTTGATAGCGCAGTCAAAGTTGACAAAAATTACCATGCATGGAATAGCAAACGAATTCAGCTGGAAGAATCGAAACTTTTTGCTATCTCATATCTGCAAAATCATTGTTATATCAAACAAGAGATTGCTGCCACAGCAAAAAAATTCCTGTTTCAGCGGAAAATACTCATCGAAATCAGATATCTTTGTCACAGTGAATTTTTTTCTTCGTTTACTTTGACTGGAATTCGATGCATATTGGGATAATTATTTTTCATAATCAATACACTCTTTTTGATCACACGTTTAAAAATTGTCCATTCAAATTTGTCCCTAAATTTTTTCTTTCAATCTCAATCCAATGCGAGTAGAAAATGTTGTGGTCGTGTCATTTTGATTATCCCAAACTTTATGCATTCATCGATCCCATTTTTTATCCATTAATGCAAAATATCATCCATTTACGTATTCATTTTATGTTTTGGATTTTCAATTGGCACTCTTTTGCGTCATCAGGCCTTAGTTTTCAAACTTTTCTCTTCCATTCTTAGGGATATCAGTATCGTTGTCCTGACGAAACAGATCCCTGGTAAAAAAATCTCTCTGAATCTCTCTGAAATCTCTCTGAATTTCTCTGAATTTCTCTATATTTTGGGACAAATTTCAGAGAGATTCAGAGTAATTCAGAAGAAGTTGGAGACTTTTCCGATAGTGATACGTTCTAAATTCTTCAACTTCCTCTGAATCTCTTCGCATATCACTGAATCCCTCAGAATTTTATATATTCAAATTTCAAAGCTCCCTCTGAATTTACCTGAATATCTCTAAATTTCTCTAAATCTCCCGGAATCTAATGTATTCAGATCTCAAACCTTCCTCTGAATTCCTCTGAATTCCTCTGAATCTCTCTGAATTCCTCTAAATATCCCGGAATTTAATGTATCCAGATTTCAAAGCTTCCTCTGAATTCCTCTGAATTTCTCTGAATTTCTCTGAATCTCTCTGGATTACTCTGAATCTTTCTAAATTCCTCTGAATATTTCTAAAAAATTCCACGCACAATTTTTCTTAATTTATCTTCCTCTGGAAGTCTCTGAAACTTCCAGAAGGCCTCTGAAATGCAGGACCAAGAATTGTACTGAATTCATTCCTCTCTGAATTCCCCAGACCCCCCCGGATCTCTCTAAATTCCTCTGAATCTCTCTGAATATTCCTGAAAAGCTCTACGCACATATTTTCCCTAATTCACCTGTCTCTGTGAGTCTCTGACACTCCCTGAATACCTCTGAAATCCTGAACCAAAAATTTATCTGAATTAATTTCTCTCTGAATTCCTCTGAATTTCTCTGAATTACGCTGAATCTTTCCAAATTCTTCTGAATATTCCTGAAAAACTCTACGCACATATTTTCCCTAATTCACCTGTCTCTGTGAGTCTCTGACACTGCCTGAATACCTCTGGAATCCCGAACAAAAAATTTAGCTGAATTAATTTCTCTCTGAATTTCTCTGGATTCCTCTAAATCTCTCTGAATTACTCTGAATCTTTCTAAATTCCTCTGAATATTTCTGAAAAGTTCTACGCACAATCTTTCTGAATTCATCTATCCCCGAAAGCATCTGACATTCCTTGAACGCCTCTGAAATGCAGGACTAAGAATTTTACTTAATTTGTTCCTCTCTGAATTTCCCAGAATTCCCCTGCATCTCTCCGAGTTCCTCTGAATTTTTCTGAATCCTTCTGAAAAATTCGAAGCACAAGTTCTCTCAATTCACTAGTCTCTGAAATCCTCTGAACCACGCTGAATTGCTCTGAATTTCTCTGATTATTTCTGAATCTCTCTGAAACGTGAAATTTCCAGAGAGATTCAGAGAGATTTTTTTTACCAGGGATCCTTCGAGAAACGATATAGATGATTGGCGTAAACCTTCTATATTGTTACCATAGCGATACAATATCGCCACTTACACTTTCTTTTCTAACTGTACTTCAGATCGTTACGATAACCATACTTTTTTTCCGTGTTCCTTCAAATTCAATGTTTTGGCCCTAGCGAAAATGATTCTTTATCGAAACTATGCAAATTGATGCATAATGACAATGCTGTGCCCAACAACAAAAACAGGAAACACTTAGCCTGGATATCCATAAATATCTGCAGTTATCTGCAAATAAAAATTCAATAATCAATAGAAGACTATATAGCATAATTACACCGTTCATTGACAGGAAATTTGAATAATTCAAAACAAAAAATTATCAATCAAACTTCAATGATCATTATTGAATTCGATGGTTCACAAAATACATTAAGTAATATATATATATTTGTATCAATATTAATAGGATATGGTGTTGAAGGATACCGAGAGAATTCGTCAGTAGATCCAGTCGGTATGTAGGCAGGCGTACATATATACATATATATATGTACAGAACACATGGTTCATGAACAGACATGTAGGCAGACAGGCAAACGGGTAGGTAGGCAAGCAACAACCTCAGTATAGTATGTGTTAGGCCGTTTGGCTGCCTGACTGGCGGGATGGTTGGCTATCGAGCGACGCCGATGCAATTCCAATTCCTGGCTGTCAGCAGCAGAGCTGCGGGAGACGTGTCCATTCGTGATCAGCCTTCCGTGAAATCCCGTGCCTCCCCAATTCACCCCGAAACGAAACCCACCCCTTCTTTCGTCTTTTCCTTCTCTCTGTTACGCTATCTCGTTTCGATCCACGTTTTAGATATTTGCTCTTGCTCTCATTTTGCCGCTAATATTCTCTCTACACTTTCTCACCTCTCGATTTATTTTCGTTGTTCGTTAAAAACTCCTTTTTATAATATTTTTCAATTCAACATCTTGGCGGATCGGATATAAATGTATTCCCATTTTTCATCGATCATCGGAAACTTGATGGGATTACAATAATTGTTCATACTTTTGTCATGTCAGCAATCGATGTAATTCTGTTGAAAGATTCCAGGTAAATTGATAGTCAGAATTCGCGTACGTTAGGAGAGGGGGAAGAGAACTATCGCTTGATGAATAATTGGTTTGGAAACTCTGGATCAAAGTGCTGCTTGAGCACAGATATATTTATAAAGGGAATCCTTAACATTGCGTGTGTCTTTTAGGTTTTCGACGGAGGGACATGTGAGGAATTTCAATTGGGAAATGATCTTGTGGAGCTCACGTGGGATACACACATTTCGCATTAAAAATATTGAGTGAATAATTAGTTATATATTATTACACGAAAATCATATAATTTTATGAATGGGACTAACGAGGAAAAACAAACCTTCCGATGGATATATATATATATATATATATTTGTGTATATACGGTCAACACGAGAGCTCTTTTATGTGTGAAGATTTGTCAATAGAAAGAAGAATCGATGAACAGTTTCCTATGTAACAACCAATGCATTCCAAAATCCAGCTCTTTGGATTATTTTCATCCACTCTCCCTTTCATCAATCCACTTAATTGATTGATCGATGGGGGGCGATCAATTTTATCTGCAATTCCATAATCCAATTCAAAACGCTATGCGGTTGAATCCCGCGTTTGAAAATATTTTCTTCTGATATTGTGCTTTTCTCATTCGTTCTGTTATTTTTCATTCTCAATATGGCTTCGCTGTTTGAAGAAACATTATTTCCCCCTGACGCTCATATTGAATACATTCAACAGTGCTTGCGTTTCAATCGTGTTCAATGATGCTGACTTCACTTCCATTCTGGTTCCTCTGACTGATATGTTCTCTCCAAACCCATTTCAATGATCTTGAAGTGGGATTTTCAGTTGTCTGAATTCAAAAATAACTGGAAACAAATATACTGTTTGAAAAATTCTTTGAATACCGCATTAATTCGTTGTTCCATAATGGATGAATAATTCGATGCCAGCGAAACTATTCCAGATATTTCTCGTGATGAGGAGGAAATGTCGACCATCATCATTTGTTTAATGAGTTTGTTTAATGATGAATTCAATCTTTCTGAAACTGCAATAGATTACGAACGCCGACAAGATTCTTCAATATCAATTGAATATAAAACAAACAATGATCATTAATCACAAGATTGAATCATTTCATCGGCATCATGAAGGTTAAACTAGTCCATCATTCGATTAAATCATCATAAACTCCCATAAATCTGATACGAGATAACTATCTTTCGATATCATTTTCTATTCGACACCAAAAAATGTTGTCCACCGTTTTGCTTCGCAAAATCGTTATTCCTGTGTATCGGAATGCATAGCGCTCAACATGTGAGTGACGGGATGATAGGCGGAACTATCCGTGTACGTATTTACGAACACATACATAAATCGATGCTGCCGTTTGGTGGTACGTTTGCCGAAATATACCGGATACCCGTTCATTCGTTCACGTTCTGTATTGACAGACTCATGTTTTCGAGGGAATGGGATTTGTTTTATTTGTTGAGCTGGATATGTATTCGATTCTGTTTTCTCTTTCCTTCCTTGGAAGGTCTCCGCAAATTTGTTTACACTGATCAGCCTCGAAGAGGATGATGAAAAGAAAACGATTCTCCTCTTCCTCATCTTATGTGAAAGGGTGTTTTTCATTCCTTTTATGAATCTTCCTCGAAGTCTTCGAATTTAATCTCATGACTTGAGAAAAGTCTCAGTTTAGTTTCAGTTTCAAACAGTTGTTCTGTTATTTCAGTACGTGGACTGAAGACAGTGGTTAATTGAGATATGAACTGAGCACTGTAATGCTCTTCTAGCCAGGAACTGTCCAGTTGTCATTTCTAACGAGTGGCTAGCCGGTGACTGGTTGTTCCGATTCAACAACTTTCAATTAATTTCCACTAAGAATCATACAATGCGAATTCTGATTTATGGCTTGTTGATTTTTCAGTGAAATTACAATTTTGAGGTGATTGAAGATAATCGACGAACTGCCAAAGAATTTGCAGCGGACTTTTCGAATTATCCTGCGACTCAAAGTCCATGAGAAGCCTGTAGAGAGTGGAAAATGAAGAATCTTTGGTGGAATTTGGAAAGATTCTGACCAGAGTTTTTGAGGAATCATATAACCAATGAGAATAGCGAAGAAAAATGATATCGGAATTCAGTCCCTGCTTAATATCCAATAATCTAGGGGTTTATGACGTGACTTTGATGCGAGAGAGATATAATTAGTCGAGGTCACATCAAACTGAATCAATTTTTGCTGAATCCAGAAGAATATTCCTGATTCATTATGAAGTGACGGTGTTTTGATTTTTACTTCTCATTACGAATGAAATATTTCAAATGCAGTCTTTAGGAATGTTTGATGGACTTTTCAGAAGATTGAATGACCCAAAAGTACACGGGAAGGAACCATGGAGATATTTTGGTAAAGTCCTTAAAGGTTTGAGGCAGACTTTCAAACCATTACATGAACTGGAATGACATAGAAGACCTATGTACAGTCGAGTTTGGAAAGTTTCTGATGAACTTCCAACTCTCTGAATTTATATAAGAAGAATTCTACTGGTTCGCAATCAAAAGTACTGTGAATCACTGCGTATACTGGTTTACAAGGACAGGAAGAGGGCATCAAACTCTCTTATTCCTGAGTTCTGACATTCGGCACATCACTTTACCGAATATACCCGACTAGAAACTTTATTTTTGGTCATTTTTCCAGCTCTTTGGCCTTTGGCTCTATTTCAGATGAATCATGACTATATATCAAACTAATTCCTACAAATTGATCACAAATATTTTGTACAGGAGAGACTTCTCAGTCTCCTAATGGGACATTGGGGAACAATTTATCACGGAATGCAAGCGTCCTAAAAATGCAAGTGAAGCAAACAGCATTTCTTGAATGCAGAACTTATTCCAATTATTTATGAATTATATATGAAGTATATTGAACTTTGTATAAATTATATATAATTTGTACATTTTTTCCCCTTGAATTAGGTTATGAAGTCAGTTCAAAGCGAGTTTTACGTACATTATACAGATGTAAGCGTCCCCAACCACTAAACAATCATCAGTACGGCATCAAAATGATATCGAACGAATACCCTTCTATTTGCACCAGTACGGATTTTTCTGATTGACAATAATTCTTGTCCCCACCTGTGTTGCCAGAAACAAAGGAACGAGAGCGCCGAGACCGCAATACATTGGTCATTCCGATCAACAGAAGTATTTGATTGGATGTAGACCGTTGAATCTCAAAATTTCTGGAATCACTGATCTCCACTGAAAATGTCCTTAAAAACTAGACAAAAATTCACAGATCTATTGAAACCAATGTTGCAAAATTTTGGTGAATAATATATCATTTGTATATAATTCAATATAGATAAATAAATTACACATAAATCTCAAAATTTTCCCACAGGGAAAAGAGCAGACAAATTTCAACATTCTGCAAGATTTTGTGAGATTTTTCCTGGTATACCTTCTGATCAAAAAGTACCCGGAATTCTCTATTCAAACAAACCGCGCTTGAGATATTGTCGGAATCTTTTGTTTTCCATGTTATTTCATCTGTTATTTAACGCTCAAATGTCTGTTTGCGCTTCATTCGTCAGAAGTTAGTGCGTGTTGCCTTGTAAACGAGTCAGTGTTTGTTGCGTTCTGCGAATTTCGCAATGTCGGATTTGGTTGAGCGAAGAGTCTGTCTAAAATTTTGTGTTTTTAACAAAATTTCATGTGCGGAAGCGTTGAAGATGTTAACAGAAACCTACGGGGACTCGACGATGTCGAAAACACAAGCGTACGAGTGGTACAAAGAGTTTAAAGCAGGTCGTATCGTGGTTGATGATTTGCCTCGTTCCGGTCGTCCATTCACCAGTATCACTGACGAAAATATTGATAAAATTAAAGAAATCGTCCTCGCAAATCGTCGTGTAAGCATCAGGGAGATAGCATCCGATCTTGGTGTCTCGTTCGGATCAGTGCAGAACGTTATGCACAATATTTTGGCCATGAGACGAGTCGCAGCACGGCTTGTGCCGAGAGTGTTGAGTTTGTTGCAGAAACAGCATCGCATTGATGTTGCTGAAGGAATGCTTTCTTTGGGCCAAAATGTTATCGAAGGCATCATTACCGGTAACGAAACATGGTTCTATGAATATGACATCGAAACTAACCAACGATCATCGGAATGGCGCTTTTCAGACGAGTCAAAACCTAAAAAACCGCGACAGAGTCGATCTAAAATCAAGGTTTCGTTGGCTGTTTTCTTTGATTGCCGTGGTGTGGTCCACTCCGAATTTCTCCCACCAGGTCAGACAGCGAATAAGGAATATTACGTGAGCGTATTGAAGCGATTGAGGGAAAACATTCGTCGCAAGAGACCAGAATTGTGGAGAGATAACTCGTGGTTTCTTCATCACGATAACGCACCGGCACACACATCTTATCTTGTACGCGGTTATTTGACTAAAAACAATGTTCATACCGTTCCTCAAGCTCCGTATTCACGTGATATGGCTCCTTCCCATACAGGGTTCATCAATTGGCCCAATAATGGCACGTTACTGGACCACAAACGGCGTTCTTCGCCCGTTAATGGCACCCATTAATGGCTCATCAATGGTTAATTGCTGGATGATAACGTGGGTCCAGTAATGGCAATAAATAATGGGCCATGTATGAAATTATTGATTGGCCCAGTAATGGAGCTAAATGATCCTGATTTAGGGCCATAAATTTCGGGATAATGTTCGAATGTCAGCCATCAATGGCAGATTACTGGGGCATAATAATAATGATATCCAATGGTGATATGAGTGCGTTCCAGAATAATTGGTTCAGTATTAGTTCAAATGAGTGGTTAAGTGTGACCCAAAACACTTTTTTATTTTTGTTTTAGGGAAATTTGTCGTTCCAGTTTTCACAAGATCAGAAATGGTTGTTTTTTTTTCCTAAATAGATTTGCATGCCCGATATTTCCACAATCTCAAATGTAAAATTGTACGAGTCAAAAGCACTTTCGATAAATCAGTTGAATTCAGTTGTTTATTCCTTCAAATTTTTTGTTATTTACATGAGAAAGTAATTGATCATCTATATAAATAAAAATTCATTTGAATCAAGTGAAAAGTATTTGATGGATGTGAATTATTTATTCAGCGTAATGGGAGTAAGGCCACAACAAACCTTTTTCACGGGTGATTACGAATAAAATTCATTCAACTTTGAAATCCATTTTACTTAGTAAAAGACCATATTTCAGCCAGTAACGGGGAATCAATTGTTGGCCGTTCACCATAGCCGTCAGGGTTGGCACGTAATATACTTCTAAGTATTTTACATAGTTTACGACACGTAAGAAACCGAGTATCTTACGCATAAAATCAACCCCTTGCCTTTGGGAGGGGGGGGGGGCAGGAGGGTTCAAGTATCTCACATATCTTACGTGTCAAAAACCAAGTATGATACGTAAGAAATTGAGAAATCACGTGATAAACCCAACCCTGATAGCCGTACATCGGCTGATTATCGGCTGTTTTCATTGCTGACATTTCTTATCAGCCAGTGGCGGACCACACCTGTGCCAATGATATGAATCCATTGTTGGCCATTCAATGGTAGCCATACATGGGCCAATTATTGGCTGTGTTTACATTATCGGGATTTCCTGTATGGGTTGTGATTTTTTTCTGTTCCCACGACTCAAGTTACCACTTCGCGGAAAGCGTTTTGAGACGATTGAGGCAATAAAGTACAATTCGCGGTAGGAACTGAAGGCGATTCCGAAATCGGCCTATTCAAAATGTTTTGAAGATTGGCAGAAGCGTTGGAATATGTGTATCGCTTGCAATGGAGATTACTTCGAAGGAAATAAAGTAAATATCGATGAAAAATTGAACCGTTTTCGTTTCATTAAGAAATTCCGGGTACTTTTTGATCAGGAGGTATCCTGTAAGGCCGACCTTTGATATTCAATTGTATGAAAATCTCCTTCCCAGCATCCAGAGCTGTAGTTGACGCATGATTCTCTCGGTTGTCTCAAAGAAAAACTCACTTCCGAACATATTCAAATTGGATAACTTAATTCTCACTGAGATCAGCCACGTGTACCGTGTGAGGTCTCTGAAAGAAGCGCTCGACTACAAATAAGTCGGATAAATCTGATAAAGTCTGCTCCTTTAAGGGGGGATCCTGCTTTAGGAGGCCTCAAAATAATGTTCTTCTGAGAATTCTTTTGGGTACCAAAAAAATAATTTTATACATTGAACTTTTCAGGGTATTTTCATATATTCTTCAAGTGAATAAAAAAATTTTATCCAGCGGGAAAAGATCATATATGTAAGAGTTATGTCCACATTTGTAGAGCGCCTCGCAATTCAAGTCTTCTATCGGTGGGAAAGATACAGGTCGTATTTTTTATCTAAAACGGAAAAACCAAACGGCATTTCAATGTTCATACATCATTCTTCTACGTGAACCAAGAGAACCCGAGAGAAATTGTGGAATTCAAAATTCACTCGGGGTCCACTTCCAACAGTTTATAATGATTGTAAAACTGGAAACTGAAGAAAACGCACTTTCCCTCATTATTTTTCATTGGAAAAAAGTTTTCCATGACAACGCTTTTTTGAAGCTTACTGAAGCAGGAGACATTCCTCAATTCCTTTCTTTCCTAATTCTTGAGAAAAATACGCATTTTCTCACCTATATATATGGAAAAAATGAATTTCTATTGCGTGACGATTAGAAAAATGTAGCAGAAATCGTATTCGAAATGATCAGCTAAATAACACATCATCACAAAACATGCGAGGTCTAATTAAAATTCTCATATTGACATCCTTCACGTCACAATTACCATATTCGACAATCCCTCCTCGAGAGAGGAGTTTATTATTTCATGATAATACGAGAATATCATAGAGTGTGATACGATGGGCGAAAAAGGGTCACATCCGCCGGTAGCTCGTGAAAATTAAGTGGCCCCTTTCTTTTATGTACAAACGACCCTCGATACGAGCGTTATACGACGTCGTTGACGATCATTACGCGAAAAAGGTCCAAGGCGAACACGATTATGTTGCGGAACGACCCAGTTGGACATAAGTCATAAGGATGTAAGGACAGTGAGAAACAGTGTATATACATAGAGATATCATAAAAGGGGTTGAGAAAGAAAACTCTTTATATATCTATATATATGTGTGTGTATGAATCGACACGTGGGACGGAATGCGAAATAAAATTCATTGCATAGGGTTTGCGATAGTTCGGTGCGATCGGACGTGTTACAATGTGATGGGAGCAGTCGCGTGCAACTCATACTATCACCACGTTATTAGCATGTAGGCAAAAACGTTTTTTAGGACCATCGATATGACTGTCAGCAAGGGGTTGAAGGTGACTAAAACAAGAATACAAGTTAGGGTGTGTATGTATATATGTATATGGACATATATATCTAAAGTATACGTGGAGGCGACTAGGTGGGTGGTTGGTTAGTTTCCTGGCTGAAGCAAGGGTGAGTATATAACGCAACTGAAACGTGGCCGCTTCCACGCTCAACGGGGGTTCTAGTTATGGAAGGAACGAAGAAAGATGTAGAGGGATAGAAAAGAGGCACGCATCATTCCACATTGTTCCCCAGGGGCAGGGAGTTTACATGTCTTTTGCGTACGATGGACGATGACTATCGTCCCATAAAACTCTTATTACCACTTTACAACCTCGTTTTTCTTTCCTTTTCGTTTCTTTCATTTTTCCATAAGATCGTCCTTCTCTGTTTTCCTTCGTCATTCGTTTTCCAAGGTGTTCGATTCACATGATTCCTTCAAAAGTACAATCGTTTGAGAAAATTTGGACGTCACATGAGGGAGATAACGATCTTTCCGCTTGATTCTTCGTAACTCGTGGGTACGAAGACCTTTTAAGTGGAATAATATGATCGCACTTGTACGAAGGGAATAGAGAAGTAAAAGATTTTACTATTCTAATGTGTGTGTACGTATACGTGCGTGTGGTACACCTGTGTGCACCTCATCAAAAGACGTGGAAAGAACGAGTCGGTACCCCACAGCACGCGCAAAGTATGACAAAGAGGGGATGAAAAGGGAGCGGAAAGATAGTTTGAGAGGAGAAGGAGGGGGAGAAGAAGAATAGAGAGAATAAGAAAAGCACGACTGAGACCCCGAGGGGCGGAGATTAAGGACCGCTGAGAAGATGAGTTTGTTAAAAAGGCAGAAGCAGGCCAGCGGCACGCATCACGGACATCAAAGCGAAAAGACGAAATGAAATCCAACCGCTACTGCTGCCTCCGCTGCCTCTGCTACCTCTGCTGCCTCTGCTGCCACTACTACTGCCACCACTACTGCCACCGTCGTCGTTGCTGCCTGCCTGCCCGCAGCCTTTTTCAACCCTCTCCTTCTTTCTCGTGAATGTCTTCTTTCTCTCCTTTCATCCACTCTCTTTTCTCAGTTTCCTGTATATATACCTATATCTACCTCCACTGTCATGTCGACGCCATCTTTTTTGCTTTCCATTCCTCCTCGCTCCCCAGTCTACCAGATCTACAACGTATCCTCTTCTCTCGAATTTCTTTCTCCTTTGTCCTCCTTCTTCTCTTCTTTCTCCATCTTTGTACCTTCCCTTCCTTCTTTTTTCTCTCCTTTTTATTTTCATTCCCTGCTCTGTCGTGGATATAACCTCGGACAGGGTGAAGGCGCCCAACCCTCCGGAAGAGGCGACGGAACGGGTGGCTGATCCCGTGCACTGTTTCTTTCGCAATTTCAGTTCCAGCCGACTCCTCTTTTTTTCTTCCTCCATTTTTCTCAGCGCCCTACACAATGTTCTATATTTGTATACGCGCGTACGTATTATATACTCATGATTGTTTTCTTTGCAGCATAGTTGCTCAGTTATGTTCGAATGTACGAGTTACACGTCAATGAATATATAATTTTTTCTGTGTCATGTGATGTTTCATTTTCATATTTTCCAAATCAATGGTTCGAGAATCTAAAAACTACATCTTATGGAAGCACAGTACTCGAATGGTTATGAAACTTATGCATGGAAGTGTGAAAAAAGCTTTATTACACAACTCGAATGAGCTCTGGAATATATCTTTTAATTCTTGTAGAAAGAGAATAATAATCTTCATCGTGATGTTCGAAGTTACAAGACGGAATAATTTCCAAGGACAATATGAAACGATGAATGGAAAGATTACTTTTTTTTTCAGATCGAATGCATGTTTGGTTTTGTGGTTTTAAATTTTCTAATCAAAACTCAAAAGGTTTTTAATATGAAATCGAATTTGATAGTTTGAGTCGAGAAGATACATTTCTGAATCGACTTTTTTTCGAATTTCAAATTGATGAATAATGACATCCGTGCGTGTACGATTGGGACAAACTCTGAGGTTTCTCTTCGTCGTTTTTCCTCATTTCACAGGAAGTGAAACGGTTCAATGTTCGACGATAAGAGTGATCAAAAGTTTGCAATGTTATAAGAAGATTTTAAAGCTGCCAGCTTCCCACAAGGATTTCCTGAGTAGACAGACTTCCCGAAATGTCTTACTTCTTTCACATCTTCGTCCTACCGCACAATACTTGCGTCACAATACGGATACTCGTAGCGGAGTATTTTATTTTATTCACGAAGGCGAAACAAAATAACTCAATTAAGGAATTTCCATGAACTCGTCGAGTGAGAAACGAGGGTACATATTTACGTTGTTGTACCACTGGGACGAGGTTCAAGAAATAAATGTGGATTCTTTTAGCGTGATTGTCCATACTCCAAGGAAAATTGATAGCAGTACACGTTTGTGTTCGATCAATTTTTTTTTTTTTTTTTTTTGAGGGGGAAATGCTTTATGCACCGTCAGGGAGCTGATGTCATCGCTTCCCGGTGTGTGGGACTCCTGCTTCAGCTGAAGATGTTGAGCGCCTATTGCAGTTTACACACTAAAACCCACCTCTTCCCTCCTCGGACCCAGCCCGGAACCGTTCATCACATTACTTCGAGCTGGGCCTTTTTTTTCCCTGTAGCCGAAAGACCGCCGCCAGTTACCCTGCCCTGTCCAGGTCCACCTTCTTGAGGCGGAGGATGGACTGTACGAAGGAGTCCACCGCCCGCCAACTGGAGTCATCTCGGAGCATCAGACCCACGATGTTCTCGGGAGTGATGTCTCCGAGCTCCGTTTGTAGCGCCATCCGATGTGCTTCCCACCGAGCACACTCGAAAAACGTGTGCTCGGCATGGTCCCTCTCGTTGGGACAATAGAGGCACTCGGGTGACGCTACTTTCCCCATTTGGTGCAGGTACTTCCTGAAGTATCCATGACCAGTAAGGAATTGGGTCAGGAAGTACCCCACCTCTCCATGCTCGCGCTGTGTTCGATCAATAGGAGTAAGTAGATAGATCATATAAATAATTATGCCCGTGAAAATTTACTAGTGGCGCAAGGGTGATCCGATCCTGACGTAAATTGCCGGAAACACCCAAACAGAAATTGACATAGGGACCACATCAGGATCATGTGAGACCATATCAGCCCCTGGTATGATCCCTATTATGAATTCCTGCTCGGGTTTGGAAGAACGTTCAACTGAGAGTTGGGAAAATAACATCAGTCCAGAAATCAAGGAACCTCCATACTGACACCTGGAGCAATAGTGATTTTGCTACGGCTAACACAATCCAACTTTGTATTCTAAATACAGGTGCGATATCATCTCTGAAGTCGATCAAAGCTGGCTTAACATAAATTTCCTACGCTCAGCTGGCATACTTCGCCCAAGTCATTATCAAATACACAGAATACTGCTGAACTGAATTGATGCTTGGCACATTTCTTAGCACTTCCTAATATGGGAATCGCCAGAATTGACAAGAAAAACTGTTTCTATTCAAAATTATTATTATTTTTCAACTTACATTACCTGTTCGATCGACTTGGTTTGCGCGGACAGACGGTCTTGGGCCAATATGAAATCGATAATGTTTGAACAAGGGTGAAACGCCAAAGTTCCTACCATAGTAGGCGCAAATATATGAACGGTACTGACTCGATTGTGAATGTTACACTTGCTCTCGTATAAAATGATGTCATTATGCCGATTTCTTGGCAGTTTTGATAGCTGTGGTAACCGTCGATTAGCCAATACTGGCAATTCTGGCAGCAGTACTGAGCCACTATTCGTCCGCGTTTCTTTCCTCTCAATTTTGCTAAGAAAATCTCAGAGCATGAATTTTGATTGGTGAATTCTTATTCCAAAATTCAACAATCATCCACTCAATTCTTTTTTGATTCAATCAAAAAATCCTGTCACGTCAAAACTCAGTACATTTTATGTTCACAAATTGAACTCGAAGTTACAAAAGAATATCATTTTTTCATATAATTCTAATTCCTCCCCCTCATATTATGATTTTGAGATCAAAAAATTCATTTCAACATTAAAGTCTCATCATCGAAGACAAAAAAAAACACAATTCATTTGATCCTGTATTCTTCCGATCCTAACGTCCTCTTACCAACCAGAGAATTCTTTCTGCTCTCTCCTCTGATCTTGAGCTATTTACCAACGCGACGAGGTGTAACTAATACGTTGCCAATGGCGATGTAGTGCAATAATAGGTAACTTACGCAAAATGCCTCGTGTTCGTAACACCCGTAAACGACGTACAGTGGAGTGAAGTGGAGCAAAGCCAAGCTCGAACCAAACGGAGGACAGAGGAACGAACAAGCGAGCAGGGTAGGGACCCCTTGATGAATTGTCTGCACGTGTCTACCCACGTACCACTGCCTAATTACATGCTGATCACAGCGAGTGTCTATATTGTACTCCCACTACCTCCCTATTCCACCCCGCTCTGAAATGCGAAATTGCCTATTGTCCTCGGTTTTCGTGGTGGTAGCCACAAGCAGAAATCTTTTATCAAAATTCACCGCTTGCGTATTGCTGCTCTGTCGTAACCAGTTAACGGGAGCCATTATCATTGAGAATTCCGAATAATATACCTACCGTCCTTTCTTTTGTTTTCTTATCTCTACTTCGTGTACTTGATCGGCAGAATTTGTGTGATGGAATATACATTTATTCACGTCGGGGAGAGAATATCATATTTCTCGTTTGCTAATCGTTAAAATTCAATGCCGATGCGCTTGAAATAATTCTAAAATAATTTTTCAATGGATAAGGGATATGAATATGGCAATATTGTTTTTGTCGATTACTTAACGTGATATTTTATCCGTAATTTATCGGCCAACTATATTTATACATGTATCACGTCATTCTTATTATTGTTACACGGAGAAAAATGTGGAGTTAAATTGACTATTGGACTTTGTAACCGAGGAACAGACTGAACTTACGATGAAATTTACTATGAAGAGACAATAGAAACATGATCAAATTCACTATGTTTCACAGTAAATGCCATTGGAAAGTCAGTCTGTTCCCCGGGCACAATAATAACATAATCAATTTTAACTACAAATTTCAAAAAAAACCAGTTCTCACATTGGATACAAATTTGAACTTGATCAAATGATTGTTACCGAATCGGTGAGATGTATGAAAAGTTGAAATTGAGTCAATAAAAAAACCTTCCAGTAAACGCAATGAGTGTCAACTTTATTTCTTGAATAAGTTTCATTTGAAGCATAAATTTTATCAATCTTTTTTGATTCTGGACCTATGAAACTTATGTTCATTCAATTTTTCTGCAGAAAAGAATCTATCAGATTGATTATAACATAAATCGACTTATCAAGTATGAGATCTCTGATCAAACTTCCCTAGTGGATATCACTCTAGAGTTAGTCAGTCTTCAGATCATTATGAAACCTCCACAGACCTTGCAAGTCCCTCACAGGGGACTGATGGGTTCTTACGAGATTCGAAGAATTACTGAGGTGATTTTTTACCAGTTCAGCATAAAATGACCATAGAACGTATGCTGGAAAACATAATGGAGCCAATCTCGTGGCGAGGTTGGGTACGGTCAATTCCGCCGTATGGTTGAGTTAACTGAGTATCAGTTAAAATTAACGAATCGAGATTTATTTTAACTGATGTTCAATTGAGGCGACCACCCAGCAGGATTAACTGTATCCAATCCCGCCGCGAAGTCAGCTCCATTATTTATCATTTCTCTTTCAGTGCGGAATAGCGAGATTTATTGCATTGAGAAAAAGGAAAAGACACAATCAATTACTTCTCACTGTTGAAATTTTTGCAACAACAATCTGTTCCTCTCAGATGCAACAGATGTTCCTTTTGAGTATACTTCCCCTGAATCAAAATCTAGAATTCAACATAAAATCAATTCAAAATCATACTTGCATCAGATATGATTTGCATATAAGCTCATTTTGCAATTCAACTTCCTTACATAGACCGATGGAAGAACAAAAAGGAGCAGATAGATCTCATAAAAATCAATCAAGTTGAAAAGTAGTTCATATCATTGAAAACTTTCAAAAGCAACTCAGATGCGTATGATCTTTGTTTTGAAACCTTATCTTCAATGAACTTTGGTATTTTATATCGCTGTATCTGTGTTCTGCATCCTCTTCCAACCTCTCAAGCAAGTTCCTCTTCAGTCCGCTCCCTCACTTACTACTCTTTTACCTTCCTCCTCTCCTTCCGCCATTACGTTCCCTTTGCTACGTGGCTGAGCATCGCTATAGCAACACACCACCACTGCTCTTATCGTAGACAAAAAGACTGGCAACTACCGGCATATATATATATATATATCCAATTTCATCGGTATGTTCACAGGAGCATGCGTATTTCATATGACATGTGGCGATTGGTTGACCTAAAAGAAACGAGATTGTAAGCAAAAGTGGCTACATAAATGAGGGAAATAGGGAGGACAAAAAATAAGACGGATAATTAAATAGAACAGGGATTGTATGAATATGAAGCATGTTAATTGAAATTCATTGGAAAGTGGATTTAGTTTAACGTTCGGTGATGTGAATGATTAATACAAGATGGTATATGATTAAGTGATGATTAAAGTTCGTTGAATATTGCAAAACCTGTTGATTGCATTACCTTGCAGGATGATTGAATCTTTTCACGCCTGTCTGTTTAAACACGCTTATTCTTGAATCAAATGATATTGGAATGTCTCTCGTTTGTAGATCGAGATCAGGTCTTGTTCATTACTCAATGAGTCGACGAAAAATACATGAATCAACTTTGTGAGGTATCTCATGGTATTCTCTGTTCCATTCTGATAGAAAATCTGGTTCTTGATGAAATTCCAAAACAATTTTGGTCCGAAATATTCTGATCTAATCCTTAGATCCGAAGATATGAGCTTTTCTTAATGTTTTGTGGAATCCAAATATCTCGGAAGTATCATATCTTTGACATTTGAATCCAACATCATTCTCTAAGTTAGATCACGAGCTATCCCTGGAAGAGAAATGAAACTGATTCAGCTTTTTTCGTTGTGGAGTTATAGCGATTTGTTGTTGTTGAATTATGGTTGGCTGGAATGTAGAAGATTCCAAACCGCTATAACTCCACAACGCAAAACGCTAAAACGGTTTTATTTTTCCCCAGGAGTACCCCGTGATCTGACTCAGGAGATGGTATTGGATTCAAATGTCGAAGATATGGTCCTTTCGAGATATTTGGATTTCTCAAAAAATTGAAAAATGCTCATATCCCCGAATCTGAGAGTCAGATCAGAATATTCCGCACCAAAATCGATTCAGAATTTCATCAAGAATCTGCTTCCAAGAAAGTGTACGGCAATTTTGAATCACCCAGTATTGTAGTTGCCAAGAACAGATTCTTTAAATTTTGTCTTGTCTTTCCAGGCAGGATAACCAAATTTCAAGTCACCGCAACCATGAATTTTTTACCACACAAATTCTATGCCTGAGTTGCTCTTAAAATTTCTTGGAATGAAAATTCACTCGTGAAGGGTGAAAATATTGCAATTTCGATAAAAGAGAGAATTTCGACTCCATCAGAGTGGAAAAAAAAGACAGACATTTTACTCTTTTATAAGAGTTGCGAAAGATAAAGTCGCTTCTTCCTTCGCTTGAAAGATGCCCTAATACCTAAAAAATGATATCCTGGAAGGAGTATGTTGGAAAAGATGTCTGAGTATTTGAATTTTCAATTTTGAAGCAGCTGTATCCAAACTATGGCAGAGCATCTGAAAACTTTGAACGAGTGTTTCTCGAAACTACATTTTTCAAATTAGCCGAACTCATAACTCGAACAAATCTCAACCGATTGACTTGAAATTTTAACGGTATATATTCAACTCAATATATTGCATATTTGTTTTCGTTATCAACCATTTCCTCGCGACGTTTTTGGAAATTTTGAACTTTTTCAAAACAGACTGCATTTTTGGAAAAATCGACGTATCAAAAAAATCCAGTGTCTCTCTCCAGTTAATTTCAAGGAGAAATTCATTCAGAACAGCTGAACTGATGCTTTCTTCGTGAATTATTTTCATAAGTCATAAATTCATTCATTAAAAAATTCACAAAGGATACATTTAATGCATGAGGAATAATTGTTCCTTCTCTTCAATATAAAATAGCGGTTCTTGAGAACTTCCATAGAGTCGCCTTAGAGCTCGGACCTTTTCAACGCTGAGAGAAGAGTTTATTTGTATTTAATAAGACTTACTTTGGATACAGCGAAAAAAATATTTTTTCCACATGAATTTGGCTGATCAATTATAAATTAGGTTTATTAACTGTTAAAAAAGCTCATATGACATTTCTCAACTGTTGATAAACCTCAACTGGGAATACTGAGTCAAAACGAGATTTATTAAATATGAATAAACTCTTCTCTTAGTATGCTGCGCACGGTTTACAGGCTGTAATTTTTATCTGAAGCGATTCTATCAAGAATTTTCTTTGAAAATATGATTGTAAAGTTTATTTGAACCAAAAAGAATACAAAACAAATTTAATTTATTCACTGGCAGGACTTTTTCGGAAATATTCAGTATTCATTCAAATTTTGCCACACTTTCCACGATAAATTTGATATCTCGCGAAGAGCAATTACCAAATATTTGGGTTCAAATAAAAGCTAATAGTATGAAGACAAATTGTTGTAAATTTCAGCTCGATGGATTAGTTCAGGAGTTATCAAGCCTACCAACTTTAAAAATGCTGTTTCGAAAACACGCTCTCAAACATTACCGTTCAAAACCTCTCCCAGACATTTTTTGAACCGTTCCCACGTGTGAAAATAAATCCCATAGACTATATTTCGAAACAGCTGCCCGGTCGGTATCGCTGCGAAATAGAATACAATAACAATAGGGTCCCCTTCGTCAATTGCTTCGATGTACCCACAAAACACGATTTTCGAGTTTTATTTTCAAACTTCGACCGTCGTGTTCTACGAAAAATTTACTAACCTTCGGAGAGGAAAAAATTTTATGGTTTCCATAGAGTTCTAATTGAATTTTTTCCCTGAGAAATCGAAGATGTGATTGGTCTGGCGTCCACATTCATATAAATGAAAATTGTAATGAAGTTGATTTTTTCTCTGGATCAGTTTCGCGTTTCCGGAATGCTGTGTTGTGTGCGTGGTCATTGAATGAATAGTTTATTGTATCCTATTGTTTTTTGAAGCTTATTGTTTATTGAATCTTATTGTTTAATTAGCAGTTCATTGTTCCATATTTTTGAATCGGCCAGTAACTAGTTTGTAAATTAATGTATCTAAAGGGCACATACCCGTATAAATAAATAAATAAATAGATAAATAAAATGAAAATAAAACAAAACTTCGTGAAAGAAAAGCTCTATAGCCGCCATTTCCTTTGGTATTATTTTGATTCTCACATTCAATGAGGTATACAATAAAGGACTGCTTTCAGAATTTCAATCCATTGCATTTTTTGGTAGAAAAATTTCACTGAAAAACGCTGAAATTTTTTTTGAAAGCAGTTTTTCAGAGGATTTCAGGGGTGTTCATAGTTTCTTAGAGCGTTTTAGTGATGTTCAGAAGAATTCGGAGTTTTTCAGAGATATTCATGAATATTCAGGAAGATTCTCAGTGGAAAAGCGTGCCTGATAATTAAGAATTTCTTAGTATTTTTCAGAGATTTTCAGAGTTGTTCAAGATTTTTCAGATTTAGAAAAAGTTTTCAGAGAAACTTTCTTCACCAGGGTTGTCTTGTGGAAAATAAAAATTCAGAAATCTGCTTATTATTTCTGCTTTTACAATGACCTAACACTTCAAGAGTGGATTTTTACTGTAAGAAATTCATGAAGTGTTACGATTACAACAATTTGCAATTCTTTTTTCATCTGGAATTGAAATTTGGATCAACTCACATAATAATTTATGCCTCGAAATATTTTTCAAATACATTTATCAAGAGTACTTATTCAACGTGTTGAGACATCTTTTACACGTTTAGAACATGTCTCACGTTCAAAATGAATCTAAACGATGTCTTCTCAATGTAAAACGTGTTTCAGACGTCAAAGAGATGTCTCAACACGTTGCATAAGACATTTGGAACTCAATGAAAAATATCTTTCGACATAAATAGACATGTTAAAAGAGACTGCATGGAATGAAATAACATAGTAATGGTGACTGCGAATCACAATGATTCGCTGAAAAAAAAAAAAGATTCAGTCCTGCCTTTTGTCGCGATCGTTACAAGTTCAACACTGCGAAGAGCTTTGATGTCAAATAAATGCAATAATCTTCGTTGAAGCCCGAGCTGCATCGAGGTTAACTCGATCGCGCGCGAAAAAATGATTGAATCTGATCAGATCCAACTGGATTCAATTAGATTTGCTCAGATTCACCGTTTCATCCAATCAAGTTTGGGTAGATTTGATAGTGCGTGGACTTAGTTCCACAAACATTCATCTCTTGGTATGAATAGACTCTACAAATATGGTAATCCCTTCCTAATATGAAGGGATACCACTGAATCTGACTAGATCTGGTTGGGTCTCATAAGATTTAACCAAATCTGATCAAATTCCAGCGGATCGAATCTCACATTGGAATTCAATTTAGTCATTCAGACTCTTCGATCCATTCACATACTACAAAACTTCGGGGAAATATCTTCAAGAATCTTTCTGGAATCATCAATATTCAAGACAAAACAACATTCCACTAGAACGTTTAAAGAAGATTCATAGAACTTAGGAGAGGTTTTGCTGCCACCATTTTTTGGGGGAAAATTCCACAATTATTTTTGACAGTGTAGGTCCGGTTGGATCCGATCAGATCCAACATCTTAGAAAGAAGACAAACGCGTTATCTCAAAGACACTCCTTAATAAAAATCCATGTCTTCGCTTCAGTATCTTGAGTGCAATCACTTAACGAGAACTTTCTCCCATCTTCCTAATCATCTGGGACGAATTTGATTGTTGAACTATATACTTCCCCCAGTCGAATGATACTCAATAAGAGTTCCCTAGTAAAGTCGAACAAAAGATTTTAAACGAATAGATAAAGAATGATATTTCATTTTAAATAATTGTATTCTAAAGTGAATCCAGTAGATGTCAATCTAATAATACAATATCTTTATCAGAAATGATAAATAACAATCTTATTGATATCCATCACAATGAACTCTATCGTCTCGTCAAAATTTCATCCTTCCCTTCATGAGATGTCAACCGATCAGATCAAATGTTGATCGTTTGATCGGCATTCGTTCATTTTTTGTTCTCACCCTTAAAATTGTCCAGTGTGGCGTGAGTCGTAGATTGATGTGTTTGCCGGAGCTGCTGATAGATGGAGGCGCCCGTGTTGTCGACGCCCTTCTCATCCTCTCAACATAGACAAATGCTCCCTACCCTTCCCAACAAATATCTCTTGGATTTATTATGAAACCACCTCCGAGCCGGGTTTCTCCATCGCGCGACGACCGCGTTCCTGAAAAGTTTCAAGAGTCAAAAAAATTGCTGTTCCTTCGTGTTCGCTCGTGTGAGTCAACAACTGGTATCGATAAAGTCGATGAAATATGATGAAAAAATCTTGATATATTTCATCATGGAATTGATAGACCGATAAAATATATATCGTTACGAATAATGATGTGGTATGCGAGAATCGAATATTGCGTCGTAATATGAAGGAATGACACTATTGTTTGTCAATGATGGAGCGAAAAATTTGATTACCACTTGATGAAAATATCATATGTTATCGAATGAATGCCTCCCACGATGACTCCTTCCAGACGTTCATGTTGTCACGAAAAAAGGTTTCGTCTGAACAGCTGCGTCGTTGTCAAACACCGTCTTTGCTATTAATCTGGTTTTGATTACTTAAACTCTTCGGTTCAACCTAAATGACTATTCGCGATTGACTTACCTAAAATTAGAGATCCATAAAAAGATTGAGATACAAAGGATCTTCGATTATTTCAACATTTGTCGAATTTTTGCAGCAGAATTGAAATGTATAATAAAAATATTGTCTTTCCGCGGAAATAGATATTTAGGGAAAACATGCGATTATGTTCATCAGGGGAACGAAGAAATAAAGAAAAAAAAGAATCAAGAGACGTTGCGGTTCATTATAATTAGTCGCGGTTCGTATGACATGTCATGACAAAACATTTCGCGACCAATGACATGCAGAGAAGGGCAAAAGGGGCCACCGTGTGAGCTGTCCTCGCAAATTATTGTTGGAAATAAAAGCGCAACGTGGAATAAAACTAACACATAGAAAATACGTTCGCATGTATTATGAATTTTTCTCCTGCGTATACGCGTATGTATATGCATAAGTGTGTATGAAACATATATGCGTGTGGGCATAAACGAACGAATAAACGAACGAACAAAACGAAACGCGTCAGCCGATCTCTCGTCGCATATTTGTGGCTCCGCTATCCGGTCGTAAATAAGCGCGTACCTACATCTATACACGTTCACTCACCAACGTACAATATACTTCGAAAAACAAAAACAGAGAAACGAAATAACGAACAAATGTACCCATCGTTTCTGGTACATAAAATCCTCTTTTCTCGTGTGTGCACTACCCAATCCTCTTCCACATATAGTCAACGTCATCCAACGTTCCTCCGTTGAAGGTGAACAAAAACATGAGTATAACATGCTGTAAAGTTATGTGTGTGGAAATGCAACGGTGGAGGAGGGGTATGATTCGAAGGTTATGAGGGTGGAAAGAAATGGAAGGTACGTGGGAGAGATGCTGCTCTAAAACTATGAAACTCAGATCGAGAACTTGAACCTCGGTGTCGACGAATTTCAGTACTATGTTGTACTCAATTTGTTTCCCCATCTCGGATCACAGTCTTCATAGCAAGCTCAAATTCAGCTGAAAGTGCCAGGCAGAACTAGACAAAAACCAGGTATCAAGTTCTGAAACTGACGAAGCGTCTATGCGGTTTTGCCTGGAATTACTGGATTGGAACATGCTGTCAACATGTGGCAAGAAAATTTTCATTATTTTCCGATTGAATATCACAGTCCGTGAATTCCAAACAGGACCGTCACAAAAAATTGCTCTCAGCTTTTGACAGGATGTTCCAATTTGATAATTCTGGATAAAAACAGGTAAAACTCAACAACCGTCCTCAGAAGTCTAGGTACCATGTCCAAAAACTGTACAAAATTGTCCGCGACTTGAGGATTGACAAATGACATAATTGAGGATTTGTTTATAGCCTGTTCCTCAGGTTCCACGATAAAAATAATGTCCCGGAGTTGTTGGAGTTTGTCCAACATAAAAATTGTCCCTATTCATCCGTCATTTGTCCAGGAATGTTCAAAATCAACATATCAGAGTTTGAAATGCATCTCACATTTCCAACCGTAGTTGGTTGACAGTTGTCCACAATCATGATGCAAAATTTTCAATGGTGTCCTGGAGTTGTCTAGCTTTGTTCACAATCCAAATAATCATTCCTCGTTCGTAGTTGGTCCATAAGTTGTCCATAGTCATGGTCAAGACCTGTCAGGTAGACCTGCAGGTCTTGCCAAGCCCTGAAAAGAATTATAAAATGCCACAAAACTTTTCTACCCGGGAATATAGCCGTGAGTTAATCAGGAGAACTTATTGCAATGGTGGGGCAAATCTCATTGATTGACTCATGTCATGGCAAATCGGCAACCATACTAGTTTTCAAAAGGGTATCAAAATCGAGATGGAAACTGACTTTCATCGTTCGAAAATTTAAAAAATTATAAGAGGCATTCTAGAAGCGGAATTGTGGGCATCTGCACCCACACTAATCGGACCCTGGTCATGCCCTGGTTCCAACAGAAAGAAATACACCACGATCATCTGCTCTACACAAAATAAATGCACATCAAGTTCATGGCACGCAATCACTGAATTTCTGCACGGATAAATGAATGATTTTTCTGTATTTTGTGTGGAATCGCACTTGCGTAGGCAGTTGATAGCGTAAAATCAATTTTATGTAACAGAATTTGTGTGTAGAATTGGAGAGCACCTCTCCAAGTTCATCATCCGTTCTAGCAAATAGAATACATATTCTCAATCAGGAATTATTCAACATGGAATATAAATACTAGGTAAATATATACATACCAGAGAACGAACATGTGTTACAACAAGTATACAAACGATGTTGCGTATAAAAACCCTATTGATGTATGCCTACATGGTATAATAACACATGGGGCATATACACAGAGTGTATATATGTACATAAAGAAGGGAGAGAGAGAAAACCAGTAAGGGCTGGTTCATCTTATGTTGCACAACATTGGCCGCCATCATTGAAGCAATCCAAGCGTATGTAATTTGAATGTTTTTGAGCAGAAGCAACGGGCCCGAACGAAACTGTGAAGGGAAGGGAGCTGAACGTGAAGAAATGAAGAAGGACGCGTGCGTCGTCTCATAAGAAGCATCACCGATCTCAGCACTCTATCCGACTATCGGAGTCAGTCATCCCTTCCGGCTATACGACTACATACTCCCTTACACTATTCTCCCCTCGCCCTCGCATATCCTCTTCACTCTCGACACGACATGGCTCGATTCGAAGGCAAGTAGATGGGAAGCTTGTAAATGTACAAGTTATTGCGGTATTCTAGTCCATGCCGCTCGCTCAAATAGTGCGATTCATCCCCACTGGCGTCAGTATGGAAAAATCTCTTCCCTTCAGAGATTTCATCAACCAACCAAAAATGCAAATTATTGACTGCACCTTCTTCATTCGATTCTTCCACATTTTTAATATATTCACCTAGTACACTTTCACCAATTATTATTCATTTCATTGTATTATAAATTTGTATACAAAATAAAAAAACTGGAGAATTTATTCGAAGCAGCCAAGATACCCACACATAAGATAGGAGAAACTTCGGAAACGGAGGTTTTCTCAATATGTTTTCTTCTCTGTGGCGGTTCCTTCGTCCTGCTTTGCATTTCTTTGCGAGGAGAGGAAGGAGAAGGAGGAGGAGGAAAAGAAAAAGAAGGTCCTTTGCGGCAGGAGCGAAACGAGCTTCCTCAAAAACCTCAGTGGGGAAAGCAAGGGAGTGGGATAGAGAAGAAAGGAAGGGAGAATAGGGAAAAAAAGAAGGATGGAGGAATGATAATCCATTCGACGGTCATAACACACAGCGCGGTACAGTAAAGCTCACCAGACAAGAAATACGGCCAACCAACCTTCCTCGACCTCTTCTTCTCTCTCTTTCTCTCTCTCTATCACCCCATAGTGAACTTACTCCTGGTTATATGCAAACCGCCATCGTTCCCTCGGGCTAGTCATAAACTTACTGAATTATATTACACGGACTCTCTCGGTGTGTGCCTCCACCTTCTCCTCCTCTTCTTCTTACACCCATAGTATACCTTCGCATGATCCTTTTTTCCCCAGTGGCCTTAGCTCGTACGACCTTCTTTGCCCTAAATTACCTAGATGGTAATATTCCCTCAAATTTGCTATTCAACGTATTACTTCCTACATGCAAACGGAAAAAGACCGTTGGCGGTTCGTTTAATGTTTACTTTTTATATACTTTCTTTTTATTAAATCCCATGTTTCTACGTATAACTGAACTTTAACATCGTAAATTGATTATCTCCGTATAGGTTGTGATCGATTTATTGCAAGCGACCCATCTACTCGGTTCCCAGTTGCAGAACTAGAGCCATTAACAAATGCAAATTGTGCATCATGACCCTGTCAAGTCACGATCGATAACCCAAGCTTTTCGCAAGCCGTCCCACGACACAAACGTGTACACGAACGGCGTCGTGCGTAACGCCGTCGCTTTCAACATTTAGGGTCAACAACGTTTGCTCTTCCACGTTGCGTAACAGGGTGAGAATCGTTCTCTATCGTCATCAACTGAGCTTGCCGTCCTGGCACGCGCCTAATTTTTTTTCTCTTCCTTCCTCATCCTTCTTGCATCCTAATAACTTTTATCAATATTTTCCACCCTGTGATTAACACTTTTTATACTTGATGCTGATCTTCCGAAGTTCAATTAATGACTGATTTTAGAAAAATAATCGTTGAGTATCATATGCAATGAATACTTCTTGGATCGGTATGAACAAGTTATGGATGTCCTCTGTGTACTTGGCTGAGCTCCTATGTCTTTTGACTCGAATTGGAAGAAATATAAAAACTACAAATTACGATACGCAATTGATGTTTGTTTCCTCAACACATCTCACATCCCAGAGATGATTGTAAGTTTCTCTCATTCTCAGATTTTAACATGGAAAATGTGGAAACTCTGAAATATTAACAACGAATTTTTTTACGAAAGATTTTGTAAATTTCCTAAGATCTTCCGTATCCTTAAAATTTCACGTCATTCAGTTGCTGCAATAACAAAAATATAAAGGGAGAATAAATAAAAAGAAAAGTTTAACTGATTGACTTATCACATTCAAGCAATCCCACTGACGTTCGGCAATGGCCTGTATCAAATCGCGCATTATAATTGGTACGTCAATGTACACATTTATATAAGCACGAGCCGCACGTGACCGGGGCGTCGAACCATCACAGTAAGACCTGCTCGTATATTATTCTTATGGAATCATAACTCTAATTCTCGATATCGAATCGAATTACACGGCGATTGTTATGGGAGCCGGCTAAGAACACGCGCAGGCTTTCATAGAAGAAAAGAGCAATTCGACTGTTAGCAAACGTGATTACACAGATACTGTAGTTCAAGATGGTAACATAGATCCATATGATGAGTGGATGTCATGAACAAAGTCAGAAAAAATCGGGAAGGACAAGGTTTATTTGTTTTTCTTGAACCGAGTATGAAAATACGACTTTTATTCTGAGCTGTTTTTTACACGAAAAAAAACGAATTCGCTGTGACAGTAACATTTTTCTCGCTGACCTAGTTAAATTAGGTACCATAATAGCTGGTCGTTAGCTGCTACAGTGGGAAAACTTACTTTCAAATAAAAAATTCGCTGTTATCCAGCAGATGTGGCAAATTCATTTGATTTCACTAGGTTCCTTTCGCTGGAGCAACAAATTTTTGATTGTGATAGAAATCTATTTGCTACCGCCGCAATGTTGTTGAGTATAACAGCAATTTTTCAGCTGTGACAGCAAAATATGTCTACTGAAAATTCTGCTACTTCAGCAAATAATTCGTAGCTATGGGTGAATAATTAGCAAAATATTCGTTGTCCAGAAAACGGTGAAGCAGCGGAATTACATTTCGCTGTCCCCGTGACTTTTGTTCTCCCTCGTGTAAGAACATCTTGTACATCGAATAATAAAAAAAAACTGTGACATCAGCTTGAAACTCTGATAACAGTGGAATATCAAAACATGAAAAAGATTCGAAAGCCTTAACATCCCAAGACGTACATATATTTGCAATATTATCATAAAAAGTATAAGCCTACACGTTCAGACTCATGCGTGCGAGGAATATTCTTTTATCCAGTGGATTTTTTCCACTCGAATGAATTCGGTTTTTATACACCCTCTGTATAATATAAACGAGAATAGAGAGAGGAACGAACGTAACGTGGATCGTGTGATAATGCGTTACAATCACGCACTGCAACCGATTGTCCATCAATCCTACCAACCGTTTTCTCATTATATAAAATACATACACACGTGGGTATCTGTACGTACGAGTCTTGCATAAGTTCTTTTTATATAAGAATCCTCCTATATAGCGGCACGAGCGGTCACGTGCCTCTAGCACCCCCGTTGACTATGCAGCACCCTTCTGTACTGTCACCAAGCCGCCCACTTTAGACACCACCACCTCGTCTCCCTACCTCTTTCCTGGAGCAAGAGTAGAAGAGAAACGAGACCGAAAGATTGACCTACCCTCGTCACTTGGCCTAACAAGCCAGGATCGCTTTCATCTATTTTTTCCTTTTGAGCCATATCCCTCCCTCTCTTCCTCCCCTCAAGGATTTTTTCCTCGGAAAAATCCACTTTCGGCCCTTTAATAAAAGTCCACTCAATTTCTCTGGTCGGATTCTCTCGGTTATGAGGGTTTTATTAACAGCTGGGATCGGATAATTGCAAACTTGAACTGCGTGCTTGAGAATGAGAGAGAAGAGGGAGAATTGAAATTGGTGAAAATTATGCGTGAAAGAAGATGGGTTGTTTTGTCATCTTGTTTCACAAATTTCATCGTAAAATAGGTACAATTTACAAAACTCAAATTCGATCCTTTGAATATTGTAGATAACTTCCTCATTTCCCATCACCCCATACTTTTGAATCGACGTGAAGAACTTTGGGATGAAAAAGTTTAAATACAAGTAGAACAATAATAACAATTTCATGTACAATTGAAAACCAATTCTCACCGATATTTCCTGTAATATAATAATATCCTTCAACATGATTGTATAGTTTCCTTTTGATCATTGAAGAATTCAATATAAACAAAATCATGGTGTGAGGTATCCAAGGTACTGAACTGTAGTTTTCAGATACAATTATAATCCTTCAGGGAAGCAATTCGTGGAACATAATAATTTGTCTGATTCTAAGACACCGATAGAAATAGAAACTGAATCAAATACGGTGGAATGTAAGAGAAACATTTATGAGAGATGAGTAGAGGATAAACAAAAAAAAAGTGTATAAAACAATGCAAGAGAAGCGTATGCAGAAAAATCCGAGAATAACAATTTCATCCATTTGTCAAGATTTGAACCCATAACTTTCGAAATTGTAGTTCCGCGTCTTATTCATTGAGCTGTAAAGCGCTGTGATGACTGATTATTTTTAACAACGATACTTGAGTATTACGTACACTGTAGAAGATATTTGTATTGATTTTAATACAAGAATTTGGGAGCGATTAACACACATATTTTTGTTTTGAATCTATCACACTTTTATTGTAATTCAAGCACAATGATACTTTGAAGTGGTTTTCTTACAAAAATTTTTGTGAATTTAATACTCAAAAGTACATATTGGTTGTTTCCAAATATTATACATGAAATTCACGAATTGTTTCTAATAGTGCACGGAATGGCTAGCATACGCTTCATGAAACGTAACAATACTCAGAAAGTTCATGAACCCAATAAACATGAACATCTTCAAGATATCTTGAAGATATCTTTTGAAAGACATCTACAAGACATATCAAAAAGACATCTTGAAGATATCTTTTGAAAGACATCTGGAAGACATATCGAAAAGATATCTAAAGGACATCTTTTCGATATGTCTTGAAGATGTCTTTCAAAAGATATGTTTAAGATGTTTTGCCAAATGTATCTCTAAGATCAGCAGTTTTGAGGTTATGAGTGCATATGGATAACACTTCAAATGTCTTTGTTCACAATCAAATTGCAAAGAAGGTGAATTCGTTCATAAATCAAAAGCTTGAATAATCCATGTAAATACTAACAAATTCTGTGAAAAGTCCGATTTTATAACCTTGCAGTGCTCGCACTGAAACTAACGAATCTCCGAGTCACAATATTTTGCGAATTATCGAACTGTTTACGCTGAATTTTATGGACGGCCTTTGTGTACGATGATTTTATCAAATTCTCATTCACATTTACTAATAAGTTGTTTTTCAATAACAGTGAGAAAAAAATAATTTAAAGGTATCTATGATATTCATCAGGCACTAACGATCACTGGATCATGTACTTCAATATATTTCACCAAATTCATTAAGCTGTTCAAGTTTTATGCACAGTCAACTTATCTTATATTTGTATATGTCATAAACACCTCATTCAAAAGATCACTTTTACTCTGAAAATATACACCGCTGACACTATATCTCACTATGTCATATTGACAATTATGAGCACCGTCATCAAATTGTCCGTATGGCTCAGGTCATCGAAGCATGGGTACGTCGTGAAATGTCCGGGTTCGAATCTCGCAACCCCAAAAATCCGAAATGAAGTAAAATTTGTAGGACTGAAAGGAGGGATCAAAAGAAAAGAAAGAAGGAAGAAGAAGGAGAAGAGGGGAGAATTTTTTTTATGCACGATTCAAGATTTTTCCAAGATATTTCTATGAATTCTTCAAGACATTTTTAAGACTTGATTGAATACGTCTAAAGCATATCTTCCGCAAGACGTTTTTGAGATATCTTAAACTTGTCGAAATCAGTCGCGTAAGACATCTTTTAGATTTCTAAAAGACATCTTCGAGACCTTCTTGCAAGACATCTTTCAAAATTGCGAGATATCTTTTAGATATCTAAAAGATGTCTTTTTGTTTGATTGGGAAGTATATTAGAAACGTGTAATTCGAGTATTCTTCAGCTAATGTAACACAGAATATTCTGAGAATATTCTCACAACATCCGTAAAACGTACTGTATCGAATATTCTTACAAAGAGCGTAGAAGCTTCGTAAATATTCATAGAGGATTCTGAGAACATTTGAATGGGACTGTTTCGAATATTCTGGGAACGTTCGTATAATATGCGTACAAAGTTTGTAGGGAGATTGATAAGCAGCGCATGCGCAAGCATCTTAATGACATGAATTCAGTAATGGCGGATAATGTTGTTGACAGGCTACAGACCCTTGGATAATATATTATTTTAATTTCTATTTGGGGAATGAGAAATTCATGAATGTGCATTTTGATATCTCGAATGTTTTGAGAGCGTCATGCGTGAAAAATAATCTTTGAAAGTGTAATAAAATTTGAAGAAGTATCGTATATATTATGATTACTTGTTGTGATCATAAGTATCTCACCCATCCATGTGAATCCATGATATTGCTGAGAATCCATGATGACAGATGTTCATTGATTGCAAGAATTGATTGTGAATTAGTTTTCGGTTACATGCAGAAGTTATATTGGCAGGAATTTATATTTTAACATCATTTTTTCATAATATTCCCACAATATTCGTGGCATAATATTCTGAGAATATTTGAAACAGTCTCATTCAAACATTCTGAGAATGTGCGTAGAATATATTCGCACGTAATAAGAATCTCCTTAGAATATTCGAATATCCTCAACGTACATTCTTAGAACATTCTCAGAACGTGCTTGTGCTACCTGGGAGTAAGCAAGCATTACGCACTCCAGTGAAAGGAGATTGAAACATTTTCCGGCCCTTGTCAGCTTCGAATGCGCTCACTATGCGAGCGTAAATTTTCACCAGGGAATGTATAAACTCTATAATTGTATATTTGGGAATATTTAATTTCTACTGCAATTTTCAAATTTGGAGCAAACTCGATCGCAGCAGTTACAAACTCAATATGTCACTCACAGTTTGTGTAAGAAAGTTTTCCCTTCAACTAGTTCATATTTCGTGGCATAGTCGTGAATTTAAGTATCCCTCACTATCATTACTTTTTGTCTGCGTGTTTCAACTCATTGTGAAAGAAGATAAATCTTCAGGAATGTTTTATCAACTCCCACGGACGTGGAGGGATGTGAATTTTGTCATGCCATTGAAGATTGATGTCTTTTTGGGAGAGTGAATGTCTCTCGCATGAGAATATGTCCCAGTTTGTAATGACGTGAAATCTATAAGGATTTTTTAGGTGTTCTTCACCAAAAACATCGCAAAATACTTCATAGAATTTCTTCCGTGCATATTTGTTGTTAAGGAATGCAATAAATGATACACTCAGAGAAAAATTCTTGGTGAAATAGTCATTTGTTTTAGAAATCCTCTCTATTCAATTAGCAAGATGTTTGATATTACAGCAAAAACCTCGCTGTTTTAGCAGAATATTTGCCAATTCAGTCAATTTTCTAACAGGGTGTACATCTACAACGCCGAATTACTGGATCAGTACGCGTTCGCCAATGAAAAAACAAAAACAAGATTTTTGCTTCACAAGCAGCAGGAATGTTCCATATTTCCCGTACATTGCCCTACTACCCTACTAGAAATGCTCTAGTAATTGACGAGTTGTGTAACGCTTAACTAGCCAAAAACTATAGTATCTGGCTAGTTGAGCGTTACAAAACTCGTCAATAACTAGAGTATTTCTACTTGGGTAATGCGATTCCAATTTCAGATTAATTGTATAATAACATTCCCAATAAACACACATATACGTTTCAAAAACGTCAAAAACAATCAGAACCACAGGTTCTTGATTAGTAATATTCTTCCGTCGATCCACAGTGAAATCGTTGATAGGAAATATTAATATCCAGTTACTATTTTATGGGAGAGTAGCACAAGTACTCCTTCATACAATTGAATGAGATTGAAATTCGAATTGACTATTCATATGGAATAATCTTGTTGATCGTCATCTACTCTTGATAAAGAAGATACATTAGTTCAACTTAATGGAGTGGAAAATGAATTTTTAAATCCAGTCACTGTTGATGAGAGTTCAGAAGAACATAAATTCAGGAACTTGAACTTTGATTTCAACAGAACTTAGTTCTGAACAGGACCGAACCCTGGTGAAAAAAAATTTCAAATTCGATTCAATTTCATTAAATTTTGTTCAATGTTGCTGAATTGAATCCGATTTTTTGTTGAATTCCACTCACAAATTGGACTCTCCTTTCATGAAGAATCAACAGCAAAAACTTTCCAGATTTCCTCAAATTTCGATGGAATTAAATCAATTTTTAATAAGAAAGTGTCCAAATTGAGGATGGAATTCAACAAAAGTTTTTCCACCAGGGAATAGATTCAATATTCTCACAGAGACGGAATTTGTTGAGGAAATCTTTGTAATAATTCAGGATCCTCATTTCTATTGATTCATATAACGGTCACTTCGATAATACGGCCTTGAGAACGACAGTGATTTGCCAGGGAATTCATTGATTGAGAATGAAATTTGCGTCAATTAACTTTATAATCCACACGCAGAAAAGTGCCTGTTTGAAAAATAGCAGAGTTCACTATTGATTACAGCAATAAATGTTTTTAATATGAACATAATTCATTGTTGAGCATATGCGAAGTATTACAAAATGTAATGCCAAGTAGTATCTTTGCAAATCACTATCGGGATTGGCGATTTCTGAATTTTAATTTTGTGTGCCTACGAATCAAAATGCAACGTGATATACTTTATTATATGTCACTTATCAGGGGCGGCCGTGCTTCGTATGTCATTGAACTCAAATATTTTTGGAAGATCTCTTTTCTCCGTGCATGGAGCATATTTTGTGAATGTTTGGAATTTTCTAAAAGATATCTTTTTGTATTCGAAAAGATTTCTTATGCAACATGAATAGATTTCTAAAAGATCTGTCGGAGACTTCTCAAAGATGTCTTTATTTTGAGTTGTGTATGGGAATCCTTGATGAACCTTTGTATGAGCTATTCCAAATCACGCCAATTTTCTTTCAGAAATATATCTTGAAATATCTTTTAGAAGTATTTGCGCTATGTGGAATTATTTCTTCAAAGCTGCAGCAAATTTGCTGAATTACGACCGTCACTTTTAATCATTTTCTGAAAGAAGACTGACACAGTTGGTTGCATATATTATTTGTTGAAAACATTATTCGTAGAGTATTGTTTCAATGACTCCTCATCTACTCATACTTTCCGTTCCTAATCAATTTGAACCTTGCGATCCCCACTGTTACGTATTCATTCAAGAATTCATTACTAGAATCCACCCTGGTACTCAGAGCTGTCAAAAAAACTTATCGAGTCTGGAGTTTGAAAATGTGGTGTAAACGTGATGCAGCTGATATCAATGTTTGATGCTACATTGAAAAACATCTATGGTAGTAATAATATTAAGAGTGCTGTCAGGAATGGTGTCATAATATAGACATCATAACCTGAATTCTGGTTATAATCTCTATATTACTGTTATCAGCACTATACATTTTTTCACTGTTCAGTTTTGATTGTTCGGTAATTCATACAGTAGCGTTTGATAATTCATAGTGTGTATAGTTATTCATACAATATAGTTATCTTAGAATGCTGACACTCTAATATGAGTGAGAACAAAGGTTAAGAAAAAGTTGATATTCGCATAATTTTATCACTGTTTGAATAACAATTCCAGGTACCTATATGAATCCCAACCAGTTCCATTCACTCAAAGATAATTATGATTGCTCGAGAAACAAAGATTAGTGTTCAAGCCTGAAGAACCGCTACCTTCCTTACCACAAAGATATGACACCTTGCATCAAGGGTTCTCACCTTTGACCCGAAAGAGGGGATAGTTCTTCAAGACACACAATGAGAACGTTGATCCCCTCTCTAATTAAAGGCTCTTGTCACTTCATCAAGCACGGACGCACGTCTAAATTTTTCCGATCAAACACGTGGTCGATCTCGTTTCACGGAATTTGTTCATAAAGTGATCATTACGTAGTGATTTCAATCAGTTTGTCCATCGGTGACTATTCACAAGAAATGGAATAGTCGGTTCGATTTGTGAAGTGAACTATTCCCCCATTCCACACCTACTTCGCTGAAGAAGTTGATTTCATCTATCGTCAACCCGCATCTCTTTCATGGATCAACGACCACAGAGGTGGCCACCGCTCATCTTCGAGGAGTGAGTGTGGTATGAATGCATGATTTGTTCTGGGCAAACAAATTCTTTCAAATTATACAATTATATTCATACGTTTATTTTGTATAAACTGATGTCATTCTTTCAGAACCTTGAATCTCACGAAATTCCTCTTTCATAAGATACATCGAATCCCCCGCCTTGAATACAGTCCATTTAGCTTTGTTTCATTCTACTTTCAAGTTCTTTCTTCACTCATTTTTCAGCTCTTAGTTACAAACTTTCTCCGAAGGGTTTTTTTTTTGTCTCAACATTAGAAAATTAAACAATTAGATTTACTGAGATCTAGGTAGATCTCTCCAGAGATATGTAGATCTTTTGAGATATATGTAGATCTCTTCAGAGCTAAATTTTGGGGGGGGGGACAATTTTACGGAGATCTACAGAGATCTCCAGAAATTTTTTTGAATTTTTCTATATACTTTTGGATTCCTTGCGCAATTGGGATCTTTGGGGGTGAGTGGATATCAGAAAATTCCGAAGATTGTTGCCCAAGTTGAGATGTTTAGATGTGAGTAGGTATGAACAGATTTGCGGAGATTTTTGCCAAATTTAGATCTCAATAGATCTAATATTTTTTTCTCAAATGTTCCAATCTGCTGGGAATGAATATTCTTATTTTCGATGAAATGCGAAGAAGATTTGGTTCCCTCAAGAATCCGATGATAAATCAAGAAGAAGAAGAAGAAGAAGAAGAAGAGGAAAAGGCCACTGTTGTCTTCAAAATCAAGTATATGTAGAAAAATTATGATATCCTGTACTAATGACAGATTTCGATATCATGGCTCAATGATGTATGATTTTTTTAAATTCACATAAATGGATATATTCATACATTTTTTATGAAGTTTCATCACGATACTTTGAATTTGTTTATTGAACGATTGTTTGTTTATTGGGCATTGCTTTGTTAGTTTGTTCGTTAATAATTGGTCACTTAGTCTTCGTTTGTTGGTTCTTCATTCATTATTCGTTTATTTTTTTGTCAAGGAATTGGGAGTCAGGATTCGGTTGTTGGTGTATTTGTCAATAATTTGGGATTTATTCATTGATCTGGTTTTTTTGTTCATTTGTTCGATTGCTGTTGAAATAATTCGTCACTCATTAATTCAGAAATGTTTTATGATTAATTGCCTGTCGGGTGTTTATTTGTTAATAACACAGGTCTACAATGATTTTGGTGCCGCTAAAACTAAAGCAGATTTTGAGTATATTCGATACCCTGACTCTGGAAATATACTTATTTTTTTAATGCTACGTGTAGTTTTCAAGAAATCGCAGGTGTAAAATAAAATGAAAATGCACGATTTTGGAACATTTTATTCAATTATTCCACACTTCAAGAACATTTTATCAAATTATTCTTCAAATTATCTCAAAATATGAGTCATTCTCTTCCAAATGCGATTAGGTTTGTTCAAATATCTTTTTTTCTCTCTGAGATACGACAGTTTGAAAATTGTGTTATTTCACCTATTCACTAAATCCATGAACACACAAATTTCAAATTGTCGTGTCACAGTAAAAAAAAAGATATTCGAGCAAACTCAACGGCATTCGGAAGGGGATGGATTATATTTTGAGGTGCATCTACTAGTTTCATGAGAAAAAATTACATTCTGACGTCACGTAATCTCAAATATGTCGAAAAACGGTGTTTTTCACACTTTGACGTTGAAATATCTCAAAAACCACACGTAATAATGCAATTTTGAAGCCAGATTCGGATTCAGCGCGCCAAAATACTTCGGAAAAGTATGATACAGTTGTTGCACCAAACAAAAAGTTCAATTTTGTAGGACTGTGTAATTTGTCAATGAGAATTCGTCTGTTGGTTTATTCGTTTATTTGTTCGTCAATGAATTGTTGCACTCAGGATTCGGGTGTTTTATTTGTTGATAATTTAGGGTTTATCAATTGACAAAATTTTTGGTGGTTTGTTAGTGTGTTATGAATAATTTTTCACCTTCAAGGGGTCTTTCTGGTTGAGATTTTCAAGGAGAATTTTTTTTTTATAGAAAACATTGAAATATTGTTTTGAAAATTTGTAGGTATGTTTATCAATATAAATATTAGAAAAATTTTTTTTCATGTTTGTAAAAATTTTTTTTCTCGTCATACTAATTTGAACAACAAAAAACAGTAAATTATGACGGTGTGATTTGGGACGACCGGATGATCCGAAAAAACACAAAAAAAATGGCAAATCATTCCTTGTTGAAGTGGCTATCGCATGAACTAGGATATTTCTTTTTCCTATCAAAGAATAACAAAATGGCGGCCATTTTACGTAAAGAATCGACTTTCGAGGGTGGAAAATCGAATGGAAATTGGAAAATTCTAGACCAATTCAAAAGATCCTAGTTCATGCGATACCCACGTAACCAAAAACACTTTTAAAATGTATTTTAAATGCATCGGATGAATTTGAAATCGTTTTTGGAATAAAGGATTTTTCGTAAAAGATTTCAAATGCATTTCAAAAGCATTGTTGAGAAAAGGTTTTTTTGAAATACTTTTTGAAATATATTTTGAAAACTTTTGTGAAAATGTATTTATCAGAATGTGAATAAAATACATTTAAAATGTTTTTTTTCTAATTTGATATCATCATCATAATACTTCAAATGAATTTGGGAAGAAAATATTATTGATGTATTCAAACAAATAGAAATTTGAAATCAAGCACTTGATGGGGCTTTAATCAAGATTTGTAAGTAAAATACATCCTTGATGGTTTGAAAAATATTCCATACAAATTGCACTTCATGGCATCAAAATCATTCTTTATCTTTGAAGATTGTTCTACAGCATGTGAAATAAATGTAATTCGGTTTTCTATCATCAACCATATGTAGACAGACAAAATTTTTGAGGTATCAAAAAGATTGTTTATAAATTTCTAAGAAAAAATTGGATACAACAGTTCTCATAGTTCGAAAAACATCCCAAGTGAAATTTCTAAACTTTTTCTCAATAATATTCGAAAAACAAACTTAATGCTCTTCTAGATCAATTCACAAGGTATTACAAACCCAAAAAAAATGCATTCCAAGTATAAATCGAGTGGTTCTGATAAATGTAAATTTTTTTAATCTAATTGCAAAATTAATACTTTTATAGAATCAGTTTTAAGCTTCAAAAGAGTATTTCCCATGCATTTGAAGTCAATTTTCAATGCATATGGTATATGAATCCAATGTTATAATTAATAGTTTTGAAATGCATTTATAGGTGTATTCACTATGCATTTTAAGCGTCCCATAATAGTCCTATTTGACGATCTTATTAAAAGAATTTGAAATGCATTTTGACAAATGCATTTGAAATACATTACGTACATTTAAAATGTATTTGAATACATTAAATAAATGCATTGAAAATATATTTCAAATGCTTCGGTAAAATGCATTTCAAAAGCATTTTTGGTCACGTGGGTAGCCACTTCAACAAGGAACAATTTCCCATTTTTTTTGTTTTTTTTCAGATCATCCGATCGTCCCAAATCACACCGTGTTTTTTGTTGTTTAAATTAGTATGACGAGAAAAAAATTTTTGCAAATATGAAAAAAAAAATGTTGTAATATTTAAGGTCTAATAAACATCTCTACAAATTTTCAAAACGATACCCCAATTTTTTCTATGAAAAAAAAAATGTTTGAAAAAAAAATTCTTCTTGAAAATCTCAACCAGAAAGACCCCTTAATTTAATTTATAATTTCTTGTTCATATTGTTAATTCTGAATTAACTTAAATTTGAAGTAAAAATGTACTCTTCAACTCTAGAAATGAACAAGATTGATCCGACCTTAACCTCAACTTTGATCGAAAGAATTTGATTATTAGTGGGTGACCGAACTTTTTACAATTTTCTTGAAAAAAATGATTTTATTTCATTTTATAAGGGTTTTTTCGTCAACTCACCGAACGAATCCATTCTTTGACAGGGGCACCGATTTTTCATCAATTATCATCCATCTCCAATGTATGAACACAAATTTTCAGCCGAAGATATGAAGAATAAGAAAGAAAAATTCACAGTTTTTTTCAGTAAATTTTGTCCTTTCCCGGGAAATTGATCTATCAAAAATTTTTTCAAATCATTCGTCCAATGATACTTTGTATCCATGCTAATTGCTTTCGAAATGTCTATATCATATCTAGGAACTGTTTGAAACCGATCGTATTCGGTAATGTGAATTAGTAAATAATCAGAAAATGTGTGGCGTAAAAATGAACTTCTGTCAATAATTCGGTTAAATAGTCTAAAGGAAAACGACTTTAATTTGGTGAATAGATTCAGATGAACGAACTAATACTGAGGATAACTTAATCTACTCCAGCAAACTTCTTCTTCCATAATGCAATGTATTTCAAAGCGTGTTACAAATTTTTCGATTGTTCACCAGCTATCACTTTCGTTACTTTATTCTTTCTTAATTATAAAACTCTGCCCAACATGGAGTAGATTCTGGTCATTTCGGACCGAGATCCGGCTGATGGACCATACGATTCACTACAACGCAATGCAAACACAGATTGCGTTTCAAAATTCCTCATTTTATTTCATCTCCCAAATAGGATTTATACCAACTCTCCCAAATGATTGCAATAAGCCGAAAATTTGAACTCTATTTTTGGTAACTCTCACGTCGTCCTCATTATTGAAATTAGCATCCCGCGCATCCTGTGGACCTTGAGGGGAAAGCTTCTTCGTGCAAGACTTTCCGTTAATCTCACATCTCCCACATTTTAATTACCAGGTTCCCGAATACTTCGCGTAAATATCGTATCCGTGTCCATTACAATGAGACAACGAATTTCCAAGTGCCAAGTGATAGGGTGTGTGAGCTTTAATATTACAAAAAGCTGTCGTAATCTGACGGGTACAAAATCACTTGGACCGTGACAGACTGGGTGTCCAATTTGTAAAAATAACGATGAAATAACTGTTGCGTGAACTGTGATTTCATCGTTATTTCAACGTGCGTGTCCTCTGTGTGTATATATATATATATATGTGCGTATATGGAATATAGTCACATCGACGTGACGCAGAAAACACTGATGAGTGAACTAAACGTGATGCAGTGAATGTTGCAAAGAACATCAGCACGGTCAGTAAAGCAAATAGGTGTGTGCGCGTATACGCAGATAGGTGTGAGAGAGAGAGAGAGAGATTGGTTGGTTTGATAGGAAACACGAGATGACCAGTCCAGAGGTTGGATGAAACATACATAGAAAGGATGAGAAAAAAGGCGAAGAGGATAAAAAACGATCCGTATGACACATTTACATTTTGTCCATCATCGAAACCAACAAGCGAAGCGTTGGACGTTAATGTTTCAGTCATTGTTCAACTATCCTAGCTTCGTTTTACGTTCGAAAAAATATACTCATCAATCCGTGACTCGATGAAGCGTTATAACAAAACTTCAAATCCAATTAATTGTCAATTCTAACGAGCCTAGAGAACAGATCCTTCGTTATTTCAAAAATCGAAGAAATATCTTCCGAAAGGAAGATATCGGCACATGGATGGAACAATGCAAATTCAATCCACGCACAAGACGAAAACATTCGCTGGATCATAGCGAAAATTTCTTTGTTTGTTTGTGTATTCAACAATGATCAACAACAATTATATTAGTCGATTATGTCCACTTTTTCAGTACACATTTTATGTCCTTAAGATGTCTTGCATCTCAAACTTTTCTTGAAGACTTGTGAAAGATGATTTCTTTTAGACGAGTGATCTGAAAGTGTTGTTCAAGGCATATAAAATCTATTTAAACATCAGAAGGAAACATTCGAACAATCACCTTTGCACCAAAAGTAAGCAAAATTTCCGCAACCTTGATGCATTTTTTATGTAGAAAATTGCATGCATGATATGAAATAATTCTTTCACAAATCTGTAGCCTTTTCAATTTCGCGAAGATTTGATAGAAATAAAAAATTCTTCGAATGAATCATAATAAAATCTCGACTGAGTTCTTGAACAAAATCCGAACTCACCTACAGTTTCAATTATTCTGAAACAGGAACGATTGGTTGACGTTTCTCAGCCGTCCAAAGCACATCATAGTAGTTCATATTCATGGACGTGCGGGAACAGGAGCACCAGAAGCGGCTAGGTATATTATCGACGTCGCGGCGGCGATACCAACGACCCTGCTGTCACTATAATCTGTTTATAAAACAATTTGCGAACCAAGTGATGCGTGAGATACAATATATCTGCAAACATTGTTAGTATCGACGGTTTCCATCGCCTCCCTCATATAAAACGACTCTGGATGAGAACTGCGGTGAGGTAAGGGAATTGTACCGGAGTGGGATAAGCATGGAAACACATAGGGGAGGTTCGAACCCTCTGAAGGTTGTTGTACGCGACGACGGAGGAGCGGCGTGTAAAGGAAAAGGCAATGGCAAGCCAGAAAAGTAGGCGCTTGCTTACTTGCTTATTTCGTTCTGTGATTCATCGTGATTTAATAACCGCAACAAGGATCGAGACGAAACGGAATCACGTTTGCCGAAAGCGGCTTTGGATAGAAAAAGACATGCGAATCCAATAATACGTGACCAATGAAACCGAAATTGATCTACCACGATTATATCGTTTCTTCCCAACTAAATTCGTTCAAATTGAATTCCAGATTTCGGTCAAGATAGACATCGCGTCATCATCACGGGGCGCAAGGAACGGAAAAAATTTGATCAAAATCGACAAGTAATATTCGTGGAACGAATATCTGAGGAGGATGAGAGGGTTTCGAACTTTGTACAAAGAATTTTATTCCAAATCGATTTACGTGATCGATGAACCTTCGAACAACATTTAGATGACGAGAACTGAATTTAGTTCTGAAAGAGTGTGTTGAATTCGAGAAGAAGAAAAAGAAGTGGATGATAAAGTGAAATGTAGGTATACGAGCGAGAGCGACGGATCTTTCCTCCCCTTTCCCAGCCACATTTAAACATCCGGAACGAAGAAAGAAAGATCCGGAATCGTTGAATCATTGAGCTAGGCTCATTGGCTCGGTAATAGCGGTTACCCGCTGTACCGAATGAACGTAACGAGGCAAATCTTCATTGTGGCAAACTTGAAGCGGTTAATGGCCTGTGACTTGTATGCGTTTCGCGATGACGATTATGTGAAAACTACTGGGCAACTAGATTGGCAGTCAGTCAACCAACTAACAGCCAACGATTCGAGTGCAAGGTCGGATCCCAACTTATTTTGTGTTATAAGAATGGAACGGAAGATCTAATGTTCGCTACGCGTCTGCCAAACGTCTCCGGTCGCGTGGCTTTATAGTCCTACATAACTTATCCTTCTACCTCTTTCTGAATTTCGAATCGTTCGACGTCATTATTCTTATACTTTTATGTTGTTCTTTGATATATTCCATTCGAGATGTATTATATCACAGAGATGCCTCATAAATATGTTCTCCATATTCAATGCGAATGATCAAATATATATTTATCGATTTCGAACATTAACAACTTCAGTCAGTTCTTTGTCTACGACAATACTTCCAAGGACGAAAATTTAGATGACGCTCCTTTTTCCTCAGTGTCATCTTTCTTAGTAAAGGGCCTCTAGGCTCAGAATGCTCGGGGGCCCATGTAAGGGAATTTCTTTACTTATATATAGTAATATCTTTTTGGAAATTTCAATCAATATGTTCGTTTGGCTGTGCAATTTAGATATACATAGCTCATGTTTTACTTCTTTTATTATCAAAAATTCTTTCCTTGTAGGATTAAAAGAAAATTGTGGTTCAAGGAGTTGGGGGCCCCCATCAGCGTGGGCCTACAAAGCCTATGCAGAAAGTCGGCACTGTTTTTCCTGATAATTTTTACACGATTCTTGTCGTTTCAATTCACGATACATTCATTGAGGCCACGATTCCGCTGTTTTCCACAACGCGATGAAAGCAAAGGAAAAGAGAATTTGATGAAGCGCGAGTACTCTTCACGAGATCCACGAGGAATACCTCGCACGATTACCTACCCAATCTCGAATATAATTTTCTTGTTAAGTATGAAATCTAATCAACGTTAGCAGTGGGCTATAGCCGTGCATCGAACCGACCAATCCTTGCTCTGCTACTCACCCCCTCTTCCTCTCATCACCCACACACGACCTGTCTATTACAGAATCTTGGTGAGGGAAAAAGAAACCTTCTCTGGATAACATTATTAAAGAATATAAAAATTCGAGAGGGGACTCGAAAGAAAAGACAATAAGATAATTGAGTTAAATATAGGACTCTTGCTTCATGTTCTAGTTTCAAGAACCACTCACAATGCTTTTTCTTCTTATTTTTACACGTTTCATGCATAATACGATTTAAGAACCACTTTATAGTTATCTCTCGTATTGCCGTATGTACGTATGTCACTGCCATTATCCAGTTACACCCTCATTCAGTTTGTATTAACCGTCTTGTCTGACCTTTTCTCCAACCCAAGCGACTTGTCCTTTGTTTTCCGCCACGGTGGTAGTCTTTTCCATTATGGCCAAATAAAAGAAATGATCACATCTGCCCGGGGGTTCTTTCTCTACTGTCTTTTAATCTTAACGCACTTGTTCTGGTCCTTCTTTCTCCGCTCATCCCAGATACCTAACGTCGTTCCGTTACGATGCACAATTTTCGTTTATGCAATTTTTGACACTATTTCAAAAAACAAGTTTTTTTTCTCTCCTCTCTGCTCATCGATCCATTTATGATGAGAATAATATAGAAACGTATTTCAATTGAGGATATAATTGTACGAGAAATAAAGTTCACGGTAACACCAAGATCCATTGTTTTCCAAACATTAGACACGTAACTTTCGAAATAATAATTATCAGAGGGAAGTTTCATTGAATACCACGACTCTTGAACTCATGTTCCTCCCGTGAACATCCTACCTTTATCCACTTGATGTCCATTATCCTTTCTACAAGAAACTTCTCGACCGAAGTAACAGGCCATCACGGAAGAGAATAATAGACGCAACCCCGTCAAGGCGAAGGAAGAAACAAGAGAAGAGTGGTGGGCATGTTAAACAGAGAAAACAACCTTCTACTTACTTCAGACATTATGATTATATAAAAAAAAAGAGGGAGCAAGAGGAGAGAAGCATCCATTCTCTTCTCTTTTTCCCTCCTCTCCAGTATTCGCCTCGCTGACTGCAGACCACGGAGTTGAATCAATTAAAGTTTAATCCGGAACTGGGATCGAGGGAAGTTGGCCTCTCACCACGACTTGCCATTTTTTCATTCTCTCCTCTCCTATCCCCCCAACCCACAATGAAACAGACATCTTCAACAGTAGAGATATTGTACGGCCTAGGGGGGGTTAACAATGACGGAAATAGCTGGAGACAGTTGTAGGAGAAGAAAGAAGGGTAGATCGGCGTCGGTCTCTAGTAGTCTGGATTATAAGAAGAGAGAGAAGAAGATCGCTAGAAGAGGGTGTTTTTCCGTCGAGGATACAAAGGAAGAGATGCCCCATAGACCAGACACCGAAAAGGGGGTTCCCAAACTGTATCGCTTACGCCGAGGGTATCCTCGACAATGGGGATTCGCAAAGAGCGGAAAGAATAGTTATCCGTAATATGGGGTGACGCGTGCTGATGAGTGTACTCGAACCGGAAGTTTCGATCATTGCTATTGATGATGATTCGAGTAAAGATGTTCCTCGTTAACTACCAACGAATTATATCTCTCCTCTTCGGATAACCTGACATTTTTGAATATTTTTCTCCCTAAGAGAATCCCACTCGAAGCAGGAAAAAAAATATCACTCGAATCGAATAATTCTCAAAAGTTTTCATTAATTCCACGAACAACGAGCGGAATATAAGAAAAGAAAAGCACATTGAGGGACGTGGAACTTTCTTCATCCGAGTTGATACAACTTTCTACAAAGGGGCAGAATTATTTGCAGGGTTGCATCGCCAAGTCTATTCTTCTTCTCCCGTTGAAACAAAAGTTTCTGACCTGACGCGGCTCCCTCTCATTTTTATTCACAACAAAACTGCAATGGATTGCATTGTTCTGTCGTTGATAATTAATGGAAGCTGAATTAGTTGGCGATTGTTCTGAATGCATTCGCTTCTTTATCCATCTGTTTCTTCTTTCATCCGCTCGCGGTTGCTCTGTATCAATGACCACACGTATATAATAATAAATAAGATTTCTCAGAATTTTCATCCTGATTATTCCACACTTCTGTTTATATTCAACCAACTGTGAAGAATTAACGAGAAACTCTTGGAAAAATACATACAGCGAAATAAAAGCGAAGAAGGAGAACGATTGGAGTTGGGGATAATAATATAAAAACTTTTTCCTTTCCTTTTGTGTCTTTTTTTTAGTTGGCTGTTGATGGCGGCCATGAGCACGCCATTTTTTTTCTTACTGATTCCGCTCTACTGTTATGAATGAGCTTATAATGATGCTGTTTCTTTTATACAGTCGTTTCTCATATTCAGACAGTGCTCTTTGTCATTTTCATCCAAGATTACAAAGAAGGTTGAAGTGATCATCGACATGAGTTACAAATCAAGTACGCTTCTAATTGAATTAATACGTAATTCGAGATGTACTTCTGAAGAACGATGTCGTCGAAGTGGGAAATATGGATTGAATCTATGATATGATTCAATGATCCGTGATGGAAAGATTTCTAAATTATTGATCAGCTTCTGATCAAGAAATTTTATTGTGGATTTTGAAAATTCATCCAGAATTTCGCTGATAGTACATCGAAAGAAATTGTTAAAACATAAGATTTATTTGATTTATTTATTTCATTAATGATTGGAAAACAAAAACATTCCATTGTCCATGATTCAACACAGAAAAGTGGGAAGTGATACATCAACTCTTGCGAGAAACACTCGGCGTTCGTAGATGTATAAGAATAGGAGAAAACTTGCAATTGCAAAAACTTGTCCACAGTTCGCCAAGACAAAAGGAGAAACATTCACGACGTTCGCAGTAACTCGTAACTATTTCACCACTTTCTATATAATACATTAACTATGTCTTTTTCTTTCTGTTTTCACTTCTTTGCCGTTTTTTCCTCTTATTCTTCTCCGCTCTTTGCTTTTTTCCCTTTTTCCATATCCTTCTTCTCTCTCGCAAAACTTTTGAGATGGGAATTTCCGCCATATCCTGCAGCTGATAAAAATGCATTTTTCGAATAACTTGGATATAAAGTTCTCTTGGCTGAGATAGCAAATGGGCATCAAATGGATTCCCTATTATCACGAAGAGTAATGCGATGGAGAAATATATACGCGAAATATTCTTTCAGAGATTCAGAAGAAAAAAATCGAGTTGAATTTGGACTATCAATTTATTCCAAGTCGGATGCGCGACTATAATAATCGATTTCGATGTGTATCCTACATGATTGTTTACCGAATCATTCAACCGAGCAAGAACATCGCTGACTCATTCTGTCCAAGCCACGTTCGCGGCATTGGTAAAGCGTTCAAACCGACGAGGGTGAAGCTTACAAAACGCGAGCTGTAACTAAATTTAAAATTTTTACTTACTTCCAGGCTACTGCTCACCCTATGTCCGTTTGCCTCGATGCTGGCAGTGCCTACCCATCATTACTCGCTGCAATCAGCACCGCGCCATGAACAACACACTTGCGTTATTCCCCTCGTATCACCTTCTCCTTCTAATACTTTTTCCTTCTGTTTCTATCTTTTTGAAAATCGTCGCCATTCTTCTCCGCCAACATCGCCAAATTGCCTCTAACCGAATAAACTGTCGCTGTTTGCCGAACGAATGAATATCCAAGACAACGAAAGGTTGAATTCAAATCGTTTTATCGATGTTGTTGAGTTTTAGCTTATTTTTGCAAGATATCAGATGGCAGCGTGTATGAATTCTCGCCTAATTTTGGATTGGGCTCGTGCTGAAGTTTGTGGAGTCGTCACAACCAACTGAATAGTTGTCTATCCAAATTCTGATACAATTTTGAGAACCTCAACTCCGCTCTGAATACAAAACTCACGCCTTCTAGAAGCGTATAAATCCTCAAGAGAACACGAACATTCGACAAACGTTCGTTAAAAGCTATCTAAAATCAATCTATTCGACCAGTGTTCTCTTGGGAATTTAATAAGCGTTGTAATTCATTCGAAATCACGTAAATAACTAGGTTTATAAAGGATTCATCAAGGAAAATATTCATGTATGAAAGATTATGGAAGAAACATGAGCCTGAAAAATTTCATTCACTCTAAAGAAACTTTGATGAATGTATCCACACTTGCATTTGAAATCATGGATATCCATCGCGCACAGATTTTGAGATGAAGAAAAAAGTAAGAGGAACAGAAAAATGACTAAGCATATCGGGTTGATGAGTGCATGTACACCGGGTGCGCACATGTAAATGACAACGAAGGGTGTGCGAATTGCGGTGATGAGGAAAGCAAAGAAAGAAAGAAAGAAAGAAAGAAAGAAAGGAAGGAGCAGGGTGGATCAGAGGGTACGAGAGTGAGAGAATCAGAGTATTAAACGTGAGAGTGGAAAGGAGAGAAGGAAACATGAGCAGTAGTAGGCAGTAGTCGCGTTACTTCCGGTCGAGCGATCGCTGCGCCTGGCAGCTGCAGAGTTAACAGGAGGATGAGAAGGGGTCCAGGAGGGATGAGAAGATGAGGGGGTTGTTGCAGCACATCCACGCGCCCCCTTTTGCCATCCGTATCCATCCGACCACCACCATCACCACCCCTCACGTCCTCTTTCCTTTTTTATCGTTCCGTATCGCCACATCAGTTCATTCTCTAATTCGATTAGTTTAAATGGCATTAAAACAATCCTGTTGCGAATGCGTCTAATGCGTCCATAGCCCGCGCCTCTTCTATCATCGCTTCCTATCGAACGGATTGTTCCAACTGCAGCTGTTCGCTCTCTAACCGATTTGATCCTTGCCCACCACCAACCAACCACCCACTCATCCACCCAACGGTTCCTATTCACCTTCTTCGCATAAAAAAGAGATCAAAAAATTTGAGACACACGTCTACTTTCTCATATTTTCAATCCTACGTCTATGATTCCGTTTTATCCAAATCCAAATAGCTGTTTATTCAAATATTTCTAAAATATTTACTCTTTGAGTAAAAGACTAGTTTTCAAGCTTTCATCTCTGGAATGAAACATTGAAAACACATAGCCATGGGTAAATACATCATGAATATAATATATTATAATATGCCATGAATGAGGAATCTGCTGAATCATAAAGGTTTGAGAAGAGTTGCGAAAACTTGATATACATGAGTCATGAAAAAAGTTCTAGTACAATATGTAAGATATTAATCCAATTTGCGATTGTTCGATTGTCATCACATTACTTCCATTTCTTACACCTCCATTCTCGTCCTCTCACTCGCAACGTGTGATTGACAATTTTGGGATAGAAGTGCAATACGGAAAATATATCTCTTTGTCTATCTCTTGGTACGCAACTTGAAATTTTATTTCAACAGATCAGCCGCACGCCTTTATGCCATTCTCCATCGTCCCTCGGTGTTCTATTGCCTACCTTCTCCATATTACACCTCCCTTTCCTCGCTGTGAAATATTTCGGGGATGGTTTCGCATCCGCGGATACGTTACGTGACGTTGTGTCGTGTCCCCCTTCTTTTGCTTCGTAGCGCGCCAAGTCAGTGTGAAATTCAGCAGCCCTTATTACAGCTTACACCCTCGTCGTGTTGCCTTCGTTATCACTATCACCATCGTTTTTGATGCTTGATACTGTCAATGATATACATTCGGGATTCACTTTTTCCTTCCCCATCCAAAAGTTTTAGTCATGTATTTTTTTTTCTTCTGTCTTCTATTCTTTCCCATTTCATTGATTCATTGTGTGAATCATGAAATGTCATTGGAATATTTGGAATGGGTTGGATGATTTTACGTTGAGTATGAAAAAAAAATTGTAATGATCAACCCTGGTGGGAATTGTTAAAATTGAATCATCAGGCACTAATTCTCAGTCAGTTCGTCCTCCTCACTGATGAGACGCTCATATATGTTTTTTCTATAGAGAAAACTCACAAGTGATGATGAGAGATTTAACGCTCTGATTAACGAGGGACTCATCAGAGAAACCAAACGAACACTGAAGAGTGACTGATGAAACACTCATTAGTAGTTCATGAGATGTTTACCAGTAATTGATGAGGCAATGATCAGTGAAGATTTTTCTATTTTATAATCGCTCGATCTGAAGTCTCCTCTGGTTCCAATTAAAATAATAAGAGTTTGTATTATTAGTTTGTTTTTTGATTATTCATGGTTTGTTTTTTTTGTTTGTTGCCATTTGCTTGTTTGTCGTTTGTAATGTTAATAGCTTTATTCATCATCCTTGTTTTATAATAATAGCGTGGAAAATTAGTGAGAATTATTAAAAATACACTACGTTCCTCTGTTATCATATTATCGCAATTTTCAATAGTATCTCAATTGGACTGTAACGAGAAAATATTCCTCACGAGCAAGGATGTACCCATTTTACCCAAGCATGACTAATGAATCCAACTTTAGTTAGACTCAATTTATCGGCGCTTGACAAGCGCTTTACCAAATTTTTCTCTCTCGCTCATTGGGGGAACTGGGAATATTTTCACCGAGAATGTTCCAAAAACATTGTTTATAGAGTTATTTTTGTAAGGGAATATTTTCATGAGATGTACATAGGGATTTATGTGAGAATTCTTGAAATAGAATAGAGAAAAATTATCCGATTATTATCATCAAATGTGGTGAGTAAACAGTTGGAGATTGCACGCAGCAATGCAATATGAACTCTGATTAAATCACAGTATTGTATACGCTTATAACAATGTTTGACCTTTGTTCTATCTTAATTACCCTGTTGTGTAACGCTATTCTGAAATCGTGAATTCATTCATCAGCGATCCCAAAAATTCCTAATGACAAATTTCAAGCGAATCGAATGAATTTTCAATTGATAGTCTGCCATATTGAATTCGCCAAATTTTGAATTCTGAGTTCAGATTCGAAATCAGTTTCGCATACTTTTGATCAGCTCTTTTGTGTATCGTAAAAAAATCCTTTTACTCGACAAAACTCCCGAAGTTTGTTCTTCGCTGGATTTAGTCTTATCTCAACGTACGATATCAAGCTGTGAGGATTTTTGATTGAAGTCCGGTTACCATAGTGGATCACGTCAGAGCTCAGTGCTTGGTTCACAACTCTTCTCTTTTTGTGTTCCTCATATGAACTCTTATATCACTCAAGTGAAAATAACTATAAAGGTTGTTTAGCACCTTTCAAGGCGCTGGTAGTGAAGCTAGTCAGTGGAGAGGACTGTTACATGATGGCCTATGAAAAATTATCAGAAACTTTCATATAAGTTCTCCAATCAGAGAAAAATTAGCTTATTTCGAAGAACATATTTTCTTGGTCTAAGAATATATATATTTTTCTTATCTAAAGAAGATATGTACTTGGAGTAAGAAAATTCTCTCCATATGACAACACTGCATAGCTTCAAATTGAGTGAATGTTCTCTTCGTTTGAAAAAAAGTCTTCTTGACTCAAGAAAATACCGGATTGGACTTGGTCAATCCAATATTTTCTTGGTTCAAGATTGTTTTTCTCTCAGAGTATCCGTTCATACATTCTTGTTTCAGAGATTTATTTATAATTGATGAAATTACGTATGGTCAAATGAGAGGAACAAATGTACGGCTAAAACAATTCTTTATTCAAAAATTAGTCATCCTCAATTTGCACATTAATTATATTTTTTCGAAGAATTACAACCTGAGCTACTTTTTTCTTCAAATTTCAAAATGTTTTCTTTACAAAACTCTAAGTTAAAGTGGTTGAAGATAATGATCATTTATACTGACAATTTGTCAAGAATGAACTTTTTTGAAGATTCCTTGTGAACCCTGTTTCAAACCTTCTTTATGGTATATTCTGAAATCATGGAAATAGTTTTTAACCCATACGCTTTGACGAACAAAAAACACCCATAATGCGTTCAAATCCATTTAGTTTCAGATGAGTTATAACCATTTTGAAATTTTCTGGGGTCTCAAATACCCCTGAAAAACTGAGTGCAAAAATTGGGGCCTTCAGGGGACTCCGGGTCCGAGGTAAAATACCTGTCAGACCTGATTTTAATACGTCTAATCAACCTTCCTTACTGCCGAGTTAGCAAACACAAGATATAAAATCAAGACGACTGTTGCATATCAAACGGAAATGTTACGTCACGATTATATTGATGTTACAAACTGTATTTACTGGAGGCGATCCAGCGCGGGGTTGTATAACTTGCGGATACCTCTTCAACTGTGAAAGGTACCTTTGGGACATTTTCGGAACGTTCATAAAACATCCCCTACACTTTCTTCATTAAACATCCCATAAACGTTCTTGTAACACGTTGTAAAGAAAACGACACCTTGGACCCATTCAGAACATCAACTTTGAACACACCTTTATTGAATGTAAGATGAAATTACGGAGATTTTAGGATTCAATGAACGTTCGTTGAAAGTGGATTTATCTAAAATCGACCTAAAATTGATCTACTCGGCTTGTGTTCTTTTAGAACTGATATGCTATCAAGGACACGATACACGGAGAGGAATTTGTAGTTGAATTTACTGTGTCATTATTGTATCCGAGGAAAAGACTGACTCACCAATGGCAGTTACTGTAAAACATAGTGAATTTGATCATGTTTTTATTGACTTGCCATGGTAAATTTCATCGTAAATTCAGTCTATTCTTCGGTTACAAAGTTCTATAGTAAATTTATAACTATAAATTTTCATCCGTTTACTTCTGGAAAACCAATATTACGCCACCCAAATTGAAATCCCAACAAACCCTGGTGAAAATGCAGTGTTGAAGCGCGACGAAAGCGTAAACCAAGACTCATCTTAGCGTAACCAAGAGTTATCTAGGCGTAATTGAGGAGGAAATTGGAACATTTTTCACGCTCCATTTGTTTCAATACCCGCTTCCTTTACTTTTGGATTTTCACCAGGGAAGGAAAAGATGTTTGTATTATAAATCTCCTTGAAATACACCAATTTTCCCTATTGAATAAAAATTTGAATACGAATCAATAGATTTAATTCAATTGAAACCAAAGAATTTCTCTCGATTCTCAGTATTGTTTTATCGTGAATTCGCCAATATTAACAGCTCTGGTGACGGCACTAGGCCAGTTTAGGCTCATCTCAATCCGCACTTTTGAATCTTTCTTTTGAATCACGCTAGAAAACATTGTGAAAATATCTCAAAGATGTCCTATGAAACACGATAAAATGTCTTCTAGGTATATTTATTGAGATATCTTGACATGACTCACAAAATTTGGAAGAATCACATGCGTCATAGTAGTCTGCAATGATTCTATAAAAATATTTGTTCAGATGTATCAATTTCCACGTGACGGATCATTATCAAACTTTTTTTTTCTCCAAGTCGATGTTGAATTTTCGAAATGTATGTCAAGGTAAATTGAAAAACAGCCCTCAATATTGTGATATTTTCATTCCGATGTTTTCATTTTCAACAATTGTTCATTATCCGATTCTCAGAATTCATGAACTAAAATCACCAATTTCTACGGTTTTGATTATGAAATCTTCCCCTAAAAAATACGCATAAATGTTCTAAATAAGAAACCTATAAAACTGAATCCATCATTCCAAGTTTCAACTTTCTGAAGAAATAACAATAAGAAAATAAAGTAAAAATTTGACATTCTTGTTTGTTCATTTTTCACAATCATCCACTTTAGGGAAGAAACAAAAATTAAATTGGATACATTTTTTCTGGTAAAGTATATGATAAATGAATGAATATGAGAAACATATTTCTATTCCAAAGTAGGATAAAAAAATAGGAGAATAAACCTCATAAACATTTTTATAACTTCTGGTAATCTGAAGCTGCAAGAGATTCCGTTCAGATCGATGACACGAGCGAGCGACATGACATGGAATTCTCTTAAAAACAGATCTATGTACAAATTTGTCGAACCAGAAGTAATGAGATTTGAAACGATTAGAGAATGTAATGTAAAGTGAGCAATCATGTTGCATCTGATTAGCGAGCGAATCAAAATTTCTAACGATGAAAGATTCTAGAAAAAATTCAAATACGTTCGAAGAGGTCCAACAACCTTGTTTTATACACCATTCGTTCACTGCGTGGCATGTAATTGCGTTGGGTGATATTCTCTCGATGATATATCAGCTCAAAATGTGGATTATTGAGTCGCCCCTGCAGAGAATTACATAAAATCAGATAAATTCTGATAAAATTGTATAAACATACTTTCTATGGATCGAATTCTTTGTCTCTGAATTCCTTCATCGGAATTCACAAGGTCTTTTCGTTAAAGTTTTCATTGATTATTAGTCAGCATTGAAAGAGCCAGGAAAATAGATTATATAAATTGTATTATATAAATCTCGTTTCAACCTTGAATATCCATTTATTGAGTAACATCGAACCAGGTTCATTAATATTATGGCGTAGTTATGATGTTGATGGTTGTATAAGATTTTTCATCCTCATTATCGTCTCTGCCGTCCAACGCGAGAAGACCGTAAGTCGCATTTTTGACGGAAATGAATTGTTTATATCATTTTAATCGTAGAAAAAATAGGTATATTATACCCTAGAAATGGTTTGCCAATGATGTGTTTTCTCTTGATTTTCTCGAATTCAAGTCAAATGCACTTACGATCTTCTTGCTTTGGACAGCAGGTCTGTTTTTCTGTTTCTTGTGGATAAATTATAATTATATTCGGAAGAATCTCATGTGTCAATTTCAAATAAGAATTTTAATTCATAATCTCATTTCTAAACCGCTACGCTGAATGAATCACACGTTTTGAAATCTCATTGAAAATGCACATACCTACGCGAATTGCAGATACCTGAACTTTACAGACGAATCAACAATCTTTTTCCCGCAACTTTGGAACCCAATTGTATCAGATATGACAACGTACCATTTCCACCCACGAGAATGAATAATCGAATTATGTAACTTTCGATTGACGATCCAGAAATATTCCAAACTACCATCAGACAGGGAAGACGATTCTCTAGTGTTTATGACATCGACAAACGATAAATGATGTGGTTCTCGATACCATCGTTTACCATTTTTCATAAGCACACAGATATCTACGATATACGTGTGTGTGTAACGTATTTCGGTAATATTATGTACGTTACAAGTATGACATGATTTCACGTGACAAGACATATCGTTGCGTAGCATGGTATGGTATGGCGCGTCAGAAAGAAGAGGACACAACGCGCATGGAACACCGCGCTGCCGGCCCACCCTTCGAAAAAGGCAACGAGAGAAACGTTAGTTGCAACCCTCCTATCGGTGTCGCTCCGCCCCAACGTGCCACCACTACTACCATTTCTATGGTTGCACCCTTCATTGCCGTGGTACGAATAGTCCCCTATAAACTTGAAGCACCCAACTACCATACACATTCCACCGGTGGTGCAACGTGGGTTGCCACGAGTGCAGGCATCTCTTTTGGAACTCGTTCACGCAACCCTTTGCCAGTATTCTAGTACAGAGACAGTGCATCTGCGGATTCATCGCTATGCACCAGCAACGAACCATGACAGCTGCGAACAGGCGTATAGAAACGACGTTTATGACAAGAGAAAGAAGGGGAAGAGTCGTAGAATGTCAATAAGGAGAAAAAAGAACAATTGAACTTTTACGATGACACGTATACGTATTTTGTCCACAATGGATTTGAGAATTTTGTGATCTGCATTTGATTATTGTTTGAGGAAACAGTCATTTTTATTGCTTTTTGATGGATTATCGATTGATATTCTGGTTCCTCTTTCAACCGATTTCATCATCGTTTCTTCTTTATATATGCTGTTTATCAAAATTTCCCAGAATAACTTTGAATCTCATTGTTTTTGTACCTTTACAAAAAATAATAGTTTGAAATTCAGTTTCAAAAATGAAATACCAGTAGATTCAGATTCAAATGAAGTTCAAGTTCATTGAATCAAAGAGATATTCGAAGGGAAGTTGAATTGGCTGAACTTCATTTCTGTGAAATAGAAGTGCCTCAAATCAAATAAAGCTTTGCAGTAGATTCGTATTGGAATGAAGCAATTTTCTGAGTTCAACTACAGATCTAGCGAGATAGCTCCTCAATTTGCAGTTTCCTCCTCGTTGAGGGAAGTTATTTGATCCTAATGAGAAATGAACAGATGCGATTATAAGAGGTGTAGAATGAATACTGAAATAAAATGTCGAAGTGATGAATTCACCTGAAATTCCTGTTTACATTGAAAATATTTCACTTGTATTACCATAATATTATATCACGAGAATTCAAGAGGAACCGCCGTCACAGGTTCAAATGTAATACCAATGTTAACATTCCGTACACCAACGTAACACATTATTTGCCTTCGTTCTATCACATTGTATAATTTATCATATTTGAAACACGACAAGGTGAAGAAAAATAAATCTGACGGTTAGTATATGTTGATAAAGTTACCTTAACCTTTAGAGAGATGTTATGTATAAAGTAAGAACCACATTTTTTGATTGAGTGGAATAAATTCTATTATCTCATCAATTGAATCCACTCCATGTCTCACTAGTGAATCTGCAGATGAAAAACTTGGAAAGTTGTACAAAAATTGGACAATTTCATTCTTTGGGAATTTTATTTTTCCGTCTTTCTCAGGATTTCACATAACATTCGACTTTTGATAACTCACAAGATGTTGAAAAGCATACGCATATAAAAATTCAGCAATTCCGCCAATACTGACGATGGCTTATGCCTTGGGACGAACATGACAACTACTCGTAAGAAATTTATCTTCAAATTCAGCAGTAACTCACGCCGTTTCAACTGGAAGTGAGCAACACACGGAAAAAAAGGAATTCGCTGTGGCAGCGAAATCTACTTTTGCTGGGTTCCTTTTGCCAGAGCAGCAATTTTTTTGCTGTGACAGCAAACTATTTGCTGTTCCAGCAATCTTGTTAGCTGCGACAGCGAATTTTTAGCTGTGGCAGCAAAAAATGTTTGCTATCCCAGCAAAATTTGTTTGCTATTCTGTATAAAATACACAAAATTTGCTTGTGGAGCAAACATTTTTTGCTGCCACAGCTAAAAAATTGCTGTCGTGGCTAACACGATTGCTGGTATAGCAAATTTTTAGCTAGGTTAGCAAAAAATTTTGCTATCCTATATATAATACCTCGATTTGCTGCGTCAGCAAATTTTTTCTCTCCGTGCAAGAATATCCACATCCTTTTTCTAATCTATTCACATGTTCTTTGCCCATTCATAAAATATCCATGATATACAGTTTGATTCAGATTCACACGCTTAGCATGAGAGCACCGACCTTTTCCTTATTGGTAGAAGAAGAATTCCAGTGATGAATATTACAAACATGAGAGCTCAAATTCAGTTATATTACTTCATCACAAATCAATAGTATCAAGTTGAAAATTAGTGTCCTGGTTATGGCAGAACTATTTATTTCAAACGTCCTCATTCGTCAAGCTCCTCACTGGAACTTCTCAACCAAAACCCATAAGGTCTCTCGCAAGAGGACATAAAGGTGCATGGAACGTTCAATTGAAGTCTAATAAAGTGGTAAAAAATGTAAAATTAAGTACATAAACCAAGTTGAAATGATCAACGATGATGATCATAAACACCCTTGTATCTCTTAATCATAATTATAGCAGCGAATCGTACAGTTTAATTCAGAATCCCCGGTAGGTGCGCGTGTTACGATTATTATAGTCAAAAGAAAAAGAACTGACATGATTTTGATATAATAAAAACATTTAAGGAAGTTACTTTACATTGAGAAATAAAGAAAACAAATAAATTGCAAAAATATGTACGTATGATAAGAATGGTTCTTGTTCTCTCCCAAAGCAGTGTACCAAACTTTTCGCTTGAAGAGAAATCAAAAGAGCAAGAATTTATTCACGATTTGAGCAGGTTTTCATACTCATTAAGTAGCATATCTACAGAGTAAGTATCTAGGAGCAGGCCACTCCGACCCACACATTTTTCAATACTCCTTGTTTCCACATAATGTCCATATAATCCCTAGCAGAAATCATTCCAGTAATTCTCTAGGCCTTGCGAGGCCTCACCAGGCCCTTGTGAGGGACTTGCAAGGCCTCGTAAGGCCTTGTAATCGCCTAGAGAATGACTAGAGTGATTTCTACTAGGGATGATCTAGGTGGGGAACGATCTAGTGGTTCGGTACAATTGATAAACATAACCAAAAATTTTTATTTCGCACATTGTCAAGACAACCTGGTGTTGTGATTTTTGTAAATTTGTTTCACCGGTTTATTCCGTGGAACTACTTAGAATAAGAATATGAACCTATGCACTTGGACTCGCGTCATATGGAGCTGAAAAAGGGCGGAAACCGAAGCGCGGAACCCTGGGTTGAAGAGAGAGGCAAATATCCACCTCTCTCTTCAACCAAGGGTTCCGCGTTCCGCTTTTCGCCCTTTTTTAGCTCCATGTGACGTCAGCCTTATCGCATTGCCGCATAGGATGAGCGGATAGGTTCATGCTTTTATTTTAAGAATATCTTCTTGCGATTGATATGTGATCGGTGCTCATGCGCTAGTTCCTAGATTTTTTTCTCCGTTAAGAGTCTCCCTGCTTAAGGGATCACTAGCGTTCACCATCCGAACACGTTGGTCAGAAAAGGACACACCTGTACAATACAAAGAGAGGTTTCTTTTGGTAAGGGTGCAGTATATAAAGGTAGGCATCGGTACTGGGGTGTGTTCTCAATCTTATTATGAGAGTATCCAATTTTTTCGGATCAGCTATTTGCGGCTTGTCATACATGGTAGTTGAGCTAGGATGAGTTGATCGTTATGGATCATTATACCCTGGGGAAAATAATTCCACGCAAGACTCCGTCAATTAACATAGAAAATACGCAAATTGATGGCAATTTCAAAATGTCTCTTACTTTTATTGTCGCATTACAACTAGACACGAATTAAAAAGAATTTCTACCCAAATTTTTGAAAAGTCAAGAAAAAACTCTAACTTTTATATCTTGGGAATAATTTTTTAATTCGAAAGCTTTTTGAGATACAGGCATTCGAAGAAGCTAGATTTGTTAAAACCGGAAAATTTGACACCAATATGTAAATCGGAAAATCATAAATTATACGTGTCTTTTATTTTTCAACAAAGAATTTGAAAATATTCATTCCAAAAATATTCAGGAACTCATTGTAAATTTAAATGACTCATAAATATATTATCGAGATTCAAACATAAGCTCTTATACGATGCCTTTTACGATTCCTCAATGGGGTCCTTCATAGGTTCCTATGCCAAATTAATATGAGGAACAATATGGGTCTCTTTATAGGTACCCATTTGGAATCCTACCGTAATTCCTATGAGAACTTTTTTAACTGTTGTTTCACAAACATGAATTTTACATTGCATGTACAAAAACATAACACCCCTAGCAGAAATTATGATTGGGAATTAGATGGGCCCCAGCTTGTTTTCCCAGATGTTGGGTCGGTTTCTAGCTAGTTTTGTAATGCAATTTTTAGCCTGTGCCCATCCAGGTATCCCAGGGAATTGCTGGAATGTTGTTCAAATTGGTAATTAGAAATACGAAATCATGTGTTTTCTGTGAAACCACACTTATGAATAAGGTAACAATGTATTTTGACATATAATCTCCATTCAAGAACGTTGCTTTTGGATTTACTCCTATAAAATAATCCTGAGTGATAAATTGAAACGTTGGGGCTTCCTTTTATTCCTCTGACCGCGTTGATGGACTATCAATGTTTCTGTACGATCAGTTGACGCATGAAAAGTCTACATAAACCAACTAAATGTTGGGGTACTGAAGTTAAATTGGCCGAAATGTGTTATCCAGTTACACCCACATGTGGGTCACATCTAGTACGTGGATGGTAAATGGGGTGCCCAGACAAATTTCTACCTGGGACGGTTAGGTACAGTTTCGTGTTCGAGTACATTGAATTCTAATGTAAAATGTCTATACAACTTCTCCAGTGGAAAAATTCTTTCAATTATTCACAATTTGCATATAATTATATGAACCATGTTGAATTATATATGAATTGAAGATAATTTTGGGAATCTTGTTTTACGGGAGGAACCTTGAGTGAAACAGCACGCTCTTAAGGAGATACTAGGCGGCGTGGCAGCAGACAAGTCGTTTATGACAAACTACTTACAAATGTTTCAATTTAATCAAAATATATATAAAAAAAATACAGCACTTCTCTGATCCAAACAGAAGGACTCAGTGACACAGTGATATTTCGATCAAATTGAATTGATTTAGCTACTGCGACGCCACTAGTATCACCTCAGACTATCTTGAAGATTTTGACAAAGAAGTGGGAATTGAGATTCAATTATCTATTGAATTCACACAGACCATATTGTGATATTTGAGTTTGGATCTACAGCTGCTTGAAATTGGTTCCTCGAGTTTTCGCGTCGGAAAATATAGCTCCAAAAGTGAGTAGTAAATTACCTTGAGGTTTTATATAGATATTTGTATATGTATCGTATGTATTGTCGTTTATAAACTCAATGATGGATTGAAATCAATGCGATAAATTTTGTTTCCACCGATTTATTTGAAAACGACAAATTATTCATTTTTTTTCTTTTTCATGCTCTCAATTTTTCTCCTTTTTTTCAATGTTTTTTTTTTGCTGAATTGAGGTTCATGAAATTTCACAAGAACTTCAGCATTGTCTGGCGTAGACTCGAGGAAGTCCAGTCTTTAAGCAGCAATGCTACCACTTTTTTGCAATAAAATGTTTAAACAAGTGATCCCCCTCAACCCTTGCTTGTAAATGGGTGAGTAAATTTTCAATTTATTTAAAATTATATATAACTCACCTGTAAACAATATTGAAAAACATATAAATATAATCGAAAACAACTTCTAGTGAAATCAATAAAATAAATGGAGAAATCCCGTACAGTGTATTCACCCTAATAACATATGTATTGAGGGGTAACACCACAGTGACCTCTCCAAAAATAACGTTGTTTCAGATTTTTTTTTCGAAAATTAGAAAGTTTCTATTCAAATTGAACTACATGAAGGTGTTTCGCTACTATTGAAGTACAAAATAATTTTTTTGTGGAATTTTATTGTGAAAAATGGCGGCTTGATAGCCGTGAATGACTGGAGACACTGTGAAAATTCATCGTCGTGCGTTGGGATAAATAACTCAGTCCAGAATTGACGTAGAACACAGAACCAAGAATAATTATTCTCTGTAATCCAAAAGCTAGTGAAATACGTATCCGTTTTGAAAAATGTGCATTTTCCACGAAAAGGCATCGGTTTGAAGAAAAAAGTAGAATTTTCACCCTAAATTTCGTTACTTAATGTTGAATAAAAAACGCAATTATCAATATTTCGAAAAACCCGTACGTATTTCACTAGATAATCATATCACGAATACAATAAAAAAACCCCGAGGTGATTGATTGAAAATTGGCGGAGCTAGAGCTCCCACCGACTTCCGACATACTGTTTTGAAATAAACACGTTTAAAGTTTTTGTAACAGTTGAGTCGTGCGTGTTTAGTCGGACCAATATTTGTAGTTTACGGTATATCATTTTCGGGTCCTAAAAGAGTACTTTAAGCCAAAAACAAATTTTTTGATTTTTCTAAAATTCCACTGTGGTGTTACCCCTCAACATAAAACGGGTGGCTTGAATATTGAACTCATTTTCACATCCCGAGTAAAAAGTTTTCGAAATTATGTATGATTCATTTCGAACAAAAAACACAAAAATTTGTTGTGTCAATAACCAGTTGGGATTTAACTCTGAACTTTATTGCCTCTTGGAAAAATACACTGTAGAAAATATTCGGGATTTTCCCGTACCTATGTAAAGGAAATTTCCTTTACTTGTACGGGAAAAGCGAATTCCCGTACACGTATAGGAATTTTCACATAAAAATATATTAAAATTGCTCTTTTTATGAGATTTTTATTGTAAATTTATAGGATTTTCCCCAAAATTTACGGGAAATTTCCTATCCATGTATGTGTTAATTACTTCACACACATGTATGTGGAATTTCCCATAAAAATTTTCTACAGTGTAGAAAAAATAATGATTTGTCCAAACCCAACCACCAGAATCACCTTTCAATAACCAGACGGGTACCTCCTCTTCTATATATGATATCAAAACACTATAGCTTGATCTGGACTCTTGATAATGCCTTTTGATGCTTTGCTAAAAGCACATAAAGAAGTGCTACAAGTTGCTATCTTGAAATATTCATTCCAATCTTTTTCTAATGTATCTAAAAGTTGTATCCATGAGAAATTAGAAAATTTAAAATCATCATAAAGGCGTCTTGATTTTATATCAAATATTTGAATTATATAAACAGCTGCACCATGAAAAAAAATGATAATAAACAGTACATAACATTTGGAGGACTGTTTTTATTCTTAATTATTATTAGTTTGTGCTATAAAGGGACTATCAATATCAGAATTAGTTTTAAATTCACAAAACATTGATAATTTCGTAGAATTGTATAACAAGGAATAGAATTCAATTTCCTCTGCATCCATTCAAACGCAGGAAACAGATTTCCGAAATTCTAACTTTCTCTCCCCTAAGCTCTCCAACGAAATTTGTGTTGCTCTTCGCTCCATCTCTCGAATCTTTCCACATATATGACGACCGAAATAATGTATGGAGTATACTCACATTTCATACGAATTTGACAGAAAAAGTTTCTCCAAACGCGTACCATACTCTTCAGTTCCATTCCTCTGTGATAGGGATGACGATGATAATAATAATGATCAAAGAATATGCACTAAAAACATGAAATGTAATCAACGCATGCAACAAACCGAGGACGCATTTCACGTTATCGTGATAATTAAATGAATGCACTCAATTAGAGGACAATGTTATATTTCATCCAATTATCACCCATGACGAATTTAATGACAGAGCAAAACTGTATGGGAATATGTCGTGCGGTATGAATACTCAATTTCCTTAATCGAATTCATATGCGTTTCTTCGTTACGTTTGTGCCTCTGTTCCTTCATTTGCTGTTTTTGATGTTACCAACAGTGTTGACACTGTTGAGTAATTCATTCCTCAAATGATACCGAGATCAAGCTTGAATTTTCATTTATGGTATGATGAAATTGTTACAAAAAAAGTATCAGTATGAGAGAAGAAGAGAAATTAAACAAGTTTTGAATTGGCAAGTGGCATACAAAAGATAAGAATTTCCATTCATGAAAAGATTCAAATCTTGCGAAGTCTTGAAAAGGATAAAGGGATCCTTGACGGCTAGGTATCCCTTCCTTCCTTCCTTCCTTCCTTCCTTCCTTCCTACGTTCTTTTCTTGTTTCCTCTTTTTCCTTCTTCTCCTCCTCCATGTACCATCGTACCACAAGTAGGTGCTCTTCTCGCTCTCAACTTGATTCAACGTGAAGAGGACACATCGACTTTAAATCTCGGCCTTGCTTCGAATCTCCTTTCATTAGTTGGAGTAGAAACCAGCCTAACCAGCCACCCATCTATCCAACCATCCATCCATCCATCCATCCATCCATCCTACCATCCATCTATCTACCCAACCAACAACCACCATTGCGCTCGACTCAACCATCACACCACCACTAGGCTGCTGTTACCCACCACCCCAACCGACGTGGGTTTCCATGATCCACTCTCGTTCCGGCGCCCAGCTCGTTCCTGATCTTGCGTGCGGTTGACTCGTTTTCAATGAATACAATGCCGAGGCAGATCATATTGAATATGAAAACGAGAAATCAACGAGTGCTTGCCCCGACTCGATTCTATGATATATCCTATGCCCACGAACGGAGAATCCGTTCTCCACGGTACGATTTATATGTATGTATATATACCAGTACATACCTACGCTTCTCTCTCAACTGGCTCTTCGTCGAGTCGAGAAAAACGGACTCTCATGTATGTATATATACTTCATATATAGAGCTTGATGAAGACAGATAAAGGTATCGGAAAAGAAGAAAAAAAATCATATCATATATTCGAACATCGGTTGAGATTTTTCCATCCTGTCCCGATGAAATATCTCGATCTCAATGCCGAACAATAGATTAGTATAGTTATATAGCGTTCCGTAGGGACGAACTAACGTTCATTTGTCTAATGAATCCGGTGTGTATATATAGATATATAAAATTTCATATCGTTAATCGGAATTATCGATAACATTCCAATAAACCTCGAGAGAAATTGGTTTGTCCCAAGAAAAATTTATTTCAACATTTTCTTGGTTGAAGATTTTGTCCATTGGAATTCAGTGGAATTTCAATTGTATTCATCAAAATGATAATAAACACTGCAGTAGTTGCGCAGTATCCGACAGACACATGATTTCTTGTTTTTGTAATAACATCTGGGCTGAAAAGTCCTGGACCTAACAAAGAAAACACGCTTTTTTTTTGTTCAAAATCAGCTTCATTCTTCGACGTGATCTCCATCGAGAACAATACAATCATTCCAGCGCCGCTCTAACATTTCAATACCACTTTCGTGGAACGATTTATCTTTTTCCTCAAAATAGGCCTCAGTTTCAGCGGCCTATTCAATCTCTTCATTCGAGCGGAATTTCTTACCGGCGAGCATTTTTCTAGGTCTGCGAACAGCTAGTAGTCGCTGGGAGCCAAATTTGGCGAATACGGTGGATGTGGAAGCAATTCGAAGTTCGATCCATGTAGTTTTGCCATTGTTTTGATTGACTTGTAACATGGTGCGTTGTCTTGATGAAATAAAATTTTTTTCTTTGCCATATGCGGTCGTTTCTTTGCAATTTCGGTCTTCAAACGTCCCAATAATGCGATATAATATTCACTGTTGATGGTATTTCCCTTCTCAAGATAGTCCATGAATATTACACCACGCACATCTCAAAATGCCGAGGCCATAACCTTTCCAGCCGATTGTGGTGCTTTCGGGCGCTTTGGACGAGGTTCACCAGGGGCTGTCCACTCGGATGACGATCGCTTTGATTCCGGAGTGGAGTGATGGATCCATGTTTCATCCATCGTAACATATGGATGGAAAAAAATCCGGCTTGTTGCGTCTAAACATGGCGAAACACTGCTCAGAAGCATCAACGCGTTCTTGTTTTTGGTCAACAGTGAGCAAACGCGGCACCCACTTTGAACAGAGCTTTCTCATAGTTAAATGCTCATGTAATATAAGGCCAACACATTCTTTTGATTTTTTCACGATGTCAGCCAACTCAAGCAACTTCACTTTTCGATCATTCAAAACGATTTTGTGGATTTTTTTAATGTTTTCTGGTGTTACCGCCTCATTTGGACGTCCACTGCGTTCTGCATCATAGGTGTCTCTACGACCACGTTTGAAGTCAGCAAACCAACGTTTTATTGAGGTTTCTAATGGAGCGGAGTCCCCATAACACTTTTGAAGCCATTGCTTCGCTTGAACCATTGTATTTTTTCCCATCAAGAAGCAGTGTAAAATTAAAACACGGAATTGGTCTTGATCTATTGTTTCAAAAATAACAAAAGTAGCGTCACTCTTAATAAAATAACTCATACACTAATGGATAGAATATCATGAAATTTTGACAGCCGTCTTTCGAAGGTTAGTACTAACTAAAAAACAGGTGAATGCAGTGAAATTCGCGCCATCTATGTGTTAGGCCTGGGACTTTTCCGCCCATGTGTTAGCTTACACCAGTATGCATGGATTTACTTCCTCTCTCGTTCATTCCTCGAGGTAGTTATGAAGTGAATTTTCAGTTGTTCAAAAATTTTCTGACACGTCATGTTCAATAGTAATTTCCATAAATAAATGAGTTCAATTGATAATGTTCAAACTACCCCCACGCCTTTGAACGAAATGAATTTTGCATAATTTTCTTCAATTTTTTTAAGACGAAGACAATAATATGAATTTCAATGCAAAAATGTGATAAAAAAAAGCGAAAATGAATCGCAAAAAATGGCATTTTGATTTTTCCCCAAAATTGACCGTGACATTTCGAATTCCCATCCGATTTTAAATACACGAGAACATTTGAAAACTTGAAACAATTATCTAGAGAATAGATGAAATAGAATTTTTTTTCTTTTGGTACATTCATTTGAAAACATGAAACTTGAATAATTGATGATTCTCAAAAAAGGACGAAAGTCAATGTAAATGTTATGAATAATATTGAGAAATGTAGAGAATTCACATTTTTCAATTTCCTCTAGTCCCTTTGTCCGCATTTATCGTATGAATAGAAAAAATCAGTCACAATTGGTAACGCAATTAATATATATATTTTTTTCACCCATGTAAACACTGCGAATCAATACAGTGGACTCAAATCCTGCAAAAACTGCAGTAAAACCTCAGATCTTCCTTCAAATTTGAAACCATGAATTTCAACACAATCGCACAAAATATCGACGTTACCACATACTGGAGTATTTTTGTACACTGAAAATAAAATTCTGGAACAATTAACGTGCGGACATCAATGGCTGATGTCTGCGAAACATAAAACTTTGAGATCTGCTATAACTCACCGGTACATCGCTGGTTAATCAGTCGCGCATTAACAGTTGTTGTGAATGAAATGAGCCAGGAATGTTTCCATGGTTACCAATTTCATTTTCTCATGTAGATCAACTGTTGATGTCCAAACGTTGACCGTTCCAGAATTTTATTTTCAGTGTACCCCAAGCTCATTCCGCACTTTTATCAATCGCAATCAAAAGGCAAATTGACGCTTCTAATCAATCCTTCCCTCTTTTAGAACTCTAAACTGAATTATGGCCAGGATCCTGGGGCGATATGTTGCAATACCTAATTCACCTACAACTTTCAAAATGTCTTGGGGTGCAGAAATACCCCAATGTTGTGTTGTAGGGCTGATAAATATTCTTTTCCGAATTCTATGCACTCATTTATCACGAAATCTAAACATAATTTTATAGTTAGCTGTGAAAAGATGACCGTGTATCTCCCAGATTAAGGGAAAGTTAGATTCCTTTGTATTTGATTCAAACATTACAGTAAACAAAACGATTCTTCATGATTTTCAGAAGAATAATGTATCCACAATGACACGAAGAAACGTACATGAACGTAACAAAAATGGGATGTTTACTATCGTATATCCAGGGTCTTCGGGTAATTGAGAAAATAGGGAGAAAAAGCGAGACCGGGTGAACTCTTCGTCGCAAAAATCCGGATTAATACCCTCACTTCCTACACCCCATATTTCATCTCCGTGTATGCAAGCGCCAAATACACTTCGTTAGAAATCTTCGAACACTCCGTTATTCCATAACGCGTGCAAATCATGCACATAACGCTTTACCCTCTAAACAACTATACGCGGTGCTCCAAAACCCACTTACAACCCCAATAATAAATTTTTTATGGACGAGTACACAATCGCATACACGCCAAGGGCCTCAATATTTTCTTCTATATCCTGTATAATGATGAATACTCTTGATGTGATTGTACGTAAAGTTTTCAAATCAGTGATCAATAATACAATTGAATTTGTTTATAAACAAATACTGTGGAATACAGACAATTCTATACATTCAGACATTGTATAAAGACAAAACATATTCCCTTTTTATAACATAATCACCAAACAGTTACCACACGGAGTACTTGATTCTCCAACGGTTTGAAGAAGCGGAAGATGGTTAAATATATAAATATATCTTCCTTGAGAAAAAAAGTCTCCTCTAATATACACTCTGTAATTGAAAACTACGGTAAATGAAGGGACACAAAAGAAGAAGCACTCCCTGAAAATAGACGCCATTTTTGCATTCCCTCAAATCTTCTCTGAATGCGATGAAATATCTTTCCACCCTCACAACGAGGACAACCCCGCATACACGCATACCAAGACTCAGGTGTACCCTTATACATAACAAGTATGTAAATGCAGTAATGATCTTAACCAACGATGGTGAATGTTTTCTCTTTTCCTCTATATCGTTGGCGAGATGTAAGGCTCTTTACAGGGGACTTCTTTTGAGCAGCATGCGCGTACGTGCATTTTCGAGCGACGATGAGCATCATCGTTGCAACGCGGCTTGAAAAGGGTAGCCTCAAGCAATATGTGAAAAGCACCACAAGCTTGGAAAATGAAAAGAACAAGACAACAAGATGCATACACAAGCCTGTGTATCATTTTTAGCCTCCGTAAAAGAGTGAATACCGCGCAGCAACAACAACAACAACAACAGTAACAACAGCGGCAATTCATAACCCAGAAAGCGATGAGAATACTACTACATTGAGGAGTATTTGGAGTATAAGAGGCACTTTCTAATTAGCTTCTTGAGTTTTTGAACTTTTCGCAAAGCCAAGTTGGCGTTGCGATAACCGAGGAAGGATTAATACTTCGAACGAAGGAATTGTAAGAGTACGAGAGAGAAGGAGAGAGAACAACGAGTGATATAGGTTTCCTAATGAAAGAGCACTCGATTCTTCAACCCTCGTTGGTTATATGCGAACCTACTACGAAAACCAAGAAGATCCACGGAAAGAATTCTCTCTCCACTGTTAGTTGCTGATTTTCGTGTATCTCTTGTGAACAACTTGCTCTTCTCCACAGTTACCAGAGAGGAGGATCCTTTGGTACCTCTGTTCGTAGCACAAAGCTTATTATAACGACTTGGTTCTCTTTTTTCCTCTAAGAAGAACAGCCCAACGCCAAGAAGAAGAGCGGAGAGTTGAAGAGTAGAAGCCTTTCCTCTTACGCCAAGTTTGAGTAGATACCACTCGACGGATGTTATTATTTCTATTCGCTGTTTTGTTCTTATAAAAGAATCGAATCGAATTGAGTTTTGCGTAGAAATATGAAGATACCTCGGTATGGTTGGTTCATATTTCATAATTGCTTCAATTTTTGTTCCTAAATTTTGCTGTGGATCGTTCAACGCCTGTTTGTGTAAATCCAATTCAAACCCTTCGATTCGAATTTTCTTGATTTTCTTGATTAGATGAAAGTACACTTAGGAAAAAATCTGATTCGCATGACCAGGTGACTTAATTATTTTTAGCTTTAACCGTTCTATCTAGTCATCACGATCAGATTCACGTGATTTTGTCTTGTTTTCCTGGTTATCATAACCAAATTCCAGATCCCTGCAACCACAAGTCCTTAACCAATGCAAGGATGGTTGCTGTGACCACGTCACTTTTTTTTCAGGGTATCAAAAGAATCAAAAAGTAATCAGTTTATGAGCAATATTCATTCTATTCTCTCATCATACAAATAAGAAAATTGTTCGATGGATCATGAGTGAATCCAATATTCTATTCCAAAAAAGTCCAGCAACGATAACACGCATTCTTAAACTCTGACTCTTATCTTTCAAGTCAAAGAAATGAGTAAAGATTAGAAAAAATGAAATTATTCGAGGGAATGAAAAAATTCAGGAGATATAATTATTCGAAAAATAGTGAGGAATTTATTCTTCTTTTTATCGAATCAATCCAATGATATTTTCATGGAAAATCATTATTCTCATTGCCGTACAATTAACAAGAAACAAGAAGAAGCTGACTGAGCTTTTCATCCGGAAATAAAAGAACCTCATACGACGATGGCGAAGATCCCAGTGAAACGATCCGTAGCACGATTGGCACTCCAGCAACCAGCAAATTTCCACCATTATTTACAGGTGGAGTACATCTGAAATTTATACAAGAACATATGTTAAAATCCAAGTACTTTCTTTGTTCGGTTAGCTTCAATTCGGCGAAACAAAATGCAGCTGCACAGCTTCGATAAATAAAATATTTCCTTTTGATATTCTGAAACATGACATGAATATTTAATTTTTTCATAAAAAAAAACATTGAGTGGAATAGGCCTTACTTGAGTTCTGAGTCAGTATTATATTTTCAACGGTGTTTAGTTTGAGAATGAGTTGCGTCAACGATAGACCCTCCGTTACTTGCACTATTAGCAAGTGGTACTAGTTTTTGAATTTACAAACATCGATAAATGATCGACTATTTTCAATATTCATTGATTCATTATTAAGAATAATTGTGGCTAGTCATTAGGTTATAATAAATAATACTCGTTGTGTGCGTGAAAAAGAGACATACTGGCAACAACCTTTATCTATGCGCGGAAACAAAGTGTTGGAACGTTCGGCCTCGGCTATTAGTCAAGCGAAAGGGAAGAGAATAAGATATTTGAATCGCACGGATGAACACCGAGTCAAGGCGACTTCACGTGTAAGTCTGCTCTAGAATGTTAGTTACCACTGTACTCCGTCCGGCGGCGGGCTTACGCCATAGCAAAAATAATTCCCGCCGGGTATATCAGGATGTGTTGTACCATTGTGGCGTCACTTCCTCGCGCGTTGCAAAGCGGAAGGTACACTCAGAGAAAAATCTGGTTCTCATAACCAGGCGACGTAATTGATCTTGTCCTCGACCATTCCGTCTGGTTGCCACAACCAGATTCATGTGATTTTGTTTTGTTTTCCTCCTCATCATAACTAGATTTCAGGTCACCATAACTCAAAGTCCTCAACCATGCAAGGATGGTTCCTAGTATTTGTTTAGAAGAAGTCAGGATGGTGAACTCTCCAAAGAATGGAGCTGATGAGAAGTTAGAGGCATAGTGGGTGAACCTTATGAAGAGTAAAAGGAATTCAAATCTCACTGTTATTTATCCTGCCCATAAGATTCCGCATACAACTGACCCCTGTAAAACACATATATTATTTTTTTCAATATGCCTGTTGCACTTTAAAAGGAAACTGTTAGAAAAATCCTCAGAATTGAGAATTACATTATTAATATTAATATCAAATGATGGAATTGAATGAAATGATAAAATTTGCATGAAACCTCAGGCAAATTTTGTTCACAGTGTGCAGAATTACATTTTGTTAAATCCATTAATACCGATGTATTATTCCGTCAGACAGACGCATAATTGCTACGAAGGACCGTTGTTCTCAATTATAGATCCAATTCCGTGATTTCACCTTTGTCTCCAATTTTTATGATCATTTCCGTTGGAGTCAACATGGGCCCGAATATTTCACTTTCATACTCTCAATCAATACTATTTCTTTTTATTAATAAATTCATATATTTTCAGTCAATAGAAGTGTTTTCTCTTATAAATCCAATGATTTGTGACCCTCAGTTTTCCATTCCTGAATCCTGGCACCAGCAAGCGAGAGACATCCAGGGCGCCAATTATTTGAATAATTAGGAATAATTAATTCAATCAACGCGCACTCAGATTTGAAACTTTACATAATGATAGGAATAATATCATTGATGTATTGATATATTGTTGTTGTCGTGAGTTGTTGTCAGTTTTCTTAGAATACAATTTTACAAAAACTTTGCAGTAGAGTTCTAGTAATCTTAAACTGACAAAGTTATCAATGGAAAGTCAAAAGTAATCGAATAACGAGTCTAACAAACTTGCACGAGATCTGGAATGGAGGGTTAATCGCATGTTACATGAGATTATTAATGTAATTATTATTGCATGGAAACAAAATGGATTTTATTCCTTTAAAAAATCCGAAATTATGAATCTTCCAAATAAAACACTGTTTGAAAGACTATTTCAAAAGATTCTTACAATGAATGAAATATTCTCTCTTCAGAATTAATATTTGTCAAACAATTGCAAAATTTTATTTTCAAGTTTGATTTTTCGAATAAATAAAATATTTTATTCCCAAACATACACACATGATGTTCGATGAGATATTTATTTCTTATTGACAAATGGACATAGTGTAATGGAAAGGATGACAATTGAAGTTCATCGATTTCTGATGCTGAAAAGGATCTGACGGAAAAGATCATTCATTATTTGTACAGTTTTCCGTAAGATTTATTCATTCTTTTCAAATATTCCAAGGAAAAATTGAAGGGAATCCACTGCGGTTTATCGATTCTGTGGCTGTTCTTATCTAGAACAATTCATACACCAAGAGTAAGCAGGGTTTCTAATCCTATTCTGTTTCTGACAACAAAGTTAAATATAAGATACAAACTGCAATGTTAGAGCAAGTTGAATGGTATTCTACTGCGCAAGTGCCAACTTCTGAACAAAAAATCTCAAATATTCTTTGCGCTCGAAGATTGATTAATCAAATTTTTGTTCAATTTGAATGAACCTTGGCGAGAATTAATGGGTTTCTTGCACTAGGAAAAACTACAGAGAAAAACAGGTTGGTGCTGTTCCAACGGCAAAGGATTAACGCAATATTGTTTATGAGATAATAAAACTATGGGTTTTACACTTGAAGACTGCAATTTTTCCCGCTGACTTTACTTTTGGTGCAATATATGCTATAACAAAGACACTTATAACGTTTGAAATTCACAACTTGAAGCTTCGAAGGCCACGGTTGTTGTGCTACGTAGAGAAATAAAAAATTCCATTTTTTTTGTATGTATCGATAGAATATTTCAATGTTCAGTGGAGTTAATCGGAATTCCAGAAAAATAGAGATTTGCCATGTTCACAGTTAGGGAACACACAACCTTTGTTATAGAAAACACACCCCCTTTGCTATACTCAGAAATGAAATTTTCATGTATCCAAAGGGTGGTTAGGATAATTCGATCAAAACTTGTCGGCCGAGAATTGAGAATACTTCCATCTATATCGATTATAATCGATGCAATGCTCTCTTCTACTTCATGCACACCCACTGTAGAACAAAAGCGAATTGATAAAGTTACGTACACTTCTTGGAGACCCTTGCACTCGTCGTACCTACTATCTTACTTCAAGAGATCGGTGTGGGGCATAAAATCAATGTAAATTCGAGTGACGAAATTGTAACTCGTCTCAGATGCATTTGAATCTATTTAGATCTTTATTTTTTCATTTTTTTATTCAACAAAATCTCATGCCTCTACAGATTATTCCATACACGCTCACATAATCTCTTCAAGCTATGCGAGTATCGCCCGAAGCAACGCACGGTTCTTTTCAAATCTTATATCCTCACAACGCAGCTTCTCTTCAACGATTTTACTGACTTGGATCTGTTCGAATGTACAAATTTCCGAAAAAAATCAAGATATTCAATTCTTCAAAATATCAATTCTAACGTCAACTCTAATTCAAAATTTTTCTTGACAAAATGAAATTAAAGATGAAATGAGTATTTCAACGTGAGCACTTACATCCAATCCAGCTCGTGATTGGAGGATATTTGTTCAGCTTTAACGATTTAATGTCCAAACAGGATTCAAGTTCATTTTTCGTGGGCGGACTTTCCATTCAAAATTCTAAATGAATTTCCTCATCAAGCAGTTGAAATTAAGTTAGAATACCCGAATTTCAATCATCGCAGCTGAATATCTCTGCGCTTTTTCCCTATTTTAGTTTGTTCAACAAACCTTCACTTTTATTCATGAAATAATCTATTATTTGCATCTCCGAACTTCTTCATGTTCTCCATTATTCGATAAAGTATGTGCGTAAAATGAGATAACCTATTGTAATTCTTATAATTCTTATAATTCACATACGATTGATACCAGGGCAAAAATAGAATTCCAAACAATCAGTGAAGAATGCGAATCGAAATGAACCACACGCACCTTGTTACCAACAACAATGTGGGGAATTAAACCGAAAAACAAGTGTGATAAACATACTTGCACCGCGACGGAGTTCCGTGACTCAACTGATCGCCTTTTCCCTCGAAAAGCCTTATATAGGCTTCCCCGAATTTTGTGGTCCACTTAACTAGAAAACCTGGTGCTTATCCGACTGCCGGGAGCCGCTGCAAAATTACACGCTTCGGATTATCAAGCCGTGAAACCGGTATTAAACGTCAGACGAACGAACGAACGAACGAACCAACGAATGGACGAACGAACACGTGCCCAGCCGGGCGCTCGCTTCTGTACGCGTCCATGGAGATGCTTCCTCGTCGTTCCTATCTACCTCCTCCGTCATCGTTACGGAACACTAGAACGCGCCAACTTAGTTCGAGTCAAGGGTTTTTCTAGTATGTATGGTTATTCGCGTTAACATGCGTGTAGAAGTAGAACGGCGAACATCATTATTCGCTTCTAAATGAATCATGGTCGATCGATTGATAGTTAACTTGACGAAAAAACTGTTGTTATATCTATTACGTAGATAAATCACGTCCAAGTAAAATTACTCGACTTTTAGGTTCACTCAATCTTCTTTTGAATCATCACTTTGATGTCATTGAGAAAGCTCTTCTTTTTCTTGCCTTCTTCTTCGAACAAAAAGTAAGAAGTGTATTATATTCCTATGAATCTGATACAAATTTTACAGATGTTTTATATTTTTTCTCCGTAGGAGCTGATATTCTTTCTCAGCTTTCTGAATTTCTGGCAGTGAAAATACTGAAACTTCGGAAGGGCGGAAAACTTTATCCCATGAAAGTGGCAATTCTCTTCGATTCCTTGAGCAAAAAATTCACTTTTCAGGAAAAGAGTAAATATTTACTCCCATAGAATTGAATCTCACTTTCAAAGAGTGCAATGTTCACTTCAGCTCCAGAGTTACCGAAGAATTGGAAAGCAAAGACACAAAGATCGATAATACAAACAAAATTAACCTTTCAATCGAATAAATATCGAAACAATGAAATTCCATTGACCTTATCGTACCGAAAAACGTATTATTACTTTTCAATAACACGATCAAATGGCAATATCTCATTTTCCTTCTCTTCTTTTGTCCTCGATCTCCAGTGCTCGACACTTGGTTGGCCAAAGAAATTACGCACAACGTCAAAGCACGAGTCCGAAAAGGAAAAAATGGAAGGAAAAGGGGAGCGAGTCGAGGGAGCCAGTAGGAAAAATACACGCAACCCAAAAACGTGCGAAACGACGGCTGCAAATATCCACGAAAACAATTTACCGCCTAAGATGAATCCCTTTCCCTCTTTTCAACGTGGAAACCACTTGAGCTCCATAATGCAAACACTGCCCAAGGGTGCGAGAGGATAGTAGCTGGAAGAACGGAGAACGGGGTGACTTTATTCCGCTCAACCACTTAAATCGATTTTGACTTTCGGCGGGTATTATTCGATCAGAGAACTAACGAGAAGGTGCAAAACTGTACGTTTAATTGATGATTAAATGAACTCTCACTCGTAAGTTCTATACATCGAGGAAATTGCAGTCAAACTCAATTGTTCGTCTGAATATTTTTCAACGATTAGTCGACAGATCGAACAATATCGCATACGCACTCTAAGAAACAATGGTAAAAATTGTCCTCCAAGAAATAGTGAAAGCAACGTTTCTCCGTGGCTAGAGAACTTATCTTCCTCCTCCTTTTGGGAAAAATCTACAAAGTGAAGGATAAACCTTGTCCATTAGATGAAAAATTAATCCCTCCACGACTCCAGGGAAAAACTCCCAATTTTTCAATTTTCACAATTAGGATACTACTCATTCCTTACATTTCATACGAAAAAATCTCACAGAGGATACAAAGAAATCAACAACAAGGTATGCGTTTATCATTTCATTGTTCTAAACGATCGTTCTCTCCATCGATTCATTCTTCTTTGTTTCTCTCCCCAATCATTATATCGTATACGAAGGTGTACAATCAACAACCAGGGGTAATTGTTATATACCATACAAAATAAAATGTGTATACCCTTGGGACAAGTTACCACTGTGCTAAACATTTTATCCAAGTACTTTTCCGTACCGTACACAATATATTATATGCATGCACGTACACCATAGTGGTAAGAGCATAGTGACGAAAAGCGATTGACTCAATCAATGGGAATAAAACACAGCGAACCTCTTCAACTACGAAAGCCAAATGAAAAAGAGAGCTAGAGCATGTAGGTATGTGTATAGATGGCTAGAGAACTGAAAGAGACGCATGATAAATAGATGGGAAACGAGAACGAGTGCGTGTGACGTCACGAGCAGAAGGCATTCAGATTGAAACGCGCTCGATGACTCTCAAGATTTGTATTGCCATTAATAACGAGATGGGGGTGCGTTGCGTATAGGCAGCGAATGTGTGAGAACGGTTGTGGGTGTTCGTATTCATGTATGTATACATCTTTTTTTCTATTCAATAAAACTTCACAGCATTTTTTTTTAAAGCATGGATGTATTAATCCGTGTTCCATCCGTACGATTCGATCTTTTAATTCAAACTTCTACGTCAAATTTCGTAGGGGACAAGTGTGACATACCAAAATTATTCAATTTCCTGAAAAATAGGTAATAATCATCTGGAACTCGATCCTACCAGGGCTCCCTATGAGGCTCCCGATAAAATCATCTCACTCAAAATGCCTTCTGTTAAAAAACCCCGTGATCTGCAGCAGACATTCTTACATCGAATCGATGGGAGAGTATTACTAATGAAGTTTCAACTCAGATTAGGAGTTGTTTTGTTATCTGCCTATCACTATTATCACTAAATTTCGTAGATATTCTTCTTGTTTGTTTATTTTGTGCACTAAGTCCACATTTATCATATTTTGTCCACACAGATTCCTCATCGAAAGATAAGATTTTCCTTGAATAAAATAGTTCAAAATTATAAAAATAAGTTGTAGTGCACCGAAGACAAACTATTGCCAGCCTAAAGATCGAGATGTTACTATAACACCTGCAAAGAAAAATCGCCAACAGAATAGCAAAAAGAACTCAGCTGAATTTTTTTGCCGACATCTTCATTAACGCAATTGACGTCTCACGATGGTGGAGTGGATATTTTCTTGTAAGTGCTGTAGTGACGAACCATTGTTTCTTTTCTTTTCTGGAGCTTACAATTTTCCCCAGTCGGAAAATTTGAACGGTCTTTGGCCTCATATTTCGTTTCTAGACTGATCTTGTCCTGATTGTTGAATAATACGGAGAAAAACAGTACTTTTTCATGATCTTTGTCTGAATTTCTCCTTGTCAGTGTAGAAACGGAAACGACTCCGTAATACACAACGATCCAGAGTTTAATCGGGTCGAAAAAAGCTAAAAATCAGATTGAATGAGAATGTTAAAAGCAAGATCAGGTTGAGAACAGGGCGGGATCAGGGCGAAAAATGGAATGAAACCTGATTTACTCCGTAATACGCAAAGAATCAGAAATAAATCAGGTTTCGCTTTTTGACTCGGGGAATTTTTACACTCTGCGCTTTTGATTACTGGGAGAAAACACGAAAAAATCACCAATCCTCCATTTTGAGGTTCGGTGGATAATACGTGGATAATGAATGGAGAAACGGGAAGTGTAGGTGAGTCGGTTTGGGAGAATGAGAAACACAATGATCTCAGAGAAATCTGGCTGAAAATTTCGCGTCAAGCTTGGTTTCGAAGAAGACTTGGAATTGGCGGTCAACAGTGTCGAAAAACTATTTAATAACGCAATTATCATACTCATGATCACATATCAATGTAATTAACAAAATAATTTTGATTTTGGGCTTAAAATTTCGCCCGACAAGCATCAACCGAAAATCTAAATTATTTTGTTAATTTTGTTATTGACAAATTCCAAATTCTCTTCCAAATCAATAGTCACAATTTCAATTTTAGTAATTTTCTTGACAAGGCATTGGGATTAATTGGGAGAAATGTGGCAAAAGTTTTCCTACCAATTATTGGATTTAGAACTTTCGAGACCCTGCCATACTCCATGAAGAGACTCTTCCAAAACTTATTGTGTCCATTGAATCCAACATCTTTGCAAGCTTGACACAGAAGTTTCAGTCAGATTTCTCCGAGACCTTTATATCTACCCGAGTCGAAATATTGCCGCTACTTCGCTGCCTTTAACCCTCTTTTCAGTGGGAGCATCAGATAGGAAAGTAGGAGCTGTTTCAATGAGATATTATCTCCTATTTTGCCCCTGAAAGTGGTAGAAATTTCCTATTTTACCACTTGTAGGAGCAAAGCAGATGCAAGGTTTACCTCCTACTTTGACCCTACCGCCTCTACACGGAGAATAATGCAGCTTGAAAATATGACTTTTTTTTCATCCTTTCAGTAAACTAGGAATAGAAACATTTATAGAATGAATTTGTATATGGGAATATGAAAGATTACGAGTGCTGTAGAAAATGTGATGGATAGGATTGAAATTTCATACTTACAGTTTGTTTGAAGTAATCGTAAGCTTCCGTATTTTCATGTACAAATTCATTTGATAAATCATTCTATTCCTGGTTCACAAAAAAATGTTCAAAAAGTCATATTTTGATAATCAAGCAATGAAAAAGAACTTGAGTAATTTGATAGTTTTGTTGTGAATTTCCTTTTATAATCTTAGTTGGGTACCCTATTTTTTATACACTCAAATAAATCATTCATTCGAAAAAGAAACCTCATAGATATTCGTTTGGGTAAAAACTTTCATTTGATTCCAAAAATATTTCATTCCATGAATGAATGAGTGTTTATTTGAATGAAATGCATATTTCATTTCAATCAAGTAAAATTATTAGATTCGTATTCGAATGGAAAAATTATTGGTTTGACCGACATAATTTGAATTAAATTGAAATTTGTTTTCCAATTACATTTTCAAATTGATAGACAATGCGCTTTATGTAATATTATTATTCAAAAAATCCAACACATACGCTGAGAGAAAAAATTTTGGGGAACAATCAAATATTTAATAGAATAGTCGCAACAAAATATTAATTTGAATGAAGTTTTATGGAATCAACAGAATATTCATTCGATCAAACAAATATTCAATATTGTACAAAATATTTTGTCAATGAAAATGGATACATGATCGATTCAACGAAATTCCATTGAAATTAACTAATCATTTCATTACGAGTATTCAAGTAAAGATTTTAATGTTTCCAAGAATTTTTTCTCCCAGTGTAGAAAAATCAGGTTCTATGCGCGAGCAGTAGATTGTGGGGTAGGAAAATAGAATCAAAAAATATTTGGAGCAAGAAAGTAGGACCAAGTAGTTTCTATAGCGTGGAAGGAGGAGCAATTTCAGTGACTGGATTCACAAAGCAGGGACAAAATTTCGACTCGGGTACACTGTAAAAAATAATCAAAATTTTCTTATACGCAGCAAACGGAACATTCCGATCATGGGATGGGGAATTAATTTCCGGTGCGTGTATATGAAATTTCCCATACATGTCACTGAAAATTTGAAACTTTATGTGATTTTCACTGTTATTTTCCAGTGAATTTCCGGTCAAATACGGAAAATTCCTCATGCGTGTATATGTTATTTACTTCCAAACATTTATGTGAAGTCTCCCATATAAATTTTTTACAATGTATCGTTTCTATACTGGAAATTTAATGAACATCGACTCGTGGTTGAGGCAATAATACCTAGGAGGAACCATATTCCTTCATCTTATCTACGTTGTTCCTACGTCAGATGTTCTTCCATCAACTGCATTCAACATTTCTATGGCAACCTTCACATGAATGAATTAATTAACATATCCATGCGTTAGGAATTTCCCGTATTTTACCAAAAATTTATCATAAAACGTTGGTAAAAATCCCATAAAATTCAGAACTTTCGGCTTTTCTTTATAGTAAATTCAATACACCTGTACCAGGAATCGATTTTGTATCCCACCATCGAAATTTTCCGGTTGCCGCATACAGCGAAATTCCGATTATTTTTACAGTGTGCCTGAGTTGAAATCAAAGACGTTTATCGAATCTTCTATTAGTTTTCAGAACTTCCACATCGAATTGACCATGAATGGTAAAAAAAAACACAGCGAAGCCAATAAACAGTTACAGTCGATCAGTGGATATTTTTACAGGGTTGAGAATTTTTTCCCACATACTCAGCCAATTTTTATCCCCTAGGAGTATAATAAAGTAACATTCTTCTCCGTACAATTTGCATTCCCCCTTGAATAAAAAGAGCATATCAGAGATTGATATTTCCGAATGAAAATCCCATGAATGAAAACCATCGTATTCGTCTGCACGCACACGAACCTTGAATTAAATTTGAACGATTTAACAGGACACATGCAGGGTATACGAATCAATTATAAACCGATCCTTTCATACTTCACACGCGAAGACATTTATAGCGAATAATCATTTTGTCAAATATTTCACACATCAGCATCCCGCGTGGTTTCCCAACTCATTTCTACTATCGCAAATCATCATCCGTGAATTCAAGAGAATGCACGATTTTACGGGACACCGCAACCGTACCCAAGAGTTTACCTCTGATTAAACCTTTGTTAAAGCGGTTAAAAGATCATTCTCTCTTCTCTCGTGTCCTCTATATTTCCTCCTTCATCTACCTCTCTATTATCGTGAATCGAATGATAATGAGCTTGTTTGGTAGGGCCGAACGACGGTGGCTCGCGTTGCATAGCCACCGACGCCGAAGGCTACACACTATCACGCACATGTACACCATTGATCGTCGTATATAGTCGTTTAGGCATGCAAGTGTTAAATGAGAGACCGCTCGTGATACACATACCCGTACGTATCCCTGAAAGCAGAAACTATTCTAGTTCGTAGTACCATGGTTAGAGTATATGCGGTATCTACGGACTATAATGCGAGCCAGCAGTGCATTGGGCGTCAGTAACGAGATGCAGGAAGTGCGGGAGAGATTCTCTGAGGTACCGACAAGGTTCTATCTATGTGCGCATAGATATCTACATATATGGATAATATGTGTATATGTGGATATATAGATACATCCAGTATAGCCTGTGGACGTTACGCGAAGCATAGAGGAGTGAGAAGAGAGAAGGACATAGAGATTGGACGGTTGGTTGGTCGCTGTTGCAGCCTTCACTATGGCGTGGTATATACTACACGTATATGTATCTATATATCCATACCACGCTCTTCCCTGAGGGCGAGGATGTGGAAGAGGGTTGAGATTTCAAGAGAGTGAGAGATGGAGAGTGGTCGAGGGCCGAAGGCACTGATATCCGCCTGAATGACTGCCACGTAATCACCGGCTAATTATCCGATGGATACCTGGAAGCCCTTTGGATGCTACCTAGAAGAGCTAGCGTCAGCCACAAGCCTATGGAGTATATCTCTCATCCTCTCCCTCTCACCCTTCCTTCCTCTTCGATGTACCATATGCCAGTGCAACCATGAAGCTGAACCGAGAAGAGGGTAGGAGAAATAGCGCGGGTAAGGGAGGAGAAATCGTAAGAGAGAGGAATGCGCTCTGTTTCCAATATGGCGAATATAGGCGGATTGCTACGAAGAGGGTTATTCACATATCAACCCTAATGCCGAATGTCGATACCCACGTACCTTGTTTGTGTACGTCTAGAATTCTCTATGTATGTATGCATGCAAAAGCTTCATATTGATCTACGGGGTGTGTGAAAATGCTTCCTTGGAATCACCTGAATGCTCTTGAAATTCGTAGAAGTCGAATGTCTTTGACATATTCCCAGCTCTTCACGTCCGTAGATCGAGAAATGAAGAATTCTTCTTGAACCTTGTGCAGTATTCCGTTATTGTACAACCCTATCCAGCTCTCGATCAATTAAATCATTTTTTGATCATAGAAAGACAAAAAGAAGTGACTTGTGATTTCGCTGCGGGTACCAATCGCTGAGATAATTTTATTCCCTATCACAGGGAATTTTTAGTTGTTACAGCAAAAAATTCCAAGCTTAATTTTACGAATTTAGCTATCTTTGCAAATAATTTGCAGTCACAGTTGATTTAGTTGTTGCAAAGGCGAAATAATTCCCTATTGTAACGAATTATTGCTAAGCCAGCGAAAAATTTGATGTAACCACCACAATTAAATCTCTCTGTTCAAACCAATTTTTCACAGTAAAAAGTAAATCTTAATTCAGTCAAATTATTTCAGGGTTTTGATTTATTATTCAAGGTGTCTAACAAATTCGGTAGCAGTTTGTAATATCACTTTCGTAAAAGCTTGTTATTGGATTTTCCGCACTGTCAATGGATTTTTTATGTCGACACTTTCACTTCAACATTACAACACAAATTGGAATTAATTCAAACTTTCGGGGGTATTCACATTTTCACTAATTCTCAGTTCCCGTGAAATGTTTTCCAAATTTATCTTCGACTCCACACTACACATACCATCAAATTATACTATTATGAAATTATTTATCACATGCGTCGATCGAAACGGTACCGTGGCGAAGTGGTTAAACGCAAAGGACTAGGACAGATTATTCCAGCAACAATGTGGGTTCGAATCTCCCGATGAGGGTTAAAGATGTTCAATCTTCAAAAACTACGATCATGATATAATTGAATAATCAACAAGTGGAGTGAATAAATTCACACAACAGGGAACTTTCATTTTGCATTCTCCGAATAAACACAAACAACTTCCTCATCGTCGATAGGTAACGCTATGTTGAGAAGAACAAAACAAAAAACAATGGACGAACCCATTTATCAGGAACAATTCGCTTTGAATTTCAGTTCAAAATCAGTTTTAATTTCAGTTCAATAGGGATCAATGTAAGCTGTATTCTTGTTTGAGTTTGAGAAGGTTTTCCAGTAGCTGACTTCAAGTCTGATGAGTCTTCTTTCGGCTGCATCTTAAATTCAGCTTATATTTTAACTGAAATCAAGTTTTTCTTTTTACCGTGTGTTCTTCTTCGTGTATCAAATTTCCAAATAATCGTGTTTCTTATTCCATTCCAAACGCAAAGAACATGACGACTAGAATTGAAGAACTTGCGAAAAATATGTCACCGTCAGTTGTATTTCAATACCTCCAATCGTACAACAACATTCACAATAATCTCATGAGATTCGCTATTCTCCAAACAAAATCCATAAAGATTAATTCTTCTCCACGCAGATGTTACAAACTACGCGAATGACAAAAGATAATGATTATCGCGAACGAGTGTTGTAAATCACGTGTAATGAATCGTGGTGTCAGTACGGTGTAAAACTAGGGAAAAAAATCATCAGCACCATGCGCGATAGATGAGCAAATCAAGCTGATCATTATTGATACCAGGGCTGAATGGCAGAATTATCGCAGATCGATAATTCATATCCACATCCTGACGGTGGATTGTTATTTTTTTTTCGAATTGATGAAAATAAAAACTATGGGGAGAAAACACTTCTCGATTTTACCCTGAACAGTGACTTTTCATCACCCGGCAACACAGTATTTAAATTTTTTTAATCGTACATCACTTCGCAAATCTGAGAAAAAACTGTCTTTACGGTAATGAGAAATCCAGCATTTGCGAGTTTGAAATGAAAAATTTTAGGATGATTGCTATCATGAGTCTCTCAGTACACGTGCTTATATCTTCACCTCTCGGTTCTCCGAATGGAAGTACACACGAGCTTTCAAAAGATTCGTGGATATGATGTGGTGTATTTGTATGTTTGAATATAAGTGAAAAACGTGCATTACTAAGATTGCAATGGTACGAGGAACATGTATGTCAGTTCTTGTATTATTAAAAATAATTCAAAACGTTCTCTCATTTTCATTTTTTTTGTATCAATTGCAAGAAGAGGTGTATTCTGCATTAATGAAAATCTTTCCCTCTGGAATATCAATTCAACGTTTTCTTTTCGTTATTATTCAAGTTCGCGTACGTATATATGTATATGAAGATTATGAGAATTCGAATGACTCAGGGTATGAAGTTCGAGTGTCTTCGTCGTTAAATTTTTTCTCTCATCTTTTCGCTGAAAAGAGCAATCGAAATTATACAGAATTTCTTTGATCATGGATGATGAATCATCCATCTACAAAATATCTAGAATGTTTGATACTTTTCTGATTTCTTACGAATTTTCGTGTTTTTCTCAAACGTCCATTGATGGTTTATGAATGATCGGGGACTGAATGCTAACAAGAGTTCAAAAGAGGCCGGAAATAATCAGCCACCTACACTGGGAACAAATATTCATTTGTCCTCTCTCCATAAAATATTTATTTGTAGAAATTGGATATTCAATTAGATGCAAAAACTGATTACTTGTGACGAATAAATTATTTATTTAGAAGACCAATTTGGGGCAAGCATTCCATTATTTGATTCGATTGAATATTTCAATAATCCTAAAGAATATTCTATGGAGAGAGGACAAATGAACTATTCATTTGATTGGGAGAAATTTTTATTTTCAGTCTATGAGACCAATGAAAATGAAATTAAAGAATCGAAAATGATTTTGATTTATGATGACTTGACTTATCAATAACAGACTATTGAAAGACATGTTCAAGATACTAATTTGCTTTGTAGGAATAAATCTGTGACCAATCGATAAAATATCACACCTGGATATTATCCTAACAGCACTCTCACAAGAGACTCACAACAGAACAAGACTTTATCCACGTGAAAACCACAGAAGTACGACGGAAACAACAGATAAACTTCCAATTTGACACAACTTGCAATTTTTGTTTGTGCAATTTACAAACTTTCAAATAGTTCAAATTGGTCCTATCAAACCATCGGAACAGCAACTCAATAGTCTGTTTTCTGTTGCTTTTTTGTTGCCACCACTCTTTGGTCCTTTCGAGTTTTTCCGGCTTCCACGTCACTTCCCTAAAAAAAAATACAAAGCTTCAAAGAACGATTGATGAACGTAGATAAGAGTGCGCACATCCAAACTATATCAACGCAGATTTATTGCACCGATTATTGGTCCTATCAACAGGAAGTCATTAATTTTCTGTACGAATGAGTATCCACTTGCATCGTGAGGAATTTACGTGATTTATCTTGATTATCTTTTTGTTATTCCTGCGCTATAAAAAAAAAATCTGCCTCAATCTACAAAATTTCATAATATGATATTAATTGCAATACGATAATTCTTAATTTTGAGAATTTTCTTCTGAATTGGATTGAGATATTTGCAAATTTCATCATCAATTTCTTACATTATAATAAGAAATTCTAAAATTTCATAACTCTTAGAATTCAATAAATTTGAGAACTTTATTAAATTTAATATGGGAATATTCAAATTCACAACAAATTTTCAAATTAATTTAAGAATGAGCGGGCAAGGAAGTATTTTTCATAACACACGCGCAGAAAATGCCACTTTCCACGCCTGCAGAGTGGAAGGACAGTACGTTTTCTCTTCCTAAGGAAGAAATGTAAACAACTTTGATTTCGTGATTTCAAGGAGGACAAAAAATAGTTGAGCATCCTATAATACAAATTAGGGAAAAGAGAGAGTGAATAGAGAAAACAGACAGAGGAGAGAGTCAAGAAAGAGAAGAGAGAGTGAGAATACAGCTAAATTCCACATTCTGCTGTGAGAGTACCCTGGTAAAAACATCTCTCTGAATTTCTCTGAAAATTTCACGTTTCAGAGAGATTCAGAAATAATCAGAGAAATTCAGAGCAATTCAGCGTGGTTCAGAGGATTTCAGAGACTAGTGAATTGAGAGCACTTGTGCTTCGAATTTTTCAGAAGGATTCAGAAAAATTCAGAGGAACTCGGAAAGATGCAGGGAAATTCTGGGAAATTCAGAGAGGAACAAATTAAGTAAAATTCTTGGTCCTGCATTTCAGAGGCGTTCAAGGAGTGTCAGGCGCTTTCACAGATAAATGAATTCAGAAAGATTGTGCGTAGAACTTTTCAAAAATATTCAGAGGAATTTAGAAAGATTCAGAGTAATTCAGAGAGATTCAGAGGAATTCAGAGAGATTCAGAGGAATTCAGAGAAATTCAGAGGGGAATTAATTCGGCTAAATTTTTGGTTCAGGATTCCAGAGGTATTCAGGGAGTGTCAAAGACTCATAGCGACAGGTGAATTAGGAAAAATTGTGCGTGGGATGTTTCAGAAAGATTGGGCGGAATTCAGAGAGATGCGGGGGAAGTCTGGGAAATTCAGAGAGGAATAAATTCAGTAAAATCTTGGTCCTGCATTTCAGAGGCTTTCTGGAAGTTTCAGAGACTTCCACAGACAGATACATTAAGAAAAATTCTGTGTGGAACTTTTTAGGAATATTCAGAGGAATTTAGAAAGATCCAGAGAAATTCAGACAGATTTCAGAGAGATTCAGAGAGATTTTTTTGACCAGGGTAATCATTCCGTTTACCTCATAAACGGTCTCGGTGCACCTTCGTGTTTCTTGAGTTGTCTCACGTGAGTTGCGAGAACTTTCCGCACGAGTGCTATGAAAAATAGTATACGTATCACGGGAAGTAGGGGAAGTGAGGGCAAGATGGACCCACGGGGCAAGACCACTGATCTCTGATATACACTGGATAGGGTATACAGGACCTTGCAATAGATAATTCTTGTGAAGAATTGAATGTGATAGCAGCCATTTGTATGTCCGGCTAAATGGTCATTTTGTGCGCCAAATTTTGATTTTATCGAATGCTTTGGCAAATATATTAATATTAACCAAATCTTAATCGTTATTATTGTTCGGTATGATGAAAAACTGTGAAAGAATAGTTGATTATAGTTTGGATCGATTGAAAGTTTTTAATGGTTTAAAATATAATTTTTTCTTTCAAACTCAACAAACTCAATAATAAATGACAGTACATCATTTTGTATGATATAAAATGGAGAATCAACTATATGAAAAACAATTGGAAAGAATAAATCAATAATTTTATGATTTCATAAGTATAGAAAATATATTTCTGTGGAAATGTATTTGTGAAGTTTAAATTTGACGCCTAAATTAAGCATTCAGCCGTTAATACGAATGTCTGCTGAAAGTCTTATATCACGTTCAATTCGTCACAGAGATTTACACTTATTTCTTATCCATTGTATATTAGAGATCAGTGGCAAACACGAATCACCGCCATACGCAATCATCTGTGTGTAAGTGTAGTGCGCTGAGTTTGGCTTTCGAGAATTCTACTGCGAAACTAACAGCTGTCGGGAATGCGTCTATCACAAATTACAGCATGTTGAAAAAATTTCGCTTCAATAATCTAACATTAAGTAAGATTTCTTTGCACGGAAAGACAGAGGTTATGATTATTCAGAAAAATGACTGACAATTTAGGGAAAAAGAGTATCGCTGAAGAATTTTTGCAGTAAATTCATCAAAAGTTGATAAATTCACTGTAAACAATAACAATAAAACCATCAACGTTTCGTATTTTCACTACGAATTTTTGATAACCTTACTGCAAATATTTTTACCGGTGCTCTTTTTCCCTCAACTGACAGTCATTTTTCTAAATTTTAATAAATGTTATTCAAGTATTGATAACTTTTTTCTTTCCGTGTAGAAGATAGATTGAATTTATAAAGTATTAGGATTATTCTTTCTAATATTGAGAGTCTTCATTGAGAGGTATTCAGAGGTAGATGGAAAGATGAATTTCAATCGGAAACTGTCTACTGAGGCAAGATGAAACACAGTATGATTAAAGCAAGGAACACTGAACCAAAGAAAACAGAGCCGAGGGCGAAATAACCAACCTAAAACACAAGCATTCAGAGCACAGAAAGGGACAAAACCAAGAGAATGTTTCAGAAAATTACGATAAATATGTATTCTGTTTCGGTCAACATTCAAGATTTATCAAAACCTGAATAAGGCTTGCTCAATATGCAATATATGCCAGCTGGGGCAAGTTTTTCATCTTGCCCCTCCTGTGGCAAGACAAGAAAAATTAGTACTTGAAGAAAAACTATTTTTCCTCCAAATTGGACCTATGAGATTCAATCTTTGTTACGAAAATTTGAAGATTAATGCACTGAGCAAACAGATATCTTGCAAAATACCAGGATTAATGGATTTTTGGCGTTTGTCTGACCCGAGTCAAATATATTTACGTGAACAAACCTCCAAAAGTCCCATAATTTCTTGGACTTTTATGGAGAAGTATGTTACCTTCCTCATGAAAGTCGCAGCCATTATGGTACTTTTAGACGTATCTTCACGTAAATATTTTGACCCGGGTTAGACCAACGCCAAAAATCCATAAATTATGGTATTTTTCAAGATACCTTTTTTCCGTGTGTGTATTGATTCTGATACAATTTTAATACAAATTGTTTTAATAATATATTTACTTTCATTCAGACTCATCCTTAGCGTCATTACTTCCCCTAAGTACACCATTACCAACGAGTTTTCCATTCCACCATATAGGAAATAGGTACATACTTTGTAAACACGTGTTTGTTGCACACAAAATGTGCTCTAGCGGGGATCGGAGATACGATGACGTGTGAGCTCTGAAACTTCAATATCTAAAATAAAGAGGTTTACAGGGAAGAAAAAAATCTCGATTCCTTTTGCCTGGTACCTTTCTTTTTTTCTCTTCAAACACCGTCTGGCACCTCCTCAATGTTCGAATTCTAATCGCCGGAAAGAAAATCAGTAACCCAACAGAATTCGGGGATATTTAGTCACGTGCCGTTGAACAACAATACCGCAAGGTCGGCGTCGTTGTCATTGTCGTCATGACATAAAGGATGATGTTTAAAATGAAATTTATCCTGTTCTGAAGCAGGATCAAAACCCACACATGCTATTCCATTTACATTTATCCGAGTTTATATATACTCGCATTTGTAACGCTCGAGTGACAAGAAATGTTACACGAAACAACAAGAGACAAAGGAATCTCAGAAGCAACGAGTGCCTAGGGGTATTGGGGAAAAGAAAGGAGGTACCCATAATAGAGATCTAATTGTAACCGCACGATAAACCCTTCGGGATCAGTAGCGTGGCTAAGATTTTTTCTTGGGGGAATCACACAAGGACTTGAAATATGATATGATAACAGAGGGGAAGAGGTTGGGAATATCTTGAATTTTTGAGGATTTGAAAAATATTCACTGCAGTGAATATGTGTAATTCTAATTTCCTTGTCGAGTTAGACTCAGTCGAATACTCGCTATGACTCAAACAGAATGCGCATGTACGTGTAAATTCAACAAAAAAGAAAATATATCAAGAACATTCCCCTAGTAAAAATGATTCATAAAGTATTCATGAATGTGGTACCATCTTCAGTCATGTATGGATAAAGTTTTCATATATGACCACATTTACTTCACATGTAATGCATATTTGATGCATACATGGTGCATATATGGCGTGTATATGCATAAAAGTTGACATATACGGGTCGTATATGCTCGTATATACGTCATATAAGCTTCAAATGTGGATTAAATCTGAAACTCCAATGCACATATCACCATATATATGGTTTATATTTAATCTCATATGAATATTTTCCACGAGGGTCCTTGATGCCTTGAAGAAGATAAAGTTTTATTATAAAATTTATAACACGATTCTCTTGAAGACTGATAAACGATCTATTCCGCTTCATCAATGTTGAAAATTCACATTCAAATTCAAAGAATCAAAGTTAATTGCAATTTGCGAATGATTCATTGTTTCTCATGGGAAGTTGCGTGATATAAATTTAAGGAAAAAGTATCAAATGACTAAGTTGATATAAATGGAGTAGACGCCAAGTGGTTTTTGCGTACATACTTGAAGGAAAAATACGATCCGCCGGAGTAGTGAAATATTTCAATGAATATGAAAGTGACGGCGACGTAATCCAGGGTAAATTTATCTCGACTCGAGAATATACACATATACACACAACGGTTTCGTGTATTGTTGTTTTTCCTCGTCTGACCTGTGTCCAAGCGTATTAAAGGGTACGGAGGAAAAAAAGGAAGCAGAGAGCGGGTTTCAGGATTCAGGATAACGTATCACAACCTCACTAACCTACCACCATTGAAAACAATATCCATCTCACCCCAGTATGCATACATTATACTTATTTTTACTTCCCTCTGTGTATATTCTTGTATAAAAATCGATATGTAATTTAATGGTCGAAGAACCTTATGGACTTTTAATATGCGATTCAGTCCATTAACGTTATTATCACAATTCCAATAATGCGTTTGAACAATGAAACCGTTCATGATACCCCTCTTCTTTATACACAAGGAAATAGACAATTCGGATGATGGACGTCTTATTGATCCTCTTGAAATAATGTTGGATACTTCAACTTGATTCAACAGCAAATGAGTGTACAATTGATCCAATTCGAAAACATATACCAGAACTTCAGTACCACTTCGAATTTGCTGTAACGATGATGTCCCTGGTGAAAGGGAAGCGTGTAAAGAAACGTTGCTGAAGGTACACTGAGGAGTATTATAAATGTTTCATGTTCCAGATGACGCTTCGATTTTCGGGATGCATTTTAATCGAAAAATCGAAGTACGTTTGAAACCCTCTTGATTTTCAACAACATTGTGATACGCTTAGTATACGTTCCGACTCATTTGATTACTTTACAATCACGTTTGTTTACTTGGACACTACATTCTATGCCTAATGGCTTACAGAATCAATATAACCTCAAAAATATGCGATAAAAATGGATGAAATTACTCAAGATGGTGTGAAAAATTCTGTCGGGGAAAAATTAGGAGGGTTTACGAATTTCGTTTTCATTTTATACTATTTTTCGAGTGCTTGATAGTATCATTCAATTCCAATAGTATGATTCAGATAATTGTATGAATCAACAATTGTCAAAGTGGAAGATTAACCTAAAAATTCAACATGAAATCAATTAAATGGGAAACTAATAAGGATATAAAAAAAAATTAACGAGGAATATTTTCGACTTTGATGCTTCGACTGCTCTGATGCTGCCAAACATACTTTTCATCAACACCCGTTTCAGGTTAGATTACTCTTGGATTACATTCCGAATTGTCATCAATCCTCAATGATGAATTACTTCCCATACTTTAGAATAACTCTTCCATATTACGCTTTATGTGTTCCAGATGACGCTTTATTCATCTTCCCATGACATTTTGATTACTCTTCCAATACGCTTCAAACTACGTTTCCCCAACGTTCCTTTACACGCTTCCCTTTCACCAGGGGTGAAATGTGGATAGAACAGATAGGTGTGATGACAATACCCCAGACAGCACTGAGACGTTCTTCGGACGTTCAGAAAACGTACTTGGTCACAAAGTCAAGAACGTTCAAAAAATGTTCCAGGACGTTTTAAAAATGTCGCATAGACATTCCAGGGATGTACAAATGTCCGGTATAGTCTTATTTAGGTTTCTATGGAACATTTATGAAACATGTTAAATGAGAATTTGTTGAAGATCAAACTTGTGTCAAATCTTTTAATATTCTCCATTTTGAGGAGATCCCAAGTAACACAAGAACTTCTGAGAATGTGCTCGAACATTCTAAGAATGGTCCAGTACCTTCTTAGACTGTTCGAGCACATTCTTAGAACTCCTTGTGTTACTTGGGATGCAAATGAACTGCGGTGGAGCCTGTATCGATGGATTTGATAAATTACATTTGCATCTCTTTAATATATTGCAGATAGTGAAATTTTGTTTCGCGTCAATTTTGAGGTTATGTGAATCTTAATATATTGACTTAATTCTTGATAACTTACATTCTGCCAATAGTTTTGAACTTCAGGAAAGGAATCTTTCCAAATATTCAATACAAAACCTATTTTTATGGTTGTTTGGCACTTTTTTCCCTAGTAAAATTATAAATATACATTTGTATAGGTTAGAGATAAAATACTTGGTTTTCATATAACATCTCGAAAACGTTCTGAAAACGTACCATAGCATGTGTAAACAATGTCCCCAAAACGTGCTTCCCAACACATTGAATGAATGTTCCTAAGACGTTTGGAAAATGTACTTTTGGAAACCACATCTGTGGGACTTTAGACACGTTTTTAAAACGTTTTGAGAACTTTCGGCGCTGTTTGGGACTGGAATAGAACGATCCATTTAGTTATAACAGCGGAAACGCCCTGTACTGCAAATAGTTACCAGTACTCACGAAAAACTTGGAGATACCTCTCAGCTACCATTCAGATGGTAACAGGTCCGCAGCTTTTTGCAGAACAGATATAATGTGACAATCACTAGTCGTTTCTTAGCGATTATCAAATTATGTCTATTCTGCGAAAACTTTTTCGGCCACAAGACCACATTCAGATATTACAACAAAAATTTGGAAAGATAGCCTCAAGGTATCTTGAATTAGAAATACCCTTTTGATACATTTCCAAGATATCTTAAGGGGTAATATGACTTTGTGTCCAAAAAATTTTTAGTCGTTTTCTAAGACGTGCCACAAACGATAGGAACATTTTTAGGATACGGGGTTTTTTGCATATGAAAGTACTAGTCATTGAGTACCAGAAACACATTTTGTCATATTTTTACAATACAAAATGGCGGCACATCAGCGCACTGAAAGAAAGTCTGGCCTTCCACAAGAGCGTATCGCTAGAGGTCACAACTATGAATGTAAAACAGAAAACCAAAATTTTTCTGAAAATATAGTCCAAAATCTAGAAATTTACGTAGGATTTTTTCGATAAAGGGAATCCGACAGATTTTGTAAAGGATTTTCCATCGATTTGACAAAGCCAAAACCGAAAAAAAACATTCAAATCGGTGCCATTTTTTCGTGTATCACTTTATCGAATAAATCCTATACGTGGATTTCTAGATTTTGGACTATATTTTCAGAAAAATTTTGATTTTTTGTTTTACATTCATAATTGTGACCTTTAGCGGTACGCCCATGTGAAAGACCAGACTTTTTTCCAGTGCGCTGATGGGCCACCATTTTGTATTGTAAAAATATAACAAAATGTGTTTCTGGTACTCAACGACTAGTACGTCTTACAAAATGACTAAACATGTTTTGGACACAATGTCATATTACCCCTTAATACAGCCCGACCTCCCAATAAGGCCGTCTGCAATGAGAACGCTTCCCCTGTTTCTGGCTTGAGTGCTCCCTCCACTTTTACTCGAATTCAAAATTTTGGGTATTTGCGTGCGAACCTCTGAATGAGAACGCCTGACTTAAGGCGATACCAGCGACCCCTGAAGATGCAACCAGACCCATTGGTTAGAAAAACCCATAACCAGAACTATTTTGACAAAATACTCGAAAACAAAGAAATTAAACAAAAATATTGCTCCGTGTAGATGTTCTTCAATCAATAAAGATGGTATGTACAGAGCGACATTTTCCTTCTATTGCTTTATTTTGGAATAATTTGGCAGAAAGGGATTGGCTCGGGTTGCATCGTCAGGGGCCGCTGATATGCCCTCAATAGAACTGTAAAGAGTGAAATTAAATGAAGATTTGAATGTACGTCATCGTTTTGAATCATTCTTTATACTCTCAAAAAATTTTGCTATACGGAATCAATCCCGTCCCGTTATTCTTCAAGTTAATTATATAAATTTTATTCCTATGCACATTTGACGAATATGTGTGTATTTAAAGATTCCCGTACGAAGTAGCCAAAGATTCCCGTAAAACGTTTTTTCCTGTTCATTTCCATAAACTTGCAGAATTTCCATATTATTTTCCATGTTTGAAGAAAAAAAATGGGAAAAAATAAGGAAATTTTGTATGAACAAGGAAAACTTTCCTACACGCAGAACAATATATAATATATCAAAAAGTCTCATAATTTATTGAGAAGCAGCGTCAGTCTGTGATAAATAAAATTACTTACCTGAATATAGCTTCAAAAGTACCATAATTTTTTGTAGAAATACATCTAATTATCTTCCCCGTGGGATGATTGCGGGTCTTCCAGGGGGATATTCTGGATACCTGTCTTTGATATCCTTTTTATCCATCCTTGGTGTAGTATCTGCTTCCTTTGCGTGGTGGGGAGGATAAGTATCTCAGATTTGGGTCTCTTTTTCGGGTGGAATAAACTACTCGAGAGGGAGAATACAAACTAAGAGAAACTAAATCATCCCAACGCCGGAAACATCGACAGAAACAGAGGGAAAGCAAGGGGAAACTACCTTCCTTGACATCTTTTAATATTCCCGAGGAAATGAAATCTTTTTCCAAACCTGAAATTTTGAATTTTAATTTATTGAAAAAAAGCAGCAACAACAACAACATGATGGCGTTCTCTCGGGTAAAATATTCCGGAGGTAAAATAGCCTCCCGTTCGGATCTCAGGGTGGAGGCTGCTCGAGGGGGCCCCATCAAACAAGATAGAAAACCAAAGAAGATAGACAAACAGGAAAATTAGAAAATTTGAAATTAAAAATGAATAGGTTAGGTATCGATGGGGAGGAAAAATGAATGGTCAAACTCGAAGAGGTAGACCTAGATCAAGTTATATGAAGCAAATTATACATGATGAGGGTTGTCGTAGATATGCAGAAATTAAGCGGTTAGTGGATAATAGACAGGGTTGGAGGATTTCATCAAACCAGTCACAAGACTGATTACTTCATGATGATGATATCATCTAATTATGAGGCTTTTTAAAAGGAAATTCAAGTAAACACTCTATCTGTCACAGACTAGCCCTGATCCTCAATAAATTGTGAGACTTTTCAACACATCTGTCTTCTTTTGTTCTATACTATTTTTATTCGCAGCGCATTCAACTGCAAGTGAAGTCCCTACAAAAAATGATTACTGGCGTTTCAATGGGCCGCTGATGGTCCGGCAATGCCGTTGAAGAGCCGTCACTGGCCTTTTGAAACGCCAGCAGTCGTGTTTGCTGGGGTATTTTCAAGGGAACCGAATTGCTTCATTAAAGATGAAACCTGGGGAAAATGGATTCTTCAAAGTTTTCTTCTAAATATATGGAATAAAAGAATATGAAATTAATACTTCTAAAACACTAAGAATAATATGTACCATCAATTATGCATTGTATCAAACAGTATCCACTCACAATCTAGCACTTGTTAACACGGGCGCCATGAAAAATTTGACACTGGTTCAAGCGTTTCCATTGAGAGGATTGCATGACGGAAAGAGAGACAGAGACAGAGACAGGAAGCGTGCGCTTCACGGAAAGAAATATTTAGCTGTACACGGAAAGACCGGGTCTATTAATATTTGAAAGAATGACTGTCAATTTAGGGAAAACGAGGATCACTGCGAAATATTCGTAGTGAGTCTACTTAAAATTCGTAGTCGATGTTTTAACAATTGAGAGTTCCACTGTGAAAGATACCACACTGAAAAAAAAATTTCTTCCAACCAAATAAATAGTTTATTTGTCCTCTCTCCATAAAATATTTCTCAGGATTAATTGGATATTCAATCGAATCAAATAATGGAATGCTTGCCTCGAATAAATTGGTCTTTTAAATGAATAATTCATTCGCCACAAGTAATCAGTTTTTGCATCCAATTGAATATTTAATTTCCACAAATTAATATTTTATGGAGAGAGAACAAATAAATATTTTTTCCAGGGCAACGAAACTATCAACTACCAATACTTTGACTACGAATGTTTGGTAAGCTCACTACAAATATTTTTCAGCGATCCTTTTTTTCCCCACTGTGAAAAGAAAGTCTTATTCCGTTTGCATCTTGATTTCAGACAATGCTTTTTCCATTGTGGTGGCGATCGTTTATTCGACTTAATTTGTTTGCACCATAGATTCAGCCATGAAACGAGCTGAATTTAAGACTCTTTTTTCACAGTGCCTGAATTGACAGTCATTCTTCCAAACGTTGATAAATTCTTTCTAGATATTGATAGACCCGGTCTTTCCGTGTACCAGCTAAATATGTAGCTATGATAGCTAAAATTTAGCTGATACAGCTAAACATTTTTTCCCGTGCTGATGGGGGTACTCGAATCCTAGAAAGAACTCTCCCTCTTGCAGGCTATTTGCGTTCTTATTGAGAGGTTGGGCTGTATATATTCAAAATACTTTCAAAATATCTCCAAGATATTTTGGAGATATCTCATTATTTATTGGAATAACAACTAAATACTATAATCATGAGGACAATGATTTCACGTGAATATTATCCCAATTGACTGAGAAAAATAATGAACCGTCTTATCGATAATTCCAAAAAAGATGTACATAACATTCCTCGTGAAACCCTCGTCGTTTTGACCTAGCACGTATTTTTGCCTGTCGTCAACATCTTTGCCCGAAGTTTACTTCCCGCTCTGGGGCGAAACAAAAGAAATGAACGAGGATGTACCGGCGTGTGGCATTTTTACGTTATACATACGTGTCTACGACACAACCACGAAAGAAAGTACAAACAAGGACGTGACGAGTTTTTACGTTCTTAAGAGAAAAAAGAGAATACCGAGGCAAGTGGAAGGAAAAAGTGAGAAAAGAATCGACAAAACAAAGTGGAAGAGGGAAGAATATGAGAATCCTGGAAAATCCGGAAAAGATCCAATGGGCGACGACGTGCCTGGCAAGAGCAAATCGTCGATTTCAACGAGCGACGAAAACTCGTTCCATCTTGCCGACAGCTCATGGCAAAACAAAGCCTCTTCTTCTTCCTCCGACAAATTGTGTCTTCATCTGTCCATGTCCGTTACTTTTTCATTTCAATCCGGAAAGAGATCAGAGCTTGTCCTTGACAATTTCATCGACTTTGAATTTAGTTCATTCGTCATACGTCGATCACACCCGCGTGATATTTATAACATTATCGTATTTTTATCACTCTTCGTTACCATTTTTATTATTTTTGAATGAAAAATTCATCAACCATAAAATTATGCTTCCTGGATTGTTCTTGTTCAGGAAAAATTACGCTGTTATTTTCTAAACAATTTTTGAAGGGTGTTCGTTAAAGTTCATTCAAACATCATAAAAATCACTGAATTTAGATTGATTTAATATTGTAAATTTTCATTTACAGAAAATATTCAAAATAAACATGAGAATACTAAAACCAATAACAAAAACATGTACATCGCAATGTAACTAAAGGTATATTGAAATTTTTCAACCCTTTTCGGTTCCTCGAAATCTGTTGCATAACAAAACTTGAAAACTATCTCAACTGCAATTGAATTTTCAAATTCAATCATCAAGAATTGAAAATTTCATTCATTCAAATGTATTTGAAAAAATGAATAAAATTTCAAGAAAATTTCAACATTTTATATAGCATTGCAGGATCTGAAAGATATCTTGATGGAAAATGAATAGATCACGGAGCAGATTATGATACAATCCGTGGTATATTCCTCGCGGTTTGAAAATTATCGAAGAAGAGAACAACGAGTCCAACGTTATTATTTTGTAATAGTCTTATCACCTAATCGGAAAACTTTATTAAAACAGAAACTCGGTTAATTACCATCTTCCTCCTTCAACTACTTGTTTACCTTGCGGCCTTCTTTCGTAGCTATAATTTTCAATGAAGCAAAAGAACTGAGGTATGATGAAATATATTGATTTTGTAGCCGATTACAATACTGTTCAGATCCAAGAAATCTTGTTTGAGTTACGAGCGAAGAAACAGCTCTTTGATTGTACATGAACAAAGGATATGAAAATATTCAATTTTCAACAATGATACAGTTGATATGTTGGGTTGGAGCCTTACAACAGCACCATGAGTTCTTCATTTTTGATCATTTTGAGTTGGTCAAACAAAGGCTCGACAACGGTAACCCTGGTTTACGGAAGACGGATAGTATTGATTATTGTGGGTTGATGTATCAGAAAATTTCATTAATTCAGCTACATTGTGATTTTTTCTTCAAATATTTGGTAATTTTATCGTATTTTTCAACAAAATTCTCGAAAGGATATGTAGTGGTATTTATCATACTTTTGAGTATACTTACCAATCCCGAAATTCTTCTGAATTCTTCTCCGGAAAAAGAGATGAAAAGGTATTTGAAAATTCAAAATTAAAATTATTATCAAAATTCCTCTCAGAATCGTTAGAATGTATTGAATATGGAAATCACAAAATGACATGAGAGGATGTCTGGAACAAAAAACGTTCACAAAGTCATTACTCTCTGAATTCCCTGGAATGAACATTCAAGAACGAGAATTCTATTCTATGAGGATGAATGTTCATTTTACTTGAGTGAGAAATCCACTCTTATGGAAGAATGAAAAATTTATTCTCTACAGAGAGTGAAATTATGACGGCAATAGAATGTGAATGTACTTTTATCGGACTTGCAATTTTTCATTCTCCGAGAATGATTTTCACTCCAGAAAATTTAGACACTCTACTAAATTTCTACTAAATCAGCTGAATCAATATATTCTGATACTAAATAAAGAATCCGTAAATTACAAATTCTTAACTACACTGTCAATAAAAACAATAATATTTTCATTCATCCAATATCAACATTTTTGCGAAATTCTTCTTTTCCATGCGGAGGAGAAGGAATAGAAAGGTTGGAACAGTCGATAAATGGAAACAAAAAACACAAAAATACCCCGTAAAGTAGTTACTTTATTTTTTCTTCAAGGCGGAATATAGATATCCAGGGAATAATCTCTGTATTTGTATCTTTTTCTTTCATATACATATATATCATTCTAATAAACATGAACAATGATAATACAATGTACACAAGAACGTAGGAAGTTTTGCTGCTAATCAGGCTGCTCCGTATAAAATAGCGCATTATATTTTGGAATCATATGGCGTCCTCGGCAACAGTTCCATACGATTTGTTCCAGCTTCACTTTTGATTCTAGTCTTCTCTTTCACAGAAAATGATTATTTTCACAAACTTATTTGACTCTATTCAATTCACTTTGCCTGCTTCGATCCTTTCATCGGAATCTTCGACTCGTTGAATACACCTCTATCGTTTTCTCTCGCGAAATCTTGATAAATCGTTGATAAAAATGAATTCAATGATTCGAAGATGCGAGGAAATACCTTATACACATATACTCAATTGTTTGTCGATTATTCTCTTAAATTACAAAAACACTGTTCTTCGCCATCACAAATATACTGTACTCCATCAGCGTACATTTGATCTCAAGAAACTTATTGCGATCACTCGAATAATACGTATGAGGTTAGCGATATGATGAAATATAGTCGTCAACATGTTCTCTTAGCGATAATAATGAGTTATTGCAGTTTCGTGTACCGCTGATAATGAATATATTATTGCCAATGTGGGCTGCGTCTCCATTATATCCTACGATACAATCAATCGTGTTACATCTATTCTAAAAATAAAATCCAATAGTTTGCTAGCACAGTGAAATCTCTCTATCGGAATACATGGTTTGAAACTATGGTTATTCAAAAATCAGCGAGGCTCAATGAATATCTTATTATTTCCTTCCTTTCATATTACGTCTTTATATATTTGTTTTGTTTTTTTAATTCATCACTGCTAATAGATAATATTTAAATATGAATTAAAATTATTCGATCGCAGTTGAGATAGAAAGCGGAGTTATTTGTTAAATATCTTAGAATCAATTTATCACAAGAATAAAAGTAGATAGACATATGACGAATAATGAGCTAAATTTGATTATAATCCCCATCAGGATGGAGTTAACTGAAGTTTCACATCTTCGCGTTCTATCTTCGTTTCCATTCGATTGTACAACATCGTATAATCCATGTTATTTTACAATACTCCTGATCCTGCTCTCTATGTACATTTGAATCAATCGCGCCATCATATTTTCGATCATTTCCAAACTTCGATTACCAAATACCTCTACCAACGTTTCTCATCCACCGAGAAAGAAATTTCTTTAGCCGAATTTCATTCACCTTAGCTCATTCAAATGAATCGTATCACTGCAAAACATTATCCTCATAAATATACCGATGCGCGATTCTCGATAAAGTCGATCAACCCAAACCCATACCATCTCTCTCTCTATGCAATGAATTATTTCCTTATACCTTCGCTTTGCAAACACGATGTTTGAAAGACATAATTATTCGTACATGGAGAAATTGAAATGATATTCGCTGCTTCGAGTCATAGTCCATCGCATCATTGTATATTATAATCAAATTGTGATAGGTCCCATTTTAATCGAACTGTGTACGTCCCACCGAAATGTAATATGAGCTTTTTCAGTAGGGAATTATACTTCGACTATCAGCATTGAACTCATTCTCTCCATGTGCAACAAATATCACAAATTTGAAATAAATCATAAAGTTCGATAAATCACAAGAAATTAGATATCGATCAAGATTTATTCTATACAAATTCTATACGAACATACTTAAAACAGCCAAAAATATTGTATACAGGGATTCGTTGAATTTCATGAAATATCGTTCAACATTTTTCATTATTTATCGGAAAAAATTCAATGCGATGTAGCATATTTATCGTGCAAGCTTTATACATGAAATGAAAAAAATCATTCACGATTACATCATCACGATGTAATCAATTCGATTCTTTCTTTCTCTTTCGTCATATTCTCATTGACGAAGCGATTCATTTTATAAGAACCATGAATGATATTGCATGAAGAAGATGCCGTAACGCCTGCTCACTTGACATAGGTTCTTGGGTTCGCCACAGAGATTACCAATTAGCAATCAACGAGTACGCCAGACAACATTTTGATGGGCGATAATTGCAAGCTCTATCTAAACGTTATACAAGATATATGGGATACACAAGTGAAATGCTTTGAGTACACAAATTGTACGACGATCATGGTTGAAGCAAAACTCACACCTTGGGGCTCGAGTGTTGTCTCAATTACTGACAATTCTCAGAATTCAGGAAGATCATGAGTTCAATGATTATATTGATATGGAAAATAATTACTGACATTCTACCCATTTTAGACATGAGTATAGATTCGCTTGTGTGAGGTATGTATTCAAGTCTAAGTAATTTGTCAGACCAACTTTTAATCGTTGTATTTTCATCTTATATACGTTCAAGAGTCACTGAATATTTTCTCCAACCCAGTTAATAATTCGGAAAAATAGGGAGAAATATTCACGCAGATTTCGCGAAGGTTGGATTATTCTTCTCCAAATCTCTTCCCTACACTGTAAAAAATTTTTGTGGGAAATTTCACATACATGTATCTGAAGTAATTAACAAATACGTGGATAGGGAATTTCCCGTAAGTTTTGGGGAAGATCCTATAAATTTACAGTAAAAATCCCATACAAACAGCAATTTTAATATATTTTTATGTGAAAATTCCTATACGTTTATGGGAATTCGCTTTTCCCGTACAAGTATAGGAAATTTCCTTCACATAGGTATCGGAAAATCCAGAATATTTTTTACAGTGTACGCGAGAACTCGTGTGTAATATAATTTCTGTCAAGGCAACACAGAAATTCGACAAAACCATATCCGAATCTAAAGAAATTCTTCATGACAAATCTGAGAAATTCGATATTCTTTTAGCAATAATGTTGCAAGAATTCTGAAATCATTGTCGTAAAGGAAACAATTGACATAGCACTCAAAGTGAAATGGTCCCACTTACCTGGTGTTTCATTTTCATGAATTTTTGTTGTCATCAATAATTCAAATTTCGACATCCGAAAAATCGATGGAAGATTTGTCTTCACGAAGATGACACATGTCTATTTATAATGTCTACCATAATGCCCAAATATTCACCACAAAACATCTGTATGCAGATCCACTTGGATTTAATGAATTCAACTAATCATATTTCACCTCAACCAATTGACTTCATGATTCTCGAAAATAGTGGTCTAAAACAGCTGTCGTATAACGACGAAACAGGAGTTTGAAATCCCTCTACAGATGTTCATAAAAATTAACACACTTTTTACGAGTATTATTGAAACTTAGTTTCAACTAAGAAGCCAAGCAGTGTACAATAATTGATATCGAATAAAACTCATGAAAACCATTCGTCTTCAACATATGCTCAGTGAAGAGGATCTTCTTTATTCAACCACACTCAATAAACACATACACACACACAATGACTAATATTCTTTCGTTGATTCGATGTAAAATCTGTCACGGTGGATACGCATCTTTTATCTATTGAATACATTAAAACCTCGTAATAAAGGTGCTCCCCCTCTCTAGTCAACGCATGAAAGAAACCAATGGAATGAGAGAGAAAAAGAGATGTGTTATTGCGAGGTCGCAGCTTACACGTACCGTGTCCTAATTATGGTTTCAAAACGTGAATTTAATCAGAAAAATTGTTTTCAGAATTTGTCAAAAAATATCGTGACAAATGGTTTTGACAGGCTCTTAAAACTGGTCAGATAATGGCTTATGATTGGGCTATAGCTGGGAATAATCGTAAGCTAATGGCACTCATTAATGGTTGACTATTGAATGATAACTTGGACTCAACAATGGCAAGGAGTTTCCATTTCTGTAGACCTTGTTGATTTGAGAAACAGAATATCCATAAATGAACCCTGTTTATAGATGCCCTTCAGAATCGATCAGAAAATTTCCATAAATCTCTACATGGATAAAAATGACACAATAAAAATTACAAATTTTTTAATAAACTAAAACTATTGTGTCTCATTCCTCGGAGAGTATTCCTTAGGATGTGGGATGAAATGTTACAATTCCAATTCTTTTTCCTAAATTCTTTGAGAAAACCTTCGAGTTTGTTAGAGATAGATGCGACCACATTTGACAGAATAATACCCTCTTACTACATTTTTTTTCGTGTGAGTAGTTTTTGTCACTGAAATTGGTAACGGAAACTTATGAGGAATTCCACCAGGTTCGATAACTCTGCTAAAAATTCCCGACAAATTCAGACAACTTTTCAACACAGATTTGATTGGTTCTATGTGAATTTGACAGGCTTGCACATAAAGCGATGGAGGCCAGTTTGAAATGAAAGCGGGATCAACTGTTATTTTCCACTTCACTTTGACTACGAATTCTCACCATTAGGAGATCATAGTCCTGCTAAAAATCCTAGGCAGAATCGAACAAAAAATTGTTGTTGGGTATTGAACGGTGTCTTTCTTAGGTCGTCAAGGCAAAAATTGGTTACCCAGTTTTATCTGGAACAACCAAATTGGAACATCCTGTTGAAACCTGGTAGGAAAATTTTCGATGGTTTCTCACTAAATATCACTGTTTGCCAAATTCCAAACAGAACCATTTCAAGAAGTGCTGTCAGTTTTTCCAACAGGATATTTCAATTTGGTAATTCCAGACAAACACGAGTAGGAAGTTCGTCAGTTTTTACCTGAATTACTTCTGAAAGAAATCGTTCAAGACCTACCACCAAGTTTTTTTTGGTTCTACCTGGCATTTTCAGCAGGGAGTTGAGGGGAAGTCTTCCCGATTCTTTCCTGCGTCATCACTTTTTGACTCGTGTTTGGCTTGAGGGCACAACCCGATTCAAAATAGGTCCGCTTGGCCTGAGAAATAATTTATCAGGGTTTGTCTGGATTACTTTCAGCAGGGAAGGTGCTAAAAAGTGAGAAACACTAGGCAGAAATTCCAAGAAAGTTGTTCGTTTGATTCTATGAGCTTCTCTTATCATATAAGAAACTCATTAAACCGAGGAGATTATTTTCTGAAGGTGCCTTACCGATTTTCTATATCTTTCAAAATCTTATTGAAACTCTAGAAATTCAAAACAAAATTTCTGACTAATTCTGATGGGCGTTTTCATCAGGAAATTCACGCTGTTTATCGTCTTGCACCTTGTTATATGAATATATGTTCAAATGAGTATGTCAATAAAAACAAAATCAATAATGGCGTAACGTGATTTATGAATGATTCCAAATCAAACGAATGAAAACACGTGGTCTTTTCAATAGGTTACATAGACCGTATAAAAATTAATTTTTGGCGGCAGTTAGAGCCAAATTAGGCGTTTTCATTTTATTCAAAGCGCTGCTTTGATTGTCCTCATGGGCCCCAAACAGGATTGTCACTCACTCATTTTCAGGATCTGCCCCGTATTTCTAGCTTGGGCCTATGTGAAACATACTCGATGGGACCAATGGAGGCTCTGGAGCTAAGACCTTATACTCTGACGGTATAACAAATTGACGATAAGATTATCAAACGGAATAAACATTGCAAGAAGAAAATATTCCACTCAATATTATTCCGTTCACACATTATCAAACTACCCAAGTGTGTATTGCCGATATTGACAATGGGCCCAAGCAGGGTCCATTTGCTTGAATCCAGTATTAGGAAATGACAATAGGAACCATCTTGGACTAATCTTGGCCCTATTGTTTGTTCCCATACAATTATAGTTCGTAGAAAATGGAAATATTGAACTTTGGTGCGGGCCCGGCCCTAAGTTGAGCCAAGATCGGTTTAGGTCAGGGCCCATTGTATCACCTAGTCCTCGGGCAAAGCAATACAGCCAGGCTGGAAACGATGTTATCATCCCAGAGTTGGTCCCACGTCAGGGTAGCATGGGCACCCACTTTGGGCCCCCATTGGACCCGTAGTAAATACACGCTTGGGTATATAAAAAACAGGAACTATTGAATCTCATGTAATATAAACTGGGAAATTTATTAAATTCCATTTATGAATTATGAATTTAACTGGGCTATTCATTTGTAATTTTCACTTACCATGGTACCTACTCTAACTGTGTTCAGTTAGCACAGTGTTTGGGCGAGCCTAGTTCCAAGTGTGATAATAGGAAGATATTGATAGTTTGGCGCACTCAGATTTCCATTACAGGGGAAAAAATAGGTAATGCAGTTTCCTCCTACATAGGCCGTATACGGAAGACCGTTCGACAGTACAACGTTTTTTCAACGTTGAAAAAACATGTATATGTGTATGTGTGTTCATTGAGGTACCATCCGGTACATCTTGTTTCATCGCGAATACTGCTTCAAAAGAACCTATGGAAAGAGCGGAGCACAAATTCTGATAATAATACTAATAACTAGAGCTGCCGCATAAATTCATCAACCCAGGACGAACAGCTCAACAGAAATCCCGAATTCTCCGCTTGGAATCCAAAGAAATGATTCAATATTTTCGCTGTCAAAAGAATCATAAACACTTCATATTCATACAATTACTCTTCAGAATTGAAGAAGCTGGAGAATATTGGAAACTCCGGCCGAACATTCCTCGAACACCCTCCAAACTAGGACAAATTCTGAGAAATCCGGACGGTTGGCAGCCCTAGTTATAACCAACATTCAAAAGAGAAGACTACACTCCACATTATGGATTCCAAAACTGACATCTTTGGAACATTTCCCACACATTTTTCTCTATACAAAAACAAAGATGCAAGCACAGCTCTCTATTGCCTCTTCTATTCGTATTATTTTGAAAGGTGTTCCTAGGTGTTTTCAAAACTATCGATCAAATTTCTTCGACAGTTTCCCAAAAATCCATCACTGAATTTTCTAATCATGTGTGTACTAAGGAATTCAATAGAACTGCTGTTGCCCACATCTTCTTCTGTTAATCGTCAATTGGAAGATTTTCTTAGAAAGGATAATATACCACATGAAACAAATTCTGCACTTCTATATAAATATCATTATACAAATCGATACACTTGACTCAGTGAGCTTTGAAAACTACATCATATTATTCGCTACATATTTATAATTAAACCATTCCTCTTCAATGCTCGAATGCAACCCCATCGATTTATAAATTTCTTAAATCCACCTTATCTTTATTATCAATATATTATTATCGAAACATTCAGAGAAGATCATCGAAGTACTTCATTCGAATACAAGAATCTACAAGTTTGTTAATTGAAAGGAGCATCGACTGTCGATGATAATCGATAGTCTACAAAGAAAACCTACCATCTCTTTTTTTTCTGCAAAATCTTTGCATAATTTGATTTCTTGATATTCAATAGTATCTGTTCGTAATCTAAGTTGATATTCATTTTATGGCTTTGTTTCCACTCTTTTGTAAACACAATAAATATACAAAATGTGCGTTTAGTCATTCACAAGGAATAATACGGTGGTGTATTCTTTTGGCAGTTTAATATTTATGTTCCTTTCTTGTTCCACCTCTCCAACACCTCATGTGACATCTCATTGTACACATCCATGATTATATATTATATACATATCTAGATAATATTTCTAAGCGCGGCTCTTTGGTATTGCCTCGGAGCGTTGTATGAGCAATAATTACAAACAATATCAACATTATTCTCTTTTACAACTTCGCTCATTTGTTCAACATCTATGATATTAAATATGCTATACAGAATAAATCACGTTCGAATATCACTACGGTACGATCTATTTCTATATATAATAGGTCCTTCTTAGATTAGGCCTGCTCTTTTTGCAAACTGGAGCAATGAAATTTCGAATCTTTGAGAAGAAGATTCTTATGCAACTAATCGTACACGATTGTGGAATATCATATTGATCGTTATTACACAATTGTGTATGATTTCATGAACGAAAGAAAATCATGGTTTCATTCTTGTTGGAAGCAAAGGAAGAAGTCGACTATCGTGAACGATGATTATTGAAGATCAAAGATGGAATTGAATATTGAATTACTTGTTGTTCTCTGAATTGGATAATTTGTACTCCTCAATACTGTTATAAGACGCAGAAAAATATATGATAATTTGGAATTTATTTGCGTGATAAAATTCATCTAGGACAACATTTCGAAACATTGTACTTCTAAACTCTACATTTAAAATTAGTGTGACATTTGTTTAATCGAACGAGAATCGATCTCATTTCCATAATGTAGTGTGGTGGCAATGATTTCAACTGCGTAAAACTATTCGATTCCGTTCAAGCTTGATGAAACACGCTTGATTAACACCGACAATTTGAGCATAAAAATGAGGTAATGAGCAAATTACTGAATTATGTAATTCATGATTGCTAAGAGGAACGAACTTCGATTCGATTGCTTCGTACAACTCATCACTTTCTTTCGTTTACATGAAAAACAGAAAACACGGGAAAAACAGAATACGAAAAGTAGTTATGGTATCTAATTCATCAATCATAACTACTTTTGTAGATGGACTACGAAAGAATTTCTCTTTTTTCCCGTGAACGATTACCTTACAACCTCGAATTTAATCATTTATTCTCAGTTTAAATCTACAAATGCATTGAGTTGCAATTAATGAAATATATCATTCGGACAGATTCTCGTTGATTTTGGTTATTAATATTATTCAATAAATAAAATTACAATAATGAAATTAGTATGAATCACAATGGGACTTTTTGCGTCCGTAATAATTATGGTATCTTTGTCGAGATACAGCGCATCTCGGCATTTGTCGCGTAGATGCGCTAATCGAATTTCTTTGAAAATTCTTTCACGTAGCAATAGCGGTACAAAGAGTTGACCATTCCGATGGTGTACTGTAACTGCAAATCTGCGGATCTGACTCACGTTACGAGTTTCTCCTTACCTATATCAAAATCTTTCTCGTACCCTGTTCCAAAGGTCCTATTCATTTTCATTGAAGTGTTATATCAGCAACATACTTTGAATTAGATTCAATCCCACAGGGTTTCTTTGAAACAGGTTGGTGTACGTAAATTGTATCCAAATTCATAATCACATATCATAACAACGTGCGTTAATTCTATAGATCTTAATGCTCGTTTCTGAACATTGTCGTCATTGTCATGAGATGTCGATATCATTGACATCTATCAAAAATTGAAATATTTCAATGAATCGTTTCAGTCTTATAGGAATAAAATTTCCAAAAAAAGGTATTGCAAGATGTTAAAACAAGCGAATAAGAAATTCAACGTATAAAGAACAATACAAAATACAGAATGGAAGAAAAGCATGAATTTTTTAGCCTCAGAGTTGTCATCGTCATTATTGAAAAGATTGAGGTTACATGAAAAATTGAGCATTCTTCTTTTTTTTTCACGTGGCAACGTGATACAAAATATTACACACCTGATTATTACGAATATCAAGAAGCAACGTTTTGTAACATCCTAATGGTAATTTGTATAAATGCTACAATATTTTGTATTTTTTTTTCAATTTTAAACATCAATAATGCCATTGAGTATTCATCATTCGCAACAAATGTTTCATATTTTAATCTTATATTTGAGTTTTTTTTTTTTTAAGGGGGGTGTGTATGTTTTTTTGTGCTTTTGGTTTTTTCTGTTTGTTAATTACATATCTTATTGATACAAATGTGGCTTAATGGAATTTTTTTTCAACCAAAATTATACAATACCTACACAGTCTCAAACATGATTGCGATGTTCAATGAATTTCGAATAGAGCAGAAATGGAGCCCATCAATATTTGATATCAAATATTGTGACGAAGAGAAGAAGTTCACACATTAACTCAATTTTGTATGAACTTGAATGTCAGAGCTGAAGTTCGTAGTAACGTTATCTTACGTCTGGAATTGAATCAATAAAGCCCAGACATTTCGTCATAAAGTTCTTCTCATTTAATTGTATGTCAGTAAATGTTATAAATATGCGAGAAATTCCATTTTTATCCAGTACACGTGTGTATTGGAACTGTTATTCCCCTCCGAGTACCTAATATTCCACTCTTTTGAACTAATCCTCAAAAATCGTATTGAAAAAACATGAGGGACGTGAGTTTTTTACTTCCACAGATTAAATAACTGTGGTCAATCACTTTTCTTCCCACGAACCGCATAAAACAGAGAGAGAGAAAGAGAGTTGTCGAATGATTTATCAAAACTCTATAACTTCAATAACATTATATCATACATACTGTTTTGAGTAAAGATTACAAACACGAACCGAATGATCGTATAAGACGTCATGACGTAGAGGACGCAAACGTGCTTTTTTTCTGACGCAGAAATGGATGGAATTCCACTATATCACATTGCATATCAACGGACTTGAAATCGAATTTCTATATTATAATATATAAATACGAGAACATCAGTTCAATACTTGAAACAGCTCTATCAGTCTCCCACTTTTCATGTATCTTATTTTCTTCAATTCAAACGAACCCTTAGTTAATTCTAAACCATGAATTATGAGTACAAAAGTAGAATTACATGATTGAATTCTTTAATTCAATGATTTTACACCTTGAATTTTCTAATCGATGACTTTTGATGATCTATTTCTGTAGCTCAAAGGTGAGGTTTTGAATACAATTGATTCTACTACCCCATCGTCATCACGCAAAGTTGTAGAGAATTGATGTATAATTATTATATCCTCTCTCCATTTTCACTCTATTCGAGATGTCGTAAGTGAGTGATGATTAGTTCCATTCATCCTCTCCAAGTCAGAATAAAAATAAATATTCGAACAGTTCAATTTTGATATCATGGATATCAAATGGAAAATCAACATGTTTCGTGGGTTTCCAATTTATTCAGACCAAGAGAGCGCGTTCAACGTAAGAATATATGCATCATGAAAATAAAGAAATTTGTGGTTCCCTTTAATTACAAGAATCTGATGAGTTTCATGATGAATTTGATGAGAAAAAGGATGTCTCGTTGTGACATGAACAGACGTAATCAATCCCTTGTCTGATTCTCTTCGAGAGAACTTGTGATTGAAATTTGTTTTCCGGAATAATTCTACACATTTGAAGTTAATGCGATAAGAAGAAGTTGTTACAGGACTGTCAACGCATGCAACGACGTGAAGTATCAACGGATGGGGGTTGAAAAATCCATTTGGTTTAGTCAATAAATCACAATTATCCTTTTTATTCGTGATACAAAATGGACCATATAAAATTGATTATGGCTAGTCGTATAATACTGTTCAATATCATCGTTCGAATACGGACACATACCTGAATTGTAATCATTATCATTGTGTAAAAAGTTACTTCAACAACAACAAACAAATTCTTGAACAAGCGAGTTTATGAATCTTGGTTTTTTTTTTTATTATTATTATTATTATCGTTATCAATCTCTCTCGAAATTCCGTCGATGCATGCATCTCTATACCAGTTCGAAAAATCCCCAATCAGTCAAATAGAAAGTTACAATGTAATATTTGGTACATCAGCAAAAAATGTATACCTTACGTGTATAAACTTACCTTCCCGGAGGTTTTAGCGTGTACGAATTCTTCAGTTCTTGAACTGTAAGAGCTCTCAATGATTCAATTGTCAATTGTAAGAAATATCATAACTTGGAACATACGAGCGAAAAATTGATTGATTATCACCTTTGGCATTCGATACTGAATCTGAGCTGAAGCAGTTCTAATATTATTATACTTTTTCATGCGTATCGTATATATTATTATAAAGATGAAAAAGATTTTAAGAAACGTTATGAAGTATTTATTATATTTGGCTGATCCTTTTGTTTTCTGCACTCGAAGGATCTTGAATTCTTCCCCTCTCGTAGGTGAATTTTGTTTTTTTATTCTTTTTTATATCGATATTACGAAGAAAACTTGGAATGTTCGTTCGTGATCTCTTTGATGAAAATAAAAAGAAAACAAAAGATCGAACGGATAAAGAAATGAAGAGATGAAAGTCATGGTTATCACAAAACACTAAAATTAATAACGAGTGTCAATTTTTCGTCAATTGACGATCGATCGTTCAGCTGCCGACATGAAAATCACAATATATAATCGTTTAAATTTAATTGAACACAGACGTTGAATGAATCCCTTTGTATCCCTCCCCTTCCCCAGAAATTCTAATGGGGAAGATTCAAGACATTCACAGCTCTTCGGATAACGCGATCGGTGCTCTGGACCCGGGTTTCAAATCCTTCACTCCGACTCCGATATCGTCCACCGGTACTGGCATCGCTGGTGCTAGTTTCAATTGATTACCGTTGACTTTGATGTCGTTGACGGAATGCGAACGACCGTGAGCCACCAAAGGTTTCGTCGTTGTGGTTAAATTAGCGTTGGTATGGGAATTCGAATGAGAACTCGTTGAATTCGATGCAGGGGTTGACGAATTGGAATTCGAAGAAGCGGTTGAGTTGGTTGTTGTATTGTTGGAGGAAGGAGACGAAGACAACGATGATGGTGGTATCGTTGTGGTTTTTGTTGTTGTAGCTGATGTCATCGTCGATGCGACGGAGTTCAGAATTTGTGGGGGTTCATGGGTCACGGGACTGCTCAGCGTATGGATACTTGTAGGATTGGGAATAGATTTTGAGCGAGGTTTTGCTTTGGGATTGGTATTCGTTGAATTGACGGTAACGTTGGTCGAAGCTTTTTCAATATCTTGTGCAGGCTCGATGATGAAATCCGGTGAAAGGGATGATGGTTTTGTCGATTTCACGCTCAAGCTTGTTGCGCCAAGCGTTGAGGAGTTTGCCAGACTCGTCAATTGATTAGCCGATTGAGAACGTACCGCGGAACCACCTAATTTGTCTTTCAAAGCCATTTGATATGCCACTTCGAAAGCTTGCCCGAGGGTCAAAATCACTTCCGTAGCCTGGTCCTGGAATTGATGAAATTCTTGCTTTTCGTGTTCAGAAATTTGGTGTTCTGTGACAGAACATTGATGAGAATTCTTATGAAGATATAGAAATGATGTACGTGAACTCTTGCTCGAATGTTTGTCTTTTTTTTTCAATTTGCAGTACCACCTTCTCGAAAGAAATTATCATATTTGGGTGAAAACTACGAAATTATTGAAAACTCCCGGTTGAAATATTGGACAATTAGGTTACTTGGTGGTTATTGGTTCGAATATTTCAAAAATGAGGTTCAAAGTTGTGACTGCAGATTACGATCAATCGAGTTAGTTTTCTTTCAACGACCTCTGAATTTTTATTTTTATAATTTCGCGGACTCGACAGAAAAAATATTCGATTAAATTTCAAGACCAAGAAAATCAAATGAAAATACTTTTGAGTGATGATGATTTGAAATAAATGCAGAATTATATAGAATTGGACAAAGAAGATATATATTTACCATGGTGGGCACACAAAAAACATGGCAGAAATGCGTGCGGCTGGCATGATCCTTGGTGATATACGCGAAATGCGTCAAGTCGTCAGCATCCTGACAAGCGCAATGAATGTTGCGAATTTCATGCTCACATATGGGCTCCTATAAATTATGAGCAAGGAAACAGAAACAAACATACATTTCACGCACATTGCATAATAACCATCTCACGTGATTTGAATAAAACTATTCGGTTTTCATATTATAGTAATTTACAATGAAAAAAATATGTATAAGTTCATCAAAGAAGATATCTTACATTGGTCAAAGTGTTGAGGAAGCGAACTCCTCGATATGAAATGGCCAGAGTTATATCGGGATTGTATCTAGGATCACGACAGGTTTTCTTCAGCTTTTGTATTGATTTCTTAGTCGATTCGGTACCTCGTAGTTCTTTCACGACCGTGGAGCCCAAATACTATTTTTGTATAAACAAAGTGGGAAAGAAAATTATGTTTTTCAAATAATATGTCTCGAAAACAATTCACATTTTGTTTACGTATTTAATGCAATGATTAGAATAAAAAATGCGGCCTCAAATAAAATATTCAATTCTTTCTTCAAGTGAAAATTTTTGTTGCGACAGAACTTCAATTTTCTGTTTGATGTCCTTTTTAGTAACTGCAATTGAAGAGTTCCCTTAGTGTGGTAGGGATATTGCATTGCCCTTTCGCAAATTCAATAATTGAACAATGGTGGGGAGTTTTAAACGCGAAGAACAAGGTCAGTCAATTAGAATAAAGGCAATAGAATATGGTGGACACTCCGAATTAATAAAAGATTTTTCCCTATTCTGAGAAAACTCCTCAATTGCAATGACTAAAACCGACATCAAATAGACGATTCAAGTTGCCTGAACTCACATATTGTTTGTTTCAAACAAAATTCCTAATTGAAGGAACTAATATTTAATTGATAAAAATTGATTTTTTTATTTGAGGTGGTATTCTACTAGACTTCCAGTCACGAAAACTAAACAGTTTTCTCAAAGTATGCTCCCTTCAGTTATTCATACGAGATCGATATCCCATCTGTTCCTCCATACCCTAATTGATAAATTTACGCTCATCGCCGTCCCATGACCTTGCGGATCTAATTTTATCTTTCAAAATCCTGATAATCTGACATCTTCAATTGAGACTTGATTCAAGTGGTCTTTCTAAGAAAGTTCTCAAGATAGCCGAATGTTCTCTAGTAGAAATTTTACAGGAAACTCCTTCCCTGGTTGAACAAATCCATTGATTCTCGCCAAATTTCATTTAATCTTGCACGATGTTCTGATCAGATCCTATGCAGCTATTGTCAATGTGATTCTCATTGAATCTTGCCAAATCTGAAAGAAATTTGCACAGTGTTCTGACCGAATCCCATAGAATTTCATTTCATCAGATTCTATGGATTTTTTCAACCAGGGCTGTCAAAACCTTGATCCTGGCAACAATAGGAAAGTCATACTTGTAGTAGACTGGCATGGCCTATTATTTAAGATCTCACAGTAATGTAACGGAACAACAGTGTCATTCTGACACAATATTCCTAGAAATACCTGATGAGGATTACCTTGGCTCATGCGCATATGAATCGTATAATAACTATCAAAGTATCTTGATCAAAGCCTGATGAGATTTCTACTCAGAAAATCATTCGTCGCGCATATGATTTCTTCACCAGCAACTCAAAAATATTCTAATCCCTGGTAATAATGTGTTTCTTTTTCAACTCCTTAGATTTAAGTCCTGATTGTAAAGTTTTTGGTTTTCCTCGTAAAAATTGTATCCCTTTCTAGCGTTATATTTTCGCCCTATGCCTTATCAGATACTCAAATCAGATCTTGAACAGGAATCAGGCATGCCTTATTTGAATCTGATGTCTTCCACACTGGGATATCTGCTAGGGATCCTCGTCAGAATCTGAACTAGATCGAGGTCAATCTAGTCAGATCTAGAGAATGAATTCGTATTCTAATGCCAGCTATAACACATTCTAGATGAGTTTGAATACTTGAGATACTCCGAACGAATTTTACCCTTTTTCGCCACACCAATAATGCGGGATCCCCTCATAAAGTAGCGATAGAAACTCGAACGAAAGAATGAAAAAACTTTTCAAATTCATCAGGGAGATCATCCAATGAAATTTCTACTTAAAACCGACAGGGACGATGGAACAGATGTTGAACTGTGGAGTACTCCACACCTGCTGAAATAACAAGCGTGGAATTTCTACCACTGTAAAGAGAGAAAGTGTGGAACTCCACACCCACTGAATTGCTCGTTTTCAAAAATTTAGAAAGACATTACTTTCCAAACTTCTTTGAATCAAATGTTTTGGATGAGCTGGCGATTGATTTGACTATCGATAACCCGCTATCCATACAACAATCGTGATACAGAAGTGCATTGCACCTTCCAAATAGGATTGAATTATACATTGGAATTTTTTCATTTCTATCCTCCACCTCCCGGGTCATCATCACTTTTTCACCGAACTCCACACCTGTTGGAGTTACGTTTGGCCCTCCCTGGTCGTCCATATCTAACCTCAGTTGGGAATCAAAGATCATAATAACTGGGAGATCGACGTGCGCTCTGATAGGAATTTTAGATTTGGATTTTAACAGGAAAAAGACACAGAGAATAGAGTATGAAATTATTGTTACTGAAGGAACTCACATTAGCAACGTAGGTAACACAGCCAGTGACCAAGGTTTTCGGTTGATGTCGCCACTGAGTCTTCAAAGTGGATGGCACGCCGAATAGAAGCTCCGACGGTGCTCTTATCTCGAGCTGTTCCGAAGCTGAGATCGAACCGTTGTGGGAAGTAGGCCTTTGCGGAGGTTGAGGCGCTGGTCGATTCTTGCGATGCCTCAAAGTACCTGTCGTCGTTGAATTCGTTCCACCAATTACGGTAGTTGTGCCATTAACATCCGCTGTCATGGCGTCCGGTAATTTTTCACGTATCTCTTCCTTCAACTGTTGTATATTCGTTTTCTGTGAACAATGTTTTAACCACACCGAATGGAATATTAGAATCACTCGATGATATCTTTGATGATTCATTGTGATTCCCATGTGGAAATTGATCTCCGATATCACATTGAACCAGTCACCAGTGAATTTTATAACAATTATCGCAGAGTCAGCGAACTTGACAGTACCGACTGGCAGTCAAAATGATCACAACTTTGTACATAAGGCTTATTCTCTAAATGTGAAACAGTGAGAATTCTATTCAAACAGGAAGATAGAGTTTCTTGTCTTTCAAATTCAGAGAGCTGTACTGAATTATCATACTACCCATACAATTTATATGGATCTATATTTTCAGAACTATAGTATTTTTTATAACATGGCTAATAGTGGCAGCCAGGAGGACAGTGGAAGATCATGATAGACGAGTTGCCTGAACTACAATGAACCACACTGTCAGAAATATCTGGAATCGCATTCTACATTACATGTAATGTGCAACAACATGAATCAATTATAGATTATGTTATAGTTTACATCACATTTAATGTGAAATATGTAATGAAACTGGATTCATGTATGCACTTGAAAACAAACTCCAGCAAAAACATCAAAATTAATGCAGAAATTTCTAACAGTGCAGATTTCATTGCGTGCAAGTAATTGTTCAAAACCTAGCTTTGGCGATCACATGAGTCGCATTCAAAATTGTATTCCAATACTCCACCTCCGTATCATGAAGTATGGGTACATCTATTTTCAGTTCATCAAAGAAATGTAGAAAATCGTTATTCTTGAGTATAAGAGTGTAGTATGGGAACAAAGCTACATAAATAATACCAACACATTGTCGTCTGTTGTTGATATCGAGTAATTCGATCCACTTTGGTGAAGTACTGGCATTGTTCTAGGTTCATCAGAGAGGCAGTATGAATTTACCAGAATTGATTCAATATCAGCACGTAACTGGCTATTCTCAAGTACGATATCTATTAAACAAATGCCACCAATTGGGAAACAATAATGGGACAATGATTAAGAGTCCCGCTGGTACTGATCTATATATTTATCACCTGCGATTTCCATATGGGTGTACTCTGTTGTCAATTGATTATTCATTAAATACGAGGAAAATTATAAACAGGAATCCTGTATGAATTGATAAAAATATATACTGGATACTAATTATTTCGCACGTGTATAGTTTGAATGCCAATGCACAATACCTTATTGCGCAACCTTACTCTTTCCGATATCCTGAAAATTCGATCTCTATTCAAAAATACAAGCATTCAAAAAAGAGCTCTGGAATAATGAAAAAAAAAAAACCAAACTCTCCAGTACAGTAATTAAATCGAACAGAGATTTCTTTCTGCTTCAATGCTGGAGTGCCGACCAAAATGGGAGAATGTGGTACGTCCGTAATCACCCTAACATCGAAAAATATTGGAAAATCGGATGATCCACGATGGTACGTAATCTGGGTGGATCCGGGGATCGCGTACAGAATGGAAAGGGGGAACCGAATTACACGCGACGGTGACCGAATCGTTCGTTACATCTGGCTTTTCGATATATATAATATGAATCTCTGTTCTCCTGACGAAGCGCGACACCGAAGAAACAGAGAAAACAACAAAAAAAAAGGATAGCAACAAGAATCGAAAAATTAAATCAAGGCAAGGATCGAGAGCGAAAATCATGATAGAAGCGTTGTATCAATAACATCCCGTTACCGCCCGACGCGCTTTTATTGATACGAATCGACAATGGCGTCACGTTCGACAATTGCATCCCTGTTGATCGAATCGTGCGGAGAAAAGCACCAATTTGTCGTGGATTATTCGAAATGTGAAGGGTAGAAAAGAGTGGGGGAGGCGCCCGATTGGAAGGTGTAGAGGGTGAAAAATCGGGAGTGAAAAACCGAGCACAATAGGACGTTCGCGATCAACACAAGAGACGTATTAACCAAATTTAATGAGCTAATTAAAAGAGCATTTGGTTATATACTCGTGAACTGAGCGTTGAGTGGTACGATGCGTATCGCGTAATCATTCGCCTATCGTATCATCGTATACGACACAGGCGAGGCACCCGAACAAAAAGCGTCAATCGCCACCCGAACGAGCAAACTGAAAGCTTTCCTCAAGTGTCAAACTACCACCGCTGCCCCTACCACCACTGCTTCACATTTACCGTAAAGAACCTTACGATCAACCTGCATGTCGAACATACCACCCGTGTGTACTCACCTGTACGATATACAACAATGGCAAGCTGATCCAATTAGCCGAGATATTTACATTGCTATATCATCTCGGATGAGACACGTTGGAAATGATACTAGTTGAGGAGGAAAATGAAAACAAATAAAAAGAGGAGGGAAGTGAATTGGTGAGGTGCATATAAGAGGGTAAGGGGTGTGAAGAACAGTGCACGAACTTCGACACCGTTCTTCAACAACACAATATTTCACCCTCTTCTCTCGATTACACTTATATACATCCAGCTAATTATACGTTCTCTCTTGACAGACACCATTTCTCACCCTTCATCTGGATTGTGTATTATCACGTCAAGTATTTTCCATTCTATTGTATTATTCGAGTATCGTCAGAGAATCGATACCTTTGTGACTTCGAAACAATAGAAATTAATATCGAGAGAAAGTTTCAGTATGCGTGAGGTAACTAAGGCGTTCGCAATTGAGAATATCAACGTCGTTCAAAGCAATACTTTCATCACAACTCGTGACAAAACTTTGAGTTCACTTACCAAAGTGTTGAGATCTTTGTTGAGATCTTCCAAATTCGGTCCGGTTCCATCTCGATTCGTAATTCGGTTGCTAGAGCCATTTACCGAAGCCAAAATCCTCTTGCGATGAGCCGGTTTTTGAATTTCCAACACCGCTGCGAGTTCGACCTCCCAAACTCGTTTGACACGATCCATATCGGTGTACAGATGCTTTTTAAAAGTCTCCGCGTAATTCTCTAAATGAATGCTCTTCAACCATTCGTGCACCGATTGACCTTGTACGGTGGCACGTTTATCTACGCGTCGATTTAGAAATCCCGCAGCGTCCAGGATTACCGCTCTCTCTTGATCGCTCGTGATACCCATATCCCTCATATCTGCTTCATCGAGTACACCGTTCTGGAAATAAAAAAATTACGGAATATCCATTCAAAAACAAGTTTCTTTTTTTTGAAATACTATCATCAACTTCTTTATAAGTATATAAGAATACGTACAATGAATTCCAAATCGTCGAAACCATAGTTGACGAAGAGAGACTCGTAATCCGCTAATCCGAGACTCGACAGCCATTGCCCTACGGAGGTAGAAACGATAGGACTGCTACTCGTATCCGAACTCAAACCTGGACAAAAGAATCGAATATTTGTATCTTCTCGCGATGCTGAGAGTGCATGTACTCGACGCATACTCACCCAATCTTGTTTGAAATTCTTTCTCGAGCTCCGTGACGAAAACGGATTCACGTACGAGACCGGTTCCGAAAGAAGCCATGATTTCGGAAATTTTCGCCCATTCTTCCTGCTCGTCGAAAGGACTCATTATACTAAGCGATTTGTCGTCTCTGTCACGATCCCGTTCGGCTGCTAATCGAAAAGCCACTTCAGCATCTTCTGCACGTTCCCCTGCACTACTACCTCCCCCACTTCCTCCTCCTCCTCCACCTCCCACTCCGCCACCATCGGTTCCAGTACCCATGCCGCATGCGGTCAGTCCATAAACGTTCCGCAAGCGGCGTAATGTTCTCGGCCTTGCTGCCGTGACGGAACCCTTCAACAGACCTGTTGACACAACGATCGATCACGATTAAATTCCTATCGGATACTCCGTAACTTTGTTCAACTTTCTCTAATCTCTTCTTTGAATTATTATCTTCGTTCAAAACGTTTGCCCTATTCCGATCCAATTCTCCATGATAATCAAATCTATGAGTGGAGATAAAGTTATTATAAATTGAATCTCAAACAAAACTGATTATTCACAAATTGGAGTACTGTTCTACGGATTTTTAATTGATACATTTCTTACAGCTGCACTTTTACACAGGAAAAACAATGTGTTGTATAAATTATATCAGAAAAAATATTTTCGAAGTTAGAATATGTCAACACAATATTACCATTCATAGAGAAAACAAAATTCACTAGCGCAATGTGATTCTGCCGTCTCACGTTTTACCGAGACAGCGAATTTTGTGCTAACCTAACTACATCAGCGAAGTTTTCAATCATCGCTGCGGATTACTTGCTGAGGCAGTTAAATTTTCGATATTACGTACAGAATAGCGAACAAATTGAGCTGCAGCAGTGAACATTCTTTGCTGTGGGAAGCTGAAAAACCGCTGTCATAGCTAACAACATTGCTATGATTGCAAATAAATTACTGGTCAAAGGAACTATTTGTTGTTCCGGTAAAAGATATCCAGCGAAATCAGAATTCCCAGTCACAGTGGATTTATATTCCTTTTTTTTACGCCAAATACCCAGATAGCAAGAGAGTTCTAAAAGAACTCAAAATGAATATAATATACAGAATTCTATTAGAACACTTGTGCTATCCGGGTAGTGATGAGTACCATCGAATTGGCACTTTGAGCGCAAATAAGAAACAGATGAATGTTAATGACATGGATAAAACAAAATTCCTTTGCTTACTTTTTGCTAACGTGGTAAATCATTGACTACTACAGGTCATCATTTAACCGTATCTATAAATTATTCGCTAAGCACGTAAAGAACACATTCGCTGTGAGAGCGAAACCTGATTTTGTAGGGTACTTTGCAGCGAATTCTTTTCTGTGACAGCAACCGATTTCCTATCAAAGCAATTTTTTTACCTACGAAAACAAAAGTGTTGACTCCTTCAGCAAAATTTGTTTGTTCTTATATGATACTGAAAATTTTGCTAGTCTAGCAGAAAACTAATTGATTCAGTCAATCATGTTGCTCTTTCAACAATCCAGTCAGCTGTGCTAGCAAATTTCTTCTCTCCGAGAGGCAGCTGAATTCTCTGGATTACATATGGGATATTCCATGCCAAATCATCAAGTTTTTGACTCAGTCCTCTTCGAATTTGCTCATTTATTGATATGTTTTGATACGTATTCAAAGCAAATTGCACACCAACTTTCAGCCTTTTCTTCCCAACCATTATTGAGTCATCAATTTCAGAGAATTTTGAGCAACAAATTTCCAATTGATAAGAGACTAGTGATTAATATCGATATCAATGAAGAGTAGTGTTTCATTTTTTTCTTATTTAGATATAGTTTCATTTCGAAGTAATTATTATACAGTTATTAACGTTGAAAGATTAGAATTAACATTTGAAAAATGTCCGACCTCGTCCATCTTTTGGAACAGTTTCCTCAAAATTCTACTTTCCTATTTTTTCACCATTGAATTTCTCATTTTTATGAAAGAATTATCTATGTTTCCACTTCCTTGACTCGATATCGTCCAAATGAATTGAAAACAATTTTATTATAAGCAATTGGATTTGTTTTTATCAATTTTAAATATTTTATCTAATCATATTATGTCACATTTCATATAATCTCATTATTTTTCATCACTTGGCGGTTATTTTTTAGGTGTTTTTATTTTTCCTGTGATGTGTAAACTTGTTTGAGAGGAAAAACGACTTCACTTCCACGATAGAATTCAATGGATCTTCAGTGTCGGTGGGATCAGCTTTGCATTTCTAATGTGACCTGCTAATTTTATTTCCATTGCATCATATTCTCCAATTTTTGAGGAACCAGAAATTTATATTTGATGAATTATGCAGGTGGTCGTCAAAAAACTCACTATATATGAATATCTAGTTCTCAGAAATTAAAGGATGTTGCACAATGAAAGCAAAATTAGAAGATCGCGTCAGAAATGCAAAACCGATCTCATCGACACAGAAGATCCATAAAATTACGCCTTCATTAAATTTTATTGCGGAAATAAAGCTGTTTCCTTTTTCAGATCAGTTGACATATCACAGAACAATCAAAATATCTAAAAAGCAATCGTTGAGTGAAAAAAATAATTGAAATTTAAAATAATATGATTGAATAAAATATTCTGAATTGATAGAAATAATTTAATCCCTTTATAATAAAACTGTGTTCAAGTTTTTCGGAAGGTATTTAGTCGAAAAAGTGAGATTATAGATAGTTCAATCATAAGGATAAAAGAATAAAATAAATTTGTCGATATTCAAAGAAATATAAAAAATTGTGATCCGGTCCCTTACTACTCATTTTGACCTACGGCTCAAAAATTGCGTTATATAGATTAGAAAGTTGGGAAAATTTTTTGAAAATTCGAAGGGATCGGATTTGTTGAAAACGTTGATTTGAATCTTTCAACGTTAATAACCGAGTAAAGATCACTTTGAATAATTTTCTTCGATTTCTTTTCCTGAAACCACATGCAAAGCAAAAACTAGTCTATCATTCATATTGAATTTTTGCTTGAAACTTTGAAAAATCGATTACTTAATAGTTGTTTGGAATAAAAAGCTGAAAATTGGTGTGCCATTCACTTTTGCATACGCACTGAAACATACTCAAAAATTAGGGTCAAAGACTCGATGATTTGAGATAGAATACAGAATAGCAACCAAATTCAGCAGAAAGAGTTGACAAGATTGCTGTGATGAGAAATAGGTTGATGTAATAACAAAAATTTCACAGGTCCAGTGGAATTATATTTCGCTGACACACAGTGAATTTCCCTCTACGTGGAGGGTTTATTTATTCCGAGACTGTGTCCTCAAATGTTGTCAAATGACGCATATTACTGATTAAGTTCTCCCAGAATATGAAAACAATTGAAATGATCGTGGAATATAGCCTTCGTGAATAGCAAAGAGGGATAATAATTTTTCATTCGTGGAAAGAGATACATTGATATTATTGATGAATAAACATCAAGTCATTTCAGTTACAATGGAAGTATATTCTAATTCAACAGGATTATTATAGGAACCTATGCTAAACAATTCTCTACAGGCAAGAAATAAATGTTCAAAAAGTTCAAGAACAACCAGATTTGTTTCACGAGTGACTAAAATTCATTGACAAATGATAAATTTTCTGCAAAATAACTATCGCTGAATTGCAAACCTCTTTTTTCAAACCTACAACGCAAAGTTGTTTGAAATTTCTGACACGAATCACGTTCGCAAGTCTGTAGAATTCCATCCAGCTGAAGATGTGTATGTGCATGAGTTTACGCACACGTAAACGCAGACCGAATATAGTCAGCTGAAGTGGATATCAACTACCATCCACCGGATATCCATAATGGATGTGCGGCACATACGAACGAGATTCACAAATACGTTGAATATTCATCAGAGATTCGTCATTGTTCGATGCCTTCACAAGATTAGTTCTCGTGAGATAATCAAGACCAACTCTCTTGACACCATCATCGTTAACCAATTACGTTGTCGGCATTCAAATCTCCGTTGGTGGGTAATGTTTCCTTCCCCTTGTTTTTCATCAGAATCGCACCGATAAATGCCCCGCAACGGAACCCCAGATCCCACCTTGAATCATAGTATCAAGTTTTCTGCTAGCTTTTCTCAATGCTTGTTACATCTTTAATTCTGGATGAGGATTCTTGACAGGAACTTATCAGTTCCAGACATCTTCAAAGGGGTGCTTCGCAGGACTTCGGAAACTCAATAATAATACCGTGTCTTGCGACATCTTTCCGGACAAGTCTTATCCCACGTAGAAATGCGAGTTTCATTGGCTAACAACGGTTGTCTGCCGATTCCGAGTCGGTACTGGAACGACGCAATTTCATGTTCTAATCGGTACTGGTTTGATGATTAAACTGACCGTTTTAGAACAATTTCCCACCAATGTTGAATCGACAATGGCGCAATTTTAATGACCAAGCGTTGGTCTCCAACCCTTAATGGATCTCAAACCAAGGTGAACAAATATGTAATGCACTTAGACAAAAGATTTGATGATTTTTAGAAATTTTATCATATAACACTGTTGATTGGCACAATGTGATAATCCTATATTGTTCGATGCACGGTTGGACTCCGAAAAATATCATGAAATAAAATAATTTCGTAGAAAATAGCATTATTATTGACGGAATTATGAACTACGTGAATAGTTGACAATCTTCCTTACGTTTTTCATCAGATATCACGATGAGTTCATGAGCATCGATCAATCCCCGACGCACTAAGAGACTTACAAATACATTGAAGCCCAAAAGAATTCTCTTTTAATGGAGGAATGTATTCTATGTATTAACTCGATATAATAGTTTTCGCGTCAGGATCTATATATTACGTATGTGCCTGGATATCTGAGTTCATACGAATGTACACAAGAAGGTTCTAAATTTTGAAAAAACATCGGTTGCAAATATTGAATTGATGTCGGTAACCGGTGGTACCGGATCGGAGTCATTTCACGTTATCATTCCGTAGTTCGAACAACGTTGGCTGCCTACGGTTGTACACTGGCAGCCTGTATCGAACCGGTACTGAACCATTTGTCAATTTCTACTTGGAATGCGAGACTTTCAGATGTCTTTTGGACGTCTGAAACTCTTCTTAAATACAAAAGATATACTCAAGATATCTTTCATGCATTTCCAGACGTGAGAAAAGTTTTGAACATTCAAAAGATTCGACATCTCAAAATCGTCTGAAAGATATTGCAAGACACGAAATGTTCATTTATTTGAGATAAATATTCTGGAAAGAACCTCTCTGTGCAATCTTGGTCAATGTGTCTTGGAATCTAGAAATAATTTTCTAAGTTCTCAAAGCGAATCGATTGAACATCCAATTGTTAATTAAAAAATTTTGCTTGCAAAAGGTTTGCAAGTGCAATTGATTTAGGAGATTGTATTGAAGATAATGAAAAAAGAATACAAAAAGTTTACTGTTAGAAATGAATGTAGGGCCATTTTTACGACTCCAAAGCCTCAAAGGAGACGAATAAAACTTCACTACGTACTTTTTGAACAATTGAGTAATGAATGCAAACTCTGAATATACAACATTCAAATACCCTGCTAGTATTCCGCGAAGTAATTTCTAAATGTAAAAAAAAAACCACACGATGAGGATTATTAACAGCTTTAGATTATTATTACTTTCATAATCATTCGCATAATTTTCAGGAATCAGTTGCAGCTTCAATCTGATATTCACAGTTCAATCTTCGCGATATGCTTCATCACTACTTATTCAAAATTTCTATCAATCGCTTAGTTGTTGAAAAAGTGTGTAGCAAAGTTCCGTCCATTTTTTGGAAGTCAATCTTGAGTGGAACTTTGGTCAGAAAGTGGCCCACTTTGAAACCCGCATGCACGAGCAGGGAAATTTTATGGTCAGCCTCACGTTCAATATGGGCTCGATCGGGAAGTGATAAGGCACCTCTCATCTCTAGGTCCATCAGATCTGACCCTGGTGAGAGTATAATTGTGCACACCTAATTGGAGTTAACTAGATCTGGTCCTGAAAGGTTTATAATTTGATGCAACAGTGCAGTGATATTTCATTTCAAGGCCTAATTTGAGATAAAGCTTTCTAGATCTAGTCTTGACCGAACACCCAATTTGAATTTCCACTAAGGCGTGGGATGTGAACCCGTGAATGTTCTCAGATAAGTTCCTCTCAAAAATTTGTGTCCGAAATTCCCACGAGAACCTATGTTGAGTCCCATTTAGGATTCTGCGAAGGGTCATACATCGGTTCCTATAAAAGGTGTTTTCGGGTAGGAAGAATGAGTCAGTAATATGTGTCATCTAAACAGGACTTTGAGGACAGACACGATACAAAAGAACGTCAAACGCGGTATATAAATCCACTGATAGGACTTTCCGTGTAGAAACGATTCCTGCAACAAAGTTTCGATCAAAGCTGCCAGATTCACCTCGAGATTCGGTGGAAAAATGCATGCATGGTGGATCGTAATTGCACAACTAGCTTTCTTAGGCGTATGCTTTAGAGGAAAACAAACAACATTCCTCTCGACCATTTTTCGATCTCAACTTCGAGTTAACCATTCAAGTCCCAAGTACACCGGCTACTTCAATAATCAATGAACATACTTTTTCCCACGCTTGTTCGGAAAGGTTTTATTTTTGAATTTATCTTTGGGGGAGAAAGAAATGGAATTCAGGCTGATGCACCAGCGCCGACCTAAAATACTCATTTTCTACCCTTTGCCATACTGAGAAAAAACTGTAGCTGAAAACGAGCAAAAGTACATTTTTGTAGTTGCTGTAGCCATATTTTCCATTGAAGAAGTTATAAGAATCGCTGCAATAGTGAAAATATAGCTATTGTGACTAAAAACTGTACTTGGGCTCACTTTCAGCGACAGCAAAATCCGTAATATGCCAATGTTGACAACAGGTGCAGTACAGTGCCAGGATTGGGTCTTCAACACTTGGTCAACACGTACGGGATCAGTACTGGATACATAAAAATACAGTAATATGCCTGTACTGATAAACCAGTACTAAGAACTTAATACCGGCCAGGTACTAACCCAGTACTGGCCCTGCACTGATTGCGAATAATGGCATCAGTACTCAATCCCCAGTACTGAAAAGCGTTACCATTCCAGACAAATGCCAGTACCCTGCCTGTCTTGGCTAGTACTGGTGCAGTACTGCGCCTGTTGTAAATTTCTAGTTGGGAGTGTGTTCTCTCAGTGCAATCACGAATCAAACAACCTCAAACCCACTGAATATGAACTGATTCCTGGATAAAATTCCCAGGAAATAATGAAGTTTTGAAACTATAAAAGATAGCACCAACGAAATCTCTCTTCACACGAATCTATTCTCATCTTTAGTTGATATGGGAAAGAAATGTCACCCATTCTTCCGAAATACTCTTTCTCAATCTCCTTTATTACTTCTTCGACTCAAATTCGGCCAACATACCTGGTATACCACACAATACGCCAACGCACATCACATTTTCTCAGATAACGAGCTGTCACACGACGTATTACGTTTTCTCTCATCATGCCTTCGTTCCATGATTTCCTTTCATTACTGCATCGTGACTTGCCAAAAACAATTGTGTTTTCATTCACATTTCTCAATGCAACTGAATATAAAAGCTCTCATAAAGATACGTACATGCATATAATCATAATAATTAATTCATACATCGCAAATGAGGATTTGTCGAAATGCTTGGAAGTCTTTTTGATGCGAGCACGGAAGAGAAGAAAAAAAGAACAAAAGATTATTGTGAAAGAAAATACTGTAAGTGGGTGCTACGTGTACCTCTCAAGGATGTATTTACTTCCAGATATATACGAATGTTAATACACATGATACACGTACATAAGCGCACTTGGATATATAAATCACACATTTAGTTCATCTCTTTTACAAATATTTTTGTTCACGTGTGTGCACGTGTACGAACATTTACCGGGACATCCACTGCCGGGTACTACATCCATCCACAAGTAATGAGAAGCTCATAAGAATATTGAATAAAAGTTGGTAGTATAAAAAGAATGAATGAGGGAAAATGAGATAGAGAAAGGAGATAGTGGAAGAAGGAAGATCTATGCGAGCATCGTTATAAGCAGTGCAAACGCGCGTAATTTTAATTAAAACTTTAAGAGGGAAGGCGTCACGACGCCCGAGAAACGGGCACAACACTTCAACAAACGTCGCGACTTGCTACGTTTATATACGTGTGTGCTTATATACATGTCATGTAAGCAGTTATTCGACTCATATACACAAATTACATAAAACCTCATTGCCGTTTCTCTCACACTTTCTATTTTCTCATATTCTGTACGTGCAGTTGATCTTCTTTTTTCCCATCTTCCTCCTGTGTTTCCCCCAACCAACGACTACTACCAAGCTTTGATCCTCATCTCTCATCTCTCTGCTATCATTCGTATAGGTTGAAAGCTTGGGTTACGACTACGAAGAGAACGGCGATGAACAGGACGACGACAACGATGACTAGGTTAATAGTTTACCTTACAATGAAAATCACGTCCGAAAGACCGGTTTAATTCAATAATGGAAAAGAACCTGTCGTGTCATGACGACTTTGCGCGTATTTGTCGTAACACTTGACTTTCTTCTTGTGTTTTCATCCTGTTTTATGAAGAATATCAAGTACTTTTCTACTATACTCCATTGAGTTTTCACCGATGAAAGAGGAAAAATGAGTGCTTCTGTCAGGGCGAAAGTTGCACAACTTTCACGGCGTTACAAAAAGGAGAATGAAATTGAGGAACGCTAGACAATCCAAGCAGGTGTTGACAAACATAAGAAAATCCAAGCTTGTCCCAGGGTTGAGACAAGCACATGCACTGAAAACACAGTTTGTTCCAGCCAAACCAAATTTTGGTTGAAATGAACGCGAAGAAACTTTTTGTCTTGCTGAAATAAAATTTGTTTGGGATGAACAAAATTTGGTTCACAATAATTAAACCTTTCTTACAGACAAATAAATTTTATTTACCCTAAGCAAATTTTATTTCAGCCAACCAAACAGTTTCTTTGCGTTCATTTCAACCAAAATTTTGTTTCGCTGGAAGGAGCGGTTTCTCAGTGTGCTCTACTAGAAATGTTCTAGGCATTTGTACTAGCCTGTACCAGGAATAAACCTTGGCTAAAAGCAATCGGACCAATATTGTCCTATTGTTTCAAATGATCAGTCGATCATGGCGTACCTTCTGATCAAAAAGTACCCGGAATTCTCTATTCAAATAAACCGCGCTTGAGATATTGTCGGAATCTTTTGTTTTCCATGTTATTTCATCTGTTATTCAGCGCTCAAATGTCTGTTTGCGCCTCATTCGTCAGAAGTTAGTGCGTGTTGCCTTGTAAACGAGTCAGTGTTTGTTGTATTCTGCGAATTTCGCAATGTCGAATTTGGTTGAGCGAAGAGTCTGTCTGAAATTTTGTGTTTTTAACAAAATTTCATGTGCGGAAGCGTTGAAGATGTTAACAGAAACCTACGGGGACTCGACGATGTCGAAAACACAAGCGTACGAGTGCTACAAAGAGTTTAAAGCAGGTCGTATCGTGGTTGATGATTTGCCACGTTCCGGTCGTCCATCCACCAGTATCACTGACGAAAATATTGATGAAATTAAAGAAATCGTCCTCGCAAATCGTCGTGTGAGCATCAGGGAGATAGCATCCGATCTTGGTGTCTCGTTCGGATCGGTGCAGAACGTTATGCACAATATTTTGGCCATGAGACGAGTTGAAGCACGGCTTGTGCCGAGAGTGTTGAGTTTGTTGCAGAAACAGCATCGCATTGATGTTGCTGAAGAAATGCTTTCTTTGGGCCAAAATGTTATCGAAGGCATCATTACCGGTAACGAAACATGGTTCTATGAATATGACATCGAAACTAACCAACGATCATCGGAATGGCGCTTTTCAGACGAGTCAAAATCTAAAAACCCGCAACAGAGTCGATCCAAAATCAAGGTTTCGTTGGCTGTTTTCTTTGATTGCCGTGGTGTGGTCTACTCCGAATTTCTCCCGCCAGGTCAGACAGCGAATAAGGAATATTACGTGAGCGTATTGAAGCGATTGAGGGAAAACACTCGTCGTAAGAGACCAGAATTGTGGAGAGATAACTCGTGGTTTCTTCATCACGATAACGCACCGGCACACACATCTCATCCTGTACGCGATTATTTGACTAAAAACAATGTTCATACCGTTCCTCAAGCTCCGTATTCACCTGATATGGCTCCTTGTGATTTTTTCCTATTCCCACGACTCAAGTTACCACTTCGCGGAAAGCGTTTTGAGACGATTGAGGCAATAAAGTACAATTCGCGGAAGGAACTGAAGGCGATTCCGAAATCGGCCTATGCGAAATGTTTTGAAGATTAGAAGAAGCGTTGGAATATGTGTATCGCTTGCAATGGAGATTACTTCGAAGGAAATAAAGTGAATATCGATGAATAATCGAACCGTTTTCGTTTCATCAAAAAATTTCGGGTACTTTTTGATCAGAAGGTATTTGTGATATTCCAAGAACGAACCAATTCTGGTATAACCATCGGCCCAAGCCCGGCCTGATCTTATCATTCTCAAGCCTGGACCAAACTGGGTGAGAGGGATGTTCATGACGAGTCATATCAGGTCTTGTAGCAAGCTTGGTCCATACACACATGAGAAATCATAGCCACATTTTGGACCTGAGACACTGGAAATCTTGGACGCGTTTTGGATACAAAATAAACATGAAATACCACTAAATTTTGAATAAATATGCATGAACAAGCATCGTAGATGTGAACATCATACTTTGGTCAATTCTCGAACATAATTGCGCATCATACACTCTTTTTATACGAAGTTTAGATGTTTGGAAGTTCATCCACCCTCCCCCATTATGGTACTTCGCCAATTAGAGATCCAGAGAACAAATCAGCGTAAAATTAATCGCAAAAAAGATCATCCCCTACGTTTGGATTCTTCTTGAAATTCTGCGACATCGTTTCACAATTACTTCGGGACTGGGTGTATCGTTCCGTGAAAGAAAAACAGTAAAATTAAAATCATTCTGTCGTAAATAAGGACGAATACAGATCTCAAGAATACTTGTAGAGAGAATCCAATAGGTACATTAAAGTCTTACCGATCTTTTCGAGCAGATCATAAACGATGAATCGTTACCCCGGGCAGATTTAAATCTCTTTTCGCATAACTTGTGCTCGAATTGACGAGAAGTTATTAAAGTGAGTAATAAACGTATGCGTTTATGATGTGTAATAGCGAAAGATAAGAGGGACCAGCAGGAAAAAAGACTCATAAAGACGTCTGTGGAACGATTCAACGTAAACATTGAAAACCGCATGGCTATCGTTACGATCGTACGAATGATGGAAAACAAAAACGAATCTTTTGATAATAAGTCATGCGAGTCGGGCGTGAATCATCGTTTTGCATTGGTATCAATATATCCTTCCTCCAATGGAACAAGTTTTTGATTCAATTGAGTAATCTCGCTTTGAATTCACTCACAACAATTCAGGGTTCTTCGAAATTATGTACACGAAATTCATACGCTATCAAAAATCATATTACAAAGCACATTTCAAGCGTTTGAGAACTAGGAATATATAACAGGTTACGCGAATAACGTTTGTCGCTTTCATCGCGAAACTAGAAACTAAATATAGTTAGCTCAATCCAAAAATATTATCCTCAGAAATTATATACTCACAGCACTTTCAGTTACCGAATAGTAACAAATAGTTGAAATTTGGGAAGAATTTGGTGATTGAATTTTCTTGGACACTCGAGTGACGCAATACTAACCGGCTTTACATCGTCATTATTGTTATCGCTGTTACGTTACACAGAGGAGGATAACGAGCGACAAGTACGATGATAGTTTTTTCACTAACCGGCATACCAAGAGAGAACTTTGGACACGCAGGAGAATTCCTGACGACCAAGTGCACGTGGCATGACCACCCATATACGCTTTTACACGCACTTTTGACTCACACACACACATGAATGCTTACTTGCAACGCGAGTTCATATGAACTTATACATAGAAAATCGGAGGCGCAGCAGAACCACCAACGGCTGCAGTGGTCGTCAAACCATGCAGCAACGTCCCCTTTCTCCTCTCCCTCTTTCTATCACAGATGCTGCTGTCTGATATACATGCTTGTTGTTTCTCTCTTCTCTTTATCGTTCGGAATGCGTGTACTTATATCTATCCCTCGCCATTATACGGACATACCAGATGCTATTAATATAAATGTAATAAGTCTACATCTTTCTTCTCACAGAATTGTCCCCTTCGTGTTGTTGTTGTTTTTACTGTGTACGCCTAGTAGCGATCACCACCGAGCTTCTCACGATTATTACTCTGTGAAGATGAAGATATACTTCTCGCGAAAATCAGCATTGTTGAGTTCGAAATGAGTGTGTTGCGATTAAGTAACATTGTACGCAAGCTATCTTTCAGGGTCACGTTTCGTTGATTGAATTGATCGATAGCAGCCAGCGACGAGTCAACGAAGTATATGATTCTAAAACGATATGTAATGAAGAGCATTGTGTTCAACGAATATAAAATTCAAGAAATTCGAAATTGTTGAATATATGAAAACCGATGAGATATTACAGTTCCTTGATTTTACATGAAAAATTCGTGGGTAATCTAAATCCATTACACGAAAGGAGAATGTTCTTGGTATTTGGATAGCTAAAAATTAACTATGGTAACAAAAATCGTTGCTATAGTAGCTGAAATTTAAGTGTGGTAGCAATATTCTTGACTATCCAAATATCAAATACACGAAGCAGCTACCACACTCAGGTAAAAATATTCTATTCAATCCTATTACGAATGGTGAACTTTCTGATTGAATACCATTGAATTTCATTTCATATTTGTAATAGGGCAGCTAGTTCCTAGCTACCATAGCGAATGATTTGTTGCCGTGTAAAGGTATTAAATTCAAAGGCATATTTAATCTGTGAACTCTTCGAATGATTCCTGATTTTCTTCCGTCTGACCTCTCTTTTCAATCCTTTGCCTTACTGTATTCACAAACAAATTTAATTCAATTGCAAAAAACTATAGCTCAAAAACTTGAAATGAATTTTGGAATCCTACGTCACTTGGATCATTCTGGAACGATAACGTATCGCATACGCTATCATGACTCATTTCGCTATTAGTCATTCTACCTGAAACAATTCATCAAATGTTCACGGCTGAAACAACTTTGAATACTTGAAAAACACTTTCATAGACAAATTATACAGAGATATCCAGGTGAATAGATACATTCGTTGAATATACAGCGTTTTAGCGAAATCAGCACTTATTCTTCTGATTTGAAAAGAATGATTGTAAGAGACGAATAATTTAACGAGCATTTGACGTTTGGAAGTTCTTATCACGATTGGTGACTCAACAAACTTCTCAAGTTCACGAGCTACGATGTCGATAGTCTTCGAAGAAAAACATGCGTCGAATGATAATCAAAACAATGGTACGTAGATTTCATCGAAAAGTTTTTATCTTTGTTTCTTGTTATTTTCTCTCCTGTTATTTTTTTTCGTTTTTTCATATCTCTTTCATTCAAAGGTTATTGTACTTGCAAGGTAAAGATGTTCAATACTGGGCATAAGGCATGCAATCGATGCATTTAATTAATTCATATTCATGCGATCGAAAAATTCATTGATAAGGAATGTTGTTTTCATCGTTCGAAACAGGGCGAAGGAGGTAGGAGTTTCTGGTCACAGAAATTTTTCGATGACTTCCAATGTTATTCACAAAGCGTTATGACATTTACCTTTGTCAGTGACAAGCGGTTTCTATGAGCAAAATTCGACAACAGCGTGTTATTGGTGGCATTCTCTAGCCGAGATCTTCAGACTCGTTTTATGCAACTCAAAATCATGGGAAATACTTGAGGAGGGTTACGAAATCCTCAAAATCGTATATAACACGCTGATATCAAGTTTTTTCGAATGAAAACTGCTTGTCATTGAAAAAAATGAGTCCGTGGTGAAAAACTTTGTGGAATTATGTATAATCTATGTATAATTTAATAGAATTTTTATACAATTCATATTCCATTCGATAGAAATTATACATAATCAGAAGAATTTGTCCACTCGGGATGTCATAACAAATTCCACGTGGCCTGATCCTGATAAAACCATACGAGATCTGTCCAGATTCTGAAGAAATGCAACCAATCATTTCTAGCCGGAATGTTATGTAAGGAGTTATCCAATCCAAAGTCACAATGTCGAATCCAGTCTTCAATGTGTCGTTTATTGCTATATTGAGCCGCCAATTTTAGCTTCATACAGGTTCTTTGAGCCATTTTCAGACCTCTTTCTATGCCAATAAATTGTGTGAAGTTGAACCTAACGAATTGGGGTTGGAAGGCATTGAATGTAATACGCTCTGAAAACCTTGTAAGCTTTAGAATGAAATCTCAAGCAGACATTACAAAAATTTATATTCTTCCAAAATGCGAATATTATATTCATTAAGTTCAAAATCTTGTGTCTACTGGATTCTACTTGGAATCCCACCTCTCGAGAGTCTCAACAAGCCCCTTGAAGAAGTGCAATTTCTACAGAGTTTATCAATGAAACATGATCAATAATCAAAATTCAATAGAACAATGATCAATAAACAATTCGAAGGATTGATAATGAGCTTAAAAATTGATGTCAAAGTTGGAGCGAGTTCAAAATGGATAGTGTATCCGCGCTCCTCTTAGTTATCCAAACGGCTAGGTTTTGGTGAATGACGGTGAGATACTAAAATGGCATCAACCGTGCCTCAGAGCGTTCTGCTAGGAAAAAAAACAGCCGTAACCAGGGCTGTGTTGATTCTTTGATTTTTGAGATATATGAAAAAAAACCTCGAACCCAGCCCTAACCGTAATAACTACTTAGATAATTTTCCAGGTTTGCTTGGTTCAAAACATCTTGGTTTGAACCGTGTCACAGCGAGAGAAAATAATTTCGATCAGTTTAAATGTCCTCCAAAAAGTTTTTGCATGGAGAACTCTTTCTCCTGCAGAGGAAGTCAGAAATAGCTGTCGAAAATTCATTTTACAAGGGAACAATTCAAATGCTGCTGAGAAGATGGGAGAACATCATACATAATAAATGAATATTGTCATTGGGTGTGAGCAAAATAAATGTCTGATAAAAAAACGGAGGTTATTTATGATCCGATCCAAAGCAGAAATACCCCCTCACGTCCAATTTAAATGAGCCATGAGTCATATAAGTATCAAAAGAATTTACTTGCCCCTTTCCTCAGGACATATTTTGAAGCAGTAACAGGATGCGCATCGGCAAAGGGGCAAAAGTACAACTTATGCGGCAAACGTTGTTCTCCTACTTCTTTTTGCAAAAATATGTTGGAATAGATTATATGATATAAAATTGTCAAATTGAGTGGATTCACATTCATCCCTCGCTTCTTCTCCATCTCCTTCATCGCTCAAAATTTGTTGACGGAAATGCATTAGAATAGATTGTATTGAATCATTCAAACAGAGAGGGATGCGATAAGTCTTATGGGGGCTCAAAGACGAACTCATGAAATTCCAAAATCAAAGACCAAACTTGCAAATATGCGTGATAAATGTATACAATGATTTTCATTCATTATTGTACAATGTTTCTCAACGTTCGGAGTTTTTCAAAAATGATACGTGGGGGTGGAGCGGGAGTGAAAGGTGGTTAAAAATGCGTCGCTCCATTTGAATATCTTTCTTTGATCTATCACAACATTTTCCTGCAAGAGAACTCACTGGAAAACATTCTGTGAAATGAACATCAATATGTAGATCGCATCGTTAGTTCTTATGCAGCAATGACTGACAGCTAGAAATTGCCCTTTCTCCGAATCCGATCATCAAAGACCCCAATACTTGGCCAAAATCGTGCCACATAGCCCAAAGCAGAGCCCAGATACCAAAAAGTTGCATTTCTAATTGGGATCTTTACCCTTTGTGGGGCATGCAATATTTAGGAATAAAGTTTTTCACTATTTATCGTAGAAGACGTGTTTAGGGAGGGTCTAAGGGGTGGGAGCTTCAGCCCGAGGCTTCGCTTCCCAGGGGCCTAATTTGAGCAAGCCACATTGATGCAATAAGCTTTGAAGAACATTTATTCCCCCGCTTGAAATCTTCTTTTAGTCTTCAAGAGAGCCCCCGCTTTTTATTTTGAATTGTGTCATAGCCCTGGGCCTCAACCCTTCTTAATCCAGCTTTGTCTGTGTTTTTCAATTAGCAAATTCCCAATCAGGGGATAGAATGGAAGAAAATATATATATTGTACATTTTTTTCATCAAAAATCAATCAACCTCGGGTTTGTGAAGTTCATTGGAGTCAAATTGAAGAATTTTAAAGAATTTCTGGGGACGTAACATTTGTTTTCGTTAACTCGATGAATTAGAAATTCTTCCGAGAATTGTACGAGAAATAGAGTAGATTATGAAAAAAGTTTGTAGGAATTTAAAAAACAAGGCCATGTGAAGGCCAATCGACTGCTTTAAGAAATGGTTATTCCATTTTTGCGAGTTGATTCACTCATCAAATTGTGTCTTCAAGATTTCTGGGCAAAATATCCTTAAGATATATAAATGTCAGCTGGGTTGGTTTATTGGTTATTATCTTGTATCAACAAAAATTCCTGCCTAGTTGCTATACAGAGGAACCTGGGATATCATAATCTGAACCCTTTGAATCGTGAATGAACAGTTATTAACAATCGCAAAAATTCTTCGATTCTGTCAAAAATCGTTAGTATTATTATTTCGTATGAACGGGCAATTTTTCGACCCAGGAAGGCATTCATAGACAAAAAACCTGAGGTTCATTTCATTATTCCTGTTTTCCCATCAAATGAACAATCGGTAATGTCGCAATTTTATCCATAAGAATTCCCATAAGTTGAAGTCTCCGATTTATCCAGATCTATTTTTCTTGTTCGGGTACAGTCTTTTCCAAAAGTGATGAAAGTTGCCACTAGACACCATCACATAAGAAGACAATCAACATCAATTCAAAAGATGCAAATTCTCCATGCCTCAAATTGATTCTTGTCATCAAATTATTTTCCGTCAAAATCCTTGTTACAAAAATCCAGCTGGGATTCCAGATCCAAAATTCACCTGCATTTCCAGCTAAGAATCCACCTGGAATCAAGAATCCCAACAGGATTCCATGTGCAATTTCCAATTCCAACTGGGATATCACCTGGGATCAGAAATTCCAACTGGAATCCCACGTTGGATTCGAAATTCTAGCTGGGATTCCACCTGGAAATAGGAATCCCAGCTGGATTTCCGTGACAGGGATACTAATGAAATTCATTCGAGAAGAATTTGATTATCGTATCAATAGTCTTTTTTTTTCAATTCCATATCCCTGATGCGAACTGATAACTAATGTTTTATGGTTTCTTATTTTCTGTGCATCGAGGAATAGGTAGCTTTTCAATCCAGTAGAAAAACAAGTGGCATAACTCATAGTTTCTTATTATCAGAATTGAATGTCAATGCTGTACATTTATGAGCATTTCTGTTTGGAATTCAGGTTTTATATTCTGTTTGAGTGACAATCTCAAATGTGATTATTGGAATGATAAGTTATTGAACCTTCAGCACAACAACAATGATTGTTTACCAATCAATCTTATCCTACATCTACATCAGAAAACTATGTTCACAAAAATTACTACATGTGTTGATTTCACACATTCTGTGTGTCAATATTTAATGTAAACTCAGAGTGAACCGTTTAAGACGTTCATTCAAGTTAAAAATACACAAAATTCTATACTGTGCACATTCAGATATAAAGAAAAAAATAACTGGCAACATTCCTGAAGAGATAAAATCATCATTTCACTGACCTTGAAAACAATAGACACGTGGTCTTGAGAATATCCCATTTGTACTCCAAATGAATATCGATACGTATTCACACTCCACACATTTCACACTTCCACCAGAAACATTATACAAAAATGAACAAAAAATTTCCTCATTCTCATTCGTATGAGCGTTGACCTGTCTTTGATCACCCAACTACACTTTTTCTCTCACCTCTTCTTCACTCGAATAATTCACGTTATGAAACATCATTACATCCACGCACTTATAAGATTACACATGATCCAACTCGAATAAAAGGCAGACTGATGGATGACCGAACAAACAGAAAGACGAGAATCGAGTTGACTCTCATACCGCGCTAGTACTGGTCAACGAGACGACTAATTCAAACGTGTTAGGTTCACGAAGATGTCGTGAGCCGATGGAAATGGTATAGTAATGGCAGTAGTAGTAGTTGTTGTTGTTGTTGTTATTGTTGTTGTGGAAGGAAAGCAGGAAGGAGAGGGAGGAGGGGGGGGGGGGGAGACAGCAAAGGTTATGGTGGTATTGCAACAACGGCAAATCAAGAAGAAGAGGAGAGGACTTCTGCCCTCGCCACCCGCACTACTACTTTCTGTCACTACTACTATCACTGCTTGTACTATTCCTGCTGCCGCTACTGCCGCTATCTTCTGACACAATAAGAAGGAGAAAATATAATAAGCAAGTGGCAAAATGAGTGCCTCGATCCAACTGCTCTGCAACTGGACTCGGCCGACCAAAGAGTACGATGCATCGGAGAACGTGTTTCATGTAACAGAAGCATGAAAAAAGAAGACAGCGACTCGAGAGAAATATGAAACTATAATTTCCCCCTTTTTTCCTCCCTCTGACCCCAGCAAGATTCCTAAATAGATTGATGTTTATAAAAGTGGAAAACAGGTTTGAAGAATGGCCACACAAGTTGGAGGGAGTCCCTTGCTTCGAGTATCCAAACTTGGAATATAAAATAAATTTTCCTCAACCCACGCGATTGTGGTGGTATTATTTTATACTTGGAGTCGTATAAATTTTCAGGTTTACGAGGGGAAGGAATTTTCTTCGCGTCCTACGAATGGGTATGATTTTTAGTTTTTCATTATTCACGTTTCATCGTGCAGATTATTGTGCATTCTGTGAAATACTATACATATAATTGCTCTTCTCCGGAAATCTATCCCATTCACTGCGATGAATCTTTTCATCGATCAAATTGAGTTGAATTCGATAGATTTTCGTGACGAAAGAACTATCGAATTCTAAAATAGGTCGATGTTCTCATTGAATCTCATCTGGTTGAACTTGAATAAAGTGTATAAAAGTTCATCTCATCGAGTTGTTTCAATACCGAATCACCGAACTCAAGTTCACTAACACCAAGTTTTACAGTTCATCATTCCTCTTTTTGTTTTCTTTGTTGGCTTCACGTTGTCTTCTAGCGAACCAAAGATGAATCATTCAAACCAAGAATTTCGAAACAATCCTCCACATTTCCGGACTCTACATGGATCTGGTAGTACACTTGTGAAACCCTTCAAACAGGGTTCCATAGTTTCAGTTACTTCATCCAATATGGATAAAGTTCCATAAAGTTGATTTTCTGACGTTTTTTCTCTCACAAAAAACTGAAGTTCATTCCAGCTGGAATAAGTTTTCTTCACGGAGAAAAAAGGTCTGCTAAGAAGGTGTTTAAAAAGAATTATATAAAAATTGTATAGAATATACAACCATATCACATAAGTTTGACATAACTCGTGAGTACAAAATTTTCATTAATTATACATCGATCGAATGTTCTGAAATTCGATTGTGAAAAATCAACCGCATGATTTTATCAACAATAACCGATCGCGATGCGAGAGAAGGATTTATATGTGTAAAATCGACATTATGACATCATCGAGGAATGTTTGGATCGTGGGATGTGACTCACGCGACACTGTTATTCCATTCTTTCAGCGGCAGACCATTGTAGTCCTGAAGCGATCGTTTGACGGGTTAAAAGATACTGGTAATTGACGTGGCAAGTGGAGTCCATCATGAAATTACATGAATTATAAAGCAAGGTCAATAACAGAGTCACCTACGTAGATTATGGTACCAGTACGAGAAGTGTTGTACACTCAATACATTGTGAGAATCAATACCGTTGCATCGTAGGAAGAAATTGCATTGCAATTACTTACTTTATTATGCCAATTCTCCCGTTATTACATTCGACCGCGGGATAGCGTAATAAAAAAGAAATCATCAATACGATCCGAAGGAGATAATTCTTCGTAATAATACATAATGACAACTTCATCATTGATAAACATGATATAGCAGAACTGTTACAGACCGTATAAAAAAAAAATCTCCCCACAGTAAAATCTAGAACTCTATAACAAAGGCATAGTTCTTTTCGCACCGTTGGCTGAATGGTGTGAAGGGAAAACCAAATAAAACAAATATTGGAGCGGATATTCATTCGAGGTTATGGAATTACATTGACCGGAGCTTATCCACAATAGGAGTTAAGGTCCCTCTCGTTACGGTTATAAACGAAGCACAATGAGCTGCTAACTGCTCATTTGAAAATTCATTCCGGTCTGTCTCCAACGTGAAAAGGTTAAAGCCCTCATTTCCTTGTTTCCAAGATTAGATAGATAAGTGCGAGACATTGAAGAAGGTACTTCATTTTCACATTAATGATTCGTTTCGAATTATATCTTGTGCAGTGAGTTTGAAACAAATCAATTCAAATTTTATCAGAATTTATAAGATTGTACGATCGATAGTTATGAAAAATCTGTGCAATTTATGATTCCCTAGTAATCATAATCTTGTTCTAACACTGATCAACGTGTATTAGCATCCATGAGGTTTAAGGTATGTACACAACTAACCTGAAGCTTTGATATTCGCTTAACAGAGAAAGTATAAATCTCTCGATCGATTCAGTTTGTGATTCAAATTCAAACACTATGGCGATGCGGTCGTTCACATTATCATCGTCGTCGATTCAACATTCAAACTTTATCCACATTGAATCCTAAAAATGAATTATACTTGCAAGGGTGAGAGATTTTTGACATTGGAATGGGAGTAGATTCTGTAAACACTTATAAAAAAAACTCTCTCGAGCATCGAAATATTTTACACGAGTTCATAGGATGCTCGAAGAAGGAAATTAATATGTATCAAATGGGTAGTATAATGCCTTGTCAACTGTTCAGATGTATACTAGTGGACTACGACAAAATTGATACGGTCCGATAAGAAGAATGAAAAGACAGACTCGGGGTTTATCTCGAGAGAAAAAAAAGGTGAGCGCAATAACCAACGACCAACTGATAAGCTCGTCTTCGTTTTATGTTGATCCAAGATGACACATTGGTCATGTTCGTGGATATTGAATCCTCTGATATATCATTTTTAGGAATTATAGGAATGGAAGATCGAACGAAGCAAATATTCCAAGCCATTTGTTATTCAATTCATCAAAAAATAAATAAATAAATAGAAAATCACATCGCTTCAACATAATTGGAATGCAAAGTGTTTATTGAGACAAAATTCAAACTGAAGATGTGAGTTTATTATTTGTATTTACCAATGGAACGTATGTTTAAAAACCCATGCAGGTATTGCGAAGACTGAAAAAAACCCAAGCTTGTCCCAAGGTTGGCACATTTGTCAGAAACAAACCTCCCTGAAGAACAATTGGCCCAATATTGTTCCATGATTGTCCCGTTGTTCCCAATGGAAAGTCAGTCATGGTACATTTGTTAATATTTTTGGAATGGTCGCTACATTTGGTACAAGCTTGGCACAAGTGTAAAAATCGAGCATTCGTTGAGAATAATTGTGCCAATATTGCCCACATGAGTGGCACAATATTTACAAATATTGACTGAATTTTGAATTCACAATAGCCGAAGACTTGGGAATAACCATCGGGCCAGGGCTAGCCCGATCTCCCCGCCATAATTAATCCTACACCCTAGTTTTACACACCAAGCTAGATTTTATTGATCTAAGTAAGGATAGAACTCCACCTCATGGTAATAGGATACTTTTAAATGTGATCATATACGGAGATCAACTGAGTTTGAGGAACTCTTCACAGAATTTTAGGATGTCTGGCTCATTTTGAAGACCATCGATTTCGATGAAACTTTGCAGTTTTGTAACGCTTAATATCGAACCAAAAACCCTCGAATCATTCGTCTAGATGAAGAGCCATTTTCGGGATATAAGGATTTCAAACATCTGACGTTCTTTTAGTGCAACGTTAGTTACCCCCTTACGTGAGCATATCAATCAATTACTTTTTTCATCCATATCTGCGATCAAAGAAGCATTGATGGATGCTTGGTAAATGAATTGGACCGGGCCTGGCAAAACCACTGGCCCAAGCTGGTCCTGATCTTATCATTCCCAATCCTGGGCCAAGTTTGGTAAATTGTTCAAGACAAGTCTCGGTAGGTCTTGTGCCAGGCTTGGTCCATACACACATGGGAAGTGTATTATTACCTATTTTCAATTACCATGATATTCCTTGAACTATAACATGAGTATATCTCAATGTCATCGTCAACTACAGTCATAACAATACTTCATGAATAAACTACCAACATCGGAAGATGGAAAAGGTCAAATCAATGTTGTTTTTGCAAATATTTGATTCAACGCGCCTGTATTGTGAAAAGTCTGACTGAAATTGACAACATCTTACATGAGAAATCTATTGAAATTGAGTCATTCACATTGTGCCGATATTCGTTTCCAGTCCTTGATTTCAGATGCAATGGAACTAGTTTCAGCTGCGTCTTGAAATAAGTGAATATTGAGAATACTAACGAATTCCCCTTTTTACTGAAGTTGTTGGACTGATTTCAGCTTCAATCTTCATCACTTCATTCCGTCTACTCTCAACCTATCGATTCGACTTACTCGCGTCCTAACTCCTCTGTTTGATAACTGCATCATTACAATTTCCCAATTTATAGCGAAGCGAGGTAAAGTGACACACTTGAAAAGTTCACACATGCAATCAAAATTCAATACAAATGTACAGTAAGCCGTTTCGCATTAAATTTCCAGTAGCACAAATTCTCGGTTCCTTTTCAAACAGCGTTCCCCTGGTGATTCCGAAGTGACCAATTTTTATGGTTTAATTTCGGTTTGGTGAAAATTTAGTCAGAAAATGGTTACCCAGATGATTTTTACTATGCGATGATCTATTTGTGACCGAAAACTAATGATTGCTTAAAACAAATCCGCCACCACAAGGTAATCGAAAAATGTGGTCCGTTTTTGGGATCTTTTTGGTATTTTTGAAGTAAAAATCCAGAAAATCACCACGAAATAACTGAAAAATCACCAAAATTGAGATTGGTTGGATTTTTGTTGGATCTTGGTCAATTTTTCTCGAAAAAAATGTTCCAAACCACCAAGAAGCTACCAAAACCAAGATTTTTCACCAAAATGTAACCGACATTTTTAGTCGCTTGTCGGTTCATCCAAATCCGCTAGGGTTTGTATCTCAAGATATCTTCTAGAAAGGTTTGAGAAGTCTTGCGCAACACCAAAAGATGTCTTCTATATTTTTTAGATTGTCCTCATTTTTATTCATAAATTCAAAATGCTGAACAGCCAAATTTTGCTATACGCTTTATAAAATTCAGCGTTCAGTATTCTAAATATCAATGATACCTGATACTTTTTATACGGTATTCGTAATCTCCTGTATTTTCATGTGAAAATTCATTTTCTAAACCTCATCGTTTCTAGTCTATTGAAAAACCAAGAAAAAGTCTTAGATTCTCAGAAAAAAATACGAGAATATGACATTTTCTTGCTCTCTGGAATGCAAAACTTAGAATATTATTCCGCCCTTTATGTTATTTCAAACCTAATCCATACAATCAATCGAACAACCTTCGAAATACATGTAAAGTGTGTGTTATATACGTTATTCATAAATGTGCCTTCCACGAAGATGAAATACAAAAAAAAAGATTGTACAGCATATAGATCAATTGATGAGAACAAAGACTGTTGAAAATCAAGGTCACGCATTGAATAATCTACCCAATTCCATACACGTATATCAAAGTAACATTCGTTTACAGAGTATTACAAAACAAGGTCGCTTCTCGCTCATAGCTGACACATTTTATGAAATAATATGTAGAACAATATGTCATTCATTAGCCTTACCTTGCTCTGTTTCCACACATTATCTGTCCCTCTTACACACAAATACAAATCACACATCACACTGTTTTCACGATCAAAATTATTCGCATCAGTGACAAGTACTTCAATTGACTATTGCATATGGAAATGTGCATACGAATACAATTTCAAATGCGAAAGGTACTTCAAAATATAACCTTTAGAGGACGAGACTGATCTCCAAAAGGACCACCCTGACGGACAGCCTTTTTTATTGTCTGTCAGTAATAATTTGATGTATCGAACACATGAAAAATGGTGAAACAATTTTGGAGGCATTCTGTCCTCTAAAGATTAATTATAATAATCCTTCCACTGAGTGGTCCGTCACGCGGAATATAGTATATTCATTATATATGTATTGTCCTGATCCATAGATGAATGTAAATATTTGGTGTAGGAGTTCAAATAGAATAATTATTATCGTAAAATGAGAATCAGCACTTGTGCATTCATCGATATACATGTATTTATAAATACATATGAGAAGAACGAATTTTCCAAACTTCTGGAAGAGAAAAAATTGAGATAAAAAAGGACATAAAAGGGACACAAATGCTAGTGAAGCATGAAATGGGATACGCAAAAGCCATAAAATAAATTAAGACGATACATACATATATTGACAGCAATTTTATTGATAAATCAATAATAATAATCATAATAATAATAATAATAGTAATAATAATAATAATAACAATATTGTGCGTTGGAGCTCATAATTGCAAAAAGAAATTAATAATTTAAATTCCGATACTTCCCACTTACAGTCATGTATGTTACTTATACACTGTTAAACAATTATTTCAAATATATAAAGCATCTAACGTAAAACAAATGATAAAACTAATAACAAAGTAGTAACCTTCAACATTCAACTGTGAATTAATATTTTTTAAATTCAATTTATGTATGTTAAAATGAGAATATAACTCTTTCCATTGTGATGTACGTTTTTGATCAATTTTTGTTTCATTTTTGGAATCAAAAATGCAAATACATGGTCCTAGGGGTTTTAGAATCCGGATGCCCAGTATTTGAAATGTCTTTCACTTAACCCAATAAAGGTGCAGTCAACGGAATTTCGAATTGAATTTCGATTTCGAGCCAAAGATAAAGGCATATTGAGCGATCCTAGTCCCAAACATCGTCCATATCTAACAGTACATGCTGTGAATACTATAGTTAGCTTCTTTCCTTCTGATGATCATATTCGATTCATACCAGGCCGAAGAGGTTATGTATCAATTAAAGTAAATGATCGAAAAGTACAAATACAGAAACGATCACTTTTGAATAATTCAAAAGAATTATATGGAATGTTCAAAAACACTTCTCAAGAAATAAAATGAGGTTTTTCAAAATTCACTAACCTATGACCGAAATACTGTGCGCTAGCAGGGACTTCTGTCACTCATTCAGTTTGTGTTCGCCCTATCCATGAGAATATTAAATTAATAAGAGATGGCGCAAGATTAAAATCAATCAACGACTTCCAGAAGATTATAAGGATTGTTTGGATTGTATGGTGTGCCATGAAAAATCTACTAAGTGTTTTTCGAGTTCATGCGACAGGTGTCCAGATGTAACAAATGTTATTGAGCAATTGGAACAAGATTTTGAAGAGAAATATGTCGGAAATATCAAGTACAAGGAGTGGGTTACGACTGAAAGAACTTCATTGCAAACTTTTATATCGTCTGTAGATGAATTTTTGGAATTGTTGAGTAACGGTTTATGCAAATTATGGGTACACTCTTTTTTAGTGAATAAAGAAAGGGATTTTTTGGATGATAAAAATCTAACTCATCATCTGGAAGACTTTCAAATGGCTGCAGAGTGGCATTTTTCCACGACCTCTCACGGGAAGGGACCCTGTGATGGAATCGGAGGAAAATTCCCATATAACAAAAGTTGCTGTGCAATCGTTGCTTTTACGTTGTTTATCAAGTTTCTGTAAAGTTGCTGGGAATTTGCTACGCATGTGATTGAGAGTTCCATGAAATCAAGCTACTTCCCAGCAACACGATAACAACTCAAGCTGAAATCCTAGATTCACAGCATATTGTTGCGCATTTGGCGACGCAACGTCCCTGCAAATTGCTTCAAACTGTTGTTGTACGTTTTCAACAATTTGCTGCATATTTGTTCAGCGTTTTGCTGTTAGGGTTAAAACGACTTGCTGCTAGAGCCAGTCTGCAAAGGATAAATATTCCTATTCGAACACCAAGAGAATTATTTGATTGGGCAAAAGGATCACTATCAAATATAACTTGTCACTATTCTACAAATGATGAGTACGAAGAAGAAAAAAAAAGATTATCGGGTCGTTTTACAAAAGCTTCAACTTTAAAGTATCACTGTATGATTCCAATATCGAAATAAGAATTTGGAGCAAAGATATCTTCACTGTATGAGAGAAAAACTGTTGTAAAAATCTATAAGTGAAACATACGACAATGTTCTATCATTCATTATTAATTTATGTTTTTTTGATGGTATTGATTGCTAATAAATATTATTTGTTGAAAAAAAAACATGATCACTCATATTAAAAAAAGAAAGGACATGAGGCACAAAATGTGGCTTATATATTTGGAAAACCTGATTTCGAACATTTTTTTTTCAATTTATTCGAAAAGTTTGAGGTTATGTCGGGGAATAGTTCAGACGAAAAATGAAGATCTTTTTATTATTCTTTTTATCGACACGAAACTGTTGTTTCTGATGTGATAAGAGTTAATATTTTAACAATAGTAATGAAATACATACCATATTTTGAAAACATGTTTTTCATGTAACATTTAACGGAGAATACGATGAAAATACTCAAAACTTGCTACGAGGTGAGGGCGATTGTTAAAAATTGATTAAAACAATTGAATTGTTAATGACAATATGAAGTTGTTAATAATTTTCATTGAGAATATGTTTTTTTTTGTCGAAGTTTAGTCCTCTATCTTTTAAATGAGAGGAACCAGATGTTTGTAGCTCAAATAGAACCGGAGTCATGAATTTTCAAAAATGAGTCTCCAAGAAAAAAAATTCGCTGTCCTCAAATTTTTGATCACTTGTATTATCGAAAATCCACGGACACATATCTCTTATTTTCCATATAGAATCCGTGAGAGAAGTTTCAGGCGGATCGGAGATGTGTCAATCGAGAAGATGTAAAAGAAGGTTTGTAAAAGAATGACCCATATTTATGGAATAAGGTATTTTTCAGCACACCTTTCCTCTCTATATGCAAGAAATTCGAAGTTCAATTTACTATAGTACTTTGTAACTGAGGAACAGACTGCACTGAGAAGAAAAAAAACTTGTTAAATTTACATCTCATTGAGTGAATATATGAATGATTTAGAATATAGTGTGAGTGACCACAATTTCAGTCGATTTTACAACAACGAATATTAAATATACCACAGCTGATGTGAAGTATACCATACCTGATGTGCATATTACATTCCCTGCGATGAAATCGATTAAAATTGTAGCAGCTCGAATTATATTTTTAAATCGTCCATATATTTACTTAACAAGAGGTAAATTTTACAACTTTTTTTTCTCGGTGTGAACTTAAGAATGATTAACAATGAAATCAAGATGGCAATAGAAGTCTGATCAAATTCAGAATGTTTTACAGTAAATTCCATCGGAAATTCAGTAGCCCGTTCCTCGTCCGTAATAATGCCATAGTAAATTTAACTAGAAATTTCTCTCTGTGTATCTAAATGTGAGAAATACAATATTTCGAATGTATACTCCATATTAGGTAAATTCAAGCACTTGGTCGCATTTTCAGAATATGGCTTCAGTGACGTCTAGCGCAGCGGGAAAATTCTCAAATTAAGTTCAACTTATATATTTATTATGAGTTAGAATACACATGATTGTTAAATATGAATGTAATTTGATCAAAAACGTACTCACCTCTGTTTGATTATAAAATATAAAAAATATACAGTCAATTAGCCCACGATTCAATGGCAAATTTCACTTCGAATTTCGAGCCACCTTATGAAATATATAAAACAATAAAAAAAAGTTAACTGCAAAAGTATATGTAAACTGATAATCGATTATGTATATTGTTATGATTGCACCGTATATAGTTTCCCTATTAACTTCCTTTCTACACAAATTAATGACTAATAAACTAAATCTGTAATTATTCTTACATGAAAATAAAATAATACTCAATTACTTTTCTCACTACTTTCAACTTGTACTCGTATATGGCGATATTATTAATAATTGCAAATACATAGGTTCTATTAAGCTCTAATGTATCTAATTCTATGAAAGCCTTTTACCAATGATGTTACGAGATTTCAAATGGGAGGATAATAAATTGTGAACACTTAACTGTAATTTATTCTCCTCTCTCTGTTTTGTTGTTCTTATATTCTGCGTTTGAATTTGAATATTCATTTCAAATAGAGTGATGTTCAATGGAATGACTTCAGACTTCAAATTCTACCCGAATACGAGTCAGTTCCATTTGTTTCTATCGCGTATCAATACCCTGCTGAGACCACTAGACGAACCTCTAGGTCAAAAACAGGAGATTCGAAGGGAAAACCAGACAAAAATATCCATACAGATTTTGATACTCTTGTCTGGCTTCTGTTTTCGGATACAATAGCAGCATTGCTGGGATTTGAACTCTCTATTGCACATTATATAACCTCTTCCTAATTGTCTAATCAAGAATCTCAATGATTTATGAATATCTACCGGAGGAATTAGAACACTTCAGGGGATATTTTGAAAACCAATAAAGTATTTCATATCATCACATCAACAATCAGAATTCAGATTACAGCGTTGAAATCTTCAAAGCGATAACCAAAAACATTATAATGATGAGGTAATTAATGATTCCCACCTACGGAGAGAAAATATACGACTTTTTATCATTTTTTTTCTTTACTAAACCAGAAACAGGAAGGTTTGTGAAATGTATTTTAACACGGAAACACGGGAGATTACGAATAGATGGCCAAATTTTACTTTTACACGGAGAGAAATTTGTAGTTAAATTTACTATGTTATTATTGTTCCCGAGGAACAGACTGAATTCTGTCGGATTTTACTATGAAGGGCATATTTTTACTATGGTACAACAATAGAATGCTGATCATATTTACTATGTTTTATGGGGGAACCCGTCACAGTTCAGTCTGTTCCTCGGGAACAATAATAACATAGTAAATTTAACTACAAATTTCTCTCCGTGTATAGTCTTCACAAAATTTAAATACCCTTTTAAATTTTAGTTTCTCAATAAACATGAAACGGTGTGGATTTTTGCTGAATTTTACTGATAAGAAATGAAAACTGATTGATATATACCAAAAGTTGAAAAAAAAAATGAAATTCCCGATAGTCAAGCATTGAATTTGGTTTTACTATCTACTCAATAAAATTCCTCAATTTTCTTCTAATATTCCATTTTGTTTGATTGAAGAAAATTCCGAAAAACATGTGAACCTTTTTAAAATTAATCAAAAACCAAAAAATATTATTGGATTCTTTTGAAAATGATTTCATTTTCGAGCCACATTTTACTCTCTGTTCAGGATTCCCCAAATAAACTTTTTATACATCACAGGCATATTCTGTACAATCAAAATGCAGCAACTTTTCCTTTTGGCAAAATTTCATTTGAGACTCAAGTGCCCGACAGCACAAAGCTTTGAAAGATTCCCCACAAGAATTTGCGAATCAGTGGAAGTCGAAAAATAAATTGTTGGAAAATTCATGCCAGGAATCGTTTCAGATACTGGATGGACATCTCTTTGAGATACTTTACAGACGTTTGCGGAGAAGTTCCTTCCAGAAAGGTTTCCTCGAATTCTCATGATAGATGATATTGAATTGCCTATGGGGTGTTCTGAAGGATCCTTTTGAAGATTTTTGAAAGTTCCATGTAGGAATCCATGAAATTTCCCAGTTGGGTTCCTCCCAAAAATTTTTGTCCAGAATTTTTAGGGAAATCTACATTGAATCTCATATGGAATGCTCCATGTGGTTTTCGGGCGGGAAATTATTTCAAATCTGTACAACAAACACGGACTCATAAATTGTATAAGTAAGCCCATACTTGAGTGCGTTCCAGGCTTGCCAATCCTATCATAATTATGATGAATGTATCATTCTTTCGGCCTCAGTTTCATATATCCAGGGTTTCCCTGATAAAAAAACTCACATTCATTACGGTTGAACGTACAGATTCCAATTGAGACCGATTCATACCCATTAGGTTTGAATCGGAATTTTGCATTTTCAAAAAGAATTGATAGGATTTTTTAACCAGGGTTGGCAAAATACTCCAAAATATGTATTTCGAAAAAAAAAATATGAAATACATCAAATTCAAATTCGTTCGTAAGATACATTCATGAAAACTGTATAGGTCTAAAAAGAACTGTTCTACAATCATCCTTGAGAACTATAAAAGATACATATACAGCAAATACGATTCACTCACGGTAAAGATACTTGGATTGGAAGGCATGAATAATGATCAACAATAAGGTTCAATCGAATGTATTCTTCATTGAATTATACACAAAGAAAACAATGATCGCATGTGAGCGATAATTGCTCTCGTATGGTGTAAAACAAACTTTTTGACCTTATCTCTATGTTCGATACATCTAATCAAGTTCATTATCGATATTCTCTGTAAATATTTTTTTTCCCTTCAAATATACCAAATATATATGAATAGAATCAAATTAACACTCTTTTGTTGGAGAATCAATAAATCTCGCAAATAAAAACAGTTGTTCATATTTTGACTCTAAATTGTGGAGCATCGAGCGCTGCGTTATTGGACTGTATTCAATTGATCATTGTTTGTTTAGATTAGGTAAGAGCAAAGGGAACAGTACTCGAGTACCTTGAAGTTCAAAAGACCCGCACTGTTCCCGGGATTTCTGCTGGGAAATGAGAGACAAGAAATCCTCGTGGAGTAGAGTCTCTGAAAAAGTGATTGCAAATGAAGATTTCCTGGGAGAAATGAACCATGTGTGTCCCATATATGAACCCAATGAAACATATATGATATGAAACGTATGATCCATATATGAACCATATATATATGGCTCATATAGGGGTCATATGATACGCTAAGAGCAAAAGTAACACCCCAATTGTTGTCAAGCAAAAACAGGACAAGAACTTTCGAGAGCAAGAACGGAACATTGAAAAGCTCGAGCAAAAACGAACCAGCGCATAAATACAGAATTGGGTTCTGCGTTGGTTCGTTTTTGCTTGAACTTTTCAGTGTTTCGTTTTTGCCCGGAGATTGCTGTGGTTGCTATTTTGTTCCAAATTATAAGTGTATCGCTTTTGCTCGGAACTTTCAATGTTCCGTTCTTGCTCTTGAAAGTTCCTGTTCTGTTTTTGCTTGACAACAATTGGGGTGTCACTTTTGCTTTCAGCGTATCATATATGCGTCATATTCAAACTATTCATGTACGGTGCATATGTAATTTATGATCACCAAGGTTGAGAAAGTATTTCCCAGAGGTAAATCTTTCTGTCAATAATGAAAGGAAAGGTAATCGTGTCGTTGATGATGTAATATTGGTGATCGGGCCTCTACACTCTGGAGTCTCATATTTTAGTTGATGAATGTCTTAATTCACAAAGAATTGTATCATAATTCACAGCCAGACCCTTGGCAAACCTAATGAATTTTCCCTCATTACAACACTGACCAGCAGTCCAATTTGAAACTATAAACAATTGCTGCAAGTTGGTCATTCCCAACTTCGACAATTAGGACAGTTCCCAAAATTGATTAGACGATAGTGAAGCTGCCTTCATTAATCTCAGTAAATAGGATATTTGGATTTTCCGAATGATTCGAAGGTATTTATATTTCAAAAACTAACTAAACGTCAAATAAAATTTTGCCAAATAAACAAGTTACTCTATTTTTGCTGTATGATATGCTTGTGCACTAAGAAGAAAGAATAGTGGACCCAACTATACACACGTTCAAATGCAACACTTGACAATACTGCGGTCCTAAACCATAAGGCCGTATCTCATAAAAAAAAACAAAAATGTTTTTCCTTACATAACTATATTCAAATGAGCCTTGTACATGTATTTCAATGCAGGAATTCATTGAATTATTGAAAATAATCATGAAAAACTCAAGTGAAGATAATGGCCCATGTGGACATGGAAACACGGGCCGCTATTGGCTCAGTACTGGTGCCAGAGTTGCCAGTACTGGCAAATCCAAACTTACCAGTACAGGGCCGGTTGAATCGACGATACTGGCGAGTAGTCGAAATGATAACATCATTTTACATAAGGGCCAGTAGAACATTTACAACAGCGTCAGTACCGATTTTGAATGTGAGCCAACTACGGCGGAACTCTGACATGACAACAGAACCAATTGTTCTGCCATACCTGGATGAGGAGTGGTAGAGAGTCAAAATAATACATCCTATGCAGGAATTCAGACCCAACTCAGTACTGGCACAGTGCTGGTAATCAGAGATCCCCGGAGTTATATTTCAAGTAAAAAAAAACAAAATACATTGAATTTGAACTTTCAAAACTTTGTGAATCTATTGTTCTCATCACCTTTATCTGAGAAAGACGCTTTGGAAGTGGTTCCATAAAAGTTCACTGGGCAAGGATTGAACCTGGGACCTGCAAGTGAGAAACAGAGTCTCTATCACATCAGCTCATCTCCGAATTGACGGCAGACCACTTGAATTCCCATTTATTGTACTGATTCCCTTGAAGTTACACAATTTACCATAGACTCCGTAGTGAAACAGGATTCTCCCAATACTGGCTCATTGTTCTCTATAGAACGTATTGAATGATCATACCAACTCTGTCTTCATACTGGCACGACTCCGGCTCACTACAAAAATCAAGTTCCCAAGATCGTGATTTTAATGTCAATCGACTACCGATTCCGTAGTCAACCAGAGTCCCACCAATACTGGTACCATGTCGTCTATCGAACATATTGAATCATAACACCAACTGTGGCTCAATGCTGGCGTGACTCCGGCTGACCACAACAGCTGAGTTGCCAAGATTATAATTTCAACATCAATCGACTATCGATTTTGTAGTCAGCCAGAGTCATATCATTACTGGCACATTGCTGTCTAACACACATATAGTATGATAATACCAACTCTGGCTCAGTACCAGCGTGACTCCGGCTCACTACAATAGCCAAGTTGCCAAGATGGTGATTCCAACGTCAGTTCACTGCCGATTTTGTAATCAGCTAGAGTCATATCATTACTGGCACATTGCCGTCTGTTGTACATATGGAATGATAATACCGACTCTAGCTAAATACTGTCGCGCTATCGTTTCTCTACATCCTGGGTATCGTCCAGACAGTATTCATTCGATACTGACCCTATACCGTCTGTCCACGCGAGCCAATAACGTCTGAAATCTTGCGAATGTTCGGCCACAGTTGAAAAACGGTAATGATTCTAAAAACAGGCACAGTTGTTTTTGCCGAACTTTGGCAAATACAACCTCGCCAGTACCGCACAATTTGTCAACTCTGGCTATTTCCACATGGGGGCGTTTGTATCATTCAACCATGTATAAGTTTGGATGGGTATATAAAATATATATAAAAACTATATATAAAATATATAAGATAAGGATATAAAAACTTCGGATTGTAAAAAGTTCGGAATGTTGGTTGGAAACAATAGCAATATACAACTTCTATCTTCAACCAAGGGTTCGAACCTTTTACAATTTGAACTTTTTTCATAGACCCGTTTTGGTAAAATGCTCAATGTATCGAAACTTCAAAATATGGAGACGGGCTTTTGGCTTAGGACAGCAGAATAGTAGACTCAAATACACGTTTTTGAATAAAGCTCGTATTCAAATTGAGTTCATGAAGGATCGTGTTCGAATGTATCTAACTGTCGGGCGCAGTTAAGTGTACACTGTGAAAAAGTGAGGAGTTTTCCTTCACACTATTAGTGGATTTTGTCCTCTCATCATGGGAAAATACGGAGGAACTTTGCTGCCACCATTTTTTGGAGAAAAAATCGACAATCATTTTTTACAGCGTACTATCTTCATTCACAAGATGAAATACAGAGAGTTCTGAAACATCCTTTATATTGCATACAATTGCTGCAGTGCAGAAAAGTCTGTCTTGCCGTTTCGAGGCGGTTTTTGTGCTGGTTTCTTTCCGAACATCTCTGAAGTTTTCACAGGGATAAATATTTTTTTCGCGAGAGTGAGCACTTTTCAAACATGTTTCCATGTCCGCTCCCAAATAACACAGAAGTTCTAAAAATGTGCTCGAACATTATAAGAATGTCCTGGAGAACATTCGTAGAATGACTTGGACTTCTATAACGAAGTCATTCCTGATACCTTAATGAAAGAACTCCCTATTTAAAATGTCCGAAAAATCCCGACAAGAAATTGTTATCTGGCTTTGAACGGTTTTTGTCTTGTGAAAACAAATCAAAAACTAACCAGCTTTCCACGGTTCTATTTGGAATTTTTAAATTGGAAGATCCTATGGGAACCTAACAGATACACGGTAAAAAGAAAGTTTTTCATTCAGATTGTGTCGTAATTGAATTCAAGATGTAGCCAAAAGGAGCCTATTTTGAGTTTGAAGTGAGCACAAAAACAATCACCGACACAATGGAAAAGGCTAAATTTTAGTCAATTGTCAACTTAAGACGCAGCCAATTTGAGCCAAACTTTTGACAGTGTAAGTTTTCAATTGAATATCACAGTTGAAAAATTCTGAATATGAGAATTTCGAAAAATTGCTATTAGTTATTGACGAAATGTTCCAATTTAGAAATTCCAGACAAAACTGGGTTAGTTTTTGATCGGGTCTTATAGGACAAAAACCGTTCAAAGCCATAGAACTATTTTTAGTTAATATCCTGTCGGACATTTTAAAGCTGACGCTGCATGAAACGTTCCTTGTCGTGGAGTTGGTTGGAGATTTCCATTTTTAACTGTCGTTTTATCTACAAAACTTGAGATATCATCCATCAAATAAATCATCAACGCCCTCCAATTAAGATGTGATTGTTGGATTAATACAGGCAAGTAGAAAAACAAATGTTACTAGAAGTGTTGTTTGCTTTTCTCGACCTCGTAATTATACAGTATGAAGCAATCTTTGATTGGATCGAATTTGAGTTAGAATGAAGAACAACGATCGAATATTAAATACAATGATATAGATATATAATATAAATATGTACATCACAGGTAAACAAGGGATCAAGTTGGCTGCTGTTGATCTAAGGAACTGTTCAGAACTAATTGCCACGTGTGTATATCTTCGAACCGAACTATCTCCACTTACTTCTAATCGAACATATACAATTATGAGGGTACAGTGAACAGCCAATCTCACGCTAACTGATTCCCGGTATAAACGCTTTTTCATTTTTATCATTTTACGTCATTAAAGGTGACTATCGAATTCGAAAATTAAATATTCCAAAATATATTACATTCTAAGTTATGTTGTTTTGATCTCGTCACGATTATCATGTTAATCGCGGCCTCTACCCACGTGAGATGATCTCAATTCAATCATGGAAATGATATCATTTTTATCGACACGGACATTAATCTTGTCTACGTTTGGAAATTCCACGAAACGATCTTTACATTGGTATCGGAAATCAAATAAGAAAAAAAAGGCGCAAAAAAACATGTGATAAGAGCATATGTCGAATTCACACACCGTTATAGGTAAACAATAGAAACGCAACACAACGGTTATATTATGCACGTACACGTGGGCAGAAACAGAAGCATCATGCGGTGCAGCCAAGCGTGCGTTGTTGTTTACCTGCGAAGGGCACGTCTCCGAAGTATTCCTCAACGTTGTCCGTCGACATGCTCTTATCGGATAAAGAAACGCTGGATAGCGATCCGCTCGACGCGTCTAAAGAACCACTCGCTGGAAATTGCAGCAAGTCATCGTCCGTTTCGGTTTCCATGTCTCTTGATCTTCTTTTGTACACCTGTGACGATCAATGCGAAAAGGAAGAAATATTCACATGATTAAACATTTCAACCATACACTTGATACTTCATTATATTATAGAATTTCATCAACTCAACCACCAACAATGATGAATAAAAAAACCCGTGCTATTAAAGAAATACACGAAACAATGATCCTCAAAACTTTGTTGATCGATAAATTCTATTAACTACCTGGATGACAGTTGATATTTTTCCATCGTTCACTCGTTGATGTATCCCCACATTTCTTGTGCCTGAATAATCAATTTCGTTTGAATATGATTTTTCGATCCATACGTACAAGCACGTACACACGCTCGCAAAACATGATGTTTATCCCATAGTTTTTGTTTCCATTGCTTATCGATACTTTTTAATTATTGCTCACGACAGCATGAAATCGTCATATTTCACATTTTCAAACGGATAAAATACAATATTTACTACCGAAGTATGCAGAAGAAACAAAAAAACAAACCACCACATGAATTATTTTCATTTCAAAAATTATCCTCACATTTATTCGAATCGAATATTTTCGAATAAGACGGATGTTGTTTTATTTCATGATATTTCGTTGGGAATCCCGAAAGACGATGATGACCAAACAAAGAGATAAAATGTCGTCAAGGAATATCGAATGTTATTAGAACGTCTGGTGAAAATGAGAGACGCGGTGGTAAAAGATGAGGAGGATTTCAAGAGAACTGACTGACTAGAGAATGTATGTGAAGGAGAAAGAGAGAGGAGAAAGGTCTAAGATGGAGCTGGGATACGTACGGATGGTTGATTTTCACCCGTCAACTTCCGCGGATTCAACAGAGCGGTAGAATCTAAGACGCGAACACCCTTTGAATAATGAAGCATTCGCTATATGCTACTAGCCTTCTTCTATGCCTGTCTGACTTCTCTTTGGATGAGGAGAGAGTACTATGTCTCTTTGATTTCTGCATTTCAAAATGAAAAGGGATTTACCTACGAATTTGTGGCGACGATAGTAGTCGATGATTAAAAAAAAGTCGGAAAATCAAATGAAAATCGAATGTAGTGATGGTTCTTTGGGAAAACAAAAATACTAAGACAAAAATGCGGAAGGGAGAAATGGATACCAACGTCGTATGCGATATTTCGTCGAACGAGTACAGGAAATATATGAAATACGCGGATTACGAATAGAGATGCCTACGAAGGAGAAATGGAGAGAAAGAGACGAGGAGGAATAGGCAAAGGAGAGCGATATATGCTCATGTGCGGACTTGTATGTGCTAGGGATATCTGAAGTCGTATGAGAGTAGTCAGTTTCACAGCAGAATGATCACAGGATGACGCGTCAAACGGTGCGAGAGTGAGTGAGTAAAATTGGGAAAAAGAGAAAAGGAAGAAAAGGAAGGAGACGAGATTGATAGTGAGAGGGAAGAGAAGAGATATGGAGACTCGTTGAAAATCGCATCACAGATCAAACACGTCTTGTATATTAAACGTAACCTGGTGGTGCCTTGGCAAAGGTATATATCCCGGAGATAAGTCGTTGTCGTCAACAACGATTGCAATGACGATACCAGCTACGATGCTCATATTTTTTAGTTCAAGGACCCTAGTCGAGTGTAGAAAGGAATCCATCCCTCTTTGAAGAATCTTCATCTTCGTACGATATATTCTTCTGTCGTTATTTTTTTTTGTGCATTCATTTTATCGAAGTAATTGAGGATCGTATTTTAATCGACGAGTTTTATTTGAAAAAATCGAATTGTTGGTTCAGAATTGGATAATAATTTGACAAAAATGCACAGACTCGGGTTGATCATGAGTCCCAATATGTGAATCAATTTCATTTGTGAATTAGTAATCGTTTTATTGATTCCGTGAAAAAATTGTCCACCTTTGCTCACGCCTGATCAGAGCTGGTGATCAGGTCTCAATTTTGTACCACGTGATGAGGACTAATTACGCCCAATTACGCTTGATTATGCTCCATTATACATGAGAAATTCATACACGGAGAAAAAAATATCGCTGTCATAACGATACTGGATAGTTGTGATGACTATCCAAAGTTCAGTGGTATCAGTATCGTTGCTATGATCATACAAATCATCCGAGGAACGATATAGATCGCCAGCATAGCCATCCGTATCGTCACCATAGCGATACAGTATTGTACTACAGCTATCTCTTCTTAACCATACTTCAGATCGTTATAATAGCCATACTTTTTTTCCGTGCACAAAATCAATAAGTTTTTTGTGAGAAGTGAAACTATAATAATGTTATTAAACACTGGATTATTGTTAATCATTTCTACTGATTGTGCTTATGCACCTCCTTTTTTCTAGTTTCCAGTTTTCAGGCATGATCATGCGTGATCAAGCGTACGCGCCTGCGTTTGGGGCCGATTGAGCATGATCAAGCATGTGCATTTGTGATAGAAAAATCAACACAGAGTCATTTTGTATGAATATTCCTCAGTTGGTGAGATTTCGCATGATCACGAGCGAAAATGGTTTGTCAGGCATGATCGCTGGTGGTTGAGCTTGATCATGGGTTTCCACGTGGGTACAAAATTGGAGCCTTTGAAGTGATGACAAAACTAAAAAATGAACGATCAGGCTCACTCACGTGCACTCAGTATTAAACACGAATAATTTTGCCGAAAAATGTCCCTGATTAGACTTGAACACGCATAAACAGACCTGAATGAGTTTTTCACGGGGACATCCAATTCAAAGCAAGCATTTTCCAAGAAAATATGAAGGCACACAGTGACAAAATTATTTCAATCGATAATAGGGATGAAGAAAAGTGCAAAAATGCTTATAATTCTTCCCTGGGTTCAGGCTAGAATTGAGAATTTTACTGGTGAGACCATTCAAGGTTCTCTCAAGGTGAAATATAATGGGAATCCAATTGAATAGTTTATTATGCCCTAGCGCGAAGCTCTCTTCATTCAATGTAAACCGAGAAGGAATTCCAAAGTTTGCAACTGGTACCTAAAGATGAATGGAAGTAGATTAAGGTGCGATGTAAGAGAATGACCAAGGATTCCAGATTAAAACGAGTGTTCCTGGGCCGATAAGCTTCCCACTTGATTCAAATCTGACCCTTGTTTACCCCATTTCACAGGAAGCCCATACTTGCCACACTGGGGTGATTTTCACTCAAGCGACAAAAGTTGTTATAGCAAATGAACTATTCCATATTTTTACTTGTTAATTTCTTTAAGACTTCTTTATAGTTTACTTTGAACGACCTTTGTAAGTTATACAGCCAAGAATCGAAGGACCCTGTACCGGAACGATAAGGAAAAAAATCTCGGCCTAAATGGCTGGAGTTTGGACATGTTGTAGTTCTAGATGTCCTCAATTGGATATGTAATGGGCAAACCGTTGCCCATGCGTAGTTTAGCCACCCCAGGCTTTGAAAGGAGAGATTTTCAGTTTTATTGTGAAGATGATTATCGAGATATGAGATACAGGGATTTCCCTTTCTCCCGAAGCATGGAGCAGTTAAACTGGGCAGAGGAAACGGTTTTTCCTATCACACATTTATCCAGGACATCTAGAATCACAATATATCCAAACCTCAGCCATTTTGGCCTAGACTTCTACCCCCATAGTTCTGATACGAGGTCCCTTGTTTGTCGATCATCGTATGGGGGGGGGGGGGGGGGCGGGCCGTTTTGACTTCAAAACTCTAAATCCAGGTCCGTAATCAAGGATCTTACATCCCTCGGAGAAGGATTTTCCTTCAGAATACCGGTAAATTTGAGGATTCAGACCGCAACATTGAATTCGCCATTCGTAATTCCGAGAATTTGAATTCGGGTTTGTAATCAGCGATCCCAAAAACCTCCAGATGAAGAATACCCTACAAATTGGAATGGTTATGACTTGTTCCAACTACCATATTGAATTTACTATTTGCAGTTCCAGGAATCCCAGGTTGGATGGGTGATCAACGGTCCTAAAAATCTCAGTACTATGATTTTTCCCCAATTCAAGTAGTTTGTACTCCATCTAACCGCCATTTGTAATTCCGGAAATTCTCAGAAACCCTCTTCTTGGCGTTTCGAGAACATCGAAGTAATATGGAGATTTTGGGCGCCAATTTGCAGCTGCCATTTGCAATTTCAAAAACTCAACGATACCCTTGTATGAACAACAGTCCGTACAAGTTTGGGCCACACTTGAACCAAGCTGGCAGCTCTGAAACAGGCTCAGATCAACGCTTAGACAGGTCAAAAATTGTCCAACTTTCTACTCGGTTAGGTTCGAAATTTCTATATTGGAAGAGCCATTAGGAATCTGACAGAAAAGAAGGTATCAGTTTTCGCCTGGATATCACTCTTCTAACAGTACAATTCTGAGAAATTCTTATCAGTTTTGCTGGAATATTTCTACTCAAAAATTCTAGTCAAACCTAGCAGAAAGTTGGTCAGTTCTTGACCGGTTTTCAAAGAACAAATACCTTTGACCACCAAACAAGAATTTTTTTTGGATTCTGTTGGACATTTCAAATATGATTCGCAAAAGTCGGACAATATCTTCTATTGACATCCAACTTTTGGATTTCTGCCCACCGTGGCGGTGCAGTCATTACATACACTCAATCTTGAATTGAGTATGTTTTGAACATGTTTTCAAAGAGAATTCTATCACCTGGTTGTTTTGTGAATTACATACTTTTCTTCTTCTCCACTTTCATGGAACAATATTTCTAGTTCCATTACACTCGATGGAACAAATGATGCGAATCACATTGCGAATGTGCCAAACGCAAAATCTAATGCAAAAAACCAAGATAATAGATGAGACGTTACATCCAAATACGTTGGCGTACGTTTAGTTGCTTTGAACGTGCACCCAAGGATGTTAAATTGAACTCCCATTTTATTCGCTCCACGCAGCACATGACAGATCGTTCAAATACGCTCTTTCGAGTATGTCTATCATCATAAGAGCAATAGAGTAACATTGGAAGAAACTGTGTGGGATAAGATACTCTCTCTTAGGATACATCAAACGATATATACGTATATATGTTTATACGTGAAAAATGAAAGAAAGATGACAGAGAACGGAAGAAATATTTTATAGAAACTTATGACTAACATAGTTATATCAGTACCGTCGAGTGAAAATCACTGTCGCAGTTAATGTTTGAATTCACGCAAAAATTATTCAAAATAATTCTAGAATTTTGTAGAAAAAACATAACATCGGGAAATTATAAAAGGATTTGAGATGAGAATTCGAAGAACAGCGATATTTATTTACGATGAATAAGAATTTGTTACTGATATTGTACTCACCTGACTTAGCGGACGTATTCGTTCGTGGATAGATTTTTCCGCTTGAATTGCGGATGGCGGAGGATGATCAGGCGTGGGTGGTTGAACGTAATGAGTCGGACTGGTCGGCAACATCATCTGTATACGTTTCAATCTTTTATCCGTCGCTTCTCGATCTTCCGTTCCATCGCGGTTGACAGGTTTATCATCGAGGAGACTCTCCTGGGAAGACTTTAATGTGAGAAAAGCATTGGATACGTAGATCGGTTGGTCCTGGCCACTTTCGCTGCACGGTGATTTGTCAGTGCAAGGACTATTGCCGCTATCGAGTTCATAATTTTCGTAAGCATGTCTCCGCAATTTGCGTCGTGGATTGAGCATTTTAACAGGTCTGTTCTCATGAATATAGGTAAGAGCTACAGGTTCAACGCCATCCATATTTTCTGCGTGTTTCTCCTCAGTACCGGAAAATCGAGCTTTCATGTCCACGTACTGATCGACACTTCTGGTTACGTGGCGTAAATGTTCACGACGCTTTTGCAATTGTTCGAGGTCTATGTGGCTGCGAGCGCCACTACGAGCTAGGAACAAGTACTCGTAATTACTGGGTCCCAAAGTGCAGTCAGCTGATAGGGACATTTGAGTTTGAAGATGCGTTGGGGATACCGAAAGGTTTCTTCGGGGAGGTTTCTTTGGTGGGGTTGGCTGCAACAAAATTCAATTGAGTACAACTATGCGGTGAATACGAATGATTCGAAATAAAGACCTGATAACTTACCGAGACTTTACTATTGGAAGCAGGACTGTGTACGGAACTGGATAAAGGTGCCATTGGTAGATAAATCCCTGGGGTATTAGAATCGTTGGGTAAACAACGTTTATCTCGGGGACTCGGTCCACCTATGCTCGAGGACGACGATACGCTCAATTGGTCAGATTCCCTGCCACCTCCGCCGTATCCCGTGGGTAATGTCAAGGACAAATCTTCCGATGCGAAACTACCCTCCATCGTCCCACGTGGAATCGGTGGCGTTTGATACAACCCACTATCGGAGCCCCTGTTGTATAACGAAACATACATATAAACGTAGATATATATGCTTCGTATTTTGCAAACTATTATTAGTAACATTTCGTGAATATTGATGTATTTGTGAAGTATGATTGTACAAATCGTGCAGATAATTCATACCGTGTGACAGTGTCATGCGGTGATATTGGTGTTCTGTTGGTGGTGCTAGTGTTTAATGGTTTGTCTTCGGGAGTTTGGTCGTAACTTTCGAGTGTGTTTATCGAATTCAGAGTATCTGACATGGATATAAGAACACTGTCGAAGACCGAGCTGGGGTCGGAGTCCTCTATCAGCAGGAGGCTCCTCCGTATTCCATTGTCTGGCCCCCCATTCTGCTCTTCGTCTTCGCTGGAAATCCGCAAACCGTATCGGCAATGTTTTCCAACTATAATATTTTTATTATCGAAAATTTCTAAAATGCATTCAGCAAAGCGATTCCATGCGATACGCGACAAGTTGAATGAATTTCTTAAATTGAAAATAGCATTATTCTATGCATGTTGAATCAATTTTCTTCACACTGATATCTGATCATGTGCGATAATGATGTAATTATCCAAGAAAGACCGGATATAGGGATGTAAACATTAAGTATCGTATGGGGGAAGGACGACTCGATTATTACTACCACCATCGTATACCGTTTCGTTGCGAGTAGAGCGACTTTTTAATGAGGCCACCTTGATGAGGACGTCGCAGGACGCCGAGGTAAAAGTTGATGATGGAATCAAATGTTAAAAGTACAGTTTGTGTGAATACGCCGAAGCGTGATGAGAAAAAGAAGGAAGGAGAGAAATAGCTTGCAATCGTTATTAGTTTTATACCGAAGCGGGCCAACATTTACATTGTTCAACGTGATGGATTCATCTCTTCAGGCGAATACTTTGCTGGTACCGTATTACCGTGGGGCTACCAACGTCAAACATTGTCGATGAAGGTTGATGTAGATGAGAAGAACGTTGCTCGACGGTTCCGCTACCCTGCTTTGTTTCTCTCCTTCTATTTCTCTTACCAACCAGTAACGATTCAACCAAGCATTCATCCAGCCAGGGCCAGTTTGGTTGAGTTTAGTAGGTAGCTAGCTAGGTAGGTAGCTAGCTTGCTAGATAGCTGGCTCGCTGGCAAGCAAAGCACCAGAGGGAGAGATAGGTACTCGGAGGAAGGGTGACCTGAGGGTGAGCGATGCAGACGAAACGGACCTACTACCATTGCCTGCCTACATCAGGAAAATTAAACCAAGCCGAGCGATGCTTAACACGCTGAAGCTACGACCACATACCACCTTCTCACCGACCTTTCTCTCCTCTCTGTCTGCTTTCGCTGGGCTCGGTCTGCTTGCCTGACTTGCCTTCTCATACATCTATACACAGCTTCCCTACATTCTACTACATTCAGAGGTCCGAGAACCTCAACTCAACTCACCAACCAGTAGCAGAGCAACGGTAGCAGCAACCGTCATCATCTCAGCTCTCTATATTCTTTCTCTCTTTATTACTCCACGCTCATTCACTCTACAGTGTACCCGGTCCGGTCCACTTCGATGCTTTTGTTTGCTCGCATCTTCTATATTAAACCGTGCCATAGCCTATGCCTGCGCCACGACTACGACCTTTCTGTAATACTGTGTATCAAGTCCCTCCCTTCCTCCCCTCCCCCCATGAAAAATATTACTATAAAAAGAGAGGAAAGAAGTTTCTTCTCGTGTTACTTGGAACGTAAATATTTTCTCCTTTCTGTTTTTGTCCTTCTTTTATTTTTTTGCTCCCGATGTTTTACAACGAAGGTTGCAAATGAAGATAACGTTGCCAACAGAATAATTAATCTTCTCGAATCGAGAATGACGAGAGCGTTCTCATCTCTCACGGTAGTTCTTTCTTCTACCAAATCAATTGCACTGAGGCACACATATAATAATGAACGCGATGGTCGATTCTATTGATTCCCCTCGAATCGAATATGTACAAGAGGGATGCGCCACTCAAACACAAGAAATGTTCGATTTGGCTTCGGTAAATGGTGTTTTTTTTCCAAATCGGTATGTTGTATAGGAACAAATCTTCAAGTTATCTCGTAATTACATTACACACATTCCTCCATTGTGTATCGATGAAATAAGTGATTTGATGATGAAACTTTTGGTTAATGAGACGACAACGTATCGGCACACGTGTTACGTTAAAGTAAAACGTAACTCAAACAACGGATGTTTCAAATGATTTGGAACTATTTGTTCAATTGTATTACAACTGACGAATCATCTGCTGAATCAATGACTCTACACTGTAAAAAATATACTTCCTAAACTGCCAAAGAAGTTTGGCAGTTTTTTACACAAACTTTTTTTGTGAATTACCAAACAAGAGTTTGTAAACATTCAAAAAATTTTGTGATTTCACGAAGATTTTTGAGAATTCACAAAATTTTGTTCGGCAATTTACGACAGAGGTTCGGAAATTATTTTTCCAAACCAAGTTTGTAAATTGCCAAGCATTTTTGTTTGGAATTCAACAAATTTTTTTTACAGTGTATATGTTATAAATTAAGAGTCGTAGGATGGAGCATGTAATACTTGTGTTGCTCTTGGAGATAGAGCACCAGTCTATATTCTTCAAACTGACTTGCTATCCATCGAACTGAATCTATGGCTCGAATAATCAGTCGTTCCGTGATGCTTTGCGCATTGATCTTTGGGTGAGTACTCTCCCGATCGGTCTCATCACGTGATCGTGAATATTTCGAAGATTTCAACTATTTCAAGACAATTTATTACATGTTCTTTGACTCCATAAGTCTTGATCTCTCGAAAACCATGTAATTATAGATTGTGTGAGGCTCACTGGAGAATTGTAGATGATTGGCCGAAAAATACACTTCCAGTGGCGAAAGGTGGAATGGGAGTGGAAGGAACTCAAAAGTCAAGCTTTCCTGCGGATACTCCATTTGAATCAATCAAAAACACAATAGGAAGAATGAACTGTAAGAAAGAATCCGATGGTATTCGAAACTAAACTAAGAACAGATGAAATGAAACAGATGAAATTCAACAAGAATTACAAAATATTCATGATAATTCGTTGAACTATTAGAATGATGATGATCGATATCACCGAACACAAAATTGGAATGAATATATATGTAGGAATAATTGTTAAAAAATCATTTTTCAGCATTCATCCATCACTTAAAACATCCAGGATTGCCCATAAGAGACCGAGGTGAGTACACTGTTGAAAATAATATAAAATCTTGTATTAGGAATAGTATTAACTTTCGTAACACTGATACGTGAAGAACTTTATGTACATCGGTATTATGAAGTTTTGTATAGATTTTCCTAACAACGATTCAAAGTTTTTAACAAACTTTCAAAGTACCCATTCTTTTTGTCTGATAGTAAAACTTTTCAAGAATTCTTCAGCAAAGTTTCAAATCAATCAAAGTCTAGGAGATATAACTTTTCGGAATTTTCTTCCCCCTTATCGTTCCATGGGTACTTGAAACCTTAAGAACATTTTTCTCGGAAACATATATCTGGAGTCAGTGCACCCGATTTCCCAGCAAGTACTGTACGATATCCATGGAAGTTTCGCACACTCCTTCGAGATAGGATTGACTAATGATTGAAAGGAGGATTGATGATTTTATTAATTACAACTTATCTCATGAAAAGATGAATCACGAAAAGTTCCGAAAATTTGGCTTCTTCCCGTCAAGAGGGTGGCCGAAATTCAAATTTGATACTTTTCCGAATTTCTCTGGTTGATCCCGAACTACAGTGATCTACTGAGACAAAGAATTTTTTGTTTCACTTTCGGATATAGCTCGTGCCGATTTACCGATCATTTATCATGAGTCACGAAGATACTTTCTTTCAAAGAGTAATCGGAAATCGACTCCCATCACTTGAGTTTACGAAATTTTTGATTTGTAAATTGACAGGAACAATTTTCAAATAATACTGGTTCAGATGTCTGAGAATTTGAACAAGAAATAATTTATGACTAAAATGACAAATGTCAAGAAAATATGATTGTTTGGCCTTCTGACAGCTATATAATCCTTCAAAGAATAAAACTTCAGGTGGAAGAGGAGAACTCTAAGACTCCAAATTTTCATTTCAGGATTCAGCAGGAGAAGTCATATTGAAATTAATATATACCGAATGCATCAATTCATTTGAAGGTACCTAATGCGAAAACTCTTCTATCTGTGATTAACAGTGGACTAGACCGACCAGTATCTGGTAAAATTCATATATCTGTTTTTTTCCCTTGAATGACATCAACCTTATAATTCATCGTTTTATTATTTTTTTTTCTTGTATAGATAATATGGGAGTTCGCGTGGAAACAGATCCTGAAACTTCATTTCTATTTCAGACTGAAGTAACAGGTAAGTGCGATGTGGTTCGGAAAGAATTTCATGAATTAACGTTCTTCGATGCTGATGCGTATGAAAATAAACTGATATCTTCAAATATAATTCTCAACAGGAAATATGGCTGGATATAGCTGGAATGGTACCCACTTGGAGGCGGAACTGGCGCCAGAAGCTACCATCCGCATGTGTGATTATGGTGCTGATATTCAAAATACTAATTTTGTCAAACATGACGTTCATTTTGTCACAAGAGAACATTGAATAGATTATTTCAAGTAAACTTCAATTTCTTCCTATAATTCGTTCGTTATCATGCTTGAAGAGGGTGAGTGGACGGAATCACCATACCAGATTTATGTGAGAAATAATTCCACGATGAAGACGGCAGTATATAGGAGCCCTGATGGAATCATTCGTAAACTCTATCAAACAACTGACAAACTGGAGAATGATGTATTCACACAATACAGTGAAGAATGGGTTAATTATTCGAGATGGACGATGAAAGCAAATTATACGCAATCCGTCGATTTGAATGATCCCCAAAAAGAAGTCTTGTTGAACGGATTGTGCCTAAGTACGTTCAAAATTCAGAAATATAAAGGAAATCAGATGATTGGCGAAAAGAAGCTCCTTTGTGAAAAGTAGTGATCATTTATGTATGAATCTATCAAACTATGAATCATAAGGATATCTTACGCATACACTGTGAAGAGAAAGTCTTAAATTCAGCTCATTTCATGGCTGAATCTATGATGCAAACAAATTAAGCTGAAAAAACAATCGCCGACACAATGGAAAAAGCATTGTCTGAAATTAAGACGCAAACAGATTAAGTTTTTCTTTTCACAGTGTATTATTCGAAAGGTAGCGATTACTTATTGTGAATTAATCATTATCCTAGAAGTGTACCTAGATAATAATTGTCTTATCTGTAGTCCCACCTGATTCCTCTACCTATTCAAATTTCCTAATAATAATTACTTATAAGATATTTGAATTTTGAGCTAGATATGCAGTGCTCACCCTCTGAGGAATAATTCTTTGAATTCATGGAATGAATTTCAGTGATTTACAATTCACTGCCACAAATCAATGTCTGCCCTCTCATTTATACTCACAACAGATCACATCATTGAAATTGATTCTCTGAAATGGAAAAAACACTGAAGAACTAATTTCTTCAATCAATACCATCTTTCATCTGAATAAAAACTCTCATGTGATAAATTTGAACGTGAGAATTGATAAAACAGTCCTTGACTTTTATAACTTGAAGTCAACTGCGGAATCGAACGGGATTATGCTCAACATATGGAATCCCTAAAAATCAAGTATGTGGCATAACAATTCTTTTCTCATTGGAATACATATCTACTCTGCATCGAAATATAATTCATAAATCAACATATGAATTTATTCCACCACAATAAAATAACGCGAAATCAGATTTATGAGATAATTATCACAACTAAGTGGAGAAAGAATATAGGGGCAATAATACTGCACGGAAAAAGAGAATAGTTGCAGCGACTACTTGCGTAGTTGATTATCGACCATCTGCGGAAGAAGTTACATCACCTGCTTGGTAATCAGGAAAAATACCATGTTAGTTGGGCCAACTATCGTCATAATTACGCGGATTAACCTAAACACCTCGTTAGTCAGTGCAACTACAATGCACATCGTCTTTTCAAATATTTGTACGTTGTTCGCATGTTTAAATTTTATTAAAGCAGGAATATCAAAATTGGGAAAAAATCTAATTTTGTGTTGAATCCTCATCAAAGTTATAAAACATTGAATCCATATACACGTAAAAGAAAGATCATGGATTGATCGCTAGGAAAGATAGTAAACTGGTGACAACTACGAATTTCTGTACACAGTCGCTAACAGAGACGAGTAATGGTTTCGATTTTGGTGTATTAAAATACAATATAGTAACACATGGGCTAAAAAGTCCCAGGCCTAACGAAGAAAACATGGTTTTTTTTGTTCAAAATTAGCTCTATTTATCAACGTAATCTCCATCAAAAACAATGCAATCATTCCAACGCCGCTCTAACATTTCAATACCACTTTCGTAGAACGATTCATATTCTGCCTCAAAATAGGCCCCAGTTTCAGCGATAACCTCTTCATCCGAGCGAAATTTCCTACCGGCGAGCATTTTGTTTCAGGTCTGCGAACAGCTAGTAGTCACTGGGAGCCAAATCTGGCGAATACGGTGAATGTAGAAGCTATTCGAAGTTCAATTCATGTAGTTTTGCTATTGTTTTGATTGACTTGTGACATGGTGCGTTGTCTTGATGAGATTAAATTTTTTTTCTTTACCATATGCGGTCGTTTCTTTGCAATTTCGGCCTTCCATCGCTTCAATAATGCGATGTAATGTTCACTAACTCACGCAACTCCACTTTTCGATCATTCAAAACGATTTTGTGGATTTTTTTTATGTTTTCTGATGTTACCACCTCATTTGGACGTTCACTGCGTTCTGTATCATCGGTGTCTCTAGGACCACGTTTGAAGTCAGCAAATCAATGTTATATTGTGGTTTCTGACGGAGCGGAGTCCCTATAACACTTTTCAAGCCATTGCTTCGCTTGAACTGTATTTTTTCCATCAAGAAGCAGTGTAAAATTAAAACACGAAATTGTTTTTGATCCATTGTGTTGAAAATAACAGAAGGAGCGTCACTCTTAGTACAATAACTCACAAACTAATGAATAAAATATCATGAAATTTTGACAGCTGTCTTTTGAAGGTTAGTGCCAACTGGAAAACAGGTGAATGCAGTAAAATTCGCGCCATTGATGTGTTAGGCCCGGGGATCTTCAGCTCATGTGTTATACCATGATAGGAATCGTTACTCGTCTCTGTTAGCGACTGTGTACAGAAATTCGTAGTTGTCACCATTTTACCATCTTTTCTATTGATCATTCCATGATCTTATTTCTCCGTGTAGCTCCTTACATGTGAAAAAAAGTTTATAAAATCGTGAATATACATGTGATACTTCGTTTTCAAACGTACGTGCACAACTTTTCCTATTTGCCAAAACACAACAACACCTTATTTTTTTTGGGAATGATAAATCTTCACTATATCAAGATTATTGTATTCAAATTTTTTATTCAATGAAAATTTAAACGTGATGTAATCATACTGGTACTCTGAAAAATTATCTGCTGTTTATTGAAGAACTCTAGAATGAAATTATTGCAGATGTCGGGGGAACTGCGTGACAAGCTGTGTTGTCAATGCGGGAAATTTTTTTTATTGGTCATTCCAATTAATGCAAGGGCTTGATTGGTTGATTTCGTTAGAATGCAGGAGCGTTCGGCAACCCTGGTGACAAGGTGACTACTGGTCAATTCGCTATTCAGTATATGTCCATATGAATGCTTGTCACAATATCACAAAATGACATTGCTACGATATTACGGCAATGCTTTGTGCTGTATAGATTCATAATCTCAAAAACAGCAGAGACGTGTTCTTCACGCATTTAGATTAGAATATTTCAAAAACCTAAGGTGATGGAGCAATTGTGAGTTCGTATTCGTACTGCGAGCCCCCAAATTCTCCGGTTACACTACACCTGCACGGAGAAAAAATGGTTTGCTACTATAGCACCTACGAAGAAGTTTGTTGTCCTTGCAAAAATATTCACTCCAGCAGCTAAGACGTTAGTTCTGTTGACAAATTTGTTTATGTCAGCAAAAAAATGTAGTTCTGTCAATCATTTTCCTTGCTCTTTCAACTAGTTTTTTTTATAGGCGCTATAGTAACAGACCTGCTTGTTATGCCAGCCATACTTTTTTCCCCGTTTGGTTTCGGACTCTCAAACTGTCGGTGCTGTGTTATATTCCTGCATCGGAAATGTTGCATTGGTATCGATTGAAATTCTTTCGTGTATCGCATCATAACTCTGATGACCAACACTGACGAAAAGCACTCGTTCTCATGCTATAAACTTTCTTTAGGTGTTCCTATCGGAACAGGAAATTCCTCGTCAGATCATAATCCACTCAATAATTGCTTTCATCTCTGTGTTTCAACTGTGCACCAAGGTCACCTAAAACTCATGGAAGAGGCTATTGATTTCATCGGATATGCACATTCCCATATATTCGAAACCAATTGAGCATTGGAATAAGGCAACTCTCAAACTGAATGATATATGTTCTGTACAAGACATTGAATATTCAGATCTGCAAACTTTGCCATCCATGTCGGTAAATAAACATCACAGAAACTATTCGAATATCTCAAGGGAACACAAACCTTTTGAGACTGAGTGTACGTCCATTGTATGTGAATTTATGTAATAAATCGAGGTATTATATACAGTATGAGGCATTTGTTTTGGAACAATGGAATATCTTGTGGGATTTTTTTTTAATCTTATATATACAGAAATGAGATAAATTTTCCTGTCGAGATCAATGCCCCATCCTATACACAATAGCAAAGGGATCGTACCCATACCACGTGACCTTTTTCTTACTTCCTTCTCTATCTTACTCATTATGCCTGAAGTTGGTGCAACAAGGAACGAGACAAATAAAAAGGTCACGTAGTATGGGTACGTTCCCAAATCTGTTTGCTAAACTAGCTACAAATTCGCTGCCACAGCTAAATGGATTCCTGGAAGAGCATCGTGATTAACTCAAGTAGCAAAATTTTCAGTACTATATACAGAATGGCTAACAAATTTTGCTGAAGGAGCAAGAATTGTTTCCTGCCATAGCTAAAAAATCGCTGTAGTGGCCAATAAAATTGCTGAGATAGCAGAGGGATTGCTGTCATAGCAAAAAATTTGTTACTCCAGCAAAAGGTACCCAACAAAATCAGGTTTCGCTGTCATAGCAAATTCTTTTTCGTCCCTGTGGAATGTCTCATCGACATTCAAATCTCCAGATGTTGAACAGACATCCTCGTTGAACGTTCGCTGAACGTTTTTAATCCTTCCTGAGGGGTAAACACCAAGTGGCCATTACAATGAAGAGATTCTCTGTGTATATGAATATTTTCTACAGAAAGCGATGGATAATCCAGATTCAAGGACTTCCCCATTATCTTCAATGAATTTGAATTCCGGAATGATCAAAACAAAATTAACTACACGGAGAGAAGGATACGGTAACCATTACTAGGAAGAATAGGAATTCGGTGACAGATATTCCAAAATTGTAATAAGTACTATTCAAAATCGAAGTGAGTGCGATAAAATGTTTACGTTACCATGAGAACGATAGGTTAACATCGTAATGATCAGCAAATCGCGAGTCAGCACTCAATTCCTATCCTAAAGTCGCAATGAGAACTAAAGCGAATGGGAATCAATCCCATACACTTTTCTCAGTGTATCTATCCAAGGTTTTTCCTCATTACCTCATACATTTATCTTCATCGTATTCTATGGAGTAACAATACACCCAATTAATGAAGTTCCATCATACACGCACCTGTTAGGTGATGGTAGAACGTCACTTATGTCACCGGACAATCAATATGTAATATAATTTGAAATTATTTGTTCAATTGTATTCCAACTGACGGATCATCAACTGAATCAATAATAGTTATCCGATATCATTCTATATAAATTGAGAGTCGTAGGATGGAGCATGTAATACTTGTGTTGCTCTTGGAGATAGAGTACCAGTCTATATTGTTCAAACTAACTTGCTATTCATCGAACTGAAACTATGGCTCGAATAATCAGTCGTTCCGCGCTGCTTTGCGCATTGATCTTTGGGTGAGTACTCTTCCGATCGGTCTCATCACGTGATCGTGAATATTTCGAAGATTTCAACTATTTCAAGACAATTCATTACATGTTCTATGACTCCATAAGTCTTGATCTTTCGAATACCATGTAATTATAGATTGTGTGAGGCTCACTGGAAAATTGAAGATGATTGGCCAAACAAAGTGTTCCAAACACCGGAAGAAAACATAAAAGAAATAGCGCGTCAAATTCCATCGCTCATTGGGAATCCCGAAAGTGGATCAATCCAAGACTCGACACAACAATATCGGCAGGAAATGGAAGCCGCAGAAGGTAAGGAAAAATCCGATGATATTCGGAACGAAATAGTTCAAATTTAACAAGAATTACAAAAGATGGAAGATCAACCGATCAGCTATTGTAACAACCCACCCAACACAGTTTGTCCCAGTATCATAATTATAATGTAAGTGAAAAATGACATGCAATGTCATCTGCTCGTTACGTGCAATGGCCTGATAACGTATAATTCAATACTCGTGGAAAGCAGTTGTAACGCCACTGTAACATAACATTCTGTATGTGGGTTACATAGTTGTTCTATGCAATTGTTATGACCCTTTTATTGTAAAAAAATATGCATTATAGATCTTTTTTACAGGATTGGGCATTTTTGTACTGCGGGAGTATTTTTAGTGGGAAATACTTTTTTTCACCTCATATTTTACATACTTTAAAGATGTATTTCACACGAAAAAAAGCATTCCCCACTAAAAGAACCCCAGGAGTACAAAAGTGCCCATCCCTGCATTTTTAAGATAGTTCTCTAGCACTATTCAGAATCAAATGTGAAAAATTATTATCAAATAGAGGACCAAGGTCGAAGGGATTCGATAATCATATCCGTTGGGACTTATATTCTTCTTGAAGGCAAAAAAAGAACCAACGCGGAACTTGAACAAACGAATTCGTAAAAACCACACGAATTTTCAATGGTGTTTTTCTTTAAAAATTCTCATATTCAATCCGTTTATGACTTATAAGGGTTCTTTTTGTTTCTTGTGAGATTTGAAAAACCTCCACCGTGAAGATTTTTCATATATGTAATTTTTACAATGATCACTACTATTTGTTGATGATCAGTAAAATACATTTCCATACATAAAAGTGTGTGACAGGGTCATGATGATCAGTGGTGGACTGAGAATTCCTATATTTTTCTCCAGCATACGCGAAATGAGGATAGAGACATTCTCAGTCCGCCACTGATGATAATACAATATCAAAAATCTCCACGGTGGAGGTTTTTCAAATTCCACAAGGAACCAAATGAGTTCTCATGAATCATGAAGTTTTTAAGAGAAAAACCATGAACAATTTCGTTTGGTTGTTACAAAGTTGTCTGTTTATTATTCGAATTGGTTCTTTTTTTATCATACATACAAATGTAAGCCCAACGAATGTGATTATCGAATCCCTTCGACCTTGGTCCCCTACTGGACTATAATTATTCAAATTTGATTCTGAACATTGCTGGAGAACTACCTTAACCTCAGATTCGAGGTCAAGGGCATATATATATATATATGTATATATTTGTGTGTGTTCAACCTGAGGACTAGATTGAAAAATGTTACCGAGTTTAACAATGTAACTAACAACAAATGGATGAAACCACAATGTGTCTGAAATGAAATATGCTATATTGTGATTAGATTTCAACAACTTTTGATTAGTGTGAAATTACACGTTACCAGTCCATTGCATGTAACAAACATGTGATATTACGTGTGATTACGCGGTGAAAAACCGTGTTGGATGAGAATGATGATCGATATGACCGAGAGAAATCGGCGATAGACGAGTGTACAAAAAACAATGATTGATTCCATAATAAGCTGTGATATGGAATTTCGCATCGAAGAATATCTTAAATGTTGTAACCCTGGTAAAAATGAAGCGTTGAAGGATGAGAGAAGTGCGGTAAGAGCGTAGGTTAGGAATCATCTATGCGTCACGAAGAGTCATCTAGGCTTAATTTACGAGAGAATTGGAATATACCCACTTCTTTCACTTTTGAATTTTAACCAGAGAACGACGATATTGAATAATATGTCAACATGTGGTATCATGATACGAAATTTCCGTACACTCATACGTAAAAACTCATAGGTTCATATTCATCGATTTTATGAGCTATTGTACTGATTTTAATCACAGTGATTTGAGGCGTTATATGAGTTTCAAAATTTCAGAAAATCAATCCTTCTTATCTGATATTTAAACTTTTCAACAAATATTCAGCGAAATTTGGAGTCAATCGGAGTTGGAGTTTAGGGGATATAGCTTTTTGAAATTTCCATTGGAGTTCCGCATACTTCTCCGATGTAGGATTGTACGACGAAGAATTACCGAAATTTTGACTTCTCCCTTTTGAAAGTTTGGTCGAAATTCAAATTTGATACTTTTCTGAATTCCTCTGGTTGCAACACGAACCACAGTGATCTCCCAAGACGAAGAATTTTCGGTTCTTTCTACTCGGGAAGCTATCATGATTTATCGTGTCTACCGCGAGGACACTTTCTCCCAAGGAGTATCCAAAAATCGAGTGTGATTGGCTAGTTTTTCGAAATTTGTACTTGAGAATTCACAAGAATATTGTCCGAATGATAGATGACATCTTTAGATATCTGAAAGTTTGGATGAGTAATTATTTCATTACATGTTGAGAAAAAAAAATAGGAAAAATGTCGAGAAGATATGATGTTTTGGGCGTCTGACAACCATCCCAATCAAAAACATTCGAATTATGCCAATGTTGAGAATAGGTGCAGTGGAGTGCCAGTATTGGGTATCCAACACTTGGCCACCACGTACAGGATTAGTACTTGGTACATAGAAATACAGTACTACTCTTGCACTGATAAATGAGTACGAAGAGCTTGAAGTCGGCAAGGTACTGATTCCGAATAATGACATTAGTACCAAATCTCCAGTACAAAGGAGCGTTATCATCCCAGAAAAATGCCAGTAGCCTGCCGGTCTAAGACTTCAAATTTTTATTCCAGGATTCAACAGGAGAAGTCATATTGAAATCAATATGCCGGATGCCACAATTCATCTCAAGGTACCTAATGGGAAAAGTCTTCTATCTGTGATTAACAGTGGACTAGACCGACCAGTATCTGGTAAAATTCATATATCTGTTTTTTTCCCTTGAATGACATCAACCTTATAATTCATCGTTTGATTATTTTTTTTTCTTGTATAGATAATATGGGAGTTCGCGTGGAAACAGATCCTGAATCTTCATTTCTATTCCAGACTGTAGTAACAGGTAAGTGCGATGTGGTTCGGAAAGAATTTCATGAATTAACGTTCTTCGATGCTGATGCGTATGAAAATAAACTGATATCTTCAAATATAATTCTCAACAGGAAATATGGCTGAATATAGCTGGAATGGTACCCACTTGGAGGCGGAACTGTTGCCAGAAGCTGCCATCCGCATGTGTGATTATGGTACAGATATTCAAAATACTAATTTTGTCAAACATGACGTTCATTTTGTCACAAGAGAACATTGAATAGATTATTTCAAGTAAACTTCAATTTCTTCCTATAATTCGTTCGTTATCATGCTTGCAGAGGGTAATTGGAGGAAATCACCATACCAGATTTATGTGAGAAATAATTCCACGATGAAGACGGCAGCATATAGGAGCCCTGATGGAATCATTCGTAAACTCTATCAAATAACTGACAAACTGGAGAATGATGTATTCACACAATACAGTGAAGAATGGGTTAATTATTCGAGATGGACGATGAAAGCAAATTATACGCAATCCGTCGATTTGAATGATCCCCAAAAAGAAGTCTTGTTGAACGGATTGTGCCTAAGTACGCTCAAAATTCAGAAATATAAAGGAAATCAGATGATTGGCGAAAAGAAGCTCCTTTGTAAAAAGTAGTGATCATTCATGTATGAATCTATCAAACTATGAATCATAAGGATGTCTTACGCATATTGTTAAAGGTAGCGATTCCTTATTGTAAATCAATCATTATCCTATAAGGAAATCGTTGGCAAAGTGTATCTAGATAATAATTTTACCATGACAGCGTGACATAATAATAATTATCATTATATCGGTATCCACGTGTTCTATCTGTTATCCCATCTGATTGCACTACTCCTCCCAATTTCCTACTGAAACTCATTGATATATAAGATGTCTACACAGATTTTTCACTTGATATACAACTCTCACAATGAGAAAAACAAACATGTTCCAATTCATGAAAAGAATTCCATCGATCCCCAACGCATTGCGACAAGTGGAAACCTGTTTTAACCTTATAGTCCACGGTCGTATATACGTGTCACGTCCTGGATGTCCCATTCAAGACGGCAATAGATATTAATTCCCCTATTCATCAGTTATGAAAGGAAGGGGTTTGATTGATATTTCTTGAGTAGGAAAAGTGAACAAGGCGGAGTCAATAATGAGAAAATGAAATTGGGTGGAATCATAATTTATTCTTAGTGCTAATTTCTACTAACTGATAATTATTTATCTAATTAAGTTATGCAACTTTTCTTATCCCCTGTGAATCCAAAATTTATCAACTATGAATTGTTCTTTTTGAGAATTGTCCTTCTATATTTTGGAAATTATTGAGTCAAGAAAATAGACTGTTGAATTGTCAAAACTAAACAAGGTGTAAGAGAGAACTTTTCTATCTCTCGATGATCACAATGAAGTAAAGAATCTGGAATTTTTATATTCCTTTTGAATATCAAAATTAGAGTCAAGGAATTTTAGTGTGAGCAGTTAACTAGGGCAAAGGAAAAACAGTGAAGAAAAAGAAATTTGCATTGGAGGGTTGGGAATCCTCACCTCTGGATTAACTGAAAAGGAAATCCAGAGGGTCAAGCAATTGGTTCCTGAATAGAGAGAGAGAGAGAGAGAGAGAGCAATTGTTTGATTGGGGACTGTATGCAAATACAGAATTTCAGGACATATTTACTCTGCTTGTGATGAGATGTTGTGGAAGTTGAAGGCCAGTAATTTTCCGGCGTCTTCCAACTGGTTATTCGGCCTTTTGGCCAAAGAGGCAGAATCGGCGGAAGATCGGCGGAAGGTTGTCAAATGATCGGCCAACGGACGGTAGTCTTGTTGTAGAGCTGCTTTACGCTTCTCAAGCGTAGTCCAACTGATTGTTCGGCCAAAGAAGTGGAATTGGCGGAAGATCGGCAGAAGGTTGGCGAATGATCAGCCAAAGGTCGGCAATCTTATTGTATGGGCTGTAAAGCCTGAGTCTCAGAGTGGGAAAATTCTGTAGGCTAACGAGCCAAAATAGCTATGAAAGCTTGAGTGTAGCTGTAGAAGCCGAGTGGCTGAAGAGCCGAAGTGTGTTTGATTTCTGGCAGTGCAGCTGCTTCTAAGCACTCGCTCAGCCAATCAGAATTCAGTTCGCAACTTTGATGACAGAAGGGATTGCTTCCCTTCTTTTTCAATTCAAGATGTAACTCACAGATTTTGTGATTGGAGTTCACTTGATTCTCCCTTTTTTATGTTTGTTTCATTGGTCATGGCCCTATGTTCGGGGATGATCCATGAATCAATAATTAGTCCTATCGGTGTGCCTTCGAGGTGGGAGGGGCTGCTACCCTTGCATACCTTGATTTCCTTGCAGGGGGGCAAGGACTTGGTCGAATCATCGATCGTAGATCGATGTATGGTCGTGGAAGGCCTGCAGTCTCCCATACATATTCATTGTCCTTCAGTGGAGGCAAGTTCCGTTGATCGATGCAGGGTACCCAAGTATTAATGGGAGTTGGAGTTTGCCGAACAAGCGCCCTTGCGTCAGGGGGCACTGATGTTCTCACTAACACAAATATGATTTAGTATCCGTGTGCACACAGGGATCAATCATATTTGTGTTAGTGAGAACATCAGTGCTCCCTGACGCAAGGGCGCTCGTTCGGCAAATTCAAGCTCCCTATAATGCTTGGGTACCCTGGATCGATGGATTTTCCGATCAATGCATGAGGGTGCGTTTTGGTGGCCTTGTTTTCCGTTGAGACATTCTCTTAGTTAGATATTCTCACCGGCATTTTTTAGTGTTTTTTGTTGTTTGAATTGTATACACGGAGAGAAATAGATACTAATGGTTAGAATACGAGGACAAGTATCCAGATTGTACAAATTTATTCTTGTCCCTAGTATCCATATGCTAAGGGGTAGAATATATTTAATACTCCTTAGCATATGGATACTAAGGACAAGAATAAATTTGTACAATCTGGATACTTGTCCTCGTATACTAACCACTAGTAAATTTCTTATACCCATTAGTATCTATTTCTCTCCGTGTAAAGAAAAAAAATATGTTCAAATTTTTTTTCTATGAAAAAAAAAATTTTTCTTGAAAATCTGAACCGAAGAGTCTCCTCAAGTCTGCGTATTCCCATGGATTGACATCACACCAAGTTGCAAAAGAAACCAATTGACTATTAGGATAGGAAAATTCTCAAATTGAATTAGACATTTTTTTTACGAGACAATAAATATTCAGATCTGCAAATTTTTCCATTCATCCCCGCAAATGAACATCACAGAAAATTCCAGTAAAAATCGATTGGTCATTGAAATGAAGAAGTTGTTTCAATTTCAATGGATATTTTTCATCGACGGAAAACTCAGATTTGAGGAATTTACAATTATTTCAAATAGATTTGGATTCCAAAATGACTTCAAAAACTCCAAAAAAATCAACTATCCAATGGGACGCATATAGTATTTCAAAATTAGGTACAGGAACAAATACTCAAGGTGTGTCATAAGCACATTCAACATTCACGTTCATTATGTATTAATAGATCAAGTGAGTAATGAACTTTGAAAACGAACATTCAACATGATTGAAAATTATTTGATCAATTGTATCCCGATGGATGAATTATCTGTTGAATCAATACTAATTATCCGATATTCTTGAGTATGAATCGAAAATCGTTGGATAGAGCAGCGTGTAATACTCGGTGCTCTCTGCTTAAAGCAACACCGTTCTATATTTTTCAAAATAACTTACGATTTATTGGATGAACTCTATGGACCGGATCATCAATTTTTCCGCGCTGCTTTGCGTATTGATTTTTGGGTAAGTACTACACTCATAAAACTGATTTTCTCATCATGAAACCGCAGCCGTCTCGAACATAGTCCGTTTCACTGGTGGAACGAACCCGTTCCATCATTAGAATTGGCCATCTCAATATAATGACCGTGCAGTTTTATAAACAGACGGAATCGTCTAAACTTGAAATGAATCCCGTCTTCTCACAAGACGGTATTTTCGACAAAAAAATCTCTCTAATCTACAATTCTAATCTTCCAAGTGAGTAATTTTGAGTATTTTCCCCCGTCTTATCAGTAGAAGAAAATCCGTCTTCTGATTAGACGAATTCCGTTTTACTGACAGAAGAACTACTAACGTCTGTTAGTGACATGAAATTGTTTGAGATGTTTCCCGTCCTGTTATAAGACGAATCTCCGTCATAAAGTATTTTGAAACGAGATCGTCTTATGATTATGCAGCTTTGTCTTATCATTAGACGGCATTTTTTTGAGTTTATAGGTTGGTCGTAGAAAATTAAATTTCTTCCGACGCCCAAAAAACCCTCTCCATGAAGTATTTCTTGAGGGAATAATAGCGGCGTGGCAGCAGCCGCCAAATCGCTTATGACAAACTACGGCCAAACGCTCTATTTTAATCAAAACATTGCTCTGTACAGCACTCCTCTGATTCAAGTAGAAATGCTGTACAGAGCGATATTTTAATTACAACGAAGTGTTTGTCCGTAGTTTGCTATAAATGATTTGGCTGCTGCCACGCCGCTAGTATCACCTCAAAGCATACGGATTGGAGATAACATTTTTTTTATCATGATTCATCATTTCGTAACTTTTTTTCCACAGAAGATGTCATGAAATTTTGCGTAGAAACAGATCCTTGCGATCTATTTGAATTTCAGGTGGACGCAACAGGCAGGTATGATGTTGTTTAAAAACAATCTCATCAATGGCATGGACACTGATGCGAATGAAAATAAACTGATTCTTTGAAGTATAATTCTCAACAGGAAACTTGCATAAATACATCTACGATGATACTCACACGCAGGGGAAATATTCCCGAAAGTTTACGTCCAATTATATAATCATGGTATTGATACCCAAAATATTGATTTCATAAATCAATACTCTAATCAATGATGTGTTTCATTATTCTTTGAATGCTTCACTTTCTATGTATGATTCGTTTGTCGTCCTTTTGCACTTGCTCCTTTCGAACAGGGACCTTATCGGATATATATGGATGGTGATTCCACAGTCAAAACGTTAGTATACACAACGCCTGAAGGAACTAGCCGTCAACTTCATCGAAGCTGCACTGACCGACTGGAGAATAATGTATTCACACAATATAGTGAAATATGGGAGCATAATCTAAGAACAAAATGGTAATTGAAACACAATTCTATGGAATCCATTGATTTGAATGATCTCAAAAAGAAAGTCGTCTTAACGGGATTGTGATAAAGCTCCCAATCAGAAAAATCCGTAATATGCCAATGTTGACAACAGGTGCAGTATAGTGCCAGTATTGGGTCTCCAACACTTGGTCAACACGTACGGGATCAGTACTAGATACATAATACAGTAATATGTCTGGGCTGATAAACCAGTACTGAGAACTTAATACCGGCCAGGTACTAACCCAGTACTGGTCCTGCACTGATTGCGAATAATGGCATCAGTACTCAATCCCCAGTACTAAAAAGCCTGATCATTCCAGACAAATGCCAGTACCCTGCCAGTCTTGGCTAGTACTGGTGCAGTACTGCGCCTGTTGTGAATTTCTGGTTGGGTTCGCTCAGCTTAATGCTCTAATTTCTTTAAAGAAATATGAAGGAAATCAAATGATCAGCGAGAAAAAGCTCATTTGTGAGGATGATTATTATTTTCCTCAGTAATCTATTAGTTTGTAAATCCGGAGAATATTTTATAATTAAACGCTTCATTTGTTCCAGTACTCGCTCCCTCCGCTGTTGGATTATCATCAAGGTACCCTACTTGTAATTGCTCTGTCTCATCCGATTTCCTAATAATG